>CM057457.1:178677500-183677500 GCA_016271365.2 Neoceratodus forsteri
AGCGGTCTTTATCTGCTGACAATTTCTATGTTTCTATGATTCCACTATAATAGTAAGAAGTCCACTTTTATCCCATTGACACAGTGGCACATTCATATACATGATCAAATTACTCAAGTTATATCTTACCTATGCCAAGTCAGCAGACTGGCAGTCAGGTTGTACTTGGTGAGTCAGTGGCAGTGCACGGCAAGCTGAAGTCACAGCAGGAGATGGGCAATGGGCACCATGTCCATAGCCAGCCAGCAAGGAGGATAAATGTCACATAACATGGCTTACACTCACTCTTTCTCTCTGTGACTCTAAAGCAGTGGAGTATGATGGCAGGAATACTGGGAGAGAGTCAGGGAGAGAGTCAGTTCAACAGGTGGGCATGCAGCAATCAGTGCATATGATATGCATAACATAGAAACATAGAATTTGATGGCAGATAAGGACCGCTTTAGCCCACCTAGTCTGCCCATTTCCCTACCTACAGGATAAGCTGCGGATCCTAGTTAACCAACAGCCTACTTCCTCCTACCCCCCACTAGAATTGCTTATGTCTGTCCCATGCATTCTTGAATTCCCCCGCTGTTTTTGTCTCTATGACCTCCTCAGGAAGGCTGTTCCATGTATCCACAACCCTATCCATGAAAAAATACCTCCTCACATTACCTCTGAGCCACCCCCCCCCCTCTATCTTCAAATTGTGTCCCCTTGTTCTTGCACATCTCTTTTTCTGAAAGATGCTACTCTATTGGACTTTGTTGATTCCCTTAAGGTACTTGAAAGTTTCTATCATGCCCCTTCTCTCCCTCCTCTCCTCGAGGGTATACATATTAAGGTCCTTTAATATCTCTTCATGTGTCTTCTGGTGTAGACCCTGCACCATTTTACTTGCCTTCCTCTGGACAGCCTCCATCCTGTCAATATCCTTGCAGAGATGGGGTCTCCAGAACTGCACGTAGTACTCCAGATAGGGTCTCACCAACTGTCTGTACAGAGGGATAACAACTTCCTGTTTTCTACTGGTGATGCCTCTCCCTATGCATCCCAGTATCCTGTCAGCCCTCTTTACTGCCTTCTCACATTGTTTGCCCACCTTAAGGTCATCTGATATGATTACCCCCAGGTCTCTTTCCATTTTTGTTGTTGTTAGTATCTCACCCCCCATTGTGTACTCTTCCCCTTGGTTTTTGTTTCCCAGGTACATTTCTTTGCACTTCTTTGCACTGAATCTAAGCTACCATACCTTTGACCATTCCTCCAACCTTGCCAAGTCCCTTTGCATCCTTTCCACCCCATCTTCCGTATTGACCCTGTTGCAGATCTTTGTGTCATCTGGAAAGAGACATACTTTTCCTTCCAGTCCATCTGCAATGTCACTTATAAAGACATTAAAGAGGACCGGTCCCAGTACTGAACCCTGTGGTACCCCACTAGTAACCCCCCTTTCTTCAGAGTGGACTCCGTTTATTATTACCCTCTGTGTCCTGTTGTTCATCTAATTTTTTACTCAGGCTACCACCTTGGGGCCCACTCCAAGGCTGGCTAGCTTTTTATATTAAACTACTTTAGTTGCTGCTTGCAGCACTGCCCAACAGAGGAAACAACTGACTGGTAGGGTGGGCTGACTGAAGCAACAACAGGCCACTCATTTCATCAGACTCAGCCTCTTACAAGTTGCCAGCCAGACCACCACTGTTAGGATTCTCTTGGTAGAGGCTAATTAAAACAGGTGCTAACTTTGCTAGCTGATAATAACAGGTGGGTGCAGAGTTACATGGTAGGATGAAGTTTGGCAGTGAACTACAGTATCTTTACTCTAAGCAGTCACTAATTGCAGTTAAAGTTACAGTCCTCAGGAATTGGGAGGGAGGCATGTGCTATAATTCAAAGTCTTTAACTTGTTTATAGGTAGGTGTTAATTTACACTATCACAAACAACAAATTGTCAGTGCAGCTGTGTGACAGAGGGGGAGCTGGGCAGAGAACTGAGCAGTTGTTTTATTCTAGTAAATGAACAGCCAATAATTTCATCTTATTTTGCATTTCTGAGGATGTGGTAAAAGGTCTTCAACAGAACTTGTCTAACTAAATAGTACAGGACAGGAGTGTGGCTGCAGAACCAGACAAATATAGCAGGCAGGCGATGGAAACTGAAGTGCATTTTGTAACACAATTGGGAAAGACTGTACTACAGACTGATGTGGTGGTGTAATAGAGAGCTGGAGAATAATAGGTTTCAAAGTCATGACTTATTATACACAAAATATTTATATCAACTAACAGGGAAGAAAAGATAATGGTGAAACTATATGTTAAAAGGCAAATAGAATACTGCCAATTGAGGCAGGCTATAAGGGAAAGATGACGCGCATCTCAAAACTCAGCATAAATGTATCCAAATAAAAAAACACCAGAACCTTTCGGATTTAAACTATCATATACAAACATCAAAACAGATGGACATTCAAAAAAAAAAAAATTAAGAGAGTCTCAACACACCTTCTGAATGTAGCAGTTGATGGGAAACAATGGCTTGCTGAGTACTGCCTCATGCTGGGAGCTTTGGTTAGAAAAGGGTTGGTATATCAGCCGAGACCCACATGCTCACATTGACCAATTTGTATGCAAATGCGTATCCATAAAAACTGCTGTTAATGTGTGCAGGCATACCTCTTGACCTTTTGTACCCCAAATGCAGAAAATTGCCTCTCAAAATGTGGAACAAATGAGCAAAATGTGGAACACTTAATCAAATCTTTACCTAAGAAGCGCAGAACACTGCTAAAATGTTTGCATTTATGTTCAGAAAGTCTGTTATTAATTGAATAATAGATTTTTTTACATCATTTACTACAGATTTTTGCTTTAAAATGTTGACACTGAATGTGGGACAAGTCCTCACAATGTGGAACAGGGAACTTTTATGAAGTAAAATGAGAAACGTTCCTCATAATGTGGTACAGTTGAGAGGTATGTGTGCAGGAATTAACTTGGGGCAGCGTTTTCTGTCATTTGAACTAAATTTAGTTACTGTAATTCAGAGAGCAGACTAAGTTCTTCCTGTCTGTGGTGCCACATGTACTCTGCGATCAACTGCTCCAGGACTTTGCTCTACATCAATAGTTCTTAGACTTTGTTACAGTGAGCCTCCCCTAACCCATGGAAAAGATTTTGAGCCTCCCCCAAAAACTGAAATAATCTTGGGCCTTCCCAAAGAAAAATAACATACTGTACTTAGCGTAGTACACCATGAATAAACTGAAACCCCTTTGAGTACTTGGCTCAGATTCAGTTCTCTGTCTTACACTGATGTGGAACCTTTGAAAAAGAGCTGTGCTCAAAGGTGCTATCTGAATAACAAATAAACAAATATCATTATTCAGCTTATTGTAACCCCCCCCCCCCTCCACAGGCCAGCCTACTTGCTCTGCTATTTTCATTCCTGAATCATTGTTACCCTTGTTGCAGTACCTTCATGGATCAGACTACTTGCTCTGATCCCTCTCTATATAAATAACCTTCCTACATGCTTTGCCTCTCCCTCTCCTACCCTGCTCTAGCAACTTCTCTGGATTACTCTGCTTCTTCCTGCTATTGCTCTAGCACTTCTATGCTCAACCCTTGTATTTGGGCTGTTCTGCCATCAGTCTACAAATTGATCAATTACCACCACTGTTACTAGTTTATTGTTCGTATTTGTTTTCACTATTGTTCATTGTGTGTTTCCTGATTGTTTTGCAGTTACCTTTTGATATGTATTCACTCCCTACAATTCCCTGGGTACACCTGAAATGAGCCATGGCTCATTCACCTTCCCTTGTCACCTATTAGTAAATAAATACATAAAATTCACCTACTATTATCCTCTTTCAGTTTGCTTCATATTTTCACATAAAATATATAAAACTCAAAGTTTAAATACTGTACTTTTTCAGACTTGCTTGAGCCTCCCCTGGAACAGGTTGGGGCCTCCCAAGGGAGGCTGGCCTCACCATTTGAGAACCCCTGCTCTACATCTTAACTTTTCCTGAATGAGTGTGTTGCAATTCTGCTGTACAACTCTCAGTGTGTGTGTGCCACTTCAATTAGTGCGGCTTTATATGAGAAGCAACAAGTCCTTAAACAAGAGCCTTACTTGTGTCACACCCGGGAGGGACGTCAGTGGCTGCAGCAGCAGGTATGGGACTGGATGAATTTTGCTGATGGGAATGTCATAGGTTTTCTGTCTTTGTGAAACAGGTAAAAGAACTTAGTTTCAGGGAAATGCAAACAAAACTTAAAGGGGACCAAGGAAACATTCAAATGGAGGTATGTATACAAAGTAGGCACCAGGTGCCCTCTCATGACACCCAACAGAGTGGGGACAGAGCGATCTGTCAGGAGGGGGAGGAGGGCAACTGACTCCGAAGAGAAGCAGGTTGAGCTTGGTGCCACTCAGTTGCTTGTTGGGTGGCTTCATACAGATGAAAGTATTGAGGCAATCTGTCACAGGAGCACTTTGGTCCATATAACTATGATAAATTTCTGCCCTTCAAGCAGTGACCAGTGTCATGATCAGAGTGACTGGACATTGGTCTGCCACTGTTGAGCCGAGTGCTTGAGCTGCACTGGACCCAAGATTGACACACCTCTGGAATGCTGTTCTTTGTAACAAAATGTTTGCTGCGCATGCATGTGCACACAAACATTAAAAAACACACACTATATAATGGCGCCACAAAGTCTAAGAAAAAGCAGAGTGCAGTAATCGGAGTTCCACCAGTTCTATTGCAGTTGTAATGTAAGAGGTGGTTACCCCAGAATGGTACAATGTTTTGTTCCCACCAGAACTGAGCCCAGAATAGCCACTGATGAATTTGCACAGGCAGTTCTCTCACCATTGCCTCATACACAGTCAGTGCCTGAAAATAACACAAAAAATGGAACCAGCAGAAATTCTTCAATGTTTAGTTATAACTTTGCTATTTTTCCAGATTTTGACCCAAAAATCTCCACAGTTCTTTTTTACCTCACATCATGAACAAGGTTGTTGTATTTTTTTAAATTCCCTCTGAACCATGCTTTTGCAGTTGCTCTACAAAATTACCTTTTTTATATATATACATTTTTAGAATTTTTCCTTTTTCTCCCCTGTAGTGCCTGTGACCCTGGCAGTCATGGCAGTGGGTGTGCATGGAGGCACACATGGACTCTGGGTGCCAGCTCAGTCCCTTCTGCCCCACCCTTGGTGATTGCCAAGCTCCCCCATAGCCCGACTACCATCCATCCTCCACCGGATGGCAGCCAAGGGCCAGGGAAACCCCTCATCTCTTCACGGGAGAGGTGAGCTGCCTTGCGGCAGCTCAATCCTGCTCCACACCCCCCCCGACCCCGACCACCTGGGTTCATTCCCAAACCCGGGTTGCTGGCACGGTGTGAGGTGTGGCGTCCAGCACCTCAACCCTCAGTGCCACCGGGCCGACTACAAAATTACCTTTTATACCATGGGGATGTAAAATGCTCCCCTCTGAATCATCAAGACCATAGATTAATTCTCAGTTAATCCATGATTGGTCTTGGAAGGCTGCCTAGAAGGCGAGACTGATGTCTGTTGGAAGTGAATTCGTTGTATGTGTGCTGCAAGTGCAAGGTCGTACCGATTGGGAATTGTGAGTCACACAGTGTGTAAAACATTCATTCCCTGTCAGCATTGGTGGATTGTGGCATACATAACCGAGCACTCTAAAACCAATGGATCAGTAATTGTGAGGGAGACAGTGTTTACAAATGTAAAACTTCTCCATTGGTTTTACAGTGCTGCCATTTGGAAACTACATCGGGGCATTCTGGCACCAAAACTGGAACAGCAGCAAGTGACAAGCAAGAACCGGGAGTGTGCAAGGTTGTGGGGGGATAGGTAGTCACAGCATGATGAGCAGGAGCCACGGCACATAACCAAGCACTGTAAAATCAATGGATCGGGAATTGAGAGGGAGACAAACATAAAAGGTGTCAGCGTGACTGATTACTTACCAATCCATTGGTTGTACGGTTTCATTTGAAAAGTACATCAGCATGCTCTGCCACCAAAACCAACAGGGAACAGCAGGGAATGAGGAAGCATGAAGCAAGGTGGTGGGTGGGCGGCAGGCAGTGGCGCCACGCTGACCAGGAGCCATGGCACATTACAGTATTGGAGAACCTTTCACATTTTTCATCTCCCTGGTATAAGTGAAATAACCCACTCCAGAGTGTGGGTTAAATGGGGAATTAATCCATACCTAGGTGGTTATTGGCACTCAAGAGGGGGAGAACAGTACTAGAGGAAGATGAACAAAAAGCAGCCATCCTCAACAATTACTTCTGCTCTGTCTTCACAAGGGAAGACAGTGGGCCCTGCCTGAAAGTGGTATCAGGGTGGCTGTTAGGAGCATTCCTGAAATGAAGCAGCTAGCATTTACCAGAGAAAGGGTCCAAAATGGGCTTGAAACCCTAAGGATAGATAAAACGCCAGGACCAGATCCTCTGCACCCAGGAGTGCTCAAGGAATTGGCTGTGGAACTGGCTGAACCCTTAGTTTGGCTATTCTGTAGCTCATTTCAGACAAGGATAGTTCAAGACTGGATGGTAGCGGAGGATGTAGTCACATTACACAAGGAGTTGACAAGGAGCAACTGGGGAATTACAGACCTGTCAGCCTTACTTCTGTAATGGGTAAGCTGATGGATTCACTTATCAGAGAGGACCTTGTGGAGTACTTGGAGAGCAATGGTCTACAGGATAGTAAGCAGAATGGGTCTGTGGCAGGGAGGGATTGTCAGACCAACCTGATAGTTTCTTTGGCTGGGTAGCAAAGATAGTAGATAAGGGCCATAGTGTGGATTTATTCTATCCCCCATTTCAGCAATGCTCTTGAGTCAGTGCCACACAGAAGATTGCTGAAGAAGCTGGATGACCTGGGCATGGCTAAATACATAGTCAGATGGGTAGGAAACTGGTTGAAGGAGAGACAGCAGAGGGTAGTGGTAAATGGAGTCAAATCAGAAGAGAGGGAGGTCATGAGTGAGGTGCTGCAGGGATCTGTCCTGAGTCCTGTTTTCTTCAGTATGTTCATCAGCGACATTGCAGAGGGCATCTGGAGCAAGTTGTTTCTCTCCACAGATGACATGAAGCTCTGTAGTAAGGCAGATAGTGATGAAGGGATCATGGAGATGCAGAGGGATCTACAATGGCTAGAGAGGTGGTCTAAGGTTTGGCAGTTGAAGTTCAATGCCAAAAAATGGTTATGCACCCAGGGAAAAAACAGGACAGAGTACTGGATGGGAGGAGTTAAACTGAGCAGTACGGCACATGAAAGGGACCTCACAGTCATCATTTGCATCTCCCTTAAACAACCAAGCCTGTGTAACAAGATCAATAGTAAGGCTAATAGGATGCTGGGGTGTATCAGAAGAGGTATTGACAGCAGAAAAAAGGAGGTACTACTACCTCTATATAGGTCACTAATGAGGCCACACCTGGACTACTGTGCTCATTTCTAGAGTCCTCACCAAAAGAAGGACAGGAACAAGCTGGAGGTGGTGTAACATAAGGTGATCAAGATTTTAGGGGCAACAGGGCCGATCTGATGAAGATCGTCTCAAGGGAGTGATCATTTACGTACTGGAGATCAGGTGAGAGGGGAGATGTGATAGACACCTTCAAGTTCCTGAAGGGAGTAAACATGGTGAACTGTGGGGAACTGCTTAGCAGGAGTACAGAGTCAAGAAGCCAAGGTCATGAGTGGAAACTGGCATGGGGAAGTTTAAGAGGGATGAGAGAAAGTTGTATTTATGGACAGGAGGGTAAGGCAACAGAACAGTTTGCCAGTGGAGGTGGAGGACACCAAGACTGTAAATTTTTCAAGCATGGCTAGGACACATTGAAGGGTTTGGTAGTTGCTCAAGTCAGTACCAGTGGAGAGGGACTGGGAGGAAAAATACTTTTATAAGACAATAGGGCCCAGGGCAGATATGGAATTTTGGGTTGACTAGATGGACCTTTGTTTTTTTTCAGCCATAATTGCATGTTTTTATGTTGATATGAATAAGTAAGTGTGCTCTTCTTAATACATTTACTACTGTATTAAACTGGAAGCCTTTGAAAATCATGCTGAAAGCTGATGCTCCAGCTGAATATATGAAATCACAAGCTATTGCTGGTAAAATTTTGTAACCTGCATATTTTTTAGAGCTTAAGAACTGAACTGGCTAGAAAAATCAAGCATTTTAAACATCCTGCTTCAAAAGGAATTATGGTAATTTGAAAATGTGGAATTTTTAATCTAGTTTAATGTGTCCTCTGCATCCTTGATGGCAGATGATTAATAAAATAAACTCTCCACTGCACATTCAGCATGCCTTAAGGTAGGTCTACTTTTTATATTATCCATTCAGAATAGCAAGAATTATATCACAAAATCCCACATATGATATATGGACATATCAATGCCATGGATTACACCACAAAGTAAATGATACAGTACTACAAGAAGTGTAAAGTTTTAAATTCAAGACAGATAACTGTGTTGTCTGGCATAAATGGGACTACATGTGTTGGTGATATTATTACCAATAAAAGCGATCAATCAGTTGATGAAAAAATGTTGGCAACTGAACAAATAAAACCTCTGTGTAATTAAAGAAAGATGGCCTAAGGGCATTTTTTAGGGATGTCATTGACATTAGGTAGGTAAATTCAGAGCAGACCGCTCTACAAATGCAACATCTCTAAGGACTCTTCTAAAGATGAAATGTGAAAGCACTGAAGCAATGGACATAAAAAGAAAACATGGGTAATTTTCAAAAGACTACTTACATGAGAGCCAACACTGGAATTCTAATATCCAAATTGGCCTATTAAAATGTCAGCAGATGCTGTGCAGATGGGAGATGGGGCTGTTATTTTGCAAAACAAAAATGAATATTGCTTATAACCTGTAGCATCTGCTTCTTATTCAGTGATGACACAGGAATAAATATGCACAGATTGTGAAGGATGTACAGTATTAGTAACTCAAAGAAGAATCACTGGTTCCAAAATGTCACCTGATCACATGCACGCAAGAGTTTCACTTACACCATCAGTGTAATGTTCTCTAAATTCTTTACTCTTTGATGCTGTTATTGTCGCTGTAGTATGTACTAAAACCAGCCACCTTTACTATGAATTCAGGAAGACCATTCTACTAAAAGTCTTTGAGCAGTTTGGATAGTGTTCACTTTAATCCAGAGCTATTTTTTAAACTGATGTAATAGAAGTCTGCCCAGTGGCACTGCAGGAGCACAACATGCTTCAATGCCAACAACCTGGGTTCAAGAACAGACTTGTGAGCTAACAGTTGGTGACTCAGGGCTCAGAAAAGTGCTATTGAGTACAGTGGGGTCTAGCCATGGTAGATTATGGACCCTGCTCCCTCATGGTGAGGGGGGGGCAGCACCAAGAGCTGCTATGCCCCACCATAGGCAGATGTGACCTCCAGGGGTGGAGAGATAAAATAGAGAAAACAAAAACAGAAAAAGACATCAAATGATGGTCCTCAGGTCATTCAAGCCCCACACCATGCAGCCTGCCATCCACTGCATTCTGTTTATAATTGGGGGTGGGGCTGGTTCTCTCTTTCTGTTCTTGTCATGTGAGAAGGGGGTAAAAGCTGTGGAAGAATGCAGAAGCCAGGTTAGTGGTTAATGGTGCTGGTGTTTGCCTAGGATTGGAGAAGGTGTGTACTGTATGTGTGTGGTGTGGGTAAGGAAGAAAGCTTGCTTGAAAAACAAAATAAAATAAGAGTTTACATGTTCCAACAATGGTGGTCTTGCGATACTGTGCATGCACTGCATTGCATGTTTGGGCACTGTTCTCATTCTCATAATGACAATGGGGTGGGCCACTTGTACAATATTTGTGACTGCAATGTTAAACCAGTTTTTTATGTTTGCTTGCCAAAGGCTAAGCAAACATATTGCTATCACTTTGGAGCGCTCTCTCAGGGTTGGAGCATTGGCAGAGCTCAGCTATTCAAAAAGCTACAGATACAATCTCTGCCTTGTTTCACTACATTTCCTAACTGGCATTCAGTTAGTCAACCATCACTCACAAAATCATCAGTCAATGATGCTGCTGCAAACTGTATATGTTTCTGTGTTTCTACAATCAATTACATTGCTTGCAGGTCACTCACATTCCTTATCTAACTTATTCCTCTTATGACCTCAGTCACAAAGTTCTCAAGTTACACAGCTCCTACACTAATTATTTTCTTTTGCTGACAATCAACTTCTTTCAGCCTCCTTCCCTCACCCCAAAAAAGAAATCACAGCAACAGCATCAAACAAGCATAGCAAGCCGTCTGAGGGCTTCTTGTTGTCTGTTGTAATCCTGGGAAGGAAGAGACCCACCTAAAACTTTACCAAATGGTGTGACTCTAAAAATGACATCCAAGTAGCAGGAGTCCTGACTAGAACTTCTACTTCAGTAATTTTTCATCACAGGCACTGCCACACTGCACCCCCCCCCCACCATTGCAGCACTGTCCCCACAGTACACCAAGTAGTCACTTACATACTCTGCATACCAGCCAGCTCAGGGGTAGGAGACACTAGTCAGGACTTGGGAATGGGACTCCTCGTCTTGGGACACACCATCATTCACTCTCCCTTGCACTCACTAGTCACATGTCATCACTACAGTGTAGCTGCTCTACTGTCTATCCTTCTGAATTGGCATTCTCTGTCTACATGGATTTGCTGCCACAAAACCTGCCTTCATCTAAGTGGAACCACTTCAGGATGGGAGGGTGTTGCTCATGCCTCAAACCACCAGAAAGAAGAACCATCATCTGACCTGTCCTACAATCACGAGGATATTTCATGTTATGGGGGCTAACCTTGATCTGTGAAGGAAACGGTGCCCCATTAATGCTCCAGATGGACATTGGTCAAAAATAGTACCCCCCCCATTTAAATCCAAGACTGCTCACCTGACTAATGTCAGTTGTTCAGATGTTCACTGGAAATCCTACTGCCTTTTTCTACTCACTGGGCAGAACTGTAGGAAGCTCTCTGGGCCCAGTGAATAGAGTGAGCATGGTTGTGGCTGAATGCCCATAGCAGAATCAATCAAGCAATCAATCAAGTCTTTATTTAACCAGGCGTTCATCATTGAGCAGAAGCTCATTTGCAAGATGGACCTGGGTGGAGCATGAACAATTGTATATACAGGTCAACACAGGTATTTACAAGGCAATACAGATAATACTCTTTACAGAGAGGAAGAAAAAGAAGTTCATATGTACATAGAATTATACAGATATTGTACAGATTACACGGTATTTACATACATAGAAGTGTCTATAGGAAGATAAAAGCAGGTTATCTAAGGTTGCAGGAGGAAGTAACGGAAGAAAAAAAATAAAAATATACACCAGGTAGAGGTGAAGGTAGGGAGGAAGGGAGGGAGGTAGGGGGAGAACGTCTAGGAGGGCACGGTGCACAGAAAAGAGTTGGTAAGACGGGATGTAGAGAAGGTGGACAGAGAAAAGGAGTATGTGTGAGCCCCGGGATTGAATGATATAAGGTACGGGGCATGGTAGGATGTCACAACCCAGGGTACTGAGCTCCTATCCGAGGTTGGGAAAGGAAGAATAAGGGGATGGACGGGCCTAGTGTTGATAAGACAGGGGGATAAGAGAGAGAGAGAGAGAAAACAATTAGGCTGGTGAGGAGCAAGCTGGGGGGGCAGTACTAAAAATTGGGTCTAGGCGTGGCTATATACCAGTGCAGACACCGGTACTGGATCTGAGTGGGTGAAGCAGTTACATACTTCTCTGATTGTACGGAAATAGAGCATCTTGAAGGCATTTATACCAATTAGAGTGCTTAATTTGAGGGTTTTTTGTAGATCGTTCCATAAGGTAGGCAGCATACAGCTTATGGCTGCCCTGCCAAAGTGGGATTTTGCTTTGGGTACTTTAAGTGTTATAGCTGAAGTAACTTCTTAACGCGTATTTCCCAATTATACTCAGGGGAAGACAGCAGGAGATATAGTAAGGCAGCTTATTAGAGATGGCTCTATAGGTCCAGAGAGTGGCGTTTCTGTAGTGCCTGAACTTTAGTGATGTCCACCCCACTGCCACATATAGGGTGCAGTGATGCATGTCGAAGGGGAGTCCCGTTATAAACCTCAGTGCTCGATGGTAGAGTGTGTCCAGTTTAGCCATGTAAGAGTTGGGGCATTGGCTGTAAAGGAAGTCAGTGTAATCAACCAATGATAGGAAAATTGATTGGACCAGTTGTTTCTTGGCATCTCTGGTGAGAAATTGGTTGATTCTAAAAAAACAATCCAAGCCTTTGCTGAAGTCGTTTTAGCAAGTCCTCGATATGTTCAATGAAGGAGAGTCTTTGGTCTATCCAAACTCCCAGATACTTGAATTTTGTAACAAATTCTAGTTTTTCACCTAGAACTGTGGTAATTTGGGGAACTGTCCCACTGGACACAGGGTTAGCTGTATGGATAAAAGGGGAGAGGACCATCACTTTAGTTTTTTTGGCATTAAGGAGTAGCTTGTTTTGGAGGAGCTGGCTTTGCAAAAGGTTGAATTCTGACTGTAGGTCATTGCAGGCAGCTTCAGGTGTTGGGTGACTCACGTAGAAAATTGTATCATCTGCAAACAGATGGATGTTGGCTTCTTTTATACAGTAGTCGATGTTATTAATGTAGATTGCAGAAAGTAAGGGCCCTAATATAGAACCTTGAGGTACCCCTCTTTGCAGAGTTTTTAAGGGGGACAGGCCTCCTTTGGCTTTAAGTTGTTGAATGCGCCCTGTAAGATCGTCAGTAAACCAACGCAGAGAGGAGGAGTCCACACCTATGGTTTGAAGGGAGGAGAGGAGCAGACTATGGTTGCCGGTGTCAAAAGCCTTGCTTAGATAAAGGAAAACAGCACAAATAAAGTTTTTGCTCTCAAGATTGCACTGCCAGTCGTTAGTAACTTTGGCGAGGGCTGAGATAGTGCTATGTTTAGCTCTGTATCTGGACTGCATAGGATTTAGCAGTTCCCTAGACTCAAGGTGAGTCCTCAGCTGTGCATTTACAATTTTCTCTACGAGCTTGGAAAGGACCGGAAGGAGGGAAATTGGCCTGTAGTTATTGAGATTGCCAGGGTCACCTGATTTGAACAGTGGTATGACATGTGCTGTCTTCCATATAGGTGGTAAGGTGCCCTGAGACAGGGATAAGTTAAAAAGGTGGGTGACGGGTACTGCTAGTACGTGGTAGGCAATTTTTAGGAAGTAAGGATCAAGGGTGTCGGCCCCAGCACTTTTTCTAGTATCCAACTGAAGCAAGAGGTCCTCTACCTCTTTCAGTGGGGCAGGTTGAAGCGAGAAAGGCGGTGAAACTATCGGAGTTTCAGGCAGTTGGCTGACAGTCTGGGAGCGAAGTATGTTTGCAGGGGAGTTATCAAATGCCATGCTTGCAGTAACAAAGTGGTTATTGAATGCGTCAAGTATATCCATCTTTTCGGTTATAGTCAAGTTGCCAGAGGTAATCTTGGTGGAATGAATTTCCTGGGAGTGGCCTAGCAGATCATTGATTGTGTTCCAGAGCTTGATTTGGCTCTTTGTGGCAGAGTCGAGTTTGGATTTGAAGAAGGTGGCCTTCGATTCTCTGATTGTTTTGGTACATAAATTTCATAGTCTCCTGAACTGGTTCCAATCCTCTGCAGTGTTCAGTCTGCGTGCTTTTTTCCAGAGCTTATATCTTTCTAGAAGCAAGGACTTGATCTGAGGGGTGAACCATTTACATGTTTTGGTCCTAGTTCGAACTTTAATCGGGGGAGCATACTTATTAAGGGCCCTTGATAGAATGTTGTGGAAGATATTGTAAGCTGATGTAATCGTTTTGGCCAGGTAGAAATCTTGCCACACAGGGGAGTACTTAAGCTTGTTTAGGTAGACATATTCATTGAAGTTGCACCTGGATCTCTTCATAGAGAACTTGCTGATGGGTGCTGGGTTGTTGGTGGATCTTACTCCCGCAATAAAACAATGGTCGCTGGCATCTGAGAAGAAGACATCAGCGTGGGAGAAAAGATGAGGTTTGCTTACCATTAGCACATCCAAAAGTGTACTTTTACTGGGGTTCTTCACGTTTGGGCGTGTTGGTTCAGTAATAAGTTCGTCAGCCATGTTCATCACAGAAGGATGCAAGGGGGGCAGCTGTGTTAGAGAGCCAGTCAAAGTTGAGGTCTCCTAAAATAATAGTTTCTGGCAGCCCCTGTCCCAACTTGTCAATTAGATATGACACAAGCTGTAGGCCAGCAGACTGTGGTCTGTAGCATCCTATTACGCAGAGTGCAGTAGTCTGTGTAATTTCCACTTTGAGAATTAGGCATTCGAATTCTCTGGTGACAGATGCCGAGGATAAGCAGAAGGCAGAAAATTTGTGTTTAACGTAGATAGCTACCCCTCCTCCTCTGGCATGCCTATCAGCTCTGAACAAGGTATAGTTGGGTATGTTTACTTCTCTATCAGTGGTGCTGGGTCTAAGCCAAGTTTCTGAAATCACAAGTATGTCAGGAGAGGTAGGATTTACCCAGGTTTGTATTAAGGTTATCTTTTTAAGGAGGCTACATACGTTAATATGCAAGAAGCTTATTCCTTTTAAATTTGCTAGTTCTGCTGGCAAAGCAATAGCATCTGGGGGGCCAGGGTTAAGTTCTACATTTCCTGAACATAGCAGGAGGATAAGTAGGATTTTTCTAAGAGCCCTAATTATAAGCTTGTAATTCCTGCCTTTCTCCCGTCTAGTAGAGCTGATGTTTTTAGGGACTGGAAAGTAGCCACCATAGAAGAGCTGATCTGTTGTAGCAAGAGCTAGTACCCCTACCACAATAGACGGGGAGGAGATAGAAGTCTGTGTGGTGGGAGGTAGGCCTTGTGGTGGGGGAGTGTTATAAGTACTACTGGTATGTGTGGTCCAAGAGCAGAGTTCGAGGTATTGGTACTTGGAATCACGGAGGCAATTAAAGGATAAGTTGCCATGTGGTATACAGCACAAGGTGCCATTGTAGACCAAACATGATGGTAGTTCAGGTGTCCAATGCTGGGAAGCTGGTATCAGCAGAAGAAGGGACAGTATAAGGAGCCATATAAGGCCCGACATGATGGTACCTCAAAAAAGGAGCCACTCAATTAGCCTAGGGGCCAGTGGGGTTGCTGGATTAATGCAGCTTATCAGTAGCTTTCCGATCCAGGTCAACCCAAATTTGATAGCATTAAAAATATTTAGTGGTGAAGGCACAGCCAAGGAGAGCCTATGCATTTTAGTAAGGCAAGGCCCTGAGAGTTGGATCCCGTAGGCTGGACAGAGAAGAGGGGGATCACGAGCTAAGTCTCTATTGGTGGGGCACTGTGCCAGGGGACGTGGACTAATATTTTGGCAGGAGGTACTGTATTTAATAATCAGTGGAGGTGGGGGAGGGGGGCGGTCGAAAAAGTTGCGGCAGTTGCCGTACCTTGTAGGGCCTTGGGTCCGTGTCTGCAGTCTCGAGCGTCGGCTAGAGGGGCGCCAACAGCCTGGTAGCCAGGAATCCTGCAGCTTAGGAGCTGGGAGCCTGGGCGACAGTTCCTCGGCTGAGAGAGAGAAGGAGAGTGAGGGTTAATAAAGGGAGTTTACATAAAGGGTTAGACAGAACAGTGGGGAGTCCAAAATTTGCAGAACAAAAGGACGTGTATTACTTTGGCACACGAAAGTGTCTAGGGCCAGTGCACGTAGCCAGGGAAAGGGTTGTAGACACTAGATTTCTTTCCCAAACCACAATTCAAGTCCTTTCAATTATAGACTGGGTTAACACTTCGGCTTTTTAACATTTGTCCCAACATAAACATTTTTAGGGTTTAAAATCAAAGAGCAGAAGCTGGCTTCCACCAGGGACCATTCAGAGTGTGGTCTGAGGGGGCACTCGCAATCCGGTTGGTTTCAGCAGTTGCCATACCTTGTAGGACCTTGGGTCCGTGTCTGCAGTCTCGAGCGTTGGCTAGAGGGGCGCCAACAGCCCGCTAGCCAGGAATCCCGTGGCTTAGGAGCTGGGAGCCTGGGTGGCAGTTCCTTGGCTGAATCTGTCCAGGGGTCAGTCGGGTGGTCTGTTAACTGTGGCCTGCTCGGAGAGAGCCAAGGCCACAAGAGCAGCTTGGGAAGCCCACAGATGGGCTGTCTGAATCTGTCCGGGGCTCAGTCGGGTGGTCTGTTAGCTGTGGCCTGCTCGGAGAGAGCCAAGGCCACAGGAGCAGCTTGGGAAGCCCACAGATGGGCTGTCTGAATCTGTCCGGGGGTCAGTCGGGTGGTCTGTTAGCTGTGGCCTGCTTGGAGAGGCAGTAGAAAAAAATGCAGAGATGAGTTCATCACCAGCAAGAGAGTCACTGTAATCTTTTTTTTTTCACTACAAATAAGGGTGACAGAAGTGGACCAGTAACTACTTTGATTTGACTTGGTGTTTGGCCCCACAAAGTCAGTTCAACTTTGAGAACTTGGCCGAAAACACTTTGGATTCTAATGCAGTAATCAATAGGGTAACACGTAGTACAAATGGGGGGGAGGAAATAAAAAAATTACTTGAAGTCAGCAATGAATTATAAATACTGTAGCTTACCTGTGGCCTGTGGTGTTAGTATGTGCTGTGGATCACTTTTTGTAATGTTGTGACAGAGTCTGCAAACCCTTGAAGAGGTAGTTCAGTCACAATTTGCAAAAATATATGTTGTGCAGAGTGTTTTGATTTCTATGTGTAGTCCTGGTGTGTTCTTCCCTTTGTTTGCTATTAGGAGTTTTTTTATAAATTAGTCTGCTAGTTATATGGTAGTCTTATGGCCCATGGGGCTGTCTATCTCAGCAAGCTTTATTGCTCTTTTTTTCCTGCAATGCATCCTGTCCCATGTGACAGTGATGTGTCCGTGACTACTGATTCAGCAAGTACTCCAGAAAGGAGCCTGATGTTCTGGCCTCCAATGAATAGCTCTAATTCAATATTTTTGTTTTCTGTATGTGAGTGTCAGGTCTAGCCAGTAGGAGTAAATGTTTTGCTTTTAAAACTTTTCATTTAATGAAATTACACACAACCATAAAAAGTATATAAATCACCCTAGATTATCAATGCTAGAATTGCAGCTGTTTTCTTACAGGATAACCCACTTAGCCCTCAAGTATTTGCTAAACAGTATACTGTATTCAACAAAAAAAAGAAGAAAGAGCACCAGGATAGGTGCGGTGCTATTTGCATTTGAAGTAACAAAAAGAGTTGAATATAAGCACCCACATAGCACACTCAAAGCGTTTTATAGATAAAAAAATCAAAATTTATTACAGACCAGGACGCACACTACACAGACTGACGTTTCACTTGGCCGGCTGCCAAGTTTCTTCAGCGTAAAAAACACCATTCAGGTGCTTTGCTTAAATATTCTATTCACCATATCATGTGATTTCTATTGCACCAATACAAATGCAACAGCATTTATGCACTAATTAATTATACAACACTTTTTTTAAAGGAACATAGTATATACCCATTGTTCCCATATTGTTACTAAGGATCACCCCAAACACATAAAACTATACTTAGCAACTTCGAATACAATATTTCATAAACATTTACATATAAATCATATAAAACAAGATGACCAAACTCAATTATTTGGTAAAACACATTTCTATGTACTTATTTAAATACAAAAATATGAAAAGTGCATATATATTAGAGGGAAGAAAATACCTGTTAAATATTTTTTCATTACTTTTTTATATAAATCTTTAATACACAACCCACTTTATAGTTGTGTTAATTATCAATTTATTTATTTATTTATTTTGGTAAGCGATATATGCCTTTGACATTTTAAATGTATAATCAAAGCGCGGCACTGTCGAGAAGGATATAAGACTCCGGAGGAAATATTTGGAAGCTACACCATATTCCGTGATGTCACAAAACCAGGAAGAGATCCGACTAGTGCAACAAGCCTCTGCGAATGGTGACTGTGGCGACGCACACTTTATGAGTTTTGCCAACTATGTATTTCGAGCACAAGAGGGAGACAACCTGTTATTGGGAACTGGCGAGGGTTCTACGAGTACCAGTGGTGAGTTGAGCCCTAAAAATCTGTTTCACAAGTTTGAAAAACTAGTCTTGAAGGGCAGGAGAATGTTTTGGCATAAGACTACTTCAGAAGCGTACCTCCAGGTGAATCGAGTCCCGAGAGGACTCCGTATCACACAGAAACCAGCTTATGGAACTGATAACTTGGAGTTTATGACTCAATGGCGCAATAACATGCACAATGCATCTATCAAAAACATTGAATTGATTTTATAGTTTGCCAAACCCATTAGAGACTGTTTGTTTAAAGAAATCAACGATATAGAAAACCAGTTAAAGGAATGGTGTTTTTTACTCTGAAGAAACTTGGCAGCTGGCCAAGTGAAGCATCAGTCTGTGTAGTGTGCGTCCTGGTTTGTAATAAATTTTGATTTTTTATCTATAAGACGCTTTGAGTGTGCTGTGCGGGTGCTTATATTCAACTCTTTTTGTAACAGTATACTTTATGTAGCTATTAGTGCTCACGGAATAAGGAAAGTTACTTAATATCATACTATAGTTCTGCTGTAGTAAACTGACTCTAAACCAGTGCTAGCTGGATCCATGGCTCTGGATACATCACATTCACATGGGACAGGAGGCATTGTAGGAACAAGAAAAGCAACAAACTTGCTGAAATGGAGATCTCCGGGCCATAAAACTACTTTAAAACTAGCAGGCTAATTAAAAAAAAAACTCCTAATTGCAGACAGAGGGACAGACACACTAGGACTACAGGTACACACAAATTGAAACACCGCACAACATACTTTTTTTTTCAGATTTTGACTGCACTGCTCCTTTAAGGACCACCATGGCCCATTGTGATCATAGCTACTATTCATTGCTGACCTCAAAGCATATACCCGACATAGTCTCTGCTTTTCGTCTATGCCAATTAGTACATTTTCTCTGTCCCCACTGATTTTCATATATAACAATTCCCCCCAAAAAATCCATGCATCTAAACAAAACATACATTTAATGTAGGGCATAGCACTGCCCTTCACAATAATTTTCATTCATGGATGGGTAACTTTTTTTTTGAGTGGTCTCTTCTAAATTATTCTTTTTTTCACTTTAATTGAACTTAGTTTGAATACAGATGTTGCCTGCTGGCAGCTAACACTGTAGTAGTCAATTACTAACTACTTCGGATCAGACTGAAAAAGTGCACTCATGTGGTCAGGTCACTCATTCTGTCATCATCCCCTTCATGGTGGGTGGCATGATGGGCCTTATTTAACAGATACCAACTGAGCATGCTCAGTGGCACACCTGGTCATTCTGAAGTTGTTGGAGAGGATGATAGTGTGACACTTGTTGAAGTGTCAGCAGGAGGAGGAGTTGCACTACTCTGGGAGTGGTGACCCAAACTGTGATGCCAGTACCAGTGGGACTCTGTGGAGACTTCCCATCTTGAGGTGTAGGAGTGGGAAGAGTAGCATATGTCATTTGTTGGGTGGTTAAATTAAGTTTTAGAAAGGTTAATATTTCAAGAGTCTCAGGCTCTAGCCTTGAGTGATGTGGTGAGGTAATATCCCCAGTTGTACTGAGACAACTTTGTAAAGTGACTGATGTTGATGGGCATCCAAGAAAATCAGAAGCCACTTTGGATGCAGCAGGTGCAATGACTTACCTGTCTTGGCAGAATCTGATAGGATCACTGCTTTTGGACAACAGGGGCTCAGCAAAGTAAGCCTGTACCATGTACTCTGATTACAGTCGAGTTTTCCTCTAGAAGTTTCAAGCAGCACCACAGCATTCAGTATTGAAATGCTACTAAATATCTTCAGTCATCTCAGGATAATCCCTGTCCAAGTCTACCATGTCATGCTGATGCCTGGCACTGGTACTACATAAAGTCAGCAGGAGAGGAGGAAGAGTATTAACAGAGAGGTTGTGTCACATTCTTGTTGGTTTCTGCAAGCTGTCTTTACTGTTCCAACATAAATGCATGCAACAGTGCTGTTTGATATAGCTCATGCATTAAAGGAGAATCAAAATGTCTTTATATCTTAGATTCAGTATTTTTGCCACGCCAAATTGCATGTCTGATCTAATGCTGTCATACCCATCTCTAAGTTGTATTAGAAACCTTTCTGCCACTTCTTTAACCAGTATTGCATCCTGATGCTGCTGTAATGAGTCAAATGAACATGTGATGTCATCACCTCTGCCCCCACCATCTTTGCTCTCATTCTTGTCCCCACCACCAGTGCCATGCTGGCTACCACCAGCAGCAGTATTGCTTTGTTGGGTTGCTGTAGAAGACTATAGATGATGGTATGTGTGGTGTTCAGGTGGACTCACCACGGGAATGACCATGCTAAGGATTGCCGATTCAGCACTGAAATCTTTAGTGACTTGTTCACATGGTCACAGAAGTAGAACAAGCTTTTTTTGTGTATCTCTTTTTCATCAATCCTCTGAATGGCCCCTAACCCCCAGTCACCCCATCCGCATCACCCTGATATCATCCAGAGATCACTTGTAAGCTTCTTCCCCAAGGCTTACTGCCACTCAGCTTTCCCAACCCTCACTGTAGAATAGGATAAACTTTGGCTGGCTTGGCCCGGATAGTCTGGAGTGGGACATGTGGGTGTCTTGTGTCATTCTGCCAGCCAGAAGTTTGTCTTTTCTCCCTTGGGAGGCACAGCATGCAGTATCATCATGACATACATCACACAATTCTGAGTGATGTGCATCAATGACTGCCCCCAACTCCCTTCCCTTTTAGTGGTCCTGACCTGCCTTTCCTCTAGCCTTTCAAGGGACCATGCTCCTCAACTCACTTCCAATAGGAAGAGAGCAGTCCTTTGGACATTAAATCTCCCCCCCCACATTGACCCTCCAGTGCCCCTAATTTGCTCCCAAATCAGGATTGTCAGTTCCACAAGCAGTACCATTATGGTTTCACAAGCAGTAGTGCTACTGATACACCAGCAGGCCAGCCAGCAGAATAAACCTTTGCAGAATAGACTACTTCTTCCATGACAGATATACCCCACAGATATTTTTTGACGTTAATCTTTTTATTGCAATTTTTCAGAATTACAAAACAATAGGCATACACAGAAAGATATGAAAGTACAGTAGTTATAGACCAAATAGTGCAGAGAAATGACAGAACAAACAACATAACAATCAACTGTTTCAGCTAGGTCAATCTGTTGTTATCAAGTACAGTATGACTAATTCATTGATATAAAAGAAAAGTCAAACATATGGTGAAGTTGTTTTCAACTCCAAAATGCAGTGCAGACTATTTACCCTGAAGGTGCAGTCCACAAGCAATAGATATACCCAGAACAATTTAACAGAAAGAATAGGTTGACACACTGGACAGTCTTTTGTAGCTTTCAATACTGTAGTGCAAACTGTGCAGGTACATAGTACAGAACATAGAAAAAAAAACACCCCTACCTATCTCCTCATATCGAGGCTTCATTAGGGAGCAGTGCTTTTTTCAAGCTGATCTACACAGGGCTGATTCTAAATATTCATGATCTTTTAATTATATGATTTAAAGCAGCCATTCACCTGTTAAAATCACATATACAAGTATGTGCAAACCCAGTACCCTTGCTATCAGAGTCAGCAGCTCCACCTCTTAACCATTGTATCTGGCTATCTTTTTCTTACTTTCTAAGACTTTCATAGTCTCCTACCCCCCCAGTCTGCCAAAATATTTCACCATTTCTCTCTTGCTGCCACTGCAGGCATTGAACCCTGCACCCTCCCTGTGTCACTCAGCAGCTCCACCACTCTGCTGTCACATCTGACTATTGCTTGTGATAGGTTTTATGACTCTAGAAGTCTCTAACCCTCATTGTCTGCTAAAATATTTTCTGAGTGTTACTGCAGGCTTTGAGCCCTGCTCCCTGCTGCTGCAGCTACTGTCTTAGGACCTCTTCTGTCACCCTTAGCAAGTATTGAACCTGGTGCCCTGTGCGCTTGAGGCAGGGGCTCTGCCACTGTACCAAGGTGGCAAATACACTTATGGGTAGACCTTTCACCCTCTTCTACCCATCTCATTACTATCTACAAACCCATCCTGTTGTCCCCCCTTCCCTCTTCTCACCTCTCCCATCCAAATCCAGTCCCTACCATCTTCCCCTCCTTCATCTAAGTTCCCCAATTTTTCTTCACTTCAGCTCTCACACCCTTACCAATCATGCATGCACACCTCCTGCCTACCTGCCTCTCTCTCCTCCTCCTCCTCCTCCTCCTATTGCCTTCCACTAACCCTAATGTCCCTGTTAACCCTCATCCTCACTACTCTAGTGCTCCTACCTGCCCTCCTGCCCTCTCCTCCTTCTATGCCACTGCCCCTCCTCCCTCCTCCTCCACTCACCCCATATGCTCCTCTCCACCTCACCCCCCATCTAGACACTACCTTTCCTCCCCCCTTTGCTCCCTCGGGCATCTTATCACTCAAGCCTTCCCAGCCTGTGCTGCCCTACCTACCCCCTGTGCTACGAAACCCCCCTTCTCTTCCTATCGCTCCCGGTGTAAACTCTCCTTCTGCCACCCTCTGTCCAGAGCGGCTCTCCTCCTTCTGCTCCTGACTGGTAACATACATCCCAATCCCGGTCCAGCTTGCAAAGGCTTCTCAAAGGAATCCACTGGATTTCATATTGCTTCCATGAACATATGTAGCCTCCTTAAAAAATTTTACTCTCTCAATTGCTGGGTTGCGGTTCATAAACCTGACGTTATCTCAATAGATGAAACTTGGCTATCAGACTCTACCCCTGACTCCCTGGTCTCACTCCCTGGCTACTCCTCTATCAGGAGGACCGTGTTGAGAGAGGTGGGGCTGTGCCATTATGTCAAAGACCCTCTCGTTGGACTAGCCCTCCCAGCCCCGTCCTGACTTCAGGGCTCAGGCCCAACCCTAAAACTATCTCCTGATCCTCTAGGGGTCCCATCTACCTGACTACAGTGTACATACCTCCAAAAATCAAGCACAAGCACTTGGCCCACTAATTGATTATCTTACCTCCCTACCCACTCCTCCCGACCAAATCCTTGTGGGGACTTGAACATCAATTGGCTTAGCCCTCATCCACTTCCTCCCGTGACACCTTTGCAGCCATCGACCTAACTCAACTAGTCTCCCAACCCACTAGAGTGAATCCTAGAATGGGCTCTAGCACACTCCTGGATGTGGTCCTCACAAACCGCCCTAACCGCATCCGCAATATCCAAATCCTCCCAGACTGCCTTAGCGACCACTCCCCGGTTCTCTTCTATTGGTCAACCTCCTTGCCCAAACCCACAGCACAAACTACCCTTAGGTGTCGTCTTAGACCTGGTGGGCTGAAAGGCCTTAAGCAACTCCTAGCTCTCATAGACTGGTCCCCTATACTAAACTTACCTTCTTTATCCACAACTTCAACTCTGCTTGCGACATTTTTACACCCATAACTGCACTCCGGTCCAAAGTAAGGCATGCCCCTTGGGTTACCCCCACCCTGCGCCAACTTCTTAAGCACAGGGACAATCTATGGCACACTGCCACGGAAACAGGCTGCCCAGCTGACAGGCTGGCCTATGCTGCTGCCCGGAACAAATGTACATGGGCCATCCGCAAAGCAAAGGCTGAGCACTATCAAGCCTCCCTCACTTCCTCATGGGGGAACGCTAGGACCTTCTGGGACAACATTAAGCAGCTGAATGGTGGCACGTGTCCCCCCCCACCTTCGCTTATCAACATTAATGGTTCGGTCTCCTCAGACCCTGTCCTTATTGCCAACCACCTCAACAAATCTTTCACAGACCTTAGCCTGGTGCTCCCAGATAATTTCTTGGCTCCCCCTCCCTCCAGGTCTGTCCCCATTCTCCCACACCCCTTGTTCTACCTGCACCGAGTCACTGCCCAGGAAGTCAGACCTTACCTACTCAAGGCCTTAAAGAGTAACATAATTGGCAATGACTCCCTTGATCCCAGTCTTCTCCGTCACTTTCTGGATCTGGTTATCTCACCAGTCACCAGCCTCTTTAACAAATCTCTCTGCCTAGGGCAATTCCCCTCTGCCTGGAAGATAGCTACTGTCACCCCAATACACAAGGGTGGTGATAGGACCCTCCCTAGCAATTATCGACCTATCTCAATCTTCTCTCCTCTCCCTAAGGCCTTAGAAAAAATTGTGGCCACCCAAATCTCTGAATACCTTGATAAATATAGCATCCTCTGCCCAGAACAACATGGTTTCAGAGTAGACCACAGCACCAATACTGCCCTCCTGGAGTTTTCTAACTTTCTTCACACCTCACTGGACTCTAGCTCCCTAGCAGGCACAGTGTTCATTGACTTATCAAAAGCCTTTGATACTGTCTCCCACCCCCTCCTGCTAGCTACCCTTAGTCACTTAGGCTTTGCCACTGGGCCTGTTTCCTGGTGCTCCAGCTACTTGTCGGCCCGCTCACAACGTGTGAAAATCGACGGGAAATTTTCCAGCACCTGCCCTATCTGCTCCGGAGTCCCTCAGGGCTCCATTCTTGGGTCCTTGCTCTTTTCCTTTTTTCTCAACTCCTGCCCAGTGTATGTACTGGTAAAATCCTTCTTACGCAGATGATGCTGTACTCTTTGCCTCCGGACGTGATCCTATCTCACTTCAGGATTCTCTGCAGGAATCCTACAATGACGCAGAAGCCTGGTTTACTGAGCACAGACTCACAATTAATCTAAAGAAAACCAAAACCATGCTCTTTGCCCACCCCCAAAATAAATCCAGTAACTATCCTCTCGCAGTCCACTCCACCTCTAAACTCCCTATTGAGCTAGTTCACTCTTATAAATACCTAGGTATAACCTTTGACCCTGCCCTCTCTTTTCATGCCCACATCTCTGCCTTTGCCTCAGCCTCTAACACTCGGCTGGGTATCCTCTATCGTCATAAAAACTGCCTCCCCACGGATGCCCTCCGACTTGCAGTCACATCCTCTGTTCTATCTCTGGTAGACTATGGCCTACCTGTGTATGGTGCAGCAGACCAGACTGCCCTGCACAGATCCTCCTCACCTTAAACAAGGCCTGCAGGCTCATAACTGGGGCTCCTAGTCTAACCCACACTTGCCTTCTTTACACCATGGCTAATCTACTCAACCTAGATGAGCGCCTCAAATACCAAACCTGCCTCCTAACAAAAAAATCCTCCTTGGGCTATCCCACGGGTCTGTCATCCACTATCCACCGAGCAAACCCTACAGTGCATACCCGTATATCTCGCAAAACTGCACTGGTTATACCGAGGATGAGAACCTCGCAAGGTCAAAGGGCTTACCCCTACAGAGTCCCCTATTGGTATAACGCCCTCCCTGCTGGAATCACTGATGCCACCTCGTTATCTTATTTTAAAACTAGACTTAGAAATCACCTGCTCTCAACATGCAGCTGTACCTGCCTCTAAGCCTCCTCCTATCCTTCCAGACAATGCTCTCTGACCTTCTGTCCAGCTCTACCTTTACTTGTTACTATTTTCCCCACACTCCTCTTCTGATGTCTTCCACCCTGCCTTACCTTTATCTGCCCACTGAATCTATCTTGATGTAACTACTGTATATTGTCTAGTCTGTAAAGCGCACATGTAAACCTGTTGTATACTGTGTTTGACATATGCCTGTATTTTTGGCTGATTCCTAAATGTACTCTGATTTTTTTTTGTCTGCCTTGATGTTTGTTTCTTGCATTGTTTTGTCCTCACTGTGACGAGGTACCTTTGTAAATCAGCCTCTGGCTCAAAGGTTGTTAAACTGATGTTCTAATAAATAAAAAAATAAATAAATATAATACATCACTCTTCTTAAATTTGGCTATACTCCATCCCCTATCCCCATGCCTTTCACCACTGTAACTGATTCTATAATTAATTTTGCATACATATGTTGCTGTCTGATAGAGATGTTAATTTGCACCAGATCACTTTGGAACAACGATCCTTGCTGAAAAAGAATAAAATGTGTTTAATGTACTGTTTTTCTATTAAAGCACATGACTATATTGTGACATAGAACAGTGAGCACTCTTTGAGTGATATATTATGTGCACATATATAGTATGTGATTTTAGGGGTGAATTGCTGCTTTAAATCAGTTAATTAAAAGATCATGAATGTTTAGAAGCAGCCTTATTTAAATCATGCACCAGCTTGAAAGCACCACTCCCTGTTGAAACTTTCGACAGGAGGCAATACATAAGGGTGTTTTTTTACATTTTGTACATTGTACCTGTACTTTTTGTGCTATTAAAAACTACTGTGTGATGACTACCCAGTGTGTGTGTGTCCATTTTTCCTGTTGAACTGATTTGGTGAACTTTTCTAATATCAGACACCAGTGCAAGTTCATTACATGGATTCTCATAACGGAGTGCTGATATACAACCTGGTTATGGCGATTGAAAGGAGGCATTTAACCTGAGGAAGGGAACCCAGATAGGTCTGAAAGTATCCATTTTGCTTAGAGCAAGATGTCAGAGGTGTTCCAAGGATGCCAGCTGGCTCATGGCTAGACAGTCACTCAGTGTGGGCATATCGTTAGATCTCCACTTATAGAAGAGAAGACTACAGGTGTGTGATGCAAACTTCTCTCATCAAAATAATTTGTGAAATTTGCCAAATTTGTGAAGTGCAAAGAGTGGACTTTGCAAAGTTTTTGGAAGATGAAGTGGCCCTTCTGCAGGCAAAGTTACAGTTCTGCCTTAACTTCACCCGAGTTTGCCTTAAAAAGTGCTATTTCCCAAGGAAAACTTAATGTGAAATGGCAAAGTGAGCAATTTGCAAGTTTATTAGCAAAGGTGAATTTTGCAACTTTGCCAGAACTTTTCCAGTAAAGTAAAACTTCACAACTTCTCTTGAGAAGTCTCTTAGTTATGGTAGCTGCTCTCAATCATCTCAAGGATGGGTGATTTTGTGGTATGCTGGGGTTCATGAGGCCCAGTAGGACTAGAGGGGCAGCAATTGTAATGCTTGTTTGGCAGACTTATTTACAGTACATGAATATAGTTATTTTATTTTATTTTATTTATTTAGTTTTTGTTGACTGGGTAAGTGCACTAGACAATTCCTGCCTATTTTCAGGCACGACCCGGGGGAGGGGGATACAGATGAATGCCAACTGACTTTGAACCAGATTAAGCTGTTTGTGATATTTTTAGTGAATGAGGGAAATTTGGCCAAGACACCGGGGGAAATTCCCCTACTCTTTTCGATAAGTGCCAAGGGATCTTTAACATCCACCTGAACTACCACAAATTCAGGCAGATGTGACCTCGGTTTAACGTCTCATCCGAAAGACGTGTTCCAGTAGTTATTAAATAAAGGTCACGATGACAGAATAAGGGACAGGGACCCTCTACCTATGTGTTGCAGTACAAGTACCTATCCTGCAGACATATGCCCATGGCCTTGAGAGCCTGCGGTGTTCTATACCAGTGGTGTAGTATTCTTAATTGAATTAGTTGGGCTTTGCTATCCATACAACAAACATGAGCTCAGTACCAGCATATTTGCTGTTCCTGGTCTGAGATATGTATTTGTAGTCCATCTTGCCATTTTGCCATGGCGAATGACATGGTAGGTAGTGCTGCATCTCTCAGTGGTTTATATATGCTACCTGCTATACCTCTTGCACGTTTATCCATTTATCTAGGGGGATCCTGACTGTGACCCTCTGTGGCCTTTTAAGTAAGGGGTTACTAGGGACCATATTTGCAGATATCTCTGTCTGGGTACCTGTTAGATATTATCAGTGGTCACAAGTTCTGCACATAACAAATTCCTACATCCTTTCAGGCCCTCCACTTGATGGCACTCTTGACTATTTTCATTATTGACATTGCATTGTCCCACAAAGGAGATTAAGCTTATGGGGCTGTGTGACCTGACTGCTGACAAGATGGCAGCTTAATTTTGTTACCAAAATTCTACCTACCCCTGTCTGAATCATTCACACTCTTCATATAACTATTGTGATCCAGCCTTAGAAACACTCTTACCTGATCCCTGTATTCTCTCTGCTGCCTGAATCTGAAGCTGTTTTGTTTGTTGGGATTCCTGCTGTGTCAATGTTTGGACTTTGGTTGCTCCCTCATCACCATATGGCTGAGCAGGAAAATGGTGCTCTCCACACTGGCTTCTCTGATAGCTCCAGCCAACCTGAAGGAGATCTGCATCATGTTCTCACAGCTACTCACATAATTTGTAGACATTAAATCAGCTGTGCAGCATACTGCCAAAGACATTGTCCACCTATCACAGAGACTTAACCACACTGAGCAACAGGTAGCAAAACAAGAGACTTACGCCAACAGGATCACTGCTCACTTCTGGGACCAAGATCACACAATCTGGCAGCTCTAGGACTGTATATAAGACTTGGAAAACCAGGACAATCACAAAAACCTTAGCTTAGTGGGTTTCCTGGAAGGGGTGGAAGGCAAAGACAGCAATAACTTCCTCCAAAATGTGTTCCCAATTTAACTCAAACAACAATGGCTTGGGCAGCTTGAGACTGAGCAGTTTCACTGATCACTAGCTCCTACCAAGCCCTGCCAAAAGCCATGTCCAATACTTGGAAAATTCCTTTGTTTTCCTATAAAAGAAATTAATTATGCAGCTAGTGAGAGAATGTGAAGCTCTGATCTAGCAAGGCCACGCCATTCAGATTTACCTGGACTTTTCTATGGCCTTGTCTGAAGAAAGCTGGACCTTCAGACAAGCACAGTGGGCACTTTATTAATTGAATGTACCCTGCGGCTTTTGCTACTCAGCCATCCTAAGAATTTCCAGAAATGGTGTGTTCCACTCTTTTCACACACCGGATGCAGCCAAAGACTTTCTCTTGTATTCCTGGCCTGAAATGGAACTGCCTGAGCTCAACAGCCAGAGTGAGGCTTGCAGCATCGACACAACCCTGGTCTCTGCATTCCAGGGACACACAAGGCTGCAAGGCCCACCTTGACAATACAGGGCTGACCCAGAGTATGATGCTTGGCAACTGACCTTTTGCCACCATAACTGCAGCACTACGAGGAAAAAGAACAAGCCAATGCACCTTCAACCTGTCAATCACCCCATGATCTAGGAGCAGAAGCCACAGCAAAGACTATGAAGCCTCCTCTGAAAGCTCGGCTAAGTAACACACTGCTGATATGTGCCTCTCCACAAGCTCAGAGACTCACATCCACCCCAGGAACCACAACTGCAGCAACTGAGAAAGGCAGAGAAACAGCCAAAAAACTATGGTTCTCACCTGGAATCTCCTCTACTAAGTCATCTGTAACATAAACTTACCCCATTGTCACTCAGCACTCCACCCAGGTCCCAGAAATCCAAGCTGCACACCTACATGTGGCAGCCACTTTGCCCACTGCTCTCCCACAGGGACAAAGCTGAACACTGCACAGGCTCAAACAGAAGAAAAAAAAATTGTGGTTTTTAACCGCCAAGGCTTTGCCTTTACCAGGCTATCCACCTCTTCATTATCCCATGAGCAAGCAGAAACTATTTTCAATTAACCAAGTTAAAGCACTGTTTTCTTTTTTCTTTTTTATCGATTTTATTATTTGTTTTAGAGTGGTACGGTTTTGTTTCTGTTTGTTTATTATTTTTATTACATTATATTATTTTATTTATAATAACTGGTCAGCAATTTTTTCCATAGGCTGAACCAGTTATAATTTGCCGTTATAACCTACGGGTTATAATGGCAAACACGTGCCACTTCAATCAAACAAGAGCCACATCCTGATTGTCTCTCCGCTTCTCAAGGGCAGGCTAAACACATAACAAACATGGCGGCTCCTCGTCCTGCTTACCGAGGAGCTGCCACAGATGAGCCGTCACACCGGACATCCTGTTTTCTTTTACAACCTCTTGTTTTGTTTCAAAACCTCTTACCTGGTTGATCCTGCTGTCCGTAACCCGTACAGCCAGAGAGATGCCTCTGAAACAGAGCACCGTGCTGGAACGGCTCCGAAGCACTTAACAGAGGTAAGCACTGTTGCGGCAAGTAAAACTAAAATCAAGCAAAGCACGAAGAAACAGTTGTAAAAAAAAAAAAAGATGCCTAACAAACAACAATCTGTTTTTCTAATAAAGATGCTGTGTGTATGTGTGTGTGTGTGTGTGTGTGTCTGTGAATCACAGACAAGCAGCATCAATGTGGGAAAAATTGCTGACCAGCAATTATAATAATAAAAGATGGGAAAGTGTGTTTAAATTGAAATTAATGGTTGTTGCTGGGATGTTTAACAACTGGCTTCGCCTCGGGTTTACGTAGCATCCCACACCTTGGGCAACCATTAATTTCTCATTAAGCACACTCCCCCATCCATTATTGTATATTTAATTGATTTCTTTTTAGCTGAATTGGTTGTTTTGAGATTTAACTGTATAAGGATTTGTGTGTTATTATATTAGTTTGTTTTAACTGCTTAAAGTTGAGGATTTGTATTTGATCTGATGTGTTTACCTGTTGCCCCCCTGGTCATGTGCTACTCAACCTCTGCTCTCCACTCCCTCTGCCCCTTTTATACCCCCCTCTGTTTTTTTCTACTTACCAATGTTGTCGGGCATTAGGTATTGCCCATAGGAGAGGGTGAACGGTGGAGGCGAGTGGAGCGGAGTGCCCCCATCAGGGTGATTAAGCCCAGGAGATTTCCTGGGGTGAAATGGAGCTTGGAGCATGGACCATCCTGTTTGGTCCCCATACCCAAGGGCACCATCATTAGTGATGGACAGGTAGCCGGGGCAGCTCAGGAGTTTTGTCCAACCGGGGCGATGTTGTGCAATGCCAGATCTGTCCAGAACAAGACTGCTGTAATTTCAGATCTTGTTGCCTCGACGGATCTCGCTTGCTTTACCAAGACCTGGCTGAATAATAACGCGGAACCAATTTTGGAGGCCGCAATTCCAGCCGGGTATACGGTGATACATCGCCCGAGGTTGGACCGTGGGGGGGAGGGGGTTGAGGTCTGTTTTAAGACTGAATTGGCTCTTACTAGTGTTCCAGTTGAGAAGACCACCTCTTTTGAATGTGCTGTTGTAGCAGGTGTGGGCTATCGAATTGCTGTCATCTACCGTCCACCAGGAGATGAGAAGCAATTCCTTAAGGAAGTAGCGGACTTCGTTGTCGATCTGGCCTTTGAGTCTCCCAGACTGATGGTCCTGGGCGACTTTAATGCATGGGTCGATGACGAACTCTCGCAATTTGGACAACACTTCCTCCAGTTAATGGATTCACTGGGCCTAACACAGGTGATTACCACTGCTACACATAAAGGTGGCCACTTTCTTGATTTGGTCTTCCTCCTGGAGATCGAGACCTCTGATGTGGGGGTGGAACCAGTCAGTTGGTCAGATCACTACACTGTGAGATTCAATTTTGGTGCCCCTTCTTGTAGGCCGACCCCTGTGGAGATGGTCACGTACCGCCCTTTGTGGAACATTCTTCCAAGGCCTTGGCGCGGTTCTTGACCTCATCACACTTCCTGTGCATTGTAATGATTCAGAGGCGCTGGTTATGGCTTATAATACTGCCATTACTTCTGCCCTGAATTCTATTGCTCCAGTTCATGTGGGTCCTCTCTCCCTGCAACCTAGGGGCCCCATGGTTTGATGGGGTCTTGAGGGAGTTGCGGTGACTTGGACGCAGGTTAGAACATTGTTGGCAGAGGTCTGACCTGGATGCCAACCACCTTAGACTGTTAGAACATTATCAATTCTATCAGTCAGAAATTTCCCATAAGAAGGCAGAGTTCCTGTCCGGGGAAATTTCTGCCGCTCAGAACCGACCTGCTCAGCTATTCAGAACTGTGGACAGATTGTGCAACCCAACCTGTCTACAGTTCCGTAGAGCATTTTCACAATTACAGTGTGATGAGATTGCTCAGTTCTTTGCTGATGAGGTGGCTGACATTAGGTCAGACATCTGTTTGACATGTTCTATGCTAGTTGCGAGTGGCCAGGATCGGGTCACTACCCCCTCATTCTCCTGGAGTACCTTCGACTGCCAGGAAATCGTGGATGTTATGCAGATTGTCCAGGAGCTGTGCCCTACCTCCTGTAGTTTAGATCCAGGTCCCACTTCCCTAATTTTAGGGTGTGGAGAGCCCGTTCTACTGGCTCTAGCACAGATAGTCTGATCTTCCCTTGACTCGGGTGAATATCCCCGTTCCTTGAAAGAGGCAGTGGTGGCACCCTTGTTGAAGAAATCATCTTTGGACCCAGACTGTCTTGCTAACTACAGACTTATCTCGAACCTTCCCTTTGCAGGGAAGGTGATCGAGAAGGTGGTAGCAGCCCAGCTGGAGAACCATTTGACCATCCATAGCATCTACGAACCTCTCCAATCAGGTTTTCATAAGAGGCATAGTACCGAGACTGCGCTGGTTCTGGTGCTCAATGATCTCCTGATGGTGAGAGACCAGAGAAAACGGTCCATTTTGGTTCTATTGGATCTGTCATCAGCATTTTACACCATCGACCATGGGGTACTACTAGAGCGCCTGAGATGTATTTGTGGACTCTCTGGGATTGTGCTCAGATGGTTCACATCATACCTCACTGGAAGAACTCAGAGGGTGGTGTCAGGGGTCTTTTCCTCTGATCCCATCTCTCTGTTTTGTGGGGTTCCTCAGGGCTCTATATTGTCCCCCATGTTGTCTGCGGTGTACATGCTTCCCCTCAGAGACATTGTGAGATGGTATGGGTTGGGATTTCGCTGTTATGCAGATGATACCCAACTGTACCTATCTTTTGCACCCGACCAGGAAAGAGCTGTCTCGGTATTTAATAGCTGCCTAAATGAAATCCAGGATTGGATGAGGTCCGATTGGTTGAAGTTGAATTCTAGGAAGTCCGAGGTGCTGGTACTGGATCCGGATCACCGGATAGGGGGACCTGTGGCCGGCTCCCCATCTGGGGTGTTTTGTGGGGATGTCGTGCTTCTGGTCTCTGAACAGGTGCGAGATCTGGGGGTGATCTTAGATGTGGGGCTGAATCTTCGTTCTCAGGTGTCAGCAGTGGTAAAATCTTCCTTTTACCATCTGAGAAACATCGCCAGAATCAAGCACCTTGTTCCGTTCCGTGATCTGCCAACTTTGATCCATGCCTTTGTGACCTCACACCTGGACTACTGCAACTCGCTTTACCTTGGGCTTCCTGGGGTTGATATCCGCCGCCTGCAGCTGGTGCAGAATTCCACAGCCCGAATACTTAGAGGTACTCCTAGATCTTCTCATATTACTCCGGTGCTGCAAGAACTGCACTGGCTGCCAGTTCAGTGGCGGATCACCTTCAGAGTCGGATTACTGACTTTTAAAGCCCTGCACGATCTGGGCCCTGACTACCTGAAAGAACTCCTGATTCCTTACTGCCCTGTGAGGCCGCTTCACTCAGCGGATGTGGGGTTGCTAGAGATTCCTAGGGTTACATTAAAATCAACTGGGGCCCGGCCTTTTATGTTCGTGGCCCCCTCCCTTTGGAATTCTCTACCCCATCGGATAAGGGAGTGTACGACCATGGGAGGCTTTAAACAGGCTCTCAAATCCATTTTATGGGAAAGGGTCTATGGTGGTTCTGATTAATTGTTGTATTTGTTTTAATAGTTTTCTGTTTGTATATTTTGTTTGTTTTAAATTTTATTGGAATGCACCTTGGTACTCGAAAGGCGCAATACAAATAAAAATATTATTATTCTTCTTCTTAAAGGGGTAATCCTCTGACTCCTCAAATATTATATCCTTTACCACCTTCCCTTGATATCAAAGGGACTGAAAACTGGATTAGGGGAATGCCCTGTTTAAATGGAAATACCTCCTGGAGACCTCAGTGCTTCGAGAATTACCACGGGGGGAGGGGGTGGCAGGCACAGTTCACTTTAAGTTTAAGTGATTCATTTTGCAGGTACAGAAGAGGGGAGAATTGCCTACTCATTACCTGAAGCCCAGCAGCCTGAATTAGCTCACTACAAGTAGGGCAATGGGTTTACATAAACAGTGACCGGGGCTCGACATGTCAGACCTTACTAGGCTTGAGCTCTCAGCTCCATCTCAGCTATTAACAGTTCTCATGACCTAGGCAGCCAAATCGGGCTGAGGCCAGAAACCTGCTTCACCCACTAGGAACTTTACTTGCCCAGTTGGGGCCAGCATTTGCCTGAGAAGGTCATTGCTGTCCTTTGCATGTGTGCCAGTGGTTCTGAGGCAGGAGTCTTTCATCCCCCCCATGGTACACATCAGGAGAGGACTTGGGTTATGAGGAACTGGGATGGCCCCCCAAAAACACCAATAAGCTTGTGACTTTAAACTTTGGCACCTCCTGCCAATCAGCTAATCAGGTAGTGGGAGGGCATTTGGACAGCCTGCCCTTTTTGGCTAAAGTGTTTTCCAATTATGGTTCACTCAGCTGTGACTGTGTTTGTGATAGTTCTCAGCTGTAAGTTTAATTACTGTTTTTGTACCATTGATTGCATTACAAGGTCATATTTCATTAGCAGGCCATAATCACTAAATGTATCCTATCTCCCTTTTTCCTTGCCCCCAGGCAGCACCCAGTGACAAGTCCTAGACCAGTGTGCCTTACCCAGCTGCTAACCTGACTAGGCAGAAAGGATTTAACATTTTAACTGCCCAGGACATGGAGCAATACTTCACACTTACTGATTTAGATTAAATGGGAGAAGTCCATCAAAAGAGATAAATTACAAGATACAACTGTTCCAAGGTCTAACAAATTCTGCTTGTACTCTAGTTGCAAAATGTCAAAGTTAAAATTTGTAATGTGCATTGCGATTTTCTTACATGGCATAGGATCTAAGGACCACACTTACCACCAAAATGGATGGGGTGAATCCAGAGCTAGCATTCTTAGCATACTCCTGACTATTAAGGTCCCATTCTGACTGAGGTTAAAACAACCAGAAGGAACTCATTTACTAACCAATGGTGCCATTACATAGGATCAAAGGCTTGGATATGAGCTAACGTGCTACAAATTGACAAGCCAAATCAATTAAAGGAGAACCTGATATTCATGGGGCTTCTCTTGTTGGCAAGTAGAGCATCAAGCAAATCCCAGGCCCTAGCAATGAAACTTTAAAACTAGATCATGATAACACAAGAAGCTTGGCTGACAAAACTGACCAGTTTAAGTAAATGGGTAAGCCTGGGAAACTAAGATGTTATAGAGCAGACTGATACATAGCTATTAAGGAAAAACTCAGACGCTGAAGTATAACTAAAATAATAAACCCCCCATTGATATGATGGACTGAGGTGGGGAAGGGGTTATGCTCTACGTAAAACATGGTTTTGGATGTGTGGAACTAAAGAATTCAGGAAATGTGGATGGCATAGAAATGGTCCTGTTTTTTCTGCCACTACAAGATACATATATATAGGGGTAACCAGTCCATCGGACTTCGACAAACAGGCCAAATTAATTACTGACCAAGCCCGAGGCAAAGAAATTCTGCTGATGTAAAACTTTAACGTAGCCTGGGGCAGACCTGGGGGGGGACAACTGATGCTAAGCTTCTCCTCCACGGGCCTGAAGCAGATCACACCATGTCAATGAGGAAAGGCTCATACCTGAGCACTGTCAATATCCTGGGTCTACTATTTTTGTTAAATTATTGTAGACAGTCATGAGGTGTTGCCCCCAAATATAGAAGACCACAATCCCTTTGAATGCTCTATTGCCTCAAACACAGAAAATGTAGCCGACATAGAGTTTTGCCTGAGCAGGTGTTTTAAAAGCTTCAGTCCCACCAACTTTAACTATAGTATACAAAAAATAAATATGGGACAAACTAGACCTGATCCCTGAAGTGAACATAGCTGTTGTTAATTTTACAGGTTTCTTTCTATCTATCTGAAGTCAACACACTCCTTTTAAATCAAAAATAATTAGAAACTGTCACCTGTCATAGGTGTCAGAAAAAAAAAAAAGAAAATAATCAGAGCCAAAGACAGAATTTGTCAGAAAGTAAGCAAAACAGCAGGCCCAGTGGTGCTGTGGGTTGAGGCATTGGATGCCACACCTCGCACCATGCCGGTGACCCAGGTTCAGGAATGCACTCGGGTCACTCGGGGGTCAGCAGGGGTGAGGAAGGATAGAGCATCTGTAGACAGCTCTCCTTCTTCAGGATGGGGGGGACAGTGCTGTGCACTGTAGACTGACACCCAGTGGTGGCTGGGTGGCAGCACAGGGTGTAGGCGCACAGCCAGAAGGGGGTTGGACCCACATTCATGGTGTGAGGCTGCCTTCACGGATGCAAAGCCCAGCCTTTCACCCTCACCCATTGCACATTCTTGGGTCCCAGGGAGAAAACCAGGAGGAAAATGGAGATGGCAGGCTCTATGATGGCCCAGCTGCCCCGAAGCCATCCCCTGGAATCTGGATGCTGGTTTCTGGGAAGGGAGGGAAAGTCGACGCTCCTCTCCTTGGCCCTGTCATGGGGGGTAACCTGTGAGGGATCTACTGGGCAAGAATTGGTGTGGCATGCTGGACTGGAGAGGTGAGCTCCTCTGAGGGAGGAGCCAGAGCCACCTGCCAGCCCCGCAGAAGGTGGAAAATTGTAAATAAAAAAAAAAGCAAGCAGAACAGTAAAGTCTGAAGACTAGGCGCCATTTAAGAAATAAGGAATAAGTGCAGAAGTAAAATTAATAAAAGCCCCAAAACAATATTACTAGGATACAATAAATGTCACAACAGCCATTTCATCTTACTGGGATCTAGCTAAGAGCCTTGAAGGATCAGGAGCCCAAACATCTGATGCAACTTTTGTAGACATCAGTGGAAGAAAACTGCCCCCCAAAACACAGCAGATACCCTAAATAAATACTTCTGCACACTGCCAGGCCTCCAACTCCAGTCCTTAATATTGACATATGAACAGTGCAACCCAGCCTTGAGGCAAAAGACCCAAAGTCACCAACGACTCTAAAATTTCATTTCAAAATCCTCAAGAGCTGAGACCTCCATAAAGAAATTAAACTAAATGCAAAAAAAAGTCATTTGGGCTGGATCAAATAGAAATTAAATTCCAAGACATCTGCAGATTATATCTCCCCAGTCCTAGCAAAGCTGTACGACAGAAACCTGATTAAAACAAACTTCCCAGACTGTTGAAAGTTTTCCAAAACAGCACCTATCTTTAAGGGAGTCAAAGTAAACAGCCTGAAACTATTAACAAGTAGCTCTACTGTCTGTGATTTCAAAAAGTACTCAGAAGACTGGTGTGCAAAAAGCTCTATGACTTCTTGGAAAAGTATGGCCTGCTGTCTCCTCATCAGTTAGGGTTCAGGGCAGGGACATCCATAGGCACAGCACTCATGGAGATCATGGACCCGGTTACTGGTGGTCTAGATGTGGGAGACTCCATGGGTGCAGTATTCATTGATCTCTCAAAGGCATTTTACCTTGTAGATCACAAAGTCCCAATGGAAAAATGCCCTAAGTAGGGATCTCAGGGGATGTACTAAGCTGGTTCAACTCATACTGTACCTGATTAGAAGGTCTCAGCACGTGGCTGTTCAGGGCACTGGAAAGGGACTTCAGTTCACTGCAGAAATAGTTCAAACAGTCCAACATGGTGCCAAGCCCAACAAAGACTCAAGTGATGTATTTCAGAAAAAAAAGTAAAAAAGGTGAAAATAATTTTTTGGAGTTTAAACTAGCAAATGGTTCTAAACTGGCAAACACTAATGAATACAAATACTAGGGGCATTGATTGATAGTTCTCGTCAATTTAATATCCACATACACAACATAGTTGAAAATGTGAACTCAAGAATAGGAGCCTTGTGAAGCAGACCCTTTTTTATCCAAAAAGATGCCAGGGCACAAACTGCACAGGAATTGATTCTCCCAGTACTGGAATACAGGAGCTTAATCTACCGACATTCAAGCAAGCTGTTGTTGGGCATGCTAGACATGGCTTATAATAAGCTTGCCCACTTAAGCAATAAGGCATTGCCAGGGGTTATGTTAATGGTCTGTTAATCACCCTCTAGGGGTGTAATGTGGCACAAGGCATAGCTGAGTGCCACATGCCCCTAGAGGGTGATTAATTGACCATTAACATAACCCCTGGCAATGCCTTATTGCTATTATAATAAAAAATATTTTTAAACAGTGTTAAACCTTGTTCAGCATATGATTAAGGTCCACATGTATGTTAATAAAAGATTAACATAAGGCTGTTAGAATGTTTACAGCCAATCAGAAAGCTCCAGTTCTCAGCCCCTTTTTATGTTGACTTGCGCATGCGCACCAACATATTGCAGTAGTAGCAGATTTGGAGGCACGGTCACTGTTGGGCGAATGCAGGGCACGCATCAGTAGGTGCTTCCCTCATTCCCCAATAAGCCTGCATGCCTGCGCCACACCATGCATACATAATGTGGTGAGCGCATCTAAGGAAAGGTCCACTGCAGTGGACCTCCCGATGTGCTTTCCCTGGTGAGGAAAAAAAATTAACATGGCAGCACACTGCCTGCCATAATGCTGACTTCAGGGGTGCCCAATCCCCCTGTCGGCATGCCCTGCCCCAATGTATGTGCAGACGGGGGAGCCCACTCGGCATAACGCACCACCCCATTTGTTATGTGTGAGGGGGTGCCCGATCCTCCTCAGCTCTTGCCCCCCTGCATTCATTGTGCACCATCAGGGGTGCCTAATCCCCCGTCGGCTACAGCATCCCCCCCAAAAACACTTAGGTGGCATGCTGGGAGCAGACCCCAGCATGCCAAATCCCCTGAAAAATGAAAAACATCCTGCAATGTTTTTTTTTCTTCTAACCCTGTGAAATGAGAAAACAGTCCCTCACCATTTCCCTGCCCCCCTCCCAAAACCCACTCCCACCATCTACGCACCCTGCCTCCCCACACCCCCCTCACCCCATACTTACCTCCGGAGTCTGGCGCGATGATCTTCGGTGGACTGGGAACATGTCTGCACTCTTCAAAGTAAACTGTGAACTGAAGAAATGCCGGTAAGCTGTATAATGGCATAAATAGGTTTTTTTCAACATTGGTGCATATCTCGGGCACTTTTTTGAATTTTTACACCAAATTTTCAACATGGGGTTATTGGGACCCCTCCTCATGAATTCAGTTACTGTCATGGCATTATTCGGTCCCAAAATGTGATTTTGCGGTCATTGCACAGAATCACCTTTCGGGACCAAGTAATGAAACAACAATGCCACAGTTCATGAGGGGGGCTTTCAAAAAGCCTACGTTGCAAATTTGGTGAAAAAAAATCCCACAAATGGCTGTTTCACGAGCGTGCGTTGCGCTGTTTCCATGCATGCTCATAACTTTGTGAATTTATAATATTTTCACTCCAGATTTTCAAAATTGGCATTTTTCTGCATCTCCTGATGAATGGTACAGCTGTCATTTTACATATCCTGGCCGAAATGTGTATTTGAACGTCCGGCGCAGAATAGTGTGGTCGCTGTGCGAAATCAGTTTTTGGGACAGTTTAAGAAAATGACGGTGACACTGTTCATGAGCAGAGGTCCTAAAATGCCTATGTTGAAAATTTGGTACCAAAAGACTATAAAATGACTGTGTTACAAGTGTGCATTGCGCAGTTTCCACGCACCCTTGTAATTTCCATGTCAGATTTTCAACACTGGCATTTTTTCACACCTCCTTATGAACAGTACAGCTGTCATTTTTCATATCCTGCCCAAAATGTGTTTCTGCACCTGTGATGCACAATGGCATGGTCACTGTGGGAAATCAACTTTTTGGACAGATTAACAAAATCACAGCGCCACTGTTCATGAGAGGAGGTCCCAAAATGTTAAAAATGTGGCTAACAAACTCCCCAAAATAATTGGGTTACGGACATGTGTTGCGCAGTTTCTATGCATGCTCATGACTTAACCAATTTTTCATATTTTCATTCCAGATTTTCAATGTTGCCATTTTTTTACGCCTCCTCATGAACAATACAGTTGTCATTTTCCACATCCTGCCCAAAATGTGTTTTCATCCCTGTGTCGACAAATGCCATAGCTGCTGTGCAAAACCACCTTTCAGCTAACAAACTGATTGTGCCGTTTTGATGAGGTGGGCTCACAAAAAGCCCATGTTCAAAATTTGGAGTGAAAATACCAACACACACCTATGGTGTTAGGGTTTCCAATTGTAGCACCCCACCCTGTAGAGACTGACAGGTGTCAGGGGTGTGACTTGGCATTATCGGCTGTAATGATCACTCTATTCCATCCCCACCCCCACCCTGAAGCCAGTGACAGGCATCATGGTATGCCTTGCACTGTTCGGCCACAAAGTTCTCCCCATTTTCCTATACTGTACCCACCTTAGTGTATTTCCTTATGGAATGGGGTAAGTATAATGCCCAAAGACCCCAAAGCACTCCACGACACTTATCAGTGTCTACAGGGTAGGGTGAGGTACAATGGCATAAGCGTTATAGCAGATGACCCAAAGGCACACCCCAATGCCTGTCAGCCTCTACAGGGTGGGGGTGGTGGTGTTGTCACTTCAAAACTTCACTGCCATTCCTATTATGCTTCTCTAACTCTGGCACTACCAATGCCAATGCCAGTAAGACAACATTTGGCATTGACAAATGCTTGTTATAATTAATCTTAACTATGTCCCTATGACACCCACCACTGCATAATGCTCAGAAGTCTAAACTGGATTCATTAAATCTACAGAGACAAAACAATCGGCTATTATGGGTTTAAAAACTTTCAAAGATAAGATTTGGTGCCAATGGACCAGGAACCACAAACAGTGACCGACAAATACAACTTGAGAGAAATTCAAATCAGAAGTCTCAGTCTCCAGAAAATTCAGAACATTTATGGAAAGATTACCTAAAGGTATTGTCTCACTAAGCTGTGGAACTTACTCCCCTTCCCTGATATTAGAAAAATCCCCAAACTGGGTGCTTTCAAAACTGCCATAAACAAGGAACTGTTGGAAACAGGCAACTGTTGTTAAATTGAGGCACAATCAGTTTTTCCATAAAACATTTACAGTAAGTATGAACTCAAAAATAAATGTATACTACTCAATGTATTATTCTACTTTAATTCTCTGTTTGAATCTTGTTTAGTCATATGTAAATTCTAACTCTGTACCTCTTATAAGATTTATACAACAATGTCACTGTAACAGGATAACTTTGTAAACAGGGCTTCTAGCCCTAACATTTATATCCTGTATAAAAATAAAGATATTTACTACTACTACTACTATTAAAGTGACACAGGCGTCAAGTGACTTAGTTCAGTTCTTACTGTGATATCTACAGTAAGTGACTCAGGCAGTGCCCCATGATCCAGATCACTAAGCCTTTTTTTACAGTGTTACTCTGACCCTTTCCTAATCAAAGCTGACCAAGCGTGCAGCAATTATCTCAACAGTTTGAAATACTTATTCCTGTCTTTATGTTTCTTATTTTCAAGTTAACTTGTGGTTAATGTGTTGCACGTTATCCCTACAACCCGAACTCAGGATTGTTTGGAAATTCAAAGACATGATTCAAAACCAGGTGTTTCATATTTCAGAATATGCTTGAATTCCCTTTTTTGTGGAATAGGATTACTGTTGTCCCAGTTGGGCTGTTTAAATTTAGCTCTGTTATGAGATATGTATGGTGCCACAGTTTACTGTCAGTATAAAATGTGTAACTTTCATCTGGACTTGAGACAAGATACATGAGATAAGGGGCCATATTCTAATGCAGTACCTGAGAGTGGGGGTGCCCAATGCACAAACATGGCTCCTTGGCATGAGACTTCCACAAATTAGCACCAAGTAGCAGACACAACATTTGTCTTGTGGATTGTCAGTGACCTAAACTCTCCAGCTATAAAGAAACAGGTTCTGACCCATCTCAAAAAGATCCAGGCCGAAGCTGGATTTATTAAAGAAACTAAACTTGTTGGCAGTGAAGTTTGTAAACTGAAATGTGAGTAGAGGGGTTTGGAGTTCCAAAGCGCTTCCTCTTCATCCAAAAGAGGGATACCCATTTTGACCCATTAGAGTCTCTGACCCTCCTAGAGTCTAAGGCTGATAAAGAGGGAAGATGGGTCATGGGCAAAGTGCAGTATATACTCCTGAAGGGCCTTTCATATTACTAAATATTTATTTGCCTAACAAAGATGTACCAGGCTTTTTTAGCAAGGTTAATAATGAACTCTCCATGTTCAATACCCCTCGGCTCCCATAGTCTGTGATGGGGTTTTGAACTTAACATTGGATTCCCTTCTGGACAGATCTGCCCCCCAGCCTGAGCCACAACACAGAGCAGTTTGGACCCTTAAAAACATCATATAAAAGCATGTATTTACTGATATCTGGTGACTAGTTCACCCCACCTTGAGGGATTATATCTACTTCTCATCAATACACCATTCCTTTAGCAGAATTGATTTCTGGCTCACCTGCCCACAAATAACCAGTAGATAGTAGATGGCATTATACACCCAATAGTAATAACAGATCATGCCCCTGTGTCCCTGCATATTGTGTGGGTCCCTTCCATTCCTAAGTCATTTACCTGGAGACAGGATCCATTCATGCTGCAGGATCCCAACTTCATCTCATGGGTGAAAAAGGAGTTGCAGGATTATATACAATCCAACAACACCACAGAGGTTAGACTGGCAGTCTTATGGGATGCTTTAAAAGCATTCCTCTGGGGTCATATTAATAGTGATGCGGTCAGTAGAAGAAAGAGCAGGGAGGCAGAAGTAAAAGATCTAGCATCTAAGCTTAAAACAGCAGAGGATGCCTTGAAAGTAAATCTACACTCAAACCCCTCAGGGGTAGTACAGTTCCAGCTCAACTCCATTCTCTGTATTCTGGGAAGGCTGAGCTGACTCTCTTCCACACACACACACACACTACAAAATTTGGGATTGTGGTGAACGTTTCAGTAAAATCCTTTCCTATTGGCTGAGGAAAATATAGGCAGAAGCCTATATTTCAGGGATTAGAGAGCACACTGGAAACTTGCATACTAAACCCAAGAAGCTTAATAAATTTATGCAAGACATCTACGCTAGACTCTACTCTTCATCCAACTCCCCCCTCCAGGGAACAGACTGGTGAATTCCTCCGGGCACTAGATCTGCCATGCCTCTCCTCCTCCCAAATGGAAGAATTAGAGCCCCCCCCCCATAGAAGAGGCAAAACAGGCCATCTTGTCCATGAACAAAAATAAATTGCTAGGAGGTGATGGACTCCCCATAGACTTATCAACACTTAGTTGAGAATTTACCCACCCTTTTACTTCACACATTCCTGGAGACTCTGTCTCAAAAACTTCTCCCTCTTATCATGAGAGTGGCAGTAATTACAGTCCTTCCTAAAAAGGACAAGGGTATATTCCACCCCAGTAGTTACCAACCCATATCCCTCATAAATTCAGATGCAAAAATTTTAGATAAAAGTGCTGGTCTTCAGCCTGAAAACAATCCTACCCCACCCAATACACCCATCCCAGGTGGGATTTGCAAAGGGAAGAATGAGTTCAGACCACCTCTGAACTGCCATCAACCTTCACAAATTGGCCAGGCTTTCTCCCACTCCAGCATCTGCCCTTACAGTGGACTTCAAAAAGGCATTCAGTTCTGTGGAGTGGGAGTACCTGTTCAAAGTGATGCAGTCCATGAGGTTGGTTGTTTCTTCCTTTCTGGTTTCCAGACTTTATTCCAAGACCCCTTTGTCCATGTCCTCACCATAGAAACATAGAAACATAGAATTTGATGGCAGATAAGGACCACTTGGCCCACCCAGTCTGCCCATTTCCCTGCCTAATGGATAAGCTGCAGATCCTAGTTAACCAGCAGCCTACTTCTTCCTACCCCCACCCCCTAGAATTGCCTTATGACTGTCCCATGCATGCTTGAATTCCACCACTGTTTTTGACTCCACAACCTCCTTCGGAAGGCCGTTCCATGCATCCACAACCCTCTCTGTGAAAAAATACTTCCTTAAATTACCTCTGAGCCACCCCTCCCATCTTCAAATTGTGCCCCCTTGTTCTTGCACACCTCTTTTTTTCAAAGATGCTACCGTCTTGGACTGTTGATTCGCTTGAGGTACTTGAAAGTGTCCATCATGTCTCCCCTCCTCCTTTCCTCGAGGCTATCATATTAAGTCCTTAGTCTCTCTTCATGTCTTCCGTGCAGACCCTGCACCATTTTAGTTGCCCTCCTCTGGACAGCTTCCATCCTGTCTATGTCTTTGTGGAGACTGGGTCTCCAGAACTGCACGCAGTACTCCAGATGGGGTCTCACCGGCTGTCTGTAGAGAGGGATAAAAACTTCCTGTTTTCTACTGGTGATGCCTCTCCCTATGCATCCCAGTATCCCCCCAGCCCTCCTTGCTGCCCTCTCACATTGCTTGCCCACCTATAGGTCATCTGATATGACTACCCCCAGGTCCCTTTCCATTTTTGTTGTTGTTAGTATCTCACCCCCATTGTGTACTCTTCCCTGGATTTTTTCCTCAGGTGCATTACCTCACTTTTAGCATTGAATCTAAGCTGCCATACATTTGACCATTCCTCTAACCTTGCTAAGTCCTTCTCATCCTTTCCACCCCATCTTGTGCATCAACTCTGTTGCAGATCTTTGTGTCATCTGCAAAGAGACATACTTTTTCTTCCAATCCTCTGCAATGTCGTTTAGAAGACATTGAAGAGGACCGGTCCTACATACTGAACCCTGTGGTACCCCACTAGTAACCCCTTTCTTCAGAGTGGACTCCATTTACTATTACTCTCTGTGTCCTATTCTCCAGCCAATTCTTTTACCCAGGCTGTCATCTTGGGACCCACTCCCAGGCTGGCTAACTTGTATATTAATCTTTTGTGTGGGACTGTGTCAAATGCCTTGCTAAAGTCTAGGTAGGCCATGCCCACAGCCCCTCCCTGATCTACTACTTTGATCAACCAGTCAAAGAAATCTATCAGATTTGTCTGGCATGACCTTCCTGCTGTGAATCCATGCTGCCTTGGGTCCTGTGCCCCTCTGGCCTCTAGATACTTGACATTTCTTTCCTTCAGAAGTGATTCCATCATTTTCCCTACCACTGAGGTTAAACTAACAAGTCTGTAGTTTCCTGCTTCTGCCTTGCTCCCACTTTTGTGAAGGGGAATTACATCTGCCCTCCTCCAATCCTCGGGTACCACCCCATCCTCCCATGATTTGTTAAAGAGGGTAGTCAGTGGTGTCACTAGTTCTACCTTAGTTCTTTAGAATTCTGGGATGAATCCCATCAGGCCCCATTGCTTTGTCCACCTTCAGTTTTAAGAGTTCTTTCAGAACCCTTTCTTCTGTAAATGGGCTGGTATCAACTTCTGTATCCAGAGTGTTTCTACTGTTTGTTTTAGGTACCTCCCTCTTCCTTTCTAAATACTGAGCAAAATATTTGTTTAGTATCTCTGCCTTTTACAGTCACCCTCTGCACACCTCCCTCCCCTTTATTAAGCCTCACTATCCCTCCCTTGGTCTTCCTTCACTCCCTGATGTACCTATAAAAGGTTTTATCCCCCTTCTTAACTGAGTTTGCTATCTTTTCCTCGGTTTGGGCCTTTGCTGTTCTGTCTGCCTTCCCAGCTTCCTTTTGCTTTAACTGATACAGTTCTCTGTCCTGCACCTTCTGTGATTTCTTGTACCTCCTGAATGCTTTTTTTTCCTCTTGAACCTTCACTGCCACTTCCTTTGAGAACCATAGTGGTTTCTTACATAGTTTCATTTTGTTTATTTGCTTCACACAAAGGCTTGTTACCTCTGTGATGGCAGTTTTTGTTATTCCCCATTGTTCTTCCACCCCTCCTTCTTGCCCATTTGTTAGTGCATTCCTTAGGCACTCACCCATTTTGGCAAAGTCAGCCCTCCTAAAGTCCAGTACTTTTGCCTTTGTATGGCTTGACTCTATTGCTGTGTTTACTGTGAACCATACTGTTCGATGGTCGCTAGTTCCCAGATGGCTACCCACTTCTACATCTGTGATCCTCTTCATCTCCATTTGAGAGAACCAGGTCTTAGATTGCTCCCTCTCAAGTGGGCTCCAATACTAGTTGTCTAAGGCATGCCCCCTGTAGGGCATCTAGAATAACCCCACTCTTTGAAGTGGCTACTGCAACTGCACTCCAGTTAACATCTGGCATATTCAGATCATCCATCAGCAATATCTCCCCTTTTTCTGCCATTCTAAGTATACTTTCTATCATTTCCTTGTCCATTTCCTCCCCCTGAGAAGGGGGTCTGTATACAACCCCTGTGCGGATTGTGGTGCCATTGCCAGTCTCCGAATTTACCCACAGTGCTTCTTCTCCTCCCTGTTTTCCCTTTTGTTCTGTTGCTTTGATTCCTTCCCTTATGTAAAGATCTACTCCTCCTCCTCTTTTACCCTCCCTGTCCTTCCTGTAGATAGTGTATCCTGGTATGTTTATGTCCCAGTCATGGTTTTGTGTGTACCATGTTTCTGTGATTGCCACGATATCCAGATGTTCCTCCTCCATCAAGGCCACTAATTCAGGAAGCTTGATACTCAGACTATGGGCATTGGTACTCATTGATCTCCATTTTTTGATGGCTTTACCTTCTGTTGCAGCATCCCCCATTGACCTTTCTACCTCAGTCTTTTTCTCATTTAGTACCCTGTTTTGTAGGGAGAGGCTGGGATTTTCCTGCTGCTTATCAGTGCCTCCCCTCTTGACTAGTTTAAAAGCTTGCCAATGAAGCATTTAAACTGACTGCTCAAAAAACTTGTTCCCTTCCTGGACAGATGCAGACCATCCTGCCAGTATAGGCTGGTGTCCCTCCAGGTGGAACCCCAGTCCCCAATGAAGCCAAACCCCTGTGCTCCACACCATTTTTTCAACCATTTATTAATCTGCATTGTGCAAAGTACCCTCGCCTCACTCATGCCATTGACAGGCAGCACCTCTGAGAAGGATACTGTGTGTGCTACTTGTCTTATGCCCCTCCCCAATTCTACGAAGTCCTCCTGCACTGCTCTAATCTCATGTTGAGCCAAGTCATTTGTCCCTAGGTGGACAATGACGTCCAGCTCAGACTCCGGCAGCTGTTCTCGGATCCTGAGGGATGCGCCCTGTCCCTCCAAGCCATGGCACCAGGCAGGCACCTTACTTCAGTTTTTCCCGTTCCCCAGTTCTATCCCCTAATAATTGAGTCCCACCAGGAGCTGCTTCCTTCCTTGTGGTGTCTTCTGCCTCCTTACTGTGGGCCTCCCCTGTGACAGTTGTCCTCAGCCTCCTTAGTCTCCTCTGATGGTGTATCCATAGGGAGCTATGCTCCCCAGAATGGTGTATGGATTGTGGAGTGCAACAACTGACTGGGTGTGCCTCTGTTCCACCATCCTCATCCTCCCTGAGCCCACTGTGGTCCAACTGCTGTGCTTTGCAACCTCTGAGGTAGTGGTGGTGGTTGTGCTCCCTGGATGGGGAGGTTCCTCCTACCATCCAGTGTGGCCCTAGGAAGGTTCCCTTACTACTGTCCAGTGTGGCCTGAAGATGGGCAACTTCCTCCCTCAGGGCAGAGAGTTGTCTGCAAATAGGGCAGCATCTCAGCCTCCAGAAAGACTCCGGAAGACTGCTGCCCACAGCCATTGCTACTGCACTACTCCCACATGTTTATCTACTTTTTTGTGTGTGTGTTGTGTGTGTCATTGGTTTGTTATATAGAAATATATATATTATACAATGTGTATTCTTATATTGTCAGTGCAGTGTGCTAGAGAGGATATGACAGTGATATACACCTTGCACTCTTGAGGAAATGATGTCAGAACCCCAGGTATAAAGGAGCTATTTCCAGGGATGGGTGGGAAGGGGTTGGGCCTAAACCGTGCCCTCACAAAACAATCAGCTAAGAGCTCTGACCCACCACTGTGATGAGTGCCTTCCTGTCAGCAAGATTCCCTACACAACAAATTGACAGAGAAAATACCCTGCTAATCAAACAGAGAAAAATCCAGACATCCAAGTCAGACACAGGTAAACCTCCCCAGCCCCAAAACAGCCTCGTGGTTTGTGCTCTGAAAGCAGTCAGCCCCAAAATAAGTCAGCTGTGCTTTAAACTCTTCCTGCACTAAAAATCTTAAGAATTGTAACAAACGTAAAGCTAGATCCACCTCCCTCTGTTGCTTGAAAGACTGTCTTTTCCTGATAATTTTAAGTTCCTTATTTCAATTTTCAGTTAGAAGTAGCCTCCACCTACAGAATATCTGCTACAAACCAAAGACAATTGTAAGGTTCACCTCCCTCTGTTGTGAGCACAATTCGCTTTCTTGCAAATCCTATGTTCAGTATTGCAGCTTCCAGGCAGAGGTAGTTTCAGTTGAAGAATATTAGCTGTTCTGAACCAATAGCTTCTTGTTCTAAGCCTTTCCCTTGCAAAGAGGCACTCAACAGGGCTGTCCTCTATCCCTTCTTCTATTCCTAATAGCTATCAAGCCCCTAGTATTGGCCGTCAGAGCACACTCACAGCTTAAGTGGATACCTATGGGTGTCTCAGAGCACTATGCCCTTCTTTACATGGTTGATATCCTTATTGTCCTCGCAGATGTACTTCAGGCCATAACTTCAGTCCAGCAACTCCTTAACACCTTTTCCTCAGTGTCAGCATTGGAAAACAATGACAGGCCTCATTATCAAATTCTATAGCTTGGAACACATCTTTCTGTTCAATGAGTCTGTCCACCATATAAAAGACAGAGTTCCACCTTGGGGAAATTAATTAAGCAATTCAGAAGATCATTGTGCTTCTGCTGGTAATGGTGGAAGAGCTAAGTTTATTTGAGGAGTGATGGAAATATCTAGTGATGTTCCTCACAGTGTCAAGTGATGGTTTTACTATGCATCTTTGCCAAGCATACAACTCAACACCAGATTTAATATATGTGCAAAACAAGGTGCATGGGTGAAATCTCCATCATTAATTGCCCTCAGCATGTTGCTACCACTGTCCATTACAAAGGTTCTCAACCTCAGATCATAAGGATCACACTAAGGATGGATAAGAAGCAAGAAGGCAAGAAGACCAAGAAAGCTCCTAAAAAATGAATGCTCTGGGGTAATAACAAGGTTTCCCACTTGACAAGATGTATTTATCCAACCTGTTTTTAAATTCTTGTTTAGTTATACTGATAATAGTATGAATAGGCAATTTGTTCCACAAGTTTACAAATCTCGTGGTATAAAAATATTTGCATTTGTCAGTTCTAAACACCTTTCCTATAATCTGCAGCAGGTGTCCTCTGGTATCTCTTATGGGACACTTAAATTCAAATCCCATTTCAGTTAATAAATATGGGTCATACATGATGTCAAACATAAGGAGTAAATCTCCTCTGTAATCTTCCGGTTTCAGGAGTCATTAAATTGAGTACTGCTAAGCATTCCTCATATGTTTTATTCTTAATATTGACAATATTTTGGTGAATCTTCTCTGTAGTTTTCCATTAAAATACATTCTCCTTTTTGTAGGAATGTGGTCGTACATAAGCTCAGAAAAAGGGCATTAAACTTTATCTTCTCTGGAAATAATGGTTTTTTTGATCGACCATATAATTTTTATTGATTTATTTACTGTTTGGTTTATATGATGGGAGTTATCAAAACTGTCCGATAGTGTAATACCCAGATCCTGTTCTTTCTCAGAGCTAAGCAAATTCATCCTTCAATTGATATATATTCCAAGGATTTCTACTGTCTAAATGTAATATCCTGCATTTGCCAGTGTTCAGTTTCATGCCCCAATAGTTTACTCATGCAGTAATCCTGCCCAGGTCTCTCTGTAGGGTGTCAGTATTGGACTGGGTATTACATGGGACTCCCCACTTAACTGTCCAATTAAATACATCATTCTTTATGTCCGATATAAAAATTTGGAATAGTAAGGGGCCCAGAACACAGCCTTGTGGGAATCCACTAGATACTTTACCAGTGTTAGACAGGTACCCATTGATAACAACTTTTTGATCTCTGTCTGTTAATCACTGGGCAATCCAATGAATTATTGATTTGTTGAAATTATATTTAATGAGTTTCTCTATCAGAGCCCAGTGTGGCATCAGGTTTAATGCCTTACTGAAATCAAGAAAAAACACATCACATGGTATTGTCTGATCCAATAAGTTGCTAACTTTTTCACAGAAGCAAATTCAATTTGTTGTAGTACTTCTGCCTTGCCTAAAACCATGCTGATCTAGATCTGTTTTATTTATGGGCTCAGTTATTATGTCTTTTATCAGGGTCTCCAAAATCTTACGCATGGGAAAGGTCTGGCTTCTGGGTCTGTAAGTTTTCAGATCCTGTTTTGTGCCTTTTTTGTGGATGGAGACCACATATGCCATCCTCCAGTCCTCAGGCACCAGTCCTTTTTGGATAGAATCTTCAAATAAGATTTTTAAAGGGTATGCAGTATATTCAGCCATTATGTATAACATATGTCCAACAATTTCATCTGGATCTGGAATAGTTTTGCTCTTTTAAGGATTACATTTTTAATGTCCTTAATTGGAAATGCAATTAACTCACTTGAACTACTGTAGTCAGTAAGGAATGATTTTTGATCTTTCCCAGAAACATCACAGAACTGTTTGCTGAATACTTCTGCCATGTCTTGATTATTATAAATCAATTCACCATTGTTATGGATTTGCTAGTTGTTTTTTTTAATGAATTAACATCAGCAAAGAAGGTTTTGGAATTGTCTTTCCTTGCTTTTGAGGCTAAATTATGTTCAGACTGTTTCTTGGATTATCTTATTTCACTATTACACTTCTTTTGAATTGAGATAAACACTTCCCAGGATTTGGTGTCTTTCAGTTTAAATACACTCTATGGGCCAGATTCTAGAAAGGTTACACCTGGCGTAACTGCAGTTGCACCAAGTAGAATGGTGCATGTAGCAACTTACATCAGCAGTTGCGACACGCACCATTCTACATAGTGGCCTGTGACATGGCGCTTGCCATTTGCACCAAACAGCAGTTACGCCACATAAACCCCCTGCGACATGGCGCTAGGGGGTTTATGGCAGCAGTTGGCCCCATTCTAGAAGGGCATCCATAAGTGCCCATATTGTGATTCCTACAAGAACCCTGAGGAGATCTGGTACGTGGGTTACCAGCATTTGGCAGGTATAACTCACGGACGCTTCTGGGGGCCCTGTAGACCCATCTGCTGTCCAGCAGACAGTGCATGGAGTTCCTCCCCATGCCCAGCACACCCCAGTGGGGCCCCACAGGGCTACCCATACCCCCAGCCCCTGAAACACCAGTTGGCAGATGCCCCCAGAGGGCGCTGCCATCCCCCACCCATGCCCCAAACCGCGGGTCGCCGCCACATATGCGGCAAAATGCCAGCCCTGGTAGTCTAGTGCCCCCCCACAATCAGCATAAATACAGTACAGTCCATTTATTCCTGGTAGTCTAGTGCCCACCCAAACTGTATAACAACATATTTAGAGATCTGTATCCTTGGTAGTCTATTCCCCCTCAACTGTATATAAACATGTTCAGAACCCCAGAACAGTATAATACTAGTTATGATCCGCATATCCCTGATAGCCCAGTGGCCCCCACCCCCACCCAGCCATGCCAGCCCACCCAGCACTGCCCCACCCATCCCCAGCTGGCGACTGGCACAGCCCACCTCTCACCACCATGGCCAGCTGCTGAGTTCAGTATCAACGTGTACTGTAAAGATGCGCTCAGATATTAATTGATTCTGGTAAACTTTATTTTTTTCTAAGAGTATGCTTTTTAGAATGGATATGATACCAGAAATGGCAAATGTGCATCTTTTAGTTTGTAATTCTAAACCTAGGTTGAGTATGATCCCACAGATATCGTTTTCATGTCTATTTCCTACATCGTTACAGCCTACATGTAATATAACAGAAGATTTGGGAGGAAAGTGCAGTTTATTGACACATTTATCAATGCCCGCTTTCCTAGCCCCTGGAAGACACATAACAGTATTATTTAGTTTATCTTTCCTATAGACAGAGCTGTCTGTGAGTCTGATAATGGAATCACGTATAACCATTGCCTGGGATTTTTCTAATTTAGTATCCATGGTGGTATATCCATTTGGGTTTGATTCGGATTCAGGTAGAACCGTTATAGGAGATGTTTCATTACTAAGCTCTGTTCCTAATGGGGTGTATTTATTTTACAATTGGATTGGGTTATCATTCTGAACCATAGCCCTCCTGCCTTTCAGTCACCAAACACCAATCATCTCCTTTATCTGTACAATTTCTTTTAGCTTGATAATCTCAAATACTTGGGCTAACTGTTTGAGTCTCTGTGTCCTGACTACGTTTTCTCTTTTCATGGGGTGTAGCATGGGTAGGAATGGTATCTCGATCTATGCTTCTCACAAATGTTGCAATGTTGTTTATTTCTATTGCATTGTTTAGTTCTGCAGTTAAGGCACTGATCTCTTTTTGCATGTCATCTAGGGAGGAGCATTTTAAATATATGTTGTTAGAGGTACTGCTAATCATAGGGTAAAGTGAATACATAAGACAGTTAAAACATTTACATAGACAGCCTTCCTTCAATAGCTGTTCTAAGATAGCCCATCTGATTCATTTTGTCTCCTAGTAGATAATAGTAACTAGTCAAGAGAAAAAAGTACCAACCAGTATAGTGTATGGCCTATTCCCTCTGCTCCCTCAGTGGACACACGCAGATGCAGCTTAACTCTGCCAGTGTTGCCTCTGCCCTGTGCTCATCTCTGCTTGCTGAGGCAAGTTGTTTATGCCCCAAAGACTGGAAGTATCGTTCCCCAACTTCTGGTTTGGTGCCCACAATAAAAGTTAAAATTTAACAACACAGGTCGTAGCCTGATTTAAAAAAGCAAAATAAAGGCCACTGAAGTGCTCTAAAGGTAAGTCCAGCCACAGAAATGCTGCAGCTGTACAAAGTCTAAACCCCTCACTCACAGGGTGGTCAAAGGTCAGATGTGTACCTTGCACACTACAAATGCGCTTAGAAGTTAGGTCACAATGTAAAACATAGGATTGCATTTCCCTTTCAATGCTTCTGGCCCTAGTGCTACAGTTTTTTAAAATGTCTGCTGGAAAATACAATCTAAGGCAAGCTATTTATGCCCCATGGACTGGATATTAGAGATGTGCGAAAGTGGAAATTTTCACCCAGCTAAATTTTTTGCGTAATTAGCGCATTTCGTGAAATATTTTGCTAGGCAAAATGCGAAATTTCACCCGCAGATGCTCACAAAATTTCACCCCCAAGCAGGTAAAATTTCGCTCACAGGTGAAATTTCACACCTGTGGGTGAAGTTTCACTACCTGCAAGAGTAATTTTACCTCCTGCGGCGAAATGTTGAGGCCACTGGCCAAAGTCCTCCCTGGTGTCTAGTGGTCCCCCTCTCCCCTGGCCACTCACTGGCTGAATTTTTTTTTTCCCTGGTGTCCAGTGGTCCACCCCTGGCCAATCACCAGCCAAAATTGAATTTATTAAGCACCCCCCAAAGTTACCCTGGCCCCCGATTTGTTTGATTTACAAAAAATAAACAAATTCACTCTCCACTCCCTGATTGTCTGGTGGCCCCCCGCTGATCACCAGTCGTAATGACACTAAATAAACACCCCAAGTTACCCTGCCCCTCCATTTGTTTTATTTAAAAATAACAAATTTGCCCTTTTCTCCCTGGTGTCTAGTGGCCTCACCCCATCATTAGATAGCAGAACCAGTAGCTCCCTCAGTACTTGATCGGGTCCACCAGCAGCCCTCCACTCACCTCGATGGCTGGCAGCCCGACTGAGCATGACTGGAGTGCTTGAATGAATAAGTGCGCAAGTGCCATCATTCATTCAAGCCAATAGCACTCAGTTGGGCTGCCGGCTGTGGAGATGAGTGAGGCTGTGCCAGTGGCCCATTCAGGGTACTGGGGGGGGAGCTGGGTGAGTGCTGCTATCTAATGATGGTGTGGGGGTCCACTAGACACCAGGGAGTGGAGGGTGAATTTTGTTTTTAAATAAAACAAATGGAGGGGCAGGGTAACTTGGGGGAGCTTATGTAGCAATTACTGCCGGTGATCAGTAGGGGGGGGCACTAGACACCAGGGAGTGGAGGGTGAATTCACAAAATAAAACATAGGATAGCAGTACCTTTCAAGACTTCTGGCTCTGGTGCTATAGTTTTTTTTTTTAAATGCCTGCATAAGGGTATATCTAGATATCTAGCAGTCATTGGATGAATCATAGAATATTCTTACCAATCAGCTTCCCCTCTATGACAAGCATATTAAGTAAGGCACTTCCTGTACTGATGTGCCTGTGTGAGGCTATCTGTTGCAATATAACTCTTAAAGTTATGAAGAATAAGTTCATTAAGAAGCCTGATGCACTTATGAGACAAGGACTCTGAAGCACTCAGAGATGTAGTGTAGAAGAAAATGACTGGGGCACCAAGAAGGAGACATTCTGGCTATTCTAAAGGAATATATTTGTCAGGATAAGGACTGAGTGACTTAAGGGAGCATGTTACTGTGAAGAATAAGAAGGATATCAGGGGGACAAGCAGTTTCGCTAAATCTATCTGGTCAAACTGAGTCAGACAAAAGGGAGGAGGGCAAAATAGAGAGGAAAGAACTACAGAACTGCAAGCAGCTTAGTTAAGTTTTGAAGATGTAGTGATGCTAAATGCTTTCTAAATGTTTAATTCCTGCAGAAGAATTCTGGAGGCATTACCAATTCCACCACCATGAATATTTAAAAAAAAAATGTTGCTAGTAAAAATTTGCAGTATTTCCACTGTAACTTCAACTACTAAAGCAACATTTTCCGGGTTTGTTAGATACTGGGTAAATAAACTGTAAAATATTTAATGGACCCTATGCCCTAAAGAGGGCAGCATATGTATAATTTATATGTTGCTAGCCAACACAGCACTGCACAGTGCTGTCACAGACTGTGGCGTCAGTGCTGATGGAATGCACTACCACTGGCCACCCCCGTACACTTGCACTGAGCCACCCGAAGGGGACAGAAAAGGCCAGGTAGGCAGCATCATGGCAATAACCAAGCATCCAAGCAAATGGCCAGTTCAGCCTCCCACTGGACCTCCTCCTCCACAGCCTGTTAAAAGAACATGACAGCAGATGGGGACTGCGTGATCCATCTAGTCTGCCCATTATTTGACCAACTCCCTCCTAGTATATTCCCTTATTTTAATATTACGCTATGTCTGCCCCAAGCTACAAGGTAGCCCATGGAGGAGCTACTATATTCCTTACAGGACAGGCATACAATTTACCATATATACAATTATACGCACTTGCATCTGTAGCTGGCCTGTGCCATGGGCCCTGGGATGAAGGGGTTTGTTGGGTACAAGTTAATGTGTTCATTCAGGGCTTCCCAGCTCAGGACTATAGGTGGTGAGGGTATGAAGGCACTTACTGTTGGTTTCTCCCAGCTCAGCTATTCTGAACCACTGAGGGAGGAGGCTGTTCATCTCCATGTTGACCTGGCAAGGATTTGGGAAACCTGCTCCCCCATTCAGGGACGACCCAGGCCACTGCCACTACCTCAGAGGTTGCCAAGAAAGAGGAGTGGTTGGACCACAGTGGGATCAGGGAGGGTGAGGGTGGTGGAACAGAGGTGCATCCTTCCAGTTGTGCTTCTCCACAATTCATTTGCCACTCTGGTGGAGCATGGTTCCTCTATGGAGGCACCCACAGTGGAGACCAAGGAGGATGCTGGGAACCTCCACAATGGAGACCCACAGGAGGGTGGCACAGGACCCCACAGAGGAAGGAAACAACTCCTCATGGGGGACTCAGTTGTTAGAGGGGTAGAACTGGGGGAGGGAGGGGAAAGGGAGGTAAGGTGCCTGCCCAGCACCATGGCTTGGAGGGACAGGGAATGAATCCTCAGGATTGTGGGAGCAGCTGCAAGGGGGAGTGAGCTGAATTTCATTATCCACCTAGGGACAAATGACCTGGCTGAGAATGGGATCAGAACAGTGCAACAGGAGTTTGTGGAGTTGTGGAGGGCCTTAGACAAGTAGCACACATGGAAACTTTCTCGGAAGTGCTACCTGTCTATGGCATGGATGAGGCTAGGGTACTCCGCACCATGGGATTCAATTACTGGTTGAAAAACTGATGCAGAGCTCAGGGATTTGGCTTCATTGGGGATTGGGGCTCCACCTGGAGGGATGCAGGCCTATATAGGTGCGATGGTCTGCATCTATCCAGGAGGGGAACCAGGTTCCTAGGTGATAGGTTTACATGCTTTATTGGCAAGCATTTAAACTAGCCAAGGGAGGAGGCACTAAAAAGGAGAAGGGAAATCCTAGCCCCTCCCCAAAAAAATCAGGGTAGTTACTGAGGTAAACACCAAAATAGAGCAGTTGATACGGAGAAGGGCAGGGGTAAATGGAGAAAAAGACAAAGACAGTAAGGACAGGGATGCGGCAAAAAGAAATAAAGCCATAAAAAAATGGAGGATAATGAGTACCAATGCCTGTAGTCTAGGTAAAAAGCTCCCTGAAATGGTGGCCTTGATGGAAGAGGGATGCCTGGATATCATGGCAGTCACAGAAACATGGTACACAGAGAACCATGACTGGGATGTCAACATACCGGGGTACACAATCTACAGGACGGACAGGGAGGGAAGAAGAGGAGGATGAGTAGCTATCTATGCAAGGGAAGGGATCAAAGCAACAGAACTAAAGGGTAAACAGGGAGGAGAGGAGGCACTGTGGGTCACCCTGGAGACTGGAAATGGCACCACAATCCGCACAGGAGTTGTATACAGACCCCCGTCTCAGGGGGAGGAAATAGACAAGGAAATGATAGAAGGCATCCTTGGGATGGCAGAGAAAGGGGAGAGATTGCTGATGGGGACCTGAATATGCCAGATGTTAACTGAAGCACCCTTGCTGTAGCCACATCCAAGAACAGGGTCATTCTCGATGCCCTACAGGGGGCATGCCTCAGACAGTTAGTTTTGGAACCCACTCGGGAGGGAGTAATCTTAGACCTGGTACTCTCAAATGGGGACGGAGAGAGGATCTCCGATCTTGAAGTAGGTAGCCAGATGGGAACAAGTGACCAACAAACAGTGTGGTTCACGATACACTTAACTGTCAAGCCATACGAAAGTGAAGGTACTGGACTTCAGCAGGGTTGATTTTGTCAAAATGGGAGAGTGCCTCAGAAAAGCACTAGCAAACAGGCAAGAAGGTGGGGTGCAGCAACAATTAGGAAACATCAAAACCCCCATCACAGAGGAAGCAAGCCTTTGTGTGAAGTAATAAACAAATTAAAACTAAAGAAAAATCCACTATGGTTCTCAAAAGAAGTGGTGGGGAAGGTAAGGGAGAAAAAGATAGCATTCAGGAAGTATAAGGAAACACAGAAGGAGCAGGACAGAGAACTGTACCAGTTAAAGCAGAAAGAAGCGGGGAAGCCAGTCAGAATAGCAAAAGCCCAAACTGAGGAAGAGATAGCCAACTCAGTTAAGAATGGGGATAAAACCTTTTATAGGTACATTAGGGAGCAAAGAAAGACTAAGGCAGGATACTGAGGCTGAATAAAGAGGAAGGTGGTTGGGCAGAGAGCGACAGTGAAAAACAGGGATACTGAATGAATACTTCTGCTCAGTATTTACAATGGAAAAGCAGGGGAAGATACCTAATCCAGTCAATAGAAGCACTCTGGATAGGGGTTGATATTAGTCCTTTCACAGAAGAAAGGTTCTGAAAGAACTCTTAAAACTGAAGGTGGATAAAGCAATGGGGCCTGATGGGATTCACCCCGGAATTCTAAAAGAACTAAGGGAAGAACTAGTAACACCACTGACTACCCTTTTTAATAAATCATGGAAGGATGGTGTGGTACCTGAGGACTGGAGGAGGGGAATGTGATTCCCCTTCACAAAAGTGGGAGCAAGACAGAGGCAGGGAACTACAGACCTGTCAGTTTGACCTCAATGGTAGGGAAAATGATGGAATCACTTGAAGGAAAGAATTGTTGAGTACCTAGAGGCCAGTGGGCACAGGACCCAAGGCAGCATGGATTCACAGCAGGAAGGTCATGTCAGACAAATCTAATTGATTTCTTTGACTGGGTGATCAAAGTAGTAGACCAGAGAGGGGCTGTGGACATGGCCTACCTAGACTTTAGCAAGGCATTTGACACAGTCCCACACAAAAGATTAATAAACAAATTAGCCAGCCTGGGAGTGGGTCCCATGGTGGTAGCCTGGGTAAAATATGGCTGGACAACAGGACACAGCGGGTAATAGTAAATGGAGTCCACAGTGAAGAAAGGGGGGTTACTAGTGGGGTACCACAGGGTTCAGTACTGGGACCAGTCCTTTTTAATGTCTTTATAAGTGACATTGCAGAGGGACTGGAAGGGGAAGTATGTCTCTTTGCAGATGACACAAAGATCTGCAACAGGGTTGATATGCAAGGTGGGGTGGAAAGGATGAAAAGGGACTTGGCAAGGTTGGAGGAATGGCCAAATGTATGGCTGCTGAGATTCAATGCAAAGAAGTGCAAAGTAGTGCACCTGGGAAACAAAAACCCAGGGGAAGAGTACACAATGGGAGGGTGAGATACTGACAACAACAAAAATGGAAAGGGAACTGGGGGTAGTCATATCAGATGACCTAAAGGTGGGCCAGCAATGTGAGAGGGTAGTAAGGAGGGCTGGGGGGATACTGAGATGCATAGGGAAAGGCATCACCAGTAGAAAACAGGAAGTTGTTGGCCCTCTGTACAGACAGTTGGTAAGACCACATCTGGAGTACTGTGTACAGTTCTGGAGACCCCATCTTTGCAAAGACATAGACAGGGCGGAGGCTTTCCAGAGGAAGGCAACCAAAATGGTGCAGGATCTGCACCAGAAGACGCAATAAAAAAGACTAAAGGAGCTTAAGATGTATAGCCTCAAGGAAAGGAGGGAGAGGGGGGACATGATAGAAACTTTCCAATACCTCAAGGGAATCAACAAAGTCCAAGAGGGTAGCATCTTCAGAAAAGAGATGTGCAAGAACAAGGGGCACAATTTGAAGATAGAGGGGGACGGCTCAGAGATAATGTGAGGAAGTATTTCTTCACAGAGAGGATGTAGATGCATGAACAGCCTTCCTGAGGAGGTCGTAAAGTCTAAAACAGTGAGGGAATTCAAGAATGCATCGGACAGACATAAGGCAGTTCTAGTGGGGGATAGGAGGAAGTAGGCTGTGGGTTAACTAGGATCTGCAGCTTATCTATTAGGTAGGGAAATGGGCAGACTAGGTGGGCCAAGCGGTCCTTATCTGCCATCAAATTCTATGTTTCTATGTTTCACGCATATATGGTGCTGTGCAGCCAGTTCCCTGACATGCCCCCACCCCAGCTGTGTGAGATTCAGTTCATGACTACTGGGATTAGGTTTAGGGCATACATGTATGTCTGGTGAGGGGAGTCATCGTGCATGCTGCAGAGGTCTCTTTGGACCCCCATGGTGTGGCAGATGAACTTAGTACTCCTTATTTACTGCACATATGGTAGCAGCATATTGCAGTAGTGCACATGATTCAGTGAGTTTATTTACCCATTGCTGTCTTCTGGCTGCTAATAGTTTTTCATACTCTGTATAACTTATCTGCCTTGTACCTTGTTTTTTTTTAATTTTTTTATCCTATGTTTCTTAATATTGTTACCACATCTCACGGGTTGCTACTATAAAAGCAATTATTTTCCAGTTAGCTCACCCAGTTAACAAAATAACTAATTTTTTTTTCAAAATGGATCGCACTCAGGTGTGCAGTGTTGATGTGTGCGGCTATAATGATTATGTTATATCTATGTTAAAGTAATACAACCATTAATCAGCTTGTTAGTATAACAGTAGCACTGCTGCTCAGTACACCATGACATGGTTCAGGAACAGAGTTGGGTCACTTGGAGGCCAGCGGGGAGAAGGGAAGATTGAGCATACTGAGGACAGTTCACCTTTCTCTGAAGGAGGGGGATGCTGCAGCCAGCTGCTTGACTGCCATTTGGTGTAAGCTTGGTGGCAGCACAGTTGGAGCACTTAGATGTCTGAAGGGCAGTTGCCAGATAGTAAGCAAATACAGTATGTGTGTCATGGCATGCATGCATGCCTGCGTATCATTACATGCCAGCACTCTTGGGGGGGGGAGCCTGGAGGAAAAAGCCCTGAATCCCCATATTTAGCTGCAGCTGTTTGGGCCACAAAAGAGTGGCACCATGCAAAAAATAGTGCTTGGTCATCATGGAGCCATATTCATACAAGTAGCATCCTGTCTGGTGCATGCTGCCTGTATGGATATGGGGCTGTGGTAGCACTGTGCAAAGTGCATATGCAGGTTACACCACAGCCTCTGCTGGCAACAGATACCCAGGACCAAAGGGTAATAGTGCATCCCAAACAGGATAGTGCCTTTGCTTCTGGGTGCCATATTCAGAAGCCAGCATGACCAGATGTGGCATTCAAGGTGCTAAGGGACCATTTAAATGTCATTATGTGTCCATTATTAGCTCTATGCAATGCCTCCATGCACAAATATGTGGCACTGTGGAGATCCTCAGCAATTTTTCCTACCCTTACCTAATCCTTGTACAGTAACAGAAACATTCCTGGTAGTTTGGTGGTACTGTGGAGGGACTGTGGGATAACAGAGGGACCAGACACAGAACTTCAGGTTCAACATGCAATCTCTGTGTGATGTTTATTTAAAACACAGTGGATAGCCGTAAACAATGGTATATCCCTTCTTCAATATATCAGTTTGCAGCAACAGACTTTGCATGTCCTTTCTCTGCACTTAATCAGCACCTACTGACCCACTGATCTACTGACCTATCTCTTCAGTGGAAATTATTTAATTCACTATGTTGGTCTTGTGTGTTTGTGTGATGGGGAGCTCAAAACTAAAACCCCCCAAAACAAGCTAAAGACAAAGAACCTTAGTGTAGAAGCACGGAAGCCAGGATTACCCCAAAGGGCATTGGCAATAAGCCAAGTTTCAAAGAAATGCAAAATTACACATGCCCCCACAATGCAAAGCATCATGGGATGTATATGCAAATCACCATGAACTTTTAGGCTGGTTCAGCTTAAAGCAGGAATGTATGGTGCCAAAGGGCCTCTCAAACAATCTGGCCCAGATATTCAGACTGCACTGGGAAGTGGCGCAAGCATGGGCACAGCGCAACTGGGCTGCGCTGGGGCCAGGACTAGGACCAGGCGATATTTAACAGTGATGCACCATGGCACAGCACCATTCAATATGGCAAGGTTGGGGCACATACTGCACATGGCGCAGTGACACTGCGCCAGTGCAAGCCACAGATGGGGAGCACAGGGATGCGCCAGTGCAAGTGCAGTTGCGCTAGGTGCATCACCCACGATATTCAGCCAGGGGCATGCAAATGAGGCCATAATATATGCAAGGTGCAAATGGAGCCATTTGCATGTCATTATGGCCCCATTTGCATGCCTTGCACAGGGCAACATGGCGACTTGTGCCTGGAGCCCTGCACAGAATGACATGAGCACAGTGGGGGTCCTGGGGCATCCCCAGCCCCCCACAGCCGTGATCATGGTAAAGCACTGTGGAACAAAGCCCTGGTAGTCTAGTGGTACCCCCTCCCTCCCGGTTCCCCGATACTTGTATGTAAGTCATTCCCTGGTAGTCCAGTGGTACCCCCCTCACTCACGATTCCTCGAATACCAGTACATGTCTATGCATTCCTTCCCTGGTAGTCTAGGGGACCCCCTCTCTCCCGATTCCTAATCACAGTAGAGCACCATAACATATTTCCCTGGTGATCTCAGCGATGCCCCCACCCCTCCCACCCACAGGACCCTTGCCCACCCGCTCCCTCCGTGATCAGCGGGTGGCTGCAACCCCGCCTGCATACTGCCTGGTCACCCGCCAAATGACAGGTACAGTATGGGCTTGAAGGGCATACTGTACTAGACAGTCCCAAATATGTGAATGAAGTCAGTCACATATTTGGGACTGTCCAGCACAGTATGCCTGCAAGCCCATACTGTACCTGTCATTCAGCGGGCAGTCAGGGTATGGTGGTTGCAGCTGCCCACTGATGAACGGGGAGGTGGGCAAGGGTCCTGTGTTGGAGGGAGGGAAGGGGGGTGCCACTGGATCACCAGGGACTTATGTTACGACGCTTTACTGCAATCGGAGAATCGGTAGGGAGAGGGTTCCCCTAGACTATCAGGGAAGGAATGCATAGACATGTACCGGCAATCATGGAATTGGGAGTGAGAGGAGTACCACTGGACTACCAGGGAATGACTTACATACAAGTATCGGGGAACCAAGAGGGAGGGTGTACCACTAGACTACCAGGGAGATGTGGGTGCTTGTGGACGGTATTCTGGGTGGGCGGGTAGCCACCCAGGGCTGGCGGCTGCTGTATTGCGCCCTGCAATACAGCAGCCCATGTGTGGGTGGCCAGGAGTTGTTCCACCAATTCACGGGCTCAACTTTGAGCCCCCCTATGCGGTGCAATGCAGGGTTGCGCCAACATATGCGCTGCACATCCCGGGCTGAATATCGGGATGTGCAGCATATGCATGAGCATGTCCCCTGCATCTGCGCTGCACACCATTACATTGCACCCCGATGCATTGGGAGTTGCGCTGCACCAGGCAGCCTTTTCAATATCCCATCGGGGCGCAATGCGGGGTTGTGCCGTAATATCCCAGCCTCTGTTATTTACATGCAGTTTAAATAACACAACAGAGGTTTTCTGATATCTCTACCCCGCTAACTTAATTTTTATAATACAGTCCCTAGCAACTTTTTACCTTTATCTAAAACACCTGGTGTCGTGGTATTTTCAACATTTACAGGTTTCATACACATAAGGCATGTACATCAAAGTATTTTATGACATAGTGCTATTGCATACTAAATTCAATGAGAAATACAGACTGTTGTTTTACATCAGCTCAGAGGTCACCACAATAACCTCACTGTATGAGGACCTGAGAGGGAAAAGGAAAAATTAGAGAGGACATTATAGCATAGTCAAGAAAGGGGAGGGGCATCCATAGGTGGCCAACCTTATGGACTAGGTATTGTAAAGGATAGATTAGGCTAAGAAATAGAAGAACTGTTGTAACAGATTTAAGAAATGGTCAGTCCTCAAGGGTAGCAGGATCTCCCTGTCACAGGTATCCCTTCTGTCCAATCCCTGATTTAATAAATAAACTTCCTTGCTAGTTCAGTAATACCACCATCCTACCACATTCCCTGTTATACTATTCATAAACCCTCAAATCCCCTCCTTGGCCCACCACTCAGCACCCACCACCTCCACCACCAATCTGCCACTGAGTCACCCTGCTAATGCCAGTCCTGGTCTAGGTGCAGAGCATTGGAGGGAAACCTGTAAAAACCCTCCTCTTGCCACTTCAGCTGTCTGTCATCTGAACAAGAGGAACTAAGCATGCTCATACTGTAAAATAAGCTGCTAGAGGGTGCAGTGGAGGCCAGGATTGTTGCTGGGTTTAAATGTAAGGTTGTACATATTTAAAGGACTGCTGATTTTGTCTAAGGTGAGATGGAAGGTGGATAGATAGACCCTGTGGGGAAGTAGGCCTATGGGGCAATAAGATATAAAATTAGGCCACACTTGGTGGACCCTAAGACTTTTTCTGCTATCTCTTTCTATATACTGTTTCTATGAATTGTAAAGGAGTTTTGCAGATCAGTAGAGAGAGCAAAGAAACACAAATGTGTGGTTGTGCACAACATCTAGGGGCTAGGTCATGTCAAAGAGGGATATGACCCGCACAGCAAACACATTGAAAAGACACACTCAGCACCATCCTTCATGCTCCAAACTCAGTACCCTTTACAGGAACAAATCCTGTCTTCTTCTTCTTCCAGTTCAACATGAGATTGTTCTCAAGATTATCTTAATACTGTTTGACTATGCAGATATGGTCTTGCGAGGTACACCCAAACCTAATCTTGACAGGCCAGACACCCTCTTTCACTCTTTTTGCTACTTTTTTTTTCAATTTCAACTTTATTAACAGATTTTCCACAATACAGGGGACAGAGAATTACAGCATATGTGACATATGTATAAAACAATACATGATCTGCCCCACCCCCTCCTTCCCCACCCATACAGCAGTAAGTAACCATGTTGTAGTGTAATAAGACATTACAGTAAGCTTGTATAAGTTGAAGTACACTATAGCAATGACTCATTTATCCATACTAATCATGATTAGGGTGTGAAGGGGATCCCAAATATGCTTGTATCTCTGCAACTTATTGTGGAGACTCGCTACAGCTTTCTCTGTACGAAAATTAGCAAGAATTTCATTGATCCACTCCTGATATGTTGGACTAACCACATCCTTCCAATGCCTAAGTACAATTTTTTAATGGATTGAGCAATCATGGAAATATGAAATCTCCAGATTTTAACCTTAATGGAGGACAAATCTCCCAGCAAACAGATGTCTGGGGTGAAGCAATCCTGCAGACCCAATATAGGATCTAAATTAGTCTGGATTGCCTCCCACAATGGACTTATCTTGGGGCACGACCAGAAAATGTGGAGAAGTGTAACATCTTCCTGACAACCTCTGGTTCACGACCCCGACCCTATAAGGCCCCATTTCATCAACTTTACCTGGGGTCTAATACATATTGTGCATAGTATGTTATTACATAAGCCGTAATCTGTCTTGAGATACATATCTATGACAAAACTTCCATAAAACCGGCCAGTTGGGAGTATATTGGGGGAGAAAGGAAACCCAGAGCTTGGTGGGACCTTCAGGTCTCCTGTACTTCCAATGGAATAAAACTTGGTATATTTTAGAAATAACACTTGATGAACCCAGTAGGGCGGAAAGCTCAGGTATCAATGAAAAAGCAGGCGGAGGGGTATTACCAAGCACTGTGGAAAGCAGGTGCTTTAATTGGACCACCCTAAAATGGTGAGTTACCGGGATGTCAAATTTACAAATTATATTAGAAACTGAGAGCCATGCCCCCTCACCGTCCAGAAAAGCAGATACTATCCCATCCCCAATTTGAGGCAGCCACGTGCGAGAGATCCTCCGCTTGTTTATGGTGAAGGACGGGGAGTTCCAAACAGACTGGGACAGATCCAAATGTGGGGTATATTGCAAAAATGAGCAGAGCTGCACATGGACTTTTAATGACATCCAAAGGGTGGGGCATCTGCAAGCGTCTTGAAGGGACGCAATTGTAACATGAAGCATAGTCAAGGGATCCATATTCACAGACTGGATAAAATCGAACTCAATTGTGAGCCAGGCCGGTCTTAAATTCTCAGCACCCGGACTCACCCACCTCAAGTATTTTGCTATATGACTAGCCCAGTAATAGATTGCCAGATGTGGAATCCGCAACCCTCCAACTGTTTTCGGAGTGGCCAGTTTGTGATATGCCAACCTGGATTGCTTATTGGACCAGATAAAATTAGTAAAAGTTCTGTGCATTCTCTGAAACCAGGATAAAGGAATGAAGGAGTTAAGGTGCAAAAGGGGGTAAAACAAATGAGGGAAAACATTCATTTTAATTATATTAATGCGGCCTCATAGGGAGACAGGAAGCTTGGACCATCTGTTGAGGTCCTGGGCAATCAACTGGGAAAGGGGCTCCAAGTTCTCTTTAAACCATGAGGAGGGGTTACATGTTAAATTGATACCCAGGTATCTAAGAATGCGGGGTGACCAACAAAAACCAGAAGGGGCAATATGATTCTTAAAAACCTCATGATTAAGAGGGAAAATGGACGATTTGGTGGCATTCAATTTATAATTTGAGAAAGAGCTGCACTTAGCTATTTCCCTTAACATAGCAGGGATAGATGCTGTGTTGGGTGAGACAGATGGAGGAGAAGATCATCAGCATATGCAGTGATCTTCACCACGTTGCTCCCTATCGATATGCCACATATCTCCGGATTATTAAGAATATTTTGGATAAGGGGCTCTAAGTATAAATTGAATAAAAGAGGGGAAGGGGACAACCCTGCCTGGTGCCGGAAAATAAAGGAAAGGGTTTAGAAAATGCTCCGTTGCCAGAAAGTCTGGCTGAGGGGGTCCGATATAGAGCCCGAATCCAATCTATGAACATGGTAGGAAAGTCAAATGCCTGAAGAACCTGGAGCAAAAAATTCCAGTTGACACGATCAAATGCCTTCTCGGCATCCAGGGGAAACCAATCCTGCAGGAAAGGTGGCATCCCTGGACACTGAGAAGACATGTGAAAGAGTGCGTAAATGATCTGATGATGACCGTCCCCTCATAAATCCCACCTGAGACATACTAATCAGGTCCGGGAGGACCCGGGTTTTCCTGTCTGCCAATATCTTCGAGAGAATTTTGACATCCTGATTCAAAAGAGAAATGGGCCTGTAACTTTGAACTAACTCGGGGTCTTTATCAGGTTTGGGAAGAAGAACGATCAGGGCTTCAAACAATTGTGCATCTACCCCTACCCCAGAGAGAATATGGAGGTACAACTGGTGAAGTACCGGTAATAATTGTGTTTGGAAAGTTTTGTAAAATAACGCAGAAAAACCATCCGGCCCTGGGACCTTATCCAAGGGCAGAGCCCTGATGACCTCTGATATTTCCCCAAGAGATATTGGGGAGGATAACAGCTTCCTCTGTGAATCTGACAGGGAAGGGAGAGAAGAATCCTTAAGGTATACCTCCAATGCCTCCAGGGAAGGAGGACTGTCCATATCCTTATATAATTGCGTGTAGTACGAGGCAAATTCCTGTACAATCTCTGAAGGGGATACCTTCAAGGATCCATCTGCTTGGGCCCTGATTGGAGGAATAAATCTTGCAGATTCCTGCTGTTTTAATCTTAAAGCAAGCAAGTGACCCGCTTTTTCCCCTTGGTCGGTGTAGCTTGCTTTAGTGCAGATAATGGATATCTCTGCCTTTTCCCTCAACAAGTCTAAATATCTATCTTTAGCCACCAAGAGCCTCTTCATGTCCTCATCTGAGGTACCGGAGGATAAGTTGGCTTCCAGAGACCTTACTAGTGATAGTGAGGATAATAATTCAGCCTCTCGAGCCCTTTTTCTCCTTGTAGCTAGGCTAATAATAATCCCTCTCATATAGGCCTTAAAGGCACCCCATAAGATATCAGGTGCCATACCCTCCACAGAGTTGGTGGAAAAAAAGAAATCAATCTGTTCTTTTATTAAGCTACAATATTTAACATATTTCAATAGTTGTTCATTTAATTTCCATCGGGTCTCTTTTTTGGGAATATTAAGGAAAGCCAGATTGCAAACCACCAAAGAATGATCAGACACTGGGCCTGGCTGAATCGAAGCTGCTAAGACCCCCGGTAAGAGCGCCTGGGAAATGAAGAGGTAATCAATGTGAGACTGGGTTCTGTACACTGGTGAGTTAAAAGTATATTCCCTGGCCTTGGGATGTAACACACGCCACACATCACACAGTCCGCACTGGTCCAGTAAATCCCTGAATGCTCTCTGCCCGGGAGACAGGCTCCTCGACGCACTACCAGACCTGTCCACATCAGGGTCCAAAACCAAGTTAAAGTCTCCACCCATAATTATAGCAATGGGAAGCATGGGAAGAATAATGGAGATAAGCTTCATAAAGAAGCCCGGGTCATCTGCATTAGGTCCATATATGCTGCAAAGTAAAACTGGCATGGACCAAAGGCTCCCCTGAGCCAGGACATATCTATCTGGGTCCCTAAGGACTTGCTTAGCGACAAACGGAATGCCTCTATTGACCAGGACCATAACCCCGCAACTGTTGGTGGACCCCGAGGCATTAAACACCTGTCCAATCTGTTGCCTCCTAAGTTGCAGAGTTTCACACTCTAGTAAATGAGATTCTTGCAAGAACGTAATCTGGGAACCCAATAAGTTTAGATGCTTTAACGCTTGATATTGTTTAACTTTTTTCCTTATCCCCTTCACATTCCAAGTGGCCAGATTAATATTGCTAGCCATCTAAGTAGGAAGATAAAAGTCCCCTACATAACATTCGGAGATTACTACAACAATAATTAAATGCCCAGTACCCCTGATTACTGCTGTATCACCCTCCCAACTCTGCGCCCCCTCCCCATCTCCAATCCCCCAGAAACCCCCCCTCTAAAGTGCCCCCTAACATCCCATAGATTAAATAAACCAAGTGTCCTAAATTTAACCTTAACCCTACCCACCCTACCACCCCAACTATCACAAGCAACGTTCAGCAAAATACCATTTCTCTTCCTCTCCCCCCAGCCTCCCCAATATGCGTCTCCAAACCCTACCCAATTATGCAACACCTTCCTGAAGGAACTGATAACTATTAAATGTATATGCAAAGGAAATAATGTTATAACTAACATCACTTAAACATTAGGCTTCTGATAGCCAGAGGGGAGCGTTTTCTGTTTAGAAACTAAACTGATCAACCAGAATGCTGGTATGGTAAAACGGCAACATGCAAAATGATGGCTGAGCACGCTGCCGTAACTACTGTTACCAGCAACAATAAAACCATTTCAAAGCTGTCCCAGGCCAGCAGCAGATCTAAATAATCCTGGGTGAAAAAACCTAGTATATTCCCAGACCCCCACCAGAAAGCTCCATAAGGAAAAATAGACTCCCGGATTGTCTGGTGGAGCTGAACCTCTAAATTAATAACTAGGGCTCCCTCTGGTGATACGAGCATGAAAACACAAGGCCATACAAAATTATACAAAGGTGGCACCCTCCTGAGTAATGCCATTACGAAATAAAGCATCTAGTCAAAGGGCATCAATCTGACATTTTAAAGAATGCTGTAGTGCCCCTGCAAGTAGTTACCAAACACAGCCTTTGCAAGGAAAGAACCTTCCCCCCAGACAAAGTGTACCCCTATTGAAACAGTCTCTTGACACATGCAACTGCCCCGTAGTATTAAGCAATACAGTGTACTATGAAAATAACATGATCACAGCAAAAGAAGTCCCTTCAGTCTACTCTCAGGAACACACAGGATCAGATGAAAATCCTTTTCTCATTTCTCGTATTTAACTCGAGAAGGACTTCTCCCTTCCAGCTCTGATTTCACTAACACCGAGAAAGTAGATCATGTGTCCCGAAACAGGTCAGGCAAAGCAGCCTTTAGCCCCATAAGAGCAGCTTCAGGATCCTCGTAGGTTGACCAGATACCAGCCACCTGTACCTGAAATCTAGCTGGGTAACCCATCTTAAACCGAATTCCTGCTGCTATAATCTTTGAGACGATAGGGTGGAACACTGTACGTTTCAATCTAACCGGTCCCGGTAAATCTTGTGCGATTCTGAGCCTGGAATTCTCCCACTTAACTTCTTGCAATTCTTTAACTTTTGCCAGGAAATGTTTCTGCTCCAAATAATTCAAAAAGCAGCATATAATGGGACGTGGCATTGTTCCTGGGGAAGACTTTGGCAGCAAGGACCTATGTGCCCTCTCTATAATATACTTGGCCCCGAAGGGAGAGGGGCCAGCGATCTTTTCCACCAACTTCTGCACAAAGGTGATTGTATTCTGGCCCTCTTCTCCTTCTGGAAGCCCCTGAATAACTATGTTATTCTGTCAGCTGCGACCCTCTAGATCTTCTAATTTAGCTTCTAGACGTGAGAACTTCTGCTGCATAGCCACAAGACTGGGGTCAATTTTTTCCATTCGTTTCTCAAGGGAGGAAATTCGGGCTGTATTATCTGAGGTTGCTATTGACACCTCTTCGAGCTTTTTAGAAAGGGATTTGAGCTCCATTGAGATTTCTTTTACTTCCTCATGGAAAGGCTTAAATTCCTCCAAGAATCTGCTCAGCGTTAACGGTTCTTGTCCAGTGATCAGGTACAAGAGCTCTGGCTTATCTGCTGCACTCGAGGCCCGTGATTTCTTCGGGGCCTTCTCGGGGGTGACTGGCGGGGTATGCTTCTGTGGGGCTTTCTTCATGTAGACCTCCATCGCTGCCGAAATCTGGCCAGCAGGAGCACAGGATTCTAAGAAGGTGATGTGAAGCAGTTTTTCAGGGTTTTAGGCGAATATAACCGCCCTAAATACAAAATGTTAAAGTCGGGAGGCTGGAGCTGTACAGAGGAGTTTCTACCTGGTATCCTGCATCATGTGATCCACTCCTTTTGCTACTTTACTACGCACTCTCATCCTCTCACTCATCCCTGTACCCTTTACCAAATCCTTGCCCTTCTCTCTTTATCTTCTCAGAACCTTTTCCATGGGGCTGCCCTTCTTTGGAAATTCTGGTTTGTATTTCCTTCCTTCCATCTCTGTGATTTGCTTTCTAGCTCTCTGTTCACTCCTCCTACTCCCTTTCCTCCTCCAACTCCCATTCTTTCTCTGTCCCATGTTGCTCTACATGTGTTGGCCAATACCATTCTCTATATGCCTGCCATCACTTTGGAACTCTCTCCATCCTCCCATCACCTTGCCACCTCTCAAACCTCTCCTGTGTATCATTTTGCTTCCTCTTGCTACTTCCCACCATTTTCTGTTCCATGATCTTGCTCACCTCGGGACACATATTTTTTTCTTGTGAAATCTGGATTGTTTTTCCTCATATTTGATATCCCTAAGAATTTATTGCTGTTCAGCTTTCTGATTGTAACTATTTACTGTGTATCCCCTATGTGTGGGACATATCATAAATGTAAATATTGCATTGTCGGTATTGTCACTGTCACAACAGTTATGCATGCTTGCAACTGAGTCAACTTACTACCCTGCTTGTATCTGCTCTGATGTCTTTTTACCCCCTCTCTGGGTCACACCGGGAAATGAGCCTTGGCTCAGTGTGTCTTTCTTGGTCACCGATATTCAAATATATAAAATAAATAAATTAACAAAAATTGCAGAAAAGTATTTGAAAGCAGTCAAAGTACAGTCAGGAAGTATCCCCGAGCTCTGCCTTACTAGGAGACTTACGTGACCAAGGGGTACTTTCTGGCTGCAGTTTTGACCATTTTAAAATAAATAGTGTTTCGTTTCAATGCGTTTGCTGGAGAGAGAGCATGCGGAATGCATCTCTGCTCAAGACGCCATCTTAAAGTCATCTGCCATTACTATAGCTAAGGCATACCAGTACAATTTTGTTTCTAATCCCCAGGTTCTGTCATGGTTCAAGGATGTCCTGCCATTCCCATTTATGCTAAGCTCTATGTGACAAGAAAAGTGTACTGGGTGAATACAGCATATCCACAATAGTACTGTCAGAATCACTCTTCCAGAAAAGCATGTTCATAGACAGCTACAGGGATAGTATAGTGCAAGGCAGTTACCACTACCCCTGTAGTTATGTAGTCACACTGGATGAGAGGAGAAGTATCTGGCAGTGTGGTGACTTGCTGAGCTGCTCCTGTGGTGGAGGGGGGTTAAGGTCCTTAGCAACTAAGGCAAATAATCCTCCTGGAGACCAGGGTTCTGTTTCTGATTACTGTATTTTCCATTTTCTACTCCTCCCACACAAAGTTTTCCTTTTTTTGACCCCTCACCTAATGTAACCCCCCCAATGTTTCTCCCCATCTGTGAGTTCCACCCCCCCCACAGAGTTGGTTATAAAAATTTCAGGGGATTTGGGTGGCAAAGCTCTGCCCTCCCTGCAAAAAAACACATATTACATTTTTGTTTTTCTTAGCTATGGCAGCAGTCAGTGTGTTTGTGGACTGCTACCATTGGTGTCATTGTTGCAGTCTCTGTTTCCTTCAGGCACTGTTATTTACAGTGCCATTTTGCTGTTGTGATTGTGGACTGCGCTGTTGTTGTGTGCGCAGTCCTGACCTAGTGCCTAATAAAAGTGGGTGACTAATTGTGCAAATGATTGCCTATAGATCAGATTTTCTTCTTCCTCATGCTACAAAACAAAATTTTGTCCTTTTCCTACAAAAGCCAAATCAGGTTCAAAGAATTTGTTCTTTGAAAGTGGTGAAGCTGTGGAATTCTTTCCATTAAAGTTCTTAGCCAGCATGTTGATTGTCAGTTTCAAATACTTACTCAATTTATATCTTACTACATTGTTCAGAATAAAACATGTTATAAAATGGGCAAAGGATTTCAAGCAATCTGATTGGTTGCTAGCCATGCATTAGATGTGTCTAATGCACAGCTAAAACTAGAACCCACATTTAGAATACACAGGTGCATTTTATAAGTGCAATAAGCCACTCCAGGGATGTGCATTAGACAGTTCTAATGCATGGCTAGGGGACTGGACGCACTCGGCCTGTGACCTCGTGTCTCACTACATCCCCCTAGCTCTGCATTAGAACTGTCTAATGCACACCCCATCGTGTCTTATTGCTTACTTAAGATATTTAAGGGGTAATGTGTTACTTGGGTCAGTGTATGAGGCAATAAGTTGATTGTTGCATGAATAAAGTATGAGGCAGAAGGCCAAGTACTTTGTCTTCACAAGACAGTCACATTGTTGCTGAAGATAGTGTCCCAATTAGTATGTTAGAGTTATTATTCTTCATGTGTTTGCTGCTTGAATCTGTGCTAGTCAGAAGGCAAGAAAAAGGATGATGGCAAGGCAAGGCAACTTTATTTCTATAGCACCTTTTCCCAAGGGCTCATGGCACTCCGCAGTAAAATCAACTTCAAACTCAACAGTTAAGCAAACAATATACGAAATCACAATACAAGAAATTACAATTCAGGGAAGGCCTGAGTAAATAGAAAATTTTTCAGATTAGATTTAAAGGCCTCAACTGAGAGGGGGAAGATCTAACATAGTCTGGTAGTGCATCCCAAAGAATTGGTACCACCACACAGAACACTCTACCCTTGGACTGCAAGAGACTTAGAGACCTTGAAAGTTATCAAGCATATCTTGAAGGCTATGTGCCACCACATAGACAGACAGTGCAGTGCACACAGCACTGGAGTGATGTGATCCCTATGAGAGAAGCCCACAGCAAGCTGGGAAGTGGCATTCTGGACTAACTGCAAGCATCACAACAAATCTCCCAGATCACTGCAATAATCAAGCCTAGAGGTGACTAAGGCATGCACTATCATTGCCAGGTCAACAGGTGATGTTATGAAGACAGAAAAAACCAGCCCAGACAACTGTCTTGTTGATAAGAGACAGTTTGCTATCCAGAGTGGCCCTAAGACTCTTAGCATTTATAGCCCTTAGTGGTTGTCTGCCCAGCAAAGGACAAAAGGACAGTCCACTCATTGTAAGTGGGACCTACCTACCTGGCCCAACAATCATGACCTCTGTCTTACTTGGGTTAAGACATAGCCAGTGTGAGGACATCCAGTTGTTATTTTCAGACAAACATTTCTCCAACAGCGAGACCACATCAGAATCATCATGAGTATCAGACAAGTAGAGCTGAGTGTCATGTGTACAACAGTGAAACTCAATGCTGACGTACCATCTGATGATCTCACCCAATGGCAGAATATACACTGAAAAAATAAACAACATAGGAGCAAGAATCGAGCCTCAAGGAACACTACAAGGGAGCGTCAAGCTCTGGTAAGAATATTTCCCAAGACTACCAATTGAGTTCTCACACATAAGTAAGGCATGAACCAGTTCAATACAATGCCAGTCAGTCCCACATAGTTCCTCAGGTGATCCAGAAGCTGCCCATGGTCAACAGTGTCAATCACTGCCAAGGGATCCAATAAGACCTAGATGGTACAGAGCCCTCGACCCCTCACCATGAGGAGATCATTCGTTACTCTGACAAGAGCAGTTTCAGTGCTGTGATGCATCTGAAAACCAGACTGGAGGGGTTCATTGATGCTAAACTGCTCAAGGTGTTCAAAAAGTTGGTCAGCCACCACCTTCCCTATAATCTTCCCCAGAAAGGGAAGATTAGAGACAGGTCTGTAATTCCCAACACATCAGTGTCCAAGGATAGTTTTTAAGAAGGGACCTCACCTCAAGATGACACTACTGTAATTTTACTGACAATAAAATGACTGTTCTGAGCACTGTGTAGTCATTTGTGGAGAATACGTTGACTGATGCGGGTTTGCTAAGGAATAAAATATGTGTAACCCTTGTGTCTGATTGGAGGAAATGGCCCACATATTGTATGATACCTAATTTTGTTATAGCTACATTATTTCTTGTGATAATGTTCATGAACATGGGCAATTGCTGCTCAAGAGTGTACCAATGATCAATTAAATTAGTAGATACATAAATAAAGAATGGAATGTTCATTAGTCCATTAAATAAACTTCCATTAAACCCTACGGAACTCCAGGATGAATAGATCATACCCAGCCTACACTAACCAAAGTCATTAGAGTGATTCATGGTCTCTGGAGGATTGGATTTAGCTATTCCAGACATTCATCCACATTAAAAGATTTGATAGAAAATACAGTAAGAGTTGGAACATGGTGCCTGCCATAGTAGGAGTGTGAGAGTTGCTGTGGGAGCTTACTCTGGAGAAAAAAATCCTTCTTTGCTGTGGAAAAGAACTATAAACAGCTACTAAACAATGCACAGATAAGAATCCTTTTATGAGAGGTATATGTTGTTTTCTTTGCTGAGTCTCTTGAGCTTGATATGTTTTATATGTTATGCTTTTTGTGAATGCTACATCTGATGACCTGATTATAGATCTTGAATGGGTAAATGCTGACGGTGTCAAACAACATAAAGGAAATTAATAGAAGTACAGTACGCAAAAGATGAAAGAAAGAATTGAAGCATTGAAAGATAACTCACTAGTAGCAAACGGAGCTACCTCAACTAAAGACCAAAGAAATAAAGTTGCTTCATGAAAAGTTAACTATGATGGGAGAACCAGATGCAAAAACATCAGAGTCATAGGCATCCCAGAATCCTGGGATAATTCAACATAATTACCAAACACGATGGCTAGCATTTTCCCAAGTTTTCTAGGAATTCAGATTATCCCTGGCACATTCGAACAGGACAGAGTCCACAGGTCTTCAAAATCTAAACCTATTGACAATAATCCTCTTACAGCAGTAATTGCTAAGTTTCTTAAATCATCAGAAAAAGATCTCTTGATGCAAACTGTCTATAAACAAAACAAACGAATGAAAAAAAAAACATTGAGCTGGAAAACAGAAGGATTTCTATATTTCATGATTTACCCCATGAGATTGGGCTTCCTTGAAAGAAATTTTTGAATATTAGAACACTTCTTTGGAAAAGTAATTTCAAATTTACAATGCTTTACCAAACTAGATTGAGGATTAATTTAAATGAACACATTTGAAACTTTTACACAGTTGATGAAACAGATCGAGAACTGAGAATAAGATATCCGCAGATATTTTAAAGTGGTTAATATTTGATTTATTCTCTTCAGAAGTCTTTTTTTCTATGCAAATATTTTAAGAAACTTTACAAACACTCTAGGACTCTAGTACGTATGAGAAATATATGAAGCACATTGGCAATTATTTACAAACAATAACTGAAATGATTTAACTGATTACATTTAATGTCAGTGAGACTATTATTGTCATACATATGTCTACTTCCACTGAAAGTTTCCACTAAGTGCTTCGGCTGCTATGAATCTGGTCAAACAACTGCTGACACGTCAAAGAAAATTTTGAAAAACATAATATTTAGGTACAGTGCAACTTGTATTTCATATATAATCTATAGATTTTTCTTCCCCAGTACTCATTACTAAAGAAATTTGCATGAATGCATGATCTTTATCACTGTGAGTTCATCTGCTTCAGTAGCTTACTTGCTACATCAAGTCATAATCCTCTCTTGTGACATCACAATCTGTTGCCATTGGAGTAAAAGTGATGTCACAAGCACTGCAGTATGACCTCAGGTAGAGAGAAATCAACAGGAATAGACAAACTCTTCAGAAGCAAAGATCCTGATTTCATGCAAAAGTCCTCAGTAATAATTAATGGGATGGGGGGAGTATAGTACTAATGTGAAATACAAACTGAGCTGTGTCTAAATATTATGCTTTGTTAAAGTTCTTTTAAAGGCGTTGGCTGCTCTTTAAGAAAGGCCATGTAACAACTTAGCTTATAACAGTAATCAGAGGGATTAGTAGCCTATACAAAGGTTAGTTTTTCAAACAAGTCATTTTGTGTTACATTTAGTGCTCTGCTATTAGTGGGTAAAAATTTCTTATAATTTTTATTAAGGGACATTAAAGAATAGGCCTGGGGTCTTTGAAAAATGGCAAGTAATAATCGCTAAATTATTTATGGGGTCAAAAATGGACTAGTTGAATGATATAAAAATATGCAAGTGCTCTGTTTATGTTCACATTAGGGGAGGAGGGAGGGTTGAGGTAAGAAGTGTACCACTGCAGACCACTGCTGAAAGCCAAGATTTATGACTCTGTATATATTACTGCCTCAGTTTATGTACCGTTTGGAGTATCAGGAATTTCTGACTAAAATTACACAGGGGCGTCTTCTTCTGGGACCTTTTCCAATTATAATTATTGGAGATTTTAATGTGTATGCTGTACCATAATTAGAAAAAAAAACATATTTCTGGTCTTCAGAAAACAGGAAAAAATCAAAGTTATTTAATGACTTCATAATAAAAAATAACTTGGTAGATGTATGATATAGTACTTACCTAAATGAAAAACAGTATACATATAATTCAAGGCCAAACAATAGCTTCTCTGTATCACTAGAATATGTAATTAAGTTCAAATACTTGGGAGTCTGGATTGACCACAGACTATCCTTCATTGACCACATAGAAGAGCTGACAAAAAACTCAGACAGAGACTCAGTCTCTTCTTTAGGATTAACCATCTTCTCTTGAGAGGTGCCAAGTTGAGACTGGTCCAAACTACCTTCCTGTCTCTATTAGACTATGCAGACTTCCTTTATAGCCAGGGCCCTGCTGCAGCACTTACAAAACTTGACATACTCTACCATAGAGCCCTAAGGTTCATTTCTGGTCTTCCCTTCTCCATGCACTATTGTTCCTTGTATGCTGCTGTGGGATGGTAATCCCTTATTTACAGACATCAAAGAAATGCCACACTCTGGACCTTCAGAGCCATCTCCAAGAAACTGCCCCTTTGTATCTCCTATTGTCTACTGCTTAGTTTGATAGGCAGATATGCATTGAGAAGTACCTCCTATATTTCCCTGAAGGTACCTAAGGTCAAATCACACTTTGGTAGGGCTTCCATAAGCTACGCGTTGCCTGTATTGTGGAATAAGTTGCAAGAAAACCTTGAAATTGATTCACCCTATTAACCTAACAGCATTCAAAACACTTTATGCTGATTCTTACAAGGAATCTTGTAACTGCTTCTCTCGATCCTGATATGGCCTAGCTTCTCCAGAGACCTGTCTTGGCTCTACCTGGTTTCACATTTTCTTTACTTCATCACTCCTGCTCCTTTCTTGACCCTAGCTAGTTTCACCTTATCTAGTTACCTTTATAACCCCCCAAATACCTCAGCATCCTCACATACTCCCAGCCTTTGTACCCTGCGACAGGGATTGTAACCTTTTCAACTGTACACTATCTTCCTATGAATACCCACCTCCTCCTTTGCCAGGCTAAAGTGGTATGCTTTCAATTATGGTTAAGCTATTTATCCCTAGTACATGTGTACCACCTCTTCCCTTCTCGTATGATCACCCCCCCTCCCCTCCCTATGCTTCCATTCCTCCCTCGCCTCCTCCCTCCCCACTTTATTGGTGCTGACTGGTACTCCTTACTGATACCTGGGATCCACTTCTCCAGCTAGACTTTGCTCTGGCTTGTCATGTATATTTTGTCCCTATTCTTTTAAATGCCCTAAAATCTGTATGTATATTTGGCTATGCCATTGCTGTTGTTAAGCACTTTATACATTGTATTCACCTTTGGATCCATCTTATTTGTATATATATTTGTATATGTATCATATATTGACTTTTTAAAAGACAAAGAACCTCTGTGCACAAGCACTGAGGCAATGGTTACCCCAAAGGACATTGGCTGGGCAACCGAGTTTCAAAGAAATATAAAATCACATATGCCCCCACAAAGCAAAGCATCATGGGATGCATATGCAAATCACCACAGAATATTATGCTGGTTCAACTTTAAGCAGAAATGCATGGTGCCAAAATGCCTCTCACACAGTTTGCAAAGGGTGCCAACAGAAGACATGGACACATGTTTCATCCTACCAGGACTCATCAGTATGCCTCATCTGTTTGACACCCCAGTGGAATGAACCAGCTACCCTAAGATGGTCTATCTGGGATATGTTGTGGTGAACCCAATTAAAACAAAAACAAAACAATTTAAAAGACAAAGAACTGCTGTGTGCAAGCACTGAGGCAGTGGTTACCCCAAAGGGCATTGGCTGGGAAGCCGAGTTTCAAAGAAATACAAAATCACACATGCCCCCACAATGCAAAGCACCATGGGCTGCATATTCAAATCACCACATAATATTATGCTGGTTCAACTTTAAACAGAAATGCATGGTGCCAAAAGGCCAACAGAAGACATAGACACGTGTTTCATCCTACCAGGACTCATCAGTATGCCTCGTCTATTTGACACCCCAGTGGAATGAACCAGCTACCCTAAGATGGTCTATCTTGGTTATGTTGTGGTGAACCCAATATATTGACTTTTCCTTATGTATTGTATATTGACTTTGTATTCTACCCAGGTCCACCTCGAAAATGAGCCCTGCTCGATGGTGTCCACCTGGTTAAATAAAGATTTTAATTGATTGATTGTATTGGACAATGTTCTGTGCTCCATTACTTTATTTTCAGAGATTATAGAAATGGATATCACTTCTATAACTATTTCAAACCATGCTATGGTTACCTTACCTTTAATTAAAAAAAAAATAGACAATGGTAATGCAATAACACATTTCTCAGATTACCAAACTTTATAGAGCACAACCAAGATGAAATTCAACAGTTTTGCTTTTTTTAAATTATAATGGGATGCAGGACAGAGTCCAACTTTGGGATACCTTTAAGGTAGTGATTAGAGGAGCAATTATAGACTTTGAAATTAAGCTTAGAAAACTTAAAAGGCAGTATGTTCAATATATGGAATCATAAAGGCACTATATCAAATAAAATTTATTATTATTATTATAAAATTAAATAAACAGATTTAAAATTACAATCTGCTCCATTAAATTAGACAGCACTTATAAATGATAAAATAAAAATACAGATTCAGCTGCAAGAATTATTAATCAAGACATAGAAAATGACTTACATATTCTGTGGATCAGTTTTTATATTATTGGAAATGAGAGTGGGCATTTGTTGGGATACACATTAAAAAAGCACAGTGAACAAAATTTAATGGCAGAAGTAATAAACGATGAGGGCAACATAACTAAAAAGATCAAGAAATATGACAAATTTCCATACTACATTACAAATAAGTATGCCAGAATGAGATAAAACTAGATAGACAGGAGAAAATACATTATATAAATTCAGCCAAATTCTGCCAATATTCCAAAATTAAAATTAAAAAAGATACACTTGTCACCTATTAAAAACACAAAACATAAAATATATTAAAAATGTATTGAAAGCTAAATCTTGAGGAAAGAATGGACTTATGGATACATTTTACTCTGTACTGATTTATTTGCTCCTTGGCATAAGTTGATGACCCTCAAAATGTTTGCTAGAAAAGTGTACCACCATCTATGCTGGAAGCATTAATTATACTAATTCATAAGCAGGCTCAGTGGTGTGGATGGCTGAGGCACTAGCATCTTACCTCCAGCCATGCCAGTGATTCAGGTTTGGAAATTGACATGGGTTGCTCAGGGACCAGTTGGGGAGGGAGGATTGAGCATCCCTGGGACTTCTCTCCTCCTTCAGGAAGAGGGGTGGTGAGTGTCACTCATTGCTTGTGTGCCACAGTGCAGTCTGAACATGCAAAACAGAGGTGAAGAATTATGCTCAGGACATCAGTGGTGTCTCCATGGAGGCAGAGGTTGCATGTCATGCCCATGGTGCATGATGGATCTGGGGAGAAAATAGGTGGAAAAATGTCTCTGGTCCCAGGATGAAGTTCAATCCCTTGCAGGCTCTGCACCAGCAACTGCTCCCCCCCCCCCCCCCCAAGAGTCCTGTAAGCAGAGGAGAAAGGAGGAAAGGTAAGTTCTGGAGAAGCTGGCTGATGGGGCTGGGGGAACCAGATGGAAGAGAGCAGCCAGGGGAGATGAGGTGGACCAAATGTATATGGAAAAAAATATATACTATTACATAAGGAAAGCAAAAGTAAGATTCACCCAGAAAACTATAGACATATTGCTTTACTTAATGTAGACTATAAAATTATAGCACAACTAATAGTAAAGAAAATAGAAACAGCACTGCCAGATGTCATCAGCTCCAGTCAAACTGATTTTGTACAAGGCCGTACACTATTTCAAGGCCAAGTTGGGTTTGCGAGAATGCAACTGCACCAAGGACAGCCGTGCTGTGGTCAAATTTAAAACTACACTACTGGCGTGCAAAATGCATCAGGTGACAAAGGACATAAGACGTTTTACAAGGAAGTAAGCAGGAGGGAGCGGAGCATTGTTTTCAGTTGTGATCACCTCTGATTCCTGCTATTGCTGGTATTTTGCACATTTGCACATCGATATTAAAGATCAAGCACTTTATGAAGAAACTCTTCTTGTGGTGAGTCCTTACAAACAACTTGTTATTTGACTGTTATCCCAGAAAGCAAATTGAGTCTCCGTGGATGCCTTGGCACTGGTGCTAGGCTCTCTTTGCCTGAAACCTTAATATTTAAAGACCTCAGAAACAAACAGCTGATAGTAGAACTGAATAAATACTATTATAGAAGCTGCTGCAATAGCGTTGGATGCTTCAATCAGTGGCCTTTTATGTTGGAATGTTTATCATGTGTTGGGCTTCTGAGAACTTTAATAAGTATAATAAAGTATCTTTATAGTATTCCCAAGGCATTTTTTAAAGTAAATCAATATAGAAGTCCATCAGTGGAAATCAGCAATGATGTCTGACTGGGCTGCCTCCTCACTCCAATACTGTTTATAATTTATTTAGAAATTAAGCTTTAACATATTAGAACATAAATATACAAAGTTTACAACTGCAAGACATAGAGGTAAAGTTAAATGCACATGCAAATGATCTTTTAGTTTTTCTTAACAACCCAATTATTTAATTCCCTCCACTTATCAATGAAAATCAAATATTTTCTAAATTTTCTGACTATAAACTCAGTACAAGTAAATCAATAATCTTACCACTTTCAGATTTTTCAGATTAAACTAAACCGTTTTTTCAAGATATACATACAGAAAACTATATTATACATTTAAGTATACAGCTAACCCTGGATATACAAAAGGCAACTGAACTAAACCTAAAAATAACACAATCTAAAATTTCTAATCTCCTAGCCATCTGCCAATAATCATCATTGTCAATATGAGGGAGAACAGATACCATAAAGATGATGGCTATTCTACACCTAATTTATTGTTTTCAAGCTATTTTTGATACTGCTGAAGAAAAGGTTTTAAGCAAAATTCCCACAATCATTAAACATGTTTTGTGTGTGTGTGTGTGTGTGTGTGTGTGTGTTTGTGTCAGCTCTAGAATCCCAAGGGAGATTCACATCAACTAGCAATCCGTAATAGTGTCAACACCCCATTAGAAATAGTTCAGACCTTCAGATACCTAGGGATAACCCTTGACTGCTGCCTTTCTTCCACCCACCATGTGACAATGTCGCCAAAGCAGTCAACACCAGAACAGGCCTACTGTACTGTTACAAACATTGCCTGACAACCAAGGCACTCCATACTGTTGTCAACAGCAGCATAATCTCCATCATAGACTACGGTCTAGTCATCTATAGCACTGTGTCATACACCACACTTAAAAGGGTTACTTAAAAGGGTTACCACTGCGCAAAACAAAGCCTGCAGACTAGTCACAGGTACACACCAACTCATGCATACATGTGACCTAAATGCTCAGTCTTGCTGGCTGCACATTAAAGGCAGGGTAAAATACCAGACCTGTCTACTAGCCAGAAAACCTGTTTAGGTCTAACTCCCCAGCCCTCCAGCACCTCCTCAGTCCAATGTCCAACCCCCCCCAGGACTCGGGGCAAGTCCAGGCAGTAGTTATATCAGGTTCCATTTGGCCATACATCCTAGGGACAAAGGACCTTCGCCTACTGTACCCGCAACTGGCTTAATGGTCTCCTCTGGGACAACCTCATTGAACCAAAGATTGTCCATTTAAACAACAGCTTCTCCAACACTTCACAGCTCTTAGAGGCTGTGACTGCACTCCTCCTGCTAGTTGCTAGTAACTATCAGCACTTACACTCTGCTTTCCCTTGGCCTTTTTCCCCTCCCCACCACCCTCACCAATAACCTAGCCCCTACTTGCCCTCCCCCCTCCATGGCCCCATGTTTCTCTCACTCTTTCACCATCGCTGACCTAGACAAAGCCCCCAGGCTGCTCATAGCTTAGTTACATGTACTAAATTCTATAATTGAAGTGTCACTCTCAAACTGACTGTACTACTTGTAGCTCTCTATGTATCCTGCCATTTTTATGTCCCATCTTGTCTTTATTGTATGTTACCTGTTTTGCTCAGATGTGGAACCTTTGTAAAAGAGCTTTCAGCACAAAGGTGTTGTAATCTGAGATCAAAATAAATAAATAAATAAAAGATTCTTATAGCACCAAGACAAAATGGGGAAATAGGTTGACCTGATCCTAAAATATATTATCAAGCTACTAAAGTTGCAATAGCTTGGTGATGGGACTTGGTTGATAATGTTCCAGAAAATCCAGCAATAAAACTTACAGGTAAAACAGAGAAATTGCCAGCATTAATTAGATTATTATTCCACCCTGCTAGTATTTCAGTGAAAAAAATCCTGTTTTTACAGAAGTAGTTAAAGCTGTTAAAAGTGCTTATAAACAAAACCAAAAAGATTAAGATATCCCAAATCTTTTTATAGAACTAGAATCAGAAACAAAAGGTATCCTGGATAATACAACTAGCAAATTAATTACAAAATTAAAAATATACAAAATTAGAACTTGGAGTAACCTTATAGACCTCTATACCCAACAATTATTACAAGAGAAATATAAGAAGTTGATTTTAACTTGGTGGGAGTTGCGATCCCTCTTATCCCTGTGTGTTAATTTTGTGAAATTCATAAAATATACTCCAGATTTAGACTGGGGTATCATTACAAAAAACATACATTCTCAGCAATAGGAGCCAGTACCATATGTTGAGATCACCAACATAGATAGTAGAAGCCGGGTGGCAAATAAAGGTCAAGTTTTACTATTTTATTTCTCTACCTCTCTCAATGCCCAGAGGTCTGCTGCAGTGAAGAAGAGATGAGAAGGTCAGGTAGGCCCACACCATGTCTGGAGTGGGATTGTCATACTGCATGCACAAACTCTAACTTGCTGAACTAAGGATGCATGACAATGGAAGGAAGACAGGGTCCCTAAGGGTGAGCACTGCTCATAGCCACAAGTGATAATGCATGTGAAGCAGAGGCATGCAGGGGAACCACATGTTTTTTTCTTTTTGCTCACTGGGTGCTTTGTGTTCTCCCTTCTCCTGCAGGTGATGGACATGTTACCAACCTCATGCATACCACGTGATAACTCTGAGAACTACAGTATATAATTTGTACTGAACTTCATATGGCACCCAAAGGATTTGTGTTTTTTCAAATGTACAGTAATGTGAACTTTGCTTATGGATGTTCACCTGTTTTATTTGCAGTTTACAATAACAAAATTGAAATAAAAAATACAACAAATTCATCCAGTTATCTACAGCAAACAATTAAAATGCCTATCATGTACCACAATAATTTCTTACAGGAAAAAAACAATGATAATATGGAACCAAGAAATAAATAATACTCTCAAATGTATTCCCCTAATATTTGGTTGGCAGATAATAACTTGCAGCAATATACAAACAATACAACTATATAACATAAAACATTAGATAGGATATACTGTATATGACTCCCTTAACATTTTTTTAAAATGGATTATATGTCAGATATGAAAGGTTGGCATAATTGTCATCAGACAGGTAACCTGTCTCATCTCCAATGGAATTGCCCAGTGTATGTATATATTGTGTGTGTGTGTGTGTGTGTGTGTGTGTGTATATGTGTATATATATATATATATATATATATAAATAAAATAATTGGAGATGTTATTTTAATGATTTTTTGGGTCTACAATTACAGTTCAACACTAATAGAATAATGGCTACTGCAAATATAACCACTATGAGAACTGGAATAATCCCACCCTCCCAGAATTTAATCTAAAAAATGATAAATAAACCTTCTAGAAATCCTTTCTATAGAACAGCTGTTAATAAATTTCTCAGACTCCATAGATAACTTGAATTCTAGGTGGAAAGAAATGATTGAAATCCTACGACCACCATGGTGAATATAAGTAATCCTTGGATGGTCTGTATTTTTTTTATTTTTGTTTATTATCTCTTTTCTGTTTGATTTACTCAGTATAAATACATTACTAAGTATTTTGCATACATTTGTGACTAAAATGATGATTTAGAAGCACAGAAAAATGTTTTATTAATAATTGTAAATGTAACAAATATGGTAAGATAGTAATACTTTTGATCTGGTGAAATTACAGAATATATATAAGTATTAAAATGTATCTTAAACTGCATTATCTGTTTGGAAAAAGGAAAAAATGCAAACAAAATACAGTATGTTAAAAAACAACTAGTACAGCTTGGAAGTGCCCTGTCACCTCCCCTTACCTAATCAGTATGGGGTCCCACAGGGATCTATCCTGGGTCCCATCTTTTTCTCCATCTTTCTGAAATACCTCCCCTCTGCCTGTGCCAACTAGCATATCCACATGTATGTAGATGACATTGTCATGTTTGCCTTAGGTCCCTCCACTGCAACTGTTCAAGACCTGCTCCAGTGGGACTTCAACAACATGCTGCAATAGTTCCAATCTAACCAACTGATGTCCATGACCTTTGGTACCAGTCTGAAACTGTCCAGACTCACTGCCCCCCCATCTCCATAACTCTGGATGGCACGCCTTTTGAAGCAGTTCAGCCCTTCATGTATCTTGGAGTGTGACTAAACAGTAAACTTGACTGCTTAGCCCACATTGATGCCATCCATGCAAAGCTCCATTGCAAGCTCAGTGCCCTGTACCACAACAAAGACTGCTTATCTCCATATATCTACAAGGAGCTTGTTTAGAAAATGGTGCTTCCTGTCTTTGGCTATGTGGATGTGGTCTATGGCACTACCTCCTCAACCTCCCTCACCAGACTGGACACCCTCTGCAACTCCTGCCATTTGGCTACAAACTCTCCCCCATACCCACCACTGTTCATTGTATTCATCGTTATCCATCCTCCCTCTGCCATCTCATTGCCAGGCTCACTGTACCTCCTTCATATACAAATACTGGTTTGGTTCCACTTCCTCTTACCTCTCCTCTCCCAACTCCCCCCTGTTTCATGCTCCCTCTGTTCCAGGGACCATTGCACTTTTGTCACACTTCACCCACACTCCACTGCTGGGCAATCTCTCATCTCCTATTAAAGTCTGTTACTCTGGAACCAATTCCCCTCCTTCCTCCACCTGCCCAATCCCCTGGCGCCCTCAGGTTCCTGTGGAAACTTCAACCCCTTCCCACCTGTTCCTGTTACCCTTCCTCCTGATACCTTCTCAGCTGAGCCTTACCAACCATGTAACAAGCTAGCTGTGTCCCTGGTGCTGCACTGGTTTTAACTTCCACTCCACTACAGATTTCTCTCTCCATTTCAAGGTCAGGCAATAATTCACTCCTCAAGACATTTGTCTGTTGTCAGTATTGTTTTTATTCACCAAGTGTATTCTGCCACCTTTGAATATGTATTTGCTAGGCATTCGTATTGAGCTGGACTGCACTTTATTTTCTACACATACAATTGTTTTGTATTTAGTCTAATCGTGTACCAATGTTTTACTGAATGTTGTTCAAATATTTTGCTACCACATATTTTGCTTTTCTTTCATGGTTTACCTCTCTCTCAGGTCACACCTGGAAATGAGTCTTGGCTCAGTGTACCTCTCCCAGTTACCAATTTTTAAATAAAATAAATAATAAAAAAGGATAGAAAACACAGTAAGATTTAAGAGGATAACCCAACATTTTGCAGAGTTTGAAGTACCTAATCATGTCTATATAGCAAAAGAATACTTCCAGTCTGCACCATCTGTAATAAACTGGCATTGCTGAAATCATAAATGTCCCCAGGTGGTGCACTGGAGTATTGGAAACAGCACAAAGTGAAGTACAGGACATGTCTAGAACTAACATATTAGAATACAAGGAGAGACAGAACAACAACTCAGAGGTTCTTAATTTCATTACAACATGTGACTCAGTTTCAAATAAACTAAAAACTATTATTGAAAAAAAAAGTTGGAGTATATTAAGAGCAGGCCTGCTTTTGGATAAAGACACTAGCATTCCACCTAGCACTGTATATAAGAGAGGGATACATTTAGGTGACCATTTGGTAAACTCACACCAACCCATGATTAAATCAAAGCAGAGTAGGTTACCCTCTCAGCCAAAAGGTCATTTTCCCTGCAAAAACTATAAATTCTGTGACATCATTCCTAAATGCACCCATTTTAGTACATTAAATAGTGAGAAAGAATATGAGATAAGACAGTTTATTAATCGTATTACAATGAGTATGGTGTACTTGGCCACTTGCATCTATGGCACATTTTACATAGGTAAAATATCGAGAATGATGAAGGGAAGAGTGAGCAAACAAATGAGTGATGTCAGCTGTAAAGCAGAGAAAAATGCCTTGCTCAAGCATGTATCTGTGAATGGCCCAGAGCATACTTTTATTTTCTGTGGAATTGAGAGGGTGACCACAGGACCAAGAGGTGGAGATCTTGAAAATAAACTTCTCCAAAAGAGGCCTTTTGTAAATGTGAACTGGGAGAACTTCGTCATCCAGGTCTAAATGATGCTTTTGACTTATCGCCATTCTTGGAAAAGAACTAGTTTTAATACATAAATATAGTTTTCATCTGTTGCCCTTAGATCATTGTGATGCAGAGATAAATAATTGTATATTTTGAACAATTCCATGAATTTAGGGATAAAATATGCATTGCTTTTCAGTATATAGCACCATTATTTTAAATGGATATTACAATTCATTAGTAACCCTGGGTGCAGTATCAAAGCTGAATATATGTGCACTAAAACTGATTTTCGATCTGTGGTCTATATGTAAGTGAAGATATAAAAATATAGGGACAAAACTGTTCCTATTAATAGATTTTATTATAACAACATCAGGACACACATAATATTTTATGTTTTAGTCACTATTGTTTCACCTCACTTTATTAACTCTAACAAGCATATAACATACATACTTGTAACTTCAAATATGCACAGTCACTTTAAGATATTTTACTGTTTAAGTGTAGTGAATGTGAAATAGTGACATAATCTCCAGAGGAGGAGGAGGAGGAGCGCATGCGTGAAACTGGTCAGGAGCCATTTGTCTTAGTGTGAGTACCCCTTTATGTTTGTCCTGGCACTGCGTTTTATGGATTTCTACATACAGAACTTTTGCATTTTGGTATATGCTTGGTGGATGGTGCCTTTCTTCTTTTCTGTACCTGGACCAAGAGCACATCAGTTCTGGAGCCATCTTATTTCTGTGTTTGTTGCCAAATAGCTTTTTTTCCATATTGAACAGCCTTTATTGATTATAGCAAGGATACAATTTGTCAAAAACAACATCAAAGAGAATACCAACCATGTGTCCATAGTATGGATGGTGATGCAAATAATAATATCCAAACAGCTAAAGTAACTCCAATCTCCATAACATGTGGTGCAAAAACCGAAGTCCAAAAAGGAAACCCACTAACCCCTTCCCCTTCCACTCAACCCCTCCCTGTCCACCATTGGAGGGTGTATCACCTATAATTACCAGAAAGAAGAAGCATACAAGGATTGCAGTACCAACAACAGAATAAAGGGCATCCTTAGCAATTGTACATAAATACAGTATAGAAGAAAAATATTGGATTGCCACTTAACAAATAGGGTGCCAACTAATTAACGTTTGCTGTGGACAAGCAGATAGGGCAGGACAGCTGTCGCGCTATTTTCCCCCTTCAAAATGGTATGCCAACAATGCCTTAAGCTGAGTTTTGGATTTTTTCAATTTTTAATTTAATTTAAAGCAGAGATACCAAGCAGCTGGAGGGGAGTTTGTGCTGACTTTCCAGGCCATCTTGTGTAGCTGGATAGACATGCTTTTCTCACTGCTGCTGCTGCTTTTTCTCCCTGCAGGCTTGGAGTCCTGATGGTGGAAGCAGGAGCCCACCACAGGGAGACTGGTGCAGGGGTACCTTCAGGGTCTGGCTGCAGTAAAAGAGATACAGATGACACAAGACCAGAGTGACTTAAGGAGAGTAGAACCCGCAGTGCAGAGAATGAAAAAGAGACAACGTAGCAAGAGAGTGTAAGGAGTGGAGCAAGGAGGAGAGAAGTCTGCCATTCTAGCACTCGCAATGGCAGAGCGGCTGAACAATGATAAATAAGAAGAGAGTGTCTTCTTTGCTCCATGCATTTAAGTGCACCTTAATATTGAACATAATAATTGAGATGAAACAAATTTTATAGTGTACTCACTACATCAGTTAGCACCCCCGATACCGGAGTTGGCTATATAGTAATTTTATGCTCCTTCATTTTTACTTTTTACTTTAGATATATGCTCTGTAAAACTTCCTCACATTATAAGGTGAAAATAAAAGTTAAAGCTGGGGTTTTAGGAGTAGTAATTAAAAGCAACTGAAAAAGGTATAAAAGTTGTGCATTTTTAAAGTAGGAAAATTGTATTTTTTATGATTTTTAATTTGAGTTAAAATGAAACTTTCATGCCATAGTGACATCACAAGATCATGTGCCGGGCAGATGATTTAAAAGTCTGCATGGGATCTAAACTCTCAGAACTCTTTGATGGTGACCAGAGCTGATAAGATTGCTGGTCAGTCTTTCATAGCTCACCTCTCCCCAGATCTCTTTCATAGCTGGGAGATTTTGCTTTTTTATTTTTAAGAAGAAAGTGCTGATAGAAAAGTACTGTTAAGTCATGGCTGGCTTTTTATGATGCTGGGATGCCTTTGGGAGAGACTTGCAGCTTGTAGTTTCTTTATTGGGCTTATGTAAAATAAGTATCAAGAAGGCACTGGGAAAAGCATTGTTTACATACAAATGCAATCAGACTTGTTACATTTTAAACGGTCATAAATAGAAGAGCTCTGAGAAATATTTGTGACCAAGGCAACTAAGAAGACCAACTGAGAAATTTGTCGAGTCTCCACAGTAATAGCCTCCACAGTATTAGTAAAAGAGAGATACAAGTAAGTCAAACTGGAAAAGTTTTAAATACACTGATTGCAATTTTTATTCTGATATGTTGTAGGATAATTACGGGGAACAGTACTATGTTGCTTACTGACAGAGATTTGATGGTTGGTTCTTTGGCCTTGCCAAACATTTTTATATAAGTAAATTATAAGATTGAATAATTGAAGTGTGCAATAGATATTGATGTATTATATCTCTCTCTTCTTTAAGTGATAAGTGCAAAGAAAAAGAGATAAAAAGACAACAAAGCCAATGGATGGCTGAGAAGTTCCTCGGAATTGATTTTTTTACTACCACAACAGAATCTGTGGAAAATACAGAACTTGAACGATCCCTTGGTTTATCAGCCCCAAGAATGGAAAAACATAAAGCAAAGAAAATGGTGAAAGTCCCACTTTACTGACATCCATTATTGCTAGTAGCCTAAAAGAAAAGGTTTTTCTTATTTTAATTGAGCTGGATTTATATTCTTAAAAATGTGACTGTTGCTAATCGCTTACACTGTTAATCAAAAGTAAAATGATTACAAGACATTCTAAGAGAGACACTACTAAGAAAATGCATGGAAAGGGCCTGGACACAGTGTTTAAAAATATACTAATATAAATAAAAGAGAAAGGAAAATTACTAGCTATATTCTGGCCCCTGGAAATCAAATAGACTTAATAGGTGGAAAAGGGATCTTGAGAATCCAGAGTACAATCTCACCCCAATTAATATCCCCACCTGTGAGGGTGGGGTCTGGTATACAACTAAGTGAACACCCCTTATTAAATCAGATCAAGAGACTTGAAGTGGGTAGCAGCTTAACCCAATGAGAAGAAAATTCAGTTAGAAAAGAGAAGTGACAGTAGCAAAGATGCTGCAGAATATGATGGTAAAGACTTACCTGACCTGAAATTGAAATAAACAGGAACATTGAGTACAGTGACACTTAATGAAAATATGACTTTAGTTGAGGGATTAGAAAATGGTAATGTAAAAATCAGAAGACATACTAGAGAATACAGAACAGGATCCTTTTTACAGGACTTTGAAACATTTATAGCACCACATGCTAATAGATTAGTGCTAGACCCACTCTCAAAATGCCCCCTAATCTACTACATTTATGAAGCAGTAAAGAAAAGAAGCAGGCCCAAGCATATGCATCCTTTGGGAAAATAGGTTTGAAAAAGGAAAAGCTACAAAAACTTATGGAAAACAAGAGGGCTGGGTGAACATACTGGGTTAGCGCCTGATACTGTTGAAGAAGGGCATATGGGGTTAGCTGAAATAAAAGAAGAAACAATATAGGGAAATCAATTATTACTAGAAATTCTTGCTGTTTTAAAGAGTTTATTTATACAGCAGAAAGAGGAGATAGTGCAAAATCTTTCCTCTGATTCACTTGACATCTATAAAGAGGTCAAAAATTAGGGAAATGATGTAGGAACAGGAGGAAACCAGTCCAATACTGGAAAGTGAATTAGATCCATCAGAGAAATCAGGGAGGTAATAGGGAGGAAAGAAGAGGAGATTCAGACTTTGGTAAAGCATTTAAAAGAACAAAAGGCAATACAACAACTGCCGAACAGGAAAAGAAATAGAATTCAAGGAATGGGTAAAGAGAGAGAGAAGAGAAGAAAAGAGAGGCAAGTGTAACAACAAATCCTAAGAACAAAAAAGGAGGTAGAAAGATGTATATGGAGGAAGATGTGGGGTGGTACTCCCCATTAGTGAAGAATTTCAAAGAGAAAAAGTCCAGGATAAGAAGGGGAAAAATAATACACAGAACAAGGTAGATCCCCAGGAGAAAGGACATAGAGCAAGGGTGATAGGTTCCTTTAGAGTCTGTAATGGGGATACATTTTCTAAGGAGGCGAAAATAAGAAAAGGCTTAATAAACCCTATTATCTTCTTTAAGGGACTATCAAAGGCCAAAAATTAGAACCCTATGACCCTTAAAATTGCAGTCTACAATGTTTACAAGGGTCTGATGGGAAACAAGTTTAATTGGATGAATATTGCATCTGTGTACAGGTACCAAACAGAAAAGGAAAAGGGCTGGATTTACCTGGTGACACATAAGCCTAGTAGCAGACAATTAATTTTGGATTCAGGAAAGGAGTTTGAACAGACAGGAGCAAAGACAGAGGTATTGGTAATCTCCCCTGTGAAGGGAAAAGAAAAGGAAAAAGATAAGAAAATAGAGTCTGACAGATTTAAGGAGTTAACTAACAGAATAGAAGTGAGAGATCAAATCAAAATACAAAAGAGGAAAACAAATTATATGGAGCCTGTAGAAAGAGAACATATTATACATGTAAATGAAGAAAACCTGAATGAGAATAGATGGATAAGTGGAAGGAAAGTTAGAAGTCCAAAAATAAACTCCAGTGTGACACTGGGCAACAGCTCAGTGTTAGAATTATCTTCAACTCTGTCTGATAGCCCTGTAAGGAATAAATATTACCCCTTGGAACCAGAGATTGAGGTATGTTTACTAGAAAGTAATAGGAACAGGGAAGTATAACAGAAAGAAGGTGTAACATCTATTGTATCTTGGAATGTAATAGGTTTATGGGATAAAATGAACAATGCTGGATGGAAAGAACTACTTACCAAGTGTGCAATAATTATGTTACAAGAGACTTGGGTAACTAACTCTAATAGCTGGTTCCTCGAGGGCTACCAGTCTTGGGGCATAGAAGTGCAGAGGAGCTCTAAGTTCAGAAGACCTTCTGGGGGAGTATGTATATTTATAAATATAAATGCAGGTTTTCAAAATAAGTGTTTTTACAAGAATGAGATCCATTTTATTATGAGCCTGGAACTGCAAAAAAGTGGTTACATCCTATGCATTCTGTTAAACATTTATTTTGTCCCACAATCCAGGACATCTGCCATGGAGAGGAAAACAGAAATATTAAAGGGGTTGATGCTTCAAATACAAGAACAATACCAAGGGGTTACTATCATCGGGGGGAGGGGGCATTAAATGCAAGAGTTGGGATAAACTCTGAGGATCAGAGTAACTCTTAGAATCTGGACGATGCTCTAAATATTCCAGTAAGAGCTTCACAAGACACAAGACTAAATGAGAAAGGATAAATGCTTTTAGATGTGTTGAAAGCTACAAATATAAGAATTTTAAATGGAAGATGTCCTTGAGGTAGATCTGGAAGTCTTACCTTCCATTCAAAGAAAGGAGGAAGTGTATCGGATTACTTCTTGAGTGATGCATATTCTTTTCATAAAGTGTGTCATATGACAGTCTTGGATATATGGGATAGGGATAATTTCCAAATAACCCTTAGCTTGGACCCAGCACTTTTAGGAGGGAAAAGGAGAGATAAGGTATTAGGAATGTTATTAGCGGATGAACATTTACAAATATTTAACAAAAAAAAAGGATTAAGTGGACATCAGAAACACAACAAGCTGTCAGAGACATCATTTATGATAAAGATTCTACAAGACACATAGACACCTGCATTATTTGGCTAGACCTGCAAAATAAATCAGAGGGATAACATTTTGAGCCTGGAGTGAGGAATTAACATGTGTGGAGCCCTTAAGGAAAAGTGCTAGCCATGATGGTAAAGTTTATGGGGAAAAAAAATCAATATCAGAGGGGGGGGAATGGCCAAATGGTTTGACACACAGTGTGTTAGGACAAGAAGAAGAATGAATAAGCAGGGAAGGCAAATGAAACAAACAAAGACCATTGAGGACAGAATTGCATTTATTAACCTAAGAAAGAAAGGAATATAGAATGCTCCTGAATGCTAAAAAGGCAAAATATTCAGCAATGCTCTGGGAAGCACTACAAACCTCAATACTTAACAAAGATATTAAATCATTTTGGAACTTAGTAGCGCATGGTACTGGTAATATTAGATTCAACAGAGAAGCACATATCACCCCAGCGCAATGGGTATCACACTTTAAAAAAGTATATAGAGTCCAGGATGAGCCCACTGCATCGGCACAAAGCCCAAGTAGGGGATGCTCTGAGTGTGACCCAAGTACAGATAGTATATTGGGCTAAATTTACAGTGGAAGAAGTTGTGCAGGCAATTAAAGCCCAGAAAAATAATAAAGCCCCAGGTATTGACAATGCAGAGGCTGAAATATATCGGGCAGACCCCATTTGGTGGGCAGAAATATTGACACCTATCTTTAATTACATGGTAAAATACAAAATAATTCCTGGGAATTGGTCCACTGGAGAAGTGGTCCCAGTACATAAGAAGGGGTCACTAACTGACCCAGGCAATTACCGTCCAATCACATTACTGTGTTTTAGCTCAAAATTGTTTGCTAGGCTTCTACTAACAAGGCTGGAGACATGGATAGAGGAATTTAAAGTACTGTTAGTATTCCAATTTGGCTTTAGGTATCAAAGATCTACCCTGGACCCTATCTTTATCCATAACCACTTTATTACTAAATATGTAAAAATAAATGAAGGAAAGCTGTATGTGGCCTTTATTGATATATAGGCCACTTCTGACAGCGTTAACGGAAGCCTTCTTTGGAGAATAATGGAAGTAAAGAGGTTGAATGCTAATTTACTATCACTAATCAAGCTATTATATACAGATACAAAGGTGATTATCAGGTATGGTAAAGATGGAGCCACAACAGAATCAGTGGATATTAAATACAGGGTAAGACAAGGGTGTATGTTGGCCCCCACCCTTTTCAATATAAATATATATATATATATATATATATATATATATATATATATATGGAAAGGGTGGTAGAAGAGCTACAGCAAGTGGAAATGTTTGCACCTACCTGTGGGGCCATACCACTGAAAATGTTGTCATACGTGGACAATGCAATTATAATGTCTCAAACCTCGCTCAGTCATAGCAGAGCTATGGTCTCAATTATGAATGCTTTAACAAACCTAGATCTGGAATTGAACACTCAGAAAACTAAAATTCTGGGTTTTGAGAATGGGAACAGCAGATTAAAAGAATGGAAAATTAGAAATCAAACTTTCGAGGAGGTAGGTAATTTTACCTTTTTGGGAGTATGGATGACTAAGAGACAGTCTTGTGCCTTACATATTAAAAAGATGAAAGAAAAGGCCACTAAGTCATTGTTGGCCATTAATCGATTTGCTAACACACATGCAAAAAAATCTTATACAGTGCAAGTGAAGTTCTTTGAAGCTAAGATATCTGCTCAAATTTTATATGCCTCAAAAATCTGGGGTATTTTAGATAATGCAAATGATCTTGAAATAGTACAAAATCAGTTTCTTAAAATTCTTTTAGGCGTATCAAGAAATACACATAATGCAGTTATTAGAGCAGAAACAGGGATGTATTCAATCTACACCAGGATTCAAAAGAGAGCAATTAAATTTTGTTATAGAACTGACACCCTAGTCCATCCAAATTTAACAATAGTCTGTCTTGTTGAGGAATTTTCTATACCAAGTAAAGGGGAACATTATTGGACCATTAGGCTGAACAACCATCTTAACAAAATAGGACTTGAAAGAGACTTTATCCTTGGACAGGAAAAAGACTCACAAATTTTAAGGAGTCTTTTTTTTCCAATTGTTTAACCAGTTTAGCTATACAAAACATATTAGACCTTGCAGCTTCCCAAGACCTTGTAGCTATTCACGCGTGTTGGGACATGACGCTATATAAAAATATTAAAAGGAATTTTTCTACTGAAAAATATCTTTTGTTCTGTGATAATGCTGCACAAAGAAAAGCATTGAGTAGACTGAGAATGGAACAACTTGAGCCTGTGGTAGGCTATATGATGGGAAGGGGGCAAATATTTTCTCATGCCACTGTAATATGTAGATTAAACTCGAGGTACCTCACCTATTATTTGAATGCCCTCTTTTAACTAAGGATAGAAATAGATGGATAATGCCCCTATTTAAGATAATTGAGGGGAAGGATGTGATGGAGAAGACAATATGGATTCTGAGTACACAGCATGAACCAGCTGTGTTTGCATTAACAAAATTTGCACAATCTATATTGTATAATATTATTTATAAAAGATACATTTTCTTAGGAGAAGGGTATATGTTGAGTAGTGAATTATTTTAATAGGTAGAGGGAAACCATGATGAATTGTATGGTCTCATTTAATTTTAACATCTAACTCATGAATGTATAATAAAGCTATGCTAGGGAACTCATGATTAGAAAAATTATATTTTTTATGTTTTTGTTGTTTATACCGAAAAATGTATATTTTTAACATGTTACAAAACTTTTTATATAGATGTTTTAAAATAAACTTGACCTTGACCTTGACTTTGAGGTGTCCGAGGGTCATTTGCCCAATCTATTCAATTTAATGATGGTGTAGAAAAGATTATGTAGGACCTGGAACTATATGAAGAAGTATTTATCCCAGTTGATATATTTATATAAATGCTTCCAAATACAAAGCCAATTACGGAGAGAACCATTCCTAGGAAGAACCTGATCCCAATAAAACATCAGTCCTTCTTTACTCCATAGTAAATTCTGTAGGCTGTGATAGTAATGGGAAATGACGTGGGAAGTGGGTGCAGTCAGAACCAGAGGAAGGATATGGCTCCCATATGTTTTTCCCCACGGGCCTGTACCAAAGTGTTGTAGTAATATGTGTGTCAACTGGAAGTATTTTAAACACACTGAAACAGGCCAGTAGTATTTTTCCTGAGCCTCCTGAAAGGTTAACATTTTCTGATCCTGAAGGAGACCATCCACTGTGTCCACCTCAGTAAAAGACCAAAAGAATTTGTTGAGCAACTGACCAGCAATTTTAAAATTGGGGTTCCCTAGCAAGGGTTGCTCAGTATCCCTATATGGCTGAACTTTAACCAGGGAGCATAACTGCAGGTGGGCTTGTAGTGATGCTTCTAGAGGAGAACCCCTCAATGAGTGAGGAAGATATTTATGAGGAATAAAAAAAAAAGTGCTTTGATGTCAAGACCTAAGTGTGAGCATTGAAGTCACTCTATGTCCAGACATTGCAGGACTAGAGATTCAGCAAAGTTTAAATTCACCCGCAGAGTTAAGGCAAAGTGGGTAACTTCAAATTCATGTAACACTACATGAAATTCACATTAAAAGTTGAAATTCACCTTAATGGACTTCGAGTTTGTGCACTTAGCGTTCACTTCATGTTACATTTTGAGAAGCCGAAGTTGGCAAGAAACAGCCCACAGATTAAATGCCTGACAGTCTGTAGGTCACATAATGCAGGTAGGAAGTTAATCAGGCAAGACTAGTTTCACTTTCCCTTGCCCTGTGCTAGAGAAGGAGCTTTTTGAGAGTGTCTGCATAGTGCTAGTTAGATATTTACTCAGTGTTTCTGCTTACTGCCATATTTCTGCTTTTGAGTTTTGTCCCTTTTGTTATCATATTCCTGAGTCCAGATTTTACTATTTTTCTTTTTTGTATACTTCTGAATACTTGTATTCTTTCTTTTTCCAATTTTCCTTGTGGGGACTCATGGTGGTCGTCTTGGCCCAAGGATGCATGGTGGTGGTATTAGCATCAACTGTGTGAACTTGTTCCCATCTAGTGTTCCCCTCCAAGCAAATGTTGTGTCCACTGGCAGTGGAGTTAGTGGTGACAGCAAAGCAGCATTGGTGGTGCCTAGCACTGCCCCCCCACCACTGGCCAAGGCTCAAGAATAGCAGCAGAAGGAACAGCAGCCACAGGAACAACAACAGCAGCAGAAGGAACAGCAGCCACAGGAACAACAACAGCAGCAGAAGGTTGTTCCCTCCCCCAACTGTACAGCAGCCTACAACATCCCCCCCCCAACTGCCTGTGCCTGTTCCTCTACACAACTCAGCAGTGTGGCATTTTTTCACCACACTGCCAGGTGACCCTAGTGTTGTGAAATGTAATATCTGTGGCTTGATGGTGTGGCGTGGTCCGAAGGGTACACATCTGGGAACAGGTGGCCAGAGAACTCACCTGACTTTACACCACCATGTAGAGTGGGAGGCCAAGGTTGCTGAAGTAGCATAAAATGCTCTTGCAGTGCAAGAGGTGTCAGCATGGCATCAGCCTGCATGGCGTGAGAAGTGCAGTAGATGGGAGAGGGAACAAATGGTGGCTCCCACACCTGCACATGAGTGCAACCCAGCCAAAAGCCTGGCTACACTTGCAGATCTTGGCCTACTATGGAGTGAGGTCAACCACCTTGGTAATGTGGTCGACAAAATGCAGCATCAGTTGGACCGAATGGAGGGTCATCAGCTGCAAATAATGGCTATGCTCCAACTGCTGATTAATCAGAATCAGGCTCAGTAGTCTTTTTGTTGTCTTTCTAACTTGCACTGTGTGTTCTGTCTTTATTTTTCTTAACTTTATTCCCCCCAAAAAATTAAAAACACACCCCAAAAAATTAAAAAATAAAGAAAACATAAAAAAATCCTGTCCTGCACTTTCCTTCTTTTCCTACTTAATAATCTTTTTATATACAGAAAAAGTATTCACTTTTTTCCACAGTAATGTTTTCTTCCTGCTGTATTGTGTTAAAGCAGCAGTGTAATAATATGTTAAGAATGTTGACCTGGGACAGTCCGGTGGCGCTGAGGGCTGAGGTGCTGGATGCCACACCTCGCGCCATGCCGGCAACCCGGGTTCGGGAGTGAGCTTGAGCCATCAGGGGTCGGCGGGGATGGGGAAGGATCGAGTGTCCTACAGACTGCTCTCCTTCCCCGGGGAGGGGGGTTTCCACCAGCGGATGCACTGGTGACCTCTGGCGGTGGCTGGAGGCAACACAGGGCATGGACGCAGATAGCGAGGGGATTGGGCTGTGGTGGACATCTTTTGGGCATGTATGGGAGTGTGCATGCAATGAGTGGGACGTCACTGCATGTCTGAGCTCAGGGGAAAAAAACCTAAGAAATACCCCTACCCCCGGGAGGCAACGGAACCTCCAGTGGACTAGGCCCACACGTCCAAAGTTGGCCAGCAAATCCGACTTCACCATGAGGATCTCGGGCCTCTCCTAAGGGGTCTGGGAGAGCCAAGATCCTGAACCCGATTACGTGGTCGGAGGTGGCAGGTTCAGATGGGAGGTTAGGAGCACCGGCGCCGAGTGAGGATTCTTGAGAGATGCCCTGATGGTAGGAGCACAAATAGAGTCTACAAAAAAAAAAAAGAATGTTGACCTATACTATTTTATTCTAATTTCAATTGTCCCTTATCTACTGACTTGTATGATACCATTCCTTCCACAATTAATGTTATTCTGAATTATAAAATGGTCATTAATGAAAGGTCAAATATAATGACTTGCCATTGTTCAAAAAGTGTCACCTGACCATTCATTAATGTCTCGGTACACCAACAGTTGGCATGCTGTTTGTAAAAAGCTTTTAATTTTTTGCTTTATACAGTTAGTCTGTTTTATAAGTGGGATAGCCCACTCCAGCCCATGGGTGTATCAGGGCATTAATGCACTTCCCTCTCAGGTGCTTTAAGTCACTCGGGAAATCCCTTGTGCCTCGCAATGCACCCAGGGTGTGCATTAATGCCCTGATACACCCATTGTCTGCCATGGGTTATAGTATACTTACTCCCTATTTTTAGATATGAAATAATAAAAATAGAGCTCCTTTTAATATTGTTTAGATCTGGCTTTCATCAGTATACCCAGCTGTTTTTAAACACCTACTGCTCCATAAGGTCACGGTGGTGGACGTGTCCTGCTAGATTGCATGCTAGTTCATTTTAATCACAATAAAAATTATTTTAAATAATAGATGTACAAAAACTGGTGACAATACTGATGGAAATCGGCCGCAAGGCAGATTAAAAGTAGCATTCTGTTTATTATTTCAGATGTGAAAAAAAGGAGTACAGCAGCTGTAAATTGTGGAAAGAAGGGCATTAAGTAGACAAGTCAATAGATAAGTACTAATCGAAAATGGAATACAAAAGTATAGGTAAAATTTGTCCCCTGATTATTGCACTGCTGCTGTACTTTTCATGCTGTATTACTTTGTTGTTACTGTTGACTGTGTTAAGTTTTCGTAGCACACTCACAACTACAATCAAAATACATAACCATCATATACAATTACAATCCCCTCCCAAAAATAAAAATCATGAAAAGTCCTGATGAAGATTAATCACATGAAAAACTGTTCAGAAAAGTTACAAATATTTCTTGTCTCATAGCTAAAAATGCACCTAGAGCTAGAACTCTGCATAAGTGTCCCAAGTGAGAAAATGGATTGCTGGCACCTGCTGCTGCTGCAGCTGTTGTCTGTCTGTTTTGTGATGCTGATGTACAGTGTCTTGCTAAATGATGATATCCACAGTTGACCATGGGTTGAACTATAATTTGTTGTTCTGGTAAATTATTCGGCTGTGTTGACTGAAACATGCTGCCCTATATGTGTGTGTATTCAGACAAACACTGGTAAGTTAGTGTACGTGTCACCGTCATGTTTTTTTTTCAGAGACACTGCCATTTAATTAGTATTGAAGCTTGCTTTTTGTTGTAAGCACTGAGCAGTCCATCATGTTGTTCATTTGCAGGGAATCATCATCATGCATACTGAATGTTTCCCTTCACGGTGAGTTGGTCATGGTCACATTCACATGCCATACATATGTGCTGCCATCTAATGTGGAACTGTAAAATTTAAATTTTTCGGGGCTGCTGCTGTGATTGGTGAATAATTATAAGCATTTCTCATTACTGTTCTTTTCTTTTATTCTTTTACCTTCTTGGTTAGAGCAAATAGATTCATGACCGTAGTGATGAAACTATGTTGGCTGTGCACATGTGTTCCACATGTCTGATTGTTGACTTTGGCTGTACTAACAATGTCAATCCATGTAAGGTAAGTAATTTTTTTTGAGGGAGGGGGGTTGCGTGCATCATTTGGAAAGCAATTTTCATGAATATTTTTGTCTTCTTTCCAGGTCTTCAGTGTATCCAAACTGTTGTCCGTCTTCAGATTGGAACATACTGATAGTCCACAATACGTCGATGCTACTTGCAAACAGATGAAGAAGAAATTATTCTGAGTTCATTCCCATACCCCATTCAGTATCAGTACTCCATGGAGCTGTTCCTGTCTTTTGTTATATCCATCATCTAGCCTGTATGTCACTACTGTTAAATACTTTACACTGGTGGAAAACAAGGGAAACAAAAAAAAAATAAAAGGTAAACAGCCCTCGCAATCCTCAACGTCGGAGTTGTATCCACTTGGAAATTCTTTTTCCTTGACTGCTTCACCACCTCAATGGTATGCTGTTTTACGCTACACCAGAATAGTCTGCTTCATCTGCATTATTCAGCACCACCATCATCATCGTGACTGGGTACAAACATAGATGCGATTGTTCTGCTTGGTATGTTGGACAAAAAAATACTGGAGTGCTGTAATTAGTGATCATGAAGATGAAGAACATGATTTGTCTCATGACTTGTGAATCTGTGATTGTGACATGACAATGAGTACAATGTTTGAACTGAGACATGCACCACACTGGGGGCCCAATTCTCAAAGGAGGACAGGAGCGGCTAACCATGCGTCTGACCATACACATGTGCTGGCACACCTGCCCCATGCACCGTGTGCCAGGTTCACAGCCTGACACCTGGAAGTGCTCAAAACACTGTTGACATGGCACACAGTGCATAACACTGCCTAAAAGTGAGACTGTGTGTGCCAGGTCACAGCGTGCATTGATCCAGTGGCCAGCGATGAAGGATGCAGGGACAGTGCAACCAGCAGAGGGAGGACACAAATGTACAAAGAATTTTACGGATACTGAAATAGACATCCTCATTGAAGCTGTTGAGGCACAGGTACAAAAGGAAAGTAGTGTGTAGTGGGTAATGCTAGCAGGGGGTGAACTGTGGTGAAGAGCAACACCCAACATGATAGCAGCAGTGGCCCAGCAGGCTACCGACCCATCCTGAGGGACAGACGATCAGAAGGTGGAGGGGTCAAATCCAACACCACCTACCTGTGGCAGCCCCCAATTCTGACACTGTTGTGCAGCAAGAGGGGGATGCAGCACCCTTGAGGTTCCCGCAGTCTGATGAGACATGTAATGGAGTACCCACCTGCCAGGGCGGCTGTGTGGTCATATGGACACCAAGATCCCATGGCACCCTTCCAAAGGAGTAGGGGAATATCCCCAGCGTCCTGGCCATATGACCCCCATGCACAACATAAATCACCAACAACACCACATGGAGCACAAACAGGTGACTTCAGTCTGTACCCCCACCCCAGGACGAGGCTGCCAAAGGTGACGGAAATTACCGAAATCAAAACAGTAAAAAGGACACCTAGAGACAGAGCAGGCTGACAACGCAATGCACATTCCCACAGGTTGACCTGCTGCTGTCAAGAGGTGGCATCAGGGAGTTGCCCAGTAAAAAGGGCAGCAGCACTGGGTCACTGGCAGCCATGAGGCTGGAGGGGACACGTGCCAGTACAATGCACTTCGTTGCTGTGAAGGACATGCCTGTACTGTTGCAAGGGGAGGACAGTGAACCTACACAGACCAGTATGGCAAATACACTGTCTGGGCAACAGAACAATGCACCCAGATGCCCCAGCAGGAAACGGAGACAGAACATGCTCCCCACAGAGCTGAGGACTACAAAACAGACACATGGAGGCATTGTGGCGGTAGACACAAGACCCGGTAGTAAGGGATGTACACAGCATGCTACAGGGGCCATGGACAAGGCTGTGTATGATGGGAACACACCACATGCCCTACACCATGGCACAGCAAAGGCACATGGAGGCAGGAGCAATACTGCAGTGTCACTTGACTCCACCCATTGGGCACCATGCAGTAACACGCCACACAAAAGGTAGGATGGAGGACAGCGGGAAACAGATAACGGCATGGGCAGTGAAGCACAGAAGGGCCGTCCATCAAGGTAAGGGGCCTACTGCTAGAGTGTAGCATGACCACAGGGTGGCTAGCCATTGTGGTGACAGATTTTACAATGCAACAAACTCTGCAACTGCACATGGTGTACACGTGGCACACACACAGACTGTATAAAGTGTAGGCATATTTCAGGACAGCAGTATGCAGGCATTAGGGGTGCACACAAGGCAGGGGGGTGAAATACTACTGATGGAACAAGGACAGTACAGTGTAACATAGGGAGGTCCAAACCGATGGGTTCCACCTTGTTGATCGGTGGTTTGGCTTAATCACCCTGGCATTCCCCGATGACATGCAGGACCCAACAGGGAGCACTGCATACATTCACCCCAGAACACCAGCGTGAAAACTAGGAGAACCCATGTGTATGCTGCATCTACCTCTGCACTCAGCAGACTCCGGCTGGCACTAAACAAAGCCTGCCGCCTCATCCTCGGCTGCGATTATTTCACCCACACCTGCTCCCTCTACAGCACCACTAATTGGCTAATCCTAGACAACAGGATCAGGTTTCACACCTGCCTAATGGCCAAAAAAATTGTACTAGGTCTCACCCCCCCCCGCCTTCTCTCCTCTTATGCACCCAGCATCAGCAGTCAGATCAACCCATAATTCGGGCAAGCCGTGGCTACGGGTACCCTGCTGCCGGACCTCCCAATTCCAAAGATCTTTCAGTTACAAGGCCCCTTCCCAGAAAAACTCACTCCCAAGCTATATAACTAACAAAAAAAGGCTTGGCCCCTTTAAATCTCATCTAAGGGAACATCTTCTGGCCTCTAACCCATGCGATTGCCCCTGACACCCACCCTTTTTTTTTCTCGGTCCTCCCCCTATGACAATTACTCTAACTGAGTCCCCCCACGTCCTCCCCTCCCCAGACCTCTCATCCCCGCATACCTAATTTATGGCTGTTATTTTTTATTAAACTGACTCGTTAAGTCCTCTTGTCGAAATGCTCTGATACTACTATATGACCATCAGCCCAATACAGAATCCATCTGTAAATTTATGGCTGTACTAAAGTCTTGAAACTTTTGTTATCCTTGTCTGATATCCACTTACTGAACACATATGTACTCCTATGCTTGTACCAGTGTACTGTAATCTGTAATTTGTTGTCTCTGTACTTCTAGGGCTGACGTGGAACTTTGTAAATGAGTCCTTGACTCAAAGGTGTTTTTGAATACCTCAATAAATAAATAAATAAATAAATAGTGATGCCATCACAGCCACACTCCTGGCACTGCTGTTGTATGCTGCCCAACACAACATAGACTGTCAGGTGAGTCCTCCAGGGTGCCATCCTGTGAGAGTGAGAGAGGAAAGTGGCACAGTGTGTGACCCTCACATGCTGCAGTCCCCCCTGCCAGTGTTTGAGGGTATGTCATTCCCCCCATCCACTATAACGGCCGTGGCACATGACCACATGTGCTGCGTCAACATACTGTAGTGTCCTGTGTGTGCAGCACAGTCCCAGGCCAGCACCCTCCAAACCCCATCATCTGTAGCCCTCTCCTATGATGTGTACACATGTGCCCTGTCTGAACATTTTGACCAATGTAACCATGTACAGCATGGTCAGAGCATGGAATGGACAAGGGAAGTGACAGTTGCATCCATTAGTGCATCTGTCTGATGACATGCTGCATAACATCAGTCCAGTCCAATTACACCTGTATTGTGGGTCATAGATCACGGTGGTAGGATACAGTGGCTGTGTGTCCTGTCTACAGTGACAGACAACCTAGCCTATGATATACCTCTGTTGCCTTATCAGAACACATATGCCACATGCGTTAACACACTCCAGGGTGTGCAGATATTGGTGACTCACAGTCACCCCGTTGGCTGTGAGTGCACTCTGGATGCTCCAAAGTGACACCCAAGAGCACACTGACAGCAGGACCAGTGGTAGGTGTCTGTGAGGCTTGGGCAATGGAGACCCAGTGGCCCCCCCCCATTAGTGTTGGGGCCCTGACAGGTGTCTGTGTCTCCAGGGTGCTGATCCGGGCCCTGATTAGCAGCACACACTGTCGTGTGTTACACAGTGCCAGATGTGTTGTGATGTTCAGGTGTGACAGCTCCACCTGTGATCCACTGCCTGTGTACACATATCCAGTGCATGAATGCATCGACATGCCTGCTCGTGCAGTGTGTGTTGCACAAGGGCAGCTGCAATCCAATGTGCACTCTGCCCATGTGCGCACACATCTAGTGCCTGAAATTTGCCACAGTGCCAATTGCGCATGTTGCGTCGTGCAGCATGGCAGCAGCACAGCATGCATTGCATCTCAATGCATAGTACATCAGGCATCATTGTATGATGTGGCATGTGACAGGGAACGCTCATGTCAGGGAAGCACCAAGGGAGGTCGACAGTGAAAATGCCGACCTCCCTCGCAGCGACGGCACAATACCGACGTCGGTATTATGCCGCCCATTCAGTGAGTGTTTTCCATGGGGGCTGTGCCTCACTTCCCACCATGTGGAGGGCTCTGCCCCCCACATGCCTTGGACTTTAGGATTCTCAACTCCAGGTCGGAGTTGGTCTTGGGGGGGGGGTGGAACACTGGCGAAAAGCGAAGCACCAAAAAAGGTCCATTACAGCGAATGTCACCATAATGGTCTTTTTTTGTGTTTTGTCATCGGGGTGTCAACCTGAAGGGGTGCACCGCATGTCAGTGGTGGGAAAGTGCTTACATGTGGCAAGGACCTGTGCTACAGACACCTACACACACACACCACAGTCCCACAAGTACTGTGTACGGAGTAGCTGCCTGTTGTACCACTCATCCACAGAAGGGAACAGCAATGGCAGGCTGGACATGTTCACCTAACTTCACTGATGAGGAAACTGCACCTCATCAGTTTGGTCAAACAGTGATCACATGTATGACTGCCATGACATGGTGCTTTGACCACAGCAAGTGAGAGGACACGGGTGTGGAGTACCATTACCTAGAAAATATGTAGGGTGTCAGGTGTGCATTGGACTGGGAGGTCTGTACGCCACTCATGGAATGACCTCTGCTGGAGGGAGGCAGAGCTAGTGAGCCACCTCAGGGTCATAGCTCAGGAGATGGATGTCTGGATGCGTGGTTGCAGGGCCAGGATGTCAGGTGAGTGGAGCAACACACAGCCGAGGCCAGAGTACAGGTATTGGTGGCCCTCCCATGCATTGCATAACAATACCATGGCACTACATCCTTATGTCTCCACAGGCCAAGATCGAGTGGTGGAGGACCATGAAGGTGAGGGTGACAGAGGCAGGTGGCAATGACAGTGGTAAACAGCAGAGGGATGGTCAGCAGTCCGGGGAGCCAGGTAGGGCAGCCTGTGGTGTGCCTATAGGGGTATGCTGCCATACGCAACACCACCTAACACAGGTGTATCCGCTGCTGCCTGTGCAAGTGGCACAAGGCTTACACGGTTGTACAAATGGATGGCTGACTGTGCATAACATGCCAGTGCTGCAAACATGGGGCTTGAGTTGGCCAGATACACGTGGTACTACCATAGACCATTGTGGCACAGGGCGACATCCAATATACTGGAATGTATCTCTTGACATCGCTGGACCCACCCATGGCAACAGTACTGGACGTGCAGTGTCGCACACAATGGGGGTGTCAACCTGTATGTGGCTGCTGCCCATTGCACTCTGTGATATGCACACAGGGGTGTTCCCTGTACTGGGACCACATGCCACTGCACACAGCAGAACCACTGTTATGTTGTCATACACCAGAACAGGACTAACATGGCAATGAACATTGCACTGTGGTACCACGACATTCTTCCCACTCTCAGTCACTAGGCAGGGCATGGGTCACCACACACTATTTTGCCTGTGACTGCACAGTTCATGCCATGGCACTGTTGCCATGCACATGCCTGCCATGTGTGTGCCTGCTGCCATGGTCCCACCAGCATATGTGGTACCATTGTCACCACACGCATGACTGCCACTGTGTGTGTGTGTGTGTGTGTGTGTGTGTGTGTGTGTGTGTGTAGGCCACAGTGATGCTGCGGTCATGCAGGGTGCAAGCACATGCATCACCACTGCTTAGTGCCGAGGTATGACCTATGCAATGCACATGGCCTATATGGCCCATCTGGGTGTCAGTTTGTGAATGGTACAGTTATCTGCACTGGTGGCATAGTCACTGCCATATGGTATGGTTATACTGCCTTACCTATACGGCCTACCCCTATGCAGGGGACTGTGGCGCCATTGCCATGACTAGCGAATGCCATGATACCATAGGTGTGCTACAGGCAATCATTGTTCTTGTCATGTCTTGTTCCCATTGTGGCCTGGCCCACTGTGTGGCTGCCCGTACACTTGTACACACACGCACGGTGAATAACATAACATCAACGTGCCATATGAACATAATTGCATGTGTCAAGACTGTACAATACTGTGACAGAGCAACATGTGACAGTGACCACTGTCTCTCCACAGCTGCTGGATGGCCTGTGGACAAAGGGACCACTGCAAGGGGACCACGGTGTATGGGCTTTGTGAAGGCCATGGAACGGCTGAAGAGGGCAGATGCCCATACATATGGCCATCAGACACAGCAGTGGTTGCAGGCAGTGTCACAGGCAGCCGTGGAACATGTGGCTGAGGAGCAGGAGCCTGAGAGGGGTGGACTATGGGGCTGGGATACAGCACAGTGCTGTGTCAATGGCTATCAGTGGGCCAGTGATGCCCAGTGAGGTACAGCAACAGGGGCCTGGACATGTCTGCCCAAATGTAATTGCATGCATTATATCTCTGGACAAAGCGGATGATGACCAGTCAATCATTCATGGGGTAACCGACATAGTGATTGGGGCTGCACCCGAACAGCGGACAGTGCAGGGGGATAATGATGAATGTGTGCAGCGTTCTCCCATCTTGTGCACAGTGGCCCAGGATAGATGTGACACTGCAGTGGCTGGAGTTGTGCCAACACAGGACCAGGGCGCCTCTGTTACAGGGACTGCGCCTGTCTGTGCTGCTAGCTTGCCTGGTCAGGGAGGTGCCTCCGATGACATTGCTGCAGCCGGCATGCAGGAGTGTGTGTTGTCTGCAGGGCAGTTGGGTGACTACATATACTCAATGCTGCTGCACATCGACATGTTACATGCAGATATTGTTGCCTTTCTAGACTTCCTTAATGTACAAGGGGGACATTGAGATAGTGCATCACCCATACCTGATGCATCCGCTGCATTGTGGCTGGTGTCAGTGTACAGTGTACATCGCACACACCCTCAGGGCTGTATGGGACACGTCCAACTCTGTGCCAATTTCTAGTGGCGGGTACATGATGTTAATGTACTGTCATGAATGTTTCTTGTGTTGTTATGGTGCATTGATGTTTGTATCCTGTTGTGTTGTTCCTGGATGTGTAGCGTGTAACCTTTATGCAGGGTTTATCATCACCCCTGCATGATAGCCCTTTGCCAATGTATGTTCATTTTACTGTTGATGTTGGGCACGTGGGGAATTTATTTGCAGCACACTTGTTTAGGATAGCCACTTACACATGCACGCCATCTTAGGTGCATGTGCACCTCACCTATCTCTGTATATTATCCTGCTGTGTTCTCAATAAAGCATTTGCTGTTCAGTTACGTGTCATACTCTCATTTCCTATATCTCAGTGTCTGTTGCATTTGATGGCACATGTTTGTGTTATAATCATCTTTGTGTCATCACCCACATGCGTGGGCTTTCTGTGTCCCTATCTGTGGGGTGTGCATACCGGTGCATTGTGTGCTGTGCAGTGTCTGGCATCTCAGCTGTCCACTGTGCATGTGTATCATAGCATGAATGGTGCTGTTGCACGTGTTGTGTTGGCCAGAGTACTACTGCATATGCTGTGGCAGTGCAGTGTCATTAACTGACACACTTATGTGGGCCTGTCTGTATCTTTGTGGTGTGTGTGTGTGTGTGTGTGTGTGTGTGCACAAGTGCCTTGCATGGTGACCCATGTGCAGTTCCGCATGTCATGCAGTGTGTTATTGTGTGGGTTGCACATCCTCTTGTGTTGAGTGCCCTTAGGGTTGTGCAGCTGCTTTGTCACTCATGCAACCACCACAGTTCCTCACAGGCCCTGGTGTGAATTGTTGCCTGTGTTAACTGTATCTATTCCTATCCATCACTGTTTACATTAATGTGTTTCAAAGATGGTCTATATGACATTCCCAGAGTCTGTTCTTGGCATCTATTGCACTGCCTAGCCATGGACCTGTTACACATTCAGACCACTGTGTTCACATGCAGTGTGCTGCACATGTATGGTTGCAGTACCAGTATGGCTGAATGCCCTACTCATGGGGGGTGGGTCATGGGCATTGTTGTACCTCACTTGTTGGGTCCTGATGTTCATTGCTATCCTGTGGCATGCATGCATCTGTGGATATTGTCTCCATTAGTTGTATAGTGCTGCCTGATGCTACACACATGGCATGGGCACATTCATATGTTCAATGCTGCCATGGCATATGTGTTGCCCCAGATGGCTACACCTCCATATATACTCCTCTAAGGCAGGGCATGCTGGCACTGTGTGTTGTTTGGCATGCCCCATGACATGCTGGCACATCATGTGGGTCTCCATGTCATGCATGGCCACATAGTGACTCGTAGACATTCATGGGCCCAGTATTAGGTCACATGTGCATGTCCCTGTGGTAGTACTCCCTGCCCATGGGCTGCAATGCCCTGCTGCTGTGCACACCTTCATTGGCGGGCTTGTATGGCAAGCACCTTGGCCATCATTATCACATGTCCTGACATGCCTGTCTGGACTTCTGCTGTTGTGGTGTTGCCTCCCAAGGGTTGCTACACAGAGTGCCTTCTGCCTTCTGCTTGCACTATTTATATGCTCTATTCACCCTTAGACCAGCTTTCCCTGGTCTTGCAGGTGTTTGAATTTTCTGCCCTGCCCTGCATTGTGAATTGTGATCTGAGCAATATACTTGCCCCATTTGATGCAACGCACCTTGTGCCAGGTTGCAGGGCTTGCATCAGCACTGCCATGGTGTTAGGTGGTGTGGCGCATGCATGGTGCATTCAGTGCAGTGTGTGGTTGTGAATGATAGTTTGGCCAGTCCAGTGATGCATGTTATGCCTTGTGCCATTCATCCGTGTGCACGCTGTTTGCGTCAACACTGGTACTTTGTGAACTGGGCTCTGGTACTCTGAACACTATTTGAACATTCAAAGTCATCCTCCTCATGCCTGTGGTAAACCTCCATTTTTAATTCACTATTTTTTCCTACATGACTACTTGCTGTTACTTGAGGACTGGTTGGCAGATTTTATTTCAGACACACACACAGAATTTATCTCACACATCACCTATGCTAAGGTCATGTGAATCATGATCGTGACATGATGTGACTCAGTCATGATGAACTTCCCTGAACTGTACAGTGTTCATGCAGATATAATATCTACAGGATTTAATAAGACTGGCTTCTTGCGAGGACAAAGATTCGAGTAGGGCATCCTACAGAATGTGAACACAAACATAAGCATTGTACTAGACCAAGGATCTTGAGTGACGTGACATGATAATTGGGTGTCCCTCCAGTTCTGATTTGTGATGAAACTGAAGATTTAAAAAAAAACAGGGTTGGACCAAAAAAAAGTTAAAAGTTGTGTGATTCATGATCGTGAAGATGAAGAACATGATTTGCCTCATGGCTCATGATTCTATGATCATGACATGACAACGAGCATAACGTTCGAACTGATATGTACCACACTGGTACTCTGAACACTTCTTGAACATTTAAAGTCATCCTCCTCATGCCCGAGGTAAACCTCCTGTGTTAATTTTCAACTTTTATCTACATGGCTACTTGCTGTTACTTGAGGACTGGCTGGCAGATTTTATTTCAGACACACACACAGAATTTATTTCTCACGCTACCTATGCTAAGGGTGATGCTGCAGGCACTGCTCCTACCCACATAGATTCAGGGACCTTGCCTGGCCTAACCCTTTCTGACGCAGTACTTTTTCCCTTCAAGGATTTTTTCCTTTTTTTCTTTATTCCATGTGATGTGATGGAATGCCCTGACCACAGAGCCAGAGCTTATAGCCCATTAACTTATGTGGCTCATACACCACTCAGAAACATCTTTGCCTGACCATGTCTTTGTGGGCATTTTTTAGATTACAGAGTCACCAAGAAAAGAAACACGTTTCTTGCAAACTGATTTTTTTTTTCTAATTGCTAACAAATTTAAGAGAATTCACAAGACAGCACAATGCCGAAACACTGCAATAGGTATATTTTTTTATTATGTATTTTTCTTTTGGATAAATGCTATAATATGCAGTGAGAGACAGTATTCAATCGCGGTACTATGGGGAAACACACAATAGTGGTACAGTGATGACAATTTCAACAGACTAAACACAGACAATTAACATCAACATTATATTTATTCAGTTTTTGGTGGATGGGAAGCCAAAAAACAACAGCAGTGACTTCCAGATAGAAACTGAGCACTAAACAGATGTAGCCACACAGGCACAACAAGGCCTTAACCAGTCTTCAGAAATTCTACAGTGGAACAACAATACCTTATTTTGCCGGGTTACAGCAGTCGCTAGACAGAAGCAGGGAAAAAATACTGCAAATGGGCTAAGAAATTAAGAGTACTGCTATTATGGTGGTATAATAAACTGTATCTGACTTGACGGCACTCGCACAGACAAAAGGTAATGCGCAGAAACTGTAACAATTCAGTAAACTGCAACACAGTCTTTTAAACAGACTGAAAAAATGCACAGCAGCACAGCAAACAGCAAAAACTGATAAAAACATAATAGAAGTATTACTGTGTGTATCTGAACTCAAAAATACTAAAACACTAGCCCACAACAGTTGGAAAAACTGCCTTTCTCACAGTGAATCTCCCTTCTACAATCTACATCACAGCGCCACCCCACCCCCAAAGCACACTTCTATAGTGTCTGTCAGTAGAGAGACTGAATGTACTAAATTAATATTTAATATTCACACAAAATCAATAAATGCTTGATGATAGAAACACACAAGGCTTTACTACAATCAATGTACTAACTTTTGACACAAATTTTTTTTTTTAGCAAAAATGCGTTTTTAAAGGTTTTTTGATGGTTTCATTCTCAGAGCACACTACTGTACACACACTACACTAGACTGAGGCTGTGCAAGACATTTTAGAGCCCATGTAACCTTACATCCCATGAATTGCTGCAAAATTCGCCTTAAAGAGCAAAAAAAAAGGCAAACTAATATGAAGTCCAAAGAGAATAATGGAATCTTCACGTTACTTTGAGATGCAAAAGTTATTCGCTTGGCGGAATATTATGCGAAATTCAGGTTCTACGGGAAATACTACATGTGGTGAATTTTAGGCACTTCACCCACCACTATGCAGAACATTAAGCCAGGCTGTATCTTCAATCTGTGGTCTAAGCTACTGAAAAAATCTAATACAGTGGATAGCCAAATAATACAAAAAAAGATTAGGGGCCTGGAGACCACCCCTCTCTTTGGAGCATATCAGCTTGGATAGGTTCCTTTGGGGTATTTTGCCCCACCACAGAAAAGAGGAGCTCACCCTGTTGACTTGAATAAACCAAGAATGTGGTAAAGCATAGTCAAGCATCTGAAGGGGATGCAAATGACAGGGGTGCATGTTCATTTTAATGATGTTCAAATGCCCCCCACATGGTAATGGGCAACAGAAACCATCATTCCAGATCTATTTTAATTTGGGTAACCACAGAGACATGATTGTATTGATTCATTTTAGTAGCTGAAACACTCAAATAAGTGCCCAAATGGTTCAGCTTATCCTGTACCCAAGCAAGGCCAAGGTGCTCCACTTCCACAGGTAGGGTCACATTATTAGGCAACATCACTTCAGTTGTTGCTAATTTCAATTTATAATTTGAAATGTGGCCAGATTGAGTAATTACAGCCAAAGGCATGGGTAGGGAAGAAGCAGGAGAGGTAATATGCAGCAGGATATCATCTGCATAAACTGATCATTTATACTGGATTGGCTTGAAAGGTATACTAAGAACCCGCGATGAGGCATTAAGTTTCCTGATAAAGAGCTCTGAGAATAAGTTAAACAAATAAGGTGAGAGTGGAAATACTTGTCTGGTACCCTGTAGTAGAGAGAACATTATTGAGAGAACTCCATTGCTAAGTATGCGGGCCGAGGGCCAAGAGTAGAGCACCTTGACCCATTTAACAAAGGTAGAGAGAATATGATACCTGGGTAATAGACTAAAGAGTTAGTCTCATGACCATGAGACCCTGCCGAAGGCCTTCTCTGCATCCAGGGACACCAACAGCACAGGGGTACCAGAATCTCTGGGCACAGAGATAAGATGGGAAAGCTTATGCAGATGGTCAGCAGAAAGCCTCCTGTGCACAAACCCCACTTGCTCCCTACTGGTAAGGAGTCCCCAAACCTAGCCCAACCTACAGGCCAATACTTCAGCAAGGATTTTAAGATCCACATTAAGGAGAGATATTGGATGGTAGTTCAAGACCAGGAGGGGATTCCTACCAGGTTTCGGTAATACCACAATGGTCTCCATAAGACAGGCATCCAAGAAGTCTTCATTAAAGATATAGTTAAAGGTATTTAAAAGAATGGGGGCCAACAGGGTCTTGAACATTTTATAAAAATTGACGGTGTAGCCGTTAGGGCCCGGGGAGTTATCTGATGATAAAGAGGCAATAGCATGATAGATTTCAGTTAAGGTTAGCGGGAGCTGCAATAAATCCGAGTCAGAATCTGCCAATGAGGTAAATCTATGTCTTGAAGAAAGATCTCCAATTTGGTAGGGGAAGAGGGGAAAAGAGGGGAAGAGGGCGGAGCATATAGTGCTTCATAATATCCCTTAAAATAGGCTACAATTTCTCAAGGAGAGGTAAGAAGCTTGCCAGAATCTGTATGTATTGAGGATACTATCCTATCCATGGCTTGGGAGCAGAGACATAAAGCCAGAAGCTTCCAAGCCTTCTCACCTTGCTTGAAATATTTCACTTTCGAGCATAACAATAGATGCTCTGCCTTCTCACCCAACAATGTATTGTATTTGGCCCTAACACATTCCAAATGTTGAACATCAGATTGGGGTGAGGTCGAGGAAATATGTCTCTGTAAGGACCTAATATGACCTAACAATGAGGCCAATTCCTGCAAGGCTATCTTTTTAAGTTTTGAGGCCAGTTGGATCAGCTGTCCCCAAAGAGCACATTTCTGGGCCCCCCAGAGTAGGTCTAGTTTGACCATTAGTAGCATAGAAACATAGAATTTGATGGAAGATAAGGACCACTTGTCCCACCTAGTCTGCCCATTTCCCTACTTAATGCATAGGCTGCAGATCCTAGTTAACCAACAGCTAACTTCCTCCTACCCTCCACTAGAATTGCCTTATGTCTGTTCCATGCATTCTTGAATTCCCCCACTGCTTTTGAGTCCACTACCTCCTCAGGAAGGTTGTTCCATGTATCCACAACCCTCTCCATGAAAAAATAGTTCCTCACATTACCTTTGAGCCATCCCCACTCTATCTTCAAATTGTGCCTCTTGTTCTTGAACATCTCTTTTTCTGAAAGATGCTACCATCTTGGACTCTGTTGATTCCCTTGATGTACTTGAAAGTTTCTATCATGTCCCCCCTCTCCCTCCTCTCCTTGAGTGTATACATATTAAGCTTCTTTAATCTCTCTTCATATGTCTTCTGGTGCAGATCCTGCACCATTTTAGTTGCCCTCCTCTGGGCAGCCTCCATCCTGTCTATGTCCTTGTGAAGATGGGGTCTCCAGAACTGGACACACAACTCCAGATGGGGTCTCATCAAATGTCTGTACAGAGGGATAACAGCTTCCTGTTTTCTACTGGTGATGCCTCTCCCTATGCATCCCAGTATCCCACCAGCCCTTCTTACTGCCTTCTCACATTGCTTGCCCAACTTAAGTTCATCTAATATGACTACCCCCAGGTCCCTTTCCATTTCTGTTGTTGTTATTATCTCACCCCCCATTGTGTACTCTTCCCCTGGATTTTTGTTTCCCAGGTGTATTACTTTACACTTCTTTGCATTGAATCTAAGCTGACATATATTTGACCATTCCTCCAACCTTGCCAAGTCCCTTTGCATCCTCTCCACCCCCACCTTCTGTATCAACCCTGTTGCAGATCTTTTTGTCATCTGCAAAGAGACATCCTTTTCCTTCCAGTCCCTCTGCAATGTCACTTATAAAGACATTAAAGAGGACTGGTCCCAGTACTGAACCCTGTGGTACCCCACTAGTAACCCCTTTCTTCAGAGTAAACTCCGTTTACTAATACCCTCTGTATTCTGTTATCCAGTCAATTTTTAACCCAGGCTACCACCTTGGGACTCACTCCAAGGCTGGCTAACTTGTATATTAATCTTCTGTGTGGGACTGTGTCAAATGCCTTGCTAAAGTCTAGGTAGGCCATGTCCACTGCCCCTCCCTGGTCTACCGCATTGGTCACCCAGTCAAAGAAATCTATTAGATTTGTCTGACATGCTCTTCCTGCTGTGAATCCATGCTGCCTTGGGTCCTGTGCCCCACTGACCTCTAGGAACTCAACAGTTCTTTCCTTTAGAGGTGATTCCATCAGTTTTCCTACCACTGAGGTCAAACTAACAGGTCTGTAGTTTCCTGCCTCTGTCTTGCTCCCACTTTTGTGAAGGGGAATCACATCTGCCCTCCTCCAGTCCTCCAGTACAGCACCATCCTCCCATGATTTGTTAAAAAGGGTAGTCAGTGGTGTCATTAATTCTACCCTTAGTTCTTATAGAATTCTTGGGTGACTCCTGTCAGGCCCCATTGCATTGTCCACCTTCAGTTTTAAGAGTTCTTTCAGGACCCTTTCTTCTGTGAATGGACTGGTATCGACCTCCTATCCAGAGTGCGTCTATTCTTTGATTTAGGTACCTCCCCTCCTCTTTTTGTGAATACTGAGCAGAAGTATTCATTCTGTATCCTTGCTTTTCATTGTCATCCTCTGCCCACCCTCCCTTCCCTTTAGTAAGCCTCACTATCCCTTCCTTCATCTTCGTTGCTCCTAATGTACCTATAAAAGGTTTCATCCCCTTCTTAACTGAGTTGGCTATCTTTTCCTCAGTTTGGGCTTTTGCTATTCTGACTGCCTTCCCCACTTCCTTCTGCTTTAACTGGTACTGTTCTCTGTCCTGCTCCTTCTGTGTTTCCTTATACTTCCTGAATGCTACCTTTTTTCCTTAACCTTCCCTGCCACCTCTTTTGAGAACCATAGTAGTTTTTTCCTTTGTTTTGCTTTGTTGATTTGCTTCACACAAAGACTTGTTGCCTCTGTGATGGCTGTTTGGGTTTTTCCCCAATGTGCCTCCACCCCTCCTTCTTGCCAGTTTGCTTGTGCTTTTCTGAGGCACTGTCCCATTTTCCCAAAGTCAGCCCTCCTAAAGTCCAACACTCTTGCTTTTGTATGGCTTGACTCTATGGCTGTGTTCATCATGAACCACACTGTTTTGTGGTCACTTGTTCCCAGATAGCTACCCACTTCTAAATCTGAGATCCTTTCTCCATCCACATTTGACAGTACCAGGTCTAAGATTGCTCCCTCCCTAGTGGGTTCCACCACTAGCTGTCTGAGGCATGCCAGAGTGCTCCAGCTAATGTCTGGCATATTCAGGTCCCCCATCAACAATATCTCCCCTTCATTGAGGGGAAATTGGACTCCAGAAAAGAGATGATGAATTACTGTATGTGCTCCATCAGGCTTTTAAACCTAAGCAGTTAATTGTTAAATCTCCAAACCTTATCTTGCTCCAAAGAAGGGGAGAGACATAACTGAAGGAGGTTAGGATGGTGATCCGAGATTAACTTAGCAACATACTGATATGAGGTAACACCAGAGAGGTGCTCAACCCCAACAAAAAGTAATCAATCCTGAAGGAGGAATTATGGGGGAGATAGTGGAAGGAATATTCCTATTGGCTTGGGTGCAATGTTCTCCAAGGGTACACAAGACTCAATGAGTCCATGACCTCCCACAGAGCCAGCTGTTTTGGAGATAAGGCCTGACGGTGGTTACCAGACCTGTCAAGTTTGTTGCAACCAATGACATTCCAATCTCTCTCAAGAAGTGTAGGAAGACAGGCCCAGGGAGCCAGTAGGGACATTAAATCAGTAAAAAAATTAGGATCATCTTTAGCTGGTCCATAGATGACCCCCAGAACCATTTCTAGGTGGCCAAGTAAGGACCATATATTAAGAAACTGGCCTTGGGGGTCTGCCACTTCTGGAAGGAGATGGAATGGTACCCTCCTGGCCACCAAAATAGCAAAACTCCATTTATGGGAGTCAGTGCCTGCCCCAAAAGCTTGCCCCACCCAGGAACACCAGAGCAAGGTAACCTGGAATGGGGGCAAGTGGGTCTCCTGCAGAAAAGCAACATCCACTTGTAATTTATGCAGGTGAAGTAAGACCTTAGCCCTTTTTGTGGGGGACTGAGCACCCCTTATTATTCTATGAACAAAAACTGTACACAACTGCCATTATGCACAGACCAGTAATAAAAGGCCCAGTCAAATATATAAAGACAAGGTAGTCAAACCCTTTACAAAACAAACCCAAAATTCAGCGGTGAACCACCCCCACCCAAACCCACCCACAAAGACTATTAACAAAGAATATATAGAACCAAGAACCAACATCCAATTTCATCCAAGTTCCTCCCTCTTTCACCAGTACACCATTATGCAAACAACCCCCTCCCCAGACAAGTAAATCCCAATGAATCCCACTAAGCCACCATAGTAACAAGCAAAAACTTTTAATAAAAGAAGCAGATCCAATTCCAACCCCTACCCCCGACCTCGGACCCCAAGAAACTAAAATACACCCCCTCATACTGGACCTTAACCCAGACTCCTACATTATTATGAAAAATGAACATAAATGCCAAGGAATCATAAAATAATGAGACCACCCCAGAGAGAGATAGAAAATCACCCACATATAGAAAGGGGTGGTTATTTGTTGCAAATACCCACAACTTGAAAGGGATCCCAAGTACAAAAAACAAATAAAATTCCCTATAATAAAATATGTAGGAGATTCAACCCTCCAAAACTGGTTCATGATAGCCATCCTTACTCAGCAGCTAATACCCCCATCACCCCAGCCCCCCATTATCATACCATACATACACAAAAAAAAACCCGTAATTTCAAAATGAGACTGTGAAGCCCAGTAAACCATCCTGAACAGTGCAGCACTAACAAATTATATAAAAATAGCTTCATCCCAATGGAACCCATCTTAACCTCACAGCAATGCTACATACACCAAATGTACCCAAGAACTCCATAAAAATAGATACATAAAATGAACAACAACAAAAAAATAACGGAAAGCAGTGACACTGTGAAATACATAATGAAATGTCAATTCTGCCAGTTGGCAGATAGTTGCCCCAGATCCATAACAGCTATTCCACGATAAACAAGGGGCAGTCAAAATTTTACCATAATAGTAAAAGAGGGGACAGCAAGGAGTAGAGATCCCCATCACAGTATCTTCAGTACCCCTCCTATTTACAGAGGATGACTCCTTGTTCTGTAAAGGGCACATACCCTGCCAAATCAGAACCCATTGAAGGTACATCTGTTATAGTATGGCCCATTTTAAAGTAATCAAGCCCAGTTTTTCTCCAAATGCAGCCTCCAAGTAAGAACTAGGATAAAAAAGGTGGTTGGGGGAATGAAAAGGCATATAAAATCCCAGATCGAAATTAAATTATAGTTCGATGCCACAGTACATAGTCCCCATGTCAGCACTGTAATGTCCAATGCAAATTTAGCAGATTCCTCATACTCCAGCAGTAATAAGAAAAGTCTACTGGGTTGGATTCAAGAAAACAGGTGGAAGAAGTCAACCAAGCTGGGAAATTCAAGTGCATACAAATGAGCAAAACCAGTCATCAAGTTCAAGGGAGATCAGCACAGAAACCCACTTCGAAGCAGAATCTCCAATCAGCTCAATATAAATTGGGATGGAATGAAATCGGAAAATGCCATCCATAGAAGGTACAGTACATCTATTGTAGTATGATCCCATTCTAAAAGAATCAATCCCAGCTTATCTCTGGGTGGTTCATCCAAGTTAAAAACTTAGTTGGGGGGATGAACTGACATATAGAGTCCAAGACTGAAGTTAAATTATATGTCAAAAACAACACTGCATGATCTCCGTGTCAGCACTGTAATAGTCATAGCAAGATGAACAAATACCTTGTTCTCCAGCAGTAATGAGGCAAGTCTACTGGACTGATCTCAGGGAAACAGGAGAAGAACAGGTTAACATTAATTTCAATATTGGTCAGGAAGATTCTAGTAGATGGAGACAAACTGGTGTGACTGAGGAATATGGGGAACAAATGGAGCAGGAGAGGAGGGAAAATAATATTTATATACTAGGAGATTCAATACTGAAATATACAGCTAGATATACATCTAGGAACAACGAAGAGATTATAACTACAAGTTATTTCTCGGGGGCAAAGATAAGAGATGTAAAAGGAATGTTAGGAGGTATTATTAAAGAAAAAGATGGATCAGCAGTTTTGATTTTGCACTTAGGGGTTAATAATATCAGAAATCAAGGATTAGGAGACATACAGAAAGAATTTGAAGAAATAAAGATAGAAGCAGAGAAGTTACGATGTAAGATGTATTTTTCAGAGGTTTTACCTGTGTCAAAAGAAACTAGCATAAATAATAACAAAATAAAGAAATTAAATAACTGGCTTAGACAATGGACATTACACAATAATCTGGGTTGTATAACACATTGGCAGAATTATATCCATGAGCCATCATACTTTTCTAGAGATGGACTACATTTGAGTAGGAAAGGTAGTAGAAAATTTGGGATGGATATTAAATTGGTGGTAGATAGTAATTTAAACTAAGGGATAAGGGGAGAGGGGAAAAGAATGAGTCCAAGGCAAAGAAGAAAAGAGAGAAATCAGAACAGAAACAGGGTAAAGTAAAAATAAAAGGGGAATGTCTACATGGCTACTTAATGCTAGGAGCTTAAATATTGAAAAGAAGGTTGAATTAGAAGTAAAGTTGGTTAGTGAAAACATAGACATGTGTATGGTAACTGAAACTTGGTGGGACCCAGAAGTACAATGAAATAGGGGTATTAAGGGATATAACGTATATTCCAGAGCTAGAAGGAGTAGAAGGGTGGGGGGAGTAGCTATCTATATTAAGGAATAAATAAATAGTAGTTTATATAAAGAAAGTGAAAATGAAAAAAATAGAATCATTATGGATTCAAGTAACTGGGGGTAGATAAAAATATTCTATTTGGATTATATTACAGGCTCACCAAATAATAGTAAGGAAATTGATAAAAATAAATGAGGAAATTGGACAGATGACAATGGAAGGAGATGTCATTATAGCAGAAGATTTTAACTATCCTGATATCTGTTGGGAAAAATGTAGCAGTAAGAATGCTAATAGTGGAAAATTTGTGCAGCAGTTGGAAATGGTAGGGTTAGAACAGTTAATATATAAACCAACTAGGGAAGAAACTACCTTGGACTTACTGTTAACAAGCAGAATAGATATTATTAAAGGAATAATGATAAGAGAACAGTTGGGAACTAGTGATCATGCTATGGTAACTTTCAACATTAAACAGAAAGTTACATGCATAAGGGGAAAAACAGTAGTAAAAAATTATAATAAAGCAGATTTTCAAAGAATTAAAGGAAAGTTAACAAAATGGAATTGGAAACGCAGTTTAGGTGGTAAAACAGTAGGATAAATGTGGGAAGAATTTAAAAATAAGTTATTAAAATTAGAAAAAGAGTATATACCAGATTAAAAAAACTCTATAATAAGAAAGGAAAAAAAAACATTATGGTGTACTAGTAAGGTGATAAAATCACGCCTAAAGAAAAGGAAAGCATTTAAAAGAATGAAAATATTAGGAACAGATGATGCAAGACTGTATTATAAAAATTATTTAAAAAAGTGATACAGAATGTAAATAAGAAAAGAAGGAAATTGGATGCCAAGTTGGCCTATAGAAAAGATAATGGGAAAGGTTTTTATACATATATAAATTAACAGAGGAAAGATTAACAGGGTGTACAGCCATTAAGCATCAATGATAGGGAAATTAAGGATTCTGGTGAGATGGCTAATGCATTAAATGAATTCTTTGGATCAGTCTTTGTAGGAGGGAATGAGGTAAAGAATGTGAAAGTAAATAAAAACCATCAAAACCTGGAAATATTTACAACAAAGGAAGAAGTAGAAAGAATAATAAATAAAGTTAAGGTGCATAAATCTGCTGGACCTGATTTGTTGCATCCAAGACATATCAAGGAGGTGCTACCTTTAATATCAGAAGCATCAGTGTAGAAATTTAATGAGTTCTTTAGAACAGAAGAAGTACCTGAAGGTTGAAGCAGGCTTTTGTTGTGCCCTTATTTAAAAGGGAAAGAGATCAGTAGTGTCAAATTATAGGACAGTAAGCCTTACTGCAATCTTGGGAAAAGTCACTGAGAGTATATTGAAAATAAAAATAGAGGAAGACTTGGATTTATTGGGATATATATATGAGAAACAGCATGGATTTAAGAAAAATAGACTATGTGGTACAAACCATTTATGCGTCTATGAAACTATAAATGAGAAATTAATCAATAATACACCTATAGATATAATATTTTAGATTTTCAAAAGGCCTTTGATAAAGTGCCCATGATAAGTTGATTGAGAAACTAACAAAAATGAGATTGGATATTCATATTGTCCTATGGATAAGGAATTGGTTGAGTGATAGAACTCAAAATGTAAGAATAACAGGTGAACTATCTAGATCTAGTAGAGTAGAAAGTGGGGTCTCTCACCGATCCGTGTTGGGGCCTGTTTTATTTTCACTATATATCAATGACTTGCATCAGGGAGTTACCAATCAAGTAGTAAAATGTGCTGATGATATTAAGGTAGGAGGACCAGTAAGAACAACAGAGCAGCAGAAAAGGCTAAAAGGGGATTAAAAAAACATTGAAATCTGGGCTAGAAAGAATAAGATGAAATTTAGTACAGAGAAATCAGGGGTAGTGTACCGTACTTGGGAAAAGGAAATAGGTGTAAGAATAGATATATATTAGACAGAAAATAATTAATAATAATAATAATAATAAATTTTATTTCACACAAGTGCCTTTCAGGCCATCAAGGCACTTTACAATAAGATAAAAGCAATCATGATAAAAACAGTGAACGTAAGAATAAAATAAATATCAGAATAACAGAGGATCCAAATTATTCTGTGCCACCGAAAGCATAGCACCATAAAAATGATTTCAGTGCCTGTTTAAACCGTCCCACAGTCATGCAGTCCCGAAGCTGATGGGATAGAGAATTCCAAAGGGTTGGAGCCATGTGCATAAATGCACAGGCCCCAGAAGATTTCAAAGTCACCCTTGGAATCTCCAGCAACCCTTCATCAGCCGAATGCAACTATCGCACCGGGTGGTAAGGCACAAGGTGCTCTTTCAAGTAGTCAGGGCCCAGTCCATGTAGGGCTTTATAAGTCAGTAAACCAACTTTAAAGGTGATCTGCCACCTAATTGGCAGCCAGTGCAGATCGTACAGCACAGCACAGAAGTAACATGGGAAGCCCGAAGGGCCCCCATCAACAATCATGCTGCTGCGTTCTGCATGAGCTGCAGGTCGTGGATATCAACCCTGGGAAGCCCTAAGTACAGGGAGTTGCAATAATCAAGGCGTGAGGTCACAAAAGCATGGACCAATGTAGACAAGTTACCGGATGGAACCAGGTGCTTAATCCTGGAGATATTCCTAAGATGATAAAAAGAAGGTTTGATGACGGCTGACACCTGATCTCATAAAGTCAGACAGTCGTCAAGCACTACTCCTAGGTTTTGCACCCATTCAGAGGCTAGGATCTGAGAGCCCCCAAGAAAAAGTCCAGAGGGCTGATCAGCCCACAATCCCTCTATTTGAATTGAAGGAAGTTGATGAAAAAGATTGTGGGATAGTAATTGATAACAAACTGAATTATAATAGACAAAGAACAGTGGCTATACAAAAAGCCAATAACCTGGTGAGAAATATTAAATGGAGTTTTATGAATAGGTCAGTGGGATGTACGGTACCAGTATATAGGTGTCATTTAGACTTTGGGTCCCAGTTTTGGAGTCCATACACTGAGAAGGAGATTAAGAGGGTTGAAGGAGTGCAGATGAGATATACTAGGATGATTGGAAATTTAGGTAGATATGAATATAGTGAAAGATTAAAAAGGACAGGACTATTTTCTTTAGAACAAAGAAGAGAAAGAGGAGATCTAATGGTGTTATTTAGAATGATACATGACAAAGAATTGATAAATGAAATGGGGTTGGAGATGCAGAAGCCAAAATGATGGAGAGGACATGAAAAGCAGATTAAGTTAAAAACTGTAACAAAGAATGATGTATACTATTCATTTATAAATAGAACAGGGAGAGTTTGGAATGCTTTACCAGTAGAAGTGGTGAACAGTAAAACACTGATGTAATTTAAGGGAAAGATTGATAAGTATCTGTTGGGGAATAGGTTGATGTGTACCCACTAAGGTGGGGAACAGTTTATATGGACCAATGTTCTTCTACTGTTCTAAACCAAGTATAAATACCAAGTATAAGTCAAGTAAGCCAAGCACATCAAATACATACAGGCAAGCAACACTGGTCGGCAAGTTCAAGGGAGATCAGCACAGAAACTAGCTTCGCAGTAGAATCTCCATGAGTTCAGTGTAAAGTGGAACAGAGTGAAACTGGAGCTTGCCAGATCCAAAACCAACTATCTCAGGAAGGCTGACTTTAAATGGCACTCTGAAGACCAGAAAGTTAAATGGAAATAGTCTATAGATACATAGACACTGTCGGCAGATAAGGGCCTATGGCTCACCCAGTCTGCCCATTTAAGCTTGTAAGTTCATTTTATGTTTTTCTAGAAGTCTGTTGCCCCTTACCCCTGACCTCCAGAATTCTCTTATGTCTATCCCATGCATTCTTAAATCTCATGACTGTTTTTGTTTCAGCCCCCTCCACTTTCTCTGGCAGGGTGTTCCACTTGTCCACCACCCTTTCTGTGAAGATGTTCTTCCTCAAGTTTCCTCTGAATCGTCCTCCCTCCAACTTCATCCCATGCCCTCTAGTCCTGGAGCATCTTTTTCACTGGAAAATAGTATATTTCTGCACCCTGTTAATCCCTGTAAGGTGCTTGTATGTCTCTGTCATACTCCCTCTCTCCCTCCTCTCTTCCAGGGAGTACATATTCAAGTCCTTCAGTCTGTCCTTATAGGACTTGTGAAACAATCCCTGTACCATCTTTGTTGCCCTCTTCTGAACCTTCTTTACCCTGTCTATGTCCTTACATAGGTAAGGTCTCCAGAACTGCACACTGTATGCGGGGCCTCACTAGTGTCTTGTATAGTGGAATTATGACTTCCCTTTTCCTGCTGGTGATGCCCCTGCCTATGCATCCCAGCATCCTATTTGCTTTATCTGCTGCCTTGTTGTACTGCTTCCCTCCCTTGAGGTCATCAGAGATGATAACCCCAAGGTCCCTTTCCTGCTTGGTGCATGCTATATCCTCACCTCCCAACTGATATGTTGTTCCAGGGTTTTTGTGCCCCATATGTATTATCTTGCACATCTTTGCACTGAATTTCACCTGCCAAACACTTGACCATTCTTCAAGCTTCTGCAGGTCCCTCCTCATTCTGTCTACACCCTCTGGCATGTCCGCTCTGTTACAGAGCTTCATGTCATTAGTGAACAGAGAAATTCTACCTTCTAGGTCCTGCACAATGTCGTTGATGAAGACATTGAATAGGACTGGTCCCAGAACTGATCCCTGTGGTACCCCACTGGTTACTCTTCCCTCTGTGGAGTGACAGCCATTTACCACCACCCTCTGTGTCCTTCCACCCAGCCAATTACCTACCCACCACACTACTGTCCTACCCACTCCCATTTTCCCCAGTTTGTTTAATAGCCTTCTTTGTGGCACAGTGTCAAAGGCCTTGCTGTAGTTCAGATAGGCCATGTCCACTGCCCTCCCCTGATCCACCTCCCTTGTTACCCAGTCAAAAAATTCAATGAGGTTGGTCTGGCATGACCTTCCCCGGTGAAACCATGCTGCCTTGGATCCTGTGGACCATTGGCAACCAGATGTTACACCAATCTGTCCTTCAGTAGTCCTTCTATGATCTACCCTACTACCGAGGTCAGGCTGATTAATCTGCAATTCCTCGCTTCCTCTTTGTTCCTGCTTTTGTATAAGGGGACTACATCTGCTGTCCTACAGTCTTTGGGTATCTCCCCTGTTTCCAGCGATTGGCTAAACAGGATTGCCTGCAGTTCAGCCACCACCTCTCTTAGTTCCTTTAGGACCCTGGGGTGCACCCCATCTGGCCCCATTGCTTTATCGACTCTTATCCCTTCCAGTTCCTTTAGGACCCATTCCCGCGTAAAGGGACTTGTGTCCATTTCTGTGCCATTCCCACCCCTTGTACTCCCATCAGGCCCATTACCCTCCTCTTCCTCAGCAAAGGCTGAGCAGAAATATCTGTTCAATATGTCAGCTTTACTGTTGTCATCCTCCATGCAGCCCCCATCCTCTACCTTCAGTCTCACTATCCCTCCCTTTGCCCTTATTTTTTCACTTATGTACCTGTAAAGAGAGTTATTTGTGCAACCCACTCACAGCCAAACTGAGTCTCCTAAATTGAACCAGGATTATACTTAGCAGCAGGATAAAGACTACATTGCACCAGAGTTTCACTCAAACAGAAGCAAGACAATAAAGCGACGAGCATACAGAAGGAAGGGGGTCTGAAGCCACAGTTGCAGTAGAGCCTCCAACTGTGCTGAGTATCGCCAGACAAACCAGAGGGGACAAGTAATAATAGAGACAAGAAGGCACAGTATAGAAAGAACTGGCTCAGAATCCTTTCTCAAAAAAAATCGTGGATCAATGCAAGATACAACTTACGCTGAAGGAAAACACAAGAGAAATATGGCACATTCAGGAACTATGCCAGTATATTTAATGGTCCTTATATGAATCGGGGAAAAGTGCCTTAAGCCCTGTGGAGGCTTTGTCAGTATTATTGTAGGAGTGCCAGGTCCCTTGCCATAAAACTTACAGCTGAGCTGGGTAAATCACACTAAAGCGGATCCCCACAGTCAACAGTTTGGACACTGTTAGATGATATGCAGCCCTTTTCTGCCAAATGGAAGCAAGAAGGTCTTGGGTGACACAGAGCTGGGACCCTTCCCACAGAATATCCTTATGCTTTTGCACCTTCTGTAAATGTGCTGCTTGTCCAAAAAATTTCAATAGCTTCATAATTAGTGGCCACGGTGTGGATCCTTTGGGTGGTCTAGGGTGGAGGGACCTGTGCACCCTTTCAGTTACATAGGTGGTGTTATTTGGGGAGGGACCCACTATTTTTACTAACAATGTCTGGGTGAAAAGAATGGGAGTAGAGTCCTCTGCATCTTCTGGAAGGACGAAAATAACAAGATTGCTCAGGCAACTTCAGCCTTCCAAATCTTCCAGTTTCCTCTCCATCTTTGTTAACTTTTGCTGGAGAGAGTTCATATCAGGCTCAACTTTATCCCTCCATTGATACAATGAAAAAGTATATGCTTCCACATACCCGAGTCTCCTGTTCATATCCCCAAGATCAGATTGTAGTTATTTTAACTCTGATGTTATTTCTTAAAGAGATTCTCTAAACGGCTACAATTTAGAGAGGAATCCCTCCTCCATAAGTGGGGCCATCACTGAGCTGACAGTTGTAGCTTCCCCTGCAGTAGATCTTGGGGCCTTGGAAACATTTGGCCGCCTTGCCAGGTGTTGATGGGGAGCAAAGGCGCAGCACTGATGCATTTCTCAACCGCTTAGGCAGGATAGGCAAACAAAATTTGTCAGAAAACTGCAAATTGAAGTTCAGCCTCAGTCTCCAATCTTCAGTAAGTAGCAAATAGCCAAGATATATTCAGTAAAACCCAGAAAATACAGGAGAGAGCGGGAGCGTGGTAGAAGAGCTACTACTCCATTGGCTGCATCATGAGACAGAGCTCAGAGCAATGCTGAGTTACTAATTTCAGTGCTACGTTACATATGCTGTATAACTTTGTAGTCTAGATTGGCTTTAATTGTTGAAAATGTCCTCTGGTATTAAGGATTTTAGTAGTGGGGACTCCACCAAGTCAGTGTTAAGTGCCATATTTATGGCACAAAGTAATGATAATCCCTTCAATTGCCTTAACCCTGAACAACAAGCACAGAGCAGCTCCAGTAATGTGAATGAAGGAGAAACAGCTGCAGTTAATAATGTGAAGACAGCATATTCTGATTTTGAAAAGTGCACCCTAAAAGCAAAGGAGAATTTATTGGAATATTACGAGTTTGCAGGCATACGAAAAAGTTAACTATGTACCGCGGAGATTAAGAGTTTTATAATGGCCAGGCTATGGTCAGAAAACTGAAGTTTTCATGAATGATTGGTTCTAGCAGATGCAAGTGGTATCAATGTTATTTATGATCTGCATTATAATGGATTATATCAGGCAACAGAGTGACATTGAGCCCATTTATAAGGAACTGGAAAAGGAGTTCCTTAAGTTTCGTGATCATGGCATTTTTGGGGAATATGAGAAAAACCTAAAACTAGCACTGAAAAAACAAGATGAGAGACTAAAGGCTACTAAATAAAAAAATGTTTCGGTGAGATTGACAGAACTATTTGAACAATAGGGTTTTTTTAATGGAAAGATCTAGGAAATCAAACAAGCCAAGATTTCAAAAGGGGAAAGTCAATTTTGAAAAAAAATTCAGATACTAGCTTCCACTCCACATTAGAATCTGAAGTGGAATTGGGGAAGACCCTTTAGAGGAGGGGGGTTGGGGAACAAACACACAAACCAGGAAGTTAGTCAGATTCAACAAAATAGCAGCTGGAAAATAACAAGTCATATCAAGTCAAGTTTATTGCAGGAATTACTCCATTGAGCAGGCTAATTCACAAGGAGATCCTGAACATAAATCACTAACATACATATATCAGCAACATGTACAGAGATCATAGATCAGCAACATATACAGAGAGACAGCAGGGAATAGTACAAACAGACTTGGAACATAATTAACATACAATGCCAAGGTACGATTTATAAATGACATATGCAATATATACAACATAAACAATATATACAATATTTACAAAGTAACACTATAAATTACCTAGGATACTAGGATGCTGCCAGATCAAGAATTTGAACACAAGGCCCTAGTGAATAGAAGAAAATGAGGGAATAGAAAAAGGGATCAAGGTGGGATATAAGAGGAAAGATGGGAGCAGGGAGGGTGAGGAAAAAGGAGCAGACAATGGTTAAAAGGCATAAGTCAAGGCTTAGGCCTAGCAGCAACTGCATATATCTTTCATGTGTCTTGTGGCTAATGCTTTAAACAAATTAACAGAAACAAGGCTGGAAAGTTTAAGGACAGACTGCAGTTTGTTCCAGGCTGCAGGGAGGGCATAGGAGATTGCACGCTTACCAAAGGAGGTACGAATCATAGGAACATCAAGAAGGATAAAGTCATACTTTCTAAGGGAGTATGAGCACTGGGAGATATGAATTAGTGAGGATATATATCCTGGAAGCTTATTCAGCAGGATTTTAAGCATCCAGGTTCCAGAGTGAATCAAATGTCTGATTGAGAGAGAAGTCCAGCCAACAGCTGCGTATAGGTCACAGTGGTGGATATGGAAAGGAGCTTTGGTAATGAATCATAGGGCTCGATGATAAGGGATATCCAGTTTGTTCAGGTTGGTAGATGAGATGGAGTTATAGATAAAGTCACCATAATCAAGTAGCAGAAGGAAGGTGGCCTGGACAAGTCTAGTTCTAGTTTCAGTCAGGAAGAGGGACCTGTTTCTGAAGAAGAAACATAATCTGGCTTTGAGCTTGCTTTTCAGGTTGTCAGTGTGGGTGTTATAGGAGAGCTTGCTATCTATCCATATGCCTAGGTATTTAAATTTTGAAACCACCTCAAGAGGTTCACCTAGGATGGTGATAATAGAGACATTTAATGGGTTTGGAGAAGAGGAGAGGGTGCTGTTAAGGTTAAAAAAAACATGGCCTTTGTCTTTTTGGAATTTAGGAGCAGCTTTGAGTTGATGAGGTTCAGTTCGAGCTACACAAAGTTTGCTTGAAGTTCATTGCTGACTTCAGACAGGGTTGGCTTGGATGTATATAGAACTGTATCATCTTCAAAGAAGTGCAGCTTAGAGTTAATGATATTGGCATTGAGGTTGTTGATGTAGATAGAAAAGAGAATAGGGCCTAAAATTGACCCTTGGGGAACACCCTTGGTGATAGGGAGAGATGCTGAGAATAGGCCACCAGCTTTGACTTACTGGACTCTACCTGAGAGGCAGCTGTTGAACCACTTGGCTATTGAGAGAGTGGCTCCTAATTTAACAAGACCATTGATAACAAGGTTGTGGTTGACAGTGTCAAAGGCATTGCTGAGATCAAGGAAAATGACACCTGTGACATTTTTGAATCGTGAACTGTAACCCAATCATTAGTTACTTTAGCAAGGACAGAGATGGTGCTGTAGTTGGGCCTGAAACTGGACTGGGCAGGATTGAGGATAGAGTAACTTTCAACATGGTGTTTTAGCTGGAAGTAGGTAAATTTTTCAAAGATTTTAGATAAGCTATGTTATTTGGCTCCAGTCTTAAACTCAAACATTCCCGGACACACTTTAATGCCTCCTCCCTTGATGGCACATCTGTAGGGGTAGTAAATTCCTTCAAATGTCTGGGTGTCACTCTTGACCCATCTCTGAGCTTCGATCTCCACATCCAAACTACCTGTAAGCAGGTTAACTCCAAACTTGACATCGCCTGCTGTACTAGTTATGCACTCACCCCCTCTGCTAGGCTTGCCATTGCCCATGGGATACTACTTCCCTCTCTCACCTATGGGGCTGTTATGTATGTTTCTGCTTGTAGTCTGAGTCTTCAAATGTGGGATGTCACCTATAATAACATTTGCTGCTTTGCATCCTGCTCCCCCTGGCTGAAACATCACTGTCTTCTTTACGCAGATCTAGGATGGCTTTCACCCCAAGAACTAAGGTCTTGTGCACTCAGATCCATTACTGATAACATTATCAGATCCCAAATACCTAAACCCCTGGCCTGTCTCTTTCTACACTCGAAAACCAGCTATGGTTTCTCTCTGCTGAAATGTCCCAGTTCACATCCTGAGACACTGCACAGCAAAAGGTGGCAGTGCCTTTGCCTGTCATGCACCCAATTTCTGGAACTCACTCCCTCTAACTCTACATCAAACTGCATCCCACATCTCTTTTAAGAGAGAGCTATGCCACTGTCTCTTCTCCTCCTACAAATGCTATTGTTTCAAACCACCCTAGCCCTTTACTCTCTAACTCCTTTCTTCCCTCTGTGGTCTCCTCGGTGCCTGGGGTCCACTCCAACATGGAGCACTTCCTCTCACTTTCACTTCCTAAACTTCTAGCATGCATCTACCATTTGCTACTGCACCTTTCTGGAAAACTTGTTTGCTTTCTCTTCTTAATCGACACAGCTTCATTCTTCCGTCACCTGCTGTACCCTATTGGGTAACCTGTACTTATTCTAGACCTAATCTGTGCCCCCCCCACCTATTGCCTTCCTACCCTCTACACTTTCTCTTTAGTGCCCCTTCACCTATTACTGCCTTGCTGCTACTTCTCTCCCATCACTTTATCCCTCGCTGATTGAACATTGCTTAGTCACTTTATTTGACCTGAATATATTGTCACTTGTAAATTTTAATGCTGCATTTTTCTTACTACCTCAATCTAAGTCATGTTCTGCTGTTAATGCCTCATACATCTACATGTAACTTGGTTGAACATTGCTTAGTCACTTTATTTGACCTGATTGTAATTGACACATGTTAAATTCTACTGCTGTATTGTTCTTATTAACTGCAATTTTTGCCATTTTCTGCTGTTAATGCCTCAAACATCTATATATAACCTGTATTTTTTTCTATAATGTTCTCTTGAAGTTTGTCTCTGTACTCTCCCAGGTCATGCCTGAAAATAGTCATTTTTTGGCTAGTGCACCTACCCAGTAAACAAAAACTAAATAAATAAAATAATGTAGGCATGCTGGAAAAGGGCCTATAATTATTTAAGTCACATGGGTCACCAGATTTAAATAATGGAATAATTTGTGCAGCTTTCCAGCAGTTAGGTACTGAGGCGGTGCCAATGGAGAGGTTACAAATGTGAAGTATGGGGCAAGGGGTGGAAATAACCTAGTTTTAGGAAGAGTGGTTCTAGCCCATCCTCACCACCACCTTCCTAATGTCTTATTTGGAGAGGAGGTCCTCTACTTCTTTGTAAGAAACAGGCTGCAGCTGGAAAGGGTGAGATGAGGGGGGGAGCCTGGAGAGATTTGCTATCCTGGGTGGGATTGACAAGGCCAGCATACGGAGAAGAATTGAAAGTCATCCCAGTGGTGGCAAAGTGAGAATTAAGTTTCTTGAGGATCTGGTAATAGTTTCTATGGTAATTCAATTGGTATTGATCTTAGTAAGAATGGTGGGGGCAGCTTGGCAACCTTCTATTGACTTGATGGTTCACTAAATTTTAACTGGGTTTCCACTAGCCTGTTCGAGAGAAGTGATACATACAAGTTTAAAGCAAACATTCCTTGCTGCTCTAAATGCTTGCCAATCAGAAGGGCTCTTGGTACACCTGGCTCGGGACCAGAGTTTATCATGGTGTGTAAGAGAAGCTTTGAGGTCCTGCTTAAATCAGGGATGGGAGAATTTGCACATTTGGGCTTTAATGATGGGGGTATGTTTGTTGGCAATACAGGTAAGTTTATAGTTAAGGATATTGACTGCCTTATCTGCCATTTTGGCTAAGTAGAGGCTTTGCCAATTTACATTACTGAGGTCCAACAGGTAGCTCTCAGAGTTGAACTTACAGAAAGACTGTTTTGAAATGAGCTTGGGTGAGGAGTGGGCCTTATGATAGGCCCTGGTGCATACCATGATCCCATGATTACTCATGTCATTATGGAAGATGGTGGATTGCAGGATTTTATGGGGAAGTTAGTATGACATCAAGAATGGAGCTATTGGCATTGTTAGCAGTGCTTGTCCTGGTTGGCTTGAAGATGATCTGAGACAAGCAGAGCTCTTCACAGAGGCATTTGAGGCCACTTGATTTGGAGGAGAGCCAATCCATGTTTAGGTCCCCGAAAACTATAGTTTCATTGTTGGCGGAGGTGACAAGAGATTTCAGGGTTGTGAGGATATCGGTACCACTATTAAGTGGTAACAATATCCTCACAACCTTGAAACAGATGAATCACAAATTCCAGAAGACCAAGAATAACAACAACAAATCAATGTAATAAATCTCTCCTCATGCGAACTGACTGAATCACAACTTTCAGTGCTAAACAAGGGCTTAAGCTTCATTCCGACTTTTGAACAAAATAGGTTTGAAACCTTCCTGGATTTAAAGAAACTAACCAGAAAATTGAACTTAAAGGCTTTCTTCAACAGAAGCAAGATATGCTTTGAAAAAGTATCAGTTAATATAGACTTTATAGCCAGCACCATTAAAAACCCTGACCAGTCAACTCCTGAACCCATGTTTCAAACGGGAGAATGTGATGTTAACAGTGAAGATCACACACAGGCACATAGGATCAGACTTTAGAAATTTAAGCCATGCTCTACATTTAACCCCCCTTCTAATGTTGTTGTCAGCACATTCTTAGAAGACTTGTATCAGAAACATTGAAACGCTATTTGAACAGAATGAATCTGGAAACTTTTGTAATATCACCAATTAAGAAAGTGAGGCACCGTATGAACTGGACTGAAATGATAATATTACCGTAAAGCCCGCGGACAAGGGTGGGGCAGTTGTCATATTAAATACAGTGGATTACATAAGAGAAGTGGAAAGACAAGTAGACAATAAACACTTTTATAAACTTTAACGATGTGATCCGACAATTGATCTAAAAGTGAAGATTGATACATTCCTAAAGGAGGTTTATAAAAACAAGATCATTACTGACAACACCATTGAATTTTGGAAATTGGATCACCCAGTGTGTCCCACCATGTGTGTACTTCCAAAAGTTCACATAAGTCTGGAGAACCCCCCTGGGAGACCAGTAGTTCCAGGTATAGGCTCTCAAAAAGAGCCACTGTCTCAATACACAGGTGCACATATTTGTGACATTGTGAAAATGATTTCATCAGATCTTAAAGACACTATTGAGCTATTGGGTCTCCAAGGGAATCTCCAGTTAGAGAAGGAATGGCTCCTCATCTCTATAGACATGGAGTCACTCTATACTAATAATCCCCATGAAACAGCGATAGAGGCAGTGCGTACATGACTGGATGATGCAGCAAGTCTGGGACAGGGACAGAAAACATATCTGGTAAGTCTATCAGCATTGGTACTTAAATCAAACATCTTTCTTTTTCAAGGGAAATATTATCACCAGGTAAAAGGTATTGCCATGGGGACTACTTTTGCCCTAAACTATGATAACCTTTACCTGGGACATTGGGAAAGGGAGTTTGTTTATAATCAGGAAGTGAACTAGTAATATGATCTTATAGACTTCTGGAAACAACATATTGATGATGTGCTGATGGTGTGGCAGGGGTCAGAAGGAGATCTTCAGGAATTTATTGAGTTTTTACACTCAAGCAACTGAAACATTAGGTTTAATGTGCAAGTACATCAAAATGTAATACATTTTCTGGATTTGACCATATATAAATTGTCTAACGGCACTAGAAAAACAGATGTGTTTTGTAAACAGCCAGATCAAAATACAATCCTTTATGCAACCAGCCTTCACCCCCACCACACCATCAGCAACACACCTAGACATCAATATACTGTATGTGGCTCAAAAGAAACTGTAGCTCTGAAACAGATTTTCAGAATGGTGTTAGAAGTATGACTAGGAGGTTTAAACAAGGAAGGCATAGCTGTAAAGTATTGAAAACAGCACAAATTGCAGTACAGGACATGTCTAGAACTAACATGTTAGAATACAGGGAGAGACAGAACAACAACTCGGAGGTTTTTAATTTCATTACAACTTATGGCCCAGTTTTAAATAAAGTAAAAACTATTATTGAAAAAACCAAAAACTGGAGTATATTACAAGTAGAGCCACTTTGGATAAAGAAACTAACATTCCACCTAGGACTACATACACGAGAGGAAGAAATCTGGGTGACCATTTGATAAACTCACTACAACCCATGATTAACTCAAAAGAGAGTTGGTTACCCTCTCAGCCAAAAAGTAATTTTCCCTGCAAAACATGCTAACTTTATGACATCATTCTTAAATGCACCCACTTTAGTACATTAAATAGTAAGAAAGAATATGAGATAAGACAGTTTATTAACTGTATGTAAGTGAGTATGGTGTACTTGGCCACTTGCACCTGTGGCACATTTTACATAGTAAAATGTCGAGAATGATGAAGAAAAGTGTGAATAAGCAAATGAGTGATGTCAGCTGCAAAGCAAAAAAAAAATGCCTTGTTCAAGCATGTATCTGTGAATGGCCCAGAGCATACTTTTACTTTCTGTGGAATGGAGAGGGTGACCACAGGACCAAGAGGTGGAGATCTTGAAAATAAACTTCTCCAAAAAGAGGCCTTCTGGATATATGAACTGAGAGCATTTCACCTTCTGAGTCTAAATGATGCTTTTGACTTGTCACCATTCTTGAGAAATAACTAGTTTTAATATATAAATATAGTTTTCATCTGTTGCCCTTAGATCACTGTGATGCAGAGATAAATAGTTTATTCTGAACAATTCCATGAATTTAGCGATAAAATATGCATTGCTTTCCAGTATGCAGCACCATTATTTTAAATGGGTTTTACAATTCATTGTTATCCCTGATGCAGTAAGAAAGCTGAATATACTGTATGTGCACTAAAACTGATTTTCAATCTGAGGTCCATATGTTAGTGAAGATATAAAAATATAAAGGCAAAACTGTTCCTATGAATAGATTGCATTATTTTAATGCATCTGTGCAACTGGTTTCATGCTTGTGTAATGTAGATAAACGTTGGCTGTTCACCTCTCTGTCTGTGGGATATACCACCCTGTATGGGTATGAAGGCAAGGAACCCCAGGGGAGGGTCCCACACCTTGAGGTGCTGTGGGAGTGTTATTCCCTTGGCTAAAGGTTTCTGAGGAAGAAGCCCACAGGAGAGTGAGAGGTGTGCCACTGGAGGAGGAGGGGTGGATGGAGGAGCAAGGAAAAATGCGTTTGTGTGGAGTGAGGAAAGTAGTCTTAAAGGATACCTATATAGCATTTTGCCAACAAACTATTCAGAAAAATCTGACTTTGTAGGGGACTAAAGGAAAGGCTGCTCTATACATTAATGCTAGACTACATTTATGTATTTTACCCAACTGTGGTTCCAAAGCATTTGAAAAATGCAAATTCAGCCTTCCAATAAAAAAAAAAAAACTGGCTTACCTGCTTCCTAAAATGGCTGCTAAATGTGTTAAGTGATGACATCATTGAAGCCAAAATCAGAGAGCTATATGGCTCTCTGTAGTTCTAACTAGTTCTTTTTTCCCCTTGTTTATAATTGTTTTACCAAAATGGTCAAAACCATGTGCATTATTTTGATCAATACTCATGTTAGGCTATGGTTCTATTCATTTTGTTTACTTTAACATGCTGAAATTGTGTTTTAATCCAATCGACTTTCTCTTTGGCAAACCACAGTGCAGTACAAATCTTAAATAACCTGGTGGTCTAGAGATTAAGGCAGATCCAGGATGTTACAATGGGGGGTACTGGGGTAGTGTGCACTTTTTAACATTTTTATTAAACCTTTATGTTGTCTGCTATTATTCTTTTTTATTACGTTTTTGACAGAACCTAGAAATGTAATCCATAGTTTGAATGTAAACATTTGTACAATCAATAAATCTGACTTTTCCAACAAAGTGAAATGCAGCAGCAAGCAAGTAAGTTACATGGTGGGGGGGGGGGGTGCAGCCACAACCTTCACCACCCCTTAGATCCGCTACTTGTTTGTAGCAAAGTTCTTGTATAGTCCAATGCCAGAGTTCATACTTTCTTGGAAATCAAAAATATGCTTGTCTTATCTTCTTTTTCCATGGGAAATAATAATAATATGAATCAGCATTTATTTATTTATTTATTTTTTTTCTACTTTCTTTTTTACCCTCCTGCCCCCGGGGCCCTCTCCTTCCTTCCTTCCTCTCCCCTTCCCGTACCACCTTCAGTGGGATCTGCCCCTAGAGTGCCTCCTTCCTCCTCCTGCACATTGGGGTCTGTCCCTCTCTGGTGGCCCGGATGGTACCTGAGAGGCTATCATCTAGGGCCTCCGGGGGGGGGATTTTCTCATTTTCTCCCCTGGTTTCCCCTGCCCTCTGGGATGTCCAGTGCTAGGACGTAATCCCGAGAGGAGGCGTGCTGAAGCACGCCAGACCTCTCATGCGCCACTGACGTCCCCCCTCCCCGGCTCTGACGAACAGAGCCGCCTCCATCCCCTTCAGTTGTCGGTGCTTCCACCAGCTGCGAAGGGGGATGCAGAATGCAGATGCGTTCTTGGTTCCCACCCCTGAGAGAGGAGAGCATCCATTGGGACGCTTGATCCTCTCTCTCCCCTGCTGACCCCCGGCCACCCGAGTTCGTTCCCGAACCCGGGTCACCGGCATAGCGCGAGGTGTGGCGTCCAGTGCCTCAACCCTCAGCGCCACCGGGCAGCCTGAATCAGCATTTATATAATGCATTTCATACACATTGTATCCCAAAGTGGTTTACAAGCAATGCTAGACTGGTACTGAAGTGACTGAATATGTAGTGGCAGCCATTTCACACATTAATAACCACACACAGCCTTGGACAATTGCATGAACTGGTTTTATGGGAAGGGGAATGTTGGCCAGGACAATGGGGTCAGGTAGTGATCATGGTGCTGACAGCCCCACATCTTATATCTCACAATGATCTGCTAATTTTTCTCCCCTTCTGTCTTCCCCCTTCCCTGAATATAGCAGTACCTTGCAGGAGTCACCTTCTCAGTCCCTCTCTGGTATTCATTCTTCACTCCTCCTCCCCACACCAAAAAACTGGTGAACTCATCACCCTTCTGCATCATGAATGCAGGTTGTACAGTCCCCGGGTTTTTTGGCATATCAAAAATAAACAAATCTTTCCAGCAAGTCAGGTTGATAGCAACAGGGCACAAGGAGAAAGATGGGCTTTCCTATACTTAAAAGATGTAAGCTACCTATGATTAAGCTCTATTAAATGATGGGTATGCAAGTCATTATGCATGTCATTTAATAGTTCCTAATCATAGGTAGCTTAGATCTTATATGGTTAGGAAAGCCTATTTTCCCCTTGTGCCCTGCTGCTGTCAGCCTGGCTAACCAAAAGATCATGTTTAGTATTAATATGTAAAAATAACACAGGAGACTGTACTAACCACATTCATGATGCAGAAGGGCAGTGAGCTCACCAGTTTTTGGTGTGGGGAGCAGGTAAGAAGAATGAATGCCAGAGAGGGACTGAAGAGGCCATTATAGCAGGGTACAGCTACATTCAGGTTAGGGGAAGACGGGATGGGGGAAGTTGAAAAGATCCTTGTGAGAGCTGAGATGTGGGTCTGCCAGCACCATGATCTCTACCTCACTGTGGATGAGAGCAGCCAGTGATGACAAATACTCAGAGTGGCATGATTGCACCTAAATTGTTACTTGAATTCAGCATAGAGAGATTACCCTCATGTGGGAGGGGATGTTGAGGTTTGTTGGGACAGTATCGAGTGAGCTGTGTATAGCTCATTCAAGATTCAGAAGTATGGTAGCCAGCAAACTCGCACAGAAAAGTACTGGAGAAGAATTGCTGAGAACTGTTCTGCGGGGTTCTGCAGATCACAGGTAAAGGAGTAGACCAACACTGGAAGTTGGCTGGATTCTCTCAAGGCATTAGCATGCCTCTCCTGCTAATAATATTGTTATCCATAGTAAGTGCAGCCCTTATGAGGGTATGAACAGCAGTTTTTCTGGTGTGTCCTGATGCTTATTGCCTGGCCTCCAGGAAGACCTAGTTGTTGGTTAAAGAGACAGGAAAAAGACACAACAGGGGGACTGTGCATACTGCCTTCACTGTGCAGGAGGGTGGTGATCCAGTCAATATTTACTGTGGGAGCAGAAGTCAAACATTGAGAAATAGGACTGGAGAGTGATTTGGGAGGCATTCCTTAACAGTGCTAGCTGATGAAGCGTATCGGGATAGGTGTGCACAACTTTCTGAGGTACAAGATTACAATCTGAGGTGTGATAATTCTCTTCATGAGACCACATGCTCATATGCGGCCTCAGGCAGTACTAAGGACAGAGTATGGATGATGGGGTATTCAACAGAAGGCATGCTAGATGCAAGGGGTTCACGTGGAATAAGACTGCAAGAGAAGCCTATTTGTGGATTACCAAGAAAACATGAGCTTTGGAATTGGACCAGACCAGTGCTTCACTACAAATTTCAGGGCATCACATAACCACTAGATCATCAGGTATTTGAAGTGTTGCACCGTACCGCGGTTTGCCAAAGAGAAAGTCAGCTGGATTACAAAACAGTTTCAACAAGTTAAAGTAAACAAAATGAACAAAACCATAGACTAACATGTGTACTGATCAAAATAATCCACGTGTTAACACATGGTGTTGATCATTCTGGTGAAACAATTCAAAACAAAGGGGGGGAAATAACTAGTTAGTACTATTGGGAGCCATGTGGGTTTCTGCCTCTGGCTCCAATAATGTCATCACTTAACACAATTGGCAGACATTTTAGGGAGCAGGCAATGCTGTTTTTTGAAACTGAAAGGCTGACATTTACATTTTTCAAAAGCTGTGAAACTGCATTTATGTTATTTACATAAATGCAGTTTTAGCATGAATGTAAACAGCAGCCTTTCCTTTACCTCGCAATGAAGCCAGATTTTGAAGTTTGCAGTTTTAAAGAACTGCTTGTTTAGGTACCTTTTAAACATGCTTAATGGGGGGTGGCCAATTGCACCCTTGAACTACAGGCTATAGCCTTCCAAACAACATTGGGACACAGGTACTATTTTATGTTTTAGTCACTATTGTTTCACTTCACTTTATTAATTTTAACAAGCATATGATATACATGCTTGTAACTTCAAATATGCACTGTCACTTTAAGATATTTTCACTATTTAAGTGTGGTGGATGTGGAATAGTGACACAAGCCCCTGAGGAGGTGTGCATGCATGAAACCAGTCAGGAGCCATTTATCTTGCTGTGAGTACCACTTTACGTTTGCCTTGGCACTGCATTTTATGGATTTTTATAATAAAGAACTTTTGCATTTTGGTAGATGCTTGGTGGATGGTGCCTTTCTTCTTTGCTGTACTGTACTCAGGTGGTGCTCTGACATTGCACTATGGCAGAAGAGAAGCATAACCAAACTATATAACATCTTCACAGATACATGTCTGACCCAATTAAAAAAGGGAAGGACAAGACACTGCTCAAGTTATTTAGATGTTTCTGTCATCTAGAAAAATCATCTCAGTCTTTTCTAGACTGCAGCTAAGCCATCTTGCTTTCAGCAAAAATTCAATCTTAGCCAGGCTGTTATTAATATCAGTCCTTGGCAAAATGTTTGAATAGCACAGTGGAGCTGGTTGGGCATGTCATGGAGGTGAGGCACTCAAATCCTGGATAGAGGTATGTATTAGGCAAGGCAATACACTTGTGTTGGTTGGGTTATACCTGGTCTGACTGGGGTTGGCCAGATAGAACCTTTGTTGGCCCAATGCAAAATACCTTCTGTGGTGGGAATCACACGTGATTCTGTAGCGCTCCCTCCTGCATAGCCAATCAACAAGTTGGGCATCATGAGGGGGTGCTGAGATACCATGTGGGAATTACCCAGTTTGGAGGCACTCAGTGCATGGCTGCCAGGAAAAAGAGACATGTTCACTCAAGGCTCTGCAATACAGGTTAAACAAATTGTTTAGTTATAGTTAAAGAGTTAAGAGACCATCCTCATTAAAATGTCTTTGTGAGGGTTAATTTAAAGGGAAACACTGGGAAAGGCACAGCTATACCCAGGTGCTACAAACATGCCTGATTAGTGCTTTCAGACAGTAACATTTTTTTAATTACCTCTAAATGTTTTTTAGTGATTTAAAAAGTAGCCTTCAACTTTCACTTTCTATTGCTGACAGCCACCATTTCATGAGCAGCAAACAGCTTCCAGAGCTCACTTTATGCTATTATGTCCTGCCAACCAATAGCAGAGGTCAAACAGACATATTAGCATACAGTGAGCTTGGGAATCTCACTGCTGCTCATAAGATGGTGGCTGCCAGCAACAGAAATTGAAATTGTGGGTAGCTGTTTTAAATCATTAAAAAAGTTGTTACTGTCTGAAAGCACTAATTGAGAGTTTATGTAGTGTCTGCGGAAAGCTGTGTCTTTTGCAGTGTTTTCTTTTGAGGGAGTAGCATGTCGAAAAAAAGCTTTGTAAGGGCTAAGTAGTATGACTAACTTGTTGAAAAAGTCATTGCAAGGCCTAAAGAAATGAACTAGCAGGTGAGAAATATACCCTTGTGAGGGCTAATTTCAGGTCACAACCACCACAAGCAATTTTACTTCTACCAGTGAAGAATGATCTTCTTTGCAACTGCCATGTGTCTTGCAGTTGTGCAAAATATTTATTACTGATCTGGAACATTCCACTGGTTTTGCTGAATTTGTATTATCTGCAATTGTCTTAATATAGAAACATAGAAACATAGAATGTGACGGCAGATAAGGACCGCTTGGCCCACCTAGTCTGCCCATTTTCCTACTTAAAAGATAAGATGCAGATTCTAGTTAACCAACAGCTTACTTCCTCCTACCCCCCACTAGGACTGCCTTATGTCTGTCCCATGCATTCTTGAATTCCCCCACTGTTCTTGACTCCAAGTCCTCCTCTGGGAGGCTGTTCCATGTATCCACAACCCTCTCTGTAAAAAAATACTTTCTCACATTACCGCTATATACCGTTATAATTTTGACAATTTGCTGTGTAATTAGCTAGTCCATCATTGCTGAGTTTAAATAGCCTTGTAACAGCCTTGGTATCGTCTGCAAAATTGACATGCAGTGAAATATGCCATTGCTGTTCTAAATTTGTAGTCCATTTATTTCTATATCATTTATATCTCCTCGAGAGGTTCTTCTTGTAAATGAGCATTGCTCAATGAAACTTACTCCTGGTATAAGAAATAAAATGCATTTAGGGAAGATGCAGATCAAAAAGAAGCCCCTGTGAGGCTAATTTTGGGCAGAAGCAGGCCAAAAGTAAAAAGCATTTGGAGGACTAGTTTAGGGGAGAACCAAATGAAAAAATAACAGGTCCTTTTACAATGTTTCTTCTGAGAGAATATTTATAGCCCTTTAGAATGGAGACTTTAGTGGAGAAACCCCACAAGCCTTTTCAAGGTCCTTAGCCTGCCAATTTGTTGCTTGCCACTCTGGAGTCCAGAAAATCTCAAACAACTAGACACTCTCACTCACCAAAGTATATTTATTTCATTTACATTGCCTATTATATATATATCAATTGCCAACATTTGGTAACTTCCAGTAGTTATTTCCTCAGGTCCAGGCTTGTATCCAAAAAATACATATTGTATTTTATATAGTCTCATATGAATAGAGATATGCTAATTAATGCTCAAAATATTGAAATCTTCAAACAGTGAATCAATCTTTATTACCTAATAATGATTCTACTTTAAAATATCTTACATAGCTATGTTGTATTTTTCTCCAGCTATGTCAGCCTTGAAAAAAATATAGGTACTGAGAAAAAAAAATGGACATCACATTATTAACTGTTTTCTAATAACATTGACATATTCTAATGTATCCATTATTTTTAAATTACTTCTCAATGTCCCTTTTATTTAAGACTAGTTCTTGACCTGTAACTGTTTTAATTTAATCTATCTAAAAATAAACACTATTTTAACATCACATGTATGACCCGTTTTATATTTCCTCTGTAATAAATATTACTGTTTACCACATTCTGCACACATTCAGATACTTCTGTATGGAGCAATTCTTCCTTTTTTCAGTTATTTCCAGATAGAATAATGTATTCTAACAAATTAATACGTAACAGAAAATAATCTTTTACGTGTTCAGTTATGTCCTATTATCCCATACCCAAAACATTTTATTTCAGTTCCAGCACATATGGATTCATGCTTATTTCAGACATATGGAAAACTTGGCTTCTCAGACTTTTATTTCAGGTTTTTACTTGTAATTGCTGCCTACAGAACAAAAAGACCAAATTTTAATCTCATTTAAAGGTGACTATTACTTCTCTTACAGCTTTCTCAGTACTTAAATGGAGGAAAAATTCACCAAGTTTGGAATTTTTATTCAGCCATCATTACCACACTGTCCTGGCCACATATCAGACTGGAGGCTGATCAATCTCTGCTCATATATTTCAATCAGAGAAATGTTAAACACTTACACTTACTAAACTTTCTATAATTAATTTTCAGCCTAAACAGACTCGCTATGCTTTTCTGTGATCTCTGGTCTGCATACAGATGCAAATACACCCAGAGTGAACACATGCATAAACAATACACAATCCCAAAATAAATGTGAGACCTACCTGAAGTTAATATATGACCACTGTTAGCATCTGCTGTCAGAACAGTCAACTTCTGTTCTTCCGTGGTGCACATGTCATTCCATTTGTGGTGGCACCGGACATCAGTCTGTGCCACACCTGTGGTGCACATCAGTCACCTTTCTGTTATAACCCTGTCAGCCCTAAACAGCATCTAAGAATTAACCCAATATAGTCCAAGTTCCCTCATTGTGAATTGAGCCACCAGCAGGGTGAAGTGAAACTCTGAGAAATGGCAGAGATTCTGCTTGCCATGTTACTCTGACTGTGAGCTAGATGTGCTGTGTTCTGCAGTGGGGAAACCTCAACTAATACAGTGAGACTACACTGTAAACTAAAGTGATGTGTCATGTGGTGTGGCTTAACACAGAATGTTTGTGATCACAAAAAACATAATGTAGTATTTAGGGTTACATGTGATAATGGCAAAAGCCTAAAGGGGAACGCTGTTATCAAGAAGTCAAGAGTAGCGGAAATTTTTTTGGTACTATGACACCCTGGTGCACAGCAAAATGGCACTGGGGACTTACATTTTTAATGTTTTATATGGGGGGCTGTGCCCCCACACCCCCCTACTTAAGGATTCTCAACTCTGGAAGGGGGTGGGTGCATGTCAGGGGGGTGAAAACATTAAAAGGAAAAAAGGTTCTGGCCAAGTGCAACAAAAATGCACCAGCATCTGGACTGGAACCCAGTACCCTGCCGACCAGTGCCGCCAACCCACCCACCACCCCACAGGGTCGGCTTGACAACCCACCGTGGCACCACCCCTCACATTCCCTCCCACCCCTTTCTGTGCATGCTCATTCCCCCCCACATGTATGTATAGTGACATCCTGTTGCTATATTCACTACCCCTCCCATCCAGCCACCCTACCCTATGGTAGCCCTGGAGACATGTGCTGGGGATTGGGTCACTGTTATTGTAGGTGCCCATTCCCCAGTGCTTTTATCTTGTGCTACCAGTATGGAGGGTATGGTGAAGCACATGACAAGTACAGCTGAGAGTGTGAAACTACCACTAACAGTAGACATCAATGGTCACACTCTAATGTCATGTTGACATTGTGATGCATACTTTCTGTGTAGCTGCATTAGTAACATGCAACAGATGTGATGTTCAGCACATCATTTTGTGTGATACCATCCTCAAAATGATAATATTAGTGATCTCTTACATTTGCAGTCACAGTACATTTGCTGGTGATGAAAAACTATTTGCACTGCTCAGTCCTGTTAGTGCCTGTGTTTTAAAGAAACATATTGGAATATACAAAACAAATGAGACCATTCAGTAAGCAAGGGACAAACACCTAATTTCCTTCTAATTGTCTGCCATCATGATAGCATTACATATGCCATAACCTGCAGAACCTCACCCAGCTTGAGCAAACAGAAAGCACAAAAAAGAAACCTAAAGCATCTAGAGAACAGGTGGGTGAATATACACCCTTGCTGCTGTTCCAGATGTACTGTACATACAGTTCTGGCCAGTGTCAGGTATCCAAGTGCTGTGAGATCTCCTGAGATCAACTGTCAAGATTTCCTCAGTGACCACTAGCCACATAGTGCATGGAAACATGAGGCAGCTCTACACAATTAAGCAATCATCACAAAATTGTTCTGTCTTTTCTTGCCATTTCCTTAGTGACAGTCTTGATTAACATGATCAGACAAGAAGAAACCTGGCACTAGGTACCTCTGTAGTTTTACATAAAAAAGTAAAAGTGCCACGTGTGTCATTAATACCATTTTCAAAACTATACATTGGTGTATATGGTGAGCCAGAAGTGGACACCAGAAAAAGTTTGCCACAGTATATCCATGATGAGACGAAAGTATTTTTATGGGAGTAAGTGGCCAGGAAACATATTTTAGGCAGGAATAAGGCCGTCATTGCAGTGCAGGAAAGGACATGGAGGGAGCTCACTGACATTGTCAATGGTGTTGGCAGAATAACAGATACATAAATGAAAATTTCAAATGTGTGAGAAACAAGCAGGTCAGAACATTTGAAGGACAAACTAGCAACTGCAAGCTCAAGTCAACAGGATACTAGTTGTGAACCTTCCTTTGCTCCACAGTTGACCCCTGAGTACAAGCTGATCGCCCCACACTGTGAGGTAGTCAGTGGAATATGTACTTGGTGGGTATAATATAATTCCAAGCTCTTTCTGAAACTGTGAATGAGCATATACGTTCCATGGTGAAAATATAACCCACTGCATGGGTGTACATGAGATGCTGACAGGCAATGGCATGTCTGCACTGAACTCACTTCTATAACAGGACATAGTGCTGTCAGACATTGTACAGCACAGTGCCTGTCGTGTATGGGTATCTGAGCATACAAACTGGTAGTCACATGTATGCTAAAGCATAGCAACATGGGACGATGACAGCAATATGTCACTTCTTGTGGGCCCAAGGTCTGCAATGTGTAATTGACACTATGTTTTTACATAATTTCAACTACAGCAGATGATGCCAGCAATAACTATTCAGAAGAGTTGTTGTCCCACCCAAACTCTTGCATGGCCTCTCCAACCTCCCACTTACAGTACCTAAACTGTGGTGTTGCAGAATAGACAGCCTATTTGGTGATTTTCTGTTGGAGGGAACATTCCCTAGATACTGTAGAAAAAAGCTGTGAGCACATTGGGGTGTGTGGATTTAGGGACACCAGTGGCTACAGGGGTATGATTATGCATATCTAGGAGAACAAACACTACAATAGCTGATGACTCCATCCTCTGGGACCCCCAGTAGATATGAATGGAAATGGCTACCACTGGGGACACTATGCTGGGGGGTTTGCTGTATACAAAGCAAATATCCAACAGCAACCTTTCACCCTCAGTTCGGGCTTCCTTACAGGCATGGCACACACTGGGAAAACTGCTCAAAGTACCATCATTGACCTCAACTCTCTGCCCTTTATGGGATAATCTCCTGATTCAAATAGAAAATATGGTCATGCATTGGTCAACAAGGCCAAGGCAGGGCATTTGGTCAGTACAGGACCTGCTAACTCAGGTAGACACTTTCAAAACCTAATGGCTAAATGACAGCTATGCCATCTAGACTTCTGGAGATATTTGTAAATTAGGATTGTCACTGCCCACCTCCTACAAAGTCCAGATGATCAAACTTACCCCCATAAACTGTATCTCCACTATAGGGATGGCTCCACCTGAAAAAAGGAATGGTGAGGACTGTCTACAAATTCATCATAAAGGAGCTTCCAGATCAGTCTCAGGCAGCAATATGGAAATTTGGAACTCATCTATCCACTCAGATTACAAAGGCACAGAGGCCAGATAGCTGAAGCTGGCCCACTAGGCATATACAGACAGCAGGGCACTCCTAATACAGAAAAAGATTATGCATCTGTGGTATAGAATGTCTGCAGTGCTTAAATCCAGTATGGATATCCCTCAAAATTGCTACTGGAGACATGGGCACCTGGAAGTAGACCTCTCACACATCTTATCTTCATGTACCCTGTTAGCTCCCCAGTTGAGCAAGGTCATAACCTCCTGTGCCAAGACCCTATGCTCCCCACCATCCCACAGCATTTCCAAGCACCATGAAAGTTGCCTCTTGGCAGCTTCAATGGAAACAAAAAGACTAATCTTTCACAAATTGCGTACCACAGAAAACCCTAAAGCTGAACAGTGGAGGGCTTCCATGGGCAAATTGGTCAGTTTCAAATGTCCCACATTGCCAGGGACACTCAATATAAATATGATAAAATATGAGCCCCTTTCCTGTCCTCCCCATTGTGCAAAGCCCTGAGAACAGGAGAATAACATATCCCCATCAACTATCCAAGTAGCAGATTCATCCATACCCCCACATAAGAGTCCTTCCCTCCAAGGTACCCACCTACAGCCTCTGAGTAAAGGGTATTACTGTCAGCTGTTTCTGCATATATGTTATGTATGGAACAAGATATTTTTTCATTAATTGGAATGTGTTACATAAATTATACCTCTAGGAGGGGTCATGTTTATTTCCCCCTCTACATATAAGATGCTACTAAATGTTTTATGTCATTATTCTAGCTTGGTTTGTTTTCTAAGTAGTTGATAAATTGTGAAGATGTTCATTCATGAGCATACATCCTTGTATAAAGCCTACAGTTATTTCTGTCATCCTGTCTTACAGTATCATATGCAAAGTGAAACTTGAATAAAAAGTATTAATGGAAAAAAAATATAAGAGGAGTTGTCCCACACAGAGGACACTGCAATGACCAAGGAGAACAAGTCTTCAACTGCAGCATTTGACTGGGAACAAGCTGCAGGAGCCTGTAGATGAGCTAAAAGCTGCATATCGCTATTTTTAAAGTCTGTTTTTTACACACTTGGTAGTGAGTGTACCTAAGAGCCCTGCTCCCTAGCAGTGGAAGCAGGAAGAGAAGCCTCTGGTCACAGTGACAGCATTGTGAACTACAGGCTTATTGTGGGTCACTAATTTTAATTTACGAGTGGGCACTGCACCTAAACTTCATGCCAGGGTCATGGATCAGTGGCCCTCGCATGTAGGCTAGCAGTTATTGTGAATTTTAAATATAATTGTGGGTTATTTGGACTGTGAGAATCCTGGTGAAGTTCCCGGGTCAGCCAGCAGCTTAAATACAAGCCCTGCTGTGAGCAGGGTGAGCCAAGTGGGGCACACATGGTGTCATGCATGGTGATGCATGCAGAGACATGCACAGAGACATGCGCGTCCAATGCATGTCAGCTGTGGACAGCTGGGACCTCCGGCCATAACCCTATATCGGTAAGGTAATCTGACTAGGGCCAACAGCCAATATGAACTGCTGCATATCATGTAACATGTTTGCCACTGGGAGCCTTGTTGTGTGACAAATGTGTTTTGATTGAAGTGTTAGGTGAAGAAATAAACACTCTGCAGCAAAGGCTCCAGTTACACAAGGATATCAATGTTTTAAAGCACTTCATAGATTTAGTTGCTGAACAAACTAGTCTGGAACAAATGTCTCCACTGAGCACTACGCATGTACCTGTTACATTGGAAAGGGAAGCATACATTGATGGTACAAATCAGGGGAGTGATACAGAGGCCTGGTGCATTGTACAGAAAACCTACAAAAAAGGGAGAAGAAATATTGGTAGCACAGGCAATTTGCACACATATAATAGCTCTCAAGCCCTAGCTGACACCGAGGGGGCCCCGCCAGTTCATAACACATATAAGCAACAGTTTCCCTTATCTCATGTTGCCAACACTGAGGTTAAAACAAGTAATGATAAAATAGAACAGCCTGGAGGGGAAAACAGTACACACCTAGACATACGTGATATCCTAGTGGTAGGAGACTCCATCCTGAGGTGTCCCAACCAGACCCTATGCAAATATTGAAACAAGCACACAACAGTCAGTGTACTCCCTGAGGCAGGGATAGGGAACATGAGCCAGCTCCTCCAGGGGCTTATGGAAAATTAAAAAAAAAACTGTCATATTACTGCTTGTGGGGGTAAATGACATAGTGAAAAAAAGGTTGGCCTATATCCAGAGGTATTTTGAGCATGTGGGGGATGCACTAAAAACAATGGGTTGTGATATTCTAATTTCTGAAATATTACCAGTCCTTAGGGCTAGTATAACAGAAATAACAACATATCTCAGATTAATGGCTGGCTAAAAAGATGGTGCTTCAGGGAGGGGCATACCTTTATCAAATATGGGGAAATTTTCCAAGGTACTGGTCTATTCGCTCCTGATGGCCTGCATCTAAATAAAATAGGCAAAAGAATCCTGGTTCATAAATTAAGGGAGCTATAGATATTCATTTAAACCACTCTCAAGGGGGGACGAAGGAGGTGTATTAACCTACATTGAAGACCACACTAGCTCCAAACAAGCTCTAATATCTGGTAATTCTTCAAACTGGAATTGACAAACTCAGCTGTTGAACTATGCTACATGGAATTGTTCAAACTAGCTACACTTCATCAAGATGTTAAAGGAGCACTAGAGAGGAGCATATTCCAGATATAGTCCTCAGTAACATGACTAACACCATAGAGGCTAGTACCAAATTAGCTCCACTAGTATCCAGTGACCATAATATGGTGGCCTTCTTGGTATCAAGAAATACATGTAGAATCATGGGGGATACCACTATTAACAACTACCACAAAGTGGATTTCAACAGTATGCGTAGTGACCTGGCAACTTGGAAATGGGAGGAGGATTTTAGGCACTCAACACTCAACCAGATGTGGGCCATATTTGAAAATCTAATTACTTCCATAGTGAAAAAGTATGTGCCTACTAGAAAGAAATTTGAAAATCCCAGAGTTTCCCCACCATGGATGACCGTCAAAGTTAAAAAACATATCAATAGAAAGAACAAAGCCTATGCTAGGGCCAAAAAAGTGGCCACCATACCTGTCGGGCCTTATATAGGAGAACACTTAAAACAGCAAAAATGGCAATAGCTCAGGCCAAAAAAAAAAAAAACACGAGCTGAGACTGGCTAGTAAAGTGAAAGGTAATTTTAAATTTGTTTACTCCTATTTAAATAATAAAAAGGGTGGTGCTAAAAAAACATAGGATCACTAAAAAATGGGGACAGCACAACAGTCATCGATAACAGCGAAATGGCCAAACAATACAATAAGCTTTTCACATCGGCCTTCAATGACAAATCTAAGGGATCAAAAAATCATTTACCTATATCAAATGAAACCCACATAGTTATAGACCATGCCAACGTCAAAGACAAACTTCTCAAACTAGACCAGAATAAGGCAGAAGGGCCCAATGGGTTACATCCCCGAGTTATTAAGGATCTCGCACATGAGATTACAGGCCCACTCACAGCTATATTCCAGAAATCCCTTGATTCAGGAGAGGTTTTGGAGGTCTGGAAACAGGCAGAGGTGGTGCCCACACACAGAAAGGATTCCAAGTGGGCAGTGGGGAATTACAGGCCTATCAGTCTGACTTCAATCCTGGGGAAGATACTAGAAGGGGTTATAAAGAATCATATTGTGCTTTTTATGCAACATATGGGGATATTGATTACACACAGCATGGCTTTACCAAGGGCCGTACTTGCCAAACAAACCACCTGGAATTCTACAATAATGTCAGCAATGCATTGGACATAGCAGAATCTGTGGACATTATCTTTCTGGACCTGTCCAAAGCATTTGACAAGGTCCCACATGGGGAACTTGTCAACACCTTAATTGACCACAATATCCAGGGTAATATCAATAAATGGAAAGCATTCTGGTTGACTGATAGAAAACAAAGTGTGTACATCCAAGGGTCATATTCAGAATGGTCAGAGGTCACCATGCCGTGACCCTGCCTATTTAATATTTATATTTCTTCCATGAACCCCACAGAACTGGTCTGGGAGTCTAAATTTGCAGATGATACGAGATTGGTTTTACCAGTAAATAATCCCAAGAATGCTGGAGCACTACAGTCAGCATTGGGTGAATTGGAAGAGTGGGCAATAACCCACAAGTTATCATTCAATGCTAACAAATGCACTGTGATGCACCTGGGGACTAATAATCAGAAATTTAAGTACAGGTTAAATGGCATTACCCTGAAGGAAGTCATAGATGAATGGGACCTTGGTGTAAGAATATCAAACAATTTAAATTTTAAACTACACTGCAACAAAGTAGTTAAAAAAGCAAGTGGTATACTTAATTGCATTAAGAGACACATCAAGAGCAGAAACAGGGATGTGATAGTTCCCCTTTACAGCTCCCTGGTGAGACCCCACATGGAGTACTGTGCCCAGTTTTAGGTCCCCAGAGCAAAAACTCAAATAAAAGCCCTGGAGAGTGCGCAGAGAAAGGCTATCAAACTAGTCAGCAATATAAGGGATTGGGAATATGAACAGAGGCTAACTGAGTTAGGGATGTATGCGTTGGAATACTGCAGGGTGAGAGGAGACATGTGCTTCATTTTTAAAGCACTTTCCGACCCTTTCCTGTGGGAACAGTTGGGCCTTGAAATTAAAATTCAAAATTACAATATGAGAGCACACCTACTACAAATCATAGATAAGGGATATCGGTCCACCATAAAGCAATACTGGTTCTCAGTAAAAGTGCAGAAAGTCTGGAACAGCTTACCATTGGAAGTGACGGCAAGCAACGCTGGAGAGGAAATTAAGCATAGGCTCGATAATTATTTAACAAACGAAAATATCAAGGGCTATCACTAATATTGGTGAGCATTATGGATTTAGGTCTTCCTTGCTTCTGTAAACCTATGAAATCTATGAAACGTAATAGCTACAGACCTTACTGCTGTTCTCTGATCCAGAGCATGAGAAGGAGGATGTCATCACAGATCTGGATTTGAATTCTGACGAGACCCTGACCACAGACCCCACCCTATGAGGATAATCCATCTCTTTTTTACACACAGAGCCAGAATCCCAGGTCTGTGACACACAGCAGGGCATAGCCTGTGAGCAAGCTATTGCTGTCCCAATCTCAGTCTGTCCACCAAAATGAGACACACAGCCAAGGACAAATCCAACTGGAGCAGCCACCTAGGCAGCAATCTGTGAATGTGGCTCCCGCACATGATATGTTAGAATAGCTACCCTGCACACAACATTTACTGTAGCAAAAAGGTCCTCCTTCTTGCAACCCACAAACAGTTCAGTGTTTTGCTGCTGCAGTAGTGTGGATCTCAAAAGAAGCTCTTCCGTGTGTGTAGTGAAGTATCGGATGTTTATTTTCCCTTGCACATGTATGGTATTATAACCAGTAACTTAGGTGCATTAAGCATTTTTGCTATGCACTGAGTGCGGGGCCTTCTTTTGCTCTTTGCCTGTTTGTTACATGGCTGACTGCTCACTGTTCCTGCACCAAGGTTATTCCTTAACATGTACCATCACCTTTGTCTTCCCAGCATCCAAAAATGTCCTTAATAGGAGTGTGCAAAAAAGGGCCCTGTTCAATGTGATGATAGCCACACAGGAGGGGGTTGAAGCTGAGATCCTTTAAACTTTGCTCACAGGGCTTTTGTTGCAGACCCTGCACCATTTTGGTAGCCATCCTCTAGACCGCCTCCAATCTGTCTAAGTCCTTCTTGAGATGTAGTCACCAGAACTGTACAGAGTGCTCAAGGTGGGTTCTTACCAATGATTTATATAGGGGCAAAACCACCACCCTCTTCCTATTGGTGATACCCCTTCCTATGCACCCCAGCATCCCACTAGCCCTTCTGATTACACTGCCATACTTCCTGGCCACACTTTGTTTCATTTATTCATAACCATGTTTAAGCATGGTTGTGACGTTGCTGCCACATCCACAGTGCAGCCCTGTAATGGTTTAAGCCAGCACAGATTCCAACATGGATCAGTGCTGTTTTTTGAGAAACATGGATTGATCTCCCATGCACACTACAGGCAAATCATGCTATGTTTGAAACCGTGTTTAAAACCAGTTTTAAGACTAGGTCTTTTGCTGGGTTTAAACGTGTTTTTAAACACGATTTCAAACCATGTTCAGTGCAGACACGAAACATGTTTGGGATTGTTAAAACATTTTAAGGAACTTAAACATTTTAAGGAACTTAAAATGTTTTAACAAGTCCAGTGTGTACGAAACCTTTCTGACCAATGATGAGTGTGTTTGCCTGTAGTGCCATTTCATAACCATGGCCAATCATAAGCAAGCATGGTCAAAAGCACAGTTGTTAATGATTTTTGACCATGGTCAACCTGAAGTTGAACCATGGTTCAGCTAAGATAGCCTAGCTGGTGTAGTACTATGTATGTTATTGTACTGCACCTTTAATAGACACATGAAGTTATTGTGTCCCCATCTGTTACTTATCACTTTATTGTCTATTACACATTGCTTTGAATTACCACATTTACTTTACAGCTGTGTGGCATTTTACTTTGTGCTTTACATTGTTACATTTTAGTTATGTACATACCAACAGTGTTGTCTAGTGTGTTTCCTCAGCTCCATTCTCTGAAGTTTTGCTCAACCAGCTATGCCTTTATGTCCCCGGAGTGTCATGCCATCCCTGCATTCATAATGCTTGGTAGGGTTCCAGAGGCTTTGCAACCACTTGTGCCACATAATTGTCACTCTTGGAAACTGCCATGGTATCACACTATTTATTGGTTACTGGTGTATCTTGCTAACCTTACTGTAGGGCTATATTGTAGAGACCTACCAGACCTGCAGGTATCAAAAACACATTTATGGCATGCCAAAAATATGGTCTATGATGTGCATATCTTTATTGGTCTCATTGTACCACTCCTATGCATGAAATGCAGACCACAGCAATAGAACCATGATACTTTGTCATGGGGTTACACTCACACTCTGTCTCCTATTAATAACATTCAGTAATATTTTGCTGATATGTCAATAAAGGTGGCAGGATACATGCATACACACATAGTTATGTATTTGTACTTACCAATCAGCCATCCATCTTGTACAGTATCTGGGCAGTGTACAGCTACATTTGTTTTCCTGCCAGTGGCATCACACACCAGTTGAACACTGAGGGAGTGTTAAAACCCTCCCTGTTCCAAAACACCTCACCATCTTGACCAGCTGTTACTTAAATAGCCACATGTGTGCAGTCTGTTGCACTCAGTACACATAGGAAATGGTCATATTGGTAGAATTGTTGCATGATCACTGCTCTCTGCTTTTGGTTTGTGGTAAATGTTATGAAATCATCAACCCTCTGGATCAGCAAATTTAGTAATGGAGGTAGTACATGGGATATGACTGACTGTTGCCAGTGGGTAGCAGGATGCTGCCAGTGGAGGGGAAGAACATGGCTGCTGTTGCCTCACTTCCACTAACAGTGTTTGGCTGCAGCGTGCAGTACTTTGCAATTTATCCCTGATGATGTCACACCAGGAGACTGTTCTTTTCTAACCAATAGCTGTCTATAATTTTCTCTTCTGACAACTGAAGGAACCTGATTGTGGGCATATGGGCATGACTCATGCAGCTTTACCCCAGCCCACTGCTGAACAGCATTGTCATCATCTTCGGGTGTGCTCAACAATATCATGTACTGAAGTATTCCATGGTGTGTCCCCAGTACATTCTACAGGCCTTCCATACAGTTTTTCTCTGGTTTCCTATAAATGCAGCAGCCATTTAAGTTGCATGGTTGGGATTTTCAAAGTGCTGGATGCTACTCGCTCCCTTATTTCAGATGTGTGCTGAGTCCATGCAAATGTGCCAGGATGTGTGGATCCTATTTTCATACATCCTGACACATTTGTAACATTTTATGCAGTTTATGGCACTTTTGACCACAACTGCAGTATTTGTGTCAGTTATCCAGATGCAACAGCAGTACACATGCCACAAAGTTAAACCACCTTTTTGTGATCTAACTTTTCTGACTGAAGTGTGCAATTCCATTTGAAAAACAGAGGCAAAGTCTTAAAAATGGGAGGCCTCCCTTATGGGAGGCAGTATAGAGCAGTGGTTTAAGGCTCTGAGCTGCAAATCTGGAGACCTGGATTTGAATCCCTCAGCCTCCACTTGCATACCGTGTGACCCTAAGCAAGTCACTTAACTTCCCTGTGCCCCCAAGTTATACCTGTAAACAAGCTTTCAGCTTAGTGTGTCTCACCTGGTTAAACAATTGGGAAAAAGAACCCCCCTGTCTCCAAATGTCAGTCATGGCTGTAAAATGGTTTGTCCCAGTTAACTTACTGGTAAAAATAAATAAATGAAAAATTTGCAGAAGTGGTAAGATATATCTTTTGTAATGTTTAATTTGGTGCATGCTAACAGGCACTTTGTGGCTGTGTTTGAGTTTCCAATGTCCATTTGTACCTTGCATTCATGGCTAATTTGTGTCTTGCATTCAAAAAATTACCAGTAGAACAGTGTAGGCAGAAAAGGACTAAAGCAACAAGAATGGGGAAATTGGGGAAAGGCACAGTCAGTAACAGTAAAAAGGGAAATATAATAAAGTATGGAGTCATGCAGTGTAATGGGTGCAGAGCTGCAGTTTGCCAGGAGACTTTCTGCAGACTGAGCTAGTGCCCCCTATGCACGTACCTCTCTGGGCTGAGGGAGAAGGCTGCTGGTCTCTGGGCAGAGCTGGCTAGCATCCAGAGGACCTCTTCCACCTTCTAGGGGCCACTGAGTCTACCATCATTGTCCCAGAGGTCACCTAGGAGAAGAGGGCCAAATGGACTGTGATGGGCTCCAGGAATTTTGGGTGGCAGGTCAGGGGCACATTCCCCAGCTTGTGCCATTTGCTAAATTTTTCTGTTGCTTTGATGGGCAGGACTGCCAGGAGGAGGCATTCATTGTATTGGCAAGGAAGGATGTGGGGGTGCTCTATGAAGGTGGCCCCAAGGTGGGAAGGAGTGAATCCCAGCAGAGGAGAAACAGCATCTGGTGGGGTACTCGATAATCAGGGGTATAGATTTGGTAACAGGAAGGGGGGAAGATGGAGGAAAGATGCCTACTGTACCAAGTTAAGAGATGGCATAGTGAAGGCAACAAACCTCTGCACAAAAGAATTGAGTAAAAAAAAGAAGAAAGAGAATGCTATGGTTCTCAAGGGAAGTGGCTGAAATGATTTAGGATAAAAGGATAGTTTTCAGGAGGTACAAACAGATGAAAAGGGATGAGGATAGGGATATGTACCAGGAAAAGCAGAGGGAAGCTGGGAAAGTAGTGAGGAGCACAAAGGTGCAAACTGAGGAAAGGATAGGCAAAGGGGTAGCTAAAGGAGGTGGACAGATCAAGTCCTGTTGGTAATGTCGCTGTGTGACACCTCTCCCCAGACTCTTCACTCCATTGTGAATCAGCATTCTGCACAATTCATTGCTGAACAAGTTTGTTTTCAAATATTTATGCAGGGGGCTAATTGCCTGGGGACCAATTGTCCAGGGTGCCAATTCACACTGAAGAGAAGAATCCAGGGCAAGGTGTCACATGGCGACATGACCAGCACAAGTTGTCATGTAGCCCAAAAGTAGACAAGACCTTTTTTAGGTACATATTGTAAGTGAAAAGAGGCAGACAAGGGGCAGAATTGTGGGGTTAAGAAGAGTACGTCTATGTGGGGGGAGGGGGTTGTGCTGAGGAGGATCAGTAAAAAGCATTCTGAATGGATACTTCTGTTTAGTCTTCACAGTACAGGGGAAGGGACAGACCATCTTAAAATCAACAATAACACTGAGGGAGGGATGTAGACACAAGTCTGTGTACAGAGGACAGAGCCCTGAAAGGACTCACAAATCTGAACATAGATAAAGCCATGGGGCCAAGCAGGGTACGGCCAAGGGTGTTGAGGGAGCTCAAGGAGGTACTGGCTGCACCTCTGATAGCCCTATTCAACAACTCACTTTAAACAGGAGAGATTCCAGAGGACTGGAGGAAGGCAGATACTGTCTGACATCAGTGGTGGGGAAGTTAATGGAATCAGAGTTAAAGGAAAGGATTGTGGAGTATCTCAAACAAAACAAGTTACAATACCCAAGGCAGAACAGATTCATGGTGGTTGGGATCATGTCAGATGAACCTGATCAATTTCTTTGACTGGGTGACAAGGGGAATAGATCAAGGTGAGGCAGTGGATATGGACTACTTTGACTTCGGCAAGGCCTTTGAACCATACTACATAGGGGGCTCATTAGCAGACTGGTGGTTTAGAGGTGGGTCCTAAAGTGGCAAACTGGGTACAAAAACTAGTGGCTGGATAGGCCATAGAGGGTGGTGCTAAATGGCACTCACTTGGGAGAAGGGTAAGTGACCAGCAGGGTACCTCAGGGATCAGTCCTGGGACCAGACCTCTTTAATGTGTTTATAAGTGACATTAAACAAGAGCTGGAAGGGAAGATATGCCTCTTTATAGATAACACTATTCTGCACTATTATGGACACTCCAGAGGAGTTTAAGAGAATATACAGAGACATGAGAAAACTTGAGCAGTGGTCAAGGGTATGGTAGCTGTGTTTCACTGTGAAAAAGTAAAAAATCATGTACCCAGGCACAGAGACCCAAGGGTGGAGTATTTAATGGGGGAGAGGTATCGACAGTCACCAAACAGGAAAGCTACCTTTGATCAATCTTATATGATGACCTCAAGGTGGCAACTAAGGCAGTGCAGCAAGGCAGAAGAAAGGGTCAGTGGAATGCTGGGGGTGCATAGGGAGGGGTAGTACCAGCAGAAGGAGGGATCTGGTGTTGCCACTGTGTAGATCATTGGTAAGACCCTGCCTGGAGTACTGTGTTTAGTTTTGGAGATCACATCTCAGGCAGAACATAGACAGGGTAGAGGCTGACCAGAGGGCAGCAAATAAAATGGCACAGGGGATGCATCAGAAGCCCTATGAGGAGAGACTGAGGGACCTTGATATGTAAACCCTGGAGGAGAGGAGGTAAAGGGGGATATGATAGAGACCTAAAACTACCTCATGGGGTTAAACAAGGTAGAGGATGGGAGTATTTTCAAAGAGGAAGGTGCACAATGACAAACAAGCATGCACTGAAGCTGGAAGGGGAAAGTTAGGAGAGATATGAAGAAATTAGAGCTGTGCAGAATGAGAAAATTCTGAATTTGCGGAATTTCAATGAAATTTTGTGAAATTCCATGACATTTCATGGAATTATGTCACATATTTGTAGAATTTTTAAATTTATTACTGTGGTCATAACTCAGTGGTCTATTGTGCTAGACCTCTTATATTTGGCATACATAATTTCTAGGGGTAGTTCTAATGACATGTCAAATACTATGAAGTTAGGTTGTATTGTTTCAGAGGTATAGGTGTTCAAAATCTGTTATTTTATTTTTTGTGGTAAAATTCATGACATTTTTTATCTGCATATACCTCAGCTATCTATTGGGCCAGAAATCTTACATTTAGCACAATTTCTTGATGACAGATGTTCTAACAATGTGCCAAATGTCATGGCATTATGATGGATTGTCCCAAAACTCTAGGGGCCCGATTCTAGAAGGGTGGTGCAAGTGCTGCCAAATGCAACTTGCCACCTAGCTCTTGTTTATAGACCCTGCAGCCATATTCTAGAAGGGGCAGGGTCACCACAGCTAAGTCCTGTGACTTGTGACATGCGGCCAGGTACGCTGAACAGAGGGTGCACCTAGCGAGCATGTCGCAAGCCACAACTGACACATCGCATTTCACAAGTCCCCCCCATACCCAGCAAGCCACACTGGTGCCCCGCAGGGCTGCCCACACCAACTGCCCCCTGATGTGTTTGGAAAGTGCCCTGCAGGGCAACACACACCCCAGCCCCCAAATCCCCATTGTAAATGCTCTGCAGGGCTGCCCATACCCCAGCACCCTGAATCCCCATTGTAACATGCCCCACAGAGTGGCACTGTCATTCCCCACCCATGCCCCGACCCCCAGTCGCCAGCTGCAAATGTGGCAAATACCCTGCTCTGGTAGTCTAGTGGCCCCCAACCCCCACCCAGCCATGCCAGTCCCAGCACCACCACCCATCCCCATCCAATGACTGGCACAGCCACCTCTCACCTCCATGGCCAGCCACCAGCTGTGTTGGGTGGGAGCGCACACAGATAAGTCATGCTCAGAAATTAATTTCTGAGTGTGTCTTTTCTGTACACGCCCTACTGAACTCAGTCAGTGGCTGGCTGCGGAGGTAGAAGTGGGCTGTACCAGTCACTGACTGGGATGGGTGTGGGAAGGCTGAGTGGGCTGGAACGGGCTGGGTGGGGAAGCACTAGACTACCAGGGCAGGGCATTTGCCGACTGTAGCTGGCGACCAGGGACGGGACAGGTGGGAGGTTGACTGCACTGCCCTGTGGAGCTTATCAGACAGATGGAGTTGGGGGACAGGGGTGTGGGCAGCTGCAAGGCACATTTCTTACACTTGGGGCAGTTGGTGTGGGAGCCTCATGGGTGTTTAATGTATGGGGCTACGGGGGGCAAGTACAGTACGGGGGATGGGGCAGGAATGTGTGAGATGTGCATTGGGGCACCAACGGCAGTGATCTGGGCATGGAGGGGAGGGAACATGGACCGGGTTCTACAGGACCCTTGGAGGATGTATGTAAGTTACACCAGCTAAATGCAGGTGTAACCTACATTGCCAGTTCTCCTCCGGGGTTCTTGTAGAAACCTGACATTGGGGACTTTGTTGCTGCCCTTCTGGAATGGGGTGCAACTGCTGCTGTAAACCCCTGACACCATGTCGAAGGGGATTTATGGCGCAACCACCGGCATAACAGCTGTTCAGCGCAAGTAGCCTGCAACATGTCACAGGCCACTCTGTAGAATCGTGCAAGTCACAACTGCTAGTGTAAGTTGCCACTTGTGCCATTTACTTGGCACAAGTGCTGTTACACCAGGTGTAATGTTTCTAGAATCAGCGCCTAGGTGCTCAAAATCTGTCATTTTATTCTTTGTCGGAAATTTTATGAAAAATTTATCTGCATATACCTCAGCCATCTATTGGGCCAGAGGTCATATATTTGCCATGATTGCTTGTTGATAGGAGTTCTAAAAATGTGCCAAATCTCATGACATTAGGATGCATCTTCTCTAGCGTATATGTGCTTGAAATCTGTTATTTTATTTTTTGCTGGAAATTTCATGAAAAATTTTATCTGCATATTCCTCAGATTCCTTTGGAGCTAGACATGTGTAAATTAGCATAAAAAACACTTTTTGTAATGGTTATAGAATCATTTCAACATGGAGAGAATTGGATTAAAGATTTGTAAGTTACAGGGGTTCAAATGTTTACTATGTAAATATTTGTACATTTTTTTGAAAACTGTCAAAAATGAGGATGTTTATAACTTCTCTATGTCACAAATGCGCTCCGCAGGTCAGGCCCTCTGCTCCCACAGTGCCAACCTTGAAGCGCAATAGTGTGATTAGGAGACAAACAAGGTCATTTTCCTTTTTGTTTTGGGTCCAAATCACCTACTAGCCTCAAGTCCTGGGGGTCAAATGTGAACCTTTTGCTAGCACACCCAGTTAACAGGCTCAGATACATACAGTATTCTCTTCAGGGACATACAATACAATCCTTCACCCAGTTGTACTCATCCAGGTTCCCCAAATGTGCCCTTATGACTCAATATGAGACATAGGTATATTCTTACCTTTAGCAAGATAGTAACACATCTTTTTGACTACTTAACAGCTGTTAGAAATTAAACCCTGTTCCAGCATTCACATGCAAGAGAAACTGAGAAGCCACAGGCAGAATTTCAAGGAAAATAGTGTTTACTAAAAATATTAAATAGATAAAATACCAAACACAGAACATATACATCAATACTTATAGTCAACAAAATAATTGGAAAATTACAGAACAAACAAAACACCTGCAAAACACGTAACAATTCCAGCTGAATTATATCTTTCTAAAGTGCCTAGTTATCAGTCCAGAGACTGTGTCTTTGATCTTTAGAGAGGATTTCTGCACTAACTTCTCTGATGTAGGCAATATTCAAAAGTCAGTTTTTTCCCCCTCCTGGTGATGTCACAGCACTAATGTCACTGTTAGAGCCTGCAATAACTTAAATTCTTAGTATAATTATTTAAAAGGATGATATCTTACTACTGGAAAAATCAGCAGTTAGCACTTTTTAAAATATGACAGTCTTTCATCAAAAGCATTTCCTTTGATGTCTCTCTGCTGGTTTCCTGTTTTGCAAGAATGATTTCAGGTTTACAACTTTTAACAATAGTCTGCTAAAAGTTGTCGCTTCCCTCAGAATCATAAAACTCATATTGAGTTTGTCGTGTCGTGTAGGCACAGACAAACTCATTGCTATAAGGTGCTCCACAGAGGTGTGCCCAGTGGAGAGCTTCATTTCTGGGGGCAGGTCAGCGGTAGGTGAATCAGTTGGCAGGCTGGCGATGACTCACTTTCAGCTGTTTGGGCTGGGTTGGACAACTTTTCAAAGGATGGAGCAGCATCAATAGTGGTGCACCTCGATCTTTTGAAGTTGCATTCCTGCATTGCATTCCTGGTTGCTTGTTCACACTACTGTAGCTTACAGCAGTGTGAACGCACTGAGCCCAGAACTTCCACATGCCCCCTCCCAGTAAAAACAAAAAAACAAACAGACCGATGAGGGTGCCCAATCCCCCTGTCGGCATGCCCCCTCTCAGTTCATTTTGCTGATTGGAGAGCCAACTCCCCATCAGCATAATGTCCCCCCTAATTTGTTGTGTGCCGAGTGGGGTGTCCAATCCCCCTCAGCTCTTGCCCCCAACACTTATATGTTCCAATGGGGGTGCCCAATCCCCCTGTTGGCATGCCCCTTCCCAATTCATTTTGCTGATGGAAGAGCCCACTCCCCATCGGCATAATGCCCCTCAATTTCTTGTGTACTGAGGGGGGTGCCCAATCCCTCTCAGCTCTTTCCCCCCCAAATCTATGTGGTGACAGGGGTGCCCAATCCCCATCAGCTACAGCCCCCCCAAACACTCAGGTGGCACACTGGAAGCCCACCCTAGCATGTCAAAAGACCCTGTAAGAAAGAAAAAACTTCCTGTGATTTCTAACATTTTTTAAAACCTATAACTAGAAAACAGTCCCTCGTTGAGTCAGATGGCACCTCCCCCAGCCCGCAACCACCCACTGCACACCCCATCTCCCCACACCCCCTCACCCCATACTTACCTCTGGAATCTGGCGCGACAGTCTTTGATGGACCAGGAACACATCTGTACTCTTCAAAGCTGACCGCAAACTGAAGAAATGCTGGTAAGCTGTATAATGGCATATATTTCTTTTTCAACTTTGGTGCATATCTCAGCCATTTTTGTGAATTTTGGCACCAAATTTTCAACATGGGTTTCTTGGGACTCCACCTCATGAATTCAGTCACTGTCATCTGGTTATTTGGTCCTGAAAGGTGATTTCACAGTCACTGTGCGGAATCACCTTTTGGGACCTATGAACAAAATGACAGTGCCACTGTTCATGAGGTGGGCTCTCAAAAAGCCTATATGGAAAATTTGGTGAAAAAATGCCAAAAAATGACTGTGTTATGAGCGTGCATTGCGCAGTTTTAACACACACTTGAAACGTGAATATATAGTATTTTCACTCCAGATTTTCAACATTAACTATTTTTTTACACCTCCTCATGAACAGTACAGCTGTCACTTTTCACATCCTGGCCGAAATGTGTTGTGCACTTCCATTGCAGAATAGTACGGTCACTGTGGAAAATCAGTGTTTGAGACAGATTACGAAAATCACAGTGACACTGTTCATGAGTGGAGGTCTCAAAATACCTATGTTGAAAAGTTGGTGACAAAAGTCCATATAACGACTATTTTATAAGCGTGCATTATGCAGTTTCCACGCACACTTGTAACCTTGAGGATTTGCAATATTTTTACTCAAGAGTTTCAACATTGTCAGTTTTGCACAACGCCTTATGAACAGTACAGCTGTCATTGTTCACATCCTGCCCCCCAAAATGTGTTTTCACACATCTGGCACACAATGGCACAGTTGCTGTGGGAAATCAAAGTTTGGGACAGAGTAAGAAAATCATAGTGACAGTGTTCATGAGCAGAGGTCACAAAATGCCTATGTTGAAATTCTGGTGAAATTATTCCACTAAATGACTGTTATAAGCATGCATTGTGCAGTTTCCACCTACGCGCTCAAGCATTTTTAATAGTTTCACTCCAGATGTTCGACACTGCCATCTCTTCACACCTACCTATGAATGGCACAGCTGTAATTTTTCACATCCTGCCCGAACTGTGTTTTCGCACATCTGGTGCAGAATGGATTGGTCGCTGTGTGAAATCAACGTTTGGGACAGATTAACAAAATTGCAGTACCACTGTTCATGAGCAGAGGTCCCAAATGCATTCATGAGGTGGGGGGTCACAAAAGGCCATGTTGAAAATTTGTAGTGAAAATACCAACAAACACCCGGGGCATTAGGGTTTCTAACCATAACATCCCCCCAACCCATGGTGGGGCTATAGTGCCCTCATCTTCTCTGAACTGCAGACACATTGTCACAGGGAGGTAATAATCCCTCTTTACAAGACACTGGTTAGGCCCCATCTGGAGTACTGCATGCAGTACTGGAGGCCACACCTTCACAAGGACATTATCCACATTGAGGCAGTCCAGAGAAGGGCAACCAAAATGGTGCAGGGACTGCATCAGAAAACATATGAGGACAGATTAACAAAGCTCAATATATATACCCTAGAGGAGAGAGGTGATATGATTGAAACATTCAAACACTTTAAAGGCATTAACAAGGTGAAATATTCTAACATGTTTCAATATAAGAAAAATAGCAGGGCAAGAGGACACAGCATGAGATTAGAGGGAGGCCGATTAAGAGGTAATGTGAGGAAGTTCTTCTTCACAGAAAGGGTGGTGGATACATGGAATGGCCTACCTCAGGAAGTGGTGGATATGAATACAGTGCAGGGCTTCAAACATGCATGGGACAGGCATAAGAGAGCAATACAGATGAGTATGTATAGATAGGCCATTGTCAGAGCAAAGGCCGATGGCACATTCATAAGGTAGAAAAAGAAATGGCAGACTGGATTGGCCTTGCAGTCCTTATCTGCCATCAACTTCTATGTTCTATGTTTCTATGCTTCACTCTTCAAAGCCAGTTCACGAATTGAGGGACCAGGTATGCACTTCACTGTATTTCAATGGGAATGTGAACTTGGTGGCATAACTTGTTCTTTGTGCTGGGAACTGTAATCCTGCCAATCGGTGCATACCAACAGCAATCCCAATGATGAACTCCAGCATTGACAAATGCTTGCTCAGTTTTAGCTTCAAAAGGGATATCTTATGATGTCTTATCACCTGGCATTTGGCAGGAAGCCCTAAGTGTTAAGACAGAACAGGGAACCTTTAATTAGTTTTCCCCACTTGCCAGCTTTATGACAGCCTGCTGCTTCAGTCACACTGACACCTCTGGGGTCAAAGATCCAGCCTCTTTACTTGCTGACTGGTGTCCTGGGCAGACAATCACATGCACATTTATTTATAATACAAATATTATACATATAATTATAAGCAGGTGGCAGAGCATCACACTCTGCTCTTGCAGGCACAGACTTAACATTTGACATGCATATCCAATGTCAGTGTATCCTGGTGTCTAACGCAGCTGGATAAATTGCTTTAGCTATTTTAAATTTACAGTGGAAAAGAAACCCAACAAAATATTGGTAACATTTTCTCAAATATTTATGGTAGCATATAGAAGCATCATCCTGAGTTCTTTTTGTGGCATTCAACATTCACAATGCACAAATAACTATTTCATTTGATAAGCTGGGCTCAGCTTTTTGCAGTCCTGCTGTTCCTCACTGGGTGACTATTTTGCCCCTCCCCATTCTCTCTTAGTATAGCCAGACTGACTCAGTAGAACTACTGATTCCACTGATATCCTCTTTGTTCTTTACAGTGAAAAATCCATTAAAATGAGAGTCACCTACTTTTTTTCTATCAACCTATCCTGTTGGAATAGCCAGAATTCCTCCTTCTTTGTGCCCCAGGAATTATCTTCCCCCCTACATCTATTTGAGCACTTCTAATTCCAAGATTTGCACATACATAAGGCTCCCTGGCTCTTCAATTTACAGAGTGTGATCCTTTCTTGCATTCAGTCAGGAATTGTTGACACTCCATGTTTCCTTGTTCCAACTGGGAGTGGGAGGGGTCTACCATTGGTGTGCTACTCAAGTCAGCTGTTCATTTCTTGGGGAAACTATGCATCTAACTCCTCCGACTGGTGACGGTCTGCACTACCTGCCTCTCATACCCCTATTCTTTAATTTGAATCCCCACGACAAGGCTGAGTGAAATTAAAAAATTCTAATTTTATGGAATTTTCATGAATTTCCATAATTTTCGCAAAGACTCATGGAACCTGACTTTAAGTACAGATGTTATTTTGCAATCTTTAGGAGCAATCAATTTTAAAAAAATGACACACAGTCCAATTTTAATGGTCTTAGAACCTGCCAAATTTAATGGCACTGCATTTTCTAGGTTTAAAGTGTCAGGGGTTTATACATCTGCAGTTAACATTCTTGTAAAATTTAATTTAAAAATTTTGAGACAGTTTGATTACTTTTAATTCAGTCCCATTTAAAGCTGTAAATATGATCTTTGTCAGAAATGACTATGTGGTGTAGTAGTTTGAATGTTTCAAATCTGGTTAAATTTGAATATATTGTTTTGTAAAAAGAAATTTCAGCTATATTGGTCCTTGCAAAACAGGAGAAGATAGAAGGTTTGATACCTTTTATTGGACCAACAAGTGTCTTGTACAAAGATGGAATTATACACAAGCTTTCGGGGCCACACAGGTCCCTTCTTCAGGTGAATAGCAAAACTGAGCAGCAAGCAGTATTTATATCCACCGTGGAGCAATTAAAAATCAGGAAGTGAAGTAGGAAGGTGATAAAGGGGACTGGAGATGAAAGTCTAAGATGCAAAAAATAAAAACATGAGAAGAAATGGAGAGGGGGCATAGTAGGAACAGATCAGTAGGAGATGAAAGGAAGCTAAAGGGAAGACAAAAGCATGCAGATAGGATCCGAGATCAGAAGCTGGCTGAAAGGGTAGAATGGACAGGAGATGAATAATAGATGCAAGGAAATCAAGAAATTAGGAGAAACAAAAGAACAAAGGCCAAGATAAACAGAGGTGTGAAAACAAGAGGGAGTAGGTGGGACTAAGCTCAGGAGTTAATAGGCGAGGCAGGGAGGATGTGAGGTATAGGTAAAAAAACAAAACAAAAAAACAGAACAGGCAGAACTGAGAGAAAAAAATGTAATAATAAGAGAAATACAGAACCAAAGTGTGATAAATAGAGACATGATTTAGTACACAATAAAAAAGAATTACAGTTTACCATAGTGGGTCATGAAACCGATGTCTCGATTCAGTCCAGAAATGTTAGATTTAAATTGTTTTATATATTTCAATTCCCATGTCCTTCTGTCCTGTGTGTTTCTGAAGTTACCTCTTAGTATCAAGACAGATAAATCCAAGAGAGAGTGATCTGTTTGTGAAAAATGGTTTCCTACTAGAGTGCTGATAATCTGGTTTACTATAGTGTGACAGTGGTGATTCATCCTGGTTTTCAGTGGTTGGCTAGTTTCCCCAATATAGCAACCATTTGTGCACTTCTTGCAATGAATTAGGTAAACCACATTGCTAGACTGACATGTATAGGATCCATTAATTTGTATTATGTTGTTCTAGCTTGTCTTAATGGTGGCCTGTGTGCATATGTGGGTGCAGGTCTTACATCTTGCCATGTTGCATGGTGTTTTCCCTCTTGTTTTCTGGTTATTTTGATCTGCTGGGAGTTTGTTATGAATCATTGTATTCAAGAGGCTGGGGGGCTGCTTATAGGCAATGACAGGTGGTTCAGGGAAGATGTCTTTCAGTGTTTCATCTTTTCTCAGCAGGGGTTGTAGCTCTTTGATAATTTCCTGAAGGGGTTTTAGCATGGGGCTGTAAGTGACCACTAGGTGTGTGCAGTCAGTTTGATGTCTTTGCCTTTATTCCAGCAGATTATCTTGTGGTATTTGAATGGCTTGTTCAAATTCTCTGTCAATTTGTCTTGGAGAGTGGCTCTGCTGAATAGGGAATTCCAAAGTGTGGAGAGCTATCTGTCTCTTGTTCTCTCATCAAAGCAGATTCGATGGTATCGAATCGCCTGACTGTAGATTACAGACTTTTTTGTATTATTAGGGTAAAAGCTGGAATTATGCAGGTAGCGGTGTCTGTCAGTGGGTTTTCTGTAAAGAGCAGTTTGTATATGTCCATTTATAGTGATACTAACTGTGGTGTCAATAAAATATATGCTGGTGGTGAAGTATTCAATAGTGAGATTTATGGAATGATGAAAGTTGTTAAAATCATGATGGAATTTTTTGAGAGAATCTTCACATTTTGCCCAAATCAGGAATATGTCATCAATAAATCAGAGGTAGACAGATGGATTATAAGGGTGGTGTTTAAAAAAATCCTCCTCTGAGAAGGCCATGAAAAGACTGGCATGTTGTGGTGTTGTGGTGCCATTTTAGTGCCCATGGCTGTCCCCATGACCTGTAAAAAGTGCTTGCCATTAAATGTGAAGTTGTGTGTCAAAATTTTATTATAGTGCTGATGGTGGTTTCTGGAATGTCTCCTGTGGTTGTGTTTTTCTTTAAAAATTTCTGACGTGCTGCTATGCCATCTTCATGTGGGATGTTAGTGTACAGGGCAGTGACATCCATTGTGGCTAGGATAGTGTTCAGTGGCAGTTGTCAAATTTGTTTCAATTTCCTGAGGAAATCAGTGGTGTCTTGAATAAAACTGTCAGTAGCTCTTACTAGTGGTTTTAAAATGGATTCAATAAGTCTTGAAATGTTTTCAGTGAGTGTGCCAATGCCAGAGATGATGGGTCATCCTGGATTCCCTGATTTGTGTATCTTGGGTAGCATATAGAATGTCCCTGGAGTAGGTTTGTTTGGAATTAGTATTTTTAACTGTTCTTGGATGTTGTTTGGTAGAGACATGATGATTTGTTTAAGTTCTTCTGTATATTGTATAACAGGGTCTTCGGTGAGTTCTCTATAGTAAACTGTATCTGACAGCTGTCTGTGTGCCTCTTTAATGTAATCCTCTGTGTTCATCACAACCACAGCTCCACCCTTGTCAGCTTGTTTGATTACAATGTTATGGTTGTTATTCAGAGATTGTATTGTCCTCTTTTCTAGTGGTGTAATATTGTACAGGAGTTTCTGGTGTTTGCTAAGGATTTCGGAGTTTATTCTTCCACAGAAGCAGTTGATGTAGGCATCCAACTTAGGGTTGCATCCACTCTGAGGGGTCCAGTCGGATGTTTCCTTTGTGCTGTCATAATGTGTTGTTTGAGTGTCATTTTTATGAAAGAAATATTCTTTTAGACAAAGCCATCTAAAAAATTATTCTATCTCTCCACAGAATGTAATGTTATCATATTCCTGTGTGGGGCAAAAAGTTAAGCCCTTGGATAGTACAAATATTTCAGCCCATGTGAGTTCTTTATTAGATAGGTTGATCACTGGTGGTTGTTGCAGCATGTTATCTTGTTCAACAGTGTTAGTGCTGTGGTTTACTTTCCCTGGATGAGTCAAAATGTTGTTGTAGCTGCTGTCTTGTAGTTCTCTGAGTTTCCTCCTCTTCTGTGATAGGGCTGCCTGGAGAGCTTTTTGATAATGTGTTCATAGATCACATGAAAATTCTGGTAATACATTGCTGTTATTTCCTTGAAGGGTGTGTGAAAGTTCTGAAAATCTATTTTTAAGGTGAGATTTTTTAGCATAAATCAGATGAATAAGGTGATTCCTGAGTTTCTCAGATGTCCTGTGACAAAGTTGTTCTGCATACCTTGAATTGTATGTAGTTTGCAGTGGGTTGTAGATCCGAAGCCCTTTAGGAAAAATTTTCTGTTTTTTGCATGCAGTTAGGAAGTAGATGTCACTGTCAAATTTGGCTTCCTTTTTGTTCATGTTGCAGAGTTGCCATTGCAGAAGGCGATTTGCGGTATCTTCCATTGTTTTGTAAAAAGAGATTTCAGCCATATTGGTCCTTGCAAAACAGGAGAAGATGGAAAGTTTGATACATTTTATTGGACCAACAAGTGTATTGTACAAAGACAGAATTATACACAAGCTATCGGGGCCACACAAATCCCTTCTTTAGGTGAATAGCAAAACTGAGCAACAAGCAGTATTTATATCCACTGTGGAGCAATTAAAAATCAGGAAGTGAAGTAGGAAGGTGATAAAGGGGACTGGAGATGAAAGTCTAAGATGCAAAAAATAAAAGCATGAGAAGAAATGGGGAGGGGGCATAGCAGGAACAGGTCGGTAGGAGATGAAAGGAAGCTAAAGGGAAGACAAAAGCATGCAGATAGATCTGAGATCAGAGGTTGGCTGAAAGGGTAGAATGGACATGAGATGCCTAATAGATGCAAGAAAATCGAGAAATAAGGAGAAACAAAAGAACAAGGGCCTAAATAAACAGAGGTGTGAAAACAAGAGGGAGTAGGTGGGACTGAGCTCAGGAGTTAATAGGAAAGGCAGGGAGGAAGTGAGGTATAGGTAAAAAAACAAACAAACAGAACAGGCCTAATTTAGAGAAAACAATATAATAATAAGAGAAATACAGAACCAAAGTGTGATAAATAGAGACATAATTTAGTACACAATAAAAAAGAATTACAGTTTACCATAGTGGGTCATGAAACCGATGCCCCGTTTCAGTCCAGAAATTGTAGATTTCAATTGTACTATATATTTCAATTCCCATGTCCTTCTGTCCTGTGTGTTTCTGAAGTTGCCTCTTAGTATCAAGACAGATAAATCCAAGAGAGAGTGATCTGTTTGTGAAAAATGGTTTCCTACTAGAGTGCTGATAATTTGGTTTACTATAGTGTGACGGTGGTGATTCATTCTGGTTTTCAGTGGTTGGTTAGTTTCCCCAATATAGTAACCATTTGTGCACTTCTTGCATTGAATTAGGTAAACCACATTGCTGGATTGACATGTGAAGGATCGATTCATTTGTATTATGTTGTTCTGGCTTGTCTTAATGGTGGTATGTGTGCATATGTGGGTGCAGGTCTTACATCTTGCCATATTGCATGGTGTTGTCCTCTTGTTTTCTGGTTATTTTGATCTGCTGTTTTTTTTTATGAATCATTATGTTTGAGAGGCTGGGGGGCTGCTTATAGGCAATGACAGGTGGTTCAGGGAAGATGTCTTTCAGTGTTTCATCGTCTTTCAGCATGGATTGCAGCTCTTTGATAATTTCCAGAAGGGGTTTTAGCATGGGCTGTAAGTGACCACTAGGGGTGTGTGGTCAGTTTGATGTCTTTGCCTGTATTCCAGCAGATTGTCTCATGGTATATGTATGGCCCATTCAAATTCTCTGGTATCAAATCGCCTGACTTTCACACACCCTTCAAGGAAACAACAGCAATGTATTATCAGGATTCACCTGTGATCTCCAACACATTATCAAAAAGCTCTCCAGGCTGCCCTATGGGCTGAAACATCTGTACTATCCAAGGGCTTAACTTTCTGCCCCACACAGGAATTTGATAACATTAGATTATGTGGGGAGATAGAAGAATTTTTTAGACAGCTTCGTCTAAAAGAATATTTCTTTGATAAAAATGACACTCAAACAACACATTATGACAGCACAAAGAAAACATCAGACTGGACCCCTCAGAGTGGATGCAACCCCAAGTTGGATGCCTACATCAATTGCTTCTGTGGAAGAGTAAACTCCCAAATCCTTAGCAAACAGCAGAAAATCCCGTACAATATTACACCACTAAGTGGGCAATATAAACTCTGAATAACAACCATAACATTGTAATAAAACAAGCTGACAAGGGTGGAGCTGTGTTTGTGATGAACACAGAGGGTTACATTAAAGAGGCACACAGACAGCTGTCAGATACAGCTTACTATAGAGAACTCACCGAAGACCCTACTATACTGTATACAGAAAAAACTTAAACAAATCATCATGTCTGTACCAAACAACATCCAAAGAACAGTTAAAAATACTAATTCCAAACAAACCTACTCCAGAGACATTCTATATGCTACCCAAGATACACAAACCAGGGAATCCAGGATGACTCATCATCTTTGGCATGGGCACACTCACGGAAAATATTTCAGGACTTATTGAATCCATTTTAAAACCATTAGTAAGAGCTACTAACAGTTTTATTCAGGACACCACCGATTTCCTCAGGAAATTGAAACAAATTGAACAACAGCCACCGAACACTATCCTAGCCACAATGGATGTCACTGCCCTGTACACCAACATCCCACATGAAGATGGCATAGCAGCATGTCAGAAATGTTTAAAGGAAAACACAATCACAGGAGACATTCCAGAAACCACCATCAGCACCCTAATAAAATTCATTTTGACACACAACTTCACTTTTAATGGCAAGCACTTTTTACAGGTCATGGGGACAGCCATGGGCACTAAAATGGCACCACAACATGGCAATCTTTTCATGACCTTCTCAGAGGAGGATTTTTTTAAACACCACCCTTATAGTCCATCTGTCTACCTCTGATTTATTGATGACATATTCCTGATTTGGACAGAAGATGAAGATTCTCTCAAAAAATTCCATCACGATTTTAACAACTTTTATCATTCCATAAATCTCACTAATGAATACTTCACCACCAGCATACATTTTCTTGACACCACAGTCAATATCACTACAAATGGACATATACAAACTGCTCTTTACAGAAAACCCACTGACAGACACTGCTGCCTGCATAATTCCAGCTTCCACCCTAATCATACAAAAAAATCTGTAATCTACAGTCAGGTGATGCGATACCATCGAATCTGCTCTGATGAGAGAACAAGAGTCAGGCAGCTCTCCACACTTTGGAATTCCCTAATTCAGCAGGGCCACTCTCCAAAACACATTGACAGAGAATTTGAATGACCCATACAAATACCACAAGAGAATCTGCTGGAATACAGGCAAAGACATCAAAGTGACCTCACACCCCTAGTGGTCACTTACAGCCCCATGCTAAAACCCCTTCAGGAAATTATCAAAGAGCTACAACCCATACTGAGAGAAGATGAAACACTGAAAGACATCTTCCATGAACCACCTGTCATTGCTTATAAGCAGCCCCCCAGCCTCTCGAACATAATGATTCATAACAAACCCCCAGCAGATTAAAATAACCAGAAAACAAGAGGGCAACACCATGCAACATGGCAAGATGTAAGACCTACACCCACATATGCGCACAGACCACCATTAAGATAAGCCAGAACAACATAATACAAATTAATGGACCCTTCACATGTCAATCCAGAAATGTTGTTTACCTAATTCAATGCAAGAAGTGCACAAATGGTCACTATATTGGGGAAAAAAGCCAACCACTGAAAACCAGGATGAATCACCACCGTCACACTATAGTAAACCAGATTATCAGCACTCCAGTAGGAAACCATTTTTCACAAACAGATCACTCTCTCTTGGATTTATCTGTCTTGATACTAAGAGGTAACTTCAGAAACACACAGGACAGAAGGACATGGGAATTGAAATTCATAAAACAATTTAAATCTACCAATTCTGGACTGAATTGAGACATCGGTTTCATGACCCACTATGGTAAACTGTAATTATTTTTATTGTGTACTAAATCGTGTTTCTATTTATCACACTTTGGTTCTGTATTTCTCTTACTATTATATTTTTTTTCTCTGAGTTCTGCCTGTTCTGTTTTTTTTATCTATACCTCACATCCTCCCTGCTTTTCCTATTAACTGCTGAGCTCAGCCCCACCTACTCCCTCTTGTTTTCACACCTCTGTTTATCTAGGCCTTTGTTCTTTTGTTTCTCCTAATTTCTTGATTTCCTTGCATCTATTAGGCATCTTCTGTCCATTCTACCCTTTCAGCTAGCCTCTGATCTCAGATCCTATTTGCATGCTTTTGTCTTCCCTTTAGCTTCCTTTCAGCTTCTACTGACCTGTTCCTGCTATGCCCCTTCCCCATTTCTTCTCATGTTTTAATTTTTTACATACTAACATACTAAAATGCCAGCAGAATAGGCCTAACTGTCTTTTGTGTCTGCTCATTTGGTCAACCCCACCCTGGGAGCTGACCTTGCTGCCCCCCTCTCCCTCTCTGGCTTTTCCCTTCCCAGTCCCAGATATTCTCACTGCACTGGTTTTTGCTTCCAGAACCCTTCCCCTGTACCTGTTCCACCCCATCTTAAATCTCTCCACCATTTCTGCCTCCACCAGCCCCCTGGGCATTGTATTCCATAGCTCCACCACCCTCTCAGTGAAGTAGCACCTCCTCCTTTCTCCCCTGAATCTCCCCCTACAGCTTCCACCCATGCCCTCTAGTTGTCCCCCTCCTTCCTTCAAAGCACCCTGACTGCTCCTCCCCTATTTACCCCCTTCAAGTACCCGAAGACCTCTATCATGTCCCCCTGGTCCCCTCTCTCTTCCAATGTGTACATATTTAGCTCTTTGAGCCTCTCCCCATAGGTCCTATCCCCCAAGCCCCAAATCATTTTAGTTGCCCTCCTCTGGACCCTCTTCAGGAGTTCAATGTCCCTCCTTAAATGTGGCCTCCAAAACTGCATGCAGTACTCGAGGTGCGGCCTCACCAAGCAGTTATACAGTGGGAGTATCACTTCACTCCTTCTGTAGGTGATCCCCCTAGCACTGCATCCAAGCATCCTGTTGGTCTTTGCCGCTGCCTTTCTACAAGTCTCCGAGTTGTTCATCTTGACATCCACCAGCACACCCCAGGTCCCTCTCAGCCATCGAGACTTTTAGCATTCCCCCCCAAGGGTGTACTCTTGGCATGGGTTTCTGGCTCCCAGGTTCAGTATCTTGCATTTCCTTGCATTTAACCTCAGCTTCCATTTTCTAGACCACCTTTCCAGAGCCTCCAGATCCCCCTGCAGGGCCACCTTCCCCTCCATCCCATCCACCACTGCCCCCAGTTTTGAGTCATCCACAAAGAGACTCATCTCACTCCTGATAACCTTCCTTATGTCAGAGACACAGGTGTTGAACAGGAGGGGCCCAAGGACTGATCCCTGAGGGACTCCACTAATGACCCTCCTTGGGGATGAGACTATCCCACCAACCATGACCATCTGGGTCTGGTTCTGGAGCCAATTTCTTATCCATCTGATCATATGGTTCCCCACTCCCATTTCTCCCAGATTATCCAACAGGCCCCTGTGAGGAACAGAGTCAACCACTTTGCTGAAGTCAAGAAAGAGGATGTCTACTGATCTTCCCAGGTCCAAGGCACTCGTCACCCAGTCATAGAACTCCATAAGGTTTGTCTGACATGATTTCCCCGGGATGAATCCATGCTGTCTATCATCCAGGCACCCCAACTTTTCCAGGTCCCCCCATGTCTATCCTTGACAATGTCCTCCACCACCTTGCCTACCACTGATGTCAGGCTGATGGGCCTTGTAGTTCCCTGCCACCTCCCTTGATCCCCCCTTGTGGATAGGTACTATATGTGCCACCTTACAGTCCTGGGGCACCCACCCACCCTGTCCTCAGAGAGATGCTGAAGAGCTCCACCAGGTGTTTCACCAGGACATCCACCAGTTCCTTCAGCACTCTGGGATGTAATTTATCCAGCCCTTGTGCTTTCTCCATCTTAAGGGACCTGAGGGCTTCCCTCACTATCTCTGCCATGATTTCCACCTCCGCTACCTTGTCCCCCTGCTTTGCCTTCCCCCCACCTGCCAGTGATGCCCCCCTCCCCAGATCTGCTGATCATCATTTTTTTTTGCATCTTAGACTTTCATCTCTAGTCCCCTTTATCACCTTCCTACTTCACTTCCTGATTTTTAGTTGCTCCACAGTGGATATAAATACTGTTTGTTGCTCAGTTTTGCCATTCACCTGAAGAAGGGACCTGTGTGGCCCCGAAAGCTTGTATATAATTCCATCTTTGTACAAGACACTTGCTGGTCCTATAAAAGGTACAGTATCTAACCTTCCATCTTCTCCAATATATTGTTTTAAAATTAGAGGGAAATAACTGAAATTAAAATTTTGGCAACATGTTTTGTAGGCTGTAACTCATTCCCATTTGAAGCTAGAAATCTGAAACTATATTCATATATTAATTTAGTAATATACAGGATGCCTGTAAAATGTTAAAACAGTTTAATGAATACTATCAAAATTATACTAGAATAACAAAATCTAAATTTTGGCGGAATGTTTGGCTACCTATAACTCAGTCCCCTTTGAAGCTTCTGACTTAAAATTCGGTACAGATACTGACTATATATGTTTCCAGGGTTTTAAATAATTGATTAGTAGTTTTTTTCTTGGGACAATGCTAACTGTACCGAAAGCATTTATATAGGTTTTCTAGAAGTGTTATGTTTGTTAAACACAGTGAGGCAAGTGCTATGCATTTTCACAATGTTTTAAAATTTTTATGAGCAAAACACGAATCAATTTTTAGAGTTAAATAAAACCCTTCCCTAAGTCCTGGAATTGTGGATAAATTTGGATAAGAAATGTTAAAATTAGATCAAAATATCTGACCACTAAATTATGATTAAATGTTTGGCCACCCATAACTCTACCCCCTTTCCACCGATGACTCTGAAGTTTTTTATGTTTATGTTTATTAAAAGCTATCTTCATTTAAAATTTGGTGCCGTGTGAATGCATGATGTTATAATTAGAGCAAAATAACTGACATTTAAAATATGGCAAAATTCTGTAGAATATTCACACAAAGTCCACAAAATTCCTTGGAATTGAAATGGAAATTCCACAGGCATTCCACTGGCAGAATGTTATAATTCTTCACAGTTCTTGAATACATACTTCTTTACTGAAAGAGTAGTGAATGCCTAGAACAATCTTCCAGTAGAGGAAGTGGGGGTGCATCATTATTTGCTTTCAGTTGTAATGACATGCTGAGGCAGAGTCAAATGCATCTTATAAAACATGAGAAAAGGGGCAATCTTAAACAGAATGGAAAATACAAGGTACAATATTCTCACTGCTACATGAACTGTTGCTTTAAAATAATCCATTAGGGATTTCAGAACTATTGAATATGTTTATAGTTGTTTTACTTAGAAAATGTGCTGTTGTATTTTTTTTTTTTCACTACTTACTGGGACTGTTGAATAGTTCACAGTAACATAGTAACATAATAATTTAAGGTCAGATTTGACTCTAGGACCATCATGTTAATACTCCTTACTTCATAAGCAGGGATTAACACATATGATGCACAGACATGTAGTACATTATAAGGATTCCCCTCCCAACCTACTGAATATAAATATATATGTTAAAAATAATCTTGCACTTGTTATGCTTAGAAAATATCATATTAAAATTGTATTACACTGCTTATTGCTTATAACCGCTAGGCTTCAGACATGACAAAAATGAAACTTGAAGTCTAGATCTCAGGATTACCAAGCAAATGAAAAAAAATTAAAAGAAAATTCTGAAGAACAACTTTCTATGGTGTGATCTCTATTATCCATGGCCTTGTGTCATGTGATAATGATATTCACTTTGCTCTAACAAGCCATTATGATTTCAAGAGTCTAAATGCTGTAGTCAATATTCTCTCTTGCCTGACTTGACTGTGTCTGGTGAATCAATCAATATAGTTGATATTGAAGCATTTAATAGTCTATTGTCAAAGACTAAGCTTTCATGAGTACATAGCAGGATTTTGTGCCTACAAGATTGATATTTCATAATGTGGTTTAGGAAAGATCTCTCCCACTGTGCACTTAAAACATACAGTTTTAACATATGCCTTCCTTGTGGTAAAAGGTAATACTGTAGTAGATGTTTAACTTACTGTGCTGTAGCCAGGGGAAAAGCTTTTATTCAGATATTCCACAAAGCTGAGATTGGTCTGTATAACTTAAATTTGACATATTACTTGACGAGTTCCCTTATCTGGTGTCTCAGATTTAGAAACTAATAGACAACATCCTCACATTTCATATTGGCACAGTTATGGAAGTTATGGCATAGTTCAACCACGCTGACATATTCCTTCCCATCTATACAAAGGAAAGAAATCCAGAAGGCAGTGGCATGATAGAGAGAACAAAAGAACATCTCCATTGGTGTCTCTTTTTGTGGTAGTAATGTGCCACTATAGTTAGGGTTGAGCCAGCTCTTTAATGCTAAATTGGGATTCTTTCTGCTTATGACTGGACTCAAGGATTTGAACAGGGGATGCATACCTTTTGGAGAATGATCTCCAAAATTTTCAGACTTACTATAGTGACATCTGCATTATTATTTTTAAACTTAAGAGGGTGAAAATGTAAAAATTATCAATTGGACAGCACTTTTTTCTCTCAAAATAGGAAAAAACAACAGTACAGTTAAAGTGGAAACTTTCAAGTTCACTAGCCTTTGTTCTAAAGAGGGTGTTTTTGTAGTTTTGGAAATTAAACTGTTTAAAATAAAAAAAAGTTGAAAGTATTGTATAAGCCACCAGCCATGTACTGTATATGCAGCATAGTTCTTTGCATATTATTTTTTCATAGGTACAGTATTTTGATGCATTTGTAATTGAACTTGAACAATTACAGGTGTGTGAAGTCCATATGACTAGCAGTTTTTCAGCTCCCTCCTTCCTGCACATTTCTGTTTGCTGTGGCACAGGGAGCCCGTACTGGTGCCACATACCAGTTCAAATTGTTTTTATTACTGAAGCCAGTATTGGGAGCTCATCCCCAATGCCCATTATATATATTTATAACATGGGGTAGAGAGAGCCAGCTAGCTCATTTGTCAATAGGGGTCACCTGACAGTGCACTAAACCACCCTTATCAACTCAGTTAGGGTGCAAGGGTCTTAGTGAGATCCCTGGGCAGACCTGCACTTGTTCTTTTGGGGAAAGTAATTTTGTAGTAGCAGCCATTTGTAATCCTCACAAGGCCATTGGCACTATTACTTTAGAACATACAGCTGTCTTTGCAAAGTTATTTTTTCTATATAGAACAAGTGCAGTTATAGTGATAGGTGTGACACTGGGTTTTGTGGTGCCTACTGTGACACTGTTGTACTATTTGTGTTGTCCTCCCCACCCACCTGTCCTGCGGATCTCCGCTTCCCATGCAGTCTGAATCTGTGCTGTCTCCCTAGTAGTAGTCAGTGGTAGCTGTGATAGTGGGAGCAGTACATAGAAAGACTACAGTAGATCTCCACAGCAATATTGACATCACAGCAGTGCAGTGACATGTAGATCTCTGGTACACTCAGCAAGAGAAAGTGCTAGGAAGAGAGACATAAGCGAGTATGTCTGAGGCTGGCTGTGTGCAAATGGTCAAAGTGGAATCCCTTCCATCCCAGGTCCCAGCAAGTGATACAGAGTGTAACAGAGACCACTGAGCATGAGAGATACAGAGATACATACTGTGGGTGGGAGAGCGACACACAGAGTGAGTGGTGAGCATGGCATTTACTGATAAGTTCTCTGTCTGTATCGGTCTGTATACAAACATCAGCTGGCAAGTGTATGTGTTTGTGTAGATGTCGCTCCTGTCAGACAGATGCAGAGAACATTGCAATGACTCAGAAGCCCCCCCAAAGAGACAGCGACATCTGTATCAACCCGTTGGTTCCTGTGAGAGAGAGAGAGAGAGAGAGAGAGAGAGAGAGAGTCATGCACACTGTAATCACAGAATGAACAAACTGTGTCTCTGTCTCTGTCTCTCTCTCTCTCTCTCTGTACATCTGAACCATCTTTGTGTGAGGTGGAGAAAGTAGCAGTATTTTGCACACTGGATGACACAAATCTGTAAGTGGCTTTGTGACCTGTCTGTGTATGATGCATAGTAGCAGATCCCATGACAGAATTGTGAGCAGTAGTATCAAACAGCCACATGTGTGTGTGTGCCTGTCCTTGTGTATTTGCCACAGCATCTATATGTGTCTCATTCTTTGTATTTCTAAAAAGGAATCAGTCAGTGTTAACAAGGGTCAAGGTAACCCATGACCTCAGGCAGAGCAGGAGCCGCAGAATAATAGAGAGTGGACCTATCAGAGGGGACAGTTCCCTTAGTAACAGAGGAGGTCCTGATTTCCCTGCTGTGGCCCCTTGTAGGCTGAGTGCAGAGAGCAACATAACAGAAGTTAAATGGAAAGCAGTACATGTAAAGGAGCTGAAATGGATGTCTCCTTTGATCTTTTTGGCCATCTGACTCTGAACAAGTAGCTGAATGCCCGTTTCCCTGCAGGAGTTGCTGCCAAGGAGGACAGTGACATAGCAGACAGCAAGGAGGTGCAGTCCTCTGAAGCCAGTACTGAGAATGATAGTCCGGCTGTGTACTGGACAGCAAAGAGACTGGCTCAATATAGAGCAGTTGAAGCAGAAACAGAGAAAGACAAAGGATATAAACATAGGACAATACAGAGCGAATCCCTAACTACATGACATCAGCAAGTGTCCTCAAGCACTGCAGGAGTGCAACTGCAGAAAATGCACACTGTCCATACTGTGAGTAGCAGTTTGAAACAATAAGTCACAGTGTGCAGCAGTGTTGCTGGAGTAGACAAACAGTACCCACCACAGAATACAGTAGTGTCACGGTATCACTGTAGTAGTAGTAGTAGTAGTAGTGGTACAGCTGCAGTACAGAATCTGACCCCTTGCAGCATGTTAGAATAGTTCACTGACAGTATGACTAGAAGCAGAGCAGAAATGGTCACCGAATACTCAGCAGTGGGATCAGCAGCACTGTATTTGGACATCACAAAGACTGGTGGAGTTTAGAGCACTGGAGGCAGAAATTGTGAGAGAAGGGAGTGCAAGCCTTAACTCATCGGGCAAGGCACATACGCAGCAGAGCTCCTCAAGTCACACTGTCATGCAAGGGGATGGCATCAACAGTGTGCGTAGTATAAATGCAACATGATACAGTTAATGTACCAGCAGGTAAACATTCAAAGGTTAGCAGAAGTGGTGCAGTCCCAAAAAAGGGAAAGATCCCAAGTGGAGTAGTGGTGTCAAGGGAAGATGGCAGTACTACTAATGTTGTGCCTTTACAAAGACCGACAGGAGTCAGCTCTTGACAAGACAGCATTGAATGCAACAGTACCAAAAAACATGACACACTTTCAAGGAGTGAGCTTGATGGGCTTGAAAAATCCAAAGATGAGTTGAACACACAGAGAAGTACTGTCTGGGCAGTGAAGATCTTTGAAGACTGTCTGCGAGCTAATGATAGGTCAGTAGAGTATAAAACAGTGCTCTATTAGAGTTATCAGCTATTCTTCAAGAATTCTATGGCTCTGTCCATGGGTTTCTGGGGAAACAATACACGGTCAGTAGCATGCTGTGCCTCAGCGCTGGCATTAATTAATATTTGAATAACTGTGATGACAACAGAATGATAAATATTCACAGTGATCCTATGTTTCAGCCTGCAATCAATGTCTTGATTGCAGTTGTGAAGCAAATCAGAAAACAAGGGAATGACCATTCAACATACCATCCCCTCATCACTCCCAGTGATCTGACAAAACTACGTTGCTCAGAAGCATTGTCCCTTGATACTCCCTCTGGCCTTGTAAGATGTCTTTATTTTGAGGTGCTGGAATAGCGTGGAAGAGAGGGTGTCAGAGAAAAGAAACAGGACTCCTTTCCAGTGAAGAAAGATGATACAGAACAGGAGTACCTCACATTGTCATTCAACCCCCATAGCAAGAACCACTCAAATATTCATGAGCAGATCAAAGACAGCTTGTGTGGATTTCTCTTTGCAGATTCCAGAAACCACTGTATCTTCATCCCAAGAAAGTTATCCATTCCCTAGATACTTACTAGAAGACTTTGCAAGCAGCGAGGATAAACTATCTTGGCACGCTCATGTGTAGAATTTCTTAAGAGGCTGGTTTATCATAGTGGTACACAAACCACTGCATTTGGAGAACCGCTATTCAGATCCTATCAAATTCAGGCCTGCCATCTTTTGAAATCATGAGTGTCACAGGGCACTGCTGTGAGACAAGTTTACAAAACTAGTGCAGTGAATCCACCAGTGATCATCAAAGATGGAATTATCTGTTATCAGCTTCTATGCAACCACCTGGTGACAGTGTGAGCAAAAATAGTAGAACAAGATAAGCAGACAGCAATGAGACTATACCAACAGCACTTCAGATAGTGGCCACAACCTAGCAACAGACAAGATGCGTTCAGCTAGTGTCTTCACCAGAATCCATGTTGCAGAGCAGTACTGTACCAGTACCCAACATCAGCACAGGACAAGATAAGCCACAGACTATCAGAAACTTTGCAGTACCACACAGTGGCACAGGTGAGGAGGTCACCAAGGAGCACAGTGACAGTCGCATTCCCTTTGTAAGACTTGTGGAACTGGATAGCAGTGCAAGCTCTGTTAGTGCAAAGACTGTGGATGGTGAGAGGTTTCCTGGATTTCGCGTGACAAATTTTACAAATCATGGCACAGTGAATGTACATTACCACACCAAGTAAGCATGTTACTATAGTCATGGCAGGCAGAAGTCCTGTAGTGGGTGGTTCAGGTTGCCCAAAGTTCTTAGCAATTCTTCTAATGTTGGGTCATCCAAAGAAGCCAATTCAAACACATGAATAAGTGAAAAAGGATGAACTCCACTCCAACAATCTTACTTGCAGCGAAAAAGCTTCTTTTATTTTAATCCACACTGATAAAATAGGGCAACAGTTTCATGACCACTTCATCAGGCCCAACAGTGTTGTTTTCTTTAACGCTCTAATTTCTCAATGCTCTCTATTTCTTGTTAACTGCAATGAATGTCTCCCTCTTTAACATCTTTCATATTGTGCTTTTAAACGCACCTCGAATGACAGAGTCATGGTAGAGCCATCTCACAATAAACATATGATGTTGCAGTTCATGAACACAGTAAAAACCATCTCATGTGTGGGCCATATATTTGTGATGAGTTATTACTTCTGTGTTTTAGGTAGTGTTCATCACTGAACTGTTCTGGGATGGCATACTTGCTGGCAAATGTCAGGCATAGCACAGGTACTGTGATAGTATTGATATTCAGAGTTACAGCACTCAGCCTGTTATAAATGTTGTTTTGCACAGCTACCCTGTAGAGTACTACACACATGCCTGTTGTGTTATGATTTGAAAAAAGTACTGCATCCCATGTAGCTGTTTGTGTGTGCACCCATGTGATAAAGTTAAGTTGTTATGGACAGCACTGTAAAGTACAACACAGATTTTCCGCACAGAAACAGCATCATCTGCATATTAGTAATGTTCATTGAATAGGATAGAAGTGTTGCAGAACAGAAAGGGAGACATTACATACTGTATGTGAAGCATTCATTTTGATTGTTAAAAACCAACAGGTATCCATATTATAACTGCTTTTCTTCATGTATTAGTGAGTTGAGTAAACAAAGTTTCTTGATATAACTGTTTGTCTTCATGTAATAGTCAGTTGACTGAGTACGATAGCAGTACTGAGGAACATGAAGCTAGATAATGTATCTGTTAATCATTGCTGGGTGTTGTAAGTGTAGTCATTTCAATCCTTCTACCTCTCTCCAAAGTGCTTGAGAGGATAGTTTATGACCAGCTCGTAGACTACCTAGACAAGTACAATCTGCTCTGTCCCTAACAGCATGGTTTTAGGAAACGGCACTGCACCACAATGGCACTAGTACAGTTTATGAGTTTTTTACATGAGCCACTAGATCAAGGGCTCTTGCTGGGGGCTACCTTCATTGACCTCACCAAAGCCTTGATACTGTTAACCACAAAATCCTTATCAAACAGTTGCCCAACATAGGTCTATCCCCAGTATCTCTAGAGTGGTTCCAGAGTTACTTATCTGGAAGAGTTCAGCATGTTAAAATCGTGGGCACTTTCTCTGACCAATGTAATGTCACCTCTGGGATTCTCCAAGGCTCTATTCTGGGACCACTTTTATTTAGCCTATTTCGAAACCACCTCCCAAATGCCTGTCTTGACAGTATTCTGCTTGACGCTGATGATGTCATATTATTTACAAGCCACTCTAATCCCTCAGTCCTTGAACAGAATATGCAGACCAATTTCACAGAGTAGAGACCAGGTTTTATGATTCCAAACTCCTCATGAACTACAAAAAAAACCAAAACAAAGATCATGTTGTTTGCCTCACCACACAATATACATTGGCCATATCACTCCATGATCCTGAACAACAAGGGCTCTGCTCTTGACTTAGTCTCATGCATCAAATACCCTGGGGATCACTCATGACTGCTCCCTCTCCTACTCCCTCCACATTGACCATGTGGCCAAGGTCATAAACTCATGGTAAGGTCAGCTCTACAGGCACATACACTGCCTCTCAGAAGAAGCTCCCAAGTTTGCAGTTAATAGCTTGGTACTGTCCATAATTGATTATGGTCTAGCTGTCTATGGGGCAGGAACTGATACGGCACTCAAGCAAATCAAGATGTCCTTAAATAAAGCCTGTCACATCATACTAGGTGCCCCATAATTAACCCACACCTGCAAACTCTACTCCGCTCTGGCTGGCTCAACTTGTAGGATAGGATATAGTACCAGATCTGCTTACTTGCCAAGAAAACCTCACTCAGCATTACTCCCCCCCCCATGTTTTCAATCCTTCCTCATCCATACAACCAAACACAGACCAGCCGGAGGCACTAGTACGAACTTATTCCAAGTCCCCTTCTGCCGAATGTCACTAGGACAATGTTCCTTTGCGTACAGAGCCCCCAAACTACTGAACTCGCTCCACTTCTAATTACAATCAGAACCCAAACTGAGCCCCTTCAAAGCTAAACTTCACTCCTACCTGTCTGCCTCAAGTAAGTGTGACTATGACTGCTATCCCTCCTTCACTAGCCCCCTTCCCACCCATGTAAGCTACCTCCTCAGCACTTATCTCCCTTGACCTTCCCTCCCACTGGCCTATGGCTTTTCTCTAACCTGCACCTCCCTCGTGTACCCATTCACACATAATACCCTCCCCCTGCTCATTCACTACAAAGATCTCTGGGCTGCACCAGCTCCTCTCTCTATCCCCCTCTATTGTCCCTCCCTTTGTCTATCTTCCCATTCACACACCCTGCCCTCCATTCAACATATCCTCTACCCATCAGCCCTCCCTCTACTCCTTTTGTGCTCCTACAGCTGAGCTGATGATATAACTATGCTCTCTTTCTTCTTAAGTTTTCATATCTCTGAAACATTGTATCCTCCTATCCATTGATGCAATTTTGACGGGTGACTGTATTAGTGCTAACTCAACCTCTATGTTTACGAAATGCACCTGTAACATCATGTTACTGAATCTCATGTATGTTAATTTGTATCTCTGTTCACAACGTGGAACCTTTGTATATGAGCTTCTAGCACAAAAGTATTAATCCAAGATATAAATAAATAAATAAAATAAATAAATAAAGCTCAATTCAGTAAGTAGCATTACACAATTGAGGAACAGAAAGGTACATGTTATAACTGTCAGTCATTGATACCTGTTGCAATAAATGCATTATTCCATGAGAAATTAATTTGGTTTTGATTGACGTTTCAGTGAAAAGGCACAATGTCCTCTACTGAGATGGGTGGGGTGGGCTAGACAAACAGCATCTGGTTAAGTGCTTTTGCATGCTCCACAGGCCATGGAGATGCAGAACAGAAAGCAGTATAGTGCCTCCCATAGCATACATTAGCCCTGATAGAGCATGTAAACAGAGACGGCATGCCCGGATCAAGCTAGCATCAGTGATGTAAGGGTTTGCAGGTAGTCACATAGCAGTCAGCCCAAGAAGACAAGATGTTTATTTCCACCCACCCACAATGCACAGCTCCATGGACACCATCACATGTTGCGATGTGTACCCACCCCCACCTGCCATGCGCAGCTCCATGGACACCATCACATGTTGCGATGTACAGCAGTCCTGCAACTTTGCACTAGTGTATTCCTTTCAGCCTTTGTCACAGTCACCAGTATGCTATTTTTCCCTCCTGATTACTGTTGTATGTATCAGTTTGTGACTGTGCACCTCCTGTGATTTTGTGGTGAAAAGTTCTTTTTGGGGGGGACTGGGGCAGCAGAGTAGAGAACAGTACACAGCTGTAACATATCCACATGGACATCTGCATGAAAAAATGCTATGCACAACTCCACAGACACCGTCACATGTTGCAATGTTGCAATGTAGAACAGTCCTGCAGAGTTGAACCGGTGGATTACTGTCCCCCCTTGGCACACTCAACTGCATCCTATATTTCCCTCCTGATTATATATTACTCTGGCACTGTGCACCTCCTATGGTTGTATTGTAAAAGATTTTTTTGTGAGGGGAGGAGGGACCAGTCCAGCACACCTAGACAACAATACACAGCATCATTACCGCTTCTCACAATCACGTGCACATAGAGAGCTGCACGACTACATACTGTTGATACATGGACAGTGGGAAACACACACATTGCTGGATGACACATCCTAATAATACCACAGTTGCCCTCCTATGTGTTGCCGCACACACATGACAGTACAAGGACCCCATATGTTATTCAGCCATGATAGTCAACATCCAAGACACAGTCCCCTGCCCTCCCAGCTGACTGTTTCTATATCAGCACACAGATGAGCCACGGAGCTCCATGTGGTGGCACACAACTGCTGACACGCATGTGTGATTTCTCCACCAAGGTACAGCACAGAATGCAATTGGGTGTAATTACTGCAATATCTGCACAGTGAGACAGTGGCAGGGATAGCGGAAGATGTAAGTCAGCATTTATGGACCATGACTGTGTGTCTCTGTCAGTCTTTGTCTGTCTAGGTCTGTGTTGTAAACCGTGTCATTATCACAGAGATATAGCACATCTGGATGTTCTTCTGTATTTGGGGGGTGCGTTGTGCCATGTGTCATACTTATGAGTGCATAAATAGCAGTATATGTGCTGTTTACATTAGGAACTATTTTACAGGGAAACAGGATACATCCATTTTTCCCTGTTTTAAGAGTATAAAACAAATGTTTTGGCCATTTAGTTGCCTTTTCCTGTATGCCCCATGTTATAAGTGCAATAACCCACTCCAAGGTGTGCTGTTATTGTGGATTAATGCACCTAGGTGCTGTGAGGACACTCAGCCTGTGGCCTCATGCCTCACAATGTACCAAGGTGTGTGTTAATCCCCAATAACGCACACCATGTCATGGGTTATTGCTATATATATATATTTTCATGGCAAAAAACTCCATTTAATGCATTAGTTAGGGTTGTTCCACAGTAACAAAAGTGATAAAATTCAATGTTAGGGTTCCCACCCTTGCACCCACCCCACCACCAACAGGCATTGCGGTGTGCATTGGTGTCATCGGTCTAACTCTCACCCCATCCCATGTGTAAACAAGCTGAGGTAGTGCAGTTTAGAGAATGGGGTGAGAGTTAGGACCGATGACTCAATGACACCCCGGCTGCCTGTTGGTGGTACTGGGTGGGGGTTGGTGCAAGGGTGGAAACCCTAACATCAAATTTCCTCACTTTTGTCACTGTGGAACAACCCTAACTGATGCATTAAATGGAGTTTTTTGCCATGAATTTCCCTTCGTTTTGAGAATGTGCAGTATAAATAGTGAATGGAATGTGGTGGTGCAAGCGCGGGGCCCTACGATAATGGTAACGCAAGTGGAAATGCAAACAGTAACAGTAACAGCAAGGAGGATGCCAAAGGGAACAGTAAGAGAAATGGAAGCGGAAATGCGGACATGTAATGAAACGCAAATCGTAATGTGCATGCTGACGGTAATGCAATTGGAAATGCAAATGCTAACAGTAACAGCAATGATGACGCCAAATGAAACAGAAATGGAAATGGAAACACTTACGCAAATGCAAATGGAAATGCACACGGTGATGCAAAAGTAAACACAAATGCAAAAAAAAAACAGTAATGGAAATGCAAATAGTAACAGTAACGCAAGCGCAAACAAAAACTCAAAGGGTAACGCACACAGTTACGTACACGGAAACGCTAACGCCAACAGTCACAGAAATGCAAGCGCAAATGCTAACTGTAACAGTAACAGTAACGCAAACGCACCCACTTTTTGTCCCCAAAAAGTGCATTCAGAAGTACAGTGAAAACAAAAAATGTATGCATAATAATGGCCCTCAGAGCAGAAAGTGAACACTTGGAATACTAAATTGCTTATATCTCAGGAACCGTACGACATAAAAAAAAATTAAAAATGTTGTATTAGTTATTACTTTTCTGACTAGTTTTGCATTTAGTGGGGCTGAGCATTTTTCCGATGAAAAGTCCGTATCTCAAAGCGTTTTCGAGATATGGGCCCCGAAAGGTGCAGCGGACGCCGTAATGTTAGGCTATGGAAAAAATAGTCAACTTTGGAGTGCTGTAACTTTGAAGCCCTCTAATATTTTGTCACCAACCCACCAAAATGACATCGGTGGGATATTGGCTTTCTTTCCTCCAAATTTCAGCCCAAAAGACCAAACCGTTCTTTTTCAGCAAGGTGGCAAAGATTCCCTACTGTTTTTGGGCATAGCATCACAAAGTAGTGTCGCAAATCACGACACATTTGCAAAAAAAAAAAGTCACAACAGTGTCGCAAGTGCAACACTACTTTGTGACACTACAGTTTACAAAAATGTGAAAATCATATTTCTGGGGTGTTTGACGCCCCCCCCAAAAAAAAGACATAGCTAGCATCCTCAGGGCTGGACTAGGTAAACACAAAAAGAATTGTGTCCCTAGAGGTTCCCAAATTTAAATGCTAAGCATTGCTGTGACCAGTAACTGAAAACAAAATGGCAGATTTGCGACACTACAGGGGTAATTTGCAACACTAAAAAACTGCATTTTCGACACTGTCGAATAGTTTAACTTTTCCCATTGACTATAATGGGAAAATTGTTTTTTGAATAACTTTTGAACCGTTTAATATTCTTTCATGAAATCTTTTAAAGACACACTGGGGACCCTGGATGCATATTCCCTGAAGGTTTCAGACTGGTTGCGCAAACCATATGACCTGTAGGCGCGAGCAAAGAATGTGCAAAAAAGCATAAATATGACTTTCTATTGTGCTCCATAACTCTGCAACTGTATATCTGACCATTATGAAACTTGGCAGATCCAAAGATCTATTCTACAACTCTATGCCTGCCAAATTACAGGCAAATCTGTCATATGATGGCAAAGTTATTAACCTGCAAAATTTCAGACTTTAACCTTAAATGGGTACTCAACCTTAACTATAGTGGCACTACTGTGCCACTATAATATATATATATATATATATATATATATATTTATATATACACACACACACATATATATATATATAGATATATATATATATTTATAAAAGGACCTTGGAAATCCAGCAATCTGATTGGCTACTACATCTTCTGAGCCATGTCCTTATCAGAAGATATAGTAGCCAACCGGCACTTACTGACACTTGTGAGCCCAATAGCAACAAATATCAGTGAGGTCTGCCAACAGTAAACACAAACACTGACTGGCAGAGCTCACTGAAGTGGTCGCACCAGCATCTAAAGCATCCGGAAGAGTGACACCGTAACCATAGACCACCCCCCAGCAAAACTTCATTCTGGACTAGTACCACTTCACAGAAAAATACATTTTTTTAAGTACCTGTCTCTCCACAACTTGAGCTTCTCTGATAAATCAGTAAACAAACTGGACCATGATGAAACAACCAACTGCGAGCTCCGACTAATTCCCCCACCGCCAGAACATGGCTTTCAAACCACAGCCCATGCCTCCTTATCTTGATTAAGACACACAAAAAAAACCCCACTAACCATCTCTGTCTCCCAACCCGGATCTCGCATTATCATTATGGCACCCAACCTCACCCAGCAAAACCAGACTGTGATCTCAAAACTCCATAGCTCTCTACAAAGCGGACCGCAAAACCGGGAAGTCGGTCCTTGGCACTCGACTTCGATCAAGTTTTACCGATATACTAAAAAGACTGTCTCACATTCAACTTCTGAAACAAAAGCACATACCATACAAAAATAAATATTATCAGGAAATCTTCTCACAGTACAGACTGTGATCTCAAAAGTTCACCGAAAAAAATGAAAGTAACTGTTCAGCAGTCTTCTCACTCACTGAACTATGGACACACAAATCTTTGAAATAAAATTAAAAATATCATCTCTCCTCTGCTCTATTAACACTGCACAGTATGAATATTTCCAACATAACTAGTATCTGTCTGTGCGTGTGTATGTGATGGGGAAGAGGAGACACACACCATGCAGTTCATCACACACCACAGAAAATGCAAAAATAGACGGACTATTTTACCACTATTCTTATTAAAACCTCAATTTAAAACTCTTTTGTAATTTTTTTACTCTTTTTTTTTATTTTTTATTAAATGCTTACTTAGGGGTCCATTTTATAAGTGCAATAACACACTCCAAGGTGTGGGCTATCTCCTGATAAGAGCATGCCCAGGTGCATAAGACACCCGGCACAAGCACCTCATGCCTAACAATGCACCTGGAAGTGCTCCTATCAGGAGATAACCCACACCTCATCGTGTGTTATTGCTTGCATATATATATATAGAGTTAGGACCGATGACCCCAACACACACCCCGATGCCAGTTGAGGGGGCGGGCTGAGGGGGCGCAAGGGGGGGTTTTCAACCCTAACACCAAATTTCCTCACTTTTGTTGCTGTGGAGCAACCCTAACTGATGCATTAAACATAGTTTTTTGCCTCTAATTTCCCTTCTTTTTTGAGACTGAGGACTATAAATAGTGAATGGAATGCTCCAACCACGTGATTTTTGTGACATAGTAACGGTGACAGCAATGCAAATGAAAATGCAAGCAGCAATGGTTATGCACATGGTGACACAAATGTAAATTGTAAAGCAAGCATTAATAGAAACGCAGGTGCAAAGTGAGGCCAATGCGAACAGTGACATAAACGGAGATGCAAGTGCATATGGAAAGGCAACTAATAATGCGCACGGTCATGGTACCACTATTGTAAATGCAAATGATAACTGTAACAGCAACAATAAAGTGAAAGGAAACAGAAACGGAAATGCAAACGCAAGCACGTATGGATACGCAAACCGTAACACGCACGGTGATGGTATCGCAATTATAAACACAACTGATAATGGCAACAGCAATAATAACGCCAAAGAAAACAGAAATGCAAATGCAAATGTAAGCGCATATGGAAAAGCAAACCGTAATGCACACAGGCATGGTAACGCAACTGGAAATGCAAATGGTAACGTTAAGAACAACGATGATGCAAACAAATGACAAACGCAAAGGAAAATGGAAGGCAGCCACCAACAGAAATGGTAATGAGCACGGTGATGCTAAGCGAAAGACAAACACAAACAGTAGTGGAGACACAAATGGTAACAGTATTGGAAATGCAAACAGAAACACAATGTGTAACACACACGGTGGTGTACACGGGAACACTAATGCAAATGGGCATGGAAACACAAGTGTAAAGCCTAAGTGTAACAGTAACTAGAGCACACACCGTATTTTTCCCCAAAAGCTCCACTGAGAAACACAGTGAAAACAAAGAATATATGCAGAATAATGGGCCTCAGAGCAGAAAATGAGCAGTTGTAATACTAAAATGGTAAAATCTTAGTAACTGTACTATGTAGAAAAAAATTAAAAATTTCACATGATTCATGAGTTTCCTGGCTAGGTTTTCACTGAATGTATATATATATATATATATATATATATATATATGGCAAAAAAACTCCATTTAATGCATCAGTTAGGGTTGTTCCACAGCGACAAAAACAAGGAAATTCAGTGTTAGGGTTGAAAGCTCCCCTTGCCTCCCCCCAGCCTGCAACCCCAACCACCAATGGGGTGTGCATTGGGGTCATCAGCCCTAACTCTTACCCCATCACATGTGTAAACAAGCTGAGGTATAGAAGAATGGGGTGAGAGTTATAACCGATGACCCCAATGCACACCCCATTGGTGGTTGGGGTTGCGAGGCTGTGAGGCTCAAGGGGGCTTTCAACCTTAACACCAAATTTCCTCACTTTTGTCACTGTGGACCAACACTAACTGATGCATTAAATGGAGTTTTTTGCCTCTAATGTTTCATCTTTTTGAGAATGTGCAGTAGAAATAGTGAATGGAATGTGGTGGTGGGAGCACAGGGGCCCCCACCACGTGATTTTTTGTGACATAGTAATGGTAAGTGCAAGAGAAAGGCAACCGCTAATGGTTGTGCACATGGTGACCGAAACATAAATGGAAACGCAAACGTTACTAGAAACGCAAGCCCAAAGTGACGCCAAAGTGAACAGTGATGCAATAGGAGATGCAAGCGCCTAAGGAAACCCAAACCGTGACGAGCACGGTCATGGTACCACAATCAGAAATGCAAATGGTAACATTACCAGCAGAAATAATGCCAAAGGAAACAGAAACAGAAATGCAAACACAAGCGCATACACAAATGAGAACGCACAGGGTAACGCACACGGTGGCATACACGGGAACGGTAACACAAACGGGTACAGAAACATAAGTGGAAATACTAACTGTAACAGTAATTGAAGTACAAACACTGGTTTTTCCCAACAGCTGCATGGAGAAACACAGTGTGTACAAAGAATGTATGCATAATAATGGGCCTAGGAGCAGAAAATGAGCTGTTGGAATACTAAATTGATTATATTCTCAGGAACCGTGCAACATAGAAAAAAATGTAAATTTCACATGCTTCATCAGTTTCCTGGCTATATTTTCACTAAGTGTGTAGCCCATAGGGCTACACATTGTCACATCAAAAATTCTGTATCTTGCACCGTTTCTGAGATACGAGCCCTGAAAGGCGCGGCGGATGCCACCATGTTAGTCTATGGGAACAAATGTCAACTTCGGAGTACTGTAACTTTGCATCCGTGCAATATTTTGTCACCAAACTACCAAAAGGCACATCTGTGAGATGTTGTCTACTTTTCTCTTCAGCTCAAAAGACCAAACCATTCTTTTGCAGCAGGGTGGCAAAAAACTAATGTAATTTTGGCCATAGTCTAGAAAAGTAAAAGTGTCGCAGCTGTGACACTACTTTTTCCAGAAATTTGAAAAACTTATTTCTGGGGTGTTTAACCCCAAAATAAAGACATGCCTTGCATCTTCAGGGCTCGACTACGTAAAAACAAAAAAAAATTGTGTCACTAGATGGTCCCAATTTTAAATGCCAAGCATTTTTCTGATCACCAACTGAAAACAAAATGGCAGATTTGTGACACTACTAGGGTCATTTGTGACACTAAAAAGTGCATTTGTGACACTTTCAAACTTTTTGTTAACTTTTCCCATTGACTTATAATGGGAAATTGTTTTTTGAATAACTTTTGAACCGTTTAATATTTTTTCATGAAATCTTCAAAATGCACATCGGGGACCCTGGCCTCACGTTCCCTGACATTTTTGGACTGGTTGCACAAAATGTGCAACCTGTAAGTGTGAGCAAAGAATTCACAAAAAAAGTAATTGTGCACAAGAATGTCACCTAATAACTCTGCAGCTGTATATCTGACCAGTTGGCAGATCCCAAGATCTATGCTGTCAGTCTGAGCCTGCCAAATTTCAGGCACATCCATTGAATGGTGGCAAAGTTATTAAGGTGCAAAGTTTCACCCTTTAACCTTTAAGGGTACTCAACTCCTAACTATGGTAGCACTACTGTGCTACCATATATATATATATATATATATATATATATATATATATATATATATATATATATATATATATATATATTTCATATTATTTGGGTATGTGCAATTTGTGTTTTCTTTAAAATTTGGTTGTATGGCCAGTATCCTCTGGGATAAACCATGCCCAAGTGCATCTGCTTTGGGGTTTATATATATATATATATATATATATATATATATATATATATATATATACATGTATGCAAGGCAAAAAACTCTGTTTAATGCATCAGTTAGGGTTGTTCCACAGTGACAAAATCGAAGAAATTCAGTGTTGGGGTAGAAAACCCTAACTGCACGTTCCCCCACCCCCACCACACACACACACACACACATACATGATAGTAGGGGAAGGACCAAGGCAACACAACCAATCACACACAACCAGCAGAAGATGTATACCTGTGTTACTGTAGGAAGTGTAGAAATCGAACTTTAGATATCATACATTATTTACAAAGTTGTTCTACGAGGTTAGTTCACATAAAGGTGAACCAAGCTGGCAGTACCGAAAACAGTGTACCTCGCTTTGTTTTCAACATATGGGTGGCGAAAGGCATCATGGGCACCGCAATGTTAGTCTATGGCAAATTGCTCAATTTTGGAACAGTGTAACTTTGTCATCCTTAAGTATTTTAGCACAAAAGCAGGAAAAGGCACATCTGTGGGACAGGTCTTGCCAGCCTGCAAATTTCAGTCCAAAGAACCCAACCGTTTGCTTGCAGGATGATGGCAAAGATGTGCAGTCATTAGGGGAATACTTCCGCAAAATACTTTCTCAAACATGAAAGTGTTGCAAAAGGAAGACACGAAAGTGTCGCATTTGCAGAAGCATATAAAGTAGTGTTGCAAAATACTGTCACAAACACGAAAGTGTCTCAAATGCATAGTGCAACACTGTTGCATTTGCGGAAGTGATTTTCGAAAGTAATTCAGGAAATGCGCAAAATCCTTTTTTGGATCTTTCGAACCCCAAAATACCATATGTGTACTCTGTGTTATGTGCTGGTGGCAGTGTGTGGCCCAACATGCCCAGCTGTCCATTGTGATATGTGTTTTGCAGTGCGTGGAATTTCTGGGTTTAGAATTAGCAATGATGTCCCCATGCCACAGCCAGATGGGAGCATGGGTGTGTGGTTTCATGCTTTAGATAGTTGTATGTTACTCCTCTTACCTGCTGCTGGTTGTGTGTGATTGGTTGTGTTTCCTTGGTCCTTCCTCTACTTGCACATTTGTGTGTGTGTGGTGGGGGTGGGGGGAATTCGCAGTTAGGGCTTTCAACCCTAACACTGAATTTCCTTGCTTTTGTCACTGTGGAACATCCCTAACCGATGTATTAAACAGAGTTTTTTGTCATGAATTTCCCTTCTTTTTGAGAATGTGCACTATAAATTGTGAATGGAATGTGGTGGTGGGAGCGCTCCCACCATGTAATTTTTTTTGTCACTGTGCTGCACAAAAACTGTATGACTGAGTGAAATGAAAATTGGTAAATGAAGACATGTACCATGGCACACCATGTGTCCAGAATTGTGCGTACACCTGTTCAACGGTGGCACAGCACCACATGCAAACAACATAACATACACACTTCAGCAACCATAAGAGCCAGCAACCTGACAATTGGCAAACTGAAAGCTGAATTATTAATCTTTTTACATTCCAAATACCAGGCAAATCGTACACACAGTTCAGAAGTTATTGAAGCATAATTGACCAAATTTTCATTCGCCGGGGTGGCATAATTCCGCACCTGTTAATGTTTTACATACAAAACTACTGCAAGGCCCTCTCAGCCACTAGGGCTACCTAAGCTATAAATTTAAAGGCAGTAGCACCATTAAGAATGTTATGCAAAAAACGTTAACTGCATCACGCAGTATCTCCGCAGTGAATTAGTTTAAAAAACTGTAAACAGTGTAATTCACAACTCCATGACATCCACTCAACATCCTCCAAATTTCATGTGAAAAGACCAAACCATTCCAGAGATATTCAATTTTTATGTTTCTGAACCTGTAAGAAGTCTTCCAACACAAAATGACGGAAATCGCTGCCGAAAATGCACTAAAGTGGCAGACTTCGAAGCGGAGCAACTTCAAATGGCCATAACTCTGGAATGAAACAACATATTTTCATCAAACTAAAAATGGCATGTTCCTTGGATAAATGTCTTTCTACCTGCCAAGTTTCCGACCAATCAACCACACACTGACTGTGCTATGTGTCGCAGAAGACAGTGCTGTGCACTAAGCAAATGCAAAAACACAAACTGTAATGTTAATGCAAATGGTGATGGAAACAGTGAGGTAAAATAAGATAGTAATGCTAACTGTAATGCAAACACAAGCTCAAATGGAAATGCACATGGTGATGCAAATGTAAACGATAACGCAAATGCAAACATTAATGAAAACAGAAATGGTAACACAAACGGTAAAGCAAACACTCACAGCAACAGAAACACAAACTCAAATGGTAATGAAAATGCAAATGGTAAGAGAAACGCAAACAAAAATGCAAACAGTAATGGCAATGGTGATGCAGAAGGAAACAGTAATGCAATCGACAACGGAAATGCTACCAAAAATGCGAAAGCTAAGGCCAACAGAAATGCAAATACAAATGGTGGTGAACACATCAAACAGCAAGGGTAATGCAATTCGAAATGCAAATGGCTATGGTAACACCAACGATGATGCCAAAGAGAACACTAACACAAACGGAAACGAAAACGCAAGCATGTACGCAAACACAAATGGTAACGTACATGGTCAAGGTAATGGAATTGGAAACACAAATGCTTACGGTAACACCAAGGATGATGCCAAAGGAAACACAAATGCAAACGCAAGCACGTACGCAAATGCAAATGGTAATGTGCACGGTCATGGTAACGCAATTGGAAATGCAAATGCTTACAGTAACACCAACGATGACACCAAAGGAAACAGAAATGCAAATGGAAAAGCAAACAGAAGCTCATACGCAAATGCAAATGGTAATGCACACGGTGACGCAAAAGGAAATGCAAACAAAAACAGTAATGGAAACACAAATGGTAACAGTAACGCAAATGCAAGCGCAAACACAAATGCAAAGGGTAACACACACAGTGACATAAATGGAAATGCTAACGCAAACAGTAATGGAAATGCAAGTGGAAACGCTGACTGTAACAGTAACGCAAATGCATACACTTTTTTCCCAAAAAAAGGTGCATTCAGAAGCACAGTGAATACAAAGAATGTATGAATAATAATGGCCCTCGGAGCAGAAAATTAACACTTGGGGCCAGATTCTAGAAGAGTTACGTCTAGTGTAGCAGCAGTTGTGCCAAGTAGAATGGCGTATGTAGCAACTTACGCCAGCAGTTGCGTCATGCGCGATTCTACAATGTGGTCCGCGACATGGCGCAGGCCACTTACGCCAAACAGCAGTTACACCAACAGTTGCGCCATAGACCCCCTGCACCATGGCACTAGGGGGTTTATGGCAGCAGTTGTGCCCCATTCTAGAAGCGCAGCCACAAAGTCTCCACTGCTGGGATTCTACAAGAACCCTCGGAGGAGAACCGGCAATGTAAGTTACACCTGCATTTAGCTGGTGTAACTTACAGCCTCCTCCAAGGGTCCTATAGACCCGGGCCATGTGCCTTCCTCCCCATGCCCAGACCTCCTCTGTTGGTGCCCCAATGGGCATCGCACACCCTGCCTCATCCCCCATTGGGTACATGCCCCCATACCCCCCACACAGTAACTGCCCCCAGGGCTTCCCAACCCTACCCCCCAACAAACCTGTGTTAACCATACCCGAGGGCATCCCATACCCACAGCCCCTGAATCCCTGGTGTAATGTGCCCCTAGGTGGCACTGTAATTCCCCCACTTCGCGCGGCCCCGCCCCAGTCACCGCCGTGACATATGCGTAAATATCCTGAGAAGCCCTTGTAGTTTAGTGGCCCCTTATCACTGTAGAATATTTAAATAACACCCCACCCCTGGTAGTCTAGTGGCCCCCCAATCACTGTAGAATATATAAATAACTCCCCAAATTCCCTGGTAGTCTAGTGGCCCCCACGATCACTGTAAAATATTTAAATAATCCCCAATTCCTGGTAGTCTAGTGTGCCCCCCGAGCATTACAATAAAAGAAATTAACACCACTATGTCCCTGGTAGGCTAGTGGCCCCCACCCAGCCGTGCCAGCCCACCCAGCACCCGTCTCCAGCCGGCGACTGGCACAGCCCACCTCTTGACTCCACGGCCAGCAGCCGACTGAGTGCTGTAGAGCACTCCTGTAAAGACATGCTCAGAAATAACCCCCAAAACAAGACATGGCTAGCATCCACAGGACTCGACTAGGTGAACACAGCAAGAATTGTGTCCCTAGAAGGCCCCAAATTTAAATGGCAAGCATTTCTGTGACCACCAACTGAAAACAAGATGGAGGATTTGCGACACTACAGGGGTCATTTGAGACACTAAAAACTGCATTTGCGATACTTTTTGTTAACTTTTGTTGACTTTTCCCATTGACTATAATGGGAAACTTGTTTTTTGAATAACTTTTGAACCATTTAATATTTTTTCATGAAATCTTTGAAAGGCACTTCGGGGACCCTGACTGCATTTCCCTGATGGTTTCAGACAAGTAGCACAAACCGTGTGACCTGAAGGCGCGAGCAAAGAATGCACAAAAAAGCATAAATATGACTTTCTACGGCACTATATAGCTCCGTAACCATATATCTGACCATTACAAAGCTTGGCAGATCCAGAGATCTATGGTACCACTCTGTGCATACCAAATTTCAGGTAACTCCATCCTACAGTGGCAAAGTTATTAAGCTGAAAAATTTCACACTTTAAACTTAAATGGGGTACTCAACCCTAACTATAGTGGCACTGTGACACTTGGACAGCTGGTTCTGATTGCTCTATGACTTTGTAAGATAAAAATGTGTTATTGAGTGTCTCTCATGAGACATCCTGTGCTCCTGGGATGACCCCCCCCAGGTTTCAGTTCAAAGGACAGGATATGTTAAACTGCAGATCTCTGTATGTGATTAACTTCCAAGAACTCGCATTTTATAGCCTTGTTTAGGATCTGTGTTGCATAAGGTTTATTGGGAAAATGGACTGATGTATACTCAGGCTGTGCAGACAGAGGAAGGGGTGCTAGGCAGGCAGCTTGTCGTTCCCCAGGGGTACCATGAGCAGTTGCTCAAGATTGCACATGATATTCCCTTGCCTGGTTATCTGGGAATTGCACACACTACACAGCGGTTGGCCCAGAATTTCTATTGGCCCAACTTCACCCAGCAGGTGAAGGAATATTGCAGGTCTTGTCACCGGTGATAAGAAATACAGAAGGTGGGCAAGAAAACCCAAGACACCCAAATTCCATTGCTCATAGTGGAGGAGCCATTCCAAAGCATGGCAATGGATATTGTGGGGGCCTTTAAATACCCCTACCTCCTCAGGGAAGAGATTCATCCTGACTGTGGTGGATTATGCCACCCAGTACCCAGAGGCAGTCACCCTATCCTCACTGAAGACAGACAAAGTGGCAGATGCCTTACTTGGGATTTTCTCCCATGTTGGATTTCCACAGGAGGTTATCACCAATCAAGGGGGTTCCTTCAAGACAGACCTGATGAAATGTTTGTGGGAGAAGTATGGGGTGGTGCAAAGATGCATGACACCAAATCACACACAAGCAAATGGGCTTGTGGAAAGATTTAATGGTACCCTGAAGTCAATGCTCCTGGCATTTGCTGAACTGCATGGGAGGGACTGGGAGAAATACCTTCCCCACCTGTTGTTTGCATACAGGGAGGTGCCCCAAGAGCTGACAGGATTTTCACCCTTCAAACTCTTATATGGATGCCGGGTATGTGGGCCCCTAGACTTGATCTGGGAGGATTGGGAAGGCAAGCACGCCACCCAGGGAACTCCTATAGTGGATTACATCCTTAGGTTTAAGAAAAGGCTGAAGGAGCTTAGGGGGACAGCCCAGAGCAACCTGGAAGTTGCCCAACAGAAACAAAAAGTGTGGTACGACCACAGAGCCAGAGCTTGCTCATACATGGAGGGTCATGAAGTCATTGTCCTTATTCCGGGCCAGAAAGACAAGCTGTAGGCTGAGTGGGCAGGACTGTACAAAGTAGTTAGGAAGGTAAATGACGTGAAGTATATTATAGAGTTACCTGACAGAAGACAGACAGAAAGGATGTACCATGTCAACATGATGAAGCCATATACTAATAGGGCTGACATGGTGTTTGCAGTGTGTAGTCCTGGGGAGGTGACGGACGAAGGAGACCCCCTTTTGGAATTGCTGGAAGAAAGCAAGCGGAAGTCCTCCATGGAGGCAGTAAAGCTGTCTCCCCAGCTGTCCCCGGACAAGATTCAGGAAGTAAGGGAGGTTTTAGCAGACTTTGCCTCCCTGTTTAGTTCCAAGCCTGGACTAACCCCCTTAGCGATGCACAGTGTGGAGACAGGGACACAGAGACCCATATGTCAGATAGCATATCAGGTGTCAGTGGCTGTCCAAAAGGACATTAGGAAGGAAGTGGAGGAGATGCTGGATTTAGGGGTAATCCAGAGATCCCACAGACCCTGGGCCTCACCCGTAGTCCTTGTGCCCAATCCAAATGGCTTTACTCGTTTCTGTGTGGACTATTGTGGACTGAATGCAATCACAAAGTCAGATGCCCACTCGATTCCCCGGATGGGCAAACTCCTGGACAAGTTGGGAGGGGAGACCTACCTTACAACTATTGACCTGACCAAGAGGTATTGGCAGGTAGAGCTAACAGACAGAGCTAGGGAGAGGTCGGCCTTCATCACTCTGATAGGCTTATTTGAATTTGAAGAAATGCCTTTTGGAATGAACAACGCCCTGGCCACTTTCCAAAGGTTGGTGAACCAGGTGTTAAATGGTGTTGAGAAGTATGCCGTGGCGTACCTTGATGACATTGTCATCTTTAGTGCCAGCTGGGAGGAACACCTATCCCACCTTAGGGAAGTGCTGTGCAGGATACAGAGGGACGGGCTCACTGTCAAAGCTGAGAAGTGCCAGGTGGCCATGGGAGAAGTGGCATACCTCAGTCATGTGGTAGGCTGGGGACAGCTCTGTCCTAACCAAATAAAAATAGAGGTGATCCAGATGTGGCCCAGACCAGAAATGCAGAAGCAGGTCAGGAGTTTTCTAGGGAAATCAGGGTACTATAGGACATTTGTACCCAATTACAGTGCCCTGGCTGCTCCCCTATCTGACCAGGTAAAGAAAAGGATGCCATAGAAAATTACCTGGGGACCAGCTTGTGAGGAAGCCTTTACCAGACTGAAGGAGGCACTGTGCAGTGTTCCTGTTTTGACAAGTCCTGACTATTGCAAACCCTTTATAGTTCAGACTGATGCCTCAGACGTGGATATTGGGGCAGTACTGAGTCAGACATCCAACCAAGGGAAAGATCACCCAGTAGTCTACCTGAGTAAAAAGTTACTTCCCAGGGAACAGGTATACTCTTCTGTGGAAAAGTAGTGTCTTGTGATAGTGTGGGCCCTAAAGAAGCTAAAGCCATACTTATATGGGCAGCATTTTGTGGTACAAACTGACCACAACCTCCAGGTTTGGCTGACGCAAATGGAAAAAACTAATGGTAGATTGTTAAGATGGAGTCTTGCTTTGCAAGGGTATGACATGAAAATGTTACATAGGGCTGGAGCGACCAATCAGAACTCAGACGACTTGTCTCGTGTCTATAAGGAGTGAACTGATTTGGGAAGCTCATCCCATGCAGGGGATAGAGCCCCCAAATTCAGTCTTGGTGGGGAGGATTGTGACACTTGGACAGCTGGTTCTGATTGCTTTATGATTTTGTAATATAAAAATGTGTTATTGAGTGTCTCTCATGAGACATCCTGTGCTCCTTGGATGACCCCCCCCTCAGGTTTCAGTTCAAAGGACAGGATATGTTAAGCAGCAGATCTCTGTATGTGATTAACTTCCAAGAACTCACATTTTATGGCCTTGTTTAGGATCTGTGTTACTTGAAGCCAGGAACTAAAATATCAATTTTATGATGTCCTCAGAAAGGGCAGTTAATTTTAACTGGTGCTGAAAAATTATGTTGCAGCTTGGTGAGAAAACTGCAGAGCTGTAAAAAGCTCTGTGATGTCTTTTAAAAAAATACAACAGGAAAATACACTAGATCAAAGGAAAGACTCAAGATCAAATGGTCATATGGAGAAATGAGTTTTTGCTGATAGAAACATAGAAACATAGAATTTGATGGCAGATAAGGACCGCTTGGCCCACCCAGTCTGCCCATTTCCCTATCTACTGGATAAGCTGCAGATCCTAGTTAACCAGCAGCCTACTTCTTCCTACCCCAACCCCCCTAGCATTGCTTTATGACTGTCCCATGCATGCTTGAATTCCACCACTGTTTTTGACTCCACAACCTCTTCCGGAAGGCCGTTCCCTGTATCCACAACCTTCTCTGTGAAAAAAATACTTCCTTAAATTACCTCTGAGCCGCCCCCCCTCTATATTCAAATTGTGCCCCCTTGTTCTTGCACACCTCTTTTTTTGAAAGATGCTACCCTCTTGGACTTTGTTGTTTCCCTTGAGGTATTTGAAAGTTTCTATCATGTTCCCCCTCTCACGCCTTTCCTCAAGGCTATACATATTAAGCTCCTTAAGTCTCTCCTCATATGGCTTCTGGTGCAGACCCTGCACCATTTTAATTGCCCTCCTCTGGACAGCTTCCATCCTGTCTATGTCTTTGCAGAGACTGGGTCTCCAGAACTGCATGCAGTACTCCAGATGGGTCTCACCAGCTGTCTGTATAGAGGGATAATAACTTCCTGTTTTCTACTGGTGATGCCTCTCCCTATGCATCCCAGTATCCCCCCAGCCCTACTTGCTGCCCTCTCACATTGCTTGCCCACCTTTAGGTCATCTGATATGACTACCCCCAGGTCCCTTTCCATTTTTGTTGTTGTTAGTATCTCACCCCCCATTGTGTACTCTTCCCCTGGGTTTTGTTTCCAGGTTCATTACCTTGCACTTCTTAGCACTGAATCTAAGCTGCCATACATTTGACCATTCCTCTAACCTTGCCAAGTCCTTCTCATCCTTTCTACCCACCTTGTGCATCAACTCTGTTGCAGATCTTTGTGTCATCTGCAAAGAGACATATTTTCCTTCCAGTCCCTCTGCAATGTCACTTATAAAGACATTGAAGAGGACCAGTCCTAATACTGAACCTCGTGTACCCCACTAGTAACCCCCTTCTTCAGAGTGGACCCCATTTACTATTACTCTCTGTGTCCTACTCTCCAGCCAATTCTTTACCCAGACTGTCATCTTGGGACCCACTCCCAGGCTGGCTAACTTGTATATTAATCTTTTGTGTGGGACTGTGTCAAATGCCTTGCTAAAGTCTAGGTAGGCCATGTCCACAGCCCCTCCCTGATCTACTACTTTGGTCACCCAGTCAAATAAATCTATGAGATTCATCTGGCATGACCTTCCCGCTGTGAATCCATGCTGCCTTGGGTCCTGTACCCCTCTGGCCTCTAGATACTCAACAATTCTTTCCTTCAGAAGTGATTCCATCATTTTCCCTATCACTGAGGTTAAACTAACAGGTCTGTAGTTTCCTGCTTCTGCCTTGCTCCCACTTTTGTGAAGGGAAATCACATCTGCCCTCTTCCAGTCCTCGGGCACCACCCCATCCTCCCATGATTTGTTAAAGAGGGTAGTCAGTGGTGTCACTAGTTCTACCCTTAGTTCTTTTAGAATTCTGGGATGAATCCCATCAGGCCCATTGCTTTGTCCACCTTCAGTTTTAAGAGTTCTTTCATAACCCTTTCTTCTGTAAATGGGCTGGTATCAACTTCTGTATCCAAAGTGTTTCTACGGTTTGTTTTAGGTACCTCCCCCTCTTCATTTGTAAATACTGAGCAAAAATATTTGTTTAGTATCTCTGCCTTTTCACAGTCACCCTCTGCCTACCCTCCCTCCCCTTTATTAAGCCTCACTATCCCTCCCTTGGTCTTCCTTTCTCCCTGATGTACCTATAAAAGGTTTTATCCCCTTCTTAACTGAGTTGGCTATCTTTTCCTTGGTTTGGGCCTTTGCTGTTCTGACTGCCTTCCCAGCTTCCTTTGCTTTAACTGATACAGTTCTCTGTCCTGCTCCTTCTGTGATTCCTTGTACTTCCTGAATGCTTGCTTTTCTCTTGAACCTTCACTGCCACTTCCTTTGAGAACCATAGTGGTTTTTACATCGTTTTGTTTTGTTTATTTGCTTACACAAAGGCTTGTTACCTCTGTGATGGCAGTTTTATTATACCCCATTGTTCTTCCACCCTCCTTCCTGCCCATTTGCTAGTGCATTCCTTAGGCACTCACCCATTTTGGCAAAGTCAGCCTCCTAAAGTCCAGTACTTTTGCCTTTGTATGGCTTTACTCTATTGCTGTGTTTATTGTGAACCATACTGTTTGATGGTCACTAGTTCCTAGATGGCTACCCACTTCTACATCTGTGATCCTCTCTCCATCTCCATTTGAGAGAACCAGGTCTAAGATTGCTCCCTCTCGAGTGGGCTTCAATACTAGTTGTCTAAGGCATGCCCCTGTAGGGCATCTAGAATAACCCCATTCTTCGAAGTGGCTGCTGCAACTGCACCCCAGTTAACATCTGGCATATTCAGATCACCCATCAGCAATATCTCCCCTTTTTCTGCCATTCTAAGTATACTTTCTATCATTTCCTTGTCCATTTCCTCCCCCTGAGAAGGGGGTCTGTATACAACCCCTGTGCGGATTGTGGTGCCATTGCCTGTCTCCAAATTTACCCACAGTGCTTCTTCTCCTCCCTGCTTACCCTTTTGTTCTGTTGCTTTGACTCCTTCCCTTATGTAAAGAGCTAGTCCTCCTCCTCTTTTACCCTCCCTGTCTTTCCTGTAGATAGTGTATCCTGGTATGTTTACGTCCCAGTCATGGTTTTGTGTGTACCATGTTTCTGTGACTGCCATGATATCCAGATGTTCCTCCTCCATCAAGGTCACTAATTCAGGAAGCTTGTTACCCAGACTACGGGCATTGGTACTCATTGTTCTCCATTTTTTGATGGCTTTACCTTCTGTTGCAGCATCCCCCACTGACCTTTCTACCTTGGTCTTTTTCTCATTTAGTACCCTGTTTTGTGGGGAGAGGCTGGGATTTTCCTGCTGCTTATCAGTGCCTCCCACCTTAACTAGTTTAAAAGCTTGCCACCTTATTTAATATACCCCCCGAGTGATGGGACATCCTGTGTGTATTATTTTTTATATTTTACAGGGAGGATCTAGGTGACATCATGGAAGGGGCAGGTTTAGAGACAGTTTAACTGTATTCTGTATTTCCACTTAGAGACATTCCTGTTTGGACTCTCTTGAAACAACAGCTAACTAAAGCACTGTAAGAAGGTATACATTAGACAAGTCTAAGTGTATAGTGGTAGGAGTTTATATTTGTATTTTACCTTGTTCTTTTATGTGATTGTATGTTTTGTGATATATTGTTCTGTGGTTACATTTTACATATTTTATTAATTTTAAGTAAAACGTCTTATTTTAAAGAGACTGCCTGCATCTTCCAACTCCTTCCTTTTTGCCTGTGATGTATGGATGGTTAAGATTTTGACAACACTGTTCATAAGCTTAATGGTATACCAAACTGGAAAAAGGTAAGAATTTATCTAAGGTCTCTCATAGAGTTTTTAAGTGTTCATTTTGTATACCTGGTTAGGTGCCCATAGGCAAAAGATATCTGGCATTCCCCAAAGAGCAGAATTATCTGAGCCTGTACAGTTGGCTATGCTAGCAAGAGGTTCACAGTTTGAATCCCTCCAGAACTTGAGACCAAAGGTGATTCGGGCCCACAAAACAGACAGGAGGGTTACCCTGTTCCTTTACCATGTTCACAATACTGCTATCAGAGGTTGGCACTGTGAAAGCAGAGGGCCTGACCTGCTGAGTTGGGTTGTGACAGATTAGTTGGCAGCAGTGTGCAAATTTTGGTAATACAAGCTTTTATTGTTCAGTGTTTCAGCTTAATATGGTCAGCTCCCTTGCAAGACAAGGCAGTGATTTATTTTTTTTTTAAAAAGGACACAGAACTATATCACTTGGCTTACATTCAAGTTCCTACCTGTTTTATTTTATTTTTTTAAAGTGCAAGGTAGAGTAGTCGTAGTTAGGAAGAAGATGGCTTCCAACTATAGCGATGACACTGTAGACTACTTAAAGCAGTTGTGCAGGGACATAGGAGTCCTGTACAAGGTGAAAGTCACCAAGCAGAACCTCATGGATGTCCTGATGGTCACAGATACCCAGAGCATCGAGTCACAGACAGTGACTGTAAGGGACCGAACCTTGAGTGTGGAAGGGCTAGCGACCAGTGCAGTGTCCAGATCCGATGAGGAGGGCAGCAGGGCCAGTGCCAGCAAAGGACCACAGCAGCAGGGGAAGGTCACCAGCATTCTGGAACCAGAAGTACTCAGGCTGCAGACTGAGTTAGCAAAAATGGAGCTGGAGTTCCAGAGGGAGGCAGAATGAGAGAAGCGAGCTGCAGAGAAGAAAAGGGAGTGTGAACAGCGAGAAGCAGAGTGAGAGAAGTGAGCCACAGAGCAGAAGAGGGAGCATGAACAGTGAGAGGTGGACCAAGAGGAGTGAGAGCATGAGAGGCAACATGAACTGGAGAAGTTACGACTCCAACCACCAGTACCAGAGCAGGTAAGTGGCTTGGGTTTAACTGGAACTACAGGACAGGGTTACAAATTGAATTCCAAATTGATAGCTGAATTTAAAAATGGGGAGGATATGGATGCCTTTTTAAATTCTTTTGAAAAACTTTGTATTCAGGCTAAAATTCCTAGGGAGTCCTGGAGCTTCCAACTATCCCCGCTACTTACCAGGAAAGCTCGGGATGCACTGGGTCAAATGGACAATGAGGACAGTAATGATTACAGTAAACTTAAAGCTGCACTGTTAAAAAGATTTGAATTAACTGCTGAATCTTACAGAGCTAAATTCTGCAAGCTTAGGAGAAGTTCTGACATGAGCTACGAAGAGCTAGCCATGAAACAACGTCAGTTTTTAAAATGCTGGTGGGAAGGAATTGAAGCAAACTCTGTAGATAAACTTGAAAATGTGATTCTGTTAGAACAGTTTTTCTGGGCATGCCCAGCAGAGCTAAAAACCTGGCTGAAGTACCGAGATCCCAAAATAGTGCAAGAGGCTGCTGAACTCTCGGACCCCTATGCCAAGAGCAGACCTGCTCTGAGAGTGAATGGGGTGGGCATGGCAGCACAGAAAGGGAAAAGCACACCTTCAGGGCAGCTAAAACCCTCACTGCATCCACCAAAGCCAGTTAGCCTCAGGTTTCAGAGAAAAGATTTCTCTGAGAAAAGAAATAAATGTTGGTTGTGTAAAGAAACTGGGCATATTGCTAGACAGTGTCCCAAAAAGGCGAGCAATACACAACCAGGGGCTAGAAAAGAAGTAGGTTGTTTGTGTGTCCCTGGAAGCATGCCTGTGAACATGAGGGAACACATGCACCCAGTCATGGTGAATGGTGTACAGACACAAGGGTTAAGGGACACAGAGACATCCCTGACATTAGTAAAATGGGATCTGGTACAGTCTGGTCAGCTTATACCCCCAAAATATGTCACTGTACAAGACTTTACTGGTGGGGAGAAAACATTTCCCCACACTAGTGTTCTTCTAGACTGGGGTGAAACAGGGAGAACTGTGCAACAGGTGGCTGTACCCAAGACATTAGCAGTGGACATCATCCTTGGCAACAATCTCCAACAGGGGATGGTGTGTGCAGTTACCCATAGCCAAGCAGCAAGGGGAAATTGTAATTCCCTGAACGCCACAGAAGCCATTGTGGAAACCACTGGGAGACTGGTTCCCCAGCCTGTGTCTCCTGATATGGAGACTAATGAAAAGGGGGAAGAAATTTCCCCAGTAGCAGTTAACCACACAGCTACAGAGGGTTACTCTGAAGATGGAGTGGTGACCCATTGTCAGAGGGTTAGGAATGACAGTGATCCTGAGTGCCCTGACACTAGTGCTAGGGACCCTAGTTTAGAGACTGAAGGGGAACTGTCACATGCCTTGGGAATGTGTAAGGAGTTTGCAGCTGCTCAGAAAAGTGACACTAGTCTAGAGAAGCTGAGGGCTTGGGCAGAGTCTGATGAAGCACAAGGAGGTGATGGTAAACATAAGGTTTATTGGGAAAATGAACTGATATATACTCAGGCTGTGCAGACAGAGGGAGGGGTGCTAGGCAGGCAGCTTGTCATTCCCCAGGGGTATCGTGAGCAGTTGCTCAAGATTGCACATGATATTCCCTTGTCTGGTCATCTGGGAATCGCATGCACTACGCAGCGGTTGGCCCAGAATTTCTATTGGCCCAACTTCACCCAGCAGAAGAAGCAATATTGCAGGTCTTGTCACCAGTGCCAAGAAATAGAGAAGGTGGGCAAGAAAACCCAGGCCAGACTAATTCCATTGCTCATACTGAAGGAACCATTCCAGAGGGCGGCAATGGATATTGTTGTGCCTTTAAATACCCTTAGCTCCTCAGGGAAGAGATTCATCCTGACTGTGGTGAATTATGCCACCCGGTGCCCAGAGGCAGTTGCTCTATCCTCACTCAGGACAGACAAAGTGGCAGATGCCTTACTTGGGATTTTCTCTCATGTTGGATTTCCACAGGAGCTTATCACTGATCGAGGGGGTTCCTTCATGTTGGACCTGATGAAGTGTTTGTGGGAGAAGTGTGGGGTGGTGCAGAGATGCATGACACCAGACTACCCACAAGCCAATGGGCTTGTGGAAAGATTTAATGGTGCCCTGAAGTCAATGCTCCTGGCATTTGCTGAACAGCATGGCAGAGACTGGGAGAAATACCTTCCCGACCTGTTGTTTGCATACAGGGAGGTGCCCCAAGAGTTGACAGGATTTTCACCCTTCAAACTCTTATATGGACATTGGGTAAGTGGGCCCCTAGACTTGATCTGGGAGGACTGGGAAGGCAAGCATGCCACCCAGGGAACTCCCATAGCGGATTACATCTTTAGGTTTAGGGAAAGGCTGAAGGAGCTTATGGGGACAGCCCAGAGCAACCTGGCAGTTGCCCAACAGAAACAAAATGTGCAGTATGACCACAGAGCCTGAGCTCACTCGTACATGGAGGGTCATGAAGTCATTGTTCTTATTCCGGGCCAGAAAAACGAGTTGCAGGCTGAGTGGGCAGGACTGTACAAAGTAGTTAGGAAGGTAAATGACGTGAAGTATATTATAGAGTTATCTGACAGAAGACAGACAGAAAGGATGTACTATGTCAACATGATGAAGCCATATGTTAATAGGGCTGACATGGTGTTTGCAGTGTGCAGTCCTGGGGCGGGGACGAATGAAGGAGACCCTCTTTTGGAATTGATGGAAGAAAGCAAGTGGGAGACCTCTGTGGAGGCAGTAAAGTTGTCTCCCCAGCTGGCCCCGGACAAGATTTAGGAAGTAAGGGAGGTTTTAGCAGACTTTGCCCCCCAGTTTAGTTCCAAGCCTGGACTAACCCCCTTAGAGACACACAATGTGGAGACAGGGACACAGACGCCCATATGGCAGACAGCATATCAGGTGTCAGTGGCTGTCCAAAAGGACATTAGGAAGGAAGTGGAGGAAATGCTGGATTTAGGGGTAATCCAGAGATCCCTCAGACCCTGGGCCTCATCCATAGTCCTTGTGCCCAAGCCAGATGGCTCTACTCATTTCTGTGTGGACTATCATGGACTGAATGCAGTCATGAAGTCAGATGCCCACCCGATGCCCTGGATGGACAAACTCCTGGGCAAGTTGGGAGGGGAGCTCTACCTTACGACTATTGACCTGACCAAGAGGTATTGGCAAGTACAGTAAATAGACAGAGCTAAGGAGAGGTCGGCCTTCATCACTCCGATAGGCTTATTTGAATTTAAAGAAATGCCTTTTGGAATGAACAACGCCCTGGCCACTTTATAAAGGTTGGTGAACCAGGTGTTAAATGATGCTGAGGAGTATGCTGTGGTGTACCTGGATGACATTGTTATCTTTAGTGCCAGCTGGGAGGAACACCTGTCCCACCTTAGGGAAGTGCTGGGCAGGATACAGAAGGACAGGCTCACTGTCAAAGCTGAGAAGTGCCAGGTGGCCATTGGAGAAGTGGCATACCTTGGGCATGTGGTAGGCTGGGGACAGCTCCGTCCTAACCAAATAAAAATAGAGATGATCCAGATGTGGCCAGACCAGAAGTGCAGAAGCAAGTCAGGAGTTTTTTAGGGAAAGCAGGGTACTATAGGAAATGTGTACCCAATTACAGTGCCCTGGCTGCTCCCCTATCTGACCTGGTAAAGAAAAGGATGCCAAAGAAAATTACCTGGGGACCAGCCTGTGAGGAAGCCTTTACCAGACTGAAGGAGGCACTGTGCAGTTCTCCTGTTTTGACAAGTCCTGACTATAGCAAATCCTTTATAGTTCAGACTGATGCCTCAGACATGGGTATTGGAGCAGTACTGAGTCAGACATCCAACCAAGGGAAAGATCACCTGGTAGTCTACCTGAGTAAAAAGTTACTTCCCAGGGAGCAGGCATACTCTACTGTGGAAAAGGAGTGTCTTGCGATAGTGTGGGACCTAAAGAAGCTAGAGCCATACTTATACGGGCAGCATTTTGTGGTACAAACTGACCACAACCCCCTGGCTTGGCTGATGCAAATGGGAAAAACTAATGGTAGATTGTTAAGATGGAGTCTTGCTTTGCAAGGCTATGACATGAAAATGTTACATAGGGCTGAAGTGACCAATCAGAACTCAGATGGCTAGTCTCATGTCTATGAGGAGTGAACTGATTGGGAAGCTCATCCCATGCAGGGGATAGAGCCCCCAAATTCAGTCTTGGTGGGGAGGATTGTGACACTTGGACAGCTGGTTCTGATTGCTTTATGATTTTGTAATATAAAAATTTGTTATTGCGTGTCTCTCATGAGACATCCTGTGCTCCTGGCATGACACCCCCCCCCCAGGTTTCAGTTCAAAGGACAGAATACGTTAAACAGCAGATCTCTGTATGTGATTAACTTCCAAGAACTCGCATTTTATAGCCTTGTTTAGGATCTGTGTTGCTTGAAGCCAGGAACTAAAATATCAATTTTATAATGTCCTCAGGAAGGGCAGTTAATTTCAACTGTTGCTGAAAAACTATGTTACAGCTTGGTGAGAAAACTGCAGAGTTGTAAAAAGTTCTGTGATGTCTTTGAAAAAAATCAGGAAAACACACTAGATCAAAGGAAAGACTCAAGATCAAATGGTCATATGGGGAAACAAGTTTTTGCTGATGTCACCTTTTTTAATATACTCCCCGAGTGATGGGACATCCTGTGTGTATTAATTTTTATATTTTACAGGGAGGAGCTAGGTGATATCATGGAAGGGGCAGGTTTAGAGACAGTTTAACTGTATTCTGTATTTCCACTTAGGGACATTCCTGTTTGGACTCTCTTGAAACAACAGCTAACTAAAGCACTGTAAGAAGGTATACATTAGATAGACAAGTCTAAGTGTATTGTGGTAGGGGTTTATGTTTGTATTTTACCTTGTTTTTTTAAGTGATTGTATATTTTGTGATATATTGTTCTGTGGTTACATTTTACATATTTTATTCATTTTAAGTAAAACCTCTTATTTTAAAGAGACTGCCTGTGTCTTCCAAGTCCTTCCTTTTTGCCTGTGATGTATGGATGGTTAAGATTTTGACAACCCTGTTCATAAGCTTAATGGTATACCAAACTGGGAAAAAAGTAAGTATTTATCTAAGGTCTTTCATATAGTTTTTATGGGTTCATTTTGTGTACCTGGTTCAGTGCCCGTAGGTGAAAGATATCTGGCATTCCCCAAAGAGCAGAATTATCTGAGCCTGTATAGTTTGGTACGCTAGCAAGAGGTTCACAGTTTGAATCCCTCCAGAACTTGAGACCAAAGGTGATTTGGACCCACAAAACAGACAGGAGGTTTACCTTGTTCTGTTACCCTGTTCACAATACTGCGCTCTGAGGTTTCTTTATATATATATATATATATATATATATATACTGTATATATATATATATATACACATATATATATACACACAATATAGGTGAGTGGTAAATGAGTGAGATAAAATAGTGTATCATCCACTGCAGTGTGATATTTTTATCCTCTGCTTTACTGTGATGATAGCCATTTACACACACAGGTCGCAAAAGGTCATCACTCTAGGCAGCTTCCCCCTTAGCATGCAAGAAATACCTGTGCTGTTACCATAGACACAAATGCAGAACTACTTCAGAGGTCTCACTGCTGCCTACAGCTAACTCAGTGAGCATTGCAAAACACACCTATCCCCCTCCCAACTTCCAGCTCATTACTGTGACTGCAGCCAGAATTCTAAACAGCACAGCTTCACAGAACAGTCTAAACTACTGCCTGCAGCTAACTCAACTACCACTGAGACACACTCTCACTTTTTCCTCAAACTCTGATTCTCTCCCATTACAATTACTGTGATACTATCAGCTTGACTGCAGCCAGAATCCTAAAGAGCACAATTTCACAGAACACTCTGCACTCTGCCTGCAGCTAACATAATTACCACTGAAAACAATATCAGCTGTTCTGACACTCTGCCTCTCAGCTGATTATAATTACTGTGATGCTGTCAGCTTCACTGCAGCCAGACTTCTAAACAATACAGCCTCACAAAATTGTTTCTCACTCCTACCTAAAACTAACTCATTTAGCATTGCAAAACACACTCATGTGTCTCCCAGAGTTTATACACTGCTAGCTCATTCAGAAAAGCTCACACACAGAATGAGCAAACACATAAACAGGAACAGAACATAAGACAGCATAACAAAACTTCTAAAACTCTTGGCCCTATTGTATATATCGAATACATGATGGGCAGATCATGTGCTCGGCACTCGTGAGATATCCAGAGCTCACTCTGCAGGAGTGACAATATTTGCCATATCACACTCATGCCCATCACGTATCCCCTATATACGCTACTGCACTGGTATAATACATATATATATATATTATTCTATGCAAAAAACTTAGTTAATGCATCAGTTAGGGTTCTTCTACAGTGACAAAAGTGAGAAAATTTGATTTTAGGGTTCCCACCTGCAGCCCACCCAGCTCACCCCCATCACAGGCATCCGAGTGTGGGTTGGGGTCATCGGCCCTAACTCTCACCCCAAGCCATGTCTAACAAGCTGAGGTGGTGCAGTGTAGGAGAATGGGGTGAGAGTTAGGGCCGACGACCCCAATGCACACCCCGGTGCCTGTTGGTGGAGGTAAGCTGGGGGTGGGGTGCAAGAGGTGGGAACCCTAAAATTGAATTTCCTTGCTTTTTTGCTGTAGATGAATCCTAACTGATGCATTAATGAAGTTTGTTGCTTAGAATTTCCTTACTTTTTAAGAAAGAATAGAAAAGTAGAAAGTTGCACAAGTTGGTGGGAGTGCGGAGCCCAAAAACTTGTAAGTGTCGGGCCACATTACACACCCAATGACTAAAAAGTACATTGACAACAGCAAGGCCTGCCACCAAACAAATGTTAATCTAGTAGAGCAATAGAAAATGCTGTCCAGAAAATGTAAACTGCGCCACACAATATCTCCACAAAAAACATATTGTCCAACACATAAACACCGCTATTGACATCTACAGGACATGTTGTCAACACTCTTCAAATTTCAAATAAAAAGACCAAGCCGTGTCTGAGATGTAACATCAAAATTTTAAATTTTCATTCATCAGAGTGGCACAGTTCCACACCCATTGACATTTAGCAAACACAACAACTGAAAACTACATCCATGACACTAAGGCTAGGCACCCTATTCAATTTCAAGCCACCAGCACAATCCAAAACACTGTCCGCAACACATGAAGTGCATCATGCAATATCTCCACAAAAAATATTTTCTCCAACATGTAAACACAATAATTCACATCTACATTACATGTCGTAAACACCCTCCAAATTTCAAGTAAAAAGACCAAACCGTTGCAGAGATATTCAGTCTTAAAAATTGGTAAAATTTCCCTATCTATTCCATTATAAAAAATCTGGCCATCTTGTCCCTCCCTCACAATCAAAGATGGTGACCAAAGAATCTCACGATCAAAGAATTTGCAGACTCGTGATCAAAGAATTTGCAGGGTCACGACCAAGAATGAAAACTGTTCTAATTTTAAAAATGAAAAGAATTGCAGTAAACCAGTGCCATGATTCATCAGAAAGAAGCCCCCTGAGTAAAACCCACCATCATTTGTCTTCCTAGGACACCTCTGGGCTGAGAAAATAGATTTTTTTATCTGGCCATCTTGTCCCTTGCTCGCGATGCATGATTGTGGTCAAAGAATCTCGCGATCAAAGAATTTGCAGGCTCACCATCAAATAATTTGCATGGTCACAACCAAAGAATTGAAAGGGTTCTAATTTAAAAAAATAAAATAATTGCAGTAAACCACCACCATGGTTCATCCAAAAGAAGCCCCCTGAGTAAAACCCACCCTCATTTGTCTTCCTAGGACACCCCTAGACTGAGGTAATTGATTTTTTAATCTTGCCATCTTGTTCCTCACTCACGATGCATGATCGCAATCAAAGAATCTCATGGGCAAAGAATTTGCAGGCTTGTGATCAAAGAAATTGCTCGCTCATGAACAAAGAATGAGGGACAAGGTGGACAGATTTAAAAACATATTTTCTCAGCCCAGGGGTGCCCTAGAAAGTTAAATGAGGGTGCATTTTTCTCAGGGGGCTTCGTTCTGCCCCATCTGAATAAAAAAAAAAATGTTTTAAATATCTCTGGTAGTCTTGCACCCCCCGATCATGATAAAATAGATAATGATCTCTCTATCCCTGGTAGTCCAGTGGCCCCCCCAAATGTGTATTTTATTAATATTTACTTTTTTATATCCCTGGTAGTCTAGTGGCCCCCCCAGATCTGTATTAAATAATTATTATTGTTAATATCCCTGATAGTTTAGCTGCCCCAGATCATGATAACATAGATTACAGTGTCTGTATCCCTGGTAGTCTAGTGGCCACCCTCAATGTGTATTTCATTAATATTTTTTTTGTATACTTGGTAGTCTAGTGCCCCCCGATCTGTATGTAATTATTATTATTCTTCATATCCCTGGTAGTCTAGCGGCCCCCAACCCAGCCATTCCATCCCACCCAGCACCCTCCAACCCTTCCCCAGCAGGCAACTGGCACAGCCCACCTCTCACCTCCACGACCAGCCACCGACTGTGTGTACTACGAGTGCTAATGTAAAAAGGCCTCTGAAATTATTTCTGAGTGCCTCTTTGCATTAGCGCTCCTAATACACACAGTCAGCGGCTGTCCGTGGAGGTGAGAGGTGGGCTGTGCCAGTCGCTGGCTGGGGAAGGGTGGGGAGTGCTGGGTGGGCTGGCACAGCTGAATGGGGGTAGGGAGCCACTAGACTACCAAGGAACTGCAGATGCTTATCTATGTTATTATGATTGGGGGAGACTACCAGGGCTATGAAGAATAAAAATCATTTAATACAGATTGGGGGGGCCACTAGACTACCAGGGATATAAACAAAATATGAATGGAATACACATTGGGGGTGGCCACTAGACTACCAGGGATACAGACATTATAAAGTATGTTATTATGATCCCGGGGGGGGGCGATAGACTACCAGGGATATCAACAATAATAACTCTGTAATACGGATCGGGGGGGCCACTAGACTACTAGGGATATAAAAAATATATACTAGTAAAATACACATTGGGGGGACCACTAGACTACCAGGGACAGAGAGATCATTATTTATGTTATCATGATCGGGGAGGGGGGCACTAGACTATCAGGGATATTGAAAACATACACATTTTTTATTCAGATGGGGCAGAACAAAGCCCCCTGAGCAAAACACACCCTCATTTTACAGTCTAGGGCACCCCTGGGCTGAGGACAATCAATTTTTAAATCTAGCCATCACACCCCTCGCCTCACGAGCACACGATTATGCATCAAAGAATCTCACGATCAAAAGAAATTGCATATGCTGCACCAAAGACCAAGTAGCGAGCCACAAACTAAGATTTTAAAAGCTCAGAACTCTATTTTTAGACTGATTTTGATCAAACCAAAGGCATGGCTCAATAGATCAGGGCCACCTGAGTAAAACCCATCCAAGTTTTACTTCAGAAGTGATCCCTGAGCCGAGATATTTGTGTTTTTCCGATTGGAAAATCAAAAACAAGATGGCGGACCTTGTGATCAAAGAATTTTAAAAATCCTCTGGGACAAAGATTCTTGAACCACGAGGCTGCAAATTCTTTGATTGCCAGGTGGGATGAGATGGCCAGAACCCCATTCTTTGTTGGCAAAACATACATATAAACTTTCCCATTGACTTGTAATGGGAACTTTTAAGTGGCATAACTTTTAAATGCCTTAATATTTTTTCACCAAATGAAAAGTGGCATGTTTGGCCACCAAAGCTCTTTCAATGAGCCATCAAGCAGAGTGGCACGCCACACAACGGCTGTGCAGGGCCATGTCCAAAATCCCAAAAGCTGCCTCCAAAAATGGATAATTTTGCATTTTTCAGCGTTTTTGTATGCAAAGACCATAAGTCCGACCAAAACGCAATTTGGCAAATCAAGAGATCTACCATGCCCCACTGTGCATTCCAAATTTCAGGCAAATCTTTTGAACGGGTCCAAAGTTATTAACGTCCAAACTTTTGACTTTAGTATGTAAGTGACCGCTGAACCCTAACTATAGCGGCATGACCGCGCTACTATAATATGTGTATATATATATATATATATATATATATATATATAATACCACTGCAGTAGCACTAGTATAGCTAGGGTTGAATGTCAACTTCTATGTTAAAGTCAAATTTCTGAACCTTAATAACTTTGGAGCTGTTCAACAGAGTCACACAAAATTTGGCATGCATAATCTCTTCATGCAGATCTCTTAACATTCAGAATTTGTGTGAGTCTGTTTCTGGATTTTGAGAAAAGAAGTGTGAAAGAATCTAGAATTACCAGTATTTTTTTCGGGACACATATCTCAAAAACAGGTTTATGTTTTAGTCTACAATTTTCAGAGTAGAAAGCCTTTGGGTCTCAGATATGCCTTTTGAAGGTTTGGTGAAAAAATGTTAATCCATTCAAAAGTTATTAATGTTTTAATTTTCCCATTATTTCCTATTGGAAAAGATAAGTGTCCTGCATGAAACCAAGCTTGTTTTCACAGAGGGACATCTTTGTTTCACAGGCGATGTCACATAGTATCAAAGGGAGCCTTTTGTGTTTTCACAGAACACTGTTGTGTTGGCAGGAAAGTATCGCAGGAGGCTGTCTTGTTTTCACAGACAGGATGACAGACAAAACAGTGCTGTGAGAAAATACAGCACACTTCTTCCTGCACTATGTCACCCTGTCCCCTCGAAACTGTGGGGCACTGGGAAGTTCACTCCCAGTGTCCCCATTTATATTCTCTCCACCAGGAATATGGGATATTGGGGAGCACACTCCCAATGTCCCCAGCCATATGTAACCCCCCTGAAACTGTGGGACACTGAGGAGACAGTGCCCCAGATCATGTCCCTCCAGTAGTGTGGAACACTGGGAAGCCCACTCCCAGTGTCCCCAGTAATTCCCCCCCAACAGTGCAGGACACTGGGGAGCTCACTCTCAGCTTCCTCAGTCATGTCCCTTCCCTCAGCACTGTGGGACAATGGGGAGCCCACTCCCAGTGTCCCAAAAAGTTTTTTTTTTGACATTGTAAAGAAGAAAACCATCCCCAAATGTCTTTTATTTTTTCCTGAAAAAAAAACAAAACTGTCCTTTGCTGTCCCTGCCATCACCCTCCCCATCCTGTCCCTACCACTGAGGACCCACCACCCCACACCTCCCCTTGCCCTATACTTACCACAGAAGGCCATCCACTGTTATTGTCTGTGGACTGGGACATGTCTGCACTCTTCAAAGCCAAACCGTAAACTGAGAAATCAAGTTAAGTGCCATATACTGTATTTTGAACTTATGTTGATATCTTGGCCGTTTTTGGATGTTTTGTCATCAAATTTTCAACATGAGCTTTTTGGGACACTGCCCGAGGTTGGATCATAGAGGTGGGGGTGTTGCCATTATATTTAGAATGGAACTGGGCCTTGTGGATGTGCCAGTGGGGTCCACCAGATACTTCGAGTGTATCCTGGGTAAGGGTGCAGGGTGCGGGATTTTCCTCATTTACCGTCCACTTGGTGATGGCGGAGAATACCTGCAGGACATAGCAGACTTTCATCATCGACATAGCATTGGAGTCCCCCAGAAGGTTAATTCTGGGGGACTTCAATGCCTGGGTCAATAATGAACTCTTACAATTTGGTCAGAATCTCCTCTAGCTAATGACTATGCTGGACCTTACACAGGTGAGTACCTCCTTGACCCATATAGGGGATCACTCATTGGATCCGGTGTTCCTCCTGGGGATGGAGATAGTGGACTTGGGGGTGGAACCAGTCAGTTGGTCTAACCATCACACCATAAGGTTCAGTTTCAAGGCTCCCCCAAAATGGACTTGCCTCTATGGAGATGATCAACTACCGCCCTTTAAGGGGTGTTACCCCAGAGGGTCTGTCAGTGGTGCTGGACCTATTGGGTTTGTCAGGTGAATGCATGAGTTCAGGGGATCTCATACTGGCCTACAATAGAGCAGTGGGAGAGGATCTGGACAAGATTGCTCCAGTTTACATTCAACTACACACTGTTTACCCAAAGACCTCGTGGTTTAATGGTTCCTTGAAGGAGCTGGGGAGAGTTGATCAAAGGCTAGTGAGAGCATGGCGGAAGTCAGGCTTGGATGCTGACAGGCTTAGATTGATAGAACATTATAAGGGTTATCAATCAGAAATCACCTGTAAGAAGGCAGAATTCCTGTCCAAGGAGATTTCTGCTGCATGGAATTGACTGGCTCAGCTCTTCCGGACTGTGGACAGAATGTGCAATCCAGTCTGTCTTCAGCTTGGAAGATCATTTTCTCATTTTAATGTGAGGAGTTTGCTTGATTCTTTGTGGATAAAGTTGCCAGCATCCAGACTGGCAGCGGCCCTACTCTCCCTATGAGGGACTGTGGAGGTCGGCGGGAGGTGATGAACACTCGGTCTGTCTGGGTGGATTTTTGCTGGCCAGAATTCATGGACATTGTGCAGATCATCCAAACATTGTGTCCAACTAGCTATAGTTTGGATCCAGGCCTGACACCCTTATTAGTGGGCTGTGTAGCTGTCATTTGCCCGATCCTGTCTAAAATTGTCTGGGGATCCTTGGAGAGGGGTGCCTTTCCAGATCCCCTTAAGGAGGCAGTCATACAACCACTCCTAAAAAAACATCCTCGGATCCAGACTGTTCTGTTAACTACAGGCCTGTCTCTAGTCTTCCTTTTGTTGGGAAGGTTATTGAGAAGGTGGTTGTGTTGCAATTGGATGACTAACTTGTGAACCACAATGTCTATGATGTCCTCCAGTCTGGGTTTCGGAAAAAACATAGTAATGAGACTGCACTTGTTCGGGTATTGAGTGACCTAATAGTGAGGGATCGAAAGGCACGTACCATCTTGGTTCTTCTCGATCTTCCTGCAGCATTTGACACTGTGGACCATGGTGTGCTATTGGAGTGCCTGCGGTGTCTTTGTGGACTGTCAGAGACAGTTCTAGAATGGTTTCAATCTTTCCTCATGGGCAGGTCTCTCAGGGCTCCATACTGGCACCCATGTTGTTCGCAGTGTACATGCTGCCATCAGGAGAGATCATTAGGTGATACGGTGTGAGTTTTCACTGCTATGCAGATGATACTCAACTGTATCTGTCCTTTCTATCTGAGCAGGGGGATGCAGTCTCTGTGTTTAACAACTGCCTTGCCGAGGTCAAGGACTGGATGAGCACCAGCTGGCTGAGACTGAACCCTGACAAGACTGAAGTGCTGGTTGTTGACCCTGGTCATCCGTGGGGCAGGTTTGGGGGCTGGACAGGCATTGGGCATATAACTTGATGACGTCCAGCTTATTACCTCTGACCGGGTGCATAACCTGGGTGTTATTTTTGATGACGGATGGACCCTGGAGTCTCAGGTGTCTGCTGTTGTCAAATCCTCTTTTTACCATCTGAGGAATATCACCCAAGTGAAACACCTGGTTCCTCTGGATGGCCTTCCAACACTGGTCCACGCCTTCATCACCACCCTCCTTGATTACTGCAATGTCCTCTACCTAGGGCTACCTGGAGTTGATATATGCTGCTTGCAGCTAGTGCAGAACACAGCAGCCAGGTTATTAACTGGTACATATAGGACCAGCCATATTACACCTGTGTTGCGCTGACTGGACTGAATGCCTGTCTGTACAGTGGTGGATGGCCTTTAAGGTCAGTCTTCTGACCTTTAAAGCCCTACATGAACTGGGACCCAGCTACCTGCAAGATCTCTTGGTTCCCTACTACCCCCTCCGTCCTCTCTGATCTGCCGATGAGGGGTTGCTAGAGATTCCCAGGGTATATATATATATTTTTTTCACTTTCCTTTTTATCCTCCTATCTACCTCCGGAGCCCACTCCTTCCATCCGCTCATGTCCCCCGAGTCACCTACCTTGGGATCTGCCCCTAGAGTGCCTCCTCCTCCTCTTCTCCTCGCACAGCGGGGTCTGTCCCTATGTCAGTGGCATGGGTGGTACTGGAGCGGCCTTCATCCAGGGCTGCCGGAGGGGTTTTTCCATTTTTCTCCCTTAGGTCCTTCACCCCCTGAGACGTTGGCGCTTGGGACGTACGTCCCGAGTGGTGGCGTGCTGATGCATCCGGCCTCTCATGTGCTGCGGCATCCCCCCTCCCCAGCTCTGGTAATCGGAGCCGCCTCCATCCCTTCCTGATGCCGGTGCTTCCACCGACTGTGGAAGGGATGCAGAATGCAGATGTGTTCTTGGTTTCCCACCCCGAGGGAGGAGAGCAACCGTTGGGACGCCAATCCTCCATCTCCCCCACCGACTCGCCACCCGAAATTGCTCTCGAACCCGGCTGCCGTGTAGCGCGAGGTGGCGTCCAGTGCCTCAACCTCAGCGACACCGGCCAGCACCTCCCAGGTATATTTAAAGACATATGGTGCTCGTGCTTTTTCTTTTGTGGCTCTACTCCTGTGGAATTCTCTACCTCATCGGTTGAGAGAATGCTTGACCATCGGGAGGTTTAAGCTAGAACTTAAGACCTATCTTTTTAGAATGGCCTTCCCAGACAATCTTAATTAACTAATTATTTGTATATCTGTGATTTTATGCATAGTATTTTTGTAAAGTGCCTTGATTCTATGAAAGGCGCTATATAAAAGTTTGCTTTGCTTGCTCATGAACACTGTCACTGTTGTTTCATTAATTGGACCCGTAAAGTGATTTCCCAGATGCTGCACAAAATCATCTTTTAGGACTGAGTAACAAAATAGCAGTTCCAGTGTGCATGAGGTGGTGTCCCAAAAAGCCCATGTTGAAAATTTGGAACAAAAATACCAAAAAACACCTGAGTTACACACAGTCGTTAAAAGTTTCTTATGCACGCATGTAAGTTTGCCAATTTTTTATATTTTCACTCCAAATTTTGAACATAGCCATCTCTTCACACCACCTCTTGAACAGTACAGCTGTAATTTTTGACATCCCACAGAAAAATGTTTTTGCAACTGTGGCATGTACTGGCGTGGTCCTTGTGCAAAATTACCTTTCAGGACCTAGTAACAAAATGACAGTGCCAGTGTTCATGGCGTGGGATCCCAAAAAAACAATGTTGAAAATCTGGAGCAAAAATGCCAAAAGAACACCTGAGTTACATGCAGTCATTAAAAGTTTCCTACTCACGTGTGTAACTTTGCCAATTTTTAATATTTTTGCTCCAAATTTTCAACAGTGCCATTTTTTCACACCACTTCATGAACAGTACAAATGTAATTTGTCACTTTCTGCCCAAAAAGGGTTTCTGCACCTGTGGCAATGAATGACGTGTTGCCACTGATTAAGAAATTTTCACCTATGGGGTTTATAAGGTGGGGTGATAAGAACACTAGATAAAGAATTTGATGTCAAAATGTGAAAAAATGACAAAGTTATCATGGCTACATACACACAGTATACGCATCTCTGAAGAGATGAGGCCCTGTGCTCCCACAGACACAGCATTGGTGCTGACAACTACAGGGTATCCCCCCGATGTGTGTCACTCTCCACAGGGTGGGGTGGGGGCATTAGGACCGATGACTCCAAGGCACTCCCCCAGACACCTGTCAGTGCCTGCAGGGTGGGGGTGGTGTGTTAGGGTTGGAAACCCTAACACCCCATTTCCCTTTTTTTGTCACTTTAGTAACAACTCTAACTGATGCATTAAGGTAATGTATTATATTTTGGTTCATTTACAATACTGGGAACTTTCCCCAGTATTGCAAGTTGGATGTACTCCCAAGGCTTAAACTTGTGACACCAGGAGCCCCTCCCCAGTGCTGCAACAATCAACCCTCCCCTTAAAAGCAGGTTCAGACAGGTGGGGGACACTTCTGGTGGTGTACTAATAACCCGATATGCTCACTTCCAGTAATGAGATCTATAGCCTATCCACAATGTAATTAAATGTACAGTATATAGAAAGACTGTTTTAACCTCTTCAGCCTTCCCTTTCAAAACCTGGTAGCACATCAAGTCCTCAAGTGCAATGTCAGCATGTCAAATACTGCATAGCTTAAGTTGCAGCAGATTTATCAGTGAGGGAGTGATTATAGAGCTGGTTCGGTACCACGTATGTGGGGTGTCATAAGTGAGTGGTGTGAAGTGGTCGGTTACTTACATGTAAGACAATTTTCCTTGGTGTGGAATTTTCATGGGTGTGATGGTTTGTTAGTTTTCAGTGATGTTTATATTTAATGAAGGGGGTTCAGTGGGACAATGCCCCCTGATGAAGGGTGCGGGGGGAGGCAATAACCCCCCGCAGGAAAATTACTGAAGAAAGATGTAAGCCCTTGTCATGGTAAATGATTTGAGTATGATTTTTTTGTGTGGGGTGGCATATAATTTTGAGCTGCAAGTTTGTTTTTTCTGCACCAGTGTAATACAATTTTCTTGTTGCCTGTGTAACTGGATGCATTGTGCTTTCTCACTCTGTTACAGTGCTATGTGTGCCACTTCCACTGTAGCTAACATGTACTTCTTTGTGGGGTTACAGAGTTTTTGTTTTAGCTGTGTTTTATCAGCCTGGTATTAGTTTGCAATGTTTTTGCTGCTCTGTTTTATACTGCACTGTTTCTAATCTAGCTGAATTGACATGGAACCTCAGAATCCTTCCTTGACTACTTGAGACCAGCACAAGGCACTCACCCTTGTGCTACAGAAGACCAGTAAACACTCCCCCACCCCAGCTAGTGGCCTGCTCAAACCTTCCCCTCATCTCCTCATTTGACCCACATCTGAATTTTAGTACCACAAACCAACATAATGTGACAGACACATTTACTTCTAAGCTCTTATCTCAGTTTGCAATCATAAAATTCAGATGGCACCCCGAGAAGGAAGTAAGTGAATGAATGTTAGTGGTGCTGCTATCTGGTGGAGCTTAAAGCTGCTTGACACTAAGGACTAATGGGATATGGGTGAGGGAGGGTTTTCTACTGGTTGTCAAGTTCTGCTTGGCCTGGGGCAGTGTGGGGAAGAAAGAACCACTGGATGCCAGGGACTGCATTGACTGAAGCAGGGTAATGGGGTGCTTTTGGATACCAGGGATTGCTTAACATGGAAGTGGAGTGAGGGAGGGTGCTATTGGCTGCCAGTAACTGCCTGGCATAACAAGGGATGAGGAACTGTGCCACTGGATGCATTTGATAGTTTGGCACAGTCACTGCGTAAGTGAAAAGGTACCACTGGACACCTTAAACAGCTTGGCATGGGAAGAAGTGAGGGAAGGGGTCCCAGACTCTAACAACTCGTAGTTATGGAATGGTAGGATGGCAGGAAGTCCTACTGTATGGGCCACTAGTGATGACTTGCATTATCAAATGCAGCGTAATGTGCATTTGTTATTAACAATACCATTTCTTTAAGAAGGATGGACATTCATTATTAAAAACTACATTTTGGCATTAGTTAGGGATGACAACAAAAGCAGGAAAATGTAACACCAGGGTAAGAAGTTTCTGAAGTGGAGGAACTGAAAATTGCAGCAAGGGGTGTAAATAGTTTCTGAAGTGGAGGAATTGAAGATTGCAGTAGTCCTGCTCCCAAACTTGTAACTATACAATGCACTTCAAAACATAAAAATTAAAATAGTGCACACACCACATATTGATGGCTGTAAGTTTATTGGTAGAACAGTGCAGAATTTTATAATTCTGGTAGAATGGAATTCTACAGAAGTTCCACAATTTCCACTTAAATTCTTCGGAATTTCATGGAAAGCAGAATGGTAGAATTCTGTGGCCATTTTACTGTGGAAAAGTGTTCTAAATCCATTACTATGGAATAATATTTTGTGGATATATATATATTTTGCTGAAACGTTCTGCAACTATTTTACATTGACAACAAGTAACACACTTATCAATTATCATAAAAACACAGTAATTTAACTATTCCAGGCTTGGGGATGAGAAAAAAATTATTTCAAATGTTGTCCTCTGTGTGTTAAAGTTATGTTCTGCTGGCTGTTAAGTCACCAAAAGAACATGGTCATCTGCTGAATAGTATTCCATGGAAATATATATCTGAAGAATAGAATTCCTCATCTAAACTCCCATGAAATGAGTCATGTGGCTACATCCCACATCCAGAATGAACCCATGTGACTCCCTCAGCTATGTGCAGATCCTACAGGAGTTAGACAGGGAAGGAATTACTCGGCTGTGTTCTTTGTTGATACAACATAAAACTGCATATAAAACCTAAAAAATCTTGTTTTAGTTGATTACTTTTACTCAAACTTGTAGTAAAACACGTAGCTGTTTGTAGTGTCTGAAATACTTTTTTTGTCTACAGTTTCTGCATTTTGTTTTATATATTTTTTTCTATTAAAGTTCTTTTTCCCATGTGTAAGTCATTAGGGGAGAGTCTTTGCTCACTAGTTTCTGGGGTGGGGGAGAGAGGGGAGAGAGAGAGAGGGAGAGAGAGAGAAAGAGACGGGGAGACAGTCAGGGAGAGATTTGATTTCTTATTAGTCAGAGTCTGACAGAAGTAAAATATGTCTGACATACACTAGTTTGTATTTACAGTCAAATAAAAACTAATTAACAGCTGTTATTCCCCCCAAAAAATTATCTTTCAGTTGGAATAGATTTGTTGCTTTAAATAAAACATTTTTTCATAAGCAGCCTTTTTTCCTGTTCAAGAAGGAAATGTTTTCTGTTTCTGACTGTGAAAAAGAATTGTGTTGTGACTATTATGATGAAGAAGAGTCGTTCAGGGCATGGTGCTGTGAAGTTCAGTTCCGTCACTGGGATGCAGGCTTTGCAGCCCTCTGTTGTGCACATGCTGGTCACAGCTCCAGTAAGGCAAATTGCTGTGGTTGTGCCATCTGCTGACAGTGGAAGTGTAGACAACGGTAGTGGTGTTAGTGCAACTGTGCAGCACAGATGCATTATTAGTATTACTAGTGAGCGAGTGAAGTAGCAGCAATGCTTCTTATGTCGCAATCACAGGGAGAGGAGGAGGAGTCTCAGAGTCAGGCTACCACTGAGTCTGAAACTCAGTCAGAAATCATTTTTGATGATTCTCAGTGAGAGTTTTTCAAAGAGAAAGAAGATAAGGCAATAGAAGAAGTGGCGGAGGTAGATGATTCAGGGAATTACTCAAATAAGAAGGATAGTGAAGTAGTACACCAGGATATCGATACTGCAAGCAGTGAGTTTTGTTCTGATATAGATGATCCTGTCCTGGATATAGACTGGGAGCTAGAGAGAGAGGCCCCCAAAATGTATTTTAATAAATAAAAAAAGAACCTTGAATGTGAGAAGTTGGAGGATAATTTAATGGGTGAGAAATTAGGTAAGGGCATATTGAAGCTTAAAAAATCAGAGTGAGCATCATGACCATGATAAGCAACAAGGGGACAGTGCTGCAGGAGGAAGCACTGAATGAGTGGGTGGTGATAAAGTCAGAGCAGAGGTTTAGGCCCAGTCACTTCCATTTATCATGTTCAAATGTCACATGTTATGAAGCTGCAGCCAGTGGCAGAAACCACTTCTTTATTCTTGGATTTTTTTTATCACAGATCCAAAAGATGAGAGCATCATTTGCCAGATCTGCAAAACTCAATTCAGTCATTGCAAACCTGGCTCATGGCTTGGGAGAATGTGGCAGCCTAGCCACATGAAAACAACACATGTCATTGAGTGGCAACAGCATGAGAGGGAAGCTAAAATGGGATTGAGGTGACCTATTTCTGGCATGGGGAAGAGATGATGATGATGATGATGATGATGATGAGTCCATGGTGAGGGACATACAGTAGATATCAGTAGTAGTAGCATTACCAGACCTATTTTGAGTCCTCAAACCAGCACCTCTGCCAATATAGCATCAAAACAGTCTACTTCTATTTCAGGCTGTTTCACAAAGGGGACAAGCATGAGACCATCCTTAGGTATAAGTAGTCCATCCCAGTCATCTGTCACACAATGTACCCCATCTGCACCCACACCACTATTGCAACCTAAAATACCTGAGGCACTGTTCAAAAAAACAAAATATCACCAGAACCACCCAGTCCCCCATCAACTCAATGCCTGTTTGGCTCAAATGCTGTCAGTTGATATGATAACTAACTCATTTGTTGAAAATGCTGGTTTTTGGCATCTGATGAGTAAGGTAGTTCAGAAGTGGAATATTCCATCACAAACATATTTTTCCACAAAGCCTGTACCAGAGCTCTATATTGATCTTAAATCTTTTGTGTCACATGCCTTTAGCCATTCTGCCACAGACACTGTGCACCTTGCTATGGATGTGTGGAGCAGTGGGGCCTGGTGCTGCTTCCTCACATATGTGTATTACAGGCCACTGGGCTTGTTTCCCTAACTTTTCTGCAAACCCTTGTCATTCTTCTTCCTGACAAAACTACCCTCCCCTTGCTGGTGTACATCAGCAGACCACACTCAGCATGTCCTGTATGGACACTGTATGGCATACTGCCATCAATCTATTGAGTGAACTTCCAATTCAAATACCGTAGATGAGTGGCTGATGTCACAGGACATGAAAGCAGGGTTTATTGCCAGTGCTAATAGCAGAAATGTACTTGAGGACATTGGGATCCGGGTCATGTACTCATTTGCTATGTTTTGCATACCGTCTTCATTAATTGTACAGTACTAAATCAAGAATAATAATTAGATTGATGCTATGCTTACCTCTGTCCATTGCTTGTGTGCATATTTTAGGTGTTCTACAAAGGCCAGGAATAAGCTTAAAAAGCAGCAGATAAAAAATGGAATTCCACAGCTCTGACTAAAGGAAGTAGCCACACGGTGGAATTTTACTTTACATACAGTATGCTTGAATGACTGTTTGAGAAATACAAGGCCTTAACAGACTTCACCTCACTTCACAGAGACCATGACAAATCCTCCCTCTCCCTTAGTATGGCTCAGTGGCACTTAATGGACAGTCTTATTCAAATTATACAGCCATTTGAACATGCTACCCAGTCTGTTAGTGCTGAAAATGCCTGTATCAGACATGCAATGCTACCAATTTGTTACAGCAGGCACTAGTACACATCAGGGAGCAGTTCAACCATAATGGTGATAGCACTGACAGTGAACTTGTAGAGAGGCTGAGAGAATGTGTGTGCAGTGACCATCATTTGTGCAGCATCTTGGAGTCCAATATTTATGATGTGGCAACATTAGTAGATCCCTATTATATGCATGGCATCATGGCTGTTCTTGAGGAGGGAGATTTAGATAATAAAATTGAAGTACTGCCAGGACTTGTGCAGAAACACATGATAATCTAGACCAGTAGCAAGGTAAAGACAGCAAGCAGCAGCAACAACCTTCCAGGCATTCCTTGTTTAGACCATCATCCTCATCTGCTCCAACTGCCAGCACTAAGTTATCATCATCCTCATCCTCCGCAAGTTCAACAGCAGCCTGAACTAAGCAGTCGCAGTGGCCTAAATCCCCTATGGACAGTTCTTTCTTAGGAGGCTGTGTCCAGCAAAAAGGTTGTGCCACCTGAGTGAGAGAGCCAGATATCTGCTGCCTCACTTGTACATGCATTCGTGGCTGTGGGTACAGCTGGAGCCAGATGACGAACTACTTCTGTACTGGCAGAGTAAATTGATAGTGCAGTCTGCACTTGCAAAGGTTGCTATTAAGTTCCTATTCTGGCCAGTAGCCATTGTAAGCTCTGAAAGAGTGTTCAGTACTGCAAGTGGCATCATTACGGACAAGAGAACATCTCTTTCAAGTAAGAATGTCGAAATGCTTACATTCATTAAAATGAATTGGAACACGTCCCACCTGGTTACAAAGTCAGTGTCAGACTGAGGTACCATTAGAAGGGAGAGGGAGGACCAAGCCAGCCAGCAGAGTTGGGGATGGAGGATGATGATGGCAGTGTCAGGGTGGATGATCCCTCACATGAGGATAATGCTGAGGGTAATTTCGAATGCAGTTGGTAAAAGTAAGCCCTAAAACCTCCACTTACATACTGATACTGACCAAAAGTACCACCACTCGTTCCTTGAAATAGCAGTCCTCTACATCCCTCTGAAAGCTTGCTCTTAACACTTTCCAATCATGTCCTCTGGTTCTTTCGTCTTTAAATCACTCATGTTACAAATATCTCTGGGTATGGCATGTTCATTTTGTTTTTATTGTCTTCAGTAACTTGAAGATTTCAATATCATATCATCCTTTCTCATGTGGTCTCTAGTGAGTATATATCATCACCGTGCCTTTAGATGATCTTTGTGAGATCTGTCCTGTTGAATCATCGTGATCATGCTTCCTGTTACTGTCTCCAGCCTGTCAATCTGTCCTTCCTTAGGTGAGGACTTCAGAACTAAACACAGTATTCAAGGTGCATTTTCCACAATGACTGAGAGAGGTAGTAGGTCACCTCCTTGTAATCATTTTGTCAGTACCCCTTCTGATACACTACTGCATACTATTAGCCTTACTATAGGATTTGCATACTATCATCTTTCCAATACTCCAACCATTACAATTATCACAGCACTATACAGAAAAGAACTATGATGCCCATGTCTTAACAGTTGCTTAGAAAATTATTATTGAAGAGTTACTCTCCAATGTGGGACAAAGTCCAAAGAAATATAAAGTAATGAAGGTTCCACTCCTGATAATGAATCATTTTGCTTTTATTTTCCACCATTATACAACACTTCTTGATGTTACCACTTTCTCAGGTTGGTGGTCTATAGTAATGAAAAACAAATACATAAAAACACAACCACTGGGGTGTATTTACATAGATATAAAATTATAAATGTAGTGATAAACAGCCACAATAACATGTCTTTAATGCCAAAAATTGCAAAAAATTACAAACACGGCAAACAAATGTATGATTAATCATTTTGACAGAATCTTACTGTTAACCAACCAATTATTTACATGGTTATGTTAGATTGCTGTTCTGAATCACATACATAGTATTGTCAACATCAGAAAAAAACATTTGTCCCCATAATACACCACCTTAAGGTGGAGTTCATCCATAAAAATAAACTCTCCTTGGACCTTTATCATGATGATTCTTTATTTATAGCATTTATGTGATTTTAAAACATTCCATGAAGCATTATACAGAAACCCATAACCAGTAATACAGTTAATTCTCAGTAGATTTATCTTACACTTTCAGTTGAAACTCCATGTATGGTTCCAAGTATGGCACTCCAAATCAGTTTGCTTTACCCATGCTGCCATGCATAAGCATGAATCAATTATGTTCCAGTTTTAAAATTGTACTGGTCATAATTTAGGTCCTATAAACTGGAACACTCTAGCTACACTCTGCACAAAATATTTCATGACATTTAACTTCTCATAGTAAGCTTTTTTAATTACTTCCAATGCCAGAACTATTATGTGCCTACTAGTGTTAGAAAATTAGCCATTACTTTGTATGGTACACCAGCTCACCTGACCACTCAGGTTACTTGTATACTTCTTTGTTGTGTACAGTCATGCTGAAAAACAAGTAGGATGATGATACCCTCCGTATGTGTTTCAAACACTACTGTTTAAGACTAGCACTGTCATTTCCTTAACACAGTTCCTTGATAGTTAATACACATTTTGGAACTAAAATGGTTAAAAACTAAACAATACAAGGAATGAAAATAGGTAGTTGACTCTGAGTAAAAATTTACAGCAATATTTGTAATGGGCTGTAGATGGCAAGGTGGGTGTGCTGTATCTCTACAACTTCTGATCACTCTAGCTAGTTCATAATTAGACTAGTGCACTTTTAATTACCAAGGCTGCTGTGTGAACTGTATCTCCATGCACTCTGTACCCATGCTTTGGATTTTGTGATGCTTTTGCCTATGTTATCCTATGCTACTGTTTACACTATGTTCCTATTAGATGTTATTGACAGTGTCTATTTAGCGGCTACTGTCTCCCTTACTCATGTATTTTCCCCTCCCTTTTATGATGAGGATCCTTTTTAAAAGAGCTTTTAGCTCAAAGGTTGTAATTCCAATTCCTTAAATAAATAAATAAATAAATAAATAAAAAATACATTATATGGACTTTTACCTTGGTTCATCAATTCACGGTTATGCTTTGAAGAGTGCATACATGTCTCAGTCTACAGAAGATGACAGCCTATGACTTATGGTGGTTAACATGGGGTAGGGGTGGTGTGGGGTGGTGGGTGCTCAGTGGGAGAGTGGGGATGGTGGAGAAGGATGGCAGGGATGATAAGGGACTGTTTTCTTTTTTTCAGGTTTAAAGAAAAATACAGGGGGACTGTTTTCTTTTTACAGGAACCAATTAAATAAATATTTGGGGACACTGGAGATGGTCTCCCCAGTGTCACTCACTGATGGGGGCTTCTAATGCTGACACAGGGATTGAGCCCTTGAGGTCAGCACTGTCAAGGAAACCACAGGCTGTGGGGGGGGGCAGACTGATTTATATATGTTTATATGTTCATCAGTGAATAAAAAGTGTGACATGTAACAAAAGTATTGTAATTTAGCACCTGTCAGTCTTCTTCCTGGTTCTGCTCACAAAGGAAATTAGGTACAGCACTAAAACACTGTGCAAGTTCCTGCTGTATTCCCCTGCCTCCATATTACATCTACAGTCAAGTCAAACACATAAAGAAATGTAGACTCATATTAAAGAAAAATATTTATAACAAATCTTTATTTTTTTACTTCTGAAAACAAAGCATTCTTTTCCGCACTCTGGATCCCACCAGCATCAGTGTGCCAGTGTGTGAACAAAATGAGATGAAATGCTAGCAGTGGTGAGATTCAACCAAGTATCTGGTGTATTTTTGGTCAAATGGTTGGGGGGATAGTGGAGGAGATTGGACTTATTATATCTGTTTTTATGTCCATCAGTAAATAAAACGAGTGAAATGTAACTCATTAGCAACTGGTACATACATTCCATTCACTTCCAGTGCATGATGCCGATTGATAGGTTTCTATTTCATACATACAGTACACAGTAACTTATCTTACAATATACAGCTGATTTATTTTAAACTGTCAATCTGTTTTCGGCATTGTTTCAGAGAAGAGTATATGCCTGTTGCTGACGAGATTTTAGGGGGACAGCTGTACAGTGTTGTTTCAAAATGCGTGTATGGTGATGTTGTGAAATGGGAGCACATACCATAATTACCTGTACACTATGCCGAAATAAGTAAAGCATTAATTGTGCTCACATTAGTTGATGATGGGTATGTGTGAATCAAACCTGTACCCCACTAAAAAGATATGTTTGTTGCACTGAACTGCAGCTGTCGTGGCTTCTGACAGATTTTGTTTCATTTTGCAGTCACCAGTTCCAGCAGCAAAACAGTCAGGGAGTGGATCTCAAACCTGGGACCTGTTCAGGTGAGTGAGGGTGTGTTGGGGTGTACTGGGGAGTGTGGGGTGATGGGTGCTGAGTGGGTGGTAGGCATGGGGATGGGGACTGACTGGCAAGGGACCATTTATGCACAGTTGCACAAAATGATCGGTGGTTGGGAGATGCCACTAGATACCAGAGAACTATATCTGGGATCAGGATCGGTGGATGGGGGTGCCACTAGACATCAGGGAAATGAAGAATGGCAATCATCAGGTGGAGGGTGCCACTAGATATCAGGATTTATTTTAAAAATCATGGGGACAGTGATCAGAGGGTGGGGGGGTGCCACTAGGCACCAGTGAAGTTATTTATAATGACAGTGCATGTGTGCTTGTGTGTGTGTGGGGGGGGATCAAGCCACCAAACACCAGGGAAACCATGGGGTAGCTCACAGCTCATACTGCAGCTGGAAGCAGGAGTTCAGCTGTGGCTGCAGAACTAAAGAAAATCCCTTGTTCTCATACAGAGCTGGGCACCCGGGATTTTGTGTACCCAAAGTATTTCTGGCCCTAATATTGAAAAACAAACATCAGAATCTAGATAAACGGGGCCTGTTTAGTTACTGTACATTCTCATGTTTGATTTTTAAAATGACAACAGTTTTATGTATTTTCCAGGCTTCTTACTGTGTGGGGGAAAAAGAAAGATAGTGGCTCACGAAAAATGATTTTTTCCTCATGAAAAAGGAACAGATCTGTGAGAAAGAATCCTTTTTCACGAGGTCAGTTCTTTGTCAAACTTTGTCCCTCTATTCTGGATAGTGAACTTCCCCCTTGAAAACAATGGGAACTGAAAAATGTAATAACTTTGCAACAGATTAATATTTTTTCATCACAAAAAGCATTGCAGTTCTCTTATCCAAACTGTATCTACCACAGAAGAATCACACCAAAATTCCACACTGTCTGGATGCAATGGGATGAGGAAGAAACTGCAAACAATTGTGACTTTTAAGATTATTGCACTATCCATATTTCAGAATCTGTACATTCAACCTGAGCCAAACTTGCCATGCTAAGAGATCTACCCCATGAAACAGCACATACCAAATTTTGTGCAAATCTATTGATCGGCTGTAAAGTTATTAAAGTGCAAAATTTGAGGTTTAACATTAAACAGGCTACTCAACCCCAACTATAGGGGCATGACCATGCCCCTGTAATACATTTATTATTATAATAGACCACCAACCTGAGTAGATGGAAGGAAGACAGTAGATACAATGAAAGTAACATGATTAAACATTACAGCACCTCCATGCGCTGGTGATTCCCCAAGAACTATGCTGAATGAGCGGAAAGCTGCTGCTTCTGGTGCTGGTGCTGCTACTGCTGTTTCTACATTCGGCCTGTCCTTCTGTGCTATATCCTATTCCACTTCCATTTGGTGCTGCTTTCCAAAAGAATAAAGCCAATTGAAGTGATAGTTGCCCTGCTGGTGCTGCTGCATCTGACCAATCTTTCTGTATTGGCACCTCCTCCTCCATGGTTTGCTGATTCCAGAATAACCAAACCCCAGTGGACTGATACCTACCCTGCTGGTGCTGCAGCTGCATCTGTCACATCATCATGTGCATCCTGTGCTTCTATGGGATGCTGCTTCCCTAGAGAAAAGTAAAACAGATTGAATTGATGGTTGCCTATTGCAGCTGTTGCTGCAAATTTGAAATAGAATACCAATTGATGGGACATGTGGACATTATTGATACAGTACCAGTGGTTTTCAAGTTGTACTTTCTTATCTGTCGCATGGCAGCTGTATGGCCTGCTGATGTAAATGTTCTCCCCATGAATGATAATGCCATGCTGCAGTAATGGCATGGCCATGAGTGGCGGTAAGTATGGGCGATTGATAACCAGCATTTATGTATATTGGTTTTTTTTAAATTTAAATTAGTATAGCTATGCTTGTGATGGGTGCTGGCATCAAAACTATGATTATAACAAAACCTATTCATATGCCAAAAGAAAAAAAAAAGAAACAGACACCTCCCTCTTCCACCTACCACAAACTAGGTTGTAACTTCCATCTCCCAACACTCTATCAAAACCAGAATCCCACCCTGCTCCCCCAGCACCAAGTTGTTCTTTTTACAATACATTTAAGTAGATTCACCATTGGGTGACCGACCTGCTCACCCATCCACCTTCATGGCTGGCCACCTTCTTAATGTAAAGCATTCTTTGCACTTTAAAAGCATATATGTCCCCCAAAACAGCACCTGACCCTACCTACTCTTTCCTACCCACCAGCACCCAATTGTCAAATTTAAATCAAAAAGCTGACAGACTCAGACCTCCCTCCTTGAGCGCTATCATTCATGAGAAGGCAGACAGCTGTGGAGGCAGGTGGATTTAGCCAGTCACCCAACAAGAAACCAACTTAAATGTATTAAAAAAAACTGTGTGTACTGGGGGGTAAAGGAGGTTAGGATTGTAGTTTTTTTAAATCGCAAGGTGCCTGGGAACCTTTGTTCTTTGTGCCCATAACCACAATGGTAATCAATATAGAAAGATATAATAATTTTTTAGCATGTTGTGCATATATATATATATAAGAATATGCTTTAGAAAATCACAGTGATATGATTAGTACATGTTAAATTAAAATTAAAATCTTTTGAGAAAGGGCCTGAACTATTAAGGATTCCAAGATTGTTTATTTGCATTTTAGTTAAAGTAATTGTGTTTATGTGTAAGGCCATGTCACTTTAATTATAGAATATTAATATCCCACAATGATTTTGTCTGCAAATTTGACCACGTAATAGTTATAAAAGTGTGTGGATTACAATTATATTTGTGGTTAGTATATCCATGTCACAAAATGAAATTTGTCGGATTGATCATGAAACAGTTAAAGATGTGAATCAAGTTCTACTTGTTAAGGTGATTGGTTCATTTTTGTCACATGGTCATGTTTAAATTGTATTTAAATGGTATGTATTTATGGCACTGTTTATTCTGACGAAGCCTGGCACAGTACCAGGTGAAACGTAAATTTTTTTGCTTTAGCCACCTTTTGTATTCTTTTGCATGTTTGGTTTATAAAAATGCTATGATTCCAATTTAAACAGCATTCTTGTTTGTTACTCGTGCTGTGTGGGTGCTTATTCTATTTCTTTGTATTTGGTGAACCGTCTTGAGTAATAGCACCACGCATTTCCTTGCTCCTATTTTTAGTTTCCTAGTTTAGATGGAGTTTGGAGGGTAACATGATTTTTTTGTCTGGTTTTGGTGGTTTTGGGCTGGACCAAATACAGAATAACCTAATGCTGAATAACTAGTATTCAGTAAAATATTCAGAAAAAGGTATTCCCATATCCCTAGTCACCACAGTATCACGCAGAATCTGCAGATGCCTCATGATCATCATAAAACCATTGTAAAACCATTGTAATTACCATTGAACTGTCTTTCTTTTTGTTCTTTTTTTCCCACACAGGTTAGTAAATAGTGAAACTTTAAACTTTATGGGCCCGATTCTCAAAGGTTGATGCAGGCTGCGCTGAAGGCACCTTGAGCTGATCACTGATAGCACCAGGAGCCCTGTGCCTGATTCATTATCAGCAGTGTCAGTGGCTCAGCAGGTAGCACACTCACCTCTGAGGTCAGAAGATCAGAAGGCTGTGGGCTCTTTCCTCACACCAGGCGCGTGGGTTAAATCCCAGTACTGATGCTGTAGTGCAGCACGAGGGGGTGCCGCACTCCTGAGTTGCCGTCTTTCAGATGAGATGTTAAACCAAGGTCCCATCTGCCTGTTCATGTGGATGTTAAAGATCCCATGACACTTCTTGAAAAGAGTAGGGGAATTTCTCAGTGCCCTGGTCAGAATTCAGCCCATTCACAAAAAAAATACCACAACAGCTTAATCTGGTTCAAGGTCAATTGGTATTCCTCTGTATCCCCCTCCCTCAGGTCATGCCTGAAAATAGGCAGAATTTGTCTAGTGCATTTACCCAATCAACAAAAACAAAATAAATAAACAAATTATCAGGTAGGGTCCTGGCAGCAAAGTCCCAGGGCTTGTGGTAACTGTGTCCCTGCACTAAACAGGGAACACTAAACATGTTTAAGCTTCTGAGGAAGGACTTGTTGGTCTGAAAGCTAAGTCACTTTGTTCTTTTTCTTATGTCTATGTTGGTCCAATAAAAGGTATCACATCATTTGCTTCTACATATTTCCCTGGTGGTCTAGTGGACCCGTATCTCAGAAGGCAGTGCACCAACACCCTGCTCCCCTGTCCCATCCCCCAGCTGGCAGCCAGCATGGCCCTGCACTCACCACCATGGCCAGGAACCCACTGAGCTGTCAAGGACAGCTGTCAGGGCTGGGGGGACACAAACCACCAGGGACATATTTTTTTTAATACACAGGGGATCAGGGCTGAGAAGGGGGTACCATGGCACATTGTTTAAGTTCACAAACCCTCCCATAGGACACACTTCTAAGTTCCCTTAAACCAACCCTGGCTGGTCAAAGAGTACTTTGAATTTTGCCCTCTGGGAGGGTTTAGTGAATCCCAATTTAGGGGATATGGCAACTTGTATCTGCTGTAAGCCCGCTAGTACCATGCCGCAGCACAGTTTGTGGCACACAGCTAGTGTGCCCCTTTGGTGCATAATGGCCCGCGCTTGATGTAGGCTACTTTTCTGAATTGCTTTTGGTACATTTTTTGGTGCAAACCGTACTTTGCACCATTCCTTATGGTCAAGCCCCTTGTGCCATTAATGGGAGCTTTCTGAATTGGGCCATATGTCTTTCACTGTCCTATACATATATTTAAGTATTTGGGGTGGTGGATCTTCATCTGTCTGCATTCCATGTATTTGAATCATTTTTTGGTTTTTTATGCTTCTCTTTGCAGATCTGTGTCCCTCTGGTATTGCAGAGAAGCGGGGAAGGCAGTCAGAATGGCAAAGGCCCAAACCTAGGACAAGATAGCCAACTCAGTTAAGAAGGGAATACAACCTTTTATAGGTACATTAGGAAGTGGAGAAAGACCAAGGGAGGGATAGTGAGGCTTAATAAAGTGGAGCGTAAGTGGGCAGAGTGTGACAGTGAAAAAGCAGGGATACTGAATGAATACATCTGCTCAGTATTCACAAAAGAAGAGAAGAGGGAGGTACCTAAACCAATCAATAGAAACACTCTGGATCAGGTGGGTGGGGGTTGATACCAGTCCATTCACAGAAGAAAGGGTCCTGAAAGAATTCCTAAAACTGAAGGTGGACAAGCAATGGGGCCTGAAAGGATTCACCCAGAATTCTAAAAGAACTAAGGGGAGAACTAGTGACACCACTGACTCCCCTTTTTAACAAATCATGGGAGGATGGTGTGGTACCTGAGGACTGGGGCAGGGCAGATGTAATTCCGCTTCACAAAAGTGGGAGCAAAGCAGAGGCAGGAAACTACAGACCTGTTAATTTGACCTCAGTAGTGGGGAAAATTATGGAATCAGTTCTGAAAGAAAGAATTGTTGAGTACCTAGAGGTCAGCGGGGCACAAGATCCAAAGTAGCATGGATTCACAGTGAAAAGGTCATGTCAGACAAATATAATAGATTTCTTTGACTGGGTGACCAAAGTAGTAGACCAGGAAGGGGCTGTGGACATGGCGTACCTAGACTTTAGCAAGGCATTTGACACAGTCACACACGAAAGATTAATAAACAAGTTATCCAGCCTGGGAGTGGGTCCCAGGGTGGTAGACTGGGTAAAAGATTATCTGGACAACAGAACACAGAGGGTAATAGTAAACAGAGTCCACTCTGAAGAAAGGAGGGTTACTAGTGGGGTACCGCAGGGTTCAGTACTGGGACCAGTCCTTTTTAATGTCTTTATAAGTGACATTGCAGAAGGACTGAAAGGAAAAGTATGCCTCTTTGCAGATGACAAAAAGATCTGCAAAAGGGTTGATACACAAGCAGGGGTGGAAAGGATGAGAAGGGACTTGGTATGGTATGGTAAAATTTTATTTATACAGTGATACAGCCATTAGGGTTCCGAAAAATCCCTGTTCATAAGGCTTAACTGTTTACATTATGCAAAATTATTACAACTATACATTTATAACAATACAGGTTACAGAAAAGTACAAAACAATACATCAGAGTTTACAAACTCATCAATAACAGCCATGTTAGCATTTTTAGATTTACATTAATTTCACCTATTACAACAACAACGAAAACTAAGTTCGTGATTCAGGCCATTTTTAAAAACATGATCAGTAGTTGTTAGTTCACGTAAAAAAGGAGGAAGACAATTCCAACTTTTAGCTACTTGATATTGAAGGGTCATTTCACTAAATCGATTTTTTAACTTTGGTATTATTAAATCTCTAGCACCAGTTTTTCTTAAATTTAAACCATGTTTTGTTTTTGTAATTTGTTTTTAAGTTATCTAAGGATTGATTTTAAATATATTACTTAACCCGATGAAGCTAGATTCCCTAGCCCGTAAGTCTAATGGAATCCAACCCAAATCCATATACATAGTGCAATGATGAGTTTTAAATAACACCTTAACACAAATCTTGCAAGCTTATTATAAAGTGTATCCAAGTTATTTAAATGTTTTCTTGCTGTATGTCTGTAAATATGACTTCCATAGTCAATAACCGGCATTATTAATTGATTGATCATAATCAATCTTGTTTCTCTTGTCATACAATTTGATATTCGTCTCATAGCTCCAATCTTAACGTGTTTTCTTTATTAAATTTGTTATATGACATTGGAAAGTAAGACATTGATCTATATGTACCCCTAAATATTTATATGTTTCAGTTTGTTCTAAAAACTTACCCTCTTGCGTCTTTATATTTAATTTTGAAATTCCCTTTAAGTCCAATGCAAATGACATAACCTGTGTCTTTTTACTATTAACTAATAAACCCAGAGATGAAAAGTGACCTTGCATGATGCTAAAGTCACTCTGTAAGTTTAGTTCTACTTCACTTATATTTTTCCCTCTGCTACTAAAACCGTATCGCTCATGATAGGCGAATTTTTGAATGTCCAATTTTCTTTGGTAAGTCATTTAAATAGATTATGAACAGGAGGGAGCCCAGGATAGATCCCTGGGGAACCCCTCTTGTTACATAGTCCGTTCTTGACTGGTGTCCATTTAGGACAACAAATTGTGATCTTTTATCAAGGTATGATATAAACCAATTACAGGTTTCTTCCTCCACCCCTATTTTCATTAATGAGTTTATCAAAATACTATGGTTTACTAAATTAAATGCTTTAGATAGGTCCAGGTATACCACACCCACGAACTTTGCTTCCCCAAGAGGGGTTGCTATAAGATCCAAAAAGTCAGTGAGTGCGGTAGCCGTGGACCTATCCTGCCTAAAACCATACTGTTGTTGAGTCAATTTATTATATTTTTCCAAGCAGTCCATTAACTGATCATGGACAATTTTTTCAAATAACTTGGATACTGTGGACAGCAAGGCTATTGGACGGTAATTTGAAACATCCTTTGGATCCTCTCCCTTATCTATTGGTATCACTTTGGCTAATTTCCAACTAGAAGGAAACTGTCCCTCTCTTAGACTCCAATTAAAAATGTCCCTTAGTATAGGTGACAATTCCATAGCAGCCTCTTTTAATAATTTATTATCTATTCTATCTGGGCCACTTGCTTTGTTTATTTTTAATCTATTTATGTTTTTTAGAACTTCTTTGTTTATTACTCTCTTAAACCTGAATTTGGGTTCTTTCTCATCTTGGGGACTCTCACCCTTTACTTCATTCAAGGTATTAGTTTTAGTTATGAAATCTAATTTCAGATAGGGGAGATTTATAAAATAATCGTTCAAAATTTCCGCAGCTTTATTTGTTTCAAACAGTTTTCCATTCTGACTCAATTTTATTTCACTTTGTTTACTATTTGGATTCATAAGATTTTTTATAACAGACCAATAAGCACCTGGATTTGTTGATTCTTTAATCCACTGTTTATAATAACGAGCTTTTGATTTCCTGATTTCCTGTATTACTTGATTCCTTAACCCTTTGTATTGTTCCCAAATTTCACTGTTTAATGTTTTATTTGCTTTTTTCCAATAATGATTTCTAATCCTAATCATTTTCTTTATTTTTACAGTTAACCATGGTAAATGTTTTTTCCTATGATTTACTTTTTTATATGGAGCAAATTTATCACAAGCATTAATAAACATTGTTGTAAATTCCAATACAGCCTCATTTAAATCTGGGATAAGAAAAATCCTATACCAAGGGAGTCCCTGAAGATACTTTCTAAATGATAAACTATTAAATTTTAAATAACATCTTTTAGATATTTGTGATACTGATTTTATGGGAATAGAATTTTTAATTGTAGAGAATACACACTTAACTATATTATGGTCTCCTAAACTGGGGGCACATACACTTTTCTCCAAGATTGTCAATTCAGGTGAAACAAACATCAAATCCAAAATGTTAGCTTTACTTAATAAGGAACCTTTCCTTGTAGGTGTATCTATGATTTGTATCAGGTTTAAACAGCTCATTGATTTTTCCAACTTTTGACCCCTGGGACAACCCCAAGCTGCATTGAAATCACCAGCCAGAACTACTTGTAGTTGACCCAGGTGTTCCATTAAAACATGTGATAATTTGTCAAAATGGATAGGGTTTATTTTAGGTGGAGAGTAAACTACTCCAATAACCAATTTTAATTCTTGTATCTCAATTAACAGGCATTCAATGCCCTCAATTGACCCAGAGAACAACACTTTGGAGTTACCAATTGAATGATTTATATACACCAAAACTCCTCCCCCCGTGTTCCCCGATCCTTCCTAAAGTGGTAGAAGTCCCTTAATTCTATTTCTTTATATTCAGTTCCCTTTTTTAACCAGGTTTCCATTAACATTATTATGTCCGGCTCTTCATGTTCTACCCAGGATCTAAAATAGTCCATTTTATTTATCATACTTCGAGCATTATCTAAGACCATTTTAATTACAGGACCTGGGTTCAATTCAATATCTCCACAGAGAGCCAAGGACAATAACAATGCCCGGTTACTTGAACAGATATACCCTGTTTGGATTACCATGTCCTTAACACGAAGTTCTTCTCTGATGAGGTTGAAAGGGTTTTGTCGTGAGGTCAGCTTAGCTGTTTGTAACTTAAAATTATTAAAACAATTTACATGAGCACTTGATCTTTTCATCAAAACATCAGTTCTCATGATAACAAGTAGCTCAACGACACAGACCAAACCCACTATCAACCCCATCATCTTAGATGACAACATCTTTTTCATTTTACAGCTGTGTCCAAATACAAAGAAAATAATCTATAGATGCCTGTTTATAAAAGTAAAAAACAATCAGAACATTAAAATTTTTTATTTAGGTAACAGTAACTTACATGAGTCAATGCTACCCAAATCTAAACCACAAAACTGGAGACTTATTTAAGCATTAAACATCTTATTTAAGGTTACCATATACTGCTATATAAGTGTTTATTAAGATATGTTTAGCAATTATGGTAAGCTTAACTAATTATATACTCTCAGGAGTAACTCCTCTATCGCTAATTACTATCAGAGATAATGCAAAAGATCAACAATATATTTAGAATAAATACTTTCTCATTTAATACTCTAAGATTCTTCTAAAGTCAATCTGTAATCTCAGATACTTTAAACAATAGTTTTTGATCTGTTACCCCTGTTTTATAAATTTCCAGATTACCTGCTTTTTAAAATGTTACAAACTTATTCCCATTTCTCTTCCGAGGTGCGCTCGCACCATTGCGCTCGTGCAGTAGCAGCGCAAGCCTTTTATGTTGTCACTGCCCCTCCTCCTGCACTGATGAAATTAACAAAAGTCCCACCAAGCACAGCTGATGACACTCTCCAAACCTCAGTAATCAGGCTCTTGCTAGCAGGGCTGCTGCAGGAAGGAGCTTAGGCACAGAAATACACTGTCACACACAAGCACATAGTTCTTTTAGTCTGGCTGCAGTTTCTGTTGATGTGAGATGTTAACACAGCATACTTGGCAAGGTTGGAGGAATGGACAAAAGTATGGCAGCTTAGATTCAATGCAAAGAAGTGCAAAACAATGCACCTGGGAAACAAAAACTCAGGGGAACAGTACACAATGGGGGGGAGTTACTAACAACAACAAAAATGGAAAAACACCTGGGGGTAGTCATATCAGATGACCTAAAGGTAGGCAAGCAATGTGAGAAGGCAGTAAGGAGGACTGAGGGGGATACTGAGATGCATAGGTAGAGGCATCACCAGTAGAAAACAGGAAGCTGTTATCCCTCTGTAAAGACAGTTGGTAAGACCCCATATGGTGTACTGTGTGCAGTTCTGGAGACCTCATCTCCACAAGGACATAAACAGAATGGAGGCAGTCCAGAGGAGGGCAACTAAAATGGAGCAGGGTCTGCAACAGAAACCATACAAAGAAAGAAAGACTAAAGAAGCTTAATATGTATGCCCTCGAGGAAAGGAGGGAGAGGGAGGACATGATAGAAACTTTCAAGTACCTCAAGAGAATCAACAAAGTCCAAGAGGGTAGCATCTTTTAGAAAAGTGATATGCAAGAACAAGGGGCACAATTTGAAGATAGAGGGGGGAAGCTCATGGGCAATGTGAGGAAGTATTTTTTCACAGAAAGGGTGGTGGACACATAGAATGGCCTTCCTGAGGAGGTCATGGGGTCAAAAACAGTGGGAGAATTCAAGAAAGCATGGGACAGACATAAGGTAATTCTTGTGGGGGGTAGGAAGAAGTAGGCTGTTGGTTAACTAGAATCTTCAGCTTATCAAACAGGTAGGGAAATGAACAGATTGGGTGGGCCAAGCGGTCCTTATCTGCTGTCAAAGTCTATGTTTCTATGTTTTCTGCCCTGCTGAGGGCATCCTAGTCTCATCCCCTCAACACTGGATATGAAATGAAAAAGTAACTGCACTGCTAAGATGACAGCTTGACCGGGACAACAGTAAAATTCAGTCCTAACATCGGGAAGTAACTTGATCTACCACGGAGTTAAATGGGCCATTTATATTTAACAGCTTCATGTGGAAATCACTATTGCTTGATATAGCATATGGCTTTATTTTTGGAGACATGTTAAGAAACAAAAATATTTATTATGGTAATTGATAAGAATGATAAATTTGCAATAATAATTCTTTAACTGTTTGCTGTTAATATCATAGTAGTATTATTTCATTAGTTCTTTGTAAATGTGAACCAGCTATTAGTAAATGTGAACTTGGGTTTTATGGTAATTATTAATTCATGAGCCTATATTTTTACAAGAGAATGATCTATGTATTTTAAGATGTTTAAGGATACTTGCTTAAAAAAAGCTCTTTTTTAGCAATTAATGACATCAAATTAATTTCTTTGTTGGCTGCAGCCATTAAGATATATTTATGCACTTCATGATACTTTCAGAGTTATTTTATATATAAAAAAATACCATCAGTATTTAATTATGTGTGTGTATGTTGACAATTCTATTTTTTGACTGCAGCCATTCAAGATCAAATACATATATTTCATAAAAGCTTGAATTCACTTGAATTCAAATCCGTGTTATGATTCGTGTTTCCTGAAAATTTCATACTGTTCGGTCTTGTGGTTTTCTATAAATCAGCACCTGATAATGTGCTCTGCAGTAATTGAAAACAGTAAAGATTTTTCTATCCCTATCAGTGAGGCCTGCAAAACAATGACATCATTTTGGTCTAGCCTGCTGCTTCAGCAGTTAAGTCCCTGACTGACTGAAAAGCTGTTGCCCTTCCCAGTCAGAGCAGTTTGTAGAGGTAATTGTTTTCACTCCAAGTTTGTTACTAACCCATCTGATTTGTGTTTAGATAGATTAGCTTAAAGTCTATCATTCTGTTCTCATAAAAAGTTGATCATTTGAGTTTCAGTTCTGAACTGAAGTGTTATAAATTTTTCTGAGAAGTCACCTTGTCTGTATCACATATTAGTTCTTTCTCATTAAAACTCTGCATTGTTTTCTGGCTATATAACGCAGGGTTGCTTAATGAATATACAATAACTCTAAATGTTAATTCATAGAAGTAGTGTGTCTTTGATGTAGCCTCCATAAATAGGTTCATGTGAGAACGATTTTGTTTTAATGTCAGACTGACAAACGGGTGTCTGCCACACTCTGCTATTTCAGGAACATGAACTGTATGAACTCAAAAAATTCAGTTCTTTGAAGGTTTCCGTGTGAAAATACATCATGTATGTATATAACTAGATATACTATATGGATTCCTGATGCCCCTGTCTCTTTCCCAAAAGTTGAGACAGCAGAACTCTGCTACCCCTTTCCCCTTCCCCTGCCTCACAAGCCCCTTGTCTCCTGTCCCCATTTGAGGCTGCTGCACCCCACTGCCCATTGCCTTCTCCACACAGTCAGAGCTGCTGCACCCTGATGCCTCCTGCAAAAACAGTTAAGGCTGCTGCACCCTGCTTCCCTCTGTCCCCCACCCCACAGTATATATCAATGTACCATGTTCCTGTCTCCACAGCTGGAGCTGCTGTGCTCTGCTATGCCCTAGAATCTGAGGTCCCCTGCCTTCACAGTTGGGGCTGCTGCACCATGCTGCCCAAGGCCACCAGAGGTGGGTTATTTGCTGCACCTGCTACCCACTTCCATTGCCCCAACTAGAGCAAGACTGCTGCACCACATGCACCCTGTCCCACAGCCAGGGCTGCAGTACTCTGATGTCTGCCTGTGTCCTGCCACATAGTTGAGGCTTCTGCACCATGCTGTCCTCTGTCTCTGCCACCACATCCAAGGCTACTGCACCCTGTGCCTGTCTACACAGTCAATACTACGGTGGCCTGCTGTGCCCTAGAGCCTCATGCCTCCACAGATAAGGCTGCTGCACCATGCTTCCACTTGCCATAAGACAAGGCAAGGCATGTGATGCACCCTGTCACCTGCCACCACAGTTGGGGCAGTTTCTTCCTGTTTCCCTTGCCACCAGAATCAGACCCTTTGCTACACCCTGCTGCCCATGTCTCTTGTCCAAACAGGTGTCTGCTGCACCCTGTCCCACAGTTTGAGCTGCTGTACCCTGATGCCTCCCATGTCTTCTGCCTGAATAGTCAGGGCTGCTGCACCCTGCTACCCTCTGTCCCCACCCTATAACACAAGATGAAAGTATTTTTTTTATTTTTTCTTTCATGCAGTTTGGGCAGTGTACCAAAGGATCTGACTCTGGTAGTAGGGAGCAGCATGGTGCAATAATCCTAACTGTAGAAGCAAGAGGCTCTGTGGTGCAGCAGGGCACAGTGGTGGCAGGGGACAGATGGCAGCATGATGCAGAAGTCTTGACTGTGGGGCAGGACACAGTGGGACATCAGGGTACAGCAACCCTGACTGTGAGATGGGGTGCACATGGTGCAGTGGCCCTGCCCATTTGGGGCAATGGAAGTGGGTAGCAGGTTGCAGCAAAAGCCACTATGTTGGTGACCTGGGACAGCATGGTGCAGCACCCCAACTGTGGATGCAGAGGCCCTGGAACTCTAGGGCTTAGCAGAGCACCGCAGCCCTGCCTGTGGAGACAGGAACCGGGGAGAACAGGGTGTACTGGCCCTGACTGTGGGGGTGGGGGACAGAGGGAAGAAGGGTGTAGCAGCATCAATTGAGGGACAGGAGAGAGGGGCATCAGGATGCCATATAGTATTTCTAGTTATAAGCTCCTTGCAAATTGTCTTTGAATCTGCTAGTATGGACAATTGTATACTCTCCCCCTGTTGATTCTGTAGCTCTTTGTAAATGTGTAAAATTCTTCACATCCAGTATTCTATTCATTTTTATTGTTTTTGTATGTCATTTGAAGGTTCTTTATTATGTCACCCCCTTTTCCCTCTCCCTTCCACTTCCCTTTAGTCACATTTGTAAATTAGATTTTTGCTGTATCTCTGTATAATTACCTGGGAAAACAATTAAAAAATAAATAGATACATAATGTAAATAACAATGGCTGGGATTTTCAAACCAGTTTCTCCCCCCTTAATTCCCTGTTCCTAGTCAACTCACCACCTAAATCCCTTAACCAGTGCCTCACACTATGTCTCCTGCATTAACACTTATAACGCCAACACCAAGTGTTCTTTCCCTTCCCCATCCCTTGAAAATACCATTCCATGTGTAAATATCACACAAGATCGAAGCATCATTGTCATATATTTGCTGTCTGCCTTTACCGGATGGTACTGTACTATTGTATTGCTGCCAATAACCACTGTTGTCATAACTATGTAAATCTATACCCTTTTATGCCCTTCAGTATATGTATATGTCTATACTGTTACTCACTGGTGTATGTACCAGGACCTCCTTGTAAATCAGTCCACTCAATGGAGTTGTCCTGCAATAATCTTGAACAAAAACCATTAAAACGTCTCAGCAAACATTTTAGACACAGTAAAGCTAATGTGGCTATCTGTAAACCACAACAAAGCAGTATTTTGAAAACAAAAGCCACTTACCAGTAAAAATAAACCTGCAACTGAAAACAAATGTAGCTACTGTATGAGCACAAACATAAAATCCATTGTGTGTACTAATCATATGCTTACTGCTTACTAAAACAAAAAAAATCTCCTGGAGAAGAAAAACCCCTTTGAAACTAGCAGCATATATTTTAGACACAGTTAAAACAAACATGCACTCATCTTTAAACAACTGTAAACTTAATAAATTATAAATAATTACATAGGGAGGCAGTACAGTGCAGTGGTTTAAGGCTCTGAGCTGCAAACCTGGAGACCTGGGTTTGAATCCCACATTCCCCAACTTGCATACTGTGTGACCCTGAGCAAGTCACTTAATGTCCTTGTCCTCCCAGGTCACACCTGGAAACAAGCTTCAGCTTAGTGTGCCTCTCCTGTTTAAACAATTTCCCCTTCCCCTTAAACCACAGACAAAAGTAATCTATTGTGCAAATTAGCTTACCAGTCATGCTGTTGTCTCAATCACCCAGTCTGAAAATCAAATCATCTAATTCAAGCAGCTCTTTGCCAAGGTTACAATTAGACTACCAGGAAACGTTATCTACTGGGGTATGGAGGAGGGAGACTACTAGACTGCCAGGGATATCAGTCCCATCTTGGCTAACAGGCAGGAGATGGATTTGGTCACTGGCACCATTGCTTGGGGGGGGCAGTGGTTCAAATTCATAGCACTTGAGAGGTATGCTCACTCCATTGCCCATGAAGAGCTTTTCAAGAAAAGGCAGAAAGTATACCTCCTCCAGGAAACATAGGGAAACTAGTTTAGGTTACAATAGTTATCTGTAGATATGTTGAGCCATTGTCATATGATTTAATGACTATGCTATGTTTTATTTTTATTTTATTTTAGTTTTTGGTAACCAGGTAAGGCCCATTAGGCACAAGTACCTGTTTTCAGTGGTGATCTAGGGGCACTGGGGAGGTTAAATGAATTGATCAGAGTCACAGAATATGCAAGTGGAGGTTATGGGAATCAAAGCCAGGTGTGCTGGATGTATCAACTCATTCACAACTCATTACTCTAACCTCTAGGTGTTACTGCCAGCTCCAGTTGTAACATGTCACATTTTTGAATATGTTTACATGCTGATGAGTGTTGGCATGTTTTAGTAGGTATTGCATAGTGTAATGCATGCCCAAAAGGCATAGATAAATCAATATTATTATCATTCAAACATTTACCCAGTTTTGTTTCATTACCTATAGTGACACTAAAGAAATAAGAAATCCTATACAGCATACCATAGGTATTACTGTTGTACTGCCATGCTGTGGCAGAGTAGTAGAAGGATCATCTTATTTGATCAGCCACTCAGGCTATTTCAGCAAAAGAAACACAATACAGATATCAGTTTCATAAATACATATACTAATAAGAAACCATTTATTACAAAGTTTTAAAATCAAAATTACTGTCTAGTAGTAATAAAACCCAAATACACTTAGATTGTGTTCGCACCAGAAATAGATTCACGTTTAGTATTTTTTTATTTGCAATTATATATTGCATTACTATGCCATCTCATAATTCATCTTTTATAGGTATGACCCTCAAAGGATGACCATTAATCTAAATTAGTATATAAAATATCAATTTCTACACTGTAAGAAATGAAACAGACAACAGATGTTTTTTTTTTTTTATAATTTCCATGTGATATATACTGGAAATCAGCAAAGAAAGATATTTAAAAAAATACATGCACCTAGGTGCAAGCATAAACTGGATCACAGTTTGAGAGTACAGGGCTCAGGTCTGGTTATCTATATTCCCTGTGCCCCTATGACATTCTCAGTAGTCCCAGATTCTATGGATAGATACCAAAAGGTAAAACATGTTATTTTATTCTGCCATTCAGTTACATTTCTATACCATACTGTACTATTCCTACTTTTTGCAATATTTACCTTAACATTCCTCCTTTGTAACATGTCTTCATGAAGGTTGCTGATTTTGTCAGAATCATCTCATCTTCTGAATGTATGATTATTTAAAAAACTATGTCCACTGATGTTCCATAAAAATACTTTAGGAGCAGAACTACAGTTACTCTTAAGTTTTCACGTGAAGGGCAGAGTATGGTGAACTATATCTGTAATGGGGATTTAGCACTGCATGGAGAGTTTATGTCCATAGGAGTATGTGTTCATTTCTCATATCAGACTTTAATTTTCCTTGATTTTATACTGTTGAACCATTTATTTATTTATTTAGTTTTTATTGGCTAGGAAAGAGGACTAAACAATTTTTGTTTATTTTCAATCTTATCCAGGGGGACGGGATACAGATGGATGCCAATATAGCTGTAAAACACTTTGGGATTATTTTTGTTGGCAATTTTGGCCAATTCTAATTATTTTCTTGCTTTAGCCTTTTTTATCTCTTTTTTACATTTTTAATTGTTTTAAATTGATTCCATACCCTATTGGACCTTGCTGATTGGTAACTTGCATATGCCTTATTTTTCTTCTTAATGAGCTGTATTATTTTTCTGCTAAGCTGTTTTGGTTTCAGTCCATTTGTATTGTATTTTTTGACCTTTTTATACAAGTACTGTATCACAAGTTGATATCATAGTGTCTCTAAAGGAATTCTTAGCAGTAATTTAAAACTCTAATGTTAACCTGACAACTTAATCTAATTTGTCCTAGTTCTGCTCTAACAGCAACTTCTGGTATTGCCTGAGGGAGAGCTAGGCATGATCTATATATATGCATTTTTTTCCATATGGGCTAGATTTTCAAGACCTCAGATTTGTGCTGCATATAATACTCATGCTGCATACTGAATTTAGCTTAAAGAACTTTCAATGCTGCCTTCAAGTCCCACCCTACCAAAATATTAAGTCTATGGACTGCGAAAATTGATTGTGTGAATTTTGTTTTTAAGTACTGTAGGTTATACAGTATGACATTTCCAGTTTAAGTTCTTATCAAATGTTAGTCCCAGGTAGATGAAGGACTCTACTGTCTCTATATGTACAGCATGTTAAACAGTATTTATAGCTATAAAATCTTTTACCAGAGACCAACATTTTGCTTTTGGCAACATTAATGTTAAGATTTAGATCAGATATCAAAGGGTTCCCGATATTTCCCATTGAGACTTTATGCCACTTGTTGTTAATGAAAACAACAATAAATCATCTGTATATGTAAAAATTGGGATTTCAACACCTCTCACTTTTGTGGAAAGCTTGTGTCCCAATTTGTTTTTTCTTTAAATGAGCTCCAAATATAGATTTAATAACAATGGTGCTAGGATTCAACCATGCTTTACACTATTGTTTGATTTAAATGACTCTGTTGTGGCATCTCTATTACCATATCTTATTGTAGTCTATATTCTGGAGTATAAGCATTTAATTATGTGGATAAGATTAGCATCCTTTCCTAGCTCATATAACTTCTCAGATAATAAAATTTTAGGTACTGAATCAAATGCAGTCTTTAAATCAATAAAGGCAAATATACATTTGCCTTCTAATACTTGTATATTTAAAGCAGCAGTGCAATGACACATTTTTTTCCCAAAAAGCTGGTTTCAGCTACAATTAATAAAACTATAAACATAATTGTCAAATCTAATTTTCTAGGTATTTATTTTTATGTATTTATTTATTACACAACCGAATTACAACCTTTGAGTCATAGACTCTTTTGCAAAGGCTCCACATCAGTAATACAGAGGTTAACATGTGCACATACAATTTAGTGAAATAAAAAGACAATCTAGGTATACCCAGCATTACAGAGTCATTAGATACAATCTAGGGTAAAGTACAGTAGGTTGACCCAGCTTTAAGTTGTGCAAAAGCACACCACAGAGAAGCAAAGCATGGTGGGCCCAGAGAGGGTCCTGAGTTAAGAGAAGTGAGGAGGGAAAGGGGAGAGGGGCTAGGTGCAGTCACAGGATGAGAGCTCAAGGGGTCGGGTTTTTAAGGTTGGTTTTAAAGAGTCTGAGTTTGGGTTCAAGTGAGATGGAGGCAGGGAGGCCATTGCGCCAGAGGGGAACACTATAGAGGAAAATGCTTTGGCAAAGGGAAGTCCTATAGTGCAGAACAATGAGGCAGGACTTCATGGCACTTATAGAGGTTCTGCAAGGGAGGGAAGGTTGGATAAGGGAGTGAAGTCCTGGGGGAGATTGTTTGAGTAGTACTTTCTTTGATAGAAAACAGGTGTGATACTTAAGCCTGCCATCAGAGTTTAACCAGTTGGTGAGTCTGTATAGAGCACAGGTGTGGGTATGTCTGTCACAACCAGTGACCAGATGACATGCCTTATTCAAAGTAGTTTTGGTACAACATAGGGCTGTCAGGTCAGCAGAGCTGTATATTACTATACCATAGTCCAACGGCAAGAGGACCTAGGAGGATACTGTTAGGTGGTTATCTTCAGGAGTGAGGCAGTGCTTGAGATGGTACAGGAGACTGAGCCTGGAATTGAGGGTGGTGGAGAGGAGTTGGTGTAAAACATAGCAGGTACCTGCTATGTTGCACACTATGAGCTTTTAATGTTCTTATTCCTAACTATTGTCATGTCAGAATGCTGTTTCAAAGCCAATTAATGTGGTAGCAATCTTTTAGAAAAAAAAATATTAAAACATTTATAAAACAGTCAATTTTTGGTGAAACTAGAAAATGATACCACCAAATAAAACTGACATAAGTCTAGGCTTTTTTATAGTTAAAAAAAGTAGCACCAAATGTTTTGCCCAAGTTTGTTGCACTGCCATTTTAATCACAATATGCTCCAAGTGAAAAACAATGATCGACAGTTGAATATGCAAGATGAAAACCTGCTTAAGACCTTAAGATTCTGAGAGGATTCTGAAAGGATATCTCCTGTTTTATCCTGACTTCCAGGTGATATGATATAGTTGCTGAAAACTTTTGGGCAGTTTATCTTTTAAAATTATTGGTCTATACTGAATGGGTCATCCAGGTGACCTTTTTATGAATATAGATTATGATGTTTGATTCCAGCTTTGGAAAATGAAAGAGCACTTTACATATTTAGTAAAACATCTAATTGTTTAGCCCATCATGCAGTAGTTGTTTGATTTTATAGACCACTTAAGGTACTGCATTATTTCCTGGGTCCTTATTTAATTCAAAGGTATCAATTGTTGGCTGTTCTGTGGAAATTGACTCAGAATCTGAAATACTAGGGGGCCTAACAACATGTGAGGGGTTAGAGGGATGAAAAAGATAGAGTTTCAAGGTACCGTCCACAGATGTGGTTCAATAAGTGCAAGAGTTTCTAAGACAGATCCAGAAACAAATGATTTGATACCTTTTATTGGACCAACATGGATGTTACAGAAAAGAACAAAGTGCTTTAGCTTTCGAACCAACCAGGTCCTTCTTCAGAAGCTGGTTGGTTCGAAAGCTAAAGCACTTTGTTCTTTTCTGTAACATCCATGTTGGTCCAATAAAAGGTATCAAATCATTTGTTTCTGGATCTGTTTTTTAAAAGGACCAATACGGCACCTACAAGAGTTTCTAAGAGTAATTTTTGGCCCCTTTGCAACAAGTTACCAGAACATTTTTGTATTTTAATATACTGCCTTTATAAGTTTTCCCATACATTTAGTTGGTATACTGACTTTGTATTATCTAGATAAAGTATATATTGTTTAATGGATCTGTTTACTTCTTATACCATCATCCTTGTTGGTTTGTTCTTGACTTTTCTTAGAAATATTTGTAATTTATGCTTTCTCCCTTCCAAGCATCATTAAACCAGCCATTACAAACAGGTTAATATTTAAGTATGTAACCAAAACAAAGATTATAGCGATATCCTTATACATTTGAATTGAATCATCATATTCTTGTAGATTATTAGCCAAATGAGTTGCCATTTCAGTATCCAATACTGTGGTCCCTCATTATGACGAATGGTTCCAGAGCCACAGCAACTTTTTATAGCTGATTGAATCAAATTTTATTGTACACAGAAATAAAAGATACTGTTAGTACCGTATTTCATTTTGTGATTTTTTTTACTGTGTTTTAAAAAAGTGTCCAGTGTTGTCTGGACCATTTTGCCTTTTTTTTTCCCTCAGACTTCACCAGAGAAATAATTTTTTTCTGTTGTAACAGCTGAAGAGAGGAGATATAGGGCTGTCTTTCTGAAAACATAAGCCTTGCCTCTAGTCCAGATATGACTTCCTCTGCTGGGATTTGCAACTCTGTTTCCACCTCCTCCTCCTTTTTGACCTTTGCCTCAGGTGCTGGCCATTATTTATTCTTTATCTCAGCCACAGTTTCCTCCTCAGTCAGTGGCTCTGTAACTAGGTATGTGTCATTGACATGTAGCCACTCTTCTAACTTGTCTACATCAGTACTGTCATTGAACCACAAATTGCATACAATTTAGATTGTTTCATTGTCAGTTTCTGTGTCACTTTCAGTGTCACTGCTGTCGGTGTTTGTGTCAGATTGTGCTTAGTTGGGCATGCTGAAAACAGTTTCCAAAGCATCACACTATCAATTGAGTATCTTAGTTGTGGTTACTTGCTTCCAAGCTTGAGCAGTGATATAAAACATGTCCTCATTCCTGTAATTCCGAAGAAAAGTTATGAGCGCTGATGTGGTCTCCCTTGAAATAATCTCTTGCAGCAACTGTTTTCAGTATAATTTTTTTAAGGTTGCTATTTTTCAAAACAATTAGAGGCAAAAGTTTCTAGCTTGTTGGCTTGTTTCCTCAGCCCTGAAATAGTAAACTTAGGGAGAGCATATTCTTCAGTCAATTTGATTGCTGATTCTCCACTCCGCAGTCGCCCGAGGATCTTTGTTTTTTTTGTTTTGATCAAGGACTAATCTCTTTCTGGATTCAGCCATCTGGTCAGAATTTTCTAATGTTTACATTTTAAGACTTAGTTTTCACCAGCATCAGCAGGGAAAGCAGGGGATCTGAACATGAGCTGTGACTAAATGAGCTGGCTGGGAGTGTGATAGGGCTGGATTTTAACTAGCCATGAACTGCTGATAAAAATGCATGAATGGGAAACAGGTGCTGACAATGGAATCCATGCTGGCTGTTCATTATATCCAATATTCATTATAGCAAGGGATGCTATAATGAGGAAGCCCTGTAATTCTGTAACTGTTTTTGTAAAGATTTTTTATTTTTTCATTACAGGATCATATACTCGTGTCCAATTACATTGTACAGTATTACAAGATTTCATGTCATATTTGAGTTCATATAAACATACATACTAAATGTCTTATATCCTATTGACTGGTCCATACCTAACACCCATCCCTCCCTCTCCCTCCATCTCTAAGGTGTATGTTATATAAATGAACATAAAGGTGGTAGCATTGCCTGCATTTCCTTCTAGGTAGGTTCTAATTTCTCTGAAAATTGATCACCTTCTTCCCATAAGCTTTGGAATAGTGCTGCTTCTTTAACCATAAAGCCCCATTTCATGTGTTCAAAGTTCCCTATCACAGGGGAGTTCCAGTTTTCCAATATTAACCTTTTCGTGGTCATAGTGCCAATGCATAATATTTTTTTGTATTTCTCTGACATGTCTGAATTATCAGTATCATTTAAATTCAACAAATTAAACATCAAGGGTATCTACATATTAAATCTCTTAGATAGCATTCTTTTTTTTTTCTACCCACCACTTCATAATATATAGATATTCCCATATTTAGTGATGTAAGTTCCCCATGACTCCACAGTTATGCCAACAGTTCATTTTTCCATTTTTCTTCATTTTACCCAAAATCTGCAGTGTGAAATAAGCTCTATTATTTTTTCGAATGGCATTATTTTGGGCATATGAGTAGTCTTTATTTTTATTCTTAGATTTCTCCTTTGTTGTTCCATATAGTTTAATGGCCCCTCTCCATTCCAGTTTGCATTAATTTTACTCCCGGGGTCATTTTTGTATTAACCAACATGGTATAAATTTGTTGCAACATCTTTTCATTCCCCTTACTTATAATGTTGAACTGCTTTTATTTTAACTTTTCTAAATTAATCTTTTTCCCCTTTAATATTTTATTCTGAATTAGCTTAAATTTTTCTTTTATCTTGTGGTACAAAATAAAATTTAGATTTATTGAGTTGGAGGATAGAGTGTTAAATTTAGCGTATGACATTATAGATCCTTCCTCTAGTAAGTCAGCCCATTTTTGAATACCTGTTTTTTTCCATGTGCTTTTTATGATTGTGTATGCTAATATCTGGAGTATGCCAAATATTTAGGTATAACCAAGGAAGCAGGTTGCTTTCTTTTATTTTAATAATAGCCTGTAATAGTTCTCTTTTTAGTGAATTGCTGTATATTAGAGTGAGATTTTATTTATACTATTTACTTCACCTATCCAGTTATTTCTTTCTTTTGTATTAGTACCGCCCCAAAAATTAGTTTCCCATAAACTTTCTGTCTGTGGCAAAAAAAGTACATTCACATAAAAGTTTCTCCTGATATGCTACAGCATATTTTATGGGATCTGGGCAACTGTATCCCCCTTGTTTCCTAGGGTAAATTAATTGTTGCCCAGCTATTCTTGGCTTTCCCCTTCTACACAAAAACTTGACAAAGATCCCACAAATATCATTGTACCATGCAATAATCGGAAGTCTGACCACATTCTGAATCACATACATGAGGTGAGGCAGGGCCATCATTTTTATGATCTCAATCTGACCCCATAAGGAAAGTGATAGTTTTTCACAATTCACTAACAGAAATTTAATTCAGTGCTTGCATTATTGTAATTAATTTTTACCATGTTTGTTTGGTTTTTAGTCAGTATAATGCTTACATATTTACAGGTTTCACTGAGCACAAAATCAGCAATAATCTTAGGGCCTATGATATTGTTTTTCTTAAATGTATTTTTTTTTTATTTATTTCAGATTGGGATTAATACCTTTGAGTCAGGGACTCATTTACAAAGGTTCCAGGTCATGCAGATACATAAAACAATCAAACAACACATAGGTTACATAAGGTTGCTCAGATTCAATAGTACAGTAAGTTACATTACAAGTTACAAAAGGGTCCACATGAGTACATTGGTTGCAAAGAAACTTAGTGAACCTGGTAGCCCAGGGCACAACATGACAAGATTTGAGTTCAGTGCAAAATAGAGAGAGCTGTTTACATTTGAGATGCAGATTGTAGCATAAAGCTATGTCAGGGTAAATGCAGAGTACAGGAAGAGGACAAGAATCCAAAACTTGCTCGAATTAGTGAAGCAGCCAGAGAAAATGTTGTCAGTACCTAGCATAGAGGAAGGAGTGCAGTGGGGAGGAGAATTGAGGTAGGAGTTAACAGAGGAATGGAAGTAGGTGGGGGAGGAGGGGAATACCAGTTGGTGAACCAGGGATTTTGGGGAGGGATGGCAGGGGGCTGATAGGAAGAAGGAGGGTTGTGGTGATGGGGGAGATCAAGGGAAGGGGGAGATATGCAAGGTGGGGGCAACAGTGATGTGGGAGGGGGATCATTTTAACAGTTTACACTAGTGTCCGAAAGGGTGGTATGAAAGGAGCCCAGAGATCTCTGCTTTGGCAATGGCTAGACATTGTTAGGGTTTATGGAAACATTTATAGACATTCTCTTGGGCTAAGTGGGCTCAGAGGCTAACCTTACTACACTTGATCAGGTCCTTGGGGAGTTCATTGAGCCACTTGGGACCACAGAAGGAGAGGGCTCTCTGGGCTTGTGCTGTTCACTTGAACAGCACCACAAGCCCCCCTTAACCACATTTCGGGTCCTAATAGTAGGTTGGAAAGTTCAGAATAGGCAGGAGGTTGTTCTAAGGGTAAATCACAGCAAGGACTTCTTAGCAAGCAGGCACATTTGGTATATAATCCTATGATGAAGAGGGAGACATCCTGTCTCTTGATAGAGGGCACATGAATGTTTCCAGTGATCCACCCACAGAACCAGGTGACAGGCTTTTTTAAGTAGGGTTTTTACCTTTTTGAGGGCAGTGTCAGTGTCAGCACCATAGATAACAAGACCGTAGTCTATGGTGGATAAGACTGAGCAACTTGTAACCAATTTCAGGGCTTCCAAGGTAATAGAATTCAGGTGGTGATAGAGGACACTAAGCTTTGCATTAGCAGTCTAAACAACATGGTAATATGAGTACCAAATGTTAGGGTGTCATCTAAATCAACCCTGCAATATGTGAAGGTACTAACTTGTTCCAGTGTGTCACCTCTGAGACTCTGGACCTGTAGATGCCTAAATTTCTTCCTGTTCTGTTGAACGAAGAAGAGCATGCTCTTAGTTTTTTTTATAGTTGAGCAAAAGTTCATTACTGGAGAACCATTTTTCAATTTTGTGGAAATTGTATTGTGGTTCAGTGGAGATCATGGCCAGATTTTTTTCCTTGAACAGAGATAACCGCATCATCAGCATAAAGCATGATGGGCATTGGGCATTCTGAGGGTAAGGAGTTAATAAAGAGACTGAAGAGGAGTGCCCCTAGTACTGATCCTTTGGGACACCAAAGCTCACTCCCCTTGGCTCTGAGAGATTACCTTTGATTTGTTTCAGGTCAGTAATATCACAGAACAAAATAAAGTGGACAAAAATAAAGCAGCAGAAACAGTGTCACCAACAATGTTGACAGCGCAAATTGAAGCATGCCAGAACAATGCAGGCCACATTGACACACAGGTAGCAAACAATGTCCACCACATGGAGACACAGCACTAGAACACACAGCAGCAGGCACCCATGCAGAGGAACAGCACAGGGGTGCAGGGAGCTGGAACAGGGCAGGGTGCAACCACCACTGGGGGAAGCAGGCCACTGGACACCTACCATGGTAATCTAATGGTGCAGGCACCCACCAGAATGCTGAGTGATGGAGACAGTGCACTGGGGGTAACCACTGGAGGATAGCTGGATCATGGCCACCATGTGGATGGCTGTGTATAATGCAAGGGGCCAGGAGCACAAGCCAGCATGTCCCCAGCAACACACAGGACAGGGGAGATTGCAGGTTGGCATGTGCTCCTGGCCACTGGGGTTCTAGTGCAATGTTTCTATGTGGTGGATGTAGTTTGCCATCTGCAAGTCATGTGGCTTGCATTGTTCTGGCACACTTCATTTTGTGCTGCCAATATTGATGGTGACACTGATTTTGCCACTTTATTTTTGTCCACTTTATTTTGTTCCATGATGTTACTGACCGGAACCTTTGATTTTGACTCATTGAGCCCTGCAAAAGAGGTAGTTGTTGAACCATGGCACTGTGTCCTGGACAGGCCTATTGAGAAGAGGTTTTGGAGAAGGAGTTTATGGTTGACAGTGTCAAATGCCTTCATAAGGTCTATAAAGATAGACTCCACTGCCAATCCATCATCAAAGGCATCATATATTTGGGAGGTGTAATCAACCAGGGTAGAGAGGGTGGAGCGATCTCTCCTGAACCCATGTTGCTGGGCACAGAGTAGGTTGTGCTTGGATAGGTACTCTGTGAGCTTGTCCAATACCACACATTTGAGGACTTTAGATAGTGGGGGGAGGATAGAGATGGGCCTGTAATTGGACAGGTTGGAAGTATCCCCAGTGCGAAGACAAGGGTAATCAGTGCCTCCTTCCATTTGTCTGGGAAGACACCTGACCTTATTTCAATATTTTAAAAATGATAGATTTTTGTTTATTCAGGGAGTAACCTGATAAGGCACCATATTTTTCTATTTCTTCCAACACTAAAGGTAGGGTTGTATTAATATCTTGTAATGTTAATAAAATGTCATCAGCAAAGGTGTTTACTTTTATGTGTGTATTTTTAATGGTTATTCCCTTAATATTCTGGTTCTTTCTTAAAGTACCTTGTAATGGTTCCAGAGATAGTATGAACCAAACTGGTGAGGGTGGACAGCGCTGCCTCACTCCACTCTGCATCTTAAATGACTCCCCTATATATTAGTTTACCATAAATCTAACTTTGGTATTCCTGGACAATAATGTTATTAAATCAATTAACATTCCAGGCGTTCCCCATTTATTCAGACACATCAACATGAAAAATATCGCTAATAAATCGAAAGCTTTTGAAGCATCTACAGCAATTGCATGAGAAATATTCTGTTCTTTCTGGGCATAGTGAAACAATGCTTGCATTCTTCTGGTAGCTTGAAATATGGTCATCCCCTTAATGAATCCAAATTGATCAGAGTGTATAATTTTTGGTAAATTTGCATTAATTCTGTTGACTAATAGAGGTGTGTGAAAATGAAATTCTGCCGATGGAATTTCTGCGGAATGCAGATTTTCATTTTCGCAGAAGTTCATAAAACATTTTCCCAACTTCCTCGGCATTTCCATCAGACATGCAGATTTTTTTGTTTTAATGATGGGCTTTTTTATTTACTTGCAGGAGAGCAGTTGTTAAACCCAGTGTGTTGGATTTTTTTTAGATGCTGAATAATCAGTGTTTATGCTCAATTTTTCTCCAGTAGTCCGTGGTTGTGAGCACTTCTACCGCATGTCACGTATTCCATTTTATGTGTTCCATGTAAAAATAATTCCACATCTGTAAATAGCAGTCATGTAAGTTGCTAAATTTCTTAAAGAGATTTACCAAGATTAGGTACTGCACCCTATCTATCGGTGCCTTGCCTACTGTACTAAGGAACATACTAAGGAGATCAAGGAGCTAGGAAGCAAAGAGCTCATAGGTGCTCCTATACTAACCAAACACTATATTAGTAATATGTTAATTGTCCATGAGTCAATAAAAACGAATCAAGTTGTTTCTTAAACTCAAGTTTAGACTTGCTAATGATAACCTGTACTAGCAATGAGTTTCAAGGATGTATGACCCATAATGTAAAGAAGAATTTCCTATTATTACAATGAAAATGTTTACCAGTCAACTGTAAAGGATGCCCTCTAGTATTATACCGATCAGGTTTAAATTCAAGACCCAATTCTGTCATCAGATAGGGATCATTTATAACATCAATAAAGAAATAAATCACCTCATAAACGGTGTGTCTCTAATGATATTAGATTTAAAGAATCCAATCTAGTCCCATAGGAACTAGTCTGCAACCCCTGCATTTGTTTTGTGAATTTTATTTGCACATTTTCTAGTTGTATACGATTATATTTCTTGTGATGGCCCCATAGCTGAGAGGCATATTCTAAATGGGGTCTTACATAAGCTCTATATATTATAATACCATCATCATATCATTGTATCGTAATACTGGGGCTGCGGGATTTAATGTTATGTCTAATAGACCATATAACCTTGTTAGTTTTACTAATTACCTGGTTAACTTGATTTGAGTGATCTAAATTGTTAGAGATGTTAATACCAAGATCCTTTTCCTCAATGGTGCTCAGAAGGTTTGTGTTACCTAGTGTATATAAATGGTTAGCATTCTGATGTCCCAGATGCATTACCCTACATTTATCATAATTAAGTTGCATCCCCCACTTAACAGTCCAGTCAAAGATCCTATTTAGATCTCGCTGCAGGGTATCAACCTGGACGGGGATGGCACAGGGTCCACCAATTTTAACATCGTCAGCATATTTACTTGCGTTAGAAATACAGGTATGTGTCATATCTGATATAAAGGCCTGAAGAAGGCAGGGGCCTAACACAGAACCCTGAGGTACCCCATTAGTCACAGGACCTATATCAGAGAGTTCACCATTTATTTAATACACTCTGAGTCCTATCCTGCAGCCAATTGCAAATCCATTTTAATATAAATGTATTAAAGTCAAGTTGTATTAATTTTTCTTGTAATGCCCAATGGGGCATGACATCAAACGCCTTACTAAAGTCTATAGAGACATCATATGGGATTTTTTTATCAATTGCAGAGCTTATAGTCTCACAAAAACACATAAGATTGGTAACATATCCCCTGCCCCATCTAAATCCATGTTGTTCTGGATCATTTCTTTCCAATTTAGGAGTTATTAAATCCTTTATTAGGCTTTCCAAGACTTTACATAATGACAATGTTAAGCTGATGGATCTATAATTTTCCCACATAGTTTTTGGTCCCTTTTTATGAACTGGAATGACATGGGCATGTTTCCAGTCATCTGGTACAAAATTGTAAAAAAAGAAACCCCTCAAATAGCTTTTTCAATGGATAGCCCAGAGTGTCAGACAATAAGAATAATAGATGACCCGAGATATTATCAGGGCCATTACTAATTTTATCTTTTAGGGTTACTAATTTGAGACAGATTAGTTCTTCAGTAAAAATTACTGGGCAGTTATCACTAGAGTTATAAATGTTACAACTTGGTACATTTGGCTTACTAGAGCTAAAGATGTCACAACATTTGGTATTAAACAGATCTGCCATATTTTTTGACTCTTGAATCAATATGTCATTAAACAAAATAGGTCCAACCTGAGTAGTAGATTTTTTCAATGAGTTAATGTATGAGTAAAATTGTTTCCCATTATTTTTATTTGCTGATCTGGCAAGATTAGATTCCCATTTAATTTTAGCTTTTCTTATTTTAGACTTACAATTCTTTTGTACTGATAAATAGGCAGCCCAGTTATCTGATGTCTTAGATTTTATGTAGACTCGATATTTCTTGTATTTTAATTTAACTAATCATTTTATGGATTTATTAAACCATTTAGGATGATGTTTATTGTAGACATATTTTTGCTGGGTAGGTATATATTTGTCCCTTAAATAAACTAACTTGTTATTAAAATAACTCCAACATTCACTAATGTTCAATCCCTGAAAAGCAGTACCCCACTTAATGGACTGTAATACCTCCTTAAGACTAGTAAGATCAGCTTTATTATATAAATACAGCTTAGTAGAACTGTGACTGGGTGCACAAATCATTTGTAAAGTAAATAGCACCGAATTATGATCATTACTGCCTACCGGTGTGCTGACTTTAGTGTTTTTAAGATCAAGATCTACAGTTGTTAACACTAAATCCAATATCTTATCCCCTCTTGTTGGGAACATATGTTGACTCAGTCTATTTTGTTCACAGATATTAAGCAGTCTTTTACCATAACTGGAATTACTTGATTTTGTTTCCCAGTCAATGTTATCAAGGTTGAAATCTCCAGTTATTATAACATCACCCACTACTGCAGCACTTTCCATTTCCGAAAGAAGTGCATCAAAATAGGAAGAAAAAGAGTCAGGAGGTCTATAGCAATTACCAAATATAAGTGGAGATGAATTTAACAGAAACAATTTTACCCAAACGCTTTTGGTTTCAAGTTCATGTATACGAATCTTATCTGATACATCAATAACTTTAATATGCTTATTAATAAACAAGGCCACCCCACCTCCCCTTCTTGATGCAAAGTTGAAGCTAAATAGACTATAACCTGGGATTTGGATGTCCCATGATGTTTTATTATCACTCCAGGTTTCGGATATGGAAACAATATCAATCTTGTCCTTTATTACTTTAACTATTAGTTCATCCAATTTGTTATTTAAGCATCTTGCTTTAAAGTACATACATTTCATCTGAGAGGTATTAAGAGTTTTCTTGCTTGTTTTTGAATTACAAAAAGTGTTTTGTTTTTCTAGAGAAGTGGACATCTTTCCCTTCTCCCCCTTATCATTTAGTTTAAATGTAATATCAAATGGACCAGAAACTGTTTACCTAGGTAAGTACTATGTCTACGGCTCAAGTGCAAGTTGTCCCAACAAAATAACTCTGGTTTGTGAACAAATTCCTCCCAATGGGTAATACATACAAGACCCTGTCATAGACACCATTTGCCTAGCCACTCATTGATAGTTTTAATCTTTCCATTTTGAAACTCAGTTGCTCTAGGAATAGGTAAGATCTCAGACAAACATATATCAGCTCCAAGGTCAACTAGTTTGTTTGTTAATGCCACAAAATCTTGTTTAGTCTTCTGTACAGGATCATGTAAAATGTTATTTGCACCTACGTGTATAATAGTTAAGGGAGTAACATCCGTATCTTGTATAATGTCAACAATCATTTCTGTAATATCTGACATTTTAGCTCCTCTAAAAGAGGAAACAGTATGACTACTTTTATCAGGGTTGCAAATTGCCCTGTCTAAATGTTTGATAATAGAGTCTCCTAAAACATATACCTGTTTGTTTACACTAGGGGTAGAAGTAGTTTCCATATTTATTATGATATCAACATCTAATAGATTGTTCTGATTAGCAGTAGTCATTGATGAAACCAAGCTGGAGTTTATAAGACCTAAAGGGGCAGTATTGGTATATTCGATAATAGTTGAGTTAGGTGCATTCAAACTATCTGTATGATCCAACAGGGGATCATACCTGTTAAATGTTGACAGACTGAACTGCTGGGCCATACGTCCTTTTTTAGTAACCCTGGAATTTGTCAAGGATCGTTGGACAAATCATTTATGTCCTCATCCTTGTTCCTCTTTCTATTGCTAATGCAAGGAGAGGCATCAATAATGGGATTAAGCTCACATATAAGGGGTGTACTGAGAACAGAAGATGTAGGAACACTTAAGTTCTTTACAGTTTCTGGAATACAATTACCCATCTTTACTCCTGTGGCATCTAGTATAGTAATCTTATTAGTCATTGCAAACTGACTAGATTCCAAAGAAGCCAGTCTTGCTGAAAAACTGTTTATTTCCTGTTGCAAGTCAGTGTTTAAAGAACATTTAAAACACACATAAACAGATGTTTATTTAATTATAGGGGTTATAGTATACATAGCACAGCTGGAACACTTGATGCTGACCTCCCCTTCGATAGTCATGATAGTTTCTGCCATTATAGTCTATAGAGCAGCTCACAGCCAATGAACTAACAGGACCCCAGCGTAATTATGAGTGTACTTTGCGCAACCCTATTCATGCAGATACAAAGCAGATCACATACAGTACAATACACACACTACCTGGACTCCGGTTCCGGCTATCCCGCCTGACATGCCAGACACGTGACAACGCGCGTATCTCGGTGCGCATCTCCGCGTGCTGTGATCGTGCGTCCCACCCGAGCTCGCCCCACTCGCTTGGGGCTGTGCTTAAATATTCATCAACCCAGAAGAGTCGTCCGGGTCATGTGACCGCCTCACAGAGCGAGTGTGCTTCAAAGTGTAATAACATTTTCTTTTAAAACTACAATATGCCACTCCTAAAGGTGTTTTCTAATAGTTGCAGCTGATTCAAATGGCCCCTACACTATTTCTCTGCATGTTTGCAGTGCCTGATGTGGAACAGTAGTTTCACCTACAGGTCATCAAAAACTACAATCCCCAAAGAGCCTTGTGACTTGCAGTAAAGTATATAAAAATACAAAATGCACAATATATAGGAGCAGTTTAAAGCATTTATTTCACAGATGTCCACTCTCCCAGAGCTGTCTCACTACAAACAAGCAGTCTCACAGAATGTAGTAGAGTAATAGGACTGTCCGCTCGCTCGGGGCTGTGCTTAACTATTCAGCAACTAGGAAGAGCCGTCCGGGTCATGTGACAGCCTCACAGAGCGAGTGCGCTTCAAAGTGTAATAAAACATTCTTTTAAAACTAAAATATGCCACTCCTAAAGGTGTTTTCTAATAGTTGCAGCTGATTCAAATGGCCCCTACACTATTTCTCTGCAAGTTTGCAGTACCTGATGTGGAACAGTAGTTTCACCTACAGGTCATCAAAAACTACAGTCCCCAAAGAGCCTTGCGACTTGCAGTAAGGTATATAAAAATACAAAATGTACAATATATAGGAGCAGTTTAAAGCATTTATTTCACAGATGTCCACTATCCCAGAGCTGTCTCACTGCAAACAAGCAGTCTCACAGAATGTGGTAGAATAATAGGATCTCGATAATGTTCAGCTTTCCACTAATCTTGCATGTATAAAAAAGTTTCATCCCTCGTAAATTTGTATTTACTGGGTCCCAAGGACTTCTCAGTTGTTTGTAAGCACACACACTCTGCCCCTGCACTCACTAGCATGATGATGAGATGCCAGTGAGAGCGTGGGGATGCACTCCATTATAATCAATGGGTGGCAGCTTTTACATGTTTTTTAAACAATATAATGGCCACTTGGCAATGAAACATGGGCACCGGCTGAATAGCAAGGCCAGTCATGGAGTGAAGATGACAGAGCATGCAGTTTCTCCCTCAACATGATCAGGTAAATGAAGACTCGAGTGGGACATGGGACACTGAAGGTAACGCGGTCATGAGGGATCGACTGCAGAGTTGTGGGGTGTCATTGTTGTTCAGATTCTTTTAACCAGCCATCATCCTACTGCATACAGTCTCTGTCTTCACTTAATACTTGCAGAGTCACTGCCAGTATTGGATGATTTCATCTCTTTGGTATGCATTCCCTCTCTGTCTCCTGTTCTCTCCATGATGTCATTATCAAGTAGGCGGAAGGACTATTTTTTATCATAAATTTCCATAGTCAAATAATTTTTTTGTACAAAAAGCATAACTTTTTCTGACTTTAACATACAAAAAATGTAGTTCATTTTATAAGCGCAATAATACACTCCAGGTGTGTGCATGGAACATATTTTACTGCACGACCGGGGCTAAAGGCACTCAGCCAAGGCCTTGTGCCTTATTACTCCCCTGGCTGTGTGGTAAAATATGTTCCATGCACACCCTGTCATGTCTTATTGCTTACGTATTAGTGCTGTAAGGCTACATCAAAGATTCTGAACATCATATCAATTCATTACCAAGCAGCACCTATTCGCCCACCTGTCACTACCTAATGTGCAACAAAGTATTTATTTCTACCACTGTCTTAGTGCTCTCTGTCCCCCCTTTGCTCACCCACCCCATACCTGGCCTTATTTCTGTAACTGTAAACAAATGCATCCAATTCCAATATATTTGTACCTGCTTGGGGAAAAAGAAGGTCAAAGTAAAGCAAGCACCAAAGATACTTACCTGTGCCGTTATGATTGTCAACAAACCATGATGTATCAGTCTTGGCTGTTGGGTAAATTCAGGTTCAGGTCATCTGTGGCTGCATCTGCATCTATAAAGCATTACAGTGTCAAACCTGAAAAAGCAATCACACCCTTAGTTACAGGGACACAATGGAATGAATTACAATCAGTTTATGTTAAAAATACCTTCATCTGAAAAAAACCCACTCAGAACATAGTCTCAATTTGCATGACCCATATGCATCAGAACTTAAGCCGGCAATCCTCCACTGTTACTACTACCACTGTCCACACCTCCCCCACCATCCTCCCCATCATCATCAGTCTGTCTCAAAGGCCATCAGCACCTACACCTATCTCATTATGATACACATATTTGTTATTTAAAAACAATATTGAGGACTTACTTAGGCTTTTGTGTGCTAAACACATCAGAAAGCCACAGGCCTGTTGGAGTACAGGAGGATCACAGCAGCAGTAGAAGCAGTGGCAGCAGCAGTCAGAAAACCATAGTGAGGCAAACCTGAATGGAAGCACATGTACAGTCACAGAAACACAAGACAAGCATGTATTGACTACTTAGCTTATAAACAACACCTGCTCTATCAGGGAAAAAGAAACAAGAAACTATTTTATCTTTACCTAATAAACCTTCAGTGTCAGCAGAAATGGTCTGCTGCACCTAGTGTGGTGGATAACCACTGCCACTGTACTGTCCACCCCCCCACTGGAAACTGGACTCAAGATGTCTGTCTAAAAGACTATCAGAATCAACTTTTAATAGAACAAATAAATCAATTGCATGCTGTCATTAAAAATTAAAATAAATCTTGCATACTTATCTGGAAAGTTGGCATGGCCATGCTATGAAGCCACAGTGCAGGGTCGCCAGCAGGAGTAGCCTTAGGGAATTCTGAGGCAGGCCTGAAAGGGAAAAAAAACACACAGCAGTTGCAGAAATACATCACAGAACCATAATTGTGAGTATTTTGTTGAGACACAACAGCAACAGTTATGCCAGACTACCTACTGAGGATATACTGTCAATTTGTCTAATGTAAATTAAGGACAAGTCGTCTCTGCCTGCAGAAGTTAATCTGCCACTATCCCCCCTCCCCCGCAACACCCATCCACCTGCTTTAGTTTGAACTTAATCATAATTTATCCTCAGCTATTACACTACCATGGAATAAACATTCTGTAAATGCCAAGAATAATGCATGCTTCTCCATGATCAATGTTTGTGTGAAGGCTTGAAGTTCTTACCTGTGCACTTCTCATTGTCAACCAATACAGCCATTGGCATGGCTTTACCCTGGCATGGGAACGTTTTGGAGTCAGGACAGCATGAGCAGGAGTATCACCAGCAATCATTACAGATGCAGACCTGAAAAGTGAAAAATTCATATCGTTGAGGAATCAGAAGGGAAACAACACATTAGTAACAAGTAACAACAGTGTGGGCATGGCACACGTGTGCTGCTGGACCAAGAGTTGTACATCCTCCAACTATGTAGTGTGCCAGCACTCCTTACCTAATGTGCAAACAACCTGTTCAGAAATTTTGTAATAACCAGCCTGTTCGCTCACATGCCTCCTGAACCATTTAATGTTTAATATGATAAAAAACATCCCTCCCACCCCCACATGAACATTAGCAGTAACATATAATGGTTCACTTCTGAACAAGTTGTGTATTTTTAATAAGTATGTTACTCAAAAATTTAAAATAACAACACTAGACCTCATTTAAGCAATAACGCCTGACCAAGGGTTATGTTAATGGCCTGGTAATCACCCTCTAGGAGTGTAATGTGGCACAAGGCATAGCTGAGTGCTACATGCTCCTTGAGGGTGATTAACTGTCTCTGGCCATTACCATAACTGCTGGTGGTGTCTTATTGCTATTATAATAAAATAGTTTTTTATACTGTTCAACCTTGTTCGGCAAGTGATTAGGCTGTACATGTATGTTGATAATTAAACATTAACATAGGGCTGATAGACTGTTTACAACCAATCAGAAACCTCCATTTCTCTGACCCTTTTTATAAGAAAGCAAAATGTCCTGACCTCCACATATTATTTGCAGAAAAAAATGTTGTATAATGAGTTGTAGTCGTGGAAAATTTCTCGATTCTACAATGTTTGTAAATGAAAAAGATTTCTGCATATCAAAACTGAAATACTGCAGTTAAGGTGACCTTTTTCAAATGTATGTATTACGACTGCAGAGACAAAGTTCTGCAGGTTTTATTCAGTGTTCCAGTTAAAAGTGCGTGATTGCCCTTTAAATGCGGAAAAAAGTTGCGATTATAAAGGCGGAACTGGAAATGAAACATTTTGCCATTTCCTGTGTGGTGAATCCACGATTGCGAGAAACACAGGAAAAGTCATAGAGTCAGACTCAGACTGAGAGATAGGACAGCTAGTTTAGTTCAGTTGAGAGACTGAGATTGAGAAACATGTCTGCAACTGCAGAATCAGGATTGGGGGTGAGCAGCAGGCATCTGGAGGAAGAGGAAGGTGACCAGCAGCAGCAGAATGTGGGGGAAGGGAAAGTTGGAGTTGCCGAACACAGCAACAATGGTCAGCAGCAGGAGCAAGGCCAGCAAGATCAGCCTCATGCTCAGTCCTCAACCAGTGCTGATGATGGCACTGCTAAAAAACCTGCACCAGCCTTCACATATAAGGAGGTGCAGTGCTAGTAAAGTAGTTGACAGCACATGCAAAAGAGCTGTGTGAGCCAGAGAGAATCCCCATAAAACAGAGGGGGGATCTGTGGGAGGCCATACAGCCAAGTATTGCCAAAGAGGGAGATGGTGTCCAACCTCACTCTGTGAAGCAAATTAAACATAGGTGGGACAGCATCCAGAGGCATGACAGGCAGTTACTGGAGGCACTGGGGGAGCTGTGACCCTGAAAGGGAATGGTGGTATTAGGAAGAGGAAGAGAACACAGTGGAAGAAGCCAGTAGAGCCCAACACCGGATCAACAGTGGAGGATGACAGCACAAGTGAGTATATTACTTTTAGTATTCTAACTTTTACTGCCATCAGTTACCAGTTGCCATGAGATAATATTGGAGGGTGGTTGATCCAGGAGGGATATGAGGAGGCATTTCTTTACAGAGAGGGTCGTGGAAAAGTGGAACGCACTACCAGCTGAGGTGGTGGTGGCATGTAACACAGTAGAATGCTTCAAGAAGGGGTGGAACAGGGCAAAGAAGAGGGCAAATGGAGGTACCGTGAGATGGTTGGGTGTGGCCGCTGGCTGCTGAATATGGAGATAACTACACGCTCGAGCAGCACAGACCATGATGGCCTTTTGCTGCTGGCAATTTTTGTATGACAATATGACAATAAATAGTGACAATCAACCCGTTATGACTAGACTACAAATATTGCCACAACTGCTTTTTATTTCAGTATTCTCTTTATTGTTAACAGGTGCTGCCAAGAGCAGCTCTACTGCTGTTTCCAGTGACATGGAGTCCAGCACCACAGTTCCAGCAGATGCAGCGGAGGAAGGAGCCAGCAACAGCACTGTGGAGACCCAGAGCCCTTCTGGTGGTAAGACGATAATTTTTTTAATGCAGATAAGGATTAAGTAGGGTCATAAAGTAGATAGTGCACACATTGTTATTTATATATAATTACTGTTGATCACTTTTTCCCTAAGAAAAATATCAGACAAGGTTGATATGTGCCATAATAATAACCAGCTACTTATTACATGAACCATGCATGTTGTTCCATGACTCCCTGCATGTGCTAGCTGCCATCTCCCTTTATTCATGATGGACACCTGCCAGTCCCACAACCACGCCTCTGCAGTAACTAATATCAATGATTGCTTTCTTTTATGTCACATAACTGCTGTAGCAAAAAAGCACCTGCCAGCAATTATATATAAAAAAAGATGGTGTGATCTGTAAAACTCAATTTTACACACACCCTCTGTGTGGGATGCTTCTCATAAACCCCTCAGGCTCACACTTGGGGTTTACATAGAAACATAGAAACATAGACTTTGACGGCAGATAAGGACCGCTTGGCCCACCTAGTCTGCCCATTTCCCTACCTAGAGGATAAGCTGCAGATCCTATTTAACCAACAGCCTATTTCTTCTTAACCCCCACAAAAATTGCCTTATGTCTGTCCCATGCATTCTTGAATTCTCCCACAGTTTTAGACCCCACAACCTCCTCAGGAAGGCTGTTCTATGCATCCACCACCCTCTCTGTGAAAAAATACTTCCTCACATTGCCCGATGAAGCATTTATGAATCATGCCACATCTGCAGTGAGTATAAAAGCTCATAACACACACCACCCCATCCTTTATTATGAATATATAAAATGCCAACAGAAATAAGGCTCATTGTCTATCAAGACTGCTAGAGTGTGCAGCTAGCACCCTATATCGCCGCTGCTCCTCCCTCACCTTGGACTCCATTGCCCCTTCACCTCACCCTGTCACCCCCCCTCTTGAAACTGGCTATCATCTTAGATGCCATCTTCTTTCCCAGTTTGGTGTTCCACTTGTCCACCAAATGTCTCCTCATCTCTCTGTTAAACCTACCCCCTCAATCTAAGATGGAGACCTCTAGTATCATTCCCTTTTCGAAGCTTGAAAATCACATCAGTTTTACTCTTATTTATACCTGTCAGCTACTTAAAGGTATCATTCATGTCACCCATGTCCCTTCTCTCCTGAAGGGAGTACATATTCACCTCTCCTAACCTTTCCTTATAGGTGTTACATGCAATTTCCATAATCATCTTTGTAGCTGTCTGTTGTACCCCCCTCCAACAATCTAATGTCCTTCTTCAGGAACTGGTGCAAGCCCAGTACCTCATGCAGTATTCCAGGTGGGCCCTGACCAGCAACCTATACAAGGGCAGGATGTCCTCCCAACTTTTTTAGGAGATCCCTCTAGCTATGTACCCCAGCATTTTGTTGGCTCTTGCTGTCACCATACTGCACTAAGCATAGTTGCTCATGCTCCTTGTTATGATCACCCCTAGGTCCCTCTCTTCAGTGGAACATCACAACTGTATGAAATTGATAGTCCCTCCCTTGGTTCCAGGCTCAGAACTTAGTGCAGAGCCTTGCGCGTTTTGGCATTGAACCCCGGCAGCCATTTGGCCGCACACTCCTGTAGTTTATTCAGGTCCCCCTGTGCTGCAACCCCATCACCCCCTCCATGTCATGCTCCCATCTTTGTAACATGAGCGAACAGTCTGATTTTAACCAGGATCACATTTGAGATGTATGCAATATAAATCTCGAATAGTAGTGGTCCCAGAACTGATCCCTGTAGTACCCTGATTATTACTGGCACATTGCTCTTGATGATGACAGCCCCCCCCATCAACACTGTCTGTCGTCTTATCATCAGCCAGTTTTTAATCCATGTCACCATTTTTGGTATGGCCCCTACATTTTGCAGCTTCCCCCAAATTTCCCATGCCCCACTGAATCAAATAGGATGGTCTCCATGACTTTGCCCATGATCGAGATGAGGCTCACTTGCATGTAGGTCCCTGTATCATCCCTCAGACCACTCTTATGGATGGGCACCACATGGGACATTCCAAAGTCATGATGTACACATCCTGTGTACAGGAAGGCATTGAACTGGTCATGCAGTGGCCTTGCCAGTACCTCTGCCAGCACTCTCAGTCCCCTAGGGTGGATGCCATCCTGTTTAGGCACCTTGTCCAGTCTTATAGCCTTCCTGCACCCTCTGCAATCCCTACATCTGTTGTCATCTCCCACCCTTGCCCCCCCATTGCCTGGGGTATTTGATCCCACTTCTTCTGCGTAAACACAGAGCAGAAACATTCATTCAGTGCATCAGCTTGCTCCAGCCCCTTTTCCTCCAACCATCCCATTCTTCTTACTCCCCACTAGTTGTTCGCTGCTTTTCCTTTTCTGTCTTATGTAGTGGAAGAAGTATTTCTCTCCTCTATTGATCCCCTAAGGTAGCCTCAGCTACCTCAAATATTTTTCCACCCTAACCAATCTGTATACTGGTGCTGGTGAATCTTCAAAACATATGGCTAAAATTTTCAATTTTCTCACACACACTGTGATGGTGATTATATTACTCATTAATAGCATCTGATAGTATAAAAGGCATTTTACTGTTGTGTTAATGAATCATGCTGAAATTGCTTCTGTGGGTTGTTATGATAACTCAAAAAATGCCCTGCTTCATTGTCAAGGTAACCACTGGAATTGATCACAACATGGGTACGAGCAAGTATGAGCATACATTATGTAAGCAATAACACATGATAGATGTGTGTTGGTAGTACCGAGATACCTGCACACCCCAAGGCATGGCTATGCATGAGAGAGCAGGCCGAGTGCCTTCCTTTCACTCTCTGGCTATGCAGGTATCTCAGCACTAACAACACACAGCCTTGTCTTACTGGCAGTACTTAATGCTTATATTAAATGATCCCACAGGCAATGTTGCAAAACAAAAAGTCATTCAAAAAATGTTATAAGTCCACTCGTAGTACTGAAATCTTGCTAAATAATGTATAATCTTTGACTTCTTCTCCTTAGACATTTCTCACTTGTCAGTCTAGCATATGTCTTTTATTTTTTTTTATTTTATTACAACTTGGATTACAAGTACCTTTGAGCCAGGCTCTTTTACAAAGGTTATGTGTCAGAGAACAAATACAATACAAGTTACAGAAATAGGAACAAAACAATAAATTGGTTGGCATATTAGGTTACAATGGTAGATCAATACAATAGCTAGGAAAAGTAGAATGTAGACATGGGAACACAGAGTAACAGAGGGATAAGTAGGAGGGAGGGTGGAAGAGGAAGATAAACGTGAAGAGCGAAGTTGGAGAGGGCAGGCATTGCAGCCAAAGGGCATGGTCATCAACTGGGAGCAGGCTGAAACTAGTCAACAAAAATGGAAAGATCATTGAGGGCTCAGAAGAGGTGGGGGTGAAGGGGGAGAGTCAGGAGTGGTGAAAAGAAAGAATAAATAAAAAAGTAACAGAGGAAAAGGAGGGGGTGGAGATGTGGTAGGTGATAGTTGGAGGGAACAAAAATGAGACGGCTGAGGAGATTATAGGTAGCATTCACAGGAGCTAGAGTTAGTAAGGTGGAGGTGGAGTTTATGTTTGAATGAGCCAAGGGTGGTAGTGGAAGAGATGTCAGGATTGAGTGCATTTAACCAGCTAGGTGCTCTGAAGACAAAGGATCTTTGGCCCTGAGAGTTGCAACGGCGGGGAATCTGAAGGAGCTGGTATTCAGAGCCCCTGGTGTTACGTGGCTTTAGTCTAGAACTAAGCAGTGCTTGGACTCCCAGTGGAGTGAGGCCCATGGTTACTTTATTTGCCATAATGCATGTTTAGTATTTTATGTGATTTTAAAGTTGAAGCCAGCCAGATCAGGCATACAGGTCACATGTATGAGTGAGATGATGAGCACTAAAGATAAGCCTGCAGGCCTTGTTAAGTGATGTTGAAATTCATCTCAGGGCAGTGGCAGAGGCAGAGCCATAGATTATAAGACCATAATCAATGATGGAGACCACCGAGCTTTGGATGGCAATCTTCAGTGCTTCTGCAGTAAGGTGTTGTCTATGTCGGTAAAGTAGGCCTAGGTGCATATTTGCTGATTTGGCAACATTGTCTATGTATGCCCCATAGGAGAGATTTGAGTCCAGGGATACCCCTAGGTATTTGAATGACTTCACTTGCTCAAGGGTGTTGACATTGCTGGTAGAGATAGTTGGGGGTGAGATCTATGCCTGTTTTGAGAGCTGTTAAAGAACATCACTTTGTTTTTTTTATGATTGAGGACACGCGTATGATGAATGAACCAGTTTTCCACTGCTGCAAAGCCTTGCTGAAGATTGGTCTGCAGGAGCACAGGGTCCTTGTGGGAAGAGAAGATAACAGCATCATCAGCATAGAGGATAATCTGATCAGTGCAAGATTTCAGGAGCGTGTTAAGAAAAAGACTGAAGAGTAACGGACCCAGGGTGGATCCCTGAGGAACTCCAGATCAGACTGGTCTGAGGTCCAAGAGTGTCCCAGCAATTTTGACTCATTGAGATCTGTTTTGCAGATAGCTGTTGAACCATGACTCATGAGACAGTGTCAGGAGAGAGTCCTAAATGCTGGAGTTGTTGGATCAGCAGACAATGGTGGACTGTGTTGAAGGCCTTGGTCAGATCTACAAATACTGCCACGGTTAAGTGACCCATATTCAATGTGCCGTGCAGTGCTCCAGTGAACTCCAGTAATGCAGAAGAGGTGCTATGACCTTTTCTAAAGTGATGTTGTTGTGGGCATAAGAGATTGTGTTTGTCCAGGTAGTCCGTGAGTTGGTTGGATACTATGCGTTCGAGTGCCTTGGAGAGAGGTGGTAGTATTGAAATCGGTTGATAGTTCACATGGCAGGTCTTATCCCTGCTTTTATGGACTAGAGTAACTGTAGCCACCTTCCATTTGTCAGGAAACTGACCAGTGCTAAGGGAGAGATTGGGAATGTGTATTAATGGGACTAGAACCTCATCCATAGTGAGGGTTAGGAGTTTTAGATCCAGTGAGTCTCCTTCAAGTGCACACACACTACATTGTGTTTGGTTGCTTGACATGGAATAGGACAATGCAAAGCTCCACATTATTCTAGTAGTACTATGCACCTCCCCCACACACAGGATGATAACATGGAATACATGTATTCTTGCCCCGTCTGGCAGCGGTTACGATCCAGCCATAGCACCTCTACGGTGCAAGGACCCTGATCCTTACCCACAAAGAGATAGATAAGGTATGATGCTTGAAAAATTGCACAATTTCTCTGGGCTGTGTGAATGCTGAACGGATCATCACTTGCAATTTGCTGTTTTCAATTTCAAGCGCCTTCTCAGGGTAGCACTATTGGCTCCACGCCTGTGTAGAGCTCCCTGATTGGCTGGTCTCACTCACCTGAGACAGGAGCACCCGAGACGTGTGACTTAATGTAAGCCTGCATCCCTGTACTCGGCTTCTAATTTATATATTTTAATTTAGCCTGTTCTGCTCAGCCTGTGTAAAGTAACTTACCATTCCCCCGCTGCAGTTTCTCTCCAACTGTATGTGCACTGATTCAGTGCTAGCTCTACAAACTTCCCCTTGATTTTTTCCCCAATTAAGCTTTCACTCTGTACACTGCCTTGAACTGAGTTTGTAAAAAAGTTTTACTGGCTTTGTTAATATATTTTTTTTAATCCTATTTAAGACTGTACTGGGTTTACATGCTTACTGCTGTGGACTTAGAAAATTCAGTGAATTTTAAAATTCTGTGTAGCCTCTGTCTTGAGCCTAAGGCTTCTGCCCTTGACTTTCATTCTTAATCATCTTCTTTTGTCCCCCTGTTCTCCTCTGTCTCTGTTCTGTCCCTTCCGCCCTCCCCCATCAGTCTGTTCTTTTGTGCTTGTTTTGAATTCCTGAGTTAGCCGGCACCTTGCCTCTGTCTGAGACTGCCCCCTGACTTGTCTTTCAAGTTCATGCTCAGCTCTCTTTGTGTATCACACCCCCCCCATCTGCTCCTATTTAATCTGTTGTCTCCTTCCTTACAGGTGCCACTTGCCCCCTCAGGCAGCGGTCATGATCCAGCCATAGCACCTCCATGGTGCAAGGAGCCTGATCCACCTACCCCCCAAAGAAATAGATAATGTACGACGCTTGAAAAATTGCCATGATTTCTCTGGGCTGTGTGAACACTGAACCAGATCATCACTTGCAATTTGCTGTTTTCAATTTCAGCACCTTCTCAGGGTAGCGCTATTGGCTCCACGCCTGTATAGAGCTCCCTGATTGGCTGGTCTCACTCACCTGTGACAGGAGCACCCGAGATGTGTGGCTTAATGTAAGCCTGCATCCCTGTACTCGGCTTCTAATTTATATATTTTAATTTAGCCTGTTCTGCTCAGCCTGTGTAAAGTAACTTACCATTCCCCCCTGCTGCAGTTTCTCTCCAGCTGTGTGTGCACTGAGTCAGTGCTAGCTCTGCAAACTTCCCCTTGATTTTTCATCTCGCCCCCCTCCCCCTCCCAGGCCTCCTTTAAAAGCACAAAGTCTCCGCACACTCCTATCTGATGTTTTAATTTATTGGTTACTTACTGTCAACAACTGCAGTTCCTCCCATCCCCTTTTTGCAACTAAGCCTTCTAGCAGCTTTATCTCATTCTGTCTTGCTGAGGCATACAATTTTGGTACTTCAGGTTTGCTTATTGCTGACTAGCATATCCTGTCTTGCTAAGGCACTGTTTTACTTCAAAATTGTACTACAAATTACTGAACTGTGACTGATTTGCCAAAAAAATGTGTTTATTGTCTAAAAATGTTCCCAGCAACCAAGTGTTACAGCCCCTTCGTGACTTTGTAGCTCTCTCCAGACTGTAAGGCACCAAGGAAATTGCAGGCTTTTCAGTTGCTAATTGAGTTGTTTTCACTCAGACTGCTAGCCTTTGTGTTGCCCCACTATTAATTCGAGCTACTTTCCCTAGCCGAGGGCGGTATACATTTATCTTGCGTTACTCCGTTTTTAAACTTCCTCAAACAGACGCATACGGAACAACGACCCCTGGGACCTATATAACTTAGATAGCAGAAGCTACTGCAGTACGCTCCTTACTTACATAAAGGGCAACCATGACAGGCCTTGTTTGGCTATGCTTATTCACCAGCCTTTGTATAATACCCTATGTAGTTAGGCAACCTGACAGAATTGATTCCAGCAAAGGTGCATGCTCTACCATGCTAGTCTCACCATATACCAACACTATGAACAAATTATGCTGCCACTGTATGCTTTTGATCCCCTCACAGTTTGTGGAATCTCCTCGAAGTGGAACTGCTAACCAATATCCTCTACATGGTCCTATACCCTATCCATTCAAGCTAGGTATGGCTTGGTGCTATTCTGCAGGGATCCTAGGATATGTATCCGTCAGGCAGCACAATAAGATGATTCAGTCTTTGGACCCATGTACTCAAACCTATACCAGACGTAGAAAGATTCATGCTTTTAAACTTCTCCTTGCTGCCCTGAAGAAAATTGTGCTCCTTCTACTCCTATGCTCAGGTGACGTTGAACTTAACCCTGGCCCTACGAAAGAGCTCTCATCTCCTTCTGAACTCACAACTTTGAAAGGAATTAGCTTCTTGCATACTAACGTGTGTAGTCTTTTAAGGAAGCTCAATTCAGTCCAGGCTTGGATTATTCATACTGCACCAGACGTACTCGTGCTTTCGGAAACATGGCTCCAGGCGTCCACCCCAGACAGAGAGGTAAACATCCCTAACTACCTCCTCTTCAGAACCGACAGGCAGACCAGGGGTGGAGGAGTAGCCATTTATGTTAAAAACAAATTCTAAGTATCTATATTAGATGCTACCTCCTTTGCCTGTGGATTTGAATGCCTGTCTCTTAAAGTCGAGCTTTCCCCATCAGTGGTGTTTCACATCATAGGCTGCTATAGACCCCCAGCAGCAGGACCACAACTTCTGACACACCTGTCATCCCACCTGGATACTACCCCAATGGAAACAATCATACTAGGTGACCTTAACTATGATTGGCTGACTAAGGTCTCATTACCTCTGAAACAATTCTGTGACTCTCATGGGCTTGCTCAACTTATTACTGAGCCTACTCACATCAACAAAAAAAATCCAGTGAGAAGCACCCTCTTGGATGTTCTCCTTGTTAACAGACCTCATTCCTTTTCCCATGCTGGTATCCTCTTAGCAGACGTTAGTGACCACTGCTTTATTGGTGGCATGAGAACTGTTATCAAACCTCTATCTACATCAAAGTTTTCCACTAAAAGATCCAGATGGAACTTTGATCCTATTGCATACTTCAGTGATCTAAAAAACTCTTTGCTATGGCAGAGTTTCTACCTGGCTAAGTCAGTGAGCAATGCCTATGACATTCTTCATGAAATCATATCCAGCGCCCTAAACAGCCATGTTCCCCTGGTTAAAGCATGAATAAAAGCAGAACCTGTCATTGGTTCTTACCGGATCTGAAGGCTGCCTTACTCAAAAGAGATTATCTCTGGAAAAAGGGTCGTAAATCTCATGCCGACGCAGACTGGTGTCTCTTCAGGGCATCTAGAAACATCTGTACTAAGTTGGTCAGAGAGGTCAAAGCCAACTTTTATCAAACTGAGCTACTTTCTGTGTCAAACTGCCCTACCAAGTTCTGGTCCTCTGTAAAAGAGCTACAGTATCTGGCCACTCTCCAGGAAGAGTGCTTCTTTCCAAAATTACCACTAATAATATTATCATTAACGATAAATTAGAGTTACTGCAGGCTTTCAACAATTACTTTGCCAGTGCTGGCCTGGCGTTTGAAATGCACCTGTAAGTAGCCTTCTTCCTCAGACCAACACCCAGCCTTCAGAACCAAGTAGCAATAACATGGACTTCTCCTTTTCACCTACCACCATAAAAGAAGTTGATGATCTTCTTCTATGACTAGATACTAAAAAATGTGTTGGGGCTGGCTCCTTCGACCCATATTTCTTGAAAATAGCATACCATATACTTGCTACACCTATAACGCACCTATTCAATCTGTTCCTAGCACAAGGCTCCATCCCCAAGGCATGAAAAAACTGTCACGCATTCCCTGTATAAAGCAGGGACCCTGTGACCTAAATAACTATAGACCAATCTCCTTCTTCCCATACTTTCAAAACTTCTGAAAAAAATTGTGGATACGCAGCTGAGATCTTTCTTAGACAATGCTAGACTACTCAACCCAATGCAGTCTGGCTTTAGAGCTAAGCATAGTACAATTACGGCACTGGCAAAAGTTACTAATGATTGGCAATGGAACCTAGACAACAAAAAATTTGTTTGTGCCATGTTTCTGGCCCTCAGTAAGGCTTTCGACACTGTAGACCACTGCCTGCTCCTCCCCACCTTAAAAACCATAGGGATTGGCTCAACTGCACTGGGATGGTTCCAAGACTACCTTTCTGATAGACAGCAACAAATTAAGGCTGATGGAGAGATTTCTCCACTTAAAATGGTAAAAAGAGGTGTCCCCCAGGGCTCAATACTGGGCCCATTACTGTTTGCCATTTATATCATCAGCTTGGACGTAGGCATCAAAGATGCCAGTATTCACTTGTTTGCGGATGACATGGTGCTCTACTTAAGCCGGGAATCTCCTGATGCTGCCCGTGCTGAGTTACAAGCTGACTTTAATACTCTGCAGTACCAGCTCCTTAGCAAAAAGTTACTACTAAATGCAAAAAAACCAAGGCCATTCTTTTCTCACCATCAGGCCCAGGGGCTTACTCTGCAGTTGCTAGTCCATTACCATCAATCTCTACCTTATTAGGAGAAAATCTTGAATTTGTGACTAAATTCAAATACCTTGGTATTTGGCTAGACAAAAAACTCTCTTTTGTGGAACACACAGAAGAACTGATGAAAAACTGAGGCAGAGACTTGGTCTTTTTTTCAGAATTAAACGCCTCTTGACCACAGATGCAAAAAGTCAGCTTGTCCAATCTACATTCCTTTCATTAATTGACTACTCTGACTTCATTTATGGCCATTGCCCTGCCTCATATCTTGCAAAACTGGATGTATTATATCATAGAGCACTGAGATTTATAACTGGCCTCCCGTACTCCACACATCACTGCTCTTCATAAGCAGCCGTAGGGTGGCCCTCCCTTCAATACAGGCATTACAGAAATGCAGCCCTATGGACGCTCCCGAGCCCTTACCAACAAACTCCCACGATACATTGTTGACTGTCTCCCCCTTAGTCCTATTAGGAACTATACCTTAAGAAGTAAATTGCAGATTTCTTTGAATGTCCCGAGGGCCAACACTCGCTTTGGAAGGGCTGCCATAAGCTGTGCCCTGCCTACTCTCTCTGGAATAGGATACAAAAATCATTGCGACTTAGCTCACCTATCAGTCCTGCCTTCTTTAAGACCCTCTATGACAAAACATTTGCTGAAATCTGTAATTGCTTCTATTGCTCCTAGCAGCTTGACTATTTTTGCTCTCTTCTTCAACACTAGTCCCAGCTGTTTATCCAAATCAGCCCTTGCCACTACTACTCCCCCTCCTCTGTCCCACTTTGCCCTTAGCACCCTCTGCATCCCTCTTATTCACCACCCCCCCTTCTGCCACATTTACCTAAGGCTTACACACTGTTATGCTCACCTCCATAGCTTAGGAATTTCCATCTAGGCCTGTAATGTGTTTCTGCTGGACAGAAATATAAATAATCTTTCTTTTTTCTTCCATGGTTTGTATATGACATCCATACACATCCTGTTCCTGTGGGAACTGTATATATATATTATGTTTGGGTTGTGTTATATATGTCTTTCTTGTACATGTGACTTGGTATGTAAATACTCTGCTCCTATCAGTATTGTAAACATGTTGTTCCTTTTGTGTTATGTATATTTATATGTAACTGTACAATTTTCCCTGCCAACAGCAAGTCCACCTTGTAAATGAGCTTGCTTAATGGTGATCACCTGGATAAATAAAGATTTGATTGATTGATTGATTGATTGACTGTCAGCTTCAGAGCTCAACTGGTTTGCAAACAGAGAAGATACACACACACACACACACACACACACACACACCTGAAGTGTAGCCAGAAATGCAATGAGTGTCTGTTCTTATCTTCACCGGCCTATCTTTCTTTACTGCAGCACTGGTGACCGCCTCAACAACAGTGACTGAAGCCCAGATGGCAGCCAAGGAACACTGTACCACAGGAAAAACAGGATCATGAAAATCCAGCATGAACTGGCCAGGCTTGCATCAAGGAACACTGAACAGCAGCCATCAAACACAGGGGAAGCAGGCATAGATGCTGAAGACCAGCAAGCCCCGCAGGAAGTAGAACATGGTGAAACAAGCACCAACCAGAGGAGGGACCGGGAGCACAAGATTTTAAAAAGGATAAAGGTACTGGAGGTTAGCCTGGCAAAAGTCATGGAGAACCAGGAGAAAATGTTGTCTATGCTCATGAAGCTGACTGCTAGTCAAAGACGATATACTCCAAAGATTAAGCACTGCCAGTCAACACTCCCTCTCCCCATCATCGCCAGATTCAGAAACATAGACTTTCCTGTGTTGCCATGCAAGCCAACAAATATTTACCAGTTAAGTTACTTAAATATAGTTTTACACATGTTTTGTTGATACTTGTTCATTTTTGTAAGTAACCCTGTTTTATTGTAAATAGTTCCTGTTTTATTGTATTTTTGTTGTTCATTATAATCACTTTTAAATTTTTCCTGTTGTGTTTTGAAACATACAAATAATCTGTTCACAATCGTGTACTCTTCCTTGTCTTGGGATTGGATGGGATGGGATGTGATGTGATGGGATGGGATGGGATGTGATGAGATTATTGACTTACTGTATCTCAAGTAGAGATGCAGCAAAATTTAAAATCCACTGGCAAAGTGAATGAGAAGTGGTTACTTCGCGTTGGCACTTCACTACATTGAGTGCCACATAGGAAAGCCTCACTTTGCCTTGTTAGTATTACTTTTTGTTGCCATTCTGCCTTAAACGCGAAGTAAGGTGGAGTGACAACAATATTGGCAGCATCCCACCCACACAGTCACCAGAATGAATGTGCATCCCCAAAGTGCTACTGTCTTGTGTCCAGAAAACACCCTAGTGCTGATGAAGTGAAATGAGAGTGTAACAACAAATGCAAAGTCTCCCAGAAATAGTGGTGCACTCAGTCAAGCACGTAGTGGTCCGGTCTCACACAGAGTCTCCAGAATTAATGTGCATCCCCAAAATGCTACTGTCTTGTGTCCAGTGCTGATGAAGTGAAATGAGAGCATAACAAGAAATGCATTCTCCCAGAATTAATGGTGCAATGCAAATGCACAGACAGATTAAGATTGCACTGCACACTCAAGGGATGCTTACGAAAAGGCACAACAACACCTAACCAGTGCTCTCAAGTCACAAATCCAAATCTGGAAAGGAATACATTTTGCCAGTTGGGGGATTATTGCATGGCAGTAACACTCCACTACCAGTAAAGATACCACAAAGCGGTATAAAAATTCATGCAGGTGCGGTGGATAGCAGGTTCGCACTGCTGCAATTACTCTGTAACACAATAAAAGGTGTCTGATTTAATGGCATGCATTGCACACACTCTCACACGCACACTCAAGTAATGTATAGCAAATTGAAAACCTTTAGTAATATAACCAAATGTTTTAAACAGACAAATTGTACACTGCTGCACCACAACAATCAGCAAAAAAATTTCAAGAATTACTGAAAATATTACTGTGTGTACATTAACACAGCTATACAAGAAAAATATAACCAAAACAGAAATGCTGCCTTTTTCTCCCAGTTAATCTTCCTACACCACAAATACGTCCCTCCCCCAAAGCACACTTAAACATAGAAACATAGAATTTGACAGCAGATATGGACTGCTTGGCCCACCTAGTCTGCCCATTTCCCTACCTGATGGATAAGCTGCAGATTCTAGTTAATCAGCAGCTTACTTCCTTTACCCCCCACTAGAATTGCCTTATGCCTGTCCCATGCATTCTTGAATTCTCCCACTGATCCTGACTCCACAACCTCCTCAGGAAGGCTGTTCCATGCATCCACAACCCTCTCTGTGAAAAAAAATACTTTCTAACATTATCTCGGAGCCGTCCCCCTCTATCTTCAATTTGTGCCCCCTTGATCTTGCACATCTCTTCTTCTGAAAGATACTACCCTCTTGTACCCTTAATTCCCTTGAGATACTTGAAAGTTTCTATCATGTCCCCCCCTCCCTCCTTTCCTCAATGGTTTACATATTAAGCTGCTTTAGTCTCTTCTCGTATGTCTTCTGGTGCAGACCCTTCACCATTTTGGTTGCCCTCCTCTGAACAGTCTCCACTCCGTCTATATGTCTGCGGAGATGGGGTCTCCAGAATTGCATGCAGCTCTCCAGATGGGGTCTCACTAACTGTCTGTACAGAGGTATAACAACTTCCTGTTTTCTACTGTTGATGCCTCTCCCTGTGCATCCCAGTATCCTCCCAGCCCTCCTTACTGCCTTCTCACATTGCTTGCCCACCTTTAGGTCATCTGATATAATTACTCCTAGGTCTCTTTTGATTTTTGTTCTTGTTATTAACTCACCCCCCCATTGTGTACTCTTCCCCTGGGTTTTTGTTTCCCAGATGCATTACCTTGCACTTCTTTGCATTGAATCTGAGCTGCCACATATTTGACCATTCCTCCAACCTTACCAAGTCCCTTTTCTTTCTTTCCACTCCACCTTGTGTATCACCCCTGTTGCAGATCTTTGTGTCATCTGCAAAGAGACATACCTTTCCTTCCAGGTGCTCTTCAATGTCACTTATAAAGACATTAAAGAGGACCGGACCCAGTACCGAACCCTGCGGTACCCCGCTAGTTATCTTTCTTTCTTCACTGTGGACTCCATTTACTATTACCCTTTGTGTTCTGTTGTCCAGCCAGTTTTTTTTTTATCCAGGCTACCACCTTGGGACCCACTCCAAGACTGGCTAACTTGTATATTAATCCTTTGTGTGAGACTGTGTCAAATGCCTTGCTAAAATCTAGGTAGGCCATATCCACAGCCCCTCCCTGGTCTACTACTTTGGTCATCCAGTCAAAGAAATTTATTAGGTTCGTCTGACATGACCTTTCTGCTGTGAAACCATGCTGCCTTGGGTCCTTTGCCCCGCTGACCTCTAGGTACTCAACAATTCTTTCCTTCAGAAGTGATTCCATCATTTTCTGTACCACTGAAGTCAAACTAACTGGTCTGTAGTTTTCTGCCTCTGCCCTGCTCCCACTTTTGTGAAGTTGAATCACATTTGCCCTCCTCCAGTCCTCAGGTACCACCCCATCCTCCCATGATTTGTTAAAGACAGTAGTCAGTGGTGTTACTAGTTCTACTCTTAGTTCTTTTAGAATTCTTGGGTGAATCCCATCAGGCCCCATTGCTTTTTCCACCCTCAGTTTCAAGAGTTATTTCAAAACTCTTCTGTGAATAGACTGGTATCAAGCCCCCACTTCACAGTACACAGACTGACTGTCCTAAATTAACATTCAAAATACACACACAACAATAAACACTCGATGATATGAGCACAGAAGGGTTTCCTACAATCGATGTACTAAATTTTGAGAAAAAAAATACTCAAAAAGGCATTTTAAACAGCTTTTAGTGGTTTTGAAGTGCAGAGCCCTGACAGCAAACTGTCTCCAGCTACCACTGCACACACACTTCCCAGGCCAGAACTGAGGCTGTGCCAAACAATCTAGAGCTCATGTGACCTGCAATCCCATGAATAACTGCAGAATTTCATTTGGAGTTCAATTACAGGGTGAAGTAAGGCAAAATACATTGATTTCAATGTACTTCACCTTAAATTGGTGGAGAAGTGGTTTGGGGAAGGCAGAATAACGCAAACTCATTGGTTTCAATGGACTTCGCATTCCTCATTATGAAGCGAAGTACTCCGCTTTACATTGTGGAGTTCTCCACAGATTTCACGTTACTCTGTGAATCACTTCACGGAGCAAATTGGAGCCACTTTGCCCATCACTACTTACAGTGCTGTAACTCACATGCTGTATGGGAAGAAATGCGAATGCCTATGGCTGTACTTCCCCGATGGGCTGTAGCACAAAACTCCCAGACTTAAAAATGCTTATTAATGAGTACAATGGTGGAGTGGTGAATTCTGGAGAGATACTACAAAACATGCATACAATACATCCAAGTAACTAGTAAAATAATGAATTTTGTGATTAGTCACATAATCGTGAATCGTGATTTGTGACTGCATTTGTAACCGTGATGATGAAGAACGTGATTCGGAGTTGATGGTCTGAGATAACCAATATGAAAACTGTACTTGGAACATGAATGCCTATGGCTGTACTGAGCTATAGCATGAACTCCCTGACTTAGAAACGCTCATTAATGAGTACAATGGCGGGGTGGTGAAGCCTGGAGAGATACTACAAAACATGCTTACAATACATTCAAGTAACTAGTCAAAAAATTAGTGTTGTGATTCATGACGTGATCGTGAATCATGATTTGTGACTGCATTTGTGATCATGATGATGAAGAACATGATTCGGTGTCGACAGTGTGAGATAAACAATATGGAACTGTATCGGGAACACAAATGCCTACGGCTGTACTTCCCCTATGAGCTGTAGCACAAACTTCTGACTTAAAAATGCTCATTAATGAATACAATGGCAGGGTGGTGAAGCCTGGAGAGTTACTACAAAATAGGCTTACAATACATCTAGGTAACTATTAAAAAAATTAATGTTGTGATTGATGACATGATCGTGAATTGTGATTTGTGGATGCATTTGTGACCGTGATGTGAGGAACGTGATTTGTATCACGAGTGACTCGTGCTGATGGTCCTGACTTAAAAATGCAGATTAATGAGTATAATGTTCATGCAGAATTATGCACCATACCTGTCCAGTACTCTGAAGGGAAGCCAAAGAAACAACTGTGACTTAAGTTACAGATGAAAATTGGGCCCTAAAGAGATGCAAACGCACAGACAGATTAAGATTGCGCTGCGCACTGAAGAGATGCAGATGCAAAGGCACAACACCTAACCAGTGCTCACCATCAGAAATTCAAATCTGAAAAAGAACACCTTTGCCGGTTGGGGCGGGCCAGGGGGGCAGTGTACTGCACTGCTGCAGTAACAGTCACTAGTACTAGTACCAGTAAAGATACCACAAAGAAGTATAAAAATCACACAGCTGCAGTGGATAGCAGGTTCAAATTGCTGAAATTATTATGTGGCACAATAAAAGGTGTCTGATTTGATGACAGGCAACACACATACACACAAAGTAATGCGTACCAAATTGAAAACTACAGTAATATAACCACATATTTTAAACAAACTAAAATTACGCACTGCTGCACCAATCAGCAAAAAAATGGCAAGAATTATTGAAAATACTACTGTGTGTACATGAACACAATTATACAAGAAAAATATCACCAAAACAGAAAGCACTGTCTTTTTCTCCAAAAAAAGAACTTCGCTGTCATCTATCGCGTACTGGCCCCTGCACCTGCTTTGATCCCACCTGATGGTCCTGATTATCTCGCATGCCCCAAATGCTCTCTCTTTCCTCTTCTATTCCTCTCTGTTTATGTCTGGACCTTGTTTCCCTTAGTCCTATAGACTTGCCTGCCCATGTTGTTTCTCCTACCTCTCAAATCTCTATCTCCCTCCTCCTGTATCCCCCTCTAACTCCTTCATGCTATGATCCCTCTGCCTTGTCTCGTTCTTGCCTTGTCCTCTACTTTCTCACCTCCCTTCAATACTTGTCCCTCCCTACTCCTGCTCCCTGCTATGATCCCTCTGTCCTGTCTCTCTCTTGCCTGATCACCCACCTTCTCACTCTTACCCTGGCTACTCTGTCTTCCTTCCCTAAGCCTCTTCTTATTATATTACTCTACTGTCTCCTCCTGCCCTCCTCCTCCACTCTAATCCAATAGACCTTATTTTTCAGAGTTAGACCTGATACGCGAATCTCTGCAAACTGTATTTTGCTTGACTTATCCTTTGTTTATCCCCTCAACAATTGCTACTTGTCTTGCCCACCGTGGCTTACAGTTGTACTTTCTGTTTCCCTCCTGTTGTACCATGTTAAATCTGTTTCTCACCACGTGAGAACCTGTAATGTTACCTACTACCTCTGTTATGTTGAATAAGTTCTTTCAAGGTTTTTACATTGTGTACATTTGCACAAATTTCTGTTTGCTTCTCTCCATGTTAAAAATGAAAATGTTCTTGTACCTGTTTTATTTATGTTGTACTCTCCCGGGTCGTACCTGAAAATAATCATTGTGTTGGCTAGTGTACTTACCCGGTAAACAAAAACTAAATAAATAAAAAGTTAATCTACCTACACCACAGATGCGCCCCTCCCCCAAAGCACACTTCCACTGTCTCTCAGTACACAGACTGAATGTTGTACATTAACATTCAAAATCCACACACAAACAATAAACGCTCGACGATATGAGCACAGGAGGGTTTCCTATAATCGATGAACTAAAGTTTCAGCAAAAAACAATGACTCAAAAAGGCTTTTTTAACAGCTTTTAGAAGGTCTGAATTGCAGAGAGCTCTCAGAGCAGATTGTCTCCTACATACACTAACCCGAACTGAGGCTGTGCAGAACAATCTGCAGCCCATGTGACCTGAAATTCCATGAATCACTGCCAAATTCATCTTTGGAGCTTAAAAACAAGGCAAAGTGAGGTGAAATACATTGTTTTCCATGTACTTCACCTTAAAAATTGGTGGAGTAGTGGTTTGGGAAGGTGGAGTAATGCAAAGCTATTGTTTTCAATGGACTTCGCGTTACCCATTATAACGCACAGTACTCTGCTTTGCATTGCGGAGCACTCTGCGAATTCACCTTCACTCTGCGAATCACTTCGCAGAGCAAATTGGGGCTACTTCACCCATCTCTAATCTCAAGGTTCAGCGAAGGGTGACACAAATGCTGCGGCAGTCTAACTGGCTGTTAGGATTCCAACAGCCTTACATTAATCCATGTTATACTGTCATGTACAGCCCGATCACAATGGAACATGAATTCTTCCTGTCAGCATTCTGTCCTCTAGCACTGCTGAATGACTGGAATGCTGCAGTCTGATTTTGAACCAGCATTCTTAATCAGTCAATCAATCAATCAAACTTTATTTAACTAGGCAAAATCATTGTTGAGAAAGCTTATTTGCAAGATGGTCCTGGACAAGTAGGACATATACAACTACAGCAAAATTACCAGCTAAGCAGTGTACACACAATGAGCAAATAATAATAACAATAATAATAATAAAATGTATTTAATTAAGCGCCTTTCAGAATTTCAAAGCGCTGTACAGCATAAATACAAAAACAAACATATATTCAGATACATATGATATAAAATCAAGATAAAACAGGAAACGCCTTTGCCCATAAAAAAGTCTTTAGTGCCTGCTTAAAACTCCCCACCGTCCCGCACTCCCGGAGCTGGCGGGGCAGAGAATTCCAGAGGGTAGGTGCCACAAATCCAAAGGAATGAGCACCAGATGATTTCAAGTTTACCCTCGGAATCTCCAGCAACCCCTCGTCAGCCGAGCGGAGCTGTCACAGAGGGGTGTAAGGCACCAGGAGCTCTTTCAAGTAATCGGGACCCAGACCATGTAGGGCTTTGTAGGTCAAAAGACCTACCTTAAAGGTGATCAGCCACTGTATTGGCAGCCAGTGCAGAGCATGCAGCACTGGGGTAATGTGAGATCTTCTTGATGCCCCAGTCAACAAACGTGCTGCCGTGTTCTGCACTAGCTGCTAGTGGCGGATATCAACCCCAGAAAGCCCTAGGTAAAGGGAGTTACAGTAATCAAGGCATGATGTCACAAAGGCATGGACTAAAACAAGCAGATCACTGGGTGGAACAAGGTGCCTAATCCTGGCAATGCTCCTAAGATGGATAAAAGACAGTTTTAGAGAAACAGATAATATCAGGGCCTGGGAGTACATATGGTGAACACTATCTGGGTTGATAATTGACTGTATATATATAAAGGATTCTCTCAAGATGTGGAATTATTCAGACAAAGGTCACAACGTTACAATAAGAAGAGAGATACCAGGTAGGGTAAGTGAGGGAACAACAACCGAAGGTTTATGGGGTTGGGGAAAAACATAGCAAAGAGTCAGTGAGGGGTGGAAATAGATGTAGTTAAACAAACAGGTGGGAGTTGGCAGAATAATCCCAAGGTGGAAAGAAGAAGAGAAGTGCTAGGGGAATACATGTAAGTACCAAGAGTTTGGGGAGCCACAGGAGATAGATGAGGTGGTTATTTGTGGCATACACACAGGACTCTCAGTTTGAGAGTGATCAGCCTCCTAAAAGGTTGAGGTTCCATAGTGTAGTGGTTATCCCATCTGTTTTACACGCAGAAGGTCCTGGGTTCGTGCCCCAGTGGAACCATCTCCTATATCACAGGACCTCCTTGTGAATGAGCTTGCTCAATGGAGTTTTCCTGCAATAAACTTGAAACCTGAACAAACTTGAACAACAACAAAAGAGTGAAGCCTCAGGAGGGAGGACAGCCTGAGAGTTTTTGCATGACATTCCAAAGGGTGGACAGAGAAAAGACGATAGCTGCTAAGCCATGTCCTGTCCTTATTTTGGGTACTTTAAGAGAGACAAGAGACAAACTCCTTAGACCATATGTTCCCTCAGTATGCTGACACAGCGTAGAAATATAGGTCAGTAGTTTATCGATTAGGGCCCAGTATGTCCACATGAGTGCATTTTTTTGCCTCCTCAGAGTGAGGGTGGGCCAGTGTAGTGCCTGATAGAGCAGGCAGTGGTCGGTGCATAATGGCATGTTTAGGATAAATCTCAGCATGCGATGGTAGAGGGTGTCAAGTTTACATATAGCCTGAATAGAACAGTGACTATAGAGAAAGTCAGCATAATCCAGCAGCGGTAGAAAAGTTGTTTGGACAAGTCATTTCCTTGCTTCAAGAGTAAGGAGGTGTCTTATCTGATAAAATATGCCTAGACATTGTCTTAGCTTTTTAGATAGTTCATTAAGGTAAGCCAAGAAGCTGATCCTGTTATCCAGCCAAACACCCAGATACTTGAATTTTTCAACCAATTCCAAGGCTTCACCAAGCAAGGTATAAATCTGGAGGTCTTTTTGGCATTAAGCAGAAGCTTGAGCCTTATTAAGTTGCATTGAAGGATGTCAAAGTCTAACTGAAGCTCCTTGTGGGCTATGTCTAAGGAGGTGTTAATAGTATAGAGCACGGTATCATCAGTGAATAGATGAATGTTACTATGTAGGAGTCTATATGGTTTATATAAATAGCAAAGAGAATAGGGACCAAGATGGAGCCTTGTAGCACACCACATGGCAGGGCTTTAACTGAGACAGTTCCCCTTGGTCTTTGATTTGTTGCATTCAGTTGGTGAGGTAACAGTCAAACCACTTTAAGGCAGTGTTGTTTACCCCGATGCTGCTCAAGACGTTAAGTAGAATATGATGATTCACTGCATTGAAGGCCTTGCTAAGATCTAGAAAGAGGGCATAGATGTACTGCTTAGCATCCAGGGTGGCTTGCCATTCATTGGACACTTTGGCAAGGGCTGAAACAGTACTGTGCTTGGGCCTAAATCCAGATTTGGTGGGGTTTAGGATGTTTTCGGTGTCAAAGAACTTTCTGAGTTGAGAGTTAACAATTTTTTCCAGGGTCTTTGATAGGATTGGGAGAAGGGAAATCGGGCGGTAGTTGTTCAGGTCAGTTGGGTCACCAGATTTAAAAAGAGGAATAATGTGTGCTATTTTCCAAAGTGGTGGCAACTCACCATGAGCCAAGGAACTATTAAAAAGGTGAATGATTGGAGCTGTCAGGTGATAGCAGCCAAGTTTCAAGAAGAACAGTTCTAAGAGGTCAGCACCGGCACACTTTATGGTGTCCAAGGCTAGCAGGAGGTCCTCCACCTGTTTAAAGGTTACTGGATGAAAGCTAAAGGAGGAGTGCCCTGGGATAGCTGTGGTGACAGGGCTAGAGCCATCGTTATCATCACTGCAGACACTCACTTTACTGGCGGGTGAGGCATCAAACACAAGGCCTGCAGTGGCAAACTGGCTATGTAGCTTTTCTAGGATGTCCATCCTGTCCATGTAGGAAATGTCTCCTACCACAATCTTGGCAGGCAAAGATGAGGCTGACAAGTGGCCTACTAGCGCTCTAAGAACTTTCCAGAATTTAGTGGAACAATTTTTATTTTCTTCGAGAGCAGACTTGAAATATTGTAATTTTTCAGTTCTAACAAGTTTAGTGCAGGCATTCCTGGCAACCCGAAAGGCCAGCCAGTCAGAATCTAATTTTGTTTTCTGTGCCCTTTTCCACAGTACATCCCAGTCCCTCAGAGCTTTCTTTAGGGTGGGTGTAAACCAGTCAAGTGACCTTTTCCTAGATCTGATTTTTCTAAGCAGTGGATGTTTATCAATAACCTTTAGTACCAGGTTTTGGAAGATATTATAGGCTTTTGAGACAGAGGGTGCCAGGTAAAATTCATGCCAGTTTATATTCCCTGGATCTGCAGGAAGGCAGGTTGGCAGAAGTGTTTTAGACTTTGTTTTAGCTTAAAAGTGGAGGTAGGAGGCTGGAAGGGGACCTTCTAATACAGGCAGTAGCACAGTGGTCACTCAGGTCACTGTGAAAAACCCCTGTGTGAGAGATACTGTGTGGCTTATTAACCAGCATAAGATCCACTAATGAGCTGCTGTCAGGGGATTTCTTGTCAGGGCGGGTATTCTCTGGGGTAATCTGGGTTAGACCACACTCATCGCAGAACTCTTTAATTTTGTTGGAGCAGGTGTCATTCCAATTGTGATTAAAGTCCTCCATTATTATGCACTCTGAGTTTATTTTTTCCAACAGGGAGTGAAGGTGACCCAGTATGCCAAACTCCACAGAAGGGGGCCTATAGCAAGCAGATATTAAGAGGGCCACTCTAGGAGATAAGGTCAACTTCACAGCTAGGCAGTCAAATTCCTTCAGTATAGAGGTGCAAACAATTTCAGAGACAGAGAGATTAGTTTTGGTATAGATGGCAACTCCACTGCCCCTTGTTGTCCTGTCGCACCTGAATAAATGATAACCAAGGATATTAACAATTTTGTCGGGAATGTTGTTTGTGATCCATGTTTCCAAAAGCAAAGTGATATCTGGAGCCGTATGTAGTAACCAGGCTTGGACCATGTCGAGTTTTTTAGGCAAGCTACTGATATTCATATGTAGAAAGCTGAGACCTTTTAGCAGAGGGAGGTCCGAGGGTGCATCTATAAAAAGGGGCAGACCGGGGTTTAATTCCACACTCCCTGTGAAGAGTAGAAGAAGAACTAATAGTTTCCTAAGGCAGTTTATAATCATTTTTAATGCAAGTTTATTCCGATGCTTAATGTGCAAGGTTTTGCAGTTTGCATTGCTGGGGGTAGCAAAACAACGAGAGAGGGGCAGGGCATAGATCACCACTCCAACTGGGAGGAGGAATGATAAGTGGGTATGGATGGAAGATCTGGGCCGGAGGGGAGATACAGTGAGTGTGTGGAGGTCAGTACCTTTGGATTAGGACAGATAGTGAGATAACACCTTACCATGTAGCTCTTGGTACTTCGGCATGTCTTGCAGGACTGTATTCTCCGAATGATTAACAATGAGGTCATAAGAAAGGAGTAGGAAGCAGCTGAGGACAAGAATAGTTGTCAGTGGAGCCATTGGATTGGAGGTGAAGCAGTAGGCAGGGAGGACGGGCATGCAGTGCCAGTCAAGTACAGGGGGAGAAGTATCTATTTAAGAGGGGAGGCGGCTTGTAACCTACACCAACACAGTTTGGCAGTGACCTAAAAAGGAAGATGTCTTTAAGGGAAGGACAGGACAAGTGTTAGGCCTAATTGCTGCACTCTGTATCTTTAAGTGTAGTTGCAATATTAATGAGAAGGAAGAAAGAAGATTGCATAGGGGTGGTGCCAAGGAGGGAGGGAGAGTATTTAATAAAGGCTGGAGGTACACTGCTTGTTGAAGAACTGTTTTAATAAAAATCTCCCTCTAAATCAAGAAATCATTCAAAAAGTATACTTTTAACACTTTTCTTGTAGAATAATTTTTTTTTGTAGTTAATCTTTTTATTGAAGTAATTATGAGATAAACAAACAAACATCCTCCAGTACAATACTATGTAAGATTATGTAGGAAGAAACAAGAAAGCATATTATCTGAAACACTATTCAATAGTAGTATGAAGAGTTTATGGTTACAGATAAGAGCTAGACAATGCAAATCATGTACTTAAGGGAAGCTTAACATTTTGTAGTACAGAGTGAGAGTAGGAAGGTTAGAAATTGAGAGAGATGGTATGAATAGTCATGGTTACACATTGTTGTGTAATGTAACATCTTAGAATGCAGCTAAAAAACATATATAGCAGGATTTGCAGAATAGTAAAAGATCATCTGAAAGAGTAATCAAGAGAGAAGGAATGTAAAGAAGAAGGGGGGAAAGAAAGGGGGCGATACAGAATAAGGAAACAAGAAGCGAGACCACAATAGGAGACCTGTAGAAAATATCAGTGGGAGGAAAAAAAATGATATGTATTGATCCATACATTAGGTGCCAGAAGAGCTAGATGATTCCAAATAATTAAAGTAGTCCTGCCAACATTTAACGTATATACTGTAGTGAGTCGGTCAGAAGAGATATGTGTCATTCAGTCAAGGGAGGCATAATGAGACAGTTGTTTAAGAATGTCAGGAAATATGGGGATTATATTAGATCTCCAAAGTACAAATATACTGCATTTAACTTGAAGGAAAAGTATGGTTAACCATCTCTTCAGGGAATGGGAGATTCTATAGGAGCGAAAATTAAAAATACCAAGTATACATCATTTAGGGTTTAGTGCAAAGGGTGGACCAATCACTTTCATTGCAAATATATGAGTACAATGCCAATGTTTTTGTATGAAGGGACAATTCCATAAAATGTGAAGTAAATCACCATTGGGGGAGTTACAGTGCCAGCAGTTATTATTATTCATTAAACCCATTATTTGCAATACAGCTGGGGTCCTGCACCATAAATGAAGGATTTTAGTCTGAATAAGGGAACTACATTTATCATTAAAAGATTTGTGGCAGGAAAGCCAACACATATACCATTGTGCATTGGTTATATTATAATGTAACAGATTACTCCATTTGTTTTTTGCACTAATGGATTGGTCTGGAAGTGTATCTCTAATATATTTGTAAATAGTACTATTCAGTTTAGATGTTGTTTTAATCCATTTGGAGATGTGTTTTATCATATAAAGATCGATTAGTAATACATGGGAAGTAGGAGCTGCATGCTGTATGAAGCTGTAGATATTTCCAAAAATCCTGATGGGGAAGATTCCATAGAGTGCATAGATCAGAATTGGATTTTAATTTTTAAACCTGGGGTTGAAGTATATCTCTCTAGAAGAAAATGCCCCTATTTTTCCACGTTCAACAGAAAATTGGGTAATTGTCAAGAGAAATATGGTGGTTTCCCCAAATGGGGGCATAAGCCAGAGGGGTTGAGTTTGATTTAAGATGTTTATGAGTTATTTTCCAGTAGAACGTGGATGATGCTATAGTGGGGGTGATATTTTAAATTGGGGGGAGGGGATTATAAATGAAGGAAGTAGCAACATTACCTGGACATAGGGATGCTTCCATGTTAACCCATAATGGTGATTTGGTACTGGGTTTGTTTAACCCCTTGAATGTTTGGGCTGTACGAAAGGCCCACAAGTAGGCTTTAAACCAAGGGAGACCAAAACAGCCTCTTGACCAATGGGATCTAAGTTTGTTTTGGCTAAATCTGGGGATTTTGCCATCCCAAATAAAGTTGCCAATTATTTTGTTTATTTTAATAAGGAGACTAGAGGGAAGTATTAATGGAATATTAGAAAAAAGATATAGGACCGGATATTCAAACTGCACCAGGCTGTGGCGCAAGCCTGGGCGCAGCTCAACTTTGTTGCACAGGGGTGTAGCCTGGGCGATATTCAACAGAGCTGTGCTATGGCACAGCAGCTTTGAATATCGCACCCTGGCCACCCCCACTGTGCATGGCACAGTGGCACTGTGCCACGAAGTGGCCAGTGGAGCATGGAAAACGCGCTTAGCTAGCGGGGCCACTGCTCATGCAAAGCACCTGTGATATTCAAAAGGACATGCAAATGGGGCCTAATTTATGCAAGGTGCACATGGGGCCATTTGCATGTCATTATCCTCATTTGCATGCCATTAGCATGCAGGTGTGTCGATCGGCGACTTCGCGCTTGGCGCCCTGCCAGGCAGCAGCCGTTGGGGACCGACGTCCCCCGCAGCCCGATCATGGGCATTTGTTTATAAGAATAACCTCCCTTCCAACATCCCTGGTGGTCCAGTGGACCGCTATGTGACTGATTGCAGGCATCGGTATTATAACCCCCCCCACATCCAATATCCCAGGTGGTCCAGTGGACCAATTGCTCCCGATCATGGGCATCTGTAAAGCATAAATGTTCCTATTACCCTGGTGGTCTAGTGTACCCCCTCACCACCCACTGAGCCCCATCACCCCGCTCCCCGGTCAGCCAGCGGGCTGTGAACAATGTGTGCAGTCCTACCGAGCTGTCAGTCGGTGGGCGGCAGGCGGATAGGGTGCTGCACGCCACAGGCTGACCCGGGGGAGGCGGTGGGGCTCAGTGGGTGGGTGGGGAGGGGTACACTAGACCACCAGGGTAATAAGAATATTTTATGCTTTACAGATGCCCGCGATCGGGCAGTGATCAGTCCACTGGACCACCAGGGATATTGGACGTGGGGGGATTATAATACCGATGCCCGCGATTGGGCACATAGCGGTCCACTGGACCACCAGGGATGTTGGGGGGGTTCTTCTTATAGACAAATGCCCACGATCAGGCACATAGTGATCCACTGGACCACCAGGGATATAGGAGGGGGGATTTAGCTACATGGATGCTGGCGAGATGGGGCATGGAGGTACCGCCCAGGTGCAGCAGGAACTCAGGTGGCCACCCACAGGTGGCAGCTGCCTTTGCACCTGCAATGCGCAGCTCACCTGTGGGTGGCCATCACTGTTCCTTTTTTTGGCTTAACTTTGTGCAGGCGCAGGTAGGGTTGTGCATACATGACTCTGCACATCCCGGGATGAATATTGGGCTGTGCAAGTTATGCATGGGCACGCTCCCCTATCTGTGCCTGCATACATTACTGATGCACTCCGGCGCCGGTTGTCGGCACACTTCCTTCACGGAATATCGGCGGCGTATCAGTGGGTTGTGCATGGTGCAACACTGTTGCGCCATGCGCAACCTTTTGAATATCTGGGCCATAGTATTTTAGGAGCTATTGACATTTTAATAGCGGAAATTTTCCCATTGAAGGAGAGATTAAGCAGTTTCCATCTGTCAAGTGTATATTTAATGTTAGTTATCAGAGGAGAAAGATTAGCATCCCATAATTTGTCTTAGTGATGGGGTGATCCAGACGTCTAGATATGAGATACCTTGGTGAGCCCAGTGGAAGCCTAATGGGTTATTCATAGAGGGTTTGCAGAGGTTATTCAATGGTAGCGTTTCAGATTTGTTAAGATTTAGAGCAAGTCAAGAGAGAGAGAGGTGAATTTATTAAGTAGTTTAACTAGAGGTTGCCCTGAATTTTAGAGATTTTCTAGTAATATGAGGAGGTCATCTGCATAAGAAAGTGAGGTGTAGTGAGAGTTACCAATGGGAATGCCTTTGATTGTGCAGGATTGCCGAATCGATGCAAAAAGAGGTTCCATGGCAAGTATGAACAGAGAAGGAGATAAGGGGCATATGTGTCTGGTGCCTCTTGCAAGATGGAAGGAGGGGGATAGAGTGGAGTTAGTAAGAACCCGAACAGAAGGGAAAGTGTACAATAATTGAATCCATGCACACAAATTGTTAGTGATAACAAAGTGAGATAGTACATTGTATAAATAGTTCTAATTAAGGGAGTTAAATGCTTTCTCAAAATCAATGGCGATGGCAGCAGCTGGTGATTTAAGGGTTTTTGCTTTATAGATTAAATTAAATAAAGAATGAAGATGATCAGAACTGGATCTATTCTTAATAAATCCAGCTTGAGAGCTATGGACGAGTTTCGGAATTAATGATTCTAAATGAAGGGTTTATAATTTAGCAAAGATTTTGCCATCTGTATTAAGTATCAAAATCAGTCTATAATTTGAGGGGACAGAGGGGCCCTTATCTTCTTTAGGTAAAACAGTAATAATGGCTTCAGTAATAGTATGTGGGAGTTTACCTTTAGAGATTTCTTCCAGGAAGACGTTAAATAGTAAAGGACAAAAAGTATTAGATAGGGATTTATAGAAGTCAACAGGGAAACCATCACTCCCAGGTGATTTACCATTTTTTAAGGAAGATAATGCTGTTTGAATCTCATGTAGGGTAAAGGGTTCATCTGGCATAGCCATGCCTGGATGAGAGAGGTGGGGTAGTTGCAATTTTTCCAGAAAGTTTTGTATTTGGTTGGGTGTCATGGAGTTCTGATGAGAATATAGTTGATGGTAGAAGGATTGCATGATGTGATTAATTGAAGGGTTATCATGTGGATTTGGCCTGAAGGGTCTTTTAGGCCAGCAATATATCTCTCCATCTGTTGAGTTTTGAGTTGATATGAAAGCAACTTCCCACATCTATTGCCTTGTTCCCAATAACGGTGTTTGAGCCTTAATAGGGTGAGTTCAGCTTTCCTGGATATTAATTTGTAGATTTTTTTTTTAGTTACTTATTTTCCCCCTCGGAGTCTTCTGCTGCCCCTCTGATGTCCGCCCACATGGACACCGATTATGAGGCCCCTTCCCCTGAACCCCATGACTTACCTTTCATGGCAGGGGGTGGGAAGTGACTTGACCCATTAGATCGGATGAGTATTCATGGAGGTGCCATCATGGGCCATTGCAGTAGGGGACCATCGTCATCCTGCAGAGGACTCCCATTTTTTCCACTTTTTGCTAGCTTCCCCCGAGGACTGTGGCATGCAATGGCACCAGCAGCGGTAGCGCATGCACTCCCATGCACACCCAAGCCAGGCGCCTGCCACAGTCACTCACCCTCAGTATCTAGCACTGACGTGCCACCTCCCAGCCTCCGCTAGGGGCCAGGCAATTGCTGAACTCTACTAACCCCCTTCCCCAGAGAAGGAGAGCAGTCCTGAGGATGCTGAATCCTTTTCCCCCTGCCAAACCCCGGTGGCCCATGCTTATTCCTGAACACGGGTCACTGGCGTGACGTGAGGTGAGGCGCCCAGCACCTCAGCCCTCAGCACTATTGGGCCAGCTAATTCGTTGATTTTAATTCTTAACTGTAGGATTTCAAGATGAAGTTGTGAGTTATGATTAGGTGTTTTTTGTATTATGATATACGTCTTTAAGGGATTTTTCTAGATTGGCTAATTGTTGCTGTCTTAGCTTCTTTTCTGTGAGTTGCATAACTAATAATTTTGCCTCTAATTGTGGCTTTTAATGCTTTCCAGATAGTACCTTGAGATACCTCAGGAGTATCAAGTGAAAGAAAGTCTTGGATCTGAGTTGTAATCCAAGGTACAAATTCCGGTTCTCTCAGTAAAAGTGGGTCTAGACACCAATAAAGGGATTTAGAAGGGGGTGGACCCCAGAGTAGATGTAGACTTATAGGAGAACGGTCTGATGTAGAATAATTTTTTATAATAGTAGTAAGGCACTCCCAGGAGTTAGAGTAACAGTCAGTTAAAACTTCCGGAGGTGCAATATGGCACTCAGCTGCACCTCATGCCACATTACACCCCTGGGGGTGATTAAAAGAGTGTTAATCTAACCCCCCTTATTGTCTATTAAATCGCCATGCAATTTATTTTCTAAGAATAATAGAAAGGTTATATTTAACTAAATTTCACTTGCACAAAATTACTTACCGGTGTAGATTGGATGAACACATTATGAAGAAATCAAGATAGCGGCATCAGGTGTTGATCCTGGCAGTAACTGCAGCAGCACTGTGTGACCAGCTTAGAAAGGAAATAAGTCAAGTTTGAGATAGTTAGACAAATACAGGACATCTGGCTAGGCAAGACTATAACATTTTATCAGGTTTTGTGAGCATTTTCTTAGATACAGTACTATCTTTGAGAGTTGACTATCAACTGTGTTGGCTTAACCAACTTACTATCCTAAAATTTTCAGACAACCTGTCTTCCGCCTTGTGTGTGCCCTCTCCCCCAAACAACCACTCACTTGCTACCCCAAGGCACCCTCTACATCTTGACGAATAACATTAGGCATACCACAACTACAGTACTTACCTGAATCCCTGGCTGACATTGACAGAAAGAGATCAAGGATACTGTGAAATAGAAAGGTTTTCAAAAACTACTTACCTTGTCAGTTGTGATGATGAAGACATCATGAGGAAACACAATAGTAGAGCATCAGGTATGATCCTGGCATCAACAGCAGCATGTGACAGTTCTGGAAAGGAAAGGAAATAACTGAGTGTTGCATTAAAAAAAAGGCAATTTTGATAGCAAAAACTGTTACCTCTGGTCTTGTCAGGCTTTATGAACAGTGTCTTATACATACAGTACTGTCATACCCTGCATTGCCTACCATGCCTAATTGCCTACCCTAATACTGACTATCCTAATAATCTTTCTAAAACCTCCACCTTGTGTGTGCCTCCTCTCCCAAACAACCACTCACTTGCTACCCCTACTGCTGTATGGCACCTTCTACATCTTGATGAATGACAGTAGAAATACCACTGCAGTACTTACCTGCATTAGTGACTGACATAGAGAGAAAAATATCAAGGATATCAAATGGGATGGTGTCCCTACAATATTTCTTACCTGGTTAGTTGTGATTGACACATCATGAAGAAACAGTCAAAGGTGGCATCAGCTATTATCCAGGCAACAGCAGCGTGTGACAGACCTGTAAAGGTAATAATACAGGGTGACATATTAGTTACAGAAACAAAAGCAATGTTGATATCCGAGACCATGGGAAATTGCCATGTTGTCAGGATTCATTAAACGTTTCTTACATATGTGACTATCATGGTCAACTCCTGCCATTCTGGCCTAGTACCATGACTGCCTAACATACTGACTATCATGGAATGACCTAAATCTTGTGTAGTCCCACCATCCTTTGCTATCCATAATAACACATTCCTGTAGTATAGCAGAATTAGGATAATAATAGTGCAAAGCAATACCTACCTGATTAACTCCTGTTTTTCATTACTGAAAAAAACATACTACCATGATAGACTTACCTGTTGATGGACAGTTCCACAGAACACATTCAATGGCCACAAAAAGTCTGAAACTGAATATTGGCCTAATCATCAAATGAAATGGGAGCAGTGTGGCAGAAGCAGCATCAATCATCATCATATCATGACCTATGATTTAAATTAGGAAAAATAACTTTATGGAAGCAGTGACTTTACTGAATACAGCACTTAACAGCAGTTTAAACATTATGTAACTAAACTGCTACACATGCACACATCTCTCTGCAAAGACACTTTTATAATGACATAATATGCATATAGAAAAACCTTACTAACACCTTCCCCTCCCAGGCCCTGGTGTAAGTGTCTGCACACCCACACTGCACTACAACAACAATGCATTTTTCCATAGGATACCCTCATAGATGACTTGGACTAACACTAACAATGCATTAATTACCGTTATTAACATTACTTAAGTAATGCAGTTCATGATGTGAGAAGAATGAACTGTCAAAGTGACAATACACACCTGTGGTACTGTGCATTCAGAATTAGCAGTAGCATCTGGATTCAGCGGCTTTACTGGAATACTGGGCAACTGCAGTTCCTCTGTCTCGTTTTCTTTTTTATCAGAATAACAAGAGCAACACTGGTGGGTAGATTTGATGATTGTGAAGGACTGTGATGGTGTGAGATGAATTAGTTCTCATATGCATAGTTTACTCTTTCTGTAGTTCTGTGTGGAGCGTCGTAGTACACATCAAAGTGGAGGTGAAGGTGGTGATGACCTCCAGAAATTGTCCATCACCATCAGCTAGCTGGCTGTGGCACATTACTTCCTTTGGGTGTTGTTATTTGGTACAAGAAACATGATCCAAGGGTATGTTGTCCATAGGAATTGGGTCATCAGCACAATTTAGGAAGTGTACAGTAATTCCTTTGGATGTAATTATTTGTTATGGGCCTGGCAGGACTCTCAGTGGTTGTAGATTTGGTTAATATATCAGTATCATCTATAGCCTGCAGTGCCATTTATTGTGTAGGACTAGTACTTAATCAGTTTAAGTTTTTCCTGGCTGTCAGTCACATAAAGTTTGCAGTATTCATATTTTTCTATTATTCCAACCATAGTACTGGGAGCAGCCAGTGGCAGAAAAGTGTAATTAGCTTGCAACATACATCTGACACTATTGTCAACATACATGAATAATTGATCTGTAGTTCCATAACGTAATGTTATGCAGCTAATCACTTCAAACAATGTTAAAAAAATGATTTTGGGAAAATTATATTTGTTTTGGTTTTTGAGGGAGAAGTGACATGACGATTGCTGGAAAACTTGGAAAAGTGCTTGAGGTGCACTACTTTACTAAACACGATGAGTAGTAGGAAAGATGTGTCTGGTTAGGTAAATATTTTGGGCATTTTAATTTTATCTTTTTTTAGGGAAGGGACTCAGGGAGGGCCAGGAACATGTGCTAACTTGGAGGACAGTAACTACAACCACCTGACTGCTGAATGTTAACCCCAGCAGGTGGTGCACCACAGAACACAGAAATCATTATTAAACAGGAGGGACAAGCAAACTTGTGTCCTAAAAATGTATTTATTATTTATGTTTTTTTAGGGCTGGGGGGGCCAGGAACATCGACCAACTTGGACAGTACCAGTCACAACAGGCAGAAACTGGACTAAATAAACTTCAGCGACATAGGCATTTGGCCCATTCACTCATAATATTATTGCAGTCAGCACATCCCTGCAGGTTGCAGACACATGAACTATGTCTCTCTCCTACTTAGGAGAACTCAAACCCCTCAGCTGTGTCTTCATCGGAGGGCACTGCAAAACTATCTTCATCCTCTGATGACTCCTGCTGCTCAACGCCTTCTTCATCAGGATCATGGAATCTTGGGGTTGTTGACAACATGTACTGCTTTGGGAAGAAATGGGAGTTGATTTTAACATATGTTAGGTACCCCACATTACATTCTGACAGGTGGCTTCGAAGGTCAGTCACATTTGAGCCAGCAGCACTAAAAACTCTTTCTGAGCTTACGTTGGCACAGGGGCAGCTGAGGTACTCAATGGCAACAGCAGCAAGTGCAGGCCAGATTTTGAGCTTGCTGAGCCAATATTCAATGGGTTTGGACTCAATACTTAGCACCTGTGGGTCATCAAGATAAAACTGCACCATACGGCGTGCAGACAACTGAAGCTCTGTGCTTCCCTCAGGTGGCTGTCGTGTGGAGACACCAATGTCCTTCAACATGGACCAGAGAGGGTTTGTGCCACCACTACTAACTTGGGATAATGAAGGTGAAGGAGCAGACACTGTGCTGGTGGAGGGGAAGGATACTGGGTGAGAGAGATGGTTGAAGCTTGATGTTTGTCCCCGCTATTGTTTTTTCCACCCTTACCTCTGACTTACTCATCCAGTTTTTGACCTTGCCATGAAGAATGACCACATAATGATCCAGATTATCCTTCCCACATGGAAGAAGTGCAGTCATACCCTGTTTGTACCTGGGATCCAGCAAGGTTGCCAGGATGTATGCCTCGGAGTTGTTAATATGAATGACATGTGGCTCATTACCACAAAGATGCATGGTGAGGTCAGCAAGCTGAACTCCGACAGTGTCTGCAGCCACCTAAAATTGCCTCTTTATGGTGCACCATGCATGGCATACAACGTGCAGCAATGGTATCACCTGGCTCAAGCATGCATTTTCTGCACTCACCACCTGTGTCACCTGTTCCAGTGGTCATAGTACCTGGATAACACTATCCATCAAATACCATTGGGATGGAGTCAGAGACATGGCTGATTGTGCTTCCCAATCCTGCATGTGCACGATATACTCATGGAGTGGCTTGTATTGTTTATACAGCCACTCAAGCATATAGAGAGTAGAATTCCAGCGAGTTGGCACATTGAGCTTCAAGCAGTGCTGTGGCACATTGTTTGCCTTCTGTAGAGCTCGAAGGTCTGCTCTAGCCAGTGCTGAATGATTAAAATGGCTGCAGATTTTAAGACTGACAGCCAACATGGCACTAACTGCTTCATGCTCCACTCACTATTAGATTCAGCACGTGCGCAAAGCAGGGTACATGACAAAATCAGCCATCAGTGCTGACTTTGATGGTTTTACAGCATTGTCCCTGGCAATATATGCTGCATTGAATCCATGGTGCTTTAGCCAGTGTGTAATGGCCTCATTGATGTGAGTTAGAATTCTATCAGAAATATGGAACCCATGCATACTCTCCATGCTTAATTTGGCATGCTGTTGACAACCAGTAGTACTGATGCCAGTACTCGGGGACAAGAAAATGAGAGACAGGGGTGCAGAGCATACACATGAGGGAAAAAAAGTCCAGTGTGTAGTAATGCACATATAACTAACACCTGATGATGGGCCACAGGCCCAAATGTCCATGGTGAGATGAATGCTGGCTACTGCTGAGTGTGACAGGGCATGTGACACCATGCATGCAAGGTCATTGTACATAGCTGGACTAGCCTTAGTACTAAAATACGTTCTACTAGGAACTTTATATTTAGGCACAGCCTTCTCCATCAGTTCTCTAAATCCCTCTTTCTCAACAAATGAAAATGACAAAAGATCTTTTGCAAGCATCTTAGCCACAGCCATATTGAGCTCTTTTGTCACTGGGTGTTTATGATGATATTTTGTGTACTTGCTTAATGCTGATTTTACATCTGGCTGCTTACAGTAAGCCTCTGAGTATGCAGGACTGTGGGTTGTGGTTTGGCTTTTCCAAGTATGGCCATGTGGCTTTGGCTGGCTTTGGCTGTATCAGGGACATGCTGGCACTGCAGAAACCTATGTATGGGTATAGATGGATCAACTTGATGAATAGCTTCACGTGTATCTGCATGTGTAGGGGCAGAACACAATAAGGGGTCAAATGTTACATCATCTACTGGCTGTGGACCCTCACTTTCAGTAGTAGAAGTAGATGAAGTGGGCTTAGATGCCAACCTCTTATGTTGGGTCCACTTAATGGGGTGCTGGCTCTGCATGTGGTTATGCATGCCAGTAGTGCCATAGTGTGAACCTGGTTTGCCATGGCTAATCTTGGAATGGCAGATGTTGCCCACTGCAACACTGTCATCAGAATCATCAATCACCAAAAAATGTCACATTAATGAATGTCTCCCCACATGCTGGATTTTTGTGGGTGGTGTGGCAGATTGGGATGATAACACAGACATAGGGGTGGGCAAAGCTGTTTTCTTTGCATGCTGCTGCTTTCTCACAGATCTCATTTTTGCTACTTCCTGACCCTTGACCATGACAAGTTGCTGCTTCAGGACTGATGGAAGAGGGATTAGTTTCACTTTGTCAGTAACTGTTTTGGCTGCTGCTTGTGGATATTATAACTGCCAACTAGGGTCTAATACTGGATCATCACCATCACAACCATAATCAATACTACCCTCCACGCTTTCGGTAATTTCCATTGGAGAAAGTAAAGGCTGACTATATACAAGTTCTGCTTCCTCGGTGACATTCTCTTCAACATGAACACTGCCACTAACAGTGTGTTCACTACAAGAATGTTTGTGCTCCTCAGACACATTTGAGAGTGGTATCTGCTACTGTTCATTATCTACTCCTCCAACAGTAACTGGTCCCGCAACACACTTACTGTCATCATCTGTCATATTACCTGCCACTGTACCAAAACCCTCCTTGCTCTTACTCACTACCAGCTCCTGAGTTAAATCATGGGTCTCCTGGGACTGAGACAGTTGACTGTTTTCATTCTGAGACCCCTGGGACTCACACAATAGCATGGCAACATCAAATGCAGTCTTTTTTAGGTACTGTTTAGATTGATGAACTACACCAGCACTGGGAGTAGCAGTACTGCACTGAGTACCAAAGAAGCTTGAGGATTTGATTCCTTGTGAAGCCAACACTGGCACAGCATGTGATTTGGATGGCATTGTAGTACCAGTAGAACTTGCAGTGCGGCTACCAGTAGCACCTTCCAAAGAACCCTCTCCATGCCCTTCTGACACCCTTTTGACTGATGCAGTAGCTATGACACTTTTACATTTTCCACGTCCTCCACGCTTACCACTGCCTTTGCCTGACATGTTAATGCCTGTACTTTGCTGGAACCTAAAATACCAGAAAGTTTTACAGAAATGAAAGAGACACTAATAAACAGACAGACTGCAGAAGACAGAATGACACAAGATATTGTGTTATCAAAAAATGTATAAACTATCTGTGAGACTGACACAGCAATCAAAGTACAGATGACAGCAAATTATTTTTCTTCCACTGAAGAAACTGCTGGATTTAATCACTCAAAAAGACTGTTCTGTGCTGCAGAACTAACACAGCTCTTCCCTCTTCAGAAATCAACTTCAGAGTGAGTAGCTACGCAGTAAGAAATGTTTATTAGTTTAGCTTGATTGTTGTTTGTTAAAGTTATTTTTAGTGTTTTGTCTAATAATGGATTTGCCAAAATGTTAAAATGTCCCATCAGAATTATGTTTTGTGCTTGAATTGTGGTACAGTAAGTGCTTTTGTTATTTCAGCTAAAAAGTCTTCATATTCCATAAAAGGAGCATATATTGAACCTATCGTAAATATAGTATTTCTCAGTCTAATTTTTAGCAGAAGAATTTTCTCTGTCCCATCCGAAGAAATATCCAAAATAGTATACATCTGATTTTTCCTTAAGAAAATTGCAACCCCAGAGCTCTTTCTTGTTCCTTCCAAAGCAAAAATTTGTGAACTCCTTTTTTGTTTTAAATTCATTACTTCCTTTTTGTCTAAACATGTCTCTTGTAGTGTGATACATTGGGCACCTGTTTTATTAATGTAGCTCAATAGTCTCCTCCTCTTTATGGGGGAATGTATCCCATTTACATTAAATGAAGCACTCCTAATAAATTCTTTACTCATCATAATCATCACTGGGCCAATACCATAGACACACACCCCTTATAAAGTGTATTGAACTAATATACTTTGCCCCTCTTTCCCCCTTCCATTCCCATCACCCTGGCTTTTAAATTGTATATCTACTTTATTTAGTATCAGACCCCAAAATCCAACTAGATTCCTCACATATTCCATAATTTTGCTCGTTATCTACCTCCCCCATCCCTCCCTGAGCCTGAATACACATATCAGCTTATATTAATTATTTTAATCAAACAAGTTTGGTGCTCTTATTTTCAAATCTTTTTTAGCTTTCTCGACTGTTTCAAACACTATATGCACTCCATCTATTACAACATTCATTTTTGCCAGGTAGATAATGGTTGCTTTGAAACCTCTTGCCCATAATTTATTTCTTATAGCATCACATTTCTTTCATTCCTGGACAATTTCCATTACATAGAAACATAGAATTTAATGGCAGATAAGGACTGCTTGGCCCACCTAGTCTGCCCATTTCCCTACCTAATGGCTAAACTGAAGATCTTAGTTAACTAACAGCCTATTTTTCCTACCCCCCACTAGAATTGCCTTATGTCTGTCCCATGCATTCTTGGCAAATCATTAAAAATGGAGATACTTGAACCCCTCAAAGATATGCATTTTTTCTTGTAAACGTGCAGCATTAGGGTCTCTTTGTTGTTTGATTTGGCAAATTTTACTATGATCGGTCTTGGTGGATTGTTCTTTGAAAAAGATTGTTTGGTCTAAATGTTCTGTGGGCTCTGTCTATTTCCATTTGTATGTTTGTTGTGTCAGTTTCCATATATGCAGCTATAATTTTCCTTAATGTTTCTTTTAAGGGCCTTCTGTTGTCCCAGTCCTCTGATACTCCTAAAACTCATGCATTCTTCCTTTTGGCTCTTGCTTCAAAGTCTTTTAGCTTATTTTTAAACTCCTTGTTTACTTGCTCCAGTTCTTTTATTTGCCTATAGGCAGGTGTTGATTCATCTTCTAACTTGAAACACGTTGTTGTAATAAGCCTATGTCTTGTTTCAAATTTTTAATTTTCATTTACAAGAATGTTGACTATAGTTTGTATGTTGTCAATTTCATTCTCCATACATTCTATTTTATGTAGTCCTTCATCTATTTTTTCTAACTGAGACCGAATTGCTTTAGCCCAACTTGATGGATCTGCACCTCCCTAATCAGAGTTGAAAAGCCCGTCTGAATCCTGTTCACTACATAATGAATATATGTTTTTTTAGCATTTTCTTTTATAGCAGTGTTGTTTTTGATTGTTCTACCTGTGCAGGTCTATCAATGTCCTTTGTTAAAGTTGAAGTTAAGCGGCATGTGATTTTTTGTCCTTTTGTATTATTCATTTCATTTTTAAGTTCCTTTGCTGATTCTGTTGCATTCTGGTGTGTAATCAGTCCACTACACTTGTGCTGGCCATTACAGGAGAACTCATCAGCATTCCCTCATTCTGGCCCTGATGTTCTTTTCCCTTCCTTCCCAATACTACATCTTCTATAACAGGTACAGAAATAGGCATATTTTTAAAAGGTGTTTGCTGTACTTGTGTATGTTTGGGTTGCTCCATAATGTATGTCCTTTTTTCTTCAGCTCGCAGCTCTTTCTGTGTGGATTCTGCATTTGCTTCTAGGTCTGTCTTTTCAGCGTTTTGGTTCCCTGTTGCTATAGGAAGTTCTGGCACAGCTAGTACACCTGTGGTGTCAGGATCTGCTCCATCTGTTTTTTTTTTGCAGTCTTTTAAGTTATTTATTTATAAACTTTTGTTTACAGGCCAAGCACACTAGACAAGGAATTCCTATTTTCAGGTATGACCCGGGAAGTTAAAAAAGCATGGATTACAGAACAGTGCAAGGAAATTACAGCAATGTGAAATTCAAGCAATTAGCAGGATGATAGAAATAAACAGGTACAGGATGAATAGCTAAGCATATACATCAAAGGTAAGAACAAGCCAACAATAGTTACATTTTGTGGAAATAATACAGGTGCAGTTTGTCCCATTTTGAGAATGGTAAGTGCTGATGAGAAGGGCATGCAAGGTAGATAATTCCCCTTACTAGAGCTCAGAGGGGAGTAGGGGAACCAGGGAAGTAGAAGGTGTATAACAGGATCCAAGCAGGTGTAGGGGATATCAAGCAGCCTTGGAACACTTACAGGCTGAGGCAGACTTCAGGTGCAACCAGAGGGAGCTCTTAAAGATGGAATGGGTGGGGGTATATCTGGTGGTTGCAAGTACAGTATTCTAGAATCTAGGGGCACAAACAGCAAAGGCATGATCACCGAACAGTGTAGGTGTTTTGGGGACAAGGAGAGGTTGCAAGTCAGCTGACCTTAGCTGGTATGATGGTAGAGCCAGCTGAAGGAGCTTGGACAGGGTGGGTGAGGTGGCATTGTGGACAATGTTGTCTTTGAAGCAGCCCAAGACAAATGAGCTATAATTATCTGGGGACAACCAGTGTAGCTGACTGTATAAATCACAGTGATGGGTAAGTCGAGGGATGGCGAGGGCAAAGTGACAAATATTATTATAGGCCACATCCCATTTAGCAAGGTTAGTTTTTGTGGCAAGGGTAAAGATAGTCAGTCCATAGTTGAGAGAGGGAAGGAATAAACCTTTAGCAAAGGCAAGCCATGCAGCAGCAGTAAGGGACCCACGAGTCTGGTATGCAAGTCCAAGCTTGATATATGTAGCCCTGCAGACATCTTGAATGTGCAGAGTCAGGTCTAACTGGGTGTCAAGAGTAACTCCCAGGTATCTAAAGGAGCATATAGTGCCAACTGGGATACCATCAAGGACAGCACACTGTTTGAGTCTGGCAGAGGAGCTGAAGAGCATGAACTGAGTTTTCTTTAAGTTCAGCACAAGCTTATTTATCAGGAGCCAATGTTGCAGTTTACTGAAGTCAGCTTATAAGTTGTGATTTATGGCATGGATATCACCTGAGCTAGCTAGGAGGACCAGGTCATCAGCATATAGGGTTGTGGTGCTATGGGTAAGGACCACTGGGAAGTCATTGATGAAAAGAGAAAATAGGATCGGGCCCAGAATAGATCCTTGAGGAACACCAATAGTGATAGGAACAGGCTCTGATAAAGCTATATTGTACTTAACAAGCTGTAGTCTGCCAGTGAGATAGTTGGAAAACCAGTTTAGGCCTAGACCAGCAACACCAAGGGAGTGAAGCTTGGAACAGAGTAGGGAATGATTCAATAGATCAAAGGCCTTTGAGAGGTCCATGAAGATAGCCCCAGTCAGCATACCCTGGTCCATGGCAATCCTTATATCAGATGTAACAGTAGCAAGGGCTGTACCAATGCTATGTCTTTTATGAAATCCATGCTGTTCAGTTGACAGTAAGGTATGTGTACACAGGTAGTCTGTCAGCTGCACTTCCACCACCTTTTCCAGTATCTTGCTAACAGCAGACAGGATGGCTATAGAACGGTAGTTTTCTATGCATTTCCAGTCACCCTGCTTGAAAACAGGAACAACCTCTGCTACTTTCCAGATTGCAGGAAGAATTCCAGTGGTGAGGGAGAGGTTAAGAATATGGGATATTGAGAGTGCATGCAAAAGGGCCCCAATCTTTTGGAGTTTTGGTTCAAGTTCATCATGACCAGCAATCATATGAGGAGAAAGGTCAACAAAAAGCTTGTAGGTTTCCGTCACTGAGTTTGTTTTAAGATAGAAAGGTGGGCGAGACAAAGGTTCTGGAGGGGAAGAATGGTTAGAGGTAGATGTCTCATCATTGTCAGTATTGAACAGGGAGGTGAATGCCAAGAGATTGGAGAATTGCTTGTTAAAGGCACTGATGATGGTAGTAGCATTATTTCAATTTCTACCATCAACAATCATATCTGTAGTATCACACTGGTTATAACCCCTGACTACAGTTTTAATAGTGCACCGGAAGTATTGAGGGTCCCTAGCAGAGGATAAGAGGGAAGCCTTGCAGTATTCATTCTTGGCATTACATATGGCTTTCTTGCAGATGTTATGGAGCTGCTGGTGTTCATGGTAGTCAACAATTCCTTAGAGGCTTTAAATTTACCCCAGTGCTTATCACAGGCTTTCATGAGGGAGGGCTAGTCCCCATGCAACCATTTAGTGATAGTGCCTCTAACTCTCTTTCTGACATGAGGTGCATTTTTATCCTGCAGAGAGGGGAGGATGTTTAGAAGCTTGTCAAGAGCACTTGTGACATCTGTGGCAGAGAGTACTGTGGCCCAATCTGTGGTTGCAAGATCTTGGAGAAAGAGGGAAGAGTTACAGTGAGAGAAGTCTCTCACTTGCATAATTTTACAGGACACTTTGGAAGAAGAAACTCTCCCAATGCAGTAGACGGGGGAATGGTCAGATATGGAGTCAAGAAGGATTCCAGATGCTGAGATCCTATCAGGCCTGTTTGTCAGAAACCAATAGAGGAAAGTTCCTCTACTCCCATTGGGGAGGTTTCATGTGGGATCACTGATGAGCTGAGTAAGGCCAAGGGCTTCCAGCAGTGGTTCGTACTGCTTGAAATTGTCACCAGACCAGTTTAGATTGAAGTCACCACATATAAGCACCTCATTTGAGGTGATGTTAGGGCTAATGCTATCATGCAGATAGGAGATCCCCTTGATATCCTGCTTTGGAGGGTTGTATGAGTAGATGACGTCAATTGCTTTGGCATTCCCTAGTAGGAGGAGCATGTGAAGGAATTCAGGCAGAGGAGGGAGCCAAGTTGTACTGGAGTAGGGATATGTTAAGATGACTTTTGTAGTATATTAAAATAGCACCCCCATGCTTTTTACCCAAGCGAACGTGGTGCAGGAGGCTAAAATTGGGGAACATGAGGGCTGAGTCATGGATGGCAGGTTTCAGCCACATTTCTGTGAGACATAGAATATCAGGGTTACAGTGGTCAACCCAGGCAGTGGGTTCAGCATGACTGTGGATGAGACTATGAACACTGAGATGTGCAATTTTAAGACCCTTAAGAGAGGACCAGGAAAGGATGTAAAAGGTCTGTTGTGAGGTAGGTCTGGGGTTCAGTTCAACATATCCAGCAGGGAGGATAAGGAGAGCAGAGACCTAGAAGAGGAAGCACAGCCAGGTCCTCATGTAAGGTATTTTATGAGGATGGTATTACTAGTGTTTGTGCAGTCTAAATGCAATTCTTATAGAATTTGGTGGGAAGCACCAGAGGCGATGCACATTTGCCTGCCAGGAGGCTATACGATTGGAATAAGCATAGTCATCAGTGTGATGCATCTCCAGAGGGCCTACGTATGGTGGGAGATAGACAGTAGTGAATTACAGGGACTACAGAGAACAGAATAGGCAGACTAGGAAGAACATTGTGGCTTTTTTAATAACAGGAAGGAAGGAAGTACTTGGTAATGCCTAGTTAAGTGGCTGGTCTAGATAAGGTAGAGTTGAAGCCATAAGTAGAACCTAGCTAGGGTGAAGTTGACGAAGTAAAAGTCAAGTAAGCAAGGGCAGGACAATTTCTTATTGGCAGCCTGTAAGATTTAAAGTCAGGTGATGTGTCAGAAAGATAGAAAGATTCTTGCCCTTTGAGTATTGCTGGCTTTAGAACAGTGCCCCCAAGTGGAAGAGATGTATAACTTGCAAATGGCAAAATGGGGAGATAAAAAAAAAAACCCACAAAGTTTAAGACAGACAGAGCTTTGCTGGCTATAAGACCTTGGAGGGATCTCTGCTCTGTCTCTCAACAGTACCTGCAGTTTCATTCAGAGGGATACAGTGGCCAACTCTAACACAGTGAGTGATCCCTGCAGCCAATTTAACCTGAAGCTACAGTTTCGGTCAGAGGGGTAGAGAGGCCAACTCTTGCACAGCAAGTAGTCTCTGCAGCCAATTTAACCTGAAGCTGTAGTTTCGGTCAGAGGGGTAGAGTGGCCATTTATACCTGCATTTTCTTGTTCTCCTGTGTGTTTTTTTTGGGTCATTTTGTGTCATTCTTTGTTCCTGTCCTTTCATCGATACATCATCAGGCATGGATTTCCTTCTTTGAAAGACTGGTGCAGGAGGAATCTCTTTCTCTTCTCTCATTGACATCTTGGATTCCTTCAAATTCTAGTTGGAAGCATATTGGTAGGACCAGGTATACTATTTTGGTTTTGCTCTGGGTTCTCTCCCAGTTTCAGTACCTTTATTTTATTTTGCCTTAATGTTGTCTCGCTCAGTCTTGATCTAATCTCTAGTTATTTTACTACTTTTTCTGGTGAATTTATTACATTCAGCTTTTTTTAGGAGGCCTCCTCATACCATACTTTTGTAGAGTTCTACATTCCTTATACTTAGTATTTTGTTCTGTCTCAGAACTATTGCATGGAAGTTAATTCAGCTCATTGTTTGGGATGCTTGGTATGCTGCTGCATACTTGGTGCGGGGGGGGGAAGGAGATGCAGAGCCACTCCTTCAATGACTCTGTCTTGTCAGTGTGTAGGAGGAGTCCTCCCTCCGTGCACTGTAATTCTGTAACTATTATCTATGGTTTAATTGCATCTGATATGTCTATTATTTATAATATGAACTGTAATTTTGTTTGTGTAACAGTTCAGAAAAATTATTTCCACACTCATCAGCTGATGATCAGTCTTGGTTGGAAGCTTTGCCCTAAAGTCAACCTACTCACACAGATTTGTGAAAATCATTAAGCATAACCTAACACTGAAGTGGAAGCACCCAACACACATTTTACTTCACCAAACTGTTCACCTCTGGAATGAGAATTCAGGATGACTAGAGTGATTTTCTGTATTAGAAACTTTAATTTAGTTCTATGATCATGTACTGTATCTTTTTATCCACAGAAGGACATTACAATGAAAACTTTCCCTGAGATAGGTTCCACATTTAAGACAGAATATTTTTATTACTACTAGAAGCTAACTGGGCATCAAAATCATCTGTAAGGAGAAGATTCTGAAATGGACAATGGTCCTTTATAATCTTAATTTAGAATTTCAGAGAAGGCCAAGAATTTTCATTAATTTCATTCCCTGAAGAGCCCTGCATGAAGCAAGTTGGGAGAGAGGTCCTGTTTTACTCTTGGCCCAAAAGCCCTGAACTTCTAGCTTTGTGTAGGGCTGTCTAAAGTAAGCTGGGAATCAGCTCCTGCTCTGCATAGGGCTCAAAAGGTATTCCCTTAGGACACTGACTCCATCACAGTGAAATGCCACCACAACAACAGATCTTGGCAGGTCAAGATCTTTCACTATGGTGGTCCACTGTCTGTCGATGGAGCGAGTCCCGTTGTTCCACCCCGATACAACTCTGACTCAGAATTGTATATTTAGAGATGGGGGTGTGGGGTGAAGCCCCCCACAGAAAAAGACTGTTTCCTGATGGGAGCAATGCCTACAGTTGGCATTGTTCTCATTGCTTTCTGGAATGTCGAGGACATCCCCAGTGTTGTACAGTGGTAGAACAGGCTCAAAGGGCTCTGCATATCTTGCCTTGTGCAGGGTCTGAAGGGCCCTGTGTGAAGTGGGTTAGGGCCTTGCTCCTACTTCACACAGTGCCTGAAGGGCCCTTTGTAACACAAGATAAGACTCAGGTCCTGTTTTAGTGTACGGCCCAAAGCAAGATAGAAATTAGGTCCTGCAATTTAGGACTCTACATTTTCAAAAAGCAAGGAGAAGGCTGCTTGTTTTGTGCAGTGCTTTTCTGGATTGGGATCTGTATTATGCTGTGGCATTTAATTCAGTGGAGTTTATGAGGTGGTGCATGAGAGTTGGGGGAGTGTAAACATCCTTATTTATGTTTTTAAGATCCCAAACTGGTGTATTAATATATTTCTGTGCTATAAATCAATCTGGCTGTCTGTCTGTCTGTCTATTTATGTCTCTGTCTGTCTATCTATCTATCTATCTATCTATCTATCTATCTATCTATCTATCTATCTTTCTCCTTCTGTCAGTCTAGGTCTATGTCTATGTACCTGTATAAATATTTATGGCAAAAAAAAACCACTACACCAATGTGCATTAGGGTTGTTACCACAAAAACGCAACTAAACTGTTAGGGCTGGCAACCCAATTCCCACAAAGTTTGGACATGTGCTACTAGGGTTATTATGTCTAACTCCCTACTCCCTACCATGTCCCTTACAATCATGACCCCAGGACAGTCTACAGATACAGACCATGCATCAACAATGTGGTACCTCATATACAGTTGGGACATCATATTAAAAATTGGCATGTAACAACCCTAATCCCAACTCTTCCCTTCTCCCCTACCCTCATGACCCTGGTGGAACAAAGTAGTTAGTTAGGTGATCAATGAGTAGTAAAATAGTTGGTATTTGCTACCATGTTTTGATACTTACTAGCTTACTGGGTGCCTACCCGTGAAGTGATTTTTGAGCCCTTAATAATGATGGGCAGTAAAAATATTGAATTGACTACCATATATGAAACTTACAAGCCAAACTGACCTCCATCTTACAAACTAATTTCTCCCACCATGGTAGTGATAGAACAGCAACTTACAGATCTGCCACCACCCTACAAGGCTCTGTTAGGTTATGTGACTCTATGAAGGTTCAATGATGACTTGCAGACATGCCACACAGTTCTATGTTTGTGAGTGCATATTGTTGTGGACTTTATGCATAGTATGTTATACTTTTAATAGTGAAATTTTGTGTTATATATTGCTTATTAAAATGTGTACTTCCACATGTAACTTTTTTATGTAGCTACGTTTAGACCCTCTGTCAAAAATATTCATGCCCCAAACAAGTAACTCACTTTGACTATCTCTAAGTACTTTATGGCCCAGATATTCAAAAGGGTTGCGCCATGCGCAACAGGGTTGCGCATGCGCAAGTCCAAAAATGCGCCATTTTGTGTTATTCAGAAGGAGGCAGTTGTGCCCCGGAAAACATGCTGAGCAACAGCGCAATGAAAATGAAGGCATGCACAACCGAAGGGGGCGGATCCATGCATAAAGACCGCAATGCGATATTCAAAGACTTGCGCAAGTATGCGCAATATGCACAGCCGAAATTCATGACTAGCGGAATGAGCCAAAATAAAAAGGCTCAAGGAAGCGCAAGAATGCTACCAGGCTGCCAAGTGGGAGAGAGAGAGAGAGAGACAGACAGACAGACAGACAGCAAAGGGCAGGTAAGGAAAGTGTGTCCCATAGTCTGTAGAGGCCAGCAGGGGGTGCCCGGTGCAGTGGAAGTAGCAGTCAGGACAGTGGGGGTAACACAGCAACACCAGCTGGGGGGGCATAAGCCAGGGAGATGGACAGTGTCAGTTTCCACATGGAAGCCATAATGAGGTAAGAATGCATGCTGCAGGGGGCGTTGGCCGTGGGCCCTGTCGGGCGGTGGCGGCTTTGACAGGCGGTACTGCGCCCACATCAGCTTGAGCTGTACACAGATGTAGAGGACGTGGCTGGCACCACCTGAACAGGGCATACTGAGACAGCTCTGTGAGCTGTGCAGTGATGTGATGCAGGCACCCTCACGACGGAGTCACGCTCTGTCGGTGGAGACCAAGGTGACAGCCTGCATGTGCCTGCTCACCACGGGCACCTTCCAGAGGCTGACAGGGGACACCACAGGCATCACACAGTTGGCCATGTCTCGCATCCTCACCCAATTCCTCAGCGCACTGCTGCCACATGCTGCGGAGTACATCCATTTCCCCAGCACCGCGGCAGAGCGTACAGAAAACTTGCAGGAGTTCCACAGGGTAGCACGTATGCCTGGTGTGCTAGGGGCCATAGACTGCACCCATGTGGCCATCCGCATGCCACCTTGCCCCGATGGCCATGCATATTGGAACAGAAAGGGATTCTCTCGTGTCAACTGCCAGGTGGTGTGTGATGCCACTGGGCGCATAATCAATGTCTGTGCCACACATCCTGGTGGAGCACATGATGCCTTCATATGGTATCAGTCTGCACTGTGCCATCGATTTGAGAGTGGGGACATCCCCACAGGACATCTAGTGGGTGAGTACACATGTATGGAATGCAAACTTGGGCAAGGGTGGAATGCCACAGGTGCCATGGTAGTGGCACACAGGAGACACTAATATGGACCTGAACATGACACTGATCTCACTATCTCCACACAGGTGACTGCGGATACCCACTCTGTCTCTGGCTGCTCACACCTGCATCGGGCGCCCCATGACCCCAGTGCAGCTATGCTATAATGAGGCACATGCTGCAACACGCAACATCATAGAGCGGGTGTTTGGGATGCCAAGGCACGCTTCCGATGCCTAGACACCTCCTGGCGGTGCTCCCAACAGTACAGCCCCCCCAAAAGGCCTGTGGATATTCCTGGCCTGTTGCATCCTGCACAACATGGCCAAAGACCATGGGATAGCCGTACAGGCTCTAACATAGGAACAGCGATGGGACGCCAGTGGCACCGGTGATGATGGTGATGAGCAGCCCCCCCTAGGATGGAGGGACCCCCGACTGATCCGGCAGGCCCAGCTGCACCAGGACACCATCACAGAGGAGCACTACGCACAACACAGGTAAGTCAAGGGGACATGTGCAACCAACACTGTCCATGCCAAACCACAGGCACACAGGGGACACACCAGGGTGTGCATGATGGTTAGGGAGTGGAACGGTCCAGGCATACAAACACACCATCAGGGAGGGGTGAGCACTCATATGGACACACACACACCAGGCACAGAGAGCGTACATGGGCAGATGCACAGCACTGCAGAACCGACATTGCTAACACACAGCACCACCGACCACCCCACCACCCGTACTGTCCAAGCACGTGTCAGAACCCGGCCACACTTGCACTTGGTACAGTGCATGCAGGCATCATCATGCACACGCACCTGTGACAGCAGTTGGGAGGGTGTGCAGGTGGTCACGGTGTCAGCGCAGGAGCAGAGCACCCAGCAGTGCACTGCCCACCATGACACACATTGCACAGATGGCAGCACCAGACAGGGCCCGCACTGGGAGACAGCTCAGTCATGTAGCACTGTCCCATGGCCACCGCGGATGTGTGGGCGGCCCCGCCGTGACCCAACAGCACAGGCAGGCTGAGCAGGGGCAACATGGGGTGGCACTGTTGCACCACCAGGGGTCCCACTGTGCAAACGTGACCTTGCCCGCACAGGGGTCTGCAGTATGCTGAACAAGCCTACACCAGGGGTGCTCGGGATGCCCACAGGAGAACCTGGCATCGACAGGCCTGGTGTCGCACGACGCCGGGAATGGTGAGTGGAGAGTGCACTGTGTGGGGTGTGTGGTACAGGGGCACCTGACTGTGTGCCCAATGCATCCACGACAGAGACCACTGCCTGGGTCAGCCTGTCAATGGCGGCGGTCACATCCGTCCGCATACGGACCAGCTCGGCTTGGTCCCGAGCACACTCCCTGCTGTGCTGCCTCACGGACACAGACAGTGCCTCCACGGAACTTGCAACCCACCTCTGCAGCTGTACTGATTCCTGCAGCAGGCGGGTGTGCTCGTCCAATGGGTACTGTGCCCCAATGGCATCCTGACCCCCAGGGTGTGGATGGTCCTGATGCACAACACCTCTTGAGGGTGGGTGCTGTTCGCCAGGACCAGGAATGGGCGGATCAAAGGGCGGCGGACATGTGCCACTGCTTGACACTGTACCCCCAGACCTGGTGGGTGACTGCTGCTGCTGCCCCTCCAACCGCTGTGCCCCCGGGTCCACTCTTCATTCCACCGCTGTGCTGGCAACAGTGCCAGACACCTGCACAGCCACCGGTGCTGCCCCGCGGGTGCTGACAGGTACAGCCTGGGACCGTGCCAGCATGCTGGTGCACAAGTTGGAACCAGATAGGCCCAGGGGCACATGCTAGCCTGCCGTGTGTCCGTCATGGGACACTCAACCATCACTGCCGATTGCAGGCCTTCTATCATCAATGGTGCAGGTACGTGCTACTGCCATGGTCACAGCGTGCTGGCATACTTGCATGCCAGACTGCTGAGACACAGGCTGTGCACCCCCCGCACCCGTATCACTGACACCAGAGTTTGCGGCCCAGCGTGCATGCTGCTGCAGTGCCTGCTGGCTGGTGGTGGAGATGGATGAACCCTCCTCCATGTCCAGCAGGTCAGCATCACTGTCTGGACCCACCACCACCATCTCCTGAAGATGAACAGGATCTGTAACAGAAAGAGAGTGCATGTGAACAACTGCCCCACCCCCAAACACCACCACCATATCATACCGTGCAGTGATGGGCTTCCACCTGTCTGGAATCCTCCGCCTGGTACGCCCTCAATGGCGCTCGGCTGCATGGCTGCGACCAGTGTCTCCTCAGTTGGGGTCAGCTGCAGCACCACTGGCGGGCCCGCCCAGTGCCAGCACATGCCGCCTCTGAAGGCTGCCACCTTCTCCTTCAACCTCCTGCGGTCTGTCCCCATCTTTTTTTGCATTCTGCACGGAGCGCTGGTGGCTTCCTGCAGGTTAACGGCCCGAGCTACCCCCTCCCATGCAGCCGCACGGGACTGAGGGGTGCCCCTCCGTCCACTCAGCACTGGCTCCTCATCCAGGTAGGCCTGGAAGAGAGCCTCCGTCTCTGCTGCTGTAAAGTTGGGCCTCCTCCTACGCCCACCATCCTCACCCTCACAATGACTCTGCTCGGTCATGGCGATCTGCATGGGTGTAAGTGGACACCTGTCACTGTGCAGTCTACAGCACTTTCCCATGACCATTGTCCAGAACATCACACAGCATGCAACTCACCTCTCACCTGCAGTAACCGAATCTGGCCAGCGCAGCCCAATGTCACACATTTATAGCGCAATACATGCAAATTAGGAGTGGAGCAACTATAATGACATGCAAATCGTGCCACTGTGCCTTTGAATGGCTGATCAGATGATTTGCATGTGTCGGCTGAATATCACGAATCTGCGCTGTGCGCACACGGATGAGTCGGTTGAGCCAATGGTGCAGATCTGTGACTGTGTGGTACACTGCATTGCGCAGTGCCCAGATAGCTTACGCAGGTGTCTGTCGTGCTGCTGACGCGGTTGAGCGCCGATCTGCAATTCAGGCCATGGCCACCATTGTGCCAGTGGTGCTACAGCAATGGGCACCTATATGGCGCTAGTGCACTACCGCGCAATAGTCCATCACTGTGGCACTGGTACGCAGCTGGTCGGGTCGCTGCAGGATGCCTATACATCAGATGGCGCTATGCGTAGCCTTGTGTCATTGCATATGACCTTGTGTATGACCTTTGCCCCCTGGCACTGTTCACCTGCCATGTGTACGTCCCTATTGCGCTGTCTGGTGACAGCGCTATGTGAAGTGATGGTGCTGTTCGAACAGCGCGATTGGAGCCTGTGGTGGTCAATTGCGCAACATATCCACGTGCGGTTATGGCACAGCGGGGCTCCATATTGCCTGCTGTAAAGTTGGTACCATGGCTAGGAGGAGGGCGGTGTCCTGGAGCCAACTTGAAGTGGCCAACCTGGTGGCCCTAGTAGAGCCCCACTACGGGGCACTTTATGGTGAGGCGCCCCTCACCATTGCAAGAACTCAAGTGTGGCAGCAAGTGGCCACTGACCTGGTGGGGATCACTGGACGGTGCCAGTCTGCTGAGCATTGCCGTCACCGGTACAGTGACCTCCGCTGGAGGGAGCCAGACGTCTTGGCGAGGCTGCGGTCACGTGCCAGGCGGGGCGTGGTGCCTAGGCCAGGTGGGTGTACCATCTATGCACCTGTATTATCTGTAGGGGGGTGTGTGTGTTTTGGTGTCTGTGCATAGGTGATGGCTCGGCCACGGTTGGCTGTGTCAGTGTGTGCAGCTGTGAGATGAATGGGTATGGCTGTGTGGGCAGGCACTCTCACTGGGGCAGGGGGCAGTCTGCTTTTGAGTCACACTGATGTTTGTCTCAACATATGTCTCCCACAGGCCGGGATGTGAGGATGCGGGCCCAGGTTGATGAGGGCCATGCCAGGGACCCAGTGCCAGCAGGGGTTGCACCCCAACAGCAGCAGCAGCAGCAACAGCAACAGCGGCAGACAGAGCTGCTTGAGCAGTGTGAGTATCATGACTTCATCGATGCTATTGCATGCTGGGGGGGGGAAGACCAGTATCCCTGCACAATACAACCATGCAGGAAAGGGGAGGTCATAATTCCACTATACAAGACACTAGTGAGGCCCCACCTGGAGTACAGTGTACATTTCTGGAGACCATACCTACGTAAGGATGTAGAGTGGGCAGAGAAGGTTCAGAGGAGGGCAACAAAGATGGTGCATGGCTTGCATCACAAGTCCTATGGAGACAGGTTGAAGGAACTGAACATGTACTCCCTGGAGGAGAGGAGGGAGAGAGGGGATATGATAGAGACATACAAGTATTTTACAGGGTGGAACAGGGTGCAGGGAAACACTATTTTGAAGTGAAAAAGATGTTCCTGGACTACAGGGCATGGGATGCAGTTGGAGGGAGGACGATTCAGAGGAAACATGAGAAAGAATTTCTTCACAGAACGGGTGGTGGACAAGTGGAACACCCTGCCAGAGGAAGTGGTGGGGGCTGAAACAATCATGGGATTTCAGAATGCACGGGATAGACATAACGGAATTCTGGAGGTTAGGGGTAAGGGGCAACAGACTCCTAGGTAAACAAAGTGAACTTACAAACTCAAATGGACAGACTGGGTTGGCCATAGGCCCTTATCTGCCGACACTGTCTATGTATCTATGTCTGTATGCACGACACAGGTGACATGCATCACTGTCCAGTATCACAGCACGTCTGTGTATGCGTCACTGGTGGTCCAGGCATGCACTGGGCACATAGCTGTGTAACTGGCATCGCACCACATTGCCACGTCACTTGCCAGCCTTGTTTGTGCTGTGATGGACATGGGCAGTGTGTGTGTGCAGTGATGCACATAGCTGGTGGTGCCTGTTTGTGATGGCCATGTGCATGTTCACTGTGGGTGGGTACATGCCATCACAGGTGTGGGACATTGGGCTATATGGCTTGAAGGTTGGGTGGTGTTCAGGGTTGTGGTCAGTCACAGCCATTGACTGTGTTCCCATTTTTCTAGGCCTCGAGGTTCTCCTGCACATTGGAAGGGATGTCCGGGGCCTGAGACAGCTGCTGGCAGACAACCAGGCCATCCTGCATTCCATACACAGACATGGCCTTCGGAGGAGGCGGCATGGGACGGGCCGACACCAGCCAGAAGAGGGGCGGCCGGCGGGCCCATAACTTATCTTACCCTTCCCACTTCTCCCATCCCTACCACCCTGCCTTCCCTCTCCAAGTTTGTCATCCCTACCGCTTGAACACCCCTACCTTGTACCCATCCCCCCCCTTGTAAATAGTTTTTATTGTTCTGTTGTTTATCTCAATATACATTTCTGTTTTGATACGAATAATGTGTTGGTCTCTGATTTGCAGCTGGCTATGGGTGCTCAGTTGCAGGGGTGTACATGCCATCTGGGGTGGTATGGTCCTGGGTGTGTGTGTGTGTGTGTGTGTGTGTGCGTGCGTGTGCAAGGGGAGGTATCTCCAGCATGGCAGTGACTTTCTGTTGGTCTTGCCGTCTGCTGCCACCCACTGCTGGGTGCACAGGGTGTGTCTGGCTTGTAGGCTTCTGTGCTGCACGGGGTTGACGTGTGCTGGGAGGGATGCATGGTTTCCTGCAGTGCCAGTCACTGCACATAGGTGGTGTCTTGGGATCACAGTGCAGGGTGTGCTGTGCGTGCACGGGGCTGATGTGCACTGTGGTTGTCAACTCCTGTGTGTGGCACTCTCAGCTTTCCAGTGGTTGTGCTGGGGTGTCATGGCTCCGCTATGCTTTGTTGGCTTGTCCCCATGGGCCAGTAGATCATCCGTCACACCCCCAGTGATGTTGTGCTTGGGGTGTGCAGGTGTGGTGTGGGTTCTGCAGTGTGTTCCTGTGCCCATGTGTGGCATGGCTGGCGGTGGGCCCCAGCCTGTCTCCCTGGATGTGCAGTTCCATTGCTCTGGGGGGGGCTCTGCTTGCGCTATGGCACCTCTGGAATGCTCAGCTGGGCTGCCCTGGTTGCGCCATAGCGCAACATTTCAGCTCAGCTTCTCCTTCCTGGTTGCGCTATGGCGCAGTATGTGCGATATTCAGATGTTGGTTGCTTGCGCAATTTGTTCTGCTCCATGTTTGAATATCGCACCTGTTGCGCATTTGCGCAACTGGTTTGTGCTTGCTCCTGCTGTTGCGCTCATTTTGAGCGCAGTTTGAATATCTGGGTCTATGTGTCTTACAGAAAACAGCTCAGTACTATGTAATGGACGTAATATTTCACATTTGTGCTGCTTTGTTTAATCTCAGTTCAGCACATTTAAGGTAGTACCTTGTGATTTATATACTGGTTGAAAATATTAACCTAGGTTGTTCTAGTACAATACATATTTGTTATAAAAATGGCTCAACAGGACATCATGGAGTGCTTGATACAGGGGCACCATTTCAGATTTCAATGGGAAAGGGAACATTGTTTAACCAGGAGAGGCACACTAAGCCAAAGTTTGTTTCCAGATGCAACCTGGGAGCACAAGGAAGTTAAGTGACTTGATCAGGATCACACAGTATGCACCTAGATGACTGTGGGATTCAAACCCAGGTCTCCACATCTGTAGCTCAAAGCCTTAACCCATGGCTCTATACTTCCTCCACTAGTCAGAGGGGCTGTGGGGTCAGATCCAGGGGCTGAGTGAGGGCAGGGCCAGGGGCATGAAGGCCACCACAAGCTGAGAGCATAACAGAGCCTGAAACCCAATGTTTAAAAAATAGCAGAGGAGAAGAGATACAGGCTGGAAGACCAATGAGAAAACAAACATTTGCAATGCTGAACATTCACCATTAGTATTGCAGTTGTACATGCTGGGCCAGATATTCAAAAGGGTTGCGCCATGCGCAATAGGGTTTCGCCTACACAAGTCCAAACTTGCTCCATTCTGCGACATTCAGCAGGAGGCAGTTGCACCACAGAAAACATGCTGAGCAACAGCGCAATGCAAATGAATGCATGCTGAACTGGAGGGGGAGGAGCCATGCATAAACTGCACAGCCCGATATTCAACCGGGCTGTGCAGAGTTGTGCAGGCACAACCCCCAACCTGCGCCTGCACAACTTTAAGCTAAAAAAAGAAGGCTCAAGTCGAGGGCCACCCACAGGTAAGCTGCTGCATTGCAGGGTGCAACACAGCAGCTGCCACCTGTGGCTGGCCACCAACCCACTCCCTGTGCCCCCCCGCAGTCCAGACATGGGTGAAAGCATGTAAAATCCCCCCGCCACCCCCACCAGCCCGATTATGGGCAGCAATGTGTCTCCCCTGAACATAGCCCTGGTGGTCCAGTGGACGACAATCCCTATCATGGGATGTAATAATTAAACAACCCCGAACATAGCCCTGGTGGTCAGTGGATAATCCCAATCACGGGATGTAATAATTAAACAAACCCCACCCCGAACATAGCCCTGGTGGTCCGTGGATAATCCCAATCACGGGATGTAAAATTAAACAACCCCACCGAACATAGCCCTGGTGGTCCAGTGGATATCCCGTTGCGGGGATGTAAAATTAAACAAACCCCCAAACACAGCCCTGGTGCCTGTGTCCACCCACCACGAGCCCCATCACCCCGCTCCCTCCTGGCAGCTGGCGGTGGCATCCCACCGCCTCGCCCCCGCCCGCCGACCGATCGTGATAGGGGCTGCACTTCATCTGGCAGAGCAAGAGCCAATGGGCGCGTAGCTCATCATCGCAGTTAAGACAGTTCAGTTTTGTGAATGAATGTATTCATTCACAAATCTGGGCTGTCTTTGACAGTATGGGCTGCATGCCCATTGGCTCTGCTCTGCACCAATGGGCGCAGCCCTACTGGGTGTCAGTCGGCGGGCGGCGGGCGGCAGGCGGAGGATGCTGCTGCCCGCCGACCGCCGGGGGAGTGGTGGGGCTTCATAGGTGGGTGGGTGGGGACACTAGGCACCAGGGCTGTGTTTGGGGGTTTGTTTAATTTTACATCCCGCAATAGGGATTATCCACTGGACCACCAGGGCTATGTTCGGGGTTGTTTATTTTACGTCCCGCCAGATTGGGATTATCCACTGACCACCAGGGCAGTTCGGGGTTTGTTTAATTATTACATCCGCGATCAGGATTATCAGTCCACTGGACCACCAGGGCTATGTTCGGGGACACATTGCCGCCCACGATCGGGCTGGTGGGAGGGGAGCCGAAGATTTGCCCGCCATCGGGCCAGTGGGGGTGGTGGTGGAGATTTTACAGTCATCTGCCTGCGATTGGCTGGTAGGTGTTGGTCCTCGATGGCTGCTGGCTCGGCAGGCGCCAGGTGCAAGTCCTCGATCGCGCACCTGCATGCTAATGGCATGCAACAATATAGATCAGATGCAAATGGCCCTCCTGTACCTTGCATGAATTATGGCCCCATTTGCATGTCATCTTTGAATATCGGATTTCATGAGCTATGCAATGGTACTTGCGCCACCGCAAGTTGAATGCTCCACTCTGTCCACTTGCGGTGGCACAAGTTCCACTGTGCCATGCACAGTGGCTGTGGCCGGGGGGTGATATTCAAAGGAGTTGTTCAAGGGCGCAACTCCTTTGAATATCACTCTGGCCACACTCCAGCGCAACTATTTTGTGCAGCGCAAAGGCTTGCTCCACAAAATAGCGCAGTTTGAATATCTGGCCCACTGTGTTTTGCTGTTGCACATGCAGTGTTTCTTATGTTCTCCCAGCACTAGTTACTTTTATCAGGATTCTGAATCCCACAACCATATTTGGCCCCCAAGTAAGGCCCGCTCCACTACATCACTGCTCAGCCTGACCACATCTCTGCTCCACATTACTGCTTAGTCCTCAGCACACATACTAATACCAGCAAAACTGGCAGCCAACCTAACTGACAAGTTGAGCTAGAGAAAGAGGAGTGGGGGTTAATGTTAAAAAAGGTAGATGAGACAACATTTGTCTCCTGTTGTGCTACTCTCTCACACACAAAGCCTGAAAATATAATGGAACAACTAATTGTTAGCAGGTAAAGCCCCCCCACAACCATCTCCCTCTGTCTGTCTCTCTCTCTCTCTCTTCTCTGGGTGGCAGAAGTCAAAGATTTATTTTACCAGCCTACCCTTGCCCTGTAGACAAAGCCACAGTGAAACCAGGGAAAAAAGAAACATTCAACTTCAGATTTTTGGGACTTTAAATTTCTTGTGCCCCCCGTAGTCCTTCTCTCTCCCCCCTCTGGATGGCACATGTAAAAGAATTATTTTGCCAGCCTGTCCTTGCCTGTACACACAGCCCAACTGAGGCCATGGAAAATAAACTTTGATTTGGGATTTCTGGGACTGTTAAATGTCTCTCCCCACAATGTTCTCTCTTTCTCTGTGTTTCTCTCTCTCACTCTTGCTTTCTCCTCTGGATGCCACAAGTGAGAGATTTATTTAGCCAGCCTCCCCTTGCCCTGTAACCATTGCCACACTGAAGCCAGGAAAAAAAAAGAACTTATATTTGGGATTTCTGGGACTATTAACGCAATCTCTCTCTCCCTCCTCTGGATGGCACAAGTCAAAACTTTATATTACTAGCCTGCCCTAATCTTGTACACACAGCCACATTGAAGCCAGGAGAAAAATACACTTTTATTTGGGATATCTGAGACTGATAAATTTGTTGTACCCCCACCACAATCTCTCAGTCTCTCTCTCCTCTGGATGGCACAAGTCAAATATTTATTTTGCCAGCCTGACCTTTCCCTGTACCCACTGCCACACTGAAGCCAGGAAAACATTTTATGGGACTGTTGAATTTGTTGTGCCCCCTGCCCCCCCATAATATCTCTCTCTCTCTCTCTCCCCTCTGGATGGCTCAAGTCAAAGATTTATTTTGCCAGCCTGCCCTTGTCCTAGACACACAGCCACACTGAAGCCAGGAAAACAAAGGAACTTTTATTTGGGATTTCTGAGACTGCTAAATGTCTTGTGCCCCAACCCCACAGTGTGTCTTTCTCCCCTCTGGATGGCACAAGTCAAAGATTTATTTTGCCAGCCTGCCCTTGCCCTGTACACACAGTCACACTGTACAATCTCTCTCTCTCTCCTCTGGATGGCACAAGTCAAAGATTTATTTTGCCAGCCTGCCTTTACCCTGTACAGAGAGCCACACTAAAGCCTGGAAAAAAAGAACATTTTTATTTGGGATTTCTAGGATTGTTAAATTTCTCTTGGGCCCCCCTGCAACCTCTCTGTCTCTCTCTCTCTCTCCCTCTTTCTCTCTCTCCTCTGGATGGCCCAAGTCAAAGATTTGTTTTGCCAGCCTGCCCTTGCCTTTGTCCTGTACACACAGCCCCACTGAAGCTAGGAAAAAAGAAACTTTTATTTTGAATTTTTGAGACTGTTAAATTTGTTGTGCAATGTAGAATGCCATTCCGTGCCACAGGTGCAAACACAGATTTTGGACAGCACTTGAAAAATGACAGCTGTGACATACAGAAGCTTAGGTAATAAGGCTATGTTGAAAATCTGGGGGGATATTTAAGATTTCTGCAGTTATGAGCATGCATACTGAAATTGCAATGAATGGGCATAACTTCATCATTTTTCCATAATTTGACTCAACTGTTGAACACAGTCTTCTTATCGTGCCACCTCATGAACCCTGTAGATGAAAATTTTCAAATCCATTGGAAAATGACATTCCATGCCACATGTGTGAAAACACGTTTTGGGCAGGATGTGAAAAATTACAGCTGTACTCTTCATGCGGTGCTGTGATAAAATGGATATATTGAAAATATGGAGTGAAAATATTGAAAATGACCAAAGTTATGCTCATGCACTGAAAATGTTGACTGCCCATGTGTAACTCACCCATTTTTAGGATTTTCTTCACCAAATTTTCACTATGGCCTTTTTGGGACCCCACCTCATGAAGACTGCCACTGTCATTTTGTTCATTCATCCTGAAAGGTGATTTTGCTCAGTGACTGCGCCATTCTATGCCACAGGTGCGTAAACACATTTCAGGCTAGACGTAAAGAATGATAGCTGTACTGTTTATGAGGGGGGGTAGGAAGTGGTTGAACAGGGATGTAAGGAAACTGGAAAGTAATTTTTTGAAAGTATTGTCCTGTAACATGTCTGGTATTAAAAATAAATTGGCAGCCAAGGAGGTGATTAAATATTTCAACAAATTTGATTTCATTTGTATACAAGAAACATGGGCAAGCAAGGAGATAATTTTGAATGGCTATAAATCCCACACTAAAATGCTTTAAGGAACAAGAAATGGGGAAGAAATAGTGGGGTATTAGTAATATTAAGTAGACTAAACAATAATTACTCATCTATGGAATTGGATACTAATAGTGACAATATTGTGGAGGAAGAGTTAAGAACCAAGATAAAGAAACTATATTGTTGAATGTTTATATACCTCCTTAAAAACATAACAGTACAAGATACAGAATCATAGAATGTCTAGAAAATACTACTGACAAAGAAGTACAGTAGTTAACAATCCACTAGCAAGAATAATTGTCCTAGGAGATTTCAGTGCTAGAGTAGGTAATTTACCAATGACCACAAAAGATGTCTCAGAAATTATAACGATCTGTAACAGTGAGAGGCTCAAAAATACCAGATGTTCCATGGACAATAAGTGCAATGAAATGGGAAAAAGAATATGTAATATGTTTGGAGCAAGAAACTTTCTCTTAGTCAATGGGAGATCTATCTCAGATTTATTTATTTAACAGACTTTAGGATTACAAGCTTTGAGTCAGGGACTCATTACAAAGGCTCTGCAGCAGAAAAAAAACAATCACTTAATACATATAAACATAGAATGGCAGCTAAAGGTTACAGTTTTTTCATTTATACAAAATTGTAGAATCAAGATCAGCTATACATTGCATTGAACGTGTTACCAAGAGTTTTCAAGAGAACAATAAGTTTGCTGATAGAGGGAGGGATTGTAAGTGAGATTGTAAATTTGCTGATAGAGGGAGGGATTGTAAGGGAGATTGTTAGGGTGGTTATACTTTCATTAACAGCAGAGGTGCCTCAATAATAAATATGATTTGGATAAGCATAAATATGGTGGAAGATTTTATTGAAATAAACACAGAAGAGAGGAACGCGATCATTTTCCATTGGAACTACAAGTAAATCGGGGAGAAGAATATAGCAACACAATAAGTAAACAAAGTAACTTAGGTCCAAAAATGACACAAACTAAGAAAGGAGTGTGCTGGAAAGAAATAAATCATAGAAACTTTCGAACAACAATGGAAATGAAAGGAATAATATATGAAATGAACAGGTTTATAGAGACATAAAAAAATAATATATAGTCAACTATGAAAGGATAGTTCAGCATTTGCATAGTTTGGTACATAAAGAAATTAATATTTACAAAAAGAAACATGGGTCAGCATGGTTCAAGTAAGAATGTGCTGAGGCTAAAAGAAAATTGAATATACAAACAAGAAGAACTATGAAATGCCCAATGATCTAGGATAGAAAATAACTGAATACAATTAGAAGTGATTACAATAAAATAATCAAGACACATAAGGAAAAACACAGGCAGAAGCTGTGGCAACAGTTGCAGAATACTGTCTACATAAAATATAATAGGAAATGTTGAACACTAGTAGTAAAAGGTTTGGGGGATGAAAGAGGAGATGTAGAGGCATTCATAGAACCATCAGAATGGATACATCATTTTAAGGGCATTTTTCATGATAAGGACAATATAAATACCCAAGAACAAATAATTAATTAATGGGTCCCACTCAAACAGAGAATAAATGAATCTGAAATATATTATTCAATCAAGACATTTTAAAAGCCATAAGGCCCCTGGACCAGATGGCATACATATTGATGTCATAATTAACCATCTAGATTTATGGATACCAATCCTGGAAAAAACTATTTAATTATATAGGGAAAATAGGCAAACTATGAAAAACCTGGGCTAGCTCAATTATAGTCCCTGGCCCAGATATTTAAACCTGCGCCAGTTTGTATGCCAAGCCTGTGCGCCTCAAATATGAGGGTGGGGCTAGGGTGATATTCAATGGAGTGCTATGATGCACTCTTTGAATATCATCCCCTGGCCACACCCACTGTGCATGGCACAGTGGAACTGCACCAGCGCAAGTGGTCAGAGTGGAGCATTGAGATGTGGTGACTCAAGTTCCATTGCGCCATGCACAGCACCTGCGATATTCAAAGGGTGACATGCAAATGGGGCCATAATTTATGCAAGGTGCATGGGGGGCCATTTGCATCTGATTATGGCCCCATTTGCATGCCATTAGCATGCAGGTGCACCGATCACTGACAACTTGCACCTGGCACCCTGCCAGGCAGCAGCCGTCGTGGACCAATGCTCCCTACAGCCCAATCGCGGGATGTCCCATAAGGGACAATGCATGTTTCCAATCCCTGGTGGTCCAGTGGACTGCAATTAGCCTGATCACAGGCATAACAGTAACCCCCCCATCAGCCCAATTGTGGGCATAACAGTATCCCCCCCAGTAGCCTGATCGCGGGCATAACAGTATTCTTCCCCCATCAACCCGATCATGGGCATAACAGTACCCCCCAGCAGCCCGATCGTAAGCATAACAGTATTCTCCCCATTAGCCCAATCACCGCATAACTGAAATGCCCCCCCCATCAGCCCGATCACGGGCATCTGTCTCCCCAAAGTCCAATATCTCTGGTGGTCCAGTGGACTGAACGGAGCCCGATCATGTGGAATTCCTCACCCCAAGTCTGAAATCCCTGGTGATCTAGTGGTCCCCCACCCCACTCACCCACAGAGCCCACCACCCTCTCCCCTCTGTCAGCCGGCAGGGGCAGCACCACCTCTGCCACCCCACCGCCCACCGACTGACAGCTCGGAATAGGCTGCAGCCCATTGGATATCAGAGCATGAGCCAATGGGCATGCTGCTCCATACAGTCAGACAGTCTCAGATATGTGGAATGAATTTATTCACATATCTGGACTGGATTTGTATGAAGGAGATGCGCCCATTGGCTCATGCTCTGAACCAATGGGCATGCAGCCAACTGAGCTGTCAGTCGGTGGCAGCAGGCGATGGCAGGTGGTGCTGCCACCCACCAGCTGATGGGGAGTGGGTGGTGGGCTCCGTGGGGAGTGGGGTGGGGCCACCCAGATCACCAGGATTTTGGACTTGGGAGGTGAGGAATGCTGTCTGCAATCGGGTTCGCTTCGGTCCACTGGACCACCAGGATATTGACTTTGGGGGACAGATGCCCGTGATCAGGCTGATGGGAGGAAGAATACTGTTATGCCTGCAGATCGGGCTGACGGGGGTATTTCAGTTATGCCCACGATTGGGCTAATGGGGGAGAATACTGTTATGCCTGCGATCGGGCTACTGGGTTACTGTCATGCCCGTGATCGGGGCATGGGGTGCCGCCAGGTGAGTCAGGGGTCAGGATGAGGGCACCCACAGGTGGCAGCTGCTGTGTTGCACCCTGCAATGCGGCAGCTCACCGTGGTGGCCCTCATTGTTCCTTTTTTTTTGGCTCAACTTTGTGCAGGCGAAGGTAGGGGTTGCACCTGCATAACTCTGCATGGCCCGGGCTGAATATCGGGCTGTGCAGTTTATGTATGGGCACCCCCCCAACCTGTGCTTGCATACATCACTGATGCACCCCGGCACATCGGGATTTGTGCAGGCGCACTTTTCCTTTTTAAATATCGCACCAGGGCACATCAGTGGGTAGTGCATGGTGCAACACTGTTGCGCCATGCGCAGCCGTTTTGAATATCTGGGCACCTATTTTCAAAAAAGGAGAAAAAAAAGGTCCCGGCCTGTTATAGGCCCATAGGTTTACTGGACAACACACAGAACATTTTCACAAGAGTTTTAAACAAAAGATTAATGGATTGGATAAAAGAAAATAATCTAATAGAAGAAGTACAGGCAGGATTTATAGGAAAGCATTCAACAATTGATCAGTGTTTTGTACTGAGTCATCTAGTATATAAATACACTGTAGTTAAAAAACAGAAGTTATTCTACACTTATATAGATTTGAAAATGGCATTTGCCAGTATCAATAGAAATTTACTTTGGATGAGCCTAGAGGAGCTGGAAATGGATACGACAACACTAAACTTAATAAGGACCCTCTATAAAGATAATTTAATTAAAATGAGGTATAACAGTAGGAGTGGATACATGGAAGAACTTAAAGGCAATAGAGGAGTAAAGCAAGGGTGTGTGCTGTCGACAATATTATTTAACTTATTCATAAAAAGAATTCTGGTTACACTATATAAGCCAGAGTACTATGGCCCAGATATTCAAACTGCGCCCAAAATATGCGCAATAGCAGGAGCAAGCACAAGTCCATTGCGCACATGCGCAATAGACGCGATATTCAAACATGGAGCAAGGCAAATTACGCAACCAGCCAACGTCTGAATATCGCACAACCTGCGCCATAGCACAACCAGGAAGGGGAAGTTGAGCAGATACGATGCGATATAGCGCAACAAGGGCAGCCCAGCTGAGCAGTCCAGAGGCGCCATAGCACAAGCAGGGAGCCCCCCAGCAGCAGAGCAATGGAACTGCACAACCAGGGAGGTAGGCAGAGGCCCATCACCCATGCCACAGATGGGCACAGGAACACACTACAGAACTAACAATGCACCCTCACACCCCAAGCACAGCATAACTGGGGGAGAGGGACGGAATATCCACTGGCCCATGGGGACAAGCAAACAAAGCACAGCCGGGCCATGTTGCCCCAGCACACCCACTGGCAAGCTGAGACTGCCACACAAAGGGGGAGGACCACCCCAGTGTACATCAGCCCCCCCTTGTGCACAGCACACCCTGCACTGTGACCCCAAGACAGCACCCATGAGCAGTGACCATCACTGCAGGAATCCCCATGCATCCCCCCATCACACTGCAACCTCGTGTACCACAGAACCATACAAGCCAGACCCACCATGAGCACCCAGCAGTGGGTGGCAGCACACAGCAATACCAACTGAAAGCCACTCCCACACCAGAGACACCTCCCCATGCACACACACACACATACCCATGACTATACCACCCCAGATGCTATGCACACCACTGCAACTGAGCACCTATAGCCAGCAGCAAATCAGAGACCACCACAGTATTCATATCAAAATATATATTTCAAATATAACAAGAATAAGAAGAACAACAACTATAACTATGTACAAATATACAAAACAGGGGTGGGGGTACAGGTACAAGGTAGGGGTGGGTAAGGGTCAGGGGTGAACAACTGGAAGAGGGAAGGCAGGGTGTGAGGGATAGGTAAAGGGGGGAGGTGATGGGCAGCTACTGCCTGCCAGCCTGCTCTCCTGCTGCCTGGTGCTGGTCCTGGGGCCTCCTCCTGCACCTCAGACCATGTTGCTGTAGGTCCAGCAGGATGGCGAGTGAATCCATCGCCACCTGTATCAGCTGCTGCATCGACCTTTCAATGCAGTGCAGGATCTGGACACCTAGGACAAGGGATCAGAGTCAATGGCTGTGACTGTCCAGATCCCTGAAGCCCACCCATCATGCATGGCATACAGCCAAGTTCCCTGCTCCTGTGATGGACTGCACCCACCCACAGTGACCGTGCACAAGACATGGCCAACCAGGCAGCAACAGCCATGTGTACCACTGCACACACACCGCCCATGTCCAGCACAGCACAACCAAGGCTGTACAGTAACGTGGCTACGTGGTGGGCAGGCAGTGCCACAGCCATGTGCCCAGTGCACACATGGATCACCATTGACGCACTCCCAGACATGCAGTGCCACTGGACAGTGCTGACTGTCACATGTCGCGTGCATGGCAGTGGTGTCCATGGATGGTGGCCATGCCCTGCCCCCCACCCTGTCACACAGCATGCTATAGCATTCATGATGTCATGGCACTCACCCTCATTGTGCTGCTACTGCTGCTGCTGCTGTTGTGGTTCACCACCACCACCACACTCAGCCACCACTGGCACCACTTCCTGCACCTCAGCCCTGGCCCTTTTCTGCTCAGCCATGCCTGTGGGACACAAAAGGTGAGAAACACATCAGTGCAATCCCAAAGCAGATTCCCCCTGCCCCAATGAGTGTGCCCACCCACCCAGCCAGACCCATACATCACATATCCTGTTAACACCGCCACAGCCAACCCTAGACCAACCCTCCCCCATGTGCTGGACACAATAGACAATGTTACCCATATGGACCATACAGGTGCATAGATGGATCACCCACCTGGCCGAGGCACCATGCCCCTCCTGGCACATGAGTGCAGACGTGCCAGTAGTGCCGGCTCCCTCCTCCGCAGGTCCCCGTACCAGTGCCTGCACTGCTCCGCAGACCTCCGCCGGCCAGTGGCCTCCTCTAGCTCAGTGGTCACCTGCTGCCACACATGTGTCCTGGCCATGTTAAGGGTATCATCCCCAAATAGTGGGCCATAGTGAGGCTCCACTATGGCCACCAAGTTTGCTAGCTTGAGGGAACTCCACTGGGGGGCTCTTCTGCGTGCCATCCCTGGTTGTATAGTAGGCAATATGGCGCTCTGCAGCGCGGCAACCCCACGTGGAATTTTTGCACAATACAACGCTGCTATTCCCTATCGTGCTGTTGGTACAGTGCCACCAGTCCCTATCGCACTGTTACCGAACAGCGCGATAGAGCTGCAGACATGCCATACATACAGAGCCAAAGGGGCAAAGGTCGGGCACAGGGTCATGGGTCTCTGGCGCATGGCCACGCACAGCGCCATCAGATGTCTATGCGTCCAGCGTGATTGGTCGCCTGTGTGCCATTGCCACAGCGGACTATTGCGCAGTTATGCCACAGCGCCATGTAGTGACCATCGCTGTAGCGCCACTGGCATAATAGTGGCCGTGCCCTGAATTCCCTACCATGCACAACATGTCATCAGCATGGCAGATGCCTGCATAAGCTACCTGGGCATGCGCAGTGTGGTGTACTATGGAGTCGTAGAACTGCGCCATTGGCTCAGCCCGTTCAACCGTATTGTGCAAAGCACAACAGCGCGATATTCAGCTGTCATATGCAAATCATCCGATCAGCCATTCAAAGGCACAGCAGCGCGATTTGCATCTCATTAAAGTTGCTCCACACCTAATTTGCATGGATTGCGCTATAAAAATGCTACACTGTTCTGCAGTGGCCATATTCGGTTACTGCAGTGGATAGGTGAGTTGCATGCTGTGTGATGTTCTGGACTATGGTCTTAAGGAATTGCTGTGTACTGCACAATCACAGGTGACCTCTCTCACCCATACAGGCTGTGATATGACTGAGTGAGGAATGGGTGAGGAGGATGATGATGGGCGGAAGAGGAGGCCCAATTTTACAAAAGCTGAGACAGAGGCACTCTTCGTGAGCTACCTGGATGAAGAGCCACTTCTCAGTGGACAGCGGGGCACCCCTCAGGCCCGTGCTGCTGCATGGAAGGGGGTGGCACCTGCCGTCAACCTGCACGGCAGCCACCAGCGCTCTGTGCAGGAATGTAAAAAGAAGATGGGGACCGACAGGAGGAGGGTGAAAGAGAAGGTGGCAGCCATCAGGGCGGCACATGCTGCGACAGGCGGGGGCCAGCCGGAGGTGGTGCAGCTGACTCCAGCAGAGGACCGGCTTGCTGCAAGCATGCAGTGCAGTGCCATTGAGGGCGTTCCTGGAGGTGGCTTCCAGACAGGTGGTAGCCCATCACTGCATGGTATGTCATGGTCTGGGGGGGAGGTAGATCACATGCACTAACATGTTCTCACTTTCTGTTACAGATCCTGTGCATCTGCAGGGGTCAGTGGTGGAGGGCCTGTCCACTGTGAACAGCCATCTGGAGTTGGAGGAGGGACCATCCACCTCCGCAGGTAGCAGGCGTGCATTGCACCAGTGTGAATGCCTGGCTGCCATCTCTGATGTCGGTAAGACAGGTGTGGGTGGTGCCCTTCCTGTGTCTCAGCGGTCTGGCATGCAGGCATGCCAGCTCGCTGTGGCTGTGGCTGTGGCTGTGGCACAGACACGCACCATTGATGATGCAATGACCACTATGGGCACTGACATGTGTGTGTGTCACAGAATGGACACACAGCAGGACAGTTCATGCCCATGGACCTAGCTGGTTCCGACGTGTGTGCCAGCACTTCAGCACAGTCCCAGGCTGTGCCTGTCAGCACCGGTGGGGCAGCACCGGTGGCTGTACAGGTCACTGGCACGTGCAGCCACAGCAGCGAACAACTGGGCCCTTGGGCACAGCAGGCAGAGGGCAGCAGCAGCAGTCACCACGGACTAGGGGTACAGGGTTCAGCGGTGGCGATGTGCACTGCCTGTGGACTTGCTCATACCTGGTCCTGGTGAGCAGTGCCCACCCTTTGAGGGGTGCTGAACATCAGGCCCTTCCATACCCTGAGGGACAGGCTGTCGGTGGCAGATGACCCTTGACGAGCACACCCACCTACTGCAGGCATCAGTACAGCAGCAGATGCGGGTTGCAATGTCCGTGGAGGCACTGTGTGTGGCTCTGGAGTGGCACAGCAGGGACAACGAGAGGATCCTGTCATGGATTGACCATTTGCGGATGGATGTGACCGCCACCATTGACAGGCAGACACAGGCATTGGTCGCTGTCGTGGCCACATTGGGCACACAGTCAGGTGCCCCTGTGCTGCTCACACCACACAGTACGCTATCCACTCCCCATTCCCAGCGTCATGTGACACCCACCCTGTCGATGCTGGGTTCAGCTGTGGGCATCCCAAGCACCCCTGGTGCAGGTATGTTCGGTGTGCTGCGGACCCCTATACGGGCAAGGTCACGTTCACGCAGTGGAACCCCTGGTGGTCCATCAGTGCCACCCCATGAGGCCCGTGCTCAGCCTGCCAATGCTGCTGGGTCTCGGCAGGGCCACCCACGCATCTGAGGCGGGCCGTGGCACTGTGCCACAAGACTGAGCTGTCTCCCAGTGCGGGCCCTGTCTGGTGCTGCCCTGTGTGCAATGTGTGTTTCGGTGGGCAGTGCACCGGTGGGTGCCCAGCCCTACATGCAGACACACGGACCACCTGCACACCCTCCCGACTGCCGTCCACAGGTGCGTGTGCATGATGATGCCTGCATTGCGCTGTACACCAAAGTGTGAAGGTGCCCAGCATCTGACACACGTACATGGACAGTCAGTGGACGTGGTGGCCTGTGGACATGTTTGTTTTTGGTGTCTGTGTTCTGGCTCTGTTGTGCAGCTGACCCCTGTGCACTTTGTGCCTATTGTGTGTGTGTGTGTGTGTGTGTGTGTGTCCATCCATGTGGCATGTTTCTGTGTACCTCTCCCTGGTTGTATGTGTGTGCTTCTGTGCCCTGCCACTTCCCTTGCCGTCATGCACCCCTGGTGTGTTTCCCTGTGTGTATGTGGGTTGTGCCCTAGCCACTGTTGGTTGCACATGGCCCATGACTTACCTGTGCGGGTGAAGTGCTCCTCTGTGATGGTGTCCCGTGCAGCTGGGCCAGCGGATCAGTCGGGGTCATGTCATCCAAGGGGTTGCCATTCCCGTCATCACCAGCGTCACCGTCATCCCCATCGCTGTCCCCCTCTTCGACCTGTATGGCTATCCCACAGTCTTTGGCCATGTTGTGCAGGATACAACAGGCCAGGAATATCCCACAGGCCTTTGAGGGGCTATACTGTAGGGCACCGCCAGAGGTGTCTAGGCAACAGAAGCGCACCTTCAGAATCCCAAACACCAGCTCAATGATATTGCATGTGACGGCGTGTGCCTCATTGAAGCATTGCTGCTATGGGATCGTGGGCCGCTGATAGGGTGTGAGCAGCCAGAGACGGAGTGGATATCCACTGTCACCTGTGTGGAGATAGTGGAGGTTAGTATCTTGTTCAGGCTCATATTGCCCCTGACCCTGTGTGCCACACCCATGGCACCTGTGGCTTACCCACCCTTGGCACCAATTTGTCAGTCCTACATGCATACTCACCCACTAGATGTCCTGTGGGGATGTCCCCACTCTCAAATCAATGGCACAGTGCTGACTGGTACCATATAAATTAATCATGTGCTCCCCCATGGTGCATGGCACAGACATTGATGATGCACCCACTGGCATCACACACCACCTGGCAGTTGACACTGACATAACCCTTCCCTTCCAATTCATATAAGTGGCCCCATTGGGACCAGGTGGCATGCAAATGGCCACATGGGTGCAGTCTATCGCCTCTAGCATGCTAGGCATACATGCTACCCTGTGGAACTCCTGTATGTTTGCTGTGTGCTCCGCCGAGGTGCTGGGGAAATGGATGTACTCTGCAGCATGTGGCAGCAGTGCGCTGAGGAATTGGGTGAGGATGCGTGATGTGGCTGACTGTGTTATGCCTGTGGTGTCCCCTGTTGGTCTCTGGAAGGTACCCATGGTGAGCAAGCACGTGCAGGCTGTTACCTTTGTCTCCACTGACAGATCGTGACTCCGTCGTGAGGGTGCCTGCATCACATCACTGCACAGCTCACAGAACCGCCTCAGTATTGCCCTATTCAAGTGGTACTGGCCCACAATCTTGACATCTGAGTAGAGCTCAAAGCTGGTGCGGGCCCGGTACTGCCTGTTGGGGGCATACCGCTGACGGGCCCTTCCACGGCCGCGTACCCCTGCAGCATGCCTTCTCACACCCCTCATTACAGCTTCCATGTGGAAGCTTGCACTGTCCATATCCCTGGCTTGTGTTCCCCCCCAGCTGTTGTTGCTCTGTTACCCCCGCTGTCCTGGCTGCTACCTCCACCGCACCGGGTACACCTACTGGTCTCTGCACTCTGTGGCCCCACACACCTTCCCTTGCCCCTATTCTGTCCTGTGCTCTCCCTGGCATGCACTCTTTCTCCCTCTGGCCTGGTCTGTCTCCCTGCCTCATGTGGCTTCCCTGTAGCATTCTTGTGCCTCTTCCTTGAGCCTTTTCATTTTGGCTCATTTCTGCTATGGTGCAACTTCTGCCTGATCCACTGTTGCGCATTGCGCAAGCCTTTGAATATCGCATTGTGCACTTTATGCATGGTTCCACCCCCTTCAGTTGCGCATGCCTTAATTAGCATTGCATTGTTGCTCAGCATGTTTTCAGTGGTGCAACTGCCTCCTGCTGAATATCACAGAATGGCGCATTTTCGGACTTGCGCTGGCGCAAACCTTTTTAATATCCCACCCCATATGCCTAAAATAGGGGAACAATATTGTACTTATCTGGCCTTCACAGATGACAGTGTATTAATTTCAACAAGTAATTTTGGAGCAAAAATATTATTTGAAAAATGTCTTTTAGAATGTAAAAAGACACAATTAACAATTAATGCAGAGAAGACCAAAAAAATGGTATTTGGAAATAAGAGAGGAAAAAAGATATAACGTAAGATTAGATAATCATATGCTAGAACAAGTGAAAGATTTTAAATATTTAGGCATTAATATGAATGAAAATCTTCTATGGGACAAGCACATAAAAGAAGTCAAAACAAAATTAAAAAATATTTTACTGCCCATGACAACCTTCTATTACAAATTTGGAGGTAGTACAGTAAATAGAATAATAAAAGTAATAAATGCCAAAGTAAGGTCACAGATATTATATGGAGCAGAAATATGGGGCCAGAAAATAAACAGCAAAATAGGGAAGACTATAAAGGTATTCCAAAGAAAAATAATCGCCCTACCACCGGGGTCTCTGGCAGCATTAATAAGAGCTGAACTGTGTCAGGTACTGATAGAATGCCTAGTACAGGAAAGAATAATTTTATACTTTTAAAAGTATATAGGATGCCAAATTATGGATTACCACGACAGTGTTTGGACGAGGCTATAATTTAGCATGATAAAAAAATTTAGATTTCCTATAATAGAAGTACTTGAAAAGTGGATTAAACCATATGGGCTTATATCACACATTGTAGACACCTATAGAAAACCCCAGGAAGAGATTTATATGGATACCAAAACCAGGATGAGATACATATTCAAACTGAAGGATGTGGAAACATGCCCAGAGTACAAAATTAGTAAATGGCTAGCCATTAATAAGCAGATTATTGGTCTAGAAAAATATTTAACTAAAATTAAAAACCCATATAGAAGGAATCTATTTATAAGATATAGATTTGAATACCATAAATGTAAGAGATTAAAACATATTATAAATAAAACACTAGATTCCAATGGAAAATGTAAGTGTAATCTAGACACAGAGGGTATAGTGCATCTACTAATAGTATGTCCCCTCTATCAGAAGATGAGAGTAAAAATATTGAGACAAATGCTGGGTCAACTGGAAGGGAACCCCCAAGTACTGACAGCTAACCTGCTGAATACAGAGTCAACAACAATTTTAGAAAGAGTGATATCTTTTTCAGAGACTATTGATTTACAAAGGCTACACATTAAAGATAAATTTGATTAAACATAAATAAAGTCTAGAGGAATAGGGAGCACAAACTAAGATATTAAAAGATTGTATAGAAAATCAGAATGAAAATTGAAACATGATGATAAGTAAAATGCGAACAAATAAGTAAAATGTAAATAAAGTGCAACATTTTTTAATTATGTATGTTCTGTATTTATGCATATTTTGAAAGTGTAAATACTTGTGAATGTAATATTTATGTGTTTTTTTATTGTAACAACATAACTTGTTAAACAATAACAGTTTTTTGATTGATGAGGGGGTGTAACAAATGGCAAGTTGTGAATTTGTAGTGAAAATAATAAAAATTGCCAAAGTTACAAGCGTGCTAAGAAAAATTTTGACAACCATGCATAACATGGCCATTTGTTGGTGTTTTTGCACCTCATTTTCAACATAGGCTTTTTGGGACTCCACCTCATGAACACTGGCACTATCATTTTGTTGCTCAGTCTTGAAAGGTGATTCTGCACAGCGACTGTGAAATCACCTTTCAGGACTGAGTAATGAAATGACAGTGTCAGTGTTCATGAGGTGGGGTCCCAGAAACCCCATGTTGAAAATGTGGTGCAAAAATATTGAAAAATGGCTGAGATATCAAAATAAGTTGAAAATGCCATTGACAGCCATTGTACGGAGCTTACCTTGATTCTTCAGTTCGTGGTTTGGCTTTGAAGAGTGCAGACGTGTCCCAGTCTACAGAAAATGACAGCCACTGACCTTGGATGGTAAGTATAAGGCAAGGATGGGGTGGGGTGGTGGGCTGCTCAGTGGGAGGGGCGGGATGGGGAGCAACAGGGGAGATGATGAGAGACTGTTTTCTTTTTTCCAGGAAAAAAGATGGCAGGGGACCATTTCCTTTTTTATACATAGACAGATTACTGGAACATTTTGGGACACTGGGAGTGGATTCCCCAGTGTCCCACAGTACTGGGAAGGGGAGCTTCTACTACCAACATGGGGACTGGGCCCCCCATTGTTGGGTTTAATTCACAGGCAAGGGCAGAGCACTCCACGAGGGGAGAAATGATTTTGGAGCCACACTGTAGCTACAGATGAGCCCCGATGGGCTGTATAATGTTGGGCGGTGGGTGGTGGGTGGTCAGCACAAAAGCAAGCAAGGAGAGCATTTGGACAGCACCAAACAGCTGTTTGCTGGGCTGTGTTTGTCCAGCACATCAAAGAAAAAGCTGCCATATGATTGGTGTGGCTTTTTCTTCACAAGAAGAGGACGTTTCTGCCCATTAAAAAAAACAGATTCGCAATTAGCCTTCCTGATGATTGGTGTGGCACCGTTGAGACCTTTGCAGAGCACTCTGCATTGGACAGACAGTGTTACACCTCTCAAAAGCACTTATAGCAAGAAGTTTGCTGCACATGTGCACATGGCAAACTTAAAAAAACACAGTTCACCATCTCAGTAGAACTTGAATATGTAAAATTCCCCAAACAAGATTTGTATTTCACAAAATTTCATTTTTTTATTACTGTAAACATTTTTATTAAAACCGGAGCTTTCTTGTTTTCAGCCTTGCCTGTTGTCCTTATTGGGTCTTCCAGCCTGTATCCCTTATCCTCTGCTATTTTTGTAACAGCTCTACCCCAATGGATAGTTCAGAAATAGTCTCTGAACATCTGAAAGGAGGCTCACTTCAACAAAGTGCCCCCCAGGTGAGCCCCATAAAGTAAATGTCAGTATGGTTAGTGGGAAGCTGGGCTTACAATCACATAGAGCTATGGGCTACAGAGATATTGGGGATCATGTCTATAACTCAAGTTAACTGTAAGGCTATCCTGGGAGCAAGGGGCAGTAGCAGGCTGCAGTCAGTCACTAGTCAGCCAGATCGATGCCATCATGCCAGAGCCAAGTTAAGTTCCTTGACCTTAAATCCCATTCCCTACCAACATGAGTCAGGCAGGCCAGACTCACTCACCTCACCACTTGTCTCCATCTCAGGCTCTCACAGTTCACTCCTTACCCTCTTTGATGCACAGCAGAGCAGAGAGCAGACTAACTGAAGTGCAGCTGCAGCAGCAGAAAGCCCTCCCCAACCAACCACCAGATGGCTACACAGTGTCAGCAATGAAGTGTCTGGACTCTACACCATGTGTTGATGACACATCTACCTCACAATTAAGTAGCACTTGATTCAATCCAGTAGGCAAGAAGAAGATGCTGGTCCTTTTCCCCCACCTCCACTCATTCGGGGCTGGTGCAGGCATGCAGCTAGTAGCTCTAGCTCCTTTGGGCCAGCAGTGCCACCTGACCTGATCATGACAATAAAATTCCAACACCCGACCTGATGATGACTGGACCTAGGCAAGCTCTGGGGTCACAAACAAGAAGTACTCCTTGTTTCCTCATTTCCTTCTCCTCCTGTCATTGTCCACAGGAAATACAAATCTGCTCTGGCTCCTGGCTCCAACAAGTATTTTTAAATAGCCACTTTGATGACTGTGCTCAGTACTCTCTTACTCCTGTCTTCCTGAGTCTCCTCTGCATCGTAGCTCATTGTCAGATGCAGCAGTGCATTGTGCACTTCAAAGCACCAAGCCACCAAATGCAAGCTGTGCCCAACACTGGCTGACAGAGAGTGAGGAGGAGGAGGAGGAGGAGGAACAGTGACTCGGACCAGACCAGCCCCCAGTTCCTAGCTCCTTCTGTCCATGCTCTACCAGCCCAGCCTCCTCATAGACTTGTCTTCTTGCCACTGGCCATGTGCATGCTCCTCACTCCCAGGCATCCAGAATCCATCTAGGACTCAAGAGGTCAGTCACGTGCATTTAAAGGGCATGAGGTGGTATGGTTACGGGGTGTGTGTGTGCATTATTTTCATAAACAAAAACCAACAATGGCCTGCAATGTAGGGGTGGGGGGGCAACTGCCCCCCTCCCAATTGGCACTACTGGATGGATATCTTGTTTATGTCAGGTTTCTGCAGCTTGAGGGTGGGTTATCAACACAATAATAAACACAAGAATAATGCTAAGTAGGGAAATACAGGTACATTATACAGTAATGGACAGTCTGCAAATAACTGCAGCAGGCAACGAGTTGATAGTTGGCCCTGCCCCCATATTTATGAACTAGGTGGGTGTAGCTCAGGTAGAATTCCTTCCCCAGGGGGAATGCCTCATTGACCACCTATTGAGCAGAGTGTTCTGGATGGAATGGTACAGCAAAGAGCTTAAGAAGCCTTGCAAAGGCCCAGCATTTCCTCTCCCTTCAGGTGGAATTACAGACAGAAGCACCATCAACATATATTGCTGAAGGTTTGGTAAGTTTCTCCCTCCTTTCTTTCTCTGTTGTATCTCCTGCTACAGGGTTTATGTTGCTGCTTTGGGTGCCTGGCTTGGGGATTTGGCTTGAGTGTGTCTTGTGTCTGTGCTGCAAACAGTGACCAGGTCAGAACAATGTTATCAATGAATGTTACATTTGTCAGCCCTGGTTTGTTTCCTCCTACCCTGCTGCACATGTTTCCCGTGGTTCTCTATTTTTAAAGTGGCTGGGTATTTTTCCTGAGACTTTATTGGATTATGTTTATGTTTATTTGGGATAAATAGCCATTGAACCCAATCTCATTTCCAATGGTGTTCATTGGACAGCTTCATAAATACAATTGCTGCAGTAAGCGGTTAAATACAAGCAACATAAATCTTAATAGAAAACATTAAACATAAAGCAGTACCATTCCAACAATGCAAGCCTAAAACAGTTTCATAACTACAATTATACGATGCAGTGCAGAAATGGTCCAATCAGAAGGGCAGACTGGCACCTCATTCCTGTTGTAAATCGTACAGTAATCACTGCAAAAGGTGCCAGCGTGCCACGTGAGCCATGTTAACTTTAAATTACTCCGACACCCTGTACAATTCCAAATAGCCGCCATATTAATAGCCCACTAACTACCATCGTCTTACACATGCACAGTAAAAAAAAAAAAAGAAAGAAATGGACACCTCTTTCAATCTCATCGACACCGCTGAGCTCGGTGAAATCTTCCGTTGTGTAGAGAGTGGAGAAACACATTCTAATGTCACAGAAAATGTACCTTTTGAAAGTTTGCCTCCAGCACCAGCCCCACTGCTTCTAGGTCCAAAAACCACAAATATCCAGCCACATCTGCAGCCGACATCTGCAGCAGCACTTCCCGCAGTTCCAAACTCAAACTCAGCGGGCATTATGCAGTCATCTAGGCCATCCAATGCTGTGGGTCAAAAAAGACAGCATCATGAGCATATAACAAATGAACAGATGCAGCAACTAGAGCTTGAGTGACATGAAATAGCAACCCAGAAGCAAACTCGCTGGGCAGTGAACGTTTTCATAGACTGGTGTAAGCAAAAGAATGTGCAAATTAATTTAGCCACCATTAGCCCCTCAGACTTAAATACAATCCTAAGAGAGTACTATAGTACGTTCCATAACAGCGATGGCAAAGAGTACATACTGACAAGTTACATAAGCCTAAGAGCAGGCTTAAACAGGTACTTAAATAACCCTCCCCTAAGTCGCAGCTTCAATCTGATGTTAGATACAGAGTTCAATACTGGAAATAACATTTTTAAAGCTGTGGTAAAATGTTATAGAAAAGATGGCAAAGACAGAGCTGAGCATCATGCCCCACTAACCATCAACCAGCTCACCAGATTACGAAATTCACTGGCTCTGACACCAGACACAACCATCGGACTAGTTAGAAAAGTCTGGATGGATATTCAGTTGCACTTTGCTTGTCGTGGAAATGAGGGAGTGTGTCAACTGACAATACATTCATTTGAAATAAAAGCAAATGAGGAAGGCCATGAATACATCACAAAAACCTTTAATGAGCAAACAAAAAACCATAAAGAAGTAAATGACCTTACAAAACAATTAACAAGGGGCTTTATGTTTGCTCAGCCAAATGATCCTCTGTGCCCAGTAAAAAGCTATAAAAAGTATATGTCAAAATTACCCCCAAACTCTCCTGCCTTATTTCTGCATCCCAAAAAGATGGATCAATCAATCTTAAACAACATGCCAGTGTGGTACACATTCGAACCAATGGGAGTAAATTTCTTAGGCAACATGTTACGTCGTATATGTAAAAAGGCCGACTTTGAGATTGTTTTTACAAATCATTCCCTCCGTGCAACAGCTGTCACTCTACTGAGCAACTCGGGTATGGAAGCATGACAAATTATGTCCATAACTGGTCATAAAAGTGAGGCATCATTATGAAGCTACTGGTGGCCCAACGTTGATGAATTTATTAAGTGGGGGCAAATCATTAGTGGCAAAACATCAAGAAATGTGAACCAATCTGCATAACAAACAACACAGAATTCAAACTGTGCCCACAGCTCCTGCAAAAACAGTCCCGACTCCAGAAATCATCTTTCTGCACAAATAAACGATGCCATAGTATCGCCACTACATGCTGTACCTGATGCACAAGCCTTGAATCCTCCAGCACCACTCAAACATGACATCTGCGAACACACCCCAAGAAATACATCAGAGACAGCTCCTGAGGCAATGGTGCTAATACAAACAACATCAGAAGCAACGGACATCACGATGCAGTATTCACATGACGAGGGCAGCCAATCTCCTTCACAGACACGTCCAAAAATGCCTTTGATCGGCAGCCTTGTCAACTATGGTACTGTCAACTTCATCTGTAAATAATCAGGTAAGGAAAAAAGTCTTGCACCTCAAAAAATTAAAAACTCCAGCCCCCTCGAGAATAAAAACAAATTAAGTATTTTTGTTTTCTCCAACAGGTCACAACCCAGGATGTTAGATATCACAGCACAGTCCACATGAAAACACTTAAAGCAATAGCACTGATGAAACCAAAACGCACATTATTCAACTCAACAATGGAGAAAAGACTGGTCTAAATACTTCAGCAATATTATCTTAAAAACTGTTTTCTATGTGTTTGCTCAGTTAATTAGACTTTAAAAACTTAAATAAAAGTTTTGAATGCTAAACATAAGAATGTTGAATAACACTACATTAAATGGCACTGTCTCTCACTATACAAACAAGAGGGACTATTTTATTGTGTGGAAGAATAAGTTAATAAAATCATTATATTTTTAAGTGAAACAAAAAAATGTGGAATTTTTTAAGTACAAACATATACTAAATTGCAAGGTATAATCACAATAAACCACTAAAGTGTGCGGTTATCGATGGGATTCACTGTTGGAATGTGATTTACCCACTCAGCCACGCCTCAGGCAACCACTCCAGCCATGGTAAATCCCACGATAACCCACACCCCCTCATGGCTTATTGCTTAATCATACAATATAAGTTTACTCACCTGGTAAAGGTGATTTTAGGGACAGTCAACTGTGGCACTCCCACATATGTTACAGACTGGATAATGCTCACCAGATAGGCTAATTATGCACATGTGATGTCTGACATCCAAAATCTGATCTCCTTAGGCTCCCTGCAGTTTCACTGTAACTCAGTTACAGTAGAATCTTCCTAAGCTGTATCTTAAAAATAGTGACACCTGTACATACATGTATACATTGATATAATCAGGCACAGTAAGCAAATTGTTGTATGTCTGATCATTGAAATAGACACTGGGATTCTGGATGTGTAGGTCTCTAAGTTTTATTTAATTATTATTTACAAGACAGTACAAGCCTGTACAGCATATTAGTGAAGTTAAACCATAGCCTATTGATTAATGCTCCTGTCTCTGAGTCTGAGCAGGCTTGGGAGTGCCATGGAGGAATGTTCCTACAACCATCATTACCAGGTCAGTAAACTTACAGTGCACTATAGATCACATCCCCCTATGACACTCCTACATACCTTACAGACTGAGTGCTACTAAAGCAGTAAAGAATATTTCAGTTGAAGGAGACATGAGCATATAAACCTTAGCTAATCAGTTAAAAGGGTTTTAAGATATTTTCTGCCAAAGCTGGCTTTGTTAAAGTCCAAAATGACCAATCTATAGTGTCTAGCAAGTGTGCTGAATGTCAGCCATCTAGAACCTCACATATTTCTTGCCCTGAGGTGTTATTCCATTATGCCCAGCAAGTGGCAAACTCTTTGGGGGAATAGGCATTGAATTCTTGCACAGAAAATACAGAAGAGGCTTGTATGCCTCTTGTATGGTCTATTTCAATCATCTAGCTATGGTGACCTTTGATACTGCCATACCAGCTTTCTGTCCTTTTATGAGAATGAATAGTCGTTGTTTGTCTCTGTGTGCAGTTTTGGTTAGGTACATTGACACAGACCATTTCATATTCAGGGAGTGAAATTTTCATTCTTACTCTTTGGCAGATGATTGAAAAAAATGTTGAGAACTGTAGTGCCTGTGCTTCATGAAATTAAGTTGGCATCTTTGGTGGGAAGCCTGAATGTTTCATAGTGTGATTCTGTCATGATTCATGGTTAAGAATGGTTCTTTGCATTAAAGGGCACTGAGCTCTCTGATCCTTGTGACTGGAGAAATTGCCACTGGAAATATTGTCTTTAGGGTAAGCCAGAATAGGTCTGTCACTTGAGTGGGTTCAAATGGTAGAATAGTCATGGTGTTCAGTGCTAAGTTGTGGTTCCAGGGTGCTGTTTCCTGTTTTATCTTTGAAGTGATGTTAGATGTTCTTTAAAGAATCTGAGCATGTTCAGATGTGATCCCAGTGCTGAAGATCCTATTTGACCACTTGCTGCCTCTATGGCTGCCAGTTGGACTCTGAGTGGTGCTGTAGAGAGACAATTGTCCAGTCTGTGTTGCAAGAATAATAAGATTTTCAGGATAGAAGTGTTTGGTGGCTAAATCACCTGCTTGCTGCACCATCTTTCAAATATAGCCCATTGCCTAGAATATGTTGTTACTGCGGATGATCTTCCAGATTGTAGGCTGATGCCAAGTCCTGATACTTGATACCCTGCCTTCAACAGTTCTTCCCTCTCAGGAACCAGGAGGTTGTGAGAGCTGGGATATCTCAATGAATGCTGTGTCAGTAGACCTGGTTGTAACAGTAGATGCCATCATTGGTCTATCTACATGGACATCACTGTAGCAAACCAAGCTCATCTGGGCTAGTACAAGGCTATCAGTAACACTGTGGCTTTTGTTTTTCTGGATTTTCTGCAGAACTTTGGGGATAACAGTAAATGGAGGGAACATGTACACTCTGTTGAATTTCCAGTTCAGGGACAGGGCATTTGCCCCATGCTCCCCTTTCTCCCTAAATCTGAAGAAGAATACAGACAGCTGACAGCTGAGTATTCTCCTTCATTGCTATGAGGTAGACCTGCGGCAGACCCTTTTTTAGTAGGATCTTCTGTAATATTTGCTGTTGAAGCTGTCATTTTACTGGATTTATTTCCTTCATACTGAGGCAGTAGGCTTTTATATTCAGCTTGCCTGTTCAATGAAAGGTCAGTATACTTGATAGATTAGACTGTGCCCAGTTCAGGACTATTGACATGTGAAGGAACAACCTCTTGCTTCTTGTGTCTCCTTGTTTTGCTGTATAAGTTATTGTGGTTCTGTTGTATGATCTGATAAAGACTGACTTACCCTGGACATGTGGGATGAAATGTGTTAGAGCTAGGAACACTGCTCTCATTTCGAGGATGTTGATTTGTACCTTTGCTTTGGATTTGGACTGTTTGCTTTGGGTGACCTGTTGCATCATGGAGGCTCCCCATCCCATAAAACTGGCATCTGTTAGCAAACATAAACTTGAAGTGACATCAAGAGTTTCTCCCTGGTTCAGATTGTAAGAATGTGTCCACCACATCAGAGAGGAATTAACTGAGCTGGTATGTGACACTCACTTGGTAAGGTCTTGCTGAAGTGCTTAAGTAAACTGGATTGCCATTGTCTGAAGAGCCCTCATGTTCCACCAGGCCCAGGAGACTAGATCTATGTATGAGGCTGTGGTTCCGAGGACTTGGAGGACATCTGATAGTGTTGGTCTCTTGTTCTTGAACAGATTGCTTGCCTCTAGAATCATGATCTGATGGTCTCACTAGACCTGAGGCTATGTCTATTAGGGTCACAAGATGTTCTAGAGGTTGGCTGGGTACCATTGTGCTTCTGTGTTTGTTTACCACCCAGCCATGAGAGAACAGGCGGTATAACACTTTTTCATGTCTTTGATTCTTGTTTACTAAATCTTGTTCTGTTGAGCAAGTCATCTAAATATGGAATTATATGTATCCCTTGTTTCCTTAGCTCTGCTGTCACTACTGACACATTTGTAAACACCCTTAGAGCTGATGCCAGGATGAATTGTAAAGCTTGGTGCTGGAAGTGATGCTCGAGAATCAGGAATCTGAGGTACTTATAGTATGTCAGTCTGATGGGGATGGGTCAGTAAGTGGTCTTCATATCTATGGATGTTTGGAAATCCTCATTTTCTATGGCTTGTATGGTGAACCAGATTGTTTCCATTTTGAAACTCTTCGTCTGGATGTGTTAATTGACATTCTTGTCATCCAGAACTGGTCTGAGGTCTCCTGTCTTCTTTGGGACCAGGAAGAATATGACTATATTTCCTGGCTTCTTTGATCTTCTAGCACCAGATCTATAGGACTGTTGGACAGTGGATTGTTCGGGGTCTGTTTTACTTCTTTAGTTCTGACCTTTCATTTTGATAACAATGATACTATACCTGTAGTTCATCTTCCTGAAGCTTGCTCTCTAACTTGATCAAGTATCCATAAAGTGTTATTTCATGGACCCACCTGTTCAGCAAAATTAATTGGAAAGTTACATGAGTCTTCCTCCTGGTGGGTCCTGAGTGGGAGAACAGATTAACTGTGGTCAATAGTTTTACTTTGAATCCCCCTGATGTGAACTTTCCACCCCGGAGAAGTTCTTGCTGTTGTTGAATATGTTATTATGATTGTTAGATACGTTTTGAAATTGAAGCCTTTGTATTGCTGCCCATGCTGTCTCCTGCCCCAGTTGTTCCTACTGTTTTTTAACTTGCCTCAAAAGGAAGGTAGGTATGATGAGTGGGCAAACTTTTTCTTTGCCAGATTCTTTTCCTCCTCTTTGAGTTTGATGAATTGTTGAGGCCCTTTCTGATTAATTTGTTTTCTTGGAATGGTAGCTTTTGCAGGAGGCTTTTGGAGTCCATGTCAGCCTGCAACAGGTTTAGCCACTAAGCCTGTCTCACACTGTTAGATATTGCTGACTTCCTCCTAACATTCAGCTTGATGGAGTCAATAGCCATGTCTGCAAGGCACATGGCCATTTGTAGTGCATAGTCCAATAATTATTTTATGTTAAGGTCTTTGCCAGCTCCTCCAGCCAAGTCATTTGCACCCTTGATGTGTATACTGCTGCAGTGGCAGCTCAAATTGTCAGCACTGCCAATTCACTAGTTTCTTGACCATGTCTTCTACCATTCTGACCAGTGAGTCTTTGAGTGCAGCTGAGCCTGCCATCAGTAACAAAGTGTTATGGCTAAGTACTATGATGTGAGGGTTCAAGGTGGTGCATGGCACCAAGCCTTCTCCTCTGGAGTAGGGTGTGCCCTGTCCAGAGACTTTCTCTCAGATATCCTAACTGAATCCAGAGCCCCCATTCTTTGTTTATTAGATTCTCTATAACTGGGCAAATGGAAAACATTTCCTGTGGCTTTGGTTTCTGTCTCAGCTTAGACTCTGGAGCCAGAGCCAGTGTATTGAAACCCAACAAGGTTTTTATTGAGAGAATGAGCTCATAGTGAGTCTGATGAGCACAGCTTAGAAGTCAAGGATGGCCGTTTCTGAGTTGCCTCTATTTCTTCATCTTTCTCAACATCTGAGTTGTTGTCCTTCTTTTCCTGTGGTCTCACCCCATTCTTGTCCTGTGGTACACTATCCACTGGTGGAGGGTTGACCAGTTATATAGGCAGTGGTTGTGGAGTAGGTGGTATTGGTAGTGAGGGAGCTGTTAGCAAGGTCTTAGAATTTGGGTTTGATAATGCCTCAAGTATTGTCCAACATCTTTTGTATTAGTGCTTGTTGGTTTTGCAGTAATGCTTGTTGAGACTGCATACAATTGCAGCTTGTTTATCCAAGCATGAAGCTTTCTGGTTAGGAGGATTCAATGAAGTAAGAGACTCATTGCTGTCATTCACAGCTTCGATTTGGTCCAACAGGTCTGGAGATTCTTCACTTGTGCACATGGGGCAATCTGGTCCTGGTTGTTGCAGAAGCAAGGAAGCTAACTGCTGGATCTGCACTTCTTTGCCTTTGCCATTACTGTGCCTGTGGGTGACACAGGAGGGGAGATGTGCCTAAGAATGAGCTGGGTATGACACCATAATCATGCTTGGCACTGTAGCAGGGCTTTGTATGCACAATGTATGTAAAGAATTAGCTAAATTTAGAGCTTTCCTCATTCTTTTGTCTGAGTCTGCTATAGCACTGAAAAAGAGCTGTTTTTTTACCAGGTAGTGCCCATCACCATAAATTAGAAACTTTGTCCATGTTTGTGAGCTATAGTGACCTGTGTATATACCCATCCAGTCTTGATAAAGATGTACCTTTATGGCAATACATATAGATATTCTGCCACCAGCAGTCAGATTGAACTGCTGAGTAAACATTCTGTACATTTAGAGTCTTGCTAGTGGACATCTGATCAAAAAATAGCCTATCTTTATACCCACCCTTACAGTAAATTACCCTATCATGCAGGCCTACCCCATTGTGACAGTTCCAAAACTGTGGTAAGACTCATGCCATACTGTAAATGGTGCTGTGGAGAACATTACCATGAACAGTAGCCATGTACAAGATGGCGCTTGTATTCAAAATTGCACCACACATGTGTGGTCGCTCGAGATGTGTCTAAGATAGTTCTGGGAGGCAAACTGTTTTTTTTAGCACCATGCATGTACAGACACCCAGGATGCAGGGTTTTATTTAACTCCAAAAATTGATTAGCGTTTTGCTCATAAAAGTGCTAAAACATTGTGAAAATACATAGCACTTGCCTCACTGTGTTTAACAAACATAACACTTCTAGAAAACCTATATAAATACTTTCTGTACAGTTAGCATTGTCCCAAGAAAAAAAGGGCTAATCAATTATTTAAAACCCTGGGATGTAACCAGTATAGTTTGGGATGATGCTTATCTGAATAATGCCCATGCAGTGATGATCATAGCACAATAAGCATGGGAGCATGGGGGAGTACTATAACCCTATCCAATATTGTGCTATGTAAAGGGGCACCTGGGCAGATGGAAAAATGGCACTGGTATAGTACCTAAGTGAAGGTGAGTGTTCATACCCAACAATGTGGCACCAACCCCCTTCAGGACACCAACATTTTGTCTGCATTTCTGAAATGGCACTGGGCCACATTGTCTAAGCACCTCTGATATACCTTTCCTGGTCAGATAATCATAAGGAGTTGAAAAGCTGCTGAATTTGGAGCCTAAATTAGTACAGACACTTAGGAGGGAAGGTACCGCTGGGATTCTGTGTTGTGAGTGCTTCGCAAAGGTGGCCCACTCAGAAGAGAGCCACTTGAGTTTGTGCACATTTGGCTAACTTGTACTCACTCAGGAACAGGTACAGAAGCCACACTGTGTGTGTGGACCTGCTTAGAAGGGGGGGGGGGCACCACCAAGAAGGCAGTATTAAACATAAAAAGCAGTCCTATAACACATAAAGGAGCCAGCCTCTGGGGCTGTAACAGTTAAGTCTTAAGTCTCTCTCTAACCTACTTTCTAGTAGGGGCATGAGATTTAAAAGTGCTGATAGCACATTCTCTCATAAGAACAGGCATCACATTGCAGATTGCAGAATGTAGCATTTGTAAATTTTTGAATCTCTTAATCAAGTTTTTCCAAGAAGCTAATCCCACATACTAGCATAACACTACAGAGAGCTCAGATACAGAAAAATCAGAAATTAATAAAATATTCTACAATAACCTACTATAATCTTGCTACCTTACTAGTTCCAGAGTGTAGAAAACTAAACTAGATTTGTAGTACACATGAAACTGTTATTACCTTAAGAATTAAAATGAGTAGCAGAAGCCAGGAGAGGGTGTTGTAGCCTGGTGATGCACATAAAAAAATGAGTTACAGTGAAACTGCAGGGAGCCTAAGGTAGTCAGATTTCTGATGTCAGAAGTAGAGGTGTGCAAAACTGGGAAGGTTTTGGTTTTGCCAGATCATTTCTGTTTTTGGTTTTGGATTCACGGCCAGTGAAAGTCAAACCCAGGCCTGCCTGCTGGATGTACTATCAAGCTCATTCACAGCACATTACTCCAGCCTCTAGACTATACTTCCAGGCAGCCATCGTTAAGTGCTAAGACAAGTGTCAGTGGAACGTAACTTGAACTTCTTGCACTGCAGCACTTGTGCTTTTCTGTTTGTGCTGCACTGTGACCCTGCTGTACTTTGGGGTTAACAGAAAGTAAGCAATGAGGTCTCCCATTGCCCCCCCGCCAACCACACAGTCACCCTCCACTAGTGCCTTGCCCTTGTAAGTTAAGTCTATTTGGCAGCAAGCTTTTGTCATCAGGCACTAGGCCACCCCCGACACACACAGCCAGTTCCTGGCCCACGTGCCTCCCGAGTCTCGACCATCTCAGCTTTTTCTTTTCTTTTTTTTTCTTTTTCTTTCCTTTTCATTGCTGGTGTGCATGGAGAAAGTTCATTGGTCTACAGAGACCCATTCTCCCTTTCCCTTCTGCCTCTCGGCTCACTCCCCTGCACCTCAGTCCCTGACCCACATCCCCTTCGAGTCCCCACCTGACCCTCTCAGTTTTTCCCTTTTTGTATGTTCTTTTTTTCTTGTCTTTCTTTTGTTTTCATTGGTGGTGTTGGTGGAAGAAGTAACTGGTCCACAGAGACCCTTCCCACCAGGCCGCTCACTCAAGTTATGGAGCTCCACTCTCCTCAGTGGCTCAACTGAAATGATGCTGAGGAGAGATGCAGGTCCCTCTATACTCGGGTTTGTGCATGCACAAACTGGAGTATCTTGACTGTCGACTCACCAGCTCTCTTGTCACATGTCACATAACAGGCAGGAGCTGAAAAACAAACAAACAAGAAAAATGCTTAGTGATCCAAGCCGATCTGAGCTGAGCCAGCAAGGTTCAGCTCAGGTCTAATGGAAACTGAGCCATATGTGTTTGGCACAGCTTGGTTTCACCCGCACAGGTTTGGCACACCACTAGTCAGAAGTTACATGTGCATAATAGACTATCAGGTGTGAATAACCCAGTCTGTAAGGTATGTGGGTAGTGTCATAGAGGAATATGATATGCAATTAACAAATACATAACACTTGACAGAGCCAATAGAAAAAAAAACACATTTTTCAGCTGGGTGCCAGATGGTAAATTGCCAGTTATGGGTCTCAACGTAATTGAAAGTTTGTTCCAGGTTGAAGGACGTCAAAAAAAAAAATTGGATTTGAAGTCTGCCAATGCTATTTTCTGCTCTTAGAATACTTTGGTTAGTTAGTTTTCTTTAAAGTATCTGTAAATGATGCCTGCTGCAGGTACAGGGTATGATGGCCACTAGCATGGAGAGGAAGCACCTGGTTTCAGCACAGGGTGTCACCATGGAGCTCTGGTCACCTCACCTGGACTTGTTCTGACACTCAAGCTCCTCTATCTTACTGAAATCGGAGGGAATTGGTTAGAGTCAATTTATTTCAAATAAAAAAAGAAAAACAAAGAAAGAAGGAACAATATGGGAGCAGAACCTTCACACTCTCCATGATCAGTGGAGAGGCGAGGGGTGAAACCTGTGTCTGTTCCACTTTTAGGGTTCACAGCATCCTGAAGGGTTCCAGCTCCTGGACTGTCACTCTTCATTGCCACTGTTCGCTGTCCCTCTCTCAGCCCCCCTTCCTCCCCACTTAGATTCTGCAATGCCTTCTTTTTTCCCCTTTCCACTACCCCCACCCCTCTCCTCTTCTTCTCCTCCTGGGTCTGGACCACCTTGCAGGGTTCTTAGCATCCTGAAGGGGTACAGCTTACAGTCTGTCCCTCTCCTTTGCCTTTTCTCTCCCCTCTCTACTCCCCCACCCCTCACCTCTTCCGTCCCTCTCCTTTGCCATTTTCTCTCACCTCTTCTTCTCCCGGCCCTGGACCACCTTGCAGGGTTCTTAGCATAATGAAGGGATATGGCCTCCAGTCTGTCCTTTGCCCTCTCTCTCTCTCTCTCTCTCTCTCCTCTCCCTCCCTCCCTCTCACCTCCTCCTTTCCTGGGTCTGGACCGCCTTGCAGGGTTCTCAGCATCCTGAAGGGACACTTCTCCTGGCTTGTTTCTCTCCCTAGCCCCCTTCTCTCTCTCTCCCCTCTCCTTTCCCCCATCTCTTCCTTTCATGGGCCTGGTCCACCTTGCAGGGCTCTCAGCATCCTGAAGGGGCACTGCTCCCGGTCTGTCTCTCTCCCTTGCCCCTGCCGCATTTCTCTCACTCTCTCTCAGCCCCCCTCTCCACTTGCCTTTGCACTCCTCTCCATAGGGCTACTGTTAGTGCTTATCAGCTTTGTGCTCAGCCTGATACCCTCCAACACTATTAGATGTCCTTAATCTGCTGCCTTGGCCAATTTAATTTCCTATTCTCTACCATTGCTTGTTGATTATCCATATGATTGTTGCTCCCTCAACCTGAAGCTCTGGTCAGAGATGTTGTGAAATAACATTTCTAAGTATGTATTTGCCATATTTGCTCTGTGTTTGTCCAACCATGTGTTTATTAGATTTATGCATGAGTATGTACTAATCAATTATGTTATTGTGTTGTTCTCCCTATTCTTGTAATCCCTTCCCCCAGGACACTTCTGGAAATGAGCTGGTCCCAGCTCATGCTGCCTTCCTGGTGAAATATTTTCAAATAAGAGGAGTGGGAAGTGGTTTGGTGGGCTGTTCCTCTGCTGGTTCTAGGTAGGACATATGATCTCAGATATATCCCAATAATCAGAGCAAGGTCGTCTCAGTGTTGGATGGCACTTTTTTCATGCTTGTTTGCTTCATTGCTCACTCGCTCGACTTGCTCTAATTAGTGAGGGCAGTAATGGTTTACCTCAGTTCCACAGTCAGGATCAGAGTGCTCATCTAACTCATGTCTTAGCATTGCTTGAGATAAGTGTCACCACATGGGGGATCTCAGTGGGTGTGCAAGGCAGCTCTCACGTAGCATGAGATGAGGCTCACTTTAAAAGAAAAGAAAATAAAACAAACAAACCTTTTTTCTCACTCTGCTTGGTCAAGAGTAGCTACAGAATTACCTGCTTTTTCTTCACTCATGACCAGCTCAGTAGTGGAGCAGCATCCTGGGATGGCAGACCAGCTACAGAACTGGGGTGGCATCTGTCAGGTGTCCGAGTGCTTGTAGAAACCAGTCACTGTGGACAACACAGAAACAAGCACTCGAGGAAATAAGGCTTACAACAATTTATTAGTGCAAAGTTGCTGTGATAGACAGTCCCTCAATGACCGACCACATGGTGTTGGCATCTGTGGTCACTCATGCTGTCATCTGAAAGGAGTGCATGGCACGACTGCTTGGAATTCACTTAGTACACCTATAGACACATATTGCCAAGCAATCATGAGGGATAAAATGAAAGAATGAAGCAGCTGAATGAACAATGCATAGACTGACTGAGTGGATGTGAATACATGAGGGAGACAGTGAACAAGTAAGTGTGTGAAATTATGGTGCCTTGATTCTGAACCCCACCCCCTCCTGGTTGGGAACATATGCTTAGGCTGTAGATTTATTAACAAGGAGGGGAATGCTATGTCTGGATCCCAATTTTAAAAGAAAAAAAATACTATTTCGGGTGGATCACAATTTCTTGCTTACTTATAAGCCTGTCAGTTCCTTTGCATAGTTGCTCTTACTTTGTATTACTTGGTTTACTTGGTTGTATAGGACAAAAGAAGGCTAAAAGCCCACCAAGATTGTCTCCCACACTAAGTGGGAAATTTATCAGTGGAGGATGGGAACTAAACCATTTGTCTAATCTATTTTTAAAAAAGGTTAAAGGTGTTAGAATCAATAATATATTGTGGGATAAGATTCCATGCTTTGGGAACTCTAATAGTGAAAAAATTGTCCCTCTTGGTAGAATTGACCCAATCAACAAAAAGTGGTTTATAATGAAGTCTTGCCACTGCCCATCTATTGGACAATTTCAAGCCACGTTGGTCCATCATTTCAGGGGATTGAAGAATTTTGTAAGTGGACAGGAGATCACCTCTACGTCTCCTATTGTAAAGTGAAAACAGACCAGTTTTGCTTGATCTAGTCAGATAATTTTTAAGGGACAGTCTCTGAATCATTTTCATTGCACGTCTCTGAACTTTTTCTATCATTGCTATATTGCCTTTAAGGTAGGGGCTCCAAAATGGAGATCCATAGTCTAGGTATGGCCTAACATACACTGTATAGATTGAAACCAAGCATTGTTCAGTTCTAGAAACAAATGTGCTCCTTATTTGTTTAAGTAAGCCATGCACCATCTATGAGGTTTTAATAATATGATCAGAAGAGGTTATTTATTATTCACTAGAATACCAAGGTCTCACTCTCAAGTTGAGCACCTGATTAATGTGTTGTTTAAATAATAAATAGTGTTTGGATTTCTCTACCCAAAGTGCATAATACTGCATTTATCTACACAGAACCTAATCTCATTCTTAATTGCCCAGAGTTCTATATTTTTCAGGTCTTGAGATAGAGAAATGACACCTTCAATATTGTCATCCTTGCCCCCAAGTTTGGTGTCATCAACAAACTTGGAGAGAACATTACCATTACTAACAACCATATCACTGATGAAAATATTACATAACAATGGCCGCAATACAGATCTCTGTGGGACACCGCTACTCACAATGCCTGGGTTAGAGAGGTGTCCATTTATTCATACCCCCTGGGTCCTATTTGTCAGCCACATATTAAGCCAGTTAACCAGGGCCTTTTGGTCTATCAAGTCTGCTCGAAAGTGCAGCTAGCAGCCCTTATACTGCAGTTGCCCCATCCCCATTTGAAGCACCCCACTGTCTTACAGGATACCACTTCCTCTGGTAGGGTGTTCCACCCTATCACTACCCTCTCTGTAAAAAAGTGTCTCCTCATTTTCCTCCTGAACCTCCCCCCCTCAAATCTCAGATTGCGCCCTTGGGTGTCCCTCCCCCTTCTTAATTGGAAAAGCCCCTCCATACCCACCTTATTTATTCCCTTCATGTACTTGAAGGTTCAATCATGTTCCCCTTATCCCTCCTTTCCTCCAGGGAATACATGTTTAAACTCCCTCAGCCTATTCTCACAGGGCAAGTCCCCTAGCCCCTGGATCATTTTTGTTGCTCTGTGTTGCACTGCCTCCAGTAACCAAATGTCCTTCTTCAGGTACAGATGCTAGAACTGCATGCAGTATTCCAGGTGTGGTCTAACCAGTGACCTATATAGCAGCAGGATTACCTCCCCCCTCCTGGAGGATATGCCTCTGGCAATTGAACCCAGCATCCTATTATCCTTTACAGCTGCCTTTCTACACAGTGTGGAGTTGTTCATTGCTCCTGGTATGATTACCCCCAGATCCTTCTCCTTCTTTGTTTTGGCTAGCTGAATCTCCTCTAGCTGGTAGCTCCTCCTTGGGTTTTTTGCTCCGAAATGTAACACCTTGCATTTCTTGGCATTGAACCCCAGCTGCCAAGTGTCCAACCAGTCCTCCAATATTGCCAGATCCTCTTGCAACCCCTGCCACCATTCCAAGTCATCCACTACTGCTCCCATCTTGGTGTCATCTGCAAACAGACTGATCTTGCCCTTGATGCTTATTGAGATATCCGCTATGAAAATCCCAAACAACACTGGCCCCAGTACAGTGGCCTGTGGCACTCCACTTGTCACTGCCCTTGGCAATGAGAGCTCCCCTCCCACCACCACACTCTGCTGTTTCCCTTGCAGCCAGTTGACTATCCATCCCACCATCTTCAGCTCCACTTCTGTGTCTTCCAGCTTACTGCTTAGCCTTCCATGCAGCACCGATCAAATGCCTTGCTGATGTCCAGGTACAGGATAGCCACTGCATGGCCCCTCTCTAGTTGCCTGGTTACCCAGTCATAGTACTCCACTAGGTTGGTCTGACAGGATCTGCTCATTACAAACCCATGCTGCCTGCTGTCCTGCAGCCCATTAGCCTCTAGGAAGGAAATCAGCCTCTCCTTCAGGATTGTCTCTATCAGCTTTCCCATGATGGATGTGAGTCTTACTGGTCTGTAGTTTCCCAGCTCATCTTTGGGGCTGCTTTCTGGAGGGGCACCATGTGTACCATCCTCCAGTCCTGTGAAACGCTTCCTGACTCCAGGGGTGCATTAAACAGGTCTGCCAGGGGTTTTGCCAGGACTTCTGTTAACTCCTTTAGCACCCTGGGGTGTATGCCATCTGGCCCTGGTGCCTTGTCTATCCTTAGTGCTCTCAAGCCCTCCAGTACCCTGCCCACTGGGATTTCCCAGTCTATCTCCTCCTCGCCTCCTGTGCCAACCCCCCAACTCCCTTGGGTACTGCTCCCCCTTTCACTTTTGTAAATACTGGGCAGAAGTACTTGTTTAATGCTTCTGCCTTTTCTGCCCCTTTATCCACTTACCCCCATCACTTTTTATCCTTACTATTTGGCCCTTGCAGCACCGTTTCTCCCTGATGTACCTGAAGAAGTCCTTCTCTCCATATTTAATGCCCTGTGCTAGCCTAAGTTCCTGGGATGCATTGGCTGCCCTCACTGCCCCTGTTGCCTCCCTTGACTCCTTCAGGTATTCCTCTCTGTCCTCCCCTCTCCCTGTTCTTTTGTACCATCTAAATGCAGCTCTTTTCTTTCTTACTTTCTCCATGACTCCCCTGCTCACCCAGCTAGGCTTCTTGGCCCTAGCCCTTTTACTCTGGACCCTTGTACATGTTGCAATTGCCTCCTCAATACCCCATTTAATGACCTCCCACCTCTGATTAATGTCCATATCTGGAATGATCCTGGCCAGATACCTCTGTCTATTTCCCCTCATCCTCTCAAGTCGGCCCTTCTGAAGCCTAACACACTTGTTCTCAATCCTACTCCCTCCTTTCCCATGTTTAACCTGAACCACACCGAGTGGTGGTCACTCCCTGCCAGTGGCTCCTCCACCCTTGGCCCCCACACAAATTTCCCATTTGCCAGTACTAGGTGGAGGATATTTATTTATTTAGTTTTTGTTGACCGGGTAAGTGCACTAGACAAATCCTGCCTATTTTCAGGCACGAACCGGGGGAGGTGGATTCAGATGAATGCCCACTGACCTTGAACCAGATTAAGCTGTTGGTGGTATTTTTAGTGAATGAAGGAAATTTAACCAGGACACCGGGGAAATTCCCCTACTCATCAGAGGGGGAACTTCTGTCCAACATGGCGGACGCACCCTTGCCTTCTGAGGAGGGAGCTATGGAGGTGGGAGATTTGGTCTCTGCTCCTACCTCTGACCGAATGGAGACCACGATATCAACAACTGATGTTTTGCCTGTTGATGTTCCTACTACAACTTTAAGTTCTGCTGCTCATACTAAGGCTGCTATACCAAGCCCTCTGCCTGCTTCTTATGGAACTGACTTGCTGACTTGCGTGCCTACAATCGACTTGCCGGAGGATTTTACTTCATCTGATTCTGAAAATCACTGTTTGACAGCACAAGAGATTTGGGAGCGTTTTGCAACGGTGGAGCGCCGTTTTGCTAGTGCAAAACTGAAAATGCATAGAGATATGCAACGCCTGAGAACAGACAGCACAGATGCATCTTCCACTCGGGTGGAAGCTCTTGAAGATTTACCTGACTTGTCTCCTTTCCTGCCTGTTGCTGTGACAGGCTCTGACCCGACCTGTGTGTCAGTAACTGAAGCCCTACTGCCTGCTCCCCTGCCACCTGCAGTACAAACGGATTTGGTTTCCTTCTCAGAACCTGCTTCCTTTACATTGCAGAGTTCCCCACATGGACAAGACTTCTCTACAGTAAATGCTCCCCTGCCGCCTGCAGTTCAAATGGATTCAGTTTCCTTTTCACAACCTGCTTCCATTAAATCGCACAGCTCCTTACACGTACAAGAATCATCTACTGTCAATATTAATAAAGTGCCTACCTGGACTGTTGAATCGACGCTGAGAGGTGCTGGCTGGGTTCAGGGTACTGTTCCAGGAAGTTGGAAGTCGGGTCCATCTCCAATACGGTCCCCCCGTCCTGAAGATTTTCCGGAGCTACAGAGCACTTTAGGTACTTCAAAAGTCACTACTGACCCCTTGTGTCTCCCTCATGAACTGGAGCTTACACAGAACCCTGTGTTTTATTATCTGAAGGTTCTCCACCCCAGGCTCCTTTTCTACTATTTCTATAGAGGTCTTGGCTCCCTACCACCACAGCCCCCAAAAATATAGGGACCAAGCCATTCATATTCTTCATTTTTAAATTTGCAATCCAGGCTGCTAAGAGACCAAGCTGTTCGCTTGGCATACCAGAGGGTTACCTGAGCCACCTGATCGGGTCTATGTGGTATATGCTTCTAAAGGATCCTTTAAAATTTTTCCCATGAAATATATGTGTTAATTCATATCTCTGGTGAAACCATGTTTGACATTAGTTTCCAAACATCTAGGGGATTGGAGCGTTTTTGGTCAAAGTATAATTCTCTGTGGACTACTGCATTATGGACCTCATTTCAGGCTATTCCTCTTTCTAAACCTACTTTTAAGACAATCACTATTCTGTTTTGAAATGAGGGAGTTGAGGTGGAAGATGTTGTGTATTGGCTGAAACAGCGTTGTGACGTCCAGGGACAGCCTGAAGCCATTTTGGATACCGAGAACATTTGGACTGGGGGCTGGAAGTTTAAAGTCTTGTTACGATCTAATGATTCTGGGGTTGTACATCAGCCTCTTTTTTCATAGGCCGAGATAGGGGGGTCTTGTTCTACCCGGGTCAGCCGAAGGCTTGCTATCGGTGTGGTGACCCTGCACATCTTAATGTGTATGTGATAAAATTAAATCGACGTCTGTGAGAATTGGGCCACGTGGGGCACACTGTTTGAATGAATGTAGATGTAACCTATGTGACGAACAGGGGCACACCTTTCAGAATTGTAAATGGGCTGCGCATAACCAGGAATTTCACGATGGTGGAGTGGACCAGTGCTTTATTATTACTCAGGTGCAGAAGGCCCATCTCCGGACCACCTCGGCTGTACCTCCCCCTAAGGCAGCCCAGCCCTTACTGCAGGCTTCAGTGCCTGTTGTATCCTCTGAGGTCGTATCTCAGATAGTTTCCTTCACAGATGACCCCTTGCTTGAGATTTCTCCTGTCCCTGATCCTGCCCAGTCTAATTTTCCTGTTCAGGACCCGGTCCCAGGTCCAAGTACTATGCCCCCCCCCGAGTGCTTACAAGTGTCATACGTAGAAGGTCACTGAGAAATAACCCTCGGGTTGCACCATCTCCTGTGAGTGGTCCGGACCCCCCCCAGTGCCCTTATCTAATTCTTTTGAACTTCTCCAACCCCTTTCTGATGACGCTGGAGGTGAGTCGGACTCTTCCTCCATAGCTTCTTCTCTCCCTGATGGCACCACTGACTCTGAGTTGCAACTTGGTACTGGCCTTTCTCCGAAGCGAAAGGCCAGAGGAAAACTTAAAGGGAAGAAGGTGGTTGGGAAAAGGAAATTATAAAATGTATTTTTTGTCTGTTTTCCTTTTTTTTTGGTGCTATGTTTCACTTTGTTTGCCATACTATTAATGTAAATAGTATGAAGCTTATGGCTAAAAGGAGATTGATTTTTTTCTTTCTACAGCTTTTGCCTTTGAGTTTAATTTTATTACAGTATACAAGACTTCATACTACACATAAGATCCGACAAGCACAACAGGACTGGTTACTGGGTCCTTCTTTTTGGTCAATTGATCAGGACTCTTGTTCGGGACTGGGAATTTTAATTAATATCCCAGACTTCCATTTGCTAAAATTGGTTGATGTAGCCCCTGGTAGGGTGCTTATTATAGATTTTGTCATTGGGTCTTGTCCCTACCGGGTGATAAACATTTATGCCCCTCAAATGAAAACTGAACGCATAGCTTTATTTACTTTTCTTCTTCCTTATTTGCACACTTCCTTTCAGGTATTGTTTGCTGGTGACTTTAATTGTGGCCTGAGTCTTCAAGATAAGAGCTCCTTTGCTGCTACAAAGAAACTGTTTTGTGATTCCCACGAATTGGGTAAATTGGTTCGAGTCACCCACTTAACAGACTCATATTTCTCCTTTACTACACAACATACCCCTACCTTCCAAAAGGGTAAACTAGCCACATGTATTGATTATGTGTTTTCCTCTCCTACAGTACCAATTATTTCTGCCAAAGTTCAAGCAGTTGAATTTTCTGATCATAAGCTGCTTTCTGTTGGTTTTGGTTCTGTTGTCTCTTTCCATAAAGGTCCAGGTATTTGGAAATTCAACACATCTTTGTTGCAGATTCTGATGTTTATGCAGCCCCTTCTGTCCTTCATACAAGCCCGTAAGTCTGTTTTTATTTGTTATGAAAATCCTGTTCAGTGGTGGTCAGACACGAAACATGATCTGGTCACTTTTTAAAAAACTTACAATCGTTTAAAATGTAGGAGGGAATACCTAGACTATTTGCAGAAGAGGGTACATTTTCAGTCATTATTAACCATAGCGGTACGACGGGCAGACCTTACTCAACAAATAAAGTCCTACAGAATGACATGTTGACTTTCCAATTACGGCAATCACAACAACTTTTTACCAACATAAATTCTGTACTGTTGGAACATGTGATGTTATTTGTCCTTTTGAATCTAATTCCCATCAGACCACCCAAAAAAATATGACGTGTCTTCTAAATTCAGATGGGACCTTATGTTCCTCACAAACTGAGATTTGTCATATTGTAATAAAGTATACTACAGCCCTTTTTTCTCCCCTCCCTGCTGTGGCTGGTAACAGTGCGACTTTGTATAGTGGCCTTGATATCCCAGCTCCCTCACAGCTATGTCAGGACCAGGGTTGTTCTCCTATCACGGAGCAGGATTTGACATTGGCTATTTCTTCATTACCTGTACAGAGAACTCCTGGTCTGGATGGTCTCCCTGCTGGCTTATATAAGGTGCTGGGTGACCATTTGGCCCCAGAATTTACGTCTGTATTTAATTCTCTGTTAACATGTGAATCTCTTCCTTTGGAATTTACTAAGGGTACTTTGATTTACATTTATAAACAGAAAGGTGATATCCATTCTCTAGAGAATTGGCGACCTTTATGTATGTTGAGCTTTAAGCTCTTAATGAAAATTATTGTGAAGCGTTTAGTGAGGATAGCAGAGGTGGTTTTGCATCCCACCCAATCCTGTTCTGTGCCTCAAAGGAGAATTTCTGATCATTTGATGCTCTTACGAGAATTATTTTCTCATGGCTATGCAGGTCTGGCTTTGGGACTTGTTGTCTCCGTAGATCAGAAGGCTGCTTTTGATTTGGTTAGGCATGATATTTTTATGGGAAGCACTTCATTTTCTGCATGAACCTGATGTTATGGTACGCTGGATTCGTGCTTTCTATAGAACGGCTACTGTTGTGCCTGTAGTGAATGGTTGGAGAGGACCCATGATCCCCATAAAAAGGGGGGTTCATCAGGGCTGTTCTTTAAGCCCGTTGTTATATGTATTTTTTCTTGATGTTTTGCTCTGTCGGTTGAATACTAATTCTTAGATTCGGGCTATTTCTAGTTGTGCCTTATGCTAGCCTTATAAGGCGATTGCATATGCAGATGATGTTTGTTTTCTTGTAGCTGATGCAGCCTCAGTGGTTCATTCTCTCCATGAGTGCTCTATTTTTGGAAACTTCTCTGGTGCTGTTTTAAATTACACTAAAAGTCTGGTTATTCGGGTCGGTTCAATAACCTCCCCTTTGGACCGTATTGGTCCGTTACGTTTAGTTGAGGGTCCTATTCACATTTTGGGAATTTTTTGGGGACACAGGACTTATATTTTTTCAACTGGAATGTTAACTGCAACAAGGTAAACTTCAGGTGGCCTCCTGGAACCGGGGGCAGATAGGGAAAAAGAAACGTGTTTTCTTAATTAAAAACTATTTGATCTCTACTTTCCTTTTTCTAAGTTATGTATTCCCTATTCCATGACAGCTAGAAACTGCTGTCTTTAGCCTGTTTTTTCAGGCTCTTTGGGGTAGTAGGTTAAACCCGATAAAACTGAATATCACTTATTTACCTATCTCTGAAGGTGGTATTTGTATGGTTAACCCTTTGTTATTGTTTTCTTGTATTTTTTTCACTGCAAACCTTAGGCCTCTGTTGATTCATGCCCAAAGGGGGTGGGAACCTTGGTTTTATGACTCTTGCAGGATTTGGTTTCATCACTGGGAAACTAATTCCTTAACTGTATTAAGACAAACTTTTGGTATACCAACTTACATAAAACATATGTTTTTACGTCTCAAACAATGGAAGGTGTCTGTTCAGATGTTATTAAACCATTCACACAAAGTTTTATATAGGAAATTACTCCTGATGGTTTGTGCTGTTTCAGTACCCTTTGATAAGTGTCCTGGTCAACACCTCCCTTCCCTTTTGTTCTTGTGGAGATGTAAGAGGGTTCCAGCCAGAATGTGGGATTTTCATTGGCTTTCATGCCATGAAAAGATTAATGTAAAATCAAATCATAAACATAAGCAGTCCCAAGATAGAATGTTTTCTCACTTATTATGTATTACAGAACTTGAAACTATCCCTCATTTATTTTTTGACTGTTCATTTATCAAAAATTGGTGGTCCTTTTTGGCACAGGCATGGGATACCCCCTTGCTTCAGTTGGTTACTTATTTGAATCTTGTATACAGGTTTTTTTCTCCCCAGTGGTCAAAATGGCACAAGGACACTTTGAACTCTGTTTTTGTCTGCATTAAATGGAATATTTGGATGGTGCGTTGCATGTTTTCTTTACAGCAAAAGGACTGCTCCTATTTGGAGCTCGAAAAAAGATTGTACAAGATTTAAAAGAGATTTATGAGCATGAACGTACTCTATACTCAGATATGACACTTTTGGAACTTTGGAAAGCTCTTCCTTGGATCACTGACTCTGATTTTGCAGTTACCTGAATAATTGTATAATACTTATCCTGTTTTTCCTTTTTTTTGTATTATGCTTTGTGTACTATTGTACGATTTTTGTCTCAATAAAACTTTCCCCTACTCTGTATAGGGGGCGCTGTTGCTGTCAGCCATGATGGAAGTCAGTGAGGACTCGGTGAAGGAGATGGATGTGGAGGAGGTAGGAGGGTTCGTTCCACTTCCTGCTTCTCAAATGCCTGGAACGGAGTAGGCGAAAGGCCCGATTCTTGAGGACAATATAGACAACAATGTAACACTGAAGACAGCTCAGGATTTAGAGGATGATGAATTTTTGGCCTTGGAGTGTCAGAAACACTGACTGTTGAAAGTTATCAATCAGCAAGAAGCTTTATTAGCTAAACAAATTAGCTGCAAGGATTTTCAGTGCTCGATTAATGTACCAGCTGCTCGAACTTGGGTGGAGGATGAAGTTTCGGATGATGATTTACTCCTTTCCACCCAGCAACAACAGTTTCCTTTAAAAGAATCTCCTCCTAGCAGCCCAAAATGTCTAGCAGTGAAGCCTTCAGAAACTCTAAATTCACCACTGTCAGAATCGACTACACAGCTGATTGCAAATGCTGACGTGGCAGCATCAAAGGCCTTGCAGGTTGAGTCAACCTGTGACACCGCACGCCAAGCTTTGTTTTCTTCAAACATACAGTCTGCTTCAGAAATGCTGTTGTAGCCCAACACCAGAGAGCCATGGTTGGTAGATGCTGCTTTGGTGGCTGCAGGGTGGGAGAGAAATAAAGATGATAATCGCTGGGTTTCAGGTACGTCTCCCATTAAAATCCCTACGTCTGTGGATCAGACTATCGTATCTAGTGTTGATACTGTTTCCCCACCAAATGTTGTTGAAACCGTACCAAGTGTAAATGCTTTGACAACTCAACCTGAGTTTCCTGTCCCAGATGCTCCTTTGAACCTTAAACCCGATGCACAAAAAAAATCATTTGCTTCCCTGTTTCATTTACCTGTGGCCCCTGCTAAATGCCACAATGCTGTATGATTACTCTATAAAGGAGGGTTGGACTGTGTTCCAGATTGTGTCTACATAGGTAAAACATTGATAAAAGATTCATTACGATTTTTTGCTAACGAAATATATGCCCTTATCCATGTGTCAGGTGAGCACACATTTAATATTAGCTTCAAGACTACTAATGTTTTAGAGCGTTTTTGGAAAAAATATAATGAAATGCGCAACTCTCCTCTGTGGACTCCTTTTGAAGCAATACCCTTGACAAAACCTGCTATAAAATTTGTGACTGTATTATTTCGCAATGAAGGGGTCAGTGTGACGGATTTAACATACTGGATAAAACAAAGATGTACTGTTCTGGATGGACCTACTGCTATTTTTGATAGTGAACATTATAGAACTGGGGGTTGGAAATGTAAAGTTTTACTTTCCTCAACTAGTGATGGTCTGAAACATTTGCCAAATTCTTTTTTCCTTGGGCATGATAGGGGAGTCTTGTTTTATGCAGGCCAACCAAAGGCCTGCTATAAATGCGTCTCTGAGGGCCATATGAGCAATATTTGTGATAAAGCGAGATGTTCTCTCTGCAATGAATTGGGACATATGTCAATAGTAACTGTCTAAATGAAATGGTTTGCAGCTTATGTGAGGACAAGGGGCATTCCTATCAAAGTTGTGCTTGGGCCACTCATAATACAAATCCTGGAGGAGATTGTGAGGAACAATGGCTGCTCATAGCAGTAGCCCAATGGCAACAGTCTGAGTCTGTGCTGTCTTCCCCTTCTTTCTCCCCCCTTCTCCTGCCTTTCCAATACCTTCCCCAAACCCTAGGACTCCCCAAGCACCAGTGGTGGAACTTCAGGTGGACCCCTTGATGGAAGGTGGACCCCTTGACAAATTTGCCTCCTGGTCCTACAACTTTTTCTCAACCACAGGGTAGTAAGAAGGATTTTGACATGGAGATTCTGCCTTTAGAGGTACCAGAAACAGTTATGCCTCCCCCTCTTCTAGCTTATTATACAAGAAAAGGTATTTTGGCTCAGAAAAGGTCGTAAAAATCAATTCCAGCTTTAAAAATAGCCAAAACACATTCTATTCCCCTTCAGAATCAGTACCAGGCTCTTCCTGCTGCAGATAGTGATTCTGAAATACTTTCAGATTCCTCTTCTATGGTAGGGGATGGGGAGGTGGATCAAACTGAGACACCACAGGACACCCCCCATAAAGAGTCTTCGAAGAAGAAGCTCTCATCTCATGTTAAACTGAAAACTAGGCTGGGTACTAGAAGTGAGGTAAAAAAGAAATGATTTCATTTCTTTTTTTTTCCCTTTTGGGATATACTTCCCTTTTCTTCTTATGTCTCTTTTTATCACCTCTGTGAATGTGAATAGTATTAAGAGCTTGAGGAAAAGGACTGTTGTTTTTTTCTGATTTAATTAATCAAAAAACAGGTATTTATTTTCTGCAGGATACAAGATTGCATACTCTGCTTGATGTCCATAATGCTACTAATGCTTGGTACGTGCGGCCGTCTTATTGGTCGATAGGTACAGACCAATGCTCAGGGGTAGGGATCTTGTTTAAAGGTCTTGAATTTACGTGTCTGAAATTGCTGGACCTGGTTCCTGGGCGGGCTTTATTATTAGATATTTGTTTTCAGGGCAAGTTGTTTCGTCTTATTAATATCTATGCCATGCAATCTAAAGCCGATAGGGTGTCTCTTTTCAAATTAATTCAGTAATTTTTATAAACTGTTATATGCATCTGCTACTGTAACTCCCATAGTGAATGGACATGTTGGACCGCTAATTCCAGTACATAGGGGAGTTCGGCAAGGCTGTCCCCTTAGCCCGCTCCTCTATGTTTTCTGTATTGACCCATTATTAAAAAGCATAAATGTTCATCCAGGAATTAGATCCTTGTAAATAGGGTCTTTACCAAGTCTGGCACAGTGTATTGCTTATGCTGATGACCTATGTCTTTTTTTACCGGATGCACAGTCAATATCCTTAGCAGTAGAGGTCTGCACCATTTATTCTTCAGTATCAGAGGCTAGTTTAAATGCATCTAAGAGCCAAGGTATATATTTGGGAACACAATCACAAATTGACCCTCAGATTTCTGGTGTTCCCATTGTTTCTCACCCTATTAAAATTCTAGGATTATTCTTGGGTACAGGTAATTTAGATTTATTAAATTGGACTTCAAGGATTGAACTCGGAAATACGATGGTGTCAAAATGGAATACTTGGAAACTGGATAAAAAGAAACGTGTGGTATTAATTAAAATGAAGCTTTTACCACAATTCCTGTATGTCAGCAAGGTTTTTCCTCCCCCAAAACAACTGGAAGCTAGTTTACTGAGTTTGTTTTTTGAGGCAGTGTGGGATAGTAGGCTAAATCCCATAAAGAGGAATATTACTTATTTACCATACTCATCTGGGGGTTTGAATATGGTAAACCCATTAGTGTTTTTTTTATTGTATTTTTTTTATATTAATCTTCGACCCTTAGTGATTAATCAGGATAAGGTTTGGGCTTTATATCTTTATGATAAGGTTCAACAATGGTTTTCTATTTGGGAAGGGTCAAGGGTCACTCACTTGAAGCAAGATCCTACACTTCCTGGTTATTATAGAGCAATCTTTATAAAATTATGATTATGGGGGGTTTCTAGCCATATGTTACTTGGTAATACAAGAAAACAGCTATACCATCGTATAATTACCAAGCATTTTACTGAATTAATAACTTTTCCCCATCGACCTATACATCTAAAAAATACCCACTTGTCCTTGTTAAATGAACAGAGTTCCAAGGAAATTGTGGGATTTCCATTGGCTTAGTTGCCATGGTAAAATTAATGTGAAAAGCAATCAAAAGCACAAGCAGCATGCTGAACGAGGCTGTATCAGGTTTAATTGTGTATCCGCAGAATAAACTATTGAACACTTATTTTTTCTTTGTTCATTTATAAAGACATTTTGGTCAACTCTAGCAAGCACTTGGTCTGTACCGATGTTTTCAACAGTGACATGTGAAGAATTAATGCATGGTATTTTTCACTCTGGGTGGCAGGGTTTTCATACAGGCACATTGAATATTGTTTGTTTAGTATCAAAATGGTATATCTGGACTGCTAGATGTGGTTATATGTTGCAACAAAAAGACACTCTTATTGAAATAATTATTCAGAATGTTACTAGGGAATTGTCTGTTATTTTTCAGAAGGAATGCATTATCTTTCCGAAACAGGTTTTAGAAGCATATTGGCATAACATGCCTTGGATAGCCACTTCAGATTTTCCTGTTACATGAATGTACTTTTTGAGTTGTTCTTCTGAAAATGTGTATATTTCTTTTGTATGATTTGTCTTTTCAATAAATTCCCCAACTCTTTTTTCGATAAGTGCCATGGGATCTTTAACATCCACCTGAACTACCAGCAATCCAGACAGATGGAACCTCAGTTTAACATCTCATCTGAAAGACGGCTCCTCAGAAGTGCAGCACCCCTCTCATGCTGCACTACAGTGTCAGTACTGGGATATTAACCCAAGTGCCAGATGTGGGAACTGAACCCATAACCCTCTGATCTCTTGGCCTCGGAGGTGAGTGTGCTACCTACTGAGCCACTAACACTGACACTGACACTGTATTCTCTTACCTGATTGGCTTGTTGATCATCTGCAATAGGAAGCTGCCCTGAAAGGCATCCAGAAGTACCTGTTCTCTCATATCTGTAGTGGCTGGGGTGCCCCAATCTACTCCTGGTAGGTGGAAGTCCCCTGCAATCACCGTACTGCCCCTTCCACAAGTCCTTCTGATTTCCCCCACTAGATCCCTGTCTAACTCCTCAATCTGAGATGGTGGCCTGCACCCTACTCCCATCCTTAGGGTCCTATTTTTGGAGTACTCGAGCTGCATCCATAATGACTCCAAGTTGCCTTCCTCCCCTTCCTCCCTGACACACTTCAGACCTTCTCTCACAAACAGTACCACCCCCTCCCTTCCCTTTTACCATGTACCTCTAAAATATCCTATACCCTGGTACTGCTAGGTCCCAGTTATGGTAATGGCTGACCCATGTCTCAGTTATGGCCACCATATCCACTTCCCCATCTGCCATGAGAGCCTGTAGCTCTGCTGTTTTTCTCCCTAGACTCCTAGCGTTCAAGGTTACCACCCTCCATCCCAATTCCTTTACCCATCTCTCTACTTGCTCTCCATTTTTTGCACCCTCTCTTGACCTCTCCCTAAATCCCCTTCTGCTAGCTGGAGGTGGGTAAGCTTGTTAGGCTTCCCTGCCTGAAGATCCTGCCAGACTCCTGCCCACTTGCCACCCCCACTACCAGTTTAAATTCTCATTGTTTGCTAAGTATTCTTCCAATTTTTGTTTCAAGACCTTCTTTCCCTTCCCCACTTAAGTGAAGCTTGTTCTTGGCATAGAGATCCTTGTCCTTCCATGCCCTTTCCCACCATCCCACCAGCCCATACCCTTTGGATGGACACCACTCCCTTAACCATGCATTAAATTCCCCTATCCTGAGCTTCCTCACTGTGCCTGCCTTGGGTACTGGAAGCACCTCTGAGAAGGTTAATGATCTTCCTGCTTCCTCACAAATCAGCCCCAGCTCCTCAAACCTCCCCTGGACTACATCTACCATACGACATGCCAGGTTATTGGTTCCCAAATGCAGAACTATGTGAGGTTTCTCGCTACCTACCCTGGCATACTTCAGGACTGATTGACCCATCCTTTCTGCTGTGATGCCTGGCATGGCCTCCACCCATATTCGACTATTCTTCTCCCCCTTCTCCCCATCTGATCCCCTTCAGAACTGAATCCCCTAGCACTAGGATCCCACTCTCATTCCCTTGTTTTGCTCACCTTGTCCAACCCTTATCCCTTGCTGCTAGGTCTTCTGTTCCCAAATGCATTGCAGCTGTTTCCCCTTCCACCCCATCTCTGGCCTGCCCTCCCCTTCCCCATTTTCTCCAGATTTCTACTCCCCTTTGCACTGGGCTCCACCTGCCCTTCCCCCTGAAGCATCTGTCCCCTAATTTCCTCATAACTCCCCTCCTCCCTCTCCTTAGCTACTGTTTTCCTGTTCAGTCTTTTAGCTCCTGCCTCCTTATCCTCACCCACCAAAGCCATGCCCCCTTCAGTCACCCTACCAGTGCCCTCTAGGCTGTGAGTAATCTCTGCCTCACCAGCCTTGTCTACAGGGTCCTCCTGATTCATCTCCTTCAGTGTAGCTAGCACTGAGAACCTGTTGTTTGACACCTCCCTCCTGCTCGGAGTTCTCCCTGGCATACTATTGAGCAGCCTGCATTTGCTACTTGCTCTAGGGCTATTCCGGCCCTTGTTCCATATCCTCCTCCACCCCCATTCATCTGTACTCATTGGTTCTTGAAGTGGTAATATTGATCTATTTTCCCCTTCCCCCCTCACCCCCCTTGGCCTGGTTTGTCTGCAGTCCTCTGAGGCACTCCCATGTGCTCTCAGTCCTGGATTATACCACCACTCTTTCCCCTTCCCTCTTCTTATCTCTGCCTATAATCATCTAATCTCCTCCTCGAGCTGCTTAAGTTGACTGCACACCAGGCATCCCTCTGCTACCCATGCGACCCCTTAAAAGATAGCTGCCCCACAGTTGTTGCATCCTACTACCCTCCCCATGCCTATACTTGACTCTCTACCTCTCTTCCAGCTTACCCTCACTTCATACTGCCTGCCCCATCCCCTGGGATGTTCCCCCTTACTAGGGCTAATCATGTTATTGTTTTTCCCTTACTCTCCATTTGAACTGGTCAGGAATGACCAATCAGCCCCAAGATTGCACCGGTGTGTACCAACTGCCAATCCTGACCCAGCACCTCCCTTATATAGGCAGATAAGCCTGGGGAAGGAGGGATGGGGTGGGCTGGGTGTATCTGACACTTGAGACAGACAGTCAATCAGCCCCATCTAGCTCCTCCTTCCCAATCCAGTTCCCTCAGCATTTGTACATCACCCAACTCCAGAAAATACATAGGTACATCACACAGAACCTTGCAGAAGTCTGGCTTCCCCACCTCCCCAGCAGACCGAGGCAAAGAAGCTCAGCTCACATCAATTTCAACTCAATTTAACCAAAACAGTTACAAAACACAGCTTACCTGAAGCTGTTCCATCACACAGAACCTCCAAGAAGTCTGGCTTCCCCTACCTCCATGGCAGACTGAGGCAAAGAAGGTCAGCTCACAACAATTTAAACTTGGTTTAACTGAAACAGTTACAAAACACAGATTACCTAAAGCTGTTACATTACACAGAACTTCCCAGAAGTCTGGATTCCCTCACCTCCACAAGCAAAGAAGCTAAGCAGTGTTGGTTGACAATACCTTGGTGTTATCTAATTAATGATATTATTTTGTGATACCCATAGTGCAACCCCAGTTCCAAAGTAATAAGCAGAGGTGGCTACTGGGAGAGAGGGCAGCATGTTATGTTCTTGTGTTTTACAGCTCCAGTGGTCCACACTGTCAGCAAGGAAAATAAGGCAATTATGAGGGGAGAATCCACAATGCTGGTGGAGCATCTGTGAGATCTGCTCATGTCAAAGTCAAAGGCAAAAGCATAATGCAATGTGTGTAAAGGACTGAGTGGTAGATTTGAAGGTAAGCCATTTCTAAAAATGTGATTTGTACAATATGTTTTAGTTACATGTTGATAGTTTTTAATTCTTTCGTTTTTCTTTCTTTCTACACAAATTTGCACCAGCATTTCATGCTGATTGAGTTTACATAAACTGGGTGCAATCTTTTCTCACTTTGACAGGTTTGATTTTAATAATATATACTGATGTTAAATGGCAAATAATTCATGATATTGTGCATTTTTTATACATGTCTGTTATGATATCTAATCGATAACTGGAGGTTATAAATACCAGAAAGTTATCAATAATAATAACTAAAAAGCAGATTATAGTGATTTTAATATGCACATGATATCTTGATCTGATACTAGTTATTTGACTATTGGATATGTTTTTTAGTGATGTTATTGGTGGTAGTGTGTCTTTAAATTTTCTTAGATTTAAGGTCCTGGTATGGTATTGTCTCTAAGCCTTTGAGAAAGCTCTGATTGGGCGAAATGTGTCAGGTAATGAGACGCTGAACCAGGAAGTGTTTTGTTGTGTGCTGTTTCATTTACACGCTGACTCTGTTTGGATTTTATCTGCTGAAAATTAAAATATATTGCAGTTTTGCAAACACAGCATTGTCAGGAGTCGGTGAGTTTTTACAAGGAACCTTAAAATCCCAAAGTGTTTCAAGAGATATTCTCTGTACAGCATCGGTCACGGTGCTGGTTTTACCTTTACTACAAGCTATTATTATTTAAACTGGGACAACAACCTACCTAGGTGTGTCATGATTACTGTGCATTGTTTGATTCAAATTTTATCATGTATGCACAGGTTACAGAAATAAAAGGCACAATCCTTTGGTTCCTTTTAGTTGGCAATCAGCATTTGAATTATGCCTCACAGCACACAACAACCTTTGCAGTATCAATAGCGTTCCTGCTCTAATGTGATTCTTTTCATGTCTGAATCATGGCAGGAACAGTGCAATACTGCAAGTCAAACTTTGAAGGATTTAATTCTTAAAACCTCAATTATTGGCACGAGCTACAACAGCATTTTGAATGATACCAGCTTTGAGAATACAGTACCATTCAGTGCTAAACAAGCGTTTGTGCAATTTGAATGAACAGCACAAAAGTTGAAACGACTGCAATGGGAGGAAATTAGCCTGAAGGCATATTTAGAAGTGGAAAGGGCGCAGAGAGGCTTGAGGGTGACAAAGAAACCTAACTGTGGCAACAATCAAGTGGGTTTTTTGATAAATGGCAGGCCATTAGCTAAAGAGCTAGTAAAGAGTATATTGAGTTTATACTACAAGAAAATTCAATTATCTAAAAAGAAGTTGAAGCTGATATTAATAAAAAAGAAGAACTATTAAGAACTTTTGCTCATTCCCCACTTTATGATCAGCTTTTGGAAAGTTTTGTTGAGAATAAAAAAAAATATGAAGAAAAAATCAAATTAAGCAAGAGACAAAAGTTTGAAAGGGATGAGCGAGATTATAAAGAGGAGAAGATTTTTGAGTGGACAAATTCCAAATTACATGGTGAGGCATCTACCATGGAACAATTAACCTTCCAAATAACCCAACTGCTATAATCTCAGAGGATTTAGAGGAAGAAGATACTTTTTTAAGGGAAGAAACGGCTGAAAAATGTGTTACCCCCACCCTCCCACAGACACCATCAGGCCCATGGTGCAGCCAGAGATCCACACGGTGGAATCCAGGTGCAAAAAATGCACCAGAAGAGGGGGCACCAAATACAAGAGGTGGTCTGAATGGAAGATGGGGAAGACAGTGGAGAATGAGACGTGGCAGGGGCAGACCTTACCAATGAACATCATTAATATTTCAGGATATGAACTAAATGATGTTGAAATAAGTGCTTTAAATAAAGAACTTTCTTTTACACCTACCAGGAGATTTGATACATTTGGGACCATAATAGATCTATATAAATTAGGACATAATTTAAGTCTTAATTCCTTTTTTTCAAGGAAAACACAGAATTGTGAGGATGCTATCCAAAAGTCAGGTGAGACAATGAATGAAAAAACATACAGTTGTTTTAAACCAAAGTCTGATTTTTGCGCCCCCATGTCAGCAGCACTACAAGTCTTTCTAAAAAGTTGTGAAAAAGATATTTAATATCTCTCCAATAATTTGGAAAAACAATATTTTCATAACATGAGTGTAAGTGAAAGCAAAGCACTGGAAGGACTGGGCACAAATTTGAATATCACTATTAAAGAAGCTGACAAGGGAGGAGTGATAGTAATTACGGATACAACCAAATATGAAGCTCAGGTTATGAGACAACTTGGGGATGTTGATTTTTATACTAAATTGAGATATGATCTGACTTTAGAATATGGAAAGATTGTAGATGGTTATCTAGATGTTATCAGAGAAAATCAATGGTTACCAGAGTCTGTGACTGATTTTCTGATGGTAGAGTTTCCGGTACACCCAACCTTTTACTGTCTCCCCAAAGTCCATAAAAGTTTGTCTAATCCCCACGGGAAGACCTATTGTTTCAGGGAACAATTCATTGACAAAACCACTGGCAAAATATGTGGATTTTTTAATTGCGGATTTGGTTAAAGAGGTACCATCTTATATTAAAGATACAAGTACTATTTTGGAAATACTAGACAATGTAGCCATTCAAGATGAATGGTATTTGGTGACTCTCGATGTTACAGCACTGTATACTAACATATCCCACAGAGAAGGATTGGAGGCCATTGAATTTTATTTGAATTCCAGAAGCAATCTTGAACCTTCAACTGAAATTGTCATTCAGCTAGCAGAGTTTGTTTTAACCTGTAACGCCTTTTTTTCAGAAATGATTTCTACTTACAAAAAAAGGGAACAGCAATGGGATCAAGTTTTGCACCAAACTATGCTAACCTTTATATGGCAAAATGGGAACATACTAATATACTATTTGCCAGCAGATTAGGCCTTATGGTCTTTTCTAGTCTGCTCGAACCTCAGATCCCTAGTTGGGTGCCGAGGCCATCCCCTCCCTTGTGTTCCAGAAACCCTATCATCCATCCCCACCCCCCTGGGACAGGCCATCATCTGATACATCCACTTTCTGTGTCTGTCCCACCCTCTCTTGAAGCCCTCCACTGTGGATCTCTGAACCAGCTCGCCAGGCAGTGCATTCAAGGGTCCACCACCCTCTCAGTGAAAACCTCCTCCTCTTTTCCCCTCACCTTCCACCTTCCAACTGCAGACCATGCCCTCTGGTGATACCTCCCTGCTTTAGTCTAAAGATCCCTCCATGTTTACCCTATTTATTCCCTTGAGGTATTTGAAGACCTCAATCATGGCCCCTGTCTCTCTCCTCCAATGAAAACAGGCAGAGCTCCTCAAGTCTGTCCTCATACGTCAAATCCCCTAGCCCTCATATCATCTTAGTTGCCCTCCTCTGTACCCTCTCCAGGAGCTGCATGTCCCTCTTCAAGTGTGGTCTCCAGTACTGTACACAGTACTCAAGGTGTGGTCTAACCAGTCCATTGTACAGTGGCAGAATCACTTCCTTGCTCCTAGAGGTGATCCCCCTTATGATGCATCCCAACATCTTGTTTGCCTTGCTAGCCGCTCTCCTGCACTGCTCAGAGTTATTCATACATGCATCCACCATGACCCCTAGGTCTTTTTCCCCTACTGAGGCCTCCAGCGCCTCCCCTCCCAGGGTGTACCTGTGTTTAGGGTTTCCCCACCCAAGATGCAACACCTTGCACTTGGTGATATTGAAATTTAATTTCCATGTGTGAGCCCAGCCTTCCAGGGTGACCAGGTCCCCTTGCAGGGCCAACCTCCCCTCTTCTTCCTCAACTACTGCTCCCATCTTGGAGTCATCAGCGAAGAGACTCATTTCACACCCTATACCCTCCCTGATGTCCGATATGTATGCATTAAACAGGATCGGACCCAGGACCACGCCCTGTGGTGCCCCACTACCAACCTCTCTATGGTTCGAGAGCTCCCCACAGACCACTACTCTTTGGGTGCGTCCAGCTAGCCAGTTTTCAATCCATCTGACCATCAAAGGGCCTACTCCTAACCCCATCAGTTTCTCCATCGGACCATTGTGGGGGACAGAGTCAAACGCCTTGCTGAAGTCCAAGAATAATACATCCACAGGTTCTCTCCTGTCCAGTTCTGATGTTACCCATTGGTAGAACTCCACAAGATTGGTTTGACATGATCTACCTGTCACAAACCCATGTTGCCAACTATCCAGACCTCCCACCTCCTCCAAGTACACCCCCAATCGTTCCTTTAGTATACTCTCCAATAATTTTCCCACCACCAAGGTCAAACTGATGGGTCTATAGTTACCTGGTACTTCCCTTGACCCCTCTTTATGGATTGGCACCACATGTGCCTCTTGCCAATCCCTAGGTACCCTCCCTGTCTCAAGTGACCTGTTGAAGAGCTCCACCAGGGGTGCAGCCAGTATGTCCACCAATTCCCATAGTACTCTCGGATGAATGCCATCCGGCCCAGGAGATTTGTCTTTCTTTAGGGCCTTGAGGGCTAACCACACCCTTTTGTTGGAGATAGCATCATCCGTCCCCTCCACCTTACTGGCCTTTTTATCCTTATCCAGATGTGACACCCCTGGGGTACCTCTCCCTCCCTCCCTCTTGCTCCATTTCTGTTGCTCCCCTGATCCCACTCACTGCTGCTTCTAGCCTCATAATGCCTTGCTTTGTAGATATCCCATCCCCCTCCCTAGTGAACACAGAGGCAAAGTACTCGTTAAATACCTCTGCCTGGTCCTTCGCCTCTTCCACCCACCCTCCTTCTGATCTCAATCTGCTGAGATGGCCCTTAGTTTTTCTCTGCTCCCCAATGTACTGGAAGAATCCCTTTTCCCCTTCATGTATCCCCTGTGCCAGCCGCTGCTGTTTACTGGACTTTGCTCCCCTCACCATCCGGTGACTTTTCTAGATGCAAGATGGTACATTTCCTTATCCCTATCCTCTTGTTGTTTTATATATTTTTATAGGCCTTCTTTTCTATGACTGCTACCTGTACCTCACTGGACCACCAGCATGGTTTATGTGACCTTGCTCCCTTACGTTTCAACTTAGCGCAGATCCTGACTGCCTCATGAAGTCCCGTTTATGACTTCCATCTCCTTTCCACACTTGTCATTGATGTAATCCCTTCAAGTGATCCTTAAGAATATTTCCCATGCCCCCAAAGTCTGCCCCCCTGAAGTCCACTGCCAGTCTAGATCTCCCCATGCTTATTTGAAACCAGACTGTATTGTGGTCGCCCCCAGTCAGGGGGTCCTCTATAACCAGGTCCCTTACCAGATCCCCATCTGCCAGAACCACATCCAGGACATGCCCTCCCTTGTGGGCTCCATCACATGCTGTGTTAAGAACACATCCTGGAAGCCATCCAGCAGCCTCTGCTCCTTGGTCACCTTAGAGGACATGGTTCCCCAGTTTGTACCTGGCATATTAAGGTCCCCCATCAACACCACTCCTTCCCCTTTTGGTCCACACTGGTCAATGATGTTGTCCAGCAAACCATCCTCTAGAACATCACTCATCCCGGGGGGCCTATATACTGCACCCAGCTTGACCTTTTCTCCTGCTGGGGATCATAAGGTGACCCATAAGGCCTCCACGTTTCCCTCTGCCTCTTCTACCCTAGCAATTTCTATGTCATCTCTAATGAACATAGCCACTCCACCCCTCTGCCCTCCTTTCTATCCTTCCTAAGCATAGTGTACCCCCAGCGTTTAGGTCCCAGTCATGGTTTTGTTGTCCACGTCTCCGTGACTGCATACCATCCACCCCCTCGAACAGCATGGCCTGGAACTCTGGCAACTTGTTTCCCAAGCTCCTGGCATTTACTAACACCAACCCCACCCCTTATCCCTGATCCCTTTGTCGAACCCCACCCAGGTTCCTTATACTTCCATCCTCCCTCTGCTCCTCCTGAAACCTCCACCCAGCCTGTTTCCCCATCCCCCCCTTGGGTTTGAAGGCTACTCCCCTCATCTGGAGGAGAGGGCTTCTGGTCAGCCCCTCCCTTATCCCTTCCCCCCTCACAAGTTTAAACCCCACCTTTCTTGAATGTAGTCAGCCATCCCCTGTTTAAGGACTTCCTTCCCTAATGGGGCAAGATGAAGCCTGTCCTTGGCATACAGTCCCTTATCCTTCCAAACTCCTTTCCAGTTCCCTAACACCCCCAACCCACTCTCTTCACTCCACTTACTGAGCCAGTCATTAACCTCTGTGATCTTCATTTTTTTCTCCACTGAGGCCTTTGGTACTGGCAATATCTCTGAAAAGGAAATGTTGCATCCATTATCCCGATAGACTCTGGCAAGTTCTTGGAACCTTGCTTGGATTTCCAAAACGCTATTTCCCTCTAGATCGTTAGTTCCCAAATGCACCAGGAAATCTGGTTTCCCTCCACAATCCCTAACCAGTTCATACACCATGAACTTTGCTCTGTGCACTGTCAGCCCAGAGATACTACTACCTTCACCTGGCTATGGCATCCACCCCCTGTCCCTCCCACTGGATACCCTAATCATCGAGTCTCCCAATAACAGAACCTTAACACGCCATCATCCTTATGGTTACCTCCACTATGCCCTCTCAGCCCCCATCCCCCTTTATTTATGATCTCAATTCCATGGGAGTCTTCCTGCCTTATTAGAGACCCTTGTCACCCTTCCCTTTCTGCCTCCCTCATTATTTTGCCCACTTAACTCAGACCCCCTCTGAATAGGTGTCCCCTTTAACCTTCTCTTATCCAAACCATTTATCCTGGCCCTGATGGTTTCCCCTTCCACCACACCGCCATCCTCCTCCCTTGTAATAGTACCCCTGCCTCCAGAGGCTCTCTGTGGATCCCCTTTAGCTAGGGCCCCATCCTTGGTACTGACCCCTTGCTGAAGGGGGGCTCCTCTCCCACCTCCTTGTCTCCCAGTTTCTCTCCAGTCATGCTCTTCTCCCTCATGTCTGCAATATGTTGCATCTACCCCATCTGGTTAACATTTATGTTTCCCCTTCTCCCTCTGGGACTATTTCTATCCTTTACATTGCTGGTCTGTGATGCCCTATGGGTATCTGACTCCCTCCCCCTGGCATCTGTATCAGTTTCCTCATTTCCACCAACCCCTTCTTCCCCCTCTAGGTTGCTTAGTAGCTCAAATTTATTGTGACACTCTATGTCAGCCTCCATCAAATAACCTGAGTTTCCTCTGACTGCACCTCTAAACTGTCCCTCTTCTTCCCCTCTTGCTCTGTTCTCCTTAGGAGCTCCCTTCCCACAGTCTGCTGTTTTAGGCTTCCCCACAACAGCCCCTCCCTTCTCAATGTCTGCTCTACTAGGCTTCCCCACAACAGCCCCTCCTGACTCTTCCCCCTCCACTCTCTTTGTATTCGGAATGTTCACCCCGTACGCTTTCCCCTTAGCATCAACATCCCTATCTAAGGGTCCTCTATCCTAATATCCCTCCTCCTGCTTGCTGTAACATAATGTCCTGTAATTTCAGAGTGTTGCCGCAGCCTCCCCTCAGCCCCACCCTTCTGCTGCCCATATCCACACCCCTTATCCTTGGACACCCCCCCAGCTTACTCCTTAACCAATATACCTCACTCATGATACAAGACAGCTGTCTACAGAGTGGGCAGCCTCCCTCTCTCCAGGCCCAATTGAGAATTATTGCCATCCCACAGCCTGTGCAGCCTACAACCCTTCCGAAGATGCCTGCCATGGTGGAATATGGCCACCTGTTTGTCCCCTCTGTTTATAATGGCAACCCCTTTCTCAGTCCCTCCCTGGAATACAGTTTCTCTCTATACTGACTGCAGTTATTTACAAACCAAATTTCAACCCCACCAATAAAGTTCCCAAGTCTCACAAACACATACAGTCCAGTGTGTGTGTCCAGTCCCACTAACAGTATTTGTATGCAGACATCAGGTACCGTATGATGTCACAGGCCCACTAGTTCCTGTTGCTTCAAATTTCAGTCCCAAACAGAAATACACAGCCCTTCAATCCCAACCCCCAGTGGCTTTTCAGTATTTAAGAAAGCCTACAAAACAGGATGGGAGGGAGGGCTCTTACCAACACCAGGCAAACATCACATTTAAATTTCACTCTAATTATCACTGCCAAACAAGTGTTCCCAAGCCTCAAAAGTTACAATATCACAGCCCAAGTAACAGTTCTAGCTCAAAGTAGTAATTTTTAACACATAGAACTAATTTCACGTACAAAACTATTCAGATATTTCATTTAAAACAGAATATAACCCCAGATCTCTGTCCTTACCAGCCTCCTGCTTATGTTCCCAAGTGAACATGACACAATACGGGACACCAATAATCCATTTCTTCACAAAATTGATTTGTGGAAATGTTTTATTGATGACATATTGGTCATATTGAAGGGTACACAGGCTGAACTCTTATTGTTTGTTAAATACTTGGAAAACAGCAATGGGAATTTAAAATTTATTGTAAATGTTGATTTACATGAGATCCCATTTCTGGACTTGATCATAAAAAGGGATGGAGAGGGGGACTTACTATTGACATATACCGTAAACCAATGGATAGGAATACTATACTGTTAGCCAGTAGTAATCACCCACAACATGTCATTAAGGCTATATCTAAGGGACAATTTATTAGGACAAAGAGAAATTGTGGTTCAGATACCACATTTCAGTTGAGAGCAGATGAATTGACCATAAGCTTGACTGAGAGAGGTTACTCACAGACTTTATTAAGTAATACCAAGGAAGTTGTGGACCATATTCCAAGAAAAAATCTGTTTCAGGCTAATAAAAACAAACAAATTGATAATAAAAAAAGGGATCCACAACTTACCTTTGTGAGTACCTTTAATCCCCAATCAAAATCTATAGCCAACATTATTAACAAACATTGGCATATAGTCAAACAGTACCCAGGTCTGACCAGTTTAAAAGAAGAAAGGCCAAAATTTGTATATCATAGGGGTAATACCATTAAAGACAAGATAGTCCATTCTTCAATCAATCAATCAAATTGTATTTATAATGCACTTTTCAACATATCAAAGCGCAAGTACAAAACAGTATCTTATCTAATAAATATTAACATAAAAACAATAAAAAGCAGCAATAAACCTATCCAAATGCTAATTCAAATAGATAACTCTTCAGGGACACCTTAAATGATTCCATGGACAGCCACTCTCTAGTCTGATGAGCTAGAGAATTCCACAGGGTTGGGGCCATAAAAGAAAAAGCTCTGGCCCCAGATGATTGAAGATGAACCCTGGGAATCTCTAGCAATCCCTCATCAGCAGAGTGGAGTGGGCAGAGAGGGCGGTAGGGCTGAAGGAGATCTTCCAAGTAGCCTGGTCCCTGACCGTGTAGGGTCTTATAGGTCAGCAATGTGACCTTGAAGGTGATTCTCCACCGCCACTGGCAGCCAGTGCAGCTCATGCAGCACAGGAGTGATATGGCAAATTCTTGGTAGCCCAGTCAGCAACCTGGCTGCAGCATTCTGCACCAGCTGCAGGTGATGGAGATCCACCCCCGGCAACCCCAGATATAGAGCATTACAGTAATCAAGACACGAGGAAACAAAGGCGTGGACCAACACAGGAAGGTCATCATGTGGAACAAGGTGTTTTATCCAGGCGATATTCTGCAGATGGTAAAAGGAAGACTTGACAGTGGTAGATGCCTGTGTCTTCAACGTTAACTCACTGTCAAGAATTACACCCAGATCCCGCACCTGTTCAGAAGGTCTCAACTGGTTACCCCCCCTAACGCAAGGCCAGAGGGAGACCCAGGAGTCAGCTTCTCTCTACACGATAACCCAGGTCCACAACCAACACCTCAGTCTTATCCGGATTTAGTTTCAACCAGTTAACACTCATCCAGTCCTGAATCTCAGTGAGGCAGTTATTAAAGGCTGATAATGTGTCATTTTGTTCAGGTATAAAGGACATATAGAGCTGAGTATAATCTGCATAGCAGTGAAAACTCAGCCCATAATGCCTTATAATGTCTCCCAACGGCAGCATATACACTGTGAACAACATGAGGGAAAGCAAAGAACCCTGTGGCACCCCACAGGACAGAGCAAAGGGAGCAGAGGAAAAAATTCCTGAGACTACCCTCTGACTTCTGCCTGTGAGGAAAGAGTGGAACCATTTGAGAACTGTCCCCAACAGTCTGCAGAGCAGCCGCAGGGGATCTAGCAACATCTCATGGTCCACGGTGTCAAATGCTGCAGAGAGATGAAGGAGGACCAAGATCGAATGGCTCCTCTGATCTCTCGCTATTAGGCGATCATTAAGTACCCGAACCAACGCTGTCTCGGTACTATGCCTCTTCCTGAAACCAGACTGGAGAGGATCATAGACCTCATGGGTGGTAAGAAAGTCATTGAGCTGCAACGCGACTACTTTCTCAATAACCTTGCCCAAAAAGGGCAGGTTAGAGATCAGTCTGTAGTTAGCGAGACAGTCTGGGTCAAGGGAAGGCTTCTTTAAAAGGGGTGTCATGATAGCCTCTTTCTAAGACTCTGGAAACACCTCTTGGTCCAAAAAGCACCAGACGATCTCAGCAAGGACTGGTCTGATCACATCCATGCACCCCACAAGGAGGCACGTGGGACCAGGATCCAAACTACAGCAAGTCGGTCGCAAGCCCTGGACAATCTTCATGATATCCATGATCGCTGGCTGGTCAAAATCTGTCCAGGCAGACTGAGGGCTTGTAACCTCACATCGATCACTGTCACACTCATTAGAATGCATACCGTGGATCTCCGACCTGATTGATGACACCTTATCCTCAAAGAACTGAGCAAACTCGTCACACTTTACTTGTGAAAAGGCTCTCCGACCCTGCAGACAGGCTGATTGCACAGTCTGTCCACGGTCCGGAAAAGCTGAACTGGTTGATTTCTTGATGCAGCTATCTCCTAGGACAGGAACTCTGCCTTCTTACGGGAGATTTCTGATTGATAGTGCACATAATGGGCCATCAATCTAAGTCTGTCACCTTCCAGGCCAGATTTCTGCCAACAGTATTCCAATCTTTGCCCCATTCTCCTCAACTCCCTCAATGTCCCATCAAACCAGGGGCACTGAGGGTGAAGGGAGAGGGGGCAAACTTGGACAGGTGCTATGGAATACAGTGCCATCAGCACCATATTATTATAGTGCACCACTAAGGCATCTGGTTCTATGCACTCCATAGGCCAATTTGATAAGTCCAGCACTGCCATCAGACCCTCAGGGGTAAATCCCCTCAAAGGGCGGTACTGGACCATCTCCAAAGGGGTAGGTCTTACAAGAGGGGTCATGAAATTGAATCTTATGCAGTGATGGTCAGACCACCCAACTGGTTCCACCACCAGTTCCGTGATCTCCATCCCCAGGGTGAACACCAGATCCAGAGAATGACCCTGAATATGGGTAGCAGCGGTAACCACTTGAATGAAGCCCAACGAAATCATTAATTGGAGGAAGTTTTGACCAAAATATGAGAGTTCATCATCGACCCATGCATTGAAATCCCCCAGGACCAACCACCTGGAGGGCTCCAACACCAGGTCGACAATGAAGTCTGCAACTTCCTGCAGAAAAATTTTCTCATCACCGGGTGGACGGTAGATGAGTAAAATTCTGCTGCCCACACCTGCTCCCATGATACACTCAAAGGATCTAGGGGCCACCACTGGAACCTCCACAAGACCCAATTCCGATTTAAAACAAATCGTGACCCCCCCACCCCTTCGATTCAACCTTGGGCGATGTATTACCGAGTACCCAGCTGGAACTGCTGATTCCAGTATGGGACCAGCATTCTAATCCAGCCAGGTCTCAGTAATGCAAGCCAGGTCAGATGACTCAACAAGATCAGCAATAATTGCTGTCTTGTTTTTTATAGACCTGGCATTGGATAACACTGCCCGGGTTGGATGAAAGGCCTTAGAGGAGCGGGCCACTTGCCCACTCTCAGTGGAACCCTTGGGTATGGGAACCAGGCATTGCACTCCCCAATCCTGGACCCATTTTGCCCCAGGACATTTCCTAGACCCCACGACCCTTATCCACCCACTCTGCTCCCCCCCTCGCAGCCGAGGACCCCCCCCTTCACCTGCTCCGTGCAATCCCCAAGGCACGACAATGCCTATATACCTCAGGTTGCAATGGGGGACTATTGAAATGGTGTAGGTCCCTCAGCCTAGAGGGGGAATAGCGCCTGACCATGGAAGCCTGGTCCCAACACATGCTGCAAATATTTAAAAACAGATATTAATCAATCAACCAATTTGATTAATACTATCAATATTGCAAACTTATTAAATATCTTAAATGGCAGCCCCACTTCCCATTTCTAACACAAAATAAAACAATTGTCCATTTCCCTTCAGACAAGCTCCCCAGGAAAAGTCTTAAGCAGTCTGGATAAATTTTAACTCCTAAAGCAGAGTGTATAACAGTATAAATGCAAATTCTCAATTTCTTTTGACCTGTACACTGCTGAAAACTAGGAATAATGAAAAAAAAAAACCCTCAGAGCTCTCACCCGAGGAATTTTTCCCAGGCCTATCTCTCACATAGGCAAATAAACAGTCACACAAATTTGTTCTTAATACAAAGCGAAGCTCTCTCACTGCTTCACCAGAATATGCAGGAAGAAAGAAAAGAAACAGTCTGACCTGGGGTAATCACATCATTTACTGAGCAGGAAAAATAATAGAAGCATTACAAGTCAATTCTTTACAACTGATACAAAATAATCCATGAATGTGGATTCCAAAAAGGGAAAATAGCTGTAATAAATGTGGAAATTGTAAATTTTGTCAAAAGGTAGTTACTACAAAATTTGTAAAAAAAAAAAAACATTAAAGGAACAGAGATTCCAATTAGGGGTTTTATTACATGTAGCACTATGGGTATAGTATATCTTTCTCTATGTAAATGTGGCTGCTTCTATATTGGAAAGACTATAAGGGCATTCAAGACCAGAATAGGGGAACATGAAAGAGCTATCATAAATGAAGATTTGACAAATGCATAATCTATGCATGTGTTTAAAAGTAGAAATAGAAATCAACATACTTTCACCTACATAGGTGTGGAAAAATCAGTCATGTCTAGAAGAGGGGGTGATTTTAACAACCTATTGTTGAAAAGAGAACAGTACTGGATCTTTGCTTGTAAAGCTATGGATGGTAAAGGATTGAATGGTAGATTTGAAGTTAAGCCATTTCTAAAAATGTAATTTGTACAATATGTTATAGTTACATGTTGATAGTTTTTAATTCTTTCTTTTTTCTTTCTTTCTGCACAGATTTGCACCAGCATTTTGTGCTAATTGAGTTTACATAAACCGGGTGCAATCTTTTCTCACTTTGACAGGTTTGATTTTAATAATATATACTGATGTTAAACGGCAAATAATTCATGATATTGTGCATTTTTATACATGTCTATTATGATATATAATCAATAACTGGAGATTATAAATACCAGAAAGTTATCAATAATAATAACTGAAATGCAGATTATAGTGATTTAAATATGCACATGATATCTTGATATGATACTAGTTATTTGACTGTTGGATATGTTTTTTAGTGATATTATTGGTGGTAGCGTGTCTTTAAATTTCCTTAGATTTAAGGTCCTGGTATGATATTGCCTCTAAACCTTTGTGAAAGCTCTGATTGGGGGAAACGCGTCAGGTGACGAGACGCTGAACCAGGAAGTGTGTTGTTGTGCGCCGTTTCATTTACACGCTGACTCTGTTTGGATTTTGGATTTTATCTGCTGAAAATTAAAATATATTGCAGTTTTGCAAACACAGCATCATCAGGAGTCGGTGAGTTTTTACAAGGAACCTTAAAATACAAAAGTGTTTTGAGAGATATTCTCTGTAGAGTCTTGGTCACAGTGCTGTTTTTTCCTTTACTACAAGCTGTTATTATTTAAACTGGGAGCACGACCTGCCTAGGTGCATCACGATTACTGTGCAGTGTTTTGAGAAACCAGACAGAGCCAGTCCTTCCCCTCCTCCAGCATGATTGGCTCATCCTCCAAAGATGCCCTAAGCATCACATAATCCACAAACTCCTAAACCAGCAGTTCTCAAGTCAGTTACACTGAATGGTGATAAGCTGGATTTTAGTTGCAGGAGTCAGCGTAGATGTGGTTGTTTTTTGTCAAGGTATGGGGGTAGACAACCCTGGAGAAAAGCCAATGATAATGTATCCTAAGCAGCCAAAGGAGGTTGGGCCCCTTCTGGTTGGATCTGGACCATTTGAGTCCAAGCTCCTGATGAAAAAAAAATGGATTGTGGAATATCTTGAATCCAATGGGTAACAAGACATGAGGCAGCCTGGATTCACAGTGGGGGTGTGGGTCATGTCAAATGTATCTGATTAATTTCGTTGACTGGGAGACCAGGGAATTGGATCCGGGTGGAGCAGTGCTTGTGCCTACCTAGTTTTCAATAAGTCTTTAAGCACTGTTCCACATAGGAGACCAGTAAGCAAGTTTCATAGCCTAGGAGTGGGTCCAATGGTGGTAAACTGGGTAAGAAATTGGTTAGAGGATAGTAACTGAGGGTGGTGGTAAATTAAGTTCACTCCAGGGAAGGTAGCATGGCCAGTGCAGTGCCCCAGGGATCAGTGCTGAGACCAGTCCTCTTTAATGACTTTACAAGTGACATTGCAGAAGAGCTGGAGGGAAAGAGAAGGGAAGGGAAGGGAAGGGAAGGGAAGGGAAGGGAAGGTCAGGTCTGCCTCTTTTCAGATGACACCAACATCTGCAATAGGTTGGACACTTCAGGGTGTGTGGAAAGGATGAGCAGAGACCTGAGAAAACTCAAGGAGGTCAATGGTATGGCAGCTGGGTTTCAATGTGAAAAATGAAAAATAATGTACTTAGGGCACAGAAACCACACAGGGGCAGAGTAAGCAGTGCCAGTGGCTCAGCAGGTTGCACATTTGCCTCTGAAACCAGAAAACTGGAAGTCTGTGGGTTCCATCCCCACACCAGAAACTTGGGTTAAATCCCAGTACTGACACTGTATTGCAGCATGAGGGGGCTGCTGCACTCCTGAAGTGCTATCTTTCAGATGAGATGTTAAACTGAGGTCCCATCTGGCTGTTCTGGTGATTGTTCAGTTGGATGTTGAAGATTGCATGGCACTTCTTGAAAAGAGTATGGCAATTTCCCTGGTGTCCAGGCCAAATTTCCCCCATTTACTAAATATACCACCAACAGCTTAATCTTTCAATGCTAATAATGGTGAAATGGCTTAAAGCTTAGCTTGACCATTACCCTGATCAAGAGGCTGCTTAGTTCATGTGGCAGGACTTGTGGAAAGTTTCAGGATCACATACAATGGCCTGCATAAGGGTTACAAGTCAGAGGATCTGAAATCAGTGAAGGACAGACCAGACCTCATTTAGGCAAAATTGCACAATGAAGTGTCACTGGGAAGAGTTAGTGGACCCTACCATTCCCTTCCCATTGCAAATTTCCATGTGTTACTGATTAGTGTACTCCCCAAAAAGATGCTAGGTGAGTTCAGGATGATAAATCACCTGTCTGACTCCAAGGAGGACTCTTTTAATGATCATACTGACCCACTTTTCATGTTGGGGTCATATACATCATTTGACACAATGGTAGAAGCAGTGCAAGCAGCTGACCATGCTGCCTGCATGTTAAAGGTGGACATAGAATTAGCCTTTCACCTCTTGCCAGTTCATCTTGTGGATAAGAAACTATTAGGAATAAAGTTTGAGGACCACTGCTGTGTGGACAGCTGCATGCTGATGGGCTGTGTGGTGGCCAGTGTAGTTTCTGAGCAGTTTAGCATGTTTCTGCTCTGAGTGGTGGCTGAAAAGGTAGGGAGGACTGGGATTGTTCATTACCTGGATGATGTCCTGTTTGTTGGCATGGCAGGACCAAGAAATTTTGACACCTGTTGGATCAGTTTCAAGAGGTGTGCTTGGAATTTTGGTGTCACAATGGCGTCTGGAAAGATGGAAGATCTGAGTACTGCCCTATCATTCTTAGGAATAGAAACTGATTACCAAGCAGCAGAATTTTGTCATCAGCTGAGAAGATCCAGTCCTTCTGGGATTTTCTGAGTAAGGTCTTGGGAGGCCAGAAAGATCACAATGCCTGAACTGCAGCACCTCCTTGGCCACCTCAGCTTTGGAAAGTGATCTGAATGTGTCAGACCTTTCTCAGGTGCCACTTAAGTGATGGCTGCTTGCTGCATGCTTCATCACAGGTTCCTGCTGAATGAGAGCATGAGTGTGGGCACTGCGGTGTGGCACTCCTTCTTGTTCTGCTGGAGTGTCCTTATGGCCCATGGAGACCAAAAACCAAGAGGTGGAGCACTATATGATGCGTCTGGGGGCATTGGCTTTGGTTGTGTGTTGCAATGTCAGGGTGTGCTACCCAGTGGCTGGCTTCCTGGGTCACAAGAAGCTTGATGAAACAGGTCACCCTGTTAGAGTTCTTTCTTATTTTTGTGTCATTGATGGTGTGGGGCTGCTGCCTCTGGGATAAGAAAATTATCTTTAGTAACAATAATATGGGGTGTAGTCCACACCATCAGTGGACAACTGATAAAGAAGATCCCACTGGAGGGCTTGATGTCAGTGTTTGTCCTTATAAGACTGCAATTTAGCACTCACTCTATAGTAGTAGTAGTAGTGGTAAAAAGCCTTTATTTCTTATACAGGATATAACTATTAGGGCAGCAAAGCCATATTTACAAAGTTAACTTATTGCAAAGCAAAAACTGCCAAAAAGTTATCAGGTATAACAGAAAATAAAACATACCAATATACAAATAACACTAAAAATATATGGATATTAAAAACTACACACCAAGCACCTTAGTAAACAAACAAATGAGTAATGCTACAATTAAATCAATATATCACAGAAAACACATTTCCATATAGAGACTGACTTATACAGATACCAGATTTACACAACTCAATTTAAATTTGATTACTCAGTAGCATAACATTTACAATGGTTAAACAATTCAGCATTCAGGGCTTGTTAAATATTGTGATCATCAAAACAGGTCTAATTTCATGGATAAGAGCATTCCAGATGCTTGGTACATGACAATGTGACACCGTTTGTAGGGTTGCAGTGGGTGTAGCCATGCAGACCTCTTGCTATGGAAAAAGGACTCAGTGCATTCCTTCCAACGGAACATGTTGAAGTTGCACTACAGTCATCTCCGCATCCATTAACACTCCACTCATTGTGTCTACTGGAAGTATCACTGCACCATTTGCTGTGTGCCAGTGGACATGACAGAACACAGCACACTCCACCATGTCCAAGATGGCCACTAAACTGCACTGTGCATGCACAGCTACAAGTGTATGCGCAGTGCAAAGCAGGGGCCATCTTAGTCATGAACTATGCTGTGTTCACCTACACAGTTTCTTTTTTTTTAATTATATATATCCTTCCACCCGACCCTCCCTATCAATGCCCCCCAAAGCATAACAGTGACTCTGGGGTGCCTAATCCCCCAGTGTCGTGATGAGCAATCTTCGGTGGTTTTCCGTGACCCTCCCAACTACTGCGCATGCATGGTTATTACTTTCTTTTTTTCGTTGTAAATATATCTCTTTTCTCTCCCACCCACCTGAACCTCCCTCTCATCACCCATCACCCCATATTCCTGAAACACAACAGTTACAGTGAGGGTGCCCAATCCCCCAGTGTCACGATAGTAAATCCTCGTTCGTTTTTTTTCTTTTTTTAAACCTGTAAAAATGAAAACTGTCCATCAATGTCTTTTGCCACCATAACTGCCCCCCACCCAACTCTTCCACTCAGCAACCACCGCTCTGCACCCCCAAGCCCTTACTTACCCATTGGGGGTCCTATGCCGCAATTCTCTCTGGACTGCAGACACATCTTCACTCTTCAAAGCCTGACTGCAAACTGAAGTAACAGGTATGCATTTCAATGTATTTTAATGGTGTTTTGAACTTAGTGGTATAACCTGGGCATTTTTGCATATTTTTGGCCCACATTTTCAACATGCCTTTTTTGGGACCCCGCCTCATGAGCAATTGCACTCAAATTAGGCAAATCCGTTCCGAAAGGTGATTCTGTGGTCTGTGTGTGAAATCACCTTTTGGGCAGAAGTTGAACATTTTCTCTGCCCTTGTTCATGAGGAGGGGTCATAAGAAGACTATGTTGAAAATTTTGTGTAAAAATTTTAAAAAACAACAAAGTTATGAGCCTACACTGAATTTTGCGAACTCAGGCTTGCAACTTTGGCAATTTTCAATATTTTTACCCTAAATTTACAACATAACCATATCTCATCAGCCCCTATGAATGTGATAGCTGTCATTTTTTCAAATCCTGGCAAAAATATATTTTTTTTTACATCCGAAAAGGTGATTTTGTGGTTCCTGTGTGAAATCACCTTTTGGGCAGGAGATGAACATTTTCTTTGCCTTTGTTCGTGAGGTGGGGTCATAAGAAGGCTATGATGAAAATCTGGAGTAAAACTATTAAAAACAACAACGTTAAGAGCCTACATTACATTTTGCTAATGCAGGTGCATAACTTTGGTAATTTTCAATATTTTTACCCCAAATTCCACAGCTGCAGCCCTATTGACTCTGGTCAGAGTTTGTTTATATTTATTTTGTGTCTAAGGCTGTGCATGTTCATAGGGTTACAAACAATATTGCTAATGCTCTGTCTGCTTTACAGTGGCAGAGGTTCTGAGTGCTATTGCCAACTGTAGAGAATCATCCTCAGGAGGTTCATTAATTACAGTGAGAGTTACTGACCCCAGAGCTTGGGAGTTGCTCTGGCCATCACCCCCAGCATGTGAATAGCCTACAGAAGGGATGTTGAGAACTTTATAAGGTTCTGAACAGCCCAGGGATGGTCAGTGGTGCAGGCAATACCAGTGGGTCAACTCTGCCAAAACATGGTAAATTAAAACAGAAAGATTTTATTCTGGGGGGCAGCTGGTCAGCACTTTTCCAGGATATCTAGGTTTTCTAAGGTTATGGGGATTGAGGAGAATACCAGGGCTTCCCAGGATTGCAAAAGTAAGGCAACAAATTATGTATGCTAAATGTTGCAGGGCCTGGGTATACAGTGAGGGGGGGGGATTGCGGAAAACCACTGAAGATTGCTCATCACAACACTGGGAGATTGGGCACCCCAGAGTCACTGTTATGCTTGGGGGGTGCTGATAGGGAGGTTTTGATGGGGAGATGTGTACAGTATAATAAAAAAAAAAGAAACCGGTGGTCATGGTGGAACACTGCACAGTCTGCCATGACCAAGATGGCCCCCTGCTAGCACTCCACATGCGCTTGTAGTCACACATGTGCAGTACAGTTTAGTGGGTACCAACCCTATTCAATGCCATCGGACAAAAAGACTGCACTCTGCTCAGCAGAGACGCACCCATTCAAACAAATATGTTGTTCACACATAGGTACAGCAATGTTGAAAATGTACTGCTGTGTAAGTTTATGAAAATAACAGGTGGAGGCACCCATATAGGTGTTTAGAACAGGATAAGCAATGCAAATACCAGAGATCATATACAGATGCATTGCTCCAGAGCTTCAATGAAGTGGATCTTTATCAGCGGGTGGGCTTCTGTTCAGACCAAGCCCCTTGAAAACTTATCCAGTCACTTCATTGACCAATCAATGGACAGGTCCATTGACAAACTTTTAAGGGCCTGGACAAAATAAAATGGCTAGTCAAACCATGTGGTGAGAAGTGAGTCAATGAAAACAACTACAGTCTGCCCCACTTATACAGCCCATGCCTATAACGGGCATTCGGTTTTAGCAGGCACTTTCTTATTTCCAAAAGCCTGCCCATAGACAACCATTGTATAACCTATTGATATAATGTCTATTGGGCGCCGTCTATTTTGACCACATTCTGGCCGCAATTACATCTTTGTCAAAGTATCAGGTACCCCAGTTAATGGGTGCTGAATGTTCTCCCCTGCAATTAACTTTGATCCTTTTAATCAGACCTGTTTTGTTCACTGCTCATTTACAGCCTTCTGTGCAGAAGAATGACAGGCAGACATAAAGCCATGTCTCTCAGTGAGAAGGTTGAACTTCTCAAAAAGAGTGAAAGTTTACCAAAAATGAGTCAGCCTGAATTATAGCAACATCTGGCTCTGCCTAAATCAACACTGACTGACCTGTTAAGGTAAAAAGAGAAAATAATGTCTGACTGGCATACGAATGTAAACACTGAACAGAAAAGAAAACATGAAGGAAAAGACAGGGAAGTTAAGGAAGCCTTACTGTGGTGGTTCAGCAGCGCAAGGGGTTGGGATGCTCTCATTAGCAGCCCTTTGTTAACCCAAAAGGCAACTGAACTTGCTTTTGCTCTGGGCCACAATGATTTCACTCCTTCAGATGGCTGGTTACACAGATAAAAGTTGAGACATGACATCAGTTTCTGCAGACAGCATGGTGAGAAACAAAATGCAAACACTGCTAGTGCAGACCACTGGCTAGTTAATGTTCTTCCTTGTCTCCTCTCCTCATTTGCCCAGAGAGACATTTTCAACTGTGATGAGACTGGGCTGTTTATTTGGTGCATTGGACATGGAACATTGGCTTTTAAAACCGAGACACTGATGGGACAAAAAAAGCAGATGAAAGAATCTCGGTGCTTGTGTGCTGTAATATGGATGGGATAGAGAAACCAGAGTTGGTTGTGGTGGGCAAATCAGCTTCCCCACGTTACTTCTGAGGGGATAATCACCTGCCTATCTTCTACAGATTGAACAAGTCTGCATGGATGACTTCTTTAATTTTCACAGAATGGCTCAGATTGTGGGACAGGAAACTGTTTCAGATAATTTCTCTGGCCACCAGAATGTCCCCAGACTGTACAACATCACTTTAATTTTCCTCCCACCTAACTCTACATACCTTGTCCAACCTCTTGACCAGGGGATAATTTACAGCTTGAAACAACATTATGTTCAGTTTATGCACAAGAGAGTGTTGGATGCAATTGACAGCAGCCAAGAAACACTCCTTATGTCAGCAGATTGTGTCAAAAAAATTACATTGCTGGATGCTGTTAGACTGTTAAAACAGTCTTGGGATGCTGTGGCTGCACAAACAATCCAGCGGTGTTTTCGCAAAGCTAGTTTTATTCACCCAGTTGACCATAATGACCCTGGACAGGGTAATTCAAATGCACCATCTGCCAAACTAGACCTGACTGCAGAGATCAAGGAGAGTGTGTCACCCCCCGATGAAATGAAAGCAGAGGAGTTTAATGAACTGTATCCTGGACGATGGGGCGGAGGAACCACTATGTTTGTTTGTTTATTTAAAATTTATTTTTATACAGGTTAATCTGTTGGGGAATAAATCCCCATTTACAACAAATACCTGTGGAATTTACAATAAAAGCAAAACACAACAAATTAGGACACAATACAAAATCACAATTACCTAAAAACAACTACAACAAACATTTAAATAATTATACAATTCCAATTTAAAAATGTGCGGATCAGAAATTTCAGTCATTTGGTGAGGTAACTTATTCCATATCCTTGCTAAACTATTTTGTAACACCATATCCCCCATACGATTCATAATTTGTGTCATAGGCAATTTTCTAGTTGTCCTCCTAAATGTATCTAAATATTTAGAATCTGAGTTCTGACATATCAAATGTCTTAAAGAATGCATTTTTAGATGTATCAAACCATGACATATCATAAGCCATAAATGTTCTCTTCAGGCTGTTGGATGTAACCAACCAAGTTCCTGATAAACTACACAGTGATGGATTCGAGACTTATTATCCAAAATATAATTCCCCAATCTGTAATACGTCTGGTCCAATTTGTGTAAAAATGTTTTATAAGAGTGCATATATAATGGAAAACCATAATCTAGAACAGGTAACAATTGTTTTACCAATTTAGTCTTTATATCCCTAGTCAAACATCCTGACACTCTTCTTAATGCCCCCAGTCTTTGATTTACTTTTTTTATTTGTAACAAAATATGTTCTGAAAAGGAAAAACAATAATCAACCAAAACTCCCAAATATTTATAAGTATTGACCCCCTGTACCTTTGTCCCATCCAAAAAACTAATCTTCAAATCAGTGATATCTTTTTTTGTATAAGATCCTACAGAAAAAATCATACTCTGAGTCTTCCCAGTGCTTATCAGAAGTCCAGAGTTTCTTATCCAAGTTTCAATATTAGAGAAATCTGTCTGGAGTCGCTGCCTTAGCTCCCCTGGACTTTTAGCAGATGCAACCAATACTATGTCATCTGCATAAAGTCTGACATCAGTACTGGTTACATAATCAGGAAGACCATTAATATAGATATTAAATAACATAGGGCCCAAAATTGATCCCTGAGGTACGCCTCGATGTAAGTCCAGGAGATCCGAGTCAGCAGCCCCACAGACCACCCTTTGTTTTCGATTTGTTCAATAAGATCTAAACCACTGTAAAGAATTATTATGTATCCCTATATTCTGTAATCTAAACAAGAGTGTTTCATGATGAACTAAATCAAAAGCTTTACTAAGGTCCACAAACACTGCCCCAGTTTGGTTTCCCTGGTTCAATGATGTTGCCACCAGGTTACCAAAATCAAGTAGGGCAGTATTTGTGGACCTACCCCCTCTAAAACCATGCTGACAATTTGTTAATAATCCCAAGTGGTCAAGGTGTTGCACAAGCTGATTATTTATCAGCTTCTCCAATACCTTTGACAAAATTGGGAGCAAAGTAATTGGTCTATAATTAGAAAGGACTGTAATGTCACCACCCTTGTAAATAGGAATAATTTCACCCATTTTCCAACAATCAGGAACAATTGAAGACTGTATGCTCCAATTATAGAAATAAGTAATTATAGGAGCTATAACATCAGACCCCAATTTCAAAAATTTGGGATCGATATTATCTATTCCAGCACGTTTTGATGTTTTTAGGTTCTTTAATTCTTTAACTACATCCTGTACCCTTATATTTTTCAAGTTAAAACCCCCCCCCATTATTCATAGCAGAAGTAACAGAGTGTATACCTTCCTGGGCAACAATCCCCAGATTAGGTATCTCTAAATCTGGTAAATCCTTAAAATAATGATTCAACAGATTAGCCACTTCTAAAGGATTATCTGCCAAATTATCTCCCACTACTAAATTAATTAAAGTTTGAGATTTCACTGGACTTCTTAATTTGGAAATAACCTTCCAGAATTTATTTGGATCATGTATATTATCAAAAGAACTCTGGAAGTATTCTTTTTTTGCCAATTTTACCTTTTGTTTACATTTATTTCACCATTTTTTAAAAAGATCCCAATCCCCCTCCAATTTAGATTTTTTGGCTTTTTTCCATATTCTGTTTTTAATACGCAAATGGGTTTTCAATTTTTCATTAAGCCATAATGGGTTTTTAACATTATTACTCTTTTTTATTTTAGGGACATGAATTTGAATTATGTATAAAAAAGAATCTGTAAATTCTTGAATAGCTAAATCCAGGTCAGGAATCAAAAATATCCTTGACCAATCAACATTTCTAAGGCTATCCCTAAATGATGATTCCTTAAAGTGCCTAAAATCACGTACCCAGAACTCACAGTCTTCATTACTCCTAATTTTTTGGATTAACAAGTGACATTGAATAGGGTTATGATCCCCCGTGTTCAATGGTAACACCTTACAGCCCTCAACCTTCAAATCATCTGAAACAAAAAACAAATCTAATATAGTTCCAGTTGTCCTATTGTTTAAACTTCTTGTTGGATGTTGTATCAATTGCTGTAAACCTAATATTTCAAAACTAGATTTAAGTTTTTCACCTCTTGCTTGTCCCCAGGCTGCATTAAAATATCCAGTTAGCACCACACTTTGATCTTTCAATATCTCTAAAAGAAAGTCAGCTAGAATATCAAATTTACTTAGTTTAGTTTTAGGAGGTACATAGAAAACTCCAACTGTTAATTTTAATTTTAACAACCTTACAATCAATCAATCCCTTCCACATTTTTCCCAAATAATATTTGGTACGAACCCAGAGAATTTTTTAAGTAAAGCAATACTCCCCCTTCCCTTTTACTCCTATCCTGCCTTATCAAATTATACCCTGCCAATTCCACTTCCTCATTAAGAATACCAGAATGCAGCCACGTCTCAGAAATAGCTAAAATGTCACAAAATGAATCAGATACCCAAACCCTGTATTCATCCATTTTACAAACAAGACTTCTAACATTTTCATGAGTAATTGCAATCCCTAGTTGCTTTTTAGGTCCAGGATTAACTTCAACATCACCACACTGTATTGGGAGGACAGAAAAACAAACTCATAGTCTTATTCTCCACCATATTAAAGGTCCTTTTTAATTTTAGTAGTCCTATACATAATAATTTTTGAGAGTTTGTAAATGAATTCCGCCTCCTAACTAAGTAATGATGATCTTGAACATACCCCCCATGATCATAAATACTGATCCTTTACATATAGTTACACATTTACATCTGACCGATATGGGCTAATTAACCATAACCCAGTAATACCCAACCCCTATAATACTAAATAAATGCATTATTCAAACTTACAATCCCTAAACACTAATCTACTCAAACTCAAAGTATAAACTTACTGTCGTTTTCCTCACGAGTGGCATCGCACTCACAACTTGCTACTACAGGAGCTCGCAAGTGGGTTGCAAACTTTTAAGATTGAATTAGCCCCAGCTGTCGGCAGTCCCAATCACTAAAACACACTATGCAGGGAAGTCCTGTATTGCAAACACTGTCCCGGTTACATTAACTGCCCAAAGTAACAGCAATTACACACACGAAGGAAAATTGCGGTCTATGTGACGCTCCAATGTCTGGTACCTGGTAGTTGTGCAGCTCTCACCTGCAGACTGGCTCGGAAGTTCACAGCACCTCAGAACTGCAGTTTAAATCTTCGGGGTGGCACGGGCTTTTAAGATTGAATTAGCCCCAGCTGTCGGCAGTCCCAATCACTAAAACACACTATGCAGGGAAGTCCTGTATTGCAAACACTGTCCCGGTTACATTAACTGCCCAAAGTAACAGCAATTGCACACACAAAGGAAAATTGCAGTCTATGTGATGTTCCAATGTCTGGTATCTGGTAGTTGTGCAGCTCTCACCTGCAGACTGGCACCGAAGTTCACAGCACCTCAGAACTGCAGTTTAAATCTTCGGGACGGCACAGGCTTTTAAGATTGAATTAGCCACAGCTGTCGGCAGTCCCAATCACTAAAACACACTATGCAGGGAAGTCCTGTATTGCAAACACTGTCCCGGTTACATTAACTGCCCAAAGTAACAGCAATTACACACACGAAGGAAAATTTCAGTCTATGTGACGTTCCAATGTCTGGTATCTGGTAGTTGTGCAGCTCTCACCTGCAGACTGGCTCTGAAGTCTATGTGATGATGTCAGTGAGGTAGTGGGCAGTATGTGCACCAAGGATGAGGAAGCAGAGGATGGCACCAATGATTACAAGGAGCCAGAGGTGATGGTAACAGCAGTGGATGTCTGGAATGCATTCCTGATTTTGTAAGAGCCATGGAGCAGAGTGCCGATGTGGAGCCAGATTGGTGTGCACTCTCTACTGTAGAGAGGGTTTGGGCTCCTTATTGCACGAAAACTACACGTCAGAGTAAAATCTCTGACTTTTTCAAGTAAGACTGAAATAAATTCTAATGGAGCTGCAATTGCTAGCTTTCTCTGTGCAAAGTATGTACCTTGTGTGATTTGATTATGTATGTACTCTTAGCACTGTATGGTGTGGTGTGATTGATTTGTTTGCTGTGGCAACTGCAGTAAATTTATTGCAAACACATTTTTTTTTTAAAACTTTCATTACATCGACTGAGCTTATATTACAGGCACTTTGTATTTGAACATTAGTGCCATTATAAACAAATTGTACAGTACTAACATCCCAAAATACAGCATTACTATATTAAATGGGGGGGGGGGGGGTTGGTTTACTGCAAAACAAACACAAGAAATCTCATTAAAAGGAGACATAGAAAACAAAGCTGTATCCAGCTCTAGAGCAACACTTGAAAATAATTATTGATTATAAACAGAACAACTGCATCTAGCTAAAATAGGAAATTATGCTGATACTCTGTGAAGGCATACTCCAATAACCAGACAGCCCTAGGAGTCTGGAATGCCCAAAAGAAGTTGGGATCTCCCCAAATATCTAGGAAATCCAGTTGGTTCAGTGGGGGATCTGCTGGTCTTCTTGCATCCTGTGAACCCTGGAGTAAATTAGACTAGAGAAGAGCAGGAATATATGAGCAGAGATCAAAACGAGAAATGTTGTGGCGTGGGTGGAAAAAGGAAAATAAGTGGGGAAAGGAGTGGAACACAAAAGTGGTAGTTTCTACAATAAACGACAAGAAAAAAGAGAGAAAAAGAGAATCAAAGTGAGATAAATTAGTCATATGTCAAAAACATTTCATACATTGTATCAAGATTATTTCATAAAAATGGTTTTAGATCCCAATCTATGTTCAGACCTCTTGGTTTTAAGGATTCCATAGAGAAGAACCAAAAACATTCCCTTTGCAGTAATTTCTGTAAGCTGTTTCCACCTCTTTCGTTTTGCCTAACCCATTCAGTAACCATGAATCTCACAAATGTGGGGTTATTGTTGTGGTGTTCTGAGAAGTGCACACCCACAGAGGTTTCATTGTTAGGATTTTATTACCCCAGACTTGAATGTGTTGTCTGAGAGGTCTAATTGTCCACCTACATACAAGGATATACAAGTGCACCACAGCACATACACCATTAAATTAGTATTGCAGGTCTTAAACTCTCACTCATCTGTATCTTAGTAGTACATTTGTAGCTTTCAAGCTGTAGTGAATCTGATTGGTAACACAGATGGTTAAACAACTAAAAGAAAAAAAGATGGCAGGCGTAGCAGTGTCCACATCTGTGTATAACATTCAGGCACATGAGGAGCCAGTTAAGAGAGTTTGGTTGGTTGAGATTGCAAGATCCAGGAGGGCTAGGAGCCCAAAACAAGTTGATGGGGGGGCATCCAATCAGCATGGGTCTCATTGAGCCAGAATGGTGTGAACTACTACATGTGTGCTCATCACTGTTCAAAGCCCTAATGTCACTCACAGCCTTCTTGGTGGCTTTCCACAGTGCATTCAAGGCATCTAAATTGGTCCAAGCTAAGAAAGACCCAGTGACATTAGGTGACAGTGATGTGGCCATAGCCACAGAAGGTGTGTTTGTGTGACTGTGTAAATGTAAAACCAATCTTTTGACTTGAGGATGCTAATGCAGTGTACAAGCACCCCTGGGGACTAGCATCTTTCAGAAAAAGAGATGTGCAATAAAAAGGGGACACAGTCTGAAGTTAGAGGGGGCAGTTCAGGGGCAATGTGAGAAGTATTTTTCCACAGAGAGGGTAGCGGACGCATGGAACAGCCTTCCTGAGGAGGTTGTGGGGTCTAAAACTGTGGGAGAATTCAAGAATACATGAGACAGATATAAGGCAATTTTTGTGGGGGGTAGGAAGAAATAAACTGTTCGTTAACCAGGATCTGCAGCTTATCCTGTAGGTAGGGAAATGAGCAGACTAGGTGGGCCAAGCAGTCCTTATCTGCCATCAAAGTCTATGTTTCTATGTTTCAGTTCAATGGCAGAGATTAAAAGCCATGGCTGGATATTGGGTTGCCTTCTTTGGAGATGAAAATTCAACCCTGGTTATGGCATACCAAGTTAGATATGCTTTGAATAGGTCAGCAGGCAGGGTTGGGCTGAACTCGAAGGAGTTCAATATCCATTCCTTCCATACTGGGGCCACAACCAATGACAGGGCCAGGTGCTGGCTGATGGCCAGATACAGGACCTTGGGTGGTGGAGGTCACAGGCTTCTGAGAGGTATGTCAACCTCATTTGCTGTAACTGTTTCTGTTTTACAAACAGGTCCTCACCACAAGGCAAAATTGATTTGGTTATACAGACTCTCTTTAATGTACTTGGCAGTGAAGCAGGTGAGGCAGTATGCCCAGGGTGAGAACTTCTTACTCCCTTACCATACTCAATTGCAAGGGATGAGCCAGCGGGAGATGCAGTGGAATTAGTTGCTTCCCAGGGTCAATGCCAAGGCTGGGCATCACAGTCTTCATGATTTACTGGTGGTGCACCTAGGAGGAAATAACTTGGGAATGTAGAGGTCAGTCAAGCTGTTGTGCATGATAAATGAAATGTGATCCATCTTGGAAGATTCCCTGGTATTACTGATGTTTGATCCCACATCACTCTGAGTTACAACTGGCACCACATCCATGATCCCAGGGCAGTCAAAAAGGCTTGTGGAAGGATTAACATGTAGAGTCATGTTTTCATGGACTATATTTGTGGGACTGTGCTGCAGCATGATAGTATTATCACAATGCTGCCAAAGTTGTAAGCCAGGGATAGTGTGTACTTATCTGATGTTGTTCGTGAAATGTTTCTTGTTGCCTCACATGAGGTCTTTTGAAACATGTTTAACACAGTGTGCTGGGGACATATATGTTGTCCCTCCTGTTACAGCATGGGAGTCTCCCAAGGAATCAAACAAGGGGATAAAGGTGAAAATCCACTTCCATTCTAGACAGACTCCCCCTTCCAGGTCAGAATGAAGCAGAAAAACCCAGGGGCCCAATCAGGCAGGTCAATGAATAACCTCATCAGGCTTGTTCTGAGGAGGAAGCACCCTCAAGATGGGGGACTGGTACTTAGCGAAAGTTCTTTAAATTTGATGGACTGCATCTGACTAAAGAGGGAGTCAGTGCATTGGGGCAGAAGTTTGACGTCTTTGCAGAACATTTAAACTAGCAAATGGGGAGGGGTGCAGCACCCCATACGTCGAATGGGAAGAACACCCCTCCCCCCTCAGCTAGTGGTCAAACAGGAATTCAGCATGTTTGCCGTTCATTTGCATCACCACCAGGTAAGAAAAAGGTTTGTCTCCCATACCACGCACAGGTAATGCCAAACTTCACCCAACAACTAACACACCAAAATCTGGCCAATGAAAATCATGCACAAATGCTCACAGCCTGGGAAATAAGATCCCAGACCTGCAGGCAATAATGTCAGAGGCTAAACTGGACATAGTAGCAATTAGTGAGACGTGGTTTAACAGTAACCACACTTGGAGACTTCAGTATCTGGCTATGTATTGTTCAGAAGAGCCGAGGTGCAAAAGGGAGGAGTGGCCCTGTATGTTAATGAAAATATCAAAGCTACAGAAATTCAGAATACACATAAGGAGCCAGAAGAACTGTGGGTCACCCTGGAAACAGGAAATGGGACAGCCATTAGAACTGGTGTTGTCTACAGGCCCCAGACCAGAGAAGGACATAGACACATTCTGTTAGAAGATATACAAAACATGACAGCTAAAGGAGGTTCTGATAATGGGAGACTTCAACATGCCGGATACAGATTGGTCAATACAGCAGGAACATCTTCAGAACTAGACTCATAGTGGATTCCCTGCAGAGGGCCTCAAACAACTGGTACAGCAACCCACAAGAGACAGGGCTATCCTAGATCTAGTACTGACTAACAAAGAAGGGATCACAGATCTCCAGGTAGAAGGTCACCTGGGGCCAGTGACCATCACATGGTATGGTTCAATTTGGCTATTACATCTAAATCATCCCATTCAAGGCAAAAATATGGGACTTCAGAGGAGCTGACTTTGATAAGATGGCCAACAGAGTTAAGCTAGCCCTGGCAAAAAAACACAGGTGAGGGGTACAGGCAAAGTGGGCAAGCATTAGGATACAATACTTGAAGCAACATCCCATTGTGTTAGACAGAAAAGGAAGTGCAAAGAAGAAGGAAACCACTTTGGTTCTCAAATACAGTAGCAGAAAAGGTCAGAGCCAAAAGGCTGGCCTTCAGGAAATATAAGGGAACACAGCGGATGAAGATAGGGAGGCATACCAAACTGCCCTAAGGGAAGCAGGTAAGGCAGTAAGGCAGGCAAAGTCCCAAACTGAGGAAACACTAGCACGAACAGTAAAAGAAGGTGACAAGACTTTCTAGATACATTAGTGAAAGGAGAAAGTCCAGAGGGAGTGCTAAGCTTAATGGAGAAAGGGAGCATGTGAGGAGGAGGACCTGTAAAGGCATCTATCCTAAATAGATACTTTTGCTCAGTATTTACTGAAGAGAAGGTAGGCAGAGCCCACAGCCCAGCATCATGGACACAGGGGAGGGAGGTGAGCACTACCCTTCACAAAAGAAAGGGTCCTACAAGAGCTTGCTAAGCTCAGGTGGATAAGGCAATGGGACCTGATGGCATACATCCCAGGGTACTTAAGGAGCTAAAGGAGGAACTAGCAGAGCCATTAGCAGAATTGTTTAGTGAGTCTCTGAGCACAGTAGAGGTCCCAGAAGACTGGAGAAGGGTTCATGTGATCCCGCCTCCACAAGAGTGGTAGCAGGGAGGAGGCAGGAACTACAGACCAGTCAGTCTTACCTCAGTAGTGGGCAAGATTATGGAGGCACCCTTAAGGAAAGGATAGTGCAACACCTGGAATCCATAGGGGCACAGGATCCAAGACAGCATGGGTTTACAAAAGGAAGGTCCTGTCAAACTAATCTCATAGATTTCTTTGACTGGGTAACCAGAGTGGTGGACCAAGGGGAGCAGTTGATGTCACCTACCTTGACTTCAGCAAAGCTTTTGACACTGTTCCACATAGAAGATTGATAAATAAGCTGGGTAGGCTCGGGTGGTCAGAAGTTGGTCAACTGGGTGGCAAACTGGTTGTGACGAAAACAGAGAGTGGTGGTAAATGGTATACAGTCAGAAGAGATGCAAGTCACAAGTGGGGTACCTCAGGGATCAGTCCTGGGGCCAGTCCTATTCAACATCTTCATTAGTGACCTTGCAGATGGACTAGAGGGTAAGGCTTGTCTGTTTGCAGATGACACCAAGATCTGCAACAGAGTAGATGATCCAGATGGGTGAGCAGAATGAGAAGAGATCTAGATAAACTAGCAGAATGGTCAGAAGAGTGGCAACTGGGATTTAATGCAAAGAAGTGCAAAATCATGCACATAGGGAAGAGAAACCTGAAGCCACCTATAGGCTGGGAGGAGTTGCTAGCAGTCACAAAGGAAGAAAGAGACTTGGTCATCATCATCACTGATGACCTAAATCATCCAAGCAGACCTCTAAAGCAGTAGGTAAGGCTAGTGGGGGTGTTAGGTGTATTAGTAGGGTATCACAAGTCGTAAGAGGGAGGTAATAATCCCTCTGTACAAGACACTGGTTAGGCCCCATCTGAGTACTCGGGCAGTATTGGAGGCCACACCTTTACAAGGACATTAACCAAATTGAGGCAGTCCAGAGAAGGGCAACAAAATGGTGCAGGGACTGCATCAGAAGACATATGAGGACAGATTAAAGGAGCTCAATATGTATACCCTTGAGCAAAGGAGGGAGAGGTGATATGATCGAGGGCATTCAAACACCTTAAGGGCATAAGCAAAGATGAAAAGAGTCTAACATGTTTAAATATAAGAAAAATAGCAGGACAAGAGGACACAGCATGAGATTAGAGGGAGGCGATTAAGGGGGAATGTGAGGAAATTCCTTTTCACAGAAAGGGTGGTGGATGCATGGAATGGCTTACCACAAGAAGTGGTGGCTATGAATACAGTGCAGGGCTTCAAACAGGCATGGGATAGGCATAAGGGAGCAATACAAATGACTATGAATAGATAGGCCACTGACAGAGCAAAGGCCGATGGCACATTTATAAGGTAGAAAAAGAAATGGGCAGACTGGATGGGCCTTGCGGTCCTTATCTGCCGTCAACTTCTATGTTTCTATGTTACCACCCAACCAGAAGACCATCCATCACCTTGGAAGCTAGTATTCCTCTGGAGACTGCACTTTATATGTGGATCTGTCTGGAGGGTTCCTTTAGGTAGTAAGGTATGGATGGGTGTTAGCCATCAGAAACCTTGGTGAGACTCTCTGTCCATGTCAAGTTGAGTTGTGTGCTGTATATTGTTCCAGTTTTAAATAAAAACATGGCTGTGACCATTTCTCCAAGATGGTTTTGTATGGCCTTTTGGTCAGGGAGAATTGGAAATGATAAGGTGTACAAGACAATGTACAGCTTGCAAACAATTGCTTCAGGTGAGGATTTGTCAGTGGTCCTTTGCCCTGGATACCTGAACAATGTTGGTGTAGCTCAGGTAGAATTCCTCTCCAAGGGAGAGGGCCAAGTAAGGCCTTCCACTGGTTGGAGAGTTCTGGCCATAGGGGTGGAACAAAGGGTGTTAGTAGCCATGAATCATCACAGCTCTCCCTCTTGCTTTCTCCCTTCAGCTGGAATTCCCATCCATCCACTCTCTTAAAATCAGAGCTCCAGGCCAACCAGCGTAGTGTAGGGAAGACTGCTATCCCACTGTGGGAGATTGCATTAGGGGTTGGGAGGAATTGTCCCAGGTTTTTCCCACAGGGTTTTCCTGAGTTTTTCACCTCCTCCATTCCTCAAAGGAATATAATGCAGTCTTAGCAAAAAAGATACTGTCACAGGCATTGTAAACATATGGGAGCACTGGAGTCCCTCAGGTAGTCATACAAAGTGGTAAATGGAGGAATTCACTTCCATTCTACTCAGGGGTACCCCGTCAAGTGAGCACTACCAGAATAGCATTGCACTATAGGGTGCTAGTCTAGTAAGTGTTCACATGGACAGTGATGGGGGATTTACAGCGCTTGCTGTAAGCACTCCCCTGGTTGCTGTCCATGGTGCCAAAAGAAGAAAAGGGCATCAGAATCCAGGATCTTGGCTGAGCTGTTCCCATAGTGTGGAGGGCTGGGGCATTGAGCAACTTGACCAGAAGCAGTGAAGACCAGGGTTCTAATCCTGGTTTCCAACATTTTAGCATAACCTCGGGACTTAATTTATTTTTTACATGAGGCCTTATCTGCACCAAGAGTTTTAACTTTCCACATAATCTGCTCCCCCTCAGAGTGAGAATCCAGTAGATGGGGGGTGTGGGGTGCAGAGCTCCCACCCCTGGGGGGGTGCCAGGGTGAAGCCCCGCGAAAAAAAATGGAGACTATTTTACCATGTGCATCATGCTGACACTATTCTTGCCAGCACTCTTGGGACACAGTGCCCTACACAGGTCCTTCCCATCCCAAAACAGCATGAGGTGAGGCCCAGATGACCACCTATATAGTTCATGCAGTTCAAAGGAATACCTCATTGGGCTTGTCAAGCAGGTAGTGGCCTCCAGATGGTAATGGGCACTCACCACCTAGCTAGAGGACTCTTCCTCCTCACTTGGGAGGCTGCTATCCCTCTAGAGGCTGTATTTGGTACCTGGCTCTGCATGAAGGGACCCTTCAGGTGGTTAGGAATGGACCAGCATTAGACCATCAGGAACCTTGATGAGAATCTCGAATTGCAAAGATCATGTTTTACACTGCGTGTTGTGCAGGATCTCAATAAACACATAACTGTGGCCATGTCTCCAAGAAGACTGTGTATGGCCTTTTGTTCAGGGAGAAGGTGGAACTATGGGGCCTACAAGTCAATGTGCCCTTTTGTAAAACAAATAACAGGTTTTGCAGAGCATAGGAGTAGGATTTTATTCATAGTTTAAATATTTCCATGACATGTGAAGCACTGACATGAGAAGAGAGAGCATTACACAGATCAGATCCTCTACAAAATAAGGATAATTTACCAAAGTTTGTATTATCTTTGGGAATATACTGATTGTCTTTGCTATTTCTTCCAGTGTTGTGTTTGTGAAATAAGCTTAGTGGCTGGAATAGGGCCACTACTTCTATTCAGACAGAATGTTGGCTCTGGTTGAGAATGATAGTTTTTTAAACTTACTACACAGAACCTGCAAGCCAGAAAACAGCCAAAGAGAAGACCAATAGTCATACAGAGCTATAAAAAATCTGCTGTCATATGTCATACTAATAAAGCAATAATGAATGTGTAGGTGGCATGAGATGATTTATGGATAACGAGAATACTTTGGGTACTAGACTTGATTAAGTGCTCAAACTAAACCCTACCTTGTGTTGTGCACCCAGTGAGATCCACAGGAAGTATGTGTTATTAATTGTTTTAGCATGTATCTTGCTTTGGATCTTGTGATGATTCTAATCAACTTTTGGCTTTCAGTCTGCAGTTGGCTCTTACACAGGGAGAGCTGCATAATGCATTAACACACACCTGATTGTCTATCAGATTAATCTTCACTTGTTTTCATTTCACAGTGGAATATAATCAATCTAAAAAAAACAGTGCAACCCTGCTTCAGAGTGTTCACACATTTAGACCTCCATTTTAAACCCTTTAGAGAAAGAAATGAAGGAAAATGCACAAAGAAAATGGAAGAAACTTTGAAGCTCATCAAAGTTGGGAGCACTGTGTCAAAATAAGTCCACAGAAACTCAAAAGCATAGAAGCACAAAATTGTTTTGTATACGAGGTAATTATGCAAAGTTGATGAGTGGGCTTTTAGAGACTCTGAAGTTTCAGCTTTACAAAATGCATGCAACACATAACAAAGACCTTAAATACTGTAGCTATGTTAAACGATGTATATTACATTCATCAAATTTCTAAATAAATAAATCAATACAGAATACACAGAGATTTAAATGGATATAGGAGTTATATACATTCACCAACTGGGAGTATGACAGGGCAGAACAAATACGGGAAACAGCCATTTGTTTCTTTGAATCTAGCAGGAAAATAAAATGCATTAGCATTAGTTATAAATATGGTCAGGGGTTCAATTAATTTGTTTTCAGTGGAAGTCTAAAATTTCCAGGAGTTCAAATCTGGAAGTCATTCCAATTTTTTGGAAGTCAAAATACTTTCTGGATCCCACTTTTGGAAGTCAGTATTCTAGGATGGACAAATTTATGGAAGTTAACATAATAAATTATTGGTAAAATATAATTTCTTTCAGAAAAATCCATAATTTCTGACTTCCATGCCTGCAATTTTGGAAATTTTCTAATTTTTGGTTTTACATCTGGAAGTTAATGACTTCCTCCCTCTTTATTTGGAAGTTTTTGCCTTATTTTTGGAAGTCAAATACTCCCAAAATGGAGTTAACTGAAGCCCCAGATATGATGTTGTGATACAAGACCTAGATGACACCCCAACTGGAGTATTGTACTGGTACCAGTTCTAGACATCATAATATAAAAAGAATATTGAGAGTGTAGTAAAGTTCAAAAGATGAGACACCTCTGTGGTTGTAGTGTCACATGAGCCCCAAACCAGTGTTCCCAGGAAAACAAGAGAAAGGTTGCACTCGCCTCTGTTGGCTTACTTGATAAAGCAGCTCAAGCACGCATGCATACCGATTCCAAATAATGATGTAAAGATCCATTCAAAAAATGCAACAAGAGAAATCTAGGCATATTTTTTTTATTAAAGCTACTAAAGACACACACACACAAGGAGACACGTTTTATTTTGAAATCCAGCTATATTGTTATTAATGCTGCCAAAGTGCTACTGACACCAAAGATATGACATTTTGCTCCCTCTAGTGGCACTTCCTCAGTGGTGACATGTTGTCTTGGAACCTTTCTTTTAGAGACACATATTTAAAGTGATATGCAATCCTTATTCCAGGTTGGGGCACCCAAAGTGATGGTATGATTTTAAAAGCCTATTGCTACTGTAGATGTAGTTTTCCACCGTACAACTTCTGACATGTGCCAAATTTCCCCATGACCAACTTCAAAGCTAGGATACATTTATGATGAATTTTCAAAACTGTGGTTTACTTATGTCCAGTTTGCAAAGTCCCAATATATAGATGTGCCTGGACACAATTTTCAGACTGAGTGTAACCTGGTCTATCATTTACATCTATGTCCAGCATTTATTTATCCAAAACTGGATGTAAATCATCCTAAAACAGCTAGCAATGCTGCATATAAGTCCAACTTTTGAAAGTAGCTTTAACATGATAAAACATGGTCTATGCATACAAGGGCAGTTTCTGGCATTGACTTAACTGGGAGCTTGGTCCATTTAATGACTTCTGAAAATCCCTCCCAACATAACTAGAAGTTGCATCCATTTTATGACTTTTGAAAATCTTATCTGACAACTTGGAGCTGCACCCACATTATGACTTTTGAAAATAGCACACATGGGGGTAGGGGATTTTCAAAAGTCATAAAATCCACTAAACTCCTAGTTATGTCTTTGTTAGAAACTGCCCGGCATGTCTAGAACATGTTCTATCTTACAGGAGCTATTTTTAAAAGTTGTACTTACCAGCAGCATTTCAGGCTGTTTTATGGTACATTACATCCAACTGCTGACATGAAATGCTAGAAATAGATGTAATGGTAGACCAGGTTACACTTGGCTGATGATTGTGTCCAGGCACACTTATATATGAACTTTGCAAACTGGACAACACTAAGTCAGAATTTTAAAAATTGTACTAGGCTATGGGATAACTTTGAAAACTGGACATGGGAGCAATTTGATCCTGTGTTCAAATATGTAAATAATACAGGCAATTGCATATTGACATAGGCTGTTAAAAACCCCCCATGGTGTCTAGAGCTATATGGAATGTCAAATTCTGCTGGCAGAATTCTGTCAAAATTGTGATTCCAGTTCCACAGGATTTCTGTGAAAATTCTGTGAAATTCTGCCAAAATTTCAATTTCAGTTTCTTTTAAAATCACTTAGCCAAATGTCATCCATTTTGCTAATTTTGAAGTTCCAAACCCCATATATAAGTGTATCAAGTTCAAGTTCCTAGCTTTTCCGTGGACTGTGTTATATCTAACCACACTTCTTGTCAAAATTTTAATTTTCAGTTATTTCAATTTAAATAATACATTCTAATTCTGTTGGCAAAACAACCTATCCACATTTTGCCAGATTAAAAAATATCCAACGAGTATACCATATGCACTGTATATGTATACATAATTTCATGGCAGTAGCTTTAAATGGGACCAAGTTAAAAGTAATTAAACCTTTAGAACTATTTTCATTAAGATTTGCAAGCACTGTAACATAGATTAAATTATACAATGGCAGTAAAGAATGTTGGATTCTGATTGGTCAGTCTGGGAATGGACCTGTGTGTTATCCCAGTACAACATCATGGGTCTAGTCCCAGCACACACATGACTGCATCAACCTTTACCTAAATCATTGCATGTTGCCAGCTTCAGAGATCCCCACTTGGCACCCATTTCAGAGATTCCCACTTGCAAGCCCCAGTGTTCCTGTCTCCTTTACAACTATTGTCCCTAACAAACCAACTCCCACCCACGTCACACAAACCTAAAGTGTCTTTTCCTCACACTTTATTTAGCCTGAGAACATTAATAAAGCTATCAATTCCAGTGGTTCCCTCACACAGAAAACAGCACATGCTTTTTTTTCTTAACAGCATGCTGTCCTGATATAGTCAATAGCCGCTTTCGATCTTCAACTGAGAGCTCCACTGTTTCAGACACAACCAAACTGCCCCACGATGTTCTACACTGTTGAAATATTAAACAAGTACACTGTTTGAAAAAAAAATGTAGACTGAAATCAAGCATGCACAGCCATTGTAGTGCATGGCCTCAACAGTGCCCGGTAGCTTATCCACACATATCTGTATTCCCCGATTTTGAAAATATGTTTAAAATCTAGGCAAATAAATGCAAAGTACAACAAAGCTGTACCTTGAATCAGCTTTGTAGACTGCAGCAGCTTCATTCTTCAATTGGCTCAGTGGCTCTGCTCTTTGGCTCACTCACAACCATGGTAGATTCACTGTCTGATCGGCTTGGTGACTGTGGTCCTTCCAAACCATATAAATGCCTACATTTTAAATATCTCAATAACAAGCAACAACAAAAAAAGAAAAACAGGGGCAGCATGTGCTATATGCCTCTATAACACAGGGACAGGCTGAAACCTATGTGTGGTCAGAAAAGGAAAGCTGTAAGGAGGAAAACAGCAGGTATTTTACAATGGTAACACCATATAGTGGCCAAACCTGAAACTGTGGATTTTTCTTTCCAAAACATATCCTTCCACACACAAAAAATGAAAAAAAAAGACTAAAAAACATCTTTTTTTCTCTATTTTCTTTCTTTATTAAAAAGCAAGGCATTGTATAATAGCAATAATGCACTCCAGGTTGTGTGTTGTGCTGGGGTAACGTCACTTCTCAGGTGTTGCATACACTCAACCTGCAACCTTGTGCTTCAACCACCTGAGTCGTGATGTTATCCCAGCACAACGCACACCCTGTCATGCATTACTGCTTAAAAAGGTATAGGACCTTTTAACTTTAAAGCTTGGGAATGAAATGCCGCTGTTTGGGATTTTCACAGACATTGAAAAGGATGCCAATATTTTAAGTGGCCACAAATTGCAAAATAACATTAGTACTTAAAGTCAAATTCCATAAATCTTTGTGAAAATCATGATAATAACGTGGAAGCCCTATCCATTATTTTTTTTCCAGCTATGCACCTGACCTGCCATGGAGGAAGAAGGAAGATTGATGAGAATAGCATTAAGGTTGAATTCTGAGAGGACTCCATTGTAAATATAGCAGATGTGTTAGAAGGACATTGTAGGTAAGGTAATTTGCCTGCCTGCAAGTACAGGTCAAACGCATGTGATCCCAAGCCAAGCACTTCAGATGGAGGAAGGCGCTGACTGTTGTACACATTGTGATAGGAACAAAAGGCATTTTTACACTATTTACCCAGTTTTCTTTGCAGTGTGTTCTGTCTCCGCTACTCCTTCGGCTGCAATGCTGACCCATGTGTACATGCTACTCATCTGCAAGACTACAGTGTCAGGCTACATTCCACAAAAACTTTCAGCATTGTGTAAAGCATTTAATCCACTTGTCAGGGAAGGTCAGCATATGCTGTGTAAATGGTCAGTTAGTAATCACATTCTGTGTAAATGGACTTTAACTGTCAGGGGTGTTTGTCTCCCTTGGAGTTGTTTGTCCCCTGAAATAACAAAGTGGTGTTGAAAACTGGCACCTACCAGTTTATTTCTTTCAGAAAGACACCCATTTTAATTGGACAGGTTTTAAACAATCACTGTAACTTTCCAATGGACTGATAACATGCCTCAATGGCCAATATGAATATTTTGTTTTTCCTTTTTTTATTTCATTTCATGTTATTTAAACAAGAGCTTTTGGACAGAAATTGACCATTTTCAAAGACACCCTTAGTAATAGATCCAGACAGAACAATAAAATATACGAGAGAGTAAAAAAATAGCAAAATTACAATATTTCAGCTGAATTTGCATACTTCTTAAATTGTAATACATATTAGTTAAAATTTTCAACATCCCTTAGAGATTTTGGCAAAGAAATCCAATAAGAGGTAACATGGTAATAAAAAAACATTTGACCAGTACTTTTTTTTGCATTTGGACAACCTAAAGAGTGAACAAATTGAGAACCTGATTGTGATTCCAGTACCAGGGGGAATCAGGGCAAGGGATACTAATTTAACAGGGGGATTGTTATTTTTCATTTTTAAAGTCCAACATCTGACTTAGTAATTTATTCATTGAGTCAGGTTTGACCAGTGTGAGACGTCATACAACTCATGTGTATGTTTATCGATCAGAAGATTAAAAGAAAATCTGCCCTTTTTAAGAGTATTTCAATACAGTGCAATATTGTTTTATAGGCAGAGGAATAAATCACCAGGCCACAGTCTATAGCAGGAAATACATGTGACAAGTTTTTTGGCTTTGTGTGAGAGATTGGACTGATTATGAAAAAGAAAACCAAATTTCTGATTTACAGCCTTTACCAGAGTCTCGATATGATAAGAGTAACTTAGCTTGCAGTCCAATGTTAAATCCAGATACTTGTAAGTTTCAACATGCTCCAGGACAGTGCCTCCACCAGTTTTAATTAAGAGGCTGGGGAGGTGTTATTAGTCTTCCAAGAGCATAAAACCATTGCTTTGGTCTTCTTTGTATTTAGACATAAGCTGTGATTGATAAACCAAGACTGTACCAGATCAAAATCAAACTGTAGGGAGCATTTTAATGCCAAGTATCTTGGCCTTTTGCAGATAACACAGGGTTATCCACATACAACAGTATATTGGGGCCTGATATTCAAAGGTTTGTATGGGTGCTAACGGGCCTTTGCCAATGCAAACCAGGATTTGCCCCAGATCCCCATATTCAAGAGGGGCTGCTGCACGGGCAAAGAGGGTTAGCGTCCACTCAAAACATAATGGCCCAGATATTCAAAAGGGTTGCGCCATGCACAACAGGGATGCACCAGTACAAGTCCAAAAATGTGCCATTGTGCGATATTCAGCGGGAGGCAGCTGTGCCCTCCAAATCGCAATGTGCAAGAACGCAATGGTAATGAATGCATGTGCAACTGAAGGGGGAGGAACCATGAATAAATGGCACAGTGCGATATTCAACAGCATGCACCATGCGCAATAGAGGAGCAAACGGAAGTTGCGCGATAGCGGAAATGATCTAAAATAAAAAGGAACAAGCGAGAGGCGCAAGAACGCTACAGGGAAGCCAGAGGTGGGAGTGAGGTGACAGCAACCAGGCAGACAGTAGCAGTGAGCAGGACAGGGCAGGAGCAGGACAGAGCACACCTGGAAACTACCAGGAACAGGAAAGGAGTGGGGAGCCTGTGCCACTGTGCAGGAGGAAAAGGGAAGTGCCACAGTGGACTAAGGGCAGTAACAGTGGGCAGGACGTCCAAATCTGGGAGGTGTTCCTGGTGCAGGGGGAGTAGCATAAAGGACAGTGGGAGGGAACGGGAATACAGCTGCCGGGGAGGGGACACAAGCCAGGGACATGGTCAATGCCACCACATTGAGATGGAGGCAGTAATAAGGGGTGTGAGAAGGCAGGCAGCAGGGGGGCGTGGCCGTGGAAGGGCCTGTCAGCAGTATGCCCCCAACAGGCAGTACCAAGCCCATACCAGCTTCGAGCAGTACAGTGACACTGAGATAGTGGGCCACTACCGCCTGAACTGGGCGATCCTGAGGTGGCTCTGTGAGCTGTGCAGTGATGAGATGCAGACACCCACACAATGGAGCCATGCTCTGTCAGTGGAGACAAAGGTGACAGCTGTTATGTGCCTGCTCACCACGGGCACCTTCCAGAGACCAACAGGGGACACAACAGGCATAACCCAGTTGGCCGCTTCATGCCTACTCACACAATTCCTCAGCGCACTGCTGCCACATGCTGTGGAGTACATCCATTTCCCCAGCACACAGGCGGAGCACACAGCACACATACAAGAGTTCCACAGGGTAGCATGTATGCCTGGCGTGCTTGGGGCCATTGACTGCACCTATGTGGTCATCTGCATGCCACCTGGCTCAGACGGTGCTGCATACATCAATCGGAAGGGTTATGCAAGCATCAACTGCCAGGTGGTGTGTGATGCTAGGGGATGCAAAACCAATGTCTGTGCCACGCACCCTGGGGGAGCACATGGTGCCTTCATCTGACACCAGTCTGCACTGTGCCACAGGTTCGAGAGTGGGGACATCCCCACTGGCCACTTAGTGGGTGAGTATGCAAATCACGTAGAAAGACATGGATCTTGGGAGGGCCATAGTCAGAGGTGGCATGGGTACTGGCCTAGATGGCCCATGGCAGGGTGACGCTGATCACAAAACTAATGTCCACCCTCTACACACAGGTGACAGTGGATACCCACTCCGTCCCTGGCTGCTCACACCATACCAGCGGCCCGTGACCCCATCGCAGCAGCGGTACAATGAGGCACATGCCACCACACACAATGTCATAGAGCAGGTGTTCGGGATGCTGAAGGCATGTTTCCGTTGCCTGGATACGTCTGGCGGTGCCCTATAGTACAGCCCCTCAAAGGCCTGCGGGCTATTCCTGGCCTGTTGCATCCTGCACAACATGGCCAACGACTGTGTGATAGCTGTATAGGTCAAAGAGGGGGACAGCGATGGGGACGATGAGGACACTGGTGCAGATGGTGATGGGCAGCCCCCCCTTGGTCGAAGGGACCCCCGACTGATCCAGATGGCGCAGCTGCACTGGGACACCATCACAGAGGAGCAGTTCAACCAACCCAGGTAAGTCATAGGGCCATGTGCAGCCACCAGTGGCAAGTGCACAACCCACAAACACACATGGACAAACCCTAGGGGTGCATGTCGTAAAGGGAATTGGCTGAGCATGGACTACACACACCGTCAGGGATGGGCAAGGCCTAACATGGCACGCAGTCACACACACACACACACACACACACACACACACACCCCACAAGACATGCACAAAGGGTAGGAGGCATGCTGACCCCAACCACCCTGCCTAGCCACACACACATCCGCAGACCACCACGCCCAGTGCCTGTCATTGTGCGTGTCTCAGACGCTGGGCATCATTGCACAGTGGTGGACAGTGCAATGCAGGCATCATCATGCACACGCCACCGTGGCCAGCAGCCGGGAGGGTGTGCACATGGAATGTGTGTGTGTGTGTGTGTGTGTGTGTGTGTGTGCAGGGTAAGGTACCCCACCCGTGCATTGCACGTTGAACAACACACTGCACACAGGGCAGCATCAGACAGTAACCATGGTGGGAGACAGGCCAGTCATGCGGCACAGTGCCACAGCCACCACGGATGCATGGGTGGCCCCACTGAGACCCGCCAGCAGTGACAGGCTGACCAATGGCTTCATGGGGTAGCACCGACGGTCCCCCAGGGGTTCTGCTGTGGGAATGTGACCATTCTTGAGCAGGGGTCTGCAGCTCACCGAACATGCCTGTGCCAGGCGTGCTCAGAATGCGCACAGCTGAACCCGGTGTTGTCAAGGAGGGCGTCACACGATGCTGGGAACGGGGAGGTTGACATTGCACTGCGCGGTGTCTGCAATGCATGGGCAAATAACTGTGTGCCCATTGTGGCCATGACAGCTGTGAATGCCTGTGTCTGCCTGTCAGTGGTGGTGGTCACATCCTCCCGCAGCCAGTCCATCCCTGCCAGGAGCAGACCGCTGTCCCTGTGGCGCCACTCCTCTGCCTGGTGCAGGACCGCACTGAGTGCATCCAACGCCATCACAAGCCGCAACTGCTGATCCACTGAATCATGGCGTATGAGGGTGTGCTCATCTAAGAGGTCATCCGCCTGATCGGCATGTTGTCCCTCATGGTGTTCGCAGCCATGATGGGCAGCACCCCTTGAGGTTGGGCACTGCACACCAGGGCCATGCCTGGGCATGTCCACAGGTGGTGCACTGACGCCATCCCCCAACACTGTCCCCCCATCGCCATTGGCCGACTGCTGACACTGCCCCTCTGGCTGCCGCTCTCCAGGGCTCAACAGTGCCTCCGCAGTGGCTGCAGCAGCCCCACTGTCCTGGACACACACCAGTGCTGCCCCACTGGTGCAGACAGGCACAGACTGGGACTGTGATGTCATGCAGGCCTCCACGGCGGCACCACCCACGGCTATGCCCATGCTGTAACCTGCTGTGCGGCCATCCTGTAGCCCACACGTATCACTGTCCTGATGTGAGCTCCATCATCATCAGTGATGGATCCAGCACCAGTCCGAGTCTCAGCATGCTGGCATCCATGGATGCTATCACGCTGGGACATGGGCAGAGCCTCCTCCACACCTGCTCCACCAACATCAGTCCGAGCAGCCAGGCGGGCCCACTGTCGTCCCAACCCTCGGACACCTGTGGAGGTGGATGGGCCCTCCTCTGTGTCCAGGGTATCACCCTCAGTGGACGAGCCCACCACCGCTGACCCCTGTAGATGCTCAGGGGCTGTAAGGGAACACAGTAGCATTAATGTATCTGCCCTACCCTGTGGCATCCCCACCACAGTGACAGATCAGGACCTACCATGCAGTGACGGGTACCACCCATCTGGAAGCCACCACCTGGAACACCCTCAGTGGCACAACACCGCATGCTGCAAGCAACCCACTCTTTCTGTGGCATCAGGCATTGCACGGCTGACTGTCCCCCACCAGTCGCAGCCCGTGATGCCCTGATGGCAGCCACCTTATCCTTAATCTTCCTCCTGTTCGTACCCACCTTCTTCTTGCACTCCTGCACGGACCGCTGGTGGCTGCCATGCTGGTTGATGGCACACACCACCCCACCCCATGCAGCTGCACAGGCTTGTGGTGTTCCCCGCTGTCCGCTGAGCAGCGGTTCCTGGTCAAGGTAGGCCTCAAACAGGGCATCTGTTTCTGCCTTGGTAAAGTTTGGCCTCCTCCTTCTCCCACGTCTCTGTTCCTCCTCCTCCACCTCACGTTCGCTCATCATTGATCCTGTGGGAATGACAGATGTTACCTCTGACTGTGCAGTCCCATGCATCTCCCACACACCACAGTCCACACTCCCAAACAGCATGCAACTCACCACAATAGACTGCAATACCAGACTGTGGCATCTGCAGCCCAATGTTGCATTTATATAGTGCAACACATGCAAATGAGGTGAGGCTCAATTTTAAATGGATGCTAATGCAGTATCTGTGCCATTGAATCACTGATGAGCAGATTTGCATATATCGGCTGAATATCGCACTGTTGTGCCTTGCGCAATTGTGTTGAATTTGCTCAGGCAAGGGCGCAGTTCTATGACGTGCATAGTGGACACTGAATGGCGCATGCCCGGGGTGCTGATGCCAACACCTGCCGCGTTGCTGAAGTGCTGTGCACAGGAGGCAGTGCAGGGCACGGCCACCATTGTGCCAGTGGTGCTACTGCACTGTTCACATGTATGGCGCTCTTGCACTGGGGCACCATAGGTGCCGTGGAGCCACAGCACAGTAGACCACTGCAGGGTGTCTCACACAGGCACCCAATTGTGCTACACGCAGGGAGTACCAATCGTGCTCTGGTGGTCCATGTGCAAGACACCCTTGACCCTGTGCCCGACCTTTGCCCCAAGGCACCATGCGTCCACATGGGTGCACCACTATCACACTGTTCAGTGACAGCGCAATGGGGAATGGTAGCGCTGTACCATGCAGCATCTGCACGTGGCGGCCTGTGCTACCGAGCACCATTTTGACTCCGACCAGCTTCAGCAATGGCAAGATGGAGGGCTGCTGTTTGGAGTCAGGTGGAGCTGGCCAATTTGGTGGCCATAGTGGAGCCCTATGCTGGGGAACTTTTTGGAAATGCACCCCTGGACAGGGCCAGGAGTGCTGTATGGGAGGAGGTGGGGGTGGCGCTGGAGGAGGCCACAGGAATGGAGCATCCAGGTGAGCAGTGTCGCCACAGATATGGGGACCTCCAGCGCAGGGACCTGGACAGGCTTGCCTGCCTGCAGGCACACACCAGGAGAGGCACAGTGCCATGACCAGGTAGGTGCCCCATCCAAACACTGGTTGCACCCATACGGGTATTGCGGTGGTCATGTGTCCACCACATGGGGGGGGTGGGCCGTCAAGTGCGGGCAGTGGTGTTGGTGGTGGTGGTGGTGGAGGTGGTGTTGGGGGGGTGCGGCATGGCTGGGCTGTGCAGGATCGCACACATCCAGGGGTGGGGGGCCTTTGATACTGAATTGTACTGATATTCCCCTCTCCATGTTTGCACCCTAGGCCCTTAAGAGTGGCGCCAAGCCTGAGAGGGCCGACACCGAGGCATGGGTAGGGGAGCTGGTCAACAGCCACAGGCAGCCGGTCGGATCGGAGTACAGCACCCAGATCAGGCTGATGATGGTGAGTGCCTTTCTTCCAGGATATTCTGTGCATGCTGTGTTGCAGGGCAGGTGGCGGGGCATGGCCAACATCCATTGACACCACTGCCATGCACACCACACAGTACAGTCAGCACTGTCCAGTGGCACTGCATGTGTGGGTGTGCATTGCTGGTGGTCCATGCATGCACTGGGTACATGGCTATGCCACTGCCTTCGCACCGCATAGCCATGTCACTGTACAGCCATGGTGGTGCTGTGCAGAACTTGGGTGGTGGGTGTGTGCAGCGGTCTGCATGGCTGTGTGTGCCTGGGTGGGCAGGTCATATGGACATGATCACTGTGGGTGGTCGCATACCATCACAGGGGCGTGTATCATGGCTGTATGCCATGCACAATGGTTGGGCTGCAGGGGGATGGGCATTCACACCTATTGACTCTGCTCCCTTGTCCTAGGTGGATGGAGGATGATGCACCTGGAGAGGGCCATGCAGGAGCTGCTACAGGTGGCACGTGCCTCACTAGAGATCCTTCAGCGGATGGACCAGCATGGCGTCAGGAGGAGATGTGGCGGGAGGCACCACAGGAGTGGGGAGCGGGGTGCCCGCTGAAGATACCATGCCCCGGGTTCAACCCTACCCCCAGACCCACCCTCACCCTCGTTCCCTCTACCATTTGTTCACCCCTGCCCCTTACCCACCCCCACCTGGTTTGTGGCCCTCACCCCCAACAGTTTTGTACATATTTGTAAATAGTTGTTTTCTACCTTTTAATATACATTTGTTTTGTTATGCCTACTGTGGTGGTCTCTGATTTGCAGCGGGCTACAGGTGCTCAGCTGCAGTGGTGTGCATGGCATCAGGGGTGGTGCAGTCATGAGCGTGTGTGTGAGTCCGTAGAGGAAGCAACTATGGTGTGGGCATAGCTATCAGTCACTGTCTGTGGTTTGTGTGCTATTCCCTGTGCACTGGATGGCTGTGTACAGTGGTCCACAGTGCATGCACTGTGTTCATGGTGCACATGTCAGACCGTCCATGGCCTGTGCAGCTGACACCCTTGCATGTCTGTGACCTGCACAGTCCGCTGGCATGTCAGTGGTGGCTGTTCATGCTGGACAGCCACTGTACCCAGCACAATGCTGGGTTGCCTCCTGTCACTGGTGTGGTGCATGTCTGCCTCAGGTGGCACTGTGGCCTCCGCTGTTGTTGTCCCACATCCATGCTGTCACTTGTGTCTGTTGCAGGGGATGTGCTCCACTGTCTGTCACTTGTGCTCCGGGCGCATGCTAGTGGCGTACAGCTTCATGGTGCCTGCGCAGGGTGGCTGGCACTCCTGTGCCATGGAGGGGTGCTGGCCTTGTGTACAGGGATTCTGTGGCCACACGCCAGGGGCTTGGTTGACCCGCTACTGTGTCTCTGTGTTGGTGTGCCCTTGGGTATGGGTGGGTGTTTGTCCATGCACTGTGTTGCATCCTGTGTGGCGCATGCTTCCATGCACCACTGTGGGTGTCTGCACTGGCTGTTGTGGCCAGTGCTGGGCCGGGGTGTGTCCTTGGGAGGGTGTGCAGGGTGCTGTACCACTGGTGGTGGGGTCTGGGGCTTCCCTGTCACATGTGGGGTACCTCATGTGCCAACACACGGTCGGTCTCTCAGCTGTACTTCGGGGGGACGTGCATGGCGGCACTGTGTATGCAGTCGTTGCATCGCTGTCTGCTGCCACCCACTGAAGGGTGCTCATGGTGGGGCTGCCTTGCATGGTTCTGTGGTGCACAGGGTTGCATTGTCACAGTGGGGGTGGTGGCATTCATGGGATGTCCTGCACTGGTGGGTGCTGCTCCTGGGCAGGGTGTCTGGGGATCATGGTGCAGGGTGTGCTCTGCATTGGTGGGATGGTGTGGCATGGGGTGGAAGGACCTCCTTGTGTGCCGGTCACAACTTGCCAGGGGGTGTGCTGGTGCACCATGTCCCGGCTGAGGGTTTGTTGCTGGTATACATGGGCCAGTGGTTCTTCCAGCTCTCCTCTGGTTGTGCAGTGCATGGGGTGTGGGGGGCAATGTCTGTTCTGCTGTGTGCTCCTCTGCCCATCTCTAGCATGGGTGGTGGGCCCATGCATCCTGTCCCTGTGCATCTCTGGTTGTGCTGTTGCACTGCTGCCCTGCTCCACTGAGCATCTCTGGTTGTGCTATTGCACATCTGACCTGCGCCACTGCACATCCCTGGTTGCACTATGGTGCAGTTGGTGCGATATTCAGTCATGTGCCGCAGGCGCATCTTGACCTGCGCAGCGTTTGAATATCACGCGTATTGTGCATGGCGCAGTGGACTTGCGCTTGATCCAGCTGTTGCGCACTTTTATGGCACAGTTTGAATATCTGGGCCAATGTGTGCAGAAGGGCAAGGGGAGGGGCATGGCTATGAATAGCCATGCTACCCCATATTCAGTGGCTTTGTGCTGTGCAAAATGGTTTAGCACTGTTTTTTTGCACAGTACAAATACTGCCAAACAAAAACCTGACTTACTGCAGGCAACCCTAGCAGCTGCTGAAGGTAATACAGCCATCTAGCCAACTGGCCACTGGTCAGGGGAGCACACCAGTCTAGGATCTGTGGCATCCCCCCCCCCCACTGATTGCCAGCCCATAGTACCTGCACAACCCTCCCTGATGCTAGTGGATCCCACCATCAATCGCTGTCCCCCAGTGTAAGAAAAAAAAATCCCTGGTGCTAGTTGTCCACCCCTCTGATTGCAGGCTCACAGTGTAAGAAGAAAAGTCTCTGGTGCTAGTAGTCCCCCCCCCCTCCAATTGCTGGCCCATAGTGTAAATAAAATAATCCCTGGTGCTAGTGGTCCTCCCCTTGGATCCCCAGACCCTAATGTAAGAATAAAACCCATGGTGCTAGAGGTTCCTCCATCTGATCACAGGCCTGTAATGTAAGAAAAAAAATCACTGGTGCTTGTTGTCCCTGCCGATCACCAGCCCATAATGGAAATGAAAGAATCCCCAGTGATAGTGGTCCCTTCTCCCTCTGATCACCGGCCTGTAAAGTAAGAAGAAAAATCCCTGGTGCCAGTGGTCCCCCCTTCCAACTGTCAGCTCCTACTTACAAAACAAAGCTTCCTTAGCATCCAATGGTCCTCCCCAGGTACCAATCTATGGTGCCGCCACTGGAAATACCATAATCCCTTATATTTGGTGGCTTTCAGTGCACCAAGCACCACACCCAGTCACCTTACCAGTACCCTTGGTGTTCAGGGTGCAAATATGGAAACCACCACAGCCCTTCTCACACCTCTTTGGTTGGCCACCATATGTCCAGGCAGGAAGCATGCCTCTTATTTATAGGACAGGGCATGTCACCCTGTCCCATAAATAAGAGGTGTGCTCCTTGCCTGGACATATGGTGGCCTGCCGAGGTAGTGTTAGGAGGGCTGTGCTGGTCACTGTATGCACACCTGTGGCACTGAGGGTACTGGTAAGGTAGCGGGGGGCTCGGTGCCATGGGGGGCCTCTAGACATCAGAAATGATGGTATTTCCAGTGGTGGTACCATGCATTGGTGCCCGGGGACCACTGGATGCCAAGGAGGGTTTGTTTTATAAGTAGGGGCTGGTGATAAGAGGGGGGTCCACTAGCACCAAGGATTTTTATTCTTAAATTATGGGCTGACAATTGGGAGATCTGCCAGCACCAGGAATTTTTGTTCTTACATTACGGGCTAATGATTGAAGGGGTGGATCCCTAGCACCAGGGATTCTTTTATTTACATTACGGGTGAATGATAGGAGGAGGGATGACTAGCACCAGGGATTTATTTTCTTACATTTTGGGCCAGCAATCAGAGGGGGGACCACTAGCACCAGGTATTTTTATTCTTACATTACGTGCCAATGATCAGAGGAAGTGAAGGGACCTCTAGCACCAGGGATTTTTATTGTTACATTATGGGTGATTGACCGGGGGGGGATCACTAGCACTGGGGATTCTTTTATTTACAATATGGGCCAGTGATCATGGTGGGGGACACTAGCACCAGGGATGTTTACTTTTACATTACAGAATGATGATCGGGAAGGGGGTCATAAGCACCAAAGATTCTCTTATTTACACTACAGGCCTGCAATTGGGGGGAACACTAGCACCAGGGACATACACATGCTTGAGACTGGGCTATTGGGGGGATCCATGATAACCTGCTTCACTACCCATGCAAATGAGCTCATAATGAGCATGCAAATGGCCCCTTAGTGCATTGCATACCAAATGGGCTCATTTGCATGGGTTTCTTTGAATACTGCAGGTAGTGCTCAGGTGTTATCCATTCTGGCAGCATACTCTGAGATCCATGTCGGGGAAGTGCTACTTGACTTAGTGCTGTATTGACATAGCCTTGTATTCAGTTGAATAGCACTGGTGTGTTATTCAACTGAATGTAGCATCTTCAGGCTCCCAGGCAATCGCAAGGCACAGCACAAAGTTTTGCTCTCTGCTTTGCACTATTTCAAATATCAGGTCCTAGAAGTTTTCAAAGACAAAGGGCGATCATCTAAAAATAAACTAAATAATAATGGACCAAAAACTGAGCCTTGTGGAATGCCCAAAGTGACCAGTAAAGGAGAAGAAAAAATATTATGAAATTTTACTTGTACATGATGTGACACGTGGAGCCACTGTATAATTTTGGGAGGGAAACCTAAGCAATCAAGGCTGTTTAATAGCAAAGGATGAACAAGATCAAATGCCTTGGACAAATCAATGTATATGGAACCAACAGTTTCACCACTATCCAAGGCCTCATGAATGTTGTTGGTAAAGTAGACAAGAGCTGAGATGGTGCAATGTTTCTTTCTAAATCTATGTTGTTCCTCAATAAGAACTTCATATTTCTGTAGATGGTCCATTTAAGCAAAAATACCCAAGCGGGGGTAGTATTGGCCAATACTGGACTGCCAAGACATGCAATGAGGCTCGACACCACAGGTGGAGGGCCTTATAGCCCCTGAAAAGTCCGGTGCTGACCAATACAGTAAACCCTGGTGGCTATTATGGTGCTTAGAAAATAGTTAACATGTTGAGAATAGGGAGACAGACAAGTAGTGTAAATTTCAAACAAATAAATATTAATTTATTAATTATTTAAAGCACTTAGGAGACAAAATATTCCCTCTGGGAGAGGTGGGTAAAACAACAAAATACTCTGAACTCATGCTGCACACTGGTAGTGGGCTTGGGCAAAATAAGAAAGGTAGCACATTGCTTCTTGTACTGTACTCAATAAAACTGACAGGAGACATGAATGTGCAGTTTATCAAGTTGAAAGGCCCTTTAGGTGTCAGGGAAGTGCTGCAGTGAGACATCACTGCTACAGCTCTGCTTGTGCTGGGTTCAGTTGCTGAGTAATGCAATGTTTCCTGATTTTGGTTGCTGCATACAAGGAGACTGCACCACTTTTTTACTCTGTTTGTTTTGGACACCAGTGGGAAGCAATATTGGATTTACACCAATGGCCGGTCATGATCATTATCTCTCAGGCTTCTAGAGCAGCATTGGAGAGAATCAGAACAATGGTAGATTGAATGCTGTGATTTGTGTACGTGTCGCACAACTCAACCTCGATGTTCAATTTTTTCATTAGGAAGTCCAGGAAGTTTTCCCCATGAGCTCATTAGTGTACCACACTTCTGCGTCTCAGTACGTTTGTGTCAGACACTGAGGGTGTCGGTACATAGTGATAACATTTGGTGGCATTTTACTCGTGTTTTTTACAGGCCTTCACAGGACAGTGTGCTTTCAGGTTGTGCATATCATAGGAATCATAGGAAATACAAAGCTTATTTTTAGACTTTCGTCCATTATGATTGCCATGTCATAAACTAGGGAACTCTGCCATTGGACCTGTAGTAGCTATCTAGGTTATTTTTAAAAGATTCCATTGATGTGCTACCTACTACTTCTAATTAAGGGGTGTTCCAAATAGGGATGACACGCTGACTGTACCAGTTTTTTCTCTTGAGTAGATTCCACTTATTGGCTTTCAATTTGTAGTGAGTGGGCTCTGGTATTATAACTTTGTAACTTTAATTCTAGACCTAAGTCATCCCATAGTGCATTGTCAGTGAATGTCTTGTATAGAAGACACATATTTCCTTTCATTCTTCTGTATTCCAGACAGAATAAATCAAGGTCCCTCAGTCTGTCCCCGTAACTCATCAACTCCATGCCTTGGATGGATCTTATGGCCCTTCTCTGGAGTCTCTCTATTTTGTTGATATCTCTCTTCTTATATGGAGCCCTGACCTGGGAGCAGTACTCCAGCTGTGGCCTCACCAATGACCCATGAAAAGGCATCAGCACTTCACGCCTCCTACTCCCTATGTGTCTAAGGATACAGTTTAATGTACTGTTGGCCTTTTTACTTATGTTGTCACAATGTGATTTACATTGTAAATCATTGGTGACAATAACCTCTAGATCCCTCTCTTCTGATGAACAAGACTCTGAACAGGTGGAGCAAGTTGGCGTCAGTGCTGTGCTGAGTGTCTTGCTGCTCTCTGTTTTGAGAGCAATCTGCCTTTCCACTCCCTGATTTAAAACAATTGTTATGCTATCGTTAGTTTTAAGCTATTGCTAATTTTCCTCTCTTTTGAAAGCTAATTCGATTGTGCTGATCTCCCGGTCTATGGTTTTGTCCAGAGATCCAAAAAACATAAGCCATTTTTAGAATTAGTGGGATAGTTAGGGTTGCTTAGAGTTAGACATGGCTGGGCAAGTGAGCCAGAAACAGGAGGCAGTTTTTTTTTGTTTTGGAGAGTAGAAGACCCTCGATCCCTACCTGCTCGAGAGCAGGCCGTGAGGTTCAGCATCTGTTTCCTGTCCCGATCCCTGGATTTCTTGCTGCTGCTGTCTGGTGGAGGCCTCTGGTGTAGAGACCGATGCTGCTCAGAAGGAGGTGCCTTTCAAAGAGAAGGTGGCTGGCCTGGTTGATTTCTCCAGGACTGTGAAGCCTGGACTTCTGTGTGAATCCATCTGTTTTGGCTCATCCGGTTTTATTGGAAGGTGCTTCACTAACACCTTAACAAGAGGGCCAACTGGACTGGTTTGTGCCATTTGCTCGTCGAACTCCTTTCCCAGGAAACATGGAAGAAAAGGGAGTCTGCCACATGTATCTCCTGGTGGAAGGCCGAATTTGCTACAGCAGTCCTTGTTATAGCGACCTGGGTTTTTTGACTTTTCCAGTCCTGTATCGCTTTTTGGCTGCCCGAGGACTGCAGATAGCCTGAAATCTCCCCCCCCCCAATTGGATCATCATTAAAGGGAAGGGGGGTTGGATTGGACAGTGACTGTGTGAGTCTGGACTTGGACTTTTTCCATCTTTGGCGCTGAATTTGTTTCCTGACCCCCTGGCTGGTGAGAGTGGCTGAGGGGGTGATTTTCTGGATTACTCTCGTTCCAGCTGTTGAATTTTTAGTAACTTCACTAAAATATCTGCCCTAGGGTGGAGGTCAGTGAGAGGGTCCTCCATCTCTATCTATTTTGGGCAGTGAAGAAATTTTTGCTGCAAAAACTGTGTGTGACATTAACAATAATCTTGTTATTCTGCTTGGATTTATTAAAAGGGGATCAATGGTCATTACTCTCTTGGATTGAATTATCTGCTCTCTGTTGTTTCTTGCTTTCTTTGGGAGTGTTGGGAGGGATTGGTTTGGGGTTTGGAGTGTTAGAGGTAAATTGAGTGGCTGTGTGATGTGCATGGTTTAGGGCTGTTACTTATTAGTGTGTTTGCTTGTGTGACTGTTAGTTAGTAGTGTGAGCGGGCTATCCAGGGGAAAAATATGTGTCTGGGGAGGCCTGTGGGTTTGGAGTGGGCTAGAATCATGTATGGGGTGTACCAGCTTCTTGATTTGCTGCCCTTTACCAACCACCCTGTTTCCATCACTACAGCTCAACGCTGTTGGGAGCTTGGGATTAAGAGGTCTTGCATTGACTGGGTGTGGCGGGGTGCCCCATGCCACGTGGATGGAGGTAGGATTGAGGCTATCAGGTGCAAAAGACGCCCTGGGTGTCGGCAGACCTTAGAGAGGGGCCAGGCGTATTTGGTTCCAGTCCCCAGGGTTCCCACCAGACAGAATGGGCTAGTAACCAGTAGAGCGACACTATCCACCAATCCCCTGATTGCAGTGCTTTGCAATGCCAGATTGATAAGGAACAAGATAGCAGTTATAGTGGATTTGATTTACTCGGTCGCTCTGGTGTGCATCATTGAGACCGGGGTGGGTGATGATGCTGGTCCAGTTTTAGAGGCCGCTGTTCCCCACAGATATACGGTAGTGCATTGCCCCAGAGTGGAGTGCAGGGGTGGGGGAGTGGCCATCTGTTTTAGATCTGAACTTGGCTTCACCATGCACCTAGTGAGAAAACTGTGATCTTTTGAATGTGTGACCATTCGTGGGGGTCCGGGCACAGGCTTCAGGATTCTCTTGATTTACCACCTTCCTAGGATGGCAGGAGAATTCCTACATGTGGTAGCTGATTTCATCATCTGCAAAATGTTGGAATCCCCCAGATGTTTAATTCTGAGGGACTTCAATGTTTGGGCCAATGATGAAACTTCTAGGCTAAGTTATAACCTCCTCCAGATGATGTCATCCCTGGGCTTGTCGCAAGAAGTTTCTGCCATGACCCACCTGGGCAGCTGCATGTTGGACCCGGTTCTCTCTCTGGGGCTTGAGGTTAGTAACCTCAAGATTGATCTGGTCATTAGGTCCGATCATTGCATGGTGGAGTTCTCATTTGGGGCCTCCCCCCCGAGAGCCCTCCCCCTGCACAGATAGTTAGCTACCGCCCTTTGAGGAGCTTGACCTTGGAGGGTTTCCTGGTGGTGATTGACTCATCTAGTGTGAGTAGTGTGTGCATAAGGGTATGGGTGAGGCTGTTGCTGCCTATAATAAGGTTTTGACAGCAGCACTCAACTCTTTTGCACCAGTCCGTGTATAACTCAGATCCTCTCACTTGAGTTTCCCCATGATTTGATGAGGAGCTCCAGGTGATGAAGATCTTGGGTCAGAGGTTGGAGTGCTGCTGGTGAAAGTCCAGGTTGGAGATGGACAGACTGGCCCTGCGCTCCCATTATGGTGACTATCAGGGGGCAATCACCCATAAGAAGACAGAGTTCCTATCCAGGGAGATTGCTGCTAAGAAGAATTGACCAACTGTGCTCTTTCAAACTGTAATATGGGCGACAGTGGTCACCTTGGCATCCAGAGAGCACTCACCTGGTTGGTGTGAGTTTAAACTGGTGGAGGCAGTGGAGGTCATTCGGGTTGTTCATGAACCGAAGCACACATATTGTGAACTGGACCCTATGCCAATGTGTTTCTTAGTGAGATATGTTGACACCATAGGCCCGGTGTTTGCCTTGACTTACCGGTGCTCTCTCTCAGAGGGAGTCTTTCCAGATGTCTTGAAGGAAGCACTGGTCAGGCTTCTTCTGAAGAAACCATCTTTAGACCCTGACATCAAGTCAAATTACCATCCTGTCTCCATCTTCCCATTTTTAGGGAAGGTTTTTGAGAAGGTTGTGGTGCTTCAGCTTGAGGAGCACCTCATGGCCTGTTAACTGTATGAACCTCTCCAGTTGGGGTTTCATGCGAGGCATAGCATGGAAACTGCATTAGTTTGGGTGTACAATGATCTCCTCAGGGCTAGAGATTGAGGGGAGGGGACAGTTCTCATGCTCCTTGATCTCGCCTCTGCTTTTGCTACGGTAAACCATTGCGTGTTGCTTGACCGCCTGAGGGAATTTTGTGGACTCACCAGCACTGTCATCTGCTGGCTAGAGTCCTATCTCATGAATTGGAGGCAACGGGTGGTGATGGGGAATTCCTCTTCCTCCTCTAGCCTCCTGTCATGTGGAGTACCTCAAGGTTCGATCCTGTCACCATTGCTGTTTGCTGTGGACATGCTGGCCACGGGAGAGCTCATTAGGAAGTACAGCTTGGGTTTTCATTTCTATGTGGATGATCCCCTTGCCAAGACGAATGACTGGATGGCCTCCAGCTGGTTGTGACTGAATCTCAATAAGACAGAGGTACTGGTTGTGGAGTTGAACAGAAGGTGTAATAGGATGGCCTCTAGCGCAAAGACAGGTCTGTTCCTGGGGTCAGTGCCATTGAAGGCCTCCTCTAGGGTGTGCAATCTTGGTGTGACCTTTGACAGCATATTGACATTTGATGCTCAGGTGTCATCTGTTGTCTGGACCAGCTTTTACCATCTGAGAAATATCTCCAGGATCAAGCCCCTAGTTCCACCCCTGGACCTTTCCACCATGGTACACGCCTTTGTGACATCAAGGCTTGACTACTGTAATGCATTCTACCTCAGGGTCTTGGGAGGTACCCTCCGTAGACTGCAGCTAGTGCAGAACACGACTGCAAGGTTATCACCCCGGTACTGCATAAACTGCACTGGCTACCGGTCAGGTGGAGGGTTCTCTTTAAGGTTGGTTTGCTCACCTTTAAGACCCTACATGGGCTGGGCACTGGATACTTGTCTGATCTTCTGACCCCCACTACCTCGGTCTGCTCCCTTCACTCCTCTGATAGGGGCCTCCTTGCGATTCCCAGGACAAGGTTGAAAACTGCCTGCAACAAAGCATTTAGTGTCGCTGGCTCCATCCTGTGGCATTCGCTTCTGCCATCTGTACGGGAGACCCCTTCGGTTGAAGTGTTTAAAGCCCACCTAAAGACCTACTTGTTTAGCCAGGCCTTCCCGGACACTCTGTATTAGATCATTCCTTGGGCTGGCCCTTCCCAACTACAGTTCTTATTTTAGGCTTTATTTATTTTCTTATTCTGTTTTTTTAATTATTATTGTATTCTATTGCTTTATTTTTAGTATTTTTGATTTGTACAGCACCCAGAGCCTCTGGGATTGGATGCCAGGAAAAATAAAATTTGCCTTGCCTGCCTAACTATTATTTAGCTTGTAGCTGAACCCAGGTTTTTTTCCCATATGCATTACACTACATTTGTCCTTATTTAGCTGCAACTTGCTGGTACTTGTCCAGTCCTGTATATGTTCTAATGCATGCTGGAGAACAGTACTATCCTTGGGTGTACTGACTACTGCAACCCTTCTGCAGTCATCTGTGAACTTAGTAATCCATAGGTTTCGTGTTCATATTTTAGAGATGCCACATAAATGTTGATACAGCTGTTGATACAGCTGATGCAGCTGCACTGCAATTCTTTATTTATTTCCAGTTGATCGTTGTGGTTTTTAGTAGCTGGATTGTGCGATAGGGTCTTATATTCTTGAACTGTTTCATCCCTTACTATTTAAAAAGATTGCTGCATTAGGACTCGGAGACCTTCCCTCTCAGGCCTGGCCATATGATGTTGAATTTCAGACCACGCGTGCCGCACTAGGCCAGGTGCAGTGTCGGGTGAAATTGCCCTGGACTCTTTCAGTTTGCATAAGTGAGATTCTGTTACAGGAGGATGGTTTAAGGCAGTGTCTTTATTTTATTTCCAGAACTGTTAAGTATACTTTTAAACACATTTTTGGCTGATTTGAAATTTGGATCACTAATTATGCTCAGGTTTCCAGTGACCACAGAGCTGTTTACATGTTGGTTTGTGCCAGCTTGAAGAGAATAGGATCCTGACAAGGAGTACTGTTCACCACTACCAGGTTGCACTTCTGCATAGAATTTATGTAGGACACTGTTTAAAACATCACAGGAATTGGTTTTCTGGTTGGATCTTTTTGTACCTAATGCTTATTCACCCTTACTCAGCTACTTACTCCTAATTGACAATTATTTGTGCTCACTCGTCTACTGTTTCTTTTATCTACCTACTCCGAACCTAGTCTATTTTTACCTGTGGCTGCTTACCCATATGCACTTTCTTGCCTGTTATATGTCCCTATTTTGGGTCAGTTTCTATTTGAGCCTAATTCACCCTCTACCCCCATTCTCTTGCCTCCCCCTCTACTGGAACCCTCCTATCATACTCTTCTTGCTACTTATCTATCTTATCATTCTCCTCCTCCTTCCCCTACCCCTCCCTCCCTCATGCCTTCTCTCATTCCCTCCCTCTCCCCTTCTTCTCACTTCCCTCCCTCTTCCCCACTTCATCACTTCCATCCCTCTTTCCATCACACTCTCTTCCCCTCCATTACTCTCCACCCCCTATCATCTATATCCACCCTGGTCTACTACCAGTCCCCTCTCTAAACCTTGAATTTTTCCACTGTTCCTTTCACTCCCTATCTCTCCAGCGCTCCACTCTCTCTCCTCCTAATCCTAAAAGGCAGAAGACTGTCTCCTTCTTCTTCCCCCTTCTTATCCTCCTCTTTCTGGCTGGCAACGTGGAGCCAAATGATGGATCCCCTTCCCCTTCCTCCTCCTCTTCTATACCTAAAGGCCTTAGCATTTTACAACTTAGTGCGAGAAGCCTACTCCCTAAGAGTGACCCCCTCAAAGTATGGATCTCCCTGCACTCTTCCAACATCTTGTATATTTCCAAAACCTGGCTTTCCTCTAGAGTTCCAGATTCTCATCTATCCCTCCCAGATGTCAACCTCTTTTCCCAGGACAGAGGCAAGCCTGGTGGAGTGGGCTTATATGTCCATCAATCACTCTTCTGCTCCATCTCTTTCAAGGAGGTCCTCCCCTTCTCTCGCAAGCTCCTACTAGTAAAACTCTCCTTCCTTTCCACCCTCCCTGTCTTCCTTGTTGTCCTCTATGCCTTGCTTAAGATAACTCCCTCTTCTCTCCTCAGCTCCGTCTCCCCCTAGTCTCCCTTTCTGCCTCCGGCAAGCTCATCCTCCTCAGAGACTTCAGTGTCAACTGGCTCTCCCCCACCTCTAAATCCATCCTCCATTCTGTCGAGTCCCTGAACCTCACACAGTTTGTCACTGAATCCACCAGACTCAACCCTCTTTCCTCCAACTACTCCATCCAGAACTGAGTGCTGTCCTCTGACTCCCATCTCATCATGGCTGCAGGCGTTCTCTCTCAAATGCCTTCAGCAACCACTGCTTAACCTATTATGTTAGGAAAGTTCATCCCTCAGTCCACCCTCAGATACATTTGTCATAGGTCACTCAGGTCACTTGAAACTGATGCCCTCCTAAAGGACCTTGACTCTTCATATTGGTCCACTGTATACTCAGCCCAGGACATTGAAACTGCCCTTTCACTTTTCACTGCCATCTTAAACAGTACCTGGAATACACATGCCCCCCACCTGAGAAAGACCAGAGTGAAATGTTTTCACCACCCCTGCATCACTCCTGACCATACTGAGATGTGCAAGTCTCAGGACCTTGCATGGGCTTGTTTTAGGAGCTCCCACTCCATGTCTGACCACCAACATTAAGGAACTCCTGTACAATGCCAATTTGGACAGCTGAGGCCCACCACTTCAAGTTCAACCTAGAGTCCCAATCCAAATTCTGGAAAGTGATCCACTCCTTATTCGACCCCCTCTGCCCAAATCTCATCCCCTCCCCCACACACACACTCCTGGCAGACAGCTTTCTGGTCTCTGACCACCTTGCTGTCACTTCCCCTTTTAACAACTTTTTCATCACCTGTGCACTACCCTGCCAGTCCTTTAATGATCTCTCTCACTCCATCCCTCATCTGTCTCATCAGATGGTTTTAGCTTCCCTCCTGTCTGCTCCCAGCAAGTTTTTATTGCCCTCATGTCTCCTAACCCTTCGACATACAGCCATGATTGCTTGGACTCTAAACTTTTTCATATATCTGCTTCTGCTATCATCCATCCACTTGCTCACCTTCTGAACCTCCCCCTTCCCTTCTGTGTTGTCCCTCATGCCTGGAAGGTTGTTGAAGTATTACCTCTTCACAAGGGGGGGTGATCCCTCCTCCCCTGGAAACTATAGGCCAACCTCACTCTTTCCCTCCCTTGCAAAACTTCAAGAGTCACTAGTGCACTCTAGATTGGCTGACTTTCTACACACTTCCTCTTTCCTCTATCCTTTCCAATCTGGCTTCAGAAGGAACGATTCCAGCATCTTCTTCCTGCTGCATGTAACTGACTCCATCCTTACTAGGATGGATCAGGGACACATCACCACAGCTATATTCACTGATCTTGCAAAGACATTTGACTCAGTGTTCCATCCCTCCTCCTGGCCAAGCTGTCCTCAACTGGCTTCTCTGCTCCTACTGTCGAGTGATTCCGCTCTTACCTAATGGGCTGACAACAGTTCAGGTAGGTGGTGTATTGTCCCCCCCCCATTTTAGCAGGTGTTCCCAGGACTCCATCCTGGGCCCTATTCTGTTCCCCATTTTTCTTAATGATCTCCACTCTTCTTGCATTTCTTTGCATATGCACATGTATGCAGATGACATGGTCATTTATTCACTGGGTCCTTCTACATCTGCAGTACAGGCCTCACTCTAGAGCACTTTTTACAACATGCTGCACTGGTTCCATGCCAACCAGCTCAAAGTAAACATCAAAAAGACTGTGTCCATGACCATTGGCACCAGCCAGAAACCAGTAAGGCTCTTGCCTTCCTCAGTCATCTCCACGGTGGATGGAACCCAACTGGAGGTTGTCCCTGCTCCAAATACCTTGGTGTGTGGCTAGACAGTAAATTAGACTTCTCTGTCCACATACATTCTGAACTTCATCGCAAGCTTGCCATCCTATAAAGTAACAAGGACAGCCTCCACACCCAAGTGCACTGGGAGCTGATAACCAAAATGGTCCTCCCTATCTTCAACTATGTGTATGTGGTCTATAGCTCCACCCCTCCCTTTTCTCTTGCCATATTGGATACCCCCTGTAATGTTTTCTGTTGCTTTGCCTCTAACTTTCCACCCTGAACCCACCATTGCTCCCTCTACTCCTTCCTTTCCACCCCTATTTACTCTTACATCACCAGTCCCACTGCTCCATCTTCACTGCCAAATACTGGTTTGGCTCTCTTCCCTTCTACCTAGCTTCTCTTGTCTCCCCTACCCCCCCCCTTACTCTCTACAGTCAAGGGACACTCGCAGCTTCCTTATTCCTCACCCTCGCTCACGTGCTAGTCAAGCTGCTTTAGCCTACTGTCACCACTCCCTTTGAAATCTGCTTCCCTCTCCCCTTTGTCTGTCCCTGTCCCTTCAAACACTTAAATGCTTACTAAGGCTCTCTTCTCCCCCACTGTGTACTACCTGCCACCCCTCTTCCTGATTCCTCTGTTTTCTTTCTCATCACTGCTTCTGGTCTCATTCCTAGCCAATGACTCCTCTTTTCTGGTGTTCCTTGAACTTCTAGTCCTCAGTCTGCTCTCTCTTGAGTGTTAAACTCATCCATTCTTATCTAATAGATGTTGTACTGCCTTCCAATGTATAGTGTGAACATCTTAGCTTATTTGCAACCCTAGTATGTCCTCTGGTCTATATTGTTGCCTACTGTGTTTTTGTACTTGTATTCTTTGCCCTTATTGCACATCTGATGATTGTAATTGCTTGTATGCCTACTCCCATCCCCCCCCCCGGTCACATCTGGAGATGAGTCTTGACTCAGTGTGCCTTTCCTGGTTATCAAAGTTTTAAATAAATAAATACATAAATACATAAATTATGATCATGTTTTGTTCATTGTCTAGTCCTCAGTAACTGAAACTGGCAACATAGTATTTTTTTTAGTATGTTTACTCACTGCCATGGGTACTACCCATACTGACCCCCCCCTCTGATTGCCTCTGGCTTCAATTAATTCTTCACTGACCTTGACAGATACACCTCACTCTTTAATAACTCCCCATTGCCTCCTTCTGCCTCAATCTCCCCCAACTTCATAGGGACTCGTCCCTCTTTACACCTGAAGCTGGCTACCACCAAGGAGGTCCAGAGGCTTCTAACTAGTTTGAAGGCTGAGAGCTCGCCTGGTCATGACACCCTTGAACCGAAGCGCCTCAAACTAGGTATACCTGCCCTTGCTCGCCCAGTACATGACCTTCTTAATTGTTCCTTCCTTTTAAGTACTGTTCCTGACAAGTGGAAGGTACCGGTAGTCATGCCTGTGCATAAGGGGAGACCCAACTCAGTAGCTGAGAACTTTAGACCAATATCCATCCTGTGCCCCCTGACTAAAATACAGGTACGTATAGTTTGCAATCATCTGCAGAGTTATCTAGAACACCACAATCTACTCTCTCCCTACCAGCATGGATTCAGAAAAAATCATAGCACCCTCACAGCTTTGACTAAAGTAACCACGGATATAATCCAGGCCATGGATCAAGGATCTGCAATGGGTGTTGTCTTTGTTGACATGACAAAAGCGTTCGACCTGGTGGATCATGGTCTTCTGCAACAATGGCTTCTTGTGCTTGGTCTTGATAATAGTGCTCTGGGTTGGATCAACTGATCTCTGTCCTGCCGATCCCAAAAGGTTAAGTGGGCTGGTGCCCTATCTAGCCTTAGACCCATAACTTATGGGGTGCCACAGGGATTTATTCTTGGGCCTATGTTGCTCTCCCTGTTTATTAATGACCTACCCAGTAACTGTGGTGGTGCATCTGTGCACCTCTGTGCAGACAATACAATCATATATCGCTCATCTCCTGATGTTAATCTAATAAACAGTGACCTTGCCTCTGACTTCTCTGACCTTGAAGGTTGGTTCAGGCGTAATCATCTCATCCTTAACACACAAAAAAAAAGTAAAAGTATGTTATTATCTCACCCATCCTCCTCTCCTAGTACCCTCCCACCTGCTTAATATCACATCTCTGAGTGGTGATACCCTTGAATCTGTCCACACCTTTAAATACCTGGGCATCACCCTTGATTCCTCACTTTCCTTTAATATCCATGCCTCCACTATAGTTAATTCCCTGAGCCAAAATTTAGGTCTCCTCTACTGTATCCATCCCTTCCTCACGTCTGCCTCTTGCTTTAAAATTGCTTCCTCATCCCTTCTCCCTTTCCTCACCTATGGTGCTCCTTTATTACAATCTACCAATGTCACTACCCTATCTCTCCTGGCTCATGCATATCATAGAGTAAGTAGGTTTGCACTGGGAGTCAACGCCCGTCACCATCACTGTGACATTCTTTCTTTCTTGGGTTGGCTATCATATGAATTTAAACTGAGTTATACCACCCTGAGTCTCCTGCATAAGATGGTCCATAAATTTACCCCTCCTTGCCTCAGTGTGATTTTTCACCATAGACAAGCCACCCAAGCTCTTAGATCTGTCTCTCTCCCCCTTCTCATATGTCCTATCCTGTGATTAGCCACTGCTCGTATGTTCTTCACTTTTGCAACAGTGTCTGATTGGAACTCCCTTCCTTCTTCCATCCAATCTTGTCTCTCTTCCCACATTCCAATCCAATTTGCTCACCACTCTTTCTGCTGCTGCTACATGCTCCTGCTTCCCATGATGCTTATCCTACTCCCACCCTGCTGTTTTCCCTTTGCTCTCCTATGCCCCACTCTCTACCTATGCTTCACTCCCTGCCCTTTACCCTGACTCATCTTCATACCATTCTGCATATGTTCTAATGGGAAGGGGACCTCACTCCTTGGTGAGAAGTTGGAATGCTTCAGCAGAGAGCATTTAAACTGCCAAGGGGGGTGAGTCAGGAGGGACAGGTGGCTTAGGATCACTTCCCCACGGTAGCATGCAAAAACACAAGTTGACAACAGGAACAACTGAAGTGGGCAGTGAGGAGCAGGCAGGTGAAGTGTGTAAAAAGGGGGATGTGGGGCAGGAGCACATGAACAAGAAAACCATGGTGGGGTAACAGGCAAGGGATAGAGAACAGGAACAGAGGGAGGGCAGGGTATAAAACATGGAAGGTCATGTTCAAAAATGCCCGCAGTCTGGGAAATAAGGTTCCAGATCTGGAAGCCTTGATGACGGATGCAGTCCTTGACATAGCAGCAATAACAGACACATGGTACTCTGCTAATCATGGCTGGGATGCTATACACTGTTCAAAAGGGACAGGGAAGGTAAAAAGGGAGGGGGAGTAATCCTGTACATCAGAGAAGGCATAAAGGCTACAGAAGTAACAGGAAGACAAGGGGAGGCCAAGACAATGTGGGGCACCCTTGAACCAGGGAATGGCACATCAGTACATACGGGGGTGATCTACAGACCTCTGGCACAGAGGGAGGAAGTGGACAGGGTACTAATGGAGGAAATTCACAACATGGCAGCTAAAGGGGAAATCCCGCTGATGGGGGATTTCAATATGCCCATTTTAGATTGGACCACACAGGCAGCTGCTTCAACCAGAAGCACGAGCATTCTGGAATCCCTGCAGAGTGTTAGACACAAATCTATTCTGGACTTGGTATGGACCAATGGAAACAGTCGAAGGAGTCCAGGTGGAAGGCAGCTGGGATCCAGTGATCACCATATGGTGTGGTTTGGCATGGAGACAGGGACTCAATTAAGCCACACAAGGGCAAAAGTATTAGATTTCAGGAGGGCAGATTTCAGTGAAATGAGTAGATGTTTAAGAGCAGCCCTGGAGAAGGAAGAGGTAATGGAGGGAGTGGAGGAACAGTGGGGGAAACTAAAAGGAGCCATAGTGGAGGTAACTAACCAATGCTGTAGGATAGTGGCAAAAGGGAAAAGAAGAAGGAAACCACTGTGGTTCTCTAAAGAGGTAGCAGACAAAGCAAGGGCTAAAAGAGCAAGTTTCAGGAAGTATAAGGGAACCCAAAGGGAGGAGGAGGACAGAGAGGTGTTCATTGAATGTCTAAGGGAAGCAGGGAAAGCTGTTAGGAGAGCCAAGGCACAGACAGAGGAGGGTTTATCATGGACTGTGAAAAAAGGGGACAAGACATTCTATAGGTACATCAGTGATAGAAGAAAAAACTCAGAGGGGGATTGTGAAGCTCAAAGGGGAGGAGGGAGAGTGTAAGGAGGGGAATCTAGACAAAGCAGAAATACTGAACAAAAACTTCTGTTTAGTATTCATTAAGGAGGGAGAGGGTCAAGGACCACAGTTGGGGAAAGAAGCAATGGGGGGAGAGGTGGACACCAGTCCATTCACAGAGGGGAGAGTTCTGGAGGAACTCACAAAGCTGAAGGTGCATAAAGCCATGGGGCCGACCACATACACCTGAGGATATTAAGGGAGCTGAGAATGGAACTAGCAGTGCCTCTGGCCACCCTGTTCATACAGTCACTCAACACAGGCATGGTTCCAGAGGAATGGAGGAGGGTACATGTAGTCGCACTGTGCAAAAGTGGCAGTAGGGAGAAAATGAGGAAATACAGTCTAGTCAGCCTCACCTCAGTGATGGGTAAGATCATGGAGACACTGCTGAAAAGAAAGGATAGTTTCACACCTGGAATCCAGTGGTGCCCAGGATCTGAGTCAACACTGATTCACAGCAGGAAGGTCTTGTCAAACAAATCTGTTTTGATTGGTTGACTACAGAAGTGAATCAGAGAGAGGCAGTAGACATCACCTAACTAGATTTCAGCAAAGCCTTTGATACCGTACCACACAGATGGCTGATTAATAAGATAAATAGACTGGGCATGAGCCATAAGGTGATACATTGAGTTAGAAACTGGCTGACGAACAGAAGACAGAAGGCGGTGGAGAATGAGATCCAATCCAGGGAAAGAGAGGTGACCAGCAGAGTACCACAGGGATCAGCACTGGGACCAGTCCTGTTTAATGTCTTCTTTAGTGACATTGCAGAGGGGCTGGAAGGAAAGGTCTGCCTTTTTGCAGATGACACCAAGATCTGCAACAGAGTGGATACTCCCAGAAGGGGTGCAGAAAATGAAGAGGGACCTGGAGAAGCTTGAAAGATGGTCGGAGGTGTGGCATCTGAGGTTCAATTCTGAACTGAACTGAAGTTCAGTCCTCTGAGGCCAGGAGATCAGAAGGCTGTGGGTTCTATCCCCACACCAGGCACTTGGATTTATATCCCAATACTGACACTGCAGTGCAGCTTGAGGGGGTGCTGCATTCCTGGGGTGCCGTCTTTCAGATGAGATGTTAAACTGAGGTCCCATCTGCCTGTTCTGGTGGTAGTTCAAGTGGATGTTAAAGATCCCATGGCACTTTTCAAAAAGAGTAGGGGAATTTTCCCAGTGACCTGTCCAAACTTCTCCCCATTCACTAAAATACCACCAACAGCTAAATCTGGTTCAAGGTCAGTTGGCATTCATCTGTATCCTCCTTCCTCTGAGTAGTGCCTGAAAACAGGAAAGAAATTGTCTAGTGCACTCACCCGGTCAACAAAAACTAAATAAATAAATTCAAAAAGGTGCAAGATAATGCACCTGGGTAGGTAGAACCCTGGGGAGAGCTACAGAATGGGGAGGGGGGTTGTGACTTTCATAGAAGAGGAAAGGGTCCTAGGAGGTTACCATATCTGATGACCTTAAGGTATCAAAGCAGTGCACAAAGGATGCAGAGAGGGTCAGTGGCATGCTGGGGTGCATAGGCAAAGACATTATTTGCAGGAGACAGGAGGTGTTGATGCCATTGTATAAAACACTGGTAAGGCCTCACCTGGAGTACTGCATGCAGTACTGGAGACCACACATGTATAAGGACATAGACAGGGTGGAGGCTATCCAGAGAAGGGTGACAAAGATGGTGCATGGCTTGCATAACAAAACATATGAGGAGAGACTAAGAGTCCTCACTATGCACTCACAGGGGGAGAGAAGAGAAAGGGGTGACATGATAGAAATGTTCAAGTACCTCAAGGGTATTAACAATGTGCAGGTGGGGGATCTTTTCCACTGTAGAAAAGCTATCAGAATGAGGGGACACAATATGAAATTGGGGGGGGGGATTAAGAGGTAATGTGAGGAAGTGTTTCTACACAGAGAGGGTGGTGGACACTTGGAACAGTCTGCCACAAGAGGTGGTGGGGCTAAGCACAGTGGCGGGGTTTAAACATGCCTGGGGCAGGCACAAGGAAACATTGGGTGTGGAGGGAGTGATGAATAGCCATTGATCACGTAGGGTCAGTGACTGCATACAAGTTTAGGGCTTATGGGCAGACTAGATGGGCCTAGTGGACCTTATAGAAACATAGAAGTTGACGGCAGATAAGGACCTCAAGGCCCATCCAGTCTGCCCATTTCTTGTTCTACCTTATGAATGTGCCATCGGCCTTTGCTCTGTCAATGGCCTATCTATTCATAGTCATCTGTATTGCTCCCTTATGCCTATCCCATGCCTGTTTGAAACCCTGAACTGTATTCATATCCACCACTTCCTGAGGTAGGCTGTTCCATGCATCCACCACCCTTTCTGTGAAAAAGAACTTCCTCACATTACCCCCTAATCGGCCTCCTTCTAATCTCATGCTGTGTGCTCTTGTCCTGCTATATTTCTTATTTTGATACATGTTAGACTCTTTCACCTTGTTAATGCCCTTAAGGTGTTTGAATGTTTTGGTCATATCACCTCTCTCCCTCCTTTGCTCTAGGGTATACATACTGAGCTCTGTTAATCTGTCCTCATATGTTTTCTGATGCAGACCCTGCACCATTTTGGTTGCCCTTCTCTGCACTGCCTCAATTTGGTTAATGTCCTTGTGAAGGTGTGGCCTCCAGTACAGCATGCAGTACTCCAGATGGGGCCTAACCAGTGTCTTGTAAAGAGGGATTACTACCTCACTCTTCCGACTTGTGATACCCTCACTAATACACCCCAACATCCCCCTAGCCTTACCTACTGCTTTAGTGGTCAGCTTGGATGATTTCAGGTCATTGGATATGATGATGCCCATGTCTCTTTCTTCCTTTGTGTCTGACAGCAACTACCCTCCCAGCCTATAGGTGGCTTCAGGGTTTTTCTTCCCTATGTGCATGATCTTGCACTTCTTTGCATTAAACCCCAGTTGCCACTCTTCCGACCATTTTGCTAGTTTATACAGATCTCATCTCATTTTGCCCACCCCATCTGGATCATCTACTCTGTTGCAGATCTTGGTGTCATCTGCAAACAGACAAACCTTACCCTCCAGTCCATCAGCAAAGTCACTTATGAAGATATTGAAGAGGACTGGCCCCAGGACTGATCCCTGATGTACCCCACTTGTGACTTTCATCTCTTCTGACTGTATACCATTTACCACAACTCTCTGTTTTCTGCTCGTCAACCAGTTTGCCACCCAGTTGACCAACTTCTGACCCACCCCAAGCCTACCCAGCTTATTAATCAATCTTCTATATGGAACAGTATTGAAAGCTTTGCTGAAGTCAAGGTAGGCGACATCAACTGCTCCCTCCTTGGTCCACCACTCTGGTTACCCAATCAAAGAAATCTATGAGATTAGTTTGACAGGACCTTCCTGTTGTAAGCCCATGCTGTCTTGGATCCTGTGCTCCTATGGATTCCAGGTGTTGCATTGTCCTTTCCTTAAGGAGTGCCTCCATGATCTTGCCCACTACTGTGGTAAGACTGACTGGTCTGTAGTTCTCTGCCTCCTCCCTGCTACCAATCTTGTGGAGTGGGATCACATGAGCCCTTCTCCAGTCTTCTGGGACCTCTCCTGTGCTCAGAGACTCACTAAACAGTTCTGATAATGGCTCTGCTAGTTCCACCATTAGCTCCTTTAGTACCCTGGGATGTATGCCATCAGGTTCCATTGCTTTGTCTACCCTGAGCTTATCAAGCTCTTGTAAGACCCTTTATTTTGTGAAGGGACTAGTGCACACCTCCCCCCCCCCCGTGTCCATGGTGCTGAGCTGTGGGAACTGCCCTACCTTCTCTTCGGTAAATACTGAGCAGAAGTATCTATTTAGGATAGATGCTTTTACATGGTCCTACTCCTCAATTGCCCGCTTATCCCCTTTGATCTTAGCAATACCCCCTCTGGACTTTCTCCTTTCACTAATGTATATATAGAAAGTCTTGTCACCTTCTTTTACTGTTTGTGCTAGTGTTTCCTTGGTTTGGGCCTTTGCCTGCCTTACTGCCTTCCCTACTTCCCTTAGGGAAGTTTGGTATGCCTCCCTATCTTCATCCTGCTGTGTTCCCTTATATTTCCTGAAGGTCAGCCTTTTGGCTCTGACTTTTTCTGCTACTGTTTTTGAGAACCAAAGTGGTTTCCTTCTTCTTTTGCCCTTCCTTTTCTCTGTAACACAATGGGATGCTGCTTCAAGTATTGCATCCTTAATGCTTGCCCACTTTGCTTATACCCCTTCACCTGTATTTCTTTTTGCCTGGGCTAGCTTAACTCTGTTGGCCATCTTATCAAAGTCAGCTCCTCTGATGTCCCATATTTCTGCCTTGGAATGGGATGATTTAGTTCTAGTGGCCAAATTGAACCATACCATGTGATGGTCACTGGCCCCCAGGTGACCTTCTACCTGAAGATCTGTGATCTTTTCCCTGTTAGTCAGTACTAGATCTAGAATAGCCCTGTCTCTTGTGGGTTGTTGTACCAGTTGTTTGAGGCCCTCTCTCTAGAGGGAATCCACCATGTGTCTAGTTCTGGCAGATGTTCCTGCTGGTATTGACCAATCTGCGTCTGGCCTGTCGAAGTCTCCCATTATCAGAACCTCCCCTTTAGCTGTCATGTTTTGTATATCTTCTAACAGTAAGGTGTCTTTGTCCTTCCCTTGATCTGGAGGCCTGTACACAACCCCAGTTCGTATGGATGTCCCATTTCCTGTTTCCAGGGTGACCCACAGTTCTTCTGGCTCCTTATGTGTATTCTGAATTTCTGTAGCTTTGATATTTTCATTGACATAAAGGGCCACTCCACCCCCTCTTTTTGCACCTCGGTCTCTTCTGAAAAGTACATAGCCAGGTACTGAAGTCTCCCAAGTGTGGTTATTGGTATATCATGTGTCGCTAATGGCTACTATGTCCAGTTTAGCCTCTGTCATTATTGCTTGCAGGTCTGGGGTCTTGTTTCCCAGACTGTGAACATTTGTGTAAATGATTTTCTATTGGCCAGATTTCAGTGTGTTAGTTGTTGGGCGAGGTCTGGCATTTCCCCTGTGTGTCGTATGGGGGGCCGGACCTTTTTCCTTATCTGGTGATGCAAATGAACTACAAACATGCTGAACTCCTGTTTGACCACTAGGTAAGGGGGAGGGTTGTTCTTCCCATTCGACGTATGGGGTGCTGCACCCCTCCCTATTTGCTAGTTTAAATATTCTGCAAAGACATCAAACCTTTGCACCAATGCACTGACTCCTTCCTTAGTCAGATGCAGTCCATCAAATTTAAAGAACTTTCGCTCCCAAAACTGTTGCCAGTTCCCTACAAATATTTGTCCTTTTTCTTGGCACCAGTCCTTGAGCCACATGTTTAGCTCCCCTATCTCCCCTTCTCTGCTGACAATTTCTATGTATCTATGTTCTGTATCTATGGTTTGACCTTAACAAGAGTATGCATAACTGTAACTTTATACATGCCTAGCCTGTTATTTATTTTATGTTTATACCATTACTGCATATTACTGTGCTTGATGACCATTGTTCTTTTACTATGTTTTGTTTTTGCTGCTGTAATTATCTTTCTGTGAAATTACACTGTATTGGAACTATATTTTCAGTGAAATTGTTGTAATTGTTCTGTACTGTACTTCTTTTGTTGCTCTCCCTGGTCATCCGTGAAAAAGGGACTGCTGCTGTCTCAGTGGACTTACCCGGTTACCAAAATTCAAATGAATAAATAAATAATTTTGGGTTCCTCACAATCGGCTTCAATCTCTGACAGCTGCTGAGCCATGAGGAAGAAGTGCCAATTTTCACTACTCACATTTTTCTCTTTCCTTCATTTCTTTAAAGCTGACATCTGTGGCTGCTCCTGTTCTTTCTCATCACTAAACATCATGTTGCTATCCTGATCTCCTGATTTCTAGGAATGCTGAAATCAAAAGGTATTTTGTCAGACCATGTTGTCTCATTTCTGTCAGAGCTACTGAGGAAAACGATGGCTACCTTTCAGAAGTCTGTGAGTGAGGTGGTAGAGTGATACAGATGGGTGCTGTGTTACTGACAGGGACCCAAAGCTGGTACTCATTTTTTTACTGGTCTCTGTTGGTAGATAGATGCATGGCAACAGAATGTTAATAGCCAGTCAGAAGGTAGGAATGACCATTGCCATTTTGGTAACACTTTAAGTGTCCTTAACTACACTGCAACGATTGTACAGTACAAGTCACATTAAACTGTTCTTCCATCTCACTGCTCTGGCATTTTATATGCTGACAATGCAGTGGCAACTCTAAATGCTTAAAATACAAACTCTGTTTCAACTATCCATCAGCTCAGAAGTAGCTCACATGCAATGCACTTTCAGCTCCCTTATGCAGCCCCCCAGTGCAGCAGTAAACTACATCTCCCAGCAGCCTCAGCTGCTGGGCTACAGTACAGTGCTTGTCATTTTATATTAGAATTAATGAATTTCAGTACCATTTTCTACCTTGTATGTTTTTTTCCTCATATTTTACTTTTTGTCCTGAATACAGCAAACAGCAGCAGTTTTCTTCAGCTGCTATAGTACAGTGCAAATCATGCAAAAGTTACCATTTGCGCAATAGCCATTCAATGTAACATGCATTGCACTATTGCGTAAACGGCAGCTTTTGTGTGGTGCGATGTCGGGGCTGAAAAACTACTGCATCCAGTCAGTGAAGCCAGAAATAGTGGCATTCTGGGGGATAAAGGAATAAAAAGGCAGAAATAACATGTAATATGCAAAACTGAATGTAAAAAACAGCAGTGAGTGGAGTCTTCAGAAGTGGGGAAAACAACATGGTGTTGGGGTGGGGTTCTCAATCTGAATGCAGGATAGCTATTGGCTCAAACTTGATGAGAGCTTCTTCATGGGATTGTGTAGAATGACATGTCATTCAAGTTGTACTGAACACTGCAACAGTGAAATTGGGTTCCAACTCAGTGGTTCAGTTTTTTGTAGGTTACTTAATGAGTTGCAGTGCATTGATAAGTATGCTGAAACCGAATATCAGCTAGAAGCAAACCGTTAGGAAACTTTTATCAATTCTTTGCAGTAAAAGCTGTACACATTGAGCAATTCATTGCAAAATGCTAAACCAGTGAGTTAGAGGAACAGTTTAATGTGACTTGTACTGTATAACTACACTGTAACTACTATGTAGTTGTTAACTAGTTTCACATGTGCATGTTGTGTACTTACACACACATGCCACGTAAGACCTCAGACCTGGTCAGGGAAGCTGACGGATGATCTGATTGGCGAAGCGCTCTCTGCTGCCGCCTCTGATTGGACTGTGCTTTACGCCTTTGCCACTGATTGGGCTGGGTTTTTCTTGCTTTGTCTGTGCTAGCCTGGGCTTCTGCACCCAATGATTAACATTGTAAAAGCCAAAAAATTTGTGCCCCCTCACCCCCCTCCGACCTCTATTAAATAGTCTTGAACCACTTCCCTGGCTGTCTCACCTCCCTGCTTAAACAGGATTGTGTCTCTCACAAGGACCCCCCTTTCCACTGCCCACGCTCTCTCTCTCTCTCTCACTGTGCCTCACTCTGTCTCTCTCTCTCACTGCAGTGCTAAATGACTTCCTAACTCCTCCTCTCCCCCATCCTTCTAGTTCTCCACTCCATTTTCTGCCTCATTGCCTGTTCCTTCCTCCTGCACTCCATCCTGCTCAGCCAGCCTCGGCTGCTGTAAGTTATGTCTCACCCCTCCATGCTTCCTCAACTACTTATTCTCCTGTCATTTATTCCTCTATTCTACCTCCCTAGTGCCTGTTACCCTTCCCCACAATCAAGTTACCAATTTGACTTTGTCCACTACCACGCATGCACTCTACACACTAAACCACCCTCCCCCAATTTACCCTCCATGAACTATGAGTGGCAGCGCCCAGGTACCCCTGACAGAGGGCCTCAGACTCTCTCATCTCCTCTCCCACTATTTGTACTTATGACATCACTCTGGGACCAGCTCCATCAGGTCTCTGTACCCATCGATATGAAGCGATCCCATAAACTCTCCATCAGGGACCTACGCTTGTGTACCTTGAAGCTACTTCTCCTCCTGCTGCTGCTATCTGGCAACATTCACCCAGACCCTTGCCCAATGACTCATGGTCAGAACAACCAAGTTAAACAATCTGGATCACTCTTATTAGCCTCTCTCAACATCTGCAGCCTTCTATCTAAGCTTGATGCTCTGCAAATCCTCTCTTGCCAGCACAAAGCTGACATCACTGCAGTAGTCAAAGCCTGGCAATCACCTAAAGTCCCTGACCAGGCAATCACCCTGCCTGGCTATAATGTTTTTAGGCTGGATTGGAAGGTAAAAGAGGAGGGGGTTGCGCTATCTACCTCAGAGAATCCCTTGTGGGCCACCTCCTAAACACCCATCTCTTGGACTTATCTGCTCAGATTCTTCCAGTACGCATCATCCTTGGAACCCACGGCAAAGTCCTTACAGTTGCTGTGGTGTACATCCCCCCAAAAGAGCAAGTAAAAGGCCTCAATGCCATCTTGGAATTCACCCGAATATAACCCCCTGGTTCTGAGTTAATCATACTTGATGACTTTAACATAAACTGGCTTGCCCCCAACACTGGGGTCCTCAAGGATACCATCACCTCTGTAAACCACACACAACTGGTCACCTCCCCAACCTGGCACAACTACAAAACAGGTACTAGCTCTCTTCTGGACTGGGTGCTAACCAGCCACCCCACCCATATCTCCAACATCTCCGTCCTCCCGGATTCACTCAGTTATCATTCCCCTGTCACTTGTGAATGGTCTAATAAATGCTGAAAACCACCACCATCAGTCATCACCAGCAGAATCCTTCCTCGGGAGAAGCTGAAACTCCTCAAGTCCCACCTTAGGCTGCAGGATTGGTCCCCTATCTACAATGTGATAGATGTTAACTCAGCTCTGGATTTCTCCATCACCACCTTCAATGCAGCCTGTGACTCCTACGCCCCCTTAAAAAAGTGTAAAGTCAAAGCCCTCTGCAATCCTTGGCTCACCGCCAATCTAATTGCGCAGCTAAAATCAAGGGACCATCTCTGAGTCCTGGCTTAGGCTTCCAGCATGCAACCCAACATTCAGAACTACAAACATTCCCATAATGCCTCTACAAAATCAATCTGACAGCACAAAAGTGCCTACTACAAGGAAGCTCTCACCAATTCATGGAGAAATGGGAGAGCATTCTGGAACAATATTCAAGAAGTAACTGGAAAACAACCAAAAACATCCCCAACTATGCTAGTCATGGATGGGACTACTACCCTCAACACCACAACTACTGCTAATGCTTTCAACATTGCATTCACTGACCTCAGTAACATTCTCCCCACTGACTTCTTCAATGAATCACACTCCCCTGCCCAACATACCAGCACCCCACCCTCCCCCACACATCCTCCTTTCTACTTCAAAGCAGTCAAGAAGCACGAAGCTCGCAAGTACATTGCTAAAGCAATTACCAAAACAAGAAATAGTGGGGATTCACTTGACCTAAAACTGCTGTCCCTCACCCTTGGTGAGGTGATTAGTCCACTAACTAAGATTTTCAAACTCTCCTTCAGCTTCAGCCAGTTCCCAGATAGATGGAAATGCGCTACCATTACCACGGTCAATAAAAATGGAGATAGGACCAACCACAGTAATTACAGACCAATTGCCTCCCCTAACCAAGGCCATTGAATGCCTAGTTGCTGACCAGCTCACCGATTACCTGGACAAACACAATATCCTATGTACACAACAACATGGTTTCAGAAAAGGACACAGCACAACATCAGCCCTCCTGGAATTCATTGGAGCCATCCACAGTTCTCTTGATAATGGTCACCTAGCAGGGTCAGTCTTTATAGACCGAACTAAGGCTTTCAATACCATCCACCATCGTCTGCTTCTGGAACAACTCTTAAATGCAGGGCTCTCCCCAGACTCTGCAGCTTGGTTTAAAAGCTACCTGGAAAACAGATTGCAAAGAGTAAAAATTGCAGATGTCATCTCCAATGCACAACCAGTCCACTATGGAGTACTGCAGGGTTCCATACTGGGTCTCCTTCTATTCAGTCTCTTTCTGAATAGCCTCCCCCAATCGTGCCCTGAACAAATCATACTCTATGCTGATGATGCCATAATTCATACTGTGCCTAAGGGTCCACAGTCCCTGCAGTACAATCTCCAGCTTGGATTCACCTAAGTAGAGAACTGGTTCAGCAAACACAGACTCATCCTTAACTATAAAAAAATGAAATCTATGATTTTCAGTAACTCCCACAACAAGAACTGGCAGTACCCACTGCCCATCACAAATTGCCATGGAATGGACCTTGAACAAGTGCAATCCTTTAAATATCTTGGAATTTCTCTTGACAGTAGCCTGTCCTTTGGCACTCACATTAACAGCGTCGCCAAGACTGCTAACATGTGTCTCGGACTCCTCTACAGGCACAGGGCACATCTTACCCCTGAAGCCCTAAGGGTCACTGTCCAAAGCTCTGTTGTCTCCATTATCAACTATGGCCTCATCATTTATTTATTTATTTAGTTTTTTTTTGTAATTAAAATTTTTATTGCTTTTAACCATTATACTGAAGTATCATACATACGTTACAAAAACATGCATCACTGAACATGTACATTCACTTATCAATACAAATGACTCTATTAGTCTAATACTATCAAATAAAGGAACAATAACGTACTCTGAAACATCTAAATGTAAAATCCCACTACCACTACCCTCCCCTTCCCTATCCCCACTTATAAATCCTCCAGAGAAATCACACCAAGTTAAAGAGGTATATGCTAACACCATTAGTACCAGTTAATGTTATGGCTTCAGGTCATACAAAATGCTCCATGAGCCCCAGAGCGCAACATACTGTTCACGTCTACCTCGCATAGATGCAATGTGCTTTTCAAGCTGCAATGCTAAAGTGCACTCCCTATGTCACTCCACAATGGCGGGCACGGTGTCCGATGCCCAATGTCGAAGAATTAGCAACTTCATCACCGCAGAGACCAGAGCCACACGCGCCCGCCATGTTTTAGAAGCTGACGCAGGGAAAGCAAGTAGCAGACACACTTCAGGAGTGTCCATTTTTCTTGAGCCAAGGATAGGGTCTAGCTTATTACATATCATCTTCCAAAGAGCACGAATCATCGGACATGTCCATAATAAATGATATAAAGTTCCCTCTTCTTTTCTGCACCTCCAGCAACAAGGTGAGCTGAGTGCGCCCCGCCTAGATAGGCGAGAAGGGGTTAAATATAAATGATGCAAAATGTTAAAGTGTATAAGTCTAAGCCTATCTTATTTAATATATCTGTATGCATTCAACCAAAGAGTTTTCCAAAACTTCGGGGAATCATTTATACTCAAAACTCTCACCCAATAGAAAGCTACACCTGATGGGAGTCTGAGATCCCACTCCTGGAGGAGACCGTGAATCTTAGAAACAGCATGCGGTTGCTTCGCTAGATCCCAAAAGGAATCCATACTAACTTTCCCCATATCCAACACAGAGGTCCTTTCAAATATCTGTTTTAGAGCTTTATTAAGCTGTAACCACTTGAAATAGTCCGCATCCGCGAGACCCAAGCTTATTTTGAGAGCCTCAAAAGAAAGTGGGCCTACCTGATTACATAAATCAGAAACTGACATCCTACTTAATTGGGGCCAGAACGCAGCAGGTATGGGAGAGCCAGCAATTTTAATTTGGGGATTATCCATGATAGGTTGGGCCCCCGAGAGCCACCAACGTACACCTAGAAGGTGTTGGAGTTGATGATAAGCTCTGATTGACCAACCTAGAGGTTTACTTTTGAGGCATTTGGGTAAAGCAGCCCAAGGGGTAAACAATAGAGCATATAAAGAACATTTAACTGTTTTCACCAGGCTCCGTTCAATATCTAACCAAAGGAGCACGTATTCATCCTGTCCCCATTCCTTGGACCATAGGGCCAGCTTACACATATGTTGAGCAAGGTAGTATTTAAAAAGGGATGGATCAGCTAAACCGCCCCTATGTTTAGGAGCTGACAAATTCAGATATGATCTACGGGCTGGTTTACCCTGCCACAGGAATGAATTAAAGATCTTCTGTACTTTCATAAACCACTCCTTCGGAAGGTGAAATCCTAACATATCTAATGGATAGAGTATCTTTGGAAGAACAACCGTTTTTAGGAGATTTAATCTGCCCCATAAGGAAAGGGAAATTGAACCCCACCTCTTAAGATCATTTGTAATCTCTCGAATTAGAACTGTTAAATTCTCTTTAATCATAGAAATAAAGTTTGTATTAATATTTAAACCTAAATAAGTAATATATTTAGCTTCCCAGCCCAAATCTAAGCCCTGTATTTCTGATTTCCTAGTAAAATGATTTAAGGGAAAAGCTTTTGTTTTTGCGTAGTTCAATTTATAACAAGATACTTTAGAGAAACTATTGATTTCTTCTAAAATATGTGGAAGCACAGTAGCTGGGTTTACAACATGCAGTAAAACATCATCGGCATACGCCGAACATACATAGCTGGAGTCGCCAATTTGTATACCTTTAATAAACGAGTTATTAGTTAACCTACGGAGCAGAGGCTCTAGATACAAATTAAATAATAAAGGGGACAACGGGCAACCCTGCCTGGTGCCTCTCTCCAGACTAAAAGCCGGTGATAACATACCGTTGCATTTCACCCTCGCCGAGGGGGAGGAATACAAAATTTTTATCCAAGCAATGAAACTGTGGGGTAAGCCAAAATTCGAGAGAGTAGCAAATAGAAAAGGCCAAGACACCCGATCAAACGCTTTTTCAGCGTCAAGTGATAGGAGGATTGCCTGAATTTTCAGTTCTTTGGCTCCATCAATAAGATGCATTAGTTTTCTTATATGGTCATGAGAAAGCCTACCTCTCATAAATCCTACCTGTACCCTACTTATCAGTCGACCCATCACTTTTGATAATCTATTAGCTAGAATTTTTTGCTAGAATTTTAATATCAATGTTAAGCAGAGATATTGGTCGGTAACTATCTAACAAAGTGGGATCTTTGCCAGGCTTTACAATTAGGGATATTGTGGCTTCTAGGAAAGCTGGGTCAGATATATTGTGATTGAACCAGTATAGGAAAGTATCTAGCAGAGTTGGTGAGATATCGGTAATGAAAATTTTGTAAAAATTATTTGTGAATCCATCAGGACCCGGAGATTTATCAAGGGGTAATTGCTGAATTGCTTGATGAATTTCGGGAGATTGTTATTGGGAGATTCAGGCCTTCAGCTTCAGCTTCTGACAATCTTGGTAAATTAATCGCCCTTAGAAAGGCTGTAATTTCTAAGTCTGAAGGTCTGGAGTCTGGCTCCTGGGTGTACAATTTTTGGAAGTACTCACCAAAAATCTTTGGTATTTCTCTCAGATCTGTACATAACTGGCTCTCCTTACTCACCTGGACCCCTATAATATGTTGAGATGACTCTGTTTGTTTTACCTGCACAGAAAGGAGTTTACTGGCCTTTTCCCCTAAGTCTAAGTATTGAAGTTTCATTCGAGAAAGGGCTAATTCTGCTTGTTGAAAAACCATCCCCATATACTGTGCTTGTAATTTGTGTAACTCAGCCCACTCAGCATCAGACGATCTCCGGGATAAACTATGTTCTAACCCCTTGATTGACGATAAAAGTGAACCCAACCGTTCTGTCCGCTCTCGCTTCTTCCTTGAGGCCACTTTAATTAATTCACCTCTAAGTGAACATTTAAGAGCTGCCCATATCATATCCATGTGACTCACAGAATCCTTATTCTCTGCCAGAAAATTACCTATAAAATCTTTCATGACCCTTAATGACTCTGGTTCTTTTAGTAATTGTGAGTTTAACCTCCATTGAGGTGACCTGCAAATTTCTGGGTAAGGCCTGTAGATCATACTGACTGGAGCATGATCCAAGATAATTCTTGCAGAAATATCCACCATGAGTATATTAGATACCACCGAGGAACTGACTAATATGTAATCAATTCTTGAATATGACTTATGCACTGGGGAATAAAAGGAATATTGTCTTTTGTCAGGATTGAACATGCGCCATATGTCAATCAGAGCTGATTTATAAATAAGGTCCTTAAGTGCTCTTTCGCTACAGATGAAGCCCTACGTCTATCATCGATCTATCTAGATCATTTTGGAGTACCAGGTTCCAGTCTCCTCCAAGAATGGTGATCCTATTGCTATCTTGGTCTATTTTGTCGAAAAAGTTCATAAAAAGGAAGGAGAATCTGATTGGGCCCATAAATCGAGCCCAGAGTCACGGCTGGGAGGCCAAATAGCATGTACAAAACATAGCGCCTTCCGGATCCCAATTTTCATGCACTAACTTAAAGGCAATTCCCTTGGCCACTAAAATAGCAACCCCAGCTTTTTTGGTTGAAGATCCAGCTCCAAAAACATGAGCTACCCATGTTCTTCTAAAATAGTGAAGGTCTGCCCTTTTCAGGTGGGTCTCCTGGAGAAAAACAATTTGTGCTCCAAATGGGAGAGGTGTTTTAGTACCACCTGCCTTTTGACCCTATCCTTGGCTCCTTTGATATTCCAGCTAACTACCCTGTACGGTGAGCCCATAATGCCCTCTGAAACTGTGCTTGAGATTAGTATAAAGCACTATTAGGATCAAGCCAGTATATGTTCTTGTTTGGTACTTATACACACCCAGAAGACTGAATAAAGCATACCTCTTTCTAAACCTAGAAATTTGCAAACCTCCCCACCCACCCCAAATTACCTTCCACCCAATAGAACCACCCTCCCCACACTTAAACCACCCTTTAAATAATCTTCCTTCCCTCCAAAACTAATAACACCCCAGTTCCCCAGAACTGCACTCCCATAACAAATTCGCCACATGATATACTTCAAACAGCCCGACACCTACCATCATCAGAACACCGACCGAGCTCGCCAAGACCACCCAAAAACCTTTTTCATTCTTATTCCTTACTAACATGGATCAACTCTCTTCATAAGCATTTCCCAAACTCACTCAATCCTTTTTACTGAAAAAAAAAGGGGTTCCCTTTCACTCTGGTATTCTTGACTTAAGTAGTCCAAGACTAGTCTTCATAGAGGACCACTAGGCCCATGCTCGGAGTATCTTCAAAAGTCCTCGTGTCTTCTCCATAAGAATCCATGTCACCTAGGGAGAGAAAGATAAAAAAAAAAAAAACATAATCACGTTGTTAGTGTCCCCAAAAGGATTAAGTCCAAAAGGTTCAAAATATTAAAATCCAGGTTAATCAGCCAGTAAGTCCATCCTTTGCTTGACGAAATTCGGAGATACCACTGAAACTTCTGCGTCTTTCACTTAAAAAGATCAGGAAATAATTGCTGCAGCTCCTTTAACGCCTGCTGATATGAGTCGAAGGACAGCCATTTACCACCATGAGAGACCATTAATACTGCAGGATATTTCACTTTATAGTGCTTAGACACCGCGATGAGTTTAGATACAATGGGATGTAACTCTTGCCTTCTAACTCTGACAGAGTGGGGGAGATCCTGTATAATCCGAATTTTTTTACCTTCCCATGAAAGCTCTTTCATCTCTCTGGCCTTTTCAAGCACATGTTGCTTATCCAGAAAATTAAGGAACCTCAGGATAAAAGGCCTGGGGGGCTGCCCTTGAAGCGGAGGATGGCGTAAGGCTCAGTGTGCTCTTTCGATTATATATTCTCCCTCCCCGGGAGGAGAACCAGCAACCTTGTGACATAATTTTTGCATAAAAACAATTGGTGTGGCCCCTTCCTCTTTCTCTGGAATACCAATAATCACTAAATTATTCCTTCTGCTGCGCCCCTCCAAGTCCTCCATTTTTTCCTCCAGCTTCTTGATTCTCCTTTTGGCCAGTACTAGTTCGGCATCTGATCCTACTTGTTTTGACTCCAATGAGATGACTTTGGCCTCTGTGTCCCCCATCCTTCTCGTCAAGGCATCAACAGACTTTTTAATCTCCTGCATGTCCTCTGCCACTGTTTTAATGGACGTCTGTAATGGCTGCATAAACTCAAGAAATTTAGCCCCTGTTAGTGGGGAATCCAAATTATGTAGCTGTGTGAGGCTTGCGGCCTGCTGCTTGGCCCGTTTTGCAGCCTGTAACTTTTCTGGTGTTCTGGGAGGCGAGTGTTTCACTCGCGGTTTTTTCATGAACGAGTCCATCGTTATTGACGAAAACGGCAGATTCTTCCTCCATGACTTCACCCGTAAGTGTCGATACGTTAAGACCACGCGGTAAACGACTGAAACGCAGGAATCTGTAAAGGCGATCGGCGGAGCTCCGGCGGTGTGCGACCGATCACTCAGGCTGCCATCACGTGACCATTTATTTAGTTTTTGTTGACTGGGTAAGTGCACTAGACAAATCCTGCCTATTTTCAGGCATGACCCGGGGAAGGGGGATACAGATGAATGCCAACTGACCATGAACCAGATTAAGCTGTTGGTGGTATTTTTAGTGAATGAGGGAAATTTGGCCAGGACACTGGGGAAATTCTCCTACTCTTTTCAATAAGTGCCATGGGATCTTTAACATCCACCTGAACTACCACCAATCCAGGCAGATGGGACCTTGGTTTAACATCTCATCCAAAAGACGGCACCTCAGAAGTGCAGTACCCCTCTTATGCTGCACTACAGTGTCAGTACTGGGATATTATCCCAAGTGCCAGATGTGGGAACTGAACCCACAACCCTCTGATCTCCCAGCCCCAGAGGCAAGTGTGCTACCTACTGAGCCACTGACACTGATCATATATGGCTCTGCCACTTTAACAGCCCTGAGATGCATTTCCACCAACCTCAACAAAGCCTGCCATCTTATAACTGGATCTCATTGCCTCACCCACACTTGTGACCTATATGCGCAAACTGGCTGGCTACAACTTTCAAACTGCCTAAAATACCAAACTTGTATTATGGCAAAGAAGATAACCTTGGGCCTTGCTCCCCCTGGTGTCCAAGTCCTCCTCAACCCAAGAAGTCATCCCTGCCTTATTAGGGGATCTGATTCTCAACTCCTGCTGATCCCTTGTTGTCGAACATCAATGGGACAACATTCATTTGCCTACAAGGCCCTAAGCTGGTTGAATAGTCTCAACAGTGGGATCTCCTCCATTCCTAAATTTGGCTCCTTCAAATCAAGGCTCTGCCTCTACATCTCTGCCTCCAGCACCTGTGACTGCCTTGTCTAGCCAGCCCACCAGATTATCCTATAGTCCCTGCCTCAGCTCATCCACCTAGCACTTTTTTCCTTCTCCCTTGTCTCTCCTCCTCCTCCTCCTCCTCCCTCCTCTCCTCCCCCTCTCCCCCACCCCTGCTACCTGCACTTCTCTAAGTGATGTGACAATGCCTCTGGCAGCTCTTACCTCCCTGTGTCCAACCAATGTCTTGTAACACTATTGTACACCATCAGTTGCCCTATCACTGTCTCACCAAAATGCATGCTTTATTTCATTGAACTGATTGTAAAACCTACATATCCTGCCTGTAATGCCTTGTCGTGTTGTACTCCCTTGCATTGTTGTATTTCGTTGTACTGTCCTTGAACTGACATGGAACCTTTGTAAAAGAGCCTTGGCTTAAAGATACTTGTTATCCTAGACTCAAATAAATAAAATAAAATTAAAAAACACACAATGTGTGTGAAGTAACTACACTGTAACTGCACTGTAACAACTGTGCAGTTACTTGTAATTACTGTGTAGTTGTTAACTAGTTTCACATGTGCGTGTTGTGTAGTTACACAATTTGCATACATGCTCAACTCCTACTGTCTCTCATTTCATTCTGACACATGTAACTACACATGTAATAGCTGTTGCAAAGTGTAACAGAAAATCTGTTCTGCAGCTACCACTGTATCTCTTCTGGCATTATGAAATTTGTTCTTACAAGGGCAACTATATATGTTATAGCTATTGCAAATTGTAACAGAAAATTTATTGTGAAACTACTGCACTATGTTACTACTTTTGGCATTGTAAATTTGTTCTTACAAGTGTAACCACATATGAATGCAGGTCTTGTGCACTGTTTCAACTGTCTATGTCTATCTGACATTTATTTAAAAGGTAATCACACAGAAAAACTTAAAAGTGTAATCAGAATGGTAAATAAAATATGATCACAATAGAACTTCAGTCGGCTACATTTAAATGCATGGATTGGCAACTCTTTAGTTGATGTTCCATGTCTGCATTCCAGTTTTTCTTGAACCTACAGGTGAATAATATGCAGTCTAATATTGTGAATTGATATATAACTGTACGCAAAAATATTTCATTTGCATAATTACTAATTGATGTTGTAACAATATTGTGGCTAAGAAATAATGGTATGTATGGTAGAACATTTTGTTCTACCTCAAGTTTTACATCAGCTAAAATGCTGTTGTACCACAGATCAAAGGTCATGGAATGCTGTTCAACCCTTCTGTGGTACAACAGCATTTAAGCTGATTTCAGGAGTGCACAACCCACACCAAAAGAAACCACAGGATCAATCAGATCAAAGGAGGTGGCAATGGAAGGAACAGACAGCGGCATAATCCCGCAGATGCAGGTTCAACCAGATATGGTAAAATATTATGCAGGATCATCCAGATATACTGTCCTATGAGAAAAATAAATAAATGCAGGATCAGCCAGCTATTTACATTTACTGACAGAAAACATTTGCTTCATCTACGTACTCTCGCTAAGCAAGAAATACAGCTGCCATTGTTTTTTTCTTAAAAATCCCTCCCAACCCGATTTTCAACCAGTGGGAGTGTGTGACACAAATGTAGGGATGTCTGGTCCCTAACAACCACACAAATGGTCCTAGCAACCAGATGTAACTCTCGGAAGAAGATGTGGATGGCAAAGTCTTCTTCTACTTAAAAAAAAAAATCCTGCTAAAACTACATAAAAAGGATGTCATGGACATTATAGACCATATCAAATAGTGGATGGGCAAACCCATGCAGAACTAGTGTGTTCTGCCATTTCAGGGATCTGATTCCCATGGACCTCTCGAGCTTCGCTATTGAGGTCAAAGGAAATCAGAACCCTTCTGTGGCAGAACACACTGGTTCTGCATGGTTGCCCATCCACTATTCCCTATGTTTTCACTGCAATGCCTAGGTAACATGTATTTGCAAGTGTGCACACTTACATTTACCAAATCTCAGTACTATAGCTGTGATGTAAGTTCTCATTCAGAAATCAGTTCCTCATGAACTTACTGCTTACTAAACATGCAATCTAATTTTGGACCCTATTCACATAGTGGTCACTGCATCAATGGAACACTGGCTATGTGCAAAAATAAATATACCCAGTGTGTGCACCTGTGTACCCATGGATGGTTGTGCAGTGGCTGGCATTCGCAGTTGCCAGCCACCATGCACCTCTCATCCATGACTCCGCCACCCAGCATGCTAATGTGTGGGGGAAGATTTGTGGACACTTACAGGCATCTAATGTGATGCCCATTCCAGGTCAATGAGTGGATACCTTTATCTGTGTGGAGCAGAGGATGCTGGGTGGAACACAAGGTTGAAATGTTCCAAAAGTGAGAAATGTTTTCAAAATCACTGGTGCTTGCCCAAGTGACTGTTCCCAGCCCTCCCTCCCTCCCTAAGGAGATTTCACAAGTTGCTGCACTCTAGCAAAGCATTGCACTGTCCACATGTAAGAAAAAACTGCAAAGTAGTATTTATTTCATCAAAGGATGAGTGCTGCCACACACACATAGTAGTCAGAACTACTCACACCAGTACTTTGCCAGAAAGGCTTCATCAGAGAGCTGCTAACCCCCAATAATGTCTCAACAATTTCCACATGTTGCTGCACTCTAGCAAAGCATTTCACTGTCCACACATAGGAAAAGATTTCTAAAGTAGTCTTTACTTTATTAAAGGACAACTGCTACCACACATTTGAGTTGGAACTACTCACCACAGAGCTTCAACAGAAAGGCGTTGTCAGCTGAGATGCTACTGGCTCAAACTTGGACAGTTGTCACTGAGGGCTGGGGTGACATGGTGGGGGTGACAGCATATGTCTGCATGGCTGGCGGCTGTACCTTGGAAAGGAGTGTAAGAGTTACAGCAGGGTTCCCCCTGCCATAGCTTGCCCCCCCTGCCTGGCACTCTGCACCTTAGTGAATGGCATGGAGTGTGGGCACACCCCCTGAAGCTCTCCTGGACTGGCCCTGCATGGACCTGCCTGACTGGTCTGAGGATTGGGTGTGCATGCTGCCATTGTCCACTGGACCACAGGTGCAGAGCTTTCTGACTTTGGGTTATCTAAGCCTCTCAGATATGTGGTGTATAGGCAATCAGATTGTTTTGTACATAGGCCCCAAAGGCAGCAGGGAATGTGTCAAATGTATATACCCAAGCCTGGTGATCAACAGCAGCCATCCAATCAGATAGACTGCCCACCAGAAGACTGGATCCTGTACTCCGTGTGGAGTGGAGAAATGTGGGATATGGCTGGCCCTCTCAGTACTGTTATTTTACAGTAAGGGAACCCTACTGGTCTGCATGTATTCACCACCATGCGCCAAGCCCTCATGGTATAGTCAGAGGGCTGCAGTAGCTTGGTATGAAGGATTGTGCCATGGTTTCCAACCCATTAAGGAGACAGTATAGCATAGGGGTTAAGGGCACTGAGCTGCAACCCTCAAGGCCTGGGTTTGAATCCTCTCAGCCCCCACTTGCATACTGTGTGACCCTGAGCAAGTCACTTAACTTTCTTGTGCTCCCAGGTTGCCTCTGGAAACAAGCTCTGGCTTACTGTGCCTTTTCTGGTTAAACAATTTCCCCCTTTCCCCATTCAGCCAGTGAGAAGGGCATGTAACAGGTAAGGAAGAGTCCCTGTATGCATATCTGGCACCACCCACCATCACTCCACACAGCAGATTTGAGATAAAGCATGGCATGTAGCCATGCCCCACCCCCAGCCACCCACATGAGCAGCAGCAGGACAGGGGTGTGGGTGCAGAAGAAGTGTGGGTCAATCCCACAGAAGCAGAAAATTTAAAGTTATGTAAGTACACAACATTTATTGTGAAACTAGTTAACTGCATAGTAGTGCAGTTACAGTGTAGTTATGCAGTAGTTACAGTGTAGTTAGTAACACTTAAAATGATCCTTCAGAAATCATTCCCTCATGAACTTACTGCAGTATAGCAAAGTGGTTAAAAGCACTGACCTGCAATCCTGGAGAACTGGGTTTGAATCCCACCCAGTGCTACGGCTACCACTTGTATCCTGTGTGACCAAAAAAAAAAAGAACTAAACATAAACATGAAATCTAATATTGTGAATTGCTATACAATAAAACAATCATTAATTTACATAATTACTTATTGACTTTTAACAGTGCTGCAGTTACAAAAGAAAGTGCTGCTTCTGTGGCATTGTTTCCAGAGTTAATGCCTAACGAATCTTGTATTTACAAAGTAAATACACAGAAATTGACTCTTAAAATAATGTATAAGAAGAAGGGTGTAACAGTGCTGTAGTTACTAAGGAATGTGCTGCTTTTGTGGCACTGTTTCCACAGTTAATTCCTAACTAACATGTATTTGCAAACTAAGTATGCAGAAACTGAAATTTAAAATAAAGCATAAGAAGAAGGGTGTAACTACTGTACACTAACATTGAATGTCAGTACTATAGTTCTGATGTGTGTTTTCTTTCAGAAATAATTCCCTCATGCACTTACTGCTTCCTGCTTAATTTCAATGTGTGGTACATAGCTCAGTGTTTGTGTATACTTATGAGCTTGACTGTTATGTGCTTGATGTTTATGACTTAGACTTTGGCTTTTCTCTGTCTCCCACCCTTGGTGAAATGATGGGAAGGTATAGGATTTAAGGCCCAGTGCAGAAGGTACAAGAAGAGTGCTGGAGGAGGAGGAGGACGAGGCAGGGGAGGATGGTGGGAGATTTTGAAATGCTCAAAACTGAGCAGTAGAAGCACTGCATATTAAGTAGGGGATGTGGGAGGCGCTATTCCCAACCCCTTGAACTACAGACTATAGCATTTCAATTCATTGTGTGGCACGGTGCTTGTGTATACTTATGAACTTGACTGTTACATGCTTGATGTTTATGACTTACACTTTGGCATTTATCTGTCTCCCACCCTCAGTGGAATGCTGGGAAGGTGTAGGACTTAAGGCTCCCCAAAATTATTAATGTTTGAGTACCTCCTCCAAATCCAGAGAATGTGACCAGTAGCATGCAGGAAAGGAAAGGTAAAAAAAACCCTTTGGGGGAACCTTGAGGCTACTAACCTGCCCGTCCTCTGGGCAGACTAAGAGGAGAATAATCCTAAACATGGGCTTGTGGTTCTGGGTCTGTCCAAGGAGTAAATCCAGACTTGCTGGTGGATGAGTCATATCTCCGAATCTGATGATGAACAGAAAAGTCTATTCTGGAGGATGAAGGTTCTAGCAGATGAAGTGGGGTCCAAATTGGATGGATGTCTGGATGAGAGAAGATGGTTAATCCATGTCCAATATAGCGGTACAGGACTGAAGAGCATATTAAACTGAATGTGAAGATACATCCAGGGGGCAAAGTCTAGGGATGGTAGCATTAGGTATTATCTCCCAGATGATAATAGGTGAAAAGGCCTCAATTAAAATCAGAGAGGAGGGTCCATCATGGAGCCCTGAAATGGCTCTAACTAGGACCTCTATGTAGGTAGGTTAGGACGCCAGTCCCAAAGCTGGAGATATTAACTGTTGAAGGCTGAAATAGCAGGTATGGGAGCAGGAGCATCTGAAGGAGTGGCTGAATTGCAGGGAACAGACACATGGTGTCAGAGATGCCATACTATAGTAGTATGGGATGAAATAGGAGCTTTCTGAGGTCCCCACAGAGGGTGGGCTGAACCTGAAGAATCCCATGTGGGATGACTGGAATAGTTAACTGGAATTGTGAGAGAGGCCATCGATGGAGATAGGCTGGAAGATGATACCCTCACAAGGGGTGGCAAGGAAGATGTAGAATGTACTTATGTGGACTGCTCTGCTAGTGGAATGTCCATCAAAGATGCAGAATTTTGATGGACAGAGATATCATAGATGGTAAAATGGTCAGGAGGTGTTGGCAGGATGAGAAACGGTGATGAGGTAGTCTCCGAGAGTGGTAAAGGTATCATGTACTTATGGTAGGAGTATATACAATTTGGAAGGCCTTCATGAGGCAGTCATGAGTCCTTTAAAACATTAGAGTATGGTCAAGAACCTCAATAGGAAGGTAGACAATGTCCCAAGATGGCAGAGGAATTGAGGTGTGCGCCACAGAGATGTCTTGCGTACTCAACCTGAGCTGGAACTAGAATGGGAAGGAAACTAACATGCAGTAATGGAAGTGAATAAATTGATGAAGTAACAAGCTAGACCTGAATGAGGGCTAGCTGGAGCATGGGACCCCATGTAGGTTCTTTGTATGCAGAGTTGGGATAAGCGAATTGTAGAGTAGGTCCCAGGAGGACAGACTAAGGAAGGCTTGGCCCCCACGTAGGTCTCCCTTGGTGAAAATGAAAATATGATTGAGTAATGAGAAATGCTCCATCATGGGGCATGTTCCATTTTGGGATAGTGGGACTCCCATGTGGGTCCACCATAGCTGCAATTTTGCATGAATCAAGGTAAGAAGGGAGAGACCCCACGTGAGTCTACCTGTAGACGATATAGAAATATGTTTGTGCAATGACTAATGCCCCATTGTGGGGTATGTTTGAATGGGATGGCGGAACCCCCACATGGGTCCACCATCACTGTATTATTGAATAGTCTGGGGTAAGGTGGGGGAGGCCCAGATGCGAGTTTGTCTTTAGTGATATGGAAATATATTCGAGTAATGAGTAAGACCCCCTTATGGGGCATGTTCGCTTGAGATAGTGGGACCACCTGCAGGTCTGGTTTGGCTGGGATGGTGGGACCCCATGTGGTCTACCATCACCACATTATGGATGGTCTGGAATAGGGAGGGCGAGATCCCCACATGAGTTTGCCTGTACAGCTAAAGAAGACGTTTGAGCAATGAGTAGTGCCCCCTCATGGGGCATGTTCATTTAGGATGGTAGGACCCTCATGTAGGCCTGCCATTGCCATGAAATTGCATGATCCAGATTAAGGATGGTGAGACCCATCCCCCGGGTCTGCCATAGTGAGTTGGAAAAAATGCTTTGAGCAGTGAGCAGTGCCCCCTTGCGGGCATGATTGTATAATAAGGAGGGACAGGCTTTGGAGCCCCAGTGGTAAATGTGCTGTGTGCCTCCATGGGCACAAACAGATCTCTTAATTATCCCTCGGTATGAGGGACATCCTATGAGGTACCCTGGAATGTGTCCAGTCCTGCATTTGTTCATCAGGAAAAGTGCTTTGCGCATAATAAAAATGCTGTAAAGTTGGACTTCGAAGCAGAAGTTAAGAATGTGTCAAGATGATACAGAATAAATAAACAGAGTACAAATGCAAGGTATCCACAGTGTTCAGAGTTTGAATCTTCAGGTTTAGGACGTGCCCCACAATATGAACCTCCTGTAGTTGGAGTGTCCATGTCCCTTATGACAGTGACAAAAAGTGGAGAGGTGGGGGAACAATCGTTAAGGAATGGTACCAGTTCCGGGTAAATCCATGCTGTGCTCAGTTCTCAGGCCACAAAAAGTAAAATGGAAAGGTAGAGCATAGATCCTGGAGTTGGAGTAGGAAGAGGAGGGCAGCTGTTGCTGATGGGCTGAGGGCTGAGAAAGCAGACGGTATGGTGCAGAAGTCAGCACACTGGTGGACAAAAGGCGAAGTCAACCAGCAGCAGAGGCAGTTGGCAGGAAGCACCTAGCAGTAGAATGGGCAACAAGCTAGGAAAGAGCATTCCAGAAAGAGACAGTCCAGCACACTGGGAAAGGTTCTGGGAAACCCCACTGTGAAACACAGGAGCTCCAAATAGGTGAGCCCAGTGGAAGCCCATCCAGGAGGCAGTGGATGGTGGGGCAAGTACAGGTGTAGCATACAGGTCAGGGGCCACTGGCAAACATTGGAAACATCAAGTGGTGCCACCGACTAGCACACTTCAAGAGCAAGAAGACAGGAAGGAATGCACCCCACAGGAGTACCAGGTATGAACCAACAGACAAGTCATCCAATGGCCGCACAAGGTCATCATCCACTGGCCATCCAATCAGCTTCACAGCTGGGTACAGGAGATGGAGCAAAGGACCGGCGTGCCAGGAGAGCGAGAGCATTGGCCAAAGGAAGTACAGGAGCAGGATGGCCAAGCAGTGGGAGGCTAGGAATGGAGTGGCAGCTGGTGAGGCAGAAGGAACCAGACACCCAACAGAACAAAAGAAGAGTTACTGGGGAATGGGGTGGGGTGGCATATGGGAGGGGGCCATGTGGGGGGGGACAAAACACTGTGAAATATGAAGCAGAGGAACCAGAGGAGACAGAGCAGACTCACAAAGACACGGGAGAGGGGAAGCAGGAACAAAGAGGGGAAGAAAGAAAAGGAAAGCAGGAGAGAAAGAACAGAGGCGGTGGGGTACAAGGGGAAGAAGTCCCAACAGCCATGCAATTCAGAAGCCCCCATCATTATCAAAACACTCAAAACTGAGCAGCGGAAGTGCTGCAGATTAAGTAGGGTAAGTGGGAGGAGCTATTCTCCACCCCTTGAACTACAGGCTATAGCCTTTCAAAAACATGCAATCTAATATTGTTAATTGCTATACAACTACACTGTTTACTTATACAATGAAAATCATTTACATAATTACTTATTGGCTTGTAACAGTGCTGTAGTTACTAAGAAATGTACTGCTTCTGTGACATTGACGCACACCTCTTCTACACCCACACCCCAGTCCTGCTACTGCCCAGGTGGGTGGCTGTGGGTAGGGGCATGGCTACATGCCATGCTTTATCACTGATCTGATGTGTGGAGCGGTGGTGGGTGGCACCGGATACACAGGCAGGGATCCTTCCTTACCGATTACATGCCCTTCCCACTGGCCGAATGGTGTGGCGGCCATGGCACCATCCTTCATATCAAGCTACTCCAGCCCTCTGACTATTTCATGAGGGTTGGGGGCAAGGTAGCAAACATGGGCAGACCAGTAGGTCCCCTTACTGGAAAACAGCAGTAATGGGAGGACCACCCATAACACACAATTCCCCACTTCACACACAGTGCTGGATCCAGTCTGCTCCTGGTCAATCAATCTGATTGAATGGCTGCCATTGATCACCAGGCCTGGGAATGCACATTTGACACATTCTCTACTGCCTATGTGAATAGGGTCCAATATTAGATTCCATGTTTAGTAAACAGTAAGTTCATGAGGGAATGATTTCTGAATGAGCTTACATCACAGCTACAGTACTGACATTTGGGAAATGTAAATGTGTGCAACTGTAAATACATGTTACCTAGGCATTAACTGTGAAAACGGTGCCATTATTTCTTAGACACAATATTGTTATAGTGCCAATTGGTAATTAGGCAAATTAAATATTTTTGTGTACAATTACATATCAATTCACAATATTAAACTGCATCCTTACTAACCTGTATGTTCATGAAAAACTGGAATACAGACATGGAAGATCATCTGAAGAGTTGCCAGTCACTGCATTTAACTACAGTAGACTGAAGTTACATTGTATTCATTTAGTTACCATTCTGATTAAACTTCAACATTTTTCTGTGTGATTACCTTTAAAATATATATCAGATATACATAGACAGTTAAAACAGTATACAAGATATGCATTTATATGTAGTTATACTTGTAAGAACACATTTAATAGTGCCAAAAGTAGTAACATAGCAGTTACACAATAGATTTGCTGTTCCAATTTGCAATAGTTATTACATGTGTAGTTGCCCTTATAAGAACAAATAACATAATGCCAGAAGAGATAGAGTGGTAGTTGCACAATAGATTTTCAGTTACACTTTGCAACAGCTATTACATGTGTAGTTACACTTGTCAGAATGAATTGGTTTATGCCAAAAGGGAGACAGTAGTAGTTGCACATGTATGCAAATTGTGTAACTACACAACACGCAAATGTGAAACTAGTTAACAACTGCATAGTAAATACATGTAACTACACAGTAGCTACAGAGCAGTTACATCATACTTATACAATAGTTACAGTATAATTAAGGACACTTAAAGTGTTACCACAATTTTCTAATATTGATCATTTACTATATGTTCCAAGGTCATGGCTATTGAAGAAAATATTGAAACTGACCTGTAGTTTGAAACATCTTGTCAATCACCACATTTAAAAATAAGCGAGACATAAGCAAGTGTAGTGCCTCAGAGTTGGGGGCACAACAGAAAAAGAAAAATAGAAAAGTACCCAGCTCTGAAAAGTGCCCCAGAAAATGCCCTGGTGCCCAGTTTCTGATCAGTCATCACAAACCTGTTTTAAATTGTAAAATGTTAGCCCTTTATGCCAGCTTGAGCAGATGGAATGTCATGCTGAACATACAGCATGCTAGGCTGAGCAGATGAAATGCCCACTGTGTGGCACCTGCCCTGACTTCCAGAACCAGAATCTAGATCGTTAAGTTTAAAAAAAAATTAACAGTTGTAGGAGAGAATCGTGGTGACTGTGGAGGAGAGAGGACACAGAAAGTGAGGAGGAATGAGAAGAGCATACCAGGAGGGCTGAAACTGTCCCTGAGAATTTTCTTGTGTGCCCCTCTGCCTCCAGTCACTGAAGACAGCATACCTGAATGTGCGTTGGGTCCATGGTGTCATTGGACACCAGAAAGACATCCCATTGTTTCCTGAAAAGGGCTAAGTGCCCCATTTTATTATTTTTATTTTAAAAGTACAGTTTCGGTCCTCCAGAGGTGGCAGTAGCAATGCAACATCGTTTGAGCTGATCCTGGTACTTCACAAGGTCCCTGTCACCCGGTTTTCTGCCAGAAACCATCCCTCTGCCAGAAAACCCTCCCACCTCCAGATTCAGCACCCCTTCAACCTGATTTGGTGCAATGGTTGGCAGCAGCACACACCAGCTAAGTGCTGACTGCCCAAAAAAAAAGAGTCAAAAGTGTTTGTTTATTTTTCTACTTGTTAGTGCTAGACGCTCAGTGTAGCAGCCAACAGCTGAGAGTGGGCAGGACTACATTAGCATAGCCTGGTGTTCAGGGCATAGCGATGCCCAGAGGAGGAGCTGGGGAAAGAGGCCGTGTGTGGGAGATATTAAATATTCATAAGGGGAGTTCCCCAAAGGTGGAGTTAGAGTGAGCAGAAGCAAGGGAGGCCTTTGCCAGTTCTTAAAGCAGCCTATCAGGAGGCCTGTGCCAATTCTTAAAGTGGCCTAGAAGAGAGTGGCCCAGATCAAAAAGGGGTTTAGCCACAGAGGAGACCAGTGTACTTAAAGGGGCATGTCAGGCCCACTGCTACCAAACAGGGTGAGTTAAGCCCACTACTACTTAAAAGGGGCAAGTTAGACCCACTGCTAATTAAAAGGGTGAGTTAGGCCCACTGCTACCTAACACCTAAAAGGGTGAGTTAGTCCCACTGCTACTTAAAAGGGGCAATTTAGGCCCACTGCTAATTAAAGGGATGAGTTAGGTCCACGGCTACCAAACAGGTCCAGTTAGGCCCACTGCTACTTAAAGAGGTAAGTCAGGCCCACTGCTACCTAACAGGGTGAGTTAGGCCCACTGCTACTTAAAGGGGTGAGTCAGGCCCACTGCTACTGAAAGGGCTGAGTTAGGCCCACTGCTAGCCATTTAGACCCCAGCTGTTGTAGGGGCCCAGCAGCATTAGTGACCCCAGATGTTGAGGGAGCCTAGCTAGCCACACAGACCCACAGTAACAGGAGAACCTGATCTAGCTAGAGGGACCCCCTGGTAGTTAGGACCACTGAAGCTAGGGTTCACCCAGAAGAGTAAAGTGCCCATCTGTTTACTATGGTCTGGACATTGAGGCTGTGTATTTGACCATTTCAATAAGAACTGAGACATTCATTGTATTGCTATTATTCCTACGGACCATGTAAGTGCCAGAACTGTCCATGCATTGCTTTCTGCCAGCATTTCAGTGTCTGAAAGTATTGCTCTGTTACCAGCATTTCAGTGCCAATAAGTATTGCTCTGTTGCCAGCATTTCAGTGTCAGAATGTATTCGAATCAGTTTTCAGCAAGTTTCCAGAGTCACTTACCAAAGTGCATCCACATCAGTCTTCCTCAGTTCTTCAGAAATCATCTCTCCGTGTATCTCTGAAGCAGCCAACAGCAACTTCCTTAAGAATCATGTCGCAGTTGTCTGTTCCCTTATGAAAATGAAATATATTTTTAAATGTATTATTAGAAATATATTTCAGTATATTTATATCTTTGTGTTGTAAAATATATTGCAATATATTGTAAATCCAATATACTGAAATATATTGCTGAAATTTGAAATATATTGGTATATGCAGAAAATATATCCAGTATGTCCACTTTAGCATATCCCATATATTGGAAAATATATTGGCTTTTTTTCAAATATACTGTATTAAGTATTGATAATGTGTGTAATCAATATATTAATAATATATGTATAAATATATCATTGAAACATTGGAAATGTCATTTCTTATACTTAAATAGATGTAATATACATGGGTAATAGATGTATAATATAATAAAATATGCTTGTGTCACTTATTTGCATACACCACTATATATTTGTAATGCATTGTTATTGCATTCCAAAATGTACTAAACAGATCTCGGAAATGTATTCATAAATATATTCCCATGTTATTTTATATGGTTATGAATATACATCAAATATATTTATAAATGTGTGTGTAATACACTGCGCAATGCTCAAGGTATATCAAAGAAAACATTTCCCAATACATTTCAGTACATTTATGAAATAAAAATTTATGTAATATGTATTCAACATATATTGCGCATGTATATTTAAGAAATAATTGACAATATATTGTTATACTCTTGTTATATATTTTGCAATATATGCCACATACACTGATAGTCAAAACCCCAGTATACTGTACATATTTTGATCCTGATTGAAATGCATCTGAAATATATTGACGAATGCATTTACTCAAAAGCCTTGCATACATTTGAATTGTATGGACATTATGCTACTAGTATGTTGTAATATGTGCAGTTTATATCTTCCTACATAGGTATATATTATGTGACACGGTAGTGCCACTATAGTTAGGGTCGAGTACCCCATTTAAGGTTAAACTCTGAAATTTGGCAGCTTAATAACTTTGCCACTGTATGACAGATTTGCCTGCAATTTGGCATGCATGGAGCAGTAACATAGATCACTGGATCTGCCAAGTTTTGTAATGGTCGGATATACAGTTATGGAACTACATAGCACTGTAGAATGTGGTATTTATGCCTTTTTACGCATTCTTTGCTCACGCCTACAGGTCGCACAGTCTGTGCGACTGGTCCAAAACCTTCAGGGAACATGCAGCCAGGGTCCCCAATGTGCCTTTCGAAGATTTCGTGAAAAAATATTAAACAGTTCAAAAGTTATTCAAAAAACAAGTTTCCCATTATAGACAATGGAAAAGTTAACAAAAAGTTCAACAGTGTCACAAATGCAGTTTTTAGTGTCAAAATTACCCCTGTAGTGTCACAAATCCACCATCATGTTTTAAGTTGGTGGTCACAGAAATGCTTGGCAATTAAATTTGGGACCCTCTAGGGACACATTTCTTGCTGCGTTCACCTAGGTGAGCCCTGTGGATGCTAGCCATGTCTTTTTTGGGGGGTTAAACACCCCAGAAATATGTTTTTGAAATTTTTTTAGACAGTAGTGTTGCAAAGTAGCGTTGCACATTCGACACTTTCGTACTTTTTTTTTGTGAAAGTGTTGCAAATCATGACACTACTTTGTGATACTATGCCCAAAAGAATAGGAAATCATTGCCACCCTGCTGCAAAAGAATGGTTTGGTCTTTTGGGCTGAAATGTGAAGGGAAGAAAGCCAAGATCCCACAGATATGCCTTTTGGTGGTTTGATAACAAAATATTAGAGGGCTGCAAAGTTACGGCACTCCAAAGTTGACAATGTTTCCCATAGGCTAACATTACAGCATCCGCCACCCCTTTCAGGGCCCGTATCTCGGAAACTCTTTGAGATACCGACTTTTTGTCAGAAAAATGCTTAGCCCCCCAATAGTGGGCTAAGTACAAAACTAGCCAGGAAAGTCATAAATAATATGAAATTTTAATTTTTTTTATATGTGGTACGGTTCCTGAGATATAAGCAACTTAGTATTCCAAGTGTTCATTTTCTGCTCCGATGCCCATTATTATGCATACATTCTTTGTATTCACTGTGTTTCTCAATGCAGCTTTTGGGGAAGAAAAAGGTGTGCATTTCCATTACTGTTTCAGTTAGCATTTCCACTTGTGTTTCCATAACCGTTTGCATTAGCGTTCCTGTGTATGCCACCGTGTGTGTTACCCTTTGCGTGTGCGCTTGCGTTTGCATTACTGTTAACATTTGCATTTCTATTACTGTTTTTGTTTGTGTTTCCTTTTGTGTCACCATGTGCATTACCATTTGTGTTTGTGTATGCACTTCTGTTTGCATTTCTGTTTGCGTTTGTTTTTCCTTTGGTGTCATCATTGGTGTTACCATCAGCATTTGTGTTTCCAATTGCATTACTGTGAACATGTGCATTACAATTTGCACTTGCATATGTGCTTGCATTTGCATTTAACATAGAAACATAGAAACATAGACTCTGATGGGAGATAAGGACCGCTTGGCCCACCTAGTCTGGCCATTTTCCTACCTAACAGATAAGCTGCAGATCCTAGTTAACCAACAGCTTACTTCCTCCTACCCCCCACTAGGACTGCCTTATGTCTGTCCCATGCATTCTTGAATTCCCCCACTGTTCTTGACTCCACAGCCTCCTCAGGGAGGCTGTTCCATGCATCCACAACCCTCTCCATGAAAAAATACTTCCTCACATTACCTCTGAGCCGTCCCCTCTATCTTCAAATTGTGTCCCCTTGTTCTTGCACATCTCTTTTTCTGAAAGATGCTACCCTCTTGGACTTTGTTGATTCCCTTGAGGTACTTGAAAGTTTCTATCATGTCCCCTCTCTCCCTTCTTTCCTCAAGGGTATACATATTAAGCTCCTTTAGTCTTTCTTCGTATGTCTTCTCTTGCAGACCCTGCATCATTTTGGTTGCCTTCCTCTGGACAGCCTCCACTCTGTCTATGTCTTTGTGGAGATGGGGTCTCCAGAATTGCACACAGTACTCCAGGTGGGGTCTTACCAACTATCTGTACAGAGGGATAACAACTTCCTGTTTTTTTACTATTGATGCCTGTCCCTATGCATCCCAGTATCCCCCCAGCCTTCCTTACTGCCTTCTCACATTGCTTGCCCACCTTTAGGTCATCTGATATAATTACCCCCAGGTTCCTTTCCATTTCTGTTTTCATTAATGTTTGTGCTTGCGTTTCTATTACCATTTGCGTTACCATTAACATTTTGCATCACCATGTGCATTACCGTTTGCATTTGCATTACTATTACTTCACTATTTATAGTGCACATTCTCAAAAAGAAGGGAAATTCATGGCAAAAAACTCAGTTTAATGCATCAGTTAGGGTTGTTCCACAGTGACAAAAGCGAGGAAATTTGGTGTTAGGGTTGAAAACTCTAACTGTGCATTCCCTCCACCACCACCACCACCACACACACACACATACATGCAAGTAGGAGAAGGACCAAGGCAACACAACCAATCACACACATCCAGCAGGAGGTGTATACCTGTGTTACTGTAGAAAGTGGAGAAATCCATCTTGACATATCATAGATTATTTACAAAGTTGTTCTTTGAGATTAGGTCACATAAAGGTGAACCAAGCTGACAGTAGCAAAAATGGTGTACCTCACCTTGTTTTCAACATATGGGTGGTGAAAGGTGTCATGGGCACTGCAATGTTAGTTTATGGCAAATTGCTCAATTTTGGAACAGTATAAATTTGTAATCCTTAAGTATCGTAGCATAATAGCAGGAAAAGGACACCAGTGGGACCAGCTCTTGCAATCCTGCAAATTTGAGGCCAAAGGACCCAACCATTTGCTTGCAGGATGATGGCAAAGATGTGCAGTCATTAGGAGCATACTTTCACAAAATACTTTCGCAAAGATGAAAGTGTGATAGCATGACACTTTCGCATTTGTGAAAATGATTTTCAAAAGTGTTTCAGGGATTGTGCAAAAAAATCCTGGTTTTGATCTTGTGAACCCCAAAATACCATATGTGTAGTCTGTGTTATGTGTTGGTGGCAGCGTGTGGCCCAAGATGTTCAGTTGTCTGTAGTGATATGTGTTTAGCGGTACGAGGAATCTCCAGGATGAGAGTTAGCAGTGACGACCTCATGCTACAGCCCGATGGGAGCATGGGTGTGTGGTTTCATGGCTTACATAGTTGTATGTTATTCCTGTTACCTGGTGGTGGTTGTGTGTGTTTGGTTGTGTTGCCTTGGTCCTTCCCCTACTTGCATGTATGTGTGTGTGTGTGTAGTGGTGGTGGCACCATGAGACGATCAACTTGTTGTTCAGTGTGCCTTCCTTATGAAACATTTCAATAAATAAATAAATACAATATATATGTAGCATGTATACAATATGTGTCATATATAACTATTTAACATGTATAAACTATATATAACATATATATTAAACATATTTAATATATATAAAATGTGTATCATATATAGCAATATATGTAACATGCATAAGCATATATGTAACATATATATAAAATATATGTAACATGTATACAATATATTTAACATAAGAAATATATGTAACTATATATATATAGCTAGATAACATGCATAAAAATGTATGTAACATGTATAAACATGTGTGTATGTAATATATATATATATCTACACACACACACACACACACACACACACACACACACACACACACATATATATATATATATATATATATATATATATATATATATATATATTATACAGAGAAGTCACCCAGGATGAAGCACAATGGAGCAGAATTTGCAGTAGAGTTACTGCAGTAAACAATGGAATCTCAATTGGAGCTAATCCCTTTTGTCATGCAGTAAACCTGTGATACTGTGCTTCATCCTGGCTGACTTATCTGTATGTAACATATGAAATATATATATATATATATATATGTAACATATTAAAAATATGTAACATATATAATAAATACATGTGACGTATACCATATATATGTAACATATATATCTATATAATGTACATGTAATAAATGTATGTATGTATGCACATTATATGTAACATGTATACATTTATGTGTAACATATATAAAAATATACAGCATGCATAAACATGTATAAACATAGGTTGTATACATGATATATGTAACATATATGAAATATATATATAACTTATATAATATATGTAATGAATAAACTATATGCAATATATACAGCATATATATGTAACATATATAAAATACATGTAGTAAATATATATATATAAAATTATATGTAACGTATGAAAATATATGTACTGTACTATATGAAATATATGTTGTATATAGAAACTATGTATGTAACATGTTTAAACATATATGTAACATATATAAAATACATGTAACATATTCAAAGAATACAGTATATATTTTGAATACTAATAATATATGTCAGACAGTGTATTACTAAACAGATTGACATGCTTTCACGCAATGCATGAGGCAGAAATACCTAATGATTAAATATTTCTGAAATATATTGGTTTATGTATTTCATCAATTCAGTGTACTGGCACACTTAACATAATTTCCAGTATATTTAAATGTATTTCATTTTTGTAATAAACTATATTCTTTCAATACATTTAACATAAATAAGATCATTTGCAATTTCTTTAATTACAAATGCCTGGTTTTGGTTATGTGGAAATATACTGTGTATTACATTTCATTATACAATGGCAAGGAAATTTCCTGTATTCTGATTGGTCAGTGGGTGCCTAAGACAGTGATGATATTACACAATAACATCACTGTATTTATTTATTGGGAGCTGTTCATTGCTCTATTGTCTTTAGAAACACAAAAAGTCTACTAAAATTTTTTTTTTATTTTGTATAACATCGAGCCATTGTATAACTGCAATGAGGCACTCCAAGGTGTGTGTTATTGTTTAATAACATCACTCCTGGGGTGGTGGAAGTACTCGGCTTTGCCTCATGCTTCAACTCACCCCAGGAGTGATGTTATTACATGATAACACACACCTTGTCATGCCTTATTGCTTAATTGCGTCAATGTATTTCTCAATATATTGACATATATTTTTTTCACACTATGAGTTAGTAATATATTACATCAGCATATTCAAGATATATTTAATAAAGTATTATATAATATATCACATTGGGACAATGTATTTCTCAGTGTATTGACATACATTAACTCATATTTTTCAGTACATTGCGATATATTCCATTTTCGTAAGCGTTTGCAGCATCCTGTTTATTGTTTTCCTCTCTCAAGTTCCCAGTTTATGGCTTGGCCCAGTACAAAGTTTGCCATCCATTTTCTTGCTTTGCCATTCATAGAGAACTGCATCCAGATCGTCTGTTTCAGTACCCTGCGTCATCATCCCATTTGTTATTTTGTGTCAATTCTTGGCTCATCTGGCCTTGGTGCCCAGAACCCTGTTATTCTCCCACATTCCACAGACTTCCTTCTCTCAGTATCTTCTTAATTTCCTGGCAGTTCAGAAGTGGGCTGTGGCTGGGTGTTCTGCATCTTCTTCATTTCCTGGCAGTCCAGAAGTGGGCTGTGTCTGGGTATTCTGCAAAGTCTTTGTTTCTCGGCATCCAAAAGTGGGCTGTGACAGGGTGTTCTGTACCTTCTTCATTTCCTGGCAGTCCAGAAGCGGGCTGTTGCAGATTGTTCAGCATTTTCTTCTTTTCCCAGCAGTCCAGAAGCAGACTATGGCAGGGTCTGTTGTGTCTCAATTGTGGTGGTCCTCAGTGGGTTTTGAACCAAAGAAATATTTGTGTTGTTCCATAATTCCAGCAACCTAGAGAGGTGCGGTGTGGCCGAGAAATCATGACCTATTCAAAATCCTCTCTGCATTCCCTTATTTTTAAATCATTCTAGCCAGTCAGCCAAGTTGTTACACTTGTGTTTCCATACCCTACGTCCCAGTTTCCTTCTCGATGACAGAGAAAGCTCAACCATGCATGAACTGCCTTTTATAACATATGTAGAGTTTTGTGATGACATGCTGTAGAGTTTCTTAGAGTGGAGTACCCCAGGTAATAGGCCTAGGTAGAGGTGCACCTCAGGGTAGTATTAGAGATTGCATAGTGATTCACTGATCTTAGTAGATAGAACACTCTTAAAGTGGAGCTGTTATAGTAGATTATTGAAAATGGGCTTAGAGTCACCCTTGTACAGGCTATAGAGGACAGAACGTTCTAAAAGCAGAGCTGTTACAGTTGGTTGATTTAGAGTTCTCCTTGTACAGGAGATTAGGGAAAAAAGTGCCCTGTGACCATGTTCCCTTCCTCATTTGTGTGAATAAAAGCCTGTCAGGCATTTGGAATATATTTCTGACTCCTGCCTCTCTTTGTCAGGTGCCAACATCCACCTCCTTGGGACCTGTGTTCATAATTTGTGTGCAAGTTACTGGTGTCATCACAACACAGTTGCTTTATTTACCCTTTTTACGTTCGCTTGCACACATGTGCAAGGAACGTTTTGGGAGAGTAGCACACTTGGAGGTGTGCCTCTCCCAGCCAATGCACTGCTCCCTTGAGCAGGCATGGCGTCCTGCACCAATGGTGCAGGAGCTCAGTATGACAGCGGTGTTCCTCTGCATCAAAGGAAAACACGCTGCCATTCAGTGCCACCGCCATCCCCTCCGTCATCGCCCCGGCGCATGTCGCCGCCCAAAATCTTTCCTATACGCTGGGGCCACCAGCGTAGTAAAGTTGTTGTTTTTGCCGGCGGGTGCCCAATCCCCGTCGGCTCCATGGCCCCCAAGCCATCTTAGGCGGCAAACTGTTTGTTTGTTTTGCCAATGGGGGTGCCCAATCCCCGTCAGCCTCGCCCCACACATCTTCTGCCAGCGTGGCAAACGCCTCGTCGTCTTTTTTTTTTTTCCTGCAAAACAAAAATGGTCCCATGGCGCGTCTCCAACCCCCACAACCGCACCCACCACTGCACCCAGCCTCCCACACCCCCACCTCCCACTTACCTCTGGACTCGGTAGCGGCCGGTCTTGGTGGACCGGGGAACACGTCTGCACTCTTCAAAGCCGACCGCGAACTGAGGAAATGCAGGTAAGCTGTATAATGGGCTACGTGGGGGGGGGGATTCAACTTTATTGCATATCTCAGTCACTTTTTGGAATTTTTGAACCAAATTTTCAACATGGGGTATTTGGGACCCCTTATCATGAATGCTGTCACTGTCATGGCATTATAAGGGCACGAAGGGTGATTTCGCAGGCACTGCGCAGTCACTGCATGAAATCACCCTTCAGCCTCAAATAACACCATGACAGTGACATCATTCATGAGAAGGGGTCCCAAAAACTCCATGTTGAGAATTTGGTGCAAAAATTCCAAAGAATGACTGTTTTACGAGCGTGCATTGCGCAGTTCCTACGCAGGCTCGTAAGTTCACGAATTTTCAATATTTTCACTCCAGATTTTCAACATTGCCATTTTATCACACCTTCTTATGAGCTGTACAGTTGCCATTTTTCACGTCTCACCCAAACGTGTTTCTGCCCATGTAGTGCACAATGGCACAGTCAGTGTGTGAAATCAATGTATGGAACACATTAAGAAAATCACAGTGACACTGATCATGAGCAGAGGTCTTAAAATGGCTGTGCTGAAAATTTGGTGAAGAAATTCCTAAAAATGACTGTTTTATGAGTCTGCGTTACGCAGTTCCTACGCACTCTCGTAAGTTTGCGAATTTTCAATATTTTCACTCCAGATTTTCAACATTGCCATTTTACCACACCTCCTTATGAGCACTGCAGCTGTCATTTTTCACATCTTGCCCAAAATGTGTTTCCGCCCATGTAGCGCACAATGGCACAGTCGGTGTGCGAACTCAGTGTATGGGACACATTAAGAAAATCACAGTGTCACTGTTCATGAGCAGAGATCTTAAAATGACTATGTTGAAAATTTGGCAAAAATTCTACAAATAACTGTTTTATGAGCGTCGTTGTGCATTCTCTGCGCTCATAAATTCATAATTTCCAATATTTTCACTCCAGATTTTCAACTTTGCCATTTTACCACACCTCCTTATGAGCAGTACAGCTGTCATTTTTCACATCCTGCTCAAAACGTGTTTCCGCCCATGTAGTGCACAATGGCGCAGTCAGTGTGCGAAATCAATGTATGGGACACAGCAAGAAAATCACAGTGACACTGTTCATTAGCACAGGTTTTAAAATGGCAATGTTGAAAATCTGGTGAAAAATTCCTAAAAATGACTGTTTTCTCAGAGCGTGCATTGCACAGTTCCCATCGACGTCTGTGAGGTTTGCGAATTTTCAATATTTCCACCCAGATTTTCAACATTGGCATTTTACCACACTTCCTTATGAGCAGTACAGCTGTCATTTTTCACATCCTGCCCAAAACATGTTTCCGCCTATGTAGCGCACAATGGGGGTAACAAAAAGATCATGCTGACAATTTATTGTGCAAATACCAGCAATCGCACAGGGCATTAGGGTAAAGCACCATACATGCCAAACACCACTGCAAATACCTGCATGCGAACGTTCGGCATTGACAAATGCTTGTATATTTTTGTGGAGATCCAGTACACGTTAACATCCATTTTACCACCATCGGAGTACCACACAAGTTTCCAAACTGAGAGAATCTCCTTGTAAACAAGAGAATGATTAAACAATTTAGTGATTGGAATGGACAATTCATCTAGAACAACAGATAACAACTTCTTGTCTAACTGATCAGGGCCAAAACTTTATTTAAACTTTATCTAACTTTAGTTCCATTAGAGTTGCATGAATGAAAATGGGAGACAGTTATCATTGAAACTGTAAGTGCATAGAATAGTCCTGGTAATGCTGAATAATCATTACTTCTTTCTGCAGTGTTGTGCATTTGGCCTAGGGTATTGCGAGGTGTGCAGCATTGCAGGTGGAGCAGTGTGTTTTCATACCAGTGAAAAAAATACCTGCACTGGTACAGAACCTGGCTGAAGCAGCACTCATTCTGCACCACAGCGGAGCCACCTATGATGCTTCCCAAGCTGGTAACACTGCCTGATCTGCATCAATGCAACTCATCTGCACTGCTTGCAATGGTACTGATCAGGTTAGGTAAACATGGCTATAGAGGCAATTTATTGAATTTAAGGTATTCTTAAAGGGCAAGATGTCCAAAAAGGGATCTTCTCCAAAGCACTCATAGGGTTTGATTTTCAAAAGCCCAAGAATGCCACAAGCCTCTGGTGCACTGATCACGTGGCGCACGGGGCTTGGGGCATTCTCCCAGCACCAATCAGGATTTTCACTCCTGTGCACCAAATGCCACAAGTTAGACCAGCACCCCCCCCCCATATAACTTGTGGCATGCTGCAGACCTTTTTTAAGGGGCGTGTGCCACATTTTTTGTGCAAGCTGCTGTAAAGAGTGTAAAGTGTTGCAACTGTGCCTAATGTACTAGAATCGAGTGCAGTTGCACTGAAGGAATTTGGCACAGCTGCACCAAAGGAGAGGATTGATGCAGGGCTTGTTGCAAGCCTTGTATCAACCTTTGGATATAGAGCCCATAGTCTTGGGCCTGTGAGGAATGACAGTAACAGAAATTAGACAAGCTAACTTTTGAAAGTGGAAAAGCCTTCTTTTTCTTGAAGACAAAGTGCATTCTGGGACAAAGAATGCCAGCAGGCTCAGAATGTGCTGCAATTGTTCCAAGGGGGAGGTACGTGTCTTGTGAAGAGACGGGCAATCTGTGGCTTTCAACTAATGGGAGGAGGTGGCAGCTAGTGCAGAGGTCACTAGTGGCAATAGTTAGATGCATGGGTTCATCAAGAAAAGAATAGCTGAGCTGGGTAGCACAAGAGTAATACAGCCAGTTAGAGCAATAAAACACACAGGTACAACCATTTCAACTTGAATGCAGGCCATTTAAGAATCACACCCAGCAAAACAGGCTAGCCTGAGAGCCTTATGTACAGTACTTGTAAGTCTAAAATGTAGAGGCACTCAAAGAGATACAGCAGGGGAAGAACATGATGGGGGAAACTAAGAGGGAAGAATGCTGACGATTCCAAAGGGATCAGTTTGACAGCATAAGTAGTAGCTGACTCCCATGGTATGGGACTGTGTCGCTGTGAAGAAGAGGATATCAGGGAAATCTGTTTCTATGTTTCGGTAAATGGCTGTTCCACTTGAGTAGATCTGAACAAGCTTAGGAGAGAATCCAGTGTGGGGTGGGAGTGGGGGTGGGGTGGGAGTTATTAAAATAATCATCCAGGAAGAAACTTGAGATGGTGCTTTGTGAACATTAATTTTTTGGAGGTATTATCTGTTACGCTATAATTGCAATATTTCCACTGTAAATTTAAAACTATTAAACCAAATTCCTCTCACTCTGTTAGACACTGCAATCCACTGACACTGGATATACATGTACAGTTAAGGTCTATGCCTGCAAAAGTAGGGGAGTTACAAACATTCACATGTTTAGAAAGTTTTAAAAAATTTTACAAATGATTAAAGTATAAAGTGAAACTATGATTCTCTGGAACTTAAAAATTACTAAAACCAAATATATTTGTAATAATGTTCCTATGACCCTCCCAAGAAAGGTATGCATGTTAACTAACACACATTTAGCTCAAAAGGTGGCTGAGTGATAAAGACAATAAATATTTTAACAAAATGCCCCCCAAAATAAAATGTCAGACGTTGAGTCACCATAAGTTCAAAACTTCTCATTTAAATGTTAGGATATTTGTTAAGTCCATAGGATACTTAGCAACAAGCAATCATGCCAAAGGGCAAACAATAAGTTACAATATATTTAGCTCAGTAGATGGCTGAGTTATGACCAACAAACACATTTCAAAGATTTCCATGAAACTCCAGGGACGTTTCTAGAATTTCTCAAATTGTGTTCTAAATTTCCCAAATTAGGCAGTTTCTAATTCCACACATCCCTAAATAATTACAAAAAATAACAGGTGCTAAAAAATTAAGACAACTTCATTCCAAAACAAACATCTGTACAGCAGTTACTAAATATAATAATTATATAATTTGCCAAAAACACTATATAGATGCATGTATTCTGGTAAAGGAATGCAAAGAGGACAAAGTAAGAAAATGAAAAAGTAGGGTTCAAAGTCTCACAAGCATTGGCAAAATGCTGGTGTGGTATTCCTTGGGGTTTTCATCTCTTATGCCAACCCCTCTCCCCATCTCCTACCCTGTGACCCAAAACCAAGCTACTGGTCCAGGGATATGCCCCACGGGTGTATTGTTTCCAGGTAGTGTCAGTGGCTCAGCAGGTAGAACACTCACCTCTGAGGCTGGGAGATCAGAAGGCTGTGGGTTCTATCTCCACACCAGGCACTTGGATTAAGTCCCAATACTGACACTATAATGCAGCATGAGGGGGGTGCTGCACTCCTGAGGTGCTGTCTTTCTGATGAGACATTAAACCAAGGTTCCATCTGCCTGTCCTGATGGTAGATCAGGTGAATGTTAAAGATCCCATGGCACTTCTTGAAAAGAGTAGGGGAGTTTTTATTATAAGCAATATAAACAGAAGAACAAGTACAAAAAATACAACAACAGGATATTAAACAATATAATAAACAAAATACCTTATTTCAAAATATTTTTACAGTTCATGCATGTTAATATTACATATCACCACCTCTTCTCCTTATACTATTAATTTGTGTTCCTCCCCCTCACTTCACCAGCACTCCCCCTTCTCTCTGCACTCACCCGATTCCCCTCCTTCCACCTCCCCATCCTCTCATCTCTCTAGCCCCATTACCTCATTTGTAACTATACGCCTTCCCTCTCCACCTCCTCTGCAACTCATCTCCTTCTTCCTCTTGTTTCTCCCATCCCCCACTTTACACCCCATTACTTTCTGTCCTAGATTCTGACAAGGCCTCCCAGGCTGCCCTCTCTTCTAGCCCACTCTACTGTTATATTGAGCAATAGTCAGTGCTATTTTGATTGCTTTTTATGTAATAATCTTTTTAAGTATATTCTTGATATCAGCTATATACTTATCTATTGTTTACCTTGTTTTGTTTCTGTACTACTGGCGTGGAACCTTTGTAAATGAGTTGTATTACTCAAAGGAGTTGTAATAAAAGACTCAATAAATAAATAAAAAAATAAAATATCCACTTCCCCCCAAACATTCCTAATGTTTACTACTTCAATTTGGATGATCAGAACTTTGTAAAGTATAGAATCTATTGCTGAATCACATGCTGTGGTACTCCACTCCATCACCTAACTAAACATTCCCTCTCTATGTGCATGATATCACGTTTATATTGACCACTAATCTCTTTTTCAATTTGTAAAACTAATGCTAAGGGTAACATTTCTATCTGCTGCAGTACGTATTTACAACTGACTTGCCAAAACACAAATTTAATGGAAGTAAACATAAGTCTCAAAGTGCTGTCCTCAATGACTGCAGAAACCCTAGAATGACCTGTCACTACATCTTGGTATGTTAATTGGTTCCATTGCACAGTGTGCCACCTAGTGGCTAAAAGAGTCCATACCTCTTTTACAAAAACACATTCAATAAAAAAAGTTGCATAGATTCTTCTATTTGGTTACAAAGTATCCTGGGACAGTAGCTTTCTTCAATACTTTTGTGTTTTACATTGCCTTTTATCCCCAATCTACCGTGACAACTCAGTCACACTGTATCCCACATTCTAGGAGGGGGTCTTTTGTCAATCAGATATAACTCAATGTATTTATGTTCATTTTCAGGAATATTTTTGAATACTGGGGGTGAGGTGTATCCCTGTTCTTCAATAGTATTATATATTGACTTCTGAGTTGGTTGTGTAGCCTGGTGCTAAAGTCAGCTGCCACTGTTTAACCTTATTTATAACCTCATGCATATATTTCAGAATATGTTTCTGTTTCTTAAGGTCCCTAGATGATTGGTGCCAACACCTAACCATGGTGTCATCCAGTGTTGTATTGGGTTTTCCAAATTTTATCTAGGGGGCCATAAATATTTCTGTATTGGCATGTAAGAAAATACTGTGATAGTAAATGTATTGGATTGATTACCATTAAGCCTCCTTCCCTGTATGATCGGTATAGTACATTCCTTTTAGTAGGGTTCAGTCTGCTACCCCGTGTAATCTGAAATACCAGACTTAAAATCTTTGTCTCAAAGCATTAAGGAATGGGAAATACTATGCTTAAATAGGTAAAAATTGGCAAAAGAAAGGTTTTGACCACTGCTACCTTTTTTTTTTGTTTGCTGCCATGTTTCCACCTATTTACCTTTGCCGTACAGTCTTTCATTTTACCTGCCAGTTCTGATGTGCCATGTCTCCTCCCCCATATTTGTATTCCTAGTATTTCTGTAGGGCTACCAGTGATCTTTATTTGGTCTATATTGTCTAGTACCTCTTTCCACTCATGAAGCCTGTACCCTTTACTTTTGTTCTTGTTTATTTTTCTCCAGATGCTCTGGAGTACTCTCCTATATTGTTCAGCACTTAGGTCCCTTGTGCTATATTCTGCACCAATAAACAGATACTATCTGCATAAGCAGTAGCTGAAATGACATGTTCTCTCTCCAAAACTGTAGGGCCCTTTATTAATGGGTCTTGCTGTACGGCTCTTAGTAACAGATCAATACAGAAGATATAAAGTAGTGTGCTCATTGGGCAGCCTTGTCTTATTCCTTGTTTTATTTGTACTGGTGGACCAAAGCACCCATTTATGAGTGGGTTTTGCTGTTGCTGTCCTGTATAGTGCTTTAATCCAATTACAAAATTGCTCTGGTATTCCATATTTTCTCAAAACCTCCCCCATAAAATGATGTGATACTTTATCGAAGGCTTTTTCTTGGTCCAACGATAAGAGGTATCCTGCTGTTTTGTTTTGTTCACCCATTTCCACAATTTTCCTGAGTAATATTAAATTGTCTTGTATGCTTCATCCTATTACAGAACATGTTTGACTGCTTGTGTTTAGAAAAGGTGCAGTTTTTGCAAGTTTAATAGTCAAAATGTTCATAAGGATTTTCAAATGCATATTCAATAAGCTGATAGGCCTCTAGTTATTCATGTATTGCCAGTCTCTTGATTCATACAGAAACATCTGAAAGGATAGGCCCAACTGAGGTGTTACATATTCTGCCTCTAGCATACAATTCAAGACCTCATACAACATTTCTGCTACTTCTTCCCCTATGGCTTTGTAGAACTCTGATGTTAGGCCATCTGGTCCTGGTGAAAGTTTTAATTGCCTGTAATACTTCTTTTTTTGTAATGGACCCTGTCAAGTTTTGTCTAATATCATCTGGTAGTACTGGTATTGTTATTTTTTTAAAGAAATTTTGCATATGTTCTTCTTGAATTTGGGTTTCTGCATATATGGTTTTCATATGGCGTGCTGCTTCCTGTAAAATAGTATCATTAGTTGTATCCACTGTCCCTGTTGGGGTACGTAAAAAGTCTATGATTTCACTTTTCATTCTTTGTTTGCAGCTTTCAAATACATCCCCAGCTCCTGATTTCCTTGGAGTACATATACAATGCTCATTTAATAATGAGGCAGCCATTGAATACTATATTTTTACCATCTCTTGTTTTATAGTATGAACCTGAGTAGCGTATTGCCCATATCCTGTATTTATGAGGGTCATTATTTTATATAGCTGTGATCTGAGTGTTAGATATTGTTTATACTGATCTATAGGACTCTGACTAGCTTGTTACTGAAAATGTGTTTTATTTCTGTTTTGTATTATACCACCAGATACCCATACTATCATCTAGACATACTATTGTTTTTCTGGCTGATAACAGGACCGATACATGTTGTAAAATTTCTGTTTATTTTCCAATAAATTGGAGTTCAGTTTCTGATATCCTTTCCCTATATTTCTGTTTTCTATTAGACTCAGGTTTATTGTAAGAAGCTGATGATCCATATTTTCTATAGGTAGGACTTTTGCTTTGCTAATATTAAGATTATTCTTTGTAAAAACTTAGTCTATCCTGGTCACTAAGTTACTTCTAAAATACTTAAAACCACCGCATTTATTTAGTGTCCTATATGAGTCACTTAGATCTGCATCCTGAATCAATTTTTGTAGTGCTGTAGTGTTTCGGAATTGTTGATTCATTTTGGCCCCTTTGTCAGAATGTTGTAGACCACAGTTAAAGTCACCTGCCCAAATCACATTTCTAGTTGTGAAGAGGTATAGTTTTATCAGTGTAAATAATTCAACCTGTCCCTTTTTTGTTTGTGGGGCGTACATAGAAACATAGAAACATAGAAGTTGACGGCAGATAAGGACCGCAAGGCCCATCCAGTCTGCCCATTTCTTTTTCTACCTTAGAAATGTGCCATCGGCCATTACTCTGTCAGTGGCCTATCTATTCATAGTCATTTTTATTGCTCCCTTATGCCTATCCCATGCCTGTTTGAAGCCCTGCACTGTATTCATAGCCACCACTTCTTGTGGTAAGCCATTCCATGCATCCACCACCTTTCTGTGAAAAAGAATTTCCTCACATTCCCCTTAATCGGCCTCCCTCTAATCTCATGCTGTGTCCTCTTGTCCTGCTATTTTCTTATATTTAAACATGTTAGACTCTTTCACCTTGTTTATGCCTTAAGGTGTTTGAATGCCTCGATCATATCACCTCTCTCCCTCCTTTGCTCAAGGGTATACATATTGAGCTCTGTTAATCTGTCCTCATATGTCTTCTGATGCAGTCCCTGCACCATTTTGGTTGCCCTTCTCTGGACTGCCTCCAGTTTGGTTAATGTCCTTGTGAAGATGTGGCCTCCAATACTGCCATCAGTACTCCAGATGGGGTCTAACCAGTGTCTTGTACCAGAGGATTATTACCTCCCTCTTACGACTTGTGATATACTAATACACCTAACACCCCCTAGCCTTACCTACTGCTTTAGAGGTCTGCTTGATGATTTTAGGTCATCAGTGATGATGATGCCCAAGTCTCTTTCTTTCTTTGTGACTGCTAGCAACTCCTCCCAGCCTATGGCGGCTTCAGGAGTTTCTCTTCCCTATGTGCATGATTTTGCACTTCTTTGCATTAAATCCAGTTGCCCTCTTCTGACCATTCTGCTAGTTTATCCAGATCTCTTCTTTCATTCTGCCCACCCCATCTGGATCATCTACTCTGTTGCAGATCTTGGTGTCATCTGCAAACAGACAAGTCTACCCTCTAGTCCATCTGCAAGGTCACTAATGAAGATGTTGAGAGGACTGGCGAAGGACTGATCCTGAGGTACCCCACTTGTGACTTGCATCTCTTCTGACTGTATACCATTTACCACCACTCTCTGCTTTCTGCCCGTCAACCAGTTTGCCACCCAGTTGACCAACTTCAGCCCACCTGAGCCTACCCAGCTTATTTATCAATCTTCTATGTGGAACAGTGTCAAAACTTTGCTAAAGTCAAGGTAGAGCATCAACTGCTCCCCTTGGTCCACCACTCTGGTTACCCAGTCAAACAAATCTATGAGATTAGTTTGACAGGACCTTCACTTTTGTAAAGCCATGCTGTCTTGGATCCTGTGCCCTATGGATTCCAGGTGTTGCACTATCCTTTCCTTAAGGAGTGCCTCCATAATCTTGCCAACTACTGAGGTAAGACTGACCGGTCTGTAGTTCCCCGCCTCCTCCCTGCTACCACTCTTGTGGGCGGGATCACATGAAACCCTTCTCCAGTCTTCTGGGACCTCTTCTGTGCTCAGAGACTCACTAAACAATTCTGCTAATGGCTCTGCTAGTTCCTCCTTTAGCTCCTTAAGTACCCTGGGATGTATGCCATCAGGTCCCATTGCCTTATCCACCCTGAGCTTAGCAAGCTCTTGTAGGACCCTTTCTTTTGTGAAGGAATAGTGCTCACCTCCTCCCGCTGTGTCCATGATGCTGAGCTGTGGGCCCTGCCCTACCTTCTCTTCAGTAAATACTGAGCAAAAGTATCTATTTAGGATAGATGCCTTTACAGGGTCCTCCTCCTCACATGCTCCCTTTTCTCCATTAAGCTTAGTAACACCCCTCTGGACTTTCTCCTTTCACTAATGTATCTATAGAAAGTCTTGTCACCTTCTTTACTGTTCGTGCTAGTGTTTCCTCAGTTTGGGACTTTGCCTGCCTTACTGCCTTACCTGCTTCCCTTAGGGCAGTTTGGTATGCCTCCTATCTTCATCCGCTGTGTTCCTTATATTTCCTGAAGGCCAGCCTTTTGGCTCTGACCTTTCTGCTGCTGTATTGAGAACCAAAGTGGTTTCCTTCTTCTTTTGCACTTCCTTTTCTGTCTAACACAATGGGATGTTGCTTCAAGTATTGTATCCTTAATGCTTGCCCACTTTGCCTGTACCCCTCACCTGTGTTTCTTTTTGCCAGGGCTAGCTTAACTCTGTTGGCAATCTTATCAAAGTCAGCTCCTCTGAAGTCCCATATTTTGCCTTGGAATGGGATGATTTAGATGTAATAGCCAAATTGAACCATACCATGTGATGGTCACTGGCCCCAGGTGACCTTCTACCTGGAGAGCTGTGATCCTTCTTTGTTAGTCAGTACTAGATCTAGGATAGTCCTGTCTCTTGTGGGTTGCTGTACCAGTTGTTTGAGGCCCTCCCCTGCAGGGAATCCACTATGAGTCTAGTTCTGGCAGATGTTCCTGCTGGTATTGACCAATCTGTATCCGGCATGTTGAAGTCTCCCATTATCAGAACCTCCCCTTTAGCTGTCATGTTTTGTATATCTTCTAACAGTAATGTGTCTATGTCCTCCCTCTGGTCTGGGGGCCTGTAGACAACCCCAGTTCTTATGGCTGTCCCATTTCCAGTTTCCAGGGTGACCCACAGTTCTTCTGGCTCCTTATGTGTATTCTGAATTTCTGTAGCTTTGATATTTTCATTAACATACAGGGCCACTCCTCCCCCCCTTTTTGCACCTCGGTCTCTTCTGAACAATACATAGCCAGGTACTGAAGTCTCCCAAGTGTGGTTACTGGTAAACCATGTCTCACTAATTGCTACTATGTCCAGTTTAGCCTCTGACATTATTGCCAGCAGGTCTGGGATCTTATTTCCCAGGCTGTGAGCATTTGTGTACATGATTTTCCATTGGCCAGATTTTGGTGTGTTAGTTGTTGGGTGAAGTTTGGCATTACCCCTGTGCGTCGTTTGGGGAGACAAACCTTTTTTCTTACCTGGTGATGCAAATGAATGGCAAACATGCTGAATTCCTGTTTGACCACTAGCTGAGGGGGGAGGGGTGTTCTTCCATTCGACGATGGGGTGCTGCACCTCTCCCATTTGCTAGTTTAAATATTCTGCAAAGATGTCAAACTTCTGCCCCAATGCACTAACTCCCTCTTTAGTCAGATGCAGTCAATCAAATTTAAAGAACTTTCGCTCCCAGAACTGTTGCCAGTTTCCTACAAATCTGTGTCCTTTTTCCTGGCACCAGCCTTTGAGCCACGTGTTTAGCTCCCCTATCTCCCCTTCCGTCCATCTGCTCCCCTCTCCCAGACTGGCAGGATCTCAGAGAAGGAGATGCCAGACGAAATAGATGATAGTTTGTCACCCAGCCTAGTCAGGTGTTCCTTGGTCTCCACAACTGACTGGCTGGTGAGATCATAGTCCCTATGTGTACTAGGACATCAATGTTTCTCCTGCTTTGTGAACAATTTTAGCAATGCTGTCAGTGTCTCTCCATGCTGATGTACCTGGGAGACATCTGACCATCACCCTGGCTGGAGATGGGTATCAACTCCCCAATCATGGAGTCTCCTATGATCAAGTTTTTTGGATTTCCTTTGTGCTTGTTTGTTTTGGTTCTGATTTGGGTGAGTTTTGTTGTGCTAGCTCCTGTGTCCGCGGTGTCCTGCTCTGCAGTGTCTTCTGCCTCTTTATTTGATTTCAGAGATAGAGGCAGATACCTGTTGTAGTGTTTATATGGTTTTGGAGTAATGTGTTGGAGAGCAGAGTGATGGGCACCTGATTTGCTCTCCTAACCACCTGCCAACCTCCTGGACCAACTACCCTCTGCGGTCGAGGTTTTCTGTTGGATGCTGGGGAAATGGCAGGTGGTTCTTATAATGTATTTCCTCTTCAATATGAAATTTGAGGCGTGCAATCTCTGCCCATGCTGCCCAGAGCTGAGCCCTAAGATCTCCAAAGGCCCAGCATGTAGGACAGTGTCCTAATCCTATAAGACTGTCCTTCTGAAAATTGTTCCACAGTACCTGCAGTTAATGAAATCCATTCCAAATAAGTTGCTGGGTTTGTAACCTAGTCAGAGTAATTAGAAGGAAAAAAAAAAGGAAAAAATGCAAGTAATGGTTTAATTGTGCTTTGTTTAACTTGTTATAACAAGTTAAATTACTAGTGCCCCTGTAAATGAGATCACCTTGTGGAGGCCCCACTGATCCGCCCCTTCCTGCTCTGCCACAGGAAATGTCACAACTGTGGTACTCTATAAAAGGAGTGTAGCGTAGGGTGGTTAGGGATGGGGGGTGGGTGGCTGGGCCCTTCCCCTGCCTAAAAAGAAGAACCACGAGACGAAAGAACAAGGAGGTAAGGCAGAAACAATCAGTCAACAACAAATGCAGTAACCCTGAAAGCTTATCCTAATGTTAGATAAAACTGTAAAACCTGTAAAGCACCACCTGTAATAATTTCAGAGAAGATATACTGTAAGAAACACTTTGCTCCAGAGAAAATAAAGGAGTAACAGAAGATATACCTTGCAAAGACAATTTGAATCAGAAGATTACAGGAGTAATCTGTTAGCACACACCTGTAGGCACACCTTGTAATAATGCAGAAGAAGGTATACCAGCAACAACAATTTGAATCAAAGAAAAAATAAAGCAATGAAATGTTAGCAACAAACAGTAGCAATCCCTGTGAGTAAAAAATAAAAACACCACCACACAGTAAATCTGCTTAGCCAAATTAAGTCTTAATCCTTTTCCCTTGCTCTGGTAAGTTTCTCTACTCTGCCTTTCAAGCAGTCTTAGAAGGAAAGAGCTCAGGTGAAGCATAGGTGCCTTGACCAGCAAACCAAGTCTTCTACCTCCAAGATATCAACTAACCTGACTTTTTAACCCTTCTTTCTGTTGGAAATTACTGACAGTTTGCCAGCTCCACCCCCCACATACACACCTAATCCTGTGGAAGAGCTGTGGGAGGAAAAGCAATTAGCTCCTTCAATGTGAGGAGACTGAAACACCTCTGAGACAACAAACCTTTTCAACAAACAAGAATAAAATAAAACCGTGTCAAACAGTAATTTTGCTTAGCCCAATGATAAAAAAAGTCACAAAAATGTAAGCTCCACCTGTAATACAGTAATTTCAGAAAATATATACCCTGTAAGAAACACTTTGCTCCAGAGAAAAATAAAGCAGTAACAGAAGATATATCTTGCAAAAGACAATTTGAATCAGAAGATTACAGGAGTAATCTGTTAGCACACACCTGTAGGCACACCTTGTAATAATGCAGAAGAAGGTATACCAGCAACAACAATTTGAATCAGAGAAAAAATAAAGCAATGAAATGTTAACAACAAACAGTAGCAATCCCTGTGAGTAAAAAATAAAAACACCACCACACAGTAAATCTGCTTAGCCAAATTAAGTCTTAATCCTTTTCCCTTGCTCTGGTAAGTTTCTCTACTCTGCCTTTCAAGCAGTCTTAGAAGGAAAGAGCTCAGGTGAAGCTAGGTGCCTTGGCCAGCAAACCAAGTCTTCTACTTCCATATTAATTACACTTCAGATAGCATTATTATAGGAAAAATCTATTAATAAAGCTCTACCTGGAGCAATATCTACCATTTGAGTTATAGTAAAAGTATGCCCCCGAAAATAGCACCTTCACCCAATCACATCTTTCCAAAGCATATGAAAAAAAGGAAGGACACCAATGCCATAGCTTTGAAGCCTTGTTAATTTCTGTTGTGGTGTTTAGTCATGTATCCTGTAAGAAACAAATATTCATATTAAGGTCTGTCATAATGGATAGAGTAATGACACATCTCCTTGGATTTTTGATGCTGTTGATATTTAGAGTTGATATCTTATAGATGTGTAAGGCAGCCATGGTTTAAATATGTATTTTATTTTTTAAGTCTCTTGACTGAACCATCTGCTTCTTCTTAAGTGAATCCCCAGATTTGTTTTTGGTTTTAAAGAAGCTTTTTGTACTTCTTTATCCATTTCTTCAATATCTGAATCTGTAGTTTTTGTTTGGAAAGAGGATTTAGTGGAGGATGTTTCTGAATCCTTTCCTTGTTCCGATTCCTAAAGAGCATCATATCTGTTTTGTAGCTCAATTTGCCTTTGATTTTGTATTTTTCATGATAGTTTTGTTTTAGTTTGCTGGTTTTCAATGCTTCTTTTTTTGATGTTATTACTGTCATATCGGGGGGGGGGCATAGATTGGGAGTTCATATTTGTCCCTTGTTGTGGAACATTTTCCTGTTGGGCATTCACTGTACCTCTTCCTCCCCAGTCTGTTGCTGAACTGCATCCTGTTCTGAAGGTGCCGGTTGTTGATTTTGCTGCAGCAGAAAGTTTGTGTCTTGGTTTGGATTGTCCATCTCAACGTTCATCTCCTTTTGCCCATCCTTAGCTGGTTGGGCTGTTTCTGTCTGTTCCTGTGATGGTGTGGGTTCTGTGTATCCTGTTGTCTGTTCACCTTCCTTTCCTCACTCTTGTTCTCTTCTTTTTCTATCCATACTATTTTTAGGGGCTGTGGTTAGTATAGTATCCTGGTCTGGGCCATGTGCAATTATGGGATGCCCACTGGCAGTTACGATAGACATGTCCTTGTTCTTCACATAGGTTACATTTTAATTGTTAGCACAAGTAGCACTAGTGTGACCATTTTCAAGGCACAAGTTACATTTTACTCTGTCACAAGTGTTGCTAAGATGCTGTGCAGAACCGCACTTGAAACAGGTTTAGGGTTGCCCTTGGTAAAAACAATGTCCCCTATCTTTCCCCAGAAAGAAACAGCTTGACAAGTGTTTGGAGCCTGTTGGAGTCAATCTCAATTTAATTTTAAATTTCCAACCACCAGTCCAAATGTGTTTTTCATCCAAGATAGGCTGTGGTTCTCCAATCAAATCACATTGCTGTGCTAGCCAGTGTTTAATATCTTGCATACTAACCCCGTCATTGCAGGAGAAAATAGTGACTTGTCTGAATGGTAGTTTAGTTAAGGGTATTGCTCTAAAGGGAAGCCATAATACAGTATTTTTTTTTCATAAGCTGCCCAAAAGCGATCAAGCCCCAATGGAGTTTTAAAACTGAAGTCAAACAATACATGTCCAGATGCACAGATTAAGCCATAAATTTCATTGGAAAAAAAGCACATGGATTCTTTTATTAAAGTTTTCCCACATAAATCCTATCAGGGCAACCTGTAGTCCACTTAGATACTGCAGCCATACTGTATTTCTTTGCTGAGCAGGTGCTGCATTCAGAAAATGAGTATCTCTAATTTATCTGATAACTGCTGATCAGATTCTGTTTGTTGTTTATTTTATGGTAAGGGTTTTTCAGTGTCCATTCTTCTCCCCAGAACTTGGTACGAGTACTAGGCCCTTCTCTAGGTGAAGCCTGGGTTCTTAGAAAATTGGTCAAGGGGGAGAGTTGTATGGTGTCTTCTGGTGAGTAGCTTACAGGTTGCAATTCTATGTCACTATCAGTAATAAAAGGCATTTCTTTTCCATTTTGGACTACATATAGTCTAGGGTTGCCTGATTTATCTTTTCAAATCACACCAGTCTTATCTGAATCTTTTGTCTGCTGCATTCTTTCTGGGCTCCAAGGGACAGGACTGTGGCCTGGGTCAGGAACTAAATTTTCTGAATCATTTTGATACCATCCTGCAGCAAAGAGTTTGTTTCTGGCCATCTCCTGCTCAGCTTCATTATTGCTTACAGTCTCGCTACTTTTCTCCCCCATACTCATACCCTTATTCTATATTATGCCGATGTCATTCATTTGTTCAGTGCCAGGTAAAATATTTTTTTTATGCACATACTTTTGGTGTTGTTTACCTGGTTTGAAATGTCCTATAGTCCCTTGATTTGCTTCGCTGAACACCACTGGTGAAGCTGTTTTGGGTAGCGGCTGTGACACAGTCCGAGTGTTTGATGTTGCCAAGTCGGCTGTCTTGCTTGACACTGAACTGTCAAGCCCTTCTGCTATGTTTGTTTGTCTTTTTGGCTTGTTTGGTTTTTCAGCAATATCAGCCTGATTTTTGTCACTGTTATCAGTATTTCTGTCCAGTGGGTGCTCCATTTCTTCAGTAGCCATCATGAGTTCAATTACTTTAGGTAGAAGACTTGGTTTGCTGGCCAAGACACCTAGCTTCACCTGAGCTCTTTCCTTCTAAGACTGCTTGAAAGGCAGAGTAGAGAAACTTACCAGAGCAAGGGAAAAGGATTAAGACTTAGTTTGGTTAAGCAGATTTACTGTGTGGTGGTGTTTTAATTTTTTACTCAAAGGGATTGCTACTGTTTGTTGCTAACATTTCATTGTTTCATTTTTTCTCTGATTCACATTGTTGTTGCTGGTATACCTTCTTCTGCATTATTACAAGGTGTGCCTACAGGTGTGTGCTAACAGATTACTCCTGTAATCTTCTGATTCAAATTGTCTTTTGCAAGATATATCTTCTGTTGCTGCTTTATTTTTCTCTGGAGCAAAGTGTTTCTTACAGCGTATATCTTCTCTGAAATTATTACAGGTGGTGCTTTACAGGTTTTACAGTTTTATCTAACGTTAGGATAAGCTTTCAGGGTTACTGCATTTGTTGTTGACTGATTGTTTCTGCTCTTACCTCCTTGTTCTTTTGTCAGTGGTTCTTCTTTTTAGGCAGGGGAAGGGCCCAGCCACCCACCACCCCATCCCCCACTACCCCACGCTACACTCCTTTTATAGGGTACCACAGTTGTGACATTTCCTGTGGCAGAGCAGAAAGGGGCAGATCAGTGGGGCCTCCACAAGGTGATCTCATTTACAGGGGTACTAGTAATTTAACTTGTTATAACAAGTTAAACAAACCTAATTAAACCATTACTTGCATTTTTGTTCCTTTTTTTCCTTCTAATTACTCTGACTAGGTTACAAACCCAGCAACTTATTTGGAATGGATTTCATTAACTGCAGGTACTGTGGAACAATTTTCAGAAGGACAGTCTTACAGGATTTAGGACACTGTCCTACATGCTGGGCCTTTGGAGATCTTAGGGCTCAGCTCCGGGCAGCATGGGCAGAGATTGCACGCCTCAAATTTCATATTGAAGAGGAAATACATTATAAGAACCACCCACCATTTCCCCAGCATCCAACAGAAAAACCTCAACCACAGAGGATAGTTGGTCCAGGAGGTTGGCAGGTGGTTAGGAGGAGCAAATCAGGTGCCCCATCATTCTCTGCTCTCCAACACATTACCTCCAAAAACCATATAAACACTACAAACAGGTATGTGCCTCTATCTCTGAAATCAAATAAAGAGGCAGAAGACACTGCAGAGCAGGACACTGCAGCACAGGAGCTAGCACAACAAAACTCACCCAAATCAGGAACCAAAACAAAACAAGCACAAAGGAAATCCAAAAAACTTCTGATCATAGGAGACTCCATGATTCGGGGAGTTGATACCCATCTCCAGCCAGGGGTGATGGTCAGATGTCTCCCAGGTACATCAGCATGGAGAGACACTGACCGCATTGCTAAAATTGTTCACAAAGCAGGAGAAAACATTGATGTCCTAGTACACATAGGGACTAATGATCTCACCAGCCAGTCAGTTGTGGAGACCAAGGAACACCTGACTAGGCTGGGTGACAAACTATCATCTATTTCGTCCGGCATCTCCTTCTCTGAGATCCTGCTAGTCTGGGAGAGGGGAGCAGATGGACGGAAGGTCAGAGAAGGGGGAGCTAAACACGTGGCTCAAGGGGTGGTGCCAGGAAAAAGGACACAGATTTGTAGGGAACTGGCAACAGTTCTGGGAGCGAAAGTTCTTAAATTTGATGGACTGCATCTGACTAAAGAGGAGTCAGTGCATTGGGGCAGAAGTTTGACATCTTTGCAGAATATTTAAACTAGCAAATGGGAGAGGGTGCAGCACCCCATACGTCGAATGGGAAGAACACCCCTCCCCCCTCAGCTAGTGGTCAAACAGGAATTCAGCATGTTTGCCGTTCATTTGCATCACCAGGTAAGAAAAAAGATTTGTCTCCCCATACAATGCACAGGGGTAATGCCAAACTTCACCCAACAACTAACACACCAAAATCTGGCCAATGGAAAATCATGTACACAAATGCTCACAGCCTGGGAAATAAGATCCCAGACCTGCAGGCAAAATGTCAGAGGCTAAACTGGACATAGTAGCAATTAGTGAGATGTGGTGTACCAGTAACCACACTTGGGAGACTTCAGTACCTGGCTATGTATTGTTCAGAAGAGGCCGAGATGCAAAAAGGGGGGGAGGAGTGGCCCTGTATGTTAATGAAAATATCAAAGCTACAGAAATTCAAAATACACATAAGGAGCCAGAAGAACTGTGGGTCACCCTGGAAACAGGAAATGGGACAGCCATAAGAACTGGGGTTGTCTACAGGCCCCCAGACCAGAGGGAGGACATAGACACATTACTGTTAGAAGATATACAAAACATGACAGCTAAAGGGAGGTTCTGATAATGGGAGACTTCAACATGCCGGATACAGATTGGTCAATACCAGCAGGAACATCTGCCAGAACTAGACTCATAGTGGATTCCCTGCAGGGGAGGGCCTCAAACAACTGGTACAGCAACCCACAAGAGACAGGACTATCCTAGATCTAGTACTGACTAACAAAGAAGGATCACAGATCTCCAGGTAGAAGGTCACCTGGGGCCAGTGACCATCACATGGTATGGTTCAATTTGGCTACTACATCTAAATCATCCCATTCCAAGGCAAAATATGGGACTTCAGAGGAGCTGACTTTGATAAGATGGCCAACAGAGTTAAGCTAGCCCTGGCAAAAAGAAACACAGGTGAGGGGTACAGGCAAAGTGGGCAAGCATTAAGGATACAATACTTGAAGCAACATCCCATTGTGTTAGACAGAAAAGGAAGTGCAAAAGAAGAAGGAAACCACTTGGTTCTCAAATACAGTAGTAGAAAAGGTCAGAGCCAAAAGGCTGGCCTTCAGAAAATATAAGGGAACACAGCGGGATGAAGATGGGAGGCATACCAACTGCCTAAGGGAAGCAGGTAAGGCAGTAAGCAGGCAAAGTCCCAAACTGAGGAAACACTAGCACGAACAGTAAAAGAAGTTGACAAGACTTTCTATAGATACATTAGTGAAAGGAGAAAGTCCAGAGGGGGTATTGCTAAGCTTAATGGAGAAAAGGGAGCATGTGAGGAAGAGGACCCTGTAAAGGCATCTATCCTAAATAGATACTTTTGCTCAGTATTTACTGAAGAGAAGGTAGGGCAGGGCCCACAGCTCAGCATCATGGACACAGGGAGGAAGAAGATTACTCCCTTCACAAAAGAAAGTGTCCTACAAGACCTTGCTAAGCTCAGGGTGGATAAGGCAATGGGACCTGATACATACATCCCAGGGTACTTAAGGAGCTAAAGGAGGAACTAGCAGAGCCATTAGCAGAATTGTTTAGTGAGTCTCTGAGCATAGGAGAGGTCCCAGAAGACTGGAGAAGGGCTCATGTGATCCCGCCTCCACAAGAGTGGTAGCAGGGAGGAGGCGGGAACTACAGACTGGTCAGTCTTACCTCAGTAGTGGGCAAGATTATGGAGGCACTCCTTAAGGAAAGGATAGTGCAACACCTGGAATCCATAGGGCACAGGATCCAAGACAGCATGGCTTTACAAAGGAAGGTCCTGTCAAACTAATCTCATAGATTTCTTTGACTGGGTAAACAGAGTGGTGGACCAAGGGGAGCAGTTGATGTCGCCACCTTGACTTTTGCAAAGCTTTTGACACTGTTCCACATAGAAGATTGATAAATAAGCTGGGTAGGCTCAGGTGGGTCAGAAGTTGGTCAACTGGTGGCAAACTGGTTGACGGGCAGAAAGCAGAGAGGTGGTAAATGGTAACAGTCAGAAGAGATGCAAGTCACAAGTGGGGGTACCTCAGGGATCAGTCCTGGGGCCAGTCCTCTTCAACATCTTCATTAGTGACCTTGCAGATGGACTAGAGGGTGAGGCTTGTCTGTTTGCAGATGACACCAAGATCTGCAACAGAGTAGATGATCCAGATGGGGTGGGCAGAATGAGAAGAGATCTGGATAAACTAGCAGAATGGTCAGAAGAATGGCAATTGGGATTTAATGCAAAGAAGTGCAAAATCATGCACATAGGGAAGAGAAACCTGAAGCCACCTATAGGCTGGGAGGGAGTTGCTAGCAGTCACAAAGGAAGAAAGAGACTTGGGCATCATCATCACTGATGACCTAAAATCATCCAAGCAGACCTCCTAAGCAGTAGGAAGTGCTAGGTGTTAGGTGTATTAGTAGGGGTATCTCAAGTCATAAGAGTGGAGGTAATAATCCCTCTGTACAAGACACTGGTTAGTCCCCATCTGGAGTACTGCATGCAGTATTGAGGCCACACCTTCACAAGGACATTAACCAAATTGAGGCAGTCCAGAGAAGGCAACCAAAATGGTGCAGGGACTGCATCAGAAGACATATGAGGACAGATTAACAGAGCTCAATATGTATACCCTTGAGCAAAGGAGGAGAGAGGTGATATGATGGAGGCATTCAAACACCTTAGGGCATAAACAAGGTGAAAGAGTCTAACATGTTTAAATATAACAAAAATAGCAGGACAAGAGGACACAGCATGAGATTAGAGGGAGGCCGATTAAGGGGAAGTGAGGAAATTTTTTCACAGAAAGGGTGGTGGATGCATGGAATGGCTTACCACAAGAAGTGGTGGCTATGAATATAGTGCAGGGCTTCAAACAGGCATGGGATAGGCATAAGGGAGCAATACAAATGACTATGAATAGATAGGCCACCGACAGAGCAAAGGCCGATGGCACATTTATAAGGTAGAAAAAGAAATGGGCAGACTGGATGGGCCTTGCGGTCCTTATCTGCTGTCATCTTCTATGTTTCTATGTTTCTATGTTACTTTACTCCTATTTTGCATGATAAATTATCACAGCAAGTCCTCTTCAGTTTCAAGATATTGCACCCCGTCTCTTTCAGTAGAAACCTGACCATTAGCAAGTAGCTGAATTTCAGAATTTGCAGCCATCTCCATTGCTGGACCTGAAGGGTTGGAGATTAGCTCTCCGGCAGGTACAACAGCTTCCACATTTTGCTCTCTGCGACTGTCTGCCATGACTGGCAGTCCTTCAGCAGCTTCCCCTCTGGAGAGTAGGGGAATATTTTATTGAAAACTTAAAACAAAATATACAAAATCATATAACTTCATACAAAATCATAATGAAAGAAATCAAAAACAGAAATAAGTAATACAGCATACATGAACAACAAACAAAAATAATCCTTATTGGTACATAACCCCCCCTCCCATCCCCACTAAAAGAGTTGGGGAATTTTTATTAGAAACTTCAAAAATCAAATAAATACACAAAATGATAATTCACACAAAAGAATATACAAATCATAAGAAAAATCAAATAAGTATTTCAGTATACAGTTATTAAAGTACTTATAGAAAGCTGAAAACTCAAATACATCTTAATACTGAAAAGATCTCACCCCACCCCTACTAAAAGAGTAGGGAAATTTTATTATAAACTTCAAAAATCAAAAAAATACAAAGCAGTGTGAACTCACACAAAAGAAAGATACAAATTGTAAAGAAATCAAATAAGCATTAAAGCCATATAATGTCTGAAAATAACTTAATAATAACCTGAAGCATATCCTATACATAAAGCTCCCATCCCACTAAAAGAGTAGGGGAATATTTTATGGAAAAATATAAATACAAAATCAACAAGAATGTATTATATCATACAAAATCATGAGAAAGCAAATAAAAGACCTATGGTTCTCTCCAAGCGTGCAGAAAACAACCTAACAAAGAAACCTCACCCTGTATCTAACCAGGACATATTCCTCCACCATAATTTATACAAATCAGGTAAAACTTTATGCTGCTCCATAACCTACCACTTCAATAGTGCCTTCTGTAATAACAAAACTACTTGTTCTCCTGTCAAGACTTGTTGCCACAGAGACCAACCACACCTAGCTAACCATAGCTGATAACTAATAAAACTCATTAATAGTCGGATAGTAATATCAGATTTGGTCCATGCTCCAAGGAGCACCCCATCGAGCCAAACTCTGAAGGTTGATCCTGAAAGGGTTTAAAGGCTATGTCCTGTGAAATACTTCCCAAAACATCATAGCAAATGGGCACTGAATAGAAAATGAGAAAAGTTTCTATGGATTCCATGCAAATATTCCTCTAAAAACATGTATACTCATTAATGCCTTTATACTTTAAATTGCCCCTGAACCCCAATTTTGGTGGGTACATAACCAAATAAAGTCTCTATAAAATATGGACGCTCTTTGCTGGATAAAAGGAGTTGATCAGAGAGTGTTGGGTAGCCGGTAAAGTGACATACCAGGGGGAGACATAATAAAAGTTTCCCATTATCCAATTATACATGGCTTTTCTTGAAAGTATACAAAGAGAATTTTTCTGAAGTTTCCATGCTTTTATTTTACTTATTACACTCAAGAAGTGTCCTGGGAAGTGAGCCACCCATGTCTGTCGAGGGAGAGGAATAGCCAGATCCCAATTATCAAAAAGGGGTCCAATCACATCCTCTACCCACGGGATCCAATCCTTTGCAACATTTGTCAGTAATGGAAAAAATTAAAAAAAAATAAAAGTTACATAAAAGAAAACTACTGGGTTTAACATACCCAAGCCCTCCTTTATAGGTAAATAAGTCACCCTCTCTTGACAGGATTCAACCTGCTACCCCATAAACATTGAAAAAAACATTATAAACTGAGGCCTCCATATTTAACAGTGGGGAAAAACATGCTAAATATAAAAATGGGACAATAAAAGTTTTAATTAAAAGATACGCTCCTTTAGTCATCTGCCATTTATTCCAGCGGCTACTTTTCCTGCAGCTGATATCAAAAGTTGTTCCCAATTATACTGCTGGAGATCATCCCCACCAAAATAAACACCCAATGTTTTTCTATAGGTCATATCTATAGGAATTCCCCAAACAAGGGAGACATCACTGGCATCATACCCTAAGGGCAGGATCCCACTCTTCTGTGTATTGATTCTAGATCCGGAAAGATTAGTAAAGTCACATAAGAGGTCACGAGCGGCTATTGCAGAAGATTTGTCTGCCAAAAAAAGTTCCAGATCATCCACAAATGCCAAAGCAACCACCTGCTTATCCTCTGATCCCACTGAAAGTCCAGTTATTGCTTCCGTCCTATATAATGCATGCAATAGAGGATCAATTGATAGGACATATAATAAGGGGCTGAGAGCACATCCTTGCCTCACCCCCCTGTGAACAGAAACTGCATTACCTACCCAACCATTAACACTAGGAATAAGACTTATTCCTGTATAACAAATCTGTAACCACCTGATAAAAGCAGATGGAAATCCAAAGGACCGTAATGTTTCCCACAAATAGTTATATTCAACCAGATCCAAGGCTTGAGATTGATCTAAACATACCAAATTACCAAATAATTCCTGGCTGTCTCCCTTATGTAGAATTTCCTGAATCAAAATTAAAGCATCCTGAATCCATTTTCCTGGGATGCTACTATATTGGGATGGATGCACTACCAGATCTATGACACTAGCCAATCTATTACTAAGAACTTTCATAATAATTTTATAATCAGTATTCAGAAGTGAAATTGGCCTGCATTGTCTTATATCTCCCCAATTCCCTCCCCTACAAATCAAGAGCAAAAGGCATTCCAACATACTCTTAGGGAGTTGCTATTGGGATAAGCCATCATTTAAATACATGCAAAACTCAGGTCCTAAAACATCTCAAATACTTTTATAAATTTCATGTGGGAGGCCATCAGATCCAGGTGTAATACCTGGTTTAAGTGACCAAATTACATTTTTTAGTTTAGTGTGTGAGATAGGTTCAGTCAAAAGATTCCCAACATCCTTAGGTAGCTGGGGTAAATTAAGTTCACTCAACCACTGTCTCATTTTCCCTACCGATAAATTCTGGCTATCAAAAACCTGAGAGAAATGAGTAGTAATTTCATGTAAAATATCTGCTTTTGTATACACAGTATTACCAGAAGAGGTATTCAAATACTCCAGATTATGGCAATCACGAAAAAGTTGCATAGAGTCAAATGGCAGTGTGTCTTTCCTCTTACCATTCATGCCATACTTCTGCTGATATTCTAAAGATTTAAGGGCTTCAAGCTGTTTCTTTGCCAGTGAAGCTTTTAGATATTTAATCTTCTGCTAGTCCTTCGCTCCTAAATTAGGGCGGAAAGACATCCAGAAGGCAATATTTTTCCTCAAAGAGGTTATTTCATCATATTTAAATTTCCCATTAATACGCCCTATTGTATGAAAAAAGGAACGTATCTCCACTTTTGTGTCTTCCCACCAAGTAGTATTATCATCATATATAAATAAAATACAGATTTTCTTGCTTGCAATACTGCTAAAAATCCTTCACATACTACTGGAATAGACAATAATGAAGTATTCAATTTCCAGGTCCCTGGCCCCCTTCGTATCTCAGGGACGTCCCTAAGGACTAATGTTAATAGCTTATGATCAGAAGTAGCTACATCTTGAAGGAGAGCCATTTCAAGTTTTATAAAACCAGATACAAAAAAATAATCAATTATAGAGGCCTGTGGACCACAAAAAATATGTGCTACGCTCTGTTATCGGGAGAGAACCAAAGGCATCTATCAAGCCTGCATCGCTAATCAGGTGAGTCAGGCACTGAGCGTCACAGTATATTTTTTTATTTGGGACAGGAGTAGAACACTGGGCCACATTAACATTAAAGTCCCCTCCTAAAACTATCAAATGGGATGTCTGCAATAAGGGAGAAAGAGAGCGAAAGAGCAGTACTCTATCATACTTTGTTTGAGGTGCATAAATATTTATAAGTCTAATCAATTGGTGTGCCCATAGTATATCCCAGTATCAAAGCTCTGCCTGGCTGCACCTCTAAATGACGCACAACCTTAACCTTAAAAGAAAACAAAAACATATCCCAATCCCTGAACACTGATCCTCCCCCTGGGACCAAATACTATCCCCCCAAAGCCATGCATCCGAAGCTGCAGACCTCTCAGCTGCTGAGTGTAACCGGACATCCTGAAAAAAAATACAATCCAGGTTAGCATGCAAAAAATAAGAGAAAGTACTTCGTCTTTTATTCAGAGATTGAATGCTGTTAACATTCAAAGAAGCCACTCGAAAGGAAAAGGGATCCATATATTTAAACAGGCAGGGCTCTTCATTTTACTTTACTCGAGGATCTTGTTACTCTTCCACTTTTTGGGCCCTGAGTCGAATGATCAGCAGGATCCAGGCAATCACCCTGAAAGTTTGCCACCATTACTCCTGCAACAGATAAAGTCACAGGGTCTAGGTCCTGAGAAATGTCAGGCAACACAGTGAATTTATTAGTATCTTCCACAGGGGTCACCAGTTCAGATTTCCTCTGTTTGCCTTTCAGTTTAGCCAATTTCCCTTTCTTACCCTGTACCAAAACAAAGCCTGAACCACTGGCAGTGGATTCGGGGGGAGGGTTTTCGAAAGGCAGGATATTAGGAAGATCAGTAGGATTACCCTCATGTAAAAGGGGGCCAATGTCAGGTAATAGGGGTTCCTGGCCTTCCTCCTCAGTCAAGGGGCCTGATACGGGACTGTTCCCAGTAGCAGGTACCCCTGAAGTGGAGGATATGTGGGTCACCACAGGGCCTGGGCCTTGCTTTACCGCCAGACAAATATAATGATCCTGGACTCCAAAATCAGTGTCCTCTGTATTTCGTGCAGCAGAGGGGCAATCATCAAAGATATGACCTAGTTCATCACAAAAGTTGCACTTAGGTTGTTTAAAGCAGTGGGCACTAGGATGACCCATATCTCCACAATAAGAGCACTTCATAATGTCACAAGAGGTGCTTATATGTCTAGATGAGCCACATTTAAAACACACCCGTGGCTGTCCAGGGTAAAATAGAAAACCTTTATCTCGTCCAATAAAAAAGCAATTAGGCAAATGTATCAAGTCCTGCTCATTATGGTGCAACTTTATACGGAATTTCCACCCTCCATTCCAAAACCCTTCAGTATCCAGAATGGGCATGGGATTACCCAGGACATCACATCTCTTTCCCAACCAGTGCACAATGTCCACTATATTAACCCCCCTCATTTCTAAATAAAATAGTAATTACCCGAAAGGGTTGCTTAGTAAGGAGAAAAACTATGAAGTCCGACCACAGAGGATTGGTTTTTAGATTCATGGATCACACCAAAAAGTTTCCAGCAACGCAGGAGTGTGGAAGCTGATATTAAAGGTGAACTCCCCCTGTACATGTATGAAAGCGTAGACCTCTGAGGGGTAGAACCCCATGCTTCATTTCAGTAGGACTTTGCCCACAAAAAATCTGTCAGGGGGGTTTTCGCAAGGGCCTACATAACGTAGACGAATCGCATTTCTTCATTTCGATAGCTCCACTGGTTTGTGGAAATGACTAGCATAGGAGGGTTTAACAGGATCCCCAGGATGGAGGACAAGTGTGGGATCAGAAACAATAGGTACAACTGGGGTTTCTTCAAGGCCTGGCGCTTCAATGTCTAAGTGACAGGCAGAAATAAAGTCAGACTGGGAAGTAGATACGGGGAAATTAACAGCACAAGAATCAGAAACAGCACTTATCTGCTCCTGTATTTGAGAGGCAGGTCCAGTATTGGGCTTCCAATGCCCATCAGAAAGAGGAATCCAACCTGCTGCAAGCAGGACCTTATCGGGAGACCAAGAATCCACTTCTCCCGTACTCCAATCCAGCTGCGGTGATAAAGGAAATGGCTCAGGGTTTTTTTGGAAGCATCCTCCACTGTTAGCAGCTTCGTGACTCCCCCGAGACTTCTGCGCCCAGAGATATGTCTAAGCGCTTCCGCTTCCGATCCTCTGCTTGATGCAGTCCCTCAGATGTCAATTGCTCGCTTACATGGAGCAACTCAGCAGCTAAACACTGCTGTTTCTGCTCAAAACTCAACTGATTCTCTGGACTTTCTGTGATGGGACCACCACTGTGGACGTTCTGCTGGCCACCCACCTGGTGCATTCCAGCTGTCCCCTTAGCGGTTCCATTCTCTTGAAAACTCATAATGTCTTGTAAATTCTCCTGGGCTTGCACAGCCCCATCCGTCTGTTCTTCACCAGTCCTGGCAGCTCCCCCAGGATCTGGAACAGCAGCCATCTTGGAGTCACAGACAAAAGGGTCCCCCTGATCACAGGAAGCAGAGTAGGGGAATTTCCCAGGTGCCCTGGCCAAATTTCCTCCCCCATTCACTAAAAACACCACCAACAACTTAATCTGGTTCAAGGTCAGTTGGCATTCATCTGTATCCCCCTCCCCAGGATCATGCCTAGAAATAGGCAGAATTTGTCTGGTGCACTCACCCGGTCAACAAAAACTAAATAAAATAAAAATAAAATAAGGCCAGAGGCATGTCCCACTAGTCTCTTGCTCCATGATGGTCTTTCAAGATCAGTCATAACATTTTTATGCAGGAACCTTTGGGCAAGAGATTAATCATAACTGTCTTCACATGGGACCTTGCAGACCCCGCATGAAGCATCATATCGGTCATAATTTTCTATGTGTAGGGCCTGCAGAGCACTGTTTATACCTGATCAGTAATGAGCCATGTCCAAAGTATAACATGGGCTATAACCTGTTCAAACAGGGCTCAAAGCTGCAGCTTGAAGCAGCAGACCTGTAGGGCATGGCCCTTGACCTATAGCTTGGCTTAAGTCATGAGATTAGTGACTATGGGGGCTGGTGTGCAGTAGGATTTAAAATCCTGAGAAATATCACACCAATGATTTGCCAATGCTCTTGAGATTTTGAACCCTTACTTTTTATGTAATTACTTTGTCTGCATTATATATTTCAACCCTAATAGATACATTAACATAGTTTTTTGCAATTTATTTCCTTACTTTTCCAAAAAAATAAATACCAAGACTGGCCAATAGAGGTCTCTTAGGGTTACCACCTTTTAAGAAGCCCAGAATGGGACATTTCTTACTGAAATATGTTTTTTTAAAGGACAATATGTAACACTGACCAATACAACAGACCCGTTTTCTCCAAATAATCAGAATTAAGACTAAGTGTTGTAGTTTTTTGGTTGTTTCTATTGTTTCTTATCATTTTAAGGCATTTTAGTTAAGTTATTATAGTTTCTGCAACCTTTAGGAGAAAGTTAGACAATATTTTTTTTTCTACTGTAAGGTCAGGACATGCAGTATTTTTCATGTTTTTTTTTTTTTTTTTAGTAGGACACAGCTGCCCAAATCAGGGCTGTCCTGCAAAAATCAGTGGAGGTGGTAATCCTAAGGTCTCTGTTTCACAACAGTGCTTAGACACTTTGGCCCAGATATTCAAAAGGGTTGCGCCATGCACAATAGGGTTGCTCCAGCGCAAGCCCGAAACTGTGCCATTCTGCGATATTCAGCGGGAGGCAGAGGCGTCCCCCCAAATCACGCTGAGCAATAGCGCAATGATAATGAATGTATGCGCAACTGAAGGGGGAGGAACCATGCATAAATGGCGCAGTGCGATATTCAACAACATGCACAATGCGCAATACGGGAGCAAGAGGAAGTTGCGCAATAGCGGAAATGAGCCAAAATAAAAAGGAACAAGGGAGAGGCGCAAGAACGCTATAGGGAAGGCACATGAGGCTGAACTCTAGCTGTACATACAGGGCAGGAGGGACACACAGGGCAGGCCAGGGAAAGGGCACTCTAAACAGAGAGGCACAGGGAAGGTGTGGGGAGCCACAGCCAGTGCAGAAGGGGGAAGTGCCACACAGCACAGAGGCCACCACAGGAAGGTGTTCAGGAGATGTAGCAGCCAGGACAGTGGAGGGAACACAGAAACAGCTGCCAGGAGGGTGAACAAGCCAGGGACATGGCTAGTGACACCATCCAGATGGAGGCAGTAATGAGGGGGGTGAGAAGGCAGGCAGCATGGGGGCGTGGCCGTGGAAGGGTCCATCGGTGGTATGCCCCCAACAGGCAGTACCGAGCCTGCACCAGCTTCGAGCTGTACAGCGATACTGAGATCGTGGGCTGGTACCACCTGAATCGGGCAAATCTGAGGTGGCTCTGTGAGCTGTGCAGTGATGTGATGCAGGCATCCACACGACGGAGCCATGCTCTGTCAGTGGAGACTAAAGTGACAGCTTGCATGTGCTTGCACACCACGGGTACCTTCCAGAGACCGACAGGGGACACCACAGGCATAACCCAGTTGGCTGTGTCATGCCACCTTACCCAATTCCTCAGCGCACTGCTGCCACATGCTGCGGAGTACATCCATTTCCCCAGCACACTAGCGGAGCACACAGCAAACATACAGGAGTTCCACAGGGTAGCACATATGCCTGGCATGCTAGGGGCATGCTAGGGGCAATAGACTGGACCCATGTGGCCATCCGCACACCACCTGGCCCCGAGGGGGGCCGCATATATTAATCAGAAGGGCTATGCTAGTATCAACTGCCAGGTGGTGTGGGATGTCAGGGGGTGCATAATCAATGTCTGTGCCACGCACCCTGGGGGAGCACATGATGCCTTCATCTAGAACCAGTCAGCACTGTGCCACAGATTCGAGAGTGGGGACATCCCCACTGGCCACTTAGTGGGTGAGTATGCAAACCACATGGACAAACATAGAGCTTGGGAGGGGCATGGTCAGAGGTGACATGGGTAGTGGCCTACATGGCCCGAGGCAGGGCGATGCTGATCACCAAACTAACCTCCACCCTTTACACACAGGTGACAGTGGATACCCACTCCGTCCCTGGCTGCTCACACCATACCGGCGGCCAGCGACCCCATTGCAGCAAAGCTACAATGAGGCACATGCCACCACATGCAATGTCATTGAGCGGGTGTTCGGGATGCTGAAGGCACGTTTCTGTTGTCTGGACACCTCCGGCGGTGCCCTACAGTACAGTCCCTCAAAGGCCTGCAGGCTATTCCTGGCCTGTTGCATCCTGCACAACATGGCCAATGAATGTGGGATTGCTGTAAAGGTCGAAGAGGGGGACAGCAATGGGGACGATGAGGACGCCGGTGATGATGGTGATGGGAAGCCCCCTTGGGCGACGGGACCCCCGACTGCTCTGGCTGGCACAGCTGCACCGGGACACCATCACAGAGGAGCACTTCAGCCAACCCAGGTAAGTCATGGGGCCATGTGCAACCACCAGTGGCAAAGGCACAACCCACAAACACGCATGGACACTCATCAGGGGTGCATGCCATCAAGGGAAGTGGCTGGGCATGGAACCGCACACACCACCAGGGATGGGTGAGGTCTAACATGGCACACGGTCATACATACACACACCTCACCAGACATGCACAAATGGTAGGAGGCATGCTGACCCAGACTGCCACCCCTAGCCACACACATGTCCACAGACCACCATGCCCACTGCCTGTCATTGTGCATGTGTCAGACACTGGGCAGCATTGCACAGTGGCTTACAGCACAATGCAGGCATCATCATGCACATGCAACTGCGGACAGCAGCCAGGAGGGTGTGCAGATGGACTGTGTGTGTGCGTGCAGGACCAGGTACCCACCCGTGCATTGCCTGCTGAATGACACAATGCACACAGGGCAGCATCAGACAATAGCTGAGCTGGGAGACAGGTCAGTTATGCGCCACAGTGCCACAGCCACCACGGATGTGTGGGCAGCCCCGCTGAGACCCACCAGCAGTGACAGGCTGACCACTGGCCTCATGGGGTGGCACCGACTGTCCCCCAGGGGTTCCACTGCGTGAACACGACCACGCTCGTGCAGGAGTCTGCAGCACACCGAACATGCCTGCGCCAGACCTGCTCGGGATACCCACAGCTGAACCCGGTGTCGACAAGGATGGTGCCACATGATGCTGGGAACAGGAGGTGGACATTGCACTGCATGGTGTCTGTGACGCATGGGCAAATAACTGTGTGCCCATTGTGGCCATGACAGCAGTGAATGCCTGTGTCTTCCTGTCAATGGCAGTGGTCACATCCTCCCGCAACTGGTCCATCCCTGCCAGGAGCAGAGCGGTGTCTCTGCTGCAATGCTCCTCTGCCTGGTGCAGAGCCACACTCAGTGCATCCACTGCTGTCACAAGCCTCATCTGCTGATTGACTGATGCTTGCAGTATGCGGGTGTGCTCATCCAAGAGGTCATCTGCCTGATCGGCATGCTGTCCCTCAGGGTGTTCGTGGCCCTAATGCTCATCACCCCTTGAGGGTGGGCACTGCACACCAGGGCCAGGCCTGGGCATGTCCACAGATGGTGCACTGATGATGCCCCTTGACACTGTACCCCCATGGCCATTGGCCGACTGCTGATGCTGCCCCTCCGGCTGCTGCTCCCCATGGCTCAATGGTGCTGCCGCAGTGCCTGAAACAGTCCCACTGTCCTGGACACACACCAGTGCTTCCCCACTGGTGCTGACAGGCACAGGCTGGGACTGTGATGACACGCAGGCCTCCACGGTGGCACCACCCACAGCCATGGCCACGATGTCACCTGCTGTGTGGCCTCCTGTGGCACACACATGTCACTGCCCATGACTTTAGCTCCATCATCATTGGTGATGGATCCGGCACCAGCCCGAGTCTCAGCATGCTGGCATCCATGGACACTGGCATGCTGGGACACCGGCAGGGCCTCCTCCACACCTGCTTCACCAACATCAGTCTGGATGTCCAGGTGGGCCCACTGTCACCCTGACCCCCGTATTCCTGTGGAGGTGGATGGCCCTCAGTGGAGAAGCCCACCACCACTGACCCATGCAGATGCTCAGGAGCTGTAAGGGAAAAAAAGTAGCATTACTGCATATGACCTACCCTGTCCACCCCCAATAGACAGACCATGACCTGCCATGCAGTGATGGGCTACCACCCATCTGGAATCCACCACCCGGAACACCCTCAATGGTGCAATGCTGCATGCTGCCAGCAACCCACTCTTCCTGTGGGGTCAGGTGTAGCACCTCCGGCTGTCCCCCACCTGTCGCAGACCATGCTGCCCTGATGGCAGCCACCTTCTCTTTAATCCTCTTCCTGTCTGTGCCCATCTTCTTTTTGAAGCCCTGCACAGAGTGCTGGTGGCTGCCATGCTGGTTTACAGCACACGCCACCTCCTTCCATGCAGCACGGGCCTGTGGTGTTCCCTTGTGTCCGCTGAGTAGTGGCTCCTGGTCTAGGTAGGCCTTGAACAGGGCATCTGTCTCGACCTTAGTGAAATTTGGCCTCCTCTTCCTCCCACGACTCTGTTCTTCTTCCTCCACCATACACTCAGTCATGAGTCATCCTATGAGAATGACAGGTGTTACCTGTGACTGTGCAGTCCCATGCATGTCCCAAACACCACAGTCCACACTCCCAAACAGCATGCAACTCACCGCAATAGACTGCAGTAACTGACTATGGCCAGTGCAGCCCAATGTCACACTTTTATAATGCAACCCATGCAAATGAGGCGAGGCACATCTTTAAGTGGATGCAAATGCAGTGACTGCGCCATTGAATGGCTGATTAGATGATTTGCATATGCCGGCTGAATATTGCGCTGTTGTGCTTTGCGCAATTGTGTTGAACATGCTGAGCCAAGGGCGCAGTTCTGTGACATGCGCAGTACACACCTAACTGCGCATGCCCGGGTTGATGACGCTGGCGCCTGCTGCGCTGCTGATGTGCTGTGTGTGGGAGGCAATGTAGGGCATGGCCACCATTCTGCCAGTGGCGCTACAGCACTGTTCACCTATATGGCGCTGTGGCACTGGGGCATCATAGGCGCACTGGGGCAACAGCACTGTAGGCCACTACAGGAGGTGGCACACAGGCACCCAATCATGCTACATGCATTGGGTTCCAGTCGTGCTGTGGCTGTCCGTGTGCCAGAGACCCTTGACCCTGTGCCCGACCTTTGCCCCCTAGGCGCCATGCGTCAGGCATGGGTGCACCACTATAGCGCTGTTCGGTGACAGCGTGATAGGGAATGGCAGCGCTGTACCGCGCAGCATCTGCACATGGCAGAACCGCACTGCAGAGCGCCATTTTGCTTGAACCGAGCAGCAGAGATGGCGCGGAGGTGTGCTGTGCAGTGGAGCCAGATCGAGCTGGCAAACCTTGTGGCCATAGTTGAGCCCCATGTTAGGGCTTTGTTTGAGGAGGCACCACTGGACAGGGCCAGGAGTGTGGTATGGCAGGAGGAGGCCGATGCCCTGGAGGAAGCCACAGGTATGGGGCGGATGGTGGAACAGTGCCGCCACCATTATGGGGACCTGAGATGCAGGGACCCAGACCTGCTTGCCCACCTGTGGGCATGTGCCAGGAGGGGAACGGTGCCATGGGCAGGTAGGTGCAACATCCATACACTTTTATCATCCATACGGGTATCATGGTTGCATGTGTCCAGCACATAGGGGGGCGTCCGGTGTTGGTCGTGGTGGTGGTATCTGGGTGTGGGGTGGGTGGATCTGACTGTGTGGGATTGCACACACATGGGGGCAGGGGGACATTGCTACCAGATTGTACTGATGTTCCTCTCTCCATGTTTGCACCTTAGGGCCAGAAGAACGGAGGCACAACCGAGAGGTGAGGTGCCGCATGTTGGAGGAGAGGGACAGGAGGGATGAAGGTGGTCCGCGGCGCGTGTACCAGCCTGCTGATGGTGAGTGCCTTACATCCATGATTACTATTGCATGCTGTATAACTGAGTGGGCAGTTGGGCATGGCCACCATCCAGAAACACCACTGCCATGCATGCAACTTGTTACAGTCAGCACTGTCCAGTGGCACTGCATGTCTGGGAGTGCATCAATGGTGGTCCATGCATGCACCAGGCACATTGCTGTGGCACTGCCTTCACACTGCATAGCCAAGTCATTGTACGGCCATGGTGGTGCTGTGCAGGACATGGGCGTTGGGTGTGTGCAGTGGTCCACATGGCTGTGGCTCCCTGGGTGGGCAGGTCTTGTGGACACCGTCACTGTGGGTGGTCACACACCATCACAGGGGCGTGTCACATGGCTGTATGCCATGTACAATGGGTGGGCTGCAGGGGGATGTCCAGTCACACCTATTGACTCTGCTCCCTCATCATAGGTGGCTGAAGACTCCTGCAGATCCAATGGGACATTCAGGAGCTGCTGGGGTCAGGAGGGAGACCTTAGAGCTCCTGCGACACATCCACCACCACGGGGTGAGGAGGAGGAGGCAGAGATCCCATCGGTGCCAGGAAGAAGAGGACTGGGGTGGCCAGTGAAGTCCCCATGCCCCAATTACCACCTCCCCCCCTTCGACCCACCCTCAGACCCCTTCTTCCCTCTCCCATGTGTTCACCCCTGCCCCTTATCTGCCCCCACCTGTTGTGTGGCCCTTTCCACACTATTGTATATAGTTTTGTGTATAGCTTTACTGTACTTAGTTTCAATATATACATTCTGTTATAACAACTGTGGTGGTCTCTGATTTGCAGTGGGCTACAGGTGCTCAGCTGCAGTGGTGTGCATGGCGTCAGGGGTGGTGCACACATGTGTGTGTGTGTGTGTGTGTGTGTGTGTGTGTGCAGAGGTGAACCACCTATGGTGTGGACAGGGGGATCAGTCACTGTCTGTGGTTTGTGTGTTGTACTCTGTGCACTGCATGCCTGTGTGCAGTGGTCCATGGGACCTGCACTGTGTGCATGGCACCCCTGTCAGACCATCCATGGCCTGTGCAGCTGACACCCTTGCATGTCTGTGATATGCACGGTCTGCTGGCGTGTCAGTGGTGGTTGTCCATGCTGGATAACAACTGTACCCAGCACAATGCCAGGTTGACTGCCATCACCAGTATTGTGCACGTCTGCCTCTGGTGGCACTGTGGCCTCCGCTGTTGTTGTCCACCATCCATGCTGTCGCTTGTGTCTGTTGCAGGGGATGTGCTCCAGTGTCTCTCACTTGTGCTCCGGCAGCATGCTGGTGGCATACAGCTTCATGGTGCCCACGCAGGGTGGCTGGCACACCTGTACAATGTAGGGGTGCTGGCCATGTGTACACGTCAGCCGTGGCCACACACCAGTGGCTTGGTTGACCCACTACTGTGTCTCTATGCTGCTGTGCCCTTGGGTATGGGTGGGTGTTTGTCCATGCACTGTGTTGCATCCTGTGTGGTGCATGCCTCCAAGCTACACTGTACGTGTCTGTGCTGGCTGTTGTGGCCAGTGCTGGGATGGGATGTGTCCTTGGAAGGGTGTACAGGGCACTGTACTGCTGGAGGTGGGGTCCGTGGCATGGCCTGTCACATGTGGGGTACCTCATGTGCTGGCGCATGGTCGGTCTCTCAGCTGTACCTCGGGGGGAGGACATGCAGGGTGGCACTGTGTATGCAGCTGTTGCATCACTATCTGCTGCCACCCACTGCAGGATGCCCATGGTGGGGCTGCCTTGCATGGCTCCATGGTGCACAAGGTTGCATTGTTACAGTGGGGGTTGTAGCATGCATGGGGTGTCCTGCACTGTTGGGTGCTACTCCTGGGCAGGGTGTATGGGGATCATGGTGCAGGGTGTGCTTTGCATTGGTGGGATGGTGTGGTACGGGGTGGTCGGCCATCCTTGTGTGCCGGTCACAGCTTGCCAGGGGGTGTGCTGGGGCACCATGGCCCGGCTGTGGGTTGGTTGCTGGTATCCATGGGCCGGTGGTTATTCCATCTCTCCTCCAGTTGTGCAGTGCATGGGGTGTGGGGGACGATGTCTGTTCTGCTGTGTGTTCCTCTGCCCATCTGTGGCATGGGTGGTGGGCCCCTGCATCCCTGGTTGTGCTGTTGCATTGCTGCCCTGCTGCTGGGGGCATCCCTGGTTGCACTATGGCACATATGGACTGCTCAGCTGGACATCCTTTGTTGCTCTATGACACATCAGATATGCTCTGCTTCACCTCCCTAGTTGTGCTATGGTGCAGGTGGTGCGATATTCAGTCATCGGCCGTAGACGCATCTTGGCCTGCGCAGTTTTTGAATATCGTGCTTCTTACGCATGGGCACAGTGGAGTTGAGATTGATCCTGCTGTTGCGCACTTTTTGGGCGCAGTTTGAATATCTGGGCCTTTGTTTCTTTTGCATGATGTCACAGTTGAGGGTTGCAGCACTGAGAAAAAAATGGGGCAGACTATGTAAATGAAACAGAGCACATACATGAAAGCATTTTTCTCATGGAAAACAGCACTTTTTGGCAGTTTGACTGATAGGAGACTGAATCATAACTCCTACAGGTTACTAATCCCATCTGCTATGGAAAAACTCAGAAAATTCCTTTAAGTTTCCTCAGTTGGTAAAACATTATAGACCCCACTTTTACTGGCACAAGGGGTTTAGCATTTTTGTGTTACTAATTGAATCATCTGAGATCTGAAAGTATAAAGGTGTTGTCCATGTTAATTATTTTAGCCAGCAATATACCCAAAAGGTTAACAGTGTTAGTTGAACTTGAATGTTAAGTACTATTGAATTTATTATATTTTGTTAAATTTTGTCTGAAAAGTGGCTACAAACTATGAAACTGCAGCAGCCTACTCCCTTATTTAGACTGTAGGATGATTGCCCTGTCTCCTGGACATGAGTCACAGCTACCCTAGCCATGTGCTTGTTGGCACATATTCTTGGCAAACAAGTACACAGAAGGCCAGTACCACTACAGCTTTGTTTTGCCATGATTTAATAAAGAATGTTTTTTAAAACTCATGTAATGTGTGTCTGGGCTGTTCATTATCTTTATAAAGCTTTCTGACATGTTTGCTAAACTGAGGGTGAACTGAAGACCTGTTCAGTATTTTTGAGGTCCCACTTTGGAGCCACCTGCCAATGCATTGATGTTGCTCCATGATTACATTTCTATGCTGTAGTCCAGCTAGAAGCAGTAGCTAACTGATTGGTAGGGAATGCACTTTAGAATGCATTGTACAGGAAAGGCACTATATGAAAAATAAATCTCTGCCTATTCTAGTTAATAAACTGCACTGTATTTCAATGTTTCTAATGCAGTGAAATAATTTTATCAGTAAGAAAAACAGAAAAAAATACAGATTAAGTGTAGTGAACACTGAGAAATCAGTGCTGTAGTTGCTATATTAAAAAAAATACATCACTATATGAAACTAAATCGCTGCCTAGTCTAGCTCAAAAACTCCAGTATAATTCAATGTGCTAATGTAGTGAAATATTTTTTAGCAGAAAAGAAAGTTGCATACGGATTAAAGATTCTTTTTTTCCTTGATCCTAACCCTTGTCAGGTCTGGAATGCTATCTGTATGCCAGATGTGTCAGTCAGTTTATTTAATTTTTTGTTTATTTCATATTCAGCAATAGCTTTATTACAAAGCAAAGTATAAGTGCAATTGTGCAAAAGTACTGGCTACTAAACCATTACGGTACAGGCATGGTACAAGATGTCTTACATTATGCCTAGCCAGCACCAGGCTTCATCAGAGATAACTAGCATTATTCTGACAAACTCTTATATACACACCAGTGCTAATATGCAAAAAACGTGCATGTCAATTAATGAAAACAATTGTCACAGCTTGTTTTTATTCTGTGCAATCAAATGCTGAGCCTAAGAACTGCATTGTACTGATTAGCTCATAATATGTAGCCCATCAATAGCATTCATTTCATCATTGCCCTATAAACATTTTCACATTGGGTTGCAAGTTATGTACTCAACTTATAAAGTTTGATAGTGATTCAGTTATTATTTATTACAAAACCAAATAGCTTTTTACAAACAAAGGGACAAGCTGTGCTTTTTTCTGTCCGCCTTATAATCCAGTGGTACTTGCAATACTATTCTGTTTACATTGGTTCTCCCCCATGTTCATAGAAACACTGCCAGGTCAATGTTATCATTCAAGTGCAAACCCTGTCTGGATTTTAAAACAATTGCACAGAGTAAAAACATGCTGTGACAAGGTTGTTGAAGTTCTATGTTGTTTATCATGTTAGTAAGTGTTGAATTGCACCCTGTCGTTAAACGTAGCACCAACAGACCATTGTGGGGGATAATCTCTGAGCACTCACCATTCATGACATCATGGGTTGTGTACACCTGATAGATTGATTGATGCACATGTAGATTTGAAGCAAGTCCGTCCCCCTTATCCCAGGGGTCAGCTTACCTCCGGTCAGTTCCAGATGTGCATCGGACGAGGTTGCAGCACACTACACCTCTAGAATCTTGAATCTACAGTCTAAGGTAGGCCACAAACTTCTTCTCTAACTAAAATCAGTTGCCAAATATCAGACTACTACAGGCAAAGAATACAAGCTAATGCATAAATTGTGGATACTGCATCTTTTAACGTTGGTTACAGGATATAATTTAGAAGAACATAGCAATGGATGCCAATTATCTACCTGGAATCCCCTTCTAGCGGTCCTAAGTAGCAAACTATTATTAGCATCTGAAAATAATCATCACGTGGAAACCCCATTTAGTGGCTCCAGCAGTGCTCACAAGACCCACAAGGGCACAAGCACATTGAGATCCTCAAGTTGACTACCTGGTATCCCCTGCTAGCGGTGCCAGGAGCAATTACAATAATAATAACTAAAAAAATGTAACAATCTGTGGACCCTGCCAAGCTAGTTCCTCCCCAGTCAGAGACTACAGAGAATTTTTTTTTTTAAATCCCAACTCGATGAGCACTGAAGCAACCTGCATGTTTCTTAGTTGGTGCCTCCTCCTTTGCCCTCCGATCCTGAATCTGGGTTGTGGTTATTATGAACAAGGTCACTGGTTTCTTTCCCATCTATTGTGGTGGCTTTACTGGCTCCCACCTCTAGATCTGGGGCTAATAATGTGCATGTGAGTTTGGACCGGGTCCCAGCAATACCTGTGAGCACCCCAGTGCTAGTGTTGCAGATATCACCAGCTTCTATGTGAGAGCCAGTGGAATTCACTTTGTTGGGAAGGGGAACATAAACAGAACACTGGTGTAGGGAACAGAAACCTGATATTAGTGTAGTCTCTTGCTGGTGACCCCACAGAGCATTTTATATCAGGCTGGCTTACAGATGTTCAAACTTTTAAACAAGTGAAGACTTTAGTCTGAAGGTTTATACAGTAGCAACTGCTAGGTGAACCAGTTAAGGAAAAGTAATTTAGCTGCCAGTAAGATGTGAATAATAAAAGGCTGGAACTGTTTTTTCTTTAGTCCTGAGAGTGAGACAGCTGGCATCCTCCATGTGTCTCCTAAGACAGTTGAACCCATAAGTGGTCCCTTTCACCCCCCCTCCCCAAAAAAACCTACTTTCTGATCATGCTAAAACAAATCTACAGCTCATGGCTTATAGTCATAGCTTATGGACAGCACTGTTAATGGGGCCAACACTGTACTAGAAGAACAGTTACGGCATCCATCATCTGTAAGGGGAAGCCAGTGTCCATGTGCTCAACTTGTCAAAAAAGGCCCAAGCTGATGTTATCATGGCTTCTCTGGGGAGCACCATGGCATTTCCGATGCAGATTCCAAAGTACAAATGGAGACTGAAAATAAGTCGAAATATGTTTTAGTTTTCTGGAAACACAGTGAAGGCGGCGAAGAGGGGGAAAGCAGGAAGCAGCCTTTCTATATCTGTAATCAAGTTTAGTAACAGTGCCAGAAATCCTTTGGTCAACTTACTCCCCAACCCCTTTAATTATAGCAGAGAGGCCCTTCATTATTTAAACCTGTATTTCATTTGTTCCACACTCCCAGGAGTTTTTTGAATGGCGCATCTGGAGTGAGGCAAAACTGCAGTTCATTTTCGTAATTATTGTCTTCTCTTAAGCCCTACAATGCTGTATTGTATGTGTGCGTATATATATATATATATATATATACGCACATATACACACACACACTGTATATACGGTATACTGTATATACCCACTGTTTTACATGCAGTAACACCTGCTAGCCATGAAATGGGTGCTGTTGCAACATGGGCCTCCTTACACTAGCACTAACATTATCAGCAGGAGGCACCTGCTCCACACAAGCTTAGTCACCCATCTGCAGTAATGTACTGCCAAAGTTTTAAAGCAGGACTCTTATAATGAGCAAACTTTAAAAGCTAATCAGATTTAAAAGAAATCTAGCAGCATTCATTATTTTCCTTTGTTTCCCTTGGTACTGAATGAAGACAGGAACTTTGCTCCTTATAGTCCTTCTTCTCCAGCTCTAAGAGTGTACAGCAAGATCGCAGTCACATGCTTGCACTATCCTAATTATTTCCATAGCAGCAAATTGTGATAATACCAATGCTTTGTTATGATGTCACCAGGATCTTGAGCAGTATTTGTATTGCATTTATTTGTTATACCAGAAAAAAGCTGCACTGGGCAGTTCTCATTTACAAGGAGGTCCTGGTTAGGACAGGCAAATAGTACAGTGAAATCAAAACCTAATAAAATGCATGGATTCAAACACTGACAATTGCAGTTTACATTTTGCAGAGGAGCATATAAAAGTTAATACTAACATGTAGACACTAATACACGGTGACATTATGGTAGAAGAGTGCTAAGTAAACAATGACAAGTGCCATCATGAGACAATCAGACATTTTCAAGACAGAACTGGTTATCTGAAGTCATTTTCTGTACAGTGACTTTCTAGGAGCACCTTTAAACAAATGAGGCTAATTTGGTAGCTAAGGTTTAGTGTGTCTTGTAACTTGTGCCAGTAAGGGGGGTTAGCCAGCTAAAAGTCATTTTCCCAAAGTGAGATGAATGTCTAGGGACATCAAGGTTGACAGCATTACTTCTCCTTAGGTATTACAGTCATTTAGGTCTTTTAAGAAGCACTGTGATGTATTGAGGCAGGGTGTTTTGAAGGGCCTTGTATGTAGAGATACACAGGTTTCTCAGCCTCCTTGCAGTCAGCAACAACCATCCAACATCTGTATAGAAGGTACAATTGTAGGTTCTAGGTGGTAAACTAGTTATAAACCAAAGTATCTGTGGTAAAGAACATGCAGTCTGGCTAGGTGTATGATGGTTGCACTGCTGTAGATTAAGTAAACATAGTCAAGTAGAAGCAGGAATGTCTAATCTTTTTTTGCCTTGGCAGAGAAGTAGAATTTATTTCTAAAATAGAAGCTTAGTCTGGGGTGCAGCTAGTTGCAGAGACTCTTGTTATGTTTATTAAAAGATACCTTACTATCCAGTCAAAGACATAGTTATTTCAAGTAGTCCACAAGCTCCAAATTGTCTCCCAACAAGCTGGTAATGCTGGGAGGAGAAGCATCCAGGGATTGTAAACTATTGGGGTCTACACCATGAACATCATTTTGGATGCATTGAGGAGAAGTTTAGAGGTACAGATAGTAAGCTGCAATGTGATAAATGCAGCCTAGAGGTCATGCAGGGCAGCAGTTAAGGTGGGTCAAGTGACATGCAGTACAGTATCATCTGCATAACAGTGTAAGTTAGCATTTCAAGTATTTGTCAGAAGGTCATTAATGTATGTCATAAATAAGAATGGCCCTAATACAGATCCTTGCGGAACTCCTTTACATAAGTGAGTGCAAGAAGATGAGAAACCTTTCCATTTAAACTGCTGTTGATGATCTAATAAATAATTTCTAACCCAGGATACAGCCTTATGACTAATACCTGTGCTAGCAAGTTTATATAACAAGGTGTTATGGCCAATTGTAGAAAAGTCCATACTGAGGTCCAAGAATATGGCAGCACTTGTAAACTTCTAATTAAGGATGATCAACCAGTCACTGGAGAACTTTACCAGGGCCATTGAGGTACTGTATGTAAGAATGAAACCTGATTGTGCAGTAGTAATAATAATGAAGCAGGGAGGAGGCAGGGAACTACAGACCAGTCAGTCTTACCTCAGTAATGGGCAGGATTAGGGAGGCACTCCATAAGGAAAGGACAATGCAACACCTGGAATCCATAGGAGCACAGGATCCAAGACAGCATGGGTTTACAAAAGGAAGGTCCTGTCAAACTAATCTCATAGATTTCTTTGACTGGGTAACCAGAGTGGTGGGCCAAGGGGGGAGCAGTTGATGTCACCTACCTTGACTTCAGCAAAGCTTTCGATACTGTTCCACATAGAAGATTGATTAATACGCTGGGTATGCTCGGGGTGGGTCAGAAGTTGGTCAACTGGGTGGCAAACTGGTTGATGGGCAGAAAACAGAGAGTGGTGGTAAACGGTATACAGTCAGAAGAGATGCAAGTCACAAGTGGAGTACCTCAGGGATCAGTACTGGGGCCAGTCCTCTTCAATATCTTCATCAGTGACATTGCAGATTGACTGATGGGTAAGGTTTGTCTGTTTTCAGATGACACCAAGATCTGCAACAGAGTAGATGATCCAGATGGGGTGCAGAATGAGAAGAGATCTGGATAAACTGGCAAAATGGTTGGAAGAGTGGCAACTGGGGTTTAACACAAAGAAGTACAAGATCATGCACATAGGGAAGAGAAACCCTGAAGCCACCTATAGGCTGGGAGGGGAGTTGCTGGCAGTCACAAGGGAAGAAAGAGACTTGAGCATCATCATCAAGATGACCTGAAATCATCCAATCAGACCACTAAAGCAGTAGGTAAGGCTAAGGGGATGTTGGGTGTATTAGTGGGGGTATTACAAGTTGTAAGGGGGAGGCAGTAATCCCTATTTAAAAGACACTGGTTAGCCCCCATCTGGAGTACTGCATGCAGTACTGGAGGACACACCTTCACAAGGACATTAACCAAACTGAGGCAATTCAGAGATGGGCAACCAAAATTATGCAAGGACTGCATTAGAAAACATATGAGGACAGAGTAATGGAGCTCAATATGTATACCCTAGAGCAAAGGAGGCAGAAAGGTGATATGATCAAAACATTCAAACACCTTAAGGGCGTTAACAAGGTGAAAGAGTCTAACATGTTTCACTATAATAAAAATAGTGGGACAAGAGGGCACAGCATGAGATTAGAGGGAGGCCAATTCAGGGGTAATGTGAGGAAGTTATTTTTCACAAAAAGGGTGGTGGAAGCAAGGTATGTCCTTCCTCAGGAAGTGGTGGATATGAATGCAGTGCAGGGCTTCAAACAGGTATGGGATAAGCATAAGGGCGCAAGCAATACAGATGAGTATGAATAGATAGACCATTGACAGAGCAAAGGCCAATGGCACATTCGTAAGGTAGAAAAAGAAATGAGCAGACTGGATGGACCTTGTAGTCCTTATCTGCCATCAACTTGTATGTTTCTATGAGGTGACCGACATGGTCTCCTAACTGATAATTGACCATTTTTTAAGTCGTTTCACCAGAACAGGGAGGATTGAGATGGGCCTATTATTATTCCAGGATGCCTTAGCACCTGACTTGAATAGTGGGATTATGTGTGCCATTTTCTAAAGCACAGGTATCTCATTGTTTTTGATGGAGAGGTTAAACTGATCGATTAGGGTGCAGTCAAAGCATAGTGCCCAGTTGTTAGAAAGAATGGTTCTAGCTTATTAGCCCCCAGCATTTTTCTTGTAATCCAGGTTACAGAGGAGTCTTTCAATTTACAAGAAAGAGAATGACTGAAAGTGAAAGGAGACCTTGGGGCCATGGACTGATTTAAGAGAATGGAAACAGCAAGCGATTTATCAAATACTCTTTCGGCAGAGGTGAAATGGGAATTCAGCTCCTCTGCTATCAACTGTTCATCTAAGATTAGCTTGTTATCAACTCAAAGCTGTTTTGGCATTGATGAAGAAATGGTGCATCTCTAGAGCTTTAACCAATTTCCAGAATTTAGGTAAGTCTCTAAACGCTTGACCAGCATTACTGCTTGATTTCATTTGAAGGGCAGAGGTCTATGGAAGCCAATATTAAATATTAAAAACATCAAGAGGTAAGTAAAAGCATGTAGTGTAAGAAACATTTTTGGGAGGTTTTAAATCTTTTGCCCAGAACGAAATTGTGGGCTTGCTAACTGACTTAATGCTACTGCTCTAAGAAAAGATAAGAACAATTACAAAACAAATATAAAGGTACTAGAGACTAGATCTAGATTACATTTTAGAAGAAAAATTACTTTTATGATTTGTATGAGGATATTCTAAGCTTCAAAAGTTAGCATTTTACACTGTTTTTACATGATTTATATATTGTTTTAATATGAATTACATCTTGGTCCTTTTTTTGTGGTGCTTAACTCTGCCAAGGGGGAGTTGTACTCAGCCAGTTCTTCTTGAGGGTACTAGATGGTGCAAATACTTGCAAGAGATTCAGCTATAGAGATATAAGCTCTGAGGAAAAGTGTTCTATATTTCTGCAGACGGATTGAACTGTCTAAGGTCTTGGTAAAATCCAATAAGGACAAGAGTTGGATGAGTACTGTTTTGTTGCTTCTCTTTAACAAAATTCTATGAATAAAAAAATATAAGAAGTAAAAGGATAGAAATGGACTTCTGGATTTGTAACATTCCTGGGAAATTGAACATCTTATATGGAATCCTACATAAGCACTACTAAGAGCCTAATTTACTTGATTGCAATATAATCAATATAACATAAGCTGATAGCCCTTAATATATTTGATATTCGATGTATCTTTTATACTGGTTATACCTAGCCTATTTATTTTGTGGTGATTATTTATTTCGAAAATATGATTGCTTTTTAATTACAAAGTGCAATATGGTTCAAATAAGAAGTCAGGCTGTAGACTGTGATAACTTAGATTCTGACATTGGTAAAAATGAAACACAACAGAAGAGTAAAGAAAGTAGCATAATTATGGAAGCAGATAGAAATTCTGAACAAAATATGACTAATCAAAATAAAATAAAAGAAATAAGAAAACAAAAGCAAATGTATACTACTAGAACAGCAAAAAATCACTATAAACAACAGGGAAGTAAACAAGGAAAGACACAAAATATTAAAATAGGGAAGCAGACCAAGATTAAAGATCACTTTGTTTTGATTGTTACCCAAGATGCTACTCAAGAAGTTAGTAAAGAAATAATGGAAATCAAAGAAACACAAGAAATATTAATTAATGATAAAGAGAAAGACTTAGTTCATCCTATTAGTGGTACTAGATTATCAATTACACCAAATGTATTTGGGTAAGTTGTACCTCAACAACAAATTGCTTAATTGTTCAGAATGGGACCGAACAAACAAACAAGGGTCCTACAATGATAAACAAGGTATCACCTGTTAAATTGATGGAAGAGCTAGTATCTGAATGTTCCATCTCCCTAGATTTTTCTCCTGCTTATTTCAGTGAGTCAAACCAGAAGCAAACATAGCATTCTGATCTTAGAAGCCTTGCCAATGACTTACAAAACACTATTAATGGATTGAAGCAAATCAGTACATCAGTAAGAAATATCGGGGACTTTGATAAGGAACAGGTCTATCAGGAAACACAAAACAAGAAGAGTTTGAATTTCTTCACACCTACCCATTTGGTATAAGTGATGAGATAAGAAAATATATGGCTAATACACATATAGCACATCTGTTAATTATGGAACAGTTAATTAATTTCAGATATGAGATGGATACCATAAAAGAAAATATAGCAATTAATGGGTTCAGGTTAGAAGAAATCCTATCAAAAGTAGGGAAACGTCTCCCACAGGAAGGATCTTCTTCCATTCTTCCTGATACTTCTATGATTGATATGCCAAATTTATCTACAGAAACAACTACTGAAGCCCTGAAAACATCAGAACTGATAGAATACAGACATCTAGATCTAAGAAAAGGAAAATTAAAAATAAAAACAAAGACAAATAAAAAGGGATGTAGATGCAGAATTCAGGTCACTTTTCTAGTAAACAGGTAACTGAGAATAAAGTATTGCAAATATCAAGAGAAAATAAAGAAACTCAGCAAATTCCTTTAGAACAGGTGGATTCTATTCTACCACAACTCTCTTTAGAAAAGAACTGTGATGATGATAATAAAGACGAAAGAACCTGCACAAAATCATTGAAACTAGAGCAACTTGCAGAGCAGCTTAACAATGTTAATGCAGAACTAAAAGCTTTTAATGAAGAGTGGATAGTAGTTAATGATATCAATCAAACTTCACAGAATATTGCTTCAGTGAAGAGACTACAGCCTAGACCAGATATGATTGGTTTATCATCTTATGGCATCCCAAACTTATATTGATATAACACATCAGAACAAACTATTTCTGTAACTAGTAGGGAAAAGATTGTGAAATTTTTAAGGGCAGCAACTGGTGCTGATTTGAATGTTACAGATATAGCCCAAATGTGGAAGGATAAAGACGTCCATGGTGTTGAATGCATTTTCATCTTCTGTTCAGAATAAAGAATAGCAAATCAAGTTTGGATTAATAATGAAGCACTTAAAAAATATGGTTGCTATGCTGAATTTTTAAACAGGGAAGCTGTAAATAATTTATTTACATACATACAAGAAAGGCAAATTAACATTTTTGGCCTTAAAGCCATTCAAAAAGAGACGAATGGGAAGATTAAAAATATGTAAAATAATTTGTTTATGCATGTGTTAAAGATACCAACACTGAATTAAAAACTTAAGAAAGTTTTTAGGAATAAAACTGACATCAACACTGGGCGAGTGGATGCCATCATCCTGGGAATGACATGACTGAACTAATTTTGCAAAAAGTTCAATTACCGGAAAAAAAAAAGAAGTGCATATTATTGATAGTGCTTTAAGTGACAACATTGAAGAACACAATAAAAAGGAGAGAAGGAAGTAAATTAGGATAGAGAATTAAATACTTTCTTGATTTATGGCTTTAAGAGAGCTATACGAGAAGACCGTTAAAAACTACTGTAAAAGATCTGCTGGAACAGATAGTTGACATTGCCATTGAATGCCAGGATGCATTTAGTGTAATTTGATTAGGAAATAATCAAGAATGTGACCAGGTTCAGGTGACTACAATGTATGTAAGTTTATACAATAAAATTATGGAAAACATAGTATTACTAGATGCATTAGGATTATATGTAGTCGCAGAAATATGGCTAGAATAGAAACATAGAAACATAGAAGTTGACGGCAGATAAGGACCGCAAGGCCCATCCAGTCTGCCCATTTCTTTTTCTACCTTATAAATGTGCCATCGGCCTTTGCTCTGTCAGTGACCTATCTATTCATAGTCATTTGTATTGCTCCCTTATGCCTATCCCTGCCTGTTTGAAGCCCTGCACTGTATTCATAGCCACCACTTCTTGTGGTAAGCCATTCCATGCATCCACCACCCTTTCTGTGAAAAAGAATTTCCTCACATTCCCCTTAATCGGCCTCCCTCTAATCTCATGCTGTGTCCTCTTGTCCTGCTATTTTTCTTATATTTAAACATGTTAGACTCTTTCACCTTGTTTATGCCCTTAAGGTGTTTGAATGCCTCCATCATATCCTCTCTCCCTCCTTTGCTCAGGGTATACATATTGAGCTCCGTTAATTTGTCCTCATATGTCTTCTGATGCAGTCCCTGCACCATTTTGGTTGCCCTTCTCCGGACTGCCTCAATTTGGTTAATGTCCTTGTGAAGGTGTGGCCTCCAATACTGCACGCAGTACTCCAGATGGGGCCTAACCAGTGTCTTGTAAAGAGGGATTATTACCTCCCTCTTACGACTTGTGATACCCCTACTAATACACCCTAACACCCCTAGCCTTACCTACTGCTTTAGAGGTCTGCTTGGATGATTTCAGGTCATCAGTGATGATGATGCCCAAGTCTCTTTCTTCCTTTGTGACTGCTAGCAACTCCCTCCCAGCCTATAGGTGGCTTCAGGTTTCTCTTCCCTATGTGCATGATTTTGCACTTCTTTGCATTAAATCCCAGTTGCCACTCTTCTGACCATTCTGCTAGTTTATCCAGATCTCTTCTCATTCTGCCCCCCATCTGGATCATCTACTCTGTTGCAGATCTTGGTGTCATCTGCAAACAGACAAGCCTTACCCTCTAGTCCATCTGCAAGGTCACTAATGAAGATGTTGAATAGGACTGGCCCCAGGACTGATCCCTGAGGTACCCCACTTGTGACTTGCATCTCTTCTGACTGTATACCATTTACCACCACTCTCTGTTTCTTGCCCGTCAACCAGTTTGCCCACCCAGTTGACCAACTTCTGACCACCCGAGCCTACCCAGCTTATTTATCAATCTTCTATGTGGAACAGTGTCAAAGCTTTGCTGAAGTCAAGGTAGGCGACATCAACTGCTCCCCTTTGGTCCACCACTCTGGTTACCAGTCAAAGAAATCTATGAGATTAGTTTGACAGGACCTTCCTTTTGTAAACCCATGCTGTCTTGGATCCTGTGCCCTATGTATTCCAGGTGTTGCACTATCCTTTCCTTAAGGAGTGCCTCCATAATCTTGCCCACTACTGAGGTAAGACTGACCGGTCTGTAGTTCCCCGCCTCCTCCCTGCTACCACTCTTGTGGAGCGGGATCACATGAGCCCTTCTCCAGTCTTCTGGGACCTCTCCTGTGCTCAGAGACTCACTAAACAATTCTGCTAATGGCTCTGCTAGTTCCTCCTTTAGCTCCTTAAGTACCCTGGGATGTATGCCATCAGGTCCCATTGTCTTATCCACCTTGAGCTTAGCAAGCTCTTGTAGGACCCTTTCTTTTGTGAAGGGAGTAGTGCTCACCTCCCTCCCACCTGTGTCCATGATGCTGAGCTGTGGGCCCTGTCCTACCTTCTCTTCAGTAAATACTGAGCAAAAGTATCTATTTAGGATAGATGCCTTTACAGGGTCCTCCTCCTCACATGCTCCCTTTTCTCCATTAGCTTAGCAATACCCCTCTGGACTTTCTCCTTTCACTAATGTATCTATAGAAAGTCTTGTCAACTTTTACTGTTCGTGCTAGTGTTTCCTCAGTTTGGGACTTTGCCTGCCTTACTGCCTTACCTGCTTCCCTTAGGGCAGTTTGGTATGCCTCCCTATCTTCATCCTGCTGTGTTCCTTATATTTCCTGAGGCCAGCCTTTTGACTCTGACCTTTTCTGCTACTGTGTTTGAGAACCAAAGTGGTTTCCTTCTTCTTTTGCACTTCCTTTTCTGTCTAACACAATGGGATGTTGCTTCAAGTATTGCATCCTTAATGCTTGCCCACTTTGCCTGTACCCCCTCACGTGTGTTTCTTTTTGACAGGGCTAGGTTAACTCTGTAGGCCATCTTATCAAAGTCAGCTCCTCTGAAGTCCCATATTTTTGCCTTGGAATGGGATGATTTAGATGTAGTAGCCAAACTGAACCATACCATGTGATGGTCACTGGCCCCCCGGTGACCTTCTACCTGGAGATCTGTGATCCCTTCTTTGTTAGTCAGTACTAGATCTTGGATAGCCCTGTCTCTTGTGGGTTGCTGTACCAGTTGTTTGAGGCCCTCCTGCAGGGAATCCACTATGAGTCTAGTTCTGGCAGATGTTCCTGCTGGTATTGACCAATCTGTATCTGGCATGTTGAAGTCTCCCATTATCAGAACCTCCTTTAGCTGCCATGTTTTGTATATCTTCTAACAGTAATGTGTCTATGTCCTCCTCTGGTCTGGGGGCCTGTAGACAACCCCAGTTCTTATGGCTGTCCATTTCCTGTTTCCAGGGTGACCCACAGTTCTTCTGGCTCCTTATGTGTATTCTGAATTTCTGTAGCTTTGATATTTTCATTAACATACAGGGCCACTCCTCCCCCTTTTGCACCTCGGTCTCTTCTGAACAATACATAGCCAGGTACTGAAGTCTCCCAAGTGTGGTTACTGGTAACCACATCTCACTAATTGCTACTATGTCCAGTTTAGCCTCTGACATTATTGCCTGCAGGTCTGGGATCTTATTTCCCAGGCTGTGAGCATTGTACATGTTTTTCCATTGGCCAGATTTTGGTGTGTTAGTTGTTGGGTGAAGTTTGGCATTACCCCTGTGCATCGTATGGGGAGACAAACCTTTTTTCTTACCTGGTGATGCAAATGAACGGCAAACATGCTGAATTCCTGTTTGACCACTAGCTGAGGGGGGAGGGGTGTTCTTCCCATTCGACGAATGGGTAAGTATATAGGGGGACTTCTAGTCTGGGTAAAAATAGATAAAAATATTAAAGCTGAATTGTTATCTGTAAATACCAATTTAATCTTCCTAATACTAAAAATAGACAAACTTGAACTATGTTTAGTTAATGCATATATACCTCCTGTTAATGCAAAAAATTATACAGAGGCATTGTGGGAAAGCTTGAAAGATCAAAAACATAAGGGATGGGCAGTAATGGCATGTGAAAATGTACTTCTCTGTGGTGATTTCCATGCCAGACTTGGTGAATTTGATGGCTATTTGGATAGCTCATTCCATAATTGGTGCCTTCCAAATGCCTACAATTGTAAGAGACTGATGAAGGATAAACGAGTAAATAAAGTGGATGCTAAATTAATAAATATTCTTAAGACACATTATCTTACCCTTATAAATTGCAGAATTAAGGGAGATGAACTTGGTGATTATACACATCTTAGATCATATGGACCTACTTTATTGGATTTCATATTTTGGAATGGGAATATAGATGTATTGGACACATGCTTTATAGAAAAAAAGTCTGACACTAATAATTTTCCACTTCAAGTTAGTATAAAGCTAGATAGACATAGAGCCTTAATGCAAAGGAAATCTGAAATAGAAATTAGGAATGGCAACATAGTTAATCGAAAACTATTGAACTATACTGCTGTCCAGCAAACAATATAAAGTTTGACTATTTCATTATTGCACTTAATCTTTAGGCAAGTACAGATTAATAATGAAATACATGAAGTTATACACAAAATCCGAAAAATATTAATAACTACAGATGATAGGCATTTTAAAAAGAACATCGGAAGTTGGTTTAATAAGGACTGTCAAACTGCAAAGAAAGAATTAAACAAGGTAATCAGGTCCTATAGACATTGCAAGAAAAATAAACCATATCAAGAACTTAACCAGAAAAGACTTCAATATAAAATTTTATTGAAAAACAAGCAGAAGGAATATCAAAGGAAATAATGGAGTAAATGCTGGCAATAGTAGAGAACAATGACTTACAATCTTATTGGCTAATGGTTGCCAAAGGAACAAAAATTCTTAAATACAAAATAGATAACTGTATTTCCCGTGAAGTCTGGATTACATACTATACTAATACAGTATATGTTATGAACCAAATACCACTGTGCCTAACAATAAGGAAAAAGTAAATATGAGACTCTTCAACCCAATAAGCCTCAGTGAAGTATATTTTTCTAACTGTACTTTAAAAAAAAAGAAAGCTGGTGGACCAGACCAAATACCAGCTGAAGTCTATTTGAGTTCCCAGAGGGCATGTATACTAACATACTATTACAACCAATGTTGTCAAGAACTCAACTTCCCATACTCATGGAAAGGAGCAATAATTGTCTCAATAATTAAGAAGGGTGACAAAAATGACCCTAAAATATATAGACCGATTTCCCTGTTAGACACGATGGGAAAAATCTTCACAAACGTTATTCCAGATAGATTACTGAATAACTAACTATCTTAGGGGGGTTATCAGAAATCCAAGTGGGTTTTTGTACTGGGTACAGTACAGCTGATAATTGTTATATATTAAGACATTTGTATGAAAAATATTTTGGATTACATAAGCAAAAAACGTTATGTGGTACATGGGGATTTCAGCTCAGCCTTTGATACTGTTTCATGTCATTCCCTGTGGGAAATAATGAAAGAAAATGGTATAACAGAAGACTTAATAGCTGTAATCAGAGAGTAATACACAAAAATGTGGGCTCAAATTAGACAGGGAAATCAAAGACATTACTCAGATAAACTCTTAACAAACAGAGGGGTAAGGCAAGGCTGTGTCCTTGCCCCTCTTTTATTTTGTAGGGGAGCTTTGAGCTTTGCCCTGTAAATATCAAGTACAAATTGGTTGCATCACAAACCCAAACAGGTAATTTAATATGGACATCCAGGAAGGGTATGTTATGCTTAGCACAGATGAAACTGCAATGCTCTTTATCCTTTGTAATAAATTCTGTTTGGAAAGCCAGGCAGGATTCGTAGGACTAAAGTATCCACAATGTTTAGAAATTATGGAGCTTAAAGTCAAAATTTCAAGCCTTGAACATGAAATAGCAAACATAAAGAAGTGTGCAATGATTAACACAGTGACACCCAAGGATAGTACTTGCACAGGGACACTGCAACTAAATAAAGCTCATGAGGATGCTCAGAAATGAAGAAGAGAATTTGATAGTAGTGACACAGAGAATTGGGGCACGGTTAGTATCAAAAAGAAGGCTAAAAGGGGAAGACGGTGCATGGAGTTTACTATCCCAACACAAAATGGTTTCTCAGTACTTCAACCAGATGACTTAACTGATGTTATTGAACAACATGATGTTAATTTTACCACTTCTAACATTGCCAAGGACCATAGTGAAGCTAATATATCACATACCCAGGGCCAAAAAATAATAAGTGTCATGAGTACAGGTCCATGCATCACCTAATAAATTATCTAGCCCTGACATACCTATCAGCCCACAAACCAACAATAATAGCCAGGCCCCTATCAATAAAACTGTGCAAACTAAAACTAGCATTAGCTCTGATATTCCAGATTCAACACTTGTTAGGAATAGTATACCAGGAAGCAATTCAGTACCATCTTCTGACAAGTGCAGTAGACAGATTTATGTTCTAGGTGATTCAATAATCAAATACTCAGTCAGATATATCTGCAAAAGAGATGAAACAAATATTACCTGCTCAAGCTACAGAAGAGCATGGGTTAGAGATATAGACAGAATGCTCCCAAATATTATCAAACATGCAGGTGTAGACCCACTAATGATATTTCATGTTGGCACCAATGACATAAACAAATTTACATTAGAAAATATTAAATAAGACTTTACAAAAGCTGGCATCAACACTTAGGGAGGGAGGTTATGAATTGTATATCTCTGAAGTTTTGCCTGTACCAAAAGCAAACACTGCAAAACAAAACGAAATAAGAAAACTAAATGAATGGTTAAGGAAATGGTGTTTGCTTGAAAATATTAAGTGCATCACCCATTGGGAAAACGTTTCTTGTGACTATAGCCTATTTAGCTGGGATGGACTGCACCTGAGTAAGAAAAGTGCAGCTGAATTAGGGAAGTCCATCGCTGTCACAATTGAATCCTGTTTAAACTAAATTACAGGGGGCAATAGGGTGCGGCTTCCATTTCAAAGTCACATTGTAGTATTGAAAAGCAAGGCAACTACAAGATCATGGTAGCCAACACCAGAAGCCTAAATATGATAAAAATCACATAAGTAACAGAAATTCTTATCAGAAATTAGAAATATATTGTTGCATTGTGCGAGACATGGTGGAATGAAACCTCTGATCTGAATAACTCTATCCCTGGATATTTACTTTACACTAAAAGTAAACTGAACAAAAAAGGTGGGGGAGTCTGTTTCTACATCTCTAATAAGATCATAGCAACTGAATATCCCCTTTATAGTAATAATGATATTGAAGAACTATGTGTTCAGATTATTTATCTATTTTTATTTATTGAATTTTGATGACCGGGGAGGCCCACTGGGCCCCGGAGTTCCCTTTTTCAGGGGTGACCAGAGAGTTACAGGACAAGTAGGATACACAAGTAGTACACATATGGGTTATAGCATGTACAGGTATCATATAGCAATGACATATTTCATAACAGGTTACAGTGATTAGCAAGTGTGAACAATGGAGGAAAGCCAGAGCAACACCTGGGTTGCAATTACCCGAGTAGAGCATGTTAGGAGGAGAGTCAGTAGAATGAAATGGTAATAAATTCTGCTTGGTGAATTTTTATAGACCACCAGCTTCAGATTTAAGTTATGATATATCTATCCAAACAGAAATTAATCACCTAGCATCAGAAGCTGAAGTAATAATAGTTGGGGACTTTAAATACCCAGGGATAAACTGGAATACATTAACAACAAAAATCTCACTGGAGAGTCATTTTTCAGACTGTACAATAATTACAGGATTAGATCAGTTGGAACATGAATCTACTAGGGGTAATAACATCTTGGACCTTGTTATAACAAATTTACCAATGGATATTGATAATCTAAGCATAAATAGTCTGATTGGTAACAGTGATCAGTGATCATCAATCATGTTTACAGTAAATAGACATAAAATAGGTATATGTAGGACTCAGTATAGGTATCACTATTATAAAGCTAACTAAGATAGAAACAATAAAGCTTTAAGCGGATATAGTTGGGGCAGTTTATTTGAAAATCTAAATATTGAACAGAGATGGGAATTATTTAAATCAATTATTAATGAACTAGAAAATACTATATGTACCGATTAAAAAAACATGAAATAAAAAAGGTAAAATTCCATCATGGTTGACTAATACCATCCACTCACAAATTCATAAAAAAGAAAAGTCTCATAAAATCAGGAAAAAGCACCTCAGTCAGATTAACTTCTCTAACTATAAGAATGAACTAAAATATACCAAACAACTGATAAAAAAGGAAAGGAAGAAAACTGAGTTCAAGCTTGCTGTTACTGAAAACCTCAAAGCTTTCTACTCCTACATAAATAATAGAAAACATAAGGTATGGGGCATTGAGAAATTAAATGACAATGGTAAAATCATTATAGAACACTTGAGTATAGCAAACAAATTTAACTATTTTGTTGGCCCCGTGTTGAATACTAAGGAGAATATAAATTACAGCAAAATTGAGAAACAATTGCCTCAATATTAGCTAAAATTGAGATACTAGCAGCCCTCAGGATGGTTAAACCACATTCAGCCCCAGGACCTGATGGTATTAACCCTGACTTTGTACCAAATACTGCAAACTCTCTCTGTACACCTTTAAAACTTCTGTTTAACTTTTTACTACAACACGGTGAGTTACCTACTGAATGGAAATAAGTAGTGGTTTGCTCTATCCACAAAAAAGGTAACACAAGTGTAGTTGAAAACTACAGACCAATCAGCCTAACATGTGTTATATGTAAAATAATGGAGCGTATTATAAAACATAGATTAGATAACAAATTAGAAACAAAGGTACTCAGGGATCTCAAACAACATGGCTTTGTTAAACATAGATTGTGTACCACTAATCTCATTGGTTTTTATAAAAAAGTCAGCCATTTATTAGATCAGAATATCCCAGTGGATGTTTTATTCCTTGATTTTAAAAAGACTTTTGACAAAGTTTCACATAAAAACCTTATTGATAAAATGATAAGTGTGGGCCTAGATCAACATATTACTCTATGGGTCACAGCATGGTTAAATTCTAGGAGTTAAAAGGTTAAAATCCAGGATACCTATTCCAAGTCTATTTTTGTCATGAGTGGGGTCCCCCAGGGATCTGTATTGAGGCCCACTTTATTTAATATTTTTATATCTGATTTACTTATTGGTCTAAAGGCTCATATCAGTAAGTTTGCAGATGATACAAAGATTTGTAGTGAGGTTAAGTCCATCTAACAATCCTCTTCTCTTCAAAATGACATTAGTAAACTTGAAAATGGTCATTAAACAACCAAATGACCCTTAACAAGGATAAGTGTGTCATCATGCATTTAGGGCCTAAAAATCTATATACTAAATATTATCTAAATGGTTAAGAGATTAGATCAGTAACACTGGAGAGAGACTTGGTTATTCTGATAACTAACCCATTAACATCAGGTGAACACTGTAGACACATTACCTTAAGAGCAAACTGAATTATATCCGCTGTTAAGAAATCATTTTTCTGTAAGCAGGAAGCCTGTATACTTCCCATCTACAATTCATTTATTAGGCCACATTTAGATTTTGGTGCTGCCTTTTGGGCACCATATCTTATAAAGGATAACATCTTACTTGACAGTGTCCAAAGAAAAGTAACTAAATTGATCCCTAAACTTCAGAATATCAGCTACAAGGATAGGTGCAAAGCACTAGATTTATATGATTTAGATACAGAGAGAACTAGAGGTGATCTACTACTATTATTTAATATCTTAAAAGATAATACTTTGAAGGCAGACTGTGGGTTTAAGTTTGCTAATAAAATTAGTGTTCTTAGATGCAATGATAGGCAATTATTTGTGCCAATGGCATGCAAAGATAAAACAAAATACTTCTTCACAATTAGAGCTGCTAAACTGTGGAATAAGTTACCACAGTACATAGTTGACACATCAAACTTTGAGCAGTTTAAGGGTTATCTTGATGAATACCTTTTGGGTACCTAGATGCTTTACTCCGCTTGGTATGGAAAGGTAGACTCAATGGGTCTTCAGACTTTCTTCTACCTAATCAAACCAAGTGAACCGAGTAATATTGACCATCTGTTAAATCAACTAAATAATGTACTGATTCTCCTAAAATACTAACAAAAAAATTGTGGGGCACTGGCCTTCACTGATGACTTGATACTTTTGTCATTGACACAATCAGGTGTAACAGCTAAGTTAAAAATATTGCAAACATATGCTAGTAATGATAGTTTAAAAATAAATGAGACAAAAACACAAGCAGTGATATTTGGCCAACTTCATAGTAACAAAGTATGGAAAGTTGGAGGAATCAAATTAAATACCATCTCAAACTACACATATTTGGGCTTACAAGTATCCAATAATGGCAGCTGGAGTAAGCATAAGAAAATAAAAATTAAGGCTATGCAGACTGCAACTTCACTCCAGATGTTCAATAGGAAATATGGTGGTAATACCATAAAATCACGTATTAATGCTGTGAGGACTAAATAGTATGCACAACTGTTATATGGTGCAGAAACTTGGGATGTCAAGGAATTTAATACAGTAGAAATTCTGCTTAATAAACTTTCTAAGTCAAGTTTGAGTGTAAGCAGTTCTACACCTACAGCAGTTATTAGAGCTGAATTAGGATTATCAAGTCTAAAAGCACTTTTTCTGGGTAGGAAAATTAACTATTGGATACAATTTGTACATCTAAAAAATGATAAGCTGCCTCGAATGTGCTTAAAGAAAAAGTATGATAGGCATAATCGGGGTCTGGCTAAGTCACAATGGCTTAAAAATAGCTCAAAGTATTTTAAATGAGTCACATTTATTCTTTTTAGAAAATGTGCACAATAAAGGAATAACTATTAGTTTAAATATAAAAAAATTGTAACTCAAAGACTGTTAGAGTATTATGCCCAGCACGACTTACAAGCCATAACAAGACTGCATACTATATCATGGCTGTGCCTAAATGATGTGGCACACTATTATAGACCATATTTAGATGTACTAACAGATCCTGATCTTAGGAAGTGCTACACTAAATATTGACTGGAAATGTTCCCTAGCAGAGTTTTAAATGCCAGATACAATGGGGATTATACTGTTCAAGCAAAATGTTTTCACTTGTAACAATCCAGATGAGGAAAATTTAGAACATGTTATTTTTAACTGTAGCTGGTATCAACTGCCAAGGAAAAAGTGGTTAGATGCTTTATGGAAAACTATTCAGACAACAAATCAGCAAAGTCTTTTAAATATTGCATTCACCACACAGGATGAATTCATTATTAAAAAAAGTGGCTGGGTATTTATCTGCTATAAGCAGAATAAGGGCTAAAATTGTAAAAAGAAATGCTGAATGACTTATTTGTATGAACTCAAACCAACTATAGCTAGAACTGTAGTTATGGAATTTTGTTGTAATTATTTATGACCTATTATATTGTATTTTAATTTTGTGTTATATGTACTCGATTTTGTAAAGGTCATTTAGACTGATCAATAAAGTAATTCTCCATCATAATCATCATCATCATATAAAGAGGCATTAAGGAAAACAAAGCAAGAGATTAAAAGGTAAAATTCAAAATCTCTTATAGCAAAGATAACCAACAGTCGCTATTTTCATATGTAAACAATAACAGGTCTGGAGACAATAAAGTAATTTGAATCAAAAAATGGGGAAACTATATATGAGCCAGAGATTATAGAGAGGAAATGAACAATTTTTTTCTGTACTGTATTTAACCACAAAAGTGGTGAAAGAAATAGAAGATGTCCTTAAAAATATAAAATCCAACTCAGCCCCTTGTCCAGATGATATAAGCTCATGTTTTATCAAAGAATTGGCAGGTTCCCTTAAGTGTACCAATGACAATACTGTTTAACAGGTCAATACATTTTGGCCATGTACCTAAAGATTGGAAGAGAGCTATTGTGACACTGATTTTTAAAAAAGGGAGTAAAGGTTCGGTGGGCAGCTATAGGCAAATCAGTTTGATTTCCATCCCCTGTAAAATCACAGAAAGATTACTTAAAGTAAAACTTGAGGAAGCCATTAAAGTACTAGGGATACAGGACCCAACACAACATGGGTTCATTAGGGGAAAATCATGCACAACCAACCTAATAACTTTTTATGAACAGATCTGTTGTAGTTTGGACAGAGGGTTCCCTGTCAATGTTGTTTTCCTTGATTCCCAAAAGGTGTTTGACACTGTCCCTCACATCGAACTGCAGTAGTTGTTAAGCTCAAAAAAATGGGCATTAGTCATCAGCAAGTAAAATGGATAGAAAACTGGCTTAAGGACAGAACCCAGGTATTGAAAGTCTTTGGGATACTCTCCAAAGAGAGTCCACCTACTAGCAGAGTGCCACAGGAATCTGTGCTTGGAGTCATTTTATTTAACATATATGTAAGTGATCTACAGCATGGTCTAAATAGTAATGTAGGGAAGTTTGCTGAGGACACTAAAATTAGCACAGAAGTAGACCAGGAGGGAAAACATATATCCTTAGTGAGATATCTACTCAAAATTGAGAAATGGACTCAGAAAAACAGGATGAGGTTTAATACAGAAAAATTTACAGTACTCCACCTGGGCAAACATAATCTGCACAAACCCTATTACCTTGGAAGTACTATACTAAAGTCGGTCAAGAAAGAGAGGGACTTGGGATTTATCATAAGCAAAAATCTTATGCCCTATAATTACTGTAGAATCATAACACAGAAAGCTAACTGACTTTTGGGATGTATAAAGAAAGGATTCAGAAATTCCAGTGACTTCACCGAGCAAATGACCGCATCATTTTGGAGCTCTGGGAGCCGCCACAACAAAATCTTTCAAAATAAACTTCTAATATTGCCATTAGATATCCCTGGATGTTCAGGCAAGAACAGTGGAGATGGCGACAGCTAAAATTAAGGGTAAGTATACACAAGCAGCTAAAATTTGAGCCCTGATGGTGGCAGATAAAAAAAGGGACCCAAAGAGCGAGTCTCAACCCACATTCCTGGTGTCGAGTATTGCAGACTCTGAAGAGGGTTTGGAGCCCATGGACCAACAATCAATGATGTCTAAATTAGTATCATTAAGACCCTCCATTGAGTGGAATCATCTGTTGCTGATGTTCGAGGAGATCTTCGGAGCATAGACAAATGTACTACCACTACAGAACAGGCTGTGGGAGCCCTGGCTGACTCCACAAGCCAGGATGATCAGGACATACTTTATTTGCTTTCAAGGGAGCGAGAACTGCAACTAAAGATAGACAATCAGGAGAATCATTCCAGGCAAAACAACTTTTGCATATTTGGCGTGCCAGAGGGGCTGAAGGACTTTTTCCATTGATGGAGGACTTTATTTCACATATAGTAGTCAGTCCTCAAACTTTCAACAGATCGCTCATTAATTATTGAAAGGGCTCACCATTCTCTAGCCCAAAAACCAAAAGAGCAAAATACCAGACCCCACTCCATAATTGTCAAAATGCTCAATTACAGTATATGGACCGAAAAATCATTTTACAAATGGCCTGGAGGCTTAAAGATATTGCCCTGGATAGCCAGTGGCTCTCCTTTGACCAGGACTTCTCTGATTTTCTAAATGTCAAGAGGAAGCAAATTAAAGACATTATAAGGGTGGCCAGAGAAAAAAAAACTTAAGAATTCAGCTGCAATATCCAGCCTGCTTACACATTTTCACAGAAAAGGGACCACAGCACTTTGATTCACTTCTTGTTGCCACAGTGACTCTATGCAAGTTAGGGGTCTGAGTGCCAAATCTTCACTCAGCAACCCTGGAGCAAGAAATTACATGAGTCATCTATTGCAGAGCAGGCTGACTGTGGCGATCCTACCCCAAGGCAATGTCTTGGCCTTTGCATTTGGGAGCAGATTTAAGGGAGCTGCTGGCTAGGGAAAACAAAGCTGTGATGGAGGATGACTTTAACCAGCCTGCAGAACCGCTTACTTGATTGACTGGGGCTTAAGGTACTCTCAACTGATTCCTTAGAAAGTGGTCTCCACAGAAGACAACAAATGTTTGAGACTGCATTTGACTACATCCTATAGTTAGAACATTATACGAGGCCTCAGATACGTGGTAAACTTAGGTTTTCAGTTTCATATGGACTAATAGACAACAAGTTGGATAATACGTGACATCCTGATCGTAAAGAGTAACTTGCTGGATTGTTGTTCTCTTAACAAAAAGCCTCAATGTGTTTTGAGTTATTTGGGAGGGGGTTAAGGGTGGGAGGTTACAGGGGAAATATACATGTTGAAAACGGAAGGTCTTCCTGTTTGAGTTTTAGACTATACAGTTTAAAAATGAATGAACTCATTTACTTTTTCTCCCCCCCTTTGTTCTATTCTTTTTGGGGCACGAGTCTGTAAAGAAGGGACACCATAAACTCTTGAGACTACAGTAACAAAGTGACTTAAGATGGCAATAAAGCAAGTTATATGCGGTGGCTCCTGGGCCTTTAACATCAGCCAGCAGGGAGGGAACTACTGGTAGCGGCCTTACCATCCTTTTTTTTTTTCACTTCTCCTCATGGGGCTGAGTTAATAGGCAAAGTAGCTAAAGGCTAACAAAACATCCATACCTACCTAGGAAGCATTTAAGGGGGAACATACCCCTTTTCTTTTTTCTTTTTTATGTGTTTTGAAATGAGATGTTGCATTGTTCTTTATTCAAGTTTAAAAGCACCTGTTGTGCTAGTTACATCAATTTATTGGCTGGAAAATCTTAGATGTGAAAGATGCTATGTCTGTGGTAGGACCTGGCATTGAGATGGGTTTCATATAAAGGAGCAATATCAATGGGGGTGGGGATGGGATATGAGCTTGTTCATTACAAAATTTTCCTGTGTTCTCCCTATTAACCAGACCCATGGGTACTCTTAAAGTAATCTCACTAAATGTGCAGAGTTTCAACTCCCCAGTAAAAAGGATGAAAATACTTCACTATCTTAAAACACTGGGAGCAGGCATTTGTTTTTTGCAAGAGACGAGGTTATCTAAGATAGAACACCAAAAGTTATGTGGTTCGTGGGTAGGTAAGGTAGTAGGATCAGAACATTCCACAAATGAAAGAGCAGGTACTGTTATTCTTCTCAAAAAAGTCTCCCCCTGGAAATCAAGTCTGAAAGTCAAGCACTGGACGGGAGATTTGTATCTATCACAGGCAAGATATTGTCTCAGAAAATATACTTAGTAAATATGTATGGCACAAATAATGACAGACCCACCTTCTATAACTCAGTTTTACAAAAAAATTCAAGATTAGGTGAAGGCATGATATTTGTTGGAAGGTGATCTTAACTGTGTCACAGACCCAGCTATGGATCGTTCCTCTAAAATCTCATCCACCAATAAATGGATGGGATGGGCGGTTGGGGGAATGCAGGAATTAGCCTTGGCAGATGTTTGGTGGGAATTCAACCCCACCTCAAAAGACTATACTTTTTATTCATTCCCCAACAAATCCTATTCCTGTAACCTAACCTTCCCTTTATTGGGAAGGTTATTGAGAAGGTAGTGGCAGCCCAACTGGAAGACCATTTAACCATCCATAATATCTATGAATCCTTCCAATCCAGTTTTCGTAAAAGACGTAGCACCAAGACTGCACTGGTTCAGGTGCTTAATGATCTTCTAAGGGCGAGAGATCAGAAGAGGCGTTCTGCTCTGGTTCTCCTTGATCTCTCATCAGCTTTTGACACTGTGGATCACCTGGTGTTGAAAGCACGCCTGAAGCAAATTTGTTGAATGTCGGGAACTGTTTTACAATAGTTCACCTCATTCCTCACTGGGAGATCACAAAGAGTTGTGTCGGGAGTCTTTTCTTCTGGCCCAATTCCTTTCTTGTGTGGGGTGCCTCAGTGTTCCGTGCTATCACCCATCTTATTTACAGTGCACATGCTGCCCCTCAGAGACATTATAAGATGGTATGGGCTGAGGTTTCACTGCTATGCAGATGATACCCAGCTATACCTGTCTTTTGCACCTGACCAAGATGGAGCTCTCTCGGTGTTTAACAACTGTCTGGAAGAAATCCTGGATTGGATGGATTCTAGTTGGTTAAAGTTGAACTCAGAGAAGACAGAGGTTTTGGTTGTGGACCTGGAAGTTCAGATAGAGAGGTCATGTGATGGCACGCTCTCTGGAATTTTTCTTGGCGGTGTGTCACTTCCAACCTTTGAATGGGTGTGTAGCCTTGGGATTGTCCTAGATGACAGGCTGACCTTACAGTCTCAATTGTTGGCTGTTGTCAGAACTTCCTTTTACCACCTTAGAAAAATTGCCAGGGTTATGCACCTTGTTCCATCTGACTCTTTGAAAAATGTTGGTCCACGCCTTTGTGTCCTCGTGTTTGGACTACTGCAATGCCCTATACTTTGGGCTTTCTGAGGTTGAAATCCATTGCCTACAGCTGGTGCAGAATGCTGCAGCCTGGGTTCTGACTGGGACAAGTAGGTCCTGTCATATTACCCCGGTGCTGCACGAACTGCACTGGCTTCCTATACGGTGGCGGATCACCTTTAAAGTCATTTTATTGACTTTTAAAGCCCTTCACAATCAGGGTCTGGCCTATCTGAAATAACTCCTGGTGCCTTACTACCCCGGCCGATCACTCCACTCTACCAAGGAGAGGTTGTTAAAGATTCCAAGAGTGAGTTTAAAATCTTCTGGCAGCAGAGCATTTTCTTATGCTGCACCCACTCTTTGGAATTCTCTACCATGCCAGTTACTGGAGTGCACCTCCGTGGAGGAATTCAAGAATAATCTGAAGACTCACTTGTGGAAAATGGCCTTCTTGGATGGTTATTCATAGGTTAACTTTAACTGTGCTTGAGATCATACTTCATATTTTATTAACTGATTTTAATGTTTGATGTTATTATGTTATGATTTGATTTATATGTATTATTGTTTTATATTTGATGTTATGGTTTTTATGTGTTCAGCGCCTTGGTATGTTGAAAGGCACTTTATAAATAAAATTATTATTATTATTATTGATTACTTCCTGTGTAGCAGGTCAGATCTTTATAAGATTACTGATTGCACAATACATTCCAAATTGGTTTCGGATCACTCTGCTGTTTCTCTATACTTGAAATTAGGTGACTGGGAAAGGAATATCATGTGGAGGATGAACACCTCTCTTTTGGGGAGGGAAGACTTTAAAATATCAATTACCACAGCCATAGAGGATTACCAAAATCATAATAAAATACAGGATACAGGGATAAAGTGGTACTGGGATGGACTTAAAGCGGTACTCCACAGCCAAATTATGGCTTATTCTTCATGGCTTAAGAAACATTTTAGAAAATACAGGCTACATTAGAGAAAGAAGCATATCGACTAGAAAAAGATAAAGACAGTGGATCACAAGATACTTGGAAAAAGCTGATAGAGATTAGACAAGAACTTCAAGGTCTGTTAGACAAACAGGTGGAAGGTAAACTTAGATTTACCAACCAAAAATATTATGAACATGGCAATAAGGCAGACAGGCTCCTAGCCTTCAGATTGTGAAAATCCCAGATGGATAGAGATGTTAAAAAAATACAAACTAAGAAAGAAAATCAGATATGTACCCATTTTACCCCTAAACAAATAGTCGAAGCTTTTAAAATATATTATGCAACTTTATATTTGGGGGAGGTGAATGGCCAGGGAACACAAAACTCACACAAGGATTTCTTGGGCAGTAAGCAGTGTCGGTGGCTCATAACCAGTGTCAGTGGCTCATTAGGTAGCACACTCGCCTCTGAGGCCAGGAGATCAGAGGGCTGTAGGTTCAGTTCCCACATCTGGCACTTGGGTTAATATCCCAGTACTGACACTGTAGTGCAGCATGAGAGGGGTGCTGCACTTTTGAGGTGCCGTCTTTCGGATGAGACGTTAAACCGAGGTCCCATCTGCCTGGATTGGTGGTAGTTCAGGTGGATGTTAAAGATCCCATGGCACTTATCGAAAAGAGTAGGGGTATTTTTATTTAAAAACAAAACATATGTACAAACTTTTTCAGAAACAAAACAAAATACAGCAATTACACAAATGTCAAAACCAGAAAACATCAAATATGTGAAAAATACAATAAAGAAAACATCTCATAAGCAAATAACACAGTGAATCAAAGAAATTCCAATATCGTTCCCATATGCCTGTCTTAAGAGATTTCCTTTCTTTCTCTTTGAAGTAATCAATGTAATTCAATATTTTTGTAAATAATTAGTCAGGGGTGAGGTAACTGCTGAAATAAAATCAACATCTAATCTGCCACACCCAGTACAATATTACAACTGCCACTATGTTCAAAGTACTAGGATTGCAAGATGCCCAAGTATCTGGAAAAGACCAAAGAAAAGAGCTTTCTGATCCCAGTGGCACCATACCTTGTTCCAAAAATGTCGATATAAAAACCAGAAACGAAGAATAAATGGGCAAGAAAAATATAAATGAGACATTGTCTCTACAGATCTGGACAAGAATCACGGAAACAATATCTGTCAGCTATTTGCTTGTGTTTCAAGTTAGCGTACATTAATTCTACCGTGGACTCCTAACCAACTAATATCCCACATTGTGATAGGGATCCGTGGATCAATTAAGCGATTACCAATTTGTGTCCATTCTGGTAACGTAAAGAGTCTGGAAAAATGTCTTGGTAAAGTGAGATGTAATAATATGTATATAACTGTTTTCTAGTAAGGGTTTTGATCATCTGTACTGTTACATGCCATGTCTTTAACATATCAAACGTTATCATCCAATCTGGAGATAAAACATAACGTCTTTTGTTTTTATGTAGAAAAATACCTACAGTCCATTCCTGAAAAATTTCAGTGAGGGACATATGCACAAAGGGGATCCAAAGTTTTAGAGATTCCGTAACCAAAGGTTTCAAATTGGTAATAAAAAAAATAGAAAAAAAGAATACTATTGGGTGAATCATAGTCACACCTCCCTGACGATAGGACTGTAATAAAACATTACGTTTAATGGGATTTAAACGACTACCCCAAAAACAAGAAAAGAAAAGACTAAGGAGAGGGATGAAAAAACATTTGGGCAACGGAAAAACATGTGCTACATGTAAAAAAATGGGTAGTAAACAGGTCTTAATCAAAAAAATACGTTTCTTTTTGCCTAGATACCATTTATTCCATTTATATATCCTTTCCCTGCCTTTGTTTATACACAGCTCCCAATTATATTTGGCCAGATCTGGAATACCAAAATAAAGTCCTAATAATTTATGTGGAGTATCCACTAGTTGAATACCAGCAATCAAGCCTACAGTTGTGATAGACACAGCGAGATTAAAGCATACACTTTTTTATAAATTTAACCGAGAGCCACTGATAAAAAAATGGGTAATACTGTACATAGTAAGTGCCCTATCAGGACCGTAGGGACAAGAACACATAAGTCATCTGCATAACAGATTACTTTTGGAATAGTTTTATCATGAAGGCCTAGAAGTCTTGGGGATTTGGAAAGAAGTTGAATTATAGGGTCTAGAGCGATAACAAATAATAAAGGGCTTAAAGGGCAACCTTGCCGCACCCCCCTGCGGATGTAGCAAGGGGAACCAATTCTACCATTAACATATGGTCTTACATAAGCTAGGGAATAGCATAAACGAAGCCAATTAATAAAAGGACTCGGAAACCCATAAGCATTAAGTGTTAACCAAATAAATTCTTGAGAAATACGGTCAAAAGCTTTGGAGAGGTCAAAATTAAATAAATAACCATTAAAGGCACCTTGTTGACCTTGGGAAAATAATTCCCTAAGTAAAAGCAAAGCATCATGAATAGATCTGCTAGTGACTGAACAATATTGGGATGGGGAGAGTACTGACGGTAAAAGTTTAGACAGTCGATTCCCTAACAATTTAGAAAAAATCTTATAATCAGTATTAAGTAATGTGATCGGTCTCCAATTTGTCAGGTCACATCTATCACCTTTTTTATAGAGAAATAGCATTAACCCCTCATACATCTGGTTAGTCAGTCGGTCTTCTTGCAGAAAGGCATTAAAAATAGCTAGTAACTGACTTGGCATATATTGCCATAAAGATTTATAAATTTCCACTGAAAGACCATTTGACCCAGGAGCTACCCTATCTTTAAAACCAAAAATAACCTGTCTCACTCCTCAGAGGTAAAAGGTGCCAGAAGTTTAGACTTCTGTGATGTTGTTATAATGGGTACATCTAACGTCTGTAACAGAAGTTCCATATCAGGTGATTCAACAACAGGGGTCTCAAAAGTTGTTTTGATAAAAAATGTTACATATTTCATGAGATTGTTTTGTCCAGTAAGTACATGGTGTTGATCATCACGCAATTGGTGTATTTGTTTACTATGAAATTTGTCAGTAGCTAGTTCAAAGGGGTTAAATTGATACTGTGTCCCAGTAGTACGATATTTTTGTTCAAAGAGAATAGTTTTTTGTCTGTCATATTGTTCTTGCAGAACAATTTTAACTTCCTTAATATGGGCTGAACAATCAACATTATATATATGGGATGTGAAAACAATTCCAACAGTTCAGCCCTTAAAAACTTGCAGTATGGTGTAGGTGTGTCAGCTAGAAACCTAGCATAGTATTTAAAGTAAGAAATCACATAGTTTTTAGTGTCAGTCCACCAGTCTATTATAGAATCGTAAAGAATCTCCACAGAGATCGGTCTGTAATTGGTTCTGAAACCCTTTAAGAAACTCAGGAAGAGATAGCAGGGAGAGTTTACTCTCCAAGTCCCGGACCCTGTGCTATAGTCTCTCCTAACGGTATTCATGAGACCAATTAAATGGTGGTCCGAGGTAGCCATAGGTGTAGTAATACCAGTCGCAACCTTAACAGTCTGAGAACAAAACCAAAAGTCTATTCTGAGGTCAATTTTCCTTTGAAAAGGTAGGTAACGGATTAGGCCAATATATCAAGTAGATGTGTCTCTTTAATAATGGTATTTAAAACAGACGTATCACAATAGGTTTTCTTATTGGGGGGATGTCCAAGCTGGTATTAAAATCACCACCCCATAAAATAGTTTGATTAGTAAATAAAAATGGTTTGATCAAACAGAAAAGCTGAACTCTGGTAGCTTTTTGTTGTGGTGCATAGATATTAATAAGTCGATATGGGGAATCATACCATAATAGATCCAAAATTAATACTCTTCCAGGAACTAAATCTACCATTTTTTGCAAAAGGAAAATTAAAACGAAAAACAAAGCCCACACCAGAACAGAAATCCTGCCCTACAGACCAATAAGAGCCTAAACCCCAGTTCCGTGAGGCAGTTGTGACTTCCTCCGCTGTATACAACCTAATGTCTTGCAGCAAGTAAATATCATAATTTAAACTGTGTAATGCTGAAAGGTTGCAGTGGCTTATATGGAGACCGAATACTATTAACATTAAGACTGGCTAGTCATAAAAAGACATAAGCAAAGGAAAAAGGTAAACCACAGATAGCAATAACACTTCATTTCTTTTCCGTATTTCTGACTGACTTTTTCCATTACAGGAATCAGAAGTAGTAGTTAATGGCACTGAGGCAGCCGTGGAAGGTTGGGAAAGAGAGAGTCATCTAAGTCCTCTTCTTCCATAGCATCTTCCCAACTTTGTAACGGGTCATAGGGATTTGAGACTGGGATGGGAGGCATAGTTATTGGGTCTACCTGTTTGGTAGAGCGAAGACAGCGAGTTGTCGGTGGGGAGGGGTTGAATGATCCCGAGCCTTACATCTTCACTAACTGGAAGAGAAGTAGGTGGGTCCACAATCGGGCTGGAACAACAGAAGTGGTGGGCAGCGTACTGCACAACAAATCTCCATAGATTCAGGGGGGTTGGGGTCAACCATATCTGGTAAACTCTCAGAAGGAGGAGAAACCTTCACAGACTGAGGTACCAAGTGGAGAGGCCTATAACTGTGTTCCCCATAGTGTGCACAGAGCTTCGAGGGGGTGCTGTGCAGTAGCCGATGATTTGGCTATATATGAATCATGCTCCATGTAATCCGTAGTATTATGGGCCACCCATGGACAAGTTTCGAAAATGTGGGAAGAATCACCACATAAGTTACAAGTAGGTGGTACCATGCAAGATAGCACCGAATGACCTAGCAGACCACAAGAAGCACATTTCAACTGTTCACAGGCGGAACTTAAATGGGATAATGAACCGCATCTGTAACAAGAACGTGGCTGACCAGGATAAAACAATACACCTCAGTCCCTGCCTAGATAGAAACAATTAGGGAGGTGTTGTACCCCTGCTTCAGTGATTTTAAGTTGTACAGTAAACTTCCACCCTCCCGTCCAAAACCCATTGTCATCTATGACTGCATGTGGAACACCAGTTACTGTACAGCGTTGCTCTAACCAATATACAATATCTAGTACATTAACTCCTTCATTTGAAGAGAACAGTTACAACTTTAGCCGTTGGTCTGGTAGAGGAATAACAATAAAATGTTTCCAAACTGAGTCCATCCAGGCAGTATAATAAGCTGCCCAAAATTTATCTAATAATGCAGCAGTTCTGAATGAGATATCAAAGTTACGATCTCCTGAGGTATGAATAAAGGCATAAACATCAGCAGGGCAAATCCCTAGAGAGTCAATTAGTAGAGATTTGCCCACATAATGACGGTCAGGGGGAAGTTCTAAGCCTCCTTTATAGTGAATTCGGGCAACAAAACGTTTTCTGGCTGGTATGTCCTTATTTGTAAAGAGGAGGCATAGCTTACTGGTTTAAAAGGCTGGTTTGTTGGGGGAGGTGAGTCAGGAGGAACAGTACCTTTAACAGCTGTAGAGTCCCGTCGATACACGGTCTTGTGGCATAGGGTCCGATGCTGTAGTGTCCAGAATCTCTGTGTCCGTGTTGTCTGGCATTTGATTCTTCCATCGGCGTTCTCTGTGGTGCAAAAGTCCATTTTCGGCTGGGAAACATGGGCTCCTGGATTCACCGAGGAAGGCGGAAGTGACACGGTGTTCGGTCCGTCACCAAAGAGTGGTCCCTCCAGCAACAGTGTACCCGAAAAACAGTCCTCCTGGTTCGAAGAAGCTGTTCCTGTAGCGGGATCGACGGATCTAGTATCCATGCCTCGGGGTCTGTATCCAACCTGCCGCCTGCAGTGCTCTTTCAGGGGACCAAGCAGCAAAGCGGGCTGAAAAGGAGAAGAATCCCCATCCATTTCTTGAGCATAGCAATATCACCTTGCAGGTCAGCAGTGTTTGTCTTAACACTTTTTTTGCCATATTAGAGCAAACTGTCTGTCCCAGTTCTAAACACTTCCGTTTCTTATCCTCCTCAGCAGCTATATTCATTAAGGCATTGGTCTCACCTATATCAGCGAATAAGTCAGACTGGGGTAACTCTCCATTTACCACTGCAGAATCATATTGTAACTCCTTTGCTGAAGAAAAAGCAACCTCCTCAAGTGTTGCATTGGGTATCTGAGGACCATCGTCTACCATCTCCACTCCTGCCGGTGACTGAGACATTCTGAACCGAGTCCAGATGTCTCATGGGAAGGGTTCCCCACCCCTCAGAGTAGGGGAATTTCCCCGGTGTCCTGGCCAAATTTCTCTCATTCATTAAAAACACCACCAACAGCTTTATCTGGTTCAAAGTCAGTTGGCATTCATCTGTATCCCCTTCCCCCAGGTCGTGCCTGAAAATAGGCAGGAATTGTCTAGTGCACTTACCCGGTCAACAAAAAAATGAAAAATAATCCTCCCAAAGCTGCCTGAAGATGATAACAATTTTTTGGAGGCTTTGATTACCATGTCAGAAATAACCCACACAATTAAAAACTTGAAATCCAATAAATCCCCTAGCCCTGATGGCTTTAACATTACATTTTTCCAAACATTCTCAACTTTGCTGAGTCCTATACTAGTAGACCTTTTTAATTCATGTGAAAACGAGGGAGATTTCCCCATTCGTGGAGGGAAGCCCTCATTACAGTGATTGCAAAAGACAGTAAACCCCCCTAAATCCTGCTCCTCCTACCACCCGATATCATTGTTGAATGTGGATTCAAAGATTTTTACTAACATTTTAGCAAATACAGTCAATAGGTTCCTCCTAGATTTGATACACCCAGACCAGGCTGTCTTTGTGCTTTGAAGTGTAAATGTCTTACACTTGGGACAACAAACTAAAGAACAACACATTGCAGTTGCTATCGATGTGGAAAAAGGGTTTGATCACTTACATTGGGATTATTTACTGGAAGTACTAGATAAATTTGGGTTTGGTACACAATTTTATACCTGGATTAAGACACTCTACCTTCGGCCCAAGTGAAAGTTAGGGTGAACAGAACTGTTTCCAGACCCTTGAGTATACAAAGGGGTACCCATCAGGGGTGCTCCCTATACCCTCTTTTGTTCACCCTGAGTATTGTACCCCTGGTGGAACTTATTAGATTACATCCAGACTTGGAAGGAATAAGGGTGGGGGATGAGGAAAACAAAATTTCTCTCTATGCGGATGATACCAAGATATATTTAAAGAATCCAATAAGGACCTACCCAATATTGGCCCAAATTTTAGATACCTATGGTTGACTCTCAGGTTTTAATATTAACAATGATAAAACTGAAGTATTGATGATAAGTGGGTCTTGGAACCCAGATCTTAAACAACTGTTTCCCTTTAGATAGGTCTCTACAACCATCTGATATTTGGGCATTTACATTCGCATAGATTTGGGATGTCTCTACTGGGTGGACTATGGGAAACTCCTGAAAAAGGTGTTCACCAGCTTAAAATGGTGCAAACTTCTACCACTGACTTTAATGGGCCAGGTCAAAATAATCTGCATAAATGTACTTCCATGATTTCTATTTCTGTTCAGTTCCCTCCCAATTCAGATTCCTCCATCAGAATGGAAGAGGATTCATACAGCTCTGCACCATTTCTTGTGGGCGGGATGTAGGGCAAGGATGGCCTGGTCCAGCCTGCTTCGTCCCAAACTACAAGGAGGCCTTGGCTTACCCTATTTAAAACATTATTACCTAATGGCTGAAATGGCCCCATGGGTAGCTTACCACACTCAAGACCCCCAGAATGTATGGTTAGGGATGGAACTGAGGTGCAATCCTGGAACACGCCCTCTCATTGATTTTACAGAGACACCAGCTAAACTGAAGAAAAGTAGATTGAAAAACCCATGGCAGGAACAGTTATACAGAATATGGGAAAGGGTTAAAACAGACTTTGGTCTAAATAATATATTAACCAGCAACACAGGAATAGTGACCCGTTCCCCTTTTTCCTCCTCCTCAGCTGGACCATTCATTTGTTGGGTGGAGATGCCACTTTAGTCAATTTGTAAAACAAAATCAGGTTTAATCTTTTCAAGAAATCCAGCAAGAATTGTAGTTGCCTGCTACCCACTTCTTTCGCTACCTGCAGGTAGCTTCTTTTCTTAAACAAGATACTAATATTTATAGAGTTGAACAACCCCCACACCCCATGGAAGACTTAATCATTAAAGCAGCCCACCACCCGGGAGAACCCAACCTGATTTCCAAAATGATCCAGGTCTATATGCACTCAGCCATCACTGACCCCTTAAAATGTCAAACAGCATGAGCACAAGAAACTGGGATACATCTTGACCTCCGGGTATGGCAATCTATTTGGGAAGTTTTTTTTAGAACCTCAGCTTCCAATGTTTGGAGAGAATTCCTCTGGAAACTTGTAGGCAGATTCTTCAACACACCGACTAGGACTAAACATTACAGCCCAGCCTACTCGGCTAATTGTTGGAGAAACTGTGGGACAATAGGTACTCATAACCACATATTTTGGGAATGGCAAGTAATCTGCTCTTTCTGGGATGAGGTAATTGAGAAATTCAAGGTGCTGGTTGGGTGCAAGAATCCCCTCTCATTCGAACATATGATTCTTGGGAAATCCCTGAAAAAGAAATTATCAAATGCCCAGAAATTTTTTAGGGGTGCCCTGTTGGCCACAGCAGGTAAAGAAATCACTAGAAAATGGTTGAACCCCAGTCCCCCAACCTTAACAGAATGGATAGACATAATTAAAGGCATAGCCAGGGTAGAAAGGATCACTACAGAGCTATGTCTGCAGAGAGACGGGTTTAACAGTATACAGCTGCCATTCATGCTGCTAATAGAAGAACTGTAGGGCACCTCAGTGTTATCCCAGCAAGCCTTTGCATCTTAATTGGGGGTATCTAACTGCTCAGAACCATAGTATCATAGAAATACATTGTTTCCTTTTTAAGAAATATGTAGTCAAGAGTATATAGAAAGATGGGCATCCAGCCAACTGTCATTTTAATGTAATGTTGTATCTTTTTGGGTTTTGTTTTTTAATCTTGTCACCTAGAGGTAACATAATGTGGTATGATGTACGAAGGGTTAAATGAAATGTGGGACAGTGGTGTAGTTCTCAGGAGGAAAAGTGACCAGGTACTTCTTTTGAACAGTTACGCTCCTCCACAGTGGACTGTTACCTAAAGAAACTAGAGACAAGATAACAAATCAGAGACTTTAGTAATAATATGCTTTGATACCACACTATGTGATTTGGTACAGCACCTTGCAAAACAATTGAACCCATCTGTGTATGTACAAACAGTCAGTAAACTTTAGTTTTAAAGAAAGGATTCAGTTTAAGATCAGAACGCTGCCTACTTCCACTCTATAGATCATACATACACCCTTATATGGACTATGCTTCCCCCTTTCTGGGCTCCTTACTTAAAAAAAGAATATTAAGATACTTGAGGTAATACAACATAGACTGACAAAAATTATCCCATGGTTAACAGATATGTCATATTCTGATCGTATCTGGGAACTGAACTTGTTTAGCTTAGAAAAAAGGCAACTAAGGGGAGATATTTTATTATTACATAAAATACTAAGAGACCCAGAAATATATACAAAATGTGGTTTTAAAAACAACAGTAGAACAGAAAATCTTAGATTTCACAACCATCAGTTGGTCTTTCCTAAGGTAAATACTGGCAAAAGAGGGATCAGTTTTTTACGGTAAGAATTACAAAGATCTGGAACCAGCTCCCCCAAATCTCATCAAGATAGAGGAAGCTAACCTACTTAAAATGAAATTGGACAGGTACCTTTTGGATGACTCAGTCCAGTAAATAATATGCTCACTCAGATTGGGAGATGGTCCAGATGGGCTCAGTGCCTTCTTCTGTCTTGGACACCCAGTAAAAGTATTGAGCAGCTAATGTGTAGGAACAATGCCAGCATGTTGGGGGTCAGAAACTGAGAAGGGGGTTATAGAGCAAGTGCCACACAGCAGCTAATGTGAATGCTGATAAATGGTGTAAGGTTTGGGGAGGGAGGAAGAGATCAGGGAGGATAAAGCATGAGCTGCAGAGTGACAAATTAATAGGGAGAATAGGGGCATGTTGGGGAGGGGCAGAAAGTGGGAAGGGGGTAGAGAGCAAGTGCACCACAGCAGCTAATGAGAATGACAGTGAATGGTGGCATATTGAGGGACAGAGATCAGGGATTGAGAGAGGAAGTGCTGAAGAGTAGTTATTACGTAGTGATAATGCCAGCATGTTGTGGGGGGGGGGCAGAAATTATTTGGGGAGGAAGGGATAGAGACCGAGTGCCAGATTGCTAATGTGAAAGACAATAAATGTCAGCAAGTTTGGGAAGGGGGCAGAGATCAGGAAAAGGAAAGAGAGAGAGAGAGAGAGAGAGAGAGAGCAAGTGCCTCAGAGTGAATAATGTGTAGGGACAATGCCAGCATTTCAGGGGGCAGATATCGAGGAGGGGTGGAATAGAAGGAAAGTGCTGCAGAGTAGCTAATGTAAGTGATGGTGAATGGAAGTAGGCTGGGGGGAGCAGAGATCAGGTAGGAGGAGAGAGTAGGTGCCATAGAACAATTAATGTGTAGGGTTAATGCCAACATTCTTGGGGGACAGATATCAGGGAGAGGAGGAAAAGGGACCAAGTGCTGAAGAATGGCTAATGTGAATGACAGTGAAAGGCAACATTTTGGGGAGTAGAGATTGTGGAGGATGGATGAAGAGCAAGTGCATCAGTGCTGTTAATGCATAGGTAAAATGTTGGAATATTGTGGAGGGGCAGAGATAGGAGAGGGAAGGATATAGAACAAGTGCTGCTGAGCAACTAATGTGAATTGCAATGAACAGCAGTAGTCAGGAGGCAGATACTGATGAGGGGGTGAAAGCAAGTTATACAAAACAGGTAAATTGAATGATGGGAAAAGGGGCACATTTAGGGGGCAGAGATCAGCATGGGGGAGAGAGCAAGTGCCATAGAGCAGCAAATGTATAAAGAGAACAGTGTCTTGTTGGGGAAGGTCAGAGCTGGGGTAGCACAAGGGCAGATCCAGAGAGTGTGTCACATATATGAAGAATAGTGGTACTGTATGTTAAGGGGGAGATCAGAGAAGGGAGAAATAGAGAACAAATGGCACACAACAGGCAATATGAAGTACTGAGAGTGGCAAGATGTTTGAAGATTAGTGGAAGAGACTAAATGTCACAGAGTGGCTAATGTGTAGGGACAATGCTGGCATTTTTGGGGAGGGATCGGGAGGGGAGAAAATAGAGCAAGTGCTGCAGAGCTGCTAATGTGAATGAAAGTGAATGGCAGAATTTTGGAGGGGCAAAGATTGGAGAGGTGGGAAAGAACAAATACCACAGAGCAATTAATGTAAAGAGAAAAAGAGCAATTAATGTAAAGAGAAAATGTTAGCATATTGTGGGGGGGGGCACAAAGATCAGGGAGGGAATGATGTACAGCAAGTGGTGCGGAGCAGCTAATGTGAATTATGGTGACAGGTGGCAATTTGGGGTGCAGATATCAAGGAGGGGAAGAGCACAAGTACTACAGAGCAGGTAATGCGAATGATGGGGATTGGGGGCAAGTTTAGGGGCAGAGATAGGGTAGAACAGGGAAAGAGCTGGAGACTGCATCACGTATATAGAGAATGGCAGAATGTTGAGAAAGGAGCTATTGGGGAGGGGAGGAACAGAGAAAAAAGTGCACACAATGGGGTAATATGTACTAGGAGTGGCAAGACATTTAAGAGTGGGTAGTAGAGAGTGACTGACGCATAGTGGTTAATGTTCAGAGACAGTGATGACATTTTTTGGGAGGGAAGATATCGGGAAGGGAAATGACTAGAGATCAAGTGCTACAAAGCAGATAATGTAAATTACAGTGAATGTCAGCATTTTGGTGGGCAGAGATGGGGGAGATAGCAAGTGCTGCAGAGCAGCTCATTTATAGAGAAAATGTTGTCCTGATGTGGTGGGTTGTGGCAGAGATCAGGGAGGAGATGGACACAGAGCAAACTGGGGTAGCAGCTACTGTAAATTATTATGATTGGTGGCAATTGGGGGGCAGATATTGAGAAGGGGGAGATCAAGTGCTACAGAGCAGATAATGTGAAAGATGGGGAAATGGGAAATATTGGGTGGGACAGATATCAGTGTGCTGAGAGCGTGCAAGTGCCAAAGAGCAGCAAATGTATATGGAGAATGGCAGCATACTGGGGCAGTCAGAGATGGGGAAGAACAAGAATAGAGCCAGAGAGTGTGTCTTGGAGTATGGCGATATGTTGTGGGAGGCGAGAGATTGAGGAGGGGAGGAATAGAGAACAAATGGCACACAGGAGGTAATATGAAGAACCAGAGAGTGGCAAGACATTTGAGAAGATGTGGAAGAGAATAAGTGCCGCAGAGCGGCTAATGTTTACTGACAATGCTGGCATTTTTGGAGGGGCAGATATTATGGAGGGGAGTAAGACAGCAAGTGCTGCAGAGCAGCATATATGAATGACAGTGAATTGCTGCATTTTGGGGAGGGGCAGAGCTCATGGAAGGGTAAAACAAGTAATGCAGAGTGGCTAATGTATAGGAAAAATGTTGGCATGTTGTAGGGGGGCAGAGAGTGTGATAGGGATGGATATGCTCCATCTTTCTGAACAACATCCCTAAGGTTTGCATATCTGCATCCATACATTAGTTGGGGTATCACAAGTCGTAAGAGGGAGGTAATAATCCCTCTTTACAAGACACTGGTTAGACCCAATCTGGAGTACTGCTTGCAGTACTGGAGGCCACTCCTGCACAAGGACATTAACAAAATGGAGGCAGTCCTGAGAAGGGCAACCAAAATGGTGCAGGGACTGCATCAGAAAACATATGAGGACAGATTAACTGAGCTCAATATGCATACCCTAGAACAAAGGAGGGAGAGAGGTGATACGATCGAAACATTCAAACACCTTAAGGGCAACAAGGTGAAAGCGTCTAACACTTTTCAATATAAGAAAAATAGCAGGACAAGAGGACACAGCATGAGATTAGAGGGAGGTCGGTTAAGGGGGAATGTGCGGAAGTTCTTTTTCACAGAAAGGGTGGTGGATGCATGGAACGTCTTACCTCAGGAAGTGGAGGATATGAATACAGTGCAGGGTTTCAAACAAGCATGGGATAGGCATAAGGGAGCAATAAAGATGAGTATGAATAGATAGACCATTGACAGAGCTACAGGCCTATGGCATATTCATAAGGTAGAAAAAATGTGCAGACTGGATGGGCCTTGCAGTCCTTATCTGCTGTCAACTTCTATGTTTCTATGAAGCAGCCCAAAGGCACATAAATGTGAAAAACAGATCAATATTTCAGTCCTTCCTCCTTCCCCAATCCTTCTTTAAAAAATTATTCACTTTTACTTACCCAGCCATCTGGTCAGAACCTGCTGCCTGGCCGAGTGTACCACCAACCCAGTTTTCAATCTGCTCTTCTTCCATCCTTCTGTCAGAAGCTGGATGCTAGGCCCAACCATCCCAGGTCTCCAATGTGGTCCGTGACCAAGTCACCTCACCAATTGAACCCACCAAACCTGTGTTGCTTGCTTCTTGCTTGGCTGTTGCCATGGACGCTGCTGCACTGCACTAATCAAGGCCTGGAATAGGCATAAGGGAGCAATCCAGATGAGTATGACTCGATAGGCCATTGACAGAGTAAAGGCTTATGGCACATTCATAAAGTAGAAAAAATGGGCAGACTGGATGGGCCTTGCACTCCTTATCATATTTTAACTTCTATGTTTCTATGTATGTGTGCAGATGACACTGTTATATATACTTCTGGCAAATTCATCTCTGATGTGACAACCAGACTCCAACTGGCCTTCAATATGGTCCAGTTCTGGATTACTTCGCATCAGTTATATCTCAATGCCAAAAAGACAGTCTCCATGAACTTTGGCACAGGCAGAGACTTGCAAGGCAAACCGATATGCCCACCTTCCACACCTTTGATGGGACTCCACTAGAGGACACCTCCTCCTCCTCCTTTTGATACCTTGGTGTCTGGCTTGACCAACACCCCAATTTCTCTGTGCATATTGATGCCACTCTGAAGAAACTGCACCCCAAATTAGGCGCCTTGTTCGGAAACTGGAGCTGCATCCCACTCCCAGCAAGGCGAGAGATAGTACAGGTGATCCTCCCTATACTTGACTATTGTGACATAGTCTATAATGCTGCTCCATTGCCCTCCCTAGCCACACTGGACACTCTCTTAAACTCCTTCTGCCATTTTGCTCTTGACTCCTCTCCCCTAACCTATCACTGTGATCTCTACCGTTCCCTGTCCTTTACCTCACTTACTAATCGACGTACCCTGCACTCTGCAAAATGTATCTCAAAAAACTGGCTTGGTTCCCTCTCCACTTACTGATCTGATTCTCTAACCATCCCTCCCCCTTCTGTCTATACACTTAGATCTTGTGACACGAGGATCCTTGCCACCCACCGTTGCTGCACAAATGTAGGGCAAACCAGGTTCTCCTAGCGGCTTCTTATGTTATGGAACTCACTCCCCCCACAGATACATCACTCATCTACTACTGCCTTTCTAACTGCCGCCCTACACGACTATCTATCCATCAGCTTCTCCAGCTATTGTACCTCTCCTTACTGACCAGTTGCAGTCTTCCTCCTCCCTCATCTCTCTGCTCATGCATTTTTTTTTTTTATAATTCATATTTTATTAGCAAATTTTTTCATTACAGGGGACAGAGAGTTACAACATATTTTGCAAATACTCCGAATGTTGCATGAGCCGTCCCCATCTCCCTCCCCCACCCCTACAGCAGCAGAGTCCGTACAATAATAGAAAAATATTATATAGTACCACAAATCAAGGATCATTGGTTATAATGACTCATTTACCTAATCTGGCCATGATTAGCATGTGAAGGGGATCCCAAGTATTCTTATACCACTGCAACTTATTATGGAGGCTTGCTATCACTTTCTCTGTACATAGATTAGCCAAAATTTCATTAACCCATTCCTGATATGTTGGGCTTACAGTATCCCTCCAATGCCAAAGCACGATTTTTTTAACAAATAATGCAATCATGGAGATGTGAAATCTCCTGATTCTCACCTTGATAGAGGATAGATCTCCCAACAAACATATGTCTGGGGTGACGTAATCCTGCAAACCCAACATAGGATCTAGGTTAGTCTGTATGGCTACCCACAAAGACTTTATCTTGGGGCACGACCAAAAGACGTGAAGAAGCATGCCATCCTGTTGACATCCCTTGGTATAAGCCCCCGAACTTATGAGACCCCATTTCCTCAGCTTCACAGGGGTATAATACATGTTATGCATAATGTGATATTGTTTAAGGCGGAGTCTATCCTGAGAGATGTATTTATGGCAGAACTTCCATAAAGCTGACCAATTGGGAGTATATTGAGGAAAAAAAGAGACCCAGAGCCTAGTGGGGCCTTCAGGTTTCCCATATTTCCAATAAAATAGGACACAATATATTTTGGAAATAGCGCCTGGTGACCCCAACAAGGAGGAGAGATCAGATACAAACAAAAAGGCAGATGGGCGAGGAGGGATGTTACCAAATACTGTAGAGAGAAGATGCTTTAATTGGACCACCCTGAAGTGAAAAGCTAAGGGAATGTCAAATTTACGAATTATATTAGAAACTGAGAGCCATTCCCCTGCTTCATCCAGAAAAGTAAAGATTATCCCATCCCCAATTTGGGGTAACCATTTATGAGATATCATTGTTTTATTTATTGTGAAAGACGAGGAATTCCAAATAGACTGAGACAAGTCCAAGTTTGGGGAATACCGCAAAAATGAACAAAGCTGTGTGTGAACTCTAAGGGATGTCCGAATAGTGGGACAGCTAACAGTGTCAGGAAGGGATGCTATTTTAAGGTAGAACATGTCTGGGGGTCAATGTTCTCAGACTGAATAAGGTCTAACTCAATTTTGAGCCAGACCAGTCTTAAGTATTCCGGACCCGGATTCACCCAACGCATATACTTTGCAATGTGACTAGCCCAGTAGTAAATTGCCAGATGGGGGATCCGCAGTCCTCCTTCCACTTTCTGAACAGCTAGCTTATAATATGCTAGCCTGGCTTGTTTATTAGACCAGATGAAATCTGTGAAAATGCCATGCATTTTCTGAAACCACGATAACGGAGCAAGAGAGTTAAGGAGCGAGAGGGGATACAAAACAAGCGAGGAAAAATGTTCATTTTAATTATATTAATGCAACCCCAGAGTGAGAGAGGGAGTTTAGACCATCTATTGAGATCCTGAACTATCACTTGGGAAAGAGGCTCCAAATTTTCTTTAAACCAGGAGGAGGGGTTACGCATCAAATTAATACCAAGGTATCTGAGAACATGAGGAGACCAGCCGAGACCAAAAGGAGACAAATCATTTTTGAAAACCTTATGATTAAGAGGGAAAATGGAGGATTTATTAATATTCAGCTTATAGTTTGAGAGAGAACTGAACTTGGCGATTTCCCTTAGCATGATGGGAATAGATGTTTTTGGGCAAGATAAATGAAGGAGGAGATCATCAGCGTAAGCCGTGATCTTCACCACTCGATTACTTATCGGAATACCACTTATCTCCGGGTTATTGAGAATGTTTCAGATAAGGGGCTCTAAGTATAAATTAAATAAGAGAGGGGAAAGAGGGCATCCCTGCCTGGTACCAGAGGACAAAAAAAAGGGTTTGGAGAATGTTCCATTGGCGGAGACTCTGACAGAGGGAGTTTGATATAGGGCCCAAATCCAGTCTATAAACTTGGCCGGGAAACCAAATACTTTAAGGGCCTGAAACAGGAAATTCCAGTTGACATGATCAAATGCCTTCTCAGCGTCCAAGGAGACCAAACCCGCAGGAAAGGGAACATCCCTGGACACCGAGACAACGTGTGACAAAGTACGTAGATGGTCAGCTGATGAACATCTCCTCATAAACTCCACCTGAGACATATTAATCAGGTCTGGAAGGACCCGTGTTATTCTATCAGCCAGTATCTTCGAGAGAATTTTAATATCTTGGTTAAATAAAGAAACTGGTCTGTAGCTTTGTACTAGTTCTGGATCTTTATCGGGCTTAGGAAGGAGAACAATCAGGGCTTCAAACAGATGTGTATCTATTCTTTCACCAGAAAGAATGTGACAATACAACCGGTGAAGAACCAGTAATAGTTGTGATCGAAAAGTTTTATAGAATAAAGCAGAAAAACCGTCTGGTCCTGGGACCTTGTCTGAGGGCAAAGCCCTGATGACCTCTGATATTTTCTCCAGAGATACTGGGGAAGATAGAAAATTCCTCTGTGGTTCAGATAAAGAGGGTAGAGAAGAATCCCTCAGGTAGGCCTTGAGCTCTTCTAAGGAAGGAGGGTTGTCCATGTCCCTATATAAGTGCTCATAGTATGAGGCAAACTCTTACACAACCTCAGAAGGGGACACCTTCAGGGATCCATCCTCCTGGGCCCTAATTGGAGGTATGAACCTAGCAGATTCCTGCTGCTTTAACCTCAAGGCCAACAGGCAACCTGCTTTTTCCCCCGATTGGTATAACTTGCTTTGGTGCAAATAATAGATAACTGCTTTCTCCCTCAACAGATCTAAGTATTTATCTTTAGCTACTGAAAGCCTCCTCATATCCTCTTCCGAGGCATTAGAGGATAACTTGGTTTCCAGAGACCTAACTAAAGATAATGAAGCTAGTAGTTCTGCCTCTCGAGCCTTTTTTCTTTTTGTGGCAAGGCTAATAATAATCCCTCTCATGTACGCTTTGAAAGCACCCCACAATATATCAGGTGCCATGCCCTCAGAGGAATTAGTGGAGAAAAATAAATTGATCTGCTCCTTTATTAGGTCACGGTATTTGCTGTCTTTGAGCAGTTGGCCGTTTAATTTCCATCGGGTTCCTTTATAGGGAATATTAAGAAAAGCCAAATTGGAAATCACCAGAGAGTGATCTGACACTGGACCTGGTTGAATCGAGGCGGTCAGGACCCCGGACAGAAGAACCTGAGAGAGAAAAAGATAGTCGATGCAAGACTGGGTTCTGTGCACAGGTGAATTGAAGGTATATTCCCTGTCCTTAGGGTGTAATACACGCCACACATCACACAGTCCGGACTGATCCAGAAAGTCCCTAAGGGCCCTCTATCCTGGCGACAAACCCCTTGACCCACTACCAGACCTATCTACTTCAGGATCAAGAACCAGGTTGAAGTCCCCGCCCATAATTATACCAATGAGAAGCATAGGAAGGAGTAAGGAGATAATCTTCATAAAGAAGCCCAGATCATCTGCGTTAGGCCCATAAATGCTGCCAAGTAGAATTGGCATCGACCAGAGACTCCCCTGGACTAGGACATATCTACTGTCCAGGTCCCTGAGAACTTGTTTAGGGATAAAGGGAATGCCTCTATTGACCAGAATCACAGCTATTAGTGGACCCCGAGGCAGAAAACACCTGCCCAATTTGTTGCCTCCTAAGTTGCAGAGATTCACTTTCCAGTAAATGAGATTCTTGCAAGAATGTGATCTGAGAAGATAATAGGCTTAAATGTTTTAACACTTGGTATTGTTTAACTTTTTTCCTTATCCCCTTCACGTTACATGTAGCAAAATTTATACTACTGGCCATCTAAAAAAGGAGACTCTTATGTGAGATCCAGGAATTACAACAATCAGAATTAAATAACCAGAACCCATGTTTGCTGCTGTGTACCCCTCCCAACCCAACAACAACTTCCCTCCCACCCACATTCCCCCGCCCCAAGATATTCCAAACCCGCCCAACAAACAAGTAAAATGAAAATCGTGACCATAATGTCACCCCCCACCCCAACTGCCATGAGCAACGTTCAGCATGATATCGTTTTCCTTCCTCTCCCTCCAACCTCCCAAACATGTATCCAAAAACCCAGCCCTAATATGTGAACCTTCTAATACAAACAATTGTCAGTAATATCAAATCGAAGGTAAAGATAATGTAAGTGGTAATAGACAAGTACTGGACTCCTGACATCCAGGAAAGCAGAGAGCAAAAGAGGGAAGAGAGAGCAATCACCACTTGGGAGCAGTCCAGAAAACCCGAATACCTGAGAAGGAAACAAGTGATGTAAAGCATAATAGCAGAATATGCTATCGTAACTGCTGCCACTTGCAAGATTGAACATTTTCCCAGTGACATATATTAGCCTAAGAACTAAATGCTCCCAAGTAGTGGATCTCCATCTGTTCCCTAGTTCCCACTGTAATCTTAAAGGTAAATTCCCGAGACAAATAAAGGGGTTGATCCATTAAAACTACTGCAAGAGTGCCCTCTGGTGATATTATCTTGAAAGCACTGATACCAAGAGGTCACTCTCTCAATTAGCACCCCAGCAAACAAAAACACCAAGCCTGAAGGCCTTCTCTGTATCAACCAGATCATGAGAAATAATTTGGTGTCCATGTAGAAGAGAAACCGAAGAATGTGATCCATTGGAGAAAAAAAGGAAACTTCCTCCCAGACAAGACAACCCCCCAGAGACAAAATCCTGAGACATGAAGCTGCTCCAAAACACTGAGCACTGAATTGCAAAGCACAAAGGATCAGAATTCCAATGAGAACAGTCCCCTCAGTCATGACATTCAGAAACCTTCGAGACCAAACAGTCATTCATTCCTCTTTCTGCACAGTAGCACGAGAAAATTTCTCTCCCTTCCATTGCAGGACAGGATCAAGTGATCAACCAGATCAAGTGTCCCGAAACAGATCAGGCAAAACAGCCTTAAGTCCCACAAAAGCAGTTTCAGGATTCTCATATGTTGACCAGGTACCATCCACTAGTACCTGCAATCTAGCTGGATACTCCATTCTAAAGCGAAGGCCTGCTGCTATAATTTTCGATACAATAGGGTGAAAAGTAGTGCACTTCGCCCTGACCAACCCCGGTAAATCTTGGGCAATTCTGAGCCTGGCATTTTGCCATTATACTTCTTGTAACTCTCTCACTTTTGCCAGAAAATGTTGTCGCTCCAGGTAATTTAAAAAGCGATAAATAATGGGACGTGGCATTGATCCTGGAGATAGCTTGGGTCGCAAGGACCTATGCACCCTTTCAATGATGTACTTAGCCCTGAAGGAAGAGGGACCAGCAACCTTTTCCATCAGCTTCTGCACAAATACAAGCATGTTCTGGCCTTCCTCCCCTTCTGGAAGGCCCAAGATAACAATGTTATTTCTTCGGCTGCGACCCTCTAAATCTTCCATCTTAGCTTCCAGATTAGAAATCTTTTTCCGCATAGCTATGAGACTGGGATGGATTTTTTCCAATTGCTTCTCAAGAGAGGAGATTCAAGCTGCATTATCTGAAGTTTTCATAGTGACCTCTTCAAGTTTTTTGGAAAGGGATTTAATTTCAGCTGAGATTTCTTTGATTTCCTCCTGGAAGGGTTTAAACTCTTCCAAACATCTGCTCAAAGTTAAGGGTACTTGCTCAGTGATCAGGCTTTGAAGCTCAGGCTTATCCACTGCACTCGAGGCCCTAGATTTTTCAGGGCCTTCTCGGGAGTGACCGGCGGTGTGTGCTTCTGTGGAGGCTTCTTCATGTAGACCTCCATAATCAATGAAAACAAGCAAGCAGGAGCCCGGGATATTTAGAAGGTGATAATCAGTAGTCTTTCTGGTTTTTAGGTAGAAATAATGACCAAAATAGCGATTATTTGCAGTTAGGAGGTTGGAGCTATGCAGAGGAGCTTCTACTCAGTACCCTGCATCACGTGATCCCCCCCCGCTCATGCATTTTGTTTTGCTTTTTAAATTTAAAGGCATTATTAAATTTTATAGAACAACAACCAAGACTTCAGATACATAGTCAGGACAGTAAAAAACTGAGTAATGCCAACTACCTACTATCCAGCCCCTAAGTCCCCCTTTCCCCCACCCTATCCCCCTCAAGGAGTGTGCCCCAAAGACCTCGAAGAAACTTCCATACACACATAGAATAATACAGAGTTAACGCCAAGGGAGTCAGAGGAGTTAGTAACAGATTAATGCAAGTACAAAGCATGCAACTTGCCCACCTTTTTATCAAAAAGCTTAAGTCTATTATGAGTGCTAGTGAGTCAATCAATCAATATCTTTATTTATCCAGGCAGGCACCATTGAGCAAGCTCATTTACAAGGTGGACCTGTGGTCCTACAGTAATAATGCAGAAAGACAAGTTACAATAGTACAAACAGTAAAAATAGCTGCTATTATAGTAAAAATGCACATTTACAAGTAATATCCATTGAACATAGATCTACAAGGAGTCATGGATAATGAACTTGTGCTGGATCCAAGCCCAAAAACTGTGCATTTTGTAGTGGGAAATGTTAGAGAGAGGGCAGGCATACCAGATAGAGGATATCAAGCGCATAATGTAGGGAGAGGTGGGCAATAGGGACACAAGGGAAGAGGACCCAATTGTTAGAGCAGAGTGAGGAATTGGGAGGGTGGAGGACCGTACGAAAGGTGACAAAGTGATTTTTGCCCCAAAACGCGGTGACATATGGAGGAGAAAAGATGCCATTGTACTAAGTGCAAGAGGAGGACTATAGTAGCAGGGGCATAACAGGGAGGGTGCTGGAGGTTGGGGCAGAGGGAGGTGTTGGATGGACAAGGGACTGAATATTTTTTGGGGTGAAGGATGATAATTACCCCCAAGTGTGGTTGGTAGCATGTGCTAGAATCAGGCTGCAGCTATTCAGTGTGTCAAAGAATAAGATATGGGAGTTCGGCAATAAATCCTGTGTATCTATTGGTGGGCATGCTAGAGGCAGAGGCACACATTTCAGCTGGGGGGCCACTGCTTGTGGGCCGCCGTTTGAGGGAGGGAGGTTAGTTAGTGTCTAGTAAAGCAGTTTCAAATTTCCGTAATGCCATCATGGTAAAGCCTTTTGAACAGAAGGGTACTTACTGGGGTTTTCAGCTTAAGTATTTTTGGGGTTTTATTCCATATTGATGGGAGTGAGAATCCAAAGGTGGCACTCCCAACTCGTGTGAGTGCCCTGGGTATATTTAGCAGGAGTTGTGAGCAGCTTCTATGGGGATAATTCCTGGGCACAATAGGAGACAGACAGTTGATGATGTATTGAGGGAGTTTGCCACTGAGGGCTCTAAGTGTCCAGAGTGATGCATTAAAGTTGCGCCTATAGTGAAGTGAGGTCCTGCCCGTGGCGGCATATAGTGCGCAATGATGGGTTGAGAAGGGAAGGTCAGTGATTAAGCGTATAGCTCTGTGGTAGAGCGTATCCAATTTTCCAAGATAGGAAGCCGCACACCTACTGTATATGAAGTCTGCTTAGTCAATTAAGGACAGGAACATGGCTTGGACTAGTCGTTTCTTTTCGTCTGCTGTAGGAAGTCTTCTTATCCTGTAAAAAAGGCCAAGTCTTTGCCTTAATTTTTTCAGCAAGTCTTCCAGGTGGTCAGTAAAGGAGAGTTTACAGTCGATCCAGACCCCAAGATATCTGAATTTTGGAACATACTCTAAGCACTCTCCTAGCATCGTGGTTATTGGGGGGAGGGAGGGAGTCAGTAGTGCTTGTGTAGTTTGTGGGGAAAAACAACATGGCTTTAGTTTTCTTAGCATTTAGTAGTAGTTTTTTTATTGATTAGTTGGAGTTGCAGGAGGTTGAAATCTTTTTGTAGGTCAGCATAAGCTTCTTTAGTTGTGGGACAACTCAGGTACAGCACTGTGTCATCTGCGAATAAGTGAATACTTGCATCCTTGATTCCCTCATCAATGTTGTTGATATACACTGCGAAGAGGAGGGGACCTAATATGGATCTCTGAGGGACACCTCTTTATAAGAGATTTAGGGCAGATAGTTCACCATCCACTTTCACCTGCTGGTATCTGTCTGTCAGATATTCAGAGAACCAGTTTAGAGAAGTAGCATCCAGTCCTAGTGTTTTTAACGAGTCGAGGAGCAGGTTGTGGTCGACTGTGTCGAATGCTTTGCTGAGGTCATGAAACAGAGCATATACTGACTTTTTATGCTCTAACTCCAGTTGCCAGTCATTGGTTACTTTAGCTAATGCCGAGACTGTACTGTAGTTGGCTCTGAATCCGGATTGAAGGGGGTTTAGTAATTTTTGTCTGTCGATGAAGGATCTTAGTTGGCCATTTACTATTTTTTCCAGTAGCTTCGAGAGTGTGGGTAGGAGAGAAATTGGCCTATAGTTATTAAGGTCGCAAGGGTCTCCAGATTTAAATAGCGGGATAACATGTGTGACCTTCCATATTTGAAGGAGGGTACCTTGTGTTAGGGACAGGTTGAATAAATGAGTAATAGGCACTGCCATTACGTGGCATGCTATCTTTAGGAAGTATGGTTCAAGTGCATCTGCGCCGGCACTTTTCTTAGTATCCAGGTGGAGAATCAAGTCTTCCACTTCCTTGAGGGAAACCAATGAGAATGAGAGATGTTGACTAACGGAGCCAACATTTGGTGGGGTCATGCCAAGTTGGATGCTCAGGCTACATGCAGACGAGTTATCAAAGGCTAAGCCTGCTGTGGTGAAGTGCGTGTTGAATGCCTGCAGTATCTCTTTTTTGTCATTAATTACTATATTGTCAAAGATAATTTTTGTAGGGAGCATATTTTGTGATGTGGCTCCTGCCAGTTCTTTGATTGTGGCCCAGAATTTGGAGAGACAATTGACTACAGTATCTAGTTCTGCTTGGTAATAGCAGGCTTTAGTTTCCCTAATAAGTTTGGTGTAGCGATTTCTGGCTGTTCTAAAGAGGTGCCAATCTTCCTCTTTTTGGGATTTGTGGGCAGTTTTCCAGAGTTTATCCCTGGACAGTAGTGCAGCCTTGAGATCTTGAGTGAACCAATGGCATTTCCTAGCCTCTATGTGTATTTTTGACAAAGGCACATGTAGATTCATGGCGTAGGCAATGATTTCATGTAGTATAGAATATGCAGTTTCCACTGTTTTAGCAAGGTAAAAACTCCGCCACAAGGGGGAGTTTTTTAGGTCAAGTAGGTATGTCTTTGGGTTGAATTACCTGGTTGAACTTTTGGTGGAGAATTTGGCCGTAGTTGGCACTTTGTTGGCTGCCCAAACTCCAGCTATTAGGCAATGGTCACTAATATCCGCGTCAAAAGTTCCAATGTGGGAGAAGGAATGGGGTTTATTCACAAGCAGGACATCCAGAAAGGTACTTTTGGCTGTATTCTTTTTGTTGACATGGGTGGGCTTTTTGTTGAGTAGGGTGAAACCAAGGGAGTCTCAGAAAGATTTAAGCAGGTGACCGGCTTCCGACAGCCAATCGTAGTTTAGATCCCTGAGGATAATTGTTTCCAGGGGGCTAGTGTCCAAAATAGTTGTAAGATAGGAAAAGAGCTGAGTGCTGGCAGATGGTGGTCTATAGCATCCTATGACTCGGAGTGTTAGCAATGGGGATAGGTCGATTTTTATGTCCAGGCACTCAAATCCCACTACAAGTGAGTTAGAATTAAGTGTCGATGCCACAAATCTATCTTTGATCTAGAAGGCGACCTCACCTCCTCTGGATTGCCTATCGCATCTAAAGATCTGGTAGTTAGGTATATTAATCATGCTATTTGGCGTAGAGGGCCATAGCCAGGATTTTGAGATAACAAGCACATCTGGAATTGTATGGGCGGTCCAAGCCTGGATAAGGGTGAATTTTTTCATCAGGCTGCACACATTAATGTGCATAAAACTAATATCTTTAAGAGACAGTGACTCAGAAGGGGAAGTAAATTTATTTATGGGCCCTGGATTAAGCTCAACATTGCCAGAGCAGAGTAAGAGGAGGAGTAGCAATTTTTTCAGGGATTCAATTGAAAGGCAATGAGCTCGAGGCTTTTTCTGGCTTGGCATGAAGGAGGAACTGGGGTGCCAAGCTTTGTTTTTTAATGTATGCAAGCCTAAGGACATTGAGGCTAATACTCTGGCTGTGTAATGCCAGTGGGAGTAACTCAAATTAATTAGAGATAAGGAAGGAGACGTAGACAAACCTGCAATAGTTGCTCTTCGAGGAAGGTAGTCCACCTGGATCAGTTGGCAAGAAGCCTTGGCATAACATGTGATGTGCAGAGTCAGATTGGGTGAGCAGTCTTTAGGATGAGGATGTGGTGTGCCCCCAGTCTCAAATTTTTCAGATAATAAGCCAGTAAGGGGTATGATACACAGTGTAGTCAGGAGGAGGAATTGCAATGAGGTTGCCATAATTGCAGTTGTTGGGTAAATGAGGGAATTTTGATAACAAGGGTAGCACACCAGCTGCTGGTTGCAGGATTCCCTTGGCAGAACCCTGGCAGTAACAAATTGTTTTAGTAAGGAAGAGAAGGCAGGAGATTCGTCAGGGATGGGAGTGGGCGGTGCTAACGGGTCTACATAATAGCACACAGGAGGGGGAATGGGCGGGTGGGTGAAAAATTGCGGCTTTGCCATACCTCTCAAGTGGTGGAATCCAATGAAGAGGTCTCAGGCGGTGGCTTCGGAAGCGCTGACTGCCTGGTGTCCGCGGTCCAAGCGAAGGGCATCTGAGTTGTGATCCCTAGCGGCTTCTTGGCTAGAGACAGGAGAGAGGCGCTTGAATTAATAGTGGGGCAACACAAAGGCTAGCAGTCTGAGTGAAAACAGCTCAATTAGCAACTGAAAAGCCAGCGATTTCCTTGGCACCTTGCAGTCTGGAGATAGCTACAAAGTCACAAAGGGGCTGTAACACTTGGTTGCTGGGAACATTTTTAGACAATAAACACAGTTTTTTGGCAAATCAGTCACAGTTCACTAGTTTGCAGTACAATTTTCAAGTAAAACAGTGCCTTAGCAAGACAGGATATGCTAGTCAGCAAGACAGGATATGCTAGTCAGCAATAAACAAACCTAAAGTACCAAAATGGTATGCCTCAGCAAGACAGAATGAGATAAAGCTGCTAGAAGGCTTAGTTGTAAAAAGGGGATGGGAGGAATTGCAGTTGTTGACAGTAAGTAACAATAAATTGAAACATCAGATAGGAGTGGCGGAGACAGTGTGCATTTAAAGGAGGCCTGGGAGGGAAGGGGTGGTGGAGGGAGGGGTGGGACGAAAAGGAAGTTGCAGAGCTAGCACTGAACCAGTGCACATACAGTTGGAGAGAAACTGCAGCCGGGGGGGGGGGAATGATAAGTTACTTTACACAGGCTGAGCAGAATAGGCTAAATTAAAATATATAAATTAGAAGCCGAGTACAGGGATACAGGCTCACCTTAAGCCTCATGTCTCGCGTGCTCCTGTCTCAGGTGAGTGAGACCAGCCAATCAGGGAGCTCTACACAGGCATGGAGCCAACAGCGCTACCCTGAGAAGGCGCTGAAATTGAAAACAGCAAATTGCAAGTGATGATTCGGTTCAGCGTTCACACTGACAAGAGAAATTGTGGCAATTTTTCAAGCGTTGTACCTTATCCATCTCTTTGGGGGGTAGGTGGATCAGGCTCCTTGCACCGTAGAGTAGACTAGGCGCTCAGTCTGGAAACACAAGGTGAGTTCTTTTAGCCATTCGTTGTAAGATATGGCTAACTGATCCATTCAGTGCCTGAGAACTAGTTTCTTGATGACCATTGATATGATAACCATGTGAAATCTTCCTTCCTTAACAGTGATGCTAGAATAAAGATCTAAAATACAAATTTCCACAATAAACAAACCATTAAGTTCCAACAGGGGGGTCCAACCTGGATTGGATTGTTTGCCATAGGGAAGAGACTTTCTCACAGGACCACGAGATATGTAAAATATTCCCTTCATCTTTATCACACCTGGAACATGTAGAGGAGGGGGAGATGACCCATTTTGGCCAATTTAACCAGAGTATAATACATGTTGTTAAGAATATGAAATTGGGTGAGTCTAAGTTTGTCCTGAGTGTTATATATATAGAGGTCCTTCCATATTTACGCCCAGTTAAGGGAGACATCAGGTAGCAGAGAATCTAAGACCTTGGAACCCACTAGAGGATCCGGGTGAAGTATGGACAGAAGTTATGAGTACATGCATGAGATTCCATGAGGCACCTGCTCGTGTGTTTTAATGACATGAGGGGACTAGTAAATACATGGCTCCATGCCTCTATACAACTACTGAAATCTCTCTACTTTTTATCTTAACCTCCATATAGCACTTCTTCTGCCAATCATGCACTTACTGGGTATTGTAACTACATGCAACTGTATGTTTAAATTCATTACTCTATCTATCATGATATCTATGTTATTTTTGTAAAATGTTTTCCCCAATTCTTACCCCTCCCCCCAGGATGTACCATGAGATGAGCAACTTGTTGTTCAGTGTACCTTTCCTGGTGAAACAAAGCAACTGGTGTGAATTACAGTGAATGATGGCAGTTTGGGGGACAGACATTAAGAAGGTGGAGAAAGTTAATGCTACAGAGAAAGAAATGTGAATAACGGGGACTGGGGGCACATTGGGGGGCAGAGATCAAGGATGGAGAAGAAAGCAAGTGCCACAGAGTGGGAAATGTATATAGAGCATGGTAGCATGTTGGGGGATCAATAGATGGGGTAGAACAGGGACAGAGCCGGAAAGTGTGACATGTATATGTAGAATGGCAGTATGTTGGGGGGGCACATCAGGGAGGGGAGGATTACAGAGCAAATGGCATACAATGGGTAATATTTGGCTGGCAGCATAGCCTAGAGTTTAGAGTTATGAGCTGTGAATGAGCGTGGTACATCCAGCAGTCTCGGGTTTGATTCCCACAACCTCCACTTGCATACTGTTTGACTCTGAACAAGTCACTTAATGACCCCATGTTGCTCTGAAAACAGGCACATGTGCCTAGTGGGCCTTAATTGGTTACCAAAAGAATAATAATAATAAAATATATATATATATATATATATATATATATATATATATATATATATATAATAGTTTCGGAGTGGCAAGATGTTTGAGGACGGTGGGAGAGAGTTAGTACCGCAGAGTGGCTAATGTTTAGGTACAAACTCTCAGCTGCCAGTCAATGAGTGCATAATGTATACAGTATGCACTCTTTGTCAGCTCAGTCAGTGGCCAACTGTGGCAGTGAGAGGAGAGATGTGCCAGTCACTGGCTCAAGGATGGGGCAGGGGGAGTTGGGTGGTGAGGCACTGCCTTCCAGGGTGGTGGGGTGGTGGGAGGTTCACTAGACCACCAGGTACATTATTTAATTATTTCTGTGTAGATCGGGAATAGGGAGGGAGGTTCGCTAGACCACCAGGGAAAATTAATTATTTATGGGGACATCGGGGATGGCGTAGCAGGTCCACTTGACCACCCAGGAATGATACGTTTAAAGTATATGGGCAGATCAGGGATAGGAAGGGGGGTCCATTAGACCACCAAGGATGTGTAATGTTTAGCACAAGGGGATCAGTGCAGGGGGGGCACTAGTCACAAGGACATTAATTAATGTTATTTGACAGAAAGTCAGGGCAGGGGGAAGCACTACTGACCAGGGACATGAATTACCTTTATCTGAATGGAGATCGGGGCTGGAGGGTAATGACTAGCCACTAGGGACATTCATTACTATTATTTGAAAAGAAAGCAGGGCTGAAGGGAAATGTCTAAATCCTCCCAGAGGACTCACTTGTAAGTACCCTTAGACCAGCCCTTGCTGGTCGAATGGTACTCAGATATGCCCTCTGGGAGGGTTTTGTGAATCCCAACTTCAGGAACATGGCAGCCTGCATCTGCCACAAACCCCCTAATGTCATGCCACAGTCCATTTTGTTGCACAAGGCTGGGGCAAGTCCCTTTGGTGCAGGCAGCCTGTGTTTGACACAGGCTGCCTTTGTGAATTGCTCCCAGAACAATTTGTTGGTGCAAGCCACACATTGCACCATTATTTGTGGCATAAGCCTTTTCTGCCATTCAGGGGAGCTTTCTGAATTGAGCCCCAGGACTCTCACCCTAGTGTGACAATATGTCACAATCTACATTATTAAGCTGCTCCACACCCTAGTGTATGGCAGTTAGACTGCTGGGGACATTGAGGCTAGGGGAACCATGATAAAAGAGTGAGGGATGGGAACTTAGCTAGTGCTCCCCTAAACTGGGTACTGCTACCAGTAAGGTGGGCAAAAAGGAGAGGTGGAAGAGGCGAAGGGGAAGGCTGTCAGTGTCTGCAAGCTATTGGAAAAATAAGAAGGTAAGGAGAATGGGAAGGAATGAAGATGTAGGATTACAAAACAACAAAAGAGGGTCTAGATCTACAGTAGTTGGATGGTGATCTGCATTTATGCCAGGAGCCTGGGTAATAAAATCAGTGAGCTCAAGGCATTGGTGGCAGACACTGGGATGGACCTCATAGACATCACAGAAACTTAGGCCATAGAGAATAATGACATGGACTTGTCAATCCCAGCTTACATGATATTTAGACAGGATAGATGGAAAGGCATGGGGCAGGGACTTTGCCTGATATGTCATGGAGGACATAGAGGCTGTTAAGGATGAGCACATGAGGGGAAGCAAAGGGGAAACAGAGTCACTGTGGATTCACCTCACAATACCCTAAGGCAAGAAAATATGGGTGGGGGTGATCCAGGACAAGTGGAAGAGAGAGAGAGATAGGGAGCTCAAGGAAGAGCTGACAAGGGAAGTGAAGAAGGGGAAAGTGGTGGTGGTGGTGGATGACATGAACTTGCCAGGTATTGACTGGGATATTCCAGGGGCCAGATGCAATAGAAGTCAAGACCTGTTGGATACATTGCAAAACTACCTGCTGGTGCAACTGGTTAAGGCACCCACTAGACATGTGGCCATTCTCAATTTGGTGCTCATCACCAGCTTGGAAATGGGGAGCGGAGTTAGGGTAGGGGAACCACTGGGGTCCGGAAACCATCACTTCATTTTGTTCAGGCTGGCCATTGAAACCAGAGTGCCCTATCAAAAACTGAAGTCCTAGATTGCAGAAGAGCAGACCTCAACTGGATGAGAGAACTGGTCTAAGACAAATTTACTGGGGTGGACAACATCGGAGGTAAAGAGTAAAGATGGAGGGGGCAAGCAAGGGGACCATCTCAAGGTAACAAAGTCAGGCATGAGAATTGTTTCAAAATGAAACAGGTAGAGTATATGGCTCTCAGAAAAGATCAGAGAAGCAGTGTGGGTGAGAAAAAAGGCTTTCCCCAGGTATAAGGAAAAGAAGGGGAAAGAGGGATAAGGAGAGTACCAAATAATAACTAAGGAAGTAAAGAGGATGGCCTGGGAGGCAAAGGCAGATATGGAGCTGCATATTGCAGAGGGGGTCAAGGGTGGAGAAAAACAATTATTTCGATATATGAAGTAAAAGGGAAGCAAGGAGTGGGTATTGTTATGTTACAAGAAGGGAGGAAGGTAGTAGAGAAAGATGAACAAAAAGCAGCCATCCTTAATGATTACTTTTACTTTGCCTTCACAAGGGAAGACAATGGGCCTCCTCATGAAAATGGCATCAAGGTGGCTATCTGGAGTGCTCCCAAAATGAGGCAGCCAGTATTTAACATAGAAGGGGTCCAGAAAGGGCTTGAAGTCCTAAAGGTAGATAAAGCCCCAGGGCAAGATGGGATGTACTCAAGGCTGCTCAAAGAATTGGCTATGGATGGGATATACCCAAGGGTGCTCAAAGAATCGACTATGGAATTGGCTGAACCCCTAGTATGGCTATTCAATAGCTCAGTTCAGACAAGCGTAGTTCCAAATGACGGGAGGGTAGCAGACATAGTCCCAATACACAGGGGGAGTTGGGTAAGGAGCAACCCGGGAATTACAGACCGATCAGCCATACCATTGTAGTGGGTAAACTGATAGTGTCACTGGTCAGAAAGGACCTTGTGAACTACCTATACAGCGACTGTCTACAGGATAGAAAATGGCATAGGTTTGTGGCAGGAAGGTCTTGTCAGACCAACCTGATAGTTTTCTTTGGGTAACAAAGGTAGTAGATAAGGGCAACACTGTGGATTTACTCTACTTCAGTGTCAGCAAGGCTTTCGACTTGGTGCCACACAAAGATTGCTGAAGAAGCTGGAGGTCCTGGGTGTATCTAGGACATAGTTAGATGGGTAGGAAACTAGTTGAAGGAGAGACACAGATTGTGGTGGTGAATGGGGTCAAATCAGTGGGGTGCCATAAGGATCTACCCTGAGTCCTGTCCTTTTCAATATGCTTATCAGCAACACTTTAGAGAATATCCGGGGCAGGCTGTGTCTCATTACAGATGACATGAAGATCTGCAGTAGGATAGATAGTGATGAAAGGATCAAGGTGACGCAAAGGGATCTACAAAGGCTAGAAAGGTGGTCTAAGTTTTGGCAGTTAAAATTCAGTTCCAAATAAATGCAAGGTTATGCACCTGGGGGGAAAAAAGGACAGAGTATTGGATAGGAGGGGTTAAGTTTAACACTAAAACAGAGGAAAGGGACCCGGGAGTCATCATTAGTGACTCCCTCCAACAATCAAATCAGTGCAACAAGACATATGGTAAGGCTAATCGGATGTTCTGCTGTATTGGGAGGGGTACTGACAGAAGGAAAAAGGAGGCACTACTACCTCTATATAGTTCACTGGTGAGGCCACACCTGGAAAGCTGTGCTCAGTTCTGGAGTTATCACCTAAGAAAGGGCATAGGCAAGCTGGAGATAGTGCAACACTGGGTGACCAAGATGATTCAGAGCAAGCAGGGTGAATCTTATGAAGATCGTCTCAACATACTGAACATGTACTCACTGAAGACCAAGCAAGAGAGGAGGGATGAGAGAGAAACCTTCAAGTTCCTGAAGGAAATATACAAGGTGAACTGCAGGGAACTATTTAGCAGGAGTACAGTCAAGAACCTCAGGTCACAAGTGGAAACTTGACGGGGAAGATTTAAGAGGGATGTGAGAATGTTCTATTTTACTGAAAGGATGGTACTATACAGCCATGGAGCAGTCTGTCAGTGGAGGTGGTGGGTGCCAAGACCATAAATGGTTTTGTGCATGACTGGGACACAGTGAAGGCTTTTATGGTCATTCAGGTCATTAGCAGTAGAGAGGGGAGCAGGGGGACTGGAAGAGATAAAATGCGATATGGACAGTAGATACTGGGCCAGGTAGAGAACTCTGGGCAGACTAGACTGACCTTTGGGGGCCTGATTTTAAAAGACCCTTTGCAGTGATGCAAGTTGTTGCTGTAAGAGTTGTGGCAAACTCTGGCTGTGTCAGGGACTCTGTACCAGATTTAATAAAATGCCTGGTTCCTGCGCTAAACTCCTCAGGTTTACTGCAGATTGCAAGGTGTGACAATCACTTGGCACACTTGCGGGAATTGATGCAGGTATTCAGCCACCCCTCCCAGTGCAACACAATGCCAGGAGGGGCCCTAGGGCATAAGGGCTTGGAAGGAGGCAGTGGGGGTGTCAGAGCACAGCTGGGTATCAGACACTGATGTGGCACAGGTCAGGGTGCCATCGTAGTGTGCTGGAATAAAGGTTTTTTTTTACATGGAGCCCGTAATGTAATCAACTCTTCCCTGGTAGTCTAGTGCCCCCCCATCCCCAATGTTACATATCATCCCTGGTGGTGTAGTGGACCTTCCCTTTGATCCCTGATCTCCACTGAGTATCATGATAAAATTGTTCTGCTCCTATAGCACTCCTCTGATCCCTGATCATACCCAAGCACAAAGCCATAAACGTACCTGGTGGTCTAGAGGACCAACCACCCTCCCCACCCTGACAGGCATTCACCAATTGCCCTGCTCCCCCCATTCCTGCCCTGATTCTGCGACTGGCACAGCCCTCCACTCACCACCATGGCTGGCCACAAAAAGCACTATCAAGGAACTTTTATTTTATTTGTTTGTTTATTTAGATCTAGGATTACAATTACCGTTGAGCCAAGGCTCTTTTACAAAGGTTCCATGTCAGGAGAGTACATACATGTTAAACAAGGACATACAACATTAAATAGAGCATACAACCATATTCATCAGTTCAGGTACGGCATCACAGTAAATAGGATACGTGAATAACACATATAATGAATCATTTCAGAAACCTAGAACAAATCAGGGAGGAAGAGTGAGAGGATGGGGGGTGACAGCTGAAAAAGAGACTAGAGCAGCTCACATCATTGTCAAAGAACATCAGAGGGGGGTGGTTGATCTCAATGGGGAAGGGGGAAGTTAGAGGTGGCAGTCATATGAGCTGGAGGCTGTGAGATGATGTTGGAGGCTTGATTTGAATATGCTCAGTGAGGAGGTGGAGGTGATGTGAGTGCTGAGGGCATTCATCCAGCTGGGTGCATGGTGTGCAAAGGATCTTTGGCCCAGAGTGGTGCAGCATCGTGACACTTGTAGAAGCTGACATTCAGACCCTCTGGTGTTATGAGGATTAGTGTTTGGGTGCAGGAGGACTTGGACACTAGGTGGAATAAGGCCCAAAGTATTTTTTTTTGCCATCAAGCAGGTAAGGTACTTCATGCAGTTAGCGAGTTGAAGCCATCCCATTTGAGTATAAAGCTCACATGTATGTGTGAGTCGATGAATACAGTATATGCTCTGTGATAGCTCATTCTTCAGCTGGCCATGGTGGTGAGCACAAGGCTGTACCAGTTGCAGGATCAGGGCAGAAATGGGGGTGGGGTGATTGGGCAGTGCCCTATGGGGTGGGGAGGGTGGGGGTCCACTAGACCACAAGGTTCTTTTATTGCATTGTGTTTGTGTGAGATTGGGGTTGGGGGTCCACTAAACTACTGTACCATGGAAGAGATGATTACAGTACGAGAGCAATGTAAAAAAAAACTTATTTCAGCACACTACAATGTCTGATGTCCACCTGTGCTCCAACACCCCAATTGCCACCTCCAGTGCCCCTACTGCCCCCTGTACTACCGCACCTCAATGGCGCAACCCTTTTAGACCACCTCCTGGCTACTCTAAGTGATCACCCTTGCTATGTTCATGATAGGGCTTACAAAATCCCTAAAAAGCAGATGTTGCAGCCCCGCCATGATGAAAGTCCCATTGTGACCTGTCGCACTGGGCTGTTTGACGCATCCCAGGAGCAAACAGGCTTTAGTGAAGCAGTGTTTTAGATCAGATGCAGGGTGCCTTGTAAAATCATGTTTAATGCAAGTTGTGACACAAGTCTCATCTAGCATCAAACTCTTTTAATGCATGTCCCTTGTGTTGATCTAAACCTTTTTATGTTTGCTTGCATGCATGTGCAAGAAACATAGTGCCATCATCGGAGTTTTCGGAGGTGTGTCAGCCCTCTTCCAATACAGTCAGTGTGTTTGCAGGCACGGCCGCAGTTCTCCAATGCCTGCTGGAGCTGTCTATGACAGCTCCAAAATGCAGTGGAGTACAGTTGAAAGGGGAGCTACGCTTCAGTGACCAGCGATAAGATATCACCTGCTCATGTGCGCTCCCCACACACACACACACACACACACACACACACACATATATGCTGCCCCCATGCACACTGTATAGCCGATGGGGTGCCCAATCCCCATCGGCTGTGCTGTGCCCCAGAAACACAGTTCCATGTGCCACGCTGGGTGCCCACACCAGCGTGGCTACACTCTCAGATAGCTGACGGGGGTGCCCAATCCCCCATCAGCTCCACTGTCTCCCCCCCCGAGTACAGGGTGCCACACTGGGAGCTCACCCCAGCATGGCAACAGATGCTATGGCTGATGGGGGTGCCCAATCCCCCGTCGGCTGCACGTCCCCCCAACCAGCCATCCTTCTGCCACGCTGGGAGCACACCCCAAATGTGGCAAACGTCCTGCGTCGTCTCATTAAAAAATTAAAAAATCTGAAAATCAAAAATGGCCCCTCGCTGTGTCTGCCCCCACCCATGCCCACACACTGCACACTCTGCCTCTCCACACCCCCTTCACCCCATACTTACCTCCGGACTCCGCCGTGACGATCTTCGGTGGACCAGGAACACGTCTGCACTCTTCAAAGCTGACCGCGAGCTGAGGAAATGCCGGTAAGCTGTATAATGGGATAGATACGTTTTTTTCAACTTTTTTGCATATCTCAGGCATTTTTGGGAATTTTGGGCCCAAATTTTTAACATGGGGTTTTGGGAACCCTCCTCATGAATTGTTGCACTGTCATGGTGTTATTCAGGCCCGAAGGGTAATTTCGCAGTCACTGCGAGAAATCACCTTTCGGCATCAAGTAATGAAACAACATTGCCACTGTTCATAAGGTGGGCTCTCAAAAGCATATATTGAAATTTTAGTGGAAAAATTCCTAAAAGTGACTGTTTCTGATGTCGTTGCGCGGTTCTCATGGCTAAATAAGTTCGTAATTTTCAATATTTTCACTCCAGATTTTCAACATTGCCATTTTACCACACCTCCTTATGAGCAGTACAGCTGTCATTTTTCACATCTTGCCCAAAAGGTGTTTCCGCCCATGTAGTGCACAATGGCGCAGTTGGTGTGCAAAATCAATGTATGGGACACATTAAGAAAATCACAGTGACACTTTTAATGAGCAGAGGTCTTAAAATGGCTATGTTGAAAATTTGGTGAAAAAATTCCTAAAAATGACTGTTTTACGAGCACGCATTGCGCAGTTCCTACGCATGCTCATAAGTTTGTGAATTTTCAATATTTTCACTCCAGATTTTCAACATTGCCATTTTATTACACTTTCTTATGAGCAGTACAGCTGTCATTTTTCACATCTTGCCCAAATCGTGTTTCCGCCCTGTAGCGCATATGGCGCGAGTCGGCTATCTTAAATCAATGTATGGGACATTAAGAAAATCACAGTGACACTGCTCATGAGCAGAGGTCTTAAAATGGCTAGGTTGAAAATTTGGTGAAAGCTCCTAAAATGACTATTTTACGAGTGTGCTATGCAGTTCTATGCACGCCAGAAGTTTGCGAATTATCTATATTTTCACTCCAGATTTTCCACATTGCCATTTTATTACACTTCCTTGTGAACAGTACAGCTGCCATTTTTCACATGTTGCCCAAAATGTGTTTCCACACATGTAGCGCATAATGGTGCAGTCGGTGTGCGAAAGCAATGTTTGGGACAGATTAAGAAAATCACAGTTACACTGTTCATGAGCAGAGGTCTTAAAATGGCTATGTTGAAAATTTGGTGACAAAAGTCCTGAAGAAAGATACAGAATTTTGACATTCTTAAAAGATTTCATTCCAGTGCCTTGCCCACCATGAAAAAGTTAAATATTTTGGTGCAGTACACTGCTGTTTACCATCAGAAACATGTGGTAATGCCATCTTAATTGTTCCACGGCATGAATCTAGTATTTATATTAAACAGGTAACCTCATTGAAAGACATTTAAAAAAAACTGAGTGGCAGTCATCCTTAATGACGTATGTCATTAATTCTAAGATAAGCTATAAAAAGGCATTTTAAAAATATCTGAGAAAACTGAAAAAAAACTGAGAAAGAATCTAAGTATGTCAGAAAAGCAAATAGCAGTGACCCTTCCTGAAACTCTTGCTTGCAGCTGTGAAGATAGCAAAGTGTCCTGGAGTGTGGTTCAAATTTCATATTTTGACAGTTTACACCCAAATCATACCTTGTTGCAAATTTGGTGACACTGAATTTTCAAATTCTCCATGAACATTGAACATTGACCCAAACTGGTTAGCAGGCCCAAACAATGAGACACCGCATTTATTTGCTTATTGATCCATTTACAATTTCTTATACAGGAAGGCCCCATGAAAATCTGACGTCTCAGCAGCAGGGGTGTTCAGTCAATTGCAATAACAAGTTACAAGACAGCATGTGTCCAACATCCAGCATACACAAAACATACAGTCTGGGCACAAAGGAAATTGCACAGGGATGGGGTGCTTAAAATAAATCAGTAGATATGAGGACACTGAATCCATCACTCACCACCTTTGTAGAAGAAAAATGGTGCTCTCAAGTATATATGCAAAATGTTGCCACTTTTATTAAATGTGCCAAGTTAAACAAGCATTTGTCAATGCCGAATGTTTGCTTACTGGCATTGGCAGTGGTAGTGTAGAAGTTACAGAGCTGCGTAATAGGAATGGCAGTGAAGTATTGAACTGAAGCCAACCCCACCACCACCCTGCAGAGAGTGACAGGCATTGGGGTGTGCATTTGGGTCGTCAGGCATAACGGCCACGCCATTTCACCACACCCTACCCTGCAGAGACTGACAAGTGTCACGTGTTCCTTGGGGTCTTTGGCTCTTATGCGCACCCCATTTCATTAGGAAATATGGTGAGATGGGTGCGATATAGGAGAATGGGGTGAAGTTTGGGGACGAAGAGTCCAAGGCATACCTTGATGCCTCTCAGTGACTGCAGGGTGTGGAATGGTATGAGCATCACAGGCAAGAATCCCAAGTCACACCCCTGATTCCTGTCATTCTATATAGAGTTGGGTGATTTAGTTGAAAAGTCTAATACCTCAAGCATTCATCGGTATTTTAACTCCAAATCTTCAACATGTTTGTTTTGTGACCCCACCTCACGAACAGGGGGAATATCAGTGTGGTAGCCGAAAGCTGCTTATGCACAGTGACTACAGGATTTAGCACCACAGATGCAAACATATTCCGAACAGGCTGTAAAAAATGGCAGCTGTACTCTTTCATGGGGAGGTGTAAAAATGGCTATGTTGCAAATGTGTAGTAAAAATATTTAAAAAAATGGTGAAGTCACAAGCGTACATAGAAACTGTGCAACGCACACCCATTATATAAGTAGGTTGGGGATATTTTATAGCAGATTGTCAACTCAGGCATTTTGGTACCTCCGATCATGAACAGTGTCACTGTGATTTTCTTTATCTGTGCCGAACAATGATTTTCCATAACGACCACGCATCTCTGCACTGAAAGTGTGAAAACACACTTCGGCCATGTTGTGAAAAAATGGCAGCTGTACTGTTCATAAGGAAGTGTTGAAAAATGCCACTAGTGAAAATCTGGACTGGAAATATTACAAAGTCATGAACTAACGAGGATGCGTGGAACCGCACAATGCTCACTGCAACACAGTCATTTTTGGACTTTGTCACCAAATTTTCAACATAGCCATTTTAAGACCTCTGCTCATGAACAGTGTAACTGTGAATTTCTTAATCTGTCCTAAACATTGCTTTCGCACACAACAGCACCATTGTGCGCTACATGTGCGATAACACATTTTGGGTGACATATGAAAATTGCAGCTGTACTGTTCATAAGGAAGTTTAATAAAATGGACATGTTGAAAATCTAGAGTGAAAATATTAAATTTGCAAACTAACGAGCATGCATAGGAACTGTGCAACGCACGCTTGTAAAAGTCATTTTTAGGCATCTTTTCACCAAGTTTTCAACATAGCCATTTTAAGACCTCTGCTCATGAACAGTTTCACTGTGGTTTTGTTAATGTGTCCCATACATTGAGGTTGCACACCGACCGCGCCATTGTGCGCTACATGGGCAGAAACACATTTTGGGCAGGATGTGAAAAATGACAGCTGTACTGCTCATAAGGAGGTGTGGAAAAATGGCAATGTTGAAAATCTGGAGTGGAAATATTGAAAATTCGCAAACCTACCAGCGTGCGTGGGAACTGTGCAACGCACACTCGTAAAACAGTCATTTTTAGGAATTCTGTCACCAAATTTTCAACATTGCCATTTTAAGATCTCTGCTCATGAACAGTGACACTGTGATTTTCTTAATATGTCCCATACACTGAGTTCGCAGAACGACTGCGCCATTGTGCGCTACATGGGTGGAAACATGTTTTGGGTGAGATATGAAAAATGACAGCTGTACTGCTCATAAGAAGGTGTGGAAAAATGGCAATGTTGAAAATCTGGAGTGGAAATATTGAAAATTGGCAAACCTATGAGCGTGCGTAGGAACTGCGCAACGCACACTCGTAAAACAGTCATTTTTAGGAATTTTTTCACCAAATTTTCAACATAGCCATTTCAAGACCTCTGCTCATGAACAGTGTCACTACAATTTTCTTAATTTGTCCCGTACATTGATTTCGCACACCGACTGCGCCATTCTGCGCTACAAGGGTGGAAACACATTTTGGGTGAGATGTGAAAAATGACAGCTGTACTACTCATAAGACAGTGTGGTGAAATGGCAATGTTGAAAATCTGGAGTGAAAATATTGAAATTTTGCGAACTTACGAGCCTGTGTAGGAACTGCGCAACGCACGCTCGTTAAACAGTCATTTTTGGTTTTGTACTAAATTTTAACATGAAGTGGTCTCTTCTTTAATGATGTCACTGTCATGGTGGTATTCAGTCCCGAAGGGTGATTTCGCAGTCACTGCGCAGTCACTGTGCGAAATCACCCTTCAAGCCCGAATAACGCCATGACAGTAACATCATTCATGAGAAGGGGTCCTAAAAACCCCATGTTGAAAATTTGGTGCAAAAATTCCCAAAAATGCCTGAGATATGCAATAAAGTTGAACCCCTCCTATCTAGCCCATTATACAGCTTACCGGCATTTCCTCAGTTCGTGGTCGCTTTGAAGAGTGCAGACGTGTTCCGTCCACCGAATATCGCTGCTGCCGGAGTCCGGAGGGGCATGGGGTGAGGGGGTGGGGAGGCTGGGTGCACGAGTGGTGGGTGCGGGTTGTGGGAGGGGCTTGAGAGATGCGCTGTGGGACAGTTTTTGTTTACAGGGTACAAAAAAAGATGTCGGGGACCACTTGCCATGCTGGGTGGGCTCCCAGTGTGGCACAAGGACTTTGGGCGTTCAGCCGACGGGGATTGGGCACCCCGTCCAGCAAAACCAAAAACGGGACCGCTTGCTATGCTGGGTGGGCCTCAGCGTGGCACAATGACTTTGGGGAGGGGGGCGTTTCAGCCGACGGGGATTGGGCACCCCATCGCAATATACCGGATTGCCATGCTGGGGTGGGCTCCCAGCGTGGCAGCAACTATTGGGAGGGAGGGGACAAACAGTTCAGCCGACGGATTGGGCACTTCCGGCTATACGCTGCGTGCGGCGGCGCAGACGCCTGCGGCTGGGATTCTGCGCGCGAGCTAGCCTTATCGCTGCTCACTCAAGTGTAGCTCCCTTTCAACCGTGGCGTTACTGCATTTTGAGCGCATCATAGACAGCTCCAAAATGCATTGGCTTACAGGGGCCGCACCTGCCAGCACAGTGCCTGAATTGGAGGAGGAGGTGACACACCTCCGAAATCTCCGTTCACGGCACTATGTTTCTTGCACATGCGTGCAAGCAAACATAAAAATGAGTGTCTTGATGCATTTCAGAGTGTATCCTTTTTCAAAAGGCTTTTAAAAAAAAGATACACTCTGAAACGCATCAATGCATGCATTTTTAACTTAGCACCTTTAATAACAAATTCTGGTCAGAACCGGTGTGGCTGCCCAGGGTGGCGAGACCACATAAAATAATACTCAGAGCTCTCACTGGAGTCTGCCCTACCCAAGATGGTGACCATGATAGAACTGTGCATGCACAATACTTGCGCATGCGCAGTTTGATTCGGTGGCCATCGTGGACATTGCAGCCATCACTTCCGCAGTTGCAAAAGAAAAAGTAATGGCCCTGAGAAGGGTGTGTGTTTATTAGTCTGGTGGAGGAGAAGGGCTGCTAAAACACAATGGAGTGGAACTCTGCCACAGCACTGTGGAAGTATGCCAGACAGCGATCTGGTCACGTGCTTCCGCAGTGCTCCTAAACAGAATGTTAGCAATATGTCTGCGGAGCTCCACTCATGCAGCCATAAAAATGGCAGAATTTTGCATATATACTTGAGAGCAATGTTTTTCTTCTACAGAGGTAGTGAGTGTTGGATTCTGTGTCTGCACACAAAATATAGAGTCACACCTTCAATGAAAATGTGCCACCATGTCATTGCATGCTACGCCTCCCTAGGGGTCAGCATTCACAAAAAAATCACTGGCAAGCAGGAGGACATCTGCCCTCTACCAGACCCCACGCAGTTAACAGAGGCACTGCCCCGGATCACAAAACCAGTCTCCATTTGAGAAGCACCCCTCCAGACAGTCCCACTCTAAGAGATAAACCAAGGTGCACACCAGAGAGTAGTTAAGTCCCAGGCGATAGAGTCTGGGTGGCAGGACAAACTGAAGGTGGCTGGCCAGTGGAAAAAAACAAAAACAAATTCAATGACTCTAACTGTGGTCTAGTGGTGAGAGCAACCGCTTTGAAACCATGCGATTGAAGGTTTGAACACCAATAGAACAAAACAGTGTCAAATGCTCACTGTGTGACCTTGGGCAAGGCAATTAACCTTCCTGTGCTTCAGTCTGCCAAGCTGCAGAAATGGGTGGAAGCAAGGCCCCACTAGAAACAAGATGTTGCATCTCTGCTGGGTTATCCTGGGTAAATAAATTGTAACAAAAACTGTAATGCCCATGGTAGTATTTCCTTTTTATGTTTGCTTACACGCATGCGCAAGAAACATAGCGCCACCATACGAATTTTTGTAGGTGTGTCACTCAGCTTCCAATGCCCTGCTCCCTTTTGCAGGCACTGTCTCACCGCACCAATAAATGTTGGAGCTGTCTATGACAGCAGTTCAGATGTAGTGGCATACAGTTGAAAGCAAAAGACTGCTGCAATCAGCGGTGGTAACGTGTAGGTAATTTGAATACTGCCGTCGGCAGTATGCAGATTGCCTACACGTTACACTGCATCTGAACTGTCATAGACAGTTCTCCCCCCCGCACTGAACACCTATGTAGCATGCTGGGAGCCCACCCCAGCATGCTCATGCACTCCCCCCACTCGCACACCGTATGGCCAACGGGGGTGCTCAATCCCCTGTCGGCTCCGCTGCCCCCACCAAACAGATTTCCAGGTGCCATGCTAGGAGCCCACCCCAGCGTGGCAAAAAATCTGTATGGTAACAGGGGTGCCAGTCCCTCGTTGGCTCCACTGTACCCCCCCAACAACAAAAAAAAAACAACTTCCAGTTGCCACGCTGGGAGCCCATCCCAGCGTGGTAAACGTCTGTATGGCTGACGGGGTTGCCCAATCCTCCGTCGGCTCCTCTACCCCCCAAAACAGATTTCCAGGTGCCACACTGGGAGCCCACCCCAACATGGCAAAAGTCTGTATGGCGATGGGAGTGCCCAATCCCCCATCGGCTCCACTGTACCCCCCCACAACAAAAAAACGACTTCCAGTTGCCATGCTGGGAGCCCACCCCAGCATGGCAAATGTCTGTATGGCCAATGGGGATGCCCAATCCCACATCAGCTCCACTATCCCCCCAAAAAATAAACTTCCAGCTGCCACGCTGGGAGCACACCCCAGCGCAGCAAAAGTTCCGCGTCATCTTCTAAAATAAAAAAAAGGCACCTGTAAAAAAAAAAGGTCCCTCATTCACTGTCTTGCCCCATTCCCCAACCTGTGCCCACCCTCTGTGCACCCACCTCCTCACACACTCCCCCACCCCATACTTACCTCCGGAGCCCAGTGTGATGATCTTCAGTGGACCAGGAACACGTTTGCACTCTTCTAAGCCGACCGTGAACTGAAGAAATACCGGTAAGCTGTATAATGACATAAATGTTTTTTTTTCAACTTTGGTGCATATCTTGGCCATTTTGGGGAATTCTTTCACCAAATTTTCATCATGGGGTTCTTGGGGCCCCACCTCATGAACTCAGTCACTGTCATTTTGTTATTTGGTCATGAAAGGTGATTTTGCGGTCACTGCATGGAGCCACCTTTCGGGACCAAGTAAGGAAATGACAGTGTCACAGTTCATGAGGTAGGCTTCCCAAAACACTATGTTGAAAATTCGGTGAAAAAATTCCCGAAAATGACTGTTTTTCGAGCGTGCATTGCTCTGTTCCTACGCATGTTCGTAACTTCGTGAATTTTTTATATTTTCACTCCAGATTTTCAACATTGCCATTTTACCATACCTCCTTTTGAGCAGTACAGCTGTCATTTTTCACATCTCACCCAAAATGTGTTTGCGTGCATCTAGTGCACAATGGCATGGTTGGTGTGCGAAATCAGTGACACTGTTCATGAGCAGAGGTCTTAAAACAGCTATGTTGAAAATTTGGTGACAAAATCCATAAAATGACTGTTACGAGCATGCATTGCGCCGTTTCCACGCACCCTTGTAAGTTCACATATTTGTAATATTTTCAGTCCAGATTTTTTACAGTAGCATTTTTACACACCTCCTTATGAACAATACAGTTGTCATTTTTCACACCCTATCCGAAATGTGTTTCCACACTTTTGGTGCAGAAATGCGTGGTTGCTGTTGGAAATCAGTGTTCGGGACAGATTACAAAAATTTCAGTGACACTGTTCATGAGCAGAGGTCCCAAAATGCCTGTGTTGACAATCTGCTGTAAACAATCCCAAAACTAATTACATTATGGGTGTGCGTTATGCAGTTTCTACGCACACTCATGACTTCAATTTTTTTATATTTTCACTCCAGATTTTCAATATTGCCATTTTTTACACCTCCTCATGAACAGTGCAGCTATCATTTTTCACATCCTGTTCAAAATGTGTTTTCACACCGGTAGTGCCAAATGGCGTAGTCGCTGTGCAAAATCAGCTTTCGGCTAACAAACTGATATTGCCACTGTTCATGAGGTGGGGGTCACAAAAGACCCATGTTGAAAAATTTGGAGTGAAAATACCAATGAACACCTGGGGTGCTAGGGTTTCCGGCCATAATGCCCCACCCTGTCGAGACACTCAGGCATCAAGGGTGTGACTTGGGATTGCCACCTGTAATGCTCATACCATTCCATCCCCACCCACACCCTGCAGCCAGTGACAGGCATCGAGGTGTGCCTTGGACTCTTCAGCCCCAATGTTCACCCCCTTCTCCTATACTGCACCCATCTCACCATATTTCCTTATGGAATGGGATGAGCATAAGGCCCAATGACCCCAAGGCACACCATGACACTTGTTGGTGTCTGCAGGGTAGGGTGTGGTGAAATGGTGTGGCTGTTATGCCTGACAACCCAAAGGCACACCCCAATGGCTGTCGGTCTCTGCAGGGTGGTGGTGGGGTTGGCTTCAGTTCAATACTTCACTGCCATTCCTATTATGCATCTCTCTAACTCCTACACTACCAGTGCCAATGCCAGCAAGCAAACATTCGGCATTGACAAATGCTTGTTAAAACTGGGCCCTTGGTCTTTTTCTGCCATCTTTGTCTATGTCTCTGTATTTCTACATTAATTTCTTGAGTTGCAAGCACTGCATCATGGGAATGATATAGTATAAGTTGTACAACATCTCTGCCATTTCCTATTTTTTGTATAAGAACATTTTATTGAAGTTTCACATAGTATTAAAAAAATGACAACATGACAAAGCATATGGAACCATAGACAAATAAAAAGACTCAGATAAAAGGGGAACATTTCTTAAAATCCAGTCATGTGAAGAACAATCCCCACCCAGTCCAGCATAATTGCCTTATCAAGTCATACATTTTATACAAGATAAAAAAAAGAAACAAAAAACACCACAGAGGAGCCTGCAAAAATTGACTAATTCCAGCCACTATTAAACCTAAATCTGACCTCAGTTGTAGCTCATCACCCCATTTGAGTCAACCAAGGTGACCATGACATGTGAAATGCTGACAGGGCATCTCTATGCAAAAACTGCACTTGCAAGAAAGAAGCTTCTCTGGGAACAGCTTGCTTCCAATAAAGTATTGAAGATATACTAGAAGTCCTCCAATTCAACAAAATTAACCTCTTAGCTTCCAAAATCATTGTATTTAACACAAATTTGTAATGTAAACATTCCCCATCTAGTATGTCAGAGTCTCCCAAAAGCAAGAAACGAGAGGAATGGGGCAAAGAAGTATTGATAATTTGTTTCAGTATGTGAATAATAGATATTCACCAAGTCCTTACTGCAGAATATCCCCATAAAATATGAAATAATGTCCCTATACCAGTCTGACACCTACAGCATAGAGTGGAGGAAGACAAGCCCATCTGAATCAATCTGGATGGAGTCCTGTATCAATGGCTTAAGATCTTTTTTTGAATGAGCTGCAACTTTGGATCCGGAGAAGCTTTATGTGCTTCTGCCCAACTGGCAGACCAGCTATCAGAATGCAATGAGTGAGCATTAGGGTTCTCAACCCTGAGGCACACCCCTCACATCTATTCCTGCATGCAGGGTGTAGGTGGGGCCTCAGCACTGGAAGACAAGAGTGGGGTGGGGTGTTCAGGTTGGAAGTCAAGGGTGGGGCTGGGGTCTTAGGCTTGGGAACCCTAAGATGTAATTTCCTTACTTTTTAGGCTTCCACCCTAATAGTGCATTAAGAAAGTTTTTGCAGTGAATACATATAGCAAGTATATATAAAGTGCATTACGCAGTCTGTGCAATCACATTCTGTGGCTGGCCATGGTGGTGTGCAGAGTGAAGTACCACTCACAGAGGTGGGTCAGGGACAGGGGCAGCAGGGTTATTGGCCACTGCCTGTTGGGGTAGGTAGGTTAGGGGCCACTAGACCATCAGGTCAATGCTAGACATATGTGTTATGACACTTCAAGGGTGTGGTGGGGGAGTTGGACTGGAACCAGCTGATGTTTTTACACTAGGGCAATGAAGATCAGGGCCCCTTGTGAGTTAGGGGGGCACTATACCACCACCATTTTGTGAGTATCTCGGGGATCATAGGGGGTTGGCACTATCCTGCCATGGCAGGCTTTCTATGCTGGTGGCACATGGGTGCCCAGACAGTACTGGGACACTGCAGTACCATGGCATGACACCCCCTGGAACAGCCTTGCACTGATTGCCCCTTCTGTGCTCAGGTACTGGGCTTGCTGCTCCTTGAGGCTGGGTGCCCCCCTGCACACTTGTCTTCAGATGCATCAACAGACTTGTGCTGAGACCTCCAACTGCACCACTCTTTTGGCCACATGGCAAATTTTGTGGCTATTCCAGAAGGTTTGATGCAAGTTGCCAACCTTCTGGAACAGCAGGTTTTGCATTTGCCACGTCTGTACCAGCTGCAGCTCTTTTTTCTGCTGCAAGTTGCATCCAGTGCAGGCAGCTTCCAGAATTGGGCCATTGTCGCATCCCCCATGGTTGTTACATACCCACATACATCTGCCCACCCCATGGGTTATAGTTTTACCTCCCTCCTTTGTTCCCCACAGAGCATGGAACCTTGTGTCAATTCACTATTCATTTCATACTTAGATTTTCTCCCTCTTTCCTTTATCCCATTCTGTTACCAATGGTGGACAGATGGATGTATCCCCTGACTCTTTCTTTCTTCCTACCTTCAGCATTCATGCCCTGTTGACTAGTTACTTTGTATAGTTGTTGAGCATATAGAGTGTTGTTCCTCCATGGGATGTGCCCCAGTTAGGTTGGTGTACTATCTTTCTAGTTTTAAAGTATCATGTGTTATTAATTCTGTTATTGTTGCTATGCAGTAAGTTAAAAGTTTAATAAACTTTACACAAAAAAACTAAAAACAAATTAAAAATAAAAACACAACAAAAACTGCAAAACAAAAAACAAACAAACAATGCAATCAATCACTGTATAAATGAAATATGCCATGGCCTTCGGAGAAATGGCAAAGATATTTCACATTTGTGCTGTTAGACCTTTGGCATCACCCATGGCTCCACCACTCATGATTTCATAAAGTCAAACACCACTCATGAAAAATATTGGTGATATTTCTCCGGAGGCAATGGCACATCCTATCTATCTATCTATCTATCTATCTATCTATCTATCTATCTATGTATCTAAGATATGACATAAGCTGACTTATAGGAGTGTCTAATGCACAGTTAACACCAAGGTCAGGCACCTACAGCCCTACTTTATTAAAAAGATATCAATAAGCCAAATAGAATTTTGACATTCTGAAATGCTGCCATTTTCCCCAGAGCCGAGAAAAAAAAATCATATTCTGAAGTATAAGTAAAAACTCATTATCTGATTCCCTTCACAAAAAGTCAACCCTCCTAAAAAAAAGTAGTGGAAGCTGTTACACTGTTATGCAATCACACAGTGCATTTTTTTAACTTCTCTTCCATTCTACATGATCTCCACTTACCCCTCTTCCCCAGAGTCACCACCGGTCTCTGTGTGGCCGAAATAGGAACATCACTGATCCCACTCCATGAACTGCCGCAGTGGCAGTGGGGGCAAACTGAAGGAAGCAGCAGAGGAAGAGGAGGCTCAGCTTTTTTGCACTGAATGGCATAAAAACAATGCAGCACTGATGTCACACTTCCTACCGGCAAGGGCAAATGGAGGGAAAAGCACCTTCTAACAGTTGCTTACTGCAGCTTGCCATGTGCACCCCACTCTCTCTCTCTCCCATCTCTGGCTGCCTCACTCACTCAGGTCATTTCAGTGTTAATAAACATCGATAAATAAAATATTATGTGCTTTTATGGAATGGGCTACATAGAGCCTCTAAAAGGGCTTGGCTCACACACAAAGAATATGAGCTACAAAGTGACGGGTAAAATTGTGGTCCAGTGGCTCAGTTTCTGAAAAAATGGTGGGATGGGCAGAGAGGAAAGCACTTCATTGTTCATGGGCGGGGTGGGAGTTGGATCAGTGAAAGTGAGTGGCAGAAGGGAGGCTTGTATCATAAAGTTCTGCTGTTAAGAAACATAGGACAAAAGTTCCAGCTTTTTTGGTTTGATTTGGATCACAAACACTAACCACAATTCTATGTATGATGGGGTTGGGGGAGCAGGCTGGGGAGCTACAGCCACAGTGGCCACAATAGGCAAAAGTCCTAATGCATATCTATATCTATATCTATATCTATATCTATATCTCTCTCTCTCTCTCTCTCTCTCTCTCTATATATATATATATATTACAGTGGCACAGTAGTGCCACTATGGTTAGGGTTGAGTAGCCACTTTATTGCAAAACCTCACATTTTGCATCCTAATAACTTTGCCACCGTCTAACAGATTTGCTTGAAATGTTGCACACATAGTCTGGTATCATCGATCTGTGGATCTGCCAAGTTGTGTTATAGTCGGATGCAAGGTTGCAGAGCTACAGAGCACCAAAAACTGTGTAAATTATGTTTTCTTGCGCATTTCTTTGCTCGTACCTACAGCCTGCATGGTTTGCATGCTCAGTCCAAAAACTTCAGGGAAGATACAGCTGGGGCCCCTGATGTGCCTTTCAAAGATTTCGTGAAAAAATATTGAATGGTTCAAAAGTTATTAAAAACAACTGTTTCCCATTATAGTCTATGGGAAAAGTTAACAAAATATGCAAAAGTGTCACAAATGCCATTTTTACTTTTGCAAATGAGCCTTTTACTTTTGCAAATCAGCCATTTTTTTTTCAGTCACAGCTCAGAAAAATGCTTGGCGCTTAAATTTGGGACCCTCTTGGGACACAATACTTCTTGTGTTCATCTAATCATGTCCTGAAGATGCTAGCCATGTCTTTTTTGGGGGTAAAACACCCAAAAACATGTTTTACAAATTTTTGTAAAAAGTAGTGTCACAAAGTACTTTCGCAAATGCAACACTTTCATTTCATGATTTTTCCCCGAGCAAGTGTCATGATTTGCAAAAGCAATTTGCAAAAGTATGGCCAAAACAATAGGAAATCTTTACCTTCCTCCTGCAAAATAATGGTCTTTTGAGCTGAAATTTGCAGGGAAGAAAGTCAAGATACAACAGATGTGCATTTTGGTGGTTTGGTGGCAAAATATTACAGGGCTGCAAAGTTACGGCACTCCAAAGTTGACGATTCTTCCCATAGGATAACATTATGGTGTCTGCCATGCCTTTCGGGGCCTGTATCTCGAAAAAGGTTTGAAATATGGACTTTTTTGTCACAAATTCCTTAGTCCCCCACTAGGGGTCTAAGTACAAAACTAGCCTGGAAAGTCATAAATAATACGAGATTTTAATTTTTGTTTTACATCATACAGTTCCTGAGATATAAGCAATTTTGTATTCCAAGTGCTCATTTTCTAGTCCAAGGGCCATTATTATGGCCACATTCTTTGTATTCACTGTGCTTCTGAATGCACCTTTTTGGGACAAAAACATGAGCATTTGCACTACTGTTACCATTAGTGTTTCTGTTTACATTTCCGCTTGTGTTTCCATTACCATTTGCGTGTCCATTTTGCATCACTATGTGCGTTATCATTTGCATTTGCGTTTGCGCTTGTGTTTCAGTTACTGTTTGAATTACTGTTTTCTTTTGCATCACCCTTTGCATTACTGTTTTCATTTGTGTTACCATTACCTTTACCATTTTTGTTTCCGTTACTGTTTTCGTTTGACATTTCCATTTGCTTCACTATGTGCATTACCATTTGAATTTGCGTTTGCACTTGCATTTGCTTTACATAAGGGAAGGAATCAAAGCAACAGAACAAAAGGGTAAACAGGGAGGAGAAGAAGCACTGTGGGTAAATTTGGAGACCGGCAATGGCACCACAATCCGCACAGGGGTTGTATACAGACCCCCTTCTCAGGGGGAGGAAATGGACAAGGAAATGATAGAAAGTATACTTAGTATGGCAGAAAAAGGGGAGATATTGCTGATGGGTGATCTGAATATGCCAGATGTTAACTGGAGTGCAGTTGCAGCAGCCACTTCTAAAAGTGGGTTATTCTAGATGCCCTACAGGGGCATGCCTTAGACAACTAGTATTGAGCCCACTTGAGAGGGAACAATCTTAGACCTGGTTCTCTCAAATGGAGATGAGGAGAGGATCACAGATGTTGAAGTGGGTAGCCATCTGGGAACTAGCGACCATCGAACAGTATGGTTCACAATAAACACAGCAATAGAGTCAAGCCATACAAAGACAAAGGTATTGGATTTTAGGAGGGCTGACTTTTCTAAAATGGGTGAGTGCTTAAGGAATGTAATTAGCAAATGGGAGGAAGGAGGGGTGGAAGAACAATGGGAATAATAAACTGCCATCACAGAGGTAACAAGCCTTTGTGTAAAGCAAATAAACAAAACGAACGAGGTAAGAAACCACTATGGTTCTCAAAGGAAGTGGCAGTGAAGGTTCAAGAGAAAAGAAAGCATTCAGGAAGTACAAGGAATCACAGAAGAAGCAGGACAGAGAACTGTACTGTTAAAGCAAAAGGAAGCTGGGAAGGCAGTCAGAACAGCAAAGGCCCAAACCGAGGAAAAGATAGCCAACTCAGTTAAGAAGGGGATAAAACCTTTATAGGTACATCAGGGAGCGAAGTAAGACCAAGGGAGGATAGTGAGGCTTAGTAAAGGGAGGGAGGGTGGGCAGAGGGTGACTGTGAAAAGGCAGAGATACTAAACAAATACTTTTGCTCAGTATTTACAAAGGAAGAGGGGGAAGTACTTAAAACAAACAGTAGAAACACTCTGGATACAGAAGTTGATACCAGCCCATTTACAGAAGAAAGGGTTCTGAAAGAACTCTTAAAACTGAAGGTGGACAAAGCATCCCTGATGGGATTCATCCCAGAATTCTAAAAGAACTAAGGGTAGAATTAGTGACACCACTGACTACCCTCTTTAACAAATCATGGGAGGATGGGGTGGTACCCAAGGACTGGAGGAGGGCAGATGTAATTCCCCTTCACAAAAGTGGGAGCAAGGCAGAAGCAGGAAACTACAGACCTGTTAGTTTAACCTCAGTGGTAGGGAAAATGATGGAATCACTTCTGAAGGAAAGAATTGTTGAGTATCTAGAGGCCAGAGGGGCACAGGACCCAAGGCAGCATGGATTCACAGCGGGAAGGTCATGCCAGACAAATCTGATAGATTTCTTTGACTGGGTGACCAAAGTAGTTGATCAGGGAGGGGCTGTGGACATGGCCTACCTAGACTTTAGCAAGGCATTTGACACCGTCCCACACAAAAGATTAATTTACAAGTTAGCCAGCCTGGGAGTGGGTCCCAAGATGACAGCCTGGGTAAAGAATTGGCTGGAGAATAGGACACAGAGAGTAATAGTAAATGGAGTCCACTCTGAAAAAAGGAGGGTTAGTAGTGGGGTACCGCAGGGTTCAGTATTAGGACCGGTCCTCTTCAATGTCTTTATAAGCGACATTGCAGAGGGACTGGAAGGAAAAGTATGTCCCTTTGCAGACGACACAAAGATCTGCAACAGAGTTGGTGCACAAGGTGGGGTGGAAAGGATGAGAAGGGACTTGGCAAGGTTAGAGGAATGGTCAAATGTATGGCAGCTTAGATTCAATGCTAAGAAGTGCATGTAATGCACCTGGGAAACAAAACCCAGGGAAGAGTACACAATGGGGGGTGAGATACTAACAACAACAAAAATGGAAAGGGACCTGGGTGTAGTCATATCAGATGACCTAAAGGTGGGAAAGCAATGTGAGAGGGCAGCAAGGAGGGCTGGGGGATACTTGGATGCATAGGAAGAGGCATCACCAGTAGAAAACAGGAAGTTATTATTCCTCTGTACAGACAGCTAGTGAGACCCCATCTGAGTACTGCGCAGTTCTGGAGACCCAATCTCCGCAAGGACATAGACAGGATGGAAGCTGTCCAGAGGAGGGCACTAAAATGGTGCAGGGTCTGCACCGAAGACATATGAAGAGAGACTTAAGGAGCTTAATATGTATAGCCTTGAGGAAAGGAGGAGAGGGAGACATGATAGAAACTTTCAAGTACCTCAAGGGAATCAACAACGTCCAAGAGGGTAGCATCTTTCAAAAAGAGGTGTGCAAGAACAAGGGGCACAATTTGAAGATAGAAGGGGCGGCTCAGAGGTACTTAAGGAAGTATTTTTCACAGAGAGGGTTGTGGATGTATGGAACGGCCTTCCAGAGGAGGTTGTGAGTCAAAAACAGTGGTGGAATTCAAGCCATGGGACAGTCATAAGGCAATTCTAGGGGGTGGGGGTAGGAAGAAGTAGGCTGCTGGTTAACTAGGACCTGCAGCTTATCCATCAGGTAGGGAAATGGGCAGACTGGGTGGGCCAAGCGGTCCTTATCTGCCGTCAAATTCTATGTTTCTATGTTTCTATGTTTACCATTTGCATAACTGTTTCCTTTTGTGTCACCCTTTGTGTTACCATTTGCATTTGTGTTACCATTACCATTTGTGTTTCCATTACTGTTTTCGTTAGTTTTTACATTTATGTCACCGTATGTGTTACCATTTGCGTTTGCGTTTGCATTACCGTTTCCTTTGGCATCAGCATTGCCATTACAGTTACCGTTTGCATTTCTGTTGTTGTTTATGTTACTATCTGTTTGTGTTCACATTGTGCTTGCATTACCATTACCATTTGCATTACCGTTTCTGCTTGCTTTTGTGATTACATTTGTGTTACCATTTGTGTTACTGTTTCCTCTCTCATCACCATTGGTGTTACCGTTTCTGCTTGCATTTGCATTACCATTTGCATTTCCATTACCGTTTGCACTACCATTTGCTTGTGCGTTTCCATTACCATTACTGTTCTCGTTACTGTTGCCAATACCATTGGCGTTGCTTTTAGCATTAACGTTCCCCTTAGGATTACCATTACTGTTAGCATTGCCGTCCTGCTAGGGTTATTATGCACAAATCTGAAGCATGGATTGGGCCCCGTGCTCCCATCACCACATACTATTCACTATTTATAGTGCACATTCTCAAAAAGAAGGCAAATTCATGGCAAAAAACTCTACTTAATGCATCAGTTAGGATTGTTCCACAGCAACAAAAGTGAGGAAATTTGGTTTTAGGGTTACCACCCCTTGCACACCACACCCACCCCACCCCCATCAACAGGCATCGGGGTGTGCAGTGGGGTGATCGGGCACAGAGACAAAGAGAGACAAAGGATATTGAGCACTGTGGACAAGAAGTCCAAGGATAAAATAAAAAACAAGAAATACTACTAAATAAAAAACAAGTTACAGTATTAAAAGGGGGCTTCTCCTGGCTGCTGAGGATGGAGTTGGAGTTAGAGAGAGAGAGAGAGATGCTGCTCCATCTAGTAATAATATTGTAGTCCGCCTCCATTTCAATATGAAATTATCCAGTTTATGCTTGAATTCTGCTTTCATTTTACTAGTTATTATATCAAATGGCAACAAATTCCATGGATCGATAATATGCTGAGTAAAAAAGTGTAAAAGTGTTTCCTTTTAGTGGTTTTAAAGACTTGTCCTGTCATTTGTAATGGGTATCCTCTAGTATTTTGGGATATTTGTTTGAAATTAAAATTTAGTTCTATCAAAAAATATGGGTCCTGCATTATGTGATACATAGTGAACAAGTCCCCTCTAAGGTGGTGCTATTCTAATGTCATTAAGTTTAAATACTTTAGTCAGAGTTCTCATATGTGAGTGTCCCAATCAGATACAGTAGATGGCTTTGGTAGCTTGCCAGTGGACTCTTTCAATTTGGTCAATATCCCTACATTTATAAGGACACCAAACCAAAGAAGCATAATCAAGATGAAAACACACATATGCTCTATAAAGGGGGAAGGTTACTGCTTTGTCCCTTGATCTTATATGCCTCTTTATTGCCCATAGACTCTATTGGCATGAGTGATAATAAGTGATGACTGGGACTTCAGGTCAGATTTGTCATCAATAACTATACCCAAATTCTTTTCATTACTTGTCTGCGACAAGTTTTTTACCACACAGCATATAGCAATACTGACTATTTTTACTTCATAAGTGCATTACATTACATTTGGCTATGTTAAATAGAAGTGGGTGAAAGTTGCAAATTCCACTTTTGCAGACATTTTGTAGAGTTTTCTGAGCTTTCACCATTGGTGAGATCAGAATCTTCTGAATGTGTTTGGCAGATTTTCGCCCTGTTCTGTGGAACTTTTTGGCTAAACTGAAGAATAATACATATGAACTGCAGAATAGCAGGCCTGAAGAATTTTTTTCCACACTTTAATGAATTATTTTGCAATACATGTGATCATTCCACAGTTCAGTGATTGATCAGTTCTGTGGATTTTGTTTCTCCTCAGTTTAATACAATAATCCACAATTTATAAATGTATAAATTTATTCTACCATTCTAGGTCAGAGTTTCCACCAAAGTTGCTAATTTGATTTCTGCACTATTGCAGAAGCAAAAGTCTGACTTTTGTGGAAATTCCGCTGGAAGTTTTTTTTTTTTTTGCACATCTCTAATGTTAAACCTCATTTCCCATTTGGAACCCTATGCTGTTAGTTTATCCAGATATTCCTGTATAGCCAGTGGGAGAAAGGGGGAAAGAGGGTGAGGGAGGATAACTCTGGGAAGAAAGGGAAGGGGAGCAGCTCCAGTAAAATAGACTGAGCTGCACAATCGAGCAGACTTGATAGACCATTATATTCTGTTTCTACTGGCATATTTTTATGTTCATATGTATTATTTAGGAAGGACAAGTACTGATGTTCCAATAGAGCGAACCTCTGCTTTATGTGTTGAGGAGGCCTTGGATGGGTCCCTGAGTTTTTATATTTTAGATATAATTTTATATGTTATTGCCAGACCTCTTTTCCTGACTGGAAACTACTCTCTGGATTAAAATATTTTTATTTTATATCCGTGCAGTGAGAGTGCCCAGTTATTGTGAGGCTTCAGGGAGTGGGAGTCATGTTTTCTCACAATTACTGTATGTTATTTTAGTTCTGTGCAGTGAGAGTGCCCAGGGACTAAGTAGACTTGCAGTGTGAGTGCTTGTTCTCTTAGCCAATTTATTTATTTATTGTTTATTTCTTTTTGTTTTTTTCCGGAAAGTAGGTTCTATCTGAGAAATTTTGGATTAAGTCAGGTTATTTGGGATTGGGATTTTGTGTTTTTGGTTGTTTAATTTGGTGAGTTAATTGTTATTTTAATTTTGGGTCAGGATTTTTAGTCTTGGTTAGAGTAAGAGGTCATTATCTTGCTTCATGTTGAAGGATGGGGATATTTATTATTACTCCACCCCCTGTTGTGCGCTATTCATCCTCCACCCTTCATTCCCTTCGTCCCTTTTCCCCCCTCCTTTAGCTTTTTCAGTCTATCAGCGCTGTCGGGCCTTGGGAATTGCTTGTAGGAGGAGGGGAAGGGGTGGGGGCGTGAACAGTGGAGGATGGTCTAGGGGAGCACTCGCATCGGGATTGTTAAGCCCAGAAGACACCCTGGGGTGAAATGGAGGTCTGAACTGGGGTTTCCTTATTTGACTCCCATACCCAAGGGCACCATCATTAGTTATGAAGGGCTGGTGGCTGGGGCATCCAAGGGGCTCTGTCCAACTCGGGCAGTGTTATGCAGTGCCAGATCCATTGTGAACAAGACTGCTATCATGGCAGAGTTGGTGAGTACAGCGGATCTGGCTTGCATCACCGAAACCTGGCTGGATGGAAATGCTGACCCTGTTCTTGAGGCAGCAGTTCTGGCTGGGTATTCAGTGATTCACCGTCTGAGATTGGACCCCAGGGGAGGGAGGGGTTGTGGTCTGCTTCAGCTTCAAGACCGAATTGGGTCTTACCAGTGTGCCAGTTGAGGAGACCAGATCGTTCAAATGTGTCATTGTGGCAGGTGAGGGCTATAGACTGGCCCTCGTCTACCGTCCACCCAGAGATGAGAAGCCATTCCTTAAGGAAGTGGCGGACTTCGTCATTGACCTGGTATTGGAGTCCCCCAGGTTGATGGTGCTGGGCGACTTCAATGCCTGGATCGATGATGAACTCTCCCAATTTGGGCAGCACTTCCTCCAATTGATGAATTCATTGGGACTCTCACAGGTGGTTACCTCTGCCACTTATAAATGCAGCCATTCCCTTGATCTGGTCTTCCTCCTGGGGACGGAGGCCTCCGGCGTGGGGGTGGAACCCATCAGATGGTCTGACCATCACACTGTGAGATTCAATTTTGGCACCCCCCTGCGTAGACCAACCCCTGTGGAGATGGTCAAGTACCGCCCTTTACGGGATGTGACTCCCAATGGTCTAACTGCGGCACTTGACCTATCAGAACTCCCTGTGATATGCACAGATCCAGAGGTTTTGGTTCTGGCCTATAATAAGACCATTACCTCTGCTCTGGATTCTATTGCATCATTTCGTGTGCATCCTCTCTCCCTTCGCCCTCGGTCCCCATGGTTCGATGGGGACCTGAGGGAGATGCGGCGTTTAGGACACAGGTTAGAGAGATGTTGGCAGAAATCCTGCTTGAATGCCAACCATCTTAGACTGCTAGAGCATTATCAACTCTATCAGTCAGCAATTACCCATAAGAAGACAGTGTTCCTGTCCGGGGAAATTGCTGCTGCACAGAACCGACCGGCTCAGCTCTTTCGAACTGTGGACAGACTGTGCAACCCAGCCTGTCTACAGGTTCATAGAGCCTTTTCCCAATCTCAGTGTGAAGAGCTTGCTCAGTTATTTGCAGATAAGGTGGAGGACATTAGGGCGGAGACTTGTGCAACACTCTCTATGGGAAGGGTCTTGGACCAGTCCTTGGTCGATTTCCCTCCTCGTTCCTGGAATCTCTTCAAAAGGCTGGATATCGAAGATGTTATGAGGATTGTCCAAGGTATGCGCACTACATGCTGTAGTTTAGACCCAGGCCCTACAGCCCTGATTATGGGCTGTGAGGAGATTATCATCCTCGTTCTAGCGAGGATAGTCTGGTGCTCCTTAGACTCTGGTGAATATCCCTGCTCCCTGACGGAGGCTGTGGTGACACCAGTGTTGAAGAAAGCTTCTTTGGACCCTCACTCCCTTGCTAACTACAGACCTATCTCAAACCTTCCCTTTGTTGGGAAGGTAATTGAGCAAGTAGTGGCTACTCAGTTGGACAACCATTTGACTATCCATAGCATCTACTATCCTCTCCAATCCGGTTTTAGAAAGAGGCATAGCACCGAGACTGCACTGGTTTGGGTGCTCAATGATCTCTTGATGGTGAGAGACCAGAAAAAATGGTCCATTTTGGTCCTGTTGGATCTGTCATCAGCATTTGACACTGTAGACCATGGGGTACTGCTTGAGCACTTGAGAATCATCTGTGGGCTTTCAGGTCTGGTCCACAGATGGTTTACATCTTTCCTCACTGGTAGAACACAGAGAGTGGTGTCAGGGGTATTTCCTCTGACCCTATCTCTCTGTTCTGTGGGGTGCCTCAGGGCTCAGTGCCCTCCCCCATGTTGTTTGCAGTGTACATGCTTCCCCTCGGAGACATTGTAAGATGGTATGAGCTGGAGTTTGTTATGCCAATGATACCCGGCTCTACCTGTCTTTTGCACCCAACCAGAATGGAGCACACTCAGTGTTTAATAACTGCCTCAATGAAATCCAAGGATGGATGAGATCCAGCTGGCTGAAGCTGAATTGTGGAAAGACGGAGGTGATGGTCATGGATCCTGGTCACCAGATAGGGGGGTGGGGGACAAACCATCCCCCAGGTTTATTCCTGGTGGCGGTTGAGCTTCCTATCTCTGAACAGGTGCACGACCTGGGGAAATTCTTGATGACTGGCTGACACTGCATGCGCAAGTGTTGGCTGTCATTAAGTTATCCTTTTATCATCTTAGGAATAACGCTAGGATCAAGCACCTTGTTCCGTCTGGAGACCTACCTACATTGATCCACGCCTTTGTGACCTCGCACTTGGACTACTACAATTCCCTTTACTTTGGGCTCCCAGAGGTTGATATCCACTGCTTGCAGCTGGTGCAGAACTCCACAGCCCGGTTGTTAACTGTGACGCCGTCTGATACATTCCGGTGCTGCAGGGCCTGCACTGGCTGCCGGTTCAGTGGCGGATCTCCTTTAAAGTCAGTTTGCTGACTTACAAAGCCCTGCACTGTCTGGGCCCTGACTATCTGAAAGAGCTTCTGGTCCCTTACATCCCAGAGAGACCACTCCGCTCAGCCAACGAGGGGTTGCTAGAGATTCCGAGGGTAGTTTTGAAATCTTTCAGTGCCTGGGCCTTCGTATTCGTGGCACCGACCCTCTAGAATTCTCTACCCCATTGGATTAGAGAGTGCATGATGGTGGGGGGCTTTAAACAAGCATTGAAATCCTTTCTGTGGAGAAAAGCGTTTGGGGATGATATTGAACCGATGTGATTTTATTATTTATTATGATGCTGATATTATTTATTCTACTGATTTTTATTATGATGTGTTATTTGAATGTATTTTAAAGGCTGTTCTGCGCCTTGATTTTTTGAAAGGCGCATTAAAAACAAAGATTATTATTATTATTATTAATTTATAATAATCCTCAGGGAGGCATTTACCCCCCCCCATCTTTGTGCCATCTGCATATTTAATAACCCATAATGTTAGGTTCTTTGTTAGATCTGAGATAAAAATATTGAAAAGAAATGGACCTAACATCGATCCCCGGGGCACTGCACTGGACACTTTATGGCTGCATGAGGCATGCCTTCTGATTATCTCACACTGGCACCTATTGGTGAGCCAACTGTTTATGAGTCCATTATTAATTTTTTCTTCCCTCATTCTCTGTATTATAGCCCAGTGTGGTACCAGATCAAAGACCTTGGAGAAATCAAGTTCTATATCACATCCCATGGTATCTCAAGATCTAAGGAACTGCTTATTTTCTTCTAAAAGGACAACATGTTTGTAATACATGATTTTCCTGGCATAAAAATCATATTGTTCCTTATCTGTATTAACGGAAGAGCCAATATCATTTTTTATTATACTTTCCAGCTTTTTCCTTGGGATGGATGTAAGGCTGATTGGTCTATAAATGTTTAAATCAGATTCGCTTCCCTTTTTATAAATATGGGTAACACACCTTTTTCAAATCCATGGAACTTGACCTTTGTTGACTGAAAATTCAAAGATGGTATTTAACAGGGTTAACACACACTCGAAATTCATGTTTAGAATTTGAGTGTTTATATTGTCTGGACTTGGCACAGAGCCAGCATTTAGCATTTTAATACATTGTTTGATTTCATCCTCTGGTATAGAAATTTCCAGAGAGTCAAGTATATTAGATGATGATACCTTTTGGGCTGGGGATGGGGAGGGGGGTTGTGCTCATAAACTTTACAGGAGCGGAAACTGAAAGCATTAGCCATTTCATAAAGTTCAGTAATACTGCAGTCATGTTCAAAGACTGAGCCAATAGATTGTCTTTGTTTTTTTAAAGAATTTATGTAGTAAGAAAATGCCTTACTATTTGATTCATTTACCTCTGATACCAACTTGACTTCCTTAGATTGTTTTGCCCTTTTTATTTCATATTTTGCTTTCTTTAATAAGGACTTGTATTTAACCCACATTTCATTAGAGTTGTGTTTAAGCATTTCTTATAAATCCTGTTCTTTATATTTAAGAGACTTTTTATTTTATTTGATAGCCATTTGGGTCTCATCCCAGTTGTGGAATATTTCCCAAGTTATTCTTGGTATATGGGCTTAACATAATTTTTAATAATGTATATTTAAATTCATCCCACACCTTGATTATGTCTTTATCAAATAATACCTTATTTCAGTCTATTTTATTAACCTCTGCATTTATATATTTTGTATCTGACTCTGTATCTAGAAATATTTCCATTAACTCCTGACATTTGTTTTATATATATCACAATTGACTAGGACAGAATTGTGACCACTATTAGCAAGTGGATGGCCAGTATGACAAGAATATAAGATTGTTACTTCATAATTTAAGACTAGATCCAGAATATTATCCCCTCTGGTGGGATTATTAACATGCTGTGTCAAACCATGATGCTGGATGGATGCTAGGAAGTTTTTTTTCCACAGGGGTTGCGGCGTTTTTTCCTTGCCAGTCAATATCCCCAAAATTTAGATCTCCCCAAAACTGGATTTGATGTATCTCTTCAGCATTCTCAATTTCAGATATTATTTGAAATGTTGTTTCCGTACTAAAGTCTGGGGATCTGTAACAGACTCCAGTCAAGATAGGTGAAGTAGAGGAGGAAGTTAACTTTACCCAAATAATTTTTGTAATAGAACTGCTTTTGATTTTATTAGATATTTTGAATTATCTTAGTTTTTCATGAATAAATAAAGCAACATCACCTTCTCGCCTTTCTGTCCTATCTAAGTTACACAGGTTATATCCAGGTAAGGATTTTCCTCAATCACAACTGCTATTCCACCAAGTTTCAATGACTGGTAGTATGTTGAATCGGCCATTATCATTAAATACTAGTAGCCCATCTATCTTATGAATATGCTTCATGCATTAAGTAGAATACAGTTAACCTGGCCACTTTTGTTTATTAATCTTGTTGTAGTTAAGCTTCATGTAATTAAAGGACTGACAGTTTCTAGTTTGACTGTCACTTCCCTCTTTCCAATTAGTTTAAAGTAATCTGGTTGAAATGATCAAGGATTTGTTTGCCTAATTGATTAGCCTTTCTTTTAGTCAGATGAAGACCATCTCTTGCATACAAGTGCTGCTGATTAATAAAGACAATTATATTATCTATTAAGGCAATATTTTCTTCACTGCACCAGTTAGCTAGCTGAGTGTTAATACATTGAATAGTTAGAATTTTCTCTACACATGCTCTTGGTAATACAGGATTTCTGATACCACCACCCTACACCCCTTGGATTTAAGATGTTTACCCTAGTCCAATATGTCAAGACATATGTCTTTTTCATGTGATTTGCCTATGTCATTGATACTCAAATGTCGAACTGCATCACTATTTCTGTTATGATCTTTCATATGTCTGTCCATGCTGGTTGATACATCCTTAACCTTGGCTTCAGGGAGACAGACTACTGTAGTGTTTATTTTATCAGATGTACAGATAGTAGAATTGGTATATCTGATGATGGAATCCCCAATTATTATTTTATTCTTTTTTGTTTTACTCACAACCTACAATGCTACATTATTGTTCTTTAAAGATGTGCTGCCAAGTACCTCACATGTATTAGAAAAGGGGGATGTCCCCTTGTATATGGAGTGCTCATCTCCCTTTCTTCCTTTGTTTTGAGTGGTCAATCATAAATAGTCTGATTTACCACTATTGCCATCTTCTCTGACTCTTTTAGTCTGATGATTTGCTCCTGTTGTCAAATCCTTGTCATCTTTTTCTTCCCCCTCCCTTTTTTTTCTCTCCTTGCATTCGCTCAGCAGTGGAATTCTCCACTGACACTGATTGTACAAATGAAACATTTCTGTCCATTACAGAACTTTCCTTTAAGTGTTGAGCTTTTTTAATTTTCTTAGTCATAGCAAAATTGGCAATACACTTCCCACATATAAACGTGTCACTCATTTTATACTGAGGTTTTAGAGTATACTTGTTACACTTATTATAAACCACAGTGGGGCCGTTGTCTCTCAATAACTTGAGTATGTGCTCCACATCTTCCAGTGCTTGCATTATGCTTGTTTATACCTGCAAAACAAATATTTAGACAGATGATGCAACTAAGGCCAGAGTCAGAGAGAGAGAGAGAGAGAGAAAGAGACAAAGGAGAGCGCACTGTGGGTTATAATTTTTTACAAATAAATATCCTATCCCCATCATAAAAGTGGCCTCTGGCCACTGAGGATGGAGTCAGTTAAAGAGGAGATTGAGGAGGAGATTGAGCTCTAGAGCTTAAAGAAAAACAAAAAGCATTAACGAAGGATAAGCAGAGAAAGAGAATGAGTGTAAGAGACAAGGGGAAAACAGGTAGGGCTACTTTCCTGGCTGTCTGGCTTCCAAACAAAATAAAGCAAAAAAAAAAAAAGAAGCACAGTGATGCCTGATTCTGCAAAAAATACAGACTTGGCAGTGCAAGTGATTAAAAGAAGGAAACTAGAGAGAGACTGATAGATAGAGAGAGAGAAACTGAAATACAATGAGTGAGATCAGTGAATATTGGACTACTTGCTCATATTGACTCATAGCAGACTATTTTTGTTTGTTGTTAAAGCAAAGAAGCAGGAAACAACAAGCTCTGCAGGGTGTTTTTGACATTTGTTAATTTATTAAAATGACTACTACAAATGTAGAAAACATTACATATAAAAGAAATGTTGTCAACTGTCATCATCCCAATTCCCTATCCTCCTTATTTTCATCATCACCACTGTAACAGTGTGGTCCACATAAATTAAAAACATCGACATCACCAATTTAAATTCCAAGGCGATAGTAGCATACCACTGTTGAGCTGCTGAATACAGTCTCTGAACAGTAACACTAGGAGTCACTCTTCTTCTTCTGCACTGAGCTTGGAAGGAAGTGGTGGTGGCCATCATTGTTGTGTGCTATGTACAGTACAAATTAGGCCATGTAAGGAGTGGGAGTCAAGAATACTAGGGACTTGGGAGGGACATTTTTATACAGTTGAAAATGAAAATTACAAAAAAGTCAAAAAAACAATGGATCAAAGTGTTCAGACTACTTCTGAGTCTCAGCTACACCCTGTTGCTTCAGGCAGCCAAAATGAAATGTCAAGGGCCAGCCTAGGCAGTCATCGTCCTGCACTGGACAAATAAAATCATACCCAAAAAAGGGATTCTGGTAAACAGAAAGTTTTATCTTCCAAGTGAATGCCTGAATCCAAAAAAGGTGAATTTGTCAGACCAGTCCCAATTGAAAAAAAGAAGTTTTTTTTATGTTAAAACTAAAGTGCTGGTGTGTACTGCTCTAAGAGGCCCTCCCATGTATGGAACAATTGCATACTATACTAATGTTAATCCCCCACAGACTACATCCAAGCCCTCTGAGGTCAAGCCCAGGGAGGATAAAGACAGTGATCAAGCACAATATGTACCAGAAGATAAGGGATGGAAATTGCAAATGAGGAGAAAGTGGAAACAGGTGTTTCTTTCAATACGTATACACTGGGAGAAAGGGGGGATGTGATAGAAACTTTCAAGTACCTCAGGGGGATTAACACAGTTCAGGAGGGCAGCATCTTTCAGAAAAGGAGATGTACAAGAACAACAGGCCACAGCATGAGGCTAGAGGGGAGAAGTTGCAGGGACAATGTGAGGAAGTATTTTTACACAAAAAGGGTGGTGGATGCATGGAACAACCTCCCTGAGGATGTCATAAAGGGAAAAAACAATTGGTGAATTCAAGAATGCCTTTGACAAACAGAAGGCAACCCTAGTTGTAGGAAGCAGGAGGTAAACTACAGATCATATAGGATCTGGAGTTTATACAATAGGTAGGGAAATCAGCAGACTAGGTGGGATGAGCAGTCCTTATCTGCCATCAGATTCTGTTTCTATGTTTCTGGGGTGGAAGAGGACAGCAGGTTAGAGGAAGGGAATAAAGCACAACAGGACCAGGCCCAAGAAAAATCCAGTAAGAAAAAAAAAATACTCCTGAAAAAGAGAATGAGCTGCAGTGCCTACCTGACAAAAAACTAAACAAATAACATCTTTTTTTTGGACATACATTTCTGTTGGTGCTCTTAATGAGTTGATGACAACATGCTGTATTTGTAAATGGGCAGCCAGCAGAGGTAAAAACAAAAGGAGAGTTGGGAACTTCAGCACTGAAAAGGCATCTAGACAGATGTCAGGACATTAATGAGAAATCCATTTTTGAGAATAGATGAGAACATGACAGTGGTGATACTGGCTCACTACACTCAGGTGTATCTCCATTAGATGATAGCAGTGGCAACCTCGCAGCAAAACTAAACACCTCCAACACTTCCTTTCATTCAAATGACTCTTAATGTTACTGATAGTAGCCATATGCTCAAAAGCCCTCCTTATTCAAGGAAACAGCTTGCCATTTCAGAAACATACAAATGTAAATCCAAACATTGCTCAAACCACTCTGTTGCTGTTATAATAATAGAAAATTTTAAAAATGATAACCATTGATTTGCTGTCAGGTAACATGGTAGAACATTTATGATTCAGGTGGCTGCTGGAGTACCTTAAGCCTCTATATAATATACCATTGAGAAAATATTTCTCCTCAGTAGGTATTTCAGAGCTCTTCGATGTTGTATGTAAAAAAAAAAAAACGATATGAGTTTTTGCCAATGCTGTTGGGAAGGTGCTGTATCTCACAACGGACAGAAGCTGCCATCATGAATGCTTCATGTCTGTCACTTCACATTGAACATGTTTTGCTGATAATTCTGGTGGGCACAGTGGAACACAGTTTTCTGTTCTAAGAATGTTTTATTTACAATTTGAACACAACTCATTCAACATCACTGAGTAGCTCAACCAGCGCTGCAATGGCTCAGATCATAGGGACTGTCAGTTGACTTTATTTTATTTAGTTTTTGTTAACCGGGTAGGTACACTAGGCAGATCCTGCCTATTTTCAGGCATGACCTGGGAGATAACAACATAGTCAAAAATACATTACACAGTAGATCAGGGTCAGGCATACATATAATAATAAAACAAAGAATACAGTCTTATTTGGCACAGGGTAAAGGGTAGCATGACAGTGTAAGCATGTATACAGAAACTGCCTTTTCCAGGCATGACCGAGGAGATAACATCATAGTCAAATATTCATAAGACAGTAGAACAGGTCCAGGCATATATGTATACTAAAGAAAAGAATAAAGACTTAATAAAGTACAGAAGTAAAAGATAGCACAACAGTGTAAGCATGTACACTGTGGTCAGAGGTGAAAGACAATATGTCAGCATAATATGGTAGCAGTTACATAGGTGAAGTACAGATATAAGACAATATCACATTCAGAGGCAGAAGATCCCATAGCAGCAAAAGATGAAAACGGGGTAAGTGGCTTTGATCACTAGGAAAGTGCAGTCAGAGATTAATGGATAAGATCACAAAGCAGCGGTAAGTGCCTCCCGGGGTAAATGTTTATAAACATTTGACAAGTGCAGGAGAGGTCAAAGAGGTAGGGTAGCTTCAGCTTCTCAGGACAGGGAAGACCGCATTAAAACTGAATTTGTACCTAAACCGAGTAAGTACCTAGATACCCATCAGCTTAGTACTGGAAGAATTACATGCAGAGGTACTCGGAAAGTGTTTACGATAGGCAATGTACAACATAGGCACTATGGTTGCAGATAATGGATCAAACATGAGGAAGCCCTTGGAGGAAGGGGGCTTTGTTCACATCTGCTGCTCTGCTCGTTGCTGGAATTTAATAGTTCATAGTTTTCTTGATGAGGACAGGGACAGTAAGGCTCTTGTTAGCACAACTAAAAGAACCTGCACTCATTTCAACCACTCAAACATAGCACATCATTTATTTAAAAAAAAGACAGGAGGATTTCAAATTACCTTTACAGAGACTGACCTAAGACATTGCTTCTATGTGGAACTTGACTACATCACTTCACCACAGTGGGCCATGCTAGAGTTTGTAATTTTAATTATCCAGCCATTTGAGGAAATTACCAGAGAGGTGAATGCAAATGCAGCAACATTGTGCCAGGTGATATCCTTAACAAAAAATTTTAAATACCACTTGAATCAGATTAGGGACAATTTAGAGAATGCACACAGTTCCATCTCACATGCTGCCACTGCTGCCACAAACAGGTAGTCCACCAGAATACAAAAAAGATCTGACCAACCATATAATCAAAAAAGTTGATGTAGATGAAAAACTACTTAAAATACTTCAGTATGACCACTATATTAAAGCAACAATCCTGGACCCATGATACAAATCAGAGCAACTGCTGAATGGTGATGATACCTCTGTTATGATAACTAGACCAGAAATAATTGATTAAGTACATGCTATAATGGAATGGAGCACAGAATCAGGTTCAGAACATAGAAACATAGAAGCTGGCGGCAGATAAGGACCGCAAGGCCCATCCAGTCTGCCCATTTCTTTTTCTACCTTATAAATGTGCCATCAGCCTTTGCTCTGTCAATAGCCTATCTATTCATACTCATCTGTATTGCTCCCTTATGCCTACCCCATGCCTGTTTGAAGCCTTGCACAGTATTCATATCCACCACTTCCTGAGGTAGGCCGTTCCATGCATCCACCACCTATTCTGTGAAAGAGAACTTCCTCACATTACCCCCTTAATCAGCCTCCCTCTAATCTCATGCTGTGTCCTCTTGTCCTGCTATTTTTCTTATATTGAAACATGTTGGACTCTTTCACCTTGTCAATGCCCTTAAGGTGTTTGAATGTTTTGATCATATCACTTCTCTCCCTCCTTTGCTCTAGGGTATACATATTGAGCTCCGTTAATCTGTTCTCATATGTTTTCTGATGCAGTCCCTGTACCATTTTGGTTGCCCTTCTCTGGACTGCCTCTATTTGGTTAATATCGTTCTGAAGATGAGGCCTCCAGTACTGCATGCAGTACTCCAGATGGGGCCTAACCAGTGTCTTGTAAAGAGGGATTATTACCTCCCTCTTCCGACTTGTGATACCCCTACTAATACACCCTAACATCCCCCTAGCCTTACCTACTGCTTTAGTGGTCTGCTTGAATGATTTCAGGTCATTGGTGATGATGATGCCCAAGTCTCTTTCTTCCCTTGTAACTGCCAGCAACTCTTCTCCCAACCTATAGGTGGCTTCCGGGTTTCTTTTCCCTATGTGCATGATCTTGCACTTCTTTGCATTAAACCCCAGTTGCCACTCTTCCGACCATTTTGCTAGTTTATCGAGATCTCTTCTCATTCCGTCCACCCCACCTGGATCATCTACTCTGTTGCAGATCTTGGTGTCATCTGCAAACAGACAAACCTTACCCTCCAGTCCATCGGCTATGTCACTGATGAAGATATTAAAGAGGACTGGCCCCAGAACTGATCCCTGAGGTACACCACTTATGACTTGCATCTCTTCTGACAGTATACTGTTTACCATCACTCTCTGTTTCCTGCCCGTCAACCAGTTTGTCACCCAGTTAACCAACTTCTGACCCACTCTGAGCATACCCAGCTTATTAATCTTCTATGTGGAACAGTATCGAAAGCTTTGCTGAAGTCAAGGTAGGCGACATCAACTGCTCCCCATTGGTCCACCACTCTGGTTACCCAGTCAAAGAAATCTATGAGATTAATTTGACAGGACCTTCCTTTTGTAAACCCATGCTGTCTAGGATCCTGTGCTCCTATGGATTCCAGGTGTTGCACTATCCTTTGTTTAAGGACTGCCTCCATAATCTTGACCACTACGGAGGTAAGAATGACTGGTATGTAGTTCCCTGCCTCCTCCCTGCTACCACTCTTGTGGAGCGGGATCACATGAGCCCTTCTCCAGTCTTCTGGGACCTCTCCTGTGCTCAGAGACTCACTAAACAGTTCTGATAATGGTTCTGCTAGTTCCACCCTTTAGTACCCTGGGATGTATGCCATCAGGTCCCATTGCCTTGTCCACCCTGAGCTTATCAAGCTCTTGTAGGACCCTTTCTTTTTTGAAGGGACTAGTGCTCACCTCCATTTCCCCTGTGTCCATGGTGCTGAGCCGTGGGCCCTGCCCTACCTTCTCTTCAGTAAATACTGAGCAGAAGTATCTATTTAGGATAGATGCTTTTACATGGTTCTCCTCCTCCTCACACGCCCCCTTATCACCTTTGATCTTAGCAATACCCCCTCTGAACTTTCTCCTTTCACTAATGTATCTATGGAAAGTCTTGTCACCTTCTTTTACTGTTTGTGCTAGTGTTTCCTCTGTTTGGGCCTTTACCTGTCTTACTGCCTTCCCTGCTTCTCTTAGGGAAGTTTGGTATGCCTTCCCCTCTTCATCCCACTGTGTTCCCTTATATTTCCTGAAGAACAGTCTTCTTCACAACACAGCACAGCATCTGACAGCTCCTCCTCTTGTCATTCCAGTAGTTTTCTCTTATTCTTCTTTTGTAGCCAGTGCACCAGGTTCTTTCATCACCATCATAAAATAGTGCCCCATGATTGCACAGTTCAGCTTCAGGTCTCTGAAGTCACTTGCAATAGGTCTTTGTAACTTCTTCATCCACCTCTTCTAACATGGCCTCAGAACAGACCATTATTGAGATGTACCCGGCTGAGCTGAACATTGATTGATTTTCAGACAGCCATTAGATAGCTGAAATTTGAACCAGTCTAGGGCTGCAGCAAACTCATGGTGCTTCGGGGACCCTGCACTCTTTTTTATAAAATTGGGGGTCCCTGCAGCAAAGACCTGAGAGTTTCTGCAGCTGCAGAGTTGTGCTAAACACCTGACATACCTGTGGGGTTTAACGGAAGGATCCATCAACCCACCTGCCCAGCACAATCTGACACAAGCCGCTGATGTTGGGGGGGTAATCTGGCTGAAAGGTGGGACCAGGGTCTGCTGGAGCAGTGGGGGTGCCATGGAGTATGACAGTGGCATGGTGGCAGTGAGAGGCTCCCTCTCATGGTGGAGGTGCCATATGGAGTAGCACACAGCCGAGTGGACCTGGTAGGGGAGATTGACATGGTGACATCATCATGACCCAGACCCAAGGTGGAAGCATTCCTGGAACCTGCCACACAGGAACCACAATCCCCTATATGGAGTGGGAGGCAGTTGGTGCAGGTTGCAGGGTGCACATGTTGGATTGATGCACTGGGCACTGCAACATTCCCCTAGTACACAGCCCCCCTCGATGGCAGCCAGAAGATGCCTGACTACACTGCTGGGGACACTGTGTCCTGTGGGGCAGGTGCCAGGGCTGCTTCCACCTAGGGTCCATGTCATGATGATGTGGCCATGCCAACCCTCCTACCCAGTCAGGGCAGCTGTATACTACTCTATATGGCACCTCTGCCAGGTGCCTCCTCAGCTTCCCCTTACTGCTGCCATGCCTCTGTCATACCCTATGGCACCCCCACTGCTCCAGTGGCCCCCAGTACCCACCTTCCAGGTTCCACATGCCAATAGCCACACTCCAGGCAGTGGCACAAGGCCCTTAGACCAGCTCTTGGCTGGTCTAACCTGAACCTCCTCTTGCAACCACCGCAAGGCTTCTGGAATTGGAAAAAAGGGAATGGTGCAGCCCTGCCATGGCACAACCACCTTTGAAACCTGGGGCATGTGGGCTTCTACTGCAAGGGTGATGCAGGGTGGCTTTAGTGCATGGCATCCTGACTTTGACACAGGCTGAATTTGAAAATCAGGATAGCTTCAAACTTTGATGCAAGGTGCCTCTTGTGTCATACCTATTTGATACAAGCACCTTGTGTCAAAGTTTTTGTTTTGAAAATTAAGTTAACTGACTCTGAGACCCTTACCTTGAAATAGTTTCTCCCATTGTGGCTGTGGTAAAATTATTTTTTTGAGTAGGGTTTACTTAATGCATGAGGCATGATATGATAGTGGCAACAAGTCGGGTCAGCCCAGGTCAGGTTTACTAGAATGAACACAATGAGCACAGAAAAGAAAATAACATTAGAGGGTCCAGAGAGTCTATATAGCAACTGAATTTCATGACCCAAACTTTGCTGGTACTAATCTGATCTAAAAGCAGAATACCAGTGCACAACCCCCCAAAAAAACATGGCATTTATTCAACATTCAAACATTTTAACTGCCTAATGGCTTTTCTTACTTTAAACTCCATGTAAAAAGGGGGTCCTCTTAGTTTTCAGATTGGAATTCCAAAGTGAGCAAGCCACACCACCCCATCACGGTGGGACCATTTCGGTGTAGTCCCTACACTAGCTTAATAGCTCTGAAATGCCTGCAGTGGCTACTCACAAATATAGAGTGCTGCCTGAAATGGCCTACAATACATGGCCTAATTGGCTCCTTAATTAAGGTACTTCCACCCAGGAACATTTACAGGTGGGTGGTGGAAGAGAGCATGTTGTAAGGGGTGCCACACCTTCCCCAAATCAACATGTTCAGCTCTGCATTGACCACAAATGTAATTCACATTTCTGCTAGGGGGTGCTACTGGGTTGTGGTAAGAATAGTTAAAAGCAGAATACCAGTGCACAACCCCCAAAAAAACATGGCATTTATTCAACATTCAAACATTTTAACTGTCTAATGGCTTTTCTTACTTTAAACTCCATGTAAAAAGGGGGTCCTCTTAGTTTTCAGATTGGAATTCCAAAGTGAGCAAGCTACACCACCCCATCATGGTGGGACCCTTTCGGTGTAGTCCCTACACTAGCTTAATAGCTCTGAAATGCCTGCAGTGGATACTCACAAATATAGTGTGCTGCCTGAAGTGGCCTACAATACATGGCCTAATTGGCTCCTTAAATAAGGTACTTCCAACCAGGAACATTTACAGGTGGGTGGTGGAAGAGAGCATGTTGTAAGGGGTGCCACACCTTCCCCAAATCAACATGCTCAGCTCTGCATTGCCCACAAATGTAATTCACATTTCTGCTAGGGGGTGCTACTGGGTTGCGGTAAGAATAGTTAAAAGCAGAATACCAGTGCACAACCCCCCCCAAAAAAAAACATGGCATTTATTCAACATTCAAACATTTTAACTGCCTAATGGCTTTTCTTACTTTAAACTCCATGTAAAAAGGGGGTCCTCTTAGTTTTCAGATTGGAATAAGGCCATGTGATTTAAGCCAATTTAGGCAGCACTCTATATTTATGAGTAGCCACTGCAGGCATTTCAGAGCTGAGAAGCTAGTGTAGGGACTACACCGAAAGGGTCCCACCGTGCAGGGGTGGTGTAGCTTGCTCACTTTGGAATTCCAATTTGAAAACTAAGAGGACCCCCTTTTTACATGGAGTTTAAAGTAAGAAAAGCTATTAGGCAGTTAAAATGTTTGAATGTTGAATAAATGTCATGTTTCTTTTGGGGGGGGTGCACTGGATGCCGCACACCAGTAGCGCCCTTCTCCAGAAATGTGAATTGCATTTTGAGCAATGCAAAGGTTTTGAGCATGCTATTTGGGTGTTTTTAGAGTTTTGGGAGTTGTGGTACTCCCCTTAGCATGCTCCCTCCCACCTCTTTTGGAAGTCTTGGTGGAATAAATTTAAGGAGCCAATAAGGCCATCTGATTTAAGCCAATTTAGGCAGCACTCTGTATTTATGAGTAGCCACTGCAGGCATTTCAGAGCTGAGAAGCTAGTGTAGGGACTACACCAAAAGGGTCCCACCGTGCAGGGGTGGTGTAGCTTGCTCACTTTGGAATTCCAATTTGAAAACTAAGAGGACCCCCTTTTTACATGGAGTTTAAAGTAAGAAAAGCTATTAGGCAGTTAAAATGTTTGAATGTTGAATAAATGTCATGTTTCTTTTGGGGGGGGTGCACTGGATGCCGCACACCAGTAGCGCCCTTCTCCAGAAATGTGAATTGCATTTTGAGCAATGCAAAGGTTTTGAGCATGCTATTTGGGTGTTTTTACTAATCTGATCTAGATGGCAGGGTATTGCTTACTACAACCACTACTTGTCAGCAACTGCATAAAATATTATTTCACCACTGATAGCATGGTTTTATTGCTATAGTTGCTATTTTCTTACAACAGGTTGCTTAGCTTGAATCTTCATCTTTTGAGAATGTATCCACACCCCTCCATATTTGGCTGTGATTACATTAGAGTTAAATGTTATAATTTATTCATTCATTTATATTGCTTGTAGTATGATGTAATGTTGCATCTCGGTTGTAATGACTTGGTTGGCTGAGACTATTATGGGACAGTCTGTTTAATGTTAAACCCCTGTTTTTTGCATCTCAATAACTTTTGCGTACTTTGATGAAATAGCCTGAAATTTGGCATGCACCATAGGGCTGCCAGAATCTCAGGATGCGGAAGGTTTCATGACAGCATCTTGTATGGTTTACTAGATACAGAACACCACAAAAACAGAAAAAAAAGGTTTGGTTTCCCTATACTTAACATTAGGTATTATTTCCTCTCACCTACAGCCTAGAGGATGTGGACTTTTTTCATGAAATTTCAGAGTTGAAGGGGACCATGCCAAGGGTGTGCTCTTGTAAGGTTGATGAAAAATTATTAAAGGGTTCCAGAGTTAGAACTATTTTAGAGTTAATGTTCTGGTGTGACTGGTTAAACAATCTTTTGCCTGCACCAATAGGTCTGCAGATGAGAAATTTGAGGTAACAATATTGAAAATCTGTTTTTTTAATATTTTTACATTAAATTTTCAAAATAGCCATGTTATGACCCTGCCTCATGAAGAAGGGCAGATAAAATGTTCAACTCTGGGCCTGAAGGTGATTTTGTGCAGGGACTGCAAAATCAACTTTCAGGATGTAAAAACACATTTTGGGCAGAAGTTGAAAAATGACATATGCCATATTCACAAGGTGCTGTAAAGAAATGGCTATGTTGAAATTTTGGGGTAAAAATATTGATTAGTACCAATGTTATTAGCCTACATTTGCACAATTCAACATAGCCTCATAACTTTGTTGTTTTTTAATATTTTTACACTAAATTGTTGACATAGTTTTCTTATGACCCCACTTCATGAACAACGTCAGAGAAAATTTCAAATCCTGCCTGAAAGGTGATTTCATGCAGGGATCGCAAAATCACCTTTTGGGATGTGAAAAAAAACATTTTGGCCAGGATTTGGAAAATGACAGCTGTCACATTCATGAGGTGCTGTAAAGATATGGTTGTGTTGTAAATCTGGGGTATAAATATAGAAAATTAACAAAGTTACGAGCTTGAATTCACAGAATTCAATGTAGGCTCATAACTTTGTTGTTTTTTAATATTTTTACATCAAATTTTCAATATTGCCTTCTTATAACCCCCACCTCATGAACAAGAGCAGATACAATTTTCAACTGGTTGTGGAAGCATGGAATAGCTTGCCCCCAGAGGTGGTGGTGGCCAATTTAGTGAGTGCATTCAAAATTGCATTGGATAGGCACAAAACAGCCCACACACAAAACAGATAGTAGGTGGCTAGCACAATTCTAAGCAGGGCTATTACAGGACAGACTAGATGGACCAAAAGGTCTCCTTCTGCCATCACTTCCTATGTTTCAACTCCTGTCTGAAAGGTGGTTTCATGCAGGGATTGCAAAATCACATTTTGGGACAGATTTGCCTAATGTCAGTGCAATTGTTCATGAGGCAGGGTCCCAAAAAAGGCATGTTGAAAATTTGGGCCACAAATATGCAAAAATGCCCAATTATATCACTAAGTCCAAAATAATATTGAAATGTATCAAACAGCATACCTGTTTCTTCAGTTCGTGGTCCAGCTTTGAAACATGAAGACGTGTCTGTGGTCCAGAGAGGATTATGGCATTGGACCCTGATGGGTAAGTAAGGGCTTGGGGGGGTGCAGAGTGGTGGGTGCTGAGTGGGAGGGTCAGGTGGGGTGCAGTTACAACTGCAAAAGACATTGATGGATGGTTTTCTTTTTACAGGACTTTAAAAAAACACAGAGGATTCCTCACTGTGACACTGGGGGATTGGGCACACCCAGTGTCACTGTTATGTTTCTGGAGGGTGGTGGGTGCTAAAAAGGAGAGACAAAATATATATTTAAATAAATAAATAACTGACCATGCACGGTAGTGGGGGTAGCTGAAAAGAAAAAAACACTGAGGATTCTTCATTACAACATGGGGGAACTGAGCACCACCAGTGTTACTGTTATGTTTCTGGAGGTGGGGGGGTGAGGTAGTGGGTGCTGAGAGGGAGGGTTTTGTGTGGTGGATATGTAAATTAAAAAAAAGAAATCAGCGGTCACAGCGGAATGCGGCAGAGTCTGCCATGACCATGAAGGCCACCGCACTGTACTGTGCATGCACTAGTAGTCATGCATGTGCAATACAGTTTGGTTGCCATCTTGGACATGGCAGAGTCTGCCATGTTCCACCATGATCACCACAGCAAAAAAAAACAGTGCAGTGCGACTTCCAACTGAGACAATGAGTGCAGTGCTTCATGGACATGGAGGTGACTGTGCTGCAACTCCAAAATGTTCATACTAAGGTATTAGGACAGCTGAAAGCATATATAGCCCATAATTGCTATCTCCAGTTCACATGGGTTTTACTTGTGCCAAGTTTTCATTAAGGTATTTTTTTAATGTTGCATATATAGTTATTCCCTTTAGTGTTTAGGTCTGGTGGCTATTATGTCTTGTGTATATCATTTACATATATGACTGATTCCTATTTAGAATTGTCTTTATTAGGTGATATTAAGTTCCTTCCTCCCTCTTTTGCCGTGTTCTTTCTCTCCTCCCCCTTTTCTAGTTAGATATTGATGACTGTATTTTTGTAAGTAATTAATTGGACTTAAATATATTTACTATAGTACCGTATTTAGTCACTTTAGGGTGTTTAAAGTTTGGTTATTTTTAAGTATATATTTTTGAAATGTGTATCTTTGCTCTGAGTATATAAATACTTCAGTATTCAATCATTTAGTGGGTATAACTATAAAATGACAAAAACAGTAAAATATATAAAATTTTAAGAATATAATTGCTTTGCCCATAAGAGTGTACTGCACCTTTAATAAGTGTGTTTAAGAGTGCAGCTCTGCCTGTCCCAGTTACTCTGAAGAAGACGTCCATAGTGACATTGAAACAGCAGCCATGTGGGTCAGGCCAGGTGTAGCTCAGATGTGCACTAGCAAGAAAGAAGAAGCAATGGAGTAATGTTGGCTTATTGTTTTTTTTTTGCCTGCCACATTTGGATTTATCCTATATATGCCTGCTGTATGATATGAACTGTCAATGACACCTGTGCTTTCACCGTTTGTGTGTACCTGTCTGTTTTGCATGTTTTGAATAAAAATGAAGCTGTTTTGGAATATATTGAACTGTATCTGCGCCGCTCCTTGAATCCATTATGAAGTTATGGGCATCTTTTGCAGTGCTGACTGTCTTTGCTACTTTGCATAGCTCTGTGTCTTTTCAATAAGGTACTTATCAAGTTTAGATTTAAAACCTTAAAAGGTTCTTTCATTAATAATTCTTGATGGTAGTTGATTCCAGATTCTAGTTGTTCTCGGTAAGAAGGCATTGTTTCTCATATTTGTCCAAGCTATCGCTCCCCTTAATTGTCTGTTGTGGGCCCTTAAGTTATGTTCTTTATTTATAAAATTAATTCTTAGCTTAGATATTAATTCCTGGTTGTTAATTATTTTATACATGGTCAAAAGATCGCCCTCTGTCTTCTTTGAAATAATGGCCATAATCCTAGTTTTCTTAGTGTAGATTGGTACGGGGTGTGTTTCAAGTTCCTGATCAGCTTTTTGTATCTGCATTTGGAATTTTCTAATGTATCTATGTCTTTGTTTAAAGCTGGGCTCCATACTTGTGACCAATAGTCCATGTGTGGTCTAACATAGGTTTTATGTAAGGGCATCAGCACTGCAGCAGATTTATTTGTAAAAGCCCTTTTATAGAGGTCATTAAGTGATTTACTTTCCTTGCAACAATTTTGCATTGATTGCTGGACTTCATATTTCTAGATATGATAACCCCTAGATCTCTGAAGTCTTTAACTTTCTTTAGGTCTGTGTTGTGTGTACTATAATTTTGCCTAGGGTTGTTTTGCCTACAGTGCATGACAACACATTTATCAATGCTAAATTTCATGGCCTTTGTGTCTGCCCATTTCACTATTTGTCCCAAGTCTTTATTCATATTTCTACATCCTTCTAATGTGGTCACCCTACCTCCCAACTTCAAGTCATCTGCACATTTGAGTAATATAGTATCCCTTTGTATTTGTATGTCATGAATGAACAAATTAAACAAGAGTTTCCCAGGACTGAACCCTGGGAGACACCACTCAACCCGTCTCCATCCGAAGATAGGAATCCATTAACCCTTAACCTACGGGTTCTGTTATTTAGCCATGATTTTATCCAGGTTATCAATTTAGCCTCTACTTGTAATTTGTGACATTTGTCAATTATACCTGTCTGTGGTAAAGTGTCAAATGCTTTCTTAAAGTCAAAGAAAATGATGTCTACTAATCCCTTCTGATCCAGTTTTTTGGTTATTGAATTATAAAAGCATATAATGTTTGTATTGCAGCTTCTGTTTTTGTTGAATCCATGTTGTGTGTGGTCCCATAATCCCTTGTCTGTAGTCCTGCTTGAATCTCATCTCTTGTTATTCCTACTATAATTTTACTAACTATTGAGGTTAGACTAACTGGTTGATAATTTGAAAGAGAGTTTTTGTTTCCTTTTTTAAAAATTGGGACCACAATTGCCTTCCTCCAGTCATCTGGAAATGACCCTCTTTGTTGGTTTTGTTCCCAGTTATAGCTATTGGTAGTGCCAGCTCTTCCGCAAGTTCTCTACGAATTCATGGATGTAGGCCATCTGGTCTCTTTGCCTTGCTAATATCTAGATTACCTAGTTTTTGTTTAATATAAGCAGTTTTATATACAGTCATAGTCAAAGACATTGTCAGATACTTCCTGAAATTTCTGTGATATTTCTAGAGAAATCTTCTGCTTTCTGCATTTCCACAGTAGAGGCAGCAGAGGAAACTCTTTAGAAATTTCACAAAATATTTCGATATATCTGACCATGTCCATGGTTACTACTGTATGTCCACTTCCACTAGTTGCTGTCTATGAACTAATTCTACAGTGCTATTTGCCAGTGCATCCTTTTGATTATAACTTGAGCAGAAATACTCATTAAATATCCATGCCATCTCCTCAGGTTCACTATACTGGAGGCCTTTACTTGTTAGTAGTCTGATTACACTGGAAGTATTTTTTTGCTGTTGATATAGGAGTAAAAGCCTTTCATGTTATCCTTAGAATGTGCTAGCCTAAATTTTGTGTCTCTGCATGCTTTTTTAATGGTGTACTTCAGGTTGGTCAGAAGGAATTCACTGAGTCTTTTTCTGATAGCAAGAGGTCTGCAGGGCTATTACCACTGCAGCCCTAAAAGAACTATCACTAAAGGTAAAAAGCACTTCACTTGTGGTTATTTGCCTGATTTACTTGCTGTGGGGGAAAAACTATCGAAGTGGTTGCCATTTTCTTTTTACTGTTTAAAAAGAACTGTTTAAACTTTACAAACAGTAAAAGTGCAATCAAATTATGAAATTTTAAAGAAACAAACACCAGAACCTGACTAAACTGAATTTGTTTTGCTAGATTCTAGTATTTGTTTGTTTTCAAAGTTACCAGAAACAATTTTTCTGGGCACCCAAAATCCAGGGTGCCCAGCTTAGTGAGAGGAGCACTTCACCTACGTTCTCTGTAATGAGAATAGTGGGACTTTCTCAACTTCTACAGCCACAGCTGGAACTCATACTGTGGTCTGCAGTGAGAGCAGCCAGCTGCCACTTCTTTGGTGTCTAGTGTCCTCAGCCCTTTGCCCCAACACAGTACACATATCTCACTCGCCTTTACATATTTAAGTTACCATCTGAGACAGACAACCAAAAAAAATCAAAACAAAACTATTTTACAGTTTTTTTATCTTGGACCGCGGGGTTTACTCCCCTCTCCAGCTGCCTTCACCTCTCTCTCTCTCTCTCTCTCTCTTTCATTGCTTGCTCCAGCCCCTTCCTAAACTCCACTTACAACACTAAAATTGCTAAAAACAAACCTTTCCAGCACTTAAAGTCTACGTGCAAACCGATGACTTTTATTTCACTTTTCTATTCAGACCATAGCATTTGCAACTTCCCACTCGTCTGCCAAATTCTGTTGAAATCCTTGACCACCAGGTTGGTCCCACATCACTTGTTCCCACCACCCATGCCTCTTTTACCTCTGTTCCACTACAGTATTACAGTTGCCATCAAATTTATGCAAAAAAATTTCCTATTTTACAATTACTGCTACTTAACCAGTTTGGTTCCCACAGTCCTGCTCTCTGGTTGACGCACAGCACTCAGTGTGTTCACTTTCTTTCTTCTCACTCATTTGCAGCACTCCAACATGCAGCACTATATCCTTACAGACCAGGTCAGAGAGAAACATTTAAAATACATGTTTTTAGAAAAACCTTTTCTATCTCTCTATCACTGACTCTCATGCTCTCCTCCTGGCTCATACATTCCAAAATCCAGTGTCAACCACACCACACATTAACATCCTGGACAGGAGAAAAAAAAATAACATAAGAAAAGCAACTGCTTAGCCAAATCACTGAGCAGCCCAAAACATCACCAACTCACATGGCACTTCTCACTCATCACAATGCCTTCACTAAATGGCACCACCATCTTAGAAATGTTTCTGTTTTACACTCCATTAACAAATTGACAGACATCTTGGCATCAGTGTTCATGTTATAATGGGATATCCATGTCAACACTGGTAACAACAGAACAGAAATAAAAGGGACAGCTACTACTTCACCAAAAAGACCCACCAAATTTATTTATTTAAAAAAAAAATCAAGTAAATAAAAACTAAGGGCCCAATTCCAGAAGCTGTTACAGTGGATGCAAGGTGCTTGCAACAAACAGCAATCTCACAAGTTGCACTTGCACCATTGTGGCAGTCTTTATTCCAGTATGTGGGCTGTGCCAAATGGGGAACCCACTGTGCTGAATGGGCACTGCTCCACCCTTGTGACCTGCAATTGGGTGCGCAAGGTCAAAAGGGGACTTGCGCCATGGCAGGGCTCATAATTCCGATTCCAAGAGCCCCTCCATGGACATCACAAAGGGCTCCACTTAGACCTTCCAGATGATGGTCTCAGCCCCTTTGCAACCAACTGGCACACTGTAAATTGAGGGCTACAAGTGGGGTCCTTGGGTAGGAGGGACACCAAAGGGCATAGGGAGGGTTGGTGTTGCAGCCAGGATGTATGGGGTTGCTGTGGCACCAGGGTGGTGCACATACCCCTGAATCAATATATCATAGGCATTTGCACCCTGCCAGGTGCTGAAGCAATACCTGACCACCTGCTGGCACACTGACCCTCCCTAGGACCCCACCCACCTCCACACCCCCACTAGGCACCTTTGTCCCCCCACACCACTGCTACCAGTGCAGCCCATACCTCACTGTGCCAGCTTAAGGGGTGCCACACCCTTGCAGCATGTGCTGCTGGTGCACCACTGGTCTGGTGCAGTTCTGCACTTGTGGCATTCACGGGGTGTTTGACACTGGAACCCTGCTTTCTTTCAGAATATGGCATAGGGTTCCTGGTGTACCCAGCATTGCCAGATCCTTTGGAGTAGTGCAACTTGCATCACTCCAAGGGCTCCTTCTGGAATTGGGCCTCAAGTGTCTCACATAGTAGTAGCCTATTACATAAATCAAATCTGCAACAGGGACCTTGTGAAATAAATTACATATTTTCATTTGAGCTGACTGACATTGGGCACATCATTTGTGGCTTACGCCACTCATGAGGTTACTCAAGGTCAAACTGCTCTTGTGTAAATAAATAATTTATTCTACAGGCCTGTATTGTGTATATTAGATGGACAGATAGATAGATAGATAGATAGATAGATAGATAGATAGATAGATAGATATAGCTTTAAAACATGGATGGGACTTAACGGCAAGCTAACCTTTGAAATGTATTATATAAAATTAAATATGGGTAAGTCTGCTATACTGGGAAATAAACTCATCTAAGGGGATTACCAGATCATAAACTCACTAAACCTTCAGGTTTGTGGCTTTATGATCATGTTAGCCAATTCAATGGGTTTATTTCCCAGTATAGCAGACTTGCCCATATTTAATTTTATATAATACATTTCAAAGGTTACTGATAGTTTAACTTGTTTCACAGTGTCAGTGGCTCAGCAGGTAGCACACTTGCCTCCGAGGCTGGGAGATCAGAAGGCCATGGGTTCCATTCCCACACCAGGCACTGGGGTTAATATCCCAATACTGACATTGAAGTGCAGCATGAGGGGCTGCTGCAGTCCTGAGGTGCTGTCTTTTGAATGAGACATTAAACCGAGGTCCCGTGTGGTTGTTCAGGTGGACATTAAAGATCCTATGACACTTCTCAAAAACAGTAGGAGAAATTTACCCAGTGTCCTGGCCAAATTTCCTCCATTCACTAGAAACACCACCAACAGCTTAATCTGGTTCAGTTTCAGTTTGTTGCCATCTGTATCCCCACCCCGGATCACCCCTGAAAAAGGGACTTCTAGTCTCAGTGGACTTACCCGGTCAACAAAATTCAATAATAATAATATTTCCTTGGATATCACACTTACCCATCATTTATTCTATTTTAATTACAGGGGCATGTTTGCACCCCTATAGTAAGGGTTGAGTAGCCTGTTTAATGTCGAACCCTGTTTTTTGCACCTTGATAACTTTTGTGTTCTTGGCTGAAATAGCCCAAAATTCAGCATGTGCCATCAAGCTATCAGAATGTCAAGATGTGGAAAATTTCACAAAGGTATTTTGTGCTGTTTTTGAGACACAGAGTACAAAAAAAACCAGGAAAAAGGGACATTTGGTTTCCCTATACTTAACTTTGGGTATTTTGTGCTCTCACTTACAGCCTAGAGGGTGTGCAGTTTTTTTCATGACATTTTCAGGGTTGAATGGGACCATGCCAAGGGTATGCCTTTGGAAGGATTGGTGGAAAAAAATATTAAAGGGTTCAAGAGTTATAATGATTTTAGAGTTAACATTCTGGTGTGACTGGTAAAAATATCCTATTGTGACAGGTAAAAAAAAATACATCACAAGTGGTTATTTGCATGATTTACCTGTCGTGGGTGGAAAAACAGTTGAGATGGCTGCCATATTCTTTTTACGGTTTAAACTTTACAAACAGTAAAAATACAATCAAATTATGATTTTTTTTTTAAAACAAGCACCGGAATCCAGCTAAATGGGACCTGTTTAGCTAGATTCTGTTTTTATTTTTTTTAAAGTTGCCAGAAATAACTTTTCTGGGCACCCAAAATCTAGGGCACCCAATATCTAGGGTGCCCAGCTTAGCAAGATGAGCTGTTCAGCTGTATTCTCTGTATAAGAGCAGCAGAACTTTCATAACTTCTGCAGCCACAGCTGGAACTTGTGCTGCATGCTACAGGGAGAGCTGTGAGCTGCTGTTTCCCTGGTGCCTAGTGGAACCCCCTTCCATTACTATCTCTGTATGTGTGTAATGTTGCCCTGGTGTCTAGTTGCAGCCCCCACCCTCTGATTGCTATCCCTGTAATGAAGTAATCTTTCCCTAGTGTCTAGTGGCACCCCTACCTTCTGATCATCATATCCATTAAACAATAATCTTTCCCTGGTGTCTAGTGGCTCCCCCACCCTTTGATTGGCATAGCCATAATGAAGTAATCTTTCCCTGGTTTCTACTGGCTCCCCTACCCTCCAATTGTAGTCCCCATAATTAATTACACTTTCCTTGGTGTCTAGTAGCACTCCCACATGCCGATCATCATCCCTATAATGAATAAATATTTTTCTGGTGTCTACTGTCATCCTCCACCCTCCAGTTGTGGTCCCTGTGATAAATTAATCTTGCCTGGTGTCTAGTGGCTTCCCCACCCTCTGATCACCATCTCCATTGTAAATTAATCTTTCCCTGGTTTCTAGAGCCACCCCCACCCTCCAATTACTGGCCCTATAATAAATTAGTATTTTCCTTGTGTCTAATGGCTCCCCCACCCTCTGATTTGCTGTCCCATTACTAAATTAATCTTTTCCTGGTATCTAGTGGCACCCCCACCCTCTGATTGCCATCCCCATAGTAAATTAATCTTTCCCTGGTGTCTGGTGACAACACTCACCCTCTGATCGCTGTCCTCATAATGAATTAACCTTTGCCTGGTGTCTACTGGCACCCCTCACCCTCTGATTGCCATCCCTGTAATAAATTAATCTTTTCCTGGTATCTAGTGGTACCCCCAATTGCAGTCCCCATAATGAATTAATCTTTCCCTGGTGTCTAGTGGCACCCCCACTCTCTGATCCCCATCCCAATAGTAAATTAATGTTTTCTTAATGTCTAGTGTCACCCTCCCACCCGGTCACCATCCCCATAGTAAAGTAATCTTTCTCTGGTTTCTAGTGGCATCCCCCCACCCTCTGATCACCGTCCCACTCAGAAAAAGAAAAAACTATCCCATGATTTTTTTGTTTGTTTAACCTGCAAAAAAGAAAATGGTCCCTTGCTGATCTGACCCTCCACCTCCCACTCAGCACCCACCAGCACACACACCCCTGTACACCCCTACATGACTTCACTCACCTGAATAGGTCTCAAGGTGAAAGTCCATGCTTGAAGACACATCTTGTTGTTGGAAACATCGACTGCAATATGTGGAACTAAGGTAAACGTGGTTTAATGTATTTCAATGGGGTTTTCAACAGTGATGCATAACTTAGCCATTTTTGCATATCTTTACACCAAATTGTCAACATGGCTATTTGAGGACCCCATCTCATGAACATTGGCAGTGGAATTCCATAAATCCAACCTCATAGGTGATTCTGTGGTTGCTTTGTGAAATCACCTTTTTGGGCAGGATTTGAAAATTGTCACCACCCTTGTTTATGAGGTTGGGTTTTACTACCATAATAAAATGCCAGCAGAATAGGCCTAATGGTCTTTCGTGTCTGCTTGTTTCATCAGCCCCCACCCTGGGAGTTGACCTTGCTGACCCCCCTCACCCTCTCTGGCTTCTCCCTTCCCAGTCCCGGATATTCTCACTGCACTGGACTTTGCTTCCAGAACCTTTCCCCCTGTACCTGTCCAGGTACCTGCTAACCAGGTAAGTGCACTAGCCATGAAATTACTGTTTTCAGGCATGACCTGGGAGAGTACAACAAATAATTGACAGATACATTACATAAGTACAGGAAATTACATATAAGGCAGAAAATCAAACAGTCAGTAAAAAGATACATAACAACCAATCTGACATTACATGATGTAAAACTTACGGAGCGTACAATACAGGGTAGGCAGAACAGTTGGAAAGTTGATACATCGGCCAAGTAACAAAAACATGATGTGGGAAACTAGCTCTGAGTCAGTGAAATCTGTGTTAAAATTGGCTTCAGGAATTAAAACATCCAAGAAGTAATAACAGGGAAAGCAAAAAATTAGCCCACAAAGGAGATTGAAGTGATTGAGTGAGAGTGGGTGTGTAAGGTGGTAGATTGTATTGTTGGAGGTTAATGGAAGTTAAGTAGGGTCAAAACAAGTGCAGGGGTCTGCGAGAGACAGATGGCAGTGAAGCTCTTGTTTAAAGCTGATGTGGGATTTTGCCTGCCTAAGTGCAAGAGGAAGGGAGTTCCACAGCTTAGGGGCAGCATGATAGAAAGCTCTGGAGCCCTTCGATGTGTGACATCTGGGCACGTTAAGTTGTGACTTATTCACTGACCACAGCCCATAGGTGGAGGTTTGAGGTACAAGCATCGTAGTAAGTAAGGAGGGTGTTTGCTTTCTGATTGTTGAATCCATCAGGGAGCCATAAAGAGTATTGTCGACAGACAGAGGGAGAGAGCCAGCCCAGGTCACTGTAAAGGTAGCAGTGGTGCTTGAGACATGGTGATGAGGTGGTGTGCTGACATATATTACATGTTACGTCCCATTTATGAAGGGTAGTTTTATGTGCAAAGGCAAAGGTGGGAGCACCATAGGTGAAGGCAGGGAGAAGGATACCTCTGGCAATAGCCAGCTTAGCTGAGGGAGTAAGCATAAAGCTAGTTTTTTAAGCTACTCCCAGTTTAGCATTCGCTGCTTTGCAGGTGGATTGTACATGTAGATTGAAATCTAGGGATTAATCCAAGAGTACTCCCAGGTACATAAATGAGGTAGCACACTCTATCTGAGTGCCACCTGAGTCACATACCAGAAGGGAAGTTTGACAAAACCTGAGTTTAGGGGCAGAGCCAAGTAACACTGCTTGAGTTTTCTTGGCATTGAGTACAAGCTTATGGGCAGACAGCCAGTTTTGTACATTCTTGAAGTCAGAGGAAAGGGATACATTTATGTTGGTGATATTTTCAGAGCTTGAGTAAAGGATGAATTAATCTGCATAGAGAATAGATGAGCACAAATGCAGATCATCAGCTATATTATTGATAAAGAGTGAGAAAAGAAGGGGTCCCAGGATAGAGCTCTGGGGAACCCCAATGTTAATAATAGCTCTGTCAGATATGGAGGAGTGAAATTTCACAGTCTGAGTCCTGTTTGATAGAAAACCTCCTGAACCAGTCAACTACAGTGTGTGAGAAGCTCAGATTCTGAAGAATGGAGAGAAGCATGGGGTGAGCAATGGGATCAAAAACCTTGGTGAAGTCAATAAAAATGGCCTCTGTTAGTTGATCTGCATCCATGTTGGAAAGCATAGCGGTTGTGAATTTGAGAAGAGCTGTACAGGTGCTATGACCTTTCTGGAAGCCATGCTGTGTGTCTGAGAGAAGTCTTAACTTTGTTAGGAAGTCTATAGTTTGTTTTGCGACTAGTTTTTCTAGAATTTTGCTCATGACCGAGAGGATGGTTATAGGCCTATAGTTGGTGATCTCCTTAGGGTCCCCTTTTTATGTTGTCTTGCACCTGTGCAAGAAACATGTTGCCGTAACTTTGGAAAAACAGGTTTTGGAGTCACGGTCATGCTGTGGACAGTGGCACCACTGCTTTTTCAGGCTGGATTCCATGGCACAAATTAGATTGCATGCTGTCTTTGACAGCAGTGCAAAAGCATGCCACCACCTTCAAACATTTTAGCCGCTACAATGAGGGAGCTCTACATCATTGCAGGGCGTGCCTTGTGTTGTGTAACATTTCAATAAACATGGCGGGCGCCGGCTCGCTGCCCACTCTCACAGTCCCTATGTATCCAACTTCTGGGGGTGCCCAATCCCCCTGTCAGCATATGGGCCCCCTTTCCTGCTGTGGTGTGCTGAGGGGGTGCCCAATCCCCCTCGGCATCATGCTTCCAAATGCAGACATCCTTGTCGACGGGGGTGCCCGATCCCCCTGTCGGCATGTTAACCCCGCTGCCATTTTCCTGGCACTGCCCCCAGTTGAATTCCATGCCCGCAATGGGAGCCCACCCCAATGTGGGTGACATGATCCCCCCCAACCAATGTGCCACAATGGGAGCCCACCCCAGAGTGGCCACAACCTGTAAAAAAAAAAAAAAAAGCAGAAATTGTCTAGGATGATTTTTTTTTTACCTGAAACAAAGGAAATGGTCCCTCGCTGGCTGTTGGCAGGCCCCCACCCCCAACTTGCAACCACCATCTGTGCAACCCACCTCCCCACACCCCCCTCACCCCATATATACCTCCAGAGCCCAGAGCGATGATCTTTGGTGGACCAGGAACACGTCTGCACTAGTCAAAGTCGACCAAGAACTGAAGAAATGCTGGTAAGCTATATAATGGCATAAATAAGGGTTTTCCAACTTTGGTGCATAGCTCAGGCATTTTGGGGAATTTTGGCACCAGATTTTCAACATGGCATTACTGGGACCCCACCTCATGAATTCAGTCACTGTCATGGCATTATCTGGTAAGAAAAGGTGATTTCATGGTCACAGCGTGAAATCACCTTTTGGGACTGATTAATGAAATGACAGTGCCACTGTCCATGAGGTGGGCTCCCAAAAAGCCTATGTTGCAAATTTGGTGAAAAAATTACAAAACATTACCATGTTATGAGCATGCTTTGTGCAGTTCTTATGCACGCTTATAACTTTGAGAACGTTTGATATTTTTGCTCCAGATTTTCAACATTGCCATTTTTCCACACTTCCTTATGAACAGTGCAGCTGTCATTTCCCACATTGTGCCCGAAATGTGTTTTCAGACATTGAGTGCACAGTGGCGCAGTCGCTGTTGGAAACCAATGTTCAGGACAGAGTAAGAAAATCACAGTAACACTGTTCATGAGCAGAGTTCCCAAATCTCTTATGTTGAAAATTTGGTGAAAAAATTTCAAATAATGACTGTTATGAGCGTGTGTTGCACAGTTTCCACGCATGCTTTTAACTTTGAGATTTTTTAATATTTTTTCTCAAGATTTTCAACATTGCCTTTTTTTCACACCTCTTTATGAACAGTACAGCTTCATTTTTCACATCCTGCTCGAAATGTGTTGTCGCCCATCTGGCACACAGTGGCATAGTCGCTTTAGGAAAACAATGTTTGGGACACAGTAAGAAAATCACAGTAACACTGTTCATGAGCAGAGGTCCCAAAATGCCTATGTTAAACAGCTGGTCAAAAAATTCCACAAAATAAGTATGTTACAAGCGTGCATTGCGCAGTGTCCACGCACTGTAGTAAGTCTGAAAATGTTTAATATTTTCACTCCAAATGTTCAGCATTGCCATTTTTGTACACCTTTTTATGAACAGTACAGCTGTCATTTTTCACATCCTGCCCAAAATGTGGTAAAGCACAACTGGCGCACAATGGAATGGTCGCTGTGGGAAAACAATGTTTGGGACAAATTAAGAAAATCATACTGCCACTGTTCATGAGCAGAGATCCCAAAAGGCCTACATTAAGAATTTGGTGAAAGAATTCAAAAAAACAGACTGTTACGAGTGTGTGTTGCCCAGTTTTCATGCACGCTCATAACAGCAAGCATTTTTAATATTTTCACTCCAAATTGTCAACATTACCATCTCTTCACATCTCCTTATGAATGGTGCAGCTGACATTTTTATGTGATGCAGAATTGTGCAGTCACTGTCGGAAATCAACATTTGGGACACATTAGCGAAATCACAGGAACACTGTTCATAAGCAGAGGTTCAACATGCTTTCATGAGGTGTGGTCAGAAAAAGGCCATGTTGAAAATTTGGAGTGCGAATACCAACAAATGCCAAGGGCGTTAGGGTTTCTAACCATAACATCCCACCCTGTACAGACTAACAGGCATCAGGGTGTGCCTCTGGATTGTCGGCTGTGATGCTCACACCATTTCACCCCCACCCTGCAGCCACTGACAGGCATCCAGGTGTGTCTTGGACTCTTCGGCTCCAAAGTTCACCCCATTCTCCTATGTTGCACCCATCGTAACATACTTCCTTATGAAATGGGGTGAGTGTAAGGCCTGATGACCCCAAGGCACAATGCGACACTTGTCAGAGTCTGCAGGGTAGAGTGAAGTGAAATGGCATTAGAGTTGCAGCCAACAACCCAAAGACACACCCCAATGCATGTCACTCTCTGCAGGATGGGCTGGGGTTCACGTCAATTCTATACTTCAGTGCCATTCCTATTATGCATCTCTCTAACTCTTGCACTACCAATGCCAATGCCAGCAAGACAACATTCAGCATTGACAAATGCTTGTTTAAATTCAGGCGTAACACAGGCAATTTTGAAGATGTCAGGAACTTTGCTGAAGGAGAGAGACAAGATGAAAATGTTGGCCAGAAGGGAGGCAATAAAAGGTGCTGCAAGTTTCAGGAGCTGAGGCTACAGGGTATCTGAGCCAGGACTGGTATTGTCAGAGATAGTCTGAAGTAACTTAAGGACCTCAAACCTAGAAATTGCCTTGAAGAGGAATGGGGGAGTATTAGGCTGTCTACAGGTAGAAGAGCAATGAATGGTTGTCTGAGGAGTAGGAGAGGCCTAAGAGTCTGTCTTCAACGATAGGAGGGAGAAGGTGTACTGGGAAAGATCCGAGAACATTCGATTGAAAGAGTTTGCTATGGTGTCTGAGTCATTACAATGTACACCATTTAATATCATGTCCCCTGGTGTAGTCGACTGATAAGCTCCAAGAAAGGTCTTACATGGGCCCAGAATTTCCTAGGATCACCAGCAGAGCTTATAAGTAACTTTTAAGAAGGCTACATTGAAACTTTGGGGTCAAAATATATGAAAATGGTGAAGTTATTTGCATACATTGAAATTTTTCTACACACACTCAACTTTGGAAACTTTAAATATTTTCACCCCAAATTTTCAAAATGGCCATTTTATACATTACCTCATGAAAGCTGTCAGTTTTCAAATCCTGGCCAAAATGTGTTTCTCACCTGAGGCACAGAATAACATTGCAGTAGTGCAGAATAATATTTCAGTGGGGATTTGAAGATTCTTAGCATTGCATTCATGAGGTGGGGTAATAACAAGGCCATGCTGACACTTTGGTTGCTTTTTGGCCAAAATGCACCCTGGTAACGTACATATGTCCATTTATGGAGGGTTGGGAGTGCAGGGCCCTCCAGGCCCTGCACTCTCACAGGAAAATGTGGATATGATTATAGTATCTCAAAAAGTAAGGAAATTCTTTGCAAAAAAACTAATTTAATGCACCAGTCAGGGTAACTTAATGCCATAAAAGTAGGGAAATGTGGTGTTTGGGTTACAGACCCTAATGCCCCCCACCCCCAAGCAGCAAAAGGAAAAAAAACAGGGTTTTGGGTCTCTGGAGTCTTGGTGAATCAGTGGAGGTGGTCTTCCTTAGGGGCTGTCAACCCTAATGCTCCCCTTCCCCCCTGTGGGCCCTGCATGAAGCAAACAAGATCACTTGTGATGCTGTTTGCTCATGGAATGGAGTGGGCATTAGGGTGGACAACCCCTGAGGAAGACCCCTCATTGATTTGCCAAGACTTCAGACACCCAAAACCCTAACGTTTTTTCCTTTTGCTTCTTGGAGGGTGGGGGTTGTTAGGGTTTGAAACCCTAACACCACATTTCCCTACTTTTGAGGCAGTAAGTTACCCTAACCGGTGCATTAGCACAGTTTTTTTTGCAGATAATATTGTATTATACATACTTATAATACTTGGCAGCACTTGTTTGTTGAAACCAAGTATGAGATGTGTGCCATGAGTTGCACACAGCACACTGTTTATTATTTATTATTGCAATGCAGCCACATCACATGGGTAGGCTCTTATTGCTTCTCATTTGATCATTATTTTTATTTATTTAGATTTTGCTAACCGGGTAGCCATTTTTTTTACCAGGTCTCTTTTGGCACAACCAGCAAATGAGTACCCAGCCTTAATACAAAATAGATGCTTGGTATTGGCAAGTAGTAGATACTTGCATCTCTCCTTCCCTCTCTGTCTTTCTCTCTGTCTCTCTCTCAGCACTATCTCATCAGAGTCTTTTGTCCCATGGATTCTAGAAAAAGACTTGAAACTACTCAGTGAATACTGTACACTGTACAGAACTTTTAATTAAATAGAGTGAGCTGTCTTTCTCTCTCTTCCCCAGAATTCACAAGGGCCCATGAAGGAGTTACTGATTGTTTTGCTAGATTATGTGTCATAGTTGTCCCTTTCCCTGCTCCTAGAGAGTTCCACTGCCTGGCTTGCTTTTCTCCCACCTTAGCAGTTGTACTTTATTTTTCATACAAATAATGAATTGAAATATTCTCTTTGGCCCTCTGTGTTAAATATTACAGATGTTGTCCTCTTTCTGTGTATTTTAACACATTTATTCAAACATTTATAAATAATCAGAAGTAATCAGACCCCCACCATCCATATTGCAGTTCTTATGTAATAAGGGCCAGAGCGTAAGCAAATTCTACCAAACCTAGTAGATATCCAGATTCTTTGTGATTTTTTCATGGGTGTTAGCTTGCACCAGATGGCAGAGCAGAACATTTCATATGCCAACTATCCTTTATCTAGAAAAAAATTGATTTATGCAGCTTTAAAGGTCCACGTTAGGAGTAGTTCTGGTGCTCTTGTATCCCTTAGTATTGTGAGGAGGATTTTGAATTTAATGTTTAATTTACTGAAACAATGTATGGGAGAGTCAGTTGGGATCCACTTCATTATTTGGTGTAATTTTCACTTCTGAATTAAAACAATTGGGGGCATATGATGGCATAGGATGACATCAACCATACTGTATCTGAAAGAAAATGTCCATCCATAAATATTGTGTAATATTTCACTTTGCAGTATTTGCACATTCAATAAGACCAACCAGGCAATATGGTTTAGCAGGTGGACTTAATTAGCATGAGAAGACAAAAAAAGCTGACTCGTAAATCATTTACCTTGGTGTTTCCCTGCAATGGAATACTTCTGTAGAACAGTTTAAGGAGGAATATCAGAACCTGGCACAGTCTATTTAATTTGAGATTATGTTCAATACCAGTGTTACATGATAGTCCCTGGTGATCTCTACATGCCTTGCTAACTGGTAACCTCTGTACACAACCTCTGTTTTATAGATATTTCTGTATTTGTGATCACTTTTTTTAATTTATTTGCTCTGCTTAATATTTTTAATGCGTGCCATCATTTTTCATGCACAGTATGCTAGTGTACATTTCCATCTTTTAGCACAGCATGGGTTTTTAGGCATATCATTTGTGATTTCAGTTTACTGTCTCTTGAGATTTCATGGTTTTTAGTGTGGAAAAAATGCCATTTATCCAAGATTTTCTCCATGAAAACAGTGCAGCCAAGGAAGGACTAAAGCAAAGGAAAATAATGTGACTTGGTCACTGTATTGCAATGAGACAGTAGATGTGGTGGGGTTTGCGTCTGGAGTCCTAAGGTTCACATTGCAGTGTTCAGTCCCCTGGACTAAACTGCCACCCTTATGTTAAGTGCTGTATCTTTCCCAGTACCAGTATTGAAGCATTCTAATCATTATCTGTATAGCACTAATACAGTACTGCACAGTGACACTTGATTGTGTTCTCCATCTTGTTCCTAACTACAGTAGAGATGTTGCAAAGATTAAATTCTCTGTCTATGTTTACGGCAATTTGGAGGCAGTATAGTGCAGTGGTTTAAGGCTCTGAGCTGCAAATCTGGTGACATCCAGCAGACCAGACCTGGGTTTGAATCCCACAGCTTCCACTTGCATACTGTGTGACCCTGAGCAAGTCACTTAACTTCCCTGTGCTCCCAGGTCGCACCTGTAAAAAAGCTTTCAGCTATTGTGTGCTTCTCCTGGTTAAACAAATAAAAAAAAAAAAAAGTAGTCAACTTGGCCTTCATGTATCACTTTTCAAAATTGTCCCAATTTCTGGAACAACTTCGCTGACACTTTGCCCCTGCACTCCACAGGTGAATTTTGTAATAAATTTGCTTTACGTTGAAGTTGAGCAAAATTTTGCAAGAGAATTTAAAAGGTTTTTGGAAAAGAAGTTTAGCTGTAGGTCACATGGTACAGCCAGCTCTATAAACTGTGCACAGATTCACTTTCATTTTGCAGTTCTGAAAGTTTTGTGTGGTGGACAGCTCTGCTCCTCCATTGGTTTCTTAATGAATTTATCTGGGTTTTTCTGGAGTGCTTTTAGCCAGCCAGAGTTCTGCCTTTTATTAGCAGTTTTTATGGATTTTATTTTCTTTTGAATCTATACATCATTTTCAAACTTTTTTGTTGTTTTTCCTGTTTTCAAAGCTCTTTTTATGGAGTCCTTCTTTAGTGAATCTTTGCAGTTTGGATGTTTTGCCATTTTCTTCTTTCTTCTAAATTTATTTTCTTTCTATTATTCTCTCTTCTTAATATTATTGCGGTGTGACAGAAACCCTATATTTAGGATTGAGTAGGATGCTCAGTGTTAAACCCCTAACTTTGCAGTTTAATGACTTTGGTGGGGTTCAGTGGAATAGCCCACAAATTAGAATTTTCAATGGATGAGCCATGTTGTGAAAATGTGGAGAGTTTCATGAACAGTAACGCTCACTAAGCGTGTAAAAAAATGGCGGCGATTTTGAATTTGCCAAGGATCTTTTGCCCAATGAGTAAGCAGAATAGGCAAAGGAATATGTTGGGTGGTGATGGGGTAAGGTTAGTGGCACTTTTTCTTTGCTGGGCATATTTTGAAAGTTAATGTACCCCCCCCAGCACGGGTACTAGCCAATCAGAACCCAGCAAATAAAAAGCCCATTTTCTAATAACTGTTACTCGTCCTACAAAATTTGTATATTCTAATTTCCCTGTTTTGAATTTTGATACATTTGTACTGTGAGACTGTGTGGGTTTTTTTTGGGGGGGAGCAGAGTGATCTGCTAAGCACAACTCTATCTGCAGAGAGTGCAACTCTATCATGATATCCAAGTGTAACACAAAAATATCATATCTGTTAATTTTGTTTCTTTCCTGTTTGATATAATAAGGAATGCTCTTCTTAGTAGGAGGCTTCTAATAAAATGTTTTATTCCTTTGCTCTCCAATCACAGTGTGACTCGATGTGTTAGACGTATTAATGTGGTCCAAACTGAATGCATTCCAGATATGTAATTGGAAGAATGCTAAATGTTTATTCTCAATTAATAACACCGTGGCCCAGACATTCAAACTGTGCCCATAAAGTGCGCAATAGCAGGAGCAAGCGTAAGTCTATTGCGCCCATGTGCAACAGAAGCAATATTCAAAAAAGGAGCAGGCCAAATTGAGCCTACAACCAACGTCTGAATATCGCACAACCTGCACCATAGCGCAACTAGGGAGGGGAAGCTGAGCAGATATGATGCACTATGGCGCAATAAGGGATGTTCAGCTGAGCAGTCCAGAGGCGCCATAGCACAAGCAGGGAGCCCCCCAGCTGCAGAGCAATGTAACTGCACAACCAGGGAGGTAGGGACCCACCACCCATGCCACAGATGGGCACAGGAACACACAGCAGAACAGATATTGTCCCCCCACATCCCAAGCACTGCACAACCAGGGGAGGGCTGGAATAACCACTGGTCCATGGAGTCAAGCAACCAACCCACAGCCTGGCCATGGTGCCCCATCACACCTACTGGCAAGCTGTGACTGGCACACAAGGAGGGCAGACCACCCTATGCCACACCATCCCCCCCAGTGCACAGCGCACCCTGCACAGCGACCCCCAGACAACACCCCATGAGCAGTGACCACCACTACAGGAATCCTCATGCATGCCACCACCCCCACAGTGGCAATGCAACCCTGTGCACCACATAACCATGCAAGCCAGCCCCACCATGAGCACCCATCAGCAGGTTGCAGCACATGGCAATGCAACAACGGCAGACAAAGTGCCACCATGCACAGTCCCCTTAGGTACTGCTGAGACACCGACCATGCATTGGCACAAGAGTGACACCCTATCGGATGGTCATGTAAGTGACACCTCCCCCAGTGGTACAGCACTCTGCACAGTATACCAGTAACACACCCCGGCCCACCACTGGCCACAACAGCCAGCACAGACACCCACAATGGTGTGTGGAAGCATGCACCACACAAGATGCCACACAGGGTCTGGACAGACACCCACCCATACCCAAGGACACAACAACACAGGGACACAGTGGTGGGGCAACCAAGCCCCCATTGTGGGCCCATGTAAGCCATGTACACACAACCTGCAGTCCACCATGGCACTGGAGTGCCAACCACCCTGTGCCAGCACCATGGACCAGTACCCCACCATGAGTCACCTGGAGCACAAGCCACAGACAGTGAGGCAAATCCCCTGCAACACACACAAGCCACAGCATGGAGGTGGGACAATGACTGTGTTGCCCACAGTGCCACCTGAGCCAGGCATGCACCACACCAGTGACATGGGCATCCCAGCAAAGCGACAGGTACAGTGTCCGCCATGTAGGGAATGCCACCACTGACATGCCAGCAGATCATGCAGGTCATAGACAGGCATGGGTGTCGGCTGCACAGGTCATGAATGGGCCGATGGGTGCACCATGGACACAGAGCACGTGCCATGGACCTCTGCACACAGTCATCCAGTGCACGGGGCACAACACACACAACACAGACACTGACTGATATCCACCCCCACACCATAGACACCTCCCCATGGAGACACACACATACCCATGACTGCACCACCCCTGATGTCATGCACACCACTGCAGCTGAGCACCTATAGCCCGTTGCAAATCAGAGACCACCACAGTATTCATAGAAAAGTCAAATGTATTATAAAATATATATATAAACTATTTACAAGATCAACAAGAACTTTATACAGGTGGTAGGGGACACAAATAAGGTGGGGTGGGCAGGGGCAGGTGGACAACTGGGATGGATGGAGGGGGGAGAGTTGTTCCAGGGGGATGGGAGGTCAGGGACAAGGGACTAGTGTTGCCCATGCTGGTCCAGGCTCTGGCTCCGCCTCGCACGTCGCCTCCTCAATACCCCTGCCTCATCTATCCTCCAGAGGATGGCCACTGTCTCCCAGGCCAGGGCAATTAGCTCCCTCAGGGTGTCTCGTATCTCCCTCAGATGTCTCGCACCTAGGATAAGGGAGCACAGTCAACACATGTGAATGCACAGCCCCATACAGCCCACCCACTGTGCATGGCATACGACCATGGGACATACCACTGTGATGGTGTGTGACCAGCTGCAGTGATCACGTCCACAGGACATGCCCACCCAGGCACATACAGCCATGCAGAATGCTGCACACACCCACCAGCTAAGTCACGCACAGCACCACCGTACCCATCCAGTGACATGGCTAAGTGGTGCAAAGGCAGTGGCACAGCCATGTACCTGGTGCACGCATGCACCACCAGTGATGCACACCCAGACATGCATTTCCACTGGACAGTGTTGACCATAAGCAGTGGCGTGCATGGCAATGATGTCAATGAATGGTAGCCATGCCCCGCTGCCCACCTTGTCACACAGCATGCAATATTAATCAAGGATGTCTGTCACTCACCTTCATCGGGACAGTCGGGTGGCCATTGTGGACCCTCGGCCCTCCCGACTGTGGCCTCCACCGCCCTCCCTGCTGCCTGCAAGTGGCGTACCTCCTCCGGGCCTGTGGGGACAAAAAGGAGAGAAGAACATCAGTGCACTCCCAAAGCAAGGCACCCCTGCCCCAAGGAGTGTGCCCCCCAACCAGCCAGACCCACCCACCACACACCCTGTGAACACCACCACAGCCAAACCCAAACAGTCCCTCCCCTATGTGCTGGACACAAACAACAATGTGACTCATATAGGAGATAACAGTGTGTTGATGGAACCCCTACCTGGTCGTGGTACCGTGCCCTTCCTAGCACGTGACCTCAGTCTTGCCAATAAATCCGGCTCCCTCCTTTGCAGGTCACCATAACGGTGCCTGCACTGCTCTGCCATCCTGCCCCTGCCTGTCACTGTTTCAAGGGCTGTGGCCACCTCTTGCCACACCTGGGATCTAGCCCTATCCAGGGGGTCACCCCCAAACAGAGGCCTATGGTGTGGCTCCACTGTGGTCACCAAGTTGGCAAGCTCGACAGCAGACCATGGAGCAGCCCTTCTCCGCGCCATTGCAATGCTATAGTAGGCAATATGGCACTCTGCAGCGTGGTACCCCATGTACAGATGCTGCATGATACAGCACTGCCATTCCCTATCACGCTGTTACCGAACAGCGTGATAGAGGTGCACCTATGCTCGACGCATGGCGCCAAGGAGGCAAAGGTCAGGCACAGGGTCAAGGGTCCATGGCACCAGGCCACGCACAGCACCATCGGACGACAATGCATCTAGCGCGATTGGCTGCCTGTGTGCCAGCGCCATAGCGGACTATCGGGCAGTCATGCTATTGCTCCTATGAAGGCCCATTGTCACAGCGCCATGTAGTGACCTTCGCTATAGCACCACTGGCACAATGATGGACATGCCCTGCATTGCCTACCACACACAGCACGTCATCAGCATGGCAGACGCCTGTGTCAGCAGTCTGGGCATGCGCAGTGAGGTGTACTACGCATGCCACAGAACTGCGCCATTGGCTCAGCACGTTCAGCACAATTGCGCAAAGGCATGATATTCAGCCGTCTTATGCTAATCATCCAATCAGCCATTCAATGGCACAGCAACACGATTTGCATCTAATTAAAGTTGCTCCTCACCTAATTTGCATGGATTGCGCTATAAAGGTGCGACAAAGTGCTGCAGTGGCCATGGTCGGTTACTGCAGTTTATTGGTGAGTTGCATGCTGTGTGGGAGAGAGGACTGTGGATTCAGGGACATGCATGGGACTGCACAGTCACAGATAACAACTGCCATCCTTACAAGCTATATAATGACCGAGCACGTTCTTGGAGAGGAGGACAACGGTGGTGGGAGGAGGAGGAGGCCGAATTTCACTAAGTCTGAAACCAAGGCCCTTTTTGATGCCTACCTGGGTCAGGAGCCACTGCTTAGTGGATGACGGGGCACCCCTCAGGCCCATGCTGCTGCATGGGAGGAGGTGGCACGTGCCATGAACCTGCATGGCAGCCACCAGCACTCCGTGCAGGAGTGTAAGAAGAAGATGGGTACAGACAGGAGGAGGGTAAAGAAAAAGGTGGCTGCCATCAGGGCGGCACGTGCTGCAACAGGTGGGGGACAGCCAGAGGTGGTACAGCTCACCCCAATGGAGGACAGGCTTGCTGCAAGCATGCACCGAAGTGCCATAGAGGGGGTTCCAGGTGGTGGCTTCCAGACAGGTGGTGGCCCATCTCTGCATGATAAGTCATGGTCTGTCTTGGGGGGGTGGGTAGGTCACATGCAGTAATGCGACTTTGCTTTCCCTTACAGATCCTGAGCATATGCATGGGTCAGCCGTGGTGGGCCTGTCCACTGCAGACAGTGGGACAGAGTCGGAGGTGGGACCTTCCACCTCCACAGGTATGTGTGCGTCTGTACGACAGTGGGACCACATGTCTGTCCACATTGATGTCATTGAGACAGGTGTGGAGGAAGCCCTGCCTGTGTCCCAGCGTGCTGGCGTCCATGGATGCTAGCACGCTGTGGCTGTGGCCAAGACAGTCTGGCACCAGTGATGATGACATGACCATCATGGACAGTCACATGTGTGTGCCACAGGATGGACACACAGCAGGGCAATTTGCGCCCATGGCTGTGGCTGGTGCCGCCGTTGGGGCCTGCTTGTCAGCACAGTCCCAGGCTGTGCCTGTCAGCACCAGTGGGGCAGCACTGGTGTCTGTTCAGGACAGTGGGACTGTTGCGGTCACTGCAGTGGCACCACTGAGCCCTGGTGTGCGGCAGCTGGAGGGACAGCATCATCAGTCACCCACGGGCCTGGGGGTACAGGGTTCAGTGGCGGCGTCTGTGCACCAGCTGTGGACATGCCCAGACCTGGTCCTGGTGCAGAGCGCCCACCCTCAAGGGGTGCTGAACATCAGTCCCTTGCACACCCTGAGGGACAGGATGCTGAGGAGGCTGATGACCTCTTGGACGAGCACACCCACCTACTGCAAGCATCGGTCAAGCAGCAGATGCTGCTTGCGATGTCCGTGGAAGCACTGTGTGTGGCTCTGTAGTGGGCAGAGGAGCGTTGCAGCAGAGACATGGACCAGATCCTGGCACGGATGGACCGTTTGCTGGAGGATGTGACCGCAGCCATTGACAGGCATGCACAGGCATTCATTGCTGTCATGGCCACAATGGGCACACAGTCAGGTGCCCAAGCATCGCTCACACCATGCAGTGCACTCTCCACCCCCGTTCCCGGCGTTATGCGACTCCCACCCTGTCAATGCCGGGTTCAGTGTGGGCATCCCGGGCACTCCTGATGCAGGCATGTTCGGTGTGCTGCAGACCCCTGCGTGGGCACGGTGGCGTTCATACAGTGGAACCCCTGTGGGATCATTGGTGCCACTCCATGAGGCCAGTGGTCAGCCTGCCAGTGCTGGTGGGTCTCGGCGGGGCCGCCCATGCATCTGTGGCAGACTGACCTGTCTCCCAGCATGGCTACTGTCTGGTGCTGCCCTGTGTGCATTGTGTGTTTCAGTGGACAGTGCACGGGTGGGTACCCGGCCCTGCACGCGGACACACAGTCCACCTGCACACCCTCCTGGCTGCTGTCCGCAGTTACGTGTGCATGATGATGCCTGCATTGTGCTGTACTCCAAAGTGCAATGGTGCCCAGCATCTGACACACGCACATAGACAGGCAGTGGGCATGGTGGCCTGTGGACATGTGTGTTGCTAGGGTTGACGTTCTGGGTCAGTGTGCCTCCTGCCCTCTGTGCACATTTGGTGCGTTGTGTGTGTGCGTGTGTGTGTGTCTGTCCATGTGGCGTGTTAATCCTCACCCATCCCTGGTTGTGTGTGTGTGCTTCTGTGCCCTGCCACTTCCCTTGACGGCATGCACCCCTGGTGTGTGTCCATGCGTGTTTGTGGGTTGTGCCTTGGCCACTGGTGGTTGCATGTATCCCCATGACTTACCTGGGTTGGCTAAAGTGCTCCTCCGTGATGTTGTCCCGGTGCAGCTGTGCCAGCCGGATCAGTTGGGGGTCCTGTCGGCCAAGGGGGGACTGCCCATCACCATCGTCACCGGCGTCCTCATCATCCCCATCGCTGTCCCCCTCTTTGACCTGTATGACTATCCCACATTCATTGGCCATGTTGTGCAGGATGCAACAGCCCAGGCATATCCCAGAGGCCTTTGAGGGGCTGTACTGTAGGGCACTGCCAGAGGTGTCCAGGCAATGGAAACATGCCTTCAGCATCCCAAACACCCACTCAATGACATTGCGTATGGTGGCATGTGCCTCATTGTAGCATTGCTGCGATGGGGTCGTGGGCCGCCGGTAGGGTGTGAGCAGCCAGGATGGAGTGGGTATCCACTGTCACCTGTGTGTAGGGTGGAGGTTAGTTTGGTAATCAGCATCACCCTGCCCCAAGCCATGTAGGCCACTACCCATGGCACCTCTGGCCATGCCCCCCCAGGCCCTCGATATGTCCATTTGGTTTGCATACTAACCCACTAGGTGTCCTGTGGGGATGTCTCCACTCTCAAAGCAGTGGCACAGTGCCGACTGGTGCCAGATGTATGAATCGTGTGGTCCCCCAGGGTATGTGGCACAGACATTGATGATGCACCCCCTGGCATCGCACACCACCTGGCAGTTGATGCTGGAATAGCCCTTGCGATTCATGTATGTGGCCCCGTCGTGGCCAGGCATATGGCCACATGGGTGCAGTCTATTGCCCCTACTACACCAGGCATACGTGCTACCCTGTAGAACTCCTGTACATTTGCTGTGTGCTCCGCTGCTGTGCTGGGGAAATGGATGTACTCCTCAGCATGTGACAGCAGTGTGCTGAGGAATTGGGTGAGGTGGCATGACGTGGCCAACTGGGTTATGCCTGTGGTGTCCCCAGTTGGTCTCTGGAAGGTACCTGTGGTGAGCAAGCACATGCAGGCTGTTACCTTGGTCTCCACTGACAGGGCATGACTCCGTCGTGTGGGTGCCTGCATCACATCACTGCATAGCTGACAGAGCAGCCTCAGCATTGTCCTGTTCAGGTGGTACCGGCCCACAATCTCTGTATCTGTGTACATCTCAAAACTGGTACGGGCTCGGTACCACCTGTTGGGGGCGTACCACCGACGGGCCCTTCCATGACCATGTCCACCTGCTGCCCGCCTTCTCACCCCTCTCATTACGGCCTCCATGTGGAAGGTGGCACTGGCCATATCCCTGGCTTGAGTTCCACCCCTGGCAACTGTTGCTTTTATACCCCCCACTGTCCTGGCTACTACCTCCCCTGCACTGGGTACACCTGTCTGTGCTGGCCTCTGAGTTGTGTGGCTCCCCACACCTTCCCTGTGCCTGTCTTTTGCTGTGGCATTTCCCTGGCCTGCCCTGTTCCTGCCACTTGCCCTGTCTGTGCCTCTGCCTCTGTCTCATGTGGCTTCCCTGTAGCGTTCTTGCGCCTCTTCCTTGCTCCTTTTTATTTTGGCTCATTTCCACTATGGCGCAACTTCCGCTTGCTCCACTGTTGCACATTGCGCAAGTCTTTGACTATCACACTGCGCCATTTATGCATGGTTCCTCCCCCTTCGGTTGCACATGCCTTCATTATCATTGCGCTGTTGCTCAGTATGATTTCGTGGGCGCAACAGCCTCTGCTGAATATCGCAGAATGGCGCAAATTCAGACTTGCACAGGCACAACCCTATTGTGCATGGCTCAACTCTTTTGAATATCTGGGCCCATTTCCATTCATTCATTTATCTCCATCGTATTCAGACACTCTAAATATGTGGTTTCTCTGATGGTGAAAAAAACGGGACATATGTTAGAGACTTTCCTTCTTATGAATATGCAGGATCTTGCTTTATTCTTCATCAATATAGGGATGCTAATAATGTATAAAATTATTTTTAATGTTTTGCTTAAAACAGGAACACTGTTACAAGAACTGAAATCATCCTCAGGATTATCATTTAACAGCACTTTTGCTAAAAAATTAGTTCTGTATCCACATCACGTTAGAAATTCCAGTTTTTTGAAAGTATATAAAAATGTAGCATCAACTGATGAAAAATCCTTCTATTGACTCGCGCCATGCTGGTGACCCTGGTTTGGGAATGAGCCTGGGTTACTGGGGGTTGGCAGGGGAGGGAGAGGATTGAGTGTCCGGAGGACAGCTCTCCTCTCCTGGGAGGGACAGGGGTCCCTAGTTGGTGCACGGCTGCCCTCTGGTGGATGCTGGATGTGCAGCAATTGCTGATGCTGTGGAGAAGGGATGGGGAAGTGGCAGACATCAGTTCCTTGCCTTGATGTCATGGCACTGGCCACTCCCCAAGAAACTGGGGAAAATGCCCTTCAGCTCTGGCGGAGAAGGAGCACCGAAGCTTGCCCTTGATTTGCGGCTGTCTGCCTAGCCCCCTCCCTCCCAATGCTACTGACAGCTCGGGGTGTTGGGGCCCACCTCAACCCTACCAGGGGGGTAATCCAAGGCTACATGGGTGATGGAGGACTGTCCAGGTAGGGCGAACCGCAGAAGGATGACTCCTAGGTGCTCCTGAGGAGACCAGAGCTGAGGGGAGGAGAGGAGGAATAAACATGAAAATAAAAAAAAGTCTTCTATTGCAAACAGATACATCTGTCATACTAAAGGACAACACACACAAAAGACCACTCTGGGTTGGTGGTGGTCTTGATATGAAACAGAGATAATAGAAAAATATGGCACTCACCACCATGTTGCAAAAATGCCACTCAGACTTTTTCACAATTAAGGTGCTATTTTATTGTTGTGCAAGGTGCTAGGCATGAGAGTGGCATCTTGTATCCAGCACCTTCCACAACAACAATAAAAGAGGTACCACATTTGTGAAACAGTCTGATTGGCATCTTTTTTCAATGGAGTGCCGAGTGCTGGAGCTGTCCTAGTAAGCAGAATTTGGCTCCATGTCTAAAGGCTGACAGAAATAGATTTGTTGCCGTATTGGTCCTTGTAAGAACAGATCCAGAAGCAAATGGTTTGATACCTTTTATTGGACCAACTTAGATGTTACATAGACATTGTTTTGTTTTTGTACCATCTGTGTTGGTCCAATAAAAGGTATCAAACCATTGCTTCTGGATCTGTCTAAAGGCTTGAAATTTCAGATCACCAAATGTCTAATCACTGGATGGAAACTGGCAAAAGGAAACAATGCTAACTACATAAAATGGCAGTGTTTCCATGAATTATTATTCCAGAATATTAAAACTGAATTAGCAAATAAAAGGGTCAGCATTACATAAAAGGTGAATATTCAAATGTTAGTTGCAACAGCATATATTTGCTCTGATATGCATGATGCAGTAATAACTGTCTGAATTCATTCATTCATTCATGCTCTGCCCTGGTTATACCACTTCCCAAACCAAATTCACATAGCAAAAACTGTATAAAGCTGTCCGCTTCTGCCCTGATTCAATGGACAATGAGCTTAGGCTGTTACTTTGGAACGGAATTGTCGGAGTTGGGAAGTTGCCAAAATAGGACTGCAAAAGAGCATTCATATACACAGGTTAGGGGAAAGGGGCAGTAAGTTTAATAAAACAGTGTTACTGTAAAAAAAAATTGTTCTGGACTTCAACCTTCAGCTGTTCAAGCACTCCATATAAAAGCTGAAGGACTGACCTTTCTGTGGATAGCAACACATCAAGAAAAGAACGAGTGAGTCTCCATATCAAGTGACAGGATTTTCCTTCTCAGACAAAATTACCCAGTGTGGAGGACTGAACAAGAGATTTTTACAAGGGAATAGGTTGGTGCAGTTGTACTGAGACTTTTCTCTTGCATAACAGCTATAATTTTCATGGATGCTGGTTTTTATTACTTTTTGCAGCATGATTAACAGCGACTCAGACAGCTTTCTGTGCTCTCAATTCTTTTTCTTTTTTGTTTATACTCCTTATTCCTGTGCCCAGTCCAGCCCCCTCTACCTTGGACTGCTCAGCATTGCCTCTGGACACCTTCCCCACCATCCCAGTTGTCATCCGTCTGTCCCCCACATCGGCTTGCACCCATGGTAGACTGGGGTAACCCTTCTGGGGGGCCCTCCCCAAAGGGGATGCCAGGAAGGGAGGGAGATTATTTCAGATACCCTGACCATGGGGTGGTCAGAGACTGGACCAGTTGCCAGCTGAAAAGAGGCTTCATGGTGTCAGGAAATGGGATGAACATCATACGGCAGCCGGGTGGGTGGTTTTCACTGTTCTGCCCCTCCCACTTCACACAGCCAGCTGCATACCACATCATGGGTCAGGGATGTCTGGCAGAGTGGGTGTTGTTCCACATCACCTAGGATGCCACCACCAGGAGCCACCAGAGATACGGACCAGCCTTGCTCTCCCCCAAGGAGAGAAGCATCAAAAGGATGCTCTGATTACCTCCCCACTGGCCTCCACTTTGTGCTCTCAGGTCTATCTGCCTGCAACTGACAAGTGTTTCTACAACATGCCAGTCTCACAGGTATATCCTTACAGAGGGCATGGTTATGAGTTCACCAAATGTTTTTTGTTACTGATTTCACATATTTTAATATTTGCTTGTGTCAAAATTAAATGCATCACAGATGAGTATTTCAATAAACTAATTAAAATACAAATAGGCTGGCAGACACACACACACACACACACACACACACACACACACACGCAAGTGTACACACTCACACACACACACACACACACACACACACACACACACTGCTGCCCATGTTACTGGATGGCATGCTTTTTTACAGTGAAGCAGAGTACAAAAACTTGTTTTCCATGTAAAACTATATTTTGTACATTTCTGTATGGCTGTAGTTTGAATGGATGCTTTTCACTTCAAATATGAAGCTGCTATTGTGTGACTTTATTAGGGGTAGAGTAATAGAATTGTATGACACTGTTTTGAACAATCAAATGCACACTACCAACTTCAGAAATACTTCAATATATGGCATACTACTGTTTTCTTAGAAAGGAGCAAAAACCTTCCAAAAGAGAAAAAAAGCATAATTTGTGGCATGATGAATACACGAAAATATTTACACTAGTTATGATTGTGACAAAATTACTCAGACAATAATATTGTATATTGAATGCACTAACATAATTTATTGTATTGTGTTTTGCTTAAGTTATTTGTATATATGTGAAATTTATGTGCAATGTAACTGTTTTCTACTGAGATTTTGGGTCACCATTATAAATGAGTTTTATGCAATGGTCTAACCCTTAAAATGAAAATGAAGCAGGATATGGACATAGAATTCTGAAAACAACAACAACAAAATCAGATATTATATGAAGTGTTGCATTATTTTAGAATAAGGTAGATTACAATAGCTGGTGTCCTCCGAAAAACTTGCTTTTCAATATCTCTGTAAAGCTGCAGTTTGTGATGCAATGTCATTCATTTCACATCGGCAGCTGATTCTGTGTGAGTTGTGGTTGACATGGTGTTTGTGTGTGTGGAGGTATGTCAATGTATGAGCCTCATTTAAGAATAATAATTATTTAACTTAAATAAATATGATGTATATGACCATAGAATTATATCAAAAGTGTTGTAAATCACAGATTACATATTCAGGGACTTAACCAATGCTAACTTTTATGCCAAATGACTATTTTAAACTCACACTCAGTTCAAAGGACTCCTGGCTAAAGTGAGCATTGCAACTGACTGAATGTGATGATCACATACATTTGTCCTTGTTCTGTTAACAAATTCAGTCCATTTGATTTTCAAACTGTCATCAGATGGGGAAAGGTACAGTGAGATATCGTTTTTTGACGTGTTATCACAGTCATAAACAACTCATCGTTTTAACATATTTACCCTTTACATGTTGAAAGAGAGGATAAAAAATAGCATAAAACAACTAAGTAATGAAAGATACAGAATTTATTAGAATCACAGAGAAACAATGGCTAAATACCAACACAGAAAACGGACACCATACACTGCACTGTTTTCATGAGGAAACTCCTGCATGCTCAGAGTCATGGCTTCAAGTATCAAACAGTAAATTAAACATGTTACTGTGATATTCTGTAGGCATAATTAACTTTGCAGGGTGCAGTAAAATCTATTTAAACTTGGGCACTGCTTATTTAACGCAAGATAAACTTTTTCACAAATTAGTACACAGCCTAGCACCTCAAGGGTCATAAAGAGCTGCTTTATATTAATAGATGTGCAGGAGTACTGTACCAGTGAGCAGGCATTCAGGATGAGTTATGTAGCTTAAAGAATAATTTTAAACACATCTCAAATGGACAAAGGCACCAGGTACACCAACTGTACAGTATAAATCAAGATTTTACTGTACATACTGGCGATCTACTTTACTGTACAGTTAAGTACAGTGCTGTACCTCACTCATTAAAGTGCAAAACCAGTTACTATTTCATTGCACTGTACACAGTATAGAACACAGTTCTATACCTATGAAACCAAAATGAATCTCTTAAGCAGCCAGCTTAAAAGCAAGCTGAAACTGAAAACCAGCTAGCTGCAAACCATTATGAAACTTTCAATAATTCATAGAACTGAACACTGCACACATTAGATAACTCCTTGGGAAAATGCTAAACCAGTGAGTTGGATGAACAGTTTAATGTGACTTGTACCGTGTATATATACAGTAAATGAAATTTATACATATGATAAACTTGACATCAAGATTTTTAGTGGACACATCATATCAGAGCCATGCCTCCCACCTGCCTGCAGCCCGCCAGCACTACTTCCACCTGTCTCATTTCTGGTAAGAAGTCATGCAGTACATTTCTGACACCAACACATATTTCCTTTTACAGTACCCACTCATCCCTTTAACCTCATTCTGCCCGACGTACACACAGCTGTGCTCAATACTTAAAAAAAAGAAATTCTTTGCGTTCCTTTTTTCAACTACAGCTGCTACTTTACTTAAAATGTATGTTACAGAGGTTACCCATGTCTACCCCCTACCCCCGCCATGGCTTGTACAATTTTAATCTGCTGCTCTGGCCCTTTCTCAACATATTGGTCTCCCAGGGCATCACAACAGAAAGCAAGTACCTTTCTATGAATTTGAAGAACATTCTCTCTGCACTTTATTTTTTCTTCCAGCAACTCACAGAGAATGCCTCAACTACTGCAGCTCAGTTTACTGCGAATACAGCACCGAGACAACAGCGTGCACAAAACCACATGGTCAAAACAGTGGGAGACAATATTGCATGGGAACAAAACTGTGACACCCACAAACAGTGCTGGGAGAAACAGGCACTCAGCAAGGAGCATTGTGGGGGTCTTCAACCCAAACCTCCCATGTGGGGGGTCCACCCCTGTACCCCCACATGGGGCCTTCTCCCCCCACCCTATGAACAAATTATGACTAACTCCACGGGTGAGGCATGTTGGAGAATGGGCAAAATTTGGGATGGCGGGCAGAGTCTTGCAAGGACGTCAACGGCGGACACAACTTGAAGGGAGAAGATGGGGGTGTATCCCCTAGTATATGTGGGGAGAACAGCTTGGAAAAGGGGGCAAATTATCCACAGTCAATGTGAAAGGTGAGGTGGGGGGTGGCCTCACAGGAAGGGAAACAAAAAACAAAACAAAAAAGAAATGCTATATTGAGAGTGGGACCCAAACCCAGGGCCTTTGTATGAGCCACCTCCATTCACAACCTGTTGCTCTACCCTGTGAGCCACAGACCCAGCGTACTGACCATGCACACATTTGGGGAGTAAAAAACAGCCACAGAGATGGACAATGCAATGACATCAACATGACTTCAAAACATTGTGCCCTAAATAATGGCCACAGCAACCTGGCTGAGAAAACAGTGGAAAGTAACTCCTTAACATAAAAAAACCTTAGACTTTCAAAAAATAAAGAAAAAATACAAACACTACCAAAAAAACCTATGTCACAAGATCCTAGTCTATTTCATAAATGGAACATTCAGGGGGGGAGTTAGTGTGTTATGTGATTAATCTATACTGGTGCTGTTTGACCTTGGCTGCCTCACTCATTCACTCATGGCTTATGCCACTCATGAGGTTACTTGAGGTAAAACAGCACTTATACAGATAAATCATGTATCACACAGCTCCTGTCTGCATATCCGTTATATGTATTTGTATCTTGATAATTTAAAAGACAAATGAGTGGATACGTTGGGTCTTGAAGTTGTAGTACTGATGATGCTGATAGGAGGGGAATGCCAGCCTCCTTTTGGGTTTGTTTGCAGCATGCACAACTGATGTCAGTAGAAGAAGTGGCAGGATGAAGGGGCAACTGCAAGGTGGCAGCCAAAGCAGGTTCTGGAGGTAGCTGGGGAGGGGGGCTCTACGTTGCAGCAATTGAAACAGCACCCCCATTATCCCCTGTGCCAGCAGCAGGCAACATTATCCTGTGCCCCCAGTGTGGTATCACTGTTGACTGTTCCCCTTCAAACACCTGAGATGGAGATAACATCAACTTCTGGCTTCCCCCATAGGCATCAGCACAAGTCTTTGGTTTAGGATGTCTTTTGATTTGATCCCTCCAACAACAGTGTGGCCACCTCCACACAGTACAACATTGTTGTGAGGCATGAGAAAAGCAGCAGCTACTTTGTCTGTGGACCAGTGAGCAACATACTTATCTTAATATTAAGCACCACAGAGAATGCAAAGCCAATTAGATGGCATCAGCAGAGAGGGGGGTGCAACCAGTGCTACTTGTGACACTCCTGCTTCCACTGAGATGCCACAGCAAGTGCAGAAATGCAAATGCAGAAGACAATCTGCAGATTTACAGGAGGGGAACATGCTTACAGGTACATACAGCTGGATTCCAGGTCTGCAGGACATAGCAGGGGGACATAGAAACATAGAATTTGATGGCAGATAAGGACTGCTTGGCCCTCCTAGTCTGCCTATTTCCCTACCTAATGAATAAGCTGTAGATACTTGTTAACCGACAGCCTACTTCCTCCTACCCCCCATTAGAATTGCCTTATGTCTGTCCCATACATTCTTGAAATCCCCCACTGTCCTTGACTCCACTACTTCCTCAGGAAGGCTGCTCCATGTATCCACAACTCTCTCCATGACAAAATACTTCCTCACATTGCCTCTGAGCTGTCCCTCCTCTATCTTCAAATTGTGCCCCATTGTTCTTGTACATCTCTTCTGAAAGATGCTACCCTCTTGGATTTTGTTCATTCCCTTGAGGTACTTGAAAGTTTCTATCATGTCCCCCCCCCCTTGAGGGCATACATATTAAACTCCTTTAATCTCTCTTCAAATGTCTTCTGGTGCAGACCCTGCTCCATTTTAGTTGCCCTCCTCTGGACAGCCTCCATTCTATCTATGTCCTTGCAGAGATGGGGTCTCCAGGACTGCATGCAGTACTTCAGATAGGGTCTCACCAACTGTCTGTACAGAGGGATAACAACTTCCTGTTTTCTACTGGTGATCCCTTTCCCTATGCATCCCAGTATCCCACCAGCCCTCCTTACTGCCTTCTTACATTGCTTGTCCACCTTAAGGTCATCTGATATGACTACCCCCAGGTCCCTTTCCATTTTTGTTGTTGTTAGTATCTAACCCCCTCATTGTGTACTCTTCCCTTGGGTGTTTGTTTCCCAGGTGCATTACTTTGCACTTCTTTGCATTGAATCTAAGCTGCCATACATTTGACCATTCCTCCAACTTTGCCAAGTCCTTTTGCATGCTTTCCACCCCAACTTCTGTATCGATCCTGTTGCAGATCTTTGTGTCATTTGCAAAGAGTCACACTTTTCCTTCCAGTCCCCCTGCAATGTCACTTATAAAGACATTAAAGAGGACTGATCCCAGTACTGAACCCTGTGGTACCCCACTAGTAGCCCCCCTTTCTTCAGAGTGAACTCCATTTACTATTACCCCCTGTGCCCTGTTGTGCAGCCAATTTTTCACCCAGGCTAATACTTTAGGACCCACTCCAAGGCTAGCTAACTTGCATATTAATCTTTTGTGTGGGACTGTGTCAAATGCCTTGCTAAAGTCCAGGTAGGCCATGTCCACAGCCCCTTCCTGGTCTACTACTTTGGTCACCCAGTCGAATAAATCTATTAGATTCATCTGACATGACCTTCCTGCTGAGAATCCATGCTGCCTTGGGTCCTATGCCTCACTGGCCTCTAGGAATTCAACAATTCTTTCTTTCAGAAGTGATTCCATCATTTTTCCTACCACTGAGGTCAAACTAACAAGTCTGTAGTTTCCTGCCTCTGTCTTGGGACTGGGTGCAGAATGAGATGGTCCTACTCTTGTTTTATCTTCCAGATCAGAAGTGGTGCAACTCTGTAGGGAATGAAGAAGCAGACCTGACAAGTTGCACTGATGCAAGAAAAGATGGAGCTGTTGCTGGCTAACCAGCATACTATCTTGTCTGGATTTGCAGAACTACTTATTGTGCCCTTTGTCCTGAGGCTACAAACCACTCCTGATGCGATCAGCTCAGTGCTACTGTCTTCATAAAAAATAACAAAAATATATATAAAAAAATAGGAAAATATGTAATTCTAAATTCTCGTCTGTTGTTCTAATTTCTGCTACTAGCCACTCCTGCTACTTTCCTTGCTCAGTGTTCTTCCCTTTCTATTGGACTTTATCCAGCCATTTCCATATCCTGCACAAATTCTGCTGTCAGCTCCCCATCTCCAGCTTCATAAAAAAACTAGAACTAAAAATAATATACAGTGTATATATATATATATATATATATATATATATATATATATATAATATATACAGTGTATATATATATATATATATATATACACACACACACACACACTGTAGACTTGAAAAAGTAGTGCATTTGTTTAATTTAGTGGTCCGAGACTATGTGACTTGTTAGCCGTAGTTAAAGTTCACTGTTCTGTACTTCTGTATAATGAGTCTGGACATAGATAATTAACTTAGCTGTTCAATTAATTTAGTGGGTTCTTTCAACAGTGAACATAGCAAGACTTTTTTACAGTGAAATAAATCAGTTCTGCAGAGTGTGAGTGTGTATATGTATATGTATGTATGTATATATGTATATATGTATATATATATATATATATATATATGTATATATATGTATATATATATATATATATATATATATATATATATATATATGTGTGTGTGTATATATATATATATATATATATATATATATATATATATATATATATATATACATATATATACTTATTTATGCACTAGGTGTGGACTCATAAGCCATTGAGTAAATCCATTTATTTTCACATATGTTGAATAAATTTTAGAATCCTAAATTTATTCAACATATGTTGAATAAATGCCACCTGTCAATCAAAGCTTTTTAGTTCTCTTTGTTGACAAATAAATACGAATAACTTTAAAATGAAAAATGATAGCATGGTACTGTGAGAACGAAATTTGTCCAGCACACAAATATCTACAAAATGAGTGCTGTTTCATTTATATATACCTTTTAGTTGTTTTATAATTAGCAAAAAAAAAACAAAAACAGCTGAATATTTTATTTTATTTTACTTTTTCGACAAACAAATGTGAATAACTTTAAAACTCAAAAAGATAGCATGGTACTGTGAGCATGAATGTTGTTCAGCACAAAAATATCTACAAAATGAGTGGTGTTTCATTTATAGATACCTTTTAGTTGTTTTAATAATTAGCAAAAAACTGCAGAAAAAGTGTTTTTTTTTCCACTTTTTGGACAAACAACTGTAAATAATTTTAAAATGAAAAATGATAGCATGGTACTCTGAGCACAAAATTTGTTCAGCACAAAAATATCTACAAAATGAGTGGTGTTTCATTTATATATATCTAATAGTTTTTTTTATAATTAGGAAACAGCACCAGAAAATTCAATGTTTTTGCACTTTTTGGATAAACAAATGCAAACAACTTTAAAACAAAAAATAACAGCATGGTACTATGAGCACAACAGTTTTTCAACACAAAAACATCTAAAAAATGAGAGGTGCTTCATTTATAGATATATTTTAGATTTTTTATAATCAGCAAAAAATGGCAGAAAATTCTAATTGTATTCATAGATACATAGATACATAGACAGTGTCGGCAGATAAGGGCCTATGGCCCACCTAGTCTGCCCATTTGAGCTTGTAAGTTCAGTTTGTTTTCCTAGAAGTCTATTTCCCCTTACCCCTGACCTCTAGAATTCCTTTATGTCTATCCCATGCATTCTTAAATCCCGTGATTGTTTCAGCCCCCACCACTTCCTCTGGCAGGGTGTTCCACTTGTCCACCACTTCGCTCTGTGAAGAAATTCTTTCTCATGTTTCCTCTGAATCGTCCTCCCTCCAACTTCATCCCATGCCTTCTAGTCCTGAAACATCTTTTTCATTAAAAATAGTGTTTTCCTGCACCTGTTCCTCCCTGTAAGATACTTGTATGTCTCTATCATATCCTCTCTCTCCCTCCTCTCCTCCAGGGAGTACATGTTCAGTTCCTTCAACCTGTCTTCATAGGACTTGTGATGCAATCCATGCACCATCTTTGTTGCCCTCCTCTGAACCTTCTCTACCCTGTCTATGCTTTTACGTAGGTATGGTCTCCAGAACTGTACACTGTACTCCAGGTGGGGCCTCACTAGTGTCTTGTATAGCGGAATTATGACCTCCCTTTTCCTGCTGGTGATGCCCCTGCCTATACATCCCAGCATCCTATTTGCTTTACCTGATGCCTTGTCACACTGTTTCCCTACCTTGAGGTCATCAGAGATGACAACCCCAAGATCCCTTTCCTGCTTGGTGCATGCTATATCCTCACCCCCCCAACTGATATATTGTGCCAGGGTTTTTGTGCCCCATATGCATTATCTTGCACTTCTTTTCACTTTTATGACAAGCAAGTGCCCCCCACAAAAAAAAAAAAAAAAAAGGAAATTGTGCACCAAACTTTTTCATTATGTACTGGCCATAATATAAAGCTGGAGCATCCATAGAAACCACTTATCAACCACTATGCTAAGTGAAGCTACACTGGGAAAACCACAAAAAGTTCATGTAAGTTTACATTAAAAATTAAACAATTTAAAACAAAACTCCCTGCATTGCCCTATTGCATAAGTGAAATACATAACAGGGACCTTGTGGAATACATGATTTAATTTCACTTGAGCTATTTGACCTTGGGCACATCACTCGTGCCTTATGCCACTCAAGAGGTTACCCAATGTCAAACAGTTCTTGTGAAAATAAATCATATATTCCACAGGTCCTCATGTTATGTATTATATATATATATATATATATATATATATATATATAGAGAGAGAGAGAGAGAGAGAGAGAGAGAGATATAGATATATATATTTATAAAATGGGGTGGTAAAATCATAGAAATTCAGTAACATGATTGGACAGAATGCATCACATGACCGCATTATTTCCCAATGACCGACGCCTCCCAGTAAGCACCGCACACCTAAACTACTTTCCAGCCCTCAAAACCTTCTCACCAGCAGTGAGATCACTCCATTTCAATGCAGTTAAGCAGCCACATACAAACACACACACACACACACAGTTACTACTGCACACTGCCTCACCACCCTAAATTCTAAAAAACAACATAATGCAGCCCATTTAACAGAAACCTGTGTATAAAAAAAAAAAGACAAACTACAGTTCTCTTACTTCCTACTCTCACTTTCAGTTAAAAAAATCTCCCTTTCTACACAGACTTGCCTGATCATTCGCCACTTTCACTTTTCCTACCTGAAGTATAGCGTGACCCAGCGGTGCGCATTGCGTGAAGTAACAAGCTGTTACAGAGCGAGTGTTACGTCTGCCTTCGTAAAGCTGCCAACTCACTCGGCGTCTCCTCGCTCCGTTGTACATACACTCTGCAGCTTGTTTTAGTGAAATTAAGGGAAAGTCAAAGCAGGGAAAACACTTTTTATCTTTTTTTTTAACTCAAAAGGACTTACTTTTAACTCGTAACAGCTTGTCACTTCCTGCAATGCGCACCGCTCGGTCACGCTATACTTCATCACTCGCTTTCACTTCGGACTACTTTGTTAACTCTGCCAGCATATAATTTACTAGATACACAGAGGCATTATTATAAACCAACACAACCTAACAGGAGGCACACACTTTTCATCTTTTTTAAACACAGGACTTACTTTGAACTCTGCCAGCATATCATTTACCAGCTAGACAAAGGGATTATTTTTCCACCCACCCCCCAAAACATGTGTGGCCATTTTATATAGATAGATATACCACTCTAGGGTGTGTGGTCGGCGCTCTGATATCACTTGGCCTTGCTTGGGTGGTTGAATGCACTCGACCTGCGGCCTGCATCACTAACGCACACCAAGGCGTGATATCAGGAGCGAGACCGCAAGACAATTCTAGAGTGGTATATCTATTACATAGAGATATATATATATATATATAGATATATATATATATAGAGAGAGAGAGAGAGAGAGAGAGAGAGAGAGATAGATATATATATGATATATATATATATATATATATATATATATATATATATATATATATATATATATATATATATAGATATATAGATATAAGGATATATGATGGGCAGGGGGATATGGAAAATATTCTCACTCCTGCAGAGTGAGCTGTGTATTCTCATGAGTGCCGAAGGCATGAGTGAAAATGCACAGCTCATGAGGCAGGAGTGAGAATATCTTCCATATGCCATGATCTTCCCATCATGTGTGCAATTTATACCACAGGGGTGAGAGCTGCAGGAACAACTTTTCTGAGTCTGTGTGTTTCCTGCTCATTCTGTGTGTGCTGTCAGAGGTGTGTGTGTGTGTGTGTGTGTGTGTGTGTGTGTGTTCTGAATGGACTGGGAGTCAGAAACACAGGTGAGTGTGTTTTGCAGAGCTAACTGAGCTAGTCAGAGGCTGAGTGAGAAAGACAAACTGCTACAGGTAGCACTGAGAAACAGAACCTGCTTTGTAAAATACTTTCATTTAGAATTCAGATTGTTTTGAAGCTGAGATCAGCACAGTAATTGGCTAGCAATGTTAGAAATACAATGGGACATAGGTGAGAGGTTCATGAGCAGAGGTCTTAAAATGGCTATATTGAAAATTTGGTGAATAAATTCCCTTCAGCCATTCTGTGATGTTACTAACGAAGACATTGAACAGGACTGGTCCCAGGACCGATCCCTGCAGCACTCCACTGGTCACCCCCTCTCCCTAGACTGCACCCCATTTACCACCACTCTTTGCCTCCTGTCTGTTAGCCAGTTTCTAACCCAGTTTACCACCCTTTCCCCCATGTCCAGCCTACCCAGCTAGTTTATCAGCCTCCTATGTGGGATGGTGTCAAAGGCTTTCCTGAAATCAAGGTAAGCATCTTTTGCAAAGCTAATTGAGTAAGTTGCAGCTTCAGTGAGAAAGAGAAACTTTTTCTGAAGCAGTTTCCTTTAGAATGCAAGCTGCAGTGCATTTATCCTCACTCTGGTGACATTAGCAGAGTATGAATACATGTCGATATCCTCACTCTGCTGAAGTCATCAGGATTTATCCTCACTACAGTGGAAATAACACAGGTTATCCTACTGAGAAAGCTCTCACCCACGTGGTATAAAAAATGTATATATATATATATATATATATATATATATATCTATATATATTGAGGCAGTATAGCGCAGTGGTTTAAGGCTCTGAGCTACAAATCTGGTAACATCCAGCAGACTGGACCTGGGTTTGAATCCCACAGCTTCTACTTGCATACTGTGTGACCCTGAGCAAGTCACTTAACTTCCCTGTGCTCCCGGGTCGCTCCTGTAAAAAAGCTTTCAGCTTAGTGTGCTATACCTGGTTAAATAACTAAATAAAAAAAAAAATATATATATTTCTTATTTCCCCTTTCTTCTCATTTGTTTACAGTTTCACAGTTGTTGTTCTATCACTCCCCTACTACTGTTTTTGTTGTAAAGCACATTGGTATGCAGATGCAGTGTGTATGAAAATCACTACACAAATCTGAAGTCCCCACATGTCTGTGCAGATGCTGTGTTAGCAGTCTCCTAGTACTGTTTTTGTTGTAAAGTACTTTGATATAAAGTAGGTATGAAAAGCAATATGGCCCCTAGTCATGAATAGGCAGGTAATACATGCCAGAGGCATGTTGCCCACCCATAGAGTTCTGCACCTGTCTGCAGCCCAGCCCCCCCCCCACATGTAGCCATGTGGAGGGCATTTCCACATACCTTGATGATCCATGGACTGGGGTGGCATGTGGTGGGGGTATGCAGTGACCCCATGGTAACACTGCTATAAGCTGTGGCATCCTCGAGGGGCACATATCCGCTATGGCTGGGTGTTACCCAACATAAGGGATGCCCCTGTGCCATGTACCATTGTGAATGGTGCAGAGTGTGGACATTCCTCCAACATGCCCCCTAGCCACCCTAGTGCATTGCTGTCCATTTGGCTGGGAATTGGTTGCCAAGGGGCTGCATGCCCTGATTGCTGAATTTGGCACACCAGGTGCACTGGCATGGAGTGGCTATGCAAAACATATATACGGCATGTAGTCACTCCACACAATAGTGCATAGGACCCTATATTAATACCAAGTCCCCACATCTCTGCACAGATTCTGTCTTATCAGTCTCTCAGTACTGTTCCTATTGTAAAGCACTATGGTATACAGTGTATATGAAAAGCATCATATAAAGCTCAGAAGTAGCAGAAAAGAAACTTGGCTACACCAATCCCACCACTGCCAACTACACCCTTACTGCTACTATCATGTGCCACCATAGATGATGCTGCTGCAGACATAGATTTTTTTTAGCTGTAGCAAATGCAGCAACACCCTTTCACCCCACTGAAGTTCCAGCCAACTTTGATGCCTGCCTTGCACCTCTCCCTTTAACAGAGCACCTGTTCCCACTCATTATTTTTGTATATTTGTTTTTTTTTAATATTTTGGAACACATGCCAAAATTACAGATAGACTGCAGTAAAATCTGCAAACAAAATCAACCCTGAGGGATCAGCAGTGCTGCCAGAACCAAACAGAATGGAAAGGAAACTTTCCATCTCTCTCTCTCTCTCTCTCTCTCTCTCTCTCTCTCTCTCTCTCTCTCTCTCTCTCTCTCTCTATATATATATATATATATATATATATATATATATATATCTACTAAAAATACCACCAACAGCTTAATCTGATTAAATGTCAGTTGGCATTCATCTGTATTCCCCTCTCCCGGGTCGTGCCTGAAAATAGGCAGAATTTGTCTAGTTCACTTACCCGGTCAACAAAAACTAAATAAATAAATATTGTTTATTTACATTTTTAAATTGGGGGCACAACTAAGTAAAATTAAGTTACAAATGAGCTCTAAGCAGCATCAGGGCACTCACATTTTAAGAAATAAACAAGTGTTGTAAATGAAATATAGACAGACACAAATACTTCTCTTTAACACACTAATATTACATTACTTAAATAACTGAACAATATGTGACAGACTACAGAGAAAAAGAATGACCAAAAAAGACTGAAAAAAAATTTAACTACTGTACAGATATTTATTCTGCTTAACTACAGACTTTTCTAGGCTGTACCTCCCCTCCCTCAGAGCAATGCAAGTCTAACTAAACAAGCATTTGTCAATGCTGAATGTTGCTTGCTTGTATGTACTGTTTAGGTATTTGGAAGTGATAGCTCCATGCCTTCCTCCCAAGACATGAGCTGTGTCTTTCTGCTCAGTATTCAAAGAAGAGTGGGAGGGGCAGGGGCCACAGCAGTATAGCAGTTGCCAAGGGGGTGAAGAAGTGGACAATAGTCCATTCAAAAAGGCAAGAGTCCTGCAGGAGCTCACTAAATTGAAGGGGGACAAAGCGATGGAAACAGATGGCATATACCCAAGGATATTAACAGAACTGCGAAGGGAGATAGCAGTACCTCTAGCAGCCATGTTCACTGAGTCATTCAACACAAGTGAATTATAGGAGGGCACATGTGGTCCCTCTACACAAGTCTGGCAGCAGGGAGGAGACAGGGAACAACAAGCTGTTCAGCCTCACCTGAGTAGTGGGGAAGATCATGGAGACATTGCTTAAAGAAAGGATAGTGGGGCATCTAGAAGCTATCGGAGCACAGGACCATAGACAACATTAATTCACAGTGGGGACATCATGTCAGACAAATCTGGTTGATTTCTTTGACTGGGTGACAAAGGAAGTGAATCAGGGTGGGGCAGTGGACAACGCTTACCTTGATTTCAGCAAAGCCTTTTACACCATCCACATAGGAGGCTGATAAACTAGCTAGGTAGGCTGAACATGGGGGAAAGGGTGGTAAACTGGGTTAGAAACTGGCTAACAGACAGGAGGCAAAGAGTGGTGGTAAATGGGGTGCAGTCTAGGGAGAGGGGGTGACCAGTGGGGTGCTGCAGGGATTGGTCCTGGGGCTAGTCCTGTTCAATGTCTTCATTAGTAACATTACAGAATGGCTGAAGGGAATTTATTCACCAAATTTTCAACATAGCCATTTTAAGACCTCTACTCATGAACAGTGTCACTGTGATTTTCTTAATCTGTCCCAAACATTGATTGCGCACACTGACAGCGCCATTGTGTGCTACATGCACGGAAGCACATTTTGGGTGACGTGAAAAATGACAGCTGTACTGCTCATAAGGAGGTGTGGTAAAATGGCAATGTTGAAAATCTGGAGTGAAAATATTGAAAATTTGTGAACTTACAAGCATGCATATTAACAGCACAATGCATGCTCATAAAACAGTCATTTTTGGGAATTTTTTCACCAGATTTTTAACACAGCCATTTTAACACCTCTGCTCATGAACAGTGTCACTGTGATTTTCTTAATCTGTCCTGAACATTGATTTCAAACACTGACTGCGCCATTGTGTGCTACATGCACTGAAACACATTTTGGGCAAGATGTGAGAAATGACAGCTGTACTGCTCATAAGGAGGAGTGGTAAAATGGCAATGTTGAAAATCTGGAGTGAACATATTGAAAATTCACAAACTTACAAGTGTGCATAGGAACAGCGCAACACATGCTCGTAAAACAATCATTTTCGGGAATTTTTTCACCAGATTTTCAACATAGGGTTTTTGGGGGCCTACCTCTTGAACTGTGATCCTGTCACTTCATAAATTGGTCCTGAAAGGTGGTTGCACACAGTGACCACGAAATCACCTTTAAGGGCTGATTAACGCCATGACAATGACAGAATTCAGGAGGCGGGGTCCCAAAAACGCCATGTTGAAAATTTGGTGAAAAAATTCCCCAAAATGCCTGAGATACGTAATAAAGTTGAAAAAACCTCTGTTTATTCCATTATACAGCTTACCGGCATTTCCTCAGTTCGCGATCGGCTTTGAAGAGTGCAGACATGTTCCCGGTCCACCAAGATAATCGCATCAGACTCTGGAGGTAAGTATGGGGGTGAGGTGGGGGTGTGGGGAGGTAGATGCACAGAGGGTGGGCACGGGTGGGGAGGGTCAGGACAGTCTGCGAGGGAAGGTTTTTTTCCTTTTAGTGTTTTTTTTTTGGTTGTTACTTGGACGACGCTGGACTTCTGCCACACTTGGGTGGGCTCCCAGCATGGCAGCTGGAAGGCTGTTTGAGGGTGAGGCAGTGGAGCCGATGGGGGATTGGGCACCCCTGTTGGCCATAGGACCAGCGTGGCACCTGATAATCTCGGGGGAGGAAACAATAGAGCCGACGGGGGATTGGGCACCCCTGTCAGCCATGCAGACTGTTGCCATGCTGGGGTGGGCTCCCAGCGTGGCACCTGGAACTCTGTTGGGGGAAGCACAGCACAGCCAATGGGGGGATTGGGCATCCCCATCGGCTATACAGTGTGTGTGCATGGGGGGAAGCATGAGCACGTGGTATGCGTGTGTGTGTGTGTGTGTGTGTGTGGGGGAGTGCACATGAGCTGCAATCTTATCGCTGCTCACTGAAGCATAACTTTCCCTTTCAACTGTATGACCACTGCATTTTCAACTGCTGTCATAGACAGCCACAACATTGATTGGAGAACTGCGGCTGTACCTGCAAACACACTGACTGAATTGGAAGAGGGCTGCCACACCTCCGTAAACTTGGATGATGGCACTATGTTTCTTGTACATGCATGCAAGCAACATAAAAATGGCTGAAAGAAAAAAGATTACTTCATACTAAATAATGTTCAAAAACAACACTGTAAACACACACTAGATACACAAGGCACACTAGATCAAGTTGTGCAAGTAATCTGAGACAAACAACCCACTTTAGAAGGATGCAGAACTATTTTTAGTGGATTGGCACAGAGACAGACTTACAATGGAGTTAGTCAGAAGTCAGATAGTTCTCTAAAGAAAGCATCTGTTAACATAAATCGTGCCGTCATGCAATATAAATAAGAAAGACAGCAAAACTAAAACAACAGTAACAAAAACGTTTTTTATTTATTCTTATTTTTGTAATTTGAACTTGTAATCTTTATTATCTTTCTCACGTCCATCATGTGTTGATTAAGAAATCATGTTTTGTTGTTATTATTCTTCTAGTGCCTCCATCATATATCACATTTTCCTAGTCATATATCACTGTGGCATGTGGGTGACAGCACTGTATTCTCTGCCTGCATACTGTAGATGAAATGGTACATTTCTGTTAGTACCTTCTTCTCCTATTGATAGCATTGGTGGTCCCTTATAACTGAGGTGTATAAATTCCAGAGATGGATTCAGAGGGCTGTATTGATAACTGAGAGAAGAACATTGCACTTTAACCGGTTATGAGCATTTACTACAATCTGGGATCGAAAGAAACTCAAGAGGCCTGTTTTAATGATAATAGAGAAAATGCAACACTGCAAGTTATCATAAGTATTTGAGAAATTAGAACAGTTTAGGATGTATTAGATAGGATGACCTTGTAAGTAGTGGTACACTTATTCACTTTTGAGTTGAAACATGCAACTAACTACCTCCTTTTTATGACTGCATAATGGAGCTATGCATGATGTATTACAATTGCATAGAAAGGGAGCTTTGGTAGCATGAGACTGCAAATACATGTGACTGATAACACACCACAACTGTGGACAGCTATATCCTTCCATCACAGTGGAGCGGTATCTCTCCGCATCCTTCCCTTTCAAGTGGTTGCTTCCTCCTCCCTCCCCTCTGCTGCATTATGTTCTAGAGATGCTGAGGCTTGTGTGTGGACTATTGGACCCAAGTTCAACTAAATACATTTTCTAGTACTACAAAGAAATCTGAACTCAGGAAAGTGCTTAATTCTTGGAAATGGGGACTAAAAATTGGTTAAATCATAGTTTGAAAGTTGAGACCTGACACTGGACATGTGAATATGTATATGGATATGCATATTATTTTTTTATTTACACTGATCCCAGGGACCATTTTCAGCCATGACCGGGGTCATAAAGATAGCATATTCAATTACACATTACAAGACATGAAATAGAGAGACCATACAGCACAACCAAGTGCTGATGTATACATTACAATACAGTGCATCAGAGTGATAACATGAGGGACACTATACAAGAGTAATGTGTAACATAAACAGTGGATTTAGAGGGTAAGATAACAGAGAAATCTGCAGTAACACAGAATAACAACATTAGCAGGAACTGGCAGGTAAATAACTATCCAGGGGTCTAGTACATCCGTAGTAAACAAAGTTAGGATCAATAATGGCCTATTCAGAACTGTCTAAAGATTCAGAGTATTGACTTGCTAGAACCTAGTAGCCTCTGTTTCCAATAAATAAACACTTCCCTGAGTTCAGCTTTCTTTGTAGCACTAGAAAATGAATTTAGATGGACTTGGTACTATATTCTGAAGCACTGTTACATCCACGTGTCTGTCTGTCTGTCCATCTGTCTTTCTGTCTAATAATTAATATATATAAGCAAACTGGAGTGCCAACCCATGATGTCGCTTCTCTTGACCCCTCTACCTTCCAGGTTTCCCACCCTCATTCCTCTTATGTAGGTGGGGACACCAGGGTGCCCAAATCTGGTGCTGCCAAACATAAGCCCAACACTGCAGTACCCAATCTGCAGTATCAGCAAATCCCTGAAATAAAGAAAACTGCCCCCTATGTTTTTAAACCTGTAACACAGAAAAGTCACTTGCCAATTTGCCCTGCACACACACAAAACCCCCACTTTGACCTCCCACTCAGCACCCCACACACACACACACACACACACACACACACACACACACACACACTGACTCACCTGATCATATCCCAGGGTGAAGATCAACTTTCCAGTCAAAGACACATCTTACTGCTCAAACTGGTGACTAATGTAAGTGTGGTTCAATGTATTTCAATGGGGTTTTGAACTTTGATGCATAACATTGTCACTTTTGCATATTTTGGCCCCAAATTTTCAACATGACCTTTTTGGGACCCCGCTTCATGTCCAGCGGCAGTGGAATTATGCAAATCTGGTCCAAAATGCAATTTTGTGGTCATGTTGCAAAACCACCTTTTGGACAGAATTTGAAAACTGTTTACTGCACTTGTTTGTAACGTGGGGTCATAAGAAGGTTATGTCAATAATCTGGTGTCAAACTATATATGAATGGCAAAGTTATAGACTTATGTTGACATTTTTCTATTTTCACTCATATTTTTGGTAAGTTGAAATATTTTGACCCCAAATTTTCAACATAGCCATTTTTCACAACACCTCATGAACGAGACACCTGTCATTTTTTCACATCTTGGCCAAAACGTGTTTTTGTATCTGTGGCATGGAATCACATTTTGGTGCCAGGAAATTATGTTTTGGTGGGGACTTGAAAATATTCATCCACCGGGTTCATGAGAAGGGGCAATAAAAAGGCTATGCTAACAATTTGGTGTGCACATATGGGAAAATGCCCAGGTTATGAACATTACAGAATTTCAACATTTTCTCATAACTACACTAATTTTTAATATTTTGACTCCAAACTTTCAGCATTGCTAGTTTTCCACACCACCTCATAAATGTGATGCATGCCATTTTTTTTAAATTGGTATGAGACATGTTTTCACACTTCTGGTGTGAAATAGCATTTCTGCCATGTAATATAAATGTTCCATGTCATGGTCATAAGACAAATCATAAACAGGCATCTTGAAAATTTGGGGTCAAAATTAAAATAAATAAATAAATAAATAATTATATAATGATTGTTAAACTTTGTGTGTAGTGCCATTTTCACTAGCCTTGTATCCTTTAAAATACAAGGATGACATTGGGAGAGAGGTGGCATTGGGTGCTAAGGAGGCGTGATGAGGATGAGGCAGTCAGACAATAACATAATTGTGCTGCCATATTGGCTCTGACCAGAGTTTGCTAACTAAGGTAAGAACTAGAAAAATAGGGAAAGAGATTGAAGAGAGACAGACCTTGTCTGGGCAGCGTATGTTGGGACACAGTGCTAGATTTTGATTTAAACGTATGAATGATCACAAGCTAGCCGTATCCCTAAATGGTATCATTACTATCAAATATATCTAAAATGAGCAAGTGAGCCTGGGCTAAACTTGTTACCTTTAATGTGTTTTAATTGGAAGGAAAGAGGTTGTCCTCTTCTAATAACTTGTTCCCCAATTGGTAGCATAAGTGATTGCTTTTTGATTAGGGGTATGCAGTAAATTCCTGAGCCAGGCTTAACAGATTGTATTGAAAACAGAAAGAAATGCACAAATAATTCAACTCACTAGTAGCATTTAAGACAGTATGGGATAGCAAGAAACTCCAAGGGCTGTACTGAGCCAGAGAGAAATACTAAAACTTATTGTGAGTATTTGAGAATTTAGAACAGTGTAGGACATGGAGAATGGGGTGCAGTTGTAAGTGGTGCCACACTTGCAAATTTTTAAGCTGAAGCTTCAAACAAAGTATCTTCTTTTATGTTTGCTTGCCAAAGGCATCACAAATATTCGCATCATACCAAGAGATGGCTTCAATCTATCACAGCCCTAGAATCTTCATTCTTTTCCCCAATTCTGCCAACTCTTTGCCTGCTTTTATTTGTACTAGCTAAAATACTTATGCCAATCACAGCTGAACAATGCAAAGTGAAATCTCCTGTGTCCGTATGTTACTTTCATGTTCCTACTAGGAACAGTTCCTCTGCCTTTTGTACTACATTTGTAGTGCTGATGAGCAATTTGCTTCCCTGTCTCATGGTACTGGCAGAGATGCCGCACTTAGCCACCACTGCTTTGCTAAGATTTAAGTGTGGGATTCCCAAGGAGCGGTAGCCCCAACACTAGATCAGCTGCCAGAAAAGGCTGTACAGAGGGATTCTAGTGGAGTGGTAGCCCTGAACACATCATCCCCCATCTGGCAAGACTATATGGAGGGACTTCCAAGGATTGGGAGCCAGAACACATTGTCTGCCACCTTGTATGGCTATATGAAGGGGATCCAAAGGAACCCCAAACATATAATCTACCACATTGTGTGGTTGTACAGCAGGACCCAGAGGTGTGGGAACTACAGACATAAAACTCACTACCTGACACAACTGTGGGGGGTGGCTACTAAGGAGTGGGAGCCCCCATTGTAATTTATGCCTCATGGTGCAGCTGTACTAGGAGCTTCCTGGTGCAAAAAAAATAATTACCACTGTCACTGAATGTCTAGTGGTATCCATCTCCCTAAACCAGTTCTCATTTTTTAAAAGAAAAGACAACTGCATCCCTTGTAGTTCAGAGGCCTAACCCCTTCCTGATTCCATTCTCCAAGTACCACCTCCCAAGCCACAAGATGGCAGCTGGCACTTTACTTTCTGCCACTGCTGGCTGCCAACTGAACCCAAACATCTGTTAAAAAAAATTGCACTATGTCCATGTGCTTTGTGTGCATGTGTGCATTCTGGAGCATGTTTAATGTTATTGGGCCCAATTCTCAAAGCCTCTCTGAATGGCACAAAGGGTTTGTGCCACAAAGAAATGGTGCAAGGTGCAGCTTGTGCCAAAAGATGCGCTTGAAGCAATTCACAAAAGGACCCTGTGTTAAATGAAGGTTGCATGCACCAAAAAGGCTTGCGCTTTCCTTGCAGCACAAACTGGGCTGTGACATGGTGCTAGCAGGCTTGCAGCAGACACAGGCTGCCATATCCACTAATTCAGGATTTTCTAAACCATCCCAGAGGGTGAAATTCTAAGCACCATTAGACCAGCCAGGGTTGGTCTAATGGTGCTTAGAATTTCACCCTCTGGGAGGGTTAGAGCACTTGTGCTACCCGTGGAGCCCTCCCTGGGTGGGAGGGAAAATGTGCCATGGTCCCCATTCCCCAGCTGTGATTCCCTGTTCATGTAAAATAATTATATCCCTAGTGGACTAGCAGACCCCCCAGCCCTGATCCTCTTGTTACTATTTATGAAGTCCCTGGTGGTCTAGCAGATCCTCCCCATCCCTAATACACTTGTTATTAAAATTAATGATATCCCTGGTGATCTAGTGGACCCCTCTAGCCCAGATCTCCTTTTTATTAATATTAATGATGTATCTTTGACATATTAATGACATCCCTGGTGGTTTAGTGGACCCCCCCCCCTTCAGAGTACCTCAGTAGCTGCCACAACTCAGAAGTGATTCTCTTACCTGGGGACTTTCTTGCTCCAAATCCCACCTGTGCCACTGCTCACATGGCACAGTGCCCCTTTGACTAAGGGCAAACAGCCTTACCCTCCAAAGAAACACTTTACTTCTAGAATATGGTAACTGTAGCCATCTTCTCCCTCTTCAGAGATTGATCATGGATTTGTCAGTATCAACAGTTAATTACTCCCTCAAAAGATTCTGTCACAGAGGTAAGAAGTCCATAAAAATAATACGTACTACTTCACAATATTTATACAATCTACAGGATATCACAATACACAAGACTATGGAAACTATGGGGTGACTACAGAATTGAACAAGAAATTGTTTGCACACAGCTGAAGAAACAAATAGAAGAGTCTTTCTATAACTTCTTAAAACTAACAGAGTAGCAAAACTTACCATGCAGGATAACTTCAGTGATCCATAACAGACTCTAACTCTTACTGTAGATGTTTTAAGTCTAGAGACCCAACACTGACTAATTTTGTTAAGGCCTAGCATCAATCTCAAAAGTCTTCAGTTACCAGCCCAGGCATGCTGCATCATCAAATATGTCACTCTGACATCATGGATTTGACACTTTATTTTCTTGAAGTATCACCGCTTTGGAAAGTTGGTCTAAACTGGAACCTTGGATTTTGTGGACTTGGGTTACTTCTCATCATTCTGAGCCATGTCTGCCTCTGCTGGGGGTGGCTACATGGCCAGGATAGTTTCTTGACAGGAAAGATATTGAGGTCTTTGAGGCCCTCATTATCTGACCAAGGGGTCCCATCATTTACAGAAAAAAATGATTTTTATTACCTACCAGGAGCAGCTGGTCTTCCTCTGGCAACAGTTTTTATTTTGTTTCCACAGACCAGCTTTGTCCCCTTAGCTGATTAGATTCCATTTTTATCAGTGTAGAGGGAATTAAAGAAAATGCACAATGAAATAGCAAGTTGATACATCCCCCCCATCACCGAGAAGTGAAAAAAGACATTCCTTTACCACACCTAAAGGCTGTTGGATTATTCATGTGAGCTGACTAGCTCCACTTGCTATGCCCTCAGTTCACTTTCTGTGCGAACCCCACACTAGTTTCTCAAAGCACCTCTCCCCTTTTTTCTGTAGGTTCTAGCTATTATCTAGACAATCCATTAACATTGCTGTGACCCCCTGCAATGCCTAATGGCCAAATAATAGGACTGCAGCATCAGCCTCCACCTTAGCAATTTTGGGGGTTGCCGGATGGTTCTATGTAGTCATGTGAGATGCTTGTGGTCAGTGATCCGGGTGAACTCCCTCCCATACAGATAAGGTTACAGTTTCTGTAAAAGCCCAGACAATACCTAGGTATTCATTTTTCAACTGTGGTGTAGGCCTCCTCCCTGGAAGTCACTTCCTGGTCAGGTACATGATTTAATGTTCCTCTCCCAAGGGCATTACCTGATTCAGAATTGTGTCTATCCCATGATCAGATGCATCTAGGTGCACAATGAACCTTAGAAAATAGTCCAGGCTGGCGAGCACAGGAGCCTGACACAATGTCTCCTTCAGATGGTGGAAAACGGTATCACAGGTTTCCATCCTTGGAACCTTGCCAGCATTTTCTTCCTGGTGAGTCTGGACAGGGGTTTGTCCATGTTGCTGAAATTTGACACAGACTTACTGTAGTATTCTGCCATCCGTAGGAAGGCGTATACTTTTCTCTTAGTTGTGGGTGTGGCCCATCCCTAGATCACCTCAAATTTCACTGGCTCAGGCACTTCCCAACCTGTGTCCAAGGTATGACACCTCTGCTAATCCTGTCTGGCACTTCTCCACCTTGATTGTCAACTCAGTGGCCTGCAGTCAGCAGAACACCTTATTCACCTGCCTGATGTGATCCTCCCAGGACTGGCTATAGATGGTGATGTCATCCATGTATGCCAGCACAAAAGCTACTGCCCCATTCTGAATATGGTCCAAGAGCCATTGAAAGGTAGCTGATACATTCTTCATTCCGTGTGGCATTACTTTGACCTTGAATAACCAAATGGGGTGACAAAGATTGACAATTTTCTGGCTTCAGGGATCAGGGGCACCTATGACTAGTCCTTTGTCAGGTCTATGGTAGTCAGGTGCATTGCCCTGTTACCTCTATAAGACCTCATCTGTGCTGGACATGGGGTGTACATCTGACTCTGTACAGCTATTGAGTTTGCAGTAGTCAATGCTGAATGTCATAGTTCCTCCCTTTTTGGGGATCAGTTCCACTGGGGGAGGCCCAGAAACTACTGGACTCCTGGATCACCCAGGGAGCCAGAAACTCCTTGATCACACCCTCTGTGACATACTTTACTCCCTCAGGGACTTAATATGGTAGCTGCCTCAAGGGGGCCTGGGACCCTGTTTTCCCATGGTACACAGCCAGCGTAGTATGCCCTGGCTTCCCCGTGAACAATCATCTTGAATGTTTGCAGCAGCTGACACATTTTGGTAGCTTCAGTGGTGTCAGCCTTTCAGAGAAGGTGATGGCATACACTGAGGATTCTCCTTTAACCTCTCCAAAGAAATCCACCAGCAGATCCACCTCTGTCTACTCCTCTGGGTAGCTGCACACAGCCAGGACCATCTTGTCTCAGTCATGGTAGGGCTTCAACATGTTCAAGTGGTAGCTCCACTGCTTGTGCCTCCTGTTGGGCAGCTCCACCACATAGCTGACACCATTCACCCTCCTGACCACTAAGTACAGATCCTCCAAATACTGCCTGTAATTTATTCTGCCAGATGGGGATGAGCAACATCATCCATTGCTCCACTTCATACTCCCAGGCTCTGGACCCATAATCATACCATGTATTCTGTTTCTCTTGAGCATAGGCTTGGTTCTCCTAGGAGAACCCAATAAGCTCCTTGAGCCTAGACCTGAAATTCAGGATATACACCACAACAGATTCCCCTTGGGAGCAAGCTCACCCTCCCATTCATCTCTTACTAAATCAAGGGGTCCCTCACTCTGTGGCCAAACAGGAGGTCAAAGGGTAAGAACCCTATGGACTCCAGGGAGACTTCCATGTATGCAAACAGGAGATGGCATAAGTACTTGTCTATGTCTTGTCTGCAGGTCACCAAATGCTATCAACATGGTTTAAGAGATGCATTTAATCACTTGACCAGATTGATTTTAGATTGGTTATTTTTCCTTGTGTCTACTACCTGTGGCCTAGAAACTGACTTATGCAATACGTAAATAAATAACAATTTCCTCTTGTACTGTACCTCAGATCTAGATCAGAATTTAAAAAAAATTAGCTTGAACTACCCTGGTCAGAAGATATTTTTTAATACAGTAAATAAGCATTCTTGGTAATGAGTAGTATTAGTGACGTTCATGGTTTGCCCTTAAATCATCTGTTGCTCAAACAAAATAATCAGTTGGGCACAGCCACAACAAAACCACTAAAAAAACACTGAAAAGCAGTAGAGAATGGCTAGCCAGAACGCTGTATTATTAGGTCATTGAGAAATTCCCTCAAAGATCGCCACTGGGTAACAAACAATATGAAACAACTTAAACAAAACTGAAAGGTAAACAATTATACACATTGTTTAAATAGCATAACTAGAAGACTGAAACTTAGCATAACTAGAAGGCTAAAACTGTTCAAAATAGCCCTGCATAATGACATTGATATGTTGCTCCAGGCCCTTTGGAGACCACACTATAGAAATAATCAAACACTGTGTTAATAGCAACATCTGCAGCAAAGTTAAAAATAATTATTTTCTTTGAGCTTTTTGTTTCCCCCCTAGTTGTGAGATGTCAATGAAATATGACCCCACACACTTTGGAATCTATGAGTGCTCCAGTTATAGGTAATTAATTCCATAATTCCTGAGAGTAGTCTGACTTTCTTCAAACTACTGTCCACTCAGTTTTCTCAAACAATCTTTCCAGGTGGTACATATTAGCACTGTAAAATCTTGAGGCATGGCTCAGACCAGTGACAGAAAGTAACAGATGATTACACCATTTGAATGATAACAGTCAGTGTCAGGAAACAACAATTGGGAATATGCATTTGACATTGATCATATAAGGAATATATTGTTTTTTTTTAAAGATCCTCAGTTTGTGATACTCTAATAAAACATTTGAGCTTCACTCTTGTGGTCTGTGTGGGTATCACACACCTTGTGAGTGTAAACCAAAGTCATTACACATTGCTCCCATACATTATTTCATGAATAATCTGTGAACCATGATTATTCATGGAAATCTATAATCGTCAAATTCCATTATTCACATCCATGTATAATGGGAGCTGTATAATGAATATTGCATGGCTGAAAGTTGTCGATCATGAACAGTCGTGCTTTGCTTATAAAAAAACTTTGCTGCTCAATCTGTTAAAACTGTGCAAACAGTCTCATGCCTGCACTGAAAACAGCTGCTGCCCTGCACAGGTTTTTCCTGCCAGAAGTCAGTCATCACAACAATCCAGTACTTTTCCATAGCACATCATAGTAACAAAATTTGTTTGGTAAAAGTCCTTTCACATCAGTTACTACTGTACATAAAAAACATGGGGAGGTATGTAATTTTATATTTTTACACCCATTGGCCAAGATATTCAAAGGGGTTGTGCCTGAGTGCAGCTAGGTTGCATATCAGAAAATGAACCCGGGCAATATTCAAAGGTGGAATTAAGTAGCGACCCCCGATGCACTGCAGTGCAAAGATAATGTATGCGGCATATCTCCAGAGGGTGTGCCCATACATATGCATCTGCCAGCACATCCCAGAGATGTGCTGCATACCTAGGCACAATGTTGAGCACATAAAAAATGGCTGAACTGCTAGCCACCCAGAGGCATGCTGCTGTATTACAATGCACAACACAGCAGCCACCAGCCATGGGTGGTTACCTCCCTGAACACCATTCACAAGTACCTACATATTTCCTTGGTAGTCTAGTGGTACCCCCGCACTTCCCATATCTCTGATCACCTGTAAAGTAGAATAAATAATTCCCTGGTAGTCTAGTGGTACCCACCCTGTTTGCCGGTAGTCCCAATCACCCGTAAATGTGATTGAAATAATTCTCTGGTAGTCCAGTTGCACCCCCACCCACACAGGATCCCAAACCCACCCAGCATCCCCCCATCATCAGCGGGCAGCAAACCCACCCACATTCCTCCATGGCTTCCTACCAAATGACAGCTTACAATATCAGCTGCAAGCCCATTGGTCCACACTGTGGACCAATTGGCTTGCAGTGCATACTGTTGTAGTCATTCACAACTTTGTGAATGAATGACAATTCACAAAGTTGAGAATGACTATTACAAGTGTACACTGCAAGCCATTGGTCCACATTCTGGACCAATGAGTTTGTAGCTGCTACTGTAAGCTGTCATTTGGCAGGCAGCTACAGAGGAATGCTGGTGGGTTTCCTGCCTGCCCGATGATGGAGGGGAGAGGGAGCTGGGTGGGCTGGGGGTCCTGTGTGGGTGGACGGGCAATTGGGGGTGCCACTGGACCACCAGGGAATTATTTCAATCACATTTATGGGTGATCGGGTCTACCAGTGGGGAGGGGGGTTTCACTAGACTACCAGGTCAATATTTATTAATCTTTATGGACAATCAGGGTTACTAGTGGGGAAGGGGGTACCACTACATTTACGGGTGATAGGAGGTACAGGAGGTGAGGGGGGTACCACTAGACTACCAGGGAGAAATTTAATTTATATTTATGGGTGAGTAGAGGTACAGGAGGGGAGGGGGGTACCATTAGACTACCAGGGAAATATTAATTTTACTTTGAGTGCTCGGATATATGGGCGGGGAGGGGTGAACCAGTCATCCTTCACTGACAGCACTGGATGCTGTGCAGGGCGCCAGGTGTATTTCGCTGGTCAGCCCTGCACAACTCATGCAAATGATGCCATAATGACATGCAAATGGCCCCATTTGTGCCTTATTTATTTATTTATTTATTGAAGATATCGGATAGCATACCTTTGAGTCAAAGACTCCTTTGCAAAGGTTCCACATCACTGAATACAGAGACGTCAGGTACAATAGCAACAATTAGACACAGTAGTTACAAAAGGAGCAAGTACAGTAAAAAAGTGGTTACAGGTAACGGAGCATAGCTACTGGTGATACAAAGGTACAGAAAATTTCAAGAATAGGTACAAAGTACAGACTGTAAACAGTTAACAGAAGACATACACTGCAGGTTGGTGGCACCAGACATTCCCTCGTAGTTATTTGTAAGTTAGGCTGGACTGGGAATGTCCATTGTCAAATATAAGCATGGCCTGGGGTGGGAGGACCAGGGTTAGGTCCATAGTCGAGAGGGGAAATGGGTAGAGCTTGAGATCAAGGACAGTCGCAGACTGAGTCTTGAGAGATTAGGTCTGGTAGTTGGGATGTGAACCGGCCAAATTTGGGTTCTGTGAGGAGTGAGTTTGGGAGGGAGTTAAGCCAGCTAGGGGCCTGGTACTTAAAGGTTCTTTGACCTGAGGAGGTCTTGCAGAGGGGTACCCGGTAGTGGGTTGTCACTGATTGCCGAGTATGGCGGGTGGACAAGGGTGCTTGGAGTTGGGGGGTGAGGGCAGGTGAGAGTAGCCCTTCTGTAATTCTTTTAGCAAAGAGGCAGGTCTGATAATTGAGCCTCCCATCAAAGTTTAGCCAGTTGGTGGAGGAATAAAGGGTACAGGTGTGAGTGAGTCTGTCACAGCCAGTGGCTAGTCTACAGGCCTTATTAAGGGCCGGTCTAATTTTGTTTAGGTGTGTGTTGTCAGCTTCCCCATAGATTATGATACCATAATCTATGAGTGATAGTATTGAAGCTGAGACAGCTAGGTGGAGAGCTTCAGGAGGGAGGCAGTGCTTGTACCGGTGGAGTAAACCAATACGCATATTGACAGCGGTGCTCAATTTTTGGATGTGGTCATGATAGGTGAGCCCAGAGTGTAGGTTGAAACCCAGGTATTTGAATAAGATAACCTGCTCAAGGGGTCATTTAGCGAGTTCAGTATGAGCAGGGGTAGCCCGTTGTTCTTGTTTTGGGAGTGGGCAAACACCATAGAGTTTTTTTTTTTTTTTGTAGTTTAGGACTAGCCTATGCTGAATGAACCAGGACTCAGCTTCTGTGAATGATTTTTGGAGTGCATTTCGGAGAGTGGTGGGGTCTGTGTGTGAGCAGTGGAGGACGGCATCATCCACATACAGGAGTAGTTTCCCAGAGCTATCCTTGGGGAGGGAGTTGAGAAACAGGGAGAATAGTAGAAGGCCAAGAATAGAGCCCTTCGGAAACCCCAAATTGATGGAGGGGGGAGGATTGTGTTTGGACAAGCCTGACTGTCTGAGTTATCTTGGACAGATAGCTGGCAAACCAGCCAGTGGTCTCAGGAGACAGGCCTATTTGTGCAAGGGAATCCAGGAGTAGTGTATGGTGCATCGTATCAAACACCTTGGAAAGGTCTATAAATACAGCACCAGCAATGTGGCCTGTGTCAAGAGATGTGTGGAGGATGTTAGTTAACTCCAAGAGGACTGTGGTAGTACTGTGGTTGTGGTGGAAGCCATGCTGTTCAGGACACAGGAGGCTATACTTGGAAAGGTAGTCCATAAGCTGGGTGGCCACAATTTTCTCCAATGCTTTGGAGAGGGGAGGCAGGATTGAGATGGGGCAGTAATTCCAAGGCTGGATGTAGGCTCTGCTCTTAAGGATAGGTGTGATGAGAGCTGTTTTCCATTTAGAGGGAAACTAGCCCAGCAACAGGGAGTGGTGCAGAAGCATGGTGAGTGGGAGGAGAACTTTGTTAAAGGTGAGCCTAAGCAGCTTAAGATCTAGTGTGTCGCTGCTGAAATGTGATTTGGTGAGGGTCTTGAGGAGAAGGGGGGTGGCATCATGCTGCAATATTGTTTTAAAGCAGAACAGGGGGGCGGAGAAGGAGATAGGGGTGCTGGGGGTTGGGGGAGAAAAAATTGGGGGGAGAACACTATTAGGTAAGAGAAGGTGGCATTAAATGTATTTGCAATCAGGGCGGAGTCTGTGGTGATAGATGCATTGGCCCAGAGTTGGAAGGGAGGTGCAATGGAAGCTTTGCCACTAAGCTCTTTGAGAGAGTCCCAGAACTTGCACCCCGAGCCCCATGTGGCAGTGAGCGAAGCTCGGTAATACTCAGCTTTGGCCTTACAAATATTTCAAGTACATTTATTATGTGCCTCTTGGTAGCACTGCCTATCAGGGGGTTTACCTGTTTCCAGGGCAATGTGCCATAGGTTGTCATGTTCTCGCATTTGGTCTAAAAGGTCTTGTGACATCCAAGGTGTGTCAACCCCTTTGACAACATTTTTGCATAGGGGTGCATAAAAGTCACAGGCAGAATTGAAGGTGTCAATGAAGTGGTCTAGTGCAGAGTCAATGTCCCAAACGGTTGTGATGGGGGACCAGTCACTAGTAGAGAGATGTTGTCTAAGGGACCGAAGTTTTGCAGGTCTGAGACGTCAATGAAGGATAGTTTTGGAAGGGGTTTTTCTCGCAATACACAATCAATGACAAAGCACTGGGGAGTGATCTCTCAGGGCATTGGGCACTACCCTGACCTGGGTTGCTCTGTGGGGTGCATTGGTAAGCACAAGATCAAGGAGGGTGGCAGTGCCAGTTCTCTGGTTAAGTCTAGTGGCAGTGGTCACAAGTTGGGACTAGTTTTGAGAGGCTGCTGCATCCCTAATGGGTGCCAATGTGCCAGCTAGCCAATTTATGTTAAAATCCCCTAAAGCAATGATTTCTGCCTTGTCAGGGAGTGTCTGGAGGTGGGTGATGATAGAGTGGAAGGCAATCTTCTGATTTCACGAAGGAATGCATACAGAACAGAGGCACTGGGGGGCTCTGTTAGGTGCAAAAGTGATTTTCAGAGTGAGGGCCTGGGCCCCATGTTCGAAGGTTGGGGGTGGGAGGGCGAGATATTGTAGCAAGTCCTGGATGTATAGAGCACATCCACTTCCTTTTTTAGAGGTTCTGTTGGTGCAGTATAGGGTAAACCCGGGAAGTGAGACAGTCTGGGGTATGGTCATTGAGCCAAGTTTCTGCTACTGAGATGACATCAGGGCAATTTTGGGCAACCCAGCCCTGAAATGAGTCAAATTTGTTGAGGAGGCTACATATATTAAGGGAGGCTCCTATAAGGTCCTTAGGAGCAGTAACTTTTGAGGGGTGCTGGGCAGGTCCTGGGTTGGGGTGGACATCCCCTGAGAGAAGGAGAGGGAGCTGGAGGATGCACATGGATGCCAGTTTTAGATGCTTCTGCACCAGCTTAGATGCCAGCAGGGAGGGAGAAGAGCAGCACATGGTGGTGGGGATGGGTAGCTGCCAAAGGGAGGGAGAAGCAAGGCAGAGTAGCATCCAAGGTCATACCATGGCACTGCCAATAGAAGAAGACATGGGTGGGGGAGCACAGTCTATCAGTGGAGTGAATGAGGTAGCACCAAGGTAGAGGTGGGGGGGTTAAGGCAAGAAGCCTGATGAGAGTTGGTCCAGACTCACCATATTGGTGGACATGTGGGTCATGACCTAGCAGAATAAGGGAGGTTAGTATTAGCAGTGCAAGCCAGGAGGCAGAGGTGGCACCAATAAGATGGGTCATAGTGAGTACAGGGTAGGTGGGGGGGGGGCCAAAGAGGTTAAGAGTGTTAACAAACTGAAAGAATTTAGCCAGACCCGTTGGCTTAGTGGCAGAACTGTGGACTTTAGCGCCAAGGGTCCAGGATTCGAGGCCTACAGAGGGACAGTAGCACAAAATGGGGAAAAATAAGGTTAATGTAGGGGTATAGTTGTAGTAAGGCAAGGAGGAGTGGAGATTAGGAGGGTAAACAGAGTGGCTTGAGGAAGGAACAATAGGGGCTAGGAAGAGTACTTCAGCCACTCCATGTGGTCAGAAAATATAAGCTGCAAATGGGAACGTGGACACTTAGAAATGAAAGGGTGTGGTCATGTGACAGGTCACATGACTAGTATGCAGCTATAAATTTGGGGCCGAGCTTGGATGGGAGGGTAGCTGGGGTGGGCGGGGCAGTCGATGCGCAGTGTCAATGGGCTAACACCCCTTCACAAACAAGCAGGAGGCAGGCTTTACCTCTTAAAGCCCCTTGATGAATCTTTGTGTCCCCTGGTGTGTGCAGCGAAGTCTGGCACCGTTTCTGTGGGGAGGGGGGGATTCGGAGGCTTATATGTGAAGGGAAACAAAGGAATCACATTAGTATGCAGTGGGTAGTTCTTTGTCAGGACAGGGCCTTACTTCACATGCGCCAACTGTTGGGACTGAGTCAGGATACAGGAGGCTAGTGCACATGTGTGGACAGAAAATGGGAGTCCTAATAGTCCAACATCACTTCTAAAACAAGCAGGATGGAGGGAGGCAGGCCTTATCTCTTAAAGCCCCTCAGTGAATCCTTGTGTCCCCTGGTCTGTGCAGCAAAGTGTGGCACCATTTGTGTGTGTGTGTGTGTGTGTGTGTGTGTGTGGATTCTGAGACCTATATGTGAAGAGAAACAAAGGACTCACATTAGTATGCAGTGGGTAGTTCTTTCTCAGGACAGGGCCTTACTGCGCATGCGCCAACTGTTGGGACTGAGTCAGGACACAGAAGGCTAGTGCGCATGCACCAGAAATCAGCCCGAAATGGCCAAGAGACACCAGAGCCCTACACAGTTCAAAAACAGGTCAGAAGTCTAATTCCAGCATTACAGGCTACTAATTACAGTAAAGCAGTACTTGCAGGCATAAAACATGCTGTCGCTAGCAAGGCAATGCAGCACAGAATCCCTTAAAGTAACACTAGGCAATTCCCCACTTCCCAGCACAAATGTCCATATAACAGAGAGCAGAAACTATCAGTCGCTGTGTGGGGACAGAAATTGAGAGCCCCAATAGTCCAACACCCCTTCACAAACAAGCAGGATGGAGGGAGGCAGGCTTTACCTCTTAAAGCCCCTCAGTGAATCCTTGTCCCCTGGTGTGTGCAGCAAAGTATGGCAGTGTTTCTGTGGGGAGGGGGGATTCTGAGGCCTCTTATAGCCCCTCAGTGAATCCTTGTGTCCCCTGGTCTGTGCAGCGAAGCCTGGTAGTGTTTCTGGGAGGAGGGGGGATTCTGAGGCCTCTTAAAGCCGCTCAGTGAATCCTTGTGTCCCCTGGTATGTGCAGTGAAGTCTGACAGCATTGCATGCAGTATGGCCTCATTTGCATATCCAGGTCTTAATATCTGGAAATTGTGCCTGTGCATCTGCAGTTGCACTGGCGCATTCCCATTCCAAGTATGCAAGCCTGCCTGAGGGATGCACTGGCACATTGTATTTGTGCCATGTGCATTATGCGATCTAGTCAAAAGAGCTGCACCATGGCACATCTCTTTTGAATATATCCCTTTGTTGCTCCATCACAACTCAGTTGCACTGCACAACCACTTGCACCATTGCCAGGTGCAATTCTGAATATCGGGCCCATGGCTGTTGTAAGACACCTTGATAAACCACTGAAGGTTTGCTCTTATGGTTTATTAGTTACCCCAGACCTCTGGTGTGTAACAAATACATATCACACACATGTCCTCATTCTTTCTTTCATATATAATTATTCGTTACCCTTGATTACACACTACAGTGTGTGCCTTTATCTGTTATACAGAAGTGTGACATCATACTCTTGTACAATGGAAATCACTCTCTCACACCATGCTCCCTCCTGCTTTAGGCCAGAGGAGCTGCAGCTCATGAGCCACTGTACGGGTGAAAAGTGATACCAATAATTATGAAAAATAAAATATGGTACCAGTATTTAACTCATTTTTGCCACACTCAGAGTTTGATGCCTGTATAAACTTATAGTTTGCACTTGCAGTTTATGAGGCATTACACACCTTGAGAGTGCAGAAAAGAAGACATGTTTTCAGATTGTCCCTGGGAATTAACTTTGTTTAGTTGCACATACTTACATACTGTATTAGGGGCTAAAACACTCCAAAGCTGTGACACCATGAAATAACTCCTCCCCATTCTGAGGCAGCTGGCTATGAATATTTTGTCCTATACCTTTCAGAACCATGCAAAAACAGAATTATGCCAAGTAGAGAGATACATGGAATGTAAATTTTCTCCAGAATAAAGACAGAACTATCATGTAGATGCTATAAAATGTTGTGGAATTTCTACGAAAATGCCATGGAATGCTTTCAGAATTTGAATTTTGGTTATTTTGGTCTGTTTTTCAAAGGAGGTATCCAAATGAAGGCAGTATAACATAGTGGTTTAAGGCTCTGAACTGAAAACCTGGGGACCTGGGTTTGAATCCCACAGTCTCCACTTACATACTGTGTGACCCTGAGCAAGTCATTTAACTTCCTTGTGCTGCCAGGTCACACCTGTAAATAAGCTTTCAGCTTAGTGTGTCTCTCCTGGTTAAAAAAAAAAGTCACTACATTTTGCAGGTATTATGGTCCACACCATATGTTGAAGTGCACCATGTTTCAGATTCTAAGCTTTATGTGCTACCAACTCAGCATGGCTCAGTTGGTAGCACATCTGCTTCTGGACCAGAAGGTTGTATGTTCTCGTCCCACACTGGGATTGGACTCATACCTAAAAATGCTGGGACCAGAGTGCAGTATTAGGGTGTTGCTGTACTGTTAGGGTGTACCATCCTACAGATGAGACATTAAACTGAGGTCCTGTCTACGCATCCTGGTGCTGTCCTGGTGGGAGTCCCAGTGGAAGTAAAAGAACCCAAGGCATTCTTTGCAAAGAGTAGGGGACATTCCTGGTGTCTTGGCCAACATTCCCCTTCCCATAAAAATGGTTCGTGCAATTGTCCGGGATGTGTGTGGGTGCTGATGTGCGATATGGCCATCACTATACATTCAGTCACTTCACTACCAGTCTAGCATTGCTTGTAAAGTGCTGTGGGATACATTGTGTATCAAAAGTGCTATATAAATACTGATTCTTCTTCTTCTTCTTTAAAGGGGGGGCAAGAAATTCATCAACATTTTATTTTTTGTTATTTCCATCTAATTTTAAAATTTCTTATCCAGCTTTCTCCACAGTTTAAGAATTTAAAGAACCACATGACTTGAGTATGTGTACCAAGATTTAGGTCTCAGGCTGTGAATTCACAAATTAATCTTCAAAGTGAAGTTAGCCAACTCTGCAAACCTCTGCTTGGGATACAACTTTTCTAAAATCTGGCTTCATAGTCCTTCATAGGAAAGGCTGCTGTTAACATGAATTCTGAAACTGCATTTATATAATTGGGATAAATGCAGTTTCAAAGCATTTAAACAATGAAAACAACAGCCTCTCACAATTCAGATCTCCTTTCTTCATCTTCCTAAATTGGCTGCTGACATGCAACATGATTTCATCAATGAGGAAAGAGCCCAATCAGCAACCAGTGCTGCAGCAGCAGCCCTTCATGATGTATGGCCAATATTCTCACTTAACTTTACTATCAGTTTGTTTTAAAGGGTAAAAATCGTCATCACTTAACATATGTGTTAGTCATAATAATAGGTATTAGGCATATTAATATGCTACTTGTCAATGAAAAAACAAAAACAAATTGATGCTTTTTGGGTCAAAACCCTACCTTTTGACAATCACCAAATCTGGCTCCACCCTTTCAGTATTGAACCTGATGGTCCTGTACTACAAAATGTGCCCAATTTCAAATACCTAGGCATAACCCTTGACCCCTTTCTTTCTATACAGATCATGTCACCAATGTCATTCTTTGGATAAACCAAAAACTTGGGGCAGCATACCATCTAAAAGTGCTCCTTACCAATGGCTATTGCCCAAGGGAACTTACTACCAATATTTGACTACTGTTCCCCATTTATTTGCATGTGTTCACAGCCCTCTGATCATGCCTAATCTCAACCTATAACAACATTTGCCATTTTGCTCTCCTAGCACCCTACTCCACCCACCACTGCCACCTGTACCAGATGCTGAGCTGGCTCCCACTCCCCTCTCATTTCAATTACACCCTGGGCTGTATTATTGACAGCACCTTCAGATGTGAGGATGCATCTCCATATGCATTGCTCCAAAAGACCCGTGCCCCATCAAGTAGCTTTCATGCGTCCTCAGTCTCCCCCATGGAAATCCTCAAAGTCTGTTGCTGCTCCCTCATTGTGGAACAGTCTCCCACCATCCCTCTGCTCCCTAGATACCCATAGTATCTTCAAGCACTGCTTCAAATCCTGGCTACTAAATGAAGCCAAGTGCCTCTGCTCTCCAGGGTAATTTTGCCTGTCGTCCTACCTCTCCTTCTGGCTGCCTATTTACCCCTGTGCTTGCCCTGTCCACTAGCATTTTGCTTCTGCCTGTCTGCGCTCCTTTCAGTAGCACTGCCCCTGTTTCACTTCCTGGAGTATATGTTCCTGTTTCACATCTGATTGTATTTCATGCACCTTATTTTCCACTGGCCAAGTCCCTGTATACTTCTGAAAAGTTTACCTGTTTTGCGATTTGAGCTGACAATTGAGTAATATATTTATTAGGCTTCTGCAATCTCTTTTGTGAAGTTGATGTAAATTTTTGATTGTACCTCATCCATTGAGTCAATGATTATAGGTGCTGAATTGTCTCATTTTGTTTTCCTCTGTATACTATGACTTTGTGCCGCATGTTGTGGCCATGGTCGTGCCTGAAAATAGTCCCCAGAATCAGTGCATCTACTTGGTTATCAAAGACTTATATAAATAAATTAATAAATAAATAAATGTATGTTAAGTGATTATTTTTTAAGTTTGTAAAACACACCATGCTAAAACAAACACTGTTTTTCTCGTACAGCACAGTCCTCTCATTAAAGTATCCTGTGCCAGGATACTTGCCACTGTTCATTTTCCTAAGTGCCCAAATCCTCCAGCATCTGACATAGTATTAAAAAATAGGGAAACACAGAGAGCCATGAAGATCCCTGCTGTTGATGTCATGGCTTGCCACTGCAACCTGAGCCCATGATAACACCGCACACCACCACTGCATTTCGTCTTTCACAATAACAATTCTCCTTCAAATGCATAATTGTCCTGCCATGTCTCAGTTTAATTCCTGGTGGTCTAGTGAAAAATAACAACCCTAAAGATATATTATTGTCCTCCTCTACCAGAACTGGGGCTCATGCCCTGCCACTGTCGCATCCTGTCTGTACTAGCATCACTTATCTCCAAGTGCCAAATTCTCTTGTTGCTGTGCCCCAGTTTCATGGTTATTAACCTTATCTGCTGGTCTTGTGGGAGAAACAGAGAGCACAAAACATGTAGGGCCTGATTCTAGTACAGTTACGCCTGGTGTAACAGCACTTGCTCCAAGTAGAATGGTGCATGTAGCAACTTATGCCAGCAGTTGCAACATGCACAATTCTACAAAGTGGCCTGCAACATGGCACAGGCCACTTGTGCCAAACAGCAGTTATGCTTGCAGTTGTGCCATAAACCCCCTGAGACATGGCGCTAGGGGGTTTACGGCAGCAGTTGCACCCCATTCTAGAAGGGCAGCAACAAAGTCCCCACTAGACTATCAGGGTACTGGGGATGATATTTATGTATTTTACAATGATCAAGGGGGCACTAGACTACCAGGGAACTGGGGTGATATTTATTTGTTTTACAATGATCGGGAGGGCACTAGACTACCAGGGAACTAGGGGTGATATTTATTTATTTAACAGTGATCAGGGGGGCACAAGATTACCAGGGCTTTGCTGGGTATATGCTGCATATGTGGCTGGCGACTCAGGGTCGGGGCACGGGTGGGGGGGTTGACTGCACCACCCTGCAGGGCACCTTGCAAAGGGGGATTCAGGGGATGGGGGTGTGGGCAGCCCTGCAGGGCACCTATGGCTTGCTGGGCATGGAGGGGGCACTTACACCCTCCATTGAGGCTTGCAACATGCTCTCCAGGTGTGCCCACAGTTCGGCATACCTGGCCACATGTTGCAAGTCACAGGACTTAGCTGCAATGACCCTGCCCCTTCTAGAATAGGGCGCAGGGTCAATATTGCAGTTGTGGGTGGTGCAAGTTGCGTTTGGTGGTGAGTTGCACCACCCTTCTAGAATTGGGCCCACAGTCCCAAGCAGATCTCTACTGCTGCCAAGCTAACATTTGTATCCTGTTAACATGAAGATCTTGACAGCAGAGGCCTTTATGGGACTGTGACTTTTGTGCTCTCTATTTCTCCCATTAGACAAATACTGTTGTTGATTACTATGAAACCAGGACACAGTAGTAGGAGAATTAGACACCTGGAGCTGAGTGATGGAGTACAGATGGCATGCTGCTGTGGTGGTGAGCTCTGTTTCATGCAGGGGGCACAATAATCTGTCTTTGGGGTTCTTTTCTCCCACTAGAACACCAGGTATTTTTGAAAAGTAAACTGAGACACAGCAGGATAATTGTATACATGGAGGAGGATTATGCTATCACTAAACATGGGATGCAGCGCAGATGGGGGGGGTGTAAACGTGAGCTACAATAGTGGTGGAAAGCCATGGCATCAGCAGCACAGACCTTGTTTGTCTGTGTTCTCCACACTAGACCATCAGGTATTTTAGAACAGTAAGGCAGGTGTTGAAGGTTTGGGGCATTTAGAAGAATGGAGAGTGGCAAGGAGGCTGGCAGAGTTCAATGCATGTTGTTGGGTGTGCTGTGTGAGAAAAAACAACTGTGTTTGTTTTATCGTGACGTGTTTTACAAACTCTAAAAATAATCACTTAACATGTGCATTAGTATGAATTATACATATGTTATGTAATGAGAATTGTTGCCCTTTTTAACACATTGACAGTAAACACAAGTGAGAATAGTGTCCTGAATAGTGTCCTACTTCATGACGGGTTGCTGCTACAGTACTTGTTGTTATATGAGCTCTCTCCTTATTGATGTCTCAGTTTCAGTTTATTTGTCTGACTTAAAAGACATTACACAAATTAAAAACATAAAAATAAGCAATTTCAAACAACAATCTATTTTCAATAGATAAAATGATCTCAGGGTCTAAAGCCCACTTATATTATGAATGTAAAAATGTTAAAAACATTTTATTGAGGATAGACAAAAAGTTTTAGCTGGAAAAGTCAGGATGAAGCTTGTGATAACTTTAAATAACTCAGAAAATTTCGAAGTGTAAACAAAACTCTGTAAAACTCAGGTCTGGCTACCTACAACTCTTAGCAGCAAATTGTAATCTGTAATCCTATAACAAAGCTTTGGATACTGTCCAGTGGAATTAGAAATTGTCTCAAGATTCATCCTAAAATTTCGTAGCGTACTTGGATAACAATACAATCTTGCTTAAAAATAGCACTGTTATAAAAGGTGGTGTCTCGAGAGCAGACAGCAAGAGTTTAATTCACAGGAAACTAATTATGCTAGATTCAAAGCTTTAATAAACCATGTAACCTTATTTAACATCTCCATGATGGAGTTAGCAATAAAAAAGATGATTGGTTCTGTAGAGGAATTATGTAATGTGGAGATACTCTCCCCTACATATTTTTTCCTCTACTCTTTAAAGACAGGACATTACAATTACGTGTGTTCAAGATAATCTATCTCTTTCTATCTGTTTCTGCATGTTGTAAGGCACCCAGAGCCATTGGGATTTTGCTCTATATAAATAAAATTGCCTTGCCATGCCTACTGTATCTCATCATTTCGCCAATTGCAAAATGGTGAAGGAATCTCCTTCCTATGTTGCCTATTGTATAATTTGTTAGTACAGAATAATTCTAGCCTAAATTTGGTATACAAACTTCTTGCTTTCTTATCTTGAATACAATCCAGGTATGGCTCACTGAGAAATGTTTTGTTTCAGCAGCTTATAAAAGATACAAAGAATTTTAAAACATTTATTTTATTTTTGGGATGAAATGATGCATACTTCACCAGAGAAAAGCAATACATTTAAGACTGTGTGGTGTCACAGACATTCACCCAGTAATTTTTCTTTGCACTTACAATTGTACAATCAACAAGTAGGGATCCCCCCACATGTATTAGGCATGCACTCTTTCCCCCTGGTGGACATTACATTTTAGACTTCTGGGTGGCAGCCATGTTGGCTTGGGCAGAAACATCCTTAAATTTATTTATTTATTATTTATTTATTTTACACATGACCCTTTAGGCTGAACCTATTTTCAAAGGGTCTAGGGTCATATAAAACAAGGGCAGGTATTAACAAAGGAGATTCAACCTAGTTGCGAAAATAAGTACATGGTTTACAGTACAAAGAGAATTTGGTAGGTACATTGAACAAGCTATAATCACCTTTTATAAAACAAGCAGTAATCACCAAGTCAGTCTTAGATGGATGATGGGATTTATTGCATATGCACATAACTATGGATAGAAACAGGGCCTAAAGGTAAATGATTCCACAGCCAAGGGGGCCAATTGAGAGGTAGTAGAGTTTCAGGCAATCAGGAGTGGGAGGAGAGAGAGAAGATAGGAGATGGGAATTAAAGATGGTTAGGGTGTGTGACCGAGTTGTGTGGGTGGGGTATATGAGTGACACAAGACCTCGATTTATGGTTAACACACCTTTTCTCGATGTGATGTTTATTAGTGCAAAGGACTTATTTATTTGTAAAAGATATATACAAAAATAAATAACAACCATAAACAAAAATGAGTCTTAAACTTCAGACAATAAATTATAAGAATAAATAACAAAAGAAAATAGCTCTTCCTTGAGCTTCAGAACTACCCTACCTTGGTAGTCCTGCCACAGAGTAGTTACATTTTTTAAACACAGTTTACTACAATCTTCTGTGCTGTGAGACAACCTCTCCCTTCTCATTTCAAGGCTGATCTGCCATTTCTGAACACTAGGGCAGCTTTTATGCTCTTCCCTAGGGTGTCATAAGGTCAGCTGATCCACCCCTAATCTGAATTACTATAATTTCTGCCTTAATACATACAGATTGGAGGATCAGCTGGACCATTCGCTCAGATATTAATACTGTGGTTCATTATAACTACTCTTTGTCCTCCTTTTGGTAGTACAGGACAAGATATAAACAAATACCTACTAATTGCCTATAATTTGTGTAGCTCTTCCCCCATCTCAAATGGAGTAACAGCTGTAATTTCTTATATAACAGCCTCATCATGGGGCTGCTGGATCCTAAGGGCTCACTTTTCCAAACTCCCATCACTCAGGTAGTAACTCACTTTATTTCTTCAAACAGAAAGCAAACATGTATTTAGTTCATAGGGCCAATGATTCTTCTGTGTACACATACAATAATAATACCCTTAACACCTTACAGCAGCTTCTAAACCCAGAGGCTGAAAAGATAAGCAGTCGGTAAAACATTTCAGTTCTGCCATTTTCTCTGTGTCTATTTCACAAGGGGTTCCTTTTATTTAGCAAGAATAAATTGTTTCTTTAAAGCGCACATCAAGGAGAGTGACAGTCTTGCACTTTTAGGGCTCTGAGGTGCCTTGAGTAATCTCCCAGACTGTTTAAAAACAGTCTCTCACTTTTTACAATAGTGGAAGCATTCTTATGCTGTGGGCTTCTCTCCCGTGGCAGATTTCTCTTCTCTGAGATCCATTTGGCTCATTTAACCTCCACAACAAGCGGCAGCCATTTTCCACTACCAGCGAAGCTAAACACAACTTCTTGCAGGAAAAAGACATCCCTGGCTTTACCAAATCCCCACAGGGGCTGGACTATAGTTAAAAGCACATTGGGGTATAATACATAAAGAAAAATATCATGCTCTGTTTTCCTGACTGGAACTCATGCTTTCCACAGACCATATTCAATAACCAGCTCTTTCTTACTGGTTCCTTCGTTTTTAAATTTACGCCCTAAGGCAGGGATAAGCAAGAATATATAGAGGAAACTGCCAAGTGAGTTTAAGATACTATAATGGGTGGCCTACCCATAATACTAGAAAAAGATACATTCAGAAAAATAGAATTGCTACTGCAGTAGATGTCTGAGGGAAAAGAAATGCCAAAGCCTCCTTTCCAAAAGGGGTGGGGGTCAAACTACCACATGGTGTTAGTGACTTAAGGGCTGGGGTAAATTAATTCCATAATTTGTGGAATATGAAGGAGAAACAAGCCTGATCCAGTGAGGTTTTCCTATGTGGGAGAACCAAGGAGTTATGTCCTACACATCTTGTAAGGTAACTGTTATCTACTAGGGTCAGAATGGCCTGGATCCCAGGGGACAACAGTCCCAGCAAGACTTTTGTGCCTGTACAAGGGTACTATGTTGTAACTGGGAGTCAAAATGTAGCAAGCCTAGATTACTATATAGTGTGCAAGTATGAGAATCTTGCCTAAAGTTGAATGCAAACCAGCAGGCTCTGTTCAGCAGGCTCTAACCCTGGCTAGCACTCTGCCAGAGGTAACACTATAGACCACAAGGCCATAGTCAATGAGAGTGAGGATATAGCATCTAACTAGTAGTTTCTTTATTTCAGGGAGGAAGGCATTCCTATGCCTGTAAATCAGGACAGATCTGGAGTTGGCTGTCTTGGTTAACACATTCACATGTACAGTGTAGGTTAACCCAGAATCAAGGTTTAGCCCCAAGTATCTGAAGTAGCAAACCTGCTCAATGGCGGTTCCCTTGACAGAGGTAATGTCTAGCAAAGTGAGAGTAGGGGATTTACTTTGAGTGGAGAAGAGCATGGATTTTGGGTTTTTTGTTGTATTTAGGAGCCAGAGATTGGCAGCAAACCAGTCTTGGATAGTTGGGAAGTCACTTTGTAGGTTAAGATCGATAGTGGCTAGGTTGCTATTTGTTAAAGCGATGACAGCATCATCCACATATAGGAGATGTTTAGTTGAGCTGAATGCTTCAGAAAGGTCATTGATGAAGAGATTGAACATAATGGGACCAAGGATTGTTCCTTGGGGGCATCCACTGTTACTGACCAATAGTCTAAAAGAGGCACACAGCATTTTACTAGTTGTGTTCTGCCTATCAGATAGTTTGCTAGCCATTGGGTGGCCTCATCAGAGAGGCCTAGCGTGGTTGATATTTGGCAGTGCAAATTGTGATTGACAAGGTTGAAAGCCTTGGTGAGGTCAATGAAGATAGAGCCTGCAATCTCCCCTCTGTCCAAGGCACAGTGAAGATGGTCAGTGTAATCCAAAGGTACCGAGTGAGTATAGCACTGCTTTAATAGTGCATAAATGACTGCGTTGCCTATAGTGCAAAAGTTTCTACAGTGACAGGGGTAGCTCAGCATATGGTAAGAACCACTACCCCTGTCACGATAAGATGATCTGAAGAAGCATCAAGGAGGTTGCCAGTGCGGTGCCTGGTTGAGCCGCTTCTGTGGTGGAATGGCTAGGGCATCTTCACCTGGCATTGTGGGGGACCTGTGATCACAGTTCAGTTCCTGGCAGGTCCACTACTGCTGAAGTTTTTTTTAAAACACAGTTTTTCCCCTCCAGTGTTTCACCTCATCCCTGAAGTGCACCCACCCACAAAGTTAGATAAATTATATTGGGAGGGTGTGGGGGATAAAGCCCCCTGCATTGGAGGGGAAGAGCCCCGCACAAAAACAAGAGATACTGTGTTTTCCTGTGCTGTGTGTGCTGTTCCGTGTATGACCATGTTTTTTTTCCCGATCTTGTTTTGCCACACACTGTTTTGTGTGTGGCTTTGTTGTATTGCATGGTTTCGGCCACGACATCATGACCCCATGCCTGATCCAACATGGCAGTTACGGTGCAGTGGTTCTTACAGAAACCATTCTGCTCATGGGACAGCAGGCCATACTGGATTAGGTATTGAGTGAGCTGTTTCTTTATGATTTTTTCCAGCATTTTGGGGGGGGCAAGATTGAGATAGGATGGTAGTTAGAGGAGAGGTCTTGGGCACCACCCATGAAGACAGGGTTAACATGAGCTTTTCTCCAGATCTTTGACACACATCTAGTGGAGCGTGACAGGTTGAAAATGAGTTGAAGGGGGCTCATGACCTCCTTAATGGCAGATTTGAGGAGTTTCATATCTAGGTAGTCAGGCTCAATACGTGTTGATATTTTTGTTTGGGCTAAATATTTGTAGGCATCAGCCCAGGTTAGTCTCGTAAGGTAAAATATGGGGTGGGAAGCACAGAATGGAGTTTTATCGGTTTGGGCAGTTAGTGGTGGATGGGGGAATATAGGCAGAAAGGTTGCTAAATTTTTTGTCAGATGTATTGCCTATGTTCACATCTCCCTCAATCATGGACCCATCCATTTGGATGGAATGAGGAAGAGGTTTACTAGTATTGCCAAGAATATCATTTATCCCACTCCATAGATGTTTTGGTTGTTTGAAGAGGGTATATTGCTTGTTTTTATGATAGTAAGTCTTTACTGTTTTGACTTGTGTTTTTATGTTATTTCTGAGCTCTTTGTACTTTTGGAGGAGGGTGGTGTGACCAAATGCTCGGTACTGTGCCCAGGTTCTGTCTTATCCTCTAATATTCTTATAAGATGTGAGGTGAACTATGGCTGGAATCAGCTCTTTTTGATAAGAGTCTTGAATGTGGCAACAAGGTTGCACACTTTGTTGAATTGCCTGGTGAAGTAATCCAGGGCAGCATCCACATCCTGAGTCTACAGCAGGAAGGAGCAGTCTATCTGCTGAAGCAGTACGCAAAGTTGGTGTGGCCTACGCATATGAAACACCCTGGCCCTAGTACAGGAGGGTTTAGTGGGGGTGTTCTGGCCAATCATTTAAACATAATAGGAGCATGGTCACTCAGGAATTCAGGTAGAACTTCAAAGGAGAGGAGCCTATCTGGGTGGCTGACCAGCACGCAGTCCAGGAGCATGGCAGTTCCAATTTTGTAGCTGATCCCATTAGGGGAGGATATAACTTGTGCTAGGTAGAGGTTGGCTATCTAGTCACAGTAACATTTATTGTTGCCTGTGTGCCAATTACTGCTAAAGTTCCCAAGTGTGATTTTTTTTCTTGATGAGGGTTTAAGTCAGTTATGGTGTCTAAGAAGCCATTAAGGCACTGGCCAACAATATTGGGGGGACCATAGGCCAGAATTCGGTTTATATTTTTATCACTTCTAGCATCTAGGGTAAGGTTAATGGATATGTATTCGAGGTCTGTAGTCACTGGGATTGTAGTGAGACTAGTAACTTTTAAGTGAGACTTGGTAAACAGTTGGCAACCTCCACCTTTTTTGTGGATACTATCTCTTCCAAACTTGGTGCAGAAGTCTAGGTTGACTTCATTATCAATGATTTGGGGGATGAGCCAGGATTCAGTTACAGTCACAATGTTAAACTTGGAACTGGATACCCATAACCTAAACACATCAAGCTTGGGGAGAAGACCCTCAATGTTAACATGAGCCACTTCCCGGTATCCCCTGTAGGGTTCTGCTGGGGGCACAGAACTAGGGTTAAGATGAATATTACCTCCAAGGATTAGGAGGAGCAGTATGACCTGCTGCATCACTAGGTGGTATTTCGAGATCATTTGGGGTGGCACACCCTTTTTGCATTTATGCAAGCATCCAGGGTTCCCAGCCAGAAGAGGGAGAGTTTGCGGTAAGGGACAGGTTTACTTGGGTAGTTAGAGGGGTTGATGAAGGGTGTCGAATCACTATCATCAATAGAGAGGGTACCAGTTCACTGTTTAATTTGATAAATGTCATTGATTCTTGATGTTCTGAAGATATCAGTCATTATATTAGCATGGCCTATTAAATAAAACCCTTTCTTTAAAAAAAAAACTAAGTAAGGAAACTGAAAACCTTTAACTAAGTATTCAGTTTGTTCCTCAAGACATTTTTTTGGTAGTCTTGATTCACAAAGGGTCAATAAGATGATAAGAAAAATTGAGAATCTGATCTCTATTACTGTCTCTACGGAGTATTGACTCAACTCTACTCATAATATGTACTCCAGTATACAGGCCGGAAGATTAAGTAAGTACTGTATTTATATAATTTGTTTAAGATTTTCTCCAATGAATCTGACCTTGTTATTTTCCATATTTATGAGGTGTAAAGAATTGACACCTTAACTTGAGCATTTATTGTTTTAATACAACACAAGACAAAGTTGCCACTAAAATGTTTGATAAATCTAATTATCTCATTTACAGTAGAGTAGACTGTAGTTTTTGTTTTATATAACTAACATAGGTTTCCATTTCATGTCCATAATATTCTGGATTCCTAAGTAATCATAGGTATTAACAGTTTGCAATTTATAAATAAAGTGAATATTTATCCCTACTTGTACTACCAACAACTAAAAGTTGAGTTTTATTACTGCTTGATTTGTTGATGTTTTTGTTGACATTCTAGATTAGATTTATTCAGTTTCCTCTGCAACCCTAAAAGGGATGTAGAAATTAATACCACATTGTCAACATGCGCAAAATAGGAAACAGAACGATTTTTATGTTGTCTTGCATGTGCACAAAAAAACGTATTGCAGTAACTTGGAATAGAGGGTTTTGGAGGTGTGGTCGTGTTGTGGCCAGTGGTGCCACTGCTTTTTCGGGCTGGGATCCGTGGCATGAATGAAATAGCACACTGTCTATGACAGCAGTGCAAAAGCATGCCACTAACATGAAACGATTCAGCCGCTGCAATGAGGGAGCTCCTCCTCATTGCAGGGTGTGCCTTGCTTGGTGTATCATTTCAATAAACATGGTGGTGGCTCCCATTGTCCGCCTCTTGCAGTCCCAAGTTTGTTACTAGGACAGGTCTTTTTCCCAGTCAATATAGTTCTCAAGTTCCCTGTTCTCTTCAGTCTTGTAGTATGGTAAACTCGAACCTGCTACCAACCTAATTCAGCATGCGTATCATCATGCTGAATCTCTCAGCTCTCAGCAGGTATTGTACAAGTAACGAGCTCCTCATTGCTTCTTATCACTGTGTCCATCCCATCTAGCACAATATGGTAATAGGTGGCTGGGTCTTAAGGTTTCAGGTAGCCCATGTCTTCTAAATACACCATGCTCTGGGAATTGTCTCTCAAAATGATGAGCTGGCCCTGGATCGAGGAAGAGTAATGTATACTACCCCCACCATATGCAACCCACTCGAGTCCCCTCCCAGGTTGCTGTCAGACCCATTTCATTGTGTAGCTGCTAAAGTTGAACCCAGAGGCTTTACAGCTCAGCCTTAGGGTCTCTGCCCTGGTTTTTCACACACTTCACTGGACTCGGTCAGATCCACATTGGAGTAAACACCTTGAGGGGAAGAAATAATAATGTTACTTGTTGCCTGGATTACATTGCACAGTCTTGTAATACAATTTAAAATAACTCGCATGGGGGCAGAGCAGCAAGATGTCTGCAGTGCTGCCCCATTCCTCACAGCTCCACGTTCTGTCTGAGTGTTCAAGAGTATTGGTAAAATGTTGTTATTTAGGCAGTTTTAAATTCTGCTGAATGAGACTAAGGTTATTTTATTGCCAGAACTGCAATAGTGCATTTTTATCTGCTGACTGAAAAGGAGCTACTTGCATGAGAGACATGCCATTAGTTGTTGTAGCATGAGCTAGGAGGCTCTGTCTTGGTTATTTCCTGCCAGGGATGTTTTTTTTTTTTTTGGTCAAATGGAGCTGTTTTACAATTTTTGACCAGAGCTGTGGCTAATGGAACAGAGGTAATTGACCATGGTGTTTATTGGCCTTCATATCAGGAACCAGAGTTTAGGAGGCCTCCTTCAAGGACATTGAATTCTGCAGGAGCACATTATGTGCTGAAAATACCTGCTTTATTTTTTAAAAAAAGGTATGCTAATGCTGCCTAGTGTTGGGGGGCCTCAATATTACTTAGAGTTTTCTTGAATGTACTGTGCTCAGTGGAGCATTGTCTCTCTCTCTCCCCCCTTTGCCTAATAGATGTTAATTCGAATGAATCCAGGTGGGACTGATTGAAACACCTGAGAGGAGCAGCATGCACATTTCAAAATGGTTAAAGTTACTGAAGAAATTTGAATGTACCTTGATGTGATGGTATGGCACAAACTCTGGTAACTCTAGCCTCTCTAGACTCCACACAATACAGTTTTTTGACTGGAGGATTTCTTAAAGATACTGTTTTTTGTGGTGTCATACACATTTTTATGTGGGAGGCTGCTTTTGCTACCTGAAAGGGCACATTCCTCCATTATATAAAGTTCTTGCTTATGGAAAGACTGTGACTTTCATCTCATGAGAGCTCCACAGAGAATTAATAAAATGGAGCTTGAGCTCAATTAGATCGTCTTTACTAAAAGGAGATTTAAATTCTCTGAGCTGATTTTAGTTCTAGAGGTATAGCTCTTAAACTCTTTCTATTATTTTAAAACACATGAGTTACTATCCGGTAACTTAATAGGAAGCAGTTCTAATTATAGTCAGACTATGAAGTGGCTACTTATCTTATTTTCCTATAGTCCGAATTATATAGTTCAAGTAACTTTGACTTAGATGGTGAAAGAGCAAAATATGGGAGCAGCATTTAAAGAGCATGGAGAGAATGGAGCAACTCTTCTGATTTCCTGTAATGGCTATGCTTTCCTTTGCAAAATTTATATTTTGTGTAGTGACTTAAGTAGGACTCACCAATGCAGATCTGAGTGCTGAATGGTTGACATATTTTCATTATTCTGCAAGCACTTGAGGCAAAATGATGATTTTTATGCATTGCAGTAAGTTTCTTATCACAAGGAGGCTATTTTAGCAGCTAGTGAAGTATGGTCATTTGTGAAGCTCCTTCAAAATTTGTTGCTTTTATGGAGCCTGAACCCTTATAATTGACATTTTTCCCTGATTAAAACAATGCATCCCAGTCTGTAGTGTGAAGTGCTATGTTTAAATGTGAAGCCTAAATATGGACTATTGAGGGACTCCTAGCTGTGTCAGAGTCTCAAAATCAGCATCCAGGTCAATATTATTTTTATATTTTACATCTACACATGAACATTGTGTTAATAATGGAATGTGACAAAAGCTGATGCAGGACATAAATGACCTTTATTATTATTATTATTGTATTGTATATTTTATTTAGTAATAAGTTGTTTCAATTTCCTCAGTTGGTAACTGTGTATTGCACTTGGTGAGATTTCAACAGGTATGAAACATAGAATACTGCATGGAGAAGTGTGGCTTCATGAGGTTTATGCGCGAGGCGATGCCTATATGGCATCACACACTGAGGGGGTGCATAAAATCCTCAGAGAACCACACTTCTCCATGTTTTATTTTTTATGTTTACTGTTCTGGGTGTTGTCTTTTTTTTGATTAAATTGTCTTTTTTTTCACTGCGTGAATATAACTGTTACTGCTGACAAGCTTGTCTCCCACTGGGTGACCGATTGTGTAGTGCTTGTGAACATTCAGTGCAAGGACAGCTTGTTCGCCATTTTTTCTGGTGATGTTCCGGTACTGTTCTGCCTATGGTTTACTGAGCTCCACAAACCACATATGTTGTTTATTGATATCCATAAACCACATATGTGGTTTATGGAGCTGTTGGGCACTCACTGGCAGTGGTTTATAAACACTAACCAGTAAATATTGGGCAATAATTGCCCACTGCATTACTTATTTAATAGGTGATAAATGCAGTTCTATTTTGTTAAGAAAATATCGCAAGTCCTCTGTATAAATAGGAGATTTCACAACATTAGGACATATTTTAATTGCATTGATTGTAAATGAGTATCTGGTCAATTGTGAAATTCTCATAGGTAATAGGAATAATTAATATGCCTTAATTCTATTTTACTGAGCAATTGTTGCTGAGGTAATTTTTAAAGGGCTCTTCCTTTCTGCAGAGGTTTAGTATATAGTTTATGTAAATGGTTCAGGATGCCCACTCCTGGTACCGCTTCTCTTTACTCCCTCTCTCCCTTCAGATCGCCCACTTCCATTCCCAACAAGCCTGACACTGGGGTGGCCAATCCCAGTGTCAGAATGCATCTGAATATAGAAAACCATCCCTTGATGTTTTTTTTCCAAAAACCCCCATAAAAAAGAAAACCATCTATCAATGTATTTTGCACCATCAGTCTCCAACCCCACCTGACCCTCCACTTCATCACCACCACCTCCCCACACCCCCCAAGCCCTCACTTCCCCACTAGGGTCCAACGGTGTAATCCTCTCTGGACTCCAGATATGTCTTCACTTTTCAAAGTGGGACTGCAAACTGAGGAAATCAGGTATGTGGTTCAGTGTATTTCAACTGGGTTTTGAATTTAGTTGCATAACTTGGCCATTTGTAGATATTTTTCCCCTGAATTTTCAAAATGTCTTTTTTAGGACCCCAACTCATGAACAGTGGCAGTGAATTAGGCAAATCAGTCATGAAAGGTAATTTCACTGTCGCTGTGCTGAATCACCTTTTGGGCAAGAGTTGAACATTTTCTCAGCCCTTTATCATGAGATACAGTCATAAGAAGGCTGTTAAAAATGTGTCAAAAAAATATTTAAAAACAACAAAATTATGAGCCTATTTTGGAATTTGAGAATGTAGGCTCACAATTTTGCAAATGTTCAATATTTTGACTCCATAATTTACAAAACAGCCATTTCTTCATAGCACAGCACCTCATGAATTTGAGAGCTGTCATTTTTCAAATCCTGGCCAAAATGTGTTTTCATACCTGTGGCATGAAGCAATGTTTCAGTGTGCAGAATAACATTTTTGTGCGGATTTGAAAATGTTCACCTACTGGGTTCATTTGGTGGAGTAATTATAAAGCTATGCTGAAAATGTTATGTGCACGTATGGTAAAATGCCTAGGTTATGACTGAATGTTACACTGTTTCAGCATTCACTCATAACTTGACTAATGTTTAATATTTTGACTCCAAACTTTCCACATAGTCATTTTTCCACACCACCTCATAAACGTGATGTCATTTTTAAAATCTTCGAAGTGTGTTTCTACACCTTTGGTGTGAAATGACATTTTGGCCAATATACTATAAATGGCACATGTCATGTCTATACAGTGAATCCTAAAACAAGTCTCTTCAAAAATTGGGCTCAAAATAAAAAAAAAACGTTAACAAGTATCAAACATTTGGCATTAACAAATACTTGTTTCTAATACACCTATATTGGCCCAGGTATGCATGAAGCTCCCTAATGTTTTAGCATCCACCACTTCTGCTGGCCATCTGTTCCATGCATCCGCCACTCTTTCAGTGAAGAAATGCTTCCCTGCATCTCTCCTGAACTTGCCTCAGCTTCATCTCATGCCACCTAGTCTTTTAGCTCTTTTTCATTTGAAAGATTACTCCCCCATGCACATCATTCACCCCTGTGAGGCACTTGTAGGTCTCTATTATGTCACCTCTCTCTGTCCTCTCTTCCAAGGTGTACATATTGAGCTCCCTCAATCATTCCTTGTAAGACTTCTTGTGTAGTCCCTGTACCATTTTACTTTCCCTCCTCAGGACTGACTCCAATTTATGTTCTTTCTGACATGTGGTGTCCAAAATGGGACAGAGTACTCAAGGTGGGGTCTCACAAGTGAGCAGTTCAGTAATAATGCCACTTCCTCTCCTCTTGCTGGAGATACTCCTCCCTATGCAGGCCAGCAACCCACAAGCCCTATCCATTGCTTTGTCACACTGCCCTGACACTTGAAGTATTCAGATTTGATAACCCCAATGTCCATTTCCTGTTTAGTGACTGATAGCACCCCCCATCTAATACTGTGCACAACCAGCACATCTCACACCATGACCATCACAAGCGTCTCTACAAGGAGTGGCATGGCTTTAGAAAGGACCATGGTACCTGCGCTGCTTTGGTCAGTTTCATGGACTCTTTGCACCAGGCTATGGATAAAGACTTAATGACTGGTGCCATGTTTGCAGATCTGAGCAAAGCTTTTCACCTGGTAGACCACAGTTTACTCATACAAAAACATAACCTCTTGGGGATGGGCCCAGCAGTGTCTCAGTGTCTCTTGAGCTACCTTCAAAATAGGTCTCACGCAGTTAAAAAAATAACTGTCTGAGCAAAGAAAAAAGCCCTATAACACAAAGTGGTCAGATTCACCTCCTCCCAAGGACCCAGGTCCCACCACTATACCAATCTTGAGCAGCTTGGCTGATTGCAACCAGAATATAGAGTCCAGTTTACACTAGTTAACTTTGCATGCAATAATCTGCTTTGAAACATGCCCAAGTCTCTCTCTGAACTGCTCACACCTGTTAACATCCCACACTCCGGCTGCGCAACAATTCACTAAAGACCCTGCTTATGTGAAGAGGAATGGGACAGAAATCCTTCGGCTATGGAGCTTCCTCTCTGTGGAACTCCATACCTACTCAACTGTCCTCTATCAAGTTCTTCACCCTCAAAATAAAGGATCATTTGCAAAAATTCAATGCACGCTCTTGCTTCAAGCTGATTTTGCTTTCTGTTCTAAACTACATCTAGTCCAGTTGCTACAATACTGCTTACTGCACAACATGTTTGTCACATATACCTAGAAACATAGAATTTGATGGCAGATAAGGGCCGCTTGGCTGACCTAGTCTGACCATTTCCCTACTCAATGGATAAGCTGCAGATCCCAATTAACCAACTCCTATCCCCCACTAGAATTGCCTTATGTCTGTCCCATGCATTCTTGAATTCCCCCACTGTTTTTGACTCCATGACCTCCTCAGGAAGGCCATTCCATGCATCCACAACCCTCTCCATGAAAAAAAAAATACTTCCACACATTACTTCTGAGCCTTCCCCTCTCTATCTTCAAATTGTGCCTCCTTGTTCTTGCACATCTCTTTTTCTGAAAGATGTTACCCTCTTGGACTTTGTCAATTCCCTTGAGGTACTTGAACATTTCTATCATGTTCCTCCTTTCCTCAAGTGTATACATATTAAGCTCCTTTAGTCTGTCTTCGTATGTCTTCTGGTGCAGACCCTGCATCATTTTGGTTTCCCTCCTCTGGACAGCCTCCATCCTGATCAGCAATACCTTTTCTGCACTATAGAAGCATGCAGAATTGTATTATTTTAGTTTATATTGTGATGTATTTATTTTTCCACTGTAACTTGTTACTGCATGATATACTGTATCTCTTATCAATACCTCATGCTGTTGTTTTATATAATGAACTTAAAGTATCCGAGTCCTGCTGAAAAAAGGCGACCGGTGCCAGAGCACTCATCTGGTCAATGAGGGAGAGAGAGGGGGGGAGGGGGAGATATTAAATCATCATATTTCAGTGAAGTAACACTTATTTTATTTTTATAGAAAAATACCTTTGAGCACAAGTGCCCTTTTCAAAGGTCCATGTCAGTCATTTAATAACATCAACAACCTTACATCAAGGATTAGTCCAGGTAACAATAAAAGCAGAAATAAATGCAGGGACATACAAGTAACAAAGTACAATTATCTACAGTTACAATGAGCATGGACAATTGACCATGGACTTAAATGTTTGTTCATTTTTCATGCTTTTCTTATTTCTTGAAAAAAGAACATTGTTTCTGCAATATTTAACTGCTGGTCCTTTAAAATAACTAATTGCAATATTGATATTATCAGACCAAGAACTGGAGTAATAGACCCACTCACCCACTCTTTTGAAATGCTTTGGTAGTTTATTTACACTGGAAAATACAGCTCTCTCATTGGTAGAACTAATCTTTCCTGATGAAATCACTTTTTCAGCATGCCACATGATTCTTTTAAATAATTTTTTGTTTTTTGGCATGCAAAAGTGGTGTAGCTAATAGGGGAAAAAGCCTGTGGCCCAATATTCAAAAATGGGCAAAGCAGAGCACAGAGTCTTGCCCAGCACTTTGCCATTGCCAGGAGCCTGAGCATGCTATATTCAGTCAGACAGTGCACCAGTGCTATCTCAGTCAATAGAGAGGCATGTTAGTGCAGCTCTAAGTCAAAGAGCATTGCCCAGACATGGATTCTGCTGTGTAGAAGACAGTGCCACCAGACCCGATAGCACCAGTAACCCTAGGAGCAATATTCAGAGGACCCATGTAAATGAGCCCATTCTGCCTGTAGGGCACAAAAGGGCCATTTGCATACCCATTATGGGCTCATTTTTATGGGAAACAGCAGCAGGTTTGCCCATCCTGATTGCCCGTTCCCATGCAAGAAAGAAAATTCCCTGGTGCCTAGTTATTCCCCCACCCACCAATTCCCATCCCAACAGTGTCAAGAAGTTCCCAGTACCTAGTGCCTCCCCCACATGCCAATTTCCATCACAACAGCGTAAAAAAGTTCTCTGGTGCCATGTGGACCTTTCAGTCTCTGAGTGCCAGTCCTGCAGAATGTGGAAGTGACCTTGATGTCTAGTGGTCTCCCCTCTACTGTAATCACCAGTCTGTATGCTAGTAAAATAAAATATCCTGCCCCAACCTTCGATCCCAGCCCCTGTAGGCATATGCGATGTCCATGGTGGCAAGTGGACTCCTGGTCTGTGATCACTGGTCCTGTATGGCAGCTAACTATATGTAAACACAGAATTGCTCCAGACATAAAGGAATGTATACAAAATTACACAAAGTCCCCAATGAGAAGAGGTACCCCCCACCCACCATTTCCTGTCATTGTAGCACCATATGTATTCCCAGTCATCTAAGGCACCCCAAACCCCAGGCACTGGCCATCCAGCCAACCCCCTTTCCACAGGTGCTGGTGCTATGACTAGGATAGAGCGACCGGCACAGCCCTCCTCTCTCCTCCTTGGCCTGCCATCATATGCACAGTCAGGGAGTGATCATATGTACAGTCTGGGAGTGCACTTCCTATGTAATGTACATGGCATGCATTTTCTGTACTGTACTGGAGCATTTACCACGTACAACACATGGGATGTGTGCTCCTTGACTGCTCATATGGAGTGTGGGTGGCTGAGTAGGTAGGAGAGGGGCTGTGTTGGTTGCCATATGGGCTTCTGTGGTACCAGCTTCAGGTAAGGGGAAGTTGGCAGGGTGGGTGATTGGTGGTCATAGTGTAGGGGAGGTGTTGGACACTTTGGAACGTTGATGTTGTTATGGGCTCTATGATTGGTGAGTGGGGAGAACTACTAGTTGCTAAGCAATATTAGTTATTTTTTTATTGTTGTTTTTTACACATTTCTTGTACACCTCAGACATTAGCAGCAGTTATATTCATTGCTATCCTACAGGACCTGCAATTGGAGTACAAGGGAAGACTACTGGACACCAGGTGCAGCATTCCACATATACAGGCTGCAACTGGAAAGTGGGAGGGACCACTAGGCACCAGACTATTGTTACTGTCATTGGTACCTGGCATGGCGGATGGGGAAGACCACTAACCCCATGGATTTTAGATTTTTTTTGCAAAGCCAGGGTTCAAGTATGGGGGGACACTGGCCACCAGAGACTATACTGGTTTTATGGGGCAAGTGATCGGGGACCATGGGGACTACAGGATGCCATGGACTATGATGCTTAATACTGGGCTGGAGATCATATACTAGGAGTCCACTAGGTGCCAGGGAGTCCTTGAATAGCATCAGTCCCATAGAATATAAAAGTGACCCTGGTGCCTAAGGAAAGATGCCTGGTACCAGCACATTCCTCTGGTCAACAAGAATCAACCAATCAATTAATCAATAAATATAACTTTGCCTAAATGGATAGTGGAACAGTGATCGGAGGAAGGGGGGACCATGGACCTTCAGGGTTTCACTTAATACAGTACAATACAGTGATCGGAGGGACAGGGGACAACAGACCACAAGGGTTTCACTTAACAGAGTTTGTGATGGTGACTGGAGGGTGGCGGAAACCACAGACCACCAGGAATATATTTTTTAGATGAGAAGGCCGGCAATTGGGGGAGTGGGGGACCGCTACATGCCATGGGGACATTTTTTTCAATAATGGGTCAGCAATAGGAGGATGGGGGCAGCACTTGGCACCAGGCATATATTTTTTAGATAACATGCCACTGATCAGGGATTAGGGGAAACTGCTAGATGCCGGGGAATTCAGGACTGGGCAATTGAGATGGGGGTGGAGCCAGTCACAGGGGTGCAAACCTGCTGCAGTTTCCTATGCAAATATGCTCATGATGGACATGCAAATGGCACCGTAGCACCTTGCATGCACAAAATGGGCTTATTTGCATGGGGACTTCTGAATATCTGCTAGGAGCTAGCGGTACAATTGGGTCTGGGGGGCACTATTCACTGCACTGCAGGGATCAATGTCAGAGCAGCTATTCAACTTAGCACTGCACAGTCATGCCCCTACATTCAGTCAGATATACTATCCAACTGAATATAGCATCCTCGAGTTCTGGGCAATACACAGCACAAACCTGGTGCTCAGCTTTGCCCATTTTTGAATATCACCCCCATCTGTGGAAAGCTAGATATTTAGAGCAAGAACATGTGTGGGTTGTTCTGTTTCAGGGAAGAGCAGTCACACAATGACCTGTATGTTTTGAATATTGATATTTTAAAATATGACCAATTTAGTCCATCGTGGTTTATCTAATCCCCTGTTCTCATCAACCTGAAAGGAGCACAGGGCATTTCATAAATCAGACATATATAGCAGTGAGTCATTACCAAATAATATCTAGGAATAATTCTGATTTCTTTTGTGTTATTAAACTAATGAGATATGGTGCCTGGATTAATTCAGATTCATCTGGTCTTATTAAATAAATGAGATTCAGTGCCTTGTGAATGTCCAGATTACCTTTGATTTACTGGCTTATGGCATTCAATTAACTACAGCACTAGGGAGGTTTTGTGCAAAAATGTCAGTTTTATAAAATGTTTGCAAAGTAAAATATTGACAATTCCAAAAACTTAGCAAAGTGTTATAAAATGCTGTGCTTGAATCAGGTTCCATGGCTGTCCAATAAACGTGCAAGAAACAAACAGCATACATGATTCAGAATCCTACAGTTTTTATGTTGTCTTGTACGTGCACAAACAACATCTTGTGGTAGTAGTAGAAATGCAGAGGTGTGTCAGTGTGGCGAATGCAGGGTACGCTTTAGTAGGTGCATCCCTCATTCCCCAATTAGCCAGCATGCTAGCACTGACACAAGAATTGTGTAAAGTGCCACCAACTTGAAAGAAATGTGCCGCTGCAATCAGGGGCAAGCTCGTCATGCAGCAGCACAGATGACATGTCTCCTGTACGTGCCTTTCCTAATGGAACATTTAAAAAACCATGGCGGTGGCAGGAACAATCCCCAAAGAAAGCCAAAATCAAGGGTGCAATCCTCGTGTTGGCATGTACACCATCCCCACATTGTGTAGCACAGTGGGACCCCACCCCGGTGTGCTGCCGCTCACAGAAAGCAGACCGCATCGCCATGTACCTGCCCCTGCCCCACTCCCATTGTGTGGCACATTGGGAGTACACCCCAGTGTGGCCAACATCATGCCCACCCAAAAGTCATGGAACACACTGGGAGCCCACCCCAGTGTGGTGAACATTTGTTTTATTTCACCTGTAAAGAAAGAAAAATGGTCCCACAAGGTCAGTTTTTTTTTCTTTTTGTACCTGGAAAAAAAGGAAATGGTCCCTCATTGTCTTGCACTCCTTCCCCCAAGCTGCACATGCCCTCTGCGCAGTCCACCCCCTCTCACCCCATACTTACCTCTGGAGGTCCAGCACTGTGATCTTCGGTGGAGTGGGAACAAGTCTGGACTCTTCAAACCAAACTGCAAAATGAAGAAATGCCGGTAAACTGTATTACGGCATAAATGGAGGAGTTTCAATGTAGGTGGATATCTCAGCCATCTTTTTTTTAAATTTTGGCTCCAGATTTTCAACATGCGGTTCTTTGCACCCCACCTCATAAACACATGCACTGTCATCTCGTTATTTGGTCTTGAAAGGTAATTTTGTGGTCAGTGCACGGAATCACCTTTTGGGACTGATTAGTGAAATGACAATGCCACTGCTAATGAGGTGGGGTCCCAAAAAACCTATGTTGCAAATCTGGTGAAAAATTAAAAAAATGACTATTACGAGTGTGCATTGTGCAGTTTCCAGGCGCTTTCATAACTTTGACAATTTTTAATATTTTCACTCCAGATTTTCAACTGCCATTTTTTTCACACCTCCTTATAAACAGTACAGCTTTCATTTTTCACATCCTGCCTGAAATGTGTTTTTGCATACGTGGTGCACAATTGCATGGTCACTGTGGGAAATTAATGTTCAGGACAGATTAACAAAATCACAGTGACACTGTTCATGGGCAGAGGTCCCAAAATGTCTATGTTGAAAATCTGAAATCTGGTTGCAAAAATCCCTAAAATAATTGTGTTACGGGCATGTGTTGCGCAGTTTCTATGCATGCTCATGACTTCACCAATTTTTCAGATTTTCACTCCAGATTTTCAACATTGCCGTTTTTTTATACCTCCTCATGAACAGTACAGCTGTCATTTTTCACATCCTGTTCAAAATGTCTTTTTTGCACCTGTAGCGCTAAATGTCACAGTCACTGTGCAAAATCACCTTTTGGCTAATGAACTGATAGTGCCACTGTTCATAAGGTGGGGTCACAAAAAGGCCATGTTGACAATTTGGAGTGAAAATACCAACAAACACCAGGGCCATTAGGATTTCCAACCACAACACCCCACCCTGTAGATTGACAGGTGTCAGGGGTGTGACTTGGGATTGTCAGCTGTAATGTTGACGCAATTCCAACCCCACCCCCACCCTGCAGCCAGTGACAGGCATAGAGATGTGCCTTGGACTCTTCAGCCCCAAAGTTCACCCCATTCTCCTATACTGCACACATCTCAGCATGTTTCCTTATGGAATGGGGTAAGCGTAAGGCTGCAAGATGCAACACAACACTTGTCAGTGTCTGCATTGTAGGCTGAGGTGAAATGGCATGAGCCTTATGGCCAGTGACCCAAAGTCACACTCCAATGCCTATAAGTCTCTGCAGAGTGGGGTTGGCATCAGTTCAATACTTCACTGCCATTCCTATTATGCATCTCTCTAACTCCTGCACTACCAATGCCAATGCCAGCAAGACAACATTCAGTATTGACAAACGCATGTTAACCTTTGGTGAGGGGGAATTCTTGGTCTTTCAACTGGGATGTTATTGTGTTAATGTATAAACTGAAAGTAAAGGTACAAGAATGCACCATTGATGTACTCCCAGATTAGCATCTATCTTCCCAGATAAATGTCTGAAATTACTATATTACTCCGGGAATGCGCGACTGTTGGGGGATTTAAACAGGCATTTAAAACCTTTCTGTGGCATCTGGCCTTTCAGTGATGCATAGCTATATGAATCTGTTATTTTATTTATTATTGTATTTGTTCTATGCAATTATGTTATAATCTTTGAACAGCGCTTTGGTATTTCAAAAGGCACCTAAAAATAAAGTTTATTATTATTATTAGACAAAACCAGGAGACCAATATTCAAAGTGTTGTGCTAGCACAAACTAGGGTTTGCACCTAGAGTGTGGGTGGGGTCTATTTTCAGACCACAACAATGAGGCCAAAGTCCATTTGTGCTCAAGCATTATGATACTGCTGCATCTATGCAAAGGTGGGAGGTCCTCTTAGCATACGGATGCAGCAATACATTCAGAAATTTGCACTGGCAGTAATTCCCACCCAAACAGGTACAAATTACCACAGGTGAAAACCCCCTCTTAACTGGTTGCAAGGCTCTGTGGCAGACAAAGGAATTGCAGCTGACCGCCATGGCCTGACCTTTCAAAAATGTCCCTGGTTCCCAGTGTCCCTCCAACCTCTGATCGCCATACCAGGACAAGAAAAAAAAAGTATCCCTAGTGCTTAGTGTGCCCTTCCCCCCATCACTGGCCCGGTACTCTGACACTATGTCCCTGGTGTCCAGTAGCCCTACCCACCCACTGACCTCCAGCTCCATTAGCTCTGTACAGCAACTTGGTGGCTAGGGTCACCCTTCCACCAACTGTCAGCCCTGTTATGACATCCAAAGTACCATGGCTGGAGATCCCCTCCCTGCTTTGATGCTTGGCCCCATCCAATCATGATGACAGCCATTGGACTGTGGCCCTTCACCCCGTTATTTGATCTCCAACCCCAGTACACTGACAAAAGACCCACCATAGCATGCCCTGCAGTCCATATCTGAGTCAGTGTACTGTACTGGACAGAACATTCAAGCTGCCCTGCCATCCTGAGGTACACCTCACCCCCTGATGACCAATGCTGTACCATTAAAATAGTCCCTGGTATGTAGCGGCCCCCCACAACACAGCTGACATAGTCCCGCAGGCATGCTCAACTCCCCCTACAGGGAAGCACCAGTGTCGTAGACAGATATTGCAACTAGCACAGCCCTCCTCACACCACCTTGGCTGGCAACCACATAAAATGCCAGTGCTCAAGTATCCTATATATAGTATAGGGCACACATGTGATGTATGCATGCCCAATGCTAGATATAGAATGTGCAAGCTCAGCTTTCTCATATAGTGGCTGGCTGAGGAGGTATGAGGAGGGCTAAGTCTGTATCTGTATCTGTCCATGGCACAGAAACTTCCTAGTGGGGGGGGTCGAGCATGACAGATGGATGATGCCAGCTTTGCAGTAGGATGGGGCTGCTAGACACCAGGGACTATTGTAGTGGTACAGTTTCAATCATCAGGGGTGGGGGTAGCTCAGGATGGCAGGGCAATTTGTACATTCTGTCCAATACAGTACACCAGACTTGGATGTGGACAGCAGGACATGCTACAGTTGGCCTTTTGTCTGTGTACTGGTGTCAGGGATTGAACAGTGGGGAGAGGGGCCACTGTCTAATGGCTGTCACTGTAATTGGACAGGGCCAGAGATCAGAGCAGGAAAGGGATCACCAGCCACTAGGCTTTGGCTGTCATCACAGGGCTGACAATCTGTGAGGGGGACCCTAGCTGCCAGGGCAATGTACAGAGCTTACAGGGCCAGCAGATGGACAGGGCCACTTGACATCAGTGGCACAGTGTCACAGTAGCAGCCCAGAGATGGGGAGAGAGGGGAAACAATAGGAGCCAGGGATTAGCTACCACAATATCGGGCTGGTGATTGGAGGGTGGGGGGGACCACTGGGCACTAGTTATTTCCATACATCAATGGGACCAGACAACTGGGGGGGGGTGCACCGTGTTAATCTGCCGCTTCAACCAATGCAAATGAGACCATAATGGGCATGCAAATGGCCCCTTAGCACCTTGCATGCTCAATTTGCTCATTTCAATGGGTAACTCTGAAAACTGCGGATAGCACTCCAGCACAATCCACTCTGGTGGTGCTATTCCATGCACATCAGGGATGCATGTCAGGGCAGCACTACTTGACTTAGCATTGCACTGACATGGCCCTATAGTAAGGTAAGGTAAAGGTAAATCTTTATTTATATAGCGCCTTTCCACAACCAAGGTGCTGTACATTTAAAATTCAATATACAAATGTAAAATTAACATTAAAACAATAAATATAACAATAAATTTAAAATTTGTCTGGGAAGGCCAAGTTAAAAAGATATGTCTTCAGTTCAATTTTAAATCTGTCGATGGTCAGGCATTCTCTTAACTGACAAGGTAGAGAATTCCACAGTGTAGGTGCCACAAAAGAAAAAAGCACGGGCACCAGATGTTTTTAAATGAACTGTGGGGATCTCTAGCAATCCCTTATCGGTGGACTGGAGAGGACGGAGGGGGCAGTAGGGAGTCAGGAGATCTTGCAGATAGCTGGGTCCCTGTTTATGTAGGGCTTTAAAGGTTAGCAAGCCAACCTTAAAGGTGATCCACCACTGAACAGGCAGCCAGTACAGTCTGCGCAGCACAGGTGTAATATGATTGGCCCTCGCCGTACCAGTCAAAAGCCTGGCCGCAACATTCTGCACTAGCTGCAAGCAGCGGATATCAACCCCAGGATGTTCTAGGTAGAGGGCATTGCAGTAGTCAAGGCAGGTGGTGATGAAGGCATATACCAATGTTGGAAGGTCATCCGGGGGGAACCAGGTGTTTCACCTGGGTGATATTCCGTGAATTTAACCATGGCTGACACCTAAGATTTCAGGGTCAGGTCATCATCAAAAATAATTCCCAAGTTATGCACCCGGTCTGAGGTGGTGAGCTAAACACCATCAAGTCATAAGCCAGATGCCTGTCCAGCTCCCATACCCACCCCTGGATAACCTGGATCCACTACCAACACTTAAGTCTTGTCAGGATTCAGTCTCAGCCAGCTGGTGCTCATCCAATCCCTAATCTTGGTGAGACAGTTGTTAAACAGAGAGACTGCATCAACCTGTCTGGGTTGAAAGGATATATGCAGTTGAGTATCATCTGCATAGCAGTGAAAACTCAAACCATATTGCCTGATGATATCTACCAATGGCAGCATATACACTGCAAACAACATGGTGACAATATGGAGCCCTGCGGCACCCCACAGGACAGGGGGAGGGCATCAGAGGAATAAATTCCAGTGACCACCCTCTGAGACCTGTACTCAAGGAAAGATCAAAACCATTTGAGGACTGTACCTGACAGCCCACAAAGAAGCCACAAGCACTCCAAAAGCACACCATGGTCCACAGTGTCAAATAGTCAGTAGGGTAGCACCAGTGCACTATCCCACTGGGCACTTGCAAAATCAATGCAAACCTTTGCGCTCCACTTTACACTTTTTTGAATATCACACCCCAGGTTGCTTCAATGTAATCTAATTAAGACATCCAATAAGAGGACATCAGTTACCAAATGATATGTTACCCACAATGTTTTCCTACTTACACTGTCAAAGGTCATCCTTAAATTGACAAAGCAGCAAACAAGTTTATGCTTCTTTACTACTACATATTAATTTATAATATGAGATAACACCATGCAATGCACTATAGTTGATCTACCTTTCCTAAAACCATTTATTGGACTTCTTTGAGGATATTATTTACTTCCACCCATTGCTCTGAACTTGTTAGTAAGATACAAAAAAACATGTTTTAAGAAGTATCTATCAAACTTATCAGGCAATACATCTGTAGGTCTCTTAAAGAACCATTTTTATGAATAGGGAATATAATATTTCCTGCCCAAGAGGACTGAAATTTATGTGACTGTAGGATGTAAGTTATATAAGTGGTGTAACAATAGAATCCACCAGTCTGGGAAGAATTTAAATACTGTGTATCTGAAACTCACCTATCAGGGCCTGACACTTTGCCATTCTTAGTTTTGAGGACTACCTCCATGATCACAATTTGTGAAAAGCAAATGGGAATTGGATATACATTTACAATGCTATTCTGTTGCATTGTAAATTGTACTCTATTATGGGATTCTTCCTCAGGATCAAAATAAACCTATTTAAAGTGCTTTTCCTCTTGGGTCAGTTGAATATAAACATCAGGAGATTAAGTATAAGAATCAGTCTTTGGCCTGTGCCAGATTAACCAAAGTCCAAAGTACAGCAACAAAATCCACACTCCCAGGCTGATATTGCATAAGCTTTACTGATGAGAAAAAGTTTTAAAAGTGCCACCACACATATGGCTAAAACAGGCCGCTGCTAAGAAAGACCCCAACCGGTTTCATGCTCTAGCACATCATCGGGGAAGGTACTACCTCACAGAAACTGATCTCTTTAAAATTTATTATCTTAAAGGTGTATACACCAATGCATGTAACAATAGAAAGTGAAAGTGCTCAGATGTGTAAAATGACTACATTCAATATTAAAGGGCAAGGTGCTATAAATGTGTGTGTATTATGCACACTATCACAACGCAACTAAACAATAACCATTAAAAATAAGATCACTGTAAGAAATCCTAGTTATTACCACTATGCATGGAGTTTCATTTACTTATCATAATCCCTTAAGTGTTGATCCCTTATTAAAAATCCAAGGATGAGGTAGCCAAGGGCATTTCCTCTTATTTCCTGGAAAAGGACACACAAAGGGGAACATTAATTAATAGCAGGTAACATATAAGGCACAGAATACAACAGACACTTGAAAATATCATCTCCCTTTTAAACATGGGATTAAATCAATTGTATCATTCAATCCTGATGGGTGTAGTGCTCCCAGAGTGAAAATCTAAAATGATACCCATTCTATCAGTTTGTCCTCCAAGTTGCCACCACTCACACCCAATCTGACCTTTTCTATAACATAAATGAGTCCTTGACTCAAAGGTACTTTCCGAATCTTCTATAAAACAATAAAAGTTGAAGCCATGTCAGGTATCTCTGTCAGTACTATGTCTCCAGTGGTTGGACAGAGCACTCCTTTCATCATTATTCTGTATAGATCACAGATGCTTTCATACCCTGAGTTTTAACAGTCTGGTTGTCTTACCTTCATATAAGGCTCCACATTAGCACGTGGCTAAATACGCCACATAGTCCAGAGAAGAGTTTATAAAGTCCTTAATCTTGTAACTCTTACTGCTGTTACATGTAGAGAAGGTCTTACACTCATAGAAAACAAATGTCTATGACAGCCAGAACAATCCTTTCTATGATAGGATTGATATCTGGTGTTGTTTTATAGATGAAATATTTATGGTGTGGAAGGTTTAGGAGGGAGGTCAGGAAGCACTTTTTTACAGAGAGGGTGATGGACACTTGGAATGCTGTGCTTGAAGAGGTCATCTCATTGAAGACAGTGAGCAGCTTTAAGAGAGGCTGGGATAGGCATGGGGGGAGGTAAGGATCATGGGTAGGGAGGATGGGAGCAGTGGGGAGGGAGGGCAGTAACATTAGCTCAAGCAGTGGACCCTGCAATACGACCAGACTTGATAGAACCAATGGCCTTCTTCTGCTGACTTCTTCATATGTTTGTATGTATGTAATAATAGAGCTACAGAATTTGAAGTTTCTGCATTGGAATGTACCCCTTGGTAAATCTGACACATGACCAGTTGTAGCACCCCCACAGGGTCAATTTGAGGTAAATAGCTGTGCACCAATAAATCCCTGAGACTGGTCCCACTCTTGTACACCATCCTTGGTCTATGTCTGGTAACTTCAGTCAAATTAGGGTCTGCTTCTAAAATGTTCCAGTTTCTTCCAATTATGTCCTGTATCTCTCTTGTGTGTGTGGAGTATGTGATGATGAAGTTCATGTGTTTTGTGTTACTCTCATTCACTGGTGTCTCCCTGACAGTCAGAAGGCTAGGCCTCTCTGTATTCAGGGCTTCCCTATAGACCTGAGTCACAGTTTTATAACTATAGCGCCTCTCCAAGAATCTATTGCATCTTTCTGACCCACAGGACACAAAATCATTCTCCTCACTACAATTCCTATGCATATGTAATATCTGGGCTTTTGGGATCTTGGCAATCATATGGTTTGGGTGGTAACTGGATGCTAATAGAAGTGAATTCCTGTCCAAGTCCTCACAGGATAGGCTTGTACATAATGTATCATCCTGTTTCTTGGTTAAGAGCAAATCCAAAAAGGACACAGACACGGAATTACACTGTACTGAAAATTTTAGATTCTCATTAGTTCTTCCTAGATGCATTACAAATGCATCCAGTTCCTCCAGTGTGCCATGCCACACCATAAATATGTCATCTATAAAACAATGCCAGATATCAATCCTATCATAGAAAGGATTGTTCAGGCTGTCATAGACAGTTGTTTTCTACCATCTACCCAGATAGAGGTTGACATAGTTGAGTGCAAATGTGTCCCCCATTGTCATCCCCTTCAATTGTAGACACCACTGTTCCTGAAATAAGAAGCAGTTCTTGGTTAAAGTGTGTTCAGAACATACCAGTAAAAAACATTTTTTGCCCTGGTCCATATCTGGATCTTGGTCAAATCAATATCCTAGAGCCTCCAGACCCCCATCATGAGGTATATTGGTATACAGTAACATTACAGTATGTCCATTGATACCAAGTACCAAGATGTTTCCAGTTGCGTATCATCAAGTACTTCCAGGTTCTGCATCATGTCCTGTATATAGGATGGCAGTGTAGCAACATACTGCTTAATGTAAGCATCCACATATCTCGACAGTGGCGCTATTAAAGAGTCAATGCCTTCCAGGAAATAGGAAGAAATGCCTTGGCTACCTCATCCTTGGATTTTTAATAAGGGACCATCACTGAAGGGACTATGATATGTAAATGAAGCTCCGTACATAGCAGTAATAACTAGGATTTCTTACAGTGATCTGATTTTTAATGGTTATTGTTTAGTTGTGTAGTGATAGTGTATATGATACATATACATTTATAGCACCTTGCACTTGAATATTGAATGTAATGGCTTTACATCTGAGCACTTTCACTATTGTTACATGTATTTGTGTATATGCCTTTATGATAATATGTTTTAAAGAGGTCAGTGTCTGTGAGGTAGTACCTCCTCCTGATGATGTGCTGGAGCATGAAACCAGTTGGGGTCTATCTTAGCAGCAACGTGTTTGTGCCATATGTGTGGTGGCACTTTTAAAACTGTTTTTCATCAGTAAAGCTTTTGGAATATCAGCCTGGGAGTGCAGATTTTGTTGTTGTATTTTGGCTACCAAAACCTGGAACTGTTTAATATTATTTTCTAATGCTACCTGTTGTAAGCTTTCCCATAATAATTTTCTATGTTACTGTTACACATGACCAAAAATGTTATTATATTGCTTCCATTTCATGGTCAATAACTGTAAATTAGATTTAGATTTAAATTTCCTGGCCTTTCTGACTAACTTCATTAATTCAGTTTTGACCACTTTACATCTGTTATTATATCAGGAGTCAGACTTCCCATGATTATTTACCTGTCTATAAAGGAAAGGGGCTATATCTACTTTATTTATTTATTGAATTCTTGGATTAAGATCTTTTAGCTAGAAAGCTCATTTATAAAGTTTCCATGTTGAAATGTTGCAGACAATTGACAATTAACAAGTACAGGGAGGGTACAGTTACAATTCATGCAAAAAGACATTTACAACATCAATTGAGTAATGACTGATTGCAAGAGAGACAGAGTATAGAAACTGAGGACATTAGTCAATTGTAGCAAGAAAGAACCATGTAACAGTGGTGTTAAATAGGGTTGTGCCTAAGGCTGCTTGGAACAGGAGTACATGGATCAGTTAAAGGAAGATCCTTTCATAGGGTAAGGCTGGTTCAGAGAGTTAATGAGGGGGATAGTTTGAAGTTAGAGAGAGAGGAAAGACCCAAAGAGTAACATGTGTAGGGGATAGGAACAGGAAAGAAATCCACCCATAAGGTTCCATTAATGTAGGTAAAGGGTGAGGATTAAATTTGGGTTAGTGGGTGTGATTGGGTTGGGGTGTGAGAAAATATGAAGGGAAAACAACAGAGGGTTATATAGGTATGGTAATAGAGGTAGGGATGGCAAGAGTGGGAAAGGAGTTGAAATAGAGATAAATTCAAATTATATTAGATGAGGGAGATTTCAGGGAGGGGAAGAGGGTAGGTGCTCAGTTGAGCATATACCTGATAGCATCAGATTTATGTGTCACAATCGCACATGTTGAGAGCAGCCAGATACATTTGTAATCAGGATTTAAAGGGGCCTAGTTTTGGTTCCATAACCAGTTCAGTGCTGAGAGAATTTAGCCAAAGGAGTGCCCTATTTTAACAACTTCTCCCATTAATAAATGCTAGGTAAAGAATGCAAGGGAGCTGAAATATTGTGTCTATATTTCTGAACATGTATTAAGTTTGGGCAGCATTATTTGCTGGAGATCAAATTGTGTCCATTTCAATCTTCTGAAATTAAAGGCTTCTACAGTATTTGAAACATTATTTGAGTACATTTCCATCTGTCTTACATAATTTAAATGAACTTGTACTGTGAAATGTGGGGATTCTATGCTTTTCAAAATTTCAAGATCAATAACTTTATTCAGGGCATTAATAGTTGTGAGAAACATATCGATCACTGAGGCTCCGTTTGCTGAGTGGTGTGAAAATTTCCTTTCCTATCAGCAATACTTCTTCCATTAATAAGGACCAAGTCTAAATCTTGAAGAATTTTTATTAGGAGGTTACCTACTTCATTTATTTTCTCATCCTAATACTTATTCCATAAATAAGGACTAAGTTCACATCTTGAAGAATTTTTGTTAGGTGGTTACCTACAGTACTTCATTTATTTTCTTATCCTTAGAGCTAACAAAATGCTTTGCATTTTTATTTATTATTTTGACTTTTTTTTCCCTGGTGTTCATTGTGTGGAAGATCATTAATTAGGGGATTACAATTCGAAGATACCGTAGTATCAACATTTCCAGCTATAAAAACATTATAGTCAAAATGTTCATCTATGATTTGTGTCAAAAATAGCACTCAACTTGCCCCAATATTCTGAAAACTTACTTGAAGAGTTCTTGGGTGGAATACACAAATTTATATATAGCATCTTTTGTGTTAAACCTATGATTTTTATGAATAGTAAATAATCAAAACTAGTGGGATATACTGTAACAAGAACATGAGATTATTCTGTGATTTAACTGCTGTAAGTATGTCCATCCCTTTCTTGCCTGATTTAGTCAATCTCCTAGCCTTTATTTAGAAAGTATCCTAGATAGTTCAGAGGGATCAATTGCCTACCAGTTCTCCTAATTCCTCATAATGATATCACATGAAAGAATAAATGTCTTGCAGTCCTTATCAACTATCTGAGAGGCTAAGCAATCTATATTACAGGATAACAATTTAAGGCTACAGGACAGTCTGCTATTTCTAAGTGATATTTGATCTATATTTTCTGGTCATTCCTTAGTTTTTCCATCCAAATGATCTGATCTGACTCTCCAGAAATAATTTGGAAGTGGGGCAATATCCTCCACTACCTTTATAACAGAACCATGGCCATTTATTTCCTCTACATTTCTTGTATTAGAAAATATTGATTCCATATCTAAGATGTGAATCCCCAAAACATTCAGTACTTCTAAGGCCTGATTTTCTAAGGCCAAGGGATGAATTCCTGTGCCATACTCTGCCAATGTGGAACAAATCACTGCATGGGCAGGCATGCCAGCAGGAGATGTTACACTTAGTCCAATCAGGTGTAATATTTTGATGCAGCTGCTGAAAACAACAGCTGCAAGCTGCTGTAAATTGTGGAGCTAGTCATAAACTGGTTTCTTCTTCAAAAATCCAGCACACATGGGAAAAACTGCAGTTCTGCAAGTGAAGGCTCATTTGCACCAGTTTTTTTTCTGCACCTGCACCAGTTTCTGGGGGTCTGAAAATCTGGCCCCTGATTTCTTAAGAACCTATTATGCAATGTAGTTGTTTTTAAAATAAACATCAGTCTGAGAAGCCAAAGCATTATTATTATTTTTTTTGTATCCATTCAATTGCATCATAATCTAATTCAACTCTTAATGTCGACTTAAGGAAGTTGAAGACTGTTTTCTTAGTTTTCCCCATAGGCTCATTTTATGGGTTTCCCAACCAAACACAGTTAAGGGCTTTGACATCCTAAATTGCAGTTACTTAAATTTGGTTAATCAGGAATAGCCATAGCTGGATCAATCAAGGTCTTATCTAATGCCTGTTGCCTGGTTAGAGGCTGTGGAAGGTTGAAAAATGTACAATACTGATCATGAGTTAAAGTTTTCATGTCAAGTCCAAGATGAATATAAAGGATTCATTTTGCTATAATCTCATTAAAAATTGGCTTGTCCTTAGCTACTAAGATAACTTGTGAAGAAAAGTGCCCCTGGCTGTCAGTTAGTTGTATTGCTTTAAAATTTGATAATGGGGTAGTTAGCCTTTATAAGTAGTAGTAGGCTTCATTTATTAAGCACCCTTTCCCTGAGGCACTGGGTGCTGCACAAATCAGGCAGGCAAGACAATTACAATAAACACATAGTACAAAAACAATAATAAAACCAGAAGAGTCTGGAACAGTATGTAAGATTCAAATGCCTGACTAAAAAGGTACGTCTTCAGGCTCCATTTAAATACTTCTACTGAGGGGGGCCTCCCTCAGAGATCTGGGAAGTGAGTTCCACTGGACTGCCACCAGTGCCACTTCAAAGGCGCAATCACCAGATGATTTCAACAGGGCCCTGGAAACCAACAGAAAGCACTGCTTGGCAGACTGGAGAGCATGCAAGGGCAGACCAGAGTTAGGAGGTCTTGCAGATAGCCTGGACCTGAACTGTTTAGGTCCTTATAGGTGAGTAAACCCACCTTGAAGGAGATCCTCCACCTAACAGGCAGCCAATGCAGGCTGTGCAGCACAAGGGTCATGTACAAGACCATGAGAGGCCCATCAGCAGCCTGGCCACCATGTTCTGCAACAGATGCAGGGCACAGAACCCCTTCACTGTCCCCGAGATAAAAAGCATTACAGTAGTCGAGCATTGATGCCAAGAAGGCATGCACTAGTGATGGTAGGTTGCCAGGAAGCATAAAGGTTTTGATCCAGGTGGTATTCCTAAAATGGTCAAAACCAATCTGGACAACAGATGACACCTAAGCTTCAAGTGTCAATCTGCTGTCTAGGAACACTTCTTCAAAAAAAAAAAACCTGCACTTGCTCTCACTACCAAAAAGACATATGAAGACATATGAAGAGAGACTTAAGGAGCTTAATATGTATAGCCTCGAGGAAAGGAGGGAGAGGGGGGACATGATAGAAACTTTCAAGTACCTTAAGGGAATCAACAAAGTCCAAGAGGGTAGCATCTTTCAAAAAAAGAGGTATGCAAGAACAAGGGGGCACAATTTGAAGATAGAAGGGGGGCAGCTCAGAGGTAATTTAAGGAAGTATTTTTTCACAGAGAGGGTGGTGGATGTATGGAACGGCCTTCCAGAGGAGGTTCTGGAGTCACAAACAGTGGTGGAATTCAAGCATGCATGGGACAGTCATAAGGCAATTCTAGGGAGTGGGGGTAGGAAGAAGTAGGCTGCTGGTTAACTAGGATCTGCAGCTTATCCATCAGGTAGGGAAATGGGCAGACTGGGTGGGCCAAGCGGTCCTTATCTGCCATCAAATTCTATGTTTCTATGTTTCTATGTAAAGGCTCTTCATGCCATATCTCAAAGTAAAAACATATAACTTTATTTATACATATATTAAAAATAGAAAGTGCAAAGCTCTGCAGGTATTATGGTAACCCGATAAATGGGGCACTAAGGCAAAACTCCCAACTCCTTTGCACATCTGTGCAGGTGCTTTTTCCCTTGAAAAATCTCCTGCACAGGTGTGAAACAGTGCCGGGAGTTTTGTCTTAGTGCACCATTTACTGGGTTACCATGATACCTGCAAAGCTTTGCACTTTCTATATGTATAAATAAAGTTACAAGTTTTTACTTTGAGACATAGAGAGAAGAGTTTTTTTGGTAGTGAGAGCAAGTTCAGGGTTTATTTTGAAGAAATGTGCTTGTGATTTCAACCCAGATACACTTCCATTTCAGGGCAATCCATTTTCTCATTCAGTTGTCTAGGAACACCCACAGATGTTTCACATTTTCAGATGCCAAAAATATGACTGTCCCAAACATCAATCCCATTTCAGCCCTCCTGGCAGCCACCTCTCTCCAGTGACTTGACTTAATCACTAATACCTCTGTCTGACCTGATTTGAACTTCATCCAGTTAGAGGACATCCAATTCTGGATCTTGGACAGACAGTTATTTAGCACCACCACTGCATCACATGTCTCGGGCTCAAAAGACATATATAGTTGGGTGTCATAGGTATAGCAATGAAACTCCACACTGTAATGTCTAATGATCTCACCCATGAGTGGTATGTACAATGTGAACAACATGGGTGAAAGGACAGACCCTTGGGGTAGTCTACAAAGCAAGAATGGAGGATGGGAGAAACATTTCCCATCATCAACCTCTGTGACCCGCCTGTGAGAAAGGACTCAAACCAGCTGATAACAGTGCTGGTGAGTCCACAAAGCCCACTCAGGCAATCCAAAAATACCCTGTGGTCTACAGTGTCAAATGTTGACAAATTGAGGAGAACAAGTACTGACTGCACTCCTCTATCTCTTGCCCTGATTAGATCACTTTTTACCCTGATCAATGCAGTTTTGGTGCAATGCCCAGCCCTACATCCAGACTGGAGAGGCTCATAGTTGTCAAAAGCCACAAGGTGTGCCTTGAGCTGCAGAACCACAATTTTCTCAATAATCTTATTAAATAGGGAAGGTTAGAGACATGTCTATAATTTGCCAAGTTGTCTGGGTCTAAATATGTTTTTTTCAGAAAGGGCTTCACCAGTACTTCTTTCAAGTCATCAGGAAATAGCCCCTCCAAAAGCAAGCAGCAGACTATATCAGCAAACACAGGACCAACAGACTCCATGTCTCCCACTTGGAGATGCATCAGACATGGTCCAATCTCCACATTTATATTTGTTTCTGATTGTGTCACATTTGAGTCTGTGTTAATTGGATTTGTCAGTAATTGATCTCCCTCAGTATTAGTTAGATTTCATTCTTTTTATATAAAGTCAGTCTCTCTAATTGGTTCTTGAGCTAGTCCTAAATTAACTTTGCCTTTAGAATTATGTTGATGTTTAGACTTTTTACCTATCTTTTTCTTAACAAATATGATTTTAGTCTTACTTTTTTAGAACCATTACTATTACACCTTTTCTCTGTGACTTTGTCCACTATTTGTAACAGGAGAATCTGGAATCTATATTACTATGCCCCTAGCGAAAAGTGTTAGGAGATTTGTTTGCAAGTACTCATTTTCCATGACTGTTACTGTGGATTTGAGTTTCCCATGTATATTTTTTCCACAAAGGAACCATTTTCATCTACTTAACAACTGTACTTAAGATATTCTTCAAGTATACACCTAATCATAAATTGATTTTCCATGACACTTGCTTTCATGCCAAACAGTTCTTCTTTAAGAACCCATAAAGAATCTAATATTGCAGCACTAGTTTTTTTATGGGTCTGTATTATACTTGAGTATTGTTGAGATAAATAGAAATGAGCTATCCAGCTTAGCCAACCTCACATAAAGATATAAATAACAAACTTTAGGGAGTAGCCACCATCCAATCTAGGCATAACAAACAGAAGAGCATATGATAGGATAAATTAGGCCACTCACCAATTTTAAATCAGATTATTTTATTCTTTAAAGTCAAGGAGGAATATTGCTGTGCATCATTTCCTACATTTCATAGAACACCTCCTTCTCCAGGAATGCACACTTTAATTACTTGACTGCTATTGGTTGTACCAAATGGTAATCACTAGAGTTTTCATTATGTCTTTAAATTTTTATATTTTGGGCCTTTTCTGCACCAAGAAGCCCCACCTCAGTCTGCTTCTCTTTGCTACGGGGCTGAGATAATACAGATGGTCTTGAGAGACCATCAGTATCCTCCTGAGGGGGTGGGAGCTTTGAGACAGACTATTATGTCTGTTATCAGCAAGGCCACTGTTTTTCGGTTTTTACCGGAAAATCCGGTAAAATTCCGGAATTAGGGCTGCCTGAAAACCGGTAAAAATGAAGATTTCATGGAATCTGGCATTTTCTATCAGATCAGTAAATCTACAAAAAAGTCTGTTTTTCTCTTAATTCCTTCCTGTACTGTTTTCAGTTTGCTTTATTTAATGCTCTGTATATTAAGCCTTCTTAAATTCTGATTATTTATGTACATACTAAAAGAATGATAACAGAATCCCGGTAAAATCCGGAAATTAGAGTAACAATCACCGGTGAAATTCCGGAATCTTAAGTCTTGAAAACGGAATTTAATTGTTTTAATCACCGTAAATCAGTGGCCTTGGTTATCAGTGCTGCCTGCCCTCTTGAGAAAGGGTTCCCAGGAAAACATAGGTGATGAAAATGTCCTAATCTCTAGTAAAAAAAGGCAAATGCTCCCGTGGAGCTCAAGATATATCCTCTCAATCCTGAATTTGAGATTCTGCCTGACCTTCAGCTAACCATTTCCCTTTTATTAAGTAAATTGTTAAGCCCAAGAACTGTAGTACTCAATTCATTCACCACCTCAACAATATTTGAGTTTTTAGTAAAAGATGCATTTGGTTGGACTTGTGCATTTAGAGCATTCTGGACCAAGAAACTATGAATGTTAGAAACTTTCGGAGTTAAAGAATAATTACCCCATTCATCATCCCCATTTTTGTGTAATCTAAAAATACTTCATTTGACTGTACATCCTAAATGATTTCTAATAAGTTTTCATTAAATATAGTACCAGAATGAACTGTATTAGCATCCGATTTCCCACTAAAATCAATTTTGGATGATTGTATAGATGATGGGCAAGATGTATTCCCTATTGGGGTTGATGTTATTTTCCTCATAAAGTTTATTATTTTTGACTGGGCTGAATCCAGCTTATCTTTAAATTCTTTGGGGACCTTTTTATTTAACTTTTTATTTTTTAAATCATCTCTTCTTAGTTCTACTAAAGTAGCTTCCATCAACTGAAATTTATTTTTATTTGATTTTCTTTGCTTTTACAGTCTATAATTAAAAGTGATTTTGTTGCTCCAGTTCTTATCCTGATATGCTAAAAAATTATACTTAAACAAGGGTCTAATAAGCTGAAAACAAATTTTATACAATTAAAGCTGCCGCGACAAAAGTAACTAAAGATTTTCAAATATTTCAATTACTAAGGATTTCAATTAAATAAGCCTAAATTGTATATTATTGTATACATATATAACCATGACAATCTAGAACAGTTTTAAACTTGTAAATGGCAAGGTTCAGTCTCCCTTCTTTAAACAGCCTAGACTCCCAGACCCAATAACATACATAGATGCATAGACAGTGTCGGCAGATAAAGGCCTATGGCCCACCCAGTCTGCCCATTTAAGTTTGTAAGTTCAGTTTATGTTTTCCAAGAAGTCTGTTGCCCCTTACCCCTGACCTCCCAAATTCCTTTATGTGTATCCCATGCATTCTTAAATCCCGTGATTGTTTCAGCCCCCACCACTTCCTCTGGCAGGGCGTTCCAAATTAAATTAAATTAAATTAAATATTGCAGATTGGAAATAAAAAAAAAAAAAAGGCTCTCCTTTTTAAACTTTTTACCCACTAGTCCCCACTTGATTTGGTTCAGGTTTTTAGAACATCTTCCTTCTTCACTTTACGTTGATCCTTCAATCTGTATATGATCTACAGTATATTCTCTATTGGCCTTTGATCTTTACTCTTAACTATTTTGATGTCTTCCATTTCCATTCTGTTTCATTTTCCTCTCCTTCCTGGCCCTTGTCAGTAAAGGGAATCTGCACGGCCCCTATGGATGATTTGTCTGACAACTGCTCATTCATGTACATCCCTGAAGAATCTTGCTACTTTAAAATTAAATGCATACCATTAAATATACTATCCCTTATAAATTAATGTATGAATTATAGACTAGGAATATATATAGGATAGTGCATGGGGAACGGTTGACAACAGGGCTATTCTTTCACCGAGTTGGCACTATGACTACGGATTACCTCGAGAGCGCAGCTCGAGAGGTAATCCATTGTCATAGTGCCAACGAGGTGAAAGATGCCCTGTTGTCAACTGTTCCCCATGCACTTTTCTTTATAGTGTATGGTGGAACGTCGTTTTTGGGGAAAAACAGTTACTAGAAGGAAAAAATTATTTACATTGTGAACGTTTTCACGCTAACCATTAGTACTGCCCCCGATATTGCTGCTTTTGCCATGTGTCCTGTCTATGGAGTGAGCCCTAACTGTCAAATGCTGCTCGAGGACACAGTGTGACATTCGCAGTACAGTAGAAAACATCATTCTGTTGTACGGCAAACGTCACTAGTGTGTGACTACAAGGTTTTGAAAACTATCGATTTCGGTGGAGAACGACGTTCCACCATACACTATATATAAATTCTCTTTTAGGGATTTAAATAGAACTAATTGTGCAAAGGTGACTGAAATTTTAAGTTTTAAATCTGTTCATTTTTAAGGTTAATTGGATTAGTCTTATATAAATTCAATGACTTGATCATGATCATACAATAACATTAAAGTTCTGTTTTAATACATCAGATATAAGTTATATATGCTCCCTCTTTTATCTGCCAACACTGGTACATCCTAGTATTTGGTGGATAAAAAGGGGTGGCTGTTCCATAATAAAAAAAAAAAAATACTACAGTGTTGTATTGAATGTACTTTATTGTAATTTTTTAAAAAGATGAAAGTTCTACAAACATAAAATTGTACATTATTTTACAATTGCTGCATTGCACTTTTCTGTAGAGTAATGCAGTGTACTTTTTTAAAAATTCTCATGTAAACCATGAGTCCTATGTATGATTTTATTTCACTGTAGTTTAAAATAATCAGGTTTTTTTTTCTTGCACTGCTTGTCTTTTTAATTCCCTGTTCCAGTTGTATGCATATTTTAATTTCACGCTCTTCTGTTTTTTTATGTCCTTTTAAAAATGTCAATACAGGCATGATTGCTTGTCTTGCTTCAGCATTTGTGAGAGCTGGTGTGAGTTCATATTCTTCATCTTCTCTCTCAGGTGCTTTGTGCTTGTGGCAGCTCATTTCTTCCAATTACAGTATGAATAATATGTTCATTTGTGATTATGGTGAACAGTCCACAGTGATTATCAGTGGAGAATTAATCTGCTGCTGAAAGTGCCACAGTTTGCTCTAATCTCATAGCAGTAACAACACTGGATTATCAGTTTAATGATGCCATTATCATTTTGTACAGTGTTCACTGCATTGTCTTCAGCATGATGCCTGGGTGACTCAAGCAATTGCTGATGGTTTCTGCTGATACAGTGTTCAAGGCTTTATTTATATAGTGGCTGGTGCATTGGACTTGGGTAGGTCTTGTTAATATATATGATAGAATCCACTTCTGTCTTGTCTTTATGTCTTTATTGTAAGAACATAACAAGTGAATTTTTGTGGAGCACTTTATTGCAAATGTTCAGTTATAAAATAAGTATTGTTATATTTTTGCATATTTAAAGTGCTTTGGTGGATTTTTTCTATAGCAACATCATCCATAATATGCTCACTGTGATGTTTTTTGGATTCTGGTTTTATTTATATAGTGAATTGCATCACTCAAAATGGGAGCTGTTGGCTGACCTTCATCAGTGCAGTCAATCAGATGTTGTAGATGGTACCATCAGTAATGCACTTTAAAGCACTGTATGACACCCACATCAAGAGGTTGCAAGATGCTTCTTGTATTGGGTGGTAAAAAGTAAATTTTTATGTTGGACACATCAGATAGAATAATGTGGGTTGGTGCATCGTCTAATATTAGAACAATGTTTCTTCTCTGCCTTTTTATGGCAGTACTGAATGCTTTAAGCCATGTGTAGAACATGGAAGAATCCATCCACTCCTCCCTGTTGGATATGTAGTCCACATACAGTTTATGGCTGAAGGTGCAAAAGCAGCGTGTAATAGTTGATTTTCTTATTACCAGTAGTCCCAGTTTTTCACTGCCATCCACATTACAGCATAGGGTGGCTGTGATTCTGTCTTTTACCTTCTTTTACACCTTTCCTGTGATCAATTAATTAGTTCCCATCCTCAAATACAGCATTAGAGATGTGTCATATCATGGCCTTTTCTCTACCTAAGATTCAAACATACTTTGGGAAAGAATGATTTTCCTGTACTACTCCATTTTCATGGATCAACTACTCTCCTCAGTTCAGAATTTCACCTACCCTTGGCATTTTTAAATATGGCCTAAAAAACTGTTGTTGCAGGAACAGTCTCTCTGGTCTTGCATTAATTGATTTTGTGTATGTCATTTTACGTATTTATTGTCATTTTTTTATATGTACTTTGTCAGTTCACAAGATATCAATTGTATATCATTGACACAGCATATTTTTCCCTATTTTGTTTTGTGCTCTGATCTTACATACAGTGCATTATGTCAGCAACTTAATTAATTAAACATAATGAAAAATAGAGAAAATAACTTAGGTGATGAGACGTACACAGCAGACAGTTAATCTGTTCTGTCTTATTGTAATTTAATATCTCTACCAGATAATCAACATATACTGATGGTGCACTATCAGGGGAGTTGTAATACCCATTTCATTACCCTCATCCTAGATCAGTAGTCTAGTTAAACTACTCTATGTAATGTGTCTTGTAATAGTTATATCTCTTGCCCTGTGGCATTATTCAGTTCATGAGGGTCCATCTTGTCCAACTTCTCAGACCAGTCTCCTGAGCATCTCTCAGCTGGTAGGTTAACTCTTCCATATGCTGTATGCCCATTATGATCTCTGTCCACTCTTTCACAGCTGGTGGACTGAGTTGTAACCAATTCCTTGTAATGGCTTCATTATATGCTAACACACATATATACCACAATTATAAGTACATCTTTCCCCTCATCCCTTCAGGTGGAAGGCCCAGAGTCAGATATTGCAACCTAAGGGGGGAAAGAATCTGAAATAACCTATAGATCTTATCTTCGACCCCCTTTCTAAACTCTTCTAATTTGGGACAAGTATAAAATACATGTGTTGGGGTAGCTTTCTGTTTTCCACAGTAGTAGACCATTTAGCCACTATGTCTGGGCTTAAAAAAAATGCACTCTTACTTTCCACAGATATTCGTACCAAAGAGGGGACATAGTAGCCCTCAGTGTAGATTCCCATATCTTATCCCAGAGAGTGACCTGCAAGTGAATGCCTGCCTCCCTCTCCCATTTGGTCTGTAGGGTCTGGGCCTTTCCATCTCTGTGCAAATTTAGATATTGATATGTCTTAGTAATGGCTTGTTTTGAACGTGTTAGGGAGAATAGGTCACTAAGAGTTAATCCATGCCCTGCTACAGTGACCTCCTCCCTTGTACGGAGTGTTTGTTGTATATAACCATACATCTGTAAGTAATATATTTTATCTTTTGATGTCCATCCCCATTTCTTCATACAGTCTGAGAAGGACAGGACTGCATCTCCCTGCAGTAGTTGGATCAGTGCGCAGAACCCCCTAGTGACCTGCTTCTGTACCATGCATCTTTCTGTCCTGGAATGAAATTACTCTCAAAGATGAACCACCTCACTTTCCACATATCCTTCTTAGTTCTGGTATATGTTTGAAATACATTGCATGCCCCAAGGGCCACCTGAATGGCTATGTAATCAACTAAAGGTTGTGGTCTATCTAACCAAAAGAGACAGGTGTGTGTGTGGAAATCTGGGCACAGGGTCTCCTCTATCTCTTGCCAATGTGCTCTGGTTGGGGTCTGTGTCCAGAACAACACCCATTTAACTTGTGCAGCTACCCAATATTCCCTAAGATCAGGGACTGCTCTTCCTCCTCTCTGTTTTTCGGTTAAAAGTAGGGTTCTACAAACTCGAGGTCTGTGGTTATTCCATATAAAGTTGAACATCCAGGTCTGCTGAGTGTAAAACCACCACTGGGATAGCATAACGGGGATACATTGGAATAAGTACAAGAGTCCAGGGAGGAAGTTCATCTTCACGGCTTGGATTCTAGCATGCACGGGGGGGAGTAAGGACCATCGCCTAATGTCTAGATGGAGTTGCTGATCTAAGAATTTATAGATATCCAAAAATAAATGGGCATTGGATGCTCTTAAAATCACTCCCAGGTATTTTAATGTAGTCAGGCCCCACCTCATGTTATAGTTTGCCTTCAGTTGATGTGACAGATGATAATTAAATGTAAGTACTTCTGTTTTTGAAGTATTAAGGGAATAGCCTGACAAGGCTGAGAAGGTCTCAATCTTGTTTATAACTTGTGGTAAAGAGGTCTCTGCGGTGGTCAGATAAAGCAACACATCATTGGCATACAATGCCACTTTATGTGTGCTTGGTCCTAAGGGAACCCCTCTGATTTCTGGGTCATTTCAAATCCTTTGGGCTAAGGGCTCAATATATAGGACAAATAAAAGTGAGGTTAGGGGACAACCCTGTAGGGTGCCTCTATTTAAATCAATTTTCTGGAAAATTATACCATTGGTATGTATGAAAACTTGTGGTTCTGTATATAAACATGTTATAAGGTTTATAAATTTATTTGGGAAGGCAAACTCGGCAAGCATTCCATATAAAAAATTCCAGCTTACTCGGCCGAAAGCTTTTTCCGCGTCTAGGCTCATAAGGAATGCTGGTGTTTTTTGTTGATTTAACTGGTCTATAATATGTATTGTTCAGCGGACACTATCGGCTGCCTGTCTATCAGCTACAAATCTGGTTTGGTCTTTATGTACTAGGGTGGGGATGAGGGATTGTTGTCTTTTTGCCAAAATAGATGTTAGAATCTTATAGTCCACATTTGGAATTGAGATAGGCCTATATGATGTACAAAGGCTGAGGTTCTTGCCAGGTTTGGGGATTACTGAGATAATAGCCTGTCTACTCTCCATGAGGGGGGAGGAACTGAACTCTTTGACATTATTTTTTGATAGGTGGCTTTCATTATGGGAGCCAATGTTGCCAGGAATTTCTTATAAAATTCCATAGGGAGTCCATCATTCCCTGGAGATTTACCCATTTTCCCATCCCTTATTACATTATTAATTTCCGCTTCCGATATAGGGCACAGAAGCTGAGCTTTCCAGGTTTCAGAGACACGTAGGAAGTGCAGTCCTCCCAAAAACTGTTGTATCTCTTCTTGTGTGGGATCATTGGGCTGGGTATACAATTGTTTATAATAAGTTTGGAATGCTTCTGAGATGTGCTCTAATTTGGGGCTTTTTATTTTGGTCTGATTATGAAGAATCTGGGCTATGTTGGCTTTTGCTCTTTTGGCCCTTAAGGAGACTGTAAGATGCCTCAAAGCCTTCAGGCCACCTTCATTGTGCTTTGCCTTAAGTACTGAATGCTAAATTCCACCTTGGCATCTAAAATGCCATTTAGTTCCTTTCTAAGTTTTGTCATTTCTTTTTCTCTTTGTCTTAAACATATCTCCTGTTGTTGTGCCTCTAGTATTTGTATCTGCTGTTCTAATGTTTGTTGTTTTTACCTTCTCTGTTTCTTTCTGGCAGAAGCTATAGCCACTAATTTCCCTCTAATGACAACTTTGAGGGTGTCCCAGACCATACCCTTGCTGACTTCACCATTCTCATTATCCTATAGGGTCTGGGTTATTAGTTGGGGTATTTGTTCTTGTACTTCTTTATCCCTGAGTAAGGATAAAATCAACCTCCGAAACATATTGCAAGGAGGGATGGTCAAATCTAAGTAGAGTAGCAAGGGGACATGGTCTGAAAGAGCAATCGGGCCTAGTTCACATTTCTGTATCCTAGAGACTGCATCTCTATTGAGGTAAAAATAATCTAATCATGAATGTATATGATAAGTAGCTGAGTAATGTGTCTAGCCCTTCACAGTTCCCTCAGCAAAAGTCCAAGCATCTTTTAAACCTAATTTCTGAAGGAGGGCCTTAATTTGCTTCTGGGGTTTGTTAGACCTCCTAGGGACTTTAGAGGTGGTATCCATTCTCTGATCCAAAACCATATTCCAGTCTCTCCCTACAATCAATGTTCCTTTTCCTTTTTCTGTAATTAAGGTTAATATTTGTCCGTAGGTTTCGTATGTAGAGTTTGGGGGAACATATACTGTTACCACTGTCAGCTTGCTTCCATTTAAGCTTCCCTTAAGCAAGGCAAATCTGCCTTCCTTGTCACTAATCTTATCTAGCACTTCAAATGGAGTGCCATGAGGGACCAGCACTGCAACACCCCTGCGCCTCCCCCCCGTCCCTGGTAAGATGAAAAGCAGATATCAGTGAATCCAAACTTTTTTAATTTTAAGTGCTCACTATCCAATAAGTGAGTCTCTTGCAGTAAAAAAAAGGTCTGCCTTATATTTCCTAGCATGGGTAATGATTTTTTCCACTTAATTGGGTTTGTTAACCTGTTTACATTAATGAAAGAACCTTAATTCCCATTGTTTAAAAAGGGCCAGATCAAGTGACAGTGGTCCAATATCACTCCCCCACCTTCCTCAAGCCCCCTGTACACCATCAGTTTTACCAAATTAGCCGTCTCACCTAAGAACATTAAACATCAAACTTGGGCTACCATGAAAACTAAAGAAGTAGCCAAATCTTGCAACATAAACTGCCAACTATAACTTTTTACTATGCTTCCAAGGTAGAGGAACAGTTTAGTTCCCTAGCTCTGCAAAGGAAATCTCTGCAGAGATGTAGTGTTGTTCCTATCCCCACATCCAGGGATCACTACAGGGACAGTAGCAAGCAGGTAGTATTCTAGCTATTTTTTGTCCCAGTCGTTGGTCATATAATAGGTAGCCACAAATGAGTATGTAATTAATTCCTCCCCCAAGGGCTACTCATTTACCCTAGTTAACATACAAGAGAGGAATATTAGTTGTGTTCTGAATAGTGCCATCTTTTAAGCCCTGGTATGGCCAAAGGTATCCTCTCTAGCCGAGAAGCACCCCACCCCACCATACAAGTATAGTATAAGTTCACAACTTTGTCTAAAACATGACAATAATCAGATTTTCTAGCATCTGAAAATGAGATCTAGCAGAACAATAATTATTCAACCTTCAGTCATTCCCCTGAGTCCCAGTGTTCCTGTTTAGCACTTTACCCACATCTAAAGTTCAAAAACGGCTTTTATCCCTTTTTGTAACTCAACGACTATTGCAGCTATCGCCGACATACGGAAGCCGCATAGACTGAAGATAAGACAAGGAAACTAGTCCAGTTATGTCCTTAATAAATCCTCAAGTATCTAGGTCTTCTTGTTCATTCTGGAGCCGTGAAGCTCTGGCCTGCTGCAGCTTGCTGTAGATGTGTGCCAGGGTTTTGTGCATGGAAAGTGTATCCAACACCCTGTCTGGTCCCTTCTGCAAGTGATTCCCCAGTTGCTTAAGGTTCCTTTCTTCAGTCTGTGTAGTGGTCCACTGAACATCCTCCACTGTAATACCTTGGTATTTTAGGGCCTCAATCACATCCTCTGGAGTTGAATATAGGTGGGTGCCCTCCTCCCAGAACACTCTTATCTTTGCTGGGTAAGGAGTTTGGAATCAAATCTTTTTAGAGTGCAGTACTTTCATGGTGGGTCTGTTTTGGAGCCTCATTTTTTTGAATCTCAGGTAGGTAATCTTGATCCAGGTGAAACTGGCTGCCGTTATATTTTATTTCCCCCATCTGCCAGGCCTGACATAGAACTGCTTCTTTGGTGTCATAACTCTAGAATTTAATGAGGATCTGGTAGGGTCTGGCTGAGGGCTCCATGGGTTTAGGCCTGAGAGTCCTATGGGCCCACTCTATTTTGACTTGCATTGTGTCTGGTAAGGCAAGAATGTCTTGTAGGAGATCCTGCATAAAGTGGGCCACATTTCATACTTCTGTACCCTCAGGCAGCCAGAATAATCGTAAATTGTCCCTACAGGACCTTGACTCCAAGTCAACACATTTTGCTTGTAGCTGCTCTATATAGTCCAATACTGATACTATGGCATCGGTATGTAGTGAAGAGATGGATTCTAGTTGAGAGACTCGGGTATCAACCTCTTTAAGTGCAGCATCCATATCCGTTAGTTTCTGGTGCAGCTTTTGAAACACAGCTTTGTTCTCTTTCCACATTTTTAGTATTTCTGATAGAATTGTGTCTAGTTGTGCCTTTTTTTTTTAGTCCTGCTATCAGGAGATTGTAGTGAAGCCTGTGGTGGGTGGTTGGTCAGCGAGGGGCTCACGTCCCGTTCATCCTGCAACAAGCGATATCGGGAGCCATCGATCATCTTTTGCCCTATCTCATGCTGGTTCTTGTATTGCTTCGAGCCCTCTTTCCTTTTGGAGGCATTCTGGCTGATATGGTAGGGTTTTCTGTAGGGAAAAATGAACTTTTTTATCCCTCGAGGGGAGAGCTCCAGATTTGAGCTGGTTAGCGAGCCGTGGCAGAACCAGAAGTCCCTATTTATTGTCATTTTAATTGACTTGGGATGTTCTGCAAATGAAACTTGCTTCTCATAGAACTTATCCTGTAATCTATGCAACTTTTAGCTAAAAAATTATGGTTCGTAACTTGTCAGGAAGCATTTGAAAGAACAGTCCTGTTTCGTCTTGAGACATTTTTGGGAAGATATTGTTCAGCAATTTTTTTGCACTCTCCAGACCATCTGCAATTAATTGTCTATTCACCCCAGCACTTTCACCTGAGATAGCATAACAGGCTATGTTTGATCTTCTTACAAATCTCTGTAGTTACCCATCTGAGAACAAAAAGCCACTTACACTAAGATGTTGGCCCAAAAAAATATTTTGCTTTGGTTCTTAGGATTTCATCAGTGACTGGTATGTTTGTGCTTATGCATTGGAGAGCCAAAGAAAGAGTGCTTCTTCCAACTCCACATGCTTTGGCTGCCTGTTAGTATTTCATGGGGACTCCCATGGATCTGTAGCAGTCCACAGTTCCTTCCTGGCCAATACATCCCCCACAGTCCACTGTGCTAAACAACACTGCCACACTGTTGCAAAATGGCTTCTAATATCCTGTTGACTTGCTTTTGGATTTTGCTTTGTATAGCTTGTAATTTTGAATTTCTGTGGTTTGCTGAGCATAGGACTTCAGGCTGTACCAGGATTTGTGATGGACAGAAGCCAAAAGTCCAGCAGCAGCAGGGATACAACTGTAGCAACTTCACCAAAGAGTCACAAAGGCAGCTACCAGAAAGGACTTCAGGCTGTGACTGGAGGAACAAGAGCAGAAAGACTACAACCCAGCACAACAGGATTTTAGGAACAGGGGCTCTGAACTCCAGGAGCAATGACAGAAGGCAGCTTCTCAGGATTTCAGGGGCAGAAGCAGCAAGAGTGATACACAGCCAGGGCAGAAATTTGAACTCCAGCACAGCAGCTCAGCAGGATTTCAGGAGCAGGAACTCTGAACTCCACCAGCAGTGATAAAAAGGCAGCTTCTCATGATGAGGGTTTCAAGAACAGAAGAGCAACACAACCAGGACAGCATTAGATTGAAGACCGAGCTGCTGTTCTGCTTAAATATATCATTATTAGTTGAAGATATTACTTAAACACAAGAAAACATGCTGTAATGTTTAATTAAACACAAGAAGACATGCTGGAATGCTGCCTTCGCAATCAGATTAACCAGCTTATCCAACCAGCTTAACAAGCATCTTCATCAAATTCTCCTACCTAATCAACAGCCTAATAAACAATAAAGTTCACCCTATCTCTCATCTCTTCAACAAATCACCATAGAGAACTCCCTGTGACCAGCTCAGCAATCAGTACAATAAGCTTAAACATAGAAACATAGAAGTTGACAGCAGATAAGGACCGCAAGGCCCATCCAGTCTGCCCATTTCTTTTTCAACCTTATGAATGTGCCATTGGCCTTTGCTCTGTCAATGGTCTATCTATTCATACTCATCTGTATTGCTCCTTTATGCCTATCTCATGCCTGTTTGAAGCCCTGTACTGTAGTCATATCCACCACTTCCTGAGGTAGGCCGTTCCATGCATCCACCACCCTTACCATAAAAAATAACGTCCTCACACTACCCCTTAATCAGCCTCCATCTAATCTCATGCTGTGTCCTCTTGTCCTGCTATTTTTCTTATATTGAAAAATGTTAGACTCTTCCACCCCTGTTAATGCTCTTCAGGTGTTTGAATGTTTCAATCATATCATCTGTCTCCCTCCTTTGCTCTAGGGTATACATATTGAGCTCAGTTAATCTGTCCTTATATGTTTTCTGATGCAGTCCTTGCACCATTTTGGTTGCCCTTCTCTGGACTGCCTCAGTTTGGTTAATGTCCTTGTGAAGGTGTGGCCTCCAGTACTGCACACAGTACTCCAGATGGGGCCTAACCAGTGTCTTGTAAAGAGGGATTATTACCTCCCTCTTCTGACTTGTGATACCCTTCTAATACACCCCAACATCCCATTAGCCTTACCTACTGCTTTAGTGGTCTGCTTGGAGGATTTCAGGTCATCGGTGATGATGACACCCACTCTCTTTCTTCCCTTGTGACTGTCAGCAACTCCCCTCCGAACCTATAGGTGGCTTCAGGGTTTCTCTTCTCTATGTGCATGATCTTGCACTTCTTTGTGTTAAACCCCAGTTGCCACTCTTCTGACCATTTTTCCAGTTAATCAAGCTCTCTTCTCATTCTGCCCACCCCATCTGGATCATCTACTCTGTTGCAGATCTTGGTGTCATCTGCAAACAGACAAACCTTACCCTCCAGTCCATCTGCAATGTCACTGATGAAGATATTGAAGAGGACTGGCCCCAGGACTGATCCATGAGGTACCCCACTTGTGACTTGCATCTCTTCTGAATGTATACCGTTTACCACCACTCTCTGTTTTCTGCTTGTCAACCAGTTTGCCACCCAGTTGACCAATGTCTGACCCACCCCAAGCCTACCCAGCTTATTAATCAATCTTCTATGTGAAACAGTATTGAAAGCTTTGCTGAAGTCAAGGTAGGCAACATCAACTGCTCCACCTTGGTCCACCACTCTGGTTACCCAGTCAAAGAAATCTATGAGATTAGTTTGACAGGACTTTCCTTTTGTAAACCCATGCTGTCTTGGATCCTGTGCTCCTATGGATTCATGCACTTTCCTTTCCTTAAGGAATGTCTCCATAATCTTGCCCACTACTGAGGTAAGACTGACTGGTCTGTAGTTCCCTCCCTCCTCCCTGCTACCACTCTTGTGGAGCAGGATCACATGAGCCCTTCTCCAGTCTTCTGGGACCTCTCCTGTGCTCAGAGACTCACTAAACAGTTCTGATAATGGCTCTGCTAGTTCCTCCCTTAGCTCCTTTAGTACCCTGTGATGTATGCCATCAGGTCCCATTGCCTTGTCCACTCTGAAATTATCAAGCTCTTGTAGGACCCTTTCTTTTGTGAAAAGACTAGTGCACACCTCCTTCCCCCCTGTGTCCTTGGTGCTGAGCTGTGGGCCTTGCCCTACCTTCTCTTCAGTAAATACTGAGCAGAAGTATCTATTTATGATAGATGCTTTTACATGGTCCTCCTCCTCACACGCCCCCTTATCCCCTTTGATCTTAGCAATACCTCCTCTGGACTTTCTCCTTTCACTAATGTGTCTATAGAAAGTCTTGCCTCCTCCTTTTACTGTTCATGCTAGTGTTTCCTTGGTTTAGGCCTTTGCCTGCCTTACTACCTTCCCTGCTTCCCTTAGGGAAGTTTGGTATCCCTCCCTATCTTCATCCTGCTGGATTCCCTTATATTTCCTGAAGGCCAGCCTTTTGGCTCTGATTTTTCTGCTACTGTTTTTGAGAACCAAAGTGGTTTCCTTCTTCTTTTGCACTTCCTTTTTTCACTAACACAATGGGATGTTGCTTCAAGTATTGCATCTTTACTGCTTGCCCACTTTGCCTGTACCCCCTCACCTGTATTTCTTTTTGCCAGGGCTAGCTTAACTCTGTTGGCCATCTTATCAAAGTCAGCTCCCTTGAAGTCCCATATTTTTGCCTTGGAATGGGATGATTTTCTTCTAGTGGCCAAATTGAACTGTACCTTGTGATGGATGGTCACTGGCACCCAGGTGATCTTCTACCTGGAGACCTGTGATCCTTTTCCTGTTAGTCAGTACTAGATCTAGGATAGCCCTGTCTCTTGTGGGTTGGTGTACCAGTTGTTTGAGGCCCTCCCCCTGCAGAAATCCACCATGTGTCTAGTTCTGGCAGATGTCCCTGCTGGTATTGACCAATCTATATCTGGCATGTTGAAGTCTCCCATTATCAGAACCTCCCCTTTAGCTGTCATGTTTTGTATTATCTTCTAACAGTAACATGTCTATGTCCTTCCTCTGGTTTTGAGGCCTGTACACAACCCTAGTTCGTATGGCTGTCCCATTTCTTGTTTCCAGGGTGACCCACAGTTCTTCTGGCTCCTTATGTGTATTCTGAATTTCTGTAGCTTTGATATTTTCATTAACATAAAGGGCCACTCCACATCCCCATTTTTGCACCTCTGTCTCTTCAGAACAGTACATAGCCAGGTACTGAAGTCTCCCAGGTGTGGTTACTGGTAAACCATGTCTCACTAATGGCTACTATGTCCAGTTTAACCTAATAATAATAAGCATATCTGTGCATGGAGACCACCACACCCTCTGTCATGGGTACTTGGGTATAAAGATAACACTGGACACAGTAATAGGGTACAACACACCCACAGTGTGTTTTATTTTGTACAAATGTAGAAAACAAATAAATAAATATAACTAAAACAGTTTAAATAGAACAAGAAAATAAACAATAGTGCAAGTTTATTTCACCTTACATCAGGTATCTTAAAACAATTCATCAGCTTTCCTGCTGTTAGAGATATATTCCTGTTCAGGCACAGGTCCTTCTACTTACCATCCTTCAGGTAAGTGAGACTGGCTATGTAGTTAATCTGACTCTTGGTGTTTAAGGATGGCTTATATAGCCCTCCCACTAATGGGAATATCCCTCCCATAACATCCAATGTGTTCTAGAATGGTCCCTAAATAGGGAAACTCTTCCTCTATTGCATAATGAGGTTTTACTTATGGGAAGTCCCTCTACAGGAAATCCCATTTCCTGAGGTCTTGCTAACAGGTCAGCAACTATTTTCTATATAAGCAAACAGTGCCATCATTTATTTAATTTATTCATGTGCTGTTTGTTATAATGTATGGCCACTAGCCCTTTAATTTATATCTCAGGGCTCTATACATAATGGGGCTCCTTCAGAGACATGCAGTGTCTCTTTATTCTTTAATTTGTTTAATTTGTTTATTGTGTTTAGTTTATCTTGCAGCCTTCTCCTTATTCTGAGGGCTACGTCAACTGTATAGCATTTCCACACACATAGGGATGTTCCTATCCCTTTAAATCATTTGTTTTCTATATTGTAGCACAGCAGCAGACTGCTAGACAATCATATCTAGCTGCTCTGCTTTGGGGCTCTAAATAGCTTTGGTAAGCCCCTTTTTATTTTTTTTTATTTTTATCCTGGGCTGTAGCCTTTAAGTCTAGGAACAGCATAGTCCCTTTGTATTTTCAAGTGCTCATTTTTCAGAGTGCACAGATTACTTGGGGAAGTGGGGTGTCTGAAAGTGAAAGTTTGCTGCTCTGTGGAAGACAGCCTCTCTAGCAGCCTGGACTGGCTTCACACATACCATGGACTCCTACATGGCTAGCTGGTACAGTTCTACAGCATTTTGTATACAAAGCCAGCAGCCAGAAGTCCTGATAATACAGTGGCATCAATAATTATTTACACAGATACTGAGTGGCAGCAAAAGTAAAAGTTAAAGTTTGCTGATCGGTTCAAACAGCTCCTGCTTTGATGTAGGATTTCTTTGGCATAACATTCGAGATAACAATGGGTCGGCAGCAAAATAATTTAAACAAGGGAGACATAATGCCACTCTATTATACTCATATTCCACCTAACAGAGTGGACGTTATTTTGTATTTAACTGCCATTTTAAACATTTCTAAGCATTCCTGAACCATATACATAAAAATGGCATAAGCATTAACTTAATTAAGCACTGCTGCACTTTCAACCAGCACCTTATATACTTAAAGGCACTTTGTATCTTTGGCATTAAATGCAATAAATGCACTTCATTTTATTCTTGCCAGCTGGCCTTAACCTAGTGCATTATTTTGGGGAGTTCTTGGTGAGGTATGGAAATATGGAAATTAGAAATAAAAGTAGTAGGGGAAAAAGTTTAGTAAGAGATAGAAAAGACTGACATAGGTGGCCAACCTATGCCAGGGGCGGGAAAAGGTAATGTATAGTATAGGAATATACTGTTGTGCAACAAAATTCAGTGGGAAAATGAAGAAGATAGAAACGGCATCCCTCCACCGGGGTTATCGGACTGGCAGAATGCAGTTCTGCCACACCCTCCCCATGTTATCAGCAATTAGCTTTAGACATTGAATTTTACTTGCTGCTGAACTGCCAAAGTGATCAGTACTGTGCCCAAGAAGCAGAGTGGTCCTTATTTTCCTTACAGTCCCCCCACATACACACACAGCAGCAGCTCAGCTTTAGACATTGAATTTTACTGGCAGTACTACTTCTAACTGCTTTGTTTAAGGAGGTAGGAGGCATTGTTTAAGGAGGCAGGAGAGGACAGAAGGGAGAAGACCGTTGTTAAATGAATACAGATGAAATCGCTGAAAGCTGCACCCCCCCCATTACAGCAATTAGCTTCAGACATGGAATATTACTTACTGCTGAACCACCAAAGTGATCACTACTTTGAACCATAAGCAAAGCAGTCCTTATTTTTTCTTACAGTACTCCCCTCCTCCATAGTTAGCAGCTCAGCTTCAGACATAGAATTTTGCTTACAGTACTGCTTCTAATTGTGCTATTTAAGGAGGCAGGAGGCAACAGAGGAGAGAAGGGAGAAGACTGATGCTAGCCTTGGGTGCCCCATTCCCAATTCTGCTTTCAGTGGCATTATGCAGCCCAATTTTAGCCACAGGAAAACATTTTATTTTTAATGTCCACTTTTACCTTCATCTCAGCCCAGATCTTTGATTCCCAAATTTTACCTCTGGAATTTTACTTACAGTACTACTTCTACTTGCACTGTTTAAGGAGGCAAACCGAACATGTAGGGGGTACCTAGCATGATACAGTGTACTATATACCCCATCTATATAATTTAAAGTTCTGTGCCACATAAAATAATAAAATACAGTATTTAGCACTCAATAATGACATGCTAAATCAGGACAGGACGCCCTGTCACATTGTCGCCAGAGCATGGTGAATAATTGGGGGAGATTAACACTGTCTCCATAGAGACAGTAGCCAAAGTGCCCCTTGCAGATGGTGGACAGTGAGGATAACAGTTAAAAGAGGGTATTAACATCAGTGAAAAACAGAACAGAGGCTCATGACGTCAGTTAGCGAGGGTGACAGATAAACGGGGGGGGGGGGCAAATAAACAAGGGAGCACTGTACTTCCAAATTAAATTATTAAAACCAATAGTTTTGATTCTAAAATAACTTGTAATAAATAAAGTACCAGTCAGTAATCAGGCAGGCAATACAGCCAAGTTCTGAGATACATTTAAATTTACTTTTTAATGATGCAAATAAGCTTGCGAACTGCTGCAAGTGCCTCCATTTGCTAAGCCAGAAGCTCCTGTCTGAGCCATGATTTTGAGCAGTCTCTGTAGTGTCAAATAAAAAGAACTTCTTCTTCCTAGTATTTTAATTCTCTGGCACCATAGAAATATATGGAAATACTGTACAACTTCAAGCTTATTGAATTACATGGAAATTGAAGTTTTACTCTTCTTTTGGTTATACCAAAATTAATCAGGAATGGCTCAGTCACAATCAACCGCGAGAAAGAAGGCTGTTTTAGTAGTTTATCTTTGGACCTTTAAGCAATTCTTAAAACAACAGTTTAATTTCATAATTAGAGCTAAAAAAATATAATTAGATACTGAGAGGTATCCTGACTGCATATCATTTATACCAGAATATTCAATGTGCTCTATGAGCATCTGCAGCTTAGAAATATCATCCGCTCACCACCTCAACTTGCATGAGCAGTTACTGTTCCCTCCCATGGCTAAGCACTCTGGGCCTGCTTTTATAGATGCTCCAGTTAGTGTCATCATTTACTATGGTTTTGTCATAGCAACGCTTAGAAATGACAGAGCCCTGGTCTCATCTCCCTTTATGGAAGATGCCAAGAGAACACACAAGGAGCACAAAGCCACATATAAAACAACTTGTAAGACACTATTTTAACTTGTGTATAAAATATTATTTCAATTTGTAAGTTTTCCTGTCTGACCTGGCCAACACCTTGACCCTCCTTTTTCTTTTTTTTCACATTAAATATACTTTATTGGCATTTTAGAATACAACAAAACACTAAAACACTAACAAAGAGCATAGGACACACGAGTGCCACCTTAAACCATTGAAAACTTTGACAATTAGAATAGAGAACTTAGGTGACTCCTATATATATATATATATATATATATATATATATATTATTATATTATATGTAATTTCCCCACAATCCCACAAATAAACCCCTTACTTCCCTACCACACCACCCCCTCACCCTTCCTCCCTGGCCCAGAGGAGAATGAATTTAACCAAGCATTTCTGAAACCAGAAATGGGAAAAGGAATAATTATTGAATATAATAGGCTCAATAAAATTATACAAGAAATCAATACAAGTCCACAGATGAGGAACATAATGACACCTTTCATCCTATAATTGACCAATAAACAGCAGTCACTGTGCTCAGTCCATTAAACAGAGTGTGTCACAGGGATATGGATATAAATTTGGTCTAGTCAGACACCTTTTACTGGGTCAGAACTACCCTGGAGCAAGAAAAATTGAGAGATTATTGTGTTAATAACACATATAGGGGCTCCCATATTTTTCTGCATCTTTTGAAGCAATCTGTCAGGCTAGTGATGTTCTACTCCGCCTGCAATATGAACAAAATTTCTTTAAACCATTCCAAGTATTGAGGGACTAAAGGTATCACACCAATACCTTAAAATAACCTTCTTGACTCAAGCAGTAATCAACACCATTTGGTATTGTTGATTCTCACCTAGAAGGTCTGCAGAATCACCAAGCAAACAAATTTCAGGTGAAAAAGTATCACTCAGACCCAATAAGGGATCTAATCATTGACATATAGCATTCCAGAAGATAATCACTTTTTCACATTTCCAAAGAATATGCAGTAACAATCCTGTGTCCTGGCCACATCTGGAACAGATAGAAGTAGGGATATTGGCCATTCTATATAACTTAACCGGGATGAGATACAGATTGTGGATAGTCTGGAACTGCATAATCCTGTATCGGTACCATTTTATAAATCTGTAAGCATTCTCCCATAACAATTTCCAATTGTACACACCATTTGAAGGTGGGAGTGCCTGATCCAAATAATAGCTTAATCATGTCTTCTGGAGTGACAATATCTCATTGAATTTGTTATAAAAATGAGATATTGCATGTAGGGCAGCTAAATTCAGAATCAAGGGAAGAATATGCATACTATAAGCATAAGAACACTGCCCATGCCCAAAATGATGTACTAAGGAATGGATCACTTGGAGGTACATGAAACAATCTGAAGAGTGTAAGCCATATTTTAGTTGGGCCTGCTAAAATTAAGGAGTTTGCCATCTTGGACTAGGTGGCCCACTGTTGTAAAGTCAACATAGCACCAGATTTTCTTGGTGAAACCCTCCTTTTTTTCTTATAAAATGAATGCTAAAAATATTAAAAAATACTTCAAATGTCAATAATATTAGAATATCAGAGAGGTTCCAGGGAATCAGAGCCCTGAGGTGGCAGAACACACTGGTTCTACACTGGGTTTCACAGACAATATTTCATATAGTGTATGGTGCCTAAAAATATAGTTTAAATGCTTCTATTTTATATAGAAATACAGTTTTGCTGCTTTGTTTTAGTCCATGTTAATGGCTGATTGCTAGGTTCACTAGTCATTGCTAGGGAACCAGACCAGTGTACTGTACATCACTAGTGTGCTTTCAATTGGATGTTAGTTTAATTAGGCTGGGTCTTTCAAAAAAAAATACATGGTGACCATATTCTCGCTAAGCTAAAATATAATATCTAGTTGGTTCGATCTACTTATCTGTTACTTAGTCTACTTATCTGGTTGATCCTGCTATTTCAGTGTTTCTGTCTGAGGTGCCGTTGACACCAGGACAGATTATCTGATAGATCCTGCCATTTGCGGTGAGTGCAGCGTGTGAACTTACATGAAGCTTTTGAATCAGAATGCTGTTCTGCACGTACAGGCAAAATGGTGGTCTAAAAATTTTTTTATCTGTGCTGAACAGCTTTTCAGAGCAGATAAAAATGAACTAGAACAGCGTTCCACCATGCATTATATAATCAATATAATCTATAGGTTCAACTTTACTTTGGCTTCAGAGCAATAAAGGGCTGTAAAAACAAAGGCCTCAGAGCTTATACTAAGACCTAAGGGCAGTTCTCACTGCCCTCCAGGCTTCCTCAACCCTCTGCACACTCAACTCTCTCAACTCCCCTAGTCCAGAAAAAAACATCTTAGCAAATGAGGAGAGGAGTGAGGGATGAATAGAGAGGTCAGAGGGAAGGATGTGCACAGCAAAAAAAAGGGCAAAGGGAGCAAAAAGGCCAGCAACCAAATACAAAATACCACCTCAAATTTCAGCACAAAAAGATGATAAATAAAATAGGATAAATAATAGTAAGAATTACACAAATCCAGTCTTTTTGTTGCAAAAGAGCAGCAGAGTCAGCAGTGGGATTCCACTCTGACAGCACCTTCTCTATCTGACCATTCTCTTCACTGATGTAATAATGACATTGTTGTAACTATCAGTAAAACATTTTATCCTTATTCTGATAACATTTCATCGTTTAGTGTTAATCCACATTGTCACTTCAATTTATTTATTGCTGGAGTTCAAGAAGCTGTACCCAGTAAGTATACTCAGGACAGGAGAGAGAATATTCTTCCAGTTTTTGCTGTCTATCACTTTACTGCCATGTGAAACACCTTTCACCTGAAGACCACATCAGAGAAATACTGAGAGTCCAGTCTGTAATGTTTCATGCACATGTTCGAGGTAGATCAAGTTCCAACCTTGCAAAAGCCAGTCACTGAATCCTCTGGCCTAAATGTCCAAGAGGTTACCATAATCCTGGTCAAACATGCTTTGATCAAAGCTAGTGGTTTCACTGTCCTGCCATGTAGGCCTTTGCTATGTATGTTCATACCCATCTAGCCAAGGTTGCCTTGGAAGCTTTCTGTCCATTTGTAGCTGCTCTGAACAGTACAAAAAGGTTTCTGCCTTCCAATAAGAAGATGTCCATAAAAGATGTGTCTTAGCTGCTCAAAGGCTCCTTAGGGTTCATGGACTTTCAACAAAAGAAAGGAAGGCTAACTTCTTGGTTAACTTGAAACTCATTGGGAAATTAAGGGAGGAGGAAAGGGACTGCATGAAACATTACCTTATCCTGATGAAAAAATGGATATGGGGCTCAATTTTTATAGGTCTGTTGGATTGGTGAAAGATGTGCTGAACAGCCACTTGCAGCAAAGTCCAGTGCACCAGGGATCCTGTGCCTGATTCTGGTACATATGGGGTCCTGGCACTAAAGTCCTTAATGCTGCTACAAGAGGACCATACCATCCAATAGCTGGCACATGGGAAGGGATTGAAGGAGGCTGTCATCATCCCCTAGGCGATGGAAATACTGCCCATAGTTCTCCAGTTATTCACAGTACAATAGTGTACAGTCCTCACGCCAGTGTCCTAAAATAACCTCCATGGCTCTAAGACAACACAGGTAGAAAATGCCACCAGAATGAGTGACAGGGGGTGGTCCGGTCCCTGGACTGTATGGAGTAAGTGAATGGTGGAGGATATCATAGCCAGTGTGTGAGATAATGCCCTTGTAGTGCTGCCCACCATTTAGTCACCATAAGATACTGCCACAATGATTCCTGGTGCATGTGTACATAATGGTTGTAAAGGGGACTGACAGAACCCCATGGTAAACACTGCGCCAGTTTGCTGGACAATCTGGTCTGTTTTATGTCTTTAGGTAGTGTACACCATAGCTGCCAGTACAGATTGTGAATGTGACAGTGTCACATGGTTGTTTCTGCTGCCACAGCAACATACTGTTCTCCCCTTGAGTATGATTCCCAGTATTGCTGTCCATTTGGTCACCACGAACTACCTGAGATGGCCAACTGGATATCCATATAACCCAATGAAGGATGTATACATGCACCTTGCTCGTGGGGGTATTTGGTTGATGTATGGTCAGTGGGCTCACTAATATTCAGTAAAGGACAGTCTAACAGATAGTCTTGACTCTCTGTAGGTGTGTGCCCCTGTTGCAGCTCAAGCACAGCTGGCCAGTCACCCCAGCATCTTAAGTGTCACTGCTCCCCTGGCCGCACATGACTATTGTCTTCTTGCAGTGATGTCCCTGGGTGTATGTCCACAGTGCCTGTGTGCCATGGTGGAGTGTAGCACACCTTTTCACAGAGACCCCCTGCCCAGTGTCAGGGCTACCATGTGGCTCACCACCTCCCCATCCCGGTCATGGACATGGGGCACAGGGGGAACACAGGTGACTGAGGACAGGGTAGGCACCACACCCAGCTATGGTCCTTGGGCAAGATGCACCTTCAGAACCATACCAGTCTCTCCAGCTAACCAGTGACTCAGGACATAGCTAGCACACAGGGCTGTTAGATCAGCTTTTTGCTAATCTAACTCTTGTGTCCTGTGCTGTCTTTGGGGGGGTGAGAATCCCGATGAAGCAGATGAGGCAGCCCCATTGTGGCTCAAGCTCCCTACCCCCATGGCACAGCTGTGTCTCTGCCACAAGCATGGCAAAAGGCAATCTGGTGTATTGGGCCCCAGTTCTGCTGCAAGCTACCTTTGAAAATTGGATTTCCTTCATTTTCTGACACAGACTGCCCCTTGTATCAATTTCTTTTGATGCAAGGTCTGTGTGCCACTCTCAGACCTTTGAAATCCTGGCCCATGGTTCTTTGCATGAGAATGCCTGCAACTCTACTATTCTAGAAGAGTGAATTGCAACTAGAAAAAATGTCTTAATTGTCAGACTGTAGAAATGCAGGAACATCAAAAATGTCAGCAGACAAAGACTCAAGGTCCATCTAGTCTGCCCAGTTTTCCTATCTATTGCCCTATGATCTATTGTCATAGAGGGTATGCCCCTTGTGATCTACCACTCCCTTCTACCAGCTAATCCATCCACTCTTTACTTCCTACCTCCTTATCTCTCCTTCAGGTGATACATGCTCCATTGAAATATATCATTTTTTTGCCTACTCTTCTTTACCTTTTCAATGCATTTACAGTTTACCTGCACATTTTCAGCAACCACTCCCACATTAATACCACCTGCAAGTCTCTATACGTAGCCCATTTCCATTCCCAAAACCCATGCCCACACTAATATAACCTTGCCTGTCCCCATCCATAGCCTTGGCCTGCTCCTTGTAACCATTGCCACATTTGTAACCCATTGCCAGACCCCTATACATTACATTATCACTGACAGTCCCACTTGTGCCATCTATGTAGTCTCTATCAATAGCCATTGCCATCTGCCAGAACACATTCTTGCACTTGTATTCCTTGCCTCTCCCCCTAATAGCCCATTGTCACTCCCAGCACCCATGTCAATGTTTATATCACCTCTGTACTTGTTACAGAGGCTCAAATAGAGGATCACAGAGTAAAGGTCTTCTGAATGTAACACAAGGAGCCATCCCCCTGCACAGAAGACAGATCAAGGAGCACAGCTTAGTGACTGAATGAGGGCTCCAGCTGGAGCCAATCACAGTGAAAGGTGTACCCCCTGCTCCCATAGCAGCCAAGCCAGGGTGACTAGTCACTTCCTGTAGCTGAATAAAGAGGAAGTCAGGTTTTAAACACCCTGGAAAGTACCATGAGTGGTGATCAAGCAGTGGCAGCGATCATGGCAGTGAGGGTCTCCTGAATCTAACAAAAGGAGCCCTCCCCCTCCACAGAAGTTAAATGGAGGAGCTGAGCTTGGTTACTGAAAGAGGGTGCCACCTGGAGTCAATCATAGTGAAAGCCATGCTTTGTGCTCCCTCAGCAGCAAATCCAAGGTGACTAGCCACTTCAAAAGGAAGAGACCATCAATCGCCCCCCCACACTGCAACCCCCTCATTAGAAGGACCAACACTCTAAGAACATTGGAGTCTGCCCACTGGAGTCAGCTTAACAAGGCAGCCAGCAGCCAGACACTCCTCATGTCAAGGGGAGGCCAGTGAAGTGGGTGTCCAGACAAAGTAGGAGAAAGCAGGGAACCAGGAAGTTCTATTTGACAACTGAGGTAAGATTTCTGCTAAATAATTGCTATACCTTACACACCACAAAGGCGTGGGGGGTGTTACGGCCAAGCAAAAATTTGGGAATAAGTGATAAACACATGATAGGATAAGGTAAAAAAAGGGCTTTAAAGTAAGCAAAAAGTTGGGAATATGTGAAACACCCAACTAGTATAGAGGATAAAAAAGAGGTTTAAAGTGAGCAAAAAGTTGGGAATAGGCAAAACACCCTGACTAGGTTAGGCATAAAAAAGGATTTTACAGCAAGCAAAAAGATGGGAATAGGCAAAACACCCTAACTAGGGTAGGGGTAAGAAAGGGTTTTAAAGTAAGAAAAAAGTTGGGAATAGGAAACACACCCTATCTAGAGTAGGGGCAAAAAAGGGTTTAAAGTAAGTAAACAAAAACAAGCAGGGTAGATAATAGACATGCTGGAAGTGGTGCAGTGCAGTTATTGTGGAGTGGCAGTTTTCAAGGAAACTTTCTGGAGACTGTAGTACTGCCCCATCTGCCTGCACCTCTCTGGGCTAAGGGCAGAGGTCACTAAACTCCAGGCCAAGGTGGCCAAGATTCAGGGGCTTCTGCCCCCATCCAGGGACTGCTGAGTCCACCACTGCAGCCTCAAAGGGTGCAAGGGTGGAGGAGTGGCTAGACCAAAGTGGGCTCAGGAAGGGTAAGGAAGGTGGGTCAGAGGCACATCCCCACTATGGTTCCACTGTACAGTTCCTACACAGCTCTGGTGGAGTGGGACTGTCCCATAGAGGCACCTGTAGTAGTGACCTGGGAGGATGTGGGGGACCACCATAGTGGAGACCCAGGGAGGGTGGCAGAGGACCCCAGAGGGGAAAGAAGCAACTCCTGGTGGGGGACTCCATTGTGAAAGGGGTAGATCTGGGGGTATGAATGGAGAGAAGAGGGAGGTTAGTTGCTTGGCACCATGACTTGGAGGGATGGGAAGAGGATCCTGAGGATCACTAGGGCAGCAGAATGGGAGGGAGAGATGGATGTTATTGTCTACCTAGGGACTAATGACCTGGCTAGGGATGTGGTTAGGACAGTATAAGAGGAGTTCAGGTAGCTGGACAGTGGTCTTAGGCAGGCAGCATGCTCAGTCATCATTTCTGAGATACTGCCTATCTACGACAGGGGAGAGGTTAAGGTGCTCCGTACCGGGAGATTAAACCAGTGATTGAAGGAATGGTGCAGGGAGACGTGATTTGGCTTTATTAGGGACTGGGGTCTCACCTGGAGGGATAATGACCTATACAGAGGAGATGGCCTGTATCCATCCTGGAGGGGAACCACAATCCTTGGAGAACAGATTAAATGCTACAATAATGAGCATGTTAGACTAGCAGAAGAGGGTGGCAGAAGGAAGCAGGAAGACAATAACAGCCCCCTCCCAAAAGCAGAAGTAATCAGTAGGGAGAACTCTGTGGGAGAAAAATTCTCAAGGATGCCTAATATCAAAAAAAAAAAAAAAACATGAAAGAAATGAAGTGGGATGGACTGAAGGAAGGGGGATAATGAGAGAAGGAAAAGGGAACAGGGGGAGTTGAAAAGCAGGGTAGCAGTGGGGTCTGGAAGGCCATGTGTGTAAATGTTCAAAGTCAGGGAAATAAACTCCTGGACCTAGTGGCCATTATAGCAGAGGTTGACCTAGATATTGTTGCCATTACTGAGTCATGTTGCAATGAGAACGATGACTGGGACATAGCCATATCAAGATATGCTTTGTTCAGGAAGGACAGGGTAGGAAAGAAAGGGGGAGGAGTAGCTTTTTATGTGAGGGATAGCATAAAAGCAACAGAGTTACAGGGCACACAGGGAGAGGTGGAGGTACTGTAGGTTACCGTAGACAAGGAAAGGAGACGCTATTCACACTGGTATGATCTACAGACCTCCAGCACGGGGAAGGGGATGGATAAGGGTCTGGTGGAAGCCATCCAAAAGATAGTGACTAAGGGGGAGGTGCTTCTGTTGGGGGACTTCAATCTGCAGGATATAGATTGGAACATTCCAGCTGCAGCTTCAGCTAAAAGCAGGAACATACCAGACTCCCATCAGGGGGCATTCCTCAGGCAACTAGTACAGAAGCACACTTGTGAGGGAGCAGTATTGGACCTTGTACTCACCAATGGGAACAGTGTGGCAGATGTCTTAGTGGATGGCCACTTAGGGACCAGTGAGCACTGTACAGTGTGGTTCACTGTAAGAATGGTGGCAAAAGTGAGCCACACTGAGGTGCGAATCCTGGACTTCAGGAGGGACAATTTTGCAAAGGTGGGGGAATGTCTCAGGGATACCCTGGGAGGGGAAAGGACTTGGACATGGTGGAGGAACAGTGGGTGAAAATAAAAGTGGGGATAGTGAAGGAAATAAACCTGTAATTTAGACAGGTAAGCAAAAGCAAGAGGAACAAGATGCCACTATGGTTCTCAAAAGATGTGGCTCAGAAGGTCAGGCCAAAAATGTTAGCATTCAGGAGGTATAAGAGGACACAGAGGGAAGAGTATAGGGAGGTATGTCAGGAGAAGCAGCGAGAGGCAGGGGAAGCAGTCAGGTGTGCAAAGGTGCAAATGGAGGAGGAAACAGCCCAGGCAATGAAAAAAAGAGAAAATACATTTTTCAGGTATGTAAGTGAATGGAGAAAGACCAAAGGAAGGATTGTAAAGCTAAGAGGGGGGTGTGGAAGGGTACAAGGAAAAAGCCGACATCCTCAACAAATACTTTAGTTCAGTGTTCATGGAGGAGAAGGAAGGAGAGGGACCAGAGTTAAGTATCAGAGGCATCGATGGAAGGGAGGTGGATACTATTCTATTTACAGAGGAGAGATTCCTGACGGCACTCACAAATCTGAAAGTGGACAAGGCAGTGGGGCAAGATGGGATACATTCAAGGATTAGGGATGTGCAGAATATAAGATTCTGCCCTTGGAATGCCCATGGAATTACCATTCTGATTCCGTGGAATTTTGTGGAATCTGGCGTGAAAATTCAGCAGAATTTAGCCAATTTTAAATGTTAGTTATTTTGCTCTAATGTCAAATCTGCACATCCAACCAACACTGCATTTTTACAAAGACAGTTAGTAACAGCTTACATAAGTGTACCAAATTGTGAAGATATAGGTTGAAGCAGGACTGAATTATGGGTGGCCAAAGATTTAACCAAAATTTAATTTTCAGTTATTTGGGATCTAATTTTAAAATTTCTTACCTAAATTTCTCCACAGTGTCAGGATTTAGAGATACATAGAACATGGGTATGTGCACCAACTTTTCTGTCTCAAGCTTCAAAGGGGGCTGAGTCATAAGTAGCCAAACATTTAAAAAAAATTCAGATTTCTGTTATTTTAGTATAATTTTGGAAGTATCCATTGAATTATTATACAATTTTACAGGTATATAAGTTATCACTATATTTATATATGTACATAGTTTCAGATTTGTTACTTTAAATGGGACTGAGTTATAACCTGCCAAACATGTTGCCAACATTTTAAATTTCAGTTATTCTTTCTAATGTTAAAACAACATATTCAGATTTAACCAGATTTAAAACATTTAAACTACCATACCACATGGTCATTTCTAACAAAGTTCATATTTGCAGCTTTAAACGAGACTGACTTAAAAGTAGTCAAACTTTTACAACATTTTAAAATTAAATTCTGTAAGAATGTAACTGCAAATTTATAAACCACTGAAACTCTAAAACTAGAGAATGCAATGCCATTAAATTTGGCAGTTTCTTAGACCTTACAAGTGGACTGTGTGTGTCAATTTTATTAATTGCTTGCTTCCAGAAATTGCAAACTAACATCTGTACTTAAAGTCAAATTCCACGAGTCTCTGTAAAAATTGTGGAATTTCATGACAATTCCATAACATGGGAATTTGTTAATTTCCTTCAGCCTTATCTGAGTAATTCAAATAAAAGGATGAGGGTATGAGATGCAGGTAGTGCAGGGGGTTATCAGGTTCAAGAGCTAGATGTATAGTTTCACCATGAAGTGGACAGCTGAGCTGGGTAGCACACCAGGGTAGACCCCCAGTTGGAGCAAAGAAGCACACAGTGTCAACAATTCCAATCTGAATGCAGGATACATAATGATCGCACCAAGCAAACTGATGATCCAAAGAGCCTGACATATGTGCAGGTCTGGGACTTAGAAGTACCCAAAAAGATGTAGTTGGGGAAGACAATGTCTAAGGTACCAGGAAGGAAGAATTCTGGCTATTCCAACAGGAAAGGTGGATAGGAAAAGGAGTAGGTGACTCTCTTTTTAAAAGCTTTTTTTCACTGTAAAGAACAATGAGGATATACATAGGATCAGTAGTTCTACTGAGTCAATATGGCTGTGCTAAGAGAGAAGGGGCGGCAGCAAAATACTCACCTAGAGAGGAACAGCAGAAGTGCAAAAAGCTCAGCCCAGCTTATCATATGAACTACTGATACATGCATTGAGAATGTTAAATTCTACAAGAATTCTAGATGCTTCATCTATATGCTGCCATAAATATTTGAGAAAATGTTACCAGTATGTTTTTCCACTGTAAATTTAAAATGGCTAAACCAATTTATCCAGTTGTGTTAGACACCAGGATACACTGACATCAGATATCCCTGCCAAATGTTAAGTATGTGCCTGCAAGAGCAGAGAAGTTACAAACATCCATTTTTTTGAGAGTTTTCATTAAATTGTGCAACTATTTACATAGTAAAATTTTCTGTAACTTAAAAATCTCTATTCTAATTATCTCTATATTTAAAAGATTCTATAACCATTACAAAAAGGATATTTGTGCTACTTTATACATGTCTAGTTCCAAAGGTGCCTGAGTTATATGCAGATAACAGTTTTCATGAAATTTCTTACAAAAATAAAATGATAGACTTTGAGCACATCTAATTTTGATATGATGCATCCTAATGCTATGCAATTTGACATCTATCATCAAGTGATCATGCCAAATTTACGATTTCTGTCACAATAGATGGCAGCGGTATATGTAGATAAAAATGTTCATGACATTTCCCATAAAAAATAAAATGACAGATTTTGATCACCTATAATTTTGAGACAATCCAACTTAATTTCATGATATTTGGTGCTTCATTAGAACTCCTGCCAGAGAGTAAACATGTTACATCTCAGAGCACTAGTGCAACAGCTGGCTGAGTTATGACCAAATTAATACATATTTAAAATTCTGTGAAATTCCAAAGAAATTCTGCAAAATGTCATGGAATTTTGTTAAGAGTTTGTCAAACTTTCACAAATTCAAAACTGTTTCATTCTGCATAGCTCTACTGAGGTTATTGTAGGAACTCAGAGAGATGCTAGCTACACCTCTGTTCAACCACTCACTAATGATGGGAGTGGTCCCTTAGGACTGAAGGAGTGCGGATGTAGTCCTACTTCACAAAAGTGGCAGCAGAGAGAAGGCTTGCAATTGCAGGCCAGTCAGCTTGACTTCAGTACTGAGAAGATTAATGGAATTACTACTGAAGGAAAGTATTGTAGAATATCTTGAATCCAGTAGCTTGCAAGATCCAAAGCAGTAAGGATTCCTTGGGGTGAGGTCATTTCAAACAAATCCGAAATCTAGATTTAGTAGTTGCCATATTGGTCCTTGCAAGAATAGATCCAGAAGCAAATGATTTGATACCTTTTAATGGACCAACATAGATGTAACAACAAGAACAAAGTGCTCTAGCTTTCGGACCAACCAGTCCTTCTTCAGAAGCTCAACCTGAAAGGTCATTAAAAGGTATCAAATCATTTGCTTCTGGATCTAAACAAATCTGATAGATTTCTTTGACAGGGTGATCAGAGAAGTAGATCAGGGTGGAGCAGTGGATGCAGCCTACCTAGATTGCAATAAGGCCTTGAACTACATTCCACATAGCAGACTCATTAACAAGCTTGCCAGCCTAGGAGTGGGACCAAGTGGTAAACTGGGTGAGAAATCGGTTGGGGGATAGGCAACAGAGGGTGGTGGTAAATGGAGTCCACTCTGAGGAAGGGAAGGTGATCAGTGGGGTGCCACATGGATCAGTAGTGCTACAGGTCATCTTTAAAGTCTTTATTAGTGACATTACAGAGGGGTTAGAAGAGAAGGAATGCTTTTTGCAGATGACACTAAGATCTGCAATAGAGTAGACACTTCCGGGGGGCTAGAAAAGAGAAACAGGTATCTTTGGAAGCTTGAGAAGTGGTCAAGAGTGTGTCAACTAAGTTTCAATATGAAGAGGTACAAAATCATGCACTTGGGGCACAGGAACCCAGGGGCAGAGTACAAAATGGAAAACAGGAAATAGATCTAGGGGTAATTGTATCTGATGAACTAAAGGTGGCCAAGCAGTGTGAAATGGCTGTGGGAGGAGTCAGTGGAAAGCTAGGGTGCATAGGGAGGGGTATCACTAGCAGAAAGAGGGAAGTGGTGATACTGCTGTATAAATCACTGGTGAGACCTCACCTGGAGTACTGTGTCTGGTTCTGGAGACCACATCTTCAGAAGAACATAAATGGAGTAGAGGAAGTCCAAAGGAGGGTAACTAAAATGGTGCAGGGTCTGCATCAATAGCTCTATGAGGAGAGACTGAAGGACCTCAATATGTACACCCTGGAGGAAAGGAGGGAGAGGGTGGATTTGATTGTGACTTTTAAATACCTCACAGGTATAAATAAGGTTCAAGAGGGAAGTCTTTTTCAGAGAAAAAGATGCTCCAGAACGAGAGGTCATAATATGAAACTAGAGGGGGTAGACTCAGGGGAGATGGGAGGAAGTATTTCTTCACAGAAAGAGTGCTTGATGCCTGGAACAGCCTCCCTGTGGAGGTAGTAGGGCCAAAAACTGTAAAGGGATTGAAGAAAGCATGGGATAGACATAAGGGAACCTAACTGGTAATGAAAGGGGGGAAGCTAGAACTCGAGTAGGGTCTCCATCATTACAGTAGGTAGAGAAAATGGGCAGACTAGGTGGGCCAAGCAATCTGTATCTGCCATCAAACTCTACATTTCATTAATGACTGCAGTAAGGCCCCAGTGAGGACCCAGATACCTACAGACTGTCCTGGTTCTGCTGATAGTTCTAAAATATGATTAATGTCAAGGTGTGAGCCTAGGAGTTGTCCCTCATCCGGATTTAGTACAACACCCAAAGCTGAGACTTGTACTTACTGCATACTGAGGGCAGATCTTTCTCTTCCTCCTCCTGAAGAAAACACAAATCTGGTAGACTGATGCCTTCCTTGATTTAATAGCTGCCTGCTTGGTCCAATGGAAAAAGCTCACCACACTGTCTCATGAGCCACTGATGTAGTCTGCTTCCTTAATGACATTAGGCTATCTACAGCTGTCTTAGAATATCCTAGTCCAAAAAGTTTCCATCTTTTAGTGTCCAGAAAGTCTCTACCTTTCAGTATCCAAGATGCCAGCTAGAACTGCGCCAGACTGTGATGAAGTATCAGACCGTGGCACAAATGATCACACTGCTGAGGGAGCTAGAAGGGTTTTTGAACTGCTAGCCTGACTAGCTCTGGGAACAGCATCCTTCTTGGCACTTCCAAGTCTTTAAAATGTACAAACCATGAGGCAGATGGATCTTTATGACAATCACAGGGAGAGAAGGAAATGGCAGGAACAGAAACACCCTTCATATGGCCAATGTTTGGGACAGAGTATCAATCACTTTGGCTACTGGACATCTGCACCTACACTTGCAGCAAATGTCATGGTTAGATTTCTCCAGATATGTTTTGATATTTCTAAAGAGATTCTCTCTGGTGGCCCTACTGTGGAACTGCAGGCAGTTCAGAAATGTTTCTAGAGATACCACAAACATTTCAAGAATTTTCTGATGTCTTTTGCTGCAGTTGTACCGTTGCAGTAAAAGACATGTTCAGATATTTACAGGTATTTCACAATATTTGCAATATTAAAAAAAATTACTTAAAAAAACAGATTCTCTTTGTTGACCATACTGTGGTACTTCAAGCAGGTGGTGAATTTCTCCAGAGATATCAAGAAATTTCAGGAATATCTGACTATGTCCTTGGCTGCCACTGTACTGAAAAATCTTTCCTGTGAACATTGATTTGGGAGACAAAGAGATCCACCTCTACATACACAAATCTGCAATAAAGACATTGAAATACCTCCTGATTTAGAGACCATTCTCCTGGATGAACCTATTTGTGGCTCAGCCAGTCTACTTGGGAATTGATATGTCCTGCTACATGAACTACTGGCAGGGATGCCAGACTGGTTTTTGCCTTATGCAGAAGCGAGTACACTTCTGTCAGCATGTTCTAACTTCTCATGCTTCATTGCTTGTTTGTTGAAGCAATGGTCACCATGGTATCAGACTGGGCCAATTTCTGTAGAACTCTGTTCTGTAGTTTCTCAATGTCGGTGAGACAGCTCTGATCTCCAGAACATTTATTTGTAGTCTTTGTGCCTACAGGGACCATACCCCTGGACCAGAATCTGGTCCAGCACTGTCTCAGCCTGTCAGGCTGGCATTAGTGGTCAGAGAGCAGATAGAGTTCCAATGTATGTGACCAATGAGATAGCAGGAAGACCTGGGGAGACCTCATGTGCAATCTGACCTAAGGAGCCATTGCCATGGTAGCCATCATTAGACCTATATTTTGAAAACTCCTGTGGGTTAGAAAGAAATTGGACTTTCCAGTCTGTTCACTGAGGTTATCCATACTGCTCTGAGTGAAAATACTCTAACCAAGTCTGTCCAAAGACATATTCTGAGGTGCGTCTGAAATTTAGAACGATGAAGGGAGCTCTTCTCACAATTTACCACCCATCTTTGTTCCTGCAGGATCTGCGAAGGCCTATTGGCAGAACATGAAGCTGACTGTACCAAACCTGCCCAGATTGGGAGATTGCCCCATTAAGGATAAATATGGTGTTCTTCCATCAAAAGAGAGTCACCACAACTACTTGGATTTTCATAACCATCCTCATGGTGGTGGCTAACCCAAATGGGAGAACCTGTTATTGAAAGTGTTGAGCTTGGGTGCAAATCTGAGAAATTTCAGATGTAAGGACTGAATCATAATGTGTAGCTATGCATCTAAGAGGTCTACTGAGGGCTGAAAATCACTCAGCTAATTTGCTATAATGATTAACCTCAGGGACGTCAGCTTGAATTGGATGAGTCTCACAAACTGGTTCAGACTGGCAAGATCCAGGATTGGACTAAATCCTCCTGATTTCTTAGGAACTATGAGGTAAATGTAAAAGTTCTGTTCATTTCCCTTAGGGGGAACATGGATCACTACCCCATGGTCTGCAGAAAATCTAAGGTCTGGTCTACTGCTTGATGTTTATTTGTTTAGGAAATCAGAAATTACATCCCTTTGAGTCATAGGCTCATTTCCAAAGGCTCCACATCAGAATAAAACATAGACATTCATACAGTACATGCAGTACCCTCTCATTATAGCGAACCTCTATATTGCAAATGCTCAGCTGTAATGAATGAGTTACTTGGATCCAGAAAAATCACATTTTTGTAAGCATTCTTTATACACTTGAAGTTTGCGGTTTTGTTTATCTGACATGTCACTTTAAGCGCCGCTGCAAGTAGCAGTAGCCAGTGCTTTATTTGTAGTTTGTAGTCTCTAGTTTGATCAATCAAAGACTAATTAGCACTAATTACAACGCCTTTATAAGATGCTCTACTTAGCATCCAAAACTCATCCTAACCACATCCTAATCAAGAAGCTTTCTGGTTATTCGGTTGTGACAAAACTTTCTGTACTGGACAGAATAAAAAATGGGAAAGTTTGGCAAAACTGTCACTAGAAACTGGGTATTCGAAGTCTACGATATGCACCTGGAGAAAGCAGGAGCAGGGTCTATGGGAGTTTGCTGGTGAATGTAATGAGACGGACAGTCTGCAAAGAAGAAAAATGAGGCGTCCAGATGAGGATGTGGTTGATAAACCCACTCAGCTGTGGTTCACACAGCAAAATGATCAATGGGGTTCCTGTGTCTGGGGCCAATACTCCAGCAAAAAGTGGAACTTTTCACCAAGCAGATGCATGGCTCAGATTCAAAATTTAAATCATCATCTGGATGGTTATGGTGCTTCCAGCACCGTCATGACATTCGCCAACTGTGTATTACCGGAGAACAGCAGTCCTGTAGTGATGCTGCAGCAGCTGAGTTCTTGCCTAAGCTCAAAGATATTATAGCTAGTGGAGGGTATACACCTGAGCAAATATTTAATGCCAATGAAATGGGTTTATTTTGGTGGCGTCTACCCGATGTTACCCTTGCTGGACGAACAGAGGAAAACACAAGCAAAGGCTTTAAAGTAAGCAAGGATAGGGTCACTCTGTTGTTCTGTTGCAACTCCACTGGCTCACTTAAAATCATCCCATTGATGATTGGTAAATTTGCCAAGCCAAGATGTTTTCACCACACAAACACTGCCTCCATACCCATAACATACGCCAATAGTCAGAATGCTTGGATGACCAGTGACATTTTTAGAGATTGTTTTTTTACTGAATTTGTGCCTTCTGTAAGATTACACCTGTGTAAGAATAAATTGCCTGTGAAAACACTACTCCTTCTTGATCAGTGTTCTGCACACCCTAGAGAAACTGAACTCTGTTCAAGGGACGGTAAAAGTAACACTTTGTTCCTCCCTAAAAACACCACCTCCCGCATCCAGCCCCTCGAAGATGGAATGATAGCCACATTTAAAAACAATTACAGGAAGCACGCACTGTCTGACTTGGCATCCACAGAAGGAGCACTTGTTACAGATTTTCTCAAAAAACTTTGCCTCAAGGATGTTGCGCTTCTGTGTGTGGAGGCGTGGCCTAATGTGTCTACAGCAACAATTTGCCATTGCTGGATATTCACTTTGGGGCCAATGTTTGGTGAAGTTTTGCAGGTTGAAGACAGTACAGAATGCGATGACAGTGATGACACCCATGAAATTGCCAGCCTAGTGCAACAGTTAAACTTACCGACAAATGATGAAACAGCTATTAACAACATCGAGGACTGGCTGTGTGGGGGTGATAGAGCTCTCACACATGATGAGCTCACTGACATGGACATCATCTTTGCTATAGCAAGCACTAATGACATAACAACCAAGCCAGATGTTGAATCGGAGTTAGAGGATGAAGAGGAGAGTGTGCCTGTACCAAGTTATCAGGAGGCAATTGCAGGACTAGAAACTGCGTTGTGTTGGTTGCAGTCACAGGATGCAAACCCCATGAATGTCCTTCAGCTGCGTAATGTGATTTTCTATGCACAGGACATAGTCATATGACGGAGAACAACACAGAGTAAGATAACTGCCTTCTTCCAGAAACCTGCTACTGACAGTGATTAAATGGGCACAATTGAACTGCTGAGTGAAGATACTGTATAATTGTTTAATCTTATTTGTAACATGGCACAAAAACGAAAACCGAAGTGAAGCACTCAGATAGGTGGAAACACACCAGGTGGTGCAGTGCAAACCATGGTCTAATACCACAGTAGATCATGGTCAGCATCAGGAGCTCATGACAGAATGAGCTTGAGAATGGTTAGCAGCAGGGAGTTTGGGGGGGTGGCGGTGCACGCCTTGGTTACAATGCCGGAGGAGCCGAACAGCGGTGGTGCGGATCGGCGAGATGAACTTGATAATCCTACATCTTACCCTAGCAGCTACAGACCATATGCAACACTTGTAGGATGAAACCCATGTTAGAGGGGATCCACAATAATGCTGTCTTATCACTTGTGCAGTCTGGGTTAAGTGACTGTTGTCTGGCATCGCCCGCTACTGTTCCCCAGCCTTCAGGTGGAGCTTGTCTCCCTTTCCTTAGCCATAGTGCCCAGCAGAGTGTTGTCACTCAATCACTGTGTACCACAATGTACAGAACAAGAGTGTCATTCGGTTGTATGAAGGACAGTACTGTGCCCGAACGGGTGGCATGCTGTGTATCTCGGTATTCAAATGAGCACAGATACCTACAGTGCAACAGCAGAGAGCAACAGAAACAGCTTGCAATGGAGCTCACACAAGGAAAGAGAAGCAGTAGGCAAAAAAAGTAAGAACACTCAGCATGATATGTAGTCGTGCTGGATATTGTAGCCACTTCATCTATACTTGAGGAAAACAACATCAGTATCTCAATATATGTGAAATGTGCAACGTGCATGCGCACGTTAGAAACTGAATACAAGATCATGCAGAGATTAGTGAGACATAGGAACATCATCTTTTTGCAGCAGTTAAAAAATGATATTCATATACTGTAGTAATAATGCAAAGTAAGCTGCCATACTCCCTGCCATGTTACAAGTGGATTAAGCCACGAGAAAGGATGGGTCTACTGTGGAATTAGTCCATGATTGGGTGGTTGGACCCACTCGGCCTTCGGCCTCGTGGTCCAACACCCCCTCAGCCATGGATTAATTCCACAGTAGACCCATCATTTCTTGTGGCTTAATACTTACTTATCTTTTGTCACTTTTTTCAACATAAGTTGATAATGAGAATAAAGGTTTAGACTGCTAATCTGTTACTTTGTGTTACTATGCATTGCGGTGTGGTAAACTGTGTGGTAACCTACTGATTTAAGCATATCTTCACTATAATGAATTTCCTACTAAAATGCACTCTGGCTGTGGCTCCCAGGATGTTTGCTATAGCGAGGGGTTACTGTACATAGAATAAATGTGGGTGAGCAATCATACCGAGAATAAGTACAATGAGCACTGGTTAATGACTATACATTTGGTAGCTGAAACAGGGCAGAGCTATTGACATACTTACCTAATGAGTGGTTAAGACCTATACAATTAGTAGCTAAAGCAATGCTTGATATGAGTTGGTAGTAAGCCGCCTCAGGGAGGCCTTGTCTTATACATAATACAATGCATTCATAGTCCAGTGCAACTATATGGTAACCGAGGGAGGTGAAGAGCCTGTAGGCTAGAAATAGTGAGGGATCTACAATGCCAGGCCAAGGATGGGTGCATGGCCTAGCGGCATGGTGCAGGATCCACAGGTTACTGGTTACACTGGCATTGATGTGAGGACAGGATATGGGCCCTTAAGGCAGCTTTAAAAGGAACTAGATTGGTGATTGATGTGACAGCCAGTGAGAGGGCATTGTACCAGGATGGAGCTATATGGGGGAAGGATCACTGGGCCAGGGTGGTCCTGACCCTAGGCACCTTCCAGATAGTTTTTATGGGTGGCCCGTGTGGACGCTGAGATGGTGACTTCCTGAAGAGAAGTCATGACACCTATTGGCGTTAAATTCAGGTGGATGTTTTTGGTGAAGAGACAGGTCTGGTATAATAGTCTTGCCTCAAGGGACAGGATATTGATGAGTGCATATAGAGTGCAGGTATGTGTATTTCTGTCTGCACCAGAGATGAGCCGGCAGGCCTTATTGATGACTACTTGTATTTGATGACTCGCCATAGTGTCGGAGGCAGCATAAATTGTGAGGCCATAGTCCACTAGCGACAAGACTGAGGAGGTAATGGCTAGGTGAAGTGCTTCAGGTGGCAGGCAGTCTTTATGTAAGTAAAGGAGACCAATGCAGGTGTTGGTGGTGGAGGTGAGGATTTTTATATGTCCATGGAATGAGAGGGAAGAGTCAAAAGTAATACCTAGATACTTATACTTTTGGACCTGTTCCAGTGGGATGAGAGAGGTGGAGAGTATTTCCAGGGGGAAATTCTTTGATCTGTTTTGGTGGTGGGCATAGAGCATTGTCTTAGTTTTTTTAATGTTGTCCACCAATCTGTGTTCAGCAAACCAGTGTTCAATCTGAGCGAAGGAGTTTTGTAAGCTATACTGGAGAGAGAGAGAGAGAGAGAGGATCAGGATGTGCAGCGGAAAGAACGGCATTGTCCTCATAGAAGAGAAGGTTGCCGAGGCAGGATTTAGGTAGGGCATTGAGGTAGATGCTGAATAGCAGGAGACCCAGGACAGATCCCTGGGGAACTCCTGAGTGCACAGGCAGCATAGCAGATATGGTATTAATTTTAACACATTGGGTTCTAGATGAAAGACAGCTGGAGAACCATGACAGTGGACAATGAGAGACCCCAATTTGTTGTAATGTGTTAAGAAAGAGGGGTTGAGAAACCATGTCGAAGGCCTTTGAGAGGTTTATAAACATGGCCCCTGCGAGGTGCCCCTTGTCAAGCATGGAGTGCAGGGAGTTAATGAATTTTGTGAGGGCAGTCATAGTGCTATGACCAGCTCTGAAACCATGCTGCTCCCTACATAAGAGGTTGTGTGTGAGGAGGTAGTCAGTGAGCTGATTGGCCATGATCTTTACAAGAGCTTTAGAGAGTGGGGGGAGAATCAAGATGGGCCGGTAGTTGTTTGGGAGGGAGCTGTCACCACATTTCAATATCGGTGCTATCACTGCCATTTTCCATGAGGTTGGGAACTGGCCCAGGCACAAGGACAGTTTTAGAAGGTCTGTCAGTGGGGAGATAACTGAGTCTAGCTCAAGGTATAGGATACGCATATTGAAGGCATCTTTGCAGTAATTGGAGATCCGGAGGGCTTTGGACAGGTAGGCTTTCACTTCTGTAGGGGTAATGACTCTGAGTTTGAAGGGAGGTGGAGGAGCTCAGGTGATGGGGTAGGCTGAATTGGATCGACAAAGTTGCTAGGGAGGACTGAACTGAGGTCTGAGAAGGTGGAGTTGAGGCAGCTAGCTATGTGAAGTGTGTCTATGGTGGTAGTACTGTTAACTCTAAGTTGTGAGGGGGAAGCAGGATTTATCAATAAGCTCCTTGATGTTGTCCCAAAACTTTCTCGTGCTACCCCAGGAGATGGCTAGGGCAGTTCTGTAGTGCTCCGTCTTGGCTTTGCAGATTGCCCAGGTACACTTATTGTAGTCAGCATTATAAGCCTGCCTATCGATTAGCAAACTGGAGGCAGTGTCACGATGCCAGAGGTTGTCATGCATTTTGAACTGTTCTAGGGATTCTGGGGTGATCCAGGGGGCACTACGTTTCTTATTGGTCACTTTGATGGTCAGTGCAAAAGCATCACAGGCGGTATTAAAGTGGTGGTGGTAAAGTAGTGTAATGCATCATCTATGTGCTGGGTTTGGGAAATAAGGGACCAGTCTCAGTTAATTAGATATTGTTTGAGTTTGGCTATGCCTCCTGGGCATAGTCGATGATGAAAGGTGATATTTGGTGGTGGTTTAGGTAGCTGATAGGACCAGCTGAAGATGATTGGGGAGTGGTCGCTTAAGGCGTTGGGTAGGACACCAAGGTCAGTAATTACGGTGGGGATGATTAGTGAGCAGGGTATTTAGTAGGGTGTGGGTTCCATTAGTGGGGTTGGCCCTGGTAGGCTGTGATACCAGTTGGGTCATATCTAATGCAGAAAAGGTATCTTTGGCATGTGTTGATGAGCTCACCAGCCAGTTTATGTTGAGATCTCCAACTAGAATTTGTTCCATTTTGTGGGGGTGGCTGGCTAGGTAGTCAGACAGGCAGTGGATTGGCTGCGGGTGGGATGTAGGTGACAGTGAGAGTAAGAGGAGCATGGTTTGGGCCAGGAGAGAGTTTTATTGAGAGGGCTTAGGCACCATGGTCTAGGGAGGGTGCAGGCAGGGCTTGGTAATGCAGTGAGTCATTTACATAGAAGGCTCAGCCACTGCCTCTCTTGCCATTATGTTCAAGCCTAATGACAGAGTAGCCAGGAATAGAGACAAATGAGTGTGGGGTCTTGGCTGACAGCTAGGTTTCTGTTAAAGCTAGAATGCCTGGTTGGTACTGTGAAGTCCTGCATTACAGGGGTGCCATTTTTTTTAGGCAGGCTGCAGATATTCATAGTGGCTATTTAAAGCCCCATGGGTGACCGCAGTTGGGGGGGGGTGCTGCTGGGCCAGGATTGGGGTGAACATTGCCAGATAGTAGAAGAAGCAAGTGGAAGATTCTGACAAGAGCCATGAATTGGTGACGTTTTGCCAGGTAGTGGCAGTGGGCAAGCTTAGAAGGTAATGAGCAGGGAATGGGCAGCTGTGTGAGGGCTGGAATGGCCAGGTGGAGGAACATACATGGAGGGCTCAAGGCACAGAGAGATGGGGGGTAGAGGAGAGGGGTGCAGGGGGGCTATGGGGAGAGACAGAGTGATGGAGTGGCTATGAGGGGAGAGGTGATCCCCCAGCAGCAAAGGTGCATTCATACCAGAGGCAACTAGGGGTTTGTTGCTGAGCAGGGTAAACGTGGTTAGCAATAGTAGTATGGTTAGTTTGTGTGGGGGGGTGTTGTGAGGGAGTACAGTGGTGGTAGATGTGACCATAGGCAGGTATGAGTGGGTCTTGCTGACACTTAACATTGTGGCAGACACAGTGGCGCAGTGGTAGGGTTGCTGCCGTTGGAGCAAAATGTACCTGGTTCAAACCCCGGTTTGGATGCCACATTGTATGCCTAGCGATAGCCTGTGAGACTGTGCAAGGGACACTACAGAGAGGGGCGAAAGGCAGAGAATTTAGATATGAATGACACAGGACAGAAGTGTTAGGGAGGAGCAGTGGGAAGAGGATTGCAACCTACACGTCTTGTTGCCCTCTAGTGGCTTTACAGTATAATCTGCAAATGGAAAAGTAGACACACACACAAAAAATACACTTTAAACTGAAGAAATTCAGCACTGAGTATTAAAACAGACCAAATATCAGAGACAATACTGGATTAGGGGAATAAAGGATAAATAAACTGGCTGATGGTAGTGACATAGTCCAGTCAGGAGGAATTTGGAAATGCCTGGCAGGGTGAGGAACCAAACAAGGAGATTGTCTTTCCAGGTATTTGTAGCAACTGGGGACTGGAAAAAGTGCCCTGTTAAGGACACAGAGAAAACTGTATTGCATACCCTGTGAAGTTATTGCCAGTACTGAGGTGATATGGGCTTATCTGTTGATATACCTCTGTAGCCTTCGCCCAGAGCTTGTGAGAAAAGATGGGCCCACAGCTCCTCATGCAAAATAGCTGTTTCCACAGTAAGTTCCTCTAAAGCATTTACAGGACAAATTGCCTCTGTTCTACCAGTACGTCAACCCTGACAAAGAGCCTCTACTTTTCTGAAAAAGGAGTTGTGACCATGGCAAAAATCCTTACCTCTGAAACCACTACTTGAGGATTGCTGATTACTAGAATTTAACAAAAGAAACTTACTTTTCCTTAAGACCCTTCAAGATCTCTTCCAGCTGGTAGCTAAACAACATGCCAGCTGTGAAAGGCCCACTGAGTGAAATTTGGATGCATGGTCTGCTGACCAATGACTCAGACAAACTGATGGAAGGACAACCACAGTTGCAGTGTGAACTCTCATTGAGGCATGTAGGAAGTCCACCTTAGAATGCCATAAAAGGGAAGCTGCCCTATGTCGCAGGGGAAGGAGATTGTTAAATGGAGAATTCTCTAGAATCTCATCCTCCATTGCCATTAACCAGTCACACAATGCTTATGCTATGTATGCCAAGACTGACACAACCTACAAACCAAAACCTGATGCTATGTGTGAATGCTTACAGGCTGTTTATTGATGTTCATCATTAGGATATGAAGGAGTAGCTGCACCTTAGAGGAATAACAATCTGTTTAACTCAATTTTGTCTGGACAGCCATTTTGTGTCGAGGTTAAGCACCTGAAAGCTTGGGTTTCAAAACTTGCTCCAGGAAGTGCAGAAATAACTACAGAACAGATTTCTGCATCTTTAAGAGGAGAAGCCTACAATTTTTGACCAACACATTAAAGAAGGGTAGTGTTTTGCCTGTGACTAAGAAAAGTTCTTCTTTCCAAATGACCCCATTCATTTTTAACCATCTTCACAAAATTTTCAAACTTAGATAGGTGGCTCCCTGTAAAGGACAAGGTAGGCTTAATATTCAGCATAGTGGGAAACTGTATCTCTGGTACTTTTAGAATCCTATACATCTTCTTAACTAGGAAGGAACTATGCTTTGAATCAAACAGAGAAGGAATCGAGGAAGTCTAATTTTCCTCTATTCTTTTACCTTCCTCTGCAGAACCTTGGGAGTTCTTGGGATCCTGAGGGTCAGTATAACACTGCCTTCAGCTGAGAGGTATTCCCTTGCCCAAACATGTCTGGGTATACATTAAGATATGGATGAACATTGTTTCTGCCCAGGTTCTGTGATGATGTTCTGATTCATCTTGATATTGCTGCCCAACTCTTGGGGAGGAGGGGGATTCTACCATGAATTAATTATAAGTGAATAAACACCTTTCTAAATCCTAGGTAGTTGTTTTTACCTTTAGAAGAGCTCACTGAGATAACAAAGGAGGCAGCTGTGTAACTCCATATTGCTCCTGCCAAAGGTAAAACCAGATGTATCTTCACCTGGGTCACCAGCAGTGGGGGATCAGTTTCCAAGAAATTAGCATTGGTCTTGCTAATACAGAATGGACAGATCATCCCACACAGAAACTGTCTCAAGTTCTTATGATATGCTTTACATGTCAAGTTAATGGAACAGGGCCTGAGGGACACCATGGTGCCTTCTTTATTTTTCTACTTTGAAAGCATATGAAAGGGAGGTCTGTATCTGAAGCTTTAGTCACTTATATCAGTTATCTTGGGAACTGGCATCTACCTTTGCACACTTTTGTCCAATGTTGCACATTTGCATCACTTTTTGTGCACATCTATTACTTTTTGTGCACTTGCATTAATTATGAGTACTTGCATCAAGACATATGTGCAGGTGCATCACTTTTGACCAAAATGATACAAAGCCCTACAAAAATAATGCAGCATGGGAACAAATGCTGCACATTTTGTCAAAATATGGTGGAGATGATCAGAAAGGGAACAATTGACAAAAAATGTATTTAAACTTCAAAAATGTCAAAGGATCACAGAAGCGAGCCAATAACTTACAAGAAAGGATAATGGAAACCAACACGAGTAAGTCTACAGTGAGAAAACAGCCCAAGCAGATAACTCAGAGGTGAGAGGGAAAAACTGTTCTGAAAGAAATAAATGCAAAAAAGGCTTGCCTAGGTACCAAGCTAACTCAGGCTACAATAGCAAGATCATTAATACTTATCATACACTGTTCAGAAAATTCTATAAGAATGGTAAAATATCCAGCATCAAACCAGAATTTGGGGTTAATGCATGAGCCAATTAAGTAAATAAACAAAAGGCATGATTTAAATTTAGAAATTTTGACTACAACAAACATGATTCTGTGTTGAGAGTTACTACAGTGGCGAAAACAATAAGGTTTTCAAAGAAAATCTTCAATCAGGAGAGCTCGTACTGCTGCTATGTGTGCTGCCTGCCCCTTTGGCCAACACACTAAGACTGAAGATGCAAAGTCAACTTTAGAATGTGGTGGAGCCAGGGTACTATGATGATGTCACAGCTTTGGTGGCCCCTAGTAGGTGAGCATATATAACCTAACAGTAAATAAATGCCCAGTGACAATGTGGAACAACACAGCAAAACTGCTTACACACAGATGCTCATATATTATGCGGTCTATAGTTAACTGGCTAAAGTGTTCTGTAGCTTGAGAAGTAGACATTGAACAATAATCATTACTCATTAGCAACTCAAATAGCAAAAATTTAAAAAAGGATTTTTCATTGTCTTTTTTTTTTAATGCTGCCATTTGGCCCCTCCTGCTGCCACTTTGCACCTGCTTCAGGTGCTCTCCGGGCCCCCAATCCCATCTGCCACTCCTTCTGCTGTCACTTCAACTTGGAATCCACATGGAGTTGGATCCAAGATACTAGTGCCGTAATATATGGTGGCTGGTGCACACAGGACTTTTCTTCATTTCTCACCTTTTCCCTGCTCATTGCTCTCCTGCCACCAGGCTGTGCCCAAGCAGACCACACCTACACATAGCGTGCCCCTGTGTATTGTAGGAGGTAAGCTCTCTGGCCCACCACAGATGCTAGTGCAGTGGAACCTGCTGTCCTTCCCTCCCAGCCACCATCCCCAGCAGCCTGATTAGCTCTTGATTCTGCTCCCAAACTCAGGTACCAGCATGGGAGCATGATGCTGCACACACAGGGCCATTGGCCAGCCTCTTGTTTTATTATTTTTAATCCACAAGCTTCTGCCTGTTTCCCCCCTTCCCCTACCTGGTTTTCAGGTTCACCTACAGCAGTACCCTTTCTGCAACCAAAGTGGCAGGGAAACAGCTGCCCTTACAGCCAATGCTAGCTTCACTTTGTAACCTTCTAGTAGGGAGTGTGTAAATACAGTGGGAGGCATGCCATCCTTCACTTAGAGCTGAGCACCTCACTACCATGACACACATCATTGTGAGCTGACCCCAATGCGGAATTCTGAAGCTCACATTTGAACCCTGATCTCTCATGTGGCAGAGAAATGTATGTCACCTTTACAGTGGCCTGCAACACTTTCATATTTAGGATTTCAAAAGTACTGGTCATTGTCTTTAGTTCATGCTCACAGGGGAAACTATTTGCTCCTCCAAACTCAGCACACTTGCAGTGGTACATGGATGGGGTCCTCTTTATTATCTTATGATGTTTTTGCATTAACAGACTGCAAAAGTAGGAAGACTAGAGGTTGCTGAGTGGAGAAGGAAATGTTTACAGTGCTATTAAGGGCAAAAGATGAATGAAAGTCAGTTTGCAAAATACTCAGTTTCTAACTAAATACTGTCTAGTATTACCAATATTCAGAAAAAGTAACAAAAAAATATAACTTTTTTAAAACTGTTGTGTAGTTTAATGTCTTGATATGATACAAAATAGCAGTGTGGCTTGAACACCACTAAGAATGGATGCTTAAATCCTTGTCACTCCCAGTATGTCATCCATTGCTGGAAACAGGTATGGTACCAAAGGACTGGAGGAGGGTGAATGTAGTCCCTCTCCACAAAAGTGGGAGCAGGGAGGAGGCTGGCAATTACAGGCCAGTCAACCTGACTTTGGTGGTGGGGAAACTAATGGAATCACTACTAAAAGAAAGGTTTGCGATATATCTTCAATCCAGTGGGTCACAGGATCCGAGGCAGCATGGATTCACAGCAGGAAGATCTTGTCAAAGGCACTGTTTTAATAGAAAAGTTATTATATGATATCTAGATGCACAAACAGATGATATTTTTTGATACCCATTGGTGAGAAATAGAAGAAAGCATGCCACCCATTATGTTACTAACCTAAAAAAGAAGAATCTCATACCCTAGGCTATTGAACTAATTTCATAAAACTAATTGTTCAAATAAGTGTAAGAAATGTTTTTACCTTACCTATGCAACATATTCGAGAGTATTGGGGGGGGGGGGGGGATAGCAGTAGATACAATACATATAATATGGGACTCTAACAAGAATGTATATTACTGTAATCGTAAAGTTTATGTATTATTGTTGGTATTATATGTACTACCGTATGTCTCATTTCTATTATTTTTCATACGTATTCAATATAAATTATTTTGAAAAAAAAAAGCAGGAAGATCTTGTCAAACAAATCTGATAGATTTCTTTGGTTGGGTGACTAAAGAAGTGGATCAGGGTGGGGTGGTAGATGTGGTCTACCTGGATTTCAGCAAGGCCTTCAACACCATCCTACATAGGAGGCTAGTAAACAAGCTGGGCAGCCTGAAAGTGGGTCCCAGGGTAATAAACTGAGTCAAAAATTGGCTGAGTGATGGGACACAGAGCGTGTTGGTGGTGAACGGAGTTCAATCTGAAGAGAAGGGATGACCATCAGGGTCTCACAGGAATCAGTGCTCAGACCAGTTCTCTTTAATGTCTTCATAAGTGACATTGTAGAGGGGATGGAAGGGAAGGTGTGTCTCTTTGCAGATGATGCAAAGATCTGCAACAGGGTTGACACTCCAGGAGGGGTAGAGAAAATGAGAACAGACCTAAACAAGCTTGAGGAGTGGTCATGGGTGTGGCAGCTACAATTTGATGTAAAGAAGTGCAAGATCATGCACTTGGGTTACAAAATTGTGGGGGGAGGAGTACACGATGATGGGGAGGTACCGAAAGCCACCAAACAGGAAAAGGACCTGGGCATAATCATATCTGATGATCTGAAGGTTATCAAACAATGTGAGAAGGCTGTGAGGAGAGCTAGTGGAATGCTGAGGGAAAGGTCTCTCCAGCAGAAGGAAGGAAGTGGTGATGCCACTGTATAGAATATTGATGAGACCTCATCTAGACTACTGTGTATTGTTCTTGAGGCCAAATCTCTGGATGGACATAGAGTAGAAATGGTTAGTAAGGGTGACAAAAATGGTGCAGGGGCTGCACCAAAAGTCATGTGAGGGAGACTGGAGGATCTCAATATGTATTCCCTGGAGTAGAGGAGAGTGAGAGGGGATATGATAGAGACTTTCAAATACCTCAGGGGTATAAATAAGGTACAAGAGGGTAGCATCTCTCAAAAGAAAAAGATGTTCAAGAACAAGGGGCCATGATATGAACATAGAAGGATGTAGACTTAGGGGTAATGTGAGAAAGTATTTTTTCCAGGAAAGGGTGGTGGATCCATGGAACAGCTCTCAGCAGAGGCTGTAGGGGCACAAATGGTAGGAGAATTCAAAAGTGCATGGGACAGACATAAAGGAACTCTAGTGATAAGAAAGAAAGGGTAAGCAGTAGATCATTTAGGATCTGCAGTATATGAAACAGGTACAGTAAGTAAAATGGGCTGATGACACAAAGATCTACAACAGGGTAGATACACAAGGGGGGGGAGTGGAAAGGATGAGAAGGAACTTGACAAGGTTGGAGGAATGGTCAAAAGTATGGCAGCTTATATTCAATGCAAAGAAGTAATGCACATGGAAAACAAAAACCCTGGGGAAGAAGTCCACAATGGGCAGGGGGGGAGGGTACTAACAACAAAAAAAAATGGAAAGGGATCTGGGTGTAGTCATATCAGATGACCTTAAGGTAGGTAAGTAATATGAGAAAGCATTAAGGAGTGCTGAGGGATACTGGGATACATACAGAGAGGCATCATCAGTACAAAAACAGGAGGTTGTTATCCATCTACGGACAGTTGGTGAGACCCCATTTAGAGTACTGCATGCAGTTCTGGAGACCCTACCTCTGTAAGGACACAGACAGGACTGATGCAGTCCAGAGTAGGGCAACTAAAATGGTACATGGCCTGCACCAGAAGCCATTAGAAGAGAGACTAAAGGAGCATCATTTGTATATCCTAGTGGAAGGAGGGAGAGGGGAGACATGATAAAACTTCCAAGTACCTCAAGGAAATCAACATAGTTCAAGACGGCAGCATCTTTCAGAAAAAGAGATGTGCAAGAACAAGGGGCACAATTTGAGGATAGAGGAGAGATGGCTCAGGGGCAACGTGAGGAAGTATTTTTTTCATGGAGAGGGTGGTGGATGCATGGAATGGCCTTTGTGAAGAGGTTTTGGGATCAAAAATAGTGAGGGAATTCAAGAAAGCAGACATACTGTAAGGCAATTCTGCTGGGAGATAGGAGGAAGTAGGCCGTTGGTTAACTACAATATGCAGCTTTTCCAATAGGTAGGGAAATGGGCAGACTAGGTGGGCCAAGCAGTCTTTATCTGCTGTCAACATGTTTCTATGTTTCTATCACAATTCCTCCAGTTTGTTAACTTAAACTCAGATTAAATTATACCAATTAAAGAACCTGAAGCCCAGGTTCCCAATCATTTAATTTTGGGCCAATAACTTCATGTCACATGCAATGCAAAAAACAATTTTTTATTCAATGATTGTGGCCTGCTCTACTTCCTTGCACTAATGAAGAAGATGGTGACAGTGGAAACATCAGCATCTATTAATGATGTGGGCCTTGTAGAACAAACGTTTGCCCAACTATTACTCCAGATGGAATAAATTCAGACCTCGTCCATACAAACCAATAATACTGTAACTGTTCTGAACATAGAAGTTTCAGCCACTGAGAATCATATTGTAAGAGCAGAGGAAAAAAGAAGATGGTCTAGCATCAAAGATGAGGGAGCAGACAAGGATCATCTAACTTCTGTGGAGCCAAATTGAAGACCTGAATAAGTGAACTGTAGGGACAACCTCTCACTCTTTGAGATTCCTGAGTCAACTGAAGATAAAGATTTGATTGGCTTCCTGAAACAAATCCCTCCAATTTAGTTAAAAATATCTGCACCCCTCCCCAAGTGGATATAGAGAAATAGAGCAGGTGTGACTCTCCCTGGCTCCCCTATCAAACTCACATAAAGACCGCAACATGTATTGGCCAAGTTTATAAGGTGTCCAGTGCAAGAGTATATTCTGAGATTGGACAAGGAGTAGGGCTCCTTTTCATGCCATGGGCACCTTTTGTGATGTTTCTGACTACTCAGTTGAACTTTCCTAGAGGAGACCAGCCTTTTCAATGGCTAAGAAAAAGTTTGCCATCTTTGGTTTGTGTGCCTCTATGCCAGCCATCTGACCCACCAACATTTACAATACAGTGAGGCCCCCAAAATTTTAAATTCCCAACAGCTGCTGAGCAATTTACCATGAAATCATGGCTCTGTCTTGACGACCTAGTGCAGTCTAAACTCCAAATGCAGGTATCTCTTTTACTAACATTACAGTAAAAATGTCACTGTCTTTTTTTTCTGGCTGGTTGCTAGCCCAACTACTTCATATCAAAAGGCTAACAGTAAATACAGAGAGCTAGGTGAAGTCTAGATTGTGAGAGCAACTCTTGATTTATAGCTCAAGCAGCAGAAAGACAGAAAAGATCAAGTGTTCCTTTGTTCTGCTTCTAGACACTGCACAATATCCTTTCATGCTGGATATATTTATCCTGAGCAGAAGAATCAGTGCTGATCATTGAATTTGAGTATAACTAATGTACTCTGTTGCTGCCTTTGTGAGCAGGGGGCCGAAAGACTGTTGCTTCTCTACCCACACAGCTGTGAATTATATCATTGCTGCCCTCAAAGGAGAAATCTATACTGGTTCCACTACTAATCAGCATTAGGCAGAGACTACATGCATTGTGAACTCCAGTGGTGTGAGAATCCCAGGTATGGCACCAGGCCAGGGGACAGCTCATGTTGATGTGTTGGTGTGTTGGGTGTGTGTGTGTGTGTGTGTGTGTGTGTAATATGTAGTTTCTTTATTTTTAATGACATCTTTCCAGTGGCTCTTTTTTCATAATCTTCTACTGCTATGAGGAACTGTGGTAAGAATTACTGACGCATCATCACTAGCCATGGGGGGCTGAGTGCAACATTCCCTCAGGGAGTGTTCATTAGAGACAAAATCCATATCTTAATCACCTTGCTGACAGGGTATTTAACAACTCTTCACACATTTTGGGAGGACCCTTATTTGAGTGTAAAACTCTATGATATGAGAGTCTTGAGTATTTTTTGCATTTTGTATCATGTCTGAATTTTCCTTGACAGTATTATAAACAAGAAAAGTTTCCATGGCCATAGCATGATTATGATCCCCACTAAGCATCTGATGAGATGAAAAAAACACACCCACTACTTTTTATTTAGGGATAGTCACTCAGTAAGTAACTAAAAGTACGCTATGTATCTGTAACATAAATACACTTTAGTCTATGAAATGGCATGCAGAAAAATACAACCTAATTTAAAACAATTTGTCATATCTAAATATGCATGCCAGTCAAAATCATGTGTTAAGAAAAAATACAGAGCAGACAGGTGCTAGAAAATGTCTGATCAAGCTACTAATATACTAACATACTAACATACTATTTGCCAGCAGATTAGGCCTTACGGTCTATTGAGTCTGCTCGAACCTTAGATCCTTAGTTGGGTGCCGAGACCCTCCCATCCCTTGTGCTCCAGAAATCCCTATCATCCATCCCCACCCCCGGGACAGGCCATCATCTGATACGTCCACTTTCTGTGTCTGTCCCGCCCTCTCTTGAAGCCCTCCACTGTGGATCTCTGAACCAGGTCACCAGGCAGTGCATTCCAAGAAAACCCCCATCTCTTTTCCCCCTCACCCTTCCACCTTCCAACTTCAAACCATGCCCTCTGGTGATACCTCCCTGCTTTAGTCTAAGGATCCCCTCCATGTTTACCCTATTTATTCCCTTGAGGTACTTGAAGACCTCAATCATGCCCCCCGGTCTCTCCTCTCCTCCAATGAAAACAGGCAAAGCTCCTTAAGTCTGTTCTCATACGTCAAATCCCCTAGCCCTCGTATCATCTTTGTTGCCCTCCTCTGTACCCTCTCCAGGAGCTGTATGTCCCTCTTCAAGTGTGGTCTCCAGTACTGTACACAGTACTCAAGTTGTGGTCTAACCAGTCCATTGTACAGCGGCAGAATCACTTCCTTGCTCCTAGAGGTGATCCCCCTTACGATGCTGTAATATACTGAAAATGGTAGCCTCACTGTTTCTCTGTGAGATGTTTTTGAGCTGAAGGAACTCCAATATGGAAATGTTAGCTACTCACAAGCTACAGAGCCTTTTCCTCTCAACTGCAGTACTATCCCACTGGTTCAGGAATAAAGAAAGTACTCCTCATAACTGCTGCTGAGAGGTCATGATGTTTTGCCAGTGTTTTATATACCTGTTTCTTTGGACAGTTCTTTTATCTGCAGTTATTGTATCTGCTGCTTGTCTTTAACTGTTTCTGAAATACTCTATATCTGTCATATACATGTAGCATTGTACCTGCATTTGCTTTGGATATCTTTGTAAATGAGATTGACTTAAGGGATTTCTAATGCTCCCTGAATAAACGTAGTAAAAAAATGAATGAATAGATGGAAGGATGAATAAATGAATGGCTAGATGGATTAATGGATGGATGAGTGAATCGATGGATGGATGGATGGATGTGTGAATGGATGGACTGATGGATGAATGATGAATGAATGAAAAAAAAAGCTTCCCCCAAATATAACAGTGCTATTTCCTTTGTGGATCATTCTTGAAAGAAGACCTAATTGTCAAAATGTTGATTCTGACTTTCTTTTATTTCACCAGTTATTTACTTCACAACCCATAACCTGATACAACAGCCTGTTGTTCATATTTTATACATAGCTTGCTTGTCACTAACTACAATACTAACACCGTGCATTGAGTTGAATAGAAAACACAAGCAACACAAATATTTGCTGTAGTTGATATTCAGCCTGAATACTGAATAGTACTGATATTCACTTTTTTCTTTTTTTTTTTTTAACAATGTATTTACCTCAGTAGCCCAGCTGAGATTCAGCATCTCACTTCAAGTGGGGTCCTGCTTCTACCCCAAGCCAGATAGACTGGAGCACTGGGAGATTAAGTGACTTGCCAAGGTCACACAGTGAGTATTTGGTTCTTGTAGGTTTAAACTTGTGATCCCCTGCTTCTCAAGCTGGTGCTCTAACCACTAGATTACACTGCTTCCAGGTTAGCTAGTTAAATACTGTAGGTGCATAGCAATGACAATAAATAATAGATAAACAGCAAGGAAGGAGTGAACTATTCAGTATGGGTTGGGATACTGAAAACATCCTACAATACAATGGCTATGCCACTTGAGCTGCAAGTAGGATGGCATCTCTGATCTCCGATCAAGTAGATTTCATTAAGATGGTGCATGGGTGGTTTGGTGAGGTCAGATGGACTCTTGGGTTAGCCCTGTAGGCTTTGGTAAATGCAGACCATAAAAATCCCTCTGGCATTGCTAGTTTTGCCTTGAGCCATTCCACCATACATTGTAACAGTGTTGCCCCTCCACTCTCTTGGGAACTCTGATGATCCGGACAGTCCCTGATCATACTTCATTTTCTACAGCCTCCATGCTGCCACAAAGTTGGTTATTTTCTTTAGTAAGGGTGGCCACAGCTGCTAAGGTAGAGAATGTTCTTCTATTGGACTCTGCAACTGTCCCTGTTAATTTTTGGATGGCTGCATCATGAGTTTCCAATTTCTGGAGGGTCTTCTCAATTTTGTAGTCCACTGATTTCATGGACTCAATCACTACCTGCCATGATGATTCCAAGGTAGCTGGAGTGACAATTACACCTCCTCCCACTACTCCCATGGCCTTGCAGGTACTTGACTGCTATTGATCTTTAGCCAGTCCCAATTGTTGCACTTTCTGCTGGCCCATTGTAAAAAATTATATTAATCAATTCCAGAAGTCATGGTAAAATAGGCTCTGGTGTTAAAATGAAAAGATTCTTCTAATTTAACTGCTTCTTAAACAAAATTACCACCCTGAAGTAGAGCGGTCTAAATGAGTACATCCAACCTAAAAGATGGCTGTCTAGCATGCCCAAAGTCTTGTCCATATTAAGTCATTGTAAGCCCCATTGCACCAGATCTGTTGGCAGGCAGTCATGGCGGTGCGGGTGGGTTCAGCTGCCTGCTGACAGTGGGGCCCTGCTGGATGGGGAGAGATGGGTGGTAGGGGGTGACTGGGTGGGTGGGAGGGTCTGCTGGGCATCCGCGGGGTCATGGGCCTTACTGTCAGTGGTGCGATCGGGTCAGGAAGGTTCTCTTCTTTCCTTCCTACTGCCATTGAGAGTGGAATTTACTGGGGGCTTTAGGCTGGGATAGGGGTTCTGCTTGTGCACCTTTACTGCCACGGAGAGTGGCATTTACTAGGGGCTGGGAAAGGGGTTCTGCTTGTGCACCTTTACTACCGCAGAGAGTGGCATTTACTGGGGGCTTGGGGTGGAGAGGCCTGCTTATGCTACAGTACTGCCGCAGATGGTGGCTTTTAATGGGGGCAGGATAGGGGGAGGAATACTGGACTGCCAGGGTGGGCAGGCTGCCGTACTGCTACCTGCAGTACAGCAGCCTGCCTGTGAGTGGCCACCCACTTAAGTCTGGAAAACCTAGACTTATCTTTCTGTTGCATATCCCCGAACTTGCCCCGGGGATGCACCACATGTTTGGGCTGTGAATGGGATTACACCTGGTATGCTTGGGTACGCCTTCTTCACAGCCCCTCCAGATGTGCTGCATATTATTACTGGTGGTATGCAATGCATCTGCAATGCGCTGGTGCATCTGGGTTGCGCCGGAGCATCAGTCCCCTACCAGAATCGCCTTTCAGCACATGTCGAGGATACCGTGGCGCATCTCTGATGTGCTGGACGCATCCCTTTTGTGAATCCTGCTCTCTATGTTTAGCCCCCAGTGTACTTTATGTTTTCTACAGATTTCTATGTAGTCTGGTAACACAGTTTTTTGTTTTATATTCCCTGTTTTCCCAATGTTTTCAAAAAAACTTGCTTCCATCTATTTGCAAATAAACTCCAAAGCGTTTCTTTTTTAACTTGTATCGGAACAATGTTTGCATATAAAATATACTAAAAAAGAAGACAACAGGTTGCAACATATTCAGCCCACCTTCTTTAATTGGTCTGTATGTGTGTGCTCATTTAATTGGATTTAAACTAGTACCCCATAAAAGTTGAAAAAAATACCTAAAAACTTTGTCTGCAACATCATAGGTAGTGGAAAAATATAAGAAATATGCAAAAAGATAGGTACTACATAAGTTTTTAAAAGGTAAATCCTTTTTTTCTTTTGTCATGTCCCAATCTTTCCATTTTGCCACTTCCTCTTGCGCTATTTGTATTTTCTCTTCTCAGTTTTTAATATTCAAGGACCTATCTCCAGATATTACTCCTAGTATTTTTATTTTTCCCTGAACTAACTCTAATTCACCTTCCTGACTTCTGCCTACCTTCCCCAAAGGAACTAACTTACTTTTCACTCTGTTTACTCCTATACCTGTATAATCATTCAATTTTGGATCAATTTGAGCATATGTTCTCCTGATTGTTGATCCTTAACAGTTATTATGCAGTCATCTGCATATGCACACATTTTTGGGAGTTTTTCCCCTTGCCAAATTATATTTTTAATTTGTTTTTCTTCTTCAGTTGCTCTTAGAACAGGATCCAGACACAGAGTATATATAGTAAAGGACTTATGGAGCATCCTTGTCGAACCCCATTCCATACATAAGTTGGTATTCCTAAAAAAAACATTAATCATAGGGCATACTTGTGCCTCTAAATATAGTGTTTTAATTAGTTTTATAAACTGCACTGGTATACTATATTCTTCGAAAACATCCCCCATGTATTCATGTTGTATAGTATCGAAAGCTGTTTCTTGATCTATAGCATACAAATATCCTTCTACCCTACTTTCTTGTGCTTCATTCATTCATTCTCTTATATAAATTAAGTTCTGCCTAATATCTCAACCATGAATGGCACTGCTCTGCGTTTGTAGTATTAGAAGGTCCACAAAAGCTGATAATGCTTTATTAATTATTTTTGATTGGAATTTTATAATCCGATGTCAAGAGGCTTTTAGGTCTCCAGTTTTTTATATCTTTTTTATCCCCTTTTTTGTGAAGAAAAAATATCACACCTTGTTTCATACTATCTGCCATTTTTCCAGTTTAAAAATGTAATTAAACACCATAATTAAGGCCTTAACAGTCACTTCTTCACATTTTTATAAAAATAATTGGGTATGCCATCTATACCTGGTGCTGTGTTAATACTTAAAGATTTAATTGCATCTTTTACTTCATTTTCTGAAATATTCGCTTCTAATGCTACAGCTTCTTTCTCTCCCAGGTTAGGCACCTTACTATTTCTAAGAAATGTCTTTCTTTTAGTTCCTTTTTCTTTTTAGTATTTTGTTTTATATAACCTTGCACTATCTGTTTTATCTGTTTATATGACACCTTCCTGGTCCCTTAATTCAAACATTATTCTATTAACTCTTTTTTTTACTGCTATCAAATGGATTTGCATGCAATTTAGACCCTTGTGTACCACTTTTCTGCTCCATTATTAAAGATTTAACTTGATTATACTAAAATTTCTGCATTTCTGCTTTAATTTCCACTATTTTGCTCTGATCATCCATTTTATTTTTTACTTGCCTTGTTAATAATTTGTATAACTTTGCCCTTAGGTTTAAATATTTTTTATATTTTGTCATTTCCTGCCTTTGTGAATATTATAACATTAATTGTTTTAGGTCATATTTTGTATCTTCCCACCATTCTACTGTCACATCATATAAATCTATAACTGTTTGCCTAGCTCTAAATAACTCTAATATTTTTTCGCTACGGTCTGGGTCCTGCAGTCTTTCCAAGTTCATTTTCCAGTATCCTTTACCAAACTTCATGGGCTAGATATTCAGAAGTGCACCAAAAACCTGCGCAAGTCCAGCGCAGTGAAAAACCGATGTGCCATGGCACAACGAGTGCCATATTTCAGAGGTTGCACATGCCAAACTGCACCAGCACAACCTGGCTGAATATGGCAGAGTTGCACCATGGCACAATTCGAGTTGTGCCATGGCACAAACAGACATGCACCATGGCACAAACAGATCTATGCCATGGCGCAGAAAGAGATGCCCCAGGCAACTGTGGGAGCAGAGCAGCAAAGCAACAGAGGGGGGCACGGCACAGTGAACAGACCCAGGGACAGAGCCAGGGCAGCACAGTGTCAGGGCACAGGGGGCCACCACCAGCAGGGCACACACAAGCACCCAGACACCCCACCCCAGAACACAAGGGTGGCACTGACATCAGGCAACAGGTGGCACCAATGGCCAATGGAGGGCCACCAATGGAGTCTCCCCCCACAGGCTGCAGGTTGTGCCTTCACCCACCAAGACCACAGCAATCCACACCCAGGACCATGCAGCCAAGCACACAAATGCCACACACCCCTGTGAGCCACCCCATGGGCACCCCAAGGCACAGCCACTGACCAAGGGGCAGGACACCACCACCACAGTGGGACACATGACAGCACACAGCAGTGAATGGCAGAAGCACAACATGCATACCAACACATGCACACCACATGGACATACACTGTACCACTGCAGCATGGTTCCTCACACCACATGCAAAGCAGACATGGATACAGGCAGGTATGTCAAAAAAGATATATGGAACAATACAAAACTATGCACATGAACAAGAGGGTGGGTAAGGGTGGGAAAGCAAGGGAAGGGGATGGGGAGCAGGCACTGCACAGTGGGAAGGGGAACTGATGGGGGAGGTACAGCAGGGGAAACAGGGGAATGTTGGGGCAAAAACAAATGGCGGCCATGCCCTGCCACCCCTTGGCACCCTCTCCATCTCCAGTCCACCAACATCATCTGGTGCATCTGCAGGACTGCCTCCATGGTCGTTGATGTTATCAGTATTAACTGTCAGAGCAGCAAGCAGTACAGAGGCAGCAGCCCCTCCGCTGGACACCTATGACAAGTGATAGGACAGGTGATCAGTGCAATGTTCCAAGGTACCATGCCCACCCATGTGTAATGGGCAGTGGGAACACACACCCCTGGAGTGCCCGTCATGGCCACCCACAGGGGGATGGGCCAACACCTGCAAGCCACTCAGCACACCAGTAAATTGTACAGAGGTGGTCCCTGCCACACAATGGCCACCCGACTGTGTAATGACAGTCACATGGCACAGTGCACCAGCAGCACCACAGCAACAACAGAGTCAGCTGGGCGCACACCCACCCCACCAACAGCTGGCACATGTGTGCAATGGCCACCCCACAATGGCATGCACCACACACAGTGTGACACACACAGCTGCCATGGCACATGGCACAGATGGCCATGCCCACACCCACTCCCCTGCTGCCCCCAAGTAACATGCCCAGGACCAAGACAGTGCCTACCTGCCCTCTGTGGCCCCGGTGGCACTGGTCCAGCTCCTGCTCCCACTCAGCCTCCATGGCCCACTGTGGCCTGCTGTGCTGCTCCCACTGCTCCTGCCACTGTCATGCATTGGTGATCCTCAGGTCCTAGGAATGGAACAATGACAGGTACACATCAGGACACATCCACAGTATCTGTCCACCACCCCCACCCCTGTGCACAGGGTGTGCTCTTGCCCGACATGGCCCGCATGGCTGTATTGCAGTGCAAGCTGCGGCTGGCAATGCCACTCTGCAATGTGCACAATGACAATGTACCCCTCCACAAGGCATGCCAGTCAGCCTAGCCAACACCACTGTACAGCACTAGGGCACACATGCTGAATGGGCTGACTTTCCTGGCCGTGGCACAGTTCCTCACCGCACGCTTGCCAGCAGCCATCGCATGCACCCTGGGTCCCACCACACAAGGTCCCCATACCTGTGGTGGCATTGCTCCCCTGTTCTGGCCACCCCAGTGGATTGCTGCAGGCTGGCAGCAATCCCCTGCCACACCGCTACCCTTGGCTGCTGCAGGGGCACCTGTCCAAATAGCTGTGGAGTGTGTGGCAGGACGCATGCCACCAGGTTCACCAGTTCAACCTGGACCAGTTTCTTGCCCGCCAAACACCACGCTGCACCATAGTACCAACCACGATGTGGGGAAGCAATATGGCGGCTGGAGGCGCACGTCTGCTCAACAAGCGCCAGATGTGCGATGCAAGGGTACATGCACTGAGTCCACCTATTGCACAATGCTGGAGATGCATGACATGGGCATGGCCGGATGTGGCACATGGCAGGGGAGTGACAAGGGGTCAGGGGGTCACATCAGGGGTCAGGGTCAGCCGCCGCACAGTGCACCAGTGCACAATAGCAGGCATGGCCCACCATGTGCCACGGTCCCTATTGCACAGTGGGAACACAGTGCGCAATAGACGGCAGCACACCAACCAGTGCATGTGCACTGTGGTCTTGCGTAGTGTGCATGTGTGCGCATTGGGCCGTGATTGGCTCAGAACAATCTCACTGTGCATGGAGTAAATTCGTGATATTCAGCTGCCACATGCAGATAAGCTCATCAACTTAATGCATGGCACACTGGTGACATTAGCATGTCATTACTGTTGCGCCAAAGCTCATTTGCATGTGTTGTGCTATAAAAGCACCAGGGACCGGCACAGGCCATGGACCGGTGTTGCAACCATCTGAGGTAAGTTGTGCATGCTGCTGGAGCACACTGATCCCAGCCAGCACAGCAGGGGGGAAGGGAGTAGGATGCTGCTGACACTGACTTACTGTGCTCTCCATGTCCACAGGTAGCAACATGTCGGAACATGAGGAGGGTGAGGAGCATGGGCCTGCTAGCAAACACAGGCCCAATTTCACAAAGGCAGAGGCAGATGCCCTGTTTGAGGCCTATCTCAACAGGGATCCACTGTTGAGTGGTGCCACAGGCACAGCACAGGCCAGGGCTGGGGCCTGGGAGGAGGTGGTGGTGTGCGTCAACCAGCAGGGCAGCCACCAGCGGTCAGTGCAGGAGTGCCACAAGAAGGTGGGCACTGATATGTGGCACATCAAAGAGAAGGTGGTGGCCATCTGTGCAGCCTGGAAAGCCACTGGAGGGGGGGCCAGCTGATGCGCCACAGCTTACGATGCAGGAAGAGTTGGTGGCAGTCACCATGTGATGCAGCACCATGGAGGGTGTGACAGATGGAGGATTCCAGATGGGTGGCAGCCCATCACTGCATGGTACATATGTCGGGCATGCACAGCATACAGTAGCTGTGTTGTGGTGGAGGGGGGACTTGGGGGCAATGGGGAATTGAATCACTGTCACACCTGTTTTCTCTTTCAGCTCCAGCATGCCTGCATGTGGAGGATGGGGCTCCAGCAGCAGCTGTGGAGGCAGGCCCAGCACCAGAGGACCAGCCATCCACCTTCATGGGCATCAGGGGGCCTGATTGGCTGCAGCACACCACCACTGTCCAGCCGGATGTCCTGGGCATGGGGTTGGACGTGGCCCTGGATGTGTTTCTACAGGATGCCAGTCTTGGTGTTCTCTGCATGGAGATACAGATTGGGGTGTGGTCTGACACCGATGATGACCCAACCATAATCCTGGACAGCATGAGTGTTGTTGTGGGGGAGATGCCCATACCAGACACCATCACAGGCAGTGCACCCAGTGGCCTGACAGTGGTGGGACAGCTGCCCTCCACCACTACGGGTACTGCTGTGTGCACTGCCACAGCTGTGCCATGTGGTGGTGCAGCCACACAGACACTGGGCAGCGTTCAGCAGCCAGATGGGCAACACCAGCAGGCAGCAGGGGCCACAGGGCAGCTGGACATGGAGTCCACTGACGGGGTGCTTGATAGGGACCTACCCCATGAGGACCCCACTGTGCAGCATCCACCTGAGCGGGGGGCTGTGCAGCATGGTTGGTCACCACAGGAGGGTCAGCACCCCACCCAGGTTCCCCGGGCACCGACCCATTGGCAGAGGACTATCATTTGATGCAGGCCTCCATGGAGCAACAGTTGCTGCCTGCCACTGGGGTGTGTGCACTGCACACAGAGGTGCACCAGGTGGACGAGCAGTGTGAGAAGGGCACTGCACAGCTGCTGGCAGTTATACAGTGCTTGTGGGAGGACACAACCGCATTCCCAGGATCACATAGCCAATGCGATCATAGATGGCCTGCACTGTTGGTTGCCACTGGGTGTAGCCGGCCACCACGGACCCCACAAAGTGCACTGTTCACCTCATGATCCCGGCATCAGGCGACATCCACCCTGTCGATGATGGGCTCTACTGTCAGCAACCCAGGCATGCCTTGGGCAGGCCTGTTTGGGTGCCTACCCACTCCTGTGTGGACCCAGTCGAGGTCCCACAGCACAACCCCTGGGATGCTGTTGCTAACACCCCCTGTGGCCGATGAGCAGCCTGTGGTTGCCGATCGGCTCTGGCGCAGCTGCCCCCATGGCCACAGTGGCTATGGTTCCGCGTGGCGGCCCTGATGTGCATGCTGCACTGACTGCAGTCTGCAGCCGCTGCCCTGTGCATGCATGGGTGGCATGTGTGTATGCATACTATTGGTGTGGTGCCTGTGTGTCATGTCACATGCTGCCTGTGTGTGTGCCTGCCCAGCCGCTGGCCTGTGTGGCACAGGCATGATGAGGGCAGTTCTGCACCAGATATGCCTGTGCACTGGTGCAATGCATCTGATACCTGACATTTGCCAGCACCTGGGCACATGGGTGCATGTGTGTGTTGCTGTGTGATGCTGTGTGCAGTTGTGTGTGGTTGTGTGCCACTGCCATCCCTATCCCTGTACCACACCTCTGTGTGTGCATGCCCATTGCCATGCATGGCTCTGCCTGTGTGCTGTACCTGTGTGTGTGGCCTTTGCATGGGTTAGGCTCCACCTAGCTGCATGCACCATAGTGCTCCTGTGCAACGGTGCCCTGATGCTGCCATGCCATCCTTTGTAGCCAGGGATTCCTCCACCCAGGGGGTGCTGTCCATCACCCTCCAGCCCATTGCCATTGTCATCCCCACTACTGTTGTCCTCATCTACCTTGACAGCTATCCCGTGGTCAATGTCCATGTTGTGCAGTATGCAGCAGGCAAGAATAGGCCACAGACTTTCAAAGGTCTGTACTGTAGGGCACCACCAGACCTGTCTAGGCAATGGAACCATACCTTCAGCATCCCAAATATGCCCTCAATGATGTTTTGCATGCTGGTGTCTGCCTCATTGTAGCGCTCTTCTGTTGAGGATGATTGGCACCAATAGGGGTGAGCAGCCAAGGCCTCAGTGGATAGGCACTGTCTCCTGTATGGATAATGACATGGTTAGCCCTGTGTCATCCTTTGCTGTGCCCCTTGCCCATCCCTGGCACACTCAACAGCACACCCACCATGCCCTCCCCATCCCATGGCCTGCTCTGCCAGGCACCCCTTGCCCATCCCATACTCACCCATTAGGTGGCCCTTGGGGATGTCCCCACACTCGAACCTGTGGCACAGCGCATAGCTGTGTCAGATGAATGCATCATGTGCACTCCCAGGGTGTGTGGCACAGACATTGGTGATGCGCCCCTTGGCGTCGCACACCACCTTGCAGTTCACACTAGGGAACCCCTTCCTATTCATTTAGGCCACACCCTCGGGTCCAGGTGGCATGCAGATGCCCATGTGAGTGCAGTCAATGGCCCCAAGCACACCAGGCATAGGTGTTACCCTGTGGAAGTCCTGCATGGTTGCTGTATGCTCCACCTGTGTGCTAGGGAAATGGATGTATTTCTGAAGCATGTGGCAGCAGAGCATTGAGGAACTGTGTGAGGAGGCATGACATGGCCGACTGGGTTATGCCTGTGGTGTCCCCTGTTTATCTCTGGAAGGTGCCCATGGTGAACAGGCACATGACAGCTGTCACTTTTGTCTCCACAGACATAGCATGGCTCCGTCTTGAGGGTGCCTGCATCTCCTCACAGCGCAACTCACAGAGCTGTCTCAGAATGGCCCTGTTCAGCTGGTACTGTCCCACAATCTCCGTGTCTATATAGTTCTCAAAGGTGGTGCAGGCACAGTACCACTTGTTCCAGGCATACCACCGATGGGCCCTTCCTCGGCCACGTCACTGTTCCTCCGGTCCCTTCACACCCCTCATTAGAGCCTCCATTAGGAAGGGTGCATTATCCATGGCCCCGATGTCCTGTCTCCCCCAGGCGGTCAGCTGCTGTGGGCTGTGTGCCACCCAGGTGCACTGTGTGGCACTGTGTCTGCCTGTCCCTCTCACTATCTCAGCCTCTGGTTCACTCTCCACTGCCACCTCTGTCCCTCTCCCCCTGTGGCTGCCTGTGACAGTCTCTCTGTCTCTCACTGGCTCTGTCTTCCTTGCTCTGTCTGTCTATCTGTCCCACGTCTCTTGCCACTGTCTCTCTCTCTCCCTCTCTCTCTCTCTCTCTCGCCTGGTGCAAGTGCTGGCTGTGTGCTTGCATCCTGTATTTATAGGCTAAAGTCTGCTCGGCACATCCAGGTTTTGCTCCACACTTGCACCATGGTGCCACAGTTGAATATTGCACTGAGCTGTATATTCATGGGCACACCCCCTGCTCTTGCACATGCATTCATTATAGTTGTGCATTGGCACAATGAGAGTTGTGCTGTGCAATGGCTCACACTGAATATCGCTCCTTGGCGCAAGCCCGCACTTGCGCCGGCACAACTCAGTTGCACCATGAGCAACTGCTTTGAATATCCCAACCCATATGTTTTCCTAAGTCTATCCTAATTTGAACCCCTGGATGGTCTGATGTTTCTGTAGGAACTGTGCTGATATCTTTTATTTTGCTTCTCTCTTTTAACCATCCCAAAATCTATTCTAGTTGATAGTTTACCTCTATAATATGTATGTTCTGGCTCCTTCTCTATTATGCTATAAGAATCCTCTAAACCTCCCTTCCTTAAAATATTTTTTAACCTATGTGTCACAAAAAATGTTCTTTGTTTGTCTCCCCCAGTCATCCCTGTGAGCTCACAATTAAAATCTCCTCCCCAAAGTACTAATTTGGATGTGTGTACATATGGTTCAATCAAACCCAAAATTTTACTCCTTTCTGATTTGAGTTGTGGATTATATATGCTAATAATCCTTACACCTATTTTTTTATGTTGATTGCGCGCATGCGCAAGAAACATATTGCGTCAGCTTTCTCCACAAGCAGGTTGTGGAGGCATGGCACTGTTGTGCCCAATGCCCCCACAGCCTGCAAAGGCTTGTCCCGCTTCCCCCAATGCCATGGCATACTACTGCTGACACTAGTTCAGCCAGCGTGCCACAACTTTCTAAAAAAATCAGCCACTGCAATCAGGGGCTGCCTCGTCATTGCAGTGTCAGCAATCAGCTGCAATGAGGGGAGTGACCCGTCATTGCAGAGCGGGACGTAGGACCCCTGATATTGTTTGTGAACATGGCAGTGGCTTGCTGCCGTATTCATAAACAATATTTACCCCTCCACCATGTTTATTTGCCGACGGGGGAGCCCACTCCCCATCGGCATAATGTAACCCCCCATGTTTAATTGTCTGCCAACAGGGTGCCCAATCCCTGTCGGCAGAAAGGAATCCCCCCCCTTTTGTTGTTTGCCAATGGGGGTGCCCAATCCCTGTTGGCAGAAAGGAATCCCCCCTTTTGTTGCTTGCCTACGGGGTGCACAATCCCGCGTTGGCTACAGCTGCCCCCCCAAAAAAACAAGACTTCAGTGGCACGCTGGTAGCCCACCCAACATGCCATATGCCCATTTTGTTGTTTGCCAATGGGGGTGGCCAATCCCCCATCGGCTACAGCTGTTCCCCCAAAGCCAGACTCTGGTGGCATGCTGGGGGCCCACCCCAGCGTGCCACATGCCCCTGTAAAGTTGAAAATGGTCCCGTGACATTTTCTTGTTTTTTCTGTACCTGAAAAAAAGAAAATGGTCCCTCATAGTCTCCCTGCCCCCTCACACAACCTGCACCCACCCACTGCGCACCAAGCCTCCCCACACCCCCCCTCACCCCATACTTACCTCTGGAGTCTGGCGCGACGATCTTCGGTGGACCGGGAACACGTCTGCACTCTTCAAAGCAGACCGTGAACTGAGGAAATGCCGGTAAGCTGTATAATGTAATGAATAGGGTTTTTTCAACTTTAGTTCATATGTCAGGCATTTTTGGGAATTTTTTCACCAAATTTTCAATATGGGGTTTTTGGGACCCCTCCTCATGAATTCTTGAACTATCATGGTGTTAATCAGCCCCGAAAGGTGGTTTAGCGGTCACTGCGTGGAATCACCCTTTGGGGCCAATTAACAAAACGACAGTGCCAGTGTTCATGAGGTGGGCTCTCAAGATGCCTATGTTGCAAATTTGGTGGTAAAATTCCAAAATATGACTGTTTTACAAGCGTGCGTTGCGCAGTTGTTATGCACACTCATAACTTCACAAATCTGCAACATTTTCATGCCAGATTTTCAACATTGCCATTTTGTCACACCTCCTTGTAAGCAGTACAGCTGTCATTGTTCACATCCTGGCTGAAATGTGTTTTCGCACTTCCGGCGCAGAATAGTGCAGTTGCTGTGGGAAATCAGTGTTCAGGACAGATTAAGAAAATGACAGTGACACTGTACATGAGTAGAGGTCCTAAAATGCCTATGGTGAAAATTTGGTAATGATACTCCATAAAATGACTGTGTTACGAGCGTGCATTGTGCAGTTGGCACGCACACTCATAACTTCGCAAATTTATAATATTTTCACTCCAGATTTTCAACATTGCCATTTTCCCAGACCTACTTATGAACAGTACAGCTGTCATTTTTCCCATCCTGGCCGAAATGTGTTTTCGCACTTCCGGCACAGAATAGAGCAGTTGCTTTGGGAAATCACTGTTCGGGACAGATTAAGAAAATGACAATGATACTGTTCATGAGCAGAGATCCTAAAATGCCTATGTTGAAAATTTGGTGATGATAGCCCATCAATTGACAATGTTACAAGTGTGCATTGCGCACTTTCCACGCACTCTTGTAACTTCGCAAATTTGTAATATTGTCACGCCACATTTTCAACAGTGGCATTTTTTCACACCTCCTTATGAACACTACAGCTGTCATTTTTCACATCCTGGCTAAACTATGTTTTTGCACTCCTGCCAGAGAATAGCACGGTCACTCTGGGAAATCAGTGTTTGGGACAGATTAAGATCAACTGAGTGAGGGGGCGAGTGACCGAGCTCAACTGAGCTCTGTCGGGACTGCTGCAGATTTGTTTGTGGGCAGACAAAGGCCCCAACACAAGAGCCCAGTACAAAAAGGCAGCCTGCAGCACTGGGAGAAACACAACGAGAGAGCAACTGAGGGAGGGGGAGTGAGCAAACTCACCGAAGCGCTATCAGAACTGCTGCGGATTTCTTTATGGGCAGAAAAAGGCGTCAGTGCAGGCAGGAGCCCAGTACAAAAGGCCAGACTGCAGTGGTGGGAGAAACAGTATGAGCGAGTGAGACAGTTGGACTTAGTGAGCTCAACAGAGCTCTATCAGGACTGCTGTGGATTTCTTTGTGGGCAGAAAAAGGCACCAATGCAGGCAGGAGCACCGTACAAAAGGGCAGCTTGCAGTGCCAGGACAAACAGAATGAGCGCATAAGAGAGGGAGACTGAGCGACCTCAATGGAGATCTGCTGGAACAGCTGCAGATTTCTTTGTGGACAGACAAAGGTGCCAATGCAGCCAGGAGACCCATACAAAAGCGCAGTCTGCAGCGCCAAGAGAAACAGAAAGAGCGAGTGACAGAGCGGTAGTGAGCGAGCTCAACGGAGCTCTATTGTGACTGCTGTGGATTTTTTTTTTTTATAATTTAAATTTTATTAGTTTTACACGCCACTTTAATCAATTTCACAAATACACAAAAGTGGACCTCATAATAATTGCTACCAACATAAAAAGAGAGTTCAGCAAACATATGACATAATACATAAAAGGCGCAATATAAATAATAAAAAACTCCCCCCAACCAATACAAAAATAAACAATCTATACCAATACATCTTCACCCTCCCCCCACCCCCCAAAGGTTACAATCAGATACATAATGCACAAGCACTCCAAGAAAGGAAAAGAAAAGAGGACATTAGGCTGCCAGACTTCATTCAGGTTTACAATTTCCAAGTTTTCAGCATTGAATCTAAGCGACCCCATAACGACATGAAGGCATTAGTTTTGCCATGCATGTAAGCTATATGCTTTTGCAATTGTAAAGCTAGCATACACTCCCAGTGCCACTCTAAAAGAGATGGAGAGGGAACAGTGACCACCAGTCATTGTGGTTTGAAATCACAGAAAGAGCAGAACCAAACCACACAAAAACACGTATCCTGGATTTTAGGGGAGCAGACTTTGGGAAAATGGGGAGATGCTTGAAAGAGGCATTAAGGGGAATGGGACAGGAATCAGGGATTGAGGAACAGTGGGCAGTATTTAAAATGGGGATTATAAGAACAACAGAATTATGCATTAAGCAGGTTAGCAAGAGGAAAAGAAAGAGGAGACCATCATGGTTTTCCAAAGAGGTAGCAAAGAAAGTGAAAGCCAAAAAGACTGCATTCAGGCAATACAAAAAGACACAGGCAGAAGAGGATAGGGAGAAGTACCAGGAGAAACAAAGGGAGGCAGGGAAGTCAGTAAGGGAAGCCAAAGCTTAGACAGAAGAACACATTGCAAAGTCAGTGGTTAAAGGGGACAAAACCTTTACAGGTACATAAGGAAAAAGAAGGACAAAGGGAGGGATAGTTAGACTGAAGGGGAGGATGGGAGCTGGCGTGGAGGATGACAACAGTAAAGCTGACATATTGAACAGGTATTTCTGCTCAGTCTTTACTAAGGAAGAGGGGGTAATGGGTCTGAAGGGAGTACAAGGGGTGAGAATGGTGCAGAAATGGACACAAGTCCCTTTACACGAAAGGTCCTGAAGGACTGGAAGCATAAGAGTTGACAAAGCAATGGGGCCAGATGGGTGCACCCCAGGGTCCTTAAAGAACTAAGAGAGGTGGTGGCTGAACCTCTGGCTATCCTGTTCAGCCAATCACTGGAAACAGGGAAGTACCCAAAGACTGGAGGACAGCAGATGTAGTCCCCTTATACAAAAGTGGGAACAAAGAGGAAGCAGGAACTACAGACCAGTCAGCCTCACCTCGGTAGTGGGAAAGATCATGGAAGCACTACTGAAGGAGAGATTGGTGGAACATCTGGTTGTCAATGGACTACAGGACCCAAGGCAGCATGGTTTCACCAGGGGGAGGTCATGTCAGACCAACCTCATTGAATTTTTTGACTGGGTGACTAGGGAGGTGGATCAGGGGAGGGCAGTGGACATGGCCTATCTGGACTTCAGCAAGGCCTTTGACACTGTGCCACATAGAAGACTATTACACAAACTGGGGAATATGGGTGTGGGCAGGACAGTAGTGTGGTGGGTAGGTAACTGGCTGGGTGGCAGGACACAGAGGGTGGTGGTAAATGGCTGTCACTCCACAGAGGGAAGAGTGACCAGTGGGGTACCACAGGGATCAGTGCTGGGACCGGTCCTATTCAACATCTTCATCAGTGACATTGCACAGGATATAGAAGGCAGAATTTCACTGTTCGCTGATGACACAAAGCTCTGTAACAGAGTAGACACACCAGAGGGTGTAGACAGAATGAGAAGGGACCTGCAGAAACTTGAAGAATGGTCAAGGGTTTGGCAGTTGAAATTCAATGCAAAGAAGTGCAAGATAATGCATATGGGGCACAAAAACCCTGGCACAATATATCAGTTGGGGTGGAGGATATAGCATGCACCAAGCAGGAAAGGGATCTTGGGGTTGTCATCTCTGATGACCTCAAGGTAGGGAAACAGTGTGACAAGGCATCAGGTAAAGCAAATAGGATGCTGGGATGTATAGGCAGGGGCATCACCAGCAGGAAAAGGGAGGTCATAATTCCGCTATACAAGACACTAGTGAGGCCCCACCTGGAGTACAGTGTACAGTTCTGGAGACCATACCTATGTAAGGACATAGACAGGGTAGAGAAGGTTCAGAGGAGGGCAACAAAGATGGTGCATGGGTTGCATCACAATCCTATGAAGACAGGTTGAAGGAACTGAACATGTACTCCCTGGAGGAGAGGAGGAGAGGGGATATATAGAGACATACAAGTATCTTACAGGGAGGAACAGGGTGCAGGAAAACACTATTTTAAGCGAAAAAGATGTTTCAGGATTAGAGGCATGGGATGAAGTTGGAGGGAGGATGATTCAGAGGAAACATGAGAAAGAATTTCTTCACAGAACGGGTGGTGGGCAAGTGGAACACCCTGCCAGAGGAAGTGGTGGGGCTGAAACAATCACGGGATTTAAGAATGCATGGGATAGACATAAAGGAATTCTAGAGGTCAGGGGTAAGGGGAATAGACTTCTAGGAAAACAAACTGAACTTACAAGCTCAAATGGGCAGACTAGGTGGGCCATAGGCCCTTATCTGCCAACAATGTCTATGTATCTATGTATCTATGAGAGCTCTCAGATGACCAGTGCCTTAAAATTATTAACTTCATAACAGCAGCAATGAGTGACACATGAGCCCTCCAAAATTTAGAGATCACTTCAGGGAAGATTTGCAATAGACAGATTTCAGGAGTGTTCATACTATAAGAGCCAAGGATAGGGCGTACAAGCCTACTAATGGCCTCCCAAAGAGTACGAATTTTCGGACACTCCCAAAGCATATGTAATAAAGAGCCCTCCTCCAGTCTACAGTGCCAACATAATGGGGAACTGCATGCCTTCCATCGATAGAGATATGTGGGAGTTAAGTAAAGATGATGCATGATATTAAATTGCACCAACCTGAGTCTGTCTTGCTTAACATATTTATAAATGGAGTTCCATAGGTTCCTCCAGAACTCCGAGGAGTCTCTGATACCCAGTTCCCCGACCCAATAATAACAAACCCGGATGGGAGTTTACTATCCCATTCTAGAATCTTACTATAGACTTTGGAGATGGCATGGGCTGTGCCTGCAACCTTGAACAGACAATCCATATTTGATGACTGACCGAGTAGGGTAGAAGGAGGAGCAGCCCCTGAAATACGGCATTCTTGTTGCAACCATTTGAAGAAACAATTATCCGTAATACCAAAGCACCTTCTCAAATAATCAAAAGACCGTGGTTTATTCTGGTCCAAAAATCCGCTACTGTTATATGGCTGATCTGAGGCCAGAAGGATGGAGATATCGGCACCCACCAATCTTGAAATGCACATTTTCAAAAATAGGTTGGGCATCCAAAGTCCACCACTAAAACCTAGGTGTTGTTGCAACTGGAGGAGAGCTCTTAGTGACCACCCATGGGATTATTCTTTAGGAGCCTCGGATATTTGAAGGGAGAGAAATAATAGAGCTCGCATGAACACTTTATTCCTTTGCTAGATCGCTTCATATCGTACTCAAAGAGGCCTGTATTCCATGGGCTGATAATCTCTGGTCCACCAACCAAGTTTACAAACATGTTGAGCCAGGTAATAAATAAACACAGAGGGAGCAGCCAATCCTCCCTACTTTTGGGGCTGTCAAATTACTATAAGACCTACGGATACACTTTCCTTGCCCTATAAAGGAGTTAAACATTTTTGTAACCTGGTAAACCACTTTTTGGAGGTAAACCCCGAGCATCCCCAAAGGATACAAAAGTCTGGGCAGGACATTCATTTTTAAGAGGTTTATCTTACCCCAAAGAGTCAAAGCAACCAACCGCCACCTAGTTAAATCATCTGCTATAGACTGAATAAGAGTATTCAGATTCTCCTTAATCATCAATGAGAGATTTGTGTTGATACTGATGCCCAAATACGGTAACGAGTTAGTTTCCCAATCCAATCCTAAGAATTGCAATTCCGCCCTTATCACTCTATTATTTAAAGGGAAAGTCTTAGTCTTAGAATGATTTAGTTTGTAACCCGATATCTTGGAGAAACAATCAATTTCTTCAAGTATCGCTACTAACTAATATTTGGCTGTACAACATGCAATAATACATCGGCTGCATAAGCTGAGCAAATATAGGCATTACTACCTACTTTGATCCCCTTGATACGCGGATTTCCCATTAACCTATGTAAGAACGGCTCAATGTATATATTAAATAATAAAGGGGATAATGGACATCCCTGTCTGGTACCCCTTTCTAATCTAATAATCTGTGACAGCACCCCATTGCATTTCACTCTGGCAGAGGGTGAGGAGTATAGGATTTTGACCCATTTTATAAAGGCATCCGGCAAACCAAAAGCCGACATGGTAAAAAACAGGTAGTTCCAGGAAACTCTATCAAAGGCCTTTTCGGCGTCAAGTGAGAGGAGCACTGCAGGAATATCCAATTCTCTAGCCTCTGCCATGAGATGCAATAGTTTCCTAAGGTGATCCTGGGGCACCCTCCCCTTCATAAAACCGACCTGCTCCCTGCAGATCAGTTTGTCCGTTACTTTAGACAATCTGCCTGCTAAAATCTTCACTAAGATTTTAACATCCGTATTTAACAAAGATATCGGACGGTAACTATTAGGATCAGATGGGTCTTTACCAGGTTTCAGGATTAGAGAAATTGTTGCCTCAAAAAGCTTGGGTCAGAGATACCATGATTGTACCAATAATCAAAAAGCTCCAACAAGATTGGGGCTATTTGGGATGAAAAGACCCTAAAAATTATTGGGATACCGACCAGGTCCCGGGACTTGTCTGGGGCATCTGTTGGATAGCTTGGCATACCTCCGAGAGTGTTATGGAGCACCTAAATTAATGGCTTCATCTGCTGAAATTTTTGGAGACATGCAGACTCTAGAAAATTATTGATTTCCATTCTGAGGGATCGCATCACGGGTCCCGGAGTAAATTTTTTGAAAGAAGGTACTAAAGGCCTCTGCCATATCAACCGAATCCGTACAAATTTGACCTCCTTGAGAAATTCGAATACCTGCAATATGATGCGCCAGGTCCATATGCCTTATCCGCATAGCCAGGAGCTTTCCAGCCCTCTCCCCTGTATCTAAGTATTGAAGTTTTGCACGTAATAGTGCAAGCTCAGCTTTTTGTTGCACCAGCTCGGAGTATTGCTCCTGCAACTTATGCAGTCTAATCCTCTCAGAATCAGATGAGCATGGGATATACTAAACTCGGTTTGTTAATCTGGGTCGATAAGGAGTTCATCATCTCTCCTGAGTATAGTTTTTCTTAGAAGAGATCTTAATTAATCCCCTCTTACAGTACATTTTAATGCAGCCCAGACCAAATCCCTTTGAATCACTGAGTATTGATTACACTGAAGAAACCACTCAATATGATCTCTAATTGTTTGTATATATGACTGCTCTTCAATATTTGACAATTTAACTCCATTATGGTGATCGTTGGGAAATGGACTGGGATCTGCACAAACACTTACCGGGCATGATCTGAGATAACCTAGCTGAGATATCTGCCTGTACTATGTCAGGGATCAATAGGGCTAACTAAAATATAGTCTATTCTCGAATACGACTTATGTACCGAGAGTAGAAAGAATATTGGCGTGATCCTGGATTGAGTATACGCCAGATATCGATTAGTGCTGTACTCTCCATGAAACCCTTCAAGGCTCTCTGTGCAGGGGATAGGCCCCTCCGTCTGTTGAATGTCCTATCTAAGTCATTTTGGAGTACAAGATTCCAGTCCCTCAATAATTGTCAGCTGGTGTGAACCGAGATTGCCCATCGTAATAACTTTACATAGAAAGAGTCACCATTGGGCCATAAACCGAGCCCAATAATATTGGTTGCGAGGCCAATTGTGCCTGTAAAATATAAACCGGCCTTCAGGATCCCAATGTTCATTCAGCAACTTAGGGACTTTTTGGCCACGAGTATGGCCACACCTGCCCTCTTAGTTGAGGCCCCAGCCCCAAATACCTGGGCAACCCACATCCTCTTGAAGTACTGTATATCACATTTTTCAGGTGTGTTTCCTGAAGAAAGGCAATACGTGCTCCCAGAGGTACAAATGCCTTAATATTACTTGTCGCTAGCCTCTATCCTTGGCTCTTTGACATTCCAACCAATAAATTTAAATGTCTGGCTCATGTAAACAATATGTAAATTCAGCATAGGCCTGAGATAGTACCTGGGAAACTTACCCTCATATGTGAGGTCCGATATGAACGCTAATGTATCCTTATACCAATCAAAAGAAACTTCCCCAGTGAATTGTAACCTTGAGCATTACTAAAGCCTCTCCACCCTCAAAAGCCCCTAAACCCGAGCCTCCCACCCTCCCCACAACAGTATAACAGAATTGTATATACACCTCCCCCTCCCCCTAGAACAAACCCCCCAGCTCCGCTGAACTGCTCTCCAAAATAACACCTGCCACATGATAATCATGCTATCAGCCCATAACACCCAGCCACCCCGTCTGGAGCCCCAGCCACCCACAATATTTAATAGCCATTCACTCAATTGACCCAACTATGGTCTCTAAGTTCTGGCATATTGCATAACATTAGAACAGAAACCTTTCACTAAGAGACTATTAAAGACATATAGTGAGTCCTGTTAATGACTGATCAGGAGAGCCACAAACGAGCACTGATACGTGTGCAGCAAATCCAGTTCTGCCCAAGTCTATAAAAGATTAGTGCCTAAATGCATCCCATCCGAGTCCAAGAGTAGATTGGAAATAAAACTGAGACACAGTCCTTGCCCGGATTTATACTATATCCACAAGATATTGTCTTATAATGTCTCCATGAGATGGCTCCATTCTGTGGGAAAAAAAAAAAAAAATTCCAGTTGCAATGAAGTATTATGCCTTAATCTTCATGAGTCCATCATAACCTTAAACAAAACACATCCAACACTAGTCCAGCGCATCCACATCTCACAGACTATGCCCCTCCTGATGTCCCAGACCAATAGAAGAATGCAGCGAGAAATGAACTCCAGGCCCAGTTTACCAAATGATACACGCAAGGGACCAAGTAGCCTAGGAAACTCATTTAAAAGGTCAGGAGGAGACGCTGCAGCTCCTGTTGGCCTCAGAATATGAGTCAAAAGAAAGCTAGTTCCTTCCAGTTTCACCATTAACACATAGGATACCTTACCCTGAAGGGTATAGATGCAGCAATAAGCTTGGTCACAATTGGGTGTAGTTCTCGCCTTCATCCTCACCGAGTGAGGGAGATCTTGTATCAGTCGAATACGTTTACCCTCCCAAAGTAGCTCTTTCATGCCTTTCACTTTATCTAGTATATGTTGTTTATCAAGATAATTGAGAAACTTTATAATGAATGGCCTGGGAGGCTGATCCGGCATAGAAGGAGCGCAAGGCCCTATGCTCTTCAATGATATACTCCCTCCACCTGGGGGAACCAGCAATCTTGGAGCAAAGCTTCTGGATAAAGGATATGAGACGCCCTTCCTTTTTTCAGGAATGCCCATCATGACAATATTATTGACGCCTGCTCTTTCTCAAATCCTCCAGTTTGTCCTCCAACTTTTAAATCTCCGTTTCACAAGCACTAACTCCGTTTCCTGGCTAGTCTGCTTATTCTCCGGAAATTACTTTAGTTTCCGTGTCCCCAACCCTCTGCGACAATGCATCCATCGATTTCTTGATTGCCTGCATATCGTTGGCCACTGAAGCGATCGCCGTTTGTAAAGGCTGCATAAGCTCTAAAAACCGCGACTCCGATAGCGGGACATCTGCTGTCGGGAGACTTGATAGGCTAGCGGCCTGTTGTTTTGCTCTCTTCGCGGCCTTCTGCTTTTCAGGCGTCTGCGGGGGCGTATGTTTAGGCCTCGCTTTTTTAACAAAACCATCCATGCTGTCCGCCCACTCGACGGTCTCTGACAGGTCTCACAAACTCCTTAGATGGGGTTTTAGGTAGCTGGGTAAACGATTGAGCTAGAAAAAATAGTTATTTTTAGCCGGGTGGCACAGGAGCTCCTCGGGTGCGCTGCTTACGCTCGGGCTGACATCATGTGACCCCCTGCTGTGGATTTCTTTGTGGGCAGAAAATGCAGGAATGCAGACAGGAGCCCAGTACAAAAGGCCAGTTTCCAGCGCCTGCAGAAACGGAATGCGTGAGTGACAGAGGGGGAGAGAGCGAGCTCAATGGAGCTGTGTCGGGACTCCTTCAGATTTCTTTCTGGCCAGAAAAAGCCACCAATTCAGGCAGGAGCCCAGTACAAAAGGGCAGCCTGCAGCTCCAGAAGACATAGAACGAGCAAGTGAGGGAGGGGGAGTCAGTGAGCTCAACGGAGCTCTGTTGGGACTGCTGCAGTTTTGTTTGTGGGCAGAAAAAGGCAGCAATGCACGCAGGGGCACAGTACAAAAGGGCACCCTGCACTGGCAGGAAAACCAGAATGATCGAGTGAGCAAGCTCAGCGGACCTGTTTTGTAACTGCTGCAAGTTTCTTTGTGGGCATAAGAAGGCAGCAACACAGGCAGGAGCCCAGTAGACAAGGACAGCCTGCAGCGCTGGCAGAAACGGAATGAGTGAGTGAGAGAAGGGGAGTGAGCGAGCTCAACGGAGCTTTGTCTGGAGTGCTGCAGATTTCTTTGTGGGCAGAAAAAGGCGCCAACAGAGGCAGGAGCCCAGTACAAAAGGGCAGACTGCAGCATCAGGAGAAACAGAATGAGCGAGTGAGAGAGGGGGAGTGAGCCACCTCAATGGAGCTCTGTCGGGACAGCTGCGGATTTCTTCCTCGGCAGAACGAGGTGCCAACACAGGCAGCAGCCCCGTACAAAAGAGTAGCCTGCAGTACCGGGACAAACAGACTGAACCAGTGACAGAGGTCCACTGAGCGAGCTCAGCAGACCAACGCAATCAACATTCGGCATTGACAAATGCTTGTTTAAGATCCCATCCACTATAAAAACCCTACCAGGAACTAAATCTATTACCTTTGTAACTTTAATTTCTTGGGACATAACCCCAGTCCCCACTCCTGAATACCTTTCCTCTCCTATCGACCACAAAGATAACCCCCATCTCCATTTTTTTTGTACATGTTTTATTTCATCCAAGGTGTGTAAATGTGTATCATAAAAAATAACTACATCATTCTTAAATTCACTTAAAATATTTTTGTCCTTTATACTATTAACATTGCATGAGAAACATGCCAATGACTCCATGTGTGTCAAAGGATTTTTTTTTTGTTTTTCTCTATCCTTTAACTACCCTAACCATCCTTTGTTGTCATTCTCTTTTTTGATACTTGTGTGTCTGTGGTGTTTCCTTCCGCTGAATCTTCTAGGTCAGATGTATCTATACGTGATGATCCAGAAACATCTTCTATATCTCCCCAGCCTTTGTTTTGCAATAAGGCATATTTATTTTTAAATTCAATGCCTTCTCTATCTTTTTCTACTTGTAATTCTTTCTGTGGTTTTGATTATAACTTTTTCCTGGACCCTGTAACCATTTTAAACTCTGACTGTCCTTTTGACTTTTCTGGTATGTTGTCTCCTTTTTTCTTTCCCTCCTTCCCTTCCTGCTTTTCTTCTACCACTTCTTTTTGACTTTGTGTTTCTCCTGCCTTCTGAGGATTATGGAAAGGCCTTTCTTTATTTCTTGCTTCATATAACACAGCATCTTCTTTCCCTTTTGCTTTCTGGGCTACTGCTAGATAAACATCCTGTTACGCAGTTTCTCCTGGGTCTGGGCTGTTATGTGCTGCCCAAGGACAGTTCTGGAAAAAATGTCCCTCTTCTTTGCAAAAACTACATTTTATCTTGTTTTTGCAGTCTGCTCCATAATGTTCAATAAGACCACGTAAACCACATTTCACTTGCTCGCATACGCTGCTTAAATGACACTTATCCCCACAACTGTAACAGGCTTTTGGTTGGCCTGCATAAAATACCACTCGTCTCTCTGCCTAAATAAAAACAGTTTGTCAAATGCTGTATTTCTCCATCTTGCTGTTTCAGCGTTATTTTACATTTCCACCCCCCTGTCCATATGCATTCTTCATCTAATACAGGTTCAGGGGGGTTGTATACCACACATCATTGTTTTAGCCAGAAAGTTATATCAGAGACATTTACACCCTCGTTTCTAAAGAGAACCATCACAATCTTGAAAGCAGGTTTGGTTAAAGGTATTGCAAAAAATTGATTCCATTAAGGTGTGGTTTTTAATTGATGAAATAATTTCCAAAATCGATCCAGGCCTCCAGGATGCTTAAAACTATTAACATATTCAGTACTGCCAGGCACATGTATAAGAGTATGAATCTGATATGGATAAAATTTCATTGCTTCTTTTAGTAAGTTTCTGCCATTGTAAATTCTGTCTGGTGCACCTGCTGTAGCTCCTTTGAATTTTAAACATACTGCATTTCTTCTTTTGGCCTGTTTCATTTGCTCTTGGGAGAATAATTTATCTCTTGTATTCCCTGTCCAGGCATTTCCCTTTTTCCCTCTTTCATCCCCACTTTGTTTTCCTTTTTGTATGGTTTCTTGTTCAACCTCCATTGAGGTCTCTGCAATATCGTTTTCTAATTGTTCTTCTAAATCTTTAGTATCATCTGCATTTTCAGACCCAGTTACTGACTCATTTGTTTCTGCCTCAGGTTTCTGCTGAAAAGAACAACCAGGCCTGTTCAGGTCCCACCCTGATCCATCTTCCTTTTGTTTCCATCCAGTATTTTTGAGAGCTATAACAACCCATTCTGCAGTGTCTGTGGGTACCGATGTATATCCCTTCTCTAAAGGTTGCTGCTGATTATTTTCCTGGAGTCCCCCTTTAAAACTTTCAAGATTTCTTGTTTTTCCTTTTAAACCAGTTTTCCCTTTATTTTTTTGTATTTCCAGATGTTTCCTGTCCTAGGACAAGTTTTTTTTGACTTTTAGAGGCTATTCCTTTTGGGGCAACTTTTTTCCCTTTCGGCCTTTCAGTTGCATCAGAGACCTTTCTTGCTATTGCCACGTCATCACTTTTCTGCCTTTCAAGATGTGCTACCTCTGTATCATTGTCCTCAATGTTTCTTTGTTCTAATTATTTTATTAGCTGCCTTTTTTTGTTTTTCAAAACTTCTTCCTCTTTTTCTATTTCCTTTAATAGTAAAAGTTTTTTTGACTCACAGTTTGTTTTTTCCTTTCGTTCTCCAGAGATCTCTGCTGGCAAAACAATCTGCCATTCACCTTCTTTTTGGTTCGCAGATTGCATTCCTTGCTCTTGTTCTTTTTCCTTCTCAGTTTCCTTCTCCTCCCATTTCTCTGCAGTCTTCTTCCAGTATTGAGGCAGAGGAGGAAGCCATCTGCCCTGCCACATCAGCACTTCTTCCTCCTCCTGTGTCTAGCTCCAAAATGGGTCCCTCCATCCTGTCCACAGGAAGTGACAGCATTCCTGCAGGTGGAGTAAGGGAATTTTTTAGTGGACAAAACTACAAGACAATTCAGAAAGAAGTGCAACATAAAATAAAATACAAACACCTTCGGAAGTACATACAAGACATCATGTAAAAAATTAAATAGCCTAAAAATATACCCCATCCACCCAAACAAGTCAAAGTCTCGCTAAAACACCTCAGACACCCACCACCAACCATATAAATGATACAGATCCATAAAAACAGAAAATCTAGGCACTACCCAAAGCGAACAACTGTGATCCACATAGACCTGTCACAGTCACCGTTAGTAGGTAGGTACAGCTTGAAACATAGAATATACCTCACCCCACAACCCACCCCCTCCTTAATTACTGCATATAAGAAAGATTCACCCTCCACATAACAATCAGTCAAAAATCTGTAAAAAAGGAACTGATCCCCAACCCCTCCACCAGTTTTGCATCAGAGGTCTTGATAAAGCAATTATTTCTGTATTATACACCATACAAATTTCCTGCTTTTTTTTGAGCTTCATACCTAATAAAGGTAAGTGTTTCTGCTGCAACACAAATTGACATCTCATCCACCAAGTTACCCAGTTTATGATAGCCAGCACCACTAAAGTTGTCCCTTTATGATAACCCCTCCATGCATCATGACCATACTGTCCATATCTTAAAGTCTCATAATTCATTTCCTGCAACTGTAGGATACCCCAAGAAGATGCCCATAACTTTCACAAATCTCTGATATACCAACAATATAAAAACAGGTATGTCATTGTTTCAGTATCTACCCCACAACCCTCCCTTAAACATGATCTCTCCAAATTACTCTAATGAAAATGATTCCCCCGAACATTTAATGTAGAGTGACAACAGAGCCACACAGAGTCCCACACCTTAGGAGGGACCCTTGATTCTGTCAATAGTCCAAGAACCTCAGAAAGCACTACTGACTCTGGTGTGACAAGATACAGTTCTACAAAACATACTGAATGCAGGATTTTTTGGTACTCCATTTTTCTGGCATTGTGTAAAAGATCTAAAGTCATAATATACCAAGCTTTCAACTTTCTACAGACTTCCATTAAATAAGGAGACATATTGTACCTTGTGGGATACCCTGAAATTTCCCACATTGCTGGGTTTCCCATCGCTGCCAAAAGTAGAGGCATCTGTCTTTTAACAGAGTGACCCAGTCTAGTTGTTTCCTCATTAAAATAGGCACAACATTAGCATAGAGAAACATGGAAAAAATAACATTACCAGATTCAACATATTAAGGTTACCTTTACCAACTAGCCAATAAGTGCTATTTCATTTTATAGGGTTCAGTCGGCTCCCCCAAAGCAATTGGAAAGCCACACTATACATCTTCACCTCCAACTTAACTGGCAAAAGATAAAGTTGGCTAACATTTAAAAAAAGAAGTACACTGCAAGTCTTATACATGTACACCTTTTTTTTTTTGTCATAGGGTAGCCCTTCCACCTACCAACTTTCTTGTCAGCTTGGAATAAAGCTAATTCCCAGCTCAAACTTGCCAAATCTGGAGCTCCCAACCAAAGTCCCAAAATCTTAGTCGGTGGTTCCGTTATGGGCATACCCCCAATTTCTTGCTGAGCAGTACTTGAAATATGTATACCCACAGCTTTACCTTTCTGTTTGTTTATTTTAGAGCCTGAGATAACTGAAAAGGAGTCCACCACCACCATGGCCTGCTCCCCAGATACCCAGTCTGCCACCAGTATATTACTATCATCTGCATAAGCCAAGGCTGCTGGAAAAGAATCACCCCCTATTCCCTGAATGGGTAAAATCCTGTGCCCACATTCAATGTCCTCAATAAAGGGTCTAAGGAAAAATCATACAAAAGAGGGCTCAAAGGGCACCCCTGCCGAACCCCCCACCTGATCTTTACATATTTCCCTAGTCTGTCATTCACCAGGGGTCAAGAAGAAGCTTCTTTATAAATAATTCTAAGCCAATTGATAAAAACATCAGGAATTCCATAATGTTCCAATACCTGGAACAAAAAGATATGAGGAACCTAATCAAAAGCCTTGGTCTGGTCCAGCAGACCCCACTGGAGCAAAGGAGGTCATGAAGGCTACAGTAAGCTCTCCCCCACAGAACTGGAGCCCCAAAATCTGCCCAGCAGACCCCACTGGAGCAAAGGAGGTTGTGAGGACTACAGAAAGCTCTCCCCCACAGAACTGGAGTGCTGAAATCTGCCCAGCAGACCCCACCGGAGCGAAGGCAGTCGTGAGGGCTACAGCAAGCTCTCCTCCACAGAACCGGAGTGCCGAAATCTGCATAGACCCCACCAGAGCAAAGGAGGTAATGAGGGCTACAGCAAGCTTTCCCCCACAGAACCAGAGTGCCGAAATCTGCATAGACCCCACCGGAGCAAAGGAGGTCATGAGGGCTACAGCAAGCTCTCCCCTACAGAACCGGAGCACCAAAATCTGCCCAGGTACTTAGCCTCACACAGAGAGCAGCTCACCTGATCGCGATTGTTCCTGCAAGTGCAGGCTTTTTCAAACCCAGCTTGTTGGCGCCTTTTTTTCTTGAGACTTTTAAATCTATCGGTGAACTAGTGCAGATAGTTTATTCTTATTTTTTCAACACTACTGTATTGGGACCCTGCTTCCTAGCTTGTTACTTTAATTCATTTTCACTTATCTACTTAACTGCAGAGTGCAACTTAAAGTCCCAAATTAATTGCAGGCAAAACCTGCTGTGCTATTGTAATTATTACAAGCTTTAACAGAAGAGGAACATTTGTATTTACATGCTTTACCAGAAAAGAAACTCTTGTATTTAGCCCATGTCAGTTACTCTGCCCTGAAATCCCAATACAGCCCAGCCCCCCTCAGTGAAACTCCCCCCTCCTTACCTATGTAACTCCCTCTTTCTCTCTCTCTCTCTCTTTCCTTCCTCCACAGCAGACCCCACTAGAGCAAAGGAGATCGTGAGAGCTACAGCAAGCTCTCCCCAACAGAACTGGAGCACCGAAATCTGCACAGGTACTTAGCCTCACACAGGGAGCAGCTCGTCTGATCGCGACCCTTCCTGCAAGCGCAGGCTTTGCCCCGCCACCCCCACCACCACCCTTGGTCAGCATTCCCATATATAGGTACTTTTCTGATCACATGATCATGAAATAACATATCAGCCAGCTTTGCCACTTATACTTTCACACCACTAGAGGTCCCTCTACATTTCATGCTCCTGACCTGACTTCAGATTGTTATGACAAAGCTCTCCTGCCCAACCATGCTCCTACATAACCTCATTACTCTCCTTCTGCTCCCTCTAACACCTCACCCTCCCACTCTAAAGGCTGCAAAGTGGAGCACAACTGTCACACCCTATCCTCATGCAGCCTGGCACTCCCAACCTTACCCTCCCCCCACACTACACATGAGCAACCAGCCTTTACAAGAACAGGCTGAAAACCAGTCGACAGCACCCCCCACTACACCACATACATAAACAGAAACTTCAACATTGTCTCCCTCCCCCTTAGATACCATCTCCCATGGCAAGTGACCCTCTGGAGCTCCTCCTTCTCATGCCAACCTCCTACCACATCCACACCACAGCGCATCTCCCCCCTTCCCCGCTTAATCCTCCTATCAGCCCCCCATACCCTGAAACTTTCAATACCTACCAAGGGGTACCCACAGTGAATATGCCAAAGATTAATTACTCGAGCGAGTAGCAATCGCCTCAGGTCACTCATCCTTCTTCTGCTCCTGACGGGCAATGTCCACCCCAACCCAGGCCCACAGAATGCTCCACCATCCCACCCATCACCAGACAATGGGCTGCGCATAGCCTCAGTCAACATCTGCAGCCTTCAAAAAAATGGGACTCCTTTCAGGGGTGGGTGCTTCAGCATCACCCTGATATCATTGCACTGAGTGAAACTTGGCTCTCCCCCACTGTCACTGACTCAGCAGTTAAGCTCCCTGGCTATCTCCTCTTTCATTCAGACCAGGTGGGTAAGAGAGGGGGAGGCTGCGCTCTCTACATCAAGGACTCACTCTCAGGTCACCTACTTCCTCTGCCCCAACTAACATCCAAGGCTCAGGCCCTCACCCTAAAATTAACTCTAGGTAAGTCAACCTCCCCTCCCCTTCTCACTACTGCCTAAGTCCCTCACGAGACCAGAAGCAAGCCTTCCAAGCCATCATGTCCTATCTCTCTACTCTTCCCCCACAGCATGAAAAAATACTCATGGGGGACTTCAACATAAATTGGCTGGCCAAGACAGCTGCTCCAGTCATAAATGAGGCTGCTGCCCTCGATCTTACACAGGTCGTCACAACCCCCAACTGGGTTGACACCCACATGGGGACATCCTCTCTACTAGACCTAGTATTCACAAACTGCCCCTACAAAATAACCAGCACCCTAGTCCACCCTGATGTTCTAAGTGACCACTCACCGGTACTCTGCAACTGGTCTTGTACTCCCCCCAAAACCCCTCCTAAAATTACTTCACAACACAAACTTGAGCCTGGTAAACTAGCTCAACTCGAGGCCCACCTCAGAGACTGGGACTGGACACCCCTAGCAAACACCCTCGACCCAGACCATGCTCTTGACCTATTTATCACCACATTCACTGCTGCCTGTGACAAGTTCACCCCCCCTCACCAAATCCACACACAGCCCCTGTGGTATTTTCTATTTCTTTTGTGAAGCAAATTGGTATTTTGCTGTAATCAGGTTCCGGGCTTGGTTCCCTGCATAAGTGGGGTGTGATTGTCATCTGGCGCACTTTTGTCTGCATTGCAGCTTACTGCGGTGCATACATCATCCGTGTGTGCATTGTATTGCTGTTCTTGTAATCTGTATCCTGCAAGTGCATGCACAGTTGTCTGCATACATTTTTTTTTGTGATTTATAAAGCAGAGTATTTTTTTCTCACTGGGCCAGGCTTGGTCCATTGAATTGTTACTGACTGTAGTTTGGTATTTGGCTCAGTTCCCTGTACAACTGAGTAAGGAGGGTGTCGCAGATGATTCCTCCCTCCACAGCTCACTGCACCTGAGTGGCCTCCTGTGCATATGAGTTTTTTATTTTTTGTGTGTCTTCGCCCCATGTGTGTGCACTACTGTGAGTGTGTACATGTAAATTTTCTGTCAACTGCTTTCGTATTTCTGTGTGTGTCAGGCGTGACTCACTGGGTTCTGTGTGTTGTAAGTTCTTTGGTGCACCTTCAAAGCTTGAATTGCTGTACTATATGACTGCTCAACTGACACCGTACAAGTAAAAAGTTGTTGTCTGACTCCATTTCTCTCTAGTATCAGCCTGTCTTTATTAGCTGCTACATAAGTGGTGTTGCTATTGTTGTTTTCCGCAAGAAGCACAAACAAAACCAAAAACACTAATCACAAATGATATACACAGTAAGTTACAGACCATGTCCCATCAATCCCATAAACATGCATGGTCCAGCCCAAACAAGTCATCTTTACCACCAGTTGTAAGTGGTGAGGAACAGGGTGAGAGAAGGTCTGTTCGTATTTGCCGATCTAAAATAGTTTTCTCTCCTGTTAAGCCTTCAGGTTCTGGTGTCAGTAAGATTGGGGGTAGTACTAGTACTATTATAACTACAACTTCTGCCACTACTACTACTACTAGTACTGCATTTGCAGCACCATCATTCTGTAAAAGTAGGAGGGCTTTATAGCTGACATCTCCAGACATACAAGAACAAGAACCCACTCCCACTAATAATGGTAGTGCTATTCACACAACTGCCCCCATAGAGGCAACATCGCCTATCAGTGTACTCCTCCCACCACCACCGTGCCGTGATTTCAGCAACCAGAGCAAATCTTTTTGTCCTGTTGAAACCACCACTGCATAACAATGTGCACACTGTTATCTGTGCCCTTGTACAGCCACTGTCACCACAACCTTTGCCTCCATTAGTAGTCCTGAGTGTTCTGCTGTCACCATGACAACTGCTGCCAGTATTACAATTAGCTGTTATATGATGCCAATTTCTTTGACTGTAACTTTTGATTGTAATTCTGGCACCAGGACTACTGTCGACAGTGCTACTACCTTGCCAACTGTGCCCATGACCATAGGTACTGTGACTAGTACTGACCATGAGACTCTTACAACGACTGCACCAATTGTGTTGCCAAAATGTACTGTTGCTCAGCCTCACAAGTTTCCTCTCACCACATTTCCTTTTGCTGATGTGGAGGATTTCGAAGAAGAGCATTCATCTGGCTCTGAATATTTACCAGAGCCTCAAGACTTGCTAAGTACATCATCTGACAGTGATACCCACCTAAGTGAATTTGGCGATTAGGCCGAATATGCGACATATCTGTGTGAGAAGCATGAACGTGCAGCTGCAAAAAAATGCAATACTTCTTGCCATGGCAAGCAGGCCGATCAGGGTCACCCTCCTCCTCCTAAAAAATCAAAACAGTCCACCCTGTCCTTTCAAAGAGTTGTGTCAAGTTCAACTCCATCTGATATACAAAGGAGTTTAACAACTACATCTGTTGCAGAGAAAGAAAGGGGTAGAACAACTGCATCCACTGCACCCAGGTCTGATAAGGGGAAAAGGGGCAAAACATGCACATGGTTGCCCTATTGGGGCCTGTACTTCCACTGTCAGTGCGGGAAAAGTGTGATGTGGCTGTACTTTAGTGTTGTAAAAGATTTTCCAACAAAGGCAGTATGCTGTGTGTGTGACTATACTATAAGTCATGGTAAAAACCTTTCAAATCTCACAACAACATCAATGATGAACCATCTCCAAATGAAATATCCCAGCACACTTCAACGACCCACAGTTATTCCTCCCCCTCCACAACATGTGCCTGTTAGCCTCTCTTCTGGTACTGGTCCAATACATGCACAAAGTATTGTTAGAGATTCTGTTACTATTATTATCAGACAGTGTGCCCTCAACTCCCCCTACACCACTTATAGCACATCCCTGTACAGAAGCATCACCCATTCTGCCTTCTTCTGCTCAATCATCTATTATTGTAACCCCCTTCACCATGGGTTCAAAGTCAAAATCAATGCGACGTGGTTCCGCTTTGACTACACCCATCGTGCAAGCCTTCCATGCCAGCACAAAATACCAGGTGTCACACCCAACAGCACAGCAGATCACCAATTTAATTGGTGAGATGATGGCCTTGGATCTGCAGCCATATTCCATTGTGGAAAACACAGGTTTCTGTAGGCTGCTGCAGCATTTGCACCCTAGGTATAATATACCATCACTGACCACATTTTCACGTGCTGTAGTACCCAACATTTACCATGATTTGAGAAAAGAAGTTGCCAGACTACTAGCACAGGCTGTTGGTGGAGTTTTCCACTGCACAACTGACATATGGACCAGCATGAATTCAAATCATGCATATATGTCACTGACAGCACACTGGTGTGTTGCAGATGTGGTAGTCACTGGTGATGATGGTGGTACTGGTGCTGGTTCTGTCTCTTCCCCCTCTCCCTGCAGATCTGCTTTGCTAAATGTCAGTGTTATGGAAAAGGATCACTGGGCTGTAAACATACTGTCATTCCTGCAAGAGATGTTGAGCTCAAGGATTGATGGCAACAATTTGCAGATAGGGTTTGTGGTCACAGACAATGCCACAAATATGATAAAAGCACTTAGAGATGGCAATTTTGAGGGGATACGCTGCTTTGCTCATACACTAAATTTGGTGGTGACAAAGGCTTTGGCAAACACAGCAGAGGTAGATCACACAGTCAAAGTAGCCAGAAGCATATGCAACCACTTCCATCACTCTGTGAAAGCCACAAACTGTCTGCATCAGCTACAAGAGCATTTTCAAATGCCACAGCATCATCTCATCCAGGATGTACAGACCCGGTGGAATTCTACCTACTACATGCTGCAAGGGCTTCTGGAGCAAAATCGGGCCCTTCATGAGATGAGCATGGAAACCACTATAGGAGGAGTCCTCGGACATCAGGACTGGGCTGTGATTGAGGGCTTGGTAAAGGTTTTAGCCCCATTTGAAAGGAGCACTCGTGACCTTAGCTCTGATTCTGCACTGCTAAGTCAGGTAATTCCTGCTGTACAGCTCCTGAAAAAAGTCATGAGGAGATTCAGTGAAAATGCTGAGAAAGATCCAAACCAGACACCAGGAACAGTGATATCCCTTGTGGAAAACCTCACCTCAGAACTAGAAGTTTGATTTTCTGATCTCTGTTCCAATAAAAAGCACATATTTGCCACTATGTTGGGATCCACGTTTCAAGTGTGAGGTACTACACCTTATAATGCCCACTCACAGGGTTACAGACTTTCAGAAGGAGATGTGCTCAGAACTTAGTTTCTGCATCCTTGGGTCGATGAGACCAGCAGGTAACCCTATTGATGAGCCAGTCTCAAAATCACAAACTGAAAGCAGTATGGAAAACCTTGAGAAGGAGGGTGACTGTTGGAATGAACTTAGCTCATTACTACAGGTTGAGCAGCAGAAGAGAACAGAACAGCAGCCACAGTCAGCACCCAATCTGCTGAACAGTTATTTCAATGAGCCTCTGGAGTCATTCTCCATAAATCCAGTGGAGTACTGGATCAAAAGGATGAAAGCATCTCCGCACTTGGCACAGTTGGCCCTTAAATATATCTGTTGCCCCCCTAGCAGCATACTGTCTGAAAGAATGTTCAGCACTGCTGGGGATGTGGTGGAACCTCACCAATTCTCACTTGACCCAGCACATGTGGAACAACTTGTGTTTATAAAAACAAATCGACCTCACCTTTGGTACACATATGGCCACTAACAATTGCATTAAATAATTGTCTTGTACTGGATACAACATTTGTGTGTTGTAGCATTGACCCATACACAAGCCATTCTCTGTTAATCATCATTGTTCTGTTAGCAAATAAGCACATGTTAACATTCATATTCCAAGTCATACTAACCCAAATCTGTGACCAGCACCCTTTTCATTTATTACTTCCACTGTCATGGTGTATTCTTTTAAACGAGCATTCCCTGCAGTTCCCAGTGCCTAAAACTGCCACCCGCCTATTGATTGCTGTTCCCAATACAAAATCCTCAACTGGTGTTGCTACATCTCTCATCCCCTGTGTTGCTCATGCCCATATTCCATCGATCCCTTTAACAGCTTTCCAGGTGCCAGTTACCAGTGTGGCATCACCAGTCTCAAGTATTTCACTTGCATAAAATATGGCAGTTAACAGTGTGTCATCTCCAGTCTCAGTGTTTCCCATGCCTGAAATATGGCAGTTACAAGTGTGGCATCACCAGTCTCAGTGTTTCCCATGCCTGAAATATGGCAGTTAATAGTGTGGCAACTCCAGTCTCAAGTATTTCACATGACTGAAATATTATGGTTACAAGTATGGTATCACTTGTCTCAAGTATTTCACATGACTGAAATAGTACGGCTACGAGTATGGTATCATTTGTCTCAAGTGTTTCACATGACTGAAATATTCTGGTTACCAGTGTGGCATCACCAGTCTCAATTATTTTCCATGCCTGCAAAATTACTGCAAAGTGCTGCAGTATGCTGCAAGGAGCAGTGTAATTCAATGACAATTAAGCCCTCTAGTCATTCAATATTGTGTGACAGCATTTACTGCAAAGTATTGAATTGCATCTTGTCTTACTCCACTGTATACTATTGATACATAACACAATTCCAGAGAAGGTGGTGAGATAGACTGCATGGACAATGACAGACAGGTGTTTCTCTATTAGATGTTCTCAAATATTTTTCTCTCCATGCAAGCCTTTTTGTTCTTGTAGCATTAGGAATAATACTACTACTACTAATACCACTGGCAGTACTATTACTACTACTGGTGTCACCATCTGTTTCATCTATACATTCACTGTCACATCCTTTTGTACAGTACTAGGAGGGCATTAGTGCATACATGCTTTGTGCGGGAAGCAGTAGACACCACCACCAGTGTTCCCACTGCTATCACTATGGCTGCTACATCTACAGTCAGTGTGCTTCCCACCACCACCACCACCACCACCACCACCACCACCGGTGCCATTCATGCAGCAGTCACCCTTTCAGCTGTCACCACTATGGCACCCACTGTTACCACTATTCTTATGCCCATGGCCAAAGCACTGTCTACCCCATGTCTGTGGATTTATGTGATAACCACGAAAGCAGGGCAAATACACATCACCAAAAATCTATTTCAGTGATGTACACCCCCCAATGCACAGGAAAACAGTGCCAGGGACTTACATTTTTGATTGTTCATGCAGTGGGCTGTGCCCCTACCCCATTCCCCCACCTCTACTACGTAATTCTAAACTCCGGGGGTCTCTCAGGCGTGTGCAAAATCTGGAGAAAAGAAATTGGGGATCTGGCACACAAAAATGTAGGCATGCCTGGACCCGAACCCAGAACCCTTGCAGCGTTAGGCTGACACCAACCACACTATGGGGCCAGCTCAGCAGCCCTACACCAACCACACCAGGCCAACCCTCCCTCCCTTCCATCATGCTGGACCCCCCCACACACGTACACATACAGTGATGTCCTGTTGCTATATGCACCCACCTTCTCCATCCGGTCACCCTTCCTCAGCAGTAGCCCCTTCGACATGCAACCAGGATTGAGTTGCCGTTATTGCAAGCACTCAACTACTGATGCCAATGTCATGGGCTACCATGTCTGTGACCATGAACACCCTCCAGTGCTGACCAAGTGTAATGCTTGATACAGTTTTTGGAGTGCTATATGTGTGGTGTGGTGGATCGAGTGTGCCGCTTGTAGCTTGTGTTGCATTAATGAGAGCTCTGCATTGGTGGTTGAAGTCTCATTGAGGTGTATATGCTACACCAGGTTTAATGGATGATTAATGGTGTTGTTAAAGTGCTTTTTTAAGGTTTTTTTTTTTAAAAAAAACACATTTTCTGGACGAATACCGAATACCAGGAAAAAGGTAGTCGCACAGCCCTAATGGTAACTTGTTTTCCTGGAACATGGGTACACAATATATCAGATAAAATAGAGAACATTTTAAAACAGTTGGGATCCTCTCCTACAGTGGTTATTCATATAGGAATTAATGATGTGTGGAAAACCAATGAACGGAAATGTTCTTCTGATTTTGAAACCTTAGGAAGGAAATTAAAAGGGCACAGCTGAAAAATTATCTCAGAAGTACTCCCAGTACTCAAAACATCATCTTTTAAACAACAAGCCATAAGATGTGTAAATGCATGGATAAGGAAATAGGCAAAGAACACTTCACTTTTCAAGGAAACTGGGGATACTTTACTGCGAAGCCAGATCTTTTCACACATGATGGGCTCCATCAGAGCAAATGGGGCAAGTCTATTAACTAACAGAATAAAAGATACACTGAATATTCATTTAAATTGAGACCAGGGGGACAATGAAGTGTGAAAAATCCAAATCCGACACAATATTATTTGGGCAAAATACCAAATACAAAGTTAGTATTTCAATTAAAAAGGACATAGAAGACACAAAGAAAGAAGGATTGAATGGAATACTTCTAAATGCAAGGAGTTCAAATAATAAAAAGGATGAACTAGAAGTGGTTATTGGTAAACTAAACCCCAAAATCATTGGTATAACTGAGACTTGGTGAGTCGAAAAAACCCAGTGAAATGCCACATTAAGTAATTATAAATGTTTTTGGAGAGATAGAAAGGGAAAGAAGGGCTGGGGACTCTTGTTGTACATAAAAACATTATTTATCTCAATAGACATAAACAATAAAATAAAACAACACAACTGTGTAACAGAATGACAAAGCCCGACAAAGCCTACTCTGGCTGCTTACTTCACTTTCCTCCCCTCTACGGACCCACCCCTGACAAATCGTACTCTGGCTGCTCATTTCACTACCCCTCAGTAGTGAACCTGCATAGCAATCTCAAAGCACTGTACCTTACTCAGTGAGTGATAAGACTGTTAGCACTTCCATGCTGTAAATGTTTCCCTATTTGCTGTTACAACATCATCTGTGTGTAATGTGTAACCTCTGTTAATCGATGTCATGTTATGTTATGCTATGTCTTGTACTGTACTGTATTGACTGACTTGGAACCTTTGTTAATGAGCCCTTGGCTCAAAGGTATTAATCCTAAACATAAATAAATACAAATAAAATAATCTAACAATCTATCTGGCTTAAAATCACTCCTCCAACTGGTTCAGAACTACATATAGGTTTAATTTATAGACCTCTGAATTTGAGTGAACAAGAAAATAAAAGTTTGTAAGAGGAAATTTGAATAGCCAACGAAAATAATACTAGCCTGATAATGGGGATTTCAGTGTGCCTGGTATTGACTGGGAGGCTGGTATGGCTATATATAAAATGAATAAAACATTTTTGGAATTAACAACCTAATATGACCTGACCCATTCTGTGCTAACTTCAACTAGAGGAAAAAACATTTCAGATTTAGTTCTATCGGTGCTAGATGTACACATCACTAACTGTCAAGTTACCACCCCTTGGGAAATAGTGACCATTGCTTTGCAGTTTTTTTTCATTGACTGCACCAGGCCAAGAAACCATGGAATTAACAAAATGTCCCTGTATCATAAAGCAAACAAGGAAGCTATAAATGAAGAACCATAGAAACATAGACTTTGACGGCAGATAAGGATCGCTTGGCCCACCTAGTCTGCCCATTTCCCTACCTACAGGATAAGCTGCAGATCCTAATTAACCAACAGCCTATTTCTTCCTACCCCCCACAAGAATTGCCTTATGTCTTTCCCATGCATTCTTGAATTCTCCCTCAGTTTTAGACCCCACCACCTCCTCAGGAAGGCTGTTCATGCATCCACCACCCTCTCTGTGAAAAATACTCCTCACATTGCCCCTGAGCCGTCCCCCCTCTCTCTTCAAATTGTGTCCCCTTGTTCTTGCACATCTCATTTTCTGAAAGATGCTACCCTCTTGGACTTTGTTGATTCCACTGAGGTACTTAAAAGTTTCTATCATGTCCTCCTTCTCCCTCTTTTCCTCAAAGGTATACATATTAAGCTCCTTTAGTCTCTCCTCATATGACTTCTCTTGCAGACCTTGCACCATTTTAGTTGCCCTCCTCCGGACTGCCTCAATCCTGTCTATGTCCTTGCAGAGATGGGGTCTCCAGAACTGGATGCAGTACTCCAGACGGGGTATCACCAATTGTCTGTACAGAGTGATAACAACTTCCTGTTTTCTGCTGGTGATGCCTCTCCCTATACATCTCAGTATCCCCCCAGCCCTCCCTACTGCCTTCCCACATTGCTTGCTAACCTTAAGGTCATCTGATATGGTTATCCCCAGGTCCTTTCCATTTTTGTTGTTGTTACTAACCCCCCCCCCCAATTGTGTAATCTTGCCCTGGGGTTTTGTTTCACGGGTGCATTATTTTGCACTTCTTTGCATTGAATCCAATTTGCCATGCTTCTGACCATTCCTCCAACCTTGCCAAGTCCCTTCTCATCCTTTCCATGTCTCCTTGTGTATCAACTCTGTTGCAGATCTTTGTGTCATCTGCAAAAAGGCATACTTTTCCTTCCAGTCCCTGTGCAATGTCACTTATAAAGACATTAAAAAGGACTGGACCCAGTACTGAACCCTGTGATACCCCACTAGTAACCCCTATTTCTTCAGAGTGGACTCCATTTACAATTACCTTCTGTGTCCTGTTGTTCAGCCAATGTTATACCCATGCTACCTCCCTGGGATCCACTCCCAGGCTGGTTAATTTGACTACTAATCTTTTGTGTGGGACTGTGTCAAATGCCTTGCTAAAGTCTACATAGGCCATGTCCACAGCCCCCACTCTGGTCTACTACTTTGGTCACCCAGTCAAAGAAATCGACTAGATTCATCTGACATGACCTTCCCACTGTGAACCCATGCTGCCTTGGGTCCTATGCCCCACTGGCCTCTAGGTACTCAATAATTCTTTCCTTCAGAAGTGATTCCACCACCTTCCCCACCACAGAGGTCAAACTGACAGGTCTGTAGTTTCCTACCTCTGTCTTGCTCCCACTTTTGTGAAAGGGAATCACATCTGCCTTCCTCCATTCCTCAGCTACCACACCATCCTCCCATGATTTGTTGAAAAGGGTAGTCAGTGGTGTCACTAATTCACCCCTTAATTCTTTTAGAATTCTGGGGTGAATTCCATCAGGCCCCATTGCTTTGTCCACCTTCAGTTTTAGGAGTTTATTCAGAACCCTTTCTTCTGTGAAAAGACTGGGATCAACCCACCCCATCCAGAGTGCTTCTGTTAATTGGATTAGGCACCTCCCCCTCCTCCTCTTTTGTGAATGCTGAGCAGAAGTATTTATTCAGTATCCCTGCTTTTTCACTGTCCCACTCTGCCCACCCACAGTCTATTCTATTCAGCTTCACTATCCCTCACTTTGTCTTTCTATGCTCCCTTATGTACCTATAAAAGGTTTTATCCTCCTTCTTAACCGAGTTGACTATCTTTTCCTCAGTTTGGGGCTTTGCTATTCTGACTTCCCTCCCTGCTTCCTTCTGCCTTAACTGGTACAGTTCTCTGTCCTGCTCCTTCTGTGTTTCCTTATACTTCCTGAATGCTATCTTTTTCTCCCTAAACTTCCCTGCCACCTCTTTTGAGAACCATAGTGGCTTTTTCTTTCATTTTGATTTGTTTATTTGCATCACACAAAGGCTTGTTGCCTCTGTGATGGCAATTTTGATGTTTCCCCATTGTTGCTATACCTCTCCTTCTAGTCTGCTTGCTAGTGCTTTTCTAAGGCACTCTCCTGTCTTACCAAAGTCAGCCCTCCTGAAGTCCAGTACACCCACTTTTGTATGGCTTGACTGTGTAGCTGAGTTTATCATGGACCACACTGTTTACATAGAAACATAGACTTTGACGGCAGACAAGGATCTCTTGGCTCACCTAGTCTGCCCATTTCAGTACCTTCAGGATAAGCTGCAGATCCTAGTTAATCAACAGCCTATTTCTTCCTACCCCAACAAAAATTGCCTTATGTCTGTCCAATGCATTCTTCACTTCTCCCACAGTTTTAGACTCCACAACCTCCTCAGGAAGGCTGTTCTATGTGTCCACCACCCTCTCTGTGAAAAAATACTTCCTCACATTGCCCCTAAACCACCCCCCATCTTTCTTCAAATTGTGTCCCCTTGTTCTTGCACATCTCTTTTTCTGAAAGATGCTACCCTCTTGGACTTTGTTGATTCCACTGAGGTACTTAAAAATTTCTATATGTACTCCCCCTCCTTTCCTCAAGGGTATACATATTAAGTTACTTTAGCCTCTCCTCATATGGCTTCTCTTGAAGACCCTGCACCATTTTAGCTGCCTTCCTCTGGACTGCCTCCATTCTGTCTATGTCCTTGCAGAGATGGGGTCTCCAGAACTGGATGCAGTACTCCAGATGGGGTCTCACCAACTATCTGTACAGAGGGATAACAACTTACTAAGGTTCATACTAAGGTTAGGTGCAAGAGCAAGAAAGCAGAAGCCCATGAAGCTCTTATACTAATCCAGTACATAATAGGAGAGGTCATACCCATTACATATAAGACTATCTGATCTGTTTTTAAAAATACTTTTAGTTTCACTGATAACAACATTTAGTGGTAGCCTGTTCCAAGGGCCAACAACTCTGACAGTAAAATAATATTTACGGCTAGACTTGACAAAAGGTTTTCTTACCAATTGTAAGGAATGGCCCCTAATGTTATGACCACAGTTTTTAAATTCTAGACCCAGTTCACACAATAAATAAGGGTCTTGAATAATATCATACAGTAACATAAGATCACCATGAAGTCGATGTGTAGATAAGGGGATACGTTTTAAAATGTCTAATCTGTTCACATAAGGAACTGCAAATAGCCCAGAAACTTTTTTTGTATATTTTCTTTGAACTCTTCTCAGCAACAGGCATTCAGATTTTTTATAAGGATTCCAAAACTGTGAGGCATATTCTAAATGTGGTCTAACGTATGCACGAAACAAGGGCAACAATACTTCCTGTTTTCTAGATCTAATATTACGTAATATAGACCACACCACTTTATTAGATTTGTTAATAATATTGTGTACATGATTATTGTAATTAAAGTTATCTGAAATATTGACACCCAAATCCTTTTCATCAGATGTGGTCTCAAGTAATATGCCATCCAAATAACAGGGACTTTGTAATTATTAGAACCCAAATGCATTACTTTGCATTTGGAGATATTCAAATTCATACCCCATTTCTTAACCCATGTTGTGATATGGTCTAGGTCCTTTTGAATGGCAACAGCCTGATGATCAGAGGCACAAGGGCCACCTATTTTTGCGTTGTCGACATATTTAATAGTAAATGAGGAACAGCCAGAAGTAAGGTCAGCAATAAATGCCTGGAACAGACAAGGGCCCAAGACTGAACCCTGTGGCACCCCACTAGTCACACTACCCCTAGCTGAAATGTTCCCATTAATGGTCACTTGCTGAGAGTGATTATAAAGCCAGCTAATTATCCAATTGACTAGAAACTTGTTTATATTGAGCTTGTGAAGTTTAGTAATTAAGGCCCAATATGGCATGATGTCAAAAGCCTTACTGAAATCAATATAAATAATATTGCATGGAACATTTCTGTCTAATAATAAGCTGATATGTTCATAGAAACATATTAAATTTGTCAGACAACTTCTACCTTTTTTGAAGCCATGTTGTTCTGCATCATGACTATCCAGGACTGGGGAAATTAAATCTTTAATTAAAATCAAATAATTTACAAATAGAAGAAGTTAGACTTATAGGCCTATAATTATCCCACTTATTTTTTGGCCCTTTTTGTAAATAGGGATGACATGAGCTTCTTTCCAGTCATGGGGAACAAAATTGGTGGCCAAAAAATATTCGAACATCAAATTTTAAAGGAATTGTAATGACATCAACTAATAAAAATAATAAATGACCTGCTATATTATCTGGACCAGGACTATATTTTCCTTTCAATGTCAATATTTTATTTCTAATGGTGTCCAAAGAAAATTTAACTGGTGAAACATTGGCAGTGTCTAGTAAGGCATAATCATAAGTTTGATTAGAGGATCCAGAAACATTTTTACAAAACTTTGCATTAAACAAATCAGCCATTTTTTTAGGCTCATATATTAAAGTGTCACAGATCAATAATGGACCTACTTGACATGTAGGTTTCCTTAGAGAATTGATATATGAATAAAATTGTTTGCTATTAGATTTGTGGGCGCTGAATGCTGTTTTGTTCCCAGTTAGATTTAGCCTTCCTAATCAATCTTTTGCATGTTCTTTGTTTATGTTTATAGGAAATCCAGTCAGAGGACATTTTAGTTTTTTGAAATTTAATATATTTTTTCTGCTTTTGTCTAATACATTTCTTGATAGATTGAGTCATCCATTTAGGAGCTTTAATATTAGTCTCATTTTTAAGTTTGGATGGAATATATAGTTCTTTAAGTTGAAATATTATATTCTTAAAATATTCCCAGTAATCTTCTGGGGTAAAGTCTGACAATATGAGTTCCCAATTGATGTTTCCCATAATATGTTTCATGGTATCTAAGTCAGCTTTGTCATACAGATAGATTTTAGTACAGTTGGGATTATATACAAAAGTTTGTACAATATTAAATGTGATAGTATTATGATCACTATTCCTTATAGGATCGCTAACTAACATATTTTCTAATTCAAGGTCATCATCACAAAGGACCAAATCTAAGATCATTTTTCCTCTGGTTGGGCAAAATACATTTTGCCGATGTCCCAACTGAGTGCAAGTATATAATAACTTCTTCCCATTGCAGGTATTTGCATGTACATTATGCCATTCAATTGAGCCAATGTTAAAGTCCCCAGTGATGACAATTTTACCTAATGATTTTGCCTGTTCAAATTCGGATAAAAGTGCATCTAAGATATCAATTGATGAATTCGGAGGATAGTAACAAGAACCCAATATGAGGGCCTCAGAAGTAGATAAGTTTATCTTAATCCAGATAGACTCTGTTTGTATGTTATGAATTTTAATATACTTTGTTATATCTATAGAATTAATTTGATTCCTAATAAATAGCGCCACTCCTCCACCTTTCCTGTTAGGTCTATTGAATGTATAGGTTGTGAAACCAGGTATGTTAGTTCCCCATGATGTTTTTGCATCCCCCCAAGTTTCGCTGATGGAAATAATGTCTATATCCCCATTATTAATTCTACATTTTAATTCGTCCCAATTTTTGAGTTAAACATCTAGCATTAAAATATAGAAAATGTAATTTATGGCATTTTACAGAGCTACTGACTGAGTTTTAGAGATGGCGGCCTGTCCACCATCTCAACTCAATTTTAGTTTAAAAGATGGTGAATGGATGTCAAAATTGTTTGCCCAAAGTGGCATTACCCCATCTGTTTAAGTGTAACCCATCATAGCTGAATAATTCTGGATGGAGATCAAATTCCTCCCAATGTGTTAAGCATGTCAAATTTTGGTTTAAACACCATGTTCTTAACCATTCATTCACAGCTTTGATTTTATGATTTAGAAAAGATGAGAAATGAGGGATAGGTAAAATTTCTGATATACAAATCGTGCAGCCCATATCAACAAGTTTATTTGCTAATGCTACACAATCCTCTTTAATTGATTGGACAGAGTCTTTATAAATGTTATTGGTGCCAACATGTATCAGTGCAATGGGATTACTGCCACGGTCCTTCATAATCTCGGGTAACATAAGTGTGAGGTCAGATATTTTGCATCCACTAAAACTAGAGCAGGTTCTGTTAGCTTTGTCTGGGTTGCAGATAGTCCTATCCAGATGTTTAGTCAATGAATCACCCAATACATAAATTTGTTGGTGCAAGGGAATGTTAGGCATGGAGTGTGAGTCAATAATAGGTGGTAATGTAGGTTCAGAGGACAAATCAATGAGCGGGATGTCATTGGTATGCCGATTATTAACTAGTGGTAAATTAGAAATGCCACAGTCAATTGACTCATTAAGATTATCTGGAGACACATTATTGACCTGTGAAACTGGGAGAAGATAAGGGGTCAAATGTGTTAAATTGCTCAATGCAAAAATGTTGGGCTTTTCTACCTTTTTTAGTAACTCTTGAATTTTGTATAACAAACCAGCTGTCATCAATATCCTGATTGTGATCAGTTAAACCTTCATCTTCCCTAGCTCTTTTTCTAATACCTTCCTTATATTGCTGAGGAGTATTAATAACTGCTGACATGGGAATTACAGAAGGATGGGAGGTGCTTGGTGTAACATCTGTGATGCCAACATTGCTGGTATTGAAGTCTGGATTCAATGATAAAATATTTGTTTTGAAATGGTTTTGCATATCAGTTTGACTATTTTCAAGTGTAATTAATCTTACATTGAATTGCTCAATCATTTGGTATAAATCCACAATTTCAAGACATTTGCTACAGGTATAGGGTTGATTTATTTGCTCACCCACCACTAAAGTATACATATTACAAGCTGAGCATTTAATGCCTGTGGATCCAGTAGTGGTTGTGATTGTAAAATCACTACAATCTGCCATGACTTTACTCTAATTTCTAAATCCGAAGTAAAGAGTTAAAACAACAGTGTATCACACTTGTTGATAAACATAAATAACCAGACCGTAAATTGTGAGGAATAACTCCCTTAAATTTAAAATTAAAATCTAACTAATCGGACTATTGTACCATCCAGCAGACTGAAATGAACAATCCCTTAAAAACAGCTAAGGTTAGTTAAATAAAAGAGTAAATTCCCCTTCTAACAATCAAAGTCCCGAAATATATAAACTACAGATCAGTTAAGTACCCCGGGTTACAAAAACGCACAGGAAGTGAAGTACAAGTTCGTTGGTACTACTATTGAACACCACAAATTAAACTAGATAGATCAAACTAGATCAAAATAAAGCTTTGAGATCAGAGGACTCACAATTTCTGCAGCCCCTTCCACACTTCCACACCAAACATGCAAAACACGCGTGATGACACACGTGTCTTTGCGCGCGGCTTTGCGCACAAGGTGCGCTCTCCCTGCCCGAGCTCGCCCTGCTCACTGCAGGGCTGACTTAAATAGCTGGTGTAACCTGCAAGTATGAGCTCACAAGTCCAATTAATCCCCTAGACAACCTGTCCTGCGTCTGCCCACAACACACACACACACACACAAGTATGTTTTAAAATTCCTGTTTTCTGCTAGTGATGCCTCTCCATGTACATCCCAGTATCCCCCCAGCCCTCCCTACTGCCTTCTCACATTGCCTGCTAACCTTAAGGTCATCTGATATGATTACCCCCAGGTCGCTTTTCATTTTTGTTTTTGTTACTACCCCCCATTGTGTAATCTTCCCCTGGTTTTTGTTTCCCAGGTTCATTATTTTGCACTTTTTTTGCATTGATTCAAAGCTGCCATACTTCTGACCATTCCTCCAACCTTGCCAAGTCCCTTCTCATCCTTTCCATGCCTCCTTATGTATCAACCCTGTTGCAGATCTTTCTGTCATCTGCAAAGAGGCATACTTTTCCTTCCAGTCCCTCTGCAATGTCACTTATAAAGATATTAAAAAGGACTGGACCCAGTACTGAACCCTTCAGTACCCCACTAGTAACCCCTCTTTCTTCAGAGTGGACTCCATTTACAATTACCTTCTGTGTCCTGTTGTCCAGCCAATGTTTTACCCATGCTACCACCCTGGGACCCACTCGCAGGCTGGTTAATTTGACTATCAATCTTTTGTGTGGGACTGTGTCAAATGCCTTGCTAAAGTCTACGTAGGTCATGTCCACAACCCCTCTCTGGTCTACTACTTTGGTCACCCAGTCAAAGAAATCAATTAGATTAATCTGACATGACCTTCCCACTGTAAACCCATGCTGCCTTGGGTCTTGTGCCCCACTGGGCTCTAGGTAATCAACAATTCTTTCCTTCAGAAGTGATTCCATCACTTTCCCCACCACAGAGATCAAACTGACAGGTCTGTAGTTTCCTGCCTCTGTCTTGCTCCCACCTTTGTGAAAGGGAATCACATCCACCTTCCTCAAGTCCTAAGGTACCACACCATCCTCCCATGATTTGTTAGAAAAGGGTAGTCAGTGGTTTCACTAGTTCTCCCCTTAAATTTTTAGAATCCTGGGGTGAATTCCAACAGGCCCCATTGCTTTTTCCACCTTCAGTTTTAAGAGTTATTTTAGAACCCTTACTTCTGTGAAAGGACTGGGATCGCCCCCCCCCATTCAGAGTGCTTCTGTTAATTGGATTAGGCACTTCTCCCTCCTCCTCTTTTATGAATGCTGAGCAGAGATATCCATTCAGTATCCCTGCTTTTTCACTATCCTTCTCTGTCCATCCGCAGTCCATTCTGTTCATCCTCATTATCCCTCCCTTTGTCATACTATGCTCCCTGATGTACCTATAAAAGGTTTTATCCCCCTTCTTAACTGAGTTGGCTATCTTTTCCTCAGTTTGGGCCTTTGCTATTCTGAATTTCCTCCCTGCTTCCTTCTGCCTTAACTGGTACAGATCTCTGTCCTGCTCCTTCTGTGTTTCCTTATACATCCTGAATGTTATCTTTTTCTCCCTGACCTTCCCCGCCACCTCTTTTGAGAACCATAGTTGCTTTTTCTTTCATTTTGATTTGTTTATTTGCATCACACAAAGACTTGTTGACTCTGTGATGGCAATTTTGATGTTTTCCCAATGTGTTCACTTGTGCCCAGATGGCTACCCACTTCTAGATCTGAGATCCTCTCACTGTCTCCATTTCAGAGTTTGAGGTCTAAGATTGCTCCCTCATGAGTGGGTTCCAGAACTAGCCATCTGAGGCATGCCTCCTGCAGGGCATAAAGAATGGCCCTGTTCTTGGATGTGGCTGCAGCAAAGGTGATCCAGTTAACATCTGGCATATTCAGGTCCCCTATGAACAGTATCTCCCTTTCTCTGCCATTCTAAGGATGCCTTCTATCATATCCATGTCTATTCTCTCCCCCTGACATGGGGGTCTGTATACAACCCCTGTGTGGATTGTGGTGCCATTTACAGTCTCTAAGGTGACCCACAGTGCCTCCTCACCTCTCTGTTTACTCTTTTGTACGTTTGCTTTTATCCCTTCCCTTACATAGAGAGCTGCTCCTCCCCCTCTTCTCCCCTCTCTGTCTCTCCTGTAGGTTATGTACCCTGGTATGTTAACATCCCAGTCATGGTTTTCTGTGTACCATGTTTCTGTGACTGCTACAATATCCAGGCATCCCTCTTCCATCAAGGCTACCAGTTCAGGGAGCTTGTTACCCAGACTATGGCCATTGGTACTCATTACCCTCCATTTCTTGATGGGCTTAGTCCTTTTTGCCCCATCCCTGTCCTTATTGCCTTTGTCATTTTCTCCATTTACTGCTGCCCTTCTCCCTATTGACATCTCTATCCTGCTGTTTACCTCACTTACTACCCTGATATTTTTTGGGGGGGGGCTAGGATTTCCCTGCTCCTTTCCATTGCCTTCCCCCTTGGCTGGTTTAAATGCTTGCCAATGAAGCATTTAAACCTATAACCTAGGATCCTGGTTCTCCTCCTAGACAGATGCAGATGCAGGCCATCATGGCAGTATAGGCCTGCATCACTCCAGGTGTACTTCCAGTCCCCAATGAAGCCAAATCCCTGAGCTCTGCACTAGTTTTTCAACCACTGATTGAATCCCATGGTGTGGAGTGCACTAGCCTCACCCACGCTATAGACAGGCACAGAGTAACATTGACTGGGCAGCCCTACCAAATGACCAATGTGAAGAAAATTTGTGACTTAAATTTGCACATTGCATATAGGAGCTTTACAATAATTACATTTCCAAAATCAAAAAATATAATAAAAAATGCTGCAGACCAGAATGGTTTATGAAAAATGAAAATGCAGCCATAAATAAAAGGAATAACATTTTCAAAAAATACAAAACAAACAACAAACAGGAAACTTGAGATGCATATAAACATCAATTAAGGCTAACAAAATGTTTAATCAATAAGGTTAAGAAAAAGATGGAGTGGGACCTGGCAGCAAATGCAAACAGTTCACGTGTCAAAAAGCTATATAGCTGTAGAAACTCATTTAACAAAACAGAAAATGTCATCAGACCACTAATAACTGGGAAAATAGAGGTTAGCTCACCAGCAGCTATGGGTGAGACATTTAATATCTACTTTAGTTCTGTCTTTACAAAAACACATAAGCAAGTCGTTTCAGATACTGTATAGATTCTCTGAGGCAACTAGTTAAATATACCCGGGAAATCACTGAAAAAAATAATCAGGGGAAAAAATTAAATCATTGCAACTGATTTCTTTGTCTGGAGTGGAGGCAATCAGGGAGGGAGTCAAGAGTGTCTTTTGGATGCTTCCCTCCTGGGGATTGGGGTGGGCCATGCAGCACTGCTTCTTTCTTGGCTTCTGGTGGTGGCTTGTGGTGATGTCCTTGGTGGCATGGGTGAACACACACCATAGGAAATATCCCTGCTCCTGGCTGCCACTGCAGTGCACACTTACATGGGAGGTGGGTGGGACAGAAAAATGGAAAATGGCCCATTCCAGCTCTGCCAGATGACAGCCTTCATTCCACCATGCCACTGTCCTTAAAGTGCACAACTCCTATCCCCCACACCTGTCATTCCAGGTGGGCAGCATTCAGACTTCTCCTCTCCCCTGTACTCCCCCCTGATGGGGGGGGGCTTCTGGTAGGGTTAGAGCCAAACCCTCCCAGAGGAAGGTCTAACAGGACTCAAAAGACAGGTGCTGGCAGCAGGGGGGAGACTGGTAGGCAGCAGGGACTTGTAGGGCCCAAAGTAGTGGCAGACTGGGGGCCAGGAAGGCAGATAAATAACTAAAGCAAAAAGCAACTGATTTCTACACCTTTGCCTGATAAAAATATGGGGAAAAATGCCTCAAATCATGATAAACAAGGTTATTACATCAGTCCTCATTATTTAAAAGAGAAAAAAATAACACGGGAAAATAGTGGTCCTTCTTAATGGAAAATAGCAGTTCCACCAAGATGGTTCGAGAGAAAACCTGCCGACCTGCTTTACAACAACAGCACACATGTCGACCATGATCACAATCCACATTGTGCAGTCAGGAACACAAGTGTGCTTTCTGCAGAGGGCTGCACCCCACATCCCCCCCAGATTTTATTATAATCGCCTCCATGGCAGAGGTGTTTCAAGGAGGGAGACACAAGACTCAGAGAAACTGTATTGGGGGTCCTGCCTCTGTAGCATGACTTAAAGTGACCCACAGTGACCTGTCATTTTGTCACTGTAAATGACTGGTCACTGCAATATTTTTGATGAAGCAATGGCATACCAAAAATAGCCCATGTGGTCCCAATTTTTAAAAAAGGAAATCTATCCAATCCAACCAACTATAGACCCATAAGCTTAACTAGTATACTTGATAAAATCATGGAGAGTATTACAAAGGATAAGGTAATATAATATACTGTATGGTAAAAGTAGGAAAACAGGATATGTTTCAACATGGTTTTGTCAGACAAAGATCTACTTCACAAACCTATTTTATTTTTATGAAAACATAAGTTACAACCTAGATCAAGGTTCCCCTGTGGATGTCATTTTATTGCACTTCCTAAAAGCTTTCAATGTAGTCCTGCAATGAGTAATTTCAACTAAACACCAACCACTTAATGTTCTGTCATCCATAATTCTCTGGATAACAAATTGATCGGAAGATTGAATGCAAAAGGTTATCATAAATGGGATAGTCTCCACCAAATGCCCAGTCACCAGTGGGTTGCCCCAGGGCTTGGAGCTGGTTGCAAACTCAAGCAGACATGATAGACAAAAAAATTGAAGGACAGTGCCATAAGTATGTGGATGACACTTAATTAGGTAGTCCCAGTAATAACCTGAAGAGTGTGCCCACATTTAGTCTGACCTGGATCATATAGGTTCACAGGCACAAAAACTGGGGCATGACAGATAACCGTAATACATTTATTATGCTTTGCATGGAAAACAAAAACATCAAATATCCTTACACCTTACAGGCAATGCTCTGAGGGCCATTATGGTTAAAAGAGATCTTGGAGTATTGGTTAAATCGAACATGAATGTAAGAGAACAGTACCTGTGTGTGGTAGCAAAAGCAAATAGGGTGTGGTTGTTGATTAAAAAATTTATAAAAAGTCATAGCCCTCAAATCTTGACACTATCATATCCTGCCTATGTATGCCCACAACTGGACTACAGCTCACAATACTGGGTCCCATATAGGTAGAGGTAGACATGGCTACAACAGCATAGTACAGTGGTTGAGTTACAGACTACCAAGCAATAGAGGGTAGGGATCATGGGTTCACTCCCCCAAGTGGAACATTTTGCAGGGCTGGGGAGAGCTGGGACCATGAAGGAACCATAGGTCCCTGAGCTAAATAGGGAACTCTAGCAGATTGAATGGACCTTTGGTCCTTTTCAGCCATCATTGTGTTTGTTTCTATGTTTCTGTGATTGAACGGGTACAAGGAAAGTCCACCGAAATATTTAAAAGACTAATTGAGCAACCATATAAGGATAGACTCTGTAACTTAAGCTGATGCCATTATACACTAGAAGGATCAGGTGAGACATGATGTTGTTATACAATATCATGCATGACCTCTTTTTAATAACACAGTTAAACCTTGAATATATACCAGATTATGGTGGAACACAAGATCATCCATTAAAAATTAAGAGGAAACCTTTTAAAACAAGTATTAGAAAGTTTTATTTTTCTCAAGGAGTTATTGGTCTATGGAACAAACTATCCCTTGAAATAATTATCAGTCTCTTATAAGCAATCTTTAAAATTAGATTAGTAAGTATGTGATGGGACAGCAGAATCAAAAATATTACCACTGGAATAGTGGGAGAGCAGTACTAATGGGCTTACCAGCCTCTTCCTGCTTTTAGCCTTCTGTAGCATGTTCTGTACAGCTGAATGTGATATTTTGGTTATGTTACTATGGGATAGACTCCATAATGTAGCCAGTGGCATTTTGTATATGTTTAATATTGATATCTGCTTCCATGGAACTTTCTGACTATTGACTAACCACTGAGTACAGATATGGTGATAAGAGGGCCCAGAAATACATTTGCATGCCAAGTTCATTTACCAGGACAAAAATGAAGTGTAGCATAAAAGAGGTAATGTTTACTAGGACAAAAATGAAGTGTAGCACAAAAGAGGTAATGTTATGGATCCACTCGTGTATTGACATATAAGCCTTCTTAATGTAAGCTTAAAAATATTTTCAAAAAATCATAGTTGGAAAAATTAAGAATGGAAATTGATACCACTGAGGTCCTTAATGACTCACAGGCAGGTTTCTAAACAGAGTTCAATACTTCTGATAACTGTAATATTTTGAAGCATGCTATAGAAAAATATACAGTATTAAGACAACAAAAATTATATGTATTATATGTTGACTATAAAGCTGCATTTGATACAGTTCATAGGAATATCTTTTGATGTATAATGAATTAAAGGGGGATCAATTACCATCTGATCAATATTATAAGTAATTTATATACAGGAACATGAGCTAAGATACATGTAGGACCCAATGGTAAATTATCTAAGGCAATATTAACACCTAGGGGCATCAGGCAAGGTTGTGTGATGGCTCCAACATTGTCCTCTCTTTACATTAATGAACTACTTGATAAGATGGAAAAAGTGGAATCTGACTACCCCAAATTAATGGAAAAATACTGTGGAGCATTGGCATTTGCAGATGACAAAATCATTTTTTCTCTATCCAAAAAGGGGCTCAAAAAAGATAAATTTGCTTGAAGATACATCAAAGACTTTAAAATTACTGCACAAATAAATGACTCCAAAACCCAAGTGACAGTATTTGGGAAAGGAAAGCATACAGGAAACTGGGTGTTTGGTGACAAAAAATCATGATGTTGTAGATGCTTATGTGTATTTGGGCATTATATTTATGTCTGGAGGGAAATGGAAGAAACATACTGATAGGACTATGGAAAAATTCAAAACTACAGCATCTGCATTGAGTAAATTTAATTATGTGTATGGGGGTTATCAATAAAATCCCTGCTATAAGCAAGAGAAAATGAAGTACCTAGCTCAGCTGATCTATGGTGCTGAAATCTGGAACAGCAATATGAAAGAAAAACTGATGGTCCCTATTTGTATGATAATAAGGAAAACTTTGGCTGTGGGACATTCATTCCCAGCTGTATATCAGAGCTGAGCTACAGTAGGTCTTGATAGTATTAATGTATTATTGGGTACCAAAAAATTAAATTTTTGGATTAGGTTAACTAGACTCCCCCCAGAAAGGTTATCAAGGAAATGTTTAGAAGAGAAAAAGAATGGAGAAGAATATATCATTTTAATTCAGCTTGGTACAAATCAATGTGTGATCTGTTGGATAAATATGACTTGGAACTATCTACTTAAATACCACAAGGAGAAGATTGTGATAAGGTATCAGTAATGTGGTTATATTAATTAAAAGATTAATAAAATATTGGGTGGATATTGGCAAAGAATCAGGGATTCAAGATTCTCAAAATGATATGCAAACAATAATGAACGTTTGGCGTTTCAATATTACTTGGAAGTGTTTAATCATAAGTATACTAGATATATATGTGAGTTATTTGAAAGTAACATGCTTCAAGCAAGGTATGATATATCCTGGGAAAAATCTCCCAATTGTTGTTGTGAAATGGGAGATCCAGAAGACCTTATGCATATGCTCTGGTCATGTAACTGGTATCAGACGAATCAGAATTATTTATTGAAATCCTTGTTTCAGGGGACAGATATGGATTGAATGGGGTAGACAAAGTGCTATTAACAAAAATCTTAGTCTTCCCAGAAGACATTTTTACAATTAAATATTTGGCTAACTATTTTGTGAATATTTCAAAAGTTAGAAAACAGAAACAGTATGATTAAGCAATAATGCACTACGGAGCTGTGTTGTGGCATGAGGCCATAGGCCAAGTGCCATAAACCACCCAAGGTGTGTGCAAATCTCACAACATACCCCCTGTTATGCATTATTGCTATTATAAAATAAATCAAGAAAAAATGTAGTATTCATTCTTGATAAATCAATATTATTTTATTTTATTTTATTTTAACTGATTTTTCAGGATTTTGCTCATCTGCCTATGCAAAAACAATAGTCCCATAAACACAGAAACAAAGGTAGCAGATGTGTGGCCACACACTTCAGTTGGGGATAGATGGTACTGTGATGCAGTGACACGGCACAAGTGATTGGGCAAGGGACAGTGCTATTGATACTAGGGGCAGTGTGCATCTGTGTTGGTGTGTATGATTTTGAGCAATCTGCAGATTAGAACCTGTATTTCTCTCCATTTGCAGTGAAATATCACCCCCCTCTGAACACACACCAAAGGCTGCATACACAATCAAGTGACTACTGTCACACATATTGGATTAGCAACCCCTCCATCCCCACCACATAACCATGGAGACAGAAAAAATGGCAGGTCAGTACTGAGGAAGTTGTTTATTGGGAATAACCATTGACCTTAAGCTCATTCACAATGGCAACCTAGTTCCACATTAAAATCATACATACCTCAAAAAAGCCATATAGTATTCATATATATATTAACAACCTAGTTCAAACATTAAATCATACCAATACAATACATACAACCACAATATTCAATGTGCAATATATCTACATTTAGCTAAAACAGTTAAAAAATTAGAAAATTAGAAAATAAGAATCTCTTAAGCATGGAAACATATAGGGGTTTGGAGTGAAGATCTCTAAAACAGGGCAGGAGTTTATTCCAGAACCTTGGGACTAGGTGGCTAAAATATTGTAACAACCTTTTTGTATGAATCTTGGGGACAATTATCTGGGAAAATTGTGAATTTCTTAAAGATGGATCAATGGACCGAAAAGCAAGCCTATCACTCAAATATTTAGGTATAAGACCCAGGCCTAACTTATATGCAAATAAACTAGTGTGGATATCCCTCCTATTAGCCAAGGAAACCCAACCCAGGGATTTATATAGATTGCAATGGTGAGTAGTTACCGGATGTTTCAAGATTAACTTGGCCAATTTATTGTAAAGTATATCTAACCTGTATAATCTATCTTGCGAGGCCCTACCATATAAGATATTGTCATAATCAAATAATGGCAAAACTTGTACTTCAATTATATATTTCATTGTATTTGAATCTAAACATTCTTGATTTCTAAACAAACAACCTACCCTCTTACCCACTTGGCCAATTAATTTATTCACGTGATTATCCCCTGTATTCAACTGATCCAACCAATAGTCAAAATATTTATACATTTTAACAGATTCTAAATAGGTGCCTAATGAGTCAAATATCTCAAGTTTAAGTCCAATTTCAATTTGAAAGCTGGGTCAAACAAGATGGATTTTGTTTTAGGCATGTTTAGCTTTAACTTTAAATGCTGAAAATATTTTTGTAATGAGTCAAATCTAGACCACAAACTAGACTGGATTTCTCTTACAGAACTATTGGTATAATAAAGAATCATATCATCTGTGTGGATGTGGTAATTAACCCATTCCACACGATAACCAATATCTTTTAGATAAATTAAAAAGAGGAGCAGCCCTAGCACTGAACCCTGGGGTACGCCCCTTACCATCTTCAAAGAAGAAGAGTCTATACCATTTACCCTGGTAAATTGATAGTGGCTACTTAAGTAAGAACAGAACCAGACCAAAACATGTCTGCTTAGTCCTAGCTCAGCTAACTGTTGTAACATGGACTGGTGGTCAACCGTGTTGAGGCCTTGGTCAAATCAATCAGAATGATTCCTGTATAGTACTGCAAATCATTTGCCCTACTGATCTCATGCAAGAGCCTCGACACTAGAGATGGGCGAAGTGGCCCCAATTTGCTCCACAAAGTGGAACACGGAGTGAAAGCAAATTTGCAGAGTGCTCTGCAATGTGAAGCAGAGTACTTTGCGTTATTAATGAGTAATGCAAAGTCCATTGGAAACAATGACTTCGCGTTACTCCACCTTCCCAAACCACTACTCCACTAATTCTTAAGGCAAAGTACATAGAAAACAATGTACTTTGCCTTACTTCGCCTTGTTTTTAAGCTCAAAAGGTGAATTTTGCAGTGATTTGTGGGATTTCGGGTCACATGGGTTCTAGATTGTTCTGCACAGACTCAGTTTGGGGTAGTGTGTGTAGGAAGCTGTAGGAGACAATCTGCTCTGAGAACTCTCTGTGATTCAAACCTTCTAAAAGCTGTTAAAAAAAGCCTTTTTGAGTCACCCTCCTGTGCTCATATCATCGAGTGTTTATTGTTTGTGTGTGTATTTTTAATGTTAATGTACAACATTCAGTCTGTGTACTGAGAGACAGTGGAAGTGTGCTTTGGGGGAGGGGCGTATCTGTGGTGTAGGTAGACTAACTTGGAGAAAAAGACTGCTTTCTGTTTTGGTGATATTTCTTGTATAACTGAGTTAATGTACACACAGTAATATTTTCAATAATTCTTGCCATTTTTTTGCTGATTGCTGTGGTGCAGCAGTGTATAATTGTAGTTTGTTTAAAATATGTGGTTATATTACTGAAGAAATCAATTTGCTACGCATTACTTAGTGTGTGTGTGTGTGTGTGAGTATGTGTGTGACGCATGTCATCAAATCAGGCACCTTTTATTGTGCCACATAATTTCAGCAATGTGAACCTGCTATCAACTGTCGCTATGTAATTTTTTGTACTTCTTTGTGGTATCTTTACTGGTACTCTTACTAGTGACTCTTATTGCAGCAGTGCAGTAGACTGCCCCCGCGGCCCGCCCAACCGGCAAATATATTCTTTTACAGATTTGAATTTCTGATGGTGAGCACTGGTTAAGTGTTGTGCCTTTGCATCTGCATCTTTTCAGTGTGCAGTGCAATCTTAATCTGTCTGTACATTTGCATCTCTTTAGGGCCCAATCTCCATCTCTAACTTAAGTCACAGTTGTTTCTTTGGCTTCCCTTCTGAGTACTGGACAGGTGTGCATAATTCAGCATGAACATTGTACTCATTACTATGCGTTTTTAAGTCAGTACCATCATCAGGAGTCACTAGTGATACAAATCACGTTCTTCATCATCATGGTCACAAATGCAGTCTCAAATTACGATTTACGATCACGTCACGAATCACAACAGTAATTTTTTTTACTAGTTATTTGGATGTATTGTAAGCCTGTTGTGTAGTATCTCTCCATGTTTCACCACCCCACCATTGTACTCATTAATGAGTGTTTTTAAGTCGGGGAGTTTTGTGCTACACCTCATCAGGGCTCGGGGAAGTACAGCCGTAGCCATTTGCATTTCTTTATCATCACTGTCACAAATGCAGTCTCAAATCATGATTTACGATTACATCATGAATCACAACATTAATATTTTTACTACTTACTTGGATGTTGTAAGCCTGTTTTGTAGTATCTCTCCAGCCTTTACCACCCCACCATTGTACTCATTAATAAGTATTTTTAAGTCAGGGAGTTGGACAGTGTCTGCAGTACATACACATACTGGAAAGAAAACTGCACCCATGCAGTTTAGCACAGTATACTTCCACTGCTCAGAATACATATGGAAGACAACAAAAAAGGGCATAATTACATACAAGGGTCGGGGATGGTGGAGGAATGCATTTCATAACACAGCAAGGAAGGTGTGGGGGAGCACATGGTGTGAGGAAAAAAAAAACTAATGTGGGATCCCATGGTGATCCAGCAGCAGTTTCAGCATGGACATAATTTGCAACTGATGTTCCTCTATGTAAGAAAAATAAAATTTACAGAAAGAACAAATTAAGTAAAAAAGAGTACAGGCATAAAATACAAAAAAATGTAGCTTTTAAAAAAGCTGTTGGGTCTAAATCAAAGTTTAAATCCCCTCCTCATTCTGATCTCAAAGTATCAGCAGCCACAAAACACACTCCTCTCTCTCTCTCCATCTGCACAGGAGAAAGTAAAAGTGTATGCTTGTATGATTCACTTTCTTCCTGCCTAGCTAAAGAGCATGTGACTTACAGTACTGTGAGCCATGTGATGTGTGGGGGGGCTGCCAAATCAATAACACCAAGTGGATCACTTAGAATCATAATGAGGAACGCGAAGTCCATTAAAGACAATGACTTCACCTTACTTCGCATTGCCATTCCGCCTTAATGCAAAGTGGTAATGACAAGGCACAGTGAGCACTTTGCATTGCCCACTCCACGTAGCGGAGTGGCAATGCAAAGTGCCCACTTCACGTTCACTTCGCCAGCGGAATTTAAATTCGCTGCATCTCTACTCAACATAGAGACCACCATACAATGTACCTTATGAAATCCAGACTGAAATTCATCAAAGAGATTCTGCCTTGATAAATAATTAACCAATTGATCCACCAGAATTTACTCAAAAATTTTACTAACAATGGGAAGTATTGGGATGAAATTTGAAAGTGAGCCAGGGTTGCTCCCCTTAAAAATTGGTACAACCCTGGCTCACTTCCAGGCCTGAGAAAAAACCATGTGAGTAATAGATACGTTAAATAGGCAAGTAAGGGGATGGGCTATGTTCAAAGCAGAGAATTTCAACATTTCAACATGAAATACCATCAGCACCACTACTTCTGCTACTCTTGAGTCCCAAGGACATTTACAGTCAGGCAAAAAAAAGGTGAGGGCAAAATATAAAGGTAAATTTAACTAGTACTGCTGCTTTAATTTGTCTGGACCTGAAAGAAATCCCGCTTCCACGGAGCTGAGAGGAAACTATTTCATTAATTCCTGCAATATTTGTTTAGTACTGTATGTTAAAGGTATGGTACTGTGTTTGGGTTAGGAGGTAGAGTTTTAAAATGTATTTAGAATGTAAAATGAGTGCTGTAATTTTTGTAATCTGTATGGGGAAGTGCAAGATGTGCCTCAGGGTATATGCATTAGAGACTTATAATTCGCATGCCCCAAGTCAAGGCTTGCATTTTCACATACTGATAGCAACACGTTACAGTGCTTGTTTTCAATTGTGTATATGGTTGCACTTCTCTGCATCAAAGCCCCTGGAATTCTGCAGCAGCAGAATTATCCGCAGAACTTGCAACCTACCACAGAACTTCTGCAGTGCCGCAGAATTCACTGTTCTTGGTGATTCTTTACTAATATTTTCAGTTTATCCATAGAAACTGGTTCCCTTCCTCTCCTTTTATATCCAAAACCCCTCTATGCTCAGAATGTGATGTTATCAGTGCTATAACATTATACATTAGCTAATGAAAAGGCTGCATTCTGCCACAGAGATTAATAGTCACTTATCTACCACAGCTCCCACTGCCAGAGGTGGTGGCACAGTACATCAGGTGCAGTGATATTTGTTCAATCTGCACTACAGACTAAAGCAATTTTCAGTCTTATGTTATTATACTAGGGCCAACTTAAACAAAACCTTGACAAATGCAAAGACCTGTTAAGTCCATACCTTACTTTGTACATAGTTTTGCTTTTAAGGTATAGAGATGCCATCTGAAATGGATAACTGGTAAAATGAATTAACCTGTTATTTTTAAGAAAAAAATAAATAATTAAGCACAGAAAAGTGGAATATAATAATGTGTAGACCTGTTGAAAGAACAGACCTGTTAAATAAATAATTGTGCTGTACACATTTTTGCATGGGTTATTGATTACATATTGTCATTGGTTGATAGATTCACCTAAAAGTTATGGAGAAATGTTCTGTGCATGGCCAGCTGTTGAGCCAGAGGGTAGCATGTTTTGTTTCCATGCTGGCAACTCAGGTTCAGAGATGAGCTCTGGGAGCTTATTGGGTAGGTCAAGGATTGAGGGAACACATCACTACTCTGAGCCTGGGAAGGTATGGCATAGTGTTCTGTCACATGGAGGACACATTGTGATGGGCTGGAGAGCTTTATCTCACAATGGGTTCACATGCATGCCATGGCCTATATATGTTGGACCAGAGGGTAGAATGTTGTGTTCCCTCAATCCTTGAGCTACCCAGTATGCTCCCAGAGCTCATCTCTGAACCTGAGTTGCCAGCACAGGAACACAACATGCTACCCTCTGGCTCAACAGCTGGTCATGCCTATCTCTCTCTCTCTCTCTCTCTATACAGTATATATATATATTTATGTATATATACTGTATATACAGTATCTCGCCTCTTTCACTATATATATATATATATATATATATATATATATATATATATACAGACACACGCACATATTTGTATGTATGTTACAGATTGCATATACATATGTAAATGATATACAGTTGAGATCTCATGAGTGGTATAGACAGCATGACCATAGAAATACATTATTTATCATACAAGGTCCCCTCAGTGCATTTCAATTATGTAATAGGCTAGGACCTTAAGAGATAGATATTTTTTTTTGCTTTTTTAGGCATAAAATTATTTTTATAAGTCTTTTATTTTTGAACTAGTGTTACTGTGCTTTCCCCCATCCTGATTGCTATAACCATTGCCATGGGTGTGAAGTCAGGATGACAAGCTGACACTGTGATGTGGTAGTTCGTTAGTGCCACAGAACTTCTGCAGAAATCACAAACCACTGCCACAGAAGTTCTGTGGCAAATGGTAATCTTGCCACTGAACTTGGTCCAAATGTGTCACAGAAAATTAGGGGCCTTGCTCTACATATGCTGCCCCTAACACAATACATTAACTTTCAATATACAGGAGCAAAAAAAAAAATCTCATGGGCACTAATGTGCTTTGTGGCTTCTGCTGAGGTGTCCTCTCAATTACTACTATTTGTCAACAAGCCACATAAAATCATCTAGGGGATAGTGATCAAGTCGAACAAGGTGCTTTCCATTTTTTTTAAAAGCTTTTGGACACGTTCACAGATTACTGGGTGACTGTGTGGGTGGCTGTTTGGCTTTTCTATCGTTCTTTAGCTGTAGCACTACCATTAAAATTTGTCATTATGCTGTTAAAACAAATGTTGTTTTTTAGCACACAAATGTTTGGGCCCTTGCCGAGAGCCTGCACGGCTGTTATGAGGCCAGTGGTGGTCATCTGGGACTTTAGCTGTGTGTTTGTTTTGAGATTTACACATGGGTAAGGTCACAGACTGACCAATCAGCTTGCATGGATTGACTTGTCCATTTTATAATTAAAGTAATAAAAGCACTTTGAAACTTTAAACCTAAACAATTATTATTAGCTAGAAGATGGGAAGAGGCAAAACATATCCTGCAATATTACTATCTGCAAGGGGGAATCTGTATTGTACTGTATTTGCTTGTTTGGGCACAACATGAATTATAAAACTGTTAACAGGAAGGTGATGACATCTGCACTCTTACTAATTTATTTATGTAAAACTGTTTTTATTATAATTTTTATTGTACTTTGTAACATGGCAAAAGTATTAGGAGGGTAGGGCACAAAGCTGATAGGTGTAACAACGTCAGGTGTCACAAGAGCAACACGGCATTATGAGACGATAATGCTGTGCTGAGCTCGTGAACGGGCGCAGAAATGGGTTGCAAAATGTGGCTAGGAGTCAGTATATCTCTAGGTGGACCAAGAGGTGGCGCGATCAGCAGAGGATAGAATGAATAGTGGCACAGGAGTACGAACGATGGTTGCCACCTATTGGTGGGACATGGAGTAAATGTGTGGAGGAGACTCTCGAGTAACGTGTAGGTCACGGTGAGATAGGTAGCACAGAAAATGGATGTAGGAGCTGAAAGGCTGCAGTTTGGAGTGGAGGACAGGACCTGGTTTAAAGAGCGATACTGGCAGCAGAATGAGATAGTAGAAGTGCAGGATCGTTAAGTACGGGCTTGAGAAAAAGAGGAGAACTGGTATGATGTTGGACTAGTGCCACCTGCTGGTCAGTAAGAGCAGCGGAGCTGAAAACAGTCCAGGCACAAAAGCATTGTGAGTGTTTTGGGACAGCAAAATATGCAGCCAGCAGGTAGTTCCCAGAACGCACCAGGGTAGCAGAATGAGTGGAAAACGAAGCATAGGAGGAGAACAGCTGCTCGGAACTGTGAGGTTTGTAATTGACAAAAAAATGCTATATGTGTCTAGCAAAGTTAATGAAAGGCATAATGTGTGAGAAGTTGGTACACACTATGGAAGTGAATGTCGTCAGTGCAGCGTGCACGCGCATTGTAGCACTTACAGAGAGAGTTATAAAGAAGGAGTTACAAAGCATAAATGAGTAAGTGAAATGATTAGAAGCATTGATGACTGTGTTGGAACAAGGAAAACAATAGCCAGAGAACACTAGCATTGCACAAGCCATGTTACAAGTGCATTAATCCCCCTCTGAAGGTGGCATCTAATGGGGAGTTAATGCATGGTTGGACCGTTGTACGCCCTCGGCCTCCGGCCTCGTGCCACAACGGTCCCAACCATGCATTAACTCCCCATTAGATGCCACCTTCATCGGTGATTAATGCTTACATAATACTCTTCTGTTGAACAATAAACTACAACTACTGTGAATCCAAACTGATGAGGCATCAGCAGACCACACTTTCTCATGAAGTTGTAGAGCTGGGTACACACCAATCTTTAGAACAGTTTTGAAATCACAGACAGCTGAGCTGCTGACCTAGTTTTATGGTTGTTTATTTCACCTCTCTTGAAGATAGGTATAATTTTGGCACATTTCCAAAAGTCTGGTAAGTTTGTTTCTATCAGGCTCTTGTTGTACAGTTGTGCTAGGACTGGGGAGATATACTCCGAAGGTGTCATTAGGAATTTCCTTTTTATTTGATCCAGCCCAAATTACTTTTTTGCAGTTAGTTTGTAATTTTTTATGGACGTCTCCACTCTTGAGGAGTCAGACATGAAATCTGGGAGTCATTGGAGAGTTTGGATGTTTAGTCTCAGGGGTGGGTTGCACTGTTCCTATGTCTGTACCAGAGACTGAGAGTTGGAAATCTGGCAGTATGCAGAAAATACAGGTTACTCACCTGTAACAGGAGTTCTAGGAATGGTATATGTTGTTCATCCACACTTTCTGGCAGGTATCCTTGTCGCTTTAATTCTTGCTGGAAGGTCTTCAAGTTAGCTCCTCCCACCCACCTGGGTGGTAAAACTCTAGGCCTAGTCCCATGACACCAGATCTGGCCCACTGGAAGCTCAGGTTGTGTGTCGAAGCCGGGGAGGTCAGGTGGGTCGTGTGGATGAACAACATATACCATTCCTAGAACTCTTGTTACAGGTGAGTAACCTGTATTTCTAGGGACATGGATATGTTGTTCATCCACACTCTCTGGCAGACTCCTAGCAGTACTCTGGGAGGAGGGAGGCAAGGCGCACACCCCCAATACTTACTTGGGAAAGAGAGATTGGAGAACTGAGGCCCCAAAACCAGCATCCCGGCGTGACTCAAGGTCGATGTGGTAGTGGGTAATAAAGGTATGTGCCGACTTCCAGGTAGCAGCCCTGCAGATATCCTGGATAGAGATATCCCTGGAAGCAGCTACTGATGCAGTGGTATGGCGGGTAGAATGAGCTCTTATCCCTCTGGGAGGCTCCATGCCTGCCAACCTGTAGCAGAGCTCTATGCAGGAGGTGATCCAGCTGCCTATCATCCGCTTTGCTGCAGGTCTGCCAGGTGTGGCTTCAGCATAGGTGACAAGCAGCTGGCAAACCTCTCCCCGAACTTCAGCCGTCCGCTCCTTATAATAAGCATGCGCTCATCTAGGGTCCAAAGTATGAAGCCTATACTCGACCTCCGAGGTGTGATTGGGGTAGAACACTGGCAGAGTCAACACCTGGTTAAGGTGAAACTCTGACACCACCTTCGGAAGGAATTTCAGGTGGGGGCACAGGACAACCTTGTCCCTGTGGAAGACCAGGTAGGGAGGCTCGATGGAAAGCGCCTGGAGCTCTCCCATCCTTCTGGCTGACATGACAGCCGCCAAGAAGGCGGTCCTCCATGACAGGTGTGAAAGATCACACCTGTGCATTGGTTCGAATGGCTTGCCCATGAGCTTGGCCAATACCAGCAGTAGATCCCACTGAGGTGGAGGTTCTCACACTGGAGGTGAAATGTGGTCAAGACCTTTGAAAAAGTGCCCGACCACCTTCTCCTGTGCCACTGACTGCTTGCTGGCCCGCGCCCGGTAAACAGAGATGGCTGCCAGGTGCACCTTAAGGGTCGTCGACCGAAGCCCTTGCTGAGAAAGGGACCACAGGTAGTCCAGAATGCTTGCCAAGGGGCAGTCAGAAGGGTTCAAGCCCTTCCCCTGACACCAAATGGAAAACACCTTCCATTTGAAGGCATAGCATTTCCTGGTCGACTCCTTATGGGATGCCTCAACGACGTTGAGGACCTCGTCGGAAAGACCCAAGGCCTGGAACTCTAGCCGCTCAGGAACCAGGCCGTCAGGTGCAGGGATTGAAGGTCCGGATGGAATACCTTCCCCGATTGACTGAGATCAGGTCCGGGTGGGCTGGAAGCTGCCTTGGGAGCCTGGAGCTGAGGCTGAGGAGCTCTGGATACCAGAACTGGTGGGGCCAGTCTGGGGCTACCAGAATCATCTGCACCTTGTCCCTCCTCACCTTGAGAAGCACCTTGTGGATCAAGGGAAATGGGGGAAAGGCTTAGAAGAGGCCCGGGGTCCACAGCCTCGAGAAGGCATCCCCTTGCAGTGAGCCCTGCTGAGGGGGGCGGGCATGGAACAGACTCAGCTTCGCATTCTCCCTGGAGGCAAACAGGTCCACTGGAGGTGTGCCCCAATGGGAGAAGAGATCTTGTACTACCTCCGGCAGGAGAGACCACTCGTGAGATGCAGCCCCTATCTGGCTTAGGGCATCAGCCAGGGTGTTGGAGGCCCCTGCCACGTGAATGGCTAGGAGATCTGCCTCCAGGCTGCGCACTAGGGACCAAATGCGGAGAGCTTCCTTGCATAACAGCAAGGAGTGCGTCCCACCCTGGCGGTTCAGATAGTACATGGTCATAGTGTTGTCCATCTGGACCTGAACCACTTGACCCTGTAGAAATGGAGCGAAGGCGGTGAGAGCTAGATGGACCGCTCAGAGCTCCAGCAGGTTGATGTGGCATCGGGACTCCAGAGGGGACCAGAGGCCGTGTGTTCGGTGTTCCCCCAGATGGGCACCCCAACTCATCAAAGATGCGTCATTCGAGATAGAGACCGTCGGCTCGGGGCGGACGAACAGGATACCCTCCTTCGGATGAGCTGGAACGATCCACCATTGGCGAGCGTTCTACATCTCCTGGGTCACTGTCACGGGCAGGTCCAATGGATCACGGCGTTATGACCATTGGCTGGTCAGTCCCCATTGAAGGGGACGCATGTACCAACAGGCCCAATGGACCACACTGGTGCAGGCCGTCATGAGGTCCAGGAGGTACAGGAAGTCCTGTGCAGGGCGCAATTGCCCAACCAGAAATGATTGGGCAAAGAAGGAAAGAACCTCGGCCCTGTCCCCTGGGAGCCATGCTCTGGCTCACAGAGAGTCGAGCTCTGCCCAGATGAACAGAATCACCTGCTTTGGCACGAGTTCCGACTTGGCCTCATTGATGAGGAGGCCAACCTGAGAGCAAACCTGGAGGGCCAGATCTCTGGACCACTCCGCCTCCAGTCTGGAGGAGGCTGCTATCAGCCAATCGTCCAGGTAAGGGTACACCTGGACCCCTCGGTGCCGCAGGAATGCTGTCACCACTGCCATGCATTTGATGAAGGCCCTGGGGGCTAGGGAGAGGCCAAAGGGCATGGCCCGGAACTCGTATAGGGATCCCTCCACTCTGAAGTGGAGGAACCTCTGATGGGATGGACGGATTGGGACGTGAAATAACACGTCCTGGAGGTCCAGGGAGCAGAACCACATACCTCTTTCCAAGGATGGGATTATCTGAGCCAGAGTGACCATCCTGAAGGTCCGAGACCTTAGGAACTTGTTCAGGTCATGCAGGTCGAGAATGGGGCACCAGCCCCCTGTCCGTTTTGGAACCAGGAAGTACCTGGACACAAACCCCGGGTCTGGAGGAGGATCCGCCACCTTCCTGAGTGCCTCTTTTTCGAGGAGCAGGGCAATAACTGCCCGGCAGACCGACAGCGAGGCTGCGGACCCCATGGCCCCCCGAGGGGCGACAGCTTGAAAAGGCGGAACCTGCTCGAATTCCAGAGGCAGGCCTTTTCCTACCACCTCCAACACCCAGTGGTCCATGGTGATAGCGGACCACGTGGAAAGGAAGTGGTGGATCCATCGTCTCACGGGGGGAACCCAGGGGGAGAGATGAGGTTGGGGGAGGCACCCCTCAACCCGTCAAAGGGCAGGCTTGGAGGAAGAACCGGCCGAGGGACCTCCTGGGCCTTTACCTCCTTGCTTCCTGTTGGAGGAAGCTGTCGGCTTGGGTTTGGGATGCTAAGCTCGAGCCTGCTGGCCCTGTTGCTGGTGCTGCTGGGCCGATCGAGGAGCAGGGACCGAAGGACAAAAGGACTTCTGCTGCTGATGGTGGCCTTTGTCCCTCTGGGTGGACGTGACCAAGTCCAGAGTGGCATTGGACTTCTCAATCCGCTGGAGGTGTTCCTCCACTCCAGGGCCAAAGAGGTCAGTCCCCAAGAAAGGGACATCCACCAACTTGTGCTGGGTATCTGCCGTGAAGGTGGATATCCTCAGCCACGCCCTGCATCGCATGGCCACTGTGGCTGCTACTGACCTGGCACAGGAATCACCTATGTCCAGAGCAGTCTGGAGCTGCTGCTTCGCCACCGCCCTACCCTGGTCCCGCACCTGGCAGACCGTGGTCTGCAGGTCAGGTGGAAGATGAGGAACGACCTCATCCAGGGAGCCCATGAGGGTGTGGGAGAAGTGTGCCATTAGCACGGCCAAGCTGGCCTGTCGGAGGCCAAGGGAGGACGCAGCGTACACCTTATGCCCGGCAAAGTCCAGCTTTTTGGACTCCTTGTCGGGGGGCTTGTCCACATGCCGAGCGTTACTGGAACGCTGGAAAACGCTGTCAGTGACTAACCCCTCAGCAGAGGGGTGTTCCAAGAAACTGGGCAAAGAGCTGGTAGCGACCGCATACTTCCTGGCCATCCTGGCCGAGGGTGCAGGACAGGAAGCAGGCAGCTGCAAAAGCTCCAAGGCTGGGCCAACAATGGCCTCAGCCACTGGAAAGGCCTCCGTGGGAGAATCCCCTCAGTCCAGAATCTCTGTCAGGGGATACTTGGCCCATTTGGACATGGGCTCAAGCTGCATCCCGGTGGACTCTGAGATGAGTTGAAGCAGACCCAAGAAGGACGATGGGCTATCGTCCACTGACTGGCCCCCAGAGGACTCCAGATCACACTGCCTGGAGAACAGGGAGGAATCATCATCAGATTCTGAAGAGTCTGCGATGAGCTGCCTCGGCCTTGAGCCACCCTCCACCTGCCGAGGACGGTCGGGAGTGAGGGTGACCGACAACCTGTGGGGCAGGCCATGACCCGACCGAGAATTCTTGGTCGGTGCCCCCGACTTAGGTTGTGGAGGTGGAGGTTCCACCACAATCGGTGGACCAGCTGGTTTCGGCTTAGCAACCAGCCCTGGGGCAGGCAACTCGACTGGAACGAGTGGTTGCTTCGGTCGTTCCGGCGACAGCCACTTGATGGCCGGGGTCTTGGCCGGGCTGGCGAGTCCAGATAACAGCAACTGCTGCCACATCAAATCCTCGTAGCGCCGGTGCAACTTGCACCGTAGCCTCTCCTAACCTGAGGAGGAGGACGAGGAAGAACGGCGTCACCGCTTACTTCGGTAACGGGACCGAGACCATCGATGTTGGTGGGAGCGGCTGGACCGAGAAGAGGTCCGAGACCAAGACCGAGGCCGGATCCGGGACTGAGGGTGGGTCTGGGAAGGCGGATACCCGCCTTCCCCGGCTCGGAACTTTATCGGGACTGTGGTCCCGGCGAGCAGGCAGATCCTCGGTATCCACCGGGGGAACCGGTGAAGTAGGGTTGTCGGCTTCTGCAGTCGACAGCCTGTCTAACGGATCGAGAAAAATCTCGACTTCATCGACGGGAGTCTCAGCAGGCTGGCCTGACGGGGGCAATGTGAAGCCAGCAGCCTCAGCAGCAACCTCGACCGAAGTCGACGGTCGGCTGCCCGGAAAGGGGGACCTCTCCCGCTCCTACGAATGCCGACGATGGGACTTACCTTTCGATTCCCTTTTCTTGGGCTGAGAAGAATGTCCTGAAGGCCCCTCTCCTTTCATGGAAAGGGACTGGCAAAGCTCCTTGAACGAAGCTGTATACGAGGAACTCAGAGAGAGCAGGATAAATGCTGTGGCCAAGGAGGAAGAAGATGCCGGCTGGGCCGCTTCCTCCTCAAGGGCGATCATCTGCTCGAGCTGCTCAGCCGAGCCAGCCGCCGCGGACACCACCCAATGAGCCTCTTTGGATTTTACCAGCGGAAAACGTTTCTCGGGGCGCCCGAGCTTCAAACGGGCAGTGTGATCGTCCAGAACATTGGCCGAGAAAGAACGGCTCAACTCGCAAGCCTGCGGGTCGTGATCTAGGCCTAAGCAGTAGACGCACGTGGAGTGTGGATCTGTCCTGGACATTTTCTGCCTGCAAGGGCACCTCCGAACGCCAGGAACAGATTTGTCCATCGCAGCTGCGAGGGAAAAAGAAGACCGAAGTTTAGATAACTTCAAAATCAATTTTGGACGATCGCAGAATTAGGATCCAGTCTAAAACGCAGAGCGCTAAGGAGGGAACCTGAGCTTCCAAGCGGTAAGGAAGATCTGGCATCATGGGGCGGAGCCGAGAGTTTTACCACCCAGGTGGGTGGGAGGAGCTAGCTTGAAGACCTTCTGGCAAGAATTAAAGTGGCAAGACTACCTGCCAGAGAGTGTGGATGAACAACATACCCACGTCCCTAGAATATTTATTTAGGGTATCTGCAGTGCTTTTGTGGTCCACTTTCTGCCACTGCTGTTGGCAAAACTGGTATCAAATTTTCTGGCACCTGATCCTTCAAGGCTCTTGATTAGATTCCAGTATGACGAGGGTCCATTGTATCATTTATTTTATCCTTGTAATATTATCTTTGGCTTTTTTAATTTGACTTTTACAGTTATTCCTTAATTTCTTAAATAGTTCTCAGTGCTTAGATTTTGGTGTTCTGCTTATTTTTTGCCAAATTCTGTCTTTGGCTCTGATTAGTTTTTGTATTTATTCTGATACCAATGGCAGGTGATGTTTTCTAATTCTTTTTGATTTAAAACAAACATGCTGCTTGCAAATAAGTGAAAAATGAACCTGTAAAACAACAACAGCTGTGTTACCATCAGGGATCAGGTCAAGTCTGTCCCATATTTCTTTTCATATGCTATTGATAAAGTTGGTATGGTTGAAGCTTTTAAAACACACACTCAGGCGCTAGTCTGTGTCGGGTACTGTTTCTGTGTTTGGATACTAGAGTACTGAAAGAGACTGTGGTCTCCTAAATTTGATGGCAGCACCTGAAGATTGCCTAGAATAATTTTTTATGGCACAGATTGTAGGTCCATGATATTTCCAGTGCTCTGGTATGATCCTTTCCTTGTTGATGTAGTAATGACAGTTTTAGGCCCATCGAGGAGAAGCTTAGCACCACTCTTTCCCACTTGGGTTCATCCCGGGCTACATTAATGTCACCTTTCAGCAGACTGTCTTTGCCTCAGGCTTGGTTAGTAATTAATTGGATCAGTCTGCCAAACTGCAATATATTGTTTTTAGCTAGTAAGCAGACCACCCCATATATATATCCATTGCAAAAGACTTCATTAATGCACCATTAGGGTTGAAGTGTCAGAAGTAAGTAAATATGACCTTAGGGTTCCCAAGCTTAGACCCCCCTCTCTGCATGCAGGAACAGGCATAAGGGAACTTAGGTTCCCTACCTTACCCCACCCTTGGCTCAACCCTAAGATCCCCACCCCCATCCTGCATGCAGGAACAGGTGCTATGGGTGTGCCTTGGAATTTAGAACCCTAATGCTCACCCCATTCCAAGACTAAGTAAGTCACAATGGGTACAGAGTATGAGATAGGAGTGAGCATTAGGGTTTGAAATGCCAGGGCACACCCATCACATCAGTTGCTGCATGCAGAGTGGGATGGGATCTTAGGATTGGAAGCTGAGGAAGGGGGTAGGGTGTAGGGGTTGGGAACCTTAAGTTCCCCTCATGCCTGTTCCTGCATGCACAGTGGGAGTGGGATCTTAGGCTTGGGGATCCTAAGATTGTAGTTCCTGACTTTTGACACTTCAACTCTAATGGTACATTAACAAAGTTTTTTGCAATGAATGTCCTTACTTTTTCAGATAGTTTATCTGTATTCTTATCCTTCCCTCCTTTTATTTATTTGCTTTTGTTTATGGGGTGCGAGCACTTGGCAGCCAAGTGCCTATTTTCAGGCACAACCCTGGAGGGTTACAATGGTACAATACATGAACATCAGGCATATACAGGGTTAACATACATTAGGTTCAGGCACATTATATAATATAAGAATAAGGTACATAGATTAAGGCACTTATGTAACATACGAATAAGGTACATAGATTACAATTAGCACATTGAATAGAGTCATCAGTGAGTTACATGGATAACTACATGAGGTGACAAATGGATGAGTACAGGAATAGGTGACAGTAGACTCCCAATGAACTGGAAGAATACCAGGGTACAAAGCAGCAGGATAAGTCAGAACAGGTCACAAAGAGCATTGGGTAGACTACCAATCAGGATCAGTCAATTCAGGGTAATAGAGCACCAGTCAAAGTATGTCAGGTGACATGGGATAGACCAGCTGGGCAAAGTGCAGGTTATAGCCATGGACTGGCCACCCAGTGGTAGATACCAAGTGAAAGCAGATCAGGTACAGAGACAAGTAGCGGCAGATTTCAGGAAGCCCCATAGGGATGTTCTGAAGCAGGAATGTGATGGGGAGGTGCGACTGTTTCTGGCAGGGAGTTCCACAGCTTCGGTGTGAAGGCAGGGAAGACCTGGTCACCTATTTGAGTGTGGGTTTTTGGAACCAGGAGGACCTGAGAGTCACTGGATCTTAGGTGGCAGGGGGGAGCTGCAGGAGTGAGGAACAGGGCAAGTGCAGAAGGGGTGGCAGTACGGATGATATTGTCTAAAAAGTTGCCATGGATGAAGGTGCAGTGGTACTCCAGTGGGAGCCACTCCAGCCAGGAGTAAAGGTCACATCGATGTGTGAGGCAGGGAGCAGAGAGAGCAAAGCGGCATACATTGTGTACGCTGTGTCCCATTTAGAAAGACTGGTTTCAGGGATGTGGGCAAAGGATACAAGGCCATAGCAGAGCATGGGTAGGAGGACCCCCTGGCTAGGGCCAGTCAAGTTACTGGGGTGAGGCTCGATATAGCTCTGTAGGCCAGGCCCAGCTTGCAGTTTGTAGCTTTGCAGGTGTTGTAGATGTGCAGAGTAAGATCCAGCTGTGGGTCAAGAGTAAGCCCCAAATACTTGACTGCTTCTGTAACAGGCAGTGGGACCCATCGGCTCCTAAGATTTTTGGAGGAGCAGGGCAGGCTTTTAACTTGGCAGAGGAGCCAAAGAGCATGACCTGAGTCTTCTTGAGATTAATGGAAAGCTTGTGGTCCTCAAGCAAGGACTGGACATGGTTAAAATTACAGTTTAACCCAGTGTTTATGGTCTTTGGTCCCGAGAGCTTGCCAGGATGAAAGAGGTAATCCACGTACAGGGTAGAGATCCCAAAGGCAGAGACCAAGGATAACTCATTTCTAAAGAGGGAAAACAAGATGGGTCCAAGGACGGAGCCTTGGGGGACAACACAGGTCACAGTAGTGGGGTCAGAGAGGGCCTTGTTGAAGTTTCTATATTGCTGCCTACCCAAAAGATAGTGTGTGAACCAGGCGAGGTCAGGGGGGAGAAGCCCATGGTCCAAACAGTGGATAGCAGAAGCGAGGGGTCAACCCGGTCAAACGCTTTGGAGAAATCTATGAAGATGACTCTGGTCAGTTTCCCTTGGTTAGTGGCAAGCCAGATAGCAAAGGTAACCACCACAAGTGCAGTGGAAGTGCTGTGCCCTTTTCTGAACCTGTGTTGAGCTGGAGAGAGGAGCTCGTAGCTCTGAAGGTAGTGGGTGAGCTGGGAGGCTACCAGCTTTTTGAGTAGCTTGCTGAAAATAGACAGGATTGCAATGGGATGATAATTGTTAAGATTTTTTGGGTCCCCTTGTTTGAGGACAGGGATGACCTTGTCCACCTTTCAAACATCCGGGATGGTGCCAGAGATTAGGGAGGCGTTAAAGATGTGGGAGATAGGCCAGGCGAGGAGGGATGCCCCCAAGCAGAGCAGTTTGGGCTTGACACTATCGTGCCCAGCTCCCATGTGAGGCAAGAGACCCATGAGGAGCTTCTGGGTCTCCTGGACAGTGACTACTTTTAGGTAGAAGGGAGGACAGCAGGAGGTCACACTGAGAGTGGGACTGGTGGCCATGGGGACAGGGGGTTGGGAGGGAGGAGCAGAGGGTTGGGAGGGAGGAGCAGAGGGTTGGGGGGACAGGCAGTCAGGTCGGAGAACTGACAGTTGAAACCATTGGTGATAATAAGGAGGTTATTGCAACTCACCCCTTCAATGATCAGGTCAGAGACCCGGGTTCTGGCAGACCCACCAACTAAGTTTTTAATGTTTTGCTAGAAGCTCTTCGAGTTTTGGGTCATGGAAAGCAGGGCTGACTGGCAGAAATTGCTCTTGGCAGAGTGGATGGCTCTTTTATAAGAGTTTCTCGACCAACAATAGTCAAGGTGGTCAGTGCAGGAGTTGGAGGACTTGAATCAAGCCCAACATTTGTCTCATTTGTCTCTTTACTTCATGAGGGATAGTAGGCCCCCATGGAGCCACTTAGTGACAGCGCCCATCACCCTTCTCTTGGTGAGTGGGGCATGTTTATTTTGCAGGGACCCAAAGACAGCAAGAAGGTTGTCAAGGGCCACTGAGGGATCATTTGAGGCAGTGACCTAGGACCAGTCCACTAGATGTAGGCCAGAAAGGTAGCTTTCAATGTCAAAATTGGAATAGTCCTGCATCTGGATCACTTTGCTAGGTATTTTAGGAGAGGAGAGGCCCCAAACGTAATAGGTAGGAGAGTGGTCTGAGATGGCATCGGGGAGGATTCCTGAGGAGACTATGTTGCCAGGTCTGTTACTCAGAACCCAGTCGATGAGGAATTCCTTCAGTTCATGAGAGGAGAGCCTCATAGGCTCAGCAATGAGCAGGCTGAGGGCGAGACCAGACAGCAGAGTCTCGTAAGGCTTGCATTGCCCCCTAGCCAGTTCAGGTTGAGGTTGCCAAAAACAAGCAACTCATTTGAACCAACTTTGTCTCTGAGACAGTCAAGTAGGGAGGAGAGCCCAAGTGTTCCTCCCTTTGGAGGGTTATAGGCACAGACCAGGTGAACCTTTTTGATGTTACCTAGGAGAAGGAGGGTGTGCAAAAACCTTATGTCACAGTAGGATAGCCCTGTGCTCCCATGGTCCTTCATGTTTCTTACTTTAGTGTGGCAGTGCAGGGTCCTTCAGACCCTACACACCCATCCCTCCATAGATGCATGGCCAAATTATCAGCATAGCCATCTAATTACCCCAGCACATGTAGTCAGTGGACAAAATGTTCAAATCTGCACCAAAATATAGTTCTGCACAACTAGAATGCCATTCTGCACCATTGGTCCAAACACACATTTTGGAAAGGATTTAAAAAATGACAGCTGTGACATATGTACAGTAAACTCATGTAATAAGAAGGCTATGTTGAAAATCTGGGGTCAAAATATTTAAGATTTCCACAGTTACAAGCATGCATACCAAATTTTCAATGAATGGGCATAACTTTGTCATTTTTTCATATTTTTGACCCAACATTTTAAACATTGTGTTCTTATCACCCCCACCTCATGAACCCCATAGATGAAATTTGTTCAGATCTGTGGGAAAGTATCATTCGGTGCCACAGGAGCGAAAACACATTCTGGGCAGGATGTGAAAAATGATAGCTGTACTGTTCATGAGGTGGTATGATAAAATGGCTATACTGAAAATCTGGAGTGAAAATATTGAAAATGATCAAAGGTATGTGTGTGCATAGAAACATTTCAATGACCGCATGAAACTTGGCCATTTTACACAAATTACATGAATATTTGAAGGCAGAAAAATACCATGCCAGCCCATCTCGTCTGCCTTTGGGGAGTTTTTTCATCAAACTTATAACATGGCCTTTTTGGGACTCCACTTCATGAACACTGCCACTGTCATTTCATTCATTGGTTCTGAAAGGTGATTTTACACAGTGACTGTACCATTCTGTGCCACAGGTGTGAAAACACATTTCAGGCAGGATGTGAGGAATGACAGCTGTACTGTTCATGAGGAGGTGTGAAGAAATGGTAATGTTGAATATTTGGAGTGAAAATACTAAAAATTGCTGATGCTACGAGCATGAGTAGAAACATTTCAATGACCATGCATAACTCAGGCATTTTTTCATATTTTTACACCAAATTTTCAACATGGGCTTTTTGGGACCCCACCTCATGAACTCCGGCACTGCCATTTCATTAATCAGTTCCAAAAGGTGATTTCTCACAGTGACTTTGAAATTACCTTACGGGTCTGATTAATGAAACAAAAGTGACAGTGTTCATGAGGTGAGATCCCAAGAAGCCCATGTAGAAAATTTGGTTAAAAAATATTGAAACATGACCAAGATATCAACAAAAGTTGAAAACACCATTGACAGCTATTATACAGCACTTACCCTGATTCTTCAGTTTGTGGTTTTGCTTTGAAGAGTGCAGACATGTCTCTGTCCACAGAAGATGACAGCAGATGACCTCCGGTGGTATGTATGAGGCAAGGGGTACATGTGGGGTGGAGGGTGCTCAGTGGGAGGGTGGGGATGGGGAGGGGAACAACGGGGATGACAAGGGACTGTTTGCTTTTTTTGTGGTTTAACAATTAAAAAGATATCTGGGAACTGTTTTCTTTTCCTACAGGTTTAAAAATCAAAAGATCTCAGGATACTGATTTCAGAACACTGGGAGTGGGCTTCCCTGTGTCACACACTACTGGGGAGGACATACATGTATTGGAACACTGGGAGTGGGCTCCCCAGTGTCCTACAGTGGGGTACTGTTTTCTTTTTATCAGGTTTAAAAATTAATAAAACACATCAGATGAGTGATTTCTGGACACTGAGAGTGGGCTCCCCAGTGTAGCACACTGCTGGGGGAGTCATACATCTATTGGGACACTGGGAGTGTGCTCCCCAGTCTCCCACACTGTTTGAGGGGGGAAACACATGAATCGGTACACTGGGAGTGGGCTCCCCAGTGTCCCACACTGGCAGGGGAGGGGCTTATATTGCTGACAGGGGGGACTGGGCACCCTGCTGTTGGCAAATTAAGAAACAAAAGTGGTAATGGGAGGGTGAGGGGTGCCACTAGACAGGGGACAACATAATGGGGTGATGCCACTTGATAACAGGGATACGGGAAAATAATTGGTGGGCAGGGGATGCCACTGGAAACCAGGCTCCCTGCAACCCAATGAACCTTGCCTGTGAAAACAAGCTACCTCCCTGGAGAAACAGGCCACCTGCCTATGAAAACAAACTTGTTTTCACATGACCATCGATTTGGTCAACGAAATTCAAAATGTAAAAACTTTTGAACAAATTAATATTTTTTCACCAAACCTTCAAAAAGCACATCTGTGAGTCAAAAGCTTTCAAATCTGAAAATTTCAGATCACAACCAAAAGCCATTTTCAAGAAACAGCAGTAAAAAGAAACTGAAAAAAAACATTTGAAAATAAAGGGGTGCTATTCTACTTTTTTCACCACTCTGTAGCTCAAAAAACACAAAAGGGATTCACACTAAATTTTGCATGTCAAGAGACCTTATCTTAGTGGCAAAGCATGCCAAACTTTGTGTGAATCTGTTGAACTGTTGCGAAGTTATTAGAGTGCAATGTTTGAGGGTTAACATTAAACTGCCTGCCAACCTAATATACTGTCACTACTGCACCAGTATAATATAGTAGTGGCAGAAAAACTGGGACCATTTCTATGCCATTCACATTTCCTGAATACTTTAGTTCCACACATCCAAGAGCATGTTTTATGTAGAGCACGACCCCTCTCCCTCCTTGCTGTCCTATCTAACTTGATTATATTTATCTAACTGTACTTCTGCATCTGTGTTTTTCCTTGAGAGCCATGTCTCATGTCAGTAAAATAACATTGTAGTTTACCAGCCTTTCCCATTTTTTAAATTGGTCAATTTTTTTTAGCCAAGCTTCATGCATTATCATGAGCCAGTTTTAAAATGTCATTGCTAGGGTGTCCGTTTTGCTGGATATCTTCACTTGCCAGCAGGAGAAGCCCTGTGAATATCAGGTTCCACTTTACATTGTTTGGTTTGTCAATTTGTTGCAGGTTAGTTCCTACCTGGGCTATTGAGCCTATATAATGGTGATATAGATTAGAAAATGAGTTCCTTCTGGTTGTTTCAAACTTCAGTGAGAATGTGGCCATGATAATCAATCAATCGTTTATTGGATAGCAAATTGAGAGTAAAACTCTCTTTTCCAATTGCGTCCAACACTAAACATACTTAATACATAGTACATAAATAAACTTTCAGTTAACCATACAATATTATATACAGAATATAAATTCATCCATAGCAATCACATTTTCTATGTAAATTATTAATACCAGACCTAAAATGAGATACCAAGGACTAATCTATGAATTTTATTCCTGTAGTCACCACGGAGGGGAATTTAAAGGGAATGCGCTGGTCCTGATCTATTTATTTTTACTTTTTTTATTTTGTTTAGGGTCTAGGGTCAGTGAATGGTATATCTAATGGGTTGCAGCTTTACAACCATGTCCATACAGCTTAGCATACTTATATCTAAGATAGGCATTGTCAAGGGGTTGCAGCTGGTCCCTGTCTAGGTTCAGTGAACAGTGAAGTAAATGGTGCATCTTTTCAGCCATCCCCATATACTGCAGGTTAGTAGGCTCATATCCAAGGCCCCTAGAATTCTGCAGCCACAGAATTTTGTGCAGAACTTGCAAACTACCACAGAACTTCTGCAATGCTACAGAAATCACTGTTCTTGGTGATTCTTTATTAATATGTTCATTTATCCATAGAACCTGGTTCCTTTCCCCTCCTTTTATATCCAAAACCCCTCTATGCTCAACATGAGATGTTATCAGTGCTGTCACATCATACATTAGCTAATTTATTAGCTGCATTCTGCCAAATAAATAAATAGTTACTTATCTACCACAGTTCCCACTCCCAGAAAAAGTGGCATAGCACATCAGGCACTGTGATATTTGCTCAACCTGTACTACAAGGCCAGCCCAGTGGCACTGAGGGGTGAGGCACAGGACACCACACCACACGCCATGCCAGCGACCTGGGTTCGGGAACAAACCTGGACCACCAGGGGTTGGCAGGAGACAGAGAGAGGATCGAGCAGCCGGAGGACTGCTCTCCTCTCTCAGGGAGGGATCCAGGGATAGTCTGGCTCAGCAGCGGCCCCTGGTGAAGACCGGTGGCACTGCAATGCACAGGGGCTCACAATCGGGGAAGACGCTGGATGGCTGCCTTCCCGATGTGAGTGGGAGCACCCACGTCATGGGCTGACAGCATTGCACGTCCCACGTCTGGGGTGTAAAACCTAAGTACAAAAGCCCCACTGGCCCGGATAGGCGACGGCCATCCCAGTGCCGAACCGCCACATGCCCAACACTGGAGCACTGCCATTGCCCTTTCAGACTCCTCGGCTCTTCATCCTCCTTGGGGCTCGGGGAGAATGCAATGCCATTGAAGATGACAGGGCTCACAGTGGGCGGTAGAGCGGCATAGGTGAGTGGATAGGCCCGAGAGAGTTCCAGTGCCTGGGGAAGACAAACAGAATAAAAAAAAAAAACTGTACTACAGCCTAGTGCAATTTTCAGTCTTACGTTATTACACTAGGGACAACTTAAAGAGCAGGTACCTACTGTCAGGCACCCAGCTCCCCTCAAACATGTATAATAGTAGACCTGCTCTACTGTTGAGAGGCATTAAATTTACTATGCGCTTCCTTCTGGTTAAACAGTTATAGCACCCCATATTTGCACCCCCATAAAAACAAAGCTTTGTCTGACACACCTCCTTTTGTGATGTCAGAAAATGAAGGCTACTTGTGTGTGTTCCATAGATCTATATTGGTGCCATTTGTCAATGACGTTTAGTACTATTTAAAGTTGCCACCTGGAACAATGAAAGTGACCGCTCCAATAAATAGGGACTGTTACTCCAGTGGCTGCTTTGAATTATTTACATGGCACCTCTAAATAGTACTAAATGCCATAGACATCGCATACATACAGGCTAATGACATGCAACCTCAGTACTCATTTTCTGACATCACAAAAGGAGGCGTGTCAGAAAAGGCTTTGTTTTTTTGGGGTGCAAATTTCAGGTGCTATAACTTTTTAACCAGAAGGAAGCACATAGAAATTTTAATGCCCCTCCACAGTAGAGCAGATATTCCATTATATATGTTTGAAGGAGCTGGGTGCCAGATGGTAGGCACCTGCTCTTTAAACAAAACCTTGACAATAGCACAGATCTGTTAAGTCCATATCTTACTTTGTACAAACTTATTGCTGCCTTCAAGGTATAGAGATGCCATCTTAAATGAATAAATGGTAAAATGAATTAACCTGTCATTTTTAAGAAAGATAAAGTAATTATACATAGAAAAGTGGAATATAATAATGTGTAGACCTGTTGAAAGAATGGACCTATTAAATAATTGCACTGTGCACATTTTTGCCAGGATTATTGATTACATATTGTCATTGGTTGATAGAATCACCTAAAAGTTATGGAGAAATGTTCTGTGCAGGGTCAGCTGTTGGGCCAGAGGGTAATGTGTTGTGTTCCCGTGCTGGCTACTCAGGTTTAAAGATGAGCTCTGGGAGCTGGCTGGGCAGCACAAGGACTGGGGGAACACATCACTGCTCTAAGCCTGGGAAGGTATGGTGCAGTGTTCTGTCACATGGGGAACAGATTGTGATGGGCTGGAGAGCTTTATCTTATAGTGGGTTCACATGCATGTCATGGCCTGATGGAGTTACGCAGTGTGTCAGGGGAAACAGGTTGGCATGAAAAATGAGTTTTGCAATATCTCCTCTATTTTGTTTATTCCATTTCCAAAGAAACCTGTATGAATGAGGGTACAATTTCATGGAAATTAACTATATATGTGTCTCCCAGAGTTTGTAACACTGCCAGCCCATTCAGAAAAGCTCACACACAGAATGAGCAAACACATAAACAGGAACAGAACACAAGAGAGCATAACAAAACTTCTAAAACTCTTGGCCCTATTATATATATTGAATACACGAAGGGCAGATCGTGTGCTCTGGCAAATATTGGCACTCTTGCATCGTGAGCTCTGGATATCTCACGAGTGCCGCTCACTCTGCAGGAGTGACAATATTTGCCATATCACACTCATGCCCATCATGTATCCTATATATGTGTATATATATATATATATATATATATATATATATATATATATATACACACACACACATACATCCAGTATCTCTCTCTCTCTCTCTTTCTATATATATATATATATATATATATATATATATTTATGTATATAATATATATATATATTATGGTAGCAGTAGTGCTACCATAGTTAGGGTGAGAAGCCATGTACATGTTAAACCTGAAATTTTGCACCTTAATAACTTGCGACCATTCAACAGATTTTCCTGAAATTTGGAATACATGATCAAGAATTATACATCTTGGGATCTGCCAACTTTCTTTCTGTTTGAATATATGGCTGCAGAGTTATTAAGTTGATCATATTACTTACGCTTTTTTGGAATTCTTGTTTTATCTCTACAGGTTCTATAGTTTCAGTAACTGGTCTGAAGTCTTCAGGGAACGTGGGCCGGGGTCCCTGATATGCCTTTTGAAGATTTCATGAAAAAATATTAAACGGTTCAAAAGTTATTCAAACAACAAGTTCCCATTATAAGTCAATGGGGAAAGTTAAGTTTGACAGTGTCGCAAATGCAGTTTTTACTTTCGCAAGTGGCCCTTATACTGTCACAAGCCATTTTGTTTTCAGCTGGTCATCAGAAAAATTCTTGGCATTTAAATTTGGGACCCTCTAGCAACCTAGTTCTTTTTGTATTCACCTAGTCGGACCCTGAGTATGCTAGGCATGTCTTTATTTTGGGGTAAAACACCCCAGAAATAGGTTTTTCAAATTTCTGGGAAAAGAACTTTCGCAAAGTACTTTCACATTTGAGAAAGCTTTCGCATAGTTCGACAATACTTTTCCAGGCTGTGGGAAAATGACAGCAATTCTTTGCCACCCTGCTGCAAAAGAATGGTTTGGTCTTTTGGGCTGAAATTTGGAGGGAACCCAGCCAACATCTCTCAGATGTGCCTTTCACTGTTTTGGTGAAGAAATAATACAGGGTGGCAAAGTTATGGCACTCCAAAGTTGACGCTTTTCCCCATAGGATAACATTACGGTGTCTGCTGCATTACAGGAATCTTTTGCTGCTCTGCTGCAAAATAACGGTTTGGTCTTTTGGGCTGCAATTTGGAGAGTAGAAAGCCAACATCCCACAGATGTGCCTTTCAGTGGTTTGGTGAAAAAATATTACAGGGAGACAAAGTTATGGCATTCCGAACTTCTCTTTTTTTCCCCATAGGATAACATTACAGCATTCGCCGCGCCTTTCAGGGCCCGTATCTCGGAAATGGTGTGAGATACAGACTTTTTGTTGGAAAAATGCTTAGTCCTCTAATGGGAAGTGAGTATAAAGCTAGCCAGGAAAGTCATAAATCATATGACTTTTAAAATTTTTTTCTACATCATAGGGTTCCTGAGATATAAGCAAATTAGTATTCCAACTCCTCATTTTCTGCTCCGAGACCCATTATTATGCATACATTCTTTGTACTCACTGTCTTTCTCTATGCAGATTTTGGGGAAAAGCAGCCTGTGTGCTTACATTACTGTTACCCTTACCACTTCTGCTTGCGGTTCCGTACCCATTTCACTTACTGTTCCCATCTACGGCACCATGTGCGTTACCCTTTGCATTTTCATTGGCGCTTGCGTTTGCATTATTTTAACCATTTGTGTCTACAGTACTGTTTATCTTTGTGTTTTGCTTTGCATCACCATGTGCATTACCATTTGCATTTGTGGGCACCGTGTTACTATGTGACAAGACATCATGTGTCGGGAGCACAGGGCCCAAAGGGCCTCTCGCTCCTGCTGCCACATTACATTCACTATTTCTCATTATCATTCTCAAAAAGAAGTGAAATTAGAGGCAAAAAACTCAGTTAATGCATTAGTTAGGGTTGTTCCACAGCAACAAAAGTGAGGAAATTCAGTGTTAGTGTTGAAAGCCCCCTTGACAACCCGCCCACACCCCAACCGCATCGGGTGCACGTTAGTTGTCGGTCCCAACTGTCACCTCATTCTCCTACATCTGCTTCTTCACACATCTGATGGGGTGAGAGTTAGGCCGCAACCCCAACAAGCACTATGCCAGTTGGGGGTGTGGGTGGGGGGTTCCAAGGGGAACTTTCAACCCTAACACCGAATTTCCTCACTTTTGTCACTGAGGAGCAACCCTAACTAATGCATTAAACAGATTTTTTTGCCATATATATATATATACACACACACACACATAGACACACATATTTGTATGTGTGTTACAGATTGCATATAAATATATAATTTATACACAGTGGGGACCTCAGGAGTGGTGTAGACAGCACATATAAATATATAAGTGATATGCAGTGGGGATCTCAGGAGTGGTATAGACAACATGAGTATAGAAATACCTTATTTATCATGTAAGGTCCCCTCTGCTTATTTCATTTATGCAATAGGCTAGGAACATAAGGGATAGATATTCTTGTTGCTTTTTTAGGCATACAATTATTTCTATAAGTCTGTTATTTTTTGAACTAGTGTTACTGTGCTTTCTCCCATCCAGACTGCTATAACTGTTGCCATGGACGTGAAGTCAGGATGACAAGCTGACACTGTAATGTGGTAGCTCATTAGTGTTGCAGAACATCTGCAGAAATGACAACCCACCACCACAGAAGTTCTGCAGAAAATGATAATCTTGCTGCAGAACTTGGTTGCAATGTGCCACAGAAAAATAGGAGCCTTGCTCATATCTAAGTTAAAGATTGTCAAGTGGTTGCAGCTGGTCCCTATCTGGGGTCAGCCCACAAGGGAGTGAGTGTATGGGATCTCACATGTAGTGCAGCTGGACCCTATATAGGGATACCAGTAGGCATAAATAAGAGGTTGCAGCTATATCAGTAGGCATAAATAAGAGGTTGCAACTTTATAACCAGCCCCATATAGGACAGTAGGTTACCCATATAAGCAAGTATCTTCTTATCTAAAGTAAACAGTCAGGGGGAACAAGGGGTGAAAATGTGCAGTCATTCTGTTCTGGATTATACCACAAGGTTAATTTGTTGGGGGGGGTAGTTAGCAAAATATGGAGTGAAGGGATACCAAGGGAGCACAAGGGGGCAGGTAGAGTAATGTGTTACAGGGGATGTAGGATAGCAGTTTTCTTGGGTATTCTCTGGGACATGAGGGCATCTGGTTTGTAGGAGTATAGGTCAGCTGAGGGCAGAGGTATTTGCTGCTCAGAAGGCAGTTAAGAGCATTAATGAGAAGATTATATTTGAATGGTGTGTAAGTGGAGCAGGGCAGAGTGCCTGGTGGTAAAGTAGAGGAGCCCAGATGGGGTTGGGGGTTTGGCAGGGGGATGGGGAAGCCAAGGCAAACTCACAGTGTCCATCCTCCACAGTGGGCGAGGAGGTAAAAGAGCAGGGGGTGGACACTAGTAGGAGGAACAGAGAGAGCAAGGAATGATGGGCGCACCTCCAGTGGTGCTGTTGTGGAAGATTCCTCCCACTGACTTGAGAGAATAAAGTCAGCATCAGTGTGGGGAGAGGGAGCATCAGCAGACAAGGGATTTGTGTACTAGAGGAGGAGACTATGGTGAGGTGGGTAAAGGGGCAGGTAGATGTAGAAATTTTGGTGGCAGGGCAGGGAAGGAGTAGGGACAGGCAAGGAGGGAGCCAAGTGGAGGACAGGCAAGGAGTTCAGTGGGGCAGAGAGGGGGGCATGCAGCTAGTCTGGATGGGTATCGGGCAGGAGGAAACTGGATTCAGAGAGAACCTAGGACAAAAAGGAGGGTGGAGGTCAGACTGAGAAAGGTGAGAAGGACAGTGGAGGAGGGAGGGGATGCAGGGTGGGTGGGTGAGGATTAGATGGTCATGATCCTGGGGGACTTCATAGTTAATGGAGTGAAGTGTGAATGCTGAGGATGAAAACAGGTAGGGTAGGCCCATGGACATCTGACTGCAAGGGAAAAGGGTGGGCAGACACACATCATTGGTCACCTGGGTACAAACAACTTGGGTGGTAGTGAGGGAGGGGTGGTTCAGGAGAGGTTCACAGAAGTGGGGAGGCTCTTCAGTAAGGTGGGGTAGTCATTAGGCTTCTTGGAGGTGCTACTGGTTCAAAGCACCAATGCTGCAAGACAAAGAAGGATTGAGGATTTCAATGTCTGCAAAGAGGAGTAACATAGGCTAATTGTAGTTTAAGGGGACAACTGGAAGAATAAGGACCAGTATGCACCAGACAGTCTACACCTGAGCAAGGAGGGTATGAAGATGCCGAAGGCCAGATCAAAGGGTATATGAACAGGGAACTGCATTTAAACTGACAAGGCAGGCAGCAGGTGTCACAATACCCTTAGTCACCTGGAGTAGGAGGCCAACATGTCTCCATCCCAATCAGGGCAACGGCATGGGAGCATCACATAAGAGTGAGAGAGAGGAATAATAAAGGCAGGCAGATGTGACTTGAATCAAGGGGAGCAGGTGACCCAGGAGTGAAGGGGGACTCAAATCATGGTGGAAGGTTGTGTCTCTGAATGCAAGAAGCCTAGGGAACAAAATAGCTAAGTTACATTCGTTGATGGCAGAGGGTGAGGTTGACATTACATAGATACGTAGATACAGTCAGCAGATAAGCTCAGCCAGGACCTTCCAGTCTGCCCGTTTATGCTACCTTACAAAGCAGCCAGTGACCCTATCTGGTCACTTGCTTTAGCTTTTTCATCCCATCGCTAATATTCCTTTATTCCTGTCCCATGCATGTTTGAAGACTGCCACCGTACAGACAGCCACCACTTCATGGGGCTGGCTATTTCATGCATCCACCACTCTCTTTCTATAAAAAAAGACCTTCCTGACATTACCCCTTACACAGCCACCCATCAGTTGCTGCCGTGATGTGGACATGGATCACACTGAATCATGACTTTACCTCTCTGTTCCTGAATACAAGCTGTATAGGATGGATGAGGGGAAGGAAGAGGTGGAGGAATGGCTTTGCACATGGGGGGATGATAACCTGTACAAAGGAGGAGATAGATGGAAGGCAGATGTGTTGTGGGTACAGGTACAATAAACAAAAGGAAAAGACTGAGGATAGAAGGTGTGTACAAAAAGATTGGGACAAAAACGAGGGTGCTAGATTATAGGAGGGCAGATTACAACAAGGTGGGGTAGTCCTGGGGGGTCACCTTGCTAGAATCAGAAAAGAATAGGAGAAAGACCAACAATGGGATGCTATTAGAGCTGTGCAGAATGAGACAATTCTGAATTTGTGGAATGTCAATGAAATTTCATGAAATTCCATGAAATGTCATGGAATTTTTTTGAAATGATGCAGAATTAAAAACATGTATTAATTTAGTCATAACTTGGCTGTCTTTTAAGGTAGATCTATGAAGTTCAGCATGATTACTGCGTGGGAGGAGTTCCAATGATATGCCACATATCACGAAATTAGAATGGATTATCTCAAAATTACAGGTGCTCAAAGTCCCTCATTGTTTTGTGGGAAATATGTCATTTTTTTCTGCAAATACCTCACTCATCTCTTGGGCCAAATATCTTAAATTTTGCATGGGGAACTCAGGGAGCTGAAGAAGGGCCGAAGCTTGGAGCACTGTTGGAGGAAGACCAGGCAGAAGGAGGACAAACTGGCCTTGCGTGTACATTATAATGCGTACCTTGGGGCAATCAACTGTAAGAAGGTGGAATTTCTATCCAGGGAGATTGCTGCTGGTCAGAAATGACCAGCTGTGCTTTTTCAGACTGTGGACAGGCTACTTCATCCAGCCTGTCTACAGTCGAAGAAGGCTTTTTTCAACACTGAATGGGAAGAGTTTGCTTGGTTCTTCTCAGACAGGGTGTCTGATATCCAGCAGGGAATTCCTTCAGTCAGCCAGTCCACAGCTGACAGTGGTCACCAGAAGTGTCCTGAGTACTCTCTGTCTGATTGGGAAGAGTTTTGACCGGTGAAGGTAAATGAGGTAATTGAGGTAGCAACCAATCTGAAACACACATTCTGTGAACTGGACCCAGTGCTGACATGTTTCTTGATGAGATGCATCAATGCTGCTGGCCCAGTGTTTGCCTTGATTATCCACTGTTCCCTGTCAAGGGGGGGTCTTCTCTGATGCTTTGAAGGAGGCCTTGATGAGACTGCTCCTAAAGAAACTATCTTTGGACCCAGAGGTCAGGACAAATTACTGTCCCATCTCCAATCTCCCATTTTTGGTGAAGATTGTGGAGAAGGTAGTGGTGCTTCAATTGGAGGAGCACCTTGTGACCCATGAGTTATACAAACTCCTCAAGTCAGGGTTTCAGGTGAGGAATAGCACAGAAACCACAGTTGTTTGGGTGCAAAATGATATCCTCAGGACTAGAGATTGAGGGGAAAGGACAATTCTTGTTCTCCTTGATCTCTCATCAGCATTTGACACTGTGAACCATTGTGTGTTGCTGGACCACCTTAGGGTATTCTGTGGACTCACCGGTATCATCATGTGCTGGTTTGAGTCATTTTTAAGTAACAGGAGGCAAAGGTTTGTAATGGGGTATTTCTCCTCCTCCTCTAGTCTCCAGTTGTGCAGAGTTCCCAAGAGTTCTGTTTTGTCCCCAGTGTTATCCACAGTGTACATGCTACCTCTGGTGGGGATCATTAGGAAGTATGGTCTGGGGTTTCATTGCTATGCTGATGATACCCAGCTATACTTGTCCTTTGTCCAAGGAACATCCGGTGTGGCAGACATGCTAAACATCTGCCTTGCTGAGATCAATCACTGGATGGCCTCCAGCTGGTTGTGACTGAACCCAGATAAGATGGAGGTATTGGTGGTGGAGTTGAACTGAGTGGGGGATAGGATGGCTTCTGGTGCAGAGACTGGATTGGTTCTGGGATTGGTCCCATTGAAGGCCTCCTCTGAGTGCAGAATCTTGGTGTCATCCTGGACAGGGATTTGACGATGCAGGCACAAGTGTCTTCCTCTGTCCGCTCCTGTTTTTTCCATCTCAGGAATGTCACCAGGATAAAGCACCTTGTGTAGCCTCTGGACCTCCCCATTTTGATACATGCCTTGGTGATATCAAGGCTTGACTACTGTAACGGGCTCTACCTTGGGGTCACAGGAGGAACTCTTCATACACTGCAGTTGGTGCAAAATGCAGCTGCCCGGTTACTTACGGGGCAGCCTAAATATTGTCATATTACACAGGTACTGCATGAGCTGCACTGGTTGCTGGTCAGGTGGAGGATTTCTCTTTAAGGTGGGTCTTCTCACCTATAAGGCCCTACATGACCAGGGCCCTGGTTATCTGATGGACCTTCTTACACCTGCTGTCTTGGTCTGTCACCTCTGCTCCTCTGGTAGGGGCCTCCTGGCAATTCTCAGGACGTGGTTAAAAACATCCGGTGACAGGGCTTTTAGTGTCGCCAGCCCTATTCTGTGGAATTCACTACCCCTTGGGGTTAGGGAGGCCCCATCTTTGGAGGTATTCAAGGTCCACCTCAAGGCCCTCCTGTTTGCCCAGGCTTTCCCCGACCTAGCTGTTCAAGAGAGACCAGTATGTCAAGGTTTCTATCTCAGTTTCTGGCTGCCATGCTTTTAAATTTTCTAGGCAAATTTATTTTATTTTATAATTTATGGAATTGATATTTATTTTGAGTTTTGGTTGTGTTTGATTTGTTTGTTTTGCTTGCATGGTGCCCAGAGCCTCTGGGATTGGGTGTCTTTCTTAAATAAAAATTGCCTTGCCTTGCATAATTATGTGATGATAGGTGTTCTAACAATGTGCCAAATGTTATAACATTAGGATGGATTGTCTCACAATTATAGGTGCTCAAATGCTGTCATTTTATTTTTTGTGGGAAATTTCAAGACAGGTAGCAAGCATAGTTACCTTCTCAGAGGTGCTGCCAGTCCATAGCAGGGGTGAGGCTAGGGTACTGCACACCATGCAGTTTAATGAATGGTTGCAAAACTGGTGCAAAGCACAGGGCTTTGGCTTCACTGGGGACTGGGGGTACACCTGGAGAGATGAAGGTCTATACTGGCATGATGGTCTGCATCTGTCCACGAAGGGAACCAAGCTCCTAAGTGACAGGTTTAAATGCTTCCTTGACAAGCTTTTAAACTAGCCAAGGGGGGAGGTGCTGATAAGAGGCAGGAAATGTCAAGCCTTCCCCAACAAAACACAGCAGGTAGTAAGGTAAACACTGAGGTACAGAGCTCAACAGAGGGCAGGACAGGGGTAAATGGAAAAATAGACAAGGGCAATAAGAGCAGGGAAGGGTTAAAAAAGGATAAAGCCAACATTAAATGGATGCCATCGAGTACCAATGCCCGTAGTCTGGGAAACAAGCTTCCTGAGCTAGTAGCCCTGATGGGAGATGAAAAATTGGATATTGTGGCAGTCATGGAAACATGGTACATGGAGAACCATGACTGGGATGTCAACATACCAGGGTACACAGTCTACAGAAGGGACAGGGAGGGTAAAAGTGGAGGTGGAGTAGCTCTCTACATAAGGGAAGGGATCAAAGCTACAGAACTAAAAAGTAAAGGGGGAGGACAAGAGGCACTCTGGGTCACCTTGGAGACAGGGAATGGCATCACAATCTGCATAAGGGTTGTATACAGACTCCCGTCTCAAGGGGAGGAAACGGACAAGAAAATTATGGAAGACATTCTCAAAATGGCTGAAAAGGGGGAGATACTGTTGATAGGGGACCTGAATATGCCAGATGTTAACTGGATGACATGTACTGTAGCCACATCCAAGAGCAGGGTCATTCTCGATGCCCTGCAGGGGGCAGGCCTTAGACAGCTAGTGTTGGAACCCACTTGGGAGGGAGCAATACTAGACCTGGTACTCTCAAATGGAGAGAGGATCACAAATTTAGAAGTCAGTAGACATCTGGGAACAAGTGATCACTTCACAGTGTGCTTCACAATAAGCACAACCATGGAGACAAGCCACACAAAAACAAGGATACTGGACTTTAGAAGGGCAGACTTTGGCAAAATGGGTGAATACCTGAGGAATGCACTAGCAAATGGTCAAAAAGGAGGGGCGGAAGAACAATGGAGAAAAATCAAAACTGCTATCATACAGACAACAAGCCTTTATGTGAAACAAATAAAGAAAACAAAGCAGAGTAAAAAACCACTATGGTTCTCAAAAGAGGTGGCAGGGAAGGTTAAGGAGAAAAAGGCTGCATTCAAAAAGTATAAGGAATCACAGAAGGAGCACGACAGGGAACTGTATCAATTAAAGCAGAAAGAAGTGGGGAAGGCAGTCAGAATAGCAAAGGCCCAAACCTAGGAAAAAACAGCCAACTCAGTTAAGAAGGGAGATAAAACCTTCTATAGGTACATTAGGGAGCATAGAAAGGTTAAGGGAGGAATAGTGAAGATTAATAAAGGAGAGAGGAGGTGGGCAGGAGGAGACAGTGAAAAGGCAGAGATACTGAATGAATATTTTTGCTCAGTATTCACAAAAGAAGATGAGGTTGAGTTACCTAAACCAGACAATAGAAGCACTCTGGGTAGGGGGCTTGACACCAGTCCATTTACAGAAGAAAGAGTCCTGAAAGAACTCCTCAAACTCAAGGTGGACAAAGCAATGGGGCCTGATGGGATTCACCCCAGAATCCTAAAAGAACTAAGGGAGTGCCTAGTGACACCACTGACCACACTCTTTAACAAATCATGGGAGGATGGGGTGGCACATGAGGACTGGAGGAGGGCAGATGTGATTCCCTTTCACAAAAGTGGGAGCAAGGCAGAAGTAGGAAACTACAGACCTGTAAGTTTGACCTCAGTGGTAGGGAAAATGATGAAATCACTTCTGAAAGAAAGAATTGTTGAGTACCTAGAGGCTAGCGGGGCACAGGACCCAAAGCAGCATGGATTTACAGTGGGAAGGTCATGTCAGATGAATCTAGTTGATTTCTTTGACTGAGTGACCAAAGTAATAGACCAGGGAGGGGCCGTGGATATGGCCTACCTAGACTTTAGGAAGGCATTTGATACAGTCCCACACAAAAGACTAATAATCAAGTTAGCCAGCCTGGGAGTGGGTTCCAGGGTGGTAACATGGGTAGCAAACTGGCTGCACAATAGGACACAGAAGGTAATAGTGAATGGAGCACATTCCGAAGAAAGGGGGTTACCAGTGGAGTACCTCAGGGCTCAGTACTGGGTCCAGTCCTCTTTAACATCTTTATAGGTGACATTGCAGAGGGTCTGGAGGGAAAGGTATGCCTCTTTGCAGATGGCACAGAGATCTGTAACAGAGTTGATACACAAGAGGGGTTAAAAAGGATGAGAAGGAACTTGGCAAGGTTGGAGGAATGGTCAGACATATGGCAACTTAGATTCAATGCAAAGAAGTGCAAAGCAATGCACCTGGGAAACAAAAACCCAGGAGAAGAGTACACAATAGCAGGGGAGGTACTAACAACAACAAAAATGGAAAAGGACTTGGGGGTAGTCATATCAGATGACCTAAAGGTGGGTAAGCAATGAATGTGAGAAGTCAGTAAGGAGAGCCAGGGGGATACTGGGATGCATAGGACGGGGCATCACAAGTAGAACAAGGAAAGTGGTTATCCTTCTGTACAGACAGTTGGTAAGACCCCATCTGGAATACTGTGTGCAGTTTTGGAGACCCCATCTATGCAAGGACATAGACAGGATGGAAGCAGTCCAGAGGAGGGCAACTAAAATGGTGCAGGGTCTGCATCAGAAACCATATGAAGAGAGACTGAGAGAGCTTAATATGTATACTCTTGATGAAAGGAGGGACAGGGGGGACATGATAGAAACTTTTAAGTACCTCAAGGGAATCAACAAAGTCCAGGAGGGTAGCATCTTTCAGAAAAAGAGATGTGTAAGAACAAGGGGGCACAATTTAAAGATAGAGGGGGGGACGGCTAAGGGGTAATGTGAGGAAATTATTTTTCATGGAGAGAGTGGTAGGTGCATGGAACCACCTTCCTGGGGAGGTTGTTGGATCTAAAACAGTGGGGGAATTCAAACATGCATGGGACAGACATAAGGCAATTGTAGTTGGGGGTTGCAGGAAGTAGACTGTTAGTTAACTAGTATCTGCAGCTTATCCAATAGGAAGGGAAATGGGCAGACTGGCTGGGCCAAGTGCTCCTTATCTGCTGTCAAAGTCTATGTTTCTATGTTTCTATTTTTATCTGCATATACCTCAGCCATCTATCAGTATAGAGATGGTAAATTTGTCATGATTGCATGATGATAAGTGTTCTAAAATGTGCTAAATTTCATGACATTATGATGCATCATCTGAAAATTATATGTGCTCAATGTCTGCCATTTTATTTTTTACGGGGAATTTCATAAAAGAAATTATTTGCATATGACTCATGCACCTTTAGAACTAGACATGTGTAAATTAGGATGAATAACCTTTATGCAATGATTACATCATCTTCTAAAAATGGAGACAATTGGATTAGAGATTTTTAAGTTATAGGGGTTCAAAGTATTAATATGTAAATATTTGCAAAATTCTGTTAAAACTCTGAAAAATGTGAATGTTTGTAATTTCTCTGCTCTTGCAGGCATAGTCTTCACATTTGACATGCATATTTGATGTCAGTGTATCCTGATGTCTAACACAACTGGATACATTGGTTTAGCTGTTTTAAATTTACAATGGAAAAAATATTGGTAACATTTTCTTCAATATGTATGGAAGCATATAGATAAAGTGTCCAGAATTCTTTTTGTGGAATTTAACATTCACAATGCATGTATCACTACTTCATTTGATAAGCCAGGTTGAACTTTTTGCAGTCCTTCTGTTCCTCTCTGGTTGACTATTTTGCCCCCCTCCCTTCTTTCCTGGCATAGCCAGACAGGCTCAGTAGATGTACTGATCCCTCTGATATCCTCTTTGTTCTTTACAGTGACAAAATCCCTTAAAATGTGAGTTACCTACTACTTTTCCAATCAACCTATCCCATATCAATAGCCAGAATTTTTATTTTCTGGTGCCCCAGACATTGTCTTCTCCAACTACATCTTTTTGAGAACCTCTAAGTCCCAGAACTGCACGTATATCAGGCTCCCTAGATTACCAATTTATTGGTTGTGATCCTTATATATACTGCATTCAGGCTGGAATTGTCGACACTGTGTGCTTCCTTGCTCTAACTGGGGGGGGGTCTACCACTGGTGTGCTACCCATCTCAGCTGTCCATTTCTTGGTGAAACTATTCATCTAATTCCTGAACCTGGTGACTCACTGAACTACCTGCCTCTCATACCACTGTCCTTGAATTAGAATCCCCCAGATAAGGCTGAGTGAAATTAAAAAAATCCAATTTTATGGTATTTTCATAAAATTCTACAATTTTCACAAAAAACTCATAGAATTTGACTTTAAGTACAGATGTTATTTTGCAATTTCTTGCAACAAGCAGTTAATAACACTGGCACACAGTCTCCTTGTAAGGTCTAAGAACATGCCAAATTTATTAACATAGCATTCTCTAGTTTTAAAGTTTCAGGGGTTTATAAATTAGCAGTTTACATTCTTGAAAAAATGTATTTGACAATATTGTGAAAGTTTGACTCCTTTTAATTCAGTCCCATTGAAAGGTATAAATATGAACTTTGTCAGAAATGACAATGTAGTGTAGTAGTTTAAGTGTTTCAAATCTGTTTACGTTTGGATATGTTTTTTTAAAATTTACAGGGAAATAACTGAAATTTAAATTTTGGCAACATGTTTGGCAGGCTATCCCTCAGTCCCATTTAAAGCTAGAAATATGATGCTATGTGCATATATAAATGTAGTGATATTATGCATACCTGTAAAATTGTCTAAAATTTCAATGAATACTATCACAAGTATACTAAAATAACAGAAATCTTAATTTTTGCAAAATGTATGATTCTCTATAATTCAGCCACCTTTGAATCTTGAAACTTAAAACATGGTGCACATACCCTAGTTGCATGTTTTCCTACATCCTGTAACTGTGGAGAAATTTGGATAAGAAGTTTTAAAATTAGATCATAACAGAAAATTAAATTTTGATTAAATGTGTGGCCACCCACAGCTCTGCCCCTTTGAACCTATGACTCTGAATTGTGGCACAGTAATCTAAACCTTTTCTGTCTACATACAAAATTTGATGTCAATTGGATGTGTTATTTTACAAGTAGAGCAAAATAACTGAAATATAAAATTTGGCAAAATTCTGCAGACTTTTCATGCAAATTCCGTAAAATTCCATGGGATCGGAATGGTCAGTGTGTGGGCATTCTACAGGTGGAATTTTATACTGCATGCAGCTCTAGATGTTATCAAGGAGGGCACAGTTATGGAAGCCTTTTCTAACTGTCTGTGTACCAAGTTTGATGTCAATTGGATGCGTACTTTTAAAAGTAGAGTAACATAACTGAAATTCAAAATTTGGCAAAATTCCACAGAATTTTTGTGCAAATTCCATGAAATTCCACTGAATCAGAATGGTCATTCTGTGGTCTTTCTGTAGGTGGAATTTCATATTCTGTGCAGCTCTAGATGCTATCAAGGAGGGGCTGTTGGCAGCCATTAACAAGTGTGCCAAATTAAACACCGAAATATCTACAGCCAAAAAACCCAGCTAGTTTGATGGGGAAGAAGCATAGGCAGGTCAGGAGCAAGAAGGCAGCCTTCAGGAAGTACAAACACACCCAGAGGGATGAGGATATGAAGCAGTACTGTACTAATGCAAGGGAGGTGGGCAAGGCACTATGATCAGCCAAAACCAAGAAAGAGCTGCAGCTACCAGAGGGGTTTATGATGGGGGAGAAAGCCTTCTTCCAGTACATTAGAGAAAAACAGGGCATCAAGAATGGGATAGTCTGGTTGAAGGAGGGTAGACAGTGGGTAGTGAGGAGAAAGTGGAAGTACTTAATGAGTACTTCTGTTCAGTCTTCACTAAGGAGAAGAATGGCTTGGTACCCCAGGGAAAAAAGGGAGGAGGAAATGGGGTTGGAGAGGTCATGAACAGGGAGATTGATGTTGATTGGATGAAGAAAAATTTGAAGGCCCTGAAGGTAGACAGGTCCCTGGGACCAGATGGCATATGCCTGAAGGTGCTTAGGGAACTGGAAGATGTGCTGGCAGGTCCCCTAGTGGACCTGTTTAGCAACTCTCTGGAAATGGGGGAAGTCCCCCTGGACTGGAGGACAGTTCATGTAGTGCTGCTACATAAGAGTGGGATGAGGGATGACCCAGAAAACTATTAACTGGTTATCCTGACCTTGATAGTGGGGAAACTCATGGAAACCACACTGAAGAAAAGACTAGCAAACTTTCTGGAAGACAATGAGCTCAAGATGAGAGGCAGCATGGGTTTGTGTCAGGACAGTCCTGTTAGACCAACCTGATTCATTTCTTTGTCTGGGTGATCAGAACAATGGACAGGGTCCAAGCAGTAAACATGCTGTATCTGGATTTCAGTAAGACTTTTGACTCTCTTCCCTGTAGGAGACTAATTAGGAAGATGGAGGACCAGGAGGAAAGGGGCAAAATTGGCTCTGTGGGCAAGAAACTGGCTCCAAGATTGAACAAAGCCTGAGGGTAGTGGTTAGGTGGGAGGTTCTAAGAGGTTAGATCAGTCACTAGCAGGGTCCCACTAGGTCTTGGTGCTCAGTACAGTGTTAAGATCTTCATGAGTGACATTGCAGATGGGATAAAAGTCAAGACATGCCTGTTTGTGGATGACACAAAGTTCTATGGCAGAGTGTACACAGAAGATGGGAGACAAGATATTAGATAACACCTTGTTACACTGGAGAGGTGGTCTGGTATTTGGCAACTGGGATTCAACACAAAAAAATGCAAGGCAATGCACCTGTGGGCAAAGATCCCAGAGACCATATACTGGCTGGGGGATGTTCAAGTTACGAAGTCAGGGAAAGAGAAGGATTTTGGAAGCGATCATTATAAGTGACCTGAAGCACTCAGCACACTGCAGGAGAGTGGCAGCCAAGGCAAATTGGATGCTGAGCTGTATAACCAGGGGTATTACCAGCAGAAAAGTGGGAGACATTCTGCCACTGTACATATTAATGGTTCGGCCACATCTGGACTACAGTGTGCAGTGTTGGTGCCCTTATCTAAAGAAATACATCAACACTCTGGTGGTGGTCCAAAGGAGGGCTACCAAGATGATCCAGAGTCAGTAGGGCAGACCATACAAGGAGACTCCTAAGGATCTCAACAGGTACTCCATGCAGAATAGAAGGGAGAGGGGAGATATGATCATAACCTTTACATTCTTTAGAGGTATTAACAAAGTAAGCTGTGAGAGTTTCTTCAATCTTAGTAGGAATCAAACTACTAGGGGGCACTTCTTCAAGATGGTGGGGGGAAGATTCAGTAGGGAGATGGGGAGGCACTTTTTCACTTAGAGGGTGGTGGTGAAATGGATTGAGTTGCCAGAGGAAGTTGTCTCCCTAAGAACTGTGAACAGCTTCAAGAGAGGATAGGACAGAGTAAAAGGGAAAGTTGAACTAAGGGGGTCAAGGGGTGAACATTATTGGGGGAGGAGTGGATAACGGGGACAGGGAAAGTTCCATCAGTAGGTGCTAAGGGGGCTGGAAACTCACGCATACATGGCACACTGAAAGGCCTTTTTCTGCTGATTCAATCCTATGTTTGTATGTACATTCATTTTGGTGATGAGCATGGTTCTTAGATCCTAGACCACGTAAGAAAACTGCAATGCAGATTAGTAATTTTAATACCGATATTTTGCAATGAGAATACAGGCAGAATTTGTTAGACCTTGAAACAGTTGTATTCGGGTATTCAGTAATTTATCTCATTTGGACTTCTACCACTTAATTTAAATCAGTATGTGTGAAGTACATCTCCATGTCCTGGATATTTGAAATCCTAAATCCTTTTTACCTATTCAAATTGGTAGCTCGGTAAAGCACACTGGTCCTTGACTTATCTCTGGGTGATCTGAGAACTGCTATCACAAGCATAGGCACAGTGGAGTGAGCTGTAATTGGAGAACACTTCAGCCAAAAAGTGCAGGAAGTCTGCTTGGCTGAGGAAATGCTGGTGTGTAATGCAATGCACCTGGGTGTAAAGTAATGCAGCTGGGAAATAAAAGCCCAGGAAAAGAGTACACAATGGGGGGAAGGTGGATGGAGAGGAGGAATGGAAGCAGCTGCAGGGGGACCTAAGCAAGCTAGAAGAGTGGTCAGAGAGGTGGCAGCTGGGGTTCAATGCAAAGAAATGTAAGGTTATGCACTTTGGGGTGAAGAACCCAATGAGAGAATACTGGCTGAGGCGGGTAAGCTGGCGATCACTGAGGAGGACCTATGGGTAATGACAACAGGGACCATGAACAACACTGCCCAGTGCAGGAGAGCAGCTGCAAAAGTGAACAAAATGCTGGGGTGCATAGCGAGGGGTTTTTCATCCAGGTGAAGAGAGGTAATCTTGCCCCTTTACAGGTGACTGGTAAGCCCACACTTAGAGTATTGTGTGCAGTTTTGGAGACCATACCTAAAGAGTGATATCAGGCTACTGGAGGGGTGCAGAGGAGGCAACAAAGATGATACATGGAATGGAGGGGAGACACTATGACAGCAGGCTTGGAGACCTGAATATGTACACCCTAGAGGATAGAAGGGACAGTGGGACATGATAGAGATATTCAAGTATCTGAGGGGAATCAATAAAGATGGGGCAGATGGGGTCTTTAAGTTAAGGAAGGGGAGGGTCACCAGGGGGCATGGGCTAAGAATAAAGGAGGGAAGATTTAGGAAGAAATGAGGAGATACTATTTCACCGAGAGGGTGGTAACAAAATAGAATGACCTACCAGAATGGGTGGAATCATGTAAATCTGTGAATAGCTTCAAAAGGACATGTAAAGGGAGAGGCATCACCAGTAGAAAACAAGAATTTGTTATCCCTCTGTACAGACAGTTGGTGAGACTCCATCTGGAGTACTGTATCCAGTTCTGGAGACCCCATCTCTGCAAGGACATAGACAGGATGGAGACAGTCCAGAGGAGGGCAATTAAGATGGTGCAGGGTCTGCAACAGAAGGCATACAAGGAGAGACTAAAGGAGCTTAGTGTGTGCACCCTTGAGTAAAAGAGGGAGAGGGGTACATGATAGAAACTTTTAAGTACCTCAAGGGAATCAACAAAGTCCAAGAGGGTAGCATGTTTCAGAAAAAGAGATGTGCAAGAACAAGGGGCCACAATTTGAAGATAGAGGGGGGACAGCTCAGGGGTAATGTGAGAAAGAATAATTTTACAGAGATGGTGGTGGACACATGGAACGGCCTTCCTGAGGAGGTTGTGGGGTCAAAAACAATGGGGGAATTCAAGAATGCATGGGGCAGACATAAGGCAAGGAAGAAATAGGCTGTTGGTTAACTAAGATCTGCAGCTTATCCAATAGGTAGGGAAATGGGCGACTAGGTGGGCCAAGTGTCCTTATCTGCCGTCAAAGTCTATGTTTCTATGTGTGGGTTATTTCCCAAGGCCAGATTTTCCAGACTTGTGTGACTTGGTGACTGAAAGCTAATCTTTCTGGTTAAATAATTCCTCTTTCCCTTTCCCTTTACCTTTATGCATAGGAAAAAAGAAATCTTTTTCCCAAGCTGGAGAGAAGGTTGTGAGTGGATGAGGCAGCAGGAGTGAGCAGGGTACACAGGTAGCTGAGAAGTCTGTTTAACCAGAACTTGAAGCCATAAAGAGCCAGGTGCTGAACACATCTACATTGCTTTTCAATGAAGGCCAGTTTAGATTATTATAAGGTGTGCAGTAGTGGGTTTGTGCGATGCAGTGGAGAACCTGTGAAGGGCATTCAGTAATAAATATAATTTGGATGAATGGCACTGGAGGGGGGCAATGTAGAAGATTGCATGACCAAAGCTAATTACAGGAAGGATCAAAAGTACAACAAAGCACTTTATTTTAGACTTTTGGAGAGGAAGTTACCCACCTTGTAGAGGGCTCCAGGCTTTTATATAAGACTTAGAAGGCATCAGAGACTGAATGTGAAGAGAAAAGTCCAGGGATTGGTCAAGTAGGATGCCAAGGTACTTATATTCAGGTACCGACTTCAGGGTGACATCATCCAGGGGTTTTACATCCAGCATAGGGCCACTTGACAGACAGGCTTTTATTACAGCAACAACATAGTGACACAATTTTAGACTGATTTAGGGCTAGAATATTTGCTCTACACCAGTCAGAGTGGTTACTGAAATCAGATTACAGGGCAACAGAGATGTCAATGGGTCTATGACAAGAGCTAAATAGAATGGTGTTTTCACATTATTAAGGATTTTACAGGACTTTACAGTCTGTGGGAGATTGTTTCTAAAAATATTGAAAAGAAGAGGCCCAGGAGAAGTGCCTCGAGGGACCCCATAAGGACTTGCCTGGGGTCAGACAGGGCATAACTTGTACAGACAGTTTGGGAACAACCAGAGAGATAGGAGGAGTCATAATAGCTACAGTGTATATCGTCAAATCCACATTCACACATACAATGGAGCTATAAGATTCCTAGCGGGCAAAGTCTTTCCAATATTAGGTACAACAGATGCAGTATGACAGCCTGGCTACAATCAACTTGTACATTGTCCTGCTTATATCTTATGCATGGCTGTAGTTATTTTTTTAGTCAAACCTTTGCTAGTCCCATAGTCTACATGACGGCATCCTCCCAACCCCATCACTGAACATCTGATGGACTGACCAGTTAGATAACTACTTGCCCAGCACTACCATGTGATGGGTAGCCAATGACAGTTATGTGTGATTGTGGGAAGTATTAGCATCTCCCTGACAGACCATGGCTTTTTCTCAAGCTCCATTATTTTCTGTACAATGCACCAGTTCCTGAAATTGCATGACAGAGAAAAAGACTCCACTATTAAAAAAGAATGTCTTGCTACAAATGGGTAATGGAGTCCTTTAAGTTTTATTTGCTAGGAGCTGACTTTTTACTTATAACAGACCACAATCCTCTCTGTTGACTTAATTAAATGAAGGACAAAAATCCCAGACTCACAAGGTGATACCTAGCACTACAGCCATTTCAATTCAAAGTGATGCACAAATCCAGAAAAAGAGAATGTCAGTGCTGATTTTCTGTCAAGAGTGAGGTGGGGCATCATTGCCGACTTAGTGTGTGACCATGAGTGCTAAGAGCTGCTAGGTCTCCCCCCCCCAGTTGTTACCAGCCACATTCCAGGTATAAGCCTACCCATTTGAAATGTACTTTGAGTTTCAGCCTAGCACAGCAGAAGAAGAGCTTTTGAAAAAGGATATCAAGGCATTTCTAAAGGTTGCGATAATGACCCCTATAAAAGAATCAAAAAACTTGGCAGGAGCTTCAAAAATTAAACTAAATAAAATGATGCCGACAAGGAAGACTTCATTAATGCCAAACAAAAAGCAACTTCATTAACATTTGATGCTGCAACCTCTTTGACTGGTAATTCCAGTTGCCTGGTAGTATCCAGCTTCCTCCTTGTCTGACTATGGTTCACTTGTCTCCCTGCCCAAGCCTTTCCACCAAAAGCTTCTTCAGACTTCAAAGCTCCTACTACATTGTTATCCACTTCACTGATAGTCTCCCCAAACTCACACACCACTGTGACCTTTATAAGCTTACTGGTTGGCCCTCCCTTGAGGCATGCCTCAACTGCAAGATATCCACCTTCTTCATCAAACTCTCCCGAGGGCTGCTCCTGGATTGCTTCACCTCTCTCTTCCAGACAGCCACCACCACCAGGACTACTAGACTGTCCTCCATGCTCTCTTTCACAGTACCTTTCTGCCAGACCGCTCAAGGCCAGAAAACACTTTGCTTTATGGGACCAAAGCTCTTCAACTCTCTCCTTCCAGAACTAAAACTCTGTCCCTCCAAAAATGCCTTCAAACACAATATCAGGAGACATTTCACCTTCACCTACTCCTGCACATGTTGCCAGACCTAAACTGGCCCCCCTACTGCACTCTGTCCCCTCATCTTCTGGTTAGCCACCTCTGGCACTTACTCTCCCCTCTCTCTAGCACTTGTAATATTGTTAATACACTTAGGTGAGTTTTAGAGTGCACTTACATTTTGTTTCCCATTGCTGCATTGCTTTATTCTTTAACCCTCACTAAATGCTTAATGTCCGTTTTGAATTTCTTAAATCACCCAGGCTAGTTCACAGTTCACCTGTTAGTCCATGTTTTCCTGATTTTTATTGTTTCATTCTGTTATCCCTACCTGAGATTTACTGTTCTTTGCTGTGTTTGTCTCATGATTGATTTATGTAACTGGATGCTTGTATAAATGGGCAGCAATGCTCATATGCCTTTCTAGAATAATCAATAAAAATGAAATGAAAATGAAATAATTCAGCACAACTTTTTCCTGTCTTTCTACAACCAGAAAAGATTAAGATTCGCACTTTAGTGTCAGCTCTGCTAGAGATGGAGAATTATTCACAAATTCCTGGTACAAGCCCATTAGACAAAAGAAACGAAAACACCAAACAGAAAAAGACATGATTAATGCTGGATCCTGCAATCACAGTACCCAACAATTCAGTTCACCCATCTCCATTGTCTCTGCAGCCTGAAAAAAAAAAGAATCATAAATGAGAAAAGTTCCTGTTAGAGACACCTGAAACAAGTCAAATACCTACAGCAAACATGTCTAATAGAGGGAAGGAAGGTTTGTCAGACACAGAACCCCATGTGCAGACTACACTGGCAAGTGAGAAATCTCCCAGAAAAACATCACAACCAGACTCACTTTCACTAATAGAAGTCTGGTCGAATTACAGTTCTTTTCTACATGTAAGCCCTTGGAATATGCAGACTATAGCTACAGCTCAGTTACCTGAGAGCAGAACGGAATCTCTGGTGGAGCAAGATTCAGCATCAGATAGTAAATCTACACTGCAGATCTAAGGAACCTTATTTTTGCCAACTGATGAAGCAAAACAAACAGAAGCTGTTGAACCAGCTACCCCTATGCTATTTTCAGCTGAAGCGGAACCTTCACCTATGGTTGCTATGGTAAGCTCTCTTTGTGCTACAATCTTCTTCCCTACTGTGAACCTCAATAATAATCCTGTACTAAGACAGAATGAAAATGTTTTACCTTCCGATAATTTTCATGAACAAACAGACAAGAATGCAGATAGATACTTGACTGACCCCTGTTTGCAAGCTGTGTCACCTCCAGACTCCACCATGAGTTAATTGGCTGCAACTGGGGAAGAACCGCTAAACTGGATCAAAAATCTTATTGTACAAATAAACAGCCTAACTCAGAAAACAGACCAATTGATGGGAGTGCAAGAGAAATTCAAAGCATAGTTTAACTAAGCTCAGAATCTAATTAAAGAAAAAGCTGAAATAAAATATGAAATTCTACAGTTTCAACAAACAGTTAATGCTCTTATGGAACAGAACCTTCCAATACAGAAACAATTTAATGCTATAGAAATATTCAATAAAGACCTTAAAACAAAACATTTTGAGACTCATGCAAGGAGGAAAAAGATAAGAAATTTTGGCATCACCAAAAGCTGGGACAATTCCAGACCACAACATGAATCATTCAGACCAATTGCAGTGGCCTATTTGGATGCCAACCCCAGTGCTATCAACTTTGAAATTGATCAAATTCATAATGGTCCAAGATCCAAACCAGACAATACAGCTCCCCAAGATAGATAATTCTTTTAAATTTCTTAGATCTTGGGATGAAGACACCTTCATGTCAGACATTTATAAAAAGACTAAAATTAATTTTATGAATACCACTATCATAGCTTATAACAAATTACCTGCAGAGCTTGTTCAAGAATGGAAGAAATTTAATTTTATCAAGGCTAAACTGTGGCAGAATAATATCAGAGCCACTACCATTTTCCCAGCTAAGTTATGAGTGAACATAGAAGGTGCAGATATTATTTATGATAATCCACAAGAAGCACTTAAGGGTCTACAGGAAAAACTTCCACAAATATTTCAGAATATTTCCTTAAAATGTCTACCAGAACTTCTTAATGTTTGAGATTGAATTTGGATGACTATGGGGAGGGGGGGCCTTGTTATAGCAGCAACTATGGGGAGTTAGCTGGCAGTTAGTTTTGGTGAGCTACATATTTTTTACTGTTCTATCACTATTTTGTTTGTTGAAAATGTTCTGTACAGTGGGATGGGGAAGGCAACAAATGTTGGGACTGGGTTAGAAGTATATTAAATGTACACATCCATCTAAGAACATTCAGTTCTGGTGGTGAGATATATCTCCATTATTTCTTCTCCAACTCTTATGGGTAAGAACATCACAGTCAAAATTGCTTCCTTAAATGTAAATAGTGTTAATTCCCTTACTGGAAATGCTATAATTTTAACACATATTAAAAAAATCAGGAGCTTATTTCATATGTCTTCAGGAAACTCATCTGGAAAAAAAAAGAGGTTGAAAAATTAAAAAAAGAAATGGATGCCACATTTATTTTACAACACAGATATGAAGAAAAGTTGTGCTGTTTAAATAATTGTAAAGAAAGGGATGGATATTAAAACACTAAATCAATTTGTTGATTTTAGTGGAAGAATAATCCTTATTAAAACATTAATTAATGGATTAGATGTGGTAATCAGGTATTTATATGCACCATTCTCCAAATATGATTTATTTCTCTCAACCATTGTTGAAGGACTTCATAAGCTTGAGTCCATTAATATAATATAAGCAGGTTATTTCAATGCTCTGATAAATCCTGTTTTAGATAAATCTATTAATCCTACTCCTAGTAACATTAACATTGCTAATAAATTAAATAGTTTCCTTCAGACTGAGAACTTAATTGATAGTTGGAGACATATCAACCCTGCCAATCGGGAATATACACATTTTGATAAAAAGAATAACATTTTGACATGAATAGATTATATTCTATTTTCTAAAGGGCTAGCCCAATATATACAACATGCTGAAATCCAATCCATTGTGATTTCTGACCATGCAATGATAAATACTGCCTTAAATATTACTAATTTAGATAGAGATTATACCTGACATTGGTCCTTCAACAATGAGTTGTTAAAACATTAGGATTTCTTACCATTTCTAAAACAAGCAATTCATAAATTTTGGTTTTACAGTTATGATGGGCAAACAACAATTTCCCAGTTATGGAATGCCTTTAAGGTAACAATAAGGGATATAAGTATTACTTACCAGTTCAAGATAAAAAAGGCTTAAAAATCAGAAGTCTGAGGTAATTTACCAGAAACTGAAACAATTAGACATTTTAATATTACAAAATTGCAATAAAGACACCAAAGAATGGACCAGCATTAAAATTCAAAAGCAAAATTTGATTAACCAAGAAACCTGCCATCTATATAAAAGTATTGAAAAAAGCAAAATATGTCCATATGGATAAAATAGGTATATGTTTAGCAAATTTATTAAGGAAGTAAAAAGGGTGGGACATTATTACATCAATTAAGAATGATCAAGGTTCAATAATGACAAAAGATGAAGAGAAAGCAGAAGTATTTAACTACTTTAAAACCATATTCCAAAACAAGATAACTACAAATTATCAAAAATTAAATCACTTCCTTAATAGGGCAAATCTTAAAGAAGTGCAGTCTGATTATCTCCTATTTATACATAAAGAAATTATAGACAATTAGAACATTGCCTAGAAACAAATCTCCCAGTTTAGATGGACTAACCAACTAATTCTATCTGGCCTTTGCTCAAGAATTAGCCACATGGATACTACATATTATTGAATTACTTACAGAAGGTAAAGCCCAAATTATCTAATACAATGCAACAAGCTAAAGTGGTTCTAAGTCACAATGACGGTAAACCACAAGATCTCCTGGACAGTTACAGACCAATATCTATACTTAACACAAATTATAAAATCATGGTTAAACTTATAAATAACAGAATCCAACCTCTTTTAAATGCACTTATACATGAAAATCAGTATGGCTTTATTAAGGGAAGAACCACTCCACACTCTACCAGGAAATTCAAATCTATTTTCTATCTTAGAAATTCAAGTCAATAATTTACAACTGATACTTTTGCAATAACTTAAGACATGAGCAAAGCTTTTGATGAGATTTACATAGATTATAGCTATGTCAGAAACCATAAAAATGCTGAATTTATCATTTCAGATATTAAATCTCATAAAACAAGTTTATGAAACAGCAACAGCTAAATTTCAAATAAACTCTTCTTTAACTGAGGATTTTGTCATGTCAAGTGGACTCAGACATGGCTGTCCACTTTCTCCTATGATTTTTATTTTATGTCCCAATCCTTTACTGCAAATAATTAGAACTAACCAAGATATTCAAGGGACCAATATTCAGAATGAGCAAATTAAGCTAAGTGTGTTTACAGTGATATTATTTTAATTCTCAAAAATATACGGCAGTCAATAAAGCTTTTCTGAAGTGGAAACCTTTTAATCTGTTTCTGGGTATAAATTAAATAAAAAGAAATTACTAATAATGAAAATTTCTAACTATAAAACTCAGCCCCATTGGATTTTATGGCACATTTTAAAATAGACACTAGTATCAAATATTTAAGGATTACCATCACCCCTAATCAGAACACAAATATTAAGATAAACTTCAATAAAGTTAAACAAAAAATTCAGACCTTATTAGCTAATTGGTTTAATATGCCATTATCACTTGGGGAAAAACAGACACTCTAAAATTGTTGGTGATAACCCATTACATCTTTACCCTTCAAACCATAGTGGAAGCACCATATTTAAGTTGGTTCAAAGATTTTAAAAGACTGTTCAAGAAATTTCTTTGGCGTGGTAGAAAACCCTGCATTGCTTGGTCTTTGTTAATCATCTCCAGGAAGGCAGGATGACTGAGATGTTCTAATCCATTAAAATACATGCAATCACATCCTATTTTTATAAGTTGGGTTTGCTCTTTCCTAAAGGATGAAGCTAGCTCAATGTTTCAAAAATGACTGAATCAAAACAATATAGAGTTTATTAAAATATAAGATTTATTTTTAGACTTTAAACACCTTAAGGGAAATTCCCCTCCTTTTACTTTGTGGTTCTCCTGATTAAAAACTATATAAAAAATGCCAAACATAAGCTGAATTTACCATGGCTATACTCGTATATGGACTAGTGGAGAAATATGGGGAACATTTAGTAAAATTAATAAAAATCCCTTTTTGGACAAAACATTTGTGTTTGGAATGATCTTGTAATAAATAGTGATGTTTTTGCTTTTGATCTACTAAAACTGTGTTAAGACAACTATAAGTTAAATTATCTTATATACTACACACTCCAACAGAACTTTAAAAAATTATGTCTAATTTTTAGCTCTGATTCAAAAAAGCTTACTTCCATATATAAACAGCAAGAAACAGTTATAAAAAAGGTTCTATGATGCCAGTTCAATAACACTTTTGCCGATTGGTGTCACATTGACAGGATTTATGTCGACCGTAAGTTGCAGTCGACATAAATCCCGTTTGTCTCCCAGTCCTGTTGTTTTATCAGGGAGCTTCCCCGCTGAACCCCCCATGTGGGGGGGGGCTTTGCCCCGATCACCCTGTACTTTAGATTCTCAACTCCAGTTGGAGTTGATTTGGGGAGGAGGTGTAGGACTGGGAGACAGTGAGCCCCTGTTTCAGGTGCACCAACACCGTGACCTGTTGGCAAAGTGTCGATTTTGCTGACACCGTGGTATGTCACTGTGTTGGTGTATCATTGAGTTGGCATACTATAAAAAAGGGTCAGAAAAGCTCTTGGCAAGGATCTATAACTCAGTCCTAACTAACAGAAAACTAATAGATCAAATATAAACCTAAAATTGAATCAAGAAGCTATCTTAAAGTTTACATATCAGCAATAGCTAAATTTGAGACTTTCAGCTAATACAACATATATCTCAGCTAGGAATAGAACTATTCAATGAAAATTTATAGAAAGAGGATATTATACAGCAGTACAAATAGCTATGTTAAATTCTTATAGTGATAGATGCTGGTTTGGGTTCTACTCTATATCAGTGTGTGTGGAACTGCACACAAATACAGTGGTAATCACAGAAAAGGTGACTACCTGCCACTGTAAATAAATAAATATATATTACAGCCTTGGGAATTTGACATACCTTTGAGTCAGAGACTCATTTACAAAGCAGTCTTGGCACACCTATTTAGAAGGCAAAGAAAACTCTCCACAGGTAGAAAGTAATAATTATACTTAGCATTACTGATAATATCAAAAACAGTGACAGCAGACATACAAGTGCAATTGCAAGTGCAGACACACTTTTCTGTGTCTGCACTTGCAAATGCACTTTATGTCTGCTGTTGCTGTTTTTGATATTATCAGTAAAGCTAAATATAATTATTACTTTCTACATGTGGAGAGTTTTCTTTGTCCTCTAAATAGGTGTGCCAAGACTGTTTTGCTGCGATTTTGCTTGTTCTTAGAGGACCCATCCCTCTGTGTGGTTCTACTAAGCTGTTACTCATTTACAAAAGTTCCACATCCAAACTAAATCATAACAGTTGGCTAAATACAACAATGTAACAAAAACATGCCATGGATATAATAAAAAAAAAATAATCAGAGCCATCATTATATCAGACTTTTGTCAAAGTTGGCAAATAAGAACCAAAAATAGATACCTGGGTACAAGCTAAGATAAAATACAATAATGTATCAGTATGTGATAATAGGTGGTCAAGAATAACTTTGTCGAAGCCAATATGTTATCATGGGTCAGCCAAGACAAATAAAAAGGAGCAGTGAAAGAGGGGAAAGAGAGAGGAGAGGGAATAGGTGGAAATCAGGGTTCAGGAGCTACAGTGTGAGGTGAAGTAGACAGGAAACATGTCAAGAGAGAGGTACCTGTGGGGGGGGGGAGCAGAGGGAGGAGGGAAGGGATGGGGAGAGTGGCATCTGTTTAGCCAGAAAATGAGGGGATACGTGAGGGTGAAGTTGCATAAGCTGGCAGTCGCAGCAGTTGAGAGAAAGAAGGTACTGTCTAAGGTTGTGTTTAAACTGCCCTAACTTGGAGGCAGTTTGTACATCAAGAGGGAGATCAGATAGCCAGTTGGGAGCTCTGTAGAGAAAGGCCCACTGCAATTGATTAGTCTGACAGAATGGGCCTGATAGGTAGGTCTAGTTACACTTCTTGTCCTTTGAGGATTGGTTACTGGGATAAGGAGGTGTTGTACTGTTGGAGGGATTAGACCCAGACAGATCTTCTTACCTAGTAGGCAGGTCTGGTACATGATCCTGCCACTAAGATTCAGCCAGTAGGTTTGGGTATGCAGATCACAGGTGTGGGTATACCTGTGAGACCCAGAAACTAATTGGCAGGCCTTATTGAGGGCAACCTTAATATGTTTAAGTGAAGTGTCAGTAGCTGCTCCATAAATGACTAGCCAGTAGTCTACAAGAGAGAGGACAGAGCTGCTGACAGCAAGATGGAGTGCATCAGGGGTAAGGCTGTGGTGGTGTCTGTAGAGGAGCCCTATTTGACTATTAACAGCTTTAAAAATGATGTTTATATGGTCATTAAAACATAGGGTGCTGTCTAGTGTAATGCCTAGGTACCTGAAGTTATGTGTTTGCTCCAGAGGATCATGACAGTTGTTAAGGATGGTGAGTTGAGCTGACTTATGTTTGTCATGAGAATTTGCGAATAACATCACCTTGGTCTTTTTATAGTTCAGGATTAGCTTGTGTTGTGTAAGCCAGGACTCAGCCAGGCTTACACAACACAAGCTATGCTGCAACTCTCTAGTAAAGAGGGAGGGGTCTGGCTGGCTTGTGAATAAGATGGCATCATCCTCGTAGAGGAGGAGTTGACTGGAGCAGGCCTGGGGAAGGGAATTGAGGAAGAGACTGAAAAGAAGGGGGCAAAGAATGGAACCTTGCAGTACACCGGAGAGCACTGGATAGGAGGTGGAGAGGGTACCCTTAATTTTCACCTGTTGTGTTCTGCCAGCAAGGTAGTTCTTAAACCAGGAGGTAACTGCATGTGAAAGACCAAGGATGGAGAGAGACTCAATAAGTAGGGAATGGTTAACCATGTCTAATGCTTTAGTTAGGTCAATGTAGATGGACCCAACTAGGTGGTCACAGTCACGTGCTCTGTGAATAAATGTAGTTTATTCAAGCAGTGTGGTAGTGGTGCTATGATTTTTTCTAAAGCCATATTACTGTGGACATTGAGTGTTATATTTGGACAGGTAATCAGAGAGCTGATTGGAAACGATACATTCAAGCACTTTGGGGGGGTTATAGCGATGGGACGGTAGTTAGAGTGCAAGATCTTGCCTCCGGTTGTGTAGATAGGGGTAACTATGACTGCCTTCCACAAGAGAGGGAATTGACCTTGGCAGAGGGACAGACTAAAAATCTTGGTAAGGGGTAGAAGTACAGCATCTAGGGAAAGGCGGAGAAGTTTTAGATTAAGGGAATCACTGCTGTAGATTGATCTGTTAAGGACCCTAAGGGGGTACTTTTTCTTTGTCTTTTTGGCTGAAGATGTCCTAAAGTAGAAGGAAGGGAGTTGAGAGTGGTCATAACCCTAGTGGAGCTGTTAGGAGTTCCAAGTGTAAAGGGGGCATTAGATAAGAAGTCAGAGGGGAGAACTCCTCTCAGGTCTGAGAAGGCATTATTAAAGATGTCAGCAATTTGTTGTGGATCCTGAGTGGAACCCTGTTGATGTTAATAAGTGAGGGTGGAGTTTTGTTGGGCTTGACAGTCAGTTCCTTGATGTTCTCCCAAAAATTCCTATTATTATCTGATGTGTCAGTAAACACAGTTTTGTAATAATCAGATTTAGCAAGGCAAATTTCATGAGTGCAGTTGTTCCTAGGCAGCTTGTACCTCTCCCAGTCAGATGGGTCCCCAGTGGCATGGACTTTATGCCAGAGATTATCTCAAGCAGCCATCTGATTAAGGAGAGAGGTGGAGATCCAGGGATTACAGGCACCTTTGGATTTCCTTTCTCTGAGAGGGGTGAAGATATCACAGGCTGCATTGAAAGTGGTGATAAAGTATTCTAGTGCAGAGTCAACATTAATGGCCAAAAAAATAGGCATCCAGTCACACTGCTGAAGGTGACATAAGAACTGCTGCCAGTGCCCTTTTTTTCAGGAAGCACTGTTAAATTGCCTTGGGGGGTGTTTAGGGGCAGAAGCTGATAACCGGAGAGTGGTCACTGAGTGAGTCAGATAAGACCTCATTGCCCATAAACCTTTCAGGATTGTTGGTAAGAAGTAAGTCTAATTGAGTACTGTTGCCTGTTTTATAGTTGTGCCTGGTGGGAAAATTAACCAGTTGGGAGAGGTTAAGGGCAGTGAGTAAGTCTTTGAAAGGGTCAGCTTCAGGGGCAAGCCAATTTACATTAAAGTCACCAAGAGCTACTATTTCAGAGTGATTTGTAAGGTTAAAGATGTAGTCAAATATAAGACTAAAGTCTCTGCACATACCCTTTGGGGAATATATACAGAGAGAACAGTGAGGGACTTACCACTGGTGCCAATTGCAATTTTGACTGCAAGTGTCTGGTCATTGTTATCAAATGTAATTGTCTGGACAATTACATTTGATAACAATGCCCAGGCATGAGTGTATATATATGTGTGTGTGTGTGTGTGTGTGTGTGTGTGTGTGTGTGTGTGTGTATATGTATATATATATATATATATATATATATATATATATATATATATATATATATATATATTTGTATATATGTATATATATATATATATATATATATATATATATATATATATATATATATACAGTGGAAAACAATCAGAGATCTTCAAACTGTTCTAGGAAATCTCATTACCTCTGAAATCAGACCCCTTTTTATTAATTACTTTGAAAACATTATTCAGAACAATAGCCATCACATTTTTTTATTAGCAACCATGGCTATGAAGAGACTGATTTTAGAGAATTGGAATATTAGCAAATTACCTATGTTTGGCATTAATCATTATTGGTGCAATGTATTTAGAGAGACCATGATGTTTGAAAATGTACTGTATATATTAAAGGAGTCAGCCGATGATATATTTATATCCACATGGAAAGAAATACAGGACTTGTTACATCCTATGATTAGAATTTAAGTGCTATATAGTATGGATATGGTAGTTTGACTGGATGGTCTGAACATGTGGTGGGGGGAGAGGAAGGAGATAGACTTTACTTTATGTTGTGGCTTTACTTCATTATACTTTTTTGACTTTTTTTGTATTTTTCTTTTTCTTATATTAATTTAACATATGATAATATATTCAATAAAGATCATTTCAAAAAATGCTGTGTTTCTGTCAAGATATGGTTCAAGAGTTGAGAATTCAGAAAGTTGAAAAACCGTGTGCTTAATTGAAATGTTTGCTGTAATAGGTAACATGAAAAAGGGATACTGAATATGCAAGGAATTGTGCATGTTGCAAAGTAATATTAAATGAAAAATAATACATGGTTTGGGAAACCTGTTTTTTCCACAACAAAAAAGAAAAAAAGAAAAACAGGCTTCCTCTTAAAGAGGAGGGTATGTGACACAGTTAAGAAAAAACTGTCCCATTTGTTATACACAAAGAGTTAAAATAAGGATCTATTCTGTCCTCTCCTATTCTGTCACTTGTTTATCTCTTGCCTGTCTGACTGCATAATCAGCTTTATTTCTGGCACCTAGGAACTGGCCAATCTGATGGTCCCACAATTTTCTTACTATCTCTTTTCCTTCATTTGCTGATTCTACTCTTTCTTTCTTTCTTTCTTTCTTTCTTTCTTTCTTTCTTTCTTTCTTTCTTTCTTTCTCTGTGGCTAAAAAAAATTATATGTGAATCTTTATGTGAAACTGGAATCCCTTGGTTTACAAATGTTAATAGTTATAATGTCTGAAGTGGTTGCAGAGGCCTGTTGGGGTTTTTTAAAAAGGTGACGTGGGGGCACAGGGGGTTAACTTTGAGATGTGTTTTGACCTCCACAAGCTTTCTTGTAGAACTGTCAACAGGATACCAGCCATAGTACAGAATGTTCTATTTTGTTGCATCTGCAGGTTGGCCTCAGGAAAGAAACTGACAAAGTTTGTGAAATTGTGTGAAAACAGGAGGTTCAGCTTAATGAGAACAGGATGCAGAATTTAATTGCAAGGGAAAGCATATTATAAAAAGAACAATATTTGTTTAAAGAGTTAGAGAGAGGTTGAGATTTAAATTGCAGAGACTCTCATAAGAAGGACTTTGCATTTTTGTTTGTACAGCCTTTGTGAATAACTATCCTGTACAACTTTTTTTTATTCTGTTTTAATTGATGATAATAAAATGCTAGTTGCAAATTTTACAACTTCTTCTGGTTTGCCTGTGCTTCCTGACCTGTGTATATATAACAATATACAGCAGAGACATCCAGGATATAACACAGCACCTTGCAGTAAATGACATTTCACAATATACTGCATGAAAAAAAGGCTTTATTGCCATTGAATTGCACTGTTCCTTGAAATATACATCAGTACTCTGCAGTAATACTGCTAGGTACTGTGTTGCATCCTGGCTGGCTTTGCTGTACCTAGTAAATGCTTTTAGAATTTTGCCCCCCCCCATTCACAAACACTGCCTTCATCTGACATTCACCTCCCAGCCCCATCATTTTCTTCTCTGTCACATAACCATTGTTAACCATTTGCTAAAAGACAAAGAACCTTAGTGTGCAAGCACTGAGGCAAGGGTTATCCCAAAAGGCATTGGCCAGGAAGCCAAGTTTCAAAGAAATATGAAATCACACATACCCCCATAATGCAAAGCATCAGAGGCTGTATGTGCAAATCACCACAGAATATTATGCTGGTTCAACTTTAAGCAGAAATGCATGGTGTTGAAGGGCCACTCACACAGTCTGCAAAGGGTGCTAACAGAAGACACATACATGTGTTTCATCCTACCAGGACTCATTAGTGTGCCTCATCTGTATGACACCCCAGTGGAATGAACCAGCTAACCTAAGTTGTTCTATCTGGGTTATGTTGTGGTGAGCCCAATAAAAACAAAAAACAAGCTAAAAGACAATGAACCTTAGTGGCAAGCACTGAGGTAAGGGTTACCCCAAAAGGTCATTGGTTTGGAAGCAAAGTTTCAAAGAAATACCAAGTCACACATACCCCATAATGCAAAGCATCATGGGCTGTATATGCAAATTACCATTAACCATATGGGTTATCCCATGGTTGAATCATCTCAGGTTAGCATACCCCTCACAGGACAGTCTAATAGCTGTTGTGGTGGTGGGCTATCAGTCAGGCAGGGCACAAGAGTATTGAGCTTCATTCTGCTCACACCAGAGCATGATCTTTTGTTTCTTTGATTCCATGTGATGTCAGTGGTACAGGCACCAAGGCATACTTATTCATACCCATCCATGGCAGCATATAAAACTGGTGGATGTTACCACTTGCACAGGCTACTTCAGGTGCACTGCCACCTGGGGTAACCCAGATGTCTATGTTGCAGTGGAACATGCTGCCTTCCCTCCCCAGACAACAGAATCCTCTGTGATGCTTTCTGCTCCACCCTCTAGAGGACATTCCAACATCCTGGGCTCATTCCTGAACATAGGTCACCAGTGTCATAATTAGCAGCACTGCCACTACATTCAATGACCAGGGTTACTCTTGAACTTTTTTTAATTATTCTTAAATGACATCTTGAATCTCTTGTTATATAACTGGAAAGTGCATTTATTACTGTACCTCTTTAGCAATCCATGGCAAAGCCAAAGGGTCCAGGCACTTTTCTTTTTTATGCAATAGATATTTTCTTGCTGGTCCTAATATCACCTACCCTTCTCAGCTCTTGGGCAACATCCTGGCATTATTAACCACTAGCCTACCACCAGTGCAGTTCTATTAGCATTGAATTCCATGGCTAGGGGATAAAGTGTACTCAAACCATCATTATTTTTTTGTGACAAAGGTGTTTTTTTTGTCAACAGCTGGAAGCTAAAGCTTTCAGACCCTGCTCACTACTCCCATGGGATACTACTTCCATTGTGAATCACCTGACAAGAGATTCCCCCCCCCACACACACACCTGTGGTGAGCCCAGGAGGAGGAGGGCTGTCCCCCAAAGAGACACATATTCAGAACTGGCAGTGTCCTATGTGGAAGCATGGGTAGGAGCCAACAAATGGGGCTTCATACTGCCCTGCCTTGGAGCTTTTGCTTTTTGTCCTTGATCCAGTGCTGTAGCATGAATGGTAGTGAATGTCATGTGGAGGCACACATGCACTTCATCACACTACGGCCTCTTACTTGATGCCTTCCTGCTTGCACTGCCATCAGGCCTCCACTTTGTGGCAGTCAACAGCAAAGCAACAGGCCATTCACCCAGGGAGAAAGTAGTCCCTGGATTGCTTAATCCTCTGCCCCCCAAGCCCCAGCAACCTGCGTCCACTCCCAGACCCAGGCTACTGGCATGGCAGGGTTAACACTACTGCTGAGGCACTGCAGTGCCCCCCAAACCATCATTTTGATGGTGCCAGGTGTTCTCTCCTATTCTTTACAGTGTGGGCTCTCTTTAGCAATATTTTTTATTTTATTTACCTAATCCAGTTATGGCCCTTGTCAGTAGCAGGTAAAAGTTGAACTACAGTGGTGATAGAGAGCTTAAAAGCAGCTGCAGTGCTGAGATAAAGTGAATGAGCTTCAGGTGGAGCCAGGCCACACAGCAGACTTCCGACAATGCCAGCAGCAGTGTCTTGGGCCAGTCGGGGCCTTCTAATCCCCTCAGCAGCAAGCTGAGATCCAGTTGGTGCAGTGATACAGCAGCAGCACCTCAACGTAGTTACTGACTGCTAGTGTTCTGGACTTTTTTATTTGATTTGTTTTTAAATAAAAGGGAACTGCTGGCAAAGACCAATTCAGCTAAGAACAACAATTATTAAAGTAAATCATCTGCTGGGGTTAGATCCCTTGTCATCTGTTTTCCAGCTTGTGACATAACCTCTACACCATAGGAGCTGCAACTCACTCACTTGCAGCTCAGTGGTACATTGAATGTGTGCTTCTTAACAAGCAAGGATCAATAATTTAAATTCAGGTCAACATAGTTTGAATCCTGGCAAAGACTTAAGCACTTATTTCTACTTTTTTATAAGAGGAAACTCAGTTAAGTAGCAAGCCATGGTGGGGGAGTGGAATAATAAATGATATTAGAAATATATTTAGCTAAGAACAATGATTTTTGAAGGTAAATTGCTTGCTAGGATTAGATCCCCAGTTGTCTGTTTTGCAGGTGCGCCATAACCTTTACATCATAGGAACTGCCACTCATTTACCAGCGGTTCAGTAGCACACTGAATGTGTGTTTGCTTAGCAGCCAAAGGATCAGTGGTTAAAATCTGAAGAGGGACATAAATATTTTTAAAATTTTTTTAAGATGGAAACTCACCTGAGTAGAAATTCATGGTAGTGTGGATTGGAAGAGTAAATTACATATAGAATAAAGTATAGGATGGTGTGTGAAATGAAAAGTTTACACACACTTGAGGTGTTATATGCTACATGAACTTCAAGAGAAAAGTTCGAAACTTGTGAAAACAACTAACACCTCAGGTGTGTGTAAACTTCTCATTTCACACACCACCCCATATTTTATTTTATATAATTGCTGGTTTTTCTTTTTTTGCCACAGCAATTTTATTAAATACAAAGACGTTGCTATGCGGCCGTGGTTTGGTCAGGTTTGAGCATGCAGTCCATGGTCGCCTTTATTTATTTAAAAGTTCTTTTTACTCATTTCTTTTGGTCGGCAGCTGAAATTTAGTTTTGTATTTCTTTGCACTTGATTTTTTCCCCCAGTCACTCACTGCAGATTCCGTATGGCAGTTCAGTCTTCAAGGGACAACAAGGTGGCTAGCGGTTGGAAAGGAAGAACTGGCGGGCACATGAGCAGAGCGAAGGAAACTGGGTGAGTGTTTGCTATCATATACACTTCTTTATAAGGGCAAATTACACCATGGTTTCTCGATGGGAAAAAGGAAGACCCAGTTATTATATTAAGAGTAAATTTCACTAAAAACAACAATTTGGGAAGGTAAATAGTCTGCTGGGATTAGATCCCCAGTCACCAGTTTTGCAGTTCGTGACATAACTTCTACACCATAGGAAATGTGACTGATAGAAACATTGAAACTAATAGCTGATAAGGACCATTAGGCCAATCCAGTCTGCTCATTTTCCCTAGCTACAGCAAAAGCCGCAGACCCTATTTGATCTTCAGCTTTACCATCTTGTTCCTATCGCAAGGGTTCCCCTATCCCTGTCCCATGCATTTTTGAATGCTCCCACTGTCTTTACCTCCATCACCTCCACTGGGAGTCTATTCCGTGCAACCACCACCCTTTCTACAAAGAAGTACTTCCTCATATTACCCCTTAGTCTACTGCCTTCCAACCTCATGTCATGCCCCCTCATTCCTGAACATCTCCTTTTCTGAAAGATATTACCCTCCAGTACCCTATTTATGCCCTTTAGATATTTGTAGGTTACTATCATATCTCCCCTGTCTCTCCTCTCCTCCAGGATATACATACTGAGGTCTCCCAGTCTCTCCTCATATGATGTTTGGTACAGGCCCTGCACAATCTTTGTAGCTCTTCTTTGAACTGCCTGCAGCGTATCTATATCCTTATGGACATGTGACCTACAGAACTGGACACAGTACTCCAGATGAGGCCTCATCAATGATCTGTACAGTGGTATCACCACCTTTTTTCTTCTGCTGGTGATACCTCTCCTTATGCACCCCAGCATCCCACTGGCTCTCCCCACTCACCTGCAGATCACTGACACACTGGATGTGTGTTCACTTAAGTGGCAAAGAATCAGTGGGTTAAATTCAGGTAGACATGATTTGAATTCTGGCAGGAACTTAAATCATTTTTTAACATTTTTTTGTAAGATTGAAACTTAATTGAGCAGCAATTCATGGTGGTTTGATTTGGAATGAGGTAGTAAATTATACTAGAAGTAAATTTAGTTAAAAACAACAATTTATGAAGGTAAATTGCCTGCTGGGATTAGAACTCCAGTCTGCTGTTTTGCAGGTGTGACATAACCTCTGTATCACAGGAACCGAAACACTCCTGCAGTTCATTGACACTCTGAATGTGTGTGTTTGCTAAGCAGGCAAATAATCTGTGGTTCAAACTGAGGCAGGCACAGCTCAAATCCAGGCAAGGACCTTTTTTTTTTTTTACTTTTTTATTCATTTATTTGTTTTGTAAGATGGAACCTTTCTTAAGTGATGATTCATGGTGGTGTGGAGTTGGAATATTAATTAATAAAAGAAGTAAATTTAGCTAAAAACAACTATTTGTGAAGGTAAATGCCTGCTGGTATTAGATACCCAGTTGACTGTTTCGCTGGTTGTGACACAAATTATACACCATAGGAACTGCAACCTGCTTACCTGCAGCTTATTGCCATACTGAATGTGTGTTTGCTTAACAGGCAAAACACCAGCTGTTTAAATTCTGGAAGGGCTTAAACATTTGTTTCAATGTTTGTTTGTTTTTATGGACGCTAGCTTGAGTGGCGATTCATGATGGTATAGAGTTGGAATAGTAAATTATATGAAATGTATGTTCAGCTAACAACAATTTGTGAAGGTTTATCACCTGCTGAGATTATTTATTTATTTAGTTGTTTATTTTTTTATTTGAAAACTGATGAGCAGGAAAGGCACACTGAGGTGAGATTTGTTTCCAGGTGTGACCCAGGGGAAGGGGATGGGGAATACAAAATACTTAGCACAGATACAGTTCACAGTAACGATAAAGTGCAATCAGAGAACACATGTAGGGAAACTGATAGAGTCAGTACAGCAGTCGAGGATGACCCTATGGATTACCTGGAAAGCAATGGTCTCCAGGATAGTAAACAGTATGGTTTCATGGCAGGGTGGTCTTGTTAGATGAGCATAATAGTTTTTTTTGACTGGATGATAAGGACTCAGGATGGAAGCCATGCTGTGGATCTGCTCCATTTTGGTTTTTGCAAGGTATTCGACTTAGTGACTCTCAGGCAATTGCTGAAAAAGATGGAAGATATGCAGGTGGCTAGGAAGGTAATAAGATGGGTAGGAAATTGACTGGTGGGGGGCAACAAAGGGTAGTGAAAATGGGGTCAAACTGGAGGAGAGAGAGATCATAATTGGGGTGCCACAGGGATCTGTCCTAGGCCTAATCCTCTTCAATATGTTCATTAGTGATATTGAAGAAGGAATCCAGGGCAAGCTGTGTCTCTTTGTAGATGATGCAAAGCTCCGTGGAGAGTGATCTGCATAAACTGGACAGGTAGTCTAAGGTCTGACAGTTGGCATGCAATGCCAGAAAGTGCAAAAAGATGCACCTAGGGAGCAAGAACCCCAGTATGGAGTATTGGATGGGAGGGGTTAAGCTAAGTGCTATGACTGACTGAGTAAAGGGACCCAGGAGTCATCATTGTCAACACCGTCAAACAATCAAGTTAATGCAATAAGTCTTGATTAGCCAAAGCTTTCAACATTGTAGCCCATCCCACTCTCCTAGACAAACTGGAGACTGCTAGACTCTCAGCTTCCTCAGTTGGGTAGTTCCACTCCTAACTTGAGAGCAGGTCACACACCATCTGTATTGGTCTGTAAAGATTAGTCATTTTTCCCTGTTTCTTACTTTGTTGTGTTGCTTACTGGTAACGTTCATTTGCCTGTTCCACTGTTTAACTGTATGGAAATTTACTGTTTGACATTTTATTCTTTAATGTTCTTGAACTGTATATCGTTTATATACTTATTTGCATATTATTGTACTATTTTATATATTGTACTTTGTTCTATCTTCCCCCTCCTCAGGCTGCATATGAAAATGAGCTGATGCTAGCTCAGTATGACTCTCCTGGTAAAACATTTGAACTAAATAAATAAGTAAATAAATAAGGCCATTAATAAAGCAAATGTGATGTTGGTTTGTATCAGGAGTGGTATAAACGGTACAAGGAAAGAGGTAATATTACCTCTTTATAGGCAAATGGTAAGGTCTCACCTAGAATACTGCACCCAGTTCTGGAGTCCTCACCTCAAGAAGGAGAAAGATAGGCTAGAAGCCATGCAGTAAAGGGTGTCAAGGATGATAAAAGACCAGCAGGACAGATTGTATGAGGAGTAGTTCAAGGCACTAAATATGTACTCACTTGAGACCAGATGGGAGACGATGATATGACGGAGACCTTCAAATTCTTAAAAGGAATAAATAAGGTGGACTGCAAGAAGATATTTAACATAAGCACACATTCAAGGTCATGAGGACATGAATGGAAACTGGCAGGGGAAGGTTTAGGAGGGACAAGAAGAAGTGTTGTTTTACTGAGAGGGTGGTGAAACCTTGGAATAGTCTGCCAGCTGAGGTGGTAGGAGTCAAAACCATAAATGGTTTACAGCAAGCTTGGGACAGAGGGGAAGCTATTGTGGCTACTAAGGGTACCAGTAGCAGGGTGGGGATTAGGGGGGAAGATGGGGAGGGCTAGTGACCTGGATGACAGATCACAGGGATATATAAGGAACCACAGGCAGACAGGATGGACAATCAGTCTTTTTCAGCCAGCATTGTCATTGTTTCTGTGATTAATGCAGGAATAATTGCAGAATGAGCAATCAGGGCAAAAACAACAATTAGGTGCTTCAACTGCACCTACACTGGGGTAGGATAGCAATTGCATGGAAAACTGTTAGGGAGAAGGAAAACAGGAGTAGGGGGTAGGGAAGGAGTTTCAGCTAATACCTGAGGGAGCCAGGGGAGCCAGAGAAGTAGAGGAATAAGGGGAGCTGGTTACAAAGTGAGGGAAGCCAATAGGAAAAGGTTGATTACACTGCAGAGGTGATGGATTGTGGAATGGTGAAGGTGTAAGGGTCCTTGGAGAGGAGGCAGCAGGGGGATGAGGGAGAGGAGTGATGAAAGATAAGAGGGAAGGGACCCAAACCAGTATTTGAATATGAAAGAGGAGGTGAGAATCTGGTGATGTGAGTGTAGAGGGAGAATGGATATGGAGGAGTAAAGTTATCAATTATGAGTATGAGGGGGCAGTTTGTAGAAAAGCAGCAGAAGGAGTGGCAGAGAGTGTCCATTCTGGTCAGTGAGGTGGAAGGGGCTGTGCCATAGACCACTTCTGCATAGTAAATTACCAGAAGTACCATTTTGGTGACAATCTCTTTACAGACCTGCAGAGACAAACAATAGTTATTGCAGTATAAGGTAGATAGTTTAGTGCAGAACTTGGCATGGATGACATTAATGTGGGCAAACAAGTTGATCTTGTTGTCTGGCCACACACCAAGGTACCTGAAGGATTGAACCACTTCTGAAAGGTTGCCATCCAAGGTGGAAAAGATGGGCAAACTGGGGAGTCTGGCCAGTTTCTGGCTGGTACCAAAGGTCATAGACACTGTTTTTTTGTTTTGTATTTTTGTTTGTGTTGACCCAGAATTAGTTTGATTGGAACCAGTGCAATATGCTGTGGGTGTCTTGCTGAAGCAGACCTTTTACAGTGGCAGTAGAGGGACCAGCGGTACTCTATAGATGACTGTATCATCTGCATACATGTGGATATGTGAGATGGCACAGGCTGAAAGGAAGGCATCAAGAAAAATTAAGAAAAGTATGGGACCCAAGATAGATCCCTGAGAGACACCAGCATGGATGGGATGAGGAGGTGACAGGGTTATACCAACCTGTCTTGACTGTAGACAGCCCATGAGGTAAGTGGGGAACCAGTCAACTGTGGGAGCTAAGAGGCCAGCAAGACTCAGCTTATCCTGGAGGAGTGGGTGAGACACTGAGTCAAAGGCCTTGGCCAGATTGATGAAGATGGCAGCTGTGATGCACCACTGATCCATTCCTGAGAAGATAGAATCAATTACATGCAACAAGGAGGAAACTGTAGAATTATGCTTCTGGAAGCCAGACTGAAATGGGGAGAGAAAATCAGTGGAGGAGAGGAAATCAGAGTCTGGTGTAGATAAGCCTCTCTTGCAGCTTAGTGAGAGGGAGAATGACCAGAAGTTACCAGGAGATGAAGCCCCCCCCCACTTTGTTGAATGGAAAAACTTCATTCAGCTTGCAGGACTGAGGGACAGCACTGAAGGAGAAGAAGAGGTTTAGTAGGTGAATCAGATGAGGTGCTATGGCAGGAACAGTGATGTAGAGGAATTTAGGATCCAGTCCATCAGGACTGGACTTGCTCAGGTTGAGATAGTGAAGGACAATCAGTAGTAATGTGGGGAAAGAAAATCCTGGGAGGGGCTGGGAGAAGATGGAGGGGAAACATGAGGTGCAGTGATGGAGGCTGGGGGTAGTGAAAGGGAATGCACAAGTGGTGAAGAACTTATTGAAGTGATCAGCAACAGAGGAGAGATCAGATACAGGTGAACCAATTACCCAGAATGGAGGGACTGAGTGGGAGGGTCAATGAAGAAGTGTATTATCTTTCAGAAATTTGAGGGGGCATTGAGGTTGTTCTGAAGGTTGGCCTTGCAATATTGCAATGTCTCAGCCCAGACAGCCTTTGGGCAGGAGTTTCTATTAGCCCAATATTTTGATTTGATTTGATTTGATTAAGCTGCTATTGCAAAAATCCAAAAAAGGAATTTGAAGTTGATTACATTCTGCACATATACAACTGTGACAAAAAATGCAATAATAAAAAAAAAATAAAATAAGAAGACACAAAGGCCCGGATATTCAAAGGGGTTGCACCAGTGCAACCCTGCATTGCGCCTCGGCAGGATATTGAAAGGGCTGCCTGGTGCAGTGTAAATCCCGATGCGCATGGGTGCAATGTAATCATATGCAGCACCGATGCAGGGGGGGGGGCATTCCCATGCATATGCAGCACTTCTCGACATTCAGCCCAGGGATGCGGGTACATATGCTGGCGCAACCCTGCATTGCGCGCATAGGGGAGCTCAAAAGTTGACCTGTGGAAAAGTAGGAACAAATCCTGACCACCCACAGGTGGGCTGCTGTATTGCAAGGCACAACACAGCAGCCACCCACTGTGGGTGGCCACCCGCCCACCCAGAACACCGTCCCCAAGCACACACAACCCTGGTGGTCAAGTGGAGCCTCCCTTGCAGCCACAAACATGCAATATATGTTATGACATACATCCCTGACAGGCTAGTGCCCCACGTGTCCTTGATTCCCTGAGAAATAAAAGCCATGACCATTTCTGGTGGTCTAGTGGTCCCCTCTCCCACCCGAGTCCCCAACTCACCGATCAATGCCATTATGCCCATCCATGGTGGTCTAGTGGTCCCCCCACCTGTTGTAAGGGGGTAACCCTAACATCACATTTCCATACTTTCGTCACTGTGTCATCAACCCTAACTGATACATTAGCAACGTTTTTTGCAATGAATTTCCCTTCTTTTTGAGAAAGTGTAATGTAACTGGTAACTGGCATGTGTTTGTGAGAGCACTGTCCCTCCGGGCCCTGCACTCCCTTCATGTTGCCCATTTTTTTTTATGTATCTGTGGGAGAGTGGGTCCTCTGGACCCTGTGCTCCCACTTACACATAAATACGGAGCCATACAGCAGCCCCATAGTACTGTAAAGAAACCCATGTAATACTAATTTGGCAATATCTCAGTAACCATAGCAACTATGGAAACAATTGCACTGCAGGTGTAATCTATGACTTCGAAACTTCCTTGCAGGCTTAGTTCACCTAAAAGTGGACTAAACTATGGTAGCGAAAAATCCGTATCTCAAATTGTTTTGAAAGATACAGGTGCTGAAAGGCACTGAAGGCATGTTATCCGATGAGGAATTTCTCAACTTTGGAATGTTGTAACTATGAATATTTTGGACCAAACCAGGGACCAGGACTTGTCACCCTGCAAATTTCAGCCCAAAAGCACAATCCACCTTGGCATAATAAAGTGACAGAGAAAACAACACATGGGACAATGTTTTCGAGCAATGTTTTCAAGATAACTTTAATGTGTTCACGGCACTCCTATCCCTATAATGGGAATGTTTTTGAGCACAAAAATATGTTGCTGAGCCACCTTTTGTTGTGTGCAAGGAAATTACCACGCACAGAAAAAATGTTTTCATGGCAACAAAATGGCAAAATTGCTGGAAAAAATGTTGAAAAGCATATTTTCAGGCTACCTGCACAAAAAACGATGCCAGGGTCATGTTCTTCAGGACCCGATTAGGTAAATACAAGTGTTGGTGCTTAGCAAGAGGCATTATTTTTCAGTTTACAATGTTTTTTGTCTCTTGCTAACTGAAAACAAAATTCCAGAGCAAAACAACAAAAAAGTGTTTGCAAAAGTTTTCACAGTGCACAAATAAATGTTCCCATATGCTAAAATGGGTCATGAAAAACTTGCACAACTTTTGAATGAATTAAGATTTTTTCACCAAATCTTCAAAAGGCACCAGTTTAACCCAGGCCACATACAGACATGCAAATTTGAATCCACTCGGATGCAGTCTTCAGTCCTATAAGCCTGACTGAAAAATGCACAAAAGTTGAAGATTTTTCACTTTTTTGACACACTACAATTCCATAAACTCACATACGACTGGAATGAAACTTTTCAGATCCAGAGATCAATGGTTGAACACCATGCTTGCAGAACGTCAGGCAAATTGGACAAACAGTTGCAAAGTTATTAAAGTGCAAACCTTGGGGTTTAACATTAAAGTGGCCTGCCATCCCTAACTATACCTGCACTACTGTGCAGGGATATATATACATCTATATATCTATATCTATCTATATATATATATATATATATATATATATATATATATATATATATACAGATATAGATATAGATATAGATATAGATATAGATATAGATATATGATTTGTTTTCAAGGTATTGCATGAACAAATATGAGATCAGGAAGGGAGTGAGATAATTTACAGCATGCCCAGGAGAGACCACAAGACTTCTACTGATCAGTGATTGTTGGTGTAATAAAGGGGTGATGATGAGTATTGACCTATGATTTTCTAAGCAGGGTGTGTTTGTCCCAAACTGAGGAGAATTTGTACTGAAACAGGGAGAGGGTGACATCAATATCAGAGGCAGAGAGTAAGAGTGTCCAATCTACTGCAGCAAAATCACTCAGGAGAGCAGCGGTGTTGAGCAACTGGAGGGACTGGGTCTAAATTTATATTGGAGAAGCCAGCAGACACCAGATTTTCCTGATGTAGAATGTCATGCAGTGGTCACTAATAACATCTAGCAAGGTACCTGCTGCAACAATATGGTGGGGGTGGGAGGAGAGAAACCAGCCCACGACAGAATGGTTTTGGAAGTGCTGATTGAGCCAAGTAGGTTCAGTAGTAATACATGTGATATTAAGGGAGTTAAACTTGTGGGTGGTTGGTGTGGAAGCTGAGGAAAGGTGATTGATATTGGAATCCCCTAGCAGAATGAGTTCACCAGCAGAGAAATGAGAGGTGATGGTAGAGAGGGAATCATCAGGGGAGAAGGAGGATATTCAGGGTGAAGCATAGAAAACAAAATGAAGATTGGCACAGTAAAGTGGAATAATAGCCTGACTAGGAGAAACTTGTGGGAAGAAGAGACAACCTTTCTAATAGCCATGGTGCAAGAGAGGCTCAGTTGGGTATAGAAGGCAACACCACCCCCATATTGTCCCCTGTCCTGCTTGAAGAGATGATAGGAAGGGTCAGGCTAGAGTCTGTGAATCAGGAGGAGAGCCAGAACTCCAAGATACAGATGATATTCAGAGAGTAATGTGAAATCCAGACAGGGAAGAGTCAGAGTTTTAGAGAAAGGCTGCGAGCATTAAGGTGAAATATGCTCAAGCCTTTGTCAACAGAGGAGGTGGAGAAGGAGGAGAGGAAGTTATCAGGGTTAGACTCCATGACACCAGACAGGAGTAGGAGCAGGAAAAGGAGTTAAAGGGTGGAGTGGGATTTTCAACCCTTAGATTGTGGGGGGAGTGAAGTGGGGAAGAGAGAGGAGGGTGTGATAGAGAAACTCCAAGTTAAGAAACGGGGAAGAGAGGAAACCAGGGTGGGCAGAAAGAGAGGATGGCAAAGTGGAGGAGTGAGGGCTTGATGGGTGGAGGGGGATGGAGGTAAAGTCAGTGGGATGGGGAAGTGAAGTGGAAGGGGTAAGGACGGTGGAGGGAAATGGAATGACTTAACTCCCCAGACACCTGTTTTGCAGGTTGTGGCATACCTCTACACCACAGGAACTGTAACTGCAGCTCAGAGACACACTGAATGTGTGTTTGCTAGCAGGCAAATGATCAGTCGTTCAAATCCTGGCAGAGCCTTAAATATTCTTTTTCAAGGTTTTTTTGCAAGATGGAAAGTCACTTTAGTAGCAATTCATGGTGGCTTGGAATGGAATAGTAAATTATAAGAGAACTAAATTTAGCTAAGAACAACTATTTGTGATGGTAAGTCATGTGCTTAGATTAGATCCCCGTTCGCCCCTTTTGCAAGTTGTGACTTAACATCCACAAAACAGGAATTGCAGTTCCCTAACTTGCAGCTCAGTGGTACACTGAATGTGTGTTTACTAAGCAGGCAAAGGATCAGTGGTTTGAATCCAGATACAGTATATAATATTTTACAACATAATTGTTTCACACTTTATAGAATTTATTTGGCACCTTTAGTACTATTGATACATTGATTAATATTTGTGCCCTAATTTTTCAACTTGGCCTTTTTGAGACCCCACCTCATGAACAAGATAAATTTGTGAAGGTAAATCACGTGCTGGGATTAGATCCCCATTCGCCTGTTTTGCAGAATGTGATGAAACATTCACCCCACAAGAACTGCAATTTCCTTACTTGCAGCTTAGTGGTACACTAAATGGGTGTTTACTCACCTGGTAAAGGTGATTGTGTTGGTTGGCATCCATGGCACTCCAGACATTACCTCATGGGTTACAGCCCACCTGATAGGCTAATGATGCACATGACCCAGATCAGATTTCCAGTATATCCAGGTCCCAGGAACCCCTGCTCTCCAGTTTGAATTTTCCATAGCTGAAAGGAAGAAAGCAGAACACAAGCAAGCAAGACCCACAATAGAGACTACTAAGGATGAGACATGCAACGACAAGTTATAGTAATGGGGCCGGAGGCTGAATTTATGCCTATTGTGTACATACCTACCTCAGAACCAAGGTTAGACTTAGGTTTACTTATAGAGGAATTAGGTTGAAGGAGTAGGGACCTCCAGCGTCTGTCCTTTCTTCTGTTGTGGGCAGCTCGAACATACCGAGGAGGGCTTTGGAGTGCCATGGATGCCAACCAACACAATCACCTTTACCAGGTGAGTAAACACCCATTGTGATTGGTTGCATCTCATGTACTCAGACATACCTCATGGGGCTGAAGCAGTTCCAGTCCCGGGTGGGATTGGGATGTGGCCGGAGTGTTCGGAGGTGTGGCCGCCAAGAGGACGCAGGCTAAGGGCCGGTCTGAAGTCCTGCAGTTGCTCCAGCCTGTAGTGCCTCGCGAAGGTGTGTAGGGAGCTCCAGGTGGCTGCCCTACAGATGTCCTCAGAGGATACCAGTGCTCGTTCCGCCCAAGAGGTGGAAATCGCCCTAGTGGAGTGTGCTCTGAGCCTCTGTGGTGGGGTCAGACGTCATTCCCTATAGGCGTGGAGAACGACCCGTTTGATCCACCCGGTGATGGTGGTCTTGGATGCTGCTAGCCCCTGATGTTGGCCCTTGGAGACGACGAAAAGTCTCTCCGTCTTGCGGATGGGTTGCGACTTGGCTAAGTAGACCGAGAGGGCCGATCCGATGTCTAGAGGGTCCGAGGAGCTGTGTCCATCATGGAGATGGGGCAGTTCAGGTGGGTAGATCTATTGGTTGTTCCCTATGGAACTGGTGGCGATCTTAGGTTGGAATGCGGAGCGGTCCAAGTCGGTACTCAGCAGTGAAAGGTAGTATAGGGTGGTGCACAGGACAGTGCACCCAGCTCCCAATTCTTCTGGGCCGAGCCGAGGGCCACGAAAGGGCGGGGTCTTCAGGCCTACCAGAAGAGGTCTGCTTCAAGCGAGGGGTTCACAATGGTGGTGCCCTTAAGAGTCAAAACCAGGGTAAGTCCCATGGAGTGACCCCAGGTCTGGTTCTGGGTCGCATGAGGTCCACGGCCCAGGAACTGGATCGCGTCCGGGGTGGGCTCCTGGAGGGTGCCCCTCGACTCAGGCCTCTGGCTGCACCCTGCATGGCTGCCAGCTGCACAGAGAGGGGGTGCCAACCCCTTATCCACCCCTTGCTGCAGGAACAGCAGGATAGTGGGAGATCCACCTGTTCAGTGCCGATCCTCGGCGGTGGCACCACTGTCTTGAAAACGGCCCATTGTCTCTCGTATGTGGAGGTGGTGGAGGCGCGGCGAGACCGGAGCAACATGCCTATGACTGACTAGTGATACCCTGATCCGACAGCCGCTGCCTCTTCAGGAGCCAGGCGTGAGCTTCCAGAGTTCGAGGGGCCGGGTGTAGCACCGGGCCCTGTGATAGCATGTCTGGTCGGTTCGGTATTCAGAAGCTGGCTAGGGCAATCTCTGTGAGTGCTGCGAACCATGGTCTTCGGGGCCAGTATGGGGCCACTAGGATGACAGTGATTTGGGATCTCCGGATCTTCTCCATGACTTGAGGAATGAGAGGTAGAGGGGGGAACACGTACGCACCATTTCGAGGCCACTCCTGAGACAGTGCGTCGGTGCCCTGGGAGTGCGTGTCCCTGAACCTGCACAGGTACTTGTCCACTTGGGTGTTGTACCTTGAGGCCATTAGGTCTATGGACACGGGGCCCCACGTAGTCTGGATTAGGTGAAACAGGTCTGGGTGCAGACGCCATTCTCCGGGGTGAATCTGTTGGCGGCTGAGCCAATCCGCCCTTATGTTCAGCTTCCCCGCTAAATGGACCGCCCCTAGGTGTGTTAGGTGAATTTGGGCCCAGTTCATTACATTCGCGGTTTCCGTGACATGGCCCTGCTTCTGGTGCCCCTGTTTTACTATGTATGCCACCGTCGCTGGTTGTCGATTTGATCAGAACCGATTGCTTCTAGATGAGGGCGAGGAAGGACTGGGCGCATGTAGACCACCTCTCATCTCCAGAACGTTTATGGATAGTAGGGACTCTGCCGGAGACCAGGTGCCCTGCGCCGACTCGTCCCCCAGGCAGGCTCCCCAGCCGGTGAGACTCGCATCCGTCTCGATGAGAATCAGAGGGGGGGCTTCCAGCGGGACCCCTCTTGTCAGATTTCCTGTAGTGGTCCACCACATCAGGGATGACCGCACTCCTGCAGGCAGCTGTACGGGGCGGTGCAAGTTGAACTCGTTTGGCGCTCCGCTTGCCAGAATGAAGTTTTGCAGAGGGCACATGTGCCACCTGGCCCACGGGACAAGGTCGATGCAGGAAGCCATGAACCCCAGGAGTTTCGCGACTTCTGCTACTGTCGTGCGTGGTTGTGACCTTAGAAGTCCAGCCATGTGCCAGAGGCTGCAGATCCGCGCTGGGGCTGGTTTTGCCCAGCCATCTGCTGAGTTGATGGTGGCCCCAAGATGCTCGATCTGCTGGGTTGGACAGAGGTGGCTCTTTTCCTCGTTCACCACCCATCCGTGGTCCCTGAGTGCCCGTACGGCGAAGTCTGTGTGGGCTTGCGACTGGTCCCTGGACCGTGCCCATATGAGCCAGTCATCCAGATACGGCACTATGTCCAGCCCTTGTTCCCTGAGCCTGGCTACCAAGGTGATGGAGACCTTGGTGAAGACCCTGGGGGCTGAAGACAGGCCGAATGGGAGTGCCCGGTACTGATAGTGATGGCCCAAGATGTGGAAGCGAAGAAACCTTCTGTGGTTCTTGATTATGGGAATATGTAGGTAGGCGTCCTTTAGGTCGATTGAGGTTAGGAAGTCGCCTATCCTGATCCCCCTTAGGATGGATCGGACCGTCTCCATCTTGAACCGACGTGGGATCACGTACTTGTTCAGCTGTTTTAGGTCCAGGATGGGCCTGAGTTCTCTCGACTTCTTTGGCACTAGGAAGAAGATGGAGTACACGCCTTCCCCCTGCTCCTGAACTGGGACTGGTTGAATGGCCTGTTCTGGATCAGATCTGCCAGGATGCCCTGTACCTGGTGTGGGAGGCCCTTCTTCTGGCGATGGGGATGAGGCAGACCATTGGGGTATGGACTGGTGAGTCAGCTCTATGGTGTATCCCTGGAGACCACGCTCTTGAACCCACCTGTCCGGCGTGGTGGCCTCTCAGCGGTGGGCAAAGAGAGCCAACCGTTGGCCGACGGGTACTGAGGGGTGTCGGGTGAGTGGAGTCACTGTTTCCCCTGAATCCTCTTCCATGACCTCTGGACCTCTGACCTCGAGGTCTGAAGGAGGAGGGATTTGTAGTTGTTGAGCGGAGGTGCGTGGGAAGGATGTGGGACCCTACTCCGAGAAAGGAATGGTTGAGTAGGGTTCCCTGCGCCCCTGGCTCTTGGCTCCAGGCCGAAATCAGGTCTGGCGGCTGGTAGATGCGAGGATCTTGACCTATTCCTTAAGAGGTCCCTACCCTCTTCCTTCTGTTTCAGATAAGCCTGTAGGCCTTCCCCAAATACATGATCCCCCTTGAGCGGTAAATTTTGAAGCAAAGTCTTAGATTCTATGTCGCGTCCCAGAGTTTTAGCCATAGTGCTCTCCGGGCTCGGTTTGTGATGGCGGCCGCCCTGGCCTGGAGGCGTAGAGAGTCCACTGCCATGTCGGCGAGGTACTTGGCTGCATCGAGGGTGTAGAGTAATATCCAGCCTCCCCTCACTTCTCGGTATTGCCTGCTCCTGCAGCTCTCCTCCAACCAGCGGGATCTGGGCCCTGAGGAATAGGATTGCGCTGTCATTGCCTTGGCCATGGTACCCTCGATCTCGAATGTCTTTTCAACATATCCTCAATTTTCTTGTCGGTAGGGTCCTTGAGTGCTATGATGGTGCATCGGCAGTACAGTTTTCTTACTCAAGGCTGCCACTTGGGGATCGATGAAGGGGGCCTTGCACCATGTGTCGGACTTGTCGCCCTGAACTGGATACATTTTGAGTAGGTTTCTTCTGTTAGGCATTCTACCTGGATCAGGGGATTGCCACTCAGTATGAATCAGCTCCTCGATGGCCGGGCAGACTGGAAAGATCTCTGGAGTGGTGGTCCTTAGCTGGATCATAGGGTCTAGCTTGGATTCCATCCTCTCCCCTTCTTGTTCCTCTGTGGCCAGGCCCATTGTGGCCTTGATGACCTTCATGAGACCGGGGATTGCCTCAAATGAGCATAGTTTAGAGGTCAGAGAGGGGGGTTGTTGATCGAGGTCCTCTATGTCGGAGTCCGGGCCATGCTCCTCCTCCTCTTCCTCCTCTTCAAACTCGTCCTCTTTCTCTCTGTCCTCAGGATTGCCGTCCTGGGGAACACGCGAGTCCTCTGGTGCCGGTGTCTCTTCCTGAGGGTCTCCTTGATGGGAAGGTTCCGTGTTGGCGGTCTAGGGTCTGTTCTGTGTGAGCGCTTCCAGCTTCTCCATGATCTTCAGCATGAGTTTTGCTGGCTCTCCATCATGGCCACTGCCGCTTGCTGTTTTGAAGCAGTAGGGGAGCCGGGGTCCACCCATGTCGAGTTGCTGGGGCCGGGAAGCGAAGGGGCTAGAGGTGGCGTTCTCTCCATTGAAGCCAGCTCTTCATCCATGAGGCAGGCTGCGCATAGGGGGCCCGGAGTTTGAGGGAGGAGGGTGGCACTGCACGCGGTGCATTTCTTTGCTTTAATCATCTGCAACACAAGAGAGAGAGAGATCCGAGCGGAGGAAAGAACTTCGGCGTTTCCCCCCCTAGACCCAGTAGGAGGGCTGCTATGGTAAGGGCACCGTGTGAGGGCCCTTAGCCCCAGCCTCAAGGTGGAGACTTCTTCCAAAAGCTTCTTCCATCCATCCCCAGAATGGTCATCCTGCTCAGGGGAGCGTGCCCGCTGTGGGAGGGGGCCACGAGCCCCCCAGAGCTGGGGATGGGGATCGCAGTATCTGCCTGGGTCGCTGTGTGAGGTACCCGGGCAGTGGCTCTGCGTGTTCTCCTGGGGTCGCTGTGGGAGGGACCTGAGGGAATCGTGCAGTCTCCATTTTTTTTTTTTAAATTCAGAGTCCGAGGCCCCTAGCTTGTGATAGGGCCGGGGGGACATTCCAGGGCCCAAATCACTGGCCAGATAGCCACTGGTTGCTGAGGTGAGGATGGCCCCACCGAGGGGTGGTCGCTTCTACTAATCTCATCTGCCTCTCGATATTCCCTGTCCCATTTTCCTGTCCTGGGATTTGATCACTTGACACTCCATGCTGAAGTCAGCCACCCTACCACTGCACCATCAATTTTGGCTTGTTCAGCGTCCCTTCCCCCCCGGTCTGTGCGGGCGTGGTTTAGCTCCCAGGAGGAGAGTGACCCCCTTCAAGACTCAATTTTCTGTCGCTACTGGGCCTCGGTGTGCTGGAGGCCTGAGGCTCTATAGGCAGGCAGGCAGGCTTGTGGTGGCCCTGAGGAGTCACGCACGCCTCAACCTGCCAACACTGAGTCTTTTGGAGAGCCATTGGGAGGAGGTGGGGCCTCCTCTCCTCAGAAGTGCAGTGGGGCCTAGGGGTGAGGTCATGGAGGTAGCGGGGCAAGGCGACTCATGACGTTGGAGTCTCTAGGGACTAGGGTAAGAGTGGGAGGTAGAGCGCTCCCAGAGTCGGCGGGAAGCAGAGGCGACTCGGGTGGTGAGCCGGAGCCACGGGAGGAGTTAGGCTGTCAGGCGGCGGTGCAGCGTGTGGAGCCAGTCCTGGGAGGAGAACGCTGCATAGGGGTGGTGGGAGGGAGTAGATGACCCGCAGAGTCGCGGGGTGCAGAGGCAACTCGCTGGCCTACCTATAGGCCGCGTGGCCTGTTGGCGGACTGGAAAGGCCACGGAGTCGCGGGGAGCAGAGGCGACTCGCTGGCAGGCCAGTGGGCCCTTCCCCCCCGCGAGATTAAGGTGGAGGGTCAGGGAACCGTGGAGTCGCGGGGGCAGAGGTGACTCGTGGTAGCCAGGGTGCCGAGGAGTCATGAAGAGAGGCGACTAACAGCGGTGGAGTAAGGGGGAAGGAGGCCTCTGGACGCAGGCCGAGTGAGACCGCAGAGTCGTGGGGGGCAGAGGCGACTCACGGGGCATTCCTGGCGGCAAGGGCCTGTTAGGGAAATGCAGGCCACCACATGGTCGAGCCAGCAGGCAGCACGCTGGTTACCACCAAGGTAGATGCCAGAGAGGCCCACAGGAACGAGGGAAACAGTGCATGAACGAGGCATAGGACCGATTACCAGGCAATTAACAGAGCTAAACAATGCCTTAATGCATAAACCGTTCACAGCACATGAGGCAGATTTACAGTAACAAAATTACCCTTACAGAAACTGAATTTCGTCAAGAGAATCACTGGGAGCCATGGGCTCCTTGCTTAAGTAACAAAAGCACAAGGTGTGCTAAGAAAACACATTTCCTACCTTGAAATGAAGGGCAGACAGGGGTTCACTGGATGCTTCTTGCCTTTTCAGATGCACAAATTACAACTGGAGAGCAGGGGTTCCTGGGACCTGGATATACTGGAAATCTGATCTGGGTCATGTGCATCATTAGCCTATCAGGTGGGCTGTAACCCATGAGGTAATGTCTGGAGTGCCATGAGATGCCAACCAATCACAATGTGTATTTGCTAAGTAGACAAAGGATCAGTGGTTTGAATCTAGGTACAGTATGTTGTATTTTATTACATAATTATTTCACTCTTTATAGAACTTTTGAGTACCTTTAGTACTATTGATATTAATATTTGTGCCCCAAATTTTCAACATGGCATTTTTGAGACCCCACCTCATGAGCAAGATTGCTGAAATTTTCAAAATCTCCTGAAACAAGGTTTCTCATTCATTCTGCAAAATACCCCTTTGGATGGGATTAAAAAATTCCACCTGTCTTGTTTGTAAGGTGGGGTCATAAAAAAAGGTATATTGAAAATTTAGTGCCAACATGTCAAAAAGCAAAGATATGAAGAAAAACTTCATTTTTTTTCAAAGTTTACTTGCAACTTTGTGATTTATGCAGATTTTGACCCCAAATATTCAACACACCATCTTGGTACCACACCTTATGGAGAAGGCAAGTGTCATTTTTCAAATCTCCCTCTGAATTTTTTTTTACTGTCACTCTGCAAGTTTACATTTCAAGTGGGATTAAAAGATAGCTGTCTTAATCATAAGGTGGAGTCATAAAAAGACAGTGATGAAAATTTTGGATCAATATGTCAAAAAATAACAAAGTATTGAGGAAACATTGAAGTTTTTCAGTGTTTACTCATAATTTTGTGATTTTCGCAGGTTTTGGCCCCAAATGGGAGACATACTGTAGCCTTTTTGTTACTGCACTTGATGAACATGACAGGTGTCATTTTATAAATCTCCTGCAAACATGTATTCTCACTCATTCTGCAAAATCACATTTTGGATGGAATTAAAAAAAAATTCCACCTATCTTGATCATAAGGTGGTGTCATAAAATAATGTTGAATTTTTCCAACATGCATTCACTCTTTAGTATTGCAGATTTTGGCCACAAATGCTCAGTGTATCCTTTGTGCAACCACCCCATGAATATAATGGGTGTCATTTTTCATATCCCCTCTGAAACATGTTTTTGCAGTTGCTCTTCAAATCATCTTTTGAATGGTATTTTAAAAAAATCCCACTTTTCTTAATGATAATATGAGACCATAAAAAGACTATGATGGAAATTTGGGGTCAAAATCTTTGAGCCACTGACAATGAGGCATTGTCTCTTAGCTGGATTATCCTGGGTAAATGTATTGTAAAAATGGGTGAAAGATGGGCCCCCACTGAAAATGAGATATTGCATTTCCACTATGCTGTCATGAGGTCTAAACCTCACTCTCAGGTTCTTGGTAATATTAGGAATGCAAGAAATTACAAACACGTTGCATAAGAATAATAAACTAGTTTATTACTACTAAAGGGATAAATCACAGTTGCCCTAAGCAGTTCTTACCAATACGAACCAGGAGCCAATGCTAAGCGTTCCCTATACCTTGAGGTTTTTTCATGTCTCTTGGGGTCTCTGAGGTATAAGACTCAGTGTCTCACATTATATACCTATGATAATTACTATGGTTACTGTAAGATAGAAGCATTTCTAGTTACAGAGATGAGCCCTATTGGCTAAATTAAAGGTGACCCCACAGTCCAAGATAACATTATACAATTTTGTAGTAGTCATCAGTTTGTAAAACAAAAGAGTACACTTCTTACACAAATCAGTGTAGTAGTACAAATCACCAAAAGGTGGCAATACTGACTTATATATCATAATCATTACAAGGACTCAGATGTACTAACATTTTGTAAGTAAGAAATACATAGAAAATGTATATGTATTAGAAAGCAAAGTGCATAACAATAATATGCATACATATCCTGACATCTACTTTTGTACGGTAGATGCCCTTAGCCCTATATGTTAGTATAACATATGCCTAAGCACTAGCTGTCTACGGTGTACCTCTGGGGGTACAAATAAGGGTGCAAGGACTTCGTGTAACATTCCCCCCCTTGTTGTCTCCAAGGTCAACACAGGCAAAACTCAGGAAAAGTCAGGGAGCAGTGGTCGTTTACAAACCCGACACGCAAGCTTTGTAAAGGAACTCCAGCTGCTCACAGTGTTGGCTAAGTGTGCGCCATAGGCAGCATAACATTATAACTAAGAAAAATATCAAAAATGCTTGTATAATAACAAAACCTTTAAAAGTAACTTCTAACCAAGTGTTAATCAATGCATTATTCATATCACCATCATTAATTAATGAAAGGATAGCTTCATTAGCTTTGTTAATATTATTGCTGATGTGGATGAGGTGTGTGTCTTTTTTCTCTAAAACTGATTTTAATGTAAGTGATAGTGGATCTATGTGTACATTAAAATATGGTAAGTATTCAGAAAGGGTGAGCAGATAATCGGGGTTACCATCAATGATGTCCGCATCCATAAGGGGGACGGGGTAATAACGGTATGTCCAATAACAGCTTTTTGATGTGGGATGAAGCAAAAGTTAGGGTCATCAATAAAACATGTCTCAGTTACGTAGGTATAGGACTTATAGTTTGTAACCACGCAGTACTACCCATCAGAATTGTACTGCATTTTAACAGTGGGGGGATGTCATTTTTGCAACTGTACTGGGCAGGTGTAGGTCATCTTGGAAATCTGTGTTGACAGGCGGTGAACCTCCTCTCGATAAGACTGGTAAAGTTTTTCTGGAGCCAATGTTGAGTTCGGAAAGGCAGTGTCATTAGTGCTGATGTCATCGTCCATGGAAAAGGACCAATCGATACTATCGGAAGAATAAACACATACAGGTTTAATAACATCAAATACATCACATTGACACAAGTAAGATATACTGTTTCTTCGCACAGCAATCTGTGTGCAGAGTGACCCAGGCATCCAGGAAAGGATGGAAGACCAATACAGGAAGCACGTCCAGGCATTCTCTGTAGATGTCATCATCAAGGTGCCCAATCGAATGTACCAAAGCCAGCTTGTCAAACAAAGCTGTAGTGGGATCAAAGCATGATAAAGAGACAGTAAAAGAAACAAACATTTTATCTCTGATAGAACATTTCTTAGAAGTAAAACAGGGACCAGTATTAGGGTGTCTGGTCACAAAACCCAAATTCCTGGCTGAAAAAAGAGAAATTGTTAAAGATTGTTGCATACACATAGCAATACAGCCAGGGGTTTTACATTGTGGACAACACCATTTAGAAATACTCCTGTCATGTATGATATCAGGGATTCTTCCAGATTCGAGATCATGGAAGAGATTGTTGATGGTAATGATAATGTATGAGCCATAGGCTGAGCATAGGATTCCCTAGGAATGTATTGTTTATCTGCTTCTTTATTATTCTGTGCAATGAGTGCATTAATCTTATCTTTAGAATCTGTAAATGCCTTAGCAATGTCATGCATATTGTAAACAGTGTATCTTTCTTCCTGACTAAGGCTATCCACACCATGCAATAATGGGGGTAATATATTATTCACCAAACCAATTTGGAATTTGGCTGAATGAGATTGATAGCAGCAATGTCTGCTTTATTCCAGATAGACATAGCTATACCAAAGAGACCTGTGACAGTGCCTGTTGCACCAGTGACATCAGAACTGTCAACTTCACGTGTATTATGTTTATGATTTTGATCATCAGGATTTGGTTTTCTCCTGAAGTTGCCTCTATGCTTGGTGGTATGTACCCTGGCAATACGGTCTTGAGTATGAATCTGAAAAGCTGCTAAACTGTCAAGCAATAACATACTATAAAATGCTGAAGTGTTAGTATTATGACACATACCAAATTCTTTCATATTCCAGTAAGTCAAATTAAACAGAACATGTATATGCATAAATTGTAAATTGTTAATCAGTGAACCAGGTAAAGCAGTGGCTGTTAGACCACTGCGGGGACCAGGGGTGTGCTTTGGACACTTCAAAAGCTGCTTATCAGTAGGTGGTAACACAGAAAGGTACATGGCAGCAGAGGCCATGTTGTGTACAGCACAGAATTTTTGAGCAGAGTCCTTAGACAAAGAATTACAATATGAGGGATCAATTAAAGCAGTGATGTTTTATAAACCAGAATGTCTAAAAGCAGCTTGTAACAAGGTAAGAGAACCATTTTGGGAAAATTTAGCATTATGCTAACCCTGGAAAGTTCCCTTGGAGAGTTTGGCCACTGGAAGAATTTGTCCTTGTGATGTGGTTTGCCACTCAATTTGAAAGGTAGATTTATCAGGAGCAACAAAAAGGCAGTGAGGTAAGCATCAGAACCTTCCTGGACAGTAATCAAACTATCAGGTATTTGGATGGATACTCCCTCTGGGGTAGATGCTGGATGATCAAGGTGAGGTAGGGTAGGAGGTTTGGTACTGTACCTTGGATGCAGGGGATAACTCCTGAGATGAGGATAAAATGGAACAAGATAGCCATCTTGTCAGTATATCTGAAAAGGAAAATCAAACATTAGTAGGTTAGTACTATTCTGCCCAATGGGGTGAGGAAAAGTAATTATATTCCTTTATACAGTTTCAGTTGGTTTGCATGTAACCACTTGTCAGTCAGTTTATTTTTGTGCAGGAGTCTACCTTGATAGACTGCCTGACTGAGCTTGTTGACAATGGGGTAAGGGCCTTCCAACTTGTTGGAGAAGGAGTGTGTGCGATGTGCAAATCGGAGGACCATCACCTGATCTCCAAGCTGCCAATCCACTTCTTGTGCATGTTTGTCAAACTGTTTCTTGGACTGTTGCTGGGCCTTGCCCATGCAGTTGGCAGCATACAAGTGTGTGTGTATGAGGTCTTTTCTGAGTTTTTCCACATATTGGTCCACAGACACATGGTCTGCAGTGTGGGTGTGCGGGTCAAACAACAGGTGTTCAGGTAATATTATCTGTCTACCAGTCATCACCTCAAAGGGTGTAAGATGGGTGATGGCTGAGGGTGTACCCTTAATTGCCATAAGGAGTAACGGCAATAGGGAATCCCAAATTTTGGGATTATCCTCAATGAATTTGGAAAACATTTGCTTAATCTGTCTGTTGGCTCTCTCTGCTTGACCTGAGCATTGGGGGTGGTAGGGTATGTGGAACGTCTGCTGAACTCCAAGGAGTTCAAGGGATTCTTTCATCAACTCACCTGTAAAACTTGTTCCTTTGTCAGAGCCTACCTTAAGAGGTAGACCCCACCTGGAGAAAATCTGTTCCACCAGGATTTTGGCAGTTGTTTTAGCAGTGCATGTTTTAGTGGGGAAAGCTTCAACCCATTTAGAGAAAAGATCAGTTACCACAAAAGCATACTTGTTGTTTCTACTGGTATTGGTCAGAAGACCAATAAAATCAATCTGTATGGCATGCCAAGGGCCAGAGTGTCTTTGTGGTAGGAGTTTGGCATTTCATTTGGTGGGGATGGGATTGTTTTGTGCACAAACAAGACAGTTACCTATGTACTGTTTGATATCTTTGGTGACACAAAGACCACCAGGCAGTGGTCTTGAGTCACTGAAGTGTGTTTTCCACTCCCTGGTGTCCACTGTGGGTGTATCATGCACTTGCTACAAGAATTGGGACCTAAGGTGTCTGGGGACCACCCATAACATGGTGGTGGAATCATCTGGTTGATACCAGATGAGTTTGTCATCTGGGGACAAGTGTATCTTACCTTCGTGCCTCCGATAGGGATTATGTGTGGGAAGTTTTTCTTCGGTACCTTTGTCAAGGAATCTGAAGACTTCTTTGAGCTCAGTGTCAACATGTTGGGCTGCTGAAAGATCCAAGGGGGAAAAAGGTTCAGGTTTCTTCCTGACTGCTGCAATGTGTACAGCCGCATTGGCCTCTGGATGAGCCATCATCCAGGTGTCCCCTCCTCAGGCCCCTTCCTTGGCAAGGGTGTCTGCTGTGTCATTAAAGGCATGGTAGAGGTAATGAAGGGAATGAGCCTTGACTCTGTGTACATAGAGTTTGTGTGCAAACCTTTGTGCCAGTGAGTGTAAGTATATTACCAGTTCTTTGTACTTCATTGGGCTGCCATCAGAAGAGAGGAAGGAGTTCTTCTGCCAGAAAGGAAGAAAACCTGTAAGAGAACAACAAACCCAGTTAGAGTCTGTAAAAATGATGGTATTCTCAGTTTCATGCTGGATGAACTCAAGGGCACAGGCCACTGCTGCCTTCTCTGCATACTGTGATGATGCTAAACTGCAATGCTTAGAGATTTTAACAGTGTTACCATAAGGGTAAATCACTAAGATACCCATCCCTGCAATTTGTCTTCCCTGGTAGTAGGAAGCTGAACCATCTGTAAAGATACGACACAAAGATGTGCTTTCGAGTATTTGTAGTGTGGCAGGGAGGAAAGGACCTGGATCTGGAAGATCAGGTGGTTGCAGTGTACAGTCATGGGGTTCTCCTTGGAAAAGGAGTCCATGTGCCAGTATGGATGGAATTTAGGTTGGGTGTACCTGTATGTCTCTATCCTGGAGAAGAAGTGACCAGTGTGTCAGTCTGGTATTAGAGACTGACCCATCCTTCACTCTGTCTAATAGCAGAAAGGTAGTTGGGGTGTGGTTGGTGTTAATAATCAGTGGAGAGTACCCAATGATATACAGAAAGTGCTTGGCAGCCCAGTAGGTTGCCAGAAGGTTCCTTTCACAAAGGCTGTACTTCTGTTCCACTGGATTCAAGAGCTGTGATGCATATGCAATGGGTCTCAGAGTACTGTGTACCTTCTGGGCCAGCACTGCCGACATGGCAATGTCAGAAGTGGCACATTCCAGACAAAATGGTATTGCTGGATTGGGGTTGACCAGAGCTGGAGCCGAGGCCAAAACCTGTTTCAATGACATCATAGTCTTGGTGTGTATGGGACCCCAAGTCCAGGGAATGTCCTTTTTCAGTAACTCATACAGAGGAGCAGCCTTCTGAGCAAAATCATAAATAAAATCTCTGGAATAGTTCACCATACCTAGAAACCTTCTAAGAGTTGCCACACTGGTAGGCAATGGCATGTCTTGCAATCCTTGTATCTTTTTCCAGGTAGGGCTGCGGCCTTGGTCAGTTATCCTCAGGCCCAGAAAGAGTACCTCTTTCTGACATAGTTGTGCTTTTGCCGGGTTGCATTTGAGGCCTGCTCTCTGGATGAGAGTCAATAGTTCATCCAAGAGATCCAAGTGTTGTTCCTGTGTGGGTGTTGCCAGCAACAGGTCATCCACATACTTCAAGAGACTCTGGGGGTAGAGAAACCCTCAAGGGCATCCATCATGTGCAGATGGAACAGGGACGGGCTGTTATGGAATCCCTGTAGTAAGCAGGTCCACATGTACTGTCTACCTTCAAAGGTGAAGGCGAACTTATATTGACTCTTAGGGACCAATGGCAGTGACCAGAAACCATTGGAAATATCCAGGGCACTGAATCATTTCAGGTCAGGGGTCAAAAGTCGTAGCACATCAGGTGCAGAGGCCACAGTTGGAGCACAACTGGGGGTGACCTAGTTCAGTTTCCTGTAGTCAATAGTAAGTCTCCAGGCACCTGTAGGTTTCTTCACAGGCCACACTGGAGAGTTGGCAGCAGAAACACATGTTCTGATTACCCCTTGGTTGAGGAGTGATTTTATTGCTTCCCTAAGAGAAGGCAAGGCCTCAGATGGGAAAGGATATTGCCTTTTCCTCTCGTGTGCTGGGCCTGGCACTTCAATGACAGTATGCATTCTGCCACAGTCATGCTTGTTGATAGCAAATGCTTCCAAATGTCTTTGTAGGATGGGAAGAAGCTTTGGGAAAAGCTCATGGTTCTTGAACAAATCTATGACATCATACTCCTTGTTGTTGGCAGATATAGTTGCCACAACATGTGAATCAGGGATCAAGATGGTATGATATTGACCCTGAATCTGTATTAGTAGCATGTTATCCAGATCCACCACACAGCCATGTGGTGCAAGAAAGTCAATCCCAGTGATGCTAGGATGATCATGCAATACCATCAGTTGGAAGGTATGTGAGGCCTTCAGGTGGCCCAAATCTACAGGTAGGGGTAGAGAGCGGTATGCAGGTAACCTCATATCATCTACTCCTGACATGTTGGTCTTCCTTTCGGTGGACCAAGGAGATGTGTCTGGGTGTTCATCATGTAATACAGACACAGCCGCGCCTGTGTCCAATAATACTGTAAGTAGGCGGCCCCCGACCTCGGCCTCAGTGCAGGGCCTTCCGTTTGTATCCAAGATCAGCTTGTTTACAATCCGGACTGGGGCCTGTAATTGTCAATCTGTACTGGAGGAAGCATGGAGAGTTTGGGCCTGGCTCCTTTGAACCACTTCACCATGCTGCACTGATGCTATATAGAGAGGTACTTCTAGGTTCAGGCCTACATGGGTCTGAGGGCCTGTACTTCCGGTATCACCATGGCTCATTGGAGCCTTGGTTCCTGGTTGTATGGCTGCAAGGGACTGAGCAGAAACAGCATCTGCTACAGAGCGCACTTGCCCCAGGAGTTCTCTAAACTTCTGATTCCCTTCGGTTATCTCCCTATATGAAGGGCCTGGTCTTTGTTGTTTGCCTTTATTCTTATGGTGCTTTTTGTTCTTATGATAGTTCCTGTTCCCACACCATTGCTGCTGTTGCTATTGTGGTTGTTGTTGGGCCTGCTGGGGGTGTTGGTTGTCCACGGGGAGGGGCTGTTTGTGTTGGGCCTGCCCTTCCACCGTGTAATATATCACGGCCTCTTGAGTAGGCTCCACAGCGGCTACTTTCTTAGAACTGAAGCCCAGATCACGGATGTAGAGTTGGTAATCTAGCTCAGTTTTCTGAAGGATATTGGCGAACCTTTCCATGGTGGAATAAGTGGTTGGCTCTACCTTTTCTCTTACTGGAGGGATCATGTTCCTAAGGAACAGGGTCTTATATTCAATAAGATCTACATCCGCAGCTTCTTGTGCGAGTTATTTTTCTGCTTGGTAGGCCATCCAGAGTCTTTGGTGGTATATTGCTGGACTTTTCTTTGCATTCTGTTTCACAGGGTATGCAAGCATCACTCCTACTACACCTGGGCTGTGTGCAGAAATGAGTTCAGCTGCAACTTCGTCAAAGGTGGCGTTGCTGGCCTGGCGGATGGCATCGGGGAGTTTGGCCCACAAGCCAGGGTCGATGGTCTGGTGTAGGATCTGGACCTGATAGTCTGCAGTGAGGCTGAACATCTCGTATTTGGAATGCACCTTCTCCAAGTGGCAGCTGAGGTTGTCGGATGGGCTTATCCGACCAATACTGTCAGCTATTTGCTGGACAGAGTAGGCCATTTGTAGGGGATTAGTGGGACGATCAGGTGGAGGTGCATTTTCTTGGGTGCCATCCAGGGCTGCCTGAGCTGTGGCCTCCACCACTGAGTGGACTATGCCCTTCTGAGTACCAGTTTTGTGAATAAGCTGCCTAATTTGACCTTTCAAAACTCTTTTATTCCTCTCCAGAATGGGCACACTGTTTACCTCATTATCAATCATTATCTCTATCTGCTGCCTGTCTTCCACATTAATAATGGCTATCAGTGGTGCCGTCGGGACCATGTTTGGGCCTGCTCCACCCTATCATGGAGGCCGCCATGTTGGCTTCTCCCATGATGTGCATCACGACGTCAACAACATATGACAAGGTGTGGGTGGAGTGGGGACCTGCCATGTTGTGGATGGCTGGGTGGGGTTTCTGGGCCATAGTACGGGTGTGACTGGGTGTTGTATTGAGAAATGTCATCATCTGATACCTCCCCTTCAGATGACATTGCCATGGCGGGGGCTATGCTTCCCATTGCCTTGACACGTCAAGCCAGAACCTCCCTTTGATGGCGCAGTTTCACCATCTTTGATTCACATTTTGCATGACTCACATTTGCAACAGTCACATCAACCTCATCTTGCATTTGTTTCTGCAACACTCTAAACGCAGTGCTCAATTCGCGATTGTCCCTAGTAGTCACTTCTAAGTCATTAGGTACCTGGTTTATCTCATCCCATATCCTCACTCAACTGTTCATTCAATCTACTTAACAAGTAATTCATATTCAAAGCCTGCCCCTTATCTTCTCTCAAACTTTCACATTCCAGCTTCAACATACAAATTTCTTGCTCTCCAGCCTGTGCAGAATGATGCAAAAGTGAATCCTTTTCATTGCGCAGGGTTTGAAGTTCAGACTCCAAATTCTGCTACAGTCTAACACATTCCATTTCATGCAAACCCATCTTTTGCTTAAGAGATGAAATCTGCAGATCAAGGGTTCAAAACCTTGCTTTGGAGGCTTCCAGAGCAGCATAGAGAGCCGTGACCAACAGCCCTTTGGCATGATGCTTATTGGCTGTTTGTCTCATCTCACTGTACTCAGTTGAAATCCCCAGTATAGGGTTTTTGAATTGACTTTCATCCCAAGCGAAGTCAGCCCATTTTCCATGGGAGACAAGGAAGTTTGAGACATCGAGTCTCAGTTCTGCACAGATATTTGATACGGTGGCCATTGTGTGGGAGGGAACAAAAAAATCAAACTGTGAAAAGGCACTGTGCTGTGTATTGATCCACAGCAGGAACACTTTACACACAGTCAGGCTACTGTATACTTTGTAGACTTGCATTTCAAAGCTGCTGTGGAGTGGGACGAGTCAGCATCGACCACACCCAAGAAAAACAGCCAGACTTTGAAAGGGACTACAAAGTGGTTTTAAAATAGGAGAGGTGATGTGGGAATGCACACCTACTGTCCCCATTAGGATGGAAAAAGTTTTAAGCAGCAAGTGAAAGCTTACAAATGCCAAATATTGCCTGCACGTGGTCAGCAATTGTCAGGAGGTCTAAACCTCACTCTCAGGTTCTTGGTAATATTGGGAATGCAAGAAATCACAGGCATGTTGCATAAGAAAAATAAACTCGTTTATTACTATCAAAGGGATAAATCACAGTTGCCCTAAGCAGTTCTTACCAATACGAACTGGGAGCCAATGCTAAGCATTCCCTATACCTCGAGGTTTCTTCGTGTCTCTTGGGGTCTCCAAAGTATAAGACTCAGTGTCTCACATTATATACTTTTGATAATTACTATGGTTACTCTAAGATAGAAGCATTTCTAGTGACAGAGATGAGCCCTATTGGCTAAATTAGAGGTGGCTCCATGGTCCAAGATAACATTATATAATTGTGTAGTAGTCATCAGTTTGTAAAACAAAAGAGTACGGTTCTTACACAAATCAGTGTAGCAGTACAAATCACCAAAAGGTGGCAATGCCGACTTATATACCATAATCATTACAAGGACACAGATGTCCTAACATTTTGTAAGTAAGAAATACATAGAAAATATATATGTATCAGAAAGCAAAATGTATAACAATAATGTGCATACATATCCTGAACATATGCCTAAGCACTAGCTGTCTACGGTGTACCTCTGGGGTTACCAATAAGGGTGCAAGAACCTCATGTAACAATGTTATCATTGGTAAATACAGTGACAATAGGTACAAGCAGGCATACTGCTCAACCTCTCAGCATTAAAAATTTCTAACAACCCCTCATTGGCCGAGCGGAGTGATTGACCAGGGCAGTAAGGAACCAGGAACTCTTTCAGATAGTCTGGGTCCTGTCCATGTAGGACTTTGAAAGTCAGTAAACTGACTTTAAAGGTGATCCGCCACTGTACTGGCAGCCAGTGCAGTTCATGCAGCACTGGAGTAATTTGACAGGATCAAGCAGATCTTGTCAAAAGCCGGGCCGCCGCATTCAACACCGGCTGCAAGTGACAGATTTCTACCCCAGAAAGTCCTAGGTAGAGGGAGTTGCAATAATCCAAGCACGAGGACACAAAGGCATGGAGCAGAGTAGGAAGATCTTCAGACAGAACCAGATACCTAATCCTGGTGGTATTCCTAAAATGATAAAAGGATGTTTTAACAACAGTCAACACCTGAGAATGCAGGGTCAGTCCATCATCAAAAACTACCCCCAGGTTAAGCATCCATTCAGAGGTCGAGAGAGTGAAACACCACCAACAGAAATTTCAGAGGATGAACCAACACCTGACCTCCCTATCTGACGACCTGGGTCCACAACCAGTACCTCCATTTTTTCCGAGTTCAACTTCAGCCAGCTGGAATCCATCCACTCCTGGATTTCATTCAGAAAGTTATTAAAGACCGAGAGAGCTCCATCCTGGTCAGGTGCAAAAGAAAGGTAGAGCTGGGTATCATCTGCATAGCAGTGAAACCTCAGCCCATACCTTCTTACAATGTCTCCAAGGGGTAGCATATACACCACGAACAACATGGGTGAGAGCACTGAGCCCTGAGGCACCCCCACATGACAGAGAAATTGGTCCTGAAGAATGTACCCCAGTCACAACTTTCTGTGTTCTACCCATGAGAAAAGATGTAAACCATCTGAGGACTGTTCCTGACAGTCCACAGATACTGTATGCCTCAGATGCCCTAGCAACACCACATGGTCCATGGTGTCAAAAGCTGAAGAGAGATCTAGAAGGACCAAGATGGTACAGTTCCGATCTCTTGCCATCAGGAGATTATTGAGCACCTGATCCAGTGCTGTCTCGGTACTATGTCTGTTATGAAAATCAGACTGGAGCTGTTCATAGATGTCATGGATGGTCAAATGGTTCTCCAGTTGCGCTGCCACTACTTTCTCAGTCACCTTCCCTACAAAGGGAAGGTTAGAGATAGGTCTGTAGTTTGCATGACAGTCGGGGTCCAAGGTAGCTTTCTTCAAGAGTGGCATCACCACCACCTCTTTCAGGGAGCTGGGAAACTCTCCAGATTCCAGGGAACACCAGACTATCTGCACAAGAACTGGACCGATAACATCAATACAATCCAAAATTAGGGAAGTTGGTCCATGGTCCAAACTACAGCACGTAGGGCACACACTCTGGATAATCCGCATGACATCCATGAACTCCAGTCAACTGAAGGTACTCCAGGAAAGCCGAGGTACAGTGACCCCATACTGATCAAAAGCAATACCCATAGAGTGTGTTGGTTGAAGTACCACCCTGATGTCGGTCACCTTATTTGCAAAGAATTGAGCAAGCTCGTCGCACTCTAATTGCGAAAAAGCTTTCCAAACATGTAGACAGGCTGGGTTGCACAGTCTGTCCACAGCTCGAAAAAGCTGAGCTGGTTGATTCTGAGCAGCTGCAATCTCCCTGGAGAGGAATTCTGCATTCTTATGGGTGATTGCAGATTGATAGACTCAATATAAGGTGGTCAGCATCAAGGGCGGACTTGCGCCAGCAACGCTCTAACCTTCATCCTAGTCTCCGCATCTCCCTCAAAGTCCCATCAAACCAAGGGGACCTGGGGCAAAGGGAGAGAGAGGGTGAACATGGACTGGAGCAATGGAATCCAGAGCCACTGAGACGGCTAAATTATAAGCCGTCACAAGGGTATCTGGGTCATTGCTTGCCAACAAGAGGGACGAGAGATCAAGTGCTGCTGCTAGGCCATGAGGACCAATATCCCGTAAAGAACAGTACCTAACCATCTCCACAGGGGCAGGCCTACGAAGGGGGTGCTAAAACCAAACCCCACGGTGTAATGATCAGACCATCCAACTGGTTCCACCCCCAAGTCAGATGTCTCGATCCCTAGTAAAAAGATTAAGTTAAGATAGTGTCCGTGTTTATGAGTAGCAGTGAAAACCACCTGTGTAAGGCTCAGAGATGTCATTAACTGGAGGAAATGTTGACCAAATTGCGAGAGTTCATCGACCCAGGTGTTGAAGTCACCCAGAACCATCAGTCTGGGTGACTCAAACGCCATGTCGATGACGAAGTCTGCCACTTCCTGAAGGAATCGCTTCTCATCACCAGGTGGACAGTAGATGAGGGTGGTTCGATAGCCTACACTTTCTACAATGGCACACTCAAAAGACTCAACCTCCTCAACTAATACTCTCATGAGGTTAAGTTCGGTCTTGAAACAGACCGCAAACCCCCCCCCCACTGCGATCCAATCTCGGGCAGTGTATCACCGAGTACACAGCTGGAGTCACAGCCTCAAAAATGGAGCCAGAATTTTCATCCAGCCAGGTCTCATTGATGCAAGCCAGGTCCACTGTTTCAACAAGGTCTGCAATAATTGCAGCCTTGTTCTTTATAGATTTGGCACTGCACATCACCGCCCGAGTTGGACGAACCTCCAGGGCCGCCCGAGCCATCTGCCTACCACAATCAGTAGTGCCCTTGGATATGGGCACCAGACATAGCGAACCATGATCTGGATTCCATTTCACCCCAGGGCATCTTCTGGATCTTACCACCCCAATACAGTGACCCCCCCCCATTCATCCTCCACTATTCATGACCCCCTGCCCTCCTCCTTCTCCTATGCATAATACCTAGTGCTCTACAGCACTGGTAGGTTACAAACTGGAGAGGAGGAGTGGAGAAAGGGCGGAGGGCACGGAGAGCAGAGGATGAATAGTGCACAGCTGTGGGGGCTGGCATCCAACACATTCTACGCCACTAATAAACAAAAAAAACTAATTGAAAACTAATAAATTCCCCCCTAATCCAACCCCAACAAAAACAATTATCCCAAAACTTAAACTATAGAGCACAATAACAAAGTAATAAATAAACTAAACACAAATCCCAAAATTACCCAAATAACCCACCCTAACACAATAAAAATTCCCACATAAACAAAAATTATAACTACAAAAATTAAAATATCAAATCTCAGATTCAGTCTAAGTCTCAATTCAAATACAAATCTCTCAATCCCTAATAACTCTCTTACTACAGAGGGAGACTAACAAGATTTCAGTCTCAACATTCCAAAATAAGCTGATCATGAAACTAATAAATTAACAAGGATAAGGATTATGACTGTATGATCTTATAGTAAAAACAATTACATTGAAATACACAAATCAACTAAAATAAAACTATCTGGAGATATCTAGAAGTCCAGAGAGAACACAAGAAAACCAGCTAGCAAGTGCGTAATATAGAGAATAATATATGGGGTGGTGTGTGTAACAAGATTTTACACACACCAGAGTTGTGGGATGCTACATAAACCCCGAGGGCAAAGCCCAAAGGGTTTATTAAATGCATCCCACAATGAGGGTGTGTGTAAAATCAAGTTTTACACACACCACCCCTTATTTTATTTTTTATAATTGCTGGCATGTGCTTTTTTGCCTCAGCAATCATAAAAAATAAAATGATCCATTTTCAGGCAACCACGGACCAGTCAGAAGTCTTAGCGTTCTGCGATCTGACAAGTTATAGTGCTCCGCTTATGTGAGGTAACACGAAGTGGAGAAAGTAACGGTAGCTGTGTCTATATTTATTCTGTTTGTTTTCGGTATTCTTACTTACCAGCAAGCAGCGGTTGCGGAGCTGCGATGTTCTTCAGTATCAAGAGGAGAGACCAGCCAGCTCTTGTGTGTGGAGAGGGAAACAGGACAGTGTGTTCCTTTTCTGCTGGTTTTTGTTCACCAGAATAAGTCTATTTTTTTTTCAAATACAAAAAAAAAAACTCTGACAGAGAGCAGCGTTGCTTCTTGGATCAATGAATGTTGCCTATTAAAGGAACACTGTGACTGGTGCATGCTTGATCAGAGGGAAACCTGGCGTGTGTTTGCCATTATAACCAGATGAGCTGGTTATAATGCAAATTATAACCAGGCTTCCCCATGGAAAAAGTGCCTGCCAGTAATTATAAATTCATAATAATTGAAACAGTTGTTAATGTCCAAAGAATAAATCAGCCAACAGTATGCAATCTACAGTCTTTAGCCCACCCCAGGCCTTCTCACAGCCCGAGGGGTCAAATAAAATAAGGAACTCCCTCTGATAAAATATGTCCGAAATGTTTATTTTCCAGCCACCGTACACTCTCACTGCCAGGAAGGCCAGACAAATAACAGGCACTCTCACTGTCTTTCCAAGTTATGATGGGAACAGTTAAATTAATTTCTTCACCCCAAACACTCTCACTGCCAAGGAAGTGGAACAAATGATAGGGAACTCTTACTGCCTTCTCACAAAACAGAAAAAATAAAATGAAATGGTCTGACCGTGAGAATCGCAACAGAAAAGTTGAAATTGAAGATCCTCTTCTCAGTAATCTCAGTCATGCAGAGCAGGATCCCACAAATCCCAAACATGGACTGAACACCCGCAGCCCACACTATGGATCCCCACCAAGGCACACCCACCAGTATACCCCCCGGAGAACCTAAAGGACTACCGACCTGGTCCACTGGCTACCCAGCCAGATCAGAGCCCAGCCCTCCGTGCAGCCACATGCCCCAGCAGATAAGTGCCCAGCAGGGTCAGGATCAAGAACTCATTGCACCACTCTGCACCAGTCTTTCCACACCTTCCTTTTCTGCCAGCTACTTAAAATCCAATAATCTTCATAGTATCAAATGAATCTCAGGAAGCACACATTCTCCCTGAACCCACTCCACGGTCACAAACTAGCAGCCTCCAAAAACACAGAATGAACTCCAGTCATGCCAGAATGTAAGGCCAAAACAAAAAGCCCAACACTAAGTGCACGTTTTGAGCAGTAGTGGCGGAAAGCGAAACGACTTCAGTGCTCACAGCAGAACTGTTCCGGTTACCCCGATGTCGCTCAAAATGCACCTTCACTCTCCGAAATACAGTCCCACCAACCAACTCCAACTCAGCAGTGCTGGCACAAACACAAGGGTTTAAAATTTTACCAAAACAGGTAAAACGACCAAAAAAGCTCAAACTGTCAGGGCTGGCCAGCAGAGGAGGGATTAAGCATCCCAGCAACTGCTCTTTTTCATTGGGGAAGGGAGAATGCTGTTGGTGGAGACCAGTCATCAGCGCAGGCAGGAGTAGCAAGAAGGGAGGGTTGCTGCCAGACATCTGTCATGCATGCATACCACACCACTTATACAGAACCATCTCATTGCATGCCACTACCCCAGGGGAGAATTTTAGGTAGCAGAAGAAAAATGCCATCCATTCAAGCCAGCACCCCCTTGCAGGCTCTTGCACAACTCTGGTCCTGGGTAAGTGATGAATAACCTGTATGTCCATGAGAAGATCAGTGACAGGGCTGGGGGTTGCTGCCAGATGAGACCAGAATGAAAAACAGCTTTGTGGAAAATTGAAAAAGCAAGACCCCACTGAAAACTAGATATTGCATCTTAGTTGTGCTATCCAGTGTAAATACACTGTAAAAAATGTGCACAATAAAAGTAGGACCACTTTGAAAATGAAATATTTGGGGAGGGGGGTGGAGCCAGCAGCTCAGCAAGGCACATGCTTTTTGTGTTGCTCCTGCAGTCTGGATATTACTTTCTTCTTGTATTTATGTTTAAATGAAATGTTGTCTTCAACTTTCACACTCAGCAAAAGCCTGAACAAAGATCTTGCCAGATATATAGTACTTACTAATGGAGCATCTGAAAAATTAGAAAAAATAAGAGACTTTCTAGCTGGGAGCTGGGTCTTCAAAAGTAAGAGATGCACAGCAGCCTGATGGCAGGAGGGTGCATGAGCAACCTTAGAATCTCTTCTATTTGCAGTTCAGAGTCTCACTACTTCCATTCGGAATTCAGATAAAACTTGGAACTCTATGTTGAACATTTGGTTGGGGTTTAAAATACGGTGAAGGCACTAGGAACTGCGATTGAGGAATCCAGAAAGCTGACTGGAAAGGCCATATCAGCAGCCAAGACACCAGTGAAGGAGCAAAGCTTGCTCAAATTGAGGACTGAGAAACTGGAAAACACTATAGAAGGGTCCTGTGTCCATGTGCTGGGTATCCCCAAGGAGTGGAGGTGGACCCCTCTGGCAACGTGACTTGAGCGGTAGTTGCCTGAAGCTCTGGAACTGGGGTATACAGTTTCAGTGGTGAAGGCTTACTGCATTATCCCTCATCACTCTACATCTGCGGCTGATGGCCCATGAACAATGCTGATGGTCACCACATCAGTCGGAATGCTGGACAAAATCTTAAAAGCAGACAGGGACCGGGGTCTGCTAAAATCGATGAGAACTGAATCCTCTTCTTCCCTGACTACTCATATACTACTCAAACAAAATGCAAAGCATTTTAAAGAGTTACTCAAATTTTGAGAGAAGCAGGTACTTCTTATCATCTGGGATTTCCAGCTAGACTTTATTTCTCATAGGAAAGCAAATGGTACTGTTTTACAGACCCTAAATAGCCTGACATATGTGTATCACAGCTCAAAAGTGGGGCAAAGGAGGAAGAGTTGGGAGCAGTGGGGACGTTTGTGTTTTCCTTCATGGACTTATAATCCAGGACTGTCTTGAATTTTTGAACAGGATGAGCTTTCAATATGTCTGTGAGGGGTGTGGACTGAACTACAAAATATCAGCAAATATCTGTACATACTATGGCTGCAACTGTATGTCATACTCAATGCACGTCGGGGCTTGAACATTTAAGCAATAATGACCAAAGAGCTAGTCATTTCCTGGAGATTAACGACCAGCTGGGGGGGTGGCCTGAGGTACATCTGAGGGCCAACCCCACCCAATTGATCTTTAATTGACAGGAAATGACAGACTCTGAGGTCATTATTGTGATTATAAGTCTAATTGTATTAATGATCTTTTTGGGAGTTTTTTTTGTTGTTGTGTGTTTTCACTTGTTTGTGGCAGGTGACAGTGCTGTGTGTCTTCTGTGTGTTTACGGCTGCCGTGTGATACTTCTTACTGTGTTTCACTGTTGGGGGAGGTATCCTGCAGGTGTATTTACTGCATGTTTTGTTAATCATTTGGGGTAAAAATGTTGAGAAGTCTTATTTTATTTGCCAAATCTTTACAGTGAGACAGCTCTATCAGCAGGAACAGGATTCGCAGTTTCTGACAGCTGTGTCACTGATAATGGGATTTACAATTTCTGTCATCAAGGATTAAAGAGTCATGTCTGTGAGCCACTGATCAATGTCTGCTCCCCCAAAACATGTCGAAGTGAAGTTCAGGTACTTTTGCTTCCTAATGGTGTGGTTTACTCTCATTTCGAGGCTCCTTCCTCGTGGCTGTTTCAATGACTCTCAGTGACAGGTATGGTAATAAGACAGAAGGCAGTGTGCGAACAGCTGTAGGCTGCTGTGCTGGGCACTTCCAGGGGATTTCATACCGGCATGGCAGCCAATCAGTGAGTTAGTATAGCTCATGAATAATTAGACTTATAATTCATAATAGTTTACAATTTAATTAACTTATAGGGTTGAGTGTTGCACTGTTCTACACACCTTACAGTTTTTTTTTTTGCCTGCTAAGACAGTTCTACATTTGTCCCCAATGTATAACTATTAGAACTGTTAATCTGATCACAGTAGGCTGCCTACGTCTTAAAGGAAGGTTTAATTAGGGACCCTTGAAGATAAGATGGTGATTGTTGTGGTAGGAGGATCGGCGGTGAAGCGATATATTTACACCTTTCTGATGTTTTAGAATTGGATGTCCTAGGCTCTGAAGAGCTCAGCTTGCTTAGAGTACATGGCCATTTTCATAAAGAATTCATGATTGAATTTAACAATTACACTATCCCATACAAACTGTCATTCTTAGAAGGATGTACCAGGATGGATATGATACAGTTTCAACTAGTGAGTTATTGGGGTTATACTGGCAAATATAGTTATTGCTGTCAAGTTTAGTGCTTTATACTGATGTGCGGGATGGGGGAAATCCACACCAGAGCTCTAAAAAGAGACCAGTTTGTAACTATTTTAGATATAGCTGACATACACTAACAGATAGAGTAGGCAAAGACATTGGTTTTAATCAATGGTATAATACTAACACCAAGCACTGGCTGCATCTGGTTCTAGTGTATAGAATGTGTGAATTACTTTTAATTGTGCTTGGCCTTCTATTTTGTAACATCAAAGAAATGTGACTCTATGCACCTTTAAAAATGTCACTGTTGTCAAGGTGCAGGTCAGGAAGCATAGGCAAACCAGGAGCAGTTATGAACTTCACAACTAGCATTTTATTATCAATAACAATAAAATAAAATTGTGCAGGATAGCTCTTATACAGGCAGTTCAAACAAAACTAAGTCCATCCACTGAGGTATCTCTAAATCTAAATCTCTCTCTCCAACAAACATTGCTGCTGTTTTTATAAGAAGTCTTTGCTCGGTGACTAACTTCTGCATCATGAACTCATTAAGATACCTCCTGTTTCTTATTAAATGTATCAGAGTTCTTGTCAGTTTCTTTCCTGAGTAGGCTTGCAAAAAGAACACTGTGTCTCATGCCGTCCTCCTGCTGAAGATTTTGCAAACAATGCTGAGGAGGTCAAAAGGCCAAATTGCATCCTAAGATTAACCCCCTGAGTTCCAAATAGCTTTTTGCAATCATTTCATCAATATAACTACATACATTTTCAAATCAGAAAACCCAGTTTCACATAAAGATCCACATATATTTTTATAACCACAGATAAGCAAGGGGGAACAAAAGATAGACACAGCAAGAAACAGCAAGTGAAGGCAGGATATAGCGGAAGGGAGAATCATGAGACTCTCAGAGTGATCAGTTCCTAGGTCTCACAAGAAAATTTAATTGTGCAATCACACAGACAAGAGACAGAAAAGGAGAGGATACATCAGATCCTTGCATTTAACTATTTCTGCATAACGAATGGGAGAGGGTCTTATTCATCCCTATCACAGTCACCTGTGCCAATTTAAATTGTGTGCCATTTCTTGGAATATGTTTTTTGTATCTGAACAAAATCAATAAACAAATACTTAAAGAAAATCAGATATTGCTGCTGTTCTAACTGGTAACAGCATGCACGCAAATGTCTGGAATTGCAAATGCTTGTTTAATGACTGATTTGTACAGTTTTCTGTGCAACTTGAAAGAAACTTTGTTTTTGTTTGAGTATAGCTTTGTGTGGCCCAGATATTGAAATAATTAGTGGTGTTTTAAGAGGTATAGCATCATGCTAAGTGCAGACAGCACAGTTGACAGCCTGTTAGAACAGCTAATGTTATATTCAGACACAATCTTAGTATGCACCGATCTTTTAGCATAGTTGCACTAGCAGAAACCAAGGACAGTTGCCAATAAATGCATGGACACTGGTATGTTCCGTGGGTTTTTGAAGCACTAACAGGTTGATCACACAGTGCTGTTTATCGAGGATGTGTGAGTCTGTAAATTGGTGTGCTGGTGGTGGTGTCCCCCTCACCATTCACAGTGGTTGAATTGGACATGTTTAGGTGAGGGAACATGCAGTTCTAGATTTGTAGATGTGGAACTACTGTCATGCCGAGGTAGTAGATCTCTCCTACAGTGTTCAATGGATAAAGATGACAGAGGTGCAGAACTCTCATGTAGTGTTACAAGGGGTTGGAAACTGAGTGTTTGTTCAATTGAAGTATCAGCAAACAGTATGCTGTTCTGACACCTTCATTCACCAGCATTTACTGACAAGTTAATTATGGCCTGATCAGTTAACAGTCTCTCTCTCCATGGCCTCAACCTTGACAATCTGTTCAGTTTACTATTTTTAAAAGATCTCTGGTTTCTTACCTCCCAATCAGACCCCACCGCTCAACTGATGCTGGCCTACTGGTTGTGCCCCGTCCCATCTAAAAGAATCTGGGGACAGAGATTTTGGGATTGCTGCCTATATGTTATGGAATTCCCTTCTGGGAAGCATTCACTCAGTGGGCACAGTGGAGATTTTAAAAAAATCTACTGAAAACACATTTATTTGAGCAAGCTTTCCCTAACTAGCTAGTTTTAGCCAGTTTTAAATATCTCACTTATTGTCATGTTTTTAAATTCTTTTAATTTGCATTGTTGCTGATTTTTTTAAATATGTACAGCACCCTAAGCAATTGGTAAAGAGTGCTTTATAAATATAATTTACCTTGCCTTGCCCTTCTATACTTCATTACAGGCATCATTTATTTACACACACGTTTGTAATTTTGTTTGGGGTCAGAGACAAGAAGAGAGAAACATTATTATTCATGTTCTTTGAAGTGTAAAATTGTAGTATGGCTATGAGTGGGATATAGTTAATATAGACTGTGTGCAGATGCATTACTGATTAAACTGGTAAACTGACCAAATTGTCTTAGCTAAGGCCAGGGAGTGATATTAACTGTTCAGGTCATAATTACATAAGAACATAGGAAAAGTGTTAGCAGATGGGAACCATGTGGTCCATCTAGCTTGTCCAAGGTGGCTACCCCTCAATTATATTTTTTTGCTAAGTTGCCTACATTGCATGTCCCAAATGAGTTTGAATTCCCTTAACATCTTCGATGCCACCACTTCTGGCAGCAGGCTGTTCCATGGGTCTATCACTCTCTCAGTGAAAAAGTACTTTTTAGAGTTGCTTTTAAACTTGCCTCCCACCAGACGCAAGTTGTGTCCTCTTGTACGTGCCGCCCTGTTTTCCTGGAAGAGGTTTTCCCTTCTAAATTTCTGTTTATTCCCTCGATGTACTTAAATGTTTCTATCACACCCCCCCATTTCTTCTCTGTTCCAGAGTGAATAAATTCAGCTCTTTGAGTCTTCTCTTGTATGGCTCATGATGCAGCCCCTGCACCATCTCTGTGGCCCTTCTCTGCACCATCTCCAGATGGTCAAGGTCCTTTTTTTATGTGAGGCCTCAAGAACTAGACACAGTACTTGAGGTGTGGCCTCATCAAGAATCTGTAGAGAGGCATGATAACGTCCTGCTTTCTGCTCATAATACCCCTTCCTATGCATCTGAGGATACCTTGCCTTCTGTGCTGCATTTTAATGTTGTTTTTCCACCTTTAAATCATTGGTAATGATCACACCCAGATCACGTTCCATCTTTGTCTCCTCTAATTGATGCCTTTCTAGTACATACTTTTTTCATGGGTTCTGCTTTCTCAGGTACATTACCGTACACATCTTGGTGTTAAATTCTGACTGCCGATTTTTGGACCATTCTTCCAGTCTCCTTATGTCGGCTTCCATACCTAATGCCCCGTTGCACTTTTCCAGTTTGAGGTACTCTGTTGCTTTAAAGAGACAGATTGAACAGCTCAGCTAGTGGTGCAGCTATTTCTTTCCAAAGCTCTTTTAGTATTCTGGGGTGGATACCATCTGGCCCCATGACTTTATCCACCTTAAGTTTGCTTAGCTCTTCTAAGACCCTCCCTTTTGTGAAGGGGCTTGTGTCTGCCCCTCCACTATCCTGCTCTGTCTTACTTAGTGTAGGTTCTTTGCTAATATCTTCTATTGTGAAGACTAAGCAGAAGAAATTGTTTAACAAATTTGCTTTGTCCTCATCTTTCTCTAACAGCTGGCCCTCCCTTGTTGTTAGTCAGACTATTCCCCCTTTCCTTTTCTTTTTTTTTATTACTGTGGGTGGAAGTTACAGGAGTATTGCATGTACAAAAGGAGTGATGTTATGTTCTCTGTCCGTGGAACTGACTGAAGGTGTAAATAGTCTCCTCTGCCTTACCCTCCTCCAAGAAATGTTTTCTGCCCTCAAATAAATACGCTTTCATTTTAGTCAATGGTTGCAGGGTACTATTTTCTTTTTTAAATGGGTGGTACAAGAACTGGAACCTGAGTAGTGGGAGGCAGCATTTTTTTTTGGGGGGTAAGTAAGATCCAACCCACCTCCACCAAGAAGCTCCTAAAAATCCAGCCCACCTATTTTTTTTATTCATGTGGGAGGGGCCTGAGGTGGATCCTATCATGCTGAAATAAGAGTCACTAATGTGGTATCTGGCCAAGGAACAGAAAAAATATGTGCAGTCCCTGCACTTTGTTAAGGACTAGGAAAACAGATAGTATTTAATGCATTCAAACTGACTTAAAAACCCTTGGAACAAATGATTATCAGAGTTACCTGGTGTCTTAAAAGGAAAGACTCAGCTTTCAGGTATTTCTTAAACATTTATATACTAAAAACAAAGTTCAGCTTTTGGGATTAACAATATTTGATTACCATATTCTATCTATCTGTATATATATATATATATATATATATATATATATATATATATATATATATAGTTTATTTTAGTAATGCATTTAGAAATACGTTTTTTAATTGTCTTTACAGATAAATCATGGAGGTTCATGTACTTCGTATAAACAGTCTGTGATGAAATGTATTTTACTTTTTTTCCTGGCTCAGTTTCTAGCAATGCAAAGAAATACTGGAACAGTTATTAGAGCTGCCATCCCCCTAACATTCCTGCTGCGTTTATACTCCTTGGAACCTGTTATTCCAGTTTCTGTGCCTGTGTGTAGTATATAGCAAGCTTTAGAGCATTATTTTTCTTCTGGTTTGAGGAGTTAATTGAGACCACTGAAAGTTAAAGGAGTAGTCCACCCAGAATGCACAAAAAACATGTGTTTATGTAGAGTGTTTTGATATGTATGTTAAATCCTAGTGTGTCCTTCCCTCTGTCTGCTATTAGGAGTTTTTCATCTCCATAACAAACAGTTTTATTGGCTTTCTTTCTCCTGTGATGTCCCCTGTTTCATGTGACAGTGATGTAGCCATGCCCTTAGATTTAGCATGTGTACTGCTTTAAAATTAGTGTATGCAACAGCCTTCATGAGAACACTCCAGGTTTCTCTTTGACTCCTGATGTCTATTTGCTTTAGCTATTGTATATTGTTTGAACTGCTTTGGTCTTCTTGATGTGGTGCCTGTGTAAATGAGTATCTGACTCAAAGGTCTGTAAATCTGATATTTTTAAAATAAATAAATAAATGTTTATGTTTAAGCCCATGAAACACCCTTATCTAGTTAATGCATTCACGGTTGTAGTGGCCATGCCAGAGTTTGTCTCTTGTGCATCAATAGAAAGTTGTATCTCCATTCCTTACCCCCTGTGCTATTCTTTCCTCTATTTCGGCTTTGGCTATCCAAATTGCTTTTATTGCCTCCTTGAGTTTGTTCCTATATTCCTCCCTGTCCATTTCTCCTTTGTTTCCATGTACTGCTTAAAAGCCCTCTTTTTTCCTTGATTTTGATTGCTGCCTCTTTGGAGAACCAAAGAGAGTTCTTCCTTCTTTTGGTTTTGCTTATTTGTCTTGCACATTGCTCAGTGATTGTATTTAAGGCATTCTTTAAGTTCTCCCAGCAGTGTTCTGCATCCCTCTTGTTACTGGTGTCAAGCATGGTCTTGATCCTGGATTTCATTTTGGGAAAGTTTGCTTTCCTGAAATCAAGTTTCTTAATTTTTGTGTGACTTTTACCTTTCTCTTTATATACTGATAACCAGACTGACCTGTGGTCACTGGACTCCAAATTGTTACCCACATGAACGTCTGAAATCATGTTGCCATTTGTGAGCACCAGGTCCAGGGTTGCTTCGTCTCTGGTAGGTGAGTGAGCCTACCAACTGATTTAGACCTGCCCCCCCACAACATGAACAGGTATTCTCTGCTCCACTCTGTGGCTGCTGGGTATGAGGTTCAATCCACATCTGGCAGATTGAAGTCTCCGACAAGCAGCAACTTACCCCTGTCCCCCATCACTGAGATGGCTTCCAAGAGCTCTTTGTTGATTTCACTTTCCTGGGTTGGGGGTCTGTAGATAACTCCCACCCAAAGGGGGGCCTTTTCTCTTGCTTCCAGGGTGACCCATAGGGTCTCTGCTTTACTGTGCTTCTCCTGGATCTCTGTTGCACAGATTCCCTCCCTTACATACAAAGCCCCACACCCCCTTTCTTTCCCTCCCAGTCTTTTCTGAAGAGTGTGTAATCTTGTATAGTAGCATCCCAGGTGTGGTCAGTGGTGAACCAAGTTTCTGTAACTGCAACCCAATCCAATTGTGCCTCTGCCACCAAGGCTGTGAGTTCAGGAATTTGTTCAGTCGACTACAAGAATTGATGTACATAGCATTCTACCCCTGGCAGTCCTTTTGCTGTGTACCATTTCCTTGTTCTGCTCCGAATTTTTTGTGTCTTAATCACTTTATGCCTCTCCCTAGTGGATCAGGCTGGGCAGTGTCTTTACTATCACTGCTGTTGATATCTTTGTGGTATCTAGGCACTCTGGTTGTTGATGCTGGGGAAGGGGTAGTTGGCAACCCTTACAGTGTGAGGGCTGCCTGTGGCTCCCCCCTTTACTAGTTTAACTGATTGATATGGATGTGAAATTTCTGTCCAAGCGCTTGAGTCCCCTCCTTAGTGAGGTGCAGGCTGTCAAATTTAAAGAAGTCCCTTTTCCAGAAGGTCCACCAGTTTCCTAGAAAGTGATGCACTGGAGTCACGTGATGCAGAGCACTGCGTAGCTGCTTTCTCAGAGTGCTCCGACTACCCTTCCTCCAAAATAGCTCAAAATCTCCTTCCAGCTTCTTTTAAAGGTACTTCTATCGCTTTAGATAAATAGGAAGACCTTACAAACAAGGCTGAGAACCTCATGGATGCAGAAATGCATAAAACCCCTCCAAAACACACCCCACTTGCGACTCCGGAGAAGGCCGCGAAAAAATCCAGGGCCTCGACTTCTCATCAATCACAGAGCTCCGGGTCAGGAACTTTGGAAGAAGAACCTCTTACTTTAACCAGATTCTTAGAGGAGTTTCATCTGTTTAAAACAGAGATGCAGGAAATGATGAGCGAAATCAAAAACGTTACCTGTGCGCTTGAAGATCTTGCTCAGAGAACTTCTGATAATGAAGTAAGAATACGGTCACTGGAGGGGAATAATGAAAGCCTAGACCCTGTGGTGAACCAGATGAAACAAAGAATCACTAAGCTTGAGCTGAAAGTAGAGGATTTGGAGGGAAGAAGTTGCTGCAACAATGCGGTGGTCATCGGACTACCTGAAAAGGAGGAAGGTCCAGACCCGATCAAATTTGTACAGAGATTGGTTGAAAAAATAGCAGGACCTTCACCATTTGGATCCTCATATACAATAGAAAGGGCTCACCGCGCTTTACGCCCATTACCTCCACCAAATGCACTGCCATGTACCTTAATATTCCGTTTCCTTAATTATCAGGAATGGCAGCTATCCATATCAAAAATCAGAGAAGCCAAGGAGTTATACTGGGAGGGAGTTAAGATCAGGGTAGCGCAAGATCTACCGCTATCGGTCCGACAAAAGCGAACTACCTTTCATCCATTGGTGAATAAACTAATTGTGGCTGATATCAAATTTCAAATGGGATACCCAGTGAAATTCCAGGTGCAGATTGAAGGAGAGTGGAAATTGTTCGAAACTGCGGAAGCTGCATTGTCTGTCCTACAAACCGCACTCCCCAATCTATTCAAAGGTCCCTGAAGTGTCCAGAGAAGTTAAAGTGGTATAGGAGACACATCGTGTTTTGCCTGGGATCCATGGCTGAATTTTTGGTTGATGTGCCAACAGAAAGTCTTGTGGACTGATCAGTATAATTGTGAGGTCAACTGCTGTGTTGGGATCAAAGTGAGCCAGTTCATTGCAGTGACTGATTTTTTGTGGCTCAATGCTTAAATACAGGCTTTCACTCTATTACAGTGGCGCCTTGTTTTTGGGAGCGAGGTCAGCTTAAGAAATTGCAATTGCAATAGCAATAAGCCCATTTGGCCTTTTTTTTCACGAAGTAGAAAGGAAAGACTGGCGAGTTTCTATTATTTGGCATGCTAAATTGGTAATGCTACGAAATCCACATTTGGTAGCGTTTTAATTTTAACCAGAAGATGGTTTTTTGATTTAAGCGATTGGACACAAGAGGGAGCCAGAGACTATTAAAATGTTATAACGCAAAGCATTTGTGAGAGACTTATTTTGATTCAAGCTTGAGTTACTGTGGTTTTCTCACAACCAAAAGGTTGTATTAATATGGGCAGTTGCCCAAGAGGCCAAAGCATTTATGCTTATTAGTAGAATAAGGGCTGAGTTACAATGATATATTAGGTCACCAACATGTAGTGGTTTAGCATTGTTTTGTATGGATAGCTATTCAACTGGGTAGCACATTTCATCGAGTTTGCATGGTGAATGTTACATGCTCCTTGCTAACATATTTCATAGGAACCTGTTAGATTCAATGTGAGGTTTAAAGTAGGTAATAGTGGTTAAATATTGCAGTATAAGGTAGGTAATTAACATAGTGGGTAGTTGATTGGTCGACTGTGAGTTACTGTGATGGAGGAAGGGTGGGAAGGGTAGTGGAGAGTGGGCTAAGTGTACTGTTGTCATGGGCCATGAGAGTAGGGGTGGGTTGGAGGAAGTTTTTTGGGCGTTGGGATTATTTGGGGAGGGGATGGGGACTGGGTGGGTATTTATATAGGGTTTTATTGTGTTTGGGAGCTTGGGGAGGGGACACAAGACCTCAGGTTTCAATGTTCGTATACCGAAGTGGTTGGGTATATCATGGTATTGGTTAATGTGAAACATGGCATCAAATATGATTATTAAATTCCTTAGTTGGAATGTTAAGGGGGCACTACTTAAGGCAAAGCAGTATAGGATCCTGAAGCATGTAGAGGTTGTGAAAGCAAAGTTTGTGTTTTTACAGGAAACGCATCTACTCCACACAGAGAATAACTGTATGAGGTGATTACAAATAGGGAAGGTATTTTCCTCCCAAGGTAACACGCAAAGCAGGGGTGTTATGATATTGGTACATAGGTCGGTTCCCTTCATTCCCATATAAGTGATCCAGGATAATGAGGGTAGATATGTTCTTGTCAAAGGCAAGCTGCAGAACACAGAGATTCTGATAGGTTCTGTCTACGGTCCTAATTTTGACAAACAAGATTTTGCTGTGAGGTTGCTGAAAGCACTTACTCCGTTCAATCAACTTCCCATGATTTTGGGGGGAAACCTCATACTGGCCCTAGACCCCTTAATGGATAGGTCCAGCAGTTCTCAAATGGGCCCTACCCCTGCCCTAAGAGCTTTGAGGGAATTGGTGGATCAGCTTGGATTAGCAGATGTCTGGAGAGTGCTCCATCCAAAATCTAGGGAATACACTTTCATCTCTCAAGTTCACGGGACAGCATCCCGCATCGACTACATATTGCTTTCCTGAACTCTTCTTCCAGGGGTTTTGGACTCGGCAATTGTGGCGGGACCTCCTTCAGACCATGCCGCAGTGTCAACCTCAATATCTTTTACGTCTCTGCCTAAAAGAGGTAATAGGTGGAAAATAAACAACCAGATTTTGAGACAACCTAAGGTGGCCCAATTTATTTCAAAATGAATAGATGAGTTCACTATGAATAACCTGAAAGATAATGTCCATCCAGATATGTTTTGGAGGGCATTCAAGGCTTTTATAAGGGGCATCTTAATTAGTCAGGCTGTTAACCAAAAAAGGGAGAAGGAACACATTATGTCGGATTTATTGGCACGGATAAAGACTTTAGAGTCTAACATTCTCCCCAACCCCCGGGATGAAGACAAAGTGGAGCTAGTTAAATTAAGAGATGCATACCTTAATTTATTAGGGGAGCAAGCAGAATCAGCTCTAATAAAAACTAGAGCCAACTACTTAGATCAAGGGGAAAAGGCCGGAAAACTCCTGGCAAGGCGTATTACACAGTTAGAATCTTCCCGAATAATCTCTGGGATTCAATCCGAGGAGGATGGTGACATTAAAACCACCCCCAGAGAGATTGTCCAGGTTTTCCGGAAGTATTTTGGATCTCTGTACGGGGCTATGGAATTCCCTCCAACCAAGTCGGAGATACTTGCTTTTCTTGAAAATTTGGAGCTCCCCTCATTGACCGAATCAGATCGGACATGTCTGACGGCCGATACAACTCAAGAGGAGATTGAGGTAGTTATTAAAAACCTTCCACTAGACAAAACACCGGGTCTGGATGGATTCTCATCCAATTTTTATAAGAAGTTTTCTAAGCAATTAGCCCCACTGTTGCTTATGTTATTTCAATATATTCTCACCGGTCATGAGTTGGATAAGTCACTCTCAGAGGCGCTCATAGTCCTAATTCCAAAGCCTAACAAACCTCCTGAAAAGCCAGCCAGCTACAGGCCTATATCCCTGTTAAATTACGATATTAAAATTCTGGCAAAATTACTGGCGAGCAGATAGACAGAATATTGCCTAAACTTATAGGTGCTGAACAAGTTGGTTTTATGAAAGGCAGATCCGCTGCCGATCATCTTAGACACTGGTTCACGTCTTCTCGGCATCCGAGCGGAACAACTCTCCCATGGCTTTGGTCTCCTTGGATGCCGAGAAGGCGTTCGACAGGGTACACTGGGGGTTTCTGTTAACCACAATGGGTAAATTTGGGTTTCCAGAGAGGTTCTTGGAATGGATAGGTGCCCTGTACTCAAATCCCACAGCCAGAATCACTTGCAATGGGGCCACATCGGACACCTTTCCACGATATGTAGGCACTAGACAAGGATGCCCCTTGTCCCCCCTTCTCTTTAATTTGTATTTGGAACCTCTTATCAGGAGCATAGTGCATAACAGGGAGATAAATGGCATAAAAATACTGGATCAGGCTGTTAAGGTAACAGCATATGCAGACGATCTTTTGGTATACATATCCAGGCCGAATACGTCAATCCCAGCCTTATTAGAGTCTATTCTGGAATATAGTTGTCTTGCTAATTATAAACTGAATCAGGATAAAACCATGGTTTACCCCCTTAGTAAAAACCTTTTCAAGCAAGAGATTATTGAGCTAGGTCTAGGGTGGAAATCTGACTCTCTCAAATATCTGGGTCTTACTCTGACGAGGAGTATGGTATGGACACGACAGCTGAATCTGGATTCCCTGGTGCATACCATTGATTTAGATCTCAAAAGATGGGCACAACTTCCATTTTCTCTATGGGGTAGGATAAATATAGTCAAGATGAATGTAATCCCTCGGCTTTTCTATCCCTTGAGTATGTTAAACATCTGGCTTCCACTTTCATGGTTCTAGAAGCTTCATGGGATTATAGCCAACTTTGTTTGGGGATATAAGAAAGCCAGGATGGCATATCACAAACTAGCGGCCCCTAAATTACTTGGGGGATTAAGGCTACCTCATTTTGCTCTTTATTTTTGGGCGGGTCAGGTTAATAAATATTGTAGATGGGTTCAACATATGGATTTGCTTCAGCGGACAACCTATGTACCCTTGTGGATAAATTTGGAGATAGGCCTTATCAAGAAATATAGTCTGGCCCCAGAGGCCTTACTTTATCTTACTTCAAAACTACTTCCCTCTCCTTTGAAGAAATCCCCGATAGGTGTATCTCTAAAGATCCATGCTCAACTTTGTAGCTTCTTAAAATATGACCAGGTAAAGGACTGGTCCCAACCTATCTGGGGTAATCCGCATTTTTTGATTGATAATAAACCTATCAGATCTGACTGGCTGACCTTACCAGATAAATGTCACCTGAAAGATTTTCTCAGTGAGGAAGGACATATATGTTCTTCTCTGGAGATTTTGCATAATTTTAAGCTGCCCTCTAAAGAAATTTTCAAAATATATCAGCTTCAGCACCTTCTACTCAAAAAAGTAGGTAGAAATCCAGTCCAGTCTCCACAGGTTGACTTTCATGAGACCTTGGAGCCCCTGGTGGGACTCTCACAGGCAATTTCCAGAGTATATACCGTATTATTTAATTGGGCCTACTCTCAAAATCTAGCCCCATGCTCATATTGGGCCACAATGTTTCCCGACGAAGTTCTGAATTGGCCGGTCCTCTGGCAAGGTTGCCATAAATTTATCTGGCAAGATCAGTTAAGGCTTATACAGTTTAAAATTCTCCATAACATTTACTACTCCCCTCAAATACTTGCGAATTTAAAGTTGATAGAGGATCCCAAATGTAATAGATGTAACTTCGGAAACGGAGACCTGTTACATATCTTTTGGAATTGCCCAAAAATTGTCCCACTTTGGACAGAGATTAAAAATAAGATAGACCCCTTGCTGGGCCTGGATGACCTTTTTAAGCCTGAGATATGTCTGCTGGGGGATATGTCCCGTATTATGGTTAAGAATAGGAAATTCTATATGGCCTTGATCTCGATTACTCTGAAAAAAGTGGTCCTCAGACATTGGAAGGACAATAGTGTGATAAGCTATTCTGAATGGCTGGAGGAACTTCTTGCGAGCCTCAGGATTGAGAGGATGATAGCCGTCCTCCAAAACAAGAGTCCTCTGTTTGAAAAGATATGGGGGCCATTTTACACTATTTATTCATTGTGAGTGATTTAGGTACCCTCTTGGGTTGAAATCAGTTTGAATGGTCTTGTGTGGGAGGGAGGGAGGGTAGGGGGATAAGGGAACCCTCGCCCTTATTGGGGGGTTTATATTTTATTTACTTTCGGGTGTTTGTCTTGTTTTGTTTTGTTTGCTGTTATTGGGGGGGTATTGCAGAGAAGGACTCCTGTCAATAATTGCATGATGTATTGGTGCACTCCTGTATGTTTTATGTTTATGATTATGTTTCTTGTATGTATTCTCTGTAAAAAATTGGAATAAAGATTTAATGGCAAAAAAAAAAAAAAAAGAAAGTGATGCACTAGTTTTCTAGCCAGCAGTTAAGTTTGGTGATGTCCTTCTTTCTGATCTTCTGCCTGCTGGTCCCTTTTCCCCAGATAGGCCGAATCTCTGAGAAAGAGACAGTAGACAAAAGTGAAGCTAGTTTCTTGCCTAGCCTGGTAAGATTGTGTTTTGTTTCTTCCATGGATCAACTGGGTAAGTCATTTGTCCGTGTGTGGAGGATGACCTGTGTGTCCTGCTCCACACTGCATAAACTTTCCTTGATGCGGTCCGTGTCCTTCCATGCTGATGTGTGAGGGAGGTACTGGACTGCATCTTTGGCCTGGTCATAATGCTGAAGTTGAGACTCTACTTCCCTTATCATGGCATTGTTGACTATCAGTATTGGATTTTTAATGTCTTTTTTAGTGATCTTTTTGGTGGAGCACACATCCTTGTCCTGCGTTCGGCTCCTACTGCCCTCAGTGGTTGCTGCTTTAGTAGTCCTGGAGGATAGTGGTATGTATGTATTTGACATGTATATAGGTGTGCTTCCCTCTTTCATTATGGGTTTAGGATTTGTCCAATGAGTTCCCACTATTTGCCAGCTCCCCAGACAGTTTGTCCATTAGGGTAGGGGTAGTTGTGAGAGTGGTTTTCCAGTTGTTGATATGATACTGTTGCCCTTTGAGGACTGACAGAGTTTTTGGTGGAGGTAGCGTATCTCAGTCCATGATGCCAGGAGCTGAGACCTTAGGTCCTTAAGGGTGAAGCATGGAGGCCAGTGCCCCACCCTTAGGACAAATGTTCTGGTGAAGAGTGTTCCACAGTTGTTGCAGTTTACTTCCCCAGCAGGAAATTAGTAGAGGTACCTGTAGAGGAAAACAATCAACTTTTAGCAGTGGCTCCAACAAACACCACCAACCACAGCACCCTTGGATGAAAGTAAAGGTAACAACTCCAACCAGGATAAACTATAAGACTGGGACTAGCACACTCCTGGACTTGGTCCAAATGAATCGTCCAACACATATCTCCCATTCTGAAGTATTGCCTGACACTACTAGTGATCACTCTCCTACTAAGTGTTATTGGTCTAACAAATTTATCAAGCCCCCTGCCAGAACAATCACAAGTAGAGTGCACTTCTGTGGCCACCTGCAGCCACTGAAGTCTCTCCTCTGACAACAAGACTGGTCTTACATTGAAACCGCACCTGATATTGACTCTGCTCTACAGTACTTCACTTGAATGTTTCAATGAAGCCTGCGACATCCATGCCCTTTTTAGGACATGTAGGATTGGGGGACTTGATAATTCCTGGATCTCTTTTAGCCTTCTGGCTCAAATGAAAGATTGTGACCACCTCTGGCAGAGGGCCAGGACCTCTGGCAGTCAACCTGACAAACAAGCCTATAAGATGGCCAAGAATGCATGTACTAAGGCTATCCATGAGCACAAAGTGTCTTACTATAAGGACATCCTTGCCAAGGCGTGGGCTGATGGGAAAAAATTCTGGGAAAACCTCTTGGAAATCACTGGGAAACCATCCAAACAGGCTCCAACTATGTTAAATGTTGATGGGTTTATCACCCATGACCCCGTTTAATTGCCAACACCTTTAATTCATCCTTCACAGACCTTAGCCAAACTCTGTCCCAAAATTTCTTTGAACCACCCAGCACAGCTCCTGCATGCATCAAATCAGAAAAGGCCTCTACCCACTCATGTTTCTACTTCAAAGCTATCTCGGAAAGCAAGACCAAGACCTACCTATGTAAAGTTCCAGGAGGAACTAGGACAAGCAGTGATTCCCTTGACCTAAAACTCCTTACCCTAACTCTAGAAGAAGTCTTATCCCCCCTCACCAAGTTTCTCAATTGCTCCCTCTTACTTTCACAATTCCCCCAGATCTGGAAATCTGCTCTGGTTACACCAGTTTTTAAGAGTGGGGACAGATTACTACCTAGGAATTACAGGCCAATATGTATTCTTCCTCCACTGCCCAAAGCACTTGAAAGGATTGTTGCTGACCAGTTTGTGGAGTACCTGGAAAAATACAACCTACAATGTGTTCAACAACATGGTTTTCGGAAAGGGCACAGCACATCTACAGCCCTACTGAAATTCACAGGTTTCATTCACCATACTCTTGATCAGGGTCAACTTGTTGCTGCAACCTTTATTGACCTGTCTAAAGCATTTGACAAGGTCAATCACTGTTTGCTGATACATCAGCTTGCTGGGCTTGGTATATCTTCAGAGTTGCCCTTAAGTGGTTCACCATCTATCTAGCAAACCACACGCAGCAGGTGAGAATAGGGTCTGCCCTTTCTACTAAACAAACTGTCTGCTCTGGGGTTCCTCAAGGATTGATACTGGGACCCCTTCTATTTAGCATCTTCCTGAATAATCTTCCAACATCCTGTTCTGAACCAGTACTCCTCTACACAGACGATGCGGTCATTTTCTCAGACTGCTGACCCTACCCTCCTTCAGGCCCAACTTCAGAAAAGTTTTACTGAAGCTGAATCCTGGTTCATCTCTCATAAATTGGTGCTTAACTGCAAAAAAACTAAGGTCATGCTCGTCCATGGTACCCACAGCAAGCACAAAGCCAAACAATTGGTGATTAAAAACAGGGCGGGTGTTATCCTTGATCAGACTCAATCTTTTAAATACCTGGGAGTTACTCTGGATAGTACGGTCTCCTACTCCAACCATGTTGAGAATGTTGCCAACATAGTTAACATTTGCCTAGGCCTTCTACACAGACATAAACACTGCCTTTCTACCGAAGCCCTCAGATTGGCTATCCAAAGTTCAATTATGTCTATTATTGACTATGGTTTGGTCATTTATGGTTCTGCCACAGACATAACCCTATGTCGGCTCACCACAGCTCTGAATAAGGCATGCTATCTAGTAACTTGTGCAGCATATCGTACTCACACTTGTGACCTTTATGAACAAGCAAACTGTCTTCAACTCCAGGCTCGCACTGAATATCATGTATTTGTATATGTATTTTAGACACAAGCCCAAATAAGCTCTCCACTTCAGCTGAGTGGCCCTGGCGCTGCTACCTGCTGGTGGCAGGACCTCTGCATCCAGCCCGCCACCCCCTGACCAAGGAAAGCAGACACAAGCCCAAACAAGGCTCTCCACTTCAGCTGAGTGGTCCTGGCACTACTGCCTGCTGGTGGCAGGACCTCTACATCCGGCCCACCACACACTGACCAAGGAAAGCAGGTACATTTGGTCAGCTCCTAGTTCAGAGCTATCAGGCTTCAATCCCCGTAATTGGACTGGCTGCTGGGGACTGTAGCTGCTTCCCGATTAGATGCTGCAGATCCCCACTGAGAAAGGAAGCACACAAGGCGCCTTTTCAAACACAGCTCGCCACTGCCTTGCTGTACTGCTCTCTGGAGAATTTTTCTGCTGAATTTACTGCTCATGTGGAAATATATATATATATATATATATATATATATATATATATATATATATATATATATATATATATACATATTTTTTTCCTCTCTGGAATTTTGTTTAGCCTGCTGTATTAATAGAGCCCCAGCTTCTATATAGCTTATGTCTTGCACTACTGAATATTTCTATTGCTTAAACATTTTACCTTTAAACTACTGCACTGTATATGTAGGAATTGCCTAGCAGAGTTGTAGCAAACTTTAACTGACTGCCTGACGTTTATATAGCTTACTACTTGCACTACTGAATTTTTTCCGTTAATTGCCCAATATTGTAGAATAGCTAGAACTGACCACTGCCTGCTGTTTGCTCTGCCACACTTTTCCCATTGCAGTTCCTCTCGTTCATCCTTATTCCCCACAATGTTTCTCTGCCATCTACTGGACCCCTGATTCCCTCTCCTGACACCCCCCTGAACCAGCACATTCTGTAAATATTGCCTGGCATTTTGGGCCATCTTCTCTACCCATTCCAGACTACCCTGAATCCTCTCCACCACATGCCTCCTTCCCAGCTCTCCCTGGTCCCATTGAAGGGCCCCCCCAACCTCCTGAATAAGCCTTTTGTTTTGCTAAATTCCCACCTGGCACCTTTGACCAGACCTCTCTGCAGGAACCTTTCTCTCCCACTATTTGCACCTACTCCTGCCCTGAGCACTAAATTGCCCAGGGCCCTCCCACCAATTTACTTGACCTTTGTCTCTGGCTTTTTAACTAACGGCCCACTTTTTTTTCTTCTCTATTTTAGACACAAGCCCAAACAAGGCTCTCCACTTCAGCTGAGTGGCCCTGGCACTGCTACCTGCTGGCAGCAAGACCTCTGCATCCAGCCCGCCACTCTCTGATGAAGGAAAGCAGGTACATTTGGTCAGCTCCTAGCTCAGAGCTGTCAGGCTTCAATCCCCATAATTGGACTGGCTCCTGGGGACTGTGGCTGCTTCCTGATTGGATGCTGCAGATCCCCACTGAGAAAGGAAGCACACAAGGTGCCTTTTTCAAAACACAGCTCGGCCACTGCCTTGCTGTACTGCTCGATGGACAATTTTTTTTGCCCACCCCCTAGCCCCATCTCCCTCCTTTTTTAAGTACACTTCCCCAGTGATCCACACCCCCGAGGCCTCACACTGGTCAGTTACAGAAACTGCTTAAAGGGGCTCTCCTTTCTGTAATTTCTTAAAGGGGTGATCCTCTCTTGAGCTCACTTGTCTCCTGTAAGCAATTCCCTGATATTCTTCATGAAGCGTAATTGGTAGGATACCCCTGCCTGTTGAAGATAAATCCTTAAGACATCTGTGCCATCAGACTGTTTTCATGTATCTTTGTGTACCATCGATCCCTGTCTCTTTTAGCTAGTCTAACATGGAGCAGTGATCCTTGAGAGTTATAGAACCTAGCTAGTGAGTCTTGGTGCAACTCACACCCTGTTAACACATTGGGCAATAATGGCAATCCTCGTGTGGTTTCAATTACTTACTTGCTTATGTATGGTACCCCACGTGACAGACCATTCGAGCAGAATTGACCCCAACATAGAGTCATGCCTACCACTGCTAGACTGCTTTTATATTCATTTTAATAGTACATATAACTATGCTGCCACCAGATGACTCCGCACCCTTCTCACTTTGTGGAATCTCCTCGAGGTGGGACTGCTACCTTGTTACCAATATGTGGCCCCTCACCCCACCCACCCAAAACCTACATGTCTTGGTGCTATACTGGATGGACCATAGGCTACGCGTCCCTAGGTCAGCACAAGGGGAAACTTTGGACTCCGGACCCCCGCACTCAAACTTATACTAGATGCAGAAAGATTCATGCTTTCAAACTACTCCTCGCTGACCTAAGGAAAATTGTGTTCCTACTACTTTTGTGTTCAGGTAATGTTGAACCCAACCCTGGTCCCACAAAAGCTCTCTCATCTCCATCAGACCTTACAAGCCTGAAAGGAGTCAGCTTTATGCACGCAAATGTTTGCAGTCTTTTAAAGAAATTTACATCAGTCCAGGCATGGATTACTCATACCGCACAAGACGTACTTGTGTTCTCTGAATCCTGGCTTCGGGCATCCACCCAGATAGAGAGGTTAACATCCCTAACTACCTCCTATTTAGAGCCGATAGGCAGACCGGGGAGGCGGAGTAGTCATCTACGTCAAAAACAAATATTCACCATCCATCCTAGACTCTACCTCTATTGCAGATGGATTCAAATGTTTGTCCCTTAAAGTTAAACTTTCCCCATCAATGGCTTTCTGTGTCATAGGCTGTTACAGACCACCAGCCGCAGGGCCTCAGCTCCTGTCCTATCTGTCATCTATTATGGGCTCTGTCCCCATTGAAACAATTATTCTAGGAGACCTTAATTATGATTGGTTGACTAAGGTCTCGTTACCCTTGAAGCAATTCTGTCTCCCATGGGTTTACACAACTTATTACTGAGCCAACTCGCAGTAACAAGAAAAACCCAATGAACAGCACCCTATTGGATGTCCTTCTCGTAAGCAAACCATATTCCTTTTCCCATGCCGGAATTTTTTCAGCTGATGTTAGTGATCACTGCTTTATTGCTGGTATAAGAACTGATGCTAAACCTTCAACAACATCTAAATTTTCCACTAAAATGTCCAGATGGAACTTTGATCCTCTCGCATACTTCAATGAATTAAAAAACTCTTTGCACTGGCAGAGTTTTTACCTTGCTAAATCGGTGAGTAATGCCTACGACATCTTCCATGAAATTATAACCAGTGCCCTAAATAACCATGCTCCTCTGGTAAAAGCAAGTATAAAAGCTAGAACATGTCGTTGGTTCTCAGCAGACCTCAAGGCTGCCTTACTAAAAAGAGATCAACTCTGGAAAAAGGCTTGCAAATCACACACAGACAAAGACTGGTGTCTCTACAGGACAGCTAAAAATGCCTGCACTAAGATGGTCAGAGAGGCCAAGGCCAATTTTTACTGATCAGAGCTAGATTCTGTGTAGAAAGGCCCTATCAAGTTCTGGTCCACACTAAAAGAACTGACTGGTCATTCTCCAGGAAATGTGCTTCCCTCCAAAATTGCCACTGACAATGCTATAATCAATGACAGAAATGAGATCCTACAGGCCTTCAACAATCATTTTGCTGCTGCAGGCCTAGCATTCGATAATACCCTCGTAAGCAGACTACACCCACAGATCAACACTAAGCTCCTGGAACCGAGTAACAATATCGTAACCTTCTCATTCTTACCCACCTCTGTAGAGGAAGTTGAAGATCTTCTCCTAAAATTGGACACTAAAAAAAGTGCTGGGGCTGACTTCTTCGACCCACATTACTTGAAAATTGCTTAACACATCCTTCCCAGACCTATCTCTCACTTATTCAACCTGTCCCTATGGCAAGGTTCCCTCCCTCAGTTATGGAAAGTTGCTCACATCATCCCCTGTTTAAATCAGGGGATCCCTGTGCCCTAAATAACTATATGCTGATCTCCCTCCTCCCCATACTCTCCAAGCTCCTAGAAAAAATTGTGGATACCCAGCTGAGATCTTTCATAGACAACTTGAACTTACTAAACCCTATGCAGTCAGAGCTTCAGAGCAAAGCACAGTACCATTTTAGCCCTGGAAAAAGTAACTAACTACTGGCAATGGGACTTAGACAACAAAAAAATCATCTGTGCAGTTTTCCTGGATCTCAGTAAGGCCTTCAACACCGTCGACCACTGTTTTCTCCTCTCCACTTTACAAAGAATAGGCCTAGACCGAACCTCCTTGTGTTGGTTCCATGACAACCTCACTAGTAGGCAACAACAAATCAAGGCTGAAGAGGAGCTTTCTTCACTTAAACTGATAAAAAGAGGTGTCCCTCGGTGGTCCATATTGGGACCATTACTGTTTGCTATCTATATCAACAGCCTGGATGTAGGCATTAAGGAAGCAAGCATTCACCTGTTTGCCGACGACACAGTGCTCTATATAAGCTGTGAATCTCCTGAAGTTGCCTGTGGCAACCTGCAAACTGACTTTAACATCCTGCAGCACCAGCTCCTCAGTAAAAGACTACTACTTAATGCCAAGAAAACCAAGAAAATGCTATTATCACCAACTGGCCAGGGGGGCATATTCTGCTGCTGCTGGTCCATTACCTTCTATCTCCACCTTACTAGATGAACATTTTGAATACGTACCGAAATTCAAGTATTTGGGTGTCTAGATAGACAATAAACTCTCCTTAGTGGTACATATAGAAGAACTGCTGAAAAAGCTGAGGCAGATGCTTGGACTCTTCTTCAGAATAAATTGCCTCCTGACCGCAGATGCCAAAAGACAGCTTGTCCAATCCATGTTCCTCTCACTAATTGATTATACTGACTTCATATATGGCCAGTGCCCAGCCTCACACCTTGCTAAACTGAATGTACTGTATCATAGAGCTCTGAGATTTATAACAGGCCTCCCCCCTTTTCCACCCACCACTGTTCATTATATGCAGCTGTGGGTTGGCCCTCCCTTCAACACAGGTGGTATAGAAATGCAGCCCTCTGGATGCTCCAAGCCATCACCAACAAACTCCCACAATACATTGCTGACTGTCTCCCACTAAGCCTTATTGGGAATTATGCCTTGATAAGTCACGTGTTAGTTTCCCTGAAAGTACCTAGGGTCGGTACCCACTTTGGAAGGGCAGCCATTAGCTTTGTCCTGCCCATGTTTTGGAATAGGATACAGAAATCACTGAGACTTAGCTCCCCTATTAGTCTTGCTATGTTTAAGATCCTGTATGCCAAAACATTTGTGGAGCTCTGTAACTGTTTCCACCATTCCTAGTTGTCCAGATGACTTTTCCGCTCAGTCTAAGTCCTTCCCATTCAAACTAAGTGTTCTCTTACCAAGATTACTCCCCCCTCCCTCAGTCCTTTCTAGTCCCACAGGTACTACCGGTTCACCTCAGTCCATTCCAGTCCCACCGGTACTATGTACTCACTGCAACACACACCCCATCGCCCACTCTTATGCCCTGATACCACCTGCTTAGTATCCCAGAATCTTTCTGCCAGCATCCCTGCCTCCTACGCATGCACTTTTCCATATCTCAGGGACTCCTTTACAGGCTATGAACATGTTATTGATGGATAGGATTATAAAGACATCTTTGTATATATTATTTACCTTTATTTCTACACTGTATATATTTTGTTGTTTATGTCTTGCTACTGTTGTTTTATGTATATTTTACTTGTACTCTATTCTGTGCTCTCATTCTTGCAAACTGCAGGTCCACCTTGTAAATGAGCTTGCTCAATGGTGATCACCTGGGTAAATAAAGATTTTGATTGATTGATTGATCAAGCCTGCCTTTTGGCTAAGAAGGCAGATCTTGGTCTCCTACCACCAGGTTCCCTTCATATTTTCAGTCCCTTCTGGGGCACCCGGACACACAAAGTTCTGTGAGCCAAACTTTTACTGTCCCTCAGTGTTGAACCTCACTCCAGCAGTGATCCATTACAGTTAGAGCTGCTAATTTATTTAGTTCCCTTTCTCCTGAGATTGCAATGACTGCAACCTTGGGACCATTTAAGCGGAAGCTGCATCAATTCCTAGTTTCCAGAGCATCTTGTGACTGCTATACCTAATCTCTGCTGATAGCTAAATGCACTGGGACCTCCCTCTTTTACCATTTGCCCCTGTATAGCCCTATGCTGCTGCTGCGCTATTCCACTCCCAGCACTTCCTCACTTATACCTTTCCTATTCCTGCCCTCTTTTCATCCTACCTCATCCCCTCTTCCTTTACCCCTCCACTCCCACTTCCCCCCTCTCTCCTCTGTTTCCTCACCTTGTTGTCTCCCTCTACCCCTACCCTGTGGGTCTTTTCTGCTCAAGCTTCATTGTGGAATCTCCCTCATTGCTCTTTTTTTTGCTCCTTCTACCCCCCCAATTCACCCCCTGTACTTTCTCTCCTTGTAAGCCCTTTCACCCCTCTTCAGACAAGGCCACTGGCTGCACTTGACACAATATTTATCTTGCCATTGTTCTTTTCTTTATGTAATTACTTTCCTCATGTTGTACTACTTACTGAAACCATTGTAATTTGCTATTCTTGTGACTTGACGTGAAACCTCTGTAAAAGAGTCGTTGGCTCAAAGGTCTTTCCAATTTGTTAAATAAATAAACTTAATTTTTTAAATTTTCCTTGTGTTGGAAGATACCAAGCCTTTGTCAACTCCACCCCCAGTTACTCTCATAATCCCCTGGAAGAGCTGAGGAAGAAAAACAATTAGCTCCATCAATGTGAGAAAGAGACTGCAAAAACCTGTAAGCCCAAAACAAAACCTGTAAGCACAACCTGTAAGCACAAAACAAAATAGTAACAAAACAGTAACTCTGCTCAGCCTAAAGAGAGATCAAACTGTAAAACCTGTAAGCGCAAAACAAAACAGCAACAAAACCTGTAAGTAAAAAACAAAAATAGTAACGAGACAGTAGGCTTGATTCTCAAAAAGGGCTAATATTAGCTTAAGCTGTGGCAAACAGCAGCTTGCACTGAAGTCCGGTGTGCCAGGGACCCTGCAACAGATTCTGGTACAGGAGGGGTCCCGTCGCATAAGTTCCCACACTTATGGCACATCCTCCTGTGTGGCAAACACCTGGCACACAGGAAAATCTGTCACAGGTCCCTTGCAACAAATGCAAGGGGTCCCCCATCCTCAATCTTCACCTACATTCAGCATAACCCCTGTCCTGGCAGACTAGTGGCCCCCCTCCCTGTATGCCATGCTACCCATATTAATTAATGTGTATCCCACCCCACTCATGGTGGTACAGTGCCCCCCATCCCCAGTGCTGCCTTACTATTAATATATAAAAATGGCACCCCTCCTCGGTTAGTAAGTGTTGTACAGTACAGCACTCAATGACAGTTTAGTCAGTACTGGCCACAGAGGTGAGAAGAGGGCTGTGCTGGTGCTGCCTCTGTTATGGAATGGGGGGAGCTGGGTGGTGAGCACTACCTGCCGAAGTGGGGGCTTAGGGGCCACTTGATCACCAGGGAAAGAAGGTCATTTGCAATATTCTGGCAATGGCAACATTGGGGACCAGAGAGGAGGGCATTCTATCAAGTACAATAATACAGCAGGCATCCAGAATCAGGGAGCGGGGAATTTTATTACTTCGGTAATATGGCGGCATGGATCGGCAAGTGGTGCCATTCTAATATTATAATAGTAAGGCGGCAATGAGATGGGCACTGTACTACTATGAGGGGGCGGGATATATATTAATTAATTTTGGCAGCATGAGGTTTTGAGAAGGGGGCCACTAGACCACTAGGGAGGGCAGCTGTATTTCTACATTTTATTATGTGCACTAAGGGGGATCAAGGAAGGGGACTACTAGTCTGCCACGGAGGGTGACTATGTTAAACAGGGGATCCGAGAGGGTAGACACATAGCACAGTGCTGCACATTGCACAACTATCCCAGAGGGACATATTCTAAGTTTCTTAGACCAGTCCTGGCTGGTCTAAGGGTACTTAACAATTCTCCCCTAGGACAGTTTTGAGAATCACATTATAGGGGATGTGGCAGCTTGCATCAGCCACATGCCCCTTGTGCCATGCCACATTTAGTTTAGAGGTGCAAGGCTGGCACAAGCACTCTTTGGTGCAGGCAGCCTGCGTTTGACAAAGGCTGCTTTTGAGAATAGCTTGGGGGCAGTTTTGGATGCAAGGTGCCACTTGCGCCATTTATGTTTGGTGCAGGCACTTTGCATCACATGTAGGGCTTTGAGAATTGAGCCCAGTAACTCTGCTTAGCTAAAAAAAAACTTAATGTTTATTCTTGCTCTGTTAATGTTGCTCTTTGTTCTGTCCTTTCAAGCAAACCTAGAAGACAAAAAGCTCAGGTAAAGCTAGACACTTTTTGTCAGCAAACCTCAGTCTTCCACCTCAACACATCAACTTACTTGACCTTTTAAATCTTCCTTCTACTGGAAGATACTAAGCCTTTGTCAGCTCCACCCCCTCCCCTAGTAACACTTCTAATCCCCTGGAAGAGCTGTGGAAGAAAAACAATAAGCTCCTTCAATGTGAGAAAGAGACTGCAAAACCTGTAAGCCCAAAACAAACCTGTAAGCACAAAACACAATAGTAACAAAACAGTAACTCTGCTTAACCTAAAGAGAGATCAAACCATAAAACCTGTAAGCACAAAACAAAACAGTAACAAAACATGTAAGCACAACCTGCAAGCACAAAACCAAAACAGTAACAAGACAGTAACTCTGCTTAGAGAAAAGAAGCCTTAAAGTTTCTCCTTGCTCTGTTAATGTTGCTCCTTGCTCTGTCCTTTCAAGCAAACCTAGATTAAAAAAGCTCAGGTAAAGCTAGGTGCTTTTTGTCGGCAAACCTTGGTCTTCCAATTAGTTTGCAGCAACAGCTGGTGAATTAAAGTGTCAGAACAGCATACTGTTTGCTGATTGCATTAGAGTCTCTACATGTCTGTAATCTTTATCCACTGAATACTACAGGAGAGGTCCACCACCTGGGGGTGACAGTAGTTCCATATCTACAAACCTAGAGATGAAAGTTCCCCTGCCTAAGCATTTCCAGTTTAATCACTGTGTGTGAGTATCAAACACCAGCAGCAGCACAGCAACCTGTAGACTTACATACGTACTAAAACATCATCACTCTGAGTCAAACTGCAGTTCCTTTCTGCTAAAGACAGGAAGTATGGCTCACAAGACTACATAAGCAGGCATCTTTGGAATCACAGTATAAACTGCAATTTGTATGTTTTGATACATGAAAAATAAAAATGCTATGTTGATGACACATGCTGGTTCTAAATATATTCTGGCATACACTACTAAATCACTTAATTCCATTTTCCTTTCATGTCCCCATTAATGCTTGCAAAACCCTTCCATTACAAATGCGTTCAGTGGAGCAGACCAACCCTACCAACATCTGTGAAGCTATAGGCATAAAACAAAATTAACATTGTTGGAGTCCACCCTCCTGCCCTGGTCCATGTAGGTATTAAATGTTATTTCCACTAATAAAGTCCCAGCATGATCCCAAATCTGCAAAATAAAAGAGAAAACCAGAAGGAACCTGTTCAAACAGAGTACCCTGCAAGTACGTCTAAGGTTAGAAATGAGGCTCACTCACACCAAATTTTTATGTTTCAGATCTATTTATTCAACAATCAGATAATTAATTTCCAATGTTTCATGCTTAATGCACTTCTTCAGGGTATCTGGGCATTCTAAAATGTATATATGAATAGAGCATCTTAGAAGCCTACTTTCATGTGCCCTTATAATGCATGACCCCATTATTTCCAACTTTAAAAATCCTTATTAATGCATTCATCTTTATATTTTTGCACAACACTTTTTAAACCTCTAGATAAGTAGTATCAGAATTAAATGAACTGTAATCTGTGGCCTGTACATTGATTTGCCATATTAGTTATTCATATACTCAGTGTCAGTGACTCAGCAGGTTGCACACTCACCTCTGAGGCTGGAAGATCGAAAGAATGTGGGTTCTATCCCCACACCAGGCACCTGGGAAAAATCCCAATATTGACACTGTAGTGCATCATGAGGGGGACACTGCACCCTTGAGGTGCTGTCTTTCAGATGAGACATTAAACTTAGGCCCATCTACCTGTTCTGGCGGTTGCTCAGGTAAGGATCACATGCTACTTCTCGAAAAGAGTAGGGAAATCTCACTGGTGTTCTGGCCAAATTTCCCTCATTCATTAAAAATACCACCAACAGCTTAATCTGATTCAATTCAATTGGTTACCATCTGTACCCCCTCCCCAGGTCACCCCTTAAAAAGGGACTTCTAGTCTCAGTGGGCCTACCCGGTCAACAAAATTCAATAAACAAATAAATATACAGCATTATATATTCATTGCAAAAAACATTATTAATTCATTAATTAGGGTTAACCTGACAAAAGTAGGGAAATAAGGGCTTAGGGTTTCCAGCCCTAACACCCCACCCCCATCCATTATGGTTTGACCTCTCCTGCATCTTTGTAAATTAGGTGTTCGAAGTGTCAACCATAATGCTCACCACATTCCATCATTAAAGAAGCTGAGATGTGCAGTGTACATGAGAATGGGGTGAGTGTTAGGATTGACAACCCCGAGGCACACCCCACACTAGATTTGTGAAGTTGCAGGAGAGGTTAAACTGTAATGTTTTTTACTGTTGCTGCCTGTAGGGTGGGGGTGGTGTGCTATGGTTGGAAGCCCTAATACCACTTGGTTACTTGGTTGATGGACAAAAGAAGGCCGAAGCCCATCGAGAATGTCCTCCACACATTGTGGATCATTGTTAAGTTATGTTCTTTTTAGGAGCCATTTATCAAGTTTAACTTTAAAGGTGTTTATATTCTGACAGTCAATGATATCCTGAGGCAAGGAATTGCAAATTCTAGGGGCTCTAACAGTAAAAAATTGTTGCCTTTTATTTGTTCTTGTTCTATCAACTCCAATTCCACGTTTCCCTTCTTTTGTCAGTTTAAAGCTTACTACAGTAGTGCATTAATTAAGAGTTTGCAATGACTTTTCTTACTTTTTGAGATAGTATCATCATATCCTCATTTGCCTATGGGAACACAGGGCCCAGAGAGTCCTCCACTCCCATCCCTCCATAGATGCATACATGCATGTTGCAGTGGATGTACAGGGCCGAAAAACAGTAATTTCTTTCCTTCATTGTATGGCTTGTTAAATTTCCTATGTTCCTATGGGAAATTGCATTATTTATTTTTTATGCATGTTTTATATTGTCATTGAGTGATTGAGGGGGACATGTGTCATCCTGTTAGTACTCATTAAGACCTTTGTTTTGATATTGTATATACATTGTCCCTTAAGTCCAAATATTGAGGGAGTTACAGTGGCATCTTCCAGGATGAAATGCACCTTTGACGCACTCTGCAGTATGCTGCAGCAGACCTACCGAATAAAGCAATGTAATTTCAATGGAAATTAGTCCTCTTTGTCATGCAGGAAACTGTGGCATTCACTTCATCCTGGCAGCGTCACATTTTCCTGAATGATAAAGGGGACTAATTACCATGAAATTACATTGCTTTATTCAATAGATCTTCTGCAGCATTCTGCAGAGTGCTACAAAATGCTGCAGAATTGTGTTTCATCCTGGGGGATGCCACTGTATGGCTCCTTAAAGTTCCAATGTTATCCTATGTGAATTCGCATTTTTTTAAAATGTGTCTGCTTTTTAATATGGCACCTAGATTTTTTTGTGGGGGTGTTATGTGTTATTTTTGCAGTACTCATTAGAACCTTTTTATATGTAGATTGTCCCTTAAGTCCAAATATTGAGGGAGTTATGGCATCTTAAACTTCCATTGTTATCCTATGGGAATTTTCATTTTTTAATATTTCTGTTTTTTATATGACATCTGGATTTTTTTTGGGGGGGAGTTTTGTGTTATTCCTACAGTACTCATTAAGACCTTTGGCTTGATATGTAGATCAACCCTTAAGTCTAAATGTTAAGGGAGCTATGGCTTGTTGAAGTTCAAATGTGCAAAAAAAAAAACTAAGTCCAAAATCCTTTTTCATATGAAGGAATCCTTTTTCGTACGAAACAAAAAATCCATTGAAAAAAGGATGCCTTCATATGAAAAAACAATAGTGAAAAAAAAACTAAGTCCAAATTCTTTTTTTGAATGAGGGCATCTTTTTTGTATTAATAAAAAGTCATACGATAAAAGATCTCTTCATAAGAAAAAAGAATCTGGAAAAAAAAACAATTCCAAAATCTTTTTTTGTATAAAGGGATGCTTTTTCATATGAATGACAAAAGCATGCATAAAAGGATCTCTTTATATGAGTGAAGAATCTGGGGGAAAAAAACTAAGTCCAAAATCTTTTTTCGCATGAAAAAATCCTTTCACTTTGAACTAAAACAGCATAAAAAAAAGGATCCCTTTATACAAAAAAAAAGAATTGGGACTCAGTTTTGTTTTTCTTTTTTCATATGAAGGGATCCTTTTTCATTAGATTTTTTCATTCATGCAAAAAAGGATCCCTTCTTATGAAAAAAGATCAGAAAAAAACTAGGGCCCAATTTTTTTTTCATATGAAGGCATCCTTTTCCATATGGCTGAGTTTTTCTTTTGTATGGCAATATGAAAAAAGCTGAAGTGAGTCATGAAAAAGGATGTAAAAAAACATGTTTGAGGGTCATTTTTTCAACAGTTAAGCACACAATCCACAAAATGGGATCCCAATGACCAAAATACACGTGTTGATGTGTCTGAAGTATGTTATTTTTGTTGGTTTTGAAACTTTCATTTTTTTAAAATGGAAACAAGGTGGCAGCAATATAAGAAAGGGGTTTTTACTCACGATAAAGGATTGGCCCCATCTGGTGTCTTGTAGCAGTGGCAGTCTCTGGTATTCACCCTCCAGCTGAGTACTTTGGTTGGGTATGAGGAGAGTGTGGCAGACCCCATGATCGTTCAGCCGAGTCAAGCATCTAGACAAACTGGGATATTAATAACAACTCTGCCTGATTGCAAGTACTGACTGTTGCTACACTACAGAACAGACTTTGCTATAACTGAAAGGGGGACAGTTACTATCTGATATGAACTGAGACTACATGCTGATTTTAACACTTCAACTTGTCTGCTTTTTGCTTGTGAGTGAAAGATGCTAACAGTATTTACTTAACAGAGGGTGTTAGAAATCAGAACTGGGAAGCTGCATATTTTCTGCACCTGTGATTGTTTCAACTTTGCCACTTGCACATTCCTCCAATCAGCTGTGGTTGCAGAGCAGCAGGGGGAGGGCTAATTGTGCAATAAAGGTGACCGACCCAATTTGTAGCAGTGTTTTGTAGCTGCAGCAGTCTCTGGCATTCATCCTCCAGCTGAGTACTCCGGTGAGATATGGTGGGAGTGTGGCAGACCCCACGATCGTTCAGCCGAGTCAAGCATCTGGACAAACTGGGAGATTAATAACAAGTAGTAGTAGTAAAAAATGTATTCATTGCATACAAAGATGAAATGAAGCAGATATCTCATCTGAGACTAGTTCATTTTCAGTGAGGTCCTTTGTGCAAAATTACAAAAATATGAAGATACAATACGTGAGTATGAGACATAATTATATAAAACAATACAATTGAGGTATAATATTCATACTACATACATTCACCTAGCACAAGTTAATTACAGTTCTCCAAATGCACCCATACACACAACACTTGCATACTAGCACCCTCTAATCCCCCTGCCCTCAATATTCATTGAAATCATGTTAGTGCAAAGAACTCTGTCTGACTGCAAGTGTTGAATTTTACTACACTACAGAACAGACTGTGCTATAACTGAAAGGGGGACATTTACTATTTCATATGAACTGAGTCTGCAAGCTGATTTTAATGCTTCAACTTGCCTGACATTTACTTGTGTGTGAAAGCCGCCAACAGTATTTACCTGACAGAGTGTGTTAGAAATCAGAATGGAGAAGCTGCATATTTTCTGCACCTGAGGTTGTTTCAGATTTGCCGCTTGCACCTTCCTCCAATCAGTTGCAGTGGCAGAGAAGCTGGGGGAGGGCTAACTGTGCAATGAAGGTGAACCCCACCCAAGATGTGGCGGTGTGTTGTAACAGTGGCAGTCTCCTGCATTCGTCTTCGGGTTGAGTACTCCAGCAGAGTACAGACGATTCTGCAGGAGTCAGCAGGAGAAGTAGGGTATAGGGGTTGTTATTCTGCATGTAATAGAATGGGAATGCTGTGTAAAATGAAAATGTGCTTAATTATGTGGGGGGCAATACTAGTGGGACTGATGTACATAGTACAAGGGCAATGTGGTGTAGTAATAAATGATCAAGAAAGAGAGATTAGGTGGTATTCCTTATATGGAACAGCAATAAAAAGTATAGACTGAATTAATGTGCATAGAAGAAATTGATTTATGAATGTATGGAGGGAATATATAAGAGAACCTGCTCCAATTAAAACTGGATTACACGGCCATAATCTAAAGGAGCATCACCAACTGGTGGTGTTACTACTAGTAGTTAATGGAGATGTTGAAGCTAATCCGGGACCAGTAAAATCAGCAATATTACAGATAACACATGAGAATGTTAGAAGCATGGTTAAAAAGATGGATGCATTATGTATGTGGGTAAATTATATAACACCAGACCTAATGGGAATCACTGAAACGTGATTGCATCAAGGAATTAAAGATTATGAAATACAGATAGATGGTTATATAAGTGTAAGGAGGGACAGAGGTAAAAGGGGAGGGGGTTATGTTATACATCAAACATGATAAAGGTCCTTTTCACACAGTTATGTCTGAAAGTGTAGAAGGCACAGAATGCCTACTTGTACAGTTAATATCAAGCAGGTTTATGATTGGTGTTATTTATGCCCCACCTCGAACAAAAACAATTCACTTTGATGCTTTGGCCATTGCAATCTCAGACAAGGTACGAAATGTTGCTTTGATTTTAATTGGGATTTTAATGCAGACTGGGCACAAAGAAGGGGTCAAAAACTAGAAATAAGTATCGATCAACTGGGACTTAAACAAATAATATACGGACCTACTAGATGTTCAAAAAGCTTAAACTATGGATCAGTATTGGATCTGGCCTTTGTTTCTACAGACTTAAGGGTTATGCAATCAGAAATCTTGCCCATGAATTTGGGGGATCATTTCCCAATAAAGGTTTGTTTGGAAAGGACCCATAGTCCAACGCATTTGCTAGCATCTCACTGGGAAATAAATATGAACAATTTTAATGTAAAAGAATTCAGAAGTAGCTTAAGTAAGGTTAAATGGGAAAGAATAACTCTGATACTGGATTTTGATCTGGCAGTGCAAAATTTTACCAACACTATGACTACTATTTTTAATTTGCATGCCCCTAAGGTTCTAAAAACAAGAAGGAAAAAATGTCTTCAATGGATTACAGATAAGTTAAAAATGCAAATAAGAATAAAAAAGTTTATGGAAAATTCTAAGAAAACAAAAACTAATGAAGACTGGACAACTTTTAAGAGCTGGAGAAACAAGATCATTAAATTAATTAAAGTAGCAAAGAGTAGATATTATAGGTTCAACTTAGAACATGTTACTGACTCTAGACAATTTTGGCAACAATAAAAAAAAAGGATACAAAACCCAGGAAGTACAAAAGTTCCAATTAATTTAGTACATGAAAATGGTTTAATAAGTGAACAGGGGCAAGTTACAGCTATCTTAAATAACAATTTCATTGATTTACCAGACTTGGGAATTAGGGAAATGAAAAAGGAGAATGATGATATTTCAATTAATGAAACAATGAACAAAGTTAGGGTTAAAGACAATAGACCATTCTTTAGATTTAAGAAAATAAAGATTAAGGAAGTAGAAAAAGAATTGAAAAATGTGAAAATATATACAGCTGGGAGGTTAGATGGAACTGACGCATGTTTCTTAAAATTAGGAGCAGGTATTGTGGCCCTAACGGTAGAGTATTTATTGAATTGGAGCTTATGCTCTTCTGTATTTCTTGAGGTCTGGAAGTTGGGGAAAATAGTTCCCATTTTTAAGGGGGAGCCCACTGCTAGCCCCTAATTATAGGCCCATAGCCTTGCTTCCCATTTTATCAAAGATTATGGAAACATTTGTCCATCAACAACTCAGTCAGTACTTAGAACAATTCAATGTGCTGACTGACTGTCAGCATGGATTTAGGCCAGGGAGGTCCATGGACACAGCTCTAGTGGATTTCAACTTGTTGACAACCTCCATGAATATGGGTATGGACACAAGAGCTGTGTGCGTGGACCTCAGCAAAGCTTTCACCAGGCTTTGTTGCTCAGGTTATATGAGCTGGGTGTGCATCCAGAACCAATGAAATGGTTTCAGTCTTACTTGAGACCTAGGAAGCAATGTGTATCACAAGGTATAGCTATATCTGCTTTAAGAACAGTCAAAAGAGGGGTTCAGCAGGGGTCCATTTTGGGCCTCCTGCTTTTTAATATTTATGCAAATAAATTGCCCAGTATGTTTAACCATAATGAAGTGCATCTGTATGCAAATGACACCATAAGAGTGATGTCTGCATATAGCTGGGATCTTCAAGAAAACAAATTGCAGACAGACTTGTTAAACATGGAAACATGGTTTGAAGAATCGTGACTATCGTTAAATAGTAAAAAAAAAATAAGTGTTCTTTTTTCTTTGGATAGAAGGGAAAATAAAAGGAATACCCTGAATATTAAATTTAAAAATGGTCAGGCAGTAATTAATACAACAGACTATACATATCTAGGGATATTAGTAGACAGTAATTTGTCATTTAAGCAACATATAGAATTACTGGCAAAAATATTGAACCGGAGACTGGGGTCTTTGAGACAGATATCAATTTGTTTGACAAAAACTACCAAAAAGAAATTAGTACAGCAATTACTGATGCCAGTATTAGACTACGGAGGGCTAATTTACAGAAATGCAAATGTGTCATCATTACACTTACTGAGTCGGGCATATTACAGACTAGCTAAATTTGCAAATGAAAGTAAAATAAGGACACATCATTGTAGAATATATTCAGATTTGGGATGGCTTGGTCTAGAAGAAAAGAGATGGTAAGATTGGTTAGTTTGGAGCTTTGGGTTGTTAAGAGTCAAAGTTATTCACCCATTAAGAAGATTTGTAACATTCTCAGACAACAGGAATAAGAAATATAACCTGAGGGTATGTGAGATAGATCTGGCATACTGGAAAGACTATAACAGACTAGGTGAAGCAACACTTCAAGCCAGTTTAGCTAGCACTTGGAATAAGGTACCTGTGGACATAAGATTAAGTTATACTAGAACTGAATTCCAGACAGCCTTGAACAAGTTTTTGCAAAAGCCGTGCAAGTGTTGAGATGACATTAAGACATGAATGGACAGTCTGTCTGCACTTTGTTATTTGTGCCCAGCAACTGCGTGGAAACTTGTTATATAAATGAATTGTATGTAATGAGTAATTATTATCTGTTGTATGTAGTGAGAAATTATCTGTTATTTGTTATTGTTTTATTGTCTTGTACAGGGCTTACTTTGAGAATAGAGATATCAAACTCTAATGTTTGTGCCTGTATAAAAATATTTTTTAATCACTCAATCAATCAAAAAAAAATCCTTTTTCATATGGACCAACTTCTTACTTTCTTCCAAGCAGCTATCCCAAAGACTGTACTGAGCATGCTCAGAATTTAAATTTTACAATGTAATAACTTTGGAACAGATTATATTTTTTTTCTCCAAACTAGTGAAAGGGACATCTATATGCCAAGCCCTTACAGACCCAAATTCCAAGCTGTCTGGGCACAAGGCGATGACAAAAAAACACTGATTTTTTAAACTTTTTTTTTACTAGCCACACCTTGGAATTTGCACATCTGACCAGAATGAAACTTGGCATGTCAAGAGACCTATCCCTCCAAACTGCACATGTAACATTCTGTGCAAATCAGTTAAATGGTTGTGAAGACATTAAAGAGAAAAATGTTAGGTTTCACATAGAAACCCCTGCTCAACCCTAACTATAGTGCCACTATAATTAGTCTCATCTCACTCTGTTCCATACACTTAAACACCATATTAAATACCACAGTACATTTTTTTAGTCTTTCTAAATGTACTGAATTCCATCTTTTCATATTAGCTCCCCTGCCCAATCCTTGTGGACCTATAAAACATATACATGTGCATATTCCATTTTTACATACTTCATATTAGCTGTCCAATTCATGCATTTCACATATTCAAATCTATGGCTGGCAATTAAGCAATATGACACAAGAGGGTGTGGGTAATGCCACGATTTACTCATGCCTGGTGTGGTTTGGTCATAAGGCTACAGGCCATGTGAGTAAATAACACCAGAAGTTGGTAAATCCTGGCATTTCCCATATCCTTGAGTGGGATACTGTGATTATACAATGTCTCTGTTTATGTTTGTTTTACAACAAAGAATGTAAAAACTTTGCATTAGTTAATTTATAGTTCTTTTATTCATTTTTGTTAAAATATCCTTCCTCCATCAGTTAAATAGTCCACCCAGTAGGCAAAGGAATATCAGGAAGGACTGGCTTGTGCTGTGCCATGAACTCACCATCAGTTATAGTGTTCATATTTGATTCATTTTTATTATATTTCAGCATTTTATTTTCTGTTATAAATACTTTTTGTTAGGATGGGTAAGAGGGAACAGTTCAGTCCATGGGACACGGAAACAGTGAAGGGCACATTAGCAGCAAGAGAGAAAGAGAAACGGCACGGCACGAAAAGTGTTTTTTTTCCCAACACACATCATGTGGCAGTCTTTTGAGTGTTACAATTTTTATCTCTCTCTATCTCTCTTGCCCACAACACAGTGTTGCTCTTTTGAAGTGGGAAACCATTTTTAAATGGAAAACAAGGGGTCGAAGTTAGTGAAATTACTGTGGAACAGCTGATCCGTAATAGTGGGCATGTGCATATGCGCAGTATGAAGGCCCCGCTTTTCAGTCGTCATTCATTATAACGTTTAGTTTTTTTTTTAATTATTAAGAAACTTTTTTCCCCCAGGATTTATCTTTGGATGTGATGTGGTGGCATTAGAGTGGGAGACAGTTTGTGGAGGTCTTTCATTGCTGCTGTTGTGCAGTGGCCACAGACTGCTGAGCAGAGTGGGTGTAAGAAAGCTGAGGTGAGGTACATTTTATGGATATACTGTTTGGGCGACTAAAGTTTGATTTCATGTACAGAAAATTTGTTCCAGCTCCTCTGTATCTCTAAAGGAAAGGAGGTGTCTGTTTTTTTCAATTTGGTGGTGGATCGTTTAGTTTAGATGGGGATTAGTGCAGGAGAAAAGACTTGATGTTGGAGGTGTCGGAGTGATTCTCAGTGGGCAATAGATGAGGCTGGCTGGTAGTGGCACTTCTTCCCATGGGGTGATGGCATGATTTACACGTTGTAAATCATGCCAGCCAGTCAATCAGTTCTCAGTATTTTGAGCCCCTTGTATAAGCAGTAATTTCTCTCTCACTCTCTCCCCTCCCTTCCTCCAAACAGGAGTTAAATAATCAAGTTAAGATACAATTCCTTTCCCATAATAGCCATACTTTTTCTTCCACTTTAACTAAAACACAATGGGCCTGATTCTGAAAGCTGAAAGTTTGATGCAAGGTGCCTGTCTCAATCAGATTTACTGCAAGTAGCACCTTTCACCAAAAACTGTGCTGCCCGTGATTCAGCAAGGCAGGCTGCAGCAAAGTTGGGTCCAGTTGTGGCAAACAGGGCCTGAGCCAGCACTGCTCCATATCTGGGGGTGTGCATCATGGTGCTAGGGGGCTTGGACTAGATACAAGATGCAGTATCTCCTTCAGAGGGATTCAGTAACCCCCCCCCCCACAGGATGCATAGGCCAGGACAGTTAGACCAGCCCCAGCTGATCTAACAACCATTATGTAATCCCTAATGCCAAAACTGTGTGCGATGGATCCTGTGTGGTCACCCGTCCATGGTATCCTGTGCCCCCACAGCATCCAGAGACATCCAGGGAGCAGTACCCACAGGGTCTTATTTGGCACCCTCCCAGGTAACACTGGCATGGTGATGGCCATGCAGTGTACCCATTGAGGAGCTGATGCCACCCACTGCCACCCACCCACCCCAAACCTGTCCTCTTCTGCCTCTGTTGCTGCCCAAATTACCCCACCAGCCTCCAAGTGGGTGTCTACCACTGGACACTGATGCTTACTGACCATGCTGCAACTTGCAACAAACCTCTCTCATGTGCCTTATATTTGGCGGATGTGCGGCAAGCTGTGAGGGTTTGGTGCCCAGTCCCCTCCCTATAGTGAATCAGGTACTGGGTACCTGATTCATCAGCAATTGGTGCAAGCTGCTGTTTGATGCAGCTTGTACCGATCTACCTGAATCTTTCTTAATCAGACCCAGAGTGTTTAAATTAAAGTCTTTCTATAATTTTAACTGTTCTCTGCACATGTTTTTCCTTATATACACTTCTATTTATTTTTGGCCTAAATAACTTATTACCCTACAACCTTTCAGTCTACTTTTCTTTGATTATTTATCCATAGCCCTCTCATTCAAGTTGTAATTCATTAAAAAGCAATTCTTTATTTGTTTACTTTTTGTGTCAAATGTCTAAAAATATATAAACTCACCCCTTTAATCTTTTTTTAGTTTCTCTTTCCCACTCTGTGGATTCTCTCTTATTCCAACACTATGGAGCAGAAAGAGCCCACTACTAAAGAACATTGTTTCTTCTATCTGTTAAAATATATTGTAATTCCATTTTCCTCAAAGTTACCATCTCAACTAACTCACTCCTGCATGGTCAGTCCTTCTTATGTGAGGTTGCAGAGGGAATGGGCCACAATATCTCAGTTCAATTATACCTACTATAGGTGTCAGCGTGGCTCAGTTGGCACATCCGCCTCTGGACCAGAAGGTCGTGGGTTCTCGCCCCACACTGGGATTGGACTTGCACCTAAAAAATCGCTGGCATCCGAGTGCAGTATTGGGGGGTGCTGTACTGCTGGGGTGTGCCGTCCTTCAGATGAGATGTTAAACTGAGGTCCCTTCTACCCAACCTGGTGTTGTCCAGGTGGAAGTAAAAGAACCCAGGGCACTCTTCACAAAGAGTAGGGAACATTCCCGGTGTCCTGGCCAACATTCCCCTTCCCATAAGCTGGTTCATGCAATTATCCAGGCTGTGTGTGGGTGATGATGTGCGATATGGCCGCCACCACACATTCAGTCACTTCACTACCACTCTAGCATTGCTTGTAAAGCGCTTTGGATGTAATAAAAGCGCTATATAAATGCAGATTCTTCTTCTTCTTCTTCTTCTTCTTCTTCTACTCACCATTGGATTGGAGTTCTCACCCCTGCCATCATGACATCAGATCTGTGCTCCTCTTGCATATGCCACTATGTCAGACAGCCCACAATTTGCTCCTACTGAACTGAGCCACTCTACTGAAACAGGTAAAATGTGTATAATGGCATCAGTGCAAATAGAGTGAACTGATCTGCAAGTGTGAATTTTAGTGATCTCTCAAGCATTAATTATACCTCATGCTAAAGTCTCTCTAATGTAACTTTTTATCCCTCTAATATATATCTGTTAGAGCTGTGCAGAATATAAAATTCTGCCCGTGGAATAACCTTTCCAATTCCGCAGAACTAAGCAGAATGTTCATGAAGATTCCACAGAACTTTGCAAAATTCTAAATGTTAGCTATTTCACTATACTTTTAAATGTTCATTACTAAATAACACCAAGTTTGGAACATAAACAGTACCCCATGGCCTACAGAAGTTTACTAAATTTCAGAGTAGTCAATTGAAAGGGGGCAGAATTATGGGTGGCCAAACATTTAATCCAAATTAAAGTTTCCATTATTTTGAGATAATTTTAAAATTTCTTATCCAGATTTTTCCTCAATATCAGGATTTAGAGAAGTGCCTAAAATGCTTATATGCACCATGTTTTTAGTCTCAAGCTTCAATGGGAGCTGAGTTATAGGTGGCCAAATATTTTGCCAAAATTTGGATTTCTGTAATTTTAGTGTAATTTTGATAGTATTCCTTGAAATGTTACAAAAATTGCAAGGTATACAGATTATCACTACATTTGTATATGCACATAGTTTCAGATTTCTAGCTCCAAATGGTGATGAGTTATAGCCTGCCAAACAAGTTGCTAAAATTTAAATTTTGGTTAGTTCCCTCTAATTTTATAATTATATATCCAAATTTAACCAGAGAAGAAACATTTAAACTACTATGCCACATGGTTATTTCTGAAAAAGTTCATATTTGCAGCTTTAAATGGGGTTGAATCAAAAGCAGTCAAACTTTCACAACATTGAACAATTTAATTTTGCAAGAATGTTAACTACTCAATTTATAAACCCCTGAAACTTTAAAACTAGAGAATGCAATACAATTAAATTTGGTAGGTTCTTAGTCCTTACAGCGAGACTGTGTGTACCAATTTTAATTAATTGCTTGCTGTGAGAAAATGCAAAAGAACATCTGTACTTAAAGTCAGATCCCATGAGGCTTTGTGAAAATTATAGAATTTCATGAAAAAATCCATAAAACAGGAATTTTCTAATTTCACTCAGCCTTATCTGGAGGATTCTAATTAAAGGATAGGGATATAAGAGGCAGGTAGTGCAGGGGGTCAACAGGTTCTGCAGTTAGATGCACAGCTTCACCAAGAAATGAACAGCTGAGCTGGGTAGCACAACAGTGGTAGACCTCCAGGTCGGAACAAGAAAGCACAAAGTGTCTACAATTCCAGCTTGAATGCAGGATATTTAAGGATCACTTCCAGTAAATTTATGATCCGGGGAGCCTAGTGTACATGCAAGTCTAGGACTTAGAGGTACTTAAAAAGATGTAGTGGGGGGAGGGCCCTGTGGTGCTGAGGCTTGATGCGCTAGATGCCATACCTTGTGCAATGTTGGTGACCCAGGTCCAGGAATGAGCCAGGCCACTGGGATGACAGAGGATCAAACATCCAGAGGACTACTCTCCTCTCTCGGAGGGAGGGAGACCTGTTGTTCCACTTGTTTACTCCCCTCTGGCAGTGGCCGGAGGACAGTATGGTTTGGGAGACATGTGCTGACATCATCACATTGGTGGGGAGGGGGACAGGTGAAAAGTGGAAAATGGAGCCTGGCAGGTTCCATGATGGCTCCTGCCTCTGCAGAGCTTAGCTTTGGTGTATCTGGATTGGGTCTTCAGGGTAAAGCACTGGTGCCCTCTCTCCTGGCCCCATTGTAAGGGGCAATCCATGGGGGACTGACTGGGGTCAGCCGTACGTGGATGCATAGAAGCCAGAGAGTGAGTCTCTCTGCAAGGAGAGACTGCAGCCACCTCTCAGGGCTTCCAGGAGGATAAAAAACTATTTAGCTAAAAAAGAAAGATGTAGGGGAGAAGACAGTGTCTTGGGCAGCAGGAAGACAGAATGCTGGCCATTCCAACAGGGTAGGTTGATAGGAAAAGGAGTAGGTGACTCATGTTTTAAGGGAGTTTGTCACTGTAAAGAACAAAGAGGATTTCAGTGGGATCAGTAGTTCTACTGAGTCAATCTGGCTATGCCAAAAGATAAGGGGGGACTAGTCACTCAGAGGGGAATAGCAGGACTGCAAAAAACTCAGCCCAGCTTATCAAATGAAGTAGTGATATGTGCATTGTTAATGTTAAATTCCACAAAACAAATTCAGGATGCTTCATCTACAGTATATGCTATCATAAATAGATGAGAAAATGTTACTACCGTAATCATTTTTTTCTTCTGCAAAATTAAAACTGCTTAACCAATTTATCCAGTTGTGTTAGACACCAGGGGCTGGGTTCAAAAAAGGTTGCCACAAGCTGCAAAAATGGCAACTTGCAGCAATGGTCCCTGTGTCCTGGATCCTATGCCTGATACAGAAACAAACAGGGTCCAAGATTCTGTGTCCTGCTGCTTGTGGCATCTGATCAAGGAAGGGTACAGCCCCCAAGTATGCCACAAGCCACAGGATAGGCAGGTGGCAGATGTGCCTGCAGAAAGAAGTTGTGGTGCCCCCATGCCCTGATCTCATGTATTATGAATAAATTCCCCCCAGACCCAATACCCTATAATATGAATAAATCCTCCCCCTGTCCACATCCCGTCCAGTAAATCCCTGGTAGTCTAGTGGCCCCCACTCCCCTCCCGGCAGTGCCAGCCCACCCCAATCCCCCTCTCACCCACACTCAGCCGGCGACTGGCACAACCCTCCTCTCACCATCATGGCCAGCTGCTGACTGAGCTCTGCTGGGGGCACATACAGTACATATACTCGCTCAGTGAATGACAGCGGTTGTCATTCACTAAAAGCACTATATATACCTAATATATACTCCTGGCAGAGCTCAGTCAGTGGCTAGCCATGGTAGGTGAGAGGAAGAAGCTATCCAATCACCAACCAGGTAATGAGTGGAGAGAAAATGAAATGAGCTAGCACCAGAAAGGATGGGGCCAATGATTTCAGGAGACTACTGATGTGATGAATGTGAAGGAGGGATTTATTCATATTACAGAGGATGAGGGCTGAAAGTTACATATTACGAAGTTGGGTTGGCTGGAGAATCAGACATATATAAGGAATTGGGGATGGAGGTGGATCCTGTAGTCTATATGGCTCCTCAGGGTACAGGGAGGCTGTCCCTGATATTATGGATTCAGGCATGTGGGGTGAAGTAGGCATTTGGGGTGATCCAGCCATGTGGGGAGGGCTGGGCATGTGGAGGGGTTCCGCAAGCCCATATGGGCATGTTGTGTGGCATACTTGGGGAACGGGGCTGTTGGGGTGCTGTAGCCCACAAGGGCTGTATGTTGTACATAAGTTGTGAACAGTGGCAGCCCCCTGTGGATGGTAAAGAACACTTACACCAGCTCATAGTTGGAGTAAATGTTCTTTGACGGATGTCTACCGGGGGTTGTTTCTGAATCCCAATTTGGGGACTTAGCAGCCACCCTTTTTGAATAGGGTGCAACTGCTTCCGTAAACCCCCTTATGCCATGTCGCAAGGGGGTTTATGGCGCATTGGTCCACTTGGGCAGAAGCAGCCTGCAGCATGTTGCAGGCTGCCTTTCTGAATCCCAATGTGACACAACTCATGACGCAAGTGCTGCTTGCCCCATCTTTTTGGGATGCAAGTTGCCTTGCTTCCTGAGTTGCCTTTTGTAAATCTGACCGCAGGTACACTGACTATGGATATGCATGTCAAATGTTAACTCTATGCATGAAAGAGCAGAAAAGTTACAAACATCCATATTTTTTATAGTTTTCACAAAGTTTTGCAAATATTTACATAAAGTTTTGAACCTCTGTAACTTAAAAATCTCTTATCTAATTATCCCCATATTTATTTCATTCTATAAGCACTGCAAAAAGTTTATCCATACTAATTTACACATGTCTAGCTCCAAATGTGCCTGAGTTATATGCAAATTTAATTTTTTCATGAAATTTCCTGAAAAACTAAAATGACAGATTTTACATAGATACATAGATACATAGACAGTGTCGGCAGATAAGGGCCTATGGCCCACCTAGTCTGCCCATTTGAGCTTGTAAGTTCAGTTTGTTTTCCTAGAAATCTATTTCCCCTTACCCCTGACCTCTAGAATTCCTTTATGTCTATCCCATGCATTCTTAAATCCCATGATTGTTTCAGCCCCCACCACTTCCTCTGGCAGGGTGTTCCACTTGTCCAGCACCCGTTCTGTGAAGAAATTCTTTCTCATGTTTCCTCTGAATCGTCCTCCCTCAACTTCATCCCATGCCCTCTAGTCCTGAAACATCTTTTCGCTTAAAAATAGTGTTTTCCTGCACCCTGTTCCTCCTGTAAGATACTTGTATGTCTCTATCATATCCCCTCTCTCCCTCCTCTCCTCCAGGGAGTACATGTTCAGTTCCTTCAACCTGTCTTCATAGGATTTGTGATGCAACCCATGCACCATCTTTGTTGCCCTCCTCTGAACCTTCTCTACCCTGTCTATGTCCTTACGTAGGTATGGTCTCCAGAACTGTACACTGTACTCCAGGTGGGGCCTCACTAGTGTCTTGTATAGCGGAATTATGACCTCCCTTTTCCTGCTGGTGATGCCCCTGCCTATACATCCCAGCATCCTATTTGCTTTACCTGATGCCTTGTCACACTGTTTCCCTACCTTGAGGTCATCAGAGATGATAACCCCAAGATCCCTTTCCTGCTTGGTGCATGCTATATCCTCACCCCCCAACTGATATATTGTGCCAGGGTTTTTGTGCCCCATATGCATTATCTTGCACTTCTTTGCATTGAATTTCAACTGCCAAACCCTTGACCATTCTTCAAGTTTCTGCAGGTCCCTTCTCATTCTTCTACACCCTCTGGTGTGTCTACTCTGTTACAGAGCTTTGTGTCATCAGTGAACAGTGAAATTCTGCCTTCTATATCCTGTGCAATGTCACTGATGAAGATGTTGAATAGGACCGGTCCCAGCACTGATCCCTGTGGTACCCACTGGTCACTCTTCCCTCTGTGGAGTGACAGCCATTTACCACCACCCTCTGTGTCCTGCCACCCAGCCAGTTACCTACCCACCACACTACTGTCCTGCCCACACCCATATTCCCCAGTTTGTGTAATAGTCTTCTATGTGGCACAGTGTCAAAGGCCTTGCTGAAGTCCAGATAGGCCATGTCCCTGCCCTCCTGATCCACCTCCTAGTCACCCAGTCAAAGAATTCAATGAGGTTGGTCTGACATGACCTCCCCTAGTGAAACCATGCTGCCTTGGGTCCTGTAGTCCATTGACAACCAGATGTTCCACCAATCTCTCCTTCAGTAGTGCTTCCATGATCTTTCCCACTACCGAGGTGAGGCTGACTGGTCTGTAGTTCCCTGCTTCCTCTTTGTTCCCACTTTTGTATAAGGGGACTACATCTGCTGTCCTCCAGTCTTTGGGTACCTCCCCTGTTTCCAGTGATTGGCTGAACAGGATAGCCAGAGGTTCAGCCACCACCTCTCTTAGTTCTTTAAGGACCCTGGGGTGCACCCCATCTGGCCCCATTGCTTTGTCAACTCTTATTACTTCCAGTTCCTTCAGGACCCTTTCTCGTGTAAAGGGACTTGTGTCCATTTCTGCACCATTCTCACCCTTGTACCCCTTCAGACCCATTACCCCCTCTTCCTTAGTAAAGACTGAGCAGAAATACTCTGTTCAATATGTCAGCTTTACTGTTGTCATCCTCCAGGCTCCCATCCTCCCCTTCAGTCTACTATCCCTCCTTCTCCTTCTTTTTCCTTATGTACCTGTAAAGGTTTGTCCCCTTTAACCACTGATTTTGCAATGTGTTCTTCTGTCTGAGCTTTGGCTTCCCTTACTGACTTCCCTGCCTCCCTTTGTTTCTCCTGGTACTTCTCCCTATCCCCTTCTGCCTGTGTCTTTTGTATTGCCTGAATGCAGTCTTTTTGGCTTTCACTTTCTTTGCTACCTCTTTGGAAAACCATAATGGTCTCCTCTTTCTTTTCCTCTTGCTAACCTGCTTAATGCATAATTATGTTGTTCTTATAATCCCCATTTTAAATACTGCCCACTGTTCCTCAATCCCTGATTCCTGTCCCATTCCCTTTAATGCCTCTTTCAAGCATCTCCCCATTTTCCCAAAGTCTGCCCCCCTAAAATGTTTTGAGAACATATAATTTTGAGATGATAATTGTCAAAAAATCTGGCACATTGTTAGAACACCTATCTTCAAGAAATCATGCCTAATTTAAGATCCCTGACCCAATAGATGGTTAAGGTATATGCTGATAAAAATGTTCATGAAATCTCACACAAACAATGAAATGACAACATTTGAGCACCTATAATTTTGAAACTATCCATCCACATTTCATGATATTTGGCACGTTAGTGACCACTGATCCAAAAAGTATATATTTCAAATAGCTTAAATGGTGACTGAGTTCTAACAAAATTATTACATTTTAAAAAAGTCTGCTAAATTCTGCCAAAATTCCACAAAATGTCACAGGGCCAGACATTCAAACTGCGCCATTGTGTGGCGCAAGCCCCTGCACCACTCAAAAAAGTTGTGCAAGGGTGTTGCCAGGGCGATATTCAACAGAGTTGCGCTATTGCACAACTTCTTTGAATATCACCCCCTGGCCATACCCACCATGCATGGCGCAGTGGAACTGCGCCACCGCAAGTGGGCAGAGTGGCATCCTTACCCCCAAAGAATGTCATCCCTGGTGATCTAATGGCCCCACCCACCCACCCATGGGCCCCACTACCCTGCTCTGTCTGGTTTGTTGTAGTGAACCCATTTTTAATTTAATGGGTTCACCACAACATAACCCAGACAAGTTCATCTTAGGGTAGCTGGTTCATTCCACTGGGGTGTCAAACAGACGAGGCATACTGATGAGTCCTGGTAGGACTAAACACGTGTCTATGTCATCTGTTAGCACCCTTTGCAAACTGTGTTAGAGGCCTTTCAGCACCATGCAATTCTGCTTAAAGTTGAACCAGCATAACATTCTGTGGTGATTTGCATATGCAGCCCATGATGCTTTGCATTGTGTGGGCATGTGTAATTTTGTATTTTCTTGAAACTTGGCTTCCCAGCCAAATGCCCTTTGGGGTAACCCTTGCCTCAGTGTTTGGGCACAGAGGTTCTTTGTCTTTTAAATAGTTTTTTATTTTAATGGGTTCACCACAACATAACCCAGACAGACCATCTTAGGGTAGCTGGTTCATTCCACTGGGGTGTCAAACAGACGAGGCATACTGATGAGTCCTGGTAGGATGAAACATGTGTCTACGTCATCTGTTAGCACCCTTTGCAAACTGTGTGAGAGGCCTTTCGGCAACATGCAATTCTGCTTAAAGTTGAACCAGCATAACATTCTCCAGTGATTTGCATATGCAGCCCATGATGCTTTGCATTGTGTGGGCATGTGTAATTTTGTATTTTCTTGAAACTTGGCTTCCTAGCCAAATGCCCTTTGGGGTAACCCTTGCCTCAGTGTTTGCGCACAGAGGTTCTTTGTCTTTTAAATAGTTTTTTATTTTAATGGGTCACCACAACATAACCCAGACAGACCATCTAGGGTAGCTGGTTCATTCCACTGGGGTGTCAAACAGATGAGGCATACTGATGAGTCCTGGTAGGATGAAAAACATGTCTATGTCATCTGTTAGCACCCTTTGCAAACTGTGTGAGAGGCCTTTCAGCACCATGCAATTCTGCTTAAAGTTGAACCAGCATAACATTCTGTGGTGATTTGCATATGCAGCCCATTATGTTTTGCATTGTGTCAGCATGTGTAATTTTGTATTTTCTTGAAACTTGGCTTCCCAGCCAAATGCCCTTTGGGGTAACCCTTGCCTCAGTGTTTGCGCATAGAGGTTCTTTGTCTTTTAAATAGTTTTTTATTTTAATGGGTTCACCACAACATAACCCAGACAGACCGTCTTAGGGTAGCTGGTTCAATCCACTGGGGTGTCAAACAGACGAGGCATACTGATGAGTCCTGGTAGGATGAAACACATGTCTATGTCATCTGTTAGCACCCTTTGCAAACTGTGTGAGAGGCCTTTTGGCACCATGCAATTCTGCTTAAAGTTGAACCAGCATAACATTCTGTGGTGATTTGCATATGCAGTCCATGATGCTTTGCATTGTGTGGGCATGTGTAAGTTTGCATTTTCTTGAAACTTAGCTTCCCAGCCAAATGCCCTTTGGGGTAACCCTTGCCTCAGTGTTTGCGCACAGAGGTTCTTTGTCTTTTAAATAGTTTTTTATTTTAATGGGTTCACCACAACATAACCCAGATAGACCGTCTTAGGGTAGCTGGTTCATTCCACTGGGGTGTCAAACAGATGGGGCATACTGGTGAGTCCTGGTAGGATGAAACACATGTCTATGTCATCTGTTAGCACCCTTAGCAAACTGTGTGAGAGGCCTTTCGGCACCATGCAATTCTGCTTAAAGTTGAACCAGCATAACGTTCTGTGGTGATTTGCATATGCAGCCCATGATGCTTTGCATTGTGTGGGCATGTGTAATTTTGTATTTTCTTAAACTTGGTTTCCCAGCCAAATGCCCTTTGGGGTAACCCGTGCCTTAGTGTTTGTGCACAGAGGTTCTTTGTCTTTTATATATATATATATATATATATATATATATATATATATATATAGTAATTACCCTTATACCTGCAAAATGTTAAAACATTTTGATGAATGCTTTTAAAATTATACTAACATACCTAAAATTGAAATATTTGACAAAATGTTTGGTTTCCTGAAGCACAGCCCCCTTTAAATCTTGATACTCAGAACGTGGTGCATATACCTATGTTGCATGTTTCTCTAAACTAAGGAGACATTTGGACAGAAATTCTTAAAATTAGTGAAAATAACTGAAAATTAAATTTCGATTAAATGTTTCACCACCTACCACTCACCCTTTTTGAATCTAAGACTCCAAAATTTGATACACTTATGAATGCCATTAGTGCTTGTGTACCTGATAAATCTGGTATCATTTGGATGTGTACTTGGAAAACTAGACCAAAAAACTGAAATTAAAAATGTGTCAACATTTAGTGGAATTTTTGAAATGTATTATTTTGGTCATAACTCAGCCTTCTATTACACAAGATATTTGAAATTACATGCATGTGTGACAACCCACTTCTCTGTTTGGGCTGTAACAGCTTTTAGAGAGGTGTCTGTCCTCGGGTATTTGCTGCCACCAGCTGGACTGTCTCCAGCACCACCTTCAAGTCTACAAACTTGAATAATTAAATGTGCAATTGCACAAGTTAAAGTCTGGTAGTGTGTCTCTCACGGGTGGCAGATGCTACACTGAGCTTACCTCAGCCAGTGGAAACCAAATATTACCTTAGAAAAATGACATCACAGTCACAACTGTTGAGCAAATAAATAGCTTTTTACTTAACAGAAAGTGCACTGAGCATTTACAGGATATATATTTACAACGCAAGAGAATAACACTCACACAGGAAAAGTAAACAAATGTTTTAAATAACAGATGGCAAAAGAAGAAGGCTATTACTGAAATATGCTAGTACTAAACTTACCCTTCCCTGTCCTTTCAAGAGATCACTGTGCCCTATGCTAACTAACTGCCAGCTCCCACGGACCTAGCTAGAAGGGTAGGCTCTAATCTTAGATTCTTCCTCCAGCTTGAAAGTAAGAAGAACACACTTCATTGTCTTTCATCCTCTTATATATTCTCCTGGGAATAGGTAATGCCTATTCCCCCTTTGAATGCACCAACCATCTAACATGTATGTATTTAATTGTTCCAATCAGACTGAACACCTATCAGTGACCAATTATATTCCCTTTTTACCTTAAGTTTATATTTGAATGCACCAATCCATTCAAACTGGCCTGCGTGTGTGGACAGGTTTGTGTGGGTGGAGATGTCCACTGGAGATTTATGACCCAGCTCTTCTTTAGCAGCTAGGGAGGACTGAGAATTCCACAAGCTGGAATTCTCAGCTTGCTTGAGTGTGTTTTTTTTCAGACTGCTAAAAAAATAAGGCACCTACAGAATCCAAATCATTAACTCTTTCCTTCCCATTTCTGTCTCAGCATGATTACTAGCTGATATGAGCTCTGGGTGCCAGATATCATGACATTAGGATACACAGTCTCAAAATGATAGGTGCTTAAAGTTTGTCATTTTATTTTGTGTGGGAAATTTTGTGAACATTTTTATCTGCATATAAGTCTGGCTTTTTGGAGCTAGAATTATGAAAGTAGGTATATATATATGTATACATGAGTAGTAACCCATAAACCCATGAAATCTTATAACATTGTGATGAATGCTTTCAAAATGATACTAAAATAACTAAAATCTAAATTTTGGCAAAATATTTGACTGCCTATAGCACAGCCCGTTTCAAATCTTGAGGCTTCAAGATTGGTGCACATACTATATCCATGATGCAAGTGTCTCTAAATCCAGAAACTGTGAAGAAATTTGGATAAGAATTCTTAAAATTAGATTAAAAAAACTGCACACCAATCAGAATTTTTTTCAGGCATTCTCCTTTAAAAGTCTCAGTTCCATGTCACATGACTCATCCTTGGGAGTCTCATTGATGGACCTTGTGAGGCAGGGTTCTCCTCTCTGCCTGCAATTAACTGTCTCCTGCTCAGCTACACTACTTGAGTGAGCATTCCTTCCCACTTCCCATGTTGCAGAAAGTCAGAAATGGTTTATATCTGGAACTGACGATTTCAAAACTAAGCAAAAAAGAAAAAAGATCTACAGATAGATCATAAGAGAATGAGAGAGAGGGTAGTTAGATTGAATCTGTGCTCAGTGTTAGGAGCAGGGAGGGATTAGGGAACTTAGAAGTTGTGGACATGGTTTGCCTTTTTTTTTGTAAATTTTTATGTTTGACATCAGCAAGACTGCAATCTTACAGACTTCACTGTCACGGAGAGTTAATTCATCATATATCAATAGTTCTGGAGTTTTGGTGCATTACTTACAGTTATTAAAATTGTTCATACATATTCTACCAGCCAGTATTTATTTTATCACATTAACACTCTATGTGAGTGGGCAGTGGGGAGAAGGGACCAGCAGTGTGTTTTTCTTACTCACTGGACACTGCTTCTTGTAGTCCTTCTCCTGTCCAGTCTATAGGGCATTAAATAAATGCCTCTTCCTCCTAGTTTGACTGGCTGTCTGTGAGAGCTGTTGGGAAAGGGGAAGAGCTGATTCCTGAACTTTGTCTTCCTGATCCCATAGCTGACATCAAACCAGACTCTGGCATGATACAGAGCTGGGGGGGGGGCGGTGCATGAAAAAAAGACAGAAAGATCAGTAGCAGTGGAAAAGGCATGAAAAAGTGTTGCATACAGCTGACTAATATTTTATTTATTTATTCGGATTTTGGTAACCGGGTAAGCCCACTGAGACCAGAAGTCCCTTTTTCAGGGGCAACCCGGAATTAGTTACATAAAGAGACATTTAAAGGCAATTATGTACAGTAATTACATAAGATATACAGATATACATTGCAACAGCATACAGGGATAGGACAATCAGGCTCACAATTAGACTTCAGTCATGATTTACAGCTATTACATTAGTTTCGTAGATAAACATTAGTACCAGCGTCCAGTATTAGACATTGGGTTCACATTCAGACACCTGGTTACCCACCAGTTAGAAGGGTAGTTAGACAACAAAGAGGATTAAGGTCGTAGGCTAGGCAGAATAAAGACAGGATGGAGGGAGGTTCAGAGCAGTTCAGCTGGAATGCGACCAAGACTTGGGAGCTAACAGTTGCAGCCACAGAGACTGAGATTGAGAAGATAAAGTTTGAGTCCAGACTTGAACTGGTTAAGGGTGGGAGGGTCAGTCAAACTAGCTGGAAGGGAGTTCCATAGGTGGGAGGCAGCAAATTTGAAAGAGCGTTTGCCTTGGTTGGAGCGTATCCAAGGGATGTCCAGTAGGTGTTTTACTTTGTGTGTGCATGTGAGTCCGCTGCAGTTTAGCATTTATTATTTAACAGGATATAGCACACGTTTAGTGGACACTTTCATTCATTTCAGGATACTTGTCTATCTGTCTTATCTATCTGGCCATCTCTCTCTTTCTCAAGATGCCTTTTAATTTTATACATGAAATTCCATTTGTGGGTTCCTTTCAACACAACTAGACCACACAGTGGTGTCATGGTGGTGTTTGCTAAATGTTTTATGAAGGAATTCCTAACCCAGCCTGTGTCCCCCGTTTGTAGTCCTGTGCATTCTTTCACCAGTGTTACGTGTCCCCTTTTCCCAAGAATTGTGTCCCCATTCCTCAGATTTGTGCTTTTTATCTCAAGTTCTGTGTATGCCCTCAGACTTGTGCACTTTATCTCAAGTTCTGTGTACCTTGTTCACAGCCCTGTGTGCTCACTGCCTAAAAACCAGGTGTATCCCAAGCCATGGTCTTGTCCCCTGTTCCCCAGTCCTACCCTCCTTACCAGCACAGGGTCCTGCTGTCCCTAACCCCTGTCTCCAGCCCAGTCCCAAGCAGCATTTGAATTAAACTTTTTGGGTTTTGTGAGTGGAGGAGATACAGAGGTCCATATCTTCAAATGGAGCCCCCCTTCCAATTATTAGTCAGTGAGTCATGAGCTACCAGGGCTTTCTTCAGAGCTGGGGGGGCAAGCCCTGACAAGCCCCCTGTAATTCCAACACTGGTCCCAAGCACTATGCCACTGTGCCCCCCAGATATCCTATCCTTTCTCCTGCCTCCAGCCCCAGTGCCCCATTCTGTGTTCTCTGTTTCAGTCCCTGCCTCTCTGTCACCCGGCCGTGCTATTTTTCAAAGACACATCATAGTTTGCCATGGTATTGACTCAGATGCTTAGAACAAAGGAGCAGCACCACAGGTAATCTGATTAAGAGGTGTTGGTTTTCTAAAACGCAATACATGCATTATTTTTTTTTCCAATTGTTTAATCAGGAGTTGCACACTAAGCTGAAAGCTTGTTTCCAGGTGTGACCTGGGAGCACAGGGAAGTTAAGTGCCTTGCTCAGGGTCACACAGTGTGCAAGTGGGTGCTATGGGATTCAGTTCTGCGTGAACTGCACTGGCTGCCTATTCAGTGGTGGATCAGCTTTAAAATCAGTTTACTGACTTTCAAAGCTCTACATTCACAGGGCCCTGACTACCTGAAAGAGCTCCTGGTTCTTTACCACCCCAGATGATCCCTCTGCTTGGCTGATGAGGGGTTGCTAGAGATTCCAAGGGTATGTCTGAAAACATCTGGGGCAAGAGCTTTTGAGTATGCTGCCCCTACCCTTTGGAATTCTCTACCCTTCTGGCTTCAGGAGTGCACAACTGTGGTGGGATTTAAACAATCCTTAAAAACCTATTTGTGGCTGCAGGCATTTGGAAACTGAATTGGCTGATTTTATTATCTGTTGTTTGATCTTTTAATCATTATTTTATTACTGTGTGTTTGCATTTTAAAGTGTGTGTGTTTATGAATTGTAGGGTGCCTTGTTTTTTGATAAGGCGCCTAATAAATACATTTTTATTATTATTATTATTAAACCAAAGTCTCCAGATTTGCAGCTCAGAGCCTTAAACCACTGCACTATACTGCCTCCCCAATTTTTTAACACTGATGCTCAGCACTAACAGTGAGATAAATATTCAAGGCTGCTTTTTGCTGGCTTAATTTGGTCTGATTTGTTGCAGCTTCTACTGTTGGTTCACCCAGTTCAGCCCAAGGGAGCAGGGACCACTTCAATTTCTCCTTCTGGTTGCGAGAAGGTATTAGAATATCAGCTCCTCATCTGATTAGCGCTGAATGGTCAGGGATGCAAATTATTCTTCTAATTGCAAATGACTCCATTCATCTCCTCTTGTCTTTGAGTCATTAGGAACTTTTACACTGGCAGCCTTGCAACGGAATAAGCGTTACAGAAGGACCTTACCGTTCCATCCAATGCTGTGTAAACGCCATTTGTTCCAGACTAAAAATGAAAGGTTGCCTGAACTGCACTCCATGGTATAGGTGGTTTGTTCCAAAATGTTCTGTTGCAGGATGCAGTCTAAAGAGTCCATTCCGGCACTACAACTCTAGCTCTAGCTCTCGCGTGATGGCTACTAGTGCAGGTCGCGCTATCTCTCGCACCCACCCCAGGTAATTTCGCAAGGAGGACTGCACCAGTAGGGACGGCTTAGCACTTTTGTGATGAAAGATGGCACTCGTGTAATCAGCACATGGAGCAGAACAGGCTGTATTGGCACTACACAGGTAATGCTCATTTCAGCACAGCAGCATATGTGTAAAAGTGCCTATTGAAACCATGGGAGTGTTTTTCTCCCCTACCTCAATCTTATTGCAATCCCTGAGCAATTTCAATCGGACAGAAGAGAGTGAGCTGGAATTCTGTAACTTTCCTGCTGCAGAACTGTGGTTAGTAAGGGAGGGAGGCAGGACATATAACCTCTCAACTGTTCCTTATTTTCAGGGATGTCCCTGATTTTTGCCTCAAAAATTTTCCCTGTCCCTCATAAAATTTGTATTTTGTGACTGAACTGTAGTGATTGTAAGCACAAAATAATGCCAAACATTAAAGTTACAGACCTGTTCTTTAGAAAATGCATTTTACACTAACCCCCTTATTCCATCAGCTTTCTGAGTGGATGTTATCAATTTTTAAGATGTGTCCCTGATTTTTTTATGCCTTGTCACTGATTTATGAGGTAAGAGGTTGAAAGTCCTGACAGATAGGTCAAAAAAGAGACATTGTACTATGAAGTGCGCACGTGTGTGTTTGTGTGTGTGTGTGTGTGTGTGTGTGTGTGTGTGTGTGTGTGTGTGTGCATGCGCATGCTTTCTTTGAAATATATATAGAAAAATGCCCATGCGGAATACCTTTCAATGTCTCAGCACTGAAATGCTTAGCTCTGACCTTCAAAATTCAGAGCAAATAGCCAGAATGTGAATCAATTTCTTATTTTAAAGAATAATATGTCTAAGAAATTTTGAATAATGGGTCCCAAATGTTTAGTGTTTAGGAATGTTTCTATCAATTTAGTTCCACATTTTAGTAGATTGTGTGTCCAGGAGTAGCTTTAACATTTATTTATTTAGTTTATGTTAACCGGGTTAGGTGCACTAGCCAAGAGTTGACTATTTTCAGGCCGACCCGGGAGAATACATACATAAAAAAGATGAGATTATACAATACATAGTATATGGTACATAGTATATAGTACATGTAGGTAAGAATACAGATCAATTCAGACAGTACTAGAGATTATACATATTTATTATTTATTTATTTGTTTTTGTTAACCAGGTAAGCACACTAGACAACAAGAGCCTATTTTCAGGTGTGACCCGGGAAATTACAAAACAGAAGAAAAATTAGGAAACAGCAAATTACAATACAGCAGACATGGTACATTGTCATGGTAACACACGGGCCCACGTAACAGGTGGAGCCAGAGTACAATATGGAGACATGATACAGAGTCAGAAATAGAAACATGATACAAATACAACTTGTTTTAAATGGTAGAGAAGACATTGCATCTTGCATGATACGGTAAGGAGGACATTTCAACCACAGGGTTTCACAGGAGCATGGAGAGGCAGGAGATTATCAGGTAACCACAAGGGGGGTGTAAACAGTACACTAACAGGGTGAGTTACCAGGTAACTGACAAAGGGGAGTGTGGACAGTCCGGCACGCCAGCAGGGTACTTAGCTAGTATGTGGGGGGACAACCACGATGGAGTCAAGGCTTCGGCTGAAGGAAGAGAACAGCTCCCACAGTTGCATACCTAGAGGGCAGGACAAGGTAACGTGGGGTCATCTAAGTGCTACTATGAAGGGAGCTAGTGGGTAAGGGGGTAAGTGCTGTAGTGGGGAGTGGCAGAGGCTGATTTTGGCATGGAGGAGAGGTGTCATGGGTGAGAGAGGGACTCCTCTGCATCTAGTAGGCACGAAGACAAGTGAAGGCTGCTTTGAGGAACTTCCATAGGGAAGTTTTGAAGCTGGGGTGTGAAAGGATGGCCCGGACTAGAGCGGGAAGGGAGTTCCATAGTCTCGGAGCGTAGACGGAGAAGGCCCAGTCACCAGTGAGAGAGTGGGTCTTCGGGACCGTGCAGACCTGAGTCAAGCTAGACCTGAGGCGGTAGGCTGGGGTACAATGTTTGAAGGGAACTGCAAAAGCAGAAGGGCATGCAGTTTGGACTATATTATCTACAAAGTTGCCGAGGACAAAGGCTTGGTGTTTTTCAGAGGGGAGCCACTCCAGTCGGGCATAGAGGTCACATTAATGCATAAGGCACAGTGCAGAGAGGGCGAAGCGACATATGTTGTTGTAAGCTGTATCCCATTTTGCTAGTCTGGTGTTCAGGACCTGCGCAAAGGCAACAAGCCCATAACAGAGTGTGGGAAGGAGAATCCCCCCGGCTATGGTAAGGCGAGCAGCCGGAGTGAGACAGTCCTTTGCCCTGTAGGCTAAACCGAGCTTGCTGTTTGAGGCTTTGCAGATACATAGATACATAGACAGTGTCAGCAGATAAGGGCCTATGGCCCACCCAGTCTGCTCATTTAAGTTTGTAAGTTCAGTTTTTGTTTTCCAGGAAGTCTGTTGCCCCTTACCCCTGACCTCCAGAATTCCTTTATGTCTATCCCATGCATTCTTAAATCCAGTGATTGTTTCAGCCCCCACCACTTCCTCTGGCAGGGTGTTCCACTTGTCCACCACCCGTTCTGTGAAGAAATTCTTCCTCACGTTTCCACAGATGTTCCGGAGATGCTCAGTGAGATCAAGCTGAGGATCTAGGGTCACACCTATGTACCTGGAGAATTCCAGGACTGGCAGGAGGGAGTCATTGCCCCCATGAATGACAAGGGGGGTAGGGCAGGAGGTGGTTTTGGCCACCGAACTGAATAACATGGTATGGGTCCTGTTTAGGTTAACGGTGAGCTTGTGTCCCACGAGCCAGTTTCGGATATGCCCAAATTCTGAGTTGAGTTGGGAGTTAATAGTTGCGATGTCCTGGGAGCTAGATAATAGTACGAGGTCATTCGCATAGAGTGCAGTGGACCCAAAGGTAGCAATGGAGGGGAGTTTGTTTATGTAAAGGGAGAACAGAATGGGACCAAGAACGGACCCTTGGGGGACTCCGCATTTGACTGGGGAAAGGTCCAATAGGGCACGATTGAAACAGGTGTATTGCTGTCTGCCCCCAAGGTAGTTGGAGAACCAGGCAAGGGCTCGGTGGGAGAAACCAAGTGAGAGTAGAGTGGAGTGAAAGAGGTCGTGGTCGACCCGATCGAAGGCCTTAGAGAGATCGACGAAGATGGCTTCAGTCAGTTTACCAAGGTCCGTCGCAGATTTGACCTCTGAGGTGACTACGGCAATAGCAGTCACCGTGCTGTGCCCCTTCCTGAACCCATGCTGTGCAGGGGAGACAACTGCATACTCCTGCAGGTAATGGGAGATTTGTGCAGCTATGGCCTTTTCAAGTAGCTTGCTGGTAGCAGAGAATATGGCAATGGGGCGATAGTTGTTCATCTCCTTGGGATTGCCGTGCTTAAACACTGGGACAACCTTGGCACTTTCCAAACATCAGGTAGAATTCCCGAGGTGAGGGAAGAGTTGAAAATGTGAGTAAATCAGCTGACAGGAGGGGCGCCCAGACTAAGTAACTTTGCTCGAGGTTATCTTATTCCACCCCTGTATGGTGGAAAGATCAGCAAGGAGAGCTTGAGTCTCTAACAGAGATTAGTTTAAGGTAAAATGGTGTATGGGGGAAGGGGGGCATCCAGAGATTCAGGGGTGGAGAGTGGGGGGGCTGGCAGTTCGGAGAACAGGCCATTGAATACTGAGGCTATGGTCAGGGGATTGTTACAGTTGGCCCCCCCAACATTCATGTCGGCGACCGAATTCTTGGCGGACCATCCGACCACATTTTTGATGTTTTTCCAGAAGCGCCGGGGGTTGTAAGCCGAGTTGAGCATGGCAGATTTACAGAACTCACTCTTGGCGGTGTGTATGGTGGACTTGCAGGAGTTTCCAAGCCATCAATATTCAAGGAGGTCGTGGATGTTGCTGGAGATTTTGTGGTTTATCCAGCACTTGTCTCTCTGCTTCATTAGAGCTAATAGGCCTCCATGGAGCCACTTTGTGACAGTGCCCCTCACCCTCCTTTTTGTAAGGGGGAATGTCTGTTTTGCAGCGGGAAGAAAACCGCAAGGAAGTTGTCCAGTGCTATGGCCAGGTCATTGGTGCTAAGCACCCTAGTCCAATCGGCCCAGCGTAGGTCCTCCAGGAAGTCATCGAGGATGAGCTTGGAGTAGTCCCTCATCTGTATCACTCTATTGGGAATTTTGGGGGCCACGGATCCCCAGATGCAGAATATAGGAGAGTGATCAGAGATGGCATCCAGGAGTGCATCAGCTTGGAGGATTTTTTCCAATCTGTTGCTCAGTAACCAGTCAATTAGAGAGCCCTTGTCCCCACTGGGGGAGATCCTGGTGGGTTCCGTGATGGTCTGACTGAGGGCGAGGCCTGAGAGAAGGGGCTCATATTGTTTGGTATTTGGCCCCAGCCAGTTAAGGTTGAAATCCCCAGGATTAGCACCTCATTTGAACCTACCTTGTCTTTAAGGTGGTCAAGTAGAGAGGAGAATGCTGACACGCCTCCTTAGGGGGATTGTAGGCACAGATCAAGTGCAGCTTTTTTGTGTTTCCGAGCAGGAGGGGGAAGTGAATGAATTCACAACCTGTGGCATTGGAGGGTGAAGGCGACACCAGGGATACATTGAGGTGCCCCCTATAGTATAGGAGTCAACCCCCCCTTGTTTCTTACCACCTCTGTCCCACTTAATGAGGCTGTAACCCAGAATGGCACATGCGGCGTCAGGAATACAAGGCTTCAGCAAGGTTTCTATAATACCCATGATGTCTGGCTCATACAGGGCCACCCAGGCTGTCAGTTCCGCTAGGTTATGTAGAATACTTCAGATGTTTAGATGTGCTATTTTTAGGCCTTTTTTGGATAGCTAAGCTGGAGGGGGCTTAGGAGGGTAGGGGGTTGTTGAGGGACCTTGGCAGGATAGTGAGTTGACCGGCAGCACAAGAGGAGCCATGGCCCGGTCTCATGGGGGCAGCGAGGTAACCCGGGAGGAACAGGTCCCTCCAGGCAGTGGGCAGAGATAAGAGCCATGCGGACGTTATATACCTCACCCAATGGGCTGCCCTCCTTAGCAATGGGAAGGGTAGTACAAGCCAGCGTAAGCAGGGCTCCCTGGTGAGATGGAGTCTTAAGGCACAGTGACCAGAGATCCAGGTATTGAATGATTGTACCTATCAGTGCCCCGTGGGCGAAAGCTAGCATGTGAGGTGTCGATTGAGGAGCTACAAAAAAGAAAGGGGCAGAGTCAAGGCTTTTTATGGAGAGATCAAAGGGCAGCTCGTATCATGTGTTTTAATGTGCCTTGGTTGAGACTCTGCAATCAGTCAGGCCAGTACACAACATAGAAAAAAAAGAGATGAGCCCTCTGGTGGTGAGTAAATATAGCCTGCAGATGGTAAAGTGGGCTGCTAGGATAAAACAGTCCACGTGATGTGAGCTATATAGCTCAGTGACGATAAGGGGTGGTGATGGGGGCGGTGAAGCAGCCGGCGAAGCCGGCAGGGCCAGTTCTGTCCAGAGAGCAGAGAGAGGCAGCTGTGCTCCACCATGTGGCTGCGTGCATGCTCAGAGTAAGCGGGGACCAACTGTGAGGCTCAACAACCCCGCCGAGTCTCTCAGGTGAGCAGTTTTGGGGAAATTCTTTCAAAACGAATGGACACAGCGTTTCACTGATCGATGCCACAAGGTTTCCAGCTGGAGGCAGGCCTGTATATCTTCACCTTAGTTGCGGTGGGCTCATCTTGGGGGTGGAGAGACGGTTTGGCCACCCTCGCGACCCGACCAGGTAAGGCAGCGTCCTTGAATTGCAGTGGGCTCGTCTTGGGGGTGGAGAGCAGTTTTCAGCTGCTCTCGTGACCCATTCAGTGAGCAGCGTCCTCTGCCTGAGCAGAGATGACCAAGGTGACAGTAGTACAAGCAAATACAACTGAGACTAGGCTAAGTGGCAGCTGTTAAGACAAAAATAAGGCAAAGATTGTTCAGAAATGCAGCAGTGTCCTGGGCGAGGTAGGGTGGCTAGCTGTGAGGCCTCAAGTGGGATCAAAGCATGTGCAAGGGTCCCAGGATAGGTGGCAATATAGTTCTTTTCTGAATATTGAGTGGGAGTTTGCCTGTCTTAGGGCAGATGGGAGGGAGTTCCATTTGGCCAGGGCGGTGCAGTGAAATGCTCCAGAGCCTTTAGAAGTAAGACACCTGGGTACGGTAAGTAGAAATTTGTTTGCCGAGCGTAGTCCATGAGCAGGTGTCAGTGGAACAAGTAGAGCTGCAAGGGAGGAGGTTGTTTGGTTTCAGATTACAGAGTCTGTGAGGGTCCCTAGGGAGTAAAGTCAGTAGGCAGAAGGGGAGAGCCAGCCCAGTTCGTTATACAGTGTGCAGTGGTGCTTGAGGCGATGTGAAGAGAAGGCATACCGACATATGTTGTTATATGTGACATCCCATTTATGGAGAGCAGTCTTATGGGCATTAGCAAAAGTGGAGACACCATATGTCAGCGCTAGAAGCAGAATACCCTTGGCAATAGCCAGTTTAGTGGATGGTGTTAGCAGGTGACTAGTCTTGTAGGCGATTCCAAGTTTGGCATTTGTAGCTTTGCATGTTGACTGTATGTGCAGACTGAAATCAAGGGATTTATCAAGGAGGGCTCCCTGGTAGCAGTGTTAGGAACAGGATTTGTCCTCCCAATCTCTGTGTTGCCAGGATTAGCAAGGACAGGTGCAGGCTAGTGTGATACAGGATTAGTTGGCAGTTCATGATATGCAGGAGAGAGCTGACAGCACCCTTGTATTCCATCCCAAAACCTGACTTCCGGGGGGGATAGCGACTGTCTGCATGGTTGGGTGGTGGGCAAGGTGGCTCTGGTACCCCTTCAACTCCTGACAGAGTGATAAACTGCTAGATTGGCTGGATAACAGCTGCTAGAGATTAGCTCTGTAAGCTGTGTATCAGGTAGGTAGAATTTAATTGAAAAGCATAGGAATTTAATAGTGTAGCGGCCACTAGTGGCTAAAGAAAATAACCTGCAGATGGGAAAGTCGACTGATTGGTTTAGGGAGCCATGTGGTTCTTCCTATAAAGCTCGATGTCGACCAAGAGTGGTGACGGGGACAAAACACTCAGCCATTCCAGGCAAGCGAGCGTCCTGCTCCATACTGCGCACCTTGTGTGCTGCTGAGGCTTGATTGAGGGAAGGGCTGTGATTCTCCTGCCCTCGTGACCTGCAGGCTTCCCTCGGGGAAGCCCAAAGAAGTCTGCAGCCCTGTGGAGACAGACAAAAGAACCGGAGTTCAGTTTACAGGTGTGGCTGAAAAGGGAGGGGGAGAGGGAGGGAGTCATGACAGCACTGTGCAGAGGGGGACGGAAGTCTCAGCCGAATTAAAATGGCCCCGGTTCCACAGCACTTTTAATTTGCAGGGCTTTTGTCTAGCTCAAGTTGACTGTTTGTGGGAGAAAGCAGGTTCAATTTAGCAGCGAGCAGCACTTGAAATTATACTGGGGACAAGCTGTGATAAAAAGGCTATGGGCGGGTAGAGAGAACACTCTGCTGCATTGTAAAAATAACCATATTCACTACACTTTTCCCTACTCACTACACTTTACAGTCACAATCAGTTTTCAGCTTACTGAACTTTAAAGCAGCCTATTCTCTTTAGGGTGCACATCTATTTAAATCAAGGATCATGCTGCAAGCTTACTGCAAGAGATGGCAATTGCAGAGAAGCCTGTCTAGGCACTGTTTAACCCAGTGAAGCACAAATTACATACACTTTGCAAGCACCCTGCACAAATTAAGGCTACATTTAGAATGAGCAGAAATTACTGTTAGTCCAACACCTCTTAAGGTGCACAGTGAGAATAGATACAAACCCTCACATTTGGCTGCACAGATCAGTAGTGCAAAAATGATCTGCACTTGTCTGGCGACTCCAATGGAGGAAGGATGATTCAAAAAAAAGGCGCCAATTCCAACACTCAGCCGTTCCAGGCAAGCAAGTGTCCTGCTCCTTACTGCATACCTTGTCTGCTGTTGAGGCTTGATTGAGGGAAGGGCTGTGATTCTTCTGCCCTCACGACCCGCAGGCTTCCCTTGGGGGAGCCCAAAGAAGACTGCAGCCCTTGTCTGCTGCTGAGGCTTGATTGAGGGGAGGGCTGTGATTCTCCTGCCCTTGCGACCTGCAGGTTTCCCTCGGGGGAGCCCAAAGAAGACTGCAGCCCTTGTCTGCTGCTGAGGCTTGATTGAGGGAAGGGCTGCGATTCTCCTGCCCTCGCAACCTGCAAAGGCTTCCCTCAGGGTAGCCCAAAGAAGACTGCATTATGAGGAACATCAGTAAACCTTAACAGAGTAATGGTAATTCTGATTGTAAAGGTCATAGAGTTGTGTGAAATTCATAACCCCCACTTAGAGTTAGTACATTAGCAACTCGACGCTTGACTGTGCAATGTATTGTGGTGGTCTGAGTGGCATTTATATTTGCAACAGGATCTTGTAACCCTGACCCATGACTTGTTATTCTGTGTTAGGCAATTTTTTATGCTGCAGTTCATGTCTTTCTCCCCATGTTCCCCCTCCCCAGGTCACACCTGGGAACGAGTCTTGGCTCAAGGTGCTTTTCCTGGTTATCAACTTTTAAATAAAAAGATAAATAACAGTTGAGAGGTATGCTGTGCAAGTGTGTGCTAGGAGGATTTTTCACACACCTCTGACGTGTGTGATAATCACAAAAAACCCTGGCTTAAAGAGTTTATAAGATTATCACACACCTAGGGTGTATGAAAAATCCTCATAGCTCAAACCTTGCACATGCATTATTTTCTTTCATAATAACTGGTGCAGGTTCTCAAGACAGTGTATAGAGTGCTCCAGGGAACTCTTATACCTCATGTAGTGGTAGCTCTGTAACCTGAAATCATATTTGGGCATGCTTTCAACACCTGGAGGCATAAAATATCCCTCCAGAGTACCCTTCTATGGGTCTTAGTAGCAGGCAGAGCATCAAAGAGCCCACAAAGACACCCTTATATCCTTTGCAGTGGAGTAGTGATGGTGGTGTATATACATTCTAAAATGCATCAAAATAACCCCCAAAATGCACCACAAGGCATGAAAAGTCCTGTAGCTTCTGGGGGCATAGGCAGCTCCCAGACCCCCGACCTTTTATAATTACCCTGAGTACCCACAACATTTTTAAAAACTTGGCACCCCTGATTTGATTATGAATGGTCCAGTTTTTGAGGGTTCCCAATTTACCTTTGTGGGTGCTTGAACACCTAAGCACCCATGCTGTCGGCACCCCTGATACCAACCAAGACTTCCCCTAAACCCATTACCAGTTTCCCCCTACCTGCCCCCTGACCATGGGGAATTCCTGGTAGGAGCTCCAGGCCCTTAGATTCACTGCTGCTCCATAAGCTCTTTTTGTAGATTAAAGAGCAGGTACCTACTGTCAGGCACCCAGCTCCCCTCAAACATATATAATGGCAGATCTGCTCTACTGTTGAGGGGCATTAAAAAGCCTATGTGCTTCCCTCTGGTTAAAAAGTTATACACCCCAAAGTTGCACGCCCATAAAAACAAAGCCTTGTCTGACTTTTATATATGTTTGAGGAGAGCTGGGTGCCTGACAGTAGGTACCTGCTCTTTAAATATTGCTACCCATGAGAACTGTTTCCCCACAAAATGTACATGGCTAGGAGAGGTATGCACTCTCTACGGTTTAAAGGTGCCACAAGTGATGGCTCCCACTGCCCTTCAAGAACTTATTCTCATAGGCAGAAAGTCCAGATTCACATTTGCACTTCTATAGGCTTTGTCCCCACATGAGGGATTATAATTCAGGTGCTAGGAGATGGGACACCCCCGGGGGTCTGAGACTACCACAGGTGCTATCTCTCATCCTCTCCTAAGACATGACCCCCACATGAAGAGGGTCACAGAATGAATTACTGCTACAGGGTCATACCTGTAACCTTTCTGTCCAGTGCAGGGAGGGAGGGCACTGCTGGGTGCCTTATGCAGTCCTGAAAAAAAAGTTCTATAACACCTCTATTTCTCTATTTGCACATTGCTGTTTTGTTCTTCAGATGTCTCATTTTCTCCTGTAAGATCTTAATTGTTAAATTCTGTGGTAGATTCTCCCATTTGGGAGTCCTTGCCACCGGGCAGCCACCATGATAAAAGCATGATGTTGTTGGGCATTCCACCAGAAACAGAGAAGCAGCAAGGAGAGCAGACATCCAAGACTGGTAGTATACCTCCCAAGACTAAAGCAACTTCCTACAGCTTTCCCAGATATACTGTATGCTGCTGACTCCTCCCCTCAGAGAGCTGCAACAGCAGCTAACCTAGCCCACTGAGACTCCAGAAACTTAACCCTTTAGAGGAATTCAAACAGGTCTCGTAGACCTACATATAGAGCAAAACTACACATTGCATTTGGGATTCTGAGTGCCTTTCTCCTTTTTCTTGTTTTTCTCTAAGTAAGGTCCTGCAGCATCTGCACAAAGCATGAAATTATTTATTTATTTATTTATTCAATTTTGGTAACCGGGTAGGCCCACTGAGCCCCAAAGTTCCCTTTTTCAGGGGCGACCCGGATTTAGTTACAGAGGTATACAGGTACAGCGTTTGGTTACAGAGGTGAATTGGTACAGTTGTAGTTACAGAAGAGTACAGGTACAACAAAGAAACAAGTATGGAGCAATTCAAGTAAATACATGAATAAGACAGTGCTGACAGTGTGCCATAATTAGATTACAGGGGGATGACAATTACAGGGATATGCTTCGGTAGGAGTGTAGAAATCAGGAGGGAAGGTAATACTTTATACAGCAGTACATGTCTAGGCTAGTGAGGGACTGACCTAAGGTTGGGCCCCTCACTTGACAGGAACAGACGTTAGCCTCTAGTAGGTGAGCCCGAAGTCCCTTACAGAATTTTTCAAGGGAGGGGGCATCCTGAAGTAGGGGAGGAAGCTTATTCCATATGAGACATATAGTATATTTCTTGCTATTTTGTTTATGTATGACTTTAATTGTAGTACACAATGCATGCAGTCATTTTTAGTCCCTTGTATTCCTGACCATTTTCTTTTTTCTCAGATATAAATGTTTTGTTCTTGTAGAACTTAGAAACTTTTTTCATAGTGGTTCTCTTCCAAATCTTCCTCCTACATGTGGATTTTCAACATCTTTGTTAAGGATGTCTTCATTAACTTTTTGTATTTAATTTAAACTATCCAATTGCTAATTAAATTTAAAAAAAACATGCATTGCTTGTCTTAGTCTACCCCTTCATCACAAACACTAATATGTCACCCTTAACTTTTAAGTATTTAATTAGTTATCATAAATGAAAGTTTTTATTCATGTGAAGCTTAAACGCTAACTAAAACCCTTCGCACAGCATGTATATAATAACTGTCTCCTGCTAGCAGGGAGAGAGGGTTTGTTTACAAGCATGCCAGACCATGCAGCCTAACAACTAACAGAGCCTCTGATGAACAGTGGGTTGAATTTTGAATGCCAGTTGGGTGATGGCATGAGAAATGTCAAGTTGGCAGAGAGATAGAAAGGTAGAAGGGTGCCTTCTGCACACTCTTGACTCAGGTCTCTTGCCAGACTGCCTAAGGAAGCAAGGGCCTATCACTTTCAGTAGCTTTCTGGGGATTCAGTGTGTGAAAAAACAGGACTCATTGTCTAGTCATTTGGAAGTCTCCAGGGACAGACACCAGGACAGTGGTGATGACTCTAGGAACTTGGAGCCTGACGGTCTTGAACTCATGCTGTCTTGTATGACCATTTTAGATAAGGTTAAAAAATGGATGATTCTGACGCCAAATGCACTACCAGTAAGAATGGGTGTAAATCATCAAAATTCTGCTGGGAGTGTAAGGGAATCACTGGAGCAAGGGATTATCCTAAAGAACTGCCCCTCAGGGTAAGTCCCTGGCAGATTTGTGATGCATGGTGGAACTCACTGAAGTGGGTGCATGCAGGAAAATTGCTGACAGCTGTACTGAAGATGGTGGGAGATCTTGTGCAAAATACTTAGCTGCTGAAACAAGTAAGTGGTTGGTCTACTTTTTGTATGGGAAATCCAAGCTAGTAAGGATATCAAAGGTGTTGCCTCTGGCAGAGGGCCTGGAGGGAACCAATGCCAGAGTACAAGCTGAGGTACTCACTGTCAAACTGGTGTCCAGTACACTCTTTAATGTAGTATGGAGCTGGTTGATGTGTAGTGCCCAGGGCCAGGGTGCCCATTAGTCAGAAGTGCCTGAGGGACATTCCCTACAGAATTACTTCCTTCTACACACCAGCTGAACTGATGCTGCAGTGTTACGACATTATACGTGAAATGAGTGAACCAGAAGCATATAGCAAGGTGGACAACCTGGTAAATTCAGAAGGCAGAGCAGGAAAGTCTCTGTTCCAAGGTACAACCTAACCTACTGGTGAATTGCATGGAATAAGAGAAGAAAGAAGGGTCCTTTTCTGCTGGCAAATTTCTATGCTTCAATAAGAGAGTAGGATAAACCAGACAGGGAAGGGGTGTGAGGCAGACTAGATGGGACAAAAGGTCCTTTTCTGCTAGCAAATTTCTATGTTTCTAAGATAGCTCCTGTAAGAGATGTGTCAGGGGTGCAACATTTTTTAAGGGACCCTAAGGTTCTGACTTAAGTCCTGGGTCAAACTGAACCAACCTTACAGTGCTGACAAAGAGAGCCACTTTGGAGGCCATGTTCCCACGTGTGTGTGTGTGTGTGTAACTGTTAATATGTCAGTAAACAGTGTTGGAATTACAGAGGGGCTTGCCAGAGCTCGTCCCCTCCAGCTCTGAAGTGAGTCCTGGTAGCTCAGGCTTTACTGACATTGACTTATAATAGGAAGGGGGGGGGAGTCAGTCTAAAGATGGGACCCTCATAGGCCCCCTAACTCTGAAAGTTCACAAACTGTAATTCCAACACTGAGTAAACATGACAACAAACCACTACATAGAAGCGTGATTTTTTTCTGATGACAGGAACACTGAGTAAAGCCCACCAAGGAGTGAATGGAAATGAAAGAAACTGTAAATAGCTGGAGTCTGATTTATTTTATTGAATCAGAGGGATGCCACGTCAAGCAGTTGCCACGTACCCCTTGACATGGATGGTACTCCTGGGGCTATGCCCATCACGTGTCTCTTAACTACTGTTTTTTATGTTCACTGCATTGTTGTGCTTTTAGCATGCATTGAAAGTTTACCTTGTTTATTCTACAAACCTTTTAGGGAAGTAAGAGGGGGGTCTACTACACATATTTCATGAGGCATTATGTTTGAAACAGAACATTTTCACCAAATGAGATGTAGAGGCAGATATACCATTTGCATGTGCTATTTGGTTCCTCCTGTGCATTTTAAAATACCTTTTATTTGAAGAAAAGTGTCTACTAGAATTTCTAGGAATATCAGCAAAATTTACAACAGTTATGCATTACAAGCATGGCCCTGAACTCTGGATATGCTTATTTCTGCCAAGAAAAGTGTTTTAAAATCACACATGTGAATGTTTGGAATATCTGCCAGTACTATTTATTTTATGGTGTGGCTGTTGACCTCCTACCCAATTTTTACACCAGAAGACTGAGGCGTAAGGAGGCAGAATGACTTACCCCACCACTCATATAAAGCCAGAGGCTAAAGCTGGATTTAAAATGGAATTTCCCTGAAAGTTAATCTTTGGCCACAGCCACTAGAGGGCACTGCTTCCTTTTTACATACCTGGTTGTTCTGGTGTTTGTGTGTTCACTTAAGTGGTGTGCCTAGCAATTAATTCACCAGAGTAACTAAACAATTTCTTGAAATGCTGCACCTAAATGTTAGTGGAATATTTGTGTGGCATTATTGCCCATCTGACAGCACTGAGATGTGAACTCAAACTGGATACAGAAGAAGAGATAAACTAGCACATACTAGGACGCTGAGCCACTGTACTGGCTGAGTAGAATTCTAATGAGCTGCTTCCAAGCATTACATGAAGTTGATATTCCCAGCAGGGGCTCCAACAGGTGGAAGCCCAACAGGAACGGAAAAGAGAAATTTGTTCCAGTTTGCAGTAAATCACTTATCTGGAACAGTACTGTGTGTAAACAAAGGACCTGTCGAGTTTTTAATGAAATCACTTAGCAAGAACACCTTTCTCTGCCAAACATGGCCATTGATTAACTGCTAATAAAATGGTCTGACAGTCGTGTTTGTTAAAGGGCAGGTATTCACTCCAGTACATACTTTCATACACATAATTAAATCAGGATTTGCAATTTTTTATAATAAACATATATATATTTTTTTAAAACTTATGTTTTCCTTACCAGGATTGATTGTGTTTGCCGACGTCCATTAAGTCTGAAAGAAGGGTCCTTATGGTTTATTGTGACCTCATGGTACACTTATTTATGGCATGGCAAACTTTTCCAGTATAACAGTCTGTGATGTCATGAACATAGTCATTACAAGGTCAAGTGTTGACTAGTAGATATAGTATGTTTGAAACAGAATGGAATCCATTTCGATTTGTATAACACATTTATTTAAAAAGGGGCTTCAGTCAATTACAGTTGACAGCAATACGACTTTATTGCACAGCTAAAAAACTTTAATTTCAAATCATTCATGTCTTCATCATTGAGGACATGTACATGAATACAGGGTGTAGTTTCTATATAATCTGATTAGATCTCATTTATTTATTTATTTATTTATTAACCTGATTAGCTCATGAGCAGCACTGCCAGTTTCCATGGTGACCAGGAACATTAATGATACAATAGATAAACAAAACATACAAAAGTATGCAACCAACCAACCATTCATTAAAGCAGCAGTGTAACAAAATCAGACTAAAGATTTGACACCATTTTTTCACTATAACAGATTCCAGACATCTTCCAGATTCATTTGGTGGGGAAATTGTATAGTTCCACCAAAGCTTGGGTATTTTGTAAATGTTTTAATGTAGCTGTTTTCTAACATAAAAAAAAAAGATGGCAGCTACATTTGACTTAGAAATAACATTGTAGACTTAGCAAGATCTAGGGTTCAGAAAATAAAAAACAATCATGGTGTAAGCAGAGAAGTTACCTAGGACAGTAGCTTTAACAGGTATGCCAATAGTGTTATTAATTAAGGCTGAAACTAGCTTTTTTGTTGGGGGGCGGCTTTTTTTGCTGTACAGCTGCTGTAAAACATGTACAAGTATTGTACTAAAATGGAGTACAACTTGCATTAACAGTTTGTTAAACATTATACAAGCCAGCATGCCAGCACAATGGTAGAGCTACAGCTTGTGAAGTGGATGACCAAGGTTTAGAATGAGTTTGGCATGTCTGAGGGCTGGCTGGGAGAAGTGAGGATACTGGAGCATCTGTTGGCTGCTCACCTCCTCTGGGGTGGAAAGGTGATGTCCCAGCACCTGTGAGTCTCAGCGGTGCTGGAATTGGAGTATGTCATGGCAGTGCTGTAGGAAGGCATTTTGGTGCCCTGAGCAAGAGATTAATTTTGCACCCCTCCCCCCCAAAAAAGAGCCTGGGGTCTGGGGTCCTCAAGGCCCCCAGAAGCTCTAAGAGGTTTATATGCTCTGTGGTGAGTTCTGGGGCTTTTGTTGAAGAAAAAACATACTTTTGTTATATGTTCCCCACCCCTGACTTCAGGGAATATTTTGGGCGGCACACCCCAAACTTGCCCTTAGTTAAGCACTCCCAGTCAGTCCCCAGTGTCCAGTGATAATCCCTTTACCGTGCCCCAATTCAAATTCAAGTAGTTCCTGGCATCTAACAGTACCTCTACCCCCCCTCAACCTGCCTCAGTCAAGTCAAGCAGTTCCTGGTGTCTGTGTTACCCCTCCCTCTCCTCTGCCCCACAGGTCATGCTATTCCTGGTGCCCAGATGTACTTTACCACCCCCTTCACCTTACCCCAGAAGATACCCCTCTACCTGGCATCTGATTCCAGTGGGCCCCCCCAACAACAACAGCTGGTAAAAACGTTCCTATCTTCTTCTTGTATGACACTACACTGCTTGCTATCTCAAAATCTGGAGAATCTTTCTTATAAATAATTAAAAGTTCTATAGGAATGGAAATACATGCAGTGAGCATGTCCTTCATATGTTAAATAAAAATGTGCAATGTTTTGTTTTTCAGATGGTGGCAGGTGGCTGAATGAGCTTTGGCTCAGAGCCTGAGGAGGAGAGTGGTCATGGTGTCTGGGCTGGCTACAGTATGATCTTGTCGCCTTCCCGCTCCATAATCCACCCCCCCACGCACCCAGAGGCAGCAGCAGTGTGAGCCCGTGACTGTCTCTATCTAGCTAGCTCTTTTTTTTAATATATATTATTAATATGTGAGCTGAGTGGCAGGCTGAGCCTGAGCCTGTGAGGAGGGTGACTGGGTGAGCGAGCGCCCTGAGAACGGTGGATTGGGAGGTGGGAATCATTCAAATGAATCAATCAGGACTTGAGCTGCAGATCACTGGAGGTCCCAGCACAGCCAGCAGGGACAGAGTGGGCCACAGCACCGGGGGGTAACTCAGGGTGGGATGCCAGGCAAGAGATAATGACGAGCCGATGAGGGGATGCATTGCTACCTGCCACTGCCAGCTGGTCCAGACCCAGTCAGACAGAGTAAATAGTCAGAGTTCAACGGTCACATGATGAAACTTCGGCAGCCGCTTGAAAAATTGGATTACTGTCTGGGGTGGGTGAGCCTGGCTGCCTGGAGGGAACCAGATTAAATCAATCAAATTTCATTTTAATTTGTTCCAATCTGTCGAAGGGACGGATGTGTCGAATTGACACCCCCATCCCATTACAAAGACGAACTAAGGAGATTGGAGAACATCAGTAATTGTCAGAATCGATCAGGCAATCACCCAATAAAAAAAAAATCCCCCAGCCCCCCCCCATAGTGAGTCATTGTCAGTCTACTCTCTGTGTGTGCTGCTGTCACTAAGCCATTTTAATCATTTTTTTTTTCATCAGTATAAAGACGAGTGTTGTTCAGTTGCTGCCTTGCAAAGCAATGCCTTTTTATGATTATGTGACTCCCTCCTTATTGGTCCTTCCGCAGTGATGCACCCCTGCTGGCCAGATGTAGTTACAGTAAAAAAAAATAAATAAAATTAAAGCTACAGCACAGCTGCTGCACAAGTGAATCAGGCAAGGGAACAGGAGCTTGATTTGAAAAATGAGCCGCTCAGAGGCATGCCTCTGGAGCGGGTGCACCACCCGCCCCACCCTTCCTAGGGTACTGTGTCATGGACATCGGGGCATAATGGAGGCATGTGTGATGCATCATGGACATCACTGCACATCCGCTCTTCCAGGAATTCGCAACACAAAAAGAAAAAACCCTGATGATCAATCAGCATGTAGCCTGAGCTCCAGCTGCTACTCTGCGTTCGGACAGCTGGAACAACAAGTCAGACCAATGTGGTGATTTTGGTCTCACTCTTTTCCATCCCAGAGAAGTTCAGCCATGGGGGTAAGCCACAGTCAAGAATGACCATGCAGGTAGACCCTGTGAGAGTGGAGCAGCAGGGAGAAGTGAGGGGCAGGAGCAGATATGGGGGAAACCCCTTCAGTAGGATGGTGATAAAGAAAGTAAAAAAAAAAAGGATACAGATGAGCAGTTAATTATTACATGTGGTGAAGAATTATACCTACTTGTTACTCAGTATAAAAAATACTTTTGTTCATGAAGAAGTCATCTACAGTTGAGGGTTCTCTTGGAGCCAAAGTTATCATTGTCTGTTTGTGACATCACACAACTCACCATGATGTCACAAGCAGGGAAATTAGGCCTTCAGCTCCAGAATAAACCTTGACTATATGTGAACTGTATTACATGGGAATGTTGTATCATTTGAGTTCTGCTAATGTCAACCATGGTAATTGTTTGTGTGTGTCAATTTTATTTCCCTGTCAATAGAAAAGAGACAAATGCCAGCTCACCAGTAGTGCTACAGCTTGTGGCACCACAAACGCTGGCTTGCCAGCGCAGGAGAAGCACTACAGCTTGTGACGCCAATTACGCAGATTCAGGATTGAGCTTGAGTCATCAGAGGGTCAGCTGGGGAGGAGAATCCAGCATGCAAGGGACAACAGTCCTCCTCTTGGGAGGGAGTGGAGTGTCTGTCAGAGTAGCACTGTCCCCAAGCAGAGGCTGGGGGGCAAGTGCACCTAACAGCAGAGGAGCAGAGAGTGACAGGTCTCCAGCATGCCATACATTGGAGCATGCGTTGCACCATCATTGACGTAATTGCACATGGCTCCTCCCTGCCACAAAGGAGAAAGTGGGATGAGAAAACAAGGGAAAATAACCTTGCTTGCAGGATGTTTGCCACCCATCACATTCCATGCACCCAGTGACTCAGACATGGCTGCTGGATCCTTCACCCAGCATGTCAAGTGCACACCCCACCACCTTGCCATGGGAGCAAAGGTTCAGAAAGTCCCAAGAGAAGCGAGAGTGACAGGGCTGGAGGGGGCCAGCATGATGGGAGCCATGCCAGAAAGGGAGAAAAAGGACCAGCTGAAAAAAAAAATAGAAATGAGACAAATGAAAACCTTAAAGAAAATATTAAAATTAAAGAACAAAGCTGAACCTGTAAGTCATTTTCCCTACAGTGGTTCTGTTGTAAATAATGGACCCTTTTAATTTTTGGCCAGTCTTTACAAGCCTTTTAATAAAATCATTTGGTGTTTTGGATTCACACACTGCTGGTAAGTGCCATTTTAGAATTGCGTGATGTAGTATATGTCCTCTTCAGCAGCAGAGTTTTGTTTTATAACACAGGTGTATTGTGACAACAAATCAAGGCCTTAACAGGGACATAAACTGCATCACACAGTTCTAAAATGGTGCTTGCCACCAGTTTATAAACCAAAAACACCCCATAAATTTACTAAAAGGCTATAAAGATGAAACAAGAATGGAGTGCTAACCAGTATTTGAAAAACAACTTCTGCAAAAAAAAATGTAGGCTTGCTTATTAAATGCAATTATTCTAACTGAATTGTTGTAAGCATAAGATGTACAAGCATTTGTGAATGCTAAATGTTTGCTTCTTGTATTTGCCATGTACATGTTTGCTGTTGATATTGTACAGGCTAAAATTAACAATTATAAAATGGCAAGAAAGAATCCTGGAGCTCTGATTGGTGCTGACCTCCAACAGTGATGCTATCTCAGCACAACATCATGTCTATTCAAAAAGCAACTCAAAATGTATTTTTAAGATGTATTGTTTCACTTTTTTGTTACAGGCAAGCTATTTTGTAATTGTAGTGATGTAGTCCAGGGCATGTTTTGTTGGGATAACATCACTTGTTGGGTGTTGGATGGATTCAGCCAGTGGCCTCATGCCCAACCACCCAAGGCATGACATTATCCCAGCACAACACATAGCCTGTAGTGCATTTTTGCTTAAATTATTAACGCAAGCTTCAAAAGTGCAATTCTCATGATTGTGAAATGAAGAGGTTCACCTGTGTTGTTGTTTTCTTAGATTTATTTATTTTGTTTTTGTTAACCGGGTAGGTACACTAGTCAAAGGCATTGCCTATTTTCAGGCACGAATCGGAAGAGTTGCAAACAGCAAGGTGATACAATTTGGGTGACAACAGTTGCAGGTAAACACAACTCCACTTGGCTGGTGGTGCATCAGCAGTTAGGAATTACAGACGGTGTAAACAACAGATAGCAGGTAATTAAAACACATCAGAGATTGGAGGATGCAAAACAACAAGACATTAATATTGGTCAGGCTAGCCAATCTTGGACATTGTAATGTACTAGCAGATCAAGTTAAATAAGTGCACTTAACTTGGTGACCTTAAATTTGCAAAATACTAGTTTTTATTGTCCAGTCCTATGAACACAACAGGGGCCATTTATGAATTGTGACCCAAAATATTGTGTTGTGGAATTACCACGAAAACTGGTTTTGGAAGGGGATTCCATAACACCTGCCATGTTAATTGGGGGGGGGGGACATGAGTATGTTAAAAATGTGAGCTCAAAAAGTAAACATATTGCAAAGCTATTTGTAAACATTAAAAAATGTCAAAATGTATTCATAACTTTGTTTTCAGCTTATTCAATTTTGATCCCAAGTGTTCAACATACAGTAGTGTTTGTATTACACCACCATATGAACCTGACAGGTCTCATTTATGAAATCCTGTTCAGCATGTCATTTCGCGGCACAAATGTGAAAAGTTGTTTTGGGCAGGATTTGAAAAAAGACACATCCTGTTCATGACATGGAGTACAAAAATGGCTATGTTGAAAACATAAGGGGAAAAATCTAATAAAATTGCAAAGCTGCAAGTAAACATTGAAGAATTTCAGCTTTTCTTCATAACTTTCACTTTTCAAGATTGCAACCCAAATTTTCAGCAGTCCTTTAATAATCACATCTTATGATTAACACAGGTAAAATATTTCCAATCTTGTCCAAAAGGTGATTTTGTGGACCAGCTGCAAAAGCATGTTTCATACAGGATTTAAGCAAGCAATAATACTCGACAGGGTGGGTAGTATTGGGCAATACCAGACCACCCAGGGGCGTAATGAGGCCCAACATCGTAGGTGGAGGGCCTTATAGCCCCTGAAAGGTCCGGTATTGCCCATACCGCCCACCCTGGAGGGAATTATTGCACTTAGAAAATTGGCACCTGAAAAAAAAAATTTATCAAAAAATGTTCTTCAAAAACTAGTTCAGAATGAGTTTTGTAATGAAATAGTTCCTCCGCCTATATTTTCATTGGTCACACACTCACACAAACACAAGCCCAGATCCTGATTGCAGATTGTTTTCATTCAGACAGGCATGAAAGAGTGCTGGCGATCATCTGCTGCCCCCCCCCCCCAACAGCAGAAGAGACACTCAGGAGTTTCGTTTTACCTTTCTTTTATTTTTCACACTGCAGGCTTGACAGTGGCTTTGTGAAGGAGAGAGGCACGAGAGACCATAGAGCTCATAAGTGTTGTGTGGCAGCTGTTGTATTTTAGGGACATCCAGGATTGTTTTAAGAATGGAGCAGAAGAAATGACAGATGCCAACAATGTCAACTTTACTGGTATGCCGGTTTTTAATTTTTGTCTGTGTGAGCAAGGAATCCTATTGAATTGTTGAAGTACCAGGCAGCGACGGGGGTGGGACAGAGATGAGAGAGAGCTGCGATTGAGCAGGCAGCTTTGAAGAGGTGCAAGCAGTGAAGAATGTCCATCACAGAAGCTGCAATGCTGGTATATTAGATAAAACTAAATAAGTTTTGTTGGTGCTGTGCAGCTGAGTTGTTTTTAAATATTTGTTTGTGTGTGCTTCTGGAGGGCTCACTCTGTCTCGATAATTGGTGGAAACAAAATGGCGGCAGTTTGAAATTGTTTGCCCAGTGCTTCAGCCAATGAAATAGCAGGCTGGGCACAAGGATACATGTCTTGTCATCTGGCATGTTTGGGCTGGCACTTTTTATTTGGTGGGCATCTATTGAAAGTTAATGTACCCCTGTTGAAGGGGTACCAGCCTATCAGATATCTCCAAATAAAAAAGCCCATTTTCTAATAACTTATACTTCCCATGTTCATGATGTACTGTAGGGAAAAAAGGCTACATTGAAAATATGGGGTCAAAACAGCTGGAAAAATAGCAAAGTTATGAGTAAACAATGACAAATTTCAATATTCCTTTATAACTGTATAGTTTTTGAAGATTCTGACCCAAATTTGCAACATTATCTTGTTATGACAACACCTTACTATTAAGACAGGTGATTTAAAACAAATACATTTTAAACATGATTTCACAGAATGACTGTGAAAACACTCTTTATGGGGATTAGAAACATCTCACCTTCCTGGTTCATGAAGCAGGGTTAAAAAAGACCATGGGTGGGATATTCAAAAGGGTTGCGCCATGCGCAATAGGGTTGCGCCTGCACAAGTCCAAAAGTGCGCCATTCTGAGATATTCAGCAGGAGGCAGTTGCGCCCCCGAAAACATGCTGAGCAACAGCGCAATGCAAAAGATGGCATGCGCAACCGAAGGGGGTGGATCCATGCATAAAGAGCGCAATGTGATATCTAAAGACTTGCGCAATGCGCAACAGCGGACCAGCCGGAAGTTGCGCCCCAGCGGAAATGAGCCAAAATAAAAAGGCTCAAGGAAGCGGCGCAAGAACACCACAGGGATGCCAAGTGGGGAAGAGAGAGAGAGAAAGACAGACAGTGACAGGCCAGGGCAGGCAAGGGAAGCAGTGTGGGCCATAGGCTGCAGAGGCCAGCGGGGGGGTGCCCGGTGCAGTGGAAGTAGCAGTCAGGACAGCGGGGGTAACAGAGCAACATCAGCCGGGGGCACAAGCCAGGGAGATGGACAGTGCCAGCTTCCACATGGAAGCTGTAATGAGGGTGAGAATGCAAGATGCAGGGGGCGTGGCGTGGAGGTGCCCATCGGTGATGCGCTCCCACAGGCAGTGCCGTGCCTGCATCAGCTTTGAGTTGTACACAGATGTAGAGATCGTGGGCTGGTACCACCTGAACAGGGCAATACTGAGGTGGCTCTGTGAGCTGTGCAGTGATGTGATGCAGGCACCCTCACGGCCAGAGCCATGCTCTGTCAGTGGAGACCAAGGTGACAGCCTGCATGTGCCTGCTCACCACGGGCACCTTCCAGAGGCCAACAGGGGACACCACAGGCATCACACAGTCGGCCATCACGCATCCTCACCCAATTCCTCAGTGCACTGCTGCCACATGCTGTGGAGACATCCATTTCCCAGCACTGCGGCAGGCGTACAGCAAACATGCAGGCGTTCCACAGGGTATGCGTATGCCTGGCGTGCTAGAGGCCATAGACTGCACCCATGTGGCCGTTAGCGCGCCACCTGGCCCGATGGGGCCGCCTATATGAATCGGAAGGGCTTCCCCAGTGTCAACTGCCAGGTGGTGTGTGATGCCACTGGGCGTATAATCAATGTCTGTGCCACACACCTGGCGGAGCACATGATGCCTTCATATGGCATCAGTCCACTGTGCCATCGATTTGAGAGTGGGGACATCCCCACAGGCCATCTAGTGGGTGAGTACACATGTAGGGAATGCAAACTCGGGGCAAGGGTGGGAATGCCACAGGTGCCATGGTAGTGGCACACAGGGATATGGGCAATATGGACCTGAACATGAGACTGATCTCCACTATCTCCACACAGGTGACAGCGGATACCCACTCCGTCCCTGGCTGCTCACACCGTACCAGCGCCCCATGACCCCATCGCAGCAATGCTATAATGAGGCACATGCCGCCACATGCAACATCATTGAGTGGGTGTTTGGGATGCTCAAGGCATGCTTCCGATGCCTAGACACCTCCAGCGGTGCCCTACAGTACAGCCCTCAAAGGCTTGTAGGATATTCCTGGCCTGTTGTATCCTGCAACATGGCCAATGACTGTGGGATAGTCATACAGGTTGAAGAGGGGGACAGCGATGGGGGCGCCAGCAACGCCCGGTGTTGATGGTGATGTACAGCCCCCTGGACGGCGGGACCCCGACTGATCTGGCAGGCCCAGCTGCACCGGGACACCATCACGGAGGAGCATTATGCACAACACAGGTAAGTCAAGGGGCCATGTGCAAACAACACTGTCCTGGCACAACCCACAGGCACACAGAGTAACACACCAGGGGTGCATGACGGCAAGGAGAGTGGAAGGCACACAAACACACCATCAGGGAGGGGCGAACAGTCATATGGACACACACACACACACAAACACACCAGGCACAAAGCGTACATGGGCAGGTGCACAGCAGAGCAGGAACAGACATGGCAAACACACAGATCCACAGACCACACCCACCACCTGTACTGTCCAAGCACGTGTGTCAGATGCTGGGCACCCTTGTACCTTGGTGTACAGTACAGTGCAGGCATCATCATGCACACGCACCTGTGGACAGCAGTCGGGATGGTGTGCAGGTGGTCGGTATGTCGGCGTGATGGGCAGGGCACCCACCAGTGCACTGCCCACCATGACGCACAGTGCACACAGGGCAGCAGCAGACAGGGCCCGCACTGGGAGACAGGTCAGTCATGTTGCACCGTTCCACAGCCACCACGGATGCGTGGGCAGCCCCGCCGTGACCCAACAGCACTGGCAGGCTGAGCAGGGGCCACATGGGATGGCACCGATGGACCACCAGGGGTCCCACTGCGCGATCGTGACCTTGTCCGCACTGGGGTCTATAGGATGCCAAACATACCTGCATCAGGGGTGCTTGGGATGCCCACAGCAGAACCCAGCATCGACAGGCCTGGGGTTGCACGACACCGGGAATGGGGAGTGGAGAGTGTACTGTGTGGGGTGCGTGGTACAGGAGCACCTGCGTGTGTGCCCAATGCAGCCACGACAGCGACCAATGCCTGGGTCTGCCTGTCAATGGCGGCGGTCACATCCATCCACATACAGACCATCTCTGCACGGTCCAGAGCACACTCCCTGCTGTGCCACTCCACAGCCACACACAGTGCCTCCACAGACGTTGCAACCCGCCTTTGCTGCTGTACTGATTCCCGCAGCAGGCGGGTGTGCTCGTCCAATGGGTACTCTGCCACAGCGGCATCCTGTCCCCCAGGGTGTGGAAGGTCCTGATGCACAACACCCCTTGAGGGTGGGCGCTGTTCACCAGGACCAGGAATGGGCGTATCAAAGGGCAGCAGGCATGTGCCACCGCTGGACACTGCACCCCCAGACCTGGTGGGTGACTGCTGCTGCTGCCCCTCCAACCTCTGTGCCCCAGGGACCACTCGTTCCACCGCTGTGGCCGCAACAGTGCCAGACACCTGCACAGCCACCGGTGCTGCCCCACTGGTGCTGACAGGCACAGCCTGGGACTCTGCCGACATGCTGGCACACAAGTTAGAACCAGCAAGGCCCAGGGGCACGTGCTGGCCTGCTGTGTGTCCATCATGGGACACACACATGTCACTGCCCATTGCAGTCCTTGCATCATCAATGGTGCAGGTACGTGCTACACCCACAGTCACAGCGTGCTGGCATGCTTGCATGCTAGACTGCTGAGACACAGGCTGTGCACCCCCCACACCCGAATCACCGACAACAGAGTTGGCAGCCCAGCGTGCATGCTGGTGCAGTGCATGCTGGCTGGTGACAGAGGTGGATGGACACTCCTCCATGTCCAGCAGGTCATCCTCACTGCCTGGACCCACCACCACCATCCCCTGAAGACGAACAGGATCTGTAACAGAAAGAGAGGACATGTGAGTGCATGTGAACAACCTTCCCCCCCCCAACACCACCACCATGTCATACCGTGCAGTGATGGGCTTCCACCTTTCTGGAATCCACCTCCTAGTACGCCCTCAATAGCACTGCGCTGCATTGATGCAGCCAGTTGGTCCTCAGCCGGGGTCAGCTCCACCACTGCTGGCTGGCCCCCGCCAGTGCCAGCACGTGCCTCCCTGAGGGCTGCCACCTTCTCCTTCACCCTCCTGCGGTCTGTCCCAATCTTCTTTTTGCATTCCTGCACAGAGCGCTGGTGGCTTCCGTGCAGGTTCACTGCCCGGGCTACCCCCTCCCATGCAGCCGCCTGGGCCTGAGGGGTGCCCCGCCATCCACTCAATAGTGTCTCCTCCTCCAGGTAGGCCTGGAAGAGGGCCTCAGTCTCTGCCGTGGTGAAGTTGGGCCTCCTCCTCCTTCGCCCACCATCCTCACCCTCACCTTGGCTCTGCTCGGTCATGGCATTCTGTATGGGTGGAAGTGGACACCTGTCACTGTGCAGTCTACAGCATTATCCCATGCCCATTGTCCAGAACATCCCACAGCATGCAACTCACCTCTCACCTGCAGTAACCGAATCTGGCCAGCGCAGCCCACTGTCACACTTTTAAAGCGCAATGCATGTAAATGAGGAGTGGAGCAACTGTAAAGAGATGCAAATTGCGCCACTGCGCCTTTGAATGGCTGATCAGATGATTTGCATGTGTCGGCTGAATATCGCGCCATTGCGCTTTTCACAATATGGTTGAGCCGACTGAGCCAATAGCGCAGATCTGTGACTGTGCGATACACTGCATTGCGCATGCCCAGGTAGCTTACGCAGGCGTCTGCACGCTGATGACGTGCTGTGCGCGATCAGCAATTCAGGCCATGGCCACCATTGTGCCAGTGGTGCTACAGCACGCACTATATGGCGCTGTGGCACTACTGTGCAATAGTCCACTGTGGCACTGTCACGCAGGTGGTCGGTCGCGCAGGATGAGTAGATGTCAGATGGCTCTGTGTGTGGCCTTGCATCATAGAGCCCTGACCTGGTGTCCAACCTTTGCCCCCTGGCGCTGTTCAGCTGCCATGTGTACGGCTCTATTGCACTGTCTGATGACAGCGCTATGTGGACCGACGGCGCTGTACGAACAGCACGATTGGAACCTATGGTGGTCTATTGCGCAACATTTCCACGTGGGGTTGCCACACTGCGGGACGCCATATTGCCTGCTGTAAACTTGGAAGCATGGCACGCAGGAGGGCAGTGCAATGGAGCCCGGTGGAGGTGGCCAACCTGATGGCCCTGGTAGAGCCCCACTGTGGGGCACTGTATGGTGAGGAGCCCTCACTATGGCTAGAACCCAGGTCTGGCTGCAAGTGGCCAATGACCTGGTGGGGTCACTGGGCAGCGCCAGTCTGCTGAGCAGTGCCGGCGCCGATGCAGCGACCTCCACAGGAGGGCCTGACCTGCATGCAGCTACGGTCACGTGCCAGGAGGGCGTGGTGCCTGAGCCAGGTGGGTGTACCATCTATGGACCTGTATTCTCTGTAGGGGTGTGAGTGTGTTTTGGTGGCTATGCATGGGTGATGGCTCTGACATGGTTGGCTGTGTCAGTGTGTGCAGGTGTGAGATGCATGGGTCTGGCTGTGTGGGCAGGCACTCTCACTGGGGCAGGGGGCAGTCTGCTTTGGAGTCACACTGATGTTTTTCTCAACATTTGTCTCCCACAGGCTGGGCAGAGAGGATGCAGTCACGGGGTGAGGAGGGCCGTGGCAGGGCCCCGGTGGCGGTCGGTGGTGCTGCGAGGGGTGGGCCACAGCAGCAGCAGCAGCAGCAGCCACAGCTGCTTGCGGAGTGTGAGTATCATTACATCATGGATGCTATTGCATGCTGGAGGGGGTGGGCATGACCACCAGACATGCACAACACAACCATGCATGACACAGGCGACATTCATCACTGTCCAGTGTCACTGCACGTCTGTGTGTGTGTCACTGGTGGTCCATGCATGCACTGGGCACATGGCTGTGGAACTGGCATCGCACCACATTGCCACGTCACTTGACAGCCTTGTTTGTGCTGTGATGGACATGGGCAGTGTGTGTGCAGTGGTGCACATAGCTGGTGCCGCCTGGTTGGGCTGGCCATGTGCATGTTCACTGTGGGTGGGTGCATACCATCACAGGTGCGGGACATTGGGCTATATGGCTTGCAGGTTGGGTGGTGTTCAGGGTTGTGGTCAGTCACAGCCATTGACTGTGTTCCCGTTTTCCTAGGCCTCATTGTGCTCCGGAGGATAGAGTGGGCACTGCAGCAGCTCACCCAGGTGTCCATGGACAACAGGACCATCCTCACCAACATCAGCGCCATGGCCTCTGGAGGCCACGGCCAGACTGCAGCTGGCACCAGGCGGAGAGGACCAGCCTGCTAGGCCTTAGGCTGGATTCCCTTCCACTTCACCCATCCTCCCACCCTGCCTTCCCTCTCCAAGTTGTTCATCGCTACCTTGCCCACCCCTACCTTGTACCCTACCCCCGTAAATAGTTATGTTGTTGTTGATTTTGTAATTTACATTTTCTAATACATTTATATTTTGATATGAATACTGTGTTGGTCTCTGATTTGCAGCTGGCTATGGTTGCTCAGTTGCAGTGGTGTGCATGCCATCTGGGGTGGTATGGTCCTGGGAGTTGTGTGTGTGTGTGTGTGTGTGTGTGTGCGTGTGTGTGCATGGGAGGTGTCTCAGTGTGGCAGTGACTTTCTGTTGGTCTTGCCATCTGCTGCCACCCACTGCTGGGTGCACAGGGTGGGTCTGGCTTGTATGCTTCTCTGCTACACAGGGGTTGGCGTGCCAGGGGGATGCATGGTGTTTTCTGCAGTGCCAGTCACTGCACATGGGTGGTGTCTTGGGGTCCACGGTGTAGGGTGTGTGCTGCTACGTGCGGAGGGCTGATGTGCACTGTGGTTGTCAACCCCCTGTGTGTGGCAGTCTCAGCCTGCCAGTGGTTGTGCTGGGGCGTCATGGCCCTGCTGTGCTTTGTTGGCTTGTCCCCATGGGCCAGTAGATCATCCGTCCCACCCCCAGTGATGCAGTGCTTGGGGTGTGCAGGTGTCTTGGTTCTGCAGTGTGTTCCTGTGCCCATGTGTGGCATGGCTGGCGGTGGGCCCCAGCCTGCCTCCCTGGTTGTGCAGTTCCATTGCTCTGCTGGGGGCTCTGCTTGCACTATGGCACCTCTGGACTGCTCAGCTGTGCTGCCCTTGTTGCTATGGGCGCCCAACCTTTTTGTCTCTTCCCCTTCCTGGTTAGCTATAGCGCGGTTGTAATGATATTCAGGCGTTGGCTGCTGCGCAATTTGTTATGCTCCATGTTTGAATATCGCGTCTGTTGCGCATATGCGCAATTGAATTGTGCTTGCTCCTGCTGTTGCGCACATTTTGGGAGCAGTTTGAATATCTGGGCCCATGTTTGCAATCTGGGGTCAACTCTGGAAAAACATTATGAGTAAACATTGAAGAATTTCAATGTTGCTTCATAACTTTGTAGTTTTTTTGAGATTTTGACCCCAGATTTTCAACAGTCTTATGACCCCTGTGGAGGGGTTGTGGGATAACAGATGGACCAGACACCGAACTTCAAGTTGAACACACAATCTCTGCATGATGTTTATGCAAAATACAGGAGATAACCTTGAACAATGGTGTATCCCTTCTTCAGTTTGCAGCAACAGACTATGTATGTCCTTTCTCTGCACTTAGCCAGCACCTGCTAACACTGATCTCTGATCTACCTTAGCAGTTGAGATTCAGCCTCCCCTATGTGGGCCTTGTTTGCTTGGGTAGTGGGGGCTCAAATAAGAAAAAACAAAACAAGTTAAAAACAAAGAACTTCACTGCAGAAGCACTGAAACATGGGTTACCCCAAAGGCCATTGACAATAAGCCAAGTTTCAAAGAAAAACAACATCACACATACTACCATAATGCAAAACATCATGGGATATACAGTACAAGTCACATTAAACTGTTCCCTCAACTCACTGGTGTAGCATTGTTCAATGAGTTTCCTAATCTGTGCAGTGTTTAATTCAATTAATTAGTAAAAGGTTAGTATTGGTTTGCAACTAGCTGTTATGCACTATAAACTTTATTTTCAGCTGTGTGCTTATGAGTTTCATTTCAGAAGGCAGACTAAACAACTCTTAAGGAATGCTGTGATATTTATAAACAATGCTCTTAAGGAACACTGTGATATTTATAAACAATGCCATGAAAATTCATTGTATAAACTCTGCAACATAGCTACTGCCATTTCACTAAACAGGTACAAGTGAGCTGAATAGGCAGTGAAGGATAGTTGGAAAACAGTTAAAAGCTTCAATAGTTCGAGCTGCCAATGCAGTAGCATCACAAAAAAAAATGCTACACCAGTGAGTTGATGGAACAGTTTATGTGACTTGTACTGTATATAAATCACCATAACATTTCAGACTTGTTCAACTAACAGCAATTTACATGCATTTTAAATAACTTAATTTCTGTAATATACAGTCATCTAGTACTTTTTACCTTTATCAAAAACACCTAGTGCCATGACCCTTGACCCTGACTTCCTTGACCTTAACAAAGCATTCAACACAGTTGATCACTCTACACTACTTGATTCACAGGGTTGCATTGGTTTAACCCCCACTGCAATAAAATGGTTTCACTGTTATCTCACAAATCAGAGACAGCAAATTAAAACCCTAGGTGAACTCTCCAGGCTAAAAATTCTGCCCTGAGTTGTCCCACAAGGTTCTATTCTGGGGTCTATCCTCTTTGCCCTCTATATCAACTGGATTGACTCTGGCCTACTAGCAGGAAGTGTTCACCTCTTCACAGATGACACCGTCCTCTACACAACCAACGCTTCCCTTGATTTTGCTTACAAGGAGCTACAACAGGACTTTATCATATTCCAACATAACCTGCTGAATCTGAAGCTCTTTTTAAATGCCAAAAAAACAAAACCCATGGTTATCTACCCATCTTCCACCCTCAATATGATGACTCCTGGTACCCCCAGATTATCACCCTCCTCGGTGAACCCTTAGAAAAAGTGGACAAATTCAAATACCTGGGAGTCTGGTTGGATGACAAACTGAACTTCAATGCACACATTGGTGAGTTATCAAAAAAGCTATGACAGCGCCATGGTATATTCTACCGTATAAGACACCTACTCACCCTGGAAGCCAGAAATAGGCTGGTTCAAACAACCTTTCTTCCCCTGCTTGACTACGCTGACTTCCTTAAAAGTCACTGCCCTCAACATGCGCTCCAAAAGCTTGATACGCTCTACCATCGTGCATTGAGAGTTATTCTTGCTCTGCCCCTACAGACTCACTATTGCTTGTTATACCAAGTGTTAGACTGGACACCCCTCTCCCTGAAGAGGCAAATAAATGCCCTCATGTGGCTCTTCTGGACTTTGTCAAAGAAACTACCAGCCTATATCTGTGAACTCTTTGAGCACTCAAAAGGTACCTACAGCCTAAGGAACTCCTCTCTTATCCTCCGTAAGGCTCCACGGACCAGGACACATCTTGGATCTTCTGCCATTTGCTCCATTCTTCCAATGCTCTGGAATGACACGCAAAGAGCACTTAAACTCTCATTCTGCCTAGCTCCTACATGTTCAGACAGCTGATCAACTGATGCCTGAATATGGCGTGTGACTGCTTCAGGTAAGCACTGTCCATCCGGTCTAACAATCCCCTAGTTCCCAATCGACGTGGCCTCTCTAGTCCCCTCTGTCAGCTGGCTTCCCATTTGGGTAACTACCCTCCCATTCTTTCCACCCTCTTGCCCCTAACTAGATCTCTTAGGGGCCTCCACCTTACTAGGCTGCCCTCTGCCTTCTCCAGTACATGTCTTGATGCCACCTATCTTCCTCTGACATCCCCTGTGTCTCCCCTCTACTCCTCCTCCTTCTGTACCATATTGAGTTTTACCAGTATATGCTGAATTGCCTATGTATGTATTTGCCTTCCAAGCTTATCTCCAGTGCCTATTGACCTTGCATTTTTTAATGCTCTGTATTACTGTCTGCTATACGCGAAGTGTTTGTTTTGTAAATGAAAGTGTCTTGTGTGTCCAGAACTATATTGAAAATGAGCTTGCTCAATGATGTAAATGCCTGGTTAAATAAAGTTTGATTGATTGTATTTTCAACATTTACAGGTTTTATACACATAAGGTATATACATCAAAGTATTTTATGACATAGTGCTATTACATACTAAATCCAACAATGATAAAAACAGCCTGTTATTTTACATCAGCTCAGAGGTCACCACAATAACCTCCCTGTATAAGGACCTGAGAGGGAAAAAGAATATTTAAAGAGGACACTATAGCATAGTCAAGAAAGGGAAGGGGGTGCCCATAGGTGGCTAACCTTATGGACTAGAAATTGTAAAGGATAGATTAGGCTAAGAAACAGAAGAAGTGTTGCAACAGATTTAAGAAAAGGTTGGTCCTCAAGAGTGGCAGAAGCTCCCTGTAACAACCCCACCTTATGATCAAGACTGGTAATTTTTTTTAAATCCTGTCAGAAACATAATTTCACAGAGCAACGTAAAAACATATTTTTTGGGGGGAGGGCTTCAAAAATGTCACCTACCTGGTTCATGAGGTGGGGTTAAAAAGGCAATGCTGAAAATTTGAGGGTAAAAATATTAAGAAATGACAAAGTTATGAGTAAAAGGTTAAAATGCATTACAAAAGTCATTAAAAGAATGTTTGGAGCATGCAAGCAGCAAGGTGTCTTGAGAGAGAGCAGCGCTGGATTGTTATCAGTATGTAAGGGGTGAGTTGCTGTGGGGTGATGGGCACTTAAAGAGGGGTCTGGGTGGGGATGGGGGTTGAGTGTGGAGGAGAACACATTGATGGACTGTTTTCTTTGTTTCAGCAGAAAGGAAAAAAGAGAACGACAAGAAGGAAGACTGACACTGGGGATTGGGCACCCCAATATCGGTGTATGTTGGTTGTCGGCACCAGGGGTGGCTACCTAGTGTTGCATGTTGTTGGGGGCTGGCTGGTCTTGGGTAATCATTATTGTTCCAGCAGCAGATTGGGCACCAGTGCTGCTGGAGTTGTTTGGGGGGTCTTGTTTTTCTGGTGACAGATTGGGCTCTGTTGCTAGAGTTGCTAGGAGGGGGAGTCACAGAAAGTGATACATGAAGTCATTGGGAGGTGGAAGGGATACTTGGCAGTGGTGGGCAAACAGGCTTGGCTACACAGTCACCACTTGAAGAAATAGGTAGCACACAGTGGGTGGGATGTTTCCTACAGAAAGGGCCATAGGTAGCAATCAGGAGATGGGAGGGATACTTGGCAGAGGGTGAGATGTTTCTTACTAAAAGGGGCACTGGGAGGCAATCAGGAGATGGGAAGGATACTTGGCAGAGGGTGGGATTTTCATACATAAAGGGGCACAGGAATTGAACAGGAAGTGGGAGATATACCTGGCAGATGGTGGAATGCTTCTTACAGAAAGGGGCATGGGAAGCAATTTGGAGGTGGGAAGGATACTTGCAGAGGATGGGATGTTTCTTACAGAAGGGGCATGGGAAATAATCAGGAGGTAGGAGGGATATGTTTCAGAGAGTGGGCTTATTTTTAAAGAAGGGGGTAGTGGTTGGGGGAGGAAGACAACCAGCAGGCTGACTGTGACTCTGCTCAGCTAGTCACTAGGTAGTATCAGGCAGATGAAAGAATCAAGCTTTTCAGTCATAGGAGCGTTTTGCTCCTTTAAGCAACAAGAAGTTTCCACCCCACAAACACTGAACAGTATCATGATCAGCCTTGCTGATCATTGGGCTGTCACTGTTGAGCCCACTGCAGCTTGAGATGTAGTGCATCTAACAGTGAAGTCCTTCTGAAGCAAAATGTTTGCTTCGCATGTTAAAGCAAACATAAACAAGCATTTGTCGATGCCGAATGCTGATTGCTTATATGTGCTGTTTAGGTATTTGGAAATGAAAGTACCATGCCTAAGAACTGTCATGTGCCCCCCCCCAAGACATGCACTGTGTCTTTCTGTTCAGTATTCACAGAAGAGGGGGAGGAGCAAGGGCCACAGCAGTTGAAAAGGCATGAAGAGGTGGCTAATAGTCCATTCACAGGCAGAAGAATGCTGCAGAAGGTGAGTAAATTGAAGACGGACAGAGTGATGGGACCAGATGGCATACACCCAAGGATATTAAAAGAACTGTGAAGGGAAATAGCAGTACCTCTGGCAGCCATGTTGACTGAGTCATTCAACACAGGGGTGGCACCAGAGAATTGGAGGAGGGCACTTGTGGTCTATCTATACAAATCCAGCAGTAGGGAGGAGGTGGGAAACTATAGACTGGTCAGTCTCACTTCAGTAGTGGGGAAGATCATAGAGACATTGGTTAAAGAAAGAATAGTGCAGCATCTAGAAGCCATCAGAGGCCAGGGCCATAGGTAACATGGAGTCACAGTGGGGAGGTCATGTCAGACAAATCTGGTTAACAGGGAGGAGAAGAAGCACTGTGGGTAAATTTGGAGACAGGCAATGGCACCACAATATGCACAGGGGTTATATACAGATCCCCTTCTCAGGGGGAGGAAATGGACAGAGAAATGATAGAAAGTATACTTAGAATGGCAGAAAAAGGAGATATTGCTGATGGGTGATCTGAATATGCCGGATGTTAACTGGAGTGCAGTTGCAGCTGCCACCGAAGAGTGCAGTTATTCTAGATGCCCTACAGGGCATGCCTTGAACAACTAGTACTGGAGCCCACTCGAGAGGGAGCATATTAGACTTGATTCTCTCAAATGGAGATGGAGAGAGGATTACAGATGTAGAAGTGGGTAGCCATCTGGGAGCTAGCGACCATCGAACAATATGGTTCACAATAAACACAGCAATAGAGTCAAGCCATACAAAGACAAAGGTACTGGACTTTAGGAGGCTGACTTTGCAAATAGGTGAGTGCCTAAGGAATGCACTAGCAAATGGGCAGGAAGGAGGGTGGAAGAACAATGGGAATAATAAAACTGCCATCACAGAGGTAACGAGCCTTGTGTGAAGCAATAAACAAAACAAGACGATGTAAGAAACCACTATGGTTCTCAAAGAAAGTGGCAGTGAAGGTTCAAGAGAAAAAGAAAGCATTCAGGAAGTACAAGGAATCGCAGAAGGAGCAGGACAGAGAACTGTATCAGTTAAAGCAAAAGGAAGCTGGGAAGACAGTCAGAACAGTAAAGGCCCAAACCGAGGAAAAGATAGCCAAATCAGTTAAGAAGGGGGATAAAACCTTTTATCGGTACATCAGGGAGCGAAGGAAGACCAAGGGAGGGATAGTGAGGCTTAATAAAGGGGTGGGAGGGTGGGCAGAGGGACTGTGAAAAGACAGAGATACTAAACAAATATTTTGCTCAGTATTTACAAAGGAAGAGGAGGAGGTACATAAACAAACAGTAGTAACACGCTGGATACAGAAGTTGATACCGCCCATTTACAGAAGAAAGGGTTCTGAAAGAACTCTTAAAACTGAAGGTGGACAAAGCAATGGGGCCTGATGGGATTCATCCCAGAATTCTAAAAGAACTAAGGGTAGAACTAGTGACACCACTGACTACCCTCTTTAACAAATCATGGGAGGATGGGGTGGTACCCGAGGACTGGAGGAGGGCAGATGTGATTCCCCTTCACAAAAGTGGGAGCAAGGCAGAAGCAGGAAACTATAGATCTGTTAGTTTAACCTCAGTGATAGGGAAAATGATGGAATCACTTCTAAAGGAAAGAATTGTTGAGTATCTAGAGGCCAGAGGGGCACAGGACCCTAGGCAGCATGGATTCATAGCGGAATGTCATGCCAGACAATCTGATAGATTTCTTTGACTGGGTGACCAAAGTAGTAGATCAGGGAGGGCTGTGGACATGGCCTACCTAGACTTTAGCAAGGCATTTGACACAGTCCCACACAAAGATTAATATACAAGTTAGCCAGCCTGGGTGTGGGTCCCAAGATGACAGCCTGGGTAAAGAATTGGCTGGAGAATAGGACACAGAGAGTAATAGTAAATGGAGTCCACTCAGAAGAAAGGAGGTTACTAGTGGGTACCGCAGGGTTCAGTATTAGGACCGGTCCTCTTCAATGTCTTTATAAGCGACATTGCAGAAGGACTGGAAGGAAAAGTATGTCTCTTTGCAGATGACACTAAGATCTGCAACAGAGTTGATGCACAGGGTGGGGTGGAAAGGATGAGAAGGGACTTGGCAAGGTTAGAGGAATGGTCAAATGTATGGCAGCTTAGATTCAATGCTAAGAAGTGCAAGATAATGCACTTGGGAAACAAAAACCAAGGGGAAGAGTACATAATGGGGGGTGAGATACTAACAACAACAAAAATGGAGAGGGACCTGGGGGTAGTCATATCAGATGATCTAAAGATGGGCAAGCAATGTGAGAGGGCAGCAAGGAGGGCTGGGGGATACTGGGATGCATAGGGAGAGGCATCACCAGTAGAAAACAGGAAGTTATTATCCCTCTGTACAGACAGCTGGTGAGACCCCATCTGGAGTACTGTGTGCAGTTCTGGAGAGCCAATCTCTGCAAAGACATAGACAGGATGGAAGCTGTCCAGAGGAGGGCAACTAAAATGGTGCAGGGTCTGCACCGGAAGACATATGAAGAGAGACTTAAGGAGCTTAATATGTATAGCCTCGAGGAAAGGAGGAGAGGGGGACATGATAGAAACTTCAAGTACCTCAAGGAATCAACAAAGTCCAAGAGGGTAGCATCTTTCAAAAAAAGAGGTGTGCAAGAACAAGAGGGCACAATTTGAAGATGGGGGTGGCTCAGAGGTAATTTAAGGAAGTATTTTTTCACAAAGAGGGTTGTAGATGCATGGAACGGCCTTCCGGAGGAGGTTGTGGAGTCAAAATCAGTGGTGGAATTCAAGCATGCATGGGATAGTCATAAGGCAGTTCTGGGGGGTGGGGGTAGGAAGAAGTAGGCTGCTGGTTAACTAGGATCTGCAGCTTATCCAGTAGGTAGGTAAATGGGCAGACTGGGTGGGCCAAGCGGTCCTTATCTGCCGTCAAATTCTATGTTTCTATGATCTGTTTGACTGGGTGACAAAGGAAGTAAATCAGGGTGGGGCAGTGGACAACGCTTACCTTGTTGTAAGCAAAGCCTTTGACACCGTCCCACATAGGAGGCTGATATACTAGCTAAGTAGGCTGGGCATGGAGGAAATGGTGGTAAACTGGGTTAGAAACTGGGCAACAGACAGGAGGCAGAGAGTGGTGGTAAATGGGGCACAGTCTGGGGAGAAGGGGTGACCAGTGGGGTGCCAAAGGGAGTGCTCCTGGAGCCAGTCCTGTTCAATGTCTTCATTAGTGACATTGCAGAAGGGCTGAAGGGAAAGGTCTGCCTGTTTACAGATGACACCAAGATGGGTAACACAGTGGATACCCCAGAGGGGGTGGAGAAAATTAAGAGGGACTTGGGGAAGCTTGAGAAATGGTCTGAGGAGTGGCAACTGAAGTTCAATTCAAAAAAGTGCAAAAGTATGCACCTAGGACACAGACACCCTGGGGAAAGGTATAGGATGGGAAGGGGAGGGAGTTGCTGACAGTCACAAAGAAGGAAAGTGACCTGGGGGTTCTTATTTCAAATGACCTGAAAATGTCAAAGTGGTAAGGCATCTGGGAGGGCCAGTGACATGCTGGGGTGAATAGGTAGGGGTATCACCAGCATAAGGAAGGAGGTAGTGATGCCATTACATAAAACCATGGTCAGGCTTCACATGGAGTACTATGTGCAGTTCTGGAGGTCGCACCTTTGTAAGGAAATTAACAGTCTGGAGATGGTCCAGAGAAGGGCGAATGAGATGGTACAGAATTTGCAACACAAGACTTATGAGGAGAAATTAAGGGACCTCAATATGTACTCACTGGAAGACAGTAGGGAAAGAGGGGATATGATAGAAACATTCAAGTACCTCAAGGGTATTAATATAACTACTTAGAAGCAGGTGACAGCTGTTATAGGCATATGTGCCAGCTTCTGTGTGATATTCTTTTGTTCTTATAAATCTGTAATCTCCAGTATTTCTGTAACCACATGACCACACTCCCTTCTTTAGGCAATTTTATGCTGGTTGACGCACGGTGTCAGATGGCAGACAGAGGGCTCACCAGATTGTGTTGCCATTTGAAAAACTTCATAGAGTGTTCTTTTATTGGAAAGCATTTTGGAAAGCTAGTGAAGGTCTCACAATTTTTGTTATGATTTTATCTCCTTATGTCTGTCTCCTTTGGCCCCCCAGTCCCACACTCTAACAGTCATCAGTGGCCACAGCTGCAGCCTTCTTCTTGGCAAGATGGTGAGTGATAAACATAGAAACATAGAATTTGATGGCAGATAAGGACCGCTTGGCCCACATAGTCTGCCCATTTCCCTACCTGATGGATAAGCTGCAGATTCTAGTTAATCAACAGCTTACTTCCTCCTCCCCCCCTAGTAGAATTGTCTGGCCATGAGCAGATGCCTTCACAGTCTATGAAGTCTGACATCTTTCAGTGCCGCTTATTGGTCATCATCTAACACAGGCGAGGTGCTGCCAGCCCAAAACTAATTGAGGACAAGCAGGTTTCAAAGTGGGGAAGAAATGGAGTGAGCAAGAATCAAGTACTCATTCAGATGTGGCGTCGATTTTAAAATCAGTATACTGGTGTGGACACTGCAAATACAACACCAGCTCTTTAAGCAGCCTTATGAAGAGTAAAGGCTTCTCAAAGCACTAGGGTTCTGTTTATTGTACTGTAAGTGGGCTGCATCTAATTCGGTGATTTACTGTACCTTACATCTGGATGTATGGAAGGCCTAACTTTAAATAAACACTGCACCTGAATTAATACATGGTGTCACAGAAACACAGAATTTGTCAGCAGAAGAGGACTGCTCAGCCCACCCAGTCTGGCCAAGTGTTCTCTATCTACTTGTAACTCCTGCCTGTATATGTTACTGCATGTCTTACTCTGCCTGCGTCCATCAGGACCTCTATGTGAATGAGCTTGCTTAATGGATTTTTCCTGCAATGAACTTGAACCTACTCCACTTCCATAGCCCTACTGATCACCGTTGACCCCCTCCATCCCCTTTTCTAATATACCCCTATATTTTTCCAATGCATGCTTCATGCCCCCTACCATGTTAGCTTCCACCACTTCCCCGGCAATCTGTTCAAGGCGTCTACCACACTTTCAGTAAAGAAATATTTCTGCACATCTATCCTGAATGCCCGTCCACCAGCTTCATTGTATTTCCCTTGGTTTGTGTGCTCATCTTCATTTGAAGGAAGCTCCCCAACTGTGCTCTCTTTACCCCTGTGAGGTACTTTGTAGGTCTTGATCATGTCACATCTCGTCCTCCTCTCTTCCAGAGTGTACATGTTGAGATTCTTTGGCCTTTCCTTGTAGGGATTCCTGTGAAGATTCTGAACCATTTTAATTGCCTTCCTCTGGAAAACCTCCACCTTATGTCCTTTCTTGAAGTGTCGACTCTAAAACTGGACACCGTACTCCAGCTGGGAGTATAGCAGGGAGTGAAACAGTGGCAGCACAACATCCCTTCTCCTTCTACTGGAGATGCCACTCCTTATGCACCACAGAATCCAATTTGCTCTGCCCATAGCCTTGTCACACTGTACTACCATCTTGAGGTCCTCTGATATAATAACCTCAAGGACCCTTTCATGTCCAGCGAGCATCAGTACCTCTGCCCATCTTATACACAGCATCAGGGTTCCTATACCCTAGGTACATGATTTTACACATGTTGGCATTGAACCCCAAGTAAGTAGGAAAATAGAATTGATTTAAATGAATTGCAGGCGTTTAAGCAGCTTTTCGGGGAGTGTGTATGTGTATGAGTGGGGGGCTCTGCTACTATAACTATTTGCTTTTGATTTGTTATAATGTGTGAATAGACTAACTCTGCTCCCCACTTTGTGTGCTATATCAGAGATAAAGAGCCCAAATAGCATTGGGCCAAGCATTGAGCCCTGCGGCACCCCACTTGTCACTGCTCTGGGTGCCAAGAGCTACCCCAACACCACCACCCTCTGCACCCTCCCCTGTAACCAGTTCTCTATCCATTTAGTCAGATCACCTTCCACCCGTACCCCTCCTTCTCCTCACTCTTCTTGTCCTTGGCCTGTGTCTCTCCTCCCGGTAGTCCGAACCCTTTCTCCTCCTTATTCTTACCAGGTGATGGTGCCTTCTGTATTACACTCAGACCACTCTGCCTGCCCACTTCCAGGGTTACTATGCCTCCGCCTTTAGCTGTATCTAGGGCGGTGACTTCATCAGGCTCCCCTGTCCGGACCTTTCCACCAACCTCAGTCTTTTGGCCACCCCTACCCCCCATTTGTTTAAATCCACCTTAGCAGAGATATACCCCTCTAATCCTGCCATTTTATTTTTACATATTTTCTCACTGGGCTATGGTCGGCTTGGTCATCCCAACTGACCCCTGAAGCCCTGCCCCTGACATCAGGCCAAGCTGCTCACCTCCATGGATTACCCCTGTGGTGGGGTGGTGAGGAGCTTCCTAGGTTGACCCACCGGAGCAGGATACGGTTGAGAACGAGCCATTCGGGTTAGGCAGGGAGGGTCAGAAGCTCATGCTGCCTGACCATAGCCCATTTTCCACTTTTTTCCCCTTTGCGGAGTCTGGGCGTGCAATGACAATTAGGCACAGCATGCTAACATCCACCACACTCCACCACCCTTTACTATACCGCTGTAGTAGTGCCTGTGGTCATCACCAGGGGCCACTACCGAGCGGTGGGTTCCTGGATCCCGCCCCAGGATAGGAGAGCAGCCCTCCGGATGCTCAATCCTATCCCTCCCTTGCCAACCCCTGGAGGCCCAGGCTTGTGTCGAACCTGGATCACCAGCATGGCGCAAGGTGTGGTGTCCAGTGCCTCAACCCTCAGCGCCAGTGGCCCGGCAGCAGTGCTGCGTTTAATGCTCCTCTCCCCTTCCTGCTCCAGTGTACCCTGTCTCCCGCATACAAGTCACTATCCCCCCCCCCAGACCCTACCCCAGTTAATCACTAACCCATAATGTTTTGTGTGGCACCAATCCCTGAGCCACTCGAACTCCTCAAGCCTAACCTTTCTCACCATGCTTGCACATGGTACTGGCAGTACCTCCAAGAATGCCACTGACCTCCCCACCCCTTCCAATTGCCTGCCCAAGTACTCAGACCTCCCCCTCACCACTTCCACAGTGTCCCCCGCCAAGTCATTTGTACCCACATGCAACAGTAAATGAGGTTTCTTCTCCCCCTCACTGCACACTTGAGCAGTGCCTGCCCTGCCCCTTAAGCAGTCAACCCGGGGACAGCATCAACCCAAAAATGGCTGTGCCTTCCCCCTTTCCTCCCCATCTCACCCATTTCAGCATAGAATCCCCCAGGATGAGTACCCCCACCCTTTACCCCTTTCTCTTCTATGCCCTTCCACCACCCATAGTATTCATTCTTCCCTGTCCCTTACCCCCACCAACTGCACCCTCTGTGACTTCTGTATCTGTATCCCCTACTTCCGCCTCATCCCTTTTCTCTGCCTTATTCCTCTCTTCCCCATTGAACCTCTTCCCAGCCTGACTACTTCTTACTGGGCTTCCCATGTCGACCTCCTCTCCTCCCCTGTTGATTTTCAACCCCTCTCCTATCCCCACTGTTGTCGATTTAGAGCCCCCATTCCCTTCTACCCTGATAGTGATGCTCCTCCCATCCTTCCCCCTTCCTGTAGCCTTCTCTCCTTCAGTCACCACCCCCTCCTTCCTTACTAGCCCCCTTCTAACCTTTTGTCCTTGCTATCTCTTCCCCTACCTGTTGCCATCCCTCTCATGCCCTGCTTGTCCTCCCCCATTCAGTATATTTCTGCTCCCCCCCTCTCTGTCCCATAGCAGAGGTTCAAATCTATTCATAGTCGATACCTGTCCTACATCTCTTCCCCCTATCGGTTCCTCCTTCTGGTTGTTCCCCTCCGTGGCACCCCTGTTCCTTCCCTACCCGCAGCCATCTGCTCTCTCCCCTGGTACTCTTCGTGGTCTCTTCCTCCCCGATCAGGAGGCCCCCCGCCCTCACCTCGGGCACCCCCTCCCTTCTTCTTTCTTTTCTGCTACTGCCTTTGATCCTGGGGTCAGTTTCAGTCCCTAGTTATTCTTCCTTCATCCATCTTTGCCATCCCCTATTCCCCCCCTCAGGATGCATACCATACTCATCTGCCCTGCCACTTACACTCCTCCCCAACCTCCACAGTTCCTCCCTCAAACTAACCAGTCATCTACAGACCATACACCCCCCCAATCCTCCAAGCCCAGTCCAGGATCATGGCAGACCTACACCCTGTACAACCCTCCACCCTTCCAAAGATGCCAACCCTATTGACATGTGGCATCTGCCCCTTTTTTGCTCCTATCTTATGTTATGGGCTCTTACTCCCAGGTTCTGTACCCTAATACAACTGTTAGGCCCCTATTTACTCAAATTCCTATCCCCCCAAATTAGTCGCCCTATTGACCCCTTGTTAACTGGGGAAATTCAGTCTCAAACTCATCAGTTAGATACTGTATTACTGTAGCAATCCTAAAGCCTCCTTGTCCGTTTTTCACCCCTCAGCTACCATACTCTTTGTTCTCGGCTCTCATATAGTTTCATTTAGCCCAGTTAGAAATCCTATTGCACTCCAAGTATTACTCAGCTCAGTTAGATAAATAAACAGAACAAATAAATATGTATTATTACAGCAATCATAACAGTATAGCTCAGTACTTAGCTCAGTTAAAGAAACAGAACAACTAAATCTGTATTATTACAGCAAAAGTATCCAATCATTGATTTGTCTCCACTCCAGAGACCCTGCTGCAATATAGGACCAAAGAGTACAATGGGTGGGAGGGTGGGCAAATGTAAAGTCTCGGCAGAGCTCAATTGAGCTCGCTCACTCCCCCTCTCTCGCTAGCTCATTCTATTTCTCCTGATGCTGCCCTTTTGTATTGGGCTCCTGCTTGCATTGGCACCTTTTCCTACCCACAAAGAAATCCATAGCAGTCCTGACACAGCTCCGTTGAGCTCACTCATTCCCCCTCTTTCACTCGCTCATTCTGTTTCTTCCAGCGCTGCAGGCTGCCCTTTTGTACTGGGCTCCTGCCTGCATTGGTGCCTTTTTCTGCCCACAAAGAAGTTCACAGCTGTCCTGAGAAAGCTCCGTTGAGGTCACTTACCCCCCCTCTCTCACTCACACATTCTGTTTCTCCTGGCACTGCAGGCTGCTCTTTTGCACTGGGCTCCTGCCTCTGTTGGTGCCTTTTTCTGCCCACAAAGAAATCTGCAGCATTCTCAACAGAGCTCCGTGGAGCTCGCAGACTCCCCCTCCCTCACTCGCTCATTCAGTTTCTCCCAGCGCTGCAGGCTGCCCTTTTGTACTGGGCTCCTGCCTCCATTGGTGCCTTTTTCTGCCCACAAAGAAATCTGCAGCAGTCCCAACAGAGCTCCGTGGAGCTCGCAGACTCCCCCTCCCTCACTCGCTCATTCAGTTTCTCCCAGTGCTGCAGGCTGCCCTTTTGTACTGGGCTCCTGCCTGCATTGTTGTCTTTTTCTGCACACAAAGAAATCTGCAGCAGTGCTGACAGAGCTTAGTTGAGCTTGGTCACTCCCCTTTTCTCACTAGCTCAATTCTAATCTGTCCCAAGCACTGATTTCCCAAAGCAACTGCGCTATTCTGTGCCGAAGTGCGGAAACATTTTTGGCAAGATGTGAAAATGACAGCTGTACTGTTCATCAGAGGTGGAAAATGGCAGTGTTGAAAATCTGGTGTGAAAATATTACTAATTTACAAGTTACAAGGGTGCGTGGAAAGGTATAACACATGCTCGTAACACAATCATATTATGGACTTTCATCACAAAATTTTCAACATAGGCATTTTAGGACCTCTGCTCATAAACAGTGTCACTGTGGCTTTCTTAATGTGTCCCAAACACTGATTTCCCATAGCCATCAAGACTATTCTGCACCGAAGTGCGAAATGCATTTCAGCCAGGATGTGAAAAATGACAGCTGTACTGTTCATAAGGAGGTGTGGGAAAATGCCAATGTTGAAAATCTTGAGTGAAAATATTGTAAATTCATGAAGTTATGAGCATGTGTAGCAACTGCGCAATGCACACTCATAAAACAGTCATTTTTGGGATTTGTTTCTACCAAATTTATTACTCAGCTCAGTTAGAGAAATAAGCAGAACAAATAAATATGTATTATTACAGCAATCATAACAGTATAGCTCACTACTTGGCCCAGTCAGAGAAATAAACAGAACAACTTAATCTATTATTACAGCAATCCTAAAAGTATCCAATCATTTCTTTGTCTCCACTCCAGAGACCCTGCTGTAATATAGGACCACAGAGAGCCCCGAGTGGGAGGGTGGGCAACTCTGAAGTCCCGGCAGAGCTCCACTGAGCTCACTCACTCCCCTTCTCTGACTCTCTCATTCTATTTTTCCCGACGCTGCAGGCTGCCCTTTTGTACTGGCTCCTGCTTTCGTTGGTGCCTTTTCCTGCCCACAAAGAAATCTGTAGCAGCCCAAACACAGCTCCGTTGAGCTCACTCACTCCTCCTCTCTCGCTTGCTTGTTCTGTTTCTTCCGACGCTGCAGGCTGTCCTTTTGTACTGGGCTCCTGCCTGCATTGGCACCTTTTTCTGCCCACAAAGAAATCCGCAGCAGTCCTGACAGAGCTCCATTAAGCTCACTTACTACCCCTCTCTCACTTGCTCATTCTGTTTCTTCTGGAGCTGCAGGCTGCCCTTTTGTACTGGGCTCCTGCCTGCATTGGTACCATTTTCTGCTTTCAAAGAAATCTGTAGCAGTCCTGAGACAGCTCCGTTGAGCTCGCCCACTCCCCCTCTCTCACTCACTCGTTCTGTTTCTTCCAGTGCTACAGGCTGCCCTTTTGTACTGGGCTCCTGCCTGCATTGGTGCCTTTTTCTGCCCACAAAGAAGTTCACAGCTGTCCTGACAAAGCTCTGTTGAGATAGCTCACTCCCCCTCTCTCACTCACACATTCTGTTTCTCCTGGTGCTGCAGGCTACTCTTTTGTACTGGGCTCCTGCCTCCATTGGTGCCTTTTTCTGCCCACAAAGAAATCTGCAGCAGTCCCAACAGAGCTCTGTTGAGCTCGCAGACTCCCCCCTCCCTCACTCGCTCGTTCAGTTTCTCCCAGTGCTGCAGGCTGCCCTTTTGTACTGGGCTCCTGCCTGCATTGTTGTCTTTTTCTGCACACAAAGAAATCTGCAGCAGTCCTGACAGAGCTTAGTTGAGCTTGGTCACTCCCCTTTTCTCACTAGCTCAATTCTAATCTGTCCCAAGTACTGATTTCCCAAAGCGACTGCGCTATTCTGTGCCGAAAGCACGGAAACACATTTTGGCCAAGATGTGAAAAATGACAGCTGTACTGTTCATCAGGAGGTGTGAAAAAATGGCAGTGTTGAAAATCTGGTGTGAAAATATTACTAATTTGCGAAGTTACAAGGGTGCGTGGAAATTGCATAACACATGCTCGTAACACAATCATATTATGGACTTTCATCACAAAATTTTCAACATAGGCATTTTAGGACCTCTGCTCATAAACATTGTCACTGTGGCTTTCTTAATGTTCCCAAACACTGATTTCCTACAGCGACCGCACTATTCTGCTCCGGAAGTGCGAAAATGCATTTCAGCCAGGATGTGAAAAATGACAGCTGTACTGTTCATAAGGAGGTGTGGGAAAATGCCAGTGTTGAAAATCTTGAGTGAAAATATTGTAAATTCATGAAGTTATGAGCATGTGTAGCAACTGCGCAATGCACGCTCATAAAACAGTCATTTTTGGGATTTGTTTCTACCAAATTTATTACTCAGCTCAGTTAGAGAAATAAGCAGAACAAATAAATATGTATTATTACAGCAATCATAACAGCATAGCTCACTACTTAGCCCAGTTAGAGAAATAAACAGAACAACTTAATCTGTATTATTACAGCAATCCTAAAAGTATCCAATCATTTCTTTGTCTCCACTCCAGAGACCCTGCTGTAATATAGGACCACAGAGAGCCCCGAGTGGGAGGGTGGGCAACTCTAAAGTCCCAGCAGAGCTCCACTGAGCTCGCTCACTCCCCTTCTATGATTCTCTCATTCTATTTCTCCCAACACTGCAGGCTGCCCTTTTGTACTGGCTTCTGCTTTCGTTGGTGCCTTTTTCTGCCCACAAAGAAATCTGCAGCAGTCCTGACACAGTTCCGTTGAGCTCGCTTACTCCCCCTCTCTCACTTGCTCATTCTGTTTCTCTCAGCGCTGCAGGCTGCCCTTTTGTTCTGGGCTCCTGCCTATGTTGGTGCCTTTTTCTGCCCACAAAGAAGTTCACAGCTGTCCTGACAGAGCTCTGTTGAGGTCATCACTCCCCCTCTCTCACTCGCTCATTCCATTTCTCTCAGCGCTGCAGGCTGCACTTTTGTACTGGGCTCCTGCCAGTGTTATTGCCTTTTTCTGCCCACAAAGAAATCTGCAGCAGTCCTGATAGAGCTCCGTTGAACTCGCTCACTTCCTCTCTCTCACTCGCTCATTCTGTTTCTCCCACCACTACAAGCTGCCCTTTTGTACTGGGCCCCTGCCTGAGTTGGCACCTTTTTCTGCCCACAACTAAATCTGTAGCATTCCCAACAGAGCTCAGTTGAGCTCACTCACTCCCCCTCCCTCACTCGATCTTAATCTGTCCCAAACACTGATTTCCCACAGCAACCATGCTGTTCTGCGCCAGAAGTGCAAAAACATGTTTTGGCCAGGATGTGAAAAATGACATCTGTACTGTTCATAAGGAGGTGTGAAAGAATGCCAGAGTTGAAAATGTGGCGTGAAAGTATTACAAATTTGTGAAGTTACTAGGGTGCAGGGAAACAGTTCAACGCATGTTTGTAACACAGTCATTTTATAGACTTTCGTCACCAAATTTTCAACATAGGGATTTTAGGACCTCTGCTCATGAACAGTATCACTGTCATTTTCTTAATCTATCCCAAACACTGATTTCCCAAAGCAACCATGCTATTCTGTGCTGGAAGTGTGAAAACACATTTCAGTCAGGATTTGAAAACCGGCAGCTTTACTGTTCTTAAGGAGGTGTGAAAAAATGCCAATGTTGAACATCTGGCGTGACAATATTACAAATCTGCAAAGTTACAAGGGTGCGTGGAAACTGCGCAATGGACACTTGTAACACAGTTATTTGATGGACTATCATTACCAAATATTTTCAACATAGGCATTTTAGGACCTCTGCTCATGAACAGTGTTACTGTCATTTTCCTAATGCGTCCCGAACACTGATTTCCCAAAATGACCACGCTATTCTGCACTGCAAGTGTGAAAACACATTTCGTCCGGGATGTGAAAAATGACAGCTATACTGTTCATAAGGAGGTGCGTAAAAATGCCAATGTTGAAAATCTGGAGTGAAAATATTGCAAATTCGCAAAGTTATGAGCGTGCTTAGCAACTGTGCAATGCACGCTCATAAAACAGCAACTTGGGGAATTTTTTCCACCAAATTTGCAACATAGGCTTCTTGAGAGCCCACCTCATGAACACTGGCACTGTCGTTTAGTTAATCGGTCCTGAAAGGAGATTCCATGCAGTGACCGCAAAATCACCTTTCAGGACTGCATAATGCAATGACAGTGGCTGAATTCACGAGGAGAGGTCCCAATAACCCCATGTTGAAAATTTGGTGCCAACATTCCCAAAAATGCCTGACTCAGTTAAGAAGGGAGATAAAACCTTTTATAGGTACATCAGGTAACAAAGGAAGACCAAGGGAGGGATAGTGAGGCTTAATAAAGGGGAGGTGGGGTGGGCAGAGGGTGACTGTGAAAAGGCAGAGATACTAAACAAATATTTTTGCTCAGTATTTACAAATGAAGAGGGGGGAGGTACCTAAAACAAACAATAGAAACACTCTGGATACAGGAGTTGATACCAGCCCATTTACAGAAGAAAGGGTTCTGAAAGAACTCTTAAAACTGAAGGTGGACAAAGCAATGGGGCCTGATGGGATTCATCCCAGAATTCTAAAAGAACTAAGGGTAGAACTAGTGACACCACTGACTACCCTCTTTAACAAATCATGGGAGGATGGTGTGGTACCCGAGGACTGGAGGAGGGCAGATGTGATTCCCCTTCACAAAAGTGGGAGCAAGGAGGAAGCAGGAAACTACAGACCTGTCAGTTTAACCTCAGTGATAGGGAAAATGATGAACTCACTTCTGAAGGAAAGAACTGCCAAGTATCTAGAGGCCAGAGGGGCATAGGACCCAAGGCAACATGGATTCACAGTGGGAAGGTCATGCCAGATGAATCGAATAGATTTCTTTGACTGGGTGACCAAAGTAGTAGATCAGGGAGGGGCTGTGAACATGGCCTACCTAGACTTTAGCAAGGCATTTGACACAGTCCCACACAAAAGATTAATATACAAGTTAGCCAGCCTGGGAGTGGGTCCCAAGATGGCAGCCTGGGTAAAGAATTGGCTGGAGAATAGGACACAGCAATTAATAGTAAATGGAGTCCACACTGAAGAAAGGGGGGTTACTACTGGAGTACCGCAGGGCTCAGTATTAGGACTGGTCCTCTTCAATGTCTTTATAAGTGACATTGCAAAGGGACTAGAAGGAAAAGTATGTCTCTTTACAGATGACACAAAGATCTGCAACAGAGTTGATGCACAAGGTGGGGTGGAAAGGATGAGAAGGGACTTGGCAAGGTTAGAGGAACGGTCAAACGTATGGCAGCTTAGATTTAATGCTAAGAAGTGCAAGGTAATGCACCTGGGAAACAAACACTTAGGGGAAGAGTACACAATGGGGGGCAAGATACTAACAACAACAACAATGGAAAGGGACCTGGGGGTAGTCATATCAGATGACCTAAAGGTGGGCAAGCAATGTGAGAGGGCAGCAAGGAGGGCTGGGGGGATACTGGGATGCATAGGGAGAGGCATCACCAGTAGAAAGTAGGAAGTTATTATCCCTCTGTACAGACAGCTGGTGAGACCCCATCTGGAGTACTGCGTGCAGTTCTGGAGACCCAATTTCTGCAAAGACATAGACAGGATGGAAGCTGTCCAGAGGAGGGCAACTAAAATGGTGCTGGGTCTGCACCGGAAGACATATGAAGAGAGATGAAAGGAGCTTAATATGTATAGCCTCAAGGAAAGGAGGGAGAGGGGGGACATGATAGAAACTTTCAAGTACCTCAAGGGAATCAACAAAGTCCAAGAAGGTAGCATCTTTCAAAAAAAGAGGTGTGCAAGAACAAAGGGGCACAATTTGAAGATAGAGGTGGGGTGGCTCAGGGGTAATTTAAGGAAGTATTTATTCACAGAGAGGGTTGTGGATGCATGGAACGGCTTTCCGGAGGAGGTTGTGGAGTCAAAAACAGTGATGGAATTCAAGCATGCATGGGACAGTCATAAGGCAATTCTAGGGGTTGGGGGTAGGAAGAAGTAGGCTGCTGGTTAACTAGGATCTGCAGCTTATCCATTAGGTAGGGAAATGGGCAGACTGGGTGGGCCAAGCGGTCCTTATCTGCCATCAAATTCTATGTTTCTATGTTTCTATATGCACCAAAGTTGAAAAAACCCTATTTATACCATTATAGAGCTTACTGGCATTTCCTCAGTTCGCAGTCAGCTTTGAAGAATGCAGATGTGTTCCTGGTCCACCGAAGATTGTTGCATCAGGGTCCAGAGGTATGTATAGGGTGAGGGGGGTGTGGGGAGGCAGGGCACACAGATGGTGGATGCAGGTTGAGGAGAGGGCAGGGAGACCGCGAGGGACCATTTTCTTTTTTCACAGGTTTAAAAAAAAAATTACGGGATGGTTTTTCTTTTTCAGGGGCATTTGGCATACTGGGATAGGCTTCCAGCATGCCACTTGAGTGTTTGGGGGGAATTTGTAACCGACTGTGGATTGGGCACCCCCATCGGCACATATGGAAGGTGGGCACAAGAGCCGAGGGGATTGGGCACCCTCTTGGCACACAGAATGAAAGCAGATTTTTATGCCAATGGGGAGGGCCCCCCATTGGCAAGGGAAAGGGGGATTGAAGCCGGCTGGGGATTGGGCACCTATCTGCAAGCACTGCAATGAGGGGTCACTCCCTCATTGCAGCGGATGACGCTGCACTGACGAGGTGGCCCCTGATTGCAGCAGCTAAAACTTTTCAAGGTTGTTGCACACTGGCTGAACTAGTGTCAGCCACAGCATGCCACCCCATTGGGGAATGTGGGCCAAGCCTCCAAAGGCAGTGGGGGAACTGGCCACAACAGTGCTGCACCTCCACAGCCTGCTTCTGCAGCAAGCTGCCGCAAGATGTTTCTTGGCGCGACACGCTAAATCAACATAAAAAGGATATTGATAAGGGCTATAAATAGAGCAAAATGGTGTTTCTTTTGCAACAAAATTCACTTCCAAGCTTTTCAAATATGGCTATAGGTTTCTCAATAAACTATGATATATATATAGCATTCACAGAGTAACTCATGCATTCTCTCTGTCTCACTTCATAGGTTCATAGTAATGATTTTAGGCCTAGTGGAAGGCTAGGTTTGCTGGCCAAGGCACCTATCTTCACCTGAGCTCTTTCCTTTTAGCTTGCTTGAAAGGACATACCTAAGAACCTTACCAGAGTAAGAGAAAGGATTAAGACTTTTGACTAGGCAGATTCACTGTGTGTTGTTGTTTTTATTATGTACACACAGGGATTGTTACTGTTTGTTGCCAACATTTTGTTGCTTTATTTTTCTCTGATTTACATTGCTGTTGCTGGGTCTACCTTCTGCTGCATCATTACAAGGTGTGCCTACAGGTGTGTGCTAACAGATCACTGCTGTAATCTTCTGATTCAAATTGTCTTTTGCAAGGTATATCTTTTGTTACTGCTTTATTTTTCTCTGTAGCAAAGTGTTTCTTACAGGGTATATCTTCTGTGAAATTATTAGAGGTGGTGCATACATTTTTGTGACTTTTTATCATTAGGCTAAGCAAAATTACTGTTTGCCCCTATTTTATTTATTTATTTTTTGCTGAAAAGGTTTTTTTTTTGTCTCAGAGTTGTTGCAGACTCCTTCTCACATTGAAGACAGGGAGAGTTAGAAAGCAGCCGCAGCTTCCTTGAATCAAGGAGGTTATTTTCTAGACTACACTAAACTGAATTATTACTTTTTGGACCTGTGTAAGTAACTAGTATTGATTCTGTTTTTGGGGTGGACTTTTCTTAGATTTAACTTTAATTTGCCAGGGAGGAACTGTAGCTGGGAGATATTTGCAGTCAGTTGTGACTAGACCTGTTACTTAACCTTTGTGAAATAAGTGTCTGAAAGGAAGGAAGGTACTCCCCGGGGTGGAGGGTAAGAGTTGTAGGTGATAGCTTCTGGACAGCATAGATTTACTCCCACCCACCCTTCCTCTCACCCCACCCACCCCAAGTGCATAAGTTCCTTTCTAGCAGGGGTTCTGACATCACTTCCTCAAAACTGCTAACAACATACACCTGTTCGTATCCTTAAAAGCACAGCACACTGAATAGGGGGTAGAGACACTCACAAGCTTGCACACACTAAAACAAGAACAAAAAAAAAAGCATCTGTAACTGGAAGGGACACAGACATGTGGGGAGTGGTGCAATGCACTGGCTGTGGAGCAGCAGCCTTCCGGAAGACATTCTGGAAACTGCATTGCTACCCTATTTGCAGGCACCTCTCTGGTCTGAGGGAGGAGGTTGTTCATCTCCGTGCTGACCTGGCAAGGATTTGGGAAACCTGATCCCCCACTCAGGGACCACACAGGCCACTGCCACTACCTCAGAGATTGCCAAGAAAGAGGAGTGGTTGGACCACGGTGGGCTCAGGGAGGGTGAGGATAGGGGAACAGAGGTGCATCCCTCCAGTTGTGCCTCTCCACAATTCATTCACCACTCTGGTGAAGCATGGTTCCTCTATGGAGGTACTTGCAGTGGAGACCAAGGAGGATGCTGGGAACTTCCACAATGGACACCCACAGGAGGGTGGCCCAGGACCCCACAGGGGAAGGAAACAACTCCTGGTGGGGGACTCAATTGTTAGGGGGTAGAACTGGGGGAGGGAGGGGAAAGGGAGGTAAAGAGCCTGCCCTATGCCAAGGCTTGAAGGGACAGGAAATGAATCCTTAGGATCAAGGGAGCAGCGGCAAGGGGGAGGGAGCTGGATGTCATTATCCACCTAAGGATGAATGACCTGGCAGAGAATGGGATCAGAGCAGTACAACAGAAATTTGTAGAGCTGGGGAGGGGCCTTAGACAAGTAGCACAGATGGTAACCTTCTCGGAAGTGCTACCTGTCTATGGCATGGATGAGGCTAGGGCACTCCGTACCATGGGATTCAATGACTCATTGAAAAGCTGGTGCAGAGCTCAGGAATTTGGCTTCACTGGGGACTGGGGCTCCACCTGGAGGGATGCAGGCCTATACAGGCATGATGGTCTGCATCTATCCTGGAGGGGGACCAGGATCCTATGTGATAGGTTTAAATGCTTCAGTGGCAAGCATTTAAACTAGCCAAGGGGGCACTGAAGAGGAGAAGGGAAATCCTAGCCCCCCACCCCAAAAAATTGGGTAATTAGTAAGGTAAACACCAAAATAGAGCAGTCAATAGGGAGAAGGGCTGGGGTAAATGGAGAAAAAGACAAAGGCAGTAGGGACAAGGATGGGCCAAAAAGAAATAAAGCCATAAAAAAATGGAGGGTAATGAGTACCAATGCCCTAAGTCTAGGTAAAAAGCTCCCTGAAATGGTGCCCTTGATGGAAGAGGGATGCCTGGTTATTGTGGCAGCCACAGTAACATGGTACACAGAGAACTATGACTGGGAAGTCAACATACCAGGGAATACAATCTACAGGAGGAACAGGGAGGGAAGAAGAAGAGGAGGAGTAGCTCTCTATGTAAGGGAAGGGATCAAAGCAACAGAACTAAAGGGTAAACAGGGAGGAGATGAGGCACTGTGGGTCATCCTAGAGACTGGAAATGGCTCCATAATCTGTACAGGGGTTGTATACAGACCCCCATCTCAGGGGGAGGAAATTGACAAGGAAATGATAGAAGGCATCCTTGGGATAGCAGAGAAAGGGGAGATATTGCTGATGGGGGACCTGAATATGCCAGATGTTGACTGGAGCACCTTTGCTGCAGCCACATCCAAGAGCAGGGCCATTCTTGATGCCCTACAGGGGGCATGCCTCTGACAGTTAGTTTTGGAGCCCACTCGGGAGAGAACAATCTTAGACCTGGTACTCTCAAATGGGGATGGAGAGATGATCTCTGATCTTGAAGTTGGTAGCCATGTGGGAACAAGTGACCACCAAACAGTGTGGTTCACGATAAACTTAGCTGTAGAGTCAAGCCATACAAAAGTGAAGGTACTGGACTTCAGGAGGGCTGATTTTGTCAAAATGGGAGAGTGCCTCAGAAAAGCACTAGCAAACAGGCAAGAAGGTGGGGTGAAGCAACAATGGGGAAACATCAAAACCACCATCACAGAGGCAACAAGTCTTTGTGTGAAGCAAATAAACAAATTAAAACGAAGGAAAAAAACACTATGGTTCTCAAAAGAAGTGGCAGGGAAGGTAAGGGAAAGAAAGATAGCATTCAGGAAGTATGAGGAAACACAGAAGGAGCAGGGCAGAGAACTGTACCAGTTAAAGCAGAAGGAAGCAGGGAAGGCAGTCAGAATAGCAAAGTCCCAAACCGAGGAAAAGACAGCCAACTCGGTTAAGAAGGTGGATAAAACCTTTTATGGGTACATTAGGGAGAAAAGACAGACTAAGGCAGGGATACTGAGGTTGAACAAAGAGGAAGGTGGTTGGGCAGAGAGCGACAGTGAAAAGGCAGAGATACTGAATGAATACTTCTGCTCAGTATTCACAATGGAAAAGCAGGGGGAAATACCTAATCTGGTCAATAGAAGCACTCTGGATAGGGGGGTTGATATTAGTCCTTTCACAGGAAGAAAGGGTTCTGAAAGAACTCTTAAAACTGAAGGTGAGTAAAACGATGGGGCCGGATGGGATTCACCCCAGGATTTTAAAAGAACTAAGGGAAGAACTAGTAACACCACTGACTACCCTTTTTAATAAATCATGGGAGGATGGGGTGGTATCTGAGGACTGGAGGAGGGCGGATGTGATTCCCCTTCACAAAAGTGGGAGCAAGACAGAGGCAGGAAACTACAGACCTGTCAGTTTGACCTCAGTGGTAGGGAAAATGATGGAATCACTTCTGAAGGAAAGAATTGTTGAGTACCTAGAGGCCAGTGAGGCACAGGACCCAAGGCAGCATGGATTCACAGTGGGAAGGTCATGTCAGACAAATCTAATTGATTTCTTTGACTGGGTGACCAAAGCAGTAGACCAGGGAGGGGCTGTGGACATGGCCTACCTAGACCTTTGCAAAGCATTTGACGCAGTCCCACAAAAAAGATTAATAAACAAATTAGCCAGCCTGGGAGTGGGTCCTAGGGTGGTAGCCTAGATAAAACACTGGTTGGACAACAGGACACAGCGGGTAATAGTAAATAGAGTCCACAGTGAAGAAAGGAGGGTTACTAGTGGGGTACTGCAGGGTTCAATACTGGAGCCGGTCCCTTTTAATACATCTTTATAAGTGACATTGCAGAGGGACTGGAAGGGAAAGTATGACTCTTTGCAGATGACACAAAGATCTGCAACAGGATTGATACACAAGGTGGGGTGGAAAGGATGAAGAGAGACTTGGCAAGGTTGCAGGAATGGTCAAATGTATGGCAGCTTAGATTCAATGCAAAGAAATGTAAAGTAATGCTCCTGGGAAACAAAAATCCAGGGGAAGAGTACACAATGGTGGGTGAGATACTGACAACAACAAAAATGGAAAGGGACCTGGGGGTACTCATATCAGATGACCTAAAGGTGGGCCAGCAATGCGAGAAGGCGGTAAGATGGGCTGGGGGATACTGGGATGCATAGGAAGAGGCAGCACCAGTAGAAAACAGAAAGTTGTTGGCCCTCTGTACAGACAGTTGGTAAGACCACATCTGGAGTACTGTGTACAGTTCTGGAGACCCCATCTCCTCAAAGACATAGACAGGGTGGAGGCTGTCCAGAGAAGGGCAACCAAAATGATGCAGGGTCTGCATCAGAAGAGATATGAAGAAAGACTAAAGGAACTAAAGATGTATAGCCTTGAGGAAAGGAGGGAGAGGGGGGACATGATAGAAACTTTCAAATACCTCAAGGGAATCAACAAAGCTCATGAGGGTAGCATCTTTCAGAAAAAGAGATGTGCAAATACAAGGGGCACAATTTGAAGATAGAGGGGGGGATGGCTCAGAGGTAACGTGAGGAAGTATTTCTTCACAGAGAGGGTTGTGGATACATGGAACAGCCTTCCTGAGGAGGTCGTAGTCAAAAACAGTGGGGAAATTCAAGAATGCATGGGACAAACATAAGGCAATTCTAGTGGGGGGTGTAGGAGGAAGTAGGCTGTTGGTTAACTAGGATCAGCAGCTTATCTGTTAGGTAGGGAAATGAGCAGATTAGGTGGGCCAAGCGGTACTTATCTGCAGTCAAATTCTATGTTTCTATGTTAGTAGCTTTAAGAGCCATATATTGGGCTGCCAACTTTCAGTGGTCATAGTCCCATTTCCTTTCTCCCATGTATTTGTTCAATGGTTTTTTGAAAGCTGACAAACTATTTGCACTTATAACTTCAGTGGGAAGTGCATTCCAAGCATTTACCATGCATTTGTTAAACCACCTTCCCCTTTTTGTTGCTTTAAATCTTCCCTTGTTTAGTTACCAATGATGCCCCCTTGTTTGCATGCCTGAACTTGTTTTCCAACATAAGCCAGCTCATTCATATAACATCTCATTTGTTATTGCTTTATACACAAAACAGAGGTCCCCTCTGACTCTTCTGTGACACTGAATGAAATCCTAAAGATTGTAGTCTGTTTTTATAGTCCATACCTTTTACAGAGCTTGTTCTCCTCATGTACCTGTGCTGTATTTGTTTCTCCTTTTTATCAATACCTACAGTATATTCTGGGGTGCACTAAAGAGGGCTCCATATTCCAGTACTGGTCTCACAGTGACCTGTACAAGGGCACCAGTGCCTCCTCTCTTCTACTCCTAATATTATGTTCCACGTGATTCCATTAGCCCATTTTACTATTTCAAAGTTATGTTTATCAAAGCTAAGATCACTAGATATGAACACCCCAAGTCCTTTTCCTGCTAAACATGTGTTTTGTATTTATTGTTCAGTATATATTGTGCATGTTTGTTATTTGCACCAAAATGCATCATCTTGCATGTATCTAAACTGAATCTAGCTTATGTTCCACAGCCCATTCCATAGTATGTTTAGCTGTTCCTAGAAATTCTTTATAGACTCCATATCATTTACTACTGCACCAACTTTGGAGTCATCTGTATATTTGCAGATCCAAACTCCGTTAGCTACTTGCATTGTGGAGATCATAGTATGAAATAACCTGGGACCCAATATGGATCCCTGAGGCAATCCGCTGGTAACCCTTCCCTCAGAAGACAAATATCCCCTTATTTCAACTTTTTGCACCCTTTTTTGTAGCCACTGTGAGATCTATTCTATTAAATATGATTTTACCCCTAGTTACTGTAGTGTTTTTAATAATATGTCTTGTGACACAGAGTCAAATGTCTTTTTAAAATCCAAAAACACTATGTCCACAGGCATGCCCTCATCCAGGGCCTCACTCACTGGCTCAAAAAAGCTCATCAAATTGCTTACACAGGATCTACCAGCTTCAAAACATGCTGTGAGACATCTATGTGATTTAATTGTTTTAAATGTTCATCCAAAACTCATTCTCAAAACTTTCCATGATTTTTCCGATTACTGATGTGATGCTAATTGGTCGATAGTTCCTTACATCTATAGTATCTTCTAATTTATGTAATGGGGTTATGTGGGCAATTCTCCACTCTTTCAAGACTTTACCCTCTCTTAGAGATTTATTGTACAATATTGATAGGGGTACTGATAATGCTCCAGCCATTTCTACCAGAAATCTCGGATGATATCCATCAGAACCAACTGATTTGAACTTTTTTAATTTACTTAACTTCTCCTTAACCTGTCTGGCTGTTATTTTTGGCAGTTCTGCCTGCCCCACATTTACATTCTCTTCATTTTGGTAGGTATTATCATCATTCTGATGTATGCACAGAAAACATTTTTTAAACTCATTGGGCATGGCTCCCTCTCCTTTTATTTCTATGTCTCCATCTTTCAACAGTTTTATTTGATTTTCCCCTTGTTTTAGGCTCCCAATATAATTCAAAAAGGTTTTTCCATTATCTTTGGTTACCTTTTCTAAGCCTAATTTGTCGTGTGCCCTTGCCCTTCTTATGGCTTTTTTTTACAAATATTTATCTGCTTTCTAGATTTATCAATTCTGTGTGGAGATGGCTTAGTCTTTAATTTTTTATATGCCTTTTCTTTTTTATTCATCAGCCTTCGAAGTTTTTTGGAAAACCATTTTGGAATTGTACTTTTATTGTTATATTTCACTGATTGTGGAACATATTTAGCTATGCACATCTGGAGTATATTATTTATTTTCTCCCATGCTTCCTCAAGTAACTATTTTTCAATCCCTTTCCATTCATACATTGACAGTACTTGTTTTATTTGAAAATAGTCTACCTTATTATAATTTACTTCAGTTTTTCCAACTATCCTTAGAGTGTCCTCAGATAAGGTGCACTTAATCAGTCACTGCTTCCTAATGGGTGCATGCCCCCAACCCCTCTCAATGCATTCTCTATGTTACTTAGTATTATGTCCAACAATTGGTTATCTCTTGTATTCTCCTTAAGTACTTGGATTAATCAATTGTTCACGCATATATCTAGGAATTTACCGTCTATAGATTTTTTTCCCTGGTACTGTATGTGTCCCAACAAATGTTTGGAAAATTAAAATCATCCATCACGATAGTATTTTCTGTAATCATACCACTAACAATCTCCTCTAAGAATTTTAGGTTTTCCATTTCATTTAAATTCGAGGATCTGTAACACACTCCTATGTTAATACTTTTCTTCTGAGTTTGTATCTTTAGCCACAGTTGCTCCACATACCTGACCTCAAGATTATGTTCTAGTACCTGAGCTTTAAAAACATAGAAACATAGAATCTGATGGCAGATAAGGACTGCTTGGCCCACCTAGTCTGCTCATTTCCCTACCTAATGGATAAGCTGCAGATCCTAGTTAACCAACAGCCTACTTCCTCCTACCCCCCACTAGAATAGCCTTATGTCTGTCCCATACATTCTTGAATTCCCCCACTGTTTTTGACTCCATAACCTCCTCAGGAAGCCTGTTCCATGCATCTACAACCATCTCTGTGAAGAAATACTTCCTCACATAACCTCTGAGCCATCCCCCTATCTTCAAATTGTGCCTCCTTGTTCTTGCACATCTCTTTTTCTGAAAGATACTACCCTCTTGGACTTTGTTGATTCCCATGAGGTATTTGACAGTTTCTATCATGTCCCACTCTCCTCCTTTCCTCAAGGCTATACATCTTAAGCTCCTTTAGTCTTTCTTCATGTCTTCTGGTGCAGACCCTGCACCATTTTGGTTGCCCTCCTCTGGACAGCCTCCACCCTGTCTATGTTTTTGTGAAGATGGGGTCTCCAGAACTGTACACAGTACTCCAGATGTGGTCTTGCCAACTGTCTGTACAGAGGGCCAACAACTTCTTGTTTTCTACAAGTTATGCTTCTCCCTATGCATTCCAGTATCCCCCCTGCCCTCCTTACTGCCTTCTCACATTTCTGGCCCATCTTTAGGTTATCTGATATGACTACCCCGAGGCCCCTTTCCATTTTTGTTGTTGTTAGTATTTCACCCCCCCCATTGTGTACTCTTCCCCTAGGTTTTTGTTTCCCCCGTGCATTACTTTGCACTTCTTTGCTTTAAATCTAAGCTGTCATACATTTGACCATTCCTCCAACCTTGCCAAGTCCCTTTTCATCCTTTCCACCCCACCTTGCATATCAACCCTGTTGCAGATCTTTGTGTCATCTGCAAAGAGACATACATTTCCTTCTAGTCCCTCTGCAATGTCACTTATAAAGACATTAAAAAGGACTAGCCTCAGTACTGAACCCTGCGGTACCCACTAGTAATCCCCTTTCTTCACTGTGGACTCCATTTACTATTATCCTTGTGTGCTGTTGTCCAGCCAGTGTTTTACCCAGGCTACCACCCTGGGACCCACTCCTAGGCTGGTTAATTTGTTTATTAATCTTTTGTGCGGGACTGTGCCAAATGCCTTGCCAAAGTCTAGGTAGGCCATATCCACAGCCCCTTCTTAGTCTACTACTTTGGTCACCCAGTCAAATAAATCAATTATATTTGCCTGGCATGACCTTCCTGCTGTGAATCCATGCTGCCTTGGGTCCTGTGCCCCATTGCCCCCTAGGTACTCAACAATTCTTTCCTTCAGAAGTGATTCCATCACTTTCCCTACCACTGAGGTCAAACAGACAGGCCTGTAGTTTCCTGCCTCTGTCTTGCTCCCAATTTTGTGAAGGGGAATCACATCTACCCTCCTCCAGTCCTCAGGTACCACACCATCCTTCCATGATTTATTAAAAAGGGTAGTTAGTGGTGTTATTATTTCTTCCCTTAGTTCTTTTAGAATTATGGGGTGAATGCCATCAGGCCCCTTTGCTTTATTCACCTTCAGTTTTAAGAGTTCTTTCAGAACCCCTTTCTTCTGTGAAAGGACTAATATCAACCCCGTATCCAGAGTGCTTCTATTGACTGGATTGACTGGACTGGAATTGTAAACGTGTTGCTATATCTACCCCAACTCCACCCCCATTTTTATGTGTTCTTGGTTTGTGGAAAAAGTCAAACCCATCTATTTTATCTTCCCAATCATTTTCCTTTAACCAGGTCTCTGTCAGACCACTTATTCACTTACTCCACTTGTACAATTATTTAATGATGGCAGATACAGAGCCACACTTGACCCACCGGGTGCTCTGTGACAACCACAAGTGTCCTAGTTAAGCTGTCACGGCACACCGAACACGCAAAAATGCTGTCCACAGTTCAATTCTAGTTAAGTCTTCATAAAAGCCAATGACTTGGTGAAACGTTAAGACATTTTGTTACAGTGGGATTCTGAGGTAATACTGTGTGCTCCAAGAGGTGATTCAATAAAATCCTATATATTTCACTAAAATTGAACTGTGGACAGCATTTTTGTGAGTTCAGCATGCCGTGACTGCCCAACTAGAATTATTAAATGATACTAGAGATGTTACAAAGTGCTGTTTCACTGACAAAGATATACTTGTAACAAAATCACAAACTGCCATTTGCAAAAACCTCTTGAACTGAGCCAACTTTGCCAAATTTGAAGTCTAGCACTCTTTGCAAAACTATGTGATGTACTTCACCAATGCATTTGATGCTGCTTTGCAAAAGTTGAGTAGGCTGAACCACATAGTTACATTAGTGGAGGAAGCACAGGGAGTGAACCATGTGACAGCACACAGTCCTAGCCTGTTTTGTGGAAGGAGTAGGGTATGCCTTTATTGTGCTATAAAAAACATCAGACAAAAACTGAAAAACTGCCTAATTTAGATCAGATTTTTTTTTTTTAAGTTTGGATCTAGAGTGCTTCTAAGAGTGATCAGAAGTGATGTGAAAGCAAGTATACATATTTGTGCACTGTCTGGTACAGTCCTCAGTTGGTTTAAATCATTTCTCACTGGCAGGACACAGAGAGTGGTGGCTGGGATTTATTCCTCGATGCCTCTCCCCGTGTCATGTGAGGTTCCACAGGGCTTCATCTTATCCCCAATGTTATTTGCAGTGTATATGCTGCCACTGGGGGACATTATAAAGCAGTATGGGCTGAGTTTTCACTGCTATGCAGATGATATTCTACATGTCCTTTTGCCCAAGCAGGGTGATGTGGTCTCTGTCTTTAATAATTTCCTATCTGAGATCCAGGGTTGGAAGAGTGCCAACTGGCTGAGGTTGAATCCAGATAAGACTGAGGTGTTGGTGGTTGAGCCAGGTTGCCAAAGCATGAGGTTGCAGGCCGGTCAATTCTCTGGACTTTGACTGGGAGATGCCCAGCTGCTGACCTCAAATCAGGCACGAAATCTGGGTGTTGTGTTTGATCGCTAGGATTAAGCACCTGATTCCACCTGGCAATTTACCAACTCTGGTCCATGCCTTTGTAGCCTCATGCCTTGATTACTGCAATGCCCTACAGCATACCTAGAGTTACAGGGGGTTGATATTCGCTGATTGCAGCTAGGGTAGAATGCGGTGGCCAGGTTGTTGACTGGCTTACCAAGAGCATGCCATATCACACCCATGCTGCACCATCTGCACTGGCTGCCGGTATATTGGTGAATCACATAAGAACATAAGAATGTGTCAGCATAAGGGGACCATGTGCTCCATTTAGTTTGCCCAGACTGCCTACCCCCTATTCTGTTCTTCATCTGAGATTACCGAAGTACGTGTCCCATGCTAGCTTAAAAGCAGCAAATGTTTTGGCCTCAACAACATCTGGTGGTAAGCTATTCCAAGGGTCCACCACCCTCTCTGTGAATAGAGAAGCTGCAAGGCATTGCAGCAGCTGGTCATTTGTCTGGGGCCCTCCCTCCCTGGACCTGGAAGGAATGTAGGGGACCTCTCCCTGGGGTGAACAGATGTCATGGCAACACCATGTGGGGATGTCCCACAAGGCTGCCTGGAGGTGGTAGCACTGGGAGGAGGGCAGAGAAAGAAGGGATTTCTGAGCTGAGGGCCAGCAGCTCTCCCTTCTTTCCCCTCCATTCGTCAAACTGGAAACAACTCCTGTGACCAGCAGTCAGACTGAGATAAGAGCCTTTTTTCTGGGCCTTGCTGTTGGGGGGAGGGGAAGTACACAGAGCAGAAGATGTAATGCAATAGATTAAAATGCTGTCTCTAGTGCTGAGCATACCTGTTTACTGCTCTGAATTTTGCACAGTGCTATGATTTTCATACTCAAGTTTATCCTTGTCCTATATAGGTTTACTGATGTTCATAATAATTTTAGGGCTATTTCTGGACACACAAACTAATAAATCTTTGAGCAAAGTTGATAGAAATATCCCTTATTACTAACTATATGGGACCCATTATTTGTAGAAGTAATTTGCTAAAATAGGAAAGTGCCACACAGTCTGGCCTTGGCTATGATTTTTGATGGCCAGTGTTATGATGTTAACACTAAGAGGTTTAGAGGATGGTGCTGAGCCCTACGGGGGCTGTGGGTTTAATCATGTAAGGGATAATTCAGTCCCTCAGTGATCTGCAGAGTAGGTTGAGGCTTCAAGTGGCTTAGTTGGAAATAGCTGAGTTAATTATTTTCTCTGCTGGCATAGCTTCTAATTCATTGACAGGCATAATGCTTGGGGAGCATGGTCAGGAACCCAGTGGTACAATGGGGCTTCAGTTCTTCTGACCATTGCAGGTTCCTAATCTGCCCCCCTGCCACTGTTCCCCATCTTAATTGGTGGTCCCCTACCTTGGAGATGCTCCTGCGGTTGAGTGACCTTTGTCGCCTGGCTCCTTGGGGGCTCCGGGGGAAAGCACTGAGATGCGGTAGGAGTAGACCTTGGAAGGTGCACCACCATTCACCTGGTGGTTCTGACTGCCCTTGCAGGCAGAAGTAGTAGTGTACCAGGCACCTTATTCTTGGGTGGTTGGCTGTATGTGTGTGGGGCAGGGACCTGCAGCTTAATTAACTGATTCACACTCTATGGCTGGGTTATGTACCTCCTTTTCAGCTTCTGTCTGGTACATATGGGGGCTCGCATGCTAGCTTGATAGGTCAGCTCTCCAAAGGACTGAGGATGGAAGGCTCAGGTAAGAAGAGTTCCTTAGTTGGAGGCGACAACCTCAGAGTGGCCATCTTGTGAGTGGCAAGTCAGGGATCTTCTGCCTGTGGCTCTGACACTATGCAGGTCAGGAGTGATAGCATGGTCAGGGAAAGGGCAGGCAGCCTGAGCAGTGCCAACATGGCAGCAGCATGCCACACCCTTCATATGGTGGTCGGTAACAGTCCCATGCTGGTCACTGTCCTGCCTAGAGCTTGTCTGGTTCTGGCATTACCAGCGGTCACAGCAGAAGAGGGATTGGGCTTTTCATGATCGGACTTGATCAGTTAAAAAAAAGAGAAATGTTTGAGCCATGCTTGTTTTGGTGCCATGGGGCATGGGTTTGATTCCAGGAGTAGCTGCAGTTTTGGGGAAGGACACTGAGCCAAGTCCCGTGTCCAGCTCAGAGTTCGGTATTTTGTCAGTATGTGTTCCCTTTTCAAAGGATGCCCAGGCAACCTTCTGGGATGCAGTGTCACTAGTGCTCTGAGTAGTGCAGAAATAGCTGACTATGCAGTATTTGGGGGCAGCTGAAATCAGGAGTGGTCCATGTCGAAGCCCGCACATCTCTTACATGGTGGGTGGTTTGGCTATTCCTTAGAGTAGTGAGTGGTGCAGGACATGGGCACAGCCGGCAGGCTTGGGCCAGATCCAGGCCCATTTCAAGTATTTTGCATGTTACTCAGGCTGAACATTGGTGGCCAATGTCCCAGACTAGACAAGGCTAATTATCAGCCAGGAATGAGAGGGTGACACCCAGCAGACATGCCTGGGTAGGACTCGGCCACATCCATTGGCACGGGAGGTGCAGGATTGGAATTGTGCAGATTAAGTATCAGTGATGGTGGGCTACAGTAAACTTGGCGGTAGCTAGGATTAATGGCCACCAGGCATCATGAGAATGTTAGGCACGCAGGCAGTAGGGCTTGGAGCTAATAAGCACAGAACAGCAACTGGGGCAGCTTTGACATTGCCAACTTAATTTTATAAAAGAGGTGATAGCTCAGTGGTCTGGGGAATTACTGGTTAAGTTGTATAAAAACTGCTTCTCTTTTAGTGCAGCACCATGGTTTGGGAAAGGCAGAAGACAATGCAGGATTGCCCTTATCCACTTGAAGCAAGGCTGCGTAGTCCAGGCAGGGATGTAGTAATGGCTGAGCATCTCCTCCAGCTGCTAACATAGGCCACAGGTATACAGCTTAGTTGGAGGCTTTAAAGCCAATCAGAGCTGACTGGCTGCATATATTGTATGCTTAGCAGTGGTATTTGGTTCTTGCATTGTTCCTAGCTGCAACAAATGGTCTGGTTAGCAAAATACTGTCTGGTTGACAGGGTGACGAGCCTGTCCGTTGGCCATGGTACGAAAAAAAAAACAGGAAATGACATACAGTGGGTGGCAACAGACATGTGTCGTGGGTGTAGCTATTAGGACATCTGGTATGGTGCACTTTTGAAGACTGAGCTGCGGTAGGTAACCGGGGCATCTGCCTTGATGAGGCCAGGCTTACAGGAGAAATAGGGGTCCATCTTCTACCATTCTGCAGTTGGGAGCTTGAGTTCCTCAGGTGGCGGTCCACTATCAGCTTATGCTGCAAAAAGCTCAGTTCTACCTGAGTGCCCAGTCTTACAGGATATAAGCCTACTTCCCATTTGTGGATTAGTTTCCTAGCATGATGGGCACAGTGCATTGGTCCTTAGACATGCAGGAGCAGTAGCATCAATGAAGCTGGCCAAGGATTCGCACAATGGGGATTGTCACAGATGGGCAATTGCAACATGGAGCATGTTAGAGAGGGTACTGCATGATACAGAAGGGGAACATACAGCAAGCTTCCTCACTGGTATCTGAGAATGACAATCAATGGTTGCAGACATACCGGGGTGGTCATCATTAGGAGTACCATTTAGGGAAGCCCAGAGGGAGACAGTTCTTAATGAACATGATGTGGAAGAGTCTTAGTTTTCACCAGCATGTTTATCATTGTAGATATGGTCTTTAGTAGGCAACAGTCAGAGGAAGTCAGGAAATATGTTACTGTTTTAATGTTGGGACAGGTATTGTGTTTCATGTTTGGCAGGGCAAGGTTGCCCAAATCAGGGCTGTCTTGCAAAGCGGGACGGGTAGTAACTCTGGTTCTATTTAGGAGGGTACTGGACTGGTCAGAGCAAGGCAATAGCTACCAAGTTGATTAAATACAATCAGGTGGTCTTTAGCAGTAGACTCCCTCCCAGTCATAAGAATTATCTGGACCCCAGAGTACAAGGAGAGTTAGCTGGCTCAGGGCCCCCTCTTCTGCATGTTAAGCGACTGTGAGGTCCAAGTTGGGGACGGACCCCCCCCCCTTGGTTTGGTAGATTAGGGGCACTCCTTTCAGATACGGAAGTTAAATTAACGACTTGAAAAATAATTGTAATAGCATTGGCTTTGAGGCTGGTTGGCCAGGTCTACAGCTGCATACATGCGGGGTTGTGGGCTTGAATCCAGTCAGCATCTTCTCACCTTGCAAATGGATAAGTGAATACATGCATGGGAGGGGGTAGCGGGGAGCGTGAATGAGTTTTTAGGCTACAAGAGTCAGCATGCCTCCACCATAGATTCATCAGCCAATTAGCTATATGGCCCTGTAGAGGAGGCATGACAGGGAAGCATGGGTTGGACCATCACTGGTGGCATCACCAAGGAAGTCCCCTGCAGAGAGACACAAGTGGTGGGCCAGGTCACAATAACCCCCCATCCTGACAAGAAACTGACAGCCTTACAACAGCAGAGGTTGGGGTCAGGTTTAGCAGGTACTGAGGGCAGTCAAGGGGTGAAGGGACGGCTCTGAGTTGCAAAAGCTAGGGAATGCTCCAGGGGGTGACAGTGGCCCCTGCAGGTCCGAGATTAAACTTTCAGAAGTATATTGGGGGTGTCTTAGCAGGGCAGGCACACAAACCATGTAGTGTTGCTCAGATATCCTAGAAATCAGGATACCAACAGATACCTCCAATTTGGCCAGATAGTTGCTGTGGTAGAATAGTAGTGCTATCTGACCATGGATCATACCAGCTAGGATACCTGGATCCTAACCAGGATCCATCACTATCTGGCCATGGATCCTAACTATCTGCCCTAGGATCCATGGACCCTAACTAGGATACCTGTATCCTAACCAGGATCCATCACTATCTGGCCCCGGATCCTAACTATCTGTCATGTGATCTGGGGATCCTAACCAGGATACCTGGATCCTAACTAGGATCCATTACTATCTTACCCTTGATCCTGCATCTGTCTTTGGCAGGAAATCTGGTAGGATACAAATCAGGATACCAGCACTATCTGGCAGATAGTGGTAAGATCCACAAAAGCACTATCTGAGCAACACTAAGGCCATGCTGATCAGTACTCCATTGGTAGTGGGTGAGTCCCTTAATCAGGAGGAGTAGGACTCAAATCTGGTAAGGGTGAAGGACTTCTTCTCCTATGCATGCCTCCCCGTAACCTAGGGATCAGCAACTAGGCAGTGGTCAGAGGGGTGCAGCTGCACTGCCCAAGGTTGGCAGCATCCCCTCGGACCGGGACTGGTGACCAGATCAGTTCAGTAAAGTTTTCCAAGCTCACCAACTTTGAGTTAATCCAGGTGAGAGGACAGGCTCTGGTGCAGGAACTATAGGGGGCTACAGGGCAAGTTCTGAGTTGAAAAGGCTGCAAGAAGATGCCTGGGGTGCAGACTGGTGTCCTGGAGTCTGAGGGTACCGATCCCGAGGGGCATAGGGTAAAAGGTAAGGTGAATGGTAGGTAAAGTCACAGTAGGAACCGAACTGTCACATATTCTAGCTAGAGTTCTGAAGGAGAGGATCCAGCAGCCACACAAGTCATTGTTAGGTGCCCGATCTGGGATGCTCTGGGCGTTGTACAGAACATGGTGAGCATGCCACAGTCAGAGTAAATTACATAAATTTGCAGAGCTAATTGAAGTCCGGAACAAAGACTGTAGTAATGTATCATTGGGTTAGCTCCTAGGTGATATTGGGTAGATTCGACAGGCACCCCAGGTGTTTCCAGTTGGGACAGCTACAGTGGTGATGGTGGTGCACCATGATCCGAGGAGCATGGGCTGGGTGACAGGGCATTACCTTGGGGGTCATGGAGTGGCACGGACTGTGCCAGCTGGCACAACAGAAGGTATCAGGATGGCTTCTCCCAGCCCCTGGGATACCAGAGTGGAAGTAAGTATAGGTTGGAGTATGCTGATTTGCACCCCAGCAGGCAGTTGGTACCACAGCAAGTGGGAACAGGGTGAAATAGGAGATTCACAGGCAGCTTTGTGCTATATCAGTGGCATTTACACTAACTTTTTGTTGTCTCTTACAGGTTCCGTGGAAGGTACCAAAAGCAGAGAATAAAGCATGGGTGTCTCTGCTGTGCAGTTTCTGGGCCAGCCAGCTGGACTAAGGAATGGGCCCTTTGGGTACTGCCAGAAGGGCACAACTGGTGGATGGTGAGTCTAGTGCAGGGGCAGCACTTGATTCCTTCTTCAAAAGGGTTCGCAATGGATCACACCCAGGGCAGGAGTATGCCAGCCAGGTGCTGCAACCTGTAGATAGAAGGGGATGGTGAGTTGGGAACCTTAAGGCTGGGGAGAGTCTTCCCACAGGACTTGAGGGAGGAGAGAATGGTTTAAGTGCGTAATAGATGGATAGTTAGGATTTGACTGGGTACTTGGGTCTTGGAGGTAATTGCAGCAGCGGCTTTGGGGGGTCAGACGGCGTCCATCCTGTGGTGGCTCAGGGAGGATTGCAGACCGAGGGTACAAGAGGAAGAAGAAGGAAGAGATGAGTGGAATTCTTCTGAAGGGCCCATCACTTCCAGTTGGCATGAGGCTGGGGACAGCAAGATCCAAACCCGGATGGGAGGGGTCGTGATCCAACCTCATTAGGATTATTTCTCTGGCACAATGGCACCAGATGTGGGCAGCCACAAGGATGCTGGGCCCTATAACCTCACCTACTCCAGTCGGAGGGGCTTTGACTCAGGAGGTACATCACTCATCAGACCCACACCACGATAACCCATGAACTGGGGGCAAGAGTGTGGGATGCCTGTATGTAGGCTGTGTATCATTCCCACAGCGTACACTGCTCTTGAAAATAGGTGGTGATTTAGTCCAATAAATGCATGACTGTGGCCATTTCCTCCAAGACCTATGTGTTGTGTGGTTATTTTGGGGAAAGGGAAAGGGGAGGGGTCCCAGACAATAGAGAAGCTGCAAAGCATTGCAGCAGCTGGCCATTTGTCTGGGGCCATCCCTCCCTGGACCTGGAAGGAGTGTAGGGGACCTCCCCCTGGGGTGAACAGCTGTCATGGCAACACTATGGAGGGAGGACACACAAGGCTGCCTGGAGGCAGTGGCATTCAGAGGAGGGCAGAGAAAGAAGGGATTTCTGAGCTAATGGGCCAGCAGCTCTCCCTTCTTTCACCTCCATTTGTCGAACTCCCACCCACCCACCCTCAAAAAGCAGGGTAAGGGCAAGGAGGCAGGGCCCCCTTTGACTCATTATGGGTGACCGCCTTAGGGGTTGGGGAGTGAGTTTTCCCAATAAGCAGGGTTTTTCTGGGATTTTCACCTCCTCCAAAGGGTTATAAAATTTAGTGAGCAAAGTGAATTGATAATTAAAGAAATAGTTAATTATAAAGGAAGCTAGATGTCAAGGTAGAGAATCTGTTCAAGTGATGTTGAAATATGTTACAACTGTCACAGCCAAGTGTGGCAGCTCGGGAGGATTGCAGACTGAGGGTACAAGGGGAAAAAGGAGGAGATGAGTAGAATTCTTCAGAAGGGCTCTTCACTTCCGGTCAGCATGTGGCTGGGGACTGCAAGACCCAGACCTGGATGGGAGGGGTCATGGTCCAACCTCATTAGGATTATTCCTCATGCACAGCGGTGCCAGATGTGGGTGGCTGCAAGGGTCCTGGGCCCTATGACCTTACCCGCTCTTGTCAGATGGACTTCAACTCAGGAGGTACATCAGTCATCAGGCCCCCACCAGGGTAGCCCAAGAATTGGGGGCAAGCATGTGGGAGGCCTGCATGTAGGCTGCGTATCCTCCCGGCAGTGCACACTGCTCCTGAAAATAGGTGGTGAATTATTCCAATAAATGCATGGTTGTGGCCATTTCCTCCAAGACCTGTGTTGTGTGGTTATTTCTCGGAAAGGGAAAGTGGACAAGTAGAACTTACAAATGTTGATTTTTTTCACCTTCAAGGTCGGGTTGCTGACCTACTCTATGAGGCCCCACATGGACAGGGACCTGGCTACTTGCAAGATCTATGTGCCTATTGCCCCCTCTGCCCACTTCGCTCCACTGATGAGGTATTGCTAGAGGTTCCCACGGTCCGCTTGAAGACTTCTGGGGCACAAACTTTTTTTTTTTTTGGCACCTACCCTGTGGAACACTCTACCTCGTCAGATTAGAGAATGCCAGACCATCAATAGCTTTAAGACTGAATTGAAGACCTATCCCTTTGGCCAGGCATTTCCTGATGAAAAAAAGTATTTGAATCTGCTGTATTGTATATTTACATTTGCTATTAGATTAGCGGTTTTATACTGTGATTTTATGTTAATTTTATGTGAACTACGTTGTAAGTGCTCTGATCTACTGGAAGAGCGCAGAGAAATAAACATTTGATTTGACTTTTGATTCTATTGTGCTTACTCTCAGTGCTCTCAGCTGTGTCTGGATATGATACTGTGTGTCTTTTACGAGAATGCTTTCTGAGTCCATTCTCTGTGGTAGTAGTTTGGATTAGAAGTAAAGGGAGCTGAGGTTGGGGGTGATCATCATTTCACTGTCCGAATGATGCACTGTAAGTACATACAGCAGCACACAAGTGTATTCCACTACTTTTTCTAAACGGTATGACTTCTGTCATGTCTTATTGTTGTTGCACTGAAGAATAGCAAGTATAGTGTTCCACATCATGGTTTCTCACAATTGTTTCCAAAAACAATGCCCGTCTGACATGTTTATTGCTTCTGTGCTTCTGGAACAATAGATACAGCAGCACACATGATACAGTGCCACAGTTAAACAAGCATTTGTAAATGCCGAATGTTTGCTTGCTGGCATTGTCATTGGTAGTGTAGGAGTTAGAGAGATGCATAATAGGAATGGCCGTGAAGTACTGAACTGAAGCCAACCCCACCACTACCCTGCAGAAACTGACAGGCATTGGGGTGTGCCTTTGGGTTGTCAGGTATAACGCCCATGCCATTTCACCACACCCTACAGTGCAGACACCGACAAGTGTCACGGTGTGCCTTGGGGTCTATAGGCCTTATGCTCACCCCATTCCATAAGGAAATACAGTGAGATGGGTGCAGTATAGAAGAATGGGGTGAACTTTGGGGCCCAAGAGTCCAAGGCACACCTTGATGCCTGTCACTGGCTGCAGGGTGTGGGTGGGGGTGGAATGGCATGAGCATTACAGGCGACAATTCCAGGTCACACCTCTGATGCCTGTCAGTCTCTACAAGGTGGGGCGGTATGGTTGGAAACACTAATGCCCCAGGCATTCATTGGTATTTTCACTCTAAATTTTCAACACGGGTTTTTGTGACCCCCCCCGAACAGTGGCAATATCAGTTTGTTAGCTGAAAGCTGATTTTGCACAGTGACTATGCCATTTGGCACCACAGGTGCGAAAACACATTTCGAATAGGATATGAAAAATGACAGCTGTACTGTTCATGGGGCGTTGTAAAAAATGGCAATGTTGAAAATCTGGAGTGAAAATATAAAAAAGCTGGTGAAGTCACGAGTGTGCATAGAAACTGTGCAATGTACACCCATAATGTAATTAGTTTGGGGATTTTTTTACAGCAGATTGTCAACACAGGCATTTTGGGACCTCCGCTCATGAACAGTGTCACTGTGATTTTCTTAATCTGTCCCAAACACTGATTTTCCACAGTGACCACGCATTTCTGTGCCAGAGGTGTGAAAACACATTTTGGCCAGGGTGTGAAAAATGACAGCTGTACTGTTCATAAGAAGGTGTGGAAAAATGCCAGTGTTGAAAATTTGGACTGAAAATATTACAAATTCATGAACTTATGGGGTGCGTGGAAACTGCACGATGCACGCTCGTAACACAGTCATTTTATTGACTTTTGCTACCAAATTTTCAACATAGTCATTTTAAGACCTCTTCTCATGAACAGTGTCACTGTGATTTTCTTAATCTGTCCCAAACCTTGATTTCGCACACCGACTGCGCCATTGTGCGCTACATGCACGAAAACACTTTTTGGGCAAGATGTGAAAAATGACAGTTACTGCTTATAAGGAGGTGTGGTAAAATATCAATGTTGTAAATCTGGAGTGAAAATAGTAAAAATTCTTGAAGTTACAAATGTGCATAGGAACTTTGCAATGCACGCTTGTAAAACAGTCATTTTTTTGAATTTTTTTCACCAAATTTTCGACATAGTGTTTTGAGGGGCCTACCTCATGAACTGTGACACTGTCATTACGTTACTCAGTCCTGAAAGGTGGTTCTGTGCAGTGACCACAAAATCACCTTTTGGAACTGAATAGCAAATTGACAGTCGCTGAGTTCATGAGGTGGGGTCCCAAGAACCCTATGTTGAAAATTTGGTGAAAAATTCCTCAAAATGGCTAAGATATGCACCAAAGTTGGAAAAATCCCCATTTATGTCATTATACAGCTTACCGGCATTTCTTCAGTTTGCGGTCGGCTTTGAAGAGTGCAGATGTGTTCTCGGTCCACCGAAGATCATCACGCCAGCCTCCAGAGGTAAATATGGGGTGAGGGTGTGTGTGTGGGGAGGTGGGGTATGCAGAGGGTGGGCACGGGATCAGTTGAGGGGGCAAGAGAATCAACGCGGGACCATTTTCTTTGTTCTTGTTTTTTTTTGTTTTTTTTAAGACAACGTGGGACTTTTGCCATGTTGGGGTGGGCTCCCAGCATGGCACCTGCAAATTTGTTGGGGCAAGGGCAGTGGAGCCAATGGGGACTGGGCACCCATTAAATAAGACTTACCCACGCTTGGGTGGGCTCTCAGCGAGGCACCAGAATGTTTGCTTTGGGGGACAGTGGAGCGATGGGTATTGGGCATCCCTGTCAGTCACACAGTGTGTGGTGGTGGAGCTAGGCACATGAGCATGCTGCGGTGGGCTCCCAGTGTGTACAGGATGTGGGACTTTTGCCACGCTGGGGTGGCTCCCAACGTGGCACCAGGAAGTTTGCTTTTGGGGGGGAAGTGGAGCTGACAGGGGATTGGGCACCCTCATCGGTCATACAGTGTGCGGGGGTGGAGAGGAGCACATAAGCATGCTGGGGTGGGCTCCCAACATGCTATGTAGGTGTTCGTGGGGGGAGTGGGGACAAACTGTCTATGACAGTTCAGATGCAGTGCTGACATGTTGTCAATTTGCATACTGCCAATGGCAGTATGCAAATTGCCTACACGTTACCCCTGCTGATTGTAGCAGTGTTTTTCTCAGAACTGTATGCCACTGCATCTGAATGGCTGTCATAGACAGCTCAGACATTCATTGGTGTGGTGCAGTCACACCTGCAAAAAGCAGCAGGGCGTTGGAAGTGGCGGAGGCACACCTACAAAAACTTGTATGGTGGCACTATGTTTCTCGCACATGCATGCAAACAAACATAAAAACAAATGATACCTATCTGACAAGTTTACTGTTACTGTGCTTGCAGAATAGTTGTTACATCAGAACACACTGTATACCCCCACTATTTCTAAAAACTAAGTCTATCAGAAATGTAAGAGGAGGCTTGGAGTGACGGATGCAAGACACAAGGGTGTAGGCCCCTGAGAAGGAGGAGAACACTTGCAGGGGTTGAAGTTAGGCCCTTCCTGATTAGGCCCCAAAGGATGACGGGCTTGCCTAGTAGTACTCAAGAATTTTTTAATATGATCAGGCCAATGGACTCACTAGGTAAGGCAAGGCCAAAGCATTCTTTATTTATAAAGTGACCAATCCCACAGGCTCTGACTGCTGTACATGTTATATATAAAATTCTAATTAAAAGGTAATTCAAAACAACCCTTTAAAATATGATTAAATTAAACTTAATAACAATAATAGTATCATCCTACTGGTTATCATTGGTAATATCTTCATACTGGATTCCCCTGTCCATCTTCAGTATCCAAACTGAAGTCAGATAGGAATTCAGGCAGGACTTCTGATGTAATTGTTTTCTTTATGTAGCACAAGAAATGTGATGTTGTTGTATGTGATTGGATGGCTATTCATTTTATAGATGTGAGTCTCAAGATTTTTGAGTGACAGGTTTGTTTGTCAGAAATTATGTCTGCTGATGAACTAACCCCACTTTTGCAACTGGCACTTGATGGTGGACAGCTCAAATACTGTATTGCCACAGAAAACATTCTCTAAAAATACCACCAGCAACTTAACCTGATTCAATATGTCAGTTTGCATTTGTATTTCCCTGCCCACACCAGGACAAGGCTAAAAATAGGCAGATTTGAATAGTACCCCTTTCCCGGTCAACAAAAACTAAATAAACAGAGGCAGTGCCTGCCACTCCAGAATCATTGCCATGCATTACAAAAATAGCTCAACACTCTACAAGTTTTTAAACCATGGCAGATTTCAAAGTAGTACAAATTTCACATACTCCAATAAAGTAAAGCATCATGAGAAGTATCTACAAATCACTATGAAATACTTCACGCTGGGTTCTGTTTGAAGAAGGGGTATATGGCACCAAATGGCCTCTCACACACTCTGCAAAGGCCGAAAACAGAAAACACAGGCATGTGTTTCATCTTTCTCAGGACTCATCAGTGTGCTTCATCTGAGTCTCAACCCAGAAGAAGGAGAAGCCAGCCGCCCTATTATGATTTTACAGCTTTGAGTCATGATGAGCCCAAAATATTAAAGTATTCCAAATGACAAAGAACCTTAGCACAAAAGCACTGAGACCCGAGTTACTTGGAAAGGGCAATGGCAACCATGCCAGGTTTCAAAGAAATACAAAATCACACATACCCAAAAAAATGCAACACAAATTACTATTAAAGTTTTTAGACTGCTTCTGCTTGAAACAGGTGTGTATGGTAGAGATGTTGCAGGTTGAAACTTCACTGACAAAGTGGCCATGAAGTGGACAAAATTCACCTTTGTGAAGCTTCATGAAGTTTCCACAAACCCTAGAATCTTCAACTTCACTGAAATTAAGAAATGCAGAAACATAGACTATGATAGCAGAAAAAGACCCATGGTCCATCCAGTCTGCCTGGGTTCCCTAAATCCCTGGGATCATTCTTGGAACCTAATGTTCCCCCAGGGTACTAACCTTCCTGGACTTTACCCTAATTATCTTCTCCAGTCATGTCAGCCCAGGTAACCACTATTTCCTTTATTCTATCCCAGGCCTGCTTAAGCTCCTTTACTATGCTCGCTACCACTACCTCAGCTGGCAGACTGTTCTAGGCCTCCACTATCCTTTCTGTAAAGAAGTATTTCCTCGCATCTCTCCTGAACCTCTCAGCTGCCAACTTCCACTCGAGACCCCATTCCTTTGAGGAATTTGAAGGTCTCAGTCATATATCCCCTCTCCCTTCTGGTTTCCAATGAATGCAAATGTAGCACCCTGAGGCACTCCTCATAGGATTTATCATGCTGCCCCTGGATCATTTTGGCCACTCTGTATTGTACTGTCTCTAACATATCCTTCTCTTTTTTGAGATAGGGGTGCCAGAACTGGGCAAATTACTCCAGGTGGGGCCTCGCCAGGGCTCTGTAGTAAAGGGGTAGAATCACCTGATTTCTACCACTGTCAACCCCCCCCCATGCATCTCAGCATCCTGTTGGCCTTACTATAGGCCTTGTTGCAGTGACTAGTTTGTTTAAGGGAGTTACTGATGGTAACCCCTAGATCCCACTTCTCATTTGTAGTGTTAAGTCTCTCCCCTCCTATCCAGTACTCTGTCATGGGGTACTTTTTCCCCGAGGTGCATTATCTTAAACATTTTTACATTGAATTTTAACTGCCAGTCTTTTGACTACCCCTCTATTCTTAGCAGATTATTTTGCATATTCCTTATTCCTTTCTCATAATCCACCCACCCATATAGTTTTGTGTTGTCCACAAGTAGGCACAGCTTGCCCTGGATTACTTCTCCAATGTTGCTAATGAAGATGTTGATGAGGACCAGTCCCAAGACTGATCTCTGTGGACCCGAATCATTACCTTCTTCTCTTCTGACTTAATCCCATTGACCCACTACCCTCTGTCACCTACCTACTAGCCAGTTTCCCACCCAACTCACAAGAGTTTTAGCTGCACCCCGGGTTCTCCATTTTCTTAAGCAACCTCTTATGTAGTGCTGAATCAAAGGCTTTACTAAAGTCAAAGCACAGCAAGTTCACCACTTGGCCCTTGTCTGTCTCCCTTGTCACCCAATCAAAGAAGACTATGAGGTTAGTCTGACAAGGCCTTTCTGTGACAAAACTGTGATGTTTATCATCACATTGTGAAGATTTTACAATGAATTGGGCATTTCTTTTTTTTTTTGTGAAGTGGCCACTTCATGAGTGACTGTTAGTAAACTTGCCCCAAAAAGGCAACTTTGCAGTTTAAAACCTCATAAATTCACACAAATTCAATGGAATTCATGAATGTTGGCCACTTCACCCATCCTTAGTGTATATTTATTTGTTTTTGGTTACTGGGTAGGTACATTAGACATAAAAAATGCCTATTTTCAGGCACAACCTGGGAGAGTACAGAGAAAAGCCACTTTGCATTAGCTTTGAGAAGCAGCAACTAGCAGCTGAAAGGGAACTAGCATTTACTTTTGCTTCACCTTTTACAAAAAGCAGCTAGTAGCTGAAAGGGGGCTAGCATTTATTATTGCTAAGTGGGAGGGGCCTGTGACCTTTGAAAAGCAGAGTCAGCTTGTGTCCCAGCTCCATTTTGCTTCAGCTTTTAGAAGCACAGCAGGCAGCTGAAAGAGAGCTAGCATTTACTTTTAAAAGCACCTCATTTTGGAGAGGGAAGCTATCAACTAAAAGGGAGCTAGCATTTGCTTTTAAGAGTACCTTATTGTGGAGAGGAAGAGGGGAATCGGCTAAATCTTCCCCTTCTCCCATCACTTAACTACTAACAGCTACTGCTAAGGAGTGGCAATAGTCCTACCGTCCAAACACGCAGGTTCCTTGTACATTTATAGAAGCCCAAGGGAACTTCCTGCAGGGCTCCCTAAGGAAGACACCAGTGAAACCAGGAAGAGAGGACAGAGAAGATGCAGTGAAGTGAGAAAGAAACAGTGACACCTACAGGCGAGGAGGAAAACAGACATGAACATTCACATCTGCCAGAGCTGCGGAGGGCTGGTAGCAAGGCAGACACTCTGGATACTGGGTTGCCCCTTCTGCACGACAGTTGCGGAACTATGGAGGGAGCTATGGCAGGCTGAGATCACGAGGCTGGAGAGGAGAGTGGATTGGGGATGCCCACCACCCTCCCCTTACCCACACACTCCCCAAAAGGTCCACAGATCTTGGAGGATGGAGGGTGGTGGAAGGAGGCAGCAGGGCACCTATATCTAAGATGGGGCACTGCCAGCCACATGCCATCCACATGCAGAATCATTTTGCCCCCTAGCTGGGAGACAGAAACCAGGTGAGGAAGAAGAAAGAATTGAGCAGGACAAGCCTGATACAAGAAAGCAGGAAGGAGGTACAAGGAAGGAGTGGAAGAATACACAGAGCAACAGGATGATTCTGGTCATGAGAGACTCTATGTTGCGAGATGTAGAGGGGTAGCCCATCAGTGAGAAGGGAGCTGAAACCATGGTGAAATGCATGCAGGAGCATCTGCAAGGAGAGCTAAGGACAGAATAGGATGGCTGGTGAGAAGAGATCAGGATTTTGCAGGGATCATTGTCCACCTTGGAACAAATGACATAGCAACTAGGACTGTGGAAGAAGCCAATGCAGACATCAAGACCCAGGAAAGAGCCTAAAGGAGTACACAACACATGTGGCCTTCTCAGAGGTGTTGCCAGTTTGGAGGAAGAGTGGAAGTACTGTCTTTATAAGTGACATTTCAGAGGGACTGAAAGGAAAAGTATGCCTCTTTGCAGATGACACAAAGATCTGCAACAGGGTTGATACACAAGGAGGCATGGAAAGGATGAGAAGGGACTTGGCAAGGTTGGAGGAATGGTCAAATGTATGGCAGCTTAGATTAAATGAAAAGAAGTGCAAAGTAATGAACCTGGGAAACAAAAACACAGGGGAAGAGTACACAATGGGAGGTGAGATACTAACATCAACAAAAATGGAAAGGGACCTGGGGATAATCATATCAGATGACCTAAAGGTGGGCAGTCAATGTGAGAAGGCAGTAAGGAGGGCTAGGGGTATACTGGGATGTACAGGGAGAGGCATCACCAGTAAAAAACAGGAAGTTGTTATCCCTCTGTACAAACAGTTGGTGAGTCCCCATCTGGAGTACAGCATGAAGTTTTAGAAACCCCATCTCTGCAAGAACATAGAGAAGATGGAGGCTGTCCAGAGGAGGGCAACTAAAATGGTGCAGGGTCTGCACCAGAAGCCATATGAAGATAGACTAAAGGAGCTTAATATGTATACCCTTTAGGAAAGGAGGGAGAAGGGTGACATGATAGAAACTTCCAAGTACCTCAAGGGAATCAACAAAGTCCAAGAGGGAAGCATCTTTCAGAAAAAGAGAAGTGCAAGAACAAGGGGACACAATCTGAAAATAGAGGGCGGACGGCTCAGAGCTAATGTAAGGAAGTATTTTTTTCACAGAGAGGGTTGTGGATGCATGGAACAGCCTTCCTGAGGAGGTTGTAAAGTCAAAAACAGTGGGGGAATTCAAGAATGCATGGGACAGACATAAGGCAATTATAGTGGGGGGTAGGTGGAAGTAGGCTGTTGGTTAACTACTGTAGGATCTGCAGCTTATCCATTAGGTAGGGAAATGGGCAGACTAGGTAAGCCAAATGGTTCTTATCTGCTGTCAAATTCTATTTTCTATGTTTTTATGTTTTTTCAGAGGACAGAGTAAAAAGAGCACTAGAACAGCTTAGGGTGGATAAAGCGATGGGGCCTGATGGGATACACTTGAGAATCCTAAAGGAGCTCTAGGAGGAATGGCTAAACCTCTGGCTAAGCTGTTCAGTGGATCACTGGAACCAGGCGTGGTTCCGGAGGAGTGAAGAAGGGCACAAGTGGTACCCCTGCACAAAAGTGGTAGCAAGGAGGTGACAGGAAACTACCACCCTGTCAGTTTTACCTTGGTAGTGGGTAAAATGATGGAAGCCCTATTTAAAGGAAAGGCTGGTGGACTACCTAGAGACAACGGGGCTTGCTGGACCCAAGGCAACATGGATTCATGGCAGGGTGGTCATGCCAGACCAACTTGGTTGATTTCTTTGAGTGGGTGATAAGGGAAATAGACCACAGCAGAGTGGTAGATGTGGCCTATCTGGACTTCAGGATTGCCTTTGATACAGTCCTACACTGGAGAATAATCCACAAGTTGGCAAATCTGGGGATGGGGAAAAAGGTAGTCACTTGGGTTAGAAACTGGTTGAGTAACAGAACACAAAGAGTTGTGGTAAATAGGGTTAGCTCACAGGAGGGACAGGTAACAAGTGGCATGCTCAAGGGATCAGTGCTGGAACCAATGCTCTTCAATGTCTTTATAAGCAATATTGCAGAGGGTCCAGAAGGGGGGGTTAGCCTGTTCACAGATGATACAAAGCTGTGTAAGAGGATAGATACATAAGAAGGTATAGAAAATATGAGGATAGATCTGAAGAGGCTAGAAAACTGGTTCCAGGAATGGCAGTTGGATTTCAATGCAAAAAAGTGCAGGATTATGCACCTGGGGAGAGGGAATCTTAGGGTCAAGTGTGAACTATATGGGGTAACACTGGAGGCCACCACAGAGGAAAGGGATCTATGGATAGTCATAGAAGACAACCTCAAAGTGGCTAAACAGTGCGACAAAGCAGTCAGAAAGGCTAACAGATACTAGGGGGCATAGGGAGGGATAAAACAAGTAGAAGAAGGGAAGTGGTGGCACCATTGTAGAACTCTCTAGTAAAGCTTCATCTGGAGTACTGTGTTCTGTTCTGGAGGGCCCCATCTTCAAAAAGATATAGACAGGATGTAGACGGTACAGAGGAGGGTGACAAAAATGGTGTCCAGGATGCAACATAAGTCATATGAGGAGAGACTCAGAGCTCTCAATATGTACTCCCTGGAGGAAAGGAGAGAGAGGGGGTTTCAAGTTTCAAGTTTATTTATTTTATACTGGAAAGGTATGTGAGCAAAATTGCTCATTTTCACAAATGTCCAGTTTTTGAACAGTTAACATAAATTAATAGATACATGTACAACTACAATAGCTTAATATATAAGGTAACAACACTGACATTTGATATGGACAAAAGATTCATAAATTCGTATATACACAGATAAAATAAGAGATAGGCCTAAGAGTGCAGAGGTTGAGACACAATTGCAAGCAGCAAGACCTAGTTATTATACATTTGATGCATTTTTAGACTTGGTGTGGAGAAACTGGGTCAAACCATTCGTTATGATACAGATACAGTGAGAGCCACCTTGAGAGCAGACAGAGCAGGTGTATCTGTAGTATACAGTTACTTGTCAAACAAGGCCTCCTGGGGTACTCTGGGGTACTGTCACAGGGAGTGAATATAGTGACCCTGGTGGGTGCTGGCAACGGAGCTGATACCACTTTTAACTAGTGTAGAGAGAGCAGTTATAGGACTGTTTAGAGAGAAAGTGGCTTTTGAGAGAGCTCTGAAAAGCACTGGCAGAGTTACATGCCAGAATTGAGGGTGGGGGCTGGCTATAGAGCTTAGTCCTGTCGTAGGTGATGGAGTTTTGTGCCAATGTGGTGTGATAGAACAGGATGTTGAAAACATTGGTTGTAGCCCCTCTAGTCATGTGGGAGGGGTAGAACTTGGGGAAGAGGCTGGATATGCAATGGGCAGTTTTGTCAAGGTGAACTTTGTAAAGGAAGGAGAGTCTCTTGTTGTTGAACCGGTCTTCTAGTGAAGGCCAGTCAAGGGCCTTTTAAAGAGTACAATGGTGAGTCCTCCTTGGGAGCCCGGTAACAAATTGGATAGTGCTGTTGTAGCAGGAGCTAAGTTTGTTGAAGAGTTGAGAGGCAACTGGTGGAGCATAAATGATTGACCCATACAGCAGAATAGGTAGGAGGAGGGAGCAGGCCAGACAAAGTCATGATGAGGGGATGAGGAACCGTCAAGTCCTGTAAAGCAGCCCTAGCCTCTAGTGGAATTTATTAAAAGCATATGAGACATGATTGCTGAAGGACAGGTGTGGGTCAAGGAAGATGCCCAAGTATTTAAATTCTGTTACCTGTTCAATGCTCACCCCATGGTTATCAATGAGGGTTAGGTGATGGGAGGGAGGCATCCTTGGTCCAGAGAACACCATGAATTTGGTTTTCTTGGAGTTTAGGACCATGCCTTTATCTGAAAACCAAGTGTGAAGTTTTGAGAATTCGGTTTGAAGGTGTGTGATCATCACTTCTGTGTCTTTGTTGATGTAGTAGATGCAGCATCATCAGCATAAAGGACCAATTTAGTATTGGAGCTGATTTTGGGGAGGTTACTAATGAAAAGTATGAAGAGAAGAGGGCCCAAGATAGAGCCCTGGGGAACTCCATACTTAATGGGGCATGAATTGGAGAGGTGGCCATCGATGGTGGTAATTTGAGATCTGAGCCAGCCTTGGGGGGGGGGGGTTGTGAACTGTGCATTCAAGAGCAGAGGGGCCAACCAAAAAACTCAGCTGTCCAATCCTGGTCCTGTATGTACTAATTTAAGTAAAGTGCAAAAATGACACACAACTAGCTAAAAGTAAAGCTACAGGAAGGCTATGATAGGGATGAGGATGTTCCTTGGGGGCTTCACTACTTCTGGTATGGAGCCCCAGCAAGGATGTTCACACAGGGCCCTGGAATAGATAGGGGTAGCACTGTTTGAGATCTGCTGGATAGTTCTCAAACCGTTTCATAGCATCAGTAGACAGTTGTAGTTCTGACAGGGTGAGTAGAAGGAGATTGCGGTCATCCAGATCGAAGGCTTTTGTCAAGTCCACAAAAACAGAGCCAGTGTACATCCCGTGCTCTATAGCTCCGTAGATGTCTGTGGTGAATTTGACAAGAAGGACTGTCTCTGTGCTGTGGGAGTCCCTGAACCCATGTTGAGTGTGTGTGAGAATGTGGTGCTTGTTAAGGAAGGAGGTAACTTGGTTGTGAACCACCATCTCTAGTATCTTGGAGAGGGGGCAAGGAGAAAGATAGGTCTGTAGTTGCTGACCTCATTTCTAGACCCTGATTTGAGCAAGGGTTTGACAGTGTCAGTTTTCCAGATGTGAGGAAACGTGCCAGAGGAAAGTGAGAGATTTAAGATGTTTGTAATAGGGATAGCAAGAGAGAAAATAGTGAGTTTGAGGATTTTGAAATCAATCCCATCCACAACTTTATTTGGGCGTGGATTGTTAGACAGGATGTTTGATAGTGTCTGAGGGTTTAAGGCCTTGGAAGTAGAACCTGGGCAAGAAGTCGCATTGAATTTTGATGGGCTTGAGCCTGGCCGAGTCGGCAGTGACATTATGAGGGTTTGAAGTGGAGGGTTTATATTTGTCCAGGCCCCCAAAAAATTTGTTGAAGATGTCAGCGACCTCAGCTGGGTTACTGGTTGGCTGTTCACCTTGAGACAGAGTGTTTTGTTCATTTTTCCTGACCCTACCAAAGAGGTTGTTTAGGGTATCCCAGAGTTGCTTGGTGTTAGCATTTTCCCCCTAGTTGCTTATTGTGTAGGAACCTAACTTTGACTGACTGAACAGTGATTTACATTTGTTACATAGGGTTTTAAAGAGTGAGAGGTGGGCGAGGTCTTATACTCTGTGGTTTTTCCATGCCTTATCCCTTTCCCTCATAAGCTTAAATATGGTCGGTGTGATCCATTCGCTGGTGTGCCCATGGACTTGGGTTTTCTTTAGTGGAGCGAATGTGTCACATATCTCAGTAAAGATGTTTGTGAAGCGATGCAAGACCTCGTCAATATCGTTAATTGTTGAGGTGAAGGACCAGTCAACCTGTTCAAGGGCGAACCTAATGCCTGTGAGGGCATTGTCCACAAGCTTTCTCGTGAATGTAAAATTGGGAGGTTGTTTATTAAGGTGGGCAGACCAGAGACAGAAGACCGCACAGTTAGTCACCTATGCAATCTGAAAGGGTCCCCGCCTTGAGAATTCTGGTAGGGTGGGAGACAATTATTCAGTCAATGAGAGTCTAAGCACCAGTTCTGTGGTTGGTTCTGGTGGGATATGAGATGATCTGGTGAAACCCTAGATCAGAGATGATGGATTTGGCAAATTTGGATTGGCCAGAAACCTGGTTAATGTTGAAATACCCCATGAGGATCCACTCCCTGTTAGAGGGAAGGGAGTCTTTGATTCCAAGGTGTGCATCAAGGTCCCCCTGTGAGGTACTGGTGGAGATACGAATTGGTGATAGTTATGGTATCACCACAGTTATAATAGAGACCTTCAAGCATTTAAAGAGTTTAACAGTACCAGAGGGGAGAATCTTTTACATGAAGGGAAATAGCAGAACAAGAGGGCACAGCATGAGACCAACAGGGGGAAAACTTAGGGGGAACATGAGGAAATTCTACTTCACTGAGAGGGTGGTGGAGAGATGAAACAGTCTCCCCCAGTAAGTGGTGGGGGCGGCCACAGTTCAGGGATTCAAGAATGCATGGGATGGACACATGAGAATTATCAAGATAGGGTGAATGGGGGAGAACTTGTAGCACCTAGGGTACCTTAAGCATTAGAAAGAGGGATAGGGAAGACTGGATGGGCCACAAGGCCCTTATCAGCTGGCAACATCTACGTATCTATGTAAAATACAATTACAGTCCATGCAGAGTAAGTAGAGCTGGCTTCTCACATGCTCTGCAAAAGATGAGAGCAGAAGACACAGTCCTTCAGAAGACACATGTTTCTTTTTCAGGACTCATCAGTGTACTTCATCTGTATCTCAACACAGGAGAAGACAAGCCAGCTCTAGTATGGTCTTACAGGTGTGGATCATGGTGAATCCAAAATAGGAAAGCATTTCAAAAGGCAAGGAACTTTAGCACAAGAGCACCAAAGGAAGGGTAACATGAAAATGGCATTGGCAATTATGCCAGGTTTTCAAGAAGAACATAACCCAATAATGCAAAGCATATGCAAATCACCATAAAATAATTTAGACTGGTCCTGCTTGAAGCAGGAGTGTCTGGTGCCAAATGGACTCACACACTCTGCAAAGGCTGAGAACAGAAGACACAGACACATATTTTGTTTTTCTCAGGACTCAACAGTGTGCATCATTTGTACCTAAATGTAGGGGAAAAATGAACCAGCTCTGTGATGGTCTCTAACACATTTTGCAAAGGCACACACAGGAGTAGGACTATGTTACGTATAGATGGTGTGGTGTGTGGCCAGTAGCTTTTGGATGGCATGCTCACTAGGCATGAAAGTGTTTTGGTCATGTAAATTCCTTCACCAAATACTCTGAGCCATTCTTGACTGTTGTACTGCAGTTCTATCACCCTCATTTTGTAAAACAAGGTTTATATAAATACTTTTTTTTTTAACTTGCCGTTTTTCAGTCTGGCTTCCCCTATCATTCAAATTGCAGTTCTGGAAAAGTAGCTGTTTCACTAACATCATGACAGGGGGAAAGGGAGCATCACTGAGGGTGTGGTACAGTCTGGGGGCTTAGAAACACAGAATCATAGAAACTGATGGGAGAGAAGGAATGCTTGGCCCACCCAGTCTGCCCAATTTCATTATCTTCTGTAATACCGTAGATCCTACTTGATCTCCAGCTTAGCCATCCCTTCCCTAATGACTAAGGTTTCCTTATGCCTATCCCATGCATTCTTGAATTCGGTCACAGCTTTTCCCCCACCACCTCCACCGAAAGGCGGCTCCAGGCGTCTACTACTCTCTGTGAAGAAGCATTTCCTCCAGTTTCCCTTGAGTCTACCCCTCTCCAGCTTCATAGTATGTCCCCTTGTTCTTGAGCATCTTTTTTTCTGAAAAATGCTTCCCTCTTGTACCTTATTTATACCTGTGAGGTACTGAAAGTCTATATCATATCCCCCATTTCCCTTTTTTTCCTTCAGGGTGTGCATATTGAGTCTCTCCTCAAATGGTCTCTGGTGCAGACCCTGCACTATTTGTGTTGCCCTTCTCTGGACCACCTGTACTCTGTCTATGTTGATCCAGACATGTGGTCTCCAGAACTGGACACAGCACTCCAGGTGAGGTCTCACCAATGATCTATACAGTGGTATCACCACTTCCCTCTTTCTGATGGAGATACTCATCCCTATGTACCCTAGCATGCCACTGGCTCTCCCCACAGCCTTGTCACACTATTTGGCCACCTTTAGGGCATCATATATGATTACCCAACAGTCTCTTGCCTGTTTGGTAGTCATCAGTACCACTTCACTCATCTTGCACACCACCCCTGGGTTTCTATGCTCCAAGTGCATGATTTTGCACATCTTCGAATTGAAACTTAGTTGTCAAATTCTTGACCATTCCTCAAGATTTCCTAGATCCCTATTCATTTTTTCCACCCCCCCACCCAGAATGTCTACCCTATTGCAGATTTTAGTGTCATCTGAAAAAAGGCGTATCTTCCCTCTGCAATATCACTAATGAATACATTAAAGAGGACCAGTCCCAGTATTGATCCTTGTGGCACCCCACTGGTCACCTTCCCTTACCCAGAGTGAACTCTGTTTACCACCACTCTCTGATGCCTATCCCCCAACTAATTTCTTACTCAGTTTACCACTTTTTTCCCCACTCATGGACTACCCAGCTTGTTTACTAGTCTCCTATGTGGAACGGCCTCGAAGGCCTTACTGAAATCTAGGTAGGCCACATCCACCGCTCCACCCTCATCTACTTCCCTGGTCACCAAGTAAAAGAAATCTGTCAGATTTGTTTGACATGACCTCCTCCTGGTGAATTCATTTTGCTCCTGATCCTGTAAGTTACTAGTATCAAGATATTTCACAATCCTTTCCTTCTGCAGCGATTCCATTAATTTCCCCACCTCTGAGATCAGGCTGACTTGCCTGTAATTTCCACCTTTCCTGCTACCACTTTTGTGAAGTGGGACTACATCATCTCTCCTCCAGTCCTCAGGGACCACTCCCATCTCCAGTAAGTGGTTGAACAGGACTGTCAGAGCTGCAGCCAGCACATTTCTGAACTCATTCAATAGTCTTGGATGTATCCCATCCAACCCCATTGCCTTGTCCAGTTTCAGATTTACCAGTTCCTTCAGGACTCTCTCCTCTGTAAATGGACAAGTGTCCACTTTCCTTCCTTCAATGCTCCTGTCACTTAACTGGGATCACTTGCTTTCCCATTCCTCTGTGAACACGGAATAAAAATATTTGTTCAGGATGCCTGCTTTTTCCTGGTCCCCCTCCCTCCTTAGCCTTACTTTCCCTCCTCTGGTTTTTCTCCTTTTACTTGTATATCTGCAAAATGTCTTAACCCCTTTCTTTACTGTCAGTGCTATTTTCTCCTCTGTTTGTGCCTTTGCACTCCTGATTGCATTTCTTGCCTCACTCTGCATCTTGTGATACATCTCCCTATCCTCCTCCCTCTGTATCTCCTTATACTTCCTGAATGCTAACTTTTTTGCCTTTATCTTCCCAGCCACCTCATTTGAGAACCATAGCAGTTTCTTTTTCCTCTTGGTTTTGCTTACTTGCCTGATGCAGAGCTTTGTTGCCTTCCCTATGGCCCCTTTCAGTGTTGTCCACTGTTCCTCCACTCCACCCATGATCCCCCAACCCCCGCCAAGCCATCCCTGAGGCATTCCCCCATCTTTGTAATGTTGGCCCTCATGAAGTCCAATACCCTCGCCTTAGTGTGGTTCTGTTATGGCTCAGTAGTTGTATTGAACCACATAGTACAGTGATCATTGGACCCCAGGTTGTGACTCACCTCAACATTTTCAAAGTTGTCCCCATTGATGAGTACCAGGTCCAATACTGCTCCCTCACAAGTGTGCTTCCTTACTAGTTGCCGGAGGAATGCCCCCTGCAGGGAGTCCAAGATGTTCCTGCTCCTAACTGAAGCTGCAGCTGGGATGCTCTAGTCCACATCCAGCAGATTGAAGTCCCCCACTAGCAGCACCTCCCCCCTGGTCGCCATCTTTTAGATGGCTTCCACCAGTACTTATCCATCCTCCCCATGCTGGAGGTCTGTAGATTATGGCAGTGTGAATAGCAATTCCATTTTCTGTCTCTAGGGTAACCAACCGTTCCTCCCTATATTCCCTGTGTCTCTGTAGCTTTTATGCTATCTCTTACATAAAGAGCCACTCCTCACTCTTTCTTACCCATTCTGTCCTTCCTGAACAGAGTACAGCCTGGTATGGCTATATGCCAGTCATGGCCCTCACTGCACAATGACTCTGTGATGGCAACAATGTCCAGGTCAGCCTCTGTCATAACGGCCATCAGGTCCAGGATTTTACTTCCCAGATTTCGATTATTTGTGAACATGGCCTTCCAAATTCTTCTATCACCCTTTTTGTCAGTCCCCCTTTTTTTCTGTTGCCAACTCCCCTTATCCCGTGTGTCTTCGTTCCCACCACTCCTCATTTCTACCATTCTGCTTGTCCTGCTATTATAAACCCTTGGAGATTTTCCTCCCTTACAGTTTTCCCTATTGACTACTTCAGCTTGTGGGGGTGAACAGTTCATGTCTCTCTAATTCCTTCCGCCACCCACCTTGGCTAGTTTAAATGCTTGCCAGTTTAGCATTTAAACAGTCCACTGAGGACCATTGCTCCCCTCCCAGATGGATGCAGGAAATCTCCCCTGTATAGGTCTTTATACCTCCAGGTGGGACCCCAGTCCACAATGCAGCTGAAACCCTCCTGTCTGTACCAATCCTTCAATGACTGTCTGAAGCTCTTGGTATGGAGTACCCTATCCTCCCCTCTGTTATTGACAGACAACACCTTAGAAAATGCCACTGAGCATGCTACATGCCTAAGATCCTTCCCCAATTCCCTGAACTCCTCCCGCACTCTCCTAACCTCATCCCTAGCCAGGTCATTGGTCCCTAGTTGGACAATGACATCCAGCTTTCCCTTTCATCCTGCTGCCCTAGTGATCTCCAGGATCTACTTCCAATCCTTCCAATCTGTGGCACCAGGTAGGTACCTAACCTGCCTCTCCCCCTCAATCACTGTCCCCAGTCTTTCCCTGTAACAACTGAATCCCCCACCAGGAGTTGCTTCCTCCTCCTCTTGTGTCTTCTACCACCTACCTTGGGGATTCCCATATGGATGACCCCCACATACTACCTGGCCACACCTGTGGGTGCCTACATAGGGCAGTCCTGCCCTGCCAGAGCAGCATATGAGTTGCATAGTGGAACCATCTGGGTGAATTGCCTCTGACCCACCAACCTTACCCTTCCTGAGCAAACTCAAGCCCAGCTGCCCTTCCTGTCTCGCAACCTTTGAGGCAGTGGTGGCAGACTTGGTGGTCCCTGGTTGGGGGAGGAGGACTCCCAAATCCTGGCCAACTCAGTTTGGAAACAAGAAACATAGAAATATAGATTTTGACAGCAGATAAGGACCGCTTGGCCCACCTTATCTGCCCATTTCCCTACCTACTGGATAAACTTCAGATCCTAGTTAACCAACAGCCTATTTCTTCCTACCTCCCACAAGAATCACCTTATGTCTGTCCCATGCATTCTTGAATTCTCCCACTGTTTTTGATCCCATGACCTCCTCTGGAAGGCCATTCCATGTGTCCGCCACTCTCTGTGTGAAAAAATACTTCCTCACATTGCCCCTGAGCCACCCCCCCATCTTCGAATTGTGTCACCTTGTTCTTGCACATCTCTTTTTCTGAAAGATGCTACCCTCTTGGACTTCGTTGATTCCCTTGAGGTGCTTAAAAGTTTCTATCATGTCCCCCCTCTTCCTCCTTTCCTCAAGGATATACATATTAAGCTCCTTTAGTCTCTCTTCGTATGGCTTCTGTTGCAGACCTTGCACCATTTTGGTTACCCTCCTCTGGACTGCCTCCATCCTGTCTATGTCCTTGCAGAGATTGGGTCTCCAGAACTGGACGTGGTACTCCAGATGGGGTCTCACCAACTGTCTGTACAGAGGTATAACAACTTCCTGTTTTCTACTGGTGATGACTCTCTCTATACATCCCAGTATCCCCCCAGCCATTCCTACTGCCTTCTCACATTGCTTGCTAACCTTTAGGTTGTCTGACATGACTACCCCAAGTCCCTTTCCTTTTTCGTTGATGTTACTACCTCCCCGCCCATTGTGTACTCTTCCCCTGGGTTTTTGCTTCTCAGATGCATTACTTTGCACTTCTTTGCATCAAATTTAAGCTGCCATACTTCTGACCATTCCTCCAATCTTGCCAAGTCCCTTCTCATCCTTTCCACACCTCCCTTGTGTATCAACCCTGTTGCATATCTTTGTGTCATCTGCAAAGAGGCATACTTTTCCTTCCAGTCCCTCTGCAATGTCACTTATAAAGAAATTAAAAAGGACTGGTCCCAGTACTGAACCCTGCTGTAACCCCCCCTTTCTTCAGAGTGGACTTCATTTACTATTACCTTCTGTGTCCTGTTGTCCAGCCAATGTTTTACCCAGGGAACAGCAAGAGGAAGGAGGTGCTTTTAGAACTATACTACTCTACTGGATTAAACAACTAGAACTCGATTACTGGGAACTTCAATATAAGGTAAAATCAAACAAAAAAGAGTGTGTGTGTCTGAGCTGGGTGAAGGAATTGTTATCTGTGCTGTTAGCTAGATGAAGAAAAAAAACCTGTGAATTAAGGGGAAGGAATTGTTATCTGTACAGTTAGCTTGGTGAAGAAACAAACTGTTAATTAGGGGGTGTGGCTTAGAGAGAAGAAAGCCAGGTGTTTGCATTTCAAAACTGACCTAGATAGCTTGTGGCAGAGGACAGCAAGAGGAAGTAGGTACTGTTAGAACTATACTACTCTACTGGACTAAAGAACTAGAAGGCTATGACTGGGAACTTCAATTTAAGGTAAAAACAAACAAAAAAAAAGAGTGTGTTTGTCTGAGTTGGGTGAAGGAATTGTTATCTGTGCAGTTAGCTAGGTGGTGAAGAAAAAAACCCTGTGAATTAGGGTGAAGGAACTGTTATCTGTGCCGTTAGCTAGGTGAAGAAACAAACTGGTTATTATGGGGAGTGGTTTAGAGAGAAGAAAGCCAGGTGTTTGCATTTAAAATGTGACTTAGGTAGCTTGTGGCAGAGAACAGCAAGAGGAAAGAGGTGATGTTAGAACTATACTACTCTACTGGGACTATATTGGCTGCCATCACTCCCCCACCCCCACTTAGCCAGTTCTACTTTTATAGGGACAGGATTTGACTAACAACAGGAACTTCCTGTTTGGGAGAAGGAAGAGGGTGATAACAGAGGCACAAAAGAATCACCATCCTAGAAGGAAAAGAGTAGCTCTCCATCACCCTCTAGCTGCTGGAGGTCTGACTCTGAACAAGTAAGAAGGCGACTACTGAGGAATATAGGAACTTACTGCCCCAGAACATTAAGATCAGGAGTTTTAAGGGCATGGAGGCAGTAGGAAAGTAGGGGAAAAAATTCATATATAAAAAAAAATAAAATAAAATAAACAGAGAGAGAGGAAAGACTAAGTATACAAAACAACAGTTAAAGGACCACAAATAAAGACATGATGGGAATGGTGCAGTGCAGTGGCTGTGGAGCAGCAGTCTTCTGGGAGACATTCTGGAGGATGCGGTGTTGTCCCATCTGCAGGCACCTCTCTGGGCTGAGGGAGGAGGTTGCTCATCTCCAGGCTGAGTTGGCCAGGATTCGGGGGACCTCCTCCCCCACCCAGGGACCAACAGGATCACCGCCGCTGCCTCAGAGGTTGCCAAGAAAGAGGAGTGGTTGGACCACAGTGGGCTCAGAAAAGGTGAGGGTGGTGGAACAGAGGTGCAGCCCTCCAGTTGTACCTCTCCACAACTCATATGCCATTCTGGCAGAGTGTGGTACCTCTACAGAGGCACCTACAGTGGAGACCAAGGAGGATGTTGGGAACCTCCACAAAGGAGACCCACAGGAGGGTGACATGGGACCATACAGGGAAGGAAACAACCCTGGTGGGGACTCCATTATTAGGAGGTTATAACTGGGGGAGGGAGGGAGAGGGATGTAAGGTGCCTGCTTGGCGCTACAGCTTGGAGGGACAGGGAGCGAATCCTCAGGATCATGGGAGCAGCTGCACGGGGGAGGGAGCAGGATGTCATTGTCCACCTAGGGACAAATGACCTGTCTAGGAAAGGGATCAGAGCAGTGCAGGAGGAGTTTGTGAAGTTGGGGAGGGACCATAGACAAATAGCACACACGGTAACCTTCTCGGAGGTGCTGCCTGTCTATGGTATGGGTGAGGCTAGGGTACTCCACACCATGGGATTCAATCAGTGGTTGAAAAACTGTTGCAGAGCTCAGGGTTTCAGCTTCATTGGGGACTGGGTCTCCATCTGGAGGGATACAGGCCTGTTCTGGCATGATGGTCTGCATCTGTTCGGGAGAGGAACCAGGATCCTAGATGATAGGTTTAAATGCTTCATCGGCAAGCATTTAAACTAGCCAAGGGGGGAGACACTAAAAAGGAGAAGGGAAATCCTAGTTCCCCCAAAAAATCAGGGTAGTTAGTGAGGTAAACACCAAGATAGAGCAGTCAATAGGGAGAAAGGCAGGGGTAAATGGAGAAAAAGACAAAGGCAGTAAGGACAGGGATGGGGCAAAAAGGAATAAGGCCATCAAAAAATGGAGGGTAATGAATACCAATGCCCATAGTCTAGGTTACAAGCTCCCTGAACTGGTGGCCTTGATGGAAGAGGGATGCCTGGATACTATTGCAGTCACAGAAACATGGTACATAGAGAACCATGACTGGGATGTCAACATACCAGGGTACACAATCTACAGGAGGGACTGTTAGGGTAGAAGAAGAGGAGGGGTAGCTCTCTATGTAAGAGAAGAGATCAAAGCAATGGAGCTAAAGGATAAACAAGGAGGAGAGGAGGCTCTGTGGGTCGCCCTGGAGACTAGAAATGGCACCACAATCTGCACAGGAGTTGTATACAGACCCCCATCTCAGGATGAGGAAATGGACAAGGAAATGATAGAAGGCATACTTAGGATGGCAGAGAAAGGGGAGATATTGCTGATGTGGGACCTGAATATGCCAGATGTTAACTGGAGCACCTTTGCTGTATCCACGTCCAAGAGCAGGGCCATTCTCGATGCCCTACAGGGGTCATGCCTCAGACAGCTACTTTAGGAACCCACTTGGGAGGTAGCAATCTTAGACCTGGTACTCTCAAATGGGGACGGAGAGAGGATCTCGGATCTTGAAGTGGGTAGCCAGCTGGGAACAAGTGACCACCAAACAGTGTGGTTCACGATAAACTTAGCTGTAGAGTAAAGCCATACAAAAGTGAAGTTACTGGACTTCAGGAGGGCTGAATTTGTCAAAATGGGAGCATGCCTCAGAAAAGCACTAGCAAACAGACAAGAAGGTGGTGTGGAGCAACAATAGGGAAACATCAAAACTGCCATCACAGAGGCAACAAGCCTTTGTGTGAAGCAAATACACAAATCAAAATGAAAGAAAAAAACACTATGGTTCTCAAAAGAAGTGGCAGGGAAGCTTAGGGAGAAAAATATAGCATTCAGGAAGTTTCAGGAAACACAGAAGGAGCAGGCCAGAGAACTGTACCAATTTAAGCAGAAGCAAGCGAGGAAGGCAGTCAGAGTAGCAAAGGCCCAAACTGAGGAAAAGATAGCCAAATCAGTTAAGAAGGGGGATAAAACCTTTTATAGGTACATTAGGTAGTAAAGAAAGCCTAAGGCAGGGATACTGAGGCTGAATAAAGAGGAGGGTGGTTGGGCAGAGAGGGACAGTGAAAAGGCAGGAATACTGAACGAATACTTCTGCTCAGTATTCACAAAGGAAGAGGAGGGGGAGGTACCTAATCCAGTCAATAGTAGCACTCTGGATAGGGGGGTTGATATCAGTCCTTTCACAGACGAAAGGGTTCTGAAAGAACTCCTAGAACTGAAGGTGTATAAAGCAATGGGGCCTGATGGGATTCACCCCAGAATTCTAAAAGAACTAAGGGGAGGACTAGTCACACCACTGACTACCCTTTTTAACAACTTATGGGAGGATGGTGTGGTACCTGAGGACTGGAGGAGGGTGAATGTGATTCCTCTTCACAAATATGGGAGCAAAACAGAGGCAGAAAACTACAGACCTGTCAGTTTGACCTCAGTGGTAGGGAAAATGATGGAATCAATTCTGAAGGAAAGAATTGTTGAGTACCTAGAGGCCAGTGGGGCACAGGACCCAAGGCAGCATGGATTCACAGCAGGAAGGTCATGTCAGACAAATCTAATCGATTTCTTTGACTGGGTGACCAAAGTAGTAGACCAGGGGAGGGGCTGTGGACATGGCCTACTTAGACTTTAGCAAGGCATTGGACACAGTCCCACACAAAAGATTAATAAACAAAGTAGCCAGCCTGGGAGTGGGTCCCAGGGTAATAGCCAGAAACATAGAAACATAGAATTTGATGGCAGATAAGGGCCGCTTGGCCCACCTAGTCTGCCCATTTGCCTACCTAATGGATAAGCTGCAGATCCTAGTTAACCAACAGCCTACTTCCTCCAACCCCCCACTAGAATTGCCTTATGTCTGTCCCATGCATTCTTGAAGTCCCCCACAGTTTTTGACTCCACGACCTCCTCAGGAAGGCTGTTCCATGCATCTACAACCTTCTCCATGAAGAAATACTTCCTCACATTACCTCTGAGCTGTCCCCCCTCTGTCTTCAGATTGTGCCCCATTGTCCTTACAGCACCCAAGGCGTGCATTAAATGCCTATAAAACTCAAACCCTGTAGTGGGTTACTGCACTTATAACATGGGTTATGACAAAACCATGAGGAAACCCACAAAAATACTTTTTCTCGTGCATAAACACCAAAACAGGTACTGTATCATGTCACCTTGCAAAATAGTCCCTAAGACAGTGTCAGGGGCTCAGTAGGTAGCACACTTGCCTCTGAGGCTGGGAGATCAGAGGGCTGTGGGTTCACTTCCCACATCTGGCACTTGGGTTAATATCCCAGTACTGACACTGTAGTGCAGCATGAGAGAGGTGCTGCACTTCTGAGGTGCCATCTTTCGGATGAGACGTTAAACCGAGGTCCCATCTGCCTGGGTTGGTGGTAGTTCAGGTGGATGTTAAAGATCCCATGGCACTTATCGAAAAGAGTAGGGGAATTTCCCCTGTGCCCTGGCCAAAATTTCCCTCATTCACTAAAAAAATATCACCACCAACAGTTTAATTTGGTTCAAGGTCAGTTGGCATTCATCTGTATCCCCCTCCTTTGGGTTGTGCCTGAAAATAGGCAGAATTTGTCTAGTGCACTTACCCGGTCAACAAAAACTAAATAAATAAAGAAAAAAAAAGACAAAATGCACATTTCCTTGCTCTTATGCATATAGAAATGTCACACATGCAGTAGTGACATGATCTGTGACATTTCTTGTGCATAATATACTCTTCTAGCATGCCTATGACATTTCATTTGCACCCCTCCTGCCACACACACACACACACACACACACACACACACACACACACACGCACACACACACACATGATGTACACTGGCCCAGTCTCTGTCTCGCACTACATGGTCACAGAAACAGCCTCAGCACTATCATTCCCTAGGAAGTTCCTTATCCATAAGTACAAATTAGCACTCTCTCATGGGACATTTCATTTGGGGACACTGCTTCTGATTGTGGGACAGCACCTTCACTTTCTCTTTGTCTCCAACCAGACCTTGTCTCTATACGGGGAGAGACAGAAAGAGACACAGACAGAGAGAAACACAGATTCCTTTTCTTCATTTCACTGCCAAAGGCATGCACTGCCCAGGGCTCCTGTGTGTTTCTCTTCCTCTCTTTCCCCGTGTGCCAACTACCTGCTGCTCCAAGGTGGATTCAGCACACGGACCAGCCGACTGTCAACTCTGTATCTGGGGGCACCTGGATAATTGATCTGGCTCTACTGCGACATGCCAGCTGGTGACTGCATAGGAAGACAGACTGAGTGAGAGACACACACACACATTTCATGTTCCTGATTTTGCTGGGAAACACATGCACTGAACATTGGCACTGCGTGGTGGTCTGTGTGTGTCTCTCTTTCTCCCCTGCGAGTCTCTCATGGACCGTTTCAGTCAAGGACACTGCTTGTGACTGTGGGACAGCACCTTCACTTACTGTGAAGATGTCTACATGGTCAAGGAAGGGGGACCCCAGTAAATAACTTGAACTGTCTCTCTCTCTCTCCTCTGTGACACTCTATCTCTGTGTCCTGTGGGTCCTCAGGGGTTGTATCTACTGCTGCCTGGTAGGACACAACATAGAAACATAGAAACATAGAATTTGATGGCAGATAAGGACCGCTTGGCCCACCCAGTCTGCCCATTTCCCTACCTAATGGATAAGCTGCAGATCCTAGTTAACCAGCAGCATACTTCTTTCTAACCCCACCCCCTAGAATTGCCTTATGACTGTCCCATGCATGTGTAACCCCTAGATGGCGCTATCCCAGGGGCTACTACCCCTGCCTGATTTGCCACCAACAGGTTGAGGGGCATGGATCCAATGGCGGTGCTCCACCCAGAGGTCAGGGTTTGCAATAGTTAAACTAACTTGGTCACAGCCCTCTGGGACACTGCAACCCCTTTCTTCCCACTAGTGGCCCACACAATATATCAGAATTACCTTCACAGTATACACTTACCCCCAGGTCTGGTTCCGGCACTGGGACCTCCTGTGAAATGAGATACAGTGCAACAATCACAGTACAGTACTTTAACATAGACAAATACCTCAGGCAGTATAACTTTGCTGAAACAAGCAGCTCTGATTTATTTAGGGGGATATAACAAGGACAGGGGGAAATCAGGTTAATTAGCTTATCACTCTAATAATCTACCTATGGCTCTGTGCACAGGCCTATCCCTATCAGTTACTGTCCCTGGGTACCCAAGCCCTAGTGGCTAGTCCAAACTGTGGCAGCTGGTAGGGCCCTTTCACACAGAGAAAAGGAGAATTAAACAGTCAGCAGTACAGTAATTCCATTTGGATTTAATGTGGCAATTCAACAGGGAGCCGACCCGAATTAGTACTCACGACCTCCAAATAAGATAGGGTCCTTCAATGTCAGCAGGGCTCACTTGAGGTACACAAACCTCTTCACACATCCATATAAAAGAAAGCACTATACCAGGCAGGCTGCATCTGTATCCCGATCTCAATTACTGTGCAATACCGGGAGAACACACAGCAGATTCAGTTCCTGACAGACCGAGTGCAATTTTCAGCAATTCCTCCAGTCTTCTACAGGGTGAGCCTGGTTTCTACTCTTCAGAGATCCTTTGATTCTTTCACAGGACGGATTCAGTACTAACAAGCTGTTACACAAGCTGCAGACCGGAACTCTGGGCCTTACACACGCTTTTTGACTAAAACTGCACACTGAAAAGCACAGGGCTCCTTCCTTCTTCACTGCCAAAGCTCAACTGAAACTCCAACTGACAAAACTGGCACTTCCTTTGAGTTCCTCCCAGTTCTTGACTGGATTGGCTGTCACTCACAATAGACTGCTGCTGTTGGTCCAAAAGGCACTGAAGTCTAAACTACATCTCCCAGAGTCACTGCCCATACAATCCTCTTGTGGCTGGCTCAGATTATGAGTCCAAGTTCTGATTCGTCCAAGGCACCATTTTAGAGCTAGCTTACCCCACACTGATTGGTCCAGTTCAGCAGTTCAAAACTAGAATGGGGAACTAGCAGACACAGTTCTGACTGCAAAGAAAGCAGGTTAGACAAACTTTAATTTCATTATTACTCTAAATAATTTCTGGCAAACAGTTACATCTTTCAGATAGGTTCCCTTTGCACTCCTAGTGACTGCAAAAATGAAGTGAATTGGCAGCAGCTCGAGTGGTACTCAGAGAAGCACACAGTCCCCCCATACAAACTAATTATGTCTGCAAGCAGACAGCTCTTAAAGAGACAGTACCAGAGGCTCTAAAAACACTCACTGATAAATGGCTTAAATGCCAAACACCATTCAGGCTTGGAGCATTCAAGCAAGCTCCTGGAAGTCTTTTGGGAACCCCCATTTGCAGGGGGGTTACACATGCTTGAATTCAACCACTGTTTTTGACTCCACAACCTCCTCCGGAAGGCCGTTCCATGCATTCACAACCCTCTCCGTGAAAAAATACTTCCTTACATTACCGCTGAGCCACCCCCATCTTCAAATTGTGCCCCCTTGTTCTTGCACACCTCTTTTTTTGAAAGATGCTACCCTCTTGGACTTTGTTGATTCCCTTGAGGTACTTGAAAGTTTCTATCATGTCCCCCCTCTCCCTCCTTTCCTCGAGGCTATACATATTAAGCTCCTTTAGTCTCTCTTCATATGACTTCCTGTGCAGACCCAGCACCATTTTAGTTGCCCTCCTCTGGACAGCTTCCATCCTGTCTATGTCCTTGCAGAGATTGGGTCTCTAGAACTGCACACAGTACTCCAGATGGGGTCTCACCAACTGTCTGTACAGGGGGATAACAACTTCCTGTTTTCTACCACACCAAAGCCTGCATAACTGAGCCCACACTGACATAAGCAGCGCTACAGTCCCCAGATGACATTCTGGTGGGGTTCACAGACAGAGACACACAGAGAAAGAGGAACAGCAACAGTAAGGTGCTGCTGCACTGACTGACAATGAACTGGAATGTATCCTGTGTCCTCTCTGAGTCTTTCTGTATGGTAGACTGCGGGACAAGATATGACACACTTGCTGGGCCGCAGTATCATTTCTGGCATTGCTGGGGAGGATCCTAACTGTTGCTCATTCTTCCAATCTCTGGCACTCTCTCTCATGCATGGCTGTTGCGGCAGACCAAGCAGGGCATGGATGCGACACACAGTCCCATGACAGGTGATGAACCCACAGAGAGAGAGAGAGAGGCACAGAGACAGAAAAAAAAATTACCTGCTGCATCAGAAATTGTCTTGTGGGTGACGACCTTGGTTTCTTTCTCTCTCTTCCTGTACCATGCTCTGTCTCTCCCTCGGGGTTGGGGGGTGGGGAATTATATACTGAGCAACAATACATATCACAATGTATTGCTACAAATAACCAGATTGCGAAAGCTGCACAATACTAAGGGGGGGTCACTAGAATGCCAAACTTGCACTGCTACATCTTGGGACTACTTAGAAACGCTGCATTTATCTTGCTTCCCCATACTTTAAAATGACTGCTGTTCTGGTTCTGGTTCTGGTTTTCTGACAGCACTTTCTCTGAGTCTCTCCATGGAACTGTGCATTAAAAGGAAATTTAAGACATGGCAATACTATACAGAGGGACTTCACCAATGGGCTTGAACATTTTTAGCAACCCATGTAATAAATGTACCTTTATGGTAAAGCTAAGTGCTTTCACTCCACTTTGTCAGCAAACTCTGGTTTGATAAGGTACATTTGGGATAATGAGATACTGTTAATAGAAAATTATATAAGTGTTCAAGCCTCCTAAAGTCACTAAAAATACTCATTCACACATCTACAGAATGTTTTTAATCAACATATAGTAAATACTATTTATTTATTTATTTTATTTAGTTTTTGTTGACCGGGTAAGTGCACTAGACAAATCCTGCCTATTTTCAGGCACGACCTGGGGAAGGGGGATACAGATGAATGCTAATTGACCTTGAACCAGATTAAGCTGTTGGTGGTATTTTTAGTGAATGAGGGAAATTTGGCCAGGACACTGGGGAAATTCCCCTACTCGCTGGTAGGGGAGTTGCTATCAGTGATCTTGCTGACCATTTCTCCCTAGGATGTCGTAGGAGGAAGACATTCGGGAGGTAGGGGAGCAGGTCTCCTCCCCGACCTCACCTTTGCTAGAGACCACTGTTGATGCTTCAATTTCCTATTCCCCTGCTTTGTCTGCTTTGAAAGGCCTGTCTCGTCTGTTTGCTGCTTCTGCTGAGTCTCCTGCTTCTCTGTGTTCGGTTGGCTTGTCTGGTGAGAAGCCGTCTGTCCCTTCAGATTTCGCCTGTTTTTCGAATATTCCACCTCTGACACAGGGTCGAGCCGGCACTGTGATGGAAAGAGAACCCGGATGTGCGACCGCTGCGTCGGTTTTACCTTTGCCAGAGACTACTGGAGCGGCACACCGCGACTCTGCTGTACCTGGTACTGGTGCTCCTGGAACAGGTATGTCTTTGCCTGGGAAATTGGGAAAACATTTGGGTATGCTTTGAAAAGGGGGCCTTTCTACTGAGGCTAGTTCTGTTACTATGGCTCCTATGGATGTTGCGCCTGTTTTACGGGTGGCAGGTTGGATCCCCACTGAGGGTGGTTGGTCCCCTGATCCCGCTGATGTGACGGTGAAGGACTATGCTGCTTTACTAATTACGGATACTGGGAAGATTGTAGAGGACCCTGATTCTGTCTCTGTTAGTCCTGGACATGTACAGCAACCTTTATTGCCTGCGGCATGTGTGGAGTTAGGCACACCTCCTTTGCCTTTGGCTGTTTCGACCCAGGTTTCTGTTTCTGGGACTGTTTCTGGGCCTCCTTCTGGGCCTGTTTTGGGACTTGAGTATACTGTTGCTCCGGTCCAGGGGAAGCTGGCTGTTTTCCGGATAGGAGATGTGCCAGCTATGGGGGTGGGGTCTGCCCCTTTGCACACTACTGTTGGAGCCAAGGTATCTGCTCCTGTTTTTTGGATGGCTAATTTATTTAAATCAGCATTTAAGAAGCCTGCTCCTAGACGCAACGCTGTCTGGCTGCTTTATAAGGGTGGTTTGTCGGACCCCTCGGACAGGGTGTATATTGAGAGATGTCTTTTGAAGGACTCGTTGAAGTTCTATGCATCTGAAGTTTTTGTTCTTATCCATACTGATGGCCATAATTATGATATTAGTTTCAAGACTGTGGAAGCTTTAGACCATTTTTGGGTAAAGTATAATTCCCTTAAGGACACTCCCCTTTGGACTCCTTTTTTGGCCATTCCGCTTACTAAACCTGCTGTGCGCACTGTTACTGTTTTGTTTCGCAATGAAGGGGTGGAATTAGCAGATATTTTGTTTTGGCTGATGAAGCGTTGTGAAGTTTTGGAGCACCCTGTTCCTATTATGGATTCTGAACAATTCTGGATGGGTGGTTGGAAAATCAAGTGTAAACTATTTATGACTAACTCTGGTGTTTCTCAACTGCCTAGCTGTTTTTTTTTTGGGAGGGATAGCAGTTCTCTCTTCTACCCGGGGCAACCTAAATCTTGTCATCGCTGTGGCTCCAGATTGCATCTCATTAATGCTTGTGACTCTTTGAAATGTACTCATTTTCTGGAGACTGGTCATTTAGCTGCCACCTGTTTAAATTTATTTCGTTGTAATCTTTGTGATGAAAAAGGCCACTCTTATGTTGTGTCCCTAGGCCTCCCACAATTCTGTGAATGTACAATCTCATGATGCCCTTATTACATTACACAGGCCCAGAAAAAGATCTGTGCCAAGGCCTCTGAAAAGAGGATGCGGGATCTTTTGTCTAACCCTGAGCTGCTGGGTCCTGGCTCAATTCTTCCGGCAGACTCGGGTTCACAAGCAGACTGTCATCCTGTTTCTGTATCTGGCACTACATCCGATACAACAGTGATATTACCTTCTGAGATCCCAATGGTAGTGGTTGGTTCTGACCTGGTGGAATCCCAGGTCCTTCCCTCTACACATTCCTAGGACTCTGGTTCTCCACCGGGGGATATGCTTGTGGAGACAGAGCCAGACCCTCTGATTCCTCCCCTTCCTTCTGTAGCTCCTGTTTCGGATGCTACTGCTATGCCCCCCCCCACACATTGGAAGTAGATCAGTCATTCCAAACTGTTTCTTATAAGAAACGACAACGGGAGAAGAGTGGGATTCTGGGCTCCAGAGGGAAGGAATGGAAAGCTGGGATGAAGAAAACACTTTTGCAGTCCAATAAATTTGATGCATTGCGACGGCAGTGACAGTCTGGGGGTACTGAGGAGGATGATGAGGATTCGGCCTCGGATTCTTCTTCTATGGCCTCTTCTGTAGGTGCTTCCTCAGGATTAGAAGATGGTGGCACAGGGAAGCTTAAATGGAAGACATGCTCACAACGATGATTTGATTTGTGCAGTTCTTTTTTTTTGTGGTTTTTCTTTTCTTTATGGGTGATTTTCGTGTTTTTTCACTGAATGTCAATAGTATGAAGAGTGGATTACGGAGGGATTTAATTTTCTCAGAATTGCAGCTTTTTCGATCTGATTTAATTCTTCTGCAAGATACTAGAATTAAGACGTTTAAGGAAATTGCACAATGTTCCTCTGCTTGGACTTTGGGACCCACGTTTTGGTCATTAGGCCCTGATAAGTGTGACAGTTTGGGTATTTTGTTTACAAATCCTGATCTGAAGGTTTCTCGTTTGATTGATTTAGACCCTGGCAGAGCTCTGATTTTGGACATCTCTTATAAGACTTGGAGATTGCGCGTTATTAATATCTATGCACCTCAGAGCAAAGCTTCTAGAGTGGACCTCTTTAGGAAGGTTCAACCATTTCTTTGCACAGCTCGAATGGTCATTTTGGGGGGATTTCAGTTGTGGTGTTCATCGAGGTGATAGGGGTTTGTGGACAGACAACATGTTCTGTGATTCAAATGCTTTAAAAGATATTGTTTCTACTGCTCATTTAGTGGATTCTTATCATTTGTTTCATGACACTGGAGGCTTTACTTTTCATAAAGGCCCGTTACGTACTCAGATTGATTATCTCTTTGTCTCCAACTTGATACATGTTACTCGTTCTGGTATTGTTGATTTAGCTTTTACTGACCATTCAGCTGTGTATTTGGAATGTCAGTGCGGCGAGAGTCTCTCTTTTGAGAAATCATCCTGGAAGTTGAATGTTTCTTTATTGAACCAAGCCCATCTGATTGCTGCTTGCAATTCTTTCTGGGCTGCCCGGCTTTCTGTGTCTTGTATGTATGATTCTTTGCTTGAGTGGTGGAGGGAGACCAAGATGGAACTGAAAACTTTTTTTCAACGAACTGCAGAGTTACAGCATAGAACAGATTATATCCGTTATTTGCAGTGTAGAAAGCATTACCATAGATTGAGTTCCCTTGCTGATTCTACTGGTCAGGATTTTAGCTTCCAGATTCAACAGGCTAAATCTACAATGTATCATTTTCAATATGATAGAATGAAAACTCTTAAGCATGAATTACGATTTGGTACGATGGGTGCGAAACAAACGTTTAGCCCTTTTAAAGATCATGAGGTTCACTGTCAAAAGAAACGTATGGAAGAATTAAGAGATGCTGCTGGGGAGGTGTGTCCTGATAAGGCCTCTATTCTGCGTCTTGTTTCTGCATATGTTAGGGATTCTTTTGGCTCTCCACCTCAGACGAGTTTTTTGCATTCCTATGTTGCACAGATAACACCCCAGACTCTCTTGCCAGATCAGGTACAGTGGCTTATAGCCCCTATTACTATTGATGAGGCTCGAGCTGTTATCAAATCTGCTAGAACTAACTGTTCTCCTGGACCTGATGGGCTTCCAGTGGAGTTTTTTCAGACTTTCTGTGATCTTTTGGCTCCAGTATTATGTGATTTATTTAATGTTCTTTTGATTTCCCCTGCTATACCTGATTGGTTGGTGGAAGCAGATTTGGTTCTTTTATATAAAAAGGATGATAAAAGATCACTACTCAACTGGAGGCCTATCTGTTTGTTGAACTCTGATATCAAGTTTTTGAGTAAGATTTTGTCTCTTAGGTTGTCACAATGTGCTCATACTCTTATTAGTTCAGTACAGGGTTGTAGTGTTCCTCATCGTAGTATACATGATAATTTGCTTTTCCTTCGGGAATTGTTTTATAGAGGTCAGAAGCAGTGTATTTCTGGTTTGGTGCTTAGTCTGGATCAGCGTAAGACTTTTGACTCAATTTCACAGAATTATTTATTTTTGGTCTTGAGCCAGTATGGGATACCTGCTGACTTTATTTCCTGGCTTCAGAAATTATATTGTAATGCTACCATAGTACCAAGAGTTAATGGCTGGAAAGGGGACAGGATAGGTCTCCGACGGGGTGTCAAACAAGGTTGCCCTTTAAGTCCATTGTTGTATGTTTTTGGCATAGATCTCCTTTTACATTGCATCCTTAATGTTTCTCGGATAATGGGTATATCTTTAGTTAATACCCTTCCCCCTTTGAAAATCCTTGCTTATGCTGATGACTTAGTTCTTTTGGTTAAGGAATGTACACCTGAAACCGTTATTTCACAACAACTTGCTGATTTCTACCCGGTAAACAAAAGCTAAATAAATAAATAAATAAATAATTTTTCAAATGCCTCTGGCTCTAGCATTAATATGGCTAAATGTTCTGGTTATCAGTTTCCCTCAGATGCTCCTAGACTTGTTCAATATGCTGGTATTTCAGTTTCTATGAATCCGGTTACTATTTTGGGGCTGCAGCTTGGTTCTGATACTCCGGCAGTGGTAAATTGGGAGAAGAAATTAGTGATAGCTGAAGGGTCACTGACCCATTGGGTTCACGGGCCTTTATCTAAACGTAAACGGATTTTGTTATTAAAAACTTTGATTGTTCCCATTTTTCTTTATGTTAGTTATGTTTATCCCCCACCAAAGGTTTTATATACTAAATTGTATAGTTTGTTTTTTCGGGCATTATGGGACAGCAGATTAAACCCAGTCAAGAAGCATATCACTTATTGGACTATTAAAAAGGGAGGTTTGGATATTCTTCATCCCATTGCTTTTTACTTTAGCATTTTTCTTTATTTTAATGTTTTAGAGCTTAATCGGCCCCATAGTAAGAATTGGATTACTTTACTGACAGAATGGCTTACGCCCTGTTTGAGGGCATGGAACCATAAAAATACTAGAATGTTTTCTGGGTTGGACATTGTTCCTCAAGTTGTTAAGGAAATGTTTCAACAACTTATTCTTTAGAAGGTTGATGCTAGTTTACTGACGTTGACTACCAAGAGGGCAGTTTATGATGCTATCGTTCAGGTTCAGTGTTTGGAACCTCTTCGATTGCCCCATTGTACAGAGCAGGAAAGTCAGGATAAATTCTTGAAATTGTTGAATCCAAGATTGCCAGTTTTTGTTTGGGATTTGGTGTGGCTGACATTGCATGGTAAATTAAATGTTAAAAACAATAATCGACATAAAGCAGTTTTAGACCGGTATTGTTTACAACCCTCTTGTTTCTGACTTTTGGAGACTCAGGAGCATTTATTTTTTGATTGTAGTTATGCAGAACAGTTTTGGCATTTTATAGCTGACCGTTGGAACTTACCACAGTTTGGGGTTCTGACTTATCAGGAACTGATTTATGTTCCAGGAACTTCACACTGGCGTTCTTTTTCCATTTCCACTCTGCAAGTTCTTTTTGATATTTTGAAATATTACCTCTGGCAGTCTCGATGGAAGTGGGTGCTGCAACAGCATTATGTTCCATATGATGCTTTGTTGTTACTGATTGCTGGAGCCCTTCAGCAGGTTTATGAAGCAGATTCCAAACGGTTTCTGCCTCGTCAGTTATGTTGTTTTTGGCAGGCATGCAAAGTTGTTTTACATTAAGCTCTATTCTGATTTCCTGATTTTTGACTTGCTTAGTTAGGTACGGAGTTTACTTTACTGTATTGATATTCCCTTGATTTAGCTGTTTTGGTCGTGATTATATTGTCATGTTTTACTGTACTTTCTTGTATATACTGTCTTTACTGTTTTGAATCTTACTCCCCTTTTTCCGCACAATATTCTCCTACTCTTTTCAATAAGTGCCATGGGATCTTTAACATCCACCTGAACTACCACCAATCCTGGCAGATGGGACCTCGGTTTAACGTCTCATCTGAAAGACGGCACCTCAGAAGTGCAGCACCCCTCTCATGTTGCACTACAGTGTCAGTGCTGGGATATTAACCCAAGTGCCAGATGTGGGAACTGAACCCACAGCCCTCTGATCTCCCAGTCTCAGAGGCAAGTGTGCTACCTACTGAGCCACTGACACTGCTAACCATGAACTATGAACCTAAAGCTGCATTAGTCAACCCAATCACATACCTCTCTGTCACAGTGAGCAGTAATTAAGATATATTGGTTACTGAATGTTGCTTTGCAGTCACTGTACCTTTCATGACATAATGTAAAACTGCAGTTAGAAACTGCAACTACATGGCTCAGTTTAAAGATTTTAATATATGGATCATGAATTTAATATGCTTCTAAAGCATACCAAAAATTTGCGGTAATACTATCACTCCCGAAGTGATAATACCACACTTCAAGAGTGAGAATACTATCGTTCAGGTCCCATAGTAGTATTGTTTGGGACCTGAAAGATAATATTGTCAGAGAAGGTTAACAGCATACGTGCCAGTCTGTCTGCCCACATCTCCCAGCGTGCCCTCCGATTGGCCCCTTTTCCTGTGTGGGCAACCAGAATACATTTAAAAAACATGGCGGACAGTTTCTCGCTAAGCGAGACCGTTTCTCCCGAGTATTATTTCAGTCTTTTTTTTACCTTTACGTCACAAAAAGGGACATATGGTCACGATCCGACCTTCCCGAACACAGAAAATGTAGGATCTGTGCTAAAACAAAAAAAAAAAGCTGTCTCCAGCCATGGTCTGTGTATGTGTGACTGAGAGAGTGTTGGAGGGTGCACTGAAACTCTGTGGTGCTCGGCCAGTACGTAGAAAGTCCTCACTGCACAAAAAACAGTCACAGACAAGAAAACAAACTTTGCATCCATATATTAAAAAAAATAAAGGATAGCTCACTGGGTATTACCGGTGAGTCATACCATCTCGAGGTTCTGGACAATGTAACCTCTTGAGCTTTACTCTCGAGGTTCCTACGTGTCCAGAGCCTCTCGATGGTATTACTCACCGCTAATACCCAGTGAGCTATCCATTATTCTCTATTTAATATACTTCCTGGTTTCTCAACAACAATTATTAAAAATAACACTGAAACAATAAAAATGGTGCTGTTTCAATGGTTAATGTGTAATAATATGGGGTAATTGAACAAATATTAAAATGTAGGTTGTAGACAGCAAAAACACTTTAAGATGAGTATCAGGTCATCCATGAGATGCCACTGCTTTGCTGTTAGGTTCATAGAAGCTCCTGAGACATCTCAGAGGTGGTGTGAATGAGCATGTAGTCAGACAGTAACTTTTGTATCACATTTCACACACAATAAAACACCAAATATGTTCTATGCATGGGTAGTATAGATAGGAAATTTGGAGGCAGCTGGTCAGCAGTAAGAGCTGTGACTCAGCAGCCTTCTAGAAGGGGTTCTAAGAGACTGGCAGATGCCCAGTGTGTAGGAGATTCCTGTCCTTTTCTGTCCTTTGGGCTGTGTATAATAACACTTGACAACCTGACTGGTAGAACACCAGCCAATCAAGTTTTACTATAAACAAAGACATCACCATTCATTTATGCCATACTGATACTACCATTAAACACTCTGTACCAGAGAATGGTTTCCTTCTTGAACAGTTATTAAAAAGCAGATTTTATTTTAGGGTTCCTGGGGGGATAAGGGGAGGGCAAAGGGGGTTTAGATGGAGGGGGGTGAGTTTACTGATTACTGGGGTGTGGTTGGAAGGGAGGGATCAGGAGAGTGTTTTTGGTGCATGGGGGGAGGGATTAACTTATAATTAAAGGATGAAATCAACAGCAAGCTTCACTGTGATGAGGGAGAAAGGAGGATTTTACTTTACACGGGGTGGCAAGGTTGGTTACTATGTAGTACAGGGTAGTAGTGAATTACCTGGGATGAAACAGTGGGTAGGGCCATTCTAAATATTTATAAAAGTGTTTTTTTTATAAAGTTTTGATGAGTTGGTGCTGCCATCAGGAGCTTTACAAAGCTTCCCAAAGTATGAAGTTCCTGACTTTGCAGCAACTTGACCTGCATAGTAAACATTTACTGCATCTCCAGTGCTCAGTCGTGTACAGTGTGGAGTTCTATTTTGTGATGTCTTCCAACTTCAAATAATGCAAAGGCAGATTGTTCTTTATCTGTAACTGCCGTAGATGGTCACAGGCCTTTCCAGAATAGGTAGTAGATTCAGTTTCACAGAAATGCTGCACAACAAGATTCAGATAATGTGCCAGTCATGGTACCCTGAAAAACACACTGATACACTTCACAGCATGAAACCTATTATTAGAGATGCAGCAAATTTTGAATCCGCTGACAAAGTGGACGCGAAGTGGCCACTTCGCATTAGCAGAGCACAATGCGAAGTGGGCACTGCAAGGTGCTCACTTTGCGTCATTATTATTACCACTTTGCATTGCCATTGTGCCTTAACGTGAAGTAAGGCAAAGTGAGAAGAGAATAGGCAGCCCCCACACATCACATGGCTTACAGTACTGTAAGTTACATGCTTTAGTCAGGCAGGAAGGAAGTTAGTCAGAGAAGCGGTTTCACTTTCTCCTTTGCATTTGTAGAGGGAGAAAGCATTGTGAGAGAAGACTAGTAGTTAAAGTGCTTGATTGCCTTGCCACTTGCATTTCAAAAGAAAACCAACAGTTTATATCTTTATTTAGTTTTTGCATTGTATTTGTGTTTTTTTCTTAGTGAATTTTTTTGTATAAGTTTTGTTTTGTGTGTGCGACTGACTGTGTGTGTCAGTGAGTGTCAGTGTGTGTGTGTGTCTGTGTGTGTGTGTCAGCCCAGGGACTTGTTGTGTGTGTCAGGATGGACCCAGGAGAAGGTGAATCGCTGGCTGTGGGTGAGGTAGAAGTGGAGTGCAGACCCGTAGGGGTTGGGGCAGTCGTGTCATGCTGGACCACTCCCGACTCCTGGGTGTTGCTTCCCCCCAGTGTTGAAGCAACAGGAGCAGCAGTAGTAGCACCAGTGCCACCAGTGGCTGCTGTGTGTCCACCTTCTCTGCCACTACCACCACCACCATCACCAGTAGCAGCAGCTGTAAGGGGCTCCAGCAGCACCCCCTCCACCACCTCCAAAGCCACAGGAGGTGGCCCTGGAAAATGTAGGTGGTGGGACTCATGCAAGGACTGTGTCTGGTCCCCCCTACAGCTCCCTAATGTGGGAGTTTTTTAACTCTGCTGGGGGGGACAGCACAGTGGTGGTGTGCCATCTGTGTGGCGTGGTGGTGCACCGTGGCCCCCATGGGACACATTTGGGGACTGGTGGCCAGCGCATCCACATGCTGAACCACCACAGGGCAGAGTGACAGGCTGCCATGGAGGAGGCCAGGCGTCCACCTGCTGGCCCTTCTTTGGCAGTGGCCGAGGGAGCTGCTGGGGTGGGAGTTGTGCCTCGTCACTGCCGCAGCAGGAGGAGGGCTAGTACAGTAGCTACTCCACCACCACCATTGCCACCACAGCCACCAGCACCACCCTCTTCACCACCACCCCCACTACCTGGATTCCCTGCTGCAGTGGACCCTGCCATAGTCCCTGCAACACAGGCTAACATCACCCTGGTGTGGGCAGCTCTTGAAGAAAACGAGTGGTTTGTTGCTTTACAGCAGCAGGTGAACAGAATAGAAGCACAACAGCAGCAAATAGTTTCAATGCTGCACCTGCTGCTGGACCACCATGGTATCCCATGGCCACAGTAAGTTAGGGGATTGTTTTCTGCTCCACCCCACCCCACTACTTTGTTGTACTGTTTTTGTGTGCTTTTTCTTTGTTGTTGTTTAATCATACACATTTTCCTTCCAGGGGAATCTTTCTTGCACCACATAGTGCAATACATTTGTGTGAAAACCGCCCGTAATTTCATTACAGTGCGTCACGTGATGGAGGAATTCCCGTTATGAAAATCTGCCCACATTCTGCCTCCCTCCTCAGCAACATTAGGACGTGATGGCAGGGCGAGCGTGTGTGCATGCTCCTTACAGTGAATATCCAATTGTCCGGCAGCTTTCTGAATGTTTCTTTATGTTATAATGGTCAGTTTGTAGTGAAACGTGTAGGCACATTTCCAGTAAGAAGAGCCTTGTTAGTGGAAACATTCCCAAGTTTCACCACAAAGTCAACCTTATAACATAAGGAAACATTGGGATAGCTGCTGGACATTTACTATAGTGGAGCATGCACCTGCGCTCCCCCTGGCATCACGTCCTAACATTGCTGGGAAAGGAGGGCAGAATGTGGGTGGCTTTTCTGATCAGCAATTCCTCTGTCACATGACACACTGTAATGAAATTATGGGCGGTTTTCACAGAAATATATTGCACTCTGTGGAGCAAGAAATATTCCAGTGGGAGTAATGCCCCCACATATTAGTTTATGTGCATCACCATAACTATGTAATGTGGTGAATCTCTGTAAAGCAGCAGCGCAACAATCTGTTGAGAACTCTGACCTATATTTTTTAATGCTATGTTACAACTTCCTTTACCTACATCCTGACTGATTGGAATGCTACGAGAATTTGCAGTAGTTGAGTGTGCTGTACTACCTTTTTCATGTATGAAATAATGAAAGGAGCATTCCTTTTAAATTGGTGCTGACCAGGTCTTTGTCACTGTTTACTTCTGCTTTCTCCATCACATCAATTAGTTGTTATATATATCACTTCTGTTGTTAATTAACAGTTATGCAGCAGGCAGTGTTTTATGACACCACGGAATAATAGTTATTGAATAGCAGCTGCAAATAAATACAAACCTGGTCCAAACAATATTAGAAGGTGTGCTCATTGTTTTTTTCATACATGAAAAAAGTAGTCAAGTAAGTAAAGCAGACATAAATTGTGAAAAGAAGTGCATCATTCAAGTCACGACTCGGAGGTAACTAGTGGTAGCTGTGGCAATGTAAAGTAGCATAAAAAAGTACAGTTCAAAAATGTCAGGACATTCTTGCAACGCTGCTTTAATTGTGAAAATGTCAGTATGACATCATGAGCTCACAGCAACAATCACAGAACACACAAAAGTGGCACAGAGTCCCCAGATTTTTTCTGCAGGCCCAAAATGCATCCTTCTTGTGTGCAGAAAATTGACAAGTGGTATCACAGTGGAATGAGAGTGTTTCAGCACACACAAAGTCCCCCAGAATTAATTGTGCACTCAGTCATGCTTGCAGTGGTGGCACAGAGTCCCAGACTTTTTCTGCAGGCCCAAAATACATCCTCCTTGTGTGCAGAAAATTTACAAGTGGTAACACAATGGAATGAAGGTGTTTCAGCACATACCCCAGTATAAAATGATGACTGTGAGCGTCGTGTTGCTGGTCCAATGTGTTCTGCGAGACGATTCGAGCAAGTAGCCTTGGTGAGTAGATATATATATATAGATATATGGTTGTGTATTTTTTAGGTGAGGAGGGGATTGACATGGACATGTACTCATGGTATTGTTCTGCATCACAGGTCATACAGAAACCATTGGTGTGCACATTCCAGTGCTCAATGAGAGTTTGTTGCGCTGAAATTGGAAATGGATAACTCTCAAGCATATGAAGGTAAGCATTTTTTTGGGGGGGTGGGGAATCATATTTGCAGGTTTGTCTGTAATGGTTTCTTATTTTGTTACTTCTTCACAGATTTCCTCAGCATCCTTCTGGAGTCCGGTTGTTAATGATGGTCATGGTCATCTAATGAAACGACTTCTGTGTGTTTGTTACATGTGTGCCCAAGCTCGGGGAAGGGGGGATGCCTGATGCTGAAGAACTTTTTTGGATAAGGCCACTTTGACAGAACAACAAAGCATCTGGAAGTTTCCTAAAAAAAGAAATGAATTACTTCTTACAACTTAATTGTTATTTGCCCTTCCCTGGTTCTCAAATCTCAATCTATCTAAAGTCAAGTTACATTTCAAACCCATTTCTTGTCAACTAACACAACCTGTGTGCAATATTTGCTGCAGTCTTTCCAAAACAATGAAACAGATGAAATAAAATCGTCATACTTACCAGAATGGATTTCACATGGATATTACATCACTTCCTCTCTGTACGGTACAGCTACAGTACCATTCCCAATGAGTTTTAGTGGTGTAGCCTTTTTTTGTTACCCTGTAAAAGAAACAAAAGAAGTGTACTGTATGTGGTTTACCATTGCGACTCTGAAAAGCTACAGAAAACAAAATATACAACTAAAGGAAGTGAAGCAGCATAACAAACATGATTACACATGCTCACTTTATGGTTTAAATATTAAGAATCTTTGTGTCTGTGGCCGATGGATGTGGTGGTCCGGACAGACTCAGGCTCAGTGGTGGCAGTGGCTAACATCAGTCCCGGTCATGGTGGTCCAGGGGCAGACAGATTCAGGCTCAGTGGTGGTAGTGGCTAACATCAGTCCCAGTGGTGGTGGTCTGGGAGGGTGGACAAACTCAGGCTCAGTGGTGTCAGTAGCTAACATCAGTCCCAGTGGTGGTGGTCTGGGGGTGGACAGACTCAGGCTCAGTGGTGGCAGTGGCTAACATTAGTCCCAGTGGTGGTGGTCTGGGGGGTGGACAGACTCAGGCTCAGTGGTGCCAGTGGCTAACATCAGTCCTGGTGGTGGTGGTCTGGGGCGGACAGACTCAGGCTCAGTGGTGGCAGTTGCTAACACCAGTCCCGGTGGTGGTGGTCTGGAGGCGGACAGACTCAGCCTCAGTGGTGGCAGTGGCTAACATCAATCCCGGTGGTGGTGGTCTGGGGGTGGACAGACTCAGGCTCAGTGGTGGCAGTGGCTAACATCAGTCCCGGTGGTGGTGGTCTGGGGGCGGCACATCACCTTTTAAAAACTTCAGTTAAAACCTGTCAACATTAACCACATCATCATCCTCATAAAGAAAGCTGCCCTCACAGTCATTGATATCTGAAGTCTGACCACTGGGAAATTCTTTCTCCATTGTGTCATCATCTACGTCAGTGGTGGGCCGTTTCAGGCAGCCACTGCCAGTGCCACCAGGATGCTCCATTTCCACATAAGCAAGAGCACCATGACTAGGCTGGGGTATGAATACCGAGGTTGCAGTCTGTGCTGGTATGTGCCTCTCATTCATTTTAATGAATGTTAGCAAACTAACATTTGCAGGAGACAGGTTTGTCCAATGATCCCTGACTATTGCACCTGCTGAGTTGAATACCCTCTCAACACTTATACTGGAGGGTGAGCATGTGAGGTACTTCAGTGCCACTGCAGTCAGCTCTGTCCATTCACTGACCTTTCCACTTCAGTACAAAAGAGGATCTTCAGTTATTGTCAGATGCGTGTTTTCAGACAAATATGACTCAGCCATTCTCTGTGCCATACTAAGTCCAGTTGTTGATGCGTCATCCTGTTCTCCTGAATCATTTATTTCACAAATAACCACTTGGGACAAAGCGGGTTGACACCAGCCACTTTGGATGACAGACCACCTGGAACTGCAGTCCCCTTCCCCTTGCAGGATATGCTTGATGGTCCTCCAGGTATACCTTCAGCAGGATTATGCTGCTGAGGTTTGCTGACCTTGGCACATGACTTTTGTGCCCCATAAACCAAGCGCACCAGTTGACCACTGATATTTTTTACCTGTTCAGGCCCTCCCTCTAGTACTGATGCAATTCCACGTTTGTATCATGGGTCCAGTATTGTTGCCATGTCAAAGTTGTCACTATGCTGAATGCTTACAATGTGACGATTCTGGTCGAATACTGTCAGCATGTGTTGCAGCAACATACTGCTACCACCGTCTCCGGCAACATCAAGGCTATGCTGTACATTCACCAATCCTGCCTCAGCACCTGCAGCAGTGGAATTGATAGGCTAATGGAGGCAGACTCACCACTCACTGCCTGTGTGGCATGTTCAAAAGGCCGCAAAATTGTTATTACAGAGTCCATGAGGCGCCACTGTTCAGTCGTCATAGATATGGAGGCCCTGGAACTGTCACGGCTGGTGTGCATAACAAGATATTCTGAGATGGCTTTGTATTGTTCATACAACCTCTCTGCCATGTATAAAGTGGAGTTCCATTGGGTGACAACTTCCAGCTTCAAGCGGTGCTGAGGCAGGCTGTTTTGTATCTGCAGCTGCCGCAGTTGGTCACAGGCCTTTCCAGATCTTGAAAAGTGGGAGCAGATATGTCGTGCAACGGTCAGCATTTTCTTTACATCAGGGTGCTGCAGAAACTCCTGAACCACAAGATTTAAACAGTGGGCCATGCATGGAACATGAAAAAAAACACCATTCATGATGCATTTCACCACATTTGACCAATTGTCACTTGCTATGAACTCGGCTCTCGGGGACAGAGGGTTTAGCCATCTGTCAGTTTCAGTCAGTACCACGTTCAACATGTTCTCACCAGTGTGTGAACAGGTCACATTGCACGTAGTAATTGTTGCATGCTGTCAAATTCCTGGAAGATTGCTACCACGACAATCCACCTTACTGCACTGATTATTCACACTACCAACATCAAAAACAACCCCCGGCACCTGTGCCCAGTGTGCAGTTATACACAGATATGAACTCACTGCTGTTTTGCCACTTGTCCACATATCCATACTTAAATGGATGAATGGAGAGGAGGAATGTTGAAGGGCATGTCTTACTGAGTCGGACACAGTGCAGAACATCACGGGGACAGCATGGGTAGAAAAGTATGTCCTGGATGGGACTTTCCATTTTGGACAGGCATGTGCAGCAAACTGCCAGAACCCAGAATTCTCCACAAAGGAGAAGGGCAAAAGATCAATTGCCAGTATTTCTGCTACAGCAGCATTAAGTTCACATGGCACTGTATGATTCAGGGGGGATACTTCAGCTTATGCACAAAAACATTCTGTAACATGGGCTGACTTAAACATTTTACACGGGGTGTGTTGATCACAAATGGTTGTGCTCTGTGATGAATGGCATTGGCAGGGGGTGGAGTGTGGACATCTGATGAAGACGGTTGCACAGGTGATGATGACAAACCCAGAAATGCTGTTATTTTCCAGATTTGCCAACCGGGGTTGATGTACCACTTGCGCTAGACATACTGCATTCACCACCACCACCACCACCACCACAAAAACTGCTACACTCACCAGCACCGGACAACATTTCAAAGCCATTATGGTCTTCCACCTCATCATGCCTGTCGTAACCCTCTGCTCTTATTACCTCACTACTGCACACGTTTAATTTACTACCAGACTTAACAATCATGGAAGGGGATAACATGCTGGCTATGGTTGCCGGTGACAAGGGTGAACGCCCCACTGTGGTATTAGCTGCCAGCTTGTGCTGGGTCCACAGTGTCCTCCTTTGCCCAGATGGCTCCCCTTTTTACCTCGACTCACACGCACATGACAAACCTGGCAGATTGCAACTGTCTCATCATTTGTATCTTGAACAAAAAAATCCCAAACAAGGGATTGTGGTGTTCTGCTTTTAACTTGTCCATGATGTGGCTTATTTAAGTCCATTATTTTAAGCACTGAAGTGGGGTGGGGGGCACGTGATGTTTCGACACTGCATACCTGGACTGCAACTGACCACCATGACTACCTAACATATTGATTACTGGGTCATCATCATCAACTAAAACTGGTAGATCACAAGCTTTTACGGGGGGGGGGGATTCCTGGAGACAGACTCAGACACACCCACTTTGAATTTCTTTTTCTCTGGTTCCCAACTGGGGTCAAATACATCATCATCGTATTCACCAATGTCACACACATCCACATCTTCTGCTTGGATGCTAGCATGTGGACTGCATGTTGCAACAACAGCAACATCATCATCATCATCACATTCATCATCAGCATCTACACCACCATCACCTGATATTTTTTCACCACACTGTGAATCACTGCATGGAAAATGCATGACGTTAAGTGCCATGGTGGACGGAATATCACATTGTATGCTATTGTTGCCATGATTATCAGAATCCTCAGGTTCAGTTGCTGGGATGTTACTGAGAAGTATGACATCATCTATCCTGCCACTCACTTGCACTGCATCACACTCAGTATTTTTGGATATGGCACACTGGTTGGAATTAGAACTTGACGCAACAATACTAATATGACCACCACCACTAACACCAGTAACACTAACACCGCTGGCTGGGAAAACATCATCTCCTCCAACTATGAGTGAAGCTTCTGATTGGGCTTTAAAAAACACTGCAGGAAAAATACCTTTCCTCACATCAGCAATGCACTTCTGCATCTGCGTACTACTACCATGCCCACAGACCATCTTACTGCCAATATTGCCATGGCGAGAAACAGCTTTGCTTGCATGTCTCTTTGCAGGCATTTTGGGGGATCAACCACAATAGTATAACCAAATTCAGATTTTGATACGTTCATTCCCTGATTGGAGGGACACTAGATGTGAAGCCAAATAAACAACTGTGGCTTCAGCAACAGATAAGAGACTACTCTGAGACTGTAACAGAATTAAAACAACTTCAGTAACCAGTGGTGCTGATGAGATCACAAAAACAATCCAATCTGGTAAAAAATACCTTTTGAACGTGGGGTTGGGGGTAGCACTGAATGCAGACAGTGCAGATTTTTATGGCGTTACAAGCAGCAAAACTAAGAACAGATACCACGATCGCAATACAAAATCAGGCAGCTGCAGTGGATAGCAGGTTCACACTGCTGCGCCTGCAATTACACTAGTCTGTGGCACAATAAAAGGTGTATTATTTAATGCACGCAACACTGCACACACACTCACACACAGAACAGTTTGTGTACAATGCTGAACGAGGAATGCGTAGCAAATGCAAAAGTTCAGTACTATGCCACGTTGCGTATTGTAAATTTGTAATGTAAACAACCTGAACTTATGAACTGCTGCACCACATCCACACAACAAACAGCAAGAAAATGTCAACTATTACTGAAAATATTACTGTGTGTACATTAACACAGTCAGTTATATAACAAAAATATAACCAAAACACAAAGAAATCACTATTTCTCCAACTTAAATCTACCTACACCACAGATACACCACTACTCCAAAGCACACTTTCACTGTCTTTCACCACACACACTCAATGTTGTAAATTAACATTCAAAATCCACACAAAAACAAAAATGCTTGATGATATGAGCACAAGAGGGTTTCCTACAATCGATGAACTAAAGTTGGAGCCCCCAAAAAATGAAAAAAATGCTTTTTGAACAGCTTTTACAAGATTTATATCACAGACAGCTATCAGAGCACACTGATTCCTACTCCTTCCTACTCATACTACCCCGAACTGAGGCTATGCAGATCAATATAGAGCCCATGTGACCTGAAATCCCATGAATCACTGCAAAATTCGCCTCTTCGGTGCTCAAAAACAAGGTGAAGTGAGGTGAAGTGCACTGCCTGCAATGCACTTCGCCTTAAATTTGGCAGAGTAGTGGTCTGAGGAGGGGGAGTAACACAAAGTTATTGTTTCCAATGGACTTTGCGTTCCTTATTATAACACAAAGTACTCCACTTCGCACTGCAGAGCACTCAGCAAATCCGCCTTTGCTAAGCGAATTGCTTCGTGTAGCGGATTGAGCCCACTTCGCCCACCACTATCTATTATCACTCAAAATAAAACAGCCTTAAGTGAAGGAAGGTAAAGCCACTCATCAATCTCTGTAAAGAGTACAGGCAAGATTTTCTGAACAGTGTGTGCTCCAATGAAACTTGTTTTCTTGTGGCATGCTGGCAAGTACCAAAATTGTTCCTACTTCTGCAGTCAAGCTTAGTGTGCTTGCTCCCTGACCCCCAGTTGAATACTACTCTGGCACCTGTGTCCAATTTGCTGTAATATTGTTGTAGAAGCTACCAGCTGTTTGACAATTAACCCATGTATCCATGCTAAGATGTACATATGCAGATGCAAAATGCTGCAGGGTATGGTTGAATGTACATGATTCTGTCCTATACAGTTTTGGAATGGCACAAAATGAAAAATATGTTCACATTAGAACATACCTTTTGGGACAGGCACAGGCCATCAACCACTAAAACCCCTCATTCTCCATAAAGGAATAAGGCAAAAGATCGGATTCCAGCATTTTAGAGATTGTTGCATACAGCTACCATGCTATGGTATGAATGGGTGGATATTTCGAATATCACTCAAACATACTTAGTAGTGTAGGTTACTTCTTTCTTGGGATAGGGCTCGTAAACAGCTGAACATATTCTGGCACTGACTTTGTAATATTTGATTTCTAGGACTACATATTTGGGTATTTGAAGCAAACTAATGATTTTTTCAGGTCTCCCTTATTGATGTTTCCCTGTGCTGGGTGATACTACTTAATTTGCTGAGACTGGTACACCCACTACTAGGAACTCAGATTCTTCCTCCACTGCCTCATCTTTATATTCCTCCTCAACAGCCACCTGAGCATCATATTACACCCCTCCCTTGTTCTGGGGTATTTTCAGACATAATACATGCCTTGGATGATGCTTTCTGAACCTGCGCGATCCAACGTCTGGTGTTGAGTTCAGCTTGCTAAGTGCCTTAAACTGAAGTGTATGTTGTCCACTGGTGCCTACCTGATTGCCAATTTTTTTCTTTGCTGACATGAGGTTGGCAAAGCTGACATATTACTACTGTCTCATCCTCTGGATCAAGTAATGTACATGGAAATCTAGGAGGGGGCCACGTGATGTAGCTGAGCTAATAGCAGCTAGGCTCCAAGGGCTCTGCCTAAGGTGATCAAATTTTGATAATCTGTGCTCTATACTCCTTCCAGATAGATAGATACATACATACATATATACTATAGCTGGCAGATAAGGACTGAGATGGCCCACCTAGTTTGCCGTATGATACTCCTATCAATTGAGTATCCCCTTGCCCCCCTCTGATTGTTGCCTTGTTTACCCCTTGCCCCAGTTAAGTCCACCCCACCCACCCACCCCACAACCTCAATATTCCTTGTGTCTGTCCCATGCATGCTTGAAACCAGAGACAGTGTCAGCCCATTACCTCATCCGACAGCCCATTCAAGGCATCCACTACCCTCTACACGGAAAAGTACTTTCTTACACAGCATTTTCCATAAATTTTCCTCCCTCCAGCTTCATGCCATGACACCTAGTTGCTGAGTCCTTTTTTCTCTGAAGTAAGCTTCCCCCTTGTACCCTGTTGAATCTCTTTAGATATTTAGATATTTAGATATTTAATGGTGTCACTCATGTCCCGCCTCTCCCTCCTTTCCTCCAAGGAGTACATATTTAGATCCCTCAGTCTGTCCTCATATGCCCTGCCTTGCAGCCCACGAATCATTCTGGTGACCCTCCCTTTGACAGCCTTCACCCTCTTAACATCCTTTTTCAGATACGGTCTCCAGAACTGGATAAAATACTCAAGGTGGGGCCTGACTAATGTCTTGTACAGGGGCTTTATGACCTCCCTCCTTCTGCTAGTAATACCCCACCCTATATGTCCCAGCACTCTGTTAACCTTCCCTACTGCCTTTTGGCATTGACTTGTCACCTTGAGGTCAGCCGTGATGAGGACACCAAGGTCTCTCTCCTGTTCGGTAAGTGCTATTTCTTCTTCCCCAGAGCACATATTTTGCCCTAGGGTTCCTATGCCCTAAGTGCATAATTTTACACTCTATTAGCTCTGCTTATTTTATTTAATTTTACACTCTGATAGTGCTGTTTTCCCCTGTATTGCTTTCTGTTCCCTATCTGTTATGGAGGAGGAGGAGGTTGAATTGACAGAATCTCTTACCCCAAAAAACATAAACTCTTGGTGTCTCTGACAGGTTCGTCAGATGCCACCAGCAAAATAGTTGACCTGTGCTGTGAGAAAGAAACAGAATTGGGCCTGTTAATGAGTGAGCTGTTTAAAATTAAGGTACTCATGAGTGGTATTAAAGGTGAACTTTCTCAAGTTGCAGAAGTTTTGGCTGCTGTTAAAACCTCAGTGGATTCTCTTGGGGTTTGAGTCTCAGGGAATGAGACCAGGATTGGCATTAAGTTGGAGGACTGGGGTCACCCTGCTGAGAGATGTCTGGTCCTCATTGAGAAGTAGTTGTGGTCTTTATGGGACAAGCTAGATGACCAAGAAAATAGGAGCTGTTCTAACAACATTCGTCTCTTTGGTCTCCCAGAGAAGGCTGAGGGCTCAGATTTAATTTATTTTCTGCAGTGACTTATCCCTCAGTTGCTGAATTACTATTGGGACTCTCCTGTAGAAAGTGAAAGGGTCCACCAAGTCCTTTCAGGCCCACCAACCATGACCCAGAATACTTGACCAGGGGACATCATTTTCTGCCTACTGCAGGACTAGGATCGAGAGTGGATTCTAAGCAAGGCCTGTACTTTCAAGGACTTGACATGGAAAGGCGCAAAACGTTCCCTGCAACACAATTTTCCCAAGCAGGTCATTGATAAGAGGAAATCTTTTGACTAAGTTCAGGACTTAGCAAGGGAGAGGGGTCTTAAATGTTATCTGGGGCCACCTGCCACTTTCCTTGTTGTCATCGGGCAGACCACCAAATCTTTTAATTGCTCCAGGGAAGCCCTAAAGTTCATTTTGGATATCGTGGGACAGCAAAGCCACAGCAACTCTTCTGATGTGCGCTGCCATCAGTACTCTAAGCCAAATTGCAGCCCAATCAAGGAATTGTGCATCTTCATCGAGGGACCAAGCTTCAAGGCAACATGCAGCATCCTGTAAAGTGGAGGCTATGGATCTGGGCACAGAGATGGCAGGTTGAAATCTTTTCTTCTGTGGACTTGATGGTGGATTTTCCAGAATCATTTTATAAGTAAGCAATAAGATAATATGGGGCATGCATTATGCTACTCTAACCACATACCCAGTGGTGTAGTGAAGCATGATGCCTGACTTCTCTAAAGACCAAAAGATACAGAACTGGAACAATGGTAAAAGATTCTGGGACAATGTTTCAGAACTCCTTGGCAAGGGATTTAAAACCACTCCTCAAATGCATATGTTGGGGTTAGAGAGGTCCTTGATCCCATTAAAATTGTCAGTTACTTTAATACAGCTTTTACTGACCTCAGTTCCATCATCCCCACTGAGCCTGTCCAGACCCTCTACAGGGAACTAGGTCTTTAAACCTTCCAAAGGGTTGGTTCTGAATCAAGGGACCCTACATTCTTCTTTAATACTGTTTCAGTCAAAGACTCTTCCAAATGCATCAGCAGGGTACTTGGTAAAACTAGGTGAGGGAGCGACTCAGTTGATATGAAATGTATTGCTCTGGTGGTAGAGGTACTTTCCCACTCCATCTCTAGAATTTTTAAGTTTTCCATGTACTACTCACAGTTCCCAGAAAAGTGGCAATCCACACTGGTTACTCCAGTTTTAAAAAGTGGAGACCTCACTAGCCTTGTCAATTACAGACCCATCTCCATTCTCTCCCCATCTAAGGCCCTTAAGAGAATTGTCTCTGACCACCTTATCATATACCTCGAACAACACAGTGTCCAGTGTGTAGAATAGTATGGCTATTGGAAGTTGCACAGCACCAACTTGGTGCTGTTGGAATACAGCAGCCATGTTAATGAGGCCCTTGACAATGGTGACATAGTTTGAACTACAGTATACATACTGACCTTACTAAAGCTTTTGACCTGGTCAGCCATAAACTCCTATTTAACAAACTCCTTAGCCTGAGTTTGTCCCAGAACACAGTTGACTAGTTCCACAGCTATCTCATCAATTGTTCCCAGTGGGTGAAAACTGATAAATCTTTGTCTCACATTAGGGGAGTATCTATTGGTGTACCACATGGTTATATCTTGGCCCACTCCTTTTTGGCCTCTTCATAAATCAACGGCACCCAATGCTTGTCAGACAGCCAAGACACTGCTCTATACTGATGATGCTGTCATCCATTCCAAAAAACCCTGACCTTGACAGCCTTACCGCCACTTTGCAAAGTAGCATTACACCACTTGAAAGCTGGTTCTCCAACAAAAAAAGTGTCCTCAATTACAAAAAAAACAAAGATCATGTTCTTCTCTGGCCTCTCACAGAAGAGGAAAGTTCTACCCTTTGTCATACAAAATGGACAATGTCAAAACCTTAAAGAGGTGGAGATCTTCAAATACCTTGGAGTAACTATGGATGAAACCTTATCATTTGCATCCCCATGTATACATTCCGAAGAGATGAGAGTCACAAGTGGGGGTGCCTCAGGGATCAGTCCTGGGGCCAGTCCTCTTCAATATCTTCAATAGTGACATTGCAGATGGACTAGAGGGTAAGGCTTGTCTGTTTGCAGATGACACCAAGATCTGCAACAGTGTAGATGATCCAGATGGGGTAGGCAGAATGAGAAGAGATCTGGATAAACTAGCAAAATGGTCAGAAGAGTGGCAACTTGGATTTAATGCAAAGAAGTGCAAGATCATGCACATAGGGAAGAGAAACCCTGAATCCACCTATAGGCTAGGAGGGGTGTTGCTGGCAGTCACAAAGGAAGAAAGAGACTTGGGCATCATCATCACTGATGATCTGAAATCATCCAAGCAGACTTCTAAAGCAGTAGGTAAAGCTAGGGGGATGTTAGGGTGTATTAGTAGGGGTATCACAAGTCGTAAGAGGGAGGTAATAATCCCTCTTTACAAGACACTGGTTAGGCCACATCTGGAGTACTGTGTGCAGTACTGGAGGCCACACCTTCACAAATGCATTAGCCAAATTGAGGCAGTCCAGAGAAGGGCAACCAAAATGGTGAAGGGACTGCATCAGAATACATATGAGGACAGATTAACGGAGCTCAATATGTATACCCTTGAGCAAAGGAGGAAGAGAGGTGATGTGATTGAAACATTCAAACACCTTAAGGGCATTAACAAGGTGAAAGAGTCAAACATGTTTAAATATAAGAAAAATTGCAGGACAAGAGGACACAGCATGAGATTAGAGGGAGGCCGATTAAGGGGGACTTTGAGGAAATTCTTTTTCACAGAAAGAGTGGTGGATGCATGGAATGGCCTACCTCAGGAAGTGGTGGCTATGAATACAGTGCAGGGCTTCAGACAGGCATGGAATAGGCAAAAGGGAGCAATACAGATGAGTATGAATAGATAGACCACTGACAGAGCAAAGGCCGATGGCACATTTCTAAGGTAGAAAAAGAAATGGGCAGACTGGATGGGCCTTGCGGTACTTATCTGCCATCAACCTCTATGTTTCAACCTCTTGACAATTTTGTGGCTATAGTTAATAGAAGACTTAGTACCTTATACCATAACAGGAATCATCTCACTGGTGATGTTAGATGCCTTATTGTGGCCAGCTCCATTCTTTTTTTTTTTTTTTTAATATATGTACTGTATTTATATCCTCAGCTGGGGGGGTTGTACCTTTGGTCCCCCATCCAGCCAGCCCTCAAGGCCCCCACTCCAGCCGCGGTCAGAGTTCACCTCCCCCCGCAGCCCTTCCCCAGTCACTTCACAGTGGGTACTTACCCCACCACCATGAGGACCTGGAGGGAGGACACATGAGACAGCTGACTTAGGCACATCCATGGCAGTGTTGTTGGAGCAGCCGTCATGCTGCTGAGGTGTTTTCTCTTTTTAGTGGTAGCCCAACTCTGGCGTTGGTGTGCAGTGGCATCAATGATGCTGCAATGCACACTCCCACATGTTACACATCAGACGCCACCAATGCCATCCTCTTATGTTGGCCTTGAGACTGCACATGCCAGGAGCCGGTACCTCAGCAGTCTTCCCTGCCCACCCTTCCCGAAGGAGGAGAGCTGTCCCTAGGATGTTCAATCCTCTTTCTTCTCTCCCGACCGAGCCCCCAAAGGCCCATGCCCACTCCCGAACACAGGTCACCAGCGAGGCACGAGGTGTGGTGTCCAGTGTCTCAACCCTCAGCACCACCAGGCCAGCTGTGGTCAGCTCCATTCTGTCACTTATAAATTATGGGAGCCCTGTCTACACTAATGCCTGTGACACAGTGCTAAACAGAGTAACGCTAATCTGTAATAAGGGTTGCCATTTTGTTGTTGGTGCAGATAACCACACTCATAGTTGTACCCTTCACACACTCATTAACTGGCTACCTTTACCCATCAGAATAAAGCTCCAGACCTGTTTGCTAGCCAAAAAGTCATTCTTGGGCCTAACACCCCCTGCTTTAATAAATTGCTTCCATACTGTGTCCACCCAGTACAACACCAGTAACATGGCCAGGAATTCCCTTAAGCCTCCTTTCCAGGGTACTCAGCTGGGAAAGTGATCATTTACTGTCAGAGCTGCTAACTGCTTACACAAATTGCCTGTTACACTGCTGAATCTCTCCATTAAACAGTTTTATTCGATTTCCCACCTTTCATAACCTGTGAGTTTTTATACAACAATCTGTATTGATTTTTTCAAATCTGTATGTAATTGTTCTGCTTTACAGTAGGTGCTTGGAGCCTGACTCAACTGCATTTCCACTAGAACTGCTTATTGTACTTGTAATGTTTTTTTGCGACTTTGTATTTGACATGGTACCTTTGCAAATGGACACTTGTGCTCAAAGGAAATCTCTGAAGTTTACGATAAAGAATAAAGATTAAAGCGCCTTCAGCCTCTGGAAGTTTGGTACGGTCAACAAAATGCACACCCCAAAGTGTTTTATTGTACTTATAAAATGAATAAACTGAGAACATTTAAAAATGCTAACTTTTTTCATTAGAAACCGGTATTTTCTTTTGTTAATCGTAAACTAGTAAAAGGTAATCCCTCCCTAGCTGTCAAGCATCTGTCTATCTACATATTCAATAGATGGAATGTTTGTTTATTGTGAAAAGTGGGAATTCAAACTTTTGCAGAATTCTACTTGCTGAATGTTCACCTCTTCCCAAGCAAACATACACAACAAAAGGCCTTAGTAAAACCTGGGATTAAAGTTTACCTGGGTCAGGACAAGCAGCAAAGATTTCTCTGATTGCCAGATAAGGATAGCAAGGGGTTCCATGGTCAGAAAAGAAGCTTCAGAAAGAAAACTGAATAGTATTTACTTTTGATTTGCATAGATGTGAAGGAGGGGAATTTGAAGGAAAAGAACATTTAATCAGTTTGTCCTTTTATTAGGGAGTTTATATTTTAGGGCCTAGTGGATTTTTTTAGTGATTAAAGGTGTTAGCCATATTTGTCATGGTGAAAAGGAATTTTAAAAACAAACACTGATATTGTTAGTATGCTGTTTCCTGATTGCCTGCACTTTCTGTTACCCATTATTTGTACTCTTTCAATGTACAGGGTCCTAACCAATCAGGATGCAGTATTTTCCCTATCCAGTTTATAAATAAGCAATAAGACATGACAAGGCCTAGGCTGTCTGGAAATAACACATTTCCAAGAGTGTGGTGATACAAGAGTGTGGTGATACACAAGTCTCTTGCGCAGATAGCCTTCAGCACCTAGAAATGCATTAACCCCAGACAACAATGGCTTGGAGTTTCTTATTAGAAACATAGAAACATAGAAGTTGACAGGAAAAAGGACTGCAATGCCCATCCAGTCTGCCCATTTTTTTCTACCTTATGAATGTGCAATAGGCCTATACGCTGTCAATGGCCTATCTATTCATACTCATCTGTATTGCTCCCCTCATGCCTATAACCATGCCTGTTTGAAACCCTGCACTGTATTCATTTCCATCACTTTCTGAGGTAGGCCATTTCATGCATCCACCGCCCTATCTGTGAAAAAGAACTTCCTCACATTACCCCTTAATCAACCTCCCTCTAATCTCATGCTGTGTCCTCTTGTCCTGCTATTTTTCTTACATTGAAATATGTTATACTCTTTAACCTTGCCATTAAGATGTTTGAATGTTTCAATCATATCACTTCTCTCCCTCCTTTCCTCTAGGGTATACATATTGTGCTCCGTTAATATATCCTCATATGTTTTCTGAAACAGTCCCTGCACCATTTTGGTTGCCCTTCTCTGGACTGCCTCCATTTTGTTAATGTCCTTGTGCAGGTGTGGCCTCCAGTACTGCACACAGTACTCCAGATGGGGCCTAACCAGTATCTTTTAAAGAGGGATTATTTCTTCCCTCTTACGACTTGTGATACCCCTACTAATACACTCCAACATCCCTCTAACCTTACCTACTGCTTTAGTGGTCTGATTGGATAATTTCAGGTCTTCAGTGAAGATGATGCCCAAGTCTCTTTCTTCTCTTGTGATTGCCAGCAACTCCCCTCCCAACCTATAGATGGATTCAGGGTTTCTATTCCCTATGTGCATGATCTTGCACTTCTTTGCATTAAACCCCAGTTGCCACTCTTCTGAACATTTTGCCAGTTTATCCAGATCTCTTCTCATTCTGCCCATCCCATCTGAATCATCTACTCTGTTGCAGATCTTGGTGTCATCTGCAAACACACAGACCTTACCCTCCAGTCCATCTGCAATGTCACTGATGAAGATATTGAAGAGGACTGTCCCCAGGACTAATCCCTGAAGTACCCCACTTGCAGCTTGCATCTTCCCTGACTGTATACCATTTACCACCACTCTCTGTTTCTGCCCACCAACCAGTTTGCCACCCAGTTGACCAACTTCTGATCAACCCGAGCCTACCCAGCTTATTAATCAATCTTCTACGTGGAACAGTATCGAAAGCTTTGCTGAAGTCAAGGTAGGTGACATCCACTGCACCCCCTTGGTCCACCACTCTGGTTACCCAGTCAAAGAAATCTATGAGATTAGTTTGACAGGACCTTACTGTTGTAAACCCATGCTGTCTTGGATCCTGTGCTTCTATGGATTCCAGGTGCTGCACTATCCTTTCCTTAAGGAGTTCCTCCATAATCTTGCCCACTACTGAGATAAGACTGACTTGTCTGTAGTTCCCTGCCTCCTCCCTGCTACCACTCTTGTGAAGCCGGATCACATGAGCCCTTCTCCATTCTTCTGGGACCTGTCCTGTGCTCAGAGACTCACTAAACAGTTCTGATAATGGCTCTGCTAGTTCCACCCTTAGCTCCTTTAGTACCCTGGGATGTATGCCATCAGGTCCCATTGCCTTGTCCACCCTGAGCTTAGTGAGCTCTTGTATGACCCTTTCTTTTGTGAGGGGACTAGTGCACACCTCCCTCTCCCCTGTGTCCATGGTGCTGAGCTGTGTGCCATGCTCTACCTTCTCCTCAGTAAATACTTAGCAGAAGTATCTATTTAGGATAGATGCTTTTCCTTGGTCCTCCTCCTATCCCCTTTGATCTTAACAATACCCCCTCTGGATTTTATCCTTTCACTAATGTATCTATAGAAAGTCTTGTCCCTTTCTTTTACTGTTCATGCCAGTGTTTCCACAGTTTGGGCCTTTGCCTGCCTTACTGCCTTCCCTGCTTCCCTTAGGGAAGTTTGGTATGCCTCCCTATCTTTGTCCCGCTGCATTCCCTTATAGTTCCTGAAGGTCAACCTTTTGGCTCTGACCTTTTCTGCTACTGTTTTTGAGAACCAAAGTGGTTTTCTCCTTCTTTTGCTCTTGCTTTTCTCTCTAACACAACAGGATGTTGCTTCAATACTGCATCCTTAATGCTTGCCCATTTTGCCTGTATTTCTTCTTGCCAAGGCTAACTTAACTCTGTTGGCCATCTTATCAAAATCAGCTCCTCTGAAGTCTCATATTTTTGCCTTGGAATGAGATGATTTCGTTCTAGTGACCAAATTGAACCATACCATGTGATAGTCACTAGCCCCCAAGGCAACCTTCTACCTGGAGATCTGTGATCCTTTCTCTGTTAGTCAGTACTAGATCTAGAATAGCCCTGTCTCTTGTGGGTTGTTGTATCAGTTGTTTGAGGCCCTCCCCCTGCAGGGACTCCACTATGTGTCTAGTTCTGGCAGATGTTCCTGCTGGTATTGACCAATCTTTATCTGGCATGTTGAAGTCTCCCATTATCAGAACCTCCCCTTTAGCTGTCATGTTTTGTATATCTTCTGACAGTAATGTGTCTATGTGCTCCCCCTGGTCTGGAGGCCTGTAGACAACCCCCATTTGTATGGCTGTCCATTTCCTGTTTCCAGGGTGACCCACAGTTCTTCTGGCTCTGTATGTGTATTCTGAATTTCTGTAGCTTTGATATTTTCATTGACATAAAGGGCCACTCCCCCCCTTTTGTACCTCAGTCTCTTCTGAACAGTACATAGGAGGCAGTATAGTGCAGTGGTTTAAGGCTCGGAGCTGTAAATCTGGTGACATCCTGCAGACCAGACCGGGGTTTGAATCCCACAGCCCCCACTTGCATACTGTGTGACCCTGAGTAAGTCACTTAACTTCCTTGTGCTCCCAGGTCGCACCTGGAAACAAGCTTCAGCTTAGTGTGCCTTTTCTGGTTAAACAATTTCCCCTTTCCCTATCCCCCTAGCCTGGTACTGAAGTCTCCCAAGTGTGGTTACTGGTGAACCATGTCTCGCTAATGGCTACTATGTCCAGTTTAGCCTCTGTCATTGTTGCCTGCAGGTCTGGGATCTTGTTTTCCAGACTGCAGACATTTGTGTACATGATTTTCCATTGGCCAGATTTTGGTATGTTAGTTGTTGGGCGAGGTCTGGCATTTCCCCTGTGCACCATATGGAGATCTAGACCTTTTTCCTTACCTGCTGATGGAAATGAACTACAAAGATGCTGAACTCCTGTTTGATCACTAGCTGAGGGTGGAGGGGTGTTCTTTCTGTTCAATGTTTCGGGTGCTGCACCCCTCTCCCCCATTTGCTAGTTTAAATATTCTGCAAGGACATCAAACTTCTGCCCCAATGCACTGACTCCCTCCTTAGTCAGATGCAGTCCATCAAATCTAAAGAACTTACGCTCCCAAAACTGTCACCAGTTACCTACAAATCTGTGTCCTTTTTCCTGGCACCAGCCCTTGAGCCACATGTTTAGCTCCCCTATCTCCCCTTCTCTGACCTTCCACCTATCTGTCTCCCTCTCCCAGACTGGTAGGATCTCATAGAAGGAAATGCCATATGAAATGGATGCCAGTTTGTCTCCCAGCCTGGTCAGGTGTTGATTGGTCTCCACAACTGACCGGCTGGCCAGATCGTTAGTCCCTATGTGTACCAGGACATCAATGTTTTCTCCTGCTTCCTGCATGATTTTAGTAATGCACTCAGTGTTTCTCCATGCTGATGTACCTGGGAGACATCTGACCATTACCCCCAGCTGGAGGTAGGTATTAACTCCCCAAATCATGGAATCTCCTATGATCGGAAGTGTTTTGGATTTCATTTTTGCTTTTTTTGTTTTGGTCACTGTTTTGAGTGAGTTTTGTTGTGCTAGCTCCTGTGCTGCAGTGTCCTGCTCTGCTGCGTCCTCTGACCCTTTGTTTGATTTCAGAGATAGAGGCAGATACCTGTTTGTAGTTTTTATATGGTTTATGGAGGTGATACGTTGGAGAGCATTGAGTGATGGGGCACCCAATTTGCCCCTCCTAACCACCTGCCATCCTCCTGGACCAACTACCCTCTGCGGTCGAGGTGCTTCTGTTGGATGTTGGAGAAATGGTGGGTGGTTCTTATAATGTATTTCCTCCTGAATATGTGATTTGAGGCATGCAATCTCAGCCCATGCTGCCTGGAGCTGAGCCCTTAGATCTCCAATGGTCAAGCATGTAGGACAGTGTCCTAAATACTGTATAACTACCCTTTTGAAAAGTGTCCCGCAGTACCTGCAATTAACAATATCCGTTCCAGATGAGTTGCCGGGTTTATAGCCTAGTCCAAATAATTAGAAGGAGAAAAATGAAAGCAAAAGTTTGATTTTTTTGTTTTGTTTGTTTTTGTATAACTTGTTATAACAAGTTAAATTACTTGTGCCCCTGTAAGTAAGGTCACTGTGTGGATACCCCTCTGATCCTCCCCTTCCTGCTTTGCTACAGGAAATGTCATAACTGTGCTACCTATAAAAAGATTGTAGCATGGGGTGGTTGGGGATGGGGGTGGGTGTCTGGGCCCTTCCCCTGCCAAAAAAGAAGAACCATGGATGAAAGAAACAAGAAGGTAAGAGCAAAAACAATCAACCAACAACAAATGCAGTAGCCCTGAAAGCTTAGCCTAATGACAGATAAAACTGTAAAACCTGTAAGCGCCACCTGTAATAATTTCACAGAAGATATACCCTGCAAAAAACACTTTGCTACATAGAAAAATAAAGCAGTAACAGGAGATATACCTTGCAAAAAAACAATTTGAATCAGAGAAGATTACAGCAGTAATCTGTAAGCACAAAACAGTAATAAACCTGCAGGCACACCCTGTAATAATGCAGCAGAAAGTATACCCTGCAACTGCAGTTTGAATCAGAGAACAATAAGGCAGTAAAATGTTAGCAAAAACAGTAACAAACCCTGTGAGCACAAAAGAAAATAATAACAGACAGTAAATCTGCCTAGCCAAAAGAAGCCTTAATCTTTTTCCTTGCTCTGATAATGTTCCCTGCTCTGTTCTTATAAGCAAACCTAGAAGAAAAGAGCTCGGGTGAAGCTAGGTGCCTTTACCAGCAAACCTAGTCTTAGGCATATAAAATGGTAATTTATGCAACAATTTAAAAAACACAGAAATATCATAGTCTTGTCTGGTGTCAGAAATCCATCACTGTCACTTATACATATGTGCCTACACTGCAATCCAACATGCAAGTATAAGCAATGTTTTTTGAACACTTTGACCAGCATGTTATGACACTTGAAGGTGCCTACTTTAAAACTGGCTACTACTTAAACTGCACATAAACAATACACAGTAGTAGCCACAGACTTGGTAGGATTTTTCCAGATATTTCATGAAATTTCTAAAGAGTTTTTCTCTGCTGCCCCTACAGTAGAAATACAGAAAGCAGGCGATTTCTCTAGAAATAGCAGGAAATATCTGACCATGTCTTTGGCTGTGACTGTAATGACATGTTTAAAATTAAAATAGCTGTGCATCCCATTATTTATAATGCTGCTATAATTACTGGTGACCCCCTTTAATGATTGGATAATAAGCTCTGATCAAATGCCATAACTTTTTTTTTTCTTTTAATAGCACTTGGTTCATGAGATCAGGCTCGAGCAATGTCTCTAACCCTGGGCATGAGTGGAGAGAGCCCTAATAGAAACACAGAAACATAACAGTTGATGGCAGATAAGGACCGCAATGCCCATCCAGTCTGCTCATTTCTTTTTTTCTACCTTATGAATGCGGCATTGTCGTTTGCTCTGTCAATGGCTTATCTATTCATACTCATCTGTATTTATTTATTTATTTATTAAATTTTGATGACCAGGTAGGCCCACTGAGCCCCGAAGGTCCCTTTTTCAGGGGCGACCCGGAGAGACATTACATGGAACAATGCAGGCAGTGAGAAGGTTACAGAGTACATACATACGGTTATGCCTATCCCATGCCTGTTTGAAGCCCTGCATGCACTGTATTCATATCCACCACTTCCTGAGGTAGGCCATTCCATGCATCCACCACCCTTTCTGTGAAAAAGAACTTCCTCACATTACCCCTTAATTGGCCTCCCTCTAATCTCATGCTGTGTCCTCTTGTCCTGCTATTTTTCTTATATTGAAACATGTTAGATTCTTTCACCTTGTTAATGCCCTTAAGGTGTTTGAATGTTTCTATTATATCATCTCTCTCCCTCCTTTGCTCTAGAGCATACATATTGAGCTCAGCTAATCTGTCCTCATATGTTTTCTGATGCAGTCCCTGCACCATTGTGGTTGCCCTTCTCTGGACTGCCTCAATTTGGTTAATATCCTTGTGAAGATGTGGCCTCCAGTACTGCACACAATACTCCAGATGGGGCCTAATCAGTGGCTTGTAATAGAAGAAAAAGGCTATTTTCTGGATAGTAAAGTTTAAATTGATTTAATTCAGCACACACAAGGTGCTGCTATGCTGCTATAACCCCATACTATGTGCTAAATTGATCTGACTGCACTTTTCAGACCTAGGTATATTGGGGGGGGGGGAGGATTTGTTTGACAACTAATCTTAACACTGCTTGTTTGATGTATTCTACCAAAAAGAAACCCACATGTTCCTACTGCTCAAGGGATATGCAGTGTCAGATAAGGGGGCCTGAATATACTGTGTCTCTTAATGCTCCAAATTAAGTGTTTGTGCAATGATACGATAGAAGTTTTATTTCAGGGAAGAAAACAGCACTTTACTTGATGCCTCTGTCCCACTCTGCCATATCAGCCTAGGACTGTAGTGCACTGTCAGCTATAATTGTGTTTGATTTTACATGGGTTTAGTAATAAAATATATCTTCTATATTATGGCTAGAAAATGTATCACTCCATTTTAAAATCCCTCTTTTAGGGCTGCAGACGTCTTGCTATGAGGAAAGGATTCCTGAATTTCTTTCAACTGAACAACATGTTGGAGTGCCAATGCAGTCACCTCTGTGTCGGTGAAGTGCTCTGCACTGCACTATTTTACTGTCGGCGGTCATTTTTGAAAAAAATTATACATATCCCCCAGCCGACCCTCCCTCTCAGCACCACCACCCCACACACCCCAGAAACATAATAGTGACACTGGGGGTGCCCAATTCACCAGTGTCCTGAATCCAATCATGAAATCCTGTTACTGAACCGCCCCCATTCATTACCATGCATGCACTTGTTCATGAGGTGGGGTCATAAGAAGGCTATGTTGAAAATTTGGTGTAAAAATATGAAAAAACAACAAAGTTTTGAGTCTACATTAAAGTTGTGAATATAGGCTCGTAACTTTAGTAATTTTCAATATTTTGACCCCAAATGTACAACATAGCCATTTCTTTACAGCACCTCATGAATGTGGGAACTGTCATTTTTCAACTCTAGCCCAAAATGTGTTTTTGCATCCCAAACATTGATTTTGCAGTATCTGCTCAAAATCACCTTTCAGTCAGGAGTTGAACATTTGCTCTGCCCTTTTTCATGAGGCAGTATCATAACAAGACTATGTTTAAAATTTGGTGTACAGATATTACAAAACAACACATTCATGAGCCTAAGTTCCATTTTCCTAACACAGGCTTGTAACTTTGGTAATTTTCAATATTTTTACCCCAAATCCTTCCCATGCAGCCCTATCGGCTCTGATGGTTCTATGTCATAACGGTGACTGCCTAAAGGCGATTGCTGTAAGGGCAAAGGTACATCACGCCACGCCACGGTGCCAGCTCAGCAGCTCACTGCAGCATCACCCATCACAAACCCTCCCTCACTGAGCGTGCTCGCCCCCCCCATGCATGTATACATGTAGTGACATCCTGTCGCTATATGCGTGAACCCCCCATCCGGTCACCCTCCCTGGTATGTAGCCCCATTGACATGTGCTGCGACTGAGTCGCCATTTTTGTAGGTGCCCAATTGTGGTTGCCCATGTCACAGGATACCGGTTCTTGCCAGAATTTGTTTAATATACAGTGTTTATACAAAATATTCAGTGCCATATCATTTCTGTTTCAATTCAGTCTAAAGCTATCTCAGCAGACTCACTGCTCTAAACACAAAAGAGTTGCACAAAAAACACGAAGAGCCACAGGAGAGTAGTTCTCCTTTTCCTACCTGAGCTAACAGAGTACTGATGCCTTTCCCTGACTGACATGGCAGACACTTGCCTCTGCTGTGTCTGCCTCCACCCAAGCTTACCAATGCTCGCAGGGTGTCCTCATAGCCGGTTTTAGGCACCAGCGAACCCTGCAGTTGCTGGGGGCCCCCTGCAAACCAGGGGCCCCAGCCAGATCCGGAGTACCACTTTAATTTATTTTTAATTATTATTATTCATGTTGAATGTAAAACAGCACCAAAAGACATCACTAGGCTCTGTGGAGCCTTTTCTTGTGGTGTTATAACATCATGAAAAGATTCGCTAAGGTATGCCCTGTCCACTCAGAGGCTAATGAACAGACATTGATTGAATGGACAGTGGGCCCCAAAAACTAACATTGCTACCAGTCCTTAAAAACACAAATAGTACCGGTTGTATTGAAAATAAAATGTTGTGCATTTTGGACAAAGTAAAATATGAAGTATGTTTGGATTGAGGAAGGGCCCCATGACTTGTCTTGCTGGGGGCCCCCAAAACTCTAAAGCCGGCCCTGGGTGTCCTCTTTTGCAGTGAATGATCCAGAGATGAATCAAGGGTCACACTGCATGAAGCACCAACCAAGCTATCCTTTTTGCATCTACAAGCTGTTTTTGTTTGATGTGCAGAGCTATGCCTGGGTTTAGCTGGCACAGATCAGTAACATTATAATATGCCTTTAAAAACTTGAACTCTGTGAGTTCCAATCAGTATCCCATCAAAAGAGTGAGTGCAAAAGAGCAAGTGAATAATAGTAAATAGCATTTTAGCAACATGGTTTTAATAGCATGTGGTTGTTTCAGTGTTGTGCTGTGCTGGAGGGTGGCAGATGTGATTCCCCTTCACAAAAGTGGGAGCAAGACAGAAGCAGGAAACTACAGACCTATCAGTTTGACCTCAGTGGTAGGGAAAATAATGGAATCACTTCTGAAGGAAAGAATTGTTGAGTACCTAGAGGCCAGTGGGGCACGCGGCCCAAGGCAGCATGGATTCACAGCAGAATGGTCATGTCAGACAAATCTAATTGATTTCTTTGACTGGGTGACCAAAGTAGTAGACCAGTGAGGAGCTGTGGACATGGCCAACCTAGACTTTAGAAAGGCATTTGACAAAGTCCCACACAAAAGATTAATAAACAAATTAGCCAGCCTGGGAGTGGGTCCCAGGGTGGTAGCCTGGGTAAAACATTGGCTGGACAACATGACACAGAAGGTAATAGTAAATGGAATATACAGTGAAGAAAGGGGGGTTACTAGTGGGGTACCGCAGGGTTCAGCACTGGGGCTGGTCCTTTATAATGTCTTTATAAGTGACATTCCAGAGGGACTAGAAGGAAAAGTATGTCTCTTTGCAGATGACACAAAGATCTGCAACAGGGTTGATATGCAAGGTGGGGTGGAAAGGATGAAAAGGGACTTGGCAAGGTTGGAGGAATGGGCAAATGTATGGCAGCTTGATTCAATGCAAAGAAGTGCAAAGTAATGCACCTGGGAAACAAAAACCCAGGGGAAGAGTACACAATGTGGGGTGAGATACTGACAACAACAAAAATGGAAAGGGACCTGGGGTAGTCATGTCAGATGACCTAAAGGTGGGCAAGCAATGTGAAAAAGCAGTAAGGATTGCAGGGAGGATACTGGGATGCATAGGGAGAGGCAACACCAGTAGAAAACAGGAAGTTGTTGTCCCTTTGTGCAGACAGTTGTTAAGACCACATCTGGAGTAAAGTGTACAGTTCTGGAGACCCCGTCTCCGTAAAGACATAGACAGGATGGAGGCTGTCCAGAGGAGGGCAACCAAAATGGTGCAGGGTCTGCACCAGAAGACATATGAAGAAAGACTAAAGGACCTTAAGATGTATAGCCTCGAGGAAAGGAGGGAGAGGGGGGACATGACTGAAACTTTCAAATACCTCAAGGGAATCAACAAAGTCCAAGAGGTAGCATATTTCAGAAAAGAGATTGCAAGAACAAGGGCACAATTTGAAGTTAGAGGGGTGGCTCAGAGGTAGTGGTGGGCAAGTGGATGAAATTAGCTCGCGAATTTGTGTGGAGTAGCAGCGGAGTCTCGAAGTGCTCCGCAACACAAAGCGGACTACTTTGCGTTATATTGGGGAAGGCGAAGTTCATTGAAAACAATTACTTCACGTTATTCCGCCTTCTCCAAGCCACTTCTCCACCAATTTTAAGGCGAAGTACATTTAAAATCAATGTACTGCGCCTTACTTCTCCTTACTCCGCCTTGTTCTTGAGCTCCAAAGGAGAATTTCACAATGCTTTATGGGATTGTAGGTCACATGGACTCTAGATTGTTTTGCACAGCCTCAATTCTGTGTAGTGCGTGTGTAGTGGAAGATGGAGACAGTTTCCTCTCAGAGCTCTACGATTCAAATCCTCTAAAAGCTCTTAAAAAAGTATTTTTGAGCTATTTTTTTTTTGCTCACAATTTACTACATCGAGTATAGGAAACCCTCCTGTGCTCATATTATAGAGTGTTTATTGTTTGTGTGTGGATTTTGAATGTTAATTTAGAACAGTCAGTCTGTGTACTGTGAAGTGTGCTTTGGGGAAGGGGCGTATCTGTGGTGTAGGTAGATTAACTGGGAATAAAAGGCAATCTTTTCTGTTTTGGTTATATTTTTCTTGTATAACTGTGTTAATGTATGCACAGTAATATTTTCAGGAATTCTTGACATTTTTTTTCTGATTGTTACATACGAACATACAAAATTTGCCAGCAGATAAAGGCCTAGAGGTCTATCAAGTCTGCTCGAATGTGCAGCTAGCACCCCTTATTCTGCAGCTGCCCTTCCCTTCCACCCTTCTCCTTGATTAACCCTTCCCCTTGTCCTGTCCCATCCTTGTTTGAAGCAGTCCACTGTTCTACTGCATACCACTTCAGGAGGTAACACTTTCCACCCAGCCACCACCCTCTCTGTAAAAAAGTGTCTCCTCATCTCCCTCCTGAACCTTCCTCGCTCCAGTCTCATATCATGGCCCCTGTGTCCCTCCCTCCCTTACTTTGAACAGCCCTCTGTACTTGTCTTGTTTATTCCTTTCATGTATTTAAAGGTTTCAATCATGTCACCCCTGTCCTCTCTCTCCTCCAGTGAGTACATGTTCAACTCCTTCAACCTCCTCTGTGATCGTCCCCAGCCCCTTGATCATCTTTATCGCTCTGCGCTGCACCCCCTCCAGTAACTTAATGTCCCTCTTCAGATACGGACGCCAGTACTGCACGCAGTACTCCAGGTGTGGTCTAACTAATGACCTATACAGTGGCAGAATCACCTCCTCCCTCCTCGAGGATATACCCCTTGCAATACAACCCAGCATTTTTTTGGCCTTTGCAGCTGCCTTCCTACATTGTGCTGAGTTGTTCATTGACCCTGTAATGAGCACACCCAGATCCTTCTCCTCCTCTGTCTGGGCTAGCTGCACTCCTAGCTGGTAACTCCTCCTTGGGTTCTTCATCCCAAAATACAGCACCTTGCACTTTTTGGCATTAAAGCCCAGTTGCCAGGTGTCTGACCAGATTTCAAGCTTTGCCAGATCATCCTGCAACCCCTGCCATCCCCCTAGGTCATCCACCACTGCGTCTACCTTGGTATCATCAGCAAACAGACTGATCTTGCTCTTGATGTCCCATGATATGTCTGCAATGAATATCCCAAACAACACTGGTCCCAACACGAGCCCTGATGAACACCACTCGTCCTGCCCTTGGTGTGAGGCTCCCCACCACCACCACCCCTCTGTTGCCTTCCTGCAGCCAGTTTCCTACCCATCTCACCAGCTTTGCACCCGCCCTGTGCCTACTAACTTCCTTCGACCTTCCATGTGGCACTGATAGAATGCCTTACCGAGTCCAGATACAGGACATCCACTGCATGGCCCCTGTCCAGTTGCCTAGTTACCCAGTCATAGAACTCAACCAGGTTGGTTTGGCAGGATCTGCCACATATGAAGCCATGCTGTCTGCTGTCCTGTAGTCATTTGGCCTCTAGGAGGGCCACCAGCCTCTCCTTCAGGATGGTCTCCATTAGCTTACCCACGATGGATGTGAGGCTCACTGGTCTGTAGTTTCCCGGTTCATCCTTGGGGCCACTCTTGTGGAGGGGCACCACATGAGCCATCCTCCAGTCCTGAGGCACACACCCAGAATGTAGTGAGGCATTAAATAGGTCTGCCAAAGGTCCTGCAAGGACCTCTGCCAGCTCCTTCAGTACCCTGGGGTGGATGCCATCTGGGCCTGGCACCTTGTCCACCCTCAGTGCCTTCAAACCCTCTCGAACTCTGCTCTCCATGATTTCCCCATCTGTCACCACTTCCCACCCTGCTTCTGCCACTTCTCCCACCTTGGGTGTCACCCCCCTCTTCTCTTTAGTAAATACTGAGCAGCAGTACTCATTTGGTGCTTCATGCATATCGCACCTGCTTCCACCCAACCCCCTCCTTCCTAATCCTTACTATGTGGTCCTTACAGCTCCTTCTCTCCTTGGCGTACTTAAAAGTCCTTCTCCCACTTCTTAATGCCTTGTGCCAGCCTGAGGTTCCGTAGATGCTTTGGCTCCCTTACTGCCCTTGTCACCTCCTTCGATTCTGTCAAGTACTCCTCCCTGTCCTCCCCTCCCTGTTTTCTTGTACTTCCTAAAGGCATCTCTTTTCCTCCTTACCTTTTCCATGACCTCCTTGCTCAACCAGATCGGTTTCTTAGCCCTAGCCTTCTTGCTCTGGGCTTTGCAGCAGGTTTTGGTTGCCTCCATTATCCCCAGCTTTATGAGCTCCCACCTCTGGTTAGTGTCCATACTAGATTGAATTCTGGCCAGGTACCCTTTTACCACTTCTGCCATCCTCCCAAAGTTGGCCCTCCTGAAGTCCAGCACTATTGTGCCAGATTCCACTCCTTCCTTGCCCATATCCAATGTGAGCCATACTGAGTGGTGGTCACTCCCTGACAGCGGTTCCTCCACTATAAGTTCTCTCACAAAGTCCCCATTTGCCAGCACAAGGTCAAGGTTATTCCTAACCTGGTTGGTTCACTGACCATTTGCAGCAGGAAGCTGTCCTGGAAGGCATCCAGCAGTACCTGCTCCCTTCTGTTCCTGGTTGTTGGGGTGCTCAGTCCACTCCTGGCATGTTGAAGTCCCCCACAATCACAACACTACCCTTTTCGAGGTCCTCCTGATCTGTCCCACTAGTTCCCTGTCTAACTCCTCTCTGTCTGAGATGGTGGCCTGTACACCACTCCATTCTAAGAATCCTATTCTTGGAATCCTGGATTTGCATCCAAAGTGACTCCATACTCCTCCTCCCTTCCTCCTTACACACTTCAGTCCTTCCTTCACATATAGTGCCACCCCTCCTTTCCCAATCACTCTGTCCCTACGAAATAACCTGTACCCTGGCACAGACAGGTCCCAGTCATTGTATTGGGTGGCCCATGTTTCCGTGATGGCTGCAATGTCCACCTCCCTCTGCCATGAGAACCTGTAACTCTGCAGTTTTCCTCCCAAGGCTCCTAGCATTAAGGGTAACCACCTTCCACCTTTCCCCCTCCCATCCTGCCCTCCTTTCCTAGCATCACCAACAGTACTTGCCATTGTCCTTTGTCACGTTATGGGGTAAGCTCATATGATTTCCAACCTGTGGTCTCTGCATATCTTTCCCAACTGCCACCCCCACTCCTAGTTTAAATTCCCAACTCTATGTACTCCTCCATCCTCTGTTTCAACACTTTCTTTCCTCCTCACTCAAGTGTAGTCTGTCCTTGGCATAGAGACTACTGTCCTCCCAGGTCCCTCCCATGTCCCTCCCACCCCCCAACAGCCCATACCCTTTAGCACAACACCAGGTTCTTAGCCATCCGTTAAATTCCTCTGTTCTCAGCTTCCTTGTTGTGCTTGCCTTTGGAACCAGAAGTATCTCTGAAAAAGTTACTGATCTTTCTGCTCCCTCACATAATTGTGCTAGTTCTTCAAACCTCCTCTGGACTGTATCTACTGTCTTGTCAGCCAGGTCGTTTGTCCCAAGATGTATAATTAAATGAGGCTTGTCCCTACCCCTTCTAGCATATTTCAGAACAGACTATCCCACCCTTTCCACTGTCATTCCTGGCATGGCCTCCACCCAAATGCAACTATGCCTCTCCCCCTTGCTACCCCACCTAACTCCTTTTAGTATTGAGTCCCCCAGCACTAAGATTCCACCCCTCTTACTCCCTGCTTGCTTCCATTCATCTCCCTCTCTCATTTCCAGCTCCTCTTCTTCCTCCTGCACATTATTTCCCCCTTTTACCATTTTTCATTGTTGTGATGCAGCAGTGTATAATTTCAGTTTGTTTAAAACATTTGGTTATATTACTAAAGGTTTTCAATTTGCTACGCATTACTTGTAGTGTGTGTGAGTGTGTGTGTGATGCGTGCCATTAAATAAGTCACCTGTTATTGTGCCACAGAGTAACTGCAGCAGTGTGAACCTGCTATCCACAGCACCGGCATGAATTTTTTATACTGCTTTGTGGTATCTTTATTGGTAGAGGACTGTCTGTTACTGCTGTGCACTACCCCCCCAAACCGCCAAAAGGTATTCTTTTCCAGATTTGGATTTGTGACTTATGAGCACTGGTTAGGTGTTGTTGTGTCTTTGTGTCTGCGTCTTGAGTGCACAGCGCAATCTCAATCTGTCTGTGCGTTTGTAGTACACCATTAATTCTGGGAGACTTTGCATTTCTTCTTATGCTCTCATTTCACTTTGTCAGCACTGGGGAATTTTCTGGACATAAGATAGTAGCATTTTTGGGATGCTCATTAATTCTGGTGACTGTGTGTGACCACTGCACACATGACAGAGTGCACAATTAATTATGGGAGACATTGCATTTTTTATTACCCTCTCATTTCGCTTCATCAGCACTAGGTAATTTTCTGGACACAAGACAGTAGCATTTTGGGGAATGAAATTAATTCTGGTGACTGTGTATGACCACTGCACACATGACAGAGTGCACCATTAATTCTGAGAGACTTTGCATTTCTTGTTACCTTCTTAGTAGCATTTTGGGGATGCACATTAATTTTGGTGACTGTGTGTGCGAAGGGCTGCAAATATTAGTGTCTCACTTCAGTTAAGGCAGAATGATAACACAAAGTAATAATTACTAGGTGAAGTGAGCCTTTTGCATTGGTCACAGAGTGACAACGTGAAGTGCCCACTTTGCGGGCACTTTGCTGGTGGAATGTAAATTTGATGCATCTCTATTTGTAATACAGGTCATTGCTATCAGAGAACTACAGCTGTAGGCATTCGGGTTCTTTTACGGCATGTGAGTTACAGTACTGTAAGCCATGTGATGTGTGGGGGCCTGGGGGCTTTCAATATTGTTGTCACTCTACCTTACTTCAGGTTAAGGTGGAATGACAATAAGAAGTCACAATCACAATAACGAGGGAAGTGGGCATTTCATGCTGGCCACTCTGTGTAGGGAAGTGACAACGCAAAGTACCCACTTCGCGGGCACTTCACCGGCGGAATTTAAATTTGCTGCATCTCTAAGATGGGAGACTTTGCAAGTCTTGTTACACTCTCATTTCACTTGGTCAGCACTGGGTAATTTTCTGGACACAAGACAGTAGCATTTTGGGGATGAACATTAATTCTGGTGACTATGCCTGACCACTGCCCAGATGACTGAATGTGGCATTAATTCTGGGAGGCTTTGCATTTCTTGTTAAGCTCTCATTTCACTTCATCAGCACTGGGGAATTTTCTGGAGACAAGACGACAGTAGCATTTTGGGGATGCACATTAATTCTAGTGACTGTGTGTGTGGGGGGCTGCCAATATTGTTGTCACTCTGCCTTACTTTGCATTAAGGCGGAATGACAATGCGAAATAATAATAACAAGGTGAAGTAGGCATTTCATTCTGGCCACTCCACGAAGCAGAGTGACAACACAAAGTGCCCACTTCATGTTCGGCTCGCCAGCAAAATTTAAATTTGCTGCATCTTTACTCAGAGGTAATGTGAGGAAGTATTTCTTCACAGAGAGGGTTGTAGATGCATGGAACAGCCTTCCTGAGGAGGTTGTAGAGTCAAAAACAGTGGGGGAATTCAAGAATGCATGGGTCAGACATAAGGCAATTCTGGTGGGGGGTAGGAAGAAGTAGGCTGTTGGTTAACTAGGATCTGTAGCTTATCTGTTAGGTAGGGAAATGGGCAGACTAGGTGGGCCAAGTGGTCCTTATCTGCCATCAGATTCCATGTTTCTATGTTTTTATGTTGTAGGCAGAGAGTTGTTGAATGATGTAGGCAGTAATGGGTGTGGTGGGATCCTTGCTGGCAGCGTAGCCTAGAGGTTAGAGTCACCTCCTTTGGGCTCCCTTGCTATGGTCAGCAGATATGGGATTGAATCTTGCAATGCCTGTTTTTTTTTTTTATTAATTTTGTGCCCACTTTTGCCCTCCTGACTTTGTCCCCTTCCCTGAGTTGCTTTCCTCCCAGAGTGGAAACAGTTTATCTGCCTCTGACTTACTCCCCCTCCCTGAGTTGCATCGCCCTGGAGAATATCCCCCCTCCCAAGATTCTCCCCATCCCAGAGTTGCACCCCACCTGGTGTTGATTATACATACTAAGGGGGAGTTCGGCAGGCAAAGCCCCCAGTAGAAAGTCATTTTCAGCACTGTTTTCACCATTTATGGAGGTCGCTGTTATGTGCACTTGCTGTTTGTGCAGACGCTATTTTGGAGTTGCGTTTTTATATACACTGTTTTTTTCAAGCTGTTTTGACATGGAACTGTTCCAATCATATGTTTCAGTGCTGCCCTCATTTCTGTAGTTCACTCTGCTCTAGTGTGGACTACAAATCCCAGCCCCAACCTCCAACCTCAAGCCTCTGCTATTAGATAGACAATCACAGGTAAGGATTTTGTTCAGGGTCAACCTTAACTTTTTTTTTTGCATTTGCCAGCTGGACAAGTTGATTCAAAATTGCACTAGCCCACAGATGGTTGAACTAGCCCACAATTATAATGGTAAATTTTGATCACTTCTACAGGAAAAAGTGCAAGCCAAAAAAGAATCTGATCATTGCACATTTATCCTGCTTCTGTATTGCTTCCTACCTCAGCAGAAAAAAAGACTGCAATGCCATCACACACACAGTGTGTCCCTCATTGATTGGTATCATGACCCCTGCTCTTCCTCTTTCTGTCCACCACTGAACCAGAAGATACCACAACAGCAACAGTTCAGTCAAGCCGTCCCAGCTCTGTGCACACAATAGTCGACATCATCATGCATCTCACTACACTCTCACTACCACCAACAGGGCAATGAATAGATAAGGCAAAGAAAGACAGTCTCAGCCCCCACCCTGTGATCAACCAGAGACTTGCACTTCTGGAAGGTTCAGTGCAGTGTCAAGTGACCAAGGAACACATCTAGGATTTCTTCGGGGAGGGGGCTACGCAAACCTAAGGGGCTTGGGAAATAGAAAACTTTATTACATTTTTATTTTTAAAAGTATTGATTTTAACATGCTCTTCCTCAACAATAACATTTTTTTTATTTCAAACATTTTCCTTTCAGCCCAGGGGAAACAGTACAGAGGCATGACACTATACTACTTCTGTTTCTATAGGATGACCTATGCACCCAGGAATGTTTGTTTTACGCTTTCAAATGATGTGCTTTATTAAGGTTTATTTTTGTATCATACATGCTCCAAAGCTTTGTTTTTAGGATGAAAGGACATGCTGGGTAGGGTGAGGGGAGGGACTACATGGATGGTATCGACTGCCATGGTTCATTTAGAAGTTCTAGGGACCCCTACACTTGCCAGTAATGGCAGCTATGGATCTATGGATGGTCATTTCAGAGTCTGTCTTCAGTGGTATCCAGGGAAAGTACAGAGTTGAGAGATTTGAAGGGAAGAGGGAACAGCTATGCTGAGGCTGGGATAAAACCCATGACCTGTAGGGCAGACCCTGTATCTCTTTACATATTGTCACTGCAATGTTAGATGCAGACACTCAAAATGTAGGGAATGAGGGGGCACTGGTCTTAATAATATGGGACGAATTGTCAGATAGATACACATTCAGAAAACTGAAAGTTAGTGACTTAACTGCACTCTACCCTTGATCACAGCCTGGACACTAGCTAAAAGTCTTAACAGTGGAGTGACTGTGGCTCACATTCAGTCTTTTGTTGGATCCCCCTCTTGAACTGCCAGATACGTGATGCTCTTAATGAGTTGTTAATCACACCAGGCAATCTGGAACACTGAGAGAGACTAGCATGAGGACCAGAGCCTGCTAAAGTAGGGACACTGCCATATAACTGCAGCTTTTAATGAGCTGTTAAAAACACAAGGCCAAATGGAACAGAGAGATTAGCACAAGAACTAGAAACGGCTGAAGTAGGGACTTTTTTTAACTTAATTAACAGCCATGGACAACCTGCACTAGTCAAGGCGGACAAGTAGAGAATTAGCTGCATGAACCCTGGGCATTTTGTACTAGATCTTGGGCTAGTAAAACCATGCTAAAATCAAACCCTGATTTTGTTGTTGTTGTTGTTTGTTAACTTTAAGCTAGGGGAGAGAGACAGAAGATCCAACACACATGCAATAATGCAAACCAGCCTCTGTTGTGTCTGCCTATGCCTATACTTTACTGAATATGGTGTGGTTTTCACTGTAGGGTGCAATATTTTGAAAATTGGCAATTGTGTGAATGAAAGAAAAAAGCATAGTGGAAGTTGTTGTACCATCCTTGCATAATAGTGATGCTCAAGTACTGCAATGCACCATGCTAGTCCTCTTAATTCTATGGTGGTGACAGATTGTTTAATATAATGCTTTCTCTCAGTGTATTATGTGATGTGCGTCTTTGCAGAAAATGTTAAAGTTTTTTTTTTGGGGGGGGTTATACTCTGATCACTTTGCAAACCATTTGTTCCCATAATTGATATATGCACAGTATTATGGAGACCTCTCCAACAATTGCAGATACAGCATGCAATATTAAGCAAATGTCACTGTACTGAAGATTGGTATAATATTGTTATTAAACTTGCTGTGATTCTTAAAAGTTGTTTCCTCCAATTTTGATTTAGAAATAATAAAAATGTGGATCTGTTAATGAAGATTTACCAGTTTACACAGACAGCAAAGTCTGCAACATCAAACCTCAGGAACCACTACCAATCAGACTCAAATAATCTGTCTTCAAAAACGTAAAAGAAAATACATTATTTTGTAGTACTGGACACATTGGCATCCAAGTGCCATCCAAGTCATACCTAATTGTTATTCTTTTTTTTACACACTTTATTGAAGAATTAGTGCCTGATTCTGTAAGAGAGTAGCAGCTGAGTTTTTCTTTTCTAAAAATGTCATACATCTTCAGTACAAATGAGCCATGTGTTGGATACAATATATTTCATTGTAAATTTCACAGAAAACGTAACATAAAGGCAAGCTCTAAAGCACATACAGGGTATGAGTATGTTGACATATTCATAAGTCAGTGAACAATGAATTGGTTTTATTTATTTATTTCTTGTTGCCTGTGAAAGGAGGACTAGACAATTCTGCCTATTTTCAGCCTCGTCCCGAGGGAGGGGGATACAGATGGATGCCAGCTGACTTTGAACCAGATTAAGCTGTTGGTGGTATAGTTAGTGAATGGGGGAAATTTGGTCAGGACACCAGGGAAATTCCCCTATTCTTGGAAGGGGGCACTGTTGGCTCCCGATCCAAGATGGAGGATGCCCAGGTTGAAGAGAAAGGTGACAGAGCCGAGCAGTCTGAGATTTTGCTCTCAACCTCAGCTCCTTCTGCACAGTTGGTGGAGAACAATTTCATAGATTTGGCTACTGTGGAGCCAGATGCAATGGACATTGCCAGTCAGGAGGCAGATATTACTTACTGTACACCAGGAGAAGGATCGGTTGTAAGTGACGCAGAGGATCATACCGAGAACTCTGCTATGGAAGCAGAAGATTTTTCAGCTGCTGAAGTTTTGAATATGGGGTAAGAGGAACCTGATTATCCTGTTGATGGAACCGGCACACCTGGTAATCATTCCATCCATAGAATCGGTCCCGTGTTAGCTACAGCCCGCGGCTGAAAGAATTAAAGAGGCTTTTCAAGTTACAGACACTCCTCAGGCCATTGTGCTGGTCTAGAAACCAGAATCAGCCCTGCAAGCTACAAGAATGGATGCTTTCTGTCTATGGCATTTGGGTGCCTGATCTGGCATGGTCGTCGAGTGTAGGCACACAACCGACTGGATGGCAACCTATGGATAGGTCTGTTTCTTTTGCTTCAGTTCCTTCTACACAAGCATGCCCACTTGTGGATGGACAGACCCAGGGAAGTGCTGCTCCCTGCATGCCTTTGGTTACTGTGAGTACTACGGGGAACGATGGGGGATTACACCAAACTGACCTGACCACCTCCCCTCCTGTTATGAAGGGATCTCAAGGAGCTGTAGGAGAGGGTTCAGGGGTTGGGGTTTCTACTGAACCATTAAATACTGCAAATCATCTTTTGAGAGAGGCTGATCAAGATATCCCCCCCTCCGCCCTCACCATCAGGTTCTTTCTTTTTAAACAGAAGCCTGAGGCATTACTTAGAAGGAATGCTGTGTGACTCAAGTACAGTGGCAGGCTGCAGGATAAGCTGGACAGGGTTATGTGGGCAAGGTCCTTTTAAAGGACTCAATGAAAATCATACCTTCTGAAGTCTTTGCGCTAATCCACATATCAGGGAAGGAGAATTCTGCTGTGAGTTTCTCTACATTAGCAGACCTTGATCATTTTTGGTCGCTATGTGAGAAACTTAAGCATATGGCTCCTTGGTTACATTTCTTTGCTATTCCATTGACTAAACCTATGATTAAAACTGTGACTGTGATATTCCATAATGAAAATGTCAATATTGGGGGTATTCATTATTGGTTGAATCGCAGATGCGATATCCTTAATCTACCAGAGGCTATCATTGACTCGGAAAGTTTCTGGACTGGGGGCTGGTGGTTCAAAGTGCATCTGAGGATGGGGCAACATGAGGTTAACCATATATTGAATAATTTATTTTTGGGCAGAGAAAGAGGTGTATGTCTTCATGCAGGCCAACCAAAGGCCTGCTATAAATGTGGTGATAGACAGCATTTATCCAATTCCTGTGAAAAACTTCACTGTGGCCTTTGTGGCGGCTTTGGACACATCAGCATGACTTGCCAAGATTGCAACAATTGCATTCTCTGTGAGTCCAGGGATCATATGTTCCATGACTGTCCTTGGGCCTCTGCTAATAAACCTAGTCAATTTAACCATACTGACTTTATTCATCAAGCCCAAAAAGCTAGTTCAATGATATGCCCCCAGGACTTACAGCCCACAGGAATCCTATTTCAGGATGACCTCCTGCTCCTGTGTCTAGAGTTATACAGGCCGCTGCACTTATTCCCCCCCTCCACCTGCAAAACAACAGACAGCATGGATTCATTGCTGGCAGATCCTGTCAGACAAACTTGGTTGATTTTTTTGACTGTGTCACGAGGGCACTGGATAAGGGACATGTGGTAGATGTAGTCTACCTGGATTTCAGCAAGGCCTTCAATTCAGTGCCAGACACAAAACAAGCAGTTTTCCACAGTGCTTACAGCATTTTTGAGTGCTAGGCAAAGGTGAGGTGCACCTGAAGACACAATTCAAGAAAACAACCAAATTGTCCTGCACAACTCAATTCAGTGCCACATGAAAGGTTGACCTGCAAGTTGAGGAGTCTTGGTATAGGGTGGAAGCTAGCCCGATGGGTAGAAAACTGGCTGAGGGACAGGCAACAGAGGGTAGTTGTGGGGGGAGAAGCATTGGAGCCCAAAGCAGTGACAAGTGGTCTCCCACAGGGATCAGTACTGGGACCAGTCCTGTTTAACATTTTCATCACAGACATAGCGGTTGGGATCAAGAATAAGATCAGCCTCTTTGCCGATGACACCAAGATCTGTGCTGAGGTGGATGGGGAGGAGAGTGGCAAATTACTGCAGGAGAACTTGGCAAGACATCAAGGAGTGGTTGCACACCTGGAAGCTTGGGTTCAATGCCAAGAAGTGCAAGGTGATGCATTTCAGAGGCAAAAATCCAGGATATAGCTATTGGATGAATGGTATCAATCTGTCCATATCCAACGAGGAGAAGGATCTGGGACCAGGGAATTAAACCACTCAGTCCAGTGTAGGAAGACAGTGGCTAAGGCTAACAGGATGCTAGGGTGCATAGCAAGGGGGATTGCATCCATATGTAGCCAAGTCATATTGCCCCTGTACAGGTCCCTTGTGAGGCTGCACTTGGAGCACTGCGTGCAGCTCTGGCACCCATACTTGAAAAGGGATATCAAGCTACTGGAAGCAGTGCAGCGAACAGCAACAAAGATGATCTAGGGGTTGGGGGATAGAACTTATGAGGAAAGACTAAAGAGTTCAACATGTGTACCCTGAAGGATAGAAGAAAGAGAGGGGATATGATCAAGACCCTCAAGTTCCTGAAGGGGATAAACAGAGTAGGCTTCCAGGGTGGATTCATTCTCCAGAAAGAAGAGATACCAGAGGGCATTCCCTGAAGTTAAAGGGGGGCAGATTCAGGAGGGAAAGGAGGAGGCACTACTTCACTGAAAGAGTGGTAACAGGGTGGAATGCACTGCCTGAGCAACTCGTATCAGTGCAGACTGTGGGGTGCTTCAAGAGAGGGTGGGACAAATTCAAAGGGCAAGTACATACCAGTGGGGGTAGTTGAGGGATGGAAGAGTTAATGGGAGGCAGGGTAGCTGCAGTCTAATGGGCTGAAGTGCTGCACACTTGAGCAAACTAGATGGACCATATGGCCTGTATCTGCTGGCAATTTCATATGTTCGTATGTCATAGGAGACCACATCGCTACCTGCTAATTTGGAGCTTCAGATTGTGGGTAATCCACCCTCAAATACCTTTGTGGTTATAGTGGAGGATAGGCCTACATCAGGTCTTCTTCCTGAGGCAGAAGTTATTCAGGCAATACCAATTAAACCTTACCTTGCCCCAGACATTCCAGAGTCTTGCATGCCCCCACCTTCTATCCTTTCCTTGTCTCTCAGATGAAGTTCCTGGGTCTCTACTAGACAGAACTTGGCATCTGATGTTTCTTTGTCTAAGAAATTTGAAGTCCTACAGCCTGATACAGTCTGAGGTGATTCTGATGGGGATGATATAGACTCGGAAGCTTCCTTTTCCACAGTGTCCCAGGAGGGACCTACATCCCCAGACTTAAAGAAGAAAAAGCGGAAACATGCCCCAAAGGGGAAGGGTGGAGTGAAAGGGGTTACTTCATGGGTTATATACTGATTACAGGGTATTGATTACAGGGCATGCCTAACCCTTACATGTATCCAATTAAAGTGGCCTCCTTGATCACCTACAGTCTTAAAAATAAGAAGAAATGAATAGTGTTGTATTCTTTTTTGAAACAAGAGTGGTTTCCCCTTATTTTTTTTATAGGAAACATGGACTTCCTCTCTTTTTGAGTTAAATTCTGCAAAAGGGATTAGTGTGGGGGGGGGCATCTTATTGGTCCTTTGGCAAGGATAATGCCAATGGGCTTGGAATATTGTTATTGGGTTCTCATTATCGGGTCTTGCAGATATAGATCTTGCCCCAAGTAGAACTTTGCTTTTAGATTTGGCACTGGGACCCCAGAAGTTTAGATGTATCAATATTTATGTGCCCCAAGTCAAACCTGAATGAATTGCTTTATTTAATTTAATTAAACCATGTTTGGCCACTTCACTGCATTTGGGGTTCGGAGCTGACTTTAATTGCTCCTTGGATTTTTCTGTGAAACATAGTTGTGGAAAGAAAGTTTACTGTGATGCTTTGGCTCTAACAGAGGTGGTTAACATAGCTGGAATAACTGATGCATTTCGTCACTTATATATGGAAGGTGGAAATACTTATTTTCCTGGGCCCTTCAGCACGTGCATGGATTATTTCTTTGTTTCCTCAGGTCTAAAAGTATCAGCTGCCACTGTTGTGCCAACCGAGTTCTCAGATCATGCTTTGTTGCACATACAGATCTCTTGTGACATACCCCCCTCTTCAGAGATGGCAACTAAATATGGCAGCCTTCCAGGTCCCTGCCCTTCAAAATGGTATTAAAGACCTTTTTTTAGCAAGGGCTTCAATTTATTGTCTATATGACTCATGTTATATGTGGTGTAGTGACACTAAACATCTTATCAAATCTTTTTATACACTTCAGGGGACACGCCACTGTGCAGCTATAGTAGTTATTTGAGATATTTAACTCTTAGGACCACTTCTCAGAAATTGCTCTCATAAGCAAATCATAGGGTACTTGGGCTTTCCCCCAGGATTCATGAGCTAAAGTACCAAATGAGACACTTCCAATATATTAGGGCCTCTTCTCTTGAAGCTGAACTTAAATATGGGACAGAAACCAGGCCTAGTGGGGATCCCTGTAACATGTGTAGGGACAGGGTTGTGGCATCACAAATTACAGAAGTAATAGATGCTCAGGAAACTATAGTAAGTGACCCTGTGGGAATTTTGAGGGAATTAATGCTTATGTTCAGTCTTAGTTTAGTACTCCCATCGGTGGGGGACCGGTTCCTACTTCTTGGTTTTCTGCTTTATTGCCCGGTATTCGTGAGACACTGAATGCTCAACTCACAGTTCCGGTCTCTAAATTGGAATTGTTTTCAGCCATTGCATCTTTAAGGTCTGGTGCTTCCCCAAGGTGGGATGGACTCCCTCATGATTTTTATATGTTTTGTTTCTGATATATTAGCTCTATGGTTGACAAAGCTATGTAATGAATCACTATATTGCCCTTGTATACCACCTTCCATCACAAAAGGATTAATGATTTTTCTTTAGAAATCAGGACCTAAAATGTTTTGGTAAATGGGAGGCCAATTTGTCTCCTCAACTTTGATTGCAAAATACTTACACAAATTTTTAATTATTGACTTTTACTAGTGTCACCATCACTTATTCACCTTGTACCAACATGTTCCATTCCAAATAGGTCTATACATGATAACCTAGGTGTTCTTAGAGATGTTTTCAATTATTTTCAGACTACACTACAGCCAGGTTATGTGTTGTCCCTAGATCAGGCTTGGGCTTTTGATACTGTGGAACATAGTTTTCTTTTTTATAGTTTAAAGCAATATGGAATTCCTGATATTTTTATTACTTGCTGATAAATTGTATGCTTCTGCTTTTATTTCTGCTTTCAATAAAGGAGTTCTAGGCAATGAAATTCAAATTTTGAGGGGGGTCAGACAGGGTTGCCCCCTTAGACTACACCTGTATGTTTTCTTTCTGGATCCCTTGTTTTCCTTGATTCAGAAAATATTGCATTTTCCTGAGTTACCATGCCTTTCATGGCCACAGAGGGATTCTACCCTAAAATTAATGGTATGTGCTGATGATATTTGAGTTTTTTTTGTGTAATGCTGCTAGTGGTCATACCTTGATTCGCCTTTTTTCTGAATTTGCCACTTTTGCTGGCATGTCTTTAAATTTAGCCAAAAGCGTGGGTATTTCCCTGTATATTGCGGATGATGTTGTTAATACCATCAGAGATATTACGATTGTTCCAAGCCCTACTAAAATTTTAGGTCTTAAATAAGAGGAGTTATAGCTTTTTTGAACTGGACAGACAAAATTGCACTTTGTATATGGAAAGTTCAGGCATGGAAATCTGGCCCTTTTTCTAAACTGAAATGTGTTTGGATTATTAAATGTTTCCTTATTCTCATTTTGTTATATGTTGCTATGACCCTTCTCCTCCCTTTGAGTTTGGAAACTACCATATATACAGTAGTATATTGTTTTAGCATTTTTGGAGTAGCCACCTCAATCCTGTTAAGAGGGATTACTTATACAGGTATCTCTCAAGGAATGGAGAAGGTGTAGGTATGCCACACCCTATAATTTTCTTTCATACACTTTTTTGGGGATACGTCTTTTCACTTAGTGTTACAGGGGAGGGTGACACAATGTAATGTATGGCTGAAAGTTTTTTGGGGCCTTACTTTTATAATTGGATTATGCCACTACAAAAACTAATCCAAAAATGTGGTATTCCACCCTTTTTGATACCCTCTATTAAGAAGCTTGCTCAATGGCATCTAGTGAAGGATCAGGTTTTCACCCTCCCTAGGAAACAACTTTATTCTTTAATTCTGGGATGGATTTGCATTCATGACCCTGGTTTTAAAAATTGCCTTCTTTATAGACTACCATTAGCTATCACAAAATTAATGGATCCTAGGATACCGGTCCAAATGTGGGATATAGTGAGGCTTGGTACATATGATATTTTTAATGTCTGAGGTAACCATAAGCAAAAATCGATTTTAGAACAATCTTGCCCCTTTCCAGAATGTGCTGCTACTATAGAAACTATAGGTTCATAGGTATTTTTCAAGTTCAGGAGGCCAAAACCTATTAGGAACTCGCCACCTTGTTATCGGCAGAAATAATATTTGGCTGTTCCCATGTAATGATCTAATCTGCTCTTGAAAGCTTGCATATTCTCACTTTCAACAATATTACTAGGTAATCCATTCCATAGGGGAATGAGTCTCTGTGTTAAAATGTTGCCTTTTATATGTCAGGTTTACTTCACCTCTTAATTTTAATTGGTGTGATCTTGTTTTGGTGGGCCTTTGTGTCTAACTAGTCCTATGGTTTCCATTAAAAACTCATTTTGTATGACATTATAGGTAAGACAGAGATCTCCTCTTTGTCTCCTGTAGTCCATAGATTACAGACTCAGTTTGTTTAATCTCTCTCCATTTTCAAGGTGTTGCATATTATGTACTCGTTTTGCATTTTTATTTAGATTGCTCTTTTAGCAAAGGATTTTGGAACTACGCGGCACGGTGGTGGCATCTTCCTTGGTTGGAAAGATTATCCTACAAAAGTCTGTTTTTAGGAAATTTTCAATTTTTCTTATGGAAGTATAACAGTAGCACCCTACGAGTATTTATGACCTGCCTTAAATACTATCATTGACAGGCAAGGTGTAAACTGGTGCTACAACAATTCGGGATGTCAAATATTACTTTAGTTAATTTGGTATTTACTGCAATGCTGGAAGTGTACATGCAAGATGGTCGCTGGTTAAATACAGTATAAGATCTTTTGCAGCTCTTTGGGTGCATTTTGCTTGGATTTGTGAGCCACCTTGAAGGAATGGAACATTGTGACTGCTTTGATTATGGTACTAATTGCTAAATTGTTTTATTTTTGGGGTTCTTTCTTTGAAACTACAGATGTTATAGGCTGTGAATGTATTATTCAGATGTACCCTCTTTATGCTATTTTCCCCTCCCCTCTTTTTTCTCTTGTACCCACCTTTTATGCTTCTTTTTACATGTTTTATAGTTTCATATTTTTTCTTTGTTTTTTATTTGGTTTTTTTTTAACCGTACTCTGTATTATTATTATTCCTTTGTTTTAAATTTTAAAATTCCCCTACTCTTTCAGTAGGAGGAACCCTTGTCAGCCAAGATGACGGACATGGCTCTGGCTGGCAGTAGAAAGGAGGTTGCAGGGGAGCCTCCCCTCAGTGTACCATCCCCTAATGCTCCATCTGATTTACCTGACAATGTGACTGAACATGATGTAGAGATGGAAAATTTTACTGAGCTTCTAATGGACTGCAAGTGTTGTGAGTTTCTGCAAAGCCTGTTCCTGACACCAAGGTACTACATTTAGCTTCTGACTGCACTGCTGCAATTATAGGTCAGAGCAATTCTACTGCTCAGGCTGAATTAGTGTTAAAAATGCTATTCATCATAACAGGGCATTACTGTTGAAATTGCTGAAAGAATAAACCCAACTGACCTACAAAGACACTGTGGAATCTGTACCACCAAGTTTGGAATTGCCCTTGACGTCTGTCAGGGCACAGAATTTAATTTTTACCACTGATGATGACATTCCCTCTACTTCATTGCTGGTACGCCGCTCAGAAACTCCTGAATATGTCTTAACTGAGTCTTTGCACTTCCGAGATGGCCGACCCACAGAACCCCCAACCCCCCAGGAGCCCCATTTGAAAAGTGGGATCCTGCCAGGCCTTTGAGTGTTGCTGGATGGGTTCCAAACCCCAGCAGCACTGGATGGACATCCCCAGGTCCTGTTTCAGCTCACAAAATAATTTCTCAGGTAGGAATTGGTACACTTGCTGACACACAAGCTGTCACTTCTCCAGCAGACACATCTGACAGACCTGCAGTCAGAGGATCTGCCCCTGATACTGACAGTATAAAGATAACCACAGACTTTAAAAATGATCCTCCTACAACTACTGTAAGTACTATGCCACAACCCGAGGAACAAAATAAACAAAGTATTATTGATCATATAGTTTCTTTACCTACGTGTGATGTGGTGAATTTCAAACAAAACTGTTGCATCCACAAATACTGAATGGCCTCTTTCTAATGCTGGGATACCTGGTAGCCCAAATAAGGCACCACACCTTTTGGGTGATAGCTTACTTTCTGAAACACCACTCTTGGAGAATGAGAAACCTGAACCATGACCTCTTGCAGATCAACCCACTGAAACTTTCAAAATGTCTGATTTGTTCAAACATATAGGGGAACCCACACAAAGAAGGAATGCAATGTTTCTCAACTACCTGGGGACTAATTAACTTTTTCCTGAAAGGAAGTTTGTTATTCACCAACTGCTTAAAATGACCATGAACATCTCTGCTCAAGAACGTTTTGCTTTTATTCATGTAAAAGGGGAAAATACTTATGACATCAGTTTCAGACATGCACAAACACTGGAGAAATTCTGACAAAAGTTTGATCTAGTTAAAGACATCACAGATTGGAAAGATTTTTTCCCTATACTTTGAACTAAACCCACAGTAAAGACTATCACACTTCTGTTTAGAAATGAAGGATCAATACTGAAGACGTCTAATATTGGCCAAAACGGAAGTGTAATATTCTTCAGAAACCCACTTCCATACTAGATGATGACTTGGTCTGGGCTGGTGGATAGAATATAAAAGTAAAGCTTAGACACACAGATGCAGGAATTCATTATTTGCCTAGTAGCTTCTATACTGGTAAGAACAGATGTGTTTGTTTTTACCCGGGACAACCTAGGACTTATAAGTGTGGAGCAAGAACACACTTAAGCTCCACCTGTGACAAACCTAGGTGTAATTTATGCCTTGAATAACAGCATGTTAGTATAGGTTGTCTCAATTTTTTTCTATGTAACCTGTGTGAGCACTCCAGTCCCTCATATCAGCTATGCCTGTGGGCTGCTCACAATAAGTTGAACAGAGCCATGACAGATCAAGAATCCCTAATCACTGAACAACAGTTAAAGATACAGCAGGCTAGGGAATTTAGAATCACATAAGGACTGGTCCCGCATGCCTCCTTTCACCCTCACCAGAAAGAAACCCCATAAGAGCCTATGCCAAACAACACTGTTCCCCACACATTCTTCCAGAACCCCCCTCCCTCAATTGACATTATGAATCTGGGACTTCCAGTGTCTCAGACCCCCATACTCCTGTAATAATGCCCCACCTTCCTTACCCTTGGAAATTCCATTTGTACAGGTTGCTCAAGGTAAGAGAGGATGACTGAAGAAAAAAATGGACCATAGATTGCCTGAAGAACTGATATTTACCAGAAATCGGTACAATATTTTGTTTAAAGGAAAACAATGGGGGATTCTGAAGAGGAGGAGAGTGACTCCGACACTTCCTCTGTAACTTCTAATGTTATGGATTATGCTGCCAACTCACATACTGACTTATCTAAGGCTAAGCTGGCGAAGGGCAAACAGAAAGCAAAGTTGAAGCCTGACAGATGACCTTATTCCATCTAAATGACCTCAATCTTCTCCCCTTTGACCATCAATGTTAGTAGTATTAAATCTTAAAAATTATCTCACTACCTTTAGCATTTTAAAATATTTGCCGAATAATGTTTTCTTCCTACAAGATACCAGAATAAAAACCACCTACATGCTTTCCCAAGCTAAACAGTTATAGTCAGAGGGGATCTCTTTTGGTCCCAAGAGGAGGACATTTGTGACAGAGTTGCAATCCTTTTTAAAGGACCCCACTTTCATGTGACTAGAATTACAGATGTTGAACCTGGCAGAGCTCTGTTAGTAGATGTTACCTATGACACTTTCAATATTAGATTAATTAACATTTATGTGCCCAAAGTATAGAACCCGGGGTTGAGCTCCTTAAAAAAATTCAACCCTTTCTTTATACAAATAAGCATGTGGTATTCAGTGGGAATTTTAACTGCAGACTGTCCTTGTCTGATAGAGGTTGTAAAACCAAAAACGTATTTAGTGATATGTTTTGTTTAAATGCCATCATTACCACTGCAGAGCTACAAGACATTTTCAAAACTACAAACCAGTATAGACTGTATAGACTATAAGTTTCTCATCTCATCAATTTTTAGTGCAGACTGCAAGAACCATCCCTTTTGAAACCTCAGATCATTTTGCAGTTACCTATGCATGTATACCAAATTCGCTACGTACCCCTTTCACTGCTTCATGATGGAAACTCAATAAAACCCATTCATCTGACCCTAAGATAATAACAGATTGGACACAGTAATTACAGGCAAGAGTGTCTACCCTATATGTATATGCGTCCCTGATTGACTAGTGGATAGACTCTAAACAAGATTTTAAATACATTTTTTATTAAATATGCTACATGGAGGCAGAAAACAAAATATTACAGCTATCTAAGGCTGAGAAAAGAGTTGCATCACCTAATATCTTTATCACATGAAAAAAACAAGACTCGGGTGACAGGATTCGAAAATTAAAAGAGGAAATGTTTAAATACCAATACAATAGATCACTAAGTCTAAAACTAGAAGCACAATTTGCTACCCCAAAAAAAAAAAAACTATTCTGGATATATTTAAGGGATGTGTTGACAGAATAAATCTGTTCAAAACTGACTCTTTAGTGGACCCCACAAATAATCAGATATATGCTGTCCAGAATAAAATCAGGAATATATCTCAGTCTTATCTTCAAAACTCGTTTGGTATTCCCTCACAGGCAATATGGGATGGTTCCTTCTTTGAAGATTTGGATACCCCCCCCCCTTTCCTTAACCATCACACAGACCATGATGTCAGAGATTACTGAAAAGGAAGTTTGCAATGCCATTAATACCCTGTAATTAAACACAGCTCCAGGTTTAGATGGGCTCACATCTGAGTTCTACTCAGTCCTGTTCTTGTACTATTATATAACACTGTTACAGGCCTCAAAAATTCCAGCAGAATTTACCCAGGCGATAATCATTTTACTTTTTAACCCTTGCGTGGCCACAGATTGATATATCAATCCAGATCTCCAATACGTTCTAATTCTGTCGGCAGTCTAAGGGTTAAGAAAGACAGGAGGGAGGACATAAATTGGAGACCAATAAGCCTCCAGAATGTTAATTACAAAATACTGTCTAAAATACTAGTCAAGACATTAACTACTGCTGCACTCGATCTCATCTCTCCTGCACAGACTTGCACAGTGCCAGAGAGATCTACTTTTCAAAATCTGCAATTCCTGAGGGAACTGATTGATTTAGGTAATACACATCAGGTTTCAAGTTTTTTTATTGTCACTCGACCAGGAAAAGGCATTTGACAGAGTTAGTCAGACCTGTCTTTTTAATGTTCTTAGGGTATCTTTTTATTGTTCTTAGGGTATATCATCTATCAGATAAGTTTATATCTTGGATACACACCCTCTCTTGTAATGCTTATGCCCAGCCATTTATAAATGGACAACTGGGATGGAATTTTCAGATGTGTAAGGGAGTATGACAGGGCTGCCCCATTAGCCCCTTACTTTATCTCTTTGCTATTGATTCCTTTATTAAGAAAATTTAACAGAATCAAAACATTTCAGGTATCATATTACCCACCAAAGTAAGTACACATAACATACGTGCATATGCAGATGACATTTGCCTTTGTATAAATCAAGAACTTGCTAGCCTAGAAATCTCACAGGCTATTGCTGAATATTAGAAACTTTCTGGAGCTAAACTAAATTATGGGAAAAGTCAGGGTATTTAGACAGACCCTAACAAAAGATGCCAGTCTAATACCACCATAGCAAACATAGCTATAAGCTTAGCTCCAATAAAAGTTTTAGGTGTCAGTTTCGGGACTCAAGATGATGCCAAATTCAGTTGAGAATTAGCAGTACATAAAGCCCAGAGATTTGACCAGTTTTGGAAATACAAAACTATTTCAATAAAAAAAAAGAGTTTTCTTGATAAAAACTTTTACCATTCCCTAGTTTCTTTACATAGCACACATATTTCCCATACCTTTTAATATAGAAACCCAAGTATTTAATGTTTTCTTCCAGGGACTCTGGGAAAGTCAATTTAACCCAATTAAATGCACTTTTACATATGATGGTTATGATCAAGGAGTTTTTTGGTGATAGCTGACCTATCTAGTGTGGATGGTGCATGCATGCATTGTGGGTGTGGGTGCGGCAGTGGATGCCTATAATAAGCCACTTGCTGGCACACTTGACTTCCTTGCACCAGTCCATGTATGACCCAGGTCTTCTCACTTGAGATCCCCTTGGTATGGTGGTGAGCTCAAGGGGTTGAAGACCTTGGGTCAGAGATTAGATCGCTGCTGGTGGAAGTCCAGCCTGGAGGTGAACAAATTGGGTCTGCATGTGCACTGCTGTGCATACCAGGGAGCAATCAACCATAAGAAGGCAGAGTTCCTGTCTTGGGAGATTGCTGCTGGGAGGAACTGACCAACTATGCTCTTTTGGACAGTGGACAGGCTTCTCCATCCTTCCTGTCTGCAGTCGAAGGTAGCCTTTTCTAATGCACTGTGTGAAGAGTTTGCTCAGTTCTTCTCAGACAGGGTGTACACCATCAGGCAGGGGACTCTGCCAGTGGGTCAAAGTTTGGCCAACAGTGGTCACCATGAGTGTCCGGAGAGCTCTCCACCTGGTTGGGGCAAGTTTAAACTGGTGGAGGTGGTTGAGGTCATTGAGATTGCTTCCAAGCTCCGGCACACCTTTTGTGAACTAGACCCAGTGCCAACTCATTTCTTAATGAGATGTGTTGACTCCGTTGGCCCAGTATTTGCCTAAATTGTTCGGTGCTCCTTGTTGGAGGGGGTCTTCCCTGATGTCTTGAAGGAGGCATTGATAAGACCCCTTCTGAAAAAAACATCATTTGACCCTTAGATCAAGGCAAATTACCATCCTATCTCCAATCTTCCATTTTTGGGTAAGATTGTTGAGAAAGTGGTGGCACTTCAGCTGGAGGAGCATCTCGTGGCCCATGATTTATATGAACCATTCTAGTCTGGATTTTGTGCAAGGTATAGCACAGAAACTACATTGGTTTGGGTGCGTAATGACCTCCTCAGGGCTAGAGATCGAGGCGAGGGGTCAATTCTTGTTCTCCTTGATCTATCTCTTCAGCATTTGATAAGGTTGACCATCGGGTATTGCTTGACCGCCTAAGGGAATTCTGTTGATTCATTGGCAAGGTCATCTGCTGGTCTGAGTTCTTTTTGTCTAACAGGAGACAGAGGGTGGTGATGGGGAATTTTTCTTCTTCTTCCCCTGGTCACCTCCTGTGCAGGGTTCCCCAGGGTTCGGTATTGTCACCGATGTTGTTTGCCGTATACATGCTGCCCTTGGGACAGCTCATTAGGAAGTACAGTCTGGATTTTCATTGCTATGCTGATGATACCCAGCTGTACTTTTCCTTTACCCCTGGAATATCTCACACAATGGAAGTGCTTAATAGCTGCCTTGCCAAAATTAATGACTGGATGACCTCCAGCTGGATGCGACTGAACCCCAATAAGACGGAGGTACTGGTGGTGGAGTCAAACAGAGGGTGTGATAGGTTGGCTTCTGGTGCAGTGACAGGGCTTTTTCCTTGCTCTGTACCATTGAAGGCCTCCTCTAGGATACGGGATCTTGGCATTATTCTGGATAGTGGATTGACACTTGATTTTCAGGTGTCTTCCACTGTCCGTACCAGTTTCTATCATCTGAGGAATATCGCCAGGATAAAGCACATAGTTCCTCCACAGGACCTCCCCACCTTGGTACATGCCTTCGTGACATCCAGGTTGGACTACTGTAATGCGCTGTATCTCAGGATCTCAGGGGGAGGGTTCCTTGCACCGACTGCAGCTAGTGCAGAACGCGGTGGCAAGGTTGTTGACTGGACAGTCTAAGTACTGTCATATCACTCTGGTCCTGCATCAACTGTACTGTTTGCCAGTTAGGTGGAGGGTACTCTTTAAATTGGGTTTACTCACCTTTAAGGCCCTACATGGTCTGGGCCCTGGCTATCTGAAGGACCTTCTCATTTCTGCTGTCTCGACCCACCGCCTTGGCTCCTCCTCTAGGAGCCTCCTCACAATTCCCAGGACGAGGTTAAAAACATCTGGAGAAAGAGCATTTAGTGTCTCCACTCCCATCCTGTGGAATTCATTTATACCAGCTGTTAGGGAGGCCCCTTCTGTGGAGGTTTTGAAAGCCTGCCTCAAGGCCTTCCTGTATAATCAGGCCTTCCCGGATTCTGTACTATAGTCCTTGCTGTTTTGAAATTTTGTTAGGCTAGTATTGCCTTGTAGGCACTGGTTTCCATTGCCTAAGTTATTGTATATATTTATTGTGTTTATTTTTGATATATTGTTATGTTTTGGTTTATTTTGAATACATAGTCAGGGTTTTAAATAATTGATTAGCAGTTTTTTTCTTGGGACGATATTAACTCCACAGAAAGTATTTATACAGATTTTCTAGAAGTGCAGTGTTTGTTAAACACAGTGAGGCAAGAGCTATGCATTTTCACAAAGATTTAGCACTTTTATGAACAAAACATTAATCAATTTTTAGAGTTAAATAAAACCCTGATAGTATTTACTCTTGTTTAAATGTTCAGCGCCCGGAGCCTCTGGGATGGGTGTCTCTTAAATAAAATTTGCCTTGCCTTGCCTTAATCTGATAGTGTTCTTCCACAGCATCTTCATTTGTATTAACCTTCTAGGGCTGATAAGAAACCCAAAAACTAAGTGGCAAGATCTGTCATACTTATGGTTTTCCCCACTTAAGGAAAAAATGGGGTCAAGGTTTTCTCTCATTCCCAGCCATTACATACACAAAAAAAAATATTCCTTCATCAATGAAACCAAGCTTAACCAGACTATGGTGGTGGAAAATAACTATTACTCATATAATTTCAAAATCTAGGACACAGTTCAACAACTACCATATGTACTCATGGATAAGCCGATCCGCATATAAGCCAACCCCCCAAAGTGCCTTTTATGTTTAAGGAAACGTCCATGATCTGTGTATAAGCTGAGATTGTTTCTTTTAATACACAGTCTGGCACAACATTAAAAAAGCACACCAAAATAAATCATAGTGTCCCAAGAAAACAGCACAATAAAGTAAAGCTTGCATTTTACAAACTAATAAAGTGATAAACTATGGTAATAAAGTAAAGTTAATACAAACAGAGTTCATCATGAGGCATAGTCATAAACAGTTACCATCTGCCAAAGTCCATTACAGTCCAGCACCTCACTTGTTCTGTTCCTCCTCCTCCTTCTGCTTAACATCAGAAATGTCAAGGGCTTCCAGATTGTCAGCTAGGAACTGCTCAGTGAGCAGTTAGTATATATAGTCATCCACTTCCTCTTCCTGTGGCTCAGGATCAGTGTCCCCCTCATCATTCTCGAACAGGGCATCATCTTCCATACCATCCATGCAGTTACTGATACCGCATTTAAGGTATATAGTGACTGGTATTTTGTTCTCACCCCCACAATTCTCCAAATGTGAAGAAACACTAATAGCCGGAGTCTGTAAGCAACTTGTAGACAACAGAATTCCTACTCAAATGTGGGATGTTTGCTGGTTGTCTTGCCATGGCAAATTAGGAGTCCAGGATTCTCTAAAATACAATTCTCTTGAAGAAAGAATGTGTCCTAGATCTTCCTGTACCCAAATCCTAGAAACACAGGAACACTTTTTTATCCACTGCCCATACTCACAAGAATGTTGGAGGCAACTAGAGATGCTATGGGGAGATACTCAATTAGCGACCATTACTTCTGAAATTTTAGTATTAGGATACTATCCACCTAGACTACAGAAACATGATATGAGTACCTTGTGAGTAATATTTTCAGCTTGTAAATTTTATTTGTGGCAAGCTAGATGCACCTTATTCCTCCAACAAAAATAATACACACCTTTCCAAGTGATTTTGCAAATTGTGGCTTTTATTAAAGAAGAAGTTATCAGAAGAACAATATAAGATGCCACAGTCCAGGTTTAGAAGAACCTGGCAATATTGCCAATGGATCGTCAAATGAAAAAAAAAAAAAACAGTAGTTAGATTGCATAAAACCAATAATTATTTTTGATTTGTATATTAATGTGATGTGAATTTAATATATTTGTATTATTTGATTTTGAAGTCTCAATAAAATTCCCCCTACTCTTGCCAATAAGGGGATCTTTGTCATCATGGCACTTTGCCAAGATGGCATCTCCTGGCCCGAATGGAGGTTCTGGAGGTGGGGGGAGGCCCTCCCCTGTCTCGGCATTACAAGAGGCCCCTGACGTTGATGTCTCAATGGAGATGGACATAGAGAAATCAGAGAAAGCAGCCCAATCTAATGGTGAACAATACAAACCTGCAGAATTGATTGAGTAGGAGCATATAGCAACTGGTACCAGAGAACAGATGGAGCATCATCAGCAACTCACGATACCAACTGACCATGAGTTTCATATTGATTCTAGCACAGCTACAAAAAACTTGCAAGACATGACAGCGGCAGAGGAACAATGTTTTAAATAAAGAAAATGTGAACTTACAGCTCAGATTAAGCAGCTGCAGTCAACATCCTCATGTGCGTCTGTCAGTACAGCTTAGTTGATTGTCAATGCTGAAGCATCAAAGACACTGTTAAGGAGTGGGGCGGTGGTCGCACTTAGCGTACTAATGTCACTCGCACCAAACATGGAAGAACAGAACACAGCTTCTTTGCCACCAGTTGTTACAGATGGTTCAAAAGATATGGGTTCCATGTCAACTGAATGATCTTTAATGGACTACAAAATGAGCTAATGCATTATACTGAATGCAATTAGAGTGACCACAATTCTTGGTGAAAGTTTATTATGGCACTTTCATTAAAACTGTAGGGGTTTATTTCAGTGATCCTTTGGACAGTATGCTACAACAGGCATACATCAGTCAATGCACCGGCAACAACTTTAGAAGCTCCAGGACTCTTCAAAACAACCTGCACTGTGGTCCCGGAACTGCTTCTGACCCTCTCCCTCAGGTTAGTGAGTGCTCTTCTTTCACTGATTTTATGCAGGGCGGCTCTGCCACCCTGCACCCCACTGAACCACCCACATCTAATAGATTACTACTCCACGATGCACCTGGACATAGGAGGTAGGCTATAATAGTAGTTGCTGTAAATTTTAGTCACTCAGTTTACCAATTCACTGTATATACACAGTCACCCAATGTGTTTTCACTCTTCCAGAGTTGCCTAATAATAGTCACACAAATTCCATTAAAATATATAGGGGGTATGGAGGAAGCCCCTGACTCCATCTTTGTTGCAAGAACTCTTTTGAAAGACTCATTAAAGTTTTTTGCTAATGAGATCTATGCCCTTATCCATGTATCAAGTGAAGCAACCTTTGATATCAGTTTTAAAACTTTGAATGGATTAGAACATTTTTGGATAAAATATAACAGATTAAAAAATACACCACTGTGGACTCCATTCATAGCAATACCATTAACCATGCCAGCTCAAAAAACAATAACTATACTTCTTAGTAATGAAGAAGTCAGCATGAATGATTTGGTCCACTGGCTATAGCAACACCGTACCATTTTGAGCGACTCTGAAGCCATATTTGATTCTTAGCACATTTGGACTGTGGGGTGGAGGGTAAAAGTAATGCTTAAAACTACAAATACCAGAGTCATGCATTTACCAGTGGTGTGTTTGTTTTATTTTTTTTTCATTTATCAAGTCTAGGATTACAAATACCTTTGAGCCATGGCTCTTTTACAAAGGTTCCACATCAGAGAAATACAAAAGACTCATGTGCCCAGACTCATGTGTTATTTTATCCATGCCAACCAAAAGCCTGTTATAAATGTGGTTCAGTAGCTCATTTGAGCAGCACATGTGAGAAGATCAAATGTTTTTTTTATGGTGAACTGGGGCACTCTGGGGGTCAATGTACAAATGAGGGAAAATGTTATCTTTGTGATGATGCAGGCCATTCTTTTCAAAGCTACCCCTGGGCAGCCCACAACAAACCTGACTTAGCTGATGGAGCTGAACAAAGACTATATAACCTTGGCACAAAGAAATAAACTAATAACAAGGAATCCTGTACGGACAGAAGAGACTGTTCCCAGACAGTCTACTGACACTTCTAGGCAAGAACGTACTGTACCTGAAGATAATCTCCTCCAGCAGACTGACCCTCTCCCTCCGCAGACTGACCCCCCCTTCGCAATCCATCCCAGCTGATACACCCCCTCCTCCTACTAGTATGTCAGCATCAATCACCCCTGTCCTTTCAGTAGAGGAGTGGTCCGCTGCCCAGCTCTCCTGCTTGCAAGGTGCGGTCCCTTCTGGACCAACTATTTTTTCCCCACTCCCCACCCACCCCACCCTCCCTCCCTCCCTAGCTTGACAGTTACTTATATAGCTGCTCGCTGGCTCGTTTCTTCTTTTTTTCTATCAGCCCTGTTCCCTATTGGCTGCTTATACTTTGCTACCACTAGAGGCAGCTGATAACTTTAAGTCTCTACCAGTGCTCTCTGTTTACTGATCCTCTGACTCTTTCCCTTCCTTGCCTGCATCATGGAACTCTGGCAGGCTGTCAGACAAAGGTATCTACTCCTGTTGCTGTCCCTATTAATACTGCCTATGCTTCTCACACAGCCACATGCTGGCCTCCCTACCATGACTTTTACAATTACAGTGACAAACAACATGGCTACTTTCACTGGAACCCTTCACTTCCCTGTTGCTGGACTCCTCCCTCATTATCCTGATATCCCCTGGGCATCAATTACCTCCGTGCCCATTTGGCTTCCTACCCTCCTAAAATTGGCAGCATCTCCCATGTTCCTCTCGCCCTCCTCACTTACCCCAAAAATATTTTCCCATAGCCCACACAAAACAAACAAACACCATCATCTTCTCCTACTGCTGCTACTACTAGTTTCTGGTGATATCCACCCTAATCCTGGACCTCGTACCACTTCACAGACATCCGGCGCCAACCTGTAACCAATCCTCTTACACTCCCTCATGGCCTTAAAATAATCCACCTAACCATAAGAAGTCTTGCTCCTAAAATCTTCCAACTACAATCCATGGTGCATTTGTATATTCCTGACATCATCGTGATCTCAGAAACCTGGCTGTCACATAACATCCCTGACCATGCTGTCTCTATCCCAGGCTTTACTATCACTAGACAGGATCAGAATGGGAGGCGTGGTGGAGTGGATATTTACACCTCCTGTTCTCTCCAGTCTACCCCTACCTTCACCGCTTCTATCCATGCCTCTCACGAGGCCATTCTTATTAAAATCTCCTTTCCCTTCAATGCTCCTATTCTCATTGCTGGTGTACATTGCCGTCCAGGGTAGCCTCATGCAAATGTCACTACCCTCCTTGCAAAGCTCACTACCCTGGCCATCAGGAGCAAACCTTTTATCCTGGGTGACCTTAACCTAAACTGTCTGCCCCCTTCACTGGCCTCTGCCCATACCTCTATTGAAGCCTTGAATCTTAGCCAACTTATCCAAGAACCCACTCACCTAAACAACAAAACATTAAACCACTCTCTGCTTGACCTTGTCCTCACTACCCATCCACATAGAATAATGTCCTCCGGTCTCCTACCGGACTCAATCAGTGACCATTATGTCACCTTCATGGTGCGAAAGATCCATAGGACCAAATACCCTCCTAAAATAATTCTCACTAGACCCTTTGGATCTCTTGACCTTCAAGCACTCCTCTATGACCTCACTTCCACTGACTGGTCTCCCTTCACCTCAGAGGCCTCAGTTGACATAGCCCTTGACTCTTTCAACACCAAGTTCCTCCACATTTGGAACTCCCATGCCCCACTGTGCAAAACAAGGGTCTGTGGTGCGCATCTCCCCTGGGTCACACCTGAATTCCTGGCTTGCCAATGTGTGCGTGACATTGCATGGCACCAGGTGAAAGCCACCTGCTGGCAACAAGATCTACAACGCTACCATCAACTTTGAAATGGCTGCACTAAAGTAATCTGCCTAGCTAAAGCTGATCACTTCAAATCAAACTTCCTTTCTAATACTAGTAATCCGGCCAAATTCTGGAAAGTCATTCACTCCCTCTTCTCTCTGTCCACTACCCCCCCCGCCCCTACCCTCAAGCTCAACCAATCTATCTTTTCTGATCCTATGGCTATTGCGGAATGCTTTAACTCTCACTTCTCTACCTGTGCCTCTTCTCTGCTGGGTTCCCTACCAGACTCCTCCAATGGTCTGGTGTCCTCTCCCCACCCCCAAACCCCTCTCCCCTCAATTGCCCCATATGCCTCCTCTCTGCCCTCTATTCCTTTCCACCCTTGCTGCTCTCCACCCCTTCCCCCTACCTACCTCTTCCAGACCCCCAGTTTTCCTTTTCTCCCCTCTCCCCTGCCACCACCCTCCAGGCACTCCTTGCCCTCAACTCCACTTAAGGCTCCTCTCCTGATGGTCTGGACTCTAGACTCCTCTCCCTCTCTGCTCTTGCTATTGCCTACCCACTCTCTCTCATACTAAACCTCTCTTTCATGTCAGCTTCTATTCCCTCAGTATGGAAACATGCAGTTGTGCTCCTGCTCCCTAAGGGGGGTGACTCCTCTGTACCTGGCAACTATCAACCTATCTCTCTTCTATCTATCCTAGCAAAACTACAAGAACACATAGTCCTTAATCAGCTCTCCTCCTTCCTATCTGACTGTGGCTTCTTCACCCCATTCCAATCTGGATTTCAGAAGTCACATTCTACTACCACTTCTCTGCTAAGACTAACTGAGACCATCTTCTCTGGCTTTGACAAAGGTCATATTACCTCAGCCATCTTTGTTGATCTGGCAAAGGCCTTTGACACTGTCTCACACCCCCTCCTCCTGAACTGCCTCTCAGCCACTGGTCTTTCTCCCTCTGCCACAGGCTGGTTCACTGCCTATCTGTCTGTCAGGTCCCAATCAGTTAAAATTGCCAATGTCACCTCTTCCCCCTTGCCCATAACTACTGGTGTCCCCCAGGGTTCAGTGATTGGCCCCATTCTGCTTTCCATCTTTTTAAATGACCTGCCCCTGGCCTGCACTTATTCCAGCATCCACATGTGTGCTGATGGCATGGTTCTATATACATCTGGAACATCGGTCAATGATGTCACCACCAGGTTCCAGTCAGAATTCTCTAGAGTCTGACACTGGTTTAACTCACGTCAACTCTTTTTAAACACCAAAAAAAAACATCTCTATGACTTTTTGAACTAAGCAGAGACTCACTAAACTAACTTCCTTACCCACATTCCACACCCTGGACGGGACTGTACTGGAGGACTCCACCTCATTCAGGTATCTCAGTGTCTGGTTAGATAGACACCTAAACTTTTCAACACACATTGAGGCCATGCAGAAAAAACTTAAGCCTAAGCTTGGTGCCCTATACAGAAAGAGCAGCTGTATCCCTCTCTCAGCCAGGCGTGAGCTTGTACTGAAGATGATCTTGCCTATATTCGACTACTGTGACATAGTCTATGGTGCTGCCCCACAGTCCTCCCTAGCCAAACTGGACTTTCTCTTTAACTCCTTCTGCCACTTTGCTTTAGATGCCCCCTACCTCACTCATCTCTGTGACCTCTACTGGTCCCTAAACTTCCTCACGCTCCAAAATAGTCGTATGCTCCACAGTGCCAAAGTCATCTCAAAATTCTGGCTTGGTTCTCTCCCCTCCTACCTCTCCTCCTCACTTAGTACCCCACCTCCCAACCATTACTGTCTGAGATCTGACAACCTCTGCACCTTCTCAGTCCCCAACAGATCTACATCCTCTGGCCAAAAAGCTTTTTCGTACCATCTTCTAAAACTGTGGAATGCTCACCCCCCTCAAATATGCCACTCCTCATCACTGAACTCCCTTACTTCAGCTCTACTCAACTATCTGATCCCTAACTGTTCTTGCTCCTGACCCCTCCTGGTATACTGTTCTTCTCTCCCACCCCCTCCTCTCCTTCCCTCCACTTATTGCTCTTAATTACCTAGCACTTACTATATGTGTCTTGTTACTCATGCTACCCTCCCTTGTTGTTTTGTGTCATCATGTATTCCTGTATGATTGCACCGTATTACTTTGTATGCATTGATTATCTTGTATTATATGCTCCTGTCTCTGTACTATACTATGCTTTGTTGTTGTATCATTTTAATATGTTGTAAATCCCACTCCCCTACCCCCCAGGACATGCCGTGAGACGAGCATTAAGTTGCTCAGTGTACCCTTCCTAGTGAAACATTTTAATAAATCAATAAATAAGGAAAATATTGTAATTACCAAGGATTCTATACTGCATACAGAAGTTGTAAGTACCCCCACAAGCTCCCAATTGAACAGGGACATGAGGCCTTCCCCTCCCCCTAATTCAGACACAATGAAAGTAACAAGGATGACAAGACGTAGGTTGAATAAAGGTCTTCCGACCCCAAAAGTGTCAACAATTGAACCTATTCCAGTTGGCGTTTGGTCCAAACTGAAAAGAAGTGTGCTATCCCATTTTTTTGCTTCATGCTAAGTATGGGAGCAAGAGCTCTAATTTTCCATAGCTGGCAAATGAAGATAGAAAAACTGGAAATGAACCACCCCAGAAGAAAGAGAAGTTATGCATGATCAGCCCACATGATAAGCACAATGAGTGCTGAGAAACTCATTATTCTTTATTATAGATATGCCATCCTCGACTGGGGGAAAGATGGCTATTGTCAATTGTGAATGTGCTTGAAATACTATGCTCAGTAGAGTGATTCTGTTTTCTTTTTTCAGGCTGACCATGGATTTAAACCATAAACAAAGTGGATGTGGTGTCCTGTGTCACAGAGACATAAGGCAGGTGTCTGGAGCAGATCTGTGTTTCAGATGAGGTGAAATCGGAGCATGGGTCTGGAGGCCAGTTGAAAGCAAACATTGAGACATTAAGATGTGCAGGTTGACAGAACTAACTTTCTTCACTGTCTGGACTTATAGTATTTTGTATTCGGACACTGCTCAGGGTTTTTAATTATTGTATGAAACACTTTGGAAATTAGAACGCCTTATTGCCAAGTAACACTGCCCCTTTTAAATATGGAAGCTGTACTAGAGACTTTCAAAGAGCAGCTATGCAATTCTGTTTTAACTGTGGTCCTATTTGGAGTTTGGAGATAAGGGGCCCGATTCTAAGCTGCATGTTGCAACTCGCAGGCATATGCGAGTTGCAACATGTGCTGCTATTCCAGGAACCCTGCACCCTATTCCAAGACAGGCAAGGTCCCTGGCACTTACGTCCTGCAATTGTAGCAGCTGCAGGTTTGCACCATAGGAATAGCACAACAGACCTGAGTGCCGCAAGCCGCTGACTACAATGAACAGCCCTCCAAACCTCCCCAGCCATGGAAAAAGCTAGCAAGCCCCCCATGGGCCATGGGGGGGGATGGCAGTGTGGCAGAGGTGCAAGGGTGGCACTGGAGAAAATGGACCCAGGTGCCGTCGGGTGGGACCTCAGAATTGCAGGGGGGCATCTATGTGATGGAGGAGTCTGCTGGGCATATCTGTGTGCATGTTGTGGCACTGCGGGGGGGGCAACCACCAATTGGCATGGATGGATGCACTTTAGACCAGCCAACTGCTGGCTTAACTCCGCAGTGCCGTAGTGTGTCTTGAAATCGTGTAAGTGGGTTATGGCCGCCGCCATTTCAGAATAGGGTGCAGTTGCTGCTGTAAACCCTCCTTCTGCCATGCCATAGGGGCTGCGGCTGGTGGACAGCCCCTTGGATGCAGGCTGCCCATGCCATAGCACAGGCTGCACCTTGGAATCGCAAATGGTGTAATGCATGTTGCAAGGTGTGACTTGTGCCATTGGGTTCGGGACAAGTTGCCTTGCGACATGTGTAACCCATTTAAGAATCGGACCCATGAAGTGTTTAAGGATATTTAACAAGAAAAGAACATTGTGATTGGTTGGCATCCATGGCACTCCAGACATTACCTCAAGGGTTTCAGCCCACCTGATAGGCTAGTGATGCACTGACCCAGATCAAATTTCCAGCATATCCAGGTCCCAGAAACCCCTGCTCTCCAGTTTGAATCATGCATCTGAACAAGGCAGTAGCACACCAGGAACCCCTGTCTGCTCCTCAAGGTAAGAACCTCTTTAAAAGAAAAAGACTGAGTTTGCTGTTTAGCATATAACATCTAGATACCATTTGTCTAGCACCATTTGTTGCTTAGGGCAGCTAATTGCCTTTATTTGTGTTTTATTATGCCTTATCATGTTTGCTGTATTGTGCCTAGAATGCCCCGCGTGGTGGAGCACTTAGAATTCTCCCCTGGCTGGCGTCTCTCCCAGCGTTTGTTGTTTTCATGAGGAGAGGTCCCCCGCCTGCAGCGGGACCCAGCAGCTGCTGTTTCTCCTAGCCCTCAGCCTTCAGGGCATTCCACCTAGGCTGCAGGCTCTTACAGCATGGCCGCCACGTGGCCTCTGTCTGCATCAGCGCTCGCTTTCCCCTTGCATCTCCCCTTCCCTCCTCTTCCATCCACCGCCTGATGGCGGTCGCCTCTCCACGGTGCCATTGCGCTGTGTCCTCCTCTCGGCGCCGTTGCGCCGTGGTCCTCTGCGTAGGCGGACGTAGAGTGAGAGGGGCAGGAATTGCTAGGCCTCACTTGGGGCCTCGCCCCTCTCACACTGGCGCACCCGCCTAGGCTCCGCTAGGCCTTCCGTTGCATCAGCCGGACGTCCGCCCATGCTGCCTCCCTCACTCTTGCGAGGGAGATCCCATCGCTCTCTTTCTCCATCGGAGCGCTGCTCCTAGCGGTTCCCTTGCGCCTCGAGGGAGGTCTCAGTCTCCTCTCCTCTCTCTCACCTGCACGACCACCCAGTCGCCGCTCGCTCTCGTGGCGTGCGGGGTGATCAGCGGACGTCCTCCCTTACAGCTTGGGAGAAAGGAAGGAAGAGAGAGAGAGAGAGAGAGTCGGAGAGAACCAAAGCTCCTGAGAGCCATGCAGATGGCCTCAGAGGGATCCGGGAGGGGAGAAGGGGAATGAAATCAGGCGAATGCATTTAGGTAGCATAGAGCGCTATGCATACCCAGGTCGGTCCTCTCCTCCTCAGTGTGTTTAAAAAAAAAAAAAAAAAAGGGAGGCAGTATAGTGGATTTAGGGCTCTGAGCTACAGACCTGGAGACCTGGGTTTGACTCCCACAGTCCCCACTTGAATATTGTTTGTTTACGCTGAGCAAGTCACTTAACTTTCTCCCAGAGGCAGTGTGGCGTTTGAGGGAGAAAGGCTCATGATAGTAAGCCCTAAGCCTTGCCTCGCTGTAAGGATCAGGGGTATCTACCCTCGATGGATTTCTCAGAGGACGGCCTGGTGTAGTAAGGCCTGCTTCTTTGACCCGTTTAGAATGAGTAGCGGTCAGAGTAGCTTGAACGAGGTACAGCCTAGTACCTCTTGGGTAATTAGAATATTGTTGTGTTCCTGAGGCTTAGGGGTGAGGCAAGGCCGGAACCTGGCCCTGGGAGAAGCCGACAGAGAAGGATCGGGGCCCTTACTCTCTTCCACACCAGGGTTCCACTCCACCACCCGGGTCCCTCACACAGCCACCCCGGCAGGTGTTTTCTTTCCTATGGTCATCATTCGGTGCCTCGGCCACCTCACATAGTGGGCCCTGGCACCAGACCACCACCCGACGTAGCAGGGGTCCTCACATAGCACCCCCGAACCTCGGGCACACCATCTGCAGCCTCTGTGATGCGGGATACCTTATCAAAAAAAAAAAGGAGGGGGTGAAAAGCAGGACGGCCTCCTAAATCTACCTCTCTCTATTCCAGATGGTGAAAGCAAAGAAATGCTCCGCGTGCAGCGCCATCCTCCTCCCCCAAACCCCGGGCCCCCGCTGCATGGCCTGCCTTTTAGACGACGACTCATCCTTAGAACGGACACCGCTTCTGGCCCCCAGTAACCCTGGCCCTAGCAACTCTTCATGGATGGATCTGGGCTCCCTCCTGATCCAGAATCAACAGGCCGCGGTGGCCATGATGGAAAGCCAGCAGAACTTTATGCTTAAGATCATGGAGAAGCTGGAGTCCCTTACCCAAAGTAGGACAAGACCATCCAACCCGGAACCTGAAAAGGTGGGGAGCCAGCCGGAAGAACTCCCGATTCCTGAGGACCCTCTCCCGATCATCCCTGTCGACTGCTCGCATGAGGACGGAGAGAGAGATGATGCTGGGGACGAGGAGGACGCGGAGTCGGACACAGAGGACACCGAGCTACAGTCGGCCCCTTCACTAACTTCGAAGTTATGCCCCTTCGACACCATCCCAGGGCTCATGAAGGTGATCAAGGCCACGATGGGGTTCGACTCTGAGGAACCCGAAGAAGGCGGACCCGAATCAAAGCTCGACCCGATGATCCAGCTAAGACCGGCCACCACTGAGACTTTTCCTGTCTGCCCGGCCATTGAGGACATGTTTAACATGGAATGGCAATCGTCGGACCCAGGCAGGATGCCAAACCGCAAGAACCTGGACAGGATGTACCCGGTGCAAGGGGTAAAATTGGATGCTTGGTGCAGGGCTCCCACCATCGATCCCTAGGTGGTGGCACTCAGCAAGAAGACCGTGCTTCTTTGCGCATGATAGCTCTCAAAGACCCTGCAGATAAAAAGGCTGAGGACATGTTGAAGAGGGCCTTTGAGATTGGGGACATAGCTGCCAAGGCAGCTACCACAGCCATTTACACTTCTCGGGCACAAATCCGTTGGCTCAAAGAACTCCAGGAACAGGCTACCCCTAAGTCAAGGGAGGCCGAGCTATCAGAGTGCACTCTGGACGCAGCCAGGTATCTGGCCGACATGGCAGTGGACTCTCTGCATCTCCAAGCTAGAGCCACCGCTATCACAAACCGGGCCCGTAAGGCCCTGTGGCTGAAGCTCTGGGACGCAGACCATGAATCAAAATCGTTGTTGCAGAACCTGCCCCTACGGGGGAAACATGTGTTCGGGAAGGGGTTGCAAGACTACTTAAAGCAGAAAGAGGAGGGTAGGGACCTCCTCAAGAATAGATCCAGGCCTGCTTACCCAGCCACTTCTAGACGGAGATCTCGAGGGGGGAGCAGATCCTTCCAACCCCACCGAGACTCATCCCAGCGGTCTCAACCCTTTCGAGGAAGAAGCTGTTCCACCGGCTTCCGTGGCCCTTACGCTCAGAACTTCCAACCCTCAGCATTCCGAGCTCGGACCCAAAGACCAGGAGGGAGAGGTCGAGGATTCAGGGGGAAGCAGCAGTGACTGCTTCCCACCCCCGCACAAGGCCAAGATCCTACCCACCGTGGGCAAAGACTGGCCTCGCCCACCCCGATGGATGACCACAGCGCCGGACAGGTGGGTTCGAGATGTGGTTTCAAAGGGCTACTCCATAGAGTTGACCCGCACACATATGCCTCACAAGTTCGTCTCTTCCCCCATAACCAGGAGGAGGGCGTCCCCCCACCAGGTCCAGCAACTATTATCAGAACTGATCCAGAACCGGGCCATCCAACCCGTACTGATTCTGGAACAGGGAGAAGGAATCTACTCCATCTTTTTTCTCGTGCCCAAAAAGACGGACGAGCTCAGGCCAATCCTAGACCTGAAGTTCCTAAACCAACACGTAGTCCAACACCGGTTCAAGATGGAGACCATAAGGTCCACTCTTCGTTGTATCCGGGTAGGCGACTTCCTGACGTCTATCGATTTGAAGGACGCCTATCTACACATACCCATCATCCGGAGGCACAGACAATTCCTCCATTTCCACGTACTGGGCCATCACTTCCAGTACAAGGCGCTTCCCTTCAGACTGTCGTCAGCCCCGAGAGTCTTCACCAAGGTCTCGATAACCCTGGTGGCCAGACTCAGGGAACAGGGACTGACATCATCCTGCATCTAGACGATTGGCTTATCTGCGTTCGATCCGAGGTCCAGGCCCGACACACATGGAGGATTGCCATCCAGGCACTAGCGGACCACGGCTGGGTGGTGAATGCAGAAAGAGCCATCTCAGCCCACGCAACAGATCGAACATCTGGGGCGATCATCAACTCAGCCGAAGGATGGGCAAAGCCGGCCCCAGTGCGAGTCTCCAACCTCAAGGAACTAGCACGCAAGATGAAGGCCAGTCCATATTCCACAATGGGAAAGATTGCCCAATTGCTGGGCTGTATGGCCTCCTGCATAGACCTCGTGCCCTGGGCCAGGTGGCACATGCGCCCGCTCCAAAATCATGTCCTATCCAGAGGAGCGCCGGGCGAGCACAACCTCCATTGCATGGTGCCTCTTCCCCAGGCAGTAAGATCCTCCCTAGCCTGGTGGACGCTGGAAAGAAATCTATCCAGGGGAGTTCCCCTCAAACCACCCCACCCAGGCGCCATAGAGACGGACGCGAGCCTTTCGGGATGGGGAGCCTGCCTGGGAGAGTCAACGGCTCAGGGCCAATGGTCACCAGCGGAGGCGAGTCTCTCCATCAACATCCTGGAGATGAGGGCCGTGTTCCATGCACTGAGGGCATTCAGGCACCTGATAACCGGTTGGGCAGTCTTAATCCATTCCGACAACCGCGTGACGGTAGCCTACATATCGAAACAGGGCGGGACCAGGAGCAGGGCCATGATGAGGGAGACGGCGGCGGTCCTCAACTGGGCACAGACTCACCTCGTCCACCTGAGTGCAGTTCACCTTGCAGGGAAACTGAATGTCAGGGCGGACTGGCTCAGCAGACAAGTGCACCCAGAGGAATGGCGCTTACACCCAACGCTATTCCAGGAAATCCAGGCGGCATGGGGTCCCGTGTCCATGGATCTCATGGCGTCTCGGGAGAACGCCCAGGTCAGCAAATACTACTCACATTTCAAAGACGGTCTCGCCCAAGGGACGGACGCCCTGTCACAGACCTGAAGGGGGAGGAACGCCTACGTGTTCCCTCCTCTTCCCTTGATTCCCCAGGTCCTGGCCAAGATCCGGGAAACGGGCCTCACGGTCATCCTAGTGGCCCCATACTGGCCACGCAGAGTATGGTTTGCTGCTGCACGAGAGATGACCGTGGACAACTTCAGGATACCCTACCGGCCAGACATGCTCTCGCAGGGACCAGTGCTGCACCCAGCTCCTCGGACCCTGAAACTCACGGCCTGGCTCCTGAAAGGAGGAGACTGAAAGCAATGGGGTACCACGCATCTGTGATCAGCACCCTACTTCAGTCCAGACGGACTCCACCACGCTCATACAGAAGGCAATGGGCCACCTTCACGCTGTGGCAGAGAACGGGGACGACGCCAACAGACCAATCTGGCCAACATCCTGCTCTTCCTCCAGCAGGGAGTGGACAAGGGCCTGGCACCTTCGTCCCTCAGGGTACAGCTTTTGGCCATAGGAGCAGCCATAGGCCTCGTGGAAGGGTACCCCTCGGGCGCACACCCGGACTCCATTAGCTTCTTGAGGGCAGTGGAGATCATGCGTCCGAGAACAAGGACGGTGATCGCCCCATGGGACCTCCCGTTGGTCCTGGAATCCCTCAAGTTGGCTCCTTACGAGCCCCTCCAAGAGACTGATCTTTTTTGGGCCGGCCTCAAGGCTTGCTTCCTGGTAGCTATCTGCTCGGCCAGGAGGATTGAAGAGCTTGGCGCACTGTCCTGTGCTGAACCCTACACGGTTTTCACACCACTGGGGGTTAGCCTAAGGACGGTCCCGGCTTTTCAACCGAAAGTCCCTACCAACTTGCATAGGGAACAGCCTATCGAACTACCCACGTTCGCTGAGGATCCTACTCAGAGTCAAGGCGGGACCCCTCACCACCTCGACTTGGGATCCGCCCTCGCGGTATACCTGGCCAGAACACGCCCCATCCGCAGGACAGAGAGGCTGTTCATCATTGCTAGGGGCCAGAGGCAGGGGCTTGCCACTTCAAAGTCAACCATTGCTGGATGGCTAAGACGGGTCATCCAGAACGCTTACATAGCCAACCAACTGATCCCACCACAGGGGATCAGGGCCCATTCCACCAGAGCGATGGCCACCTCCTGGGTGGAGAGAACCAGTGTATCCACGGAGGACATTTGCAGGGCGGCCACTTGGTCCTCCATACACACTTTCGCCAGACACTACAGGCTGGAACAGCTTCGGGCCGTTCACCCTCTCTTCGCAACCCAGGTTCTAGCTGCAGCTTCCTCAAACGGGTCACTCAGAGGCCGCCTCTTTCCTCCCGGAGGATTAACTGCTTCTTATCTACCCATGAGGAGTAATTTGAGTGCATGGATGCCAACCAATCACAATGGGTGTTTACTCACCTGGTAAAGGTGATTGTGTTGGTTGGCATCCATGGCACTCCAAGGCCCTCCCTCAGAGCGGCTAGAATGGCCGTCGACGGGAAGGATAGGAAGAAAAGAAAGGGGATACCCAGTATTCAGAGTTTATTGGGGATCAGACAACTTACTGATGACATAACAAGTGACCTGTCAAACTCCCGGGTTCGAATTAGATTGTTAAAAGAGGGAAATAAAGTTCGGGCCCCAGGGCAGTCTTTTCTGTCACATCGTAGTCCGACTCCTTTTTGTATCCTGTTCCCACTTCTGGTATCTATGCTAAACGTTACATTGTATGTCTTGCTGTATCCTAGTTAACCTTATTTTCAGCTATGGAAGATTCGAACTGGAGAGCAGGGGTTTCTGGGACCTGGATATGCTGGAAATTTGATCTGGGTCGGTGCATCACTAGCCTATCAGGTGGGCTGAAACCCATGAGGTAATGTCTGGAGTGCCATGGATGCCAACCAACACAATCACCTTTACCAGGTGAGTAAACACCCAAGACTGACAAGGGTGACCTCTGTGTCTAATTGGAGCTCCTTAGTTTTCATTTGGCTCCACTATATTTTTACTACTCTTAAAGAGGTAGAACATTTAAGGCAGGTGAATGCTCTAACTTAATTTTTTTATCATTTATATAACTGTGGTGCCTAACTGGTGTCTGGCTGGGGAAGACAGGTTCACCTCAGGATTGTTCCTCTATTGTTACCATGTACTAGGTGGGGCATATCTGCATAAACACTCTGTGTTACAGACATGCATACCAAAACGGAGAGTATGGAATAAAGAAATGCCTAGTAACCAAGTCTGTATATAAGGGGACAGGACCTTTCTTAGTTTTCTGTATAGTGTAAGTACTGTGTGTTCTTGAGTCTTTATTTCTGAAAACTACTAGCTAGAATCTATAATAGATAATAAGGTAGGCAGTTATGGAGTAAACTTACAGAGTGATTTAGTGACACATAATAGGACCTAGGATTTAGTGGAGTCCCTGGAAATGCAAAGGTTTACTGGACAAAGTATTTAATTACAAAAACCTGATTGGTTATTTGTGTGTGAAAACATATGTGGGTATTGTGGAGGGGCCTTGTCCTGGATCCCTGGGGACACTTTTGAAGCTGCCCTGATGTTGACCTGGTCGACATGGCTTGCTAATACAGTGGGATACAGGATAGTAATGGTTGGAAAAGGGCCTGGCAAGTTATAGTGATAGTTTGTGGCTACTTCTTTAGATCATAATTTAAAATAAAAACGTTACAAGTAAAGAGTTTAACACAAAATCTATCCCATCCAGGATGGAATTATCTTTATTATTAGTAATGAATTTATTATTGACAGTTTGTACTAGTCAGAAAGTGAATATTTAAAGTGAATATTTATATTTATATGTATAGAATGTATAAATTGCTCGATTGTAATACTGTTTTTATTCTGTGTATGTGTATGTATGCATTTTGTTTCGAGAATATTGCAATGGCTTAAACAGCTGAACAATAAACCAATTTGACTTGACTTAAACCTATTTCAGTTGAAAATAAATATGAGTTAATACAAGTTAATTCAGACAACACTGACGATAACTCTGACATCTCCTGAATGCCGTCTTGTCACCCAGAACAGATGACAGATACAGAGGTCTCATGTGAGACAGTATAGCGCAGTAGGTTAAGGCTCTAAGCTGCAAATCTGGAGACCTGGGTTTGAATCCCACAGTCATCTAGGTGCACACTGTATGATCCTGAGCAAGTCACTTAACTTCCTTGTTCTCCCAGTTTGCATCTGGAAACAAGCTTTGGCTTAATGTGCTACTCCTGGTTAAACAAAACAATGTTCCCTTCCTTCAGGGCCTCAAAAACGGAAGGCTAAAACATAAGGAATATACACCTAGATGGGGTAGACCTAGGTGATTTTAAGTACCAGTACACGTTTTTGTAAATGTGTCCTAACTTTCCTTTTTATACTGTGAATATCAACAGCATAAAGAGGCAGAAAAAGCATGCTATGTTTTTTTTTTTATTTCTATTTATTTATTTGAAGTATCAGTTTAACAATCTTTGAGCCAAGGGCTCATTTACAAAGGTACCTTGTCACATGGAAGACATAAGTCACAGAGAGGGTAACAAGTACACCAGAATAGCTGTCATGTGTAGGTTACAGACATTGTTAACAGATATTATGTACAAGTTTAGATACAGATATTTACAGAAGCATTGAAGAGAAGCATTGATTGCCATGAGGGAGCTTGCGTTACATTTTAATATATCTTATTCATGAGCCAGTGATGGACTAATCATTGTTTTTAGGTGGTAGCTGTCCATAGTGGATCTTGTCGGGGATTAGGTCCCAGGAGGGTGTGAGAGCTCAGGCTAGTTGCAGTTACAGGAGTGGGTATTGAGGAGATGGTTGTGGAAAGCCACTTTGAAAGGGGCAATCTTGGGAGTGCTGGTGATGGTGGCTGGGAGAGTATTTTACCAGCCAGGGACCCTTTAGCGGAAAGATCTCTGGGCAACTGATGTTTTTACCCTAGGTACCACTAGGATGGCTTTGTCTGAGTAGTGGGTGGAGATAGAGGGTGTGGCAGTTTGGAGGGAGGTGGTGACTCCAGGAGGCGAGAGTCCAAACAGAATTTTCTTGGTCAGGAGACAGGTCTGGTAGTGGAGTCTTTCATCGAAATTGAGGATATTGGCAGCGGAATAGAGGGAGCAGGTATGGGTGAGCCTTGGGGCACCAGTTAGGAGCCTGCAAGCCTTGTTGAGGGAGATTTGTATTTTCTGAATGGCAGAGATATCTGCTGCCCCATAGAAAGGGAGCCCATAATCCACTAGGGACAGTATGGAGGCGGTAATAGCAAGCCTAAGGGCAACAGGAGGGAGGCATTCCTTGTGCCGGTAGAGGAGCCCAATCTGAGTGTTTACAGCAGCTGCTAGTGAGTTTATGTGGTCATGAAAGGTAAGGGCAGTGTCGAGGGTAAGCCCCAGGTACTTGTAGGTAGATACCTGTTCAAGGGGGTGCTGGGTGCTGGGGAGGATGAGAATTGGAGTATTTTTTGCTTTGTTTTGAAGGCTTGAGAAAATCATGGATTTTGTCTTTTTTAGGTTTATGACCAGTCTATGGTCCTTGAACCACGTTTCAGCCTGGGTGAAGGTGTTTTGGAGGCAGACCTGGAGGGGGGCAGGTTTGTGGTGTGAGGCATAAAGCACTGCATCATTTGCATACATAGAAACATAGAATTTGACAGCAGATAAGGACCGCTTGGCCCACCCAGTCTGCCCATTTCCCTACCTAATGGATAAGTTGCAGATCCTAGTTAACCAGCAGCCTACTTCTTCCTACCCCCACCCCCTAGAATTGCCTTATGACTGTCCCGTGCATGCTTGAATTCCACCACTGTTTTTGACTCGACAACTTCCTCCAGAAGGCCGTTCCATGCATCCACAACCCTCTCTGTGAAAAAATACTTCCTTAAATTACCTCAGAGTCGCCCCCCTCTATCTTCAAATTGTGCCCCCTTGTTCTTGCACACCTCTGTTTTTTGAAAGATGCTACCCTCTTGGACTTTGTTGATTCCCATGAGGTACTTGAAAGTTTCTATTATGTCCCCCCTCTCCCTCCTTTCCTCAAGGCTATACATATTAAGCTCCTTAAGTCTCTTCATATGTCTTCTGGTGCAGACCCTGCACCATTTTAGTTGCCCTCCTCTGGACAGCTTCCATCCTGTCTATGTCTTTATGGAGATTGGGTCTCCAGAACTGCACGCAGTACTCAGATGGGTCTCACCAGCTGTCTGTACAGAGGGATAATAACTTCCTGTTTTCTACTGGTGATGCCTCTCCCTATGCATCCCAGTATCCTCCCAGCCTCCTTGCTGCCCTCTCACATTGCTTGCCCACCTTTAGGTCATCTGATATGACTACCCCCAGGTCCCTTTCCATTTTTGTTGTTGTTAGTATCTCACTCCCCATTGTGTACTCTTCCCCAGGGTTTTTGTTTCCCAGGTGCATTACCTTGCACTTCTTAGCATTGAATCTAAGCTGCCATACATTTGACCATTCCTCTAACCTTGCCAAGTCCCTTCTCATCCTTTCCACACCACCTTGTGCATAAACTCTGTTGCAGATCTTTGCATCATCTGCAAAGAGACATACTTTTCCTTCCAGTACAATACAGCAGGATATTTCCAGAGCAGGCCAATGGCAAGGTGTTTAGGTCTTCATAGGAGACCCAGGATGGAGCCCTGGGGCACTCCGGAGTGGACAGGTAGTGTGTCAGACAGGGTACAATTTATTTTGACACATTGGGACCATACGGAGAGGTAACTGGCACACCATGCCAGGGGCCCAAGGAGAAACTGAGTTGGTAGAGAGATAGTCTAGAAGCAGTGAACCATGTCGAAGGCCTTGGAAAGGTCTATGTATACAGCTCCAGCAATGCTAGCAGTGTCTAGGGAGGAGTGTAGGAAGTTGGTGAATTTGAGGATGGCTGTGGTTGTGCTGTGACCTGAGCAGAATCCATGCTACTCTGGGCATAAGATATCATGCTTGACTAGGTATTCAGTGAGCTGCATGGCAACCACTTTCTCTAAGGCTTTGGATGGGGGAAGAATGGAGATGGGTCGATAGTTACTAGGGGAGGATTTGTCACCACTTTTATAAATGGGGTAACAATGGCAGTCTTCCAGGCACTGGGAAATTGCCCCAGACACAGGGATCTGTTGAGTAGGTCCATGAGAGGGGCTAGGACCTCATCAAGGACTAGCCAAAGGAGCTTAGCATCTAGGGGATCCGTGCTAGGGTTGTTGTTGTTTAGTGTATTTTACAGGTATGGACGGGCTTCATGAGTTGATATTTTATGCAGGAGGAAATGAGGGGGCTGCAGGGTAGGGGATTTAGATTCGGACACAGGGTCAAAGAAGCAACTGGCGAGAACAGTGCTGAGATCTGTGAAGGTAGTGTTTAGATAGTTTGCTATGGTAAGTGTGTCAGTGGAAGTGGTGCCATCTACGGTGATCTGGGAGGGTGGTGGGGATCGTGACTTACCAGTGAGTTCTTTGATATTACTCCAGAAGGTCTGGTCGGATCCCCACGTGGCGGTGAGAGTGGATTGATAGTAGTCCGCTTTGGCCTTGCAGATGACCCACATGCGGCCATTATGAGCAGCATTATAGGATTGTCTGTCAGTCATCCTGCCAGACTCCAAGGCTTTGCACCAGAGGTTGTCCCTTTCCCTCAATTTCTGGAGTGGGGGGGTGATCCATGGGGCATTTGGTTTTTTGGTGCGGAGTTTGGGGAGTGGGGCATAGAGATTACAGGCTTTAGTGAAGGCCTATGTGAACAGGTCGAGCCCAATGTCAATGCTGGGGGCTGTTTTAATTGTTTTAATTTAAGTTTTTTTAACCCCCCTGGGCAGAGACACCTACAGAATGTGGTCTGAGCTGTGGGTTTCAGGGAGGAGGAGGTCTATAGGAATAGGGTGGATGAGTGGTCACTAAGGGAGTCGGGTAGAACTTTTATATCCTGGATTTTGTGGGGGCAGTTGGAGATAATGACATCCAGGAGGGTGCTGGTACCAGTGGAGGGATGAAATCTAGTGGGTTCAGTGACTAATTGGATCATGTCGAGGGCGGTGAAGGAGTTCTTTATTGGCGCAGCAGAAGGACTGAGCAGGTTGACATTTATGTCCCCTTCAAGGATCTGTTCAGCTTTGTGAGGGAGGGTAGATAGATAATCGGTGAAGGATGTGAGGGCCGATTTTTGGTTTTTAGGGGGAACATAGGATACTGTGAGGTATAGTGGGTCCCTGGAAGGGTCTGGGGTGATTTTTAAGGTGAGTGCTTGGGAACCGGTTAACAGCCTGGGGGGTGGGATCATGTGGCCAATCACCGGTTAACTAGCCTGGGGGGTGGAAGCATGTGGCCAATTATGTTATTCTGATGCAGATCGCATAGCCCCCTCCACATTTTCCCACCCAGTCTTCCCGAAATAGGGTGAACCTGGGGAATGAGACAACTGAGTCAGGGGTAGATTTTGAGAACCAGGTCTCAAATAGAGCAATGATGTCTGGTTGGTGAAGGGTGGCCCAAAATTGAAGAGCTGCAGATTTTTTTGGCAGGCTGCATATGTTCAAGGTGGCAATGCAGAGTCCTGTGGGTGATGCCCTGGGTACGCAGGTGGGGGAGGGACCTGGATTGGGGTGGACATTTCCCGAGAGTAGTAACAATAGTGTGAGAAATCTTGATATGGGGGGTAGTGACTGGTGAGCCGAACCCAGCATCGAGTGTAGAGCTGAGCAGTTAGATTGCAGGGAATGGGTAGGGTGTGGAGGGTTGGAAAGGAGGTGAGGAGGAGGGTCCAGGAATGGTTTGGGGGGATGGGAGAGTATGGGGGTGGATGGGCGAGTATGGGAGTGGATGGGGGTGGGTGCTGGGGCCTAGGATCTGTGGCGAGGGTGGGGGTGGGGTTGGGTGTACCATGGTGGTCATCAGGTGCTGACCTTGGTGGGCTATCAGTGTGGTCCACTTGGAGGGAGGCGAGCATCAAGAGGGCCAAAATGGTAATATGCAGTGGTGGTGGAAGAGAGAGCATGTTGCCTAGTGGTGGTGATTGTGATAGAAGAATAAGGGTCAGGGTTGTGCTTCAGTGAGGGTGACTACCACTTTGGTGTAGTGGTAATGCTGTGGACTTTAATACATAGGGTACCAGGTTTGAGACTCCTGGGGGGGTGGGTGTCTTTGGGCTGTGGTTGCAAAGAGATCCAGGCATCCACATTGGCTGGGCTGACAGGGGAAGGAGCTGGAAATACGGTGTGAAATAGTGACTCCTAGTGGTCATAAAGTGGAGTGTGTGGTTAGCAGGGGGGGGAGATAGTGTGGAAGTGGTAGAGGAAGTGGTTGCTGAGGAGAAGAACAGCCTATGGAAGGGGGTGTATAGCTAGGTTAGTGGCTGTGTTGGGATTAGAGGTGGGCAGTGGAGTGAAGGGGCTGGAAAGAAGGGCTCTAGCTCAAGGAGAGAGGTAGTGGGTAGGCAAAAGAGTCCAAGAAGGATTAGGCCCTCTGGTGGTCATAAGATATAACCTGCAAATGGTGAAATGAGTGCCAGGAAGTGATGTCACAGGAAGGAGACAATATAAGGAGAGTTGGTCTTGGGTGGCTAGGGCAGGTGGGGCACTCAACGTGTAGTGTCTATGGGCTAATACCTACCACAAAACTTCTGGCTGAAGGGAGGAGGTCTTTACCTTCTGCGGCGCTCTCGGTGATTCCCCTGCTCCAGGAGGGAGCGTGTAATGAGGGCTGAAGTTTGTTTGGGGATGGGGGGGTCTGTCAGGGGCAGAGAAACAAAGAAAACCTTAGTATGCAACATGCATGTATCTTATCTTACTTTAGGTATAATTTTCTTACAGGATATTAGATTTCATACCATGCATGAAATTATGCAAGCAAAATGAGCTTGGTGTTTAGGACCTTTCTTTTGCTCATTTGGACGAGAAACCTATTCTGGGGTAGGGATATTATTTAGAATACCTGAAGTTGAAGTTTTGATATTGATCAACATATATGCACCACAAACTAAAACTCTTAGGCCCAGATATTCAAACTAAGCCACACTGTGGCACAAGCCTGGGCACAGCGTAACTTGACTGTGCAGGGAGGCGTCGGTGGAGGAGAGTATTCAATGGGAGCTGTGCCGGCACAGCATCGTTGAATATCACACACCTCCACCAAGAGTGCCAGCACGGTGGCCAGAGGGAGCAGGGGATGCGCTAGCACAAGTTCCATTGCGCTATGCAGCAACCATGATATTCAAAGTGCACATGCAAATGGGGCCATAATGTATGCAAAGGCACAAATGGGGCCATTGCGTGTCATTCATATCCATTGCATGCAGATCGCCAATCCTGGTGACTTGGGCTTGCCCTGCCAAGCAGAGCCGTCGAGGACTGACACCCCCTGCACAGCATGGCAATGTGCCCCACAGTCTAATCATGGGCTTCAGTATAAATAAAATGAATCCTATATCCCTGGTGGTCCAGTGGACAGCTGTCAGCCGATTGTGGGCATTTGCAATAAAGAAAATTATATCAATATCCTGGTGGTCTAGCGGTACAACCTTCCCACCCGCCCACTAAGCCCCACCCCGGTCATCGGCGGTGGCAGCACCCACCCACCTGCCACCTGATGCCTGCTGACTGACCATACTACACATTCAGATGTGTTAATGGGTCCATTCATATATCTGGAATGTGTGATGCGGTATGGGCTGCAGCCATTGGCTCACGCTGTGGACCAGGCGTGCAGCCTACCAATGTCGCAGTCAATGGGCAGCGGGAGAGCAGGCGTTGGAGTGCTACCACCCACCACTGACGGGGCAGCGGTGGGGCTCAGTGGGCGGGTGGGGAGCTGGTACAGCCTAGACCACCGGGATATTGGACTTAATCTTTCTTTATTTCAAATGCCTGTGATCAGGCTGACAGCAGTCTACTGGACCACCAGGGATATAGAAATTGATTTTATTGATACTGAAGCCCGCGATTGGGCTGACAGCGGTCCACTGGACCACCAAGGATATAGGATTCATTTTATTTATACTGAAGCCTGCAATCGGGCTGACAGTGATCCACTGGACCACCAGGGATATTGGATGTGATATTTTGAACAGATGCCCACGATCGGGCATGGGGGGGGCACCGCCACGGAGGTGCAGCCAGAGCTCGGGTGGCCACCCACAGGTGGCAGCAACCGTGTTGCTCCCTGCAATATGGCAGCTCACCTGTGGGTGGCCAGCCGTTGTTCTTTTTTTTTTTTGGATCAACTTTGTGTGGTGCAAGTAGGGGTTGTGCATGCATGGACTCAGCACATCCCGGGCTAAATATAGGGATGCGGGTATGCATGAAGCCGCCCCCCACCACCTGGCTCTGCCTCTATTCTGATGTGCTCGATGGCACAATTCCCGTTTAAATTTCTTTGGGGCACATGAGTGGAGCTGCGCCATGATGCAACACTGTTGCACCACGCGCAACCTTTGAATATTTGGGCCTTAGGACTGATTTACTGAAGCTAATACAGCCATACATGTGCACTTCCCAATACATTGTATTAGCAGGTAATTTTAATTGTGGTATTTCAGTCAAAGATAGAACCCAAAATACTAAAACATCAAACTTTTATTTTTTGTGATTCCAACTTATTACATTCTGTATTGCAGACAGCTAGACTGCAGGATACCTATCTCAACAGTACCAAAACACACACACACACACACACCAATTTTCCATGAAGGCCATTTAGCAACAAGAATTGATTTCTCCTTTACATCTGAACATTTATCATTAATTTCTGCTCATGTAATGGCAGCAGAATTCTCTGACTATAATGTACTTTCCATTCAAAGTGGACATAACAACCCTCTAGTTAAAGGACCTGGAACTTGGAAATTTAATACATCATTATTAGAAAACACATTTTTTTAGTTAACATAAAACAATTTCTTACAGCAAGAAAGTCAGTTTTGATTTTATACGATAATCCTCAAATTTTGGTAAGAAGATACAAAAACTGGACTCCAAAATTTATTAAAACAATAAAGTAAATCAAATAGTGTTAATATGTATATACAATATTTACAAAAAAGACAGCAGGCCAGATATTCAGAAATGCACCAAAAGCTGATGCAAGACCGGTGCAGTGCAAATCCAATGCGCCATGGCAACATGAGTGCCATATTCAGAGGTTGCGCATGCAGATATGCACCAGCATAACACAGCTGAATATAGCAGAGATGCTCTGTGGTGCAACCAGACTTATGCCATGGTGCAACCAGACATGTGCCATGGTGCAGAAAAAGAAGCTCCAGGCAATGGCGGGAGCACAGCAGCAGAGTAAAAGAGGGGGACATGGCACAGGAATAGACCCAGGGACAGTGCCAGGGATGCACAGTGGCAGATCACAGGTGGCCACCACCACCAGGGCACACACAGGCACCCAGACATCCCCATCCTGGAACACAACAGTGGCACAGAATGCAGGCAACAAGTGACACTAATGGCCAATGGAGGGCCACAAATGGAGTCCCCCCGGCTACATGCTGTGCCCCCACCCACCAGACCCCAGCAAGCCACACCAGGACAATGCTGGCAAGCACACATATGCCACACACCCCAACAGCTGCCTCATGGGCACCCCAAGGCACAGCCACCAACCAAGAGGCAGGACACCACCACTGTGGGACACACCACAGCACACAGAAGTGCACGGCAGATGCACGACCCACACACCGACATATGTACACCACTCAGTCAGACACCATGCCACTGCAGCATGGCTCCTCACACCAGCTGCAAAGCAGACACTGACACAGGCAGGTAAGTCAAAAAATATGTATTGCAGAGAACTATATACAAGAGCAAGGGGTGGGAAAGGGTAGGAAAGCATGGGAAGGGGACAGGGAACAGGGACTGTACAGTGGGAAGGGGGACGGATGGGGAAGGGACAGCAGGGGAAACAGGGAAAAGCTGGGCCTGGAACTAAAGGTGGCCACACCCTGCCACCATCTGGCACCTTCTTCACTGCTGTTTGGCCAGCAAGAGATGGCACACCTGCTGGACTGCCTCCATGGTGGTAGATCTGATCAGCACAATCTGGCACAGCAGCCTACAGTAGACGATCACTCTCCTCCTCAACCGGATATCTATGACAAGGAACAGGACAGGTGATCAGTGCAAGGTCCCAAGGTACTATGCCCACCCACTGTGCACAATGGGCAGTGGGAACACCCCCCCGGGGTGGGCCAATGCCTGCCAGCAACCCAGCATGCCATGACAGTACAAAGAGGTGGTCACCACTGCCCAATGGCCACCCAACTGTGCAGCGACAGTCACATGGCACAGGGCACCAGTAGCACCACAGCAACACCAGTGGCAGCCGGGCACACACCTACCCACCAACAGCTGGTACATGTGTGCAATGGCCGCCCCACAGTGGCATGCACCACGCACAGTGTGACACACACAGCTGCCATCGCACATGGCAGGTGGCCATGGCTGCACCCACTCCCCTGCTGATCACCCAGTACTGTGCACAGGACCAAAACAGTGCCTACCTGCCCTCTGCAGTCCCACTGGCATCTGTCCTGCTGCTGCACCACCGCTGTGTCCTGCTGTGGCCTACTGCTCTTGCCCTGTGGTGGTCCTCAGGTCCTGGGAATGGAAAAAAGACAGGTATACATCAGAAAACATCCACAGCATGTACCCACCTCCCCCACCCCTTTGCACAGTGTGTGCCCCTGCCCGACATGTCCCACAAGACTGTATCACAACGCAAGGTGCGACTGGCAATGCCACACCACAATGTGCATGATGACAGTGTACCCCTCTGCAGGGCATGCCAGACAGCCAAGCCATCACCACAGTACAGCACTAAGGCACACATGCAGCATGGGCTGACTTACCTGGCCATGGCACGGCCCCTCGACGCGTGCCTGCAGCCATCTCCGGGTCCAGTTGCATGAGGTCACCATACTGGTGGCGGTATTGCACTCCTGTTCTGACCACCCTAGTATTCTGCACCAGTCTGGCAGCAATGCCCTGCCAGACATCAGTCCGTGTCCATTGCAGGGGCACCTGGCCATACAGCTCTTGTGCATGTGGATGCGCTCAGGCCGCCAGATTGACTAGCTCGACATTGGTCCAGTTAGGGGCACGGCGAACTCCTCGCTGTGCCATTGTACCAACAGCGATGTGTTGAGGCAAAATGGTGGTCAGAGGCACACGTGTGCACAATGTGCATGGGATGTGCACCTCGTGGAGTTGTGCACTGTGTTCCACCAATTGCACAATGCCATAGATGCATGACATTGGCATGGCCAGACAGGCACATGGTGGGGGAGTACCAGGGGGTCACATTAGGGGTCAAGGGTCAGCCGGCACACTGTGCACAGGTGCGCAATAGCTGACATGGCACACTGTGTGCCACGGTCCCTATAGTGCAGTGGGAGTACAGTGCTCAATAGGTGGAAGCACACCGCCTGACATATGCGCACTGTGGTCTTGTGCACTGCGCATGTCTGGACATTGTGCCGCAACTTGCTTAGAGCAATTCCATTGCACATGGAGCAAGTATAAGATATTCAGCCACCACATGCAAATGAGCTCATTGGCCAACGCCTGGTGCACAGTAGGAATTAGCAAGTCATTACCTTTGCGCCAATGCTCATTTGGCATGCACTGCACTATAAAAGTGCCACAGACCAGCACAGGCCATGGATCAATACTGCAACCATCTGAGGTAAGTTGTGCATGCTGCTGAGCCCAGCCAGGACAGCAGGGTGGAAGGAGTATGCTGCTGCTGACACTGACACACATGTCCATGTTCACAGGTAGCACTATGTCAGAATGTGAAGAGAGTGAGGAGTGTGGGTCTGCTCGCAAATGTAGGCCCAACTTTACAAAGGCAGAAGCAGATGCCCTGTTTGAGGTCTACCTTGACAGGGAGCCACTATTGAGTGGTGCCACAGGCACACCACAGGCCAGGGCTGTGGCCTGGGAGGAGGTGGCGGCATATGTCAACCAGCAGGGCAGCCAACAGCGGTCTGCACAGGAGTGCCATAAGAAGGTAGGAAATGATAAGCAGCATATCAAAGAGAGGGTGGCAGCCATTTCGTGCAGCGCAGACAGCCACCGGAGGGGGACCTGCTGATGCACCACAGCTCACAGGGCAGGGGGAGTTAGTGGCAGCCACCAAGCACCTCAGCACTGTGGAGGGTGTGCTGGGTGGAGGATTTCAGATGGGTGGAAGCCCATCACTGCATGGTATGTATTTTGGGCATGCACAGCAATCAGTGGCTGGGGAAGGATGGGGGCCTTGCATCACTGACACATCTGTTTTCTCTTTCAGCACCAGCACACCTACATGCAGAGGATGGGGCATCAGCAACAGCCATAGAGGCAGACCCAGCCCCAGATGACCATCCATCCACCTCCACGGCATCCAGGGGCCTGATCGGCTGCAGCGCACCACCACTGCCCAGCCGGATGTCCAGGGCACGGGGTCGGATGATGCCCTGGCTGTGTTTCTGCAGGATGCCAGCCATGGCATCCTCTTCATGAAGACACAGATTGGGGCAGGGTCCGACACTGATGATGACCCGACCATGATCCTGGACAGCATGGGTGGTGTTGTGGGGGAGACACCCATACCAGGTACCATCACAGACAGTGTGCCCAGTGGCCTGGCAGCAGTGGGACAGCTGCCCACCACCACTGCAGGTGCTGCTGTGTGCACTGCCATGGCAGTGCAATGTGGTGGTGGTGGTTGTGTGGCCATGCAGGTGCTGGGCAGCATTCAGCAGCTGGAAGGGCAGCAGTGGCAGGCAGTGGTGGCCATAGGGCAGCCCGACACGGGGTCCACTGGCGGGCACCTGAAGGGGACTTACCCCATGGGAACCCCACTGTGCAGTGTCCACCTGAGTGGGGGGCTGTGCAGCATGGTCGTTCACCACAGGAGGGTCGGCGCTCCGCTCAGTTTCCCCGAGCACCAACCCTTTGGGAGAGCACACCCATTTGCTGTGGGTCTCCATGAAGCAACAGATGCTGCTGGTAGTTGGGGTGTGTGCACTACATGCAGAGGTGTGTTAGGTGTCTGAGCAGTGCTAGAGGGGCATTGCGTAGCTCCTGGTGGCTATACAGCACTTGCGGGAGGACACAACTGCATCCTGAGATCACATAGCCAATGCGATCATGGATAGCCTTGCACTGCTAGCTGCCACAGGGTATGGCCAGCCACCATGGACACCATGTAGTGCACTGTCCACCCTCACGATCCTGGCATCGGGTGACACCCCCCCGTCAACACCGGGCTCTGCTGTTGGCATCCCAGGCATGCCTGGGGTGGGCCTGTTTGGGTGCCTACATACACCTATGTGGACCCAGTCATGGTCCCGCAGTACAACCCCTGGTGGGCTGTTGCAAATACCCCCTGTGGCCAATGTGCAGCCTGTGGTTGCCGATCAGCCCTAGCACGGCTGCCCATGTGCCCGCAGTGGCCATGGTTCTGCACAGCTGACCAGATGTGCATGATGCCCTGGCTGCAGTCTGCTGCTGCTACCCTGTGTGCACATGGTGTGTGTGTGTGTGTGTATGTGCATACCACAGGTGTGGCACCTGTGTGTCATGCCACACACTGCCTGTGTGCATGCCTGCCCAGCCTCTGGCCCATGTGGTGCGGGCATGATGAGAGCAGATCTGCACCGGTTGCACCTGTGCACCAGTGCACTGCATCTGATCCCTGCCACATGCCAGCACCTGGACACATGGATGAGTGTTGCTGTTCACTGCTGTGTGTAGTTCTGTGTGGCTGTGTGGCACTGACATCCTCAATCCTGCACCATGCTTCTGTGTGTGCATGCCCACTGCCATGCATGCCCCTGCCTGTGTGCTGTACCTGTGTGTGTGTGTGTGTGTGTGTGTGTGGCCAATGCATGGGTGTGGTGCCATCTACCTGCGTGCACCATAGTAATTCTGTGCGATGCTGTCCCTGTGTTGGCATGCCATCCTCTGCAGCAGGGGATCCCTCTGCCCAGGGGGGCTGTCCACCACCCTCCAGCTCATTGTCCTGGTTGTTCCCACTACTGTCACCCTCATCAGCCTTGACAGCTATCCCACAGTCAATGGCCATGTTGTGCAGTATGCAGCAGGCCAGGAATAGGCTACAAGCTTTCAAGGGGATGTACTGTAAGGCACTGCCAGACCTCTCTAGGCAATGGAACCATACCTTCAGCATCCCAAATACATGCTCTGTGATATTCTGCATGCTGGCTTGTGCCTCATTATACCATTCCTCTGCTGGGGATGACGGGCACCTATAAGGGGCGAGCAGCCAGGGCCTGAGTGGATAGTCGCTGTCACCTGTGTGGATAATGACATGGCTAGCCCTGTGTCCTCTGTTACTGTGCCCCTTGCCTGTTCCTGGTGCCCTCACCAGTGCTCCCACCCTGCCCTCCCATCCCATGCCCTACTCTGCCCCGCACCCCTTGCCCATCCCATACTCACCCACTAGGTGACCCATGGGGATGTCCCCATGCTCAAACCTGTGGCACAGTGCAGAGCTGTGCCAGATGAATGCATCATTTGAACTCCCAGGGTGTGTGGCATGGACATTGGTGATGCACCCCTTGGCATCGCACACCACCTGGCAGTTCACACTTGGGAACCCCTTCCTGTTCACTTAGGCCACACCCTCAGGGCAAGGTGACATGAGGATGCCCACATGGGTGGAGTCAATAGCCCCAAGCATGCCAGGTATGCGTGCTACCCTGTGGAAGTCCTGCATGGTTGATGTGCGCTCTACCTGTGTGCTAGGGAAATGGATGTATTCCAAAGCATGTAGCAGCAGGGTGCTGAGGAACTATGTGAGGAGGCGGGACGTGGCCAACTCGGTTATGCCTGTAGTGTCCCCTGTTGGTCTCTGGAAGGTGCCCGTGCTGAGCAGGCACATGACTGCTGTCACCTTTGTCTCCACAGACATTGCGTGGCTCTGTCTTGTGGGCACCTGCATCTTCTCACTTCACAGCTCACAGAGCTGCCTCGGAATGACCCCATTTAAGTGATACCATCCCACAATCTCCGTACCTGTGTCATTCTTGAAGGTGGTGAAGGCACGGTGCCACCTGTTTCGGGATAACAGATTTAGACTTTCCAATTATATAAATTGTAAAATGGATAAATAATGTATCTTTTGTGAAGTACATTTGTTGTGACATTGCCAAATATTTTTTACATTTATGATTGTATAATTTTGTTTTGAATAAAATTTCTCCTACTCTTTTGAAAAGTGACCAAATAGCACGCTCAAAACCTTTGCATTGCTCAGAATGCAATTCACATTTCTGGAGAAGGGTGCTGCTGGTGTGCAGCATCCAGTGCACCCCCCCACCCAAAAAAAAAATGCCATATATTCAACATTCAAACATTTTAACTGCTTAATGGTATTTCTTACTTTAAACTTCATGAAAAAGGGGGGTCCTCTTAGTTTTCAGATTGGAATTCCAAAGTGAGCAAGCTAAACCACCCCATCACAGTGGGACCCTTTCGGTATAGTCCCTACACTAGCTTCTCAGCTCTGAAATGCTTGCAGTGGCTACTCATAAATATAGAGTACTGCCTCGATTGGCTTAAGTCACATGGCCTTATTGGCTCCTTAAATTGATTCCACCCAGGAATTTCCAAAAGTGGTGGCAGGGAGCATGCTAAGGGGAGTACCACAACTCCCAAAACTCTAAAAACAACCAAATAGCATGCTCAAAACCTTTTTGTTGCTCAAAATGCAATTAACATTTCTGGAGAAGGGTGCTGCTGGTGTGTGGCATCCAGTGCACCCCCCCAAAAAAACATGGCATATATTCAACATTCAAACATTTTAACTGCCATGAAAAGTGCCATGGCATCTTTAATATCCACCTGAACTACCACCAGAACAGGCAGATGGGACCTCAGTTTAATTTCTCATGCAAAAGACAGCACTTCAGGGCTGCAGCACCCCCCCATGCTGCACTACAGTGTCAGTATTGGGATTTTAACATAAGTGCCTGGTGTGGGGATAGAACCCACAACCTTCTGATCTTCTAGCCTCAGAGGCAAGTGTGCAACCTGCTGAGCAACTAACACTGCACATAGAGTAAAGTAAAGTAGAGAACAGGCAGAGAACAGCAAGAGGAAGGAGGCGCTGTTATAACTATTTTTCTCTACTGGGACTAAGGAGAACAGACAGAGAACAGTAAAAGGAAGGAGGTGCTGTTAGAACTATACTTCTTTACTGGGACTAAATTGCCCTCCTTCCCTCCCCTCAACCCTTAGCCAGTTTTACTTTTATAGGCACAGGATTTGACTGACAACAGGAACTTCCTGTTTGGGAGCAGGAAGGGAGTGATCACAGAAGCACAAAAGCCTCACCATCCTAGAAAGATAAGAGTAGCTCTCCGTCCCCCCCCAGAGCTGCTGAAGATCTGACTCTGAGAAAGTAAGGAGACTACTGAGAAATATAGGAACTTCCTGTCTCAGAACAGGAAGATCATGAGCTTTAAGGGCACAGAGGCAGTAGGTAAGTATGGAGAAAAATAAAAAATAAAAAAATAAATAGACAGAGGAAAGAATAAGTATTCAAAACAACAGTTAAGGGGCCAGAAATAAGACATGGTGGTCATGGTGCAGTGCAGTTGCTGTGGAGCAGCAGCCTTCCGGGAGACATTCTGGAGGATGTGGTATTGTCTCACCAGCAGGCACCTCTCTGGGCTGAGGGAGGATGTTGCTCATCTCCAGGCTGAGTTGGCCATGATTTGGGGGACCTTCTTTCCCACCCAGGGACCACCAGAGCCACTGCCATTGCCTCAGTGGTTGCCAAGAAAGAGGAGCGGTTGGACCACAGTGGGCTCAAGGAGGGTTAGGGTGGTGGAATAGAGGTGCATCCCTCCAGTTGTGCCTCTCCATAATTGATATGCCATTGTGGCAGAATGTGGTTCCTCTATGGAGGCTTCCATAGTGGAGACCAAGAAGGGTGCTGGGAACCTCCACAAAGGAGACCCACAGGAGGGTGGCATGGGACTCCACAGGGGAAGGAAACAACTCCTAGTAGGGGACTCCATTGTTAGAAGGGTAGAACTGGGGGAGGAAGGGGAGAGGGAGGGAGGTAAGGTGCCTGCCTGGCACCATGGCTTGGAGGGACAGGTAACAAATCCTCAGGATCATTGGAGCAGCTGCACGGGGGAGGGAGCTGGATGTCCTTGTCCACCTAGGGACAAATGACCTGGCTGGGAGAGGGATCAGAGCAGCGCAGGAAGAGTTTGTGGAGTTGGGGAGGGGCCTTAGACAAGTAGCACACACAGTAACCTTCTCAGAGGTGCTGCCTGTCTATGGCATGGGTGAGACTAGGGTACTCCACGCCATGGGATTCAATCAATGGTTGAAAAACCAGTACAGAGCTCAGGGGTTTGGCTTCATTGGGGATTGGGGATCCACCTGGAGTGATGCAGGCCTATACTGGTGCGATGGTCTGCATCTGTCCAGGAGGGGAACCAGGATCCTAGGAGATAGGGTTAAATGCTTCATTGGCAAGCATTTAAACTAGCCATGGGGGGAGGCACTGGAAAGAAACAGGTAAATCCTAGCCACCGTCCCCCCCAAAAAAATCAGGGTAGTTAGCAAGGTAAACACCAAGACAGAGGCATCGATAGGGAGAAGGGCAGGGGTAAATGGAGAAAACAACAAAGGCAGTAAGGATAGGGATGGGGCAAAAAGGGGTAAAGCCATCAAGAAATGGAGGGTAATGAGTACCAATGCCCGTAGTCTGGGTAACAAGCTCCCTGAACTCATGGCCTTGATGGAAGAGGGATGCTTGGATATTGTGGCAGTCACAGAAACATGGTACACAGAGAACCATGACTGGGATGTTAACATACCAGGGTAACAACCTACAGGAGAGACAGGGAGAGTAGAAGAGGGGGAGGAGTAGCTCTCTATGTAAGGGAAGGGATAAAAGCAATGGAACAAAACAGTATACATGGAGGAGAAGAGGTACTGTGGATCACCTTAGAGACTGGAAATGGCACCACAATCTGCACAGGGGTTGTATATAGACCCCCATCTCAGGGGGAGGGAATGGACAAGAATATGATAGAAGGCATCCTTAAGATGGCAGAGAAAGGGAAGATATTGTTGCTGGGGGATCTGAATATGCCAGATGTTAACTGGAGTACCTTTGCTGCAGCCATATCCAAGAACATGGCCATTCTCGATGCCCTACAGGGGGCATGCCTCAGACAGCTAGTGCTGGAACCCACTCAGGAGGGAGCACTCTTAGACCTCATACTTTTAAATGGGGACAGTGAGAGGCTCTCAGATCTAGAAATGGGTAGGCATCTGGGAGCAAGTGACTACCAAACAGTGTGGTTCACGATAAACTCAGCTGCAGAGTCAAGCCATACAAAAGTGTGGGCACTGGACTTCAGGAGGGCTGACTTTGTCAAAATGTGAGAGTGCCTTAGAAAAGCACTAGCAAACAGGCAAGAAGGAGGGGTAGATCAACAATGGGGACACATCAAAACTTCCATCACAGAGGCAACAAGCCTTTGTGTGAAGCAAATAAACAAATCAAAATGAAAGAAAAAGCCACTACGGTTCTCAAAAGAGGTGACGGGGAAGGTTAGGGAGAAAAAGACAGTATTTAGGAACTATAAGGAAACACGGAAGGAGCAAGACAGAGAATTGTACCAGTTAAGGCAGAAGGAAGCAGGGAAGGCAGTCAGAATAGCAAAGGCCCAAACTGAGGAAAAGATAGCCAACTCGGTTAAGAAGGAGGATAAAACCTTTTGTAGGTACATTAGGAGTGTAGAAAGACAAAGGGAGGGATAATGAGACTGAATAGAATGGAAAGTGGGTGGGCAGAGAGGGACAGTGAAAAAGCAGTGATACTGAATGAATACTTCTGCTCAGTATTCACAAAACAGGAGGAGGGGGAGGTATATTATCCAATTAACATAAGCACTCTGGATGTGGTGGTTGATCCCAGTCCTTTCCCAGAATAAAGGGTTCTGAAAGAACTCCCAAAACTGAAAGTGGACAAAGCAATGGGTCCTGATGGGATTTAGCCCAGAATTCTGAAAGAATTAAGGGGAGAACTAATGACACCACTGACTACCCTTTTTAACAAATCATGGGAGGATGGAGTGATACTTGAGGACTGGAGGAGGGTGATGTGATTCCGTTTCACAAAAGTGGGAGCAAGACAGAGGCAGGAAACTACAGACCTGTCAGTTTGACCTCTGAGGTAGGGAAAATGACGGAATCACTTCTGAAGGAAAGAACTGTTGAGTACCTAGAGGCCAGTGGGCCACAGGACCCAAGGCAACATGCATTCACAGTGGGAAGGTCATGTCAGACAAATCTAATCAATCTCTTTGACTGGGTGACCAAAGTAGTAGACCAGGGAGGGGCTGTGGGCATGGCCTACCTAAACTTTAGCAAGGCATTTGACACAGTCCCACACAAAATATTAATAAACAAATTAGCCAGCCTGGGAGTGGGTCCCAGGGTGGTAGTCTGGGTAAAGAATTGGCTGGACAACAAGACACTGAAGGTAATATTAAACGGAGTCCACTCTGAAGAAAGGGGGGTTACTAGTGGGGTACCGCAGGGTTCAGTACTGGGTCCAGTCATTTTTAATGTTTTTATAAGTGTAATTGCAGAGGGACTAGAAGGAAAAGTATGCCTCTTTGCAGATGACACATAGAACTGCAACATGGTTGATACACAAGGGGGAGTGGAAAGGATGAGAAGGGACTTGGCAAGGTTGGAGGAATCATCAGAAATATGGCAGCTTGGAATCAATGCAAAGAAGTGCAATATAATGCACCTGGGAGACAAAACCCCAGGGGAACAGTACTCAGTGGTGGTGGGGAGGTAGTAACAACAACAAAAATGGAACTGGATCTGGGGGTAATCATATCAGATGACCTTAAGGTTGGCAAACAATGTGAGAAGGCAGTAGGGAAAACAGGGTGGATACTGGGATGTATATGGAGAGGCATCACCAGCAGAAAACAGGAATTTGCTATCCCTCTGTACAGACAGTTGGTGAAAACCTCTCTGGAGTACTGCGTCCAGTTCTGGAGACCCCATCTCCGTAAGGACATAGACCGAATGGAGGCAGTCCAGAGGAGGACAACTACAATGGTGCAGGGTCTGCAAGAAAAGCCATATGAGGAGAGACTAAAGGAACTTAATATGTATTCCCTTGAGTTAAGGAGGGAGAGGGGGGGCATGATAGAAACTCTTAAGTACCTCAGTGGAATCAACAAAGTCCAAGAGGGTAGCATCTTTCAGAAAAAGAGATGTGCAAGAACAAGGGGACACAATTTGAAGATAGAGGGGGAATGGCTCAGGAGTAATCTGAGGAAGTATTTTTTTCACAGAGAGGGTGGTGGACACATGGAACCACCTTCCTGAGGAGGTTGTGGGGTCTAAAACTGTGGGAGAATTCAAGAATGCATGGGACAGAAATAAGACAATTACTGGAGGGCAACCAAAATGATTTGGGGCTTGGGGGACAGGACCTATGAGGAGAGGCTCGAAGAGCTAAATATGTACACTTTGGAAGAGAGAAGGGACCGGGGGGACATGATAGAGGTCTTCAGGTACATGAAGAGGGTAAATAGGGGAGGAACAGTGAGGTGCTTCGAAGGAAGGAGGAGGGGCCACTAGAGGGCATGGGTGGAAGCTGGAGGGTGAAGATTCAGGGAGAAAGGAGGAGGTGCTACTTCACTGAGAGGGTGGTAGAGCCATGGAATGCACTACCTAGGGGGCTGGTGGAGGCAGAGAGACAGTGGAGGGGTTCAAGAGGGGTGGGACAGGTACAGGGAAGGGTTCAGGAAGCAAAAATCCAATGCAGCAAGAATATCCGGAACTGGGAAGGAGAAGCCAGAGAAGCGAGGGGACAGCAAGGTCAGCACCCAGGGTGGGGGCTGACCAAACGAGCAGACACGAAAGACCATTAGGCCTATTCTGCTGGCATTTTAGTATGTTAGTATGTTAGTACTGTGGGGTTGGGGGGTAGAAAGAAATAGGCTGTTGGTTAACTAGGATCTGCAGCTTATCCAGAAGGTAGGGAAATGGTCAGACTAGGTGGGCCAAGCGGTCCTTATCTGCCATCAAAGTCTATGTTTTTTGTTTCGATGTAAAATGAAAATATGTAGAAACAAGACATTAATATCACCGCTCACTATTTCAGTGCATTTCAACTCCCTTCAGTGACAGATTTACCTTCTTCATTTTTTACCATGAAATAGACAAAATATAATATATAATACTTAACACAATTTTTCTACATCTTCATGCCTAATAGCAAAGGTGTAGAATTAGGAACCTGGATGAAAAATACAACCACACACTGGAAATGTGCTCTTTAAACCTATCTTATTCCATGGTGTCTTTTGATTTCACTGCCATTGCAGCATTTATAAATCTAAGGATCTCTGTGCCCTTACCATAAAAACCTGCAAGTTTCTCTTGCAAAACCTCAACATTTACTTGACAAATTCCATTTCTGCATCACCTTTTGCTACCACATTTCATTTGTATGTCAGCCTTCTAATTTATCAGCACCCTGTTGAATACACTTTTCTTTAAGGAAGGTATCACAGTTCATTTACTAACAACTCAGCTTCCAGTATACTGTAAAACCTGCTTCCTCTGCTCAGAATTCTAAAAAAACTGGCAGTGGAATCAGTGTGACTGTATAACACCTGACAGTGTGACATGATTGTGAAACTAAAGTCATTCACTGTAACCCCTAGGTATTGTTCATCTGTGTTGTTCCAAGAATAGTCAAGGTACAGCATCACAATATTTAGTCAGTCTCTATATTTTGCTGAAACTATACCAGGAAATTGTACCTACATGCAATTTCATTGAGAAAGCTTTTAACCAGTAGGAGACATTGTCCCTGACTAAAGCAGAGTTAGAGACTGCAGTACATCACACTCACAATTTGGTACAGCAGCACAGTAGGGGCATTTACATTCATTGCTCAGTCATGGGTAGAAATAATGAAGAATGGAACTTCTGATCTCAACTGTGTTTCCAGGAAAACTAATGTACACTATTCACTATATGCATGTGGGCCACACAAACAAGAGAAAGGTGCAATTTTGTCTAATTTCGTTCTTCCCATTCCATTTCAAATGCCTTTTTCTGCTGTGCAACACACATCATCACAATGTTCAGTCAGTCTCAGTATTTTGCTGAATTCCAATAATTTGCTGAAACTTTGTGAGGAAAATGTGTCTACAGGTAGTTTCCCTGGGAAAGCTTTTTTTTGTAGATTCTGTTTTTTTTTTGTGGAGGTCCAGGGCATCATTCTGGAGTACCCACTTGACTAGCTGCCTCTACTCCCAGTCTGACACCCCCTGCATCGGTCTCCCTCCTGACCCTACGGCATGTCCAGCCCCCCCCCCGATCACCCCTGGCAGCCTTTCTGAAATTAGAGGGACTTACCTAGAGATCAGGTTGGCCACAGGAGAGCCTGATGCAGGTAAGTCCGACAGTGGGATGTGGGCAGGTTCCTAGGGCCTCTTTCATCTCCGCTGGTCCTCCAAGGTATTTGCTTGGTTGTTCCCCCTCACAGCATGGATGTGCCATGACATTCAAGCACCTCCTTGCTGAGGTTCACTGCTGCTCCACCCCCCTATATGTCACCGCTTATGCTGGGTCCCCAGTTTCCATCATGGGCCACCACAGAGGGATGCGATCCCTGGAACCCACCCCAGGAGGAAGAGCAGTCCTCCAGATGCTCAATCCCCTCTCTCTTCTGCCAACCCCTGATGACCTGAGTCTGTTCCCAAACCCAGGTCGCTGGCGTTGCTCAAGGTGTGGCGTCCAGTGCCTCAACCCTCAGCACCACTGGGCCAGCAATCTGGAAAAGCTTAACAGTAGAAGAAGCCATTGTCCATGAGTAAAGCAGAGTCAGAGAGTGCAATACAGTCTACGATGGAGAAGTGAATGCTCGACAAAATATTGGGTAACCAAAAAATAACTGTAGTAACTAAGTTTCATGGTCTGTATTGTTCCATGTCATATTTATCGTTGCACTTAAAGGGGACAATTTGAATAATTATGAGTGCTCTTGGATTTCATAAAACTCCACCAATAACCTCAACCCTGTTTGTATCTATATCCTGCATAGTGTTGTACTTTATTATGATACATTGTATTACAATGCACTACACTATGATATGTAATTCAGTAATTAGTAATATATGTGCAGTAATCTGAGTCCTATGTAGTGTTACACAGTATTATATGTTGTAATACAATTAACTGTTCTTTGTTATGCAAGTATGTGATTTGTAATCTAATAAGTAATCTCTGTTCTGTATGGTGTTGCACTGTATTATGATATGTTGCATTACAAAGTACTATTCTTTGATATGCAAGTCTGTGTTCAGTAATATATGTCATCTGTGTCCTGTTTAGTGTTGCACTATATGTCATATTATGATGTGCTGTACTATGATATGGAGTTCTGTGATCAGTAATATGGCATATTATCTGTGTCCTTTTTAGTGTTGAACTGTATTACATGTTGTGTTACAAGGTACTGTATTTTGATATGCAGTTCTGTGGCCAGTAATATTATATAATCCATGCCCTTTACAATGTTGTGCTGTATTATTTTTTTTGTATTAACATGAACTGTACTTTGACATGCTATTCTATCATCAGTAATATAAAGTATGTAATATCTGTCCTGTATAGTGTTATACGGTATTATGGTTTGTTGTATTACAATGTATTGTGCTTTGATATGCAATTCAGTGATCAGTAATATGATACGTTATTTGTCTTCTGTATAGTGTTGCACTGTATTATGATATGTTGTATTACAATACACTGTACTTTTTCGTGTGCAATATATGTGAATACTAATATGATATGTAATACTTATCCTGTATAGTGTTGCACTGTATTATGATATGATGTATTACAATGTACTGTACTTTTATGTGTAATTCTGTGATCAGTAATATGATACTGTGTATAATCCATGTCCTGCATAGTGCTATACTTTATTATACAGTATGTTGTATTACAATGTACTGTACTTTGATATGGAATTTTTGTAATCAGTAATATATGTTATCAGTGTTCTGTATAGCATTGCACTGTATTATATTTATTTGCTTTTGTTTATCAGATAAGCACACTAGACAGCCAAGTGCCTATTTTTAGGTGCGACCCAGGAGGGATACAAGGTACATACAATGCATCAAACAGAGACAAGGTAACATACAGGTGCCTCAGGCAACAATCACATAGGGTGCAGGTAGATGATACAGCATGAAGGCCAACGGGCATAAATGATTGTGTAGGCAGATAGCAACACAGAAACATAACACAACCGAATAAACAGAAAAATAACATCAAGATGCAGAGTAACATCAGAGTTAGCTAAGATACCTATAGGTACAGTTATAACAGGCCCCCCCCCCAGACAAAAGGACAGAAAGTGCTTTGTGCATATTTTCAGCAAAAAAAAAAAAAAATTCAACTGCCGCCGGTATCAACAGCAGTCAGGGCATCACCCTCAAGTTGAGGAATAGGAAGGGGAGAGTCTCCACTGAGGTCTAAATAGCACGTGGACAGTGAGAGGCTAATTTGAGGAAACTCCAGAGGGATGCCTTGAAGCAGGGATGGAAGGTAAAGGCATGAGCTGAGGCAGAAAGGGAGTTCCACAGTCTAGGCGCATGGGCGGAGAAGGCCTGCTCCCCCGTAAGGGTGCAGGTCTTGGGCACCAGGCAGTCCAGTGCCGTACTGGATCTTAAGTTATAGGCTGGGGTTGCATGTTTGAGGGGAAGGGCAAGAGCAGAAGGAATGGCCATTCTGACTATGTTATCTACAGGGTTACCCAGGGCAAAGATACAGTGTTTTTCAGGGGGAGCCATTCCAGCTGTGAGTAGAGCTCACAGCGATGCATAAGGCAAGGAGAAGAGAGTGCAAAGCGGCATATGTTGTTATAGGCAGTGTCCCATTTTGCTAGACTAGATTTTGGGACAGGGGCAAAGGCAGCGAGTCCATAGCAGAGCTTGGGAAGAAGTAACCCTCTGGCTAGGATGAGCTGTACAGCCGAGGTGAGGCAACTTTTGGCTCTGTAGGCAAGTCCAAGCTTGCCATTTGTGGCCTTACATATGTTCTGAAGATGCGCAGTGAGATCTAGCTGCAGGTCAAGGGTAACTCCTAGATACTTGATGGAGTCCACGGCCTGCAGGAGGGTGCCACTGGTTCCAAAGATGGTTATGGGAGTAGGGCAGGAGTTAATTTTGGCCGTGGAGCCAAATATGTTGTATTACAATGAAATGCACTTTCATATGAAATTCTGTGGTCAATTAATGTTATACGTAATCTGTGTTTTGTGGTGTTGTACCTTATTATACAGTATGTTGTTCTTAGATGTGCAATTTTGTGATCATTAATATGATACTGTATGTAACATAGAAACATAGAAGTTGACGGCAGATAAGGACCGTAAGGCCCATCCAGTCTGCCCATAAATATGCATAATATGTGTCCTTTATACTATTGTGCTATATTATGGCATTTTGTTCTATAATGTACTGTACTTTGATATGCAGTTCTTTGATCAGTAATATATTTGTGTTCTGTGTCCTGTTGCACTGTATTATGGTGTTACATTGCAGTGTTTTAGAAAATAGGCAAAGACAATGCTCTCTTCTGATTGGCTGAGACACTTATTTAGGTGGGCATCTATCAGACAATAGATGCCCACCTAATAAGAAGTCCCAGCCCAAACCTTCCTCGTATGCAGCCAAGTATCCTTGTGCCCAGCCTTGTTCCTCATTGGCTGAAGCACTGGTTCACACAATTTCAAACTGCCGCCATTTTTATTTCATTGCTTAGCGAGAGTGAGAGCCCCCACCCACACGCTCATTCCCTAGACTAGAAAGACAAAAACTCCATCCAGTAACTGACCAAAACAGATCAGCATACAGGTGGCCTAGTGGGCGAAGTGCATAACTATGGATAACTTAAAGGAAAAACTGGAAGGGGATATCATGGCTAAGATTAAGCTGGACCCTATTAAAATGATGGTACATAAATTGGTGGGGTGGGGTGAAGCCAAAGAACTGGAATCTCAGAGAATTGTGTTACCACTAGATGTACCTCTGGGGACAACGACTGTTGACATAATTTCTGCCGTGGAGCATGTCAAATGTTTGGGCAAGGTAGAAGTGAAGGGACGTATGGCTGACCTGCTTGATCAGACTTTGCAGGTGTTACTCTTGTGTAGCATAGCCATTGACCCTGAGAGGGTACCTCCAGTGATTTATCCAGAAGATAACCAGCCGGGGTGGAGGGTCATTCACGTTCGAAGTGGGTCGTTCACCCCCAGGGGGTCTCCCCAGACTAATAGTTTCAAAGATAAGCTACTTAAATTGTTAGCTGTGGAAGGGAGGACTACCCAAGAGTTAATGCAGGCTTTGGACCTTCCCAGTGAACCCACCCCCAAGCTTCCCCTGGTACTTCTCTGGAGCCCCCCAAGAGTTCTATCTTGGCTCCACCGCTATAGCAGACTGTTTTTTTTCAGTTGAACCCCCCCGATGTGCCAAATGGAGCCCCGCAGAGCTATCCATCCCCCCATCCCCCCACAATGTGCCAAATGGAGCACCACAGGGATACCATACCTTAGCCCCCTAAATTCCCCATTGTAGAATCCTGCAGGGCGGGCGCTGCCATCCCCCCTCACCCATGCCCTGACCCCGAGTTGCCATCTGCAAATGCGGAAATACTCTTCCCTGGTAGTCTAGTGGCCCCCCACCCAGCCATGCCAGCCCATCCAGCACCCCTCACCCATCCCCAGCCGGTGACTGGCACAGTCCACCTCTCACCACCACGGCCAACCACCGACTGAGTGCAGTATGAGCACATACTGAAAAGACTCACTCAGAAATTAATTAATTAAAAGCTGGTGTAACTTATGTTGCCAGTTCTCCTCTGGGGGTTCTTGTAGAATCCTGACATTGGGGACTTTGTTGCTGTCCTTCTGGAATGGGGCACAACTGCTGCTGTAAACCCCCTAGTGCCATGTCGTAGGGAGCTTATGGCGGAATTGCAATTGTAACTGCTGTTTGGTGCAAGTGGCCAGTGCCATGTCACAGGCCACTTTGTAGAACTGCGCATGACGCAGTTGCTGGTGTAAGTTGCTACATGCACTATTCTACTTGGCGCAAATGCTGTTATGTCAGGTGTAACTGTACTAGAATCGGTCCCTAAGAGTGTGGTTGCTTTGCTGTAGGCTTTGTGACATTGGCTAGATTGTTTTACGGGGTTGTATATGATGATTCCTAGTTCTATTTCCCCAGAGGTAGTGTCAAAATTGGCACAGGGTCATTAGGTTGCAGCTGAAGCCACACAAAACAACAATATTGCATGCAAAATGGCGTGTGGCAAAATAAGGTCAGGAGACAACATCGACTGGAACATGACAGTGCACACCGTTGGCAATAATGCCTAAATCTTTGTTTATGTGGGAGGCTCTACCCCCACACCCTCCAACTAAAGTAACCAACTCGGGGGGGGGGTGGACTGAGGAGAAAAAGGAAAAATCGGGAGCAGGGAACTTACTTATTTAAAAAAAAACAGCTTGGGAGACAGGGAATCAAACCCCAATCCCTAGGTTTTCACTGCGGCAGGTTCTTGTGCCTTAGCCACTCCACTATGGGAGTGTCTCAACCAGGCAAAGCACCTCTGGCTTCTTCTGTCCTTCCTCCAGTTCCTAGTGTATAACAGGGGTAGTGGTAGTTTTCTACTGCTATTATACCCCTTTCACTATACTTCATTCCATGCTTTAGACCACACAGTTATTCATGCTCTGCTTCGGCAGTGCTATCTTGACCTGGTACCACCCAAATTAACCTCGCCAATCAAATTTTCTGTTCTGGGATTCATATGCCCTATGTGCATCACTTTGCACGTTCTTGACATTGAATTTCAACTGCCAGACTTTGGATCACCTCCCTAACTTTTGTAGGTCTCTCTGCAGCTCTCTAACTACTTTCTTGCTTTCTACCTGCAACAGTGCTTAGTGCCATCTGCATAGAGACACAGCTTGTCATGAATTCCTTTTCCTATGTCACTAATAAACATACTGAAAAGGACAGGCCCCAGGACTGAACCTTGTGACACCCCACCCATTAATTCCCTCTCCCCTGAATTGACACTGTTTACCAATACCCTCTGCTGTCTCCCCTCCAGCCAGCTTGCCACCCATCTAATGAGACTCTCAGTTTGCACCCATATCCTCTAATTTCTTAAGCAACCTTCATTGTGGCACAGGGTGTAATGCCCTGCTGAAGTAGAAGTAGAATACATTCACTGATTGTTCCTTATCCACTCCCTAGTTACCCAGTCAAAGAACACTATTAGATTGGCCTGACAAAAGCCCCCTGCCACAAACCCATGCTGTTTACTATCCGGGAACTCATTTCTCTGTAGGTAGTCCAATAGGTCCTCTTTGACTAGTTTCTGTATTAGTTTACATGCTATGGAGGTATGTCTAATGGGGCTGTAGTTTTCCAGGTGTTTCACTTCTGCTCCCTTTTTGAGAGGAACTACAACCACTAGCCTTCAAATTTTTCAGACCCCACTGACTGTAGCGAGCTATTGAAGAGCTGTGAAGGGGAGTGATGCAAGTGATATTCCCATTCACTGTGCAATAATAAGACCCCCTCATGCACTGCTAGGAAGATGTCAGACCTTGCAATATGGCCCAGTATGGGGTTCTATTTTTTTTGGCCCATTTGTTCTTCTTTCTTTCTTTTCTCCTAACACTCTCTTTCTCATGGGGTGCATTATGAGTTTCCTGCAGTGCTGGTCTATTTTTATGTTTTTAGTATTTTTTTGGGGGGGTAATAGAAATACAGAAGAATATTGCATTTGCCAGAAGCCCATTCTGCAGTGCTGGGATCCATTTTTTTGTAGACAACTAGTTAGCTGCACAAGCTTTCATGGAGACACAGGGTGCATCTTTATATGATAGAGCCGCATGGAATGTCTCTTATGTTTTGTTTGTTAAAATGTAAAGCATTCTCCTAGAAGTTTGAGAAGTGCCTTTGTGTTTACTGTGCCTGTTGTATTTTGCAGCTGCCTACCTTGCAGAGGCAGGGTAGAGAAATGCTGCTATTACAGTGGGAAAAGCAGCAAGCGGGAGCTGTGGTTAGATACCATAGCTGTTTGGCTACATGGTAATCACTCATCCTGCTCTGGCAGCTCGCATCTTCAGAGGACAGAAGAAAATGTCACAGTCCCCTAGCAAGCTCCACACAGTATGAAAGAAAGGATATGGCAGTGAAAGAAAACTGCCTGATAATGTGGAACTCCTGCTAATTGGGGACATGTAAAAACTTTGAGTATGTGTTGTGCTGAGGTTGCACCATGTCAGTGGCTGATTTGGAATCAAGCTGTTCTGTTTTGGCAGATGCTTCTGCACTATCAAGGACCAAATACTTTTGTTTCATTTTGTTTTCAAAACTATTATTAATTTCTAACAGCTTATTTGGTCTTCAGTATTGCACATACCTATTGAGGGCTGGGGTCTGTATCTATTCCCCTTTGTGCTTCTGTTTCTGTTCTCCTTGGGGCTGACTGGCCTTTCTATTAACTTTTAAAATATATCAGTGGGTTAAACTGTATTTTGCCAACTGATATTGTAAAAAGGGGAATCAAGGTTTTGTGTTGGTGATATATTGTATATATGTGATGTTGTGAGGCCTCTATTGTTGTAATATATTAATATGTTAATGTTATGTTAAAATATGCTAAATATGCAAAAATATGATAACATATCACTGAGGTGGACCAATGGGATCCTAGCCAGGAGAATATAAGGATGTTTTTTGCCAGCAGCACTTCAGTGTGCCTCTAGCTGCTGCAGGAGACTGAGCTCTGCTTCTGAACACTTTGGATAGATTCAGCCAGGGGCCACTCCAGGTACTGGGAAGTAACTTTGTACCTAATTGGTAGTGTTGTTTGTTTTTTTGTCATATCTAGTCCATTTTGTTGTTGTTTTATTTTACTTTTGGCAATTAATGTTACATAAAAAGTGAAAATGTATATCCTTGGCTCCAAGAGTCTTCACTACAGTGCACCATGAACCTGTACAGGTGGTGTTAATGGTGGGAACTCATGGAGGATATTGCTCAAGGACCCATGAGGACTGAGCACATGTCAGGAGCAAGGAGTGGAAGTGTTACAGGACAAAAGGTTCCCTCCAACACTGTTGGTGTCACTATCCAAAGTGTGGCAGGAAGGGAGTTAGGTGCTCAGCCCAAAGTGCCCAAAGATCCTAAAGAGCCCAAGGAGCCAGTCCTGAGTAAGCATGAGGAAGTGGAAGAAGAAGACAGGGAATGGGAAGATGTGCCCCATAAGGAACGGACATATTTTTTATGCTGGTTATCTTGCCACTAACCAGAGACAGATAAGAAAATGCAAAAAGAAAAGGAGACACAGGATGCTAATTCCAAGGAACTGATTAAAACCCTGAAAGAATAGAGACCCTACCACCACCATTTTCCTGGGAACCTACCAGTAAGTCCAACAGTTCCTGGGGATTCCCAATATTCTCTAAGAGACATAAAACTTACCAGGTTAGGCCCTGATGATGACTTGAGGCCGATATGACCATGTCTGAATGAGTAGCCAGTGTATACTGGTGGCCAAGATACCAGTGGGTAGTATGGATAGTCCCCTACCTTACAGGGAAGGCACAACTTGCATATAGCAACTTGGAACTGGTACACTTCTTGGGCTATGACAGAGTGAAAGCTGCTATATTCACAAGATATGACAGCGACAGAGAAACTGATCGGCTGAAGTTCAGATACTACAAATGTTGACCAAATGACACCATGAGGGGATGCATATACCATCTTATAAGTGACACTAAAGGGAAGCTGGACAGGAAGGTCATGCCTCTTTACAGATGACACAAAAATTTGCAATAGGGCAGACACTCGGGGGTGGGGGTGGAAAGGATGATCAGAGGCCAGAGAAAATTAGAGGAGTAAGCTTTAATTTTTTTGTACTTATGAAACATTTCCTTCAGAGAATCAGCTAACTCTAATGTTAAGTTAAACTACTCTGAGAAAATATCCTCTGCTCTTTCACGGCATCTGATAGACGCTGCAGTTCATTCCAAACTGACAGTTTTGTTCACTTCATGAATTATTTTCTGTTGCATTGCTATTAGCTCAGTTATTGTTCCAATTTCTGATTCAGAGTCACAAATCGTTATTTGAATCACTGATAAAATAATGGGGAACATAAACTTGGCAAAACGCTGGAAAAAATGCCACAAACTAATGAAGAGAGAAACATGCTTCAAAAAATTAAACTTCTTATTGCTGTAAATATTTCCTTCCGTTAACTGTGGTCCGAGAAGAATGAGATGTAATTCAAGCTATTAATGCTTAACTTCATGCCAAAATGAAGGATGTCAATGCCAGTGATAACCCAAGAAAAAAGCCAAACAAAACAACTCAGTGGCTCAGTGCACAAGAAAGTAAAACAGACAAAAGAAACTCACCAGGTAAATGAAGTGCTCCAAAAATAGACTCCAGCCATGATGCAAAGTGAGATTATTGTGGCAAAGAGACAAAGGGTCTGAATAAACAGCTACCCCAGCCCAGCGCTTCAGACTCTTCCCGAGTTCTTCCTAAGGGAGGTGTGGACAGAGGGGCTACTCAGATCCTATTTCAGACAAAGCCTTAGAGATATAGTGATTCTTTTAATTTTTCAGTTATATAACAAGGTATGAGCCCCAAATTGGCCCAAGCTGTATTAAATATCAGACAACAGCCCCATAGGAAATACAAAGTGCAAAAAGTGATATGTAAAAGTACAGAGATATTTGTATAAAAAAAACAGGTGATTCTAGTTAATTCATATCCAGAATAGCTCAGGCCAGATATACCAATAAGTTAAATGACATGATTTTGAAAAAATCATAGTAAAAATGACCCATAGTTACTTTTTTAATCATAGAAACATTTTTATTGAATTTTCCTTATAAAGAACATAGACATCAATCCTACAACATAATGTCTCTTATGCTACTGTCCAAATTATACGTCACATCCAAAACTTGGAATACGATAAGTTTCCACTGCAAGAAGACTAATATAGACATACAGAGGTTCTTTTGTCTTTTAAATAGTTTTTTATTTAAATAGGTTCACCACAACATAACCAAGACACACTGTCTTAGGGTAGCTGGTTCATTCCACTGGGGTGTCAAACAGACGAGGCATACTGATGAGTCCTGGTAGGACGAAACACGTGTCTATGTCATCTGTTAGCACCCTTTGCAAACTGTGTGAGAGGCCTTTCGGCACCATGCAATTCTGCTTAAAGTTGAACCAGCATAACATTCTGTGGTGATTTGCATATGCAGCCCATGATGCTTTGCATTGTGTGGGCATGTGTGATTTTGTATTTTCTTGAAACTTGGCTTCCCAGCCAAATGCCCTTTGGGATAACCCTTTTCTCAGTGTTTACGCACAGAGGTTCTTTTGTCTTTTAAATAGTTTTTATTTTAATAGGTTCACCACAACATAACCAAGACACACTGTCTTAGGGTAGCTGGTTCATTCCACTGGGGTGTCAAACAGACGAGGCATACTGATGAATCCTGGTAGGACGAAACACGTGTCTATGTCATCTGTCAGCACCCTTTGCAAACTGTGTGAGAGGCCTTTCGGCACCATGCAATTCTGCTTAAAGTTGAACCAGCATAACATTCTGTGGTGATGTGCATATGCAGCCCATGATGCTTTGCATTGTGTGGGCATGTGTGATTTTGTATTTTCTTGAAACTTGGCTTCCCAGCCAAATGCCCTTTGGGGTAACCCTTGCCTCAGTGTTTGCGCACAGAGGTTCTTTTGTCTTTTTAATATAGACATAGTACTAGCATATTAAATTGCAACCTACCACACTGTAGATTAGGTACTAAACATTTCAACAATCATCCTCACAGAAGAGTACATATTAACATTTTAGGAAGCTTCTATTGCTTTGAGGTGACAGCAGCACTTTGAAGTGGCAGAATAACAGACAAGAGAAAAGAAACAAAGGTTAATAGGGAAAGGGTAGGGCTGGTAGGTGGAAAGTGGGGAAACCTCACATCGTTCCAAGTATTGACCCCAGAACAAAATCACCTAGATACATCCTGTAAAGTTTTAGGTCTTGACGCTCCTAAGAGGAGTAGATGGGTTGCATGGTGTAGGAAGGGGGACTTTACACAGGGTAGAGTTTGGGTACAGTCCCTATTTCAGGTAATATAGAGCCAACTTCCTCCGATTAGCATACATGAGTCTTTCAAATATGGCTAGTTTTGCCATTGCCGAGTGCCAAAGGGAAATGGGAGGGGGTTGTGCTTGTCTCCAGGACAGAAGCAGAAGCCTTTTTGCCTCCAGAAGAGCTGCCAGGAGCCAACTTGAGTATGGTCTCAGCAGATAGTCCAGGGGGGATGGGACCCCCAACAAGAACAGCGGGTTAGAGATGTCAATGGGAGCTCCTAGGACCCCAGAGAAATCCATTGCTATAGCAGTCCAAAAATTAGTCAAGTTCTGACATTCCCATAGAATGCATAGAGTGTTTGCTGGGCCCTGTCCGTATCTCCAACACTGTGCATATGGTAGAATACTCCAGGAGTAGGGGGCTGCAGGCTTTGCGGTACTACCTAAGGAGGATCTTAAGTTGTATCTGTTGGCTCCTGATGTCCTGGTACGTGGAGTGACCTAGATGAAGGCATCTGGACCATGTTTCCGCAGTGATGGGAGTATGAAGATCCTCACTCCAGGCCTTCCTTCATGGGTCGGTGTAGTCCGGCTGTGCCTCCCACCAGGTGCTATAAAATTGGCCTGCCAGACCTTGTGAGGATGTTCTACTATGAAGCAGTGACACCCAATCCCACTTAGGATCCCCTATAAGTGCCCATTAAGTTTGTGGATTGCACTACGGATCTGTAAATACCTCCAGAAATCCCTGGAGGGTAAGGAGTATTTAGCCCTTAGTTGTTAAAAAGACATCATAGTGCTAGAGTGTTTCATAGATAAGTCCTGAATAACATGTATCCCCTTGCTCTCCCACTCCAACCAATGGATCGATTTGTTATCCACTGTAAGAAGTGTATTATGCCACAGAGCCATATACCGAGAAGGCATAGATCTAGCCGCCTTGGGGGTGTTAGAGGCTGCTATGATCTTAAACCACGCCTGCCTTGTTTCAGCCATGGCTGGGGTGATCTTACTGATGTTGAGAGGGGCAGTGGCCAGGAGCATCCTCAAGGGTTTTTTTGGCATCAGCTGGGATTCTAACAAGACCCATTGTGGAGGAGTAGAGCGAGGGGGGACAAACCATTTGGTAGCCTGCGCGGAGGTCTAGGCCCAATGGTAGCCTTGCAGCCATGGGAACCCAGATCTCCCTTGGTCCAGTGTGCTTGCATCTTTCTACAACTCCATCAGGGGGTTTTGCCTTCCCATAGAAAGAGATTGCTCTGTCCAGTAGGTGAAACACCTTACATGACAGGGCAATAGGAAGTTTACAAAGCAAATACACTACCCTGGGTAGTAGCAGCATGCAGATTGCCACAACTTTGCCAGGAAGAGAAAGGTTAAGACGGCGCCATCTGTGTACCTCTACTGAATGTGACATTATTAGGGGATTGAAGTTCTCCTGTACTAGATGGCTCCACTGGGCCGGGATCTTGCTACCAAGGTAGAAGAAGCCAAGTGGGGCCAAGGCAAGTTTAAGGTCTTGCAGGCATAACTTTGTACAGGCTACATTAAGGAGGTTACACTGGTTTTACTTCAGTTAATTTGCAGCCCGGACAGTTGCGCAAACTTGTTCAATACCTCCAAGACTTTTGGAAGCAATTCCTTTGGATGGGTCAGTGTTAAAAGTAGATCATCCACATAGGCGGCAGTCAGATATTCATGTTGTCCAACCCTTATGCCTTTGATCTCCTCTGTGGCCAGCATTTTCCCTATAAGTGGGCCTAGAGCCACAAGAAACAGTAAAGGGTATAAGGGGCAGCCCTGCCGTTTGCCCCTCTGCAAGGGAAAAGGAGGAGAGATGTCTTTATTAGTTAGTATCTTAGCTGTCGTGGCATTATATAGCACCCTGATCCATGGTCAAAAATGAGGGCCAAACCCATAGTGCCGCAAAATTTCATGGAGATAGGGCCATTTGACAGAATCAAAGGCTTTAGTGAAGTCCACCACAATAGCTGTCATAGGATCTTTAGAATGCATTGCGATCCATTTCAAGTCCAGGACCAGCCTGATGTTATCGGCTTCAGCCTGACCCTTCATAAAGTCCACTTGAGATGGGTGAAGAACATATGGCAATGCGTCCACTAACCTCGTGGCAAGCACCTTGACCGCAATTTTGTTATCCACCGATATGAGGAGACTGACCAGTAGTTAGTACAGTTAAGGAGGTCATTAGTTTTTTTTGGAAGGAGGATAATTAAAGCCTCTCTCATAGAGGAGGGGAAGGATGCCAGTCTCATGAGCTTCCTGTAGTACAGAGAGCAGGGGGGTACAAATTTCTGCACCGAGCATTTGATAAAGTTCTGCGGTAATCCCGTCTAGCCCTGGAGATTTACCTTTGGACAGTTGGGACAAGGCTTTCATTACCTCCCCTTCTGTAAACGGCTGATCTAGCACCATCTGAATACCTTCTGGCAGCTGAGGGACTCCAGCATCTGCGCAGAAATTTATTATATGAGCCCCTAACTGTTTGGGCTCTAGAGTGTAGTGTGTCTGATAGAGCCATTTATAGTAGTACTGCATGCAAGCAGTAATCTTTTGGGGGAAGGAGACCACCTGTCCGTCCACATTTTTAAGGACATGGATCCTTGAGGCTGCCTGCTGTTTCCTCAACCAATATGCTAGCAACCTTTCCCCCATCTCACCTCCTTCCCAATGTGTATGTTTGGATCTGAGAAGTGCCCACTCTGACTTTTGGTAGAGCATAGTATTGATACGATACTTTAACCCAACAATGTCTCGGAGAAGAGTCGGATCTGGCCCACCTACTGTGGAGTTTCTGAACCTGGTTTCAAGTATAGCCAACTCAGCCTGTAACTTTTCCAGTTCTGTTCACCTTAATTTATTTTGGTGCACTGAATAGGCTATAATGTGCCCCCGCAGCACTGGTTTGAAAGCCTCCCAGACTGTGGCTGCAGAGGTGTCAGTCACGTGATTGAGGGAGAAGTAATCCTTAGTGACTTCTCTAATCATGGTGCAGAAATTGGGGTCGTGGAGAAGCAGTGGGTTACACCTCCATCTGGTGCCCGACCCTCCCTGTCCAGAGGGAGCATAATGGCAGGTGACCAGCACAAGGTTATAGACTCATATGTTGTGGATCTTAGAGCAAGAGATATCTTTGGAAGCGGTGGAATTGGCCAGCCAGAAGTCGATCTGGCTTGAGGTTGCATGAACTGCGGAGAAAAAAGAGTAATCACACCCGGAAGGATGCTCTGTCCGCCACACGACCGACATATCCCATTCATCTATCACTTCCCGCAGGGCTCTCAAAGTTTTAGGGTGCATCTGTGGGGTCAGCTTAGATTTGTCGAGGAAGGCATCCAGGGTGAGATTAAAGTCCCCACCCAATATGACTGGAATCTGCAGACAGTTGACTATTAGGGATTATATGGCTTTGTTAAGGTCCAACAAAACTTCTGGCTGATCCACATTGGGTCCTTATATATTAGCTAGCACCACCCGCCCACCTGGGTATGAGAATCTGACTACAATCCAGTATCCCTGTTTGTCAGTGGCAACTTGCTCCTGTACCCTTGGGCAAGACTTTTTAACCAGTATGGCCAACCCCTTGGATTTGTTCAACACTGAGCTTGCCAATATAGTACTGACCCATGTCTTTTTGTGCCACTGTACATTTCTTGCAGTGAGGTGGGTCTCTTGAACTAGTGCAATGTTCACCTGCAAGGAATGTAAGTGTCCGAGGACCATAGTTCTTTTGACTGGGTGATTTAAACCCAAATCACCCTTTACATTTCATGACACAAGGTTAATACCTACACTGGTTTTCTGCATCATACTCCCCGACTGAAATAAGAAACCAGTACTCACCACCCGTGTCCAGCAGGGATAGAAAAGCAGTGGAAAATTCATCAGAGACAGAGGGAAGACATTTAGAAGAGGGTTAGATAGAGATGGTCTGTGCACTTATCCGGATCTCAGTAGAAGCCTAATGTAAAAATAAGAACTAGTATGTTATAACTGTAAACTTGCCAGTCAAGGGATGGTTAACAGGATAATATATATTTACTGATGATCTTTAAGCAAGATAGATAGTTAAGTTTTACAACAATCAAAAGCTAATATACTCTATACTTAATAACACACTAAACTAATGGTGATAATGTGTATGTTCGAGGTGCCAGTCTCGTGGAGAGGCACTCAGCCACGCTGACCTATCACCTGCAGGGGAGGTATGGAGAGAAAACAACCAGAAACATGCATCTCCATCCCAGCAAAACACAGATAAGGGAGACTTTGGGGGTCCCAAAAACGGGTAGGGTGAGCTTGAAGGGAAGGGGGAGGGGTTTCCATAGCATATGTCTGCGTGGTCTCTTATGCCACACCATCCACCTCCTAGGGTAACTAACTGGGACTGGCTTTAGATCACTCATCATTGTACAGTACTCGACCCTTAGATGCCACAGGTGTTATGCTTCTTCTTAGGATCAGCACAACTGGCAAGGTCGGCAGGCTAGTTAAGGGGGGGGCTGAAAGCTCTAACCCATTTCCAATAAGCAAGACAGAACCAACTCAGGCAATATGCAAAGGAGTGGGCATCGGAGCTATGGAGGATTGAAGTTCCCATATTGTAGTTACAAAAGGCAGTGATAGCATGCTCTTGTACCCAAAACCCTATACAAGTAAAATAAGGCCTCAGTCATTAACAGTGCACTCCTCCAGTCTACTCATTTGGGGAAGCATCTGTGGACAACACCTCTGCATACATCAACAGTCCAAGTCTCACAGGGTTATCCGGAAAGGTCTGCAGGCTCTCAGGACCAAGAGACAAGTCAGCCCACGACGAGTCATCTGCAGTTTCGATAAGCATTTCATCTGGAATCTCTGCTGGCATGCTGGAGCTGTGGTATTCCTCTCTGGTTTGTTTGGCAGGTGATGCTTCCTTTAGGTTGTTAGAGGGAGAGCTTTGTCCACTGAAAGAGTGCTGCTGCACTCTGGTAGAATGGGTTGTGCCTCTCTGAGGTAATGCAGGAGGAGATGTCATTGCAGACCCCGTTTGGGCAGCTCTATGATAGACAGCTCCTTCTACTGCACTGCAGTAAGGTGGAGGTGACCTGGGGGAAGCACCTGAAGGTAGCATCATCTGGCTCAAATTCTAGTCCTCCCCTGGAGCTTCCCTTGAAGATTTGTTCCACTGTGCCCCTGACCTGGGTCCTGGCACCCAGAGCCTTTTGGGAGTTGTAGTGTTAATGGTTAGTTTAGGCCAATATTTGTGGACCCAGTTCTCAATCTCCTGAGGGGTTTATGCAATGATGTCCCTTCCCTCCTGTGACACACGGAGGTAAGCCAGTTTCTGAACCCATTCTGAAATCCTTGTTCTGCCAACAGCTTTTTAATAGGTATAAAGGTTTTCCTTCAAGCAACTGCCTCCACTGAGAAAAGATATCTGGACCCCTCACCACAGCAGTTCCCCTTTATCTCTGGCTGCTCTGAGGATCTTTTCTTTAATGGAGTATTTCAGGACATAGGTGATAATGGGCCGGAGGGGTCCCCAATGATATCTGGCCGCACTTAGGATTTGGTGAACCTGTTCTACTTCAACTGGGCATGTCCATCTTTCACCGAGTATCTTAGGAATCTCCTCATTAAGGAATCTCTCAGTGTTCTGGCCTTCGACACCCTTAGGAAACTCTAGAATTCTGATATTGTTTCATCTTCCTCTGTTTTCTTGATCCTCTGCTCTCTTCCAGAGAGTGGCCAGTTTCTCATCATGCTCCCTAAGCCTCTGCCATATTCTAGTGCTTTCCATTTCCAGGTCTTCTGCCCATTGCTCCACAATGTTCATTTTATCACTGAGCACTATGACTTCCATTACTGTGCCCGTTAGAGTGGTAGATATGGTGTCAACCCTTGTCAGGAGGGTTTCTAACATTGCAGTAATATGTTGCAGAGAAGCAGCCACATCTACTTTCTGAGCGACAGTTCCCCCAAGAGCGGAGCCTAGGGGTGGCCCATTAGCTTGTGGGAATCCATTCTAGAGTAGCAGAGGAGTCCTAATATTGGGGTATGGCACAGTACACAGGTTCCCGCTGTCTCTAGTTGTGTTGTCACTATTTAACTACTGCTGAGTATTTAATGACGAGCTGCTGCCTCCGCCGGAGTGCTGTTGGAGGGTCTCGTCACAGCTGGAGTGAGTTGTGCAGTAACCGGCGCCACAGAGCTATTACCGGAGAGCTAGTCACATGTGAGATCCACGTTAGATGGTTATAAGGAACCGGGGCAATGCCAGGTAGGTTTCAGGAAGATGGGGGCCCCTGAGCGACTGTGGATTCTGACGGATTTTGTTTGCTGGGGATCGAGCTGGTAATCTAAGCAGCAAACTTCCTCAGTGTCTTAGCCACTCCCCCCATAGTTATTTTTAAAGTCAATACAGAAATGATGGATCTTGATAATAATGTTAAAGTTTAAAGTTTCACAGGGTTTTGGCTTTATTGGGGCTGGGGTCCACCTGGAGGGATACAGGCCTATACTAGGATGATGGCCTGCATCTGTCTGGGAAGGGAACCAGGATCCTAGATGATAGGTTTAAATGCTTCATGAGCAAGCTTTTAAACTAGCCAAGGGGGCACTGAAAAGAAGCAGTGAATTCTCAGCCTCCCCCCACAAAACAGGATAGTTAGCGAGGTTAACACCAAGGTAGAGAAGTCAGTAGGGAGCAGGGCAGGAGTAAATGGAGAAAAAGGCAAAGACAATAAGTACAGGGATGGGCTAAATGGCATAAGGCCATAACAAAATGGAAGGTGATGAGTACCAATGCTCCTAGTCTGGGTAATAAGCTTTCTGAACTAGTGGCCTTGATGGAAGAGGGACACCGGGATATTATGGCAGTCAAAGAAACATGGTTCACAGAGAACCATGACTGGGATGTCAACATACCAGGGTACACAATCTACAGGAGGGACAGGGAGGGTAAAAGAGGAGGAGGAGTGCCTCTCTAGATAAGGGAAGGGATCAAAGCAATGGAACTAAAGGGTAAACACGGAGGAGAGGAGGTACTGTGGGTCACCTTGGATTCAAGAAATGGCACCACAATCTGCACGGGGGTTGTATAAAGACCCTATCTCAGGGAGGAAAAAATGGATAAGTAAATGATAGGAGACGTCCTTAGAATGGCAGAAAAAGGGGAAATATTATTGATGGGGGACATGAATATGCCAGATGTTAACTGGAGCACATTTGCTGCAGCAACATTCAAGAGCAGTGTCATTCTCAATGCCCTACGGGGGAACACCTCAGGCAGCTAGTGCTGGAGCCCACTCAGAAGGGAGCAGTCTTAGACCTGGTACTTTCAAACAGGAACAGTGAGAGGATCTCGGATTTAGAAGTGGGTAGCCATCTGGGAACAAGCAACCACCAGACAGTGTGGTTCATGATAAACACAGCCATAGAGGGAAGTCATACAAAAGCAAGGGTACTGGTCTTTCAGCAGGCTGACTTTGGCAGAATGGGAGAGTGCCTAAGGAAAGCACTAGCAAAAAGACAGGAAGTAGTGGTGGAGGAACAATGAGGACAAATCAAAACTGCCATCACAGAGGCAACAAGCCTTTATGTGAAGCAAATAAATAAAACAAAATGAAGAAAAACACTATGGTTCTGAAAGCGGGGAAGGCAATCAGAATAACAAAGACCCAAAATGAGGAAAAGATAGCCAACTCAGTTAAGAAGGGGGATAAAACCTTTTATAGGTACATTAGGGAGTGAAGAAAGACCAAGGGAGCGATAGTGAGGCTTAATAAAGGGAGGAGGGGGTGGGAACAGAGCTATGCCAATGACTGTAAGGCCCCCCCCTGCAAAATATTTAGTGGGCCCTACCTCCTCACCAACAAGTCAAAATATCTATTAGCACATATGCAATATTTGCCATATAGGTTATTTTGCAGTAGTCTTGCTGAGCATTGGCAGTTTGTCCATGATGCCCCCTCTTGCTGGCACCATGATCAAGGAACTGAACAATGTAATTTGTACCTGCTGCTCCTGGTGACACTGGCACAAAAATTAGAAGTTTTGAGTAATGGGCCCCATTGCTTCTTTATTCTGTGCTCCATCCCATGAAACTGGAGCTGAAATCTGCAACACAGACCCCACTGCTCCACTGCCGACAGACCCAATTTCAAATGGATAAGCAGCCTATAAAATTAAAGTTTCAAATTTGTCTGTGACATAAAATATTTATTTTATGCTGATCTCTGAGGCTGAAGGCCCCCTGATACTGTGAGCCTTACTGCATTTGCATCTCATGCACCCCCTCTGGTCACAGCCCCGGGTGGGCAGAGGGTGACAGTGAAAAGGCAGAGATACCGAATAAACACTTTTGTTCAGTATTCACAAAAGAAGAGTAGGGGGACGTACCTAAAGGAAACAATAGAAGCACTCTGGATAGGCAGGTCTATACCAGTCCATTCACTGAAGAAAGGGTCCTGAAAGAACTCCTAAAACTCAAGGTGGACAAGGCAATGGGACCTGATGGGATTCACCCCAGAATTCTAAAATAACTAAGGGGAGAACTAGTCACACCACTTACTACCTTTTTTAACAAATCATGAGAGGATGGTGTGGTACCTAAGAACTGGAGGAAGGCGGATGTGATTCCCCTTCACAAAAGTGGGAGCAAGGCAGAGGCAGGAAACTGCAGACCTGTTAGTTTGACCTCAGTGGTAGGGAAAATGATGGAATCACTTCTGAAAGAAAGAGTTGTTGAGTACCTAGAAGTCAGCGAGGCACAGGACCCAAGGCAGCATGTATTCACAGTGGGAGGGTCATGTCAGACAAATCTAATAGATTTCTTTGACTGGGTGACCAAAGTAGTAGAGCAGGGAGGGGCTGTGGACATGGTCTACCTAGACTATAGCAATGCATTTAGCACAGTCCCACACAAAAGATTAATAAACATGTTAGTCAGCCTGGGAGTGGGTCCCAGGGTGGTAGCCTGGGCAAAAAATTGGCTGGACAACAGGAAACAGAGGGTAATATTAAACGTAGTCCATGCTGAAGAAAGGGGGGGTTACTAGTGGGGTACCACAGGGTTCAGTGCTAGGGCCTGTACTCTATAACATCTTTATAAGTGACACTGCAGCTTTGCAGATGACACAAAGTTATGCAACAGGTTTGATACATGGGGGGGTGGAAAGGATGAGAAGGGACTTGGCAAGGCTGGAGGAAAGGTTAACAGTATGGCAACTTAGATTCAATGCGAAGAAGTGCAAAGTAATGCACCTGGGAAACAAAAATCCAAGGGAAGAGTACACAATGGGAGGGAGGTACTAACAACAACAAAAGTGGAAAGGGACCTGAGGGTAGTCATATCAGATGACCTAAAGGTAGGCAGGCAATGTAAGAAGGCAGTAAGGAGGGCTGGGGGGATAATAGGATGCACAGGGAGAGGCATCACCAGTAGAAAACAGGAAGCTGTCATCCCTCTGTACAGACATTTGGTGAGACCCCATCTGGAGTACTACCTGCAGTTCCGTAGACCCAGTCTCCTCAAGGACATAGACAGAATGGAGGCAGTCTAGAGGAGGGAACTAAACTGGTGTAGGGTCTGCACCAGAAACCATATGAATAGAGACTAAAGAAGCTTAATATGTATACCCTTGGGCTGGCCCGGTGGCGCTGAGCGTTGAAGCGCTGGATGCCACATCTTGCACCATGTCAGTGACTCAGATTTGGGCCACTGGGGGTCAGCAGGGAAGGGGAAGGGATTTACCATCCAAAGGACTGTTTTCCTTTCCCTGGGGAGGGATCTGGGTTAATGCCATTCCTGGGTGGCTCCTGGTGAAAACCAGGGGTAGCACATGGAACACGTGGTGCTGAGATTTAGTGGCAGAGCAGCAGCAGATGTCAGCATGTTTGTGCCCAGATGTCATTGCACATCCGTGATCTGCAGGAGGAAACACCACCATGGAAAAAGAGCCCTGGAGGACTAGGGAGGTGATGAGGACTCCGTGGACCCAGCCTATGTTCCCAATGCTGGGTCATCCCTCCAATGGCTCCATATGACCCTCGGCCAGGATGGACACTCTAACTTCAGAAAGGTTGCCATGTAGGAGATGTGGACCCTCGAAAGGGGGAATATCTGGGGTCTGGAAAGTCCTGCTACGGGGTGACAAAGGAGGGATGACCATGGCGGGGAGTAGAGGCATGGGGTCAAGTGGGCACCTCTGAGAGATGCCTCAGTCCACAGGTGAACAAACAGAGTTAAAAAAAGATATATACCTTCCAGGAATGGAGGGACGGGGGGACATGATAGAAACTTTCAAGTACCTCAAGGGAATCAACAAAGTCCAAGAAGGTAGCATCCTTCTGAAAGAGAGATGTGCAAGAACGAGGAGGCACAATTTGAAGATGGGGGGTGTCACAGGGGTAACATGAGCAAGTATTTTTTCATGGAGAGGTTGGCGGACACATGGAGTGGCCTTCATTAGGAGGTTGTGGGATCAAAAACAGTGGGGGAATTCAAAAATGGGAGAAACATAGTGCAATCATAGTGGAGGGTAGGAGGAAGTAGGCAGTTGGTTAACTAGGATCTGCATCTTATTCAATAGGTAGGGAAATGGGCAGACTGGGTGGGTCAAGTGGTCCTTATCTGCCATCAAAGTCTGTGTTTCTATGTTTCTAAGTCAGGATCAAAGATCACAGAATAATTTCTGTATAGAAATGGATTTGCATAAGTCACGAATGACTAATACCTACTAAATATAAAAGGTAGCACAAAAATATTTTTAAACACTAATTCATATCTACAGATGTAACCATACACAGAAAGAACTAAATAAGAAATACATAACACATATTAATTTAATAAATACATGGCCATAATTACAGTATTCATAACTGAATTTTTGAAAAAGCAGTAGTTTGCACTCTATGACACAGGTGTATTTAAAAAAAGACAGGTGTACCGTACAGTACAAGCCCTGCTGCTGTTACCACTTATAGGTCAGGGACTGGGCTACTGTCATTGTAGCCCTGGCATACTGACTGTGCTGTGCCTTCAACTGTATCTGCACACCGGGGGCCCCAATCCCCGGTGTCCATGTATTTATTTATTTATTTATTTATTCATTAATTTTCCGACTGCCCACTGAAGTTTGTTTCCTGTAATTCACCTCCTCCCCCCAGCAGAGTGGGACACTGGGGAGCCCACCCTCAGTGTCCAGAAATAGATACATTTTATATGTATACCTGCAAAAAAGAAAACTGTCCCTGGACATTTTTTTTTTAAACCTGAAATAAAGAAAATGGTCCCTCATTATTGCCACTGTTCCCCTCTCCCATCCTGACCCTCCCATTGAGCACCCACCACACCACCCCCCTTTACTCTATACTTACCTCTGGATGTCATATGCTGTCATCTTCTGTGGAGTGGGACACGTCTGCACGCTTCAAAGTCGAACCTCGAACTGAGGAATAAAGCTTACTGCCGTATAATGTATTTGGCGGTTAGGAGCTGGTTGCACTATGAGACACAGCTGTTATTTAACAAATGACAGCTGTGTCATATAGTGTAACCCTTACTGCTGTATAATGTATTTGGTGGTTAACAGATGTTTGCACTATATGACACAACTGTCATTTAACAAATGACTGATGTGTCGTATAATGCAATTCTTGCTGTGTCGTGGCTTCTTTGTCAGGGACATATATGTGTGTGTGTGTGTGTGTGTGGATGAAACATTTGCTGTACTGATGCCATAAGCTAACTGTCACTAATGAATAACAGACTTACTAAGAAAAATGCAGTAGGTAGAAGTTGATTAAAATGATGCAGTAGCTTTCACTTGCTATCATGTGTTTGTGACCCAAAATCACAACACTGCTTAGCTTCAACATTGAAAACACAAACAGCGGTAGTTCATAAATCCATTACAAGAGAACTGAAAATAACTTAGGACAACAACTAGAAGAACAAAAATCTCCATAGAAGAAATACACATTTCAATGCTGGCATACACAAAGGAATGAGTAATTAATCTATGTAATAGTATGCAAAGAAGGTAATGCTGCTCATATAACAGATGCAATATCTGTTTCTGCCTAACAGATGACAGCTGCGGTTAACAAATACAAAAGGATAATACTGAACAACTGCATTGAGTATCCTGAAATTAAATTTTCAAATAGATCACACATGTTGTGGATAACATAACATTTGTAGGTGCGACTCCCTCAGCTGCAGTTCGCGCTGAACATAGAAATCACAGTCTGGCAACACAGAAAGTTTAAAGAGCACTCCATGAAATACAGAAAAAAAAAGATCACACTACACTCACACAATCACAGTCATAGGCACTACACCAGGCAGCCTACATTTGCTGCTCAGGTTGGGATTTAGAAGTTACAAGGGGAAAGTGAAAAATGATCAAATCACAGGTGCAGATCAAATGCCAAAAATGAACTAAATCAAGTTGTCATGTCTTATTAAAAATAACATTACAATGAAAGACGCAAGTTAAATGATACATGACAGGCAGCCCCAAAACACAAGGGATTAGACATGCTTTCAGCACTATTAACTTTCAGATTTAGTTTTATTTATTCTTTGTTAACAGGGTAAGTAAGGCCCACGTGCCTGTTTTCTGGGGTGACCCAGGAGCTTTGGACTGGTTAAATGACTTGCTCAAAGTCACACAGTATGCAAGTGAAAGCTATGAGAATCAAACCCAGGTCTGCAGGTATGAAATTCATTCATAGCTCATTACTCTAACGTCTAGGCTATACTGCCAGCTAGCTCACTTAGTGATCACGGTAGTAGAGCACACAAACAGCTCCGATAATCAAAGTGCATTTCAAAACTACCAGAACATGACAGCATGTACAGCATGAGGATTATCCTGCTGACAGGGCCAAGGTAAGAATATAGTCCTACACAATGGTCCAACAGTCTCTTTCTGCTGATTGAGTCTGTGTTTTTTACCTCTCCTCTTTGTCAGCAATTGAACCAGAGAGACGAATCGGGGTTAGGGGTATTGTTTTTTTTGTTTTTTTTATTCTTTGATGCTAAGACTCCCACTAGGCACAGGTGCCTGTTTAACGTGTGATCCAGGAACATTTGAGGGGTTTAAGTGGCTTGCTCATTGCAACTCAGTGCTCATGTGGAGGTGCAGTAGTGAGAATGAAACCCAGTTTGTTGCAGCATTTTCTGAACTCATTTGTAACTACTAATCACCATATAGGCTGTACTGTCAGACTGAAGCTTTGCTCTACAATTCGCTATAAATAAAGTATTTTTTTTTTGTCAGCAACGCCAACTGGAATGTGAGCAGCAGTGGTTGGGTAGAGGGTACAATGGTAAGTAAAAACAACACTGGCAGTCAGCTGTGCAAAGGGGGAGGTAGTGTTTACTTTAGAAATAGCATGATAAGGCTTGATGTACCATCTTTTCCCAATCCAGACCCATACTAATTTGCCAACCACCATACCCTAGCTTTTTCAAGGCACCCAACGTTGCATGAGCTATGCAGCCTCCCAGCCAGTGTCATCCCCTCCCACCTCCATCACTCAGTATTTCAAATCCCTTGTACCACACACACTCTTCCTTAAGTCCCACAAAAGACTTGTTCACATGACTAGCAGTTGCATTCAATTATTTAATAGTTCTACAACTTTTCACATAATGCTAAAATATTCATCCTTCACCAGTCGCGGCGAGTAGTGCTGCACAGGTCAGTCTGGTAGCCCAACAGTCAAGGAGAGTGAATTTATTGTGCAGACTGTGTAATTGTGTGAGTCCTAGACTCCCTTTTTCCTTGCCTCCAGTAGATCTACTTAGTTCACTTGTCAAGATTTGACTGGACATGTCACCATTGTGTTTTTCATTAATATATCACATATGCAGTATTATTTTGGCCAAATTTCCCCCATCTACTAAAAATACCACCAATAGCTTAATCTGGTTCAAGGTCAGTTGGCATTCATCTGTATCCTCCTTCCCCCTGGGTCGTGCCCAAAAATAGGCAAGATATATATAGGGGGATATTCCTGACTTCAGGTAGTATGCAGTAAGAACACATCAAGGATTTGAAACAAAAAAAAAGGTTGTTTACAAACATACCATGAGCATGCATTTCAGTACCACGAAGAAAGAAGGATGATAAAACAACCAGCAAAATCAATGAATTTTACACAAGGCAAGCAATCATAAAATGTAGATTTTTAACTAGATATAATATGATGCAAAATAAGGTTGACAGTATCCCTTTAATGTATGAAATCAATAGCCAACAATATTAAAATGTGAATGGTGCAAATATAGCCGGGGGGGGGGGAAGTATCTTGCCCAGTCCCCTTGTTGAAATTCCCCTCCCTCCCACAGTGTGGGACACTGGGGAGCCCACCCACAGTGTCCTGAAATACTCTTATTTGTTAGTCATTTCCCTGAAAAGAAAAAAAGCGTCCCAGAACGTCCTTTTTTTTTTACTTAGAAAAAAAAATTGCCCCTCATGGTCGTCACCATCTCACTACCCCCAACCCAACCCTCCCACTAAGCACCCAACACCACATACCCCATTTACCCTATACTTACCTATGGAGATCAACCAATGTCTTCTTCTGTGGACAGGACATGTCTGCACTTTTTAAAGCCAAACCACAAACTGAAGAATAAAGTTAAGTGCTGTATAATGTATTTCAATGGTGTTTTCAACTTCTGTTGATATCTTTGCCATTTTTTTGTATTTTTTCACTAAATTTTCAACATAGGCTATTTGGGACCCCACCTCATGAACACTGTCACTGTCATTTCATTAATCGGGCCCAGAAGGAGATTTCACTTTTGCTTTGTGAAATTGCCTTTCAGGACTGATTAATGAAATGTTTGTGCCAGTGTTCATGATGTGGGATTCCAAAAAGCCCATGTTGAAAATCTGCTGGAAAAATTCTTACAAATGACTGTGCTACAGCCGTACATTAGGAATTTTCTACAAGGTACATAACTTTGGTAATTTACAATATTTTGACTCCAGATTTTCAACATGCCCTATTTTTACACCACCTCATGAACAGTACAGCTGTATTTTTTTACATCCTGTCTGAAACATGTTTTCACACATGTGGCACAGAATGACATTTCAGCACAGATTTGAAAATGTACACCTATGTGGTTTATGAGGTGGGTCATAAGAAGACTATGCTGAAAGTTTGGGGTCAAGATATTGGAAAACAAAGAATTTATTAAGTAACATTTTTTGCAGTGATGCCTGTTGCACCCCTGGGGAACACACTGCTTTACCATGCCAGTGAGCTGCGTTCAGGTGTGAACTCAGTGAGACACTCTTCTGGGACAAGGCTGATGTGGCAAGTGTTACAGAATACAGCACTAGTCACAGCCTGGGTAGGGATGGAGCAATGTTTTGATGCAGATGGCACACCCTGTGGTGGATCAGGGAACCCCACCCACAAGGTATCAACATGTGTGCCGGTGTCTGCTGGGCCCACGCACTGCATCAAGACTGCATCCAATATTGTACTTATCTCATCGCAAATGAGGATACAGTTCAACTATCACAAAAAGAAGGGAAATTCTTAGCAAAAAACTATGTTAATGCAGACATTAGGGTTCTAAAAACGCAAAGTGTACAAAGACGAGGAATGAAAAAACATTAGGGATTTGGGTCTCCAGAGTATTGGCGAATCAGTGGTGGGGTCTTACTTGGGGTTGTCAACCCTAATGCTCACTGCTACCCTGGATCAGACGAGGTCAAATGTGATGCCTTCACGCAGGGCCTAAAGGCTGCAGAGGACCCTGCACTTCAACAGTATGTAATGGTGACATATGCTTAGCAGTGCAGGGTTTGTTTAGGGAGATGATGGTTAATTACAATGTCTCTACACTTTTGGATAGATAAAGCACAGTCTCTGAATCAGGAGTTCTTGATGCTGTAATTTTCATGCAGATCAGTTCAGGGAATGCAAAGTTACTTGGTGCAAAAAAGCACACAAAGTCACCATTTGCGAACATTTTAAGATGCTTTTTGTCAGCCAATAACTAAAACAAGTAAGAGGCTTGAAAACCTGAAACTTTCAGGTTTGATAGAGGTTGGTCCAATGTGTGTTCTTTTGTGTTTTTTTTAAGTCCTGTGGTAAAGTAGTTTTTAAAATATCTATTAAAAGTCAGACCAGTGGCATGGAAGGTTGAGGCATCTGTGCTTTACCTCCTGCCATGCCAGCGATCAATGTTCATGGTGTGTGTGGGCCACCAGGGGTTGACTGGGGATGGAGAGGATTGAGTATCTGAAGGACTGCTTTCCTCTCCCAGGGAGGGAGGATTGGCATGCCCTCCGAATGACTGCCCCCAGGTGGAGACCCAAGGGTAGTATGAGACTGTTGGGCACCAAGGAAGGGAGGGAGGGTGCTGTGGGACTTCCACAGACATGCATGCATGCATCTCCACATATTCATGTCCTTGTGTGTGTCCCAGCATTAGGGATGGGTGAAAATGGAGGATAACACCCTCTGGCTGCGGGTGATGACAGACCCTCTGCTGGCTCTGCACCTGGCGACCGGGCAAAACTCTGGAAGGTAAGTCCCAGTGATACTGGAGTGACTGGGCTGGGGGGGGTCATTCAGAAGTGGGCAGCTAGGGGCAGTAAGGCAATAAAGTGCATATAAAAAAAATTAATAGAAATGTTCTGTTTCTGATCAAGCACAGTTCAATAAATCAATGCTCTGTTCATAACTGAATTTTTGCAAAAGCAGCAGCCTGCACTACACAACACAGCTGTCTTTAATAAATGACAGCTGTGTCATATAGTGCAACCCCTGCTGCTGTCGCTACTAGTAGGTTAGAGACCCTCCCAAAGGACCCTGTGCTCCCACAGGGAGGTGAAGATTAATTACAATGTCTCTGACAGATACTATAGACCCTGTGTTGCTATGCAAATATCCCCATTACATACTGTGAAACTGCAGGGTCCTCTGCAGCCTACCCACCCCCAACACATGCATAATTTCAAGAGATTTATGGTACCTTACCAAGCATGATAAATTTTGTGAGCATTGGTCATATGGTTGCAAAATTATTAAAGTGCAACCCTAAGTGTAGTGGTGCAACCACCATGGTTCCACAGCATGTGGGTGTACTCCCAACACACCTTCACTCATAGCTATATATTTGTTTATGGCTGTGCAAGCACAGGTTACTATAAAGACTGTACTCTCAGTCAGACATATTTTTCCATACTGTGGGATTCTGGACTGGCATGCAAATGTCACCATCACATGATGTTGGAGTACAGGCTCCTGCACAAAGACATCACATTTGACCTTGTATGTCTCAGAGTAGGGGTGGGCATTAGGGTGGACACCCCAAGTAAGACCCCACCACTGATTAGCCAATACTCCGGAGGACCCAAATCCCTAATGTTTTTTCATTTCTCGTCTTTGTACGCTTTACGTTTTTAGAACCATAATGTCTGCATTAACATAGTTTTTTTGCAAAGAATATATATATATATATATATATATATATATATATATATATATATATACAGTAGGAGCTGTTTAATTGGGATGCCCTGGTGGTGGACTTTTTGTCCCCATTAAGTGGCCGCCCCGTTTAACAGAAGTCATTGAAATGGCTTGTGTTACACACAGTACAGCTACACTGGCATCTGAACTGTACTGTACTGTGTAGTGTCACCTTTTTTGATTTGATTTTGATCTTTATTACCATTTATTAGCAGTACAGTACTTGTTACCTGGATCAGACTCCACCTACATACTGAAGCTGGTAATGGTAGCTCAGAAGGTAAAAGGAGAGACCGCATTTTGATTCGGGGAGCTAAGATGGTGCAGCAAACTGTTAAATAAGAAACAAGTAGAAAACATGGAACTGCTTCTCTCTCTCAATTTAAGCAGACAAAGAGAGAAAGAGAGCGAGAGAGAGCTATCATTCGGTTGCAGCGTGGTTGCGACTGTGTATGAGGCAGCATGCGAGAGAGAGAGAAAGAGAGAATGAGCAAGCAAGACAGGAGCAGCACATCCATCGATTCTGGAGAGCTGAACACAAAATGGACCAGCAAGAGAGGAACAGCACATCAAACAAGAGAGCCAAACAACTAGCGAGCATACTCTCTCTCTCTCTATTCCCCACTTAAACAAAACTGCAGACGTCAGTCGGTTGCAGCTGTGTGTGAGGCAACACGTGCGAGAGAGAGAGAAACCAAGCAAGAAAGGAACAGCACTTGGTGAGCGGATTTTTTATCTCTCACTCTCTCTCTCTCTCTCCCCCTCCAACTAGAGCCATCAGTGCTTGGTTGCATTTCTGCCTACCCCCACTCAGGTTGCTCAGCAGTTATTTAGTTGTTTGGATTGGAGTGGAGGTGACAAGTTTTGAGGAAGGAACAGGAGCAGCTAATCCCTTTTCACACATAATTAGGTGTGAAAAAGGATTAGTGGAATATCAAGAAGACTAATCTGGCTACAAATCCTCCCATTTATGCAGTGGGGGCATCCCCTTTACACTGATAAGAGCCTCATAGGATAACATAGCCACTTAATTGGTTCCCAGTGGGACGTCTCAATAAAGCAGACACCCCTATTAACCGCATCCTGATTAAGTGGCTTCTACAGTATATATATATATTGCAAAACATTTTTTTAATGTTCCAGTTAGGGTCAAAGCAACAAAAGTTGGGAAATGAGGCATTAGAGTTTGCAACCCTAACACCCCACCCTCCCAAACCAGGCCAAAAGAGCAGGTGTGGGGTGTGCTTTGGGCTTCTCAAGCCTAAAGCGCACCCCATTCCATCTGTAAATAGGGTCAGATGTGTACGCTTTATGAGAATGAGGTGAGTGTTAGGCTTGAGAAGCCCAAGGTACAGTATATGGTTAGGGTTTATTGTGCATGAATTCAGTGACTTTCAAAAAGTTAATGTAGGACAGTTCAAAGGCCACAGAACATTGCTGTAGTAGTCTTCTGATGTCACAATGATACAGCTTTTCCTCCTTGACATTCCACCTGACTAGACTAAAACATACTCTGCACAAGAAATTCAAAATGGTGGCTCTGCTTAGTAAGTGGTCCACTGAGACAGTGTGGACACAGATAGCCATAGTCCTCTCCATGTTACCAAACAGTATTAATCTATCAGTTTTTCTTTCTCTCTCTTTTTTTTATATATTGCCTGTAAATCTTCAGAATGTCATGGGAAGAGCAAGAATGACTGTTAGAGGCAAGTGATTTGGTAGAAGACTGAGGTGCCAGGAGACAGCAGTATGAAACCTTGTGAAATTAAACTTGTAAATATGGGGGAACCATATATTATATGAAAGAGTGTATGGGTGACCATACACAATAAGGCTGTGTTTCCATCTCAGGAATGTGATGCTATTAAAGAGACATCTCAAGTTTTGCTTTTGCGGTCTGTATGACATCACGATATCCTCTTGATGGAAAATCAGACTTGCTGTGTATGGCATCCATACACTATTCTATATGTGTTTAGATTTATTGTAGGAAAAAGAAAAACAATTGACTCCAGATTCACTGCTCGTCTCCTATCAGATTTCAAACTTGTTCCTCACAACAAATAGAATAATAGATAAGTGTGTATTACAAGACAGTAATATCATTGAGAGGTTTTGGGGACATGGAACCTCGAGAGTGAAGCTCGAGAGGTCCTAAGGTCCCCAAAATCTCGAGATGGTATTATTTCCTGGTAAAACACTTATCTTTTTGTTATTTTTTGTAATATATGGATCCATTGATAATACTACAGTTAGAGAAGTCCTTTGAACTATAGTATTATCAGCAAAAATGATAGTATTATCACTTTTCAGGATAGTATTATTGAGAGTAGTGATGTATTACTGGGAATTTTTTGTATAACTTAGTATAGTATTATTAAGGCTTATCCACATATTACAAAGGAATTTGATATACTTGTGATGCTACAGAGCTGAAAAGAATATCATAACAACTACCGTTTATATCAACAATAACTGGTTCTAAATACATGAATAGCATTAACACTGCCCTTATTAAAGTTGTGAATGGCATCATAAAGACCATATATCAAGTTGCTATTGTTCTCCTAATGGTACCAGACATGACAATAGTACTGGACATCCTTGGTTATTAAATATTTCTTAACAGACTTAGACACTGGGTTGGCCTTTTTGACTCTATTGTTTCTCATTTTACCTCATACTGTACATTTTATTGGAAAATATTTTTTTAGTCTAATCAGTTTAATTCTGCACTGAAATTGATCTCATCCGGTGTACCCCAGGGATAGTCCCAAGGTCTAATTTTATTGACTATATTGTCGGAAGAGTGGCATCTGGGGTGTAACTCAAAGAAGTGCAAGATCATACACATAGTGAAGAGAAACCCTGAAGCCACCTATAGGCTGGGAGGGGAATTGCTGGCAATCACAAGGGAAGAAAGAGACTTGGGCATCATCATCCCAGATGACCTGAAATCATCCAAGCAGACCACTAAAGCAGTAGGTGAGGCTAGGGGGATGTTGGGGTGTATTAGTAGGGGTATCACAAGTCGTAAGAGGGCGGTAATGATCCCTCTTTACAAGACACTGGTTAGGCCCCATCTGGAGTATTGCATGCAGTACTGGAGGTTGCACCTGCACAAGGACATTAACAAAATGGAGGCAGTCCAGAAAAGGGCAACCACAATGGTACAGGGACTGCATCAGAAAATATATGAGGACAGATTAATGGAGCTCAATATGTATATCCTAGAGCAAAAGAGGAGAGAGCTGATATGATCAAAACATTCAAACATCTTAAGGGCATTAACAAGGCAAAAGAGTATAACATGATTCAATATAAGAAACATAGCAGGACAAGAGGACACAGCATGAGATTAGAGGGAGTCCAATTAAGGGGTAATGTCAGGAGGATCTTTTTCACAGAAAGGGTGGTGGATGCATGGAACAGCCTACCTCAGGAAGTGGTGGATATGAATAAAGTGCAAGGCTTCAAACAGGCATGGGATAGGCATAAGGGAGCAATTCAGACGAGTATGAATAGATAGGCCATTGACAGAATAAAGGCCTATGGCACATTCATAAGGTAAGAAAAAATGGGCAGACTGAATGGGCCTTGTGGTCCTTATCTGTCATCAACTTCTATGTTTCTATATGCATCCTGTCCCCATCTCAGCTGATATATAACATCAGTATTAGTCTACATCGTTGCATACTCAGTTGTGCGTAGCTTTAAAATCTATGTCTGATGTATATGTTAGCAATTTACTGCAAGTGAGATCAAAATTTGAATGATATCAAATTTTCTTAAACTACATATGTATAAGACTGAAATTTTCATGTTTGGCTCAGAAGGACTACTTGAAAATGTTCCTTAATCCACTATGAAATATAGGGATTTATAGCATAATCTTACTTGAAAGACATTTGAGAGAACCTAAGATGTTACCCTGGACTATACTTTATCCCCTGATTATCACATTGAATGTATAGATGAAAAAAAATCAGCATTTTATAATTTATATAACATACCTAATGTCAGACCTTCCTCTGTGCAATATGTATTTAAAATGTTGAAGCAATCTTTAGGTACAACCAAGCTAGACTAAGGCAACACCCAATTCACGGGTCTTGTTAGGTCGTCTTTGGCCAGATTGCGCTGGATTTCAAATCAGCAACTTGTGCAGTAATCAGGACCTAAACCAATTCATTTAACTCCTGTGCTTCAAGATGTACAATGGCTTGTCAGATTTTCTATCACTACACTGTGAGTTTTTGTAACTGATCAGTGATCCACTAATGAGCTGCTTCTTTAACTTCTCCAAATCAGGCTCACAGTTATCAGAGATATAGCATGTTGATTCTGGGTGCCTTCACTGTGGAAATTAGTCCAGTTTTGTGATAGACTTGTTGAGTGTCCTTATAGTTAAAAGTCTGCAGAAGAGACTGGGTGACTAAGGTCATGGATCGGGGGGAGAGATGGATGTCACCTACATGTATTTCAGTAAGGCCTTCTATACCATTCCACATAGATGACTTGTGAACAATCTGGGCATCCTGGGAGTAGGTCACAAGGTGGTAAACTGCGTTAGGGACTGGTTGAGTGATAGGAGACAGAGGGTCATGGTAAATAGTTCTCAATCTGAGGAAAGGAGGGTGACCAGTGGGGTTCCACAGGGATAAGTCCTGGGCCCAATCTGGTTTAATATCTTCATAAGTGACATTGCAGAGGAACTGGAGGGGGTGGTGTGCCTATTTTCGGAAGACACTAAGATCTGCAACTGGGTGGACTCTCCGGGAGGGGTGGAAAAAATGAGGAGGGACCTACAGTAGATAAACTGGAATAATGATCCAGAGTGTGGCAGCTGAGATTCAATGCAAAAAAGTGCAAAATCATGCATTTGGGGCGCAAGAACCCAGGGGAGGATTACATGGGGGGGGGGGACTGATGTTCACCAAACAGGAAAGAGGTTTGGGTAATCATATCTGATGACCTAAAGGTGGCCATACATTGTGCAAAGGCTGTGGGGACAGCCAGTGGGATGCTGGTGTGCATAGGTAGGTAGGTAAAGGTAGGTATCACCAGCAGAAGGAAGGAGGTGGTGATGCCACTGTACAGATCGTTAGTGAGGCATCATTTGGAATACAGTGTCCAGTTCTGTAGGCTGCATCTCTGTAATGATGTAGACAGGGCGGAGGCAGTTCAAAGAAGGGCAACAAAGATGGTGATGGGCCTGCACCAAAATTGATATGAGGAGAGCCTGGGATGCCTCAATATGTATACCCCGGAGGAGAGAAGAAACAGGGGAGATATGACAGAAACCTACAAATGTTTAAAAGGCATACAGTACAAGAGGGTAGCATCTTTCAGAAAAGGAGATGGCCTGGAACGAGGGGGCATGACATGAGGTTGGAAGGGGTAGACTTAGGAGTAGCATGAGGAAGTATTTCTTCACAGAAAGGGTGGTGGATGCATGGAATAGACTCCCATTGGAGGTGGTGGGAGCAAACACAGTGTGGGGGATTCAAACATGCATGGGACAGGCATGGGGAACCCTAGCAACAGGAACGAGGAGGTGAAGCCGGAGATCAAGTAGGCATTGCGGCTTTTACAGCAGGCAAGGAAAATGGGCAGACTAGATGGGCCTAGCAGTCCTTATCTGCCATCAATTTCTATGTGCTATGTTTCTAATATGTATAATATTTTTATTTATTTATTTAGCTTTTGTTGACCGGGTAAGTGCACTAGACAAATCCTGCCTATTTTCAGGCACGACCCGGGGGAGGGGGATACAGATGAATGCCAACTGACCAATATGACTATTTCTTAAATTTATCTCAGATATTCCTATTGTAGACTGAGGGCCAGATATTCAAAACTTTGCCCTGGAGCTAAATTAGCACTGCCCAACGGGCAAACTTAGCCCAGAGCACAAAGCAAACTATATTGGGAAGGAAATAGCCCAGTGCTAATCCTGCTGAATACAGCAGTCTAAGGAAGCCGGGCAAACCAGTCTGGGAGTGCAGGGCAAAAATAGCCCAGGAATAAGACAGCACTGAATATAGCAACAGGGAAGTGCAAACTGCAACTGCAGCTCATTAGACTCTGTAGCAAGCCAGTGCTACAGGTGAAGAACATTGTGTATGATTGCACAGAGATGTTTCAGAGCTACTGCAAACATACCTCTCAACCTCCTGCCTCATAAATCAGGGACAAGGCTTGACACAATCAGGGACAAAGGATTAAAATTAGGGACACACCTTAAAAACTGGTGATATCCACACAGGAAGCTGGTAGAATAAGTGGTTTAGCATAAAATGCATTTTCTAAGGAAGAACACATCAGTAACATTAATGTTTGACATTATGTTATTTATTTTATTTAGTTTTTGTTGACCGGGTAAGTGTACTACACAAATCCTGCCTATTTTCAGGCATGACCCAGAGGGAAGGGGGATACAGAAGAATGCCAACTGACCTTGAACCAGATTAAGCTGTTGGTGGTATTTTTTTAGTGAATGAAATTTGGCCAGGACACTAGGGAAATTCCCTTACTCTTTTCGATAAGTGCCATGGGATCTTTAACATCCACCTGAACTACCACCAATCCAGACAGATGGGACCTCGGTTTAAAGTCTCATCCAAAAGACAGCACCCTTCTTATGCTGCACTATAGTGTCAGTACTGGGATATTAACCCAAGTGCCAGATGTGGGAACTGAACCCACAGCCCTCTGATCTCCCGGCATCAGAGGCAAGTGTGCTACCTACTGAGCCACTGACACTGACAATTGTTATGCTTACATCCCCCACTGTTTGGTCACAGAAACACAATTTTTAGGAGGGACAGAGTAAAATTCTGTGGTAAAATCAGGCACATCCCTGAAAATTAGGGACAGTTGAGAGGTATGACTGCAAACAACAATGTAAGCCACACACTGCAGAACTGTGCTATGCTGAAGTGAGGTTTGCACGGGGCTAACCTGATTGCACAGTGCTAACACATTAGCCCGGTGCAAACTGGTTAGCCAGGGGCAAACGGGAGCTATATTCAAAGCTCCCATGCAAATGAGCCTGCTTAGGTAATCCATGGGCAACAGGCACATTTACATCTCATTATATGCTGCTTAGCATACACTACCATGCAGTTTGCCTGGTGCTATTGCATGGTGCACACAGCTCCCCCTTTTGGTTGGAATGGCAGTACGGGCTGGACGCTGCAGGCCAAGGCATGCCCACAACATCCTCTGTTGGTCAGAATGGTCTACAGAGCAATATGGCCATATCGAGATATACGGACACACACACACACACACACACACAGACAGATATATCTGTGTGTATGTCTATATATAATATATATATGTATATATATATATATATATATATATATACACACACACACACACACACACACACACACACACACACACACTGCCTGAGGACAGCCCCCATACCCCTCATGTGTCCAGCATTATGAGGATCTTCCCTCATTTGGCCCCTTACAACTGCTCTGTCCCTCATGGAAAAGGTGCTGCCCACACAGTGGATGTGCTATGCATGCAGACCATACTGCATGAATACTGTACAGTCTACAGCACTATATCTGAAGTATATATTGTATAGGTCAACACTATGGTTTCATAGTGTCCTGACCCTGTAATGCCACGATTGAGGATAGGTTCCTCATTCTGAGGGTCTGTGTCCTCATTGTCCCTTAACTTGAGTGTCCGAAATGTCCAGATTCCTCATTTCAGTGAGACAGTTGACAGGTATGACAGCCTTCCCCCCATTGATCCCCGACCACCCAGCACAGAAAATCCTGGTAGTCTAGCGGACCCCCCCAGCACGGATCCTGACACCTGTTCACAGTAACAGAAAATATTTCCCCAGTAGTCTAGTGGCCCCACCCCCCAAGCACAAATCCGACCCCTGTACACGTATTCATCATATTTTACCTGGTAGTCTAGTGGTCCCCACCCCCAAGTATGAATACCGAACCCTGGTACACGACATGTATCATATTTTTCCCTGGTGGTCTAGTGGTCTCCCCACTCCCCAAGCATGAATCCCAACCCTCTGTACACATATTTCTCATATTTTCCCTGGTAGTCTAGTGGTCCCCCCACCCTCCCAAGCATGAATCCAGACCCCTGTCCGCAGTGAAGGAAAATAATTCCCCGGTAGTTTAGTGGTCCCCCCACCCAGCTGTGCACCTCCCATTACACCGGAAACAGGGCATACCTCTGGAGCTGGCGACTGGGTCAGCCATCCTCTCTCCACCACGGCCAGCCGCTGACTGCGGTATTCAGGAGTGTTACCACACAGCACCAGCACTAATAAGGCTTTTGAATATTGCAGCCTCGCGCAAAGCCAGTGCTATTCCCGCACTATGGCTTTGAGCTCGGCGCAACGGTTTGAATATCTGGCCCTAAAGGTGCTGCTGGATCTGCTATGTCCTAATAATGTTACATGTTTATCATCAACATATGAATTCCTTGGGGTACAAATATGGGCCCATAGGACAGAAAGAAGATCTTTTGTTGATCAGTTTCACCCCCCCAACTTCCTCATTATGCTTAGCAGTTCTGTTTCCCTGTATATTGATAAACTATTTTTCATCACCTTTTACACACTTGCCAACCACAGCTCTGTGTCTGCCTTTGGGCTCCTAACTGCCACCCTTGTATCTTTAAGTTTAGTCTGATATTGCTGCTATTTTTCTGACCCTTGTTTCTCCTCAGTCTAGTGAAAGTCCATTATTTTAGCTCTCACAGCCTCTACCACCCTTTTTGAAAACCAAATAGGCATTTTTTTCCTGTTTCTTGTGGTGACCTTCCTTATGCAAGATTTAATTGCCTTCAGAAATGCACCCTTAATCCTACCCAATATTCTTCTACCCCCTTCATCTGGTCTACATCCATCAATTTCACTCAAACCAGTTCCTGCATTTGGCTGAAATTTGCTCATTTGAGGTACATAACCACTGTCTTTGGGGGAGCACCATTGTTCCCCATTGCCATTTTGAACCACACAGTGCTGTGGTCATTAGAGCCCAAGGATTCCCTCATTGCCACCCCTCTCCATCTCCAAACTGATGAGTATAAGGTCCAGTATGACATTCTTCATGTGAGATCCATGACTAGCTGCACCAGTAAGCACTCCTGCAACGTATCTAGCAGTGCCTGACCCCTAGTGCACTTTGCTTTAGGAATATCTCAGTCACTATCTGGCATGCTTAGGTCCCCCACTAACACTAGGTCGCCTTTTGCTGGTTCTCCTCCAGATTTTTTCTCCCAACTTCCTGTTCCCTTCTTTCTGCCCCAGTGGTCTGTAAACCACCCCTAACAAACATATTCCAACAACTGATATCACCTGCAACCAGATAGACTCCACTCCCACTTCTTTGTTGATAGTCCTATCACCTCAATTCCTGCTTTAATATACAGGGCTACTCCCCTCCTTTGCCCCTGCCCCATCTCTCCTAGTTAGGTGTAACCCACAACTGCCAGATCCCAACTGTTTTTTCCACTGGACCATGTCTCCATGATGGCCACTAAGTTAAACTTGGCCTTTACCACCATTGCCTAGAGTTCACTAATCTTATTATTCAACCTTCTGACATTTAGACAAAACATTCTTCACACACACACACCTTACTCTCTCCTTTTTTATCTGATCCTATCCGAGTGCCATCTCTACAGTGTAAGCTGTAAGACCAAGTATAAAATGGAACAAGTTCAGTTAATAAATTGTATTCTTATTAGTAAAAATTGCATGAATATAAATAAACTGATTACAGAGACATCTATTAGAGACAGATAACAAGTTAACAGATTGATAGAGCAAACACTGATGAGTATAATATAGAAGTCCGGTAACAAAAAAAAAGACATACATACAGTAGATACTGATGGCAGATAAGGGCCTTTGGTCCACCTAGTCTGCCCAATTGCACATGAAATTTTGCCTCCTATAAGCTTCTCTTGAACTGGGTTTTCCCCTTCCCCCAACTGCTAGGATCCCCCCATGCCTATTCCATGCATTCTTGAGTCCTGTAATTGTTTCAGCCCCCACCACCTCCTCTGTCAGGGCATTCCACTTGTTCACCACCCTTTCTGTGAAGAAATACTTTCTCATATTACCACTGAATCTCCATCCTTCCAATTTTATACCATGACCTTTATTTCTGGAATATCTCTTCCTCTGAAAAATAGTGTGTTCCTGCACCCTGTTCCTCCCTGTGAGGTACTGTTATGGCCCTATCATAAGTCCCTTCTCCCTCCTCTCCTCCAGGGAGTACATATTCAGTTCCATCAGCCTGTTCTTGTAGGACTTGTGATGCAAACCCCATACCATCTTGATTGCCCTTCTCTGAACTGTCTGTACCCTGTCTATATCCTTATGTAACCTCCCACTGGCCCCCCTTGTTTAACTAGTAGGGCTTCTCCTCACACCACAAATTCTAGGGGGGTAAAGAGAAGGGTTTACATTGTAAAATCTATCCATGCCCTCTATGCAGCTACAATGACCACCATATACAAGGTGGACTAGTCTGTTAAACAACACAGACAACCAAGTGTGGCAACTACCTGGCACATACCTGGCAGGGACTAATTTCCATGGCCAACAACCCAGGTCCCTGGGAGAAAACGTTTGCTTAGGACTACGCTAGGTTTGCACTTCTGGACTGGAGCACCCAAGTAACTCCAGACACAAGGAAGCAATAACATTGCTGTCCAAACCAGGTTGGGGTTCTAGAATGTGGCTTTTATTCACGTAACAGAATAGGAATAATCCCAAAGCGAAGATAGACCCTCATAGGGCTACACATACTGGTAATGCAGATTTCTGAGGTATAGACATTCCTGAATTCCCATTTAGTATAGGATGAAGAAAACATACACTGGTGAACACACTGGTTCCTACTGGAAATTGACACTTATGGCCAGGTACTGATACTGTTCCCATATTTCACAGGAGTAGAGGTGGTACACACAACTACCAAGGAGCACGTTCAGGCTCAGAACTTTCAGAACCCACAATACTGTGGTAAATTGAAAGAAAAAACAACCCACTATAGGGGTAAACATTCTTTTCAGGCACTGGCCAATTGCACTGAAGAAAAAGTAATAGGTGCCCTTCAGAACCCATAGAGGTAAACTAGTTACTCCTCCAAATGGGGGGGGGGGTCTCTCACCTTTTGCTTCCAGACTTATACTTGGCCATTCATCCGGTTAATAATACCACACAACTTTAAAAACTGTAGAAGTTGTCTTACTGTAAATGTTTATCACACTTAATGTACTATACACACCCTCTGGTGTCAGAATTAAAAGTTCTGTACTTGGACAGTCACATACAGGACTCCAACATAGGCAGAAAGCTTTTAAAGCAAAGTCTAGGTGGCAGGGTCCCTTAGTTAGAGAAAAACACCTTACAGGCATTGCAGGCACTCCTGGGTTTTACTCAGAAAACAAACAAGGTACTCACAGAGCAGTTGTCACAAGGCAGCTTCAACAGTCCAAAAAGGACCAGGGGATTGCCCCTGCATCCTGAAGTTCACCCCATCCCTCCTGGGATGGCTCACTGTGAAAACCATAGAACAAGGTCTGCACCACTTCCAGAACTGGTAGAGTTGTCAACCACTAGGGTGAGAACTTAAAAAACACAAACTGGTAACTCTCTGACAGAGCTGAATGAGGAGCTGCCTAACACAGCAGCCTCCTCCACTGAACTCCAACTACAGACTCCCGAACATTCTAACACTAGCTCCCTAGCAGCTGGCCAGTGTGGCCCATGCTGCTGCGACAGTTGTAAATGACATCATCCCTCCAGAGCTCAGCAGAGACTGAGAACAGAGAAGTACAGAGTGAAACCCATTTAACTGGCATTTCACTAGCTGCCTTCCCTGCCTACCACTGATTTTAACGGGGATTCTAGTAACCCTTGGGAATGAGGGGGTTACACTTACATAAGTAAGGCCTCCAGAACTGGATACTATACTCCAGGTGTGACCTCACTAATGTCTTGTACAGTGGAATTATGACCTCTCTTTTCATGCTGGTGATGCCCTTGCCTATGCATCCCAGCATCCTATTTGCTTTACCCACTGCCTTCTCGCACTGACTGCCAACCTTTAGATCATCCGGGATGATAACCACTAGGTCCCTTTCCTGCTTGGAGCATGCTATATCCCCCACCAAGCTGATATGTTGTTTTAGGGTTTTTGTGCCCCATGTCCATTATTATGTACTTTTTTGCATTAAATCTCAACTGCCACACCCTTGACCATTTCTCAAGCTTCTGCAGGTCTCTCTTCATTCTGTCCACTCACTCCGGTGTGCCCTCTGTGTTACAGAGTTTTGTGTCATCAGCAAACAGGGAAATTCTCCTTTCTATGTTGTCCGTAATGTCACTATTAAAGATGTTAAAGAGGACTGGATCCAGCACTGATCCCTGTGGCACTCCACTTGTCATCCTTCCCTCTGTGGCATGACAGCCATTTACCACCACCCTCTGTGTCCTGCCATCCAGCCAATTCTCCACCCACCGCATTACTGTCCTACCTACACCCATATTGCTCAGCTTATTTGACAGCCTCCTATGTGGCACAGTGTCAAAGGCCTTACTGAAGTCCAGCTAGGCCATGCTCACCCCCCCCACCACGATCCCTCTCCCTTATCAGCCAGTCACAAAACTCAATGAGACTGGTCTGGCACAACCTCCCCCCAGTAAAACCATGCTGCCTTGGGTCCTATAGACCATTGGCCACAAGGTGTTCCACTATTCTCTCCTTCAGTAGTGGTTCCATAATCTTTCCCACTACCGAGGTGAGGCTGACCGGTCTGTAGTTTCCCACTTCCTGAAGTTATGCTGCGAGGGCTGCCTGGTGCCCTTCTGGATAGCTTTAAGCGGGGTTGGGACAGAGTCAAGGGCAGGAGTAATACAGACAAGAGCACAAAGAGGGGAAATACCAGGAAAGGGGAGGAAGGGAGGGGTTTGGGTGGGGCTGCGGCTGGGGCAGCTGTAGTAATATGAAACTAAGAGCTGCACAATTGGGAAGACTTGATAGACCTGTGGGCCTTTTTCTGCAGGCAATTTTATATGTTTGTATGTATGTTCTGTGCCATTGGTTTTGCTTTCTATTGCTCCTACTCAAGCCCCAAATCTATAACTTCATGCTGTGTTTTAAAGGGACACTGTCAACCTGTTTTTCATCATATTATTTCCAGTGGAAATCCCACATTTTATGATTGCTTACCCTCGCTAAGATTCACTGATGTTGCTGTTTGTTTTGTCTGTCTCCTTGTTTAGTAGAACTGAAATGCATGGCAATGTATATTTATAAACAACCTTATTTTTGTTTACAATCCTGGTTCTGTTCTTACTGCATGCTTCCTGAGCATAAGAAACACACCCAAACAGTTCAGTCACTCACAAGGCAGTAGCCTCCTAAGCTCCCATTGTATCACGAGGGGCTAGACTGTTTTGTGAGTGTTCCTAAGTCCAGGAAAGCTGCATTTGGAGCTGATCAAGGAATGTAAACAAACCTGTTTTGGTGTGATCACACCAATATGTTGGACAGTCTGTTTTTTACTTTTTTAAAGAAAATATGAGTCAGAATCAAACTGCCAGCTACATCAACAATCTTTACAGAATGTTAGCAATCATAAAATACGTTTTTTAAACTAGGGACACTTTGAGACCTAAGGGGGTTGACAGTGTCCCTTTAACAGTTGTGTTGGTCATAGCCTCCTTCTGCAGCATGATTTGTGAAAACATTTGCTCTATTTTAGCCATAATTGGCATCTGGGCCTCCTCCATTGGTGTCATCATTCTTGGGGCCTACTTGCAGCACTGTGTGGGATGCTGGTCATAGTTTTGGCTCAACTATTCAAATAGAAAATTCCACTGAACTAAGAGATAACTGCAGATTTACTGCTGAGGCACTGAATTATAAAGAATCTAATAGTAATAGAAAATATTCTGAAGCAGTACTGTAAACATACCCTCCACAATATATTACAGAGAGAGAAAAAGGGATGACACTAGTTATTTCTTCACAGAGAATGAAACACTAAATTTATTTTTATAGAAAAAGCCCAATATGATCATTAATTTGGCAGCAGGTTTAAAGAGGTGAAGATCAAAGAAAGAGAACTGTTGGAGATGTTGCCTGACCAACGATCTGAATGGATGTCTGACCACTAGGCTACCCTATTAAAATCCATTACAATTCATCTCAGCAGCAATTTCTAATCAGCCATATACATTTCTACAGCATGCAAAAACACTTCTGCAGTTAATCTGCAGTTATCTCTCAGTCCAGTGGAATTTTCTGTTTGAATAGTTGAACCAAAAACATGACCAGCATCCCACACACTGCTATGAGTAGGCCCCAAGAATGTTGACACCAGTGGAGGAGGCCCAGATGCCAAATATCTTCTCAAATCATGCTGCTAAAGGAGGCTATGACCAACACAGCTGTTAAAACACATCATGAAGTTATAGATTTGAGGGGTTGAGTAGGAGCAATAGAGAGCAACACCAATGGCACAGAAGAGCACCAGGCAGCCCTCACAGCCCAACTTGAGGAATAGACATGGACAATACAACTGCTGTGAATTCGGGTCAAGGATCTTGAGAATCAGAGCCATAGGAACAATCTCCAGTTTGTCAGGTTCCCCAACCAGGAGAGGAGCCAGACTGTTCCCTTATTACAATAAGTCACCCCCATTTCTGGGTAAATGCCAGTAAAAATAGCAGAGCCCACCACTCCCTGGCCCTGATGCTGAAGCAGGGTTAAAGGCCATAGACAATAATTGCGAGACAGGTCATTCTGCGATTAGCAAGAGAGCAGGGGCCACTGACCTGGCAAGGGCATTGCATAGAAATTTTCCCTGACTATTCCCGCAAGCACTCGAAAAAAAGGCATTCCTTCATGGAAGGAAAGAAATCCTTACACAGCTTCATCCTCACATAATCCTTCAGGCATCCCTCCCAACTGTCAGTCATAGTAAATTGGACTACCAAAACTTTTGAGATCCCTGAATAGTCTAGGCCTTTCTACTTAAAACGTGGTCTGACCATGGACTGCAAAAATTCTCTGGTCAACATCTGAGCATGGAAGACAATGTCCATGAAATGGAGACCACCTTGGTGGCACCTCAGGTCTACCCATCAGATGGAGTGGAGAACAGGGATCCACATACCGAAGACCCATGCTTTCCACCACACAAGAGCCAGAGGCACCAACTTAAGAAGAATCAAGAGACTCAGAAACATACAGCCACATGTCCCAAGATCCCACAACCACAACAGAGTGACTCCATCTGTGTCCAGATTCATACTCCACCAACAGGTTTGCTGCTTTAGCCCAAACACTACTGACTGCACTCTTGGAGAATACCAGCAAGCCCCCTCAAGATCATCCACCTGCACCAGCACAAGTGCTGACAGAGTGGATGTCTTGGGCAGCAGTCATAGTGAGTACCACCCTCCCCAAAATTGGATCACAGAGCCTAGAAGGACCCCAGAATCCAGCTGCAACCCTGTTCAATAGCAACACAAAGCTGACTTGACTGGATTCATGTGAGTACAGATTTATATAAACAGTTTTCAACTGTGAAGTGGCATATTAGACTTCGGGCAAGAGGAGTAAGAAGGGGAACAAGGTGTGTGGAACACAGGGCAGGGTTGTTCTGTACTTGGGACTATGTTTGGACTTGCAAGGATGTTGAATAAACTGATCCAACCTAGTCCAGCCCCTCCAAAATCTCTACACTGTTGCATCTATATGGCTGACTCCCATTTCCCTCCCACTCAAGTATGAAGGCCAGCAGGAATGTTCAAGAGGTACGATCTGACGCTCACATGTTTGAGAAGTGGCAACAACATCAGCCTGGAATTTTTCAGGCATGAAACAATGCTTGCTATTTGAACCTCCGAATGATTACTGGTGCTTTGTTCTGTAATTCTGACAATTCACTTGATAGTGTTGTATGTGTCTGGTAGATTACCTGATTGTGGTAATAATGACTAAGGGTTTAAAACTTGCTGTTTCTGTTTTTTTTTTTTTTTAAACACTAGCAGCTATGATCACCAGAGAACATGGGTGGGGAGGGGTATGAATTAAGGCCTCCACAGGACAACCTTCATCCATTGCCAACACCGGTCCCCCACCCCACCTACAAACATCATCCCAGGAAAGAACAGACAGGCAAAGGGTGAGCAAGAGTGCTCAGGCTAGCCCTTGAAACTATAAACCATAGGGAATCCTCCACACAGATTCACCTAAATGGCATCCATGTTCACCCTGACTAAAGGTGAGGGAGGCTTTAACCCCATCATTATGTAGGGCTAGAGGTCTCTGAACAGTCCACATATGGATCCTGAAAGATGTGTTCCATCCCCCCCCCCGCACAATCTGCTCCAGATGATCACTGAAAAATTACCCTCCCTGGGGGTTTGACCTGACTCTTTTAGTGCTGACTTCCTCAGGACTTGTTTTCACTGAAGTTCAAGGGCGTGAAGGGACCGGTACGACAGCTGATGACGAGCATCTCCACCACTACTCTGATAGGGGCTTAAGGGTTATGAAAACAACTGAACTGAAAGCTTGGTGAGGCTGACTTTGCAAAGATCATGAGGGAGAGGTCAGAGACTGGCTGTATTTTGCAGAGTCCATTTCACCATGGATGCAGCAAAGATGCAGATCCCTCATTCTCGAAGCAATGACAAACCCACATCAGCTCTTACGGGCACTTGGTGGGGAGCCCAAAACTGAATGCAAGATCATCAGCTCTAGCAGCAGGTACTATCTGGGGATCTAGGAGCATAGAAACATAGAAACAGAATTTGTCAGCAGAAAAGGAACACTTGACCAACCCAGTCTGCCCAGATGATCCCTGCCTAATCTGTCTCTGCAGACCCAAACTGGTCTTTGGTGACCTTCCCTCCTTCCTGCCTGTTTACTAATATTCCTCCATGTCTATCTCTCACATGCTTGAAGTCCCCTACTGTTTTCACCTCTACCACTTCTACTGGTAATCAGTTCCAGGCATCTACCACTCTTTTACTGAAGTAATACTTCCTCATATTCCTCTTAAACTTCCCTGCTCCAGCTTCATCACCTGTGCTCTGGTCCCGTGCTCTTCCTCATTCAAAACAGACTACCCTTATGCACCCTGTTCACACTCATGAGGTTCTGGTATGTCTCTATCAATCTTCAGTCTAGCTCTCATTTCCTTCGACGTATACATATTGAGATCCTTCAGTTTCTCCCCATAGGGCTTTTGGTGCAACTCCTGCACCAGTTTAGTTGCCTTCCTGTGGACTGCCTCCGCCATATATCCTTTATGAGCAGTGTGGCCTCCAGAACAGGACACAACACTTCAGATGGGGTCTCACCAGTGAGTGATACAGTGGCAACACCGCCTCCCTCCTCCTCCTGCTGGAGATAACTCTTCCAGTGCATCTCATTATTGCACTGGCCCTACCCATCACTTTGTCACACTACCTGCCACTTTGTGCTCATCAGATATGATAACCCCAAGGTCCCATTCCTGCTTAATGACTGACTGACAATACCTCCCCCTCTCCTACACTCAGTTCCAGGGTTCATACACCCTAAGTACACGATTTTGCACTTTTTGGCTTTTTGGCCTACTGCCATGTTCTTGACCACTTTTTGATATTCCCAAGATCTCTACACATTCTGTCCACCCCTTCTTGATTGCCCACCCTTTTACAGATTTTGGTATCATATGCAAAAAGCATACTTTCCCTTCCTGTGAATCTGCAATGTCACTAGTGAAGACATTAGGACCACTCCCCATACTGAGCCTTATGGTACCCTGTTGGTCACTCTTCCATCAATAAAGTGAGTGCTATGAACCACAGTCTTCTGTCACCTCTCCGTTAACTAGATTTTTAACTCATTCACTACTTTGGATCCCACCTCTGGGCTGGTCAATTTCTTAATCAGTCTCCAGTGTGTCACAGTGTTGAAGGCCTTGCTAAAGTGTAGATAGGCCATGTCCACTGCCCCCACCCACACTGATCTGTTTCCCCGGTCACCTAGTCTTAGAAACTTAGAAACTTAGACTTTGACGTCAGATAAGGACCGCTTGGCCCACCTAGTCTGCCCATTTTCCTACCTACTGGATAAGCTGCAGATCCTAGTTAACCAACAGCCTGCTTTCTCCTACACCCCACTATAATTGCCTTGTGTCTGCCTCAATCAATCAGGTTTGTCTGGCATGACCTTTTTCTGTAAATCTCTGCTGCCTTTGGTCTTGCAGTCCATTAGATTCAAGATAGTCTACCAACCTTCCTTTATCAGTGTTTCCATTAATTTCCCCACTACTGAGGTGAGAGTCCTTGGCCTATACTTGCTGGCCTCTTCCTTGCTGCCACCCTTACAGTATGTAGTGGGACTATGTCTGCTCTTTTCCAGTCCTTCAGAACCATGCCTGATTCCAGTGTGCTTTTGAACAAGGTCATCAGCAGGGCAGCCAGCACCACCCTGAGTTCTTATAGTACCATGGGTATATCCCATCTGGCCCCATAGCCGTGTCAACTTTCAGAGCTGCAAGTCCCTTCTGGACTCTGTCCTGTTAAAACGGACTTTAGTCCACCCTTCTTTTGTTCCTACCACTCCCAGGTGATCTGTCCCACTATCCATATACTGTGAAGACAGAGTAGAATTACCTGTTCAGGATATCTGCTTTTTCTTAGTCCCCTACTGCACAGTCTCCCTCTGGCATTCGCCTTATCTTCACGATCCCTCCCCTGGCTTTCCTCTTCTCACTTATGTACCTTAAGAATGACTCATCCCCTTTAGCTACCCCTTAGCTATCATTTCCTTTGTCTGCACCTTTGCCCCTCTCACTGCCTTACCTGCTTCCCTCTGTTTTACCTGGCACACCTCCCTGTCTTCCTCCATCTGCGTTTCCTTATATCTCCTGAATGCCACCTTTATTCCCTTCGCCACCGTGGCCATTTCTCTAGAGAACCATATCGGTCTCTGTTTCTTTTTTCTTTTACTCACTTCCGTCACACAGAGGCTGGTTGCCCTATTTATGCTCTCCCTTATTTTTCTCCACTATTCTCTATGCTTCTCTTGTACTCCCTCTATGGTAGGCAGTTTTTGAGGTAGTCTCCTATTTCATTAAAATCTACCCTCCTAAAGGCCCAGACCCTCCTCGTGTGGTTTGCCTCTGCTCCTGTCTTAATTTTAAACCGCACTGAACAATGATCACTGTTACCTAGGGGACTACCAATTGTGACATCTGCAATGCTGTCCCGGTTTGTAAGCACCAGGTCCAGCACTTCCCCATTCCTAGTGGCTTTTTTTTTTTGACTAGCTTCCTGAGAAAAGCCCTTGCTGAAGCTGCAAGTGCAACTGGAAGGCACCAGTCCACATCTGGCAGACTGAAGTCACCAACAGGCAATACCTCTTCCTTGTTTGCTATACTGATTATATTTTCCCCAGGTACCTTATCCAACTCCTTTCCCTGTGTTGAAGATCGGCATGCCACCCCTGTATGGATATCAACCCCAGTTTGTGTCTCTAGGATGACCCACAGCACCTTCAGTTCTTTCTTTTCCTCTGGGTGCCCCTGTACTTCCATAGCCTGGATTCCCTCCCTCACTTATAGTACAACTCCTCCTCCTCCCTTCTGCATTTCTCCTTATCAGACAGTTGCCTGATAAGGCCATATTCCTGTAAAGGCTATTGGTGCAGTATGACTCTGTTATGGCCACCAAATCCAGGCTAGCCTCCTCCATGACAATCTCCAGGTGTAGAATTTTAATACGCAGGCTCCTTGCATTGGTGCAGTGGCTCTCTATATCTTACACACTCCATTCCTGTCTCCCTGCTTTCCCCCTGCCTGTATTGTTCCCTGAAGATCAACCTGACCACCATCTTCCCTTTTTTCCCTCTCCATTATATGTCTTCTTTACACCTCCCTTCTTGCATTCTTGATCTGTACTGTACTGTTCTGTGCCTTATCCTCACCTTATCTTCATCTGCCTCTGCCCTGGGGAAGGGGGGCTTCCTCCCCTCGGACCTTCCTCCTTGTTGCTTCATCATCTGGGAGACAATTTTTGCCTTCCTTAGTATTTCACCCTCCCTTTCCTCCCTGGCTAGTTTAAATTCTCATCCAAGTAGCATTTGAACTTCCCCGTAAGACTGTGGTACCCATCCTGGATAGATGCAGGCCATCTCCCCTATAGAGGCCCTTATCCTCTCAGACTGACCCTCAGCCCCAAATGTAGCTAAAGTTCTCCTCCATGCACCATGTCTTCAACCAGTTGTTAAAAGTCCTGCTATGGAGTGCCCTTTGCTCTTTCCAGCTGTACACAGGTAACACCTCAGCAAACTCCAGGCATACTACCTGCTTATGGCCCTCAGCTCCCTGAAATTACCCTGCACTGCCCCTACCCTATCCCTTGCCAGGTCATTTGTCCCCAGGTTGACAATAACATCAATCTCCCTCCCATCTCCTGCTGCCCTACCAATGTTCTGATTTTACTCTACATCCCCCAAAGCCGAAGCACTAGGGAGGCACTTCACCTCCCTCTCCCTTCCATCCCCAACTCCCAAGTCTATCCCCCTAATGATGGAGTCTCTCATCAGCAACTGTTTCATCCTCAGCTGGTGGCCTCTTCCTCCCTCTGTTGAGACTCCCCTTCCAAGGACCCTCCCCCCCCCACATCCTCCCTTTCCACTGCTGCAGATGCCTCCTTTCAGCTGTCCCAATCCATTAGTATGGTGAATGAATTGTGCAGCAGCATAAGCTGAGGAACATGCACCCTTCTCACCACCCCAGCCCTCCCAGAGCCCACCAAGGTCCAACCACTCTGCCCAGCCATCCTCTGGGTGGAGCACAGACAGACTTGGTGCCCCTGGGTGGGATAGAAGTTTCTCTGTACTTTTGCCAGTTTGGCCCAGAATCCAGTAACCTCTACCTTGAACCCACAAAACTGAGTATAAATGAGGCAGCACCTCAATCTCTAGAATGTATACCAAAAGTCTGCAGCTCCACACCAATTACACTGCACCACCCCATCCTCTGTCCTTCCTTAACTTGTTTGTCTGTTGAACCTTTCCTATACCTTTCTGCCTCCTTTCTATGCCTGTTGACTTCCTGCCACTTCATTTATTTGTCTAAAATGTATTTGTTACTCTACCTTAGATGGGGTGCTGCAAACTTTCCTTTTTCATTTCTCGTACTAATAGCTGCCTTTTTCTAATGTCAACTACCTCTTACCCCTTAGTTGTTACACCACTAACTATAGCTACTTAACTTTAAACTGCCTATTTCAATATATCCATACAGTTTTTTGTTTTCTGCTACCTTGGTCGAGTGTCTCCCCTGCAGAGTCTCCTGTGGACTGTAGACTATTTGCAGATGCATAGGACAGAGCATCATAAAATCATCATAGAAGTATGTCAGCAGAAATGGACCCCATTGGCCCATTTAATCTGCCTTTTTTCCCCTCCCTATAGATAGCCCTGTCTCTATCAACTTACACCCCCCCCCCACACTTCCATGTCCTCCCTCTCGCTGTAGATTTCCATCCTCTATTTTCCCATCAGGATATCTATCCCTCACTCTCTTTTTTAAACCCACGTATGTATCCCATGCAATTTTAAATCCCCCCACTGTTGATGTATCGACCACCCACTTCGGTAGCTCATTCCAGGGGCCCACCACTCTCTCAGTGAAGTAGTGTCCTCTCTTATTACCTCTGAATTGACTGTCCTCTATTTTCCATCTGTGTCCCCTAGTTCTTGGGTTTTCCTTTATCTTGAATATACTCCTTTCCCTCACCTTGTTAATTTCCTTCAGGTATTTAAAACTTTCAGTCATATCCCCCCATCCCTCCTAGTCTCCAGTGGACATAGATCAAGCTCCTCCAACCTCTCCTCATATGTCCTCTGCTGCATACCATGCAACATTTGGTTACCCTCCTCTGTACTCTCTCTACCCTATCAATATTCTTCTGTAAGTGTGGTCTCCAGAACTGTACCTTATATTCTAGGTGCAAATTACCCATTGACCTGTATAGGGGCACAGTCGCCTCCCTTCTCCTGCTTGTAATACCCCTCCTTATGCATGCCAGCATACCGCTTGCCTTTCCAACCACTTTGTAACATTGGTTTGCCACCTTAAAGTTGTCTGAAATAATAATCCCCAGATCCCTCTCCTTCTCCATAACCTCTACCTCTTCTCATCTTAGTGTGTATTTGGCTTTAGGGTTATTTTGCCCTATATGCATTATTCTACAGTTTTTGGCATTAAATCTCAGTCACCATCTATCCGACAACCCTTCCAGCTTTAACAGGTCCTCTCTCATACTGTCCACCCCCCCGGGTGAATCTACTCTATTGGAGATCATTGTATCATCTGCAAACAGACTCTCTTTTCCATTCAACCCAACCAACATATCCCCAACATAAATTTTTAAAAATATCAGCCCCAGTATAAACCCCTGTGGTACTCCACTTGTCACTCTTTCCAGCATGGAATGAACTCCATTTACAATCACCCTTTTACTCCTGCCACAAGGTCAGTTGTACACCCAATTGGTTATTTTCTCTCCTAGACCTAGACTGCCCATCTTGCTCACCAGCCTCCTATGCAGGACTGTGTCAAAGACCTTATTGAATTCTAAACTGGCCACATCCACTGCCCCTCTCTGATCACACTCCCTTGTCACCCAGTCAAAGAAATCGATGAGATTCATCTGGCATGACCTTCCCTCAGCGAACCTGTGATACTTGTCACTCTGCAGCCCATTTTCTGCCAGACATTCCACTAACCTTTCCATTAGAAGTGTCTCCATAATCTTTCTCATTATACCCTGCTTGTTTTTCCTTCTCATACCGATGTACCTAAAGAACTTTTTGTCTCCCCTTTTAACTTCTTTAGCTATCCTCTCCTCTGTATCTGCCTTCACCCTCCGGGTTTTCTGCCTTGACGCTCTCAGTTTTTCCCTATAAATCTCCTTGTCCTCTTTGGCCTGAGTTCTTTTATATGTCTTGAAATCCCTTTTTTCCTCCCAAATGCCATTGATACCTCTCTACAATACTAAATAGGCCTCCTTCTCCTTTTTCTCTTTCCTCCTTTCTTAATGCACTGTTCAGTACCAATGTAGATGCTCCACTCCTGTGTGGTTTCACTCACATGCTGGAACATGAGCATAATGGGACACCCTGAGCAAGGGAGTTTTTTTATAGTGCTCTTGGAAGAAGGCACTAAGCCTCCAGAAGATCCACCCCCCCAATCACACACCTGATTCACAGGGTTTTCTTAACCTACTCACCCCTGATATTAATTTCCTGATTTATATTACCAACACTACTTGTTACAAACTTAAAGACAAGTCTCAAAGTGCCCAAAACACTGACTAAAAATCTCTTTTCTCCACTTACCTGCTTACACAAGTGACAGGCCCCCAAGCAACTTCAACGTGGAGATGTTCCGACTGACAGACCAGGATCCTGCAGCCCACAGAAAGGAGACTCCCGCCAGTGAACAGATGATGCAGAGGAAGGGCTGCTGGAGAGAAACAGATATGCAGTGCTCCAAACCCCCTCTCCAGGCCCATGAGACATGGATCTAGGCACACCCAACAGAGTGACTCCCCAAATGAACTCTCAGGTCTGACACCAAATGAATGAGGAGACATCCCTGCAACGTCTGTAACTGCTAATGTCCTTGCAACCCCTAGGACACGGAGGAGATCTATGGCCCTGAGGTGAAGGTATCTTTTCCCCTGAGTCTGACAACTGCAACAGACAACACACCAGGATTGCCACAGAGAGGAAGGATGACTGAACCTACTGAAGTCAGATAAGTGCCACGATGGGGCTCTTTGATTTGGTTTGGGTGGGAGGGTAGAGGTTTTGTCATTTTAACTGTGAAGTACTAAGTACCACAGAGCCCCATGTAGGCCACCCACCGAGGTCCCTACTTGGGGCAGTGGTAGGCCATGTCCCCCCATCTCAATTCTTGATACTCCATCCCGGCCTTCCAAGGCCTAATCTGGCAGTCAACAAGAGTTATGTGGCAAATGACTAAAGAGCCACTGTATGTTGCTTATTGTTGTTACATATCACCTGTAGTAGCTCCAGTTGCAGGATTGGGATAATTCATAGGGTGAACTTTGTGTTGAGGGATATTGGAGAACCCCAATTTTTTTATATGTCCTCCCACTGTTTCCCTCCTCCTCTATGGCTGTGCACTGGTGTTAAGAATGCATGAGCTGGCAGACATATACCTGCTATTACCCTAAGATACAATACAGGCTTGTCTACTGCACAACTTAGACCTGGAAGCCCCGGCCCCTCCCTGGTGCCCTCACCCTCTCCTTCCGATAAGGCAGACCCATACAGCAGCTGAAGTAAGGGATACCTCATCAGTAAAGGAATAGGTTGTGTAAAGAACCAGAAACACACATAAAGGAGTCAACTCAGGGGGAAACTTGGAGCAGCTTTTCTCTTGGCCCCCTGTATATGGCCATCAGAATGGCAGCATGCACGTAACCCCGTTTAAACTACCTTGCTCTTCACTCCCCTCGAACATTTTTTTGTGCTGCAATACTAGCCTAATGCAGATGATAAAACCTACCCAGCAGATCATCCCCCCTCTCCCATCCCCCCCACTCCAGAAGCTATGCTGCATTCCCCCTCAGAGTAGACATCTTGGTAGGTTACCAGGTGGCACTCCCTAGCCCCCATAGGCAAGTTGATACACCCTTGCAGAAGCTGCCAACAAGGTGTGTGTGAGACCCAGAATGTCAATCTTACCCCTCCAGCTTCTCCCACCACCGTTTAGTTACACACACCTTACAGGTCATGCTGAGGCTCATTTCCCTGAAGGAGATGAGAAGAGACTTTACCTCAGTCCCCATGGAGAGAGCTGATGGGCCCTGGGCAATGAAGGTCACTGGGTCGTGAATCCGTCTACTCCATAAGGTATCAAGCTGTGGCTTGTGTAAATAGTTATTATTGTTCAGTAGTGTGTAGTGTTATTTCTGTTTTGGTTATTGCAATGCAGTGTAATTTATGCACATGGTGGCTTGGTAATTATGTATGGTTTGGTGCAAGGATGCTCTCACAAGGGACTCAAGGTATGGATATGTCACTGACTAGAGTAGAGGGGCATGGTCTGACTCTAGGTTCTTCTGTTTCACTTACACTCTACAAGCATAAGTCTCCTAGAACTGGTAATTTGGGTGAGCTTACTTGTACTACTTGGAACATGAGGGGGCTTAATACCCCTGTGAAAAGGAAATAGGTGCAACATAGAAACATAGAAGTTGACAGCAGATAAGGACCACAAGGCCCATCCAGTTTGCCCACTGCTTTTTTCTTAAACAACTGAAAGATCGCACAACCTCGGGCAGAAAAAAATTATAAGTTTAATGTAAGGACGCCAACATAACAAGAAGCTCACAGATCAAGCTACAATGAAACCTCGACCAGTTTCATACTAACGGTATGTCATCAGGAGGGTGTATGTCTAAGGTACTAACAAATCTCAAATAATGGTCATCTTAAAGGCACAGTATTCATTTAGCATTATACACATATAAAAACATTTTAGTAAAAAATATTCCAATATATTCATTTATAAATTTATAAATGGTTAATACATATATAATCATTTAAACACCAATGGTTTGAAGTATAGTAAAACACCATGTGAAACCATGAAAGGAAGGTAGAATATAAATGTAGAGCAGTCATTTAACACTTATCACTACATAGTAACAAGTCCAATACTGCTGCAAAAATTCGATGTCATTCATCTTTATAAATACCAGCTCCAAATGGCTCCCCTTATGATGGATTGCCTTTATGGGAGAAGGACACAAGTTGAACATTTAGATACTGCAAATAGTTAGGTGTTGTGCTTCTGAAAAAAGACACAGATATCAAATGAATAGATATAAATTGAAAGATACAAATACAGATGCATAGATAAACCAACATACAATTATATGCATATGTGTGTGTGTACGCATGCATACAACAATATACACATATGAACACACACACATTTGCATAACCAGAGAATATACCTTGAACCAATACAAGTAAATTGGGCAAAATCCATCAATCTACTTATAGTTATTAGTACTTATTAACACCTATTCTATGGTATGATGAATAATTCATCATTACATCTTTCTCTTATTTTGAATGCATGGTAGCAACTCAAAGTGATCATTTAATCCAGGTGATCGTAGGGCCTCAAGAGTGTAGATCCAATAGGTTTCCCTAGCTCAAACCTTTTTGTCAATATCCCCTCCTCTAGGGCCTAAACGTACTACTTCTAGACCACAAAAATCAAATTTATGTTCCACACCATTCTTATTGTTGCAATGAATAGCTAATGCACTTCTCGTGTCATTATTGCTAATTGATCTCAGATGTTCCCCCATTCTTAATTTCAATGCTTTTTTGATTTTACCCACATAGAAAGCTCCACATAGGCACGTAGCCAAATAAATTACATTGCATGTTATGCAGTTTATGAAGTCCTTAATGGGGAAATTGTTCTCACAATTGCAACTAGTGAAAGTGTTACACTAAAGAACTGAGATACAAAATTTACAAGCACCACATTTATGCATGCCACCTGGCAGTGGCCTTCTTTGGGGTGCATTTATGTTACTACTCTGAAAGCTATGGACTAATCGGTCCTTGATGTTAAGTCCTCTTTTATATACCATCCTTGGTTTTTGTTTCTTTATATCCTCCAAATCTGGTTCACCCTCCAATATATTCCAATTATGGTGTATAATTCTTTGGACCTCACCAGAGTTTCTAGTATATGAGTAACAAAATTCATTCTACTAGCATCACTTTTGCTTTAGGTAGACAAACTTACCCTATCCAAGGTATTGACCTCTCTTCAATCATGATCTACTGTAATCCCTGAATATGCTCTATTGATAAATCCATTGCACATATCCACACAATTCAGTGCATACTCATTCTGCTCACTACAGTTTCTATGTACTCTAAGTAATTGGGCTTTAAGGATGTTAGAAATCAAATGGCAAGGGTGGCAACTAGAGGCATGTAGAAGCGAATTTCTGTCAGTTTCCTTCCTGTACAAACTGGTACTCAAAGTACCATCCATTTTTTTAGTTATTTTTTACATCCAGAAATGAAACCTAATCAAGACTGTCCTGCACAGAAAATTTCAAATTAAAATTGCTAGCTTCAAGGAACTTAACAAAATCTTCTAGCTCATCAAGTGTGCCAAACCATACCAAAAAAAATGTCATCTATAAAATGACAGCAGATATCAATCCTGTCATAATAAGGATTCCGCTGGACATCATAGACAGTTGTTTTCTCCCAAAGACACAAGTATAAATTAGCATAATCAGGTGCAAAAGTCACACCCATAGCAGTACCTTTGAGTTGTAGAAAAAACTGATCCTGAAACAGAAAATAGTTTTCAGTTAGGACATGTTCTGCACACTGTATCAAAAATTCCCTCTTGCCACCTGGAATACTAGCATCCTGATCAAATCAATATCTCAGGGCCTCAAGTCCTCCCTCATGGGGGATGTTGGTATAAAGGGGTATAATATCCATGGATACCAGAAACCATGATTGTTCTATCTGCATGTCCCCTAGGATTTCCAACATATGCGTCATATCCCAAATAAATGAGGAACGTCCTATCACATAATTCTTAATGTGTGCATCAACAAATATAGACAAGTGTTCCACAAGTGACCCTATGCCTGACCCAATTGGATGTCCAGGGGATCATGCAGATTTTTATGTATTTTTGGTAATACATAGATTACAGCTCTACTTGATGATCAACAGAAAGAAATAACATTTTGTCTTGTGTTATGAGGCTCTCTCATTCTGATTCATACAGAGATGAGTCCACAGAAGTTTTAAATCTAACAGTAGGATCAGAGGTCAGAGGTGAATAAAATTCGGCATCATCCAGCTGCTTTTCAATTTCCTTGATGTATTTACTGGTGGACATCACCACCACTGACCCTCCTTTGTCTGCTGGTTTAATAGTAAGTGCTAAATCTCCTTCTAAGCCTTTTAATGCATCAGCCTCTACTCTAGATAAATTAACAAAGTCAGGCCTACTGTTATTTCTTAACAATTCTGTGAATTGTTTCTCACATCTCTGTTCAAAAATCTTTACAGAGTCATCATATGGTGGCATAAAAGATGACTGTGGTTTAAAGCATCTTACCTCTGATAGCCCTGCAGTTATATCATCTTGGAATATGTCCATATCTTCAGTATTCAATCTGATATTAACATCTCGACCCATAGTGTCTCTCTTAAAAAAGGCTTTTAAATTTAAATTACGTGTAAAGTGATGTAAATCAATGAATAGATCAAATTCTCTTACATCAAGAGTTGGAACAAAGGATAATCCTTTCTTCAGTACTTTAGTTTCAACATCATTTAATTCTCTATGCGAAATATTAATAACAATTTGATCTTCAATTTCATCCCCACAGTTCACCATTTGTTCCTTTTGCCACAATCTCTGATGTTTCCGGCCACCTCTACGTGTCTGTCTGAAGGGCAATTGGTCCTGTTGTTTGGTCTGTGTCCTCCCCGAGTGTACTCGTCCTGTTCCTGTTCCTGGAATAGCACTGATCTCTTCTGGTCCAGTTGTTGCCGTTCTTCCTCTAAAAAAAGCTCCTCAGTGTCAGATTCACTATTGGATATACTATAAGAAGGAGAGTTACTTCTGTTCTTTAAGATTGATCTCCGCTGGGAAGTAAATTGAGTTGTACCATTTTTTTTTATAATTTCCACTTCAAAAATTAATTTTTCTATTCCAGTCCCAAACTCGATTATTTAAGTAATCTCTCTTATCTCTCTCCCATTTGGTCAGTTTAATTTTCTTAATCTTGCTTTCTTCTCTCTGTATTGTATCTCTCAACTTCTTTTTAACATTGTTGTAATCTGGATGGTTTTTAAATTGGGATGCTTTAATTTCTTTTTCAATGATGTCAATGGTCACTTGCTTCCTCTGAGCTTCATAATCTTTAATGACTGGATTAATTAATGTATCAGTCCCAATTTGCAATGATTGGTGCCAATCTGAAATGAAAGCATCTCTATCCCAGCCATAACCTGGTTTATTCATCACTCGCAGGCCCCAAGGTGAACGACCAACTTTAAGGTAAACCTCAATTGTTAATTTACCCCAATAGTGTCTTCAACCCCTCAATATTGCTCTTTCCAGTTCAGTAAATGCACTCTTGATATTTAATTCCCTATCATGTTCATTTAATTCTCTGTCAGGACCACCAGTTGCTCCTTGAATGGTATCTATATCCATATCTGTGTCTTTAAATACATTCTCTTTTCCATTTGTGGTAAACATAGAAGTAGCATAAGAACTAGATGCTTCCCCTATATGTGCATGGTCCAACCCCCTTGACATATTAATAGTGTCTTCTTTATCTTCTACATTTATCTTTTTATTTATTTATATCTTTATGTCTCTTTTACAAAGGATATAAGCAACTTACTGATATTCATGTAAATCCAATATTGAATACTTTTGAGTTTCAGAATAGCCTTAAAGAACATATCAAGTAATCTTTCTGGTATTCTCACAAGGATATCAATGTTATTTTATACTGCCTTATCCATCAACAAATCGCCGTTGTCACTACTACTTCAGAAATTAAAGATGGCTAACCACTGTGAATAAGAACCAAATAGACAGTCAAAAATGCAAGCAGACACCTAGATGAAATCGTTAGTATTCTGCCATTGTTGGTACTAGCAGACCTCTGTACATTGAAAAGGATATGTCGAGAAGTCATCCTGGAGCTCACATACAGATGTCAGCATTATATTATGCCATCTCCTCCATCAGCAAATCGCCACTACTGCTGCTGATTCAGAAAATAAAGACGGTTAACTGCTGTAGATAACAGCCAAAATAGACAGTCAGAATGCAAGTATCCTACTAGCACCAAGACAAAATTGTTCATATTCTACTGTTGTCAACACCAACAGACTTCTCAGCTTTTCACGACTTGAAAGAGATTTAATAAAAGTTATTCTACCAATATTGTAAGGTACTGTCTTCTCAATCAGCTTTCATATGCATCATCATGCTCCATACGGCTTCTATTAGAGACCAGGAAATTCTGCTGATTCAAAAAACATGGGTGGGTTGTCTCTCACTGCATTCTAACAGATTTTCAAAATGCTGCCTGCATTCATAACAGGCTTCCACAGGTAATGGCTTGAATTTTAAGAACTTCTGTAGACTCAAAATGCCATGTTGCTTACCCTCGATGTAATTATGGCAATGGGCCAACTCGCTTCCTTTGTTACATTTTGAATTGCCCACCCACTGGCCCTGTGGGAGTAGTGTTCTAATAAGGCTGAAGTCGGATGAAGCCCAGCCTATGGTATGCCATTTCTCCAATCGTGTTCTGAGTCCTTCAAGCTAGGAGGAGCTCCCCAGTGTTGATAGCACTCCGGATCTCCCTAAGCTGTGTTCGGCGGTAATGTCAACTGCCGTTCTAGTTGACTGTCTGTCTCATACTCTGCAGCTGCTGATCAGTCTACACGGGCCCCTTTCTCCCATGGGGCAGAACCTTCATGCTTAACGGACACTCTAACCACGTAGCTGTACACTCACTCTGTGCAATACTCTCACTAATCTGATTCTGTCACTAAAATTCTCCTGCTGCAACCTAGCTAACCATATGCATTTCTGTCTCCTACAGCTAAATAGCCTTAGGACCTACTCACCGAAAGGCATATGTATATACTACAAAAACAATATGGATCTGCGATGGCTAAGTATGAACAGTTAAGCCTTAGCAATGATGATTCACAATATTAATGGAATTTCAAGCTTTGTCTTCAATCTTAAATACTCCTGCTGCTAGCCATATCCCTGTATAAAGGGACTTCCCTAATAATTTTAAATTGTAAATTTTAAATCACAGTTGTTAACTTGCCTTCAGCCAGAGTTAGTCAGGGAACCATGCATTAGTACTTGACTCTGTGGGGATTGCGATCAGAGTTAGATTGGGAACTTTGCATCATAACTTGCCGCTGCGGGAATTGCTAACTGTACCCCGATGTTTCCCCTCTAGGCTAAAGTGCTAACTGATACTAGCTCAAACAGGGAAAATTTGTGCTAAAAGGTAGTGAGCAGTGCTTGTCATATGGCAACTAGGCCCGGGTCCTAAATTGCTCGGGTACTCCACTGTAGACGTGCCACTTGCAAGTGCATAAGAAGGGACTGGTGGTGAGTACCAGGATCCTAGACTATTGCCAACACTGGAGCTCCAAGTGAGGAGCCTATCATAGCTCCAAGATGCACCCTGGGAACTGGAACAAGGGCATCGCCCTGGCAATAATATATATTCTGGCCCAACTAGGGACAGACTGGCTTGCCAGTTGTGCCTACTGCCCCCTTTATCACCCAGGGGGGGCCGGAATACACACAGCCAGACACTTTAGCTACCCATCTCCTAGGTGCAACCTCTTTCTCCTAGTGGCATGAATTCTCAAGGAAAGGGATCCTCTACCGATCCCTTCTTTCACTTGAGCCTAACCCCCTGTCCTATGCAACTGGCTGCACCTCCTGCAACCCTCACTCTCTTGAGCTTGCTAGCAGCCCTCTTGCTTCGGGCGGGGGACATCCAACCCAACCCAGGCCCTGGGATGCCTAATGCGACCATTTCCTACCCCCTAGATAAAGCATGGGATGGAGCAAAGGGTCTGAGGTTGGTGCATATGAATATTTGCAGCCTGAGACCAAAGATCCTTGAAGTCCAAGCATGGCTGGCGGTTTACAAACCAGACATATTAGCAGTCTCAGAGACCTGGTTAAAACCCAACATCCAGGATCACGAGGTAGCCGCCTCTGGATACGCCTTCTATAGAAAGGACAGACCCTCGAAACGAGGGGGTGGGGTTCTCATATATGTAAAGGACACGATTATATCCTCCCTTGTTAGGCTGCCTCACGGGGGCATGACCCAGGACATAGAAGCAATCTTCCTATGACTCACACTAGGAGGGGCTAAACACCTCACAATAGGCTACGCACATAGCCCCCCCTACAAATGCACTTGGATCTCTGGACACGCTCCTGAAGAACCCTGCAGTTGACTCTGCATCCGAGCTTATCATATTGGGTGACTTCAACTTAAACTGGGCCCTAGAGGCCAAGTCTGCCATCAATGGATTACTACAGGACTCCCATCTCTCTCAAGTCATCAACCTACCGACCAGAATGAACCATAAATCGGGTAGGCACTCCATCATTGACTGGGTCCTGACCTCAACCACTAGTAACGTAAAAATGGCTGGCACCCTGGCTGATGCCTTGAGCGACCACTCGCCGATTTTTGCCATCTGGAAAAATAACACGATAAAAGTCCCGCCTAGAATGATCACAACTAGGGACTACTCCAAATTCCACCCTGTCCAATTCATCAGGTTCTTAAATAGCATTGACTGGAGCCCTATAAGAAACCTACCTAACCTGGAGGAGGCTGTTGAATTTTTCCAAACAACCCTCACCAGAACCACTGACCTCTTTGCTCCAATGAAAACACACAGAGTAAAGGGAAACTGCTATAAGTGGATCCTGCCCTCCCTAAAAGCCCTGATGTCCACCCAGACAAGGCCTGAAAAGTTCAGAAAACAATGCTTCCCGCGGACTTATCCAGCTACAGAGCCCTTAGAAATCAATGCAAACGGCCATAAAGAAAGCTAAAAAGAATATATCACCAACCTCCAAAACAATCTTGGGAACCCTAGGTTCTTCTGGTCTCACATTAATGAACTCCTCAAAGGAAACAAAATAAACCACTCCCGGCCCAATCATGGCCAACGGCAAGTAATTCATGAGGAATCACTAATAGCAGAGGCCCTCAACAGTCACTTCACGAACCCTGATGCTCTCAAGGGACCCCTGACAACAGGAGTGAGCATAACGCACATCAGCCCTCAGACCTTGATCGCCTCTTTGTTTCACCTGAGGCGGTAAGGATAAAGGAAGTTTGTGCATCCTTAAATCTTAGCGCCGAGGATCTGGGGTTCTGACGGATCCAGACCAGAATCCCTCAAGGAGGGCACCCCAGCACTAGCGAAGCCCCTAACCTGGCTGATAAACCGGTCCATTATTGAGGGAACAGTACCTGAGCCTTGGAAGCAGGCCCTAGTGATCCCCATACACAAGGGGGGGTCTACAGAGCCTATTGGGAACTACAGGCCTATCTCCCTGCTATGCGCTGTTGCTAAAGTACAGGAGAAGCTTGTCTACTCACAACTCCAAGAATACCTGAAAATCCACTAGGTAATCTCTCCATCTCAGCATGGGTTCAGAGCCAAGCACGGGACAGACACTGCGCTAACCAAGTTCTCACAGAAGTCTTGAGCAACAATGACTCAGGGACCAGTACAGCGCGGTCTTCATTGACCTCTCAAAAGCATTCACTTGGTTAACCACAACTCAATACAAAAATGTGCTTATTTGGCCTTGACACCCATGCACTGGGATGGTTCGAGGAGTTACCTCACGGACGCACCCAGAGGGTCAAGTGGAATGATAATGTCTCCAAACTATCAACACTCAAAGAAGGGGTACCTCAAGGGTCAGTACTCAGCCCCCTTCTCTTTACGCTGTTCATAAATGATCTACACTCACACTGTGGGAGCAGCAGCATTATCCAGTATGCAGACGATGCTGTTATCTACAGAGCCTCCCCTAACCTAACTGAACTGGAGACAGCCCTTCAAGAGGACATCCTTCAGATGGAGGACTGGCTTACTCTGAACAAAATGGTTCTAAACACCAAAAAAATAAAGGTGATGCTGTTCGGGCCTAGATCTCTGGGACCCGAGAGGTCACTGCTCCTACAACTTCAAACCGGGGGGGTGAAAAACTTGAGGTGGTAACCTCCATGAAATACCTTGGACTTACCCTGGACCAAGGCTTCACATTGAAAAATCACCTTGACCAAATCACCAAGGCCATCCATGAGAAACTTGGAATCCTTTATAGAATAAGGACCAGATTATCCCAGAAGCTAGGGTAGCCATTGCCGCTAGCGTACTTCTCCCAAAGCTAACCTACGCGGCCCCAGTTCTCCAGGGTGTGGCCACGACAGAGCTTGGCAGGCTGCAAGCCTTGTATAACAAGATAGTCCGCTTTGCCACTCTTTCACACCCGAGGATTCACCATTGTGAACCTCAATCAAGGCTCAGCTGGCCGTCTCTGGAAGCTCGCCTCATCTACCCAACCCTCTGCCTTACATTTAAGTTATTGGGTCCCACATCTCCCCCCAGCCTCAATGGTCTTGTTAGGGTTAAAACCAACCCACGGAGCCTAAGAACGTCTGGCCAAACTCTCCTTGTGGTTCCCAAGACCAGGACTAAAGCAGGCTCCAGGTCCTTCAAGCATACACGGCCCCTTCCAACTGGAACAACCTCCCCTGAGGCACCGGGAGGCAGAGTCCACCACCTCCTCCGGACCAAGCTCAAGGCTCACCTGCTAGACAGGAGCATCTGCTTATGTCACAGGACCTAACCATGCATCAAAGGAAGGGGTGCTTTCGTACCACTGCCTCTGCCTCGGGCACTATTGCAGTTACCACAGTAGACTGTTTCACCCAACTAAAAGTGTTAGCCCCTAACAATGTATGCACTATCGTTTTCCTTCCCTATTAATGCTCCTGAACTAGGCTTACCAAGGAAAACTACAGAACTTCTCTATAATGTCTTTGTCAATGGATAATGTAATGAACAACATCTAACCAATGTCATGTATACTATGTGTAAACAGCTGAATACTGTATACCGTGATACTCTGTACTACCACATGTTTATCTACTGTATGTGTCTCTTAATGTTTATTCCCGGGTTGCCCCTGAAAAAGGGACCTTCAGGGCCCAGTGGGCTTACCCAGTCATCAAAATTCAATAAATAAATAAATAAATTAGAAGGGATATCCTTTGTATTCCAGGAGTTAATACTGCACAAGAAAAAAGGGGGTTTAGCGTACGGCGTTGAATAGATAAAAGAAACGTCTAAGCTTCAACAGTGTTTTTTTCCGCCCTGCTGTGAGCATGAAACCATGATGTATAACAAAAAAGCAAATTCAGCTCCACAAGCATGAGGTTGCAGTACTCAAAAAATAAATATTAAACAACTGAAAGATTGCACAACTTCAGGCAGAAAAAAATTTATAAGTTTAATGTAAGGACGCCAACATAACAAGAAACTCACAGATCAAGCTACAATGAAACCTCGACCAGTTTCATACCAACAGTATGTCATCAGGAGGGTGTGTGTCTAAGGTACTAACAAACCTTAAATAATGGTCATCTTAAAGGCACATTATTCATATAGCATTATACACATATAAAAACATTTTTAGTAAAAAATATTCCAATATATTCATTTATAAATTTACAAATGGCTAATACATATATAATCATTTAAAAACCAATGATTTGAAGTATGGTAAAACACCATGTGAAACCACGAAAGGAAGGTAGAATATAAATGTAGAGCACTCATTTAACACTTATCATTACGTAGTAACAAGTCCAATACTGCAGCAAAAGTTCCTCCCTGTGGAACCACCTCAAACTCTCATCTGCCTGTGGTTACCCAAAACCCCAGTGACATAATTATTGCACTCAGCCCTTATGGATAATGATGGCCCTCTGTTGTTGATAGTTAAGTACCTGCTGATTCTCAACTGTGCCTTTTGTACTGCTCCTAAATGGCACATGTCTTACTCTGTTGTGTTTATGCTAACAAAAATACGCCTCACAAGACCTGTAATTTGTGTATTCTGTATTATGTTGTTCTCACATGACTTGTATGCTTTTCCAAAATATGTACCATGTTGTCCTATGTATGTAAGTATGTCATTTCCTGTACTCACCCGAGTCATACCTGAAAATAGGCAATTGTCTTGTCTAGTGTACCTACCTGGTTAACAAAAGCTAAATAAATAAATAAATATGTCATTCATCTTTATAAATACCAGCTCCAAATGGCTCCCCTTAGGATGGATTGCCTTTGTGGGAGAAGGACACAAGTCGAACATTTAGATACTGCAAATAGTTAGGTGTTGTGCTTCTGAAAAAAGACACAGATATCATATGAATAGATATAAATTGAAAGATACAAATACAGATGCATATATAAACCAACATACAATTATATGCATATGTGTGTGTGTACGCATGCATACAACAATATACATATATGAACACACACACACACACACACACACACATACACATAACAAGAGAATGTACCTTGAACCAATACAAGTAAATAGGACAAAATTCATCAATCTACATATAGTTATAGGTACTTATTAACACCTATTCTATGGTATGATGAATAATTCATCATTACATCTTTCTCTTATTTTGAATGCATGGTAGCAACTCAAAGTGATCATTTAATCCAGGTGATCATAGGGCCCCAAGAGGGAAGATACAATAGGTTTCCCTAGCTGTTAGACTCTTTCACCTTGTTAATGCCCTTAAGGTGTGTAACAGGAGGTCCAGTTTTGAAGAATAAAGCTGACACTCAGAAGCAAAAGAACCCCCCCTTTAATTTTCCTTTCACTATATCCTATCCCCTATACTATTTTCGTATCTATCCTCTATTTTCTTGTCAGGGTAGCCAACCTTGCCTTTACTGTCACTTTTGCTCCGGTATTAATAAATTCAATCTGGTGTAAAGATATTCAGAAAGCCATATTTAGTGGCTACTAATCCAAGGAACTAGGCTGAAGTTTAAGTTTAGGAGGAAATGAAAGCAACTGTGTTTGGTTGCTATGGTGTTGATTCTAATAAGCCCCAAAGCAATGAAAAATGTACCCTTGTTTTTAAAACACTTGAAATTGGGCTAAAGTAAGACAGTATAATTAAACCACTATATGCAGATTAATTGGAGTTCTGTAAGTGTCAAAAATTTATTCAAAAGGGAGCTGTAATTACTGAAGTTAAGCCTTCTGTGTTTTAGAAGACCGAGTTCCTCAGCAAGGCATTGGCTGAAAGTGCAACAGCCAGATAAGCTATTTGCTGAAAGTGCAGCAGCCAGATAAGCTGTTTAAGAAAAATAATAAAAGGTTCTGGAAATATAAACCAAGGGATTTGGGAAGAAAATAATGCATGTCCAAAGATTAGAGTGCCATATTATGTGAAATAAAATATAGATACTACAGTAGTTCACTTATGTATGTTTTCCTTATAAGAGCAAAAAGACAAATAAAACATTATAACCTTATATGGGGGCAGATAGGTAGTGTGCCCCTCATCTCTCTTTTCCATGCTAAGGTTATAGACTATTATTTGTTCTTAAACAGGTTTGGTTTATCCATATACTTTTCACATTTTTAAAGAAAAGTTATTTTACCTAGAGGTCTGTCTCATGCTGTAAGGTCCTACTATAGGGCAAGCTGCCCCTGAAATGGCTGGTTTTATAGATGCAAGGGAAGGTGATGTCACTAGTGGGATGATCTAAACAAATGCTGTGACATCACAACTACATAATTAAGCCTGTAGCTGTATTCTCAGGCAGTATTGTGAGACAAGAATAAATGTGGGTGACCCCCTAATAATGCTAGCATTTGGCTACATGGTTTAAATTATATGTATATATTTCTTTATGCTTTTTATTTCCTTTGTTTATCTTAATTAGTGGGTCACATGATTGCTGAGGTCACCATTTAGCATCATAAAAGGTTTCTCTAGGAGAACCAAGATAGATAGGTTGGTCAGTAGGGTTCTGACCAAGGTGAGAGAAGGATCTCAGCAAGGAGTTAATGTGCAGGCTTTCACATTAACTGAGGAAGGAGAGAACACATGAATTCCTTTATAGCATCTGAAGCAAGAAATATATCCTGACATTTGAACTGATGTGAAGGAATAACATCATATTTTTCCTTTCTGTAAATATTGAATTTTTTGAAATTATTTTGGTTTTTGATTCAAAATAAAATGATAAATGCAGATGTATGCATTTTTTATGCATCCTCACTGGTTGTATGATCTGTTTATTGAGACCCACGCATTTACAACTGGTTATAGAGGTAGGATTTCAACCTCTGGTGTGCCAGAAGGTACTTCAGAGGGGGTGTTGCACTGAAAATACCCTGACAGACGCAACAACCAGAAGCAGAGGATTTGGATGCTTTACATTTGACCAGGTCTGTATGATTTAAGACTGGTGTTCAGTTGTTACCAGGAATTTAACCTGCAACCAGACCAAGAAGGATGGAAGAAGGAGTCACAGCTGCAGCTGGAGATCCTAAGAAGGAGGAAGACCAGATGACCCCAGCTCCAGAGGATCCAAGTGAATTACTAAAATGGCTCTGTTTATGTCAGCTGGAGATGGAGCTCCAGAGAGAAGAGGATCAGAAGCAGAGGGACAAAGACTGGAGGATACAGGCAGAGGAAAGAAGAAGACAAGATGAGAAATGGACAGCAACGTTGAAAGCTATCCAGGACATGACCCAGGGGCAGCTGGAAAGGTCTGTTCCTAGAGACATTAAATTAAATAAACTAACTGAAGTGGATGATATTGAGGCCTATTTGACTAATTTTGAGAGAGTGGCCCAAACTTGGGAACTGGCCTAGGGATAAATGGATGATTCGTTTGGTCCTCCACCTTTCTGGCTGAGCCCAATTAGTCTACAGCCAACTGAGTGGGGCTGATAGTTCCAGTTATGACAGCGTGAAAGAGGAAATTCTACATAGGTATAATATTAATACAGAAACCTACAGGCAACGATTCTGTTCCTAGAAGATGTCCAGCATAGATACATCAAGGGAAACCTATGCCCATTTAAAGTACTACTGTGGAAAATCGTTACAGCCCACCACCGAAACTGTAGACCAAATTATGGAAGTAATAATAACAGAGCAATTCATACAGATCTTACCAATGGATGTGCAATTGTGGGTGAAAGAACATAAACCCAAAACAGCAGAAGATACTCTCAGACTGGTAGAAGATTATCTGGCTGCACAGAGCACTCGAGCCAGAAGTAACCCAGGCAATCCAGGACCATCTAATACACTGGTAAGACCACCTTTTAATACTTCCTCTAGTCAGAGACAGTTCTATCGCAAGGAGGGGGAGAGAGAGAGGTGGGAGAGTTCCATATACAGAAATAATATGCCACAGTTGTCTTGGAAAAGGCCATATTGTCCGAAATTGCCCCAATAAAAGGTCTGACTTAGCACATCTTGCCCTAGCCAATTCTGGTTATGTGACCTGTGTGGGTATTGGGGAACAACAAACTTTGAGCTTACTGGACTCTGGCAACATACAAACTTTAGTTAGAGCTGATCTAGCAATGAATCTGCCCCATAGTGACTCAGATACAACTGTTCGGTGTTTACACGGGGATATATACCGTTACCCTACCACATGTCTTAATATAACTGCAAATAATGAATCTCATAACATGTTGGTAGGCCTTGTTCCACTACTCCCTGTACCTGTCATTGTTGGACAAGACTTTCCTCATTTTGATCCTTTACTGCAACAGCAGAAAACCACTTCAGGAACTGTTAATGTGGTGACTAAGTCTCAGATGAAAACTCAGGAGTTACAAGACATTTTTCCTTTTGAAACTGTTTATTTTGAGACTGTTAGTAAGATCAAAAAGTCTAAAGGGACTAGAAGAAAAGAAAAGAAGAACTGGTATAATAACCATCAGGCTATGGGCCCACTTCATATTCCAGAGACTTTAGTAAAAGATATTGGACGAGCAAAAATGTGATGACTAACCCCTTTATACTCATAGGTCAACAAAGTTGGACCCCGGGTCAATCATGATTCATTGAAAGAAATTATATTTTATATAGAGTCACTGTTGAACCTGGTACTAATGAAGAGCTTGAACAGTTAGTCGTGCCTAAAAAGTATAGAGAACAAATCATGCATTTGTCTCATGATATCTCCATGGCTGGTCATGAAGGGAGAGACCGGAGAGTCCAACAAATTCTATCTCATTTTAGTTGGCCAGGGGTCCATCAGGATGTGGTGGCCTATTGTAGGTCCTATCCACAATGCCAGCTAGTTGCCAAGGGAGGGAAAAAAGATATAGTGCCCCTGCAACCTATACCGTATGTAACTACCCCCATTTGATAGGGTTGCAATGGATGTGGTGGGACCCTTGTTAAAGAGTTCTTAGCGGAATCAGTATATCCTAGTCATTGTGATTATACCACCAGGTACCCGGAGGCAATACCAATGAGTACGGTTACTGCCCCTCATATTGCTGAGGAACTGACAAAAGTCTTTAGCAGGATGGGAATACCTAAGGTTATCCTGACAGACCATGGGAGTAATTTTACATCCATCATGTTACAAGAACTTTATAAACTACTAGGGGTATCTGCTGTTCGAACATCACCATACCATCCCCAAACTGATGTGTTAGTAGAACATTTTAGTAAGACCATGAAATGTATGCTGCAGAAGTATGTGCAGGAGGAAGGTCAGGATTGGGACAAGTACCTACCTTACCTGCTATTTACCTATAGAGAGGTACCTCAGGCTACTACAGGGCTGTCACCCTTAGCCATGCTATATGGACGTAACCCTAGGGGTCCCTTAGATGTGACGAAGGAGCATTGGGAACAGGGGTCTAATGTAGCATGTAAAAATATACTGGAATATAAAAGGTTGGTAAAATATGTGAGTATTGCCCACCAAAATGTTGACCATAAACAACTTAAACAAAAAGAAAACTATAACCTGGGTTTGAAACATAAATCATTTGATACAGGAGAAAAAGTGTTATTGTTGTTACTTTCCACAGAAAATAAATTGCTTATGCGGTGGCAAGGGCCATATGTAGTTTTACACCAGGTAGGCACAGTAAACTATGCCATTGAGATGCCAGGGCATAGACCAGTGAAGAAAGTATATCATACCAACCTGCTGAGAAAATGGGTAGAAAAACCAGAGGCACCAATACTGTTTGCTCAAACAAAACCTGATACAGCAGAACTAGACATAGCTTATGACAGAATTGATAAAGTTACTAAGGACATGGAGGTACATATCAATCCTGAGTTGACCCCTGAACAGAAATTAGAAATTGATCATCTTTTGAAGTATTTTTCAGGCACATTCACAAAGAAACCTGGGAGATCCAAGGGTGTGGTTCATGAAATTAGGGTTACCCAACATAAGCCCATTTACTAGAAGCCATACAGACTACCTGAAAAAATCAGGCCAGAAGTAGTGGCTGAAATAAAATGCATGGAACAGGCTGGGGTGATAGTTCCTTCACGCAGTCCTTGGTCCTCTCGGTTGGTAGCTGTGCATAAGAAAGAAAGGGACATCAGGTTATGCTTAGATTTTAGAAAAATAAATGAAGTGTATGAGTTTGATGGGTATCAGATGCCACGTATTGAAGATCTCCTGGACCAAACTGGGTCTGCAAATACATTAGTACCCTGGATTTAATGAAAGGGTATTGGCAGATTCCCATGACCCCTAAAACTCAGGAATTAACTGCTTTTTGTACCCCACTTGGCCTATACCAGTTCACCACAATGCCATTTGTCCTGCATGGAGCTCCAATTACTTTCCAACGGTATATGGATTTTGTGTTAAGACCCCACAAAAATTACAGTGCTGCTTATTTGGATGACATTGTTATCTATAGCCCTGACTGGAAAACTCATTTGGTCCATCTCAGTGCTGTAATACAAAGCATCCAGGATGCAGGAATAACCATAAACCCTTCAAAGTGTGCTATAGCTAAAACAGAAGCACGTTATCTGGGTTTTATTATTAGATATGGGAGAATCAAGCCTGAAGTAGACAAGATTGAAGCAGTGGCTAACAGCCCAATACCAACGACTAAGCACCATGTCAGGTCTTTCATTAGTTTGGTAAGCTACTACAGACGCTTCATCCTGGAGTTTTCTGCCATAGCTGCCCCCCTTACAGATTTGACGAAAAAACAGTTTCCAAATAAAGTCAAGTGGACTCCAGCCTGTGATGAGGCATTTCATAAATTCAAAGCCATCTTATGCTCAGCCCCAGTATTATGTAGCACTGGTTTTTCTAATCCATTTGAATTACAGACCAATGCCTCTGACACAGGCTTTGGGGCAGTACTGAACCAACATAGTCAGGGAGAAGAACACCCCATCTTATATCTTAGTAGGAAATTGCACAAAAGAGAGAGAGAGAAGGTATTCGACGGTTGAGAAGCAATGTCTGGCTATCAAATAGGCAGTAGAGACCCTAAAATATTATGTTTGGGGAAACCAATTCACGGTTGTGACAGATCATAACCCTTTATGTTGGCTGAATTTAATGAAGGACAAGAATGCTCATATTTTATGATGGTATCTAGCCTTACAGCCACATAAATTCGCTGTGCGCTATATAGCTGGTTCTCAGCATCAGAACATGGATTTTTTTATCATGCTTTGGTGCTGATCCAGCCAGTGACTCTGTTGTAAAGTTGGATGATAGCATTCCTAAGTGCCTAGACGGCACAACCCCAGGGAAATAGAATGCTATATAAACAATATTGTCTGTTTTTGAATTGTATATTTTGAATACTGTTTATCTTAAGGATCCCTGGGGGGAACTTCTGGAGTGGGTGGGCGGAAGTTCCAACCCTTCACAAGGTGAGGGGTCTCAGTCAACACAACAAATATTATGTTGACTTCTTGTGGTGGGAGGAGTGTAACAGGAGGTCCAGTTCTGAAGAATAAAGCTGACACTCGGAAGCAACAGAGCCCCCCTTTAATTTTCTTTTCAACTAGCCTATCCCCTATACTATTTTTGTATCTGTCCTCTATTTTCTTGTCAGTGTGGCCAACCTGGCAATCTTATATCTTGCCTTTACTGTCACTTTTGTTCCGGTATTAATAAATTGCATCTGGTTGTAAAGATATTCAAAAAGCCATATTTAGTGGCTACTAATCCAAGGAATTAGGCTGAAGTTTAAATTTAGATGGAAATGAAAGCAACTGTGTTTGGTTGCTATGGTGCTGATTCTAATAAGCCCCAAAGCAATGAAAAATGTACTCTTGTTTTTAAAACACTTGAAAATGTGCTAAAGTAAGAGAGTATAATTAAAACACTACAGGCAGATTAATTGGAGTTCTGTAAGTGTCAAAAATTCATTCATGTATTTGTATGTTGTAAACCAAGATTTAATGTAAAAAAAAAATTCATTCAAATTGGAGCTGTAATTATTGAAGTTAAGCCTTCTGTGTTTAGAAGACTGAGTTCCTCAGCAAGGCATTGGCTGAAAGTGCAGCAGCCAGAAAAGCTGTTTGAGAAAAATAATAAAAGGTTCTGGAAATATAAACCAAGGGATCTGGGAAGAAAATAATGCATGTCCAAAGATTAGAGTGCCATATTATGTGAAATAAAATATAGATACCACAGTGATTCACTTATGTATTTTTTACTTATATGAACAAAAAAGACAAATAAAAAGTTATAACCTTATATGGCGGCAGATAGGAAGCACACCCCTCATCTTTCTTTTCCATGCTAAGGTTATAAATTGTTATTTGTTCTTAAACAGGTTTGATTTATCCTTATACTTTTCACATTTTTAAAGAAAGGTTGTTTTACCTAGAGGTCTGTCTCATGCTGTAAGATCCTACTATAGGGCAAGCTGCCCCTGAAATGGCCGGTTTTATAGATGCAAGGGAAGGTGATGGCACTAGTGGGAGGAGCTAAACAAATGCTCTGACATCACAACTAAATAATTAAGCCTGTAGCTGTATTCTCAGGCAGTATTGTGAGACAAGAATAACTGTGGATGACTCCTAATAACGTTAGCATGTGGCTAGATGGTTTAAATTATATGTATATCTTTCTTTATGCTTTTTATTTCCTTTGTTTATCTTAATTAGTGGGTCACATGATTGCTGAGGTCACCATTTAGCATTATAAAAGGTTTCTTTAGGAGAACCAAGATAGATAGGTTGGCCAGTAGGGTTCTGACCAAGGTGAGAGAAGGATCTCAGCAAGGAGTTAATGTGCAGGCTTTCACATAAACTGAGGAAGGAGAGAGCACAGGAATTTCTTTATAGCATTTGAAGCAAGAAATATATCCTGACATTTCAACTGATGTGAAGGAATAACATCACATTTTTCCTTTCTGTAAATATTGAATTTTTTGAAATTATTTTGGTTTTTGATTCAAAATAAAATGATAAATGCAGACTTATGTGTTTTCTATGTCTCCTCGCTGGTTGTATGATCTGTTTATTGGAACCCACATGTTTAGAAGGTATTTGAATGCTTCGATTATATCAACTCCCTGTCTCCTTTGCTCTAGGATATACATAATGAGCTCTGTTAATCTGTCCTCATATGTTTTCTGATGCAGTCCCTACACCATTTTGGTTGCCGTTCTCTGGGCTTGTTCAATTTGGTTAATGTACTTGTGAAGGTATGACATCTAGTACTGCATGCAGTACTCCAGATGGGGCATAACCAGTGTCTTGTAAAGAGGGATTATTATCTCCATCTTCCAACTTATGATACCCCTACTAATACACCTCAACATCCCCCTAGCCTTACCTACTGCTTTAGTGGTCTGCTGCATTATTTCAGGTCATCTGTGATGATGATGCCCAAGTCTCTTTCTTCTCTTTTGACTGCTAGCAACTCCCCTCCCAACCTATAGGTGGCTTCAGGGTTTCTCTTCCCTATGTGCATGATCTTGCACTTCTTTGCGTTAAATCCCAGTTGCGACTCTACTAACGATTTTGCCAGTTTATCCAGATCTCTTCTCATTCTGCCCACCCCATCTGGATCATCTACTCTGTTGCAGATCTAGGTGTCATCTGCAAACAGACAAACCTTACCATCCAGTCAATCTGCAATGTCACTGATGAAGATATTGAAGAGGACTGGCCCCAGTACTGTTCTCTGAGGTACCCAACTTGTGACTTGCATCTCTTCTGACTGTATACCGTTTACCACACTCTCTGTTTTCTGCCCATCAACCAGTTTGCCACCCAGTTGACCAACTTCTGACCCATCCCGAGCCTACCCAGCTTATTAACCAATCTTCTATGTGGAACAGTATCGAAGGCTTTGCTGAAGTCAAGGTAGGTGACATCAACTGCTCCTCCTTGATCCACCACTCTGGTTACCCAGTTAAAGAAATCTATGAGATTAGTCTGACAGGACCTTCCTGTTGTAAACCCATGCTGTCTTGGACCCTGTGCTCCTATGGATTCCAGGTGTTGTACTATCCTTTCCTTACGGAGTGCCTCCATTATCTTGTCCACTACTGAGTTAAGACTGACTGGTCTGTAGTTCCCCGCCTCCACCCTGCTACCACTCTTGTGAAGTGGGATCAAATGAGCCCTTCTCCAGTCTTCTGGGCCCTCTCCTGTGCTCAGAGACTCACTGAACAGTTCTGTTAATTGGTCTGCCAATTCCACCCTTAGCTCCTTTAGCACCCTGGGATGTATGCCATCAGGTCCCATTGCCTTGTCCATCTTGAGCTTATTGAGCTTTTGTAGGACCCTTTCTTTTGTGAAGGGACTAGTGCACACCTCCCTCCCCCCTGTGTACATGGTGCTGAGCTGTGGGCCCTGCCCTACCTTCTCTTCAGTAAATACTGAGCAGAAGTATTTATTTAGGATAGATGTTTTTAGATGGTCCTCCTCCTCACATGCCCCCTTATCCCCTTTGATAGCAATACCCCATCTAGACTTTCTCCTTTCACTAATGTATCTATAGAAAGTCTTGTCACCTTCTTTTACTGTTCGTGCTAGTGTTTCCTCGGTTTGGGCCTTTGCCTGCCTTACTGCCTTACCTGCTTTACTTAGGGAAGTTTGGTATGCCTCCCTATCGTCATCCCGCTGAGTTCCTGTATATTTCCTGAAGGCCAGCCTTTTGGCTCTGACCTTTTCTGCTACTGTTTTTGACAGCCAAAGTGGTTTCCTTCTTCTTTCGTACTTCCTTTTCTGTCTAACACAATGGGATGTTGCTTCAAGTACTGCATTCTTAATGCTTGCCCACTTTGCCTGTACCCCTTTACCTGTATTTCTTTTTGCCAGGGCTAGTTTAACTCTGTTGGCCATCTTATCAAAGTCAGCTTCTCTGAAGCCCCATATTTTTGCCTTGTAATGGGATGATTTAGTTCTAGTGGCCAAATTGAACCATGCCGTGGGATGGTCATTGAGCCCCAGGTGACTTTCTACCTAGAGATCTGTGATCCTTTCCCTGTTGGTCAGCACTAGAACTAGGATAGCCCTTTCTCTTGTGGATTATTGTACCAGTGCTCTCACTTAAAAAAAACTAAAGTCAGAAATGGCCTTCCTGCAGGAAACTAAAGTAAGTCAAACAGACCACGCCAGATTACCAAGAGATTGGGTGAAACAGGTGTTCCACTCCTTGACCCCTACACACAAAAAAGGGGTGGCCATCTTAGTCAGCAAGAAGTTGTGCTGAACCCCAATAAAGACAGAAACAGACATGCTGGGCCACTGGGCTCTGGTTCTGATGGACACACCATAGGGGCCTTTGCTATTGGGGGACATCCATGACCCAAATACAGATGACCATGATTTCTTTCATGCCCTGGCCCAGAAAATAGACTTTCTGGCCCTGGCACTCATTCTGATTCTTATGGGGGAAACTTAAATCTCACTATAGACACCTTGCTAGACAGGAGTACAAGCTTAACAGAACAACATAATAGAGGGGTGGCTGCCCTATCGCAGATGATGAAGGATGCGGGACTGGTGGATGTCTGGTGGACCTTTCACCCAGAGGACCACGATTACTCCTTCTACTCCCCGGTAGATGACTTGCATAGCCATCTGGACTACTGGTTGACCTTGCATCTGACTCAGACCTCACTGGGTGCAGAGATAGCCTCCATAGTTATATCCGATCATGCCCAGGTACAGCTCTACCTCTTGTGGGACCCCCCACTGCAAGGGTCCCCATCTTGGAGACTAGACCCACTTCTTCTTAGAGATCTTGAATTTGTGGAATGGGCACGTAAGACCTCCAACCTCTTTTTTCAGGAGAACCCTCTGACCGACACCTCCACCGGAAAAACATGGGAGGCATTTAAGACCACCCATAGGGGAGGTATAATGGGGTACACAGCTGCCAATAGGCGTACGAGGGAAAAAGAGTTATCTGACCTGGAGGCCCAACTTAAAGCATCACAGCAGACCTTCAAAGCCATGCCAAGAGCCAGTGCCACTTGGCAGAAAGATATTGGGGCTGAGAATGGACATTAACAATATCCTCACTCGTAAAGCTGAAAGCTCCATTCTCAGGTTGAGGCATAGATACTGTGAGGCTTAGGAAAAATGGGGGGTATGGTCCTGGCCTATAGATTAAGGAAGCAGCAAGCTAAGAGATTTATAGCAGACCTGCAGGACACCAGTGGACATATCCAAACTAAAAACCAACAGATCAATAAGATACTGTAATGAAGCAGTCCTATGGTGTCCTGTACTAATCCTCCCACCCCTCGAATCTCTCAGAGGTGAAGGCCTTCCTGACCACCTAAGATATCCCTCACCTCACAGCCCAGCAGGTGACCCTACAGGATACCCCCATTATGGAACAGGAAGTTGCAGAGGCCTTACATAGACTCAAGGCAGGGGAAATCCCCTGGTGGAGACAGATTCCTGGTGGAACTGTGGAAACACCTCTCTTCGATAATTGCCACTTCGTTGAGCCTAATGTACATGGAAGTGCTAGAGGTGGGAAATTTTCTGCCCACATCTCAGGGAAGGGATGATAACCATCCTCCCCAAGAATGGAAAGGACCCGACCAGTTCAGCCAGCCACAGGCCTATATCCCTGATTAACTTAGATAGCAAGGTTTTTGCAAAACTCCTTGCCCTCAGACTTAGTCCCCTACCTCTCCTCCTCCCATCTCCAAGTTGGGGTTTGTTCCTGGTAGGTACAGCACAGACCATATTAGGTTATTAATCAATTTAGCCACAGTAGCCCAATCCCTCCAAACACCATCAGCAGCACTGGCTGTAGACTTCAATAAAAAGCTTTTGATTTCATAGAATGGCATTTTCTGCAGTCAGTGTTGGTGTATATGGGTTCAGGGAAAGGTTTTTAGCTTGGATTCATGGCCTATACACAACACCCACCACGAGGATCCTTACCAACTCCCTTTTCTTAGACCCCTTTCCTTTGGGCAGAGGTACTGGGCAGGGATGCCCCCATCCCCCCTTTTGTTTGTACTTTCAGTCAAGCCCCTATCAGCAGCTATCAGATAACACCTGCAAATTCAAGGGGTTACGATAGACAGTAACAGTTATCCTACCCTGATGTATGTGGATGACCTGCTGGTCCCCCTTGCACACATATTCACATCCCTCAGTGTCCTGCTAATCCTACTGCATCAGTTTGCCTGCCTTTCTGGGTTCAAGGTCAACCACAGAAGACAAAGGTACTACCCATGAACACTTTATGCAAGGAGGCCATGGTCACTCCCAACAACCTGAGATGGGTGCCAGACAGCATCACCTATCTATGTATTCACTTTACAGTAGACATATCAAGACTATGGGACCTTTACCTCGCACCCCTTCTATCCCAGATCAGGACTGAATTGGTAAGATGGAAGCTGCTCCATTTCACTATGGCAGGGAAAATTTTGGCTATTAAGATGGTGACTTCCCCCAAACTCCTCTCTATCATTTCACATCTAGCAATATACCTCCCCCCAGATGGTCTGGCTAGATTTTCAAATTTATAGGAAATTTCATATGGGAGGGAACAAAGCCCAGGTATAGCCGTAATAAGCTGAGGGTGCATTGTTTGAAAGGGGGATGGAACCTACCCTGGTTTGAGAGATACACAGTGGCCTACCGAGCTGCAAAGACCCTTAGATGGTTCAGCCCCCACTCCCCTGCCTCTCCAGAATGACCTCAGATGGAGGAGGAACAGGCAAAGCTACTGATACTGTTCTCCTTACTGTATGTGAACTCAGCGGGAGATATAAAGTTACATCCTACTACAGGGCCATCCATTAAATACTGGAAACAAACCCACAATAAGGTGGGCACAAACCCCACCCCCCTGAAATACTGTATGCCCCTCTTTGGGGGAATCAGCTCCTTCAAGTAGGTAATGAGTCAATTCTATGGCCACACTAGGTAAGGAAAGGCATATTCCACATCAAACAGTTGATGGACTCCAGAAGCAGGTGAGTTGCTCAGCTCCAGGTCATCCAGCAGCAATATGGTATTTTCCAATCTGATTTCTGGAGATTTCTGCAGATACGAAGTGTAACACAAGCATATCTCTGTAAGTATCAAATGGCCTCCAGACCCAGCAGCCTACAAGGGTGGCTGACTGCCAAATGAGGTGTGGCTAGTCAAATATACACCAATATCAGAAATAGTATCCCAAGCCAGTAACAGAACTCTAAGGTAAAGTGGGAAAAAGCTTTGGGTAAAGACATTACTGACCAACAATGGAAGGCATGCTGGAGTGCAGCCCATAAAATACATCCTGAACTCAAGAGCCAGTTAATACAGAAAAAAGTCTTATATTCATGGTATAAAACTCCCAGGGTTCTGTATGTAGCAAAACATTTCCCCAGTGACCACCGCTGGAGATGCTCGGTGATGGCTAGAGACCTTCACCACATTATATGGTCCTTCCCTAACATACAACCACTATGGGCACAGGCCCTGGCACTAGCAGAAGAAATCCTACATAAAAGCATCCCACTAACAGCAGAATTTTGGATACTAGGGATACTCCCAGTTACATCCCATATCTCTCCCTCTGAGAAGAGGTGACTGGTCCTTCTGGGAATACAGGTCAAATGACTCCTACTTAGCAAATGGAGGTCCACAGATACACCTAGCATGTCCGAGTTACTTATCTCCCTCACGGGGATAGCATCCTTGGACAGACTTTCTCAGAGGATAGATGATACTATGGTTGCATATTACAAGTGCTGGGCCCCCTTTATGGCTAATGTGGGTAGAAAGAAAGGTGTTGGATGAATCCCTTGCCTTATCCCTTGCTGCACACACTTGAATATTTTATATCCCTGAAGTAGAGAAATAGTACACAGTTTATGAGATCATTACACCCGGTTATTAATGCATAATATAAGTAACGGCTACCATGATGCTTTGTAGTCCCCTATATTTGTGTGGGTAGTTATGTTAGATCTCACAGTAAACCAATACTTGAGCTATTTAAGGGACCCTGGGGTGGAGCTTTGGGTGAGGGTGGGCTGAAGCTCCACACCCTTCCAGGGCACTGGTTGCGAGTTAATCCCCCCTCCACTTTTTTTCTCTCTTTCTATGTAACCTTACAATTAAGATTACAACTAGTATTTTGAGAATGCAGATTGTTGAGTTTATCACAATGTACCTTAAATGTCTTTGTTGAATGAACTAAAAGAGGATGTCCTTACTACTAAATATGGACCACTTTACTACTCTCCACAATCCTGGTTGCAACCATTCATTTCTATTCCTATTTTGTCTTCTAGTCTGATAGGCTGGCCACCTTCAGGTGAATTCCTCTCCCTCTTCTGAGTTTTTTTCTTTTTGCTGATCTGTTTATTTCTGGTCTTGATATAGGGAGAATACAGAGTATGATCTCTGATAGCATATCAGAAAGTGCAATCTACTGAGTAGGTGCCTGATATGTCATGTAAGATGGTTGGGTACTTGTATCCAGAGTCTAACGATTATGGGGTAGCCAGTAATACAGGTGGAGATTGTATTAACCAGGATTGTTCAACCAGGAGTGGCACACTAAGCTGAAAGCTTGTTTACAGGTGTGACCTGGGAGCACAGGGAAGTTAAGTGTCACAGAGTCAAGCTCAGGGTCACAGAGTATGTAGCCGGGGGCTGTGGGATTAAAACCCAGGACTCCAGATTTGCAGCTCAGAGCCTTAAACCACTGCACTATACTGCCTCCAAATTATGGTATACCTAAAGAAATACTTTGCTGAATTGTTCACTAGCCCCAGGGTAAAGAAATGTACAAATTGCTGTGCTGGAGAACTGTTGCATGGTAGACAAAAAATGCATCTAAGGGACCCTGGGGTGGAACTTGAAGGAGAGAGAGGGCTGGAGCTCCACACTCTTGTAGGGTATGAATTAAGAATTGGACAACTATAGGACGGCTGTCTTCTTGTGTGGTGGAACGTGTGACAGGGTGACCCCTGTCATGGGTGGTTGCCCCTGTAAGGAGAAGTAGGTCTTCCCTTACCCCACCCATTTATTGCTAACTGTGGGAGTAAAAGTGCATTATTGCATTTAAAGAAGTAAATTGCTTGAGAAAATGTATTTAGTGCACAGAATGGAGACTAGAGTGCTGCAGTGCAGCCACTCATATAAGAAAAGTAATGCTTTAAAAGAATTATCCCAACAGTAAATGCTGCCTGCTATATAAAGTACAAATTGCTAGAAAGAAATTAAACATGAATAAAGTGCCTCAAATTCCTGAAGTACTATATAAGGTGCTAATTGCGTAAAAGTGCAAGGTGCTTATGTAAAATAAAAATAAAAATTTGCTTAACACATACGTTATAAGGTGCTTGTATTACCTTCACAAATACCAAAGAGCTACTAGATTTAAAGTGCAAAATGCTTAAACCAAGCTGTTTGCTGGAGGTCAAATAATGTGCTCATGGGCTTTAGGAACATAAATGTGCTTGTATATGCACACCTGTAGGACTTTTTTTATTTTAGTCTTTGGTAACTGGATAAGGCCCACTAGGCACAAGTGCCTGTTTTCAGGGGTGACCTGGGAGCACTGGGCGGTTAAGTGACTTGCTCAGAGTCACACAGTATACAAGTGAAGGTTATAAGAATCAAACTCAGGTCTGGTCTGCTGGATGTACCAAGCTAATTCACCCCTCATTTCTCTAACCTCTAGGCTATACTACCAGCCCAATTAACGTGCCTGCAGTGCTGAATTTATGCTTGAAACAGAAAATGCTTTAAGAAAGTATAAGGTGCCTAAATATACAGGTTAAAAAAGCGGATGGAAAGGTAAAGTGCTAAGATAGCTAAATTTATATATTTAAAATGTGTGAACACCAAGAGAAAACAAGCATGAAGTGCCTTTGGTGCCTCTGCTCTAAATGGGGCCAGTCTGTAATTTAGCCCCAGGCTGTGTTTGTTCCAGAAAAGGCCCATTTTGTGGCATAAGTTAACCCCACCCCCATTTAAAAAAAAACAAACAAACAGGTTAATTAAAAGCAAAAGCCCTGAGATTAGTAAATGATAAAAAAGGTTTACTACAGTTCTGAGGGTTCTTGAGGGAACTTCAATGTTTTGCAGTTACCATATAAACCCAGGAAGAAAACTAAACAGTTCAGTATCTTACCTGACTGCAGGACTGCATCTGAGGTTTTCTATAGGGGAGCAGCACCCTCTGCAGTCCTCTCTTTATACAGCCCTACCTGTCACTCAAAAGTAACTAAGGAGGGACCCTATGTTATTTACCAGGCAATTACGCATTTATGAAGTTTTACTTGCCCAGTATTATACTTGATGCTTGGTTATCAGAATAAATCAATGTGTAGTGTTGTATTATAATATATGGTGGGTCACCTTATTTATTTATTTATTTGAGTTTTGGTGACTGGGTAGACCACTGAGACAATTACAGTCCCTTTTTCAGGGTCGACCCAGGGTCGGAAATGGTACAGTAAAGCAGAACAATTGTACAGAGCGTCAGTGCAGTACAGTATCAAACTTGTCATACATTGTACAGTGGATACAATTATTTGGAGCTAGTCATGAACACAATATCTGCATATATATATATATATATATATATATATATATATATATATATATATATATATATATATATATTCTATACCCATCAGGACTAAATTATACATAGGCAATTGATGTCACTTTGAGCACGAAGAGAAAGGGAAGAGGAGGACTGTCAATTATTAGTGACTGATTAGGAAGGGGGAGAGGGAAGGGGTAGGGGTTAGTAGTCAGGTGAGGTAGGAGAAGTTAGGAGCTTCAGCTTGTGATTATTGACTAGCCTAGCTAGTTTTCTTTTGTATTTTTAGTTAAAGAGTTTAGTCAGGTGACCCCACACAGAAAGTATTTAAACCTGCCACTAGGATTAGATGCTAGACAGGAGTTAGGGAGCCAACAGGAGACTGACGGAGGTAGGAGAAAGACATCCCAGTGGTGTGAGCTCACATTGGTCTTTCTGATTGAAGGCTAGAATCTGCTAAGACCAAAAGCAGTAGCCTTCGTTTTGAATGCAACTAACCTTTATGTTGACGTTTTTCATTTGATTGCTGTACACATACTCTTTCATTTTATGACAAAATAAAATGACAAATGCCCTTGGCATTTTTTATGCACAGTAATCTGAGTCTGCCTTGTATGTCTTATCTTGAATACCCACACCCAGTGACAGCACCGGAGATAAGGGTCTGCTTCAAACATCCATCCCTTGTACATGTTACATGTCAAAAATTCAGCTTCTCATAACATACTCTGCCTAATACATACGAGTTAACGTATACTATGGTTTGCCAGTTGTAACTGTAGTCTCGGGCTCAGCTAGCTTCCAGTCATTGGATACCAACTGTTTGGAACAACACATACCACTGGGAAAACTGGCATAACACCTCATGCTAGAAAATGGTAAAGACCTATGGTGTAAAGCCCGGCTGATTTTTCCCTGGGCCTCAGTGATAAGAACTGATTTGTAAAGAATATCATGTGTTTATTACATATACTAATAGTATGACTATGCCAGTACACTAAAGCCTTACAAAATCTACTTTAATATACATCTTCTGCATAACGCATATTTGATTTCTGGAATTCTATCTGTTAAAAATGGTTTATCTGCATCTCAGAATAAAGTGTGATGTTTGCACTAAAGTTTCTGGTGTAACAGCAACACCAGAGCATTTGCACTCTCAAATGAGAATGGAGGGGGGTCGTATAAGGCACTTCAGTGATGCTGCGGGGTTAAAACAAATTACCCACCACTTAAAAAGAACCAGGGTTTCAACATCATGTTTCCTCAACATTCCTACCACCGGCAGTGCTCTGTCATTTTAAAACCATTCTTTGAAGGTGCTGCTCCTTGTGGAAATGCACTAAACGTTGTCTGCATAAAATTAATCATGCTTTCATACAGAAGTGCATCCTGTTGCATTGATACTTCAATCAATCAATCACTTTATTTTACCAGGCATACTTCACACCATTCTACATGGTTACAGCACATGCCTTGGCACCTGGAGACCCAGTCTCAACCCCTACCAAGCCACTTAACCTTTGTATGACTGAGCAAGTCATGCAACCTCCCTGGGTCCAGTTCTTACCAGCAGTAACAGTGGATAAAGTAACACCCACTGTAAATGAAACATTGCAACTCAGTTCTGCCCTGGTTAAATACATTGTAGGTAAATGAGGGAAAAAAGCACAAACAGCACTTTACAAGAGCAGGTGTGTGACATTTACACACAGTTGCTTCTAACAATATTGCTTCTTGCCCACTGAGCTTCAAAGGTCTCGGTGAATTTCTACAGATGAGACACACGGAGGGCACATGGGTCAGATTTTTGGTAGATGACAGTCATTATCTGAAAAGAGCAGGAATGCTGGACTTTAGCTGTTCAACACTAATGGGCTAAACAAAACTAACAAGCATTTGTCAGTGCCGAATGTTGTTTGCTTCTGTGTGCTGTTTAGGTATTTGGAAGTCATTGGAGTGCAAATATTGAAAATTTGCGAACTTACGAGCGTGCATATGAATTGCGCAACATTCGCTCGTATAACAGCCATTTTTAGGAATTCTTTCACCAAATGTTCAGCATAGCCATTTTAAGACCTCTGCTCATGAACAGTGTCACTGTGATTTTCTTAATGTGTCCCATACATTGAGTTCGCACACCGACTGAACCATTGTGTGCTACATGGTCGGAAACATGTTTTGGGCAAGATGTGAAGAATGACAGCTGCACTGCTCATAAGGAAGTGTGGTAAAATGGCAATGTTGAAAATCTAGAGTGAAAATATTGAAAATTAGCAAACTTACGAGCGTGCATAGGAACTGCGCAACGCACACTCATAAAACAGTCATTTTTAGGAATTATTTCACCAAATTTTCAACACAGCCATTTTAAGACCTCTGCTCATGAACAGTGTCACTGTGATTTTCTTAATGTGTCCCATACATTGAGTTCAGGACACCGACTGCACCATTGTATGCTACATGGTGGAAACATGTTTTGGGCAGGATGTGAAAAATGACAGCTGTACTGCTCATAAGGAGATGTAAAATGGCAATGTTGAAAATCTGGAGTGAAAATAATGAAAATTCATGAACTTATGAGTGTGCATAGGAACTGCATAGCATACGCTAAAACAGTTGTTTTAGATTTTTCACCAAATTTTCAACATAGACTTTTTGAGAGCCCACCTTATGAACACTGGCAGTGTCATTTCATTAATTGTCCCATGGTGATTTCACACAGTGACCGCGAAATCACCCTTCGGGCCTGAGTAACACCATGACAGTGCAAGAATTCATGAGGAGGGGTCCCAAAAACCCCATGTTGAAAATTTGAGGCCAAAATTCCCAAAAATGCCTGAGATATGCAACAAAGTTGAAAAAACCCTATCTAACCCATTATTCAGCTTACCGGCATTTCCTCAGTTTGCGATCTGCTTTGAAGAGTGCAGACGTGTTCCTGGTCCACTGACGATCATCGCGCCAAGCTCCTGAGGTAAGTATGGGGTGTGGGGGTGTGGGGAGGCAGGATGCTGCAGTGGTGGATGCAGGTTGTGGGATGGGGCAGGAGACTAGGGACCGCTTTTTTATTCACAGGTTTTTTTTTTTTTAAGAAGACGACGCGGGACATTTGCCACACTGGGGTGGGCTCCTAGCATGGCAGCAGGAAAAGCTGGTCAGGGGGACATGGAGCCAAGGGGAGATTGGGCACCCCCTTCGGCCAAAACAAGATTTGCCATGCTGGAGTGGGCTCCCAGTGTGGCACCGAAAGCTTTTGGGGGCATGTAGTTGGAGCCGACAGGGATTGGGCACCCGTCATTATAGTTAGTTTTTTGCCATGCTGGGGTGGGCTCAGCGTGGCACCTGGACAGCTGTTGGGAGGGTGTGGAACCGACGGGGGATTGGGCACCCCCCGTCGGCCACACAGTGTGTGTGTGGGGGGGAGTGCATCAGCATGCAATATGCGTGCTTGCGCGTGCGTGGGGGGGGAGCTCTGCTCACTGAAGCAGAGCTCTCCCTTTGAACTGTATGCCACTGCATTTTCAGTTTGTCATAGACAGCTGCAGCAGTGAATGGGGAACTGGGGCCGCGCCTGCAAACACACTGACTGCATTGGAAGGGGGCTGACACACCTCCGAAAACTCGGATGATGGCACTATGTTTCTTGCACATGCGTGCAAGCAACATAATAAATGAGACTGGCTGCTTGGCAATCAGGGATTGGCAGCCAGAATCAATAACAGTTTGTATCACCCACTCCAGTAACTTCACTGTAGTGCATGCTAGTTTAAAAACTATATATTTTTTTTCTGTCAATAAATTCTGATAAGGTGCCCCCCCCCCCCAACACACACACTCACACATACCGTGTGGGAGTCTAAGTCTCAAGGTGGAGCCAGCAGGTTTAATACTGAGAGGGAGGTTTAATAAAAAGAAACATCAGCTCATATTATTTTCCAGTAGTGAATAAATGAGCATATTCAGGGTGGGAAAAGATTACTAAAGCAGTTCCTTTTTGGATGATCATGCAGGCACTGGTGACTTAGCTGGCTATTTACTTAATTAGGTGAAGCAATACGCCGATTTAGTCTTTTCTCTGAATATACTCAAATATTCACTATCGGAATGTGCACTATTTTCTTTTTTTTATTTATTCCTCCATCTCAAAATTGAACCTGCCGGTCCTACTGGAGTCCATCTTCCGCATCTGCGGTGGGGGGGGATGAGAGCACTTGAGGTTTGGGGGACAGAAAAGCAATACATTATTGGGTATTATTATATTAAACTAACGGGCAGCATAAGAGGGTCAGGCATAGAGACTTAGAGCAGGAGAGGACTAGATGAGGCTGATTTATATACATTATGCATTACTGTCAGTAAGTTATAATTTAGTGGCAAACTGGACAGCATACTGGAATGATGAATCTCCCGGTGGTCTATATGTTAGGAAGGAGGCTACACTGCTCTTTAATGCCCTGGTGGCCAGCTGCACAATCCTTTATGCTTGCTATGTAATTGTGTGACACATTTAAGAACTGAGTTTTGGGAAATAGTTTCCTATGAACAATCGCCTCTTCCTCCCAATTTTGCATATAGGCCTGAAATCATACAGTGCTCATTAGCACACTCAGTTATTTGTTGCTCAAGCCAGAAATGTGATGTCACTTTGTTTTGCTGTCCCTTCTGCTCTCTTTATTTTTAACTCAATATTTCAGATGAGTTGAGCCAGAGTAGAGGAGGAATGTATTTAACATTTTGCATATAAATTAAATTCCCCAAAGCTCAGTATTGGAATTCAGCCTGATCCAATAATTTGTGCATGTTATTACCTCATTTACAGGTTTACAGGACCGAATGGAACACATTCTGAAGAAAGGAGGGTAACTAGTGGAGTACCTCAGGGCTCAGTACTGGGTCCAGTCCTCTTTAACATCTTTATAGGTGACATTGCAGAGGGTCTGGAGGGAAAGGTATGCCTCTTTGCAGATGACACAAAGATCTGTAACAGAGTTGATACACAAGAGGGGGTAGAAAAGATGAGAAGGGACTTGGCAAGGTTGGAGGAATGGTCAGACATATGGCAACTTAGATTCAATGCAAAGAAGTGCAAAGTAGTGCACCTGAGAAACAAAAACCCAGGAGAAGAGTACACAATAGCAAGGGAGGTACTAACAACAACAAAAATGTAAAGGAACCTGGGGATAGTCATATCAGATGACCTAAAGGTGGGTAAGCAATGTGAAAAGTTGGTAAGGAGAGCCAGGGGGATACTGGGATGCATAGGATGGGGCATCACAAGTAGAAAAAGGGAAGTGGTTATCCCTCTATACAGACAGTTGGTGAGACCCCATCTGGAGTACTGCATGCAGTTTTGGAGACCTCATCTATGCAAGGACATAGACAGGATGGAAGCAGTCCAGAGGAGGGCAACTAAAATGGTGCAGGGTCTGCAGCAGAAACCATATGAAGAGAGACTGAGAGAGCCTAATATGTATACTCTTGATGAAAGGAGGGACAGGGGTACATGATAGAAATGTTCAAGTACCTCAAAGGAATCAACAAAGTCCAGGAGGGTAGCATCTTTCAGAAAAAGAGATGTGTAAGAACAAGGGGGCACAATTTAAAGATAGAGGGGGGACGGCTCAGGGGTAATGTAAGGAAATTTTTTTTCACAGAGAGAGTGGTGGATACATGGAACAGCCTTCCTGTGGAGGTTGTTGGGTCTAAAACAGTGGAAGAATTCAAACATGCATGGGACAGACACAAGGTAATTATAGTGGGGGGTTGCAGGAAGTAGGCTGTTGGTTAACTAGAATCTGCAGCTTATCCAGTAGGTAGGGAAATGGGCAGACTGGGTGGGCCAAGTGGTCCTTATCTGCCGTCAAAGTCTATGTTTCTATGTAGTTGTTGGAACTTAGTCCAATGACAGCTGGGTGATATCAAGACTGAAAAGAGGCAGAAAACTATTTTTTTGCAGTTTACAGTTAGCCTTTTGATGTGATGTTTATCCACACATTCAGTTTTGTTCCATTTATTTAAAAACTCCACCACAACTTGAGGGTTGAATATAATACAGAGGATCGATAAAGACTGATGAGGATAAAAAATACATATTTCCCACAAATCAAAGCTAACATGCAACTTCAGCAACCATCACATTATATTGCAATTAGAGATGAGTATGTGGGTGCTTGTATGTGTGTGTGTTTGTGGGGGGTGAGGTACAGACCAGAAGTTTAGAGTTTATGAGACAGAATAATATCACATTTGAATTCCTGAAATATCACATAGTGTGTCTAACACACAGATATGTTACAAAACACAGCACAAAAGTACAAACAGCTGCAATCTTACATAAATATATTGAATGAGGATTTCAATAGCCACATATTTGTGTCTTGCTAATTTATCAAATTATACAGTTTTCTACACAGGTACTGATGCACACTGTATGACATACACACACAGGTGGGACTTGTGCTTATGCAGCCATAGATATAAATCCACCATGGTAGCACACTAGTGCTACTGTTGTGTCATCTGGGAAACAGTTCTTTGTTGTTTGTCTTACCTCATGATGGCTGTCTGTGGCTGCTTTTGTGGTCTTGTCTTTTAGCTGCTTGTGGGATGGGGAATTAGAGTTGAAAATCCAAATGCCCCAATTCCCTACAGTTGTGGCATTAAGTTAAACTTAACTGGTGCATTAATGCAGTTTTTTTGTAAATAATATTGTTTGTCTGTCTGTCTCTCTCTCTATCTATCTATCTATCTATAAATCTCTCTCTGTCTCTCTTTGTAAAACAAATGTCATTAATGCACTAGATAGGGTTAAAGCAACAAAAGTAGGGATATGTGGTGTTAGGGTTTCCAACCCAAACACCCCACCCCTACCCTGCAGGCAGCAACAAGAAAAAACATTATGGTTTCCCTCTTTTGCCTCTTTGTAAATCAGGAGTGGGGTGTGCCTTGGGGTTGTCAACCTGACACTCACCTGATTCTCATATACTGTATCCATCTCAGCTTATTTACTGATGGAATGAAGTAAGTATTATGGTTGACAACTCCAAGGCACACCCCACGCCTGATTTGTGAAGAGGCAAGAAGAAGTGACACTGTAATGGCTTTTCCCATTGCTGCTTGTAAGGTGGGTGGTGGAGTGTTAGGGTTGGAAACCATAACACCACATTTCCCTACTTTTGTCACTTTAAACATACTTAGTGCATTAACAAAGTTTTTTGCAAAGAAGTCCTTACTTTTTTGAGATAGTATAATTGTGTCCTCATCTGTCTGTGGGAGCGCATGGCCCTCTGGGTCCTACGTTTCCATTTGTAGCAAATCAGGAACAAATTTGTCAGCATAGCCTTCTTGTTACCCCACCTCATGAACTCTGTAATGAAAATTTTGGAATCTCTACCAAAACGTGATTCAGCACTACTGCAGCACTATTGTATGCCTCACGTGCAAAAACACAGTTTGGCCAGGGTTTAAAAAATGACAGCTGTCACATTCATGAAGTATTGTAAAAAGATAGTTATGTTGAAAATTTTGTGTTAAAATATTTAAAACTGCCAAAGCTATAAGCGAGCATAACAAAATATCAAAGTATGCACTTAATATTGCCCTTTTTTCCCCAAAATTTTCAACGTAGGCTTCTTAAGACCCCACCTAATGAACAAAGTTGGTGAAAATGTTGAAATCCTGCCCAAAAGGTAATTTTACCAAGTGACTGCACATGGTTGAGTAGATGGGTCTTAAAAAGCCATGTTGAAAATGTGTGCTCAAAATATGCAAAAATGGCAAAGCTATGCTGCAAAGTTGAAACCCCCATTGAAATACATTGAACTGCACTTACCTTAGCTTCTCATATTGCAGTCAGTGGTTCCAGCAGCAAGATGTGCATTCCTTCAGAAAGTAGATCTTCACCCCAGGGCCTATTGAAGTGAGAAGGGGTGTGTGGGGGTTGTGGTGTGATGGGTGCTCTGTAGGAGGTCAGATTGGCAGTGGTCATATCAGTGATGGACTGATTTAATTTTTACTAGAGAAAAAAGACAGAGGGATGCTTTGCTATATTTCAGCCTCATAATAAATGGGGACACCAACTGGACAGTGGGGGCACCACTAGACACCAGGGAAATTTTAAGAAATACAGGGAAACTAATCAGATGGTGAGGGGTGCCACTAGACACCAGGGAACAATGTATAAAATTGGGGACTGGCAGTCAGAGGGTAGGTGGTGCCACTAGTCAACAGGGATAAATACTATAATATGGGGACAGGATCAGAGAGTGGGGATGCTAGTAGACACCAGTGAAATGCCGTCTTTGAACAACTAACACAAGTAGGAGTGTTTTTTTTTTGTAATTCATATACATTATATAAGCACAAGCACTAATACCCACTCAAGTACTGGGTATATGGATTTGAATCTTAAGGCATTTTCCCATCTTTTTTTGTGACTCATGATACAAAGAAAGAATCTTTTTTCATATCATGAGTGACAAAAAAGATTTATAACCTTAAAAAAACAACATTAGAAGGGATTAATATTTTTTCACCAAACCAGTAAAATTCACATCTGCGGCACAGCCACCTTTTGCCCTGAAACGTTCAGACCAGAATTTCAAACAGTCTAGGCAGTGGCCTATTTGAAAGAAATGAAAAGGTAACGGGAGTTAGAAAGTATCAGGAGAATATGAAAAAAGATTATTTTTTGTGACAAGCTAGTCACAATTTTTTTTTAAATCTTAACAAAAAACATATCAAGGCCATTTATCCCACAGTTAAGTGCAGACTCTAGCTAACAGGGTCCAGATAAACAACATAAACATGAAAAAGGATTTTACCCTCATGAAAAAGGATTGGGATCATATGAAAAAATATTATTTTGTCATATCATACAGCTATTTTGAGGTGCTTACTAAGCATGCTCAGAACCGATTTCCAAAAATTTCAAAATTAAATAACTTTGCAATGGATTAACATTTTTTTTACCAAACAAGAAAAAGATACATCTGTGGACCAGAACATTTCTACCACGAACATTTCAGAGCAAAACTCCCAACTGTTTGGGCGCTAGCTATTTTGATAGAAATCCCAGCACACTCAATGGGAAGCAAATCCTGAAAAATTCACTTTTTCCACTTTCCAGAACTCAGAATCTGCACGTCTGATGAAAACATAACCTGGCACATCAATAGATCTACCCCAAGAGGCGGTCCATGCAAATGCTGTTTCCATCCATTAAACAATAGTGTGGAGGCTGTTGCTGATGGTTCTAAGCTGTGGGTAACCCTGAATGATTGCCTTTTATTTTAAACTGAAGTAGAAAGCATTTTAAATAACTTGGAGCACCTGCCACTGGAAACAGGAAGCAGGAAGAGAGAGCTGTAGTTCAGGGTTGCACCTAGTTGAACTACCAGCTGTGGTGGGATGGTCCTTTAATGTTTTTGGGGCTAAATTGTCTGCACAGTTACTTGCCAGAGCTTCCTTTGAGGGGTTTCACAAGTATTAAAGTAGAAAACCCTTTTTTAACATTTAAGATGCACAGTGACTCCAGGGGTACTTCCAGGTCATGGATGAGGATAAAGCCTGCCTCTCTGTGAGCAGGGCATGCAGTCGTGCACCCAGACAAGCACGTGGACATGTCAGGCATGTCTGGAGTGGAAGGAGAGAAAGGCAACTCAAACCCCTAGTTAGCAGAACAAGCAGAAGGTAGGCCAAGTACCCAGGAATAAAGGCTGTGCCCTCTATAACCATGAAGATGGCAAACAAAATCATGTCACTAGATGGTGATACTGGTTATAAATGTGATCTATGTAACATATAAGTTCCATTTAAAAAGGAACAGGTTTTGGACACATAAGTATGTGTTAAATGCACTGATGCACTGAAAATACATAATTAAAGGAACAATTGTTGCTGTTTTCCAAGCAACTAGAGGTACTGGAGAAAACACAAGAAAATCTGGCAAACAAATTGAGGGCATACCCTACATTAACCAAAAAACAAACCAGGTAGCCAAAGAAAATGTCCTCAACATCCCCAGTAAATCAAATTATAATAGGAAAGCAACACATGAAATAAGTGACCCAGATAATGAATTGTGTGAGGTCTAAATGATCAAGAGGAAAAAATGGATAGGAGAAAGGTTTACTACACCAAATCAACAAACACAACCTCAAGGGACCTTAATTAAAACTTCTGAAACACAGAATCCCAGAAACAAAACTGTTCAAAGAGAGGATATTGTCTTGACAAATAGATACACCCCATTGTTAAATGACACTGAACACATCATATACACTGGAGAACAGACCAATATGGAACATCAGTCTGTAGACACAGATACCCCTAGGCAACTAATAACCTTAGGAGATCTGATAGTAAAATACACTGACAGCTATGTCTGCCAGTATGACAAAATACTATGGTTTGTAGTTACTTGAGGGCTGTGGTAAGTGACATCACAAAAATGGCTGACAAGATATTTAAAGGGGCAGGAGAACAACCTTTTGCAGTAATACACATAGGTGTAAATAACATTGGAAAAAAGAGAGGGAGAGGTTAAAAGTGACTTTATGACATTAGCAAATAAACTGGAAAGTAAGGGATGCAAGATAGTATTTTCAGAAATACTTCCAGTACCTAGAGCAAACAATAAAAGACAAGAAGAAATTAAATGCATCAATCAATGGATGAGGAACTAGGCTAATAAAAAAAATTCAAATTCATAAGATGCTGGGATAATTATTATGACAAACCTGAAATGTACTGCACAGATGGTCTGCACCTCAGCAGAAAGGGAACTAAAACTTCTGGTTGAGTATAGTGAGGGCAGTGATGGCCAATTTAAACTGACTAAATTAGGGGCAAAGGGAATCTAATACCAACTTAATAACATCAAACAAAAAACAAATAGGAAAATGCAGGTAGCTGAAAGTGTAAAAATAAATGTCACTCAACACAAGGAGCTTGAACAGTGAGAAGTTTGGAGAATTGACTGCCATGATGGTATCAAACAACATAGATTTCATCTGTATTTCAGAGACCTGGTGGGATGACAGCAGTCAATGGAGAAAAGAGATACAGGGTTAACAACTGTTCAACAGACCTAGATCTGGTTGCCGAGGTGGCGGAGTTGCAATATATGTAAAGGATGACATCAAATGTCATATGGTGGAAACAAATACTGCAGCTGGAATAGAAGTAGAAACCATATGGCTAAAACTAACAGGGATGAAAGAGAAGAGTGTCTTTCTTGGAGAATTATATATGCCACCCAACTCCAGTATAGAGTCAACTAATTTACTGTTGGTACAAATATCAAACATAACAACAAAAGGAATGTTATAATATTGGAAGATTTGAACATGCCAAATGTAGATTGGAAAGCAGGTCAAGCAAGGGCAACCAAAATGGTGCAGGGTCTGCACCAGAAGACATACGAGGAGAGACTAAAGTAGCTTAATATGTATACCCTTGAGGAAAGGAGGGAGGGGGGGACATGATAGAAACTTTCGAGTATCTCAAGGGAATTAACAAAGTACAAGAGGGTAGCATCTTTCAGAAAAAGAGATGTGCAAGAATAAGGGGGCACAATTTGAAGATAGAGGGGGGACGGCTCAGAGGTAATGTTAGAAAGTATTTTTTCACAGAGAGGGTTGTGGATGAATAAAACAGCCTTTCTGAGGAGGTTGTGGAGTCAGGAACAGTGGGAGAATTCAAGAATGCATGGGACAGACAGAAGGCAATTCTAGTGGGGGGTAGGAGGAAGTAAGCTATTGATTAACTAGAATCTGCAGCTTATCCATCAGATAGGGAAATGGGCAAACTAGGTGGGCCAAGCGGTCCTTATCTGCCATCAAATTCTATGTTTCTATGTTTAAGCAACAGGAACTCATGACCAGAACATTGTTGACTTCCTAGAAAATCTGAAACTTCAACAAATAGTATTAGAACCTCCTGGTTAAACAATTGCAAAAGAACCTACCAGAGGTAACAATATACTGGACATCATTCTAACTAAGATTCCCAATTACATTACAGACATTAGAATAAATGCACCTTTATCAAATAGCAACCATAACACAGTTTGTTTTCAAATAAATAAAAAAAAAACAATACACTATGGGCAAGTCAACTGTCATTAATTATTTTATTTTTTATTTATTTGTATTTTGGATGACACGTTTGAGCTGAGGGCTCTTTTACAAAGGTTCCATGTCAAGGCAATAAGAACAATAAGATACAAAACATAACATGATCATTACAATGGAATTTACAAAAAAAAAAAGACAAATAAGGTTACAATAATAGCAGCCAAAGGCATTGTCAAACAATTGTGTTGCGAGTTAATTATACAGTACAAGTCATAGGCAGCATAGTGAAGCTTTGTTAGGAGTGGGTTAGTGGGAAAAGAGAAAGAGTGGTGGTGAGGGGGTGGTATAGGAGAGAGAGAGAGAGAGGAGGGGAGAAATGGGGAGGGCATTGAGTTGGGTATGTGGTAGATGGGAAACAGCAAGGGAGGAGGAAAGGGGGAATGAAAAAGAAAAGGAGACAGATTCATCCTATATCCAGTAATGGGGGGTAGGAGAGGAGGAGGAGGAGGAGCTGAGGCAGTGAGGAGGGATGCTTGAGGGTAGTATGCCTGGAGGGGATTATAAGAAGAATCTCAGAAGGCACTTGCCACAAGGTGTTGACGCAGTTTACACTTAAAAGCACCAATCGTGGCAATGTTGAGGATTTCTGTAGGTAGGAAGTTGAACCAGGTGGAGGCTCTGACAAGCTAAGAACACTGAGCTTGAGAGTCCGACAGCGAGATATTGTAAAGGTTAGACTGTCTGATCTTCTAGTTAGGCGGCGGACAAGCTGCGGGGTCAATATTGATTGGACTCCAGGGGGCATAAGGCCCAGTGATGTCTTCTTAGCTAGGATGCAGGTCTGGTACTTTAGCCTGCCGGATAGCTGGAGCCAGTTAGCCTGCTCGTAAATGTCACACATGTGAGAAAGGTGGACAGCTGAAATAAGGAGTCTACATGCCTTATTAAGGGCTACAGCTATGCACCAGAGTGCAATATCAGTAGCGGATCCATAGAAAACAAGCCCGTAGTCAATAGTTGAGATAACAGAGCTCTGGATAGCAAGGTTCAAGGCTTCAGCCGTTAGGCAATGTTTTAGCTTGTATAGTAGCCCTATACGGGAGTTCACAGTTTTAGCGATATTGTCAATGTGTTTGGTATACGAGAGGGAGCAGTCAAGGGTCAGGCCCAGATATTTAAACATATCCACCTGCTCAAGAGCGACGCCTTTGTGGTTGTTAATTATGAGCTCATAGTCCTTGTACTTGTTGTGGGTTCCATGGAACAACATTGTTTTAGTTTTTTTGTGGTTAAGGATGAGTTTACCAGTCTTCCACGTCCGTGAAACTTTTCTGTAGTTGAGACTGAAGGGAGGTGGGCTCGGTGTGGCAAGTGAAGATTACTGCATCATCTGCATACAGTAACATTCTGTCATGGCAGGAGGCAGGGAGATTGTTCAGGAATATGCCGAATAACAAGGGACCCAGGATAGAACCTTGGGGTACTCCAGAGTGGATTGGTCGGGATGACGAGAGGAATTCACCAATCCTGACTTTTTTGGTCCAGTTACTGAGGTAGCTTTGAAACCAGAGGGTAGTTTCACTTGAAAGACCAAGGAGGGATAATTGTTTGAGGAGAATGGAATGATTAACAGTGTCAAATGCCTTAGTCAGGTCAATAAAAGAGGCACCGACCAACTGGCCCTGATCAAGTGCATGATGGATATGTGTGGTGAATTCAAGGAATGCCGTGGTAGTGCTGAGCTCTTTGTGGAAGCCATGGTGCTGGGAACATTGCAGGCTGTACTTTACTAGGTACTCCGTGAGCTGATCAGCCACTATCCATTCCAATGCTTTGGATAGAGGAGGGAGGATGGATATAGGCCTGTAGTTGTTCATGAGAGTCCTGTCACCACTTTTATGGACTGACGTCACCACTGCCAGTTTCCACTTTTGGGGGAAACTGGGAGATCATGAGGGAACGGTTGAGGATTTTGGTTAGTGGGAGCAGGACTTCATCAATGGTGATGGCGAGAAGTTTCGTATCCAGTGAATCGCCACTGACCCTAGACTTTCCAAGCACTTTAAGAATGTATTTTTTAGCTAGGCTTTCTGGGATTGCTTTGAAATGGAAAGGAAGGTGCCCTGGTGGCAAACCTGAACTAACAGGAGCTGGGTTGACTGTGGTGGGATCAAAAAAGTTAGGGGGTAGCACATGACTAAGGTCAGCAAAAGTGGTGTTAAATGCGTTGGCAATGATTACATGGTCAAGAGTGATGGTACTATCTATGTTCATCATTGTGGGTGCTGTTTTGGGATCCTTTCCAGTCACTTCAGCAAGGTTACGTCAGAATTTACTCCCATTATTCCAGGTGCTGGCTAAGGCATTCCTGTAATAATTAGCCTTCTCATAGCGGATTGCTCTGGTACATGCATTCCTTGCTGTTATGTAGGCCTAGATATCAGTCTGGGTGCCAGTAGCCTTAGCACGATACCAGAGCTGGTCCCAATATTTCATTGGTGTAAAGAGACCTAGTGTCATCCATGGGTTATTGACACCCTTGATCTTATGCTTCTTGAACGGAGCATAAACATCGCAGACTGAGTTGAAACAGGTGATAAAGTATTCAAGTGCTGTGTCTACGTTGGGGGCTGAATATAATTGGTGACCAGTCATGTTCACGAAGGAGTGTTTTAAGTGACTCAAGATGACCGGGGTTCAGCATTCTCCTGTTAATAGTTTTGGGGGGGAGTTTGGTGTATTTGTTGGTCCAGATACACAAGATAGGGGAATGATCACTTAAGGAGTCTGGGAGGACTGTTGCTTTGGAGATGTGCTCTGGACGATTAGTTAGCACCCAGTCTAGAAGTGTACAGATCCCTGTTCTGTAGTTTACTCTAGTAGGTGATCTGACCATTTGTGAGAAGGTAGCAGCAGCTAGGGCATCCTGATAAGTATTCGAGCTGGAGGACAGTCAGTTGATGTTGAAATCACCAAGTAGGATAACTTCTGTATTCTGATCCAGGGAGTTGATACAGTCAAGGAGGGAGTGAAAGGCCAGATTGCTCAACTTGGGTGGTATATAGACAGATACAACAGTCAGGATCTTGTGATGAGTTTTGAGAAGTACTTTGGCAGCAAGGATTTGGATGTCATTTCCAGGGATGGGCACGGGCATGACATGACCATGAGAGACTCTTTAAGGTAGAGGGCACAGCCTCCTCCTTTCTTGGTAAGTCTGTCCTGTCTGAAAACTACACATTCAGGAATTGCTATTGCAGAGTCGGGTATCTTTGGAGACAGCCATGTTTCCAGCACTGATAGGATGTCTGGATTGTGCTAGGAAACCCAGGCAGAGAGGGTATCAAGTTTGGAGAGGAGGCTGCAGATGTTAATGCTTGCCAAGGAGAGTGACCCTGCACTGCTGGTAACCTTGTGGACAAGTTGTGGTGGGCTGGGGTTATGGTGAATATTGCCTGAAAGGAGCAACAGCAGCAGTATTAGATGTTTTAAAAGGGGTTTAAAGTTGCTTCTGTGGGGCAGCAGGGCCATTTTTTTAACAGGTCCCTTTCCATAAGGATGATGCATGAGGTAGTGGCCAGTTAGTAATAGCAAGGAGCTGTAAGGGCACAGTTGCAGTGGTTTTGAGAACCGGCCAAAAGTTTCATTTGTTCTTCAAAATGGTTGTTGGATAGATAGCCCTTAGAGACAAGTACATTAAGAGTTGATTTCAATTGAAAATGTTGATACCTGGTGGTTAAGTCAAAAGCTAGAAGAAATGAACAACAGCTGAGGTCCACAGTCACAGAATGTGTTAGAATTCCTGAAAGGGATGAACTCTGCCTGCCCATATGCAGGATGTGAAATCCTTTTGTCTGTATAATAAAGCAGACTGGATGTCAATTAGGCAACAACTTCTAGAGGTAGATCTTCCAGACAAAATTGCACATTTAAACTCTGATGAAGCATGGGCCTTATTAAGAGAAACATTAAAAAAAAACAGGAAGATAATTTCATTCAAAAAAAAAAAGTCTACAATAAAAGAGATAAAAAACCCGTATGGTTTAATAATAAAATAGAAAGATTAATTAGTGAAAAAAAGGCTAGTAATGATAAAAACACAAACAACTGCCAATGTGAAAAAATACAAATCTGTATTAAAACAATAATAAGCAACAATAACTAAAGCACAGAGCGACACTGAATTCAAATAAGCCCATTCAAAGGATAACTTCAAAGGTTTTTATTCATATATAAACTCTAAAAGAGGCACTTCAAGGGTAATAGGTCTATTAAATCATAATACCACAGTGTAAAGAAAACCTGAAGAAATGGCTAGTGTATTTAATGAATACTTCTGCTCAACTTACATACAGAGCACAATTCACCAGAGAGACAATCTGCGGGAAATACATAACAATAAAAACACTGAAATCTGTATCCCAGAAATAAGCAAAAATAAACTCAGTAATTTAGACAGTAATAAATCACAGGGACCTGATGGCCTGCACCCATGCCTACTGAAAGAATTAACAGATATTCTAGCTTTACTAATAGCTATGATAGGAAATAAAACTCTTACAGAAGGTAGTGTACCAAAGGATTGGAAAAGGGCCATTGTGGTCCCTATATACAAAAAAGGAAATAAAAATACAGCATCCAATTACATACTTATTAGTTTGAACTATATTATAAGTAAATTAATAGAGGGAGTCATAAAAGATGAGATAACAAAGCATTTAAAGTATAGAGGACTATTAGGTAGCACACAACACGGCTTCACAGAAAAAAAAGTTGCACTACAAACCTTCTGACCTTCTACGATAAGGTTGGCAGAAGCCTAGACATGAAAGATGCAATGGATGTAATACTATTTGACTTCCAGAAGGCTACTGACACCCTACTGCATTCTGGAATAAATGACAAACTAAATGAACTCGATGTTGACAATAACATAACATCATGGATAGCAGCAAGGCTTACAGACAGGTCTCAAATTGTAAATGGCTATACATCATCAGAGGGACAGGTGACTAGTGGCATCCCCCAGGGCTATGTCTTGGGACCACTGCTGCTTAATATATTTGTTTATGATTTACAAATAAAGGGTAATAATACACTCATCAAATTTGCTGTTGACTTGAAATTGGGAGGCAAGGTTAATACTGTACTGACTCAGACCAAACTAACATGAGAAAAGACCTAGAAGACATCATCAAATGGGCTGATAATAATATGAATTTCAGTCACAACAAATGCATGGTTCTGCACTGTGGGAAAAACAACCCCAAACAACTGTGTAAGATTCATGATAAGACCCTGGCAGAAGTGGACAAAGTTAGAGACCTGGGAGTTTTTATTTCAAGCAACATGAAACACAGTAGCCAATGCAGGAATGTAGCCAGAAAAGTAAACCATCTGACCAGCTGTGTCAAGAGATCCTTCTCTAATCAATCCCAAGCAGTACTGCTGCCTTTAAATAAATCATTTGTAAAGCCGCACTTTGATTACTGTTCACAAGTTTGGGGACCAGACCTAAAACAGGACATAGAGATCTTAGAGAGAGCCCAACATCAGTATACAAAACAGATATTGCATCTTAAACATATTGGGCCAGATATTCAAAAGAGTTGATCCATGCTCAATAGGGTTGAGCCTGCACAAGTCCGAAATGCGCCATTCTGCGATATTCAGCAGGAGGCAGTTGCGCCCCCCAAATCATGCTGAGCAACAGCGTAATGATAATGAAGGCGTGCGCAACTGGAGGGGGAGGAACCATGCATAAACTGCACAGCCTGATATTTAGCCCGGGTTTGCAGAGTTATGCAGGCGCAAACCCTACCTGCATCTGCACAAAAGCTATGCCGAAAAAAAAGGAACAAGTTGAGAGCCATCCACAGGTGAGCTGCCGCATTGCAGGGCGCAACACAGCAGCAGCCACCTGTGGGTGGCCCTCGACTTGTTCCTGCCGCACATGGCGGCACCCCCCCATGCCCCGATCGCGGGGCATAACTCTATTCCCCCCGGTAGCCCGCGTCGCGGGCGAAGAGTTCCCCCCCCGAGTAGCCCGATCGTGGGAAAACAATATCCCCACCCCGAGTAGCCCGATCGTGGGCAAAGCAGTATCCCCACCCCGAGTAGCTCGTCGCGGGCAAAATAGTATCCCCCACCCCCAAGTAGCCCGATCGCGGGCATAAGTATTCCCCTTCCCCGCGCCAGCCCGGTCGTGGGCATAGCCCTAACCACGCCCCCCCATTAGCCCGATTGCGGAGCATAGAACCCCAAAGTCCAATATCCCTGGTGGTCCAGTGGAAGAGCGGAACCAGATAGCGGGCAGCATACCTACCCCAAGTATGATATCCCTGGTGATCTAGTGGACCCCCACCCCACCGCCCATGGAGCCCCACCCCGGCTCCCCCGTCAGCGGCGGGTGGCAGCACCCCACCCATTCACATTCACATATCTGACTGACTTATGGCAGGGCTGCATGCCCATTGGCTCATGCTCTGGAACCAATGGGCATGCAGCCCTACTGAGCTGTCAGTCGGCGGGCAGCTGGGCGGCAGGCTGGTGCAGAGCTGCTGCCTCACGCTGACGGGGGAGCGGGGTGGTGGGGCTCCATGGTGGGTGGGTGGAGGTCCACCAGATCACCAGGGATATCATACTTGGGGTGTGGAACCGCCGATAGAGGGCTCTGTTCGGTCCACTGGACCACCAGGGATATTGGACTTTGGGGCGTTCTGATGCCCGCTGATCGGGCTAATGGGGGTGGCTAGGTTACCGCAATCAGGCTACCGGGGAGGGGGAATACTGTTTTGCCCGCGATGGCTACTCCAGGTCCACTGGACCACCAGGGATTGGAGTCATGCATTGTCCCTTATGGGATGTAATGCGATCGGGCTGCAGGGGGCGTCAGTCCAGATGGCTGCTGCCTGGCAGGGCGCCAGGTGCAAGTCGGGGATCAGCGCACCCGCATGCTTATGGCATGCAAATAGGGCTGTAATCAGATGCAAATGGCCCCCCGTGCGCCTTGCATAAATTATGGCCCCATTTGCATGTCACCCTTTGAATATCGTAGGTGCTGTGCATGGCGCAATGGAACTTGCACCACTGCATCTCAATGCTCCATTCTGACCCCTTGCGCTGGCGCAGTTCCACTGCGCCATGCACAGTGGGTGTGGCCAGGGGGCGATATTCAAAGAAATTGCGCTATAGCGCAACTCTGCTGAATATCTCCCTAGCCACACCCCTGAGTGATTATTTTGAGCGGTGCAGGGGCTTGTGCCACAAAATGGCACTGTTTGAATATCTGGGCCTTTATGTATAATCATAGACTAGAAAAACTCAAATTGTGCCCCCTCAACCTGAGATATCAAAAGGGTGGCCTCTTGGCTTTATTCAAAATCTTACAAGATATAGAACTATCATCAAAGCTGCATATCAAATACAAAGACAACATCTGTAACTGAAGAATGCACAACAGACAAATATATTGTTCTGTTGCTAGGACTAACATTAAGAATAATGCCTTTCTACCGAGGGCAACCAGACTCTGGGGAAAAAAGTTATCTCAAGACATACTCAACCAATCAATCTTCAATGGGTTTAAAAGAAAACTTGATGTGTAGCTTACAGAAAGTGAGCATTATAGTTGCATTCACTGAGAAGTGGGAATAGCATAAAGTACATGGGCTAACACCTTCTGCTGTCCTAAAACCACAGTAGTAACCACAGTATTAACAACTGTGAAGTTATTAAAGTGCAAATATTGTGGTTTATCATTATAGGACACCTAAACGGGGTTTTGTCTGAGATAACAATGAAAAAAAAAACACAAAATCATAGAGAAGTAGAACAGGAGCTGACATTTTACACTATAGTGCTGCTTACCTTGTTGGTGGTGATTGTATATATTTTCATGCTGTTTTGAAAATGTAAATAAACTTCTCTGTGGTTTTAAAATCAGTGCCACGATCCTACCATAAGACTGTGCCGATGTCAGATGTGATGATGTCACAGGAGAGACACCGCTACTAAAGAGCCTTAGAAGAAGCATATACATGCCCATTCCTGATCATAATGTGTCACATCTGAAGCACAGCAACATTGTTTTTTTTTTTTAATTTGATATGCTTTTTCTGGGACTGGAGTCCGACAATACTTCGCCCTAGTCACGGCCCCCTTGTGCCTCCACCTCCGATCTGTGCTGCCAGCGCCCCAGTCACCTCGACTTACCCCCAGAGGCGGGGTTGTATGACTTCCCAAGTCACCACAAGACTAGTATCTAGTTGGAGAGCTGGCACTGGAGGCTAGTGGAGACCCCAGGGGGAGGGCATCACAGAGATGGACCGAGCCCAGTTATTTTTCCTTCCCCTTGTGAGCGAGGGGTGGGGATGTGCAATGATGACCAGCACCTGCCCGGCCCCTAAAAGTCCAGACTTCGGTGTTACTAGCGGCTGACCCAGCCTCCGCTGGGTGTCACTAGACACCGAACATTCGCACCCTGCCTCCCCCAGAAGGAGAGCCATTTAGAGATGCTCTATCCTTCTCCCCCCGGCTGGCCCTCCGGTGACCCGAGTCCATTCCTGAACCCCGGTCACCGGCGTTGCATGTGGAAATCTAACCGCTGTGCCAGCAGGCCAGCTCAGCACAGCAGTATTGTAATCAGCACTTATTACATGCATCAGACTCTGATTGTTTTGATGCCACAGGGGTAGCGTTTTACATTATGCATATGTTTATCACAGTCACTGCCACATTTGGGCAGCGAGCTTTGGTCAGAACTATCAACCCAGCTTATGGCCACCCAAGAAGATACACTCCATTCATACCCTTACAGATTCCTTTCTTACTACTCTTAATCATATTACCTGTGCATTTATTGAGGGTATATAGTCCTCACAAGCAGGGTCCTTACTGAAGAGGGACTTAGTATAATGTTTCCTTGCTGTGCTAGTCCAGCAGGGGTTATAAATAGTTTTCGTTTTTTTTACTGTACAGTATATGTGGCTAGCACTACCTAACTGTATGTACTGGAAGAGATTTTACTTCTTTACCTATGCTCCAGGGCAGCCATGTGCTTACAATAATCAAATGTCATTGTATGGGGACACTAATCTGGTGTCTGGGAGTTTCTACCAACTATCCTTCATCCAAATGCACACTACATGCCCCAACAATGACTGATGTCACCTGCATCAGTTGGAATGTCTGTGATCTCACTTCTTCTGTAAAGAGGAAGCAGGTTTTCTCCTTCCTGAAAAAGCAGCATACCACCACTGTGTTTTTTAAAGAGACCAAGCTGCTGACTGAGGAGATGTAAACACTAACAAGCATTTGTCAATGCTGAATGTTTGCTTGCTGGTATTGGGATTGGTAGTGTAGGATTTAGAGTGATGCATAATAGAAATGGCAGTGAAGTATTGAACTGAAGCCAACCCCACCACCACTCTGCAGAGACTGACAGGCATTGGGGTGTGCCTTTTGGTCATCAGGCATAACGGCCATGCCATTTCATCACACCCTACCCTGCAGACTCTGAAAAGTGTCATGGTGTGCCTTGGGGTCTTTGGGCCTTATGCTCACCCCATTCTGTAAGGAAATATGGTAAGATGGGTGCAGCATAGGAGAATGGGGTGAACTTTGGAGCCGAAGAGTCCAAGGCACACTTCGATGCCTGTCACTGGCTGCAGGGTGTGGGTGTAGGTGGAATGGCATGAGCATTACAGGTGGCAATCCCAAGTCACACCCCTGATGCCTGTCAGTCTCAACAGGGTGGGGCGTTATCGTCGGAAACCCTAACGCCTCAGGCATTCATTGGTATTTTCACTCCAAATTTTCAACATGGTTTTTTGTGACCCCCACCTCATGAACAGTGGCAATATCAGTTTGTTAGTCAAAAGCTGCTTTTGCACAGCGACTACGACATTTGTCACCACAGGTGTGAAAACACATTTCGAACAGGATGTGAAAAGTCACAGCTGTACTGTTCATGGGGAGGTGTTAAAAATGGCAATGTTGAAAATCTGGAGTGAAAATATAAAAAAAGTGAAGTCACGAGCATGTGTAGAAACTGTACAATGCACACCCACAATGTAATTAGTTTGGGGATATTTTACACCAGATTGTCAACTCAGGCATTTTGGGACCTCCACTCATGAACAGTGTCACTGTGATTTTCTTAATCTGTCCTGAACACTGATTTCCCACAGCAACCACACATTTCTGTGCTGGAAGTGCAAAAACACATTTCAGCCAGGGTGTGAAAAATGACAGCTATACTGTTCATAAGGAGGTGTGGTAAAATGGCAATGTTGAAAATCTGGAGTGAAAATATTAAAAATTTGTGACGCTATGAGCGTACATAGGAACTGCGCAATGCATGTTCGTAAAACAGTCATTTTGGGGAATTTTTTCACCAAATTTTCAATATAGGGTTTTGGGGGGCCTACTTTATGAATTGTGACACTGTCATTTCATTACTGGGTCCTGAAAGGTGGTTCCGCGCAGTGACCACGAAATCACCTTGCAGGACTGATAACAAACTGACAGTGACTGAGTTCATGAGGTGGTTCCCCAAAAACCCCATGTTGAAAATTTGGTGAAAAAATTCCCCAAAATTGCCAAGATATGCACCAAAGTTGAAAAAAAAAGCATTTATGCCATTATACAGCTTACCAGCATTTTTTCAGTTCGCGGTCAGCTTTGGAGAGTGCAGACATGTTCCTGGTCCTCCGAAGATCGTCGTGTCAGACTCCAGAGGTAAGTATGGGGTCAAGGGGTGTGTGTGGGAAGGTGGATGCACAGAGTGTGGGCACGGGTTGGGGGAGGATGGCAAGGCAATCAATGAGGGACCATTTTTTGTTTTCAGGTGTGTATTTTCTTTTTAGAAAGATGATGCAGGACTTGTGCCAAGCTGCAATGGGCTCCCAGTGTGGCAGCTGAAAGTTTTTTGGGGGGTTCAGTGGAGCCAACAGGGAACTGGGCACCCCATGGGCCATACAGATGATTGCCATGCTGGGGTGGGCTCCACCGTGGCAACTGGAAATCTGTTTCTTTTTGGGGTGGGGTGTTGAGTGGAGCTTAAGGGGATTGGGCAATCCCATTGCCATTCTGACTTTTGCCACGCTGGGGTGGGCTCCCAGTGTGGCATCTAGAAGTCTGTGGGCGGGGGCGCAGAGCCAACGGGGGACTGGGCACCCTCGTCAGCCATACCGTGTGCGGTGGGGGGAGTGCATAAGCATGCTGGGGTGGGCTCTCAGCGTGCTTCTTCAGTGTTTGGGGAGGGGAGATCTTGAAGGGATCTGTCTATGACAACTGCGTTCAGGATGCAGTGCTGAATGTAGGCACTTTGCATACTGCCAACAGCAGTATGTAAATTACCTGCCAACAGCAGTATGCAAATTGCTTACATGTTACAACCGCTGATTGCAGTGGTTTTTCGCTTTCAACTGTATGCCACTGCATCTGAACGGCTGTCATAGACAGCTCAGACATTCATTGGCGTGGTGCAGCCGCGCCTGCAAAAGGGAGCAGGGCATTGGAAGTGGGGGAGGCACACCTACGAAAACTTGTATGGTGGCACTGTTTCTTGCACATGCATGCAAGCAAACATAAAAAGGGAATAGGTACAGCCAGAAGTGCACAGTTCATCCCTCTACAAACAAAATCTTGCCAGAGCCAATAGGGCTGCAGCCATGGTAATGGAAGAGGGGTCAGAGGAGCTGAGATGTAGAACAGCTAGCAGCTGCACCAACAATGTGCAAACTGAGATGCAATATCTTAATTTCAGTGGAATCCTGCTTTTAACCCTTTCTACAATGTATATACTCAGGATAAGGCACCTGACAGACAAAATGGCATTAAATAATAATAATACTGTGCATCCCCCTAATGAATTCTGTTGCTGGTCTTTAGTACTATGTGTCTTTTCCTGCAGGTAGCAGTGTGCTACCTGTTTTGCAGAATGCAGAGGAAGGACATGGAGCTGACAATGGAACAGACTGTCAGAAGTGGAAGAAAGAGACTAGGAGCAAAAAGAAAGCCAGAAAGTTTTACAAACCCACAGCCATTGAAATAAATCTCTGATATACTGAGGATTAAATGAAAATTGCCTATAATAAGTAGTTCTGCCCTGTTGAATAGTAATTTGTATTTTAAAAAAGTGGGCATTGCTAATTTAATGTTAATTGTACAGTAACATTTTTGTTTTTTGTTGGTGGTTTACTACATACTAGAACAATAAGAGGACCAGCGCAAGCAGCCCCTCTATGGGACACAAATTGATGACTTTATAGTATATCCTCTGAGTAGTGAAGGAGGATGGAGGGGCGCTAGTGGGTGGTTGGGTGTGAGGTCCTTAACTGAACTGAGATTCAGAGGGCTTCTGTCTTGTGTGCGGGTGGGGCCTGCTTGATTGAGATCTCAGAGGAGACAGAAAAGATACATCATGCAATAAGGTTATTGAACTGTAATGCAGAGTAGGACTAGTACTACCAGCACAGATCTCAGTTTTCAGTTGGATGTTTTAGTGAAAAATAAATTTGTGTGTATAAGCAGTGTGTCCCCCACTTCAAGACAAAAGATCTGTGGTCCTGGCAATTTATTCTTGAACACTGCTCTTTTTTAGAGTAAAGTGTAGTTATCTACTCTCTGGCTATTGAATGAATTTTCTTCTGGTTGAGGACACCCTATTTATAATTTGATCATACCGATTTTATTTAATACTACAGTTTGAACAGTGTTTCTATTATATTGGAAATGTATGTATTTCTCTGGCTATGGAACAAACTTTATCCTATTTATGGACATGATTTTCAAACTGTGTTCCACAATCAGAGAAAGTTTGTTTCATAGGCAGAGAAATATTTACATTTCCAATATCATAAAATCACTGTTCAAAATGTAGTATTAAATAAAAAACTATATGAGGGAATTATAAATAGGATGCCATGAACCACATAAAATGTCATTCAATAGCCAGACAGCAATAACTAAGCTTTACAGTATACAAGAGCAATGCTCAAGAATATAAAATTGAAATGATGGTACTCTGCAATGTCAGGTGAAAAATGTTTATTGTCTCTAAAGGCATTTCCCACAGCCATAGAGGGGCACGGGATCATAATGTCGCAAGACATTATGCTGCATGGCAAAATCGGGTTGCCAATACAGCGTGATATTGCCATGCAGCATAAATATTTTTTCTGTGAGGGTCTCCACCCCCCACACACCCCGTTATGGGGGGCTATGTCCCTGAACTCCCCCAGGACTCTGAACTCCGGGGGGGGGGTTACCTCAGGGAGCGCACAATTTTGGGAAAAAATAAAACATCTGGGACCAGGTATCAAACCCAGTCCCAGACAGAGCACCTGGTCTCTTACCACTGTGGCTCAGTCCAATGAGCCACAGCAGCTGCTTGGTGGAACCTGATCCCAGCAGAGGTCTTATCCTCTGCCTAGGATTCTGTGAATGGTGCAATACCGCGTACAGCAGTATACGCAGTATTGCATCATTCGCTGTAACAGACAGTGCTGTTTTGAATTAAGTAAAATGTCATACACTATTAAACATACGACATTATGACCCAGTAGGCCAGAGAGGTACTTACTTTTAGGTAATGGTTTCAAAAATAAAACACCATCACAGCTTAAAGTCTTTGGCTGTCCAAAATCTGAATTGTCTTTTGAGGGCATATACCTCATTCACCTGAAGAGACTGACACAACAACGAGCTTTGGAGAAATGGCCACAGCCATGTGTTTATTAATAAACCAGTTATCAATACACTACATACATTCACTTCAGTGTGATGTGTGCAGCTAGATAGCCTTGGAAGGAATCTAGCTCCCCATGGAGCAACTAGATCATTGATGGTTGACCCTCACTCCAAGGAGTGGGCTGCCTTACCATCAACCAGGATCCCTCTTGGGCATGAGGGATGGTTATATGACTGGCTGTGGCTAGTTCCTCCCCTGTCAGAGGATCCACCATGCCGTGGGTCGCTGCCCCAAGAGGGTGCCATCCAGACTCCAGCTGGCAGGCCTGCCCTCCTGTCAGCCTCAGGGGAGATCTGGCTGGTTAAGGCACGTGATCCCCTGTTTATTTATTTTTTTGCTTTTGTTAACCGGGTAAGCACACTAGACAGTCAAGTGCCTATTTTCAGATTTTCTATTTTCTGTTACCCCCTCCCACAGCATTCCGAGACTACCAAGCCACCACTTACATAGGTTGCATGACTGTGACACCTACCTATCTGATCCCTAGCCTGCCATAACTAGAACATACTCCTACCTTGCTGGAGAAAGCAAAAATCTGGAAAAGCCATTGGGAAAAAAATGGGATATTCCTTCTCAACCCTTAAGGCGATCCCCCTTAGTGGGACGGCAAGTTCCCTATACCCCCCACATTCCCCCCTGCTTTTATAAGAGTGAGGTTTGGGTGGGATGTGACCTGGAACAAGGAGGAATGAGGAGGAATTCCTCCAGTGCAGCCCTTTTGCAAGCTCCCTCCCCACTGGGAACCCAATTCCCTCCCCTCCCGGCCCCTTCTGGGCAGTACTACTTGAATCACCTATTGTCCATCCAGGTGACACAGGCCATGCCCCCTGGCAAAGTCCCACCTGCTGCAATACCTTGCAGGCTCCTTCATTATCTAAACATTGCATTTGAATTAGCACTGTTCAGAAATATAATACAGAAAAAAGGGAAACTGAAATGTTAGATAGACATTGTTACAGTCTCCAGCAGTGTTTCTTATTGTTGGGTCTTAATATATTCAGTTTGTACTTAGTTTCTTGAAATACAAGCAAACTGAACTAAAAGTATACTTGCAGTTCATGGTTTCAAAAAGATGCCATCATAATTCATTGTCCCGGATTCCCCCCTTTTCCCTTACAAAAGACAGAGACCATTGTTTGTTGTTGTGCTCAGATTGGCAATCAATTTATTTATATTCATAAATCAATATTCCATTTCCATTTCTTTATTATCATATTTCCAGAAATTTCATTTATTTCTATCCACATATCAATCTCTGATTATCCCTCCCCCAGGTGAAAACCTGGGTGCCTTCTGTTTCTCCTTTTCCACTAGGCAACGGTGAAAACCGAGATCGCTTTCTTCTTCCTCTTCTTGTGTTATTCCTTTTTTCTCCCCCCCCCCTTTTCCCTCCTGCCATCCTCCTGTGGCAGTCCACAACCAATATCATCACCTGCCATCCACCTTTGGCAGTCCAAACTGTCCAACCGGACTCATCTGTCATCCACCTTGACAGACCCACCATACAGTCCCCCTCTGACTGTCTTTCCCTCTTGCTCTGCCTAGTAGGGTGGGTGGCAGGAATCAAAAACTCCAGTAAAAAGTGGCTGAGGCCCCCTTGTGCTGTCCCTTATGTAGCTCCCTTTGCCCCTCTCCTTCCTGTTACCTGTCCTTTGTTCTGGTCCTTAGCCCCTCCCTTTCCTTCCCCCCTCCCCTCCCGAGCACAACCATTCCATGACAGAGGAAAGGGGTGCACCAGGACAACCTGGTCTGCCCCTTAAAGGGCAAACTCCATTGTCCTGGATTCCCCCCTTTTCCCCTCACAAAAGACAGAGACCATTGTTTGTTGTTGTGCTGAGATTGGCAATTAATTTATTTATATTCATAAGCAAATATTCCATTTCTTTATTATCATATTTCCAGCAATTTCATTTATTTCCATCCACATATCAATCTCTGATTATCCCTCCCCAAGGTGAAAACCTGGGTGCCTTCTGTTTCTCCTTTTCTGCTAGGTAATGGTGAAAACCGAGACTGCTTTCTTCTTCCTCTTCTTGTGTTATTCCTTTTTTCTTCCCCCCTCACCCCTTTTTTCCCCACTAGCCAGTCTCCAGCTTGCATTGAATGGCTGGCTTCCCCCCATACTTATGATATCACGCTCCCTTTTTTTTTTATATACCAGTTTTTGCCTGTTTTCTCCATGCCTCTATGAAACCCATTGTTTCTGAATTGAACATGTCTATGGCTAGATCTGACAGGTGCACACCGTCTGACCTGTAGAAGTCCTCCACCCATTCTTCTACCCTCCGCAGTATCACGTGTCCCCCCATCTGCCTTATCGATGTCCCCACCCTTCTATTCATCTTTCTCCTGGCCCTTTCCACCACCCTGTGGCTGTGCTCCTGTCTCCATACCCTTCTCAGTATCATATCTGACCAGGCGAGGCACACCTGAGGCCACCACTGTCGTATTGCCACTAGGTCCCTTTTTATCTGTAAGTAGGTGTGTACCCATGGTCTGCCCGCCAGGTCATTGCCCCCTAGATGTATAATGATTAGATCTGGACTGGGCCGACGTCCCTTGAGTTCCTTCAACGTGAGAAGAAGCTGTGCCCATCTCATCCCACACATGCCGTGCCATACCAACCTACACTGTCTTACATCCTGGTACAGCTGCTTTTCCCCAGCTTTCTTCTCTGCTCTCTTTCCAGCCCAATAAATATAGGAATGGCCGCAGATCCAGACTTCCGTGATCCTCCCTCTACCTATGGGGTGCAAGGAAAATTAATTAATTTACACATACTCTTAGTGTCATCACCGTATTATCCCCCAGCTCTTTCCTTTCCTTGCCCCCAACCCCCTTTACCTGCAATCCCCGTGGGAGCACTACCTTCTATACCACACTTTTTTTTTTTTTTACTTCAGTACTCTGATGTATCTCTTATAATTGGCTGACCTTGGCGCCCTTTTCCAAAATGTCCTTCCGGGTTCCCCCCTTGCTGCCCACTGTGAGGCAGCCCCAATCTTTAGGGAATGGGATGAGTAATTAGCTGGGTCCTCCCCCATAAATTGCATGCCCTTTTTCAGCACTGCTGTGACTTGATAGCCGGTGACCCTTTTCCCGTCACCATGTACAAATAACTTTCCCGTCCTGGTCACCTGCTCTGCGGCGAAAGCCCACAGAGCCTGCACTGGGCATATTGCAACCTCTAATTGCCCTTTCAGTGTTACCATGCAACCTTGTACTTTTTGGTCTGTTTTTGACCTCTTGAGCTTGATCCATATCTCTTTCACCCCCCAACTTACATCATCCCATTCCAAACCTCCTTCCTTGTCCTCTTTCCCATGGCCTACCACCTCATTCACTCTCATAGCCCCTGCAAACATTATCACATAAATTATGTGAAATAGCTGGGCCTCAGCCTTTGATCTGCATATTACCGGAAGCACCTCTTTTAACCTTATTAGCCACTGCTCCCCTATTGGCCTCCTATTATCTCCTGGCCCACGTTTCAACCTGCCCCATCCTTGCATCATTCTCCTGATGAGCAGTGATTTTGTCAGGTCCTTCCACCCTTTTAGGCTGCAGATAACACTAATCCCTGCCAGATAAACCCCCATTGTGGTGTGGGCTGTGCCTTTCTGCCACTGCTCCATGGTGAACATTCCCAACTGTTCCTCTGTGAGTGGTCCACTTACCTCCATCAGGTGCTCAGTCCTGAATGTCTGAAACACCCGCCAGGCCCCATCGTAAGCCCTCAGAGTCCGAGGTGCCCATAAGCTGTGAAACAACAGTTCTGCTTCTTCTTGCCAATGTCCCAGATGTTCGTTGGTATAGGTGTTTTTTGTTCCTCCGCTGCTGGTGCCAGCCTCCGGAAATGGTCCGGCTGCAGACGGGAAAGGCTGTCAGCCAGGGTATTGTGTACTCCTGCTATATGTTTTGCTCTGAATGACATGTTCAGCTGCAAAGCCCTTAAAACTAAACATCGTAATACCTTCATGACTGTCTCTGACCTGGCTCCCCTGTTGTTTAGTACCTCTACCACTAATCTGTTATCACACCAGAATGTCACTTTCTGATCCCGTAGTTCCTACCCCCATACCAGGGCACATGACCATATGGGCATGATTTCCAGCAAGGTTATATCTCTTATTGTCCCATCCTTTACCCAACTACCAGGCCATGGTTCTGCAATCCACCTGCCCCTCAGGTAACCCCCCCATGCCAGCCCCCCTGGCTGCATCTGTGTAGAGATCAAGGTCTGTGTTGTACACCCACTCTTCTTGCCATAACAAACAGCCGTTATATCCCTTCAGGAATTCCTCCCATATCCCAAAATCTTCTCTGACACCTTTTGTCAGGTCCACCCAGTAATGTGGTCTGGTAACCCCTGATGTAGCCCTAGCTAACCTCTGTGTGAATGCCCTCCCAAGTCCAATGGCCCTGCAGGCAAAGTTCAGGTGCCCCAATACTTGCTGGACTAAGTTTCAGCTGTACCCTTCTCCTGCTGGTGTGTAATTGAATCAATTCCTTCAGTTTCTTTACTTTATTGTCTGGCAGCCTGAATATCTCTTTCGGTACATCTATCTCAATCCCCAGAAATTCCATCAACCTGCTGGGCCCCTCTGTTTTTTCCGGTGCCAGTGGCACCCCTAGTTCCCTGCATAATTCCTGAAACTTAACCTGCATAATCTGCATCACCCTTTTCCCTCTCCCAATGGAAAAGAAGTCATCTAGATAGTGAATGACCATTCTATAAGCTGTCCTTTCTTGGAATATCCATTGCAAACACATGCTGAAAGCTTCGAATGTCGCGCACGCTATGGAACATCCCACTGGCATGGCTTTGTCAAAATAATACTGCTCCCCAATTTTAAAGCCCAATAGATCCCAGTCTTCTCTCCTAACGGTAGTAGTCTAAAAGGGACTCTAGTATCCGTCTTGCCATCCATGCATCCTCAGTAGCCTGGATTATCCCAGACTGCATCCTCTAGTGTCACATATGTCACCCTACTGTGTTCCTCCCCGATGAAGTCTTTCACCGAATCCCCTTCTGGATAAGACAGGTGGTGAATCACCCTGTACTCTCCTTTTTGTTTCTTGGGTACCAAACCCAAAGGCGAGATTTACATATCTCACAGAGGAGGGGTGTTGAATGATCCCTCTACCTTCCCTACTGCCCTCTCTTTCTCTATCTTCTGTCTCAACATTTCTTCCTTTCCTTTAACGGATCCCAAGTTGCCCGCCTCTCTTGCTTGCCTGGACCATCACACTGTAGTGAAAACCCTGTCTTAAAACCCTGTGTAATCATCCCCCATACTGCTCTGTCCGGATATCTGTCCAAACCAGTTGCCCATGCCTCTATGATGGTGGGGGTTCTGGCTATCCTGAATTGCTCCTTGTCTATCCCCCCCTTTTCTGCTCCCTGACCCCCCTCCCATCTTGTGCAGGGTTCTTTTTTTCAGTGGTTCTGACCCCCCTGCTTGTGTGCCCTCTACCCTCCCCCTTATTCCATGTCTGCCCTTAAAACCCCTGCCCTTCCCGAAAATACTGTTGACCTGACCCTTGTCCCCTGTGTCCCTGTGCCCCCTGGGTCCATGCTATCCTGCATCTGCTCGCCGGGTGTCCTCCACCGCATTTCGAGCAAGCGTGGTGAAAACAACATTGGGGCCATGAGCAAAAAGCCCTGTTGTAGGCCCAACAACATCTCTGGGGTGTCGACTCTTTCTTTCCCCATTTCCCTTTGGGTGTGGACTGATCAGTAACGTAGTCCATCCACAAATCTAACTGCTTCATGTCCCATCTCACATCCCCAAATGTTGCCATTCTCTGTCAAAAGAATTAATCATAATATAGCCACCCCACCCACTCTTCTGCCTTTGCCTCCTTATTATCAAGGAGTATGTGATGAGCGGGATACCCAGCTCTGGCTTTTTCTCTAAGACAGCGGCTGAGAAAGTGGCAAAGCCTACAAACCATCCATCCCAGGTCTTTCCCTTTGTGAACTTGTCCTCCTCCTTTTTTCCCAAAAGCACTATTGCCGCTGACATTTCGCTCTTACCTATGTGCTCGGTTTCTTTGTACTTTGCTGCCGCTTCCCGGCTCACCAAGGTAAATATATCTACATAATCCCTTTCCATATTTTCTCTTTCGTGGCCAGTGGGACATGCTCTCCTATCCTCATCCCGGGTACCCCTATCTCCCTTGTACATTTTCCTTCTTTTTCTGCACTCTCTTCATTACTTTTTGGCCCTTCTTTTTCCCCCCTAATCTCCACCAGGACCGATTCCATCTGCCCTAAACCTCCTGTCCCCAGTGCCGCTACAATTTGCCCTATGTATTCTTTTATACTATCCCCGATTGTGCTGGGTGCGTTACCTGTAACCTTGTCCAGGCCGTGTGGCATGGCATCTTCCTCTTGCCCCCTTTTCTCTCCTTGTGGCTGAGGAGGAGGGTGAGCTCCTATGGTTTGCGGAGGGAAAAACACATTCTGGGGGTCTGGCCTGGGTTCCCCAGGGAAGATCCCGCCTTGATCGGGGGGAGGTACTGGCGTTCCTGCATCTATGGGCTGTAGAGGTACTGGATCCGCTGCCCTTGGGGGTTCCACTGCAAGCAGTGGTACCCTGATGGGGCTACGTGACCCTTCGGCTGGCCGTTTCCCTCTGCCCCCTTTCTCCGGGCCCACTTTCCTTTTCTCCCTGGGTCTCCCTGGTTCCTCCCCCTCCACCAGCTCCCACATTCGGTTGGCCTTCTCCGCCAACTCGATTATGGCCCTGTAGGCATCTTCTTTTGATGGCTTGTTTTTCTTTGGTGCCATTTCCTTCGTTTTTTTCCCCTGTGAAGACAACTACAGGAAGAGAACAAGAGTCATTCCATGCCTGCATTACTATGTATGTATTGTATACATATTATTTTTTTTTTTTTGCACCCTCATGCCCATTCACCTTTTCTTCCTTTTTTTTAAATTCCTTTCATCCCCCGCGTCTCTTCCCCTTTTTTTTTTGTCGTCACACTGCATGTGACCTCACTGTATTGGGCCACCTTCTGTTGGCCCACCTTTCCCCCTTTTTTTTGAAAAAAACCTTCCAACTACACCCTTGTGTGTGTAAAAAAAAAAACCTGCCTCTATGCCCCCAAAGCGCTTCTCTTGCTACACCCCCTTCTTTTGGTTGGATCCCCAGGCATTGTTTGACCTTCTGTCACCCTGCCTTTATGAGGCCCCATGCTACCAATTGCCATACTTGCTGTTGCCCACGTCACCCGCAGGTCGCTATGGCAAAAACCTCTTTTTTTTTTATATATGGGCCTCTCCCTGCTGGCCCTTTCTTAGAAACCCTCCCCAAAAAACCTCGTGTCTATCGAGGCCTTGCTCATAATCACCCTCTGCAAGCATTTTCTTCACAGCCTACCTATGGCGTGCTCCTTCGCATCACTTGGCCACTTGCTCAAGTCCCCCACACAAGAAAAACCCGTATTTTGATTCCCCCCACATCTTCTAATCCTGGCCTCTTCCCCCCCTTCCACCCCATGGTTTGTAACCACATTTGTTAGTCCCCCCATCCCATTATCCCAGCGCTGGCCCCAGCTCTCTCCAGCCAGGTGCTGGCCTGTTCCCCTCACTTCTGGCCCATTGCAGGCCTCCTCCCTTTTGGGTGTTTTCCCCCACCTCTCTCTTGAGGCTCCCTGCCATCCAAACCCTGCCGCTTGCTATCCCCCAGGTCTTCCAGGCCTGTGCTTCTGCTCCCATCTCCCCAGTGGCATCTAGGCCTCCAATCCCGGTCTCATGTGAGGCCCACACCAGTCACAGACCCCATGCCATGTTGCCCCCATGTTTGGTGTGCTATCCCCCACACCATTCCAGTATTTAAAATGCCCTGTCCTCCAGTCTCAGCCCTCGCCCTTCCCTCAAGGCCCTCGCCAGCCACCCTACCTTCATAGTCCCTTAAATCTGCCTTGCACTGCACCACCGTGCTCATTCTCATGGAATCAGCCCTTCTCCACTCAGTGCTTGCTGCTCCCCGCTTGCTACCACTGAAGGCCCCTCTCGATACTGCCAGCCATGTGCTGGACCCAGAACGCTCATTCCTCTCTTTTGACAAAATGCTCTCCCCCATTACTTCTTGACACTGCTCGACAAAGCACTCAATTCTCTAACATTGCACTCCACAAGATTACCAACCATGTCCCTACCATGTGCTGCAAAATGCTCATTTTTTTTTTTTTGATAACCTCTGGCAACATCTGCTAACCCGGATCGCTACCTGCCCCCACTCTCGGCCATGTGCCACAACCAACAACACTCATTCATTTTCTTTTCAAACCAAAACTTGCTCTCCTCAGTAAACTACTTCCAGGTCCTTATTATTTATATATATATATATATTTTTTTTAAACCATCCCTCGCCCTAGCCTGCCCAGAAAAGCTCAGGCACTGCTTGCTTCATCACTCGCTCTGCTCCTGGCCCTACATCCTAAACAACCTCTTGCCAAGCCATGCAACTCAAACATAAAAAAACACCAATGCAGATAAATCAGTTCTCTCTTTTTTTTAAACAACTAGCAACCATTGTAAAAAGTCTTATCCACTTCTCTTTTTTTTTAAACACATCCAACTCATTATTCTCTTTCTTCAAATTCTACCTGTTTTCCTGGTTCACGAACCTCCAATAGTTCTGCCAATCTGATATACTGCAGCTTCCATAAATCAAAAACTCCAGCAAAAAGTGGCTGAGGCCCCCTTGTGCTGTCCCTTATGTACCTCCCTTAGCCCCTCCCTTTCCTGTTACCTGTCCTTTGTTCTGGTCCTTAGCCCCTCCCTTTCCTTCCCCCCTCCCCTCCCAAGCACAACCATTCCATGACAGACGGAAGGGGTGCATCAGGACAACCTGTTCTGCTCCTTAAAGGGCAAACTCCATTGTCCCTGGTTGTCTGATACCAAGCTTTGTATAGCTGGTATGAAAGTCCATGCAAGAGCAGTGAAAAAATAGAAATTTAGTAATAGTAAAAGCAGTACTGCAGTACTAAGTGCAAGTGTATTTTTTAGTTTAGTCTGCTTCTCACATTTCAGATAAGGGGTCTTGCCCAATTAAAGGGGCAAGACTATTTGTCCCTGGCATTCTTCCCAGAAGTGCAGGCTCTTCAAGCCTCAGGAAAGGGGGGGAGAGGGAAGCTCTGGAGACAGAGAGTGAAAGATTGGCAAGAAAGGGGAAGGGGCACCAAAGTGACGTGGCACGAAGGGATTGGATGCAGAGAGAGAGAGAAGTGGGTATAGCAAGGGGGGTATAAGAAAGAGCTCCCTTGAGAGAGGAGCACTCTTTTTCTGCTGGCTCAGTGGTTAATTTGTTTTGTCACCAGCCAGCACTATCAGTTGGCTTCGAGCCTTCTTTGTTTGCAGTTTTCATGGTCACTCCATTCAGTGGCAAGAGTTTTTTTGCACCCACCAGACAATCAGCACTGGACGGTTTGTTTTACTCCAGTGGGAGAGCAGCCTTGCAAATATTTTGCTTTTCATCTCAGTGCAAATTTCTTGCATGTCCATTTTGTGGGAGCAGCATTAGGTATGAGCTCCGTCTGGTCAGGAGAAGAATGTGGCAGCAAGGGCACAGTGAAGAACAGTGATCATGGAATGTACCTCCAAGTATGGGAGGTAGGTTCAGACCACACCGAGGAGCACTCATACCTCTTGGTGCACATTTGTTTTTCCTCTCTGGAGGAAAGGATCCTTTGAGTGCTCCTCGGTGTGCGCAGGAGTAGGTATGCTCAGGGGTAACCTGGGCTTTGGTGGTGCAAGAAAATAAGCCAGAGCTTGTGAGACCACTCCTAGCCTACTTCTTGATCATGTGAAGTGCATATAAAATGATGGGGGGACAACTGGATCCAGTACGATGAGATGTTTAGAACCCTCACTGATGCAGATGGGGATGTCCGTTGGGACACAAGGCAGGCTGATATATGGTTTGAAACCATGATGGTTCCAGGAGAAAGCATCGGGAAGTGGGGGAAGTCCCTGGGTACCTCCCAAAAATGTTGCTGGGGCTTCAATAGGGCTTACTGTTCCTGGCCCAACTGCTGTTTTTGGCATGCCTGTTCCAAGTGTAGTGGGGTCCACCCAGCATGCTGATGCAGGACTTATGGGACCAACATGGGCAGAGCGAGCTACAGAAACCAGTCCTCTTGGGCAGGCCACACAGGTTTCAGGGGAGGTAGCTGGGGGGATGGTAGGAAGGAGTCGAGGTTTTCACAGCGGAAGAGGTGGGAGACAAAGAGGTAGATAGAGATGGGGGAACATGGGGTGCAAGGAACCCCAGGTGTCGGGGCATTACCCCTTTGCCAAGGCACTGATAAAATTGACAGTTTTGTAACACTGGCTATAAGACTACCCAGACCAGAAGGTGGCACGGATCTTAGAAGAGGGCTTTTCGTAGGGTTTCGATTACACTACACGGGGCAGTGGGTGGCACTAAAAGCAAGGAATCTGAAGTCGGTCAAGGGGCAGGAGGGGTTATTCAGCCAGAAGATAGGTAAGGAGGTGGCCACAAGCAGGGCTAAAAGGCCATTTTTGGCCCCTCCTCTGCTCAATCTAAGGGTGTCCCCACTGTGTTTGGTGCCCAAAAAACAGCTGGGGGAGTTCAAAGTATTACATCATTTGTCTTATCCCAGTGGGGGTCGGTCAATGACTACATCAGTGATGAGGACAGCACGGTGACCTATGCAACACTTGAGGAGGCAGTTAGGATGATCAGAGCACTAAAAGGGGCATGATTAGCAAAGGCTGATAATGAGGTGGCCTTTCACTTGCTACCTGTCAAGCCAGAAGACTGGGACCTGCTCCGTTTTCAGATTGGAGAGGAATTTCACTTTGATAAGGACAGGCCCATGGGCTGCTTGGCTGCATGTACAGCATTTAAGACTTTTAGCACCTGGCTGCATTGAGCAGTTCAAAAACAGTTTAAGCTCAGGTCAGTCCTACACTATTTGGATAACTTCCTCTTGGTTGGGGAAGGGCAGGCCTGCATGGAACAGATGTTAGGGCAATTCAAACAATGTGCAAGATGGGGGGGTTCCTCTGCACTGGTCAAGATGGAAAGCCCCAAGAAGTGCATCAAATTCCTGTGGATCAAGATCAATGCTACAGCTGGGGTATTTAAGTTGCTGCAAATTAAGCTCCTTCAGCTGAGGGAGCTTTTGGTGGCTCTGAAAGAATGTACGAGGGTACCACTCAGTGCTGTGCAGCAGCTGCTAGGGCATCTCAAATTTGTGTGCCAGGCCATAGCACCAGGAAGGGCATTTACACACCATCTAGCACATGCCATGAGGGGGGCCACTAGGCTGCACCACTGGGTAGACATCACAAAGGGGGTACAGGAGGATCTGGCAGTGTGGGAGCATTTCCTGCAACAGTATAATGGGTTGGCATAAGGTAGCTGACCACATCCAGGGATCAGTGGTGTCAGGTTAATGATGAACAATGAAGTACTAGCAGTGGTAACCTGCACACACCTAAAGGCACACAGATATGTGTTACTCCTACAAGAACCAATATGGATGCACAGGATTTCTCCAATAAAGTGCTAAGCTTTAATATAAAAAGCTATATAATATTGATGCAGGACAGAATCACCAGATAACTCACATATATCATGTCCTTTAAGTGTGTTTTATTCAGTTCATTCAGTTTCTGAACTGAATGAAACACATTCAAAGGACATGATATATGTGAGTTATCTGGTGAGTCTGTCCTGCATCAATATTACAGTATATAGCATTTAATATTAAAGCTTAGCACTTTATTGGAGGAATCCTGTGTGTCCATATTGGTACTTGTAGGAGCAACTCATATCTGTTTGCCTTTAGATGGGTGCAGGTTACCACTGATAGTACTTCAACAGTATAATGGGGTCACATTCTGGCAGGAGGAGTGGGAATTTAATACTGACTTGGAGTTATACACTGATGCATCAGGGAGATTAGGTGTGGGAGCCTACTTCAAAGGGAGGTGGGTAGCAGAAGCATTGCCCGTAGAGTGGGTCCAGCAGGGGCTGGGAAAAGACATTACATTCTTAGAGATATTCATGATTTGGGTAGCCAGACTGGTCGGGGGGGCACTGCAGAATCAGAAGGTTACTTTCTGGTGTGACAACCAGTCCGTGGTTGAGGCAATCAATAGGAAAGGGACAAGATCTGAAACAGTTATGAGAGTAATGAGGCAGTTGGTGTTGCAGGGGTTAAGGTTGAATCTGTCATTCAGAGCCAAACATATAGAGGGGGCGAGGAACACGATAGCTGATAGCCTTTCCTGTCTGCAGATGGACCACTTCTGGGCCATTGCCCCAGGGGCAGAGCAACACAAAATGAGGATTCCAGCATTCACCTGGGAAATTGGCTGGAAGAAGCCGAGTTTCTGTTCTGAAGATCCTGGTCAACAAGAACCCTGAAGGCCTATAAAGCTTCCTGGAAGGTTTTTCAAGCCTTTCAGGAAAACCTGGGAGTGGAGGTAAGTAGGGCAGTAACCAAGGATCAAGTAGCTAGATTCATTGTCAGCAGATGGTAAGCGGGAATGGCATATTCGACCATGACGGTTCACCTCTCGGCCATAGTTATGATCTGCAGCATGAAGGGATGGGGGAGCCAGGGAAGAGTAACCTAGTGTGGAGAATGATGCAGGGTTGGCTCAGAGTCGAGGGTAAGGAGCTGGACAGGAGGTGGTCTATTTGAGAGTGCCTGTTGGGGCACCTGATGGGTGCCATACAGAAGATATGCCACTCCACCAATGAGGCGGCTCTGTTTGGCGCATCATTTACCACCATGTATGATGGGCCATTTAGCATTAGTGAGGTACTGGGCCACGACTGGGTGGGGGGGCTGCAAAGGGAAGACCTACAGCAGCAGGGGAACCTAGTTGGCTTGAGGATGCGGGGGTCCAAGACTGACCAGGTTTGGAAAGGGGCAACCATCAAGTTAGAAAGACAGGCATATCTGCTGATGTGCCCAGTGTGAGCCCTGCTGGTGTATGCTGTGGTTAGGCCAACAGGAGGGGGACTCTTTTCAAGCACAGGAATGGGTCAAGGGCATCTGGCCATCAGATGGTGGTGGTGGTATGGAAGAAAAGCTTGTTTTTTATAGGGAAGGACCCAGTGGACTATTCTTCCCACTCTTTCAGGATAGGTACCACATCACAAGCAGTGGCCAGAGGAGACACGGGTGAGGAGATCAAGAAGCTAGGCAGATGTACATCTGGGCGTTACAGGACACATATCAGGAAATTGCACTGCTAACAATAATGATTTGTTTGTTCTCTTCCCATAGGTGGGGGCCAGGCAGCAGGCACCCAAGATGTTGGGCCCCGGATGGAAGTGGGGATAAAAGGTGGAGAAGGTTTTGGGGAAAGGGATAGGAGGGTCAGTTTCATCATAGTACCATACATTCCTATTTTTCTTTTGTTTACACCCAGGTAAGGATGGAAAGATTTAAGCATGGATTTGTGGCCACTCTTTTGTTTACTGAGTGGAAGTTCAGAATGTAGAGAGGCTGTGTGAGCGAGGGGTCACCAGTTGTATCATGATTGGACCAAAGTGCAGCTGCAGTGTAAGGGGCTGAGGGAGATGAGATAGGCACAGCTGCTTTTCCTACTGCAAGACATGTGATGGACACGGCCTGAGCTGCATCTGTTAATCATACATTTAGGGGACAATGACCTGGGAACATGCCCATGGTTGGATAGTTATTTCCAGATTAAAAAGGACATTCACACAATAAAAGAATGGTGGCCCAAGACAACCTTAATATGGTCTTAAATGTTGCCTAGAAGGGTTTGGAGGCAGGCACACAACCACAGAGCTTTAGACAAGGCCAGGAAGAAGATGAACCACATGGTAATGGGGATATTCACAGCACTTGGGGGGGAGGGAGCATAAGGCATGAAGGCATCAAAGATAAGGATGCTGAGTACAATAGAGCGGAAGGGGCACACTTCTTCAATATGGGTTTAGATATGTTTAATACCAAAATAGGGTGGGCAATAGATGTCTAAAGACAGTCAGTGGGGGCTGGGGTAAGCAAGGACAACCTATGAGGTTATCACAAGGGGGGAATCCCATCTTCCTACAAGAGCTGGAGGTGGTCTATTGGGTGAAGAAAAGGAGGATGGGAAATGGGGGAAGAGGGAGAGGATCCTGGCCTGGGGTTTACAACAGGGCTGGGAAGGGCTGGGGACTCACGGTGTACACTCAGAGGGCCCCGAAGACAGAAGAAGGACATGTGTTTACACGCGGGACCTGCCAGGTACATGATGAAAAAACCAAAGAGTCGGGGTTCCAGATGTACATCCGGGGACAGGGATGAATAATTAGATAATTTGTGACCTGGAAAAGGAGAAAAGGTTGTATAAACAACATTGCAGGACTCAGGTTTTCACCTGGGTCAGGGGATTTGAGGGACATTGAATAGAAAAGGCAAAATTCAAAGTAATGGAAATGAACTAAACATGAAATATGTAATAAGCAATAATGTGGAACTAGTCTTAGTCTTAATGTGGAATTAGTCTTCAGTTTGGAGAGGGAGAGGGTGCCTTTAGCTGGTGGCTGTCAGTGTAAGTAGATCTGAAAGATTTTTCTTCGCTGGTATTTCTGGGTGTTTGTAATTGTATTTGGGGAATGGTCTTAACTGCCATTTATTGTGCTTTTACATTTAGTTTGGGCAGGAGTAAGGGATTCTAGCAGACAAGTTGGTATTTGTGTGTTTAAAAGTTGCTGCCTGATCTGTAAGTGCAGGCATCATATTACAGGGGATAAGCACTGTTTGAATGTGAGGTGTAACTGCCATCTCAGTTAGTCTTCAGTTTGGAGAGGGAGATGGAGCTTTTAGCTGGTGACTGTGAGTGTAAGTAGATCTGAAAGATTGTTCTTAACTGGTATTTCTGGGTGTTTGTAATTGTATTTGAGGGCAGGTCTTAATTGCCATTTATTGTGCTTTTACATTTAGTTTGGGTAGGAGTAAGGGATTCTAGCAGACAAGTTGGTGATTGTGTGAGGTGTCACTGCCAGAGGACTCCTTAGCTGACTGTGTTTTGACACAGCCTGTGGTGTACTCCCACCCACCCAACCCACAACCCACCTACCCCAAGGCTCACCCTACATTTATTGGGTGAGTCCCATAAGGCCTTGCAACATCCTAATCCTATTAGGGTGAAGCTTGGGTAGTGCTGGCTACTCCATCTTGGGTACTGTTTGTATCGATTTCTCTGTCATTTGCTGGCTACTGCTGGGAAAAGGGGTAGATTGATTGAGTGTATACGGATTGGAGGGTACTTTTATTGTCAAGGGGGGTCTATATTGGTCACACCTAACAGTGAGGATGGGATTGAATGATGCAAGAGCCGGTATCTTCGGGAGGGTGATTGGGTGTATGGAGTGTGGGGCTGCCATAATATTAAATTGGGTGTGGAGGTATTGGGGATACCCAGTGTGTTACCAGTTCACAGGCCTCAGGTGGGATGTCGAGGGGATCAAAAAGCAGTTGGAGGGAGGGGGTGGCTGGGTGGGAGAGGAAAGGGTGGGCAGGAATCATATGATGATAGGCGAGGACAAAATGGCTTACCCCAGGTTATAGGGGTGGGAGTGAGAGGACTAGGACCACATGGTCACCCAAGGTGGGAGAGACATGAAAATGCCAGTGTACAGTCTTCACTCCAAAAGGAGGGGGCAGCCCAGAGAGAGTCAAGGAATGGGGAGGGGAGGGGGACAGGAGTAGGTGAGCTTGGGTCAGGCATCACACTTACAAATCGCTTCACCCTGCTGTACCCAGATGATGAGGTGGAAGAGGCTGGCAGGCAGGGGGTGCAGGGTGATGGGGAGGGATTGGTCAGGTGTCAGAGGGGTGCAGGGGGTAGGAGGGGGGCCTGATCCAAAGGAGGGGGAGGGCATGGGGAATGTGAGACCAGGGCACCAGATGGGCTGGAAGGGGGTCAGGAGCCTGGGTCTAAGGGAGGTAAGGCAGAGGGAGATGCACAGAACAGAGTCAGGGTGGACAAGGCTAGGACCCAGGACAGGGCAGAGCTGAGGAAGGGAAAAGTGGACAAGGGGGGGTGAGGAGGGGAGCACTCTGGGTAGGCCAGCTCCGAGACTGGAATTTCCAGAAGAGGAGGGTATGGAGAACAGTAGGGCACAAGGGCTCATTACTGCACAACCTGAGGGGGGAGGGAGGGGAGAAGGAAAGCAGGAAAAGGAGGCCTGGGTGGAGAAGTCAATGGCAACAGACCAACTGGGAAAGAGTTAAGGGGGGCAACTAGTGATATTCAGGCTGTTAGGGGTGCGAGGAGCAAGCTGGGAGAGGGAGACAGAAGAGGGAGCCTGGAAGGGCACAATCAAACTAATGATGCCCAGGCTGTGGGAGGGGCAAGGAGCAAGTAGGGGGCCATAGTCAGGAGAAAGAGTCTGGAAGGACACATACAGACCTGTGACCCTCTAGTTGCAGGGAGTGAGAGGAGAAAACTGGGGGACATAGGCAGAAGAGGGAGCCTGGAAGGGCTTGCACAAAATAGAGACACCCAGGCTGTGGGGGGTGCAAGGAGCAAGCCAGGGGACGAAGACAGAAGAAGGAGGAGTACGGAAGGGCACAAACGGGCTAGTAACTTGGGGGGAGAGGTGAAGGTGCTCCTGCTGGGTGACTCCATGACTAGCGGTATCCAGTGGGAGGGGGTTGGGGATGGAAAAGGCAGCCCAGTCAAGGTTAAATGTATCCCAGGCCTATCAGTACATATGGCCAAATTCCAGCTATACTCAATGGCAAGGGAATGCGGAGGATCCCCTGCCTTACTAGTTCACCTGGGAACAAATGATTTAGAAGGGAACAGTGAACTGGAGATACTGGCAAGATTCAGGGAATTGGCCAGGGTTTGCCACTCTATAGGATGCTCAATCTCCTTTTCTGAGATACTGCCAGTACCAAGGGCAAGAGGGGAAAATAAGCAAAAACTTAGGGGGGTGAACCAGTGGCTCAGGGAGTGATGCAAGTCAGAAGAGTATTGATTGATGGGGGACTGGGGTGATACATGGGAAGACAAGGGGCTATATGTCAGGGATAGGCTGCACCTTAACCTGGAGGGGAGTCAGATCCTTAAACTAAATCCTTTTGGATTCATTGCTGATAGGTGGGGTTTAAACTTGAAAAGGTGGGAGAGATAGAAAGACTGAAAGCCTCAGCGAGGAAGCTTGAGGGTACAGGACTAGATTATGTAAAGCGGGCTGTGGATAGTGTTAAAAGACCAGGGGGAACTGAGGGGGAAGAGAGACAGGGGATTGTGCTGGGCTGAGAAGACTGGAGAGGGGGGAGGTAGTTGGGTGGAAGATGTTCCTGATCAATGCCAGGAGCATGGGCAATGAAATGCCAGAGCTCCAGGCAATGCTAGTTGAGGGTGCAGCAGACTTGGTGGCATTTACTGAGACATGGGCCACACAGAGGCATGATTGGGACCTAAATTTAGAGGGATACACAATGTTTAGGAAGGATGGGGTGTGGGAAGGGTGTGTGTGGCATTGATAGTCAAAAATTACATAGTAGTTGGGGGAATTGAGGAGGCAGAAGGAGATGTGGAGGCAATTTGGGTAACCCTCCAAAAGAGGCGGGGTAAAATATTAAAAATAGGGGTGGTGTACAGACCCCCCACAATGGAAGCAAAACTGGTGGATGATCTGGCTGAGAACATCAGGGGTCACTGTGGCCTCGCAAAGTGCAGGGTGGTGATCATGGGCGACCCTAACTTGCCGGGCGTAGACTAGGGCACTATGACATTCTCTGTGGCCAGGGAGCAGAAGTTGATGGATGTCTTCCAGGATGCCTTCCTACAAACAGTAACATTAATCTTGACAAAATTAACATCAAAGTACCAAAGTACTGACAGGTCCCCTGGGAAGTGAAATATAAATAAAATGTATCTGATTTGCTTTGCAAATAAATGGTGCTCAGTAGATGTCTCTCAGCTACTCAACAGTGCCTCTGCATACATTTTTGCATTTGAAAACAGAAAGGTGAAGCTGAGTGGTTCTGGAACCCTAAGCAGTTACAGTGGATGCTCTTTTATATTTACAGTTTTCTGGAGTAGGCAGGTGACTCCGCCCTTCAATGAGGGCTTGTTCTCTGGTCCCGGCACCCAGGCCATCATGGAGCCTGCCAGCTCTATTTTTCACATTTTTCTCCCCGAGCTCTACAAATGTGCAATGGGTGGAGCAGCTGGGCTCCACCTCCACAGAGACAGCCTTGTGCCCTGGACATGGGGCCTTCCCTATTCTGGTGGTGCGTATGCACTGACACCAAGCCGCCACTGGGTGACAGTCAAATGCACCACACTGCCCCCCCCCGAGGAAGGAGAGCTGTCTATGGATGCTCAATCCTTCCTCACTCCTGCCAGCCCCCAAGTGACCCAAGTCCATTCCCAAACCCGGGTCACCAGCATGGCACAAGGTGTGGCAACCAGTGCCTCAACGTTCAGCGCCACTGGGTTGGCTACAGTGGGATACTCTGGTCACGTGATGCTAACTTTCTGAGCAGCAGCATTGTCTGGGAGCTCCCAATACCCATCAGCCTTATCCGCTTTATACTACGATCCTAGACGGGAAACCTCAATAATTTCAACACCAACAGACTCATCAATCTCTGCCTATGAGCCCTAGGGCGTTTTTTACTTTCATCCTGTTAATATCAAGAAGGATGGAGGCATATGCAAGATCTTCCATCTTTGACAATAATGGTCCACACTCTGTTGTGATCTAGCAATTTGCTTTTTGACCATTAAAGCTTGTAATATTTCATTATGCCATTCTCTATAGGATGGCATTGAGTCCTCCAGCCAGTGTCGCAGCATTATGACCTTGGCCGTTATTGATATTAAGACCATATGAGCCTTGTGCCGATTAGGAAGAAGACTAGTTGGAAAATCCCCCACTAGATGAATTTCTGGGGTGAAGGCCTTCTCCAGTCCTAATAGAGGGTCCAGCAAGGTCTTAATCTTGTTCCGAAAAGGCACTACTTTAGGGCATTCCCAAAGCATATGTAGTAAATTACCACTTGAAACTACAGCAGGAGCAAACTGGACATTTGGACTTCCCCATTGAATACACTTTTGCTGGTGTGTAATACATATCATCATATCATGCAGCACTTGATATTGAGTCCATCAGTACCGATCTCTTTTTACGTATCTACAGAGATTGCGCCATATAGTTTGCCAGTGTTTGGAATCGTGCTGTAATCTCAGTGCTTGCTGCCAATAAAAGCAAACACGTAACAGGGAATTAAGATCCATTGACTGTAAATAGGTATACAGGCCAGAAACCAGGTGGGGCTGATCTGTCAGGGAATGAGCTTGGCAAGGTTTCAGTGTCTGAGACATGCCAAGGTCCTGGGCCAAAAAAGGACATCAAAGCTTTTGTTAATTGTAAATATTTAAACCTATGCAGAAAGGAAATGGAAAAATGCTCCTCCATCTCATCATAAGACAAGAAAATACCACTCTCAACGAGGGACTCCATAGAAGCCAGACTTAACTGACAGCAAAAATCCACTGGTATCGGGTGGCCCCAACACAGGCTGAGCTAATGCCTGAGATCAGTCCAGTTTGAGGAATTTTTCCAATTGTCCATGTGCCTTCAAGGACCAGATAACAGGGGTATATCTTAGAGCATATGCTTTTGTCAGCCTCAAGAGAGAGCTGTAGTGGGAGTAGACTGGAGGCAGTTTTTGTATCTATATGTGAACCTGCTATGTTAGAAATGTACATTACCCCCTTAGATTTGGTTTTATATGACACTGACATTTTGGAGTTATCGTGCTTGGGGAGGGGACCTGGGAGGGGGAGGATGGGGGGTGAGATTTTTCAGTAGCGATACCTATGTATTGTGATCTGATTTCATTGTGAGGGGATTAAACTTGAAAACTACCTGCTGATTGTTTTGTTCTGATTATATGGGGGGGGGGGAGGATTTCCATTCTTACTCTTTATTTTTGTTTCTTTTGTTCTGTTTTTTAATAAAGAAACGTTTAATACAGCTGATTAAATTGTAAAAAAAGATGCTGAATATAAATAGAGCTGATAATCATTTACAGGTTCTCGGAGAGGACTGTTCATGGGCCAACAAGATGTAATTCCAGCCACTGTCTCCTGCACTTTGGGACTCACTCAAGAGTGTTCACCCATCGACACTATGTGTAGACTTCCTGCCCCAGCCACCCTTCCACCGAAGGACATCCTTTACTTTATACCTCAACGTAGTCATGTGACTTGATCATGTGACATCCCTGATTTTTTTTCCCAAACAGCCCATTTTCCCATCTGCAAGTTATACTAACTTGCCACTAGGTGTCTCTGTTGTCCCTCCCACTTTCCTCCAGTTTCACTACCCACCAGCCTCCTCTGTACTGAAATTTCCTCTAATGTCTGTTCTTTCCCAAGGCATTTCAGACACTCCCATAGCTGGATTTGAACCCTGGACCTTTAGCACCAAAGGCAAGCACCTTTCCTAACTATCTGTGTTCCATCATACCTGGGCTGCCTATTGTGGCTCCTATTCCTACAATACTATCCCCACCTCAAGTCAACACCATCTCCTACCCATCAAACCTAGCCTGCCTCTAAATGTCATGTCTGTGGACCTGCCCATTATTGCCCTTGGCACTTCCAGCCATCATCTGGAGGAATCATTGCTGACACTTGGTTTCTTCTCATCCCTATCCCTGTCCCCCCTCCTCCTTATTGCTTTCTCAACTCTCTCCCTCCCCATCCCTATAAACATTTCTGCACATTCCTGTACATCGGTCCGTAGTTCCACCAAACTTATCCAGCTATCCCTCTTACCGCATGCCTTCTTACTGCTTCTAATCTTGGCTAACATGCACCCCAACCCTGGCCCCTTGTCCCCCCACCCCCATTGCAAAAACTTGAATGGAGTAGTTATTGTCTCCATGAATATCCTAAGCCTGTTAAATAAAATTACCCCACTGAAGGCCTGGATAACTCATCACTCTCTTGACATTCTAACCCTGACAGAAACCTGGTTATCTCCTGGCACCCCAGACGCTTCAGTATCTATTGATGGATACTCAGGTCTGACAGGATAGGTAAAAAGGGAGGAGAGTGTGCCATTTACATTAAGAACCCTATTCAAGCCCTCTCTCTCCCGCTCCCTCCCATTACATTTGGTGCTCAGGCCCTGGAGGTCAAACTGATGCTTGATAACCAGAATAAAAGCATTAACCTTGTAGTTTCCTATATCCCCCCTAAGGATCAGAGGCCAGCATTTGAACTGATCATGTCTGAAACTGCAACTCTACGAAACAACTTAGAAACCATTCTAACTGGGGATTTCAATATAAACTGGCATTCTTCATCTGCAAAATCCTTTATAGACTCAGCTGCTGCACTAGACCTTGTCCAGATGGTCCAGTCGTTCACCAGTCTAAACCATAAAACAGGCTCTTCTACTCTACTAGACCTTATTTTCACCAACCCGCCTAAACACATCTCACAGGTCACTGTCCTCCCTGACTCCCTTAGTGATCACTCTCCGGTTACCTGTCTGTGATCAAATAAATTATCTGGTCCCCAACCCCCACCTACCTTAGAAGGCTGAAGAAAGACTCACTCCCCATACTTAAATCCTTTCTCTGGTCATGTAACTGGTCTCCCATCTCCCATGCTACTGAGGTGGATTTCGCCCTTACCCATTTCATCACATTGTTCAACCACGCTTGTGACATCTTTGTGCCACTCAAAAAGCAATACATCAAATCCAGAAACAACCCTGGGTCTCCCCAGAACTGCTGGCACTGCTCCAGCATCAAGACAACCTATGGCTGAAAGCCCTTGATTACAGGCACCCTCAGGATAGGCAACTCTATAGGGAAGCCAGGAACAAATGCACCTGAACTATCCACCAAGCCAAAGCTAACCACTACCGTCAGACTCTATCTGCCTCCTCAGGATTGGGTCGTGATTTCTAGTGGAATATCAAAGAAATTACAGGAAAAGTAGTCCATCTTTCCCCCACCCAGCTCAGTGTCGAAGGGAAACTTCTCCAGGACCCACTTGACATAGCAGACACCCTTAATCATGCTTTCTCAGACCTTAGCAAAGTGCTACCTGACAATTTTTTCAACACATCCTCTGACATCTCCCCCTTACCTCCCCAGTAGACCTCCCCCCTTTCTGTTTCAAAACAATATCCCCTAACACAGCCAGAAAATATATCTCTAGCTTCATCTCTAAATCCAGGCACAGTGGGGACACCCTGAACCTGAAGCTGCTAAAACTAACTTTGGAAGAAGTTCTTACCCCATTACAAAAAATTTCAACCTATTCCTGTGTCTGGTGCAGTTCCCTTCCTTGTGGAAGTGTGCTGTTATCATCCCCCTGCATAAAGGGTGAGACTGTGCAGCCCCAAGCAGCTATCACCCTATCTCTATTTTGCCACCCCTCTCCAAGGCATTGGAGAAAGTTATCGCTGACCAACTTACTGACTACCTCAACACTCATAAGAGGCTCTCCCCAGTCCAGCATAGTTTTCGTTGGGGACATACCACCACCACGGCCCTACTTAAGTACACATTGTTCATTCACCAGGCTCTAGATAGTGGACAGTTGGTAGGCTCTGTTTATATAGATCTCACCAAAGCATTCGACACAGTCAATTATGCATTACTACTCCAATCCCTCCCATCTCTGGGTATAACCCCTGAAGTTGTGTCCTGGTTTGATAGCTATCTCTCCAACCATACCCAGCAGGTCAGACTAGGTCACACCCTCTCATCGCAAAGCCCTGTTCGCTCAGGTGTCCCTGAAGGATCCATACTTGGCTCCCTTCTTTTTAGCTTGTTCCTTAACTCCCTTCTCCTGTCCTGTCCTGGTAAACTCCTCCTCTACGTGGATGATGCCATCATTTTTGATTCCCATCCCAACCCCAGTACACTCCAAAGTATGCTCCAAGTGCACTTCAGCACCATTGAATTCTGGTTTATAAACCATAAGTTAATTCTGAACTACAGTAAAACCAAATCCATGGTCTTTACCCATCACCAAAACCATCATCATGGTCTTGACCTAAACATCTGTAGCGCCGGTAATACCCCCATTGAACAGGTTCAATCCTTTAGATACCTGGGTATTACTGTTGGCTCCCACTTATCTTAGCATGGCCACATTCAGGGACTTCTGGCTGCACTGAACACAAGGATAGGGTTTTTTTATCATCATGGGCAGTTCCTCTCTCTAGTAGCCCTCTAACTGGCTGTGTCTTCATTTATCCTGTCACTAGTAGACTATGGCCTGGTGATATATAGCTCAGCTGACCCTAACTCCCTCTCACAGATCAAAACCACCCTGAATAAGGCCTGCAGGCTAGTCACAGGCAAGGACAGGCTGACTCATACCTGTGATTTATATGCATCAGCAGGCTGGTTGAACCTAGATGACAGAATTAAATACTTTACCTGTATTATGGCAAAGAAAATATCCCTCAAATCCACCCCTCCAGGGCTTGACTCCCTGGTTATGGCAGCCAACCTAATCCATACCTCTAGAAATACCAAGAGGGCTCTCCTCAAGGTTCCCTATAGCAGGACCATGCTATGTCAAAGAGCTTTTGCTTACAGAGCACCATTTTGGATCAAAGAACTCCCAACTACTATCAATCATCTCACTACCATAGGCCCCTTCAAATTGGCCCTAAAGAACTACCTACTTGATCACACAGTCTGTAGGTCTTTTGAATAACTGAGAGGGTACATGGTAGCTCTGGTATCCCTATAAGGAATTTGCATATATTGTTGCTAACTGCCTGTATAATGAAGGCGCCTGCAGGCCTGCTGTATTAATTTGTGTGTCTTGTTTATCTGTACAATGATTGTTGTGCTACTAAACTATGGCCTGTCTCTGGACAGCTTACATTTTAGTGCTATATTTGATGCACATCTGTATTAGTCCTGTTTCACTACATCCTCCTTGTATTTTTGCCCTATATGTGTCTGTTATCCTAATTGCCCTCATGTAACTGGGAGGAGGAGCCTTTGTAATACAGTATGTGACTCAAAGGTTATTTTACTATTCTTCAAATAAATAAAAATAAATAAAATAGGGTAAAAGAAGAGATTCTTATTTCTTCATCATATAATACGATTTTTATCAGATCATTGCTGTGGGATAAAGTTTTCAAACACCACCTAGTGGCTGGCAAGCCAACACACACACACATATTTCATGAAGCCCTAAAAGCAACCATGCAATGAACAGCACCATCACAATAGCATAACCACCACCTATAATACATTTAGTTAATTTTGCCTCCACTATGTTAATACATGCAAACATTACTTGAATATAAATAAAGCTGACAATCATTTATAGATTAAAAAGGAGAGATTCTTATTTTTTCATCATGTAATACGATTTTTGTGAGACAAAATAAACTAGTTCAAACAACCAAAAAAGTCTTTGAAGTTGATTATTAGGAACAGAACACCAGTTATTAGCAACTTATTGAAAGGTATGCCATGGATTGATCTCTGCAGTTTGTAGTTTGTTTTATTCAGAAGCACTTCTACTTTTTCTGCAGAAGTACTGTACGTCCATGCAGGTCCAGGTGGTGCAGCACTGGAGAACTGATTATCCTCATATCCAAAATAATAAATGCTTTGTATGTCATTCCCAACAGGCAGTTGCTAGGAACATTCATGAAAAGGCTGGGTGCCACTAAGCTGAAAGAAGAGCACCCGGGTAGCACAGCTGTTAAATAGCTCTGTGAAATGCTGAAGCTCGGGGTGGGGGGGTTAAGAATGATGAGGGGATGACTTTAGAAAGTGATATCCACCTAATTTGAGAAATAGAGTCAAGAAGCTGGTTTCCTGTCAGGGTCCAAAATGAGAGAAGTCAGCACCAGCCTATATAATTGCTGTATGAAAGTTTCCATGCCCTCAGCTCCCACAGCTCATTTAAAATTGTTCAGTTTTTCATAAGCAGTGGCAGACTCTTCCTTGTATAGTATCCCAGGAAGCTGAGGAACATTTTTGGTCAGAAAACTTTCAGGAATTCATACCAATAATGTATTTTTCGATATAATATTCTAAGAATTTTGAACATTGCTGTGGGATAACATTTTCAAACTCCACCTAGAGGCTGTGAAGCCAATGTAAAAACACACACATAAACACACACACACACACACACACACAATTTCATGAAGCCCTAAAAACAACCCTGCAGAGAACAGCACCATCACAAAAGCATCACCACTACCACCTGTAATAAATGAAGTTAATTTTGTCTCCACTATTTAATATGTGGGTGCAACATAATGATGACAATTATTACAGTATATGTGCTAGATGACAATACATACTAAATTTCACCAACAAAATGACTAAATGAACATAATGAACAAAGGAGACTAATAACTCTGGCACATATATTTAACAAGACCAGTAACTGTAAAAACAAAAGGGTAGATGAAGCCATTTAAAATCAGGTGCTGACGAGCAATTCAGATGGAAACCATTAACTATCAGGGCTATTAATGCTCAGAATTGCTGAAGCGCAGTGGAACAACAGCACTTTCCCTATAGTAGTAGGCTGATAACACAAACACAGTACCTGCAGAGGACACTAAGTGGAACCCTGCATTCATTACTGGGAATGTAGGAAAAGCAGCACTAATAATGTAAACAGAAACAACAGACAGCAGAGACCCAGAGTGAGAGAGAGAGAGAGAGAGAGAGACATTTGCAAAGTCCAAGACAGCTGAAACATAGAATTTGACGGCAGATAAGGACCGCTTGGCCCACCCAGTCTGCCCATTTCCCTGCCTACTAGATAAGCTGCAGATCCTAGTTAACCAGCAGCCTACTTTTTCCTACCCCCATCCCCTAGAATTGCCTTATGACTGTCCCATGCATGCTTGAATTCCACCACTGACATTTCTTTAATAGAATGGATAATGCATTTTTTTTTGGAATTACTTAGTACCCCGATACTGAAAACCAGGCAGCCGAGTTGTAATGGGTGGGAAGAAATGCAACCCGCATCAAATTAAAAGAACTTTTTCCGTTGCTCCTCATCAACGGAATAAGACAGTGGTAGAGATGGCTCCACCATTAATTCCTTGTGCTCCATCTCCAGCTGCTGAAAAGACATTCAGACAGCCAGGAGAATGAAAGAGAGAGAGAGAGAGTGGGGGAGACCACAACAAAAGACCGATCTTGTCAATAAAGACAGATCAAAGCTGTGGCACAGAGGTGCTAACCAGCAATGGAGGAGAGGAGTTTTTCCTTTGTGGCAGCTAAAAGGCACTTTTCAGATATAAAATAAAACTGCAGCATTCCACACCTCCTGCCCACAGCTTCTGGCCCCTTGCTTCCAGGGAAGTAATTATAAGGGGGGACGAGGGCACAAGTCTCCCCAACAATTCGGGTGATCACATTAGTCACCCCCAGCATTCAGCCGCTTACCTTGCTGCTGCTGCTGCCTGCTGCAGGCTAGAAGGGACTTGTGAGCCTGCTGTGCCGGGGGGGGGGCATTGGGTTTCACTGGTGAGAGTCGTGAGAGAGTGACAGACAGAGAGGCGGGTAAGAGTGACAGACAGAGTGGTGGGGGGGTAGCCATTGTTTCACAAACTGGCCTGACTGGAACTGGGAAGAGCAGGACTGAGTGGTGGCAGGAAAGGGAGAAAGTGATGGACCTGCAGTCACCTTACCCGGAAGAAGCATAAACACGCACCACCACCAGTAGCGAGTGAGAAGTCAGAACAAGCGGGTGGGAAACTGACTGCTGGCATAGAGATCATAGTGCTGTCCTATTTGGTGCATCCCTTCCCTCCTGTCTGCCTTTCTGAATGCTGCTGCATCTGCTCACCTCACCCAGGAGCTGCCTGCTACTGCTTTGCTTGCCCAATGCCTCAAGTTGCCTGCTTCATGTGGGACTCAGGAGTTGGTTGGGTTGGGAGGGAATCCTTATCGGATTTAGTGGTGCAGCAGTGCAGGCCCCGCCTTCTGTGAGTGAATGAATTTGGGATGGTTAGTCAGAACATCGGGTCACACTGAGTGAGCCTGTAGAACTGTCTGCCTGGACTCGGAGGCTGGAAAAGTTTGGAACAGAGAGGAGAGGACAGCGGACTAATTAAAGGCATTGGCTGCACTCAACAACTAACAGGTAGGACTGAGTCTGGTTACTGGTGGTGCTGCAGTGTTGGGTCATGGGTGAGGGTGAGTAGTGAATGGGTGGGCAGCAACAGCAATATTCATGTCACAGGGGGAAGCTATGCACAAAACTGCTGTGATAAACAGAGGAGGTGGTGGGAGGGAATTCCAGTCTGCACAGTCAGGGTGATTTTCAGCTAGCAGGGGCCACACACACTGTTGGCCTTATAATTTGAAGCCAGTCAGGGTCAGGGAGTGCTGGGGAAAAGAAGCCTGCTGCAATCTGTGAGGCATTCTCTCTTCCTGTGTGTAGTGAGCCTGGATTGGAGTGGGCCAGTGGCTCTACCAGTGACCACCAGCACAACAAAATTGCACAATTAGCTTCTCAACTTGAGCTAACATAGCTCTAGTGTGCAAGAAGACAATGGGTAGGTGGTGTTTAGTTTTAATTATTATAGGCCAGGATATTCAAACTACACCCAGAAAGGGCACAAGTGGTTGCTCCATGCAATGGAGCTGCGTTGCTGCACAAAATTGATATATTCAAATGAGATGTGCAATGGCACATCCCATCTGAATATATCAAAAAAAGTGTGTGGCACAAATGGGGTCCACTGACCATGCGCCATCACATTTACCTGTCAAGTCTGAATACCTGGACTGGGACTGCACAGTGTTTGGAGATACATCATGCACAAATTCCAGATATTCAGACCTAAACATGCAAATGGGGCTATTATACATGTAAAGCACAAATGGAGCCATTTGCATGTCATTATGGCTCCATTTGCATGTCTCAGACAGGGATGCGCCCATCAGAATGTGCTGAACTAGCAAATTATCTCCCTGGTAGTCTAGTGGCCCCCTCCTTCCCCTAACCCCATCCAAACATGAAATAATATCCAAAAATTCCCTCGGCCCCTTCCCTTCCCTGAACCCTGTCTGATCATGAATTACTGTCCAAAATTCCCTGGTAGTCTAGTGGCCCCCATCCCAGCCCTGATCATAAATTGAAAACATATCCCCAGACTTCCCTGGTGGTCTAGGTGGACCCCCAACCCACTGAGGAACCCACAACCCACCCGCCCCACCGTTCCAGTATGGCTATGAAGCCAGAGGGCAGCAAAACCACCTGCATACATCCACGGCTGCCTACCGACTGTACTAGCAGTGAATGACAGCGTACTGTACACCTGTACTCCCATTGGTAGACACCATTGACCAACTGGCCTGCTGTGTGTAATGTATGCATTCATTCTCAACTTTGTGACATTCATAAAGTTGTGAATAAAAGAGTACAGTACACACTGCAAGTCCATTGGTTGACAATGTCTACCAGTGGGTGCCCAGGTGCATAGTATGCTGTCGTTCACTGACAGCACAGTTGGCGGGCAGCTCTGGAGGCATGCGGGTGGGTTGTGCTGCCTGCTGGCTTCATGGCCATACTGCAACAGAGGAGTGGGGTGTGAGTTCTTAGTGGGTGGGGGTGGGGGGTCTACTAGACCACCAAGAAAGTCTTAGGATAGGTTTTCAATTTATGATCAGGGCTGGGAGGGGGGCACCACTGGACTACCAGGGAATTTTGGACATTAATTCATGATCTGCTGGTGTTCGGGGAAGGTGGGCCACTAGACTACCAGGGAATATGGGTTTCAATATGTTTTCTGCCACGATTGGGGATTGGTGGGGGCTAGCCACCCAGGGGCTGGTGGCTGCTGTGTTGTGCTGTGCGGTACAGCAGCCCATTTGTGGGTGGCTAGGACTTAGACATGATTCTTCCATACCTAACTTTGTGCGGCACATCTCTGAGATATGCGGGCAGCTGTACCGCACATCTCGAATGAATATTGAAATGTGCCGCATATGCATGGAACCCCACTCTAGATGCACCGCATACATTATCTTTGCACTGCGGCACATCCGGAATTGCATGTAGCATCGCCTCCTTTCGAATATGGCCAAGGGGAGCATTTACAAAATGTGCCAGTGCAACTCAGTTACGCCAGGCATATCTCCTTTGAATATCTGGGCCATTATGTTTATTGGTGTTCTTCTCTGTTGTGCTGTGTTGGTCCTGTCTACTGTTTGTAGTCAGTCAGTGCTGTGCTGTCTAGTATCTCTTCCATGTGCCACCTGACTGACTGAGCCTGATTATGCCTACTTTGGTAGGGGCTGCTGTGCTGTGCTGGCTGGGTGTGTGGGTGTGGCGAAGGGGGGCCAGGCAGTTATATGGTTAGCCTAACATGTAACTCCAGTGTTTTCTTCTGTGTTATGTTACCAGAGTTAAAGTAATTAAAAAAATTCAAACCCTACAGGTGGGTGGACTATGGATGAAGTGGTGTGGACACTTGGAGGGCTTGAAAGGTGGCTGTATTCCATTTTTTGTTTTACAAACAAAAAAAACTGCCTAGTGTAGGTGTAGGTGTAGCTGTTTCTCCTTCCTGATTGTGTTTAAAGCAGCAGTAACATGGAGCACATGTTCAATGTACATTACATGGCATTCATGCATCTCCTGTATTGTACAGAAAGTGCAGACCATATACTGTACAGAGAGCATGCGACCTGTTTATTGTACAGGGACCACGCACCCTGTACAGTACACAGTCCACCATCCCTGTACAATACAGAGGATGGACATGCAACCTGTACTGTACATTGGATGCATGCTCCATGTCTTCCTATTTGGCAGCCAGCTGAGGAGGTATGAGGTGGGCTGTGCCAGTCAGTGAATGGTCTCCCACAGTGTCTTCAGTGTTTTCCCTGTATGTATTAGCTTTCAAAAATATGTTGATAGAAATAATGGAATTTTCCAAAGATTATTTACTTTTTGGTGGGTAGCACAGCCCTCATGATCCGAGGCTGGTTGAGTGAGGTTGTCACCCCAACCTTGACACCAAAATTACTCCTCTGTTTGCTTCTATTGTCATTGTATTTTCTGTAATAAAAAAAAAATAGCATGAGTATGCAAGAGTGATTCTTCTAAGTGTGATAGATAAATTGACAATTCCAGATGAGTTAGGGGATGACTGGAGTCCTGACATTACAGCCCCCATCTTTCCTCACTACCTCTGCTCCTAACATAAGTTCATGCCGGAAAAAATAAATAGCGCAAGCCTGGGAGCGTGGAGTGTTCCAATGTCCAGAGGCGCAGAGGTGACTTTTGTCACCTCATCATGTTGTTGGTTCGTAACGAATGTGGGAGTGCTTTTCTACTAGTCCTAGCAAGAGGACTGCAGGGCTCTACCCATGCAGCCCTAAAAAGTGGGGGTTGTAATGTTATTGCAAAAATCCCTGTCTAGCAATTGCTAGCTAACTCACATGATGAGGAGGGGAGATTGATCCTAGCCTGTTTTAAAACACAAGAGGGAGAGGTAATGTTTGGGGTGCATTTATGCCCCTACTGTGGACTGACCAGATTTTTTCACATACTTTGTCAGGCAATAGCTCGGTTTTAATCTGGATCCCACCCCAATACTGCTATGAAGGGGCATCAACCTTTGCCATGTACTAGAACTGGACCACAGTTCAGGTAAACCAGAAGCACACCCTTGAGCAACAGAATTCCTGAAATCCCAAATGGAGGAGCAAGTCTTGTTTGATCTGTGGTGACTGCAATGTCCCACCATTTGTGATTATACATACCACTCAGCAGTGCACGATTTCATCAGTTGCCTAGACTTGTGGCTGGGCCCCCCCTGTAGCACACTAGATGGTAAATAAAGATACTGTATAGGAAACCTTCATTTTTCAGAACACACTCCCATCTCCCTTTCACTCCTCTAGGGTAGTCTGTCATTTTGGTGACTACATTTGGCCACTGCAATTACAACACCACAACAAAGGTGGCAATAAAAGGGGTGATCCTGATTTTAAATCACCCCTCACGCCTGTTGCCCCTACTCAGTTTCTACCCACCTCCAGGGCATAACCACCCCAGAGGAGGTTACATTTAGTTCTGGGAGGCATGGGAGATAATGCCCCCTGCAAAAGTCAATCATTTCCTGAGAGGGCACTTTGGCACTGTACCTCCCAGGAAACCAAATACCTGGTGACATTTCACTGGTGCCGTAATCAACGTCAACAAAATGTATGTCACTGTGGGTGGGTGGAACTCTCCTCTAGGGCCAAGGGACACCTAAATCCTTTACATGGAAGGTGGACCACCTCCTTCTGGCAGTCTTTTCACAACTGGATGAAAGAGGTCTCAGGACTATTTCAAATTAAATGACACAGCAGATACATCAGAAGCACTGCTCTGGGAGGCCTATAAAGTTGGAATCAGAGGCCCAATCATGACATATGCTGCCTGCAGGTTCAGAGACAAAGAAAAAGAATATGTGGACCTGATGTCGAGGCTTAAGCAGCTAGAGGCCAAGGTCAACCCCCCACAGGGGCCTTATCTCAAGTCCATAAAGGATGATATCTTGGGGACCCCAGTCAGGGTAAAGGAACTTATGACCCACAAGGCCAAACTAGGAGTCACATGCCTACAGACTAAATACTGGAATGGGGAGTTGAAGGTATGGTACTGGCCTACTGACTCAGGCAACACCAAGCTGAGAGACAAATGGCCTCTCTAAACAAAGTGCAGGAAAGGATAACAGTGAGCCTGAGTGTATAAATGACATCATGCAAACATTTTACAAATTCTTACCCCTCACATGGACCCAGAGATTGATACCTTTCTTGCAGCCCCCCACTGGACAAACTTACTACAGAGGTCTTGGATGCCCCCCTTACAGTTAGGGAGATAGAAACAGCCCAATCACAACTAAACTGGAACAAAGCCCCAGGCGGAGATAGCATCCCTGAGGACTTACTTCAAATCCTCACCATACAGGTCTGCCCCATTCTTCACAGGGTCTACCTAGAAGCCAGGGAAAAATCCACCCTTCTACACAACCTAAGGGAGACAATTATAATAGTCATTCCTAAGAAGTATAAGGACCCAAGCAACCCACCTTTTAGCACCCCATTTTACTTATAAATTTGGGGACCAAAGTGCTGGCCAAAGCACTAACCAACAGGCTTGACTCACACCTGCCAGCTTTAATTCACCTATAACATGGTGGATTCATAAAAGAAAGACTGGACTCAGACCACCTACTGTACATTCCCTGGACATCCTATTTTCATGCACGGAAGTATACCCACTCCAGCCACAGCAATAACTATAGATTTTGAAAAAGCCTTTCACTCTGTGGAGTGGGCAACCTTCTACAGGTGCTAAAACAAATTGGCTTTGGGGGCACCTTCCTTTTCTGGATATGGACCTCATACCATTCTCCTTCAGCCAGAGTTCTGACCAATTCCATCCACACAGACCCTTTTCCCAGAAGAAAAATTAGAGGCATGAACAGATTGCACTCAACTATGAAAATAGAAAGAGACACAGAGAAGAGAATGATAACTTTAGCCAAATCCAACAAGTTAAGTAATTAGAATATTGTGGTTGAGTCATGTCAAACACCTTAGCAAGATCTTAGAATATGGCAGAAGTCAACTGCTGATTATTAAATAATGTACAAATATTTACAACATAGAAAACCATCTGTGTCTGTATTGGGACGGGGGGGGGAGTCTGCACTTGGGGGTTCCTTACTCTTCTTATTTATTGACATGAAACAGTGACTCATCTCTCTTAGTTTCATAAACTCTCTCTATATATATATATATTTAGGGTTACTTCATTTTCTTATAGTATGTTACATAACCAGTGACGTTTGTTTGTAATGGTCATGCTTCTGCAGGGCTAGGAGCCCATGACTTGGGCAGCTCATTGCCCTCCTCTGAGCTCTTCATACTTAATTCCTACTGAAGGAAAGACGGTGCCCTAACAGTGCAGCTTTACAGTTGAACATACAAGAGATTGGACAGTCATACCATGGGGGACTTATCTCTTCCAAGATTTTCAGGATAATGCTTCTGGTCTGAGAGTATTCAAAGATCAGTTTCCTAGTAGCTGCCTGCCCCAGACCATTTGATCCCTTACCAGATCAGTAGCTCGCTGATCAAGTCTGGCACAAAAATTCCATCTATAGAAACATAGAATTTGACAGCAGATAAGGATCGTTTGTCCTACCTAGTCTGCACATTTTCCTACGTAATGGATAAGTTGCAGATCCTAGTTAACCAACAGCCTACTTCCTCCTATCCCCCACTAGGACTATCTTATGTCTGTCCCATGCATTCTTGAATTCCCCCACTGTTCTTGACTCCACGACCTCCTCAGGAAGGCTGTTCCATTCATTCACAACCTCTTCTGTGAAAAAATACTTCCTCACATTACCTCTGAGCCACCCCCCATCTTCAGATTGTGCCCCCTTGTTCTTGCACATCGCTTTTTCTGAAAGATACTACCCTCTTGGACTTTGTTGATTCCCTTGAGGTACTTGAAAGTTTATATCATGTCCCCCCTCTACCTTCTTTCCTCAGGGGTATACATATTAAGCTCTTTTAGTCTCTCTTCATATGTCTTCTGGTGCAGACCCTGCACCATTTTGGTTGCCCTCCTCTGGACAGCCTCCACTCTGTCTATGTCTTTGCGGAGATGGGGTCTCCAGAATTGCACACAGTACTCCAGATGGGTTCTCACCAACTGACTATACAGACGGATAACAGCCTTCTTGTTTTCTGCTGATGATGCCTCTCCCTATGCATCCCAGTATCCCCCCAGCCTTCCTTACTGCCATCTAACATTGCTTGCCCACCTTTAGGTCATCTGATATAATCACCCACAGATCCCTTTCCATTTTTATTGTTGTCAGTAATTGGGTCCCTATTAGTCGATCGATCGCTTTGATATAGTAAAATCCCAGCACTAAAGGGTATAAATATGTTTGAAAATACCAGCCCAACAGAACTGAATTGGGCTCACCCACACAGCCTTCATTTTGTGACATCACAAAACAGGACTGCGTGGGCCAACGTGGGAGGGGTGTTTTTCAGACTGGGAAGTCGGTCTTTTTTTGGCCACTATACACATTTACAAAATTATGAGGGACAAAACGTCTTCTATAGATGGAATTTTTATGCCAAACTTGAGCAGCGAGCTACTGATCTGGTAAGGGATTGAACATGCTGGGGGAGAGTGGCAATGCCGAAAGTAGGAACCTGCTGTTTGAAAGTTTTCTGGGTCATTTCTGTAACTCTTTTTTTTAATTCTTCTGTACCCCATTACTACTGTCTTATATACTGTATGTATTTATTACTTGTTATGTCTCATTTAATGCCTGTAACCTATTTTTGGTGTAGAGAAACTTAAAAAAAATCTACACATTAAAAAAAAAAAGAAAACATTTGTAGAGTGCTATGTTCAGAGCAGAATCCAGATTGAAAAGGAGACACTAAGTTATTTAAGGCTAAAAAAGAAGAAAGTTGATTCTAGACAAATTTTTCAAACAGTTTAACACAAACGGGTAATACAGACAAGCATTTATCAATGCCAAATGTTGTCTCTCTGGCATTGACATTGGTAGTGCCGGAGTTAGAGACGCATAATAGGAATGGCAGTGAAGTACTAAAGTGACGTCAACCACACCCCCACCCTGTAGAGACTGACAGGCATTGGGGTGTGCCTTTGGGTCATCAGCTATATTTTTCATGCCATTGTACCTCACCCTACCCTGTAGACACTGACAATTGTCATGTTGTGCTTTGGGGTCTTTGGGCGTTATACTTACCCCATTCCATAAGGAAATATGCTGAGGTGGGTGCAGTATAGGAGAATGGGGTGAACTTTGTGGCCGAACAGTGCAAGGTGCGCCACGATGCCTGTCACTGGCTGCAGGGTGGGGGTGGAACGGCATGAGCATTACAGCTGATGATCCCAAGTCACACACCTGACACCTGTCAGTCTCTATAGGGTGGGGTGCTACAGCACCATAGGCATGTGTTTGTATTTTCACTCCAAATTTTCAACATGGGCTTTTTGTGAGCCCACCTCATAAAAAGCGGCACAATCAGTTTGTTAGCTGAAAGGTGGTTTTGCACAGAGGCTATGCCATTTGGTGACACAGGAATGAAAACACATTTTGGGCAGGATGTGGAAAACGACAACTGTACTGTTCACGAGGAGGTGTAAAAAAATGGCAACACTGAAAATCTGGAGTGAAAATCTGAAAAATTGGTGAAGTCCTGAGCATGCATAGAAACTACACAACACACATCCGTAACCCAATTGTTTTTGGGAGTTTGTTAGCCATATTTTTAACATTAGCATTTTGGGACCTCCCCTCATGAACAGTGGCACTGTGATTTTGTTAATGTATGCCAAAAGTTGATTTCCCACAGTGACCACGCCATTGTGTGCCACAGGTGTGGAAACACATTTTGGGCAGGATGTGAAAAACGACAGCTGTACTGTTCATAAGGAGGTGTGAAAAAATGCCAGTGTTGAAAATCTAGCATAGAAATATTGCAAATTTGTGAAGTTACAAGGGTCCATGGAAACTGCGCAATGCATGCTTGTAACACAGTCATTTTATGGATTTTTCAGCACCAAATTTTCAACATAGGCATTTAGGACCTCTGCTCATGAACAGTGTCACCGTCATTTCCTCAAACTGTCCCAAAAACTAATTTTGGACAGCAACTGTGCTATTCTGTGCCGGACATGTGAGAACACATTTCAGCCAGGATATGTAAAATGACAGCTGTACTGTTCATCAGGAGGTGGGGAAAAATGGCAGTTTTGAAAATCTGGAGTGAAAATATTACAAATTCACGAAGTTACAGGCGTGCATGGAAACAGCGTAACACACGCTAGTAAAGCAGCCATTTTTGGGATTTTGTTTCACCAAATTTGCAAAATAGGTTTTTTGAGAACCCCCCTCATGAACAGTGGCACTGTCATTTCGTTACTCGGTCCCAAAAGGTGATTCCGCGCTGTGACTGCGAAATCACCTATCAGGACCAAATAACTCCATAACAGTGACTGGATTCATGAGGAAGGGTCCCAATAACCCCATGTTGAAAATTTGGTGCAAACATCCCAAAAAATGCCTGAGATATGCACCAAAGTTGAAAACCCCCTATTTATGCCATTATACAGCTTACCGGCATTTCTTCAGTTCGCGGTTGGCTTTGAAGAGTGCAGACATGTTCCTGGTCCACCGAAGATCATCGCGCCACACTCCAGAGGTAAGTATGGGGTGAGGGAGGTGTGGGGAGGCACGGTGCACAGAGGGTGGGCACAGGTTGTGGGAGGGGACAGGGAGACTGTGAGGGACCATTTTCTTTTTTTACAGGTTACAAAAAAAAAATAACATAGCAGGGCGGTTTTTATTTTTCAGGGGATTTGGCACACTGGGTGGGCTCCCAGCATGCCACCTAAGTGTTTTTTTGGGGGGATGCTGTAGCTGATGGGGATTGGGCACCCCTGTGGGCACCCAATGAAAGTGGGGGGCAAAAGCTGAGGAGGATTGGGCAACCCCTCGGCACATAACAAATGGGGGGTGCATTATGCCGACAGGGAGTGGGCTTCCCCATCAGCACATACATTGGGGCAGGGCATGCTGACAGGAGGATTGGGCACCCCCAAAGTCGGCATTATGGCAAGCAGTGTGCCGCCATGTTAATTTTTTTTTTCTCACCAGGGAAAGCACATCGGGAGGTCCACTGCATATGACGAGCTTTGCTCACATTGCAACGGACCTTTCCTTAGATAAGCTCACCATATTATGTATGCATGGTGTGGTGCCAGCATGCAGGCTTATTGGGGAATGAAGGATGCACCTACTGATGTGTGCCCTGCATTCGCCCAACAGTGACCGCACCTCCAAGTCTGCTACTACCGCAATATGTTGGCTGTGCATGCACAAGCCAACATTAAAAATGGCCTACAGGAATTAAAAGGACACTGTCAAGCCTTTTACATGAAATTTTCTACTTGAAAACCCACATTTTATGATTGTTTACCCTCTTTAAAATTTCTAGAAATTGTTTGTTGTTTTATCTGTTTAAGTAGAACTGAAATGCATAAGAATGGTGCAATTATACCAGACTTTGTTTTCCTTCAAATCCTTGCATAAATCCTGAATATTAGGAACATCCACACACAGTACAGCCACTCATGATACAGTATTCACCTCTCCTCCCACAGCATCATGAGTGGCTGGATTATGTTAGGGGCTTCCCAAATCCAGGAATGATGCAGTAGAAGTAGTGTTGGTTAAGTTACTTTTTGTATTACTTTCTATTACTTTTGGAAACTTGTTCCAGAAAGCTCTGTGCAGTCACTAGCAAGGATGGAGAAGAACTGGAAAAATTAATTCACCTTACAGTTACAATTACTTACGTCTTTTTATACAAAAGTAATACATAACTTTAACTGATTACATTTATTTGAAAGTAACTAGTAACTAACCTATTACTTTCAAATAAATATCTGTTATAGTTTTTTCATTATTTTTGTATTGATTTTGTATAAAAAGAAATAAATAACTGTAACTGTCAGGTGTATTACTTTTTCTAGTACTTCTCCATCCTTGCTAGTGACTGCACAGATCAGGATCACAGATTCTGGATTAAGTTTCTAAAAGAAATAGAAAGTAATAGAAAAAGTAACTTACCCAACACTGAGTAGAAGATGATCAAAGAATGTAAAGAAACACATTTTTGTGTGGGAACACCAGTATGGTGAGCAGTCTGTTTTTTTTTTGTTTGTTTTCTTAGTTTACTTTTAAAAAGGAAAAGGAATCTGAATCAAACTACCAGCCACATCAGCAATCTGAACAGAAAGTGAGCAATCTCAACATGTTTTTTTAAACTAAGCCACTTTGAGGCCTGACGGGGCTTACAGTGTCTTTTTTAGGTCTTGAGTAGAACTCCATTGGGGAGCTGGAATTATATAGGCAGAGTTCCAGTCTTGAAGGATGTCATAACTATGTGAAGAGAGAGTGAATAAAAAAGTAAGATATTTTACAATAATTGGAGCACCAATTTTCAGTGGAAAAAAGAATTAAGACAATCAAGGCCTGTGCCTTTAGCACAACTTACTAATATCCTTCATAAAATTATTTAGGCTGATTTGTCTGAAAAAGAATAACAAACAAGGATGAAATAGATGGAAACATTGAAACAGCTGGGGGAAGATCTGGATAGTTAACATCAAAGGCCAAACTAGCCTTAGTGAAATGATTACTGAAAGCCAAAATCTGCAGCTATTTATCAACTATTACCAAAGAGTCATGTTGAAGAGCTGTAGGAAGACCATTCAGAGAGGAACCTTATTGTAAGCTTTTCATGAGTTGCTTATGTCTCATAGGGATTACTGTTTGCAAGACAGAATTGTTCAAAATAATATATACATTTAGTGATTCTAATAAGATGAGTTCAGTTATTTCTAAGTCTATGAACTATAAATTCAACCCAGTTTAAGATAGTCTAGCTATAGCACTTTCTATGCTTTATTATTTTTGAGAATGGCAGAGACTGTTTTGTTATTGAACCATGAATTGTATTTCTGCCAAACTGTTTTGCAAATAATACTTTGAAATCACATAGCCACTTGGCTAACCCATTTACCTTCCAACCAATCACTTTTAAGCAGGTGGAGTAACTTCGATTAGGATTAGATACTAAAAAAACACATGCGCTGATGGTGTAACCCTTTTGTTCTTAGAATTGACATCAGGCAGCTTATGGCACCCATTACTTACCTTTTTACCTGCCATTCTCCATTAACAACCTCCCCATGCTCTGGAATGGGTGAATATTACACTCCTCTTCATTTCTGGAGATGCTTGCAATCTTAATAATTACAGACCTATTGCACTTTATAGCCATCCTCCCAATTTTGGCAAAATTCCTAGAAAACTAGATGATACCCAATTGAAAGTTTTCTTACAGCATTCAAACACCTTAACACCCTCCAATCCAGTTTAGACCTAAGAATAGTACTAGGTCTGCCCTGGCTAAAGTCACTAATGATTGATTAGGGGCAATTGGCAATAAATAAATTATAGGATCTATCTCACACAATCTAAGCAAGGCCTTCAATACCACTGATCAGCACATCCTAATTAAAAAACTAAATATTGTAGAGCTGGACCAGCTCGAGTGCATTCGTTTTCCAACTACTTAACTGGGAGGTAGCAACAAGTCAAAGCAGAAGGCATTTACTCTGCCTGTACTTCCTTTCCCTGGGGTGTCTCCCAAGGTACTGTTTTTGGCTCACTACATTTCATGCTGTGCATCAATGACTTGGTTATGAACATCAGTGATGCTAGTCTGCAATTTTATGCAGATGATACTGCCCTGTATATCTCAAGGTCTAATACTGGCATTGCATGCTATGGCCGTTGAACTCCTCTCAGTAAACTACAGATTACTCTGTTTCATGCTAAGTTGCTTCTAAATGCTAGTAAAACCAAGGTAATAATTTTCACCTCAAATAATGCTACCTCACCCTGTGCTCCAGTCCCAGCTGTCACTACACTATCAGGAGATACTCTTGAGGAAGTAAACAAATATAAATACCTTTGTGCATGGCTCGACAACAGATTGTTCTCTACCCACATTGAGACACTATGCAAAAACTGCAGGCCAGACATGACTTCTATTGCAGAAGCAACCATTGCTTTCAACTTGATGCCTGGAAAAGCCTAATCCAAGTAACATTTCTAGCAATTCTAGACTATGCAGATCTAATTTATAGCTGTTGATTTGCTACTTGTCTCTCTAAACTGGATGTGCTCGACCACATGGCACTCAGGTTCATCACAGATTCAGCACCTGGGACTCATCATAGTGCACTGCATCAGTCAGCTGGTCTTCATTAGCTACTAGGAGGTTAAAAAATCTGTATACGTGGACATACAAAGTACTACTAAATGAACTTCCATGCTACATCACAGAACTCTTCTGCACATCACACAGCAGCAATTCTCTAAGAAAAAATAACTTCATCCTCATGGACACCCTGACATATGCCATGCAGTTCAGAAAATCTATAAATAGATGTGTCATTCCCACAGTATGGAACTTGATGCAGACCTCTTTAAAACATTTTTTTTATTAAATTTAAGGAATCTTTATTGATAATGTTAAGTACAAAATCAAAATCACAGCATGAGTATTTCACAGGCAAGCATAATATCATTACATATCAATATATATTCAAATAACATACTTGCCACCTGTACCTTAGTCTTCCTATTCATATCTCAGAAACAAAGAGAAAGAAAAAAGAATAAAAGTGAAACATAAGCAGATATCAACCAAGTATTATATTATGAGGGGGCCATATTTCTTAAAAAATCTCCAGTTTCTTATGATATAAATAATGAATTTTTTAAATTCTTATCAAATCAGCCATTAGGTTTGCCCATTGTGAGCTGGCCCAGTGGCACTGAGGGTTGAGGCACTGGATGCCACACCTCGCGCTACACTGTCAACCTGGGTTTGGGAATAGACCAGGGTTGTCGGAGGTCAGCCAGGGGGGATGGCAGGAGCTGGACTGAGCTGCCATAAGGTGGCTCTCCTCTCCTATGGAGGGTTGGGGGAATTGTGCAACCAGCACATGGAGACCTCTGGTGAAGACCAGGGGTTCCACTGCAACCCAGTGCCTAGACTTTCCTTGGGGACTTGCTGGATGGAGACACTTTGCATCACTTGCATCATTGCACACCATGCCCCCATTTACAACAACACGAAAAAACAGGTGCGCTTCTATAAAGCCCCGCTCTCCCAGCTCCAATTGCACCACTGTGGTACTCTGGGCTGTTGACCCATTATGGCTTCCAGTGTGCTGGTCCGACTCCATGCACCACCCTCGGGGGGTTAAACCAGGGAGGCAATACCAGTAGGCTCCCATGCCAGAATCCTTCCTTCATCTCTTGTGGGTTGTACCGGGAGCATTGGCCCCACCCTGAGGGGCAATCGAGGAAGTATCCTCGGCCCAGAGGTAAGTCCTGGGGTGTGATGGGGTACAGGATGGACTGGGGATGAGCCTTGGTGGTGACATAGGGGAAAAAAAGCATGCCAGATAAAAAAAAAAGCTTACCCATTATGCAAAATAAAATCCCCGCTTAGTCTCAGTGTTTTCAAGACCCTGATTGAAGAACTATGCACCAAGACCTGTTCTGGTTAAATTATTATTATTATTTTTTTGCTTATATTTGTCTCCCCCAGGTCCGGGTCAGTCCTTCCTCCTGCTGTCTACCCAGCCCTATCCCCCGACCTTCATGCACTTACCGTTAACTCCCATGGGTTACCCTCCATGGCATGGTGGTAAGGAGCCCCAAACTGGATCCACCAGGACTGGATCCAGTGTTAGGAGGTGCCTTCTCGGGGGCAGCGTCTGTGGTGGATGGCCCTCATGCTGCTTGACCCAGACCGCTGCTTCCGCTTTTCTGCAGAGGGGATTGTACAAGCCAACAATAGCTGATCTGCATGTGTGTCTGTACACAGCACGCCAGTCAGCTGCTCTGCCTCCATGCCCCACTGAACAGGACCTGGTGTGCCAACACCTAGCCTCTGCTAGGTGTCAGGCAGGTGCCGTTCTCTGTTTCACACCCTCTCAAGGAAAGGAAAGCTGTCCTTCAGATGCTCGATCCTCTCCCACCCCGGCTGATCCCCAGTGACCTGCTCGTACCACAAACACAGGTCGCTGGCATGGCAGGAGATAGGGCATCGCTGCCTCAGTCCTCCATACCAGTGGGCTGGCCCACTTCTGTTTAAATTATGCTTCACTTGCTCTTGTCCTCTTCAAATTAGTTTCTCTTTATGTGGTGCTGCTCATATTGTGTATACAGTATGTCAGAACTTGTTTAAGTTTTTTGTGGTTTTGTTTTTTACTACTAATTTACTTTATTGTTCTTTGACTGTATTCCTGTATGCAATTGCTCTCTATTTTGTATCACCCTGTATTCTATATCTTGATTTATGTATGCTGTCCTATCCAGGACCTCCTTGTAAATGAAACTGCTAAATGGAGCTTTTTCTTGGTGAAATAAATAAGTAAGTAATAAGCCCCAATGTGGTGTGCCTTAAAGGATTTTAATACATGCTCCAGGGGTGCAGTAAGGCACAAGACCAATGGCCACGTGTCATTTGCTCCTGTGAAGTGCATTAAAATCCAATATAGCACACCCTGGAGGGACTTATTACACTTACAAAATTGCTATAAGAAGTTTATTGGGGGGGGGGGAGTTGAAAATGAGATTGGCACTTGACCATGTGTTCATAGAGATTTAATGCATGGTCAGGTGATGTCTCTTGGCCAAGGAAATGTCTAGATTTTTTTCTTGCCATTTTATAAATACAAATAAGAGGAGCATGCTTATTAATTACATTATGTGGGGAAGATTTATTAAAATGCCAGGCATAGAACATAGAGTGGCAAGTGTACCGGTGCTGACAATCAGTTGGAGCAAGATGGTGGAGAAAAGCTTGTCTATTAAAGAATTTGAAATTACAAGACAATAAAAGGTGTAAAACATTTAGAATATTGAGGGGCCCCTTCCTCACACAAGCAATAAACCAATAATTGCTACTGTAGTCTCACTGCAAAAAATACCAGACTTATATTAATGTGGTACTGATAGAAGAACCATATCTAGCATAAGGTCACATCATTGTTCTTTATTTAATCAAGTGGGACCTGTTTTTAACTGAGATAAAGTCAGAGTATTGAGTTAATGTAAAAGAGAGCTAGGAGAACTAATCATGTGTCAGTAGAGATAACCAATCAGTAACATTTCAGAAGAGATGAAGGAACAATTGACTGACTATGTATATATATATATATATTCAAAGTGTCACAGGGGCAGAAGCAGGATGATATCAGGCAGACAAATATCATATAGTGTGCCAAATTTGATCTAAAACTAATTTAAGGACTAATAAATCTAACTTCTTTGGAACTGTTTTTGGGCAGAACAACCAGAGTATCAATATGATGTTTTATGTAGAATGCTACTCCACCTCCTTTGTCAGTTCCATCCTGTCTAAACAAATTATATCCAGAGATGGATGAAGTGGGCCATTTCCCAGAAACAATGAGAGCATCATAATTATTAGGAAAAAACAGATCTTCAAAGAGTTCAACTTAGGAACTACATTCCAAGCATTAATTTGCAGGAAGCCTATGGAATAATGAGTGCAAACATCTAAATATTCCAAATCATTTCTATTAGCAAGGCCAGGGTTAGCCTCCACATTACTGGACACCAAGGTCAAAGCCAAAATCAGCTTTCTAGTTAGTCCAAAACAATGAATTCTAGTAAGATTGTATGCCCCAACATGAAACTTGGAGAAGCTGAACATGTGGTTCACATGGTCATAATGTGTTATGTCTTTAGAGGCTTTATCATATGTAGATTTGTTTTTATTTACAGTTACAGTTTACAGTCCAAGACAGCTCCTCTGAGAGTCAACAGCTACAGTACTAGTACGTTGAAGACCACTGGATAATATGATATTGCTACTGTCTGTTCTTCTCAGCTGGCAGCAAAAAGGAACTTGATGTTTTGGTCTTTGACTCCTAGATGTGTGTATCTATGCACATAACTCATTTATAGAAGGATGCAGCCTCTATCCAATTATGCTGTTCGGAGGATTTCTTTCTCAAGGTCTCATAGTGAATCTGTGGCTGTAGTAAAATTCAGATATGTCATCATTAGTGATGGTCGAAGTGGCCCCAATTCACTCCATGGAGTGATTCACAGAGTGAAGGCGAATTCTCGGAGTGCTCTGCAATGCGAAGAGGAGTACTTCACGTTATTAATGAGTAATGCAAAGTCCATTGAAAACAATGACTTCACGTTACTCCGCCTTCCCAAACCACTACTCCACCAATTCTTAAGGTGAAGTACATTGAAAACAATGTACTTTGCCTTAATTCACCTTGTTTTTAAGCTCCAAAGGTGAATTTTGCAGTGTTTTATGGGATTTCAAGTCACATGGGCTCTAGATTGTTCTGCACAGCCTCAGTTTGGGGTAGTGTGTGTAGGAAGCTGTAGGAAACAATCTGCTCTGAGAGCTCTCTGCAGTTCAAACCTTCAAAAAGCTGTTAAAAAAGCCTTTTTGAGTCATTGTTTTTGCTGAAACTTTAGTTCATCGATTATAGGAAACCCTCCTGTGCTCATATCATCGCTCGTTCACTGTTTGTGTATGGATTTTGAATGTTAATGTATAACATTCAGTCTGTGTACTGAGAGACAGTGGAAGTGTGCTTTGGGGGAGGGGTGTATCTGTGGTGTAGGTAGATTAACTTGGAGAAAAAGACAGTGCTTTCTGTTTTGGTGATTTTTTCTAGTATAACTGCGTTAATGTACACACAGAAATATTTTCAATATTTCTTGCCATTTTTTTTGCTGATTGTTGTGGTGCAGCAGTGCATAATTGTAGTTTGTTTAAAATATGTGGTTATATTACTGAAGTTTTCAATTTGCATGCATTACTTAGTGTGTGTGTGAGTATGTGTGTGACGCGTCATCAAATCAGACACCTTTTATTGTGCTACATAATAATTTCAGCAATTTGAAGCTGCTATCCACTGCAGCTGTGTGATTTTTGTACTTCTTTGTGATATCTTTACTGGTACTATTACTAGTAACTGTTACTGCAACACTGCATTACACTGCCCCCCCCGTGGCCCTCCCCAACTGGCAAAGGTATTCTTTTCCAGATTTGAATTTCTGAAGGTGTGCAATGGTTAGGTGTTGTGCCTTCGTGTCTGCATCTCTTCAGTGCACAGTGCAATCTTAATCTGTCTGTGCATTTATTGTTTCTTTGACTTCCCTTCTGAGTACTGGACAGGTGTGGTGCTTAACTCTGCATGAACATTGTACTCATTAATATGCTTTTTTAAGTCAGGACCATCATCATGAGTCACTTGTGATGCAAATCACATTCTTAATCATCACGGTCACAAATGGAGTCACAAATCACGATTCACGATCACTTCACAAATCACAACATAAATTTTTTTTAATAGTTACTTGGATGTATTGTAAGCCTGTTTTGTAGTATCTCTCCATGCTTCACCACCCCACCAGTGTACTCATTAATGTTTGTTTTTAAGTCAGGGAGTTGGACAGTGTCTGCAATACATACACAGGCTGGAAAGAAGACTGAATGGACACATGCAGTTTAGTACAGTATACTTGCACTGCTCAGAATACAAAGTGTCATGCATATGGAAGACAATAAAAAAGGGCACAATTACGTACAAGGGTCGGGGATGATGGAGGAATACATTTTATAACACAGCAAGGAAGGTGTGGGGGGGCACATGGTGTGAGGAAAAAAAAAATAATGTGGGATCCCATCGTAATCCAGCAGCAGTTCCAGCATGGACATAATTTGCAACTGATGTTCCTCTATGTGATCCAGCTGCTGCTCCACAGCACTCACCCTCTTGTTGTTATCCTCAACAGCACTCCAGAGAACTGCCAAGTCAGACAGTGTTACACGCAGTTCTCTGGGGTCCACACATTCTACAGACTGACCTGCTGGTGGTGGTGGGGGGTGGGGGGTGCGGTGGAGCAGCAGGTGCTGCTGTGGCTCTCCTCTTCTTAGGGATGCCACAATGTACAGCTGCACCCTCTGCCATAGAATGGCCAGCAGGTGCAGGCATGGTTTGTTCTGTGGCAGCCTGCCACTCCAATTGCTGGTGATTGAGCATATGGGTACACTGGCCCTCAGTCCCCAGGTGAGTCCCACGGGGGCCACGGTGCACCTCCACCTCACATAGGTGGCACTTGACCACACTGCTGCCCCCCACACAGTAAAAAAACCTGCCAAACAATGGAGGTGCGGAGAGGACCAGGCACAGGCAGGGGATGGCCAGATGAACTGGCAGCTGGCTGGTCACAGTGCTGAACAGGGATGGGATCCAGACCTGGGCCCAGGGAAATAGGCACATCCTGCTCAAGAGAACCTGGACTTGGTGGTGGTGGTGGTTCAACTGCCTTGGAGTCAGGACAGGAGGTGGTGCTAGTCCTGTTTCTGGGGGGGGCACTCACAAGTATCGAGCGGTCCAACAGGAATGGGTGCCCATGCCCTCCACACATGCCCATGGTATGATGCTTACCACTACCACGCTATCCCAGAGCTGCCCCCACCCCAGACATTCCCTCACCCTAGTCCATCTCTCCAACTGAGCTCCCTCAGTCTGAGCAATTACTACTCAAACTGTCACACAACACACACACAGTCACACAGACAAACAACTAACTACTTATAAAGGTAAGAAAAATAAAATTTACAGAAAGAACAAATTAAGTAAAAAAGAGTACAGAAAAGACAAAAAAATGTAGCTTTTAAAAAAGCTGTTGGGTCTAAATCAAAGTTTAAATCTCCTCCTCGCTCTGATCTCAAAGTATCAGCAGTCACAAAACACTCTACTCTCTCTCCGTCTGCACAGGAGAAAGTAAAAGTGTCTGCTTGTATGACTCACTTCCTTCCTGCCTAGTTAAAGAGCATGTGACTTACAGTACTACAAGCTATGTGATGCGTGGGGGGCTGCCAAATCTGAAACACCAAGTGGATCACTTAGAATCATAATGAGGAACGTGAAGTCCATTAAAAACAATGACTTCGCCTTACTTCGCATTGTCATTCCGCCTTAACATGAAGTGGTAATGACAAGGTGGAATGAGCACTTTGCATTGCCCACTCCACATAGCAGATTGGCAATGAGAAGTGCCCACTTAGCGTTCACTTCGCCAGCAGAATTTAAATTCACTGCATCTCTAGTCATCATCACCTGTTTCAATGTCATTCTCTAACCATTATTTCATACTATCCTCCTGATGTGTGTAAGCATCATGTTGGTAAATAACAGAACCCCAGTAGCATTTTACAGATAGCTGAAAGGCAGCATTATGAACCAGGAACTGATCAGGAGGTGGAAAAGGAACAGAGTCCCCTCCGTTGACTTTATTTTTCATAGAGTTGCTGGCAGAGGACTTCCTTGCGCTGTACAGGTGGTCCACAAAATCTGTCCTTGTTAGGTTATTTACAGTATTTCAGTTTCACAGGAAATGAACAAAAATGTATTCTGGATGCCTGGATTTCACATAAAAATGAAAAATGTATTGCAAGAACAAATATTTAGCATTAGGACAGCTATGGGAAGAAGACCATGAAATAATTCAGTCAAATTTCAGACTGTTCAGGTGCTACAGAATGGTCATGCAGATTACTTTAGTTTAGTTTAGTTTAGATTAGGTTAGTGTATACAGTGGTGACTATTTTTTCTTCAACTTGTAAATGAACAACAGAAACCAATGTTTGGGATGTGCTGGAATAGCTCTCACCCAAACCTAAAGACACAAACACATGTCCCCAACAAACAAGTGTTTGGTGGTGCAGTGTAGTCTCTCTATAAGGGCCCCATATTCAAAGGTTAGTGCCATTGCTAATGTGGTTAGCACCATCGCAAGTAGAAGAGAAAAAGGACCAGCACTCCAGAAATGGCAAAAAAATTCCATTTACTTAAACCATAAAGTGTACACCATGTACACATCAAAAAATGGAGGTACTAACACCCCATTCACATTCGAACCTCACTGATCCTTCCTCAGGGGGTGGAGCTCTGCTGAGGTTCCAGTCATTAAATAGCAGCAATAATTTGCATAAATTACACATTTATTTCACTTCTCTGAAAGTTCTAGAAGAGAGTGAGAGGGGAGGAAGGGAAAATACCCAACCCCACCACACTTTTCTCCTAAGGAAACAATGCATACCAACCCCCTCCTTAATTGTTATAGGAAACAAACTGTTTAAGTTTCAAAGACCAGGAACTCAGTGCAGACAGACAAATATACAAAGTGCCCCACCATTAGCACAAACATCAATTTAAAAATATGAAACAGTAGGTTGCAAAACAAAGCTGAAAATCTAACTATGCACTTTATTCTTGAAACTAAGTTCTGATTCAAAAGAGAAAAGAAGGGGTTTCAAATACATATTTTAAAGCACATAAGATAGTAATCCCCATTCCCTATAAATATATTATATTCCTCATAAACTTCACTGGAGTAAGGTAAATAGCAGATTAAAAGAGTTTGTTATAATAAAACTGGCTGGTATCTCTTAGATTAATTCCTTTTATTAAGATGTAAATGTAAAACAGCCAATTTATTTATTTATTTATTAATTTATTTATTCATTCAATCTTGGATTAAATACCTTTGAGTGCAAAGTGGCTCATTTACAAAGGTTTCATGTCAGTGGGGAGGGTTACAAACATACATAAGGAAACTAACATTAGATACCAGGAAGCCGGGGAGACAGCGAGGGAAGTGGAAGCTCCCTGACTGAAGCCCTCAGTCGAGCGACCGGAGCCACGCTCCGCCAGCGGGCGAGCGGCAACCGCTTGGCCACCTTCAGGGACCAGGAAGCCGGGGAGACAGCGAGGGAAGGTACGGGAAAGCCGCAAGCCAATCGGAAAGCAGGCGCTCTCAAGGCCTCGCATCCCATTGGTCCCCCTTGCTCCATTGACTTGCATTGCCTAGACTGTATTTACTAAAACTGTTTTTTTGGAGTTCTTTGATCCTCTGTTTACTACTGCTAAAAAAGAGCTGTTTTCATGTTTAAGGGAACTTTTGGGCTATTGTTAGATGCACTGTGTTTGAGTGATTACAGCCTTTAGTTGTACTTAAGTGGGCCAGGCAGCTCACGGTGCCTCAGCCCCCACAGTCTTTTATTGTGCTAGTTATTGTCTGCTGCCGAGCAGAACACTTGTTCCTGTTATAAGTTTATTCACTGTGCCTTCCTCTGTCTCTCCCCAGTTGAAGCTCCTGACTGAAGCCCTCAGTCGGCGACCCGTAGCCACGCCTCCGCCCAGCGGGCGAGCGGCACCGCTGGCCGCCTCATGATCTGTGGTGTCGGGAGACAGCGAGGAGGGTACGGGAAAGCTGCAAAATTTTTGCCCACCCACCTTCCCTCCTTGAGTGTTATTTTTATAGGCATTTTCCCGACTTGCATCTCCCACCCCATTGCCACGCTAGCCAGTAATCAGGCTCTTGCCCCTGCTGTGTCGTCCAACCAGTAGCCCTCCATTGCTGCTACCCCTTCTGCTCTCCCTATAACTACGCTTTCACTTACTAGCTGGATTCATTCACCTGTACTGCTTCCACAATGGGGGGATCCCCTTGGCTATTTCTATCCCTATTGTTCATGGTATTCATCGTGAATGATACCCCCCCGGTCACTTCCACATTAAAGAATGCAACTCTTTTTTCTAGTCTCTCTCCTTCACCCTTACTGAAGAAGGACCGGACCCTCATTTATGCCTTACCTGTGCCACATCACATTCAGGGGGTCAAGCTCCATGGAGGGACTCAAATTACCCTGTCTGCGTTTCGTTCGGTGCTCCATTATTGGTATACAGTTCTCTATGCCTGTCCACCTGTTTGCTATTCAGTGAATTGGCACAAATCCATATCCCCGATTGGAATACCTCTAAACAGAAGCCCCTGAATATGATCAGGAGGGCCAAAGTCAGTCCCTTCATCTTATCTCTTGAAGCCCTTATGAATCTATTATTTTTTCTATTGATCTGTATTGGAAATGTGGAAATTAACCCAGGCCCCCCTGATTGCATTACCTCACCAGCAGACTTAGCCTCAGCCAAAGGTCTAAGCTTTATACATATCGATGCCTGCAGCCTCCTAAAAAAGCTTATGCTGATACAAGCCTGGGTTTCCCATACCTTGCCAGACTTTCTAGTGGTGTCCGAGACTTGGCTTAAACCCACAACAGCAGATAGAGACATAAATTTACCCAATTACCAATTATTCAGAGCAGATCGCCAGACCAGGGGCAGGGGAGTGGCTATTTATGTAAAATCTAGTATAACTGTAACCTGCTCAGATACAACATCCCTGTCCAAAGAATTCGAATGTCTATCCATCAGAGTGGCTCTCTCCAACAAGGCAGCTTTCCAGCTAATTGGCTGTTATAGGCCCCTCTCAGCTGATTGCAAACTTCTAAACCACTTGGGGAATTTATTCAAGTCAGGTACTGAAGAAATCATAATCCTAGGTGATCTAAATCTAAATTGGCTATCCAAGGCTGCAGCACCTTTAGTATCCTTCTGTGACACATATGGGTTCTCACAACTGATAACCGAACCAACAAGAATCAACAAAAAGAACCTGAGCAACAGCACACTACTAGACATCATACTGGTGAATAAACCCCATCTATTCATGCACACTGGAGTGCTTTTCAGTGACATAAGTGACCACTGCCTTATTGCTGGTGTAAGATCATCCAACAAACCAACCCCCCCAGCTAAATTCCTTCTGAGGAGATCCAAAAAAATCTTCAATATTGAGGCTTATCTGCATGATCTAAATCATTCTTCCAGATGGCAAGAGTTCTACCTAGCAGACTCTGTGGAAAAAGCACATCAGGTGTTAAACAGCATAATTATAGATGCCCTTAACATTCATGCACCAATCACTTGTGTTCGAATAAAAAACAAATCTTGCCGTTGGTGCTCAGCTGACCTTAAAACTGCACTGCTGGAAAGGGATAAACTATGGAAAAAGGCGAGGAAGACCAAGAACCCAAATGACTGGACGTTATTCAAGAAAGCCAGAAATAGTTGTACCAGGAAAGTACGGGATGCAAAGGCTGCCTATTATAGGGCTGAGCTAGACTCCTCCTGCCACAATCCTGCCAAGTTCTGGAGCACTATCAAGGGTATAGTAGGCCAAGACTCAAGCACTGCACTACCAAACCAACTGCATCACAGTGAAGGCATAATTTCAGACAGGCTGGAAATACTGGATGCATTCAATAACCACTTTACAATTGCTGGCCTTGCATTCGACTCCTCCCCAGCTAACCTGCTACATGCACAATTAAGCTCCCAGTACACAGGGTCTCAGAGTCCGGTTTCCTCCTTCTCCCTCAAACCAGTTCTGTTGAATCAAGTGGAGGAACTAATCTCGCAGTTGGATATCAAAAAAAGTGCAGGTGCAGACTGCCTTGACCCCTACTTTCTAAAGATTGCATTACATATCCTTGCAGTTCCCTTAACACATCTCTTTAATCTGTCATTGACATCTGGTTCTATTCCTGCCATATGGAAAACAGCCCAAGTTTTTCCCCTATTGAAATCAGGGGACCCCATGGAACTTAACAATTATAGACCAATTTCTATCCTTCCAGTGCTATCCAAGCTGCTAGAAAAATTAGTGAGCATCCAGCTAAGAGAATACCTTGAAGAAACTAATCTCTTAAATCCAGCACAATCTGGATTTAGAGCTAGGCATAGTACTATTTCTGCTTTGGCTAAAGTTACAAATGACTGGCAAACTGAATTGGATAAAAAAAATAGTGTTTGTGCTGTATTCCTAGATCTAAGCAAGGCTTTTGACACGGTGGACCATGAACTGCTACTTTCCTCCTTGCATTCCATAGGCCTGGATCCATCCTCCTTAGTTGGTTTAGGTGTTATCTCACAGGAAGGACACAACAAGTGAAAGCCGAAGGTGATCTTTCACCACTAAAACCTCTTTTAAGAGGAGTTCCACAAGGTTCTATTCTGGGCCCTATCCTTTTTGCCATTTATAGTAATAACATTGATTCAAACCTTACCACAGCATCTGTTCACTTGTTTGCAGATGACGCTGTTTTATATGTCAGCAACCCCTCGCCTGCTACAGCTTGTGAAATTCTACAAGCAGAATTTCTCTTATTACAACATCAACTTTTGGAAAAGAAACTTCTTTTAAATGCAAAGAAAACAAAAGCAATGCTGTTCTCCAGCCAAAGCCGTACAAGTCTCTCCTCACTAAACAACCTCCCCCAGCTATCCACTATCCTAGGAGAAAACCTGGACTATGTAGAGAAATTCAAGTATTTGGGTGTGTGGATAGATAGTAGGCTTGACTACACAGTTCACATTGAAGAACTAGAAAAGCTTCGCCAAAGACTTGGTTTATTCTTCAGAATAAGGCACTTCCTAACCAGAGATTCCAAGATGAGGTTGGTTCAGGCCACATTTCTCTCAGTGCTTGACTATGCAGATTTTCTTTACAGTCACTGCCCCATCTCCTACTTAGGTAAATTGGACACACTATACCACAGAGCACTAAGGTTCATTACAGATCTTCCACTTAACACCCATCACTGCTCTCTTTATGCTGCCGTCGGTTGGACGTCCCTACATCTCAGAAGAAACAGAAATGCTGCATTTTGGATTTACAGATCATTGACTAAGAAGCTTCCTAACTATATTCTAGATTGCTTCACTCAGTCCAGAGCTAGTACCTATGCACTAAGAAGCCACAACTTCATCATGCTCAAGGTGCCTAAAGTCAACACCCAACACGGGAGATCTGCTATCAGCTATACTCTAGCTATATCATGGAATACCTTACAAAAGACCCTGAAGTTGTTTAACTGGATATCATTAGCATCCTTCAAACATCTTTACCTAAGTCTCTTCCCAGATAAATGCAACTGCTTCCACAAGTTCTAATTTATCCACATTCCTAACCCTCTACCTCTGTCAGACACCCCCTAACTTGGCAATTCACTTCCCTAGACATTATCTCCACTGCTCTCCCTCTCAGGCAGCCTTCACATTATCACATTTCTGTTTCCGAATAATTTACCTCCACAGAATCACTCAACCCCTGGCTATTTTCCTCACCCACTCATTCCTGCCCCAACCTTAGCCCTTATCATTCCTACACACCTCTTTACTAGCCCCAGCCTCGTGCTAGTCCCCAACCACTTCCTACCCTGTCACTCACCAGAAGCTGTGATCATCACTCCTCAGTCACTTCAACCACTGTGTCTCCTTGTCTTCATTGGCCTGCCCAGGACCTTGGAAGTTCTAGGAACCATGTGTTGATTGTATATCATGATACCCCATAGTTGATATGTATTGTATATATTAGAGTCCCTAGTCTGCTTTCATTGTCCTACCTTGTACTATTATGTTTAATCAATTTCTGCCTTTTTCTTGCTGTATATATGTGTTTTGACTTATCTGCATATGTATCAATTATTAACCTTGACCTTATCAGGTCCATCTTGTAAATGAGCTATGCTCAACGATGTTCGCCTGAATAAATAAAGATTTGATTGATTGATTGATATGTAAGCAGGCAGTAAAATAACAACATCATCAGAAATTGTGGCAGAAAATTAAGTCTAATCATCACTTATTACACTAAAACATTTCAACTGGAGTAAGAGAATAAGTACAGGTAGGAAGTAAGGTGACAGTAGTTAAAAGAGGCGAGAATTGGGAATGATAGGTAGATGGGAAGAAGCAACCAAAGGCCTTGTCACATAATGTTATAGGGTGGGAAAAGATAGGACAACATTGTTTGGGAGGGTGGTCCCAAGTAAAGGACAGTAAATACCTGGGGTGAATGGTGAGACAGAGAGAAGATAGATGTGTCACAGTGTGAGAAGGGAAGTCTTAGAGAGCTAGTTAACAGAAATCAGGGACTATGACATCTAACACCTAATCCCTGATGCCTTTGAAGATAGACCACATTTCGGGAAGACTCCGGATTCATATTTCAAATTTAATCTAAAAAATGGAGCCAAATCATTAAATTATAGAAACGGTTTTACTTCTAATACTTCAATAAGTCCAGAAGGGACCAAACTTCCAAGATGGAAAATCCACCAGGATTCATTCCTTAATTTTTATCAATCTGGGGACATATTCCAAGGTCAGTAGTTTTAGCTAAGGATTGCTGTCATGTGTATTTATAATGTGACCCTAAGGCGCACTTCTTGGTGTCATTTCTAATTTTATTTTATTCATTTATTTAATAAATAGGAAAGACCTTTGAGCCAAGTGCTCTTTTACAGAGGTTCCATGTCAAGTTACAAGAATAACAAATTACAATGGTTTCAGTAAGTAGTACAACATGAGGAAAATAATTATATAAACAAAAGAATAATATGGCATATATTGTGTCGGGTGCAGCCAGTGGCCTTGTCTGAAGAGAGGTGGAAGGGATTACAAGGATAGAAGGATAAGGGTAAATGGGGGGTGGAAGGAGCAAAATAAGAGCAAGGAGGGAGCTGCCACAATGTAGCTTATGTAGGAAAAGACCCAAGGGGGGGTGGTTAGAGGGACAGAAAAAGGTGAGGAAACAGAGGGGACGGAGGGGGGAGTGGGAATGAATGGGTAGAGGAAGGGAGGATGAGGTAGGATGAAAAGAGGGCAGGGATGGGGATGGCAAAGGGATGCAGGAAGGAAGTGCTGTATGTGGAATAGAGTAGAAACAGGGTAGGGCTATACGGGATGAATGGTAAAAGAGGGAGATCCCAGTGCATTTAGCTGTCTGCAAAGATTAGGCATAGCAGTCACAAAATGCTCTGGAAACTAGGAATTGATGCAGCTTCTGCTTAAATGGACCCAAGGTTGCAGTTGTCGTAATCTCAGGAGGAAGGGAATTAAATAAATTAACTGCTCTAACTGCAATGGATCGCTGTTGTAGCAAGGTTCAACAGAGAGGGACAGTAAAAGTTTGGCTCACAGAACTTTGTGTGTTTTACGAGTGCCCCAGAAGGGACTGAAAAGCTGAAGGGAACCTGGTGGTAGGAGACCAAGAGCTACCTTCTTAGCCAGAAGGCAGGCTTGTTATTCAATGCGAGCCTGGAGTTGAAGCCAGTATGTTTGTCCATAAAGGTCACAAGTGTGAGGACTATACACTGCACCAGTTAATAGATGGCATGCCTTATTCAGAGCTGTGGCGAGCCACCGTAGGGTTGTGTCCATGGCGGTGCGATAAATGACCAAACTATAGTCAATAATAGACCACAACTGAACTTTGGATAGCCAGTCTGAGGGCTTCAGTAGTAAGGCAGTGTTTGTGTCTGTGTAGAAGGCCTAGGTGAATGTTAGCTGCCTTGGCAGCATTCTCAACATGGAACTATCAGGAACTGCCTCACAGGGATACTGATGGCCCCAAGATGTTCCAAAATCCGGTATTAAGCTGCTTATTGGCACTCCTAATATATATCTTGTTGCAGGAACACCAGGCAGCATAAATGACATAATCCATGAGGCATCTTGCAAACTGATGAATTTCCACAGTTCATTCAAAATTACCAATGTTGACACACTTACCTTGCACTGCATATATGGATGCAGAACACTTCTTCCATGGAAGAAAGCCAGAGGGCCTGTTCTGAAGCCAAAAGTCAATTCTTGGTTTAATATAGTGGCTTTGTGTCAGAATGTCCCCCACATTAGGCCCCCTAGAGAAGGTGACCCTATGCCTTTGCCCCACAATCCTTGCCAAATCATGGTCTAACAAAATGGAAGTCTTTCAGGACAATTCCTTGAATCTGTTTTGCAAAACAACTATACTGAGTAACAAAAGATACTGGCTGCTTGTTCCCACTGTCCTATTTGCTCTATGGAATGAGGAGGGATTCCTTTGGAGTGCTTTTTGCCCTCTTATAGGCTCAGTTTATTACCCTTTTGGTGCATCCCTTACTCCTAAATTTTTTTTTTTCCCTAAGTCTGTCCCTTGCACTACAAATGTCTCCTCTGTGCAGCAGTCCCCTTTAATTATCAGGAACTGCTTCACAGGGATACTATTGATGAGATATGGGATCCCCATTCTTAGTATGGACAAGCATATCCCCTGCAGACACTTTCTGAAAAATGTCACTTTGAATGACACCAAACTCCTCAACATTGAACTGTATGTCCAAGAGCTCTATGTTGGTGTGACTCACAGCGTGCATAAAATGTAGGTTGAATCTATTTTTATTCAGCCATACATAAAATTCTCCACACTCTCTACAGAGCCAGTACAAATTAAAAGGATGTCATGAATGATGTGGTGCCATCTGATTATTCCCCCCAAGTTGTGGATTACGCTCCTTGTTAAAATCCACCTGTTCCTCCAACCAGACCAGGGTCACCTTTTTAAGGGGGCCTAACCTGTGGGACATCCTCACACAAAGCTACTATACTGAACCAAGAATTTAGTGTTTGCTTCAGAATAAGCCCTCCATTTTTTTTCCATGTAAAAAGTGTACTGCATGCAAATATGCAGTGCGGAGCAAGTGGGTCAACGTTGGTAATTCTGAATGACCTGTGGAAATTCATCAGTTTGCAAGCTGCTTCAAAGGTTATGTCATTTTTGCTGCCTGGTGTTCCTACAACAAGATACATGTTGGGAGGAAAAACAGACAGCTTGAAGTCTGGATGTTGGAACATCTTTGGGCCATTAGCAATGTCTCACAGAAGAGTGCCTTAGGGGCACATTATAAATGCATGATGGGGTGCAATTCTCAAAACACCACTTAGATGGGTGCAAGCTGTGGCAAACAGCAGCTTGTGCCAATCTCTGGTGTGCCAGAGACCCTGCACCTGATTCTCAAATGGTTGGGGTCCCATTGCCAAACTCACACAGCTTGTGGCAAAGCTGCTCTAAAGGGGAATGCCACAAGGTGTGGAACAGTCCTGCAGCAGTTCCAACATTTGGGTTCAAGGCTGACTGATAACATACCTGTGCCCGATAGTGCTACCATGCCATTGTTGCCTTGATGAAGTGGGGGTTGGGGTGGGAGTGCAGTCACCCTTGCAAAATGTCGGTGGATCCAGATGTTTGTTGGAGGAAACATGCCCTGTCACCCAGTCACACAGTACTTTGAAGCCACCAAGAGGTCTATGCCACAAACATTGCCCTGGCAACAGAACCCTAAAACTGGTTCTGTTTCCCAGCTGTATAAACCTCCCCATGCTACCCACATGTTGTCTGCTGTGTCAGTGGCCAAATTGTATCAAACAGTCCAGCACCCCCATAGCATGTCAACACTGTGAACTGTGTCCTGGTGCTCACTAGTCTCCCCCCCACACACACACACACTAATCTGTTCTTGCTTATCTGTGGGGTGGTAATGGGCCACTGAGTACCTTCCCCCACCAGAGCTGATAGTCCAGTTTTCAAACCAGCAAACCCTGTAGAATGGCATGCCACAGGGTGGTTGGTGCTGTGGCCAGCAACCAGGATATGTGGTCTAACCCTGGGAGCCTCACAGTATGACCTGCAGCAGCGCTGCAGCGGTGTACGACAAACCTTCCACTGTGTCCTATGCTGCACCAGCCCACAGTCAGTGCATCTGTATGGTAGGAGGATGCTGCCAATGTCATTGCTGCTCTCTGCGTTGTCTGTGGGTGGGACCACTTTTGGCACGCGGGGCATTAGACCAGCTCAGGGCTAGTCTTACTCTGGGCCAACACTGCGGACATTGGCTACCTTGCAGAATCCCACATAAGGGGATATGGCTGCCAATATACAGTGCATATTAAATTTGGAACATGAATGTGGATTCTGTCCAAAATGCAGCCTTTCCTCAGCAGTATCAGGGACTTGGTGGTAGATTTAATACCCATGGGTTCTGTCAACTGACTGCTTTACATTTGCAACTTATTGAATGGAATTAATCTTGGCGATATCAGCTAGTATAATTTATAAAACACTTTCATTTTGTTTGCTATTTACCTTATCACAGTGAAGTTTACGAGAAACATAATATATTTATAGTGAATGGTGATTAACATCTTATGTGCTGGAAAGTATGTATTTGAAACCCCTTTTTTTCTCTTTTTAATTAGAACATAGTTTCAAGAATGAAGTGTATAGCTTAATTGTCTTGCAATCTACCATTTTATGTTTTTTTAAACTGATGTTTTCGCTAAAGGTGGGGTACTTTGTATATTTGTTTATCTCCATCAAGGCCCCCGTCTGTAAAACTTAAAATGAGCAGCTTTTTGCTATAATAATTAAGGAGGGGGATGGTATGCATTGTTTCTTTAAAGTGGTTCAGTCAGAATTTGCAAAAACATATGTAGTGCAGTGTTTTTTTTTTCAATTTTTTCATCCATCCTTTTTTTTTGCTCCCCTGTTGCCACCTCACCTGCTTGGCATTGGGGGACACATGGTTTTTCTGATTCTCTCCCCTAATTCCTGAGACCCCAGATTGCAGCCATGCATGAACGTGGAGGTACACATGCGCTCTGAGGCTCTGGTGATGGTCTGTTCCACCCTCCCAGCTTAACACCAGGTTCCCCTGGCTTGGCACTGCCACCCAGCCTCCACCAATTGACAGCGAGCCAGGAAAACACCACATCCCTCCCTGGAGAGGAGAACTGCCTTGTGGCTGCTTGATCTGGCCCTCGCCCCGGGATGACCTCTGGCAGCCCAAACTTCGCCTACAAATTAGGGTCGCTGTGGTGTGAAGTGTGTATGCTCAATGCCTCAACCTTCAGCACCACTGGGCTGGTCTTGTGCAGAGTATTTTAATCAGCGTGTGTAGTCCTAGTGTGTCCTTCCCTCTGTCTACTGTTAGATTTTTTTCTAGATTAGCCTGCTAGTTTTACAGTAGTTTTATGAACCCTGGGGATGTCTATCTCAGCAAGGTTTATTGCTCTTCTTGTTCCTACAATGTCTTCTGTCCCATGTGACAGTGATGTATTCGGGATGGATTAAGCAAGCACAGGTTTAGAGTCAATTTATTACAGCAGAATTGTAATGTTAAGCAACTTTCCTTATCCAGTGATCACTAATTGCTACATTTGCAGTTTAGCAAATACCTAAGGGTTATTTGAGTGAGTTATTTTGCAAGAAAACAGCTAGAATCTTTACTAAATCTAGCAATGATTACCTGGGGTGATTGATTTGTGTGCTTCCTATGGCTGTGCATAATTTGATGAAATGAAAAGTTTTAAAAGCAAAACATTTACTCCTGCTGGCTAGACCTGACACACACATTGAAAACAAAAACAGTGAATTAGAGCTATTTAGTGGAGGCCAAAACATCAGGCTCCTATCTCTAGTACTTGCTGAATCAGTGATCGTGGATGCATCACTGTTACATGGGACAGGATGCATTGCAAGAAAAAGAAGAGCAATACATCTTGCAGAGATGGAGATCCCCAGGGGGAATAAAACTACTATAAAACTTGCAGACTAATTTAAAAAAAAATCCTAATAGTAAACAAAGGGAAGGAGACACCAGAAATACACATAGAAATCAAAACACTATGTACAGCATATGTTGTGCCAATTTTGACTGTACTACTCCTTTAAGGTAGAAGTATGGTGCGATTGGGGATTTTCTGTTCCTCCCCCTCCCTCTCTTCTAGAACTTTCAGAGAGGTAAAATAAATATGTAAGTCATGCAAATTTCTGCTGCTGTTTCACGACTGAAATGTCAGTGGAGCTCCACCCCCTGATGAAGGATCAGTGACATCTGAATGTGCATGGGGTGTTAGTACTCCGGTTGTTGGGCGTCTGCACACAGTATGCACTTTATGGTTTAAATAAACAGAAATTTTATCGCAGTTCCAAAGTGCTGGTCCTGTTTCTGTTTAACTTGTGCTTTGCAACCAGTCACCACTGAGCATGCTATTCAAGTTGGAGTTTCTTATTTGTCCTAGTGATGTCATTAACCTGGGTGGGTGACAGCACTCCAAGTGGGTCCATACTCAGAAACCTCTGAAGCACTGCACAAATCCAGCAGCTGATTGCAATAACCATACCACTGTACTTGTGCAAATGAGGGGCTCCCTCATGCACAGTGGTAAAGCAGTATATTCAAAGGTTTACAGTGTGCTAAACAGCCACCAGACCAGCACTGTTTATCACCACCAAAAACCACATCTTACCACAGTGTTATGGCTACTCACCCACTCTCCAAAGACAAGGTTACTGTTCTTTAGCCACCCACTCTTTTGTTTAGCAGTCCCCCAGCCTTGATCACCCATGTCATAGTCATTATACAGATCCCTGGTAGTCTAGTGATCCCCCACCCCAATCACATATGCTTTGTGTTTCGTTCATATCCTTGCTAGTCTATGGGGGTGAGGGGCCACTACACTACCAGGGATATGTATAAGAACCACAGCATGGGTGAGTGGAGTGGGGACCACTAAATTACTAGTGGTATGTATACTAACCACAACAGGGTGATCAGGGGTGGGGTGACCACCAGGACTACCAGGAAATATACAAACCCAGCATGGGTGAGTGGGGTGGGGAGCCACTAGATTACTAGCGGTATGTATATTACCCACAACAGGAATAATCGGGTTGGGGGGACACTAGACTAATAGGGACACATATAAGAACCACAGCATGGGAGATTGGGGGAGTTGTAGACCACTAGACTACCAGTCAGATGATTAAGAACCATAGCATGGGTGATTGGTGGGGCCACTAGACCCCAGGGAAGTGTTACCACTGCTGCCCTGCATCGATGCTAGGGGTCTGCTGTGCCCATGTAAATGAAACCATAATGGGCATGCAGATTTCCCCTTAGCACCTTGCATGCCCAATTAACTCATTTGTATGCCTGGGCTGAATATGGCCCACAGGAGCCCTAGCACTATCACATTTTGGGCAACACTAGCTAATGTGAGCCATATGCAACATTGGTACCTGTTGGCACAGCACACATCCACTAAGCATTACTCCGACATGTCTTGATATTCAGTCAGTTAGTGTGTTACATAGATACATAGATTCATAGACAGTGTCAGCAGATAAGGGCCTACGGCCCACCCAGTCTGCCCATTTGAGATTGTAAGTTCACTTTATGTGTTCCTAGAAGTCTGTTCTGTTGGCACATGGTAACTCTCTGAATATTGCTCAGATCCAACCATGCACTATTGAAGCGCAGCATAGAAACATAGACTTTGATGGCAGATAAGGACCGCTTGGCCCACCTAGTCTGCCCATTTCCCTACCTGCAGGATAAGCTGCAGATCCTAGTTAACCAACAGCCTATTTTTTCCTACTCCCCACAAAAATTGCCTTATGTCTGTCCCATGCATTCTTGAATTCTCCCACAGTTTTAGACCCCACAACCTCCTCAGGAAGGCTGTTCCATGCGTCCACCACCCTCTCTGTGAAAAAATACTTCCTCACATTGCCCCTGAACCGCTCCCCCATCTTCAAACTGTGTCCCCTTGTTCTTGCACATCTCTTTTTCTGAAAGATGCTACCCTCTTGGACTTTGTTGGTTCCACTGAGGTACTTAAAAGTTTCTATCATGTCCCCCCTCTCCCTTCTTTCCTCAAGGGTATACATATTAAGCTCCTTTAGTCTCTCCTCGTATGGCTTCTCTTGCAGACTCTGCACCATTTTAGTTGCCCTCCTCTGGACTGTTTCTATTCTGTCTATGTCCTTGCAGAGATGGGGTCTCCAGAACTGGACGCAGTACTCCAGATGGGGTATCACCAACTGTCTGTACAAAGGGATGACAACTTCTTGTTTTCTGCTGGTGATGCCTCTCCCTATACATCCCAGTATCCCCCCAGCCCTCCCTACTGCCTTCTTACATTGCTTACTAACCTTAAGGTCATCTGATATGATTACCCCCGAGGTCCTTTTTCATTTTTGCTTTTGTAACTACCCCCCCCCCAATTGTGTAATCTTCCCCTGGGTTTTTGTTTCCCAGGTGCATTATTTTGCACTTCTTTGCATTGAATCCAAACTGCAATACTTCTGACCATTCCTCCAACCTTGCCAAGTCCCTTCTCATCCTTTCCACACCTCCTTGTGTATCAACCCTGTTGCAGATCTTTGTGTCATCTGTAAAGAGGCATATTTTTCCTTCCAGTCCCTCGGCAATGTCACTTATAAATACATTAAAAAGGACCGGCCCAGTACTGAACCCTGTGGTACCCCACTAAAAAACCCTATTTCTTCAGAGTAGACTCCATTTACAATTACATTCTGTGTCCTGTTGTCCAGCCAATGTTTTACCCAGGCTACCACCCTGGGACCCACTCCCAAACTGGTTAATTTGACTATTAATTTTTTGTGTGGGACTGTGTCAAATGCCTTGCTAAAGTTTAGGTAGGCCATGTCCACAGCCCTTCCCTGGTCTACTACTTTGGTCACCCAGTCAAAGAAATCAATTAGATTCAACTGACATGACCTTCCTGCTGTGAACCGATGCTGCCTTGGGTCTTGTGCCCCACTGGCCTCTAGGTACTCAACAGTTCTTTCCTTCAGAAGTGATTCCATCACTTTCTCCACCACAGAGGTCAAACTGACAGGTCTGTAGTTTCCTGCCTCTGTCTTGCTCCCACTTTTGTGAAAGGGAATCACATCCACCTTCCTCAAGTCCTCAGGTACCACACCATCCTCCCATGATTTGTTAAAAAAGGGTAGCCAGTGGTTTCACTAGTTCTCCCCTTAATTCTTTTAGAATTCTGGGGTGAATTCCATCAGGCCCCTTTGCTTTGTCCACCTTCAGTTTTAGGAGTTCTTTTAGAACCCTTTCTTTTGTGAAAGGACTGGGATTGACCCCCCTATCCAGAGTGCTTCTGTTAATTGGATTAGACACTTCCCCCTTCTCCTTTTTTGTGAATAGTGAGCAGAAATATCTATTCAGTATCCCTGCTTTTTCACTGTCCCTCTCTGCCCACCCACAGTCCATTCTATTCAGCCTCATTATCCCTCCCTTTGTCTTACTACACTCCCTGATGTACCTATAAAAGGTTGTATCCCCCTTCTTAACCGAGTTGGCTGTCTTTTCCTCAGTTTGGGCCTTTGCTATTCTGACTTCCCTCCCTGTTTCCTTCTGCCTTAACTGGTACAGCTGTCTGTCCTGATCCTTCTGTTTCCTTATACTTCCTGAATGTTATCTTTTTCTCCCTGACCTTCCCCGCCTCCTCTTTTGAGAACCATAGTGGCTTTTTCTTTCATTTTGATTTGTTTATTTGCTTCACACAAAGGCTTGTTGCCTCTGTGATGGCAGTTTTGATGTTTCCCCATTGTTACTCCACCCCTCCTTCTAGCCTGTTTGCTAGTGCTATTCTAAGGCACTCTCCCATCTTGCTAAAGTCAGCCCTCCTGAAGTCCAGTCCCTCACTTTTGTATGGTTTGACTCTGTAGCTGGGTTTATTGTGAACCACATTGTTTGGTGGTCACTTGTTCCCAGATGACTACCCACTTCTAGATCTAAGATCCTCTCAATTTCCCCATTTGAGAGTATGAAATCTAAGATTGCTCCCTCCTGAGTGGGTTCCAAAAGTAGCTGTCTGAGGCATGCCACCTGTAGGGCATCGAAAATGGCCCTGCTCTTGGATGTGGCTGCAGCAAGTGTGCTCCAGTTAACATCTGGCATATTCAGGTCTCCCATCAACAGTATCTCCCCTTTCTCTGCCACCCTAAGGATGCCTTCTATCATATCCTTGTCCATTCCCTCCCCCTGACATGGAGGTCTGTATACAGACCCTGTGCATGTGAATTGTGGTGCCATTTCCAGTCTCTAAGGTGACCCACAGTGCCTCTTCTCCTCCCTGTTTACTCTATTGTTCAGTTGCTTTTATCCTTTCCCTTACATAGAGAGCTACTCTTCCCCCTCTTCTCCCCACCCTGTCTCTCCTGTAGGTTGTGTACTCTGGTATGTTAACATCCCAATCATGGTTCTCTGTGTGCCATGTTTCTGTGACTGCTACGATATCCAGGCATCCCTCTTCCATCAAGGCCACCAGTTCAGGGAGCTTGTTGCCCAGACTACGGGCATTGGCACTCATTACCCTCCATTTCCTGTTGGCCTTACCCCTTTTTGCCCCATCTCTGTCCTTATTACCTTTGTCACTTTCTCCATTTACCCCTGCCCTTCTCCCTATTGACTTCTCTATCTTGGTGTTTACCTCACTTACTACACTGATTTTTTGGGGAGGGCTAGAATTTCCCTTCTCCTTTCTAGTGCCTTCCCCTTGGCTAGTTTACATGCTTGCCAATGAAGCATTTAAACCTATCCCCTAGGATCCTGGTTCCCCTTTTGGACAGATGCAGACCATCATGCCAGTATAGGTCTGCATCACTCCAGGTGGACCCCCAGGCCCACTGAAGCCAAATCCCTGAGCTCTGCACCAGTTTTTCAACCACTGATTGAATCCCATGGTATGGAGCACCCTCACCTCATCTACGCCATAGATAGGCAGCACCTCCGAGAAGGTTACTGTGCGTGTTACTTGTCTAAGGCGCCTCCCCAACACCACAGACTCTTTCTGCACTGCTCTGATCCCTTTATTAGCCAGATCATTTGTTCCTAGGTGGACAATGACATCCAGCTCCCTCCCCTGTGCAGCTGCTCTGGTAATCCTGAGGATTCGCTCCCTGTCCCTTCAAGCCATTGCACCAGGCAGGCACCTTACCTCCGTCTCCCCTTCCTCCCCCAGTTCTACCTTCCTAACAATGGAGTCCCCCACCAGGAGTTGTTTCCTTCCCCTGTGGGGTCCCATGTCACCGTCCTGTGGGTCTCCTTTGTCACGGTTCCCAGCATCCTCCTTGGTCTCCACTGCAGGTGCCTCCATAGAGGAACCACACTTTGCCAGAATGGCATATGAATTGTGGAGCGGTACAACTGGAGGGATGTGCCTCTGTTTCACCACCCTCACCCTCTCTGAGTCCACTGTGGTCCAACCACTCCTCTTTCTTGGCAAGCTCTGCGGCAACAGCAGTGACCCTGGTGGCCCCTGGATGGGAGAGGAGGTCCCACAAATCCTGGCCAACTCAGCCTGGAGATGAGCAACCTCCTTCCTCAGCCCAGAAAGGTGCCTGCAGATGGGAACACTGCATCCTCCAGAATGTCTCCTGGAAGACTGCTGCTCCACAGTCACTGCACTGCACCACTCCCATCATGTCTTATTTCTAGCCCCTTCACTATTGTTTGGAATACTTACTCTTTCCTCTGTTTATTCTTTTTTCCTACTTACTTATTGCCTCTGTGCTCTTTAAGCTCCTGATCTTCCTGTTCTGAGACAAGAAGATCTTATATTTCTCAGTAGTCTCCTTACTTGTTCAAAGGCAGACCTCCAGCAGCTGGGGGGGATGGAGAACTACTCTTGTCCTTCTAGGATGGTGAATCTTTGGTGGCTCTGTGATCACTCACTTCCTGCTCCCACACAGGAAGTTCCCATTGTCAGTCAAATCCTGTGCCTATAAAAGTAGAAGCCTGCTCTGACTACGGGAGCTCTTGTCTTTTTCTGGAAGTCAAGGAGCTGGTACTCTTGAATTTCTAAATGCAGATTATGGCATGGCTTCATTTAGCTGGTACTGTAAGCAATCATATGTGGCTTTTAACAAACTAGTCATAGAGTATGGCCTGCTGCAAAGTGAATCTTGGCTCAGACAATAAAACCACAGCAGCAAATTATGGTATTAAAATAGATTCTGGAGGATTATATTTTTAGCACGTTTGCCTGTGGAATTTGGTTGCTCATGCAAATTTAAAAACACATTGGTTAGAAAAATGCCTGCCTAGAATGTCTTGGCAGAGCACAAGAATATATAAGTGAAGCAGCAGTGCCTGTGCAAATCAAATCTCCATAGTGGAGTGGAGGTATGAGTATGGCTTGAGCTAATCCTTTTTTTGATTCCATGGTGAAGCACACTTCTTTTCTGTAGTACAAATCTTTTCTGGAATATAGTTTCTTACATAGATTACTGATGTGAGTGCTTGAAGACAGCTTACAGTCTAGCCAAAGGCACAGTTATTTAAACGTATCCACCAGCTCTAGTCGCTCACCCATAAGATTGGACATGCTAGGAATAAAGTCACATAGTAACTATTTGCTGTTTAGAGCAAATACTAATGAACTTGTTTTTTATTGCACTGATCAGAAGTTTGGAGACAAACAATTGCAGAGCATCAGAGACCAACTGGAGGTCATTCAGTGCTACTGATAGAGTGGGCCTAGCTACCTACAGTACCGTATCATCAGATGTCCATACCTGTATGAAGATATTTTTAATATCTTTATAAGGTGTATTCTTGAACTAATCTCATTAATACTTGAATTTAATAACAAACTCCAGCAACATCATTGTATGCATTTAACAAGGTGAAAATATACATTTTTTAATACCCTCGAACGCATCTGGAAATGAGCTATTTTTAGCTCAGTATGTCTTTCGTGGTAAAATTTTTGAAAATAAATAAAATAAATAAATAAAATAAAGCTAAGAATGTTGTTTTTGGTAAATTTAAAAACATGTGGTCCCAAGAAATAAAGGAGCTTGTAGTATATAAGTAATAGCCCTTGACAGGATGTACAGTAAAAAGAGATAACATGACAGGGTATACTGTCATAATGGAATAATGCACTATTTGGGCATCTGCTTTTCACAAGGTGTAGCAGAGTGCTACAGTCATCCAAGAAGTGCATCATTCCCAGATGAATGCATACCCTGGAGTGTGTTATTGCACTTACAAAATATGCTTTCTTTTGACAAAAAATATGTACAGTACTTTGGGTAAGTTGTTTTTAGAGAATAATCTGCAGTCATGTGGCCTGTTTCTTTCAATGAGATTACAGAATTTTTATAGCCCATTTTTACATAAATAAGAAGACATGACAGAGCATGTGGTTATGGTGAGTAGGGCTATGCAAAATTAAAATTCTGCCAGTGGAATTTCCTGAAAGTCAGAATTTTGCTTCTGATAAATTTCGGAATGCATTTTGGCAACTTTTGGGAAATTCTAATTTAGTACAGCATAATGAATGTTTGAATTGTGTATTAATAAATTAAACTGTGGAAAAAAATTCAACAACACTGTTCACTGTCAGTGATCAATTCTGTGGAATTTCTTTTCGCAGTTTGATACATTAACCCATAATTCATACATTAATTCACCAGTTAAGTGAGTGTCTGAACTGCAGATGGAATGTATGAATTGTAGATTAATGTATTAAACTAGAGAAAAGATTGGAAGTATAAGTCCATTCTCAAAACATTTTTCAAATGTTATTTTGTTTATTTTAATATATATATCACATCCAGAACATATTTCCTACATTTTGGGGGGTAATCTTTTCCCCTTCCTTAGGGAGTCTGGTTACTTGTCCTTTAAATTAAACATAAAATATTATATCAGTTACACATGCTATCATTCACCTTTTATCAAAAACTCCTTAAACTCAGTGTAGTCTCATACTCACTATTGCCCTTTAAATAGAGTTTCACTTTCTTCACTTAATATCTGTTCTTTCCTTTTAAGCTCACATCTATAAATAAAGCAATAATTATAAATAAATATGTTGTAAAGTTTTTCTTTTTATGAGTAGAGAAAACATGCAATAATTTACTTTTTCACTACTAACCATGTTTATGAGAGGAAAACAGCTTGGGAGCTACACCTCATTCATTTTAGTCCATTTCTAAACAGAAAACACATAACAGTACATTGTGATTTTCTTTTACAAAGAAGCTGCATTTTCTTAGGTAAATGCATTCAGAAAGTACACATTTTTAAAGCTGCAAGTGCAAACAATGTTTGTCTACCATTTCTATCTCTGTGGAGCCATTCACTTCCTTCTCTATGCAGTAAGTGATACAAGTGCTACAAAACATGTTTTAATTCTTGTGAGGTAAAGCACTGTAAGAAGAAAAAATTACTCACCTTAGTAATTATGTTTCTTCTAATGGAGTCTTGCTGTACTCTGACTATTGCAGTTAGCCCCAGCACTCAAACTGCCCCGGAGAGTGGATGGTTAATTTTCTATGCAGAGCATATAACGTTGAGCTCGAGCTCGGTTCAAACCTCTGTCTGCTGCACTTTGAAGAGCAACGTCAGATTCTTACGAGCTAATACTAACTAACTACTATGTGGAAATTGTAAAATTTTTACTAGCCAAATGGCAACCAAATATTTTGGATCCCCAAAAGACTCAAGTCAAGAAATCCAAAATCAAAAACCAGGTAGTGAACAACTTAAGACTGTTAAATTAATAATATAACCTACTCCCCCTCTGTAAAAGGAGGGAGCACCCAAATGCACCCCTGGGGTACAACACTGCATCTGCCAGCCCACTTCCCAAAAACAGGTTCTGAGAGGGGACATAGGAAGGGAGGTCAGAATACAGCAAGACTCCATTAGAAGAAACATAATTACTAAGGTGAGTAATTTTTTCTTCAAACAACCTGAAGTCTTGCTGTATTCTGACTATTTCAGACTACCAAGCAGTACCTCCATGGAGGAGGGAATCAAACCTAACTTGGGAATAGTCTCTGCAGTACTGCTGTACCAAACCGAGCATCACTCCTAGCCTGGATGTACAGAGAGTAATGCTTGGTAAATGTATGGGCTGTTTTCCAGGAGGCTGCTTTACATATCTCTAGCAAAGGAATATCCCTGGTCGCAGCCAGGGAAGCAGCTGTACCTCTAGTCAAATGAGCCCTCAGGCCTGAAGGAGGTATTTTGCCTAGCTTCTCATAGCAGAATTGAATACAAGAGACAATCCACCTGGCAATAGTTCTCTTAGTTGCAGGTTTGCCCTTACCCACTTCCCCATAAGTGAGAAACAACTGAAGGGAGTCAAACCTGAGAGTCTTAGTACGCTCAATGTAGTAACTAAGGGCTCTTTTAACATCCAAACTATGTAAACTTCTTTCTGCTGAAGAAGAATGATCAGTGAAGAACACAGGGAGAGACACAGATTGGTTCAGATGAAAATCTGAAACCACTTTAGGTAAAAACCTCCTTTTAGTTCTCAGGACCACCTTATCTCTATGGAATGAGATAAAATCAGGCTCCACTGACAGAGCTTGCAATTCACTGATACGCCTGGCAGAGGTAATAGCTACCAGGAACACAGTTTTCCACGTTAAGACTTAAGCTCTGCTGAAGACAAAGGCTCACAAGGGGGTTGCATAAGCTGAGCAATGTAAGCATTAAGATCCCAAGCAGGGGTGGGATCTCTAAAGGGAGGATTGGTATTAAGCAATCCCTTGAAAAATTTACAGAATACAGGGTGAGATGACAAAGAGGAAGGCTTTTCCCCTGACAGAAAAGCAGAAATAACTGTCAAATGTACTTTGAGAGTAGCCGGTCTGAGGCCTAGGCCATTAAGATGAACCATATAATCCAGAACTGTAGACAAATCAGCAGTGTCTGGGGATATATGCTTCTTGGAACACCAAATGCTGAATCTTTTCCATTTGGAGTTGTAAGTTTTTCTGGTGGCAGGCTTTTGAGAGGCTTTGAGAATATCCAGAACCCCTTGGGACAGATGCAAATCTGCATACTCTAATTCTTCAAGAGCCATGCCTTGAGATTGAGTGACTGAAGATTGGGGGTACCAAATCCTCCCCTGAGAGGAGGTTAATAGGTTGCAATTCCTGAGAAGAGACAGGGGAAGATGGACTATAGGGACAGCAACAGGGGGTACCAAGGCTACCTGGCCCAGTCTGGAGCAATCAGAATCACTTTGCAAAGTTGTGATCTTACCTTGACCAGAACCTTGAACAGTAGAGGAAAGGGAGGGAAGGCATATAGAAATTTCCCCTCCCAGTTCAAAATCAGAGCTTGCAGAGGGACTGAGCCCAATACTGGGGGCTTGCAACAAAACAGAAGAAGTTGGTGATTGTCTGGGGCTGCAAAGAGATCTGTCTCTGGAGTGCCCCACCTTGAAAAAAATCACTTTCAACACCAAAGGGTCCAGGGACCATTCGTGATAGCCCTGGGAGATCCTGCTCAATGCATCTGCTAGCACATTGTCCTTCCCTGGAAGGTGGACTGCCATCAGAGAGGTCTGCAGAGAATAAGCTAGGGACCACAATTCCATGGCTTCCATGCACAAGGCCATGGACCGAATGCCTCCCTGCTTGTTGATGTACCACATGGTGGTGGTGTTGTCTGTCCTGACCTGAACCACCTTGTTCTGCACTGACTGAGAGAAAGCTTACAGGGCCAGAAAGACCACTCTGAGTTCCAAGAGATTGATATGAAGAAGGGATTCCTGAGGGGACCACAGTCTCTGGACTGTGAGAGCCCCCAGATGGGCTCCCCACCCCAATAGAGAAGCATCCATGGTTAGGACCACAGAGTGAGACTGAGTGATGAATGTGACTCCTTGCCTGAGGTTGCCCTGATCCTGCCACCATTTTATTTATTTAGTTTTTGTTGACTGGGTAAGTGCACTAGACAAATCCTGCCTATTTTCAGGCATGACCCGGGGGAGAGGGATACAGATAAATGCCAACTGACCCTGAACCAGATTAAGCTATTGGTGGTATTTTTAGTGAATGAGGAAAATTTGGCCAGGACACCGGAAATTCCCCTACTCTGAGTAGGTGGAGCCTTTGCTGCTGGCTGCAAGATGGCCAGTTGCATGATCCCCTGGAGGAGATGGACGCTGTTAGCTCAGGGGAGTCGGCCTCCTCCTCTGTGCTACCTTCTCAAGAGGCCCCAGATGCATGTCTTGCTGTAGCTGATGTTAGTAATACGACTATTTTTGAATTTGACTCCGTTCTTCAAAACGACCCTAAAGAAGTTGTTTCCAGTCTACCTGATGTGCAAAGTGGCTCCGCGTTCAGTTCCAGTCTTCAGGAGCAGCGCGAGGCGTTAGTCCTGCAATTGCAGCTTTTAGATTCGGCATTGCGAGTTTCTGCGCAGGCATCGCCTCGGACGCCACTTCCTTGTTCTCCTTCTCACGATGTCGGCATTGGAAAGCCCCCAGTCGACGGCCTACCGATGGATTCGGCTTCTGTTCCTGCTGTAGAGAATTCTCTTCAGCCCCCTGCTACTGCTGTTTCTCGGACTACTTCAAATGACCCACTTCGACTACCAACGTCGGAAAAGCCAGATTCTGAAATCCCTGCAGCTATTCCCTGCTCTGTAAGTGACTTTAGCACTACAACTGCTTCTGTTTCGTTTTCGGAGAAACCCACAGTATTTTTTTTCTCAGCTACACAGGAACCTGGCTGGTCCAAACGAGGGGGTTCCTTATTCCCCCAAAAAATTAAATCTGGCCAAAATACTGATTTAGACTGGTCACCAGAGTCAGCTTTATTACATGCTGGCTGGGAAAGAGATATTGAAGGGACTTGGACTCCTGATTCTCAGGACCCTGTCTACATTAATATGCTTCAAAACTCTGCTAAGAATAATGACCTGAGCTCCAACGAACCCGGGTGTGACTCTTTCTTCTTCTACTGTTACTAGTGACACTATTGTTGTTTCTAAGTCTGTTTCTACTGTACCTGAACCCACTACTGTTTTCTCAGGACCTACTTTGTTACCTACTGTTGCTGCACCTAAAGTTCAACATTTAAACTTACTGATTTATTTTCCTCCAAAGGCGAACCTGCACCTAGGAGGAATGCAGTACGCTTGCTTTATAAGGTGGATTAGAACTCCCACCAGATTGTTTGTATATAGCTAAAACCCTCCTTAAGGGTTCCATGAAGTTTTTTCTTCTGAGATTTTTGCCCTGATTAATATAGGTAATTCCAATTTTGATGTTAGTTTTAAACAAATGTCTGGGCTTGATAGATTCTGGGCCCAATATGACAAACTTCAGACTACACCCATTTGGTCCCCTTCCAGGCCATCCCTCTCACCAATCCTGCCATTCGTAACATTACTGTTGTTTTTAAAATGAGGAGTTCACATTGAAGACATTTTATTTGGTTAAACAAGCTGTGAAGTCTTGAATAGGCCTACCCTAATCTAGACTCTGAACAGATTTGGGATGGCAGTTGGAAGATCCGTGTTGCTTTTTTCCACTAACACTGGCCCACGACATTTGCCTAATTTTTCTTTCTAGGTAAAGACAAGGGCTTTTTTTTCACCGGACAACCCAAGTCCTGTTTTAAATGTGGGTCATGTACCCATTTGTTCGGCTTCAGATACCCTTTAAATGTAGCCACTGCTTTGAATACGGTCATATTGCAGCTAAATGTACTAATTCATTTAAGTGTAACTTATGTGATGGGACTGGCCGCGATGGCAGGTGCCCCTGGGCCTCTCATAACAGAGGAGATTGTCCCTCTCATGATGGCATTATTACTATTGCTCAACAGTCACTTGCCCATAGTCTAGCTTCCTCTAATTCAGAGGTTACCCTCCTCCGTAGTTGGAGATGTCTCTTCTGTTCCAGTTTTCCAACCCTCTTTTCCTGTTATACCTACTCCTACTGCCATTGTGGTTTCCCTGATACTACACCCGTTATTCCAGATATGGATATGCCTCCCCCTCGGGTCAAGGGGAGATAATTTTAGTTTTACCACTGTTACCCATAAACGGACTAGGAAGGGTTTAGCTGTTGCTACTGTAGTAAGGAACCCCTGCACGGAACTGGCAAACCTCTAACAAATTTGCAGTTTGATACAGATTTTTCAGACAAAGACTCGGGGTGAGATTTTGATTCCTCCTCTCTTCTTTCTTTCCGGATGGGGGTGATAGGCTAATCACGGATCCCATTGCAAAGCTACTAGGCAGCGACGAAGGTGAGTCACCACCTATTACTTAAATCCTGTCTTCCTTAAAGATCTGCTCTTTAAATGTGAACAGCATTAAAGGGAAGAGAAAATTAGGGGGGATTTTTTTAACCCTTTCTGATTTACAGTGTGACATTATCTGCCTTGTTGACACTAGATTAAAGACCCATGGGGAATTATTCCAGGCCTCTAAGGCATGGACTGCAGGCCCTTCTTTTTGGTCTGTTGGACCTGATACTTGTGATGGGGTCAGGATATTGTTCTCCAGCTCTAATTTTACAGTCTCTAGACTTGTAGATATTTCCCTAGTAGAGCTTTGTTATTAGATTTCTCATATAAATCTGAGAGATTTCGTATGATTGGGACCTAGCCTCAAACCAAGGCTCAGAGGGCTTCCCTTTTCACCAAATTAAGCCCTACCTTTTTCATCCAGATTACTCCTATGGGTCGGAGATTTCAATTATGGCCTACATCAAACAGATCGAGGCCTAAAGACTTCCAAGTTATTTTGTGACTCTGTGGCTTTTAAATAGTGTGGTCTCTATGGCCAAGCTTGTGGATGTTTATAGACATTTCCATAAAACAGGTGGGTCCACTTTTTTAAAGGGTCCTTACATACTAGGATAGATTTTCTTTATCTAAGATTTTGATTTTACTTTCCTGTACAACTGTGGCTACCGAATTTTCGGATCACGTGCCCTATGTGCCACTTTTTCCTGGGACTGTGCTCTAGATGTAAGAAGCCAGTTGGCGCCTTAATGATTCTCTACTTAATGACCCTCTTTTTCTAAACTTTGGCACAAAGAGTTTACAGCTCAGTTGTCAGTAGTTGATTTTTATGATACTGGGATGGATTGGTGGGAGGAATCTAAGCTAAGCTGAAACAGTTTTCAGAAGGTAGCGGCAAAAACAGAATTCTAAATATTTGTCTTATCTGTCACTCACGGCATCAGCTACAGCACCTATTATCTTTAGCTAGCTCTACTACTCATGATTTTAGCTCTCAGATTAGTGAGGTCAGCGCTAAAATGAGGTTATCCCAGTATAATCGTGCTGACTCTTTGGGTCAGGAGGCACGTTTTGGCACTCATCTTACTAAAGGTTGTTTAGACCCATTTAAGGCCTGTAAAGATAGAGTTGAAGCTAAATTAATTACCTCTCTATTGTCTCCATCGGGGGAGTTACTTAAGAAACCTGAGGTTGCTTTCACCGTGTTGAAAATTATGTTTTCAACATGTTTGGCACTAAAGCTGACCTTGACAATGCGGATCATTTTCTTCGCTCATTGTCCTTACCTCAGCTTGGACTCTGATCGAAACAAGCTTTCTTGGTCATTACTGAACCAGAGGATATGGCCATTACTAGTTTAAAATCGCATTCTGTTCCGGGGTCTGATGGCCTAACCCACATTTTTCAAGACTTTCTGCTGATCTTGTTCGGTTCTAACTATTCTCTATAATGAGATGTTACATTCTGATGCCTTGGCTACTTCTATGAAAGAGCGCTTTACTGATTTTACTGTTTAAGAAAAAGGGGATCCTTTGACATTACAAATTGGAGACCAATCAGTCTCTTAATGTGGATTATAAGATCCTTGCCAAAATTCTTTTATCTAGAATGATTACTTTGGCATCACACATGATTAGTCTAACTCAAACCTGTGGTATCCCAGGTAGGCATCTTTCTGACAATTTGATTTTATTGAGAGAATTGTTTACTCTGGGACAACAAAATGCTGTAACAGGATGGATTATAAGTTTAGACCAGGAAAAGCATTTGATACAGTCTCTCATGAGTTCTTATTTCTAGCCCTGAAGGCTTTTTGGGTTCCAGTATGCTTCCTTTCCTGGCCGTTTATTATATAGAATGTTGTAATCGTCCTAATGTGAGCGGCTGGATAGGCATTCCACTATTCTGGCACTGTGGGGTACGTCAGGGTGCATGGTCCCTTTATTATATACCTTTTTATTGATACTCTTTTGAGAGCCTTTTTTCTTGCCCACAGATTATTGGGTTGCTCTGTACTCCTCCTCTTTACCACTTAAAATATTAGCTTATGCGGACATTTAATTTTGGCTGTGGATTCTTCCACGAAACAAAGGATATTGTTCAGGTTTACAGGCATTCTCTTCTGTTTCAGGTTCTAAGATAAATTTTACAAAAAGTATTTGTGTACCACTAGGGCATACTTCCCTCCCTAGTACGGGCCTTTATGCTGGTGTTTCTGTATCCACTAATGTTTTTTCATATTTAGGTATTTTTTTTGGTTGTGATGATCCGCATATCTATAATTGGAATCTTGCCCTACAAAAGGCAGATAATGTGATTAATGGGTGGAAAAAGCATTTAATTGGGAAGAAGAAATGGGTTGTGCTCCTTAAAACTCTGGTTATACCGATTTTCCTGCATCTTTGTTATGTGTTCCCTCCGCCCATTTCCCTGTTTTCCAGATTAACGGGGATTTTTTTCAAAGGATTGTGGGGATCCAGGCTAAACCCCATTAAAAGACATATTACTTACAGACCGCTCAAGGAAGGTGGACTTGGTATGATCCACCCGTTGTTTTTTACAGCCTTTTCTTCATTATAATTATGGAAAGTGCTGAAACCAGGGACTGTTTTTGGAAGCCCTATTTTTTAGCATGGTTCTCCTCTGCCTTGATAACTGGCAAGCCCGTTATAAAGGGGTTATTCCAAATCCCAACTGATCCCCTCTTATGGGAAAGAGAGTTTTAAGATGGCCTTGACCTGGTGTCTTCATCCTCAGGACTTTGTGTCTTATCTAGACCCCAACTATATGAGCGACTTTGGAGGTTGGAGGCTCAGGAGGAGATTGTTTTTCCATTCTGCCCCTCTGGACGTCTCCCCTGGGTACTCCACCAACTGCTGAATCAACAGCTGCCATCGTATTTATGGGATATGGTATGGTTATGCAACTATGATAGACTAGGAGTTAACAACAATCATAAGCATAAAGCCTTGTCTTTGAGATATTGTCCTAGATCCTCTTGCCTCAATGTTTGTGAAACTCAGCAACATTTATTTTGTGAATCCCTTTTCTTTGGAAGTCTGGTCTACCCTATCTGCTAACTGGGCAGAACCCTTGCTGGCCTCTCTTTCTTATGAACATGTTATGTTTTGCACGAATGACCTGCTTAATAGAAAGTATCATGTTGACAGTTTATATATAATTTTTGCTATTATTCGTTATTATTTATGGCAAGCCAGATGTTTGCTAGTGTTACACCAAAAAACTATTTCCATTCATGAAGTATTTTATAATATTCGGGCTGCTTTGTGTTCTGTAAAAAAGTCTGACTTCTTACTTATTTCTACTTCACAAGCTGTATTGTTTTGGAAACATTGTGATACTTTCTTCTGTTAACTGATTTTTGCCTTGTTTGGATTGTTTCTGTTTATTGAGTTGTTTTGTTTTTTTGTAATGATGCCCACTTTATTACCAATAAAATTCCCCTACTGTTTTTGAGAAGTGCCATGGAATCTTTAACATCCACCTGAACTATCACCAATCCAGGCAGATGGGACCTCATTTTAATGTCTCATCTGAAAGACGGCACCTCAGAAGTGCAGCACCCCTCTCATGCTGCACTACACTGTCAGTACTGGGATATTAACCCAAGTGCCAGATGTGGGAACTGAACCCACAGCCCTCTGATCTCTCAGCCTCAGAGGCAAGTGTGCTACCTACTGAGCCATTGGAGAGCCTGGATTAGAGTCTGTGTCACTGGAACTAGTTTGGTTAGAGAATCTTTCTTCTGAGACTAAAAGGACCTCAGGTGAAACTGAATGTCCCTGATCTGAAATCTGGCCCCTTGGACCACTGCTGTAGAAGCTGCCATGTGGCCCAGAAGTTGAAGGAAGTGCCTTGCTGGCTGAGAGACCAGAATGTGGAATGAAGAAGCCAGCTCTACAATAGCCCTTTCTCTCTCTCCAGGGGAAGAAAAGCTCTTGTTTTGACTGTATCCAACTGTGCCCTTATGAAGGTGAGGAGCTGTACAAGCTCGAGAACTGACTTGGGAAGATTGAGAAGGAATCCTAGGGAAGTGAGCACTTGCTGAGTCACTTGAAGGTCTGACTTGACTTGGTCTGGGGACTGACCCACAATGAGCCAGTCGTCCAGGTATGGAAATATGGAAATATTTTTCCTTCTTAAAAAGGCCACTAATACTGCTAGAAAGTTTGTGAATACCCTTGGAGCTGATGTCAGGCTGAAGGGCATAGATTTGAACTGATAATGGCCTGAAGGCAATTCGAACCTGAGGTACTTTCTGTGGGAGCACCTGATGGGAATGTGAAAGTAAGCATCTTTTAAGTACAGAGAGGCTAGCCAGTCCCCTGGCCTTAGAGAGGGAAGGATTATTCCTAGAGTCACCATTTTGAATTTTGGTTTTAAAAGATGTTTGTTCAGGTATCTTAAGTCTAGGATGGGTCACCCCTCCCCTGTCTTTTTTGGGGTAAGAAAGTACCTGGAGTACAGACCTTTGCCCCTGTGCAATGTAGGAACTCTCTCTACAGCCTTTAGAGCCAGTAGATATGAAACTTCTGCTTCTAGGGCAATGGTTTCAGAGATGCTTGCAGGTGGAAAAGATCTGGCCTCAGCTTTGGAAATTTCTTGAAGCTGAGAACCAGCCCCTGGCTTACCACCTCCAGGATGCACTTGTATGAGGTAACAGACATCCAGTCCTGGATGAAGTAAGCCAGCCTGCCTCCTACAGGAATGAGGGAGTCGACCCGGGCTGACACATAGGTATTTACATTAGAGGCACTCAGAGTTGTATTAGTTTCTTCATTATCAGCAAGGTCCTGCTTGGTTCTATTTTCTATCTGGGAACTCTCTGTAATGTTCTAAAGTCTCAAAAGTTTTTTTTTTAAATGCCAGACTCTCGCAGTTCTCATGCCTATTCCACTAAATTGTGGAACATGTGCTAATGCAGGTGCATGTATACCTGCCTGGGTGCCAGACCCACTATAACAGCAGTGCCTACTAAAAGGAGGGACACTGGTTTACTGGGATTGAGAAAAGGCATATTCCATTTTGCACATTTTAAAAAATGGTATTGTCACCGGTGTCTCCTAAGCCAAAATCCACTTTTAGCGGTGTTTGGTTTTGTGTACTTTATTTAACAATTTTTAACTCTGCTAACATGCATTTTAGCAATTTTGATTTCCACTATTACACATCCTTCCATCCTTGTACCAATTTAAAGTTATTTTAGGTACAAGATGTGATGGCAGCAGCGATGCTGCAGCCCCCATCCCTAAGGTGTAATGGAAGCAGCACTATGACCCCATCTCTCAGGTACGATGGCAGCACCAACAGCACAATGACCCCATCCCTCTGTTTTGATGGCAGCAGCAAAAGCACTATGACCTCCCTCCTTCAGGTGTGATAGAAGCAGCAGCACTGTGGCCCCCATCCCTTAGGTGTGATGGCAGCAGTACTACATTCACCATTCCTCAGGTGTGATGGCAGTATCAGCACTATGGCCCCTATCCCTCAGGTGGGACAGCAGCAGTACTACATTCCCCACCCACCAGTGGTGATGGCAGAAACACTACAGCCCCAACCCCTTCAGTGTGATGGCAGTAGCAACAATGCAGTCCACATCCCTCTGGTGTGATGGCAGTAGTGGCAGCATTATGATCCCCTTTCTTCAGCACCCACACCCCACATGCACAAGTTACAAATGACTTGGTCCCTTTGCTTGTTAGAACTCAGATGTGAAGTAATCTGAACCATCACCGCTAAGGTGGACTACCTTTGTCTTTTCCTATCTATAATATAACTGCCTGAATTGGATTTCTGCCTGTGACACTGCTGACCAGGGTTAGGGAACAGACTTGGGTGTTGGAGGGCCAGCTGATGGTTGAAGGCTTGAGTGTCCAATGACCACTCACCTTCTTCTGGGAGGAGGGTGGGTTCATGGCTCAGCATTTACTGGCCCCTGGTAGAGACCAGAGGCATGACAACATGTCAGCTCTCACAGCAGGAGGGAGCGTGACAGACGTCGGCTTGTGCCTTGACATCATGTGGCCTGTCAAGCTCCCAAGAAAATGGGAAAACACCCACTGATCCAACTGAAGGACAGCTGTTGGTCCCTCCATAAACCAGAATCCCCAAACATGTGTCCGTTCTGACCCCTGCCATGCCCAGGATACAATGGAAGCTCTTTAGGGCAATTCTCCTCCCCTGGTAGCCTCCCACAGGGTTAGGGCCCCTCAATGAAGGGTAACTTTGGGTTACCTGGTAGCTCAGCAGTAAGAGGCAGTGGATGGTGGTCAGCACTCAGCAGTGATGGTAGCGGGCCTTGGCCAGGGGGTATAAAACTGCTTGAATTTTCTTCTTTGAAATAAAGTGTCTTCACCTAAAAAATCCACAAGTGATTAGTGGAGGATGTTCAAATGGATTTATGCATCTACCAGACATGTGGATGCTTTTTTTCCCCTTGGTGTCCATGAAAAGGGTGTCTCCCAGTTTTCATGTCTTTGTTCAGATGTGAATTGAGCACTACTCTGCCCCCCAGCATCATATAGCCCCTGGGGTCTTACCTTCTGTACGTCATTGACTGTGCTTTCAAAATCCACTGGACAAACATAAGTACACTTAAATACTTAACATTGGCTTTTTGTTGAAGCAGTCTATCAGAAAACCTTTTGTTGTCACAGAGACTGAAAAAGTAAGTTGGAGAAAAGCTGCAAATGATCCAATTCACCTAAATGGGGTGCTAACTGTGAAACATTTTCATAAGTAGTAAGACAGTTTCTTCTTTGTGAACATACTTTCATTCAGACTAGTTTTTATTCAAACAACTGAGGATTGTGGATAGCCCTACTGGTTATAAACTTGAACAAGCTAGTTGGTAACAGTGATCCTGCATTTAGCAATCTACAACCTAGATGCTTATATGCAAAGAATACAATAAACACCTGACTAAAATCTAAAAACAAGCATATAAAACACATAAAATGTACCTGAACCTTTATTTTTACCTGTACAAAATCATTTCAGCCCAAGTAAAACTCAAGTAAATTACATGGTACTCCGACTACTATTATATGATGTAGTAAACATATATTGGTATTTTTTATTTATATTCTTTGTAAAGCAGGTAAGACCCACTAGGCAGGATTGTCTGTTTTCAGGAGTGACCTAGAAGCACTGGGGAGGTTAAGTGACTTGCTTGGAGTCACACAGTATGCAAGTGGAGGTTGTGGGAATCAAACCCAAGTCTGCTGGATGTTCATTCACTGCTTGTTACTCTAACCACTAGGCATGGGTAGTTAAACTGAATGGCTGATTACAACAAAGCAGTGTGGGTGATTTCCTTACTGACTCTATATGCAGCAAAGCAGAAAGAATGCAAAGCACAGCAGCATTCATTTTAAGATGCTGAAATCTGGGTCAGCCTGCTGGCGCTGCGATAGCACTATTGCTTGCAATGCCAGCAACTCAGGGTCAGAAGCGAACTTGGGTTGCTGGAGGTCTGGCCAGGGGAGTAGGATTGAGCACCTGGGGGACTGCTCTCCTCCGGGGAGGGTGGGCTTCAGGTCCTGCTGCTTTACCACCACCTGTGTGACCATGGGTGGTGATGCAGTGGTGCTGCAGAGTGATCAGGAGGGGAGGACCCTAGCCAGGATCTGAAACAGTGGCATGTCTCTATGTGACCTACCTACTTGGATCTCCTCTAGTGCCAGTGCCCTCAGGGACAGAGACCAGAAAACCAGGAACAATCACCCCACATTGGCCACTGGCAGAAGGGACCCAAGTGCCCCAGACTTCATAACCAGGCTCCATGAGGGACCCACTGAGCTGCCCGACACATACTAAGGGAGTGTGAAAGGGTCCTGGGGTCCCTTCCCTTTCCACCTGGTGAGGGTACAACCCAGGCAGGATAGGGGCAGGACCACAGGAGCTCCTGAGCATTACCTGGGGGTGAAGCAAAGGGATACCCAGCCTGAAAAGTGGAGACTGATGCTGTGAGAAGGAGGCATAGAAAGAGAAATTAAAAAAATTTTTTTAAAAATGCTGAAATCTTAAGAGATTCTGTGCAGTGACATGCAATCTCCATGAGGCACTGGTACAAGAATTCAAAATCCGCAAATCAAGCAGGATTCCATGATCGTTACCAGTGTTACCGGTAAAATTGGAAAACCAGGGTCCCTGATTAAAAGGCATCTGGCATGTCTACATTTAATAAAATAAAGTAATTTGTGGCAAAAAAATGAGTACAATAGAGATACTGTGCAAAAATGCCTAATCTTAATTACAAGGGGGTCCTATATAATTCGTCTTAACTTGTTTATTTCCACATTTGTTCTGTTGTTCTTTAAGCAAGCATACCACCTTATTTTTGATGAAATCCTATTCACATATAGAACTTCTAATGTTCTGTTAGGTACTTTAACAGATTCATACTGGAAAGTGTCTCAACACTGAAACGAAACTAATACACAACACTGAAACAAAACTAGTGCAATGACTTAATTACTGGGGGTCCTCTATTATTCTCTTAGCATTTTTACAAATGTTATAAAATTCTCTTGCCTAAAATATCACTTTTCTATGTGTTAACTTATTTATCTATGGGGCTTATAGTGTTCTTTTTGTTATTTTGGCAGACAAGCAATGGAAAAAACATCTCAAGTAGTGTTTACACTAGTATTTACAGTAATGGCATTCAGTCTATGCCATCATTTAAGCTATACTTAGGTTGCAGGGACTGAAAGTGATTTATATAATATGCCTCTCTTAATAAAAGTTTTTGGCGATAGTCTCCACTCCTGTTGTCTGCTAGTACTTTTTTGATTCCAAAGAATCTCAAGGATGGCAACTGATGTGCAGATTCTTTAAAATGTCATAATGTCAAAATGTCATGGTTGGAGACTTCAATATACCAGACGTGGACTGGAGCATCCCAGCAGCAGCATCAACTAGGAGCAGATTTATCCTGGACTCCCTTCAGGGTGCCTTCCTCAAGCAACTGGTCATGGAACCAACTCGGCAGAAGGCAATACTGGACCTTGTGCTCACAAACAGGGACAGTGTGATGGGGGTAACAGTGGGGGAGCACCTGGGTAACAGTGACCACCAGACATTGTGGTTTGAAATCACAGAAAGAGCAGAACCAAACCACACAAAACACGTATCCTGGATTTTAGGGGTGCAGACTTTGGGAAAATGGGGAGATGCTTGAAAGAGGCATTAAGGAATGGGACAGGAATCAGGATTGAGGAACAGTGGGCAGTATTTAAAATGGGATTATAAGAACAACAGAATTATGCATTAAGCAGGTTAGCAAAGGAAAAGAAAAGGAGACCATTATGGTTTCAAAGAGGTAGCAAAGAAAGTGAAAGCAAAAAGATTGCATTCAGGCAATACAAAAAGACACAGGCAGAAGGATAGGGAGAAGTACCAGGAGAAGCAAAGGAGGCAGGAAGTCAGTAAGGGAAGCCAAAGCTCAGACAGAAGAACACATTGCAAAATCAGTGGTTAAGGGGACAAAACCTTTTACAGGTACATAAGTGAAAAAAGAAGGACAAAGGGAGGGATAGTGAGACTGAAGGGGGAGGATGGGAGCCGCGTGGAGGATGACAACAGTAAAGCTGAACAGGTATTTCTGCTCAGTCTTTACTAAGGAAGAGGGGGGTAATGGGTCTGAAGGGAGTACAAGGGGTGAGAATGGTGCAGAAATGGACACAAGTCCCTTTACACGAGAAAGAGTCCTGAAGGAACTGGAAGTAATAAGAGCTGATAAAGCAATGGGGCCAGATGGGGTGCACCCCAGGGTCCTTAAAGAACTAAGAGAGGTGGTGGCTGAACCTCTGGCTATCCTGTTCAGCCAATCACTGGAAACAGGGGAGGTACCCAAAGACTGGAGGACAGCAGATGTAGTCCCCTTATACAAACGTGGGAACAAAGAGGAAGCAGGGAACTACAGACCAGTCAGCCTCACCTCGGTAGTGGGAAAGATCATGGAAGCACTACTGAAGGAGAGATTGGTGGAACATCTGGTTGTCAATGGACTACAGGACCCAAGGCAGCATGGTTTCACCAGGGGGAGGTCATGTCAGACCAACCTCGTGGAATTTTTTGACTGGGTGACTAGGGAGGTGGATCAGGGGAGGGCAGTGGACAGGCCTATCTGGACTTCAGCAAGGCCTTTGACACTGTGCCACATAGAAGACTATTACACAAACTGGGGAATATGGGTGTGGGCAGGACAGTAGTGTGGTGGGTAGGTAACTGGCTGGGTGGCAGGACACAGAGGGTGGTGGTAAATGGCTGTCACTCCACAGAGGGAAGAGTGACCAGTGGGGTACCACAGGGATCAGTGCTGGGACCGGTCCTATTCAACATCTTCATCAGTGACATTGCACAGGATCTAGAAGGCAGAATTTCACTGTTCGCTGATGACACAAAGCTCTGTAACAGAGTAGACACACCAGAGGGTGTAGACAGAATGAGAAGGGACCTGCAGAAACTTGAAGAATGGTCAAGGGTTTGGCAGTTGAAATTCAATGCAAAGAAGTGCAAGATAATGCATATGGGGCACAAAACCCTGGCACAATATATCAGTTGGGGGTGAGGATAGCATGCACCAAGCAGGAAAGGGATCTTGGAGTTGTCATCTCTGATGACCTCAAGGTAGGAAACAGTGTGACAAGGCATCAGGTAAAGCAAATAGGATGCTGGGATGTATAGGCAGGGGCATCACCAGCAGGAAAGGGAGGTCATAATTCAGCTATACAAGACACTAGTGAGGCCCCACCTGGAGTACAGTGTACAGTTCTGGAGACCATACCTACGTAAGGACATAGACAGGGTAGAGAAGGTTCAGAGGAGGCAACAAAGATTGTGCATGGGTTGCATCACAAGTCCTATGAAGACAGGTTGAAGGAACTGAACATGTACTCCCTGGAGGAGAGGAGGAGAGAGGGATATGATAGAGACATACAAGTATCTTACAGGGAGGAACAGGGTGCAGGAAAACACTATTTTTAAGCGAAAAAGATGTTTCAGGACTAGAGGCATGGGATGAAGTTGGAGGGGGACGATTCAGAGGAAACATGAGAAAGAATTTCTTCACAGAACGGGTGGTGGACAAATAGAACACCCTGCCAGAGGAAGTGGTGGGAGCTGAAACAATCACGGGATTTAAGAATGCATGGGATAGACATAAAGGAATTCTAGAGGTCAGGGGTAAGGGCAAATAGACTTCTAGGAAAACAAACTGAACTTACAAGCTCAAATGGGCAGACTAGGTGGGCCATAGGCCCTTATCTGCCGACACTGTCTATGTATCTATGTATCTATGTATAGGACAGTTATCATCTTCTCTTCTGATGTACCCCTTATGTTCCCCTATTCTTGTTTTGAGTTGGCTTTCTGTTTTACCTATATGTATTATGCCACATGGACACTTGATGCCATAAACAACTCCACTAGTTTGACACGTAATAATTTTTTAAATTATCATGTCCTCATCTTTTGAGACATTTCTTATCCTTTTTTAGTTTCTGGCTGTTGTTGCAGTGGATACATCTTCCACAATAGAGTTTGGAGACAAACAGCTGCAGAGCATCGGAGACCGACTGGAGGTCATTCAATGCTACAGGTAGGGTGGGCCTAGCTACCTGCAGTACAGCATCATCAGATGGCCATCCCTGTATGATGACATTTTTAATGTCTTAATAAGGTGTATACTTGAAATAATCTCATTAATACTTGAATTTAATAGCAAACTCCAACAACATCACTCTATACATTTAACAAGGTGGAAATATACATTTTCTATTACCCTGAGACGCATCTGGAGATGAGCTGTTTTTAGCTCAATATGTCTTTGCTGGTGAAATTTTTTAAAATAAATAAAATAACTAAATAAATAAATAAATACATAAAATAAAGCTAAGAATGTTATTTTTGGTATATTTACAAATGAGTGTTCCCAAAAAATAAAGAAGCCTGTATTATACAAGAAATTGCCCATGGCAGGATGTACAGTAAGAAAGAGATAACACATGACAGGGTATACAGTCTTAATAGAATAATGCACTCTTTGGGTACCTGCTTTGCACAAGGTGTAGCAGAGTGCTACAGTCCTCCAAGAAGTGCATCATTCCCAGATGAATGCATACCCTAGAGTGTGTTATTGTACTTACAAAATAGGCTTTTGTTTGACAAAAAATATGTACAGTACTTTGGGTAAGGCGTTATTACAGAATAATCAGCAGTCATGTGACATGCTTCTTCCAATGGGATTACAGGATTTTCACAGCCCATTTATACGTAAGAAAGAATACATGACAGGGCCTGTAGTTATGGTGAGTAGGGCTGTGCAAAATTAAAATTCTGCAAGTGGAATTTCCTGAAAAGTCAGAATTTCACTTCTGATAAATTTCTGAATGTACTTTGGCAACTTTTGTGAAAGTTCCAACTTAGCACAGCATAATGAATGTTTCAATTGTGGATTAATGTATTAAACTGTGGAAAGAAATTCAACAACACTGATCACTGTCAGTGATCAATTCTGTGGAATTTCTTTCTGCAGTTTGATACATTAACCCTCAATTCATACATTCATTCTGCAGTTTAAGTGAGTCACTGAACTGCGGAAGGAATGTATGAATTGTAGATTAATGTATTACACTGCAGAAATAAATTCTGCAGAACTGATCACTGAGATGTGAAATAACTACATGTACTGTGGATTAATGTATTAAACTGTGGAATGGAATTCCTCAGAACTGCCATTCCTCAGTTCACGTGTATTATTTCGCAATTCTGCCAGAAAATTCCATGGAATGGGGCAAATATTCAGCAAACACATTGGGAAAATTCCAATTTTTCCAAAGCCAGAATTTGGGAACATTTTGCAAAATTTGTGAAATTTCATGACCTTTCTGTGAATTCGTAATTCATAATTTTTGTCCAGCTCTAATGGTGAGATAATCGCACACCGTAGAATGCAGCCTTTCAATGCAACCGAGAAATATGATTATGCCACCATTATTAATTGCCATAATTACAAGCCCAGTCATGTTCTACTGCTACTTAGTCTAACCCTAGCAGAACGATGAGGCACAAGGTGATGGCAAGTGTTTTATGCCCCTAGCATTAAAGAAAAACTACACCCTGAAATCTAATAAATGTTTTTTAACTCCTTGTCATCAGACAACACTTTTCCAGTAGCTGATGGATCTATATGTGTTTGCTTTAGTTTGGTTTCACTATTCATGCTAATCCCCTGTAACTTTGCTGTCAGTTTCATTTTATGGTTATTGAAACCTCATTGTCCATGAGAGCTGCACTAGCATATGAGAACATGATGTCACATTGCCCATTTATATTATGTATCTCTATGCTGAAAGAACAACTAGCCTAAAAAATAACAACTCTGAAAACACACAAATGCAATTAAAAGAGAAAAAAAGTATTACAACACAGACAGTTTGCAAAGCTAACTGAAGGTAAATGTATTATTTCACACATTGCTGCAACTTGTCTTGCTAAAATCTAATTAAGCAGACTGGCATACTGTGTAGTCTAAAGGGTGCTGACACATGATGTTCTTATATGCTAATGCAGCTCTGAGGAACAATGAGATTTCAACAAGTAGAAAATGGAGACCCTGCCAGGATAGTTACAGGGACTAGTATGAATAGTGAAAATAAACTAAAGCAATTGCAATCACATATATCCCTAACAGCTAGAGGAAAAGAGTTGTCTGTTGACATGGAAATAAATAAAATATTTTACAAGGTGTGAGAGCATACTTTTCCTTGAACAAAGGTAACCCAACCCCTGGAGTACCTTGATGCAATAATTAATCTAAACTGTTTCATTTGTTTTTAAATAACTGGTTTTATAGTTCAAATTCAAATTTACATGAGGGTTTCTAGCTGTCATGAAGCATTGTCTGGATATGGAGCATTCTCATTGGCTGGCAGCATTTTAAAAGAGCTACAGTATGTTAATAGATGGACAGGACACCCTCATGTCCAATAAAACAATTGGAATTTTAACTATTACAGCATTCGGTTTACAAAAATGTAAACATTTTAGTTTAAGAATAGCATTAAGGCTCTCCAGGTATTGTGTTACTTTTCTTAATATAACCTGAAGAGAAGAAGACCCTTGACTCGTGACCCCTCCCCACACCTGGTTTGATTCACCAATTGTAACCCAATCCCTGGTAATGCCTTAATACCTAATTTACCAACTTTTAGAATGTTGTCAGCAAATCACAATGCTTCATTTCCAACCATTGTTGTAGAATAAAAACAGTAAAAGCACGGTATGGCACTTTGTTTCTATATTAAAAAACACATTAGTGAGCCAACTTGCACTTCAAAACAATCCAGGTATTGTCTATACTGTAAATACAGTGTATTGTTTACATCTAGTCACAGGAGCTGCCCACTTCTGCCTCCGGCTTCCACCCAGCACCATCTGACTCCTCTGGTGCTTACCTGTCCTCATGGATTCCACAGGAAATTCCACTCCATGGTGGATTCCATTGGGTGGCATGACAAGGAATAGTCCCCCCAACTGATCCATCAAGTGCAGATGATGGTAACAAGTCAGAGTTATGTGGTTCCAAAGAATTGAGGGCACTTGAGATGAAACGACCACAGCACACAGCAGATTCAGACTTTATAAGCTTTATTGCTGTGTAAAATACTTTGATGCTGTCCCAATGGATGGAGACCACCAACTGCCCCGGTGCTTTGGATCCTCAAACCCTTTGTCGGGGGGGGGGGTCAGAGTTATGTGGCATGGGTATGCCAGTACCATACTGCCATGTTTCAGGCTTTTCCTCTTCATTTCTCCCAATACCCATGAAGCCATCAGCAAAGTTCTATGGTGTGCATTTGCATTCAATTGTGTGGCCATGTTCTAGAGTTAGGCTGCATCCTCCCCTCCAAAGAGTTCCTCCATCTGCACTCTCACCTGTGCTCACTCAGGTAGTGGTATTGCAGCATACAGTGGTGTCCTTCCTCCCAGCTCCCTGCAGGAGGACACCATCCTAATGGACACATGATCTTTCTCCCAAAGCCAGCCCCCATTCTCATGGGCTCATTCCTAAACCCAGGTCACAAGAATTGTGACTGATAAGTGTATTGCTGTACCAAAGAGCTGAGAAGTCCAGGAATTTTTAATGAAAGGGCTTATGTGTTCAAAATTGTTGAACTTGCTAGGTTTGGGGTCAGAGGGGGGAGCATAGTTGCAGATTTCTCCTGAACATGTTTACCCTCTCCTGGTTCCAATGTATGGGTTTTTAAAAACTACAGGACCCCTTTTAGCAATTTAGGTAAGCCTCCACCCATTTAAATGTGTTGGCCTACCTTTCTGCCTCTTTCTTTATATTACTGCCTCCTTTCCTCACTGCTCCATTTTCTCCGTATTACCCCACAGTTAACAGATAGAATGATTTTCAAAAGGTTTCACTTGTGGTTTAGTGGGGGCCTGCCAGACTCCACCCCCTCATCCACATAAGCCACACACTCACATACTTCCCTTGCCTAATGTTTTTCATGTGTGGTCTTACCCCAGTGCTGCCTCTGTTTCTCTGTTCCCTCTGCCATTTTGTGTTGTTTCTCTCAGTGTGTCTCCCTGCTCCCACCCGTTTTGCCTTGGTCTGCTGTTTCTGCCTTGCTGTTCTGTTTGTGATCCTTTTGTTGCTGTTGTGCTTTCTTTTGCCTGGGCGTTCCCCTTGCTATTGCACCCCTACCCAATTTTTTGTTTCCTTGTTTTCATGCCTTGCTCCATTTGCTATGCTTTGCTTTTCCTTTCTGTGTTTCTGTCCTGACCTCTCTCTCACTCTGGTGCTTTATTTGTTCTGCTGCTTCCTCTGTCTCCCACTTGTACAATTCTGCCCCAGCTGCTTCTTGTCAGTAGCTTGCTGCCACCATCTGTCCCTCTCTGGTGTGCTTTGGAGTCTGCTTGCTTATGTTTCCTTCAGTTCTTCTTTATAGTTACCTGCTTCCTGCTTTTATCTGCTGATCAACTGTTTCTTTTCCCTGGGAAATCCAGCACTCAGATGATTATTTTTGGGATGTTTGCCTTGTAGCCATCATTTTAATCTCTGCTGCTCTTGGTGGTTCCAGCATCTTTTTTGTTTCATTGTGGTCAGGTGTTCCAGTGGCATGGCTCTCCCTGAGACCTCTTAAGACACGCTCTGGTGAGTGCTGGAATCTAAGCCCCCTTGTTAGTTCCTATGACTCCTAGGATAAGCAACATAGCAGTAGTGCAGCAGCCTGTAGAAGCACAGTTGTGTAGCCAGGTGCCTAGCCTTGCCTGTTCTTGGGACCTGGTCCCATCCCCACAGCTTCACTCAAACTCATTTGATCCTCCTTTTAATCCTTCACAGCTGTCAGCATATCAAACCTCATGGTCTCTCACTCAGTCAAACATGGAGGACATAAATCCTTGGCAGTCTGCCTCCAGCTAAACTCTTCACAGGAACCCTCCTTAAAGTCTCAGTTTATCATTAATGAATTGGCTATTCCCAAGCTGGTGTCTGTACACCAAGCATTGAAGGTCCATCTTTTCTTCCTCTACCACACAGGAGAAACTGTTTGATTCATGCATCGCAGCATCAACAGTAAACCCAGCTTTGCCTTTGCCACCAGTGCTTAATACTACTACCAATCTTGCATTATTTCAGTTTGAGGAGTTAAGAGTTCTTTTTTTTCCAAGTGGGCTCACCAGTTGCTTGGCTTAATTCCAGAGTGGCATCCTGGAATCCAAGCCTTTGATCTAGGCCCTTCCAATCAGCTTCCAGGTATTCCTAGTAATACTGTGCTTCTGTTCCAATACTGACTCTGGCTTCACCGTCTATCTCCTATGTGTTGTGTCAACAACCATTGTTGCTTCTCAGGCTCAACCTTCTGACCTGATCCAGCAACCAGCAGCATCCCAGTCCATTGAATTGTCTATGTCTTTACAACTTGAGCTTGCTATCAGATATGGCAGAGCTTCTATGATTACCACTGATCAATCTCTGACAAAACTGCTGATTATCTATCAAAAGTTAACTGAAGGATGTCCTGGGTGGCTCTAGATAATAATTTATATTGCTGTCACTGTGCTGGATAGTGTGCCCTACTCATTCCATGTGAGGGGGGTCATTTTGTCATTTTGCAGACTTGCGTCTTCTCGGTTCATGACTCTCGTCCATCTCCAAAGTCTCATTCATCTCATACTTCCACATCTGAGCAGGTATTTTAAGCACTAAGGAATATTTTGCATGAAAAGGATAACATACTGTATTTTCTTCTAATCAAGCAGTTGCATCAGCTTCATCAAATCTGCTTGCTGTGCACCATCATGTACTCTGCTGCACATTTGCAGGTACTTCACAGAAATCCACTCTAAGCTGATCTGCCACTGTATTCCTGTCTCTTTTCCAACCAAAACAAGAGCTGACATTTTGGCAACATTTTGTCTCTGGTTCATATTTTTCATCTGAGCAGTTATTCCTCTTCAAGTCCACCTGAATCTGATTCAATTTCTTCTCTTAGGCCTGAACAAAGGCTTCTATACCAGATTTTATACCATGAGATAGATATGCACTGCAAAGAGATGTAGGAGGACATGTATTCTATACCAGAGGGACCCCCTTGTGTAAGTATGCTATGCCTTCTGGACCAGTCCCTTCTGAGTCATCAGGATCCCAAACATCTACCACATAACAACTGTCCCCACCCTTCCAATATACCACAGAGGGCTGGGAGTCAAGGTGGAAGTTTTTTTTTCATTGAAAATGTATCAAAGAAATATGGCAGGCCAGGCAGACTGCAATATCCCACAATCCCCTCTTCACATGGAGCAGGGGATCCACTCATTTTGCTGACATAGGTTTCCAAAAGGAAGCCTGGTGTTCAGCACAGCTCCGCCAACAGACTATGCACTGTGACAGCACTAGGCTCCGTCTGCATGAATATTAATGGCAGGGTCTCTGGATGCTGCCTGTTGTGGATTGACATCCAGGTATAGAGCTGCATGAGTTAGCTGTGTAGTAATTAAACATAGTTTCATGCACCCAGTGGAAGGGAGTTCTAATGTTTGAAGATGATTTGGTAGAATGCAACAGTAGTTCACACATTTCATTAGATTCAAGCAAACAGAGACTTTTCAGATGACTTCAGGAAGTAACGGCAGTTGGATTTAGGATTAGGATTAGTTTAAACAAGGAGATGGGAAAGCAGGATTGTAGAGAGTTGTTGATGAGGCAGCCAAGGATCAAAGAGTGTCTGGTGGTGGGGGATAGCCAGCCCAGGCCTGTATATAATAGGCAGTTATGAGTGAGGTGGCTAGTACCAAATGACAAGATGGCATTATAGGAATATAAAAATTTAAATATGAAGACCTGGTTGTGGATCGAGCCCTATATGTAATGCTTCACTTGTATAGAATGGTCTTTGCAGAACTTTTGTTTTTAACTATATTTCCATGATGACTTGGAAACGTATAGCAAGCCAAACAGATAACTCTGCGGCACAGAACTCTTGGAACAGTGTTTAATCTTCTTAGGCATCCTGTGCTAAAAGATGGATTTGCATCTTTGATTTCACTAATTAGTGTTACTAAGAGGCTGTTTTTTTTCCAGGTCAGCCCCCAATGGGATAAAAATGTCTCACTTGTAGGGATTTTCTGGGAAACAACTAAAATACTACATAATATATCATCCCATGGACTTGCCAAATTTTACACATGCTAGGTTTTATTATTATTTTATTATTATTTTCCAAATCATTATACAATATATGCATTTGGCTTAAACATATATTGTATGTCTTCAGTTTCTTTGTTTCCATACAAATGATGAATCATATTACTGGTATAGTTGAGAAACTCATCGCGCTGAAAAGCACATCTGTTTATCTATCTGTACTCAAGTTAAAGTGCAGACTGGCCTAGCTTTGGCAACCCTGCAGTACTACACCATCCTATATGCAACTCTTTTTGTTGTACTCTCCTGGGTCGTGCCTGAAAATAGTTATTTTATGGCTAGTGCACCTACCCGGTTAACAAAAACTAAATAAATAAATAAGTAAAATATCAAAGGCAGTAGAAGTGCAGGGTGAGAGAGAGGGTAAGTCAGTTTCTGTGCTTATTCAACTAAGGGCCTCTTTTCAGCTAGTGATTCCAGCTATGACAAATCATCATTTGGGGAGGTGTATCTGTTTGGAGGGGTATCTGTGGACTACTTACTTGGAAAAAGACTCAGGCCACTGAACTCATTATTCTGAGCCAAGCTGGGGGTGCTGGACATAGCATGTCATGAAACCATGTGGGAAATTTAGGTTTACGAAGTGATGGAAATGTGGTGGGGTGATTTTAAAGAACTCTGTTCCAGGAGTGAAATTCAAAAACCTGATTCAGTTATATAGAAATAAGGAAACATAGGACATTATGGCAGAAAAATACTCAGTGGCCCATCCAGTCTGCTCATGCTACCTAATTGTCCTATGTAGGCTCTAGTTGCAAAGAGCATAATAGAGAAGAACTGCTCCTATGCAAAATGTTGCCCCCTGAAGGCAAAAAACTGAAATGTAACATGTAATGAGGAAATATGTTCCCAGACTATAATCAGATATGTCCAATCCTACATCAAGGTGGTAAGTTTTCCAATGAATTTGTTTTCTGTTACTATCACTGGGTTTGAATCCTCCACCCAACTACCAGACTAAATGATTCATGCATAAAGTGCAGTTCAGCATAGGGATATGTTTCCTTTGCTGCTTGAGTGGCTGATTTTGGTGCAGAAGTGGATCAGCACTGACACAGTGAGCAGTCAAAAAACATCAGTGACCTCCCCTGTGGTCAGAGGCAGTGACATAATTAGGAATAGAAAGGAACTAACACTGGTGAAAATATGTAGAGGCCTGTGACTGTATGACACTCTACAGCTGCCGTTGGCCCAGATAACTTGCTGACTGCTCTAGAAGTTCTTACTCAATGTGGATCCTGGGGGAGACAATGGCCCCACTGCAAGAAGGGAGTCACAGGAAGGGTGGGTGAAATCTATCTTCCACCAGAGAAATTCTGGTGAAATGCAGATTTCGATTCCTTGAAATTTTGTGACATTTCCACAAAAATGTTGGCAATTTCATCACAATTGTGATTTCAGTTATTTCTGACTAATTTCAAGCATATTAGTCCAAATTGCACCAAAAGTGGTATACTGAATTTACCAAGGCCCATACAGATAAGTTAAGATCCAGATATCCATCTTGAATGGTGACTGAGTTATAAACCTCCAAACTTTTGTAAATGTTAAAATTACATTTTGCAGTTATGTAAACTGCATCATTTTAAGCTCCTATAAGATTAAAACTAGAGAATAGAATATCTCCATTTTTTTTAGGTTCATTGACCCCAAAATATTAAGTTTTCAGACCACCCCAATGGCCCAGCAGCAGAGCGTCATGCTGCCATGCTGATGATCTGGGTTCAAAAGCAAGCCTGAGAAATCTTGTTGGGAAGCAGGCCATGGCTGAAACAACTGCCACTTGGCAGTGCATCTCAGTCAGAGCTGTCTGGTAGCAGGTTCCACTAACACAATGACCCCTGTGGCTGTGCCAGGGATCTTTCTTCTGTCACAGGGAAAACTAGCTGTGTGAGGCTGACTGAGGCACCGCCCCCACCATGGGAGATGAGAGGGAAAAATGTTTGTGATAAACCTGGTAACCAACTAAATGATGGCTTTGTTCAGCCTGATTGGGTATATCCCTGAAAGAGACGAACTGCAGGCTTGGAGAAAAAACTGTATATAGATATATATCAAATCAATCAATCAATTTTTATTTATACACTGGAAAGTACAGTATGTGAGCAAAAATGCCTGTTTTCACAAATGGCCAGTGTGGGATACAAAATAATTATAGCATAAAACAATGGAAGTAACAGCAGAACAAAAATGGATCAACATGTTACAGCATAAGGTAGATTAAACATAGCAAGTGGAAACAAAACAGATCAGCATGAAACAAAGGGTTACAAAAACCTATGTTATGAATGGTGAACAAAAACAAAACACTCATGGATCCAGAATAACATGCTCTATAAGGTGAAAGTGCTAGAGTACATGAGTAGGAGGGATTGGTGGCCACGGGGGATGTGGTGGAGAGAGGAGAGGAGAGGAAGGGAGAGGGGGAGGGGGAGCAAGTTAGGATGGTGAAATTGCAAAGGGAGGAAGGGCAATGATAGAATAGGTTTAGTAGGGAGACCACCCTGGGCAGCTACAGGTGAACGAACTAAAGAGGTGAGCCTGGAGGGAGGAGCTAAAGGAGTCAATGGACTCACAGGCGTGTATTTTTTTTTTGGGGGGGAGTGGGTATTGTACAGCTTTGTGCCAAAAAAGAAGATTGAGTTTTGAGCCAGTTTGGTGAAAAAAAACTGATTGTCAAAGACCATGGTGGTGGAACCTCTGGTCAATCATCTAGGAGCTGAGTAAGGGAAGAGGGAGTTTACACTGGGAGGCAGAATATGGCAGTGGATTTTATGAAGAAAGGTGACCATTCTATGGTGGAACCTCCCTTCAAGGGTGGGCCAACTGAGTAATGAGTAAAGGGTACAGTGGTGTGTTTTCCAGGGGAGCCCGGTGATGAAGCAAGCTATACTGTTGTAGGTGACTCTGAGTTTGGAGTACAGTAGTGAAGATGAAGATGGGGAGTAGATGATGGAGCCGTAGTCGAAAAGGGGTAGGAGTAGGGAGGTAGCCAGGCATAGCCTGGAAGGTGGGAGCAGGAACTTCCTGATTGCATACAAAAGACCAAGCCTGACATGAATCTTCTTAATGAGGTTATTAATATGAAGACTGTAGGATAGGTGAGGGTCCAGATAGAGACCAAGGTATTTAAATTCTGTCACCTGTTCAATAAGGTTGCCAGAGTTTTATATATATATATATATATATATATAATATATACATATATATATCTATATCTATATATATATATATATATATATATATATATATACAAAGCATATATATATATATTATGGTAGCACAGTTGTGCTACCATAGTTAGAGTTGAGGGGCCCTTTTAAGGTTAAAAGGTAAAATTTTGTACCTTAATAACTTTGCCATTGTTCAATGGAGTTGCCTGAAATTTGGCTGGCATCGTTGGGCATGGTAGAGCTTAGGATCTGCCAAGTTTCATACCGGTCGTATATATGGCTGCAGAGTTATTAAGCAGCAATGAAAAGCACATTTACACTTTTTGGTGAATTCTTTGCTCACGCCTACAGGTCGCAAGGTTTGCTCAACCAGTCCAACACTTCAGAGAATGTGCAGCCATGGTCTCCAACGTGCCTTTCAAAGATTTCGTGAAAAAATATTAAACGGTTCAAAAGTTATTCAAAAAACAAGTTCTCATTATAAGTCAATGGGAAAAGTTAACAAAAAGTGCAACACTTTTGCAAATGCAGTTTTTAGTGTCACAAATGACCGCAGTAGTGTCGTGAGTCAGCCATTTGTTTTCAGTTAGAGGTCACAGAAATGCTTGGCATTTAAATTTGGGACCCTCTAGGGACACAATTCATTTTGTGTTCACCTAGTTGGACCCTGAGTATGCTAGCCGTGTCTTTATTTTGGGGTTAAACACCCCAGAAATATGTTTTTCAAATTTCTGGAAAAAGTAGTCGCACTCATGACACTTTCGCAAAGTTTGAGAAAGGTGCTGCAAATTGCAACACTACTTTTCCAGACTATGGCCAAAATGACAAGAGTTCTTTGCCACCCTACTGCAAAAGAATGGTTTTGTCTTTTGAGCTGAAATTTGGAGGAAAGGCAGCCAACATCACACAGATGTACCTTTTTGTGGTTTGGTAAAAAATATTGCATGGCTGCCAAGTTATGGTACTCCTAAGTTGACATTTTTCCCCATAGACTAACATGGTGGTGTACGCCATGCCTTTCGGGGCTCATATCTCGAAAACGATGCAAGATACAGATTTTTTATTGCTAGTTGCATAGCCCAAATGTAATAGCAAAAACCTAGCCAGGAAAACCATGATTTTTGTGGAATTTAAATTTTTTTCTACTTTGTGCAGTTGTTGAGATATTAGCAATTAAGTACTTCCAATGCTCGTTTTAAGCTTTGATGCCCATTACAATGCATACGTTCTTTGTACACACTGTGTTTCTCTATGCACCTGTTCAGCAAAAACAGGGTGTGTGCTTCCGTTACTGTTACAGTTATTGTTTCCACTTGCTTTTATGTCCCGGTTTGCGTTACCACTTCCGTTTAAGCCACCATGTGTGTTACCCTTTGCGTTCTTATTTGTGCTTGCATTTGCATTACTGTTACCATTTGCATTTCCACTACTGTTTGTGTTTGCGTTTTGGTTTGTGTCACCGTGCGCATTGCTATTTGCGTTTCCAGCAGCCCTTTCATATGCGTTTCCGTTTCTCTTTTGTTTTTCCTCTTTCTTGCTGATACTATTACCATTTGCAACTGTGTTACTGTGCCTGTGAGCATTACGGTTTGCGTTTCCTTATGCGCTTGCGTTTCCTGTTGCGTTTCTATTTCCTTTGCTGTTATTGTTGCTGTTACCGTTAACATTTGCATTTACAATTGCGATACTGTGCCTGTGCAAGTTACAGTTTGCGTTTCCGCAAGCGATTCTGTTCCCATTTCCATTTTCATTTCTGTTTTCTTTGATGTTATTCTTCATGTTAATGTTACCATTTGCATTTACAATTGTAGTACTATGCCCATGCGCATTACGGTTTGCGTTTACGTGTGTGCTTGCATTCGCGTTTCCGTTTCTGTTCCCTTTCACGTTCTTTTTGCTGTGACACTTAAAATTTGCATTTAAAATATGTCTGCCATCACTGTGCGTGTTACCAGTTGCATTTTCATATGTGCTTGCATGTCCATTTGCATCACTGTTCGCTTCGGAGTCACTTTGCGCTTGCGTTTCTATTAACGTTTGCTTTATCATTTATGTTTCTGTTACCATGTGCGTGACTGTTGGTGCTTGCATTTACATTGGTGTTCCTGTTGCTATGTGACAAGACCCATCCTCATTCTCAAAAAGAAGAGAAATTAAAGGCAAAAAACTCCATTTGATTCATCAGTTAGGGTTGTTCAACAACGACAAAAGTGAGGAAATTCAGTATTAGGGTGAAAACCCTAACTCTGCATTCACCCCCCCACCTCCCCAGCACCACACACACACAGACACACACACACACACACACATATATGCAAGTAGGGGGGAGGACCAAGGTAACATGACCAATCACAGACAACCAGCAGCAGGTGACAGAAATAAAATACAACTGTCAAAATGTACTGCAAGACATCCCCTCCACCCCAGACCGGGTACTGCATACTCAGTGTAGATTCACAACAAAACTGAGGCCTTGTACACCAATGGCATACATCCCTGATTGCAGGTGCACACAAGTTACCACATTTAGGGGCTGCATGCATTACCTACCAACCAGGTACTGCACCCAGAGTGGAGAGCTACACCAAGGCCATGCACATCTATGGTATGTCTCCCTGACTGCAGGTACACACAAGTTAACATGGTTAGGAATTGGAGAACCTTCGCCAGGCAATGTCACCCCCCTCCAGAACAGGTACTGTATACTGAGTGGAGAGGCACAGCAATAATAAGGCCATACATATCAACAGTGCACCTTCCTGACTGCAGCTACACAGAACTTACCACACTTAGAAGTTGCACAGTGCCAACCAGGCAATACACCCCCAGGCCACTTACTGCATCTTGACTGGAGAGCCACTGCAAAACTGCGGATATGGACATCAATAGTACACCTCACTGATTGCAAGCATGGCCTCAGACAGGCAATGCCTTCCCATTACAAGGTACTGCATCCTGAGTGCTGAGCTGCAGCAAAACTGAGGCTATGGACATCAATGCTACACCTCCCTAATTAAAGGTACACTCCACTTACCACCGTTAGGAGTTGCATGGCCTCAGTCAGGCAATGCCTTCCCACACACACACACACACCAGGTACTGCATCCTGAGTGAAGAGCCACAGCAAAACTAACTCCATACACATCAATGGTACACCTCCATCACTGAAGATGCACACAACTTTGTACCATTTCAGTTGCACGCCCTTAACCAGGCAATAGCCCCCACACACACACCCACACCAGGTACTCCATCCTGACTGGAGAACCACAGCAACACTACAGCCATAGATATCAATTGTTCAGATGCTACAGTTGTTGGCCTGTCATCATGGATATGTCTTATTCTACATTTACACAGTTGTATTTTATTTCTGTCACCTGCTGCTGGTTGTCTGTGATTGGTCATGTTGCCTTGGTCCTCCCCCCTACTTGCATATGTGTGTGTGTGTGTGTCTGTGTGTGTGTGGTGCTGGGGGGTTGGGGGTGAATGCGGAGTTAGGATTTTCGACCCTAACACTGAATTTCCTCACTTTTGTCACTGTGGAACAACCCTAACTTATGCATTAAACAGAGTTTTTTGCCATATATATATATATATAGTGGCATGGTAGTGCCTCTATAGTTAGGGTTGAGTACTCCATTTGAGGTTAAAATGTGAAATTTTGAAGCTTAATAACTTTGTCACTGCATGATGGATTTGCCTGAAAATTGGCAGGCACTGAGCGGTGCCATAGATCTCTGGATTTGCCAAATTTTGTAACAGTTGGATATATGGTTGTAGAACTATAAAGCACAATAGAAAGTCACATTTATGCTTTTTAGTGCATTCTTTGCTCATGCCTACAGGTCATACGGTTTGTGCAACCAATCAGAAACCTTCAGGGAACATGCAGCCAGGGTCCCCGGTGTGTCTTTCAAAGATTTTATGAAAAAAATATTAAACAGTTCAAAAGTTATTTAAAAAACAATTTTCCCATTATAGTCAATGCGAAAAGTTAACAAAAAGTTTAACAGTGTTGCAAATGCAGTTTTTAGTGTCACAAATGATCCCTGTAGTGTTGTGAGTCAGCCATTTTTTTTTCAGTTAGTGGTCACAGAAATGCTTGGCATTTAAATTTGGGACCCTCTAGGGACACAATTATTTTTGTGTTCACCTAGTCAAGCCCTGAGGATGCTAGCCATGTCTTTTTTGGGGGGGTTAAACACCACAGAAATATGTTTTTCAAATTTTTGTAAACTGTAGTGTCGCAAAGTAGTGTCGCACATTCGACACTTTCGTGATATTTTTTTGCAAAAGTGTCCCGATTTGGGACACTACTTTGTGATACTGTGCCCAAACTAACAGGAATTCTTTGTCACCCTGCTGCTAAACAACGGTTTGGTCTATTGGGCTGAAATTTGGAGGGAAGAAGGGTGACATCCCACAGATGTGCCTTTTGGTGGTTTGGTAAAAAAATATTAGAGGGCTGCAAAGTTAAGGTACTCCGAATTTTAAAATTATTCCCATAGGATAACATTACAGCATTCGCTGTGCCTTTTGGGGCCTGTATCTCGGAAATGCTTCGAGATATGAATTGTTCATCAGAAAAATGCTAAGTGCAAAACTAACCAGGAAAGTCATACATTATGTGAAATTTTAATTTTTTTTCTACGTCGTACGGTTCCTGAGATATAAGCAATTTAGTATTCCAAGTGCTCATTTTCTGCTCCGAGGCCCATTATTATGCATACATTCTTTGTATTCACTGTGTATCTCTATGCAGCTTTTGGGGAAAAAAAGGGTGTGTGCTTTCGTTACTGTTACAGTTAGCATTTCCACTTGTGTTTCCATTACCATTTGTGTTAGCTTTCCTGTCTATGCCACCGCATGCGTTACCCTTTGCATTTTCATTTGCACTTGCATTTGCATTACTGTTACCATTTGCATTTCCATTACTGTTTCTGTTTGCGTTTCGTTTTGCGTCACCGTGTGCATTACCATTTGCATTTGCATATGTGCTTCCATTTGTGTTTGCATTTGTGTTTGTGTTTCTTTTGGTGTCGTCATTGCTGGTACTGTTAGTATTTGCATTTCCAATTGTGGTACCGTGACCATGCGCGTTACCATTTGTGTTTCCGTACGCGCTTGTGTTTGCATTTCCATTTGCATTACTGTTCACTTTGGTGTCATCATTGCTGTTACTGTAACTGTTTGCTTTTCCAATTGCACTACCGTTACTGTTTGTGTCTTCATCACCGTTTGCATTTCTGTTGCCCTTAGCGTTTGCATTTTCAGTTGCATTTCTGTTGTCAATTGCATTACTGTTTCCTTCTGCAGCACCGTTGCCTTAACCGTTAGCATTTCTGTTTGCGTTTGTGTTACCGTTTGCATTTTTCTTACCATTTGTGTTTCCATTGGCATTACCGTTCACGTTACTGTTTTCATTAACGTTTGCTTTTCTGTTGCCGTTACCATTTGCACTACCGTTTGTGTTACTATTTCTGTTTTCATTAATGTTTGAGCTTGCATTTCTCTTACCATTTGCATTACCATTTACATTTACGTCACCATGTGCGTTATCATTTGCACTTGTGTTTGAGTTACGTTAGCATTACTATATGAGAAAAAATCATTCCATTCACTATTTATAGTGCTCATTCTCAAAAAGAAGGGAAATTCATAGCAAAAAAACCCATTTAATACATCAGTTAGGGTTGTTCCACAGTGACAAAAGTAAAGAAATTCGGTGCTAGGGTTGCCACCCCTTGCACCCCAAGCCCACCCTGTCCCTACCAACAAGCATCAGGGCATGCGTTGGGGTCATCGGTCCTAACTTTGACCCCATTCTCCTATACTGCACCTCCTCAGCTTGTTTACACATGGGATGGGGTGAGAGTTAGGATCGATGACCCCAACGCACATCCCAATGCCTGTTGGTGGTGATGGAATGGGCTTGGGGTGCAAGCGGTGGCAAACTAACACTGAATTTTCTCACTTTTGTCACTGTGGAACAACACTAACTGATGCATTAAATGGAGTTTTTTTGCCATGAATATATATATATATGTCTGTGTGTGTCAGCTATGGAATATCTTGTTTAAAAGTTGACTAAGTTATTATAAGCAGACAATTCCAAAATATCATCAGTAAAGAAAGTTGAATTTCATGAGCTTTTGTGAAATTGTGGAACGTTGTGATACTTTTGAAGCCACATCCACACATTTTGCCCAGTTATATACTTGAGTTATCATTGTAGAGGATGGTAAAGGCTGGGTAAAGTGTCAGTAAGGAAGCAGTCATAGGAGGCTTCATAGTAAAAAATAAAGTGGTGCCAAGTATTAGGTCACTTCATCAGAGATGAACCATGAAGAATGGTCATGGACATCACTGTGCACTACCCTGAATTCTTGCAGTATGCCACATAACCACTAGCGCTCATGACTTAATTTCTTGTGGAAGTAATTAAGTCATGTAGCATTGTTTCTGTTCAATGCCACCTGCTGACTCTTTTACAACCCTGTAGATAACAATATACAGTTCTACTGTTCCAAAATAGTTGCACCAATTGATGCCAAGCCTTACAACAAGTTACGATTTAGGCCATTGTAACAGAAGTATCTGGATATCTTTCATGATAATGGAGCATGATGATGGGATATTGAAGTGCTAGGATGCTAGTGCAGGTAAGGTGATTCAATGGTGATAAGTTCCTTGAGAAGTAAAATTTCACAAGTGGAATTCTAGCAGCATTATCTATTATGCTTCCATGCATTTTTGAGCACATTTTGCCAATTAATATATTGTGAAGTATCAACAATAAATATTAACCAAGTAAACCACATTTATTCAGCTTAATTAGATTCAAGGATGTATTTACTTTGGTATGCATGCCGAATCTTGAGTGTATACCTGCAATAGCAGTGGAGCTATAAACATCCAAATATTTTGAAAAAGTTCACACAATTTAACTAATAAATCATGAAATTTTGAATGTCTGTAACTTACAATTTACATAACCAATTACCTCTTTCTATTTAGCAGTCTCTATGACTCTTCCAAGAAAGTATGTATATAAGTTTTTAATTATCTAGCTCCAAAGGTGGTCAAGTTGTAGGCATAGAAATATTTTCCGAAATTTTCACACGAATAATAAATTGCCAGATGTTGAACCCCATAACTTCTTTGCCCCTCATGCAAATGTCATGAACCATGACATTTTCTTATGGCCTCATCCAAACAATAAGCATGCTAAATGTTAAATCTCTAGCTATAATACTGATGGAATTATTATCAATAAAAATGTCAGAAAATTCCAAACAGTTTTCACAAAATGACATGAAATTTCAATGAATTTCATGAAAATTCCTTGACATTTGTACTTGCTAATTTTACACAGCCCTAATCACAGGGATAAGCAGAGGTCATAATTGAGAAGACAGGCATCAGGGCAGAAGTCAAAATGAGATTCTGAGGACAGCTGTTCCCCAATGAAACAAGCACTGGTGAATGCCTAATGTTTGCTTGCTTGCATTTGCTGTAAATTATTGGGCATAAGCAGCACAGCAGTAAAAATTAACAATTTAATAACCTGAGTTACAGCATAACTGTGAACTTGTCATGATTAAGAAATGAAGAGGTTCACACATCATTTTTTTGTTTTATTAGACTGAGACCCTGAATTTTCCAAACATTATAACCCCATGAAATGAACATGAAGAGCATTATTTATGAAATGCCACCACAATGTAATTTTGCAGAATGACCACAAACACAGATTTTGCAGTGGGATTTGAAAACTACACTTGCCATGTTCATGGGATGAGGTAAAAATTGAGTATATTCAAAATGAGGGTTCAAAAAGTAAAAAAAAGAACTATGTTTTTATGTTTGCAGACAATGCTTTTTTATTGGAGAAGAAAAAAAAATAAAACAAGGATTTAAAACATGTAAAACCAAAGTGGAATGAAGTCATGTGATATTGGTATAATTGTTATAAACAGGGTATACAAGCAATGTAAAGACAAAGAAACATCAGCATTAAATACGTGTCCATTGCTGCAACCAGTAATGTATATGCTTTATATTACTATGAAATTTAAGCCACTGAATATTACCTTCTATGCAAATACACTCTTAAATGTTATCTGAGACCTATAGAAGAACCTTCACTTCATCTGATACTCTCAGATATGGAGAGGGAGAGGGTCTATGGCCAGGGCACAGTCTGGGCTCAGGAGGCGGGGTAGAAGTGGGAGGAAGGAAATCCCTGGATGTGTGTCAACCACTGACCACCACCAGGTTGGGCAGAGTTGGGCAGAGGTGATGAGAGGGCATGTGCTGAGGCCCTTGTCTGTGCCTTACCCTCCAATAAGAAATAGAAAGAAGGAGGTAGCACTGGTATAGTTGATTCCTCTTAAGGGATGGAGGGTCTTCCTTCACTCCTCTGTCTTCTTCCCATTATACCTGAGGTTGACTATGTTCCCACTCTTTTTTTTTATAATAACTTCTTTATTAGTTTTTAAACCAAAACAGCATTACAAGATGAACAAGCAGTAATGAACATTGTAAGAGATAGGGTTGGATTCCTAATAGCCACTATAAGAAGAAAACAAATAAATAAACCAATAATAGATGAACAAATGGATAAAAGGGAATTACAATACATCACAATAATCAATAAAAAACAGCAGAAAAGAGGCATGTATTTATACAGATACTGGGTTATAAGAGCACAAGAAAGATAGCGTGGTATTAACTGTGCTGTGTATACAGCGTCTGCAAAGACAGTGACAGGGGTAGAACAGTGGTAGGAAATTACTGCTACCCCTGTTGCTATACAGAACAAATGGGGAAGTATCAGTTTGCCATGTGCTGGAGTGCTGGTTGAGCCACTCCTGTGGTGGACTGGCTAAGGCACCAGCACATGGTGGAAGCGGAGACCTGGGACCGTGGTTTGGTTTTTACCAGGTCTCTGTTTGCTGCAATGTTTTGTGGCTTATTTTTTTATTTGGAAACAAACATTTCCCCCCTTCCGAGTTCCTACCCATCACCGAAGTCCACCTCCCCAGAGTTTGTTATATTAATTCCAGGGAGTGTGTGGGGTGAAGCCCATTGTTGGAAAGGGTGTGCGCTATTTCTGTCAGATCAGTGTTTTAGCCAATGATGTTGCAGCACATGTCCTTTTGCTTGCGATATTGGTTGCTGCGCCATATTTGCATTTGGTGTTATGACCCCGTGTCTTTATACAAACTAATAATAGCTAGCTTCACAAAACATACCACAAGTTAAAAGAACTTAGGTCATAGGTCAAAATTAAGCTATCAATTAAAAATCAAAAAACAAAAGGCAGAGGATGAGGCTCAAAGGCAGGCGTGGAATGTCTAGTAATTATTCTCATTCCAAAAATATCTTAAAACACCAAAAAAAAATCCCTGTAAGTGTATTAGGGAACAAAGGCAGGATCCACTCCTACTTTGTATAATAGCCAATGCCCCCAAATTTGTTCAAATGCAAAAAGTGAGTTTAAGTACTTATAGCTACACCACTCATGTCTATAAATGGTTTCAAACAGAGCTTCCCTATGTGAGATCTGAGGTGGTCGGGGATGATGCTACAATCTTGTAATAATCTTTTTAGTACAAATCAATAAAATGTATAACAGCTTCAATGATGTCCCTCGGACTGTAAAATCCCCATATGGGATATATAACAATACCAATGTGGGGGGCATGGGAGAAGGGATATCAAAAATATGGCTAATCACTTGAGAAATCACAGAGCAATATTGTTGCAAATAGGGAATTGTCCAAAAAATATGTGCATGGTCTGCTAGATACTCACCACACTGCCTCTAACAAGCACCCATTGAAGGGTCTAAAAGAGAAGTGAGCAAGGCAGGCATTCTAAAATAGCGCATTCTGCATTTCCATGCAAATTCTCAAAGATATTGGGCCATCAAAAGATTGTAGGATGCTAAAGAAAACATCTCCCATTGAGCAAAATCACACTCCATTGGTAAGTCAGTCAACCACCGCTGAAAAATTATCTCAGTGGAGTCTTTAGCAGAAGTAGGTAACACTGAGTAAAGAGTGCCAGTCAAATGATCTGGCGGAGGCCCCATTTGACAAGTAATTAACATTTGCACCAACAGTAGTGTAGAATCAGAAAGAATGCTTTGTAAGGAAGAGAAGGAGTGAAAAAAGGCTTATAACTGCAAATGTCTGTACTAGTCCAATGAAGGTATACCATACTTCACTTGGAGATCACTAAATAACTGAATCCCAGTGCGTTCCAAAACCAGATGCACATACATTATACCAAACTCATTTTGGCCCATCAGCGAAGAAATAAATCTTGAAGATTTAAAGGAATCTGTTAGTTCCAAGCCAGAACACTTAGTAGAAGGGCATCAGAGTCTGTGAAATGGGCACACATCTTATGCCAAGTAGTTAAGATTTCCAGAGTAATACAAAAAAAATTTGAAAGAGGGAGATAATGTGGGGGGCTAGAATACAACAGACGACCAATATCATGAAGGTCATTTAAGACAAATTCAATATCCTTCCAGTATGCCTGAAAGAATGGAGAAGACCAAAGACAGAAAATATGTAACTGACATGCTGTGGCATACCAATTGAAGTTGGGAAGATTCATCCCACAGCGGTCCACCAGGAGATGCAAAAGAAAGGTCCAAATCCTAGGCTTTTTACCTTTCCAGATAAAATTCAAAATCATTCAACGCCATTCACAATAGTAAAAAGATGGGGGAGAAAGAAGGAGAGTTTGTAAAAAGAATGAAATGAGAGGTAAAACATTAGAACAAATGGCTTCTATCTTCTGAAAAAAAGATAGAGAAATGGTAGACCATTTCTTAAGATCCTGACTTATCGCTGCTGACACAGACTCATGATTAAATAAATTTAAATGGTCCATGTTACGTGCAATCAAAACCCCAGATACTCCAAATGTTTTCTATTCCACCGAACAGGATATAACTTTACAATAGAATCTGGGGGAGAATAGTTAGATGTCAGGAACTGTGTTTTGTCTGTATTCATCCGAAAGTCGGTTGATTCTTCAAACTGAGAAAAAAATATCCAAGCCCGTTTGCAAGGAAGAAGTAGGGTAGGGGAGTGTAAGGAAAATGTCATCAGCAAATACAGCAATTTTGTATTCCTGACCCCCTAAAGGTATGCCATGAACATTTGGAGCACTACGGATAGAAACAGGAAGTGGTTCAATATATAAGGCAAATAACAAAGGGGAACGAGGGCATCCCTGATGGGTACCCTAACCAAAAGGAAACAGAGTAGAACACATGCCATTAACTCTTGCTTGTGCAAATGAGGGAGAGTGAAGGTGTTGAAGCATTAACACAAATTCCTTCAGGAACCCATAAGCATGTAACAAGGACCATAAAAAAGAGCAAGATACACGGTCGAAGGCCTTCTCTGCATCCAAGTTAGTCAAGACCAGGAGGTTTGAATGCTGCTGTGCATATTCAAGCAACAAGAAAGTAGGTCACACATTGTTGTGTGCTTGACGCTTGCAGACAAATCCTGTCTGGTCATGGTACAGCAAGGAGGGGAGATGGCCTTCAAGTCTAGCAGCCCAGATTGATCAAAAAAACTTGTAATCTGAATTCAAACTAGATACAGGATGATAGGAAGCATTGAACATATAATCTTTGCCTGGTATTGGCAATGCTGTAATTACACCATATTGCCAAGAGAGGGGTGGGACATGGCCTGTGTGAACACGGCAGTAAACACAGCTGAGTTGCATCAGGAGCAACTCTTGAAGAGATGGGTGTTTATAAAATTAGGTCAGGAAGCCATCTAGTCCTGGACTTTTGCCTTTTTTGGCTGCAGTAATACTGTAACAAATTTTCTCATGGGAGATAGGAGAGAGTAGAGATTGAGCTTGTGAAGAAGGGAGTACTGGCAAAGGAATCCCTGACAAGAAGGACTGAACAGATCTGTCAGATGCCAGACGGGAATCAGGAGAATATAAAGAGGAACAGTAAGAACAAAATATTGAGAGTATTTCATCACCTTGTACTGTAAGAGGATCCTGTGAAGTGGAACAAAGCTTAGGTACCATAGCCACAATCCGGTATGTACGAAGGTGATGAGCCAATCGCCTTGCACCCAGGGGTCCCGTTTCATAATAACACTGATGTAAATAGAACATGGCATTTTCAACCTTCTGGTCAAGGAGACGCTACAACTGCTGTTGAGTCACAGAAATCTGTTCCCGAACCAAGATATCACCCCTACCCCAGGTCAATTGTAGATCCCGCAAGGTTTGGTGTAGTTCCTTAATTTTGGCTTTTCTGGAATGATATTTATTTTATTAGCTTTTGATGACTGAGTAAGTGTGCTAGGCAAAAAATCTGACTATTTTCAGAGCAGAGGAGTAAGATATTATAGTGCCCTGAATGACTGCCTTCAGCGTGTCCCACTGGATTCTTCAGGAAATATTATCCCTTTTATTCTTCTGTAAAAATTGAGGAATTTGTTGTGTCAATTTATCTATAAGGACAGGGTCTCAGAGAAGAGCAGGGTGAAATCTCCAAACAGTACAGTGGACAGGCTTTCCTAGAGAAAAAGATGCAAGGAGTGGAGCATGATCTGAAAAGTGAACAGGGCCATGCTGCACTGCAGACGCTGTATCCAGATGTTCCATAGTAGTAATGAGATAGTCAAGTCTGGCATGACTCCCATGCCAGGCAGAGTAGTGCATATACTCCAAAGTATGGGGGTGAAAAAAAGGCCAAACATCGGCCAGGCCGAGAGTTTGAAGCATCTTAATAAGGTACCTGTTAGCAGGAGAAAACCAATAAACCTTGGGAACAGAGGCATCTAGGTTTAGTTTTAAAAGTAAAATTTAGGTCCCCACCCCATATTAACTGTCCCTGCATATATTCAAGTAAAAGTGAGAAAAATGAAGAAAGAACGTGTGTAGTAGTACCAGGAGGAAAATATGTGTTAACTAGGGTAAGTGGCAGCCATATAATGAACCCGTAACAGTGACATACCATCCCGCAGCATCTTCAAAGTTACGGGATACATCAAAAGGGAGCCCACCCGGGCCTAAAATTAATACCCAGCTCCATTTAGCTGAACAGTGGGAAGAAAAACAATACATGGTCATATCCAAAGTAATAGAACTTTACATGTTCCGTAGATGGCAAATGGGTCTCCTGAAGGAACATAAAATCTGCCTGTTGTTGCCTGAAATATTGGAGGAGACGAATGTGCTTCACAGGATTATGTATGCCATTCACATTAAAATAAATCATTTTAGTCTGTGAGCACATATAAGAGTCATAAAAACAATCTTGCAATATACTGCATAAACCAACAGCGGAAAAAATAAAAGAAACAGAGAAAAGAAGCACTCGGTTCCTCCTTTAAAAGCAACAGGAAAAATACCCATTCCCCACCTGCCTCTGAGCCATACCAAATAAGCAAATTCAAATAAACCTTGCAGAATGAGATAAATAATAACAGTATAATAAGACAGTAATTCCTCAAAGTAATCTGAAATATTGTCAAACTAGAACAGTAAAACACAAGTAGTGGCAATAAAAATATCAATGTATCAAGGATGTCAACAAAAAGGTCCAGAAAAAAAAGGCTGATATATCCCTATATAAGAATATATAGGAAATGTGACAAATTCATAAAGAAGACACAGCTGTGGCCAACATTTAGTACCAAACAGTAATAACCCCTCTAACTGCCCAACCCATATCCCAACAGCCCAAATCCCAGAAAAGATTAATCAGAAAAAACAGAAATTCAGAACTATATACAAGATAAAGTAATACCCTGACACAGCTGGAAGTAGACATGAAATAAATAAAAAGGGTTAAAAAAAATCAGACCTGTAGGGCATGTTTAAGCAAACCAGTATGTCCGGGGGGGAGGAAAAAAAGGTGGTAACTTCCAAGGTAAGGAGCGGGTTCTTCCTTCCCGCTCCTAGGTGACTCCAAGGAATTCCTAGGGGCTGCAGGGGGAGAAATGGTATAAACCAAGCCCCCTTGGTTCAAAAAGAACCATAAATATACAGTATATACGCTGGGAAAAAATGATTGAGAGTAGAAGAGGAGGTGTGTCTGCACCCCCCAGCTACAAAATAAAAAAAAGTAGGTCATTCCCTCGAGGGATCATAACAAATAAGTAAAGTCACCAATCAACTGAAAGGGCAAAATTCCCTGTACTCCTATGTAGACCACATAATAACCCTCACTCTAAACCCAATCCCCTGTCCACAGCTTTAATAGTAATGTAAAAAAAAGGGGGGGGGGAGAGAAGAGGGGCACCCTGAAACCTGGAGATAGTCCCCCATATAGGAAATGGCATCAACCCCAATTCAATGGACTTATCTCCCTGTCAGTTCTCCCACATGCAAATCATTGCTATATTCATAATTAAACATCTTTGTTGTTTACATTGTATATAGAAAATAAATAATTCTAGATTTTAAAAATCATAAAATGTATAGCCAACCTAAATCTTGAACCATTTATGAAAGGACCCCAAGAAATCAGGATCCCAATGGGTTAAAAAAAGGAGGAGTCAAAAAATTAGAGAAAGAGTGATAATATAAAAAGGCCACAAGAGGGTGACAAAGACAGTGAAATGTGAGGTCCTCAGCACAAAGACAAAGCAAAAAAGGAAGGGACTAAAGTCAGGTCAGGTTTGCAAAACTAAAGATGTACAGTAACAATCAAAAAGCTAAATAAAAGAGCAGGATACACTAGTTACAAATAAGGACAGAGATGGTACAGAGGAAGATACAGGCAGTCGGTTATAAAAAAAGATGATAATGCAACTGCTACACAGGGAGAGGACCTGAAATTGAACAGAGGAAAAACAAAACATCTAGACAGAAAATCAAGGAACATTACTGTGAGATAGGGAAGCAGATGCTTAAGTCTGTTAGAAAGTGATAAAAATTGGGGGAGAACCATCCAAAAATAAGCAGAAAATAAAAGAGCTAAATTACAGGATGATTGAAAAATAGCCTTAGCAGAGGAATAGTAATAATTGGAAAATAAACAGCTAAATAAAGAATAGGGGAGAAAGAAAAAAAGTGGCCCCCGCTCCAAACATAAAAATGCCGACTAATAAGGCTAAGGAAGGACAGAGGGATGAATAAGAAAAAGTACAATAGCAAACAGAAAAAGAAGGGAGAGGGAAAAATTAAAAGATGTAAAGAAAATGAATAATGATGTGGCACAGCAGCATGAAGGCATCAGACAAGTGTCTGAGCAGTCCCAGCAGATTAGAAATCCGTCGATCACGTGTAGAACTGACAGAGATAAACAGTGTCTATTCAGAGAACTATTCCACCTTGCTTCCTCTCTGCAAAAAGCCTGCAACATACTGTATCCTTTATTTCAGTGAGAGTCTGAGCCTGCCGATGATTTTTACTGTGTGGGGAGACTTTGCCCCACTGGTCCTTCTGAAGTGCTCTTTTTTTTCTGGGTGTGTCAAAATCCATTTGTTCAGCTGATGTCAGTAAGTTCATGCTCCTGAGTTCCTGAAGGGCCAGTCTGGGATCCTCAAAAATGTGGATCCCATCAGGAAAATGCACATGGAGTCGAGCGGGATATGAAGTGGTAAGTTTAATTTTGTGCTCCTGGAGTTGGGGTAAAATTGGAGCATACGCCCATCATTTAGCCATCAACAACACTGAACAGTCATTGCCGCATACACTTATTGGCCTTTGTAGTGTAGCAGCCCCTTGTGCCAGGCCCAGGTCAACACATCCTGCTTTACCACATAATTAAGAAAGCGAACCACTATGGAGCGGGAATGGGCAGCATCTGAAGAGCTTTGTGGCAAGAGACCGATGCGCTCGCTCAAAGTACAGAGGGGAAAGATCTTCTATGTCCAAAAGTGAGGAGAAAAAAATTTTGCAGGAAAGAGATCATATCCCAGCTTTCAAACAACATGAAGTCTTGCTGTATTCTCACAATTGCAGTGATTCCCAACCTTTGAACTGCCCCGGAGAACAAATAGTTAACTTTCTATGCAGGGCATAGAATGCTGAGCTCGAGCTCGGTTGAAGTCTCTGTCTGGAGTGATTCAAACCTAAACCGTCAGATTCTTTACTCTGCCTCACTGAACTGTTGCTCCGGAGATTTCTCCTTCAGCTCGGTTCGAAAGTCAGTTAAAGTTTCAGTTTTCGTCGGTTTTTAAATCAAAAAAAGTATCCGTATAGTCAGTTCAGTCTCTGTCTATGGTGCCATGAGTACTAGATAGGAATTGTTCTGTTTTTCTGTGTGGGACTTGTAAAAGTGTGGCTTGGTTAGGCTGAACCAGCCATTTGATAAAGAAATTTGTTTGTTTACTTAGTGTGTGGTTACCGGTTCTTATCGGTTCTAAAAAAAAACATGTTTTGAAATGTTTTTTTCCAATACCCATGACACGTGTTAGAACCGATAATGAGTCTTGCCTACGTTGCTTAAAAAAAGGGTAAGTTTGTTAGGTTGGCTGTCACGAGAAAACCCAAGAAAAAAAACGGGCCCACTGGGTTTCAACACTGCAGTGAGTGTGGGGAGGTCTTTTGCTAAGGCCGATCCCCACACCACCAGTGTTTATTGTCTGGGGTTTGACCACCTCGATTCAGACTGCCAAATATGTAAAAACTTTCCCAAATCTACCCTTGAGAAGAGATTAGGTAGACTGAGGGAAAAGGAGGCCGAGAAGTCTGCTGACCCAGAGGGCCAGCCCGGTTCGGTTTCAACCGAACCAGAAGGAGTGCCCTCTGACCAGGGTGATACTTCTTCTGGCAAAAGAAGAGCCAATTCCGAGGGATCAGTTCCGACAAAAAGAAAACGCAAAGATAAATCGACCGGTTCAGATCCAGAGGTTCATGTTCCGACTGCCAAAGAGATAGCCAGAGCGATTCAGATTGTGGAATCGCTCCGTCTGGTTCCGACTGATCCGGCTCCTTCTGGCAGGGGTTCAGTTCAGTTGGTTCCCCCGGTTCAAGAGTATACCTTTGAAGATTTTTATGACCCGGAATTTGAAGAGGAAGGGGAATTTGAGGATGATGATGTAAGTGAAGGTCTGGATGTGCCTGTGGAACCGGACATCTCCCCAGACAGACCTTCAGGTGTTTCCCCTCCTAGGCTTTCTGAGTCCCCTTCTCACTTTATGTTTCACAGAAAGGTGGCTTGAAACCCTCCAGCTTCCTATGGAGGAGGCTGTGGAAGATCAAGAGGGCCTGATTATGTAGAGATGATGGACATCCCGGACTCCAGGAGACTGTCTATTCCCCACCATAAATCTTTTGGGAAACAGACACACAAACTCTTAAAGTCTCCTAACACTATGCCTCCTGTGGATAGAAGAATGGACAAGAGGTATACACTTTCAGGCTCAGACACGGAGTTCTTATATCAACAATGCAGCCATGTTGGGGTAGTGCAGGCTGCTGCCTGTGACAAGGCAAATACTCCCTTGGCTTCACACCCCCCTGACAAGGACTCCAGGAAGAGTGATGCCATGGCAAAGAAGCAGTACATGGCATCTTCTTTGGGACTCAGGCAGGCGAATTACATGGCCTGTACAGCCAGGTACCAGAAGTCCAGGTGGGACACTGTACTGGCACTTTTTAAACAGGCCACCCCCCCAGCTAGCCAAGGAGCTGGGGGCAGTGGCTGCAGATGGGATTGAGGCATCTAAGGTTCAGTTTCATGCTGCTGTGGACTCTAATGATGTGTCATCAACATCTGTTTCTTCGGAGGATGGCTTGGCTCAGATGTACTAGCCTCTGGCAGTACACCCAGGCTAAGGCCATGGATTTTCCTGTAGTGGGCAATTCTCTGTTTGGGGAGCAGACAGAGAATTACATGAAGAAAATGGATGAGTACAGGACCACTTACAGGAGTGCTCAGGCCAAGGAAAGGCAGGCAACTCCTCAAAGGCAGCAGTCTAGGGGAAGGGGCAAGCCTTTTCAAAGGCCTTTTTACCAAGCACAGGCCTCTTCTTCCTTTTCTCAGAGAGGGTTCTTCAGAGGGAGAGGCAGAAGGGGGATGGGCAGGGCTACATCCACCTCAGCCTAAGCCCCTGCCAAGCAGACACCCTTGATGGGCCTGCCCGGATCGACTCTCTCATTCCAGTAGGGGCAGGCTGGCTTACTTTGTCCAGGACTGGATGTCTGTTACATCAGACAAGTGGGTCCTGGAAGTAGTAAGCCAGGGACTGGTTCTCAGCTTCAAAAAATTTTCAAAGATGACAGCCAGATCTTTCCCACCTGCAAATCTCTCTGAAACCCTTGCCCTAGAGGCAGAGATTTCTTCTCTCCTAGCTTTAACAGCTATAGAGAGAGTACCTACCCTACACTGGTGCAAAGGACTGTACTCCAGGTACTTCCTGACCCCCAAATAGACAGGGGAGTGGTGACCCATCCTAGACCTAAGATATCTAAACAAACATCTTTTAAAACCAAAGTTCAAGATGATAACTCTGGGAATAATCCTTCCCTCTCTAAGGCCAGGGGACTGGCTAGCCTCCCTGGACCACAAAGATGCCTACTTTCACATTTCCATCAGGTGCTCCCACAGAAAGTACCTCAGGTTTGAGTTGCCCTGAGGCCATTATCAGTTCAGAGCAATGCCCTCTGGCCTAACCTCAGCCCCAAGGGTTTTCACAAAGTGCCTGGCAGTAGTAGTTGTCTTTCTAAGGAGGCAAAAGATTTCCATTTTTCCATATCTGGACGATTGGCTAATAGTGGGTGAGTCTCCAGACCAAGTCAAGTCTCACCTACAAGTGACCCAGCAAGTGCTCACTTCTCTAGGGTTTCTTCTCAGCCTTCCCAAGTCAGTTCTCGAACCAGTCCAGCTTCTTACCTTTATAGGGGCAGAACTGGACACACTCAGAGCAAGAGCCTTTCTTCCTCTAGAAAGGGCAAGGGTTCTTATGGAATTAGCTTCTTTCTTCAGCCTTCCGGTATCTCGATCAGCAAGGCATTTCATCCAGCTCTTGAGCCACATGGCAGCTTCAACAGCAGTGGTCCAAGGGGCAAGATTCCAGATGAGGGATATTCAGTTCCACCTGAAAGCTTTCTGGTCTCAGAGGAAGAATTCTCTTAGCAAACTGATCCCAGTGACTCTGACCTTGAGCCAAGCCCTCCAGTGGTGGCAGGATCAGGACAATTTAAGACAATGTGTTCCTTTTGTTGCTTAGCCTTGATCAGTGGTCCTTACCACAGATGCTTCTCTCCTGGGCTGGGGGGCCCATCTGGGGTCCCTTACTGTCCAGGGGCTGTGGTCCCCCCAAGAATCCCTTCTCCACATCAATCTTCTAGAGCTCACAGCAGTTTTTCTGGCTCTAAAAGCATTCTCACAGTCAGTACAGAACAAGGTGGTTCAAGTCAGAACAGACAACACCACCACCATGTGGTACATCAACAAGCAGGGAGGCACTCGGTCCATGGTCTTATGCACAGAAGCCATGAAGTTGTGGTCCCTGGCTTTTTCCCTGCAAACCTCTCTTGTAGCAGTTCACCTTCCAGGCAAGGACAATGTGCTAGCAGATGCACTGAGCAGGATTTCTCAGGGCCATCACGAATGGTCCCTGGACCCTCAGGTGTTGAAAGTGATTTTTTCAAGGTGGGGCACTCCAGAGATAGATCTCTTTGCAGCCCCAGACAATCACCAACTCCCTCTCTTTTGTTGCAGACCTCCAGTCTTGAGCTCAGTCCCTCTGGACGTCCTGATCCTGAATTAGGAAGGGAAGTTTATGTATGCCTGCCCCCCCTTCCCACTCCTGTTCAAGGTTTTGGTAAAAATAAGGTCTCAACCTTGCAAGGTGATTCTGATTGCTCCAGAATGGGCCAGACAGCCCTGGTACCCCCTGTTGCTGTCCCTAGCAGTCCATCTTCCCCTGACTCTTCCCAGGAATTGCAACCTGTTAACATCCTCTCAGGGAAGGATTTGGTACCGCAATCTTCAGTCTCCCAATCTCAAAGCATGGCCCTTGAAGAGTTAGAGTTTGCAAATCTGCATCTTTCCCAAGGGGTTCTGGATATCCTCAAGGCTTCTCGAAAGATCTCCACCAGAAAGACTTACAACTCCAAATGGAAAAGATTCAGCATTTGGTGTTCTAAGAAGCATGTTTCTCTAGACACTGCTGAATTGCCTACGGTTCTGGATTATATGGTCCATCTTAATGGCCTAAGCCTCAGACCAGCTACTCTCAAAGTACACCTGTCAGCTGTTTCTGCGTTTTTGTCAGTGGGGAAGTCTTCCTCACTATCTTCCCATCCTGTGTTCTGTAAATTTTTTAAAGGATTGCTTCACACTAATCCTCCTTTTAGAGACCCTGCCCCTGCCTGGGATTTTAATGTTTGCATTGCTCAACTTATGCAACCCCTCTTTGAGCCTATGTCTTCAGCAGAGCTTAAGTACTTGACTTGGAAAACTGTGTTCCTGGTAGCCATTACCTCGGCCAGGCGTATCAGTGAATTGCAAGCCCTGTCAGTGGAACCTGATTTTATCTCATTTCAAAGAGATAAAGTGGTCCTTAGAACCAATAGAAGGTTCTTGCCCAAAGTGGTTTCAGACTTCCATTTAAACCAGTCTATGTATCCCCCTGTTTTCTTCACTGATCATTCTTCCTCAGGAGAGAGGAGGCTACACAGTTTAGATGTCAAAAGAGCCCTTAGTTACTACATAGAGCGTACCAAGGGTCACAGGTTTGACTCCCTCCAGTTGTTCCTCACTTATGAAGACGTGGGAAAGGGCAAACCTGCCACCAAAAGATCTATTGCCAGGTGGATTGTGTCTTGTATACAATTCTGCTATGAAATACTGGGGGAAAAACTCCACCTTCCGGACTGAGAGCTCATTCCACAAGAGGTACAGCTGCTTCCCTGGCTGCTGCCAGGGATATTCCTCTCTTAGAAATTTGTCAAGCAGCCACCTGGAAAACAGTTCATACCTTTACCAAGCATTACTCTCTGGATATACAGGCTAGGAGTGATGCTCGGTTTGGCACAGCAGTACTTCAGAGCCTATTCCCAAAGTAGGTTCTGTCCCTCCTCCTTGGAGGTACTGCTTGGTAGTCTGCAATTGTCAGAATACAGCAAGACTTCATGTTGTTTGAAGAAAAAATTACTCATCTTAGTAATTATGTTTCTTCTAATAGAGTCTTGCTGTATTCTGACCTCCTTCCCTGCCTCCCCTCTCTGAACCTGTTTTTGGGAAGTGGGTGGGCAGGTGCAGTGTTGCACCCAAGGGGTGTTTTTTGCTTGCACCCTCCTCCTTTTAGTTTGGGTGCTGATTTTTTATTGTTATTTATAGTACATTGGGTTTTGGTTTTTGGGTTTCCTTACTTGAGTCTTCCTTGGAAATCCAAAACTTTTTTCAGCCAGTTGGGTAGTAAGAATTTTTACAATTTCCACATAGAATTTTTAGTTTAGTTGGGCTTGTAAGAATCTGACGGTTTAGGTTTGAATCACTCCAGACAGAGAATTCAACCGAGCTCGAGCTCAGCATTCTATGCCCTGCATAGAAAGTTAACTATTTGTTCTCCGGGGCAGTTCAAAGGTTGGGAATCAATGCAATTGTCAGAATACAGCAAGACTCAATTAGAAGAAACATAATTACTAAGGTGAGTAATTTTTTCTTCTTCTCCCTCCATAACACCATAGATTTGCAAATTGTTCCTGCAAGACCAATTCTCCAGGTCCTCACATAGGTCCAGGAGATCTTGCTGGTCCTGTAATGTTTTAGTCAGGAGCCACTCCAAGCGATCCACATGAGAGTCTGTCCCTGTAACTGATTTCTCAAGATCGCCCACCCGGCCTTCCAATGCTGAAAGGGAGTTTTTAAGATCGACCTGCAAATTCTGAAATTCAGTACAAATCTTCCTTAACTCATTTATAATTGCTACATTGAAAGGTTGTGTTTGTGCCGGTGCTGAGGCTGCTGCCATAGCTGAATGTGCCATCAATGAAGAAGAGCTGGTTGGGGTCGACTGGGATAAGTTCTGCCATATGTTCAGCAAGTTTGGATGCCTTCTTCTTGCCGCTTATATAGCCAATGCTCCATTTAATATACATAAATACTCCATGGAGAGAAAAGAATGGATAAAAATGTATTTATTAGCAGGGTGGGTGTGGAGCTCAGGCTTCACCCCTCCATACTGTGATGTGACATCACCGGAAGTCTGGGTTCCTACTCTTAACTAAAGAGGGTGGAAAAGGTCCTTGCCAGTGTGGGGTGCATCTTGGGAATTTGAGATGCTAAAGTGGTGGAATTGCAGGAAGGAGCCCCAGATGACTGGGAACTTGAAGGGTGTTTGGAATGGTGCATGTGAATGTGTGATATTCTGGCACGTGTGGAGAGAGTTCTTACTGCTACCAGTCTTTCAGATTTTAATGGAACGATCACAGATCTCCATTTTTTCAGAAGAAGAAATTTAGCCTCTATCCCTACCATGAGCAAATTGCAGGTCTGTTAGGTGTATCCTGACATATATAGTTGTGGCAACCTAGGAAATTTGAGGTCTGAAATCTGGGTGCAATACTCACAGACATCTTGCCAAAACTTTGGGGTCATATGGCAAGACCACAGAATATGTGAGGAGATCAGTACCTGAGGCCTCACACCTCAAGCACTTGTTTTGTGCCATAATTCCTTATTTTGTAAGTTGGACTGGGGTTCTGTACCAGTAGTGTACATTTTTATTTTGAATTAATAGACTGCGGCTCCTGGGCATGCCTTGGGAGCTAAGCCCCATGCTCTTGTCCACTCTCATCTGAGACGGAGATCTGTAGGAAGGCTTCCTACTTATCTCCTGCCTTGAGCAAGGGGTCAAGAATGGCTACAATACTAGTTTTATAGATGCTCCCTGTCCTTCCTTTTTTATTCACAGTCCAGAAGGGGAGAGATGAGGTATAAAGAAGGCTGGATCAAGAAGGCATCATTCATCAGTGGGGTAAGCAAGCGTTGGCTTCCCACCAATGTATAGTGGTGGGAAATGGGAAATTGTTTAACCAGGAAAGGCACACAAAACTGGAGATTGTTTCCAGGTGCAATCTGGGAGCACAAGGAAGTTAAGTGATTTGCTCAGAGTCACTCAGTATGCAAGTAGGGGTTGATGGGATTCTAACCCAGGTCTCCAGGTTTGCAGCTCAGTGCCCTTAACCACTACGCTATACTGCCTCACTGTTCTACAATGGTGGGTAAGATTTTTAGGGAGGAGCGGTAGCTTAGTGCATTTTCCCAGTTTGTTCCATGCCAAGATGAAGGATATTAATGTAGGCCATACTTTTAATCCCTGGGAAAGGGATGTGTAGAAGTACACTGCCGGATGAGAGTCTCCTAGAATGGAGTGCTCCAGGAGGTCCACAGGTGGGAGTAGTCAGTTAGAAGAGCTATCAACAGGACTGTTTGTGCACCACGAAATGGGAGACAGTAAGCCTGGAACCACAGGAGATTACATCCTCCTTTTGCCAATACACCATTAGTTTGGCCCTACTATAGCGAGGGGGTTTTCCTTCCATAAAAAAGTTCCCTGACACACTGTCCATTGTTTGGAACAAGCACTGTGGTACATCCATCACCAGATGGGCTAGGCAATGCATCATCCTGGGGGCCACAATTATTTTAATAGCAGATATTTTCCCCAGTGAAGGATAGCTTCTACAGTTTCCATTGCTCACATTCTGTTTTGAGGATTTTAATAGTGGGGGGAGGTTGTTCAAGACTATTGCAGTGTGTTCAGGTGACATCCAAATTCCTAGATATTTAATGCTTTCTGATGATCACTTCATTCCCCATTGAGAGAAGGCTGCAGGCCTACAAAGAGAGAGAGAGAAAGAGAGAGAGAGCTGAAGGGAAATATTTCTGTCTTGCTTGGGTTCACTTTGAGCCCAGATAAAGCCTGGAAGGAGTCAGGCAATGGAAGGCTGTGGGGGATGCTTGCTGGGGCATCCTCTAAACAACACTAGGCAATTATCTGCATATAGGCTTGTTCTAAATTACAAAGGTCTGACTTTTATACCTCTTAGAGAGGCTCAAGTCTGTATAGCCAGAGCAAGAGGCTCAATGGCTAATATGAATATAAGCAGGGACAGAAGGCATCTCTAGTGGGTTCCCCTCCCTAAATGAAATGATGTGGACAAGGTGGAGCTAATGAGGAGTCTCACATGATGCTCTGTGTAAAGTGTTTTAACCCATCCCCAAATAATTGGTCCAAACCCCATCCTCCAAAGGATATCATGCAGGTACCCGGACTCCACTGAATCAAAAGCTTTTTCAAAGTCAATAGCTATAGCAGCAAATTGAGTGGGGGGAGTGTAATGCTACCTTAATCAGGGATATAAGGGATCTCAGATGATCTACACTATATTTCCCCTTAATAAAGCTGACTTGCGAGCCATGGGTCAGCGATGAGAGAATCCAATCTAGCCAATTAGCCTAGGCTTTGGCTAAATTATCATGATGGAATTTATTACAGAGATGGATCTGGGGCTATGGAAGTGTCTTTCCCTTCCTTTGGGAGCACTGTAATGATAGTTTTCCTCATAAAAGGTGGTAAGATACTTGCCCCATGCACTTCAGAATACACTCTGCTAGAGCTGGGAACAAACACATCTTTAAGTAGCTGATAAAAATTGACTGGAAAGTGTTCTCTGCCAGTGGTTTTATGTGGAGATATACTAGTTATTGATGCCTCTACCTCACACATAGAGAGGGCGCTTCCAGAGTTTGGGTTTGGGTTTCCAAAATTTGCAGGAAGAGGAGGTCTTTGAGGAAAGCATCCAGAGAAGAGGTGGAGAGCTGGGCACGAGAGGAGTATAGTTCCTCATAAAAGGATTTCATAATAGCATTGCTCTTACAGCTTTGGGTAGATAGTACTACCAGCGAGTTCTTCACTGCCAGTATACCTCTCTACACTTACTGCTTGTGCAGTCTATATGCCTGCAGTTTGCTGACTTTCTCCCCCCCATCCCAGGATCTATGCTTTAGCCACAGTACTGCTTGTTCCTCCTTCAGGGTGACAAATATATTTAACTGCATCTGGAGGTGCCAACGATTCTCCAGCACCTGTGCATTCTTATTGTGGTTCACCATTGTTTTATAAAGGTATTCCTTTTCTATTAATTTGGCCTCTAGGACTTTACTCTGCCTCTTGAAGGCATAGCCCATAATATGCCCTCTCATGGTGGCCATGAAGGCTTCCCAAACCTTGCCCATAGATGTGTCCCTGATATCATTCATCTTGAAAAAGATAACCACCTCTTCTGTGATCCAGGTTTTAAATGGTTGCATGGCATTGTTAGTTACTGGTACAGTTTGCAACATTGCTGGCCCTCTTATAACTGTTTGATACATGACCTGTGCTTAATTTGTCTAAACTACTGTCTTGGCTGCAGTGTCCATCCCACCTGGTTTTCCTCTCCTGAAGTGTGCTTGGAATTCCTCTAGCCAGAAGCCCCCTCCGCCCCGTAGAACCAAGTATCTTGGTAACATGCACAAGCTGGTGATACCCTACTTAGGTGGACTGATGCACTTAAAGGGGAACCCTTAGCTCTCCTGTCTAAATATGGGGTTCCTAAAGGTCCTGATTAAGCAAATCTCAAAAAGATTTTTTTTTCACTCATTATCAAGTTAGATAGCTTACTTTATATCTGCTTGATCCTGCATCCCCCATCTGCCATGCTGCCAAACTAGCTATACTAGAATCCCCTACAGTGAGCCCTGAGAAGGTGTAAGTGAAAGGTTAAGCCACAGAGGATGTCTATGGGTTGGCAGTTTATTAATTGAGTTACTACTCTGCAATGGTGCTTTTTTCACTTAGAAACCTAGACACTGTCGGCAGATATGCACTGCTAGGCCCATTCAGTCTGCCTGTAGACCCTACACATTGTATGTGGCCACTGACCCTATGTGATCAATGGCTTTTCATCACTCCCTCCTCTCTCAAGGTTCCCTTATGCCTGTCCCAGGCATGCTTAATCCACTCCACTGTGCTTGCCCCCACTACCTGCTGTGGCAGACCATTCCAAGTGTCAACTACCCTTTTTGTTTAGCAAAACTTCCTCATATTACCTGTTAATCTACCCACCTCCAATTTCATATCATGCCCCCTTGTTCTAGTACTTTTTCTACATTGGAAAAGGTCCCCCACCTGCACCTTGTTTATGCCCTTGAGGTACCTGAAAGTTTCAATCATGTCCCCCTGCTCTCTCCTCTCCTCTCCTCCAGTGAGTACATACTGAGATCCCATAGTCACCTCATATGTTTTGTGGTGCAAGCCCTGCACCATCTTTGTCACTTTTCTCTGGATAGTTTCCACCTTGTTTATGTCCTTGTGCAGGTATGGCCTCCAGAACTGAATGCAGTACTCCAGATGAGGCCTTAACTATGTTTTATACAATGGAATCACCACCTCCCACCTCCTGCTGGTAATACCTCTGTCTATGCATCCCAGCATGCCACTAGCCCTCCCTGCTGCCTTTGCATACTGCTTTGATACCTTAAGGTCATCAGAGATGATAACCCCTAGGTTTCTTTCCTTTCTGGTGACAGTCAGCACCCCCCCGACCTGTAGCTCTCCCCATGGTTCCCTCTACCCAGATGCATTATTTTGCATTTCTTTGCATTGAACCTCAGTTGCCACATCTCCGACCATCTTTCAAGCTTCTCCAGGTCCCTTTTCAATTTCTGCACCCCTTCTGGAGTATCCACCGTGTTGCAGATTTTGGTGTCATATGCAAACAAGTAGACCTTTCCTTCCAGCCCCTCTGCAATGTCACTAATGAAGACATTGAACAGGACTGGTCCTAGTACTGATTCTTGTGGTACCCTGATGGTCACCCCCCACTCACTCTCTGTCTCTTGTCTGTTAACCAGTTTCTAACCCAGTTCACCACCTTGTCTTCCATGCCCAGACTAACCATCTTGTTAACCAGCCTTTTGTGTGGGACGGTGTGGAAGGCTTTGCTGAAATCTAGGTAGGTGATGTCTACTGCCCCTCCCTGATTTACTTCCCTAGTCACCCAATCAAAAAAAATCTATCAGATTCATTTGACACAACCTTCCTGCTGTGAATCTGTGTTGCCTCAGATCCTTGGCACCCCTGGATTCCAGGTGTGCCACTAGTCTTTCTTTCAACAGTGTCTCCATTATCTTTCCCACCACTGAGATGAGGCTGGCTGGCCTGTAGTTCCCTGCCTCCTCACTACTGCTGTTTTGTGTAATGGGACTACATGTGCCTTCTCCAATCCTCACGAACAACACCTGTTGAGATTGGTATCAGTACACTAAGTGTGAAAATGCACCATTGTAGAGTAATAATTAATGATGTGACACCACATAAACATTCTTGCAGCTTAACCCATCACTCACATCATCACAGGGCTAGATACACGGGCTTCTGATATAGTTTGTTGGGTGGCATGGCAGGCTGGGGAGATACCAGATCAACCAGATATAAAGTAAGCTATCTCCCCAGATAATGAGTGAAAGCATTATTCGTTTTTGTGATTTGCTTAATCTGGACTTCTAGGTCCCACAGCATTTAGACAGGAGAGCTGCGGGTTTCCCCTTTATCATAAATGTAGTTCTGTTTGACAGGTGTAACCACTAGTACCTCTGTACCTTCCTAATGTTATGAAACCTTAGTAATTTCCCGTATAAACTAGCCACACCCTACCTAGGTCCTCCTCCACTCAGTCCTCCTGGACAAGCTGAGGGCTGCTGGCCTTTCAGCATCTGCTGTGGACTAGTTCCTTTCATACCTCACAGGCCATCAACACACTCTTCAGGTTAGTGGTGACCAACCCCCCCCCTCCCCATCCTAGCAGGGGTCCCCCAGGGCTCCATCCTGTGTCTGACTCTGTTCTCTATTTTCCTAAATGACCTACCCTCAGCCTGTGTCTCCATGCATATCCACATGTATGCAGATGACATGGGCATCTGCTCCTCTGGCCCTTCAGCTTTAGCGGTGGAAGCTCTGCACTGGTACCATGCCAACCAACTCAGGGTCAACACCAAGAAGACTATGTCTACAACCTTCAGCACCAGCAAGAAATTGGCTAGGCTCTCACCTTCTCCTGTTTTCTCCACACTGAATGTCACTCCCTTGGAGGTTGTTCCTGCCTTGAAGTACCTTAGTCTGTGGCTGGATAACAAGCATGACTCCTCTATCCACATCAATGCCGTCTAAGCTAAACTTTGCCCAGACTTGGTGTTTTGTACCACGACAAGGACTGCCTCTCCCTCCAGGTCTGATGGGAGCTGGTAATCAAAATGGTTTTCGCGGTCTCTTGACTATGCAGACAGTCGCCTGTGGCACCACCCCTTCCTCTTTCCTTGCCAGACTGGACACCCTCTGTAATGCCTTCTGTCATTTTGCTACCAATTCACCTCCTCACACTCATCATTGCTCCCTGTACATCTCTTTCCATCCTCCCACTACCTTCATGTCACCAGTCCCACTCTGCCTCTGTATTTATTTATTTATTGACGTCTCGGATTACAATACCTTTGAGCTAGAAGCTCACTTACAGAGGTTCCATGTCATTAGGATACAAACAATTTAGACAACATACAATTGTTTACAAGCATAACATACAAATCTTTGAAAATTGTAGTAAGCAGTATTAAAACAAAGGGATAATCAAAGACATGCAGAGACATAACTACTTATGGTGGTGAACAGTGCTTTAAATATAATCAAGAGGAGGGGGAATATAGAGAAAATGATGGGACAACAATGTGAAGAATGTCCGCCACATGGGCTTTGTCCTAGGCAGGTAGGATAGAGGTGATGTGATGGAGGAGGGACAGGGTTGATAGGATGTGGGAAGCAGGGAGGAAGTAAGAGGGGTCCAGTTGTGTGGGGGTAGGGTGCAAGTGCATGGGTTGTACAAATTTCCAGTGGCACACTGTGGCTCTTTAGGAATTGCAGTCACAACTACTTAATGATATAAGGTGAGAGCGTAGTTTTGTTTTGAAAGAATCAAGCTTTCATTGCTAAATACTTGTTTGGGTTCATTTCTTCCTACCTTTTCTCACTCCTCTCCCCTGTCTACTCTTCTTCATGATCTACATGCTCCAGGCACTACTGTACCTTCTCCATTCCCCACCATCACTCTATTGCTGGGCAAGCAGCCTTCTCCTACCTTCTACTGTCCCTCTGGAAACTGCTACCCTCCTCCTTTTGACTCCACCCTCACTCCCTGCCTTTAGATACCTGAAATGGCCTATTCCTCCACCCCCTGCACCTGTTACTCCCCCTCTTGACCCCCCCCCAGACTTCTTCTATTTTTGTCCTGACACCACCTCCACAATGCCTCCCTAATTCAGGACTAACTGTGCTCTTGCACTTGGCCTGTCCTCCATATTCAAGAAGAACTGTGACCTGTCATGCGCTCCACACTTCAAGCATTCTTGTACGTTTTGTACAGAATGCAGTTGTGAACTTAATTGTCTCATCACATTTCATTCTTTGGTGTTGATAGCCTGTGTTTTTTTGTATTTTTGAATGCCTTGCAATATTCTGTTCTGTTTTGTATCTTCTCCTCTTCCCCCTTCTCAGGTCACACCTGGAAATGAGCCTCTGCTCAGCGTGCCTTTCCCAGTTACCAATTTTAAAATAAATAAATAAATAAATAATCAATAAATAGGTGGCCCTGTCTTTCTGACTGACTAGGTTTGGTTTCCCTATTACCACTGTAGCTTCATAGCTATAAACAATCCTCAGTATAATTTCCATATAACCAAATTATACCTACATTGGCTACCCAGGCAGCTGCATACATTAGCACAGAATCCTAATTGCTCTTACTATATTAAAAGTTTATTGAGTTTCCAACATAAACACAGTACGGCACATATTAACAAAAATCTGTCTGGGGCTCAAAATGTCACCCTTTGAAGATACAATTCTATTTGAAAATTGATATCCAACAGCAGAATTCCTATAACAATAGGTCTGGATAGGGTAAAGAGTAGACAATCTAATACAGGTATCACAATATCTCCAATAAGCAGTAAACAATATACAATAAACAACAAATGACGCATTTATGTCAAGATGAGAGTACAGTTACAGGTGCAATTTATATGTAAGTGCAATAGCCTTCACTATTGCCAGGGAGACTAATTGGTGGGAGGAAAGTCAATAAGTCTGGGGTGGTGGTGCAGATAAGATCTACCCAGTGTGGTCCCCTGACTACTTGGGGATAAGTAGACAGGCATGAAGTGCCCATCTGGGATCCTGTAATATGGCATGGCTGGATATGCACCCCATGTGGCCATGTATGTCTCCATTTCATGCATCATTGACAAGTAGACCCTCTCATAACTGACCATTTTCCCCAGTTCCAGGAGCCATTCAGTAACTTTCTGTGCTTGCTGTGTTCTCCAGCGCTGTAAAATCATCTATTTTACTGTTATAAGGGCTCCCAGGAAGCAGATCTAAGCAGCATGGGCAATATTATCCTGTGTCTGCTTCCTCCAGGAGCTCTCTCATAACTAGTGGAGCTGTGACACTGACTGTAGCTATTCTTGAGCAGGTAAAAACCTTTAAATACCATGGCCTAATTCTCAACAGTACTCTGTCATTCGCTGATCTTGTGGACCATCTAATTAAGGTTGTAAGTGCAAGATTTGGCTTCCCCTATTAGCACAGGAGAAACTTTCTACCCAAGGTAAAGACATTCCTTGTTCAGTGCTTTATTATAAGCAACACTGACTAAGGTATTGTGGTCTATAGATCTGCAAATGACAGTGTGCTGTCCTGGCTCTGGGGGCTGTTGGATAGGGCCTGCTGCTTTGCACATGACCTCAGAATAGATGCATACCTGTATCCAGTACAACAATCTGAACTGGCAAAACATCAAATACTTGTACCTTGATAATAAATATGCTACCAGCAACATGGCATGACACTTCCTGCTACTACCTGACACGAGAACCTTGTTGTATCAAAACCTTCTCATTTCGAGTTGTCAGATACTGGAATGACATGACAGACATGTTAAGAGATGCGACTCCATTGCATCACAGCTGCTGGCTATGCTTACTGCCTCCAGAATATGTAAATGCTTCCAATGATCACATTGTAATCTTTACAATGTGTTTTTTGAATACTTGTACCTGTTTTGGCTTAAAACCTATAACCTACTTCTAAAACTGTACTTTGTTGTTACTTATAATTCTCTGTATACATGTACTTAATGTCAGTGTACCTGACTGAATCTTTTGAAAATAGACACTTGTCTAATGTATTGTATGTAAAATAAAAACTAAACTAAACTGGGTATGCTGGAGGAGTAGGAGTCTGAGTCTCAGATGTGGGTCCCCACACCAGGGTCATAGTGATTGGACCATGCTCTGACAGATATAGTGGAGCTATTGTGGAGAAGATCAATGATTTAGTAATGTCAGGGGAGATGAGCCAGAAATCCAGTCTACTGGATGTGGAGTATGTAGCCAAAAAATAAGTGTACTCCAGTCTGGCTCTTGGATATGGAGCAGGTGCCAGGCATCTGTTTACAAACATTCAGCCATCATGTCTTTGAGGGCTGCCTGTGCATTGACATGAGGTTCAGGGTGCCCACTGCATGTATTAAGGCATGCTTCTAGGGTTAGATTGAAATCTCCCCCACCACTAAGAGGTGGTTTGGGTCCAGCAGTTGGCAATCACCTGACTTAGGTCTTGAAAAAGGGCTTATGTAAATTATGTGCATAAACTTTGGCTATTAACACCAGGCCTGTAGGGGCCTCCATTTTAACCAGCACCCAATGACCTGCAGTATTAGAGGCTCGGTGCACTACTTTCCAGTAAAGTGATTTATGGAATTAAATCCACACACCAGCTGTGGAGGAGAGGGGCACAGCTGTGCAACTCAGATCCAACTCACTCCTTACAGAGATTCAGGGCTTCTGCAGATTGTAACTTAGTTGCCTGAAAGAGCACAAACTGTGCTTTCAACGTCTTAACTCATTCACACCTCAAGAGTTCTTTGGGACTTCTACCACTTGTGCCCTGTATACTCTCAGCACTGCATCCTGGGCCTTTCTAAGCAAAATCAAGCCATAATCAGCATGCCACAAACAAATGTGACTACCTCTTGAACTGTAAGTGCTACACACAGAGTATGAGTGGCAGAGTTGTACAGCACAACGTAACCTTTCCAATGGTGCTATGCAATCAGTTGTAATCAATGTACTTTTTATTTTATACTAGCTGAAATACCAAACAACTGATTTTTTTCTGAAGTTTTTCAAGGTGCTTAGGTGACACATGAGAGACAAATGTCAGCTATGCGCACCATACCTTAAACAAATGCAAATAACTCCTAAAGTATATGTGGTAGACACAAAGTATCAGTGGCAAAATTGTTCAGCACAACATAACCTTTCTAATGGTGCTATGCAATCAATTGTAATCCATTTAGTTTTTATTTTATAGTAGCTGAAATACCAAACAACTATTTTTTTTCCAGATTTATTCAAGGTGCTTAGGTGAGGCTTGAGAGACAAATGTTAGCGATGCACACCATATCTTAAACAAATATGAATAACTCCTAAAGTATACATGATAGACACAAAGTATCTGCAGCAAAATTGTTCAGAGCAAAATTACCTTTCTAACGGTGCTATGCAATCAATTGTAATCCATTTAGTTTTTATTTTATAGTAGCTGAAATATCAAACAACTGTTTTTTTTCCAGATTTATTCAAGGTGCTTAGGTGAGGCTTGAGAGACAAATGTTAGCCATGCACACCATATCTCAAACAAATATGAATAACTCTAAAGTATACATGATAGACACAAAGTATCTGCAGCAAAACTGTTCAGAGCAAAATTACCTTTCTAACGGTGCTATGTATTCAACTCTAAGCAATTTTGTTTGTTTAATAGTTAGGTAAAAACTGCTGACTTCCTCAGACGTTTCTAGGCCTGAGTGAAGGTTAGTTGAGTACGTCTACAGGCGTTATTGTCCTGAGTGGCTATGCTTTCAGACACCTCCTACAGACGTCTGTAGGCCTGAATGAGTTAAGTCTACTCAGTATTCTTTTCTGCTTTACCAGTGGATTTAAACCCTTAACATTCCAGGAAATATACTTTAAGGAAGCCATTCATAAAAGCTATTTAGGCAGGAGGCTTGTTGATGGTGTCCTAAGTCATTCAGTGGTAAATAAAAGGAAAGAACCTTCTTGAATCTTGCACCTCTAGGGTAAACTAGCCAGAAAATGTTATAGCCATACATCAACATCATTGCAATAGCAAGCAAACATTGAATAACATTGTTATTTTTGACATTTTTATTTATTTTATTTAAATTTTGGTGACCGGGTAGGCCCACTGAGACCGTATCGGTCCCTTTTTCAGGGGCGACCAGGGGTTAATTACAGTCAACAGTACAATAAGAAGTAGGAACAATTCAAGGGAAAGTGTGCATATACAGACATTAAAATCAGAACATATAGTACAATCACAGGCAGGTTAGGTAACGTTTAGAATAACATGGGGTAAACACTAGTTTCACAAGAGTGGCAGTTACATAAGGTTCTTTTATCAGGTCAGTTTTACGGGTTACAATTTCAAGTGTTTCAGAAGCAATAAGATTCAACTGAAATAGGATACCAACCTGTTAGGAGGCAGGTTTTTAGTATCAGAGGTGGAGTGCTGTTTTCTATCCTCAGCAGTGGCATGCACAGAGGCTTAGCTCTTGAAGGTATATCTTTAGGCCTTTTTTAAAACCCCCAAAGGAGCTGCTGTCTTGAAGATTGCTAGGTAGGCCATTCCATAGGGACGGGATGTAATTTTCGAATGACCGAAAATCTTGACTTGTTCGGACTTAGATGGAGGAGTCGATGACACGAGGATCTAAGTGTTCTTTTAGGCTGCTTGAGTACTAAGGTACAACTCAGGCTGGGGGGAGCATCCATTTGTAGAAGCTTGAAATCCAAGCATAGGGAAGTGTAAGCCAGTCTGCCCTCCAGGGAGGGCCAATTCAGTGTGTCGAGTATATTACAGTGGTGTTCTAGTGGCTGAGCTCTCAGGGCAAAGCGTCCTATTCTGTGGTACAATTTTCCTAGCTTTCGCATCTCTGTGTTTTGCATTGAATGTAGCACTGGGGCACCATAAAATAAGGTGGGCAGGAGCATGCCTGAGGCTATCTTTAGCCTGGATGCCTGAGTGAGAAAAGGGGTTAAATGGTACATGAGCCCAAGCTTTTGATTTAGCACCTTGGTTAATTGTGCAACATGAACCTTGAAAGAGCAGTCTTGATCGATATAGACTCCCAGGTATTTGATGCAATCCACCACCTCAATAGGATGGCCACTGGACAAATAAGGGGATAGTAGACATGTTCTGTTGGGGACCAATTTACTGGGTCCGAATAGGATGGCTTTGGGTTTTTTCTCATTTAGGACTAGCCTATTTGTCAGGAACCAAGTTTCCAGTAGGGAGAGATTGTGGTTCAGTAGTTGGTTTAGCTGTACAGCATTTGAAGCAGATCTGTATAGTACTGCATCATCTGCATAGAGGATCACTTTTGCTCCACCACAGTGATTTGGTAGGTTGTTGATAAACAGGAAGAATAGAAGGGGCTCCAGTATTGAACCTTGGGAGACACCCTCAGCAATGGAGCGCTTGCCTGACTTCACCCCCTGCCATCTGATTATCTGAGATCTGCCTTGCAAGTAATCTTTAAAACACTGTGTTCAGTGGTTGTCCAGTCCGAGATAGCTAAGCTGCTGGATGAGCAATTTATGGTCTACTAGATCAAAGGCCTTGGTAAGGTCTATGAAGACTGCACCAGTAAGTTGGCCTTTGTCTTGGGCAGCAAGGATGTAGGATGTTAGACTCAACAGGACAGTATCAGTACCGTGTTGTTTTCTGAATACATGTTGTCGTGGAGTGAGGAGGCTATGTTGTTCAGCATATGCCTGGACTTGTTGGTATACAAGTCTCTCAAGCATTTTATTTAGTGTGCAGAGAATAGAAATTGGTCTATAGTTTTCAACTAGCTCACTGGGTCCTCCCTTAGGGATCGGGGTAACCAAAGCTGTTTTCCAAGCTGAGGGGACTTTGCCTTCCATCAGCGACCTATTGAACAACCACATGACTGGCACGGCAATTTCTTGGTCAGCCAGTCTGAGTAACCTGGGTTCAACCTTGTCATAGCCTGGAGAACCATTTGTCTTAATGCTCCTAATGAGCTTTAGGACCTCAGTTTTTGATGTTAACCTAAGGTGAAAATTAGGTGATAAGGGGAGATTCAACGAGTCATCCGAAGATGGCTGTTTTGGGCTGCAGGGATGAACCCTGTACTTGCCAAGGACAGTGAGGAATTCATTAAAGGCATTTGCAGCATCTTGTGGGTTTGTGTGGTGGACATCTCACGCAACAATGTCACAGGCATTTTGCGTGTGGTGGCCTTTCAGGAGTGCGTTTATTTGGGACCAGAATTTCTTGGGGTTAGAGAGATTTTTTGCTTGTAGGTTCTTAAGGTACTGTCACTTGGCCTGTTTTAAATCTTTTTTACATGAGTTTCTGAGCATTTGGTAATGGACTCATTCATTGGTTAAATTAGTGGACTTGTACCTGCCCCACGCCCTGTCCCTTTCCCTCATTAGTTTTTTTTAGATCACGTGTCAGCCACCTAGACTGTTGTCCTTTGACTCTCATTTGTTTTAGAGGGGCGTGTTTGTTGGCGGCCGAGAGGAAATTCTTGGTGAAAAAGGCCAGGGCAGAGTCCAGGCTGGGGGCAAGATTAATTTGAGCCCAGTCAATTCCGACAGGTATCCCAGAAGACGTAGCATCAAAATTGGAGTAGTCGCGTGCCAGAAAGGTACGGGGAGGTGGAGTTGGATAGTCATTTTTCCATATACCAAAGATGGGGGCGTGGTCACTTAAGGAGTCGGCAAAAGTACCGGCCAGCTTGAATCTATTGGGGTTAGACACCAGTAGCCAATCAAGGGTGGTGTGGCTTCTGGATTTTGAATTCAGTCTTGTTGGTTCATGGATTAATTGGGTAAGCTTGGCCTCTAGCAAGCTGGACTTAATGTCAGTCTTAGTCGAGGGGCCCCAGTGGAGATTAAAGTCACCCATGATTATTTTCTCATTGGGAGGCAGGTAAGGGATACGCTTAGTAAGGGCCTTTAGTGCTTCCGTCACAATCTTAGGAGGGTGGTAAACACATCCTTTTAATAGTGGCTTTGTACCCCCCAGTAGTACTTTTACAAATAGTGTTTCGCAGCCCTCATCCGCCTTTGCTGGAATCTCTGCTAAGGATGCCGTTAGTGATTCCTTAGTATATATGATAACCCCTCCACCCTTTTTTTCCTATTCTGTCTTTTGGAAAGGTTTTGAATCAAGGGATCCTAATCTTGTGTGCTAAGATCATGGGTTTGAGCCATGTTTCAGAGATGGCTAATATGTTAGGGGAGTGTAGGTCCACCCAGGCTTCGAGCTCTTGCAGTTTAAGTCTGATATTATTAATACTGATATGCACCAGTTTCAACCCTTTAGTGTTGGTCCAGCAGGGCAGAGAGGGAGTTACATTTGGGATATTTGTGCAGGGCGGACCTGGGTTTGTTTCAATATCCCCTGCTAGCAGGAGCTTTAGGAGAAACCATACCTTCTGGAACGCCTTGGATGGGCATTGTAAAGACAGGTGTTTGTTTAATTTGAGGAGTGTTGCACAGGTGTAGCAATGACCATTATTCCTGATACTGTTCAGAATAAGCAGGCTAGGGTAGTGGCTTAATTGAGGATAGACACAGGGATAATGAGTTAGTATGAGGCTAGGTGGCAGACTATAATTCACCTCGGAGTTTAACATTAGGTGGTCTGTATATAGTGTAAGAAAGATATAGCCACTCCCCAGAAGTTTGCCCAGCAGCATGTTTGGTATTATAAATTAATTTCTGACTACCTAGTTTATGATACAACTGGCAGTTTTGTGGGTAGCAGGCAATTTGGTAGGGAGAGACAGAGATACTTCCCGAGTTGCACAGTAATTTGCAGGTGGTGCAAAAAGGTTGGGATTAGAGAAAGCAGGTGCAGTGATGGCTAAACACCACTAGAGGGGGTATTGGAGTTTTGTATTGGGCACGGTAGCCAGAGGATCCTTTTGTTATAGCGGCCACTAGTGGACAGCTGTGATAACCTGCAAATGGAAAAGTCATCTGATAGGTTAATTTCAATCAGGTGCTTTATCCTATAAAAAGGAGTGACGACCAAGGGTGGTGGTGGGGACGGCTGGGCAGCCAATGCATAGCATTGGTGGGGTCCTCGCTTTGCCGTTTGCACTCCTCGCTCATCCTGGTCTCCTTTACCTGTGCAGATTTTTCGGTTTGAATTCGGCGCCTTTTGAGGGGGCAATCAGCGTGGGGCTTGGGAAGAGTCCGTCAGCTGTGGGGAAGGGCTGCTCGGTTGCCCTCTTGACCCAGAAGGCTCCCGGGGAGCAGGTTTGTCTCTGCAGAGAAGGAGGAAAAAGGTGAGGCTTTTATACAGATCCTATACAAAGCAGCAGACTAAAGGAGCATTGGGGTTGGGGATCACATATTCAATGCAGTTAAGGTTATTTTAGCCCAGCCCTGGTTAAGCTCATTATAGGACTTTCTAAACAAAGAGGGCTCAGGTGGAGACAAAGCAGTTTTTGCAGGCACTGGGGTTTGTAAGGTTAAAAGGTGCAAAGGCAGTAGATGTTTAGCAACTTGGATAATCAGGAAAAACATTTTCTCTGGCACTATAAGTTTCACTGATTCAGTTTAAAATAAAGGTCACGGTCACAGAACGAGCTTACTATGGCATTTGATGTTTCACTATTAAGGTGCTCTGCTACTTCCTTACAATTCACAAGTACACAGGGAGAAAAATTGAGGGAAAAAAAACAATCAGCACTCATGTGGCGACTGAAAATAAAGTTTAAGTCTTTCAGTAAAACAGATCCTACACAAAGCACCAGACTAAAGGAGCATTGGGGGTGGGGATTGCGTATTCAATGCAGTTAAGGTTATTTTAGCCCAGCCCTGGTTAAGCTCATTATAGGACTTTCTAAACAAAGAGGGCTCAGATGGAGACAAAGCAGTTTTTGCAGGCACTGGGGTTCGTAAGGTTAAAAGGTGCAAAGGCAGTAGAAGTTTACCAACTTGGGTAATCAGGAAAAATATTTTCTCTGGCACTACAAGTTTCACTGATTCAGTTTAAAATAAAGGTCACGGTCACAGAACGAGCTTACTATGACATGTGATGTTTCACTATTAAGGTGCTTTGCTACTTCCTTACAATTCACAAGTATACAGGGAGAAAAACTGAGGGAAAAAAAACAATCAGCATTCGTGTGGTGGCTGAAAATAAAGTTTAAGTCTTTCAGTAAAAATGGCGCTCTGCCATTTGCACTCCTCGCTCATCCTGGTCTCCTTTACCTGTGCAGATTTTTCGGTTTGAATTCCACGCCATTTGCAGGGGGCGATCAGCGTGGGGCTTGGGAAGAGTCCGTCGGCTGTGGGGGAGGGCTGCTCAGTTGCCCTCTCGACCCAGAAGGCTCAAGGGGAGCAGGTTTGTCAGGTTGACATAGATAACATCCCTGGGTTCTGTTCCCAGTATGTCACATTATTTCTTTCCCACTACAGTTTGTGATTTTAATTGCTTAGCAGTGGCTAATTCTGCACCAAAAACATCTAATTGTCATTAGCAACAACTGTGTTAAAGCCACCATTTTAGAGGGCTCCAACTTAAACTGAGTTTGAGGTATGGTGTCTAGATTATGTACCCAGTAGAACCAGTCTGGGAACAGCAAACCAGTGGCAAAAGTGCCCCAAAGGCATACAACCAGCTGATCCAAGAAAATAGCGTATCTCCGCCAGTTAGTCCTCTAGCATAGAACCATGCTCCACCTCAGGTGTAACCTGTATAGGCAGAAAGCCCAAAGTACTGTACAGTGAACCTTCAAATATGGTAAGAGCATCAGTGCATTATAGAGGTAGGTGACCAATACAAAATAAAAATGATAGTGTGTCATGAGAGTCTGATCCTTGTTCCACTGCCTAGAAGGCACCTCTGGAGGCAACTGTAATTAAATGGGAGGGGGGAGACATCACAGTGTCAAAAAAATTGGCTATACTGGCCCTACATCTGAGGTGCATAGAGAAAAAGAGAGGGTGAATGGGGGAGTAGGAAAGGGGGAATATGGGCTGGCAAGAGGGGGAGCGGGAAGGGAAATAAATGATTCTGCACAGCATCCAGGAGGAGGTCACTACATCTGTGCCAGTCTTCTATGCCTTTGAGTTGATTAGTAGTGGCATATGCCCCAGCACAGTGAAAATATTTTTAATAGGATGGGTTACATCCTGCACGGAGGTACTGCTGTCAGAGTGGAAATAACATCATCCCAAAAGCAAAGACAAAGTGATAGGTACTGAGCATATAGACAACTGCCATGTTGTAAGGTCATGGGGGGCAGGCTTTCTGTGTCTTTGGTGACCACTCCACCAGCTGACCTCATGCCTAAGGACCCTGGGTGGGAGGGGAAATAAGAGCAATATAACTATGCTCCGTCTTTTATAGATACAGAAGAGCAGTACCTGGTTTAAGTTCCCCCACAACTCTGGACCAAGTCTGCATGGGGGGTAATAGTCCATTCGACCATCTCAGTATGTGGGGGGGTGCACTCTTGTACCCTCTCAAGCAACAGACATAGACTGAAGATATAGTTACCAGGTCACAGATGGGAAAAGGGAGGAAGCAGCAGAGAGTGGCATGAATAGGTATGAGTGGGAAGGGGTAGGGAGGGAGAAAGGGAAGTGGGATCACCTTCTATCAGTTATTCTGGTAAATCGGGTCCCCCCCCAACTTGCAGATAGTTGTGAGCATACCTCAGTCTCAACTGTCTTGATTTTCAGGGACTTCCCTCATTTTGCCCCTTAAAATTGCTCTGTCCCAGCCATCCCGGTGGCACTGAGTGTTGAAGCGCTGGACGCCACACCTCGTGCTGCTCCAGTGACCCGGGTTCGGGAGTGAGCTCGGTTCACCGGGGGTCGGCTGGGGGAAGAGGGCTTGGATTTGGATTGAGATGCCAGCTGGCAGCTCTTCTTTCCTGGGGGAGGGTCAGTTGCATTGTGCAGCTCTGGTGGCAACTATGGGGTGTGGCTAACACGGTGCACATTACAAGGGGATGGGGGCCATGGTGGATGTCCTGCAGGTGGGTGAGGAAGCACACCCACTCTGCACTGGATGTCACTGCACGTTTGCACCCCAGGACCACGGAAAACAAGAAAAAACCCTTCTCTTGGTAGGTGAAGGTGGGTCCTATGGCCGACCTCCATGCCCAATGCCTGGTCCTTAAGCCTACCTCCAGTGCTCCCTTCATTCTCTGGTTGCCTGTCTAAATTGTCAGAAAGGTCATGAAGAGGAGCCTGTGGTCCCACCCCGGGGGGTTTAGATCCAGGGGTTGGGGACCAAGGAGCAAAGCGGGTATCATCCCTATTGGAAGATAAGGCTGGGGGCTTCAGGCTGGGAGGGATAAGGTCAGGCCAAGTATCCACACAGGAGAGAGTCCAGAGGTCAGTGAGGAGGAGGATAAAGTGAGTGTAAAAAAAAATTGATCTGTCCCTCATCTATCCCTCATTGAAATTGAGCTGCCCACACAGAGAATGAGCTGTACATTTAAATCTTAAAGCAAAAACATATGATATTCTAAGTTGCTAAATCAAAAACAAACTTTTTACAGGAAAAGACAATTGTTTCCACAGTATTATGAGCTTATATCTCCATGTTTGAGGATGTGTCCCTTATTCTGTGGTTCAGTGTCCCACAGTTCCCTCATTTTAAGTGTCTGTGTCCCTCATCTCAGTGAAACAAAGGCTGAGATATGAAAAAGAATTGCCCTTATTTGTGTTTCTGCATTCACCCTTTCCAAAAGCTGGGGGGTGCAGTTCTATGCAGATCGGGCGGTGCTGTGCAATGCCAGATCTATCAAGAACAAGTCAGCAATTATTGCTCATCTTGCTGCAACATCTGATCTGGCTTGCATTACTGAGATCTGGCTGGATGAAAGTGCCAGACCTGTGTTGGAATCAGCTGTTCTAGTCGGGTACTCGGTGGTACATCACCGAGAGGGATCTGAGTGGGGAGGGTGGGGGTGGAGTAGCAATCTGTTTTAAATCAGACTTGAACCTCAGATTCTTCCTGGTGGGAACAATGAGATATTTTGATTGTGTAGCTATTCAAAGGTTTGCAAGTATAGGTTGCAGGATCCTTCTTATCTACCAACCTCCAGGGGATGGAAAGGAATTCCTGCAGAAAGTTGCGGACTTCATTGCCGAACTGGTGTTGGAGTCACCCAGATGGATTATTCTGGATTACTTCAATGCATGGGTTGATGATGAACTCTCGCAGTTTGGGCAAGACTTCCTTTAACAAATGTGTTCATTGGGCCTGACACCGGTTGTTACCTCTACAACCCATACTCATGGCCATTCGTTGGACCTCGTCTTCCTGCTGGGAATGGAGATTTCTGATTTTATGATGAAGTTAATCATGTGGTTGGACCACCATACTATGAGGTTCTCATTTGAGGCCCCCCCCCCAATAGACCTTCCCCTACGGAGATGCTCCAGTACCGCCCTTTGAGGGGTGTGACCCCACAAGGTCTGATGGCAGTGCTGGACCTATACGGTTTGATGAGTGCATGCGAGGAGCTGGGGGAATTGGTGCTGATCTATAATAAGGTTATTACTGAGGCCCTTGACTCTATTGTACCTGTCTGTGTTTGACCCCCACCTGCTGTGTATGAGGCAAGAACCCCTCAAGTTGGAGGCTGGTACTGCTACTACCTAACACATAAAACACACAAAAAAACTACACTAGTATTAGTAGAATTGGAGCAAAAGATAACTGGAAGTGAATGTGAATATGGTTGAAAGTGGGGTTATGCCAGCATTAGTAGAAAAAAAATGGATTAATATCGATGTTAACATTTTTTGTCAGTTTGGGGCTATTTACAGAAATTAACATTTATTGATGGATACCGAATTTACATTGGACACTGACACGTCTAGTTATAAATCAGTGAGCTGTACATCAAAGGACTCAGTCACAGAATAGAAACATAGAAAGGTAGAAGTTGTCAACAAATAAAGCGCCTTTTGGCCCATCCAGTCTGCCCATTTTCCCTAGCTACTTTGCCATTGCAGCCCTTGTACAAGATCCAGTCACCCAACCCCCTTGTGTTTTTTTCAAGGTCCCCTTGTATCTGGTCCATGCATGCTTGAATACTGCGACTGCTTTGGCACCTACCACCTCTGCTGGGAGGCCAGTGAAGGCTTCCACCACCCTCTCTATGAAGAATCATGAAGAATATAAAAAAGTTATGTTTTAATATGTCAGGATCTTTACGTATATAATACAATATACTACAGAAAGGCTATGGGGAACAGTAATTCATAAATGATAAAGACAGTGTTTGATCAGTAGGTTAGACACAGCAAAAAAACTATCTACTTGTTCTCTGTTTAGCAAGGTAGAATACCTTATCACACAAGACATTTTGGTGAATCAGAGCAGACCCAAACCTTAGATGATATCTCTTTGTAGCCCCAACCCTGAGTGTCTCTTTCAGGCTCTTCCAGACCTTATGATCCCCCCACACGCCCTTCCATGACACATGATCCAGTATGTCACACTGACATCATAGATTCAACATTCTTTGTGTCTCGAGATCTGGGTCCTCATAAAAAAAAAAAAATAGCCTGATCTCTCCTCTGGACTTTGTTTGTACAAATACATCTGCTTTTTGTCCCAAGCCCTATCTAGCTCAGTTGGAATGTCTGCTTAAAAACATGAAAATACCTTTTTCCCCTTTGCAACTTTCCCATAAACTGGCCAAACATATTGTTAACACTCTCCAGATATAGCTGGTCAGTTTTAGCAAAGACACTGATAAAAACATCCTGGCCTTTTCCCAGGGATATCTCCTTTGTGATTGCAGCTGCTAAATTCTAACTGATACCCATGCAGAAATAATTAAATAAAAAAAATATAGTAACAGGTATACATAGTAAATTATTACATCCACCCCCTCACCGAAGAAATTAAAAAAAACTTTTAACAGCTTTAAATGATTTTTGATTTTCATGTGAGCTGGCTGGCTCCAACTGCTATGCCCTCAGTTCGCTCCATGTATGGCCCCCACATTGATTTCTCCTAGCGTCTCTCCTACTGTACTTAAGAAAAACAAGGGCACTAGCTTTTGTCTGGACAGCCCATCTGCATTGTCATACTGCTGCCTGCTGCAGTGCCTAGTGTCCATATTGTAGGACTGCAGCACCAGGCTCCACCTTAACAATTTTGAGTTCTGGTCACTGGTTCTAGCAACCACATGAGGGGGCTGTCATCAGCAACTAGTGTGAACTCTCTGCAATACAGATAAGGTTGCAGCTTGTGCAAAGCTCAGACAATCCCTAGACATCCTTCTGTATTGTGGTGTATGCCTCCTCTCTTGGCAGCAGCTTCCTGCTCAGCTAAACAACTGGTTGCACCTCCTGAGTGTGCAGCCTGATTCAGAACTGCACCTAGCCCAAGAACAGATGCATCTACATGCACAATGAAACAGGTGCTTGATACAACACTTCCTTCAGCTGATATAAGGTGGTATTACAGGTTACTGTCCACTGAACCTTTTTGGGCATTTTTTTCCTGCTGAGATTGAGCAAGGGTTTGGCCATGCTGCTGAATTTGGGCACAAACTCATGGTAGTATCCTGCTTTCCCTAGAAAGGCCATACCTTCCTCTTGGTCATGGGCATAGCCCATCCCTGGATTTCCTCAATTCTCACTGGCTTGATCCGGATGTAAACACTCCACACCCTATCCCAAGGTATGACACTTCTGCCATTTCTATCTGACATTTCTCCAACTTGACTGTCAGCCCATTGGCCAGAAGTTGGCAGAACACCTTGGTTATGTGCCTGATGTGATCCTACCACCTCTGGCTATAGATGGCGATGTCATCCATGTATGCCAGAGTGAAGCCTCTGGCCAAATTCAGAATGCAGTCCATGAGCCATTGAAAGGTGGATGACACATGCTTCATCTTGAATGGCATTACCCTGAACTTGGATAATCCAAACAGTGAAGAATGCTGACCTTTCACTGGCTTCAAAGGTCAGGGGTACCTGTCAATAGCCCTTTGTCAGATCTATAGTGGACAAGTAAAGGACTCCCCCTAACCTCTCTAGGAACTTATCCATCCTAGGCATGGAGTATGTGTCTGACTCTTTGCAGCTATTGAGCTTGCAGTTATCAATGCAGAACCTCATGGGTTCTGTCCTTTTTGAGAATCAGTACCACTGAGGAAACCCAGGGACTAATGGACTCCTGGATCACCAAAAGAGAAATATAGAAACATCAAATGTGCCAGCAGATAAAGACCGTTTGACCCACCTAGTCTAACCATTTTTCACTGCCTATAGTATCACCACAGATCCTAATAGATCTTTGCCCCATTCACCCCCTTCTCTTTCCCTAAGATTCCCCTTATGCCTATCCAATGCACCACTGTTTTTGCCCCACCATCTATGCTAGAAGACTGTTTCCAGTTTAAAGTTCTCTGACATATCCCCCCCTCTACCTCCACTCTTCCAGGGTGTACATATTTAGGTCCTCAAGTTTCTACTCATAGGGCTTCTGATAAGTACTCTGCACCATTTTAGTTGCCTTCCTCTGGACCACCTCCACTCAATGTACATCCAGAGATGTGGTCTCCAGAAATGGACACAGTACTCTAGGTAGGATCTTACTAGTGATCTGTACAGAGTCAATATCACCTCCTTTTTTCTGCTGGTGATACCCCTTCCTATGCATCGTAGCATCCAACTAGCCTTCCCAATTGCCTTGTTGCACTACCTGACCACCATTACGTCATCCAGTATGATTATCTTCAGGTCTCTTTCCTGCTTCATGGTTATCAATACCAACCCTCACAGTTTGTATTCTGCTTCTGGGTTTCTGTGCCCCAAGAGCATTACTTTGTACTTTTTCACATTGAAACCCTGCTGCCATAAACTTGACCACTTCTCAAGTTTTCTCAGGTCTCTGCTCATCCTTTCCACACCCCTGGAGTGTCCACCCTTCAGCAGATTTTGGCTAAACCTGCAAAGAGGCAGACCTTCCCTTCCAGCTCCTCTGCAATGTCACTTATATGAGGTAAAGATATCAAAGAGGACCAGTCACAGCAATGATCCCTGAGTCACCCTGCTGGTCACTTGCCTTTCCTCAGTGTGATCTCCATTTACCTCCACCCTCTGTTGCCTATCCCCAACCAATTTCTTACCCAGTTTACCACCTTTGGGCCCACTCCTAAACTACCCAACTTGCTTACCAGCATCCTATGTGGAACAATGTCAAAAGCCTTACGGAGGCTAGGTAGGCAACATCCACTGCTCCACCCTGATCTATTTCCTTGGTCACACCCAGTCAAAAAAATATGTCAGATTCATTTGACATGATCTCTCCCACCATGAATCCATGCTGCCTCGAGCCTTGTTTTTCTTTTTTTTAATTAAATCATTTATTTAGCACCCAATCTGGAGTCTTTGGGCTCTTTACAAAGAGTAGAGGCATAAGAGACATACAAAAAAAACATACAGGGTCAAAAATAAATACAAACAATAAATAAATCAACAACAAATAAATAATAAGATCAGGCTGTAGCTACCTAAAAAAGGCTTCTCTAAAAAGGTGTGCTTTCAGACCCCTCTTGAAAGCCTCCACTGATGGGGCCTCCCTCAGAGATCCGGGGAGTGGGTTCCAGAGATCCACCTCAAATGCACCATCTCTCAAAGTTTTTTGCCTGTCCCTTAGAACCACTAGAAGGCCTTCGATGGAGAAGCGGAGCGAGTGCACCGAGACAGCAGGGGTCAGAATGTTTTTTAGGTAGCTAGGCCCTAAGCCATATAGGCCCTTATAAGTGAGAAATCCCACCCTGAAGATGAGTCTCCATTTAACAGGCAGCCAGTGCAGGTCACACAGGACTTGGGTCACATAACATGACCTGGAAAGGTCTGTCAGCAACCTGACCACTGCACTCCACACCATCTGCAGTTGGTGGGGGTTACTTCCACTAAACCTGAAGTAAAGAATATTACAGTAGTCAAGCCTTGATGTGACAAAGGCATGTGCCAGAGTGGGGAGGTCACCAGGTGGAATTAGGGGTTTAATCCTGGTGACATTCCTTAAGTGGTAAAAACTACTCTGGATGATGGATGACACCTGAGCTTCAAACGTCAACCCGCCATTGAGGATGATGCCAAGATTTCTCACCCTTGTGGATGCAACCAGTGGAGTAGGGACAAGGAAAAATCCTGTTCCTGACCCGGTAGCAGCCATATCATGCCGGTGACCAGGCTCAATCACAAGTACCTCTGTCTTGTCATGGTTCAGTTGCAGCTAGTTTGAGGACATCCAAACCTGGATTGCAGATAGGCGTTTATTTAGCACTTCCATGGCACTACTTGTTCAGGGAGCAAAGGACATATACAGTTGGGTATAATCTGCATAACAATGAAAACCCAGACTGTAATGTCTAATGAGATCACCCAGTGGTAGCATATACACCGTGAACAGCACTGGCAAAAAGATCTAGCCTTGAAGAACTCCACAGGCAGGAGTTTCAGATGGAAGGAGAAATCCCCCATCACTACTCGTTGCATCCCGCCTGTGAGAAAGGACTCAGATCAGCTGATGACAGTACCGGTGAGTCTGCAATACTCTTTAAGGCAATCCAGAAGCCCAATGTGGTCCACAGTGTCAAATGACGAGGAGAGATCAAGGAGAACAAGAATTGACTGATTTCCTCCATCTCTCATCCTAAGGAGGTTATTTTGCACCTTGACCAATGCCATTTTGGTGCTATGCCATGCCCTGAACCCAGATTAGAATGGCTCATAGATGTCAAAGGCCATGAGGTATGCCTCGAGCTGCAGAGCCACCACTTTTTCAACAACCTTCCCCAAAAATGGGAAGTTGGGGATAGGTCAATAATTCGCCAAGATGTTAGGGTTGAGTGATGGGCTTCTTCAGAAGGGGCTTCACCAACTACTCTTTCAAGGCATCAGGGAAGAAACCCTCCAAGAGCGAGCACTGGACTATCTTGGTGAACACTGGACTAATGGACTCAGCACATCCCACTAGGAGATGAGTTGGGCCCAGGTCCAGTTCACAAAAGGTGGACCACAGTTTCAAGATTACCTCAATAATCTTAGCCACCTCCACCAGCCGAAACTCAATGGGGAATCAATAGGAGTGCCTCCACCTATGCAAGGACCAACACTGCAGGGCTGACCTAGCCCCACTGGGGAGATCTTGGACCAAATGGAGGACACCCTGTCATGGAAGAACTGAGCAAACTCCTCACGCAAAGTGAATGAAAATGCTTTTTTCAGCTACAGACAGGCAGGATGAAGTAGCCTGTCCACAGTCTGAAAGACCAGAGCTAGTCTGTTCTTCCCTGCAGCAATCTTCCATTGACAGGAACTCTGCCTTTTTATGATTGATTGCTCTTTGATATTCACCATAGCGAACTCTCAAAGCCAGCTTATCCTCCTCGGACCAGGTCCTCCACCAGCAATGCTCCAACTTCCAACCCTTGGTTTTCATCTCCTTGAGAGCCCCATCAAACCACAGGGGCCTCAAGCGAGAAGACCTGGGTCATATATGGACCAGCGCGATGGCATCAAGTGCCTTGAAGACAGCACTATTATAGGCTGTCACCACCTTGCACACACCAACCGGACATGCAGCACGTACACCAGAAAAGTCCATCACCTACAGAAGTCCCTCTGGGGACAGTCCCCTCAATGGGTGATAGTGGATCATCTCGACAAGGAAAGGACTGTCAGGTGAGCCCTGAATGAGAACTCTACTGTGCAGTGATCGGAACAGGTGACCGGATCAATCCTGCGGTCAGTGACCTCAAGCCCCAGTGAGAATACCAAATCCAAGGCATGTCTGTGGTGGTGAGTCACAGAAACAACTGCTTGTACGAAGTCCAATGATGTCATTATCTGGAGGAAGTCATGACCAAAATGTGAGAGTTTGTCATCGATCTAAGTGTTAAAGCCACCCAGAATCAACCAGCTGGGTGACTCCAACACTCTGTCATCCTCAAAGTCCACAACTTCCAGCAGGAATTAACCCTCACACCCAAGAGAATGGTACACAAGGAGGATCCTGCAACCAGCACCTGGATCCCCATGCACAGCCATGCATTCAAACAACAAGGTGGAACTCACTGGGTGCACAGAGAAGTTCAAGCTGTATCTAAAGCAAATGGCCACATCCCCACCCCTGCGTTCTCTCCTTGGGCAGTGCACTACAGAGTACCGGGTTGGGACCAATGCCTCCAAGACTAGACCTGCGTCATCCCCCAGCCAGGTCTTCATAATGCAAGCCAGATAAACTGAGAAAATCAAGTCCACCATAATTGCAGTCTTGTCCCTCATCTATCTAGCATTGCATAGCACAGCACTGCCCAAAGGGGACCAGTGGAGACTGCAGGCCCACTGGTTACCTTCCCACTTGGTCTGGTGGGAACCCTGGGGATGGGCACTAAACACATCTGGCCTCCCTCCAGGCTCTTTTACCCCAGGGGCTTCCTGCACCTAACCACCACAAAGTTGCTCACCCCCGCTGTAGCCCCAGCACTTTTCTGCCAGCCCACTCATCCCTTACCTATACCAATCACCAGACAGTGCCTTACCACTGCAGCTGGAAGGTGGGAGGTCAGTAAAGGTGCAAAGGTCATGCAGCAGAGATGCTGAATAGGTGATACAAGGGAGTCTGGAGCCCAGGCACATCCTAGAGCTGTTCCTTAATAATAAAATACCCAACTTAAATTTTCCCCCATCCTTAAATACAACCAAATAAATCCACAAATCAGTAAATCCCCATATAATCTAAAGCCCTACCTGTGCACCCCTCATTCACCCACTATTATTACATAGCCTACAACTCTAATAACATTCATATCAGCAATCAGACACTACCTACAATCCCACACACCACCTCCTTTGCAATAAACCCCTTCAACAACAAAATATTAAAATACATAACTTAGAAGTTTAAGGAGAATCCTTATTTATGGATTGTTTTGGAGTAAGGATAGCCACACCTAGGACTAGTAGTGCCTGGTTAAAGCGTAGTTGCAGAAAAACTGGAAAGGAACCGGCACCTACTAAAAGGTTCAAACACAATTGTACTGCTTCATTTCCAAAAGAACGTGCTAACACAGAATATTTAAAATAAGTGCAGATATCTTTAATATTCTGAGCACACAATACAGTATATCAAAACAAACTCACAATTCTTGTGTTTCAGCTCCAAATGTCCTTGTCCACGAAAATGTCCATGAAAATCCAGTGATCTGTATGTGAAGGACAGATTGCATTTGAGTAATGTGGGTGAGGGAGTCTTGAAACAAAGGCTTGGGGAGTACATAGCATCCAGGGTGGATTTAAACTAGGTATGGGGGAGGCGAGTGTGCAGCAGGTATGCAGGGCCACCAGATAGGGGAGCCAAATGAGCTAACCCCCCATGCTAAGAGGGATGGTACCAGGGTAGGGCCAAAGGGGGGAATCAGGATGAGGGGAAATGGCTTAAGGTAAGGAAGTGAACTGGGTGGAGGCTGGTCTCCCTGAATGCAAGGAGTCTGGGGAACAAAACAGCTGAGCTACAGGCTTTCTTGGCCATCAGAATGGTGGACATTGCTGCCATCATGAAGACTTGGGCCACACAATACCAGGACTTGGATCTGATGATCCCAGGATATAGGATATATAGAAAAGACAGAGGAATAGGGAGAGCAGGAGGAGTGGAAATTTTTGTTACAGAAGGGATAAGGTGTACAAGGGACGAGGGGGAGAAGGGTAAAACAGTGGCATTATGGATGCAGTTCCTTGATTATAAAAGTAGGATACTGTGGATGGGGGTGGTGTATAGACCACCAGTTCAGACAGATGAATTGGACAAGGAGTCAGTGGAGCAGATTAGAAGGGTATGCAGGAAGAAAAAATTACTCACCTTAGTAATTATGTTTCTTCTAGTGGAGTCTTGCTGTATTCTGACAATTGCAGTTAGGTCCTTCCTTTCAACTGCCCTGGAGAACATAGGGTTAACTTTTCTATGCATGGCATAGAATATTCATCTCAAGCTCAGTTGAAGCCTCTGCCTGTTGTTATTCTAACTGCAACCGTCAGATCTTTATGAGCAAAAACTCACTAGGTGTTCTGTGTGGAAACTGTAAAATTTTTAACTAGCCAACTGGCAGAAATATAATGTTTGTGGTACTCAAAGGAAGACAAGTCAGAAAACCCAAAAACAAAAACCAATCAAATGAAACAACATTCCACCCAAAGAAAAAGAGGGTGTAAAAGGGAGGGCATCTCTAGGGTGCCAACACTGCGCCTGCCCACCCACATCCCAAAATTCTAGGTTCTGAGAGGGGAGGTGGGGGGAGGTCAGAATACAGCAAGACTCCACTAGAAGAAACATAATTACTAAGGTGAGTAATTTTTTCTTCAAACAACATGAAGTCTTGCTGTATTCTGACAATTGCAGACTACCAAGCAGTACCTCCATGGAGGAGAGACAGAACCTACTTTGGAAACAGGCTCTGAAATACTGTTGTGCCAACTGAGCATCACTCCTAGCCTGATATCCAGAAAGTAATGCTTGGTAAAAGTATGGACTGTTTTCCAGGTAGCTGCTTGACAAATTTCTAAGAGAGAGACATCCCTGGCAGCAGCCAGGGAAGCAGCTGTACCTCTTGTGGAATGAGCCCTCAGGCCTGAGGGTGGAGTTCTACCCAGTTTTTCATAGCAGAATTGTATACAAGAAACAATCCACCTGGCAATAGATCTCTTGGTGGTAGGTTTGCCCTTCCCAACTTCTCCCTAAGTGAGGAACAACTGGAGGGATTCAAACCTGTGACCCTTGGTATGCTCTATGTATTAGCTAAGGGCTCTTTTAACATCCAAACTGTGTAGCCTTCTCTCTCCCAAGGAAGAATGATCAGTGAAGAAAACAGGGAGAGATATAGACTGATTGAGGTGGAAATCTGAAACCACTTTAGGCAAGAACTTTCTGTTAGTTCTAAGGACCACTTTATCTCTGTGAAAAGAGATGAAATCAGATTCCACTGACAAGGCTTGCAATTCACTGATACGTCTGGCAGAAGTAATGGCTACCAAAAACACAGTTTTCCAAGTAAAGTACTTAAGCTCTGCTGAGGACAAAGGCTCAAAAGGTGGTTGCATAAACTGAGAAATGCAAACATTAAGATCCCAAGCAGGAGCAGGATCCCTAAAGGGGTGATTGGTGTGAAGCAATCCCTTGAAAAACTTACAAAATACAGGATGGGATGACAGAGAGAAAGACTTGCCTACAGACAGGAAAGCAGAAACAGCTGCCAAGTGTACCTGGACCATATAATCCAGAACCGTAGGCAATTCAGCAGAGTCTGGAGAAATATTCTTCTTAGAACACCAAATGCTGAATATTTTCCTTTTGGAGTTGTATGTCTTTCTGGTGGAAGGCTTTCGAGAAGCCTTAAGGATATCCAGAATCCCTTGGGAAAGATGCAGATCTGCAAACTCTAACTCTTCAAGAGCCAAGCCTTGAGATTGAGAGACTGAAGATTGGGATACCAAATCCTCCCCTGAGACGATGTTAACAGGTTGTAATTCCTGAGAAGAGACAGGGAAAGATAGACTGCTAGGGACAGTAACAAGCGGTACCATGGCTGCCTGGTCCAGTCTGGAGCAATCAGAATTTCTTTGCATCGTTGTGACCTTATCTTGACAAGCACTTTGAACAGGAGAGGGAAGGGGGGAAAAGCATACAGGAATTTCCCTTCCCAGATCAGGATCAGAGCATCCAGGGGGACTGAGCCCAAGACTGGGGTCTGCAACAAAAAAGAGGAAATTGGTGATTGTCTGGGGCTGCAAAAAGATCTATCTCTGGAGTGTCCCATCTTGAGAAAATCACTTTCAACACCAGAGGATCTAGTGCCCATTCGTGATGGTCCTGGGATATTCTGCTCAGTGCATCAGCTAGGACATTGTCCTTCCCTGGAAAGTGAACTGCTATCAGAGAGGTTTGCAGGGAATAGGCCAGGGACCACAACTTCATTGCTTCTGTGCACAAGGCCATAGACCGAGTGCCTCCTTGCTTGTTGATGTACCACATGGTGGTGGTGTTGTCTGTTCTGACCTGAACCACCTTGTTCTGTACAGATTTGGAAAAAGCTTGCAGTGCCAGAAACACTGCTCTGAGTTCCAAGAGATTGATGTGAAGCAGAGATTCCTGAGGTGACTACAGTTCCTGGGTGGTAAGTTCCCCCAAATGGGCTCCCCAGCCCAGCAGGGAAGCATCTGTGGTGAGGGCCACTGAATGAGACTGAGTGACAAATGGAACCCCTTGCCTCAAATTGTCCTGATCCTGCCACCATTGCAGGGCTTGGATCAGAGTTCGAGTCGCTGGAATTAGTTTGGTAAGGGAATCCTTTCTTTGGAACCAAAAAGCTCTTAAGTGGAACTAAATGTCCCTTATTTGGAATCTTGTGCCTTGGACCACTGCTGTAGAAGCTGCCATGTGGCCCAGTAGCTGAAGAAAGTGCCTGCTGGTCAAGACACCTGAAGGTTGAATGAAGAGGCCAGTTCCATGAAGGTCCTTGCCCTTTCCAGGGGAAGGAAGACTCTTGCTTTTACCGTATCCAGCTCTGCCCCTATGAAGGTGAGGAGCTGCACTGGTTCAAGAACTGACTTTGGTAGGTTGAGAAGAAATCCTAAAGAAGTGAGCACTTGCTGGGTCACTTGCAGGTGTGACTTAACTTGTTCTGGAGACTGGCCCACTATGAGCCAGTCGTCTAAGTATGGAAAAATGGAAATCTTTTGTCTTCTTAGGAAGGCAACAACTACTGCCAGGCACTTTGTGAAAACCCTTGGGGCTGATGTTAAGCCAAAGGGCATTGCTCTGAACTGATAGTGGCCTGAGGGCAACTTGAACCTGAGGTACTTTCTGTGGGAGCACCTTATGGGAATGTGAAAGTATGCATCTTTGAGGTCCAGGAAGGCTAGCCAGTTCCCTGGCCTTAGAGAGGGAAGGGTAATTCCCAGAGTTATCATCTTGAACTTTGGCTTTAAAAGATGTTTGTTCAGGTATCTTAGGTCCAGGATGGGTCACCACTTTCCTGTCTTTTGGGGGGTTAGGAAGTACCTGGAGTACAATCCTTTGCCCCAGTGTAGGGTAGGTACTCTCTCTATAGCTCTGAGAGATAGGAGAGAAGAAACCTCTGCCTCTGGGGCATGGGTTTCTGAGAGATTTGCAGGTGGAAAAGATCTGGCTCTCAGCTTGGGAAATTTTTTGAAGCTGAGAACCAGACCCACTTGTCTGATGTAAGAGACATCCAGTCCTGGACAAAGTAAGCCAGCCTGCCCCCTACTGGGATAGGAGAATCGACCCGAGCAGACCCATCAGGGTGTCTGCTTGGCAGGGGCTTTAGGCTGAGGGATGGATGCAGGTCTTCTCATCCCCCTTCTGCCTCTCCCTCTGAAGAACCTCCTCTGTGAAAAAGAAGAAGAGGCCTGTACTTGGTAAAAAGGCCTTTGGAAAGGCCTGCCCCTGCCCCTGGTCTGCTGCCTCTGAGGAGTTGCTTGCCTTTCCTTGGCCTGAGCACTCCTGTAAGTGGTCCTGTATTCATCCATTTTCTTCATGTAATTCTCTGTCTGCTCCCCAAACAGAGAATTACCCATGACAGGAAAGTCCATGGCCTTAGCCTGGATATCCTGTGAGAGGCTAGTACATCTGAGCCAAGCCATTCTCCGAAGAGCCACAGATGTAGCCATGACTCTTGATGATACACCATTGGAGTCTACAGCAGCATGAAACTGAACTTTCAATGCCTCAATCCCATCTGCAGCCACCTCCTCCAGCTCCTTGGCAAGCTGGGGGGAAGCCTGTTTAGCCAGTGCCAGTACAGTGTCCCACCTGGACTTCTGGTACCTGGCTGCATAGGCCATATAATTTGCCTGCCTGAGTCCTAAGGATGATGCCATGTACTGCTTCTTTTCCATGGCACCAATCTTCCTGAAGTCCTTGTCTGGGGGGTGTGATGCCAAGGGAATGCTTGCCTTATCACAGGCAACAGCCTGTACAACCCCAACATGGCTGCATTGCTGATAATGGAACTCCGTATCTGAGCCTGAAAGTGTATACCTCTTATCCATTCTTCTGTCCACAGGAGGTATGGAATTGGGAGACTTAAGAATTTTTTGTATCTGTTTCCCAAAAGATTTGTGCAGGGGAATAGACAGTCTCCTGGACTCTGGGATGTCCATCATCTCTACATAGCCAGACTCTTCCTGATCCTCCACTGCCTACTCCACAGGAAGCTGGAGGGTATCAGCCACCTTTCTGTAAAACATGTAGTGTGAAGGGGACTCAGAAAATCTTGGAGGAGAAACACCTGAAGGTCTGTCTGGGGAGATGTCTGGGTCAATAGGCACATCCAGACTTTCACCATCACCATAATCACCTTCCAACTCCCCTTCCTCCTCAAACTCCAGTTCATAAAGTTCTTCCAGGGTATAATCTGGAACCGGGGGAACCGGCCGAACCAAACCCCTGGCAAAAGGTGCCGGTTCAGTCGGAACCGATCGAAGCGATTCCACAATACGAATCGCTTTGGCTATTTCATCGGTGGTCAGAGTATGAGATTCTGGATCTGAACCGGTCGACTTGTCTTTTCTTTTTCTTTTTGTCGGAACTGATTCCTCGGAATCAGCTCTCCTTTTGCCCAAAGAAGTATCGCCCTGGTCAGAGGGCACTCCTGGTTTGGTCCGAACCAAACCGGGCTGGCCATCCAGGTCAACGGACTTCTCGGCCTCCTTTTCCTTCAGTCTACCTAATCTCTTTTCCAGGGTAGATTTGGGAAAATGTTTGCAAATTTGGCAGTCTGAATCGAGGTGGTCAAACCCCAGACAATAAACACAGGTGGTGTGGGGATCAGCCTTAGCAAAGACCTCCCCACACACACTGCAGTGTTGAAACCCAGTGGGCCCGTTTTTTTTCTTGGGTTTCTCAGACATGGCCAACCTAACCAAACTTACCCTTTTTTCGGCAATCTGCCAGGCAAGACTCCCCTATCGGTTCCTGATCGTGTCACGGGTCTTGGAAAAAAAGGTACTAAAACCCATTTTTTTAGAACCGATATGGACTGGTAACTACACACTAAAGTAAAGTACAAATTTTACCTCAAAATGATCGGTTCAACTGAACCGATCCACAGCTTTACAAGTTCCACACAGAAAACAGAACAAAACCTATCTACAGACAGAGACTTGAACTGACTATGAGGAAACAACAATTTCAGAAGAAAAACCGACTGAAAACTGACACTTCAACCGACTTTGAACCTAGCAGCAGGATAAATCTCCGGAGCGACTGTTCAGTGAGGCGGAGTAAAGAATCTGATGGTTGCAGTTTGAATAACGACAGGCAGAGGCTTTAACTGAGCTTGAGATGAAAATTCTATGCCATGCATAGAAAAGTTAACCCTATGTTCTCCGGGGCAGTTGAAAGGCAGGACCTAACTGCAATTGTCAGAATACAGCAAAACTTCATGTTGTTTGAAAGGCAACACGGTGGTCATAGGGGACTTCAATCTACCAGGAGTGGACTGGGAACCCCAGCCACCTCACGCACTTGGAAGCAGGTGATACTCGATGCATTCCAGGATAGTTTCCTGGTGCAGATGGTCAGTGGGCCAAATCGATTGGAAAACACTCTGGACCTAGTGCTAACTAACATGGAGGCTGTGAGGAATCTGAGGGTGGAGGACCTGCTAGCAGGGAGTAATCATCAATCTGTGTGGTTCATGCTCAGCATGGGTAGGGAGACTGTAGGTACAGTAACCAGGGTGGTTGACTTCAGGCAGGCAGACTTTATCAAGACTGGGGAAATTCTGGGAAGGCACCTGGTAGGAATTAGGCCTGATATGGATGCAAATCAGGAGTGGGATATTATCAAACTTGGGCTGATTGAGACTACTTGGTCATGTATCAAGACACTGAGCAAGAAGAGTAAGGCTAAGAAGCCAAGCTGGCTGAACATGGAGGTTTTGGAATGGGTAAGGGCCACAAAAGCAGCTTTTCGGAGGTTCAAGAAGTCAGGGAGGGGGGAGGACAGGGAATTGTACGCGAAGAAGTCCAAGCAGGTAATCAAATTGGTCAGGGCAGCCAAGGCTTCCAGGGAGCTGCGGCTGGCCCAGGGCATCAGAGAAGGTGAGAAAGACTTTTCAGATACATAAGGGAGAGAAAGAGCTGCAGGGACCAGATAATGAGGATTAGGAAGGATGAGGAGTGGGTGGAGAAGGGGGCAGAACAGGCAGAAGCACTAAATGAGTACTTCTGTTCTGTGTTCATGAAAGAGAAGGATAGACAGCTACCTCAGGGGATGGAGAAGGTGAGCAAGGGGGGGAATGGGTGACAGATGGGGTAATTATGGAGGACAGGGTGCTGGAGGGTCTGAAGGCACTATGGGTGGGTAAGGCACCAGGTCTGGATGGCATTCATCCCAGGGTGCTGAAAGAACTGATGGGAGTATTAGCAGGGCCGCTGGTGAACCTGTTCAGTACCTCCCTGGACACAGGTTGAATACCACAGGATAGGAGGATGGCTTATGTGGTGCTCCTTCACAAGAGTGGCCCAAAGAATGAACCAGGCAATTACAGACCTGTAAGCCTCACATCCATTGTAGGAAAACTTATGAAAGCAATCCTGAAAGAGAGGCTGGTGATCTTTTTGGAGGAAAATGGTTTCCAGGACAGCAAGCAGCATGGATTCATCTCTGGAAGATCCTGCCAAACCAACCTAATGGAATACTATGGCTGGATAACGAGGGAACTGAATAAAGGCCATGCAGTGGATGTGCTGTATTTAGACTTCAGCAAGGTCTTTGAACCAGTGCCTCATGGGACACTGAGGGGTAAGTTGCAATATGTGGGGGCAGGAACAAAGATGGTAAACTGGATTGTGAACTGGCTGAAGGAAGGCAACAACAGGTGGTGGTGGTGGGGGGGGCACTCTCTTCCCCAAGGGCGGTGACAAGCGGGGTGCCACAGGGCTTAGTCCTGGGTCCAGTGTTGTTTGGGTTATTCTATCAGCTATCTCACATGACATTAGGTGCAAGATCAGTCAGTTTACAGATGATACCAAGAAGGGGGCAGTGGTAGACAACATAAAGGGATGGCAAGGGCTAGAGGAGGACCTGATCAAACTGGAGGAGTTGTCGGAAAAGTGGCATTTGAGTTTCAATGTAAAGAAATGCAAGGTTACGCACTTCAGAGCAAGGAACCCAGGGAGGAGCTACCATTTGGGAGGGGTTCAGATAGAGGTCACAGAGGAGGAGAAGGACCTGGGGTAATCATAGTGGGTAACATGAACAATTCAGCTCAGTGCAGAAAGGTGGCAGCTAAGGCTAACATGATGCTGGGGTGTATTGAGAGAGCAATCTCATTCAGAAATAGGAATGTGATCCTGCCACTGTACAGGTCATTAGTCAGGTCACATTTGAAGTACTGCATGCAGTTCTGGCATCCCTTTCTGAAGAGGGATATCAGATTACTGGAGGGGGTACAGCGTAGGGCAACTAGGATGATCCAGGGGCTGGAGGGCAAAACCTATGAGGACAGGCTGACTGAGTTGATTATGTACACCCTGGAGTAGAGGAGGGATCGGGGGGAAATATGATTGAGACCTTCAAATATTTGAAGGGGAGTAACAAAACAGGCACTGAAGGTATATATAAGTTGAGGAAAGGAAGGGTAACCAGAAGGCATGGTCTCAGGATGGAGAGTGGAAGATATCGAAGAGAGAGAGATGAGGAGGCATTTTTTCACAGAGACGGTGGTGGAGAAATGGAACACTCTACCCGAGGAGGTGATATCCCGTAGCACAGTGAGCAGTTTTAAAAGGGCATGGGATAGGGTGCGAGGGGTGTTAAAGGTGAGGGGGGAGAGGAGGGTGGGGCAGCTGCAATATAAGGGTGAGAGCTGCTCATTCGTGCAGACTAACTTAACAGACCATAAGGCCTGTTTCTGCTGGCAGATTCGTATGTTGATATGTTCGTAAATGCTCATAGACTAGCAACAATAATTAAAAGCAACAAGCCAGGAGAGCAAACTGGCTGGTGGAGAACTTCCTGGTAGCAAGAGTGAGGGCCCCTCCCTGTTTCATCACCTTTATTTATGGATTGCAGAGGACAATGTTCAGAAACAGCTTCAAAACTGAAGATGGCTCTAATCAGAGCAATGTCCAAAGTTCAATGAAGACAGAAGACAGCAATGTTCTCACCACTGCTCAAGGTGAAGCTCAAAATCAGAAATGAGTGGGGCTTGGCAACAAGAAGATGCTCTCACCACAATCTTCTGGCAGTTTTTAAGATTGGTCAGCCAACTGCAGTACAACAACCCCAGTTGCTCCCAACAGAATGGAGCTCTCACCACCATGCTATAGAATGGTAGCTACTAGGCAAATTTGCCTGAAATATGGAGAAGTACTTACAAGGAGTAAATAGTTGCCACAAAGGGAGCCCACAGTAGAAGCACCAATGGTGTAGTCACAGATGCCACATATGTTCCACAGGCCACAATCCTTTGATGGGTTCCACTCTAGCCACGTAGCAAGCTCACAGCTGGAACCAGTTACATGGGTCAAACTGCCACAGATGAAATTTGGGCTAACAGCCCCACAATATTCTTTCCACCTGAGCCAGTTACAGGCAATGGCCAGTAACTCCATGACTCCTTGGCTGACAGAATGTCCCTAGGGCCAAACCAGCCCCATGGTGAATTCCAAAGCCTAGTCTGATGTTCCCACAATGGCCATAAACTCACAGCTCCACAGCCAGCTTGGGCTTACGAAGACACTGTGGCTCATGATCTCCACTCTGGAATGCCTTCCTCCAGCAACCGCTCCTTCACAGTCAGTTTCTGACCAATTACCTTCTGCAATCCACTCCCAGTTCTGGTTTCTAGTTGGCTGTCTTCAACTGTAAGAGCCACTAGAAAGTAGTGCTAAATTTGAAATAATAGGAACTCCTCTGGAAGCATCAATGAGAGATTCTGGATTCTAAAAATAATAAAACTAGCTTGTGCTATAACTCACTGAAAGGACCCTGACTAAGTCTCAAACCCTATGCCTCAACACTAAAATTACTTACTGAAAATAACAATTAAAATTAGCACTCACTGGACAGTAATGTAACGTCCAGAGAGGCAAAGCTGATTATGTTAGGATTCTCCTTACAGGGGTCTAAAATTATGTAAATAAAAGCAGAGTGGAGATTTTTATTGTGCTTGTTAGAGCACAGTTAGAAGGATGCCCAGCCCGATGGGTGACCCATTGGATTCAAGATAATTCCACAATCTTTTCCTTCAGCAGTGACTCCATTAACTTTCCCACCCCGATGTCAGGCTGACTGGTCTATAATTGCCAGCCTCTTACCTGCTACCATTTTAGTGAAGTGGGATTGCATCTGCCCTCCTCCAGTCCTCTGGAACCACTCCTGTTTCCAATGATCTGTTAATTAAGACTGTCAGATATGCAGCCAGTACCTCCCTGAGCTCAGTCAATACCGTTGGATGTACCCCATCTAGCCCCTTTGCTTTGTCCACTTTCAGATTAGTGAGTCACTTTACGACACTCCTCTGAAAACAGACAAGTGCCCACCTCCCTCCAATGTTCCTGTTACTTTTTTGAGGCCTCTCCCCTTCTTCTTCCTCTGAGATCACTGATCCAGAGTACGGTGTTTGTTCAGGATGTCTGTCTTGTTCTGTCCCCTTTTGCACAGTCCCACATCCAGCATCTCCTTGATCTCCCCCTCTATGACATGGCTTATTCCTTCTGAGACTCTGTAAGTTGGCTGTCTCAGTGGGGCTTGGGACCCTGTATGCATGTGGTGCTCTTCCAGTGAGGTATACCCCAGTTTCCACATGAACATTTCACCAAATGTACGCATCACTCCACTCATTTCAGCAGCTTGGGCTGGTGACAGCTGATGGTGAATCATCCACTGAGAATTCTCCCTTAACTTCTCCCAAGAGATCCACCCATGGGTCTGCTTCTGCCATCTCCTCCAGATAGCTGCACACAGCCAGGACCATCTTATCCCTGTCATGGTAGGGTTTCTTCATGTTTGCATGGTACACTGGCTGTTTGCAACTCCTCTCAGGTAGTTACACCATGTAATTTACATCATTGATCCTCCTGACCACTGACTAAGGTACCTCCAGTGCTGTCGGTAATTTGTTCTGCCAGATGGGGATGGGCACCATCACCCATTGCCTGACTTTGTTCTCCTGGGCTCTGGTCCCGTGGTCTTCTGCCTCTGTTGTGCAGCAGCTAGGTGCTCCTTGGCAAACCCCATGAGCTCCTTCAATCATGACCTGAAATTAAGGACATACTCCACTACAAATACTCTTTGGGGAGCAAGTTCATCCTCCCATTCTTCCCTTACCAATTCAGGGGTTCCCCTTTCCCTATGGACAAACAGAAGCTTGAAGGCTGAGGAGCCTGTGGACTGCTGGGGACTTCCCTATATATGATTAAGAGATAAGGTAGATACTTGTCCCACTCTCTTGCATGCTGCTTAGCGAATGCTCTTAACATAGTCTCAAGGGACCTATTAAACCACTTGACCAAGCCCGTAGTCTTGGGATGATTGGCGAGGCCCTGAGCTGCCTTCCCCTGCACTTCTTCCAGAGACTAACCATCAGAACAGACATGAAGCTGGTGCCCTGCTCTAACAAAATATCCTGGGGGAATCCACCCAGCTAAATATCCCCAGCTGTTCATTGGCCACCTTCTCAGCCTCCGTAGAGGACAAAGGCACTGCCTCTGGGTACCTTGTGGCATAATCCATGATCACCAAAATGAACCACTTGACCACATCACTTAGTGTGCTAAGTAGCCCCACTATATCCATGGCAACTTATCAAAATGGCTGGTAGATAACAGGCAGGGAAATCAAAGTCACCTTAGCTTTGTCCCCAACCTTTCCCACCCTCTGGCACTGCTGACAAGTCTAGCAGTATTTTGTCACATCTTTAAAAATGTCTGGCCAGTAAAAAATGCTAGTCAGATGCTTTTTTGTATGGCTGACCCCTTGGTGCCCTGAAAAGGGTATGCTGTGGGTTAAGGCTAGAAGCAACTTCCTATACTGTCTAGGAACCATTATTTGCCAGAGTATCCCTTCCTCCGGTCCACCCTTAGGAACCCACTCATGGTACAGGGAACCATTCTACCACTACACCTCCCTTTTCCAAGAACACAGAAAGTCACCATTCACACTGATGGCTAACTTCCTTAATTTTTACAGGGATGGTTCAGCTTGCTGTGCTCTCCCTTGCTCTGCTTGTCTGACCTTCCTCAAAACACACTCTGCTGTGAGAGAGCTGCCCATGACTGGCTCTCCTCCATCTGTAGCTGTGGCTCAGAACTGTTGCAACCAACTCATTCTCCAGTTACAACTTCTCCTGTTACTGAGGTAGGGGTTGTTTCCTCATGCACTGCCCCCTTTGTATCCACAGGAACTGGTTCCCTTACCTTGCTATGGGTACTAACGCATGTAATATTGGCCCTACTACTGAAGTCATTACACATGATTATATCCATTGCCAGGTCTGGTACAACACCCACATCCTGTATGCCCTGGCCACCTTCCCAGCTTAGAAAGATCTAGGCCACTGGCACTTAGATTACAGGACCTGTCACTCCTGTCATTCTAGAAAACTAACCACAGAGGATCTGTTCCTCCTGAATCAAATCCTGCTTCACCATAGAAATGAAGGCCCCAGTGTCCCTCAGTTGCTGTGTTATAAATCCATTCACCACCAGTAGGTGCATATATGCAGTTGAGTTAGGGGGCACTGAACTCAATGAATTCCCTGCTGTGCCACCCTGAGCTACCCGCTCCTACTGCACTAATCCCTATTTGTCACATTTTTCAGACAATCATAAGACAAATGCACCAGTTACTGGCAGATAGAGCTCCTGCATTTACCCTTTTCCATGATTCTGAGACTAGGTGGCTTCCTTTTATGTTCAGGGACAGGCTGACTCCCTTTATATTCCCCCATGGGTTCCCCTAAAACTACCTGATATCCCTCCCCATTACCTTTGTGATGAGAGGGTGTTCAGGTGGATATGAATGGATCATCCCTCTCAGTTGCCTCCCTCACAGAGCTTGGAGTTGTATCCAACTACCATATTCTCAGTTCCTCTGGTACAGGTTTTAAGAACTATTCCAGAAGAAATAAATCTTTTAGGAGAGTCACGTGATGCGGTGCGCTGAGTAAGACGCCTCTCTACCCGCTCCGACCTACCGCCCGTTTTTTACCCTTCAAAATCCTGCTTTTCAGTAATTTCTACAGAAGACTAGTAATTTACAGCCTCTCTGAGCACTCCGGTTCTGTTTGTGGGGTATCAATGGATGAGGAGATGCCGAAAATCGCTCCAAAGCACACACCTCCTACTACACCCGAGAAGGCCTCTAAGAAAGCCAGGGCCTCCCCTTCAGAACCCTCGCTGCCTGCTACCATTGAGTGTCCTGATAGTGACCTTCTTACCCTCTTAAGGTTTCTAGAGGAATTTCAGCCTTTTAAGGCCGAAATGCAGAATATGGCAGGGGAAATTAAAAGCATTTCTAGTACCCTGGAGGAGCTTTCTAAGAGAACCACTGACAATGAAGTATGTATACGATCGGTTGAAAAGAAGCAAGATAAAGCTGGTCTGGAGTTGGTGGCCCCGAGGCAAAGGCTAGTGAAAATGGAGAATAAGGTTGAAGATTTGGAGGGGCATAGTCGCCGTAATAATGCAGTAATAATCAGCTTGCCAGAGAGTGAAGATGGCTCAGATCCCGTCAAGTTTACCAAAAAGTTTGTGGAAAAGGTGGCAGGCCCTTCTCCTTTTGGTACTAGCTACATCATAGAAAGAGGTCACCGGGCATTATGCCCACCTCCCTCAGTTGGAGCCCCTCCTAGGGCATTTATATTTCATTTTCTGAATTTTCAGGAGTGACAACACTTCCTATACAAGGTTAAAGAGGTGCAAGATTTACAATGGGAAGGTAAAAAGCTGAGGGTGGGTACAAGATTTGCCCTTATCTGTACACCAGAAAAGAGCTACATTTCATAAAGTGGTCCTCAAGTTGATCGCCACGGGAATCAAGTTCCGCATGGGTTTTCCTGCAAGGCTTCAAGTGTGTATAAATGGCTCGTGGGTGACCTATGAAGAGGTAGAGATGGCATCTACTGGGCTCAAAGAAGCGTTCCCTGATCTATTCAAGCCTATATGAGAGAGGATCTGGTGTAGGAATACACGCCGAATTTCCATCTGGTGGAGCTGTCTATCTGCAGTAAATCATATTTGGCTGCAATACTTTTGTGGCCAGACCACGGATATACTGTATACCTGGTTGTTTATTTCTCCATTACAGTTCTCGAGTGGGGTCCTCCTTCTGATGCAACATGGACATTCTATTTCCGATCTGGTTTTCATCTTCAGGACTTTTTGATATGCTGTGGACACTTATTTCTCATTTCGGTTTATTTTTGTCTCAATTGTGATTCACGTGCTAGGTGTTAGCAGGCTCATTTGTGTTTTCTCGGCTTCATGTAATAAGCATATGAATGGGGCCATGGTTCTTATGCTAAATCCCATTGTGTTAGTCCTGGTACCCCTGTTTCTTAGGAGCGTTGACCTAATCTCATGGCAATGGGGGGGGGGCAATGCTTTTCTTTTTCAGATTTTATTATGAGATCTTTCTGGCATTTGCGGTCTCTCCCTGGCCTGGTTAACATGGTCTACACCCTTTTTTATTGTTCTCAGATTTCACTCCTTCTCATGTTCCCTGCTATTAATGGGCAATGTACAAGGATAATCTGTATACTAAGAGAGATCCCGCATTTAAGGATAGACGAAAATGCCAGGGTTTTGCTCGCTCTCACTGGGCTTTGGTTTGCTCCCTCTTGATAACCTTGTCCAAGTATTGTCTCTGGAGGGCTCCCTTTTTTTCCTTTGCGATGGCCACTGGTTCTGATTTAATATATGCTCTGGACAGCGATTTTGGGCCTTCAGTTTCTCCCCATTTCCTGGCGGGTAGCCAGAGGACTGTCTGCTCTCAGTTTTATGCACTGATATTGGCTACACCATAAGAGGGCTGCCTGAGATTAATCTTCACATATAATATCTCTGGTTTGAGCCCCACGCGCCTGTGGGCTGTGAGGTTCTATGGCTCATGGGATCACTATAGGGGAATTGTTTTTCTAAAGGCTGGTATAGCCAACCCTGGGATCATCTAGGGGTATTGTCAGGATATTAATGTTGAGAATAAGCTACTTTATTGAAACGTTCTGAGTATTGAGTGGCAATTTTGTTCCTGATTCCTGCTTTGTGAGGGCAGGGTGGTTGGGGGGAGAGGAACTTTTCAGTCTGCTGGACATCATGTACCATGTAAAGTATGGGAGGGTGGGAGGAGGGTAGGGTCTACGGGGTGTTTTGGGTTGGGGGTAGTGGGAGGGTGGTTGGCGGAATGAATTGAATGGGGACAGAATTTGGGGGAGGGTAGAACAACCCAGTGCATACTATGTTTGGAGCACTATAGATGAAGTATGCATATATATGTGTGTTTTGGAGGATCCCGAGCTGGCAATATGAATGATGGCTAGAAACATTCAAGTTATTAGTTGGAATGTCAAGGAGGTGAGGCACAAGACCAAGTAGTATAAAATACTGAAGCACATAAGTCATTTAAAGGCAGAAATTGTGTTTTTGCAAGAGACGCACTTGCTCATGGGGGAGGCAGAAAAGATGAGACGGCAACAAATTGGGCAGATGTTTGCAGCGGAAGGAATGACCCATAGTAGAGGGGTCATGATCCTCCTACATAGGTCAGTTTCGTTCAAGCCTCTTCAAGTTATATCTGACCCTTCAGGCAGATTCCTGTTTGTAAAAGGTAGATTGCATACCTTGGACATTCTCCTGGGTACTATTTACGGCCCCAATGCAGACTCCCCTAGCTTTTTTGCCCAGATAATTAAAGTCCTAACTCCCTTTTTGGACACTCCCATGGTCATAGGGGGTGACTTCAATCTCATTTTTGATCATGCCCTTGACAAGCTGGGTCAATCCTGTCAACGTCTCTCCCCGGCACAAAGAGCCTTTAGGGACCTGATGGATTCCATTGGTCTTTGTGACATCTGGCGCGTATTGCATCCAAATGTAAGGGAATACACTTTTGTTTTTCCGGTGCATGCAACCTCCTCTAGGATTGATTATATCCTCATCTCTCAAAGCCTATTACCAGGGGTTATATGTTCTAGCATTGTTTCAGGACCCCTTCGGATCACTCTGTGGTCACCTGCCTAATAACCTTGGCCTCGTTGCCAAATAAAGAGGGCAGATGGAAGCTGAATAACCAAATCCTGAAAGAGCCGAAGACGGTTCAATACCTAGTATCCCAAATAGAGCAGTTTATTGCTTTTAATTCTAACTCTATGGAGAAGCAGGACATGATATGGGGTGCCTGTAAGGCATACCTAAGAGGGATTATAATTGGTTTAACATCAAAAAGGAAGAGGGAAAGGGCATCTTGGATTTCTAATCTTCTCTCCCAAATTAGGAGTATGGAGACTGTTCTTTCTCCCTCTTCCTCTGAGGCATTCAAACAGATTTAACGAAACTGAGAGAAGCCTACTTAGCAATGTTAACGGAACAAGCCGAATATGCAATTTTGAAAACAAATGCAGTATATAACAATCAAGGTGAGAAGGCGGGTAAAATGCTAGCACTACATCCTAAGCAGCAGAAATCTGCCAGACTCATTCCTGCTATCCACTCTCTTAGCGATAATTCTCTTAAGGTCTCATCCCCGGAGATAGCGGAGGAGTTTACAAAGTACTTCCGGGATTTATATGGTCCTATGGTTAATTCCCCATCTAAGGATAGACTTTATGAATATCTGAGTGATTTACAGTTACCAACCCTTACACAATCCCAACAAATAATTCTGGAGTCTCCCATCTCTGAGGGCAAAATCGAAAGAGTAATTAAATCTCTCCCATCCTACAAATCTCCGGGCTCTGACGGGTTTACTTCCAATTTCTATAAAGTTTTCTCAAAACAGCTTATTCCCATCCTGCTGCCACTTTTCCAGGCCATTCTCTCTGGTAAAGTGTCTGATCCCTCTCTTTTTGAGGCCTAAATAGTTCTGTTGCCCAAGCCGGACAGACCGCTGGATCAGGTGGCAAGCTACAGGCCGATATCCCTACTTAATCAAGATATTAAAATCCTGGCAAAATTATTAGCCGACCCTGTGGAGGCAGTACTTCATACTCTTATCGGGGCTGAACAGGTTGGTTTCATGAAAGGGAGATCATCGGTTGACCATCTGAGGTCCCTGTCCCATGTCTTCTTGGCATCCAAGGATGCTCCTCATCCAATGGTTTTGATCTCGTTGGATGCCGAGAAGGCATTTGGCAGGGTCCACTGGGAATACCTATTTGTTATGAGGGAAGCCTTCAGTTTCCCTAAGGAATTCCAGAATTGGTTGAGTTTTCTATATAAGTTCCCCTCTGCCAGAATCTCATGTAATGGGGTTATTTCTAACCCCTTTAGACTACACGTTGGGACTAGACAGGGGTGTCCCCTATCTCCTCTTCTCTTTAACACTATCAGAAGGTTATCAGGAGCCCAGGGTATATCGGGTATCTCTCTCGGGGAACAGATGGTTAAAGTGGCGGCCTATGCATATGACTTATTGTTACAGATATTGCATCCACTCACATCTATTCCTGCCATCTTAAAGCTTATAGATGATTTCAGTAAGGTTTCAAATTATAAACTTAATGTAGGAAAGATGGTAGTTTTTCCTCTTAATCATAGAATCTGTAAGCAGGATATTACTGTGTTTGGACTCACCTGGAAGTCTGATTATATTAAATACCTTGGGCTTCTATTAGCAAGGAGCACTACGTGGCTCAGACAGCTAAATATTGATGCGTTAGTACATAAAGTAGATCTTGACCTTCGTAGGTGGGCTCTACTCCCTCTCTCTCTGGGGCAGAATAAATGTAATAAAAATGAATGTTTTCCCTCGTCTGTTCTACCCCCTCAACATGTTAAACATATGGCTTCCCTTGTCCTGGGTTAAAAAGGTACATGGTATGATTTCCACTTTTATATGGGGGGATAAGAAGGCCAGAATGGCATTTCATAAGTTAGCGGCCCCAAAGGCCAAATGAGGTTTAAGACTTCCCCATATCGGGTTATACTATTGAGCCAACCAGGCCAATAAATATCTCAGATGGCAGACCGTGGACCAGCTCTCTACGGTTGCCACATATATCCCGACTTGGTTAGCTGACGAATCTGCTTCCATTAAAAAACTCGGTCTTTCCCCCGCTGAGTTGTTATATACCAAAATTGGTTCTCTACCAAAGTCTCTACGTAGTTCCCCTATAGCTGTCTCTATCAGGGCTCATACTCAGTTGTGTGCGTTTCTAAAATATATGAGTCTCAAGGATTTATCACAACCCATAATAGGCAGTCCCAATTTCTTATTAGAGGGTAAGCCCCTCCCAGCCACATGGCTTTCTTAGATACGAAATTGCTGTTTAGAGGAGTTTGTGTCACCTAATTGTCAATGGTATTCTTCAGCTGATATTATGTGTAAGTTCTCGATACCTCATGCAAATATTTTTAAAATTTTCCAGTTTCGTCACCTTTTGGTTAAGGTAATGGACTCGACCCCTCCCCCACCTCCTAATTTCACTTTTCAGAGCACCCTAACGGAGTTGGCAGGTCTGCTTCATGCTGTTTCCAAAATATATAGTGTTCTCTTCACCTGGGCCTACCCTGATAATTATGCTCCCGTTCCCTTTTGGGCCTCTCTCTTTAAGGGTAAAGATTTGGACTGGTCTCTCCTGTGGCAGAACTGCCATAAATTCCTTAAGCAGGACAGACTTAGGCTAATGCAGTTTAAGATTCTGCAAAATATCTACTACTCACCGCAGAAACTTGCTAGGCTTGGTCTTGTATCCTCCCCCCTTTGTACAAGATGTCAATCTCAAGAAGGAGATCTTCTTCATATTTTCTTGAGCTGTTCTAAAATTGTTCCACTCTGGACTGCAATCAAACAGCGTGTTGACCCTCTGTTGGGGCTCTCGGACCTCTTCAGCCCCGAAATTTGCCTCCTTGGAGATTTTTCCTCCATCTGGGTGGTGAACAGGAAGTATTATATAGCTCTGATGTCGATGTCAGTTAAAAAGGTGGTTTTAAGACATTGGAGGGATATGGAGGTGCCAACATATGTCGAATGGCTTCAGGAGTTACTTGCAAATCTCAGAACGGAAACGACTATTGCAGGTTTATCTAATAAACTTAAGAAGTTTGATAAAATCTGGGGACCATTACAGGCTCTCTATGCACTTCAAGGTTATGCATTAATAGGTAATATGCATAGGGACAGTGCTAGAGATGCACAATGGTGCTGGGTTGTTCAGGGTGGGAGTGGGGTAGGGTAGATGGGAGGTTGGGGGAGAGCGAATCACTTCATACTCCATACCTGCTGTATATGGGCATTTTATCCATTGTCTTGATTCGCTCTTTGTATGGGAAAATTAATAAAGTTTGAATTGAAAAAAAAAAGAAAAAAATCTTTTATTTCTTCTACAGAGTGATCTTTTGCTCCCTCTGCCCATCATTCAAACAAATTACCTAGCTGCACACATTTCAGCATAAGTATCCCCTGGTGCCTTTCTTAACCCTCTAAATGTTTGCCAATAGGTCTCAGGGTTAACTCAAAATGCTTCAGCATGGCATTTTTAACTTTATCATAATCCATGTAGTCATTAGTGTGTATTCTGGCAAACACTTCTAGTGCCTTGCCTGTCAGCAGTGGCAATAGAAGAGCTGCCCAAGGAGCCCTGCCCAATTCAAATTTCCCACAGCTTCTCTCAAAAGATCTTAAATACAAATCAAGATCATCCCCATCTGATATCTGGGAAACATTTTAGAATTAATTTTGGCTTCATGGGTCAAACCCCTCATGCCATTATGGATAGTTTGTGGTGATGTCCTCTGGCTCAGCCTCACCATTTCTCTTCCATGCTCACTCTCTTTCATTTGGATCACTTGCTGGTGCTGCCTTTCCTCTTGCTGGAACTTGTGCTGGCACTCCTTCTCTTGCTCCTCAGCCTTTCACCTTTTCTCATCAGCCTTTCTCTTCTTCTCCTGTTGTCGCTCCTCTGCTTCCAGCTTCATGTTCTGGATCTTAGATTCTGCTTTCAGTGTAACCAGGGCAAGCTCCATCTCCAACATTTGTGCCCAGTCTGCTTGTGCTGCTGCCCTAGTCACAGCCTGTGGTTCATCTGCATTCTCCCTAGCCTCCATCTCGCAACCTTGAATAGCAATGACCCCTTTTGCATGACTTTCCTCAACACTTTTTTGAGGATGGCTATAGAAAAACCTATGTTTCGCCTTCCCCATAGCCAATGCTTTCTTTCATCACAGCTCCTGCAGGTGTAGCAGTGTGCTTTTTTCATATGACTGAGACATAATTTCATTTTCATTTATTTTTTTTTATTTTTAACCAGGAGGAGGACTGGGCACAACCCTTTTTCAGCCACGCCTAATAATATCTTCTATCTCGTATTGCATAATAAAAGAAAAAAACTGGTAGAATACATAGTCCCCTTTTGTATCTCCTGTTCTATGTCTGTACAGATAACCTTTATACTGAAAAAAGCTGTTTCAGATCCCACCCACTGCCTCTATTTTGTGGCAGACTAGTCTCTCACTAACTCAGCCTGCCAGTGTTCAAACCAGCATTCACAAACCCTCCAGATGCCAGCAGGGATACTCAGTAGCTGCCACCACACAGCATATGCACTCTCTTGGGGTATCTTAAAGTCTGAATCCTTCCAGAGCTGCTGCTCACACAGTACAGAGCTACTTGCTGAAGGGTAAATTACCCATCCTCTCTGTCACAGCTAAGAACACTTTACTTTAGAAACAAATTATGGTAACTGTAGCCTTCTCTTCAGAGGTGGAAATACAGTTTTTGGCCAGTTATAAGAGGACTGCACCTCAAAGTGTCAGTCACAGAAACAAAAAGCATATGCAAATAATGTTTTAATAGAGCATGATATTTACACATACAATACTGGAAAGCACAGAAAGGTGATGGGGGAAAAGTAATTCTACAGAAATGAAAAAGAAAATGTTTGAATAATAGATTACACACAAAAAACCTATTTCCCTCTTCTCATCTATATTTAGCAAGGTAGAATAGCTTACCACATAAGACACTTTGGTGAATGTGGGCAGTCTTGAACCTCAGACTGTTCATAACCCAAACCTAGCAGGCACTTTCAGACTCTGCCAGACCTTATGACCCTCCAGTTGTCCCCCATGACACTTCATCTATTGTGTCACTCTGACATCATAGATTTAACATTCTTTGTGTCATGAGGTATGGGTCCTCACTAAAAAAATGGTCTGATCTGGACTCCAGACTATGTGAATGCAAATACGTCTGCCTTACTTTTTTCTGAACACTGTCCAGCCCTGCAAGAATGTCTTTTTAAAAACATGAAAAGACCATTTTCCCTTTGAAGCGCTCCCATAAACTGGCCAGAAAGATTGTTAACACTCTCCAGCGACAGCTGATCTGTTTTAGCTGAGACACTGTTAAGAATATCCTGACCTTTTCCCTGGGATGTCCACTTTGTCCGTGCAGCTCTTAAATTCTGATACCAATGCAGAAAGAATTAAATCAAAAAAACTCCAGTAAAAGGTATACATAAGCAACTTGCTAAAAATCGAAATCCATATGGTTTATTTATTGTTTGTATTATGTTGTTTGATTTTTTTGTTTGTTTTTTGTTGTTGGTGATATCAGACATAATTATTCCATCCTTCAGGTAAATACAACACCCCCACCCCTTCTGTTTTTCTGTCCATATGGAGTAATGTATAACCATTTATTCCTCTGCCTCATACTGTGTTTTTTTTTTTTCAACAAGTTTCAGTGATGGCAATAAATGATCTGATATTAATGTTGTTAATTTCTTCATTTTTAACAGCACTTCTTGCTTTAATTAGAGCTTCTTTCCAGATATCCAGACATTAATTGATGCCCTATTTGTTTGATTTCATTTTTTTTTTTTTTGTTTTTGTTTAATTTTGGGCTTACCTGTCCTTGTTTCCCCTAGAGGTTTTAGTTTAAAGATAAACTGGTGGGTGCGGTGAGCTAGCCAACTGCCAGTCACTATTTGCAGATAAATTTCTGTCATATTTTTTTATGTGATTTTGTGTATGTTAAATGCCACAAGAAAATGCCCAGTGTTATTGAAAGGTCACAGAAAGAGGAAAGAAAAGTCTTGCAAAATATGTGACATTACTATGTGGCCCAGGAAAACAGCTACTAGCCAGGAAGCCGAAAATTTAATTTTTTAAAGGGGATGGAAGTCCCTGGTTAGCTAATTGGTATAATAAAGCCTTAGGATGAGAGAATCTATCTCTCCTGTCGTAAACCTTTAAGATCAAAAGGAGAAATGGCTTTAGGCAGGAGGTGTCATCAAGGTTAACACAGTCTAATTACATTTTCTTTAGTAGTGCCAGGAAGGGGTAATATGAGGACCCAAATAAGGAACAAAATAATAATTCCTTAAAATCTGGAAAGAGCAAGAGTGACATCTACTGGCCTAAAAGTTAGGACCAGACCAGGACTTTCTACAGACAGCAAGAGGGATAATAAATACCCCCTGTAAACAGAAGCTTATTGCAATAAACTTTGGACCCTCTCCTGATAAGACAGAACAACTTGCCAGTGGCTGAAAAGGAAGAAAGGATTTTCAGGCTTCTTTTTCTTCTGGACCTCAATTTACTACATACTTAAGGTAGAACTTTCAACAACAGTTATAGTGCATTTTTCACGTATATTTTCCATTTTTATTTGTGTTATTCTGTGACCAAATTTTTCTAATTATTTTAGCTGTAACTGTATGATTATTAAGTAAGTATTTTAGTAAAAACATTTGTTTTTAAGAAACCTGCCTGAGCAAGATTTTTCATGTTGTGCATGCTCGTGGGACATTTAATAATAATCTGTGACTAAACTGTTATTGTTAAGGAATTTCACCATAAGCTATCAATCAAAAAAGGATCTGTACAGGGACATCTAGTTAAAGATATGGAGAATATGAAAGTCTCAATGAAGGGTCTCTGGGGATTTGAACAAGGTTATTGTATGCCCATTGAAGAAGTCAAAATCAGGGTTACAGGGCTACTTTGAAAAGATTGTAATGCCTGGATCTTCCCCCTTTGTGTAACAACCAAGAAAGGGTTCTCATTTGGCTACAAGACTCGAGACTGGTATTGTACCCTTATCCAGAGTAAAGAGGGAGCCCGGAGGCCTCGTGTCAGGTGTTGTCATGACCTCGGTGAGCATTCTAGAAGGATATGGGGCAGGTATCCCTGCTTTCCCCCTCCCTGTCATGGACTGCATTTAAGGCTGGGTACTGTGGGCTCAGTGGACCTGACCCTCAGAAGTGGGTTTGTGATAGTGGGTATTGTGTTAATGACCTCTCCTAACACCTTTATTCCTCTGTTATTTAAGTGACATTTGTCATGAGCAAATAGTTGGTGATTGTTATGGAATAGCTGCCATGTGTCAATTAATTTAATATTTAATGCTGCTCACCAGTTTCCTAGTCTGATATTGAACCTCATATTGTATTGTTCTTTTCCCTGCAGGCTTGTGGAACTGGTAAGAAATCAAATATAGATACTTTGCACCACTTAGCCATTATTTTTTTTTCACATATCTATCAGATCTTGACATATACTGTATCTTTCCTATGGCCCCTTCCTGGATCATTGGTACCAACATGTAGAAAGATATTTAGGATGGGGCACAGTTTGTCAATTAATTTGTCTATTTTTATACTAATATCCTTGATCCTAGATCCCGGGAGAGAAATAACTTGTGTTTAATTTGTCTTTCTGGCTTACGTATGAGTCAATGAATCTAATTAATGAATCTCCTATGAAAAGCTTTTGGCAAGATAGTGGGGTATGGTTTATTGTTAACATTGCAGTGTATTCATTTCTGGGGGGATAACATCTGTTTCTGTTATGGTTACAGCCAGAGAAGAGAACTTGTTTGACAATATAACATCCTCTGTAATTTTGGGCCTTGTTCATTTTTCTCTTCATTTTACTTTTTGCTTGCTAGCAGCACACTATTTATTGTCACTCAGATAATGATCCTCTCTTCACATTTTAGGCTATTTTCATATATGTTTGATGCTGAGTTTGCACTCTTTGCCTACATCATTCTCTTTCTGCTGTCTGTATGCTGACAGGTGATTGGTGTTTTTTCTAAACCAATAGTTTTCACCAAGTGTTCCATTTTATCTCAATAAGATAATGTAGTTTTTGTTTTACTGCCAAAAGTTATTTTGTAAGACATATGAACTGTAAACATTTGGAGCAAGTAAAATTATCATTAGGTTTCTGTGAAAGGGCTAAGATTAGTGATGGGTGAAGTGGCCCCAATTCGCTCCCACAAAGTGATTCAGCGGGTGAGGCGATGTTGGGTGCTCCAGCACAGAGCACTTTAATTATAATGGATAAGGAGAAGTCCATTGAAAACAATGACTTCACAGTTACTCCGCCTTCCCAAATCACTACTCCACCAATTCTTAAGGCAAAGTACATTGAAAACAATGTACTTCACCTCACTTTCGCCTTGTTTTTAAGCTCCAAAGGTGAATTTTGCAGTGATTCATGGGATTTCAGGTCTCATGGGCTCTAGATTGTTCTGCACAGCCTCAGTTCGGGGGTACTGTGTGTAGGAAGCTATAGGAGACAATCTGCTCTGAGAGCTCTCTGTGATTCAAACCTTCTAAAAGCTGTTAAAAAAGCCTTTTTGAGTCATTTTTTTTTTGCTGAAACTTTAGTTCATCGATTATAGGAAACCCTCCTGTGCTCATATCATCGAGCATTTAGTGTTTGTGTATGGATTTTGAATGTTAATGTACAACATTCAGTCTGTGTACTGAGAGACAGTGGAAGTGTGCTTTGGGGGAGGTGCGTATCTGTGGTGCAGGTAGATTAACTTGGAGAAAAAGACAGTGCTTTCTGTTTTGGTGATATTTTTCTTGTGTGACTGTGTTAATGTACACACAGTAATATTTTCAATATTTCTTGCCTTTTTTTGCTGATTGTTGTGGTGCAGCAGTGCATAATTTTAGTTTGTTTAAAATATGTGGTTATATTATTGAAGTTTTCAATTTGCTATGCATTACTTAGTGTGTGTGTGTGTGAGTATGTGTGTGATGCGTGTCATAAAATCATACACCTTTTATTGTGCCACATAATAATTTCAGCAATGTGAAGCTGCTATCCACTGCAGCTGTGTGGTTTTTGTAATTCTTTGTGGTATCTTTACTGGTACTAGTACTAGTGACTGTTACTGCCGCAGTGCATAATTTTAGTTTGTTTAAAATATGTGGTTCTATTACTGAAGTTTTCAATTTGCTATGCATTACTTAGTGTGTGTGTGAAAAATGTATGTGACGCATGTTATCAAATCAGACACCTTTTATTGTGCCACATAATAATTTCAGCAATGTGAAGCTGCTATCCACTGCAGCTGTGTGATTTTTGTACTTCTTTGTGGTATCTTTACTGGTAGTAGTACTAGTGACTGTTACTGCAGCAGTGCAGTACGCTGCCCCTTCCCCCCACGGCCCACCCCAACCGGCAAAGTTATTCTTTTCCAGATTTGAATTTCTGATGGTGAGCACTGGTTAGGTGTTGTGCCTTTGTGTCTGCATCTCTTCAGTGCACAACGCAATCTTAAACTGTCTGTGCATTTGCATCTCTTTAGGGCCCAATCTCCATCTGTAACTTAAGTCACAGTTGTTTCTTTGGCTTCCCTTCAGAGTACTGGACAGATGTGGTGCTTAATTCTGCATGAACATTGTACTCGTTAATATGCGCTTTTAAGTCAGGACCATCATCACGAGTCACTCGTGATACAAATCACGTTCTTCATTTTCACGGTCACCAATGCAGTTACAAATCATGATTCACAATCACGTCACGAATCACAACATTAATTTTTTTTAATAGTTACTTGGATGTATTGTAAGCCTGTTTTGTAGTATCTCGCCATGCTTCACCACCCCACCATTGTACTCATTAATGAGTGTTTTTAAGTCAGGGAGTTGGACAGTGTCTGCAGTACATACGCAGACTGGAAAGAAGACTGACTGCACACATGCAGTTTAGCACAGTATACTTGCACTGCTCAAATTCAAAGTGTCTGCGCGTATGGAAGACAACAAAAAAGGGCATAATTACATAAAAGGGTCGGGGATGGTGGAGGAATACATTTTATAACACAGCAAGGAAGGTGTGGGGGCACATGGTGTGAGGAAAAAAAAACTAATGTGGGATCCCATGGTGATCTAGCAGCAGTTCCAGCATGGACATAATTTGCAACTGATGTCCCTCTATGTGATCCAGCTGCTGCTCCACAGCACTCACCCTCTCGGTGTTCTCCTTGATAGCACTCCAGATAACTGCCAAGTCAGTCTGTGTTACACGCAATTATCTGGGGTCCACATGTTCTACAGGTTGACTTGCTGGTGGTGGTGGTGGTAGGGGTGCTGGTGGAGCAGCAGGTGCTGTTGTGGCCCTCCTCTTCTTAGGGATGCCGCAATGCACAGTTGCACCCTCTGCCACAGAATGGCCAGCAGGTGCAGGCATTGTCCGTTCTGTGGCAGCCTGCCACTCTAACTGCTGGTGATTGAGCATATGGGTGTGCTGGTCCCCAGTCCCCAGGGTACCATGGCGCACCTCCACCTCACATAGGCGGCACTTGACCACACTGCTGTCCCCCCTGACACAGTCAAAAAACTGCCAAACAATGGAGGTGCGGGGAGGACCTGGCACAGGCAGGGTATGGCCAGATGAACTGGCAGCTGGCTGGTCATAGTGCTGAACAGGGATGGGATCCACACCTGGGCCCGGGGGAACAGGCACATCCTGCTCCAGAGGACCTGGTGCTGGACTTGGTGGTGGTGGTGGTTCAACTGCCTCAAAGTCAGGACAGGAGGCGGTGTTGGTTCTGCTTCTGGGGGGAAGACACTCACAGGTTTTGAGTGGTCCAACAGGAATGGGTGCCCATGCCCTCCACAAATGTGCACGGTACGATGCTTACCACTACCACGCTCTCCCAGAGCTGCCCCCACCCCAGACATTCCCTCACCCTGGTCCATCTGTCCTACTGAGCTCCCTCAGTCCAAGCAATCACTACTCACACTGTCACACAACACACACACACAGTCACACAGACACAGACAAACAACTAACTACTTATAAAGGTAAGAAAAATAAAATTTACAGAAAGAACAAAATTAAGTAAAAAAGAGTACAGAAAAGACAAAAAAATGTAGCTTTTAAAAAAGCTGTTGGGTCTAAATCAAAGTTTAAATCTCCTCCTGGCTCTGATCGCAAAGTATCAGCAGCCACAAAACACACTACTTTCTCTCTCTGTCTGCACAGGAGAAAGTAAAAGTGTCTGCTTGTATGACACTTTCTTCCTGCCTAGCTAATGAGCATGTGACTTACAGTACTATAAGCCATGTGATGTGTGGGGGGCTGCCAAATCTGAAACACTAAGTGGATCACTTAGAATCATATCGAGGAACGCAAAGTCCATTAAAAACAATGACTTTGCCTTACTTCGCATTGCCATTCCGCCTTAATGCTAAGTGATAATGACAAGGCTGAGTGTACGCTGAGTGGGCAATGCGAAGTGCCCACTTCGCGTCCACTTCGCCAGTGGAATTTAAATTCGCTGCATCTCTAGCTAAGATACACATATGACATGCCTTACATTGGATTATTGAACCTACTTTACATAAGATATGTAAGAAGACCACTATAGGATCCTTTTTACAGTCATGCTGTCTACTCACAGCTATTTTCACTGTCTTGAAGAACTGGGTGGCATCTCGTCTCAGTGTCCTCATTGGACTCCACTCATGCAGCTGCCTAGTTATGTAGGGGACAGACAAGAAGTGAGTGCTGGACCTCTTCTGGTGAAAGTGCTTTCCAAAAGTGTAGATTTTAAGTTTAAAGCACAGCTAATCTGCTGTTTTTACAGCTTTCTTTTGCTATCCTGACCCTTTGGTTCTAGAGAAATGCTTTGTAGCTCACTTTTAAAGTATCCCAAAAATGGAGCTTTCAGGTCTTCCTGCCTCCCAGCTTGCATCAGTCCAACCTAAAGAGAGATCAGAAATAGAGGGTTTTTTTTATTTTTATTTTTTCCTCTTTCAGGGTTTAGATTTGCCATAAAGAGAAAGGTACACACACCACAATAAATATTTCTAAAATGAGTTTTGCTTGTAGCCAAGTACTACTGCAGCCCCTGCTGTTCTGTCTGCTGAGCAGCTGCCTGGTTACAGTATGTAGAGCCTGGACAGGAAGTGAGTGCTGGACCACTTCTGGTGTGAGCACCTTCCAAAAGTGTAGATTTTAAATTGAAAATGCAACTAGTCTACTACTGCTTTTAGGGCTTAGTTTTGCTATCCTGGCCTTTTGGTGCTAGAAAAATGCTTTGTAGCTCACTTTTGAAGCTATCCCCAAAACAGAGCTTGCAGGTCTTACCAGCCACCAGCTTGCACAAGTCCCAACTAAAAAGAGAATGGGAATAGAGAGGGGGTGATTCATTTTTTTTTCCTTCCTCTTTCAGGGTATAGATTTGTCACAAACATAGGGATACGGACAACACAATAAACATTTCTAAGAAGAGCCTAGCTTGTAGCAAAGAACTATTGCACCCCCTGCCATGCTGTCTGCTGAGCAGCTGCCTGGTTATTTAGTGGTCAGAACTGAAGTGATTGCTGGACCACTTCTGGTGCAAGCACCTTCCAAAAGTGTAGATTTTAAGTTTAAAATGCAGTTAATCTGCTGCTTTTATGGTTAAGTTTTGCTATCCTGATCCTTTGGTGCTAGATAGTATGTCAGATGTAGACTGGAGCACCCCAATAGAAGCAAGCACAAGGAGCCAAATCCTGCTGGGAAGGCTGCAGGAGGCATTCCTAAGCCAGAGGGTTGTGGATCCCACTAGGGATAGGGCCATATTTGATCTAGTTCTGACAACCAAGGACAGTGTAGGGGAGGCAGCCATGAAGGAACCCCTAGGTTCAGCTGATAACAGGACAATGTGGGCTGACATTAATTTGAAAGCTGAGAGGGTCCATTCCAGGGCTAAGGTCTTTGACTTTAGAAGTGAAAATTTTGGGAGGATGATTGTGACAGAAACATAGAAACATAGAAGGTGTCAGTAGATAAATATCTCTTGGCCCAACTAGTCTGCCCTATTTTGCCTACCTATTGTGCCACCACTGACCCTACACAATCTCTGGTCTCCAACCCACTTGCCTTATTTCTAAGGACCCCCTTGTGTCTACACCATGCATGTTTGAATTCTGTTACTGTTTTAGCCCCCACCACCTTTGTTGGGAGGCTGTTCCAGGCATCCACCACCCTTTCCATGAAGAAGTACTTCCTCACATCTCCTTTGAGTCGCCCCCCCCAGCTTCATAGCATGCCCCCTTGTCCTCAAGCACCTTTTTTCTATGCAAAATGCAAATCTTCATGTACCTTATTAATACCTGTGAGGTATTTGAAAGTTTCTATCATGTTTCTCATTTCCCTCCTTTCCTCTAGAGAGTACATATTTAATTCCTTGAGCCTTTCTGCTTAGGACTTTTGATGCAGGCCCTGCACCATTTTTGTTGCCCTCCTCTGTCTCGCCTCCACCCTATCTATGCTCTTCTGGAGATGGGGCCTACAGAACTGGACACAGTACTCAAGGTGGGGCCTCACCATTGATCTATACAGGGATAACACTACCTCCCTCTTTCTGCTGGTGATACCACTCCCTATGCACCAGAGCATCCTACTAGCTTTCCCCACTTTCTTATCACACTGCTTGCTACCTTCAGGTCATCAGAAATGATTATCCTCAGATCCCATAGAAACATAGAAACTGTCGGCAGATAAGGACAGCTAGGCCCATCCAGTTTGTCCATAAGCCCTATACTTGTATGCAGGCTCTCACCCTATGTGGTCAGTGGGTTTTCATCACTCCCTCTCTCCCTCCCTCCCACCTAAAGAATTCCTTGTGCCTGTCTTAGTCATATTTAAAATCCCCCCTGTGCTTGCTCCCACCACCTCTTGTGGCAAACTATTCCATGTGTCCACCACTCTCTCTGTGAAGAAAAACTTTCTCACATTTCTTCTTAATCTACCCCACTCCAATTGTATATCATGCCCCCGCATTCATTTACTCCTTCTGCATTAGAAGATGTCCCCTCACTGCACTTTGTTAATACCCTTGAGGTACTTGAAAGTTTCTGTCATGTCCCGCCACTCCCTCCCTTCCTCCAGTGACTACATATTGAGGTCCTTTAGTCTCTCCTCACATGTTTTGTGGTACAGGCCATGTACCATCTTGGTCACCGTTCTCTGGACTGTCTCCACCCTGTCAATGTCCTTGCACAGGTGTGGCCTCTAGAATTACACACAGTGCTTCAGGTGAGGCCTCACTAGTGTTTTATACAATGGCATCACCACCTCCCACCTTCTGCTAGTGATACCTCTGCCTATGCACTCCAGCATGCCACTGGTCCTTCCTGCAGCCTTTTTGCTCCATTTGACACCTTTAGGTCATCAGAAATGATAACCCCTAGGTCCCTTTCCTCTTTGGGGATCATCAGCACCTCCCCTATCCTGTAGCTCTCCCCAGGGTTCACTCTTCCCAAGTGCATTATTTTGCACTTCTTTGCATTGAACCTCAGTTGCAACACATCCGACCATTTTTCAAGCTCCCCCAGGTCCTTCCTCATTTTCTCCACCCCTTCTGGAGTATCCACCCTGTTGCAGATCGTAATGCCATCTGCAAACAGGCAGACCTTTCCTTCTAGCCCTTCTGCAATGTCACTAATGAAGACATTGAACAGGATTGGTCACAGAACTGATTTCTGAGGTACCCCGCTGGTCACCCCTGTCTCCCAGATTGCATCCCATTTACCATCACCCTCTGCCGCTTGTCTGTCAGCCAGTTACTAACTCAGTTTATCACCTTGTACCTAATGCCCAGACTAACCATCTTGATAATCAGCCTTCTATGTGGGACAGTGTTGAAGGCTTTGCTGAAATCGAGGTAGATGACATCCACCCCCCTCCCTGATTTACTTGCTTTGTCACCCAATCAAAAAAAACTATAAGATTCATTTGACACAACCTTGCTGCTGTGAATCAGTGTTGCCTCAGTTCCTCGGCACTGTTGGATTCCAGGTGTGCCACTATCCTTTCTTTCAGCAGTGCCTTCATGATCTTCCCCACCACTGAGGTGAGGCTGACTGGCCTGTTGTTCCCCGCCTCCTCCCTACTGCCACTTTTGTTCAGAGGGACCACATGTGCCCTCTTCCAGTCCTCCAGAACTACTCCTGTGTTGTGTGCCTCAGTGAACATGGCTGCCAGAGGCACTTCTAGTTCCTGTCACAGCTCCCTTCATATACTCAGGTGTATGCCATCTGGCCCCATAGCTTTGTCTAGCTTCAGATCTATTCTGGGAAAGAAGAGAGGCTGGGGAAGTAAGTTTTTGGACCAAGTAGGTTCCCTGTTTGTGGCCGGTAGTCTGTGCTTCAGACACCTGTCATCTCTAGGGTGGTGGGCTGGGAGACTGCTGCGATTTGGCGGCAGTTCCACCAGCACTTCTGATCCACACTGGAACAGCTGGAGAGCTGACCAGGTGGCGGTAAGGTCCGTGGCGAGGTGGGTTGGTCCATGAAGTGAGTCCCTGGCGCAAGCAGTGGTTTAACTGGTCCTTTCCCTCCTCATTGATTTACTCCTGTATGACGACAATAAAGTAAGACCTCTCCTTTTAAATTTTATTTGCTGCTGCTACCTAATTTTCTAGTGGTGGAACTGATCCTGGTGGGGTCCTTTGAAGGATACAGTTCAGAGCACATTACTTCGTGGTGGTGAGAGCCCTCGGAGGCCTGCTACTGGCACTGTACTTTGATTAACTGCTCCTGGATCTGCCTTCCTTAGTTCATTATTGTGTCCTGGAGGGCTTCCTACCTTTACTGTCCCCTTCTCTTAGATGGTAAGAGCTCCTTGGGAGGGCTGTACTGGGGGTGCACTTCTGGGCTTCTGACCTTAATTTTAATTTGTGTCCCTCTAGTTACTGTTTCCATGGAGTGAGAGTCTGTGGCTTCATAGTTGGACTTTCTGGTGGTGGAAGGTGGGAGCTCCACTGCTGGGAAAAGACTTCCTAAAACCTACTTGGACTGTATATTGCTTTAATTAAGTATTTTTGTTATTAGATTGTGTTGTCTAATTTATATTAAGTGGTCTTTGTTTGCTAAGTCTTGTTATTTACGATTTAGTCTTCTTTTAGTTTGATTTTTATTCTTGTATTGTTTTTTGATTTTATTTTTAGGAAGCTTAGATATTACTATCACCAGTGCCATGCTTGTGGATGAGGATATTTATTGTCATTTAACCCCCCCATCTTGCACTACACATCCGCCGCTCTTCATGCCCTCCACCCCTTCTTTCCACTTCCATTGCTTTTCCCTACTTACCAACGTTGTAAGGCCTTGGGAATTGCGCGTGGGAGGTGTTGGAGGGGTGGGGGGCGTGAACGGCGGCAGATGGATGAGGGGGTGCTTGCATCCGAGTGGTTAAGTCCAGAAGATGGCCTGGGACAAAATGGAGTGCTGAACGGGGATCCCCTTGTTTGGTCTCCATACCCAAGGGCACCACCCTTGTTAATGGTGGGCAGGTGGTTGGGGCATCCCAGGAGTCCTACCCAATCCAGGCGGTGCTCTGCAATGCCAGGTCCATCGTGAACAAGACTGCCATTATAGCAGACTTGGTGGGCACTGTGGACCTGACTTGTATCACCGAAACCTGGCTGGACAGCAATGCTGGCCCAGTAGTTGAGGCCACAGTTCCAGCCGGGTATTCGGTGATACACCACCAGAGATTGTATCGCAGGGGCAGGGGGGTTGCGGTCTGTTTCAAGGCCGAATTGGATCTCACTAGTGTTCCAGTAGAGGAGACCAGATCCTTTGAATGCGTTGTAGTGGCAGGTGGGGGCTATAGGATAGCACTCGTTTATCGTCCACCCGGCAATGAGAAGCTATTCCTTAAGGAAGTGGAGGACTTCTTCGTCGACCTGGTATTTGAATTGCCCAGGTTGATGGTGCTGGGTGATTTTAATGCCTGTATCGACGACGAACTCTCGCAATTTGGTCAGCACTTCCTCCAATTGATGTGTTCATTGGGCCTCACACAGGTGGTTACCTCTGCCATTCATAAACACGGCCATTCGCTGGACCTGGTTTTCCTGCTGGGGATGGAAGCCTCCGATGTGGGGGTGGAACCTTTCGGTTGGTCTGACCATCACACCGTGAAATTCAATTTCTGCACCCCCCTGCATAGGACTACCCCTGTAGAGATGGTCAAGTACCGCCCTTTACGGGATGTTACTCCCGAAGGCCTAATTGCGGTTCTTGACCTATCAGAACTTCCTGAGATGAGCTCTAATCCTGAAGAGCTGGTGCTAGCCTATAATAAGGCTGTTACCGCTGCTTTGGATTTAATTGCTCCCACCTGTGTGCGCCCTCTCTCCCTTCGCCCTCAATTCCCTTGGTTTGATCGGGATCTGAGGGAGAAGCAGTGACTTGGACGCAGGTTGGAGAGGCGCTGGCGAAAATCCAGCTTAGATGCCGACCATCTTAGACTTTTAGAGCATTATAAACTCTATCAGTCAGCAATTTCTCATAAGAAGGCAGTATTCCTGTCCAGAGAAATTGCTGCTGCACAGAACCGACCAACCCAGCTCTTTCGAACAGTGGACAGGCTGTGCAACCCAGCCTGCCTGCAGGTTCATCGAGCCTTTTCACAAATACAATGTGAGGAGCTTGCTCAATTCTTTGCAGATAAGGTGACTGACATCAGGGCTAAGACTCACACAGCACTCACCATGGGAGTTGCCGTGGTCCAGGCTATGGTTACAAGTACTCCGTTTTCCTGGAGTTCCTTCGAAAGGTTGGAAATCGATGATGTTATGAGGATTGTCCAGGGTATGTGGGCCACAAGCTGTAGTTTAGACCCGGGTCCCACTGACCTGATTATGGGCTGTGGTGAGGTTATCAGTCCTGTGCTAGCTAGGATAGTCTGGTGCTCCTTAGACTCTGGTGAATATCCCCACTCCCTGAAGGAAGCAGTGGTGACACCAGTGTTGAAAAAGGCTTCTTTGGACCCAGACTCCCTAGCCAACTACAGACCCATCTTGAACCTCCCCTTTGTGGGGAAGGTTATCGAGAAAGTGGTGGCAGCCCAGTTGGACAACCATTTATCCATCCATAACATCTACGACCCTCTTCAATCAGGTTTTCGAAAGAGACATAGCACTGAGACTGTGCTGGTTCGGGTGCTCAGTGATCTCCTGATGGCGAGAGATCAGAAAAAATGGTCCATCTTGGTCCTTCTGGATCTGTCAGCAGCATTTGACACTGTAGACCATGGGGTGCTGCTCTAGTGCCTGAGATGCATCTGTGGGTTGTCGGGTGTGGTACTCAGATGGTTTTCCTCCTTCCTCACAGGTAGAACCCAGAGGGTTGTATCGGGGATATTTTCTTCCGATTCTACCGCTCTGTTCTGTGGGGTGCCTCAGGGCTCTGTGCTGTCCCCCATGTTGTTTGCGGTGTACATGCTTCCCCTCAGAGACATTGTAAGACGATATGGGCTGGAGTTTCATTGTTATGCCGATGATACCCAGCTCTATCTGTCTTTTGCACCGGACCAGAATAGAGCACTCTCAGTGTTTAACAACTGTCTCAGCGAGATCTAGGGTTGGATGAGGTCCAGCTGGTTGAAGTTGAACTCTGGGAAGACGGAGGTGATGGTCGTGGATCCTGGCCAGCGGATTGAGGGTCCGGGGGCCATTCAAACCTCAGGTTTATTCCTGGGGGATGTGGAGCTCCCTGCCTCTGAACGGGTATGAGACCTGGGGGTGATCCTTGATGATCAGCTGACATTGCGTGTGCAAGTGTCGGCAGTTGTTAAGGTATCCTTTTACCATCTTAGGAACATCGTTAGGATCAAGCACCTTGTTCCATCTGGTGACCTGCCTACATTGATCCACGCCTTTGTGACCTCCATTTGGACTACTGCAACTCCCTCTACTTTGGGTTTCCTCGGGTTGATATCCGCCGCTTACAGCTAGTGCAGAACTCAGCAGCCCGATTGTTAATGGGGACCTCACGTTCTTCCCATATTACACCGGTGCTGCGGGATCTGCACTGGCTGCCGGTTCAGTGGTGGATCACCTTTAAAGTCGGATTACTGACATATAAAGCCCTACATGGTTTGGGCCCTGATTACCTGAAAGATCTTCTGGTGCCTTACCTTCCAATGCAGTCACTCCGCTCAGCCAACGAGGGGTTGCTAGAGATTCTGAGGGTAGTTTTAAAATCTTCAGGCACCCGCGCTTTTAGTTTTGTGGCACTGACCCTCTGGAATTCTCTACCCTGTTGGATTAGAGAGTGCACGACGGTGGAGGGCTTTAAAAAAGGCCTAAAATCCTTTTTGTGGACAAAGGCATTCGGTGATGACACAGATTTTAACTAATGCTGTATATTTTAGCTTGGATTTGAATTTGTTTTATGATGTTTTTATGATTCTTATTTTGTAATGCGCCTTGATTCTAGAAAGGCACAAAATAAATAAAGTCTATTATTATTATTATTTCAGCGAAGTCCACCCTCCTAAAATCTAATTCCCTTTCCCTTGTGTGGCTCGATTGAGTCCCTGTCTCCATGCTAAACTACACTATGTGGTGGTCACTTGACCCCAGCTGACCTCCTACCTGGACATCTGTGACTCTGTCCCCATTGGTCAATACCAGGTCCAGAATCACTTGGCCCTGGTGGGATCAAGCACCAGCTGTCTGAGATCTACCCCTGTAGGGAATTTGGATGGCTCTGCTTCTGGCTGAAGCAGCTGCCTGGGTGGTCCATTCCATGTCCGGCATATTGAAATCTCCCAACAGTAGGACTTCACCTTTTGATGCCATGTGTATTTCATCCACTTGTTCCTTGTTCACTTCCTCCCCCTGTGCCAGAGGTCTGTAGATCACCCCTGTGTATATTGCTGTGCCAGTTCCTGATTCAAGGGTGACCCACAGTACCTTGGCCTTCCCCTGTCTTCCCTGCACTTCTGTAGCCTTTATACCCTCTCTTATGTATGTGCTCCCCTCCTCTGCCTTTTGTACCCTCCCTATCCCTCTTGAACAAAGCATAACCTGGTACATTGATGTCCCAACCATGATTCGAAGTGTACCTTGTCTGTTATTGCCGCTATGTCCAGGTTGCACCCACTAACAAGGCCTCCAGGTCTGGGATTTTATTTCCCAGGCTGTGGACATTTGTTACAATGGCTTTTCATGTTCTACAGTCTACCCTCCCTCTGCTCTTGTTCTTGCTCTCCCACCTCTTCCCCCCACCCCAGTTTTCTTTCCTATGTGATCTTAACTCCTTTGTTTTCCCTCCTTCTATACACTCCCTCTGATTGTCCCTCTCTGTCTGCATCAGTTGTCCCTGGTGTCAACTTCTTTTCCTGCATGTGCCCAAGGGGGTGGGTGATACTAAGCCTCTTGTCCCTCCTGGTTCCCCCCCATTGGCCAGTATAAAAGCTTGCTGTTGAAGAATTCAAACTTATCATTAAGGACTGAGGTTCCCTTCTCAAATGGATGCAGGCCGTCTTTCTTTTAAAAGCTTGCATCCACCCAAGTCAGTCCTCAGTCTCGCATGAAACCAAAACTCTCCTTTCCACAACAATATTTCAACCAGGAGTTGAATTTTTGGATGAGGAGTGACCTAGCCTCCCCCTTGCCTTGGACAGGTAGTACCTCTGATAATGAGATGAAGCATGCTATCTGCTTCTGACTCCCCTCCAGCTTCCTGAAATCCTCCTGGACTCTGGCTAACTCTACCTTACCCCCCCCACCAGGTCATTGGTCCCCAGGTGGACAATGACTTCCAGTTCCTCCCTTATAGCTATTGCTCTAGCAATCATATGGATCCACTTCCCATCCCTTCAATCAGTGCTTCCTGGAATGCACTTGAACTCCCTTTCCCCCCTGCTAGGTCTCCCTAACTTCACTCCCAGGACAATAGAGTCCCCCACTAGAAGTAGCTTCCCCCTCCTCTGGGGTCCTCTGCCCCCTTCCTTGGGGCTCCATCTTGGAGGACCCGCCCATCCTCCTTGGTCGCAGCTGCGGGTGCCTGTGTAGGGCTTTCCTGCTCCTTCAGTACAGTGTAGGAGTTACAAAGCTGGACCAGTTAGGGAGAGTGATTTTAAACTCCCTTCCCTCACTCTCCCTGAACCCATTGTGATCCAATCACTCCTCCTCCTGGGCATCCTTTGAGGTTCAGGTTGTGGACCTGGTGGTCTCTGGGTGGTGGTGGATGCACCCTGTAAAGCTGGCCAACTTGGCACAGAACAAGCAATTTCCTCTCTCAACCCAGAGAGGTGCCTGCAGATAGGGCAGCATCATAGCCTCTAAAACATCTCCCTGAAGACTGCTGCTCCACAGCCACTACACTGCACCACTCCCATCATGTTTGTGACCTTCTACTATATAATGTCTAGTTATGCTTTTTATTCTGTATTTCTTTTTTGTTTTGCCCTCTCCCCCTTTGTTTATGTTTGTTACTTTCTGCTTGCTTGTAGGAAGTTGTAATGCACTATGTGTCCTCCCCAATAAAAGATGGTCACACCTTGGGGTGAGTGGGCTGAGAGGAGGAAGGGAGAAAAGCCCTCGCCCTGCTATGGAGCAAAAAAACAATCCGAGCACTGTAACTAAAAACAATTTAGAGCACTTTCCCTTAGTTATGTCCCTTCAGTAAGCACTCTTGTTATCCTGCAAGGCCAGCACCTGTAAGGAAAAATAAAAAAATGCACTCCCTGTATTACAGTGCCAACAATATGTAGAGACAATGCTGTCCCACACAAGCTTGTCTCTTGTACTGGGAAAAAAAACTAAATATTCAAACAACTGCTTTGCTCTGTACTATCAGTATGATCACAATACAAGCACCCCCAGTTTCTCCATTACTGGCAAACTGGTCACAATCCAAGTACTTCCCTGCAGTTCCTACTGGAGTCCTCTGGATCTGAGCCAGGCCTCCAGGAATACTGTGTTCCCCACAACTGCAAATGTCATGGTTCCAGTGGCAGTATTCCCCAAAGTGAGCCTGTTTTGTGGTTGCCAATACCTCCCCTCCCAAATGATATGTTGCCCCTGTATTTCTGTGCCACAAGTGCATGATTTTGTACTTATTTGCATTGAAATCCAGTTGCCAAACCCTTAACCAGTCTTCCAGCTTTTTGAAATTGTTCCTCGCTTTTTTCAACGCCCCCGTGTGCCAACTCTGTTGCTGATTTTTTGTGTCATCCACAAACAGGCATATTTTCCCTTCCAGCCCTCCTGCAATGTCACTAATAAAGACATTGAAGAGAACCAGGCATGGTTCTGACCCCTGCGGCACCCCACTGGTCACCTTGCTTTCTTCAGAGTGAACACCATTTAGCACCACCCTCTGACTCCTGTTGCTTAGCCAACTTCTTACCTATTTTACTACTTCCCCAATCCTTTCCTTCAGTAGTGATTCCATTACTTTACCCACCATTAAAGTCAGGCTGACAGCTCTGTAATTTCCTACCTCCTCCCTATTATCACTTTTGTGAAGTGGGACCACATCTGTCCTCCTTTGGTCTGCTGGAACATTCCCTGTATCTAGTGATAGGTTGAACAGGGCTGTCGGGGTGCAGCCAGCATCTCCTTGAGCTCCCTCAGTATCCTAGAGTGTACCTTGTCAGGCCCCATTGCCTTATCTTCTTTTAGTTGTGCTAGTTCCTTGAGGACTCTCTCCCCCATAAAAGGACTAGTGTCTACCTCCCTTCCTTTAATGCCCCTGTCCCTTATCTGTGGCCCATATCCTACCCCTTCCTCCACAAATACAGAACCAAAGTATTTGTTGAATATGTCTGCTTTTTTTTGGTCCTCTTCCATACAAATCCCTCTTTCACCTTTTAGCCTTACTATCCCTCTTTGGTCTTCCTCTTTTTGCTTATATACCTAATGAATGTTTTATCCCCCTCTTTTAATGACTTGGCAATATTCTGCTCCATTTGCACCTTTGAGCTCCTAACAGCTTTTCCTGTCTCCCTCTGTTTCTCCTGATATTTCTCCCTATCCTCCTCCTCCTTCTATGTCATCTTGTACCTTCTAAATGCTAGCTTTTTTGCCCTTACGTTCCCTGCTACTTCTTTACAGAACCATTGTAGTCTCTTTTTTTCTCTTGCCTTTGTTCATCTGCCTGACACAGAGGTTTGTTGCCTTTTCAATGCCCTCCTTTATATTTGCCCACTGTTCCTCAACTCCACCTAGTTTCCCTTTATCCCTGCTAGGGTGTCCCTGAGATATTATCCCATTTTCTTAAAATCGGCCCTCCTGAAGTCCAGGACACTGGTTTTAGAGTCGCTTGATACTGGCCCAGTTCTTATATTGAACCACACCATGCAATTATCATTAGTCCCCAGGTGGCTACCCACTGTGAATCAGCAACACTGTCCCCATTTGTCAGAACCAGGTCCAGTATTGCACCGCCCATGAGTGGGTTCCCTAACTAATTGCCTGAGGAATGCCCCCTGCATGGAGTCCAGGATGTCCCTACTTCTAACTTTTGTCACAGCTGGAAGGTTCCAATCCATGTCTGGTAGATTTAAAGTCCCCCACCAGCAATACCTCCCCCTTGTTTTCCATTCTTTGGATTGTTTCCAACATATCCTTATCCACCTCTCCCTCCTGTGTTGGAGGTCTATAGATCACTGCTGTGTGAATAGTGGCCCCCTTCCATGTCTCCAGAGTGATCCACAGTACCTCTGCTCCTCCCTGCTCCCCCGTATTACCTTAGCTTTTATGTTTTCCATCACATTAAAAGCCACTCCTCCTCCCCATTTTACCTACTTTGTCCCTACAGAATAGAGAATAACCTGGTATGGCTATATCCCAGTCCTGGTTTACATTTGCACAAGGGCTTAGCAATTGTGACTATGTCCAGGTCCACCTCTGCCATGGTGGCCTCTAGGTCTTTATCCTTATTTGCCCAGACTTTGAGCATTTGCACACATGGATCTCCAGATTGTACTGCCACCCCTCCCTTTTTTCCCATTTGCCCTCCCTTAGTTCCACCACTATTCTTCTTTCTGTCTCTCTTTCCTTCTACCCACTGGATTCCTATGTTAATTAGTTCATTTTGGGATTTTTCTCATGTTGGGGGATAAGCTATGGAAGTTGGATAAGGCACTAGAAGTAACCAAAAAAAAAAGGAATCTGATTAAAAAAAGGGAGTACTGGAGATGACAGATCTCTGCAAAAATATTTACATATTTTATTTACTTTTAGTTGACTGCGAAAGGAGGACTAGACAATTCTGACAATTTTCAGCCTCATCCCGGGGGAGGAGGATTCAGATAGATGCCAGTTGACATTGAACCAGATTAAGCTGTTGGTAGTATTTTTAGTGAATGGGGGGAAATTTGGCCAGGACACTGGGGAAATTCCTCTACTCTTTGGCAGGGGGCGCTGTTCTTCTGTGGCAGAGTGTGTGTGTCTCAGTGTAATGGCAGACACCAGTGGAGGAGGAGGTAATGTCATTCCATGAGTTGCAGCTAGCAATGTGGAAGGAACAACTGGGATGCACTGAGTAGGTGGCCAGCAGGGAGTCTTCAACCACACCATTCGGGATGGAAACACCTGATGTTGGTGACACTGCAAGGGGGGAAGTAACGGAGGCAACCCCTCCATCTGACAGGCCAGAAAACATTGATGTTATCCTGGAACACAAGAAACAGACAGAAAATCAGAAACAGTTGAAGGAATTGGCAGATATGAAACAGTGCTTTATGGCAGCAGAAAATGAGTATCTAGTGGCAAAACAGATGATTGAAGATGACAAAAAAGAAAAGGGGCTGCACATACGTCCCCAGAGCAGACACCAGAGAGTATAGCAAAAGTGTTCGTATTCTCAGGGAACTCAGCAAACCCAGAAGCGAAGCACCACACACAGGAGAATCATGGGCTACAAAGCAAGCAGGAAAAAGAATCATGGTCACCAGAGAATGCTCTGTCTGTAGTGGGTTGGAATGTTATTGATGCAGGGGAATGTGTCCCTGATCCTGCTATTCCACTACCCAGAGCATCTAATCAGCACCACAGAAACCAAACAACGGACTCCCAAGAGAGGGGACCGGGGCAAAGTGAGCAACTTGACATAGCACAGCAGACTGAGATGGCTGAACAAACACCTCACCAGGCACCTTCCTTGGGTGCTAATTCAGGTAAAATTTCATTCTCCCCAATAGTTACTTCTGCTCAGGAAGAATTTTTTGATACTCTTAAGGGACTGCAGATTTCTGGGGGGGAGTGATAATGCTATAGGGGCACTCGTCTAGGCAATTACAGACTCCCAGCATATAGGGGATATCCCTACCCCCAACCCACAAGAAATAGTGCAGAATGCACAGGATGATGCCCCAACGTATGCTAGTCTCTTCAAAAACCCTGTTGAGCTGGCAAAAAGGTGCAATGCAGTGTGCCTTAGATTTCTAGGAAGCACTGAAGAGATGCCTAACAGATTTCACATTGGGAAGGTTCTTTTAAAACAATCCCTGGGTTTTTATCCATCTGAGGTGTATGCTTTCATACATACACCTGGAGAAATTACTTTCGTTATCAGTTTCAAGATACTGGATATACTGGATAGATTATGGCTAAAATATGCAACACTAAAAACAAACCCAGTATGGCATCATTTCCAGGCTATCCCCTTGACAAAACAAATTTTTAAGGTGATTACAGTTCTCTTTCGTAATGAGGGAGTAAATATTTCTGACAGTTTGTATTGTTTGGAGAAAAGGTGTAAGATCCAAGGGAATCTAGAACCTGTTTTAGATAAAGAAGGGTTCTGGAATGGAGAATGGCGGATGAAGATTAATTTGTTCCAAGATGATTCTGGTCTACAACATCTCCTAAACTGTTTCTATCTCGGACGAGATAAAGGGTTCATATTCTACCCAGGTCAACTGTAGCACTGCTATAAATGTGGCTTCCCTAGACACCTAAGCTGGACTTGTGAAGTGACAAAATGTGCACAATGTGGTGAAGTGGGGCATTCTGTGTTCCATTGTAGAGGTCCTATTAAATGTAGCTTATACTATGAAAACCATTGCATCAAGGAATGTCCCTGGGCAGCACATAACACCAATGTGGACTATGGCATACAGGACTTTTACATTAACACTGTTGTAAAAACTGCTAGTAGGGTTAACCCCCTGGCACCGGCCTCTCTAAACCAGAGAGCAACAGGAGGCCAAGAGAATACAACAGTACCTCAGGGTGATCAGGTTATAGCAACAACTTCTGCAAATAGAACAAATACTGGCATAGTTGCCTTTGCACCAGAGCAGTCCTCAAGGGTTCTGGAGAATGAGGCATCAATGTCCATGGCCCCACCTTGCCTGAGGAAGAACCTGTTGGGCAGATACTGCTCCAGAACAAGTATGACATTTTGAATGATGAGGAAGTGAATCCAGGGACAGAGTCATACTCTGCCTCCCTTCATTCTTCACAGCTGGAAGGGGTGTCAGCGGGAGAACTGATGCAGGAAGAACCTGATCCTAAACCAGTAAAAAAAAGAATGGGCACTAGAGTGTGGGCTTGAAAAAAACAGTGAGGACTTGATATATTTCCCCACTCTATGATTTAGCTGTAGCTTCATTGAATGTAAATAGCATCAAGCCTGAAAGAAAACGTGTTCTTACATATGCACAGTTTGAACTGACTTATTTTGACATTTACTTTCAAGGCACAAGATTACATTCAGTGGAAGAAATGCAAGCAGCTAGTATAGCCTGGGTAGGGGGGATAGGCGATTTGGTCTATGGGGGATGTACCATGTAGCAAGGTAGGGATTTGTGTCATACACCAAGTAGATATCATCCCGGGCCGAGCTTTACTACTGGACGTGGCTATGTTCATGGAAATCTTGTCCCACTGGAATAGAAATGTTAAGAGTGTGATATGAAGAATTGATGCAGGAAGAACCTGATCCTAAACCAGTAAAAAAAAGAACGGGCACTAGAGTGTGGGCTTGAAAAAAACAGTGAGGACTTGATATATTTCCCCACTCTATGATTTAGCTGTAGCTTCATTGAATGTAAATAGCATTAAGCCTGAAAGAAAACGTGTTCTTATATATGCACAGTTTGAACTGACTTATTTTGACATTTACTTTCAAGACACAAGATTACATTCAGTGGAAGAAATGCAAGCAGCTAGTATAGCCTGGGTAGGGGGGATAGGTGATTTGGTCTATGGGGGATGTACTATGTAGCAAGGTAGGGATTTGTGTCATACACCAAGTAGACATCATCCCAGGCAGAGCTTTACTACTGGACGTGGCTATGTTCATGGAAATCTTGTCCCACTGAAATAGAAATGTTAAGAGTGTGATGTAAAGTGAGGAAAAAATTAAAAAAATAATGTTTGAAATGTTGTTTTAATGCTTTGTATATGTAGAGATACATATAATAACAAAAATTGTGGTCTGCAGCTGCCTTGTTTTTTTTTTCCAACCCAATTTTCTTGCTGTTTTATTAGTCTTAAACTGTGACATAAGTTTTATAGGTTTTAGTTGTATGTTTTCTGTCAATTCTGCCATTTTTCTGTTTAAAGTATGCTTTCAACAATCCAGATGCTGTCTTGTAATTCTTTTTCTCTACCTATATTGTTTTCCCCATTATTTTTATAGTTTGAATCACCTCCAAAACGTGTTCTGAATGTACTAGCTCATGTCCTTAGCTGGTACATTCAGAACATGGCCAATTAATTACTTTCTGACATGTACATCCCTTTTTTAATGCTCCTGTGTGTTACCAGTGCAGCCCTTGCTATACTGCCAGGTAACACATCTTACCTGCTCTTTTATCATTTGAGTGAGGTCATCTTTTTCAACTCATCCAACCAATTGTGTCCATGTTCCTTTTAGGTACATTCAGAACACCCTCCCTTCCCCCAGTTGGTTGCCCGATCCCTTCAGGATTCCAGTTTTCCCAGTGATATAGGTGGCCAGTGGGAGGTATAAAATCTGCTGCACATAAGTGATTGCCACCTTTCTTACCAATTTTTGTACAGCAGAACGTGTTGGTGTCCACTTGGAGCAGCCATTGTACATTAAGAATGAGGAAGAACCCCAGTCATCCAAAGTGCACTCAGAATGCCGAAAGGTAAGGTTCTGACCAGGTCTGCCAGTGTTAGGGACAGGGGATCATTGTGCAGCCTATTTTGACTCCAGCAGTGTGATTTATTTACTGTTGCTGCCTTCTGATGTTTGCTTCTGTGGCTGGAGGGTGATTTTGTACTATTGCTTAGCCTTCTTGCTACCAAAATGCTTCTTTAAATCCGTGGTTTGCTGTATACATTTTTGTGATTTTTATGTGCCGCATACAATTTTTAAAACCACCCACCACATGGTCTCCACAAAGCTAGATGCTAAGCAGGCCATGTTGAGACCATGCGGTCTGTGGTTGTTGGGGGGGGGCAAAGTATTATTTGGGCTGGTCCCAAAATGATGTTTCTGTTGCACTCCACATTGTCAATGGGTAATAATAGTCTCCATAATGTTTTGTAATGTCCATTGTATTTTTTTTTAAATCCATACTTTGCTGTGCTGAAGCTTAACATAGAAACATTAGACTTTGATGGGAGATAAGGATTGCCTGGCCCACCCAGTCTACCAGTTTCCCTACTTATTGGATAAGTTGCATATCCTAGTTAACCAACAGCCTACTTCCTCCTGCCCCTCACCAGAATTGCCTTACGTCTGTCCCATTCATTCTTGAATTCCCCCACCGTTTTTGACTCCACAACCTCTTCAGGAAGGCCATTCCATGCATCCACCACCCTCTCTGTAAAAAAATACTTCCTTACATTGCCCCTGAGCCTTCCCCCATCTTCAAATTGTGCCCCCTTGTTCTTGAGCACCTCTTTTTCTGAAATATACTACCCTCTTGGACTTTATTGATTTCCTTGAGGTACTTGAAGGTCTCTATCATATCCCTCTTCCCTCTTTTCCTCTAACGTATGCATATTAAGCTCCTTTAGTCTCTCCGCATATGGCATATGGTGCAGACCCTACACCATTTTAGTTGTCCTCCTCTGGACTGCCTCCATTCTGTCTGTGTCCTTGCGGTGATGGGGTCTCCAGAACTGCACACAGTACTCTAGATGGGGTCTCACCAACTGTCTGTACAGACGGATAACAACCTCGTGTTTTCTGCTGATGATGCCTCTCCCGATGCATCCCAGTATCCCCACAGCTTAATCATGTCAGACAGAATTTTGTGTAACCACCCACCGCATGGTCTCCACATGAGTAGATGCTGAGCAGGCCATTGTTTGCTGCTCAACCTTCAGCCATTTTGAGACCTTGTGGTCTGTGGTTATTTGGGGGTTGGGGGGAGTGTAAAGTATTGTTTGTCTGCTGCCAAAATGTTTTTTTGTGAAATGGTTTGCCTGTTGTGTCCATTTTTGAGGTGCTGGGCCCTGACGTCCATTGTTTTTTGTGTCAGCCATTTTGAGACCTTGCGATCTGTGGTTATTTGGGGAGTGAGGGGAGTGCAAAGTATTGTCTGCTACAAAATGTTTTTCTGTGAAATGTTTTGCCTGCGGTGTCCATTTCTGTGGTGCTGGGCCCTGACATCCATCTGCTTTTGTGTAACCACCCACCACATGGTCTCCACATGGCTGGATGCTGAGCAGGCCATTGTTTGCTGCTCGACCTCAGCCATTTTGAGACCTTACTGTCTGTGGTTATGTGGAGGGTCGGGAGAGTGCAAAGTTTTGTTTACCTGTTTTAATAATGATTTTTTGTGAAATGGCTTGCCTGCTGTATCCATTTCTGTGGTGCTGGGCCCTGACATCCATCTGCTTTTGTGTAACCACCCACCACATGGTCTCCACATGGCTGGCTGCTGAGCGGGCCATTGTTTGCTTCTCAGCCTTCAGTCATGTTCAGACCATGTAGTTGTGGGAAGGGGGGGTGCCCAGGTACTTTGGGGCTCAGAGTGAGGATACGCATTGTTTTAAAAATGTTTCTCAATGTTTTGCTGAAATGTGCTCCCTAATGTGCCCCACATGGTCTTAACATGGCTGCATGCTGAATATAGCCCTCTTCTGTTAGGTACTCAGCGTGCAGCCATTTTAAGACCATGTGTGGTGTGGTGGGGGGATACAAATGATAGTTTTACTGGAATTTAGCTGCTGTTGCAGTGCATCATTCTCCTTACATTTGTCACTCTGTGTTGTGTAGCAACTGATGGGTGATCTTCTTCTTCTTCCACCTGCTGTGAAGTAATTGTCCACTTTCTGCATTCTGTCATTTCATCTGCTGTAAAGCAACTGATGGGCGATCTCTTTGTTTCTTCCTTTTCCCTGCTGTGAAGTAATTGTCCACTTTCTGTTCCACCATTTCATCTACTGTGAAGCAACTGATGGGCGATCTCTTTGCTTCTTCCTTTCCTCTGCTATGAAGTAATTGTCCACTTTCTGTTCCATTGTTTCATCTGCGGTGAAGCAACTCTTGGGCGATCTCTTTGTTTCTTCCTTTCTTCCACTATGAAATAAACAAACACAGCCACAACAGTAGCAGTGCAAGTAAATTTCAGTGATCCAGCTCCAGTTGTGGACACCCGATCAGACGTTGCCATCTGAAAGGCAGTTCAAAGGGCTTGAGCAGGACTGCCTAAGTCACCTGCATGGTTTGCATCAACAATAGCGTGATAAGTGATAACTTCAAGTTCACCTACAAAGCAGGCAGCAATTTCAAGAAGAGGACTAAACATGAAATGCTGTCAAAATTTGGAGGCACAAATTCTGAATGTGATGAAGGAAAACAAGAAGAATAGACAACAGGAATGAGAGTGGGTGAGAGCAGTTTTGGTGCTGAAAAAATATAAGATGCTATGTATGCAAGCACAACCCTTGGAATTAGCTGGACAACACTCATGAATGTATCTCATAGTGAACGGAAGCATGTAAAAAGCATACACAAATCCGCATTGCCTCAGGAAACTACAAGCAAAGTAAAAGGTTTTTTTGAACAGTCAGTAACACCTCTGCCATACAAGAAGGCATTCTTAAAAAGTACAAAAGCATTCCTATCAAGACTCCATTTACTGCATGCAGAATTTCTGAAGCAACACCCAGAGTGTCAATCGGTGCCATCAAGTTTAAAAGTTTGCACCCCAAGCACGTAAAACTTGCCAGACAACAGAAACTGGACCAGTGCCAATGCAAGTACTGTGAAAATGCCACATTAAAACTGTGATCGTTAAACCGCATGGCAGATTTTTACAAACTGCCAGAGTGCAAAGTCACCAATATTTATGAAGCTGTGGAGCTGACAATGTGTGCAAATGAAGGTTCCATGTTGTTCAGAAAAGACTGTCTGGAGAAGGTATGCAAGACTTGTACAATGAAGGCAACTGAAAAACATGCAGAGGTTCTATTGAGTCAACATGGGTCAGAAATGCTGAGATGGTACCAGTGGGAAACCATCACAGTGAAGAAAACAAATGATGGCATTAACACAAAAACATCCTGCAAAGTGTTGGTCAGCAAGAAGACCACATTTCAAGAACTTGTTGATAGCCTCATGGAAGACCTACAGTTTTTCGGTTACCATCTACATGTGGCATTGTGGCAAATAAAGCAATTTGCATCACTCAAGGCAAATCTACCACAAGGCTGGGTTGTCATGGTGCTGGACTTTGCTGAAAACTATGCCTGCAAGTACCAGGATCATATCCAGTCCAGTCACTGGCATCATGAGCAGGCTACAGTGCACCCAATAGTTACATATTACAGGTGCTAACATTATAATGACCTTGTCATAGAATACCTGGTATTCATCTCAAATGACCTCACACATGACCACCATGGTGTTCAATATTTTGTTAAGATGGACAACGAACACATCATGAACACTCGCCACATAAACATTACAAAGAAGGTACATTTTACAGATGGCTGTGCCAGCCAATACAAATCGAAATGGTCCTTCTATGGAATTTCAAAGGCTCCATTGGAGTTTGGATTCCATATTGAATGTGCCAATTTTTGAATCACATCACAGTAAGCACCCCTCCGATGGGGAGAGTGCCATGGTAAAATGGTCAGCAACCAGGGCCTCGAAATTGCGAATCGCAATCTTTTCAATAGCAGAACAGATGTTCATGTACTGCCATGATAATCTGACCAGAAAGCCTCCAAGTGATGGGTGTGGGCATTCCAAAAGAACATTTTTCTGGATTCCTGACAAATCCATAAGAAGGCCAAAAGGACTGGATGTTAGAGCTTTTCCTGGGGCAAGACTTATCCAGAGCATGGATCTGTGGAGGATGGTGTGATTGCCACCAGAGCACTGTCTTGCTTCTGACCCAAGTGCCAAAATGATGATTTCCCATGTGTAAACATGGATCATGTGGACCAAAGGACTTCAAAGAGGCTCAAACTATCACACAGCAGCACCAACACTTCTCAGATAGCTCAGATGCTTGAACTCAGGAATGACACTGTCCAGCAATACCAGTGACAGACTCCTCTACAACTCCGTGCACAAAAAAGAGTGTCCATGAGCACAGCACTGCAGATACGGACACTCCCGCTGTTTCCAGCACTCCAGTGACTGACCCCTCCACTGCTCCTGTCACTCTACTGACAGACCCCTTTGCTGTTTGTAGAACTTCATCAACCGAACTGATTGCTACTTCAGGCACTGAAACAATGGACAATTGTTTTAATCCAGACACTTCAGCAATGGCCTTCTCCATTGCTTCTGTTCCTAGTGTGCTCGCTGGCTGTCCACCTGCTAAAAAAAAATTAAACCCAGATGAGATACAGCTGGAAAAATTCTATGCAGTCTACTATTCAAAACAGTTATTTATCAGGCAAGTGCTTGCATTTAATGAACTACAACATACTTTCACTGTCAAATTCCAGAACCAGTGTGCAAATGGGCATCTCACATGGCCACAACAGCAGGACACTGATATGATGAGACAGCAGAGACTTTTCCATGGACCCTTACATCTGTCAGGAAATAAAAGCTTTGCAATTGTACAGGATGAACTGCAAACGATCACCACAAAATATGAAAAGCTCAAGAATCGCTGGAATTGACAGCATTTAAAATGTTGGGCAATATGACTATTTGCTATGCACAATCATTTCTATGACTTTTTTATTTTTACTTCTTATTAATTTTTTTCTTATTTCAGTGCACTTCAGTGCACGAACATGTAATTGTTGACAAAATAGATCACAACTAGTAAACTTTTATGAACCTACATTGTTGTTTGCTGGTCTTTGTCACATTGACAATGCATGTTTGGTGTCCACTGTACATTCAGAACACAAGGTTGGTGTCTGCTATATATTCAGAACACAAGATTGGTGTCCGCTAGTACATTCAGAACACTGAAGCTATTTTAGTTGGTCATATAAAAGTCAGTTATCTTGTAATACAGTGCATTTTTCATTGAAGGGTCATGGCATGTTAAAATGCTAGAAAAAAGTTATCTACTCTGCATTTGAAAATTAACGCCTCATGTCACAATTTGGTACTACATTTTCATGAACATACCCACATAAAAATTCAGGATATGGATTTTCGGTGTATTAATGTGTATGCCCCTCAGATGAAGGTGGCCAGAACAGAATTACTACAAGCTATTCAACCCTTCTTGTTTACCTCTAGGTATGTATTGCTAGGGGGGATTTTAACTGTAGCAGATACTGCACATACAGGGGTTTCAAACCAGTAAGGTATATTGTGATACCACTTGTTTAAATTACTTATTAACACAATCTGGTCTGGTAGATGTTTTTGCCACAGAGGGGGTTATACCACAGAAAACCTATTTTAGAGGTACCCATGCAACCATAATTGATTATTGGTCTATTTTGGATAGTTTGGAAATTAAGAACACAACAGTCACACATGTAGCATCATCAGATCGTGTGATGCGGAGTCTGAGTATTTCTAATTATGAGAAGATGGGAAGAGGTCCAGGTTACTGGAGGATGAATTTAAGTCTATTGGGCATTCCCCAGGTGTTTCAAGGCTTTGAGACTGTGTTAGAAGCTAGAAAGTCTGTTCATTTATTGTATGACAACCCTCAAGAATGGTGGAAGGACTCAAAGAAAGATATACAAAACTATTTTAAACAAATAGGGAAACTGAATGGGAAAAATAAAACTGACCAATATAAGGACTTTAAGAATCAGTTGTTCAATTTATTATCCCAGAAAAACCAGTGGGGGACAAATATATCTTCCCAAATCACAGAATTAAAGCAACAAAAGCAGATATCCAATATAATTGATATAAACCCCTGGAAACAGAACAAAGGTTTGGGACACAGGGTCAACAGGATTTTGTTAACCCATTAAAATTTGGCCTAACTCAGAAATAAAAAATATTTATTTCCAAAATAACCACTTCTGAGGGTAGGACTGTGACTCACAAATCATAATTATTAACTGAGATTGAGAAACATGTACATCAAATGTCCCAGGCACCTCAGGACTCTGTTGTAGATGGGAACCAGTGATTAACAGAGTGTGAACTCCCCTTATTGTCATTACAGAGTCAGGGGACATTAATACAACCAATTACTAGACAAGAAGTATTAGGGCTGATTAATAATTTGAAACCAGGCTCTGCCCCAGGTCAGGACAGGCTTCCATACAAGATACATAAACATATTTCATCTACATTGATAGATGAAATTGTATCATTATTTAATACAATGCTTACCTTTAGTAAATTTCCATCTAGCATGTATGTGGGCCTAGTGGTCTTAATGTATAAGACAGGAGATAAAGCCTTGTTGCCTAATTGGAGACAGATAATGCTACTATATACAGATTTTAAGATTTTTACAAAAATTTTAACCAATAGACTGTCATTAGTGGCAGAAGAGCTTATCCACCCATCACAGACATGTGCCATTCCAGGTAGAACACTATATGATAGTCTTATATTGATTCAAGAAGTCCTGGAGAGAGGACAAGGAGGAGAACTATCAGGTTCTTTTATTGACTTTGGATCAAAGCAAAGCATCTGATAGGGTTAGACATGCATATCTATGTGAATGTTTGAAAGCATATGGGATCCCAAATAGCATTACAAACTGGATTCTGGACTGCTACCAATATGCTATAGTTAAACCATTTTGTAATGGATGGATAGGGAAAGGGTGTAAGATAGGTAGAGGAGTTAGATAGGGGTGCCCCCTCAGCACCTTGTTGTACGTTTTCTGTCTGGATCCACTCATAAGAAAATTAAACAATTCTTTGGTTATCACAGGACTGACATTTTCTAGCTCAGATCCAGAGATTAGAACAACAGCTTACATGGAGGATGTCTGCCTCATAATGGCAGATAAGAATTCCTGTATAGAAGCAGAAAACATTTTGTCACAGTTTTCCCAGGTTTCAGATTCAAAAATCAGTTTTAATAAGAGTAAATATAATCCCATAGGGGAGGTAACACAGAGGGAAGAAAACATATTTGGTGTCCCTGTGACTCGGGATCCACCATGCTCAATTCTAGGGGTCACTTCTGGACAGGGGGATATGGCATCAGTAAATTGGCAAGACAAACTACAACAAGCACAGGACAAAGTTACATTATGGAATAAATGGAAAAATGTCAAAAGCCTTTTTATCAGCACTTTTCTTACACATTAGTGGGATTTATGCTCTGCTGAAACAATTAGAAACAAAGCTTTATAGCTCTTTCTTCAATTTTATATAGAGCAGTAGGCTCAACCCTATTAAATGTGGAAATTATTTTTAGATAAGTCACATGGAGGACTGAAGACGATAAACCCTATACCTTTTTGTTGTTCAATATTGGTAAATGTTAACCTAAAACCAGTATTACTAAGTAAGGACAAATTATGGATCCCCTAGGTTAGGAATAGTTTAGAACCTCTTCTTCAAGTATGGGACTTACATAGTGAAATTCCTAAACAAAGGTCAATCCAAAGTCTAGCAGATCACTTTCAATCAAATTTTGGGAAGATTAAACTGAGGTTATTGACAAAAAATCATATTCTTACATTACCTAGGAAGACTCTTTATGATCATATTTTGAGTAACTATTACAAGGAAACTACCATTTTTGACACAAGACCCAGACAAGATAGAGTTGACATAGGCAGAATGTTGACATGTTTACGTACACCCCCCAGATGTGGGATGTTACATGGATAACTGTACATGAAACGTTAAATGTTAAAGGCAACCTAAAACACAAAAGAATAGAAGAAAGATACTGCCCTAGACAATCATGCATAGTGACAGTTGAAACCATGGGTCATCTCTTTTTTGAATGCCCTTTCATACAAACATTTCAGGAGATTGTACAGTTCAAATGGCTAGCTTCACCTTTTAGTGATATGACCACTGAGACATTGTATTGGGGATTGTACCATCTAGATGGTTCAAATATGATATACAAACCATGTGGGTGTTATTAGCATGTCTTAAGTTTTATAATTGGCATGTTAGATGTAGATTGTCTATTGAACAAATAGAATTCTCTTAGGAACAATTATTCCATATGGTCGAGACGGCAATAATTAAAGTGAAGACTCAAGAAAAATCCCTTTTTCCCATACGGGTTTTCCATAAATGGAGGAGAAGTGGTAACTGAATACAATAGGATGTGTGGAAGGCTACTGGAAGGAGCTGAACCCTGTATTGCCTTACAAACAGACAGTGTAAGTAGTCCAGATGATCCCCTGTTCACCAATGGACTTAAGAGGTATATAGTGAAAAGAGAGATATAGACAGACTTGGGAAATGCTGCATAGGCTAGATGTGTATATTGGTCTATGTCTTTAAGGGATATACCATCCTCAAAGAAAGAGACATGGCACCCAAGGGACATTGTGCGGCATTACATATAGAAATAATAGGAAAGTAAATGTATAGCCCCTTCGGGTTATTGCCTATTCCGGGTAAAGATAGTAAGATGGAATATGAGCAAGATTTTCTTGATCTGATTTATCACTTAAACATTTTGGGGGGATTCTATTATGTGATATTTATCATGTTTGGCATTGGAATCTACACACTTATTTCATGGTTGCCTTGAAGGGGAAGGGGGGAGGTGAGGCTGTAGAAATGATATGAGGGGACATGGTGTAAGGTGTTTACTTTGGTATACAAAATGTTTTTCCTTCTTGAGTATTAAATAGTAAATATGTTTTGTTTAAAAAACATATGGGGGGGGGGTTGCTGCAATACCCAATTTCTTTATTGTTCTGCTTTTATGATTTTCTACAATGACAAACTGTTTTGTATTATGATTTCCCCAACTCCTTTCCTATTTCAGAGGGGGGGGAGGGTATGCTGTAATACTTATTTGCTTTAGGATTCCTGGTTTTATGAATTTATTGTCGGCTTTGGTTATTTCCTAACAAGAGAATGAATGCCTTAATATTTATTTCTTTTCATGTTTTTCTCTATTTTTCTTTACATTATTTGTATTAAGTACTGTATGAATACTTTTCAGTTTAAATAAAAAATTCCCCTACTCTTCCTGTAAGGGGATTCTCTGCTGTCTTGATTATCTTTCAAGGTGGTGGCCATCAGTGCAGAGGATCAGTTGGAGGACATGGAGGTGGGAGAGCAGGTCTCCTCTCCCATCTCACATCTGCTAGAGACTGAAAAATCTGTGAAACAGGTAGAGCACTCAGAAATCTTGAATCCAATAGAGGAGCAAAAGACACAGAATGATTCAGTGCAGCATAAATCTTTTTATTTACTGAAGCCCATGATCAGGCTGGCAGTGGTCCACTGGACCACCAGGGATATAGGAGGTTTTATTTATTTTACTAATGCCCACGATCGGGCATGGGGGGGCGCCACCACGGAGGTGCAGCCGGAGCTCAGGTGGCCACCCACAGGTGGCAGCTGCCATGTTGGGCCCTGCACGTGGCTGCTCACCTGTGGGTGGCTGGCCATTGCTCCTTTTTTTTTTTGCTTAACTTTAAGGCTGGCGCAAGTAGGGGCTGCACATGCATGGCTCCACACATCCCGGCTGAATATTGGGCTGTGCAGAGTATGCATGGACGTACTCCCCTACCTGCGCCTGTATACATTACTGATGTGCTCTGGCGCATCGGGATTTGTGCCAGGCAGAATTCCCATTTGAATATCACACCAGGGCGCATCAGTGGGTTGTGCATGATGCAACACTGTTGCACCATGTGCAACCCTTTTGAATATCTGGGCCTATGGCCCCATTTGCATGTCAACTTTTGAATATCACGGTTGTTGTACCTTGCCCAATGGAACTTGCGCTAGCGCATCTCACATGCTCCACTCTGGCCACTGGCGCTGGTGCAGTGCCACTGTGCCATGCACACTGCGGGTGGCCAGGGTGCGATATTCAACGATGCTGAGCCATGGCGCAGCTCTATTGAATATCGCCTAGTCCACACCCCTGCGCAGCTAAGTTGAGCTGCGCCTAGGCTTGCGCCTCAGCCTGGCACAGTTTGAATATCTGGGCCTAGATGTCTTAATTCACTGCATTCCGTATAGGCTGATCACCCTCTGTGCCCCACAAACTGCACACATAGACTTATTACACTTCATCAAACTATATCTCCACACTTCCATGAGCATTGTCTTTGTGGGAGATTTTAACTGTGGGCTTAGTCTTCAAGACAGAAGTCAGCATTCAAAAATGAAAAAAAAATTATTGTGACTCAACCTCTTAATACCAAATTATTCAAACCACCCATTTTCACAACGCATATTTGGAATTCACTGATACACTCACACACCTACGCTCCAGAAAGAAACCTTGGAAACCAGAATAGATTTCATATTTCTTTCCAATACTTTACCTATCAGAGCAGCCAAAGTCCATCCAATAGAATTTTTGAACCACAGCATGGCCGTCGTTACCATTGTTAACCAACTCCTCTTACCTAAAGGCCCAGGTTTGTGGAAATTAAATACTACATTATTGGAAGAAGTGCATGTCATCGCCTCATTAGAACACTTTCTTGTAGCACAGAAATCAGTCCTGATTTGCTTTGATGACCCAATTCTCTGGTGGGAAGATACTAAATGAGATTCACATATCCTTTTAAAACAGTACAGTAAAGCCAAAAGCTGCAGCTTGTATCTAGCATATTTGCAGAAACTATACCAATTACATAGGCTAATGACTATAGCATACACAACAGGCCAAGATCTTTCCCAACAGATAAGTCTTATAAAAAGAGATATGATGCAATTTCATGGTCAAAAATCAAAGCAATTGATTCCTCAGCAGAAGTCTGAGACACAGGGATTTTCTGATTCAGTGTGTCCTTTTAACCATAATTATCATTATGTAAATAAAAAAGAAATCACTTGCCTCACTGGACCTTCTGGTAACACTCATACTGACAAAATCTTGCAACTAGTGTAGAAATGTATCCCCCCTTAGTAATAGTCTTTTCCACTTTTACCCCTATTTTTCTGATATCACTTTACCTGATATACCCCCTACAACCTTATGTCAGGTTTGTCAACCTATTTCCCCACAGGAAATTTTAAAGATATAATTTCATCTTTAAAACAACACACTACACCTGGCCATGATGGTCTGCCTAGTGAGCTTTACAAAATTATGGGGCTACACTTAGTGACAGAACGTGCAGAGGTGCTTAACTGTATCTTGCACACAGGTAATGTCCTTCTGGACTTCAGCATGGGAACCTTAATTTACCTTTACAAAAAAGGAGAGAAAACTGACTTACAAAATTGGAGGCTGATTAGTATGCTGAATACGGATTTTAAAATCTTAACGAAAATTATTGCCAAAAGATTATTATTGATTCCCTCGTCTGTGATCTTTGGGGCACAGTCTTGCTCCATCCCAAACAGACAGATCTCTGATCATCTAATCTTATTATGGGAAATTATGGAATATAGCAGTAATAAAAGTCTCTCAGGTTATGTGGTCTCACTAGACCAGTGGAAGGCCTTTGATTCCATTAACCATGACTTTTTATGGGCCACATTATGCCATTATGAAGTTCCAGGTACCATGATCACTTCTATGAAACAGCCACAGTTATTCCTGTTACCAATGGTTGGAGAGGACCCCCAGTACAGATCAACAGGGGAGTCAGGCAGGGATACCCTTTCAGCCCTCTTTTATATTTTCTTTTTTATAGACCCCTTATTAAGGAAAATTGATATACCACCAAACATAATTCCTGTGCACAATCTTGAAAATAGTACACCATTGCATATGCAGATGACATGTGTCTACTGGTGCCAGATGACAGAGCAGTAGTAAACTCTCTAAATCTTTGTGCTAGATTTGGTTTTATATCTGATGCCTTGTTAAATTTAGAGAAATATGCCGGATGCCAGTTAAACCAAGAACCCCCCACCTAAAACAGAGATTGGGCCTATAAGCCTACATAAAGGGCCCATATCCATACTCGGCATACAGTTTGGCTCTCCTAATATGGATGTATTGATCTGGGAAGGAAAAATAGCTGCAGGAAAATGGAAGGTTGTACACTGGAACAGATGGAAACTGGGGAAGAAAAAATGAATTTATTTAATAAAAACTTATTTAATTCCCATTTTCTTATACACAAGCTATGTTTTCCCAATTTCCAAACAGTTTGAGACCACCTTATTTAGTATTTTTTTTCAGGTTCTATGGGGTAGCCATCTTAACCCCATTAAACAAAACATTACATATTTATCTGTAAAGGAAGGTGGCTTACAAATGGTGAACTCCATTTTATTTTTTAACAGTATTTTTTTAACGGCTAACATCAAGCCCATCTTAATACACAGATGGATAGGCTGGAGTCATGGTTATATAATTGTTCAAGACTTGGTTTAGTCTCTGGGAATCTAACACATTGAAAGTGCTACGCCAGACCACAATGATGCCTGTCTACATCAGGGATACCTTTTTAAGATTAAAACAATGGAAACTCACCAGCCATATGTTGCTTACAATGATGCATAAAAGTTTATATGCACATCTATTAATGACATTATGCACAGTAGATAACCCATTTGAAAAATGTCTGCCCAGTTTTATCCCATTTTTGAAGAGATTGTTACAGGATGACAGAATTCTAGTCCATATACAGTATGGGATGTGCACTGGTTGTCATGTCATGAGAAACTGATCATAAAATCGAACCACAAACACAAACAGCTGCAAAACAGATGGGTATTCGACCCCTCTCTATTCAAATACTCAAAACCATGGAGCAATTTTTTCCAATGCTCATTTATAACTAATTTTTTGACATATTTGGCACAGATTTGGTAGGAACCTCTGTTTGAACACATCACCTATCAGAATATTATATATGGACATTTTTCTTCTCAATGGAAAAAGTGGAAACAGAATACCTTATGCCTTATTTTTACAGTTATTAAATGGAATATTTGGATGGCTAGATGTCTTATTTACTTTACAAGAAAAGGAATGCACTTACCCTAAATTAGTGGGAAAATTATGAAATATTTACAGCTTGTTTATGTCTCTGAATGTGCACAGAAATTGAGACAAAAAGTGTTGGAATTATAAAAAGGGCTACCTTGGATAACCAACTCAGACTTTGCTGTCACATAATGTATACACTCTAGTATTGTATTAATGATTCTTAGACTTTGTTTTGTTTTCACTTTGTTCTTTTTGTAGTGATTGTACTTTGATTTTGAATTTCAATAAACTTCCCCCTACTCTTTTCGAGAAGTGCCATGGGATCTTTAACATCCACCTGAACTACCACCAGAACAGGCAGATGGGATTTTGGTTTAACATCTCATTTGAATGACAGCACCTCAGGAGTGCAGCACCCCCCTCAAGCTGCACTACAGTGTCAGTATTGGGATTTAACCCAAGTGCCTGGTGTGGGGATAGAACCCACAGCCTTCTGTTCTTCTGGGCTCAGTTGCAAGTGTGTAACCTGCTGAGCCACTGATACTGCTATAGTAGTGCTAAATAGTAATTAATGGTAGGAGGGGAAAGAAACTTATATGGTTCTGAAATAGCACTGGTGAGGCAGTAAGGGGAAAAAAAGGAAATAGTTTGTATAAAATGAGTTACAAACAGGGCAGTGAGGCAAATAAAGGCAGAAACAGAACTAAGACATGCAGAGGGGTTTACACAGGGAGACAATATTTTTTTTTTGCTATATAGTAGCAACACAAAACCAAAGAAGGAGTTATAAGGCTAAAGAAGGGGAGGAATGTGTAGGTGATGAGAAGGGTAAGGCAAAACTACTGAATGAATATTTCTTTTTCATATTCATGGTTGAGTATGGAGTCTGTTGCTAGAATGCATTATGTTAGCCAACAAGCCATCACAGGCATGTATTAGTGAAGATACCATAATGGAGGAGAGAGTGCTGAAGGCATTTTAAGCATTCAATGTGAAGAAATCAATAGGCCCAGATGGGTTGCACCTGATGGTGTTAACTGAGATGGGGCAGATCCTTGCAGGTTCACTAACAGATCTCTTGAAAACCTTTTTAAAGAGGTGAAGTGCTGGAGGATTGTATGACAGAGCATTTTGCCACCCCCCATAAAAGTCGGAGTTCGCCGGGGCCAGGCCAGTATTGACCAGTTAGTTTGATGTCTATAGTGGGGATACAACTGCAGTTTATAATTAAGGAAAGTAGAGTTCCATGAAGACAATGGCATGCAGGATACCAACTAGAACTGTGCAGAATGAGAAAATTTTGAATTTATGGAATTTTCAATGGAATTTCACAAATGTTTGTGAATTTGTGTGGAATTTCATCAGAATTGTATGGAACTTTTGAAATGTATTTATTTGATCATAACTGAGCTGTCAATTAAGCTAGAGAGCTGAAATGTGGCATGGTAACTTGATGATAGGTGCTTTAACCAGGTGCCAAACATCTTGATTTTAGGATGTATCGTCTCAAACTTATAGGTGCTCAAAGTCTGTCATTCTATTTTTTGTGGGAAATTTCATGAACATTTTATCTGCATGTAACTCAGACACTTTTGGAGCTAGAAATCTGACACTAGGTACATAAACAAATATAGTACTAACCCTTATGCCTGAAAAATATTGTAACGTTTTGATGAATGCTTTCAAAATGTTTTTAAAATAACTAAAATCAAATTATGGCAAAATGTTTGACTGCCTATAGCACAGCCTCATTCAAAGCTTGGCACTTGAAATCTATCTATCACATCTATCACACATCTATATTGCACATTTCTCTAAATGCTGACAGTGTGGATAAATTTGGATACAAACTTTTAAAGTTAGATGGAACTAACAAAAACAATTATTTTGACTAAATGTTTGGCCACCCACAACTCAACCCCTTCAGTCAAGGACTCTGACATTTGGTACACTTATGAGAGTACTTGTACAGCTTCCACATTTGGTAATCATTTGGATATGTACTTTGAAATTAGACTAAGCCTGCACAATTTTATAATACTGGACTGTATTTCCATGAATGCTTTCAAAATTATGCTACATTTAACCTGAAATATAAAATGAGATGACATTCAGTGGATATTTTGGAATTTATTCATTTAATCATAACTCAGCCTTCTACTGAGTTAGGGATCTGCATTTTAGCATGATTACTTATTCATAAGAGTTCTAGTGGTGTGCCAGATGTCATGGCATTAGGGCACTTTATCTCAAAATGATAGGTGCTCAAAGTCTGTCATTTTATTTTTTTGTGAGAAATTTCATGAACATTGTTAACTGCATATAACTCAAGCACATTTGGAGCTAGAAATCTGAAACTGGGAACACATATAAATGTAGTTAAGTAAAATACTACAACATTTCAAATAATGCTTTTAAAATTTTACTAAATTAAAATTGTTTGGCTACCTACAGAACATCCCCATTTCAAGCTTGAGATCTAATGCTTTGTGTACATAACCATGTTGCATTTTTTATCTACATCCTGAAACATAGAGAAATTTGGACAAGAAATTTAAAAATTAGATGGAAAAAAGTGAAACCTAAATTTTAATTAAAACTTTGCCCACCATACCTCAGCTCTCTTTCAATCTAGGACTCTGAAGTTTGGTACACTTATGCAGATCATTGGTACCTGTATACCTGCTAAATCTGGTATCAGTTAAATATGAATGTTTAAAAATACAGCACAATAACTTAAATGTAAAATTTGGCAAAATTTAATTTTTATTAAAATTCTGTGAAATTCTGCAGAATCAGAATGATAATTCCCTGCACATTCTGCCATTGGAATCTTATATTCTACACAGCTTTAATTCCAAACATCACATAATTACTCGTGGGAGGTCCTGCCACAGGAACCCAGTATAATTCTTTCATTGATGACAAAAGCCATTGCTAGGGCCAGGCAGTTAATGTCTTGCATCTTTTAGCAAAGTCTTCAACTCCATTACACATTGGTGATTGATAAAGAAGCTGGGTGATTTGAGGGTGGGAGACAAGATTACAGGGTGAATGAAAAATTAGCTGATGGGGGAGAGGACCCAGATGTTGGTCCTTAATGAAGAACCATGAGGGGAAAGTAAATTCATGAGCAGGGTGCCCCAGGGATTGATCCCTGCACCATTTCTTTTTAACATATTTATCTGTGATATATGGGAGGAGGTTTAGGGAAAGATATGCCTCTTTACAGATGACACCAAGACCCATGGAGGAGTGAACACTGAGATCGGGTAAGCACCATTAAGAAAGAGCTAAGAAATTTGGACAGGTTGTCATGGGTGTGGCAGCTAAAACATAATGTGAAAAAGTGCAAGGTAATGCATTCAGGGACCAGGAACTCGAGAACGTAATAGAGGATGAATGGGGTGGTACTGGTGAGCACATCACAGAAAAGGGACCTGGGTATTAATAATGGAGAACATGAAGACATCAGTACAATGTAGTGGGTCTTTGGCAAGGAAAATCATATGCTGGGGTGGATAGGGAAATAGCTCACTAGCAGAAGGAGGAAGGTAATTCAGCCCCTGTGTAGATCCCTGGTTCAGCCTCACTTGAACTATTGTATACAATTTTGGAGCTTAAACATGAGGAAGAACAGAGGCATGTTAATGCTATGCAAAGACAAACCTCCAAAATGATACAAGGGATGCAGTGTAGATCCTATGAAAAACCCTTGGAGGATCTTAATACAAACATGTTTGAGGACAGAAGAAAAAGGGGCGGCATGACTGAGACATTCAGATACCTCCATGGAATAAATAAGGTGGACAGAAGTGATCTGTTCACAATGAGTGGCAACATGGGTACCAGGGGTAACTTCCTGAATCTGGCATGGGGGGGGGTCAAGAAGGATGACAGAAGGTGCTTTTCTACAGAAAGAGTGGTGAAAGGAACCAGCTTCTGGCATAGGTCATCAGGGCTGAAACAGTGGGAGGGTCCCCAATACAGCATATAAAGGGGATAGGACCATAGAGTTCTATAAGTAGATGGAGAGAGGTTAGAGTGCAGACTGACACTATCAGCTCATCTGCAAAGTTGAAGCTGTGCTTCCACCATATTACCAGGGGATGCAGATGCCGGGCGTATGGTAAAACAGCTGTGTGCACAGACAAAATTAAAACAGTGAGTTTATGTCGGCGCAGGGTAGAGAATTTACTCATTTTTTTTCATTTGTCACTGGGACCAAGAAAATGCACATTTCATGCATCCTACACATTGCATAGCATACTGTTTCTGACAGTAAACAGAAGACAAGAATCAAACAATCCTGTCATCATATCATGTACTGGTGGTGTTACCACACTGCATTAGCAGAGCAGTGCTTCTCACACTGACAGCAAGTTTATGCCCTACATGCCTTGCCACAGCATATCCTCCCATAATATGGCAGATGTCGATGTCAGCTGATAGCACAAGTCCACCCTCTAGTCTCTCTCCATCTACCTATAGAACTCAATGGATAGGGCAGGCACATGGAAAACATACATTATGGAGCAGACTGTGACAGGGGAGTAGGGAGGACTGACGGGAAGAATCCTAAAATTAGTCAGGCTAGGCAAGATGTAATGGGCCACTAAGTTCTTTATCTGCCATAATTTTCTGAGTTTCTATGTTTCTAAGAGCAGGTGGAAGAAACGCAAGAACAACAAACACAGAGAATGCAGAAATATTTTGGAACTGTGTTCACTGCATATTTGTTTGTATTAGGGCAGGCTGGCCATCGCTCAGTGCCCAAGTGGTTTGTGCTGCTAAGCACTTCATCATGGATAAGCAGTACAAAGGACTGAGGCTTTGAGTGATGTCCATTGAACCTTAAAACAAATAAATCAACTCTGAGCAACTTTACAACATATTGCTGATTGCTCTGTATTTATTATTGTTCTTGAGATTTGTTCTTTGTTTCAGAGCACTGTTTGCAAGATGTGCACGATGCCGTGAGCATTCTACATTAGAAGAAACACAAGAGGAAAAGAAAGAGCAGGGAAAACAAACATGAAAGAAGGAAGAGGAGAAGCAATTGGAAGAAGTATAAGAGGAGTGGAATGATGAAGTACATGCCTGGAGGATGATGAAGAATGATCGGGCCTTGAAAGTATGCTGTCAGATACACTACTGAATAGAGACAGTAAGCAAGATACTACGGAATGGGGGCCATCCAGGGAGGATATGGCAAAATTAAAATGATCATGAAAAACAGAAAATGGTAATTAACTCACCCTGTAAAGGTGATTGTGTTAGTATATATCCATGGCACTCCAGTTCCTTACAGACTGGGTTACGTTCACCCAATAGACTGATGATGCACATGTGACCCAGGATTAAATTTTAACCCCACCTATGCACTCTTTGCTCCCATACTCCTCAGTTAGATTCTTCCCAAGTTGTTAGTTTATGACCTTACTAACACAGTGATGAGCCTTGTATTTTTACCAGTAATCAGAGAACAAGAGAGAGTGAAGTCAGTCCATACTGAGTTCTATAAAGAGTTATTTATTTAGTACAAATTACTCACATGATACCAGTCTATGTGGCATGCTGGTCAAAAAATTATTTTCATTTATCAGCTTCAGAAATTACAGTAATCTTGTCTGGGTGGGCCCTGGGGTGTTGTGGATATATACTAGCACAATCAGCTTTACAAGATGAGTAAACTACCATTGTGTTTTGTATATATCCATGGCACTCTAATTTCTTAAAGATTGGGTTTCATAATAAACAGTACCCATCATCAGGGTGGATTTAAGCAAGTGTGTTTGATGCCAGTAAAGGTGGCAACCTTTAGAACATTTGTTTCCAAAGCTAGCTCTTTGTGCAATAGTCATGTCCAGCCTGTGTTGTCTCATAAAAGTACACATGGTGGACAATGTGGCTGCCACACAAATTTCAGTGGCCAATGCTTGATTCGTCTCCATGCAAAAGGTAACTGCTACTCTGGTAGAATGTGCCATGATACCTTCTGGTGGAAAAAGGTCTTGGTGTTTGTATACCTTTTGAAATGTCCTCTTTAGCCAGCTGGCTATGGTGGCCTTTGCTGCCTACTGCCATGCCATTTTTGTGTCCTAGCATAATTAGAAATAGTCTTTTGGACTTTCAGAAACTAGTCATCCTGTCCAGGTATGTAGACAGTGCTCATTTGACATCCAGTGTATATAGAGCTCTTATCATTGGAGTGTTCCGAGTAGAATGTTGGAAGCTCAAGCTTGGCAGTCATGTAACGGTGATGATATTTTGAGAACGAATGCCGGCATCATCCTTAGAGTTACCCCCTCATGAGTGAACTGTATGAAGGGTTCTTTACACAACAAAGGCCTTTACTCACCTATTCTGCTTGTTAAGAAGATGGCCACTGGGAAGGAAGTCTTTAGTCCCATCCAGAAAAATCAATATCCTTGATTGGTTCAAACAGTCATTATGTGAGGACATTCAGGACTAGAGGGAGGTGTTTGGATGCCGTTACTGTTTTGCTTTGTGGATTGTTATTGTTTGCAGCTTTCTGGACCATTATGATGTCTGAGTGTGTCCCCAAGGCTGAGTCCCCGATGTGGCCCATTGCTGCAATAGGCTGATAGTTGCTCCTTCAGCAAAGAAGGGGAAAGTCCTTTATCCATTCTCTGTTGTAGATAAAGTAGCACTTTTGTCTGGTTCTATGCCATTTGCCTCACACCACTTTGAGAAAATTCTCTCCTGCCTCTCATATGTGGAGGTTGTTGACACCCTTCTGGACTGCAGCATGGTATTTATGACAGATTCATGATACCCTGCTTTCAGCAGTCTTTCCCTTTCAGGAGCCAGGTTGTAAAATTTAGCTTGTGTGAACTGAGATGTTTAATTGATCTCTGCACCGAGATGTCCATGCTGTAAGGTATGTGCCAGGGGTGGTTCAGTGCCATTGAGACCACTGATGTAAGCCACACCTGTCTGTGTCAGTAGGCTCTTGTCATGATTATGATCTGTCTGGATCATCTGATTTCCTTAAGAACTTGTGAGATCTGAGGAAATGGTGTGAACACATATGCTCTGTTGTGAGTCCATGGAAGAGATATAGCATGTGCACCCATTGAGTGGTGCTTCCTGAACCTGGAGAAGAATTGGTTGACTTGGGTGTTCTTGTTGGTTGCCATTCAGTCCATGAGAATGGACACTCATCATTATCATATTAAATGGAACACCTGGGAGTAGAATTGCCACTTCCCCAGGTGAATTTGCTATTGCTTAGGCAGTCTGCTGTGGTGTTCAGCTTTTCTGCTAAGTGTGTGTGGCTGTGATGTGTGATAGGTTTTGTTGTGCCCATGTCATGAGCTTGGACACTTCCCCAATAATCTCATGATCCATGTTCCATCCCAGGTCTCTTGCAAACAGGGCATTTCCTAATAAATCTTACAAAATTATTTCTTTAAATGTCAGATCACTAAACATGCTTAAATTATCAGAATTGGAAGCCTGGATTCACTCATCCAACATTGACATTATTGTCATTTCAGAAACCTAGTGGGATTCAGACTCTGCTTGGAGTAGGGAAATACCAGGCTTCAAACTTTGTCACAAAGACAGGGCAAACAAAAAAAGGGGGGGGGAGTTTGTCTCTATATTAAGGATACGATAAGATCCCATGAATATCCACATGAATCCCCTAGAGAAAGCACATGGGCAATCATTCAAATCCAGGGACATCCCCAAATTCATATCGGATCATGCTACCGCCCACCCTCAGCCGATGCTGAAGACACAAAAAGTTTACTAGATGACATTGCCCATATAGCTGAAAAGGGCTATGCCCTGATTCTTGATTTTAATACGCCCACAATTAACTGGTTTTCCAACACAGGTTCTACCACCGTCAGAAAAACCTTATCTCAACTTTACAAGAAAATGAGTAAGAACAACTAGTTAGGAATCCCACTAGAGGAAACAATACGCAGGATCTGCTAATAACAAATATAGATGATAAAGTTTTCAACTTGTCCATAATGGACCCCATGGATAATAGTGACCACAGATCTGTCACTTTTAATCTAGATTATTAAGTTCATAGACCCACTAGCAACTTAAAAGTATTCAACTACAGAAAAGCTGACTTTAGTCAAATCATGCACTGCTTAGATAACACCCCATGGGAGAGTCTCTTAGCTCCTGTAACACTAGAGAAGCTTGGAACATTTTCAAAAACAGAATCTTAGAAATTGAAAAAACATTCATCCCTATACAAAAACATATAATAATAAGGGTAAAATTCCCCCCGGTTAAATAACTCTATACATAAACAGATAAGAAATAAAAATGAACTTTTTGCTTCTCAAAAAAAGAGCACTGGGGAAAAAAAGGAACTAATAATGGGAAAATACGGATCCATGACAGGTGGTCGACAAATTTCCCGTTGACCGCTCCAACAGCGAAACCTGCAGGTTGACCACAGTTTGCAGTGGGCTGCTGGTTTCTAGTTGCTGGCTGTGTTTGCTTAGGGTGGCTTTGCCCCCCGAACCCCCCACACGGGGGGCTGTGCCCCTGCACCCTCCCACTTAAGAATTATCAACTTTGAGTTGGAGCTGATTCTGGTGGGGTACAGGACCCCCGACAGACAGTCCCCAGTTCCAGTGTGTCCCGTACAGTGGCATGGCACTGTAGTCACTGTGGGGGACCTCGCTGTTGAACTGTCGCTGTCAGGTGGGTAAACGGGAAAATACGGGGCTGCAGTTAGTAATGTAAACAAATCAATATAACTAGCAAAATGCAATATGGAATTTCTCATAGCCCATACAAGAGATAACCACAAGGCCCTGTTCTCTTACCTAAATAGCAAAAAAACTGTAACAGACAAATAGGGTCAATCACTGATGGTAGCTCTATAATTTCCTCAGACATAGAGATGGCAGATTTCTTTAATACAGTCAGACCGGGTTTATCCGTGCCTCATTAGTCCATATGTCTGATTTTCTGAATGAGACACAATGCAAATGTTTTTTTCTCATGCTAATTACCTCTTTAATATGTAAAACTGAGAATCCGAATCTGTTTGCATTTGTCTTTAACTAGTCTAATTAATTCCTATTCATTGTGACCTCCTTAATCCATTTTTTACTGTACTCTGGCAGAGGTACTAACAGGTATGTAACAGACTGTTAATCGCAAAATCTCTTAATCCCCTCCAGCGTGTTACCTCAGTGGAGACCAACACTTCCAATAACTGCATGACTGTACTCTCTTGTTCTGCTGCTGCCGCCATTTTAGGTAAAGTAAAGTAAAGACCTGTTTTAATTAAATTAATTTGTGAGTACAGTAGATTTTAAACCCCCCCCCCACCAGCTGCTTGCCCTACCAGTTGATCAACGGCAGTTCTGTTTTTATTTTCATTTCCCCTATTATTCTTGTAGAATATGCCCAACCCCATCATTCGGCTACTTGGTTAGCAGTCAGCAAAGTCAGCCCCTCAATCTGTTCTGTTTTTGACCCCTCCCTGCTCTGGTGTGGTCACGGCTTCATTTCTCATATTTTCCCCAAGTCCTGTTCTGACCATGTTCTCTAAGCATACCTTGAAAAAATGTTTACATTCCCCCGATTGTTCTTGCAGAATATCCCCGACCCCATCGTTCAGCTACATGGCTATCAGTCAGCGATGTGAGCCCCTAGATCTGTTCATGACAAACATTGATGTTTTGAGATTTCTCCTCCCTTGATTCCTTGATCTGTTCTGTTTTTCTCTGCTCCCTGCCCCACAAACCATTCTAAAAAAAGATATAAACACACCCTCCCACCCTACTGGCTGCTCACCCTGCCAGTTGCTTGATGGCAGTTCTGTTTGTCTCAGAGTAATGGTAGCGGTGACCCATTTCATTTCGTAGTTTAATGTATGAGCTAACCTTTTACTGGGTTTAATGAGAGCACGTGGAAGGGAAAAGGGCAGTAAAGCTTGGGAAGGAGGAGAGAAATATGACTATTGCCTCAGCCAGTGCGTGGTCACACGCAAAAGCTCCATTTCACACCATGGGGAGAAGGCAGCTGCAATGGCAGACAGTTTTGAAAAGGACCAACACAGCGGCATACTGGCTACCAGACAGATCCATCACGGTTCATTTTCTTACATTTTCCACACAAACCATTCAACCATTCATTTAAAAATCCCATTCTGCCTTTTCAAACCACTTTACAAGTTCGTCCTGACCATGTTCTGTAAGCATCTAAAAATAAATGTTTACACTCCTCCGATTATTCTCATAGAATATGCCTGACCCCATTGTTCAGTTACCCAGCTAGCAGTCAGCGATGTGAGCCCCTCAACCTGTTCATGACAAACACTGACATTTTGAGATTTCTCCTGTGCTGCAATTGACAATGGCTACCTCAGTCTTTGTTTTAAATGCCAAAGCTCAGTTCAGATCAGGCTAATTTTATTATCGCCTGAGTGTTGCTTAACTGAACTGACTGAAGCAAAGTAGTACAGTGCCCATATGTTTTACATGGTATTTAAAAAGTGATTTTTTTTAAAGTATTGTAATAAATCATTGAAAAAAAATCATCATTTGGTCAATGTCTGGTTACTACATAGATTTTTATTATGTAAAAATTTGGGCTAACACAAATGCATATGGATTAACCAGGTCTGACTATGCATATTTTTCATCAGTATTTACAAAGGGGGGTAATCTAATTAAAAACATAAGCACTACAGAAATAGAAACAAATGCCACTCACAATATAACCATTTCTGATACTTTAAACCTATTAAAACCTTTAAAACAAAACTCTAGTAGTGGTCCAGATTCCATTAACCCCAGATTTTTGATGGAAATGAGCAATGAAATAGCAGTCCCACTCACCATATTATTTAATAAATCACTGCTGGAAAGATCAGTCCCTTCAGACTGGCTAATGGCAACAGTGATACTGATATTCAAAAGGGGTAATCATACACAGGTAAATAACTATCAGCCATTCAGTTTTACATCCATTCCCTGCAAATTAATATAAAAAGTAATAAAAGGCGTACTGGAAAGAGAAATGGAACAACTGGATATCAATTATAACACCCAACATGTTTTTAAGATAGGACATTTTTGTATTACCAATCTAAATTGCTCTGGGGTCCCTCAGGGCTCCATCCTGGGTCCAATACTTTTTAGTCTCTACCTCAACACCCTCCCCAGCTCATGTACCAGTTAAATACTCCTCTACACTGATGATGCAGTCCTCGTTGCCTCACATCCCAATCCCACCTCCCTCCAATTATCACTCCAGCAAGCTTACAACCAAGCTGAAAAGTGGTTCGGAGACCGCAGACTGGTCATTAACCTAAAGAAAACCAAATCAATGCTCTTCTCCCACCACCAAAATAAAGCTATAAGTTACCCCCCTCTTGATTATCCCCAGCACTCTGCACCCGCTAGAACAAGTGACCACAAACAAGTACCTAGGCATCACGATCGATACTGCCCTCTCCTTCCACACTCACATTAATGCCCTGTCAGCTGCCATTAACTCTCAGATTGGCCTGCTATACCGGCACAGGGACTGCCTGCCTCAGGTTGCCCTCAGGCTGGCCATCACCTCCTCCATCTTGTCCCACATGTACTATGGCTTGCCCATCTACGCTGCAGCTGACAACACTGCCCTCTCCAAAATCCAACTCTCCATCAATAAGGCCTGTAGGCTCCTGACTGGTGCCCCCAGCCAAACTCACACCTGCCTTCTCTATACTACCACCAATCTTCTCAACTTTTGAGGAGTGACTGCTCTACCAGACCTGCCTTCTTGCTAAGAAATCTCTGCTAGGACTCTCCCCCCCCCGGGTGTCTCCACCTCCCTACAGCAGCCATCTTCATCCGTCACCACCAATAGCTCTGTTAAGGCCACTTTCAAGGTGCCCAGAACCAAGACCTCTGTTGCTCAGAGATCCTTTCTCTACCGAGCCCCCACCTGGTTCAATTCCTCCCTAGCTGCATCTCCAACTTGCCAAAAATTGGCTCCTTCAAAACAGCCCTTCGGAACCATATCTTTAATACCCACTGTTGTAGGTGCAACTAACCCCTGTTGTAACCTGTGGTTCCTGCCTGCCTTGCCCCCTGGCTCGACAATGTCCACTGGACAGCCTCTCCCTCCCCCAGACCTACCCTTTCCCTACTAGGTCCAAACAGGGATGTAACCCACTGTCTTCTCTGAGGACCTACTATATCCATGAGTGTAACTCACAATTTTGTAACATTATGTAACCTAAGTAACATACAAACTACTACATTATGTAACCTAAGTGTATTTATGTTAAATGTTCCTTTTACTGCACTTGTAATGTTATCCTCTGTTTTAATCTGCACTGTAATAACTGGCTTAATGTCTGCCCCCCCCCCACAATGAGGTACCTTTGTAATTGAGTCTCTGACTCAAAGGTTGTAAACCCGATTTGTAATGAATAAATAAAATAAATGAATAATTGCCTTCTATAACACCATTAATTTAGGAGTGGACAATGGTACATCCATGGATGTTGTGCTCCTCGACTATAGTAAGGCATTTGATAAAGTCAACCACAATATACTCATATCTAAACTTCTAAATCTTGGTTTCTCCTCGGACTTAGTTAAATGGATAGCTAGTTGGTTGTCAGGTCGAACTCAGTGCGTCAGGATAAATAACATACTTTCCTGCAGGGCAGACGTTGCACATGGTGTACCACAGGGTACTGTCTTGGGTCCTGTGTTGTTTAATATATTCATTTCAGACATGCAAATTCACTCCAGGAACTTATTCTCTAAATTTGCGGATGATACTAAACTGGGAGAATGGGTGGATACTGAAAACAACAGGGCTGTACTTGCTCTTGACCTTAAAACACTGTAACAATGGGCAGATAATAATGAAATGATTTTTAGCATAGAGAAGTGTGCAGTCCTCCATTTTGTCCATAATAACACCAAACAAACATATAGGCTAAATAACAAAGAATTAACATCCTCCTCTTGTGAAAGGGACTTGGGAATATGGGTAAATGGCAGTCTCTTTTTCCAATCACTATAGTCATATGGCAAGAACAGCAAACTCACTATTGGGTAGAATCAGACACACATTTATATCTAAATCAGAAGAACACATTATATCACTGTACAGATCCTATATCAGACCATAGGTTGATTATGGATCACCTGTATGGAGCCCTTATTTAATCAAAGATCTAAAAATGCTCAAACAAATCCAGAGAAGGGCAACTAGGATGGTCCCTTATTTAGCCCCACTTCCGTACACAGAAAGATTACGGAAAATAGGTCTACACTCCCATGAAGTTAGGAGATGTAGAGGGACCTCCTGCTTCTGTTCAAAATATTGAAATTACCCTCCCTTATGGTAAAGTGCAGGATCAGTTCATCACAAAGAAAAATAGTTCCCAGGCTCCACAATAAACAACTGGTAGTCAGAAAGGCTAAAACAAACAGAAGGTTTCACTTTTAATCAGTAAGAACACCAAGACTCTGGAATATACTACTTCAAGAGTTAGTTGATAGTGAAACATTAGGTTCCTTCAAGAAAGGTATTGATATGTGGCTGTCAGAAAATATTCATTTGGTATAATTTCCCACCTCTGTGGGGGACAATCTCGATGGGCCTTGGCCTTCTTTTGTCCGTAGATGCCTAGTCATACCTAGTCATACCCTGTTTTGTGATATAGGCAACAATCCCTCTGTTGTCAAAGTGGATGGATATCAACTTACCTGCCAGGTCTGATTTGAATTGTATCAAGGCATTGTACACTGCTCTCATTTTCAATACATTGATACGGAATAGTGCATTCATCTTGCTCCATTTCCTTTGTGTCACTTTGTTCCCCATCTAGGCTGCATCCAATAGGTTTGTGTCTGTGTCTATTACTGCATTGTGTTGGCTCTCCATGGGCAAGCCTCTTAAGAGGTTATCCTGCACCATCCACCAATGGAGATACCTGATCATCCTGCTAGTTAGTTCTACCTCAATGTTCAGATGTTTTCTGATATTGTGCTGTATTGGATGGACAGCATCTGCAGAATGTGCATACTCCATCTTGCCCATGGTACTAGATCTATGCAGGATGCCATAGATCCCATTACCTGTGCAATTTGTTACAATGGAGCAGATTGATTCTTGTTTAGCTGTGCAGCTTGTCGCATCATTTTCTCTCTCCTCTTCTGGGATGGTCATACCACACCCTTGAGAGTGTCTATTTCTTCCCCCAGATGGTCTATTTTCTGACTTGGTGTGCAGGAGCTCTTTTTCCGGTTGGCCACCCACCCAAGTGATGTTAGAGTCTGAAGTACTTTCTGAGTATCTCTGTCCAGTTGTGCCTGTGACCTGGTCCTAATCAGTCAGTCATCCAGGTATGAGAGTATCAGGCTTGCTGCAATACCACTGAAATCTTCATGAAGACCCTCAGTGCAAATGCCAAGCTGAAGGGTAGAGCCTGATACTGGAAATGTTGTCTAATGATATGGAATCTTAAAAACCTGTAGTGTGAAGGGTGTATGGGTAGCTGGAAGTATGCATCTCTGAGGTCAAGGGAGGTTAAGCAGTCACCTTGCCTGATTGCTCTTATAGTGGATCTGATGGTTTCCATCTTGAACTTAGTATTGTTATTGAATGAGTAGGATAACTTGTTATTTTTTCATTCTGTTGATTTCTGTTGTTTCAAAAATCTGTTTTGAAAGGATGGTATATGTAGATTCTGATAACTTGTCCATAGCTACAGTAAGTCAACCATTTTTCTCTGTTTCAGGTACTCCTTGAGGCTCTTGCCAAAGATCTATGCTTTTTTGAATGGACATTTTTGAAGTAGCATCTTGAGGTCATTGCCTGCTTCCCACAGAGTTAGTCACAATGACCTTCTTGCCCTATTAGCCACCACTGCTATTCTCACATTGAGCTTCGGTGCATCCACCACCATGTCCCTCAGGTACTTGGCAGTCTGAAGGGTTCAGTCCACTAGGTCAGCCTCAGTTGACTTGAGTGTCTGGGATTGTCATCCAGATATTCCATCCACCTCTTTTGTGCCCTTGTTGAGTAAATGGCTGTGGTTGCTCCCCGGATTGCCAGACCTCATGTCTGAAATGTCTTTTTGAGCACTTTTTCTGACTTTTTATCAGCAGGTTCCTTCAAATTTACTGCTCCTTTGGCTGGGAGGGATGTTTTCTTACTTTGAGCTGCAATTTGTGGTTCTGCTGTGGGGGTGGTGCACCACAATTTGAGATTGTCCTGTGTAGGATACATGTGGTCCAGGGACCTTCTCCCCAGTTTGAAAGCTGGGTCAGTGGCTTTCCATTTCTTAGCCATGACCTTATCGATGGCTAGAAAGATAGGGAACAATTTTGTTTGTTTGTGTTTGGGTTGAATAATGGAATCCCGCTGGCTTTCAAGGAGAGCGAGTGACAGTTTGAACCCCGTGGTAATTTTTATTGATTTAATTAAATCCAGGATGGCATTGACAAAACAGAGTTTTGAAGTTAAGGAAGACTCTTCCTCTTTCGTGGGCTCTTCCTCTCCACAGGATTCACACTAAGATTTATCCCTTGGATTTTCATTGTCTGGGGCCTGGACGGATGGGATCAGGTTGTGGAAGTGGTGGGGGAGGAGGGATTGTATCTGGGTTTGTGGGTAGCAAGGCTAGAGGATTGGTGGGGTTCTGTGTTGGCCCCTAAGGTTTGGGGCTCAACATTACTTCTAGGCATTCCATTATTTTCAGCATTAAAGATTGTTGGCTTTCCATTATTGCAGTCATTGCCTGGGTTTGGATCATGAAGGTCATAGGGTAAATACACCATTCATGCTTGTTTGCATTCCCATTGTACATGGGTGAGACTTTGAAGGATGACAGTTGTTCATTTGAGAGTTCAGATTCCTCTATTTCGCAAGCCAGGCAAAGTGGGCCAGTCTAATGGGGAAGTAGTACCAGTACATTGCACATGGAACACTACTTGTTTTTAGCCATCTGTCGAGACATAATGGGGGGAGCTGTATGGCATAATAATTAGACATGGATTGGCAGTGTAGGTTTGTAAAGATTAACATTACTCATGTGAGCATAAGATAAATGCATTTTCTTCCTCTGCACCATCAATGTCTGGTGGTGGGTGGGGGGGAGTCCATGTATTTCAAGAATCTGCCTACAGTATAAAATGAAGTCCCCTGTGACCTTATTAGGCCCACATAGGCCTCCTTCAATATGACCACCAGACTAGCTGCCGCCATAAAAATGGTCACCAGAAGAGGTAATGTTATGTTATGTTATGTTATGTTATGTTATGTTATGTTATGTTATGTTATGTTATGTTATGTTATGTTATGTTATGTTATGTTATGTTATGTTATGCAGCTCTTGTAGGTTGCAGACAAAATGCCCACCAGAAGTGACATCACTACATTGCTTCTGCAGCCTGACCCTCTGAAATTAGTAATGGCCACAGAAAAATACAGACCAGCTAGTTGTGTGCATGTAATTGCACTGTGTACATTATGCAGTGCCAGCCTTGTTCTGGTCAGTTAGTAGCTCGCTGCCAGCCAAATTGGCTCAGCCTAAGATAGCCGTTGGTGGACGTGATAGCCATGCATGTACGATGCTGGCATACACATCATGTGGGGGCGTGTCCAGAGATGGTACATGTTGGTGCACAAGCACACCCGGTGTTATGAGGGAAGAAAAATGCATGGCCAATGCCCTTCATGGCCCCCTGCACTCTTACCATTGTTATGCATATACATTTAGACAGCATTGGTGATCGCAGCACCCTGAGTGTACCATGTGATATTCTTTGTGCTTTTATCCAATGGCCCAGGTGCTAGAGTAATAATGCAGGGGTGGGGAGTAACACTAAATCTGAATGAGTATCTCAGCCCTGCACACATGCACAGACCAGGTCAAGTACATTCTTCCAGACTTGGCATCCCCTGATCTCTAGGAGGTCATAAAATATTAACTTTTAATTACTGCATAGCCTTATTTGCAGCACTGGCTCTTCCCCTCCACTACATTTCTTGTATCCTGAAGGGTGAGAGGCAGCATCTCATCCCATAGCCACTCTGTGAGAGGCTAGGGGAGAATGCTGTGCATGTGCAGCCCCATGCCAGCTCAGAATGTCCCTCTGGAATAAGGAAGCATTCCTGAATTAAGGGGACTGTGCAATGCTGTCAGAAACCAGTAGCCCAGGGGCTACAGGAGCATGAATGCCAGAGCCTCTCCCTCACATAAGGTGGAGTGGCTGGTAGCGGGAGCCATGCTAGGCATCTGAGCAGGAAGCAACTTTCAAATTTCACATACTGTGAGCACATAGAAATGTGATTAAAGAAAATAATTAATGCAAAGTGGAGCTTACAGTCTTTAAGGAACTCTCTGACATGATTAATGTGGATTTGTGGACTGCTAGAAACCAGCCACAGTAGTAGAACTTTAAGTAGCGAGCAAACATAGCAAATTAAGCCAAGAGACGGCAGGAAATGATAGTCAGGATATCTAACATGATTTATCAATGATATGGGAGTTTTTACTTTCATATTCAGTTATTCGATGAATTAAACAAACTGAAAACAGGAGCTCAGGTGACTGCACTGCAGCCTTAACAGATGTGTAAGATTAACTGAGGAATATGAGAGCACTGGGTGCTTATTTGGGGATGAAATTTGATCCTAGGACACATGTGAGTCATCAGCTTATCAGGTGAACATAACCCAGTCTGTTAGGAATTGAAGTGCTGTGAATAGATATAAAACACAATCAGGAAGGAAACGTTATCAGCCAGGGAGGTGTAAAGCTACTGTACACCTTATCCCCCATTAGCCCCATAGTACTGTACTGCCTGCTGCTGCTGCCGCCTATTTCCAGCAACTTAATTCCACAGTCCCCCAAAGACAATCATCTTGTAGTCATTTCCAGATTTCTATAGAAGCCCCCCAGAGGCCATTGTCACTAGAAAGTTAAAGAGTTCCTCTGCAGTGTATGAACATTTTAATGCATAACATGACAAATCCACTGAATATATGTAGTAATCAGTATGATGAAACAATTAGTTGGGGTTTGCCTACTCAACCTTGGAAACCAGGGTTCTCAATGATCATTTAAAATGAGAACATGATGTAACCATGGTGTGGTTATATCAATGGCTACTACCCTTGCCTTGCATGGCCAGACCAAGGTTGAGGGTCCTGGGTTCCTAAAATATCTTTAAAACTGGTTCTTCCTAAGATAATAAAATTGCACAGTGCCTCCACCTGGAGTTTAGCTTTAAGTGGGCTAGAGATACACCTGGTACAACCCTCTGGGATGCTGTATCCACCCTCATCATTGTAATACCATCCCAAGCATGACCCAATAACATTTCCCCACAATTAAACATTTTATAATTATTGACTTACTACCAATAATATGCTTACAAGACAGGTATCTGCAAGAACAAACAACAACAAGTTTATTTACATGGGGAAGGACTAGGAAGGGTGAACTGGAATAGAGGTTATGATATTTACAATTGATAGTAATATTGGTTTGATTGGTTTGGTTTGTGACGATCACAATAATCACTTTGCATTTGAATTTACATCTTTACTTACAATGGCACCCACCAACCTTCCAAGATAGTCAGAGCTCTGGCTATCTAATTAGCTCCCTTTTATAACAGACACATATTTAAAAATGCCCATACTGGTACTAGTTCCCAGAAACATACAGAACCCCGCAATCCCATGTGCAAAATCTGGGTACCCAGTAATTAGCAGTTTTAAAGGTGCAGGCCCGATGATAGTTGGAGCTGTACGTTGGCCGGCTAGTTAGGACCCTTGAAGAAAGCAATTGGATTAATCTATAAACACATTGGCAAAATTTTAGAACCATTGTATCCATGGCCAGATGGCCTAATCCATTTAAACACTTAACTATAGTATATACATCCCCTTTTTTGCTTTGTGTGAGGGCATTGGCCATGCATACTTGCAGAGTAAAAGTCACAGTTAGTCACAGTCAAGTTGAAGCAGAACATTAAAATGATCATAGTAGGTGGAACTCTGACTTGAGAAACAAGGAGATGGGCAAAGGGTTGCAGCCAGGAACCTCCTAACGGCTGCAGGATGGTGCAGCATTTGCAGGTGGAAAACAACTCTTTGCTTCTTTTGACAGTGCCCCTTATTCTGGGCTGGAATCACTTTACTGGAAAGATTAGACTTGGACCAGGGCTGGCATGGCACGTCTCAGACCCCACATCTAGGCTATGCCCCTTGGGGGAAATGCATATGGCAGTGACAAGGTGGCACACTACCAAGCTGTGACCCAGATCTAACCTGATGATTGCATAGCATTCAGCATATTTATCAAAGTTAGCACATTTATATTGTTTTTTCTCACAATCCTTACAGTTGCATTTAGAAGTCACAATCTCCTTTTGCTGTGCCCAGCATGGCAGACCTAAACCCTTTGCCAGGTATGTTAGAACTTCAAAAACCAGGGCGCTCTCCCAAGCATTTTAGGGACAAGCACCTACACCCTTTCCAGCAAAGTGCAACAACCAGAGCCTAGATTGTGGCTCCTGACACAGATCACAGACACAGTCTCTTTTCAGCGTAGGTGATCCCCCTAAGGCTAGGGCTGACCCAACTTTTCACAGTCCTTACACAACAATTAGGAACTTAGATGTCTCCCTTGTACAACACCAGGCAATTTGGATCTTGCTTTACCACTTGAGACACTGTTACTAGAGACTGAGCTTGAGGCATGGCTCACTACCATCTTAGAATATTTTAACATCAACTGAGCATGAAGCATGGCTTGCTCTTTAGCAGACTTTACTTGTTTGCAAAGCTGACACTGTAGGCCTTTCCAGACTCAGACACACATGACTTGAAAGCAACTGATTTCTATAGCTCTCTAGGCTCACAGCACGTTACTTGGTAGTAAGACAGTTCATAGAAGCTCCCTCAGGCTCACAATTACACAACACAGTCCCTTGTGGCTCTCGCTGGTGTTTGCAGCTCCCAACTGGACATATAAATGGTTATTGGCCCACCAGGTACTGTCCGAATGAATTCTGAGCAGTCAGGGAACTCCCCATCCAGCCCTGTGGCTCTACTCATTTAAGACACATTTATATAACTTTTACACTAGACCCTTCTCTGGTTACTAAGCAAGTGTCCACCCTTTTATTGCTTTGGTTAAACTAGGGTGCAGACAGACAGTCACATCTTGAACTAGCTGGGCTTCTCTGCCCCTTCCAGATTCTCTTACGTTTGTACAGTCACATTACATTATAGGCTTTGCTGCCCTTAAAGACTCCTCATACTTGTATTTGTTAGACACAGATTTACTCACTCAGATAACTGGCAGAAATTACTTTCTTTTCTCTGAGAGATCTAGGATAGCTTCAGCACTCTCACTGCTGAGGCAGAACTTCCATTTAGATCTCTTACCACTGAAGGTTCAGGTTGCCCACATTTTTCCAGAAGCGTGGAAAGATGCTGGCCAGTCCTGGAGGACAATCAGGCAACCCCAAGGCTAGTGACTTCTGTTGCCTGCAGCCACTTTGTCTCCCTGGCAGAGGAAAGCTCCCACTCCTGTGGAGGAGCTTGAACTGGATCACTAGCCGCATTCTGGAGCAAAGGGCCTGAGCCCCTACCCCTCTGGGGAGCCCATGCTGGAACTGCTTGTACAGCCCAAAAACACAGTTTTTTATGGAGATCTTCTGAGGCTTCCTTTTGGCTGAAGCTATTTGCTGCTCATGCATTAATTGGCTGATCCTGCTTGTCAGTCCAGAAAAAGAATATTTATTACCCTCACTTGGTGCACAATTGGCACCTGAAATTAGGTCCCTGCATGTCCTCACAAGCACTTTGCAATGCCCCAGAAGTCCTAGGCAAAAGTCCCATAAATCCTGGCCGAAATCTGAACTTTCCAATTGGCTGTTGCTGTTCTAAAATGGCTGCTAGTTATGCAGTCCCTTGGCAGATTAACACAGTCCCAAATATAAAGTTCTGGTACAGCCAGGTGCAATACTTTATGCATTCACTTGCCCCACAGGTCAATAGTCCCTTTTGTGCCCTGATGATCGCTGCCCAGAACAAACAATTTCCCTCAGTCCACAACCTGTCACTTCTGCTGAAATTAAGTGCCCCCAGACAGCAGACAGGCATAATTATCCTAGTCCCAAAGTTTTAGACCTGGTACCAGCAGATAATTTATTTTATTTAAATTATTTCCCCCCTGTAGGTGATGGCCCCTAGAGTGTCCTTGGGAGTGCTGCCCTTAATGTACATTTATTTACATTTTCCTTGTGGCAGCAGCTCCCGAAACTTGCAGCCCACTATACCAGTGCAGACCCGCTCATGAATATTAATGACCCAATTTATTAATATTCATGATGCTGGGCCGGAGAACATGTAGCACACATGGCACTCTTTCAATTATTTAATTAGCAGGCCCCTCTGGTCCAACCTGAGTCACTGTCCCCCGGCTTGCATTTTAGGGGACCAGGACTACCGGAGGAGCCACGCCTTGATTGCAGCTGCAGTCTAAATCGAAAGCACTCCTCTCTGTGACAATGCAAGCCCACCAGCCAGCCAAAATGCTGGCAGCCTGCAATCCTAGCCCATGTAACCGAGGAGGGCCCAAACAAAGGGAGGAGCCGCTCAGGGACTCTGGGGCACATTTTTGGACTTGGGCTGTGGTGATGATTCTGGGAACAGAAACGGGGAAGCAGCAGGCATCAGGAGGCACTACGGAGAATGGAAGCAAAATGGGAGAAACAGGCACAAGGTAAGCCCCCATTTGGGAGGACTACAATTACATCTATTCTAGCCACTAGGCACATTACCCACTCTGATCAGTCAGACTAAGGTCCAGCAGGAACAGTAAGGCATAGAATGAGGGGGACAATGGTTAATTCAAATAAGCCAGCCACCATTGCATTACACAGTAATGCATCCTCAGGTACTGGCACTGTTTCAGAAGGAGTCCAACCACCAAGCAGAGCCAGGCCAAGCAATTGTTCCACCAGCACTAGTAGTAAATAAGTAACAAAATCAAGTACCCTGACAGTGGTATTCCATGCCCAGATTAATTAAACTGCCACTTAATCACACAAGTTCCATATGAGTGATACAGCTCATTTTGAGATGATGGCCTTCAGTTATTCTCCATTGTAAAAGACATTGTCCTTCAAGGAGTCTTTTTTTTTTTCCTTTTTTCAACTCTCTTTTTCCTCCGATCACAGTCCCAGGAGCCTCTCTCAGGCATCCAACCTTGCTCCTGCCCTGCCTGAAGTCCCTTCCAACCGTACCTTCCTCGCCCCATCCCACCTCACAGCTGGCACCCCAGGTTAACCCCTCCAGAGTGGGGCTGCCCCTTCTACCTTGGGCGCTCTCACATATAGACTCCAGCTGCAGATGTGGGCCCCGGGTGGAGGATCTCCGAAGGTCGGCAGAGTAGGACCCGGTCGTGGGCATGGGGGATTGGTGCCATCGCCTACCCCTGCAACCAGGTTTTTCCGTTTTCTCCCTGCTCCCCTCCCTCCCTTGCATGGGCACCCCTGATATCATGTGCACAGCAACCCTGCCAATGTCAGCCATGCTAATTTGTGCTGTCTGCACACTGCAGCGCCCCTGATCTCCACCGGGAGCAGCTGGTGTGCCAGACAAAGCCCAGCCCACCCCCTGGCAGAGGAGAGCTGTCCATTGGATGCTCAATCCTCTCCCTCCCGCCACCCCCATCGACCCGGCTCATTCCCAACCTGGTCACCGTGTGCCGAGGTGTGTCCAGCCTCAACCTCAGCGCCACCAGGTCACCTTCAAGGAGTCTTGCAGGAAGTAAAGCCCAAACACAAGATTCCATAATACTTTGTTTGTTAGCATGATATCTCCATTATGCACAAGGCAGTATGCACATAGATGGTAACACTTCTGAAGGAGGAAGAGTCGGCTTACATGCATTTCAACTGTGATATCAGGAGCAGAATGAACAAACCAAAGCATCCTCAGCCACCTTGCATATTGTGCTGTCATCAGCTCAAGCAGCACCACCATTACCATCCCATCATTACCTGTAGAAGTTATATTGAAGTGGACAGTGTCACACCGGAACAGTAATAGAGGAAGTGTCTTACTGAATGTGGCAGTAGTAGAGGGGAGGCACAGTGTTTAAAACTGCATCTTATCTAATCGCTGCTAAACATCTGGATGTACCATTACAATTTAAATATAGACATCTTTGTGATGGAACACTGGTAGTTACTTGCCGAAGGCATTGGATGATGGGAGAGTTAAGTCATATACCTTGTTATGTACATGCACTAAACCTAGTGGTGAGTCATGTGCTCGATAAACATCAGGGCCCCGTGTTTTTTGCGATTCTGCAGTTGCAGCAACTGACGCAGAAACATGGTTGTGTCCCAGAAACAAGCTTCTGCCACAGAAATATCATTTTTTTGGTGCATTAAAAATGTCCGTCACCACTGAAAACCCCAACTAAATGGCTAAAATGATTGTGAGCAAGCTTAAGATGGCATTAGTGTGAGTTGCTGGCAGTTACATTATACTGTACATCCATCCTTCCCTGGGTTGCAGTAGTTAGTGTCGCCACAAATTTCCAATCCACTGGCACTCAGCTCTGAAGCTTATGATCATTATGGTCTTCAACAAACACTGAGGGAACTTCAGGAAGTCTGTTTAATAAGACAGAATGGTGGTTCTATTTGCCAGTTGCAGAAATGTGGAATGAAAAAAGTAATTATTGCAAACAAAAAATGGGAGGCTTTCTGGACTGTTGTCTAATGTAAAATGGTCCAGCTACTCTCTAACCTCACAGTAAATCCTTACAGAGTGGGGGAGAAGAAGATGTGGAAGTCAAGAGGCATTGACACAAAATGACACCACTGGTGTTGAACTGCACAGGTAGGAAGAAGCAACTACAGTAGAGTAGAGTTACAGCACATACCATCACCACTAGGCTTCAAGCAAGTTGGTGGGAGGGAGCCATTGGAGCAGCACTGTTTTGCAACTAGGCAATACTGGTCTTCAAGCATATGGGCTGGCAAGGGGAGAAATTATCAGAGGCATAGCTGTGGTAAACCACCACTGGGTAGGTGGGAGAAAACCATGGGACAAGGAAACAGACTGCAGTAAAAAATAAATATCCCTTCAATTCCCCCATGCCCTACATCCAGTCCAAATCATGATGCCAGAATTGCTTTCCATTGCCTTGCCTGTACATCTGCCAAACTGTCCCAGGCTGCCTTTTCCTGACCATTCTTTCTCGGTAACTAGATTTTATTTTGAGGCTCATTTGAGTTGCCAGAGAATGTAAAGCCCATCACAGAGTTGCCGCAGAATCGCCATAGAATTGCTCATAGCCTGACCAGAGCAAGCATGAGGTCCTGCCGCAGAATGTACTATAGGTTCAGTTTGCTGCAATGAACATGGGCCCTTATAGACATGCACAATTAAAAGAAACACTCAATACTCTGTAGGAGCACAGGATCCAAGACAGCAATGGTTTACAACAGGAAGGTCCTGTCAATCTAATCTCATAGATTTCTTTGACTGGGTAACCAGAGGGGTGGACCGAGGGGGATCAGTTGATGTCACCTACCTTGACTTCAGCAAAGCTTTCAATACTGTTCCATATAGAAGATTGATTAATAAGCTGGATAGGCTCAAGCTAGGTCAGAAGTTGGTCAACTGGGTGGCAAACTGGTTGGTAGGCAGAAAACAGAGAGTGGTGGTAAACCATATACAGTTAGAAGAGATGCAAGGTGCAAGTGGGGTACCTCAGAGATCAGTCCTGGGGCCCATCCTCTTCAATGTCTTCACCAGTGACATTGCAGATGGACTGGAGGGTAAGGTTTGTCTGTTTGCAGATGACACCAAGATCTGCAACAGAGTAGATGATCCAGATGGGGTGGGCAGAATAAGAAGAGATCTGGATAAATTGGCAAAATGGTCGGAAGAGTGGCAACTGGGGTTTAACTCAAAGAAGTGCAAGATCATGCACATAGGGAAGAGAAACCCTGAAGCCACCTATAGGCTGGGAGTGGAGTTGCTGGCAATCACAAGGGAAGAAAGAGACTTGGGATCATATCACAGATGACCTGAAATCATCCAAGCAGACCACTAAAGCAGTAGGTAAGGCTAGAAGGATGTTGGCGTGTATTAGTAGGGGTATCACAAGTCATAAGAGGGAAGTAAAATTCCCTCTTTACAAGACCCTGGTTAGGCCCCATCTGGAGTACTGCGTGTAGTACTAGAGGCTGCACCTGCACAAGGACATTAACAAAATGGAGGCAGTCCAAAGAAGGGCAACCAAAATGGTGCAGGGCCTGCATCAGAAAACATATGAGAACAGATTAACAGAGCTCAATATGTATACCCTAGAGCAAAGGAGGAAGAGATGTGATAGGATTGAAACATTCAAACATCTTAAGGGCATTAATAAGGTGAAAGTGTCTAACATGTTTCAATATAAGAAAAATAGCAGGACAAGAGTACACAGCATGAGATTAGAGGGAGACCGATTAAGGGGGAATGTGAGGAAGCTCTTTTTCACAGAAAGGGTGGTGGATGCATGGAATGGCCTACCTCAGGAAGTGATGGATATGAATACAGTGCAGGGCTTCAGACAGGCATGGGACAGGCATAAGGGAGCAATAAAGATGAGTATGAATAGTTAGGCCATTGACAGAGTACAGACTTATGGCACATTCATAAGGTAGAAAAAATGGGCAGACTGGATGGGCCTTGAGGTCTTTATCTGCTGTCAGCTTCTATATTTCTATGTTTTTATACTGTTTGGCATATTTATAAATATGTATATCATTCCCCCAAATGCACCAAGCTTCTCTATCTTTACTAGCAGGAGCAAAATGATCCTCAACATTGCTTAGTTAAAGACATTTCCAGATGTGGAAATCAGTATTTTATGAGGTGGAGATACTTCTGAAATAGATAGCTGTGTTCTGGCTATGGAATTTGAAGACATTGACAGTGGTGGATAGTCTGTTATGGGTGCAGTTATTCTGCAAAAGCTTGTTCTGCTTCTGTGACCATATGAATAGGCAACCAAGGATTTAATTGAAGAATCAGCAGCATATTGCATGATCTCGTCCACTGTGAGACTACTTAAAAGCTACATTCAAAATTACTGTATTTCAGATCACCTACAGCAACTCTTTGAAGCAATGCTGGCAGTCGTGGCCATTGTAGAATGGGACGGCAGTGCTTCTGATGTCTGCAATGTTAGTGGTGGAAGAGCTGACAACATTAGTCAATGTAAGTCCTCTCAGCAACAACAGCAGCAGGATGCATTTCTCATTAATGAAGCAGCAGATATGTTTCTTACATAACATGCAGGCAGGTTTTATGGTATTAGATTGAACATGTGATTGTCCATGCAACATACATGATCCTAGATATAAGGGCATGTTAAATACTGTATCACTAGACAGATGGATTATGCCAAATGGAAACTGGTGCACACTTATGCTAGAGCAGTGGTGCTGGGCAGAAACTGTGAATTCTGATTTTTCAAAATATTTGCCAATTTTTTTTTTCCAAAATTCAAACTTTGTCAGAATCTGAATGCTCAAATGTGCTCCATGAATTTTTGCCCCATTTTGCAACATTTTCTGGCTGAATTACGGAATGATATGCATGAACAGCAGAATATGAACATAAAACAATGCCATCAAATTTAGACCTTAAGGTCTATCGTGTCTGATCAAAAGAGCAGCTCACTGTTTCAACAATCTGCTGCTGCCTTCCCCTTCCCTTTCCTTCTCTCCCACCAAATTTTCCCTCCCTAAGTTCACCACCCTGGTCAATTCTCTCCCTTCATGTACCTTGCCCATGAACCTATCCCATCCCTTTTTAAAACTCCTCAGGCAGTGCATTCCAAACTGCCATCACCCTATCCATGAAGTAATGCTTACTCAGCTCCCTCTTGTACCTCCTCCCACCACCAGTTTCAGGCACTGTCCCCTCGTGGTCATGTCTCCCTTCAGTCTAAACATGCCCGTAGTACTAACTTTGCTTATTTTTTTTTTTTTTTTTAATTAGTTTTTGTTGACTGGGTAAGTGCACTAGGCAAATTCTTGCCTATTTTCAGGCACAACCTGGGGAAGGGGGATACAGATGAATGCCAACTGACCTTGAACCAGATTAAGCTGTTGGTGGAATTTTAGTGAATTTATGCCCTTCGAATACTTAATGCTCTCCATCATATCTCCTCTGTCCCTTCTATCCTCCAGGGAGTACATGCTGAGCTCTCTTAGCCTCTCCCCATACCATTTCTCCCCCATTCCTTGGATCATCTTGGATTCCTTCCTCTGGACTCCCTCCAAGAGCCTGATGTCCCTCCTTAAGTATGGGCATCAGAACTGCACACAGTACTCCAAGTGTGGCCTCACAAATGATTTGTACAGTGGGAGAATAAACTTTTCCCTCCTAGATGTGATCCCCCTAGCAATGCACCCCAGCATTCTGTTCACGTTCGCCGCTGCTTGTCTACACTGTATCGAGTGATTCATATTCCCTTTGATCACCACTCCCAGATTTTTTTCCTCCTCAGAGACAGATAACTGCTCCCCCCAAATGTTAACTGTACCCTAGATTCCTGGCACCAAAATGCAGTACACTGCATTTCCTAGCATTGAACCCCAGCTGCCATGTGTTTGACCACTGTCCAAGTCTTTCCAGATCCTTCTGGAGTACCCTTCTCCCTTCTTCACTGTCCATCACTGCATCTAATTTGGAGTCGTCAGTGAACAGGTCCATCTTGTTTTTAACTCCCTCCACTTTGACTGCTATGAAAGCATTAAATAGCAGTGGAGCCAGAACCAATAATCCCACTCCACTAGTGACCTTCCTGGGTATCAAGAATCCCACCTCTTACCACCACTCTGTGTTGTCTGTTACTCAGATAGTTCACTATCCACATAACCATCTTCACCCCTACCCCCAGTTCCTCAGTTTGCCTATCAGTCTTCCATGCAGCACTGAGCCAAATGCCTTGCTGAAGTCCAGATACAGGACATCAACCGGCCGACCTCCATCTAGAGCTTTTGTCACCCAGTCAAAAAATTTGACCAGGTTAATTTGACAAGATGTCCCCTGGACAAAGCCATGTTGCTGGACATCCTGAAGGCTGTTTACTTCCAGGAATGACATCAACCTCTCCTTTAAGATGGTCTCCAGTAATTACCCCACTATGAATGCAAGGCTGACCGACCGGTCTGTAATTTTCCAACTCATCCCTGGGTCCACTGTTATGGGGAGACACCACATGTGCCATCCTCCTGTCCAGTGGTACATATCCTGATTAAAAGGAGGTGTTGAACAACTCTGACAGGTGCTGCCAGGACCTCTGCCAATTCCTTTAGGACACTGGGGTGGTTTCATCCAGTCCTGGTGCTTTGTTTTTCTGCAAGGACTTAAGGCCTTCCTGCACTGTCTTCACCAGTATCTCTCCATCCATTATCCCCCCTCCATTAACACTGCCTGCCATAGCATTCCCCTGTGGAATTGGCCTTTCCTTTTTCTTGTGAAAACTGAACAGAAGTACTCATTTGGTACTTCTGTCTGCTCAGCTCCCTCCTCTGCCCACTCACCTTCCTTCTTTATCCTGATGAGCTGGACCATACACTTGCTCCACTCTCTGATGTAGTTAAAACATTGTTTCTCACCATCCCTAATGCCCTGTGCCAATCTTAGCTCCTTTGATGCCTTGGATGTCCTTACCACCCTGCTCACCTCTCTCGATCTCTTAATATGCTCCTTCCTGTCTCCCTCCCTATGGGTTCTCTTGCAACTTCTGAAGGTTCACCTTTTCTCCCTTATCTTCTGCTGCACCTAACTGGTCCATTAACTGGGTTTTCTGGGCCTTGCTTTCTTGCTGCAGGTCTTTGTGCTGGCTTTTGAGGCCTCTAACAGGCCCAGCTTCAAGATGGACCATTTGTTTTCTGTATCCATGTCGGGGCTGATTGTCACTATATGCCCCTCAAGTATCGTCACTATCCTACCAATGCCCATACACCTAGAGTCCACTAATCTCATTTTAGTTAGATTTCTCTCCCTCCTCAGATCAAGGGAGAACCACATCATACAGTGGTTACTCCCCACCAGTGGGTCCTCTACCACCACATCTCTTACCTGGTCTCTGTCTGCCAGTACCAGGTCCAAAATCTTCCCCTCTCTGGTCGGCTCTACCACTTGTGTCAGGAATACATCCTGCAATGCATCCAGTATCGGTTGTTCCCTAGCACTAGCAGAAGTCGTATTGCTCCAGTCCACCCCTGACAGGTCAAAGTCACCTACCACCGCTGTCCTGCCTCTGCTGAATGATAGTTTTGCATTCTGTAAATTAATACATCAATCAGGAATACATGCAGTCTTTCCCCAGTTCTTTAGATAACAGAGCTATCTGCTCTGCAGAAATCAATCCCACAATTTCATACATCAGTCAGCAATGCAAACTTTCATTCTGCCGTTACCAGTCAGAATTTCATGAAAGTTGACAAAGTGCGTTCAGACACGTTGCAGAAGTGAAATTCCAACTTTACGGGTACTTCCATTAGTGAAATTATATTTTCTCAAAGCACCATAAAGTAGAAAATAACAGCTTCCAGAAAACAGCAATGAATATACAACCTCCTTTTTTGGTTTATCTAGCAAGACCAATGTGTTACAGAAATACTGATGTAATTCAGTTCTGGCAAGACAAGTATGCTATTTGTCCTGCAGTGCCTAAAGCAGCTTTGTATGTTTTCAGATGCCATCAAACATCTGTTGCTTCAAAAACATGTTTTAGTACAAGTGGTAATATAGGTTCACCACTACTTTAGGCTAGATCCAGAGAATCTTGAATTCTTAGCCTTAGAGGTATAAATCTTGATGTCAGTAAGGAATATTGATTTCTCTGGTTCAGTGATCTGTGCCAGTGTGACTTTAGTGGCTACAAACTCATCACATGACTGCAAACAATGCAATCCACAAAAGTGACATGCCAGCACCACTTGCCTCAACAAAGCTAGAATAGTAAATATTAATTGCTGAACTAAAGACTTTTATTGTTCTCTATCTGTTGTCTGTGTTTCCTCATGCCAATTATTACATTTGCACCTGAAGTGGTTTGTCGGAATTCTTGAAGCCAAATCAAATTCATGAGCTCCAATTTAAAGCCAGACTGAATTTATCAATGGCCTAATTCTCTCTTTCCCTTAACTATGGGTAGTTGAGTGGGAATATTGTCCTTATAAATATATGTTTGCACAACATACTCATTCATCCCTGCATATGAAGCAGTGAAGACCAACATGATGAACCTAGAGTCCCTTTCAGACTTAAATGTCTATGGTACTATATGTGGGATTGTTTATCAACAGATACATGGGGATTCTGATGCTAACTACTACTAATGTTATTAAGAATGATAGCAAATGACTGGTTCTTAGCCTGATAGGTGGGATAGGTTGGAAGACGTGCATTATATTTAGTCCATCCTAATCAGTTTCAATGTAACACTAGTCTCTAAAGGATTGTAAAGGATGGAGGATGTCATACATATATTTCCTATTAGCAACTGTAGTCTCATGTTATCCTAACTCTGTCATGTGGTGCTTTATTTTGCTGTAATAGTGTGAGGATTTATCTGTATGCCTGGTACACTGCTGCCATTTAGTATGGCTAGTTGTAACTGAAAAACTCCATAAAATTTTACATGATAAAAAACATGTCTATGGTACTATGTTGCTAGTATTTTAAAATACTTTAATGTGATGTCAATAAACCATGCAGTTTGTACATGAAGTGTCTGTCATGTCACCTTACCCTCTCCCACAACCAACACTCATTAAGTTCCCATACCAGTTCACACACACAAAAGAAACATTTTTTTAAAGGAAAGGTTTATAAACAAACAAAAGAATAGGAACAACTATATGAAAGCTAAACAACCAAACACCTATTGACAAATATGGACAAATATTTAAACATATTGATGGGTTAGGCCCAATGAAAAGTGTCTCACTAAGCCATGTAGTGAGGCAGTACTCATTCTGCAGTGGTGTTGATGGGGGTGCCTTGTTGTGGTTGGGCTTGTTGCTGGCTAAGGAGCTCCTTCAGCTGCATCTGCTTACTTATTATTTGCTGTGCCCTTTCAACACATATAAAGTGCAGGTAAAAGAGGACCAGCTTATGGAACAAGGCACTAATGTTGTCAGTGACACCACAGCTAGCTGGGGTGTGGTGATTGGTTTGGTGGGCCCTTTTTCTTGTGCTGGGCCAATTGTTTCACTTGTCTCTACTGCTCCTCATCCTCCACATTTGGAAAGGTCTTCATGATTCATTTAAATTAGTTCATCACAGTACAGTAGTTCAGACTTTTCTCCCAGCAACCTTGGCCTCTATAATCAAAGAGAAAATAATATTGTACACTAAATCTGTTTACAAATGTCAGTGAAACCTTTTCTTTTGGCATATTTCGCTTCAGGTGTCTCAACACCCTCCAAGTTGGGATCAGATTAACTTCAAAAGTTTATAACTAGGACAAAGAATCTTAGTACAAAAGCACCGATGTAAGGGTTACCCAAAAAAGAGCATTGGAAAAAAGCCAGGTTTCAAAGAAATACAAAATCACACAGACTCCCCCCCATATTTATCTTTTGGATGAGACATTAAATTGAGGTCTCATCTGCCTGTTCTGGTAGTTGTTTAGATGGACATTAAAGATCCTATGTCACTTCTTGAAAAGAGTAGGGAATTTTTTTATTTAATATTATACAATGGCAAGAAAAAATCCTGGACTCTGATTGGTCAGTCTTGGGCTGGACCCATGATGTTATCCCAGTACAACATCACGGGTCTAGTCTTAGCCTCACTGTGAACCTGTAGATGAACTTTTGCTTGATGTGCTTGATGATGTGCTTCATTGTTTCATCTTCTTTTAAAAACCAAAAATATTTTTCCACACAAAAACATCTTTAAAATGATTTTTTTTTATTCTATATAACAACGAGCCATTGTATAATAGCAATAATGCCCTCCAGGGTGTGTGTCGTTTGGGATAATGTCACACCTCAGTTATTGGATGCACTCGGCCTACGGCCTCGTGCCCAACCACCTGAGGCGTGATGTTATCCCAGCATGACACACAACCTGTCGGCCATTATTGCTTAACTGAAACATGGGTTCTAGAGAATATTATACATATTTTCATGAAAATACAATCAAAGGAAAAAAGAAGCCAACAACATAAAAAAGTCATAATATGCCAGAATTTTTCTGGAATCTGAAGTCAAGTACTTTTGTCTATCTAGACTAGTTTTAATGATTAGCTCTGGTACTTTATGTCATTTTTTAAACAATATCACTGCTTGTCCCTTTCATATTTTCTATGAAGTTAATTTGTTCAAAAATGAACTAGGGTACCTACATTTGTTTACCTTTCTCATGCTATATTTATTTACTGCAACCAAAAAAAATGTTCTCTACCATTCTAAGTATCTTTTGTAAGTGCATATTTATTTTTTCCTGTTCCTGTATTTCTTTAATGTTTTTATAATAGATTGTAAAAGCTGTTCTTATTGAATCTCAATCTGTTGCAAAGTTAATCTGCATTGCGTCTGCCATATCCAATATTTGAGACAAGCTATTATTACCCATACTGTGCTATGGTTGTGTGTTGTTCCCCATGTTGTGAGGACTCCTAAAAAATAGGCTTCAGGAGGGATGTTGTGAAAGAAAGGATGTCTCCATATTTTTTGAATCAAAGTCCAACATTTTTTGATATAAGGGCATTCAAAGTATGAATGATCCTGAGGGTTGGTGAGCATTTGATTAGTTTGTTTTGTTTCTAGAGGTTGTCTGTTTAGGAATGTTGGGAATTCCTGATAATACTGTACCCTTATGCAGTCATAAAATGTTTTTCTTGGTGTGTCACAGATAAGTTGCTTGGGGACCTTCCATAGCTTGAGTTTCCTGAACAGTTCTGAAAATATGCTGGTATTCCTATTAGTTTCTTTTGTTTGGGGATTGGAATCTGTGGTGACCAATTTTGTGTAAGAGATACATAGAAACATAGAAACATAGAATTTGATGGCAGGTAAGGACCGCTTGGCTCACCCAGTCTGCCCTTTTCCCTACCTGATGGATAAGTTGCAGATCCTAGTTAACCAGCAGCCTACTTCTTCCTACCCCCACCCCCTAGAATTGCCTTATGACTGTCCCATGCATGCTTGAATTCCACCACTGTTTTTGACTCCACAACCTCCTCTGGAAGGCCGTTCCATACATCCAAAACCCTCTCTGTGAAAAAATACTTCCTTAAATTACCTCTGAGCGGCCCCCCTTCTATCTTCAAATTGTGCCCCCTTGTTCTTGCACACCTCTTTTTTTGAAAGATGCTACCCTCTTGGACTTTGTTGATTCCCTTGAGGTACTTGAAAGTTTCTATCATGTCCCCCTCTCCCTCCTTTCCTCGAGGCTATACATATTAAGCTCCTTAAGTCTCTCTTTGTATGTCTTCCGGTGCAGACCCTGCACCATTTTAGTTGCCCTCCTCTGGACAGCTTCCATCCTGTCTATGTCTTTGCGGAGATTGGGTCTCCAGAACTGCACGCAGTACTCCAGATGTAGTCTCACCAGCTGTCTGTACAGAGGGATAATAACTTCATGTTTTCTACTGGTGATGCCTCTCCCTATGCATCCCAGTATTCCCCCAGCCCTCCTTGCTGCCCTCTCACATTGCTTGCCCACCTTTAGGTCATCTGATATGACTACCCCCAGGTCCCTTTCCATTTTTGTTGTTGTTAGTATCTCACCCCCCATTGTGTACTCTTCCCCTGGGTTTTTGTTTCCCAGATGCATTACCTTGCACTTCTTAGCATTGAATCTAAGCTGCCATACATTTGACCATTCCTCTAACCTTGCCAAGTCCCTTCTCATCCTTTAGACCCACCTTGTGCATCAACCCTGTTGCAGATCTTTGTGTCATCTGCAAAGAGACATACTTTTCTTCCAGGCCCTCTGCAATGTAAGCTTATAAAGACATTGAAGAGGACCAGTCTAATACTGAACCCTGCGGTACCCACTACTAACCCCCTTTTTCAGAGTGGACTCCATTTACTATTACTCTCTGTGTCCTATTCTCCAGCCAGTTCTTTACCCAGGCTGTCATCTTGGGACCCACTCCCAGGCTGGCTAACTTGTATATTAATCTTTTGTGTGGGACTGTGTCAAACGCCTTGCTAAAGTCTAGGTAGGCCATGTCCATAGCCCCTCCCTGATCAACTACTTTGGTCTTGCAATCTGGTCTTGTATTCATGGTGTCCACAAATTCTGGAAATCTGTTATGACCAGTTTAATGTAGCTATACAAAAATGCTGTAAAAAGAAAAACACTAGTGGGTTTATCATGTCTAAACCTCCTTTAGAAAATTCTAAATAGGTAATTCCTCATTTGACTGGATTCAGACTACTATCCCACAAACACTGAAAAAAAAACTGAACAATTTTGTCTCTAGTTGCTTTGGTGGGGGATAAATTTGGCTTAAGTGAAGGAACATTTATACTAGGTATGTTTTGACCATATAAATCTGTTTCTTTTTACTTATGAGCCATTCATTCCACATGGCTACTCTGTGTATGACTTTTTTCAAAAGATGGTCCCAATGAAATAGTGCAAGATCTCCTGTCCCAAAATAAACACCTACAATTTATTTCTCTTTCTTTTGTGACGGTAGTCCTATTAGCTCTGGAACTTAAAAATTTAAGGAACCTATTGTTACACACTTACTCATCTGATAGTTTATTGCAGGAACCTGTCATTTGTGAAAATTTGTGTAATGTTTTCTTTGCCTGGCTTCTGGATTGTGAATCAGCTAAAATCAGACAGGTATCATCAGCATAACCTAATGTTTTAAGTTCAGTATCTTGACTAGATATCGAGAGTCCATTAATATTGGGGGGATGTATTTAATGGAAGTATTAATGGATCTAGTGAGATACTGTACCATATAACAGGAGGCTAAGGGGACAACCTTGTTGAACACTCATAAGTACTGGGCACTGTTTGCCAATCCAACCATTAATATATGGGTAAACTGAAGACTTTTTGTAACACAGGCAGGACCAAGAGATAAAATTCTCTGGGATCCCATATGTTCTCATGCATTGCCATATATATGTATGAGGTACCCTATCAAAATCCTTGGACTGATCCAAACTAAGTACAATTTATTTATTTATTTATTTCAATTTTGATGACCGGGTAGGTCAACTGAGACAAAGTCCCTTTTTCAGTGATGACCCAAGGAATGCAGCATTCCAAGAACAAAACATAATACAATAATACACATAGAGTAGTACAGTGAGTCACAATATACAGTTAAGCCATAGGTAAATAACTACAGTACCCTGAGTAGGCAATAACCAAAGGATTCAAGATTACAGGCAGTTTGCAGGCAGCCAGGGGAGGCAGGAGGCAATTAACATTTTATACCGTGTGCAGGGACATTTATGCCATTCACATACCAGATGTCAACAATTTAAACAGCAAGATGACTAAGATTAGCCAGATTCAACTGCATTTGGTTAAAGACATGGGATTCAGGTTACAGTCAGGTGTTATTCTAGGAAGTGGAGGAGTGAGAAGTGGGGATAGTAGCTTGTCTTTGAGATGTGAGAGAAGGGAGGCTGTACAAAGCCTGATAATTTGTCTTCTTCTCCTTTTTCTATAATTTTCCTTAACAAGATCAGTACATCAGTAATCTTTCTACCGTGAACCGAACATACCTTTGTTGGGTGTATAATTAATTCCAGTATAATTGCCAATCTGTTGCTTAAGATTTTTGTTAAAATATTGAAATCAAAATAAAGTAGTGTTATGAGTCTCTAGTTGGTTAACAGTTCCTTATCTCCTGTCTTATGTGAAAGGATCATTAGCCCTTTATACAGTACATTTCTTCTGATAAAACATCTTTCTGTTGCATGTAATTGTATAGTTCAGTTAACTCTTCCACTAACTATGGAGAAATTAATTTATAAAATTCACAGGATAACCCATCTATCTCAGGGGTTGTCCCTGTCTTCAGGTTGGAAATTACTTCTGTAAGTTCTTTTTTGAAAATGGGCTGTGTTAGTTTTTGTGCTTGTTGATAAGGGAGTTTATGAAGCTTGCAAGATTTTAACCAGTCTGCTATGTCTGGGGATTCAGAATTTAATGTCCCCATTTTTTGATTTATGAATTGTTCTATTTCTGAAAGAATCTGATTCCTGCCTTTCACTACTGTTCCTTGCTTTGTTTTAAGACTCTTAATGAGTTTATTTTTCTTTCTTATGTTGCAGCTTTCATATGGGTTAACTTGGTAGGTTTTTTCCTGTGTACTAACTTTTTGTTCTGTTTCTAGGAATTTGAGTCTGTTATATTGGTAATGAGCCATTTCTTTGTTCACAATTGAAATTTGGTCTGAGTAATCTTGTGTGTCTGTGTCTTGTAAAGAAACACATGATACAATTGTGCATGGAGTGCATTATATTTGTCATTTTTCTCTTTCCCATTTAATTTTCCCATGAGTTTGAAATATTTTGTAAAATCAATTTTACTGTACTCCCACCACTCTAGGGGTAAGTCATAAAGGAAAAAGATGGATTTTTCCGCTGTAATGGTGTGGTTTAAACCTTGTATGATTTCTGCCTTTTCTAGAAGACTGGCATTCACTTTCCAATAGTCTTTCCCTAGTGCAGTTTCCTGGGTGTTTACTGTTACAGAACTTAATAGTCCATAGTCTTAAGTAGCCACTGGGGAGACTACTGTCTGTCTGATGGGTAGGTTTGACGAAACAAATCAATAATCAATTCTGGTAGATACTGGGCCCCAAAAATATGTATGTTGTGGAATTTTTGAAGCCTGTTGAAAAACATCAATTAGCCCTGGCTTGAGATATTTATTTGTTCAACAATGTGACGTCACAAAAGATTTCATCTGTTTTTAAACCTCTATCTGAGTGTAGCCTGCAGCAATTAAAATCTCCTCCAAATAAAATGTGTTTGGTGTTAAACAAGTATGGTTGAATTGATTTCAATATTTCTACATGGCTGTAGTTTGGGGAGTATAAAGATTAATTAACCTAAATTCTGGAGTGTCTAATGAGCTGTCAATCATGAGTGCTTTACCTGGGTACATATCGACTACGTGGGAGATTTTCATCATGCGGTTGTTCACACAAATTCCCACCCCACAACATAATTATGTTCCTATTGATCGGTATGTTGTGCCCCACAACCAGTCAGCACTAGCTATCTGTATGTTACTATTGAAATTTAACATTGTATCTTGAAAAATCACAATGTCATATTTGCAATTTTCAAAAAGCGCATAGGTACTTTTTCTTTTCCTTTCTGATGTAATACTATTTACTTTAAAAAAAGCTATTGATAAGTCATAGCTTTCTGGTAACATTGTTGTCCAGTTCAAATTATTAAGTAAGTTTCTTTACTCCAGATCTGGTTCCACATCATTTTGTCTTGGGTTTATGATGGTTTGTTTGTTGTTCTTCTCCTTCTGAAATAGTATCCTTCAAGAAAGGAATGTGTAGATATTGTGTTTGATTCATCTTCTAACTCCATTTCACTCCACTGCATAGTTTTAGCAGAGCTTTAAATTTGTTTTGTAGTGGTATATGGTCTGTTAGTTAAATTGTTTCTGATTTTTTCCCCCTTTTTGTACAGGTTGGAATTCCTCTCGGGGGAGGTGCATATTTCTATTTTCAGCTTCTGTCTGTATCATAGTTTTAGTAATACTGGGAGCAGGTACTGATTCTTGATGTAGGGGGTCTGTCATGGTTGTTCCTATCTCTTGAGATGGTTTAGATACATGAGGTGCTGTTGGGGCTTGCTGTGGAGTTTTGAATTCATGAGTGGCTGTGTTGGGGTTGTTGTGCTTGAGCTGTTCTAGCTGCTTTGTTTATATAAAAATCTTGCTCCCCATAGCCCGTGCTGGCCATATTGTGGGAAGCCCATGGGCAGTTTGTAAAAGTATGTCCTTCTTCCTCACAAAGATTGCATCTTAGTTTAGAGGTGTTGTGAAATCCTAAATGCCCCACTGCCCCCAGACTGTAGGCATTTAACCCCATCACAGTTATTACTTAGATGTCTAGGTGAGTCACATTTATAACATGACCAGGGTTGGCCTTGGCAAAACAGTATCCACTTGTCTCTCCCCAGATAAAAACAGTTGGGAAGATGTTGAATGCCCTGATCGGTTTGTCTCAGTTTAATTCTGAATTTCCAACCCCCTGTCAAGAATCCTTCTCCATCTATATTAGAGTCTGGGGTGCCTTGGATGTCACATCTTTTTTCAGGCCAGTAAATGACATCTGAAATGTTTACCCCTTAATTTCTGAATGATATAGTTATAATTTTGGAAGTTGGTTTAGTTAAAGGGATAGCTTGGAAGGGGGTCCATGGGGGGGGGGTATTTTTTTTTTGTGATGCAAACATTGTCCAAAATCTGTCTGACCTGAAGCTAATGTAATAGGTGCTTTCTCCAGGTACATGTATCAAAGCATACACATAATTAGAAACAAATCCCAAGGCATTTTTCATCAGAGTTTTTCCCAACATAGAAGCAGTCGGGAGGGGGTTGTATGCCTCCTAGATATCTCAGTTGAACTGCATGCCACCTTTTAGCTATTTTGACCATTTTTTTAAATAAACTGACATAGGTTACAGGATGTTCTTTTTGGTCAGTCTATGTCTGAGTTGTTGTACTGCTATCATTTTCTGGGTCATGCATTTTGGTATTAGTTTACACAATTACTTGTCTTACTTGAATAACGTTAATTAAGGCTTCAAAAAAAAATCCCTGCATTTTCTAAAGGAGAATTGGAAGGTGGATCTGTTGGGGGAGAAGCCTGGCATGTGTCAGTTCCATTTCTAGTATCTGTCTCAATCCATGGTGTCATCCCTTTGTCTTTTGACAACTTTTGTAAACTGTAAGGTTCTATGCACTGAACAGTTTCTGATTTTCCGTGTATTGCAATTTTTGGATCTGGGATCCACTGTCCCTCTATTGTTCCTATCCAGCTTGCACTCTTCAGTGCTATTTCAGGTGTCCATTTTCCATCAGGATCATTACTCAGGGCTGTGTTTTGTCCAGTAGGTGCAATGTTCGAATCCAGGGCTTTCTGTTAGGAGCCAAAGAAAAAAAAACAAAAAACTTTATCTTGTTTTTCTTCTTCCAAATTAGTTTTTTCTATAAAGTAATTTTTTTTCAATTTCTGACATTTGGTCAAGTAAGTGTTTTTTTTTTCTGTCAGTTTTTACCTGAATCCTCCATTCTGCTTGTGCTAAGCCCTCATCTTCCATTTTTTTCCTCAGCTGTTTCTGTTATGTCAAATTTTTCTGTGATATCCTTTTCAGGTAAAGATTGCACTTTTTGTTGTAGAATATTATTGGTTCTATTTGTACTCTGTTCTCCATTGTCCTATCCTCCCCCTCAAGTCTTCAACTCCACATGAGCCTCCATTTCTCACACAGGAAGCCAGAGAGCCTCCTGCAGAAAGAGTAGGGAGAACGTTTTATTAATATATTCAAAAGCAAACACTTATACAAAAAAACTAAAAGAAAAACTTGTACTATTGAAAATGACAACAAAAATGAAAATGCATCATAATCACATACTGTATATTGTACATATTGAAGGAACTAAAAGCTTCTTTTTTTATTTCGGGAAAAAGGAAACAACATAAACACAATAGTATTGACACTCATTGTAATTTGTGCAAAGCAAACCTGCTGTGCAAAAGAAAAAAGAGAAAGGAATGTAAACAACAAAAATCATTTTGATCCAACAAAAGTGGTCTAGGACCTTAATTCTCTATTTATATATTTGGAAAAATGTTCCCGCATAGCAGTAACACCTAGCTAGCTATAGTTATACACTCCTTCCTAAGTAAACTACATAATTCTGTATTAATACTGATATATAAATTCCCCTTTTATATCACTGCCCCAGTTGATAGCTAGAGTATGAAATACATAACATATAAATCATCCAAGTAAGACAACCGAAATAAAAATGAGTTAATAACTTAAACAAATAAAAATACTTAAGCCAAGTGAAATGCTACCAAAAATCCTTCCATTTCATATGTCCCCTCCGTCTAAGTCCATCTGCCTGAATCTGTTGAAATATGTTCAAAATAACATGAAACAATTCAAGTTGTGTAATGTACTGTTGTTGTAAGACAAACCTGCATCTAGTCTGTGAAATCCAGTATAAAAAATTAGCCATCAAGATTCTCAAACTACTAACTGGATAAATGTTCCAGGCTGGAGGGAAAATACCTACAAATAGATTTTCAGTGGTCAGATTCTGAAATATAACCATATTCTATTTGGACTGAAGTAAAACCCAGAAATCAGTAATATATGGACAAGTTAAATATAGGTTATCCATCGTTTCAAGCATTGTAGTGCAGGTTTTTCTGGAAAAAAATCTATCTTTTAACTCTTTGTGCTTATGAGTCCCTTTAATGTGTATCTTCCCATGAACCCCCAACCACACAATAGCCCACGTTTTTGGGGAAATTCTTTGCTCGGTCAGTAAAAAACAAATCAAATCCTGTTCAGCCTGTGAATGTTGTATGGAATGAAATTCTACAAAATGGGTTTACAGTACAGCTCCGTATATTTGCTTCCTTGACATTGTACTAAACCCCAGTAGTGTGAGATCCCATTTTTTAATATAATTAAAATTATATATCCACATGGGGTTTAATTTTTGGGTCCTCTTATTTTTATGCATAAACTCCCGAGAAGCAAATTCCTCAAGAATCCCTTTTAGGAAGGGAACCACCCAACTTATCCATATCATTTTGTCTTTTTTTTAACACAGGAATGATATTTGCAAACAAAAATATACTGAAAAGAAAACTATGGGGTTAGGCATATTTACCCCCACCTTGTTTTAAAAATAAGTTACCCTTATTTTACTGGGTTCAGGTGACTCCACCCAAAACACGAAAAGAAACAACCAAATATTGCAATTTCCATAGATTTAGCAATTGGAAAAACATAACTTAAATAAAGAAACATGGGGTCAAAAAGGACTTAATTAAGTAAATTCTTTTAAATTTGCTCCTATGCCATTCATTCCAGTGACCAACTAGCTGCTTCCCCTTTGTAATCTTGGATTCCCAATTATATACGGCTAAGTCACCTGGCCCAAAAAATAAACCCAAAATTTTACAGGGTGTTGATTAAATTTTGATATTTGCTATAGATTGCTCTGAAGATCAAGAGTTTCCAGTCTCTTGACATTTAGTCTTCCCCATATTTATTTGGGAACTAATCACCTTAGAGACTGCTTGCAACAGGTTACAGGCTATAGAGCCTGACTGTGCATTGTGTACCAGTACACATACATCGTCTGCATATGAATAGATTTTTTCATTGGAGTGCTACCATAACTAATACTCTGTACCACCAGAGATCTTTGCAAAATATGTAACACTGAGTCTAATGTCAGGTTATATAAAAAGGGTCTTAAGGGGCACCCCTGTCTCACTCCCATACTGTTATCTTCTATGCGAGTTCCTACAGGTACTTGGTCTTGTAAGTATGCAGATGACTGCAAAGTAGGGGGAGTTGTCTACAGTGAAGAAACAGCTAAAGTACTCCAAGATAGTCTACATCATCTGACTCACTGGGCACAAAAACATAAACTAGCTTTTAATGAACAAAAGTGCAAAGCCATGCACTTTGGAACACAGAACCTAAAATATCAATACAGTATTAATAATATTCAGCTTGAGGCTAGTTCCAATGAAAAGGATCTGGGGGCTTGGATATCTGATAATCTAAAATTTGATTTCCATATGGATAAAATTGTTAGGAAATGCAACCAAACTAGACGCTGCATCCTGAGGTCAATAAAAAGTAGGGATTCTGCTGTTATCTTCCCATTATATTCAGCACTTGTTCGCCCACATATGGAATATTGTCTACCTTTCAGTGCTCCTTATTTCATTCAGGGAAAAAATAGAATAGAAAGAGTACAAAAGAAAGCTACTAAACAAATTCTAGACATTAAAGGCTTGCAATATCATGATAGATTAAGGCATCTACAGTTTTACTCAATGGAATATAGACATTTGAGGGGTGGATTGTGTTTGATCCTTAAGGCCTACAACAATTCAGAATTATTTGAACTGATTGGTTAAAACAAAAAGAAAGAACACTGTTAAAAGAAGCCAGTAGTTCACCCAGAGAGTTGTTAACACTTGGAATGCACTACCAAGATATGTAGTAGATAGTGGAAGTATGACACTTTTTAAAAACAGTTTAGACATCTTTATGGGTGAAAACAAATTCCTTTGTTCCACCATTTAAGTTTGAATGATGGCAAGTTCATTTATAGACTTCGGTCTTTTGAACTTGATCGGAAACTATGAAACTGTGAAACTTTGACTGAACACTTGCTCCCTATTCACTTATTATCCTAAGGTCTCACATATGCAGAAATGTAACACATCTGGATCCATTTTATAAAAGTCAAAGAAAAACCATATGCTGTCAGACATTGCTATAAAAAGTCATGCAACAGCTTGTCAGGTGCTTTTGATTGGTCTAAACTGATAACATTTCCCTTTGTCTCTCCCCCAAAAGCCTTTATCAAAAAGTTCTCTAAGTAGTATTAAAGCATCTGTAATCCATCATCCTTCTACTGAATAAAATTGTGTGGGGTGAATAATGTCTTTAAGAATGCTGGCTAACTGATTACCAAGAAGTTTTGTAAAAAATGTCAAGTCTATTCAGGAGATTAATTGATCTTCAATTCTTTATATGTGATTTATCCCCACTTTTAAACAAAAAGATCAATAAATCCTCATTCATTTGTCCTGCCATCCGATTTTCAGTGAGAAATGCAAAATACATTTTCTAATAATTCTACCAGCATTATTTCCCATAATAATTGATATAATTCCCTTGGAAGTCCATCAGAACCTGGAGAAACTGCATGTTTCAACTGTTTAATGACAGTCTCCAATTCCCCATGTGTAATTTCTGAAGTTAGCTGTATGGCTGTGTCCTCATCTAGCTATGGAAAATCTGCTGCTGGTAAAAGCTGTGTCATATGGTGATTTAGAGGTATTGGAGTACCAAATTGGTCTGAAACATATGATTCAAGGACATACATGACCCTTTGATTATCTGAGACCTGAACCCCCAATTCAGTATGTAGTGTTGTCATTGATTTTGTAAAAATACAACTCCTGCAGTCCTCATATGGGTTCGTTTGACACTTTTTACCTTGGGTCCCAAAATGTTCTACCTCAAGTGTTTTCTGTCTGTTGTATTGGAAGGAAAACATTCTGTTTTTTCGCATTTTATATTTAGTAAAATCTTGATCTTGGGAAACTTGCAGTGATACTGAATTATATAATTGTTTCCTTAAGGCAAGATACATTCAATATTTGTCCACTTCCATTTATCTAGCCAATTGCATTAAAAAAACAGTCAAACAAACTTTACTGTTCTCCCACCATAAAATGGGTGAATCATACACAAACTGTACAGATTGTCTCTCATGAATGATGTGTATTATATCTACTTAATTTGTGGATCCTTTAATAAACTAGTGTTTAATCTCCAGACTTCCCACCCACACCTTTCTGGATGGGGAGGAGGAGACCTGGTTACCTATTAAAGCATGATCAGCCCAGTATACATTTTGCCCACAGAATGATATGCTTGTTTTACAAGATGGAATCTTAAAAATGAATCTACAGATTCATTCTCAAATCCAAACAAAACATCTATTGTTTTTCTATAACTATAAAGGATTGAAAGACCAAGACTTAATGAACTTTCAGGTGATCCTGGTAACCTGATAGAAGGACCAGGTATCCACTTTCCATCACAAAAAATCCAGCCTGCTTGAGCAAATGCTGATTCTGTTGTCCACTCTGATGTAACCAACTCTGGAGTAAAAGATGTAGACATGATGGAGTTGGCCTCTGAGTCTGCAGCTTCAGACCCCGCCGTGGGTAAGTCACTCACAGTTTGTTGAAATTTTTTTTCCAGGAACTTGAGTCCTGGTGGGCTAATTGAAAAACATTTTCTTTTTTTCTTTTTGTCAGATTTCATTTTGTGTTGTGCATATTCTTGTTCTGCATCCAGCATCATTTGTAGTAAATGTTTCTTTTTTTCTTCCAAGTCTCTCTCTAGCCAACATTCTTCTTGTTCCATCAAGTCTTCTCCTAAAATTGGTATATTTATAGAAATAGATACATGGTCTGCTGAAATTTCTGGAAGCTGTTCCCCTTCAGCAACACCTCCTTCTCCGTTGTTGCTCCATTCCACACTGGACTCCTCCATCCCTCTAGCAGGCAGTATTGCACCCCCTGCCAAAGAGTAGGGGCATTTTTTATTGAAGCAAATATATAAGATAAAGCACAGCAAAAGATCATTACAACACATTCACGCACAGATTAAACTATAAGCTAAATAATACATGTTACATGGTTCCTTCAACTGAGTTCATCATATATTTATCCTGAGGTGGGAAACTTTTTATTTGATCAAATAATTAAACAAAAAAATCAACAGTACATATACATAATTGTGATCTTGAGAAGCAAAAAATAAAGCACAGATTTGTTAACAAATGAAAGTTTACAATTATAGTTTTTCCCTCCAATTCATTTACCAAGGAATATAACCTTCAAGTTCATATCCATTATTTATGTATACATATTGAAATTACCCAGATCTAAAACCCCCAATCATTATTTAGATTACTTTCTCATAGAACCCCTTATTTATGATTGTATTTCATGTTTGCTATCCAATATCATAAGCTTTAATTCATCCCTCATGTTACCCCTTCAAACAGTATAATTGGTAAAACTCTCCACCAGTTAGCCACCAAAGGTCAGGCACCACTTTTTTTTCTTTCTGTAAAATTATAGCTACTTCTTTAGTAATATTCCCCACCAATCCTACCGGGGGTAACCTTCTGTTGTAGTACAAAAAGGCATCTATTTTGCAATATGCATCATTTGATTATGGCACACACCACTCTAAGAGTACCTGGGTAGAATATTTTCCAATTTGGATCAATATGACCCATATACTAAAACATTACATGTCATTGAGGCTATTTGAGGACAACCCCAAGCTTGTGCTAAATGCTTCCATACATCTTTAATATAATTACAATCAAAGAACAAATGCTGTACTGATTTAATTTGTAATCCATAGTTAGCCCTTAAACATATCCTTTCATCCATTACTTTATGGACATGGTTTCCTCTCACGTTCAATTTTTCATGACAGCACATCCATAAGGTGTCCCACATTTTCTGTGGTACTCAAGGGTCTGTAAGTTGGTTGGTTAAATATTTCACTTCTATGTTAGGAGGACAAGACAAGCAAGGAAATGTTAAAAAACAGGAATTCCAGCTGTCCCGGTGGCACTGAGGGTTGAGGTGCTGGATGCCACACCTTGTGCCACGCCGGCGACCCCGGTTTGGGAATGGACTCGGAACATCGGGGGCTGGCAGGGGAAGGAGCGGATTGAGCATCCATAGGACTGTTCTCCTCTCCTGGGATGGGTTGAGGGGGTAGCATCACCTTGTAGCGGCCTGTGGTGGAGACTGGGAACACTACAAGGGGCAGCTCAGCAGAAGGGAACAAGAAAATGGAAATAGCTCCAGGACCAGCTGGATGATGGCTGCCGGTCCCCTGACACCACCGATGTCCTCCAAAGGAGCCATGCCCACCTCAGCAGAACCCCTGGGGCCAAATGTACAGTGAACTGGCCAGTCCAGCACCAGTGCCTTTCCCTTGGAGAAGGGGGACCCATCCAGTGAAGGGTTATGTCAGGTTACCCAGGGGAGGGCTGCTATGTGAGGTCAGAGGCTTGAGAGGAGGACAGTAGGAGGTATGTCAGGGATCATGGCAGCTCAAAGGAGTGGCGGGTACAAGAGCACGGAGGAGAGAAAACAGATAATGCAAAAAAAACAGGAATTTAATAGCTGGGTATACATTTGTTTCCTCGTCTGCCTGAGGCAGTCTTGTTATATTACTTTCCATGATTTAACTTTCCTAAAAAAATCAATAAGACATTCTGAGGTACCTTGGGGAATATTCCTCAAACTCCCCCATTTGGGGGACTCTCATTTCTGGAAAAAGTAGGCACATCTGGTTTTGAAACTTAAGGCCCACGCATGTTACTGGCCGAATAGTATTGGGACTACATTTGTATATAGAAACATTAAAAAGAAAAACAAGACAGGGTTTACCATGTTTAGTTCACCTTTTTTGACTGGCCAGTAAGTAACTGCCCTCTTCACTGAATTCAACCTGCTATCTCACAGTAGGTGAAGAAACATGTTGTACATCCTGGCTTCCAATTTTACTGGTAGTGGGAAGATATTTATAATATTCAACAAAATGGGGATTATAAATGTTTTTAATAAATGTATTCTTTAGATCCTAGACATGGGGTACCCCTTCCATCTATGCACATTTTCCTCTGCCTTCTCTTAGGCAACTATCCAATTCTCTGTGGCAGGATCAGGGCCCCCAAAAGAAATACCTAATACCTGTAAGGAATGCGTCTGAATTTTTATTCCATCAATCTCAGTCATTTGGAGATCTGTCTGTACTGCGATTGCTGACCCTTTCCTTTTTTGTTTATTAATAACAGAATCTGTTAGGTACGAGAAGGCTTGAATAATTTCCAATGCATTTCCCCTAGACCTGTGGTCTGCCACAAGGACACAGAGATCATCTGCATATGCTATTACACATTGGAAAACCATATGAACTGGAGTTAACATATATTTTATTCTTGGATCTGCATTGATTTTCCTGAGTAGGGGGGTCTATTGAAAATATGTACAGGAGGGGGCTCAAGAGACATCCTTGCCTAATTCCCGTTTGGATGGGAACATGAAGACCAACCAGACCATTTACGAAAGGACTCGTTGAAGCTGAACTATGTAATATTTTCAACCATTCTATAAATTGTAAAGGTATGCCATAACATGGTAATACAGCAAAGAGATAGCTACAGTATGAGAGACCAAGTCGAAGCCCTTGGATTGGTCTAGGCTAAGAATATACCCTCCTGCTGTTGGGGCATCATAAATCTCCCTTATTAGCTTTGGAGTATCTAATATTGATCTCTGTGGTATAGCACAGGTGTAGGAAGGGAAAATGACATAAGCAGCTGCCTGTGTGAGTCTGTTGATAAAGGTTTACTTAAAATTTTCCAATCACAATTTATTAAGCTAATTGTACACCAATTATTAATATCTTCTTTTGGGCCTTTTTTTTGTGTAGATAAATTAGCAGACTATCTGTAAGAGCTGGTGGTAAAGGGCAAAGTCCCTGCACTACTGCATTGAATATATTTTCTAGGTATCTTACCAGTATTCCTATTGCTTTTTTATAAAATTCACAAGGAATCCCGTCCGACCAAGGTGCCACTTTGTTTATCAAGCGGGATGAGACAGACAGGATCACTTCCTTTGTGATTGTTTTTTTCATATTATTATTTCCTGATCTAGGGCAGGGAACTAGATACCCTCTAAGAGAGTGTCTAATGTCCCCTTAGGTCATACATCCTGACCAAATAGTTTTTCACTATATGTAGTAACCACCTTTACAATATCCAAATTATTAGAAACTAATCTCCCTATTTCAGAGATGATTTGTGGCATACATTTTTTCCACCCTTTGTTTACAGTTATTATATGGATTGACAACTTCAGCGTTGCCATGTGTACCATATTTTTGTTCCATAAAAAGGGAGCTTGCCCTATCATACTGTACTTTCACCATTTATTTCTTAATGTTTTTTATTTGTTCAGAATAATCATAACCTAACTCTGTTGTTAAAGACGTTAATTTCTGCAATTGTCTTCTAGTTTCTAAATATTTTGTATATGTAGATCGCGATAATGATTTAGCCACTTTTTTACTGTACTTTTTAATCTCAGTCTTCCTTTCTTGCCACCAAAGTAAGGAGCTATCATATAATTCATACACAGAGATCTTGTCTTTTATTACCCTTTTTAATTCCCCCCATGTGTTTTCCTCATTAAGTATGGATGTATTAATTTTCCAATGTGCATATGACCCAGGTTTATTCAAGGAGGGACTTAATTTAATTTTGATCAGGTTATGGTTTGTGGCATTATAGGTATTACCATGTGACTACTACACAGGACCCATTCTGATAGGAAGAGGAAATCTATGTAGGTTGTCAGGCACCCCTTCTAAAAAGTGTGTCTGAGAGGGGAAACCCCATATGTTGCGCTGTCTATCAGCTTTGCTATATATATCATAGAACCTAAAAAATTAGAATCTGAATATAACTGAATATGGACTGGGTTTCCTATCTCCCCACTCAGTCTGAGGTTATCCTACTCGTTGACTTCAACACTAACTGGTTAGCCCCTGCCATGGCATCTTTTAGGGATGCAGCTGTGGCCCTGAACTTGTCACAGGCCATGTTCTCTCCCACTAGGATAAACTATAAAACAGGAACAAGTGCTCTCATTGACCTTATACTCACTAATTGTCCTGAAAAACTCTCTTGCACCGAAGTCTTACCTGATTCGTTAAGTGACCATTCTTCAACCCTCTGCCAATGGTTGAATAGTTCCATTAAAACCCCTCCTATTTCGTTCTCTCAATGTACCCTTAAGAAAGACGTGCTTGGTCAATTCCAAAACTACCTTCTTAACTCTGATTCGTCCCCTCTTGACTCTAATATTGATGATGCCTTTACATACTTTATCTTCACTTTTAACTCTGCATGCAACCTTTTGGCCCCCTTCATGACACGTAAGGTGAAAAAACAGACACAATCCCTGGAGAAGCCCAGCCCTTTTAAAATCATTGGCCCACTGGGATAATCTTTGGCACAAGGCTCTGAGGTCTGAACTTCCTGCAGATAGACAGCGCTATCGGGTAGCCAGAAATGTCTGTACTTGGGGAAATTAGACTTGCTAAAGCTGAATACTATACAACCTGCCTTTCTTCCTCCTGGAGTAATGGGACTAAGTTCTGGCAAAATCTTAAGGACCTAACAGGTAAAACTAACACCTTCCGCCCTAGTAAATATCAATGGAGTTACTACCCAAGACCCACTGCTTGTAGCAGATACATTTAATAATGCTTTTACCAATCTAAGTACTGTTCTCCCTCTGGATTTCTTCAGTGACCACACTAACCCCTCTATCCTCCTCCATCATCTGCCCCTATCGGTATCCCTCCCTTTTGCTTCAGAATAATATCTCCAAGTGAAGCTAGATCCTACCTTTCATGAGTCTTGGGCAAGTCCAGATTCAGTGGCGACTCTTTTAATCTAAAACTACTTCATAGAAACATAGAATCTGATGGCAGATAAGTACCACTTGGCCCACCTAGTCTGCCCATTTCCCTACCTAATGGATAAGCTGCAGATCCTAGTTAACCAACAGCCTACTTCCTCCTACCCCCACTAGAAATGCCTTATGTCTGTCCCATGTATTCTTGAATCAGCCCACTGTTTTTGACTCTACTACCTTCTCAAGAAGGCTGTTCCATGCATCTGCAACCCTCTCTGTGAAGAAATACTTCCTCACATTACCTCTGAGCTGTCTCCCTTCTCTCTCTTCAAATTGTGCCCTCTTGTTCTTGCACATCTCTTTTTCTGAAAGATGCTACCCTCTTGGGCTTTGTTGATTCCCTTGAGGTATTTGAAAGTTTCTATCATGCCCCCCTTTCCTAGAGGCTATATATCTTAAGCTCATTTAGTCTTTCTTCATATGTCTTCTGGTGCAGATCATGCACCATCTTGGTTGCCCTCCTCTGGACAACCTCCACCCTGTCTATGTCTTTGTGGAGATGGGGTCTCCAGAACTGTACACAGTACTCCAGATGTGGTCTTACCAACTGTCAGTACAGAGGGAGAAAAACTTCCTGTTTTCTACTGGTGATGCCTCTCCCTATGCATCTCAGTATCCCTTCAGCCCTCCTTACTGCCTTCTCACATTGCTGGCCCACCTTTAGATCATCTGATATGACTACCCCCAGGTCCCTTTCCATATTTTGTTGTTGTCAGTATCTCACCCCCCCATTGTATACTCTTCCTCTGGGTTTTTGTTTCCCAGGTGCATTACTTTGCACTTATTTGCATTGAATCTAAGCTGCCATACATTTGACCATTCCTCCAACCTTGTCAAGTCCATTTAAATCCTTTCCACCCCACCTTGCATATCAACCCTGTTGCAGATCTTTGTTTCATCTGCAAAGAAACATGCTTTTCCTTCCAATCTTTCTGTAATGTCACTTATAGTGACATTAAAAAGGACTGGCCCCAGTACTGAAACCTGCGGTACACCACTAGTAACCTCCCTTTCTTCACTGTGGACTCCATTTACTATTACCCTCTGTTTCCTGTTGTCCAGACAGTGTTTTACCCAGGCTACCACCCTGGGACCCACACCCAGGTTGGCTAATTTGTTTATTAAGCCTTTGTGCGGGACTGTGTCAAATGCCTTGCTAAAGTCCAGGTAGGCTATGTCCACAGCCCCTCCCTGGTCTACTACTTTGGTCATCTAGTCAAAGAAATCAATTAGATTCATCTGACATGACCTTCCTGCTGTGCATCCATGCTGCCTTGGGTCCTGTGCCCCACTGGCCTCTAGGTACTCAACAATTCTTTCCTTCAGAAGTGATTCCATCAATTTCCCTACTACTGAGGTCAAACTGACTTGTCTATAGTTTCCTGCCTCTGTCTTGCTCCCACTTTTGTGAAGGGGACTCACATCTGCCCTCCTCCAGTCCTCAGGTACCACACCATCCTCCCATGATTTGTTAAAAAGGGTAGTCAGTGGTGTTTTTAGTTCTTCCCTTAGTTCTTTTAGAATTCTGGGGTGAATCCCATCAGGCCCCATTGCTTAATCCACCTTCAGTTATAGGAGTTTTTTCAGAACCCTTTCTTCCCTTTCTTCTGTGAAAGGACTAATATCAACCCCTCTATCCAGAGTGCTTTTATTGACTGGATTAGGCATCTCCCCCTGCTCTTCCTTTGTGAATACTGAGCAGACATATTCATTCAGTATCCCTGCTTTTTCACTGTTGCTCTCCGCCCAACCACCTTCCTCTTTATTCAGCCTCAGTATCCCTGCCTTAGTCTTTCTTAGCTCCCTATTGTACCTATAAAATGGTTTATCCCCCTTCTTAACTGAGTTGTCTATCTTTTCCTCAGTTTGGGCCTTTACTATTCTGACTGCCTTCCCCACTTCCTTCTGCTTTAACTGGTATAGTTCTCTGTCCTGCTCCTTCTGCATTTCCTTATACTTCCTGAATGCTATCTTTTTCTCCATAACCTTCCCCACTACTTCTTTTGAGAAACATAGTGTTTTTTTCTTTTGTTTTGATTTGTTTATTTGCTTCACACAAAGGCTTGTTGCCTCTGTGATGCAGTTTGATGCAGTACTCCCACCACTCACTAAAATTCTTAATCTTTCTCTCTGTCTCAGTCAGTTCCCTTCCCAATGGAAATCTGCAATAGTCACCCCTGTTCACAAGAGTGGTGACAGAATTGCCCATGGTAACATTTGCCCATCTCTCTCCTTACCCCTATTTCTAAAGCCCTTGAAAGAATAATGAAAGATCAAATCTCTGAATAGCTTGCCAAGTATAATCTGCAATGTAGCCAAAAACATGGCTTCAGAAAAGAGCACAGCACTTCCACAGCCCTCCTGGAGTTTACTAGCTTTATATATAAAGCTCTGGACTGGGGTCACTTGGTTGGGTCTGTGTACATAGACCTAACAAAAGCATTTGACATGGTCCACCATGGCCTTCTGTCTGCCTTCCTCTCAGGGTTGGGCCTATCTTCTGGTGTAACCGCTTGGTTTGATAGTTACTTCTCTGGGAGGTCCCAGAGGGTTAAAATCCTAGATACCCTCTCTTCCAGTAAGCCAATTTGCTCACAGGTTCCACAGGGGTCAATTCTTGGCTCGCTCCTCTTTAGTCTTTTTTTAAACACCCTTCTCCAAGCCTGCTCTGGCAACCTACTGCTCTACTCAGATGATGCAGTTATTTTCTCTAATCATCCTGAACCCCTTATGCTTGAACAATGCCTGCAAAATAGCTTTACACAAATCGAGTCCTGGTTATCCTTTCATAAATTTATCAATTACAAAAAAACAAAACAAAGTAATGCTGTTTGCAAACCACCAAAATAAACATAAAGGAGTGTCACTAAACAACCAAAATAGTCTACTCTTATCACTTGAGAAGGTTTGCAGTTTTAAATACCTCGGGACCTTCTTAGACTCCTCCCTTTCCCACCAAGAACATATTAATCTGATTTGCAAAGCAGTAAACAGCAGAATCGGCCTCCTCTACAGGCATAGGAGCTGCCTGTCAAACTATGCCCTCTGCCTGGCTGTCACTAGTTCCATTCTATCACTAGTGGATTGTGGTATAGTGATCTGTGGATCTGCATCTGACACTGCTCTTAAAAGAATAATGCTCTCCCTCAATAAAGCATGTCGCGTCATAACAGAAGTACCAAAGATAACCAATACCTGTGATCTTTAAAGTCAAGTGAACTGGCTAAACTTTAAGGGTAGGCTTGACTGTCACATCTGCCTGTTGGCCAAGAAGCATAACACCTCACACTCTCCTCCCTTGGTCCAGTAGCTCATCTCCCCTTCCCCTACCTCCCATTCTACTAGGAGCTCTGATAAGGCCCTTTACTTAGTCCCTTTCTGTAAGACATCCCTAGGGCAGTGAGCATTCTTCCACAGGGCCCCTGTTCTGCTCAATGGCCTGCCACCTCTGGTTTCCTTCACAGTTAAATTGGATCCCTTTAAAACTAAACTTCACCAGCACCTACTCTCTGTGAATAGTTGTGATTGCTCCTGGCTTTTACTGGTCAATCTGGGACTGCTTATGGCTTGTCCCTCAATTTTACCCTGCTCCTCCCCACCTTATCTTGGTCTAATTTCTCCCTCCCCACTCTGTTTCCCCTTCTGCCCTTTTCTCATCCTTTACCTGCACTCTCTCCTTCTCCTCCTCCTTCTTCTCTACACCTTATATCCCTGTACTCAACTTTTCTCCCTACCCCCCAGCTGTCTAAAAACTCTCCTTAACTGATGGCCATGCACTCCGCCCTCATTTATGATGCACTTATGTATAATGTACTGTATTATTTGTATACTCATATCCTATGTATAATGTACTGTATTAATCTCCTGTAATTTGTTTTGTAACCTGTCTGTTTGTAAATCTGATGTGTAGGCTTTGCAAAAGATTCTTTGACTCAAAGGGTTGTAATTCCAAGACTTCAATAAATACATAGATAAACAATTTGGGGGTAGACACAGTTTTATCTGTAAGGGAGAGAATACAATTAAAGTCCCACTCCCCAAAAAACACTGATTTGATGGTATGTAAATAGGGATGAATTATTTTTAAGGTTTCCACTCTTTTGGTTTTGGTTTGGGGATTGTAAATATTGATTAATCTCCATTCCTGTTGTTTAAATATGATGTCTAGGAGAAGAACCCTACCTTGAACAAGATCTATAATTCTGGTAACTTTTATATCAGACATATTAAACAAAATGCCTAACCCTGAACATGGCTCTTCACCCAACGATCAAAAGGAAGGGCCACTAAACCATTCCTTAGTGGTTTGCTGTATCTCCTTAAGGAAATGCAACCTAGTGTCTTGCAAAAAGCAAACTTGTAAGTGTAGGTTTCTTAAGATGGAGAAAATTGTCATTCTCATTTTCCTATTTTTTATGCTGTTAACATTTAAAGAACCACAGGTGAGATCAGAAGTCATAAGTCAAATGGACAAAACAATAAAATAAATGGTTATACTGTAGTTTTCTCTTTTTCAGATGATATCCTTTTAAACTTCTTTTTGTTCTCAGATATGGAGGATTTAGAGTCCGCAGACATTATTTCTGTATCCATCATTTGGTCCAGTTGAGATGATGCCACAGATAAGGCATTGGAGTTCTCTTCGGTCTCAGACCACTGCTTATGTTTAACCAAGGGGGTATATCTTTTTTGGCACCACAAAGGTTCTTCTGGGTGGGTTTTAGCCCCAGAGATATTTTGATTTACCTGGCTCCGTGTAAGCCTTCTGGAAGCCATTTGCTGCCAGGGGATCTCTTCTAGAGGTGGTATGTTCTGTTCCTGATCAGTTCTAGAGGAGGGGTTTGATACCTAATTTATCTGTGTGCATTCCTCTGTAGACCCCTTGGGGTGGTTTTGACTTGGGATGATTCAGCTGTCCCACCACCTCCTTCAGCAGAAGTTGAGGGCATTGGGGATGAAGGTTGTGCCAAAGTTATGTTTCCTGAATTTTCCTGGGAAATTACAGATTCTGGAGGAGGAAGAAGTGAATTTGATGATATGGAGGTTGCACCTCAGTCACAATCGTTTTTGCATATAAACATTTTATTCATAACATGCTTAGAAAATTTACAGGAATATAAATATAACACTGTCACACTATTTTGCTCCTGACAACCTTGCTGCTGCCTGTTGCTGTGCTCTAGTTACCACTTCCTCTTGGCCTTCCTTATCCTGGGCTGGGCTGTTGCAGAAGGCCTAGGGACAATTTTTAGATGAGTGAGTTGTTTCTTCACACAAGTTGCAATACTCTGGGTTCGGGCAGTTTATGCTCAGATGCCCTGTCTTATCACATAATGAGCACTTAAGTCTGTCACAGGCACTATTTAGGTGAGTATAGGCCCCATACCTGAAACAAGATTTTGGCTGTCCAGCAAAAAACACAAAACCTCTGTCCCAGCCAAGAAAAAAAAACAGCATGGCAGATGCTGAATAACCACATTCATTTGGGGGAGTCTAATCTGAATTCTCCAGCCCCCTGTCCAGAATTGCTCTGCAACGATGATTGGCTCTGGAGACCACAAAACTGTGCACTTTGTTTTTAGCCACCGTATAATATTTGACACAGTCACACCTTCATTTTTGAATAACACAGTTATAGTTCTAAATGCAGGTTTAGTAAGCAGGATAGCTATAAATGCAGACCTAAGTGGCATATATTTGACTTGTTGGTGCCTTTGCCAAAACAGCTCAAGATCCATGGTGGTTTTAAAGCTCAGGTTGAAATTTGAGTCTCCTGAAATGTGGATTAAAGCACAAATCTCAGTTTGAGAAAAGTCTAGGCTCTGTTTTATTAATGTTTTGCCCACATATATACAGTATGGCCAAGGAAGACCTCTAGGCCTCCTCTGTGTCCCATTCTCACAGTATTGCACCTTTTGGCTTGCTCTTTGGATGTATGAAAAAGGCCTGCATAAGTGTAACCCTGGAGTCTTGTATTTTTCTGAGAGGTATTAATTGTATTGGATCTAGCTGAATTACTTCCACTGGCCCCTGGGGTGGAATTAGGGGTTGCAGACTGTCCTTGTTCTCGGGGGGGGGGTTCTGCCCATGCTCTAAATTGACTGAAAATGCAGGACCTTCCTTTGTATTTTGCTGTATCTCATTTGCAACTATCCACTGATTTGAAAGTTGTTATGTGGGATTTTGTGTTAAAGAAAGATATGAGGGGAGTTCTAGTGGGTCAGTTTGTCCTTACTCCATTTCTTCTTCATCCTTTAAGCTTATGTGTGTAGGGGTTTGCCAGGGTTTGTTTGCCTCCGGTCTGACCCAGTCAGTTTTTTTAAGGGTGTCTGAAATAGAAATGCCTGATACAGATAAATTAGAGTCATAGTTAGGTAGGGGAGACATTGAGCCAATTGCCTGAAAATTAGCTGATGTTTCTCCCATATTCTCACCCATACCAACTGTTTGTACATCTGAATTGCATACAATGGTGTTTTCATCAGTTATACCCTCTGTTTCCATACTTGTTTCTTCTTTATTCCCTTCTATACTTTTACTAGCATTTTTCTTTTCATTAGTGCCCCTTTCATCCGCCAATATAGAATTCTGTGCTTTCATTTCAACAGTACCTGTTTGCAGCCCATAGCAAACCTCTGTATTCCCAGAAGTCTTTTTTCCCACATTTTACACATTGCTAAATGCAGCAATCACATCCATTTCTTTAGGGTCACCAGCTTGGCTTAAAATATTTCCATGCTCTTCCTTCTCAAGAAGATAAAGCAGGTATGCCCTTAGATTCGGAAAATCCTTTTCCTGGGATCCTTCAGCTAGCGATGCCCAAACAGAATGCTGTGCGGACTCCGACAGACTTAATAACACTTTCGGCGCCACCGGAGCAGTAGCTTCTGCAGCCATATGTTTATCACCACAACTTTCAATCCTCCCAGGTCTCGCCATCTCAGTGGATTCCTTCTGCAGTATTCAGTTGGGAGGGAGGCAGTCTCATCCACCCTGGGTGCCATTCCTCCTTCCTTCACCCTCAGGAACCACTAACAGCAGTTCTTCCTGCCGAAAGAGTAGGGAATTTCCATATTGTTCTAGCTAAATATCCCCCCATTCACTAAAAATACCAGCAACAGCTTAATCTGGTACTGTATGTCAGTTGGCATCTGCATCTTCCCCCTCTGCCCTGGGACAAGGCTGAAATAGGCAGCATTGCCAAGTTCTCCTTTCCCAGTCAACAAAAATGAAATAAATAAAAAAAAATTGTGCAAAGCATCATGGTATATATATATATATATATATATATTTATATTACTGGCGAGGTAGCACCAGTATATTAGGGTTGAGTGCAAACTTCTATGTTAAACCTGAAATTTTGAACCTTAATAACTCTGGAACTGTTCAACAGATTTGCATGATTCCTAGGTGTAGTTCCCTTGTTGTGCCAAATTTTGTGTTAATCTGTTATGTGATGTTTGAGATACAGAGGGTCACAGAACCCTAAATAGGCCTTTTTTTGATGTTTCTTTGTCCACCTTTATCTCAGGAATGGTTTTATGCTGTGGTCTGAAAACTGCAGTGTAGAAAGCCTTTGGGTCACACATGTGCCTTTTGAAGGTATGGTGAAAAAATATTAATTCATTGAAAGTTATATCAGTTTTAAGTTTCCCATTATTTATTAAGGAAAAGGCGTTTAGCTCGAAAGTGTCAGATGCCAAATCATAGTGTAAAGGTAATATAGGTGTGTCCTATTTTGCACACACACACACACACACAACCATGATTTGCAAAAATAAAGTGGTCAATTGCTGAAATCAGGGTGCCCAGTCCTCCTGTTGAAGTTTCTTTCCCCACCCCCACTACTGTGGCACACTGGGAGCCCACCGAGTGTGCCAAATCATTTTTTTATCTGTTTCCAACACCAGGATGCCAACGGTGTTGGTTGCTGATGGGGGTGCCCAATCCCTCTGTCGGCAGCATGTATTCCCCCCCAAACTCATGTGGCACACTGGGAGCCCACTCCAGCATGCCCAAAAGTTATTTATTTATTTATTTTTACCTTGCTGATGGAGGTGCCCAATCCACCTGTCAGCAATGTGTATCCCCCCAACTCATGTGGTACACTGGGAGCCCACCCCAGTGTGCCCCCAAATTGTTTTTTTTTAATCTATAAATAAAGAAAACTGCCCTGACAGCTTCTTTTTACCTGTAAAAAAGAAAATAGTCGCTCTTTGTCTTCCCAGTACCCCCCTCCCTTATCCCCACTTTCCCACTGAACACCCACCTTCCCGCACCCTGCCTTATCCCATACTTACCTCCGGAGGTCTTCTCTTGACCGGGATTCATCTGCACTCTTCAAAGCTGAACCAGGAACTGAAGACCCAAAGGTAAGCACCGTATAATGGCAGTTAGTGAGGGGTTTCTAATTAGATTGATATCTTAGCCATCTTTAGGAATTTCAGCTGCAAAAATTTCAAGATGGGGTTCTTGGGAACTCACCTTGTGAACACAGTCACTGTTATTTCGTTACTCAGTAACGAAAGGTGATTTCGCAATCGCTGTACAGAATCACTGTTTGGGACCAATTAATGAAATGACAGAGCCACTATTCTTGAGGTGGGGTCACAAAAAGCCCATGTTGCAAATTTGTTGAAAAAATTCCAAAAATGACTGCGTTACGAGCATGCATTGTGCAGTTTCTACGCAGGCTTGTAACTTTGTAGTTTTTAATATTTTCACTCCAGATTTTTAAATTTGCCATTTTTTCACACCTCACACCTCCTTATGAACAGTATAGCTCTCATTTTTCACATCTTGCCCAAAATGTGTTTTTGCACCTGTGGCGCAGAATGGCGTGGTTGCTGTGCAAAATCAAATTCTTGGATGGATTAACAAAATATCAGTGCTAGTGTTCATGAGGGGAGGTTCCAAAAAACCAATGTTGAAAATTTGGTGAAAGAATTCCAAAAAATGACCGTGTTATGAGCGTGCATTGCGCAGTTTCTATGCACACCTGTAAATTTGTCAATTTTTCATATTTTTACTCCAGATTTTCAACATTACCATTTTGTCATACCACCTCATGAACAGCACAGCTGTCATTTCTCACATCCTGTCCAAAATGTGTTTTCTCAGTTGTGGTGAAGACTGGCACAGTCGTAGTATGAAATCTCGTTTTGGACTGATTAACAAAATGACAGTACCACTGTTCAGGAAGTGGAGTCCCAGAAAGGCCATGGTCAAAATTAGGCAACAACATTCCTAACAATAGCCATATTACGGCCATGCATTGCGCAGTTATGCAGGTACATAACTTTGGTAATTTACAATATTTACACTCCAGATTTTCAACACACTCATTTTTTAAAACCACTTCATCAGCAGTATAGCTCTCATTTCTCACATCCTGCCCAAAATGTTTCTTCACATCTGTGGTGAAGAATGCCACAGTAGCTGAGAAAAATCATTTTTTGGGATGGATTAATGAGATGACAGTACCACTGTTCATGAGGTGGGGTCTCAAAATGTCCATGTTGAAAATTTGGTGAAAAAAATCCTACAAATGGCCAAGTTACGAGTGTTTGTTGAAATTTTTCCATTTATGTGCATAACTTTAGTAATTTTTAATATTTTAACTATAAATTTTCAACAAAGCCATTTTTTCATACCACCTCAGAAACAGTGTCTCTTAATAGGGATACAAATAAAGTATCTGAAAAAGTAAGGAAATTCACTGCAAAAAACTTTGTTAATGCACAATTAGGGTTGAAGCATAAAATGTAGGGAAATCTGATCTTAAGGTTCCCAAGCCTAACACACTACCCCTGCCCTTGGCTTCCAACCTGAACACCCAACCCCCACCCTCAGCTTCCAAACCTAAGGCCCCACCTCCACCCTGCATGCAGGAACAGGTGTGAGGGGTGTGCCTTGGGGTTCCAAACCCTAATGCTCAACCCTTTGTTTTATTCAGTTACCATGTTAGGTTATTAACTGTTGAGATAGGGTGAGCATTAGGGTTTGGAACTCCGAGGCACACCCCTCACACCTGTTCCTGCATGCAGTGTGGAGGTGGGGCCTTAGGTTTGGAAGCTGAGGGTGAGGTGTTCAGGTTGGAAGTCAAGGGTGGGGTAGTGTGTTAGGCTTGGGAGCCCTAAGATTGGATTTCCCTACTTTTTATGCTTCAACCCTAATGGTGTATTAACAAATTTTTTTGTGGTGAATATATGTATATGTATATATATTATAGTGGTGCGGTAGTGCCACTATAGTTAGGGCTGAGTAGGCAGTTTAATGTTAAACCTCAAATTTTGCACTTTAATAATGTTGCAACCGTTCTGTGGATTTGTACAAAATTTCGTATGCATGGTTCCGTGGGTAGATCTCTTGACTTACCAAGTTGTGTTTTGATCGGCTGTGTGGATCTTGCGCAGCACATGGTGAAAAAAGTGTAAAAGTCACCTTTTTTTCTCCCATTTTTCTAATTTTCCCTCATCATGCTGCAGTCACACCATTTGGAATTTAAGCCTGACATTTTGAGGGCAGAAAGAGCTTGATCTAAAGAACAAGCCAGTATTAGTGTGATGAAAAAATATTAATCCATTCCAAAGTTATTGAATTTTGAAATTTTTAGTTCATAGTATGCTTTGTTCAGTCTTTGGGATAGCTGCATGGTATGAAAAGAGATTTAGGACTCACAAACAGTGATTTGACAGCTCACAAACAGGGATTCATTAAAACCCTGTTCGTCTGAAAGAAATCCATGTTCGCGAGCCGCAATCTTGTTTTCAATTTTCTTCAAAAATAAAACCTTGTAACATGTCCCAGGGATGTCTTCTGTAGAGGTTAAAGTATGAGTTATATTCAGGGTGATGCCCTCTACAAACCCATGGCTTTAGTTTTGTTTAATTTAGTAAAAAATGGCCATTTTTATATTTGAAAATCTCTGTTTGTCACTTGCTTCTGATCCTTGTTAGTGAAGTGTCAAAATCCCTGTTCACAAGCCGATCCCTGTTTGTAAGTTGTCAAAATCCCTGTTCATGTGGGGATGACCAGATGACTCTACCTCATCAACAGTGACTGGCTTGTGAACAGGGATTTTCACAGCTCACAAACAGGGATTGTAAAAAGAAATCCCTGTTTGTGAGGTGCCAGAATCTCTGTTTGTGATGTGTCAAAATCCCAGTTTGTGAGAAATCTTTGTTCATGGGTTTCAAAGTCCCTCTTCATGAGGGGATGACCAGATGGCCCTACCTCGCAAACAGGGATTGGCTCATGAACAGGGATTTTGACAACTCATGAACAGGGATTCGGTTCGTGAACAGGGATTCTTACATCTCACGAACATGAATTGTAAAAAGGAATCCCTGTTTGTGAGGTGTCAAAATCCCTATTTGTGAGGAGTCAAAATCCCTGTTCATGAGGGGGCAACCTGATGGCCCTATCTCGCAAACAGGGATTAATTCACGAACAGGTATTTTGACACCACAAGAACAGGGATTCAGCTCATGAACAGGGATTTTGACCACTCACAAATAGGGATTTTTAAAGGTTGTTGTTTCTTTTGCAGTTCACTGCAAAGAAATGGTTAGGACTTTTGGCTTGAAATCTGCAGGTTACAAAGTGATTGTCCCACAGATGTGACTTATGCTGGGTAACATTACACTTTCTCAAAAAGTAAGGAAATCCATTACAAAAGCTTTGTTAATGCATCAGTTAGGGTTGAAGCCATAAAGGTAAGGATATGAAGCATTAGGGTTGAGAACCTAACAGCCCCCCACCCTACCACCCCACCCTCCACAGACCAACAGGTGACAAGGTGTGTCTTGGGGTGATTGGGCCTAACTCTCACCCCACTCTCCTATACTGTACCATGTCAGCTTTCTTACACATATAAATGGGAGAGAGTTAGGGCCAATGACCCCAAGGCACACCCCATCATCTGTTGGTCTGTGGAGGGTGGGGTGGGGGTTGTTAGGGTCTCAACCCTAATGCCTCATTTCCCTACTTTTGTCACTTGAACCCTAACTGATGCATTAGCAAAGTTTTTTTTGCAATGAATTTCCTTACTTTTTGGGAACTGTAATGTTACCCTTATATGGCTGTGAGAGTGCAGGGCCTTCTGGGCCCTGCACTCCCATGGTATCAGTTTTTTGGGATATATATATAATTGCAAAAAACTGCATTAGTGTAGACATTAGGGTTGAAGAACACAAGGCACACAAAGTAGGGAAATGATAAAACATTAGGTTTTTGGTTCTTAGGAGTACTGACTAATCAGAGGTGGTGTCTTTCTTGGGGTTGTCAACCCTAATGCCCACCCCTTCCCCTCAGCCTGTAGCCCCCTATGCAAAGTGCAAGGTACAGCTCCAAGCTAGTGCCTCACAGTGGTACAGTATAACCAACATAATCTGTTGTATCTTTCTTCACATCTGAGCTCATCTAATCAGGGGAGGAGGGTGGGCATTAGGATTGACAACCCCAAGGAAGACCTCACCTCTGATTTGTCAATACTCTGGAAACCCCAAAACCCAATGTTTTTTCATTTCCCTACTTCATGCGAGTTGTGTTCTTCAACCCTAATGTCTGTATTAACACAGTTTTTTGCAATTAATTTCCCTTCTATTTCTGATAGTGGAGTTGTATCCTCATTTGCACAAGTCCTTTTGGGATCTGTGCAAAATTATATAAATACAATATTGAAGACTGTCCTTGACCCAGTACGTGGGCCCAACAGACCTCGGCACACATGTCAATACCTTGTGGGGAATGCTCCCTGTCCCACCACAGGGTGTTGCATCTGCACAAAAACACTGCTCAGTCCCTACCCAAACCAGGGCTGCTGCTACATGCTGCAGCACCTTCCCCATCAGCCTTGTCCCCTTGACTTAATGGTATGTATTGAGTCCATTGGTCCAGTGTTTGACAAGATTGTCCGGTGTTCACTTTTGGAGGAATGTTTCCACGGCGTCCTCAAAGAGGTGCTGTTAAGACCCCTCTTTTAGAAACCATCTCTCGACCCGAATATCTTGGCTAATTATAGACCCATCTCTATCCTCAGTGGCAGAAAGTTAGAGGGTCGCACCTGGGAACAAACACAGTGCCTCACTATGACAGTCAGTAAGTTTGCTGAAGCAGAGATAGTCGGCACCTGCTAGTAGCTGTCACCGACACCCAGTAAAGTGGTTTCAAGGGCTTGAGTAAGAAGGACACATACTGTACCTTGTTTCTGGTCCAAAGCAAGTAAGCAAGCAAGTTTTTATTTATATAAGGCACCCTTCCAAAGCTCAGGGCACCTTTACACTTATAACATTAAAAATTCACCACACATCATAAAACTCGTAAAACATATTAAAAACATCCATATAAATTCAAACTCAATATGTTCCTGAGAAGGCTTGGTTAAACAAATGTCTTCAAACAATTTTTAAAACCTTCTATGGTCTAGCTGTCTTGTGTCTGGCGCAGTAGAGAATTCCACGGGGTAGGAGCCATAAAGACAAAAGATCTTCCTCCCGATGTTTCAAGGGATACCCTGGGAATCTCTAGCAATCCCTCAACAGAGGAATGGAGTGAGCAGGAGGGACAGTAAGGATGCAAGAGTTCTTTCAGGTAGTAGGGACCCTGCTCGTGTAGGGCCTTATAAGTCAGCAAAGTGACCTTGAAGGTAATCCGCCACTGTATTGGCAACCAGTGCAAATCATGCCACACAGGTGTAATATGACTAGATCTAGAGGCTCCAGTCAGCAACCTGGCAGTCGCATTCTGCACAAGTTGCAAGCGGTGGATATATACCCCCAGTAGCCCTTGGTAGAGGGCATTGCAATAATCAAGACGACTGGTGACAAAGATGTGGACCAAGGTCGGAAGAGCTTCGTGCGGCACCAGGTGGTTCACCCGGGCTATGTTCTTAAGATAGTAGTAGTAGGAAGATTTGACTATAGCCAAAACCTGCACCCTCAGGGTCAGGCCTTCATCAAAAACAATGCCCAGGTTCTGCACCTGGCCAGAGGCAATAAGCGGGATCCCACCAAGACTTAATCCTGTCCATTTTTCAGCCCATGTCCCTATCATCCTATAACCAGGGTCCACAACCAATACCTCAGTTTTTTCCAAGTTCAACCGAAGCCAACTAGCACTCATCCAGATCTGAATCTCCAGTAGGCAGTTATTAAACACCGCAATGGAATCTAATTCCTGATCGGGACAAAGGACATGTACAGTTGAGAAACATCAGCACAGCAATGAAAATTCAATCTGTACCACCTTATAATGTCCCCTAATGGAAGCAAATACAATGCAAATAACATGGGGGACAGCACTGAGCCCTGTGGAACCCCACAGCGTAGTCCATGAGGGACCAAGGAATAAATTCCTGACACCACTCTCTGAGACCTACCCTCGAGGAAGGACTTAAACCAATTGTGGACTTCCCCCCTCAGTCCACAAAAAAAAACACATGTACTTGAGCAGCACCCCATGATCCACAGTGTCAAATGCTGCTGAGAGATCAAGGAGAACCAAGATCGAATGAGCTCTCTAATCTCTCACCATCAGGGGGTCATTAAGTACCCTCACCAGGGCAGTTTCAGTGCTATGCCTTTTTCTGAAGCCAGACTGGAGAGGGTCATAGATACTGTGGTTGGTCAAATGATCCTCCAGCTGCAGTGCGACCACCTTCTCAATAACTTTCCTAACAAAGGGTAAGTTCAAGATTAGTCTGTAGTTATCTGGGCAGTCAGGGTAAAGGGAGTTTTTTTTTAAAAGGGGGAAACTACTGCCTCTTTTAAGGGATTTGGAAAGATACCTCTCTCCAATGGAACTCCCACTATCCCAGCAATGACCAGGCCGATGACTTTTACACACCCCACTAATTGGCATGTAGGGCCCAGATCCAAACTACAGTAAGCTGGCCTCAGAGCCTGGATGACCCTCACTATATCCATGACTACTGGTTGGCTAAAGGTGGACCAAGCCAACTGGGTATTAGTACTTCCTGGTTGATTAATGCAAGGACCAATGGGAAGGCACTGGCTAATCTAATTTCTTATGATGGATACCTTATCAGAAAAGAACTGCACAAACTCCTCACACTGTTTTTGTGACAATGCTCAACCAGAGTGAAGACAGGCTGGATTTCACAGTCTGTCCACAGTCCAGAAGAGTTGAGCTGTTCTATTCTTTGCTGTAGCAATTTCCTTGGACAGGAATTCTGCCTTCTTATGGGAAATGGCTGATTGATAGACATCATAATGGTCCATCAATCTAAGTCTGTCCACCTCCAGGTGAGTTTTCTGCCAGTGTCTTTCCAACCTCCACCCCTGCCTCTTTAATTCATGGATCTCCCCTATTAAACCATGGAGCACCTGGATGAGAGGTAAGAGGATGAACATGAGAAGGATCAATGATATCATGTGCCTCAGTAATATCCTTATTATAGACTGACACAAGAAGCCCTGGGTTAGTGCTATCCCCTGGAATTCCCAAGAGGTCCAGTACTGCCATTAGGCCTTTTGAGGTAACTCCTCTTAAAGGATGGAACTGTACCAACTCCCTTGGGGGAAGGCCAATTTCAGGGGGCAGTGAAACTGAATCTCAGGAGGTGATGGCCAGACCATCCAATGGGCTCCACCTCCACATTGGAGGTCTCCATCCCCAGGTGAAACACGAAGTCAAATGAGTGTCCTTTCTCATGGGTTGCAGTGGTAATAACCCATGTTAATCCCAATGAATCCATCAATTGGAAGAAGTTCTGTCCAAACAGCGAGAGTTCATCGTTGACCCAGGTGTTGAAATCTCCCAAGATCAACCATCTGGGAGACTGTAATACCTTGTTGGTGATGAAGCCCCACAACCTCCTTCAGGAAATCCCTCCCATCACCTGTTGGAAGGTAAATGAGAAGGATCCTGTAGCCAACACCTGCACCCATTATACACTCAAAGGCATTGGTAGCCTCAACTGGGACCTCCATGATACCCAGTTCCTGTGTAGAACAGACAGCAACCCACCCACCCCAACGATCCACTCTCAGGCGATGAATCACCAAGAACCCTGCTGGAATTTCAGACTCCAAAATTGGGGCAGCGCTTACATCTAGTCAGGTCTCGGGTGATACATGCCAGATCCACAGATGCCACTGGATGACTGGAATCCAGGGATGACCCCACTTCCTGCCTGATAAAATCAGAGCCGTTGGGTATGGGCACAAAAGTGCTTCACTTTATTTGGTGGCAAACAAGTGCTGGATTACTAACAAATAACACCGTGGAAGAGCATGCTTAGAACTGAAATTTCAAATCCTTATAACTTGGGAATAGATTAATATTTTTTTCACCAAAGAATGAAAATTACCATTCTGTGACATGCCTTTTCCAGCCTGAAAATTTCAGACAAAAATTTCAAACTGTCTGAATATATATATATATATATATATATATATATATATTACAGTGGCACAGTAGTACCATTATAGTTAGGGTTGAGTAGGCTGTTAATGTTAAACCCCTAACTTTGCACTTTAATGGTTTTGCTACCATTCAACGGATTTGCAAGATAGTTTGCATGCATAGCCTATGAAGCAAAGTCTCTTGATGTGTGAGTTTAGTTCCAGCCAGATGTGCATATTCTGAGATCTTTATAGTGCATTTGGGAAAAATATATTGCTTTGTTTTGTCATTTTGTATTGCCAGCGGTTTGGGGTTTGACTGAAAATTTCCAGGCTTAGAAGGGCTTGCCCAGAATGGTGTTTTTCCTTGGTTTGGTGAAAAAAATATTTATCTGATTCCAAGTTATAAGGATTTGAAATTTTGGTTCTGAGCATCCTCAGTGGGGTCTTTTAGAGAGATGATGATGATAGCCTACTGAGCATGCTCAGAAACAAAATTTCAAATCCTTATAACTGGGGAATGGATTAATATTTTTTCACCAAACCAATGAAAGACACCAGTCAGGGGCAGCCCCTTTCTACACTGAAAATTTCAGACCAAAATTCCAAACAGTCTGGGCTGTGTATATATTGTATTGGTATGGTAGGCCACTATAGTTAGGGTTCAGTAGGTTGTTTAATGTTAAGCCTGTAACATTGCACATAAATAGCTTTGGTCCTGTTCAACAGATTTGCATAAAATATTGCACGCACAGTCTTGGGGGCAAAGTCTCTTGACATACTACATTTCTTTCTGGTCAGATGTGCAGATTTTGAGATCGGTATAGTGCATTTTTAAGAAAAGTCGGGAGGTTCCTATTTTTTTTAATCATATAATATTTTATTGAAAGTTTTTCTTTTAACATGCAACAGAAAAAATACAAGTAAACATAACATTGTTAACATGTAATGCATTCATCAGGAATAGCACCAACAACTTGATACCAGAACAGGTCAGGAATTGCAGTACCGAGATTATTGTATGAATTATGAATAGCATATAACCATCAACAGTATGGAGCCAGTGATTATCACGTAGTAATTTCAAAGGAACACAAACATCTCTTAATATGGACTTAAACTCCTGAGAAGGATAACAATTACAGTTATATTGTATTATACTTCCAGTTGTAGTTGTAAACCAACCTACCTAGTCAAGTGGCCCCCAAGGGTGAGGAAGGGGTCTACTGCAAAATCATCACTTGAGGTTCTAATAATGGGTGAACAGCACCTGAGTGAGTTTGTTCCAGGAAAAGGGGGGGGGGCTTTCATCCAGCTTATAAGTCTCCCTGAGGAAAGTATGATGAATCCCTAGGGTCAGAGTCTATCTAATATCTATCTTATGACCTGTCTCTGTCAAGTAGGTGTGTTGAGCAGGTCTGAGATCAGAACTGAGCACAAGTGGGACAGAAGGAAAGGGGCCAATTTCTTTTCATAAAGGGAAGTTTGACTCTGGAAGCAAAGGATGGCCTTTCAAAAGTGTCTTCCCTGACTAGTGCTGAGTGCCAGACTCTGAGTGAAGGAGAGGGGAGTTGTCTCCATTTCACAAGTATTACCCTTTTGGCTTCCATTAGGGTAGGAACAATCAATCAGTTTTGAGAGTTGAGTTTTGTGAGAGAAGAAATATGTCCCTTAAAAGGGCCATTGCTAGTTGGGTTGGGATTTGCATTCCTACTACTGTAGAGCAGTCCATTATGACCTCTGCTCAGTACCATACAATCTGAGGGCAGTGTCAGAGGAAGTGTAAACGTTTGGCATTAGGAGCCCGACACCACCAGCACTGAGAGTGTGGTAGCAAGCAAACCCCATTGTTGTAGGGCTTTGGGTGTTCCATACCAGTGATGTAAGATTTAAAATTGTATAAGCTGGTTTTTGGCATCCCTATAAGCTCTGTGCACCTTGTGGATGCATTTTATCTAGTGTGCTTCAGGTATAGTCATCTGTAACTCTGTTTCCCATATTTACTTACACTAAGTCATGATATCAGGTTGAGCGACTCTTAGCATGCTATGGATTCTCTTTTTTTGGCAATTTAGTAAGCTTTATTAGAAGATTTATAAAACAAAATACAATTCAACAATCCAAACCAATCACAAAGAGAGTGTCAAATTATAGATGTTAACAACCCACTCCCACCAACCCCTAGAATGATAACTTATTGTAACCTACAGGCCAGCCACATTTCCCCACCCAAGCCCTGGCCCCATTGCCTAAATACACCCCTCCCTCACCCTCATCCTCATCCACCACACAGTGGGTAGTTCTCCAGGGGTGCCTATTCAAATTTAACCAGGACTCACATATCTCAAAAATATCCATCATAGGATTACCAACAGTGCTTATCACACAAACTATAGTTAGGGAGAGATTGAATGATTTACAGTCCATTTCTGTAACCTGAATCCTTTCACCTCCCAGCTAAGAATTGTATAAATGGCTCCCATGTTTCTCAGAATGATGACAAAGAATGGTTATGCACAGCAATGGCCCTTTCTGCATTGATAGTCGTATGCATATCCTGAAACCATTCTCTCACACTTGGGAGGGATTCAGAAAGTTAGTGTCTCAGCGTTCTATAGATTCTACCTGCAAGGCCTTTAGCAGCATTGTGCTTATGTCTGGAATTCAGCCATGACCATTCCTACAAGTCAGCTACAGTAAGTTGTACTCCCAACAAGGCTCCCGAGTTGTAAGTATTGCCAGAAGTCATGTTTAGCTACCCAAACTTAGCTTTGAACTGTTCAAATGATAAAAAAGCATTCAAGTTGGATACAGAAATGTCTGCTACTGTTCAAATGTTTCTCTCCACCCAATTTTTTTCATTGAATGGGCTTCCCCTCAGTTACTATATTGGGGTTCTGCCAAAGGACTGAGAAATTTCTATTGTGCTTTCTCACAAAGATAGGGGTATGTGGAAGTTTGAGACACCGTTCCCATGCTAATTGAGTATCTGCAGTGATGGGGTTGTCCTCTGGAGGTTTCTCATTTCTAGATCCCAGGAAAGATCCCAGCCAGGGAACATCTGTTAAATGGTGCTGTAGTTGAATCCAAGGTGGTGTTGATTTGGATGGTGGGAGGTACCATTTTGTGGCTTGAGCCTTCCAGTATGCCAATACATAGCCTTGGAGCCAAAGGAGAGCAAGTCCCCCTCTCTCCAAATTGCTCTTAATTAAAGTTTACTTAACAGAAAGACAGATGTTAGCTGCTGAAATTTCTTCAGAAGAGACTCAGGAACTAGAAGGGGTATGTTCACAAAGAAGTATGCCAATTTAGGCAGGATAAACATCCCTTTCAGGACCACCAAGGGTCCAAATATTGTTCCTTCTGCTACGGTTTTCCTGATCTTTAGCCCATTCCCACAGCTGCTTCAGTCTCCATTCATGTTCATCCAGTCACCTCAGTATGTTGTGTTGGGTATCTTCTATGTCCATGACATGCAGTTTCATGGCTAGCATGTGGTCTGCCAGCACCTTCACATCCTCTGAATTAGATAGGTTTGTTAGTTTCAGTTCAGCCATATCTGTCACCAGTATTTCCAGCAAATTAGTAATGTATTCAAGAGACGTTTGATCGTTAGTCCCTTTGTTCTTGGGCACTCCCCATTCTGCCATGCTGCCAAGAACATAAAAGCTGTTTCAGTGCCAACCATGTGGTGGGAGTAAGGCCCATTGGTCACAGCTCTGCTAGATGGAAAAGTCAATTTGTGAATTTTTGCCACACCCTCCCCACAACTCCCCACATTAGCTCCTCCTCCTGGGGCTGAGTGGATGGCTGTTTGTGCTTATGTGTCTGTAGGTTAGTTTTTGTTCATTTACATGTTTTTCTGCTTGGACTACACTGTGCCATTCTTGCACACAACACTGGTGAAAGTCTCCTGGACTGAATTTCTGCAAAACATCATCATCAGGTATCAGCTTTTTAATTTTAAATCAACTTTCTTGAAGCCTCCCCAGGGAAGCATATGTCTTGCAACTAGTCTTACAATCATGGTGATGCTGGGTCCTGCAACTAAATCAACATTTTCAACATTTTCATCTGACCACTCCTAAAGCAGCTGCATTGGTGGACTTTAAAGAACAAAGGAATTTTAGCACATTTTGTGATTGAATCAACATTTTTGTCTGACCTGCTCCCAAGGTATTGTACTTGTCTCTGAGAACTTTGAAGATCAAAGGAAGCATACAGACAAAAGGATTTCACAACTTGCCTATGCCCAGGCCACAGTTTATCACCTTTCAGGAATCTTAACATATTATGTGACCTTGGATTTCAACAGTTCATATTTTCCTCTGGATGTAATTAACCATCAGCATTTTTCCTTTGCCATCTCCTTCTGGTGTGCTTGTTGGACCACACAAGTGCCACCACCTCTGCTCTACTATGGATTATTCCATCCTCCTAGTTCTTCTATTCACTCTGGGTGCTACAGCCCCAAGATGCCAAGCTGGACCACTACCACCTCTGCGAGAACCTGCTCTTGACAAAAATGGACTCTATGGCACCCCAATGCCAACTGTGTTGAGGGAGCTCCAGCTTTCCACCACCTGCATCCCGCCTGCTAGACTGGGGCTCCTGATACCTGCCATGGTTATCAACAACATTACCATTTTCACACCCGTAAAGATCACCCTGGTGAATGCTCACCTCCCCCATTGCAAGAGCAGGAGGAGCAAGATTCACTCCACCATTAGCATAAACCTCTCAGCCAGGAAAATAATATACATGCTTCTTCCTCTATCAGGTAATGTCCATGCCAATCCGGGCCCACCACCAGTGTCAAACACAGGGGGAACCTTGAGTAAAGGCCTGAAATTAGCTGCACTGAACATCTGCAGCCTCACAGCAAAGTTTGACCTACTCCAAGCATGGATGTCCCACCATGTACCTGACATTCTCTTTCTGACAGAAACCTGGCTGTCAAGCAAGATAAAAGACAATGAAGTGATGCTCCTGGGATGTCAAACATTCAGGAAAGACAGGTGTGGCAAAAGAGGTGGAGGAGTCCTTATCCATGACAGGGATTACCTATGCTGCTCGGTCCTCCCTGTTACAAGGGTCAAGGATGATCATGAACTACTAGCAATAAAAGCACAGGTCGGACAGCACGGCAAATCTCTAATCTTAGCCTCAGTTTATCTTCCACCCACTAAAGCCAGGGATGGCCTCCAAAAAATACTGGATACAATTGCTACCCTTCCTAAGGGCACAGAGATTCTCATAACAAGTAACTTTAACATCAACTGGGAAGGCAGGAAATCCACGACTGTCAAGGACATGGTCGCTACTTCCAACCTGACCTAACTCATAGACAGCCCAACAGGGCAGAACCACAAAACAGGAAAAGACACCCTCCTCGATTGGCTCCTCTTGAGTTCCCCTTCTCGGATCTCTGAGCTTAGGGTCCTGCCTGACACCTTAAGTGATCACTCCCCAGTCACTTTCACATGGTCAAATAAATTGAGCAAGCCCCCGCCTATCATAATTAATAGTTGGGTCTTGGAAAAGGGCAAGCTTGTGACCCTCTCCTCTGCCCTTTCCCAGCATGACTGGTCCCCCCATCAATCATGTGTCTAATATTGACCAGGCCCTAAGTTTCTTTATAGAGGGCTTCAACAACATTTGTGTTATCTTTGCATCACTGAGGAAAAGAAATATTCGGGGTCAAGTTAATGGCTGGATCACCAGGTATCTCCTCGCCCAGATGAAGGAAAGGGACAACCTCTGGGAAAAAGTCAGGTCCTCTCACAGCAAACTCAACTTCCAATGCTATAGAGCTGCAAGAAACCACTGCACCAACCTTAGCTGCCAAGCAAAGGCCAACTTCCACAAGGAGCAGCTTAATAAAACTTGGGGCAATAGGAAGAGTTTTGAGGAGAACATTAAAAACCTTCTTGGGAAGGATGAGAAGAAGATCCCCCGCTCACTCAAAATGAACAACGCCACGATTACTGACCCATGGCACATCACAGATTCTCTCAACACAGCATTTACTGACCTGACTGGAGTGCTACCCCTGAATACCTGCACCCTGCTGGGGAACAAACCAACTGCATGCCTCAAGGGGGCTCAATCCCTGTCTTCTACTTCAAAAAAAGTGTCAGTGAAGGAGGCTTACAAACACGTAAAAAAATACTAGGCAAGACCAGAATGGGGAGTGATGGAGTCAATATGAAACTCCTATCCCTAACACTGGATGTCATCATCATGTCAGTTACAAAACTATTTAACAAATTGCTGGCTCTTGCACAATTTCCCAGGATCTGGAAACAGGCTATCATGATGCCGGTGCACAAGAACGGTGATATGACATGCACCGCCAATTATAGGCCAATATCCATCCTCTCTCCTTTATCTAAAGCCCTGGAAAAGATTGTGGCATCCCAACTCATGGATTACCTCAACAAATACAACCTATTATGTCCCAACCAACATGGCTTCAGGCAGAATCATAGTACCTCCACTGCCTTGCTGGACTACACTGACTACTTGCACAAGGCACTAGATGAAGGAGAACTGGTGGGGTCACTCTTCATAGACCTCACCAAAGCCTTCGGCACTGTCAGTCACTCTCTCCTCCTGACTCAACTACAGAACCTGGGGGTTGCAACCACTGCTGTCTGCTGGTTCAAGGACAACCTAACACACAGAAGCCAACGTGTAAAAATTGGGCACACAGTATCTAGCTCCAATGAGGTATCTTTAGGGGTCCCACAGGGGTCAATACTGGAGCCCTTACTATTCAGCCTCTTCCTAAATAATCCTCCTGAAGCCTGTGACACTAAACTGATACTTTATGCAGACGACGCTGCACTTCTCATCAGCAGTTCATCAATAGTCGCCCTCCACTCTGAGCTGCAGGCATCCTTCTACAAGCTGGAAGACTGGTTCTGTAGCCATACAAAAAGGCCAACGTGATGCTCACAGCCAGCCCACAGCACAAAAAGAAGCTCCCTCTCCTCACCATCTCCAATAAAGTCAGTGAGCCGCTAGAACAAGTTCACTCCTTCAAGTACCTGGGGGTCACAATTGATGACCCCTTCACCTTCACCCAACACATCGACACAGTGGTAAAGGCAGTGAACACCAAGCTGGGTGTACTCTATAGGCATAAAAAGTATCTCACTCCAGAGGCCCTCTGTCTCTCAGTCTCCAGCTCCATCCTTTCTACCATTGACTATGGAATGGTGGTCTATGGTGCAGTAACAGACACTGCACTAAAAAGGATTCACATTGCCCTCAACAAGGCATGTAGGTTCACAATGGCTGCAGATCGAAATACCCACACCTGCTCCTTATATGAGCAGACCAATTGGCTGCCACTAAAGAACAGGATTATATTCCAAACATGCCTACTTGGAAAAAAGGCACTAATGGGTAACCCCCCCATGCATTTCTAGCATCGTAACACCAAGTGCTACCTGCTATACCACCAGAGGCAGGATGAGGGTGGCTTTATCAACACCTTTCTGTCAAACTGTGCAGGGACAGCATGCTTTCAGCTATAGGGCCCCCCAATGGTTCAATGAAATCCCAGTCTATATTTTGAACTCCCAATGCATCTTACAATTCAAAAATGATCTAAGGCAACACCTTCTTAATAGGACAGTTTGTGACTGCCACTAGGTCTCTAACACCCATAATGCCCACTCACCCACACTCTCCTTCCCCTTCCTTTTACCCCCACTCTTCCTCCTTGCCATATCCCTCTGTCTCCCTCTCCTCTCCTCGTGCCTTTTCCCTTGGATCAACATTATAACCAACCTACTACCACTACCTCCCAACCTCCTAGACAAAGCCACTTCTTTTGGCCGCCCACCCCTCCAGTCTCCCCTCCCTCTCACCTTGACTCCTCCTCAGACTCTCACACTATGTGTCACACTGCTTTATCTCCTTCGCTACATATAAACACTGTTCTTTACCCTAGTTGAATGCTCTTGATGCTGTACTATCACCATTGGTACTATGAATGACACTGTAACCTTATTGTATACTAGCTACCTACTATTTGAGTATTGTATATAAACTGTTTGTTATTGTTGTCATTGTCACTGTTTGATGTGGAACCTTTGTAAAAGAGCTCTGTGCTCAAAGGTATGATCTGAATCCCAAAATAAGTAAATAAAACTGGTGCAGATAGATGTATTCCCTGTGAATTCTGGAAAAAATGTTGTAGGTGCTGTATTAGTGCTTTTAAGAACAGATCCAGAAACAAATGATTTAATACCTTTTATTGGACTAACATGGATGTTACAGAAAAGAACAAAGTGCTCTAGCTTTTGAACCAACCAGGTTCTTCTTCAGAAGCTTTGTGGCAGTTATTTTGAAAATCCCATACTATTAACACCAGATTATATTGAAAAAACAGAAATAATTCTCATTGGTTTAACATATACATTTAAAACAAAACAGAAGATTACATCAGAGAAGCTAATTAACACCAGTATGCTTTTAACTGAGGAGCCTCAGAAGGGCAAAGGTTATCAAGAATTCTCAACAGCCAGAGAGTTCTTCTCCCATTTCAACAGTACACAACAGACACGGGCTTCTGAAATTAGACTTATTTTACTTCTCAATATGTTGGCGGATGGAATGAATATTGATGTTGGTTATATGACACATTATTCCGCTTAAACTTACACAGACCTTTACTTTAACAGATGGACATAAATACTTTGGTTTTTCAGCGGGCCTTTGATTTTGTAAGTTTATGGTTATCTACATGTTGACTTCTCACCTTAACACTGTGGTGAGTGCGTGTGAGTGTGTGTGTGTATACTGATGTATGTATGTGTGTGTTTGTGTGTGTTTTGTATGTGTTGTGTTTTTGTGTGTTGTGGGTATGGTGTGTGTGTGTGTGTGTGTGTTTTGTTTGTGTGTGCGCAGTGTGGTCTGGTGTGTGTGGATTGTGTTTGTTATATTTGTTGTGTGTTGTGGTTGTGTGGGGTGTGCAGGGGTGTGTGTGTGTGTGTCTGTGGGTGTGTGTGGTGTGGTGTATGTACACACGTATGTGTGGGGGAAGTGTGGCATGGGGCAATTGTTATGTGGCTAGAACACTTAGTTTTCACATACAATGTACATTTACTTCCTTCTACTAGTTGTCAGTGATTGGATTACACACTGTCACATTTTTAAATCTGCTCATATTAAGATGCATTTCTCATTTACTTGGGGGTTCATAAAAAGTGTAATTCCTTTGGGTTTTCATTTAGATTCCTTAGACTGATTCTGTGCATTTTTGTTGTACACTGACTCTGTGTTGAATTCTACACTTATCAGGCTCATGGTCTCATTTTCTTGGGGGTCCTTGACAAGTATTTTTTTATTTGGCACTTACACTTACAAGTGATACTATCATGCATCATGTATATATGTGTATGTTAATTTAAGGCTAGTTTTCAACTTGCAGTTATACCTAATTTCAGGTCTCTCATTATCTGTTCTTTAAAACACCAGGACAATTGGAATGTAAGTTGTAAGCTCATCTTACATGTATTAGAGAGAAAGCCACTCTAAGGTTTATCACTGAATGCTTTCTTAGCATAATGAGACATTTTAAAATTTATGTGAGAAGAACTCTCTGGCTGTTGAGAATTCTTGATAACCTTTGCCCTTCTGAGGCTCCTCAGTTAAAATCATACTGGTGTTAATTAGCTTTTCTGATGTAATCTTCTGTTTTGTTTTAAATGTATATGTTAAACCAATAAGAATTACTTCTGTTTTTTCAATATAATCTGGTATTAATAGTATGGGATTTTCAAAATAACTGCCACAAAGCTTCTGAAGAAGGACCTGGTTGGTTTGAAAGCTAGAGCACTTTGTTCTTTTCTGTAACATCCATGTTGATCCATAAAAGGTATCATATCATTTGTTTCTGGATCTGTGAATTCTGGTGAAGCCTGGAGGGTTTAATACCAGCGGATCGTCGGTTTATATGTGAAAACTAATGTATGAAAGAGGATCAGGATGGAGGATTAATTTCAGGCTGCCATCTGGATCGGCATCCATGCATGCCGTTTTTTTTCCTGTTTTTTGTCATCGCCTAGTGCCCAAACAATTTGGAATTTTAGCCAAAACTTTTAGCTCAATTCTGCTGTTTCTTTTTATTTATAACTTGCCAGATATATCTTTTTTGGACAACCCAAAATCCAGAGAATTTAATGAGAACAATGGGACTTTCTTGAGTTCTGCAGCCACAGCTGGAAGTCATACTGCAGGCTGCAGCAAGAGCACTGAGCCACCATTCACCTGTTCTGTCTGTCTGTCTTTCTCTGCCTCTCTCTTTCTCAGTCTATCTATCTATCTATCTATCTATCTATCTATCTATCTATCTATCTACAGTATGGGGACCAGGGTGCCCACTCCAGTATTGTTTGTTTTCCCCTTCCCCTCCAGGTCACCCACTCACTGTTCCAAATGTTTATTGTTGTAGTACTTAAGTGGACTGGGATGGCCATCCCCAGTACCACTTCTCTGCACCCCCCTGCCCTCCAGGTCACTCGCACCCATTCCCTGAAGTGTAGCCCAACACTGGGGTGCCCAACCCTAAGTGTTGGAATCTCAGTTGTAATCAAGAAAATCATCCCTTAATGTTCTTCTTTCTTTCTAAATTGGTAAAAAAGAAAATAGTCCCTCACCAATCTGGGCCAACCACTCTGATCTCCCAATCAGCACTCACTACCCCACCCCCACCACACCCTCACTCACCAGAACTTGTTCCATACCATAGATTCACTCTCCAATCAAAAACATGTCTTGCTGCTGGAATTGGTGACTGCAATATGAGAACCTAAGGTAAGTATTATTCAATATATTTCAATGGGGTTTTGAACCTTGATGTATAACTTTGTCACTTTTGCATAATTTCACCCCAAATTTTCAACATGGCCTTTTTGGGACCAAACCTCATGACAATTGGTGGTGCAATTATGCAAATCATGCATGAAATTTCATGACTGCTTGGCGAACTCACCTTCTGGCAGGGTTTGACAATGCCATTTTTCATGAGGTGGGGTCACAAGAAGGCTATGTTGAAAATTGGGGTTCAAAATATGTAACAATGACAAAGTTATGAGGGTATGTTGACATTTTCTACAATCACTCATATCTTCAGTAATTTTAAATATTTTGACCTCAAATTTGACCCCAAGTAGCCATTTTTTTCACACCACCTCATGAACGTGACAGATGTCATTTTTCTAATTATGGATAGCATGTCTTTCAGTACTTGTGGCATGGAATTATATTTTGGTGGTGCTCAATAATGTTTTGGCAGGGATTTGAAAATGTTCAACTTCCTGGTTTATGGGATGGGGTAATAAGAAGTCTATGCTGGAAATTTGGTGAACAAATATGGTAGAATGTCCAGGTTATGACTGAACACTGCAATACTTCACTGTTCCCCCATAACTTTGCTAATTTTCAATATTTTGACTCCAGACTTTCCATAGCCATTTTTCCACACCACATCATAAACATGACAGATATCATTTTTAAATCCTGGACAAGATTTCTTTTTGCACTTCTGGTGTGAAATTACATGTCAGCTAATACACTATAAATGCTACATGTCATGTTTATAAGGCCAATCATAAAATGACTAACTTGAAAACTTGGAGACAGAATTCAATAACAAAAGAGTGACTGTGTCAAGAGTGAATGCATAAAGAGTGAATGTGTGATGAATGAATGTGTGAAGCGTGACTGTATAATAAGTGAATGTGTCAGGCCATGCTTTTCTGAAGGTGGACAGAGTCTTCCCATGGCACACAGCCCAAAGGGCCCTACACATCTGTACCTGAGGTTACAATTCCACTGTCTCATACGGAATGGAAATTCTTTGCAAAAATATTTGTAAATGCACCAATTAGGATAACTTAATGCCACAAAAGTAGGGAAATGTTATGTTAGAGTTTCCAACCCTAACTCCCCACCCCAACCCCCCAAGCAGCAAAAGGAAAATGTTTTAGAGTTTTGGGTTTCTGGACTCTTGGCAAATCAGTGGTTGGGTCTTCCTTGGGGCTATCAACTCTAATGCCCATCCCATCCCATTCCCTAAGCAAACAACATCAAACATGATCGCCCTGCATGAAGAAAGCTACAAACTGTGTTGGCAACATGTGGTGAGACATACTTCTTTCCATTTGAAGAATGCATCACTATGAAGCACTGGCTTAGAGCTTTACCTTGTGCTTTAGACTGGAGGCTAAGGCTTGGGGAGAGAAGGGTTTTGCATTAGTATTGACAACTGGAAGGAAGATCCCAGCACTGATTCACCAAGACTCCAGAGACCCAAAACCCTAATATATTTTCTCATTGATGCTTGAGGAGTGGGGGTGGGGGTGGGGAGTTAGGGTTGAAAACTCTAATGCCCCATTCCCCTACTTTTGCAGCATTATGTTACTTTAAATGGTGCATTAACAAGGTTGTTTTGCAAAGAACGGTACATAGCTCCATTTTCACAAACTATATCAAAAAGTGCTTTACAGTCATGTGGAGGAGAAAGAATGTTGCTAACCTTAGGTATGTGCATTGGGAGATGTAGGGAGCACAGAGATGCATTAAGGAGGTGGAGTGCAGGGAGATTAAGTGACTTTCTTAGGGTCACACACTAAGGGGTAATTGTGGTATTTAAATATGGGACTCTAGTTTAACTGTGTGGCTTTAACCAGCAAGCCAAACTGCCTCCCAAAACAAAACAAAAATTCTGGCTTCCTGGCAGACCTCTCTCCATCCCTCAAGGGGAGTCAGCAAGGGAGGGGGAAATAATAGCTTAGGTGTGTGTGTTTCTGCTAGGTTTGGGGTTCTTATTTATGCTTGGACAATCTTGACCATGGAGGAGTCTCTGGACAGAGCCACCCTCCTCCTAATCTATTACTATAGCTGTTTACCTGTGGGATCCCATCATTCACACATAATTTATGATTTGTAACAATAAATATTATATCACTAGCTGAAGGATGGGGACAAACCTCTTTCACAACTTCAGCCACAGATGCCATAGCTGTGCCAGACTGGTCAGCAGAGGCTTATGCTACTGCTGATTCTCTGTTGTCCCTGACTCTCCCATCACCCCATTGACAAGCAGCTGCAGATATAAAAGATTATATTAAAAGGTTAAATCAGCTGGCTTATCATCATAGTGGTAGTGCTGTCACTCAAGACACTGGTGACCCATGTTTGGGAGCAAGTCTGGGAGGTGGAGACCATCCAGGGGGACGAAGACTGAGGATGCTAGCAGATGATCCTTCTGTGTAGGAGGGAGGGTGCCAGTATCCCGCTGCATCACCACCCCTTGGGTGACTACAGGTGGAGGGGCAGAGATAACTACAAGGGGGGGATGACAGCTCCAGCAGCGTCAGGCATGTGCATTTGTGTGCATAGTATGATGCCCTTGTGAGAGACATCCTGAAGTGGAAATTTAAAAAAAGGAAAAACCTGTAGCAGTGCAGAATGATGGTACTAACACAATGGCAGACCCTGCTCCCACTGACCTGGGCACTCCATGGTGAACAGATAGTTGTTCCCAAAGGACCTTGCCCAGACTAATGGCCTGATCTTGTGAGGGCAAGCCACAGAGGCAATGGAGGGAACAGTATGTCCAGAAGAAGGTGAGATGATGGGCGACGGGGTTTGTCAGGAAGCTTGAGAAGGGACCAAGGGCTAGTGGAGTGCAGCAGCACAAACAGGAAGAAAAAAGTTGAGATCAACCAGATATTTCAATAGGGTTGATTATTTCTCACTATTCCCTAAAAGACTTGTAAAAAAGATAAATTAATTTTCCACACTCAGTCATTTGTATTTAATTATTCCTTTGCAACAAAATGTGTGCACAATAGGAACACTGCCTGATCCACAGTTGGGACAGCTTATGTGCCTTTGATATCACACATAAACCTTGTTCGCAGGATAATAAACATGCCAAATCTCCCTGTTTTGGGTTGTAAAATTGTGTTTTCACAAAACATCACAACCAATCATGGGAACATTTTTGCCATATCATACTGTCACACAGAATGGCAGTACATTAAAATGGTTAAAATAATATTTCTATATGTATAAAGTGACTGGTTGTTTGATAATAAAATAATGAAAAAATATACTGGTGAGTGGGTGATAGTTCTCCACTATGTTGTTGGTCTAATGACTGAGGCTGTGTGGAGCAGATCCCTTCTGGTTCTGTTTATAAGTGCCAGAACTAAGGCCACACTACCACAGTGTGTGCATTCATAAAATAATTCATCACCACTGCTAATAATTATGTTAACATTTTTATAATCATAAAAAGCTAGGTGCATCTCAAAATGTCATTGTTTCATTTTAATATTATTGAAATAAGAAGTCCAGTAATGCTCACCAACAGCATTGCAATGATGACTCACATTTCAGAGCATCATCACACCCCCTTTGATGTCCAACAGTTTTGGCTCTAACCACTGTATATCATCTCCAATGGTAGGGGATTCTTAGCTTACATTGTTTTAAAGGTCTTGCACTGCTGTAATGAATGAAATGATTACTCAAGTTTTTGCTAACCTTGTATGAAATCTTGTAACATATTGTCTACTATAATTGCTGTTTTTTCTGTCTATAACTCTTCTGAGTCGTGTCTGAAAATAGGCAAAGTTTTTGTCTAGTGCACTTACCCAGTAAATAAAAATTCACCTTTCATCAGGCACGATGTTGATCTGTCTCCACCCATAATTTTTCCTATTAGAGAAAGGTAAGCCTGTTAATTCCAAACACTATGTTTGCATGTTTGATGATCTTAGTCACCAGAAGACTGCTCTCCCCTGGCAAAATATATTCTACCAAACCCCTATTGCTCCTCATATCCTTCTCCTGAGACATCTCACCAACACTACAAAATAGCAACTCTTTAGGTGCACCAGAATGTTTCTTTCTCCTCTCCTCTCCTCTCCTCTCTCTACTCTCTATCTCTACTCACAATCTCAAAATCAAAAGTGTACTGTGAGTTCACATACTGAAAGTAAAAGAAGGTGACAAGACTTTCTATAGATACATTAGTGAAAGGAGAAAGTCCAGAGGGGGGATTGCTAAGCTTAATGGAGAAAAGGGAGCATGTGAGGAGGAGGACCCTGTAAAGGCATCTATCCTAAATAGATACTTTTGCTCAGTATTTACTGAAGAGAAGGTAGGGCAGGGCCCACAGCTCAGCATCATGGACACGGGGAGGAGGTGAGCACTACTCCCTTCACAAAGAAAGGTCATACAAGAGCTTGCTAAGCTCAGGGTGGATAAGGCAATGGGACCTGATGGCATACATCCCAGGGTACTTAAGGAGCTAAAGGAGGAACTAGCAGAGCCATTAGCAGAATTGTTTAGTGAGTCTCTGATCACAGGAGAGGTCCCAGAAGACTGGAGAAGGGCTCATGTGATCCCGCTCCACAAGAGTGGTAGCAGGGAGGAGGCGGGGAACTACAGACCAGTCAGTCTTACCTCAGTAGTGGGCAAGATTATGGAGGCTCTCCTTAAGGAAAGGATAGTGCAACACCTGGAATCCATAGGGGCACAGGATCCAAGACAGCATGGGTTTACAAAAGGAAGGTCCTGTCAAACTAATCTCATAGATTTCTTTGACTGGGTAACCAGAGTGGTGGACCAAGGGGGAGCAGTTGATGTCGCCTACCTTGACTTCAGCAAAGCTTTTGACACTGTTCCACATAGAAGATTGATAAATAAGCTAGGTAGGCTCGGTGGGTCAGAAGTTGGTCAACTGGGTGGCAAACTGGTTGACTGGCAGAAAACAGAGAGTGGTGGTAAATGGTATACAGTCAGAAGAGATGCAAGTCACAAGTGGGGTACCTCTAGGATCAGTCCTGGGGCCAGTCCTATTCAACATCTTCATTAGTGACCTTGCAGATGGACTAGAGGTAAGGCTTGTTTGTTTGCAGATGACACCAAGATCTGCAACAGAGTAGATGATCCAGATGGGGTGGGCAGAATGAGAAGAGATCTGGATAAACTAGCAGAATGGTCAGAAGAGTGGCAACTGGGATTTAATGCAAAGAAGTGCAAATCATGCACATAGGGAAGAGAAACCCTGAAGTCACTTATAGGCTGGGAGGGAGTTGCTAGCAGTCACAAAGGAAGAAAGAGACTTGGGCATCATCATCACTGATGACCTAAAATCATCAAGCAGACCTCTAAAGCAGTAGGTAAGGCTAGGGGTGTTAGGGGTGTATTAGTAGGGGTATCACAAGTGGTAAGAGGAGGTAATAATCCCTCTGTACAAGACATTGTTAGGCCCCATCTGGAGTACTGCGTGCAGTATTGGAGGCCACACCTTCACAAGGACATTAACCAAATTGAGGCAGTCCAGAGAAGGGCAGCCAAAATGGTGCAGGGACTGCATCAGAAGACATATGAGGACAGATTAACGGAGCTCAATATGTATACCCTTGAGCAAAGGAGGAGAGAGGTGATATGATCGAGGCATTCAAACACCTTAAAAGGCATTAACAAGGTGAAAGAGTCTACCATGTTTAAATATAAGAAAAATAGCAGGACAAGAGGACACAGCATGAGATTAGAGGGAGGCCGATTAAGGGGAATTGAGAAATTCTTTTCACAGAAAGGGTGGTAGATGCATGGAATGGCTTACCACAAGAAGTGGTGGCTATGAATACAGTGCAGGGCTTCAAACAGGCATGGGATAGGCATAAGGGAGCAATACAAATGACTATGAATAGATAGGTCACTGACAGAGCAAAGGCCAATGGCACATTTATAAGGTAGAAAAAGAAATGGGCAGACTGGATGGGCCTTGCGGTCCTTATCTGCCGTCAACTTCTATGTTTCTATGTTTCTATGAAACCCACCAAAATCAAATCACAATTTGCAAACTCATTCTGTGGCTTACAAAGCCATGCTTTACAAGCTGCAGGAAGTTATTCATGGGCATTGCTATTGTGTTATACAGTGTCATCTTTAGAAAAAAAAACATTTTGTGACTTAAAAACAAAAACTCGGTTCACTTTAAAAAAAAAGTCACAGTTTACTGAAGCACATCATGGTTTACTTTGTGTAATTCAACTTTAATTCACTGCAAAAGTCCACCAAGCTTTTTGGAAGCGGAATTGCAGTTCCGCCGGAGATATTCCACATTCTGTGCAGCACTAGTGCACATGTTGTTCTGAACATCAAGCACTGTAGCATCTCCCTGCCATCCTTCAGAATCTCTCTGGTACAGTACCATCTGGCACGTCAAGTGCTTCTCAATTGACAAACTCAGTTTGTCATGAGCAAGTGGTCTACTATCTACATGTGATCTTTGATAACACTTTTCGGATTTGAATAGTAAATTAAAAATAACGCTTTGCATATCCCAGTCACCTCATAGTCTTGATTGCAGATGTTGCAAAGTTTTATATCACCTATGAAGTTCTAGCAAAAAGTTGAGAAATTTGCCTTGTTGAAAAAAAACTTTGCGAATTGCTCACTTTGTCACTTTGCAATGATTTTTCCTGGGGAAATGGAACTTTTTCAGTTAAGCTGCCAGGGAATTTGCATGACTTTGTTTGAAAAAGTGCCACTTCTACTGCTGAAAATTTTGTACTGCCAGCATTTCACACTTCAAGAATTTGGTAAGCTTTGTAAATTAATTTGCTAAATGAAGATTGCCATCTTTGCACATCTCTAGTTTAGACAGAGAAACAGATATGAAGCCAGATCCAAGTCATGGTTTAATGCAAGTGTTTTGTGACTGCTTCACAAGAAGCAAATGAGATAAAAAAAAAAAAAAAGTTTATTGCAGTTCAGTATTACAAAACATCACAGCTGTGTAACTGAAAGAGAGTGAAAACATGACTTCTATAATGGGTTATCCATGCTTAAAGGCAAATCTCAAAAGTAAGTGCGAATATATGACTAACAGGAAAATAGGTTTGATATTTTGGCCAAAAAGGAGCTTTTCACAGACCTCTGGGCCAGAAGAGTGCGGATTTGAATTGCTTTCTAGGGAATACTTGGACCAGCTTCATTTAGTAACAGCTTAGATACTGGGGTGGTGGTTGGCCTGCATAGCTGGAGGTGCTGGCCTTAAGATGAGGCACAGGGTTCACATCTGTGCTGCAGATACTAAAGAGGTTCTGGGTTTTAGCACTAAATTAAAAGTTCTTTTTTTTTTTGTAATACGAGTTTTTGAGTATTTTATAAAAATATGCAAAATAATAATGCAAACAGTTTTACATACTGAAAGCACAAAGTTACAGAGCAGCCGAACATGTGCATAATGTTTAGTAACCTAGCTGGGGGGGATACCTTCTTGGAGATACAAAACTAAAACTATCTAGTTGTGCTTATAAAAAGACAGAGGTGAATAACAAAGTACTACCCAAAGCAGCCTGGTTTGGTGACCTTAAAGAGCAGGCGCTTAGTAGGGGTGCATATCTTAAAGAATGAAGGTTTGGGGCCTTTAGATGCCTCTGCAATCATTCAGTTTGCTCTTATTTGTTTCTTTACTTACTTTTTCATCATTTTATTTGTATTTTGCCAACTGCTAGTGAAAAAAGAATCCAATGGAATCCCTGTATGATGATGTCAGAAACTCTTTACTGGCAAGGTTGCCAGTGTATTTCAGAGGGAAACTGCCAATCTGAGTTCAGATTTTTATCGAGCAATAACACTTTCTGCCACTGAAATATTATATATTTAATAGAAATATTTGATTTTTGATAACATATGGTATTTTGTTATAATTTAGCAGGCAGCATTTTCTTTATAACCAGATTTTACTTGGAAAGAAGAAAAGAGAGGCTAATTATTGTATTTTAAAAAGTAAAATCATACAGATGGAGCACAATAGTGCTAACATGTGAAAGGGAAAGTTTGTTTAATTTCTTTGGAAAAGATTTAAAAATATATTTAGTTTCTTATTGAAATACAATGGGCTCTTAAGTAGTAGGCAGTTTCTGACATCACAATACCAGAATTCTGCTGAATTCTTTTTTTACTAATAGTGTGACAAGCAAAGGTGCAAATCCACTTGTTTCACTGCACAAACAAATATTTTATTATAAAAGTTGAAAGTAATTGCTAACACATCAATATAAAATAAATAAAATAGCCAGTTTTCTATTTATTAGAAGTAAAAACCTACTCTTTAACTGTTGACCGATATTCCTTTCAGAAGCACATATAAGAGCTGGCATGGTGGCACTGAGGGTTGAGGCATTGGATGCCACACCTCTCTCCATGCCAGTGACCCAGGTGTGTTGACTAGTTTCAGCCTGCTCCCAGTTGATGACCATGCCCTTTGGCTGCAGTTCCTGCCCTCTCCAACTTCGCTCCTTATGTTTATCTTCATCTTCCACCCTCCCTCTTACTTATCCTTCTGTTACTCTGTGTTCCCATGAATACATTCTACTTATTCTAGCTACTGTAGTGATCTACCATTGTAACCTAATATGCGACCAATTTATTGTTTTGTTCCTATTTCTGTAACTTGTATTGCATTTGTTCTCTGACGCAGAAACTTTGTAAAAGAGCCTGGCTCAAAGGTACTTGTAATCCTAGTTGTAATAAAATAAATAAAAAATATGAATAATACTCCCTGTGTGCATTCCACATCACCAACAGTGGTCTGTGTTCATGAGGCCTCACCTGTGCTACTTCTCTGGGGTCCTGTGCCTGCATTGTAGTACTTTTTGTTGATTGAAGCAGTTTTTGGAGTCTTTTACTCCCAAAGCTAGGATCATCCAGCAGTTCTCCCACTCTTGGGGGAGATCTTGCACTGTAGTTTGTGACCCCACTATGCACGGATATTGATAGAGGGTTCTGGTCCTAGCTTAAGGAGTTGTCTATAAATTTGGATCACCTTGCTCTGTGATGGTGGTTGTTTGCAACAGAGAGTCTAGTTGTGAGTGGTTCATAAGCTGGTACCTGGGACTCAGCAAAGGGGTTAGGACATGTCTAAACTGAAAATATCTCCAGTGGTGTCACTCTGGTATGCCAAATTGTTCCATTATCAGCTAGAAAGACTTTAGCACTCCACTTGCCCCATCTGTCAGTTGCTGCAGGGTTCTAATCCACTTGTATTTCCAATCCCTCAAATGGATGGTTTGCATCCATGTGATTATATGATTGGACCATTGGGGTGGGTAAGGGGATATATCAGAGGACAAGCTAATAAGCCTGGCTGTTTGTTTCCAGCCTGCTGGTGCAGAGGCAAGGTGTCTGCTTGCAGTGACGACATCCTGTGTTCGGTGATGGACTCAGGAGTCAGAGGAACAGCTTCAGGGAGAAGGATTGAGCATCCTGGGGACTGCACTCCTTCTCTGGGGAGTGGGGAAGAGTGTCCGGCACTTTACAGACCCCTGACAGAGACTGCTGTAGCCAGCACCATTACTTGGGAGAGCAGGGCAGATGGTGGATGTCATTGCATGTCCCTGTCCCCAGGGATCCAGCATTCATGAAAAAAAAAGCCGGTCCCTGGGGCATGGTGCCTTGCTCTGCCACCATCTACACTGCCACCAATGTCTGCTGGGGTGTCCCACTCCTGTAGTCCTGACCCAGGGAGTAAGCCGGGACTTGCCAACAGTGTCCATTGGGGGGCCCCACCCAGCAGCCCTGCCTGGGGGGCAAGCCTGGGCATTGAGGTATGGCAGGCAGGACAGGGCTGACCTCTGAATGAAGGGCCAGGGGACCGGACTGAAAATAAAAAGCTTGGCTACTCTTGCTATGCCTTAATGGAATGTTTGATTATGGGTTGGGTCCTCAGCCTTCCAGGAACTTAACCAAAACAGATGGCACTTATCAGGAGGCATCACAGGAGGGCTTCATCACAGACCATTTACTTGTTGGAGTCTAGTGCCTTCTGGCTGTGATACTGCTGTTGTCAGTTAATTAATTTCTTGTGCCGATCTCTTGAGACCAAAGTCTGGGAGGTAGATGCCACCCATGGTGAATTCTTGCACCATGATTTTGTGGCTCAGCCTTCTGGGGCTGGGCCCCCCAAAAGAAGGACAGCATGTCTTTGCGCAGCCTAGTAATGGTTTTGGGGTCCATGGAGATGGGGATATTATCCAAAATGTTCTGTACCCTGGATGTAGCCATCATCTTATAGGCATGAACTCTCATCCAGTGTTAAAGGTGCAGGTGATTACACCTGGCTATGTCCCTTTCTAACTCAGAGCGAAGCAAGTCCAGGTTGTTTTTTCTCCATGTGTGTTATGTCCCAGGAGAAATTTATACTCATGAAATAGATCTGATCCTGTGCAACTGTCATATTCCTGTGGTATCCAAGCTGCTGAGTCAAACAGCTGTGGGATGGGAGGAGGATGGATTTCACCACATTTATCTTGTATCCTGATAATCTCTAACAATAATACTGATGATAATAATAATAATAATAATAATAATAATAATAATAATAATAATAGGCTGGTAGTATAGGCTAGAGGTTGGAGCAACAAGCAAGCTGTGAATGGACTTGGTACATCCAGTGGACCTGTGTTTGATTCTACACAATTTCCACATGCATACTGTGTGATTCCCAACAAATCACTTAACCCCCACAGTGCTCCCAGGTCACTTCTGAGAACAGGCATTTGTTCCTAGTGGGTCTTTCCCAGTTACCAAAGTATTAAAAAAAGTTCTCCCATATGATTTAATGAGGTTCATCAGAACCGGAATAGATTATTGTGGTTTTGTTAGTTAGCATTTTGTCACTAGCAAAAGTCATGGTTTTGTGTTCCCCACAGGTGCATTCCATGAATGTGTGCATGCTGATAGATGGCCTGAAGAAGAGGCTCACTTGACAGTATAATGAGCAGAGGGGATGGGGAAAGCCTTGCCTTTACCTCTCTTCAGGGGGAAGGTGGGAGAGGGGATGCCATTCATGGAGACTGATGCTGATTCCTCTGTGTAAAGGGCTGAGGTCCAATTTGTTTTTCTTGGTTCAAATTTTCTGTTTCTGTGTTTCTACAAAGCATAAAATGGTGAAGGGTGTGGAACAGGAATCCCCACACCACCAAGTCAAATGCTTTTTTGGCATCAACTGACAGCAGGACCTTCAATAGGGGAGGTGTCGCCTGCCAAATCAGGTTTATTAGGCACCTGGTGCTATCCATCCACTTGCACCTGTCATCGAGGTACAGGTCAGGAAGCATAGGCAAATAAGGAGAAGTCTTAAAATTCACAAGCAACATTTTATTATTATCCAAAAATTGTGCAGATTAGCTCTTGTACAGGCAGTTTAAAGTAAACAAAGTCCTTTGTCTAAGGGTATCTCTAAATCTAAATTTCAGTCTCTCTCTCTATTTCTCTAAACAAACATTGCTTTCTTTTTATAAGATGTTTTCACCTGGCAATTAAATACTGCATCCTGTTTTCATTAAGCTATAGCTCCTGTTTTCACGCAACGTACCAGACTTTCCAAATCAAGGGATTTCAGTTCCATGTAAAGATTCACATAGATTTTAACCACAGAAAAGCAAGGCGAGAAAGAAAGAACAGAAACAGCAAGTTAAGGAAGGGAGACAACAGGGAGAAATTGTCTGAACATTCGAGTGGTCGGCTCTGAGGTTCCATAAGGAATATTTGATTACACAATCAGACAGACAAGAGACAGACAAGTGATAGAATAGGCGAGAACAGAAAAACAGATGCTTTTAACTCTGTATAACAAATGGGACAGGGTCTTACCCAACCATGTCACACTATCCCAGTACAAACTACTTGATCATTGTCTATCAGCTGAGTGATCACCACTTTGACCCCTGCTGCACTTATCTTTGTGAAGATCTGCAGCCTGTGGTGATCAGGGATATGGGACTGTTGCTGCCACACTTCTGGGGTTCTTGCCTGATTTTGGCAATAGAGAGATTTGCACCATGCACAGAGAAGGGGGCAGTTCACGTTGAGCACAGGCTGCTGGGGTATGGCTAATGGGTGAAATCACTGTCTAGAAGATCTTTTTTGGCCTCCATATTTATCTAGACTGCTGAATATCTGGAAGTGAGTATTTACCATCAGAACCACAGAACAATGCATCGAAGGAGAGAGGAGTGTGGACTTATATAAAGACTGAGCCACTTGCCATGAGTACGCTGACCTGCCACTAAAGTTCTGTGAGCAGTGCCAAAACCACAGTGCAGAAAGTAAGAGCTTCTGTGGTGGGAGGCAGCCCACTCCTTGAGGATCTGATGTACTGTTGTTTGATATAAAGGGGAACCACTGGAGAGCCTGCTGTAACTTTGCTATCTGGACTTTTTGCTGTGAGAGAACATCTGATATGGATACCTCACACTGACGGGACTTTGTTGAAAACATTTTCAATGGTGTGAGCACTGACTGTTGACAACATTTTGGACTGTTTATGGACTAAGCTGTCATTCATAAACTGAAATATTTATTTTGAACTCCTTGCTGATTAGTACTGTATATGTGATTTTCCTTTCATAACCTGTAATTTTGAGTGACTGTTTAGGTAGTATTTTTGGATAGTCAGAGAGAGTGTGTGTGTGTGTGTGTGTGTGTGTGTAGCAGTTTAGAAGGTGGGGCTAATGTCTGAATGAGGATCATTAGGGAAATAAGCTGTGTTTGGGGGGGTTGAGGAGGATATTGCTTTGGATGTGGGGAAGGAACTGGGGAGATTTTAGTGTGATATTGAACCCAGATAGGATACACAAGGTTAAAAGCTATGGCCTTATAGTGTACTCAGCATCCCAGTTGCACAATCTCCATCCCTTTGCCAATGTATCTGTGTCAAAGACCACAGCAAGATGAAGCATGGAGGTCAGTATTGGGAGGATATGTAAGAGTGTGTGACAGGTTGCAGGCTATGCATCTGGGGTGAGTGGCATTAAGGTGGTCAGGTGCAGGAAGAACCCTGGGGTAAAATGGGACCTAGAGAGAGGCCAGACATGTTTGGTTCCCATTCCCAGGGTTTCTACCAGACCAAGTTGACAGGCAGCTATTGGACCGACAGCCTCCACTTGTCCCCTTTGGGTAGTGCTGTGCAATGCCAGGTCAATGAGAAACAAAACAACAATTATGGCTGACTTTATTTCTTCTGTCGATCTGGCATGCATTGTGGAGACCTGGTTGGGAGATGATGCTGAGCCAATGTTGGAGGCATCTACTCTGCCAGGATACTCAGTTGTGCACTGCCCAAGGAGGGAACATAGTGGTAGTGGAATGGCCATCTGTTTTAGATCCAACTTGAAATTTTCTGTTCACCTAGTGGACTCTGCTTCATCTTTTGAATGTGTGGCTGTGCATGAGGATCCTGACCCAGGTTGCAGAATCCTCCTCATCTATGGCTCTCTGGGGCAAAAGGGGTATTTTCAGCAGGAAGCTGTGGACTTCATCACTGACTAGGTGTTGGAGTCTTTCAGATGTTTAATTCTGGGGTATTTTAATGCCTGGATTGATGATAAACTCTTGCAATTTGGCAAAGACTTCCTCCAGATGATGACATCTCTGGGCCTTGCACAAGTGGTTGCTTCTGTGACCCGCTGCCACAGCCATGCCTGACACTTAGTATTTTCAGTGGGGCTTGAGATCACTGATCTCAAGATTGAGCCGGTCATTTGGTTGGATCACTGCACAGTGAAATTCCCATTCAGGGCTCCTCCTATTGGTCCCTCCCCTATTGAGATGGCCCACTACTGCCCTTTAGGGAGTTTGTCCCCAGAGAGACTGTTGGAGGTGATGGACCTACCTGGTATGAGTGCTGCATGTAGAACATGGTTGAAAGAGGTGGTGGCATTGTATAATACCATTGTCACCAAGGCATTCAACCCCATTGCCCTGATCCATATATGACCCAGGTCTTCTCACTTGAGACCCCCTTTGGGTTGATGGGGCTCTCAAGGAGATGAAGACCAAGGGTCAGAAGTTGGAGTGTTGCTGGAGGAGGACCAGGGCTGTGGAGGACAAACTGGCTTTGATAATTCACTACAGTGATTATCAAAGGGCAATCAACTGTAAGAAGGCAGAGTTCCTGTCCAGGGAGATTGCTGCAGGAAGGAACAGACCAGCTCTACTCTTTTGGACTTTAGATAGGCTTCTCCATCCAGCTTGCCTGCAGCCAAAAAGAGCAACTTCAGTCATGCAGTGCAAAGAGTTTGCTCTTTTCTTTTCTGACAGGGTGTCCTCCATTTGTTCTGGGATCTAGCCAGTGGAGCAAGATCTGTCCCGCAGTGTTGAGCATGGTGGTGATGGAAGCACTCCATCTGTCTGGAATGAATTTCAGCTAATGGGGGTGTCAGATGTCATTGAGGTGATTTTGAAGCTGCAGCCCACTTTTTGTGAACTGGACCCAGGTCCGACGCATCTCCTAGTGGGATGTGTGGAGTCCGTTGGTGCAGTGTTCACCGAGATTGTCAGGTGCTCATTCTCAGGGGGACTTTTTCTTGATGCCTTGAAGGAGGCATTGGTGAGGCCCCTTCTGAAGAAACCATCACTCGACCCTGACATCTTGGCAAATTACTGACCTGTCTCCAAGCATCCATTCTTGGGGAAGGTACTGGAGAAATTGGTGGCACTGCAGCTCAAGGCCCACCTAATGGCCTTTGACATCTAGAAGCCACTCCAGTCTGGCTTTAGGAGAAAGCACAGCACTGAAACAACATTAGTTAGGGTGCAGAATGATCTCCTTAGGGTGAGAGATAGAGGAGAGAGGTCAATTCTTGTTCCCCTTGCTCTCTCTTCAATGTTTGATACCATAGACCACATGATGCTGCTGAATCACCTGGGAGAGTACTGTGGACATGCTGGCATGGTCATCAGCTAGTCTGAGTCTTTTCTGATAGGCAGGAAGCAATGGGTAGTTATTGGAAATTTTTCCTCCTGCCTGAAGCCCCTGACCTCTGGAGTGCCTCAGGGGTTGATCCTGTTGCCAATGTTCTTTGCGGTATACATGATATCCCTAGGGGAAATAATTAGGCATTATGGTCTGGGTTTTCACTGCTGTGCAGATGATACCCAGCTGTATGTCCTTTTTCCCTGGAACATCGAATGCTATGGAGGTGCTAAACAACTGCTTATCTGAGATCCAGACTTGGATGTCCTCTAACTGGCTGAGGCTCAACCCGGACAAGACAGAAGTACTTATGATTGAACTGGGTTGTCGGTGGGATGTGACTACCTCCAGAGCAAGAACAGGGTTGTTCCTGGGTACCACTGCTTTGGAGGTGGCCACTAAGGTGAGCAATCTGGGCGTTGTTTTTGACGATGGCTTGACATTAGAATATCAGGTGTCTGCTGTCTTCTGGAGTGGTTTTTACCACTTAAGAAATGTCACCCTGATTAAACCCATAATCCCATTGCATGACCTACCATCATTGGTGCATGCTTTTGTTACATCCAGGCTTGATTACTGTAATGCTCTTTATTTTGGGGTCAATGGACGTAACTTCTATCAGCTGCAGCAGATGCAGAACACTGCAGTCAGGTTATTGATGGGCCTTCCAAGGTCCACTCATATAACCCCAGTTTTGCACGTACTACACTGGCTGTGGGTCAGGTGGAAGATTGCCTTCAAGGTGGGCTTGCTCATCTATAAGGCCCTATATGGCTTGGGTCCAGGCTAGCTGGCTGACCTTGTAACACCTGCCTGCTAGGTGTGCTCACTCCGGTTACCCATGGAAGGCCTCCTGGTGGTCCCAAGGGTGTGGCTAAAAAAACATCTGGAGACTTCATCTTTGGAGTGGCTGGACTGGTTTTATGGAACTCCCTGCCAAGAGTTCTGAGGGAGGCGTCCTCAGTGGATGCTTTCAAGGGGGCCTAAAAGTCAATCTTTTTATTCTGATGTTTGACTCCACTAATTTTAATTATTTATGACATGTTTTAATATTTATGGGTGGAATTCTGTATTATTTATTGCCTGATTAATGTTAATTTAAACTGTTTAATTGTTTTTTCCCATTATCACCTCTATGTAAAGTGCCTAGAGCTCCATGGATTACGCACTCTATAAATAAAGTTTGACTTGACTTAACTTGACAAAGCATCCATCAATGGTACCATCAGATTCTCACAGATTCTCAAGTAAAACTCTGCTGGAGACCATTGTTTCTTGGCACTTTCCCCACTGCCATGCCTGCCACTGACACGTTCAGTTGTGGTGAATGGCCTGTCTAGGGTTTCATATTGGCCCTGTGCTAGGGTAGGAAGGGGAACACTGCAGTGAAGAATTTCATAGAGCCTTCTGAAGGTGAAACCTCTGAGGAGTAGAGTGACCTATAGAAATGCAAGAAGGTTTTATTTATTCCACTGGGGTCTCTTAGCAGGGTGCCATACTCTGATCTGATGTCATGTATTCTTGCTTTCAGTTGGTGCTTCTTTAGCTGGTCAATGGACTACCAGGCTTCTTGCTTCCTCCCAGATGGCTTGGTGGAGCCACACTAAGGCAAACTCTGTTTTTTGCTATAGGTGCATCTTTATTTTAGAATGTGTGCCTGCAATCCATGCCAGGAGCTTCTGGTCTCTTCCATTGGCCTCCCTCAATTTGACCTCCAGATCTTTGAGGAGGGCTTCTTGTTCCATAGAAACATAGAAACATAGAAGTTGACGGCAGATAAGGACCGCAAGGCCCATCCAGTTTGCCAATTTCTTTGTCTACCTTATGAATGTGCTATAGGCCTTTGCTCTGTCAATGGCCTATCTATTCATTCTCATCTGTATTGCTTCCTTATGCCTATCCCATGCCTGTTTGAAGCCCTGTACTGTATTCATATCCACCACTTCCTGATGTAGGCTGTTTCATGCATCCACCACCCTTTCTGTGAAAAAGAACTTCCTCACACTACCCCTTAATTGGCCTCCCTCTAATCTCATGCTGTGTCCTCTTGTCCTGCTATTTTCCTTATATTGAAACATGTTAGACTCTTTCACCTTGTTAATGCCATTAAGGTGTTTGAATGTTTTAATCATATCACCTCTCTCCCTCCTTTGCTGTAGGGTATACATATTGAGTTCGGTTAATTTGTCCTCATATGTTTTCTGATGCCTTCCCTGAACCATTTTGGTTGCCCTTCTCTGGACTGCCTCAGTTTGGTTAATGTCCTTATGAAGGTGTGGCCTCCAGTACTGCACACAGTACTCCAGATAGGGCCTTACCAGTGTCTTATAAAGAGGGATTATTACCTCCCTCTTCCGACATGCTTTAGAGGTCTGCTTGGATGATTTCAGGTCATCGGCGATGATGATGCCCAAGTATCTTTCTTCCCTTGTGACTGCCAGCAACTCCCCTCCCAGCCTATAGGTGGCTTCAGGATTTCTCTTCCCTATGTGCATGATCTTGCATTTCTTTGCATTAAACCTCAGTTGCCACTCTTCTGACCACTTTGCTAGTTTATCCAGATCTCTTCTCATTCTGCCCACACCATCAGGATCATCTACTCTGCTGCAGATCTTGGGTGTCATCTGCAGACAGACAAACCTTACCCTCCAGTCCATCTGCAATGTCACTGATGAAGATATTGCAGAGGACTGGCCCCAACACTACTCCTTGAGGTACCCCACAAGGTCTCTGCCCTTCATCCTTTTCATATGTGAGGCATGGGTTATACATTTGCCCCTTAAGAATGCCTTTACATCATCCCACCTGATGGCAGTGGAGGTATCAGTGGACTTATTATGTTCATGGAACTGGATGATGTCCTTTGACAATTGGGCACTGAAGTCAAGATCTTTAAGGAAGGTAGAATTAAATCTCTTCCATCCTACTTTAGATGACAGTTGGTCTAGGCAAGCATGAAAAAAGAAATCAGACTATAGTCTGAGATGATGGCTATGTCAGTTCTGGTAGCTGTGATGTCTTCCACCCATTCTACTGAAGCCAGCCAGATGTCTATTCTGGAGAAGGTGCTATACAAGATAGAGAAGAAGAAATAGTCTCTCCCTTTGGGGTGGATTAGCTTTCTGGTATTTATGGTTCCAGTTTCTTTTGCCACGTCTTCCAGCACGGTGGGTGACTGGGTTCTGGGGCCAGCGGGAGGCCTACTCCAGTGTAGGAATTCATCTAACACTAGGTTTGTGTCTTCCCTACTTATCTTTGTCCCCTGTCTGACTCTACAAATTTTTGAGTGAGTCCCATGTAGAAGAAGGTGTCTGTTTGATTTTGACCATATATACAGGAGGTTGTGGTCTTCCTGCCCCACAGAGTTTCTACCTCAATGAGAAAACTCCCTTCTGGGTCTGTGTGTTGATTACCCATTATGGTTTCTGAGTGTGGCAACTGACAGCAAAGTCATGACTCCCCTCTAGTTTCCCTTCCCACCAACTCTGGCTGTCAATGCAGGTTGCCAGTAGCTCCAGTGAGAGTCATGTCTGCTGTGCTCTGGAGTTACATGAGGAACTCCATCTGCCCCATCTGTCACCTGAAATTCCCAACTTACTTGCCATGGGGTCAAGTAAACATCTCCATTTATGGGGGGTGGGGTGGAAAGTGCCAATATTCACAGAAGGGGAGTTTGACAAGCAAACAGAGAAGGGCACTATCATGCAGGATAATTCAACCTTTGCACAACTGTGTTGCATGATGGTTCTCTGCAGGTTGTGGTCAGGGTGTGCCTCCTAAGCCAATCCCCTCCCAAGTTGACATGACAGCTTTCCAGCAGTTTGGCAACAATAAGCTTTGCTTCCCTATTACAACCATTGACAGTACAGCATACCTTGAAATCCACCCCATTCCAACCCCGCAGTTCACATTTGCTTCTCCCAGCCTGGTGCCCTCCCAAGTCTGCCATGTTAAATTGAGAACTATGGTGTCTGGTTTAACTTGATCCAACTTATGGAATGTTAAATACCAAGGCCTCTGTCCCTAAATTTAACAAAGGTTCTGGCTATGCAGCTTCCTGAGTCAGTAGCCCCTGATCTGATATGAGGGACAAGTGGAGAGGAGGGTCCTCCAGAACAATTGGTGCTTTTGGGGAGTTTATATGAGTGAGTTCCCAGATTCCCTTCCTCACTACTCCCACCATCCCATTCTGAGCTGTTATGTGGAGGGCATCTAGGAAGCTACTAGTTCACTGGGTGCCCAAAGGGCTAGCCAAAGAGGATCACAAACCATAAACTGCAGTTTCAGTTCCAAGCAGGTACCTGTGAGGAAAAAAGGTTTAGTAAGCAATAAAGTCTAAGGATATCGGCTGACTCAGAGGGCTCAGGCAGTCAATGTCCATGTGTTGCTTGTAGCCGGTTGTTAATGGGAAAGATTCTGGTGCTACCAGTGGGCACTGGCAGGGGGATTACCCAGTCCAGGGTTCCCATGCCCAAGTCCCCCCTGGAGTCTTTTCCAGATGGCAATGAATCTGTTACTATGTCAGCCCAAAAATGCTGATAATCTGTTTCTTGCCTGGTCTCCAGGTTGTAAAGCTGCATATCTATTTGACATCTCTGGTACTGCAGTAGTGGAGACCAGATCCTTTTCCTGGCTGGCTCATTTACATGCAGGTTCTCCTGGAGAGTCTGAACCATGAGATAAAGAGCCAGACTCATTGCTTTTGTCTCTAGAGTTGTGCCCAGAGGGTCTCTGCCGCAGGATTGTTTTGATCTTGTAGTTAACCATGCCATATCTGGACTGTCCAGAGGGTTACAGGGAGGCAACGGCTTGTTTGGTTTCTGAATGTAAGGTTAAGTGTGCCTATAGGTTCAATGTATTAATGTCTGGGGTCATCCCAGAGTAGTCTTCAAAGACAGCAAAATGAGAAAAAAATGGGCGAACACCACTGGAACGTTCCTTTGTAATATTCTTTATTTTATCCACACATATCAAGTGCAACAGTTTCATGGCTGGCACCACTTCCTCAGGGCCACTGTGTTGGTCTGTGTAAACATATAAAAAATATGTTTTATTTACAATCATATTCTTAACATTTTGAATCCTAAATTTTCAGTAAACATCAACAGGCAAACCATCATTCCCTTTACGGAGATTCAAACATGGTAACTAGACTTCTATCACTATGTGACACTTATTTACATCAAAACCAGCACACCAATAAGCAAACCCCCAGAATGAATCCCCAAATCCATAAAACTTATATGTGAAAAAAGCAGGGTAATGGAATATCATAAATTTACTCTATTCAATTAGCTCTATTGTCACAGTTGTGCTACCTTAAAAAACATTTGTTTTTAATTTGTGTGCTTTCTTTTGCAAGCCAGAGTGCATTAATTTATTTCTGTTAACTTTTCAGTGTTCTATATTCTACGTAAGGATGCCAGTCCACTGTTCTCATTCTGTAAAAATATGTAAATGACTACATGAGACTACATGAAAGAAAGAATTGTCGCGTATCTAGAGGCCAGAAGGGCACAGGACCCTAGGCAGCATGGGTTCACAGCGGGAAGGTCATGCCAGACGAATCTGATAGATTTCTTTGACTGGGTGACCAAAGTAGTAGATCAGGGAGGGGCTGTGGACATGGCCTACCTAGACTTTAGCAAGGCATTTGACACAGTCCCACACAAAAGATTAATATATAAGTTAGCCAGCCTGGGAGTGGGTCCCAAGATGACAGCCTGGGTAAGGTGGCTTGGAGAATAGGACACAGAGGTAATAGTAAATGGAGTCCACTCAGAAGAAAGGAGAGGTTACTAGCTGGCAATCGCGAGGGTTCAGATAGGGATCAGTCCTCTCTCAATGTCTTATGTTTACTACTGCAGAAGGACTGGAAGGAAAAAGTATGTCTCTTTGCAGATGACACTAAGATCTGCAACAGAGTTGATGCACAGGGTGGGTGGAAAGGATGAGAAGGGACTTGGCAAGGTTAGGAGGAATGGTCAAATGTATGGCAGCTTAGATTCAATGCTAAGAAGTGTAAGGTAATGCACCTGGAAACAAAAACCCAGGGAAGAGTACACAATGGGGGTGAGATACTAACAACAACAAAATGGAAAGGGACCTGGGGTAGTCATATCAGATGACCTAAAGGTGGGCAAGCAATGTGAGAAGGCAGCAAGGAGGGCTGGGGATACTGGGATGCATAGGGAGAGGTATCACCAGTAGAAAACAGGAAGTTATCATCCCTCTGTACAGACAGCTGTTGAGACCCCATCTGGAGTACGTGTGCAGTTCTGGAGACCCAATCTCCAAAAGACATAGACAGGATGGAAGCTGTCCAGAGAGGCAACTAAATGGTGCAGGGTCTGCAAATCGGAGGACATATGAAGAGAGACTTAAGGAGCCTGAATATGTATAGCCTCGAGGAAAGGAGGAGAGGGGGACATGATAGAAACTTTCAAGCACCTCAAGGAATCAACAAAGTCCAAGAGGGTAGCATCTTTCAAAAAAAGTGTGCAAGAACAAGAGGCACAATTTGAAGATAGAGGGGCAGCTCAGAGGTAATTTAAGGAAGTATTTTTCACAGAGAGGGTTGTGGATGCATGGAATGGCCTTCCAGAGGAGGTTGTGGAGTCAAAATCAGTGGTGGAATTCAAGCATGCATGGGATAGTCATAAGGCAATTCTGGGGGGTGGGGGTAGGAAGAAGTAGGCTGCTGGTTAACTAGGATCTGCAGCTTATCCAGTAGGTAGGGAAATGGGCAGACTGGGTGGGCCAAGCGGTCCTTATCTGCCGTCAAATTCTATGTTTCTATGTTTCTATGTTTCTATGAGATAGTATTCGCTTTATACATATTTTTCAACCATAGTACAGTCTGTTTTAAACACAAAGTTCTACCACATTTGAGTTCCCTATGTAAAAAGTAATCATGCTCAAAGTCAGAAATAGACATAATATTACTTGATTAATTTCAGGAGTACATAAAGTAAAGCTCCTCACATCTCAAAAGAAGAAATTCATTTCTCCTTGTTTAAATTTACATTTATATTTTACCACTTCCACACTTTTCCCTATTTGGGGTTTAAAAACAGAAAGTTTAAGCATATGCCTTCATATGCCTTCAAATATTAAAAAAAAAAGACCAGAGAATACTCTTAGAAGTGCTTACCAGAGGTGCAGAGTAGCGTGCCTCAAACTGACTCCCAGTGTAAGGAGTGTCTGCTGGCTTAGCATGCTCAGTTCAATACTGAATTACATTGGGGCGAAGCTAGACCCAGTGGCCAGATTCTCTGTGATGCACCATCCTCCTGAGCTACTTGCTTTCCAATGCTGTATTCCCACAAAGAGTTGGCTAGTAAAGCTTCCTGCAGAGAGAGCTCTAATATCACCTTGGATGTATCCGCCCTCCACTGCAATGCAGTATTTAACTGAGCATGCTCGTCCAGTAGTAAGACTGGGGTCTACTGGCTTCAATGTCAGCCCAAGCGAATAGTCCATGTGGGGGGGGGGGTGCCCAGGCTTTTACAGGATGAACCTAGGTCCCCTGCAGGAAAAGGTGGAGATCCAACACCCCAGACAAAATCCTTAATGGCTGACACTATGTTGAGAAGGTGACAGATTCAGAACTGGTTTTGGATGTATGCAGCTCTGGCCATACAATGTCCAAAAGCAATATCCAAGAGTGGGGTGAGGTAGAGCCCTAAATACACTCTAGTAAGTCAGATTTATAGGCATAAAGGGACAGGGGTGTTCACATAATAGTATTCCTGATCAGTGTGGCCCAAAGGTAACTGGTAGGATGCTGTAGTGAAGATACAAATGCCTTTTGATGAATTATGCAGAGCCCATGCTCCTGTTTATCCTTATAATTAATTGAAAGTGCTAAAAAGAACTTTTACAACTAAGCCTGTCTCCACAGTAAAGGGACTGCATATGAATTGCCACTCCCTGAGTTATGTGATCTTTTATGATACTGTACATATGCGCATTACTGTCTTTGGGGAGAGTGTGAAGCATATGGCAGCTGTGCTGTGCTTAATTGCAAGGGGACTCCAAAGGAGCCAAACATCCTATTTCCTCTAGACACAGCAGTTACCCTGGGTCATAGCCACCCCCATCAGAGAATATGCATGTATCAGCTGGCAGGCTGAAGGGGAGGTTAAACAGTGGATTCCCAATCCAAGATTTTTAGTCTGCAAATGGAAAAGTGGGACTAAATGTGCTGAGTCTTAAGTTGTATGAACAGGAGGTGAAAGGTGATCTTTTCATCCAAAAGGCAGAATTGGTATTTGGAGCGCACATGGTAGTTGTGCTGTGAGAAAAGCAGGAGGAATTCTGTGAGTGGAACAGAAAAGTACAGTGTGCAGGCCTTGGGCACTAGCAGTGCAGAAATAAATGTAGTGCCACATTGCAGGAAGTGTACATATAACATTTCTGCCTGGCTACAAGTGAAACAGCCACATGAGATAACATCTGCATGTGACCAGCCAGGAAACCTGGGTTTGTCACAGAACACAGCTGACTGGTTCCACAGCTACCTCATCAATCGCTGCCAGCATAAGAAGACAGATAAATCTTTGTCTGACATTAGGGGAGTATCCATAGGTATACTACAGGGCTGTATCTTGGGCCCAATCCTATTTTGCCCATTTTTAAATTGGCTGCCTGATGCCTGTCAGACAGGCAACATACTCCACTATGCCAATGATGCAGTCATCTGTTCCAAAAACCCTGACCTTGACAGCCTCACTCCCACTCTACAAAGTAACTTTTGGTCACTTGAAAGCTGATTCTCCAACAAGAAACTGATCTTCAATTACAAAAAAAAATCGAAGATCAGGCCGTTCTCTAGCCTCCCACACATGAAGAAAGTCCCATCCTTTGTCATCTGTAATGGCCAAGGACAAAACCTTGAACAGCTGGAGACCTTCAAATACCTTGTAGTAACTCTGGATGACATCTCATTTTTGCACCCCATGTTGACAATCTGGTGGCCATAGTTAACAGAAGACTGGGTGCCCTCTACTGTAACAGGAACAATCTCACTGGGGATGCTAGATGCCTTATTGTGGCCAGCTCCATTCTGCCACTTACAGATTATGGGTTTCTGTCTATGCAGCTGTCTCTGACAAAGTGCTAAACAGAGTAAAGCTGATCTGTGATAATGCATGCCACTTTGTACTTCATGAAGATAACCACACTCATAGTTGTGCCCTTCAAGTAATCACTAACCATCTACCTTTATTCAACAGCATAAAGTTCCAGACCTGCTCACTAGACAAAAAGGTACTCTTGGGTCTAACACCCCCTGTTTACCAAATTGCTTCCACACTGTCTCCAACCAATATAACACCAGGATCAAGGCCAGAACTGCCTTTGAGCCACCTTCCCAGCATACTCAGTTGGGAAAGCTATCATTTGCTGTTAGGATAGCTAACTGGTTAAATGAATTACCTGATACACTGCTGAATCTTCCCAAGACTAATAAGTTTTAGAAATCTTTGTGGTCTACCTTTGCAGTCCAATGCAATTGTAGCTGTTAAACTGTTTTATTCAGTTTTCCTCTGTATGTAACCTATGACTTTTTGTACAATAATCTGTAGAGAACTCAGCACCAGAAGCTTCAACTCATGGCTGAAGGAATGGTGCAGAGAAGAAGGGTTCAGCTACATTGGGGACTGGGGACCCACCTGGGAGGATAAGGGCCTATACAGGGGAGATGGCCTGCATCTATCCAGAAGGGAAACCACAGTCCTCAGTGAATTGCTTAAATGTCACTTCAATGAACATTAAACTTGCCAAGGGTGGTGGCAGAAGGAATTAGAGAGTTGGAAACTGCTTCCCCCCACCGGCTGAAGCAGAGAGTAAGGAGAACCTGAGTGGATAGGACTCCCACAGGGTGCAAACTAATAAAGGATGCAGGGTGGTAGAGATAAAGAGAAAAGGAAAGGGAGCACTAAAAAAAAGAGGTGGGAAGGAGGGAGGTCAAAAAGGAGAAAAGGGGGGCAACAAACAGAGTGGAAACAAAATCTGGAAGGCCATATGTGCAAATGCTAGAAACCTGGGAAATAGGACTCCAGACCTAGAGGCCATCATGACAGAGGCTGACCTGGATATTTTGGCCATTACTGAGCCATGGTGCATTGAAAACCATGACTGGGACATGGCCATACCAGGCTATACTCTGTTTAGGAATGACCGAGTGGGAAAAAAAGGAGGAGGAGGTGTTGTTCTTTATGTGAGGGAAAGCATGACAGCCAGAGAGATACAGAGAATTCAGGGGAAGGCAGAGGTACTGTGAGTCACCCTGGATATGGGGAATGGAGCCACTATTAACACTAGAATGATCTACAGACCTTAAGCACATGGGGAGGAATTAAATAAAGTACCGGCAGAAGTCATTGGCTAGATGGCAGAAAAGGGGGAGGTGCTGCTGGTGGGGGACTTCAACCTGCCAGGTGTGGATTGGAGACTCCCAACAGTAGCTTCAGCTAGAAGCAGGAACATCCTGGACTCTCTACAGGAGGCATTCCTCAGGCCACTAGTCAGTGAATGATCTCATGATGGGCCAGTACTGAACCTGGTACTCACTAACTGATACAGTGTTGCAGATGTCAAGGTGGGATGCCACTTGGTGACCAGTGATCACCATACGTTGTGGTTCAATAAAAGGATGTTGCAGAATCAAACCACATAAGGATGAGGGTCCTGGATTTCAGAAAGGCAGATATTAAAAAGATGGGTGAATGCCTCAGGGATGACCTAGCAGGATTGGTTGACATGAGTGGGGTGGAGGAACAGTGGGTGAAGATAAAAGGGAGCACAGTAAAGGCAAAAAACCTCTGCATTAAACAATGGAGCACAGACAAGAGGAAAAAGAGACTGCTGTGGTTCTCAAAAGAGGTGGCTGAAAAGGTAAAAGCTAAAAGGGTAGCATTTAAATGGTATAAGAAGATGCAGAGGGAGGAGGATTGGAAGGTGTATCAGGGGAAACAGATGGAAGCAGAGAAAGCAGTAAGGAGTACAAAGGTGCAAACTGATGAAAGAATAGCCCAGGAGGTAATGAAAGGAGAAAGTATATTTTTTTAGATATGTAAGTGAAAAGAGGAAGACTGGGCTGGGATTGTAAGGTTAAAAAGGGAAGGTGGGGACTGTGCAGAGGGGGGCCAGGAAAAGGCAGACATCCTGAACAAATACTTTTGTTCAGTGTTCACAGAGGGAGGAGAAGGGGAGGAGCCACAAAAGTAACAAAAAGCTTTACAGGGAGGAAGGTAGGTGGACACTAGTCATTTTTTGAAGATGAGAGATCTGCAGGGACTTGCTAATCTGAAGGTGGACAAAAAACAGGGCCAGATGGGATACATCCAAGGGTATTGAGGGAGCTCAGGGAAATACTGGCTGTACCTATGAAAGTTCCATTTAACATCTCACTGGAAACAGGAGGAGTTCTGGACAACTGGAGGAGGGAAGATGTACAGGTAGTCCCACTGCACAAAAGTGGTAGCTGGGAAAAGGCTGGCAATTTTAGGCCAGTCAGCCTGACACTGGTGATGGGGAAGTTAATGAAATCACTGCTGAAAGAAAGAATTGTGTAAAATCTTGAACCCAGTGGGTTTCAAGAACCAAATCAGCATGGTTTCAAGGGGAAGGGGGGTCATGTCAAATGAATCTGATCGATTTCTTTGACTGGAAGACCAAGGAACTAGATCAGGGTGGAGTAGTGGATGTGGCCTACTTAGATTTCAGTAAAGTGTTCAATACCATTCCACATCGGAGACTAGTAAGCAAGCTGAGTAGCTTTTAGGAGTGGGTCCAAAGGTGGTAAACTGCATACGAAATTGGTTGTGGGATAGGTAACAGAGGGTGGTAGTAAACAAGTTCACTCCAAGGAAGGGAGGATGACCAGCGGGGTGCCATATTGATCAGTGCTGGGACCGGTCCTCTTTATTGTCTTTATATCTGACTTTGCAGAGGATCTGGAAGGGAAGGTCTGCCTGTTTGTAGATGACACCAAAATCTGCAACCTGGTTGACACTCGGGGGGGGGGGGTGAGTAGAAAGAATGGGCAGAGACCTGAGAAAACTAGAGGAGTGGTCAAGGGTATTAGCAGCTGGGTTTCAATGCGAAAAAGTGCAAAATAATGCACTTAGGGCACAGAAACACAGGGGCAGAGTACAAAATGGGTGGATTGGTATTGATGACCACCAAGCAAGAAAGAGACCTGGGGGTGATCATATTGGATGACCTAAAGTTGGTCAGGCAGTGTGACAAGGCAGTATGGAAGGCAAGAGGGATGCTGAGGTATACAAAGAGGAGTATCACCAGCAGAAAGAGGGACATGTTGTTGCCTCTGTATAGATTACTGGTAAGACCCCACCTAGAGTAGTGTGACCAGTTCTGGAGACCATATCTCCTGAAGGGTATAGACAAAGTGGAGGCAGTCCAGAGGAGGGCAACTAAAATGATGCAGGGTCTGCATCAAAAGCCTTATGAGGAGAGACTGAAGGACCCCAGAATGTACATCCTGGAACACAGGAGGAAGAGGGGAGATATTATAGAGACTTTTAAATACCTCAGGAGGGGCCGGCCTGGTGGCTATGAGGGTTAAGGCACTGGATGCCACACCTTGTGCCATGCTGGTGACCTGGGTTCAGGAATGAGCCCGAGCTGCCTGGGGGTGGCAGGGGAGACAGAGGATTGAGCATCCGGAGGACTGCTCTCCTCTCTCAGGGGAGGCAGGGTTTGCCATCCCGCTATTCAAGTCACCCTCTAGTGATGGCTAGAGGGAGATGAGAGTTGGGAGACAAGTCACTGATGCACAGTGTTGGTGGGGAGGGGGAGCGGGAGAAAAATGGAGGAAAACGGAGCTGATAGGCTCCATGATGGCCCCATCAGCACCTGTTCTGACTCCCCGACATCTGGATATTTGTCTGGAGGTAGGAGAAAGACAGTGCCCATTCACCTTGGCCCTGTCATGGGGGAGTGAACCCATGGGGGATCAGAGGGCAGGTTGGATTGGGAGCGGTGGTGGCAGAGACCAAGTCCCCTCCCAGGGAGGGTCAGGAGCTGCCTGCCAAGCTCCCAAGGAGGATAAACATGTAATAGAAAAAAACTACCTCAAGGGGGTAAATAAGGTACAGTTGGGGAGCATTTTTGAGAAGAATAGGTGCTGGAGAACAAGAGGACATGCTATGAAACTGGAGGGGGTAGATTCAGGAGAGATGTGAGGAAGTACTTCTTCACAGAAAGAGTGGTGGATTATTAGAACAGCCTTCCAGCAGAAGTGGTGGTGGGAAAAAATGGGGTTCAAGAATGCATGGGATGAGCACAAAGGATTCATAGTGGAAAGGAAGAGGGAGGGAAAAAGAGCTGCAGATCGGGCTTGGTTTGATGTAATAATTTAGGTAGGGAGAAATGGGAAGACTGGGTGGGCCAAGCGGTTCTTATCTGCCATCAGGTTTTATGTTTCTTTGTTTCTATCTATGAATTTTTTTCAAAACTGCATGTAATTGTTCTGTCTTTAGTGTTTTGAGCCTGACTCTATTGTATTTTCCTCTGGAACTGCTTATTGTATTTGTAATGTTCATTTTTATTTATTAAAAAGTTTCACCAGGAAGACATACTGAGCAAAACTGCTTATTTCCATATGTGTCCTGGGGGAAGGAAAATGGGGATGGTACAGCAAAGAATTAGGGTAACAGTAACAAATAAGCAGTAAGTGCATTTACAAAGGTTACAAGGAATTAATATACAATAGCTTAGGATACAAGTGATACATGTAGACATACAAGCAGGGATTACACTGATTTCAATGACTTCAGAGATATTAAATTGATTACTAACAGTTGTACATAATAAGTGCTTGAACAGGTCATTTCATGGTTAAAAGGGCAGGGCAAAGTAGGTGGAGCCAGTGTAGGGTCATAGAGGTAACTGAAGGAGGAGCCAGGTGAATTAGGTACAGTTGCATGGGGGGATGAATCAGCACATGAGAGAGGGTAGGGAGCAAATTGAGGAAGCATTTCAAATGTCAGTGGGAATCGAGTTCCAGAGCTTGAGAAAGTGATAGAAGAAGAATGCCTGGCCAGTAGCATTTGTGACTATGTATCTGACGTGGAACATTTGTAAAGGAGTTCTTGTGCTGAAAAGTAATTTCTGAAGTTTTCAATACGTACATACATAAATGAAGAGCTTGAAACCAGAAGGGTTCCTATTGGTTAGTGATGGTATCATCAAGCACATGTAGATACAGGTGACAAAATCTACTATATATAGTAGGACTGCAGCACAGATTTCTCTCACTCCGTCCACATGAGTGGTGGCTGAACCTTGTCATGTGGAGAGCTGTGTAAATGTCTGATCATTGCTCACCATGGAGAGGAGGTAGGACATTTCTCTTGGTGTCTTACAAATGGGGAAATGGTGACAGCACAGCACTCAGCTTCTCATTTCAGCTGGTGTAACCACTACAATGACAGTTACAACTGGAGTGATGCATACAGAGGTGGAAGGAAAAGTGGTGCAGGCACTGGGTCAAAGAAGTGGGATCTGGCAAGAGTGATTGGTACAGCTGTGTCCCATGTCAGAGAAGGGAGACAGGGTAGTGGATGTGTGCAGTGCAGCTGGGTCCTGCAATGTAAAAAAAGCCAATTAAGGGGCAGAGACACTGAACTCATATGGCTGTGTGAGCCATGCTGCGATGAGATGTTGGAGGATGATCAGAGAAACCCCAATCCTGTTTACCCATACCAGCCCCATGGTTCAAGGTTGTGGAGGAGATACTGTAGCTATACACACTCTAATATGTGGCACGAGCCTGAAGATCCCACTCACTCTCTGGCCAGAGACAACACAAAGCCAATTTTAGACTCACCTGTCTATGCTGAACATGCAGTGAAGCAGCCAGCGGTGGAGGAAATGGATCAGAAGCCCAAGGGAGAAGCTGGTGGTGTAGAGAAGGAAGCCAGAGAAAGCATAAAAGTGAAGAGCTGGATACTTGCCCCACATTCAGCACCAAGCATGAACTGGTTGAGGAAGGAGCTGGTTCAGGTGCAGGTTCGAGTAAAGAGCCAAAACCCTTCCAGATTTTATTTAATTTATTGAGTTTTGTTGACCCGGTAGGCCCACTGAGACTAGAAGTCCATTTTTCAGGGGTGACCTTGGGGGGGGGTACAGATGGTAACCAACTGAGATTCAACCAGATTAAGCTATTGGTGGTATTTTTAGTTGAATGGGTGAAATTTGTCCAGGACACCAGGGAAATTCCTCTACTCTGCCAGCAGGGGGCTTGACTTCCTGTAAGCGGAATGAAGGAGCCCAGTTCTGCTGGGGAGCCAGCTGAGATGGATGTGGAGGAGGCTATGGGTCAGGTTTCAACCCCGGCTTCTACCTCAAATGAGCCTGGAATCTTTTTTGAAGGTCATAGACCCAAATGAATTTGAGAGAATCCTACAAAATGCACCACAGAGTGAACCTCAGGCATTGCACATTACAGTTTCTACAGCTGCACAGATGGATACAGATCTAAATGATAAAAACACCGTAGATAGCCATAAAATGATGCTGGAGGAAGAAAAACTACATGGAATGACACGATCAGTTACAGAAAGCAATGGAGCTATTGCAGCAGACTGAGGGAAGGAATGAATTATCAATGGCCCTGCCTAGCAACGGAGCCAGCCCTGACAGTAAACAACAGGCAACAGTGCAAAGAGTATCAGGAGATCGAGTTCCAGCCCAGAGAAAAACACAGGTACCCACTTCTCCTATTATTTACCAGACTGTACCTTTTGACCAGTCCAGTGTTACAATTTTTACTTTTTCTGGGGCTCAGAAGAAAGAAGACAAGACAGGGAGCGAGCTCTTGCTCTTTAGACAGCCAGGTATTAGCTTCCCTCCCCTGTCCTGGCAATCACAGCTGGTACCACAATTTGTGAGCAATACATCCTCCCAAAGTGGCTCTATGCATGCTAAGTCAAAGGGCATAATGGACAAGGTGTAGCAAACATCTAATGCTGACAAAAATAAACCAGTATCTGAAACAGCTTTACAGGTGCAGGAACACTCCATTCAACAGGAGGTGGCATATCAGTCTGAGATAAACTCTGACCATGAACAACAGTCAGCAGCATTTACTAGTAAAGGGATAAAGTTGGGAATGGCACAAACATGGGCTCTGATCCCTGGCCTAAGACTCCCCAATAATGCTGAATTATTGTGTAAAATGGGGAATGGAGCCACACTGCACTCAGATATATCTCCAGAGCCCCTGGAGGCTGAACTGGCAAAAAAAAAAAAATTAGCTTTGCTGAAAATCCTTGGGGAAGAGGATGCACACTTTAAAAAAAATCAGATGAAGCCAGAAGAAAAAAGGGACAGTGTAGTCCCTGTCCCATAGAAATATTCCTCCAGTTGCTGGTGATAGTAATAAAAAAATCTGATGGAGACCCCTGGCACAGTGGAACAGAAAGGATGTACCAACAGAAGAGTGAAATCATGTCAGCCAAATCCCCCACAGTGATGTTTTCACCAAGTTTTGAAAATGTCGCTGTCAGGGACCCGCTGGCGAAATTTGGCCCTTTTGTCAAGTGTTGCCCCCACTTTGCATTAACTCCAACTTGGAGTTAAAAATCCATGGGGGGGGGGCACAGCCCCTGATAGAAAAATGGACTGATGTCTGACAGGCGAGATTTTGACTGTCGACATTGGGTTCATTGCTATGCCGAACATCGACAACATTGTTGTCACGTCGGCATAGGTAAACCTGGCAGAATGAAACTGCAGCTGCAGCTATACAAACAGTTTTTGAATTGCTTTCTACTCCTAATGCCATGAAACCTTGGATGGATTTTGCCCTTAAAGGGGCTGGATAGATGCAAACAAAAAGGGTTACTGGATTCCTGACCCAACATGAGACTCTAGTTCCATATCACAGGCCACAGCTTCCCCAGAATGGTGCCCCTAAGTGGCAACAACATCTCAAATTCTTCCCCAACCAGCAAACGATGTGGTAGTCTCCCAGGGTGGACCCTCCCATGTAGAGCACAATACCTCTCAAGTCAAATGTTGGCCCTTCTTCAGACTCTGCAGGAACATCAGTACCTACTACAAATGACAAATCAAATGTTATCTTAGCTGCAGCAAAAGAGAATGAAGTGGGGAACCAGATCCCCCAGCACAGTAATCCTCGTACATCAGGGGCAGCACATACAGGTCAGGGGACCCCTGAAACTCAAGAGCCTCATACTGTAGCTCTGACCAGACTCCTCAATCCGAACCTCCTGCTAGACCTTTCTTGTCAGAACTTTTTAAAACAAATAAGACTGAATCTCTTCCCAGGAGGCACGCTGTCAGGCTTAAGTATAAAGGTGGGTTGGACCCCCCATCCAGACAGGCAATATGTGAGGAAAACTCTGATCAAAGATTCCTTAAATTTTTTGCCAGCTGATGTTTTTGCCTTCATCCACATTTCAGGAGAGGACACCTTTGATACCAGCTTCCATTCTGCTCATCTCCTGGAGACTTCTGGTTTAAGAATAATCAACTCAAATTCTGTCCTTTGTGGACACCATTTGTTGCTATCCTGCTCACAAAACCCCTTATCAAGATGGTTACCATTATGTTCTGTAACAAGAGTGTTCCAGTGGGGGATATTTATCACTGGCTGCAGCAAAAGTGTGAGGTCCTCAGTGCCCCTGAGACCATTCTGGATGGGGAACAATTTGGACGGGAGGTTGGAGGTTCAAAGTAAAACTACGACAAACCGACGATGGATTAACATACATCCCAAACTGCTTCTTCTTGGGTCGTGATCGAGGGGTCTGCTTCTACCCTGGGCAACCTAAGGCTTGTTATCGGTGTGGGTCCAGAACACGCTTATCAAGTGTGTGTGACAAACTCCATTGCAGTTTATGCAATGAGGTGGGACACATCAGTTCACAGTGTGTCAATCATTCTAGATGTAATCTGTGTGAAGAATTAGGACATCTTTACCAGAAGTGCCCATGCGCATCATCCAACAAAACTCATGACTTGGATCTGGAAGATCTTGTCAACAAGGTACAAGCAGATCTAAATACATCCTTCAAACATCCACCTCTACCACCTCCGAAATCATCAATCACTACATGTCAGGAACCTCAGACCTCAGAACCTTGAAACCCAGAACCTTTTCCAAAAGACTGGAACTCAGGACAACATCACTCCATCCATGGCAGGGGACCTTGTCCCAGCATTATTGACCTCAGTTTGTTACTCAGACATTTATTTAGTTTCTGTTTACTGGGTGAGTGCACTAGCCAAAAGATGACTATTTTCAGGCATGACCAGGGAGAGTACAGAACATATTAACATACATAACATTCTATAGGTACATTAACAGCTTAAGCACAGCTTTGTACAAGACAGCAATAAGTATAACTTAGTACAGGCCAGAAGAACATGATATTTGGACATCTTTACCAGATTAATAAACAAATTAGCCAGCCTGGGAGTGGGTCCCAGGGTGGTAGCCTGGGTAAAACACTGGCTGGACAACAGGACACAGCGGGTAGTAGTAAATGGAGTCCACAGTGAAGAAAGGAGGGTTACTAGTGGGGTACCACAGGGTTCAGTACTGGGGCCAGTCCTTTTTAATGTCTTTATAAGTGACATTGCAGAGGGACTGGAAGGGAAAGTATGTCTCTTTGCAGATGACACAAAGATCTGCAACAGGGTTGATACGCAAGGTGGGGTGGAAAGGATGAAAAGGGACTTGTCAAGGTTGGAGGAATGGTCAAATGTATGGCAGCATAGATTCAATGCTAAGAAGTGCAAAGTAATGCACCTGGGAAACAAAAACCCAGGGTAAGAGTACACAATGGGGGGGGGGTGAGATACTGACAACAACAAAAATGGAAAGGGACCTGGGGGTAGTGATATCAGATGACCTGAAGGTGGGCCAACAATGTGAGAAGGCAGTAAGGAGGGCTGGGGGGATACTGGGATGCATAGAGAGAGGCATCACCAGTAGAAAACAAGATGTTATTGGCCCTTTGCACAGACAGTTGGTAAGACCACATCTGGAGTACTGTGTACAGTTCTGGAGACCCCATCTCTGCAAAGACATAGACAGGGTGGAGGCTGTCCAGAGGAGGGCAACCAAAATGGTGCAGGGTCTGCACCAGAAGATATATGAAGAATGACTAAAGGAGCTTAAGATGTATAGCCTCTAGGAAAGGGGGAAGGGGGGCACATGATAGAAACTTTCAAATACCTCAAGGGAATCAACAAAGTCCAAGAGGGTAGCATCTTTCAGAAAAAGAGATGTGCAAGAACAAGGGGGCACAATTTGAAGATAGGGGGGATGGCTCAGAGGTAATGTGAGGAAGTATTTCTTCACAGAGAGGGTTGTAGATGCATGGAACAGCCTTTCTGAGGAGGCCATAGAGTCAAAAACAGTGGAAGAATTCAAGAATGCATGGGACAGGCATAAGGCAATTCTAGTGGGGGGTAGGAGAAAGTAGGATCTTGGTTAAAGGATCTGCAGCTTATCCGTTAGGTAGGAAAATGGGCAGACTAGGTGGGCCAAGAGGTCCTTATCCGCCATCAAATTCTATGTTTCAATGTTTCTATATACATGACATTTTACAGTACTTAACCACATTACATATTGCTTGGTATAGACCACAGCACATAGAATGCAACAACATATAGAGCAAGATATTCAGGAAAACAGAAGACTTTTGACTGCAGGATGAATTGGAGAAAGACAAGAAGGACGTAGTAGAGATCAAGTGGGATCGAAACAAGTGCATGGGTCTGACTGGGATAGATAACTCCGTAATTTTATTTTAAAGTGGCTGTGAGATGCAGACTGCTTTAGATCTAAGGGAAGAGTATTCCAAATCTGAGGAGCTGTATACTTAAACCCACCAGCACCATTTGAGGTGTGACACCTGGGAACATTTAGTAGTGTTTTGTCAGCAGATCGTAGCCCATGGGAGGGGTTGGCAGGAATAAGTAGTGTTCCGAGGGATGCTGGGGTGTTAAGCCTGATGACTGAGTCACATAAGGAGCCAAGGTAGTATTGCCTGGATGCAGAGGGAGAGAGCCACTCCAGATCACTGTAGAGCTGACAGCGGTGCTTCATTCGAGAGGATGAAGATGCATACTGACAAATATTATTGTATGTGATGTCCCATTTCAACAGTGAAGTTTTATGTGCAGCAGTAAGGATAGGTGAGCAGTAGGTTAGTGCAGGGAGTAATACCCCTGTGGCAATGGCTAACTTAGTGGATGGAGTTAGCATGTAGCTAGTCTTGTAAGCAACTCCCAGTCTACTATTGATTGTTTTATAGGTGGAATGAATGTGAAGGTTTAGATCCAGAGATTGATCAAGCATAACACCAAGGTAGTTGAAAGACATGACAGTCTCAAATTTAGACCCTTCAAGGTCAAGGTCATGGATCATTAGGGGCGATGTGCTAGTTCTGATTTTCGGGGTAGATCTAGGAGCATAGCTTTCATTTTTTTAGCATTAAGTACTAGTCTGTTGTCCTATAACCAGTTTTGAATGTTCCCAAAGTCAGTGGAAAGGGATGAGTTCAGGCTGTCGATTGAGGCTGAGCTGATGGAAATGACAAGATCGTATGCATATAAAAGAGAAGAGCAAGTTTGTAGGACATCAGGAATATTGTTTATAAACAATGAGAAAAGGAGTGGACCCAGGATTGACCATTGTGGAACACCAATGTTGATTGTAGTACTGTCTGATATAGTGGAGTTGAATTTCAATGGGTTCTTTTCGATAAGTAGCTCCAATACCAGTTTACAACAAGAGTCGAGAAACACATGTGTCGAAGGGTAGACAGAAGCAGGGGATAATCCACAAGATCAAAGGCCTTGGTAAAGTCAATAAAAACAGCCCCGGTAAGTCGGCCAGAGTCCATATTGGAGAGTATATCCAAGGTGAGTTTTAGTAGTGCAGTGGTTGTACTATGGTGTTTCCTGAAGCCATTCTGGGAGATGGAGAGAAGATTGTAATTCGCTAGGAAGTCAAGTGTTTGAGCAGCTACGAGCTTCTCAAGTATCTTGCTCAGCACCGAGAGAATAGCAATTGGTCTGTAATTATGCATATCCTTCCTATCACCTTTTTTAAAGACAGGGGTTATCCTAGCAATTTTCCAAAGATCTGAGACCACACCACAGCAAAGGGATAATGTGTATATTTTAGTTAGAGGTGAGGCAATGAATGGTGCAGCTAGCTTAAGTAGAAGAGGTTCCAGGGAATCAGACCCTAGGCTTGTATTGTCCGAGATAGTAATCAATTGTTTAAGGACCTCTGCCCTAGTTATAGCTTTGAAGTAGAACTGCAGAGGCTGCATGGACCCTAGGGATGATGTAGATGCAGAGGGTTCAAATTGGTTGTTAGAGCTCACAGGTTGGAACGATGCGGCCAGAGATGGAAAAGAAGAGGTACACAGTGACAGATCAGAAAACATACAGTTAAAAGCATTCGCAATGGTATTAGGATCATTAGAGTGAACACCATTGAATACCATATCTATAGGGGTAGTGGCTTGTGAGGCCCCAAGAAAAGTCATTATATGGGCCCAGAATTTCCATGGGTCATGGGTGGAGCTGGATAGTAGGTCCTTGCAATACTTGCTTTTAGCTTTGTGTATTTGTTTTTTGCAGTAATTTCTTTGAGCTTTGTATGTATTGAAATCAGCAAGCTGGCCAGAAAGTTTATAGCTCTTCCAGAGTGTATCCCTAGGTCGCAGTTCAGTAAACAGGTCTTTTTGTAGCCACTGAGTTTGCTTCCCTCTTATTCTTCTAGTAACTTGTGGCGTATGTTTGCTCTGGACAGCAGTGAATTCATTGAGGAGGCTATGCAATGTGTTTTCAATTCTACTAGCAAGATAGATCCCTGACCAATCAATGTCTGCAACATCACAAAGGAAGGCATTTACATCCAAGTTTGCAAAGTAAGTAAAGGTTACACAACGAGGTGGAGGGGATGGTGGGGCACCAGAGGCCCAGATGCGGAAAGCTGGAGAATGATCAGTTATCTCATCTGCCAGGATACCCAATGTAGACACATCCTCCAAATGGTTTGTGAGTACCCAGTCCAATAAGGTTCCTGGTTTAGGTGGAGTAGGTGTTCTGGTAGCCTCATTAATCATCTGGTGTAGGTTAAAGCTCTGCACTAATGATGAATAAGTGATCAAGACAGACCCTCCTGAGGTGGCTCTCCCCCCAACAGGAACAAACAGTCCTACGAAACAGATCATCCATAAGGACAAAAAAGAAGAAATACCACAACCCTATGACAGTGACAACCCTTTTGGAGTCCTAGCCAGCACTTCATGGGGGGAATCTGAAATGGAAGAAGAACCACCTACTACAGACATGGACACTGCTCCCTTTCAGCAACAGGAGCAGCTTTATATGTGGAAGAAGAAGAGAAGAAAGAAAAAATAGGACATGTTCTATTTCTGATCATATTCTCTTTGTCTTTATAAATGCATAATGTCACTCTAGAGTCTATAAACTGTCATAGTTTATTGAATACACAGAATAGACAGGCTGTATTCCAGCTTCTCCACAATATGAGACTGGGCATTATTTTAGTCCAGGAGACATGGATGACCACAATCACCCAGATGTCGACCTTTATATATCTGAATGGCCATGGGGTCCCTCATATTGGTCTTTCGGCATGGACAGGGCTGATGGGATGAGATTTCTGTTTTCTGTAAATAACTTTTCATTTTTCTGGCTAGTGGACCTGATCCAGGGATGGGCTTTAATCATTGGTGAGTATTGGGATGGGGATCCGTGTAGGCTCATTAACATTTACAGGACACAGTCCAAAGCGGATAGGGTAGAACTATTTGATAAAATCCAACCTTACCTTGCCACTGCAAAAGCTGTGATTCTGAGGGGTGATTTGAATTGTACTTTGAAGATCCCTAGATTCCAAGCCACCCTATCTAAGGTTTATTGTGATTCCTTAGCCTTTAAAAATTGTGTCTTAACTGCAGATTTAACCAACTGTAATGATTTGATTAAACCAAAAACCCTTTTACTTACAAAAGAACCCAATTCACAACTATTATTGATTATATATTTTTTTCTGGACATTTTAAGATTCACTCCACAGTTTTATGCCCAGTGGAGTTTTTGGACCATGTCATGGTCTGCTCATGACTGGGACAGGAACCTAGTTTTCCCCAAATCATTCCACGGTGGAAACTGAATACACAAATGCTTGCAAACTCAGTTTTGCAATTAGACAGTTACTGCTAGCTTGGGCCTCTGTCACTGAACACTGACAACGTGGAAGAATGGTGGGAGGACACCAAACTTGATATACAAAAATGCTTTCAGCATTATGGGAAACACCAAGACACAATTCTTTCAATATCTTAAACTTAGGGTACAATTACAACACTTATTTTCCCTAACTCCTATGGCAGGGAATACTTTGTCTGCTCAGATAGATCAAATAAAAGAAAACATGAAGGCATTACAGTATGATTGTGCAAGTTCCATAAGAGCTGAACTCTTATGGAACACAGAAAAAAAAAACATTTTTGATTCTTGCGCAGCATTGATGGCTCAACACCAGTCAGCTTCCTTCTCATCTTTAAAAATAAGGATGGACGGTTGGTGACATCCTCTAAGCAACCTTACAGAACTAGTGATGGACCACCTGGGACCATCTGACCCCACCAAAACATGTTCAGAATCTTACATCCTAGGGTACCTGTCTCCACTCTTACATCACAATTTGACACAAGAAGATTCAACCTTCTTAACACAACTCATTACACTCCAAGAGATTACCGAAGTTATACATTCTAGACAACTGGGGGCAACTCCTGGCATGGATGGTTTGCCTTTTGAATTTTATAAATCCTTTAGTACAGAACTGTCATTATGTCTGGCATGATTTTTTGCCTTCTTTCTACACAAGGGTGAAATTCCAGGCTCCTTTTCAAAAAGCCTTATTATTTTTTTGTACAAATCAGGTGACAAAGCCCTACTTCACAATTGGAGTCCCATAAGATTGCTTAATCCTGATTTCAAAATTTTAGCACAAATCTTGCACCTTCGGTTATGAAAGGTAGCAGTGTCAATTATCCACCAAGCTCAGTTTTGTGGTTTACCCAACAGATCAATTCATTACCCCTTAATTATTCTCTGGGAATTATGGGAATTTTACAGCAAAACACAAACAACGGGATGGGTTATTTACCTCGACCAATGGAAAGTGTTTGAAAGGGTGAACCATAAATTTATTTTTAAAGTTCTCCAGGTTTATGGCATCCCAGCTCATTTTATCACATGGCTTCAGGTGTCATACCAAAATGCATGCTACAGTCCTAATATCCAAGGGTCCATTGGCCCAGAGGGGAAAGTCTTGGAAGGGGTCCAACAGGCATGCCCCCTGAGTCCCCTATTGTACATTTCTTCTCTTAACCCATTATTGGAAAAAATTGGACAGAACCCGATGATCCGGGGCCTGTCAGGGAAATCTAAAGTGGATGAAATTAAAATATTGGCATATGTCGATGGTACCTGTCTGTTAGTGAAAGATGTCTCGAGTGCTCGGGCAGCTCAAGAGGAAATGGCCTTATTTTCCTTAGTGTCATCTGCATAATTGAATATGAATAAATATAAAGCTATTTCAATAGGACCATGGGCCGACCCACCATTGGAAATAACTGGCTTTCCCACAGTAGTAGGCCCAGCCAAGGTTTTAGGCATTACCTTTGGTACTCAAAACATGGCATACTCTTACTATGACAAAGCTTTGTCAACATATGAAACAATAGTGAATACTTCGAAAAACTGGAAATTATCAAAACTAAAGAGGGTCTTCATTTTCAAAAAATTCCTTATCCCATGTTTAATATATGTCAGGTCTATTTTTCCTGTTCCATTTTCATCAGAGACATGTCTTTATAATGTTTTCTTCCATATGCTCTGGGGAGTTGGTTGAACCTCATCAAACGGGGTTTCACTTACTTACATAAAAAACAAAGGGGGCCTGGTTATGCCTGACCCAGTGGTGTTCTTTCATTCTTTATTTATAGTGCATTCCCTAAAATCACCCTGTCAGGTGCAGGGGTCCTTAATCCACCTCTGGTTCTTGAATAACTGGAGCACCTATCTAGATAAGTGGGTGGGCGCTCCCCTAAAGTATTTTAAGTACCTGTAGATCCTGAATTTCTTGAAATCCTCTTTGCAAAAACTGCATAAATGGGACATATAAAAATCCATTTTTGAATATTCCTCATGTAAGCAACTATATGCCCATATTTTAAATAAAACTGGACCCACCTGCCCTGAATTCCAGAACAGCTGTCCTGATAAAACAGATCAAGTCATTTCACTCTTTTTTTTTTGTAAACATTATTTAAAAAACTTCCAAGTTGTACAAGCAGTTACCAGCCCTTAAAAGGGCAGGTAATTATTTTATACAGGAATATACAGGGTATACCAGCATACATAGCACATAGATGACTCATAGACATGACATATTCTTAGAGTACACTTTGACATGAGATAAGTTGCACCTATATAGAAGTGGGGCCCATGTTGCTGCTTGAATCCCAGCAGCTAGCCATGCAATCAATAATAGACAAGACAAATATGCAAAAATGCAAGTAGGCAAGTAGGGGAACCAGACCTGTACATCCTGTCTGAAGCAAGAGTTTCAAAGTATGTACAGGGTCTAAAACAGTGGAAACCAATGATACTGCACTGCCTTCTCCACTGGTTCCCAGATTTCCTTGAAGTTTTCTTCTTGGTGTTTAAACTTATATTGTATTCTTTCCAGTTTCATACACTCCACCAAGTCCCGAGCCCATAGTGCCACAGGTGGAGTACTAGGAAGCCTCCAGAACAAGGCTAACTGGTGTAAACCCAGCACCAATCCCAACCCTAACAATGCATTGCTTCCAGCCTCACCCCACTGTTGGCCCCCCACCCTCAGGCCCAGGAGCACCTCCACTGGATCCAAAGGAAGAGGTTACCCCAAAATTTGTTGCAGAAGTGACAGGGCTTCTTTTCAGTAGACATAAACTTTGGGTCATTCCCATATCAAATGAAAGAATATACCAGTATGTATTTTACACTTGGGGCAGAGATCTGGAGCTGTGGGGTCAATCCTACGTTGCAAGACTGGCGTGAAATATACTCTCATAAGAACACTGTATTGGATTACCCATAGGTGGTTGTCCACTGAGCAGTTAAGAGAGTGTTTAAAAATCCATGCCCAGTCACCCCCAATGATAGAGTTGGGGAATACTTCTTCTTCCCAGACCTTTCTGAGTCTATCTGACTGGTCTGGAAGGGCCCCCACCAATAAATTATAACACACCCTAAGGGGTTTAAAAGTGTGGTCTTGATGTCTACCCTTAAATGTTTCTTCCAAGGGGGATCACCCATAGCCACCTGGTCCCAAACCTACTGAGAGTTTTTCTATTGTTTTCCATAGGGAAAGATAGGAAAGGTAGGAGGATGAGAGGGTAAGATTATATTTTTGCTTAATTGTGTTAAAAACCAGGACCTGGCCATCACTCAACATCTGCTCTATTAAGTAAAGCCCCCTATGATTCCACAGGTCGAGAGTTTTCTGGGGTAATTTCCTTCATCCAAGCTTTTCATGTTTTAGGGGAGTGTCTGGAGACAGTCCAGCCTTGTGCTTTAAAATATGATGAGCCATACTCCATGCCCTCCAAGTGGCTCTTGTGCATGGGTGCCCACACTTCTTCCCCATCTCCCCCACCAGGCCTTCAACCAACACATCATAGTATAGTGGTACATTATACTTTGACTCCAGACCCAACCATGTTGGTTGATTCACCCCACTGCCCATCAAATCCTGAATATGTGCTAGTTGGGATGCCAGATAGTAATATTTACATTGGGTAGTCCCAAACCCTCGTGTGAAACAGGTTTCCACAATATAGTCTTTTTAATCTTGGGTCTCTTCCCTTTCCATAGCATTTGGGTTATAGCACCCTCTAGAGCCTTGATATATCTATTAGGGATATAGACTGGTATTGTCTGGAAGGGAAAGAGGAACTGGGGAAGGATACTCATCTTAATGAGATTCACCCTACCTAGCAAGGTTAAAGGGAGGGCCCTCCAATTGCAGCAGTCTTCTTTAACCTTAGCCACCACCCTACACAGGTTAATATCTGCCATTCTGGATAGTTTCACCAGTAGGTATATACCCAAGTATTTAATTTTCCTGGACGGGGGGGACAAGGTATTGACTAAGTCTAATAGGGGCCTTACTTTCGCCCAAGGGCATCCATTCACACTTGCCCCAGTTTATTTTATGGCCTGAAATTGGACTATAGGTGTTACAAATGTGGGTCACAGCAGGGAGGGCAACCCCAGGGTCTTTCAAAAATAACAAGATGTCATCTGCAAAGAGTGAAATGACATGGTCTCTACCCCCACCTACATATCCCTGAATGTCAGCATGGGAGCAAATAGTTTCCGCCAAAGCTTCTATAGTAAGCACATATAATAGCGGGGATAGCAGGCATCCCTGTCTTGTGCCTTGCTTAAGATGGAAGGGAGAGGATATAGTGGAATTGGTTAGAATTTGGCCTTGGGGAGAATTGTATAGTGTCTGTATCCACCGCAGAATAGTGTCTCCCAGGCCATATTTTCTAAGGACAGCAAACATAAAAGGCCACTTCATGTGGTCGAACACCTTCTCAGCGTCTAATGCTAATAGGCCTCCCCTGTACCTCCTTTTCGGGTCCAACTGTGAATAATATTTACCATCCTACATTTATTTTGTTTAGCCTGTCTCCCCCCAATGAAACCTCCCTGATCTGGGTTGATCACCTTTGTCAGAAGTCTGTCTAGTCTAAGAGCTATCAACTTAGCCAAGATTTTATAATCAGAGTTCAAAAGTGATATGGGTCTGTACGACCCACCTTTGAGCGGGTCTTTCCCTGGATTAGGTAACACCACAATAGTGGCCAAGCATATGCAAGGTGGAAGTGCCCCATCTAAAAAGCTGAGCGGATCATCCTGATCATAAAGGGTCCTATCTCCTCCGACACCAATCTGTAGAACTCAAGGGATACCCCATCTGGGCCTGGCTCTTTACGTCTCCTTCCCTTCCAGGCTGCCCTTTTCAATTCTTCCTTGGATACTGGAGAATCCAGAATCTTTCTATCCACCTCTCCTACTGAGGGTAACTCGATGTTCCACAGAAAACCCTCTGGGTCACCTTCAAAAGGGAACTCCGTGGTGTAAAGATTTGAGTAAAACTCTTTAAAAGCAGCATTTATCTGGGATTGGTCATATGTAATGTCCCCCCCCCTTCTCCAGCCCCAGAACCATCCGCTCAGCCATCTTACTCTTTACCAGATCTGCTAACCATTTACCCGCCTTATCCCCATCAAAATGTGTCCCTGCCTTGGTGATCAAAAGATTAATTTCTATTCTATGCTCAGAGAGTTTATTTAGGGAGCACTTTAAAGCCTTAAGTCGCTGTACTTTCTGGGGGTTAATACAGCCCATCAGGTCCCTCTCCAACTCCCCCAACTGTTTCTCTAGTTCCTTTTCTTCTCTATCCAACTTCTTTTTAATGTAGGAGTATGATATAGCCTCCTTATGGATATGTACCTTAAGTGCATCCCAGGTGCTATGTACACTTGTCTCCTGATGGTTGTTATGTACTAGATATTCCCTAATACTGTTTCTAACCTGTGACACAAAGCCCTCATCTACTAATAAGGAAGGATCCATTCACCAACTAGGCCAAAGGTCCCCCCCTACCTGAAGCTGCAGGACTACCTGCAAGGTTGCATGGTCCAAACCAGCCATTATAGGCCCCTTGAAGGAGTTGTGGTCTGGCCCACAAAGACATGTGTCCCCCACCCCACATCCCAAACACATCACACCCCAGCAAAGCACCTCTGTAAAAGTCTGCTTTCCTTCTGAAAATGCCACAACATAGATGCTTCAGCAGCCCTCAATGTTCTTGGTACTGCCCATAAGCTTTTTCCAAGTCGGCCACATACTCCATAGCTGCATCAGGGCTGGTTAATGATTTTGGCTTCCCTCGCTGTGGTCTTATAATCAGGCACACCGGGTAAGCAAGAGAAAATTGGCATTCCAGGTCATGAAGCCGCTTCTTAACCTCAGCAAACGCTCTTCTCTGATTTTGAAGCTGCCAGGAGTAGTCAGGGAACAAGCAAATATGTGAGTGTTGCACCATTATTTTGCCCTTCTGCCTAGCCTTTTCCAGCACAGTTTGTCGATCCGTAAATAGAAGAAATTTTATGACGATATGACTAGGTCTTTGATCAGGGGTAGGTTTAAGTCCTGGGGACCGATGCACTTTGCTGGATTTCCAGGGAAACCTCTGGGGGAAGGACCAGGGTATCACAGAGCCATTTCATGAAGAATGATGCACAATCTCTCCCCTGCAGTCCTTCTGGTAAGCCTACCACTCTTACACTGCACCTGTGTTCTCTATTTTTGTGATTGTGTATGGCTTGTTTTAAGAATTCGATCTCCCACAGAGCTTTTTATAAATCAGTGTGAGAGCTTTGCAAAGAGTCCTCCTATGTGCTGACCTGTGCTCCTAGTTCCCCCAACCTGGTCTCATGCAAATCGACAGTCTCTGACATGGAGTTCACGGTCTGCTGGAGGTGCTGGATCTGTGTAGATACATTCTCAAATCCAGCCTCCATCCTTGTCCCCAAGTCATATTTTAGTTCTTTTAAAAGCCTCTCCTGCACATGATACCCCTCGTTGGTAGTAGAAGGTGTCTTCTAGTCCATCATGGGATTAGCAAGAAAAGTGCCCTCAGCTTGTGGTGATCCCAGGTTACCAGCACCAGAGACACCTCTCGAACTGGTTTTTCATAGGCCTCTACTTGTCTCCACAGATGGATGCATTTTGAATGGCAATTTTGCCTGTTTTTTTGCCGATTTCATTGGCACTAGCATTAGCAAGGTCTTGTAATGCAAAATAGACTGAACTGCTGGGGCAGTGAGAAAGATGGCAAGGAAATGTGGTGGATAGCCTTGCAGCTCTTAGATCAGACATCCATATTGCTCCTGCACTTGGCCACACACCCCATTTCACTCTTAAATGAAAAACGTATCCCACCCAAGATGTGGAAGGTGGTCTGGCTGAGTGCCTATGGTAGACGAAATATATGGGGCAACAATAAACATAAACCCATTGAAGAATGTTCTTGCCCATACACAGGTTGTGGGGCAGCAGTAGAATCAATGGAACATTTTGCCTTGGAATGTGAGTATTCCAAGAACCTGTGGCTCTTCTTTAGCACAGGCCTGGAATTTAGTCTGGATTCAGAACCTCACTTATGAAGGGTTAATTTTAGGAGATTATACTCACTATCCTACAAGATACCATGCAGGCACATTATTGGTACTTTGTGCTGTCCTAAAGTTTTACCTTTGGAATGCTGGAAGGTAATGGGTACTTCGACAATAGTGCATGCCTTATGTTGTATTTAGAGTAATATGCGACAATGCATTATGAGAAATTTATGAGAATGGCAAGATAAAATATTCTGTGAGTAAAGTTATAATATGGTGGAGTGGTCTCCCCTTTTTTATTAAATATAAATAAGAACTGTATAGATAATGTCACAAGCTATATATATATATATATATATATATATATGTATATATATATATATATATATGTGAGGTTTTTCTTTCTCTTACCAAGTTTACTTTATCCAAGACAAAGACACTGAATGTAAAGTTGTAAAGTCATAATCATGTAGTAGTATTTTTTGAAATGTTTTCATTTACAATATTTTGTATGTATCTGATATTTGGTTTTGAACCCTTCAATAAAAACACCCCTACTCTTTTTGAGAAGTGCCTTGGAATCTTTAACATCCACCTGAACAACCACCAGGACAAACAGACAGGACCTTGGTTTAGCATCTCATCTGAAAGACGGCACTTCAGGAGTGCAGCACCTCTCTCGTGCTGCACTACAGTGTCAGTATTAGGATTTAACCCAAGTGCCTTGTATGGGTATAGAACTCACAGTCTTCTGATCTTCTGGCCTCAGAGGTGAGTGTGCAACCTGCTGAGCCACTGACACTGCCCATCATATCACCTTCACAGGTCCACCAGGGGATTTCCATGGGTCACCCTCCCCCACAATGTTCAGTCATTGGATATGAGGACCATTGCTGCCAACTGTGCCTGAGGAGGTCAGCAGAATTTCATAGACAGACTCATAGCCTATTGACTGGGGTGATTCCCCCAGCACAATGCCAATTCCATGACAGGAATCAGACCTGCACTCTCTGTCACTTGCATATCCCCAGCCAGTATGACTGCTCACTCTCCTAGTTTATCAGACGTGATTCTTGGATGAGCTGGGATCAGTGTCATTGGGTCAAACTGTGCTGAAGACAATACGATCTGACTGCAACCAGGCAACGGATCCCAGAACCTGGTGTGGTTGTGCCGCTGGGACCTAAAAATTGCATAGCGAGTGTTAGGGGGATGGAACTTCCAATTCCCTTACCATCTGATCTGGCTCTGTCACACCAAAGAAACAAACTGGGAGACTTGGCTACATGAAGAGATTGAGGATTGGATTAATCAGTTTCAGTTTGCCAGCCCAGCAAGTTGGTAGGCCAGTCTACAAGAGGCCCTTGATACCTGGCAAGTGGACTATGGGTCATAAAGATGCCCCCTTTTAGAAAAATAATAGCCCAGAGTTGGGGGGGAGGATTAAAAGATATTGGACTCCCTGGTCATGCTTGTGCTTGGTACAGAAAGGATGGTTCCATCCCTGATTGGGAAGGTTGAAACCTTGCTGATCTAGCCCATGGGATGTGAGGTGAGGTTCAAGCTAGGATGCTGTGGGACTGGGAGTGTTTCCAGTGGAGAGCTTAGCATAGCTAATGCAGGAGGGGTGGTAGGATCTGGCACCAGGTCAGTAAGGCTGGATGGGAGACTGCAGATTTCTTGTGAGCTAGATAGTGTGATTGAGTCTGTGAGTTTGTGCAAATGGGCACCCGCAGTACCGTAACCCTGCCATTAGTCAGAGGCAGGTCAAATATAGGGGGTTCATTCCTCCAGTACAGACTAGTGTGGTTGTTTTCATAGGGATTGTGTTTATTTGGGAGAAATTCAATCCCAGGGTGAGGAGCTTTGTTGTAGGTGCCCATGCTGGTCATTGGGTAAAGGGTGGTCTGATCAGCTCTTTGTACAACAAGGTGGGCTCCATTTAATTAGCCCCTTCCCCATGCTTCCATTGGTGAAAACAACTAATGGGAAGAGTATAACAAACACATCATCCAAGTTGAAGGCAGGTTTGTTTCTAGTAGTGCCCACTATAGCAATGTGTACCTCGGCACCACATCTCTGTCCATAGAAAGAAGGGAGTAGACTAGGGACAGGGAGATATAAAGGAGAGTTGAGGCAGAAAAGGTCAGTAGTAGTAGTAGTGGAGGGGAGTAGCAAGGTTGGGGCATGATCAGTCACATGAAGGTTGCCCAGTAAGGGACCATTTTGGGGTCCAGAGGGTGCCTACTTGACTTGGATGATGGCAGTGTGGCGGGATTGGGATGGCATGAGCACCCTCTGCCCCTGCTATCCACAACATGGGTCAGAAAAATGTGGGGGTCACAGAGGGAGAAGTAGGACTCTTGGGTGGACACCCCCTCAAGGAATGGGCATAGATGGCTTTCAGATCTGGAAGGATTCCCTAAAGTCAACCATAGATTCTCCATGGAGCTTCAGCCCCTAAGGGCATCGTAAGGGAACCTGGGTCCTCACCTTTCCTTGTAGGGAACCTCAGTTCATCCTCCAATGGCTCAAGCACTGATCACTCTCACCTGTTCCTGAGGCTATTCACCCAGGTTGTCACAGCCAGTTGAGCCCAGTTTTACAACAGGGCATAATGATCATTACCTAAGGGATGCAGGACTTCACTGACAGTTACCATCTTAACACCTTAGGGTCCCAGCCACCTCCTTTTGGTCATCTTGATTTTAGGGAATCATTCACTGATGCACACATATCTCCACACAAATACACTGTCACCCATAGACCCCCCACACATTTACTGGCCCTCCAAACACTTGCATTGTGTCCCTTAGACTATCCTCACAAATGTGCGGTTGGCCACAGACCACACAAACACATTCACTGTCACCCACATGCAGTGACCTTACATTTAAATGTTTAGTGTTGTGGAATGAAAAGCAAAATCATATAAACCAATAATCTGAAATACATGCAAACAGAAAAGAGATCACTTCCATCTACAAAGAGACTGAACAGCACTATTTCAAGGTGCAAAAATGTTGTCTTTAATGTGCAAAATACATAGCAGCAGTGATAGCCACTGGAAACCAAAGATCCCCCACAACAGTTCAATGTTTAACACTTCTGGTGCTTCATTGAAGGCTAAATTACTAACATCTGGTAAAATCCAGCAATATATTCTACATACTGAAGTTGTTTTGTGGTATTTGTTTCTGTAGGCAATTCAAAAATAAGTTGAGGAGAAGAGAACATTTTAGCCGAAGGGTAATGAATGGGGGAGTAGAGCTCTGTAGAATACATAATTCCACCTGTTGAATGCCCACAGAATTACCATTCCAGTTTCATCAAATTTCATGGAATTGTCATGAAACTACGACAGAATTTTGTCACATTTTAAATTTCATTGTGCTCTAATTTTACATGTTGGCATTAAAGTGACACCAAATGTAATATGTAGTCAGTTTGTAATAGCTTACATAAGTATACCAAATTTTGGAGTCATAGATTGACAAGGGGTAGAGTTATGGGTGGCAAAACATTTAATCAAAATTACATTTTCATTCAGACTGTGTAACCTTCACCCACAACTGCTGCTAGTCCACAGGGACTGTTATGTGGACAGCAAGTAATGGGGTTTGTCAGTTAGGTGCAGCCAGTTACTCCCCTGGGGGTCTGACTGACTCCCCCATCAGTACATGATGCTTAACATTGTTGGTAGTTCTGACTCTCAAGCGCTCTGTACCCTATATGATACAATGGGGTATGAAAATACTGTAACCTCATTAGTCAAAACACATCACATGACCGTGGTATATCCTGCAAAAACCCACAGCTGAGAAATGGCATTTATAAAAGACATACTTAAACACATTTAATATGTATTTTACACATGGATCAATTGTATAATCACAATAAGGCACTCCAGGGTGTGGGATATTGGTGGATTTACCCACTTCTTGTGTGGTTAAGTCACTCGGCTGTGCCTTGTGACATACTACACAAGGAGTGGGTAAATCCCCCCAATAACCCACACCCTGTCATGCCTTATTGCTTAAATGTACCACTGTTCATTAACAGTTGACCTGATATAGCAGTTATGCTATCCTCTGTTCTATCCTTCCATCTCTTTCCCTCCCTCTTTTTCTTTCCTCCCTGGTTTTCAGTGTCTGTACTGGATCGCACTATACTATAGATGATGTAAGTACTTTTTTTGCGTTCTGTATACATTGGAAAATTAATAAACATTCTTTAAAAAAAATAATTTTTATTTATTTTGATCTAATTTTAAAATTTGCTATCCAAATTTCTCCACAGTTTCAGAAGTTAGAGAAACGTACAACATGGGCATGTGCACAACATTTTAAGTCTCAAGCTTCAAATGGGTCTGAGTTATAAATCGCCAAACATTTTGACAACATTTAGATTTCTGTTATTTTAATATAATTTTGACAGTAAAAATATAAAACCAGGCACCACGAAGTACTGTGTCAATCTCCTTCATTACAAAAAAGTGCTCCTTGCACAGCAGCAGCTGCCCTACAAATCAGGAATCACTTCAACCAGTTTCATACATCACGTGCGTCCTCAGGATGATGTACTCCACCATATTCACATATGCTTAAAAGGCTACTACTTAAAGTGCCAGTGCTTTAAAATTGCAAACATAAATATAAATAAACAATTCATCACAGCTTTAAAAACACCAGGCATTACTGAGTACACATCAATAGAACATCATTTATACTAAAGATAGCAAAGTCTATATAAATTTTATGTATGGCTACATGTTAATAAAAATGGGCATTGTCTCAAAATGCCTATACATGCTTTGTGCCATTAACCACAATAACAGCACCATGCTGTATATTTTAGAATGCAAAAATTGCATGTATTTTATATATGGCTATCTATTTGTAATATTTGGCTACCTATTTATACAAATGGCCAGTTGCCCAAAATGTATATACAGATGGTGCCAGTAATCTTCACATGTAGAGTGTCCACAATATCAGCGTGGCCAACAATCACATGCATCATTCTATAAAGTATCTTACAAGTCTGCTGTTTCCGTCTTTCATCACTTATCCCTTATAGGTGTGTAAATAAGCTAAGGTGGCGCAGCATAAGAGAATGGGGTGATAGGCCTGACAACCCCAGTGCACACCCTGATGCCTGTTGGTAGGGGCGGAGGGGCGTGGGGTGCAAGGGGTGGCAACCCTAACACCAAATTTCCTCGCTTTTGTTGCTGTGGAACAACCCTAACTGATGCATTAAATGGAGTTGTTTGCCATGAATTTCCTTCTTTTTGAGAATGTGCACTATAAATAGTGAACGGTATGTAGTTCTGGGAGCCCCCACCATGCTTCCCATTTGTGTGTAATAACCCTTACAGTAATGGTAATGCTAACAGTAATGGTAACGGCAACAGTAATGGTAATCCTAATGGAAGCGTTAACGCTAACAGTAATGCCAACACTAACGGTAACAGTAACAGTAATGAGAACAGTAACAGTAACAGAAATGCATGCAGAAATGGTAATGAAAATGCAAATGGTAACGGTAATGCAAAAGCAAGTGGAAACAGTAACCTCATGGTGACACGAAAGGAAACAGTAACGCAAACGGTAAAGCAAATGCAAGATCAAAAGCAAACAAAAATGGTAACACAAATGGTAATGGAAACTCAAGGGCAAACATGTACACAAACACAGATGGTAATGCAAACAGCAACAAAAATGAAAACAGCAATGGTAATGCAAACAGAAACACTAATGCAAGCACAAATACAAACACAAATGGTAAATGCCCACGGTGACGTAAACGAAAACCCTACTGAAAACAGTACCGGAAATGCAAATGGTATTAGTAAAGGAAAAGCAAACGGTAACATCAATGGTGACTCAAAAGAAAACAGCAACGCTAACAGTAAAGCAAACGCAAGCGCAAACGGAAATGCACACAATGACGGAAACGACTACACAAAAGGTGATGGAAACACAAGTGCAAACATACAGGTAAACACTTATGGTAATACAAATGGTAATGGAAATGCAAACTGTAACAGTAACGCAAATGTAAGTGTAAACACTAACAGAAACACAAACACAAATGGTATCGCAATTGGTAAAAACAGAAAGGGTAACGGTAACGCAAATGGAAATGCAAACAGTAAATGTAACAGCAACGGTGATGCCAAAGGAAACAGTAATGTAAATGGAAACACAAATGCAAGCAAAAATGCAAAAAAAAATGGTAACGCACACGGTGACACAAACGGAAACACTAACACAAACTGTTACGGGAATGCAAGCGGAAACATAAACGCAAATGCTAACAGTAAAAGTAACACAAACACACATGCTTTGTGTCCCAAAAAGGTTCATTCAGAAGCACAGTGAATACAAAGAATGTGGGCATAATAATGGTCCTCAGACCAGAAAATGAGTACTTGGAATACTAAATTGTTTATATCTCAGGAACGGTATGACGTAGAAAAAAAATTAAAATTTCATTTTATTTATGACTTTCTAGGCTAGTTTTGTTCTTAGCCCCCCAGTAGGGGGTTAAGAATCTTCATGACAAAAAGTCTGTATCTTGAACAGTTTTCGAGATATGGGACCCGAAAGGCACGGCAGACGCCATAATGTTATCCTATGGGAAAAATCATCAACTTTAGAGTGCTGTAACTTTGCAGCCTAGTAATATTTTGGCACCAAACCACCAAAAGGCACATCTGTGAGATGTTGGCTTTCTTCTTTGAAAATTTCAGCCCAAAAGACCAAATTGTTGTTTTGTAGCAGGTGGCAAAGATTTCCTATTGTTTTAGGCATAGTGTCGCAAAGTACTTTTGCAAATCACACTCTCTCAAAAAAAATCACGAAAGTGTCACATACGCGAAAGTACTTTGTGACACTACTTTTTACAAAAATCTAAAATACATATTTCTGTTTTTTTTATACCCCCCAAAAAAGACATGGTAGCATCCGATTCCTCAGTGCTTGACTAGGTGAACACAACAAGAATTGTGTCGCTAGATGGTCCCAAATTTAAATGCCAAACATTTTCTGACCACCAACTGAAAAATAAATGGCTGAATCATGAAAGTAAAAGGGTCATTTGCAACAGCAAGAACTGCATTTGCGACACTGTTTCATATTTTGTTAACTTTTCCTTTAGACTATAATGGGATTCAGTGTTTTTTGAATAACTTGTGAACCCTTTAATATTTTTTTCACAAAATCTTTGAAAGGCACATCGGGGACCTTGGCTGCATGTTCCCTGAAGTTTTTGGACTGACTGCACAAAACGTGTGGGCTGTAGGTGCGAGCAAAGAAACATGCAAAAACCCATAATTTATGCATTTTTGGCACTCTGTAGCTCCACCACCTTACATCTGACCATAACACAACTTGCCAGATCCAGAGATCTATGGTACCAGACCATGCATTCTGAATTTCAGGTAACTTCATTGTGTGGTTGCAAAGTTATTAAGGTGCAAAATTTCAGATTTAACCTTAAATGGGGTATTCAACTCTAACTATAGTGGCACTACCATGCCACTATAATATATATGTGTGTGTACGTATGTAGAAAATAGGGGGTTCCCCACTTTATAAGTACACTTGCTGAATCCATTTATGTATATCAATTGCAAGGTTTCGTCCTGCATGTGGACAGCACCACCTGGTGGAGAAAAGGAAAACATAAAAACACACTTGAACAGCACGTCACAACCTACTGCTTTCTAATAATATTATTGTTCCTTAATTTTTCTTTTTCCTGATTAAAGGCATTGGGCTCAATTCCAAGATGCATGGCACAACTCACGGGTGTATGCAAGTTGCACCATGTGGCGTTATGCCAGGGACCGTATTCCAAGACAGGCAGGGTCTCTGGCACCTATGTCCTGTGACTTGTGGCAGATGCAGGCTAGTGCCATGGCCATAGCACAATGGACATGGATGATGCAAGTTGCAGCCCACTGAGAACTGCCCCCCTTGGAGCCCCCAACCCTGGAACACCACCACATGCACCAGGGGGCATGGGGGGCTGGACAGGTGCCAGTGGTGATCGGGGGGCACTTTTGGAAATGGACCTCAGGGGTCCCTGACATTGGGGGGGTGGGGCATGTGTGTACTGGGGGGCATGGAGAGCACAGCTGTGTACTTTCTGAAGTGCTATGGAGTGGGAATCCGTCGATTGGCACAGATGGATGCCCCTTAGACCATCTCCCTGATGGTCTAAATCTACTGAGCCATTGTGGCTTCTGGAATAGCATATGTGGGTTCTGGCAGCCACCCTTTTGGAATAGGGCATAGTTGCTGCTGTAACCCAACCTTGCACTATGCCGTTGCGGGTTGCATGCATAGTGGGTGGCATAACCCACCTTTGGCATAACCTGCATATGACATGGTGCAGGTCACGACTTGGAATCGTGACTTGTGTATCTCATGGTGCAAGTTGCAATTTATGCCATGGGGTTCAGCATAAATTGCCTTGAGCAATGCATACATCATCTTGGAATCGGACCCTCTATGTCCATTTTATCATTGAGACCTGGGTGTTTTAAACCTCATAGAGTGCATATCCAATATGCTGCTCTGTCCAATAAGACATTGTCTATATTGCCACCCCTCAGTCCCAACTTAGTCTCAATACCACAAAATTTGAATCGATTTTTATCATCATCTCTGCATTTCTTACAGTGCATACCTAAGGCATTTCTTTTGTCCTGATTGCTGATACTCCGCACGTGTTCCCCCACCATCAACTTAATGGGGTGAGTAGTCTTCTCCCACATAAATCACCCCACATTCACATGGAGCCAGATAGATCAAATGTTCTGTAATACAGTTAAAGAAGGATCTTGATTCAAATACTCTGTTGGCATTCACTGTTGTATAAGTATTACTCTTCAGAATGCTGCTACAGTATTTACAATTACCACAGGAAAAAGTGCCATTAGGTTTGGGGGCAACCATGTTCCAATACTCCTTCCCCTTTTCTCCTATATGTGGGCTGATAGCTCTGTGTGACAATGTCCTTGATGTTTCTTTCCCTCCTATATACCATGCATGGGGGTTCATGATGGTTTCTCTTAAGCAATAATTCAAGCCAAGTAAATGCCAATGCTATCTGATAACGCTCTCTACAGACCCAGATTGCCTGCAAAACATACCCACAAAATGCATTCTATATGTTGTCACAATGGCTAAAGTGTCAAAACCTCCTCCATGCTCATACCACACACTACTCCCTTTGCTTCCTCTATCAAGGTAGCTGAGTAACCTCTATCTTTAAATCTGTTACACATATCCTGGCTAAGGAAATCAAAATCTGTTTCTGAGCTGCAACTTCTTCTTGCCCTAAGTAATTGGGCCTTAGGGATATTATTCACCATATGTCTGGGGTGGCAACTGGGGGCACTCAAAAGAGAATTCCTATCAGTAGGTTTATGATACAGGGACATCTGTATGCCACTGGTTTCTTCCCTTCTTATTTCCAGATCAAGAAATGTGACAACATTTGGGTCACTATGAACAGTGAATTTCAGATTTGGGTTGCTATTTTCCAAATAACATACAAATTCTCTAAGTTCGTCCCCCATGCCCTTCCAGATCATAAAAATGTTGTCAATAAAACAACACCACAGGTCAATGACAACATTTAGATTTCTGTTATTTTAGTATAATTTTGACAGTATTCATTGAAATGTTATGAAATGTTACAGGTATACAGGTTATCATTACATTTATATACGTTCATAGTTTCAGATTTCTAGCTTCAATTGGAACTTGGTTATAGCCTGCCAAACCTGCTGGCAAAGTTTAAATTTCAGTTATTTCCCTCTAATTTTAAATCAACATTTCCAAATTTAACCAAATTTAAAACATTTAAACTACTATACCACAGGGTCATTTCTGACAAAGTTCATATTTACAGCTTTAAATGGGACTGAAACAAAAGTAGTCAAACTTTCACATTTTAAAATTAAACTTTGCAAAACTGTAAACTGCACCTTTGTAAACCCCTGAAACTTTAAAACTACAAAATTGCAATGCCATTAAATTTGGCAAGTTCTTTGCCCTAACAAGGATACTGTGGGTGTCAATTTTATTAATTGGTTGCTGCAAGAAATGGCAAAATAGCATCTTTACTTAACATTCAATTCCATGAGACTTTGTAAAAATTGAGAAATTTCATGAAAATTATATAAAGTTGGAATTTGCTAATTTCACTCAGCCTTATCTGGGGGGTTCTAATTAAAGGATAAGATATGAGAGTCAGGTAGTGCAGGGGTCACCAGATTTTGGAGTTAGATGAATAGTTTCACCATGAAATGGACAGCTGAGCTGGGTAGCACACCATTGATAAACTCCTCATTTGGAGCAAGAAAGTACAGAATATCAACAATTTTAACCTGAATCCAGGATGTATAAGGATAACACCCAGTAAATTGATTACCAGGGAGCCTGATGTACATGCACGTCTTGGGCGTAGAGGCACTCAAAAAAATGTAGTGGGTGAAAAGTATATCTGGGGCACCAGGAAGGAAGGCTATTCTAACAGGATAGGTTCATAGGAAAAGGAGTAGTTTACTCCTGTTTTAAGGGATTTTGTCACTGTAAATAATAAAGAGATTTCAGTGGGATCAGTAGTTCTACTGAGTCAATCTGCCTACAATGAAGGAAGGGGGGCAAAATAGTCACCAAGAGAGGAACAGCAAGATTGCAAAATGCTCAGCCCAGCTTACTAAATGAAGTAGTGATTAGTGCATTGTGAGTGTTAAATCCCACAGAAAGAATTCTGGATGCTTCATCCGTATGCTACCATAAATATTTGAGAAAATGTTACAAGTAACTGTTTTTGTATTTTTCCACTGTAAATGTAAAGCTGCTAAACCAGTTTATCCTGTTGTGGTAGACACCAGCATGCACTGATATTGGATATTCATGTCAAATGTTGTCTATGCCTGCAAGAGTAGAGAAGTTACAAACATCCAAGTTTTTGAGAGTTATCACAAAAGTTTGCAAATATTTACATAGTAAAAGTTTGAACCCCTGTAACTTAAAAATCTCTGATCCGATTCACTTCATGCTTAAAAGATTCTGTAACTACTACAAAAACGCTATTCATGCTAATTTACACATGTCTAGCTTCAAAGGTGCCTGAGCTATATGCAGATAAAAGTTTTCATGAAATTTCCCACACAAAAAAAATCACAGACTTTGAGCACATCAAATTTTGAGATGATAAACCATAATGTCATGAAATTGGGCACATTGTTAGAACACCCATCATTATGCAGTCATGTCAAATTTAAGATCTCTATTCCAATAGGCAGCTGTGGTATATACAGATAACAGCTTTCATGAAATTTCCCACAGAAATTATAGACTTTGAGCACATCTAATTTTGAAACAATCCATTCTAATTTAATGATATTGAGTATGTCATTAGAAATCTTTCCTATGAAGTAAGTGTGCCAAATTACTGTGCTCTAGTTCAATAGAAGTTTTGACTAAATTAATAAACGTCAACAGTTCAGTGAAATTCTAACAAAATTCTGCAAATGTTTGTGGAATTTAACAAAATGTCATTGAAATTCTGCAAATTCAGAATTTTCTCATTCCACACAGCTCTAATGGGGGTGGTGGTGGCTATGGTAACACTGAAAGTATGCAGAGGTATGTGGGTGACTGTGAATATGTTTAGGTGGTCTGTGAGAAATGGCAGATGTATGATGGCAGTCGGTGGGACAGAGTGCATATGTGTTGAGGGTCACTTAATATGTGGTGGCCTGTGGGTAGCAATGCACAGGTCTGGAGATCTTTGTGTAGGAATGAAAGTGTGGTCATCTGAGGGAGACAATGCATGTGTGTAAGTGTTATAGGAGTAATAATCCATGTGTTTGGGGTTCTGAGAGTAATAGTTTATGTGGCTGTGGGATTTGAGGGGGATGGAATATGAGTGCAGTATAGAGCTGTGTAGAGTGCCAAATTCTACCAGTGGAAGTTGTGTGAAATATCAATTCCAATTCGAAATGCTTTTTGGAATTCAACATAACTTAAAAAGAAATTCCAAAAAGCATTTCTATGTAAACTGTGGAATAATGTTCTGTGAATTATGTAAACTGGTTTGTGGGAAATTAATTTGTGGTTTACATAAACTGTGGAATTATATTCCACAATTAAGACTCTGTTGTTTGAAATTTCAGAATTCTGCTTCCAATGGAATTATGTAGAATTAGGTGGAATGTTCAAAATTCCATGTTATTCTGGTGGAAGAGGAATTTGAAAATTCTGTAAAACTTGTGTGCAGGGATGTGGCAATTAGAAGGCATGTGTGATATAGCTAAGGGTGATACTGCATGTGGGGGTATGACAGTGAAAGCACATGTGTACATGATCTGGAGTGACAGTACATATGTGGGAGGTAACATTTGCATGTATGTTCAGAGGAGTGAATGACATTGCATATGCATTGGGATGTGAAGAGGACATTGGTTGCTATTATGTGGGGTTGTAGTGCAGCAGTGAAGTATGCTTGATCCCTATAACTCCAGGCCAGACTTACTGTACACATCTATTGGTTCTGCAGTGGTGATAAATGTGAAGGAGTACCTGCACTCTGAATCCCAGGTGGCACTGGTCAAAACCAAAAATTTCTCCCTGAATCCAAATTACACAGAATTGGCACACGCAGGTGAGGGTTGAAAATAATGCTTTTAGAGGTTTAAAAAAAAAAGCGCCAACACATTACAGAGACGAACACCCCAATGCCTAATCCTGACACAGGGCTTCTTCAAGGGAGAAGTTAACTTGTGTGTTTACAATTAAAGTGACACTCCAAACATTTTGGGGTGTAAAGCAGATCTCTAAAAATATATATACTTAATTATTTGTTATAATTTTTGTAATTTTAGAGGTCACTGATTTCTAGAGCAGACCTACAAATTCACCAAACCATTACAACAGGTTGAAAAAAAGTGATACAGTTGTGGTATTTAAAGTACTGTAGATCTCCCAAAAATACTTCTTTTATTATGTTGATTTTTCACAATTTTACAATTCATTGATACATAGAACAGACCTAATATAGAAGTTCACAGAACCACAAAAGTACATGGAAAAAACTAAAAAAATAGAAACATAGAAATGTAGAATTTGATGGAAGATAAGGACTGCATGGCCCACCTAGTTTGTTCATTTTCCTACCTGATGGATAAGTTGCAGATCCTAGTTAACCAACAGCCTACTTCCTCCTACCCCCCACTAGGACTGCCTTATGTCTGTCCCATGCATTCTTGAATTCCCCCAGTGTTCTTGACTCCACAACCTCCTCAGGAAGGCTGCTCCATGCATCCACAACCGTCTCTGTGAAAAATACTTCCTCACATTACCTCTGAGCCATCCTCCCTCTGTCTTCTAATTGTGCCCCCTTGTTCTTGCACATCTCTTTTTCTGAAAGATACTACTCTCTTGGACTTTGTTGATTCCCTTTAGATACTTGAAAGTTTTTATCATGTCCCCTCTCTCCCTTCTTTCCTCAAGGGTATACATATTAAGCTCCTTTAGTCTCTCTTCATATTATATAGTATTTAAAGTACTTGTAGATTTAAAAAAAAGTATTTCTGTAATTTAAGTCAATTTTATAATGCACTGATCTCTAGAACAGACCTACAAGTTCACCTAACGATAATAACAGGTTAAAAAAGTGACAAAATGGTATTCAAAGTAAATATCAAAAAACAATATTCCATTAGTTTTTGCAATTTTTTCAGTTTTACAATTCATTGATATCCAAATTAGTTCTAAAATTTCACTAAACTACAACAGGTGGAATCAAAGTGTCAACAGTACTGGGTTGTGCCAAGGTTCTTTTTTTTACTGTCATTTCTTTTATTGGTATTTGTTACAGAATTACAGACACAATGTATACATACATTTCATATATTAATAAGTGTGTGACTTGAAGAGTCCTTCACCAAGTCTTGGCTTACCAAAGTTGTTATATCTTAGTGATATATGAGGAGCATCCTTTATACAGTAGAATGTACCTCTCTGAATCAAAAGCCTAGGGCCCTCAGGAAGGTAACTTCTCTCATAAATGGGATCATGTTATTTATTAAACTACAAACATTATGCTAAACAGTGTGTCCCCTCTCTCTATTCTGCTACAGCTATTATTGCTTCTTAGGCAATTCAGTTCTGTTGGTACCTTTATGCTATCTGAACCTTCATGCTGATTACCTTGAGGGTCACAGTGTCAGGGCAATTCCTAAGGTATATGGCTGGCTCAGACCAATATTCTTCCTTTCATTATGGCTAGCCTTATGGGTCCCAGGAGGTCACCCAGAATGCTCAAACATGTATCCTCTTCCCCAATACAGCAGGGTCAGATGTTTCAATGGCACGCTGTCTACCAGAAGATGTGCCCACTGGGACCTGTTAGGATTACATGGCTAATCCACGTGTTTAATATACATTTTTTTGGCCAGTATCAGGAGGATTCACATCATGTGATGCAAACTGAGCTGGCAGTATAGCATAGAGATTAGAGCAACAAACTGTGAATGAGCATGATACACCCTGCAGATCTAGGTTTGAGTCTCACAACCTCCACTTGCATACCGTGTGACTCTGAGCAAGTCACTTGACCTCTACAGTGCTCCCTGGTCACCTCTGAAACCCAGCATTTGTGCCCAGTGGCCTTACCTGTCACAACTCCACTCAGCAGATAAGCCCTCTGCTCCCAAAGTGCCAACCCCTGAGTGTAGTATTGTGAACAGTTAACAGAACAAGGTAATCCTCTTGTCTGTTTTGTGGATTCAAGTCACCTTTGTCCCAAGTTCTGGAGGGATTCAAACTGATAACCTCTTGTTTGCATACCAAATTGTCAGACTCAGATAATTCTGTCTTCGGGGGGCCAGATATCTTTGCCTATGGGCACGTAACCAGGTATTGCAAAATGAACCCTTAGAACTCTATGTAAGACCTAGAGAACTCTTACCTGTTTCCCAGTTTGGTACTACAATAAGCTCATGCACAGTGTCAACTGTAACCATCTAAGCTTCACTTATAAAAAAAAGAAGTTTCAAGGCACTCCAGGCAGTTTCTGTTTTTTAAAATATATATTTTTACTTTAAAATAGGTAAAATAGGAATACAGTAAATACAGAACAAGATATCCCAACACATATAATCTTAAAAACAAAACAGGTTTAAAAGTGCAAATTCCTACAACCCATACACTCAGACTGGTCTTATCTAATGTATCCTTACTTTCTTAATCTTTCAGTGCTTTGATGTTCCTCTTTCTCAGTCAGAAAATGAATGTCTCTCTGTGACTCTAATGTCTGCTCAGTATACTTAAAAGCAGTCTTGAGCCAGCCTTCTTTCTGAGGTCACCTAACTCTGCCTTGGTGTATTCGAATTTATATTTTATAACACAGGATGTACTAATAAGATATTTAAAAAAAATAGGTGACATCAGTGAATCTCCTCTCTTCATGTGACTTCTCCAAACCAGTCTGTGATCTGCTTCACACAGACATCAAAGTCTCTTTGATGTAATGAACTGGCTTCCTCTGATGATACCCCAAATAAATGCATATTGGACTTCCCAGTTTAGTCTGGGACCTGCTTCACACAGACATCAAAGTCTCTTTGATGTAATTAACTGGCTTCCTTGGAAGACACCTCAAACACATGCATATGCCACTTTCTTCATGACATCTAGTGCAAATTAAAGGATTTCCCTGAGGATGTCATAAATGGATATTTTAGTTCCTGGATTCAAAGCAAACTGACAATCTAATTGCATCCCAGATATCTGTAGTTTAACCTACATCCTGTCCTTTGAACTTATACCTGGGGGGGGGTTGATGTGTCATTTCAGCAAGACAGTAGTTTCTCCTGACAGACACTCCCCTACATATTTTATATTGCAGAACAAATATCATAGTGTAATCAGAACCAGCTGTCCATGTGCCACAGTCCTCCCCACCTTGACTGAATTTGGTGGCTCTATCCCCTGCATGGGATGAGCTTCCCAAATCAGTTCACTCCTTGTAGACACGAGACAGCCCATCTGAGTTCTGATTGGTCACTCCAGCCCTATGTAGAATGGTCATGTCATACCCTTGCAAAGCAAGACTCCATCTTAGCAATCTACAGGTGTTTTTCCCCATCTGCATTAGCCAAACCAGGGGGTTGTAGCGAGTCTGCACCACAAAATGCTGCCCATACAAGTATGGCTCCAATTTCTTTAGGGTCCACACTATGGCAGTACAATCCTTTTCCACTGTGGAGTATGCCTGCTCCCTGGGAAGTAACTTTTTACTCAGGTAGGCTATTGGGTGATCCTTCCCTTGGCTGGATGTCTGACTCAGCACTTCCCCAATACCCATGTCTGAGGCATCAGTCTGAGCTATAAAACATTTGCTATAGTCAGGACTTGTCAAAACAGGAGCACTGCACAGTGCCTCCTTTAGCTTGGAAAAGGATTCCTCAGAGGCTGGGCCCCAGGTAATTTTCTTGGGCATCCTTTTCTTTGCCAGGTCAGATAAGGGAGCAGCCAGGGCACTGTGATTGGGTACAAATTTTCTATAGTACCCTGCTGTCCCGAGAAAACTCTTGACCTGCTTCTGAGTTTCTGGTCTGGGCCATGCCTGTATTACCTCTATTTTTATTTGGTTAGGATGGCGCTGTCCCTGGCCTACCACTTGCCTGAGATATGCCACCTCTCCCATGGCCACCTGGCACTTCTCGGCTTTGACAGTGAGCCTGGCCCTCTGTATCCTGCCCAGCACTTTCTTATGGTGGGGTAGGTGTTCCTCCCAGCTGGTACTAAAGATGGCAATGTCATCCAGGTACGCCACAGCGTACTCCACAGCACCATTTAACACCTGGTTCACCAATCTTTGGAAAGTGACCAGGGCATTCTTCATTCCAAAAGGCATTACTTTAAACTCAAATAAGCCTATCAGAGTGATGAAGGCCAACCTCTCTTTAGCTCTGTCTGTCAACTCTACCTGCCAATACCCTTTTGTCAGGTCAGTGTTCATAAGGTAGGTCTCCCCTCCCAAATTGTCCAGGAGTTCATCTGTCCAGGGCATCAGGTGGGCATCTGACTTTGTGACTGCATTCAGTCTATGATAGTCCAAACAGAAATGAGTTGAGCCATCTGGCTTGGGTACAAGGACTACGGCCCAGGGACTGTGGGATCTCTGGATTACCCCTAAATCCAGCATCTCCTCCACTTCCCTCCTAATGTCCTTTTGGACAGCCTCTGACACCCGATATGCTGTCTGCTGAATGGACGTCTATGTCCCTGTCTCCACATCATGTGTTGCTAAGGGGGTTAGTCCAGGCTTGGCACTAAACAGGGGGCAAAGTCTGCTAAAACCTCCCTTACTTCCTGGATCTGGCCCGGGGTCAGCTGGGGAGATAATTTTACTGCCTCCACAGAGGACTCTCATTTACTCTTTTCCAGCATGTCCAGAAGGGGATCTCCTTCATCCATCCCCTCCCCATGCCTACACACTGCAAACACCATGTCAGCCCTATTTGCATATGGCTTCATCATGTTGACATGGTACATCCTTTCTTTCTGTCTTCAGTCAGGTACAGTAACTCCACAATGCAGTTCATGTCATTTTCCTTCCTAACCACTTTGTACGGTCCTGCCCACTCAGCCTGCAGCTTGTCTTTCTGGACCAGAATAAGGACCATGACTTCCTGACCCACCATGTACGAGCGAGCACTGGCTCTGTGGTCGTACCACACTTTTTGTTTCTGTTGGGCAGCTGCCAGGTTGCTCTGGGCTGTCCCCATAAGCTCCTTCAGCCTTTCCCTAAACCTAAGGAAGTACTCCACAATGGGAGTTCTCTGGGGGGTGCTTGCCTTCCCAGTCTTCCTGGATCAAGTCTAGGGCATGTACCCATGTCCATATAAGAGTTTGAAGAGGGAAAATCCTGTTGACTCTTGGGGCACCTCCCTGTATGCAAACAACAGGTGGGGAAGGTATTTCTCCCAGTCCCTCCCATGCTATTCAGCAAACACCTGGGGCATTGACTTTAGAGTACCATTGAATCATTCCACAAGTCCATTGGCTTGTGGGTGATACGGTGTCGTGTATCTCTGCACCACCCCACACTTCTCCCATAAACATTTCATCAGGTCTGACATGAAGGAACCCCGTCAATTGGTGATTACCTCCTGCAGAAACCCAACATTGGAGAAAATCCCAAGTAAGGCATCTGCCACTTTGTCTGTCCTCAGAGAGGATAGAGCGACTGCATCTGGGTACCGGGTGGCATAATCCACCACAGTCAGGATGAATCTCTTCCCTGAGGAGCTAGGGGTATTTAAAGACCCCACAATATCCACTCCCACCCTCTGGAATGGCTTCTCCACTATGGGCAATGGGATCAGAGATGCTTGGGTTTTCTTGTCCACCTTTCCTATTTCTTGGCACTGGTGACAAGTCCCACAATACTCCTTCACCTGCTGGGTGAAGTTAGGCCAATAGAAATTTTGGGCCAACCGCTGTGTAGTGTGCGTGATTCCCAGATTACCAGACAAGGGAATATCATGGGAAATCTTGAGCAACTGCTCACGATACCCCTGGGAAACAACAAGATGCCTGCCTAGTATCCCTTCCTCTGTCTGTACTACCTGAGTATACATAAGTCCATTTTCCCAATAAACCTTATGTCTGCTGTCACCTTCCTGTGTGTCATCTGAGTCTGCCCAAGCCCTCAGCTTCTCTAAACTAGGGTCACTTCTCTGAGCAGCTGCAAACCCCTCACATATTCCCAAGGCATGGGACAGGCCCCCTTCAGTCACTAAACTAGGGTCCCTAGCACTAGCGTCAGGGCACTCAGGATCACCGTCAATCCCAACCCTCTGACAAGAGGTCACCCCTCCCTCTTCAGAGTAACCCTCTGTAGCTGTGAGGTTACTTGCTACTGGGGAAATTTCTACCCCCTTTTTATCAGTCTCCCCATCTGGAGACACAGGCTGGGGAGCCAGCCTCTCAGTGGTTTCCACAATGGTTTCTGTGGGGTTCAGGGAACTACAATTTTCCCTTATCAATTTGCTATGGGTACTGTAACTGCACATACCATCCCCGGCTGGAGATTGTTACCCAGGATCGCATCCACTGCTAATGTTTTGGCAAAAGCCACCTGTTGCACAGTTCCCCCTGTTTCACCCCAGTCTAGGAGAACACTAGTGAGGGGCAATGTTTTCTCCCTGCTTGTAAAATCCTGTACAGTGACAAATTTATTTGGTATAAGCTGACCAGGTTGTACCAGGTTCCCCTTCACCAAGGTCAGGGATGCCCCTGTGTCCCTTTACCCCAGTGTCTGTACACCATTCACCATGACTGGGTACATGTATTCCCTCATGTTCACTGGCATGCTTCCAGGGACATACAAACAACCCACTTCTTTTCTAGCACCCAGTTGTGTATTATTGCTCACCTTTTTGGGACACTGTCTGGCAATATGGCCAGTTTCTTTACACAACCAGCATTCATTTCTTCTCTCAGAGAAATCTTTCCTCTGAAACCTGGGGCTAACTGCTTTCGGTGGAGGCAGTGAAGATTTTAGTTGCCCTGAAGCACACTTTTCCCTTTCTGTGCTGCCCCACCCACCCCATTTGCTCTTAGAACAGATCTGCTCTTGGCATAGCAATCTGAGAGTTCAGCAGTCTCTTGCACTGTTTTGGGATCTCAATCCTCTGGCTAGCTTTTTAGCTCTGCTGGGCATGCCCAATAAAACTGTTCTAATAAAATCACATTTTCAATTTTATCAACAGAGTTTGAATCAATTCCTTCCCACCAACGTTTTAAAAACTGACTTTGTTTTGTGGCTAGTTCCTCATAGCTCATATCAGGACTTCTCCTGAGCCTACGGAATTTAGCTCTGTATGATTCAGCAGTTAATTTAAACTTTTTTAACAGTGCAGTAGTTTGCTGTAATCATTGCTGTCCTCATTTTTCATTTGACCCGATGCATCTTGAGCTTTCCTGGTAAGTAGCAGAGATAGCTGGAAGCTCCAGGACTCTCTAGGAATTTTAGCCTGAATACAAACTTTTTCAAAAGAATTTAAAAAGGCATCAATATCCTTCCCCTCTTTAAATTCGGCTATTAATTTGGAGTTCAATTTGTAACCCAGTCCTGCAGTCCCAGTTAAAACCACGCCACTTTCCTGTTCTGGTGCTGCTGGTCTGAGTCGAATCTTCTCCAGTTCATGTTGCCTCTGTCACTCCTGCTCCCCATGGTCAGCATCTCTCTGTTCTCTCTCTCTCTCTCTGCCTCTCGGCATTCTCGCTCTGCCTCACGGTCCAGCTCTCACTTCTCTCACTCCCTCTTCTCCTGGAACTCCAGCTCCATACTGCACAACTCAATTTGCAGCCTGAGTTCCTCTGGAACCAGGATACTAGTGACCTTCCCTGTTGCTGTGGCCCTTCACTGACAGTGGCCCTGTTGTCCTCCTCATCGGATCTGGACACTGCACTGGCCACTAGCCCTGTCACACTCAAGGTTTGGTCCTTTTCAGTCACGGGCCGTGACTCACTGTTCTGGGTATATGCTACCATCAGGGCATCTATGAGGTTTGGCTTGCTGGCTTTCTCTGCAAACAGGGCTCCTCTGTCCCTGCACAACTGCTTTAAGGAGTCTACAGTGTGCCTGCTGTAGTCGGAAGTCATCTTCCCTAACTACTGCTACTCTGACTGGGACTTTAGAAAAAAAAAACAGGTAGGAACTTGACTGTAAGCCAAGGGATATAGTTCAGTTTCCTTTTGAAATAAAACAATGCCTTTCTGTTTTTTTTCCCAAGTGAGCTGAACAGTCTCAAGCTGACACACTGAACAATAAAGCTTATACCACCAAACTTTTTTGCACCGCTGCCAACCAATCTGTCACAACCCCACTCAGCAGGTCAGCCCTCTGCTCCCAAAGTGCCAACCTCTGAGCATAGTATTGTGAACAGTTAACAGAACAAGGTAATCCTCTTGTCTGTTTTTGTGGGTTTGAGTTACCTTTGTCCCAAATTCTGGAGGGATTCAAACTGATAACCTCTTGTTAGCATACCCAATTGTCAGTCTCAGATAATTCTGTCTTCGGGGGGCCAGATATCTTTGCCTATGGGCACTTAACCAGGTATTACAAAATGAACCCTTCGAACTCTATGCAAGACCTAGATAACTCTTACCTCTTTCCCAGTTTGGTACCACAATAAGCTCATGCACAGTGTCAACTGTAATCATCTAAGCTTCACTTATGAAAAAAGGAGTTTCAAGGCACACCAGGCAGTTTCTGTTTTTAAAATATATATCTTTACTTTAAAATAGGTAAACATAGGAAAACAGTAAATACAGAACAAGATATCCCAACACATATAATCTTAAAAACAAAACAGGTTTAAAAGTGCAAATTCCTACAACCCATACACTCAGACTGGTCTTATCTAATGTATCCTTACTTTCTTAATCTTTCAGTGCTTTGATGTTCCTCTTTCTCAGTCAGAAAATGAATGTCTCTCTGTGACTCTAATGTCTGCTCAGTATACTTAAAAGCAGTCTTGAACTGGCCTTCTCTCTGAGGTCACCTAACTCTGCCTTGGTGTAGTCAAATTTATATTTTATAACACAGATGTCCTAATAAGATATTTTAAAAAAATAGGTGACATCAGTGAATCTCCTCTCTTCATGTGACTTCTCCAAACCAGTCTGAGATCTGCTTCACACAGACATCAACGTCTCTTTGATGTAATTAACTGGCTTCCTCTGATGATACCCCAAATAAATGCATATTGGACTTCCCAATTTAGTCTGGGACTTGCTTCACACAGACATCAAAGTCTCTTTGATGTAATTAACTGGCTTTCTTGGAAGACACCCCAAAGACATGCATATGCCCCTTTCTCCATGGCACCTAGTGCAAATCAAAGGATTTCCCTGAGGATGTCATAAATGGATATTTTAGTTCCTGGCTTCAAAGCAAACTGACAAGCATCCCAGATATCTATAGTTTAACCTACATCCTGTCCTTTGAACTTATACCTGGGGGGGGTTGATGTGTCATTCAGCAAGACAGTAGTTTCTTCTGACAGACACTCCCCTACATATTTTATATTGCAGAAAAAATATCATAGTGCAATCAAAACCAGCTGTCCACGTGCCACATTACCTAGTTACCAAAGAATTACAAGAACAAAAAAAAGAGCATATGACCTATCTGCTACTTGCTCCATTGCTAAAAGCATCATCATTGAGTTTATGTCCAAGGTGATGCTTGTAGTTTCTTATAAGTGGTGAACAATTTCTTTCTATGGGTTGAGCGAGTTGATATTTGCTGTAATAACCCATGGGTTATTATAGCAAACACGTGTTCTGTCTGTCAAAATTGAGCACTCACTTATTGCCTTTTGTTCTGTGTGTGGGAGGGCTGATCAGTTCCATGAACATGGTAGTTCCATATCTCAATTAGTCAGGAGCCGCTACAATAAGACTCCTTATCCTCTCTTAATCATTATTTTGTATCTATCAGGTTTATCATTCCTTTATTTATTTGTTTAAAGGTGTAGTTCATTTATCCTGCTGTTCTCAAGCTTCAGAAGTGCGAGAGGGAACAGGTCCATGACTGACTTCTTACACTCACAAGTAAATGTGATCATGATTTTGAGTATATGTAGTCAGCAATGCACCCATTCCCTCTTGCACACCTGAAATTAGCAAACAGCAGTATCAACCAGATATGGCTTTTTTTAAATAAATAAAGATAGGATCAAATAGATAGATACAAACAAATGACAAGGAGAAAGAGAGGAGCCTTGTTGTGATGGCTCTTCGGTAATGGAGATACAAGGCTGCCATTACACAGTTAAATGACTTTACTTTCTTCCTATTACCTCCACAATTGGTCATAGAAGTCTGGTTGGAAACAAAAATTGTTCATCAATTATTATTTCATTTTCTGGAGGTTGGCCAGTGCCCTGTCCATGTCCCCCCATGCCCTGGCTTACCCCGGGTCAGGACCAAGGAAAAGGGATCCCTGGCAGACATCTAAGGCAGTGAGGACAGTGGCCTGGCAGTGGTGTCATGCCAGGGGATGGCAGTTTTTTACATGATGATGGCTCAGGGTGGGGATGTGGAATGATGACCAGCATCCACCCTGCCTCCTTACATTCTGGTGCCAGCCACACAGCACTCCCAGCCTCCTCCAGGGGTTGACAAAGCACTGGACACACTTCCACCCTCCCCCCAGAGAAGGAGAGCAGTCCAGAGGACACTCAATCCTTCTCCCCCCCGGCTGGCCCTCTGACTCCTGTGTCTGTTCCCGAACCTGGCTCATCAGGGTTGGAAGTGGAACTCCAACTGCTGTGCCGGTGGGCTGGCATTTATCAGTTATTATATGAAATAAAGTATGTGGTAGTGTGTGTTATGAGAATTCAATGCACACCCTCAGTGCCTGTATCTAGTCTCTTCCTAATTTGTATGTTGATCCTCATCGTCAGTATCTGCAACAAATACAAGAGCTTCAGTAAGATGTTAATCAAGTTAATTTGTCCTTACCATGACACTGACAATTTCTCCCACCATTCCATATCTGAGAAAATCTTTATAATCCATGGGGTACATTTCAATGTGTATAGATCTGTTACTTTCCTTGAAACTTTAAATTCCTAGGTAGGTAATGTCCTGCTGTGCCACCTGGTAAGGTGAGTTCTGGATTGCTCCTGGCATCTGTCACCTATCCACCCACAGAATTTCAGACATATAGAAATTAATTTTGTACCACAAAAAAGATGAGACTTCATCTGCTGTATTTTTTGGGGGGGCAGCAACTCCTCCAAGTTGGTACAGTGCAGTACAATGTTTTCTGAATCTAAAGATATCTTATGGGGGGATGCTTTCCCCCAACCAAACTCTATGCATTCCAGTATATGCCCAGATGATGACCACCAGTGGCTTATTGGCCAAGGCAAAAAGTAGTGGAGAGAGGTGACACTCTGCCTATTACCTCTTTGTAGCCGAACCTTCCCTGATCTCCTTTCATTATGGAGACAGCTGCTGCTGGTGCAGCATAAAGTGGTCTTAAAGCTGAATTAACCCCTCCCCCAACCCAAATTTAAACAGTGTGGCAAACAGGTAGAGCCACTCGACCCTGTTTTCTCCACATCCATAGATAATACAAAGGGACTTCAATTTTTTCAGTTCAGTACTTTATTGATCGACAGTTTTTGTCAATACAATATACTGTATTACACAACCTTTGAACATTGAATATAATAAAACCATTACAGTTCTAAATACTACGATTTATAAAAGAGCCATAGTTTCCATATCATTTTATTGCATTGTATAGTACCATAATCTACTTTTTAAGATTACAGTTATCATTCATTTCATCCTCCATCTTTATGTGCAGTTTTTTCCTCTCTATGACATGAAGAAGGAAAGCCACAGATTCCAAAACCTTTACAGAATATGATTTAAGTAATTGTGTAACCAAATGTTTCAGTTCCAGTTCTAGAGTATTCAAAATAACCCATAAAAATGTATTCCTATAGTTATCATACAACAGACACAGAATTGCCAAGTGTGTCAGATCATCCATCCCAAGTTGATCTTTTTCCTTAAAGCAACATTTCAACCACTGGCTGGCAAAATATTCAAATCTGTACTTCGGGTAATCAGCTTTCTTCTATGAGGCTTTTTCATTACAAACTAAATAGTGATCCAGGCCATACATTTTTTTTTATTTTTAGAAAGCCATCTACATATTTTATATTGTGTACATTACCCCATATGTTTTTGGCTGTAAATCTCTCTCAGTCTAATTTTAATTTGACTAAGGACTACTTCTATTGGTCTAATAAATATGTCTTCCAAACATTGTAATAAACTATGTGGTTTGACATACTGAGCAGTTCAATTATTGATATGCTTGGGGAGAAAAAATTATATTCTGCTGTAGACAGCTTATTGTTTCTTCAAAACACATTCTCAGTAACCTATTTTTACTCATTGCATGTGCCTTTAGCCAATATGTTATTCATCTTTCTTGTACCATACATTCCAACGGGAGTTGTCCTAATCCAGCTCTAACTAGGGCTGATGGTATCCCTAGTGGCAGACCTAGTAGCATCTTATACAATTTATTTAATAAAACCTCCATATTTATTTTTTTTGGACACCCCCCACACACACATTTCTGCCCCATATAGTATTTGGTTCCTTGTTTTTGCATGAATTACCTTTTTTTATACCCCTTTACCGAATTTCCCCCATATTTATATGAACAATTGTTCATCACCTGCAAAAATATTTTTGTTTCAGTCTCCACCTCTTTTAAATGCTTTCTCTATGTTAAATCATTTGTTAGTATGATCTCAAAATAATGCAAACTATCAACTATTTCTATTTCTATTTCGTTACTATCAATAAAATATTTGCATTTTCTGTGACTACCTCCACTCACCATGATTTTAGTTTTAATATAGGCTATCTGTAATTCTGCTTTCATGGTGAAAACAAGAAAGTGTGTACTGTGTAGGTGCTGCTCACTAAAAAAGTCCAGTGCAGGTTCAATACAAATTCAGGCACTCACCATCAATTAAAAGGGCAAAGCACTTTTTTAAAGTAATTTTTTCATGGAAAAGCAACATCAAGGGTGTGTGCTGACACCCATAACAGTGTCCGTCTGATGCGTTTTGGACTTCAGTCCTCTATCAAAGGCAATACAAATCTCACATACCTTAAATAGCAACAAAATACATGACGTAACAATGACATATAACATTAACACTAGTAAATGACCGGACCACATTCAAACACAGATGTCATTAATAAAGCATTCATTTACATCCTGAGTGATTGAATGAATCACAGTATCTTTAAAAAATATAAACAAAAAGAAAGATAGGGCAGAATGGAGGGTTATGAAGTGGGAAAGGGAAAAGTTAAAATAGTATATAAAGCTTAAATGTAGCAGTGACAAAATTAAAATATAATATTGGACAATATTTAAAATAAACAATGCAATGCAGCAAAGCGAACAAGGGAACATTACTTATTATCAGTGTAGTCTTGGTGTGCTTGCAAGACTCATCTACTACTTTCCACCTAATCACTTAACTGTAAAAAGAGTAAGAGCCTTACAGTTTAAGATAAACGATTTTCTATCCTCTAAATAGGGGCATAAATCAAATCATGCATTTAGACTGGGACTCAGGGTTGCTTGTAGTTGCAAAATCCAATAGGTTTCTCAATTTAAAACCAAATTATTACCCCCCCATGAATTTTGACTAACTTTATCCATTGCTATGAAAAAAAAAAACATGCTGCTCACCACCACATGCATTCATTACATCTACGGCTGTTGCATAGGTGGGATCCCTTCTCTGTATGGCTCTTACGTGTTCCACCATATGTACTTTAAAACGTCTGATAGTCTTTCCTTCAAAAAGTGTTTCACAAGTACAGATCACTAAGTAAATAATGCCAGTAGTATTACAAGAAGTAAATTGTCAGATATCAAAACAGCTCCCTGAGTAAACACTTTTAAAATCTCTCCAATCTTTTTACAGTAAGCATGGTTCTTACACTGGTAACAACCTTTGCTATTATATAACAATGTATTATTCTTTTTCTCAATACAATGGCTATATAACAGCATATCTTTCAAACTGGGTGATTTTTTGTAGAACATTCTAGTGGGTTCTGTACTGATTGTCCTTAAACCTGTGTCAGCTGCTAAAACATGTCAATGCTTTGTGATAGCATTTTCTACATGAGTGGCATGCATCAAAAATGTTGTGACATAGTTAAACCTCTGATCTGCACTATCATTTTGTATTCTATCCAATAGCAGTTCAGATCATTCCTTCTCCTTGTAGAATCTCTTGCCTCTAACATCTTCCTATGGCTATATACTATGTCTTGTAACCTAATTAAGGCTTCAGCTCCATTTTCAAAACCCACCTCCATGCTGCAGGTCCTTCTGATCCTAAGGAATCAACCTTTAGGGATGTTATCCATGACATGGTGTAAATGGCAGCTAGAGGCCAATAAAAGTGTATTGCCATTCACTTTATTTTATAATAATACCACTAGTAACACCCCCATTTGTTTCTTTGGTAAGGGACAGGTCTAGATAGGAAATACAATCTTTATTACATACATATGTGAATTTCAGATTGGAATTTGAATTATGGAAAAGCATACAAAATCCTTTAGTTCATTCTAATTCCACCTCCAGATCAACATTACGTCATCAACAACCCCATGCCACAATGTTATCTTTTGAAAGAAAGGATTGTTATTGGTGTTAAGAACAAACTCATTTTTCCACAGACCCATGTAAATATTGGCCACTGAAAGGGCACAAGTGGCCCTCATTGCAGTACCCTTTACTTGTAAAATCACTTCTTTATTGAACAAAAAAAATATTCTTCAAATATGCTCTACCAGATTCACAAGAAAATCAGTGGGGGAATTCACATCAACATTTCCTATATTTAAAGATGGACTACAGTCAAAATTTCTGGCATCAATATATTTCAGAATTTGTACCAACATAGCCCCAGTCAGCCTCTTGCCAAAAATGAGATCTCAAAGTTACTTTGTTTAAAAGTTACGTCATTTTAAAACCCTAAATTCACTTCCTGTTCAAAAAGCCAGTTTCAGTGAAGAGTTGCTGCTGATGTCATCTCCAGAACTCAGAGTCTAGTCTTCCCCATCAGCAAGCTTATATAACCTGTTTCTTCAAAGGTTGGAGTTCATGTGCAATAGTTTTCACAAGTAAAACAGGCAGCAGCATTCAGGTTTGTAAAAAAAGTTGTCAAAATATCTTTATTTATTTATTTATTTTGGTCCTTTTCTCAAGGGTTGCTAAATATTAAATCATAGCACACTGCAGTGAGGCTTAGTTTCAGTTTATTTTTTATGCTGTAAAGGCATGTGAGCACAATTTCCTGTTTTCACTGGTGAGGTCTGCAGACTGAATAATTGTCTGATGTGGTGGAAGGTTGTGATCATTCACACCTGTCATTCAATTGAGGTGATTTCTCAGGATGTCACTTTAAAACAATTATTCTACCTCCTTGTAAATGGGGGGTAGGAGAGGTCATGCTGTTTTGAAGCCTTACAATGAGTTTCTGTGCAGTAGCCAACCCAACCAATCTATGGCCAGATATTCAAAACTTTGCCCTGGGGCAGAATTAGCACTGCATTGTGGGCAAAATTAGTCAGAAGCATTTGCACACCATATTCAAAGGAATAGCACCAGGGCTAAATGAGTTCAAAATGGCATGCAAAGAAGATGTGCAAACAGGGCTGAGTGTGCAATGCAACAACAGCCCCAGCAAATAAGACAGCACTGAATATAGAAACTGACTTCAGTGCAAACTGTGGCCAGTGCACACAGAGATGGAAAGTGAGGTAAGGCTGAACAATGTGGGCAATGTGTGTGCTAGCAAAGTAGTGAAGCACAACAACAGCAAACAACAGTGTAGGCCAAATACTGCAGAACCATGTAATGGAACATTACAGTATTGCATGGCGCTAACACATTTGTGCGGCGCTGACATGTTTGCACAGCATTAAGGTTTGCTTTATTAAAAACTGCAATGCAAATGAGCCTACTCAGGCAATCCATGGGCAAACAGTCACATTAGCATCTCATTACAGCCTGCTTTGCATGTGGATTGCCCTGCGCTATAACATGGTGCACACAGCTCCATCTCTAGGTTCTTTTGTTTGTTTAATGTTTAAATTTCTGAAAAAGCCCTTTTTCTGTTATTTGTTGAATGAAGCCAGTTTTGTTTGAAATTTTTGTGGGCCCTATAAGGTCACAGTTTTCAGGTCAAATTGAAACCTGTATTTCATTGAGTAGGCCTGACATTCAAAACACATTTGTTTTCCTGCCTGATGATCTCATATTGTTTTATGCTATCAAAGAACAATGTCTATGCTAAGACATGTGTTTTATGTACCAATGTTCTTCTGAGTCTGTGTTATTATTCAATAATTAACGGTCTCCGTTTTTTCTCATAGAGAAAAGCATGTGTTAAATACCGTAACACCTGAGTAGGTGTTACGGCATTCATGTGCTCCTTCTGCATAGCAAAGCGCTCAAGACAAGTAAACAAACAGAGCTCGAGCTTCCAACTGTCCCTTTTACCTCAAACATTACTGATGAGAAAAACACTTACTTGTCGTTGTTACCTCCATTGCGTATTTAGTTGCCTAAAACATATACATAAAACGTTTTATTCTCTCGAGCCTAACTTATGCAGTTCACAGTTTTGCCATGATCCCTAACTCTCTCCCTTTCAGCTCTAACCTTTCCTCTGCAGGTCAAAGGACTACATCACCTCAAAATAGCCGTTGAAACAGGAAACTATACCCAAAGAATCTCCACACTCATGGACTTCTAACTGTTGTATCCACTTTATTTGATAAACATTTTAAATAATTAAAGTTAATGTTCAAGCACAATTCTGTTTTCCTCACAGAAATAAAAATGGTTATCTGTAAAGCAAGCCTCCAAGTCTTTTTTTGCAAACTCAAGTCTCACCATAGAAAAAAACGGATCCCTTCAATTATATAAAATAAAATATGGGGTGCAGTGTGTTAAACTCGAATTTAACACACACCCTCGTTGTTGGATGGCATTCATAAACCCCGAGGTATGTTCCATCCAACAACTCGGGTGTGTGTTAAATTCTCGTAACACACTGCACCCCAAACTTTATCCTATATGTATCATCCTGAACTCTGTTAAAGAACAGATAGATAAGTGACACTGAATAATGCATCAACAAGTAAGTCATAAATATGTTATTAATTTTGGTCAAGGAAATATTTTTAGACACAAGTCCCCTCTAGCGGTTTTCTTACAAAGCTGATGTGTGGAAACACTGAAGTTTAAATAGGATGCGTTAAAATGTTAGGAAAATTAAATTACTTTTATACATTGTATTATGTCCCACCTTGTGAAATACAGGAGCCTCTTTTTTCTCTTAATATTTTTTCGAGAGGAGAAACTTTGTATATATAAATATAATAGGTGTAGGTTTGCATTTGGCAAGATAAAATGATTAACTCTCAGGTCACTAGCTAGATAGTAGTACTGTCTTTCATGTTGGGTATGTCATGACTACTACAATACCGTATCTAGCCAGGAGCATCACAGTTGGAAAAGGCAATCTTAGTTCAGCAAGAGTGCTTCTAAGCTTGTGAGTGCAGCCACTTTTTGCTGAATATTTTGTAAAGCTCATTTCAAACAGAAACCTGTCGGGGTGAATTCATACTACAGTGGTTATAAAAAATGCAATAAAAGTAAATTAGGTAAATCATGGTTTACAGAAACATACCATCAGTACCAAAACAAACAGCTGTTTTTAAATAAACTTTTACTAAAGTGCCCCCTGCTATAAAAGAATCTTCAGCATTGTGGTACACACAGTGTAGGAATCAGCCACAAAAGTCAAGTTGTTCCTATAGATGGAGTTACTACAGTGCTAACTAACCCAACTAACTATGCTTGTGAATGTAATGTGCATCTCCTTATCAGTGTAGAATAACACTTTTCCATGTTCAGACTATGTTTGCAGTTGAATTTGTAATCCTCATCTTTTAACCCCACACAACCTGTCTCGTAAAAATATATATACAGTATATATTTATAGCATTTATAGCTGTTTCCTACAGTTAAATTATTCAGATTAATTGCATCCATAGCAGTTTTCTATTGTTAAATTAGTCTGCATTTTTACTGATAAGCTAGCCAGGTTGCTAAGTTTTGTTCTTATCCCTGTTTTGTAATAATTTCCCTTGCTACCAAAGTGAATCCCTCTCCCAGCTATCTTTCTTTTTGTCCCTTCCATCTCAAACTTTGGTGCCCACCCCCTGATTATACTATTCTTTTGTATCCTGCTCTCCTGACCCCTGCTGCTTTCTGTTTCAGCTCCCTGTCTGCCCCCCACCCACCGATCAAGCATCTAATAATCTAACTTGCTGTTTGTTTCTTTCTTCTTCCCTTTTAGCTGAAGACCTGACCAGGTGCTTCATTCTTGACCTGCCTTCCTCTCTCATCTACACAGTGCGGTACAGCTCTTCTGCCTGATGCCACCTGTTCACTGCCTGCAGCTTGTATTTTCTTCTGCCCACCCACTCCTACCCCCAACACTCTTTAAATTGGCTTCCTGGGCTCCATCCAACATTTCAACTCATCCAGTTCAAGAGCAGCAAGCATCCTCACATTCTTAAAGGGCCTGCCACCTCTATCAGCAGCATGAGTACATGCACCAGTAAGCAGAACATGGAAAACACCCTTTGGCATTCAATCCAGCCTGCTGAGCATAAGCTATCAACCCAAGTATATTGCACGCTTGGTAATAATACTCCTGTCCACAATGAGTGTACAGAATGATGGGAAACCCCTTGAGACCCCTCGAACAGAACAGTCAATTACACTTAACTCACTAATGCAGCCACCAGGCACAACAAAGAGACCGGAAGCCAATTTCTTCAGTAAAACACTGAACAAACCTCCATCACAACCCATTACGATGTCTACCCTCACAGCTGAATCTATTGATGCCTTACTATGCACTCACATCTGATCTGATTGCAACAAGAAACAAAATCACATCAAATGTAAGCATACTCGCAGACAGAGGGCCTACTGGAAACACTTCCTTAAATGACTAATAAACATCCTACTCCTCCTGCTGGTGAATATACACCCTAACCCAGGCCTGCCAGGAACAGGGAATAAAAAGGTTCAAGGCCACCTCAAAATTGCATCGATCAACATAGGTAGCCTTATACCCAAGCTCTCCCAGTTCCAGGCATAGGTAGTGCAACACAAACCTGACATAATCTCATTCACAGAAACTTGGCTGTCCCTCAAGATCCCAGATGTCATGGTATCCCTTGATACCACCTTCCATCAGGACTGACTGTCTAAACATGGGGGTGGTTGCCTGGTGTACTTGTGTAATGAAATCAAAGGCCAGATGTTGCCAATAAGTCTTACTATGAAAAAGGCACAAATACTATCCATCAAGTTTACCATAGGCCACCCGAATAAGACTATGGTGCTCACCATGGTCTATATACCCCATGGTAGGCAAGCAACAGGCATAGAACAATTCATTGATCATATTAAGCAGGTTAAACAGAGCTGGGAACATGCTGTTGTTGGTGATTTTAACACTAACTGGCTAGCACAGGATACTGCTACCCTAAGATATCAAATCTCTAGCCAGTATGTACCTCACAAAAATGATCACCCAAGCAACTAGGAGGAACTACTGCACTGGCACAAGCTCACTTATTGATTGGCTACTCTCCACTTGCCCTGAACACATAACAGACATATCAATTCTACCAGACTCCATAATCTACAACTCCCTGTGATGTGTTCGAGGACAAAAACACACCCCTCAGTTCATGAAAAACCAGTCACTAAGAAAAGGGTAGTTAGAGCATTTTAATCAATATCTAAAAAGGTCTGACTAGACCCCACTAGCCAGCATAGATGATGCAAATCAGGCCCTCAAATACTTTACAACAATCTTCACTAATGCCAGCAACATATTTGCTCCATTCAAATCATCAAAAGTCAAAGAGACTATCAACCCATGGCTGTCAGGTTCCCTTATTGAGCAAATGAATTCCCATGACAACCTCTGGCACAAGGCTAGGGCAACTGGTAGACAGTCAGACTATACTGCTTATAAAGTGGCCAGAAACAAGTGCACTAAGTTGATCAGGAAAGCAAAAGCCAGTTACTATAACGAACAATTGGAAAGCAACTTGGGAAACAGAAGAGGTTTCTGGAACACCATTAAGACTTTTACTGGTAGGGACTCCAAAGTGCCAGCTGACCTGATTGTCATTGCATCTGGCATATTACAAGACCCAAAGGAACTGACTAATGCCTTCGATATCACCTTTATGAACTTATGCACAGTACTACCTCCTGAGTAGCTAACAACTGAGTTTGCCAGTAAGCTCACTAAGGTGAATACCCCCCCTAAACAAAATCTCTAGGGCACAAACCATAAAATACATTAAGAGGGTCCTAGGAAAAACAAGGATCAGAGGGGACATAATTCAATCAATCAATCAATCAATCAAGCTTTATTTTACCTGGCAAAACACCATTGGGAAAAACTTATTTACAAGATGGACCTGGGTCTTGACACAATACTAATACCTAATACATGATAATTAAGGACAATTTCTTACAAAAAGTTCATTACAAGGTAACAGGTATGTACAGTACATGGTATGCTAGGAAACAAGCAATATAACAGCAGAGATTCAGTATACACTTATATATAATATATACATGATATATACACATCAGTACCAGATAATTTGGGCAAGGAGGGGAGATAGAACAGAAGGGTAGAAATTAAGCAAGGGAAGCAGAGGAAGGGGAACCAATTGGAAGGGATGAAGTTCATTGCTTTCACTCTAGATGAACTAGCTTTACCCATCACAAAAATATTTAACTTATTATTAAGAATGGGAGATTTCAGAGATAGGTGGAAGGCAGTGCTTATCACCCCCATGTTCAAAAGTGGAGACAGAACCAGCCTAGCAAACTACTGACCCATATCAATATTACCTCATCTATCAAAAGCCATCGAGCAGACTGTATCCAATCAGTTAACTGACTATCTGAATAAATACAACCTCCTGTGTGCACAACATGTGTTTCGAAAAAATCATAGCATGATGACAGCACTAATAGACTACACTACACATCTGTATGATGCTCTAGACAATGACATGGTAGTGGGGTTCATCTTCATAGACCTCATGAAAGCATTCGATACAGTAAACCACCAAATCCTACTCAGTAACCTACTGTCCATTGACCTGCCCCACAAAACTGTATTTTGGTTCAGTAGCTACTTGTCACACAGATCACAGTGCGTGAAAATAAGCGGAACAGTCTCTGACCCTAGGGAAGTGATCCTGGGGTTCCCCCAAGGGTCCATATTCGGGCCATTGCTTTTAAGCCTTTTCATAAACTCCTTACCCTATGCATGCCCAACTAACATGCTGTTGTATGCTGATGACACCGTAATATACATACTGGGAAATCAACTGACCAAAATAACAGTGGTTTTACAGGACAGTTTTCAAAAACTAGAGCCATGGTTCTCACAAAACAGACTCCTCCTTAATTAAAAATAGATGAAAGATAATGTATGCTATTTACAATGCCTCATAGCAAAAACAAAACTGGCCCATTGATCATCTGTAGCCAAAAAGGGGACATGCTTGAGCAAGTCAACTCTTTAAAATACCTAGGCATACACCTGGATGCCACCCTTTTGTTCTCCTCACACATTGAGCACATAGTCAAAACTGTAAACATTAAGCTTGGAATTCTCTACCACCACAGGCAGGCAATGTCTCCTGATGCCTTGGCTCTAGTAACTAGGAGCTTGGTACTGTCTACTATTGACTACGGGCTGGTGATCTACAGTGCTGGTACTGACACAGCCCTGAAAAGGATTAAAACTGTCCTAAATAAGGTGTGCAGACTGGTCTTAAGGGCAGATTACCTGACACACCTGCAGACTATACTCTGAGGTAGGGTTGCTTCCACTGCAATTAAGGGTAAGACCAGGCTTACCTGCTTGGTAAAAAGGCCAAGCTTGGACCCCCCCCTCTCGATTTCTCAGCTGGCATTTTTCAACATGCCTAAACCTCTTAAACGATGAGAAGCACAGCTAAGGGTGTACTCCATGTCCCATTTAAGCACATCAGCTGTGCCCAGCATGCCCTGTCCTACCGAGGGCCTCAGTGGGTAAATGACCTCCAGGTCTCCCTCATAGAATGTGAAAAGACTGGCCCCGTCAGAAGACAGCTCTGTCTCCTCCTAGCTCAAGCAAATCACGGTGACTGCCCCACTTCGACACATACTGGCCCATGCCCAACCACTGGTTGACTCACTCCTGACCAATCTTCTTTTCCCCAATACCCCACCATCCCCAAACTCCCCTCTTTCATCCTGATAAAGCCAGCTCAGGCTGCTACTAGTCCATTGTCTTGCATTTTAAGTAACTCTAGTGTTTTCCTAGCATAATAACTGTATTCGCACCTAACTACTCTGGGCTGCACATACTGTAGTGTTGCTATTGTTTACAATCTCACACTTCTGAAACTGTCAATGTAATGTTTTACTGAGTATTTACTGTACTATCTGGTGAACTTGCCAGTACCCTATGTTTTGTACCACATTATAATCTGACTTGAACCTTTGAAAAAGAGCTCTCTCTCTATATATATATATATATATATATATATTTATATATATATACACACACACACACACATATATATATATATATATATATATATATATATATACACACACACACAATAGGGGTGAGTGGTAAATGAGTGAGATAAAACAGTGCGTCATTCACTGCAGTGTGATATTTTTACCCTCTGCTCTACTGTGATGATATGAGACATTTACACACACAGGTCACAAAAGGTCACTGATATCATCACCCAAGGCAGCTTTCCCCTCAGCATGAAACAAACACCTGTGCTGTTACCATAGACACAAATGCAGAACTACCTGAGAGGTCTCACTGCTGCTTACAGCTAACTCAGGGAGCATTACAAAACACACCTATCCCCCCCCAACTTCCAGCTCATTACTGTGATGCTGTCAACTTGATGCAGCCAGAATTCCAAACGGCACAGCTTAACAGAACAGTCTAAACTACTGCCTACAGCTAACTCAACTACCACTGAAACACACTCTCGCTTGTTCCTCAAACTCTGATTCTCACCCATTACAATTACTGTGACAATTTCAACTTCACTGCAGCCAGAATCCTAAAGAGCACAATTTCACAGAACACTCTGCACTCTGCCTGCAGCTAACTTAATTACCACTGAAAACAGTATCAGCTGTTCTGACACTCTGCCTCTCAGTTCATTACAATTACTGTGATAGTTTTAACTTCACTGCAGCCAGACTGCTAAACAATACAGCTTCACGAAAGTATGTTTCTCATTCCTATCTAAAACGAACTCATTTAGCATTGCAAAACACAATCATGTGTCTCTCAGAGTTTATAACACTGCCAGCCCATTCAGAAAAGCTCACACACAGAATGAGCAAACACATTAACAGGAACAGAACACAAGACAGCATAACAAAACTTCTGAAACTCTTGGCCCTATTGTATGTATCGAATACATGATGGTCAGATTGTGTGCTATGGCAAATATTGTCACTCCTGCATCGTGAGCTTGGATATCTCACTCGTGCCTTCGGCACTCTTGAGATATCCAGAGCTGACTCTGCAGGAGTGACAATATTAGCCATATGACACTCATGCCCATCATGTATCCCCTATATATACTGTATATACACACACACACATATATATATATATATACACACGCACGCACACGCACGCACATGCACACACGCACATACACACACACACATATATATATATATATATATATATATATATATATATATATAATACTGGCATGGAAGTGCCAGTATAGTTAGGGTCCGTGCAAGCATTTAATGTTAAAGACCAATATTTGCAGGGTAATAACGTTGGGCATGTTCAACAGATCTGCTTGAAATTTTGCATTCATCATTAGAAGGGACAATTCTATTGCTATGCCAGATTTGATTTGAATCCCTTGTGTGGTTTCTGAGATACAGAGTGTTGGAAAAAAATTGATTTTAATGTTTTTTTGCTGTTTTTTTGTCAACCTGTATCTCAGAAATGGTTGTAGCAACAGGACTGACATTTTCAGGGTCGAAAACATTGGCCTCACAGATGTGCCTTTTGAAGGTTTGGTGAAGAAATATTAATCCATTCCAAAGTTATTAAACTTTTTTCCCATTATTTCCTATTGGCAAAAAATAGATGTCCCTGGTGGCATAGGATTCTATATCGGAACAGCGCTCCAGCATGGGATTTTATGCTGAAGTTTAGTAATGGGCATATGATTCTATGTCAAAGCAACTGTCTAGCATAGGATTGTATGCCAAAGTGTCCTGCAGATGGGTACAGGTGCAGGTTGGCACTCCCACCCCCAAAATGACTGTGGGACACTGGGGAACCCACTCCCAGTGTCCACAAACTGCCCATCACTGACACACAAGCCAGCATAAATGATACCTTGATGCAGGATTCTGCATCGAGCTGCTATATTACAATGCAGAATACTGCATCAGTTTGTCTTCACCCCAGTAATGTGGGACACTGGGAAGCCCACCCCCAGTGTCCCCAAATCTGTTTTTTTCCATGAAAAAAGGAAAACAATCCCCAAACATCATTTTTTTAAGTCGATGTCAAATCCTACATCCTGCCATTTTCGATGCAGAATCCTGCATCGAAGTCCTCACTTTCGCTGACATCAGGGTTCCCAATCTCTGAGTCAGCATTTATCCTCTCCTCCACTACTGTAGCACACTGGGGAGCCCATCCCCAGTGTTCAGAAATAATTAAATTATTAATATTGTTTTTCCAACACCGGGATGCCCACCCTATTGTCAGATGTCTCCCTTCCAAAGCCAATTGTTCCCATATTTCAGCAGCCTATATTGGGGTCCCCAATACCTGTGTCAGCTTTCTAAAGTGACCTCCCCCTCCAGTACTCAGGGACACTGGGAAACCCACTCCCAGTGTCCCATAATAATGTTTTTTTAAACCTGTCAAAAAAGAAAACTGTCCCCGATGTTTTTATCTGTAAAAGAATGCCATCTCTAATCGTCTCCCATCCCTCCCTTCAAACCTTCCTCTACACACCCACCTCCCCACCTCCTCTTACCCCATACTTACCCTCTGCGGTTGGTGGCTGCAATCTTCTGTGGACCAGGACACGTCTGCACTCTTCAAAGCCCAACCGTAAACTAAGGAATCAAGGTAGGCGACGTATTATGGCTGTCAATGGGGTTTTCAATTTATGTTGCTATCTCAGCTACTTTTAGGAATTTTAACACAAAATTTTCAACATGGGGTTCTTGGGACCCCACCTTATGAACACTGTCACTGTCATTTCATTATTTGGTCGCAAAAGGTGATTTTGAGGTTGCCGCATGGAATCTCCTTTCCGGACCGACTAACAAAATGACAGTGCCAGTGTTCATGAGGGAAGGTCCCAAAAAGCCCATGTTGAAAATTTGGTGCAAAAATTCCAACTAATGACTGCATTATGAGTGTGTGTTGTGCAGTTTCTATGCATGCTCATAACTTTGCCAGTCTTTAATATTTTCATTCCACATTTTCAAAATTGAGATTTTCTCACACCTCCTCATTCACAGTTCAGCTGTTATTGTTCACATCCTACCCAAAATGTGTTTTCACACCTCTGGTGCAGAATGGCACAGTCGCTGTGTGAAATCAAGATTTGGGATGTACTAATGAAATCAGTGACACTGCTCAAAAGGTGGTGTCCCAAGAAGGCCATGTTGAACATTTGGTGTAAAAGTACCTACAAAAGCCGGAGTTACATAGAAACATAAAAACATAGATTTTGACAGCAAATAAGGTGGGGAGGCAGTATAACACAGTGGTTTAAGGCTCTGAGCTGCAAATCTGGTGACATCCAGTAGACTAGACCTGGGTTTGAATCCCACAGCTTCCACTTGCATACTGTGTGACCCTGAGCAAGCCACTTAACTTCCTTGTGCTCCCAGGTTGCTCCTGTAAAAAAGCTTTCAGCTTAGTGTGCTACTCCTGGTTAAACAAAACAAAAAAAAGAACTGCTTGACCCACCTAGTCTGCCCCATTTCCCTACCTATTAGATAAGCTGCAGATCATAGTTAACCAACAGCCTACTTCTTCCTACCCTCCACTAGAATTGCTTTATGTCTGTCCCATACATTATTGAATTCCCCTATTATTTCTGACCCCATAGCCTCCTCAGGAAGGCAGTTCCATGTGTCCACCACCCTCTCTGTGAAAAAAGACTTTCTCACATTGCCCCAAGGCATCCCTCCTCTATCTTCAAATTGTGTCTGCTTGTTCTTGCACATCTCTTTTTCTGAAAGATGCTACCCTCTAGGACTTTGTCTATTCCTTTGAGGTACTTTAAAGTTTCAATCATGTCCCCCATCTCCCTCCTTTCCTCAAGGGTCTACATATTAAGCTCCTTTAGCCTCTCTTCATATGGCTTCTTTTGCAGACCCTGCACCATTTTAGTTGCCCTACTCTGGACTGCCTCCATCCTGTCTATGTCCTTGCAGAGATGGGGTCTCCAGAACTGCACGCAGTACTTCAGATGGGGTCTCACCAACTGTCTGTACAGAGAGATAACAACTTTCTGTTTTCTACTGGTGATGCATCTCCTTATTCATCCCAGTATCCCCCCCAGCCATCCTTACTGCCTTCTCACATTGCTTGCTTACCTTTAGGTCATCTGATATGACTACCACCAGGTCCCTTTCCTTTTCTTTTGTTGTTAATACCTCCCCCCATTGTGTACTCTTCTCCAGGGTTCTTGTTTCCCAGGTGCATTACTGTGCACTTCTTTGCATTAATTCTAAGCTGCCATACTTTTGACCATTCCTCCAACCTTGCCAAGTCCCTTCTTATTCTTTCCACCCCACCGTGTATCAACCCTGTTGCAGATCTTTGCGTCATCTGCAAAGAGACATACTTTTCCTTCCAGTCCCTCTGCAATGTCACCTATAAAGACATTAAAAAGGACTGGACCCAGTACTGAAACATAGAAAGACAGAAACATAGACTTTGATGGCAGATAAGGACTGCTTGGCCCACCTAGTCTGCCCATTTCCCTACCTACAGGATAAGCTGCAGATCCTAGCTAACCAGCAGCCCATTTCTTCCTACCCCCCACAAGAATTGTCTTATGTCTGTCCAATGCATTCTTGAATTCTCCCACAGTATTAGACCCCACAACCTCCTTAGGAAGGCTGTTCCATGCGTCTACCACCCTCTCTGTGAAAAACTACTTCCTCACATTGCCCCTGAGCAGTCCCCCCTCTATCTTCAAATTGTGTCCCCTTGTTCTTGCACATCTCTTTTTCTGAAAGATGCTACCCTCTTGGACTTTGTTGATTCCACTGAGGTACTTAAAAGTTTCTATCATGTCCCCCTTCTCCCTCCTGCGGTACCCAATAGTAACCCCCTCTTCTTTGGAGTGGACTCCATTTACTATTCTCTGTGTCCTGTTGTCCAGCCAATTTTTTGCCCAGGCTACCACCCTGGGACCCACTCCTAAGGTGGCTAATTTGTTTATTAATCTTTTGTGTAGGACTGTGCCAAATGCCTTGCTAAAGTCTAGGCAGACAATGTCCACAGCACCTCCCTGGTCTACTACTTTGGTCACCCAGTCAAAGAAATCTATTAGATTCATCTGACATGACCTTCCAGATGTGAATCCATGCTGCCTTGGGTCATGTGCCCCACTGGCCTCTAGGTACTCAACAGTTCTTTCTTTTAGAAGTGATTCCATCATTTTCCCTGCCACTGAGGTCAAGCTAATGGGTCTGTAGTTTCCTGCCTCTGCTTTGCTCTCAGTTTTGAGAAGGTGGATCATATCCACCCTCCTCTAGTCCTTAGATACCACACCATCTTCCCATGATTTGTTAAAAAGGGTAGTCAGTGGTGTCACTAGTTCTCCCCTTTGTTCTTTTAGAATTATGGGGTGAATCCAGTCAGGCCCCACTGATTTGTCCACCTTCAGTTTTAGGAGTTCTTTCAGAGCCTTTCTTCTGTGAAAGGACCGGTATTGATCCCCCCATCCAGAGTGCTTCTATTAATTGGATTGGGTACCTCCCTCTCCTCTTTTTTTTGTGAATATTGAGCAGAAGTATTTGTTCAATAGTCCTGCTTTTTCACAGTCCTGCTCTTCTCACCAACCCTCCCCTATATTAAGCCTCACTGTCCCACACTTGGTCATTCTTCGCTCCCTAATGTACCTATAAAAGGTTTTATCCCCTTTCTAAACTGAGTTGGCTATCTTTTCCTTCATTTGGGTCCTTGCTATTCTGACTGTCTTCCCAATTTCCTTCTTCTTTAACTGGTACAGTTCTTTGTCCTGCTCCTTCTGTGTGTCCTTATACTTTCTGAATGCTGTTTTTTGTCCCTAACCTTCTCTGCCACCTCTTTTGATAACCATAGTGGTTTTTTTATTTTATTTTGATTTATTTGCTTCACACAAAGGCTTGTTGTCTCTGTGATGGCAGTTTTTATGTTTCTCCATTGTTCCTCCACCCCTCCTTCTTGCCTGTCTGCTAGTGTTTTCTCAGGCACTCTCCTATTTTGACAAAGTCAGCCCTCTTAAAGACAAGTACCCTTACTTTTGTATGGCTTGACTCTGCAGCTGTGTTTATCATAAAGCACACTGTTTGGTGGTCACTTCTTCCCAGATGGCTGCCCACTTCTAGATCTGAGATCTTCTCTCCGTCCCTGTTTGTGAATACCAGGTCTAAGACTGCTCCTTCCCGAGTGGGTTCCAACACTACCTGTCTGAGGCATGCCCCCTGTAGAGCATTGAGAATGATCCTGCTCTTGGATGTGGCTGCAGCAAAGGTGCTCCAGTTAACATCTGGCATATTCAGGTCCCCAATCAACAATATCTCCCCTTTTCCTGCCATCCTAAGGATGCTTTCTATCATTTCCTTCTCCATTTCCTCCCCCTGAGACAGGGGTCTGTATACAACCCACGTGCAGATTGTGGTGCCATTTCTGGTCTCCAGGGTGACCCACAGTGCCTCCTCTCCTCCCTGTTTGCCCTTTAATTCCATTGCTTTGATTCCTTCCTTTATGTAAAGAGCTGCTTCTCCTCCTCTTCAACCCCCCGTCCCTCCTGTTGATTGTGTACCCTGGTATGTTGACATCTCAGTCATGGTTCTCAGTGTAGAGACAACCAAAAAGCATGCTCGAAACCTTTGCATTGCTCACAAAATGCAATTCACATTTCTGGTGAAGGGTGCTGCTGGTTTGTGGCATCCAGTGCACCCCCCCAAACAAACATGGCACATATTCAAAATTAAACAATTTAACTGCCTATTGGCTTTTCTTAATTTTAAATATTTGCCATGTTTTTATTGGGGGGGCTGGGTTGTGCACTGGAATCTTGTTTTTGTTTGTTATATACCACACACCAGTAGCACCCCTCAGCAGGCATGTGAATTATACTTTGAGAGCAATGCAGAGGTTAGAGCGTGCTAATTTGGGGAAGTGTGGCACCACTTTCAGCATGTCCCCTTCCACCACCTGTGAAATTGCTCACTTTATTTAAAAGAAGCCAATTAGGCAATGCACTCTATATTTATGAGTAGCCACTGCAGGCATTTCAGAGTTCAGCAGCTTGTGTAGGGACTATACTGAATGTGTCCCACCATGAAGCAGTGGTATGGCTTGCTCACTTTGAAATTCCAATCTGAAAACTAAGAGTACCCCTTTTTCATGGAGTTTAAAGTAAGAAAAGTCAATAGGCAGTTAAATTGTATAATTTTAAATATGTGCCATGTTTTTTTGGGGGGGGGGTGGGATTGTGCACTGGAATCTTGTTTTTGATGGTTCTCTGTGTACCATGTTTCTGTGACTGCCATGATATCTAGGTGTCCTCTTCCATCAAGGCCACCAGTTCAGGGAGCTTGTTACCTAGATTACAGGCATTAGTACTCATTACCCTCCATTTCTGTGATGGCCTTACCGCTTTTTGCTCCATCCCTGTCCTTACTGCCTTTGTCTTTTCTCCATTTACCTCTGCCCTTCTCCCTGTCGACTTCTCTATTTTGGTGTTTACCTCACTAACTACCCTGATTCTTTTGGGGTGGGCTAGGATTTCCCTGCTCCTATTCAGTGCCTCTCCCTTGGTTAGTTTAAATGCTTGCCAGTGAAGCATTTAAACCTATCTCCTAGGATCCTGGTTCCCCAAAGGTGTTTATGCAGCACTGGTGTGGAATAGCACAGTTGCTGTACGAAATCACCTTTTGGGACTGAGTAACAAAATAAAACTGTGAGTGTTCATCAGGTGGGATCTCAAAAAGACCATTTTGAAAATTTGGTGCAAAAATACCTACCAATGCCTAAGTTTCGTGCCATCGTTGGAATTTTTCTAAGAATGTGTGTAACTCTGGCAATTTGTCATATTTTCACTACAAATTTTCAACATTGTCATTTATTTACACCTCCTCATGAACAGTACAGCTGTCAATTTTCAAATCCCATGAAAAATGTTTTTCCACACCTGTGGCACGGAATGGCATTACAGTTGTGCAAAATTGTATTTTGACTGGGATTTGAGAATGTTCTGTACTGGGTACATGCAGTGATGTGATAAGAAGGTTATGTTGACCATTTGGGGTGAAAATTATTTAAGATGGCTCAATTATGACTTTTTGCTGCAATTTCACTATGCCTTCTCATAACTTAATGTGTGGATGCGCAGGGGCCGGAGATCCCTGTGTTTCCACAACCCTGCACTCCCACAGCAAAATAAATATACTACTATACTATTTCAGAAAGTAAGGAAATTTATACATAAAAATCTATGTTTAAAACCTAGTTAGGGTTCTCCACATACTTTCACAACTAATGTGATACAGGCAAGGAAATTGGGTGATAGGGTTTACAACTGTAGCACCCTTCCCCCATCCAACCCTACCATCATAACACCACCTCCACCCTCCACACACCAACAAGCATTGGGGTGTGCCTTAGCATCATGGGCCCTAATGCTCACCCCTTTCCATCTGTAAGGAACATGACATGGTACAGTATAGGAGAATGGAGTGAGCCTTAGGGCCCACAACCGGGCACACTCCAATGTTTGTTGGTGTGTGTGGAAGGTGGGGGTGGTGTTAAGCATGGTGGCTGTGGGGTGGTGTGTCTCAGGACTCTAAAGTGCCCAACCCCAACGCTTTACTGGTGTGTGGAGTGTGGGGGTGCAGTTCCAATGGAAGAGTTTGGTGGAGGAGGGTGTTAACAGTTAGTTGTGAAAGTATGGGGAGAACCCTAACTAGGCTTTAAATGTAGTTTCTTGTGTACATACACATATATACAGTATATATATATATATATATATATATATATATATATATAATATATATACAGTACATTGCCTAACTTAAAATATTGGTTCAAATGAACTAAGACAAAGTTGACACTCCATATATGTACTTTGGCAAAACAAAAGCAAACAAACAAAAAAAAAGATCTAAACTTTATAGCTGAAATGCAAGCAACATTCTTAATAGCCATTTATCCCAACATGTCCTAGTCCCCTAGCACTTTCAAATAAATGAGGTTATACTGTATTGCCTAACTGAAAGTATAGCTTCTTAAGAACTAGGACAAAATATAAACTTCATCTTGCAGACTTTGGCAAAATCAATCTTATCCAGAGCTTATAGTTGGACTGTAAGCAAAATTCTGCATAACTGTCTTTCTGCCTAATGATGTGAGACAGAAAATGATTGCTCCATAAAATGTACTGAATAAAAATATGACCATTTTTCAAAACTGAAATGGTATTTCTCAACTTCTGATACCATCATTAATGTGATGTGTGCATGGGACCTTTCAACATCTAGTTACCCACCCTCTTTACTGTGGTATTTTTTAACGCCCAGCGATGTCAACACTACAGTATCTGAACACCAACTACTGTTCACCAGAAGCCTAGTATCCTCCACAATCTGAGGATGCTCTCATTATAGATGATGTGATTTGTGAAGTTTTCTTCACTGTGAAGCTGGTTATGAAATTGGGAACTTCAGGGATCATGAAACTTAAAGATGTTTCCAGCGTTATCATCAACCTCGCACTGCAAAGTTCCACAAACCTTTTTTAATGACATGCTGCCACAACAACTCAGTTTTCTAGTACCCACCCCTTCCATAACCCAGAGCCTTATCATTTTATTTCTTCACCCCACCACCCTCTACTGTGAGTCTCCCTCATCTGCCCTGCTATCAAAGTTTGCTGCTGCCAGCACTGTTTACACAGTTGTGAATCAACTGTAATGTTTCTGTGTAACCCCTTCAATGTGGCAAAATCGACTACCCCAGCTTCTCCCAGCTCCCACAAGACTTGACCACTCCAACCTCCCTCTGGCCCCCACCACTCACTCTCCCCTGAGGCACCCCCAAAATCACTTTTGTATCTGTGAAAAAGAAGACTGTCCCACATTGCAGAGACATCTCCTCTATTTATGATAAGTACCAGAATGAATGAATGATATATTCACCTATAGTAAAACCTGATTGGCTAAGGCCTCAGAATCTTGCTACTGTATACCACATAACGAAAAGTAATTTTAAACTAATGCTTTCTGTCCTGTCTGTGGGTTACAAGATTAACCAGACTGAGAAGCATACTGTTTGACCATGACACATATAGCACTGTGAATACTTTGAACAATGTTATCTCAGTTAGCTGATAATTAGAAGTTTTATGGTGCGGTATTAGCTACTGCTGCAAATTAATTTAAATCACGATCATTATTTATTTATTTCTGGTGCAGTATTAGCCACTGTTAATTAATTTAAATCACAAATTGTCATGAGAAACAAATAATGTGACCTTCTGGAAATTACCCCCCACCCCCACCCCCGAATATCATTCCAGAGCTCTACAGATTCACATGGCTGGACCTAGTGTTCTAGGATACACTTCCTTTCTCTGGTATTGCATGTCCTGTAACTAGGAGTAATCAAGATGACAATTAGATATTGTTGGTGCAGTATTAGCCACTACTAAGCAATTGAAATCACAAATTGTAATGAGAAAGAAATTGTGACCTACTGTGAATTGAATCCAGGCCATGGAATGCCATCCCAGTTCAGTTTGCAGTAGGTCACATTATTTCATTCACACTGCAATTTGCTATTGAAATTGCTTGCACCTAAAATTTATAATTGTCATCTTGATTATTCTGTAGTTACAGAATATGCAATACCAGAGAAAGGGAGTGTGTCCAGAAACCCCAGGTCCACCCAGGTGATCCTGTACAGTAGCTCAGTGGTTAGAGCTCTGGGAAAGTATTCTGGGAGCTTGGGTTGAATTCCAAGTGGGTCACATTGTTTCTTATGCACTAAAATCTGTGATCTCAATTAGCAAGAGAGAGAAATGTTTTTTTTTTTTCCCTTGACGGCACTATAAGCAACAAATTTTAATTTTTAAGAGTGACACTGATTATATTCAGAAACACAAAAAAAGGAAAGCTTTGCTCTGCAGATTATATCCAGTTCTTATATGAGTTTAATAGTGACAACATTTTTATGTTTGCTTATACGCATGTGCAAGAAACATAGTGCCATCATCCGAGATTTCGGAGGTGTGTCACCCCCTCTTCCAATTCAGTCAGTGTGTTGGCAGGTGCGGCCCCTGTAAGCCAATGCATGCTGGAGCTGTCTATGACAAGCTCCAAAATGCAGTGGCATACAGTTCAAAGGGGGAGCTATGCTTGAGTGAGCAGCGATAAGTGATCGCCTGCTCTATGCAGCTCCCCACACAAAATGCCCACGCAGGAGTGCACGCCCGCGTACGCACACACTGTATAGCCGACGGGGTGCCCAATCCCGTCGGCTGTGCTGCGCTCCCCGCCCCCAAGCCTTCCAAATGCCATGCTGGGTGCCCACCCCAGTGTGGCAACTAATATAGCCGATGGGGGTTCCCAATCCCCCATCGGCTCCACTGTCCTCACCCCCCAGTACTGGGTGCCACGCTGGGAGCCCACCCCAGCGTGGCAATCGATGCTTTGGCCGACAGGGGTGCCCAATCCCCCGTCAGCTGAACGCTCCCCCAACCATCCTTGTGCCATGCTGGGAGCCCACCCCAGTGTGGCAAACATCCCACATCATCATTGCAAACAAAAATAACACCTGTAAAGAAAAAACGGTCCCATGTAGTCTCCTGGCCCCCCTCCCACAATCCGCACCCACCCACTGTGCACCCTGCCTCCCCAAACCCCCCTCACCCCATACTTACCTCTGGACCTCAGCGCGACGACCTTCGGTGGACTGGGAACATGTCTACACTCTTGCCGACCGTGAACTGAGGAAATGCTGGTAAGCTATATAATGAGCTAGATAGGGGGTTTTCAACTTTGTTGCATATCTCAGGCATTTTTGGGAATTTTTGCACCAAATTTTCAACATGGGGTTTTTGGGACCCCTTCTCATGAATGATGTCACTGTTATGGCGGTATTTGGGCCCAAAGGGTGATTTGCAGTCACTGCACAGTCACTGCGCGAAATCACCTTTCAGGACTGATTAATGAAACGACACTGCCAGTGTTCATAAGGTGGGCTCTCAAGAAGCCTATTTTGAAAATTTGGTGGAAAATTCCAAAACTACTGAGTTTACTGGCGTGCATTGCGCAGTTCCTATGCTGCGCGTAAGTTCATAAATTTTCAATATTTTCCTCCAGATTTTCAACATTGCCATTTTACCACACCTTCTTATGAGTAGTACAGCTGTTATTTTCACACTCACCCAAAAGCGTGTTTCCGCCCATGTAGTGCACAATGACGCAGTCGGTGTGCGAAATCAATGTACGGGACAAATTAAGAAAATCACAGTGACACTGTTCATGAGCAGAGGTCTTAAAATGGCTATGTTGAAAATTTGGTGAAAACATTCCTAAAAATGACTGTTTTACGAGCGTGCGTTACGCAGTTCCTATGCATGCTCATAAGTTTGCAAATTTAATATTTTCACTCCAGATTTTCAACATTGCTATTTTATTACACTTCCTTATGAACATGTACAGCTGCCATTTTTCATATGTCACGTCGAAATGTGTTACACATGTAGCACAATGGTGCTGTTGGTGCTAAAGCAATGTTTGGGACAGATTAAGAAAATCACAGTTACACTGTTCATGAGCAGAGGTCTTAACATGGCTATGTTGAAAATTTGGTGACAAAAGTCCATAAAATGACTGTGTTATGAGTGAGCAATGCAGGATTCCACGCACCCTCATAAGTTCATGACTTTGTAATATTTTAAGTCAGATTTTCACCAGTGGCATTTTCCACACTGCCTTATTTACAGTACAGCTGTCATTTTTCACAACATGGCGAGTGTGTTTTCACACTTTCAGCGCAGAGATGCGTGGTCGCTTGGGAAATCATTGTTCGGACAGATAAAGAAAATCACAGTGACACTGTTCATGATCGGAGCACCAAAATGCCTGAGTTGACAATCTGCTGTAAAAAAATCCCCAACCTAATTATATTACGGGTGTGTGTTGCACAGTTTCTATGTCACTCGTGACTTCACCATTTTTTTAAATATTTTTACTGCAGATTTGCAACATTGCCATTTTTTACACCTTCTCACGAACAGTGCAGCTGTCATTTTTTACATCCTGTTCAGAATGTTTTTGCACCTGTGGTGCTAAATGCCGTAGTCACTGTGCATAAGCAGCTTTCAGCTAAGAAACTGATATTCCCCCTGTTCATGAGGTGGGGTCACAAAAAAACCATGTTGAACATTTGGAGTGAAAATACCAATGAATGCCTGAGGTATTAGGGTTTCCAACCATAACACCCAACCCTGTAGAGAATGACAGGCATCAGGGGTGTGACTTGGGATTCTTGCCTGTAATGCTCATACCATTCCACACCCTGCAGCCAGTGAGAAGCATCAAGGTATGCCTTGGACTCTTCGGCCCCGAAGTTCACACCATTCTCCTATATCGCACCCATCTCTCTGTATTTCCTAATGGAATGGGGTGCGCATAAGGACCAAAGACCCCAAGGAACACCGTGACACTTGCCAGTGTCTGCAGGGTGGGGTGTATTGAAATGGTGTGGTCATTATGCCTGACGACCCAAAGGCACACCCCAATGCCTGTCACTCTCTGCAGGGTGGTGGTGGGGTTGGCTTCAGTTCAATACTTCACTGCCATTACTATTACGCAGCTCTGTAACTTCTACACTACCACTGCCAATGTCAGCAAGCAAACATTCAGCATTGTCAAATGCTTATTCTGATGGTATTGACAGTTTAGATATAGCCCTGACTTCAATACCAGGCTGTGTGGACAGGAGGAGATCATATAGCCATATTCTGAGTTAAACATGGGACCAATCCCAGAGGATTACTGCTACCACTCACACACACACACACATCTGCCTCCTCCTGGCAAGCTACACTCTTGTGTTCATACACAGGAGGGGTGGGACAGAATCCTTTCCGTAGATGGAACAGCCCACGGAAATGCCCTTTAGACATTCTATTTCTAAAGGTATAGTTACCTAAGGCAAAGTATGAAGGCTTTTGCACCCTAAAAAGATGAAAAAAGGTTTCTTTCACAGATTTTTTACAATTGCCAAGCTAAATGAAAGTTAAAATGCAGTTTCTGGGAAATGCAGTCAGGAGGGTCCCCTGGTCAACTGCATTCCCAGCTCCCTTCCCAACAAGTATCCAAGATAAGGCTCAGCAATGACGTATCATGTTTAAGGAGACCCTGCTCACTCCCTTTCTTAATCATTGTTAAGATGTATATGTAATGTAAATGTAAGCACATGATCCAAGTGTCTTTGTGAATATAAACTGGATTTAAAATCCTTTCAAGGGTAAAAAAGTGTCACATTTCTAAATGTCAGTTTCAGACAAAATAGAAACAACTTACTAAGCAACCAGGTGCTTAGGAAATTGGGAAGTTAAGACTCTGATGTGATACAGTAATGACTACACTAAGTATTTATTTTTTTTAGATTGAATCTCAAGTATACTTGACAGAAAAGTAAAAGGTAATTGTAAAGTTTCTAGTTTTGCAAATAGCCACGTGCTGCAGCTATGGTTCTTTATGTACTGTACATGACTGACAGTAGTGCTGGACTTCTCTGTATTAAAATTAATTTCCTCGCTCAGTAAAAGTCTTTAAAAATGGCACGGGGTCATAATGTCGCAAGACAGTATGCCTCAATCAAAAATCGTGCTGCCAATAGAGCGCAATTTCGCATGCAGCATAAGTCCTTTTTGAGGGGGGTTCTGTCCCCTGCACCCCTGTTATGGGGGTTGTGACTCAACCCCCAATAATGATTCTCAACTCCGGGGTTAACATTGAAATCACACAAAGTGCAAGAAAAATAACATTTTCTGTGACTGGGAATCAAATCCGGTCCCAAACACAGCACCTGGGTTCCTTGCTCTAGGCATGGAATGAAAAGGTAAGATGAACTAGACAGAGAAAGGGGAGATTTCAGGCAGACTAGATGGTCCAAGGTGTCCTTTTCTGCTGGCAAATTTCTATGTTTTTATGTTTCTATGTCAGATAGCCAAGTTAGGGCTTTTGGATATCCTGAACTTTGGCAAGCAAGAATCAATAAGGTTAATGTTAGCACCTTCACCCATTCTAAGATGGTATCCTGTATATAAGGCGACTGCAATTGAATGCTTTCAAAAAGGGTGACTAAATCACAACACTTTTACATAGGGCTACTGGGAAGGAAGGGCGACCAGATAGAGGGTTCAGTGACTATAGTGACAGGATGTCGCTATGTATACACATGCGTGGAAGGGGAGGGACCATGCAGTGCGATGGGTGGAAGGGAAGGGAGGGAGGGTTTGTGGGGCATAGTGCGGTGGTGGGCTGCCGAGCTGGCCATGTGGCATGGTGGGTTGGGGCAGGCTGAGGTTGGAAGGGTGCCGGGTTCGGTTCTGGGTGTTCTCATTTTTTGCGCTGGGTTACTTTTTTAGATTTGCACCCCCTCTGACATGCACCCCGGGTTGAGAATCCTTTTGTAGGGAGTGCGGGGGCATAGCCCCCCCCATAAAACATAAAAGTGTAAGTCTCCAGTGCCATCTTGCTGTTTGCCACGAGTCTACATCGCTGAAATTAATTTTTGGCTATGTAGACTCATCCAAAAGGGGACCACTATTACGCAATCGCCGTTATCACATAGAACCTTCTAAGACAGTCTATATGCAGCAATGCTATATTTTCTAACTACTCTCAAGTAGTACAAGAAAGCTTGTGTTATTGTGGGAAGGTCAATTAAAAGCACAGGTACAGTGAATGGAGGAGGCCCATATATTATAAAATGGTTTCACCATCCTAGTGCCTCGTGACTGCATCATACTTAATCTAGCCAAGCTAGCAGACACTAAAGTACTTCATAGCCATAGAAGTCTAATGTGTCATTTGTGTTCTAAAGTAGCTCACATGGAACAGCTGCAGTTACTCCTGATTAAACATCCAAGTTGTCAAGACAGGGGAAATATACAGACCTTTAGACAGGTCTAGAGGGTCTCTGCCCTCTCAGAACTACTACCAAGTGGTTACATCACCTCAGGGTTCTGCAACTACTCATGTCAGTTGTTTGATAAATGTACAAGTGCTACAATAATTGACTGTACTAAGGATACTGTAGGTGAGCCCTGGAACTAGAGTCCAGAGCTGGTCACTGCTGTCAAACGCTACAGTAAAGGTCTGCTCAGGAACCTTGATTACTTTCCCCCTACAACCCCTCCATCCCCTCCCACCCCATGCTCTGCATGCTCGTTCTCCCCCATGTGTGTAGGCATGTAGTGACAGGATGTTGCTATATTGCGCACCCCCTCCATCTGGTCACCCACCTTCCCCAGTTGCCCCAATGACAAGCATCGCAATTGAGTCACCCTTTTGGTAGGTACTCAATCACAGTTGCCAAAGTCACAGGATATCAGTTTTCTCCCATTTACTAAAATACCATCAACAGCTTAATCTGGTCCAATTTCAGCTGGTCTGCATCCGTAGCCACTTCCCCCAGGACGAGGATGAAAATAGGCCATAGTGTCTCACCCTCCTTTCCTGGTCAAAAATACTAGGTAAGTAAATACTATAAATTGAATTTAATATTCCAATTAATACTCTGGCAGCTGGACTTTGAATAAGCTGAAGTTGGTGAGGCTGAAAAGCTAGAAGGCCATAATAGAGTGCACTGTAGTAGTCAATTCCATAGGTGATGAAAGTTTGCATTAGTATTCACAGATCACCCTGATCAAGGAAAGGACATAACCTTGCTATAAGATTTAGATGGTAATAGCCACTGCGGATGATGGCGGAGACCTGTGAAATCATAGTCAGTTCACCATTAAAGAAGACTCACGGTTTGCGAACCTCCTCCTTTATCTAAAGCTTAGCCCCATCAATAATGAGGAGCTGTAGATGTTCCTTACCAACAAATGCCAGGTGATCTTGGCCAACCAGAATGAACTTAGTTTTGTTGGGGTTGTACCCAGGACATCAGGCTTGCTAAAGCAAGGCATTTTAAAGACAGACTAAACAGCACATGGGGGGATGGCAAGAAATTCTGGAGCAACACAAAAGATCTGTTGGAAAAGGACAACAAATCCTCCCCTTCTATGCTCCTCATAAACGGGGAGATTACTCAAGATTCAAAAACAACAGCCAATCCATTCAATGCGGCATTCTCAGACCTTAGTCACATCCTCCTACAGGACTACCGAAACAGTGAAAAGACTAACTTAGAAGAGACCCAGGCTGTCCATATTCAGCCCACCACAGGTACACCACTATTTTATTTCAAGCAAATCTCATACTCAGAAGACAAAAAAAATATCTCCAGTGCTCTCTTGGTAAATCTAGGTACAGCAGTGACTACCTTGATCTTAAATTGATAGCCCTCGCCCTAGATGAATTAATACAACCACTCACTTCCAGTCTGAATTTATCTCTAAAATACAAGCAATTCCTCAAGAAATGGAAATGCATAGTTGTTACACCATTCACAAAAATAGGGATCGGGGGAATCATGCCAACTATAGGCCTATCTCCATACTACCCCCTCTCTCTAACGCCCTTGAATGAATAGTATCAGACAAGTTGGTGAACTTCCTTAACAAGTATAACATCCAGTGCCCTCAAGAATATGGCTTCCAGAAGGCCCACAGCACCACCTCAGCACTAGTGGAATACACTGACTTCATCCATACAGCGCTTGACAGCAGCCAGCTAGTGGGGTTGGTATTCATCAATCTCATTAAAGTTTTTGATACTGTCAACCACAGTATCCTCCTTAAGAAACTCCTTGCATCTGGGTTATCACTCAGCATGGTTGGCTGATTTAAAAGTTACCTTGGAAACACATCTCAACAGGTGAAAATCAATGGGACCCTCTCAGATAGCAGGCAGGTGACAACTGGTGTGCCGCAAGGTTCAGTCCTGGCCATCTCCTACTCAGCCTGTTCCTTAATTCCCTCCCCATGGCCTGCTTTGATAATATCCTATATGTAAGCAATAAGACACGACAGGGTGTGTGTTGAATAGATATTACCGCACGCCCTGGGGTGTAGCAAGGCACAAGGCCCCGCCGAGTGCCTTCAGCCCCTGGAAGTGCGGTAATATCTGTTCAACACACATACCCTGGAGTGTTTTATTGCACTTATAAAATGGTTCTCTTTTCTTTTAATATTTGTAACCTTAAAAAATATTACTGAACTGAAAAAAAACTGAAATCATTGTGTTAATTTGAGATAAAATAGTCCTTCCGCCTACTAGGTGATGACATCATTGTCTTCTGACACATTGACATTTGTACTGTTGTTGCCCCCCCCAATCTCACGTCCCGATTGAGAGAACAAGTGTGGTTAGGAGAGAAAGTAACAGGTTCTCCCCAACAGGTTGCGCCACTTTCGCAATTTAAAAAAAAAAAGGAATAAGGGATGAAGATTTGTTTTAGTTAAATGTACTGGGAGGGAAGTGCAGTTTACTATGAGACAGCACCCCATTCTGGTCTATTACCAGTTTCGTGTGACAGCAAGCTTCAGTCTTACCGAACTAGAATACTTAATGCAGGATAAGCGCTATGCGCTGCCTTTCCGATTTTACTTCTAGCGGAGGCAAGGTTTGGAGTGGGACTGTCAGCATGACATTCACTCCCTCGCTTACTGAGACTAAAAACAATGGTGGCCTTTAAAAAATTAACATTCCACTGACACATCTGAACATTCCATTTGGATGCATTGATTTATTTGCCTGCTCTTTTTTTCCCCCTAGTTCTAATACCTACTTGACACTTCCTTTGTGGCCAATCATGATGCTTCTTTTTACATGCACATTTTATAATCTCCAGTAGTCCACACCCTCAACTGATAGAATCCAAACTTCAAAATAGCTTTGTAGTAAAAGAAGACTGGTTTAATCAAAACAAGCGTCTTCCGAATTACAAAAATACAATGGTTATGTTGCTTGCTAACAACCAGAGCAAATTCAGAGCCAGTCAGCGACTATCTAGAATAACAAACAGGAGCCACTCAATCAGGTCAACACCTTTAAATATTTAGGCATCACGCTGGATAGCTCCCTCCCCTTTATCCACCGCACAGACAATGTTGTAAAAATAGCCAACACCAGAATTGGTCTGCTTTACAGACACAGACACAATATGACTCCTTTAGCTTTGTTTCTGGCTGCCAATAGTTCTGTAATCTCTGAGATAAACTATGGGCTAACTGTGTACAGTGCTGCAATGGACACAGCCCTAAGAAGGGTCAGAACTGATCTCAAAAAGTCTTGTAGTCTTGCTCTAGGTCCACCCAGGCTCACTCACACCTGTGAACTTTATACCCAGTCTACATTACGTGGCTTAATCTCCAGAGGAGGATTAAATACCAGACACGCCTGTTCAGGAAGAAGTCTCTCCTCGGCCTAACCCCTCTATCCATTACAAACCTCTTTTTAACCTGCATCTAACTTGTACCAGACTAGAGGAAAAACATGAATTGCCCTACACATTCTTTTCCAAAACACAGCACTTTGCAGAGATCCTATGCATGTAAGGTGCCCCTCTGGCTCATTAAACTTCCTCCAGAAGTAGTAAATGTTCCTAACCTCTGAACTTTCAAGAAATTAGTACTCAAATACCTGACAGCCCTCCGCTTCTGTGACTGTAGGTTCTAACTTCCCACCCCATTGCTGGTCTCCCCCCTTGCTCTCTCCACTCCTGACCACCTTGGCCCCTTCCCCTCCTCTCTATTCACCTTTTCCGCTTCTTAGTCCCCATAACCTCCACATATATCCTCTTACCCCCACACACTCCCTCTCTACCCAACCCACACCCACCCTCTGTTACCACTTATGCCACCCCACAAGTAACTATTTCCTATCTCTCATTTCATTACACTCACCCCTTGCTTACTCCCTTTGTTGACAAGGACATCACTGTCTGCTCCATGTTATCAACCGCTACCCTCCTCCCACTCCCTCCTTAACTCCTTGACAAAGTCAGCTCTGTCTGCTCTACCATTGACCTTCTCCAATCTCCCCATCCTACTATCAATGTGTCTTCTGTGCCCCACATTTCCCAGAATTGTTATAAATCCTGACTATACCTTATCGTATGCACTAACTGCACTTTTTCTTGTATATAGTACATTTTTTTATTATATAGTTTTTTTCCTCCTTTTAACCACAGTAATTCACCAATTGTTTGTGAATTATGTTTGTACTTGCCTCTGTCTGTACTACTGTAGAATACAAATATGTCGCATTAGTTCTATTTAGTGCTCCAATGTCTCTACATACTTTAGCAGTACTTTAAATTAGCGCTGTACTAGTCACTCTGCACACATGAAATTTCTGTAATACAAACCAAGCTGTCATCTAAAAGAAAACACAAAATCAAACTGAGTTATCACTGGTAGGCAATCGCCTAATTACAGTTCAGATTAGTAATCATTCACTACTTCACCCTTGCAACTCGCAAGTCGCAAAATGCTGTCTGGCAGGTAGTTGTAATTGTAATTGGATTATTGGAACTGACTGCTAATTGTTTTGCACCTGTAGTTATCATTATTAGTAACACATTTCTGCAGGCATACCTGTTCAGCATTCGTTTCTGGATGGAAAGCGCATTACTTCAAGCATTAGCATTTTCAGTATTTGTTGATTTCAGTAAATATTGATTTTCTTAGACAAGTGAGCACTGACAATGCATTACTCTGTTACAGATGTCCTGGAGTGAACTGAGTTCAGAACATTCACCCATAGCTAAGACTGAGACAACTAGAAGGGGGACAGGATCAGAGCAGAAGGAACTAGAAGGGGGTCAGGATCAGATCTACAGTACAGTAGCTTCTTCTTGTTGTTTTTACATTGTTTCTTGTGGATTCTACTTGGTAGAAGGTTATTTATTTCCTTTCTTACTACTAAGGGGCTAGCAGGGTATTGTTTGGAGCTGTTGGAATTTTAAAACCTGTTGTAGTAGCTATAAGTGGGCTTGTTTGTTTGATGATTCTCTGTGTGGCAGGCTGCATTTGTAGAGGCCTATTTCTTCTGCTTTAAAATATAATTGGTGTGATTTAACTGGATCTGTTTCTTGGAATTGGAGACCTATAACTTCTAATTCCAAGCCTATTTTGATGTGTTGTTGGTGAAGCTGTTTGAATTGGAGTCCTGTTTCTTTGGGTAGCAGACCTATTTGGGGGGCTTTGAGTAGAATTGTGATTCATTGTTGCTGGCTTCACTAGCTGCAAAGTTTTAGTGCAGAGTGGGGGAAGGGTGCTAATGGTCTTGCCAAGTCTCACTCAGTTAGGGAGGCAGAGCTGAATCAGGTGTGGTGTCAGTGCTTTGGCTTCTCAGAAGGAACTAGAAGGGGGACAGAATCAGATCTACACTACAGTAGCTTCTTCTTGTTGTTTTTACATTGTTTCTTGTAGATTCTACTTGGTAGAAGGTTATTTCTTTCCTTTCTTACTACTGAGGGGCTAGGAGGGTATTGTTTGGGGCCATTGAAATTTTGAAACCTGTTTTGGTAGCTATAAGTGGGCTCATTTATCTGATGATTCACTGTGTGGCAGGCTGCATTTGTAGAGGCCTATTTCTTCTGTTTTAAAATATTATTGGTGTGATTTAACTGGAGCTGTTTCTTGGAATTGGAGACCTATATCTTCTAATTCCAAGCCTATTTTGAGGCGTTGTTGGGGAAGCTGTTTGAATTGGAGTCCTGTTTCTTTGGGTAGCAAACCTATTTGGGGGGCTTTGAGAAGAATTGTGATCATTGTTGCTGGCTTCACTAGCTGCAAAGTTTTAGTGCAGAGTGGGGGAAGGGTGCTAATGGTCTAACCAGAGGCCTCAGCTACCTGATTGTTTCTGGAAGACTTGGGCTGGTCTCACCCCTCAAAGATAGAGGGCGAGAGGGGAGACTTGGGGGAGTGTTTGGTATTCTGCATCTGGAAGGGTGGGAGGTCATTGGTGGGCAACGACAGCAATGGGTAGGATGGTAGGCTGCAACAACTGCAGTGCACCAATCTTTCTAAAAATTGCCTGGACTGTGGGAGGACGTTTAGTGTGCAACCACATAGAAAAACTTAGAAAGGAGATTGAGGGCCTGCAGGAGGAACTAAGACAGGCAAGGCAGATTGGGGGTGGGTTTAGCCCAGTACTGGAGGGAGGAAGAAGGGGAGATGAGGGAGGGCGATTTAAGTCAACAGTAGTGAGGAGAGGGTCAGAAGAAGGGAAGCAAAGACAAAGGGGCCCAGGCCAGGAAGAACAATTGCTGGGGAAACCAGGTCAGGAGACAAAAGAAAAATGGAAGGAGGAGACAGGGACTTATGAGGGGAGGTGAAGAAGTGACAAAAGTCATGGAGTGGAAAGGAGAGAACAGGTTACTATGAAGAGAGAGGGAGCAGGCATTTGTGTAGGGTCTTCAGAAAATACTTTTGCACTGCTAGAGAGGAAGAAGGTGGAGGAGGGAAATGATGAAATTAGAAGAGTAATTGATAAATGCCTGGACCAAACTGGAGCAGGGGGAAATTCTGCTTGGAGAATTGCAACAGGGGTAAAAGTGGGAAATAATGTGCAGGAGGAAGAAGAGGAGCTGGAAATGAGAGAGGGAGATGAATGGAAGCAAGCAGGGAGTAAGAGGGGTGGAATCTTAGTGCTGTGGGACTCAATACTTAGAGGAGTCAGGTGGGGTAGCAAGGGGGAGAGGCATAGTCGCATTTGGGTGGAGGCCATGCCAGGAATGACAGTGGAAAGGGTGGGACAATCTGTTCTGAAATATGCTAGAAGGGGTAGGGACAAGCCTCATTTAATTATACATCTTGGGACAAATGACCTGGCTGACAAGACAGTAGATATAGTCCAGAGGAGGTTTGAGGAACTAGCACAATTATGTGAGGGGGCAGGAAGATCAGTAACTTTTTCAGAGATACTTCCTGTGCCAAAGGCAAGCACAACAAGAAAGCTGAGAATAGAGGATTTTAATGGATGGCTAAGAACCTGGTGTTGTGCTAAAGGGTATGGGCTGTTGTGGGGTTGGGGAGGGACCTGGGAGGACAGTAGTCTTTATGCCAAGGACAGACTACACTTGAGTGAGGAGGGAAAGAAAGTGTTGAAACAGAGGATGGAGGAGTACATAGAGGAAGTTGGGAATTTAAACTAGGAGTGGGGGGTGGCAATTGGAGAAGAGATATGCAGAGACCACAGGTTGGGAAACCATATGAGCTAACCCCCCATAACAGTGACAAAGGACAAATGGCAAGTACTATTGGTGATGCTAGGAGAGGGGCAGGATGGGGGGAAGGGTGGAAGGTGGTTACCTTTAATGCTAGGAGCCTTGGGAGGAAAACTGCAGAGTTACAGGTTCTCATGGCAGAGGGAGAGGTGGACATTGCAGCCATCACAGAAACATGGGCCACCCAATACAATGACTGGGATCTGTCTGTACCAGGGTACAGGTTATTTCGTAGGGACAGGGTGATTGGGAAAGGAGGGGGGGTGGCACTATATGTGAAGGAAGGACTGAGTGTGTAAGGGAGGAGGGTAGGAGGGTGAGTAAGTCACTTTGGATGCAAATCCAGGATTCCAAGAATAGGATTCTTAGAATGGGAGTGGTGTACAGGCCACCATCTCAGACAGGGGAGTTAGACAGGAACTAGTGGGACAGATCAGGAGGACCTGCAGAAGGGTGGTGTGGTGATTGTGGGAATTTCAACATGCCAGGAGTGGACTGGAGTACCCCAACAACCAGGAACAGAAGGAGCAGGTACTGCTGGGTGCCTTCAGGACAGCTTCCTGCTGCAACTGGTCAGTGAACCAACCAGGTTAGGGTATACCCTTAACCTTGTGCTGGCAAATGGGGACTTTGTGAGAGAACTTACAGTGGAGGAACCGCTGTCAGGGAGTGACCACCACTCAATATGGCTCACATTGGATATGAGCAAGGAAGGAGTGGAATCTGGCACAAGAGTGCTGGACTTCAGGAGGGCCAACTTTGGGAGGATGGGGGAAGTGGTAAAAGGGTACCTGGCCAGAATTCAATCTAGTATGGACACCAACCAGAGGTGGGAGCACATAAAGCGAGATAGCGGAGGCAACCAAAACCTGCTGCAAAGCCCAGAGCAAGAAGGCTATGGCTAAGAAACCAAGCTGGTTGAGCAAGGAGGTCATGGAAAAGGTAAGGAAGAAAAGAGCTGCCTTTAGGAAGTACAAGAAAACAGGGAGGGGGGAGGACAGGGAGGAGTACTTGACAGAATCGAAGGAGGTGACAAGGGCAGTAAGGGGAGCCAAAGCATCTACAGAACTCAGGCTGGCATAAAGCATTAAGAAGGGGGAGAAGGAGTTCTTTAGGTACATCAGGGAGAAAAGGAGCTGTAAGGACCACATAGTAAGACTTAGGAAGGAGAGGGGTTGGGTGGAAGCAGGGTGCGATAAGGCAGAAGCACTAAATGAGTACTTCTGCTCAGTATTTACTAAAGAGAAGAGGGGGGTGACATCCAAGGTAGGAGAAATGGCAGAAACAGGGGGGAAGGGGTGACAGATGGGGAAATCATGGAGGGCAGAGTTCGAGAGGGTTTGAAGGCACTGAGGGAGGACAAGGCACCAGGCCCAGATGGCATCCACCCCAGGGTACTGAAGGAGCTGGCAGAGGTCCTTGCAGGACCTTTGGCAGACCTATTTAATGCCTCACTACATTCAGGGTGTGTACCTCAGGACTGGAGGATGGCTCATGTGGTGCCCCTCCACAAGAGTGGCCCCAAGGATGAACTGGAAAACTACAGACCAGTGAGCCTCACATCCATCATGGGTAAGCTAATGGAGACTATCCTGAAGGAGAGGCTGGTGGCCCTCCTAGAGGCCAAAGGACTACAGGACAGCAGACAGCATGGCTTCATACATGGCAGATCCTGCCAAACCAACCTGGTGAGTTCTATGACTGGGTAACTCGACAACTGGACAGAGGCCATGCAGTGGAGTGTCCTGTATCTGGACTTGTGAAGCATTCGACTCAGTGCCACATGGAAGGCTGGAAAAGGAAGCAGTAAGCAGGGGCGGTTGCAAAGCTGGTGAGATGGGTAGGAAACTGGCTTCAGGAAGGCAACAGAGGGTGGTGGTGGGTGGGGAGCTCTCACACCCAAGAGCAGTGACGAGCGGTGTTCCACAGGGCTCAGCGTTGGGACCAGTGTTGTTTGGGATATTCATTGCAGACATATCATGGGAATTCAAGAGCAAGATCAGTCTGTTTGCTGATGATACCAAGGTAGGCGCAGTGGTGGATGACCTAAGGGGATGGCAGAATTTGCAAGATGATCTGGCAAAGATGATCTGAAACCTGGTCAGACACCTGGCAACTGGGGTTTAATGCCAAAAAGTGCAAGGTGCTGCAGTTTGGGATGAAGAACCCAAGGAGGAGTTACCAGCTAGGGGGAGTGCAGCTAGCCCAGACAGAGGAGGAGAAGGATCTGGGTGTGCTCATTAGGGTCAATGAACAACTCGGCACAATGTAGGAAGGCAGCTGCAAAGGCCAACAAAATGCTGGGTTGTATTGCAAGGGGTATATCCTCAAGGAGGGAGGAGGTGATTCTGCCACTGTATAGGTCATTAGTTAGACCACACCTGGAGTATTGTGTGCAGTTCTGGCGCCTGTATCTGAAGAGAGACATTAAGTTACTGGAGGGGGTGCAGCACAGGGTGACAAAGATGATCAAGGGGCTGGGGGACTTATCATAGGAGAGGAGGTTGAAGGAGTTGAACATGTACTCACTGGAGGAGAGGAGGGACAGGGGTGACATGATTGAAACCTTTAAATACATGAAAGGAATAAACAAGATGGGTACAGAGGGCTGTTCAAAGTAAGGAGGAGAGGACCAGAGGCCATGATATGAGACTAGAGGAGGAAGGTTCAGGAGGAGATGAGGAGACACTTTTACAGAGAGGGTGGTGGCTGGGTGGAATGTGTTACCTGCAGAAGTGGTATCCAGTAGAACAGTGGACTGGTTCAAAAGGGGATGGGACAGGACAAGGGGGAGGGTTAATGAAGGGGAAGGGTGGAAGGGAGGGGCAGCTGCAGAATAATGGGTGCTAGCTGCACATTCGAGCAGACTTGATAGACCTCTAGGCCTTTATCTGCTGTCAAATTTCGTATGTTCGTAAATGAGAGAACAGAAAAGCATGTTTCCTTTTTTTTTTTTTTCTTGCTTCCACTTTTACTTACTGTACTGCTAAATAAAGATCATGTTAAATAATGTATTTGGTTGCACTATTTTAGTGCATTCTTATTACTAGCGAATATAGCAACATTTTTTTAGCAGCAAATATTCTGTATTCTACAGTAAATGTTTTTGTACTCAGTTGTACCAATTGTCTGAACCTTACAATGACTTGGAATCTTTGTAAAAGAACTTTTAACTCAAAGGTGTTACTCTGAGATGGTAATAAATAAAATAAATAAAAAAACACTCAGCTAACTAGCATTCATCCAGTCTTTGATCTCTGAGATAGCTTTCTCTGTCACAAGTATCAGATCTCCCTGCAATGGTTTAACCAAAAAGTAAAGCTGAGTGTCATCTGCATAGAAGTGAAACATTAATCCATACCTTTGGATCACTTCCCCAGATGAAAGCATATAAACTGCAAACAATAATGCAGAGAGAATAGCACCCTGAGGGACACAGCACAAGACTGAGGAGAAGGAAGACTGACAATTTTGCAAAACTATCATCTGATGAAATGCTTCTAGGAAGGACCTGAATCATTTCAGAAATAGTTCTGGACAAGCTGGAGAAGCTCCTCAGACATTCAACCAACTCTCTATGATCCATGGTGTCAAATGAGGATGACAGATCAAGGAGAACCAAAACTGACAGCTCTCCTTGATCCTTTGCTAGGAGCAGATCATTCATGACCTAGATCAGGGCAGTCTCTGTGTTGTGACGAGAATGGAAAACAGATTGTAAAGGCTCAAAGAGTTCATATTTCTCCAGGTGCTAAGTCAGATGAAGCACCACCACATTCCCATGGGGTATTGTCCCACTATGCTCTCGTTAGTAAAGAAAATATTCCTTGGGCTTCTTCCTAGATGAAAATGCTACTGATTGGCCTGGTAAGGTATCACCTATACTAATACAACCAATCTAAAACTATATTGAAAATTACCTGCCTAAAAATGTCAATCAGGGAATTCTAGAGAAAAAATATTAAAGATGGTTAAAGTGTCATTGATCTTACGTGTTGCAATTTGGAAATTGCCTGATAATTGTTATCAGTCCTGCACATGTATAACAAGTTTGTATCCATTTGTAGTCATTTGTAACTGTGAAGATAATTTATTTATTTATTTATTTATTTATTGGAAACAATCTGAATTACAAACCTTTGAGTCACAGACTCTTTTGCAAAGGCTCCACGTCGGTTACAAAGGGTGGAGGGTAGACAGATACAGTAGAGAACATACTTGAAACAGACAGAATATACATAACAAAATCAAAGGAGCAGTCCAGGCAAAACTTAATGACTGGTAAGGAAGTTAGGCCTCAATCTTGGGTTACCCAGGCGGGGATTTTGGTGAGATACGTGGGGCCTTGTGAGACCCTGAGTCAAGAGTAGAGGGAGGGAGGGCGGTCATCTGGGTGAGCAGAGTTAGCTGCAGTCACATATGGCTCTTTCAAGGAGGTGAGCTTTGAGGTCTGTTTTAAATTGAGAGATGCTGTGGGTCTGTGAAAGTGAGTGTGGTAACGCATTGAGCCAGAGAGGGGCTCGGTATCGGAAGGATCTTTGCCCTAGAGAGGTTCTACATTGAGGTACAAGGAAAGGGAGCTTAGGAGAGTCTTGTATTGCATTTGTGAGGTGCAAAACTGATTAAGGGAAAAGTCCAATGAGGCTAAGTGAAGGTGTATTTTTTTGCGAGATGCAGGTGTGGAACTGTAATCGATGTTGGAAGTTTAACCAACCAGATAACGACAGAGATCAGAGGTGGGTTAGCCTATCACAACCAGTGACTAGGCGGCAGGCTTTGTTCAGGACAATGTTTATCCTATTCAGGGAGGTGGGTTCAGCAGGCCGTATAGTGATCCCATAGTCCACCAGGGAGAGGATGGAGGAGGTGACTGAGCTGCATAGCCTTGGGGGTAAGCAGTGCTTGAGCGGTACAGGATGCCTACCCTAGAGCTGATAGAGGAGGAGAGAATTTGGGTATGCCTCTGGTAAGAGAGGGAGGTGTCTAAAGTGACACCTAGGTATTTGAAATTGGAAACTTGTTCCAGAGGGGCACCTAGCGCGTTCTTGATGAGGAGAGCAGACTGACTATAAGGACTTTGGCGGTGGGCAAAAATCATGGACTTAGTTTTATTATAGTTGATAATTAGCATCTTATTGACTCCAGGACAGAGCATATATGGATCACACAGAGTCACATTTGCAGGTCAAGAATGAAACTTGGATTCCACTGAGTAGGCCTAAAATTCAAAATACAGCTTTTTTTCTTGCCTGCCTGTCTCATATTGTTTTCTACAATTCAAGCATAATGTCTATGCTAGGACATGTGTTTTGCTCCACTGCTTAATTTTTTTGAGCCTGTGTTAGGTTTTAGTGTCATCTGGAACTTTAAGAACAGATAGATAAGTGCCACTGAATAATGAATAAACAAGTACATCATGAATGTGTTACCAGTTTTAGTCAGTGAAAGTTTTGTGGACACAAGTCCCCTCTAGCAGACTTGTTACAAAATCAGTATGTGGAAACACTGCAATTTAAGACGAATGTGCATTAAAATGTTACAACTTTTTTTTATATAATGTAATAATTCCCATCTTGTGAAATGTAGGAGTCTCTTAACTATCACAACTGTGTGACACTGAAGTGTCTGATAATATTGTATTGAGATGAAACTCTTGTTATACTGTATGTATATACTACATTGCCTAATTTGAAAGTATAGGTTCAAATGAACTAGGACACATTTTAAACTCCATCTTGTAGACCTTAACAAAACTGATCTCTTCCAAAGATTATAGCTAGACTATCAGCAAAATTCTGCATAGCTGTCTTTCTAACGATGCGAGAAAGAAAATAACTGATCCATAAAATGTAGTTTATAACAATCCAACCATTTCCTATAGTGTCTCTTAATATCTGATGTCATCATTAATGAGAGGTAAATATGGAATCCTTCAACATGTAGATACCCACCTTCCTCACTGCAATGAATAAAGGTGTACACCTTAGGCATAAAAATTGTTAATGTTACAGATAAAATTCAAAGCACTGTGCAAAAATCAACAAACGTTGCTGTGCTTTTACTAAGCCTATGGAGAGACTGTCAGTTCCTCCATTTTATGCTCAAAACATTTTGTGGCATTCGAGGCAAAACATCCAAATTATGGAATGTATTTCGGTTCAATCTATTTATTTTTTTAAGATGTTTTACCAGAAAAGACATACTGAGCTGGTATCAGTTCATTTCCAGATGTGTCTTGGGGGAAGGGGAAGAGAGGAGATGATAACAGATATAAAACACAGAGTAAAAAATACGTAACATGGAAATAAAGTCTGACAAAATAAGACAGTAATGCTTAAGAATAAATTGTCAGTCAGGAAATTACTGTACAGTATATCACAGAACTGACGAAAGAACAATTAACTAGTAATCAGCTTATCAAAATTAGGAACAGGGAAAGTGACTGATGACTGATGTGAGGAAGTGCTGAGGTCAGTGAATTAGGTGAGTGACAGGTGGAATGAATAATTCCAATATCAGAAGCAGCTGCAGGAGTGAACATTAAACTCACAGAGGAGAGACTTAAGAGCAGCGAAGGAAGGAGCAGAGCATATAGAAGGTGAAAGAGAACCTCATAGTTGTTGGAAGTGAACTGAGAAGACAGCTTCATCAACAGTAGATTTCATATGAATATTTGAATTTGAATAGATTTCATTTATTAAACTGCAGATCCTAATCCTGCAAAAATGATTACCCAGGTATCTGTCAGAAGATCACCAGTGTTTGTATGTCACAAATTATTTATCAATCAAAAAAAAATCACCAGTGTAACAAAGTGGGACTGAAGTATGGACTGGGAGGAGACACTGATGTAGGAGGAGGCGCTGCTGTAACTGAGAATCAGGATTAACTGGAGGATAAGACTTTCAAAATGCATCTGACTGTCCCCAGGTAACCCTATGGTACTATTACACTTGCGACATTGCAATCTGTTGTCTTGGTGAGCACTGTAATATAGTAAACAAATGCCTATTGGGCCAGCTTGAGATAGGCAAAAATTTTGTATATAGATCTTTCAGCAGACTACCAAGATGGTTATAAACCCCAGAAGGAAAACTGAAAATTGCATGTTATTATGGCTGGATTTTCAAAAAACCCAGAAATTGGCACAGGTGCAAGAAAAACTTGTGCAAGTGGATCTTCACTTGTGGAGCTGCAGTTGTTTCCTGCATGCACTGGATTTTCAAAGGCAGTGCTGTTTTACAACCAGCTCCACAATTTACAGCAACTTGCAGCTGTTTTTCAGTGTAGCTGTGCCAAAATGCTAAGCCTGTTTTGACCAGCTGTAACATCCTCGGTAGTTCCACCTGCCATCCGTGCAGGGCACAGGCTGAAAAGATGATTGTCTGCCAGTGTGGAGATTTGTTTCACACTGACGGACTGTGGCATGGGACTTAGTCCCTCTGCCTTTGGAAAATCTAGCCCCAGGCCCAGATATTCAAAAGAGTTGAGCCATGCGCAATAGGGTTGTGCTTGCGCAAGTCAGAAACTGCGCCATTCTGAAATATTCAGCAGGAGGCAGTTGCACCCCCAAATCATGCTCAGCAACAGCACAATGCTAATGAATGTATGCGCAACTGAAGGGGGAGGAACCATGCATAAATGGTGCAGTGCGATATTCATCAACATGCACCATGCACAATAGGGGAGCAAGCAGAAGTTGTGCCATAGTGGAAATGTGCCAAAATAAAAGGGAGCAAGGGAGAGGCACAAGAACATTACAGGGAAGGCACATGAGGCCGAACTCTAGCAGGACAAACTGGGCAGCAGGGACCCACAGGGCAGGCCAGGAAAGAACACCTGGAACCAACAGGCTCAGGGGAAGGTGTGGGGAGCCACAGTGCAGGAGAGGGAAGTAGTGCCACACAGCAGTGAGGCCAACACAGTCAGGTGTTCCTGGTGCAGCGGAAGTAGCAGCCAGGACAGCGGGGGGAATACAGAAATAGCTGTCAGCAGGGTGAACACAAGCCAGGGACATGGTCAGTGCCACCATCCAGATGGAGGCAGTAATGAGGGGGTGAGCATGGCCATGGAAGGGCCCATTGGTGGTATGCCCCCAACAGGCAGTACCGAGCCCGCACCTGCTTTGAGCTGTATAGTGATACTGAGATCGTGGGCCGGTACCACCTGAATTGGACAATTCTGAGGCAGCTCTGTGAGCTGTGCAGTGATGTGATGCAGACACCCACACGATGGAGTCATGCCCTGTCAGTGGAGATGAAAGTGACAGCTTGCATGTGCTTGCTCGCCATGGGTACCTTCCAGAGACCTACTGGGGACACCACAGGCATAACCCAGTCGGCCACGTCACGCCACCTCACCCAGTTCCTCAGTGCACTGCTGCCACATGCTGTGGAGTACATCCATTTCCCCAGCACACTGGCGGAGCACACAGCAAACATACAGGAGTTCCACAGGGTAGCACATATGCCTGGTGTGATGGGGCAATAGACTGCACCTATATGGCCATCTGCACACCACCTGGCCCCGAGGGGGCCGCATATATAAATCGCAAGTGCTATGCCAGCATCAACTGCCAGGTGGTGTGCGATGCCAGGGGGTGCATAATCAATGTCTGTGCCACACACCCTGGGGGAGCACATGATGCCTTCATCTGGCACTAGTTGGCACTGTGCCACAGATTCTAGAGTAGGGATATCCCCACTGGCCACCTAGTGGGTGAGTATGCAAACCACATGGACAATCATAGGGCCTGGGGGGGCATGGTCAGAGGTGACATGGGTAGTGGCCTACATAGCCTGGGGCAGGGTGATGCTGCTCACCAAACTAACCTCCACCCTCTACACACAGGTGACAGTAGATACCCACTCCATCCCTGGCTGCTCACACCTTACCGGCAGCCCACGACCCTATCACAGCAACGCTATAATGAGGCACATGCCACCACACGTAATGTCATCGAGCAGGTGTTTGGGATGCTGAAGGCATGTTTCCATTGCCTGGACACCTCCGTCGGTGCCCTACAGTACAGCCCCTCAAAGACCTGTGGGCTATTCCTGGCCTGCTGCATCCTGCACAACATGGCCAACGAATGTGGGATAGCTGTACAGGTCAAAGAGGGGGACAGCAATGGGGACGATGAGGACGCTGGTGACAATGGTGATGGGAAGCCCCCCTTGGGCGATGGGACCCCTGACTGCTCCGGCCGCACAGCTGCACTGCTACACCATCATGAAGGAGCACTTCAGCCAACCCAGGTAAGTTATGGGGCCATGTGCAACCACCAGTGGCTAAGGCACAATGCACAAACTCGCATGGACACACACCAGGGGTGCATGCCGTCAAAGGAAGTGGCCGGGAATGGAACCACACACTCCACCAGGGATGGGTGAGGTCTGACATGCCATGCAAACACACATTCACACACACACACACACAATGCACCAGACATGCACAAAGGGTAGGAGGCACACCGACCCAGAACGCCACCCCTAGCCACACACATGTTCACAGACCACCATGCCCACTGCCTGTCCTTGTGCATGTGTCAGATGCTGAGCACCATTGCACATTAGTGTACAGTGCAATTCAGGCATCATCATGCACATGCAGCTGCGAACAGCAGCTGGGAGGGTGTGCAGATGGACTGTGTGTCCACGTGCAGGGCCGGGTACCCACCCGTTCAATGCCCGCTGAATGACACAATGCACACTGGCAGCACCAGATAGTAGCCATGTTGGGAGACAGGTCAGTCATGCACCACAGTGCCCTGGCCACCATGGATGCATGAGTGACCCCACTGAGACCCGCCAGCACTGACAGGCTGACCACTGACCTCATGGGGTGGCACCGATGGTCCCCAAGGGGTTCCACTGTGTGAACGTGACCATGCTCATGCTGGGGTCTGCAGCACACCAAACATGTCTGTGCCAGGCATGCTCGGGATGCCCACAGCTGAACCCAGTGTCAGCAAGGATGGTGTCGCATGATGCCGGGAACGGGGGGTGGATGGTGTACTGCATGGTGTCTGCAACGCATGGGCAAATAACTGTGTGTCTATTGTGGCCATGACAGCAGTGAATGCTTGTGTCTGCCTGTCAATGGCAGCAGTCACATCCTCTCGCAACCAGTCCATCCCTGCCAGGATCAGAGCGGTGTCTCTGCTGCGACGCTTCTCTGCCTGCTCCAGAGCCGCACGCAGTGCATCCACCAATGTCACAAGCCACATCTGCTGGTTGACTGATGCTTGCAGTATGCGGGTAAGCTCATCCAAGAGGTCATCTGCCTTCTCGGCATCCTGTCCCTCAGGGTGTACGTGGCCCTGATGCTCAGCACCCCTTGAGGGTGGGCGCTGCACACCAGGACCAGGTCAGGGCATGTCTACAGGTGGTGCACTGATGCCGCCCTCTGACCCTGTACCCCCAAGCCCATTGGCCAACTGCTGATGCTGCCCCTCTGGCTGCCACTCCCCAGGGCTCACTGGTGCCGCTGCAGTGGCTGCAAGACTCCTACTGTCCTGTACACACACCAGTGCTGCCCCACTGGTGCTGACAGGCAGGCCTCCACGGCGGCACCACCCACAGCCATGGCCGCGATGTTACCTGCTGTGTGGCCGTCCCATGGCACACACATGTCACTGTCCATGCTGTTAGCGATATCATCATCGGTGACTGACCCGGCACCAGCCCGAGTCACAGCATGCCGGCATCCGTGGATGCTGGCATGCTGGGACATGGGCAAGGCCTCCTCCACACCTGTTCCAACAACATGAGTCTGGACAGCCAGGCAGGCCCACTGTCGCACTGAGCCACGTATACCTGTGGAGGTGGATGGGCCCTCCTCCATCTCCATCTGACTGTCCTCAGTGGACAGGCCCACCACCACTGACCCATGCAGATGCCAGGATTTGTAAGGGAAAACAAAGTTGCGTTACTGCATGCGACCTACCCTGCCCCCCCAATAGACAGACCATGACCTACCATGCAGTAATGGGCTACCACCCATCTGGAAGCCACCACCCGGAACACCCTCAATGGCACCCTCTCCTCCTGTGGGGTCAGGTGTAGCACCTCCAGCTGTCCCCCATCTGTCGCAGCTTGTGCTTCCCTGATGGCAGCCACCTTCTCCTTTATCCTCCTCCTGTCTGTGTCCATCTTCTTCTTGCACTCCTGCATGGAGCGCTGGTGGCTGCCATGCAGGTTCACTGCATGTGCCACATCCTCCCCTGCAGCAGCACGGGCCTGTGGTGTTCTCTTCCATCCACTGAGAAGCAGCTCCTGATCCAGGTAGGCCTCAAACAGGGCATCCGTCTCGGCCTTGGTGAAATTAGACCTCCTCCTCCTCCTCCCACCACTGTGTTCCTCCTCTCCCACAACTCGCTCGGTCATTATTTAGCCTGTAAGAATGAAAGTTGTTACCTGTGACTGTGCAGTCCCATGCATGTCCCAGAATCCACAGTCCACACTCCCAAACAGCATGCAACTCACCAATAGACTGCAGTAACCGACTATGGCCACTGCAGCCCAATGTCGCACTTTTATAGCGCAACCCATGCAAATGAGGCGAGGCGCAACTTTAAGTGGATGCAAATTGCAATGCTGCACCATTGAATGGCTGATTAGCTGATTTGCATATGACGACTGAATATCGCGCTGTTGCGCTTTTGCGCAATTGTGTTGAATGTGCTGAGCCAAGGGCACAGTTCTGTGACATGCATAGTGCACACCTCACTGCACATGCCTGGGTTGCTGACGCAGGTGTCTGCTGCACTGCTGATGTGCTGTGCGCAGGAGGCAATGCAGGGCACGGCCACCATTGTGCCAGTGGTACTACAGCGATGTTCACCTATATGGCACTGTGGCACTGGGGCATCATAGGTGCACTGGGGCAACAGCGCAGTAGGCCGCTACTGGAGGTAGCACACAGTCACCCAATTGTGCTACATGCATTGGGTTCCAATGGCGCTGTGCCTGTCCGTGCGCCAGAGACCCTTGACCCTGTGCCCGACCTTTGCCCCCTAGGCGCATGCATCAGGCATGGGTGCACTACTATCACGCTGTTCAGTGACAGTGCGATAGGGAATGGCAGTGGTGTACCATGCAGCATCTGCACATGGTGGTGTCATGCTGCATAGCGCCATTTTGAACCTACTGAGCAAGTGAGATGGCATGGAGGAGGGCTGCCCAGTAGAACCAAATTGAACTGGCTAACCTGGTGGCCATTGTTGAGCCACTTTATGGCCCACTGTTTGGGGAGGCACCCCTGGACAGGTCCAGGAGCCAGGTGTGGGAGGAGGTGGCTGACGCCCTCGAGGAGGCCACAGGAAGGGGGTGGATGGAGGATCAGTGCCGGCACAGGTATGGTGACCTGAGGACGAGGGAACTGGACCTGCTTGCCCGCCTGCAGACATGTGCCAGGAGGGGCACGGTGCCATGGCCGGGTAGGTGTTACATCCACACACTTTTATCTTCCAAAACGGGTATCACGGTTGTATGTGTCCAGAACATGGGGGAGGGACCGTCCGGTGTTGGCTGTGGCGGTGTTATCAGGGTGTGGGGAGGGTGGGTCTGGCTGGGTGAGATTGCACACACATGGGGACAGGGGGACTTTGCTACAGGATTGTACTGATGTTCCTCTCTCCATGTTTGCACCACAGGGCTGGAAGAGAGGTGGCTGGCCAGGGAGCAGAGGCACCAGCAGGAAGACAGGGCCAGTAGGAGGGGCGACAGTCCACAGTGCCAGAGGGACCGGCCTGATGATGGTGAGTGCATACCTCCATGATTATTATTGCATGCTGTGTAATAGGGTAGGCAGTAGGGCATGGCCACCATCCATTGACACCACTGCCATGCACACAACTTGCTACAGTCAGCACTGTCCATTGGCACTGCATGTCTGGGAGTGCGTTAATGGAGGTCCATGCATGCACCGGCTACATGGCTGTGCCACTGTCTTCACACCACTTAGCCATTCACTAAACAGCCAAGGTGGTGCTGTGCAGGACTTGGCCGGTGGGTGTGTGCAGTGGTCCGCATGGCTGTATGCACCTGGGTGGGTAGGTCTTGTGGATGTGATCACTGTGGGTGGTCACACACCATCACAGAGGCATGTCCCATGGCCGTATGCCATGCACAGTGGGTGGGCTGTATGGGGCTGTGCATTCACACCTATTGACTGTGCTCCCTTGTCCTAGGTGTCCACCAGCTGCAGGCTATCCAGGAGGCACTGCAGGAGATTTTGACTGTGGTGAGGGCATCATTGGACATCCTGCAAAGGATTGACCGGCTGGGGGTCCGGAGGAGACACGGGAGGCAGAGCAGCCGGAGTGGGGAGAGGGGCTCCCATTGAACATTCATATGCCCCTGATTTCTCCTACCCCACTGCACCCACCCTCACACCCCTCCTTTCCTGTCCCATTTGTTCACCCCTGCCTCTTACCCACTCCCACTTTGTTTGTGGCCCTCCCCCCACACATTTGTACATAGTTTTGTAAATAGTTCTTTTTAATATTTTTGATTACAAATCTTTTGATATGAATACTGTGGTGGTCTCTGATTTTCAGCGGGCTATAGGTGCTCAGTTGTAGTGGTGTGCATGGCATCAGGGGTGGTGCAGTCATGGGTATGTGTGTGTGTCCGTGGGGAAGTGACTATGGTGTGGGAGTAGCTATCAGTCAGTGTCTGTGGTGTGTGTGTGTTGTTCCCTGTGCACTGGATGACTGTGTGCAGTGGTCCATGGTGCATGCTCTGTGTCTGTGGTGCACCTGTCAGCCCGTCCATGGCCTGTGCAGCTGACACCCTTGCATGTCTGTGACCTGCACGGTCTGCTGGCATGTCAGTGGTGGCTGTCCATGCAGAGCAGCCACTGTACCCGTCACAATGCTGGGTTGCCTCCTGTCACTGGTGTGGTGCATGTCTGCCTCGGGTGACACTGTGGCCTCCGCAGTTGTTGTCCCACCTCCATGCTGTGGCTTGTGTGTGTGTTGCAGGGGATGTGCACCACTGTCTGTGACTTGTGCTCCGGGCAAATGAAGGTGGCATACAGGTCCACAGTGCCTGCGCAGGATGGCTGGCACTCCTGTGCCATGGAGGGCTGCTGGCCGTGTGTACACGGTTTCCATGGCCCCACGCTGGGAGCTTGGTTGCCCCGCTACTGCTTCCCTGTGTTGTTGTGCCCTTGGGTATGAGTGGGTGTTTGTCCATGCACTGTGTTGCATCTGGTGTGGTGCATGCTTCCACGCACCACTGTGGGTTACTGCGCTGGCTGTTGTGGCCAGTGCTGGGTTGGGGTGTGTCCTTGGGAGGGTGTGCAGGGTGCTGTACCACTGGTGGTGGGGTACGGGGCATGCCCTGTCATGTGTGGGGTACCATGTGTGCCGATGCATGGTCAGTCTTTCAGCTGTACCTTGGAGGGGCTGTGCGTGGTGGCACTGTGTATGCCATCATTGCATCGCTGTGTGCTGCCACCAACTGATGGGTGTTCATGGTGGGGCTGCCTTGCATGGTTCTGTGGTGCACAGGGTTGCATTGTCACAGTGGGGGTGGTGGCATGCATGGGGTATCCTGCAGTGGTGGATGCTGCTCCTGGGCAGGGTGTCTGGGGGTCACAGTGCAGGGTGTACTCTGCATTGGGGGGATGGTGTGGCATGGGGTGGTCGGCCCTCCTTGTGTGCGGGTCACAGCTTGCCAGGGGGTGTGATGGGGCACCATGGCCCAGCTGTGGGTCGGTTGCTTGTCTCCATGGGCCAGTGGTTATTGCAGCCCTCCCCCAGTTGTGCAGTGCATGGGGTGTGGGGGGACAATGTCTGTTCTGCTGTGTGTTCCTCTGCCCATCTGTGGCATGGGTGGTGGGCCCCTGCATCCCTGGTTGTGCTGTTGCATTGCTGCCCTGCTGCTGGGGGGTGTCCCTGGTTGCACTATGGCACCTCTGGACTGCTCAGCTGAACATCCCTTGTTGTGCTATGGTGCCTCAGATCTGCTCAGCTTCCCCTCCCTAGTTGCGCTGTGGCAGAGGTGGTGCGATATTCAGTTATCGGCTGTAGGCACATCTTGGCCAGCTCAGTTTTTGAATATCGCATCTCTTGCACATGGGTGCAATGGATTTGTCCTTGCTCCTGCTATTGCGCACTTTTTGGGTGCAGTCTGAATATCTGGGCCCCAGTGTTTTAGTCCACCCAGTTGTGAAAAGAAATGCTGAAAGTAGTACTTTGCTATGTGTAGATTCTCAGGATCCCCTTGTTTACCCCAATATGGGTATTTCTAGTTGGAGGCTCCTCCACAGTAGTACCATCTACCTATGAAGACAAAAAAGATCAACTCCTCTTTTACTTATTCCACCAAAATGACACAGTTGACATGTTGTGGTCTGCTGTATGCCACTTCCCTAGAACAGATGGTGGTTCCTCTTTCTAATTTGTTCCACTGTTTTCTTTATGTAGGATATTGCTATTTCACTGCACCTTATTTGCGGTTTGAGTTTACTGGGTAAATATTTAGAAGCATATATGCCATCACTATACAAATGCACACACTCACTACTACAAACACAGGCATACTATATCCAGGCTTGTAGTATGCATACATCGCTAGAGATATGCAATCACTACTATAAACACACATGCATTAACATACTGCTACAAATGCACAAGCAGAGACGCACCTCCTTAGAAACATGGATGTAAATATGCACACATGCATGCACGCTGCAACAGACACACAGCACAGGCATTGAGATAATTTTACACACTACTAGCCAGTATACCAGTTGCTGCCACAAGACAATAAGTGGACATGGATCTTTACCCTACATACACTAATACACATTTATTTATTTATTCATAATTTTTTTTTTTTTGTCGTAATATTCTGCTGCTGGCTATTTTCATCAAGAACTGCAAAATGAAAGCTTGGGGGGTGGGTTTAAAAAAAATATATATATAATATATATTTATATATATATATATATTGCAGCAGATTTAGAAAGAAAAGCAGACTGAAATATAACTTAAGACTAAAACAAAATCAAGTTAGAATCAGGAGCAGCCATCAACATGAATGTATGAAGTAGACTAGACTAGCATCATTAGCTACCTACTAAAGGGAATGTCACTGGGGACAGGAGACATCTTTCGTAGCAGCAGAAGGCCACTGCATACCTCCCTTAGGAATTTTTCCCTAAGTGGTGGAACCAAATGGCATTGAGGTCTAGAGGTTAAAGCACAGATGTTGAAACTTAGAGACCAAGGTTCAAATCTTGTCCTAGCCACTTAGCCCCAATATGACTCTGAACAAGTTGCTTGCTGCCTCAGTGCTTCAGTCCACACACAACTGTACAAAATGGTGAAAAGGCAGGGCTCCCCTGCAATTTGAGATATTGAATCTCAGCTGGGTTATCCTTAGTAAAGTAAGAAAACATAGCAGGGATGAAACGAGGGGACAAGGGGCACACGTTGCAGCTAAAGTTGCAAATCAATAATAGACATACAACTGGCAAATAATCATTTAAAAGGAATTGTATCATTTTTAAAACATGGACAGATTTGGGACGTACTGCTTTCTAACTGTGCCTAGTAGCTAAGATGAATAACCAGCAAACTCCTCCCTGTTATGTAAACTGAGCCAATAAGATGTCTCTTGGCATCTGTGACAGTGCAGCAATTTCAAAAGTTGAGTCCAATACACAGCTGAAAGGGACTGCTGCAAAAATCATTGTGCCAGTCCCTTGTTACTGACCCCAAGCTATCCTCAAAATTTATGGCACACATTCCCCACAAGTTCATCAACTCCACAGTGACTGCCTGAGTAAGAGGGTGGGGTTGGCCATGAGAATGTTCTACAAGGTCACCTGCAAAGCATGGTGACCCACAAAATACAGATAATGGGCTTTATTCTCAAGGAGTGGAACAAGCCCCACCAACAGCAGCTTGTACCAATTGCTGGTGCACCAGGGACTCTGTGCCCAATTCACTATTGGTTAGGGTCCCAGAACCAAAGTCCAATAGCTTGTAGAAAATGTAGCCTTTCTGCAAACAGCCAGCACACCTGAGCAGCAACTGTACCCAGGAAAAAAAAACACTGGGAGGCTTCCAGGGTTCTGCGGGATGGGACAGTGCATAGGGAGAGATGGTGGGACACAGATGGGTGATGGCAGGGGTGGCACCAGCACCTTGATGGGACTATAGAAGAGCAACTGTTGTGCCAGTGTGTTGGGGGGCACCTTCATGCTGGGCACCATGGGGTAGGGTGCTGCCAGCACCGCATCACAAAGGGCTCTGGAGCTCTTCCCTTAGGTTGTGTTTGTTTACCAGGTTGGTGCACTGGCTGTATACAATGTCAGTGCACATACCATGATGTTGTGGGGGCATGGGGAGACCACGGGTGGGTGGTGTCACATGTTCCCTCCCACCCAGGGAGGGCTCTGCGGGTGGTGCATATATCATTAGACCAGCCCTGGCTGGTCTAATGGTACTTGAATGTGTGCCCTCTGTGGGGGGGGTCCCAAAATTCTGATGTTGGGGATATAGCAGCTTGCATCTGCTGCAAGCCTCCTAGCACCCTGGTGTGCCCAGAGGCTTGGGACACACCTGGCACAGAGCTGGTTTGGTACACTAGGTCCCAGTTTGGCACAGGGGGTCTTCCTGAATCATGATCTCTGCAACTTTTGATGCAAGGTGCCCATTGCATCACTGCTGTGTGACACAGGCACCTTGCATCAACTTTGGAGCTTTGAGAAGCGAGACCAACATCTTTAATGACACCCTATGCTTCCATAAACATGCACTCATCACACACACACACACTTTAGTGACAACTGCACAAAACACACACAACAATATCCCCTCCCTAATGAACATTTGATTTTTGCTTTTAAGAAGGCAGTATATCATAGTGGCTAGAACATAGTGAGCTGACCAGGAGACCCAGGTTCAAATCTCATACCATCCAGTTACACTTATGTGTGGCCTTGGGCATGGGATTAAACTTTTCAGTGCTTCAGTCTACTTAGCTTTAAACATGGTTAAAAGATGGACCTCACTGAAAATCAGGTCTGCATTTCAACTGGACAGTCTGTGGCAAATACAGTATACTGTAAAATGGGTAAACGCAGGACCACACTAAAACAAGACATTGTATTGTAAATCAGTTGAGCTATCCTGGGTAAATACTGTACATTTCAGAATGTGTAAACACAGGACCCTGATGAAAATGAGCTAGGCTTATCCTGGGTAAATATGTACACACACTACAAACACAGAAGGATGCACACACAGACACATTCAGATACCACTACAAGTATGAATGCACTTGCAGAGACACACAACCACCAGAAACACAGTTTCAAGCACTCTCTCATGATAAACACAGATAAATGCACATCACTAATGGGACAACATCATTGTGTTCACAATACATATACAGTACTCACACACAAACACACATAGTTACTGATGGCAATACTATATGCATACAGATACCCCTATTAAAACACATGAATAAACATACAGAAATATTCACACGCAGTATATATATATTTTTTTTACCATAATGACTCCAGTAGGAATTTCACCCAGAATCACTTGTGGGTTGTCCAGCTCAGTGCTGCCCCCAAAAAAAAATAAAACAAATTGCACAAAACCAGGCAGCAGGGGTCAGAATGTCAAAGCTAGATGACTTTGTCTTCTCCAGCACCAACACACCTGTGTCAGGAACAAATACCCATTGTAGGTGGAACACCTTTCTCTTTGGCCAAATGCAGGAAGATGTTAGGTGATAGTTGTCAGGTGGGCCAAATGGCAGCATGAGAGAGTAATTGGTTTACCGAGTTGGGAGTACGTCAGGAGGATGGGGAGCAGTTATGTGAGGCAATAGTTTTTTTACAGGGACAGGAATTTGTCAGGCAGGGGAAGTGCTGAACAGCAGCAGTAAAAAGATGTTTGTTTGTGAGGCTATTATTTGGGAGGTGGTTAGATTGCTGGGTGAGCAACAGTTAGAAGGAGTCATTTGTTCATGGGGCCAGGAGATAGATGGGAGGTGGGAATGCTGAACAACAGCAGAATGAAGTACTTGTTTAAGGGGCCAGGGTCAGTGGAGGGTGGCTGGTGGGAACCTGAGCAGAGGAAGGGAGGGAGAGAGCGTTTTTTTCTTTTCTTTTTGTTACAGGGCTTGGTTCTTTCTTTAAAGTTCAGGTCATGCAACATCTCTCACGCTAGTTCTTCCTTTCCTCTCAAAAATCTATCTCTCACTGACTCTCGAGGGCTCCATGTCAATTCGGCAAAGGAATTATGGCAACTGCAATTTCAGCAATGGGCAAGTTTTCATACATTAAAAGGGTGACGGTGAATATGGGCACCCTACAGTATGGGCAACAACTTCATTACTGCTTTTATGCGGGGGTCTTCACCCCTGCACCCCCATTGTGGGGGACTTTGGCTTTATGCCCCACACTCCCCTTACTTATATAACTAACTGCAAGGTCATAGCACCTCAGGGAGAGGGTAAAGCAATTGTCACCCATACTGTAGGGTGCCAGAACATTACCATCGCCACTTTAACGTTCACCAAATTCACATCACTGAAATTGCAGTCTCTGTAATTCCTAAGCTGAATTGATGCGCTACCCTCTCGAGACGTGAATAAAATGTATGACATTTTCAGTTGGTGGATATGTGTATGAAAAAATCTAGTTGTCTGTGGGTTCATGCATGAAATTCACCCAAAACTGGATGTTCATAAAGTTTTCATGCTGATATAAATAATGACATTGTAGACCGTGTTTTACATTTAGGAGTTAAGATAAAAATGTATTTTCGTGCAGTTTTTGTGTGTGAAAATAATTCAATAGGCCTACTTTTAAACATGAAATGTTTGAGGTGATAGAACCTGATTTTACACCAATGAAACAAGTATGACATCTCTTACACTTTAGACTAAGATGTCTATCCATGACTGTCCATGCCCCCTATAGGACCCATAGGGAATGTGCATAGGGTGCTATGCACAAATTGTGTAGATCTGCTGTGTATGCACATCCACAGTGGGTCACATGCAGTGTGTGCAGTGGAGATGCAAACACCTTTGCTCAGCAGAGACCAGGAACTGGGTGTGCTAGGTGGTATGCACATGTGCTAGATGTGTATGTTGATCCACAGCCCAGAAAGACATCCATGTGGATAGCAGAGGCAGCTCCTAAGCAAGCAGAAGGGCTGCAGTAGAGATATCCACCACACAGAATGACAGCATGTACAAAAGACAGACAGGTCATGTTAGCCAACCATAAACACACTGTCAGCTGTGACAGCATGACCTAACCAATCCACTGTGTATGCCAGGCACATGTCATGTGAAGAGTCCACTGCTCATGGTACATCTCTGCCACAGCCTCTCTGCCCCCGGCTCCCAGGCCAGTCACATAACGGTTGTCTTCTAAGCTCCCCATAATGCATTACTGCCAGACAAACTATAGTGCTGTGGCAGTCGCATCACATCTGGCAGTGTATCATAGCTATGACCAGCAGGTCATAAGCTGCAGCACCAGCTCCTGCAGCTCCTTGTCCTCACACACCTGGTGCTGGCTTTCCTGTACTGGGCCAGCTACCCCCATCCCAGATGCACCACCAGACCCAGTGCCATCCACCTTCAGTGGTGGCTAGTAGTTGGCATTGGTGTCCAATGTCAGGTCATCAAATATCACCCCCACTCTGCACATTCATGGTCACCATCTCCTCAGTATCAGCATGTCAGTCAGTGTGGTAGGTCTCTACAATGTCATATGAAATGCAAGTCATTACACAGAACATCATGTCACACTCCCAGTAATAACAGCACGGCAGCTTGACCAGCCACAAGTACCCCCCATCCTGGCCATGGTACCTCTTTTTCTATAGAGTCAGGGTCTGCCGTATTCATGCCTCTGAGGGCAGGACTTTGGCAGGCCCCTCTTGATTCATGGCAAGGCTATCTATGTGTGTTTGACCAAAGCACTGCCATACTTTTCAACCTGTACATGGGCATGGCTACAGAACATCATGTCCATATCTCCCACCTTTACCTGGTTACTAGTGCATCACTGAGATATTAAGGGGGACAGACAGTAGTGGGGGACACGCAATGGTGTACACAGCATGGTGGGGAATGCAGGAGACATCATCACACAAGGCAATGATATGTCCTGGCACCATGATGGACATGGACCTACTCAAGCTGCACCATGTGGTGGAGGTGGGATGGAGACACCAAGTCAGATGCCCCAGAATCTACTGGCTAAGGGTCGACACAATTACACTAATGACATAGCAGTGTAGAGGCAGGTACCTGTGATAGGGTAGAATAGGACCCTGTCCCAGTCGTTATGGAGAATTTGAATGCAGGGATCTGTTCTGTTCTCTCCTTTTCTGTCTCTTGTCTATCTGATTGCACAACCAAATTTTCTTGTGCGATCTAGGATTTGATCACCCCTATAGTCTCACAATTATTTGCCTCTCACTATCTCTCAGTCTTCCCTTGTTGTTTCTGTCTTTTCCTCCCTTGCATATCTGTTGGTATAAAAATATATGCAAATCATTATGTGGAAATGTAACTGTTATTGGGATCCCTTTGTTTAGAAATTATATACTGTTAATTTTTGAAATGTATGAAATGTATATAATTATAGTTGGAGATGAATTATAGTTGGAGATGATTGCAAAAAGCTATTAGAAACTCAAGAGGTTACCTGCATGCAATTTTTAAGTCTTTTGAAGAAGAGCTGTGGAGAAAGGGGCCTTAGTTCTAGAGCATTGTGTTCCTACCAGCACCTGCCTGATACTTACAAGAACATTTTAGAAAAAAAAATGCTTGTTGAGAAGTGGGGTTGCAAGAACTTATGAGACAGAACTGCAATTGCTTGCAAGAAGAAGGGACACAGAGATTGAAGGAAAATTCAGATAGACTTTTTCTTATTATTTGGCATTTTTAAATAGTTATACTGAACATTTTTTTTTATGTTTCTGCTAGTACTAATAAAACTTTTGTTGCAAATTTTACAACTGCTCATGGTTTTTCCTATGCTTCCTGATAGGTAGCTTCTAGTGCATAACAGGGATCATGACTGGTATAAGCTAGTTCTCAGTCAGCAGGTGCCTATGGCAGGTGGCCAATGTGTTACTGGCATACCAGAATTAAATCAAATTCCCAAAGATGGAGTCAACAACCAGGGGTACCAAAGCAGGCTTCTGTGCCATGACAGGAATGCCCAATGCTTTTGGCGCTATCAGCTGTACTTCCATGCTAATTATTGCCTCATCACAGGAAGGGGAGGCATATAGGAACCTCAAAGTATTCCAAAGCATGAACATGCTGGCTGTGTGTGATTCTACACAAGCATCACAATGTTTGTCTGTTTCAGGTACCCCAGCTTAACACATGACTTTCACATACTGGAGAAATCTGGCCTAGGGCCAATAATGAGCCCCTTGCATGTGACACAGGGCTGGTGCATCAGAATGTGCACACAGACAGGAGTGCTGTCCATGTTACTGGGATTCATCAGTGTTATAAACTAATTATGTTCTCTTCCCACACAAGCGACGGCAGTTAATCACTGTGCATGTTCTTGATGGCACCTTTTCTGCAACTGCAGTCCACAGACAAAGGCAGAACAGATGTACAATGATGCACATCACCAGAAAAAAGGCATCAGAAACAGAGTGTTCTGGCAGGTAAAAATGTGTTTCAGGTGTCTCAACAGGAGAGGGGAACCTCCAAAGTGTGTTAGGTATTCATTACATGCTGTATACTACATGCTACACAACATAGCCATGGGGATATGCCCACCTTTACCAGAGAGCAATAAAACATGTCTCAGTGTCATTCTGAATGCTGATGCTGTGGGCATGCCTCACAAACAGGGACAGTCTGTCAGACAGGATGCAGGCTACCATGCAGGGAGTCTCCCTGAAGAAGAACTTGTGATTGAACCTCTGAAGCTTTTCTATCTGTGGTTCCTCATGTTTGTATGGTTGTCTCAGTAATAAAATGTAGTAAAGAATTTTATTTCAGCAGTGGCTCTTGTGAGTTTCTCTAGTGCTGCTGAACTTTTGTGCTAGAGGTGTGTAAAAAAAAATTCTGCTGGCAGAATTTCAGCGAACATTGGACTTTTGCTTCCATGAAAATTTGGAAGTCATTTTGGCAACTTTTGCTGAAATTCCACCTTAAAATAGTGGAATAAATGTGCAGACAGCAGGTAATGTATTAAACAGCAGGGAAAAAAAATCCACAGAACTGATCACTGCCAGTGGTCAGTTCTGTGGGTTTTCCCCAGCAGTTTCATACATTAACTCCCCCACAGATGATCGCAGGCCCCATTTAAAAAAAAAAAACCCTGATATTTAGTGGTTCCCTCCCACCCGCTAATCATCCGCCCCAAGTAAAAAAAAATCCCTGGTGCCTAGTGGTCCCCCCAAATTGCCCCCACCTGCTGATCACTGGCCCCAACTGAAAAAAAAAGAAAAAAAACATTTAAATAATCTTCCCTCCCTAGTGTCCAGTGGGCTCCCCTTCCTATCCCTGATCTCCTTTTTTTCTTTAAAAAAGCCAGAAGTCTGTCCTTCATTCCCTAGTGTTTAGTGGACCCCCCTCCCTATCCCCGATCCCCTTATTTGAAAAAAAAGGCAGTAGTCCCTCTCACATTCCCTGGTGTCTAGCAGTCCCCCCACCCTGCTTCCCTCCCACCCCGACTCTGAGCGGGCAACCGGCACAGCCTTCCTTTCTCCACCATGGCCAGCCACCCACTGAGCTGTCAACGACCGAGTGTGTACTTGTGCAAGCATGTACTCATTCATTAACATTCCAGCTCCCACCCACTGAGCTGTCAACGAACGAGTGTGTACTTGTGCAAGCATGTACTCATTCATTAACATTCCAGCTCCCACCCACTGAGCTGTCAACGAACGAGTGTGTACTTGTGCAAGCATGTACTCATTCATTAACATTCCAGCTCCATCACTGGATAGTGGACAGCTCTCCAGGTGGTGCAGACAAGAGTGGAGGCTGTTCCAGTGGCTGGTGGGGTGTCAGGATGGGGGAATGGTGTGGTGAACCTCTCTGGGGTCCACCACACCGACCCCCCCGATCTCGACCTCCCCGCCAGTGAGCAGAACAGCCCTCAGCTCTTGTCTGCAACATCCCACATAGCTGCCATACTTCTCAGTGAGTGGGAGTTGTTAATAAATAAGTATGTGCTTGTATAAGCTCGCACTTATTCAGTGGCAGTTCAATTGGTGACCAGCCACAGTTGAGATAAGAGGGCTGTGCCAGTCACCCGCTCGAGTGGGGGTAGGAAAACAAGGGCAGACTTGATGGATCATAATGTCCCCATCCCGGGTTGTGCCTGAAAATAGTAATTTTATGGCTAGTGCACCTACCCGGTTAACAAAAACTAAATAAATAAATAAAACTAAAATAAATCTGCCAATAACTTATATGTTTCTATGTTGGGGTCGGGTGGGGGAGTGGACTAGACACCAGTGAATAAGGGATGGACTACTGGCTTTTTTTTTTAATAAGGGTAATGGGGATGGGGGTGTCCACTGGAAACCAGGAAATGAGGGACAGACTACTGGCTTTTTTTTAATAAGGAGATCAGGGATACAGAGGGGGGTCCACTAGACACCAAGGAATGAGAGACACACTACTGGCTTTTTTTTAATAAGGGGATTGGGGATAGGGAAAAGGTTCCACTAGACACCAGGAAGGGGACATTTTTTAAATGTTTTTTGTTTTTGTTTTTTTCACATTGGGCCTGTGATTGGCAGGTGGGGGCCACTAGATACCAGAGATTTTTACTGTGTTCAGTGATCAGCGGTGGGGGACCACTAGACACCAGGGATATTTTTACTTGGAGGGCCACTAGACGCAGTGATTTTGTTTACATGGGGCCAGCGATCGGTGGGTGGGGGCGCTAGACACCAGGGGTAATTTTATCCTATCAGGGTGGGGATTAGTGGGTGGGGGCCTGTATTATGAAATAATATATGAAACTGTGGATGGAATAAATTCCACAATTTAATGTATTATTCCACAGTTCAGCCAAAAACGTCTGTGGAACAGGGTGAAAACACATTTGGAAGATTCCAATCTCACCAATGGTGGAAGTGCAGAAAATTTCATGGAATTTCCAGAATTTCATAAAAGTTCTGTGAAAAACAACTTTTGCCCACCTCTAGTGTGGTGACCAGCAAGGTGTTGGGGTTTGTGAGGCAGTGACATGAACTGTAACAAGAAAGGTGTCATGGTCAGACCTGCACATAATACTGCCTGGGTACTGTGCTGATATATATGTGTGTGTGTGTGTGTGTTTATGTGTTGGTTTCCCCATGCCCATGTCTTGGGTGTAGATGTGTGCACTGTGGACATGTCTAAATTGGAGTGGTGGTCCTCCAGAGGCATGTGCTGTGCCTCATGCCACCCTATCTTCACTGCACTTTTGCCTGTGAATGTGGAGATCACCATAATGCCTGTGGCATCCTGGAATGCAGCATCATTGAACACCTTCTGCTCTGTACTCTCCTGTGGACATGACTCCTATTCTGTGGCATAGTGCTGGTATGAGTGGCTAAAGACTGTGACTACCTTGCCTGTGGACTGTGGCCTACCAGCATCACCTGCATCAGAGCATTGAGGTCATGCTCCTGGCATTACATCAGACAGACAGCCAAAGTTATCATCCATGGCATGCTTGATTGCTCCAAGATCCTGTCAAAAACCTGCCACAGCTCTCTATATGCCCACAATGGAGGTTGTGAGGTGGTGCATCTGCTCTTGTCCTGTCATTGGTTGAATTACACACGGCTGTTCCAGGGCATGTACCTCGGTGTACATGCTCTGCAACATTTATCTCCTGGGCCTGTGATCCTGGTGGCCATGGCCTTGGTGACCCCTCCAAAGGTTTATTGTCAACATCTATTGCTGTGTGTGGCCCTCAGTGTGTCCTGTGCCATGCCATGTCCATGTGCAATAAGACTTGTGTTCAGCAATGTGTCAGGGGTGTCACAGTCTGGTGCACTTTGCATGGTGAGTGTCAATGTGTCTGGTAGGTATGTACAGTATGAATGTGCCAGGGTCGTGACATGTGAGACAATTGTCAGACATTCTGTAGGTAGGAGGTGGCAGGTAGGTATCCTCTGCCATATCCACCTTCGGTGTGCTGTGTATCACGCCTGTGTTATTTTCAACATACTGTGAGCCATCCAAGGTGCTGTTGGTGGTGTTCTGGGCCACTGGTGACATACTGAACTCAGCACCTGTGGACAGCACAAATGTAGTAATTACTGCATTGCTTGTTCTGTCATGCTGTCTATATGTAAATGCATGGTTATTGCACATACTGTGCAGCATACTTGTGTCCTCTCCACATTGTCCTGTCATCACATCATCCTAGGTGATCATCTGCACCACAGGCCGGGAGTTTGAGTGGCTGTTCATCTATGGAAGACATGCACTGTGTTACCACTGCATTCTTGCCTTTACTGGTCAGTGTGAGGCTGCATGACATTACTTACTGTCTAGTGTGTCATTCCCATACTCCTTACCACAGATTGACTGCTGGCTAAATCTGTCCACCATGATGTTCTCAACCAGGGTCATCTTAAGGTCCTCTAGGATCAACTGCCACTTCTTGCAAGGTATACCTGCCATTGCAGTGTCAGTTTCTTCTTCACAGTGCCTCACAGGTCATGCCATTTGTGCTTCATGGCACTGATGATGTAAGTGGTGTTCTAGGTGGCATTCATGGTGTCCTCGATGCCTACCCACATCAGGTGCTTGTGTGGAAGTGTGTCCTACAGAACACCAAGCTAAACAAAGTCACCTAGTTTGTTTAATGTCCAAAAAGGCAAAGTTGTACTCACCTCTCCCACTGAACACAGAACACATGCCCATCATTTCTGTGTAAAGTGTGAAACGTTAGACTGCTGTTTACAAATGTTACATTCATTGTGAGTTTCCACTATGCCTAGCTAAAATGACACCATTTGTATGCCACTTGTTCTGCATCTAAATAAAGGATGCCTTTTCATAGAAATTGTATGCATGTGTGCTGCTTTCAGTTGGAGAGGTGAGTACTACTTTAGGTTTTGAACATCATGCAAAATGCATTTTTAAAGTATTAGCATCAACAAAAATCACCCTCTCAGTGCAATGTTTGGATTTCTGCTTGAGACGCCAGTGATCTAGGTTAGGGACCCGAGGTGCTCTAGGGCTGGCTGGGGGGAGAAGGCTCAAGTACTGGAGACTGCTCACCTTCTCCCGGGGGGATGCAGCCTGGTGCCTGCTGAATCCTGGAGGAGGGTGGGAGCATGGCAATGCACTGGGCTCCATCTACTGGGGATGTGGCAGATGTCGGCGTGTTCCTAGATGTCTGTGGCATGCCATGCCCCTGGGGAAAAAAACAGGGAGGAAAAGTAGCTCCCTGGCTGACTGGATGATGGCTTGCCAGCCTCTGCCGACACAGAAGCCCTGTAGCCAGCCAAACCCACCTCAGCAGCAGCACCCAGGGCCAATTGAAGAGTGCACTGGCTGCCCCACTGGTGCCTTCCCCCTCAGAGGAGAGGGATCCATCCGGCACAGGGTTATGCTGGGTTACCCTGGGGTGTAGGCTGCAATGTGAGATGGGGGCTGGGGGAGGGTGTCTGGTGGGGGGCAGGGTGTCAGGTGGGGGGCCTAGAAGGCCCAAAGGAGTGGCCAACCCGGGGGGCAAAGGGAGCAAAAAAAAAAAAAATCACCCTCTACCTTTTGACTCTTTGATGATGTAGTTCCTTTGCACTTTATTGACGATAATGGCTATCTCCTCTGTGGTGAAGTTCATGGTCTATGGAATGTGGCAGGGCAATGCAAGTGGCAATTGCCTTCTCCCCATCCTGTCCATGCACTACAACCATACCAGTGTGCTGTGGGCAGTGCTGTGGTTTTACAATGCTTTGCCACACTCAGAGAAAACTTTGGTTGAACACCACTCTGGCACATGTATGTCTTCTTGCTTTTAATATTTCACAAACTACATATAAATCTGGGTAGCATTTCATAGCTATCCACTACTTCATTAGAGCCTCTTTTTAGTCTGCATTACTCAGGAGTACTGAGGCTTAGCAGGTAAGACCCTGTGGCAGTGGTGATGGGTAGGATCACTGTAGGATTTCTTGTGGTGTCATACACCTCTCTGCATTGCAGCATAAATAATGCGCAAAACACCCCCACCCCAGCTACTCCTGTATTCCTGAAGAAGTCAGATGGAGTGCGGTGTGCTTTTCCTAAACTACCTCAGTAAGAGTGCTTTTTGCCTGGATTCAGTTTTAAGCTCATTAGCTCCACTAGTAAGGACTTTTGGCAGTTACAGCTCACAGTGGTTCATTTATTTAAGAGAATGAGTGCTGATTCTCGAGGTGAGAGAGAGGGATTGGTCACTTTAGCCTGGAAAACGAGAACACCTTATAAGGTATGGCCATGGAATAGACAGAAATTTATTTTCTGCACTGCTTATATGTTTGAGCCTTGATATTTATAACAAACTAAGACATAGACTAGTACATTTAATCTGTACACAAGTGGATGGTGCAGACTTGAACCTAAGGACGTTTGTAAGTAAAAGAGAAAAAAAACTAAAAAAGTTGGTGAGATGTATAAAACACTAAGAAACAATGAAACATATTTCTGGACTGTCATTCCATGAATTTGAGTAGAAATTATTTAATGTTTTATAATTGTAGTAACTGGTGATTCCATATGTAAAACTATAGACTATGCACAAATGTTTTGAAATAACACTTTTTTGGTATCACCTGCTTTGATTAGTCCACAGTTAATATGGGGGAGTACTGGTGTAATGCTAAATTATGACAGCTAAGGCTGCTAGTTTGTATTGGGAGCATGTGTATACTTTGACGTGATGGCAGCATTGGGCGCTTTTGAATATAAATATTTGAAATGGTATTCATAATTGTGTATGTTATTTATAAGGCTAATAGCACAGCTTACTGAGGATCTGACAAAGTAGCGGATGATTACGAAACATTACCCAGATTTAAATGTGTTTTGTGGAATATTAAAAGTAACAAAGTATACTGCACATATGCCTGGGTGGTGTTCATCCAGTTTTCTCTGGCTGTAACTGACATCTTGTGGATGACCCAAGACCAGGATTTTATGTACACTTATTATATAAGTGAAGGCAACCTGTAGACTTGCACTTCTTGTTGCAGTGCTCTGCCCGGCACTCATGGCATCCATAGAGGGCCATTTCTATGTAGCAGGCAGGAAGAGTATGCCCACACCATTTATGACTAGGTCACAGGACATTCCATGGATGTGTGCTGCATTCCATAGTAACCTGTCTTACTGTGCCATGGCCCTTGACAGTGCCATCCACACCTGTCAGATGCTTCCATCGCCACTGGGCTTTGCATCAGCTGCACATCAGGGATATGTTATGGGACTGCACACTGCCTTTACTCACACTACCAGGGGGGATTGGCACACATTTCTGGATTGAGTATTAAGAGGTCAAGACCAAAAAGGTAGTGTGGCAGCAGCACACCCTCATACCCCAAAGAAATAATCAGTGTAGAAATAAAACTTACTGTGAATACTAAGTGGTCATCCTGCCATTTTCCAGTACAATCTGAATCATTTAGAATGTATCCCTCCCTTTTTTCTTACTGGGCCAGTAATTTTCCTGCTTTCAGTGAGACTGGTGATATAGTGGCAGACAATGTAACTTTGTAAGAGGAGGTCTGGGTGTCCAGGATACAAAGTGAGTAGCAAACAAGTCCAGTGAGACTGCACAAAGCACATGTTCAATTAATTTGATAGTTACAGCCACAGCTGCACTTGGAGGTTTGTAACACATCTCAGGGAGCCCTAGCTTGTAAATGAATCTACACTTTCCTGTTCTTGCAACAGACTAGGCACTGCACTATTGGCTGGTCCCGCTGTGGGGATTCAGGTGCTGGGGAGACCTGATGGACTGCATTATAACAAATGTTCCACTACCATATCCCCACCCACCCAGCCTGTCACACAGAAGTAATTTAAGACATCTCACCTTGTGAATCAGTAGAGCTTAAACCTGCTCTCCATACAGTAGCTACTGCTCTGCTGTGGTCAACCATTATTCTTCTGCACCAGACATCTGAAAAGAGATATTTCTGCCCAAGCCAAACATCAAGTAACGGATGAAAATGCAGTGGATTAATAAACAGTTTTATGGAAAAATCATGTGTTGACTTTAATCCTAAACATTTTCCAGTAACATCTGGCAATTGTTGGAGTTCCAGCCTGTTTATATTCTGAATGAGAACATTTTTTCCAGTTCTGTCAACAATTATTGTTTCCCTATGGAGGGTCAAAGGTTGCTTCTCCTTTTACTTGTTAAAAGGTTAAAAAAATTGTAGAAATGCTTCATTCTGTTGCTATGTCTGACGTGCCAAAGCTTTTGCCTCTGTGTGCTTTAATAGGTCACCATACCCCTGCAAGGGTGTCTTACGGTAGATTCCGTGCTCAGAGGTAGCAAAGAACATTTGAGGCTTACAGGACAGATATGTTATGTTAAATTAAAAAAATAATTTCCCCACTGAAACAGTGGTACTGTTTGTTGTGAACTGTGTGTCACCTTAGTGAATGAAATGAGTGATAAGTGAATCACAGTGCTCAACCAAAAGAATTCACGCCTGGCTAAGTTGGGAGTAGTATTTCAGCTGTGATCAATGGAACTTCTCCTCCATGTGAATGTGACAGAAAAGAATTGTATTTTGTAACAAAGATATGAAATTAGGAAACCAAGACTACTGGTAAATCAAGCCCCCCAATCACACACGCACGCACACATGCAGACACACACACACACACACACACACACACACACAGACACACAGACACACACACAACACACACACACACTGTAGCAGAAATATGTCTAGGTGAATACTGTGCATTAAAAACAGCACTTCAAAACAGCTAAAAGCAGAATAACTACAGGGACAGAATAGCGAAGTTATATTACCGCTGTCCCTGTAGCTATGTTGCTTTTAGGGAAAGAGGTGAAATCTTCTGGTTGGCAGTGTGCTGCCGAGCATGTGCCATGGCTCAGAGGTTAGTGCCACAGGAGGGGAGGGCAGTGGAGTGTCAGTGTCTGGGGGTTTGATTCACTGTCACAAGACATATAATTTTATTTTTTTATTGTCTTGTGTCCCTTTCCTCTCCTTAAGAATCCCCCCTGAGGTTTCTCCCTGTTCCTGAGTTTTATTCCACCATCCAGAGTTAATTATTTTAATGGGATGGGGGGTTTGGGAGCACTGCCTCCCATAACATGGTATGCAGGGGTAGAGCCCCCTGCAAATATTACATTTTGTATTGTTTGCCTTAGTTTCAAAGGAAGCGCTCACTGTTTTTGTATCGATTGATGTTTTCCCAAGCGCTATATTTGACTGCGGCATTTTGCTTGTATGGTATTCGACTGTGCTATTAATGTTGGCAACTTAATGTCCCGGTACATACACACACATGCACACACACACATGCACACAAACACATACACACACACACACACATTCAGTGTGAACAGCATGAAGATGTTGCAACATTAAATTTCACCAGCGAAACTGGCAATTTTGCTGCACAAATTTTTTCATGAAATTGCAGCAAAATGGTGAAATTTCACTTTGAACCCTGCCATTCCCTATGTAAAACTCACCCTGGTGTGTAATGGTCCCCCCCCCCCGCTGCTCACTGACCCAAATTATTCTCCCTAATGTCTAGTGGTCCCCTCAGCTAATCACCAGCCATTATTGAATAAAGCCCCCCCCCAGTTACCCTGGCCCCCTCATGTCCTTTTAATATAAAAAAATTAAACCAACACTCCCTGATGTCTAGTGCCCCCTCCCCCCCAGCTGGTCACCAACCCGATTTATTCTCCCTGGTGTCTAGTAGTTCTCCCCGGCTGATCAACAGCTATAATTGAATAAAGCTCTCCCCACGTTACCTTGGCCCCCTCATTTCCTTTTCTTAAAAAAATAAATAAATTAACCCCACACTTCCTGGTGTCTAGTGGACCCCCATCCCACACCCTGTCATCATGAACTAGCACCCACCCTGCTTCCCCCCAGTACTCTGATCAGGCCCTCGGTACAGCCCTCCAATCATCTCCACGGCCGGAAGCCCAACTGAGCGCATGAATGAATGAGTGTGATGAATGAGTGTGTGCTTGTACAAGCACGCACTCATTCATTCAAGTTATCAATTGGGCTGCCAGCCATGGGGGTGAGTGGAGGGCTGTACTGGTGGCCTGATCAGGGTACTGGAGGGGAGTGGGGTGGGTGTTAGTTCATGATGACAGGGTGGGGGTGGGGGTTCCACTAGACACCTGGGGAGTGTGGTTTTATTTATTTATTTTTAAAAGAAAAGGAAATGAGGGGCCAGGGTAACTCGAGCTTTATTCAATTATGGCCATTAATCATTCAGGGGAACCACTAGGCACCAGGGACAATAATTTGGGTCTTGTGACAGTCATTGAGGACTACCAGACACCAGAGTGTTGGTTTAGTTTTTTATATTAAAAGGATGTGAGGGGCCAGGGTAACTTTGGGGGCTTTATTCATTTACGGCTGGTAATTGGCTTGGGGGGACCTGCAGAAAAAACTTTCAAACCTACAAATTTTGCCTGTGGGTGGCTAAATTTCACCCGCGGGTGTGAAATTTTGCCCATTGGTGTGAAGCTTTGCCAGTTTGCATGTGAAATTTTGCTTGCTCTGGGGGTGTGTGTGTGAAATTTCACAGTTTGACCTGCAAAATATTTTGTGTAATGCAGGAATTACGCAAAATATTTTGCTGGGTGAAATTTTTAAATTCCAAACAACTGTTCTTCAAGGTACTAATGTCATTTAGACTTGAATGTAGAAACAGTGTTGACAGATAACACGTGTTCTAGAAGCCTAATCCAAGTGTGCACCACTCATTCTGTGAAGTAGGTCTCCCTGATATTTCCACTGAATCTTCCACTCTTCAAAGATGTTACATGCCACTTGTCCTCCCATCCGAAACAGTTGCATTTTGTATGATACCGTTTTCAGATATTTAAAAACTATAATCGTGTTACTCAAGCCTCCTCCTTTTCATGGAAACAGTTCCAATCCTGCCAGTGTTAAATGCCCTCTTCTTTTCCATTCCGTACCTGCCTTGTATTATGCTGTGCCTTGATCATTTTGTGATAAATCAGTGATTTTTGTTTACAGTACTCTTAAGTTGAACTCCTGATTCCATCTTCTCAGCAGTTACAAGTCTTTCAGTTTATATTTCTAATCCATTTCTGGAACCAGTTACACCGTTCTATGCTATTAATCTGTTCATGCAGCATGAAGGGAGGGAGGGAGAGGGAGAGAGAGAGAGAGAGACAGACAGAGAGAGAGCTGTAACTACTGAGTTCAAAATAATTCAAGATACTGTAGCTACAAAGAAAATGAAAACATTTAATTTAAGAAAAAGGTCAAAACATAGCAGAGTATATACGCTAAAAGGAAAGCAGGACAGACTGTAATTGCCCAGCGAACCCTGTGTGAACCAAAAAAAAACATAAATAACGAAGCATCAGAATATGATCATAAATAATTTTCTTTGCCAGCACCCTGCAGGCCCTGCACAAAGCATCACTTCATGTTTATTTTTTTTTAGATGAGGAAAAGGGTGGGCATTAGGGTTGAGAACCCCAAGGAACACTGCAATGACAATTTGCCAATACTCTTGAGACTCCAAACCCTAATATTTTTATTTTCTTACTTCGTGTGCATAGCATTCTTCAGTCCTAATGTTGGCAATGAAGTTTTTCTAAATTTGTGAAGTTAATCCACCCTGTGACTTTCCAATTCACAGTACGGGGCTAACTTCATGAATGGTCAGTTTGGCAACTTCACCAGTGTAGTGGAGCCCACAGGCAAAGTTTGCAATGTCCTGTGGGATTGGAGGTCACATGATACCGAAATGAGCTGTATGCCATGCAGAGGCTGTGTTCTGTGCAGTCTTATGAAGAGAGAGTTAGAGAGAAGTCTGTCCCTGATTGTCAGGCAAAAAAATACTTTCAAAATACTTAAAATGAGTAGTATTTAGAACCGAATTGCTATAGAGTTCCTTGAATACAAGATTTCCATTGTTTTATTTGTAGTTTTGCAGATTTATTTAATTCAAAGTAGTGTTTTTTGTTTTGGATATTGAATCAGTGCTGTTTGAGGGAAAGGAGCTGTTTTAGCTAGCAAGCAAGGCAGCTCTTTGAGCACTAGTCTTATTTATTTTCCATAGTCTTTCTTCTTAATTATTTTTGTTTGTGGTCTATGATTTGTTATTTAATTTCTGAAGCAGTGTTTTGTGTGTTTAAGTAAATTATTTTGTCAGTTTGTCATCATATTGACCCTAGTTCTTTAGTTATTGAAGTGACTACATTAATATATACAATGGGTGGGATATTCAAAGCAGTTGCACATTGCACAACAGGGATGCGCATGTGCAACTGTGGAAATGTGCCCAAAGAGTGATATTCAGCGGCAGCAACTGCACAGCGCAAATAGCAGTGTGTCAATGTGCAATGGGAATGTATGCATGTGCAAGGGTAGGGGGCGTACCCATGAATATGCAGCACAGTGCAATATTCAACCCCCGACCAATGGTGCAAGTGAGGAGCAAATGGCAGTTGCGAGGAGCAGACCTGAGCCTATAAAAACAGGGAGCAAGTAGGAGAAGGGCACTTGCGCCAGAGGGGAGCAGGACAGAGGGAGACAGGCAGGCCATCTGCCCACGAATAAGGAGACAGGGAGAGAGAAAGATACAGGGACAGAGAGGGGAGAGACAATGTGAGAGAGAGTGTGACAGACAGGGAGGCGACTGCTGGTGTGAGAGAGTGTGGGTGCAACACAGTGCCACCAGGACCAAGTGGAGTGACACAAGCACCCACAGGGGCAGGAGACAGAGGCTGCAGGCAACAGCCTGCCAGCCAGGGGCAGGGTATACAGGAGCGGGCACTGCTGAGTGGCACACACAGCCACACACAGCTGGGTGGGCCAGTGGAGCCGGACACCCGGGGGGACAGGACAACAGGGGCCATGGCTAGTGTGATATTCCAGATGGGGGCCATAATGAGGGGTGTGGGAAGGCAGGAAGCAGGGCACTGCAGCCATGGAAGGGCCTATCGGCAGGTACGCCCAGAACAGGCAGTACTGGCCCTGCATCAGCTATGAGACCTACACTGACACTGAGATCGTGGACAGGTACCAACTGAACCAGGCATTTCTGAGGCAGATCTGTGAGCTGTGCAGTGAGGAGATGCAGGCACCGACTAGACGTAGCTATGCCCTGATGATGGAGATAAAGGTAACAGTTGGCATGTGCCTGCTCACCACGGGCACCTTCCAGAGACCAACAGGGGTCACCACAGACATAACCCAGTTGGCCACGTCATGGCTCCTCACACAAGTTCTCAATGCCCTGCTGCCACATGCTGCAAAATACATCCACTTCCCAAGCACTAAGGCAAAGAGTACAGCAAACATGCAGGAGCTCCACAGGGTAGCCTGTATGCCTGGCATGCTAGGGACCATTGACTGCACCCATGTGGGCATCCACATGCTACCTGGCCCAGAGGGGGTAGCCTACATCAACAGAAAGGGCTATGCCAGTATCAACTGCCAGGTGGTGTGTGATTCCGAGAGGTGCATAACCAATGTCTGTGCCACACACCCCGGGGGAGCACATGACACCTTCAACTGGCACAGCTCAGCATTGTGTCACAGGTTCAAGAGTGGGAACATCTCCACCAGTCATCTAGTGGGTGAGTATGCTGAGACCACAGGCAGCAGGGTACACCAGGGCATGGGTGGGGGGCAGCCAGGGTAGAGGAGCCACCGAGTGCAGCTGGGAAGGACAAGGGGCACAGCAACCGAGGACACCAGGCTAACCATATCTCCATCCACACAGGTGACAATGGCTACCCACTCCAGCCCTGGCTGCTCACCCCCTACCTGTTCCCATTGTCCCCTGCAGAGCAGCGGTACAATGAGGCACATGCCAGCACATGAAACATCATTGAGTGTGTCTTTGGTCTGCTGAAGGCACGTTTCCTTTGCCTGCACAGGTCTGACAGTGCCCTACAGTACAGCCCCTTGAAGGCCTGCAGACTATTCCTGGCCTGCTGCATATTGTACAACATGGACACTGACCGTGGGATAGCTGTTGAGGTCGAAGAGGGGAACAGCAGTGGGGACAACATGGCCGACAGTTCATGTGGTTGTGGGCAGCCCCCCAGGGCAGAGGGATCCCCGGCTGACAAGGATGGCACGCCAGCACTGAGACACGATAGCAGAGGAGCACTACAGCACACGCAAGTGTGTGGATAAACACCCATGCACAGGACAGCCACAGTGGCAAGGCACACAGGCATGTGTGGGTGTGCCCTGTAGCTTGCACAGACAGGCAGGGGGCAGGGGGCAGGGGCGGCTGTGGGGCCGTGCCATGTGACCACACGCAACAACATGCAGCACAGCACAGCACACACACACACACACACACACACACACACACACACTTGCATCCACAGGCATGCTCCCGGCCACTAGCACCTGGCATCAGCATCAGACGCAGGGCACCGGTGCACATGTGCATCCAGTGCTGTGGTGGCATCATCATGCACATGCCACATGGGCCAGTGGCCAGGCAGGTGCACACATGGCCAGTGTGTGGTGCAATCCACGGATGCCACATCCATGGCATGCACACACACACACAATGCCCATGTGCACACAGGGTGGTGGCAGCATACAGGGTTGCGGGGCACATCAGCTCCGCTGCATGGTCACATGGCTGCCACCGACATATAGAGGGCAACTGCTGTTGATTCTGTTGAATTCTGCTGGACTCTGTTAGCAGCAGTGGGCCAGATGCTGAGGCGCCACTCTCCTTCTAGTTTTATATGTGTAAATCATCAAAAAAAAGTGCTGTTATCCACTATTGTATTGTAAGGGGAAACTACTGTTTTACTGCTCTTTAAAGTAATTACAGCTCCTTGTCTGAATATGTAAGGTGGGCCAGACGCTGAGGCGCCACAGGACCCCCCCCACAGTCCTTTGTAGTGCAGATTTGGTCAGTGACGCTCAGAAAAAGGCTTGCTACTGCCTTTATTAATTGCTGCACCCTCCTCTGTCTCTCTCCAGCCTGCTTCCTTCAGCCCACAGCAACCAGCTGAGCGCCGGGGCTTTGCTCTGCCAGCAGGCGGTCGTCGGCACCTAGCTGAACTTGGGAACCACAAGGCCGGGAGGAACAGCAAGGGAGCAGTCGGGAAAGGCGCAAAATTTTTGCCTGCCCGCCCTTCCCCCTTCCTGTGTTAATTTATAGGCATCTTCCGCTGAAATCTCTTCCTCCGCCCACAGCACTTTTCTCTAAACCAATAGACAGTCACACCAGCTTGCTGACCCAACCAATCAGCAACTTCACTACTCCCTATTGCCAACTATCAATATCCCCTCAGAATGGGGAGCTTGCTAGATACTCCTGTCACTAATAGCCATAGGGTTCCACAATGAAGATGACCCTATTATACAATCTAAAGTGGTCAACCCGCCTAGTTTCTCTGGAACATTACCCATGGCTGACACCCATACCCTCATATATGTCTTGCCATTGCTGCATCAACTACAGTGGTACAATCACCATAAAGTTACACACATCACCACATATATGTCTCAGACAAGGCCCCACTACTGGGTATATAGATCCCCACTAAGCCTAGTCATCAAACTGCTAATTGGTATCCCGACACACTACCCTAAATCCACAGGGAGCACAGAAAACAAAGAGTGGCAATGGAATAAAAAAAGGAGGACCAAAGACAGCCCCCTCTCCCTATCACTGGCAGCCCTTATGAAATTACTGATCTTCCTATTGCTCTGTATTGTAGTAGAAATCAACCCTGGACCTCTTGAAAGCATCCCTCTCCCTCAGACCTATCCTCAATTAAAGGCCTCAGTTTCCTGCATATTAATGTATGCAGTCTGTTGAAAAAATTTACATTGCTACAATCCTGGGTTGCCGTACCTTGCCAGACTTTCTTGTGATAACTGAGACATGGCTCAAGACCACCACAATGGACAGGAAGTTAACCTACCTATCAGCTATTCAGAGCTGATCGCCAAACAAGGGAGGCGGAGTAGCCATATATGTAAAAGCTGGTTTAGTTGTATCCTGTACTGCTGCAACATCTATGCCCAAGGAATTTGAGTGTCTATCTCTAAAGTCTCTTTCCCAATACAGCAGCTTTCCATTTAATTGGATGCTACAGACCCCCTCTGCTGAACACAAGCTCTTATCCACCTGGGAAACCTGGTCAAGTCCTGTACTGAAGAAGTCATTATCATAGGGACCTGAATTTCAACTGGCTCACCCAGGCAGCTACACCTCTGGTATCATTCTGTGACACCTATGGGCTCACACAGTTAATTAATGAACCAACAAGACTAAATGCAAGGAATAGTAGTAACAGTACTCACTTGACATCATACTAGTGAGTAAACCACATCTATTCACACACGCTGAAGTGCTCCTATCGACATAAGTGACCACTGCCCCATCGCAGGGGTAAGATCCAACAGCATTAAAACAGATCCTGCAAAATTCCTCATGAGGAGATCCAAGAAAAACATCAATATTGAAGGATATCTGCATGATCTAGCCTACTCTCCACACTGGCAAAAGTTCTATCTTGCACATTCTGTAGAAAAAGCTCAGCAGGCTAAATAGCATTATATTAAATGCCCTTAACACCCATGCCCCAATCTCTAGTATCTGAATAAAAACAAATCCTGTCGCTGGTTTTCAGCTGACCTCAAAGCTGCACTGCTGAGAGAGATAAACTTTGGAAAGTAGCAAGAAAAACTAAGAATATCATGGACTGGATGATCTTTAGGAAAGCTAGGAATAAATGCACTAGGAAAGTTAGGGATGCAAAGGCTGCCTACTACCTGGCCCAGCTCAACTCCTCCTACCATAATACTGCTAGATTTTGGGGCACCATCAAGGGGATGATGGGCCAGGATGTTAACAACCCCCTTCCAACCCATTTACACAGTAACTATGGCCCCATTACTGGCACATTGGAAATCCTGGATGCATTCAACAACCACTTCACAACAGCTGGCCTTGCCTTTGACTCCTCCCCAGCTAACCTATTAAGGGATCATTTAAGCTCCCACTATACTGGTGAACAAAGAGTTGACTCCTCCTTTAGCTTCAAACCTATACTGTTGAAACAAGTTGAGGATCTATTATGGCATCTAGATACAAAAAAAAGTGCAGGAGCAGATCTTCTGGACCCATTCTTTCTAAAGATTGCATGTCATGTGCTTGCAGTCCCCCTAACTCACCTCTTTAACCTTTCCCTAAACTCTGGCTCTATTCCCACACTGTGGAAGACAGCCCAAGTGGTCCCCCTTCTAAAATCAGGGGACCCTATGGATCTTAATAACTACAGGCCCATTTCCATCCTACCTGTGTTATCCAACATGCTGGAGAAATTAGTGAGTATTCAGTTAAGGGAATATCTGAACAATGCTAATCTATTAAATCCAGCTCAATCTGGATTCAGGGCCAAACATAGCACTATCACTGCATTAGCCAAGGTCACCAATGATTGGCAAACCGAACTGGATAAAAAGAACAATGTCTGTGCAGTATTCCTGGACCTGAGCAAAGCATTCAACACTGTGGACCATGAACTGCTACTCTCATCCCTATACTCAATTGGCCTAGATCCATCCTCCCTTAAGTGGTTCAGATGCTACCTCTCCGGTAGATCACAGCAGGTAAAAGCTGAAGGTGACCTCTCCCCATTAAGACCACTGTCAAGAGGAGTCCCCCAAGGCTCTATTCTGGGTCCTATCCTTTTGCCATTTATATAAATAAAATTGATTCAACCCTTACCAAGTCCTCAGTACATCTCTTTGCTGATGACACTGTACTGTATGTCAGCAACCCTTCACCTAAAGTTGCTCATGAAATCCTACAAGCAGAATTCTCCCTGTTACAACATCAGCTTCTCGAGAAAAAGCTTCTGCTAAATGCAAAGAAAACCAAAGCAATGATGTTCACAACCCAAAACTCCACCAACACATCCTCTTCAGTCTCCCCCCAGATATGCACTATACTTGGAGAAAATCTGGAGTATGTTGAAAATTTCAAATACCTAGGTGTGTGGATTGACAACAGACTTGACTTTACTCAGCAGCTAGAACAACTGCTGAAAAAGCTTCAACTAAGGCTTGGCCTCCTCTACAGATTAAAACCCTTCCTTAATAGAGGTTCAAAGATGAGATTAGTCCAGGCCATCTTTCAATCAGTCATTGACTACGCAGACTTCCTCTATAGTCACTGCTCCACTCCCTACCTTCAAAAAGTTGGATACCTTAAACCATAGAGCAATAAGGTTCATTACAGACCTGCCATATAATACTCACCATTGTTCTCTCTATGATTCAGTTGGATGGGTTTCCCTTCATGTCAGGAGGAGCAGAAATGCAGCTCTATGGATCTACAGAGCTTTATCAAAAAAAACTCCCAAGCTATATCCTGGACTGCTTCAACCTGACCACTCCCAGCTCCTATGCCCTAAGAAGCAACAATATCATCCTGCTCAAATTGCCCAAAGTCAACACCAAAATAGGGAGGGCAGCAATCAGCTACTCTCTAGCCATAGCATGGAACACCCTACAAAAATCCCTAAAACTGTCCATTATCATTCCATTTACATCCTTCAAGCAGCACTGTACAGCCTTCTTCAAGAGAAATGCAGTTGCTACTGCTAGAGATAGAATAGTCATCCCACAAAACCTTATTCCAATCATATATGGCATATTCCTTCCAGCCAGACACCGCCAGTATATGGCACCCAATATTCCCTTCACCATCCTTGTACTCATTATGTGAATGACTGTCATGGCCCTCATTGTGATATATATGTATTGTACATATTGTAGATGTTAGTTTAACTTTCTCTTGCCAAGCTTTAACATGTGAATTCTCTGTATATTATTGTGTTATAAATAAAATTTTCTTGTTTCTGTATGTATAACTGTCTCATAAGTATGTGATGTAATTGCTGTGCACCAACTCGAACCTTGACCTTATCAGGTCCATCTTGTAAATGAGCCTTGCTCAATGATGATCGCCTGAATAAATAAAGATTTGATTGATTGATTGATTGATTTGGACAGTCACTCTGCGGCTACCCAGTGGACCCAGGCTGCACAATGACCACAGGGGAGGGTCTGAAACTGTCCCCAAGGGGTGGAACTGTGAGAATGCAACCGTGTTCTTACAGGGGTCTTCAGGCTCCCAAACAGGCCTGCACCGGACATGCCAGGGATGCCAACAGCAGAGCCCGGTGTTGACACCTAGGGGGGCACCCGATGTCAGGTCCGTGAGGTGAAACAATGCACTCTGTGGGGTCTGCAGCAGTCGGCACACCCCATGGCAGCCAGTGGGGCAAGGCTGACCATGACTGCAGTGGCTAAATGATCCAGGGCCACGGTTGTGTCCTCCCGCAGGTGATGTATGGCCTCCTGGATCTGTGCGATGCCCATTTCACACTGCTTGGCTGCCTAGTGCACCTCTGCACAGAGTCCATGCACCCCAGCCATGAGCAGCACCTGTTGTCCACAGAGGCTTGCAGCAATCGGGTGTGCTCATGCAAGGGGTCAGCGCCCGGGGGCACATGGGCATTGTGCCAACCCACCGGTGGCATACAACTGCACTGCACTGCCCCCCACTCAGGTGGAAGCTGCACAGCAGGGTCCCCATGCGGCTGCTCAATGACTGGTGCACAGGCAGTGGACACTGCACCCAGCCTCCCAACGTCCCCAGCCATCTGCCGCTGCTGCCCCTCTGGTCCCTGCACACTGGCCAGGGCCTGTGTGGCTGTACCACCACCACCACCATCCCCCTGTGCTGTGCCACTGTCACACACCGTGGTACTAGGGGCGGTGGCGGGTGGCTGTTCCAACACCAACAGGCCACTGGCCGTGCTGCCAAGGATGGTTGATGGTACGGGTGTCTCCCCCATGATAAGTCCCCCGCTGTCCAGGACAATGGTCACATCATCATCATCAGTGTAGGACCCCGCCCCAATCTGTGTCTCCGCACACTGCATGCTGTGGCTGGTGTCCCACTGGAACATAGCCAGGGCCTCATCCGCCACCATGCCCAGGTCATCTGGCTGGATGACGGTGGTGTGCTGCAGCCGTTTGGGCCCCCGGATGCCAGTGGAGGTGGATGGCTGGTCCTCCAGGGCTGGGCATGCCCCCATGGCAGCTGCCCCTGCCTTTGCATGCTGGCATTCCGGTGCTGAAAGGGAACACAGCTGCATTAGTGCCGCAGATGCAATGGACCCCCATGCTGCTGTGCCAGCCATGCAGTGATGGGCTCCCTCCAGTCTGGAAGCCACCACCTGGCACACCTTCGACAGCACTGCACCACATGGTGGCCACCACCAGCTCCTCCTGTGGCATGAGCTATAGCTTGTTGGCCTGGCCCCCACCTGTGGCCAACCTTTCAGCCCATATGGCTGCCACCCTCTCCTTGATCCGATGCCTGTCGGTGCCCACCTTCTTACCTTCTTCTTGCACTCCTGTGCAGATCGCTGGTGGCTGCTCTGCTGGTTCATGGCCTCCACTGCCTCCTCTCAGGCTGCAGCCCTGGCCTGGGATGTGTCAGTTGTGCCACTCAGCAGAGGCTCCCTGTCAAGGTACGCCTCAAACAGGGCATCTACCTCTGCCTTCATAAAGTTGGGCCTGGGCTTGTGGGCAGGCCCACGCTCCTCACCCTCCTCACGTTAGGACATGCTGCTACCTGTGGGCAGGGACATGTGGTTAGTAGCTGCAGCGGCCCACACCAGCTGACCATCCCACTGTGCTGTCCGTCCCTTCAGCAGGCGCAATCTTACCTTGGATGGTTGCAATACTGGTCCATGTCCTGTGCAGTCCTGTTATGGCACAATGCTGTGATGTGCACAGTGCACCAATCAGTACGCATGTGCCACAGCATTTACCACCACCTATTTATGCAGCGTGCACCAGGAACACTATTGGTGGCCATTGTGCCCTATATGCTACAAGGCCTATGGTGCTCCGGTGCCATTGGGTCCATGGCGCTCGGGCATTATGGGGTGTATGGCACTCAGGCACCATTGGGAATATGGTGCTCGGGCACCATTGGGCCCATGGCGCTGGGGTGCTATATGGCCTATGGCGCTCAGGCACCATTGGGCCTATGGTGCTCGGGTGCCATTGGGCCCTGGGCACCACAGGGCCCATGGAGCATGGTGCCCTTAGGTCCCTATTGTGCAACATGCATCATGGCCCCAATAGTGCACATGTGCACATTGCACATGCTGACCCCTGACCCCTGCTCTGCCCTATGCCCCCAGGGCTCTTTGCCCCACATGCCAGTGTGGCTACGCCAATGCTGTGCATCCCCAGGGATGCTCGATTTCTGCAGGCAGCGCATCTCCATGTGAGGCGCACATCCCAAGCACATGGAGCTCATGCACTACAGGGTGCCATTTTGGACTGCTTCATTGTGGAGGAAGCATGCCACAGTGCACAGTGCCCCATTGACAGAACTGGAGCAAGGTCGAGCTAGTGAACCTGGTGGCCCAGGTGGAGCCCCATCCTGGCAGCCTATTCAGACAGCAGCCCCTCGACAGGCCCAGGACTGAGGTGTGGTAGGACATGTCAGATGGCCTTGTACAGACAACCGGTGTGCGGCACAAAAGGGAGCACTGTCACCATCGCTATGGGGACCTTTTGAGGAGGGACCTGGAGATGCTCAGGTTGCTGCAGGTGTGCATCCCAGGTAAGTGTGCTCCGCCTGCATCTGTGCATGTCCAGTGTTCCATGGGGCAGGCAGGTCTGCATGCCATGCTGGGGGGGTGCTGTCACTGCATGCCCTGTGGCCTGGCATTGCAAGTCACTGGGCATGCTGTGCCACTGTCCTGCAGCCTTCCCAGGGTGGGGTGCACTCTGTGCTAAGGGGGTGAGGGCAGTGGGCACATGGTGTTGCTGTGAACTGATGTGTGCTTGTTTGTGTTCCCGTCCTAGGCCCAGAGGACTGAAGGAGAGCCAAGGTGGAGGGGGCACCTGGCGGGCCATGGCTGGCTGCTGCGGGCCCTTCTGCAGGTGGTGTGGGACCGAGGGGAGGAGCTGCTGGACCAATGAGCGCAGCTCCACAGCAGGCAGGTAGGTGCTGTGCATTCATACATTGTTGTGCTGGGTGGTCGGCGGGGGTGGTGGTACAGTCTCGGCCCTCTGTGCGAAGAGCCATGGCAGCTGTGTTCAGCCCGTGGTGTGCGTGGTGCCATGGGGTGGCCATTGCACATGTGTGGCTGCTTTTGGTGGGCTGTGGATGCATCTGGCTGCCACCAGTGCTGCTGCGGTTCTGCCGCTGCACCATGCCACCTGTCTGCCACTGTGCTGGCAGTTGGCCCTTGGGTGGCAGTGTCTAGTGCTTTGCACAGCCATGGCATGCCGGGTCAGTGACAGTCATAGGCCCACCCAATGCAGGTGGCCAGGGTGCTATCCCAGGAGCATGTGTCCCCACTGTCTGCTGCGCACAGTGGGAGGGCTGGGGTGCCCTGGACATGCACTGTTCACCTGTTCCTTCCTTTGCCATAAGTGTCCAGTGGGGTGGTCAACAGCCATTCAATGGATGCCTCCTGTGGTGCATTATCTCAATCACCACTGCCACCCTAGAGATTGCAAGGCTGATGAGACAGCTCCTGACGTGGGGGTAGCGCAGAGGTCAGCGCCAGGTGGCGGTGGGACGTGGCCACCCATAGGGGCTGAAGATACTATTCCTGCCCCTGACCACCCTTCCCGTGCCTTCCCCAGTCCCAAAGTATAGCCCTGTCCCATGTCCCAGTCCCTCCCTCACCTGCCCTGTTCCTGCTTTGTATATAGTTTCCCCTGCCTTGTTCCCTGTTTTGTAGTGTACATAGTTCTTTTATACAGTTTTCTTTGCTTACCCATCTGTGTCCGTGTCTGCTTTGCAGCTAGCAAGTGGAGCCATGCTGCAGTAGTGTGGTGGGTGGCTGTGTGGTGTGCCTGTTTTGTTCTCTGGGCCATGCATGGTGGTGTTTGCCCATCGGTCAGTGGCTGTACCCTGGGGTGGCCATAGGCTTGCTGTTTGGGCTGTGTGGCGTGTGTGTTGGGTGCCGTGTGCCAGGTTGTGGTTGTGGTTGGCTGTGGACCAAGTGGGTGGGGGCGTGCCATCCAGTGGGGGGTGGCTGGTGGTGGCCCATCCTTGGCCATTGGTACCACCTTTTCATATGTCCACTGCTCTGGTGCTAGTGGACGGGGATTGGCTACATGCCCGTGCTCCTTGGGCGGTGTTCCTTTGTGGGCCGGCTGTGCCTCTCAGCCTGGCTCCACCCATCTCCAGCAGCCACCCCCCCCCCCCCTTCCCTGGTGCCTTGCTCCCTGCTATGCCTGTGACTGGTTCATTTGTGCCTTTGTGCATCTTCCTTGGCCCCTTGTGTATCCATGGTTGTGCTATTGCGCATGTTGGGTTGCTCCCTGGCGCACCTCTGCCTGTGCTCTGGAGCATCCATGTGATATTCAGTCGTGTTGCTCTGGCGCATATCTCCATGCGCAACCTTTGAATATCACACTCATTGAGCCATGGCGCATTGGATTCACTCTGCGCCGGCCTTGCACTGGCATCTGGCGCATTTCTGAATATCCCACCCAGTAACTTGTTTAGAATTACCCGTCTTGTTGTGTGTCTTTTTAATCCCCATTGTGTTAAAACAAATGTAATTATTTTTGTATTTTTTTACTATAGTTACTGTTTTCTCTCAGTAAAGTGTTCTCTTGTGATTAAGATTACGCTGCTTTGGTGAGATACTGTATTGCCTCTGAAGCTGGTATTTAGTTTTATTGCAGTGTTTAGCAATCTAAATATCGAAAATGACTGGAAAGAGATACTCAATTCATAAAATGAGAGCTGCTGATGATGTAGTCAAGAAAAGCATAGGTTATGTAGGTGAAAAGGATGTTGCACCTCAGAAAACTACTTCTGCAGCAGCTTCATCAGGGGCCAGTAGTACTAGCAGTAAAGGAATAGTTGGCAGAAGTAACAGTTATTAGTGTGGCCAAATGATTCTCTGCCACATCTGTGGCACCCATGCTGGTGGGTGTGGGGAAGTAGAAACATGTCTGGCTGTGGAACAATGGTCCAGAAGGTGGTTGCTGTTGTCCCAGGGACCGTTGGAGGTGGTGGGGCTGAGCCTGAACTGGATGATGGGTTCCAATTTCCTAACTAGAGTGTTGGGCATGACCATGACTCAGAGTCTGAGTAGGGAGATCTGATGGTTGCATGCAACAATGATAAGAAGGACAGAGGGGGTGGAGAAAGTGAGGAGAAGGAGGAATATATATCTCAGGAGGAGGATGTTATCAGCAGGTGTGGATGGAGATAATGATTCAGACCCCAATGGGAACCTGAAAAGAAAAAAGTAAAAATTATACTGCTAAACCTGTGGCGCTGTGCACACCACAATTATTTCACAGAATTAACAAAGCCCCCCCAAAAAAACTTCCAGCTGTTTTTTCTGTTAAGATTGTTGTTATAAATTCACACTGTGTGAGTCACCCACTGTTGCAGTGCAGAAATCATCCCCAAAAACACCCATTGCCACCCTTCCACTGTCCCAGTACCACCACCATGTAAAATCACTTGCTACAAAATCTCTAGCTTGGGATTTTTACATACTTCACCAATCTGATGAATCAGTGGCTATCTGTAAGCTGCGTCAAGCACAGATTGGCCATGGAAAAATGTGAGCCACCTAGGCACTGGTGGCCAACACACACACACACACACACCCCTCAGCTCCAGGCACCTGTTACACTGGACTCAGCACCAAAGGGAAGCTGGTACAGGGTGGACCTCTCCCTTATCATCTTCATTTGGCAAGGCATCCTGAAATACAGTAGTAGAGAAAAACAGTCCTGGTGGATGCAGGATTGACTACAGACTGCTACTGAGATGAGGAGGAGTCTGTGAGATTGACTAGTAGTATCCATAATAGCAGTAGTGGGTTGAGTAGTAGCAGCCAGAGACACCAAAGCACATTGTCCCCACTCCAGAAAGCACCCCAAACCACTGTTTTCATTTAAGCAGAATTTGTAAATCTTCCTCAAAAAAATTCTACCTTACCAGCCATGTTGGCACACAGAGTTCAGTTGTTTGTTAGCCCAACACCCCAAAAAGTGCAGCCTACACTGCATAGCATGCTTGAGCATCATACACAATACACACCCAATCATGATATTTCATGGGAACTGAATGCAGCAACCACTGAAATGCTGGCAATTAACTAGTACCATTCCCTTTCGTGAAGAATGTCAGATTTAGAAGGTTGATGGTGTGTGCCTGTCCCAGTTTACAGATTCCATCGCTAACTTACTTCTCTACCTGTGCCATTTCTGAACATTATGGGATTGTGTCACATGCAGTAATGCATGCCTTGCTGCATTCAGCATCCCCATACCTACACACATCTTAGTATGGACATGTGGACTAGTGGCAAAACAGGTGGTAGCTCCTATCTGTTCATTACAGTCCATTGATCACAGGTACCTGGAATAGTATTTGACTCTGGAAGTGGGAACATTTGTAGTAAACCCAATCCCAGTTGTAGTAATACTCCAAGTATTCAACAACACGCCACGCTGGCAATGAAGAGTGTAACTGACTCTCACAAGGCTCAAACAATGATAGAATTGCTCCAGACTGTGACTGAAGAGTGGCTGCACCCACATTCCCTGAAAGTGAGTTTCCTTGCAAGTGATAATGGTTCAAAAGTGGTAAAATCCATTAGTGATGGGGGGGGGGGTCTCAGGATGCCATGCATGGCACACAGCCTTAATCTAGTAGTGCAGAAGTTTCTATCATATCCTGAAATCAAGACCATTTGACTGTCACACCACCTCCCTCCTCCTGCTAGACATCCCTCTTCCAATGCATCCCAGCATCCTGCTAGCTTTTTCACTGCTTTGTCACACTGCTGAAGTATCTTGAAGTCAACAGATATGATCACCCCTAGATCTCTTTCCTACTTGGTGACTGTAAAACTTCACTCCCCCTATCTTATGAACATCCTCTGGGTTCTGTAGCCCTAAGTGCATAAACATGAACTTTTTGGCTTTTAATCCTGGCTGCCACCCCCCTAGGCCATTTCTATAGTTCTCTCAGATTCCATTGCATTCTTTCCACCCCTTTCTGAGTGTCCACCTGTTGCTGATTTTTGCATTATCTGCAAAGAGACACACCTTACCCTAAAGCCCCTCCACAATGTCACTTCTGAAGACATTGAAGAGGTCCCGTCCCAGCACTGAACTCTGTGGCACCTCACCAGTCACTGTCCTATCACCTGCATGGCTACCATTTACTGCTACAACCCTTGCCTCCAATCCTTTAACCAGTTTGAAACACAACTTGTCAGTTTCTCCTCCACCCCCAGGCTGCTGAATTTTTTAACTAGCCTGCTGTGTGGCACAGTGTCAAATGTCTTACTGAAGTTCAGATAATCCATGTCCATTGCTCTCCCTCCACCTCACTGGTAACCCAGTCAAAGAAATCTATGGGATTAGTTCGACATAACCTCTCCCTTGTGAAACCATGCTGTCAGTGGTCCTGCAGCTCTTTTGAGTCCAGGTGCACCATGAGCAAGGCCCCTAGAATTCTGCGGCCGCAGAATTTTGCGCAGAACTTGCAATCTGCCGCAGAACTTCTGCGGTGCCGCAGAATTCACTCTTCTTGGTGATTTTTTATTAATATTTCTGTTTATACAGAGAATATGGTTCCCTTCTCCTCTTTTTATATCCAAACCCCCCATATGCTCAGAATGTGATGTTATCATTGCTATAGCATCATACATTAGCTAATAAAATGGCTGCATTCTGCAACAGAAATGAACAGTCACTTATCTACCACAGCTCCAACTGCCAGAGACGGTGGCACAGCACATCATGCATGGTGATATTTGCTCAACCTGCACTACAGCCTAATACAATTTTCAGTCTTACATTGTTGCACTAGGGCCAGCTTAAACAAAACCTTGTCAATAGCACAGACCTGTTAAGTCCATACCTCACTTTGTACAAACCTATTTGTGCCTTTAAGGTATTGAGACGCTATCTGAAATGAATAACTGGTAAAATGAATTTAACTGTCTAAATTTTTCAGAAAACTAAAGTAATTATGCCCAGAAAAGTGAAACATAATAATGTGTAGACCTGTTGAAAGAATAGACCTGTTAAATAAATAATTGCACTGTGCACATTTTTGCCAGGGTTATTGATTACATATTGTCATTGGTTGATAGTCACCTAAAAGTTATTGAGAAATGTTGTGTGCAGGGACAGCTGTTGGGCCAGAGGGTAGCATGCTGTGTTTCTGTGCCGGCAACTCAGGTTCAGAGATTAGCTCTGGGAGCTGGCTAGACATTACAAGGATTGATGGAACACATCACTGCTCGGAGCCTGGGAAGGTATGGTGCAGTGTTCTGTCACATGGTGGACACATTATGATGGGCTGGAGAGCTCTATCTCACAGTTGGTTCACATGCATGTCATGGCCTGATGGTGTTACGCAGTGTGTCAGGGAAAGCAGGTTGACATGAAAAATGAGTTTTGCAATAACTCCTCTATTCCATTTCCAATGGGACCTGTATAAATGAGGATGCAAGTTCATGGAGATAAAAAAATATATATATATATATATATATATATATATATATATATATATATATATATATATATATACACATACACACATATCTCTGTCTCTTTCACCACACATGCATATTTGTATGTATGTTACAGATTGCAGATAAATATATAAGTGATACACAGTGGGAACCTCATGAGTGGTGTAGAAAGCACATACAAATATATAAGTGATAGACAGTGGAAACCTCATTAATGGGATAGATAACATGCATATAGAAATACCTTATTTATCACATATGATCCCCTTTGCATGTGTCATTTATGCAACAGGCTAGGACTTTAAGGGAGAGACATTTGTTTTGCTTTTTTAGGCATAAAATTATTTTTATAAGTCGGTTATTTTTTGAACTAGTGCTACTGTGCTTTCCACCATCCTGATTGCTATAACTACTGTCATGAAAGTGAAGTCAGGATGACAAGCTGACACTGTGATGTGGTAGTTTGTTAGTGCCACAGAACTTCCTCAGAAATTACAAACCACCTCCGCAGAAGTTCTGCGGCAAATGGTAGTCTTGCCGCAGAACTTGGTCCCACTGTGCCGCAGAAAAGTAGAGGCCCTGACCATGAGCCTCTCCTTCAGTAGTGTCTCCATTAACTTCCCCACCACTGTTGTTGTAATTACTGGCCTGTAATTGCTAGCATCTTCCCTACTACTACAACTTCTGTGCAGAGGGACCACATCAGCTCTTCTCCTGTCCACTAGAACGTCCCCCTACAATGAGGGGCTAAAAAGCACTGCCACATGGCTGGCCAGCACCATACTCAGCTCCTTTAGGACCCTTGGATGAATGCCTTCTGGCCCAATCATCTTAATCTCCTTTAAGGCTTCCAGTCCCTTCCAGACCCTCTACACCAAGAATGGACTTGTATCCCTTTATCTCTCCTTGGTGCTTACTGCAGCATCCTGGTACGTCCCCCCACCCCCATACCTTCTACCATGAAGACAGAGCAGGAGTAATCATTTAGTATTTCTGCCTTCTCTTGATCTTCCTCTACAAAGTCTGCCCCTGTCCTTCTGATTCTTACTATCCCTCCCCTCATCTTCCACCTTTTCCCCACATGCCTGAAGGTGGTCTTGTTCCTTTCTTGATCTCCTTAGCTGTCTTCTCCTAGTGCTTTAGCTTCCCTCACCCTCCTTCCCACCTCCCTTTGTTTTGCCAGATATACCTCCCTGTTTTTATCCTTCTGGATCTCTTTGTACTTTCTAAATGCTGTTTTCTTTTCCTTCACTGCCTTTGCCACCTCCTTAGAGAACCATAGTGGCCTTCTTCTCCTCTTTCCCTTGTTCACCTCCTTCAAACAGCATGCCATTGCCTGGGCTATATCCTCCTTAATTTTTCTCAACTGAGCTTCCAATCCTCCTATCCCCCCCAAGGCATTCTCCGAGGCAGTTTACCATTTCTTTAAAATCTGCCATCTTAAAGTCCAGGACCCTTGTCTTAGTGTGTTTTTTCCCTGTCCTGTCCACATGCCAAACCACTTAGTATGGTGATCACTTGTACCTACTGTAGGGGACTACCTATCATGATATCAGCAATACTTTCTCTGCTTGTAAGTACAAGGTCCAGCATTGCCCCATCCCTAGTGGATTCCAAAACCATCTGCCTGAGAAATGGCCTTGTATGGAGTCAAGCATTGCCCTGCCTCTTGATGTAGCTGCAGTAAGAATGCCCCCACCCTACAGTAGTAGCCACAGACATTGCCAGCTATTTCCACATATTTCATGAAATTTCTAAGGAGTTTCTCTCTACTGCCCCTACTGCGGAAAAATGGAGAAAGCAGGAGATTTCTCTGGAAATATCACAGAAATTTTGAGAAATAGCTGGCAGTGTCTGTGGCTGCTACTGTACATCCAGAAGATCAAAGTTTCTCTTAATTAAGATATCCTCTTGCTGGCTATTTTGCTAATGGCTTCCTCCAGGGCTCTGTCTAAATCCTCCCCCTGTGTTGGAGGCCTGCACACCACCCCATGTGAATAACAGCCCCCGATCCCATCTCTAGGCTGACCCATAGTACCTCCAAATCCTCATTTTCCCATGTTGCCCTCTATCTAAGTGGCCCTTATTCCCTCCGTCACATATAAAAAAAAAACCTCTCCACCCTTCCTCCTTGACCTCCTCTTCTGGAACATTGTGTAGCCTGGGATGGCCCCTTCCCAGCTGTGGTTGTCATGTGGACCCCCAGAAGTAATCAAGCCACAACTTCTGGGCTCTAACAGACTTTCTTATTTGAGCAGATTTCTTTTGTACATATATGCAACCATGTCAACAATAACAGCTCCGCTTCTCCCATCACCAATATGCATCTTTACATCTTCAGTTCACAACATTTTCTTGGAGTCAGCCCCTTTATTTACAGTTTTGCCATTCAGTCCATTTTACTTACATTTCCATTTTCTTGTCTTCTTTGTTGCCCATCACCTCTCTGACCTTGTGGTTGACTTCCCTGGGGTTGGGTGTCCCAACTGATCCCCAGCCCTGCCCCCACAGGGTGCCTACCCCATGAAAGGCCCTCCACTTTGCCCCCAAACATCTTTCTGGGTAGGCCCTCTTTTTCCCACTAGCCCATATCCTCACTTCTATGCAGACTATGGGCTTCCCCCACTAAAAACTAGCTATGACCCAAGAAGCCCCTCCGATATTTTATGGTTTCCCTAAAATCCCAGTAGATGGCTGTGTTGCCTACCATGGATAGATACATTTATTTATTTATTTATTGAATTTTGATGACCGGGTAGGCCCGCTGGGCCCCAAAGGTCCTCTTTTCAGGGGCGACTGGGGAATACCAGTACAGAAATAATGAACTTAATGCAATTACATAACACAGGAAATCAAATACATTCCATCTTGTCTATACATCCCCATTGTATCGTGCATGATGAGCTCACATCTTATATACACACCCCCATAAGTTTTGTCCCACGCCGCCATGTTGCGATTCACTCTCTTACCAGCTCTTTCAATAGCATTCAAATCCTTAGCTTGCCACCATGTCAATTGGGGTACTATCTCTGACCAAGCTATGGTCATCTGTAGCCACCAGGCTTTAACCACTTCCAAATCCACCTGTATTTTTATGTACCAATAACACCTATGGGGTGTCCCCCAAATCATCTCCCCCGCACAAATTATTAGCAAGTGTGGTTTTGGAAAAATCCTGCTTGTTTCTTCCAGTAGTGATGACAGCTGGGCCCAATGTAGTCCCCACACCCCTCACCATTTGATTTTGACTTTTTATGGGTCTTGCCTCAAATTCTTTTCCACTTGTTTGGCTATAACCCATCTTTCAGCCCAATATACAAATGAGTGGCAGACTATCCATACCACCCCTCACTGTTCCACCTCTGAAAAACATGAAAAAACATACTTTAACATCAATTTGATGATGTTCCTTCTGTAAGCCTGTAAAGTCCATCTACCTACGCTTTTGATGTCACCATCACTCCCTCCCTGTGCCGTTATCTCTGATACTGCCCCGATTTTGAATGAATCTGACTTGAACAGCTTGGGATCTTTCCCTATGAATGCCTTTCCTTTCTTGATTGCCACTGTGACTTGAAATGCCATGGCGGGGGACCCATTCCCATGCTGGAACAGCCAACCCTCACCCTGTGGCTTCACTTCCTTATATGCCCCGAGGCTAGTGACAGCACAGGTCAGCCCTCCTTCCTTTTTTTATCTCAACCTTGGTGCCCTTCCCTGCCTGATCTACCCTGGACTAGCATAGCCAGATGTATACCGTGTCTTCCCCCCAAATAATGTCCTGCCACTGTAGCCCCCCTTATGGTCTGCCTTGTTCTGTGCAAGCACCGCGCAGATGTGGAAGGCCCCTTTATGCATCAACAAAAAGATTACCATAAACAGTTGTGCCTTGTATGCTGAGGTGCAGACCTGTTTTAGGCAGTCCAACAGCTTCCTGAGGATCTCCCTCCCTAAAGGCCGGTGCCTGTCCAGCCACTGTCCCTGGAGAAGGGAAAAGCCTTGTTGCATTCTATGCACTGCCAGGACCTGGTGGGTGCAACCCAATCTTGCAGCAGGCAGACCATCCCAATTCCTGTTAGCTGTTGTAAACCCAGCGTGGACCATGCCATCCCTGTTTTCCACCCGTCCACCATGTACTGCATCACCTGTGCTTCTAATACTGGGTCACTTATACTATCTCTTACCCAGCATTCTTTCAGAAGTCCTAAAATCCCCACCATGAATTCTCATTTGCCCTCAGGGTGTTGGGTGCCCAGGTGCTCCTGAACAGCAGCTGGTCTCAGTCCATTCAATCTCCCATAGGCATGGTGGCACCTTTGTTCTGTGGGCTGCCGCCCTGGGGCACACAACTGGAGCATCTCCAACTGTAAATGTGAGAGGCTGTCAGCTATCACATTTCTTGCCCCTGCTATGTGTCTTGCCTTGAATGAAATGTTCATTCTGTGCCCCTCCAACACTAACTGTCTGACCACCCTCAACACCACCTCTGTGAAGTCTGTTCAAAACCTCAACCACTGTTTTGTTGTTGCACCTGAATATTACCCTACTGTTTCTTAAGTGCTCTCCCTAAACTACCAAGGCAACCCATATGGGGAACACCTCCAACAATGTGATATCCGTGGTCAGTCTGAGCTCTACCCACCTCTGGGGGCACTTCTCTGATATCCACTTTTATTGAAAATAGGTACCCATCCCATGCCTCCTGCTGCATCAGTGTACAGTTCCAATTCGTTGTCCCATAGCCACTCATCTTGCCAGAAAGGGATGCCATTATATTGTGTCAGAAACTCCCCCCATACCCACAGATCATATTTTACTCCCTTAGCTTGGCAGAAGACACCAGGAGAAAGGACTGCTGTGTGACTGGACTTGTCTGCTGGGACTATATTGCCCTCCTTCCCTCCCCTCCACCCAAAGCTAGTTCTAGTTTTATAGGCACAGGATTTGACTGACAACAGGAACTTCCTGTTTAGGGGCAGGAAGTGAGTGATCACAGAACCACCAAGGACCCACCATCCTAGAAGGGCAAGAGTAGCTCTCCGCCCCCTCTAGCTGCTGGAGGTCTGCCTCTGAGCAAGTAAGTGGTCTACTGCGAAATATAGGATATTCTTGTCTCAGAACAGGACAATCAGGAGCTTAAAGGGCACACAGGCAGAAAGTAAGGAGAGAGAGAAAAAACAGAGGAAAGAGTAAGGATTGCAAACAGTTAAGGGGCCAGAAATAAGACATGATTGAGTGGTGCAGTGCAGTGGCTGTGGGCAGCAGTCTTCCAGGAGATGTTCTGGAGGATGCGGTGTTGTCTCATCTGCAGGCACCTCTCTGGGCTGAGGGAGGAGGTTGCTCATCTCCAGGCTGAGTTGGCCAGGATTTGTGGGACCTCCTCTTCCATCCAGGGGCCACCAATGCCACTGCTGTTGCCTCAGAGGTTGCCAAGAAAGAGGAGCAGTTGGACCACAGTGGGCTCAGGGAGGGTGAGGGTGGTGGAACAGAGGCGCATCCCTCCCGTTGTACCTCTCTACAATTCCTATGCCATTCTGGCAAAGTGTGGTTCCTCCATGGAGACACCCACAGTGGAGACCAAGGAGGATGCTGGGAACCTCCACAAAGGAGACCAACAGGAGGGTGGCAGGGGACCCTGCAGGGGAAGGAAACAACTCCTGATGGGGGACTCCATTGTTAGGAAGGTAGAACTGGGGGAGGAAGGGGAGAGGGAGGTAAGGTGCCTGCCTGGTGCCATGGCTTGCAGGGACAGGAACCGAATCCTCAGGATTGCCAGAGCAGCTGCACAGGGGAGGAAGCTGGATGTCATTGTCCACCTAGGGACAAATGACCTGGCTAAGAAAGGGATTAGAGAAGTGCAGGAAGAGTTTGTGGAATTGGGGAGGGGTCTTAGTCAAGTAGCACGCACGGTAACCTTCTCAGAGGTGCTACCCATCTATGGCATAGGAGAGGCTAGGGTGTTCCGCACCATAGGATTCAATCAGTGGTTGAAAAACTGGTGTGGAGCTCAGGGATTTGGCTTCATTGGGGACTGGGGATCCACCTGGAGTGATGCAACCCTATACTGGCATGATGGGCTGTATCTGTCAGGGAGGGGAACCAGGATCCTAGGTGATAGGTTTAAATGCTTCATTGGGAAGCTTTTAAACTAGCTAAGGGAGGCACTGGAAAGGAGCAGGAAAATCCTAGCCCCCAAATAGTCATGGTAGTAAGTGGCAAACACCAACATAGAGGTGCCTTCGATAGGGAGAAGGCAGGGTAAAATGGAGAAAGTGACAAAGGCAAGAAGGACAGGGATGGGGCAAAAGGAGTAAGACCATCAGGAAATGGAGGGTAATGAGTACCAATGCCCGTAGTCTGGGCAACAAGCTCCCTGAGCTGATGGCCTTAATGGAAGAGGGATGCCTGGATATCATAGCAGTCACAGAAACATGGTACACAGAGAACCATGACTGGGATGTTAACATACCAGGGTACATAACCTACAGGAGAGACAGGCAGGGAGAAGAGGGGGAGGAGTAGCTCTCTATGTAAAGGAAGGGATAAAAGCAATTGAACAAAAGAGTAAACAGGGAGGAGAGGAGGCACTGTGGGTCACCTTGGAGACTGGAAAGGGCACCACAATCTGCACAGGGGTTGTGTACAGACCCCCATGTCAGGGGAAGGAATGGACAAGGATATGATAGAAGGCATTCTTAGAATGGCAGAGAAAGGAGATACAGTTGATGGAGACCTGAATATGCCAGATGTTAACTGGAGCACATTTGCTGCAGCCACATCCAAGAGCAGGGCCATTCTTGATGCCATACAGGTGGCAGGCATTAGACAGCTAGTTTGGAACCCACTCGTGAGGAGCAATCTTAGACCTCGTGCTCTCAAACCGGGGTAGTGGAGGATCTCAGATCTAGAAGTGGGTTGCCATCTGGGACAAGTGACCATCAAACAGTGTAGTTCACGTTAAACTCAGCTACAGAGTCAAGCCATACAAAAGTGAGGTACTGGACTTTAGGAGGGCTGACTTTGGCAAGATGGGAGAGTGCCTCAGAAAAGCACTAGCAAACAGGCTAGAAGGAGGTGTGGAGCAACAATGGGGAATTATCAAAACTGCCATCACAGAGGCAACAAGCCTTTGTGTGAAGCAAATAAACAAATCAAAACGAAAGAAAAGCCACTATGGTTCTCAAAGAGGTGGCTGTGAAAGTCAGGAAGAAAAGATAGCATTCCTGAAGTATAAGGAAACACAGAAGGAGCAGGACAGAGAGCTGTACCAGTTAAGGCAGAAGGAAGCAGGAGGAAAGTCAGAATAGCAAAGGCCCAAACTGAGGAAAGATAGCCAACTCAGTTAAGAAGGGGATAAAACCTTTATAGGTACATCAGCGGCGTAGAAAGACAAGGGAGGGATAGTGAGGCTAAATAGAATGAGCGGTGGGTGGGCAGGGGACAGTGAAAAAGCAGAAATACTGAATGAATATTTCTGCTCAGTATTCACAAAAGAAGAGAAGTGCCTAATCCAATTAACAGAAGCACTCTTTATAGGGCTGATCCCAGTCCTTTCACAGAAGAAAGAGTTCTGCAAGAACTCCTAAAACTGAAGGTGGACAAAGTAATGGGTCCTGATGGAATTCCAGAATTCTAAAAGAATTAAGGAGGAACTAGTGAAACCACTGGCTACTCTTTTAATAAATCATGGGAGGATGGTGTGTACCTGAGGACTGGAGGAAGGCGGATGTGATTCCCTTCACAAAAGTGGGTCCAAGACAGAGGCAGGAAACTACAGACCTGTCAGTCTGACCTCTGAGGTAGGGAAAATGATGGAGTCACTTCTGAAGGAAAGAATAGTCAGTACCTAGAGGCCAGTGGGCACAGGACCCAAAGCAGCATGGGTTCACAGCGGGAAGGTCATGTCAGACGAATCTAATAGATTTCTTTGACTGGGTGACCAAAGTAGTAGACCAGGGAGGGCTGTGGACATGGCCTACCTAGACTTTAGCAAGGCATTTGACACAGTCCCACACAAAGATTAATAGTCAAATTAACCAGCCTGGGAGTGAGACCCAGGGTGGTAGCCTCTGCGTAAAACATTGGCTGGACAACAGGACACAGAAGGTAATTGTAAATGAGTCCACTCTGAAGAAAGAGTTACTAGTAGGGTGCCGCAGGAGGTTCAATATTGGGTCCAGTCCTTTTTAATGTCTTCATCAGTGACATTGCAGAGGGACTGGAAGGAAAAGTATGCCTTTTTGCAGATGACGCAAAGATCTACAACAGGGTTGATACACAAGGAGGCATGGAAAGGATGAAAAGGGACTTGGCAAGGTTGGAGGAATGGTCAGAAGTATGTTAGCTTTGATTCAATGCAAAGAAGTGCAAAATAATGCACCTGGGGAACAAGAACCCAGGGGAAGAATATACCATGGGTGAGGAGGTAGTAACAACAACAAAAAAGGAAAGGGACCTGGGGGTAATCATATCAGATGATCTTAAGGTTAGCAAGCAAATGTGAGAAGGCAGTAGGGAGGGCTGGGGTACACTGGGATGTATAGGAGGCATCATCAGCAGAAAGCAGGAAGTTGTTATCCCTCTGTACAGACAGTTGGTGAGACCCCATCTGGAGTACTGTGTCCAGTTCTGGAGACCCCATCTCCTCAAGGACATAGACAGGATAGAGGCAGTCAGAGGAGGGCAACTAAAATGGTGCAGGGTCTGCAAGAGAAGCCGTATGAGGAGAGACTAAAGGAGCTTAATATGTATACCCTTGAGGAAAGAAGGGAGGGGGACATGATAGAAACTTTAAGTACCTCAGTGGAATCAACAAAGTCCAAGAGGGTAGCATCTTTCAGAAAAGAGACTTGCAAGAACAAGGGGACACAATTTAAAGATAGAAGGAGGGCGGTTCAGGGGCAATGTGAGGATATTATTTCACAGAGAGGGTAGTGGATGCATGGAACAGCCTTCCTGAGGAGGTTATGGGGTCTAAAACTGTGGGAGAATTCAAGAATGCATGGGACAGACATAAGGCAATTCTTGTGGGGGTAGGAAGAAATAGGCTGTTGGTTAACTAGGATCTGCGGCCTATCCTGTAGGTAGGGAAATGGGCAGACTAGATGGGCCTAGCGGTCCTTATCTGCCATCAAAGTCTATGTTTCTATGTTTCTATGTTTCTTGATGTCCACCCAATTGTGGAGTATCCATGCCTTAGAAGAGGCCCTGGCCTACCTGTGTGTGAACACTCGTCCTGAGGTAACTGCCCTGCAGGCAAAGTTCAAATGCTTCATCAGCTGTTGTACCATCTTTAGTGAGACCATCTTCTTCCCCTGGACTACCCCTATTAGTTCCCGTGATCTTTCCACCTTGGTGATGGGAAGCCAGAAACACCTCTGTTTGATGTTCAGCTCAATGCCCAGGAATTCCAATCTTCTGCCTGGCCCCTCAGTCTTATGCTCCACTAACGGGACCCACAGATCCTTACACATCTCCCCCAAATCCCTCAACATTTCCAGGACCTACTGTCTCCCTTCCCCTATGAACAAAAAATGATCCAAGTAGTGTACCCTGTATGACCATGCCTGTCCAAGAAAATGCACTGTAGCCAAGTGCTGAAGGTTTTGAACATTGCACATGCTACCAAACACCCCTTAGGCATGGATTTGTCAAAATAATATTTTCCTTGAAATTGGAAACCCAACAAGTCCCAGTCCCTTTCCCTAACTGGTAGCAAATGGAATGCAGTCTCTATGTTCATTTTTGCTTGCCAAACCCTTCCTCTCCCCTGATCAATGCCACTGTGCTGTCTAGTGTGGTGTAAGAGACCACGCTCTTGTCTGGGGTAATATAATCCTTCACTGAGTCTCCCTCTGGGAAGGAGAGATGATGGATAAGTCAGAACTCACCTGGTTGTTTCTTTGACAACATCCCCAGTGGTGAAACCCTCATGCATGGAAAAGGTAGGGATGTGAACAGGCCCTCTGCCCTGCCTGCTGCCTTTTCTTATCTTGTTCTTCACCACCCACTGTTTTCCCTTTCTGTTTTCCCTTTATGGGCCCCAGATTCTTTGCCCTCATGTTTTTTCTCTCCCTTGTGTAGTGAAGTCTGAAGCCGGTCATAAATCCCAGTGTCAACATTTCTTTTGCCACTAAGTTTTGGGTATTGCTTTGTCCATTCATATAAAATATCCAGCTTTTTAGGAGAGGATGCTATCCAAAAAACCTCCCATGGTCTGTGTCATCACTGGTGTACCCTCATCTACCACCGAACCCCTGTGCTCGTAGTGACCCCTGTGGGTGTGCCCTTGTCCCATATAGCTTCCCCTCCCCTCCCCCCATGGCACCCAAAAAGGGTCTGCCCTTACGGCTGAAACACAGTTTTGTTCGCCTGTGTGCATCATTTTATTACCAGGTGGAATCCACCACAACCAGAGCACACATGCTTAAATGAACAGTTTCCCCATGTGCATGATGCCTTGTTGTAAGCAAAACAGGTTTTAGAGGATGTAGTCCCAGACCCTTTCTGCTCTTCATTACCCCCACCCTGAGCTGATAAGGTCATTATCCACAGCTCAGAAAGTGTGGCATCCCATCAGACATCTCCATGGGACATCATCCTTTGGCGAAATGTTTCATCATACACTAGCCATCCATACCTACTCTTGACCCTGTAAGCATCCCTAATTATGGCTGAATATGTCAACAATTGTACTGCCAGATCAGGTTTCTTTTGTAGCATAATTGTGCTGAAATGTGTAAAACCCTCCATCCAGGCTCCAAAAGTCTTCCTCTTATTGCTTGTATCTTCTCAAATTTTTCCCACTATTGCCAGTGCTACTGCCATCTCTTATTTTCCTACCAATTCTTTTTGCTCATGTTTTTTGGCCATGTTCTTATCTATCAAGGCAAACATGTTCACAAACTCGCCCTTCAAGATTTTTTCTTTTATGGATTGTGGCACATGAACACCTAGGGTCAGGCTAAGGGGCGCCCCATAACCTCATTTATTGCACCCTTCCCAACTCTCTGCACCCTGCTCTCCTGTTTTTCCCCCTTTCTTTTCCCCTTTCAGTTCCTGCCAAGCTTTGTCTGTTTCTTCCCAGCCTTTATCACCTTTTTCAGCCATGATGCCCACTAGGTAGTCCTTTAGACTGCCCACCACCGTCAGATCTACAGATGGTTCTTTATCTGAGTTGAGTTGAGGCTCCCCACCCTCTCCAGGGTTGCTCCTTTTTGGCCTCTTCTTCCAGGGTTCCTTTTTGGCCTCTTCTTCCAGGGTTCCTTTTGTGGTGGCAGGTTCTTCCACTTCACCTCCTGTCTCTCCTTGTCTTCCGCCTCCCAGGACACCTTAAGGAGTGACTGCACCTGCTCCTTCAAGTCTACTGTGTTCTGTGCCAGCTGCTTGCTGGTCTTCCATTTTTGTGCCAGGGTCTTCTTTGGTGCCATCCTGTAACTATACAATCATAGGCGTCAATGCATTTACTGTAAATCTCCCTGTTGTTAACTCTTCCATTTCTCCAGCCCTCCCCGCTCTACATTTTTTTTTATCACACTCAGTAATTAAGATCACTCCATGCTGTTGTCTTGTTCCTCCATCGCTTTTATTTTTATTTTTTTGGACCAATTGTGCCTCACACTGCAACTTCCTTGTACCTGCCTAGCTGCAACATGCGAATAATAATGTTGGTGAAATGGCCCCCACCTCGTTAGGCCCTACTTGTTTATGCCAATTCTTCTGGTGTGCCACTTCCTATTTGTAATTATTATTCCTTATACATACACACATATATATATATATATATATATATATATATATAACATATATGTTTTATTATTTTATGCCTCTCCAGCCTTTGCATGGCACCTTATGGATCACATGGCTGCCCTTGTCCTGCAGCCACCCCTCCCCCCATGGCCTGGAAAGCATGCAGGCTTAGGCCTTCCTCTGTGATCCACAATCCCCATCCAGAACCTGCCAAAATCAATGAAAAGAAGTGAAACCTTCCTTTAGTTCTTGTAGTTTTGCCTATATATCGCTATCCTTGTATCATCGTCCTTCCACACTGCTTGCCCCTTCTCCAAACCACTGTCTCATGGCGGTACCTCAGCCACATACCCTCCACTGTCAGCCGCTGTAGGCCCCACACTCCGAAATGGTGACCTTCACTCTCCCTGAGCTGTGTCCTGTGGGTTTTGTTCCTCCCTTTTGCGACCTTAACCATTTGGACCTTGCCTGCGATTATCGTGGGCTGGTGCCTAAAATGCCTGGTGAGGGGGCTCCATTTGATTCAGTGCCCACTCCCCTCCCCTCCCCTCATGGACCAAGTCGGCCCCGATGCTGTAGGCCCTGCCACATGGTCCCCTTTTGCCAGTGAGAGACCTCACTATTAAACCCTGATAGTCCCCCAATCTTTGCCAAGAACCATATATATATATATATCTCGATATATATATATATATATATATAGATATATATATATATATATATATATATATATATATATATATATATATATATATATATATCTATATATATATATATATATATATACATATATATACTGTATATATATTTTTTGTTCCTTTTAGTTCTGCTTAATTCTCCCACTGCCTTCCTGCATCATCACTGCCATGGCTGCCTTTTGCTACACCTGCTTGGCCCCCACCGAGTACTCCATGTAGTCAAGAATCGACCCTCGACCCCCTCCAGACCAGCCGAAACTCACCCAACGCCTTCTTTTTGCAATCAGTGACTCACCACTGTCACATGCCCTGCTACCAAACCAAATAGAGAGAAGTGGGCCAGTTAATTGGCTCAGCTGCGGCCTGTGACCCCACATTGTTGAGAGGCCCCCCCAGTGACCTGTGGCCCACTTTTACTGGAACCTGCCATGAAAAACATCTTAAAACAAAGCAGCAGACTGGCTAACTAAATGGCAGATGCCTCCATGCCATGCATTATCATGCCACACTATCTTGAGGCTTGCTGTGGTCTGCAGCCCACCTACCCTGGACTCGCCACCAAGAACATCTTTAAAAACAACAAAATACAGGGCCAACTGACTGAATGTTGGATGCCATCAATCAAGCCACCTCCTGTGGCCCTCAATATCGGGACCTGCCCGGTGCAGCTCTCAACCTTCCCCATATCATCACCCAAAGGTTCCCACCTGTGGTAGGCCTCTTGTCACGTTGCCTCCCATGGGCTTGCCATTCACCAATGATGTACTTGCTTACCACACCTTCTCATCATACTCCATGGCCAGGATTACCAACCTCGCAAATATTGCCATTCTCAAACATTCACTGTTCAGTGTCTCAACAAAATTCTGCAAATAAAACATCACAAAGTTTCAGTGAGCTGTGTAACAGTAATCACTTCACGAGCTACCTCCACACAAGAGACTCGTTTTTGACCTTCCCATGCCTTTACCATTTCTACAATATATATATGCATTTTAAAACAAAAACTCTAGCCACTAGGTTGCCTCTATGATAGATCCATTCCTACCTTACCTTACCTGAATGAAATCCACTCAAACCTTACTAAAGGTCATATTATGTATAGCTCTGATTCCAATTTTAGCTGGACTGCAGAGACAAGAGGCTCTCCTGCTCACTGCAGTCCCTTATCTACCTCTTGCTAGCCTCTCACCTGCCCCTAACCCTACCAATTCCTTATTCTTTCAAGCCCCTGCTTTGCACCTCCCCTTTCTTGACCTCATTCCTCTCCTCGCTCTTCTTCCCACTCCTTTTTCTTTCTGAATCCTGCCTTCCTAAGTGGTCCCCCTCTCCTTCTACAAATTATTCCAGGTCTCCTCTGACAACCTAGGTTGCCCTTCAGAAGGCAACTCTATTGTCCAATCACCATGACTGTGTTGTGGTCACCAGATCTAGGTCCACCACGGCAATGATTACCTCAAGGTCAGGACTTTTGTTTCCCAGATTTCTTGTGTTGGCACACATGGCTCTCCATTCTCTTCATCTGCTCTCTTTCTCTCTCTCTCTCTCTCTCTCTCTCTAATGTTTGTCCCCTACATGCCCACCCATCACCTCTCTTACCCAGGTCTTGTCCTCCCTGTTACATTGTCTTCCTGGCTAACCTTATTCTCCTCTCTTCCAGCTGAAGTTCCTCCTCCAGACTTTCTTGTTCTGCCCTTCTCTTTTCTTCAGTCAACCTCTTGGAAATTTCTGCTTCTTGAGTTAACCTTCCCTGTGCACTAGTCTCTGTGGGGGGGGGGGGAGCAAACTCTGCCTCCCCTTGGCTAGTTAAAATGCTTGTCAAAGAAGTATTTAAACCTTCCACAGAGGGACTGTTGTTCTCCTCCTGGATGGATGGAGGCTGTCTTCACTGTACAGAAGTCCTTCCACCCAAGTGTGACCCCAGTTCCCAATGTAGCCAAATCTCTCCTCCATGCAGCATGCCTTCAAACACTCATTGAAGAGCATGATGTGGGGTTCCATAGCCTTCCCCCAACCATGCATGGGTAGCACCTTATTGAAGGCCACTGTGCAAGCTACCTGCTTTAGGCCCCTCCCCAGTTCCTTAAGCATAACCTGCACTACTCCTATGCTTTTCATATATACAATGTGGTTTTGCTGAAACAAAGAGGGGTGCTGTTGGTAGGCAGCATAGCCCATGCTGAGAGTAACCTACATGATGTTAAAGGTATTTATTTATTCAAGCATTTCACTGGGAAGGCATCTGAGCTGTATAGCTTGTTTTCAGATGTGCCATGGAGGAAGGGGAGGTGGAGATAACAAGTGCGATAGTACAAGGTACATTATATTTGACATTGTGGCATACAAAGGACACAATACATAAGTGCAACACAACAAAGTGGAATAATATGAGCAAAATTCATAATGAGCAGCAGAATAATAATCAGATTACAAACTGGGAAATAAGCATTGATTGTGGCAATGAAAATACAACTAAGGCAAAAAATGAACTGAGAAGGCACATCATAGTGAATAATAGGAGATAGTCTCAAGTGCTATGTTGGGCAGAGCAACTGATTTAAAATCAAAGGGAGATTCTGAGATAGGGAAAGTGACTTTAGGTGGCTCAGGTATTCGGGGGGATCAGAAGATTTGGCATGAGTAGAAGTAGGATGTGTAGACATGCAGGAGGGAGGAGAACAGTTTGGGTGATGGCAAATTAAAAATATCAGAGGGGATGGCATTCCACTGTTTAGGACAATGGTAAGAAAAGTCAGATTGATCGGTTGAGGTGGAGCGGTTGGGAATGGAGAAGGAATGTGAGCCTGAGTTTCAGAGAGATTATGGGCTCAGAGAGGAGGCAGAGATGGAGAAGCTAAGATAGGATGGGAGATTCCCAGACCAGAATTTAGCCATGAAGGTGGCAGAGTGTGACAGACACCAGGACTTCAGTGATAGGAGGGACGTGACTTTGCACAGGTCACAGTGGTGAGTGTGAGTGGGGCAGGATAGTAAGAAGTGGCAGATGGAATTGAAGAGAGTGTCCAGTCTGGTGGAATCTATGAATGCTGGAAGGAATGTGTGAAGTATGAATATCTATGGCAGCCTAAAATGTCTGACATCAACATAATAAGCTGGAATATCAGGAGTCTTGAATCACGAGAGAAAAGTGAGTAGTTGTTAGCTTATCTGAAGCAACTGCATGCCAAAATAGCCTTTTTTGTAAGTGACTTATCTAGGGGAAGCCAAGGCTACCAAACAAGCCAGAGATTGGATAAGAATGGAAGCACACAGTACTGCTCCTATGAAGAAAAAAGGGGTTTCTATGTTGTTCCACAGGAGCCTCCAATGGTCCATTAATTGCATGGCTAAAGACAAGGTAGGGAGGTGAGTCACGGTGGAGGTCATCACTCCAGTGAGACCCATAATCCTGACTAATGTCTACGGTCCAAATTCTGATAACCTGCAATTGTTCCATGTCAGCCATGAACTTAAGCAGATCACCACCCCCAAATACCAATTCTTTAGTTAAAAAACTTTTTATTGAGAAGACATCTTATCAAATACCAAAACAAACATTTTAAGAGTAAAACAATGCAATAGTTAGATATCATTCAAGGGTATATCACAACTTACATATTTAACATAGAGTACAGCTTCCAGTTTTCCAAACTTTTTACAATAATAATCATAAAATAATAGCAGAAGAATTGTTGGAGCTATAAAAAAGCATCAGGAAATCCCAAAACATAGAAATGCAGAATTTGCTGTCAGATAAGAACTGCTTGGCCCACCTAGTCTGCCCACTTTTCTCTGCATATAGTTTCACGGCAGATCCTACTTAATCTCCAGCCCATTCACCCATCCCGTTCCCTTTCCCTAAAATTCCCTTATGCCTATCTCATGCATTCTTGAACATCACCATTGTTTTCACCTCCACCACCTCTGCTGGAAGACTGTTCCAGGAATCCACCACTCTTTCTGTGAAGAAGTACTTCCTCAGATCTCTCCTGAAAGTACCTTCCTCCAGCTGCTTATCATGCTCTCTTGTCCCTGAGCACCATTTTTTCTGAAAAATACTTTCCTCCTGTACCTAATTTACCCCTGTGAGGTATTTAAAGTATTCTATAACAGCCCACTCATCACCTTCTCTTCCAGGTATGTAAGATGTAAAAGCTAGATGGTAGAGGGACAGAGGTAGAAGAGACAAGTAAGGACTAGGGTGCTGTTTTGCAGGGGCTAGTAAATGTAGAAATGGTTCCCATATCTTACTGTATCTGGCCATGGCGTGTGTTGAACAATGAGACATTCATTCATATCCTACTAGCTTGGTAAGGGCTGCAATCCATTCTTCTAGTATAGGCAAAACAGGGACCTTCATTTCAGAAGAAATTGCCATTTGGATTTAAGCTCAGCAGAGGTTATCCAAGCCTTTACATGGTAGTCAAGCATAAGTAAGAAAGATATAGTCAAAATCTTGGACTTTGTAATACCAGGGCTGCAAGGATTGACTCACAAAACTTCCCAAATACCAATTTTGATGGGCAGATTTCAATGCTATCCTAGAACTGAGTATAGACCATAGCTCATGGACATCTGAACCTCATGCCAGTGACTAGAAGGCCCTTTAGGAACCCCTTAAGGAATATGTCCTCACACTCAAACAGGCTTCAACACCCTAGCATGACAGATTATACTTGTTTTTTCTGCTATCTAATCTCCAGCCTAATTGGCATGGGTCTATCTTCCACTCACATTACACATAAAACATGTAAGACAAATATCCATCTTATCATGATCTCTGACCAACCCCCATTATCCCTGACTATGGTGTGGGAGCCATACACCTGTTCAGCAAAATCTTGGAGACTAAAACCCTTGTTCCTCAAGTACCAAAAATGTCAGGAATAGATACTAGCTGAAATGCAGTCCTTCTTAAGGATAAATAAAATTTGGGAAGCCTTCCACAGGATGCTGTGAGAGGTGTACAAAGCCACCATGAGGGGTAATATCATCATCAGCTATGAAATGCACAGGTGTAAGGTGAGAGATGCAGAATTACATACCCTGGAAATGCAACTAAGGACCCTAAAAGGGACCTATAAGTAACAAAATGATATTGAATAAGCATATTTTCCCTATATAGCATTGTTCTTGTTTTGCTTTACAGCACTTTTTTATATGCATTTAAATCTCCCTGATTATCCTACCTATTGGATACAGTCATGACCATTGAAGCTGCTTGCATTATTTGTGACATTATATAGAGAATAATGTATGGGGTGGTGTGTGTAATGAAAAGTTTACACACACCGAGGGTAGATGCTACATAGACCCGGAGAAGCTCGAGGGGTTTATGCAAGCATCTTACCCCAAGGGTGTGTGTAAAATTTGAGTTTACACACAACACCCCACATTTTATTTTTAATAATTAACTCATTGCCTCCTAGCCAACGCCTGTAGGCATCAATAAAATACACTGGTGTGTCCTGAGAATGCCTACAGAAGTCAGCTACTGACTTCCTGTGTGCCCTGGCAATGTCTGGAGAGGTCACTTATATATTTTAATATATAATGTAACAGAATATAATATATATGTGACTGCATAGCACCACTGGAAAGGTAATTTTGTGCTGAACAACTTTACCACTGATATTCTGTGTATATCATGTATGCTTTAGGAGTTATTCATATTTGTTTATGGCATGGTGTGTATGGCTTATGTTGCCTGTTTTAGTGAAAAAAAAATGTTTTTGCTGTTTCAACCAGCATAGAAAAAAAAATTAAATTACATATTATTCTTTGCATACCACCACTGGAAAGGTAATTTTGTGCTGAATAACTTTGCCACTCATACGTTGTGTCTAACACTTACTGTTCTTAAGCTATTAGGATTTGTTTGTGGCATGCGGACTATGGCTTGATTTTGCTTAGAAAGGCCCAGGATTTACTATTAACAGTATACAGGAGACAAGTGGTGAAACTTCAGAGAGCTCCAGTGGATGCAATGAGTTAATGGTGATTTGTACTGTTTGCGCAGCTTTGCACGACTTAGCGAGGCTTTGTGCGATTGTGCGGCATTGAGCAGCTTTGCATGGTTTTCCATTATACACACTTGTGTATAACAGGAAATTATGCCACGGCTTCCCTATGGGAAAAAGGGGAAGCCATTAATTATATATAGAATAATGCATGGGGTAGTGTGTTTAACGAGATTTTACACACACCCCGAGGTGTTGGATGCTACATAAATGGTTTATTTAAGTATCCAACACTGAGGGGTGTGTGTAAAATCTCGAGTTAAACACACCACCCCATGTTTTATTTTATACAATTGCAAATATATAAAACAAAACAGCTGCAGTGGTCCAATTAGAATGAAACGCTGTCTTGGGGCTGTCTTTAGTCTGTGCACTGAGTGGCTGTTGAAACATTTAAAAAAAAAAGTTTAACCATGGATAACTTATGCACAAACTTAGCCAATGAGAGGTATTTTTAAGTCCACTTGACATACCGCTGACTCACCGAGTGAAAGAACAAGGAGGGCAACTTTCCGGCGCTGTGTACAGGGAAAGTGGTGGCAGGCGCATGCGTGGAGTGAGGAAAACCCAGTGTGTGTTCATTGTTATAACCCAAGGGTTATAACAGAGAATTATAACTGGGCTTCCCTGTGGGAGAAAAGGCTCCCCAGTTATTATGGTATTTTTATTGCACTTCCAGTTCCCCACTCCTACTGTACAATATTGGAAGATGTTTAATTTTGTATCTTTTTACTACCTGTTATGGCATTAATTGCCCTCTTTTTCCTTTCTCTTGCATGAGAATGTATTTATTTTGTTTTTGTTTACCAGGTAGGTGCTCTAGACATAGGAATGACTATTTTCCGACATGACCCGGGAGGTTAGAAAAGTGGCAGTACAATGATAAATACAGCATAAGAAGGTAAAAACATAGTGCAATAATAGTCAAAGCAAAACAAGTATGACATAGCAAACAGCAGTCAGAAATAGTAAAAATTTTAAAGATAAGTGCCAAGAGTAAGCAAACTAACATTGTGATTGGTTGACCATCCATGGGACTCCAGACATTACCTCATGGGTTTTAACCCACCTGATACGCTAGGTGATGCACATGACTCTAGGATCAAATTTCTTGTATATCCAGGTCCCAGAAACCCCTGCTCTCCAGTTCAAATCGTGCATCTGATCAGGCTACAAGCACACCAGGATCCCTGCTGTCCTATTTTACAAAGGTAGGCCTCTTTATATTCAGCTGATTTGCTCAACTTGATTCAAAGAGATGCATCCTGCCATATATGCAGTTGTTTTTTAAAATGATATTATTCCCCAAATGGGAGTACAGTTTCTCAGCAAGGAATTTGTTTGATATAGCGCCTGTTTACTATTTTTAGTTAACCCTGAGATCAGGGAAAAAGGATTTAGCTCTCTTGGGCAAGGAATACTTACACTACTGTGTCCCCTTCCTATCTAAGGCTCAAGATTACTGTGGTTTTTGCTATAATTGTGTTCCTTTACTAGCCTTTAAATGAATGTTGTTTACTCAGATGAGTGGAATACAGTGCTAGTTTTATTTAAAAAAAAAAAGACAAGTTTTTATGTTGTTCTGTGGCTTAAGGTCAGGTCCCTCTGCAAAACAGCTTGCTCAGAATGCCTCTTACCATGCTTGTTACCTTTATCATGTTTGTCTGCCTCTTAGTCTGCTTCTGGTTAAATGTGCTAGGCAGTGCTCCGCTGGCTTCCTGGAAGCCTACTTGGGAAGTGAACGTTTTTGCTGCGCATCATTTTTGGAGCCTTTTCTGATCATTTGCCTTCCTCCCTGCATGACTGGTTGTCCCCACAGCCTCTCTGCACCTACTCCTCATGGTGCAGCATGCACAGGACACGACAGGCCTATGGCCTCCCTTCTCCCTCCATCGCTCATCTTTTCGCTAGCATCTGGGCAGCTAATACCACAACATGTGGTGCGATCACCAGAAAAACACAGGGGGCAAACAAAAAGATGGAGTTCAGGACTCCCACGTCGCTACAGCATTGGGGACATCCTTGGACCTCAGGCCTGCTCCTCAGCACAGCGTGGCACTTCTCCCCTTCCCCTGGCCACATTGCCTGGCCGCTTAGCCCCTTACAGGTCATCCTCTCCCTCCATCCAAGCGTGACTGCACTCAGGCCACAAAATCCACCACATGCTCAGGGGTGTGTTGCTCACAGCCTCTGGCATGCTTCTCACATCCCCCCTTACTCTGTAAACGCATGGCCAGCCTAGGCCCAAGGCCTAGCGTTGCATCATGGGGGGTGGGGTTCTCTGCTGGCCGTGTGCGCGCACGCCCTGCATTGTGATACTCTGGGCACAGTCATATTCCTACACTGCTAGGAATCACATGCCCTGGATGCGCTAAAACCCCTTTTTATCTCACCACCAAGCCTAGGCCCACAGCATACGAGGCAGTTGTATCTGAGGCATGTTAGAGATGCAGCCCTATATTAAAGACAAGGCCCCTAGAATTCTGCGGCCACAAAATTTTGCACAGAACTTGCAATCTACCACAGAACTTCTGCGGTGCCACAGAATTCACTCTTCTTGTCGATTTTTTATTAATATTTCTGTTTTTCCATAGAATCTGGTTCCCTTCCCCTCTTTTCACATCCTAAACCCCCTATATGCTCAGAATGTGATGTTATCATTACTATAAAATCATACATTAGCTAATGAAATGGCTGCAATCTGCAACAGAAATGAACAGTCACTTGTCTACCACAGCTCCCACTGCCAGAGACGGTGGCACAGCACATCAGGCATGATGATATTTGCTCAACCTGCAGTACAGCCTAATACAATTTTCAGTCTTACATTATTGTACTAGGGCAAACTTAAACAAAACCTTATCAATAGCACAGACCTGTTAAGCCCATACCTCACTTTGTACAAACCTATTTGTGCCTTTAAGGTATAGAGATGCCATCTGAAATGAAAAACTGGTAAAATGAATTTAACTGTCATTTTTAAGAAAAATAAAGTAATTATGCCCAGAAAAGTGGAATATGATAATGTGTAGACCTGTTGAAAGAATAGAACTGTTAAATAAAAAAATTGCACTGTACGCATCTTTGCCAGGGTTATTGATTACATATTGTCATTGGTTGATAGAAACACTTAAAATTTATGGAGAAATGTGTGCAGGGGCAGCTGTTGGGCCAGAGGGTAGCATGCTGTTTTTCCGTGCCGGCAACTCAGGTTCAGAGATTAGCTCTGGGAGCTGGTTGGGCAGCACAAGGATTGGTGGAACACATCATTGCTTGGAGCCTGGGAATGTATGGTGCAGTGTTCTGTCACATGGCGGACACATTGTGCTGGTCTGGAGAGCACTATTTCACAATCTGTTCACATGCATGTCATGGCCTGATGGTGTTACACAGTGTGTCAGGGAAAGCAGGTTGACATCAAAAATCAGTTTTTCATTAACTCCTCTGTTCCATTTCTAATGGGACCTGTATGAATGAGGATGCAAGTTCATGGAAATTAAAAAAAAATATATATACACACACACACACACATACAGTATCTGTATCTCTCTCACCACACACACACACACACACACACACATACATTTGTATGTATGTATGTTACAGATTGCATGTAAATATATAAGTGATACACAGTGGGAACCTCGTGAGTAGTGTAGAAAGCACATACTATACAAATATATAAGTGATAGACAGTGGAGACCTCATTAATGGGATAGATAGCATGGATATAGAAATACCTTATTTATCACATAAGATCCCCACTGCATATGTCATTTATGCAACAGGCTAGGACCTTAAGGGAGAGATATTTGTTTTGCTTTTTTAGGCATAAAATTATTTTTACAAGTCTGTTATTTTTTGAACTAGTATTACTGTGCTTTCCACCATCCTGATTGCTATAAAAACTGTCATGAAAGTGAAGTCAGGATGACAAGCTGTCACTGTGATTTGGTAGTTTGTTAGTGCCACAGAACTTCCGCAGAAATTACAAACCACCGCCTCAGAAGTTCTGCGGCAAATGGTAGTCTTGCCACAGAACTTGGTCCCACTGTGCCGTAGAAAAGTAGGGGCCCTGATTAAAGGGATACAGCCCTATATTAAACCGCTGCATAAATACCAAGAAGCTTGCATGCTGCTTACAAGGAGGCCACTTAAACAATCTGCAGCCTTGCTCCTTACCTCCATATGGGGTCCCTCCCCCCAGCTACCTTATACTCCGAGGTACCCTCACCCTGGTCCATATGGGTTCCTCTCTATAGTAACCCATATGTCCAAGACCACATATTCTGATGTACTGGTGGTCCATCTCCATAGCAACCTCCACTCTGCTGTCTCCATGTGGGTCTCTCTCTACAGTGACCCCCATGTGGAACATAACCTGCATCGCTGCACACACCAGTCCTAAACCTATCAGCAACACTAAACAGATATGGGGCACCCACAGATTGGAGGCCCATTGTTACGCAAGCCTAACAAATATGCATCCCTTTTTTTGTCTTCTTCTCACCAGATGGTCAAGGCCAAGAAATGCACTGCTTGCAGCGCTAACCTCCTGCCCCATGCCCCGGGCCGTCTATGCGCCGCATGCCTACATGATGACGACAACCTATCGCTGGAACAAACCACTGGCATGGACCCAAATAATCCTGGCCCAGTGGTTCCACATGGATGGATCTGGGTGCTTTCCTACTCCAGAACCAACAGGCCACCATAGTGATGATGGAGAGTCAACAGAATTTCATGCTGAAGGTGATGGAAAAGTTAGAATCCCTCACTCAGCACAGAACACCGACTGCACCACCTCCGGAGCCAGACATTGTGGGGGGGCAATGAGAACCACCTGGATCATGCAGAGCCAGTACCAGATAACCACAAGCTGGACTCCCGGAGAAGTCAAGGACATGCCAGACGAGGAAGATGGGGTGGACAGTGATGACGAGGACATGGAGCTGCAATCCATTCCATCCCTCACATCTAAACTATGCTCCTTTGACATGGTTCCAGGCCTCATGAAAATAGTAAAGGCCACTATGGGGTTCGACGGTAAAGAGAGCAAACCGGAGTCGAAATTGGACCCCATGATTCAGCAGAAGGCAACTGTTAAGGACACATTCCCAGTATGTCCAGCAATCAAGGATATCATCAACAAGGAGTGGTAATTTGAAGAGCCTAGCAGGATGTTGAACAAGAGGAACTTGGGCCGCATGTACCCAGTCCAAGAGGACAAAGCCAGCAACTGGTGCACAGCCCCCGACCATTGATCCTCAGGTGGCGGCACTCAGTAGAAAGGCCATCTTACCATGCGGGACCATATCTTTGAAGGACCCCACAGACAAGAAAGTGGAAGACATGTTAAAGAAGGCATTCGAGACAGAGGGAATGGCCACACGTGCATCCACTACAGCCATTTACATGGCATGGGCCCAGATATCCTGGCTAGAAGAGCTTCTTCAGCAGGCCAACCCCAAATCTAGAGAGGCGGAACTGTTGGAATGCACTCTCAATGCTGCAAGATGCCTGGCTGATATGCCAGTGGACTTGCTCAGACTGAATGCAAGGGCCACAGCCATCACTAACCATGCCAGAAGGGCATTGTGGCTTAAACTATGGGAGACCGACAATGAATCCAAGACATTTCTACAAAATGTGCCCATGAAGGGGAAACATGTATTTGGGGAGGGCCTGCAGGAGTTCCTAAAGCAGAAACAGGAGGGAAAAGAACTCCTCAAAAACAAAAGTAGGCACTCCTACCTACCCTCCACTAGGCGGAGGTTTGGGAGGGAAACAAGTCTTACCACACACGTAGAGATACTTCATACCCAACCAGTACATTTTGAGGCAGCAGTACCCACTCCATACACCGTTCCCCTTTCACCCACTCCTACTAGCCCTCCTCCTTCAGATCCCACAGATCACCATTCAGAGGAAGAGTTAGAGGACAGAGGGGAAAACAACAATGACTACTCAAACAGATCTCCATGCGGGCAGGATCTGTGTCCCCCCATGGGACAAAGACTGTCGCTTTCAACCACCAGTGGTTCTACACGACCTCGGACAAATAGGTTCAAGAGGTGGTGTTAAGAGGATACTTGATAGAGTTATCAGAATCCCCCGTCACACACAGGTTCATCACCTCTCCCATTTCCAAAAGGAAGGCTACTGCCTATCAGGAACAACAAATCCTGTGGGACCTGATCCAGAACAGAGCTATACAGCCTGTCCCTCTTCACGAACAGAAGCTAGGAGTATACTCCGTCTTCTTCCTCGTCCCAAAGAAATCAGGCAAACTACGCCCCATCCTGGATCTGAAGCACCTCAACCAGCATGTAGTTCCCCAGAGGTTCAAAATGGACACACTAAAGTTGACCCTAAGCAGTGTCCGCGTAGGAGATTTTCTGACGTCCATAGATCTAAAGGACGCATACCTTCATATTCCCATCAGACCAAAACACAGACAGTGCCTCAGATTCCACATCCTAGGCCAGCACTTCCAATATCAGGCCCTTCCCTTTGGGCTTACCTCGGCACCAAGAGTGTTCACCAAGGTGTCAGTAGTGCTAGTGGCCAGGCTCTGAGAACAAGGTCTCGACATCATCCCCTACCTGGACGACTGACTGATTCAGGCACACGCCAGAGATCGCTCCCTCAAACACACCGGGCTCACCCTGAGGGCTCTCGAGGAGCACAGATGGATGGTGAACCAAGCCAAGAGTCATCTGGTGCCCACGCAAAACATAGAACACCTAGGGGTGGACATCAACACGTTGCAGGGCTGGGCAAAACCATCCCAGACAAGGGTGCACAACCTAATCAGATTGTCACGCCAACTGCGCCACTGCCATCAGTCAACCATGGGATGACTAGCCCAGCTACTAGGTTACATGGCATCTTGTATCGACCTGGTCCCTTAGGCCAGGTGGCACATGCGACCCCTACAGACTTACGTTCTCAGATGGGGAGGGTCACTGAACGAATACAACTTACATGTCACAGTTCCATTACCACCATCAGTGAGATAGTCACTAACATGGTGGACAGTGCTCACCAATCTCACCCAAGGGGTTCCACTGGAAGTATCTTACCATACCTCCATAGAGACGGACGCGAGCCTTCTGTGATGGGGTGCTTGCCTAGGTGACAGGATGGCACAGGGCCAATGGACAATATCAGAGGCCCAGTTGTCCATCAATGTCCTAGAAATGTGGGCAACATACCACACTCTCAGAGCTTTCAAAACCTCCATTGCCAGTCAGCCGGTCCTGATACGTTCCGACAACCAAGTCACTGTGGCGTACATCGCCAAGCAAGGGGGCACCAGAAGCAGAGCTATGCTGAGAGAGGTGGCAGTGGTCCTCAACTGGGTACAGATCCACCTCTCCCATCTTGGCACTGTTCATCTCACCGGCAAGCTCAACATTCACACAGATTGGCTCAATTGACAACAAGTCTTCCAGGGGAGTGGCATCTACACCCCAGCCTCTTTGATCTGATCCAGGAGACCTGAGGACTGATATCCATGGACCTCATGGCCACAGCAGAAAATGCGCAGGTCAATAAATATTACTCAAGATACAGGGAACATCAGTCCCAGGGGACCGATGCCCTGTCACAACCCTGGTTCTGGGATCAGGCGTACGTCTTCCTACCCATACCCATTCTACCCCAAGTACTAGCCAAGATCCAATCGTCATGATGGACCATCATTCTAGTGGCTCCTTACTGGCCATGAAGAACATGGTTTGCCACAGTGTTGGCAATGATAATGTCCAGTCTCAGGTTACCCTACCAACCCGACATGTTGATCCAGGGACCGGTACTACACCCGGCCCCATGGATGCTAAAGCTCACAGCCTGGCTCCTGAGAGGAAGAGACTGATGAACGCAGGCTATGACGACTCAGTCATTTCAACAATACTGCAATCCAGATGATCCTGGACCACTTCTACCTACGGTAGACAATGGCTGGTGTTTGGGAGATGGTGTCACGATCAGGGCAAGGATCCTGAGCTAGCAGACGTGTCCACTATCCTCTTATTCCTTCAACAAGGAGTAGAGAAAATATTGGCCCACTCGTCCCTTAGAGTACAGCTCTCAGCCATCGGAGCAGCCATTGGTCCCATAGGGGGACACAGCCCAGGGGCTCACCTGGATGTGTTGCATTTCCTGAAAGCAGTCGAGATACTGCGACCCAGAGTCAGCCATCCATTGCTCCCAGGGACCTCCCACTGGTACTAGACTCCCTCAGTATAACCCCTATCGAACCGCTACAGGAGGTAGACCTGTTCTGGGTTGGTCAGAAGACCTGCTTCCTCATCGCGATATGTTCAGCCCGATGGATCGAGGAATTGGAGGTGCTGTCCTGCAAAGAACCCTACATAGTGTTCACCCCTCAGGGGGTCTGCCTAAGCACAGTTCCAGCCTTCCAACCAAAAGTCTCCTCTACCTTTCACAGGGAACAACCCATTGAGTTGCCTTCCTTTACTGGAAACACTCAACCTGGAGACAAGCCCGTCCCATACCACCTAGACGTAGGGATCACTCTATCCATATACATATCTAGAACCCTACCCCTACGCAAGACTGAGAGGTTGTTCATTGCCACAAGGGGACACAGACAAGGCAAGGCAGCCTCCAAGACTACCATTGCTGGCTGGCTCAAGAGAACCATTCAGGAGGCATACAAAACAAAACAGATGATGCCCCCCGAGGGTATAAAGGCCCATTCCACCAGGGCAGTAGCTACTTCTTCAGCAGAAAGGGCCAACGTGTCTGCAGAAGACATCTGCAAGGTGGAAACTTGGACTTCCATCCATACGTTTGCCAGGCATTATAGACTAGAGCACCTGTACAGGCTACAGCCAACCTTTGCAACACAGGTCCTCTCAGCCACCAGCTCTTCCTCTCACTCCTAGACCACTCTGTCTCCCTCCTGTGGGTACAGTACTGCTTCTTATCTACCCATGAGGTAATGTCTGGAGTGCCATGGATGGTCAAACAATCACAATGGATGTTTACTCACCTGGTAAAGGTGATTGTGTTGGTTGACATCATGGCACTCCAAGACCATCCTGACACAGTGCTCAGAAGTGATCAGGTTTATAGAATAGGAATTATCTGGAAATAACTGATTCCACTTTCCTAATGGATATCCAGGATGTTGACCATTGACCACTTACAGGTCGAGTTTAGATTGTACTAATAGGAAAATAAAATAAGGGCCAACGGCCCACTTGTACATGTCGCCTCACTCTGCATTATTTATACAGGATGGTTACTGTTTTTTTGCTAGTAGTGGCTGTGTTACTAACCTTACTTTCAGCTTTGGAAGATTCAAACTGGAAAGCAGGTGTTTCTGGGACCTGGATATACAAGAAATTTGATCCTAGAGTCATGTGCATCACCTAGCCTATCAGGTGGGCTAAAACCCATGAGGTAATGTCAGGAGTGCCATGGATGTCAACCAACATAATCACCTTTACCAGGTGAGTAAACACCCAGTATAAGAGTTGACAGATTAATATATGAACAGGAGGTATATGGAACAAGAGAGGAGGGAGGAGGGAAGAGAGGGAGAAGAACTTAGGTAAGTGCTGGGTAAGGCAGGGTTTAGAGCAGTGGAGGCTGAAAAGGTAATGTCAGGTTATGGACATGGAGTGAATAGTACATAAGACAGAGTGATAGAGGGCAAGTAGACTAAGGGGGGGTTAAAACACATGTATGTGGCAAGTTTAAACTGGTGTGACCGATGCTCTTTATTAAAGTAGGCATGACTTGGTGCAAGACGAGAATCTAGGGAAGTGAGTTCCAAAATTTAGGGGTAGCATAGTAGAAAGCACAAGTTCCCTTCGATGTTTTACATCTAGGGATGTGCAGTAGGGATTGGTCTATAGATTGGAGGCCATAGGAGGAGGACTGGGGGGGTAGTAAGGAGGCAAGTGATACTGCAATGTTACATCTAATAATGTTATCCATCAGCGAGTCAAAGGAGAGAAGCCAATGGTTGGAAGGAGAATGCCAGCTTAGGTCAGCATTGAGCATTGAGCTGACAATTATGTTTTAGCTGTGGAAATGCTGAGGCATACAGGCAGATGTTATTATATGTTGTGTCCCATTTGTGCAGAGAGTCCTTGGATGCATTAACATAAGTTACAGCACCATAGGTAAGTGATGGGAGTAAAATACCTTTGGCAATGGCCTGCCTAGCAAAGGGCATTAGGATGTGACTAGTCTTATAAGCAATTCCAATTTTAGTATTCACAGATTTACAGGTGGCTAGTGTATTTTGGTCAAAATCAAGGGACCCATCAAGCAGAACCCTAAATATTTGAAAGAACTCATCATTTTCAATAGTGAGCCATCAAGGCAGGATGTACTGAGTTGATTTGGGGCAATTTTGAGCTTGGCAGTGGTGCCAAAGAGCATAGTCTGAGTTTGTCCAACATTAAGTAAGAGCTTGTGATTAGAGAACCAGGACTGGATATTAAGAAAGGCAGTTGAGAGAGGATGGTTTATCTTAGATACATTCTTGGAGTTGGAATACAGGACAAGATCATCCATGTAGAGGAGAGGTGAACAGTAGGAGATGTCCTTCTCAATGTGGTTGATAAAAATGGAGAAAAGAAGAGGACCCAGAATAGATCCCTGGGGGACTCTTATATTGATGGACATTTGATCTGATATGGTCAAGTTAAATTTCACAACTTGAATTCTGTTTGTTAAACAGCTATTAAACCAGGACACAGTTGTGGAGAGAAACCAAGAGACTGAAGACTGGCAAGCAGAAGAGGGTGGTCCACAAGATAAAAAGCCTTTGTAAGGTCTATGAATACAACACCTATCAGAAAGCCAGAATCCATGGCACAGAGTGTGTCGTTGGTGAATTTGAGCAGAGCAGTAGTGGTACTGTGCCCTTTACAGAAACCATGCTGATTTTGCAAGAGCAGATTGTGTTTTGTGAGGAAATCAATACTTTTCTAGCAGTTTTCCCAAGACTGAGAGGATAGCAATAGGCTAATAATTAGATATATCTTTTTTTGAAAACAGGAGTGACTCTAGCAATTTTTCATATTTCTGGGACATGACCTTGGCAAAGAGACAGATTAAATATTCTGGCCAGTGGTGAAGAGATAAAAGGGGCAGCAAGTTTTGGGAACTTAGGCTCAATACAATTTGTATCAACACTTTTCTTCTCAGAGATAGAATTATGGACTTTAAGAACATCAGCCCTAGTACTGTAATAGCTTTGAAATCTAAAGGAAGGTGATCAGGCATGTGGTTGATATAGGTGTGGCTGGGCCTGGGCTGTACAGGGGGGAATGCAGAGGTGAATTTAAGGATAGGTCTTAGAAATGGAGGTTAAAGGAGTTAGGAATAGATGCTGGGTCATTGCAATGCACATAATTTAAGACGATATCATTGGTAGAGTGAGATTGCTGGTACCCAGGAAGGTTTTCACATGTGACCAGAATTTGCTTGAGTCTCCAGCAGCATCTAGTAGGAGTCCTTTGTAGGGTTCTCAACATCCTGGAGGGGAATTAAGTCTTGGCAGTCTTCCTTCCCCCCTCCCTCTCCTCCACTCCTCCTTACAGCTCAACTTAAGCTACCTCCACCACCCTACCAGCACATCTGAGCTTCATCCCTCAACCCTATCACTGGTTAATTGCCCCCTCCCACCCTTGTCTGCCTTTAGCACTTGTTTACTACCTATGAGCATAGCAGTTAGAACATCATGGCACTACGCTTGTATTGTTGCATTACTATCTGTCAGATCTACTGTATCATGTTTCTGTGTCCACCCACTGGTTGTATCAATTTTCTCAAGCTATAATATCTGTACTGCTCAAAATTGTGTATTATATTGACCAAATGCTCCATATTGTACCTATTCCTACCTTTATTATTTGTAATTCTCTGTCTTCAAGTCCTCATTGTAGCCCCCTCCCCCCAGGTTGCACCATGAGATGAGCAACTTGCATTCCTGGTGAAACATTTCAATAAATAAACAAATAAATAAATAAATAAATAAAAATAGGAGCTTTTTGCTAACCTGATTTGTCTTTTACAAGTATTCCTCTGAGTCCTGTATGAGCTGTAATCAAATGAAAGTCCTGAACTTTTATACCACCTCCAGCTTTTATCCCTAGCCCAGAGTAAGGCAAGAAGGTCTTTATGGAGCCATCTAGTTTGCTTTCCATGGACACGGGATGTAATAAGAGGGGTGTGTCTATCTTGGAGAGCCACAAATTGAGTAAGGAAGTAGGTGTGGGCTGTCTGAGCATCATGGACCATGTAAAGGAAGGACTAGTCAACTAAGGAGACCTCAACTAGGATCTTAACTTGCTCAAGACTAGCAAAGTTTCAGAAGGTAATGCATCTTGTTGATGGAAAAGGGGCCACTGAGGGACTCCAGATACAGAAGACAGGGGAGTGGTCACTTATGGCATCAGCTATGGTGTGAGCAGACATAATTCTGTTAGTGCAGTTAGTCAATATCCAATCATCGATGTACCAGAATTGGAAGTGGATGTTACTCTAGTTGTGTCAGTTATGATTTTATGTAGGTTGTGACTTTGCACGAGAGAGAGGAGTGTGTTGTGTGCTTTACCCAACCAGTTCAAATTTAGGTCACTCAGGATGAATACTTCATTTTGTTTGACAGCAAGTGCAGTGTGGACAAGTAGTTCTTCAAGGCCAGAAGAGCCACTTTTGGATGGGTTATAAACACAGACTATATGCAGCTTTTTTTGTGCCTAATAGGAGGGTAGTATGAAGGGATTCATATGAGGAGAGGGCTAGGGTAGAAGTGATAGAGGTTAATGTCAGTTTTGTAACAAATGTCAACTCCCCCATCCCTCTTAGGAGGCTGTCTATCACACCTAATTAAATTATAGTTTGATAGGTTGTACAATGAATCTGGTATGGATGGATTGAGCCAGGTTTCAGATAAGTATAGAACATCAGGGTGATAGACAGCCACCCAGGCCTCAAGTTCAGTAATATTGCACAGTAGACTTCTAATGTTAATGTGCACAGCTCATAAACCCTTTACATTGGCCCAGGTTGCGTCTGAGTGTGAGTACTGGTCAGAGGACCAGGGTTTGTTTTGACATCTCCCGACAGTATGAGAGCAAGGAATAGGAGCTGCCACAGCTTGTGGTGGACAAAGGGCAGTGGTATAATTAGATGGTGACATATGCCTTTTTTAATAGTGCATACAGCAAGGTAGATAAAGTACCTAGGTAGTAAAAGGAAGGGGAGATCATGGTGCTTGTGGGACCAGAGAAGCAGGTTAGAGAAAGTAAAATCAGATTGGTTATGTGGTAGGATGCTGTGATATGAGGGCAAGTGAGCAGTGAGAGCTATGATAAGAGAAGTAGTGTCAAACTAATGGTTAGCAGAGGCAGGATTTTGGTAGCCATAAGTAATAGGAGTATGAATAGTTACTTGAGGACCAAAAAGTTAAGGGTGCAGGAGTAAAATCTTAAGAGACAAGCTTAATGGGAGTGGAGAAAGCACAGTAAACTGAGAAGTGACTTATACAAGAAACAGAAATACAGCATAGTTGGTATTGTTTTTCTCTTTTGAAAACAATAAATAGTTAAAAAAGAACTAATCAACATTAGGAAAAATAGCACAGATCACTAGCACTAGAATCAAAATCAGTGAACTCCTGTGCAGGAAAGCTAAAATGGCTTTGTTTTGCATTAAACATAGATACTAAAAGGGATTGGGCAAGGCCAGCAAGCTGTTAGCCTACAATCTCAAGAAGACCTATATTTGGGAACCCTTAATATTATTATTTGAAAAATTCCTTAACTCAGGTATTGTATCCCATGACCAGAAAAAAATCTAGTCACACCGATTTTTTTAAAATGGATGCAAAACTAAAGTTTCTAACTGTAGACCCATCAGCCTAATATCAATCCTATGTAAAATTTTAGAAACTTTAATTAAAAACAGAATCTCTGAACATCTTAATGCTGACCCCTTATTTGATCATAATCAGCATAATTTCAAAAAAGGACTTTCTTGTGTCACTGATCTAATTTGTTTTTACAAGCATGTGAACAAAATGCTTGAAAATGGGATTTCAGTTGACATATTCCTATCTGATTTAAGTAAAACCTTTGACACAGTACCCCACTGGGCAATTAATCTGAAACTAAAGAAATACAACATTGATAAATACATCATTAGATGGATAAAAAATTGGCTACCAAATTGAATGCAGATAGTTTCTATCTGGGGTCATTTGCCATCTGAGGGCCCAGTGAATAGTGATGTTCCACAAGAGTCAGTCATTGGACAGTTAATTTTTCAAATATGTGTGGTTGATATGGATGATAATATTAATCCTGGATTTTAGGGGGGCAGACTTTGGGAAAATGGGGAGATACTTGAAAGAGGCATTAAGGGGAATGGGACAGGAATCAGGGGTTGAGGAACAGTGGGCAGTATTTAAAATGGGGATTACAAGAACAACAGAATTATGCATTAAGTAGGTTAGCAAGAGGAAAAGGAAGAGGAGACCATTATGGTTTTCCAAAGAGGTAGCAAAGAAAGTGAAAGCCAAAAAGATTGCATTCAGGCAATACAAAAAGACACAGGCAGAAGGTGATAGGGAGAAGTACCAGGAGAAGCAAAGGGAGTCAGGGAGGTCAGTAAGGGAAGCCAAAGCTCAGGAAGAAGAACACATTGCAAAATCAGTGGGTAGAGGGGACAAAACCTTTTGCAGGTACATAAGTGAAAAAAGAAAGACAAAGGGAGGGATAGTGAGACTGAAGGGGGAGGATGGGGGCATGGAGGATGACAACAGTAAAGCTGACATATTGAACAGGTATTTCTGCTAGTCTTTACTGAGGAAGAGGAGGTAATGGGTCTGAAGGGAGTACAAGGGGTGAGAATGGTGCAGAAATGGACACAAGTCCCTTTACACGAAAAGGGTCCTGAAGGAACTGGAAGTAATAAGAGTTGGTAAAGCAATGGGGCCAGATGGGACACCCAGGGTCCTTAAAGAACTAAGAGAGGTGGTGGCTGAACCTCTGGCTATCCTGTTTAGCCGATCACTGGAAACAGGGAGGTACCCAAAGACTGGAGGACAGCAGATGTAGTCCCTTATACAAAAGTGGGAACAAAGAGGAAGCAGGGAACTACAGACCAGCCAGCCTCACCTCGGTAGTGGGGAAGATCATGGAAGCACTACTGAAGGAGAGATTGGTGGAACATCTGGTTGTCAATGGACTACAGGACCCAAGGCAGCATGGTTTCACCAGGGGAAGTCATGTCAGACCAACCTCATTGAATTTTTGACTGGGTGACTAGGGAGGTGGATCAGGGGAGGGCAGTGGACATGGCCTATCTGGACTTCATCAAGGCCTTGACACTGTGCCACATAGAAGACTATTACACAAACTGGGGAATATGGGTGTGGACAGGACAGTAGTGTGGTGGGTAGGTAACTGGCTGGGTGGCAGGACACAGAGGGTGGTGGTAAATGGCTGTCACTCCACAGGGAAGAGTGACCAGTGGGGTACCACAGGGATCAGTGCTGGGACCGGTCCTATTCAACATCTTCATCAGTGACATTGCGCAGGACCTAGAAGGCAGAATTTCACTGTTCGCTGATGACACAAAGCTCTGTAACAGAGTAGACACACCAGAGGGTGTAGACAGAATGAGAAGGGACCTGCAGAAACATGAAGAATGGTCAGGGGTTTGGCAGTTGAAATTCAATGCAAAGAAGTGCAAGATAATGCATACAGGGCACAAAAACCCTGGCACAATATATCAGTTGGGGGGGTGAGGATATAGCATGCACGAAGCAGGAAAGGGATCTTGGGGTAATCATCTCTGATGACCTCAAGGTAGAGAAACAGTGTGACAAGGCAGCAGGTAAAGCAAATAGGATGCTGGGATGTATAGGCAGGGGCATCACCAGCAGGAAAAGGAGGTCATAATTCCACTATACAAGACACTAGTGAGGCCCCACCTGGAGTACAGTGTACAGTTCTGGAGACCATACCTACATAAGGACATAGACAGGAAGAGAAGGTTCAGAGGAGGGCAACAAAGATGGTGCATGGATTGCATCACAAGTCCTATGAAGACAGGTTGAAGGAACTGAACATGTACTCCCTGGAGGAGAGGAGGGAGAGAGGGGATATGATAGAGACATACAAGTATCTTACAGGGAGGAACAGGGTGCAGGAATACACTATTTTTAAGCGAAAAAGATGTTACAGGACTAAAGGGCATGGGATGAAGTTGGAGGGGGGATGATTCAGAGGAAACGTGAGGAAGAATTTCTTCACAGAACGGGTGGTGGACAAGAGGAACACCCTGCCAGAGGAAGTGGTGGGGGCTGAAACAATCACAGGATTTAAGAATGCATGGGATAGACATAAAGGAATTCTTGAGGTCAGGGGTAAGGGGCAACAGACTTCTAGGAAAACATAAACTGAACTTACAAGCTCAAATGGGCAGACTGGGTGGGCCATAGGCCCTTATCTACCGAGACTGTCTATGTATCTATGTATCTATTAATAACATTATTATGAAATATTCAGATGATACTAAACTGTGCGGTCCTTGTAGAACTGCTGAAGAGATTGAGACATTACAGAATGACATAAACGCTATATCATTATGGACAAAAAACGGGGGTATGCAACATAACATCGATAAGTGTTGTATAATACGTATTGGTCATCATAATCCAAACCATGTTTACAATCTAATTGGAGAACTCCTGCTCAAAAAAACTTGCAAAAAGGATCTGGGAATATTAATAAATAAACAAAATTTTAAAGAACAACGTAGATCAGCTATTGCAAAAGCCAATAGGACACGTACTGCAATTAAAAGAAATATCAAAAGTAGAGAAGCAGAGGCGCTGTTACCACTACATCTTTCATATGTGAAACCTTCACTGGATTATGGTAGTCAAATATGGTCACCTTATCTTAAAACAGAAATAAGGAAACTGGAAAGGTTCAACGAAGATATACTAAATCAGTAGTCTCTTTTAATAATCTCGCTTATGAAAAGAGGTTAGCCAAATTAGTATTTCATAGCCTAAAAGTCAGAAGACAGAGAGGGGATATTCTCTTTTACTTTGACATCCTAAATGGCCCACTTCTAATGGTAGATTTAAATGTTGAATATAAAGATGACACGTTAGATACCAGGGGACACCCATTGCAGACTGAACTTGAAAGGTTTAAACTAATAACAGAAAATATATTTATACACTAAGAACAGCTAACCTCTGGAACAGACTCACTTTTGATGTAATCTCTAGTATCAGAAAAGAAAACTTTAAGACTAATCTGGATAAATATATCACATCAAATGGAAATATGAGCTACTACACGCTGCCCTAAGGAGCCATCATGGGCTATGCCTTTTTCACTCCTGAAATAAGTTAGTGAACTTAGTGAAGAGGCAGTGTGAAAAACATATACAGTACCAGGGCTAACGATGGGGTTGGGGGGGTATCCAATGCAATCATAAAAAATGAATAATATAATGCAATACTTCTACGATGCCCTATACTCATCTCAAAACCCTATTCAACCAGCCAGTATTGCAAGATTCCTACAAATCTTACTTATTCCAAGGATGGCCTCTGCCCAGATGCACCTGGGCAATCTGAAAAGCAATGGCTGACCACTATAAATCATTACTGGCCTCCTCCTGGGGCTTGGCCCAGAAATTCAGGGATAACATCAAACAGCTTAACGGAAAGTCGATCTCCCCACCACCCTCCCAGATGAGTGTCAATGGTACCCTCTCTTCAGACCATAACTGCATTGCAGATATTTTTAATTCCACTTTCTCTGACCTTAGCTCTGTCCTCCCCCCAAATTTATTTCACACCATTCCTACCCGTCCAACAGCTCCCCCTTCTATTTTCATGCCCTCCAATAGCAGAAGGCAATACCCTACCTCTTAAAAGTCCTAAACAGCCACAGTCACAGTAATGACTCACTGGACCTCAGACTGCACCATCAGGTCTTTGATGTAATGCTTACCCCTCTCACCTGCCTTTTAAACCACTCCCTTTGTCTCTGCCAATTCTCCTCTGCTTGGAAAATTGCATTCATTACCCCAGTGCACAAGAGTGGTGACCACACCTCCCCAAGAAACTATCACCTGATCTCCATCTCCCCCAATGCCTTGTAAAAATCGTTGTGGACCAGCAATCTGAATATCTCTCTACCCACAACCTCCTTTGAGAGGAGCAACATGGATTCCACCCAAGTCGTAACACTATGACTGCCTTACTGGAATTCTCCAGCTTCCTCCACTCTTCCCTTGACAAAGGACACCTGGCCAAGGTTTTCTTCTTAGATCTGTCCAAGGCATTTGACACAGTAAGCCACCCTCTCTTCCTATCCACCCTTACTCAGCTGGGGTTCTCCCAGGTGGTCACCTCCTGGTTCTCCAGCTATCTCTCTTCATGCTCCCAATGTGTCAGGATAAATAACACCGTTTCTGCCCACCGACCTGTTCTTTTGGGGGTTCACAAGGGTCCATTTGGGTCCCCTGCTTTTTAGCCTGTACCTCAACTCACTCCCCACTGCCTGCTCTGAGCACGTCCTCCTCTATGCTGATGACACAGTACTCTTTTACTTCCTCCCTGACCCCCACTCCCTTCAAGTCACTCTCCAGAAATCTTTCAGACAGGCCAAATCATGGTTCACTAACCACAGACTCATACTGAACCACAAAAAAATGAAGTCCATGCTTTTCTCCCACAACCAGAGTAAGCACCAATGCTCCCCTCTGAACATTATGACTGGCAGAATTCTCACAAAAGAGAAAGTTCTTGGCTTTAAATATCTTGGTGTTATCTTAGACAAGGCATTATCCTTCCATGAGCATGTCCATCTCCTTTGAACTAATATAAATACCCATATTGGCCTACTTTACTGCCACAGGGACTGCCTCTGCCCTGGTGCTCTAAGACTCACTATCACCTCCTCTGTTCTCTCTCTTGTGGACTATGGACTCATAGTCTATAGGGCTGCAGCCAACTCTACCCTCTTAAGAATCAAAATCTCACTAAACAAAGCATGCCCACTACTTACAGGATGTGACAAGCTCACCCACACCTGTACCCTATATGACCTAGCCAATCTTCTCAACTTTGAGGAGCACCTCCAGTACCAGTCCTGCCTTTTCATCAAAAATATTATGGTTAGACTGGCACCACATAGACTCACCACCTTACCCCTACCTGCCCCTCCAGCCCCCCCACTCGCAGCACTGTCTGGATCATCCTACATGTGGCCAGAGCTAGGAACTTGCTGGCTCAAAGGTCCTTCTCCTACAAAGCCCCTGCTAGGACAAACTCCCTCCCAGCATCCATCTCCACTGAAAATAGACTCAGTCCTTTCAAGACCTCAATCCAGTGCTATCTCCACTCCCTGCACACCTGCAACTGCACATAGCCCATTCAGCATGCCCAGCCCTCCCACCTCCCCTTCTCTGCCTTTGACAATAGACCTATGTCTCAGCTTACCCCCTTCCAGATACATGCCTGCTGCTGTCTTATGCCCAGTGCTCAATGGATATATTCCACACTGTTTATATATATATACTGTATAAATATCACAAAGGAAGAGGAGGGGGAGGTATCTAATCCAGTCAATAGAGCATCTGGAGAGGGGGGTCAATATCAGTCCTTTCACAGAAGAAAGGGTTCTGAACGAACTCCTAAAACTGAAGGTGAACAAAGCAATGGGGCATAATGGGATTCACCCCAGAATTCTAAAAGAACTAAGGGGAGAACTAGTAACACCATTGACTACCCTTTTTAACAACTCATGGAAGGATGGTGTGGTACCTGAGGACTGCAGGAGGATGGATGTGATTCCCCTTCACAAAAGTGGGAGAAAGACGGAGGCAGGAAACTACAGACCTGTCAGTTTGACCTCAGTGGTAGGGAAAATGATGGTATCACTTCTGAAGGAAAGAATTGTTGAGTACCTAGAGGCCAGTGGGGCACAAGACCCAAGGCAGCATGGATTCATAGCAGGAAGGTTATGTCAGATGAATCTAATCAGTTTCTTTGACTGTGAAAAAAGTAGTAGACCAGGGAGGGGCTGTGGACATGGCCTACCTAGACTTTAGTAAGGCATTTGACACAGTCCCGCACAAAAGATTAATAAACAAATTAGCCAGCCTGGGAGTGTGTCCCAGGGTGGTAGCCTGTGAAAAACATTGGATGGAGAGGGTAATAGTAAATGGAGACCACAGTGAAGAAAGGCAGTTACTAGTGGGGTACCGCAGGGTTCAGTACTGGGTCCAGTCCTTTTTAATGTCATTATAAGTGATATTGCAGAGGGACTGGAAGGAAAAGTATGTCTCTTTGCAAATGACACAAAGATATGCAACAGGGTTGATACACAAGGTGGAGTGGAAAGGATGAGAAGCTACTTGGCAAGGTTGGAGGAATGGTCAAATGTATGGCAGCTTTGATTCAACGCAAAGAAGTACAGAGTAATGCACCTAGGAAACAAAAACCCAGGGGAAGAGTACACAATGGAGGGTGAGAAACAGACAACAACAAAAATGGAAAGGGACCTGGGGATAGTAATATCAGATGACCAAAAGGTGGGCAAGCAATGTGAGAAGGCAGTAAGGAGAGCTGGGGGGATACTGTGATGTATAGGGAGAGGCATCACCAGTAGAAATCAGGAAGTTATCCCTCTGTGCAAACAATTGGTGAGACCCCATCTGGAGTACTGCATGCAGTTCTGGAGACCCCATCTCTACAAAGACATAGACAGGGTGGAGGCTGTTCAGAGAAGGGCAACCAAAATGGTGCAGGGTCTGCACCAGAAGACATACGAAGAGAGACTAAAGGAGCTTAATATGTATACCCTTGAGGAAAGGAGGGGGCATGATAGAAACTTTCAAGTACCACAAGGGAATCAACAAAATCCAAGAGGGTAGCATCTTTCAGAAAAAGAGATGTGCAAGAACAAGAGGGCACAATTTGAAGATAGAGGGGGACGGCTTAGAGTTAATGTGAGGAAGTATTTTTTCATGGAGAGGGTTGTGGATGCATGGAACAGTCTTCCTGAGGAGGTCATGGAGTCAAAAACAGTGGGAGAATTCAAGAATGCATGGGACAGACATAAGGCAATTCTAGTGGGTGGTAGGAGGAAGTAGGCTGTTGGTTTACTAGGATCTATGGCTTGTCCATTGGATAGGGAAGTGGGCAGACTGGGTGGGCTGGGCAGTCCTTGTCTGCCATCAAATTCTATGTTTCTATGTTTCTATATTACTACACTGTTTGTATTTGCTGTACTGCACTAGTTAACCCACCTGTTTGTACTGTGTGTATTTATTGCACTGTATTCAAATATTCAAACATGCATGGGACAGACATAAGGCAATTATATTGGGGGGTTGCAGGAAGTAGGCTGTTGGTTAACTAGAATCTGCCGCTTATCCAGTAGGTAGGGAAATGGGCAGACTGGGTGGGCCAAGTGGTCCTTATCTGCTGTCAAAGTCTATGTTTCTATGTTTCTATCATGACTACCTCTGTCTGCACATGTCTGTATTCTCTGTATCACACTGTCTATTGTACCACACTGTCTTTTGTACTTTGTCTTCACATGACGTGGTGCCTTTGTAAAGGAGACTATGACTTAAAGGATTGTAATTCCAATACTTTTAATAAAAAAAAAAATAAATAAATAAAAAATCCAGAATTTGTACCTACTCGTACGTTTGCAGGAAATTCAAAAAGCTATGAAGACACTTAATAAAGGTAAAGCACCTGTAGGTCTACCAGGCAGTGTTTGCAGCTGGCTCCTTTCCACCCACTAAGAGAAGCAGTAATCATAGTGCTGCTAAAAAAATGGAAGGACCCCCCTTGCACCAGGAAATTAATGATCCATATCCCTAATAAACGCAGATGCAAACATGTTATTGAAGATCTTAGCCACAAAGTTAGAACCTCTCCTACAAAGCCTAATATACCCAGGCAAGTCAGGCAAGTTTTGAAAAGGAATTTCACAGTATTGATCACATTGGAACCCTCCTAAATCTCAGCCATAAAGATAAAGAGGTCTTTACCCCAGCAGTCACCCTTGCAGTCAGCTCTGAAAATGCTTTTTACTCCATAGAGTGGGGTCATCTACTAGGTACCATGGATAGTATAAGGATAGGTCCAGGCTTCCTGACATGGATTAAGACTTTGTGCAGATCACCAGTGGCTAGTTTCTTCACCAACAGACTTTGTAACCCTAGCTTCCCTCTACAGAAAGGCACCCAACAGGGCTGTCCTCTTTATCCTCTTCTACTTGTACTTACCATTGAACCCTTGGCCATAGCAAAACCATCCACAACTCACAGGCATATGTTTAAGGAGAGAGGAATACAGAACACTGATCAACATGCAGTAGATAACCTCCTTATATTGCAGGTGAAGGGGGACATAACAATCAAATCTATCCTAGACCTCCAGAACACAATTACCCAGGTCTCCAGCCTTAGAATCAACCAAACTAAAACAGAGGTCCTCCCCTCAACTAGCAGTGTAAACTGACCAATTTCTTGCAAAGGACCTGAAGTGGGTAGAAGAGGGCATTAAATTTCTAAGAGTCTCACACCACCTCAGTATACACAAGATGGTGGGTCTGAACATGTCTCCCTGATTAGAAGCCTTTACTACTGAATTGGACAAGTGGAAACAATTTACACTATCGCTAGCAGGAAAATTAGATGATTTCAAAATGATAATAGCTTCCAAAGTCACACATATACTAGCCCACCTTCCCCTCAGAATTCCAAACATTTGGTTCTGAAGACTAGATAAAATGGGAAATTCCTAAGAATAGGGAAATCCCCCAGCTACAGTAGAGCCAAGCTCCACAGATACTGGAGCAGGGCTGGGTAGGGTCCACTCTGGCTGAAAGGTTACTACATTTTACGTAGCCTCACTAACTGCAGTTTTTTTTTCTGGCAAAATATGACACTCCTCATTGTGGGAGGGATATAGCAGACTCCTCTATCAACCAGTGTCTTATATAACAATGTCTCTCAACACCTGAAGGATCACCCTAACATGCTTGTATCCAGGGAAGTTTGGAAACATTTACACAAACTCATGCCCACAGATCCTGTCCCTCTCCAGTCAGCACTCATGTGGGCAAACCCTCCATATTGGAAAAGCTGGGCTCAGAGGGGGATTCACATTGTCAGAGACATGTTCACTACTGATGGAAACACTGAAAACTTCATTTCCCTTTAAAAAAAGTTCAGTCTACCCAAGCAAGATTTCTGAAGATACCTGCAGTTTTGCAGTGCAATCACTCCCAAACTAATAAAGATACAGAAGGAATCAGCTATCCAATCCTGCTCCATCCATACATGCAACAAGTGTCCAAAAGGAAAAAACAGTATTACATATAAAAATTTTAGGGACTTCAAACCTGACCCTTCACAAGCAGCAACAAGAGACTGGGAGATAGACAAACACAAGGAACATCCCAGGCCTGGTTTTCAAAGACAGGAGAGGTGAAACCATAATGTTTTTTTCCTTTGGCTGCCTGCAGGGTGAGGAAGGAGTACTGGGGTTTGTAACCTTAACGCCACATTTCCTTACTTCAGTTGCTTTAATCTGAACCCAAACTGGTGCATCATTGAATCTTTTTGAAAATAATTTCTTTACTTTTTGAGATAGTATAATCACGTCCATCCCTCCATACATACACATATCCAAGTTGGTGTTGGAGCACAGAGCCCTCTGGGTCCTGAACTTCTGTTTCTCACAAAAAGCAATGTATTTCCTTGGCTATATGGTTTGTTAAAGTTTCAATGTTATCCTATATGATTTTTGATTTTTTTAATTATTAGACCTTTGTTTTGATATATAGATTTTTCCTTAACTCCAAATATTGAAGATGTTATGACATGTTAAATTTGAAATGTGGAAAAAAACCTAAGTCCAAATTCTTTTTTTGTATGAAGGGATCCCTTTTTGTTTGAATAAGAGAACCTCACTAAAAGGATCCTGACTTCCAAAAAAAGAATATCTGGAAACAAAGATATCTAAATTCTTTTTTTTTTTGTATGATGGCATCCTTTTTTGTATGAACAAAAAGAAAACTCAGAAAATGGATCCCTTCATATGAAAAAAGAATCTGAAAAAAAAAGTCCCAAACATTTTTTATGTATGAAGGCATCCTTTTTCATATGAATGAAAAAAGATCACAAAAAAGGATCCCTTCATACGAAACAAAATGTGGACTTTTTTTTTTAAGATTATTTTTTCATAGCAAGGGATCCTTTTTTGTGAGTTTTTTTCATTAATATGAAAAAGGACGCCTTCACACAAAAGAAAAAAAGAATCAGAAAACAAATAAGCCCAATTTCCTTTTTCATATGAAGAGATCCTTTTTCTTATGACTCAGTTCCTTTTTTTGTATGGCCATAAAAGACAGGAAAATCGAATCATGAAAAAAGATTTTAATATGCATACTGGTAAAAAAAAAAAGTTAATGTTCAACAATATGCCACTACATTATAAAATCTACAGAAATACAATACAAAAAGACAGCATACAGATATGTGTAAGAAGTCTTTAACATTTCAGAGAGCACACAGCCCTCTTTTTATCTCATTTGGGGACATACGCTATGTAATTTAGAGCTGTTCCTTATTGCATTATTATAACACTCTTTTTTTCAATACTCAAAATATGTAAAAATCATCCGAATGTCTAGTATGTTAATAAATACAAGTTTAAGCTATAATCTAACATAGTAAGCAATAGGTTTTCAAATAGTTTTCTCATTAGATTATCTTACTTGAAGTGCATATTTCAATAACAGGCTACCCTAGTGAATCACCAGACCCTGGTAAAGCATCACAGAACAGTAGCAGTCTTTCACTTCTGTCCCCTTAATTTTCTGCTCTGCCTGGTGTCAGTGTGGCTCAGTTGGTAGCACATCTGCCTCTGGACCAGAAAGTCATGGGTTCTCATCCTACACAGGGTTTGGACTCATACCTAAAATGCTGGCATCCGAGTCCAGTATTAAGGGGTGCTTTACTGCTGGGGTATACCAACTTTCAGATGAGACATTAAACTGAGGTCCCTTCTACCCATCCTGGTGCTGTCCTGGTGGGTGTCCTGGTGGAAGTAAAAGAACCCAGGGCACTCTTCACAAAGAGTAGGGGACATTCCCGGTGTCCTGGCCAACATTCCCCTTCCTATAAAACTGGATCATGCAATTGTCCAGGCTGTGTGTGGATGTTGATGTGCAATATGGCTGCCACTACACATTCAGTCACTTCACTACCAGTCTAGCATTGCTTGTAAAGTGCTTTGGGATACACTGTGTATGAAAAGTGCTATATAAATGCTGATTCTTATTCTTATTCTTCTTCTTCTAGTATATGGGCAGTACTTTATAGCTTTATTCAGCCATGTCAGAGAGACCAATCCCAGGGCCTCCTCTTGCCGACAGACAACATTCAGCTGAATTTAAGCCTGCATACTTGACATTTCACTTTCCGTGTAGGTTGAAATGCCATTTAATATACTTGTAAAATGTTTTTCAGCCCTGGCTCCATCCCACCACTAGGAGTCACATTTGTCTCAGGGGATACATTTGGGACCGTATCTCACCTGCACTGGGCTTACTACAAATCTCTGTTTCTCATCCTTACTTACAGTGCTTACTAATCCTTTTGAGACTATAAGGATTGACCACCTGATCATGCAGCACATCTCCTAGGGTCATCGTATCCTCCAATTAGGTTCTTCCTATTAACACATGAATCTAAACCTCTGGCTCAATCTATAGTTACTAATATACAGTAGGTATACTCAAAATGTCCTTAATGTATTATCTTGATTTAAAACATTACTTTATTAACGGGCTGCACAGGACAGCATCCAGACCCCAGACAGTATCACAAACACAGGCAGTCCTTCACTTCTGTCCACCAGATTTTCTGCTCTGCCTAGTATATAGGCAATACTTTGGGGATTGATTCAGCCAGGTCAGGGAAACCCTTCCCCAGGGTCTCCACTTGCCGACAGACAATAGTTGGCCAGATTTAGGCCTGCATATTTGACACTTCACCTTCCATTTTGGCAATATGCCATTTTAACATACTTGCAAGGTAAATTTCTGCTTTGGCTCCACCCTGCTACTAGGAGTCACAGATGTCTTGGGCGGCCCATTTGGGACAATATTACACCTGTCTAGACCTATTACAACTCTCCATTTCTCATCCTTACTTACAGTGTATACTAATCCATTTGAGACTAAAAGGATGGGCACCCTTTTATGTGACACATTATCTAGCAACATCGTGTCATCCATTTCAGTCCTTCCCATTAACAAAACAGAAATCTTTAACTTCAAGCACATTCAGTATTAACTAAGCCCACTATTTTCATCTCCTGTGAAATACTGTATAACAAGCATCCAAAACAGTAAGAATAGCATCTTAGTTCCAAGTTATTAGTATTTGCCCAATGTAAACCCAACTTGCACAATGAAGTCTAATTAAAACTTATCTAAAGTCTTTTCAAATTTCACAATAATACTGTCATATGAATCAAATGAGTACTTCAGAGAAATAATAAAGACAAAAAACAAACATTAGAAAAAAAAACACTTACTATATATAGCAACAAGTCTACCTAAGATCAATGATAGAGCTTGAAGAAATAAAATATTTTAAAGGCTCCTTTGCCTTGGAGTCCAAAATAAAATAAAATAAAATAAGTGTCTCTTTTGCTCTTCAGTTGACAATGCTTGCATCAATTGTCCACACTTAATTCATATTAAGCTGACACTGATTTATCCTACTTAGGAGTGTTCAGAAACTTAAATATGAAGAAAATCTATAGCACTTTCAAGTACACATAGTATTCATTTGTCCAGCAGAAAGCCACTTTATGAAATCTTACATCTTCTGTGGTTAGCACCATAGATGCGGCAATTATTAAAGCAAACCCTCTTCATGTAGTGACACCAGTTTATATCCTTGAGGGATTATTCCACTCAAGTTCAGCTCCTTAAACGGGAGTCCCAATTTCAACATGTGCTTCACTTGCCAGACAGTCCAGTCACCATAATTGTGAATGAACAGTAATAATTGCCTGTGCATTCAAACACAGCTACAAATCATGAATGTTACTGGCACCCCAAGCACATAAGGGAATATTAAACAAACTGGACAAACAGACTGGAAATACCTCTGGTAAGATCACTTTTAATCAGTGATTACCTATCACCGGAACAGCATTTGTAATAATCAGGAAAGGAGATATCTTAAGTCAGGATATTTTATGAAACTCCTTCCTTATCCAGGTGTCTTATCAGCTGAAAACCACAGATTCTTAAAACTGCATCTTGGTACGCATATAGTTTACAACAAATTTTGTAGTGTTTAGTTTCCATCAAAAAACAGCCCCCCAAACAAACTCTAAATACTTCTTTTCTCAGGATGATTAAATATGGAAACCAAAAGGAAGAAAGAAAAGAGAAACGCTCTTCTGAGCGTAATACGCTCAAGTACCAAATGTAAGGCTGGACCCTCCTCCAAGCACTAGGCAAGGGTAGAATACTTTTCATAATAAATTCAGGCATTTCAGTACATCCTGTGTTACTGCCATTCACCAGACTCCTTGGCAATCAAGAATCTTTCCTTAAAAGCTTCCAGCATGAGCTCAGATTCTTCTCTGGATTCAAATCCTGCACCAGTAGCAGAATCAAACAAACAAATGAGCAAATATGAAATTTTGCAACTGACTAAAATCATACCGACTCTTACTTAAAATTTCAAAACTTCAGTACATCATAAAAATTACCCATTACAGACAATTTACTTTTGCCCCCAAAAAAGGGACCTTCAGGGCTCAGTGGGCCTACCTGGTCACCAAAATTGAATAAATAAATAAAATAAATTAAAGCGTTGGTGAACAAAGTACAATACTGCAACAGCCAAGGTAACCAAATTCAAGGTGAATTTCATTCACAGGACCATCTTGACTCTAAAAATATCTGTTAAAATTAAAAGTTAAACCTCATAGGTGAGCTGCTCTGTTTTCACATTCCCAATGCTGACAACGCTAACAATCTTCGTTGGGATAATATCTCCTGGCAAGATACAAGTATCATGCATGGTGCTATGATTTCCAGCTCAGAATAATGGGAGTTTAATTCATGGACTCCCCCCCAAAAATTAAAAAAGCTAAAAGATATGTTTTAGAGTGCTCAAACAGCGGGTGGACTTGTGGAGCCGAGCAGCAGCATGGCCATCTTGCTGCTCCGCCCCCCCCATCCTGGACTCCCTGCAGGGGGTCACAACTGCCAACAGTCAGGATAATCTTTTAAAACATATAAAAAATAAATTTCTCAGTCATTTTTGTAAAAAGTAACTCCAGAATCCACCTAACAGGGTCCCATAGCAAGATACATGTGTTGGTGTCTCTGCAGGATCTTATTTTTACGAGTATTCATTTTTTTATAGAAACAAAAGGGTGGCCATACAAAAAAAAGGATTTTTCTTTTTCCTCATGAAAAAGGATTACCCCCATACAAAAAATTATCTTTTTTCATATGGATTAAATTCTTCATTTGTTCCAAGCAGTTATCAAAACGATCCTACTGAGCATACTCAGAACTGAAATTTAAATTTTTTATAACTTTGGAATGGATTAATATTTTTTTCAGCAAAGGAGCAAAAGGCACCACTATGGGCCAAGCCCTTTATACCCAGAAAATTTCAGAACAAATTTCAGATCATCTGGGTGCTAGGTAAGGACAAACAAAACAGTAAAAAACCCAGATTGTTTCACTTTTTTCAATATCTGTGTCTAAACGATCAGCACATCTAACCAGAGCAAAACTTGGCATGTCAAAAGACCTTGCTTCCAAGACCACTCATGCAAAACTTAGTGTAAATCCACTGAACAGTTGCAAAGTTATTAAAGTATATATTTTGGGGCTCAACCCTATCTATAGTGGTGCTACCTGCCACTATAAAGATATAGATATAGGGAATTGTCATGCCACAAGAATTCCAGCAGAGTGCTAAATGTCAGACAAATCAGTCTAAGAAGATATCAATTATTAATGTGCAGAGATCAAGGTTTAACATTAATGTGCTTATTCAACCCTAATATTATGCACTCAGCACAACCCTAACATTTTTGTTCGATAAATTATGAAATCAATGTTCTGTGGAAACAGTGTCAACGCTATAGAAATCATGAAATTTTGCTATTTTCTGCAGAAATTTGTATCCATTTGCAAATATTTGCAGTTCCCATAACTTTTTTTTATACTTTGATAATGCAAACTCTGCCACAAGAATGATTCTGCAGAATACCAGCTGAAGCAGAAATGTCAGTACTCTGCACAGCACTACATTATAGGTCTGGAGTTGGAACTAATTTCTCAGTCCACCTGAAGTAGTTCCAGGTTAGGGAGGAGGCATATTGGTCAGGCTCGAGGGGAAGCTAGCCCTGTAGCCATAAACACTAAACATGTCAATCCCTAGTTCTATCAGTCTGCTGATTTCACAAGCACTAACATTTCCATCTTAAACATTCTTCAGAAAAAAGGAAATTCAATGCTAAGAAGTGCAAGGCAATGCACATAAAACACATATTTAGGTGTGGCAGTGGAATGTATGGCCAATGAGAGGAAGCTGGGGGGTAATAGTACTGGACAATTTGCAAACATCAGCACAGAGGAAAAGGGCAGTAGGGAGGGCAAATAGGAAGCTGGGCTGTATAGGAGGGAGGATCAGTAGACAAATGAGTGAGGTGATTCTGCCACTGTACAATTCCCTGATTCATCCTCATGGAGTACTGTGTGCAGTTCTGGTACCTGTACTTGAAGAAAGACAGGGACAGGATAAAGGCAGCACATAGCAGGGTAACCAAAATCTTCCTGAATCAGCAGGATAAATAAATTAGAGAGCTACTCATGATTGATAAAACAAGTACCAGGAGGTAGCTCATTAAAGCTGATGGGTGAGAGATTTAATAGGGATATTGGAAAGCATTTCTTCATGGAGTGGATGGTGGAGGGGTGGAACACTAGTCTTTGCAAAATCAGTTGGGGGTTCAAACATAGATGGGGCATACGAGGCTGATAAAGACATTGGCAAAAAGTGAGGGGAATGGGCCACTAGAGTCCTCTTTCTCAACGTTTGATAGTTAGGGCTGGGCAGACATGATGAGCCATTGGGAGTTTTTTTGCTGACAACTTCTGTTTCAATGTTTCTAATGTAAATGGGAATTGAAGCATGTATAGATTGGGCAAGAGGTCAGAGACATGGTTTGATTCTGAATTTGCAGATCTAGACAATTAGAAAACTCTACCGGACATCATTGAAGAGCAGAGAAACCTGGCTCTACTCATATCAGCAGAATCTATGTATCAGTTCAAACCATTACATGTACTAATTAATGACTCTCTAGATTTTATTTTGCATCAAATAAAGTTTGGAACCTGTCATGAGTGTAACTACATTTTGAAGTCTATGAGTGTGAAGTGGGGTGGGTGAGTAGTGAACACTGTCCATTAACACTCAATAGGTAAGTAAGTTGTGCAAGTTGATTCAGTTTGAGCCACTTACTTAACAGTGATTTGCAGTATGTGCATCCCCTTTTTCTTACCAGTGCTTCTTAACTGAAAAGGACAGGCCAAGTTGATATTTTTAGTATGTCCATACCAAATAAAGCATCAGCAATGTACTTGGATTCCACGTGGAAAACTCTTAGATAGTTGCTGGCTTCCAGTGCTGTACATCTAGTTGACCAGGAGCGTCTGTACACAGTGGGAGACTCCAGTGTGAGAATTGGCAGTATGAATGAAAAATATTCAAATAATAATGTTACTGATTACCTACTTGGCATACCCTTGAAGAAAATCTATGGATAGCAGTATTAATGGTTCCGGTACAAACATGTTTAAATGGTTCAAGACTTCTTTCTCATAATTTTAAATGGTATAGCCTGCGGTGACAGTAACATTGCAAATCAAATTCCCAATCAATTGGATGCTGGTCGATTTGTCTGATTTTCATAACGTTCAACAATTCACTGCTGATGTTTTTTGTGAAACAGATCATATGCCTGTTGTCTATGATTATTATTTTATAGGAATGGGGAACAAGAGATTTTCTATGAGTAAAGGAAGGTCTGAAATTTCTAACAAATATATTATGATAGAAAATAATTATATGGTCTTTTTAATCAGTAAGAGTAGAGCAAACAATGCTGAACACTTATATACAATTAGTATATGATAAGATTCTCAAGTACATACGAATCATCCCAGTGAATCCTCTGGGGGAGGTTTCAGTAATGTTTTCACAGATTATTGATTTGCTTTTAGACCAAAATTCTAAAACTAGAGATGCAAGCCACAATCAAGAAAGAAATGGTATGGTATGATTAATACTGCAAGTGCTAGATTCAGAAAAATTTGCAGAGGGCAATGCAAAATTTTTCACGGTGAGTTGCTATTGCCCAGCTTGCTTACTGTGTATAGGGCTAGGTGGCATTAGCGGTAATACCTGTACTACCAGCACTACTCCACCAGTGCTGCAAGAACCTGCAGCAAAGTGAAGGGCCATACAATGAATAGTGACGGTGCACTATTTCCAACTTAAAAATGCACCTATATAAATGAGCCCATTGGGCATGCAAGGCACTAGGTAGTCATTTGAATGCCCATTATGGGCCCATTTACACAGGCTATGTGGAGCTTAATGTGGCTTCCCCAGCCCCTGCCCAACACACAGCTGCAGTCCCTGTTTGCTAGTGGTGCCCCCTCATCTGCCAATCACCAGCCTGTATGAAAATAAGCATGGTTTCTGGTGGCTAGTGGTCCCTCCCCCTACCAATCACCAGCCTGAGAAAAGGAAAAGAATAAGCCCTGGTGCAAGTGGTCCCCTAGCAATCGCCAATTGGTGGCCCTATTGTAAAAAAAACAATGTATCTCTGGTGCCAGTGGTTTCCCCCATTGATCATCGTTTGCCAGCCCAAGAAAAAAATAATAGTCCCTGGTGGCTAGTGGTCCCTCCCACCAACCAATCCCCATCACACACAAATACACAAATGTATGTATACATTTCCTGGTGTCTAGTCATCCCCCCCCCCACGCACCCATACCTGAGCTGTTTGTAAGATTCCCTGTTGTCTAGTGCTGTCCTCCCTCCAGTGATCAGCCACCAGATATACATACATAACCCTTCCCTGGTGTCCAGTGTAACCCCACCCATCCTGATCCCCTGTATGGGAAAACATATATATTTCCATTGCAGTCTAGTGGACCCCCACCCATCCATCTGGCAGGTAGTGACCCATCACCCTGATCCCCCCATCCCAAACCCAAGCCACTGACCAGCACATCCCTCCTCTCTCCACCATGGCTGACTACCAACTGAGTTCTCACTGAACGGGTACTGTACACAGTACATGCTCATTGACTGATAGCTCAGAGTTGCCTGTCAGCCAATGAGCATGTACTAAATATAGAATGCACTCAATGAGAGCTCAGTCAGTTGCCAACCATGGTGGAGAGAGAGGTCTGTGCTGTTCACCAGCTCTGGTTTGGGATGGGGGGATCAGGGTGGTGGGTCACTAACTGCCAGTGTGGGGTGCAGGTGGGTCCACTAGACCACCAGGGAAAGATGCATGTTTTCCTATACAGGGGATCAGGATGGGGGGGGTTACACTAGACACCAGGGAAGGGTTATGTATGTATATCAGGTGGGTGATTTGCAGGGGCAGCACTAGACACTAGGGAATCGCACAAACAGCTCCGCATGGTGCAGGATGGGAAGAGACCACTGGACACCAGAGACTAATACTTACTATAATGGGCATGTGTGTGGGAGGGGAGGACCCACTGGACAGCAGAGAATAATGCTTACTATATTGTGCATGGGTTCGGGAGGGGGGAGGGACCACTGGATACCAGGGGAAAATTTATGTATATATAAGGTAAGGGATCAGGTGGGGGTAGGACCACTAGCCACCAGAAAATGTATGCATATATTTGTATCTTTGTTTGGGATGGGATTGGGTGGGAGGAGGGACCACTATGCACCAGGGACTATTCTTTTTTTTTCTCAGTCTGGTGATCAGTGATCACAGGTGGGAACCACTAGACATCAGGCATACATCTTTTTTTTTATAATCAGACCAGCAAATAGCAATCACCGGGGGGCACTGGCATAAGGGATACATCTTTTTTATAATAGGGCCAGCAATTGATGGGGGGGGGGCTGCTGCAGTACTTCTGCCAACCACTGGGGTTGTCAAGGATTAAAGCAAAGCCTTGGTCAGCAGTATTTGCTTCACACAAGGGGACCCACAAAAGGCCCTCATGTGGGGCAAATACTTTGTGAATGGGACAGGATGGATATGCATGTCCTGTCCCCCTCATTTTGAATTGTGGCCCCCTCCACACCTTGCCCCAGCCCAAATCAGGTTTCTGCATGCAAACTGGGCTTTTGTGAATACCTCTTTGGTGAAAAACATGGTTTGTGCTGTGCAAGCAGGATTTGCACTAGGGCAACATTTTGTGAATCTGGCCCCTGAACTTAAAAAAAAAAAAAAGACAATTGTAAAGCTCGCCGGACTGAACAGAGAAAATGTTTCAAAGAACATTGCAAAAGCCATTAATAATATGAGCAAAGAATATCAGAAATTGGTAGGAATGAAACAAGTGCCTTACAAAACCTTTCTATGGGAAAAGTTAGATAGGGCCACTAGTAGAAAAATTATAAAAATAATTGATCCAGAGGCAAATAATTTGATTCCTTTTATTGGACCAACATAGACATCAGAAAAGGAACAAAATGCCTAAGCTTTTGGACCAATCAAGACCTTCCTCGGAAGCTTCCTTCTGAGGAAGGACTTGGTTGGTCCGAAATCTCAGGCACTCTGCTCTTTTTGTAACATCTACGTAGGACCAATAAAAGGTATCAAACTATTTGCCTCTGGATCTGTTCTTACAAGGACCAATACAGCAACTAAATTAAAACTGTATAAAACAAATTGGGAACTGGTTGTCTTTGGCACCATCAACACCAGGTTTGATATGGGCATACGTAACCTCTGATGTATAGGTTAAATATTTTTTGGAGGATTGCCTGGCAAGAAGGCAATGCAGGTTGATTCTCCTGGTGAATTTCAAAGTTCCTTTAAAGAGTGCTCTGAACAACTTACCCTTTTCCAACCCATTTTTTAGAGTTTATTATACCATTTATCTTAGCACAAGAAAAATGAGGCCATTGGCTTGGATCAGTTACCTTCCAAAATGTTTTTAAACAAAGTGAATTGGTGGGGTTCTCTCTTGTTGGCTGTTGTTTTTAATACCATTAACATTTCTTTGGGTCTCCCAAAGGCCTGTAACATTGGAATTTCAGTATACTGTTGTTTCAATGTACAAACAAAGGAGGAAACTGGTCCTTACCTGTTGTGGACAAAATACCCTACTACATCTTGTATTAACGGTTCATACTAGATAAACTGGAATCACGTATATTGTTATATAATATTTTAGGGGATGCTCAAGTGAGTTTAGGCCAAACTGAACCACTGACACCATTTATTGAACAAATGTTGTGCTCGTAGTAAAAAGGTAGGTGTATGCTACTTTTATAGCTATCAAGGCTGCATTTGACTCTATCAACTGTAATTCATTATGAAACAATGCCATCCAAGGCAGGGACTGGCCTAAGACTACTAGAAATTCTAAAACATTAACATAGTAATGCTGAATCTAGAGTTAGGGTCAGTCAGGGGGGGTCAACTTACCAGAGATATTCAGATTTATCTCTGAGTGTATTATTTATTTATTTATTTATTGAAACATATTGGAATTAATACCTTTGAGTTACAGACTCCTTTACAAAGGCTCCATGTCATAGAATATAATAGTCAGACATTGTTAGACATTACAAGGTATAAACAATGGTACGAGAAAATATCACACTGTACAACAGATACAGAGTATAGTCCATACAGGAAATGTAGTTCAGGATATTTGCAACAGTCAGGTGCAAAACAAAACATTAGTTCAAGAGGAATTAACAATGTACAATAGTTACAGTGGTGCCACACAAAGACAGGTGCTATACAGTGCAGGCCAGTGTGTGGCAGCTAGACAGTGGCCTGAGTAAAAAAACAGAGGCCAGCAGCAAGTACACTACCGGCAGGACCAAGAAGGGCCCATTGTCATAGTGTAGCAAGGGCTGTGGGGGGGTCAGGTGCAGTCATAGGCTGATACCTGTGAGATGTGGTTATGGATGAGGGATTTGAACATGCCCAGTTTAGGTTCCATGAGACTGATTTGGGAAGTGAATTCTGCCAGAGGGGAGCCTGGTACCTAAAGGTCCTTTGACCCGTGGACGTTTTACAAAAAGGGACTTGGTAAGGAGATTTTTCTGAGTGACGGGTACGTCTGGTGTTAGGGGATGGTAGAAGTAATGTAGCAAGGGCAGTGGGCATGAGGTCAGCTGTAATTTTCTTGACAAAAAGACAGGTCTGGTACTTTAGGCGATCATCAAAATTTAGTCACTTGGTACTGGCATAGAGCGTGCAGGTGTGTGTGAGCTGGTCACAGCCAGTGGCCAGCCTGCAGTCCTTATTCAATTATTTATTTCAAATGATTTACCAGGAAAGCCACACCAAGCTGAAATATTGCATTTCCAGATGCATCCTGGAATATAAGAGTTAAACAGGACTGCCTATTGACACCAGCACTGTTTAACATACACAGTATTTAACCAGTTTGACTTTTGTGGTTTCTTCTTTGGAAGTGGACACTCCAAAAATTGATAATACCAACATCTCAGTTCTCCTCAATGCAGATGATGAAATCTTCTTTCTTTTACTCCAAATGGGCTTCAGAGACAGCTCACCAGCAGTTCAGCAAGACTCAAGGATTAGTGTTTGCAAAACTATAGTTTCAATAAAAAATAAAACTCTGAAACTATAACTGGGTATTAGAGTCAAATAAAATCAAAGTAGTAACAGACTATGGATGTTTAGGAGTCCATTGTTAACTGTATTGGTGCCTGATGCAACACATGGAAATAATAGAGGGAAAATACAGCAACAATTTTGGGGAGAATTTTAAAAATATATTTCCCACTATGAAAAAGTGTGAACGAGGAAAATGCAAGATCCCAGATACTATATTATGTATGTTTTTTTGTTTATTGTTGAGTACCAGAAGGACTCTTTATCCAAAGGCCCACTTTCAAGAGTATCCCAGGGCAAGTTTTGATGCCAAGAGCAACACAATGTAAAAATAATACATACATATGAAATAAAAACATATCTGAAATAGAAAGTAAAACACTCTCAAACATTTACATTTATCAGATTTTAGTAAGAAAATTTTAAAGCAGCAGTGCAATGAAGAAATATTTTTTCCAAACAGCTACAGTGGTTTCAGCTAATATTATTAAACATATTAGCATACCTGCCAAATTTACCTGTTTGGGTACCATCTATGCGGTGCACCGTGAGTTTTGTTATTTTCTAGATCACAGCACAGCAAGGGTTAACAAAATACTCTAATTTTTTGGTGGAACTACACAATTATAACAGCAAATGAAACTGGGAGATGATTGAAATCTTTTATACTGAAAAAATTGTCAGTTATTTTGCTTAGTTTTGTTGCACTGCTGCTTTAAGTTTAGCTTTAAAGGTAGATATTGAAGAACTACAGCTCATTTCACTGAGAATCATGTCTTCAGAGCATGAGCAGAAAAGGTTTGCGGACCTACAGTTGTAATGTTTTTCTGAAAGGACGAATTTGTGTTTTTATCAAGAGTAGACAGGAGAGTATCATGTGCTGTAGATGCATAAAATATATTGTGCTCAGTTCTCAAAGGGCCCTTAGACAGATGCAAGTTGCAGCAAAAGGCAGCTTGTGTCAAAGCCCGGTACACCTGGGACCCTGCACCAGATTCTCTGTCAGGCAGGACCCCAGCGGCAAAGTCCCATGGCTTGTGGCAACTGTGGCCATCCACCAAACAGAAGGCATATCCAGAGGGCTTGCAGCAAGTTGCGGGGCCAGCGTGCACCAGTCTAGGACAATGTTGGTGGTGTAGCACCCCCCCCCATAGATCCATATATCATAATGATAATAACAACTTTCCCTTGTGGTTTAGCATGTCCTCCCAAGCCCTGATCCCCTGAATGTTGTAGTAATACATCCCTGGCAGTGTAACAGTCCCCCCCACCCCCAATATGCCCATATATCATAATGTTACTAACAACTCCCCTGGGTTGTCTAGCAGCCCCCCGATATGTCTGTATATCATAATAATAGAGTTCTCCCCCAAGCCCTGTTCCCCTGAATACTGTAGTAATACATCCCTAGTGGTCCCCTGCCCAGATATGCTTGTGCATTATACTGTTAATTACATCTTTCCCTGCTGGTCTAGTGGATTCCCACCCACCCAATCTAACAGGTAGTGTTCACCTCCCTGCTCTCCCCATGCCAAACCCCGAGACAGTGACTGGCACAGCCCTCCTCACCACCACAGCTAGCTGCTGACTGAACTGTCACGGAGCACATATGTATAATACAGAACATGCTCACTAATTGACACTTCTACTGTCAATCAATGAGTGCATACTGTATTATACAGTATGTGCTCTGTGACAGTTCAGTCAATGGCCAGCCTTGGTGGTGAGAAGAGGGCTCTGCTGGTCACTGGCTGGGGATTTGGGATGAGGGGGAAGTGGGGTGGTGGCATTACCTGCTGGGGTGGAGGTGGTGATGGAGAACTTGCTGTTTGATTCCATGGACTACTTGCCATTGAAGAATGGTGAGGAAAGGGGTGTCAATGGACACAAGGGCTTGATTATACTGGGTCACATTGAGATAGACAAGTTACCACTGGATATGTGGACGGCTTGGCACATGGGGTGCCACTGTACTCTACAGTCTGCTTGCCATTAAAAGTACTGATAGCACCAGCCTTAGGATGGCATTGTCAATACAAAGATGTGTTCATATGTTGCATAATAGCTTTATAAAAAAGTACGGCATTTCAATGCAAAAATATATTGTGAATGCATCAATTTCAGCTGAAGCACAATGCCTAAAAAGTAGGGAAATGAAATGTTAGGGTAATTAAGTACCCTGCACCCCCAGTCTATGTCTGGAAGGTTGCACTCCTTTTGTGAGTGTGTGGCATGGTGCATAAACAATTGTTTCACACAGAGCTAGTTGCTTTTGAAGATAGTGCCAGTGTTTGTTAATATTAGTGCTGTGCTAATCAATCATTTAAACCCCAAGGAACACCATCCCACACATTCATCATGTGCCAGGGTATTTATTTATTCTAACATTGCATTTCACTGCTTGGTAGCCTTTGTGCTTCAACCCTAACTAATATATTAATGTCACATTTTTGCAGTAAATATTTTATATACAGCAAATTTTTAGAAGAAGAGGAGGATGAGGCATATATAGGCTGCATTGTAATAGCGGTGATGATAAGTAATACTATAGAGACATACTGACTGATGTTTTCAAGACTGATGATGCAGTTGCAGCTCTTGATTTTCAATTGTGACAGCATCCTCTAAAATGTGCCAAATAGTGCTGTGTGGCAGGTGGAATTCTACTGTTGTAATTCATGTGGAATGCCTATTCTGCCTGTAGAACAAAATTCAGAATCTTCCAATTCATTGCACAGAATTTCACATTTTATCTAGAGCTGTGCAGAATGAGAAAATTCTGAATTTGTAAAATTTCAATGGAATTTTGTGGAATTTTATAAATGTATTAATTTGGCCATGACTCAGCTAACAACTGTGCTAGAGATGTGAAATATGACATGACTGCCTGCTGATACGTATTCTAATGGTTTGCCTAATATCTGGACATTAGGGTGCATCATCTCAAAATCATAGGTGCTCAAAATCTGTCCTTTTATTTTCTGTGGGACATTTCATAAACCTTTTTTTTCTGCATGTAACTGAGGGACCTTTGCAGCTACAAATCTGAAACTAGGAGCATGCATAAATGTAGTAATAATCCTTATACCTGCAAAAAAGTATAACATTTTAGAAAATGGGCTAAGAAATCTTCAGGCTTTAATTCACTGATAGCTCTGCCAAGGTGGGTGTCTATCAAACAACAGAGCCCAGATATTAAAAGTGCCAGTCCCAACAAGCCTCATTACCAGTATCAATGGGCACTTGACAGACCAGCCATTTTTTCTTCTCACTAACAGAAATTCCTCATCAAGTGATATGGGCCAGTCTCTCTGTCTCTCTGTGTGTGTCTCTCTCTCGCCTGCCCCCTGCAATCAAACAAAACACATTCCATATTTTTTTAACACCGACTGTTTATATTTTAAGCCAACTGTGCTAGCAAGTCAAGTGCTGCTCGTTACCAAAGACAACTGTCCTCTCTTCCTCTATGCTCCACCCCCACTCTACTCCCCATTCCTGCTGGCCACTGCAAGTTTCATTTAAATGGTTGTTTAGATGGGAAAATACCTGAAGAAGTTATACCAGCAAAGTCCTCCTATTTGCGTGGAAACTACATGAAGAAGTTGTATCACAACCTTTTCTGTACTGTTGATGGCGCAAACCCCATGCAGCAGTGGGACTGTTCCCTACCTTCCCGACAGCTCCACAGCTATGCACATGTCAGCAGCATTCATCTCCTGATCTAACTTAAAATGCTAGCCCTGACAAGTAAGGGTGCTCCATGGAGCCACGTAACAAAATAAAAAAAAAATACACAGTAACCTGTCTGTTGTTACAGGCTTGCAACTCTTTTTGTAGCCAGCTTGTTTGTGCTCTTTCCATTCACCTCCAGACCTTCTGTCCCCTTAAGCAGCTCCACATAGCATGACTGCTCACCCACTACCTCTTCTGCTCCAACCCTGTGTGTCTTTTTTGGGGGAGCGTGAAATGATAAGCCACAGTTTGTTACCCAAAAATAAATAAATAAATACATGGAGCTCCATCACTAAGGAGAAAAAAAAGCACAAGGGGTGTGTGTGTGTGTGTGTGTGTGTGTGTGTATGTAGGTGGTTGTGGGAAGGGGACAAGAAACTGTAGGAAAAAAATTAAATTGATGGTCTCTGTGCCTCTGTGTTTCAGTTGGGTCTGGGGAAGGGGGCAGGGAATGACAAAATACAGCAGAAAGACAAAGAAAATTGATAGTCTCTGTCAATGTACAAAAGGAGGCATTTTTTATGTATAGAGCCTTCAGACAGGACAAAAGTCCCTAACAAAAAAAAAGCATCATTGAAATGCAGCCGGAGGAACTATTTTTTCAAAACTTACTTTAAACTTATTTTTCATTAAAATTTTTTATTAAACTTATTTTTTTTCTACAGTGGCCACTTTCTAAGCACAATAATACCCTCCAGATTGGGTGGTATTGTGTTATACCGCACCTTTCATGGGCTATAGTGCTCTCCACCTGCTGCGTCGTGCCTCATTACACCCTGAGCAGTCCTGGATAGCACACCACCTACCCTGTCAGGTATTATTGCTTACTTGATGAATGCTTTCAAAATTATACTAGCATAACTAAAATTGAAATTTTTCAAAAATGTTTGACTACCTATAGCACAGCCCTTTTTAGAGCATGATACTTAAAACTTGCACATACCCATGTTGCACATTTTTTTAACTCCTGACACTGTGGAGAAATTTTGATAAGAATTTTTAAAATTAGGTGGAAATGAATTAAAATCAATGTCTGATTAAAGGTTTGGCTACGCACAACTCACCCACTTTCAATCTAGGACTCTGACATTTTGTACACTTATGAAAGCTATTAGTGCCTGTACACCTGCCAAATTTAGTATCATTTGGATATGTTTTTTGAAAACTAGACCAAAATAACTGAAATTTAAAATCTGACAAAATTCAGTGACATTTTTGAAAAGTATTGATTTTGTCATAACTCAGCCTTCTGTTGAGCTAGAGATCTACACGTTGGCATGATTACTTGATGATAAGCGTTCTAATAATCTGCCAAATATCATTACATTTGGACACCTGGGGCCCAATTCCAGAAGGCCTCAACAGGATGGACGCAAGTAGCACCTTGCAACAAGGGATGCGACAATCCCTATTCCAAAATGTAGCCTATGACAACACACATGCTGCCAGCATCCAGGTGGACATACTCCACCTATCTGCCAGTGGCATGTCGGAAGGGGAGGCTACGACAATATATGCACCCTATTCCAAAAGGGCAGCTGATGTAACCCCAAATCGCTATTCCAAATGGTCCCAGAAAGGACAACCGGCAAAGTACAGTTAGACCAGCTATGAGCTGGTGTACCCGTACTTTGCTGGCTGCTGTGCCCCATTCCCTGAAGCTCCCCACCCAGTCCCAACCCTGCATAAGGCAGTAGAACTACCCCTCCCTCATATTGAATTATAGGAGCCTCCACCTAACCTGATCCACAAAAATCCTGTAAGGTGCCTTGGCCTGATCCCCAGTAATGTGGTGAAGTGCCCCCCTCCACATTCCTGGAGTAATGCTGCTAACCACCCTGTGTACCAAATCACCCTGGTGGTCTAGTGAACCCACCCCTCCACCTCAGTGTCCCCTCTCCCCCCACCCATACCCAGCTGACAACTGACACAGCCCACATCTCACCACTGTGGCCAGCCACTGACTGAGCTTTGTGTGTACAGTGTTGATCTAGCCTATGGATCAGGGAGTCAATCAAATCTGAGGTTCTGGCCTTCAGGGAGAGGGCAGAATACACAGCACTCTTAACACTTCATTATTGAAAAGCATAAAAAAAATATGAGAAAGAAATAATTGCCCCTAAACAGAAAAAACTCACCAGGGATGAGGGCGATTACAGCAAGGGACACCTATTGAAATGGTCCAGGCCGAGACCTCATAGCAGGGGAAGAAGTCAGAACAGAAGTAAAATTCGATTTGATGACAAAAATAAAAATAGCACAACACATATTCAAAGCCCATCACATGATACATGGACTGATCAGGTGTCCATTGAAATCCAGAAAGCAGCAGGTACAAGTGAAAATACTGAACTGGTTATATTAAAGAGAAGAAACAAGTTAGTTCAAGAAAAACAAAGCAAAAACACACAAGGAGGGGCAAAAGATGTGTGTCCAAGAAACACAAGATCCTTGAAGAAACAACCATATTACAAGTAATTAATATCTCAGGGGGTCTCACTTATGGAAAATCAAGTTGCGGTATTGAAGAAGGGACTCTCATTTATACCAACACCCTCTGTAAATAGATTTCAGAATACATTAGATATAAGGAAGTTTTTCCAAAAAATCAGACTGAAATATTTCTTCTCAAATAAAAAATCACATTTAAACAATATGGGCTACACAGAGGATTCCACTGCCACAGTAACAGAATCACCTGTGAACTTGGGAGGCAGTATAGCGCAGTGGTTTAAGGCCCTGAGCTGCAAATCTGGAGACCTGGGTTTGAATCCCACAGCCCCTACTTGCATACTGTGTGACCCTGAGCAAGTCACTTAACTTCCCTGTGCTCCCAGTTGCACCTGTAAACGAGCTTTCAGCTTAGTGTGTCTCACCTAGTTAAATAATTGAAAAAAAAAAAGAAGACATGGAGCAGGATTTTCAAAGCCCCAGCGCAAGCTGCGACAATGGCAGCTTGCGCCGAGTGCGGTGCACCCTGGACCCTGCGCCCGAATTTCTATTTAACAGGGTCCCAACTCCAAAGTCCATCACCATATGTCAGGCACAGCATCACAAAGGGGGTGCTGTGCCTGACATATGGCGCACCCACCCGGAATGCTGCAATGGCTGCAGGGAGTCCACAGCACCCACGAACAGGGGCTGGCAACTAGGCACTGCCACCTAACATCACCACGCCAATGGCACCAGTGCTACAACACTTCCTGGTACCCAGATGGGCTAGTGCCCCCCTGGTACCCATCTCAGCACTCCTGTACCCAGATCTGGCAAGAGGCACAGCCTTCCACACGCCACGCCGGCTGCCGAATGGGCAGTCCGTGTGCATATTGTATGCAGTACACACACTGATGGCTCATTTGGCGGCCAGCCATGGTGGCTTGTGGAGGGCTATGCCGGTCTCTGGATCAGGGTACAGGAGGGGGGTGGGAGTGCTGAGATGGGTACCATGGTGGGGTTGGCAGGATGCATGGATGTGGATGTCGGGGACCATGACGGGGGGTGAGGGGGGACCCTTAGACCAGTCCCTCACTGCTCTAAGGGTACTTGTCACTTGGTTCCTGGGGGGGGGGAGGTCTTTCAAATTCCAGATCTGAGGGCTGAGGCAGTCTGGGTCTGCTGCAAGTCCCCAGTGCCATGCCACAGCCACTTTCATGGTGCAAGGCTGGTGCTAGCACACATTGGTGCAGGCAGCCTGCTGGGTGACACAGGCTGCCTTTCAAAATCACACTTGGCGCAGCCCTTGGCGCAAGGTGCCCTTGCGTAAGACCTGTTCAATGCAAGCACCTTGCGTCAATCTAAGGCCTTTGCAAATCCAGTCCATAGACTTTTTGTTACAAGAAATAGAGGGCACTGATCAAGTTTTTGATGGATTTGGTGAAATTAATCTTGATAGCATATCATAAAGGTATCTTGTGGTGGCATTAGAGGTGGATGATGTGCATCCTCAGGACTTTCAATAGGATTTGGACTTGGGTACTTTGGATATTGCCAGTGAAAGAAAAACGCATTTTAACTGCAAGTCAACCTTTTGCACTGTAACATTAAATGCTAATATTTTAGCATATGAAAGGACTGTGATAAAAGAAATCACTGACACTTTGAATATGGCTAAATTCCCAAGAACCTCTAACTTATCAAAAAGTGAAAAAAATGCATTGGATGAACTTGCAAAAAATCAGGAACTGATTATAAATGCTGCTGAAAAAGGGGGAAATATTGTGGTCATGAAAAGAGATACATATGTAAACACTGCTCAACTGTTGTTAGAAAATCCTGATAACTATAAAAAAATATCTTTTAGTCCTACAGCAGTGTATATTAAAGAACTTGCCCAGATTCTCATGTGCGTAGTAACCGAAAGTAACATCACTGAAACTGAATTCATATTTTTGTGGCAGGAACATCCAATACTGCCTATTTTTTATATCTTACCTAAGATCCATAAAAACATAAATGTCCCCTCTCCCCTGGTCACCCAGTAGTATCCAGAAATGGATCTATGCGTATCCCCACACCAGGCACTTGGGTTAAATCCCAATACTGACACTGTAGTGCAGCATGAGGGAGGTGCTGCACTCCTGAGGTGCTGTCTCAGATGAGACATTAAACCAAGTTCCCATCTCCCTGTTCTGGTGGTAGTTCAGGTGGATGCAAAAGATCCCATGGCACGTCTCAAAAAGAGTAGGGGAAGTTTTTATTAACAACCAAATACAAAATACAGTAACATAATACAATGGGAAAAATGATTCAAGAAACCATACAAAAGAAAAATGAGAGGTATTTATACAATGTGAGGAAAAGGAAGACAAAGCCAGAGGATCAACCTATCCTACCTACCCTATATTGTGCCACAAATGATTACAAACAATAGGGCTAAAGTCCAGAATTCATACTCATACATGTTATCCAAATCACATTGAATATGAAAAAAAGGTCTTGCATGTGAGTCACTTTGTTTTGTAGGAGTCTGCAACAGCTTAATTGCCAAATTGCCCATTTAATACATGCAAATACTACAAAAAGTGTACTCTTCTGCCACTTATTCCATGCCTTAGGTATCTGACCCAATACAAGTATCTCATACTGCATAGTAGAAGATAAAGGTTCATTCCACCAAATAGCCGGAGAGTGCCAAAAGTTCCAAACATGAATACAGTCAAAGAACAAATGTTGAATAGTCTCTAGATGGCCCTGACATCCAGGTTCAGGGCAAATCCTATCCGACCATTGTTTATGTTTCTGATTGCTCTTGACATTCAACATTTGATGACCACAAATCCAGTTCATATCCTGCATTTTCCGAGGTATTCTGGGTTCTATTATGCTAACGAACAATAGGTCTGTATTAATATGTTCAGAAGTCTGAAATAAAGGGTCTTCTAAATAATATGCATTCACTATGGAAGTATAAAATGATTTTTTATTGTGGGTAACAAACCAGCTGAGCTCTATTTTCCATAACCGGATGTACTTCAAAGCATCTCAGACAGAAGAGGGGAGCAATTTTTCAGAAGCATGCTACTTTCCCTGCCCCATGGCTGTCAAAAAGGTAGCACCCCATAACTGCATGCAAACCACACCCCTCTCCATAGAGTCTAATAACATGGAGCTATAAAAGAAATTACCAAAAAGATATACCAATGGCTGTAAGATACTAAGGCCTCCGGATTTCCATGGTATATAGGTATGTAACCTTTTTATGGGATTCATTCGGCTGCCCCAGAGCAACTGAAAAAAAAGACCCATTACTTTTGCATGCATGTGAAAAGGCAATGAGAACACGTGGGAAACATATAAGAAAATGGGAGCAATATAGACCTGAAGGAGGAAAACTCATTTCCGTCTCATCATCTTCCAGGATTGCCACTAAAGTACTTTTTGGGCTGCCAAGTCATACACAATGTCCCAGTTATGTTGCAAGGCATCTTTGTACTGAAATAAAGACCCAACAATTTCACTTTATCAGTAGTAACTGGAACATTAAAATCTATGGCCAAATTAGCATCTCCCAAGACAATCAGATTACTCTTATCATGATTGTTATGCCAGTGGAAACCTGGAGATCATCCAGTAGCCGTAGTGCCCTCTTACCAGAATTTAAGTCTGCTACTGAAAAAATACAGTCATCTGCATATGCCAAAACCTTTGTAAAAGCAAAACCTGTAGTCGTAACAGTGAGCATAACCTGATCATCTCCTGCTATTAAACACACCACTGGGTCTAAACCAAAGACATATAACAAGGGGCTCAGAGGGCACCCCTGACGCACCCCACGAGATAAAGATAAGGGTTAACCCAAATGCCCATTTATCAAAGGTATAACTTTCACAGCAGAGTACAAAGTATGCAATAAATTAAGCAGCGGAGTTGGAATTCCATAGTGCTGCAAGACATTCCATATATAAGATTGCCAAATTGCATCAAAGGCTGTTGCTTGATCTAATGATAACAGGTAACCCCTCAAGTTCCATCGTAATCCCTGCTCAAAAAGCTCCCAGAGATAAACAAGATTATCAACAATATTTATACCAGGAACTGCACAAGTCTGGGTAGCTATCAATAATTTTTGAGCAACCCTAGATAAACATGCTGACAAAATGTTAGCTAAAATCTTATAATCAGAAGTCAATAAACTGAGAGGCCTCCAATTTTTTAAAACCTTTGAGTCCCCTTTTTTATATAAGAAAATCATTACGCCATGCTGCATACTATGTCCAAGATGTAGTTCGGACCAAATAGCTGCAAAAAGTAAGTGTAACCATGGTAACAATAAATCCAGGTAACATTTATAAAACTCATTTGGTATCCCATCAATACCAGGTGAAGTACAGGTTGACAACCTTAATATTGCATCATGTATCTCAGCAATAGTGAACTCAGCCTCTAACCCCCGTCTTCTGGCAACAAGGAAAGACAATCAAAATGCTGAAAAAACAAATCAGTAGGTCCAGTATCTACATCCTGAAACACAGTCTGTATATGCAGTTTAACAACCTGACAAATGTCCCTTATATCTGTTACTATAGTCCTGGTGGAATCCTACAAAGCCGACATAACAAACCGATTAGAAGTTTGAAAGGGCATATCAAATGGATTTACCTGCCCATGTGTACCCTCAAGTAAATATTTTTGCTGACAAGAATATCTTTTTTCCCATACTTTAAGGAAAAAAAACATCTTATTTTTGAGATCCAAAAGCTTGTGATGAGCCGCACCATCTGATGCTGCTGCTTGGGAAAGCAATTTTAAATATTGAGCCATGTGTCCTAAGCAAGTCAAGGTACACAGAGAACCATGACTGGGATGTTAACATACCAGGGTACATAACTTACAGGAGAGACAGGCAGGGGAGAAGAGGGGGAGGAGTAGCTCTCTATGTAAAGGAAGGGATAAAAGCAACTGAACAAAAGAGTAAACAGGGAGGAGTGGAGGCACTGTGGGTCACCTTGGAGACTGGAAAGGGCACCACAATCTGCACAGGGGTTGTGTACAGACCCCCATGTCAGGGGAAGGAATGGACAAGGATATAATGGAAGGCATTCTTAGAATGGCAGAGAAAGGGAGATACTGTTGATGGAGACCTGAATATGCAGATGTTAACTGGAGCACATTTGCTGCAGCCACATCCAAGAGCAGGGCCATTCTTGACGCCCTACAGGTGGCAGGCATTAGACAGCTAGTTTGGAACCCACTTGTGAGGGAGCAGTCTTAGACCTCGTACTCAAACGGGGGGCAGTGAGAGGATCCCAGATCTAGAAGTAGGTTGCCATCTGGGGCAAGTGACCATCAAACAGTGTGGTTCACGTTAAACTCAGCTACAGAGTCAAGCCATACAAAATGAGGGTACTGGACTTTAGGAGGCTGACTTTGGCAAGATGGGAGAGTGCCTCAGAAAAGCACTAGCAAACAGGCTAGAAGGAGGTATGGAGCAACAATGGGGAATTATCAAAACTGCCATCACAGAGGCAACAAGCCTTTGTGTGAAACAAATAAACAAATCAAAACGAAAGAAAAAGCCACTATGGTTCTCAAGAGAGGTGGCTGTGAAAGTCAGGAAGAAAAAGATAGCATTCAGGAAGTATAAGGAAACACAGAAGGAGCAGGACAGAGAGCTGTACCAGTTAAGGCAGAAAGAAGCTGGGAGGGAAGTCAGAATAGCAAAGGCCCAAACTGAGGAAAAGATAGCCAACTCAGTTAAGAAGGGGGATAAAACCTTTTATAGGTACATCAGCGAGCGTAGAAAGACAAAGGAGGGATAGTGAGGCTGAATAGAATGAACGGTGGGTGGGCAGAGGGGGACAGTGAAAAAGCAGGAATACTAAACGAATATTTCTCCTCAGTATTCACAAAAGAGGAGGGGGAAGTGCCTAATCCAATTAACAGAAGCACTCTTTATAGGGGGGTCGATCCCAGTCCTTTCACAAAGAAAGGGTTCTGCAAGAACTCCTAAAACTGAAGGTGGACAAAGCAATGGGTCCTGATGGAATTCACCCCAAATTCTAAAAAAATTAAGGCAGGAACTAGTGAAACCACTGGCTACTCTTTTAATAAATCATGGGAGGATGGTGCGGTACCGAGGACTGGAGGAAGGCGGATGTGATTCCCTCACAAAAGTGGGACCAAGACAGAGGCAGGAAACTACAGACCTGTCAGTCTGACCTCTGAGGTAGGGAAAGTGATGGAGTCACTTCACAGAGGAAAGAATAGTTGAGTACCTAGAGGTCAGTGGAGCACAGGATCCAAGGCAGCATGGGTTCACAGCGGGAAGGTCATGTCAGGCGAATCTAATAGATTTCTTTGACTGGGTGACCAAAGTAGTAGACCAGGGAGGGCTGTGGACATGGCCTACCTAGACTTTAGCAAGGCATTTGACACAGTCTCACACAAGATTGATAGTCAAATTAACCAGCCTGGGAGTGGGTTCCAGGGTGGTAGCCTGGGTAAAACATTGGCTGGACAACAGGACACAGAAGGTAATTGTAAATGGAGTCACTCTGAAGAAAGGGCGGTTACTAGTGAGGGTACTGCAGGGTTCCAGTATGGGTCCAGTCCTTTTTAATGTCTTCATCAGTGACATTGCAGAGGGACTGGAAGGAAAAGTATGCCTTTTGCAGATGACACAAAGATCTGCAACAGGGTTGATACACAAGGAGGCGTGGAAAGGATGAAAAGGGACTTGGCAAGGTTGGAGGAATGGTCAGGCGTATGGCAGCTAGGATTCAATGCAAAAAGTGCAAAATAATGCACTGGGAAACAAAGATCCCAGGGAAGAATACACAATGGGTGGGGAGGTAGTAACAACAACAAAACAGGAAAGGGACCTGGGGGTAATCATATCAGATGACCTTAAGGTTAGCAAGCAATGTGAGAAGGCAGTAGGGAGGGCCGGGGTATACTGGGATGTATAGGAGAGGCATCAGCAGCAGAAAACAGGAAGTTGTTATCCCTCTGTACAGACAGTTGGTGAGACCCCATCTGGAATACTGTGTCCAGTTCTGGAGACCCAATCTCCAAGGACATAGACAGGATAGAGGCAGTCCAGAGGAGGGCAACTAAAATGGTGCAGGGTCTGCAAGAGAAGCTGTATGAGGAGACTAAAGGAGCTTAATATGTATACCCTTGAGGAAAGAAGGAGAGGGGACATGATAGAAACTTTCAAGTACCTCAAGGGAATCAACAAAGTCCAAGAGGGTAGCATCTTTCAGAAAAAAAGAGACTTGCAAGAACAAGAGGACACAATTTAAAGATAGAAGGAGGGCGTTCAGGGGCAATGTGAGGAAGTATTATTTCCCAGAGGCAGTAGTGGATGCATGGAACAGCCTTCCTGAGGAAGTAATGGGGTCTAAAACTGTGGGAGAATTCAAGAATGCATGGGACAGACATAAGGCAATTCTTGTGGGGGGCAGGAAGTTATAGGCTGTTGGTTAACTAGGATCTACGGCCTATCCTGTAGGTAGGGAAATGGGCAGACTAGATGGGCCTAGTGGTCCTTATCTGCCATCAAAGTCTATGTTTCTATGTTTCTAAATATCGATCTCTTGCTCATGCTGAAGATAACTGAATGAAAAACTGCTTCAAGCCCTTTTTAGTGTCCTCCCTCCAATAAATAGGGCTGTCATATAAAAAACATAAGTCAGAATGAAGTGCAAAAAAATGTTGCAGTTGTACCCTTGTGACATCCTCCTGTAAAAGAATCATATTCAATTTCTAGTAGGTACGGCCCATCAGAAGCTTTTGGTAACTCCCAATGGACACTTTGACCACCATGTGATCCAAAGTCTCCAGAGGAAGAACAGAAACCACGGACACAGATATCCGGTTGGACAAAAAAAAAATCTACACGGGAAGATAGGGTACCCTTAGAAAAAGTATGCATAGGGGAAACATGCAAAATATCATAAACATCACTTATATCATTGTCTTTGGTAATCTGTAGTAAAGCATTAGTATCACAAAATATTTTTTGAGTATTACGGCCCCAATCACGAGGGGCTAAGCCACAGTTGAAATCGCCACCCCACAATGCCAATTTCGAGGTGTGTAAATAGGGAGCTATATGTCTAAAAAGAGCAGAGCAGTCAGTCTTTTGTTGTGGAGCATAAACATTAATAACACGGTAAACACAACCATTAACAACCATATCAAGAAGCATGGCACGACCAGGGGAAATATCCAAAGTACGCAAAATTTTAACCGTTACCTCACAAAACAAAAAACCAAGCCAGTGCACTGTTCTTCTCCCAAAGACCAGAGCGAAACACCCCACCTCCAATCCTTTTCAGCCGCTTTTAGGTCAGATAAGGAATGCAACTGTGTGTCTTGTAACAGTATAACATTTCCTTTACTTTCCCTCAAGCTAGCGAAGGTAACCCTTCTCTTCAACTGTGATTTTATACTATTTACATTAATAGTAAGAAAGGTAACAATGCTGAGCATGATAAATGAGAAGAAAGCATCTTAGACATTAGCAGAAAATTACTGTAAGAGAAGAAACAACAAGAAAACCAAAGAAATAGTTTCATTTCCTTTTCTTCCATTTTTTTGGCCTCGGTTTTTCTCCAAGGCCTACATCTGATGTAGGTTCAGCATGTGAGGAGGTAACAGATGAGATATCTGAGTCAATACCATCATCATCCCCATCCTGTTCCAACAAAGGGGCATAAGGATTGTGTATGGAAACCAATAAAGGATTTGTAGAAGCTTGTTGTATATCTGGCATGGCCTTAGCAGCCTTAGATCTGGTTACCCTCTGAAAAGAAGAATCTTGTTGTAAAGCCGGAGGAGGCATGTTGACCTGATCAATAATAGGACCTGAAAATGAAGCAAGAGACATGTCTTGATCCACTAAAGCAGCAGTTGCAGGGGGAGGCTTTGGGGAGGGGCAGAAGGGTAGAAAATAGTACAGGGAGTGGTATCTACCAAAGCAGCAGCCGAAGCCATGGAATTTAAATGTGAAAGGTCTTTATCAGAGATGGGGGTGGTAGAAACATCCATAGGATCCTTAGGACGAGGACCAGCCACATTGTGTGGAAATGAAGTAGAAGGATGTGGCTGATGAAGTAAATCATGCAGTTTCTGTTTTTCTTTTTGTGCATTAGCTACAAAAACATCTTGTTCTGCTCAAATTGTGGATCCGTATCGTTATGGGATGCCCAGGAACAATTGCAAAAAGTGTGACCTTGTTCCTCACAAAGGTTACTCTTCAGAGGTCTTCTACAGTGAGCACTAACGTGCCCTAAGTCCCCACAAAGGCCACAGTTTTGCTGGTCACAAACACTGTTGAGGTGACCCATATTCCCACATTTGTAACAGACCCAGGGCTGACCCAGATAAAAAAACACCCCTCTATCCCATCCCAGAAAAAAACAGTTAGGGAGATGTTTAGTGAGGCCTTGCTCTAAATGCAAATCAAAGAGATAGCGCCATCCCCCGGTCCAAAGGTGTTCATCATCTAATATGGGTTCGGGTTGGCCTTTCACTGTACAGTGCTGTTGCAACCAGTATGTTATATCTGCAACATTAACCCCGTCATTGTGGAACAAGACAGTTATCTTCTTTGTGATTGGTTTGGTCAAAGGAATAGCCATAAATGGTTTCCATAAGGGCGTGTTTTTAAGGAGCTGAAACTGTTTCCAAAACCTTTCCAGCCCAACTGGATGTTTAAAACTGACATCAAAGATAGTATCTCCTGGCATATGAATCAGTGCATAGGTTTCATATGCAAAGAATTTCATACTACCCTTTAGGAGCTCAACGCCCAATGAAACAACGATTAGGAATTTCTGATAAAGGCCCCCTAAATTTGAGACGCACTGCATTACGTCTGGTTGCAGGTTCCGATAGCAGTCCAAAGGTAGCAGGAAATAATCATTCAGCCTCCCTAGTATGTCAAACTGTAGAAGGAGGTGGCTGCTGCTCAGAAACAGGCCTTGCAGTGACTGGTACTGAGGGGGGATTCGTTTGTGGAGCAACTACAGCTTGATTATCCTTAGCTGAAGTAAAAGGAGGGGGGTCAATCGAGTCAGGTAAATCCCCTTCAAGTCATTTTATGACTTGTAAGATAGGGTTTTGAGACAAAACTGGAGTGGGGTAGGCCTCTGACAGTGGGGCATCCTGACTTGGGGGGGGGTCAGAGAGTCAGGAACATAGTTCAATGCCGCATCCCAACATTCAGAGCCTGAAACAGAGCCCAATGGAAGCCCCGAGGGTCTGGAGGAACAAATGGGATCAGAAAAGTTAGCATACAGCCAAGTAACATTAGCGTTTTTTGACCCAACCAGCGGCCTCCAGTGCCGACGTTACCCATGGAGCAGGAGGCATAACAACAGCCTCATTTACGTCCACCTCTGTACAGCCAGTGGAAGTTGAAGAAGAATGTACAGCAGTCGGAGGATGTGGTATATCAGAGGTACAAGGGCTAAGTTTTCACTCATCTGAGGGATTCACACCATTAAGAGGGCGATCCATAGAAAGAGGTGTAACAGGAGGAGCTATAGCTGTTGTACTAGCAGTATGAGCCATATCGGTCCCATTTGTAATAGTCAAAGTGGTCTCAGCCGCATACTCTGAGACTTGTGTCATCTCTAAATCAAGATTTTCAGCTCCCATATCCATAGTACTCACAGTCCCAACAGGCGAAGTCGTACAACATGGGAGCTCACTCAGTGACTGCAGTTGTAATCCTGCCCGAAAGGGACTCGGAGAAGCAGACTCTCTGTCCAGAGAAACCGAGGACCGGGTAACATCCGGTTCCCATACAGCCTGTAAAGGCTCTGAGGACCACTCAGTTGCAAGCAATAAATGATTCCTTGTGTCCAGGAACCATCGTTCTTCTACCAAAAGCTGTTAACAGAGACATTCAGCAACTCTGGGACCAGGAAACGGTAAAACCGCATCCGATGCAAGTGGCAACTCAACCGGAGTGTGAACAGGTAAATCCGAAGCAGCATCACAAGGTAGGTCAGACACATCCATAACTTTGTTAGTCATAATGATCACACGGTAGAAAAGGAGGGCTGAGGAGGTGATCAACACCCCAGCCTCCCACATGTCTGTCCCCTCCAGCAGCGGCAAGCAGACTGCAGAAACTGACATTCTCACAGTGCCCTCCCACGAAGAGTAGGGGAATTTCCTCAGTGCCCTGGACAAATTTCCCCCCCATTCACTAAAAATACCGCCAACAGCTTAATCTGGTTCAAGGTCAGTTGGCTTTCATCTGTATCCCCCTCCTCTGGGGTTTGCCTAAAAATAGGCAGGATTTATCTAGTGTACTCACCCGGTCAACAAAAACTAAATAAATAAAAAAAAAAGTCTTGGCCAATTCTGGATTTTTTCTTACAGAAAAGCATCATTACTTTACCAGCATATTTAAAAGACATTGCTGATGCAATTAGGAAGTTGGAGGCAGTTACTTGGGAAGACAATATGACGTTAATGAGTGTAGATGTAGAATCATTATATACATCCATCTGATATGTGGATGGACTTCAGGCATATAGGTTCTTCCTTGAAAATTCAGTTTTCCATTAAGACATTCTGGTTGAGTTCAATCTGAGAGGGTTAGAATTTGTACTAGAACACACTGTTTTTGAATTTGAGGGTAACTGTTACTTACAGCAGTGTAGAACCACAGTGGGGGCCAGCATGGCCCCCAGTTATGCAAACCTACTAAGGTGATGGTGGGAAATAAGGTACATTTATAACCAAATGCACAATCCTTTGTTTAGACACATCCACACATGGTATAGATACATAAATGATTGTCTGTGTCTTTGGAAAGGTGATGTGAACTTGATCCCAGAATTCATTGATACGATCAACCACAGTGATTTAAATTTAAAATTTATGTTCATAAATAATAACAGTAATCAACACAATACCTGGCCAGAATATTTTCACAAAGTGCCATCGAAAACAGACTGCTACTAACTCTGTATTACATGCTGACAGTACCAACCCCCCTTAACTGAAGTACTCAATTTCATACAGTCAGCTTATACTACTAAGGAACATACTACTAAGGTGATGAAGGAGCCAGAAGGCTTGTAGGCCTGTGATTGCTTCTATTGAATTAATAACCACTAATTTTATGACCAGAAGGAATGAATTTATCTAGGCGTCGCTTAAATTCAAGTTTGATTTTGCTGATAACTTCCAAGGGGAGTTTATTCCAGGGTTTCACAATTCATAGTGTGAAGAAATATTTATGACCAAGCTGATTACATTTTTTATTGTATAACTGTAGTAAGATTGGAGAGACAGCTACATACTTTCGTGAATCCATGATGTTCAGTATCAAGGCTGTCTAATGGAGAGGTGATGAAGTCCTTAATGATACTTTCTAATAACTTGCAAATAGGGGATGTTAGACTGATTGGTCTCTAATTTTCACAGTTGTTTCTTAGTCCCTTTTTAGGGCTACAGGTAAGAACCTGCAACCCTCTTGCATTCACTCTTAAAAAATGGCTTATTGTGGAACTTCCTTTTTGGACTTTTGAGTGTATCCATCCAGCACTGCAAAATAGTGCACTTCCCTTCTGATTTTTGCTATTTGCTTCTCTGTCTTAAAGGCATCTGAAGTGAGGGGATATAAAGAAACTCAGGATATAAACTTAGGGCTGCAGATAAGAGCCTGCAGCCCTCTTGCACTGACTCTTAAAAAATGGTGTGTGTGTGTGTGTGTGTCTGTGTGTGTCTGTGTGTGTGTGTGAGACATAGGAAATTGGTAAATTCCACAACAGTCCTTGCCATGCAGTGCATTATTGTAATAATAAAATTGACCCAGTTGTGAAAAATACTAAAACACTAAATTAATAAATGTTTTTATTAATCAATACATAATGATGTGATGAATCCACCAGTTAATAAAATAGTCCTTAATTCAATTGTTCTGTGCAGATGAAAGTAGATTGTGTCACAAAAGTTGATTTTCATTTCTCCAAAACAGGTTCATGTCTACCTGATTCCAATACATGTGCTTTTAAGAACTACTTAAGCTATAAGCTAAAGCACTCAGAGTCAGATATTCAAAACTTTGCACTGGGTGCAAACTGTTTTTGCAGGGTTAGAGCCGGGTTAGCGTGGGTCCACTATATTCAAAAGGTCAGATAGGGCATGCAAACTGCATTAGCACCGGGCAACATTATAATATATGCAAGGGGCAAACTGAGGGGTGTGTGTACATGAATATTACCACCCAGGGAAAGGTAGTCTTAACTCTGGGCCAACCAGCTTTGCACGGCTTTGTGGCTTTGCACAGCTTTGCACAACTTTGGTGCGGCTTTGTGTGATCCTGACCAGTAAGTATGACACATAGAAATAAGCCAGACAGAGAGGAAACATGCTGCTTGCAGATGGCATCCCTATGATGTCGTCATCTGCCACAAGTCCCAGCCATGCTAGGCAGTAAGTGGTGATCCGGCTCCCAGTGGACACCATGGCAGTGCGACCATACATCACACACCTGCAGACCACCCTTCGGTGGACACCAACAGATGCCAGCACACACATGCAGCACCGTGGGCATGGAGGGTGTTGAGGGGGAGGGTGTACAAGTGGCCAGGCTGCTCCACAGACTGGGTGCAGCCACAAGGCTGGGACAAGGCAAGCAGTGAAAATGGGCCAGTTTTGGGGATACCTCAAAACTAGTGTTCCTGCCTGATGATATGTGCCCCCCCAGCCACATACCGCACATCTGTACAGACACCACAGCACACATAGCCAGCCATGTATATGTCACTGTGAGCATCCCATGCCAGTGGTGCAGCATCTGTGGGTCGAACAAAAGCATAACAGTAATGTCCACTGTCAGTAAACACCTGCAAGTTGGGCCTGTCACTGTGTATAGTGCAGTGGTCATCACTGCCCTACACACCATAGGCATTGCTGTGTCCCTCACAGTACTGGCCCCCTTGCTACTGTAGTGTCAGCTGTGCAGTGTAGCACAAACTACAGTTTGACAATTGCATGCAGCACCACCACCACCTGTGCCTGTGCTGTGTAGTCCCCTGGGGCACAATATTCTATGCTGTACTGTACAAATGTAGCCTGCAGCTACCACCATGCACTGCCATACTGACTTACAGGTGGAGCTGTGTGCAGACCCAGCCAGCCCCTGTACTTCCAGACTGACCTACAGGTGGAGCTGTGGGACCCTGCAATAGCACTGGGCAAATTGCATGCAAATCAGGTCATAATGAGATGCAAATCTGGATGTTTGCCCACAGACTACCTAAGTAGGCTCATTTGCATGTCACTTTTGAATATACAATGTTTTGCCCCAGGCAAACATGATTGCACCAGGCAAATGGCTTAGCTCCATGCTAAGCCTGCTCAAATGTGTTTCCACCGCGCAAACATTTCAGAAACATTGTACTTTTCTGCACAATGTAATATCACATGCACTGATGCTTGCAGCTTTACAGACTCCACTCCTTTGCTAGCACACACATTGCTTACATAGTTCACCTCTACCTTCCTTCACGTCGCTGTGAACTGGGATGCTGTTGTGGCTTGCACTTCCTGGTTGCTATATTCAGAGCTGTCTTATTCCCTGGACTATTTTTGCACTGCACTCCCCTCCCAGTTTGCCCAGCTTCCTTAACATGCTATTTTCAGCAGGTTTAGCTCCAGGGCTATCCCTTTTGAATATATCGGGCTATTGTTTGCGGGCTAATTTAGCATGCCTGGCAGTGCTAATTTAGCCCCGGGGCAAAGTTTTGAATATCTGGCCATTAGACTCTATTTTCTTTTCATACCCTGTTTCTTTTTTTCTCTTTCTTTCACCCATCCCAACAGGTCTGCATCTTTGTCAGAGCCTGGCAAAGACAGGCAGGAGAAGAAATTTGGTAACTAGGCAGTCACACACCAAGAGACATGGATTCCACACTGGGATGCCTACTTCGAGTGCAGGCTAGTAACAGGTTCTAATGGCATGGGACTCCGTTTTTAGATTTATAGGCTGGAAGATGTTCAGGCATTATCCAGAGAGCTGCTTGTTTTGTTGACTTTCAAGTGCTAGGGCTGTGAATCTCACTTCAAATTGCTGGTGGGGATAAAGGGAAGAACTGGTAGCTGTTGTTCATATTGGGGAGCCTGCAACACACATTTACAGGCCTACAGTAGGTGAAAAGATCAGAATGGTCCCTTTTCTCTAGCAAAGTAAATGTACACTTGTTGCAGGCAGGAATCCACCTTAATTGTAGCATCAGAGATAGGTAGCTGTAGCCTACTCCTGTGGCCTTAATATAACTGGGTTGTACTCCTACACATTTCTTTCCATTGCAGTTGATAGTGAGTAAAAAATCATGCCAGTATATTTATAATTATTGAGGTTGACTCTACATAGTCATTTATTTTAAAAAGTTTCCAATATTTATTTCTAATAATACTTTTTAGATTATTTTCTTATTAATAATTCAACGTCACATGTGTATATTCTTTCTTAGTTCCGTAATTAACTGAATGGCTAATGTTAGTTTTTGATACATTCTATGAACATACGAGCATACGAAAAGTCAGCGGAAACAGACCATGCGGTCTATTGAGGCTGCTCGATTGTGCAGCTAGCAACTCATCTTGCAGCTGCTCAGTGATGAAAGTGAACAGGAACACACAGGAACTCAATTCCTGTACCTTTTGTGCAGCAGGAACGGAGTTCCTGTACTTCTTCCCAATGACACTAGAACTGGAATTCTTAAACCAGCAACATAATGACAATTTCTGGGCCTGTGATCTGAAATCAGGGTTTCCATAGCAACATCTGACTTGTACAAAAATTCTGTTTTCCTAGAAATACTTCAATATCTCTAACTGAAGCTACTTGTGTCTAAACAAATAGATGTGTCTTAACACAGTTATCCTTCAGATAGAGGATTTTCATTCTGCATTTCATATTTGCCAGTGTCCGAGTTCCTGTACTTCTTGTCTACCACTTGCACCACTGCAGCTGCTACTCCCACCCGCCCTTTCCAGTATCACTGCCCCTCACCCTGTCCCACTCCCTTTTAAAGCTGCCCCCTGTCTTACAGGACACTATCTCATCTGGCAAGATGTTCCATTTGTTCACCATTCTCTCAGTAAAAAATTGCTTCCTCCTCTCCCTCCTGAATCGTCCCCCTTCCAGTCTCACCCCATGCTCCCTCGTGTCCCTCCCCTTTCGCATCTGGAAGAGCGAAGAGCCCTTCTGTTTTGGTCTTGTGTATCCCCTTCAGATACTTAAAGATCTTGATCATATCCCCCCTATCCCTCCTCTCCTCCAGTGAATACAAATTCATCTGCCCCAGCCTGTCCTCATAAGGCTTGCTCTCCAATTCCTGGATCATCATTGTGGCTCTTCGCTGCACCCCTTCTAGCAATCTGATGTCCTTCTTCAGGAGTGGGTGCCAGAACTGTTTGCAGTACTCAAGGTGGTGCCCTAACCAAAGACCTATACATGGGCAGGATAACCTCCCTTCTCCTGGTGGAGATCCTTCTTGCAATACACCACAGCATTTTGTTGGCTTTTGCCGCCATCCTCTTACACTGAGCAGAGATGTTCATACTCTCTGTAATGATCACCCCTAGGTACTTCTTCTCCATGGAGCTCCCCAACTGTACCCCATTCATGTGGTACTCCCTCTCCGGGTTCCTGGCTCTGAAGTGCAGGACCTTGCACTTCTTGGCACTGAACCCCAGTTGCCATGTTTCCGTCCACTCCTGCAGCTTGATCAGGTTCTCCTGTAATGCCTTCCACCCCTCCTCCTCATCAACCACAGCTCCCATCTTGGTATCATCTGTGAAAAGACTGATGTTGCTCCAGATCCCATGGGAGATACAGTATTTGCAAAAAAAGATCCTGAACAATACTTGTCCCTGCACCATTCCCTGTGGTACCCTGCTCGTCACCGCTCTTGTTGCTGACAGATCCCCCACCACCACCCTTTGCTGCCTTCCCCTTAGCCAGTTAGTGATCCATGTCACCATTTTGGGTCCCTTCCCCACATTTTCAAGTTTCACCCCCAACCTCCCATTTGGCACTGAGTCAAAGGCCTTGCTGAAGTCTAGGTATAAGTCATCCACTGCATGGCCCTTGTCCAGTTCCCTGTCCCCATATCACCCAGTCATAGTACTCCATGTGGTTTGTGTGGCATGATCTGCCTGATACAAATCCATGTTGTTGACAGTCCTGGAGACTGTTATTCTCCAAGAAGCCCACTAGCCTCTCTTTTAGAATGGTCTCCATGAGCTTTCTCACGATTAACGTGAGTCTCACTGGCCTATAATTTCTTGGTTCATCCTTTGGTCCACTGTTATGGATGGTCACCACATGGGCCAGTCTCCAGTCCTGTGGTACATATCCCGTGTCCAGGGATGTATTGAACAGGTCGGACACTGGCCCCACTAGGATCCTTGCAAATTCCCTTAGTACCCTAGGCAGAATGCCATCAGGTCCAGGAGCTTTATCCACCCTTAATTCCCTCAGCCCATCTAATACCCTGCTCTCTGTAATCCCTATATCTGTTGTTTCCTCCCCCTTCCCACCCACCTTGCCTTGGGAATCAGCCCCCCTTCTCCTATGTGAATACTGAACAGCAGTATTAGTTCAGTGCCTACGCCTGCCCTACCCCTTTCTCCACCCACCCTCTGTCTTTTTAATCCTCAACAACTGATCCTTTCTCCTCCTTCTCTCTCTCTGATGTAGCAGAAGAAGTCATTCTCCCCATTTTTGATTCCCTGTACCAGCCTTAGCTCCCTGACTGCCTTGGCCACCCTTACCAGTCTGGTAACCTCCCTGGACTTCTTCATGTACTTTTCCTTATCTTCTTCATGTACTTTTCCTTATCTTCCCCACTATCCAATTTCCTGAACTGATGAAATGCTACCCTCTTTGCCCTCACCTCCTCAATAACCTCCTGTGTTAGCTATCTGGGTTTCTTTGCCTTCCCTTCTTGCTTATCTTCCTGGTATCCAAATCCGTGGCCTCTGCCAGCTCTTCCTTTATAATGCCCCATTTCTGGTCAGCATCCATGTGTGATTGTATCATGCAAGGTGCCTGCTAAATATCTCCTCCATTTTCCTAAACTCTGCCCCCTTAAACTCTATCACCCTCGTACCCATGCCCCCTGCTTCCTTCTCCATACTGAGTGTGAACCATACCAAATAATGATCACTCCTAGCCAGTGGATCCTCCACTTTCAGATTCCTTACTGCTTCCCCATTATCCAGGACAAGTCCAACGTGATTCCTACCTGAGTCAGCTCCTAGACAAGCTGCATCAGGAAGCTGTCCTGGAGTGCATCTTAAAGAACCGCTGCCTTGCACTTGTGGTGGTTGGGGTGTCCTTCTCCACCCCAGGTAATTTGAAGTCTCCCACCACCACTGTGCTCCCCTTCCTGCAGACCCTCCTGATTTGTTCTGCTAATTCCTCATCCAGACCACTCTCCTGAGATGGTGGCCCATATACCACCCCTCATCCTCAGTGTCCTATCCTTAGCATCACGGGACTGCATCCATATTGCTTCCATCCTCCCCCCCTTCTCCCCTTCCTCCCTCATGCACTTTATCCTGTCCTTTACATAGATTGCCTAATAACAGTATGTTTGTGACCATTGGTGAGCTCCCTTAAATAATCAGCATGCACTATACTGCTTTAATGTGGTACTTCTGCCTTTTCTTCCACACATGCCCGACAGATTCTGGTGCAACGAGAGCATGGCAAGAGCTCTGAGTATTCTTTTACTCACTCTTACCACACTCGCATTGCTCTGAGGAACTGTATTGGCTCTGATCAGAGTTTGTTATTAATTAAGAATACTTCTGTATGTAATAAGAGTCTTGCTCCACAAAATCAGGACTCAATTAAATATTCCAAGATAATGACACAGAGCAGTTCCTTCAATATGCATCAGGTAACAAATACTAAAGCTTCATATATTAAGAATATGAGATTGTAGGTAACAGAATGTTTTTACTCTGTTGGTGGCAGCTACTTAATTTTTAGCCTTAATGGGAAGCACAGCACAGTACAGGCTATTGTACAGTTCAGGAAGCTGGATGTGAGCTTTTGTTGTTTAGTTTATCAAATGTGAATGATATGAAATGTGCATCACCTCTTGCAAATGAGACAGTCTGGGTGCTATAGTTAGATTATCATGGATCAGAGTACATCATAACAAAATCTAAGATGCAAAAAAAAAAACCAAATATAGATTTTGTTAATGTATTGTGCAAATGACATCTGAAGCATAGCCACCCACTCTTACAACATTTATTTTTGCTAGTACTTTCTCAAAATGTTTATTTATATTAGTTGAACCAGTTATTACTGCACTGATGCATTGTTAAGGTACAGGTGCTGATTCATATCACTATGTGTGATTCCTTTTGCAAATGAAAAATAGCAATTTACTTTCTATATGTAATAATGTCTTGCTCCACAAAATCTTGTACTTTATGGGTTCCTTCCAGTTGAAAAATGAAGAAGGAAGGGACCACTAAGACAAGATACTTTACCCAAGGTAAACAGACTATACAAACAAAAATAAGAAAAAACACCACCACATTGGAGAGACTTGTCAATACTTTCTTCATTACTGCTGGTTATGCCTATATTACTAGATGTGGATACAAGCAGACAATCTGAACAGATTGCCTATAAACATTTATATATACCTGTACTGTATCGGATGCATGTTCAGACTATAATACTTGGTGCCTTTCTTCTTTGTGTACCCATTTTCATACACGGCTTTGCACATATTGCTTTATGAGGCAGGATCATAACAAGGCTATGTTGAAATTTTGGTGTAAAAATATTAAAATAAAGCAAATTTCCAATATTTATACATCAAAATCATTGCCTGCAGCCCTATCCATCATGACCAGAGTTTGTTATTTATGGGGATGACATAAGCGGTCTTCCAGACATCAAGGATAAAGTTAGTAGATACACATTTTTCAAATAGTAGCCTCAGTGGGTGAGTGACGCAGTTGGCTAACATGTAAAGGAGATGTCCAGCAATTCTGTCTGGGCCTGTACAGGTTTTGCCTCTTAGGGCTGACAATTTATCTAGGATGTTGTCCTTGGCGATCAGTATTGGATCATCTGTTAGTCTTGTTTGTACAACCTCTTTCTGTTTTGACTGAACAATATCACAAAACTTAGTGTTCAAAACATTGGCCATTTCAGTGGATTCCTGTATCAGGTTATTATCAACTAATAATGGCCCAACTTGACAAACTGTTTTTTTCAGGGAATTAATATACAAATAAAAGGACTTACTAGTATTCTTATGGGCATTGTTAGTGAGATTATATTCCCATTTAGTCTTATCTTTTTTAATTCTATGTTTAAATTATTTTCTGAATTTTTAAATAGGATGCCCAATTATTTTGAGTACTTGATTTTAAGTAAATTGAATATTTTTTTGTTTGTTAATGATTTTGTTTAAGGAGTTGTCCAGCCATTTGGGATGGTGTTTTCAATTATTATTTTTAAGTTTAAAAGGGATGGAGTTGTCTATGTTATAGACATATAGCTTATTAGATTAAGAAGAAATTGTACAAAAACAGAATATTTTGAGACACAAGCAGCAGAGACAGAAAACAGATTCTTGTCACAGGGGTATGAAAGAGTTTTGCTAGAAAACCTTAAACTTTAAAACTAATTGCTAGAAAACCTAAGAGGAAGGTACTTATTTTAGAGAGGGATTCTTTGCTGCAACAAAATGCAGCAGAACAGTCTAATACATTTGGTTCTATCCTATTTATAACACAGTACAATGCAATAGCAGGGAAACTTGGGAATACTGTTCACAAGAACTGGAAGATATTAACAAGTGATGAGATGGTCCTTAATGTAGTAGGGGCCACACCAAGTGTTACGTTCAGTAGGGCTATGAATTTGAAAGATAAATTGGTTCATAGTAGACTACCCCAAAAAAATGTCTGAACAAACCAGAACATGGCTTCCAACAATATTGTTTGGTTTCTTTAAATGTTACCACTGTATTAGCTGCAAACATGCACAACCAGGGAAAACGTTCATGCACCCACAAGAACCCACTATCACAGTATAAATCAAAGAGTGCATCACATGTGATACATCATTTGTGGATGTGCGCTGTGGTGTCCATGTAATTTATTATACATTGGATGTACAGTTCGACCCTTAAAGAAACAAATCTAGGAACACATACATTCTATTGAAAATAAAAGAGAGGACACCCCTGTGGGTACCCATTTTGCCACCATGCTTGATTCTAAGGCCACTGCCATTAAATGTATGGACCTTGAACACTTGTTACCACTAGAAAAAGGTGGAAACAGAGCTAATGTCTTACTGAAAAGAGAATCCTATTGATTTTTTTTGTTGAATAGTGTGAAATCAAGAGGTTTAAATAATGAATGGGACATTAAGCCCTATCTAACCGAATGTTTCTCCCCTGAACTTTGAAGTCATAAGTTTGGAACCCTGAATATGTTAGCTTGTCTAAATATAAAAAACATAAAATGTTGAATGTTATGATGATTTACATATTTGTTTTGCTAAAAAATACTACCCATTGGATATGTGAAAGTCTTTTGATGGTTACCCTGAATTTTGTAATTGTATAATTATTAAGTAACAAATAACTTGTGAATTATGAATGTTGAACATATACTTTAGTGTTTTGAGATGCTGTGTTTTCCTTTATTTGCCTTCTTTAGGTCTCAGGGACTTGCATGTTTGAAGGTCACATCTATTGAATTAGACCAGACCATAAAGCCATGAAAATCTGCTGTTTTCGCAATAAGATCTAGGCTACAAATGTGCTTTGAAATTAAATAGCCAGATCTATTTTGCTTTTCTCTTGCTCTGCACCTCTGATCTCTTTTCTGTTTCTCTACTTTTTTTCTACTTGCTGAGCCTTGAAGGAGATTTTCTTTCACTGAAACAAAGTAAAAAAAAATAAAAAGAAAGAAAAATATATTGAACTTGTTTGAAAGCCCACAAGGTTCAAGTAGCTAGCACCATCATTATTGCTTTGTATATTTGTATAAAATTATAATGTGCAAGATAATATTACTTGTATACCTTTTTTTAAATGAATTCCCTTGAAAGAGTTAAATGTAATTAATGTAGCTCATGTTTATTAATGAGTGTATGGTACTTAAGTGGTAAAAGACCCCAGGACTTTACCACGCCCCATGATGAAGGGTTTCTTATACTCGAAGCGCTGGGGCTTTGTGTGCATGTCTGTTTGTCCATCTGGGGCACTGACTCATTTAAAATTGCAATAAAGCACTTAACAATTTGAATTATTGCAGACAGTGCTTCCTTTTCTGCTGAGTGATGGCGTTCTTGGAGTGTTAGCATGTATCAGAGGCTGATCACACAAAGTAAGACTCGAGTTTGTAGAATAAGTGCAGTCTCATTTGTACATACTGAACAAGCTATGGTATGCATTTTCCTGGGTATGTGCTGAGGCATGAGGCAGAACCAAAATTGTTCATGTAACCAAGATGGGTATATAATAGAGGCTTATCACACAAACATGACACAAGGTTTGCAGAATAACTGCAATCACAATTGTGCAATGTGAAACAGCCATGGTATGCTCTTTCCAGGGCATGCAGTAACGCACAAGCTGCTCATTTCCAAATCTGTCCTGGGAGATGGGTATGGAGTATAGTACAATAGGAAAAAATTAAATAGTAATTAACAATATTAAAAAAAATAATAGTCATATCCAGCAATACAGTTCATCAAAGCAACATAATTATAAATGTTGAAAATATACATATTTACAGAAATTATGCCTGTGAGATCCTTATTGGCAGCAGTTTACTGGTGGAACTGCAGTTTGTGTAACACCACTATCTTTGTTGCTCTGATGACATCATCCTCCAGCAACTTTGATGGAAAAATGGAGGAGAAACACAATGATAACTTCTGGGGTTGTAATTTTTTATTTACAAACCAGATTTGGACAGAAATAGGAGTGCTGGCAACCAGCGGAGGCGCACAACACTTACATATAATGAGGTAGGAAAATATTGCTGTGAAAAGATATGAGACTTCCCCTCGACTCATTTCTGGTTACTGAATTTTAACTAAGGCAAAGGTGATCACTCTGTGACTTTTCGGTATGTGCAGTACAATATGTAATATTTTATCATGTACCAGATCCACAGCAAAGGGAAATAACTGTGAGACACATGCCAATCATAATGAGAGAAGTCATTGTCGGCCATATAGTATGGTGACTCCAGAGTGTTTGAATGCAGCAACCAGGCATCATCAAAGACATATTTCATTGGAGTGGGAGTGATTGCTTACATTGTAAACCATGAAGTGCCATTACAGATGTTGTCCACCACAATGAAACATTACTTCTTACATGCTTTAGCTGCAGTGATCTCTCAGTCAATGTTGCTGATGCAGAGTGCATAATTATGGACATTTGCATGAAATTAGGATCCTACCTTGGCATCTGGACATCCATAATTGCAAGACATGTCAGTGTATTTAGGATCCAAATAAAAGGGTCTCCACAAGATGCAGAATACATAGATACAGATCAGGGCAGGTTAATGAGCAGGATGGTAAAAAGACATAAGTAGTAGCAAGGAGTACCAAAAGAACCCATAGCAAAATCTTGATAAATTAGTGCTGAAGAAAGTCATATTCAATCAGAAAGCCCATAAATATTCCAATGTTCAAAACAGAATTGTAAACATATGCAAATGTATCACAATTATAAATGTCCAGATTTCAAAGCAGGATCCTAACTTCATGGAAATTTCCTTAATAATAGCTGACATGTCCTAAAGGCATGGAACTATCCAGCAACTATAATGAATAATTAAAATGTACAGCAGGATGCAACATTTGTGCAAATGTCCATGATAATAGGTGAATAATGTCAATATGCATTACTCTCAGTGTGATTTTATCCCTCTGCCCTCCCCTGCATCCACTGTCTTTGTTTTCTCCCCTCTATCAGTGCACTGCACTGCACTTAATTGAAATTAAAGTTTAAAATAATTATATATTAGTAATGGTAGCACAACAACAAAATGACATAGCTACTGCAGCACAACAATGTCATTCTAGGTATGGATTTCTACTTAGAATAACGTTCTACCATACAATATAAAATTAATAGAGGGTGGGAAAACAGATACAATAATATGTGGCCAAAATTACAGAAAATATAGAACTATTACAGCACAACATGGAAAATTGTCACGCATGTGCATTCCAGAAACTTCTGTTCCTCGTCAAATGGCCACCACGGCAAGAGCTGTCCCAGGAAGAGAGCAGTGCTGAAAAAAAAAAAACACAACAGTAAACACATACTCATGAATTTATGGTTGTCCATACACTACAAAAGACTGTGTATGAGCAATCATACACAACAAGGCCTTTTTCTTAATCTTAAGATTTCCATGGTAACAAGACATCTCGAGCTGTACTGTCGGGCTCTCTTGTTACCACAGAAACCTCTCAATTGAAAAACAGCCTTGTTGTGTTTGATTTCTCATACACAATCCTTTATATAGTATATGGTTAGGTATTATTGTATGGATTTCCATGTACTCAAAATCCTTGTTGTGTATGGGCAAAAGTTGTGGCCATTTCAAAGGTCAAAACAAGTTGTTCTGCATTGTTCTATGGTCCTGACAAGTTTTACTGTACAGTTCAATGGTCAAACAGTTGATGTGTAGGTTATCTCCTGCTAAACCCCTCTCCACATAATAATTTATCTTTACTATAGTTACTTACTAGGAACGATGAAAGGTAGGTGGGAGAGGGGCAGATGGGTCCTGCTTAGTACTGTATATAAACTAAAATTATTTCTTCGTAAACAGTAAAACCAAAAGGCATACACTGTAAAACATTATTTACATGCAACAGGGTAATTACATTGAGGTTACATGTTTGCTGTATGCAGCTACATTGCATGTGTTTCCTGACTGGCCTGTAATTGCCAGCCATCTCCCTGCTTCCAGTTTTGTGAAGTGGGACTACATCTGCCCTTCTCCAGTCTTCTGGGACCTCTCCCATCTCCAGTGAGTGGTTGAATAGGGCGGTCAGAGGTGCAGCCAGCACCTCTCTGAGCTCCCTCAACATCCTTGGAGTATCCCATCAGGCCCCATTGTCTTGTCCACTTTCAAATTTGTGAGTGTCTTCAAGACTCTCCCCTCTGTAAATCCTTTGATGCCCTGACACTTATCTGTGGCCCCTCTCTTTCCCTTTCCTCCACGAACACTGAACAAAAGTATTCATTCAGGATGTCTGCTTTTTCGTTTTCCCCTTCCACATATGCCCCCTTCCCTCCTTAGTTTTACAGTCCTTCTCCTGGTCTTTCTCCTTTCAATAACATACCTGAAAATGTCTTGCCTCCTTTCTTTATCACCTGGGCTATTTTCTCCTCTATTTGTGCCTTTGTGCTCCTGATAGCTTTCAGTGCCTCCTTCTGCTTCTCATGATACACCTCACTGTCCTTTTTGCTTTGTGCCTCCTTATATCTCTTAAATGTTAACTTGTTTGCCTGACACAGAGGTTTATTGCCCTCATTATGCTTGCTTTTAGTCCTGTCCATTGTTCCATCACCCCACATAAATCCTTTCCCCCTGCCAGTGCATCCCCGAGTCATATCCCCATCTTTGTAAAATTTGCCTTCTTAAAGTCCAGGACCCTTGCTTTTGTGTGGTTCAATTCAGCTACAGTTCCTATATTGAACCACACTGCATGGTGATTGCTGGTCCCCAGGTGGCTGACCACTATGGAGTTTGCAACACTGTACTTATTTTTGAGGACATGATCCAATATTGCTCCCCCATGAGTTGTTTTTTTTCTTAGTTGCCTGAGAAACACCCCCTGCAGGGAGTCCAGGATGTCCATGCTCCTAGCTGAAGCTGCAGCTGGGATACTCCAATTTACATCTGGCAGACAGAAGTCCCCCACCAGCAGCACAACCCCCTTATTTGCCATGTTTTGAATGGCTTTCACTAGATCCTTATCCATCCCCACCCTGTGCTGGAAGTTTGTAGATCACATTTGAATAACAACTCCATGCCCCATCTCTAGGGTGACCCACAGTACCCCTCCCTGTGTTCCCAGACCAGCTCCAAGATCCAGGACAAGTGCCAGCAGCAGAAGCAGACAAAGAAAGGTTTCAGGTAGATAAGAGTTTTACAAAGGTTGAGCGGGGTGCCAGCAGACCTGAGTTTGATGCTGTGTCTACAGCCTCCTTGTTTAAAATTGAATGACTGAATAAGGTACAGGGTCATAATGTTGTAAGACATTACAGCAGAGCAATATACTGCACTGCCAATGCAGTGCGGTATATTGCCATATTGCTTGCTGTATGTCTTGAGGGGGGTTTGACCCCCACACCACTCATTACAGGGGGCTGCAATCCCCGAACCCCTCCAACAAAAATAATCAACTCTGAAGGGGGTTAACACAATCGCACAAAGTGCAAAAAATAAAAAAATTTCTTGCGTCTGGGACCGGGACTCGAAACACGGTCCACAGACACACTGCCTCCCTTGCTGCCTGTGGCTCATACTGTTGAGCCATGGCAGCTGCTCGCCAGCCCCTCCTTCCAGCAGAAGTCTTATCCTCTGCCTGGGAGCAGTAAGGGAGTGCACTACCAAGCATACACCCTTTTGCAGTTTTGCAACCTCTTGCTCTTCCTGACTGCGCTGTTCCTGTTGTGCAATTTTGACATGCACTATAGACCATATGAGACAGTGACCCGGTAGGCTGAATAAAAGGGGAGATAATGTTCTGGGGGCTGGGCAGGCTGAGGTGGGAACTGTGAGAATCTCCCTGTAAAGCAGCCAAGAGGATGGCTGGGCTGGATGATACAAAAAAAAAGAAAGGAAAGGATGACCACAAGAAAAGCAAAATAAAAGAGGGACAGGATGGGGGAGAGCCTTCTTTCTTTAGTGCTTTCTAGTTCAGCTCGTTGTTTCTTAGTGCATCAGTTTGGGGATCAAGCCCAGTATGGTTGCTGAGTGACATGCAGCCTACAGGGTGGTTAGTTGTTTTAAAAGTAAAAAAAGTAAAAAAGTAAGAAAAGTATGTCTCTTTGCAGTTTACACAAAGATCTGCAACAAGGTTAATACAGAAGGTGGGGTGGAGAGGATGCAAAGGGACTTGGCAAGGTTGGAGGAATGGTCAAATATATGGCAGCTTAGATTCAATGCAAAGAAGTGCAAAGTAATGCACCTGGGAAACAAAAATCTAGGGGAAGAGTACACAATGGGGGGTGAGATAATAACAACCACAGAAATGGAAAGGGACCCAGGGGTAGTCATATCAGATGACCTTAAGGTGGGCAAGCAATGTGATAAGGCAGTAAGAAGAGCTGGTGGGATACTGGGATGCATAGGGAGAGGCATCACCAGTAGAAAACAGGAAGATTTTATCCCTTTGTACAGACAGTTGGTGAGACCCCATCTGGAGTTCTGCATTCAGTTCTGGAGACCCCATCTCTGCAAGGACATAGACAGGATGGAGGCTGTCTAGAGGAGGGAAACTAAAATGGTGCAGGGTCTGCACCAGAAGACATACGAAGAGAGATTAAAGAAGCTTAATATGTATACACTCGAGGAGAGGAGGGAGAGGGGAGACATGATATAAACATTCAAGTACATCAAGGGAATCAACAGAGTCCAAGATGGTAGCATCTTTCAGAAAAAGAGATGTGCAAGAACAAGGGGCACAATTTGAAGATAGAGGGGGGATGGCTCAAAGGTAATGTGAGGAAGTATTTTTTCATGGACAGGATTGTGGATACATGGAACAGCCTTGCTGAGGAGGTAGTGAACTCAAAAACAGTGGAGGAATTCAAGAATGCATGGTACAGACATAAGGCAATTCTATTGGGGGGGTAGGAGGAAGTAGGCTGTTGGTTAACTAGGATCTGCAGCCTATGCATTAGGTAGGGAAATGGGCAGACTAGGTGGGCCAAGCAGTCCTTATCTGCCATCAAATTCTATATTTCTACGTTAAAAAGTAACTGAATCAGTCTGGGTGTGTGGTCGGAGAATACTAACTGCCATGTGGCACCCTCCGCCTCATGTCAGACACCGGTCTCTGGCACGTAACAATCAGTAGAAAGTGAATTAAAGTGTTTTCCTTTCTTCCATTGCTTGCCACTACAATACTATGTTTTTTCTTTTGCCCTTTTCTTAATTTGTAAGCAGTTGGAGGAAGTTGTTGTAGTGAGTTGGGTCCAGCCTGGATACACAAACAGAAAATGCCATCCACTATGTGGCCACCACTTTGCCTCTCATATTCTACAGCCTTTCACTTATGTTTCAATCAGCAGGATTTCCAAAGGAAAAAAAAGCAACAAATATGTGTATCTCCAAACAGCAGAAAACTCTTCCTGCATGCTTGGTCAAATAATTCAAAAAAGCCAATGCCAGTCAATGTAGTGGCACCCTACCCACCCACAGTTTCAGACACCGGTCCCCAACAGTTACAATCAATAAAAAGTGCATTACTGGTAGTGGTTTTGCTTCTTTCCACTTCTTGCCACAGCAGTACTGTATTTCTTTTTCTTTTTTTGCCCTTGTTCGTAACTTGCATGCACTCAAAGAAAGCTGTTGTGGTAAATTGGGTCCAGCTCGCCAAAGCATACACAGTTAATTCTGATGAAGCAGATTCTCAAGAAAACTAAAATGTGTTGCTGCTTGGAAACTGTCTTTTGATGCCAGGATTGTCTTGATGGCCAGGCCTTCTAATCTGATATACAGAAAGTGAGTAAGGGCTCTTATATACTAGGAAAGCTGCCTTTAAATAGGTGGTAAATGAGAGAAATTAAAAGGCAGTATGGACATAAAGGTTGTAAAAGAGCTACTGAGTATGTCCTACCTGTTTTAAATGTCACAGTGTCTATTTAGATTTTGCTGTATACATTTATTTCTTGAATACACTAATGTCCCCTCCACCCATGGGTTTCCCAGCAGCACAGCACAGCAATCTTCCTTGGTTTCATTCAGTGTCAGTATCTAAAATGTAATGCCGTTCACAGCATTAGATGTATTTTCCCTCCTGGCTTCAGTTTGCCAGGCTGCCGGCAGTGAAAGCTTTTGTTCCAGCCCAGGCACGCAGTTGGAGAACATCAATTGCCACATGCCCCCCATTCTAGCTTTCCACCACAGTACATTATTCACTTTAAAAGCGAGTTGAAGCTAGGGTCATTGAATGGGATAATTAGCTCAGCTCAGTGCCGGAATTTATTATGTGTTGGAATTTCTGAACAGATTGATCTCCAGAATTTATTTGTTGTGCCCGTTCAGGTTTTTGCTTAATACACACAAAAACACAATCTTTCAGATTCAGATAGTATTGATGCCAGTAACAGGTCACATGAGAGGCAGTATAGTGTAGTGGTTAAAAGCACTGAACTGCTAACTGGAGAACTGGGTTTGAATCCCACAGCCATCACTTGCATACTGTGTAACCATGAGTGAGTCACTTAATTTCCCTGTAATGCCAGGACACATCTGGAAACAAGCCTCGGCTTAGCGTTTCCTTTCTGACCAAAAGTTATGAATGAATAAATAAAAAATAAAGTGCTGGCAATCAGCATACAGCACACTTATATAAATGCGTTTTAATAAATCTAGGAAGGCAGGTGCGTCATCACCAATGCTGTGCCTTGATAGTCAGCAGGGATGCATCTTGTTGAGCATATACTGGGAAAGTTTATTAGAATGTAGTCCAAAAGCTTCAGATTAGGTCAGTTCTTGGGGTTGCAGCTTAACATAAAATGGTGTTAGATGTGAGTAGTAAAAAAAAAAAAAGTTACAGATTCAATCCTTAGGGCAAAAAGAGGGCAGGCAGGAGTGGATAGATGAGGAAGGGAGGCATTAGCTGGTAAAATCAATCAGCTGTTCATAGAAATATGGTATTACAAGACAGTTTACCTGGTGGTGTGATTCAGGTGGAAGCCTGAACAGCATACAAGGTGCAGGTGTGTGGTTCTGTTCTTTTTTTCCAGCTCGAGATCCAACATGGCAGATGCAAGGCCCAGAATGAGCACTGAGTTTGAGAAACAGCTGACAGCCCTGGCAAGGCAGAGAGGAAGAGGATGGTGGAATGTGGTTCTCAGCTACCCCAGTGGGCCCAGTCCAGCGGGGGGGGGGAGAGGGATCATAGCATGGAACCATTTATACCAGTCCAGGAATCTCCGGCAGTGGTGCAGACAAGGGCCAGTTGGGGACAGGTAAGCAGGACCAAAATAAAACACCCAATGTCTGCACAACCTCAGTCAGGTAGGCTTGATTTTGATCAAATGACTAATGAGGAATTGCAGGAACTGTTTGTGCAGACCTTCTGGGTCCACATACCAGGGTCAGGGGTGCCACCACCCAAAAGGCCACAAAAATCAAGGGAAGGGGCACCATGGCTTGGGGGACCAGGGGCAGCATCACAGCCATGGCTGGCAGGACTTGATATGCAGGCCCTGTGGCCCCACTGGCACCAGCATTACCCCTTGCTTTGTGCAACCTGCATCTGAGGTTGCAGTTACCAGCCCCAGGGATGAGACTCTTGCTGACACAGACTCCAGTGCCTCTGTTTCTGCATCTGGCATCTCAACTTCTGTACCTGTCCCAATCCCATTGTGACTGTTTCTGGACCCTCAGCGGGTCCTAGCTCCTTTCCTGGCAGGTCCTCTCTGGGCCTCACTACTGCCATTATGGTCTGTGCAGGTGCTGGTATGGGGGTCTCCCTTGGGTAGGCCATGTCTAGCCCCAGTGGCACCACTGCTCATACCCCAGCCAGGCTTGCCCATCCCCCTCTGCAACTTCTGCCTGCCCCACAACCTGGCAATCCTCCATGTCCTGGGGGACCAAGTCTCTAGCCTCAGCTGGTGGCTCCACCCTGTACTCCATTAATGTTGGAGGAAAAGTTGAACAAGTTATTGACTGTGATGGCAGAAAAGGAGAAAAAGCAGCCTGATGCACCTGGGAGAGATGGGGATAGGGGGCTGGACTGTCAGGTCCAGGGGATATGGGGCAGCAGCAGGTTGTGCAGATGGCCTAGGGGTACTACGTAGCTATTGCTGAACTAATGGGATCTCACCTGCTGGAGGAGGTTTGGAAGCAGACTGTGAGAGGGGAGTTCACAGAATCTTCAACAATATGCAACAGGCCAAAAGAACCAGAGGTAGGAAAGGACTTGGACAAGGACAAAGAAAAAGGTGATGGGGTAGAATGGAAGTGTAAGGTAGTCATGCAATGCAACTGGGAGAACTGACAGGTGGGAATTGCCATCTATGCCAGTTTGCTACTGGAACTGAGTCTACAAAAGGCACACGGTCTGTGGAGTTACTACAGCAGTACCATGGCAATGCATGTGTCGAAAGGGGGTTAGGGATGATTAGAATATGATAAGGAGTTTCAGAAGAGGAAGCAGAATGACACCGAAAGGGTCTGGGGAACAGAAACTCTAATGCAAATTATCACTTAGGCAACATCAGCCTTAAAACAGTAACAAAGGAGAAGGATCTTGGGATCACAGTCTCATAGGACCTTCAATTTGGGGCACATTGCACAAATATTAGCAGGAAAGCAAGCAGTGTGATAAACTGCATTCTGAAACACATCTCTAGTAGAAATAGCATGGTCCTAGTCCCCCTTTATGGGTCTTTGGTGAGACCCTTTTTGGAGTATGGAGCCAAGGTCTGGTCACCACACCAGAAATGGGATATTACCAAACTGGAAAACATATAGAAAAGGGCTACAAGCTCAATAAGTGGGATGAAAACAAAAAACTATACCACTAGATTGAAGAAACTTAACATATTCACATTGGAATACAGGAGGGTAAGAGGGGACATGTGCTTGCTCTTTACAGCACTCACAGATCACAAGCTGTTTGAGATTGAAGCTGGGAGTGGAAATGAGGGAAAACTTCACAATACTAGGGCACTTCCACTACGTTAAAAGGGGAAATTTGCAGAACATGGTGCAGGAAGATGTGGTTCAATCAGTGGATAATTCCAATATGGAACACACTACCAGAGGAGTAGTGGGATGTTCATCCTTGGAAGTTTTTAAACTTCGTCTTGATAAGCTGTATCTATTAGATCAGCTTTAGTATTGGATGGTGAGCACTATGGATGAAAGTCCCCTTTGCTATGTATACTCCCTATGTAACCTGTGTGGGGGCATTGGATCCTCTGTGTCTGTGGGCCATAGAAGTTGGCGGGGGTGGTGGAATACAACATTGAGACAGTGGCTTCCTGATCTGACATTCTCAGTCTTTAAGGCAGGGATTCATAACAGAGAGTAGTGGTTCAGTAGCAGGGAACCCAGGAAGGGAAGGGAGGGGGGATAGTGTTACCACTACAACCATGGGACATACAAGGTGAAAGCCTGTAAATACAGGCATGAGTGCTTTGCCTGTGGAAATAACCACCCCTTTGTGCAATGTACAAAAGGGACTTGCCTGCAGCCCTTTTGAAAAGGACAGGGCAAACTTTTTAACCTCAAAAAAGGTGAAGCACATTGAACATTGGTTACAGAGATGCCTGGATCAGCAGGCTGCCCAGCCACTGGCAAGGGGTTTTACACAGAGCTTCAGGATCCCATACAGAGGTACTTGCAAAGGCTTCGAGGTGGAGAAGCTCAAATCTGCTAAGGACTGGCTGGACATAATTAAGACAAAATTGGAGAAAGAGGTAGCACTAGGCAGGGTTAGTGGGCCTTTTGACCAGCCCCCTTATACTCACCTTCAAGTGTCACCCATAAGCCTAGCGCCAAAGAGGGCTTTGGGGGAGCATTGGTTAATAAATCAGTTGTCATATCCAAAGGGTGATTTAGTCAATCACCACATTGATCTGGAAGACATGACAGTGTGATATGTGTTGTTTTATGTGGCAGTTAAGCTGGTGGAAGGATTGGAAAAAGGGCTCTATTAGACAAGTCCGGCAATGAATCTGCCTTTCAATTGTTGCATGTACACCCTCAGGACAGAGATCTGTTGGGCCTGAAGTTCGAGGGCAAGTGTTTTATATATATATATATATATATATATATATATATATTTATTTATTTATGTATGTATCGAGATTACCTTTGAGTCAAGGACTCATTTACAAAGGTTCCACATCAGAGATAGTTACAGAGACAGCAATTACAACAAAACAGAACAGTTTACAGTTTACAACAGTCTATGGAGTATAACAACATACCAACCATAGGTAGGCAACATAGATTAAAATGTTTCATTGAGGTATAGAGAGAGCAATAACATAACACCATGCAGACATGCATATCCAGGTAATTCTCGGAACACCTGGAAGGGGAGTTGAGAATGGGAGGGAGCAGGCGGGAGGAGGTCCATTGTCAGAAGCATAAATGGAAGGGGAGTAAAGGGGGGATTAAAGATGGAGGTTAAAAACAGTTGCAGGGACTGGCTGCATGGAGGTGTTCCTTTAGGGCAGTCTTAAATGCTCCAAGTCTTTTAGTGGAGACAAGAGAGCTAGGAAGAGAGTTCTTCCAAGTAGGGGCATGATACAAGAAGGACTGCTGGAAGAGGGAGATACAGCCTCTGGGGACTTGAAGGAGAGATCTGGTGGAGCTGCAAGTATTTCTAATGGCCAGGGCTGGCCCGATGAGTTTCTCCAGACTGGGGGAAGGAGGGGCTAGGCCGAGGGCAATTTTTTTGGCCATTAGGCAGGTTTGGAATTTTAGTTTATTATCAACGTTATGCCAATTAGTCATGCTGTACAATGTACAGGTGTGAGTGGTACGGTCACATTCAAGGGTGAGGCAACAGGCTTTGTTTAGAGACACTCTCAGCCTGCTAAGGGAGGTGGTGTCTGCTGCTCCATAGATTAGTATCCTGTAATTGAGCAGTGAGAGAACAGAGGAAGAGACGGCAAATCTGGAGGGCATCGGGGTAAGGCAGTGTTTGTACTGGTGCAATAAGCCAATTCTAGTGTTAATTGCTGAGGAGAGGAGGTGGATGTGCTGGTGAAATGTAAGGGAGGAGTCCAGAGAGATGCCTAGGTATCTGAAGGTGTTTACTGGTTCAAGTAGGGTCCTATTGATGGTGACGATAGTGGGATGTATATTTCTTAGGGGGTTTTGTTGATGGGATAAGGTCATGACCTTTGTTTTCTTGTAGTTTAGTACATGTCTCTGGTTAGTGAACCTTTGTTCGTCTTCTGAGAATGCAATTTGAAGTGAGTATTTGAAGGTTGGCTAGATTGGAGTGTGACGTGTAGAGGACACTGGCATTGGCATATAGCAGCAAATTACTGGAGCACGCAGAGGGGAGGGAATTGAGGTAGAGGCTAAAGAAGAGAGGGCCCAAGATGGATCCCTGTAGTACCCCGGACCTAACGGGAAGGCTAGAGATCTGCCTGTGAGGTAGTCAGCGAACCAGTGAGTCACATCCTGAGAGAGACCTAGTGTTGGACGGGTGGTTAGAAGCAGGTCATGGTTGACTGTGTCAAAGGCCTTTGATAAGTCCACATAAACTGCTCCAGCTAGTTGTCCTTTGTCAAGGGCAGAGTGAAGGTGAGAGAAGAATTCCAGTAGGGCTGTGTTAATGCTGTGCCCTTTGCAGAATCCATGTTGCTCCTTACAGAGAATATTGTATTTGGAGAGGTACTCAGTGAGCTGGTCTGACACTGTTTGTCCAAGGGCCTTGGAGAGAAGTGGGGGAGGATGGATATGGGCAAATAATCGCCAGGTGCTGTGGCATCTCCTTCTTTTTGTATGGGGGTAATGGAGGCAGCTTTCCAGTGGGTGGGGAATATACCAAGGCATAGGGAGCGATTGAGGATGAGTGTGAGTGGGGAAAGCACTTCTTGGAGGGTGAGTTGGAGCAGTTTGAGGTCCAGTGTGTCACTGCTGAACCTAGAGCTACCTATAGCTTTTAGTATGTATGGTGCAGCTGCCTGAGAGGATATGGTCTTAAGGCAAGTGGGAGGTTCGGGGGTGGGGAGGAGGAGGGAGAGACAGGGGGTCAAAAAAGTTAGCAGGAAGGATGTGGATTAAGTCAGAGAAAGAGTAATTAAGGGCATCAGCAGTAAGTTTGGGGTCCGAGGTGGTGGTACCACTGACTTCTAAAAGTGAGGGAAGGGTCCTGGTCTTACTGCTGAGTTCTCTGATGTTGTTCCAGAACTGGTGAATGGTGCCCCAGGAGGATGCAAGAGACATTTGGTAGTGGGATGCTTTGGCTTTACATGTGGCTCAGGTGCATTTGTTCCTTGCCTCATGATATCTTTGCCTGTCAGTAGGCTTGTCCGTGTTGATGGCAATCTGCCATAGGGCATCACGGTGGTGCATCATATCTAGGAGTTGTTGAGAGATCCAGGGGGCTGGGTTACTGTTGGTCAGGGATTTAGTATGGGGGGGCAAACTTTTCACAGGTAGTGTTAAAGGCTAGGATGAAAAGTTCAAGGGCTATGTCACCGTCTGGTGCAGAAAAATTGGGGGACCAGTCCCATTGCCTGAGATGGAGCTTTAGGTGCTCTAGTTTGTCGCGTTTTAGGCTATGAAGGTAAATGAACTTGGGGGGTTGGGGGTTTTACAGGCCCAAGTGAAGAGGACTGAAGAGTGGTCACTGATTGTATTGGGGAGGACAGTAACAGAGGAGATCCTATTTGAGCGGTTCGTAAAAATTAGGTCAAGTAGGGTTGAAGAGCCAATGGTTGGGTTATGGTGGGTCAGGGTATTGACAACCTGAGTTAGATCCAGGGTGGCAGTGGCATCCTGGAAGAGGGTGGCATCCTTAGCAATCCAATTAATATTGAAATCTCCCATGATATTACGCTCATGATTCGACGGTAGGAGAGAGAGGTTGCTCAAGAGGGAGTGGGAGGCTAGTTTTTGGTTCCTAGGGGGGGATATTGGCCGTGGTAATGAAGAGTGGGGTGGCTGAGGTACTGGAGGAAGCTTTTATAGTAAGGGCCTGTGTGCCATGTTCAGGCTGGGGAGTTGGAAGAGGTTGTGCAGTTATGCCCACAATTGCATGCTGATTGGTTGTGTGGTGGATCATGCAGTATTTGGACAATTCAGCTCCTTTCTGCATTATCCCACTACCCAGATGACTGGAAGAATGGAACTCATCTACTACCTGTGCAATTTTTTGTTTGTGGGTAAAGCAGGGATGAATAAGTGCACGCAGTTGATGGGTGCATTTCTGTCCATGTGTGAAGACTTGGGGGTTCCAATAGCCCACAAAAAACAGAGAGGCCGAGTACTTGCTTATCTTTCTTGGGTATTGAAACAGACATGGTCACCATGGAGTTCCACCTTCTGGCAAAGAAGAACAGTGCATTTCATTGGCTATTGCAGAAGGTGGTGCAGGCATGCAAGCCCACCCAGAAAGAGCTGCAGCAACTCACGGGGCATTTGAATTTTGCATGCAAGGTCATGCCGATGCGGAGACCCTTCCTACCCGGACTTTCCAAGTGTGGTGTAAGCTGCAGCAAGCCCCATCACAGGCTTTGAGCTATTAAGGCCATGCATGATGACCTCCAGGTATGGATAACCTTCTTGTCATAGAAACATAACATAGAAACATAGAATTTGACAGCAGATAAGGACTGCTTGGCCCACCCCCTCTGCCCATTTCCCTACCTGATGGATAAGCTGCAGGTTCTAGTTAATCAACAGCTTACTTCCTTCTACCCCCCACTAGAATTGCCTTATGTCTGTCCCATGCATTCTTATATTCTCCCACTGTTCCTGACTCCACAGCCTCATCAAGAAGGCTGTTCCATGCAACCACAACCCTCTCTGTGAAAAAATACTTTCTAACATTACCTCGGAGCCGTTCCCCCCTTTATCTTTAAATTGTGCCCCCTTGTTCTTGCACATCTCTTTTTCTGAAAGGTACTACCCTCTTGTACTTTGTTAATTTCCTTGAGATACTTGAAAGTTTCTATCATGTCCCCCCTCTCCCTCCTTTCCTCAAGGGTATACATATTAAGCTGCTTTAGTCTCTTCTCGTATGTCTTCTGGTGCAGACCCTGCACCATTCTGGTTGCCCTTCTCTGAACAGCCTCCACCCTGCCTATGTCTTTGCAGAGATGGGGTCTCCAGAACTGCACGCAGTACTCCAGATGGGGTCTCACCAACTGTCAGTACAGAAGGATAACAACTTCCTGTGTTCTACTGTTGATGACTCTCCCTATGCATCCCAGTATCCCCCCAGCCCTCCTTACTGCCGTCTCACATTGCTTGCCCACCTTTAGGTCATCTGATACAATTACTCCTAGGTCTTTTTCAATTTTTGTTGTTGTTATTATCTCACCCCCCATAGTGTACTCTTCCCCTGGGTTTTTGTTTCCAGATGCATTACCTTGCGCTTATTTGCATTGAATCTGAGCTGCCATATATTTGACCATTCCTCCAACCTTGCCAAGTCCCTTTTCATCCTTTCCACCCCACCTTGTATATCAACCCTGTTGCAGATCTTTGTGTCATCTTCAAAGAGACATACTTTTCCTTCCAGGTGCTCTCCAATGTCACCTATAAAGACATTAAAGAGGACCAATCCCAGTACCGAACCCTGTGGTACCTCACTAATTACCCTCCTTTCTTCACTGTGGACTCCATTTACTATTACCCTTTACATCCTGTTGTCCAGCCAGTTTTTTATCCAGGCTACCACCTTGTTACCCACTCCAAGGCTGGCTAACTTATATATTAATTTTTTATGTGAGACTGTGTCAAATGCCTTGCTAAAATCTAGGTAGGCCATATCCACACCCCTCCCTGGTCTACTACTTTGGTCACCCAGTCAAAGAAGTCTATTAGGTTCATCTGACATGACCTTCCTGCTGTGAAAACATGCTGCCTTTAGTCCTGTGCCCCACTGGCCTCTAGGTACTCAACAATTCTTTCCTTCAGAAGAGATTACATCATTTTCCCTACAACTGAGGTCAAACTAACTAGTCTGTAGTTTCCTGACTGTGCCCTGCTCCCACTTTTGTGAAGTGGAATTACATCTGCCCTCCTCCAGTCCTCAGGTACCACCCCATCCTCCCATGATTTGTTAAAGAGAGTAGTCAGTGGCGTTACTAGTTCTACCCTTAGTTCTTTTAGAATTCTGGGGTGAATCCCATCAGGACCCATTGCTTTGTCCACCCTCAGTTTCAAGAGTTCTTTCAAAACCCTTTCTTCTGTGACTGGAGTGGAATCAATCCCCCTATTCAGAATGTTTCTCTTTTTTGGTTTAGATACCTCCCCTTCCTCTTCCATTGTGTATACTGAGCAGAAATATGCACTCAGTATCCTTGCTTTTTTACTGTCACCCTCTGCCCACATTCCCTCCCCTTTATTAAGTCTCTGTACCCCTCCCTTGGTCTTTCTTCACTCCCTAATGTACCTATAAAAGGTTTTATTCCCCTTCTTAACAGAGTTGGCTATCTTTTCCTCAGTTTGCTTTAATGGGGTGGCTATTTTGCTTGCAGGGGTGACAAACCAAGAGCTGGAGCTCTACATGGATGCATCCAGTGGCTGGGACTTCAGGACTTACTTTCAGAGGGCCTGGTATACAAGCCCATGGCTATAGGAGGGGTAGAGGTGGGCTTCCTTTTCCAGGTTACACTCCTTGAATTCTTTTCCGTCATGGTGGTGCTATTGATTTGGGGGGAGCAATTTTGTAACAAAATGGGTGATTTTCAGGTGAGATATCATGGGGGTAGTTCACAGTATTAATGGGCAATTGGGGGGAAGGGCCCTATGGGAAACCTGATGAGGGTTTTCATTCTTAGATGTCTGATATTAAATGTCCAGTTCAGGGCAATGTATGTACCAGGTGTTGACAATGAAGTGGCCAAAGCTCTTTCTTGTTTACAGTGGGAGAGGTTTTAAGAACTGACACCAGAAGCAGAGATGTGCCCCAGGGAAGTCCTGCCCTATCTTTGGAATTTGGCGATCCAGAACAATGGGAGTTAATAAAGCACATGCTAGAGCCCAGCACAATGGCTGCATATCAAAGGGTTGCAGACACCTTTCTCTGGGTAAGGGGCAGCTAGCCTGGGAAGCTGCCTGACTGGTACCAGAGGACAAGCTGTGTGTGTACCTTCTCTACATGAAATGCCAGGGATCAGCACTGGCAACTGTGGGCTGGCATTTTGCAGTGATTGCCTGGTTTTTTGAAGCAACAGGATTAAGGGACACAACGCTGTCCTTTTGTATGTTTAAGATGGGTGGGCCCAAGGAGACCTCAAAAAGGAGGATGCTTGGTGCCCTATTGGCCCAGTGTTACTGGTAAAAATTATGGCAGTCTTATCCAATGTGTATTCATCAGCTTCACATGCACAGTTGTTCCAGATAGCATTTTTGTGACTTTTTCCAGGGCTTTCAGGCTGTCCGATATCACCCAGTCTAGCAAATCAGTGGCCTTTCCTGTGGCATTTGGTGATGATGGCATGGTGGTGACCACAGAGGGGTGTTTGTTCACTAACAATGAAGTAGAATGGTCAAATGAGGAAGAAGCCACTGGTGCAGGCTCAAGTGTCATCCTGGTATACAGTGGGATATGAGGGGATGGGAGTCCACCGATAGCCAACAGCAGAATTCAGCAGGTCTGGCCTTTTTTGGCATGAAGATGGGTCACCCCTCTCCTTGCATCAATTTCAATATCTACTGGGAAAAGCCTTGTGGGCATTATGAATGGTGGACCAGGTGTATAACACTCCCTCTTTCAGGATGGGGTGGTGTCACATGCTAGGTGGAAGGGTAGACAGATGCTCAGATACAGTCACTGGGAAGAAGGAGGTCACAAGTGTTTGAAAATACATGTGTCCACAGTTACTTTAAAAAAAAAAATGGTATGCCACTGATTCTCTGGCCCAGTCCTTCAGCTAGGAGCCACTGGGCCATCCACAGTTCCCCCCCAACACACTGCAGCCTGCCTCCATGGAGCCTCAGATTACCCTCTGGGCAGGGGTAGGGGCTTGCTGGCTACACCACCAATTGCACGCATCTTCAGGTGGCTTCGCTGTGGTGGTGAGGACCACCTCAGATTTACCAGGCTTCCACCAGAAGCCAGCACCAGGATAGATATTTTTGTTCCTTGTCACCATGTTCCCCTGGTAACATTGGCACACACATGAAGAGACCAGTCCAGCAAGCTCAGGTCTCCTGCCCAACATCACCCCCTCCCTTGTGAGGCACTCTCAGCTACACCTCCACTAGTGGTCACCCAGGTGGTGGTATTGCAGTGGGAATGGCAACCCTCCCTCCCTCCCTGGAGAAGGAGAATGGTCCATGGGATGCTCAATCCCCCCACCCAGCTGGCCTGCCATCCAATCGCCCAGGCTTGTTCCTGAATCCGGGTCATCAGTGTTTCAAGCTGTACTGCTACCACTGTGTAGGTGGACCAGCCTGTTCACAGTTACTTTAACCTCTTTTATTCTGTTTTATTTGCAGGTCAGGACTTCCGGACAGAGCAAGAGTGGATATATAGCCATTTCTTCATCCACTGGGTGGCAGTAAGACCAAAGCGGCTCCAGGGGGGAGCAAATTTCCTTTTCCAACCCCTGAGGGTATGGATACATTGGTTGGGTTGAAGGGGAACGAGATGGGAAGCTGATCCCCTGGGTCTCCACTGAAGCTCGATGCCATGGCCCACCAGACATGCTGGTCATCCGCCTCAGTGAAAATGACTTGGGTATGGTGAAGTCCATTGAGTTGTGAAACAGGATATGAGAAGATTTGGGTTAGGTGCACATCGAATGACCTATGACACAGATAGCGTGATCCCATATGATTCAGAGTCAGAGGTGGTGACATGCTCAGAATCCCAGCACCATAGAGGGGGCGCGTGGTTTGACTGACATGACTATGCAGTACATTATGGACTCAATCAGGGTTGGGTGTTGAAGCATGATGGGATTTTGGCAAAAATTCCACAGCTACTGTATATGCCAAAGACAGAGTGCACCTATCATATTTAGCCAATGATAGATTCCTAGCTGACCTATGGCATGGCTTGGAGAAACTCCTGGTGTGATTCGCTTGGTGGGGGATGAGCATCCAAAGCACTGGGACTCTCAACATGTGGCATCATTGTAGTCACACAGTATCATACAGGACAATTTAACAGGGTTGTTGCTCCTTTTCAGGTGGGCCCTGAGGCTGGGAAGAGGTGAGACCTTGGCAGCTGGTACCAGAGAAGTGCTAGCCATAGGCGAAGGATAACTTTCTGACATAGGTCACCAGTAAGCAGCACCCTTGATGGGGAGGTTGCTATTGAGACTGGCCCATCACAACCAACCCTCACACTTCAGCAGGTAAGGGGCCTTGTGAGGTAGGAAGGGGGGCCTAAACCTTTTTGTAAAGAAATTGATTAATTCATTAGCTGCGATTACCCTGTTGGGCACATCCCACCAATGTGTTCTGATTATATATATAAAAAAAGTTGCTGATATGAATTATTGGTTTACCAACTCAGCTCTAATTGACTCATTTTAATAAATCCATGGCTGTGGGCATTTCCTCTAAGCACGCAGTTTGTCACATTTGTCTGGATGATAAGAAGGGTGTGGTCTAGGGAAAGGGAAATAGTTTAACCAGGAAAGGCACACTAAGCTGGAACTTGTTTGCAGGTGTGACTTTGGAGCACAAGGAAGTTAAGTGACTTGCTCAGGATCACACAGTATGTAAGTGAGGGACTGATGGGATTCAAACCCAGGTCTCTAGGTTTGTAGCTCAGTGCCTTAACCACTACGCTATACTGCTTCCATGGTCTAGAACATAATGCCAGAGCCTGCAAGGGATAGCAGCTGATGGCATTTGTCTGAGGGAACACCCTGGATGACACCTGGATGGACAAGTAGGGAGTCTGCCCGTTAGAGACAGAGTTAGGCAGGAGTTTGGGTTTTCAGGGAGCAGGAGTTGATACCTGCTGGTAGGTGGGGCTTTCATTATATAAGTGACTGCAATGAGGGCTCTTCCTTCTTTCACCCTACCTGCAGCAGGTACCCTGCCAATCCCTCCCCTCAGAAAAGCAGGAACACAGAACTTGGATTAGGGAACCCACTGACCCACCATGGGGATCACCTTAGGGGTTGGGATGGAATTTTACCATTTTGTTTCCCATAGGGCTTTCTGTTTTTTTGCCTTCTCTGGCTGAGTTTGCAGCAAACTAAATGGGTAGTTAGGTAGGACTGTCATAACTATATGCAACGGTAGGGTAATGTAGCAGTTTGGTGACGTGGTAGTTGTGCAGTATCATACAAGGAGAGTTAATAGGATTATTGCTTCTTTTCAAGCAGGCCCTGGGCTGGGAAGAGGTGAGGCCTTGGTTGCTGGTGCCAAAGGGGTGCCAGTCATAGGCAAAGGATAACTCTCTGACATAGGTCTCCAGTTGGTGGCACTCTTATGAACATAGGAACATATGAAGAAGCCAGCAGATGAAGACCATTTGGTCTATCACATTTGCTTGTATTGCAAGGTACACAGCTTGAGCTAATGACTCAGCCCTCCATCCCAACTCCTCCCATCCTCCCTACCCATGATCCTTACCTTCTCTCTATATGTAACCCAGCTTCTCTTAAAGCTGCCCACTGTCTTCAATGAGATGACCTCTTCTGGTAGTGCATTCCAAGTGTCCACAACCCTCTCTGTGAAGAAGTGATTCCTGACCTCACTCCATCCTAAACCTCCCACTTTCCAGCTTAAGACTGTGCCCCCTCATGTTATCTCTTGATGGGAAAGGTGCTATAGAGACTGGCCTGTTCACAGTCACCCCTCACATCTCAGTGGCCAAGGGGCTTTGCGAGGTGGGAAGTAGTATGTTGGCCCCCTCCAACACTTTTGTAAAGAAATGAATATGTTAGCTGTGACTACCCTGCTGCATACATGATTCTGATATGATATATATATATATATATATATATATATATATGTATATATACTGTATATATATATATATATTTATACAATGGGGTGAGTGATAAGTGAGTGAGATAAAACAGTACATCATCCACTGCAGTGTGATCTTTTTACCCTCTGCTCTCCTGTGATGATATCAGCCATTTACACACACAGGTTACACAAAGGTCACTGGTATCATCACTCTAGACAGCTTTCCCCTCAGCATGCAAGAAACACCTGTGCTGTTACCATAGACACAAATGCAGAACTATATGAGAGCTCTCACTGCTGCCTGCAGTTAACTCAGTTAGCATTACAAAACACTCTCACCTATTCCCCACACTCTAACTTCGAGCTCATTACTGTGATACTCTCAGCTTGACTGCAGCCAGAATTCTAAAGAGCACAGCTTCACAGACCAGTCTGTTCCTCACTGCTGCCTGCAGCTAACTCAATTACCACTAAAAACAGTCTCAACTGTTCCTCACACTCTGACTCTCAGCCCATTACCATTACTGTGATACTTCAGCTTGACTGCAGCAGACTTCAAAAGAATACAGCTTCACAAAATAGTCTGTTTCTCACTTCTACCTAAAATGAACTCATTTAGCATTGCAGAACACACTCACCTGTTTCCAAGAGTTTGTAACACTGCCAGCCCATTCAGAAAAACTCACACACAAAATCACAATACACATAAACAGGAACAGAACACAAGACAACATAACAATACTTCTGAAACTCCTAGCCCTATTGTATAAATTGAATACATGATGTGCAGATTATGTGCTATGGCAAATATTGTCACTTCTGCATCATGAGCTCTGGATATCTCACTCTGCAGGAGTGATAATATTTGCCATATCACACTCATGCCCATCATGTATCCTATATATATATATATATATATATATATATATTATGCTGGCACAGTTGCACCAGTATAGTTAGGGTGAAACAGCACTTCTATGCTAAAGTCCAAATTTTGAAGCTTAATAACTTTGAAGCTCTTCAATGGATGTGCATGATGTTTTGCAAGCATAATCTCTTGGGGTATGACTCTTGATCTGATAAATTTCAAGAAAATCTATCCAGTAGTGCTTGAAATATAAAGTGCTGAAAAAAAAACAGAAAAATCTGGGTTTTTTAACATGTCTTTGTCACCCTGGGTCTCAGAAATGGCTGCAGATGCTGGTCTGACATGTTCAGGGCAGAAAGCCCTTGGGTCACAGATGTGTCCTGAAAAGGTTTGGTGAAACAATATTAATCAATTCAAAAGTTATGACATTTTTAATTTTCCCATTATTTCCTATTAGAAAATGTATATGTCAGGCAAGAAAAATAGCAGCTTATTTTCAAACAACTGGACTACTGTAACAAAAATACCAGCTTCTTTTAATAAAGAAGGCTGGCATTTTTTGCATAGTTCACAGTCCTGCAATCGATTGAGCTGTGTTGCGGCTTAGTGAGAATGTTGAAGTACCGAACATTTTAAACACAAAAAACACGTAAGAAAACAGCTAAAGTGAACCTCTTAAGGTGTTTTATGATGTTTGCTTTGAGTTTTAAGCTGGACACAAAGACATTTTGCTCTTGGGTGCCAGCTTATACAGAGAAGGGCTTGGATTCTGTTCTCTGTAGGAGAAGATCAGTATTTTCTTGACTTCTGTAGCTAGAAATGGAACTCATACTGCCAGCTGCAGTGTCATGGAAGACCGCTTTGTGAGCATAATACATAGTGTGCTTACTGGGCACACTGGGAGCCCATCCCAGTGTGCCCAAATCTATTATTTGATTAAAAATCCTGTGAAAAGAAGAAGAACATCCCCTGCAGTCTTTTCTTCGATGCAGAATCCTGCATCGAAATTTTCTATAATGTCAATGCAGAATCCTGTATTGAAATACTCTAATGTGCTGCACAATACTTTCCAACACGGGATGCCCAATCCCTGTGTCGGTAACGTGCACACATTGTATTCTGACACACTGGAAGCCCACCCCAGTGTGCCTAAATGTATTTATTTATTAAAACCTGTAAAAGAAAAAAAAAACAGTCCCCTGAGGTCTTTTCTTCCATACAGAATTCTACATCAAAATTTTACATAATTTCAATGCAGGATCCTGCATCGATGTACCTTTATGTGTGCACAGTGCTTTCCAAACCTGGGTGCCCAATCCCCATGTCATGCTATGTGCACATTTCTGTGTCCACACTCCCCACTATTCTGGCACACTGGGAGCCCACCCCAGTGTGCCAAATATATTTATTAAAACCTGTGAAAGAAGAAAACCATCCCCTGAGGTCTTTTCTTCGATGCAGAATCCTGCATTGAAATTTTACATAATTTAGATGCAGGATCCTGCATTGAAGTACCCTAATGTGCTGCACAGTACTTTCCAACATGGAGTGCCCAATCCTCATGTCGTACTGTGCGCATATTGCTGTATCTTCACCCCCCTACTATTCTGCCACACTGGGAGCCCACCCCTGTGTGCTCAAATGTATGTGCCACCCCTCAACTCATGTGGCACACTGGGAGCCCACCACAGTGTGCCCACATACATTATTACTTTCTGATACTGGGATGCTCACTCCCGGTGCCAGATGTTCCCCACCACCACCACCACCACCATCTTTCATTGCTGATGGGAGTGCCCAGTCCCCCTGCTACCATTATGTATGATCCCCCAACTCATGTGGCACACTGGGAGCCCACCACAGTGTGCCCAAATTGTTTTTTTAATAATGTTTTCCTGTAAATGAAGAAAACTGTCCCCATGTCTTTTTTTTATGTAATGAAGAAAACAGTCCATCGTCATCTACCTCATCCCCCTCCCCATCCCCATCAAGCCTCTGTGCACCCACCTCCCTGCACCCCCCTCACCCATACTTACCCTCCAGAGGTCAGGAGCCACAATCTTTTCCAGACTGGGAACATGTCTGCACTCTTCAAAGCTGATCTAAGAACTGAGGAATCGGGTAAGCCTGTATAATGGGAGTCACTGGGGGGTTTCAACATAAGTTGCTATCTTGGCCACTTTTAGGAATTTTGGCCCCAAATTTTCAACATGAGGTTCTTGGGACCCCTCCTCATGAACATGTCACTGTCATTTCGTTTCTCTGTCACGAAAGGTGATTTTGCATTCACTGTGCAGAATCACCTTTTGGGACAGATTCACAAAATGACAGTGCCACTGTTCATGAGGTGGAGTCCCAAAAAGTCCATGTTGCAATTTTGATAAAAAATTCCCTAAAATGACTGTGTTATGAGCGTGTGATGCACAGTTTCTAAGCATACTGGCAACTTTGCCAATTTTTAATATTTTCACTTCAGATTTTCAGCACTGCCATTTTGTAACACCTCCTTATGAACATTACAGCTGTTATTTTTCATATTCTGTACAAAATGTGTTTTCAAACCTGTGGCACAGAATGGCACTGTCGCTGCACAAAATCAACTTTTGAGATGGATTAACAAAAGGACAGTGCCACTGTTCATGAGAGGAGAACACATAAAGCCCATGTTGAAGGTTTGGTGAAAAAAATCCTCAAAATGACTGTTTTACGGGTGTGCATTGTGCACTTTCTATACGCGCTCGTAATTGCCAATTTTTCATATTTTCACTCCAGATTTTCAATATTGTCATGTTTTCTCAACCCCTTATGAACTGAACAGTTGTCATTTTGCGCATCCTGTCTAGAATGTGTTTATTCACTTGTCGCACAGAATGGCATCATCACTGTGTGAAATCAACTTTTGGGATGGATTAACAAAATAACAATTGCACTGTTCATGAGAGGAGGTCCCACAATGACAATATTGAAAATCCGGTGACAAATTTCTAAAAAATGAGTGCTTTATGAGTGTGCATTGCACAGTTTCTATGTAGGCTTGTAACTTTGCCAGTGTTTACCATTTTTCACACTGTTGGACTATCTGGATGGAGGGATTGGGAGTGCAGCATCTGAAGGACCCTGGCTCCCACCATAACATATGGATACTGTTGTATTATCTTGATGGAGGGATGGGAGTGCAGGATCCTAAGGATCTTGCACTCCCACTGTGAATGTGGACACTGTTGTACTATCTGGATGGGGGGATGGGCACGCAGGGTCCAAAGCATCCTATGCTCCCACTGTGACATATAGACACTGTTGTTCTATCTGGATTGTGGGATGGGAGTACAGGGTCCAAAGGACCCGGTGCTTCCTCCATGGCTTATGACAGTGTTTACTATCCCAATGGAGAGATGGGAGTGCTGAGTCCTTCAGACCCTGTGCTCCCACAGTAAAATGAGGATACAATTATTCTATCTGAGAAAGAAGGGAAATTCTTTGCAAAAAAACTTTGTTAATGCATCAGTTAAGGTGGCTACCACAGCAAGAAAAGCATGGAAATGAGGCGTTAGGGTTTCCATCCCTAACGCCCCACCCCCAGAGTTCCCTCCACTACCACGCCACACCATCCCCCCCACCCTCCACACACCAACAGATGTTGGGGTGTGCCATTGGGTCAATAGACCTAACTCTCACCCCATTCTCCTATACTGTAGTGTGTAAGCTTGTTTACATGTGGAATGGGGTGAGAGTTGGGCCTGACAACCCAATGGCACACCCTGACCTTTGTTGGTGTGTGGAAGGTGGGGGATGGGGTGGTAGGGGTGGGAACCCTGGAAGTGGGGCACTAGAGTTGGAAACCCTAATCCCTCACTTCCCTGCTTTTGCTGATGTGGTATCCACCTTAATTGATACAGTAATGACAGTTTTTTTTGCAAGGAATGTATATATATATGCACACATACATATATATATATATATATATATATAATGATATGAATTATCAGTTTACCAACTCAGTTCTTTTTTTTTTTTTGAACTTACCAAGTATTTTTAATGGTATTTCATACATATTGTACAATACCTATATCTGTATGCAACCATTTACATTCAGAGAGAGCATTTCCCTAGGTTGAATATTAACAGTATATTGTCCATATATCCTGTTTGAAGTGAGGGCGGCTTTAATGCTATATAAGTCAATCATAGCCATGTGCTACGTAAACAAATATCAGTCCCATTTATCCAATAGATAATTGATTGTCCACATGGATCAGTTCTGCACACGAAAACGTCCACTTCTCACTCTCCTTATGCTACTATTTAAAGGAGCTGATCTTATACCCAGAGATTCAGTTGATCCTCAGATAGCCTATTTATGTCACATACTATACTTTACATACCATTTAAACAATAATCCCAAAAAAAAAGGGAAGGGGAAGAGAGACAAAAAAAAAAGAAAAGAAAACCAGAGAGGCTCAAAACAAGAACAGCCATCAAACCTAAAAAAGAAAACAAAAGTAATTGCATGACATGTTTTGTGCAAAGTTATAGTTTTGTAGATTTAAGATTATCTATTATAAAATCTGTACCCAGTTAAAGCCCTATCCAAGTCCTCTTATCAGGCCATTCAATAGGATGCCGGCGGCATGGTCGCTCCGGGAATGCCATATCCCATCGACAGCATCCCACATTGTCACACTGGGGGGTGTAGAGGCAGCTGTGGTGGTAGTCCCCCCTCGTCCACATTCCTATTACCATGGAAGTATGTATTGCTCTAGCGCCAGAATGCCGGTACGATTTTCTATAAAATCATAGTGGGGTAGCCATCTGGAGTTACATTTATCCGTCCTCAACCTCAAACGTGCTGTGGCTCCTTCAGCCTCCTTAACATGGTTCACATTATGCACCCATTGCACTAAGATTGGGGAGTCTATGGTGAGCCAGTGCTGTGTTATAGTCTTTGAGGCTGCTGCTATTAGAATGTAAAATACGTTCTTTTGGGTATTCAACCTCATCTAAGAGGGTGGGAGGCCTAATACTAAATGCTCTGGGCCCAGATTTCCCTCCAGATGAAATAGCTCCTTAATGGCCTGAGATATCTCATTCCAATAATTGGCAAGGAGTGGGCATTCCCAAAAAATGTGAGTAACTGAGCCCCTTGCCCCACAATTCCTCCAGCAACCGTCAGATGGGGGTGTTGTATAGTGTTGGGAAACTATCGGAGTTATAAAAAATCTGCTCACCACTTTCCAACGGTGTTCCCTCCATATGGGGAGTTGGATGTCTTGCTCACCCCCAGCCAAATCTTACCCCAGTCCCTTTCTGACAGCTTTATGTGTAGCTCATCTTCCAAATTTCTTTCTATGCATTGGATCTGTAAAATATCCTCTCCCTCCTGCAACGCCTTATAGATATAAGAGGTGAACCCTCTAAGTTCTCTGTTCTGGGCTTTCCAATATGTTCCTACCAAAGGTGGTATTATGGGGCTGGATAGAGTTCTCAGGCCCACCCTTGTCTCAATGTAGTGCCTGCATTGCAAGTATTTATAAAAATCCTGCCTTGGAAGGTTAAACTCCTGTTGCAGATCTACGAAACTCTTCAGGACGTTCCCCTGTAAAAATTGGGTAAGATGAATCAATCCTTGCCTTTTCCAGTTTAAAAAACTCCTGCCTTTGTTGTTCAGGGGGAAATGAGGTAAGATTGTTAAGGGTATGTAAGGCCATACTGGTGTCGGAATTTCCCATCTCTGGTGCGCCCCTAACCAAGATTCTAGAGTATGCTTTGTCCACCTATTTTTAATTCTATTTAGATCTGATCTAAGGGCTAGCCACACCATATAAGTAAGTGGTGTCTCTGGAAATGCATTATGCTCCATCTCAATCCAGCTAACCCTGTGGCCTGGGGATAACATGTGCAATATTGGTAGGGTCTGGGCTGCCAGATAGTAGTTATAGAAATGCGGAACCACCAAGCCCCCCCATCTCTGGCTTCCGTCAACAACTCCCGTCTTTTCCTGGGACATCACCCAGCCCAGATAAATTTGCTCAATCTCTGTCTCAATTCTTTCCACTCACCCCGTGTAAATGGGATTGGGAGATTCATAAACAGAAACAAATATCTAGGTAATACGTTCATCTTAACTGTTTCAACCCTGTTATAGAGAGTCAGTCGCATATCTTGCCAATGGTTCAGGTCCGTGAAGACCTGCTGTTTGAGTGCTCCATAGTTGAATGCATGTAACTTTGAAAGCTTAGTAGGTATCTGAATTCCCAGGTATCTTATCTTGTCTTTGGCCATAGAGAAGGGAGAACTCCAGCTGGCCATCCGGCCACCCCCTTCCCCTTTCCTAATCATCAGCATCTCAGATTTCATCTCATTCACCTTAAATCCTGAAATTCTCCCAAACCTGCTCAGGAGTCGCAAGAGAGGGGGGAGGGACATCTCCGGATTATTTATATAAATTAAGGTGTCGTCTGCATATAGCGAGACTTTGTTCATCACCTCGTTTACTTTAATCCCCTCTATGCTGTTATCTTGCCTTACAGCTTGTGCCAAAGGTTCAATACTTAGGGCAAACAACAGCGGGGACAGGGGACAACCTTGCCTCATGCCCCGCTTAACTCTAAAAACCTCTGACACTGTCCCATTCACCCTGACCCTAACAGATGGGTTTTGATAGGCCAGCATGATCCATTTTAGGAAATTACCTACTATTCCCATATGTAATAATATTTCCCTCATATAAACCCAATTAATACACTCAAACGCCTTCTCTGAGTTGAGAAAAAGTGCTGCTTGGGGGTCATTTGTTTCTACCTGGGCTGTTATTATATTTAGCAACCTTCTTATATTGTCTGAGAGGTGACGGCGTGGTATGAAGCCAACCTGATCAGGGTGGACAAGACGCTCAATACACCACTGAAGCCTATTGGCCATTATTTTAGTTAGGAACTTAAAATCTTGGCTCAATAACGAAATTGACCTATATGAGTCACATGTATCTGCCAGTTTCCCTACCTTAGGAATAACTGAAATCAGGGCCTCCGTCCACGACTGTGGGAGCTGCTCCTCCTCTAGGATGGCATTCATAATCAATTTCAGCTTAGGTACTAACAGTTTCTTAAATGTTCTGTAGAACTCTACTGGGTACCCATCAGGGCCCGGTGATTTGCCAGCTGGCAGTTTATTAATCACTGAATATAATTCTTGTTCAGTGATGGGAGCGGAGAGGGCATTCTGCTCTTCTATGGTGAGCTTAGGGAGGGACAGCATCTGGAGGAACTCCTCCGTTTCCTGTACCACCACCTGCGGTTGTTTAGTTTCACTATATAGTTTCTCATAAAACAGCCGGAATTGTGCTGTAATATCCGAGGGCCTTGTCCACTTCTGACCAGGACGGTCTCCATTCCTGATACTTTGTATACATCTATTAGCCTGTGCCTTTCTGAGCCGAATAGCTAACAACTTGAATGCCCTAGCACCGCCTTCATAGTACTTTTGGTTAGAAAACCTTAAAATACTCTCCACCTTTTTATTATCTAAAGCCTGCAATGCTTCTCGGGCTTTAGTTAACTCCCTCAACACTTTTGCACTTGTGGGGTTGGCATTATGCTTCCCTTCCCAATCCTCTATTTGAATTAATTCTATCCTCCGTTTATTGTTGCTCCTCTTTTTGTTTGAGGCGTAGCTTATTATTTGCCCCCTTACCACTGCCTTCATCACGTCTCACCAAATCAGAGGTGAAGTATCAGTTATAGGAGAATCTAATTCTAAATCTTTCAATGTGCGAGAAATATGTTGTTGAAATACTTTATCATTCAACAAAGAGGTGTTCAGTCTCCATACTGTTTTCCTGCCCATGCTACCCCAAGATACCTGCATACAGATTGGAGCCTGATCTGATAATGTTATGGGGAATATAGTGGAGGAGGTACACTGGAAAAGGTCCGATTTCAGCATCCAAATCATGTCTATTCATGAATAGGACCTCTGGGCTGGGGAGTAATATGTGTAATCTCGTTCTGATCCGTGCATAGATCTCCACACATCCAAAAAAACACTATCTTCCAACAGTAACTTTAGTTTCCTAGTGGCAGTTCTATTAGTGGATGTCTGCCCTGATGAACGATTCAAGGTGGGACACAGCACCGCGTTAAAATCCCCTCCCAAGACTATCTGTCCGTCTGCCAGCCCCCCTATTTTGAAACGTAGCTCTTCAAAGAATTTCTCTGTTCCTGCATTGGGTGCATATATATTTATTAAATGAACTAATTGGTCCTGGATAGTGCCTGATACCCTAATGAATCTGCCTGAGGCAGCTGCCTCCACCTCTTGAATCTGAAATGGACAGTCCCTTTTGAAGAGGACCGCCACCCCAGCTTTTTTTGCTGTCTCATGTGATGCCACCTCCACCCGGCCCACCCATGCTCACCGAAGTTTATTGTGCTCCGCTGAACTCAAGTGCGTTTCTTGTAATAGGGCTATATCACACTTTAAGTGCTTTAACTCAACTAACAGTCTGGTACGCTTAATTGGCGAATTGATACCCTTGACATTATAAGATGTAATATTTAGTTATGTCATCATAACGACATTAATTGTACTACTGTCCCTTTAACATAACAGCCCCAACGGTCCCTTCTGTTTAGTAACCCACGATGCCGGCCCTCCTTTACATTTAATCCTGGTTCACATGACTTTGCGCTATCACAAATCTTTATGAAATTATACATAAAAAAGAAATAAAATGGCATAATGCCCAATGTCATACAATTGAACAACAACTTGTTCCCTAGTAACCTGGGAACTCTCATAGAACACTTCAATCAACTCTGTTTTAACTTCCAAGGCAGAGCTGGCCTATTATGGCTACTGTGGCTGAAAAATTTTTATCACCTCCCAGTTGTTTAATGGAGGTTGTGGCTGTACACACTCTCTGTGCATGGACCTTGCCACTGATGAAATGACGTCAGGTTATTTAACTGCAAACCCGCTTACCCCCACCCTGTAATCTCTAACGCCAAGTTCATAACATATTGCGTCCAGTACCCCGCCCTTGTTTTCCATTCATCGTAGCACTTGTACTCTCGCTCTGTATAGAGCTGGTCAATTAGGTATCCCCCTGCTGCCCGACTGATTTTAAATTTCCCACTCTGGTCTACCCCTGATCGTCCAGTACTCTGCTCTGAAGGCATGCATGCTCCCATCCGCTTTGGCCATCACCCCCTTCTCGTTGCAATCTATATATGTTTGGTAACCAGAGGGAAAGTACCCGTCTGCCTAATCCCTGCCCTGCCGCTGTTTTCACTCCTGCCTGTATTGTAAGTCTGAGATCGAAATCCAGCTTCCAAAAACCTCCCTCCCCCCATCAACTGTCTGTCAGTCACAAAGCGTAGTCGTAAGGTGCCAAGCGGGCCCTCCTCATGCAGATATTTGAAGAGTGTTCCTGCGCTTTGACCACACATCCTGGTTTGTTCCGAGCACTTCCCTACCCACTGACGCATGTCCAAATGCAGCTCAAACGATGCTAGCAAATCCTGACTTCACCAGTTCTACAGACTTATTTGTCTTTGTATCCAGTCACAATTAATAACTTCATTCATGTAGTACAGTTGGAAGAGGAGGTCTAAAACCTGTTCCCCATTCTCCTCGTCACTTATTCCCCCCAGTTCCCTCGGCTATTTATTACTATGTCATACCCCAATGCCTAAACTCCCTAAAGCAAATGCAGTGTAACCCCTAACCCCCTGCAAGAGAGGGAGGGGAGCAGGGCTATCAGAGGAAAAGAAAATCATCATGATTCAGTCGCAGTTTAAAATAGTTCATGACTTATCTCCTCTCTGAGCCATCTTCTGTGGAGTCATGCTATTATTCTGTTCTCTCCAGTCTGCCCGCTTCAGTAACTTGCTAACATCATGGATAGACTCTGGTGGGATAGATCCTGGTAAATCTCTCTTTCTGTTGACTCCTCTCGATTGGAATGACCATGCCTCAGCTCAAAGTTTTTTCTCTAGAATTTCTATTTCCATGTCTGGTATCGGAATGTCCAGTTCCTTTAGGAGTGGAATCGCTCCGACCAGAGAGGGGAAAATTTTCATTCCAGAGTCCAGGTGTATTTTTAATCTGGCCGGGTAGAGTATCTGTGCACGTATATCTTTTCGAACCTTCAGGTCCTTTACAATAACTCTGGTCCTCTGCCTCTCTGCTTGCAAGGCAATCGAGAAGTCCTGATCAAAGAATATAGGTACATCATGGTACATTAAATTCCTGAGTCTCCATGCCTCTTTCAGTAGCCAGTCTTTACTTTGATAGTACACCATCCTTATGATTAAGGAGCGTGGTTTTGCCGTGGGGTCTGAGGGTTTAGCAGCCAGTGATCGGTGGGCTCTGTCGATATCCAAGTTTAGGTCTGGTGGGATTGAAAGTAGTGACCAAAGCAATTGTTGCACAAAGTTCTCCATGGTGGCATACCCCTCCTCTTGTCCCTCCGGGACCCCATGGCTCCTAAAATTATTACGACGTGACCTGTTCTCCAGGTCCTCCATTCTCTGCTGGTTCTCTTGGTCTCGTCTCAGTAGGTAGAGGAGAAGGCATTCATTGGTGTCTTGGACCTCAGTAAGCTCTACTACCTTAGCTGCATTTTCTGATACTTTTCGGTCCAAGGTCCGCGCAACATTTTTCAGATCAGTTAGGGAGGTGTCTATCTTTGTGACTGTTTTCAGGATTTGTTGCAGGGTATTAGCTGTGGTTGTTTTCTCTGAGGACGACAGCTCATCTTTCGAATCCTCTGATGATTCTGAGGCCTGGCGCCTATGTGGCGGTAGCGCTGTTAGGCCCTCCAAGGCCTCTCCCAGTACCAGCTGCTTCATTTTGCTAACTGCTACATTCGTCTTTGCATTTTTTGGCTTCGATAATTTCCCTGCCATATCAAATTGTTGTAGGTACTTTCAAAACAGTCAGTAAACCACGGAATATGTATTAAATCTTCCTCTTTTCTTGGGGTCGTGGAGGAGCACTTCGGGCTAGTGTGCAGACATGACTGTGACGTCACCGGAAGTCCCCAACTCAGTTCTAATTGGCTAATATTAATAAATGCATGGCTGTGAACATTTCCTCCAAGCATGCAGTTTGTCTTGTTTTTCCCAGTGTAAGAAGGAGTGTGACCTAGAAGACAAAGAAAGGTGACTGTAGGAATCTCAGGCTGCTGCCGTGTGAGTCTGATAGCTGTGCGGTACAGTGCCAGGATGGTATTCTATGGGGGGGGCTGGGTTGAATTTTCAGATATGTCACATTATTTTTTTTCTAATTAGAACTTTTGTTTCAAATGTAAAGCAGTGGTTAGTAATGCACCAATAAATACTGTAATGACCAAACTTTTTAAGAAAGCAAAATAAAACTTTTTTTCTGAAATAAGTTATTTTTACTGGATGCCATAACTGTAATATAGAACAGAGAAACTGAAATCTTAATGCTACATAATTTTTCTTCTTTCAGCACACGTCTGCTGATTACATATAAAATAAAGTATTGGGGGTGTATGTAACAAGAAGTTTACACTCCTCCAAGGTGTTAGATGCTACATAAACCCCGAGAGCGAAGCGCAAGGGGTTTATTAAAGCATCTAACACTGAAGGGGTGTGTAAACTTCATGTTTACACAACCACCCCGTATTTTATTTTATATAATTGCTATATAATTGCTGGGTCTCCCCTTTTATGCACCAGCAATTATATAAAATAGGAGGCATTACAGCTGCCCAGTTCCATTTTGGCCATCCTCGCTAAGTATCTGAGTTTTTAAAATGTATTTAAAATGTTTTGTTTAGCTCCTATATGTGGAAAATAACATTCTTTTTTAATTGACTTACTGCCAAGTTCTCCTGGTGGTTCAGTTGCAGACAAGATGGCAGCAGAGCAGTAGTTAAGCGCTGAAGAACTGCCATGTGGCATGCGCAGACTGGGGAAAACCGTGCGTGTGTTTGCCGTAATATACTGTACACTCCTTTATTACGACAAATTACAGCACAGTTCTCCTATGGGAAAAAGGGATGACCCATTAATTATAATAAGAATTGAAAACACTGGACAAAGGATAATTGGTTGGGTTTCTATCATGCACTAGTTTGGATATACAGCGGGAGCTGCAGACAATCAAGATGATATGGGTGATTTAACTGGACCCCAGAGTGTGCTTGTCAAACAGGTACTCTGCAATTCCAGCATACGAGGTTCTCGCTGGTGCATCACAGGAAAATTTAGCTGGTGCCAAATCGAAGGAGGGATCTCACCCTCCAAGTCAGTATATGAGCAAAGGTAGCAGAGGCACTCCAATAATCACCAGGCAGCAACTCCAACTGAACTTTAAATAACGGAAGGTTTATTCAAGCATTCTTCAAACTTCAGGCAGTCCACTGTACAAATCCCCACCACTTCAGTCCTACAATAGGGCCTTTGTCAGGGGGGGTGTCACAAAGTCTCCTAGCTTCTTGATGGATTTCACCTGCCCATACAGGTAGTGAGTCTCAATGAAGTCACAAAGATGAGGGTTGTTCTTATCGGCTGCCAGCTTCTGCAGCTCCAGCAGTGACTGGTTCACAGTCTTCTCCAGTGCTAAGGCACCTTCCATCACCTCCAGGCCATTTCCCCACTCATCATGTTCCAGTTTCCAGATATGCTGGAGGAAGATATGTCCATCTCATCGGTTCTGCAGTTTCATCAGTTTCTCTGTATGCTCACATTCTTCATCAGACTGGCAAAGCTGTGCAGGGCCACATCATCACAGTCAAATCACAGTCAAAGTAATAGGATATGGAAAGATATACATAGGAGGTGTAGTGCTCCAGGCTGATCTGGCGATTGATGCCTGCCTTGCTTTCCTGGTGGATGTGCTGTCATACTTGAGAAGTCATGGTGACGACTTGAGGGGCTTGCTTACTGCAGAAACACAAGCACTCCACACATTAAAGGACCTCTCTCTCACATCCTCTGGGCTCCATAGAGAAAAAATTATTAAATAGTAGTCTGACAATTGTATCCTTTGTATATTGAAATCTTTACGAAATGTCATGTAGTGCTAAATGCTACTTGTACATTGTCCCCAGATCCCCCCAAAGAAACACACTAGACCAGCATGTGTGGGTGCTCAGAATTGACAATTATGTTACTAAAATTCTTATGATTTCAATCCAAATCCATATATCCATATACATTGAACATAATCCATATAAACATTGGGTAATTCAATCCATTTAACTCATGCCATCATTTCATTTGTTAAAATTACTGCCAGTTTATTCTTTTGTCTTCTCTTATCTTCTTCTTCTCTCCCCTAGATGTACATCCTGGGGGGGCACCTTCTTCTTTTTTTCTTCTGCCTGAGGGATACGAGCATAACACACCGTACTCCTGCTTCTTGTAGCATTGTCTTATGTCCTATTTATTATTTATCCCCCCCTTTTTGCCCCCCTAACCTATCTTTTTCCATTAATCCACCTCCCGCTTGCGATGGATGGTGGACTTCCCCTTTCTTAACCAATTTTTTCCCACATCCAGGGCTTGATTGTATCATCAATTTCAGAATTAAACATTGCCAGGCCTAGCCCAGAGAGGTGTATCATGTCTCCCCTATAAAAGTCCGCCACCTGTTCTGTCATGCCCCTGTGTATGACTTTACCCTCCATCTCGACAAACAACCTGCCCACTCTGGTATTCATGTGTTTCCTGGCATGTCTCCATACCCTCCTTTGAACTATATCCGATCATACCAGAGTAACGTCTGGCCACCATCCTCTTATCTTATTAATGTCTTCTTTAATTTGATAATAAATATCCAGTCAGGGTCTAGTCCCCAGGTCGTTACCCCCTAAATGGATAATTAAAAGGTCTTGGCAACTGTGATCCTTTCTCATCTCCCTCAGTAGTGGCAGCAGCTGTGAACACCTCATGCCCTGAATGCCTCTCCATGTCAGCTTGATCCGATTAAGGTCCATATATAACTGCCCCCACGAGCCTCCTGGATGCCCACTGCTCAGCCCAATGGATGAAGGAGTGACCGCAAATCCAGGCCTCCACCCTCCTTGTCCGTCCTGGATAAATCATAAACAGAAAGAGTTAGATACCTATCCACAGACCCCTCTAAGTTTCTTATTACCTTATCCCCGCTGAGAACTGAGACCCGGCCCCCAGGTAAATTATCCCCCACTATTTATAATGCCATGAAACAACTGCTTGGTTGTAGAGAAAAGAAAACATAGTTATTCCAGTTTTTTCACATCATGGACTTGTCTTTTAAAACAATTGGAAGACCACCTCCCTTTTTTTTTATGTCCTCGGTGGTGCTGCCCTGGGCTGCCAACACCGATGCTGTCGCAATGCAGAAAGAATGTGAAAAATATTCACTCGGGTCCTCTCCTATAAAAGTCATCCCCTTTTTAAGTACCACTACTACCTGTGATCCCGTGACCGGGTCCCATCCCCATGCAAAAACATCATGGGGTTCTTATCCCATGGTCAACCTGCCACATATGCACGCAGGGCCCCCACTGGACATATTGCCCCATTCTTATGTCTCTCTGCAGCAGTACCCTGTGCCCTTTTCCCACCTGGTCAGTCTTTGACTGCCTGAGGAGCACTGAGATGCCTTCCTCATTCCATTTCATGTCTCCCCATTGCAGTTCTGCAGAACTATCTGTTCTTCCATGCCCTGTCACCTCGCTGATCTAAAACGCCCTGCTGTACATGGTGGCGTATACTGCCCAAAATAAGACCACCATACTACTAGAGGTACATACCCTGTGCAATACCCCTAGCAGCCGCTCTACCAGCACCTCTGAAAGTGGTCTACTGTGATCCTGCATGTTCTCTGCCCCCCCGAATCCAGCCTTGCATCATACTTTCTATAACATCCAATCACTGTGTCCGACCAACTGTGATTTGGACCCAGGCCCCACACATCTCTTAGTGGATTGTATGGATAAATTGGCCCAGTCCTTGCTGAGATAGTCTGGAGGTCCTTGGAGAGGGTTTTTTTTCCAGATCCTTTTAAGGAGGCTGTAGTTCAGCCCCTTCTTATGAAGTCCTCCTTGGACCCCGACTGTCTGGCAAATTACAGACCTGTCTCTAAGTTACCCTTTGTGGGTAAAGTTATTGAGAAGGTGGTTGCATCGCAGTTGGATGATCATCTGACCAACAACAATGTCTATGATTCTCTCCAGTCTGGATTTAGGAAAAGGCATAGTACCGAGACAGCACTTGTTCGGGTACTAAATGACCTCCTAATAGTGAGAGATCAAAGGACCTGTTCCATCTTGGTCCTTTTTGATCTCTCTGCAGTGTTTGACACTGTGGACCATGGTGTGCTACTGGAATGTCTGCGATCTATCTGTGGACTGTCTGATACAGTCCTCAGGTGGTTTCGATCTTACCTCGAGGGTAGGACTCAGACGGTGGTGACTGGAATTTTTTCCTCAGCATCAGTCTCCCTATCCTGCGGGGTACCGCAGGGTTCCATTTTGGCACCCATGTTGTTTGCAGTGTATATGCTGCCATTAGGAGTGATCATTAGGTGGTACGGTTTGGGTTTTCATTGCTATGCAGATGATACCCAGCTGTATATGTCCTTTGTGCCTGGCCAGGATGCTGCTATTTCGGTCTTTAACAACTGTGTTGCCGAAATCCAAGACTAGATGAACGTGAGTTGGCTGCAGTTGAACCCGGAAAAAACTGAGGTGTTGGTTGTGGACCAGGGTCATTGGGAGGCGGGTTTGTTAGCTGGATCGCCCTCGGGCTTATGGCTTGGGGGTGTCCAGCTGACTACCTCAGACCGGGTGCAGAACCTGGGCATTGTATTTGACGACTGTCTGACATTTAAATCTCAGGTGTCGGCGGTTGTCAAAACTTCTTTTTACCATCTGAGGAACATCGCCCAGGTGAAGAATCTGGTTCCTCCAGAGGATCTTCCAACTTTGGTCCATGCCTTCGTTACCTCCCACCTTGACTACTGCAATACCCTTTACCTTGGGCTATTGGGGGTTAAAATTCGCTGCCTGCAGCTAGTGCAGAATGCGGCAGCCAGGCTGTTGACTGGTTCTTCTAGGTCCAGTCATATAATGCCTGTGCTCCGTGGACTGCACTGGCTGCCAGTTTGCTGGCGAATCACCTTCAAGGTCAGTTTGCTGACCTATAAGGCCCTACACGATCAGGGACCTGCTTACCTGAAAGAGCTCCTTTGTCCCTACTGTCCCCCCTGCTCTCTCTGATCCACTGACGAGGGATTGCTAGAGATTCCCAGGGTTCGCTTAAAAATTTCAGGGCAAGATCTTTTAGTTTCATGGCCCCGACCCTGTGGAATTCTCTACCTCGTCAGGTGCAAAATTGCCCGACTGTCCAAAGCTTTAAAGGAGCTTTGAAAACCTACCTTTTTAGTAAAGCTTTTAATGATTTCTGATTATTTTAATGTTGTTTTAACTATTTATTGTTTTATGTAATACTGTACAGGCGCCTTGGTTTAAGAAAGGCGCCTTATACAAATAAAGAATGATTGATGATTGATTGAACATTGTGCTTCATAGGATCAACCCACCCATTTAGTGTACACACCTGTCCTATGGCCACCAAATGAACCCTCATGGTCATGGGTGACAGTTTATTTCTCCACCCTGCCACTATAAATTGCGCTACCTGGTCAACTGATACTGCCCCACTTACCTCGCAGCCATTTTGTGCTTGAAAGGTCTGGAATGCCCTCCAGGAGGTTTTGTATGCTTTTAGGGTCCTAGGGGACCAGGAGTTGTGAAACAACAGTTCGGCTCCATCAATCCAATCTTCCAGACATAGTCTGGGATTGCTGTCTGCCCCGGTTCTGCTTGTGGAGCGATGACTTGAAACGACTGCCCTGTTGTCACTCCAAAAGGTGACCTTCTGGTTCCTAAGTGCTTCTTCCCATACCTCCATTGCTACCCGTATGGGGAATATCTCCAAGAAGGTGATATGCAGTGTCACCCCTGTCTGTGCCCACATGCTGGGCCAGGCCACTCAAACCACTTTCCCTCAAAGTAAGCCCCCATTCCAATGCCCACAGCTGCATCCGTATACAGCTGTATGTCAGTGTTATAGACCAATTCTTCCTGCCAGAAGGTCCTCCCATTGTAGTCGCTCAAAAAGGTCTCCCACTCCTGGAAGTCTTCTTTGGTTCCCCTGGCTATGTCTACCCAGTGATGAGGTCTAGTGACCCCTTGTGTTGCCCTAGCTAGGCGTCGTGTAAACGTGCGCCTGGATGCCATGGCCCAACACGTGAAATTCAAATAACCCAAAAATTGCTGTATCTGCTGAAGCTGAACTCTGTGCCGGGTCTTGACCTCCCATATCAGGGTTCTTAACTTGTTTACCTTGGGCTAGGGCAGCCTAAAAAGCTCTCCAACACTATCTATCTCAATGCCTAGGAATTCTATCAACTGACTGGAACCCTCCATCTTGTCTGGTGATAATGGCACCCGAAAAATTCCCCCAGCTGTTTCTTGGGTATTAGCCCCAAGGGGGATATCCTCAATTTCGGCAGTGGTGGATGACAGAATGGGCCTTTCATCCTACCCACTGATATCCCCTTCTGAATCTTCTGCTCCAACATCATTTCGGTCCTTTTTCTGTCCCTTTGGAAATACATGCCGAAACCCCTCTGAAACCCGTTTATTAGTGTATGGGCTGCCTCTGTATCCAGGCAATGCCTCACCCAGTCTGCTAAAACATAAATTTTAATAGGGTTGCAGCCAGCAGAAATGATCTACCCATGCATCCTGAACTATCCTGGTGGCCGCTTTAGAAGGCCTTTCCCCTGCCCCTGCCTGCTCCCCTGCCTCTAGCCCCCCTCCCCCACTTCTGTACCCTATGGTTGCTCCAAAAGGACTGATTGTAGGCCATATTATGGTTTCCAGTCCCCTTTTCCCAGCTGTACCTACATTTTGATGCCGGGTGGCTACCCCTACATTTCAAGCAGGTGTGGTGAAAACAGCAATTTGGCCATGAGCAGAAAGCCTGGTTATAACCCTAGGAGCACTTCAGTCCTGCCTCCATTTTCTTGTCCCCTTCACTATCCCATTTGTCATGCCCATGCAAATCTCTAGCCACAGGTCAATCAGACTTGCGTCCCATTTGACATCTCCAAAATGAGACATTCTCTTCCTAAATTTTTCATCATACTTCAGTCAGCTATACCCACTTTTCTTATAGGCACTTTTTGTAATGAGGGAATAGGTTAGCAAAGGAGTGGCCAGCTCCGGCTTCTTCTCTATGACTATAACCATGTAATAGGTAAAACCAGTTGACTAATTATCCCAATTCTTCCCCTTCATTGTCTTCTCCTACTCTCCTTTCCCCAACAGCAGTTCCGCTGCTGCCATGTCCTTCTTTCCAAAACTCTCCTTCTCCTCATATTTTTCCATGTTATCTAAGTTAGCCAGAGCAAATATGTCTACATATTCGCTCTTCTAGATTTTCTCTTTTGTAGCCAATGGGATGTGATCCCCTAGCAGTGGCAGCACCCTTGAGCAAGTGCAGACGTTCAAATACCAAGGGGTATCCCTGGACTCAAATCTCTCCTATGGGTACACATAGACAATGTTGCCAAAGCTGCAAATAAGCTCCTAGGCCTACTATACTGACATAGACATCATCTTACTGCTGAAGCACTGAAGATCACCGTCCAGAGCTCGGTGGTCTCCATCATTGACTACTGACTTATAATCTATGGCTCTGCCTCTGCCACTGCCCTCAGATGAATATCAACATCACTTAACAAGGCCTGCAGGCTCATCTCTGGTGCTCACCATCTCACGCATACATGATCTGTATGCCCAATCTGGCTGGCTTCAAATTTCAAATCACATAAAGTACCTAACCTGCAAAGAAAGTAACCATGAGCCTTGCCCTGCCGGGAGTCCAAGCACTGCTGAGATCAAGACTAAAGACACAAAACACCAGGGGCTCTGAATCCCAGCTCCTTCAGGGTCCCCGCTGTTGCATCTCCCAGGGCCAAAGATCCTTTGCCCACAGAGCACCCAGCTGGTTAAATGAGCTCAATCCTGACATCTCCTCCACTACCACCCTTGGCTCATCCAAATCTAAACTCCACCTCCACCTCACTAAATCTAGCACCTGTGAATGCCACCTATAATCTACTCAGCCCACTTGTTTTGTTTCTCCCACTAGCACTTACAGCATTTCACTCCTTTTCTCTCTCCACCCCTTTTTTTTATTTATTTTATTTTGTCTTTCACCTCCCCTGACTCTCCCCCTTCTCCCCTCTCCTCTTCTCACCCCTCAATGCACTTTCCCCTTATGTTAACTAATTTCAGTTTGCTCCTAGTTGTTGACAATGCCTCATGGCTGCGATTCCTGTCCATACCAACTACTATCCATGTGTTTATCATCATCTTCCTCCCCCTCCTACCTATCCCTCTGTTACTCTGTGTTTCCATTGTCTACAATCAACTTATTCTAACTCTTGTCTTGATCTACCATTGTAACCAAATATGCTGACCTATTTACTGTTTTGTACTTATTTATTGTATTTTGTATTGTATTTGTTTGCTGATGCGGAACCTTTGTAAAAGAGCCTGGCTCAAAGGTATTATGTAATCCTAGTTGAAATAAAATAAAATAAAATAAATAAAAAATAAAAATATACAGACAACTGGTGCACCTATCTCAACCCTGAGTACCTTGTCACCTGCTGCCCCCTCTACTGCCCCTGGAGTCCCACCTCCATCTCCCTTATCTTTGTTCCTAATTTCCCCAGCGCTTTTTCAAACTGTCCCAAATCTGTGTACCCCATAGCTTTTAGCATCCGTTCAACGTACTCTCTTGCACTGCTTTCAAGTGTGATCTCTTTATTACTTGGCTAGGGGTCCAGCTGTGGGCGAAGCCCTGTGGGCGGTGTCAGCTGGATGGTATCCATAGCTGGCTCAAGAGCCTGAGGTTCCACCGATGCAGGAGGAGCCGGAACCAGGGTGACTGGTGTGGATGGCAAAGGTGCTGAGACCAGCATTGGAGGGGGCATCGAAGCAGGTGGATGGACCAGCTCAGTTGGCACTGGGCCCACCGGGATGGGATCTGCAGGACTGGGTGCTGGTGGTGCCTGGGGCACTTTCTTGCTGTCCTTCCCCCCCCCTTGCTTTGTGTCTCCTTTTTGCTTCTTGTCCTTCACTGGGCTGGGTGGGTCCATGGCCTCCAACAACCTATTTGCCTTGCTCACTAGCTCCATTATTGCCTGGTAACATTCCTACTTGCTTGGCTTATTTCTCCTAGGAGCCATAATTCACACTTACTGGCACCTGTAAAAACACAAACACATGGTTAAATATCTGGTATCCACATTGGTCCCTTCTCATGGGCCCCCTTTTCCTCCAAACCACCTCTCCTCCAATGAGGGATAGCATCCACCTAGCTTCTGGTGGTATGATCCCATGCTTTAGTTTCCTAGGGTGCCATCCTTTCTCAACTACCATGAGCCCTGCACTATCCACTTCACAGACCTTACAGGCCTGTGGTGATTGACCCCCCATTCCTGCCTTGTCCTTCTGTTAACTGTTCCCCACAAACCCCCCTTTTCTCCCCTCCCCTATGGCTAGGAGGTGCATAGGCCTACTTGACCTTGCGGCCCATAAATGGGTCCCCAAAGGATTAACTAAGCATCTCTTTGTTCTGCTCCCTTCCAGCTGCCAGTTGTTCCGCTCTGTTTTCATGTTGCCCCCTATTTTTTTGATCATCATTCACTTAATTAGGGTTTTTTCCCTGTAGCTGACTTCTTTAGCTATTCCTTCTAAACACAACATTTTTGTTAATAACTGTATTTAAGCCTTCCTGCTATGCCTCCTATGCTATGACTGGCCTCAGCTGTAATGCATTGCTCCTTTTTCCTGACCGTGTGGTGATGGTGTCAGACACCATCCGCTATGAAGTCTCCTTTCGGGCCCAGTCAGTCGGTCCCTGCTATTCCTCTAGGCCGCTTGTGGCTCTCCTTTTCTTGATATGCTTCTACCTGCCAAGAAAAACTCTGAATCATTTCCTGAGTGGTCCACCGATATGTAGTCCTGGGTCAGCCAGCCATGCTGTGATGACATCAGATGCCATTGTTGTGGGCCCAGTCCTGGGCCACCGCCGGCCTCCCAAGCCTTTCCTGCACCATTCTGAACCTAACCCACAGATGGGCCTCCACCCCAACAATAGAAAAAACTCTTTCTAACCCCAAGGAAAGTCAGGCTGTCTCTCACCCAGTGAGAGAACTCATCACTTGGAGAAGGCCCGCTCACACACAGCAGCTAAAGAATACAAATCCCTCATCGATCAGCTAGCCAGAATGTTTTAAGAACAAAACCCCACTGCTGCCATTCCTTCACCAACAATTCAGGTTAGCCATGCAATGCCCAAGCCAGCAGCTTATCCATCCTGACCGCCTTACGACGGACTAAAAGGCTCCAACTAGGACATTCTTACTTGGGCAAACATTCTTTTCCTTTTTAAACTTACAGCGCTAAACTGGCATCCCCTACCTCTCTTGGCTGTCCCACTGCTACCGGCATTTGCCCTTCCAACCAACTTAATTCAAAAGTCTCCTTTTTTTTTCACAACACTTACCTTTTATTAGGAAACGTCTGTAATATTCACTTTAAGATGGTCCCAAACACTGCTCACAGCTTCCAATTACCATTTTTCTTATAATGAATAATCCCCTATTAGTTAATTGCTTGTGCTAGTTGACTCCAAATATCTATCACTATTAAAGGCCAACTGGCCAACCAAATAATCACTCAGAAAATTGCCAAGATTGACCTGCTTTTCAGAGAAATTCTCTTAAAGCAAAATTGTGAGCTCCCAGGCTTGTGCATGGCTTTAAGTACCCTGGTTGTTCACCCCTCTCGCCCTACTGGCCAATCACTTTTTCCCACCTCACCACAGTTCTGACCTCATGACTCCTCCCCCTTCTGACCTCCCTTACCCCTCCTACTATCTCCCACCTTCCTTCTCCCTTCCCCTGTCAATCAACCTGCTTAATCACACCCACTACCTTCATTTGGTCTGGGCCTGTGGACAATGGGGTCTGCCCCTTCAATTGGGCAACCCTCTTTATTGTTACGTGTGTCCACTATTGTATATTTGTATATTTCTGTTGTGTGTACCTGACTCTAAAATCTTTGAAAACAGGCACCTGCATAAGGGGTTTGGATTATGATAAAGAGAAAAATGCCTTGCTAAGGCATTTGGAGTTAGCCACCAACACCAGTATGCAAATATTTGGAGGGTTAAGAAAGGCACCGGGAGACAGTTATACTGAAATATTTGTGCAGCTAAGTAACTTGTTAGAACACTAGGTAGAGGGCACAAAAGCTTGCTCTGTAGAAGAAAAAAATTTATTTCTGGTGGAACAGTCCTTAAAAACGGTGCTTGAGGAACTAAGAATATGGACATGGTTGCTGGATAGAACTCCAAGCTCTGCCAGGAAGGCAGCCAAGAGGACTGATCAGTTCACATCAGCTGACCATAATTTTATTGCAATGGTAATGAGGGAGGGACATCAGGTTGTTTTGGTGGAACCCTGGAGGGGAAAGCAAAAGGAAGCCAGCCTGTGCCTGAACCAAAAGAGAAGCCACCTGATTTCAAAAGCACAGAGATGGGTGAACACAGGAGTTACATCTGCCAGAAACTGAGGTACGTGATATAACAGATGTGGGACTTGCTGTCACATTGAGGTAGGCCTCTATTTAGATACATGGAGTTACAGTGTGTTACTATTCTTACTTCACACACATAATGAATATTAATTCCTCCTTACTTTTTATCTTTGCCCAGGAGTGGGGTTGATTCCATTGCAGCATATTCAGATTACCTAGCCTGTTACTGTACATACAGGAGTGTTATCATAGACTCACACATTTTTTTAACTCTGTACATATTGGGGTGTGAGATCTCATTTGCATGGGGGTCCTGGACAGATCTTTTTACATTAGACTAATATTGTAGTAATTTGTGGAAATGTAGGTATGTTAGACCTCTGGTCTTACACACATACTTTATATTTACTTCTAGTTACCTTATCCTGGGGAGGGTGGCAGTTTTATTTCATTGTAGTTCTATCCAGAATCCTTGGAAATTTTGCTATGCAGATAGTAGTATGGTTAAATAGTGTCACATTTTTGCTCTGTAGGTATTAGGATACATGAGCCCTTTTACTTAAGATTTCATGACAAGTTGAATTCCTTTGGGGAACAATTGCAGTGACTGATGTGAATAAAGGTTCACTAGGAGAGTGTGTGTGTGTGTGTGTGTGTGTGTGTGTGTGTGTGTGTGTGTGTGTGTGTGTGTGTGTGTCTGTGTGAAAGAGAGAGAGAGAGAGAGAGAGAGAGCATCTCCTTAAAGCTAGGCATCCCGCTCCACATTATGGAGATGTGGGGTGGGGTAGGGTGTATTGTTAGTGTGAAGAGGAGGAGAGAAATTACATTTTTATCTCTTTTTCAGATTCCTGAGACACTTCTGGTACATCAAGTTGTTACATTCTCAGTGTATATTGACATCAGTACATATCAGGCTACATGGTCTTAATTCCTTGATGGTCCTCGGCTAGAGTTTTTTGTTTGACACTAATACTGTTAATTAATATTTAAATTATCATTTATAAAGTCCTGTCACTACACTAGAGGTTTTTGAAATTTATGGGGCATAATATCTAGCTGGAGAGTACAGCTGGGTAACAGGTGCAGCTAGGTTTTACGCATCATACAGTGTGCACTGATGTTTTTAAGACAACTTTACTGGTAATTTCTTGTCTATAATGCATGCATTGAAACTTCTTGGTATCCTAAGACAATCTTAGTATGTTTTTAATCTGGGTGGGGGTTGCTTTTCAGTGATCACGTCCTTATACAAACTGTGACACTCATAGCTTGATTTAAGAGTCATCTGCTCCAGCAGTGTTATCTTATGTCAATTAAATGTATATGCAGTAGGATTCTTTGTATGTGTGTTCCACCAAGCACCTTTGACCCGGGGACCCTCCTGGCTGAAGGCAGTATGGTACTGTTAAACTTCTCTGACATCATCTTCTGTATTTTTTAAATGAGTATTTTAAACCAGTGGGGATTTTTTCTGTTTTTTTATGCATGATCTAGCTGTTAAAAGTATTGTATTTTCTAAACAACTGCTATTAGCTTCTGAAGAAGGACTGGTTGGTCCTAAAGCTAGAGCACTTTGTTCTTGTTGTTACATCTATGTTGGTCCATTAAAAGGTATCAAATCATTTGCTTCTGGATCTACCAGGATCTGAGGCATTTCACTTATGACTGTTTGAAAAATGTGAAAAGAGGTATGAGTGCAGCTGGAGGGGGGTAGATCCAGAAGCTTCCAGCAGTTAGTAGCCTGTACACAGAGTGCAGTGCCCCCTAACTCCACTGCACACATGCACCCTATGTGTGTAAATGGGATGGTGACCCAGGGATTGAGGGACACTTAAGCCTCCATTTTTTTCATGAATCAGGATTTGATTCAAGAGGAACAGATCCTGCCAGGTCAGTTTTCTAGGATTAGAGACGTGCCAGTTCCTGTGGTCTTAGTGTTAGTAGCCTGGATCATTCTAAGCTGGAAAGGGGGCCAGGGCATATGGGAGGGTGGGGGGTGTTGTAACAGACCTACCGGTCAGTGTAATCATAGGTACTGACTTCAGTAGTAGGATTAATATTGTGTGTGCCACTACTCACATCAAGGCAAGGAAACTGACTTTTGAAGACAAAAATTGGGGGCAGTGCATGAGGAAGCAATCCCTACCTCAGTCACAGTAGAAGTTGTAGCTGAAGAATGAGCTGGGATCAACAATTCGGAGCCCCAGCTACAGACTCAGAAGAGCCCATCCATGGGCTGCTCTCTCACAGCAGAGTGTGTTTTGGGGAAAGTCAGGCATACAGAGCTATGGAAAACTCAGCAAGCTGACATATCTCTGCAAACATTAAGGGACTTAGCCACCAGTGTGGAAGGTAACTCCCCAAAATCTGATAAAAGTGAGGTGTACTGCGAGAATGGGCTCCTAAACTATAAGTGGGTCACTAAAGGAGGAATGATGGAAGGAGTACTCCAGCAGATAGTGGTTCCTAGGTAATATAGGAACCAGCATCTGGCCTTTGCCCATGACACACCCTTTTCAGAACATCAAGGGGTCAGCCATACAGAAAGGTGGCTGACTAACAAATTTTACTGGCCTGATATTTTAAAAGATGTGGCAGTCTACTGCCAGACTTATTCACAGTGCCAGAGGACAGGAAAGGTTTGTGACAAGGCTAAGGTAGCTTTGAGTCCCCTGCCAGTTACTGAAGAGCCATTTTGGTATTACCGCAAGCTTGTAGGGCCACATAGGGGCAAGTTGTACATTTTGGTGGTCATAGATTATGCCAAAAGGTATTCAGAGGCAGTACCCTTGTCCTCTAATGAGGCTGAGAACGTGGCCAAACTGCTGGGGATATTTAGCTGGGTGAATTTTCCCCAGGAGATTCTGTCAGACCAAAGCACCAACTTCATGTCTGATTTGATGGTTAGTCTTTGGAGGAAATGTGGGGTATGGCAGCTCAGGGTCTTGCCATACCCTTCCCAGACTAACACTTTGGTCAAGCAATTCAAGGAGTCCCTTAAAACCATGTTAATGGCATTCACTGGCCAGCATGTGAGAGAGTGGGACCAGTACCTACTCCATCTCCTGTTTACATATAGGGAAGTCCCCCAGGAGTCCACAGGGTTCTCATCCTTCTAGCTCCTGTTTTGACATAGGGTGGGACCCCCTTGATTTGGTAATGGAGGAAATGGAAGGTGAGCCTGCTCACCAAGGGGAATCTGCTGTAGAGTATGTCTTGCATTTCAGATCACAGTTCAAGGAGCTCATAGAATTTACCCGGGAACACCTGACAGCTGTGCAACAGAGGCAGAGGACATGGCATGACCATGAGGCCAGAGCCGGGGTGTACAACATCAGGCAATAGGTGATGTTTTGTCCCCATCCTGAAGAACAAATTACAGGCTTCTTGGGAGGGACCTTACTTGGTGATCAGGAGGGTGAATGAAGTCAATTACATGGTGGCACTACCAAACAGGAGGTGCAAACATTGTGTTTACCATGTAAACATGATGAAACCCTACCATTACAGGGATGGAATAGTCCTGGCTGTAGGCAGCTATTCAGAGGAGGTGGTAGAAACAGACCCACTAGTGGATCTCCTTGGAGAGGTTAAGGGAGAATCCTCAATGGATGCTGTCACCTTCTCGGAGTGGCTGACACCAGCCCAAGCTGTCCAAATGAATGGCATGTTGAATACATTTGGTGACATGTCCATGGAGAAAGCAGGGTATACCACACTTGAACAGTACCGCATGGATACAGAGTTCCCAGCCCCACTGGGACAGCCACCCTACAGAGTCCCAAAAAGTTTAAGATATGCCATAGTGGGGGAGATCAAGGAGATGCTGGTTGTCTGGATAATCCAGGAATCCAGTAGTCCCTGGACCTCACCAGTGGTACTGATCACAAAAAGAATGAGACCAAGAGGTTCTGTATCGACTACCTCAAGCTCAAAAGATGCACAGAGTTGGACACATACCCAATGCCCAGGACAGTTGGAGTCTTAGAGAGGTTGGGGGAGCCCTTTACCTGTCCATCATAGATCTGATAAAGGACTTTTGGCAGGTACCCCTGGCATCCGAAGTCAGAGAGAGGTTAACCTTCATCACCCCATTTGAATTATTCAAGTTCAGGGTAATGCCATTTGGATGAAGAATTTTCCAGACACCTTTCAACAGTTAGTGGACTGTGATCTGAATGGGGCAGGAGACTTTGCTCTGACATATGTGGATGACATCACCATCAAGAGTCAGACATGGGAGGATCATCAGGCATGTGATTGAGGAGTTCTGCTGACTATAGGCCACTGGGATGACAGTGAAGACACAGAAGTGCCAGGTAGGAATGGCAGAAGTGTCATACCTTAGGCACAGGGTGGGGAGTGGGTCCATCTGGCCAGAGAGAGTAAAAATTGAGGCCATCCAGGGATGGGCCACACCCATGACCAAGAGTAAAATACAGGCCTTCCTAGGGACAGCAGGGTACTACCATAAGTTTATGCCAAATTTGTAGCAGCATGACCAAACCCCTGTCTGATCTCAGCAGGAAAAAAATGCCAGAATATGCACAATGGAGAGAACCCTGTGATGCCATTTTCTGCCAGCTAAAGGAAGCATTGTGTTGGGCACCTGTGTTCTCCAACTGGACTATTAGATACATTTTTTGTGTATGTGTATGCATCTGATCATGGGCTAGGCACAGTTCTGAGCCAGTTTACATACTTCGGAGAAGTGCACCCAGTCATGTACACAAGCAGAAAACTGCTGCCCCAAGAGGAAACCTATGCCACAATAGAGAAGGAGTGTCTAGGGATTGTCTGGGCTTTGTAGAAACTGCAATCTTATCTGCATTGGAAGGGAGTTAACCCTGGCTATGGAGGCTGCAGTCCTATAGTATGGACATTAGACACCACAGCAGGTTGCAGAATGGCAATGCAGATGGGCTGTCCAGCAATAGCTAGTGCTCTTGTTTTTTTTTTTCTTAAATAGGAGAGACACTAGGGAAAACTAAGGTAGGGTTCAGACAAAGAGTGAACTGAGGGCATAGCAGGTAGAGCCAGTTGGCTCACACGGAAGCGAACATCATTTTGTGCTGCTAAAAAGATTTATTTTTGTCTTTCTTGGGGGGGTAATAACTTTTGTATAATTTATTTATTTTTTCATGTTTCTGTATTAACTTTTATTTTCAGTAGACCTCTTGTCAGCAATTCAGATGAGATAGAAAATTGTCTCATAATGTTAACTCCCAGATACATGCTAGAGCAGTGGTGTGCCAGATGTCTCAGTAGAGTGGAAACATACCTTTCATGTTTCTTGAAGGGCCCTAGCTAATGAGTGGAGGAGTCACTCCTATTGTGTAAGATGGGGGTGGGGGGAATGCAGTCTTTCCAGATGGGAGATTTTTGCAGGACTCAAATGGACAGCTAGAGGGTCTAGAAATCTGGCAGTGCCTGAAAGAAGCAGTCAGATATTGGACTATGAAAGGTTACCATCTAAGGTTCTAGTCTACCCTGATTCACCAAACTGTCTTCTGTGATAAGCTATTCTACCTTCCTAAATAGAAAAGAGACACTGAGATATGTTTTTTTTCTGTGTGCTACCCTACCTCCTGTTCAAATATTTTCTTTTCATTTCTGTAGAATTACTATTTCCCATAGACTTTGTGTAGTATCCTCTATTATATGTGTAAATATCTTGAAGTATTAAAATTATTTTCATATACTTCATGTTTCTGTGACTGAGTACTTTGAGGTACACTAAACTGATTTATATCTGACAAAAACTGTGTTTCTGCCTCTGAAGAGAAGGTTACCATTACAATAATTTGTTTCTGCAGTAAGGGGTACTCAACTGTAGCAGAGAGAGGTGGTCATTTGCCCTTGAGCACAGAGCACTGTACTGTGTAAGCAGTGACTCTGAAAGGATTCAGACCTAGAGATATCACAAGAATGTGTATGAGCTGAGTGGTGGCAGCTACTAAAGGGTTGATAAAGTTGGTAACAGTGATACAGGCTCAATCTGGGAAAGACCAGTTTGCCATATCTTTGTATACTGCAGTCCTTATGAAATGTCATGTAATGTTAAACATTACTTGTACATTATTGTTACCTGAGTCCACTACAGTATATTTTATGTATTTTGTGTGTACCTGGCTCTAAACACTTTTTAAATAGGCACCTGCAAAAAATGTTTTATGTGAAATAAAAACTAAACTAAAATTAAACTAGCAGTGGGATCTTCACAATATTCAACCATGCAGACTTTGAACTTCATACTGATCAAAGATCATTGCAGGCTAAATAGGTTCCCTGTTTGCATGGTCACATAGCAAGAAAAAGATTAAACACCCTCAAATCCCATTGCAGATGACTAGGGCTGTTCCCTTGAGAGACTATGGATGGGTGTCAGAATGGTGTGGCACTAGACATCAAGGACTGCATAAACTGAAAGGTGTGGGTGGGTGGATGGGGTACCACTACCTCATAAGGTACAAAAGAGTAGCAACTTTCAAAAAAAGTTGTTCAAGAACAAGGGGCCATGATATGAAAATGGTGGGGGGGCGGGGTAGATTTGGGGATAATGTGAGAAAGTATTTTTTCATGGAAAGGGTGGGGGACCCATGGAACAGCCTCCTGGCAGAGGTTGTAGGGCAAAAACAGTAGAAGAATTCAAAAACGCATGGGACAGACATAAAGGAACTCTAGTGATAGGAAAGAGGGCGTAAGCCACAGATCATTTTGGATCTGCGGTATATGAAGTAGATAGGGAAAATGGACAGAGCAGGTAGGCAAAGCAGTCCTTATCTGCCATGATATTCTATGTTCCTGTGTTTTACTGGACACCAGAGACTGTATTATGAAGATTTATTTTATTTATTTATTTATTTAGTTTTTGTTGACCGGGTAAGTGCACTAGACAAATCCTGCCTATTTTCAGGCATGACCCGGGGGAGGGGGATACAGATGAATGCCAACTGACCCTGAACCAGATTAAGCTATTTGGTAATAACATAACAAAACAAGTTCTGTCCAGAGCTGATAGGGCTGTGACGAGCTGCCAAGTGAGCAAAGTTACACTTGCGCATAGAAATTATTGAATGCCTGGGTGTAACTTTGCCATTTTTTGGAGGTGTTGCACCAAATTTTTAATATAGCTTTTTGGGACCCCTCCTCAAGAACAGTGCCAGTGTCGTTTTGTTCACTTGTCCCGAAAGGTGAAACATAGAAACATAGAATTTGACAGCAGATAAGGACTGCTTGGCCCACCCAGTCTGCCCATTTTCCTACCTACTGGATAAGCTGCAGATCCTAGTTAACCAGCAGCCTACTTCTTCCTACTCCCACCCCCTAGAATTGCCTTATGACTGTCCCATGCAAGCTTGAATTCCACCACTGATTTTGACTCCACAACCTCCTCCGGAAGGCCGCTCCATGCATCCACAACCTCTCTGTGAAAAATACTTCCTTAAATTACCTCTGAGCCACCCCCATCTTCAAATTGTGCCCTTGTTCTGCACACCTCTTTTTGAAAGATGCTACCCTCTTGGACTTTGTTGATTCCCTTGAGGTACTTGAATGTTTCTATCATGTCCTCCTCTCCTCCTTTCCTTGAGGTTATATATATTAAGCTCCTTTCGCTCTCTCTTCATGTCTTCTGGTGCAGACCCTGCACCATTTTAGTTGCCCTCCTCTGGACAGCTTCCATCCTGTCTATGTCTTTTTGGAGATTGGGTCTCCAGAACTGCACACAGTACTCAGATGGGGTCTCACCAGCTGTCTGTACAGAGGGATAATAACTTCCTGTTTTCTACTGGTGATGCCTCTCCTATGCATCCCAGTATCCCCCAGCCCTCCTTGCTGTTCTCTCACATTGCTTGCCCACCTTTAGGTCATCTGATATGACTACCCCAGGTCCCTTTCCATTTTGTTGTTGTTAGTATCTCACCCCCATTGTGTACTCTTCCCTGGTTTTTGTTTCCCGGTGCATTACTCTGCACTTCTTAGCATTGAATCTAAGCTGCCATACATTTGACCATTCCTCTAACCTTGCCAAGTCCCTCTCATCCTTTCCACCCCACCTGTGCATCAACTCTGTTGCAGATCTTTGTGTCATCTGCAAAGAGACATACTTTTCCTTCCAGTCCTTCTGCAATGTCGCTTATAAAGACATTGAAGAGGACCGATCCTAATACTGAACCTCAGGTACCCCACTAGTAACCTTCCTTTCTTCTGAGTGGACTCCATTTACTATTACCTCTGTGTCCTATTCTTAGCCAATTCTTACCCAGGCTGTCATCTTGGGACCCACTCCCAGGCTGGCTAACTTGTATATTAATCTTTTGTGTGGGACTGTGTCAAATGCCTTGCTAAAGTCTAGGTAGGCCATGTCCACAGCCCCTCCCTTATCTACTACTTTGATCACCCAGTCAAATAAATCTATCAGATTCATCTGGCATGACCTTCCCGCTGTGAATCCATGCTGCCTAGGGTCCTGTGCCCCTCTGGCCTCTAGATACTCAACAATTCTTTCCTTCAGAAGTGATTCCATCATTTTCCCTATCACTGAGGTTAAACTAACAGGTCTGTAGTTTCCTGCTTCTGCCTTGCTCCCACTTTTGTGAAGGGAAATCACATCTGCCCTCCTCCAGTCCTCGGGTACCACCCCATCCTCCCATGATTTGTTAAAAAGGGTAGTCAGTGGTGTCACTAGTTCTACCCTTAGTTCTTTTAGAATTCTGGGATGAATCCCATCAGGTCCCATTGCTTTGTCCACCTTCAGTTTTAAGAGTTATTTCAGAACCCTTTCTTCTGTAAATGGGCTGGTATCAACTTCTGTATCCAGAGTGTTTCTACTGTTTGTTTTATGCACCTCCCCCTCTTCATTTGTAAATACTGAGCAAAATATTTGTTTAGTATCTCTGCCTTTTCACAGTCTCCCTCTGCCCACCCTCCTTCCCCTTTATTAAGCCTCACTATCCTCCCTTGGCCTTCCTTCGCCTCCTGATGTACCTATAAAAGGTTTTATCCCCTCTTAACTGAGTTGGCTATCTTTTTCTCGGTTTGGGCCTTTGCTGTTCTGACTGCCTTCCAGCCTCCTTTGCTTTAACTGATACAGTTTTCTGTCCTGCTCCTTCTGCGATTCCTTGTACTTCCTGAATGCTTTCTTTTTCTCTTGAACCTTCACTGCCACTTCCTTTGAGAACCATAGTGGTTTCTTACATCATTTTGTTTTGTTTATTTGCTTCACACAAAGGTAAAGGCTCGTTACCTCTGTGATGGCAGTTTTTATTATTCCCCATGGTTCTTCCACCCCTCCTTCCTGCCCATTTGCTAGTGCATTTCTTAGGCACTCACCCATTTTGGCAAAGTCAGCCCTCCTAAAGTCCAGTACTTTTGTCTTTGTATGGCTTGACTCTATTGCTGTGTTTATTGTGAACCATACTGTTCGGTGGTCGCTAGTTCCCAGATGGCTACCCACTTCTACATCTGTGATCCTCTCTCCATCTCCATTTGAGAGAAGCAAGTCTAATATTGCTCCCTCTCAAGTGGGCTCCAATACTAGCTGTCTAAGGCATGCTCCCTGTAGGGCGTCTAGAATAACTCCATTCTTCGAAGTGGCAGCTGCAACTGCACTCCAGTTAACATCTGGCATATTCAGATCACCCATCAGCAATATCTCCCCTTTTTATGCCATTCTAAGTATACTTTCTATCATTTCCTTGTCCATTTCTTCCCCCTGAGAAGGGGGTCTGTATACAACCCCTGTGCAGATTGTGGTGCTATTGCCTGTCTCCAAATTTACCCACAGTGCTTCTTCTCCTTCCTGTTTACCCTTTTGTTCTGTTGCTTTTATTCCTTCCCTTATGTAAAGAGTTACTCCTCCTCCTCTTTTACCCTCCCTGTCCCTCCTGTAGATAGTGTATCCTGGTATGTTTACGTCCCAGTCATGGTTTTGTGTGTACCATGTTTCTGTGACTGCCATGATATCCAGATGTTCCTCCTCCTCCATCAAGGCCACTAATTCAGGAAGCTTGTTACCCAGACTATGGGCATTGGTACTCATTGCTCTCCATTTTTTGATGGCTTTACCTTCTGTTACAGCATCCCCCACTGACCGTTCTACCTCGGTCTTTTTCTCATTTAGTACCCTGTTTTGTAGGAGAGGCTGGGATTTTCCTGCTGCTTGTCAGTGCCTCCCTTTGACTAGTTTAAAAGCTTGCCAATGAAGCATTTAAACCGATTGCTCAAAGACTTGTTCCTTCCTGGACAGATGCAGACCATCCTGCCAGTATAGGCTGGTGTCCCTCCAGGTGGAACCCCAGTCCCCAATGAAGCCAAACCCCTGTGCTCCACACCATTTTTTCAACCATTCATTAAACTGCATGGTGCTAATTACCCTCGCCTCCCCATGCCTTTGACAGGCAGCACCTCTTAGAAGGATACTGTGTGTGCTACTTGTCTTAGGCCCCTTCCCAACTCTGCAATGTCCTCCTGCACTGCTCTAATCTCATGATGAGCCAAGTCATTTGTCCGTAGGTGGACAATTACATCCAGCTCAGACTCTCTTGCAGCTGTTCTCGTGATCCTGAGGATGCGCTTCCTGTCCCTCTAAGCCATGGCACCAGGCAGGCACCTTACTTCAGTTTTCCCAGCTCCCCGTAGTTCTATACCCCTAATAATTGAGTCCCCCACCAGGAGCTGCTTCCTTTCCCTGTGGTGTCCTCTGCTTCCTTCCTGTAGGCCTCCCTTGTGACAGTTGTCATCAGTCTTCTCTGTGGATGCATCCATAGGGGAGCTATGCTCCCCCAGAATGGTGTATGGATTGCAGAGTGGAACAACTGACTGGGTGTGCCTCTGTTCCACCATCCTCACCCTCCCTGAGCCCACTGTTGTCCAACTGCTGTGCTTTCTTTGCAACCTCTGAGGTAGTGGTGGTGGCCCTAGTGCTCCCTGGATGGGGGAGGTTCCCTTCCTACTGTCCAGTGTGGCCTGGGGGAAGGTTTCCTTACTACTGTCCAGTGTGGCCTGAAGACGGGCAACTTTCTCCCTCAGGGCAGAGAGTTGTCTGCAAATAGGGCAGCATCTCAGCCTCCAGAAAGACTCCCGGAAGACTGCTGCCCCAGAGCCATTACATTGCACTACTCCCCACATGTTTATCTACTTTTTTTTGTTTGTTTGTTTTTGTGTGTGTGTGCGTGTGTGATTGGTTATATAGAAATATATATATTATACAATGTGTATGCTTATATTGTCAGTGCAGTGTGCTAGAGAGGATATGACAGTGATATGCACCTTGCACTCTTGAGGAAATGATGTCAGAACCCCAGGTATAAAGGAACTATTTCCAAGGATGGGTGGGTGAGGGTGGGAAGGGGTTGGGCCTAAACTGTGCCCTCACAAAACAATCAGCTAAAAGCTCTCACCCACCGCTCAGATGAGTGCCTTCCTGTCAGCAAGATACCCTACACAACAATTTGACAGAGAAAATACCCTGCTAATCAAACAGAGAAAAATCCAGACATCCAAGTCAGACACAGGTAAACCTCTCCAGCCCCAAAACAGCCTGGTGGTTTGTTAGCCACAAAGGAAAATCAAATATGCAGTTATTTCAGCCCTTCTGAAGATGCTGACAAGATAAGCAGTTTTGAAAACCCCCTTCCTGAATTAAAAACTAAAATAATTAAACACAAAGCAATACCTCTGTAAAAGTGAGGAAAACTTCTCTCAGATGTAAGCAAGAGAGAGAGAGAGATTAGTTACAGATATTTAGTCCAATATAGTATATCCCACGCAGCTTCTCAGTTGTTTCAAAGCACACAACTTGGAAGAAGATGGACTTCTGTCTGAAACAGGGTCACACCAGTAGTTTATAGTAATTGAACAATGCTGAAATGGTCAAGCTAGACAATTGGCTGTGATGCAGACCTCTGACTTGTGAAGACAATTTCCCCCACCTCAGGCTATGTCTGGCATTAGCGACCACACCATTCTGTGCCACAGGTGTGAAAATACATTTCAGGCAGGATGTAATAAATAACAGCTGTACTGTTTTAAAGGAGGTGTGCAAAAATGGCAATGTTGAAAATGTGGAGGAAAAATATTAAAAATTGGCAAAGTTAGGAGCATGCATAGAAACTGCGCAACGCACGCTCGTAACACAGTCATTTTTTGGAATTTTTTCACCAAATCTGAAACATGGGCTTTTTGGGACTCCGCCTCATGACCAGTGCCACTGTCATTTTGTGAATTGGTCCCAAAAGGTGGTTCCATGCAGCGACCGCAAAATCGCCTTTTGGGACCGAGTAATGAAATGATAGTGAAAGTTTTCATGAGATGGGGTCCCAAGAACCCCATGCTGAAAATGTGTGGTCAACATTCCAAAAAATGGCTTATTTATCAAAATAAGTTGAGAACCCCATTGAATCGGCATTACTATATAGCACGCTTACCTTTTATTCTTCAGTTTGCGGATCAACTTTGAAAAGTGCAGACATGTCCTGGTCTAGAGAAGATGACAGCGCCAACCTCCAGAGGTAAGTATGGGGTAATGGGGGGCAGGGAGGTGAGTTTTCAGTGGAAGGGTGGGGATGGGTTGGGACTGGGGTGATGATGAGGGACTGTTTTCATTTTTTACAGATTAAAAAAATGGAAAAACACATCGGGGGACTGTTTTCTTTATTTACAGGAAAACAAAAAAAACAGTGATTTGGGCACACTGGGGTGGGCTCCCAGTGTGCCACATGAGTGGGGGGGTAACATAATGCTGACACAGGGACTGGGGATCTTGATATCAGTAGGGGAAAAATCATTTGGGCACACTGGGATGGGCTCCCAGTGTGTCACATGAGTGGGGGGGGTACCATAATGAAGACATGGGGATTGGGGACCCCGATGTTGGCAGGGGTAAAAAAACATTTGGGCACACTGGGGTGGGCTGTCAGTGTGCCACATGAGTTGGGGGGCTACATAATGCTGACAAGGGGATTGGGGACCCCAATGTTGGTGCATTTTCTCTGTTGCCTATGCTGGTGGTGGTGGTGATGCAATTGCACAAGTGCAGCACATATGCATGTGCAGTTGTGGCAAATGGCATTTTGCTATTCACAACATGATGATGCCATCAGAACTGTGCATGTGCACACATTGCACATGCGCAGTTCACACCACAGAATGTGGAAGTAATAGCCGCAATAATGTGGCTGTTATTCCGTTGTGGCTGATCATGGCAGAGTGTTTCAAGCTCTGTTGTACTTTCAGAAGGATACATCCAAAAGTCCAATGGATGGTGCCATGATAGGCCGTTTTTAGAGCTACAATCAGAAAAAAGCTGTAGGCTCCACCCACAGCCCTAAAAACAGGTGTTGATGACCATATATGGCTGTGAATTTATTTACTACTGTTAAGCATATCTGCTCACTGCTCTTTTTATTTCTACTTGCTCTGTATCTTATTTGTGTTATGATATATTTAACTTGTGTCCAGTCCCCTTCCCCTATTTAGAGAGGGCCAACCAAGACTGCTGTACATAGTAAGAGGAATCAATTGTTTCCAGTCACTTCTTGGGTGGCGGGTTGCATGGACCTGCTTTATTGACAGGGGAAATGTTGTTTGGGACATCAAGTAAAATTCCTTACACTTATGGTGAGTGCCATGGGATTTTCTGTTTTTTCATTTAATACACTTTATTGAGATTTTAACATGCTGTACATAGTAAAATGAAACAATATGGGTGTTGAATTCAATGTGCTAAACTAGACTAATCACATGATATTTAAAAAAGCATCCATCTCAAAATAAGAAGCATCATGGATTCTAATGATGGGAAAGGAAAGGAGATTTAACCATTAGGGATTACAGTAGTACCAAAAGCCATATAGTCTGATTTTATTTTACATTCAATGTAAACCTGCTGGTGCTAAACCAATTCTGAATGTTATTAAAATGTTTTTACAATTTAGATTGGAGAAAAATGTCGTAACCACTGGTAAAAAAATACAGTATTTTGTGCATGCTTATGTATGACTAGGGTATAGACAAGGAAAAGATAATGAACAATATGAGTTCAAGGACAGGACCCTTAGGGACAACAGTGTACATTTATTTTTTATTTGTAAATTATGACCATGAAAACCATGCTGATAAGTGATAGCTTGTTTCCAGTCACTTCTTGGGTGGTGGGTTGCATGGACCTGCTTTATTGACAGGGGAAATGTTGTTTGGGGCATCAAGTAAAATTCCTTACGCTTATGGTGAGTGCCATGGGATTTGCTCTTTTTTCGTGTAATATACTTTATTGAGATTTTAACATAAGAAACAACCACTTACAACAAACCAAACTACAACAATGAAAAATAAGAGGACAAACAAACAACAAAACAAATTCCACCCCACCCTCCCACCTAGAAGCTCTGAGGTCCAAAGCTGGAGTGGGATAAGGCAAAGAGGATAAACTTGGAAAACCCACTAAGTCCAGGAAACTAAGTGAAGATATGAACCCCACTGTCATGAACTTACTACTGGTAAGGATAACAATGCATAAAGGGGTTCCATCTATCTCTAAACAGCTGGGGGTGTCTTCCTATATTGGCTATATGTTTCTCCAATACCAGATCATTTAGAATTCCTTGATGCCATTTGTTATAGGAAGGGGTAGTATCATCCATCCAATGACGTAAAATAATTAATTTTGTGGTAACTGCAATACAAGCCATATGGGCTTTACAGATTACAATTATGTCAGATAAAAAACAACCTATTAGGCATATTTCTGGTGTAAATAGGTCATCTAGACCTAGAAAGGGGTTCAGGAAGGCCCATATGGAGGCCAAAACCGGGGTCACTTTGTTACGATCCCATAAGATGTGTTTAAAGTTCCCCTCTGCAAAGTGCAACGAGAACAAAGGGGAGAAGATAGCCTACCCATCCTGTTAAGCTTACTTGGAGTGTAATATAGATTATGGAGGATTTGGAACTGGGTAATTCTGAGATGCTCTTGTTTGATGTATTTATATAAATTTCACCAGATGGTATGCCAGCAAGGAGGATCTACTGGTAAGACAAGAGTTTGTGTCCAGTAGCAACATATTCCAAGTGGGGTATTATTATCTAAAAGTTGAAGCAGCTGGTATAATCCAGACACCAGATGAGATTGCCAAGTAGTGGTGATTAAACATTTGGGTATAGTGGGGTTCAGTAAAGTCCAAGGTTTAGAGCCAAGATGCCAGGAAACTGAATGAAGGAGTTGGACATATTTGAAGCTACTCAATGTGGGTAGCTGAAAACACTCATATGATCATTTGAAAGGACATCAAGTAGTCACCCTCCATGATAGATGAAAGGTTAAGACCCCACAGCTGAGGGCAAAAAGAGGTTGGGATGGGGTACCCATCTATTCAGAAATTAGTGTTTCCAATGAAGGGCTTGGTCACACAACTGGTCCAGGCATAACCTAAGTATAGGTCAAGCTGGAAACTGTGCCTGACATTACAAACTGGGTCAGAAACTGGTTACATAGGAGAACTCAGAGAATATTAATAAATGGCACTCTCTCTGTGTAGGGGAGGGTGACTAGAGGGGTCCTGCAGGGCTCAGTTCTGGGGCCAATCCTCTTCAACATATTCATCAGTGACATTGTGGATGAACTGGAGGGAAAGGTGTGCCTGTTTGCAGATGACACCAAAATCAGTAAACAGGGAAGACACAACAGAGGGACAGCAAAGCATGGAAACTGATCTCCAAAAACTGGAGTAGTGGTCCAAGACCTGGCAACTGAAATTCAGTGCCAAGAAATGCAAGGTCATGCACCTGGGAAAATATGACCCAGGGAAACTGGGAATGGGAGGGGAGCAGCTGGTGGCTACCAGGCAGGAGAGAGACCTAGGGGTGATCATATCAAATGACCTCAAGGTCAGTAGACAATGTAAAAAGGCAGCACTAAAGGCTAGTGTTATCCTGCAATACATAGGGAGGGGCATTACGAGCAGAAGGCATGAAGTAATCATGCCCCTGTATCGGTCCCTGGTCAGGCCTAACCTGGAGTACTGTGTCCAGCTCAGGAGGCCACACCTCAGGAAGGACATAGATAACCTGGAGATGGTATAGAGAAGAGCAACAAAGATGGTGCAGGGCTTGCATCGTAAACTGTACAAGGCATGACTGGATGACCTCAAATCATACTCCCTAGAACAATGCAGGAATCATGGAGACATGATAGAAACATTCAAATACCTTAAAGGTAACAACAGTATGCATGTGCAGAACCTCTTTCAGGTAAAGGACTACAGCAGGACTAGAGGGCACAACCTTTGTCCTAAGGGAGGAAAGTTCAGAAGCAATTGGAGGAAATTCTTCTTTACAGAGCATGTTGTGGAACCATGGAATAACCTGCTGGAGGGGTTGGTGGGAGCCAAAACAGTGGGGGAATTCAAGTGGGCATAGGACAGACACTGTGGGATACACAAGCAGGCAGCTAAGTAGGGGGGTAGGAAGCCTAGGGCAGACTTGATGGATCATATGGTCCCCATCTGCCAACAACTTCTATGTTTCTAAAGTGTCAAAGCACCTTCATGGACCATCTGATGGGTGTTGTTCAAAGGGAGGCAGATATTTGAGAAAGCTTGGTATATAAAAGGCTACTGAGTACTATTCCTGCATCATCACAGTGCTATGGGATCTTTAACATTTGTCGACAGATCTACCAGTGATAATCAGAAGAAACCTCACTTTAATGTCTGGTCTGAAACCCAGCACCTCAACCATGCAGTACCCCCTAGAACTGTACTGCAGTTTCAGGATTGTGTATTAGCACAAGCTTATGTTATGAATCTATAACCCATAACTTTTCAATCTTCCAACACCAGAGGTGAGCAGATTGCCTACTCACTGATACAGACAGGGTAGAGGGGGCAAGATACCTATGCAAACAGTTTAACAGTGGTGTGCATGATGAGAGTACAGTCCTTTGGGGTTACCTCTGGACAGCTGTCTGTTTAATAAGGAAATAACATAGCTTTTTTTGTATTTAAACACTTTATTCAGTTTCAGTAAAAATACAACAAATTAAATAACATCCAAATTCAGTCATGGCATACAAAAATAGCAACATTGTTCTATATCTAGAAACCAGCTATGATACGATATCCAAAAGAGCTATTAATAATAACAGCCACACATATCGTAATTAACCTGGAGAGGGGTTAAAAACACAACCCAGTCCTAGAGGATAAAGAAAAATAAAAAGAGAGGCTTATGGGGTATATAACCCAGGATACCCAATAATTCTGCAAGGCATTAATCAATATACATTAGAATTCAAATTTGAACCCACCCCAAAAGTAGAAAGCCAAGGTGCCCAGGTATTGTAAAAAAACTGATAACTGTAGTTTTCTCCAGTATATGACCCATAAATAAGAAGCTGTTTTGGACATGGCTCATAAACACTGTGTATAGGAAGGCAAGAGGGTAGACTTCCAGTTACAAAGTAAAAGCTTCTTAGCTTCCATGGCAGCAGAATACAGAAACAGCTTATATTTACTGCTTGTTCCATGCAATAAAGATACATCCCCAAGAAGCCAGAAACTGGGGAGTAAGTAAACATTTTGATTCTATCTATGTCACTGTTAGTACAGTATGTAGCTCATGGGAGATATATATTCTGCTGCTGTGTAGTTCAGGTCCAGATCACGATGATGTACGATATGGTGACTAATATGTGGAGACTGCTAGATGATGGGTTATGATGAGGAAGTGATGTGGATGATACAACCTACAAAACCAAATCAAATCCAAACATACACATCGTATGAAGTGAGAATAAATGACAGACTTGAGAACCTCCATGACCTGATCAGATATGGATAATAATAATTTTTGCGTAATAAACTATACCCTCCCAGCAAAGATAAGTAGGTGGTGGAATTATTGAGATGGATTTATTACTATAGGGTTGGCAGCATGAGGACAATGTGTAATTGAGTGTCCACAAACCTCTAAACATGTTTTCTCCAATCTCAGTTATAGCATGTATGTATCATTTGAGTGATATGGACCCTGCTGGTTGCAATGTTCTAGGCCAGATCAGGATGATGGGTAATGAAGTAGATTATACATGAGTTAGTATTATGAGGATGTGAAATTCCACTTCTGTCAAAATTCTGCAAAAGTTTACAGAATTCGACCTAAGAAAAAATACAAGTCACAGTAAATTGCCTGGCAACAGAGTTGGTTTATTTTTTTTTTAACATTGACAATACACTGGCAACCCACATTGCATTGTTTTCAATATTTAACTAGCTCAACAGCAACTTTTATAAAATTCTATTGCAACTCAAGTGAAATGTGTTTGCAGTTGCATCATAATACAATGCAAAACTGAGTTGCAACTCTTAGGTAACATATTTTTCAAGGGTTTGTTCAGGCTCCAGCAACACTTATGTAACTCATCAAAAAATGCTAAAGCAAATAATTGGTCTGAGAGTTTATTTCAAATTGAACCGTAGTCCTTTTTGGCAGTGAAAATCATGGAACATATTGAATATTGTCAACCGATGTGGAAAATATCCTCAGTTTATCCTTAACACATTTTTCCACAATTAAAAAAAAAACACAGATCACAATAAAATCTGCAGTATACTTTTGAATTCACTATTAAATTCCACCAGTGAAATTCTACATTTTGCACAGCACTAATGTGGAGGACTGACGGGCAATCTAAAGAGGAATTGATGTCAATCACACTGACCCTTGAAATAAACTAAATTCAAACATCAACACCACGTGAAGCATTAACAAGTGACAGTCCTGAGACCCTGATGATAAGATAAGATAAGATAAGATAAGATAAGATAAGATAAGATAAGACCAGATCCAGATGATGATGATAATAATCAAGTAGCATGCTGTGTCCTAACAGCACACATACGCAGTGGAATAAACATGATTTTTTTTTTTTACATTGAGTGGTGGTGGACATCGTGGTGGAGCTGCAGGTGGGAATTCTGTATTTAATTATTTGCTAGCCTCTAGTAACATGATGGCATGGAGGCCGTCATGATTTTTCAAGATGGCAGCTGTCATGGAAAGGTCACTAACTGGGAAATAAGAGGAAAAGGAACAGGGGCAGAACACAGTAAGCTGAAATGAAGCGTATATTGATACCACACATTATGGAGCACTCTTCTGAATTACAAATTTATGATGTCCACCATGTACACTAAAGCCAGCCAGAATGTAATGCAGTAATGTGTAGTAAATGACATGTCACAAAATACTGCTTGAAAGAGGGGTTCATTGCCATTGAATTGCATTGTTTTGTGCAACATACAGCAACATTTTGCAGTACTGACCTGCATCCTGCCTGGCGCTGCTGTACCTTAACAAAGTGGTGCTAACCATGAAACATTGGTATAATATTAATAGTGGTGGCTATCATATTTGAATAAAGTCTATTTCCATATAATATTACTCAGGAGTGGAGCTTTCTTCTGTTTTGTTGAATACTCAGATTTGCACTACAAGTGACTTCTCCAACCTTAAATTAGTACTTCCTGTTTCCAGGACAGAGCATCTGGAGATTGACCCACTCCTTTCTGTCAGCATCTATGCAGTTTTGCTCTTGGCTATGTCATTAAAGGTGTAGCATCTATCATGTGGGTGATATAGATCCTGTTGTTGCAAAGTCCTGGCCCTGATCAAGATGATTGATGATACGATAGATAATATGTGAAGGATTAATGAATGACGTGATGAGCAATTCATGTCCATGAAACCACACAGAAGTACTATTATCTGCATGTGGGTTTATTGCATCGAGTAGAGTGATGAATGCATGTGGAGAATGCTGGCTAATGTTGCCATTTTGAAAGAGAATCCTGCATTATATGTTTGTTTTCCTCTATGTCATTGCAGGTCACCCGACCATGTAGTTGACAGATAATGTTTCTATGTCACTTTTGCCGAAATACAAACAGTATTTACTAATAAAAGAGGATGCAGATATTGAAGAATAATAAATGAATTATGTGATGAATTAAATTAATGTGGTAACCCCAGCTCAGAGTGAGAGACAGGAAATGGAATCAAATCCCAAACACTTATTTCTACGTGAAAGTGACTAGATCTGACTGAGTAAGATCTTGACTAGTCTGATGACTAATATATTATATGTCTGAACAACTTATCGACTTGAAAATAAAAGCTGGCTAAAAGACTTCAGCAATGTAAATGACACTCATGCAGTCCCATAAATTAAAATAAATCACTCTGCTTACCATTAATGCCTTTAATTCATTGACACAAACTTTAATCACCGACAAAGAGCGATTCCAGTTGCAAACACTTTTTTTCAACTTTCTTTGTAAGATGGAAACTCAGTTGTGTGGTGATTCATGGTGGTGTGGAGTGGAATAATAAGTTATATGAGAAGTAAATTTAGTGAAGAACAAGTATTTGTGAAGTTAAATTGCCTGCAGGGATTAGATCCCCAGTCATCTGTTTTGCAGGTGTGACACACAGTTCAACATTTTTGGGCGGGGGACTTATTTCTTTTCAATTTTGTTTTGTGAGAAGGAAACTCACTTGAATGGTGACTCATGGCAGTGTGGTGTTGGAATAGTAAACTATATGAGAAGTACATTTCAGCAAAGAACAACAATTTGAGAAGATGACTCACCTGCTGGGATTAGATTCACAGTTGCCTGTTTTGCAGGTTGTGACATACCTTCTACACTATAGGAACAGCAACCTGTTTACCTGCAACTCAGTGGCACACTGACTGTGTGTTTGATTAGTAGACAAAGGATAAGCAGTTCAAGCCCTGGCAGGGACATAAACATTTATTTCAATTTTTTTTTGTATAAGGGAAACTCACTTCAATGGCAATTTATGGTATTATGGAACTGGAATACTAAATTATACGAGGCATTCATTTACCTAACAACAACAATTTATGAAGGTATATTGCCTGCTGGGATGAAGTCCCCAGTCACCTGTCTTGTACACTGTGACACACCTCTACACCATAGGAACTGCAACACACTTACCTGCAGCTCAGTAGCACACTGCATGTGTGCCTTCTTAGCTGGTAAATGATCAGTGGTCCAAATCATGGCATGGACTTAAATATTATTTTAGTTATTTATTTATTTATTTTAATAAGATGTAAACTCACTTGAATGGTGATTCATGGTGGTGTGTAGTGGAATATTAAATTATATGAGAAGTAAATTTAGCTAAAAACAAAAATTTGTAAAGGTAAATCACATGCTGTGATTAGATCCCCATCTGCCAGATTTGCAGGTTGTGACTTAACATCTACACTACATGAACTGTAATTTCCTTATCTTCAGCTCAGTGGCACACTGAATGAGTGTTTGTTAAGCAGGCTAATGATCAGTGGTTTGAATCTAAGTACAGTTTAGTATATTTTATACATACTTATTTCACACTTTACAGACCTTATTTGGCACCTTTAGTACCATTGGTACTTTGATTTATATTTAGAACACCACAATCATGTCCCCTCTCAGCCTTTTCATCACAAGGCTGAAGAATTTGAATAGGTGAAGTTTATTCTTGTAATGTAGCTTGTACCACCTAAGCCAATAATAAACTTGATGGTTTTGTAATAGACTCCCTCAATCTCTTCTGTGTCATTTCTGGCTTACGTTGACCAGAACTGAACACAATACTCCAGATGCTGTCTAATCAAGACCTTGTACAAGGGGAGGATCCCTTCCCTTGTCCTGCTCCTTATTTCAAGCTTAATGTATACTGGAGCATGCTGCCTGCTGGCCTAGGCTTAATGTCCACAATTAGCCATAGATTTATGTCTTCAGTTGTATTGTCCACTGCTGAACCTATAGGGTATGTGCACTACCCAATTTCATACCCTTAGGTGTAGTACCTTAAAATTTCTTAATTTATGGATCTAAGCTCCAGTTTTTTGGACCATATCCCTTAAGTGTACAGGTCCCTCCTATAGAGTGCGCCACTTCTACCAATGCCACTTTTCTTGCCAGTTTAGTGTCATCAGCAAACTTTAGCAGCCTTCTGCTGACCATCTTCTACAGATCATTAACAAATGTTAAACAGAAATGGAGCCAGTATCACCCCAAGGTACTTCACTAACAACATTCCTCCTTTCTGAATGTTGACCATCTGCCACTACTCTCTGTTTTCTGTCAGGCAATATATTTCCCTCTGCCTGTACACCTTATGGTCTCCATACAGAGCAGCATTCTCAATGGTTTTACATCAGGTAGCGTTGTAGGCTTTGTTAAAATATATTGCCTTTCCCTCATCTACCACCCTAGTTACCTCATCAAAGAAGGCAATCAGGTTGTATTGTCAGGATCTTCCTTTTGTGAAGCCATGCAGTGTACAAGAAAACAATCCATTCTCTCCCATTTGCTAAATCATCACATTTCTTGTGATTGGCTCAAACACTTTGTGAACAAAGTGAGGCATGGCTCATGGGTCTGTTGAGGGTATACCATTGTAACAGTGAACCCCCAACAGTGAAACCATTATAGTGACATAACCCATTCAACATCCACAGTGCTGAACAGGTTGTCAGAGAGCTATACAGATACAGTGACTCTTGGTATTGGCCACTCTCCCCAGCAAACCACCCCCTGAAGTTGATTATCTATAAGTCCGGGGGAGACAAAGCCCCTCACAAACAGTGTAGAAAAGCTCCAGTGCTTGTGGCACCATGGTGGTCCATTGATGGATTTGTCAGTTGATGTGTTCACTGTCTGCAAATTTCTGTCACTGTGGTGGATGTCAACAACTTTGTTGTCAAAGTGGTTTGCTAGAACCTTGTTAAGTACTGTAGTTACATGGGTCCTGATCCATGACCTTCTTTAATATTGGTTGTTAACTAGTCATCTGATTCTAATCCTTTCATTTAGGTGTCCTGAAATATTTCAGTGAGGGACCACCTAGAAACATTTTAAACTGTTGTGCTGTCTAGGTGAACGCTCTTCTTGGTGCGGTGGTGCTCAGCTCTGATGCAGTACATGGTAAAAAGAGCAGAGAGAAATAGCGCTCACCTCTCCCCCTTGAAAAACATACCCATTGACCCCTGGGGTTACTTCATAATTCTGCTTTATTGAGGTGCAAGAGACTTTTTGTGCAAATTAAAATACCAAATCCAACATGATAGGCAGATCTCAAAGATGCTGACTGGCATCACTCAGCTAACTTGATAACTGGGCATCCTTAAATAGTACATCAGTGCTTGACATCATATGTTGTCATGGAGAACAGAAGGGAGCAATATTGGATCCATAAGTTAGGAACATTGCATTGGCCAGGCTTAAATGATAAATTTAACATTGAGCCTTTTTAAAAATGAACTGAAAAAGGTCTGGTTTTTGTAGCTAGTTTTGAAATAATATCTGGTTCTTGTTATCTATCTGAATACCTCCTGTCTGTCCTTTCCACATAAATATAAATAATTATATTTTCCACCCTACTGTCTCATATTTTTTCCTTTTTTGCTACCCTTTCACCACTTCCCCCTCTCCTTCTACTGCTCTTACTAACTTTTTCGTCTAAGAACTTTGTTACTATGTTCTGTTGACATGTTCCTGCTGTGCTCTCTGCCAAAGTATTTTCATCATTCTACCTCTACTGCACTCATGGTTGTCCTTCACTTTTTATTTCTACTACTCAGTTCTGCTTTCATGTGTGACTTCTTTGCTGTTTGCCCTATATAGCCAGTTCATGCCTCCCCCTTCCCCACTTTACCTCAAAGTCTTAGCTTGTTGTCCCATATGTTGGCTAAAATAATATATGTGATTACTTGCTGATATAACCTGCTATAGTAGTCTGATTTATAATAACTGTCCTTTTAAATAGTGCTTTTATGTTTTCCTGCAGAGAGGAGTTTGAATATTTATGAATATGTAGTATAGCAAAGGAATAAGACATGATGGAAGTGCTCCTCCTGTACTGCAGTTTTAAATATGAGTACACTTATATGAATTTAATTAAGAACACTTTTTGGGGACTTCCGGTGACGTCACCACACCAAATGGCTGGTTAGGAGAAGGGCTCTGATACATCCCACCAGAAAAAATCCCCAGATTGAATTTTACTGACTTTAAAAAGCATACTATACTAACAAACTATGTCTGGGAGTAAAGTTACAGCAAAGTTGCGCCAGGGAGACACAAGGAAAGGGCGGATGATGGTGGATGAGGGAGACGGCCTGTGTTGAGTTGCAGCATATCACCAGCTAGCAGTATGGCCGAGGAATTGGATCCTGACACAGACAGAGAAAGTGAGCGGCTTAGCAGGTCCAGATATGAAACGCTCTTAACTGAAATACGAGCGTTTCATGCAGAAAATAAAAGAGTTCTCTGCCCTGCAGACCCGATTGACAGAAGTGGAGGAAAGGCTAGAGCGTTCAGAGAGGGCATCGGGGTAGATTGCTGAGGAGACTACACGCTTGCACCAGGTGGTCAACTACTTAATAGATCAGCAGGAAATATTCCAAGAAAAGCTGATAGACCTAGAGGCTAGTTCCAGGAGGGATAATCTTCGCATTTATGGCTTACCGGAGGGGTCTGAAACTAGCAAGATGGAAGAGTACCTGACTGACCTGCTTCGAGATGTACTAGATCTCCCTCCAACATTTCAATTTAAAATATAGAGGGCCCATAGAGCTCTGGTGAAGAAACCAACGGATTCATTGGCCAGACCACGCTCGATAGTCCTCAAACTGTCCAGTTATAGAGACAAAGAATTGCTTCTCCGAACAACGTGGGCTAAACGAAAGGTAACCTACAACACAGCTAGGCTGTTTTTTGACAATGATTACCCGCCTGAAATTATGAAAAAAAGATCTGCTTACATCCCAATTCTGAGAGTCTTAAAAGAGAAAGGGATCCGTTTCCAAACCCCTTATCCAGCTAAATTACGGGTTTGTTGGGACTTGGGAATCAAAGTCAATGCAAATCCAGATGAAATCCAGTCGGAACCAAAGAAATTGGGATGGTGTTTCCAGTTGAATGGTCCGGTGTCTCAGGAAAAGCGCCCCCCTAAGTCGCAATGGCAGAGCAACCCGATCAAGCGTTCAGGCACAAACAGAGGATTCCATTCATTTCAGGACATTAGGAAGTTTGTTGCGAGATCATCGACTGAATTTGAGGAAGCAAACCGGGAAGACCAGAACTTAAATACCTGAAATGTTATGCAGAGGAGTTAAATGGCTGTCCACTCACATCTCCCACTTTGGAATACCTGTAATGTATAACTGGACTCCGATTTCATGATTAAGAAGAACTTTTGTTTGCAGACCAGACTGAAACGTTATACACAGCCCTTTCCTTGATGCCATTACTTTAAACATATAAGGGACATGTTATGAGTTACAGGACAGAGATCCTCTGTTATTTTCCCTTAAGTCTATGATTTTTGAACTTCATTGGGCATAATTACTTGAGAGAGTTAGAGGTGGGATGTATTGAGGTGGTGTTGAGGTGTTTTTCTAAAACCCCCCCACCCAGTTATTTCTTTTCATTTTTTTTCCCCTCTCTTCTCCATAGCAAGATCAGGGCTGTTAAGGGTGGGTAGCCATGTGGTTTAAATGGACTTTCCCTTATGTGGGTGATGTTACTCTTATTCGACCTCGATAGGGATCCGGGAGGCCTGACCAAATACACGGTCACAATTCCTCCCCCAGGCTTCGGGCCCTTTTTAAGGTTCACGAAGCACTGGTTAAGAGGGATAGTTTCTATACCCCTTCTTTGGAAGTACAGGTGTAAATAGGTTAGAAAAGTTTAATCGTGTTATGTTTGAATGTGATGTTATGTTTGGAACGTGCACACTATAGTTTTAAGTTGCCAATTAGGAGTGTCAAACTGGATGATAGGTCAAAACAAAGGGGTTGCTCAGACTTTCCTGACGTGGATGGAGAGGGAATCCTTTGAAGTATGGATACCCAGGTTTTGGGGGAGGATCGCCATAATTCCCCGAATTTATGGGTATGGCTCAGTTCTGAATATTAACAACATACCGGATGGCTAAACAACCTATAATTAGAATTTGCTCTCAAAACGTTAATGGTCTGAACAACCCATTGAAGCAATATAGAGTGATCAGCTCTCTGAAAAAACTGAAACCCTCCTTCCTTCTCCTGCAGGAGACCCACCTGAGTAAACAAGAACACCAAAAACTTTCTAGATTTGGGTTCTCCACAATAGTGGGTTCAGTCTTCGGGGGGGGAAAGAGAAGGGGAACAGCGGTTCTCATTCCTAAAAATGTACCCTTTCAGCTACCTGACTCCTATACAGACCCGGAGGGCAGGCTGGCATTGGTGGTAGGCTATTTAGAGGGACAGGCTATTACGCTGGCCTCGATATATATCCCCCCTGGGAAGGGACCTGAGGTAAGGAAACTGTTATTCCAGAAGATTATGGAAAAGCACAAAGGGGTCTTAATAATTGGAGGTGATCACAATTTAATCACCTCACATCTGGATACCCCCAGTAGGAACCCACCCAAGAAATCTCCAGCAATGCGGAGAATGCAGGCCTGGCTCTCCGAGGCACAATGGGTGGATGTCTGGAGACACCTCTACCCAAACAAAAGGGAGTATACACACTTCTCAGCTCCCCATAAAGTCTATACCAGGATTGATTATATGCATGTAGCAAAAGAACACTTATATAGGGTGCAGGACTGCACCCAGACATCTATGGTACTATCTGATCACTCTGTCTTAACCCTTACTCTGACTTGGGGAAGGGAGAAAAATAACACTTTGTGGAAGTTCAATAATTTTTTGTTGAACTTAAAAGATTTCAAGGAAATGGTTCAACATAAAATTAAGCAAATAGTGGCAGACAATGAGAGGCAGGAGACAAGGAGGGGAATACTCTGGGACACCCTGAAGGTAGTGCTTAGGGGCGAAATAATAAAATATGCGGCCTTTTATAAAAAGAAACAACAAGAGCGCCTAGATAGACTCCACAGGCAACTCAAGACCTTGCAGGCTCAGCATGCAGCTGGGGATGAGGGGGCTTTTCCCCTGTTACAGGCCACCAGAGACCAATTCAAGGGATATTGGACACCCGCACTGAACAGGCCCTACAATGTATATGGCAGAAATACTATGAAGGGGGGCCTAGATCCGCATGATCATTAGCCCACAGACTCAGGCAGCATAAGACCAGGTCCAATATCACGCAGATCAGAGACCCAGCCTCCAAAAAGATGGTTACCCTCCCTGGAGAGGTAGAACAGGCTTTTCAAACCTTCTACAGTGCTCTATATAGAACAGAGGGAGACGAAGGGGCTCGGGAGACAGAGGCCTTCTTAGAGGGTATGCGACTCCCCAGATTATCTGATGAACAAAAACAGATGCTGGAAAGACCGATTTCCTCGACAGAATTGGCTGGAGCTATTTCTGCTCTTAAAACTTTTAAGAGTCCAGGACCAGATGGGTACACAGGGGATTTTTACAAGATCTATAAAAAGGAATTATCCCTGGTCCTGTTGGAGGCCTGTAGGGGTGTACAACTAGGAGAAGTAGTCCCTGATACTTGGAGATATGCTTATATTACTAGTATACCAAAACCTGATAAGGACATTACATCTTGCTCCTCATACAGACCCATTTCCGTTCTTAACATAGATTACAAAATCTTTGCTTCCCAAATAGCCAAAAGATTTGAAGTATTTTTGCCAGAGGTGATAGATCTTGATCAGACTGGTTTCGTCCCAGGACGACAAACACAGGATAACATTAAAAGAACACTGCTACTAATACAACATGTCAGGAAGGAGGGGCTCCCATTCCTTTTGCTCTCCTTAGACGTGGAGAAGGCGTTCGACCGCGTCGAATGGCCTTTTCTGTGGGCGGTCCTGGGGAGATTTGGTGTTCCAGATTCTGTAATTAATTTAATAAAGTCAATGTACAAGGATCCCAGAGCTTTCATTCATATTAATGGGTCCTTCTCTCGCCCTATCGCACTGTCCCGAGGAACAAGGCAGGGTTGCCCCTTGTCTCCCCTGCTGTTTGCCATGTATCTGGAACCTTTGACCCAGGCCTTGAGACAAGAGGTGGGGGTGTCCGGGGTGGGAATGTCCTCTGGTACCCATAAAGTGGCGCTATACGCAGATGATTTATTGATATACATGACTAAACCCGAGGCCTCCTTCCCCCCTCTCTGGGATAAACTGTCTAAATTTGGAGAGTTAGCAGGGTATAGGGTCAATTTGTCATAAACAGAAGTCTTGGCCCTTAATTTTATCCCTTCTGCAGATCTCAAGAAAAGGTTCCCTTTCAAATGGGACTTAAAAAGTATAAAATACCTAGGGGTAAGGATTGGCAGAACCTATGAAGATTTGTTCCCTTTCAATTATTTACCCTTCCTTCTTAAAACTAAGGCTGAACTGGAAAAATGGAGTATTCTTCCTTTGGCTTTACACCAGAAGGTGGAATCCATCAGAATGGTGGTTCTCCCTCACTTCCTTTATCTAACCCAGACTCTCCCAATACAGCTGTCAGACTCTTTTTTTAGATCACTACAAAGGAAAGTATCAGCTTATATTTGGGGGAAACAGAAACCTAGGGTTAAGTTCACAGTTTTACAACTTCCCACGCAGCAGGGGGGTATGTCCCTTCCTAATTTTAGGCTATATTATTTAGCCTGTCAAGTCAGAATTCCGCTATACTGCTTAGACAAGAATTATGCAGCCAGATGGAAATCAGTTGAGAATCAAGAGAGGGAAGTTAGGGATGCTTTTCAGACTTTGCTTTCTTTTCCACAAAGTCAAAAAATTGAAGAAGTTGAAAATCCATTTACACGCTCCACTCTGAGGTCATGGTTTAAAGTGTTGTCACTCCCTGAGTTCATAAACTGGAGGCCTGCTTTGTTTTTCCTGCCTCACCTGGCCTTTTTTGTGCCAGCTAGGTTAGACAAGGGATATCTTAAGTGGCAAAAGAAAGGTCTTCACCTGATATACCACTTTATGCCACAGGGGATAATATTATCACTTCCGGATTTAGTTCAAAGGTATGGCATTCAATACTCAGACAGATTCAGATACTTTCAAACCAGGGATTATCTCCACTCCCTCAGAAAGGTGAGATGGAGGGATGACCCCCTCCCTGAGCTCTTGATGACTCTAGTACATGTGATAGATGGAAGATCCATTCCAGCCCATATTATTTCAATTCTATATAAAGGCCTGTAATCTTTGATATCTTTGATTTCAAGTTCTCTGAATAAAACTAGGACAGTTTGGGAGAAGGACATGGGGATTGGAATTCCCTCCCCAATATGGGAAAAATATCATAAAACAATGTATATGGGTATCAATTCTGGCTGCTGGAAAGAGTTTGCTTTGAAAGTGGGGGTGAGGTACTTTAGAGCTCCGGTGGTGACCCAGAAGTACAGCAAGCAAAGAGATGCAAGTTGTTGAAGGCAATGTGGATTCTCCCCTGCCACTCTGGGACATATCTTCTGGTCATGTCGGATCCTGCAGCCCTTTTTGATTTACTTCCATGAAGCCCTCCAGCAAATAATTTCCCCAAATATTGTGCCAGACCCTCATTTTTTCATGTTTGGGGATAGTTCCCAGATTCAGTGGGACACCCCAACCAGGAAATTTGTTAATATAGCACTTCTAGCCGCCAAGAAAGCCATCACTAAAAAATGGATGTCTCCATTGCCTCCAACTATGGACCAATGGCATCAAATAATGATTTACGTCTATAGAATGGAGAAAATTACAGCCACATTAAACAAATCTCAGGACAGGTTTGAGAATGTCTGGAGAAAGTGGATAATATATATTACATCTCTACAAACAGAATTTATCCCATGATCTTCTGGTAAATTACCTTGTCTCTTTTTTAAGAGGGTTATTAGTGATCCTGTCCATCTTCCTTTCTCTCCCTTTGATATATCAAGTGTGGCAACACGTAAAATGTAATGAAAAGCAAGATGCAAGTGCACTTTATGTATTACTTTATGTATAATTTATGTTAATTATTTACTTTTGTGTAAACGTCATATGTCTGTATTGTGGCTATATGTCTTTCATCATAAAATAAATAAAGAATGAGAGTTTAAAAAAAAAGAACACTTTTTGTAGATGCTGTACTGTAAAAGTGTTGTAGTTTACCATTGCAGTTTGCAGTGGCCATGGTCACCATGACAACAATGATGCCAATCATTGATGTACTAGTTAAGAATGGCAGTTGTCAAGTTGCATAGCTCTGATGATGTACTACTTGTGAAACATTAGTTGACTGATGCTGGGTATGCCTTTGATGCTGCCCCCCATGTTGGTATTTATATTTTAATTTGCACTACAAATCTGTTGCATACTGATAGCGGGAAGGGGAAACTGTTGAACCAGGAAAGTTACACTAAGTCAGAGTTTGTTTCCAGGTGCAACCTCTGAGCACAAGAAAGTTAAGTGACTTGCTCAGGATCACACAGCACGCAAGTGGAGGCTGTGGGATTCAAACCCAGGTCTTCAGGTTTGCAGCTCAGTGCACTAATCCCCAACACTATACTGCCTCCAACAAAGGAGTGTTATTAAGTAACTGCAGGACTCAGTGTGCATATTCTTCAAGTGGAGAGGAGAGTGCCATTTCTCTTTGCAATTTTTCCCCTAGAAACCTTTTGACTCCACTTTTACCCTCTGGTGGATACTATCTGAACTCTGAACATTTCCAGGATTTGCACAATCCAGATACTAGCAGTACAATACTAGAACTAAATGTCTGGTTAAATCTTAATCCCAAAAAAGGATGAACTCTAGCTGTTTGCACCTCCATGTACTTCCTATTGTTTTGAGCAAACTTTGATTTGCTTAGTTTACTTTGTGTAAACTGAGCCACAGTGGATCGACTGGCACTTACTCTCTCCCTTACTCTCTCCTGGTCAGCTGCCTGATGCCCTGACAGTGGCATCAGTGGACCAGGGAGAAGAGAGGGGAGAACAAGAGAGGGGCAATCATATTTCCAAAATAAATTGGCTTGTATAGCTGGAGTCACAGTAGGGTTTCTTTTTAATGATGGAGTGGAGAGTAACACTGTCTCTGCTGTTCTGCTGCTGCTGTTTGGGTAGGCAGTCTGCAGGCAGCTTAATCTTGTAGCTATACTTTTTTTGATTCAGAAAGCCTTTGGGGATTGATCCATCTCCTGTTAGTTATCACTTCTGCTGAGTTTTATAGGTAATGTGTTTTAACCTGTTTAACATATGAGTTATGATTTGCTTTGTTTAACTTACATTGTTATTTTTATTCTTGTTCTATTTTGAAAGGCACCCTGGGCCTCTGGGGGGCAGCTATATAAATAAAACCTACTACTACTACTACTAAATGTCAAGGCTCTAAGCTTGAGGCTTCCAGTGTCTCATGACTTGCTGTTCACATAGGCCCACATAGACCACCAGAATGTGCACAGAACTGATGGATCAGAGGTAAGAATGTTGGAAATGCAATGTTTAAATTTTAAATAAAATACAATTTAGCCTTGGTTCGTAGATGGTCCTTTTCTCCTCCACCTGCTCAACCACCCAATGCATTGCAAAATCATTGGTGGCCTTGGAGAGGGTTGTAACTGGACTGCTGCAGTCATGTGCTGCACAGAGTTAGCCCGATGAGCAGTTGCTGAGCATAATCTACCACACTGTGCTACATTTTCTAAGTCTTTTCTAATCCCCAGGACACAGAGCAGGAGAGGCAGAAGATTGGAGCAAACAAGGCTGCTGTGTTGTGACTTCACATCTGGTAAAGTACAGAGTAAAGGAATGCAGTGGTTTGGAGGTTATTACTAAAGGGGAAGGAATGAGGTTTATTTATGTTGCACTGTGAGGTTTCAACAAGGCAGAACCTGGTACCTCCTAGTAGAATCAGGTATAGTAGAACATGATAGGCCTTTCTATGTTGCACTGTATTGCTTGAGACGGGTAGGTGGTAAGGCTGATGCTGACTAGATCGACCTAGTGAAAGCAGTTTTTACCTGTTGAAACATTTCAGTGTGATTTCTGGGTTCTGCAAGGGAAGATCCACAGGAAGAGTGAAACAGGAAAAGGGTGTAACCCATCTTAGCAACCAGGAGACTGCATGACCACACTCAGCCAATCTGCACACAGCAGTGTGCTAGGAATAAAGAAGCAGCGTTCAGTAGTTGTGGATGTGGTGTGCATTCGGTTGTAAGGCACTGCCTAGATTAACTAAGTGAATGCTGTTTTTTACCTGTTGAAGTATTTCTGCTCATTTTCTGCATTTTGCAGTGGGTGAAATTTAGGGTGCGGCTTTGGCACACTATTATGGGTCCTGTTCACTTGCCCAATAGCCATTTTCTGGGTAAGGAACGAGGTCATTGCTTTTATGTTGGACAGCTCCGGACGTGTTTCAGATGTGGGTCTTATAAACATCTTAGTGCAGCTTGTGATAGGTTGAGATGTTCCCTCTGTCTCTCTTTTGGACATGCCAGCATGGATTGTACTGAGGAACTGAAATGTAATCTCTGTGAGGAGGTTGGACATGGTTTTCAGTCTTGTCCATGGGCTACCAATAATAGGGATGGTTGCCCCAATTAGGATATAATTCTGCTTCAGGCACAGAAGAAGGATATTGCTGCCTCAACCCCCCCCCACCTGAGGTAGTATTACCTGATCCTCCCCCACTGTTGGAAGTGCCTGGTTCTGAACCTTCCACTTCTCTCTCAGTATCATTACTCCTGTGTACAGATCCTGTTCAGGCTGTTCCGATTGACGTGGAGATGGTAGTGCCCCACCCTTCCAGCTTCTTCCTTGGTGGCGGTAACTACTGTCCTGGCTCAGGTCAGGCCTCTAGATGACTTGGTCACGCCACCTCCTGAGACTACTATGCAGGCCAAAAAGAGAGCACAATAACAAATTAAAACCAGGTCTAAGCTGGCAAAAGCTTCTTCCCTGGGTGGGGTTCTACCCTTAAGTAATAAATTTGAAATCCTTTCTAAGAAATCTCAGTCTTCGGACTTGGGTGCTGATTCAGATACTTCTTCTCAGCCCCTTCTGTCCTCAGACTCAGAAAGTGATAAATCAAAAGAGGTGTGTGGAGTCCAACATCCTCCATGACTTGGTGTGCACCCCTGTAGAAGCAGCTGGTCTAGAAAGATTACATGATCTCTCTAACACATATGTTTCTCTTTTATTGTGTGTATACATTTGACTTTGGCTCATGTCCTCTGCTTTTTGTCTTACTGTGGTCACCTTGAACACCAATAGTGTTAAGAATGCCCTTCGAAGGCTACTTACTTTTCATTTCCTACAGGCCTTGAGAGGTGATATTTGTATCATACAGGATACCTGATTGAATACCATTTCTTTGGTATCAGTGGCAAAGAAACTTTGGCGTTGGGGAGCTTCTTTTTTTTCTTTTGGGTTGGACACATGTGATGGTGTTGGGGTTTTATTTCAGGGTGATGGTTTTCATGTTACAAAGCTGGTTGAAATTGTCTCAGGGCGTGCACTGCTGTTAGATTTTATCCTTTTAGGAACTAGTTGGAGATTAATTGTTGTGTATGCTCCAACCACAAAGAAAGGAAGGGTTGATCTCTTTCATTCTGTTCAGCCTTATCTTTTTACGACAAGACATCTTATTTGGGGAGGTGACTTTATTTGTGTTATGCAAAAATATGACAGGGGAGCTGTGACTGATAAGGATTTTTGTGACACCACTTGTCTTAATCGAATTATTACTCAGGGGTGTCTCCAAGATTCCTATAGAGTATGTCATGTCACAGGTGGACATACAGTTTTCAAAGGTCCTTTATCCACTAGGATTGATTTTATTTTTATTGACCCCATGGTTCGGTTGCTTAATGCTCAGACTATTCCAGCTGACACTTCTGACCATGTGGTTTTGGTTGTGACCCTAAAGGTGGGACCCAATGCTTCTATCGGTAGAGGTTACTGGAAATGTAATATTCGGTTGCTGGAGGATTCTTTCTTCTTACAGCAGCTCCAAGACATTTTGAAGGCCCGCATGACTTCGACTGGACTTACAGATGATTTGTTAACTTGGTGGGTAGATACTAAATCTGATTTGGGGTTGATGGCAATGCGTTTTTCAAAGTCGACTACACTGTCTAATTATAAAAGATATTTAGCTTTACGGTCTCACTTGGAAATGTATACTAATATCAATACCCAACGTCAGTTTGACTTCACAAGTACAGGCATTTAAAAAAGAGATGACAGTCCCACAATATTGTAGGGCTGCTTCTCTTTTGCATGAACACAGGGTGTGTTCATCTAGGAAGTCTGGATTGGGGGATGCATTTGATAGTAGTAGCAGACAGGCTTCGGATAGGATACTGACTGAAGTTTCTCATTTAGACTGTACTTGGTGCACTACCATACCTGACATTTTGAAGGAAGTGACAGCGTACTTTGTGGATATGTATACTGTTCCTTCTTTGATGGCAATGACATTGATAGTTTTCTTACTTCCTTTTCCATTTCTCCTGGTACTGATACACTTTTTGAACCCTTGATTGCCCCTATCAGTAGTGTGGAGGTGGTTCTGGAAATATCATGTCTCCATTCTAATATGGCACCTGGTATAGATAGTTTGCTGTCTGAATTTTATAAGGCCTGTAGTCCTTTGCTTAGTGACATCCTTCCTGTGGTATTTAATTGGGTATTACAGCAGACAACTTTTGATTTTCATTTTTGTACTTCTGTCCAGATTTTTTTGTTTAAGAAAGGGCACAGAGGGGACCTTAATAAGTGAAGGCCATTGAGTCTTCTAAATATGGATTTTAAGATTTTGATGAAAATTCTGACCACCAGACTACTAACTGTAGCTCCTTCATTGATTTCCTTTCATCAGACATGTTCTATTCCTGGTAGACATATTGAGGATACTCTCCTCTTACTCAGGGAATTGGTTGAACTGGGTAAAGAAGATGTGGTTACAGGGTTTCTGATGTCTTTTGACCAGGAAAAGGCATTTGATAGGGTTCATCATGGTTTCTTGTTTCGGGTTTTGAGAAGATATGGTATACCAGAACAGTTTGTGACATGGCTTGTTTTGTTGTATAAACATGCATATGCTTTGCCCATGGTGAATGGTTTTCTGGATTCTATATCACTATTCATAAGGGGTGTAGCAGGGATGTCCCATGAGCCCCTTCTTTATGTTTTTTGTTTGGATTCTTTATTAAGAACTATTGCCCAGGTAGCCTGCATTACTGATATCATTCCCCCACAGGGTACGATCAGTGCTAAGGTCTCCGCTTATGCTGACAATGTGTGTGTTTTTGTTGCAGTTGTGGCTTGAGGACATAGGGTGTTGCATCATTTTCAAACTTATTCTACTGTGGTGGGTGCAACTTTAAATAAAACTAAGAGTTTTTTGTACTCCTTCGTACTGTGCAACCTACATTTACTGATCTGCAAGATATTACAGTGCTACAGCGTCCGATTAAGGTACTGGGTATTAAGTTTGGGAAAGGGGATAATACTTTACTTAATTGGTCAGAGAAATTTGATATTGCCAAGCCTAAAGTTGCGCAATGGAAATCTTGGCAACAATCCAAGCGTATGAAGGTGCATATTGTCAAAACATTGCTCCTTCCTCTCTTTTTATATATTAGTGCTGTATATCCTGTCCCACCTACGTTGGAAATGACTTTGCTTAGTCTTTTTTCAAGTTATTTGGAGGAGTCGTTTGAACCACATAAAGAGAAATGTGTTATATCTTCCGATAGTGCAAGGTGGTTTGAATTGTGTTAATCCAATTACATTTTTTATAGTGTATTTTTTCACCATAAATTAGTTGATCTTAGTTGTCCTCACTCAGAGTTGTGGTTGGCTTATGCGGATTGTTGGTTGGGTCCCTTGTATACCTGTTGGACTATTCCAGGTAATAGGACATCACTGGCTTCTTCTTTTCCCACATTTTTGCAATCTGCTATAAAGAAACTTAATAAATGGAAAGTACTTCCGGATCAGGTCTTTCTAGAACGAGTAAGTTTCTTTATGGGACGTTGCAAACTCATGTACATTCTGTTGCTCCTGTGTATAAGGATATCCCTGATTGTTATTATAATTGAGTACTTCAGGGACTGGCTGATAAATTGATACCATCTAGATTATGGGATATACTGTGGCTTAGTAGTCATGGAAGGCTCAATGTTAGGGGTAATGCAAAGCATAAAATGGTATCAGAAAGAATGTGTCCTAGGGATATTTGTATAGCTCAAGAAGATAGTATGACTCATTTTTATATTCATTGTCCTTATGCACAGGAATTCTGTCTGGGCCTATCTATCGGTTGGGGTCAGTCATTTTGGAAAACTGTTACTTATGTGGAAGTTGTGGGTGGCTTTCTATTACATCATGCTTCTCTTGATGTAGGAGTAGTGAGACTTTTCTTTGCCATGATTAAATTCTATTTGTGTCAGGTGAGGTGTAAGTTGACCCTGCAGCATTTCTATCAATTGACTTCCTGTGTTCTGAACATATACAGCATGATTTGACCCAATGCTGTTTTTATGAACACCATATTTTGAATTACGATACCTGGCTTGCTCTCTGGAAGGCAGTACCTTTTTTGAAAGATAAGATAGGATGATTTTGTTATGCTGCCTTATTTCAACTTTTTTTTGTGATCATTTTTCTTAATGTGTTGAACTGTTTTGTTTTTCTCTCCAGTTTTCTTTTGTTATTTCCACTGTTTTGTATTACTTTGGTTATTTTGTTGTTAGCTCTTGTAAGTGTATATATGGTTTTCTTTCTGTAATATTCTGTTAATAAAAACCTTCCCCTACTCGACAGTAGGAGAACACATGTCCGAAGGAGCCATGGATTCTCTCAGTCAGAAGGAGAGAGTGTAAGGGGAAGGATGTGTCTGTACAGACCAGGAGATGGAAATAGAAGAAGTTCAGAATTCTCAAATTTCGAAAGAACAGGTTGATGTAACTGAAGTGTCATAGGAAAAGAAGAAAGGTTACAACAGGAGTTGGAAAGAGAAAAGAACAAATTACTAAGCATGCTGTCTGAAGCAGAAAAGGAATTTGAATTACAAAAAAATTTTTAAATGAGGAGAAAAAGAGAAAACAGTCAGTGCAGAGCCCTACAGTACCAGTAATAAAAAAAGGACATTTTAATGAAGAGTCCACCATTCCAGAGCCGATAGAAGCCTTGAACCCTGCATCCTCTTCAATGTCACAAGAATCGGTTCTCTTCCCATTCTCAGAAAATCAAGTGGACTGGACACCAGGAAATGCACTACAAAAAGCCAGGTGGATCTTTTTAGGATGGAATCTGGATCCCCAACCCTCAAATTCTTCTGCCAGGGACATCTACAATTGCAAGCGGGACCAAATCTCCTGCATTGGTGATGACTTCAGATAATTCCAGTATGGATGGTCAGCAAACTGCGGTAAAGAACCTGACAGATAGATAGATCAAAAGGCATGGAGAAAGTCTTTGATGCTGCTACGTCAGATGCTGACTCAGAGCAGGCCAGGCAGTCAGTGTCAAATGTGTATGAACAGACTTGTCAGCGGGAGACTGAAGAAACACAGCAGTCTCAGAATAATGTGACTTCACAGCAAGAAACAAGTAACACTTCCAATAATAATGGGGAAGAAGAAATGTTGAAAAATACATCAGGGGTTGCAGGAGGAACTGGGACTCAGAGATGGCCTGCCAGCTATGCGAGCTTGTTCAGGAAGCCGGCAGAAGACATGTGAATATGGTATGTGGTCTGTCTGTATTACAAGGGAAGGTTGGATTTCCCTCCTGACTGAAACTATGTTGGTAGGAAATTAATTATAGACTCACTACACTTTACACCCACAGAAGTCTATGCATTCATTCATGCCTTGGGGGACCACAATTTTGATATAGTTTCAGGTCAGCTGGTATATTGGATACATTTTGGGCAGCATACTATGTGGTTAAAAATAATGCACTTTGGAAACCTTTTATAGCAATCCCTATTACCAGATCGATGGCAAAAATTACAACAGTGTAATTTTGCAATGAGGGAGTAAATCTGCAACACATTTTGTATTGGTTGAAAAAATGATGCACTGTGAATGGGATCCCAGAGGCAATTATTGATGATAATGGCTTCTGGATGGAGGGTGGAAATTCTCAGTACAACTTAAACTTACTGATGATGGAGTACAGCACCTACTGAACTGTTTCTATCTTGGGAGAGAGAGAGGTATATTATTCTATCCTGGTCAGCCTCATTTCCATTACAGATGTGGGGCTATGATGCACCTTAATTCTGATTGTGATCAGCTAATATGCACAGTGTGTGGGACTTTAGACATACAGCAACCACCTGCACAGTTCCACCAACCTGTAATTTATGTGGGTCCGAGGATCATATGTTTTCCTCTTGTCCTTGAGATGCTCACAATGCTTCAGACTATGTAGAACATTACTTTTATATTAATAAAGTCGCAAGATCAGACTCAAACAGCCATAATAAGGGCTCATAACAAGGTACTCCCCCTCAAGAGAGACACCCAGGACATAATGTGAATAGCTCAGAGGCTAGGAGTGGGACCTCTGAAGTCATTGAGAACAACCCACAACAATCTGGAGAGAAAGTTATGCCCCAAAAGACTACTGGGGCCCCTATAGAAAACACTAGTCAGGAGAGTCAAAATCTTCCTCTAACTACATCAGTGGACAGGTCTGAATTTCAACAAATGACCAAAAGAAGAACATTCCCAAAAAGGAACTTGAAAAATTCCAGTACAAACATGACTGTCACAATGAATAGGTATGAGCCACTACAAAGTTGGGGATGATGATGGAGGATGAAGATTCAGACACCTTCCTCCAATTATCACTGAGTCCACTCACCATTGAAACTGGGGGACAGGAAAAAATGGAGGGGCAGCGGAAAGTAAAAAAAAGAATTATGAGGGCAAACAAGAAAAAAGTATCTTGAGTCAATCATTGCACAAACATCACCTGTTTTAAATTTAGCTAGTCAAAATGTTGATATCATCAGGTCAGAATTTAAAAGGAAAAGCACTTTCTCTGTTTTGCATTCTTTAAAATATGAGATTTTCTTTTTACAAGACACCTGATTATATACTGATCAGGAGGTGGAAACAGTAACGAATGATTGGTTCAAAGGGAAATCAGTGTGGTCAATGGGGAATGATCAGTGTTCAGAACTAGAGATATGCTTTACTTCACATGACATCATAATACAAAAAATGACTGAAGTAGATCCAGGCAAAGTCTTGATTTTAGATATCTTAGTCAAGGGAGTTTTTTTGCAGGTTAATACATTTTTATAAAAAGGGTCTGAGAAATGGAGCTTTCTGATTGGCTGCAAACATTCTAACAGCCTTATGTTAACCTTTTATTAACATACATGTAGAGCTTAACCATATGCTGAACAAGGTTTAACACTGTTTAAAAACATGTTTTATTATAATAGCAATAAGGCACTCCCATGGATTATGTTAATGGTCAGTTATCACCCTCTTGGGGCATGTGGCACTCGGCTACACCTCGTGTCACAGTACACCCCTAGAAGGTGATTAACAGACCATTAACATAACCCTTGGTCGTGCCTTACTGCTTAATTTACACACCCCAAATGAAGGCCTTAAGGGTAGGAATATTACAGAAAATACAGCCTTACTTATTTATGAGTAGACTAGTCTTCTGGGGAGGAGATTTTAACATCAGCTTGCGGCAGGTTGTATCACGACCAAAAACATACTGTGATAGTAATGAATTAAAAAAATTGATAAGACAAGCTACCTTGAAAGACAAGTTTACTTCAGATCCAAAACCCACATTTTCTAAAGGTAAACTAACTTCAAGAATAGACTTCTGGCTTATTTCACATTCTCTTCCTATAACTACATCTGAAACACTACCAGTAGAAATGCCTGAACATTGTTTGATAGGAATTAAGTATCCCCTCACCCTGCAAGAATGCCTGACAAAGGGTTTTGGAGATCAAATTCGGGCTCATTAAAACATCCTGAGATTTTAAACCAGCTAAAAGAAATTCTACAAGATAGGCAATCAGTGTCATTCCTGTACAATTCCAATATAAAATGGTGGGAGTGAAGTGAGCTGGGAGGTAGGAGGAGATAGATGGGTGGTAATATTTGGAATATATGAAAATCACGTAATTCCATGACGCCAAATGAAGTGAGGTGAAAGATATGAATGTCAGGCTATTCCAATACACCCACCCAGGTGGTCAGGCAGTTCTTTTCCTATTTGGCTACATGATGTAATTCTTCACTAAAATGGAGAGGCAGGAGGCATGATTAGAGAAAAGGAGCTTGTTTATTGGCAACTGATCATTGAGTAAGGACATAAGAGAGGGACAATCACACTGTACATACACAACCTACTTCTTTACCATATGCAAGATTATATTTCACTATATGCCAAATTATGTTTCATTATATGCAAGAGGAATAATCAGCTGTAACAGCTACACTGTAAGCGTGTCTTATTTCTATTTCCCTATCTCCCTATAAGAGGGAAAACTCTACAGCATAGAATACCAGAATGGATCAATCGACTGTAACAGCTATGCTGTAAGAGCATCTTTCCTATCCTCAGATATCTACTTCTACCCCTAGGTGCATCTCTTCCTACACTTAGGTTTCAAAGATACAGCCACTCCAGTACTACAAGAAGAGTCTATACTGTAGATGATTGTCAGGTGGTGCACGTAAATTTCTCTGTCGATGAAAGAAATGTGGAAACACTCCACTAGTTTCCCAGTGAAATACGGAACCTTGGTGGGAAGCTAAAGGTGCAGAGAGGATTTGACAGACCATGGGTTCTCGGCTACACCCCACCACTCTAGGGTTGGCGGAAAGGAATACAAGATCCGGCTGCAGTCCGCTTGTAGACTGCCCGCAAAGAAGAAGCAATGCAAACGACCTGGCCACAATCCGCTTCTGGATTGCCATGTCAAGGGATGAAGAAGAAGAAGAAGCAGAAGAACCAACAGTCTGATTCTGGATTGAAGATGCACTCTGGACTGATGAACACACGGAATCAGCAGAATTGGAACCTCTGGACCACTCTTGGACTCCAGGCAAGCACTGCCTCTGGACTGAAGACACACACCGGCTGACACTCCCACTGGATCAGGACCACTGGACCACTCTTGGATTCCAGGCAACCACTTTGTCTGGGAGTCGAAGTGTATCGGTCATCTGAGTTCCAAGGCTGGACAAGCCAAGGCACTCACCAAAACAATAAATCGTACATCGAACTGCAACCAGACTTGGAGTCCACAGCCAGATGAGCCAGGACTCACTAAAACAACAAGCTGAATGTCACTCTGAGAACTGACACTGATGAGTTGAATGGTATTCCACTGCGAACGTGAAAGCAAGAAAACGGATGGCAGATTTCTGCACTTGGCCAAGCCGTCCTAGGAAACTGTGAGAGGAAAACAACAAAGAGGATGATGCAACTTTGAGGCGACTGTGATACGGCTCTTCATGGATTGGCTGTTGTCTGCTTCTGGATGCACTGGAGGATGATTCTGAAAGGATAGATGAAGACGGACAGGGTTGCACCAGGGTGAAGTGACTCTGAAGACAGTTGAAGACTGATTCAGATGGTTGTCCAGCACTGAAATGCTGGCACAAAGCAATACAAAACAGTTCTGACACTCAATAATGTTCGTAGGAGGAATAATAATTCAGGCAAATGCAAACAGAGTGTCATTTCCTTCTGTAGTGGTCAATAAATATATAGTCTCAGTGTCCAGACCACAGTAAATATACAGGCAATTTATTGTACTGATTCAACCCAAGCTGTGGTGGATCTAACTCTAATGGGGTCCCTTCTAGCTAAATTGGGTTCTCCTGTTACTGTGGAAACACTACAGTGGGGAATAGGCTCTCTGAAAGGTTATACACTAAATGGGTGACTGGGCCCCTTTAACACTGAAGGGCTTATGTGGCTAGCTAGGCTCCTATTCAATCTGGGGTCACTCCTGTCACTGGGCTCCTAACACAGCTGTGGGCCTACATAGCTAGCTACAGGTTCTGAGCCTTGTGTTGCTCCTTTAAATGTCATTGGCGTTTCCCTTGAATGGGCCCTTCCAAGTACAGATGGGCCTAAGCGTGCTCTTGTTTCATTACAGTGGGACCTGGTATCTAACTTGTTACTGGCCTGATGCCTTAATTACTATTGGGTCTGGTGCCCTTTGCTTCACTGGGCCTTGTGCCCTACTTACTAATGGGCCTGGTGCCCTTTAGTACCACTGGGCCTGGTTTGCCCTAACTTGCTAGGCCTGGTGTCTTACCTACTACCAGGACCTGGTCTGACCTAACTCACTAGGCCTATCACCTTACTTACCACTAGAGTCTGGTGCCCTCAGTACCACTGGTCCTGCTGCCCTACTTAATTATAGGCCAGATGTCCTCTTAAATGTGGGCCTGGCACCCCTGAAATGGGCCTGGTGGCCATTTTAACTGTGTGCTTGATGCCCCTGAAATGGTCCTGGTGCCCCTTTTAACTGTGGGCATGGTGCCCTTCTTAAAAGTGGGCCTGGCGCCCCCTGAAATGGGCCTGATGCCCTCCTTAAACTGGGCCTGATGCCCTCTCTTAAATGGACCTGGTGCCCTCTCTTTGCTATTAATGCAGCTTTACAGAGGCAGGGCCCCTTTAATTCTGCTGGCTCTGTGAGCCTGCTGCCACTCAGTCTCTCTGTCCCTCCTCAAACTCAGTGCCTTACTGGATATATAAAAGGTCTTTGCTTGACTTGGCAGGATAGCCCCTCCCGTGGGCGTCACTACACCTGCCCCTTTATGAATAATTAAATTAGCGTCCTTGCTTCCTGACTCTCCCACAACACTCAGCCACTCCTCCAAGTGCCTACTGCACTGTTTAAAATGAAAAAAAAAAAAAAAAAAACAAAACAAAAGCACAGTCCTTTTCTTGTAGGCAGTCAGCATGGAGCAAGTGCTGCTGCCAACTCAACACCCCGTTAAGCTTCTGGTTGGGAGGCGGGAGCAGGGGTAGATCTTAACATTGTTTTACTAGCCCAAACACTAGTGCAAATTGACCAGGGCTAGTGCAGCAAACTCTCTACTTGCCCAACTTGACTAGTGCAGATTTTCATGTCTGTTAATGAAGTTAAAAAAGTCTCTACTTTAGCATTCTCTAGTCCTCATGCTAATCTCTCTCAATGTTCCAGATGGCCAGGTGTGATTAATAGCTTATTAAGAGCTACAATTATCTGGCAGTTCAGGAGATCCCACAAAAAACTCAATGTGAATCATTATCACTCCATTGTTAAGACTTTCAGCTAATGTCCAGGGTGTGATCACGGGTAGAGTGCTGTTAAGTCACTAGGTTCCAGTTTTCTGAATGTGTCTATGTCTAACAATTTGTCCAGTATTATTAAGACCAGTGCCCCTCATTTCTCTACATTTTGAGATTTTGTCACCAACATTTCAGTGACAAAATGCAAAGAGGTATATGGGATCGGCCCTGCAGGTGGTGGGTTTTATCCCAGCCTCACCATAATTTCCCTCTCCCCTCCAAATCTCTTAACTATGTTCTTTCCCTGGACACCACCGCAGACCAGACTCTGAAGTGACCATCCATAGATCCATAGCTGCCATTACTGGCAAGTTTAGGGGGTCCCCAGCTCTTCTAAATTGACCATGCCAGCCATCACCATCCATACAGTTCCACCCTTATCCCAGTCAGCATGTCCTTTCAGCTTAAAAACAAAGCTTTGGACTATGTATGGTACAAAAATAATCCTTGATAAAATACACAATTTGAAACCTTGAAATAGGCATTCCTGAGGTGCATAGATCAATCTATACAGAAACAGAAATACTATAGTGTTATGCCTGTGTACTGTTTCCCCTGGGCTGATGAATGGACAATGTTAATGAAATTCTGTTATTGTTGGGGGAGAGCAAATTAAAATCAATGCTTTTAGAAGAAAAAAAAAGTCATAGTTTTCTATTTCCCAAGCCCCTTAGGTTTGTCTAGTCCCCACCCCAAAGAAATCTCAGATGTGCTCCTGGCTCACTTGAGATTGTACAAAAACTTTCAAAAGTGCAAGTCTACAGTTGACTATAGGTTGAGGACTGAGAGTGTCTTTCTCTGCCTGACTCTGTTCATTGTCCTGTAGGTGGTGGTGACAGTATGGTGAGGTGCATGATGATGTCAGCTATTGTGTGCACAGAGCTAGGACTACTTGACTGAACAGTTGCTGTTGTGATATCCTCTCTCTGTTTGGTGTATGTTTGTGGGGGGTGCAGAAAGTGGAAGAGAGGAGGCCATGGTACAAAACAATGGGGGGGGCGCTTTGGCTGTGATGGATGGCATTGCAGTCTTTTTTCTGCTGGGGAGCTGGAAGCGATGTGGGAGCAGGATAAATGTGCAATAATTGGAGTATTTCTTGGCTTTGCTTGAATTGTTTCCTGTATAAGTGATCAAAATTTACCATTATAATTAAGGGCTAGAGCAACCATCTGTGGGCTAGTGCAATTTTGAATCAACTTGCCCTGCTGGCTAGTACCAAAAAAGGTTAAGGTTGACTCCCGGGTGGGAGGAATCTCTGGAAGTGAGAGGGCTTCAGGCAATACGGTGGATGTCAGGGGCCTTTCTGGTCATCCTGACTCTCACTCTCTCGGCGCACTGAAGATGCGGCTCTGCTACCACTGTCGATGGAGGACCGGAGAGACTTTTAAATTAATTAACTGGAGCATAAAACAAATAAACATCGGGGATCTCAGCCCAACAGCCACATCGGATGCTTTTTTTCTTCTTGTGGTGCCCCGATGCCACCACTGACCATGCCGCACAGTTTCTGAGCAGCCTTCAGCAGCTGGAGAAGGAGCAGGCATGCAAGCAAGCCTGGAGGGATGGCTTCAACACCAGGTAAGCCTTTTTCTGGTCCCCCCCATACCTGATGCATCCTCTCCCATCCACAGCTACCAGGATCTCTCTCAAACTGAACTATCTTTCAAACCCTAACACTCTCCTTCTAGAATGGCTGGAGTGGAATGCTGTGTATGAGCAGCTCAGCACAACATTCCATCCAGGCCATTGTTGCTTGTGCTGAATATAAAATCTATTTTTTACATGCATTTAGTGCACTGGGCACTTTACTGTGTACACTGGGGAAACTGGGGACTACTGGGGAACTGCTGGGGTAACTCCAACTTTGGCATATTACAGGATGACACATAATTATGTTTGACTGATTTCTTTAAACGATCTAAGTCTTTAGTGAGTAAGAAAAAACAGGAATATCTTACATTAAGGGATAGATTTTATAAACTGTTATCCCTGCAGAATGATGAAGTAGGTATTTATATGGAAGATATTGCTACAATTGAAAAGAATCTAATGATATAGCAATATGACAGGCAGAAAACATAGAATTAGAACAAAGATTTGGAACACATGAAAAAAAAAGAGCAAATCAATCCCTATGAGGTCTGTAAGAATAGACTAAGAGCCAGACAGATGGCAGTAGTACAAGATGACACAGGGGATTTAATATCTGATAATGATAAAATTAAAATTACTGGAAGATTTTATTAATGAACAATTTATAACCCAAATAGTTGCAACAGAACAAATGGAACTTTTACTTAAAGCAGCTGACCTTCCCCATTTGCAACCAGAAAGAGCAGACAAATTGATTTGTAATTTTTCTAGAGAGGAAATAGAGGTTGTTATAAAAGAATTAAAGAACAATACAGCCCCTGGATCAGATGGTTTACCTACTGAAATTTATAAATTACAGTGGGATATTATTCCAACAGAAATGAGGCAGGTGTTTAACATCTTTTTATGTGAAGACAGAATTACTGAAACAATGTATGAAGGCCTGATGATTTTTTTATATAATAAAGGAGACCGAACATTAATTAATAACTGCAGACCCATAACATCATTAAATATGGATTTTAAGATATTTGCTAAATTACTCTGTAACAGGTTAATGACAATAATAGATTATTTAGTTCATCCTTCATAGTTTGGTTCAATACCTGGGCAATCTATACAGGATGCTCTTATACTTATTAGAGAATTGGTAACAAAGGTTCTGACCAGTCAATATTGGGGTATATTTTGAGTTTTGATCAGGCAAAAGCCTTTGACCATGTTTATGGCTCACTTTGAAAGCATATGATATTCCAGAGTTTTTTTCTAATTGGTTACAAATGTGTTACACTCTAGCATTTGTAAAACCATATATAAATGGATTGGTGGGAAGGCATGCACTATACAGTGAGAGGTAAGGCAAGGGTGCCCCCTCAGTCCAATTTTGTAGGTCATTTCATTGGATCCAATCATTCGAGTATTAAATAAATCACCCTTACTTTATGGTATCAGATGTCCAAGTATAAATTAGTTTAAAACTATAGTATATGCGAATGATTTGGGTGTTATAACTCCAAATATATCCAGAGGGAATTTGGTCTATAGAGTAGTAAAAACCTTGTTAAAAATAGTGGGCTCCACAATAAATACAGAAAAAAGTGTTCAAGTCTAAATGCAAGGTTGTATCCATGGGGAACACAGGTTTCATCAACTCCACAGAAAATTCTTGGTATATACTACAGACATGGGGATATGGCTGCTTATAATTGGGAATTATGTCTAAATAAGGTGAGGGAAAAAATTTGTAAATGGCTCAATTAGAGGATGGGGAAACTCTGGCATTCTCTACCCCGTCAGCTTCAGGAGTGCACAACTGTGATGGGTTTTAAACAGGCATTAAAGACTTTGTTGTGGTGCCAGGCCTTTTCTGGTATAGTATAGTGGGACCTGTTAGTTTGTATATATTTATTATTATTCTGAGCTGATTTTATTATTGTGAAGTGCCTTGATTTTTTGAAAGGCGCTATATGAGATAAAGTTATTATTATTATCAAGGCCACTGTTTTTCGGTTTTTACTGGAAAATCCGGTAAAATTCCGGAATTAGGGCTGCCTGAAGACCGTTAAAAATGAAGATTTCATGGAATCTGGCATTTTCTATCAGATCAGTAAATCTATAAAAAATGTGTTTTTCTTTTAATTCCTTCCTGTACTATTTTCAGTTTGCTTTATTTAATGCTCTGTATATGAAGCCTTCTTTAATTCTGATTATTTATGCACATACTAAAAGAATGATAGCAGAATCCTGGTAAAATCTGGAAATTAGAGTAACAATCAACGGTGAAATTCCGGATTCTTAAGTCTTGAAAATGGAATTTAATTGTTTTAATCACCGTAAATCAGTGGCCTTGATTATTATTAATTAAAAAGGATCTTCCTGATAAAAACTTTCCTTATTCCTATTTTTCTTTTTGTGAGCCATATTTTTCCTTTATCAAAGCACTTTGAGTCTGCTATGATGGCATGTTTTTTCATGGATTTTTGGGGAAGTAGGCTAAACTCAGAAAACAAAATACACTGTATAAAGATATTAAGGGGGGGGGTAGGAATGATGAATCCCATAGTTTTCTTATTTTCTATATTTGTGCAAACAAACCTAAGACCACTTATGCAGGACCTTCAGAAGCCTTGGAGGTTATGGTTAGCCCAGAGCTTAAAAGAAATTTTGGAAGAATGGGCAGCTACTGTTTTTTTTTTTACATAAGAATGAGGAAATATAAGCCTTCAAGAGGCTGAATAGTAATCTTTGATCATGAAAAAAAGTAGGATTTATTAATTAGAGATGATCTGACACTGTCTAGGAGAGCATTATATCTGAAATTATGGGAACAAAGTTTGATGAAAAACCATTTCTGCACCATCAAGAGAAAGATCAAAAACAAATTCAGCAAAGGTTAATGGAAAAAAGAATTGTTAAGTAGATGTGGGTCATGGTATGGCTTGGGGTTCATGAAAGAATCAATACAAGAGGAAACCTTAAGCACAAAGCATTGGAAGAAAGATATAGTTTACGGAATACTTGTTTTAAACAAATTGAAACATTAGACCATCAATATTTTGAATGCCCTTTTATTTTAGAATTTTGGGACATTCTAAAGAAAAATGGAAGGCATATCCCTTTATACAAATGACAACTTTTCAGCTATGTTATGGTATACTCCCTCAGGCATGGAGTTGTTATAGTTACAGTACTCTGAATGTGATTTCAGCAATTTTATTGTATTGGATATGACAAGTCAGATGTTGTTTTCTCTTTCAACAACAGCAGATAACTGCAGTAGAATTGTGTTTCTTGATTTATAATGAAATTACTGGTCTAAAAGGAACAGAATATGTGACTTTGAAAAGGGGCATATGGGAGAGGTATTGGAAATATGTTTAGTAAGGACATTAAGGATATTCAGAATTTTTTGCTCTACAAATTTTGTTTATACCTAGTTCATTGAAAGGAGAGGGAGTGGAAGAGACATGTAGTTACACTAGTTTTGTTTGTTATATGGGATTGTTCTTAATAACTGTTCATAAAATCCTCTATAGCATATATATGTGTGTGTATATATATATATATATATATATATATATATATATATATACACACATATATATATATATATATATATATACACATATATATAAATTATTCACATTTATCCTTTCTCTTAAGGTTGGGGAAGGGTGGAAGGCTATATTAAAGGTATGATGCAATACATATTTTTTGGTTAAGATAGATTCTGTTTAATTTTTTATAGCTGTTTTGCTTTTTCTAGAAGGGAATATATGAATGAATACTGATTTTTGTTTATGATTTATGCTTTACAAGTTTAGTTTAAAATGTGTTATGTTTTTGATTCTTTGATGATTTAAATACAAATTCCCCTACTCTTTTTGATAAGTGCCATGGGATCTTTAACATCCACCTCAACTACCACAAGAACAGGAAGAAGGAACCTCAGTTTAACATCTCATCAGAAAGATGGCACCTCAGAAGTGCAGCACCCCCCCCCCATGTTGCACTACAGTGTCGGTATTGGGATATTAACCCAAGTGCCAGGTGTGGGAATTGAACCCACAGCCCTCTGACACCCCTCTGCCAGGTGTGGAAATTGAACCCACAGCCCTCTGACAGGTCACTGATCTCCCTGCCTCAGAGGCGAGTGTGCTACCTCCTGAGCCACTGCCCTAAAGAAACAACTCCCCACCCTGCCCATCCAATAAGTGGAGGGAAAAAAAAAGCATAGCACAACATATAATATAATCTGCAACCAGAGTAGACAAAGGACCCACTACAAGAATAAGATATAATAATTAGATAAAAAGTATGCCAACATACCAACAGAGAAAGACACATTTTTCACACTCGTACCACTCCGGATCAAGTTAGGGCATGTACAAGGTGTGCAGCTTGCTCCACTTTCTGTTACTGTACATGATGAAAGCCTATTATGAATACTCGCAATCATCATTTCTAAATAAAGGTTGAATAAGAGTTCCTGCAACCACTACTGATACAAAATCAGTTATTTTTTTTAACTCTATTTATACCCCTGTCACCAGCTTCTGGGGCATCTCTCAGGTGGACCTGCTCAACTCATGCCTCCTCCACCCACCTGAACTCCTCCCCCAACCAAGGAATCTGATGCTGGGTTCCCCCACTCCCACCGGCACCTTACAGGAGAAGATGGGGAATGCGGAGAGTCAAATCAGGGCCGGAGCAAGCATTAGGCATGTAGGCTTCAGCCACTAGGGTTCCACTATCCACTTCCCGGCAGCTGGGGTTTTTCCACTTTTCTGTGTTGCTTCCCCCAGACACAGTATGTGCAGTGCCATCCAGCTTGCGATGTGCACACTCCCGCACATGCCCACAGGATGGACCCCTGACATTGTCCCCCTTCAAGGTCCCTTGACTGCAGTGCACCCAGTCTCCTCTGGGTGCCACTAGTGTCACAGGACATAGAACCCCCTCTTTCCCAGGAGAGGAGAGCAGTTCATCAGATGTTCAATCCTCTCCTCCCCGACTGACCCCCCAGCTCCTCAGGTTCATTCCCAAACCTGGGTCGCCAGCATGGTGTGAGATGAGGCAGATGTTTCAGCCTTCAGTGCCACTGGACCAGCATACACAAAATCAATTCTTGATCCATCCAATAACAAAGAACTACTTTCTTACCAGAGAGGAAGAGCAATGCAATATAATATCTCCTCTCTTTCACAGTGATCCCACTGTAATCCTCAACTACTGTATACAAATTTCATGGGTGAAAACTCCATCTGAACTGAGGTCGCACCATCACTTTTAATAACCCCAGGAATTGCATTTTCTGAAGGATCAAGAAAGGTTTTTATTGAAGTCCAACATTTTTTAGTGTCACCCAGTGATTCCATTTGTTTTTTCTTAAAGTAATCAGATTTACATTGCCTAATCAGGGACTTGGATTTGTTCCTTTAATTAATGATAATTATTAAATTCAGCAATGCCATTGGTAATCTTATAAGTTTCCCAGAGGTTATCCCTCTGTCTCATAAGATCAATCAGTTCAGGTGATATCCATTTATTATCAGTTCCCCTTACTCGTTTTGTTACTATGGGAAAATATTTATTGTGGACTTCGGTAAGTGTATTGACAAAGACATCAACTGCTGCATTTATGTCTGGAATTATATCCAAATAAGTCCAATCAATAGAGTACAATTCAGTATTCATTTTTTCCAGATTAATGTTTGTGTAATTTCTATAAGTAATGAGTTTAGGAGGAATTTTAATTCTGGTGTTGTTCCAGACACAATGGGCAGGATTCACAAAGTGTTTTGGAACTAAGTCCCACTTCACAACCCCAGTTGTGCTTTGAAATTGTTGCAGATGTGGAGCGGCCAATCCACAGCCACAGCAGTTGCGGAGGGTGTTACGGATGGTCCCACTGGCTGTAGCAGTCTCCTGCAGCTGCAGTGCTGTCCCTGGCAACAGCACCCGCAAGCTGCCATAATCCATGGAGCCAGTCATACTCTGGCGCCACCTTAGTGAATACCTGCATCTGCGGGTGGCCTGTGGATTCACAAGTGGCAACCCATTAGCGCCATGGTTTTCCTGCAGCTGCAGGACCTTCCCCGATGTTCATGAATCCTGCCCAATAGGTGGGAAGGTGGTCACTTATACTATCTAAAAATGTACCACAACACAAAATCTCATCCGGGCTATTTGTTAGTATCCAGTCCAGTGTTGTATGGTTGTTGCTATTTGGGTTCATGCGAGTATAGCTACATATGATCTGGGTAAGGACTGCATTTTTAGTTAGTGTTTCCAAGTCTGACTCAGCTGCTATTCCCCAGTTTAAATTAAAGTCTCCCATGACTAAACATATTTAGTAAGTGTTACTGACTGCAAACATTCAGAACATGTAAATGAATGAGCAAGGATAAGCAGCTAAACAGAGAAGTATGGCTCTCTCATTAGCTAGCTCCTCACTAATCACTTGCACATTGGCTGGGGAATGCACCTTGATTAAGCCAATAAGGCTGCATTTTAGAATAAGGATTCTGCTGATGGGTGATCTACCTCAACATCTGATAGCTCAGTGACTTCAGCACAGGACCCTGTAATGAATACAAAGAGACTACCACTCATACTGGAAATTAAGTAAGTGGCCAATTTAGATAGAAAAAATATTTTCTATTTTTAAGATTTGCCAAAATCGTGAGGGAGTTGAAGGTCTCTGATTTCTGCTTCTATTAAGATAAAGGAGGGAAGGAGCAATGGAAGTGGTTCAGTGCAATGAGTGTGGAACCACAATCTTTCAGGACACCTTTTGGAGACTGAAGTGCTGCCCTATTTGTACTCACCACTCTGGGAAAAGGCAGAGGTTGCAGAAGCAGAGCAGTAGGTAAGGCTACGGGGACATTGGGGTGTATTAATAGGGGTGTCACAAGTCATAAGAGGGAGGTAATAATCCCTCTGTACAAGACACTGGTTAGGCCCCATCTGGAGTACTGTGTGCAGTACTGGAGGCCGCACCTACACAAGGACATTAATAAACTGGAGGCAGTCCAGAAAAGGGCAACCAAAATGGTGCAGGGACTGCATCATAAAACATATGAGGTCAGATTAAAGGAGCTCAATATGTATACCCTAGAGTAAAGGAGGGAGAGAGGTGATATGATTGAAACATTCAAACATCTTAAGCGCATTAACAAGGTGAAAGAATCTAACATGTTTCAATATAAGAAAAATAGCACAGAAAAAGGACACAGCATGAGATTAGAGGGAGGCCAATTAAGGGATAATGTGAGGAAGTTATTTTTCACAGAAAGGGTGGCAGATGCATGTAACTGCCTATCTCAGGAAGTGGTGGATATGAATATAGTGCAGGGCTTCAAACAGGCATGGGATAGGCATAAGGGAGAAATACAGATGACTATGAATAGATAGACCATTGACAGAGTAAAGGCCTATGACATATTCATAAGGTAGAAAAATGGGCAGACTGGATGGGCCTTGCAGTCCTTATTTGCCATCAACTTCTATGTTTCTCCAGGCCAAACTGCCAAAAGTGGAAAGAATCTTCTGCCCCACCCAGTGGCCAACAAGTCTGCCACCACTCTTTCAGAGGATGCCTATGCAGAGGCAGAACAGTTGGAACTTGGTGGGCTCCAGGAGGGTGGGGGTGGCAGGAAGGGTACACACTTCTCATCCTGCATCACTGCAGAATTTCTTCACCATACTGGCAGAATGGTGCAACTGGGAGGAGGCATCCTTAGCAGTGGGAAGGGAGGACGTGGGGTCCTCAGAAAGGGAGGCCCCAAGAAGGGAGGAAGAGACCCCCAGTTGATAAGGAAGAAGCTACTGATGGGGGACTCTACTGTTATGGGGATAGGCTTGGGACTGAGTGGAGGAAGGGAGACAGGTGAAGTTCTGGAGACGTGCTTTGACTTGGATGGACAGTGGATCTAGGGGATTGCTAGGGCAACAGCAGATACTATTGTTAATACTGTTGTCTTTGGTGGGAGGGAGCTTGATATTCATTGTCAATGTAGGGACAAAATACCTGGCAATGGACATTGTAAGGGTAGTGCAGGGAAATTTCAGGGAGCTAAAGAGGGGTCTCAAGTAAGTGTCATGCATGGTGGCTTTTGTGGAGGTGATACTTGTATATGCAGAGACAGGTGCTCATGTTGCCTTTAAGAGCCCCATTACAGGGAATGATGTTGGAGGATCCCTCACAGGAAAACTGTATAATCAGCAAGAATACAAAGAATCCACTCCTACGGTGACTGCCTAAATAATATTTTTATTTCCACCCAAAAACAATGGTTGATATTTTGTGGTTTAAATGCTACTTAATCAGAGCAATAGGTGTCCTCTTAGCATTAACTTATTCTGATTTCTGTTTTTGATGAACTTTTTAACAGGAAGCTTGTCTCATTTATGAGATTATTTGGCCTACACTCATCCATGTGATATTGTTCATTTAGAACTTCATGACTTCTGAGAGTGAAGAGGATAGCCATGCTCCTGAGACACTGCTATTGAAGTCGCTATAGGTGTAGATCCCTTGTATGCATTGTGATTGTATAGTTACATGTATACAGCCTGGGAGAGGAAAAGACATTCGGAGCCAGGATCGTTAGTAACTGGTTGAAGGCATGGTGCATTGAGGTGGGCTTCAGCTATATTGGGGACCAGGGGCCAGTCAGGGAGGATATGGGCCTCTAAAGAGGAGGTGGACTGCATCCATCCAGGAAGGGAACCCCGGTCCTCAATGGGACGTTTAAATAATACTTGGATGAACATTTAAACTAGCCAGGTAGGGAGACTGTAGAACTAAGGGATGCAATAACTGTCCCCCAGAAAATAAATCAGCATGGAGAGGAGGTCAGAGAGGAATAAGGTCCTCCAGATCAAGGGCCACAAGAAGACAAGGGTAGGGGTAAGGTAGAGGACAAGGGGGTATAATTTAGGGAAGAAAGAAGAAAAAAGCAAAGGAGACAAGTAACAGAGAAAGTAATAAGGGAAGAGGTGGGTCAGGGAGATGATCAGGAAACAACACAGACAGGAGGGGGTGAAGCAGGGAAGCAAGCGGGGGGGAGTAAGGTATGGAGAGCCATGTGCACCAATGCAAGGAGTCTGGGAAACAAACATATGGACCTGGAGGACATCATGGTGGAAAGCTAGCATGCATTTAGTTGCCATAACAGAGTTGTAGTGCACTGACAACTATGACTAGGACATGGCCATACCAAGCTACTCTCTGTTAAAAACTCATTGCCTCCTAGCTGATGCCCGTAGTCATCAGTAAAATACACTGGTGTGTCCTGAGGACGCCTGCAGAAGTCGGCTACTGACTTCTAGTGTGCCCTTGCAACGTCTGGAGAAGTCACTTATATATTTTAATATATAGCATAACAGAATATAATATATATTTGATTGCGTAGCACCGTTGGAAAGGTAATCTTATGCTGAACAACTTTGCCGCTGATATATTGTGTATCTCTTGTATACTTTAGTAGGTATTCGCATTTGTTTATGGTATGGTGTGTATGGCTTATGTTGCCTGTTTTAGTGAAAACATTTTTTTTTTGCTGTTTCAACTAGCATAGAAAAAACACAAAATTACATATGATTATTTGCATACCACTATTGGAAAGGTAATTTTGTGCTGAACAACTTTGCCACTCATACTTTGTGTCTAGCGCTTACGGTTCTTGAGCTATTAGGATTTGTTTGTGGCATGCTGTCTATAGCTTGATTTTACTTAGAAAGGCCCAGGATTTACTGTTAACAGTATACAGGAGACAAGTGGTGCAACTTCAGAGAGCTCCTGTGGAGGCAGTGAGTTAAGGAAAGACAGGGAAGGGAGAAGAGGAGGAGGGGAGGAGTGGTTGTACTATATGTAAGTGAGGGAATCAAGGCCTTGGAAGTTCATGGGCAACCAGGAGAAATGGAAGGTCTGGAGGTGCTATAGATCATCTTCAAGATATGGGTTGGGGCTACAGACCATACAGGGGTGATATATAGACCTCAAGCACAAGAACAGGATTTGGAAGAGGCACCTGGGAATGCCAACATCAGGATGGCAAGAAAGGGGGAGGTGCTGCTAGTTGGATTGGACCCTTCCAGCCATAGTTTCAGCAAAGAGAAGGGCCATCCTTAACTCCCTTTAAGGTGGCTTTTCACGGCAGATAGTCAATGAACTCACTAGGGGTGGGGCAGTGCTGGACCTGGTGCTTACAAACAGGGATGGTGTAGCAGATATCATAATGGGCAGTCCCCAAGGTACCGGTGATCACTGTTTAGTGTGGTTTAACTTTAAGATGGGATCAAAGGCATGCCACATGAGGACAAGGGTCCTGAGCTTTAGAAGGGTGAATATTTAAGAAATGGAGACTGCTTCAGAAACTGCCTTGTGGGTGAGGATTGCCAGGAAAATGTAGAGGTACAGTGGGAAAAAATAAGGGATGGCATTATTAAGGCAACCAGCCTCTATGTGAAGGAAAGGAGTAAAAAGCAGAAAGAAAGAGATCGTTATGGTTCTCTAATGTTGTGGCCAAGGTAGTGAAGGAAAAAAGGGCTGCATTCAGGAGATAAATAGAAATACAGAACAAGGGAGAAGTAAGTGTACCAAGAAAACAGAAGGAAGCAGGAAAGGCAGTAAGGGGAGAAAAGGCACAGACAGAGAAAAGGATAGCCAAAGGGTAGCTAAAGGGGATAAGATTTTCTTCGCATACATACAATAAGTGAACTGTGAAAGCAAAAACAACGTGAGGGATAGTGAGGATAAGGAGGGCAGCAGGGGTGGACTGCATGGAAAAGGACCAAGAAAAAGCAGACATCATGAACAGGTTCTTCCGGGGGGGGAGGGCACTCCCAGGGAGTAGCATGAATGGGGAGGGGGGTTTAAAACAAGTCCATTTTCAGAAGAAAGAATCCTGAAGTGACTTGCAACTCTGAAAGTGGACAAAGTTATGTGACCAGATGGGATACACTGAAGGGTACTAAAGGAGCTCAGGGAGGTGCTAGCTGCCCCACTTTACGTCCTTATTCAACAGCTCTATGAAAACAAGCATGGTTCTGGAGGATTGGATGAAAGCAGACATGGTCGTTCTACATAAAAGCGGCACCCTCCCGATGTATAAATATATATTCCCTGGTGTCCAGTCGTCCTCCCCCACCCAATCACCCACCCAATATATAAATACATTTTTCCTGGTATCCAGTGACCCTTCCCCCCACCTGATCACCCCGCCTGATGCATAAATAAAGTTTCCTTAGTGTCCAGTGGTCCCTCCCCCATCGATCACCTACCCGATACATAAATACATTTTCCCTGGTGTCCAGTGGTCGTTTTCCCCACCTGATCACACACTCGATGTATAAATACATTTTCCATGGTGTCCAGTGGTCCCTCCCCCACCTGATCACATACTCATTGTATACATAAATTTTCCCTGGTGTCCAGTGGTCCTTCCCCCACCTGATCACACACTCGATGTATAAATACATAGATACATAGACAGTGTCAGCAGATAAGGGCCTATGGCCCACCCTGTCTGCCCATTTGAGCTTGTAAGTTCAGTTTATGTTTTCCTAAAAGTCTGTTGCCCCTAACCCCTGACCTCCAGAATTCCTTTATGTCTATCCCATGCATTCTTAAATCCCGTGATTGTTTCAGCCCCATCACTTCTCTGGCAGGGTGTTCCACTTGTCCACCACCCGTTCTGTGAAGAAATTCTTCCTCACATTTCCTCTGAATCATCCTCCTCCAACTTCATCCCATGCCATCTAGTCCTGGAACATCTTTTTCTTAAAAATAGTGTATTCCTGCACCCTGTTCCTCCCTATAAGATACTTGTATGTCTCATCATATCCCTCTCTCCTCTCCTCCAGGGAGTACATGTTCAGTTCCTTCAACCTGTCCTCGTAGGACTTGTGATGGAATCCATGCACCATCTTTGTTGCCCTCCTCTGAACCTTCTCTACCCTGTCTATGTCCTTACGTAGGTAAGGTCTCCAGAACTGTACACTGTACTCCAGGTGGGGCCTCACTAGTGTCTTATATAGTGGAATTATGACCTCCCTTTTCCTGTTGGTGATGCCCCTGCCTATGCATCCCAGCATCCTATTTGCTTTACCTGCTGCCTTGTCACGCTGTTTTCCTACCTTGAGGTCATCAGAGATGATAACCCCAAGATCCCTTTCCTGCTTGGTGCATGCTATATCCTCAACCCCCAACTGATATATTGTGCCAGGGTTTTTGTGCCCCATATGCATTATCTTGCACTTCTTGGCATTGAATTTCAACTGCCAAATACATTTTTCCTGGTGTCCAGTGGTCCCTCCCCCTACCTGATTTCCCACCCAATATATAAATACATTTTCCCTGGTGTCCAGTGGTCCCTCCCCCCATCTGACCTCCCACCCTAATGTAAACCTTTCCCTGGTGGTCTAGTGGACCCCCACCCTGGCAGGTCCCATCCCACTCCCCCCTCATCCTGAGTCAGTGACCTGCACAGCCCTCTTGTCTCCATCATGGCTGGCTGCTGAATGAACTGTCAATGAATGACAGAATACTTGTACAAGCATGCACTCATTCCTTGACAGGCCAGCTCCTGCTCATTCAGTGTGTGATTGTTGTGACAGCTTTGTCAGGTAGCTCAGAGACCCCCCCCCCTTGCCGAAGACCAGAACAGACCTTCACTCTTCTCTGAGCCACCCGACAGAGCTGTCACACACACTGAATGAACCAGAGCTGGAAATGAATGAGCATGTGCTTGTACAAGTAGGTGCTCATTCATTGACAGCACAGTCAGGGGCCAGCCATGGTGGAAAGAGGAGGACTCAGCTGGTCACTGGCTCATGATGGGGGCACAAATTGGTGGGTCACTACCTGTCATGGTGGGTGGCAGGGGGTCCACACGCCATCAGAGAAAAGTTTACATTTGGGTGGGTGATTGGGTGGGGGGAGGGACCACTAGATACCAGGGAAAATTTATTTATACATCAGGTAAGTGATCAGGTGGGGAGGAACCTCTGGACACCAGGGAAAATTTATTTATGCATTGGGTGGGTGATCAGGAGGTGGGAAGGACCACTGGACACCAGGGAAAATTTATTTATACATCGGGTGGATGATCGAGTGTGGGGCGGGACAACTGGACACCAGGGAAAATGTATTTATGCATCGGGAGGGAGATCAGGTGAGGGTGATGGACCACTGCACAACAGGGAAAATGTATTTATATATTGGGTGGGTGATAAGATCGGAGGAGGAGGAATCACTGGACACCTGGGACAATTTATTTATATATCGGGCAGGTGATTGGATGGGGGGAGGTACCACTAGCCACCAGGGAAATATCAATCCAGCAATAGGCTGGGGAAGGGGCACCACTAGACACCAAGGGAATAATACATTTATTCTGCAGTTCATTGAGTCACTGACCTGCAGAATGAATGCATGACTTGCGGATTAATGTATTACATTTTTATCCGCAGAACTGACCACTGACAGTGATCAATTCTGCGAAAGTTTGTATTGCAGTTTAATATAATAATCTGCAAGTCATACGTTTTTTTCCCCCTCTTCTACACTGGAATATCTGCAAAAGTTGATAATTAGATTTCTGAACTTTCACAGAAGCAAAAATCTGACTTTCATGGAAATTCCTCCAGCAGAAGATTTTTTTCGCATAGCTCTAGTGGAGACAAACTAGGCAGGGATCATGTGGGCAGATCTGGAGGGCCAAGCAGACTTTTTCTGCCATGAAATTCTATGCTTCTATTAGGGCTGTGCAAAATTAAACTTCCACCAGGTGGGGGGAGGGACCACTGCACAGCAAGGAAAATTTATTTATATATCGGGTGGGTGATAGGACCGAGAGAGGAATCACTGGACACCTAGGACAATTTATTTATATATCTGGCAGGTGATCGGGTGGGGTGAGGGACCACTAGCAGCCAAGGAAAGATCAGACCAGCAATAGGCTGGGGGGGGGGCACCACTAGATATTAGGGAAATAATAATGATTATGCAGTTCAGTGACTCACTGAACTGCAGAATGAATGCATGACTTGTGGATGATTTATTTATGTATCGGCAGGTGATCGGGTGGGGAGGGACCACTAGCAGCCAAGGAAAGATCAGACCAGCAATAGGCTGGGGGGGGGGCACCACTAGATACTAGGGAAATAATAAATGCATTATGCAGTTCAGTGACTCACTGAACTGCAGAATGAATGCATGACTTGTGGATGATTTATTTATGAATCGGGCAGGTGATCGGGTGGGGGGAGGGACCACTGGTCACTAGGGAAAGATCAGGCCAGGGACCAAACCACAGTACTGACACTGCCCTTATTAATTTCTCAGACGTAGTGCTCAGGGCAATGGACAAAGGGATACCCACAGGCGCAGTCTTTATAGACCTGTCCAAGGCATTTGATCTTGTCGACCACAATCTTCTGCTACTGAAGCTGCACAACCTGGGCCTAGACCCCATGCCCTTAAGTGGTTTGGGAGCTACTTATCTGGCCAGACACAGAGGGTCTCCTGGAAGGGGGTCATGTCAGGTCCACTACCTCTAAAACAGGGAGTACCTCAGGGCTCGTTCCTAGGCCCCCTCCTATTCTCCCTATTTACCAATGAACTAAGTACCTACTGTGGTGATAGCTCGGTTGTACAGTACGCTGATGACACTGTCATCTACCGACCCTTGGGCGATGTGACTGCTCTCGGTCCCCTCCTCCAAAAGGACCTCACATCCCAAGAGACATGGCTGTGTGAGAACAGAATAGTACTTAATGCAGACAAAACCAAGGCAATGCTTTCAGGCCAAGATTATTGGGCCTTGACAGGACCTCATCCCTGCAACTTACCACACTCTCTGGCAAAAGCATCAATGTAGTTCCCTCCCTAAAATACTTAGGCCTAACTCTGGATCAGTCAATCACCTACAAGGACCTCGTGGACCAGGTCACCAGGACCCTACACCGCAAACTCGGAACTTTGTACCGACTCAACGACCAGCTCATCCCTGAGGCCAGGCTCTCCATTGCTACAAGTGTCCTTCTCCCTACCCTGACCTATGCAGCCCCAATTATACAGGGCATGGCAAAGCAAGAGGTATCCAGGATGCAAATTCTATACAACAAAATAGCTCAGTTCGCTACCCATGACCACCCGGGACGTCACCATTGTGACACACTGGCCCAGCTCTGATGGCCCTCATTGGCCACTCGCCTTCAATACCCATTGCTTGTCCAGGCCTACAAGCTACTCAAACCCCTGCTCCACCAAGCATAGCTGGAACCATAGCAATTAAATACAACCCTAGGAATCTAAGTACATCTGAATGAACACTACTGAAAGTCCCCAGAGTAAGGACCAATGGTGGCGGCAGATCCTTTTCTTGCCAAGCCCCCAGCCTATGGAACAAACTCCCTCCCCTGGTCCAGGATGCCTCCTCACTCATGAACTTCTGCACCAAGCTCAAGTCCCATATGCTGGACACAAGTGCATGCCACTGCCACGGCTCATAAGGTATCCCCTTCTCCTGCATCAAACCCTCCCAAAATTGAGCCATCCATTGTACCTCCATCTAGTATCTGGCCACCTAGGGACCAATGCTACCTCATGTATAATACTATGCCATGTAGTACCAAGGCAAAACTGTGTCATGATGATAATCATGTCTGTAACCACTGTCTATAACCACCTTATGCTTGAAAAACCTATGTGATCAAAAGTTTTTTCTCCACTGTATCATACCTTGTATTGCTATCCCGGGTCGCCCCTGAAAAAGGGACCTTCAGGGCTCAGTAGGCCTACCCGGCCACCAAAATTTAATAAATAAATAAATAAATAAAATAGGCTGGATGGATATTACATTTTTGTCCACAGAACTGACCACTGACAATGATCAGTTATGTGAAAGTTTGTGTTGCAGTTTAATATAATAATCTGCAGTTCATACATTTTTTCCACTGTTCTATGTTGGAATATCTGCGAAAGTTGCTAATTAAATTTCTGAACTTTCGCAGACAAGAAAATCTGACTTACGTGGAAATTCCACTAACAGAAGTATTTTTTTGTGTGCACAACTCTAATGGAGACAGACTAGGCAGGGATCATGTGGGCAGATCTGGTGGGCCAAGCAGACATTTTCTGCCATGAAATTCTATGTTTCTATTAGAGCTGCACAAAATTAAACTTCCACCTGCAGAATTTGGGCAAAAGTTGGAATTTTGCTTTCACAAAATTTCAGAATGCATTTCAGCAACTTCCGCAGAAATTCTGATTGAGAACGGTGGAATAAATGTATGAATTATGAATTATTGTATTAAACTGCATAAAGAAATTCCGCAGAACTAATCACTGTCAGCGGTCAGTTCTGCAGGATTTTTCTCTGAAGTTTAGTACATTAATCTGCAATTTATACATCCGTTCTGCAGTTCAGTGAGTCTCTGAACTGCAGAATAAATCTATGAATTGTGGAATAATGTATTGTATGTAGTAGATGCGAGTCTCAAAAGTATTTGATAAATTTTTCTTTTGTAGCTACGAAAAGTCTACTGTTTAAAAGTAGGATTTATTTAAATATTGAACTCATCATAGCTTTCATCAGTATATTGAACTTGTCACAGCCTCCAGATTCTGCTGGCACTAGTTTAGAATTCACAAATATGGACGGGCAAATGTGAATAGCAAACATGCCCTACCCCCATTGCCAAGTTACCATAGCATGATATGGGAAAACTATACTTTCACTAGAGACTGATTAGTCAATTTAATTTCTGTTATGCACAACACGTCTGTTTCTCTATTATCCTATGAGTGGCATATTTAAAATAAATAACACTGCCAACTCTTGTTTACAGCTGCACTGCCAAACTGTACATGGTTACCATCAAGACACCACACTCTGTAAAATATACACTACTTGCAAGGCTTATATATGTAGTTTAAGTGAAAGATCAGCCTGCATCATAAACTAGTCTGATCTGCAAATAGTTGTTTTGATATGGCCTGGCAGTATAGCCTAGAGGTTAGAGTAACAAGCTGTGAATGAGCTTGGTACATCCAGCAGACCAGACCTGGGTCTGAGTCTCACAATCTCCACTTGCATACTGTATGACTCTGAACAAGCCACTTAACTGCCAGTGCCCCCAAGTTGTCCCTGAAAACAAGCACGTGTGCTTAGTGGGCCTTACCCAGTTACCAAAGACTAAAATAAATAAAATAAATATAAAATTACACACTGCACAATTCAATCACTAATGCAAGTACATCCACATGTCTCATTAAAATAACAAATAGTTAAAACAAAAATATCACTAATTGGAATTCTCTGTGTTGTCCTGGCAAACCCTCACATACATGATGTCCCCAGTGATGTGTGTCCGGTTGTGTCATCAGTTAAAAGCACAAGTCCAGAGCTAAAACAAAAAACTAGTAATGATCCCAATCAGATTAATCATCCTCATACATGTGGTCTCTGTTACTTCATCCTTGAACGCTTGAAATGTGACCTCTGCTACTCTGCCGCATGCACACCCCATGGTCACTGCATAGTTCCTCTAGTAACAATGACTCCCAGCTTTATGACTATGCATATGCACAGTTCAGTGTGCTAGCACCGCCCACTACATAGATCAACTAATCAGCATCATTTTCTCATGGTGCCTGGCCCAGTCATTTGAAAGTTTTTCTCTGCCATGGTAACCAATGGAAAAATTATGTAGATTTAACTGGCATGGCACAAAAGTCAGTCATAAATTGCCAAAATGTAAATGTTTTATTGAATTTTTAAGCAACAATAATGGCAATCATCTCTAGATAGTGTACGGGGGGGGCTATTGCATACACCTCATATGCCATGGTTATGTGTTTCATATTAAATTTATCTATATTCATTGATGTTTGACCTCATTGTATTCACTCGTGGCTCTGCCACTTGTGAGGTCAGTGAGATAAAACATCAAATACAGATACATTTTGTATCAAACACACAACCATGGCATATTCCTTATATACTGCAGAAAGAAATTCTTCAGAACTGATTTCTGAACTGCAGAATGATTACATGTATTGCAGACTAATCCATTAAACTGCAGAATAAAATTCCTCAGAACTGTCATTCTGCAGTTCATGTATATTATTTCATAGTTGAGCCAAATAATTCCATGGAACAGGGTAAAAATCCACAGAACACATTCAGAAGATTCCAGCCTTGCCAATGGTGGAAATTAGGACAATTTCACGAAATTTACAACATTTTCATAAAAGTTCCACAAAACAAAATTTGCAACTTTAGCCCAGCCCTAGTTTCTATGTTTCTGTTTTGAACCTGGTTCTGCTAGTTCTAGAAATCACACAAACGTGCTGCGACTGGCTGACAGAAATCTGAAAGGTGCTGTATTGCTAACCCACAAACGAAGAAAATCCAAAGAAAACCAGCACTCAAGCCTGATAAAGAGTCCAAAATCAAGGTCAAGACAAAAGTAAATGGCTTTGCAATACCATTTTAATGCAGTACACAATACACGATGACCAACAGGCAATCCAACACTAGATTCACAACACCCAGCACTTTGACTCACACCAGAGTATTCCTAAGGGGTAATAGGTAACTAGTTCATCAAAACCTTAAATGTGGAGACCAGTAAATATGTGAACCAATTATATCATTCAATTAATTAAATAATTAGATGTTAAAATAATTAAGTAGAAGTACATGCCAAATATATTAAATCCATAGTAATACGTCACTTCATAGAGCAAATAATATGTACAGTCAATGCGGTATCACATCTAAATTTTAAGACATACAAAACAATACTTTCATAATGAAAAGGATGCAAAGACCATATTATTGCGTAAAAAAATGTAAAAACGAAAAACAATTCTCATATAATGATGCTCATAATGAATGAAAGATGGAAAACAAAAAATGAAAATGTACACACATATTATCCAAATGGACAAAGATTAGTGTCTTAAAATAAGAAGCGTATAAGTAGATGAAGCAGCTATTTAAAGCGCTAAATACACATCTAAAATTTTATGAATTTTTTTGATTGCAAATAATTCTAAATAAATGATAACAAACAATGGTAATGATAACATACAAAGGCCAACCTCCAGCTTTAGCAAGGCAATGAGCAGAAGATAAACTGCAAGGCAACTTGTTATTCATGGGACCTCCTAGTAATTGAGGACCAAAGTAGCCAGAGGGTAGCCGAATGAAATGAGGAAAAAATTATTAAATAATAAAACAATAATATGTCACATCCTTTATCCCAAGATTATTAGAAGAGAATTATGAAAACAGCAAACAAAAAGCACCAAACCTTATTTTTTTATCAAAAAAGGTTTCAAATCCCATCTTTCATTTAGTCCTTGTGGTTTGACACTATGTAAAACATAAATCCACATGTTTTCACATTGCAGGAGCAAGTTAGATCTGTTTCCCCAATTTTTCATTGGTGGAACATGTTCCAAACCCACATATTTTAAATGCTCAGCTTTAGATCCGTGTACATCCATAAAGTGAATTCCTACCGGTGTATCACCTTTACCATTCAAAATGGAACGTATATGTTCTTGTATCCTCTGTTTCAAGGGTCTAATAGTTTTCCCTACATAAAGTAGATTACAAGAACACCAGAGAACATACACCACATAAGAGGTGTCACAAGTTATCAGTTCTCTGATGTCCATCATAATATTAGACAATTTAGGATGTACAAACCTCTTGGTGGGGACACCGAACTTGCAAACATTACAACGATTACATCTATGAAAACCACAAGGACGTGAAGGTAACCATGTAGATGTATTTTTAGAAGGAACCGTCATTCTTCTGTGAACTGGTCTATCATTAAGATTCTCACTTCTGCTAAATGTTATTCTGGGTTTATTACCAACAGAGGCAGCTAAATCATTGTCCCCCAGTAAAATGTGTCAGCTCTTGTGTATAATGTTCCCTATCTGTCCTGCCACATGATTATAATCTGTTACAAAAGTACATGGTATACTATCTTTGTCTGTAACTTCCCTATCTGTTTTTGACAGAAGACTTTCTCTATCCATACCGAAAACTTTTTCTTTTGTCAATTGCAACTGCGCTTTTTTGTATCCTCTGTTTTCAAATATCTTAACCAGTTTGTCCGATTGATTCAAAAAATCCCTGTCATTGCTACAATTTCTTCTCAATCTAAGCATTTGACTATAAGGTATTGAGTTCTTTAAACTGTAAGGGTGAGCATTGCTAGCTAACAATAATGAATTAGTGGCAGTGATTTTTCTGAAACATTTAGTTTCAATTTTGTTGTGATTCACTGTCAACTCCAAGTCCAGGAAAGAAATAGTACTGGAATCCGTAATATGTGTAAATCTCAGATTGTACTCATTTGTGTTTAACCATTTCATAAAATCTGATATTAGAGATTGCGGTCCTTGCCAAATACATAGTATGTCATCAATAAAGCGATGCCATCAAACTATGTATTTGGCAAATGGATTAAGTTCAGAAAAAACAACAGTTTTCTCCCATAGTCCTAAAAATAGATTAGCATAACTGGGTGCTAGAGAAGAACCCATAGCTGTACCACATTTCTGTAGGTAAAACTCCCCTTGAAACTCAAAATAATTGTGTGTTAACAAAAATTCTGTAGCTTCTAGTAAAAATTCATGTGGAATATTACTATTAGTTCTCGAAAACTCCTCTAGCCAAAATTTTATTGCTCTTAATCCCATATGATGTTGAATAGATGTATATAATGACTCAACATCTATGCCAATCCATCTGTAATTTGATTTCCAATCAAAATCCTTGACTGTGTTTAAAATATTTTTACTGTCCTTAATATAAGATGGAAGGGAAACAACCTGAAATTGCAAAAAAAAAGTCAATAAATTTACCCAAGTTCTGAGTCAAAGAGTTGCATCCTGATACCATGGGTCTGCCTGGGGGGTTCGTTAAGTTTTTATGTATCTTGGGGAGAATGTAAAAACTAGGAACTGCCGGAGAATCTTGCCAAATAAACTTATATTCATCTTCCATAATTAAGCCACTATCCACTGTGTGCTTCAAAAGCTGAAATAATTCTTTTTAAAAAATTAATGTAGGATCAGAAAGCAGCTTATGATAGTTATCAGTATTTTCTAATAGTGTCAATACTATGTTGCAGTAGTGGTCTTTTCCTAGTATTACAATATTACCCCCTTTATCTGCTGATTTAATAACCACAGATTGATTTTTGCTTAAATCTACTAATGCAGTTCTTTCATCCTGTGTAATATTATAGAACTTAGGAGCAGTTTTTTTTTTAGAAAAATGTTCTGAACTTGTTGACACACTGTTTTTTCAAAAACTTGAATGTGGTTGTTGAAAATATTAGGGCAAAAGGTAGATGTTCCTGTGAATTTTCCTTTCCTTAAAGTTGAAATGTATTGATTTGCATTCCATATCGCATTACCGGATATGTTTTGTTCCTGCAGAATAATATCCTCTGCTATTTCCAAATTCAAATCCACGTCTTGTAGTTCTGTAGCCCCATACGTGATAATGTCCTTAGTTCCAATAGTTTGTTCTCTTTCATCATCAATAGCTTGAATCAATAATTCCAGATCCTCAGAGTTACCAATGTCTTCTAGCAGTCCCACCCCCATTTTGGATGTGTAGACTTCTTGCCGAAAAAAAGATCTAAGTTTAATTTTACGAAAACATTTTTGCAAATCAACGAACAGCTTAAATTCATTAACTGAGGGAGTAGGAACAAAATTTAGTCCTTTACTCAGGATCGATGTTTCAGCTGGTGTAAGAATATGATCAGATAAATTCACAATTTGTAATTGATCTCCTTGTTCCTGATTCTCAAAGATCTCTCTATTCTTGTTGGTTCGTCTACCTCCTCGTCTTCCTCTCCGTGTCTTCCTTTTTCTTTTTGTTGATTTGCAGAGCTTAACTGCTGATCTTTCTCTAAAAAAGGACTGATTGCAGAGTTATTTCTTTTCAAATTATCCTGGTTGCTTTCAGCTTGTTTTTTACATCTGATGTTAGATTCAAAACAAACCCTAGAACGACCTCTGCTAACTGAACGTTTCCTAGCCCATGCTGTTATATGTCCTTTTTCATTATTGACTTTATCTCTTAACAACTTAGATGTTTTTTTCTCGATTACTTCTAATTCATGTTTCTGTATTTTGTTTTTCAATTTAACTTCAAGTTCCTTGTAGTCTGGGTGATCCACAAACGTGGCTAGCAGTGTTTTAGCTTCACATAATTCTTTTACCAGGTCCTCATATTTAGCTTTATCAAACTTAATTAGAAGATTAAGAAATGTTTAAGAGCATTCACAAGCTGCTCGAATCCATTCCTCCTTAAAGGGGAAGTCGTCTATTCCGCTCAACAGGGATATTTGTATTCGCAAACCCCTCGGTGCTAGACCTCTTTCGATATATTCTTCTAAGGTAGAAATGTCATATGTGATATCTATTTCCTTCAATAAAAGTTTTTCAAATTTGTTAAATGCTGACCTGATGTTAATATAGTTGTTCTCCTTGTTGGTTGTAGGGCTTCTTGTCGCTGCTTCTCCTTCACCTCCCAATAATCTCTCCCTGGCTCGTCTCCGTCTCACATCAGGGTTAATGAATTCACACCAAGTATATCCAGTGGCTCCTTCTTCATTGTTTTCAGTCTGCTGCATACTCCAGAACACAATGTCCCTTTCACAAATGCTTAGCAATATTCCATATATAGAGCCGTGAGACACACTGGAAAAAGCGAACGAGTGTTAGATAAATGATTCCAAATCAACTTCTAGCCGTCTGCAGTCACTACAAGCGAATGCACAAGAAATCACACAAACGTGCTGTGACTGGCTGACAGAAATCTGAAAGGTGCTGTATTTAGGGTTGCTAACCCACAAACAAAGAAAATCCAAAGAAAACCAGCACTCAAGCCTGATAAAGAGTCTAAAATCAAGGTCAAAACAAAAGTAAATGGCTTTGCAATACCATTTTAATGCAGTGCACAATACACGATGACCAACAGGCAATCCGACACTAGATTCACAACACCCAGCACTTCGACTCACGCCAGAGTCTTCCTAAGGGGTAATAGGTAACTAGTTCATCAAAACCTTAAATGTGGAGACCAATAAATATGTGAACCAATTATATCATTCAATTAATTAAACAATTAGAAGTTAAAATAATTAAGTAGAAGTACATGCCAAATATATTAAATCCATAGTAATACGTCACTTCATAGAGCAAATAATATGTACAGTCAATGCGGTATCACATCTAAATTTTAAGACATACAAAACAATACTTTTATAATGAAAAGAACCCAAAGACCATATTATTGCGTAAAAAAATGTAAAAACAGAAAAACAATTCTCATATAATGATGCTCATAACGAATGAAAGATGGAAAATAAAAAATGAAAATGTACACACATATTATCCAAATGGACAAAGATTAGTGTCTTAAAATAAGAAGCGTATAAGTAGATGAAGCAGCTATTTAAAGCGCTAAATACACATCTAAAATTTTATGAATTTTTTGATTGCAAATAATTCTAAATAAATGATAACAAATGATGGTAATGATAACATACAAAGGCCAACCTCCAGCTTTAGCAAGGCAATGCCCAGAAGATAAACTGCAAGGCAACTTGTTATTCATGGGACCTCCTAGTAATTGAGGACCAAAGTAGCCAGAGGGTAGTCGAATGAAATGAGGAAATGAACCTAGGGAAAATGAACAAAAAAATATTAACTAATAAAACAATAATATGTCATATCCTTTATTCCAAGATTATTAGAAGAGAATTATGAAAACAGCAAACAAAAAGCACCAAACCTTTTTTTTTTTAATCAAAAAAGGCTTCAAATCCCATCTCTCATTTAGTCCTTGTGGTTTGACACTATGTAAAACATAAATCCACATGTTTTCACGTTGCAGGAGCAAGTTAGATCTGTTTCCCCCATTTTTCATTGGTGGAACATGTTCCAAACCCACATATTTTAAATCCTCAGATTTAGATCTGTGTACATCCATAAAGTGAATTCCTACCGCAGTATCACCTTTACCATTCAAAATGGAACGTATATGTTCTTGTATCCTCTGTTTCAAGGTTTATACAGCCCTATTACCTACTAATTCTGGCATAATCACCACTGCCTCCTGATCGGCTTACAATTCTCACAGAATTTCCAGCCCAGTTATCCATACTTCTTGAAGTCTTAGCTGAATATTGACACAGAGTAGTTATTTAGTGCCTATGCTATCCCCTCTGCCTCATAGAAATATTTTCTTCCACCTTTCTTTTTTTTTTTCAATTCAAGAAATCTTATTAAACTTGGTTGGAAGTAAAGCACAAAGAACAACAAAGATACTTGTGCTCGTAAACACATATCATATCAGTAGCCAACAAAATAGCTGTTGCACTAATTACATCTAGATAAGGAACAATTGTGTAGAGAATTTGTCCAAAACCTATAGACTTCTCAACCAAGCTGTAATCATAACAGTTCAAACCCATCCTCCCTTACATACCTACCCCAACAACAACCCCCATTCTCCAGAAGCTGAGGTGTCTCGGATAGAACCCACTTGAGAACAGCTCTTACTAACATTAAGGTTCAAAACATAATGAGGTCTAACCCTTCTCAGGAGTGTGGGATGTGAGAGCCTTATGTAACAAACCATAGATGATGAGTAACAAGTGGTAAGTGGTGAGTAGCCAACCATCACCCAGTATCCAAAGGCAACAATGTAAAAAGGGACTCTTACATCTGGGTATATTTCTTATGGGATTGTGACATACTTGTTATAACACATTCAGCCTGCAGTGCAAAAATAATTTCTCGGTAGAGTTCCACTTAAGTAGGGGTGGTCAGGTCACACCAGTGTTGATGAATAACCTTATTGGCACAGGCCAATATTAAAGCAATATGTGGTTTCTGATTACCAATTAGCACCTTAGCAAAATCCCCCAGAATACACATTTCAGCAGTGAAAGCCTGGTTGTGCTCCAATAGAGGGTCCAACCAACTTCTAATATCTTCCCAAAAAGGCTTACCCTTTTCACAGGTCCAGAGAATGTGAAACAATGACCCCCATTCCCTCTGACATCTAGTGCATATATCTGAGGCCAAACTACCCATTCTGTGAAGTTTAATTGGAGTGTAGAACATGTTATGCAGTATTTGGAACTGCATGAAATGGTACCTGTCCCATCTGATATATTTGTATGCTCCTTTCCAGATGTGAACCAAATCTTGGGGGCTTCCATAGTGAGGAAGAACCTGGTCCCAAGAACACATATACGTAGGCCAGCCAAATTTTTGTTGGGTCTCCGTGTAAGTAATAAGTCTGTTAGCAGACAATATTTGATCAACCTACAAGCGCTCTAGAGAGGGCCAGATTGTCTGGGTCAGCATCTTCCCAGCAATCTTTAAATTCTGAATTTTGAGGATAGGCTGTGTAATGTGATATGGGTCTAAAGCTAACAAATAGCATAACTGGTTATGGGCGTAAAGAGAATAGCCAATAGAAGTGTCCTTCAAGAGGCCAGGGTTCCTCTTAGAGGGAATGTACAACAAGGCACAAGGGTTCATACCGAAGTGACTACACAATGAGTGCTCAATTTCCAACCATTGGGGAATGTAGACAGAGTCCAAGCCCTCACGGATCAGGTGAAACTATAAGGAAAATAGAGAACAATGTATGGCCAGGTAGTAAAGATAAACACTGGGAACTTTCAGCCCATCTGCCACTTTAGAGCCCATTAACTTTGCCAGGGCTCTCAGAGGAGGCTTCCCCTGCCAAAGGAAATGAGAGAAAATTCTGTTGACCTGAAGAAACCATGCCTAGGATTGGGCCAGGCCGAGCATGATAAGTGAATACAGAATTTGTGGGAGAACATTCATTTTAAGGATATTCACAGGACCCCATGGAGACAGAGGTAGCAAAGACCATCGATTAAGGTTGTTTTGAATTTGTGTAAGCACTTGGTCCAGGTTGTACCATTTAAGTTTAGACAGATCTGTACTAAGTTATAGCCCCACATATTTTAATTTGTCTGTAACTCAGAGAAGGCCCAGGTGTTCCATACTAGTGATGGGGCGAAGAGGCCCCAATTCACTCCACGAAGTGATTCATGGAGTGAAGGTGAATTTGCGGAGTGCTCCACAATGCGAAGCGGAGTACTTCTCGTTATTAATGGTTAATGCGAAGTCCATTGAAAACACTTGACTTCACGTTAATCTGCCTTCCCAAACCACTACTCCATTAATTCTTAAGGTGAAGTACATTGAAAACAATATACTTCGCCTTACTTCACTTTGTTTTTAAGCTCCAAAGGCGAATTTTGCAGTGATTCATGGGATTTCAGGTCACATGGGCTCTAGATTGTTCATGCACAGCCTCAGTTTGGGGTAGTGTGTGTAGGAAGCTGTAGGAGAAAATCTGCTCTGAGAGCTCTCTGTGATTCTAACCTTCAAAAAGCTGTTAAAAAAGCCTTTTTGAGTAATTTTTTTTGCTGAAACTTTAGTTCATCGATTATAGGAAACCCTCCTGTGCTCATATCATCGCGCAATTATTGTTTGTGTATAGATTTTGAATGTTAATATACAACATTCAGTCTGTGTACTGAGAGACAGTGGAAGTGTGCTTTGGGGGAGGGGCATATCTTTGGTGTAGGTAGATTAACTTGGAGAAAAAGACAGTGCTTTCTGTTTTGGGGATATTTTTCTTGTATAACTGTGTTAATGCACACACAGTAATATTATCAATATTTCTTGCCATTTTTTTGCCGATTGTTGTGGTGCAGTAGTGCATAATTTTAGTTTGTTTAAAATGTGTGGTTATATTATTGAAGTTTTCAATTTGCTATGCATTACTTGGTGTGTGTGTGAGTGTGTGTGATGCGTGTCATCAAATCAGACACCTTTTATTGTGCCACATAATAATTTCAGCAATGTGAAGCTGCTATCCACTGCAGCTGTGTGATGTTTTTACTTCTTTGTGGTATCTTTACTGATACTAGTACCAGTGACTGTTACTGCAGCAGTGCAGTCTGCTGCCCCCCCCCCACAGCCAGCCCCAACCGGCAAAGTTATTCTTTTCCAGATTTGAATTTCTGACGGTGAGCACTGGTTAGGTGTTGTGCCTTTGTGTCTGCCTATCTTCAGTGCACAGCGCAATCTTTGTCTGTGCATTTGCATCTCTTTAGAGCCCAGTCTCCATCTGTAACTTAAGTCACAGTTGTTTCTTTGCCTTCCCTTCAGAGTACTGGACAGGTGTGGTGCTTAATTCTACATGAACATTGTACTCATTAATATGTTTTTTTAAGTCAGGAACATCATCACTAGTCACTCGTGATACAAATCGCGTTCTTCATCATCGCGGTCACAAATGCAGTCAAAAATCATGATTCACTATCATTCACATTATGAATCACAACATAAATTTTTTTTCTAGTTACTTGGATGTTTTGTAAGCCTGTTTTGTAGTATCTCTCCTGGTTTCACCACCCCACCATTGTACTCATTGATATGTGTTTTTAAGTCTGGGAGTTTTAAGCTACAGCTCATCGGGGAAGTACAGCCATAGGCATTTATGTTTCTTCATCATCATGGTCACAAATGCAGTCACAAATCATGATTCACGATCATGTCATGGATAACAACATTAATTTTTTTTAATAGTTACTTGGATGTATTGTAAGCCTGTTTTGTAGTCTCTCTCCATGCTTCACCACCCCACCATTGTATTCATTAATGTTTGTTTTTAAGTTAGGGAGTTGGATGGTGTCTGTAGTTCATACACAGACTGGAAAGAAGACTGACTGCACACATGCAGTTTAGTACAGTATACTTGCACTGCTCAGAATACAAAGTGTCACGCATATGGAAGAAAACAAAAAAGGGCATAATTACATACAAGGGTAGGGGATGGTGGAGGAATACATTTTATAACACGGCAAGGAAGGTGTGGGGGGGCACATGGTGTGAAGGAAAAAACTAATGTGGGATCCCATGGTGATCCAGCAGCAGTTTCAGCATGGACATAATTTGCAACTGATGTCCCTCTATGTGATTCAGCCACTGCTCCACAGCACTCACCCTCTCATTGTTATCCTCGACAGCAATCCAGAGAACTGCCAAGTCAGCCTGTGTTACATGCAGTTCTCTGGTGTTCACACGTGCTACAGGCTTACCTGCTGGTGGTGGTGGTGGGGTTGGGGGTGCTGGTGGAGCTGCAGGTGCTGCTGTGGCCCTCCTCCTCTTCTTAGGGATGCCACAATGCATAGCTGCACACTCTGCCACAGAATGGCCAGCAGGTTCAGGCATGGTCCATTCTGTGGCAGCTTGCCACTCCAACTGCTGGTGATTGAGCATATGGATGTGCTGGCCCCCAGTCTCCAGATGAGTCCCCTGGCTAGGCCAAAGCGCACCTCCACCTCACATAGGCGGCACTTGACCACACTGCTGTCCTACCCCAACACAGTCAAAAAACTGCCAAACAATGAAGGTGTGGGGAGGACCAGGCACAGGCAGAGGATGCCAGTTGAACTGGCAGCTGGCTGGTCACGGTGCTGAACAGGGATGGGATCCACACCTGGGCCCAGGGGAACAGGCACATCCTGCTTCAGAGGACCTGGTGCTGGACTTGGTGGTGGTGGTGATTCAACTGCCTCAGTGTCAGGGCAGGAAGTGGTGCTGGTCCTGCTTCGGGGGGCACTCACAAGTTTTAAGCAGTCCAACGGGAATGGGCACCCATGCCTTCCACACATGTGCATGGTACAACGCTTACCACTACCACTCTCTCCCAGAGCTGCCCCCACCCCAGACATTCTCACACCCTGGTTCATCTCTCCTACTGAGCTCACTACTTACACTGTCACACAACACACATACACACACAGTCACACAGACACAGACAAACAACTAACTACTTATAAAGGTAAGAAAAATAAAATTTACAGAAAGAACAAATTAAGTAAAAAAGAGTATAGAAAAGACAAAAAATGTAGCTTTACAAAAAAGCTGTTGGGTCTAAATCAAAGTTTAAATCTCCTCCTCGCTCTGATCTCAAAGTATCAGCAGTCACAATACACACTACTCTCTCTCTGTCTGCACAGGAGGAAGTAAAAGCATTTGCTTTTATGACTCACTTTCTTCTTGCCTAGCTAAAGAGCATGTGACTTACAGTACAGTAAGCCATGTGATGTATAGGGGGGCTGCCAAATCTGAAACACCAAGTGGATCACTTAGAATCATAATGAGGAACGCAAAGTCCATTAAAAACAATGACTTCACTTTACTTCACATTGCCATTCTGCCTTAACGCAAAGTGGTAATGACAAGGTGGAGTGAGCACTTTGCATTGCCCACTCCGCTACGTGAAGTGCCCACTTCGCATTCACTTCACCAGCAGAATTTAAATTCACTGCATCTCTATTCCACACTAGCAAGATGAGTTGTGGTATTTAAAGGTAAATCTCAGTTTTTGAGAGCTTCAGCTTGTAGTTGAAGATAGCGCCAAACTGGGTTATAATATCTATGACCTCCACTATAGAAGTGGAAGGAGAAGCAATACATAAGAGAATGTCATCTGCATAGACAGACAATTTATATTGAGAGAGACCTAAGGATATAACCTGAACTTGTGGAGAAAGATTAATTTTCCTAATTAAAGGTTCAAGGTATGACTAGACAAAAATAGAGATAAGGGACACCCTTGACCACTTCCTTGTTGCAAGAGGAAGGAGTCCTACAGAATTCCATTGCAAAAAATGTGTGATGTGAGATTGTAGAGCACCTAGAGCCATCTAATAAATTCAAAACAGAAGCCATACCTAAGCCACATGTGGAACAAATAGTCCCTTGATACCCTATCAAAGGCTTTTTCCACATCCAGAAAGGACAGAACAGATGGTATAGAAGAATCCCAGCATGTGGAAATAAGATGCAGAAGTTTCCAGGTATGATCTGCAGACTATCTGCCTGAGACAAATCCCACCTGCTCCCTACTGAGAAGACATTTCCATACATAATTTAGCTTAGCTCACTCATTAATTTTTTTGCCAGTATTTTTAGATCCATATTAATTAAGGATATATGTCTGTAATCAGTCACTAACGAGTGATCCTGACCTGGTTTAGGAAAGACCACTATGGTAGCAGCCATAAGAGAGGAATCCGAGAGGCCATGCAAAAAAGTATACTGGAACAGATAAAGAAGATGTGGTGCCAGCAACTCCGAAAAACCATCTGGGCTGGGGGATTTATCTGGAGCTAAAGAATCAGTCACTGTAGTCACCTCTGTCAGAGTCAAGGGAGCCTTCAACACGGTGACCTGACTATGACTCAACACAGGCAGGTCCAAATTCTGGAGGAAGGTATCAAAAGTAGGAAGATTAAAGGGGTCCAGGGGAACCACATAGAGGGAATGATAGATCTGAAACTGCAAAACTGTACCTCTAGGTGAAGTAAGTAGATGGCTGGAATCCGATAGGATGGATGGAACAATCCTATCTGCTTACTGACTATGCAAGTGCAAGGCAAGAAGCATTCCAGCTTTCTCCCCATGATCAATGTACTATGCTCTGGCTCTCAGGAGAGGATGTTCAGCTCTCTCTCTCTCTCCAAGGAGTATATTATATTTTGCTTGAAGAGTCTGAAAGCATTCCTGGTCCAATGTTAGGGAAGAATCCAAGAGCTCCCGTTCGGCTGCACAGATTTGTGAGAGAAGGGAGAATGTGACTTCAGAGAGTTCCCTTTTCCTTCTGGTTGCTAATCTTGTAATTCAACATGGAGATTGCATTTGAAAGAGAAACAGAGAATGTCAGGTTTAGGCATTGTGAGTGAGTTAAAAGTAAAAAATTCAGAGATGAAGTGCTGTATCCTCTTAACTAACTCTGGGTGCTTTAACAGTTGGTTATTAAAGTGCCATCTCCTGTCTCGTACCAAAGATGGGGCAAGATTAACTTGTAAAAGAACTGGGTGATGGTCAGATAATACCATAGCGCTATAATGACTTAAAAGAACACCTCGCAATGCTTCGGCACTCAGTAAAAAGAAATCAGTATGGGAAAAGGAATTATGTGGAATGGAGTAGAAGAAGTACTCTTTCAGTTCTGGATGCAAGATTCTCCAAGGGTTTATCAACCCTAATGAATCCATGAGGTCTTGCAGAGCAAACTGACTCGATGTAAGGGGTTGACAACACCTTGGCATTCTATCCAAATCATTGTCCAGCACCACATTCTAGCCCCCCACAAGTATCACAGGGAGGGATGCCCACCTGGACAGAATGGGGGAGATCTGGGAGAAAAAAGAATGGTCCTCAATATTGGCTCCATTGACTGATCCCAGAATTACCTTCAGATGTCCCAGTAGTGCCATCACAGAAATATATCTGCCTTGAGGGTCACCGACTTCCTGAAGAAGATAGAATGGGACATATCTGGACACCAAAATGGCCACACCTCCCTTACAAGAGTCTAGCCCAGAACCAAATACCTGACCAACCCAGGAGCTTCATAAAGACAATACCCAAGCTGGGGGAAGGTGGATTTCTTGCAAGAAAGACAGGCCAACCTGTAGCTTGTGGAGATGTAGTACAATTTTGGTGTGCTTTGTCGGTTATTGGGCTCCTTTGCTATTCCATGAGCAATACCTGAAATTATGTGCCATAACACAATAAAAAGTACAACATGTTTCAGAGGGAAATATATATTCCATAGGAAAAGCCCCATGCTACATACCAAACACCACCCAGCTTCTGGAGAAGTACCCCAACCCCCATCCCACCCAACCCACCACAATCTTCTAACATTTAAACAGTACAGAAAGGAACAAGTTAACAAGTTAAATTCTGAACATTCCTTACACCTCACCCAAGACCCTCCTTTCAACCCTGCCAGCCCACAACAACCCTCAAACAAGTAAATAGTATTTTAAGATCCAGTTTACCCAGAGAAGAACAGAACCACTCCCATTCCTCCATCCCAATCTTTCAAAAAGAGACATTAAGAAGAAAATGCAGCACAAATAGTCCCACTTACCCTCACTACACCCTACTACTCCTCCCAAAACACCCTTGTATCCCCAATTATGCTGGTGCATGAGGCTCTGATCTGACATAGCCCCATATCTTTTCCAACCAGCTCCCCCACCCCCGCGTTGATCAATGTTAAACCATGGACATATCGTTCCCCCCGAAAAATTATGTATAACGACTAATACTATATAGATCCACCCCGCAGCCTCAACAATAATCAATACAAAAACTAGCTTTGGAATCCTGTGGCAGATTATAAAACAAATAGCATTCAACAGTGAAGAGAAAGGATTAACTATATCCCCACAGAACATACAATACAAAAAGCTTGATATGGACATAAACCCAGCAGCCATTGACATGTGCCTCAAAACACAAAACCACCCATTTTCCACCCCATAACCAACAATCATCACAATTATACTGAACGCCCCAATATAAGGTTGCTGCATTCAAGAAAACTAAATTTCAAAATCTTTGGTATGCAAAAGTCCCTTCAATAATCCTGCAAAGGTAACATGGAAACTGGAAATGAATAGCCTTGTAGACGTAGGCCTAGAGGGTATACCGTGATGATAGTGACCGCATATAGGTGACCATCAAAATGGTGACCCATATGAGGGCACTATCATCACTGGTGATGGTAGGGGGATGGCTACTGTTGTGATGATGAGGGTAGGGTGGATGACAGGAAGGGAGGGTGCACGACAGGATGTATGGGGATAGGGAACAGGGTTGTAACCCTGTAGTGTGCCTGCCTCAACTGAGCCAACCATGTGGTGTGGTGGGTAGGGTGGTTGGTTCCAATGGCACAGGTCCTGGGTTCGGGACTGGGCGCAGGTTAAATTTTGCGATGTCCCATAGTTGCAGGACTTAATTTTTTTTAAAACCAGGCTATGCCCCCCTCTTCAACATGCACCCACTTGGAATTGAGAATCTTTAGATGGGGGTGCAGGGGGAGAAGCCTCCCATATGGGGGTGTTCAGGTGGATGCAGCCCCCCCCAAATGGACAGTTCCCAGTCACCTTTTAGTGCATATAGCCGAAAATGTTTTCGGCAATAATGCAGTTCACAATAATAGTGATCACCTTTCGGCAGTCGTTATTATCACATAGAACTGGCCTAGAGCACAGGTGGAATCTTCATTCTTTTAAAAACACACAAAGAGGAAGAATCACCTGCATAAAAGCTGAGGACAGAACTCACCCATGCAGTGTTGAGGGTTCTCCTGTGTGTGAGTTCCAGCGTGAAACACAGCGACATTGGAGACCAAAATGTTGTTCCTGGAAACAGATGAGGGACAAAGTGTTTGTCTGCACTCTGTGTTAACAGTCCCAATGGTACACGGCATCCAGAAATCAACAGGGGTGAGGGAGCACATTATGTTAAATCAGAAATTCACTGGTCTCGAAAAACAGGCAGCACAATCATCCCATCTTGCAGGCTGCTGAGAGGGATGTTCAAAAGCAGGCATAGCAGTTGCTTGTGACTGTAGAAAGTTCAATAAGATGCAAAGCCATGGGGAAAGCATCAATCAATGCAGAAGGCATAGCTGGGAAAAAGGAGATCTTCTCTGAAGAAGGAACCTAGCCAGCAGACCAAGGAGAAGTGCATAGCAGGACCATTCCCAAAAGAGTAAAGGAGTCCAGCATTACCTTGTAAGCATGAAGTCATCCAGATAAGGTATAGAAGGGAGAATGGGGTTAAGTAGGGCTAGACCATCCAGGAAGGCTGGTAGTATGTCCAAAAATTGAATGTAATACAGAAGGAAACATATCACTCAGCAAATAGGGTACAGTTTATACAACCAGCAGTATCATTCTTCTGAGGTTCATTGGGGCTCAACGCTCCTTGAAATGTTCTGGGAGCAGCTTTTTAATTGTTTGAGCAGCTGAGTACACCATGTTGAAGGAGTGCCAGGTGCCCTGTACCAGTACTTGCAGATGGGCAGGGTAAAACATTTTAAATTTGATCCCCACAGCAATAAATTTAACTATTATGGGGTAAAATGCAGCCCTCTTATGACAAGTGCCTGCTGGTAGGTCCTGAGTAATTTTTAATTTGTTACCTTCCCATAAAATGTCTTTAAGGTCCCATGTTTTCTGCAGTGCATGCTACTTGTCGAGAAAGTTCAGTAGTTTAAACATAAAGGAATGGGGGGGAGCTGGCAGAAGGTTTTGGGTGAAGGGAACAGTGAGTACACTTCACTATATACAGCATATAGGGACATTTAGAGAAGGGTCTGCAATCCACTCTAGGAGTTTCTGGGCAAATTGAATCTGTGAGGCCCCTTCCTCACCTTCAGGAAGCCCAAACACTATTAGGTTGTTCCCCCAGCTTCTCCACTCTAGGCCCTCCATCTCATTCTCCAAATTGTGAATTTTCTGTCACAAGTGTGTTGTCTCAGAGTCAGTGTTATCCTTCCATTTTTACAAGGTGAAGGTTCTAGCTTCCAGTTTTCCCACCCATCTGCTTAGATACCCAAAATTGGAGCAAAGTGATTTTAGTTCTTCATTGATTTCTTTCAGTGAGTCTTTAAATGGAGCAAATTCTTGTACAAAATGCTCCTTGGAGAATGGAACAGGTGCCAGGGTGGGAGCAGCACCTTTACCCAGTCCCAACCAATGGGTCTTTGGCATTTTGCTACTCTTTTCCAGTGTCTGTGGAGGCATATGGCAGGGGCCTTCTGGCCTCATTTCTACTTTGGACATGCTGGAGAAATCTGACCAAAAACAGGACCGACACACTCCAGAGGTATTCTGTAACAAAATTCATTATGTTGACAATGTAGAGCAGCTATGCAGTGGTGTAAATAGTAGATTTTTAGCAGGGTGGAATGGAGAGCTGATGGAGAGCAGCTACCCAGTCAGGAGCATCATGTGACTCTCTCCCTCCACCTTTCCAATGATCTCGGTCTCACCTCACCCATGACTATTTTTTTTTGCTTTATATGTATTGAAAAATATTTAAATTTTCCCTTGATCTCCAACACAATCCTTTTCTATAGTGCTGTGCAGAATGCAGAATTCCGCCACCAAAATTAAAGCAGAATGACAATTCCATCAGTAGAATTTCTGCAAGAATTTCACTGGTTCTTCTGTGGAATTCTGCCTACTGTGATCTGTGGAATGGAACAGCATTTTTCCACAGAAAATTATTCTGCAACAATTTCCTCAGAAAATATTGAGATTAGCATAATAATATTCCGCGGAACATCATTTTTCTGCATAAAATCATTCTGCAACTATTTTCTGCTGTGGAATTCCACCATTCTGTTTCTGTTAAAATTCTGGAAAAATGTCAGCAGAATTGAAAAAAATTCCACAGAATGTTGTTCCACTGGAATTTGAAAATTTTGCACAGCACTAGTGTTTTACTAAACATCTCTTGGCCTGTACAATCACAGTCATGTGTTCCTTCCTTAACACTCTATAAATCTGTCAACCTTACTTGCACTGTCTCTAGAGTTGTTTTACACAATATATCTACTTTTCCTCCCTTTACTCCACCTGGAGCTTCTTAGACAACCATGAAGACAGACAGACAGACTGACAGACTGACTGACTGACTGACTTCCTTCCTTCCTTCCTTCCTTCCTTCCTTGGCATAAAGCAATGTCTGCACCTTTCTGATGCTTTCTGCCTCTCCTGAAGATATTACCCTACACCCCCAAAGATGTGGGTAATTGAATATCAAACATGGACAAAAAAGTGCACACAACAAATTCAGCATGAATAAAAATATAAGAACTACATCAGGAACACAGAGTGTTAGCCCTGTGTTTCTGATATAAGTTTTATAAAGCATTTTGTGAACCCCAATTTTGATGTGTGTGTGTGTGTATGTGTATGAAACATTTCTTTCACATGCTTCTGTATCATAGTCTGCTTGAAGAAACTCACCTTTAACTTATCCATCTTGTCAACTGCACAACTAATATTCTCCATCATGTAGTAAATAACTAAGTTTAGGTTTTTTTTTAAGTCGTGGACCAATTTAAATATTTGAATATCTTTGACTTCCATTTGAACATCAAAACAAATATGGATTTAGTCCATTTTTATTATAAATCATATGATACAGAAATATATTAAGGGAAAATGCAACATCTACTGTATATTGCTGTTTTTTGGATCTGAAAAGTGCTTACAATAATGTCAACATAAATACTCTCTGGAAACTTCTTGCAGATTTAGGTATAGACTATGTGTTCCTTATATTACAGATAGAAAATTAATCAGTAAGATCCAGGTTAACAGGGGATTCAAACAGAGATGTATTTTACCACCTACTTTGTTTAATATCTTCATGATAAAATAGTTTGCAATCCATCTGAAATTAATACAGAAGTGCCTAAAGTTATGAATATTGCAATACATGCTTTATTGTATGCAGATGAAAAAGTGTTGATCTCAAGATCAGATATTGGATTACAAAGGGCCCTTAATAAAGTTTATGCTTCCCTGAAGGAGTTTTCATTGGAAATTAATATACAAAAACCGAAAATTATAGTCTTCAATAAATTATTATCTATGAGATATAAATGATCAATTAAGGATAACTTTACTGAACAAGTTAACAAGCTTAGCTATTTGGGGTGACTTTAACTACATTTCATAGTTGGATTAGACACATGAAATATACAGAACAGACTACAAGACAAAATGTTTTAACAATAAATGACTTGGAAAATTTTTTGCTGATAATTCATTCAAAGCAATGATAGATGTATATAATTTGAAGGTTAATACAGTTTTACTCTATGGTGCTGAGGTCTGGGGTATAGATCCTAATGTAACAACCTTGGAAACCAATTCAGAATATGTTTTTAAGATTATTGTTGGGCCTGACACAAATAGTTTCTGGTAAGTACTTCAGAAGAGAACCAATCCAAAATCTATAGTTCTTAAAGCATTTTCTAGAAGTCTAAACTATTGGTACAAGGTGACTACTAATACTAAAAAATATGCTATTATATGCCTTTTGGCAGGAATTTATTTACAATACACAAAATAATATGCTTGTACCCTCGTGGTTTTCTAATTTAAATTCCATTCTTAAGACATGGTTTAATAGCTCTGGATTATGATCTTTATAATCTCAATGCTAGGAAACATAAAGAAGAAGCAATTCAAAGATTAATAGACAATTTAATACAAGTTGAGTTAGGGCAAATTAATAGCTCTTCTTTATTTCACCAATACAAATTATTACATAATAATATGTCTTCTTGTGATTATCTGTTGTGGTATGAAAATCCATGGCATAGAAAATCATTTGCCAGATTTACTGTAGATTAGATACAAAAAAAATGTAGGTGCAGTATTGGTCCTTTAAGAACAGATCCAGAAATAACCGATTTGATAACTTTCATTGGGCCAACATGGATGTTACAGAAAAGAACAAAGTGCTCTAGCTTTCAAATCTACCCGGTCCTTCTTCAGAAGCTTTATGGCAGTTATTTTGAAAATCCCATACTATTAACACCAGATTATGTTGAAAAAGCAGAAATAATTCTCATTGGTTTAACATATACATTTAAAACATAACAGAAGTTATGTCAGAGAAGCTAATTAACACCAGTATGCTTTTAACTGAGGAGCCTCAGAAGGGCAAAGGTTATCAAGAATTCTCAACAACCAGGGAGTTCATCTCACATAAATTTTAAAATATCTCAGTATGCTAAGAAAGCATTCTAGTGCTAAAAAAAACTTGGGCTAGCATTCTCTCTAATACATTTAAGATGAGGTTACAACTTACATTCCAAGTGTCCTGGTGTATTAAAGAACAAATAATGAGAGACAAAATCCTGAAATTAGGTATAACTGCAAGTTGGAAAAGAGCCCCAAATTAAACATACACATACATACATGATGCATGATAGTATCACTTGTAAGTGTAAGTGCCAAATAAAAATAATTGCCAAGGACCCCCAAGAAAACATGACCATGAGCCTGATAAGTGCAGATTTCAACACAAAGTCAGTGTATAACAAAAATGCACAGAATCAGTCTAAGGAATCTAAATGAAAACTTCCAAGGATGAAATCCTCCAGGTACCCTCCTTTTTTTACTTTTCTCTCCCTCTCTCTCTCCTTGGGAAAGATACTGTAACTAGCAGGAATGAGATATACTGTATGTACAAGAGTCATAATACAGCATCATTCACACCAATGTTAATTGTTACCCAAAGGAATTATACCTTTTATGAACCCCCAAGTAAATGAGATATGCATCTTAATATGAGCAGATTTAAAAATGTGACAATGTGTAATCCAACCACTGACAACTAGTAGAAGGAAGTAAATGTACACTATATGTGAAAATGAAGTGTCCTAGCCACATAACAATTGTCCCATGCCACATTCCCCCCACATAGATGTGTGTACATACACCACACCACACACACCCCCTGCACACCCCACACAACCACAACACACAACAAATAAAACAAACACAACCCACACATACCACACCACACCACACACACACAAACAAAACACACACACACCATACCCACAACACACAAAAACACAACACATGCAAAACACACAAAAACACACACATACATACATCAATACACACACACACACACACACACACACACACACACACTCACACACATACATACTCACCACAGTGTTAAGGTGAGAAGTCAACATGTAGATAACCATAAACTTACAAAATCAAAGGCCCACTGAAGAACTGAAGTATTTATGTCCATCTTTTAAAAGTAAAGGTCTATGTAAGTTTAAGTGGACTAATGTGTCATATAACCAACATCAATGTTCAATCTATCTGCCACCATATTGAGAAGTAAAATAAGTCTAATTTCAGATGCATGTCTCTGTTGTGTACTGTTGAAATGTCCTTTTAAGACCATCACAGACATATCTGAGATTGAGTGGTCATCCTGGGAGAAGTGCTGGGCTACTGGTTTCTCTGTCTTCTTGTGATTAATAGAATGTCTGTGTGAATTCATTCTAGTGCAGAGTTGTTGGCTTGTCTCCCCCACATAACCTGTGCAAGGACATTTCTTGCATTGGATAAAATAGACCACATTACTTGATGTACGTGCATAATTCCCCTGTATCTTGAATAGTCTGTTTTGTGATGTAACCACACAGTCTGAAGTGGAAATGAGGTTACATGTCTTACATGTGTGTTGATGACAGGATCGTGTACCATATGATCTTATGGTATTCTATTCCGGTTCAAGTAGACTCCCAATAATCAGGTTGGCTAAATTAGGTGGTTGTTTAAAAGATAGTAGTGGTAGTTCTTGAAAAATACAGTTAAGGGTTTCATCCTCACTAATTATTGGATGGAGATCCTTAATAATCTTATGTAGAAGTTCAAGGACAGGATGGTATGTGACTACTAAGGGTATTCTGTTGGTAGTCATCTGTTCCTTATATTGCAGTAGTTGTTCTCTTGGGATCTGTGTTGCATGTTCCACTGCTCTGTCAATTTCCCTGGATGAGTGTCCCTGCTCAATAAAGGTGTTTTTCAACATCGCCAGATGTCTGTCTCTGTCTTCCTCATTTGAACAGAGGTGGTGATACCGAAGTGTTTGACTATATATGACAGATTTCTTTGTGTAGCTTGGGTGATTACTTTTCTTGTGTAAGTACCTCTGTCTGTCTTTTGGTTTCCTATAAAGACAGGTATGTAGGGTTCCATCCTTAACAGTGACAGTGGTATTCAGAAAATGTACACTGGTGGCAGAATATTCAAGGGAAAGCTTTATAGTTGGGCGGAGGTTATTAAGTTCCTGATGAAAATCTTTGAGTGTGTTAGTGCCCTCTGTCCAAATTGTAAACAAATCATCAATGTAACGGAAATAAGCGAGTGGTTTATGTGTATAGTGCCTTAGAAAATCCTCCTCCAAATTCACCATAAAAAAGATTAGCATATTGTAGAGCCATCCTGGTTCCCATTGCTGTTCCCATAGTTTGAACATAATGTTTACCATTGAAACTGATGCTGTTATGTGTCAGAATGAATTCAGTTAGTTTACCCACAACTCCAGGGTCAATGTTTGGGTCCAATTCTTTGTCATGCAGATATTTGAGGCAGGCTGAAATGCCACCTGTGTGTGAAACATTAGTGTAGAGGGAGGTTACATCCATTGTGGCTAAAAGGGTACCAGGTGGTAAGTCCTTAAAACCAGAAAGTTTATGCAGGAAGTGAGTAGTGTCCTTGATGTAACTATCCCTTTGTATAACCAGCGGTTTGAAAATAGCTTCTACAAACCCTGATATCTCCTCTGTCAGGGTACCATTACCAGAGACTATGGGTCTACCAGGATTACCAGGCTTATGTATTTTAGGAAGCATGTAGAATGTCCCTGGCTTAGGTTCACTGGGGATGAGGACCTTTAGTTTGTCTTGGACATGGTTTGGAAATGTTCCAATTAACTCCTGTAGTTGTCTTTTATATTCTGTAGTTGGGTCACTTCCCAGTACTTTGTAGTAAGTAAGGTCTCTTAGCTGCCTGTTGACTTCCTTAATGTAATCTTCCCAATTCAATATCACCACTGCAGAGCCTTTATCAGCTTTTTTTATGATAATGTTATGGTTCGATTTTAGTGTTTGTATAGCCCTCCATTTCAATGGAGAGAGGTTGTATCGGGCCTGTTTCTGCCTATTAAGAATCTCACCAGAAACTCTCTGGTGAAAGCAATGAATGTATTTATCCCGTTTAAGAGAAACTAGCACAGCTAGACAGTGACATCTACTTTTTTATCCCAGTGCGAAAGGAATAACATTAACCCTAAAGGTCTAGCTATTTGGAATCCACTGAGAAACACAGATATTTCTACATATGTTAAACTACTTTGTTGTAGGACCTCTGAGAAATTGAGAAATCACAGAATCCGCAACTCATATGCCAAGAAAACATTTTTGAAGAAACAGTTTAATGAAATAGCTACCACACTGGAGAGGATGTCTGGTGAGCCTATTCCAGACATCTTGCATGAGATAGACATGAACTACCAAAGAACCTTAAGAAAAGCCATGCTCATTAAAAACAGGAAGTTAGATGCCCTTTAACGTATCATTCTTCCTAACAACCATGATGAACAGAACAGAGTGACTGAACAACTAAGCCACACAGATGGGCACCTTTCAGTTGTTAATTTGTCCACCGACACACTGAAAACTGGGGAATTAAATGTACTTTCTAAGGGCCTCAATTTCTGCCCAACTAAGGCACTGCACAGAATACAGTTTTGTGGTGAAATGGAGGAATGCTTCTGCAGATTGAGACTCAGGGAATTTTTTCATTGCAGAGAAGAAATCACAGACAGTGAAGAAATCACAAACAGTAAATATATTATGGATAAGAAAAAGAAACCATATGAGTTTACCCCATCATGTGGCCGTAACAAAAAACTGGACAAATACTTGCTTTCACCAGAGAGTTACTGGTGAGATTCTTAATAGGCAGAAACAGGCCCGTTACAACCTCTCTCCATTGGAATGAAGGGCTATACAAACACTAAAATTGAACCATAACATTGTCATAAAAAAAGCTGATTGAGGCTCTGCCGTGGTGATATTGAATCAGGAAGATTACATTAAGGAAGCCAATAGGCAGCTAAGTGACCTTACTTACTACAAAGTACTGGGAAGTCACCCAACTATAGAATATAAAAGAGAACTACAGTAGTTAATTGGAACATTTCCAAATGATGACCAAGACAAACTAAAGGCCCTCATCCCCAGTGAACCTAAGCCAGGGACATTCTACATGCTTCCTAAAATACATAAGTCTGGTAATCCCGGTAGACCCATAGTCTCTGGTAATGGTACCCAGACAGAGGGAATATCAGGGTTTTTAGAAGCTATTTTCAAACCGCTGGTTATACAAAGGGATAGTTACATCAAGGACAATACTCACTTCCTGCATAAACCTTCTGGTTTTAAGGACTTACCACCTGATATTCTTTTAGCCACAATGGATGTAACCTCCCTCTACACTAACATTCCATACACAGATGGCAATTCAGCCTTCCTCAAATACCTGCATGACAAAGAATTGGACCCCAACATTGACCCTGGAGTTGTGGGTAAACTCACTGAATTCATTCTGACACATAACAACTTCAGCTTCAATGGTAAACATTATGTTCAAACTATGGGAACAGCAATGGGAACCAGGATGGCTCCGCAGTATGCTAATATTTTTATGGCGAATTTGAAGGAGGATTTTCTAAGGCACTGTACACATAAACCACTCGCTTATTTCCATTACATTGATGATTTGTTTATAATTTGGACAGAAGGCACTAACACACTCAAAGATTTTCATCGGGAACTTAATAACTTCCACCCGCTATAAGGCCTTCCCTGGAATATTTTGCCACCAGTGTACATTTTCTGGATACCACTGTCACTATTAAGGATGGAACCCTACATACCTGTCTTTACAGGAAACCAACAGACAGACAGACAGAGATACTTACACAAGAAAAGTAATCATCCGAGCCACACAAAGAAACCTGTCATATATAGTCAAGCACTTCAGTATCACCGCCTCTGTTCAAATGAGGAAGACAGAGACAGACATCTGGCGATGTTGAAAAACACCTTTATTGAGCAGGAACACTCATTCAGGGAAATTGACAGAGCAGTGGAACATGCAACACAGGTCCCAAGAGAACAACTACTGCAATATAAGGAACGGATGACTACCAACAGAATACCCTTAGTACTCACATACCATCCTGACCTTGAACTTCTATGAAAGATAATTAAGGATCACCATCCAATCATTAGTGAGGATGAAACCCTTAATTGTATTTTTCAAGAACTACCACTACTATCTTTTAAACAACCACCTATTTTAGCCAACCTGATTATTAGGAGTCAACTTGAACCCGAACAGAATACCATGACATCATATGGTACATGACCCTGTCATCAACACACATGTAAGACATGTAACCTCATTTCCACTTCAGACTGTGTGGTTACATCACAAAACAAACTATTCAGAATACAGGGGAATTATACATGCACATCAAGTAATGTGGTCTACTTTATCCAATGCAAGAAATGTCCTTGCACAGGTTATGTGGGGGAGACAAGCCAACAACTCCACACTAGAATGAATTCACACAGACATTCTATTAATCACAAGAAGACTGAGAAACCAGTAGCCCAGCACTTCTCCCAGGATGACCACTCAGTCTCAGATATGTCTGTGATGGTCTTAAAAGGACATTTCAACAGTACACAACAGAGATGGGCTTCTGAATTAGACTTATTTTACTTCTCAGTATGGTGGCAGATGGATTGAACATTGATGTTGGTTATATGACACATTATTCCAATTAAACTTACACAGACCTTTACTTTAAAAGATGGACAAAAATACTTTAGTTATTCAGCAGGCCTTTGATTTTGTAAGTTTATGGTTATCTACATGTTGACTTCTCACCTTAACACTGTGGTGAGTGTGTGTGTGTGAGTGTGTGTGTGTGTATTGATGTATGTATGAGTGTGTTTGTGTGTGTTTTTCATGTGTTGTGTTTTTGTGTGTTGTGGGTATGGTGTGTGTGTGTTTTGTTTGTGTGTGTGGTGTGGTATGTGTGGGTTGTGTTTGTTATATTTGTTGTGTGTTGTGGTTGTGTGGGGTGTGCAGGGGTGTGTGTGTGTGTGGTGTGGTGTATGTACACACATCTGTGTGGGGGGTGCGTGGCATGGGACAATTGTTATGTGGCTATGACACTTGTTTTTCTCATATAGGCCCAGATATTCAAAAGAGTTGCGCCATGCGCAATAGGGTTGGGCCAGAGCAAGTCTGAAAATGCGCCATTCTGCGATATTCAGTGGGAGGCAGTTGAACCTCCAAATCATGCTGAGCAACAGCACAATGATAATGAATGTATGCACAACTGAAGGGGAAGGAATCATGCATAAATGGCACAGTGCGATATTCAACAATATACGCCATGTGCAATGGGGGAGCCAGCGGAAGTTGCGCCATAGCGGAAATGAGCCAAAATAAAAAGGAGCAAGGGAGAGGTGCAAGAACGCTACAGGGAAGCCTCAAGTTGTGGAACTATAGCCAGCCACACAGGCAACACACAGACACACAGGACAGGACAGTTAAAGGGCACCTGGAACCCACAGACTCAGGGGAAGATGTGGGGAGCCACAGTGCAGAAGGGGGAAGTACTTGCCACACAGCATTGAGGCCAGCACAGTCAGGTGTTCCCGGTGCAGGGGAAGTAGCAGGCAGGACAGTGGGGGGAACACAGTAACAGCTGCCGGGGGGGTGAACACTAGCCAGGAACATGGCCAGTGCCACCATCCAGATGGAGCAGTAATGAGGGTGAGAGGTGGGCAGGCGGCGCGGCCGTGGAAGGGCCGTTGGCGGTATGCCCCAACAGGCAGTACCGAGCCCACACCAGCTTTGAGCTGTATAGTGACACGGAGATCGTGGGCGGTACACCGCCTGAATCAGGCAATTCTGAGGTGGCTCTGTGAGCTGTGCAGTGATGTGATGCAGGCACCCACACGACGGAGCCATGCTCTGTCAGTGGAGATGAAAGTGACAGCTTGCATGTGCTTGCTCACCACGTGTACCTTCCAGAGACCAACTAGGAACACCACAGGCATAACCCAATCAGCTGTGTCATGCCATCTCACCCAATTCCTCAGCACACTGCTGCCACATGCTGCGGAGTACATCCATTTCCCCAGCACACCGGCGGAGTGCTCAGCAAACATACAGGAGTTCTACACGGTAGCACTTATGCCTGGCATGCTAGGGGCAGTAGACTGTACCCATGTGGCCATCTGCACACCACCTGTCCCTGAGGGGGCTGCATATATAAATTGGAAGGGCTATGCTAGCATCAACTGCCAGGTGGTGTGCGATGCCAGGGGGCACATAATCAATGTCTGTGCCATGCACCCTGGGGGAGCACACGATGCCTTCATCTGACACCAGTCGGCACTGTGCCACAGATTCAAGAGTGGGGATATCCCCACTGGCCACCTAATGGGTGAGTATGCAAACCACATGGACAATCATAGGGCCTGGGGGGCATGGTCAGAGGTGACATGAGTAGTGGCCTACATGGCCCAGGGCAGGGCGATGCTGATCACCAAACTAACCTCCACCCTTTACACACAAGTGACAGTGGATACCCACTCCATCCCTGGCTGCTCACACCATACCGGCGGCCCGCAACCCCATTGAAACAATGCTACAATGAGGCAGACGCCACCACACGTAACATCATTGAGCGGGTGTTCAGGATGCTGAAGGCATGTTTCTGTTGCCTGGACACCTCCGGTGGTGCCCTACAGTACAGCCCCTCAAAGGCCTGTGGGCTATTCCTGGTCTGTTGCATCCTGCACAACATGGCCAACGAATATGGGATAGCCATACAGGTCAAAGAGGGGGACAGCGGGGAGACGATGAGAGCGCCGGTGACAATGGTGATGGGAAGCCCCCCCTTGGGCGATGGGACACCCAACTGCTCCGGCTGGCACAGCTGCACCGGGACACCATCATGGAGGAGCACTTCAGCAAACCCAGGTAAGTCATGGGGCCATGTGCAACCACCAGTGGCTAAGGCACAACCCACACATGCATGGACACACACCATGTATTCATGCCATCTAGGGAACTGGCCGGGCATGGAACCACACACACCACCAGGAATGGGTGAGGTCTAACATGGCACGCGGACAGACACACACACACACACACACACACAGACACACACACACAAAATGCACCCGACATGCACAAAGGGTAGGAGGCACACCAACCCAGAATGCCACCCCTAGCCACACACATGTCCACAGACCACCACACCCACTGCCTGTCATTGTGCGTGTGTCAGATGCTGGGCACCATTGCACATTGGTGTACAGTGCAATGCAGGCATCATCATGCACACGCAACTGCAGACAGTAGCCAGGAGGGTGTGCAGATGGACTGTGTGTCTGCATGCAGGGCCAGGTACCCACCCATGCATTGCCCGCTGAATGAGACAATGCACACAGGGCAGACAGTAGCCGCATTGGGAGACAGGTCAGTCACGTGCCACAGTGCCCGGCCACCATGGATGCGTGGGTGGCCCTGACAAGACCCGCCAGCACTGACAGGCTGACCACTGGCCTCATTGGGTGGCACAGATGGTCCCCAAGGGGTTAAACTGTGTGAACATGACCGTGCTCGCACAGGGGTCTGCAGCACACTGAACATGCCTGCGCCAGGTGTGCTTGGGATGCCCACAGTTGAACCCGGTGTTGACAAGGATGGTGTCACACGACACCAGGAATGGGGGTGGACAGTGCACTGCATGGTGTCTGCGATGCACGGGCAAATAACTGTGTGCCCATTGTGGCCATGACAGCAGTGAATGCCGGTGTCTGCCTGTCAATGGCAGCGGTCACATCCTCCCACAACCCATCCATCCCTGCCAGGAGCAGAGCGGTGTCTCTGCTGTGATGCTCCTCTGCCCACTCCAGAGCCACACTCAGTGCATCCACCACCTTGGCAAGCCGCATCTGCTGATTGACTGATGCTTGCAGTATGCGGGTGTGCTCATCCAAGAGGTCATCTGCCTGATCGGCATCCTGTCCCTCGGGGTGTGCATGGCCCTGATGCTCAGCACCCCTTGAGGGTGGGTGCTACACACCAGGACCAGGCCTGGGCGTGTCCACAGGTGGTGCACTGATGCCGCCCCCTGACACTGTACCCCCAAGCCCACTGGCTGACTCCTGATGCTGCCCCTCCAGCTGCCACTTCCCAGGGCTCACTGGTGCCGCTACAGTGGCTGCAACAGTCCCACTGTCCTGTACACACACCAGTGCTGCCCCACCGGTGCTGACAGGCACAGGCTGGGACTGTGATGACATGCAGGCCTCCACGGCAGCACCACCCAAAGCCATGGCCGCGATGTTACCTGCTGTGTGGCCATCCTGTGGCACACGTGTCACTGCCCATGATGTTGGTGACACCATCATCGGTGATGGACCTGGCACCAGCCTGAGTCACAGCATGCTGGCATCTGTGGACTCTGGCATGCTGGGACACAGGCAGGGCCTCCTCCGCACTTGTTCCAACAACATCAGTCTGGACATACAGGCTGGACCACTGTAACACTGAGCCACGTATTCCTGTGGAGGTGGATGGGCCCTCCTCCATCTCCATCTGACTGGCCTCAGTGGAGGGGCCCACCACCACTGACCCATGCAGATGCTCAGGAGCTGTAAGGGAAAACAAAGTCACGTTACTGCATGTGACCTACCCTGTCCCCCCCAATAGACAGACCATGACCGACCATGCAGTGACGGGCTACCACCCATCTGGAATCTACCACCTGGAACACCCTCAATGGCACAACACTGCATGCTGCCAGCAACCCTCTCCTCCTGTGGGGTCAGGTGTAGCACCTCCGGCTGTCCCCCACCTGTCGCAGATCATGCTGCCCTGATGGCAGCCACCTTCTCCTTAATCCTCCTCCTGTCTGTGCCCATCTTCTTCTTGCACTCCTGCACGGAGCGCTGGTGGCTGCCATGCAGGTTCACAGCATGCACCACTTCCTCCCATGCAGCAGCACGGGTCTGTGGTGTTACCTGGCATCCACTGAGAAGTGGCTCCTGGTCCAGGTAGGCCTCAAACTGGGCATCCGTCTCGGCCTTGGTAAAATTTGGCCTCCTCCTCCTCCCACAACTCTGTTCCTCTTCTCCCACAACTCGCTTGGTCATGATTCAGCCTGTGAGAATGACAGTTGTTACCTGTGACTGTTCAGTCCTGTGCATGTCCCAAAATCCACAGTCTACACTCCCAAACAGCATGCAACTCACCAATAGACTGCAGTAACTGACTATGGCCAGTGCAGCCCAATGTCGCACTTTTATAGTGCAACCCATGCAAATGAGACGAGGCGCAACAATAAGTGGATGCAAATTGCAGTGCTGCACCATTGAATGGCTGATTAGCTGATTTGCATATGACAGCTGAATATCGCGCTTTTGCGCTTTGCACAATTGTGTTGAACGTGCTGAGCCAAGGGAGCAGTTCTGTGACATGCACAGTACACACCTAACTGTGCATGCCCGGGTTGATGATGCAGGTGCCTGCCGTGCTGCTGACGTGCTGTGCACGGGGGGCAATTCAGGGCATGGCCGTCATTGTGCCAGTGGCGCTACAGCGATGTTCACCTATATGGCATTGTGGCACTGGGGCATCGTAGGTGCACTGGGGCAACAGCGCGATAGGCTGCTACTGGAGGTGACGACAGGCACCCAATCGCGCTACACACATTGGGTTCCAATCACTCTGTAGCTGTCCGTGCGCCAGAGAGCCGTGACCCTGTGCCCAACCTTGGCCCCCTAGGTGCCATGTGTCAGGCATGGGTGCACCACTATCGTGCTGTTCGGTGACAGTGTAATAGGGAATGGCAGCGCTGTACCATGCAGCATCTGCATGTGGTGGAACCATGCTGCAGAGAGCCATTTTGACCCTACCGAGCAAGAGAGATGGTGCGGAGGAGAGCTGTCCAGTGCAGCCAGATTGAAATGGCAAACCTGGTAGCCATTGTGGAGCCACTTGTTGGCCCACTGTTTGGTGAGGCACCCCTGGACAGGTCCAGGAGTCAGGTGTGGCAGGAGGTGGCCAACGCCTTGGAGAAGGCCACAGGAATGGGGCGGATGGTGGAGCAGTGCCTCCACAGATATGGGGACCTGAGGCGGAGGGACCCGGACCTGCTTGCCGGCCTGCAGGCACATGCCAGGAGGGGCATGGTGCCACGGCCAGGTAGATGTAACTTCCATACACTTTTATCTTCCATATGGGTATCACAGTTGCATGTGTCTGGAACATGGGGGGGGGACTGTCCGGTGTTCACTGTGGTGGTGTTATCAGGGTGTGGGGTGGGTGGGTCTGGCTGTGTGGGATTGCACACACATGGGGGCAGGGAGAATTTGCTACAGGTTTATACTGATGTTCCTTTCTCCATGTTTGCACCTTAGGCCCAAAAGAGAGATGGCTTTTGAGGGACCGGAGGCGCGAGCTGAAAAACTGGAACACCAGGAGGGGCGAAGGTCCACAGCGGCAGAGGGACCAGCCTGATGATGGTGAGTGCCTTACATACATGATTACTATTGCATGCTGTGTAACAGGGCGGGCAGTGAGGTATGGCCACCATCCATTGACACCACTGCCATGCACACGACTTGTTACAGTCAGCACTGTCCAGTGGCACTGCATGTCTGGGAGTGCATCAGTGGTGGTCCACGCATGCATCGGGTACATGGCTGTGCCACTGCCTTCACACCACATAGCCATGTCACTAAACAGCCATGGTGGTGCTGTGCAGGACTTAGCTGGTGGGTGTGTGCAGTGGTCCACATGGCTGTGTGCACCTGGGTGGGCAGGTCTTGTGGACACGATCACTGTGGGTGGTCACACACCATCACAGAGGCATGTCTTACGGCTGTATGCCATGCAAAGTGGGTGGGCTGTATGGGGCTGTGCATTCACACCTCTGCTCCCTTGTCCTAGGTGGATGGCAGCTGCACATGATCAGGGAGGCACTGCAGGAAATTCTGACTGTTGCCAGGGTGTCGCTGGACATCCTGCAGAGGATTGAGAGGCTGGGGGTCAGGCAGCGTCATGACAGGAGGAGCAGCCAGAGTGGGGAAGTGGGACTTCCACTCAGCGTCACAATGCCCCTGATTTCCCCTACTCCCCTGGACCCAACCTCACACCCCTCCTTCCCTGTACCATTTGTTCACCCCTGCCCCTTACCCACCCCCACCTTGTTTGTGGCCCTCCCCCCACACATTTGTAAATAATTGTACATAGTTTTGTTTGATGTTTTTAAATACATTTCTTTTGATATGACTACTATGGTGGTCTCTGATTTGCAGCAGGCTATAGGTGCTCGGCTGCAGTGGTGTGCATGATGTCAGGGGTGGTGCAGTCATGAGCATGTGTGTGTCTCCGTGGGGAAGTGACTATGGTGTGTGAAAGTAGCTATCAGTCACTGTCTGTGGTGTGTGTGTTGTTCCCTGTGCACTGGATGACTGTGTGCAGTGGTCCATGGTGCATGCTCTGTGTCCATGGTGCACCTGTCAGCTCATCCATGGCCTGTGCAGCTGACACCCTTGCATGTCTGTGACCTACATGGTCCGCTGGCATGTCAGTGGTGGCTGTCCATGCAGGACAGCCACTGTACCCGTCACAATGCTGGGTTGCCTCCTGTCACTGGTGTGGTGCATGTCTGCCTCAGGTGACACTGTGGCCTCCTCTGTTGTTGTCCCACCTCCATGTTGTGGCTTGTGTGTGTTGCAGGGGATGTGCACTACTGTCTGTGACTTGTGCTCCGGGCAAATGCTGGTGGCGTACAGCTCCACAGTGCCTGCGCAGGGTGGCTGGCACTCCTGTGCCATGGAGGACTGCTGGCCGTGTGTACACGGTTTCCATGGCCCCAGGCTGGGAGCTTGATTGCCCTGCTACTGCATCCCTGTGTTGGTGTGCCCTTGGGTAGGGTGGGTGTTTGTCCATGCACTGTGTTGCATCCGGTGTGGTGCATGATTACATGCACCACTGTGGGTATCTGCGCTGGCTGTTGTGGCCAGTGCTGGGTCAGGGTGTGTCCTTGGGAGGGTGTGCAGGGTGCTGTACCACTGGTGGTGGGGTCTGGGGCATGCCCTGTCATGTGTGGGGTACCTCGTGTGCTGACGCATGGTTGGTCTCTCAGCTGTACCTCGGGGGGGGGCTGTGCATGGTGGCACTGTGTATGCCATCGTTGCATCGCTTTGTGCTGCCACCCACTGATGGGTGCTCGTGGTGGGGCTGCCTTGCATGGTTCTGTGGTGCACAGGGTTGCATTGTCACAGTGGGGGTAGTGGCATGCATGGGGTATCCTGCACTAGTGGACACTGCTCCTGGGCAGGGTGTCTGGGGGTCACGGTGCAGGGTGTGCTCTGCATTGGTGGGATGGTGTGGCATGGGGTGGTTGGCCCTCCTTGTGTGCCGGTCACAGCTTGCCAGGGGGTGTGATGGGGCACCATGGCCCAGCTGCGGGTTGTTTGCTTGTCTCCATGGGCCAGTGGTTATTCCAGCCCTCCCCCAGCTGTGCAGTGCATGGGGTGTGGGGGGGGACAATGTCTGTTCTGCTGTGTGTTCCTCTGCCCATCTGTGGCATGGGTGGTGGGACTCTGCATCCCTGGTTGTGCTGTTGCATTGCTGCCCTGCTGCTGGGGGGTGTCCCTGGTTGCGTTATGGCGCATCTGGACTGCTCAGCTGAACATCCCTTGTTGCGCTATGGCGCATCAGATATGCTCAGCTTCCCCTCCCTAGTTGTGTTATGGCACAGGTGGTGCGATATTTAGTCGTCAGCTGTAGGTGCATCTTGGCCAGCTCAATTTTTGAATATTGCACCTCTTACGCATGGGTGCAATGAACTTGCACTTGCTCCTGCTGTTGCACACTTTTTGGGAGCAGTTTGAATATCTGGGCCCCAGTGTACATTTACTTCCTACTAGTTGTCAGTGGTTGGATTACACACTGTCACATTTTTAAATCTGCTCATATTAAGATGAATATCTCATTTACTTGGGGGTTTATAAAAGGTGTAATTCCTTCGGGTAATGATTAATATTGGTGTGAATGATGCTGTATTATGACTCTTGTACATACAGTATATCTCATTCCTATTAGTTACAGTATCTTTCCCAAGGAGAGAGGGGGAGAGAAAAGAAAAAAAAGGAGGGTACCTGGAGGATTTCATCCTTGGAAGTTTTCATTTAAATTCCTTAGACTGATTCTATGCATTTTTGTTATACACTGACTCTGTGTTGAAATCTGCACTTATCAGGCTCATGGTCGTCTCATTTTCTTGGGGGTCCTTGACAAGTATTTTTATTTGGCACTTACACTTGCAAGTGATACTATCATGCATCATGTATATATGTGTATGTTTAATTTGGGGCTCTTTTTCAACTTGCAGTTATACCTAATTTCAGGATTTTGTCTCATTATCTGTTCTTTAATACACCAGGACACTTGGAATGTAAGTTGTAACCTCATCTCACATGTATTAGAGAAAATGCTAGCCCAAGGTTTTGTTTATCACTAGAATGCTTTATTAGCATACTGAGTCATTTCAAAATGTATGTGAGAAGAACTCTCTGGTTGTTGAGAATTCTTGATAACCTTTGCCCTTCTGAGGCTCCTCAGTTAAAAGCATACTGGTGTTAATTAACTTCTCTGACGTAATCTTCTGTTATGTTTTAAATGTATATGTTAAACCAATGAGAAGTATTTATGTTTTTTCAACATAATCTGGTGTTAATAGTATGGGATTTTCAAAATAACTGCCATAAAGCTTCTGAAAAAGGACCGGGTAGGTACGAAAGCTAGAGCACTTTGTTCTTTTCAATAACATCCATGTTGGTCCAATAAAAGGTATCAAATCATTTGTTTGTAGATTTGATAAGCATTTTCATTATAAATCAGTTTATATAACATGGGATGAATTTAGGAAACCAAGGAAATGTTGCAGTGACTTGAGTGTGGATATAATTTCCAGCCACTTGATCTTGGTCTGCTCTATTTTATCTTATGAAGGAGCTAAGTGGTTAGCCTCTTATTTGAATAAAATAAGAGGTCTAAGCCACTCTGCAAAGCCTGCAATTCTTTTAGCTGGGAATAATACAGCCATAACCTATGCACTTATCAACTTTTATTTGTAAGCTTGTAATATCTTTAACTTATGATTGGTGGAAAGGACCATTGTATACATTAGAATGTAGTTATTGTAATGATTTTATCTGTTGCACTCTTTATAAGAAAAATGGTGCATATGAACTGTATTTATTTGTAAGATGTTAATTTTTATTATTGTATAGCAAGTTTTGTTTTTATTGAGTGTGCATTGTCTTGATTATATACCCTTTTAATAATAAAGAAATCTTAGATCTGAATCTGTGGTCAGTCACACGAAAAACAGGATGCCATGTACAATATAAGAGTAGAGACTTATTAACAGACAGTACTCAAAAGTCTATATCGCAAGTTGGTCTGTTACCAGCTATTGAATATAGAAGTGTAATACAGGGGATAGAGATGCAGAAAAGTTTTAATTCACAGGCAGAGTGAACCCAAGGTGGTTCACTTCGAATTTGAATAGCACTATGCAAATTGTCCATTAAAAACTTGAAATTCACCTTACTTCCCCTTACTTCACCTTGTCCACTTCAAGTTCACTTCGAGTTACAGTTTGATAAGGCGAAGTCATTAAAAAAACAGGCCACTGATCACATGCCTGACTGTCTGTGCAGGTCTGCCGATCACATGATTCAGGGAGGCAGTTAAATAAGCAAGAAATCAGTGTTCATAATGCTAAGTGACACAGATGCAACATGCAACAGTCAGCATTTACTTTATTTCAGGGTACTGCAGAAACTTCTGTACCACCAGATTTAAAGAGTGAGCCATATAAGGAACCCACACAAAGCCATCATTGCTGATACATTTCACAATGCTTGATCCATTATTACTAGCTATGAAGCCAGCCTTTAGGGACAGGGGGTGCAAACACTTATCAATTTCTGTCAGTAGCAAGTCTAGCATGAGTTCACCTGTATGTGAACCTGCTACACTACACATTGCAAGTGTTACATGCTGTCTAATGCCATGAAGGTTGCTACCACCACCACAGTCTGACTTATTACACTGCTTTCCCATCCCACCATCACAGACAACCCCAAGTAGCTGCATCCAATGTGCAGTAATACACAGATAGGAACTACCTGCCTTTTTGCCACTTGTCCACATATCCATACTTAAGTGAATGTAAGGTGATGTTGAATGTTGAAGGGCATGTCTTACAGACTATGTCACCATCTGATATAACTCAGGGACAGCACAGGTGGAAGAGTACATCTGGGACAGGACCTTCCATTTAGGACATGGGCATGCCGCAAAGCAGCACAATCCTTCATTCTCCACAAAGGAAAATGACAAAAGGTCAATTGTCAGCATTTCTGCTATGGCAGCATTGAGTTCACATGCATCTGCATTACTGGGTGGGTATTTACTGTTGCATGCAAAAAGGTTGTGCAATGTGGGCTGCATTGTTCATTGCTTTACAAGTGGTGTGCCAAATGGTTCTACTCTACTAATTGACATGGATGGACTACCTTGGATGTATGATTTTGGGTGCACAGGTGAGAAGCCAATACATTAGGTTATTTTCCTTCTTTTAAGCACAGAGGTTGATATAGTAGAATTACTACATGGACCGCTAATGCTACCCTGACCTCTGCTTGAACATTCCAAATCATCCTCCTCCTCCTCCTCATGCCTGTAGTAATCCTCTGGTGTTATTTCACCTCTTTTACTGACATGGCTACTTAAACTGATGGAAATGGATACAATACTCACTATGGTGGCTGAGGGTGAATGCCCAACTATGGCATTAGCTCCCCTCTGGTGCCGTGTCCACAGTGTCTTGTGCCTGCTCTTTAGATGAGTATGCTGGCTCCCAGTGCCCCCTTCTTACCATGCTTCACATGCACTTGGCAAAGCTGGCAGATTGCCACTCTTTCATTGTTGTACAAAAAAGTCCCAAACTAGGGACTTGGATGTCCTACTCTTCACATGTCCCAGCTTCACTTTCAGTGGTGATGAAATGGGGGGTATAGAAGGTAGTATAGTGCAGTGGTCTAAGGCTCTGAGATGCAAATCTGGTGACATCCAGCAGACCAGACCTGGGTTTCAATCCCACAGCATCCATTTGCATACTGTGTGACCCTGAGCAAGTCACTTAACCTCCTTGTGCTCCCAGGTCACTCCTGTAAAAAAGCTTTCAGCTTAGTGTGCTATACCTGGTTAAACAACTAAATAAAAAAAAAATAATGCATGATTTCTGCTGTTGTGCACAATTGTACTTTGACTGAACATCACAGTCTATGACTATTAATTCAGGGTCATCATCAACAGACGCAGCTACAATAGAACTTTGAGGAGAGGATGATTGACTAACTGACCTTTTACAAACAGCCACCTTCACTTTCTTATTTTCCGGTTCCCAAATGAGGTTGCTATCATCATCATCATAATCATCATCCACTAATTTACTTTGGAGGCTGTCCTCCTGTGGAGGTATTCCAAGTTCAACAGCAGCCTCAATATTATCAGCCACACTTTTTTCATCAATGTCTGAATGTTTGGATGGCCTATCCTCAACATCAGTGGAAACATGAGATTGTGAGACATCATCATGATCAGAATCATGTTCAAATGCTATAGGAAGTGGGCCGTCAACTGCATTCAAGTCTGTGGATTTGGCAACAGGGTTTAACTTGTTGCAATACTCATGTTGTTATCAACCATGCCCTCACTGACTTTATTAACAGCAGGGACAACACCATCTCCAACCAGCATTGAAGTGACTGATTTTGCTGTGAAAGACATAGTCAGACAAATCCCTTAACTTGCACCAGCTACTATGTTTCTCTTCCGCTGCGTACTATCATGGTCACAACCACTCTTAACACTGCTACCATAGGTAGCTCCTGATGAACCTAACTCATTTTCACAACAACTTCCACTGCAAATAGTCTTCTTGGCAGCAGCACCGCAGCCAGAAACTGCTTTGCTTGACCATCTCTTCGTGGGCATTTTTTCAGATGACACAAGACAATTTACAACAACTTGATACTTTGACACTTTTGGGTGGCTGGGAAGCAAAGCACTAAATGCATCCACACAGGCATAACATAACACCTGTCCTTGAATCCTTAATCGATCTTCAAAAAACCAACAGTCAGAAAACAATACCTTGTTTTGATGGGGGGGAGACACAGAACCAAGCTACACAGAAGCAGGGAAATAAATTGCAGACAGGCTTAACAATTCAGAGCTGTTAATGTGGTGCCACAATGAAATGCATATCAATTGACAGCAGGCACACAGATTAAAGGTCAGGCACAGAAACTTTAACTGTTCAGTGCAGTACAAAACAGACAGTCCTGTAAAAAGACCGAAAAACTGCCCAACAGACAGAAAATATTTATAAACAATTCAGTGAAGTTGTACTGTGTCTACCTGAACACAAACACAATAGACAACAATGGCGGAAAAAAATGCCTTTCTCCCTACTTTCCCTTCTACACCACATATCAGCCCCTCCCCTGAAGCACACATCTACAATGTCTCTCAGTACAGAGACCGAATCAACTAAATTAACATTTAACATTCACAAAACAACAATAAATGCTCAATGATATAACCACATCAGAGTTTACTACAATCAATCTAAATTTTGCCACAAAATTCTGTGGCAAAAAGGAGTTTTTAAAGATTTTTAGAGGGTCTGAATCTCAACGCTCTGAGAGCAAACTGTCTCCAGCTTTCCACTGCACACTCTATGATGAACTGAGGCTGTGCAAGACCATATAGAGCCCATGTGACCTTACATCCCATGATTCATTGCAAAATTCACCTAAAAAAGGACAAAAACAAGGCAAAGTAACATGAAGTCAATAGAAAACAAGGTGAAGTAACGCGAAGTCTATAGAGAACAATTGGAACTTTGCATTACTTTGAGATGCATAGTTATTTGCTTCGCTTTATGGAGTAGTAATCGAAATTCGGGTTCTACGCAAAAAACATTGGGGGAGTGAATCTGAGAAAGTAAAAGAAAAAAGATTCTATATGTATATTGCAATTTATAGATTTGTCCTGAGGGAAAAAGTTAGAGAGCATCATTGTACCCTTTGTAAAGGTTGGATTGGTTTTCACTGGAATATAAGGGTATGTTCTACTTAAACTGAATGACTTATAAGGTCCTAAAAAAGGTGATGGGGGTACTTTATTAGGTATTCTAAAGTTCAAAGATAATTTGACATGTTTACACTCTAATGATACTACAATCTTATCTGTGCCATGTTTCAAGACATCAAAGGGTCAGAAATCTTTTATCAAATCAAATCAAACTTTATTTATAAAAGGCGCCTTTCCAAAACCAAGGCACCTGTACATAACATAATAAAATCGATAAATAATTAAAACGATGTTAAAATTAATCTAAGGCAGCAGCATTTAAAAATCATTGTATGCAAGGCTGAAAAGATGAGTTTTTAATGCCCCCTTAAAGCTTTGGACAGTCGGGCAATCCCGCTCCTGACGAGGTAGAGAATTCCACAGGGTTGGGGCCATAAAACTAAAAGATCTGGAACCAGAGGTTTTTAAACAAACCCTAGGAATCTCTAGCAATCCCTCATCAGTGGATTGGAGAGAGTGGGAGGGACAGCAGGGACAAAGGAGATCTTTCAGGTAGCCAGGTCCCTGATCGTGTAGGGCCTTGTAGGTCGGCAAACCGACATTGAAGGTGATTCACCAACATATTGGCAGTCAGTGCAGTCCACGGATCACAGGTGTTATATGACTGGACCTAGAGGAACCAGTCAATAGCCTGTCTGCCGCATTCTGCACTAGCTACAAGCAGCTAATATCAACCCCCGGTAGCCCAAGATAAAGGGCGTTGCAGTAGTCAAGGTGGGAGGTAACGAAGGCATGGACCAAAGTACGAAGATCGTCAGGAGAAACCAGGTGCTTCACCTGGGCAATGTTCCTCAGATGGTAAAAAGAGGCTTTGACAACTGCCGACACCTGAGATTTAAGTGTCAAACAGTCATCAAACACAATGCCCAGGTTCTGCACCCAGTCTGTGGTAGTTAGCTGAACACCCCCCAAGCCGTAAACCCGAGGGTGATCCCACCAACAAACCCACCTCCCAGCGACCTGGGTCCACAACCAACACCTCACTTTCCTCTGGATTCAACCACAGCCAACTCACATTCATCCAGTCCTGGATTTCGGCTAGACAGTTGTTAAAGACCGAAGTGGCAGCATCTTGGCCAGGCACAAAGGACAAGTACAGTTGAGTATTATCTGCATAGCAGTGAAAACTCAATACATACCACCTGATAATCGCTCCTAACGGCAGCATGTACACCACAAGCAACATGGGCACCAAAATGGAGCCCTGCAGCACCCCACAGGATAGGGGGAATGATGCAGAGGAAAAAATCCCAGACACCACCCTCTGAGTCCTACCCTCGAGGAAAGATCGAAACCAACTGAGGACTGTACCAGACAGCCCACAGATAAACCGCAAGTGCTCCAATAGCACACCATGGTCCACAGTGTCAAATTCTGCAGAGAGATCAAGAAGGACCAAGATGGAATGAGTCCTTCAATCTCTCGCTATTAGGAGGTCATTTAGTGCCCAGACAAGAGCTGTCTCGGTACTATGTCTCTTCCTAAATCCGGACTGGAGAGAATCATAGACATTGTGGCTGGTCAAATGATCATCCAGCTGTGACGCAAACACCTTCTCAATAACCTTACCCACAAAATGCAGGTTAGAGACAGGCCTGTAGTTAGCCAGACAATCCGGGTCCAAGGAGAACTTCTTCAGAAGGGGCTGAACCACAGCCTCCTTCAGAAGATTTGGAAAAATCACCCTCTCCAAAGACCTCCAGACTATCTCAGCAAGGACCAGACCGATTTTATCCACACAGCCCACTAAGAGACATTTGGGGCCCGGGTCCAAACTACAGTTGACCAGATGCAATGACTGGATGACCATCACAATGTCACTGATTGTGGGAGGCTGAAGTCAGACCACACAAATTGGGTGTCCGACATCTCCTGCCGACCATCACAGCTCCCATTAGGTAGGGTCAAGTGGATATCAGACCTGATTGAGGCAACCTTATCTGAAAAGAATTGAGCAAACTCCTCACACCATTCTTGAGAAAAGGCTCTTCTGGGCTGAAGACAGATTGGATTGCACAATCTGTCCACAGTCCGGAAAAGCTGAGTTGGTCTATTCTGTGCAGCAGCAATCTCTCTGGACAGGAATTCTGCCTTCTTACGAGAGATTGCGGATTGATAGACCACACGATGGTCCATCAAACTAAGTTTGTCACAATCCAGGCCCGATTTCCAACACCTCTCTAACCTTCGTCCGACTCTGCTCAACTCCCTCAGCGTCTCATCAAACCAAGGAGACCTGGGACTAAGAGTGAGGTATGAACACAAACAGGAGCAATAGAATCCAGGGCCCCTACTACAGCCTTATTATAGGCAAGTACCAAGTCCCCTGGATCCATGCAATCTCTCTGTAAACTCAATAGGTCCAGTACCACCATCAGGCCATCTGGGGAAACACCCCTCAAAGGGCAGTACTGGACCATCTCCATAGGGGCTGGCCTACTAGGGGTGGCCTCAAAACTGAACCCAATGGAGTGATGATCAGACCATCCAACTGGTTCCACCACCAATTCGGATATCTCCATCCCCAGTAGAAACACCAAATCCAATGAATGTCCACCAATATGGGTCAAGGAGGAAGTAACCTGTGTGAAGCCCAGTGAAGTCATTAACTGGCGGAAGTCTTGACCAAACTGCAAGAGTTCATCATTGACCCAGGCATTGAAATCCCCCAGAACCAACCATCTTGCGGATCCCTTTGTCAGGTCGACAATGAAGTCTGCGACTTCCCGCAGGAACACATTCCCATCACCTGGTGGACGGTAAATGAGAAGTATCCTGCACCCCCCACCCTCGCCCATGATACATTCAAAGGAGTTGTAGTTCCCACTGGTACCTCCACTAGGCCCAGTTCCGAACTAAAACAGATAGCAACACCCCCGCCCCTATGATCCATCCTAGGGCAGTGTATCACTGAGTACCCAGCTGAAATTGCTGCTACCAAAACTGTGCCAGTATTCTCATCCAGCCAGGTCTCAGTGATGCATGCCAGGTCAGATGTTCCAACAAAATCCGCTATGATAGCGGTCTTGTTTTTAATAGATCTGGCATTGCATAACACCACCCAAGTAGGATGAGCATCTGAGGAAGACTGTGCTACCTGCCGACTACAGGCAGAACCCTTGGGTATGGGAACCAGACAGGGATGACCCCTTTCCAGGACCCATTTTGCCCCAGGGCATCTCCTTGTCCCCACTATCCCTATCTGCTCACTCCTTTTCATTCCTTCTCCAGGCTCAGCCCTCGTCCTCCTCCTTTTTCTAACAATCACCAGAGCCCTACACTGTCTGTACACCTCTGGCGATAGGGGAGGACAGAAAAAAGGACAGAGGTCCCTGAGCCTGGAGAGGGAATAATACCCGACCATCCTTATGCCTTCCCAACACATATTTACCACCCTAAGCAAATACCAACAAGTAAAAAATCCCAAAATACAGATTTAACCCACACCCAAATGTAAGATAATCAAATATTCTAACAAATGTCCACAAAAAAATAAACAAATACAATACCCTATGTAACAATTTAGCAGCTCAATAAAAGTCTGAGTTAGGAAACAAAATAAGTCTCAAGACATGTACATGACAGCTAAAAACTGGGATAGTCTAAATCCAGAAATCAGAACATTACGTACAATGAGTAATTTCAAAACTGTTTACAACTCTCATTTGAAGTCTATATTTTGTTGTTACTGTTTTTTGTAAAGTCAGTTAATCTACAACTGATTGTGTTTGTTTCATGTACATCACTCTGTTGGATTTTATTGTATTTCTGTTCCCATGTGTTAATTTTTAATAGTTGTTTGTGTGTCCTGGGTCATAACTGTAAAAGAGCTATGTGGCCCAGTGTACTTATCCAGTTAAAAAAAATTTAATTCAAATAAATGTATCTCCTCCTACCTGCTTTAGGATAATTACAGCTGACCTTTTCACACCCCTTTATAAGGCTAGAACACAACTGCTCTCCTACAAATGCCCTAACCATCTTTGGCAATGTTTAGTACATTTGTTTCACTCATACTGTCTCTTGTGTGCCTGCACCCCATCCTTTTTGAGGTCTGATAATGCCTGTCCTCACTGTTTGGACCTCACCAGCCCTAGAATGCCTGACAATATACAAGTAACCTACACCCTTTCTCCCCCACACCAATCACTTAACCATAGTTTCACCCGTATAATCTCTTGCTGCTTCACTGACCCACTGCATGGCACCAGTAGTACCTGAATATACTATTGTGCAAGTCTTTTGCCTAAGGATTTAGCACGGTACCCTACATCTGTGCTGTAGGACATCTGGTCAGCCTATGCCTACACTATTACGGTCAACATGCAACATGGCAATTGGTTCTTATTACCTTCCACCACTAGCCTATCTACCCTCGATGAAATGTGTGCAAAGTGCATAACAGGTAACAAAAAGCAAAGCAATTCACATGGATCAATTGTCCCAGTACTACACCCACCTTGCTTAAATACCTCACAATACAGTTTCAGCTACTACCACATTTCTGCTGTCTTTGCTTTACTTAATTCTCTGTACCCTCCACTCTTGTGGGAGTCCCTGCACTCATGGCCCCAGCAATAAACCCCTTCCTCCTTAAAGGTCCCCCACTACCTTCCAAGACAGAGGCCTACAGTGTTTTGGTCTTGGATTGACACTGAAGGCAGTCTCCTCCTTGCCTCAGAATCAAATTCCTGTCCTTTCTGCCTCAGTGCCTATCAAATACCACATCTCCTCTTTAACACTGAAACTAATCTGTCTGATACTTTTTCCTTGTGACACAGTACATGTCATCCCTCCTCCTGTATCCTGGAGAGCAACTACTTTCCATTCAATCATACAGGCTCTGTCATTGAGTGCTGCAACTACGATATATTGCAGTGGTTGCAGAACAACCCATCCATGGCCATATCTATAAATGCATACATTCCCAAAACCCTTGTCATGCACCAGGGACATATTAATATGGTCACAGACTTGAAAAATGCACACTCTACAATGTCGGAGAAAAATCATCAGCCCCCTGGCCCACTACCTTCTCTTGAAAGCATATACATTAATGGAAAACATTGTCAACATTTCCAGAAAGGTGAATACCCTTCCCCCTCACCCATGAAGCAGAATAAAAGGGGGGACAAAAGCAACACTCTTGAGACTGCATCTTATTGAAGGTCCAGTCCAGTAAATCATGTTTTCAGCTTCTGGTGCTAAACTGAACTTCCTAGATGATTTATTGTATGCACTCATGTGCAAGTTCAGTTAAGAGTTGGGAGCTAAGAAGAATGGATTACTGCACTGGGATGGACCATCCATTATGTTCGGATTCAGACCATCCATCATGTGCAGCATCCACTAGACCATCAGTGACATAAATATGGGTCACTGAATGGGTGGGGAGACAACTGAAAATAGTGGGTTGGGAAAGGGAGTTCTCCTGACAGTGTTACCAAGAGATATTTTTAGAAATGCAACCCCCTCTCCTCATCCAGAGTAACTAAGGGTGGAGACAGCCTAAACTAATCTGGTGCTGTGTCACAGTGAGTACCAGTACCGCTGACAAAGATAAACTTCAAAGGCTGGAGGTGGGGGCCAGGGAAGGAAACAGTAGGCTAGTAATACAGGTGAAAAAGTAGTGTGTGTGGGGGGGCTTAAGTTCATGAAGTCCTGAAATGTCACTGTCAACGTTTGTATTCTACATTCTGTTGAATTCTTGGGCTTTTACAAAATGTACTTTCACTGTTGTAAAATTCACAGACAGGGGGAAGGTGACCCCATTCACCAGTAAATTTGATGAAGTTAAGTTTTGTTACTTTTCCCATCTCTGTATTGCAGCTGCCACAGTTCAACAGTCTGGAAAGCAAAGATAGTTTCAGCAGTTCCGGGCCTTGACATTTCAAACACATTTTTCTTATAAACAAAATCAGTTTTGGTTCCCCAATGAAATGGAGTTCCAGATGGAGACCTGCGGAAACACTGTGAAATTTCAAAGTGTCCTGTCATAAGTGTGTGTGTATGTTTGGTTATTTTGTTCTAATGAAGAATTTATGCTGGCTCTTAGATAAAACAAACACAGTTTATTTTCTCTACACTGCAGTTTACAGCTGCTGGAGCAAAGGTTAACATTGATTTTATTATATGTTTTTGTTTTCCCCTAGAGCTGCCACAAAATTGTTCACTAGGGATTCATACCATAATGAGATTTAAAAAATATTTATTCATCCACATGTTCTTAAATATCTCCCAAACTCTTTGTCTTTCAACTTTTGGTGTGCTTTTCTAAATTTGTTTTTGTTTTCTAGAAAGGGAGTGTTTATGTTTTTCTTAGCCTTTCTGTGGACTATGCAGGTCAAGACATTTGCATATTTCTTGCCTAAGAAACATTCTGGGCCCTTAGCAGTTTCCTTTTGGTGTTGCTATTGTTGTTAATGTTCTGGTTTTGTACCATAATAAGCATGTGACAATTGTTTATTTACTCATGATGGTCACATAAATATATAATAAATAAAGCTGCAGGATCAATTACATGAAAGAATCAAACTGGTCACAACTGATCCGTTTCACCTCTCATGGACCAATTGAAATGTTGGCCTAAAGTCAGAAAACTTAGTTCACTGTGTTTTGCAGTCCACCAAGAGCAAGAAAAGATTTGAGACACATTTGGGAAGACAAAGAGGAACACGACTGGCTTCATATTATGAGTAGTGGATGATTTTGGGCAATAAAAAGTCCTTCTCTATATACTGTAGCATGTAGTGTCATTTAAAAGTAGAGTGTAATTTCAAATCTAAATAAAGCCTGTTATGGTAAAGTATGGAAACATCATATAGCATTCACACAGTGTGTGTTGTTTTAATGAGATAAAGACTGGTTACATGTGAATATAAGAGATGAGGATTGTGGGTAGTTATGGAATTGTTTATGCTAAGTAAGTGCAATATATGACTAACAATGATTAGCGAAAGGAATACTTAGTAATGATTCAAAGTGCAATATCTAACCTACAAATTCAAATGCTTTGACATATAAAATTGTGTACAATGAATTAGTCATGTTGTTGTTTCATTAAATGTAATGTTATTCGTATAGTCCTGAATGTATCATGATTGTTGTACTTTTATATCATTTGTATATATTCAGTCCTTTTTGGTGCTGCAATAAAAAAACACTACTATACTACTAGTACTATTACTACTACTACTATTACTACTACTACCAGTTGACATCATTACTTCCACTGAACTGTGATACTGTTATTCAGCTCACTAAACACTGCCCACAACATAGTATCATCAAGATAATCCATCCATGACTTTGGGTCCTAGTCTCCAGATCTTTGTGTTTTTACTGAGCTATCTCTAAATATGTATTTATTTATTTGTATGGTGCCCAGAGCCTCCGGGATTGGATGTTTTTCTATATGAATTTTGCCTTGCTCTGCTGGTCTGAAAGAGTAAGAGAGAGAGAGAGAGAGAGAGAGAGAGAGAGAGACAGAGAAGAGAGAAGAGAGAGAAAGAGATGTTGTCCTTTTACTGACCAAAAGATATGCATGGCTATTGGCCTGAAAACTCTTAACTGGGTTTAATGACATATTTCTGATTGCTTTTGCTCAGCTCACATCAATCAACAAATTGCACTGGGTTATGTGTGTTAACAAACAGAAATGAAACAGTGCATCCATGTCCTGCTTCATGATCCTGGGTATTGTGTACCACAAAGAGACATAAACCTTTTTTTTAATCGTTTTTACCTGTTTTGTTTCCTACTCCCCACCCCACACCTTCCAGGGTCACAAGTGTACCTTTCCCAGTCACCAATTTTAATATAAATAAATAAAACATGCGGTCAGAAAATGATTGCCTTCTAGTGTTTACCCTAATAGATTCCAGAAAATCACTACCAGTCTAAAAAAAAATTCATACAGCATGAGAATAGAATAAAAGGCATATAAAGTGCATATTTCAGTAAGCCAGCTCAAGTGTTATGCAAACACCACAGAGGCATGCTAAACTAATGTTTCTTACCTGCTAGGGGGTGCTTCATCAGAGTCTGTGAATGATGTTTGTATAGAACTCAAGTTGGCTTGCTGAAATATGCCCTTTATGTTCCCTTTTATTTTGTTCACAAATGCATTTTATGTGGACTGGCAGAAATTCATCTTGAATCTCTTGGAATAAACAGAATAAGGCAATAGTTTTTTGCCTGTACATGTCTTTGTGGTGCACAGTAACTGGTCTCATGAACTGAGAAGTGGATGCATCTTTCTTTTTCTAATTGCTAAGTCCTTTAATGGTTGTACCACTGGGAAGGTAGAGGGGCTCTTTGTCTACTTTTTAGGCTACAGTGTGTGTATTAAAACATTATTTGTGCTTGCTAGTCATGTGCTGTTGTTCTGTTGATAGGGTCAGATTTGTTTCACCATTGCCAGACTATAGGTAGGGACATCTTCCCTGTTCTGGTCATGGTTATGGTACTGTGGAGGAGTCACTACCTCCACCTGGATGAGCATTCCATTGTGAGCATTGAATTCTATGGCTAACTGGTTAGTGCTGATGAGAACCACGGTAAGGGGAAGATATCCTCTGTTACCCTGAAATTTATTTTTTCCTGATTGAGTTTGGAGGGTAACATCAGATCCTGAATGCATTATTTAATCTCATATGGACCTGAAACTGTAAGGTATCAATTTCATTACCTACTGCAGGACTGTGGGATCTTTAGAGACATAAAAATGGTGATTTTCCATTTATGTTCTGTTTGTGTAAAGAGTGTCATGAAGCCTCCTGATGTCCATTTTCTTCCTGGTTTTCTCCTGTCCCATTCCTCCTGTGGAGCGTAGGACTTGCATGCGGAGGCATGCCCCTCTTATGTATCCCTGCAGGTCCCACCCATATTTTGCCTCCATGACCAGCTCTACTCCCAGGCCTCCACCTGGGGACAGCTGAGGCCGGGATGACAAGCCACCCTTTCCCCAGGAGAGGAAAGAAGTCCCTCAGATGCTCAATCCTCTCCCTCCCTCAGCCAACCCCCTGTGACTCGAGCCTGTTCCTGAACTCAGGTCACTGATGTGGCAGGAGGTAAGGCACTTTGCAGCACTTCATCCCTCTAAACCACTAAGCTGGCTGTCAAAGTTTGCCTTTTTTCCAGTAGAGTCAGAAAATTGCGTTTTCTAAGAGAAGGCAGTTCCCTGAGTGCCATAAAGTCAGTGTTTTCAATGAATGAGTGCTCTACATTACTGTATTTATTGTCTGAAATAGTAAATTGTGACTCTTAGTGCACACAGTAAAATATGTCATAGACATGCATAACCACTATACTGCCAGTGAAAGTTGAACTTTCATACAAACCATGGATTTGTCTGTACATCAATTATAAGAACATAACATGAAATAGAGAGGTTGTTGTGGAAATCATTTTCCCAGTGGTGACACCAAAGTTGTTTAAATTTAAGGGTATAGATTCATTTTCAGGTAATTGGGGGAGTAAATTTGGGAATGATGGGAGTGGTGCAGTGCAGTGCTGTGGCTGTGGAGTGGCAGTCTTCAGGGATGCCTTCTAGAGACTGAGGTACTGACTCATATGTGAATGCCTCTCTAGGCTGAGTGGGCAGGTCTCTTTACTCCAGACTGAGCTGGCTAGGATTCAGGGAATCTCTTCCCACTCCCAGAGGCCAAGTCCACCAACATTGCCCCAGAGGGTGCCAGGAAGGAAGGCTGGCTGGACTGTGGTGGGCTCTGGAAAGGTGGGGGCAGTGGTAAAGAAACATAGTCCTCAGCCAGTGCACTAAAGAACACTTTCACCACCCTTGTGGGATAGGACTACCAAGTCAAGACACCTGGAGCAAGGGAGGATTCTTTTTTATTCTTTATTTATTACAAATCAGGTTTACAATCTTTGAGTCAGAGACTCATTTACAAAGGCACCTCGTCTCAGGGAGGGCAGACATCAAGACAGTTATTACAGTGCAGATTAAAACAGAGGATAACATTACAGGTGCAGTAAAAGGAACATTTAACATAGATACACTTAGGTTACATAATACAGTAGTTTGTATGTTACTTGAGTTACACAGTGATACAAAATTGTGAGTTACAATCATAGATATATTAGGTCCTCAGAGAAGACAATTGGTTACATCCCTATTTGGACCTAGTAGGGAAGTAGTGGGCCTGGGAGAGGGAGAGACTGTCCAGTGGATGTTGTTGATCCAGGGGGCAAGGCGGGTCGGGTACCACAGGTTACAACAGAGGGTTAGTTGCACCTACAACAGCGAGTATTAAAGATATGGTTCCAAAGGGCTGTTTTGAAGGAGCCAATTTTTGGCAGGTTGGAGATGCAACTAGGGAGGGAGTTAAACCAGGTGGGGGCTCAGTAGAAGAAGGATCTCCGGGTAAGAGAGGTCTTGGTTCTGGGCACCTGGAAGGTGGCCTTAACAGAGCTATGTTTTGTGACAGATGATGATGACTACTGTAGGGAGGTGGAGACCCCTGGGGGGAAGAGTCCTAGCAGTGATTTCTTAGCAAGAAGGCAGGTCTGGTAGAGCAGACACTCCTCAAAGTTGAGCAGATTGGTGGTAGTATAGAGAAGGCAGGTGTGAGTGCGGCTGGGGGCACCGGTCAGGAGCCTACAGGCCTTATTGATGAGGAGTTGGATTTTGGAGAGGGCAGTGTTAGCTGCAGCATAGATGGGCAAGCCATAGTCCACGGGAGACAAGATGGATGAGGTGATGACCAGCCTGAGGGCAACCTGAGGCAGGCAGTCCCTGTGCCGGTATAGCAGGCCAATCTGAGAGTTTATGGTGGCTGACAGGGCATTAATGTGGGTGTGGAAGGAGAGAGCAGTATCGAATGTGATGCCTAGGTACTTGTATGTGGTCACTTGTTCTAGCAGGTGCAGAGTGCTCGGAATAATCAAGAGGGGGGTATTTTTAGCTTCATTTTGGTGGTGGGAGAAGAGTATTGATTGGGTTTTCTTTAGGTTAATGACCAGTCTGCGGTCACCGAACCACCTTTCAGCTTAGTTGTAAGCTTGCTGGAGGGATAATTGGAGGGAGGTGAGATTGGGATGTGAGGCAATGAGGACTGCATCATTGGCGTAGAGGAGCATTTTACCAGTTCATGAGCTGGGGAGGGTGTTGAGGTAGAGTCTAAAAAGTGCTGGACCCAGGATGGAGCCCAGAGGGACCCCGGAGTGAATGGGAAGAGTGCTGGAGAGGGAGCCACTGATCTTGACACACTGCAATCCAGCAGAGTGGTAGCTAGAGAACCAGGAAATAGGACCACCACAGAAGCCAAGTTGGTGGAGAGAGTGGAGTAGAAGGGGATGACAGACAGTGTCAAAGGCCTTAGAGAGGTCAATGAACACTGCTCCTGCAAGGCTGCCAGAGTCAAGAGCAGCATGCAGGTGTTGGGAGAATTCCAGGAGACCCGTGATTGTACTGTGTCCTGGGCGGAAACCGTGCTGCTCTGGACACATAATGTTATACTTGGTTAGGTATTCAGAGAGCTGGAACAACACCATTTTTTCAAGGGCTTTAGAGAGTGGGGGGAGGATGGAGATCAGCCGGTAATTGTTGGGGGTGGACCGCTAACCCACTCTTATGTATGGGTGTGATTTCAGCAGTTTTCCAAGCACTTGGGAAGTGACCCAGGCATAGAGATTGGTTTAGAAGATTAGTCAGAGGGACTAGGACTTTGTCCAATACCATATGGAGGATCCTAGAGTCGAGGGGGTCACTGCTGGGGTTATTGCTGCCTAATGCTTTTACCAGTTGCATCCTGGCTTCTCGGGGGGATAGGGTGCGCAGGTACTTTAGAATGGTGGGCGATGCAGGACCGGAGGGAGAGAGATGGGTATTGGGTCAAAGAAGCTGCTGGGGAGGATGTGGGGGTCCTTCAGAGTGGAGGCCCCAAGGTGGGAGTCAGAGGACCCCAGTAGAAGAGGAAGCAATGTCTGGTGGGACTCAAGCATCTGGGGGAAGTTTGGGAAACAATATGGAAGTAAAGAAAGGTGAAGAGGGTGTCTACCTAGCACCTCGGCACAGAGGGATGGGGAGCAGACCATTATGATAGCTATGGTGGTTGGGTAGAAGGGAGAGCTGGATGCCATTGTCCACTGTGGACAAACGACTTAGCATGGATGCAGCCGTGGTTGTGCAGGATAGCTTTAGGGAGCTGGGGAGAGGCCTGAAGCAGGTAGCATGCACAGTGGTCTTCACTGAAGTGCTACCTGTCCAAGGCTGGGAGGAGGAGAGGAAGCACCACACTGCTATCTTCAACAACTGACTGAAGGCATGGTGCAGGGAGGAGAGTTTGGGTACATTGGAATTGGGGGTCCTATCTGGAGGGATATAGGCTTGTACAAATAGGATGACCTCTGCCCATCCAGAAGGGCAATGGCAGTCCTGGATGGAAAGTTTAAATGATACTTTGATAGTAATTTACACTAGCAAATGGAGGAGACAGTAGGAAAGAGGCAGGTTGTGAATGCAACCCCCCCCCCCCGATAATGGAGCAGCACTGAAGAAAAGATCAAAGGAAATAAATTCCCCAGAGGCAGTAAGGAGTAAGGGCAAGGAGGAGGGACAGGACAGTTGGCAGGTGGAACAAAGGCTGAAAAATACTTGGGAGGTTGGGAGAAGGACAGGACAATTGAAAAATGGAAGGGAGGAACAAGAAGGGACAGGGAGGGACAGAAGGAGTGGAGTGCAATGTGCACCAAAGCAAGGAGCCTAGGAGACAAAATTCATAATCTTGAGGCTACTACTAAAGAGGCAGACCTGGATATGGTGACCATATCTGAATCGTGGTGCACCAACAGCCACAGCTGGGAGGTGATATTATTGAGTTATAATATGTTTAGAAAGGACAGGGTTGGGAGGAAAATGGGGAGGTTTTATGTAAGGGACAGTATAAAGGCCTTGAAAATACAAAGGCACGGCAGGGAAATGAAGTGGCTGAAGGTTCTTTGGGTTGCCATTATACAAGTGAGGGTGAGGCACAGGCCACCAACACAGTAAGAGGAACTGGACAAGGTGTTGGTGGCTGTCATAGACAAAATGGCAAGCAAATGGGAAGTAGAAATGATGGAGGACTTAATCTACCAGATGTGGACTTGGACATCTAGGCCACAGCTACAGCTGAGAGCAGGGTCATCCTAGACTCCCTGCAGCAGGCATTTCTCAGGCAGCTGGTTATAGATCCCACTACAGACAGGGCAGTGTTGGATCTGGTACTTATGAAATGAACAGCAAAGCAAACATCACAGTGAGAGAAAACCCACATTAGGATGAAGGTCCTGGAGTTCTGGAGAGCAGATATGAAAGAAATGGGTGACTGCCTTAGTAAATACCTTGAAGGGGGGACAGTTGGGGAGTTGGAGGCCAAATGAAATAGAATAAAAGGAGAATAACTAAGGTAATGGCAAGCTGTCTAAAGGTCATAAGCAACGGTAAGAGGAGAAAGAGACCACTGTGTTTCTCAGAGGAAGTGGCTAAGGCAGTAAGTTAGAAAAAAAAACAGCATTCAGAATGTACAAGGAGACCCAAATGAAGGTGAACAGGGAGGTATATATAGAGAAACAAAGGCAGGCAGGTAGGAGGGCAAAGGCTCACACTGAGGAAAAGATCACCCAGGAGGAAAAGAATGGGGATAAGACTTTCTTCATATACATCGGAGAAAAAAGGAAGGCAAATGGTGGTATAGTGAAGATCAAGAGAACCAGGAGGGATTGCTGCAGAGGAAGACCAAGAAAAAGTTAAAATTTTAAACAAATACTTCTGCTCACTATTCACAGTGGACTCAGGAAGGGATGGTCTAACATGTATTAATAGGCACTGGGAGGTGAGAGTCAATTTACAGAAGAGAGAGTCTGCTGGGCTTAGAAGGTCAAAATGAAAACAAGGTGATGGGGCTGGATGGGATGCACCCAAGGATACTTAAGGAACAGAGCATGGTGTTAGCTGCCCTTCTGGCAATGCTATTTAGCACCTCACTGGAGATGGCAGTGCTTCCACTGCTGTACCACCAGCAGCACAAATTTAGGGGGGGTCATGTCAAACAAATCTCATGGATTTCTTCAACTGGGTAACTATGGTGGTGGATCAGGAGAGGACAGTGGATGTGGCCTATATGGACTTCAGTTCGGCCTTTGACACTACCACACAGGAGGCTAATAAAAATCTTTGCAGTCTGGAGGTGGGGGAGAAGGTGGTGAGCTGGGTATCAAACTGGTTGACCGATAGGAGGCAGTGTGGTGGAAAACAGCAGTTACTTGGAGGTTGGGAGTGTGCTCAGTTGACTACCACAGGGATTTGTACTGGGCCCTGTCCTTTTCAAAGTCTTCACAAGTGATATAGCTGAGGAACTGCAGAGTAGGTGTGTCTCTTTGTAAACAACACAACAATCTGTAACAGGGTGGACACCCAGGAGTGGGTGGAAAGAATGTAAAGAGATCTAGAAAAACAAGAGGAGTGGTCTAGGGTGTGGCAGCTGGGTTTTAATGCCAAAAAGAGCAAAGTCATGCACCTGGGGCATGGAAACCTGGGGGCTATGTATAAGGTGGAGTAGGTATTTACATGTACCAAGCAAGAGACGGACCTTGGGATGATCACATCTGATGATCCCAAGGTGGCAGGGGAACATGACAGAGCAGTAGGCAAGGCAAGCTGAATGCTGGGGTGCATAGAGAGGGGGATCTCTAGAAGGAGAAGGGAGGTGGTGTTGACTCTCTATCATTGACTGCTGAGACCCCCACCTCTAATACTGTGTCAAGCTCTGGAGGCTGAATCTCTGCAAGGACATTGTCAGTTGGAAGTAGTCCAAAGGAAGGCTACTGAAATGATGCAGGAGTTGCACAAGATACCATAGTAGGGAAGGCTGTGGGAGCTCAGCATGTACTCCCAGGTGGAGAGAGTATGACAGGGGACATGCTTAAGGCATATAAGTACCTTGTGAGGGTGAACAAGGTGTAGGAGAGGAGTCTCTTTCAAATGAGAAGCACCAGAACACAGAGGCATGCTATGAAGCTTGGGGGGGGTTAAGAGGGATGTGAGGAAATAATTCTTCACAGAATGGGTGGTGGATGCCTGTAACACTTTGCCAGATGGAGTGGTAGAAGTGTAGACAGCGTAGAGCTTCAAATGTGCATGGGATAGGCACATGACTATTATTTGTGGAGGTAAGGGAGGAGGAAGGGATAGCTGTGACCTAGTATAGTCCAGGGTGTAGTATTAGGCAGGAAAAACAGGGCAGACTAGATGGGCCTACTGGTCCTTTTCTGTCAACACATTCTGTTTCTATGTTTCTAAATCATCAGATTTTATATTTTTGTCTCAGTTTCAGGTCACAACAAATGAACAAATATTACTTACTTGTTTTATTTTGGCAAACAAATCATTATACTTGTCAGAAATGGGACAGGTTTTCAAATTAGGCACATTTCAGGGGATGACCTGGGTGGTTCTTTGTCTTTTAAACATAGTCTACTGCACAACATTAGATCTGCATAGGCATAGTTAGTGTGTCCTCACTTGCACAAGAATTGTTAAAACTGACAGTTTTTAACCATCACACATCTTAATTGTGTTTGGGGTGAAGTTTACAAACTCAGGCACTAACAAAATAGGATTGATTAGGTCAATTAGACACAGGATAAGTGGCTCTGACTTCCATGTTAGCCGTCATCTGCCAGTTTCTCATTAGCAGTGAATGCATGCATACTATAGATAAATGGCATCAGGCGGAAAAAAACAGATGATTATTACAAAACTCAGATTGTGCATGAGTCAGATTAGAACCAGCCTACTGAGCCTCTCAACAGGTTGACAGAAGGAGTAATTTAGGGCTTTATTTCATTATTCACAGTAGAAGACCAGTGTTAGTGACTGCTGTTATCAGCTGAGTAATTTCCTAGTGAGACGAGAAAGATTGAGAAAGCTAGGCAAGGAGTACATAAGTCCTTCAGTGCACTACTGTGAGTGGTTCATCATAGTCTGTTCACATTCCGAACTTACCCTATAGTAGATGCTAGTGAAATAAGCATTCATATTGAAAATATCCTACTGTATTTTCCATGACTCCTCTGTTGCCTGTTTCATTCATTGGAAAATATGTATGGAATCTTGCAGTGCAGCTATATGCCAAGCAAAAAGTAGTCTAAATGGTTGATTTCTGCTACAGTGTATATCAAGGAAGAATGAGGGAGGGCTGGCTGAGCTGTGAGGGGGAAGTAATAAAAATGAAAGATAGATAGATAGATAGATAGATAGATAGATAGATAGATAGATAGATAGACAGATAGATAGATAGATAGAATGAATGTTAACTGAATCTGTTCAGAAATATCCATTTGGAATTAATGAAGATTTAAAGGCTTTTGCCTTAAACCTTAAGCAGCACATCTTTTGATCCTTGAACAGTTACATCATTTTAGATACAAACTTGATTTTTTGAAAGAAAACATTGTTATTATTGGAAGTAGACTAGAACTTGGAGGCAGTATAGCGCAGTGGTCTAAGGCTCTGAGCTGCAAATCTGGTGAAATCCAGCAGACCAGACCTGGGTTTGAATACCACAGCTTCCACTTGCATACTGTGTGACCCTGAGCAAGTCACTTAACCTCCTTGTGCTCCCAGGTCGCTCCTGTAAAAAATCTTTCAGCTTAGTGTGCTATACCTGGTTAAAAAAAAAAAAAACTAAAAAACTAAACTCATTGATCTGAATTTAGACAAATTAGTTCTCCAGACAGGATCCCCCTCTATAGTAAATGACAGTCATGTCCCTGAAGTTCCTGACCTAGTTATCACAATGTTATGAGCAGTTCTGAAATCTGTGTTCAAGTTAATCCAAAGGGCAAGAAGTGTACAGAGCAAGAAGTGTAGGAAAAGGGAGGGTTGTAAGAGCAGAACAACTACTGAATCTAATATAAAAGTTGCAGGGGTGGAAAAGAAAACCAAGAATCTGAAACAGAAGTGGGAAGCTAAATCAAAGATTTTTAAAGAAGTTCCCAATTATGGAGTAAGTGGTAGCCCAATTGTGACAGTTGAATAGTGTGATAGATGCCCCCCCCCCAACTTTTTAACAGTCAACCGGTCCAACCCCACATGTCAGAGATAGTTCATCAACAGCAGAAAATGCTAGAAAATATTAGTAAACAAGTTAAGTAGAAGAAGTGATTGTAGATATAAGGGAAGAAATTGTACCTGGAAATTGTAAGACTGATTTGAATAATGATTTGCTGACAATTAAAGCTGAGGAGCAAGGTACCAAACTTATGGATGTTGAAACCTGTTCAATACCTGCACTTTATGGGTTTGAAACCCATGAGTATTTTATTAATCAGGAAGATAGACTGAGGATTGTAAATCTGTATAGGACAATTCCTGGAGCTGATTTATGTATGGCAGATATTGCACAAATGTGGAAGGGCAATGATGAAATGGGCAGGGACTATATTTTTGTATTTTGTACCTCACCAAGATCAACTAATTATATATGGCTTAACAATGGATGTCTTAGAAACAATGGATACGAGGTGGACTTTTTAATAGGGAGAAAATTATTAGAAATCCTGTAAGGGGTAAACACACCTCTAAACAAATTAGCATATTTGGTCTGAAACCATTGTTGAATGAAACCAGGGGTAAAATTAAGAATGTACTCCATAATCTGTTTGTACAGACCCTGAAAATGGATGGAAAGTACCAGATTATTTCAAATGTATTTAGGTGGAATAATGATCAAGGAAATGGCCAAGTTGATGTGACAATTCAAGATGTTGGAGTTGCTGAATCTTTATTAGAGAAAGTAATAATTTTGGATAAGATTGGCATACATATTATAGATAGTGACATTTTGACAGAATCAAATATTACTATAAAAAAATCTGAAGATAAAATAACTAACAAGTTAACATTATTAGGTATAAGTATATCCAAGAATGAAAATAACTCCAAGTTGAAAAAGGTGGTTAAAGACTTATTGGAACAATTTTTGAATATTGAAATTAGTAACTGGGATGCCCTTTCCATTTCAAGGCATGGGGTGAGTCAAGAGTTTGGTTAAATTACACTCAGCATCCACTATCGGAGTCTGTATGACAAAATTTTGGACAATATGGGACTTCCGGATTCGTTAGGATTTTATATATGGCCGAGTGAATAGGATGCCTTTATGTTTCAACTGATTCAGGGAAAAAAGTGCAAATCAGCAAGTTCTAATGACCCTGATAAAAATCAGGAAACTCTATTTAATTTTACAGTACAAATTAGGTTTGACCCACTTGAAAAAGAAATCTGACTAACAGATGATCATTCTAAAGAGGGAAATTCTGACTTAGAGAAGGTAGCATATGATATATTGTGAAATGTTTCCAGTTTGCAAAAAAAAAAAAAAAATTCTGATACTGACTGGTTAAGGTATATGAAAAGCTTTGAGATTATTTGTCTCCAAGAAACATGGCATACAAAGGACAATAATGTAATCTTGAATGGATACTTGATGTTTAATGTTCCAGCCGTTAGCCTTACGAATTCAGGAAGGCATGCTGGTGGGCTGGTTTCTTGGTTTAAAATTGATAAAAACCTCAGAGTAGATAAGATAACCTCTAATTACAATATTCAAGCATTTAGGGTACAACACTTTTGGGAAGAATTTAATATTTTAAATATTTACATACCACCCTCTACATCTAAATATTATGAAGATGATTTGTGGGAGTCTATAGACGACATCATACACATGGTTTGGACCACTACTGTGTGTGAAACAATATTAGTTTGTGGTGATTTTAATGCAAGAATAGGTAGCTATGATGGATATTCTGACAGTAGTTTTCATAACTGGTGTCATGATTCTCCAAGGTATCCTTTTTACAAATTGAATTGTTCTAAGACAAAAATATTCCCTTTAAACCATTATGTCAGAAAAGCAGACTTACAGGATTTGGGCCTTGGTTGGGAAACCAAATCTTTAACATATTTGGGTATTGCTATTAGTACTAGTCTCTCTTCTATGATTAAAGATAACTTAGGTACTTTAGTCCATAATATCTCGGAAGATTTAAATAGATGGTGCCTAATTTCACTGTCTTTGTGGGGTAGGTTGAACCTCTTAAAAATGAACATTCTTCCTAGGATATTATATCCTCTGGGAATGCTTGGGACCTACCTTTCAAGGAAATGGTTCACAAATTTACAGAGGATATTTAACTCCTTTTTGTGGCAAGGGAAAGTAACCCGTCAATCCTACTTTAATTTAACAGCCCCGAAATTCAAGGGTGGTCTAGCTGCCCCCCTCATTGTTCCTATATTATCTGGCCCAACATGTCTGCAAGCTGAGCTTGTGGAATAATGAGCATAGGCATCTAGCTTATCTACCTTTATGGCTCGATATAGAGCATGATCTGGCGAAGAAGGTGAAAAGCTCCTTACATGCCCTGTTATTTGTCCCACTGACCGTCGTTCCCAAACCCTTATTAAACAATCCTATGGGGTGGTCCCTTAAAGCTTACCACCAACTGCAACATTATTTAGGTGCTAAGTGGTGGCTCTTGGATACCCAGCCTATTTTTGAAAACCTACAAATCAAAGTAGGTGGCATTCCGATACCTGCAGCTTTCTGGCCGCAGATAAGTCATTTTTCTGTAGCCGATTTTTGGGAACAGGATAACCCATTTTCATTTGATCTCCTAAAAAGACTTCATGGATTCACTGATTCTTACTTTTTTAAGTGGCTACAGCTTAGTAAAGCCTTAGCCCAGGCATTCTCTTGGGTTCCCTCACCCAGTCATGAGTGAAAGTATCGACTCTCTTTTAGTAGCTGCTGCTCAATCACATGCAGTTTCAAAGTTTATAAGCTCCTCCAGGAATGGGACCATAGGCTCCCCTCAGGTATTTGTTATTACTGGGTAAGAGAACTGAATCTACGGGACACTCCGGAGAGTTTGAAAACACTCTGGATGACTATGTATATGTAGATCAAACAAGATAGGCTTAGAATGGTTCACTTCAATATCATGCATCACCTCTACTTGACTCCTACTCATTTATACAGGCAGGGGCACTCAGCTCACCTCTTTGTTAGGTGCAAGAAGGAAGAAGGCACTTTGTATCTCTTGTTAGTGGCGTGCCCGGTGATTAGGACTCTTTGGAGCACCATTAGCAGACTCTTAGACCCTATCCTTTGCTCAACTAATATGGATACTCCCGAGATTTGTCTGTTATATCTCTTCCCAGTGGCCACCTCCAGGGCTTGGAGAGCACGTGTCTCACTTGTTTCAGCCGTTATGAAGTTGTTAATCTTAAGACACTGGCCATCTGACAACTCTCCAACCCTATTAGAGTGGCATCGGGAATGTACCCTAGCGCTGCAGCTGGAGAAACATATTGCTTATATGGGGTAAACAGAAATACTATATATCTCTCTAGGGTCCTCTAGATTCCTTTTTATGACTTGGAAGCCGAGAACCTAATTATCCTTTGAATTGGACTGATTAATTACTTATTTTCTATTCTATTTATTGCTCGTAACCTTTGGAGTTGGGGGATGGGGGTAGTAGTCTGTTTTGTGTATTTTCTTAATATTTCATCAGAAAGTGCATTGAATGTAACATTGGTTCTAAGGGTCTTGGCCCTGCGCTTTCAGTGCAACACTTCATCATCTGTTCATTGGATATTGTTGTTGGTTAAAACTAATAAAATTTTAATTACAAAAAAAAAAATAACTGGTGTCATGAGAATACTTATTATTTTCCTAGGACTTCAGCTGATAGGAATACAAACAATATGGGTTTAAAATTAATGAACATATTAGAATCCAATTTTTAGCACCACTTAATGGCAGAATAAATGGAGATCATTTGGGGAACGTTACACATCTTTCTTCCTATGGCTGTACAGTCATAGATTATGTCTTTAAGAATGGAGATATGGATGTATGGGAGTACTGTGAAACAGTTAAGTGCAGGGAAAATTATAATTTTCCAATAGTTCTGAAGTTAAAGAATCAAACAAAAGAGGAAAGAGTTATGCAGACTGAGCCAGGGATGGAAATTAGGAATAACTCAATATAAGACGGAACAAAATAGATGAAAGACTACTGGTGGAAAAGATTCATAAGCTTAAAAATGAAACTGATAACAATAAAGTAGATGAAGAATTTAAGGATAGTGTATTATAGGACTTAATGAAATTAAAGAGCTATTAAATGTTTCTGACAGCACCCTGGGAAAGAAAAGGAGAACCAATACTTGGTTTGATAAGGACTGTTGTAGGCAAAAAAAAGGCTTAAATAGACTAATTAGATCAATGAAAAACTCAGAGCTGAAAATAAATAATAAATATTTCAATTCAGAAAGAGAAATATTAGATTTTACTTCAAATGAAACAAAAGAATTATTATATTAAACAATGGGAACAATTTTATCAGTAGTAGAATCAAAAGATTCTCAAGTCTATTGGAGATTAGTAGCTAAAGGCACTGGCAACTTTAAAAATGAAATAAATTCATACATTCTCATTGATGTTGGGATCAAATATTATTCTGATATTTTCAATGATTTAAACCTAAAAGAAGTTTTCTTATATGGAAGGAATTGATATGTCATCTTTCGATGAAATAAAATATGCTGAAACTTATTTTGCTATAGCTACCCTGAAACAAAGAAAACCTCTTGGGCCTGATTCCATTCCTGCTGAGGTATGTTTAGCAGCTCCCTCTGCATGATCATGGATAGTAACTAAATATTTAATGCATGTTGTAAAAATCTGAAATTTCCAGAATCTTGGAAAGGGGCAACGATTATATCAATCTTCAAAAAGGGAGATAGAGAAAATCCGGCAATGTATAGATCTATATCCATTCTGGATATTATAAGAAAAATATTTGCTAAAATTATTCTTGTAAGGCTAAGACATCAACTAAAGGCTTTTGGAGGGCTCTCGGAATATCAAGCAGGTTTCAGGAGTGGTTACAGTCCTATTGATAATTGTTATGTTCTTAACCATCTGTATGAGAAATATGTGAAACTTAGGAGGCAAAAGGTCTATTTAGCCTTTATTGATCTTAGTACCACCTTTGATAGGATCTCATGACAGAAACTCTAGGAAGTAATGAAGGACTGGGGTTGTACTCCACACTTAATAAATATTGCTAGAGAATTGTATACTAATACTTGGGCCCAATTAAGAATATCTTCTGAAGCTCAATCCACTAATAGATTTTCTACCAATTGTGGGGTGCACCAAGGTTGTGTACTAGCCCCTACACTAGTTTGTATTTACAATAACAGGCTATTAATTCAACTTAAGGAATCTGAAACAGACTCTCCCAAAATATTAAAGGAAAGTTGTCCAGTCCTTGCATACACCGACGACTTGGTCCTGATATCTATGACTCAGTCTGGACTTCATCAAAAGCTGGAAAGCTTACAAAAATATGTTAATGAGTTCAATTTAAAAATTTATGAAAGTGAAAGCCCGATAATAGTGATGGGATTACACAGACAATCAACAAAATTATGGCCGGTAGGGGAACTATGGTTAAAAACCATTACATTTTATAATTATTTGGGTCTTACTTTCTCTCAGTCAGGAGGTTGCTCAAAGCATTTAGATTCCCTAAAATTAAACTGAAGCAGACTGCTAATCTTTTTAATAAAAAATATGGGCGGTGCTCAATTAAACCACTTATTTTGGCCACCAAAGCAAAATATAATGCACAATTCTTATACAGTTCTGAGATTTGGGATTCTAAAATAACTGAATCTCTGGAAATTCCCTTAATAAAGTTATTCAGATCAAGTCTGGGTCTTGGTCAATCTGTTTCAGCTCAAATGATCAGAGCTGAACTCGATCTGATGAGTACTGCTGCTCTAGTCTCTTCTAGGAAAATCAACTATTGGATTAAACTTTTACAACTAGAAAAAATTGTTTGCCATATCTATGTTTAAAAGAAAAACAAACATGGATACATAAAGGATTAAGTCCAACTGGTTGGCTGAGAAAAGTATTTAATTTTTTTTAAAGTAAATGGGTTGGGATACCTGGAAAGGCTTAATGAGCAAGGGATAACCATTATTATTAAGTACCAAAAATATGTTACTCGAAAGATTTTGGAAAATAAAAAAGAAAAAGGTTTATGTTACATGAAGAAGTTGAGCATTGTGGATTGGTTAGTGCATAATGATGTATCCCACCAGTATAGATTTTATCTGGATGTTTTAACAGATAGTAAGCAAAGAATACTATATACAAAATACAGGATGGAACTATTTCATAGCAATGTGCTACTGGCAAGATATAACAGGGAAAAAGATTTAGCGGCTAGCTGTTGTAATTGTAATAAATTGCAACTGGAAGATCTAGTACATGTTATTTTTGATTGTAAATGGTATAACTCCCCCAGATCCAAATGGATAATCCCTGTAATTAGAACAATTCAATCTACCAACAAAGAGTTATTATTGACTATTCTGTTCACTTCAAATGATGAACTAATCATTAAGAATGTAGCTGCTTGTCTGCTATACAGAAAATTCAGATAAAATACAAAGCATAATTGATTGGGAATTCATCCAACAGGAATAAGTGAAAGCTTGAGGAGTTTTTCTGCTAATATGATGTTGATTCTATAACATGTTATTCTATTATTGCTCTTTTTAGTAACTGACAATTATTTATTTATTTTATTTAGTTTTTGTTGACTGGGTAAGTGCACTAGACAAATCCTGCCTATTTTCAGGCAAAACACAGGGGAAGGGGATGCAGATGAATGCCAACTGACCTTGAACCAGATTAAGCTGTTGGTGGTATTTTTAGTGAATGAGGGAAATTTGGCCAGGACACCAGAGAAATTCCCCTACTCTTTTCGAGAATTGCCATGGGATCTTTAACATCCACCTGAACTACCACCAATCCAGGCAGATGGGACCTTGGTTTAACGTCTCATCTGAAAGACAGCACCTCAGAAGTGCAGCACCCCTCTCATACTGCACTACAGTGTCAGTACTGGGATATTAACCCAAGTGCCAGATGTGGGAACTGAACCCACAGCTCTCTGATCTCCTGGCCTCAGAGGCGAGTGTGCTACCTACTGAGCCACTGACACTGTTTTATATTGTGTGTGAACAAACCCAAAAGGGTGTATAAGTGGTATTTTTAAAAAGTTTTTACTATGATATTGTATGACTGTTTAATTTTGTAAACATTTTGTAAAGGTCTATGACCAACCAATAAACAATATTTGATTTGATTTAGAAGGAATGACAGAGAGAGAAAGCACTAGATAGATAGATAGATAGATAGATAGATAGACAGATATAGAGAAAGAAAGAAAGAAAGAAAGAAAGAAAGAAAGAAAGAAAGAAAGAAAAGAAAGAAAGAAAGAAAGAAAGAAAGAAAGAAAGAAAGAATAGAGAAGTGAAACGCAGTCATTTCCATCTAACTGCTCCCACTCATTCTGGCAGCATGACTCCAGCTGTGGCAACACAAATCAAGAAGGTCCTGCTGTTCGCAAACAGAGTATGCAGGTGAACAGCCACTCTCACAAAGCTGGGCACCAAAGATTTTCAAGTGCTCAGAAAACTTTTTTCAAGGCACATTTTCAAAAAACTAACACCGTAATCTAGTTGAAAGGGTCCTGTTTACCTAGGTTCAGGTGTTTGTTTTTTGAAAATAATTCCTTTTTTATATTTTTCAATTTTAATAGTTTAAAAAATTAAGATGGCTGCCATTATTTATTTTATTTATTTCGTTTTTGTTAACCAGGTAGATGCACTAGACAAGAAATTTTGCCTATTTTCAGGCACGACCCAGGAGGGTTACACATCAGAAACAGCAGATACATAGTGTCCACAACAGAATACAAAACATGTAGTTAGAAGGAAAATACAGTAACACATGACAATTTAGAATACATGGCATATTCAGGTACAACAAGTAGAATATACATAGCATGATGATAAACAGTAATCACGGTTACATAAACTTTTATAGAATTTTGAAAACAGTATAATTGACTAAAAAAATACATACACAGCAAACACTGGGGGTACATAAGTGCTGAGAGAAAGTACCGCTCTCAAGGTGGAAGATCAGTGGTAGTAGTGCAAGTGAGTGGAGACAAGCAAGAAGTAGAGCAGGAGCAGAGACCTGAGCTCATAAGGTGAGTTCTTAAACTTTTTTGAAAGGCCTGGTGAGTAGCCAATTGTTTAACATAGAGTGGAAGGGTGTTCCACATACTGCGAGCAGATACGGCAAATGCAAATTCACTCTTCTTGGTGAAATATCTAGGCATAACAAAGGAAACATTTTCAGTAGATCTTAGCGTATAAAGCAAGTCAAGTTGTTTTAGCAGAGCTACAAGGGATCTTGGAGTACTAGTCTGGGTTTATTTATCGACCAGACAACCAGCTGTGTACAGACAATAGGAGGACAAGGTGAGCCAACTGAGAGAAGAATAGAGCTGACAGCGATGTGTTAGTTTAGGAGCCACAAGGGCTAAGTGGTAGATACTATTATATCAAGTGCTTCATTTCTGGATTACTTTCTTGCTGGCATTAAGGTAGACTATAGAGCCATAGTTGAGGCAAGGTCAAAGAATCCCCTGAGCAATGGCCAGCCTGGCTGTCAAATTTAGGGAGGATCTTACCTTGTAAGTCAGGCCAAGTTTACTGTTTACTGCCTTACAAGTGGCTGCAACATGAAGATTAAAGTCCAATGAGGAATCAAGAGTCATCCCAAGGTATCTGAAGGATGTGACTGTATCCAGGGTTATGCCATCAGGTCCATGAAGGGAAAGTCCCATATGACAAGATTTTAGCCTAGGGGAAGTCCCAAAGAGCATTGACACCACTTTGCTAGTGTTAAGTATTTTGTTATTTTGTTTCTTATTTTGTTTTAGCCAAGCTGAGAAGCAGTCAAAGTTAGATTGAAGGGAGGTGCAAACTGCTGAAATGTCATTAGTGGCTGAGTAGATAACCATATCATCTACATAGAAAAGAGACAAAGTCAATCCAGATTGGGGGGGAGGATTACTTATAAAGAGACAGAAAAGGAGGGGACCAAGAATAGAATCTTGGGGAACACCAACTGAGGTAGAGACAAGATCGGATGCAACGTTCTCTATTTGAACAAATTGTTTCCTACCCAGAAGGTAACTGCCAAACCAGGCAGTGGCAGAATTTAAGAAACCAAGAGAGGATAGTTTGGAGAGCAGAAGAGAGTGGTCAACCAAGTCAAAGGCCTTTGTGAGGTCGATAAAAATGGTCTCAGTGAGTTTTCCTTTGTCCATTTTAAGCAGCACATCATTAGTAAATTGTAATAGTGCTGTAGTTGTGCTGTGGCCGAACCTAAAGCCATGCTGGGCTGGAGATAATAGATTGTTTTTATGCAGATACTCCATGACCTGAGAAGACACAGCCTTCTCTAGGATTTTATCCAAGACAGATAATATGGCAATTGGTCAGTAATTACTTATCGTTCTAGAGTCTCCTTTCTTATGCACTGGCACAACATGTGCAATTTTCCAGATGAATGGCACCGTTCTGGTCATAATAGATAAGTTGAGTATTCTCACAATAGGGGTTGCAATGTCAGCAGCAATAACTTTAAGGAACTTAAGTAATAGTCCATCAGACCCAGGACAGCCTGTTCAGGAATGGCTCTCATAAGCCTTACTATATCAATAGTCAAGACTGGTTTAATACCAAACTGGGTCGATAAAGATTCAGCAGGGTTTATGATTTCCTCAGAGCATAAATCAAAGCTAGCCAGGAAATCCAAGAGATCAGAGAAGTGAACATTAAGCGAAGTAGCAATCATGCTTTAGTTATTGCAGTTAGCATCATTTATAGTCATTTCAGTCAGAGGCGGGGATGGGCCTTTCCCTAAAAAACTTTTCACATGGTTCCAGAAGCCCCTAGCATCGCTACAGGATTTTTGAAGAAGCATACCACAGTATGCTGTTTTTGATGCTCTGATATCTTTCTTACATGACAAGGCAGCTGATAAAGCAAATAGGATGCTGGGATGTATAGGCAGGGGCATCATCAGCAGGAAAAGGGAGGTCATAATTCCGCTGTTCAAGACACTAGTGAGGCCCCACCTGGAGTACAGTGTACAGTTCTGGAGACCATACTTACGTAAGGACATAGACAGGGTAGAGAAGGTTCAGAGGAGGGCAACAAAGATGATGCATGGATTGCATCACAAGTCCTATGAAGACAGGTTTTAGGAACTGAACATGTACTCCCTGGAGGAGAAGAGGGAGAGAGGGGATATGATAGAGACATACAAGTATCTTACAGGGAGGAACAGGGTGCAGGAATACACTATTTTTAAGCAAAAAGATGTTCCAGGACTAGAGGGCATGGGATGAAGTTGGAGGGAGGACGATTCAGAGGAAACATGAGGAAGAATTTCTTCACAGAATGGGTGGTGGACACGTGGAACACCCTGCCAGAGGAAGTGGTGGGGGCTGAAACAATCATGGGATTTAAGAATGCATGGGATAGACATAAAGGAATTCTAGAGGTCAGGGGTAAGGGGTAACAGACTTCTAGGAAAACATAAACTGAACTTACAAGCTCAAATGGGCTGACTGGGTGGGCCATAGGCCCTTATCTGCCGACACTGTCTATGTATCTATGTATCTATGTACATGTTTTTCTCATGGACTGGTACTTAGACCAGTCATCAGTTTGGTTAGACATTTTGGCGGCAACCCATGCTTTATCTCCACTCTTCATTGCTAAGAGGAGATTATTATGCAACCATCTATTTTTAGTGCCCCTAATTCTCCATCTTTTGAGAGACACATACTTGTTTTGGAGGGGGAGGAGATTGGATAGTAAGGAGTCGAGAGCTCTATCAACATTAGTTGTGTGGTATAATGGGGACCAATCAATGCATCTTACTTCTGACAGAAGTGCTGCAATATTTAATTTTGAGAAATCCCAGAACTGTATGATCTTAGGAAGTAGCTTAGGACAGCTGGCATTCCAGACACAGAAAGTGGGTGAGTGGTCACTGATTGAGTCAGGCAAGCTACCAACTTCAAGAATTCTACTGACATGATTAGTGACAATCCAGTCCAATGTGGATTGGTGTGAACTGCTGGAAGAAATATGGGTAGGTCCAGTAACCAGCTGGGAGAGGTGAAACTTTGCAAGAGTGTTATTATATCACCAGAGTTACTACTAGACCAGTCAAGGTTAAAATCACCAAGTAATATAATTTCTTTAATCCCCTTTAGAGAAGACAGGTGGTTGATGATTCCATCCAGGCCAGTTAGTGCCCCCTTTGGAGGATTATAGACACAGACTAGATTTAATTTCTTTTCCCCACCAAAAGTCAGTTCCACATGAAGTATTTTGCAAGAGCTGTGCATTCCACGAAATAGTACTGAGACCTTGATGTGATCTCTGGAGTAGAAAGTAACCCAACCCCACCCCCCTTCGCGAGTAGGGATGATCAAATCTAACTAGGTTGTATCCTGTTAACTTAAGCATAGAATCAGGATGATCAATTATGATCAATATTTTTTCTCAGGCTCAATAATTCACAATAGAAGTGAAGGTACTGGACTTCAGGAGGGCTGATTTTGTCAAAATAGGAGACTGCCTCAGAAATGCACTAGCAAACAGGCAAGAAGGTGGGGTGGAGCAACAATGGGGAAACATCAATCCTGCCATCACAGAGGCAATAAGCCTTTGTGTGAAGCAAATAAACAAATCAAATAAATAAAAAAAAAACACTATGGTTCTCAAAAGAAGTGGCGGGGAAAGTAAGGGAGAAAAAGAAAGCATTCAGGAAGTATAAGGAAACACAGAAGGAGCAGGACAGAGAACTGTACCAGTTAAAACAGAAGGAAGCAGGGAAGGCAGTCAGAATAGCAAAGGCCCAAACTGAGGAAAAGATAGCCAACTCAGTTAAGAAGGGGGATAAAGCCTTTTATAGGTACATTAGGGAGCAAAGAAAGATGAAGGAAGGGATACTGAGGCTGAATAAAGAGGAAGGTGGTTGAGCAAAGCGCGACAGTGAAAAAGCAGGGATACTGAAGGAATATTTCTGCTCAGTATTCACAATGGAAAAGCAGGGGGAGAGACCTAATCCAGTCAATAGAAGCACTCTGGATAGAGGGGTTGATATTAGTCCTTTCACAGAAGAAAGAGTTCTGAAAGAACTCTTAAAACTGAAGGTAGATAAAGCAATGGGGTCTGATGGGATTCACCCCAGAATTCTAAAAGAACTAAGGGAAGAACTAGTAACACCACTGACTACCCCTTTTTAACAAATCATGGTAGGATGGTGTGGTACCTAAGGACTGGAGGAAGGTGGATATGATTCCCCTTCACAAAAATGGAAGCAGGACAGAGGCAGGAAACTACAGACCTATCAGTTTGACCTCAGTGGTAGGGAAAATGATGGAATCATTTCTGAAGGAAAGAATTGTTGAGTACCTAGAGGCCAGTGGGGCACAGGACCCAAGGCAGCATGGATTCACAGCAGGAAGGTCATGTCAAACAAATCTAATTGATTTCTTTGACTGGGTGACCAAAGTAGTAGACCAGGGAGGGACTGTGGACATGGCCTACCTAGACTTTAGCAAGGCTTTAGACACAGTCACACACAAAAGATTAATAAACATATTAGCCAGCCTGGGAGTGGGTCCCAGGGTGGTAGCCTGGGTAAAACACTGGCTGGACAACAGAACACAGTGGGTAATAGTAAATGGAGTCCACAGTGAAGAAAGGAGGGTTACTAGTGGGGTACCGCAGGGTTCAGTACTGGGGCTGGTACTTTTTAATGTCTTTATAAGTGACATTGTGGAAGGGACTAGAGGGGAAGGTATGTCTCTTTGCAGATGACACAAAGATCTGCAACAAGGTTGATACGCAAGGTGAGGTAGAAAGGATGAAAAGGGTCTTGGCAAGGTTGGGAAATGGTCAATGTATGGCTGCTTAGATTCAATGCAAAACAGTGCAAAGTAATGCACCTGGGAAACAAAAACCCAGGGCAAGAGTACACAATGGGGGGTGAGATATTGACAACAACAAAAATGGAAAGGGACTTGGAAGTAGTCATATCAGATGACCTAAAGTTGGGCCAGCAATGTGAGAAGGCAGTAAGTAGGGCTGGGGGGATACTGGGATGCATAGGGAAGTGACATCACCAGTAGAAAACAGAAAGTTGTTGGTCCTCTGTGCAGACAGTTGGTAAGACCACATCTGGAGTACTGTGTACAGTTCTGGAGACCCCATCTCTGCAAAGACATAGACAGGGTGGAGGCTTGTCAGAGAAGGGCAACCAAAATGGTGCAGGGTCTGCACCAGAAGACATATGAAGAAAGACTAAAGAAGCTTAAGATGTATAGCCTCGAGGAAAGGAGGGTGAGGGGGACATGATAGAAACTTTCAAATACCTCAAGGGAATCAACAAAGTCCAAGATGGTAGCACCTTTCAAAAAAAGAGATGAACAAGAACAAGGGGGCGCAATTTGAAGATAGACGGGGGACAGCTCAGAGGTAATGTGAGGAAGTATTTCTTGACAGAGAGGGTTGTAGATGAATGGAACAGCCTTCCTGAGGAGGTCACAGAGTCAAAAACAGTGGGAGAATTCAAGAATACATGGGACAGAAATAAGGCAATTCTAGTGGGGGGTAAGAGGAAGTAGGCTGTTGGTTAAGTAGGATCTGCACTGCAGCTTATCCATTAGGTAGGAAAATTGGCAGACTAGGTGGGCTAAGTGGTCCTTATCTGCCATCAAATTCCATGTTTCTATGTTTCTATGATAAACCCTCACAACTGATGTTTTATATCATTTGTATCAGAGGCTTATCCAAAAACATATTGAGCATGCTCAGAAAAAAAAAAACAACTTAAAATCCTTATACAGTAATTCTGGAACCTGTTCAATATTTGTTCATGAAATCTTTGAAAGGCACTACTTTGACACAGGCCACTTCTACCCTGAAAGTTTCTTTAAAAAAATGCCATAGTGTCTAAGCTGTATGTACAACCACCCAAAAAAAGTGCATTAAATATAGAAAAGAAAACACACTTCCTTAAAAATTGGCACTCTGCATTTCAGAAACTGAACAAAGACCATCACAAAACTTTTCCCATCTTGAGATCTTGCCAGCCAGACCATGCATACAAACTTTGGGGCTACAGGATATCTTCAATGCTGTCAAAGTTATTAAGGTGCAAACATTGGAGTTTAACATTAAACACCTTACTCACCCCTAATTATAACATGCCATTATAAATAAATACTCTTTGCAAAAAACTTCATTAATGCACTAGTTAGGGTTCAAGTTAATGCCAGAAAAGTAGAGAAATGTGGTATTAGGGTTACCAACCCTAACTCCCCATCCCTACCACCGATGCAGCAGAAGGAAAAAACATTAGGGTTTTGGGTCTCTAGAGTCTTAGTGAATAAGTGGTGGGATCTTCCTTGGGATTTTCATCTCTAATGGTCCCCCTCTCCCAGCCTGTAGCCTTCTGTCTAAAGCACAAGGTACTGCTTCAAGCCAGTGCTTCACTGTGCTATAGTTTTCAAAGGTAGAGAAGTGCATCTCATCACATGTTGCAAGCACTATCTGTTGTAGCTTTCTTCACACCTGCGGGCCATGCATGGTGAAAGATCACATTCAACACTGTTTGCTCAGGGAATGGAGCAGGCATGAGGGTTGACAACTCCAAGGATGATCCTACCACTGATTCTCCAAGAATCCAGAAACCTAAAACCTCAGTATTTTCCTTTTGCTTCTTAGGGGAAGGGGGGAGTTTGGGTTGGAAACCCCTAACATCACATATCCCTACTTTTGTGGCATTAATGTGAACCTTAACTGGTGCATTAATAAAGTTTTTTGCAAAGAATTTCCATTCTTTTTAAAATATTGAACTCCTATCCTCATCGGTTCCATCAGGACCTGCATGAACATAAGCAGATACATGCATGAACAAATGCAGATGTACGGGGTCCTTTAGACCCTGCACCAATGGGACACTCTGTCTGCCTATGGAAGTGCAGCTGTGAATGTCAACAATTCAGGGGATTATCTGGTGGGCTGCAGAAGAGCAGGGCCCTTTGGACCCTGCACTTTCATGTGGCTGTAGATAGAAATGCGCAAGGAAAAGAGACCATCTGTTATCCAGTACACAGGGCCCTCTGCCACCCACAGTTGTAGTGATGTGGGGACCTGAGTCGAGAGAAGAGTTGTCTTCATTATATGGTGCCTGGGCCCATATAGGCAACCCTGCAGCTTTTATTCCCTGTCTGGAGGGGTGTCATATGACAGTGCCATTCCCCACCCTCACCCCATCTAACTGGGTCACTGAGCTTGCCCTCAAACTCTGCTCAGTGTCATGGGATCACAAGCATATCTGCTGGGGTCAAGATAGACACTACACACAGAGTTTCTTAATTATAAGTATTTTTTTCTTTTGACCCCAGCTTTTCAAAATAGTCGTTTTATGAATCCTCTTAAAATCATAACATGTGGCTTTTATAGTATATTGACAGAAATGTAATTTTGCACCACAGCTGCACAAACACATCTAGTCCAGGATTTAAAAAAAATGGTAACTGTCATATGTATGAGGTAGTGTGGAAAAATTGCTACAGTATGTTAAAGGTGTGGAGTTAGAATACTGAAAATTAGCAAAATTATGAGTGACCATTGAAATATTAGTGTTCATTCGTAATTTTGGCATTTTACCATATTTGTACACCGAATTTTCAGCATAACCTTCTTACTACCCTACCTCACGAACTCAGTAGGTGAAAATGTTCAAATCCCCACCAAAATGTCATTCTCTGCCGCATGTGTTAGAACCATTTTAGCTAGGATTTGGAGAATGACAGATGTCACATTCATGAGGTGTTGTGAAAAAATGGCTCTGTTGTAAATTTGGGGTCAAAATATGGAAAATTGCCAAAGTAATTAGTGAGAATAGAACATTTTCAATGTACGCACATAACTGTTGTTTGTTTAATTGTTTTAGCCCCAAATTTTCAACATAGCCTTCTTATGACCCCACCTCATGAACAAGGGTAGTGAAAATCTTCAAATCCTACCCAAAAGGTGATGTTGCAAAGTAAAGAAACATACTCAGAGGAATGGGCACAGCATCAGCTTTCTTCATAAGGACACCACGGCATAAGTTTAGTATGTAAACATTTTATTTAAAAAAATGAAATACCATCATACAAACATGTGTGCTTGATGCATTTTGGATAAAAAATTACCCTTTATTAAAAGCTAACACACAAAACTAACTGCCACCATAAATATCCAACAATCCTATGACATCACCAAAACACATTTTAAACTCATTGGTCCAGACCTAACTAGCAGTTAATTAATTAAGGCTCTCAAAATCACTATCGCACAATTCTTACATAATACATTTGTATAAAATCTTTTGATGCATAATCAAAGAACCAACACTAAGGTTGGGGGAAGAGGGAAAGAGGGAAGAGGGGAAATAAAAAATAGTAAAATATTTTAAAATTCTTGTAAACATCTAGACACACAAGCTACTCAAATAAATATCCACATTTCAGCTCAGTGAAAAGATGTTTTCACTGTAGCATATAAGGGATCTCCTCTTTTAATTGCTCTGTGGTGCCCCCCTAGTCTTTGCTTAAGGGGATGTGGTGTTTTACCCACATATAAGGCAGTACAGAAACATTACAATAGATACAGTACATAGATACATAGACAGTGTCGGCAGATAAGGGCCTACGGCCCACCCAGTCTGCCCATTTGAGCTTGTAAGTTTACTTTAAGTTTTCCTAGAAGTCTGTTGCCCCTTAACCCTGACCTCCAGAATTCCTGTATGTCTATCCCATACATTCTTAAATCCCGTGATTGTTTCATCCCCCGCCACTTCCTATGGCAGGGTGTTCCACTTGTCCACCACCCATTCTGTGAAGAAATTCTTTCTCACGTTTCCACTGAATTATTCTCCCTGCAACTTCATCCCATGCCCTCTAATCCTGGAACATCTTTTTAGCTTAAAAATAGTGTCTTCTTGCACCCTGTTCCTCCCTGTAAGATACTTGTATGTCTCTATCATATCCTCTCTCTCCCTCCCTCTCCTCCAGGGAGTACATATTCAATTCCTTCAACCTGTCCTCATAGGACTTGTGATGCAATCCATGTACCATCTTTGTTGCCCTCCTCTGAACCTTCTCTACCCTGTCTATGTCCTTATGTAAGTAGGGTCTCCAGAACTGTACACCATACTCCAGGTGGGGTCTTACTAGTGTCTTGTATAGTGGAATTATGACCTCCCTTTTCCTGCTGGTGATGCCCCTGCCTATGCATCCCAGCATCCTATTTGCTTTACCTGCTGCCTTGTCACACTGTTTCCCTACCTTGAGGTCATCAGAGATGATAACCCCAAGATCCCTTTCCTGTTGGTGCATGCTATATCCTCACCCCCCAACTGATATATTGTGCCAGGGTTTTTGTGCCCAATGTGCATTATACTAACATACTAAAATGCCAGCAGAATAGGCCTAATGGTCTTTCACGTCTGCTCGTTTGGTCAGCCCCCACCCTGGGAGCTGACCTTGCTGCACCCCTCGCCTTCTCTGGCTTCTCCCTTCCCAGTTCCAGATATTCTTGCTGCATTGGATTTTGCTTCCAGAACCCTTACCCTGTACCTGTCCCCCCTGCTCTTGAACCCCTCCACACTCTCTGCCTCCACCAGCCCCCTAGGCAGCGCATTCCATGGATCCACCACCCTCTCAGTGAAGTAGCACCTCCTCCTTTCTCTCCTGAATCTTCCCCCCCTCCAGCTTCCACCCATGCCCTCTAGTGGCCCCCTCCTCCTTCCTTCAAAGCACCCTGATTGTTCCTCCCCTATTTACCCCTTCATGTACCTGAAGACCTCTATCATATCCCCCCGGTCCCTTCTCTCTTCTAATGTGTACATATTTAGCTCTTCGAGCCTCTCCTCATAGGTCCTGTCCCCCAAGCCCCAAATCATTTTGGTTGCCCTCCTCTGGACCCTCTCCAGGAGTTTAATGTCCCTCTTTAAGTGTGGCTTCCAAAACTGCACACAGTACTCGAGGTGCGGCCTCACCAAGCAGTTATACAGAGGGAGTATCACTTCCCTCCACCTGGAGGTGATCCCCCTAGCGATGCATCCCAGCATCCTGTTGGCCTTGGCTGCTGCCTTCCTACAAGTCTCAGAGTTGTTCATCTTGACATCCACCACCACCCCCAGGTCCCTCTCAGCTATTGAGACTTGTAGCATTCCCCCCCCAGGGTGTACACTTGGCCCGGGTTTCTGGCCCCCAGGTTCAGTACCTTGTATTTCCCTGCATTGAACCTCAGCTTCCACTTTCTAGACCATCTTTCCAGAGCCTCCAGGTCCCCCTGTAGGGCCACCCTCCTCTCCTCCCCATCCACCACTGCCCCCAGTTTTGAGTCATCCGCAAAGAGACTCATCTCACTCCTGATACCTTTCCTTATGCCAGAGACATAGGTGTTGAACAGGAGGGACCCAAGGACTAATCCCTGTGGGACCCCACTAATGACCCTCCTTGGGGATGAGACTATCCTACCAACTACGACCCTCTGGGTCCCATCCTGGAGCCAATTGCCTATCCATCTGATTATCTGCTTCCCCACCCCTATTTCTCCCAGCTTATCCAACAGGCCCACTTGAGGAACAGAGTCAAATGCCTTGCTGAAGTCTAGAAAGAGGATGTCCACTGGTCTACCCAGGTCCAAGGCACTTGTCACCCAGTCATAGAACTCCACAAGGTTTGTCTGACACGATTTCCCTGGGATGAATCCATGCTGTCTATTGTCCAGGCACCCTGACTTTTCCAGGTCCCCCCAGCCTCTCCTTGACAATGCCCTCCATCACCTTGCCCACCACGTTCCCTGCCACCTCCCTTGATCCCCCCCTTGTGGATAGGCATTATATGCGCCACCTTCCAGTCCTGGGACACCCAACCTGTCCTCAGAGAGATGGTGAAAAGCTCCGCCAGGGGTTCCACCAGGACATCTGCAAATTCCTTCAGCACTCTGGGATGTAATTTATCTGGTCCCAGTGCTTTCTCCATCTTAAGGGACCTGAGGGCTTCCCTCACTCTCTCTGCTGTGATTTCCACTTCCGCTACTGCTGCTTCCTGCTTAGCCTTCCCCTCTCCTGCCAGTGATGCCTCCCCCTCTCCTCAGACCCGCTGATCGGTAAGGGTCCCCCCCTCCTCAGTATCACTGTCTCCTCCCATGTATGATGCAGCACCCCCATTTTCCTTGGTGAAAACTGAGGTGAAGTACTCATTTAGTACCTCAGCCTGCTCCCCCGGGTCTTGTGCCCATCTCTGCCCTGTTTTAATCCTGCTAATCTGCCCATTCACCCTTCATTTTTCCCCAATGTATCTAAAGAACCCCTTGTTCCCTCTCCTAATTTCCCTGGCCAGGTTCTGCTCCTTCCTTGCCTTAGCCGCCCTCACCACCCTAGTGGACCTTCTAACCATCAGTTCATACTCCCCTCAATCCCTTTCACTCCTTGAGCACTTGAATTGCCTATAGGCTGCCTTCTTTCCCCACACCACCTCCTGTATCTCCCTGGTTCACCAGCAGGGTTTTTGGGCCCTGCCGCATTTTTGTCTTACTCTTGCACAGGTGCTGGTAGCATCCTGCACCCCTCTTCTGATAATTTCCCACCTACTATCAGCGTCCATATCTGACCCAATCCCATCCAAATGCTCCTTAAGGATCCTTCCCATTTCCTTAAAATCCACCCCGCGAAGTCAGTTACCTCTGTCTTTGTGCAGCCTACCCTTCCTAGGTCCAGGCAGAACCAGACCCTGGCATGGTCACTTCCCTCCAACGGGTCCCTTACCTCCAGGCCCCCAATCTGGTCACTGTCTGCCAGGACCACATCCAGTACCCGCGCCTAAAACAGGCATAGAGCTGAAGCGCATGGGTCTGGACTTGCCATTTGGATTAAAATCACTTGCAGTATATTTCTCTGTGTCCTGGAGTGCTCATTACCTTGGCTTTTGTGTGAAGTATTGAGGTTTGCACCTCACGCTGTGAGCACCAGCTCGTAGTGTTGCACTGTTTTTCTGTTGGATTCGACAGTACCCACACCTCCCTGGTCGGTTCCCCCACCTGCTGAGTTAGGAATGCGTCTTGAAAGACATCCAACAACCTCTGTTCCCTGGCCACAGAGGATGTCATGGTCTCCCAGTCTGTTCCTGGCATGTTTAAGTCCCCCAACACCACCACCCTTCCCCTGCCCAGTCTGCAGTGTCTCCCAACATCTGCCACCAGACGTCAATGCGAGGCACAATACATACATGAAAATTCATTTCGAGCTTCTGGAGTAAACAAAACAGGAAAAGGTCAAAAGTGAAAAGAACAAATAAACAGTATTGTCTTTTGTGCATAACATGATTTGGTCATTTACAGCTATACAAGATATATGACTTCATGCACTAAAGCTGTAAACACAACACTATAACAGAAAGTCATTGCTCTTTATTATATTATATTGTGATGGGGCAACTTGAAAGGGAAAGCCTACAGCATAGGAAGGAATGAAAGGAGCAAACATTCATTTGTATAAATTTTCCACCAAGTATGTTAACTGTAGCATTTCAAGAATAAAAGTCTTTTGGGTCAATGATCAACCCCACTGCCTGCAACAAAGTGCTGTTTGGTATTTCTCCTTCTTTATAGGCAGTGGACTAAACAAAACTAAATACATAAAACAATGCAAATAGGAGAAGGAAGACATTTTAGAAATTATTTCCATTCTATTTCAATGAAAGACACATGAAGTTGCCTGGGTTTCAAAGAAAGTGATGATTTGTTGATCATTTGTGCAATAAAGATTGCAATATTTTTCTGGATAAATGAAACTTAAAACATAAAAATGGATTATTTCACTCCCTGGATGCTGCATGTGCTCATAGTGTTAATATTTGGAAGTAAATGTACTTGCCAGAACTGCTTCTTTCATTTGAGTTGTACATTGAGGTGCTGGAACCCAGTGTTGAATATTTTAATTAGATAGATAGATAGATAGATACAGTAGATAGATAGACAAGTAGATAGACAGACAGACACAGATAGAGAGAACAGAGGATCGCCGGCACTTCTTCAACTGACTCCAGCAGCACAACTCCAGCTGCAGCTTCAAAATTCAAGACAGTCCCACTGTTCTCATACAGAGAATGTGGATGAATGGTTTCTCTCACTAAGCATGGCACCCTGGATATTGGAGTGCCCAGAAAAGATATTTCTGGCCATAAAAAAAAAAAAAACACCAGAATATAGCTAAATGGGTCCCTTTAGCCAGGTTTGGGTGTTCGTTTTTTGAAATGACACTATTTTTATGAATTTCCATGTTTTTTTGGCTTAGGGAAAAAAACATGATAGCAACTATCATGACATGAGAAATATTTTTTTGTGCTGTGAGAAGCAAGTGATGAGAAACCAAAAATGGTCTTGTGACATGGAATTTTTTGTGTCATATCAGAACTTTATCCAAAAATCCTACTGAGTGTGCTAAGATCATTTAAAAAAACTTTAAGTCCTTATAACTCTGGAACCATTCAATATTTTTTGACAAAACCTTCCAAAGGCACTATCTTAGTACAGCATGCTTCTGTGCTGAAAGTTTTGAAAAAAAATCCCAATCCATGTAGGCTGTATGTGAGAGCAAAACCAAAAGCCCATGTTACAGTAAGTATAGGAAGAAATTAAGTTACAAGAAAATGGCATATGTGGAACTCAGAAACTGCATAAGCTGCCATTATGAAACTGTCAACATATTTAGACCATGCCTTCTAGAAAATGCATGCAACATTTCAACAAATTTCATTAAACATTGCCAAAGTTAATAAGGTGCAAAGTATGGGGTTTAACATAAATTCTGTCAGTTAACCCTAACTAAACTGGTGCTACTCTGTCAGTATTATATATCTGTCTATCTACAGTACAAGTCACATTGAACTGTTCCTCCAATGAGTTGTTTTAGCATTTCTGACTGAGCTGTATAAGTGTTACTGGAGCCAGCACAAAATCCTGCACAAACTGTTTCTTTAGAGTTAAAACTCAGTCTTTCATTGTATTGTGACTGGAGTACAGATGCATTCCAACTGAGTAGAAAAAACACTTTACAAACATTTCTCTTGAGCTGCTTAAACATGAAAAAACAATGTAATATGAGTTGCCAGTGTATTGCCAACTGTAAAAAACAATGCTAAACCAACTCCTTGGTTGAACAGTTTAATGTTTACTGTTTTCTTATAACTTGGAAAATTGTAATATCTTCTGACAGGATACAGGAAGTGGGGCTTAGGTCTGTAGTCCACAGGAGTAACAAGTGGACTACAGCTGATTGAAACAAATCTACTTTTTGCTGGGCTACAGTGGGGTTGCAATTTGCCACAACTAAATCAACTTACAGTATACCTCCCCTGACACACATAATTATTTAACTTAAATAAATACTTGGGATTGTACCTCGTGGGACTGGAGATATGCACTTCCGGTCTGTGGGTGATAAAAGGGTAGTGCCACAGCGAGTGGTACAAACGCGAGTGGGTGAGTGTTCGGAGATGCACACAGAGACAAACACATTGGTGTGCATGTCTTGCATGTCCTGCAGGGAAGAGGGGACAGGGCAGGCCACACTATAAGGGACAAGGACAAAGTGTGGTAAGTGTAAACTTAAACCAGTCATAGCTGAATATGGAACACACTCAGGATATAGAGTCACTGCTCAATGTAATGAAAGAAAGAGAGAATGTTTTTCAGTGTAAGACATGTCAAACATTCACAGATAAGCCAAATATAATTTCACACGAGAATGGTATGTGCATGACCTGTAGGCAGATTCAACAACTGAGGGAGGATTTAAATAATATACAGAGTATATTATCCAGAAATAATAATAATGAGGCCCTGGTTGAAACTAGAATTCCACCTGTGCAGTCAATGCAGCAGGGGGGCCTAACACAGGAGGAAACTTTTGGGGGGACAAGAAATAAACTTGACACAAATCACTAGAGTGTCAAAAAATAAAAGTAGAAGTGAATTGGAAAGCAGGGAAATAGCCCGACATAACAAATACTCCACTCTAACAGAAGAAAACAGTATGGGAGAGGCAGCAGCTAATATTGGGAGCATGCAACCATCAGACAGTGCTATAGAGGGTGATAAACACATATTAGTCATAGGAGACTCTATATTAAGGAGGGAAGACACTGTAATATGTCAAGGCAAGAAAACTAAAGTAGTTGTAAACTGCTTACCAGGATTTAGAGTACAAGATGTAAAAACAAGACTTCCTAAACTAATGGATATTAGGCCAGGTAACCAGATAGTAGTTATTCATGTGGGGGCTAACAACATTGAAAGGGACCATGAAAAGAACCTGGTGGAAAATATCTTGGATTGTGCACAGCTGGTAAAAAAGGCAGGACATGTATTAATAACATATGGAACATTACCTAGACTAAAGTGTGAAATTGAAAAAAAAAAATCACACTATACAAAGAATAAACATTAGGACAGCAAATAAATGTGCCAAAGGGGGAATAATCTTTATTGGTACCTGGGATGATTTGAAAAAGAAATGCTCTTGCAAAGGACGGCCTGCACCGAAACAAAAATGGGACCACCACACTGGCCACACAAATACAAACTGAATTCAGTAAACATTTAAACAAGTTAAGGGGGGTGGTAAAACGGGCTATGGAAGGCTCAGGAAAAGCACACAGATTGCTAATACAAAAAATAGTTACAACACTCGAAGCAAGAAGATTACAAACAAGACTAAATCACCTCTGAGGTGCATGCTAGCAAATGTTAGAAGCATCCAAAGTAAAAAGGATGAACTGGAAGTGCTGCTTACTCAACAAAATACCATAAACATCATTGTTTTGTTTTTTTATTAGTTGTTTAACCAGGAGTGGCACACTAAGCTGAAAGCTTTATTACAGGTGCGACCTGGGAGCACAGGGAAGTTAAGTGACTTGCTCAGGGTCACACAGTATGCATGTGGAAGCTGTGGGATTCAAACCCAGGTTTGGTCTGCTGGATGTCATCAGATTTGCAGCTCAGAGCCTTAAACCACTGCACTATACTGCCTCCCTAACAGCATTAACAGGTTAACAGAGGGTTAACAGAGACCTGGTGGATTGCCAGGGAGGATTGGGGAAGAGAACTACCTGAACATACACTTCATCATGTGGATAGGACAGATGGGGGGGGTTGCAGCATATATATCAAAAGAACTAAAAAGCATTAACATTTCAAAGAAAATTAGAGAAGTTGGAATACAAACAGAGACTCTATGGATAAGAGCAGAGATAAATAAAAACACATGTATTATACTGGGGATTATTTATAGACCACCTGGTACGAAAGACTAGTTTAGTCAAATAATAAATAAAGAAACAGACAAAGCGTGTGAAATGGGAAAAGTAGTCATAATGGGGGAACTTAACTATGCAGACATTAACTGGGGACAGGTACAGGCCACAAAGCACATCAGTAAATCCTTCCTGGCAAAAACAGACCAGCTAGGGCTAACTCAAAATGTGTAGGAATCCACTAGGGGAGAAAATATATCGGATATTGTACTAACAACCAAAGAACTACTAACACATAAAATTTGCCAGCAGATAAAGTCCTAGAGGTCTATCAAGTCTGCTCGAATGTGCAGCTAGCACCGCTTATTCTGCAGCTGCCCCTCCCTTCCACCCTTCTCCTACATTGAATCTCCCCTTGTCCTGTCCCATCCCCTTTTGAAGCAGTCCACTGTTCTACTGGATACCACTTCTGCAGGTAATGCATTCCATCCAGCTAGTACCCTCGCTGTAAAAAAGTGTCTCCTCATCTCCCTCCTGAACCTTCCTCCCTCCAGACTCATATCATGGCCCCTGGTGTCCCTCCCCTCTCTTACTTTGAACAGCCCCTCTGTACCCACCTTGTTTATTCCTTTCATGTACTTAAAGGTTTCAATCATGTTCCCACTGTCCCTCCTCTCCTCCAACGAGTACATGTTCAATTCCCTCAGTCTCCTCTCATATGATAAGTCCCCCAGCCCCTTGATCATCTTTGTCACCCTGCACTGCACCCCCCTCCAGTAACTTAATGTCCCTCTTCAGATACAGGTGCCAGTACTGAGCGCAGTACTCCAGGTGCGCTCTAACCAATGACCTATATAGTGGCAGAATCACCTCCTCCCTTCTCGACAATATACCCCTTGCAATGCAACCCAGCATTTCGTCAGCCTTTGCAGCTGCCTTCCTACATTGTGCTGAGTTGTTCATTGACCTTGTAATGAGCACCTCTAGATCCTTCTCCTCCTCCTCTGTCTGGGCTAGCTGCACTCCTCCCAGCTGGTGACTCCTCCTTGGGTTCTTCATCCCAAAATGCAGCACCTTGCACTTTTTGGCATTAAACCCCAGTTGCCAGGTGTCTGAGCAGGTTTCAAGCTTTGCCACATCATTATGTAACCCCTGCCATCCCCCTAGGTTATCCACCACCACTCCTACCTTGGTATCATCAGCAAAAAAACTGATCTTGCTCTTGAGGTCCAATGATATGTCTGCAATGAATATCCTAAACAACACTGGTCCCAACACCGAGCCCTGTGGAACGCCACTTATCAGTACCCTTGGGTGTGAGCACTCCCCACCCACTAGTACCCTCTGTTGCCTTCCCTAAAGCAAGTTCCCTACCCATTTCACTAGCTTTGCACCTGCCCCTGTGCCTTCTGACTTACTTCCCAGCCTTCCATATGGCACCGAGTCGAATGCCTTACTGAAGTCCAGATACAGGACATCCACTGCATGGCCTCTGTCCAGTTGCCTAGTTACCCAGTCATAGAACTCCACCAGGTTGGTTTGGCAGGATCTGCCATGTATGAAGCCATGCTGTCTGCTGTCCTGTAGTCCTTTGGCCTCTAGGAGGGCCACCAGATTAGTAAGTGCACAGTAGAACCACTCTTGGATAATGGTGACCATAATAGTGTACTTTTTTTTACTGTTAAAGAATACATCCCCATAATAAAGGGATACAGGGAAGTCTATAATTTCAAAACAGCTAATACTGATAGCATATGGATAGAACTTAAAAGGTTGGACTGGGAAAACATATTAGCAGATAAATCCGTAAATGAGATGTGGGAGAACTTTAAATATCACATAAGAGAAACGTGATAAAAATATTAAAAAAGTTAAAAAATATAACTCTAGAGGCATCAAATCAAAATAGTTCAACAAAGTAATAAAGAAACTGATTAAAAAAACAAAGGTTATAAGAGAAACACAAAGCAGTTGGAATGCAGGGACTTTGGGAGGAATTTAAATTGGCACAGAGCAAATGTAAAAAAATTTATTAAGAAAAGTAAACAAGAATGGAAAAAAACTAGCAGGGTCAGCAAACAAAGACAATGTGTGAATTCTATGGCTGTTAACTCTCTACATAAAGCTAACACCAGTCTTTGTTCAATCACAACTGGGAATAAAATAATAAATGATCCAGAATAAATGCCTAATATGTTCAATAAATATTTTGGATCCATTTTCTCACAAAAACCTAAAAAAGCAAATAAAGATGAAAACTTCAGAACTTTGTATTGATATTACAGAAAAAATAATTGTGGATAAAATAAAGGGACTAACAACATACATTCTGCAGGGCAGACAATATATCAAATGCCATACTCAAATTGCTCTCCCACAATGGTGGCTAGAGCACCAAAAATAATTTTTATAAAATCATTAACTGAATGCACAGTACCATTGGACTGGCTAACTGCCAGTGTAGTGCTAATATATAAGAAGGGAGACAGAGCAGACCACACAAACTATAGACCCATAAGCCTAATACTGTATATGTTCTGGGAAAACTAATTAAAGATTATATAAACACCCACCTAGAGACCACTGGCCAGGTGGGCAAGAATCAGCATGGGTTCTATGTGGGGAGATCCTGTGTTACAAATCTGTTATGCTTTTAGGAAAACATATCTTTGGCATTGGATGGAGGGAAGCCCGATTGACTGTATCTACTTGGATTTCACCAAGGCCTTTGATAAAGTACCTCATGACAAAATCATTAAATGTTTACAAAACAAAAACATTAAGGAACAAATTATAGGATGGGTGAATGTGTAGCTGAGGCAGAGAACCCAGAGGGTTAGCATAAATGGGTACCTGTCGGAGGCTGTACCGATGACTAGTGGAGTGCTGTGGGGTCAGTGCTGGGCCCGGTGCTGTTTAGGATATTTATGGATAATATGGGTGATAATTCATTGAACTGGATAAGTAAATATGCAGATGACACATAATTGGCCAGCATTGCTACAAATAGAGAAAATGTTGATTTAATCCAAAGGGATCTAAATAATATTCAAGACCGGGTAGAAAAAAAGGGGTATGAGTGTTAACTCGGATAAATGTTGCATCATACACCTTGGAAAAAGAAATAATAAACATAATTGGATAAGCGGATCACCTTTAAAGTAGGTCTTTTGACCTTCAAAGCCCTGCACGGACTCGGCCTCGACTACTTGAAAGAGCTTCTGATTCCTTACAGCCCCGTACGACAGCTCCGTTCAGCTGACGAGGGGTTGCTAGAGGTTCCGAGTGTTATATTGAAGTCTTCTGGGGCCAGGGCATTCGTGTTTGCAGCCCCAACCCTCTGGAACTCTCTGCCTCACTGGCTTAGGGAATGCATGACCGTGGAATCCTTTAAGCAGGATTTTAAGACTTTTTTGTGGAGCAAGGCTTTTATAAATTGATTCTGCTGTGAATGCTGATTTTATATGTATATTTTGATTCTAAGATTCATTTGTACAACGCCTTGGTGCTTGAAAGGCACTTAATAAATAAAGTTTATTATTTATTATTATTATTATTATAATTATACTCTAAATGGTCAAAATCTAAGAAAATCAGAAGAGGAAAGGGATCTTGGAATCATCATAAATAATAAACTAATCTTTGCAGCACACTATAATAATCAAATAACTAAAGAAAATAAAGTAATGTGGGCCATAAAAAGAAACTTCAGGAGTAGAAGTGAGGCAGTGGTTATGATTAGACCATTATTGGATTATGGCAGTCAGGTGCAGGGGCCCATATCAAGGGGTGGGGTAATTGCCTTGGAGCGGGTGCAAAGGCAGGCCACAAAAATTGTGTATTAAAATAAGAATGGCTCCATATGGGGAGAGATTGGACAGCTTAAGGCTAATGTCACAGGAGACCAGGAGAGTGAGAGAAGACCTACTTATGTGTTATGATACAATGCATAATGAGAATTTAATAAATGAATTAAACCTGACCTTTAAAAGTCCAGAAATCAGTACCAGAGGACATCCCTTACAGTTTAGAGGTAAAAAATTTAATACAGACAACAGAAAGTTTTTTTTTTACACAAATGATGGTGGGGCCATGGAATGGGCTACCTATAGAGATGGTGGCTAGCAATACAAAGGCATAGTTTAAGAGAAGGTTGGATAAACACATACTAGAAGGAAATAGTATAGCACATTATGGGTGGGTAAATGGATAGGAGCAAATAATGGGCTGAGCAAGGTCTTCTTAGCTCCTCTAACCTTAGTCGGAACCTTAGTATGTGACTTGTAATCAATCTATCTATCTATCTATCTATCTATCTATCTATCTATCTATCTATCTATCTATCTTTCTGTCTATCTATCTATAAAATCTATATATATGGATTTTCATCTTTTTTATATCCACTTGGTTGCTGCAGCTATTGTTTTCTTTTTTTCAAATTGAATAAACTTTATTAAGAACCAGGAAGGAAGTAAACAGAAACAGGTCATAACAAATACTGGAGGTACAATGTAGAAAGAAAAATGAATAGTAACCAGGTCCAGGAACATACAATTTGCATAGGAAATACAACCCAAGTACCCAAACCACCCTTATACAAAAGTGGGAACAAAGAGGAAGGAGAGAACTACAGACCAGTCAGCCTCACCTCGGTAGTGGGAAAGATCATGGAAGCACTACTGAAGGAGAGACTGGTGGAACATCTGGTTATCAATGGACTACAGGACCCAAGGCGGCATGATTTCACCAGGGGGAGGTCATGTCAGACCAACCTCATAGAATTTTTTGACTGGTTGACTAGGAAGGTGGATCAGGGGAGGGCAGTGGACATGGCCTATCTGGACTTCAGCAAGGCCTTAGACACTGTGCCACATAGAAGACTATTATACAAACTGGGGAATATGGGTGTGGGCAGGACAGTAGTACAGTGGGTAGGTAACTGGCTGGAGGCAGGACACAGAAGGTGGTGGTAAATGGCTGTCATTCCACAGAGGGAAGAGTGACCAGTGGGGTACCACAGGGATCAGCGTTGGGACCGGTTCTATTCAACATCTTCATCAGTGACATTGTGCAGGACCTAGAAGGCAGAATTTCACTGTTTGCTGATGACACAAAGCTCTGTAACAGAGTAGACACACCAGAGGGAGTAAACAGAATGAGAAGGGACCTGTAGAAACTTGAAGAATGGTCAGGGGTTTGGCAGTTGAAATTCAATGCAAAGAAGTGCAAGATAATGCATATGGGGCACAAAAACCCTGGCACAATATATCAGTTGAGGGGTGAGGACATAGCATGCACCAAGCAGGAAAGGGATCTTGGGGTTATCATCTCTGACGACCTCAAGGTAGGAAACAGTGTGACAAGGCAGCAGGTAAAGCAAATAGGATGCTGGGATGCATAGGCAGGGGCATCACCAGCAGGAAAAGGGAGGTCATAATTCCACTATACAAGACACTAGGGAGGCCCCACCTGGAGTACAGTGTACAGTTCTGGAGACCTTACTTACATAAGGACATAGACAGGGTAGAGAAGGTTCAGAGGAGGGCAACAAAGATGGTACATGGATTGCATCACAAGTCCTGTGAGGACAGGTTGAAAGAATTGAATATGTACTCCCTGGAGGAGAGGAGGGAGAGAGGGGATGTGATAGAGACATACAAGTATCTTACAGGGAGGAACAGGGTTCAGGAATACTCTGTTTTTAAGAGAAAAAGATGTTGCAGGACTAGAAGGCATGGGATGAAGTTGCAGGGAAGACAATTCAGAGGAAACGTGAGGAAGAATTTCTTCACAGAATGGGTGGTGGACAAGTGGAACACCCTGCCAGAGGAAGTGGTGGGGGCTGAAACAATCATGGGATTTCAGAATGCATTGGATAGACATAAGGGAATTCTGGAGGTCAGGGTTAAGGGGCGACAGACTTCTAGGAAAGCATAAAGAAAACTTACGAGCTCAAATGGGTAGGCTGGGTGGGCCGTAGGCCCTTATCTGCTGACACTGTCTATATATCTATGTATCTATGTGCCCTCCTATGTCCCCCCACCACACCACCAGAGATTAACAAAATAACATGTTAAAAGAACATGGATCAGAACACCCAGCTTAAAAGACCCACATTACTAAGAAGGTATTATTGGAAACACTAACTTACTCTCATACTGTTAATAAGACATATTGTGGTTCCCAGATGTGTTGATATCTGTGTAGTTTACCAGACATACTAGCTATACGGCACTCAGATTGCAAGGCAAACAATATCTCCCTATACCATTCAAGAAATGGAAATGAGCACTGGTCAAGCCAATGCCAAAGAATGACCTTTTACGCACATGCCAAAATTAAGACCAAATGTGGCCTCTGGTTGCCAATCAGTGTGCCATTGTATTCGCCCAGGATACAAATCTCAGTGAAGAATGCATCAGATAACAACAACAGGGAGTCCAGGCGTGTTTGAATTGAGTTCAAAAAGGGGACCACTTTCTTACAGGACCACACATTGTGAAGTAAGGTACCAGGTTCCTTACCACATCTGGAACAAAAATCTGTGGGTAATCTACCCATTTTTTGCAATTTATCTGGGGTATAATAAAGATTGTGGATGATCTGGAATTGCATGAATCAATACCTATCCCACTTTATATATTTTTATAAGTGATTCCATATGGCAGGCCAATTTCTTGTGGAGTTGGTGACCGGAAGATCCTGATCCAAATAATAGAACCTGAGACCCTCATTGGCAGCCAGATGCTCCTGCAAGGGCCGATAATAAAATGAGATATGGTGAGAGGTAGGGGCATTATGAAGGAGAAGAAAAACAAAATCACCTAGAAGTCTAGACCATGGGCCATTACCAAAAAATTGTAGAAGCATATGGGACAATTGAAAGAAGTGAAAACAGGAAGAAGGGGGCCAATGGCATAGGGTGCTGGCCTCCTGAAAGGATAATAACCTCTAATGAATAAGGTCTCCAGCTGTGTCCACTCCCATACTAGGCCAAAACCTTCTAGACAGTATCTGTCCCGCTATTCAAAAATTAGAATTCCCATACAAGTGTTGAGGTGTATCTTTGTACAGCAAGATTTTTACTAGAGCACATAGTTGGGAGTAGACATAGAGGGAGGCTTCCATGGGAGTGCCCCGTAGTGATCGAGGGAGTTTCTTCCTAGACAGGTAAGGGAGTGACTGAATATCTAGGGCATTATGAGAGCACAAGGAATGTTCTATGTCCAACCAATATGGAACATGTAGTTCCAAGAGGTCTCCCCCTGAAGGTTTCAACCAGTAAGAAAATCTAGTAAGATGCATGACCAAATAATATAAATGAAATTGGGAGCTTGTAGGCCTCTGTATTATTTGGCACACATCAATCTGGAGTAGGCCCGATGGGCCATCTTGCCCTGCCACAAAAAGGAATTAAGAATTCTATGCACTTGAGTAAACCATGACTGCGGTAGGGCACAATTAAACATCTGCAAGGGGTACAATAACTGAGGTAAAACATTCATATTTATAATATTCAAGTGGCCCCACAAGGAGATAGGTAGCAAAGACCAATGATCTAAATCTGTTTTAATATGGGTCACCATTGAATCAAGATGAAATTGTTTTTTTTTAAGTTAATAGCTTTATTAATTTTCAGAGCATAAACATAAACATACAAAAGCAAGTACATATTGCAGGTTCATGATAGAGTACAGATAATACTTACAGGCACTCAGGTAAGGGAAAAACATTGCATACTGTCAAATAACAAAAAAAGTATATATAACTGAACTGCACCTACCAGGAGTATGGCGTGCCACCTGTAATAGGAGCAATATGCAGAGCCTGGCTTCACTGTCTTGCTGTAGTGAACTCCCTTAGCCTGCACACAAAAACAAAAACACAACACAAAGATCCAGGCAACTATCATCAAAGTAGCAGACAGATCTAAACAATGATTACAAAGCTTAATGGATGATCAGTATCTATAGATACTGGACCGGGACCACTAATAACAGCCTTGCAGTATACCATGGCCCGGATATTCAAACTGTGCCAGGCTGTGGCACAAGCCTGGGCACAGCTCAACTTTGTTGCGTAGGGGTGTGGCCTGGGCGATATTCAATGGAGCTGCGCTATGGCGCAGCAGCTTTGAATATCGCACCCTGGCCACCCCAACTGTGCATGGCGCAGTGGCACTGCGCCAGCGCAAGTGGCCAGAGTGGAGCATGGAGATGCGCTAGCGCAAGTGCCATTGCACCATGCACAGCACCTGTGATATTCAAAAGGGGACATGCAAATGGGGCCATAATTTATGCAAGGCGCACAGGGGACCATTTGCATCTCATTACAGCCCCATTTGCATGCCATTAGCATGCAGGTGCGACGATCCCCGATGACTTGCGCCTGGCACCTTGCCAGGCAGCAGCCATCGGGGACTGACGCCCCCTACAGCCTGATCGTGGGCATTCATGTAAAAGAAAAAAACCTCTGTCCAATATCCCTGGTGGTCCAGTGGACCGATCGCCGCATGATCGCGGGCATCTGTAACACATAACATACCCCTATCACCCTGGTGGTCTAGTGTACCCCTCACCACCACGCCAGTTGATCCCCACCGTCCGCTCCCCCAGTCAGCGGTTGGCGGCAGCGCCACCCGCCTGCCGCCCGCCCGACTGCCAACTCAATGGGGCTGCACACCCATTGGTTAACAGCGTGAGCCAATGGGCGTGCAACTCATACCGGACTCTCAGTCAGATATGGGTGAATCATTCCATATCTGGACTAGTAATATATTGTGAGTACTGCCATTGGCTCATGCTGTGATAATGAGCGCGCCCCACCGGCATCATCGGCGGCGGCGGGTGCGCAGGCGGGTGGGGTGCTCACCTGCCAGCTGGCCGGGGGCTGGGCGGTGGGGCTCAGTGGGCGGGTGGGGAGGTACACTAGACCACCAGGGTAGTAGGGGTATGTTACGTGTTACAGATGCCCACGATTGGGCAGAGATCGGTCCACTGGACCACCAGGGATATTGGACGTGGGGGATACTATACCGATGTCTGCGATTGGGCACATAGAGGTCCACTGGACCACCAGGATATTGGACAGGGAGATTTCGCTCCAGGGATGCCCGTGATGGGGCATGGGGGGGTGCCGCCAGGTGTGGCAGAAACTCAGGTGGCCACCCACAGGTGGCAGCTGCCGTGTTGCGCCCTGCAATTCGGCAGCTCACCTGTGGGTGGCCATCACTTGTTCCTTTTTTTTTTGGCTTAACTTTGTGCAGGCGCAGGTAGGGGTTGCGCTTGCATGACTCTGCACATCCAGGGCTGAATATCGGGCTGTGCAGGTTATGCATGGGCACGCCCCCCCCACCTGTGCCTGCATACATTACTGATGCGCTCTGGCGCATCGGGATTTATGCGGCGCACTTTTCCCTTTTGAATATCGCGCCGGGGCGCATCAGTGGGTTGCGCCATGCGCAACCCTTTTGAATATCTGGGCCCATAGGTCTAACTGATTTTTATCACCAAATACCTGTTCTAGATTTTAAATACTCAAGGAAAGGGCTCCAGCACAGATGGTACTTTAGGAGGCTATTTGAAAAGATATGAGACAGATGATCTAGGGAGGCCATTGTTGAGAGGGTATTCAGAAGCTCTGTTATTGAGGGAATATGAGTGGTTCTCCATCTGCACATTAGGGAATATGTGTGGTTCTCCATCTGCACATTATGAGTCTCTTTATTTGGACACTAAGAAGGGAAATGTATCTGCTTTTACTGGGTTTAAGCTGGGGAAGCAGGATGGGAATGCCCAAAATCTGGAGTTTGGGGCCGAATGGGATCCTGAGACCTAGGACACATGAGGCTAGATCACAGGCAGTTTGCCAGAAAGGGGCTATAAGAGGGCAGTCCCAAAGTATGTGCTTCAGATCCCCCTCTTGGGCCAGACACCTCCAGTACAGATCATTTTCCAAAAGTGTGTTTCTGTATAGGAAAGCAGGCATCCTGTACCAGTGATGGAGGATCTTATTTTGAATAAGTTTGCTTTTGGTGTCAGGGTATGCCAGATGTGCCTGTCTCCAGCAGTGCACCCATTGTTGATCTGAAATAGAGATTTACAAGGCTCTCTCCCACTTAGCCTTAGAATTTGCAGATTGCAAAGAGAAAGTGTTCTGTAATGCTGCATAGACCTTACTTGCCTGCCCTCTAGGAAGAGTCAGCCAGTATGTTAAGGACTTGGCAAGATTTATTGAAGGGGTTTTTCTCAGGTAAGCCTGAACCGAACTCCGCAATTGCAGGTACTACCAGAAATCTGACTGGGAGATCACAGTTCCCTGGGTCAAATCCTGGAATGATTTTAAGCAACTGCCATTTGCAATCAGTAGATCACCCACTGTGATGATACCCTCCTTTACCCAGTGGGGCCAGGAGATGGATTTGTGATCTATCTGAATGTCAGCATTATCTCAGAGAGGGGTCATACTAGTGGGTAGTGGAGCTTGTTGTAGTTGCTTCTGTGCCTTGAACCAGTATTTAACTGAAGAGACAATAGTAGGGTGAGACTTTATTTCCCGAGGGAGACTATTGTACAACATAAGAGGAAGGTGGGGAACCTTAGAGACTGACCTTTCAATTTATAACCACTGTAGAGTGTCACGTGTTGGGATGTGGAACCACTGCAATATCAGTGTAATGAAATAAGCCCATTTGTACCCCTCCAGCCTGGCTAGGGACCAATCCACCATCTTCCAATGTGATCACAGCTTGTTTCTGCTATATCTGGGTTTCTTCTGGTCTTATAAGAATGTACCAAACATGGTGTCTTTCAGCGTGTACCATTTGGGGGAAGCTCCAGAGCTATGTGAGAGATAGCGTATAGCAGTTTAGGTGCTGAAATCATTTTAATTACAGAGATTTTCCCAGGCAAGGTAAGATGCAGGGCTTGACACCTTTCCAGCTCAGTCTTAAGCTCTGCAATCAAGGTTAAGATCCCACATTTTTGTTAGATCCAGGACTATATGGATCCCTAGGTACATAATTTCTGAGGGGGACCAGTGCAAGCCATAGGGTGAGACCAGTGATGGGGTACAGGACACATTAAGAAGGAGCACTTCAATTTTGGATTGATTCTCCTTCAGCCCAGATATTGCTGTGAATTAAGACAGTAGGGTAAGTGGGGGAGTGAAGATCCCAGGATGTCTAGTGGGACTAGCAGGTTGTCTGCATATATAAGGGTAGCAAACCTTTGGTTATCCACTGGGATGAACTGTATAGCATATGTTGCCTATTGGCAGTGGCCAAGGGTTCTACAGCAATAACAAACAGAAGGGGGAAGGGGTCAGCCCTGGTGTGTTCCTCTACCTAAGGGGAAGGGATTGGAAAGGACAACATTAGTCAAAAGTTTTGCCAGTGGGTGATAGTGTAGTGCCTTAATCCAGCCAATAAAATGGCCCCCAAACCCCAAGTGGAGAAAAACTTGTAGCAGATAATCCAACTCCAGGGAGTCGAAGGCCTTCTCAAAATCTATGGCCACCAATGGAGTGGGTAGAGATTTGGCTATTTATAACAAGTTAATCAATGAGCAGATATGGTCTCTGCTATACCTGCAGGGGACAAAGGCCACCCATGAGGGGTGTAGAATGCAGGAGAGAAGCAGGCTCAGCCTGATAGGGAGGATTTTAGCAAATAACTTACTATCAACATTCATCAAGGATATTGGGCGGTAGCTGTTGGGCAAAGTAGGGTCCTTCCCTTTCTCAGGGAAATCTGTTATTACAGCTTCCCAGAGGGTTGGAGGGAAAAAGCCTTGTATCAGGACATCGTTGCACAGGGAGCTTAGCAGGGGGGATATTATGGTAGATATGATTTGCCAGAGCTCCATGGGATACCCATCTACCCCAGGGGCTTTCCCTGTGTACATGGATTTAAGAGCCAACTCCACCTCCGAAGCAGTGATGGAGGCTTCTAAACACTCCACCTTGTGCTTCTCAAGCCAGGGAAGGTCCTGGGAAGACAGGAAGTCTTGTGTTCGGGAGTCTAGAAGAAGCATAAAACTCAGCTTAATAATGTTTAAGTATGTTATTAATGTCCAATGGGTTTGTTTGTGACTTCCCCTGGGGGCCCCTTAACCCAGCTATATGTCGTTCCACCTGTTGCTTCCTCAGCCTATAGGCTAAAAGTTCCCCCTTTCTCCCCCTCTCCCAAAATGTATGTTTTAGATGCAGGATGGACACCTCTGCTCTCCTAGACAGGAGGTCATTGATTTCCATCCTGAGCTTAATTATGTTGCAACCCAGAGGGGAGTGTGTACAAATAGGTAGGTGAGATTTTAGCTTCTTGTTCAGCTTGTTGCAGCTGACTTTCCAGAGAGGACAGAAGTTGCTCACGCTTTCTGTGCGATTTGGAAGCATAGCCCATAATCCCCTCCTGAAGGGTGGCTTTAAGAGCCTCCCACGTGTTCCCTAGGCTAGTGTCCAAGACTGGATTTTCCGCAAGGAACTGGGAAACCTCCACCATGAGCCACGGCTTGAAGTCCGGATCATGAAGAAACAGGGGGTCCAGCCCCCCACACAGAGGGAGATAGGGTGGGGGTTCCCATAATAAATGGAAGTGGACAGGAGAGTGGTCCAAAATGATTGTGGGAGTGTGTATCGTTGAGTCTATAGCCTTCTGTGCAATGTGAGTAGAGATCAACCAGTAGTCAATTTGACTAAAAGTGCCATGCACAGGGGAGTGGAATGTATAATCACTATCCCTGGGATGTAGTATGCACCAGATATCATTTCGCCCAGCATCCAGAATTAGCTGCTGCAGTGAAAGGCAAGCTTTACATAGAAAAATAGAAGTTGACAGCAGATGAGGACCGCGAGGCCCATCCAGTCTGCCCATTTCTTTTTCTGCCTTATAAATGTGCCATCAGCCTTTGCTCTGTCAATGGCCTATCTATTCATACACATCTGTATTGCTCCCTTATGCCTATTCCATGCCTGTTTGAAGCCCTGCACTGTATTCATATCCACCACTTCCTGAGGTAGGCCATTCCATGCATCCACCACCCTTTTTGTGAAAAAGAACTTCCTCACATTACCCCTTAATTGGCCTCCCTCTAATCTCATGCTGTGTCCTCTTGTCCTGCTATTTTACTTATACTGAAACATGTTAGGCTCTTTCACCTTGTTAAAGGGTACCTAAACAAGCAGTTTTTTAAAACTGCAAACTCCAAAATCTGGCTTCATAGCAAGGTAAAGTAAAGGCTGCTGTTTACGTTTTTGCTAAAACTGCATTTATGTAAATAACATAAATGGAGTTTCTTAGCTTTTGAAAAATGTAAACATCAGCCTTTCATTTTCAAAAAACAGCCTTAATTTCTCCCTAAGATGTCTGCCAAGTGTGTTAAGTGATTAGTCATGATGACATCATCAGAGCCAGAGGTAGAGACCCACATAGCTCTCTATAGTGCTAACTAGTTCTTCTTTCCCTCTTTGATTTGAATTTTTGTACCAGAATGATCAACACCTTGTGCTAACTCATAGATAATTTTGATCAGTAGATGTTATGCTATGAAATTGTTCATTTTGTGTACTTTAACTTGCTGAAAATGTTTTGCAATCCAGCTAACTTTCTCTTTAGCAAACAGCAGTGCAGTACAAGACTTCGAATACCCGATGATCTAGTGGTTATGATATGCCCTGAATTTTTGATTTGTTAACCAGGAGAGACACACTAAGCTGAAACCTTGTTTACAGGTGTAGCCTGTGAGCACAAGAAAGTTAAGTGACTTACTCAGGATCACACAGCAAAGTACTGGTCTGGTCCAATTCCAAAGCTCATGCTTACTTGTTAATCCACAAATAAGGCTTTCTTTTTCTGTGTGAACCCCCTGCACCTAGCCTGCCTTCTGGTGAACACCCTGCCATCCATACCCTGTCCTTAGTACTGCCTGGGGCTGCATATGAGCCTATGGTCTCATGATGAGAATTATCACACCTTGGACTGTTTCTTGTACCTCAGAGGGTTGTGCACACGTATGCTTCATCAGCTGGCACTTTTAAAAAAATGCCTCCCAAATCACTCTCCAGTCCAGATTCTCAATGTTTGACTTCTCCCACAGTAAACATTGAGTGTATCACCACCCTTCTGCGCAGTGAAGGTAGTATGTACAGTTCACCTGTTGTGTTTTTTTCCTGCCTCATTAATCAACAACTAGGGCTTCTTGGAGGGCCAAGCAATAAGCAACAGGACCCACCAGAAAAACTGCTGTTCATGTCCTCATAAGGGCTGCTTTTACTATGGATAACAACATTATTAGCAGGAGAGGCATACTAATGCATTAACCAAATCCACCTGACTTCCAGTGTCAGTCTACTCCTTTACCTGTGATCTGCAGAACCCTGCAAGACAGTTCCCAGTAATTCTACTCCAGTACTTTTCTGTGCTCTACTCCACAACGTGAGTTAGCTGGCTACCACCCTTCCAAATCTAGAGTGAGCTATATACAGCTCCCTCAATACTATCCTAACAAATGTCAACATCCATCCCCCCACACGAGGGTAATGTCCCTACACTTAATTCAAGTAACAGTTTAGGTGTAGCCCTGCCACTCTGAGTATTTGTCATCGCTGGCTGCTCTTATCCACATTCAGGTAGTGATCACAATGCTGGCAACTCCAAATTTCAGATCTCACAGTGATCTGCTCAATGCCCTCCTTCCTGTCTTTCCCTAAACTGAATATAGCTGTACCCTGCTGGAATGGCATCTTCAGTCCCTCTCTGGCATTCATTCTTCTCACCTGCTCCCCACACCAAAAACTGGTAAGCTCACTATTCTTCCGCATCATGAATGTGGTTAGTACAGTCTCCCATGTTATTTTTACATATTAATAATAAACATGATCTTCTGGTAAGCCAGGCTGATAGCAGCAGGGCACAAGTGGAAAAACAGGCTTTCCTACACATGTAAGATCTAAGCCACCTATGATTAGGCAGTATTAAATGTGCATAATGATGCGCACACCCATTATTTAATAGTGCCTAATCAAAGGTAGCCTAGATCTTTTAATGATAAGAAAGACCATCATTCCCCTTGTTCACAGCTGCTATCAGCCTGATTTACTGGAAAAATTTGTTTATTTTCAATATGTCAAACAAATGGGGACTGTACTACTTGCATTCATGATGCAGAAGGATGATGAGTTCACCAGTTTTTGGTGTGAGGAGGAGTAGTGAAGAATGAATACCAGAGAGGGACTGAGAAGGCCACTCCTGCAAGGTAATGTTGTATGCAAGGAAGGGGGAAGTTGGATGAGGAGAAATATAAGCAGATCACTGTGAGAAATATGATGTGGGGCTGCCAGCATCATGATCACTACCTGACCCCATTGTTCTGGCCAACATTCCCCTTCCCATAAAACCAGTTCATGCAATTGTCCAAGGCTGTATGTGGTCATTAATTGGTGAAATGGTTGCCACTACACGTTCAGACACTTCACTAACAGTCTAGCATTGCTTGTAAAGCACTTTGGGATACAATGCGTATGAAAAGCACTATATAAATGCTGTTTCTTCTTATTATTATTAGTTCCCATGGAAAAAGGAGACAAGAAAAGAATATTTTTGATTTCGGAGAAAGTATGAACTCTAACATTGGACTACACAAGAACTTTGCTACAAACGAGTGGTGGATCTAGGGGGTAGTGAAGTGTGCAGCTGCAAACCCTCCCCCCACCACACACACATTGTAATGTACATGCTTGCTGCTGCTGCATTTCACTTTGTTGAAAAATTCTGATTTATTGATTGTACAAATGTTTACTTTCAAAACTATGGATTACATTTGTAGGTTCTGTCAAAAATGTACTAGAAAAGAAAAATAGCAGAAAATATAAAGGTTTAATAAACATTTTAAAAAGTGCATATCAAGTATGCACACCACCCCAGGACCCCCATTGTAGCATCCTGGTTCCACCATAACCACTAGACCACCAGGTTATTCAAGATTTGTGCTGCACTGTGGTTTGCCACAGAGAAAATCGGTTTGATTAAAACACAATTTCAGCACATTAAAGTAAACAAACTGAACAGAACCATAGCCTAGTATGTGTATTGATCTAAATAATGCACATTATTTTGACCATTTTGATGAAACAATTCTATACAAAGGGAAAAAAGAAATAGTTAGCATTATAGAGAGCCATATAGCTCTCTGACTTTGGCTCCAATGATGTAATCACTTAACACATTTGGCGGCCATTTTAGGAAGCAGGTAAGGCAGTTTTTTTTCAAATTGGAAGGCTGATTTTACAATTTTCAAATGCTTTGGAACTGCATTTAGGTAAATGATATAAATGTAGTTTCAGCATTAATGAATTTAGCAGCCTTTCCTTTAGTCCCTTATGAAGTCAGATATTTGAATAGTTTGTTGTCAAAATGTTATTTAGGTATCCTTTAATGCCCTTAAGGTGTTTGAATATTTCGATCATATTACCTCTCTCCCTCCTTTGCTCTAGGGTATACATATTGAGCTCCGTTAATCTGTCCTCATATGTTTTCTGATGCAGTCCCTGCACCATTTTGGTTGCCCTTCTCTAGACTTCCTCAATTTGGTTAATGTCCTTGTGAAGGTGTGGCCTCCAGTACTGCACGGAGTACTCCAGATGGGGCCTAACCAGTGTCTTGTAAAGAGGGATTATTACCTCCCTCTTCCAATTTGTGATACCCCTACTAATACACCCTAACATCTCCCTAGCCTTACCTACTGCTTTAGTGGTCTGCTTGGATGATTTCAGGTCATTGGTTATGATGATGCCCAAGTCTCTTTCATCATTTGTGACTGCCAGCAATTCCCCTCCCAGCCTATAGGTGGCTTCAGGATTTTTCTTCCCTATGTGCATGATCTTGCATTTCTTTGCATTAAACCCCAGTTGCCACTCTTCAGACCATTTTATTAGTTTATCCAGATCTCTTCTCATTCTGCCCACCCCATTCGGATCATCTACTCTGTTGCAGATCTTGGTGTCATCTGCAAACAGACAAACCTTACCCTCCAGTCCATCTGCAATGTCACTGATCAAGATATTGAAGAGGACTGATCCCTGAGGTACCCCACTTGTGACTTGCACATCTTCTGACTGTATACCATTTACCACCACTCTCTGTTTTCTGCCTGTCAACCAGTTTGCCACCCAGTCGACCAACTTCTGACCCACCCCAAGCCTACCCTGCTTATTAAACAATCTTCTATGTGGAACAGTATCGAAAGCTTTGCTGAAGTCAAGGAAGGTGACATCAACTGCTCCCCCCTTGGTCCACCACTCTGGTTACTCAGTCAAAGAAAGCTATGAGATTAGTTTGACAGGACCTTCCTTTTGTAAACCCATGCTGTCTTGGATCCTGTGCTCCTATGGATTCCAGGTGTTGCACTATCCTTTCCTTAAGGAGTGCCTCCATAATCTTGCCCAATACTGAGGTAAGACTGTCTGGTCTGTAATTCCCTTCCTCCTCCCTGCTACCGCTCTTGTGAAGTGGGATCACATGAGCCCTTTTCCAATCTTCTGGGACCTCTCCTGTGCTCAGAGACTCACTAAACAGTTCTGATAATGGCTCTGCTAGTTCCACCCTTAGAGCCTTTAGTACCCTGGGATGTATGCCATCAGGTCCCATTGCCTTGTCCACCCAGAGCTTACCGAGCTCTTGTAGGACCCTTTCTTTCATGAAGGGACTAGTGCTCACATTCCTACCCCCTGTGTCCATGGTGCTGAGCTGTGGGCCCTACCCTACCTTCTCTTCAGTAAATACTGAGCAGAAGTATCTATTTAGGATAGCTCCTTTTACATGGTCCTCTTCCTCACATGTCCCCTTATCTCCTTTGATCTTAGCAATACCCCCCTCTGCACTTTCTCCTTTCACTAATGTATCTATAAAAAGTCTTGTCACCTTCTTTTACTGTTTGTGCTAGTGTTTCCTCAGTTTGGGACTTTGCTTGCCTTACTGCCTTCCCTGCTTCCCTTAGGTATGCCTCCCTGTCTTCATCCCACTCTGTTCCCTTATATTTCCTGAAGGCCAGTCTTTTGGCTCTGACCTTTTCTGCTACTGTTTTTGAGAACCAACGTGCTTTTCTTCTTCTTTTACACTTCCTTTTCTCACTAACACAATGGGATGTTGCTTCAAGTATTGCATCCTTAATGCTTGCCCACTTTGCCTGTACTCCCTCACCTGTATTTCTTTTTGCCAGGGCTAGCTTAACTCTGTTGGCCATCTTATCAATGTCAGCTCCTCTGAAGTCCCATATTTTTGCCATGGAATGGGATGATTTAGTTGTAGTGGCCAAACTGAACCATTGGGGTGGTGCTCTGGACAGTTTGACTATGATCTATGAGGGGCACCAGGGGCAAATTAAAGTCTCACCCAATTATAGTCGATATTGAATTAGTGGACATAGAATCCAGGGCTATTGACACCCCATGATAAAAATCTGAAACATCTTCATTAGGGCCATAAACGTTCACAAACAGGAGAAGGCCATCTGGAGTGTCCATATGGATGAAAACCCATCTTCTTGGGCATCATGCTTGGTTTGCACATGGGTCCATTTAAGTTGTTTATGAATGAGGATCACAACTCCTCATTTATTGGTGGGGACAGTGGAGAAAAATACCTGTTCCACCCAGTCCTTTGCTAACTTGGCATGATCAGACTTGTTTAGTTTTGTTTCCTGTAGGAATGCCAGACTGGACCTCAGTTTCTTCAAATATGAGCTCACCTGCTTTTGTTTTACCAGGATATTGAGGCCCTTTACATTCCAGGTGTAGCTGTATAGATCACTCATAACCAGGTATGAAGTTGACTATTAAGCTCAGAGGATACGGTACACATGGGATCCTCACTGAGGTCCAATCTGACATCCCACACCAGTCAGCAGAACAGTACTACCCAGTCTGGTATATTTTAACACCATTACTAATATATAAATCAACATTATTCAGAGTTGCCCAGTTCAGACTTGAATAAACTGTAACACATGGGCTTAAGACCCAGAACAATGATACTATAAAACTATAACTATTTACAAAGCCCATACCATTAAAGCTAGAAGAGTGAGGCGGGTGTAAAGCCAGCAAACTGATCACCATGGCCTTCCCAAACAAGAACATCAGTACAACAGACATTACAACAGAAGTCAGAATACAGCATGGTACAGGCTTGAACAGCAAGAATTGTGTGGAAGTGAGTGAAAGGAGTATTCCTTACAGTCCAGATTCAAGGCCCTCCATGGGTCAACCAAACTTTAGGAGGCCATTAAATCAGGGGAGTGCTTGTCGAGCTTTATTAGACCTATCCATCTAATTACAAAAAGCCAGGTTCCAGTCCTCCCCAAGGATAGTCGGGAGAGAACTCCAGGGAGCTAAAATGGACATTAAGGAAGCAAAAAATTGGGGATCATCACTGGTAGGTCCATAAATGGAACCCAAAACCACCTCCAAATGGCCAAGCAGAGCCCAAAGGATGATAGCGACCTTAGGAGTCTGCAACTTCCTGGAGGAAACAGAAGGAAATTTTTCTGGTGACAAGAATAGCCAAACCTCTCTTACAGGAATCAGACTCCACCTCAAATGCCTATCCCACCCAGGATCACCTAAAAAGGAGAACCTGGGATGGATGCAAATGGGTCTCCTGCAGAATGGCTACATCAGCCTGTAACTTATGTAAGTGAAATAGAATTTTAGCCCTCTTGGTAGGTGATTGTATGCCTTTTATGTTGCAAGTACGAAAATTATAAGCAGCCATGGTGAAATAACCAAAAGTAGTAAATTACCTGGGTAACATGCAAGGAAACAAACAGGAGAAAAACACATAACACCCTTAATAGGACCCAATCTCTGATGGTGCCCACCCCCCAACCCAATCCCCCCTCCATACACGAAACACATTAACAAGTAGCAATAGTGAAAGCCAGATTCAAAACCCCCATAGAACAATAATTCCCCCAATCCAAAACCAATGCAAAAACAGTTCACCCAACTTCCATCCCACCCCCACTCCCAAAGAAGACCAAAATCCCTCCCCCAGCAGAAGATCCAATAATAACCTAATATAATTGGAGTAAAATCCCAAACAACAAGTGAAGTATATAAACTCCCAATAACACAATGAAGAATAAGGAACAAGGGCAGTATGACAGCAATGTGGTAGGACCTTATGTGCCCAAACAATGTCTTGATTATCTGACTGGGGTCTGAGGAACCACAAAGGAAAAAATAAGGCAACAATGCCATACCAACAAAGAGTAATGAGCAGTGAAAAATAAACTGACCGCCCCAGCCATATGTGAAGCATGGTATAGGGAAACTAAAAAGCAGATAACTCCCCAGTGCCAGGACATTAACAGTGCATCCCCCTTAAATCAGTGCATGAGGCTGCTAAAGATTAGCAACATGACACATGCCCCCCCCACCCACCTTAAACAAGGACTATCACATACAGAAACAGTAAAAGATATTCATATGTATAGCATCAGTATAACAGCAGAACAGAACAGCCAGAAGCGTTTGTCCCCTCACAATAGAAATTAAACCAGGGCTTAAGGTCAGAGTCAGCCAATTTTAAAGAGGTCTGGAAGAAACTGTTGCAAATCTTGCATGGTTTGCTAGTGGCTGCAAAGGAGTACCAGGTGTCCCAAATACAGACTCACAAGTGGGCCAGATAAAGAATCTGAAATTGAATACTTGCAGAAATTAATTTTGAATCAGTCAGGTGAAAAGTGGTTGACTTCTGACGGACTGAAGCAGGCAAATCTTGAGAGATTTGGAGTCAGTGACCTTCCCATGAAAGGAGCTGTATATCCTGGAGTCTGGTCAAGACATGTTGCTTGTCAAGAAAATTAAGCAGTTTTAGGAGGAAGGGATGAGGCTGGGAACTGGATGGAAGTCTAGCTTACAGAGCCCTATGCACCTGCTCCACCACATAACTCGGGCCATTAGGCGAAGGGCCTGCAAGTTTCTCCAGGAGCTTTTGGGAGAACAAGATTGGGGTGGCACCTTCAGCATCCCCAGGGAGACTGAGGACAACCAAAATATTGTCTACTCCTGCCCTCCAAGTCTTCTAGCTTGAGCTCCACTTTATGCAATTCTTGGTGCAGAGGAAATCAGCTCAAGATCCATCTTTTCACACAATTCTCAAGACAGAAGGACTGCGCTTCCACGTTGCCAACCCTCCAGTTAACTTCCCCGAGATCTTTTTAATCTAATTAAAAAGACGTCATGTATTTACAATACGTAAGCAATGTTAATGCTCACTTTTGTTTAATGGATCTACTTTGTCAGTCAGATGTGCACACTCAAAATAATGGAAATTTTGATGAATTAATAAAGCTTATGAGCATTTTTGCTGCTTAAAAAGGGTGTCATTTTATAAGTGCAGAAACCCACTCCAGGCCATGGGTGTATGGGAGCATTACTGCACTTCCCGGGTGGTTGGAGGTCACTTGGCCTTTGGTCTTGTGCTACACAAGCGCATCTGGGGTATATATATATATATATATATATTTATATATATATTTTTTAATATGGTTAACAGTGGGAATGTGGCATTGACCATCCTTAGGCTGAACACCAAGAATAAGCTAAAACCACTGTAATATTAGCATTAAAAAATCCTTTATTTGATGAAATTTCAGTGCAGGTAGTACCAGCAGCTTGGTACACCCAGCTCTCAAAATCTGTTTTACATCACACACTTTCCCAAGGAAAATTGCACAAAATAAAGGCTATTTTTATGATGGTAGTACACAGGGTTTAGCGTATCCTTTTTTTATGCTTTATTCACCCTCTGGCTAGTCTTCACCCCTGGCTCACCCTCAGCTCTGGACATGCCTCCCCGTGAGGCTTTCAACCCTGTGAATTACCCCTTGTGGCAGGGCTACCCAGAGGACAGAGGTCACCAGGGTACCTCCACAGGATTCTCCACAGGATTTTCAACCCTGCGAATTACCCCTCATGGTAGGGCCACCCCCAGTGCAAAGACCACCTGGGTACCCTCGCAGGGCCATGCCCAGCCAGCAGCCAAACTAGAAAGTTATGAGGCTCAGAGGAGGTTTTCCTTGCTTGCCCCCAATTTGCCTCCCAAGGATGATGACATGCTGTGGGGTCTGAGGAGGTGGGGCATGCAGAGACATGCCATCACTCTGGACTTCTGCCATTGCCCTGTCCACCCATGTTGTGCCCCAGCTACACTGGCACCCAGGAACTCCAGGTGGCAGTAATGCAGCAGAGATGGTAACCCCCCCCCCCGCAAGATGCGGAAAGCATCACCTGGATGCTCAATCCTCCTGCCCCCAGCCGGCCCTCTGATGACCAAGGTCTGCTCCTGAACCCAGGATGCCGGTGTCATGAGTGGTAGCTCTGCTGTTGCACTGCTGGGCCAGCAGCTTTAGTGTATCTTTGATTTGCAACCCTGGGGTGGTGTTTGCCACATTTCCATTGTTCTCCGTAGACACTGCTGACTGAGCACTGCCAACTAGAGACACACAAAATCGGGGAACTTCACTTAGCAAAGTACTTCATAAAGTGTTCTTGAATTCACTTTGCCTGTGGAAACAGTTCATGTAGTTTTCATCTGGTAAAGTGCCCACCTTTGCCCAGCAATGACTATGTGAAGTAGCACTTTGCCAGATAAAGTGTGGGGGAAGTGTCACTATACGTACAGTAGTTATCACAGTGCAAAGTAGGACTTTTCCAGTGAAAGCTATGCAAAGTGTTCATTTTTTAAAAGCCCTTTTTTAAATATTTAACCTTCTCCAGACCCTTAACCCTCTCCAGACCCACTGTGACAAATGATTCCCCCCTCCCACCACACAGACCATTAGAAATTTAGTCCCTCCACCCCACCATCCTTTAGCAACCCCCTGCTCCAGTCCTGGTGAAGTTTACTATAATAAAAATAATATAATGTAAATAACCCTTCCCCACTCCATGCCACATCATGTAAAATACACATCGGTAATGTAGTGCCCCAAAATACAGTCAGAAAGTTTCGGGGGTACTACAAAAATTATGTTAGGATCCCTTGGTACATCAGCGGTTAGGCAGTTAGAGGAACCCAAGGGACAGTAGTGGAGATGAGGAAAATGCGAAATAAGTTCATCACCCCCCCCCCACATATACACACACACACACAAGCCTACATATTTAGAAGCTGCCACCCTAGCCACTTTTATGTTGACTCACTCTTGTGTGCCAGCCAACATCTTGTGGTACTAGCAAATTTGGAGGCACAGTCACTGTTGGGCGAGTGCAAGACGTGCATCAGTAGGTGCATCCCTCATTCCCCATTGAAGCAGCTGCAGATGCTGACAACAGGCATATGTCAAGTGGTGATGAGATCTAATTAAAGGTCCGCTGCGATCATGCAGTGGCACAATAACATGCCCTCCTGATGTGCCTGTCCTGGTGACAGCGCCTGCAGAGTTCCCTGACCAACTTCTTTTGCCGATGGGGGAGCCCTCTCCCTGTCGGCATAATGACTCCCCTCCCATTTAAAATGTATGCAGAGGGGGTGCCCAGTCCTCCTTGGCATCATGCGCCCCCCCAACAGTCTTTCTTTGCTGACGGGGGGCCCAATCCCCATCTACTTTAATCCCTTCCCATTTCTTTTGCCGACAGAGCCCTCCCATTGGCATAAGTCCCCGCTTTTGTTGTGTGCTGAGGGGTGCAATCCTGACTTTTGTCCCCCTCGGTATGTGCCGATGGGGTGACCAATCCCCATTGGCTACAGCATCCCCTAAAAAACACTTAGGTGGCACACTGGGAGCCCACCCCAGCATGCCAAATCCCATGGAAAACCAAAAACCATCTTGCGATGTTCCCTTTTTTTTTTACCCTGTAAAAAAGGAAACAGTCCCTCGCAGTCTCCCTGCCCCCTCATACAACCCATGCCCACCCACTGTGCACCCTGCCTCCCCACACCTCCCCTCACCCCATACTTACCTCTGGAGTCTGGCGCGATGATCTTCTGTGGACCAGGAACATGTCTCCACTCTTCAAAGCTGACCGCAAACTGAAGAAATGCCGGTAAGCTGTATAATGGCATAAATAGGGTTTTTTTCAACTTTGATGCATATCTCGGGCATTTTTGGGAATTTTGAAACCAAATTTTCAGCATGGGGTTATTGGTACCCCTCCTCTTGAATTCAGTCACTGTTATGGCATTATTCGGTCCTGAAAGGTGATTTTGCAGTCACTGCGCGGAATCACCTTTCAGGACCGACTAACAAAATGGCAGTGCCACTGTTCATGAGGGGCGCTCTCAAAAAATCTATGTTGCAAATTTGGTGGAAAAACCAAAAAAAATGGCTGTTTTACAAGCGTTCGTTGTGCAGTTTCCATGCATGCTCGTAACTTCATGAATTTGTAATAGTTTTCACCCAGAGCCTTTCAAAACTGCCATTTTTCCACACCTCCTCATGAACAGTACAGCTGTCATTTTACATATCCTTGCCAAAATGTGTTTTTGCACATCTTGCGCAGAATAGCACGGTTGCTGTGCAAAAACAGTTTTCAGGACAGTCTGAGGAAATGATTATGACACTGTTTATGAGCAGAGGTCCTAAAATGTCTATGTTGAAAATCTGGTGACTCAAGTCCATAAAATTACTGTGTTACAAGCAGGTGTAGCGTAGTTTCCACACACCCTTGTAACTTCACATATTTACAATATTTTCATGCCACATTTTTAACACTGGCATTTTTTCACACCTCCTTTTCAACAGTACAGCTGTAATTTTTCACATCCTGTCCAAAATGTGTTTTCGCACCTGTAGCACACAATGGCATGGTTGCTGTGGGAAATCAACTTTTGGGACAAATTAACAAAATTACAATGCCACTGTTCATGACGGGAGGTCCCAAAATGCCTATTTTGAAAATTTGGTTAAAAAAATCCTAAAAATAATTGGGTTATGGACGTGTGTTGCATATTTTCTATGCATGCTCATGTCTTCACCAATTTTTAATATTTTCACTCCAGATTTTCAACGTTGCAATTTTTTTACACCTCCTCATGAACAATACAGTTGTCATTTTTCATATACTGACAAAAATGTGTTTTCATCTCTGTGTCACCAAATGGCATTGTCACTGTGCAAAATTACCTCTCAGCTAACAAACTGATAGTGCCACTCTTCATGAGGTGGGGGTCACAAAAAGCCTAAGTTGAAAATTTGGAGTGAAAATACCAACACATGCCTACGGCATTAGGGTTTCAAGCTGTAACTCCCCACCTTGTAGAGACTGACAGGCATCAGGGGTGTGACTTGGGATCATTCGATGTAATGCTCACACCATTCCACCACCCCCACCACTCACCCCTACCCTGCAGCCACTGACAGGCATCGAGGTCTGCTTTGGAGTGTTTGGCCCTAAAGTTCACCCCATTCTTCTATACTGCACCCATCTCAGCATATTTCCGAATGGAATGGTGTAAGTATAAGGCCCAATGACCCCAAAGCACACCACAACACTTATCAGTGTCTGCAGAGTAGGGTGAGCTAGAATGGAATAAGCATTATAGCTGACGACCCAAAGGCACACCCCAACACCTGTCAGTCTCTGCAGGGAGAGGGTCAAGTTGGCTTCAGTTCAATACTTCAGAGCCATTCCTATTATGCGTCTCTAACGCCAGCACTACCAATGCCAATGCCAGCGAGACAACATTCGGCATTGACAAATGCTTGTTTTCTCTCTCTTGTGTTCCCTTCCCTTCCCATTCACCTTCCCTCTGCCCAAGGCTGACACCTAGTCAGGCCAAGCTAAAAAAACTATTTGGCCACATTCCTCTCTTCCTGTACCTCTGGTCTGCATCCTGTCCCAGTGGGGAGGCAGGAAGCAGGCTTAGCTAGTTCTTGTTCAATCTCATAGTCCAGTTTAATTTCAAACTTGCAGCCTTTTTGTCCATATGGGTTAAAGGTCAAGGTCATGCCAGAGGACAATTTCCAGGCCAAAGGCCATCCCAGAGGGCAGTCCCTAGGTCACTGACCATCACCAAGAGGCTGACCCCAGAAACCAAGGCCCAATGGTCTGACCAGTAGGCAGGACCACCCTCAGCTTAGAAAAGGCCTTCCCCAGTGGCCAGTGGGGGAGTTGATCAGTGTGGCTGTGTAGAGTTGAGGATGCAGGAGCAGAGATGCCTGGAGGCTTATGTTAGCTTTGGTCCATGGCTCCTTGGATCTTGTTCTCTTTCAACCTTGTCTGCAGCAGTCGTCCACTGGGTTCCTCATGCAGCTGATTTCATTATAAATCCTAGTTCGGCAGTCTTCAGCAGAAGTTTTCTTTTAACATAGAAACATTGAATTTGATGGCAGATAAGGACCCCTTGGCCCACCTAGTCTGCCCATTTCCCTACCTATTGGATAAGCTGCAGATCCTAGTTAACCAAAAGCCTACAGTACTTCCTCCTACTCCCACTGGAATTGCCTTATGTCTGTCCCATGCATTATTGAATTCCCCCACAGTTTTTGACTCCACAACCTCCTCAGGAAGGCTGTTCCATGCATCCACTACCCTCTCTGTGAAAAAATACTTCCTTACATTGCCCCTGAGCAGTTCCCCCTCAATCTCCAAACTATGCCCTCTTGTTCATGCACATCTCTTTTTCTGAAAGATGCTACCCTCTTGGACTTTGTTGATTCTCTTCAGGTACTTGAAAGTTGCTATCATGTCCCCCCTCTCCCTCCTTTCCTCGAAGGTATACATATTAAGCTCCTTTAGTCTCTCTTCTTCTGTCTTCTGGTGCAGATCCTGCACCATTTTGGTTGCCCTCTTCTGGAAAGCCTCCACCCTGTCTATGTCTTTGTGGAGATGAGACCTCTAGAACTGCATGCAGTACTCCAGATGGGGTCTCACCAACTGTCTGTACAGAGGGATAACAACTTCCTGTTATCTACTGGAGATGCCTCTCCCTATGCATCCCAGTATCCCCTAAGCCTCGTTACTGCCTTCTCACATTGCTTGCCCACCTTAAGGTCATCTGATATAATTATCCCTAGGTCCCTTTCCATTTTTGTTGTTGTCAGTATCTCGCCCCCCATTGTGTACTCTTCCCCTGGGTTTTTGTTTCTCAGGCGCATTACTTTGCACTTCTTTGCATTAAATCTAAGCTGCCATACATTTGACCATTCCTCCAACCTTGCCAAGTCCCTTCTCACCCTTTTCACTCCATCTTATGTATCAACCCTGTTGCAGATCTCTGTGTCATCTGCAAAGAGACATACTTTTCCTTCCAGTCCCTCTGCAATGTCACTTATAAAGACATTAAAAAGGACCAGACCCAGTACTGAACCCTGCGGTACCTCACTAGTAACCCCATTTCCTTCACTGTGTACTCTGTTTACTAGTACCCTCTGTGTCCTGTTGTCCAGCCAATGTTTTACCCAGGTTACCACCCTGGGACCACTTCCAGGCTGGCTAATTTGTTTATTAATCTTTTGTGTGGTACTGTGTCAAATTCCTTGCTAAAGTCTAGGTAAACCATGTCCACAGCCCCTCCCTGGTCTACTACTTTGGTCACCCAGTCAAAGAAATCGATTAGATTCGTCTGACATGACCTTCCCACTGTGAATTCATACTGTCTTGGGTCCTGTACCCCACAGACCTCTAGGTACGCAACAATTATTTCCTTCAGAAGTGATTCCATCATTTTCCCTACCACTGAGATCAAACTGACAGGTCTGTAGTTTCCTACCACTGTCTTGCTCCCACTTTTGTGAAGGGGAATCACATCCACCATCCTTCAGTCCTCAGGTACCACACCATCCTCCCATGATTTGTTAAAAAGGGTAGTCAGTGGTATTACTAGTTCTCCCCTTAGTTCTTTTAGAATTCTGGGGTGAATCCCATCAGGCCCCATTGCTTTGTCCACCTTCAGTTTTAGGAGTTCTTTCAGAACCCTTTCTTCTGTGAAAGGACTGATATCAACCTCCCTATCCAGAGTGCTTCTATTGACTGGATTAGGTTCCCTTCCCCCCTCTTCTTTTGTGAATACTGAGCAGAAGTATTCGTTTAGTATCCCATGCTTTTTCACTGTCCCTCTCTGCCCACCTACCCTTCTCGTTATTCAGCATCAGTATCCCTCCCTTTGTCTTTCTTCGTTCCCTAATCTACCTATAAAAGGTTTTATCCCCCTTCTTAACTGAATTGGCTATCTTTTCCTCAGTTTGGGCCTTTGCTATTCTGACTGCCTTCCCTGCTTCCTTCTGCTTTAACTGGTACAGTTCTGTATCCTGCTCCGTCTCTGTTTCCTTATACTTCCTGAATGCTATCTTTTTCTCCCTAACCTTCCCTGCCACCTCCTTTGAGAACCATAGTGTTTTTTTCCTTTCATTTTGATTTGTTTATTTGCTTCACACAAAGGCTTGTTTCCTCTGTGATGGCAGTTTTGATGTTTCCCCATTGTTGCTCCACCCCTCCTTCTTGCCTGTTTGCTAGTGCTTTTCTAAGACACTCTCCCATTTTGACAGAATCAGCACTCCTAAAGTCCAGTACCTTCACTTTTGAATGGCTTGACTCTACAGCTGAGTTTATCGTTAACCACACTGTTTGGTGGTCACTTGTTCCCAGATGGCTGCCCACTTCCAGATATGAGATCCTCTCTCCATCCCCATTTGAGAGTAGCAGGTCTAAGATTGCTCCCTCTTGAGTGAGTTCCAACACTAGCTGTCTGAGGCATGCCCACTGTAGGGCATCAAGAATGGCCCTGCTCTTGGATGTGGCTTCAGCAAAGGTATTCCAGTTAACATCTGGCATATTCAGGTCCCCCATCAGCAATATGTCCCTTTCTCTGCCATCCTAAGGATACATTCTATCATTTCCTTGTCCATTTCCTCCCCCTGAGACGGGGGTCTGTATACAACCCCTGTGTGGATTGTGATGCCATTTCCAGTCTCCAGGGTGATCTACATTGTCTCCTCTCCTCCCTGTTTACCCTTTAGTTCCATTGCTTTGGTCTCTTCCCTTACAAAGAGACCTACTCCTCCTCCTCCTCTTCTACCCTCCCTGTCTCTCCTATAGGTTGTGTACCCTGGTATGTTAACATCCCAGTCATGGTTCTCTGTGTACCATGTTTCTGTGACTGCCATGATATACAAGCATCCCTCTTCCATCAAGGCCACCAGTTCAAGGAGCTTGTTACCTAGACTATGGCTATTGGTACTCATTACCCTTCATTTTTTGATGGCCTTACCCCTTTTTGTCCTATGCCTGTCCTTACTGCCTTTGTCTTTTTCTCCATTAACCCCTGCCCTTCTCCCTATCGACTTCTCTATCTTGTTGATTACCTCACTAACTAACCTGATTTTTTTGGTGGGGGCTAGGATTTCCCCTTCTCCTTTTCAGTGCCTCCCCACTTGGCTAGTTTAAATGCTTGCCAATGAAGCATTTAAACCTACTACCTAGGATCCTGGTTCCTCTTCGGAACAGATGCTGACCATCATGCCAGTATAGGCCTGCATCCCTCCAGGTGGACCCCCAGTCCCCAATGAAGCCAGAACCCTAAGCTCTGCAGCAGTTTTTCAACCACTGATTGAATCCCATGGTGTGGAGCACCCTAGCCTTCCCCATGCCATAGACATGCAGCACCTCTGATAAGGTTACCATGCATGCTGGCTGTCTAAGGCCCCTCCCCAACTCCACAAACTCCTCCTGCACTGCTCTGATCCCTTTCCCAGTCAGGTCATTTGTTCCTAGGTGGACAGTGACATCCAGCTCCCTCCCCAGTGCAGCTGCTCTCACAATCCTGAGGATTTGTTCCCTGTCCTTCCAAGCCATGGTGTCAGGCAGGCACCTTACTTCCCTCTCCTCTCCCCCCGCAGTTCTACCCTCTTAACAATGGAGTCCCCCACCAGGAGTTTTTTCCTTCCCCTGTGGGGTCCCTTGCCATTATCCTGTGGGTTTCCTTTGTGGAGGTTCCCAGCATCCACCTTGGTCTCCACTGCAGCTGCCTCCATAGAGGAACCACACTCTGCCAGAATGGCATATGTATTGTGTAGAGGTACAACTGGAGAGATGCACCTCTGTTTCACCACCCTCACCCTCCCTGAGCCCACTGTGGTCCAACCACTCCTATTTCTTGGCAACCTCTGAGGCAGTCAGCACAGCCCAGCACAGCAGCCAAGTTTTTTTTTCTCTTTTTATATTAAACTCCAGGTTTCTCTGTGGTGATCCAGTGTGTAATGGTCCCCCTGCAGTCCAGATGTAGCAGATCCCTCTGGTTCATGCAAAATCTCTCCCTTCCTCCCTACCAAGTCTCTGACAAGAATAGAGGATGGCTTCTAATAGAGGAAGTGGGGTGTGTCTCTTTTTTGTGTTGTTTATGTCTCCTCCTTGATGTGGAGATCAGGGATTGGGCTACTAGCATGTGATGGGTTACCCAGCATCTGTAGTCCCACCATTTGTTTATTTTTTTGTGTGTGTGTGTGTGTGTGTGTTCTCCCTGTCTGCACTGAAAGTTTCACTGTCCGCATAGGAGCACACCTTCCCAGACTTGCATTCCACCTCAGCCTTCCTCCTCCCTTCAGTAGCCACCAGGAAGCTGGGTGGGAGTGTAAATCCCCTGCCCATTTCTTCCCCATCTCAGCAGCAGCAGTCTGATGCTGTTGTGGTGGTAGTAGTAGTAGTAGCTTTATTTATTTCTGGTGCCCTTCTTCAGAGGCGCAGGGTGACATTACAAAAAATAATATGCAGTCACACTCATCTAAAGCATACAGGCCATGTGCCTGTATAATTTTAAAACTTATGCCACTTGATTGGGTGAAAAATTGGTGCCAGAGGGCCAGAATATTCAGTTCAGATTGCAAAAAACTTACCAAATCATGCCACGGGGTTATAGGGATGAAATGTATACCCCAAGAACCCTACTGGTGGTGACTGATGGCATCGGGACATGGGACCGAATACTCAGACTGGCAAGACAAGCAGGCCAGTTGATGCAGTATGACCACTCGGTCTATCTCTTCCTGGACTTAAGTTATGTGACTCGCATGAGGTGCAAGTAATTCATTGGAGTTCGCAAGAAACTGTGAGAGGCCTCCATTCCCCACACGATAGTATTCCCTGCCAGACTAAGAATTGCACACACAGGAAAGGTCTGGGAATTTGCGGATCCGACTGAGGCAGGGAAATGGGCTGCTCGAATAAAACCCAGGTGAAGAGTTTCATCCCACCAAGTGATGCAGAATTAGGAGACAGTGATCTGGAAGAGCTCGAAGGGGACTGAAATATAACAAGTTCGATTTAAAAATTTATTTTTCTTCCACCCAGTGTTAGCGATTAGATTACATGATGGACTAGAGACATAGACTATAATTTTTTAGTTAATTAAAGCCCTTTTAAGGGGGGTTATAGCATCATACTATGATTTCTTTTATTTATTGTAAGGTTTCCTTAGGTTTAATTAATCTCTCCAGACTTAATATTACATCTTAATCGGGTGGGGGGGGGCAGATCCTCTGTTTGGTCCACCTTCTTTAAAAAGTTGATTTATTATTACCCAGTATAACATATGGGAAAGTTACACGTAGATTACTGTTATGCTGCCTGTATTAAACGTTTATAGTAAATATAACTTACGAGTGCATCGTGTGACACCACTAGTCCTCTAGAGTACGTGATATGTTGGACTACCACTTTGAACTTTCAAACTCAAAATAGTCACACTGCTCCTGGACTCATTTACAGCTAAATCTCTTTCTTGTTTATATAGTGTGTAAATGTAGTATTACCCTCCACATGAGGTATCGTAATATTTGGGATGCTTAGGTCCTAATATTAAGGAGAATTTATATGTCTCCAGGTGGACTTTTGTCTTGTAACTGTGTACGCTTGTCTCAAATATGGAATTGTAATATGTTTGACAATAATTGCAAAATAAAAACGTAAAGTACAAAAAAAAAACTTGTGCCACATGCACATTAGGAGGGGGAAAGAAGAAGCGGGCCAAGTGCCAAACCTTGAAGTAAAAAAAAAACGGAACTCTCAGCAAGCTTTGTGTGCAAGGTAAAGGGAAGGGGCAAGCAATTACATGTTGGGTGAGTGCACATGATACATTATAAGCACCAATCAGTGTGAGAGAAAGACAACTGTAGCAGGCTTAAAGCTCCTTGTTTAGAACTTTATGACACTCTGCGCCAGAAAGGCAGGACCAGTAAAGGAGGCCCTAATAGATGGTAAGTGAGGGGCAAGGGCAACTCCCCTTTTATCTGAGGGCCACCTGGAGGGTGGGTTACTGGGCAAGGATCCTCAGAGTGAATTTGAAACAAGCATTTGTCAATGACAAATGTTATCGCTCTGGCATTGGCTTTGGTAGTGCAGTGCAGGAAAACATTTTGGGCAGGATGTGAAAAACGACAGTTGTACAGTTCATAAGGAGGTGTAAAAAATGGCAGTGTTGAAAATGTGGCATGTAAATATACCAAATTTGTGAAGTTACAAGGGTGTATGGGAAATGTGCAATGCACGCTTGGAACACAGTCATTTTATGGGCATTCGGCACCAAATTTTCAACATAGGCATTTTAGCACCTCTGCTCATGTACAGTATCACTGTTATTTCCTCAAACTTTCCCAAAAAGTGATTTCGCACAGCGACCATGCTATTCTGTGCCGGAAGTGCAAAAACACATTTTGGGCTGGATATGTGAAATGACAGCTGTACTGTTCATCAAGAGGTGTGGAAAAATGCCGATGGTGAAAATCCAGAGGGAAAATATTACAAATGCACGACGTTACGAGCGTGCATGCACTCTGACAACACACACTCATAACACAGTCATTTTATGGAGTATCATTACCAAATTTGCAACATAGGCATTTTAGGACCTCTGCTCATGAACTGTATCACTGTCATTTTCATAATCTGGCCCAAACACTGATTTCCCATAGCGACTGCACTATTGTGCACCGGAAGTGTGGAAACACATTTCGGGCAGGATGTGGAAAATGACAACTGTACTGTTCACAAGGAGGTGTACAAACATGACAATGTTGAAAATATTTATTTTCAACAGCATAGTTCTAGGTCTTATCTGAATGATATGCTTGGGATAAAAACAAGGGTTGAACTTAATTATCAGTATTGAATCTCATTAATCATTAAGATAAGACCTAGAATTCTTCATGTAATTTAAAAAAAATATAAGAAACTCTTTAAGAAAATCTTCTCCCCGATTCTGTATCTAAAAGTAAATTCAACACATTTACTTTCCACATTGCCAAATCTGTGTCTTCAATGAGTCCACTAGTCCAGCATAAATAGCAACTGACATAGCTATGTACCGTTGCTACATAGCAACTGCCACGCATTGTCATGCTGATAGACGAATAAGGATGATCTCATCTGATGTGCTGGACTAGCAGGCTCAAGAAGAAGCCTGGCTTTCCCGCTTCCATGCTTTGCAATGCCATTAAGCAGCACGCCGAGTGTAGTAACACGAGTTACAAAAATATATGTGAGTAGCATTTTTTTACTCCTGGAGAACTTTTTTCAAAAAACATAAAATTTGCTGTCAATGAGAGCCTATGGTATTCATACATTACAGGGTTTTAAAAGAGTGAGCCATTGGTGCTAAAATATGAAGCAATAAACACCAAGCACTATTCGAGAAGATGCACTAGTGAGAAACATCTATCAGTAACTTCGCTGTAGAAAAGAAATATTTTTTCAGTAGCTTTATTACAAAATAGAAAGCAGCTTAAATGAGCAGTTAATATTAATACGTTTTTGAGCATATAATTAGTTGATATAGATAATTTTTATCGCTGTAGACGATTACTACTCTTTTGGAACATAGTAAGACACTGATGTTAAAATGGCTTTCATTGTCTCTGTATGTTTACTAGTGCGCACTTAATGAAGAAAAAAGTTAAAAATGGTTTTCATTGTCTCTTTATGATTAGCAGAGTGCATTCAGTGAAGGAAAAAGCTGGCTGAGTACACATGCTTTAGGAAGATGGAAATAGAGAAAGGATATAGGGTTAGTCAGACCTTTACTGGCAATTTGAAAATATATGAGTACACAGGTTTCGGTGGTGGTAGCACAAAATCATTTTTTGAACAGTGTGAGACATGTATGCAATATTGAGATTGTTTTTCTGTTTTTATTTATTATAGCTCTGTGCCTTTTATTTAATACAAGCCATTTTAGGCATAAGTGGCATACAAAGAGATCATTAGTCAGTGGTAACAGCATTTATACTATGTGAATAAGTAAACAAAGTTTTATGTTATAACATGGCAAAATGAATTTATATATGCTTATTATTATAAATTTCATAAAATACATGCAGCCCTTTGAAAAAGCACAATAACGTGCAAAACGTCAGGGTGTCAGAAAATAAATAAAACTTCAAACCTCAAAAGGAACTTTTTGTCTTTTTAAAAACACAGGGATTCCCTACAGCACACTTAACCTTCAATATTCAGACACCTCGGAGATCCTCATATACTAAATCATCATTTCCCATGGACCTTCTTTTGTGTTTTAATAACCAGTCATAGCCAACTATACCTTTACTCTCTACATTTTCACTGAGCGACCCATGTCTAACCCTGGCTAGCCATAGCTATAGATATCATTACAGATGTCAGTGGCTACCTCACTATACTAACACCTGAATTGCTGAAATGTGGCCATTACAGTGTTACTATAGGTGACGACATCATGCATGCATCCATCCATTCATTCATTCTATTGCAGGACACTGAGTGAAGAGGGCGTCTCACTGTAACACTGGATGTTTTTCTTTAAGCAGTACACATTTGTCTAAATGCAGATATAATGAGTTCACAACAACATAGCAGAGTCCTACACATGGCCAAACCCTATGTTTGCTGTGTTTTTATATCTTTGTGCTCATTGAGATCATAACCCTTTAATTTGTTTGCACCTTGTTAGGGGTGGTTTAGAACTGTTGTCATTGTTCTAACATGCTTGTATGTACTTTGCAGTTGTTTACGTGAACAATGGCTTTACAAGTGTCATTTGTGACAGAGTATAATGTTCACATATTTGCATAGACATTACTACCATTGTCACCAATGTTATCTTCTGTGCATGGAATTGTTTGGTGCAATGCATCTGCAGTTGTGTTTGCTGTTGTAACAAGCATTTGAAACATCACTGTGACGGTCTTTGTGACTATGAATTGTTTCTGTGGTGTTTACTTTGTCAAGGAGAAGTTGATTCATAGTAAAGAAGGCACTTATCTGGGGACATAAATCATAACAAGGCATTCAAAGAAGAGTAAGCTCTCTTAGTATAATAATGCAGTTAGGCAGACTGCTTCATCAACAGTGCTATGCGAAACTGCAAAAATCTGTTTTACACACTTTCATGAAATTGCACCATTTTTGTGAAATTCCATGCAATTTCATAAACTGAGTATAGTATACAGTACCATGTAGCTTTTTCTGCACAGTGAGCTAAATTGTGCAGTTTTCCAGATTAAGTTACTATATATACAAAATGTGCACTTTTGTATGTGTTGTTGTTTATTTATGCTCAGCCTGTGGTATTATGTGCTAAAATTCCACATTTTTAAGAATTCAAATTTTTAAAATCAGCAGTTTGGAAAAAAAATGGTGATATTTGCTGAAATTGTGCATTTATTAAGAATTCACACTTCTTAAAATGCACAAGTTTGGAAAAATGTGCAATCTCATAAAAAAAGAACAGTTATGCTGTATTTTGTTGCCAATTCATGAAAACTATGCAAATGCAAAATTGGTGATTTTGCACAATTTCTCAACAGTACTAGAAATTTTGTCCAGCGTTATCCATCAACATGTAAGGATGATAATACTGGGAGTCCTCTATAAGAATCTTTGTAGTGTGTTAAGGTTTACACTTCCTCATTGATAGGCACATCACCATCACCCCAGGGCCCACAAAGGACAGCAGCCCACATATCTAGTGTTCTAAAGTCTCAAAGGGTAAGCAAGTGCCTCTGCATAACTTTTTAGAGACTCAGAAATTCTATTCTATTGAGCCTACAGACAAGGATGTAATTTATGTGGTTTGGTAAAGGGACAGGCACCAATTTTCTGCTTTTCTTGTTTGTCTGCCCTGAAAGGTTTAAAGGCAAGGCAATTTTATTTATTGAACACCAGTTACCACAGGCTCAGGGTGCTTTACAATGAGCACTAATAAAATTTCAAAAACAATTAATTGGATAATAAGAATAAAGCAGTTAAGGCATAAATTCCAGCAGTAATTTGAAATACTGGGAGAAATGCTTCACAGAAGAGATACATTGTTAACTAATGTACTGATGGAAATTATTGTGCCATTTCAACTCCCTCTATCTCAACGTATTTCTCAACCATTGCCAGCTGAGGTGTACATGATGCTATCCATAAGTATGTCAGGTTTCTGAAAACATCTAGTTATGAAGAATGTTTATGTGATCAGTGGATACAACACTTATTATATCATGGTTACCACCTACTGAGTGACATTCACATCTTCCATTTTTCTTTTCTCCTCCACTGGTGCTACTGGCATCAGCAAATCACCAGGCTCTTCCAATGCTCATAAGTAGACTACGTTGTATGCTTGTGATTTTAATGAAGATCAGTATATGGAAAATCTGCTAGAAATGTTAGCTTATACTGTATGTTTAATAAGTGTTTGACACCAAAGTCACTCACACTAGGTTTTGAACTGTCAAACAATGCATCAACAAAGTGAAATCTAAGAGTGAGGGACACAACATATGTACTTTGTTTTTCACATTGCATAAGCCTTGTGGTACTAGCAGTTCTGAAAAATTATGAGCAGACTGGTTCTACTATCTGTGTACAGTATGTGTCAATTTTAAACATTTGATGAAGTGACAAGCAGAAAACAGACTCCTCCGCCAGATGAAACAACAGGGGCTGATCCAACAGAACTCCACCTACAGTAATTACTGAATGGCTGATTAAACAATTAGAGGTCATGAACTAATAAACAAAGGAGCATTAAATTGGTAAGGGAGAGGTTAAAATCAGCCTCAGGCAGTTGCGATGCATGGAAACACTGTTATGTCATTAAGCCCTTTTTGAAAGCCACGCATGTATACTCATGCTGCTAGTCTAGGCAAGGTACTAGCATTATTGCCCTCATAAACCTCAGACTTCTCCAAGTTATGTCCTACTTTGAAAAGAAGGATGAATCTGGTGCTCTGTTACTTGTAGAAAAACTAAAAACAACAGTCAGCAGTAAATCAAACTTCAAAACAAAGCTTCATTAAGGGTAAATGTAGCAGCATACAAACCACTGAACAACACACTATGGAAACCCTAGTAGATAATTGCTTTATGGAAACCTTGGGACATTTTTTTTGTAGTGAGATACGTATATGGTATAAGATAGAAGAAGACTAAATGTTTATCTATGCTTCCTTATGCTTCCTACAGTACCGAGAATTCCTCAGTCCTTTCAGAACCCCAGAGCCACTTCCTCTCTTTTGCTTCTAATTACCTCTTTTGTGCATATCCCATAGGGTTTTTAACCCTGAGATATTGATAGCACTAATTACATTGTTAGGTAGATTGCTCCTCATATTTACCATGCATTCTGTAAAAAGTATTGTATTTCCTCAAGTCCCTTTGAGTTTCCCCTGCTAGTTAGAGTCTGTGGCCCCTGGTGGTTATGTTACTCCTTAATTTTAGTAAACTAAGAAGTCCACCATTTGTTTCCCTGAGTATATTTTTAGGTTTCTGTTATATCTACTTCTCTCACCTGCCTCCAGTTAATATGTGTTTAGGCTGTCTAATATTTCCTGATAGGTCCTACCTCGGTGTTCCTGGATTATTGCTATTTCTCTAAGGAAGCAGAAGAGGGTAAGGACCAGGAGTATTTTAGAGACTATTTGACTGCAAGGTCAGTCTGCCTAGTACCACTACTGATTCAATTGATCCACCCCTTCTCTTCAGTTCTAATCATTTGCTTGCTCACTTGAGTCATGAAAAGATTTCAGATGGAGAAGGCACACTGTAGGAGGTAGCCAGCTAAGTTAGATTGTTCCCATTTTACTAGCCTTCCCCAGAAAACAAGGTTTAGGCTCAGGAGGGAGGCGCCTACAAAACAAGATTGGTTTGTGCCCTGGTTGGTCAGGTTAGTAAAGGTCATTTTTTTTTAAGATGCAGTTATCACCTGACCAGCATTTGAAAAGTTTATTAGTCACATGACTACGGTGGGAGAGGTGGTGGAGGAGGGCTTTCTGGTGTCCTTCTAAGGTTACTAGACCCTCATACCATGAGCCTGACATGTCTTCAACAGAAGTGTCAGTGCTAAAATGAATCTGTGGAGCACAACTCTAAGCCAAACTGAATTTGATGCTGGACCAATTCTCTCAGCATTAGTGGGGGGAAGGGGGATATTAAGAGGAAGTGAATGAGGATGTGTACAGGAACTAACATTGGTAATGTGGTGATGAAGCAGGAGTTTCAAGGCGAAATGGGGATGAAGATGATTGATGGGAAAGGGAAAAGGTATGATGAGGTACAGTATTGCAGTCTTAAAAAGAAAACAGCTAAGTGAGCCGAGGCCCAGAGAGAAGGGAGGAGGAAGGAGTGAGCATCATGACTTTTGAGGGAGAAGGAAGATGGGAATGGTCAAATAAGCAAAGAACAGAGGTAGTAGGGAAGAGAGATAAACATGAGTTTGGCAAAAAGAGATGTACAGTGGGAGAGGTGGTAGTCCTCAAAGGAGGGGAACAGTAGGGAGATGTATAGGGTGCAGGGGTTGGTACTGGGCACACACTAAACAGAAAAACAACAGAACAAACTGAACAGAGGTTTCAGTCTGGCCATGGTGGATTTGGGGGCAAACAATACACCACATGCCCATAACTGAACACAGGCAAGATCATTTTCACCACAGTCTCTCAGCCTGCAGGGAGGAAGATACATTATCTGTTCCAGTACAGTGCACCAAGCTTAGGTAGGAGTTTTCCTTTTTTATGAATGGCATCCATGGAGCTGGTAGTGTCAAGGTAACTCTCCAGCTAGACCTCCAGTTATTTAACAGAGTTTCTCCAGTGGAGTGCCATCTAGAGATATAAGGGCAATATTTGAACAGCAATTTGGCCAGCCTCTGTCTGGCAGCATAGGTCATGAAAACCTATTTTTAGCATTGAGAGAGGTGGTTAGCACAAAACAACCACTGAGCATTTTTAAAGTCATGCTGAAACAATGCTTTCAAATCAAGGAGATTGGGCAGTCATCCGCATACATGTGTATGCTGAAAGAGAAATGTGGCTTAGGGAAGTCATTTAACAGATTAAGAATAGTCTAGGGCTGAGGACAAAGACCTGGGTGACACATGACATGATTAGGAGGGTAATATCTCCTAAAAAGACAGCTTAGGATCTCCCAGCCAAATAAGTTCAAAACCATTTGACCCAATAGGCCAGAGAGCCCAACTCTAGCAAGCCCATTGAGTAGCAGGCAGTGAACCACAATGTCAAAAGCCTTGGAAAAGTAGGAACAAATGGCAAAGGCAGTTATATTCTAATCTATCCCCTTCAGAATTGTGTCAGTAATTCAAAGAAAGGAACTAATGGTCTTAAAGTCAGACTGATAGGGGCTGGGGAAAGAAGAGTCATTAAGAAAAATTGAGTGATGGAAGGATCAGTTTCTTCTGAAGTTTAGCCAGAGAAGGGTTAAGGAAGACTGGATAGCAGTTAACTGAAACAAAGGTGTCACCACACTTATTAAGAGTGATAGCTTTGACCCTCTCTCAAATACCCTGAACTTTAATAGTAAAGAAGGACAGGCGAGTAGGCTGGAGATACTGTAGGAAGAGATATGGTGTGAGACATGGGGAAGCTTTGGAACAAGAGCATCTAAAATATTCCCTTCAGTAGCATCAATAGCAAGGAGGGTAGAAAAGGCAGACTCTGAAAAGATAGTGGAACAATTGGAAGCAGGGGAGCAAGGGTGATGGGGAGAAGAGAGGAAGAGGAGGAGGAGGGAAGGGAGCTAGATAGTAGAAAAACAGAAGATGTGGTGACGGTATTAAATGTAGGAGCTACCTCAGAGGAATTAGAGAAAGAGGAGGAGGAGCATATCTTGAGGGGTGAAGTTATTGACTGAGAAGGTGGGTCAAAAAGGGAGTGTACAGCCTTCAAGACCTTGATTGTTTATTTTTAAATAGAAGTTGGATGCAAAGTATTCTGATTTGGTAAGGTTGGTGGCTTTCATGAAGGCATTTCAGAGCATTTTATATCTACCCATGTCACCCGGTGTTCTTTAAGACTTGAGGAGATGCCATTCTAAGTAACAAGCCTTGAGGTACATGATAAGCTAAGACACATGGTACAGTAGATGTGAGCTTTTCACGTAAGTTCACTGCAGGGGGAGCATGCCTGTTTCAAACTTTGGTGACTTTAGAGTGGAAATAATTTAGATAATCATCCACATAAAAGGATGTGATGACAAGTGACTAAACAGTATTATACAGGTCAGTGAGCATGGCAAAAATGTTGAAGGACCTCAATTACCTGAGCTTTATAACCTTTGGAAGGACTTTGACAAGACAGGTCTTTTGCACACAAAAGACCATTCAGTGATCATTGGAGCATCACCACAAGTATTTGTTTCAATGATATGATGGGAGTGGAAGGACAAGAACCAGTCAATAAAAGAGTACGAGCTGGTAAAAGGGTTGAGCCTGATAAGTTCAGCAGTGTGTTGTGCCTGCATTAAGTACCCTGGCCACCATCCTGTAGTATATTGCAGAGCCCCCTCCTGGAAACTGATAGTTACAAACAGTTACTTTAGATGGAAACTTAGGGTTTTCTGAAAATAAAAGATAATGTGATCTTACGTATATTAGCTTTAAGGTTAATGAGGCATTGCAGGGTACAGTATGCTCAGTTGGAGTATTCTAAATATCTATTGACTATTGCTTTTAAATTTCTTTTGTGTGCTAGTGAGCCAACGCCTTGTAAAGGAATTTGTTGACAAGAAGAAAGTTTCACCTAATTAGGAACAGCTGAGTTCAATGTTAAAGGCAGGTGATGACAATGTTTTTCCAACCTTTTTGAACTAAGGTACTTCTCACATTACGTAAGGAATATTGGCTAGTGCTGTGGGAACTATGCACAGTTTCTTGACATAGACAAAAAATATGATTCTAAATTTCTAAACATTTTCCACTGCACAGCAACATGGCACGTGCAAACCAGTAAAGAGAGTTGGTGGTTAATAAAACATAGGTAAAAATAGTGGGTGGTTTGTTTAACAGGTGTTGCAGTTTTGCTTTAGAATGTTTAAACCAGACACTCATATGAACGTATGAACATATGAAACTGCCAGCAGATATACAGTAAGCCACACAGTCTATCAAGTCTGCTTGAGTGTGCAGCTAGCCATCCACTTGCACTACAGCTGCTCCTCCACTCCACTTCAAAGGATCACTAAACTGACAATCAGGCATATGACAAAAGTACAGCACCATCCATACCCTGTGCTCTACACTGGAGTTGGGCAAATAGTGGTTTACCTAAAAATTTCTTTAATAACAGAAACTAATGGTTGCCAGTTGGTCTAGCCTACTTCCATGCCAGTGTCCCTGGTCTGGGAGCAGATCTGAGGCACATAGAATAGGCAACCAGGCTGGGAAACAGTACTGCTGCTGGCTGTGTTTCACAGGGAGGGGGTGGCATTGTAACTGGTGCTGCAGTGACCTCTGCGGCAGTCCTGGGAACTTTCTCCCTGCAGGGTTAGCTGCAGTGTCCAAAACCTTCAGGAAAGCTCACAATACCATTGTGTTGTTTGAGGGTGGTGAGAGTGAAGAAAAGTGAGGAAAACTCTGCTGTGATCAGGATTATGGGAGGTAGCTCTATGTGCCCCACCCTGTGGCCCCTCCTATCAAGAGACAATGAGTATAGCAGGGGATATGTTGGGGGAGCTGCCGGGGTGGTACGTCTCCAGGCCAAAGACTGGACTGAAGGAAGCGGTGGACAAAAAGCTCTTTGAGAAAACTCAGTTACAGAAACTACTATAAATGGGGGCAATGGGTAAGACATGAAGAACTACAAGATGGGAGCTGCACATAAAACCTGCCAGTGCTAGATTGGTGAGGACTTATGGGGAGGAACTGGTCTGACTAGCTGCACTATTCACCTTGTCTGTGTTTCTAGTTGTCTGTGTCATAGATCAAATAATCTTAATCTTCCTTTCATTGTATACTACCAGACAAACAAAGCACACCAAGGAAAGGAAATACAAGTTTTATAAGTGCCCTGGGACAGTGGTAGTAGTATATAATGTAGTTAAATATCAGCAACAGGACAATATAAAATAAATAAATATTGGTCAAAGAGTGCTACTGACCAGTTAGGGCCCTCCATTTCTCAGATTGTGAGGTACTCTTATTCACCAGAGAGTCTCAGTTGCCACTACCCTATAAATGGGCAAGTTTGAAGCACCTATTTTTAATTCTTTTGTATAAAAAGCAGTCACATTACCTGGACCTATAATATCTTCAAAAATGTATAGATAATACAGATGGGTATGACCGTGCAGTGATTCTGCATAGTACACTGTCACAGGTTTTGTTTTAATTTCATATATTTTATTTATTACAGGTCTATTTTAAAAGTGTAACAGATTCCAGTGTGTCATTGAGCTATAATTGCTACAGTTCCCAGGTGGTTGATGGAAGCTACTTGGTCTGTGGTCACATGCTTAAGAACACACCTGGGTTATACAGTAAGAAATCAATAACACACAAGAGAGTGTACAATATGCTAGATTGCTGCACACCCCAGGTGCTTTGTATAACACAAGTCTGCAAGTGGCGCTGGGTGGAAATTGTGAATTCTGAATTTGCAAAACTTTTTTGTGAAATTTTCCAAAATTCTGACTTTGGTGAAATCTAAATTCTTCAATAGTATTCTGCAAATTTTCATGCTGTTCTGCTAAATTTTATGGCTGAATTGTGGAATGATACACATGAACTCTGGAATGACAGTTTTGAGGAATTCCATTCCACAATTTATTAATCAATCCACAATACATACAATCATTCTGCAGTTCAGAGTGATCAGTTCTGCAGAATTCCATTCTGCAAATGAATACATCAATTCACAATACATTTACTCTACTCTACTGTTCTAAATTGGAATTTTGTGAAAGATGCCAAATTGCATTCTGCAATTTTGTAGAGGTGAAATTCTGACTATCACAGAAATTCTGCTTGCAGAATATTATTTTTTGCACAGCACTACTGAATCTGTAAGCCAAATGTCTTTAACTTCCCGTAAAGTGGAGCAATTCTGCACAATGCATAAGGACCTGATCCAAAAAATGTAAAAGACAGATGATCATAATGACATGACATATGGGTGATTGTGATCTTGTCCTAATTTTTTTGAATGGAAGGTTGTGTTATTTTATGTAAAGTTGAATTTTGTTTTTTTATTTATTTTTTTGTTGAATGGGTAGGGTGCACTAGGCAGACAGTTGCCTATTTTGAGACATGACTTGGGGGTTACAAAGCAGGAGAGTACAAGGTCAGTGAGAGAGATTAATAATTCAATGGAATAGGATAATACATAGTACACAGTACACAGGGTATTATTAAATCTGAACAAATAACAGGTACAAGTATTTCAGGAATTCAGAAAATACAATTACATCTTAACAAAGAGTATTCTAATCACCAAGAGCCTAAAGAGGCAGGGACTAAGTTGAGGGGTGCAGGTGTGGTATATAGGAGGGGAGGTGTAGACACTTGTTCATAAGTACATAATGGTAAGGCGGGGAGTTGGATCAGGTGGGTAGATATTTAGAAGAAAGCACATTTAGATTGTTGAATCAGGATGGAGTGGAATGAACTTCTAAAAGTGTCTGTTGATTGACAATGTTGGCTAGAAGGTGAGATGTTATTCCATTGTTTAGAGGTGATGGAGGAGAAGGCACACTCTCCATATTTAGCATGAGACCTTGAGATGGAAAGCTGCCCAAAGTCTAAGGATCTGAGAGAGTAGTGATTTGTACAGAAGGCAAGGTAAGAGACTAGGGAGAGGGGCCTCTGATTGAGTAATGCTCTGTTAAGGATTCTCCCAAGCAAAAAGTCAAATAAGGCTGTAAGGGAATGACAACCTAATTTACTGTATAGGAGGCAATTGTGAGTGAAACAATTACATGCTAGAGCCAACCGGCAGATGTTGTTATACCCTACTACTCACTTTTAGAGAAGGGTATTGGAGGAGTTGGTAAAGATTGATAGGCATATGTTAATTTGGGAAATTGTTGGGTATGGGTCCCGACGATCTGCTGACCATCGCACACACACCAACGACATCCTTATTGTTTATTATATTCTTAGTGTTTTGAACTAACATACAGATGAGGGATATCCACCATATAAGTGTTGGATATCAGGGATTATGCTTGCTATATAATTATATATTAATTTTACTTATGTTTCCATTTATTTACTTAGCATTAGAGTCATTGCAGTTGCTTATATATATTCTCATACTAAGTTAATTTTATGAATGCTTCTTACTCATCATTACCACAGTATTATTTTGCTATAGTAATGCCATCTAGCAGGTCTGTAACACCACTGCTGTCTCATAATTGACCGTGCTTATGTTTCACATGTATTTCTGCACTTTCTTCATTTCTAAGCTTATAGCTGACAACACATTTTGTTTGTTCTAAGTTTCTTGAGAAGTCTACATTTTTCCTAGGTAAGATTATCACAGGGGAGCCACCTTATTATTACTTTTCAGCCAATAACACTTCTAGAACCTGTGTCTCTTATCAGTAGTATAATAACTGATGTTCAGCCTCCCCCTCTGTGAGATGAGATGCACTAGTAGGTCTGAGGGAAGGCCTGGCTTCCCTATGATTCTGTCACTTGTAATTGCATGAGTATTGCCTGTAATAAACTTGTTTAATTACATGGTGCTTGAGTTCACATTTAAAAACAAAAACTTTATTAAACAAAAAAAAAGGAGAAAAAATTAAAGATATCTGGCACTTCTTTGTTCTTAGTAGTTGAGGCACTGAGCGTGTGCTTTTAAGATTCCAGCTTTGCGGAATCCATTGATGATCTCATTTTCCCTTTTGCCAACACTGTTTATGTTGTCTGCCAGCCACTGAGCATGCTTCACTTTTAGGCTCTGCATTCTTCAGTCTATTTTAATGTCTCCAGAAGCACACCCACTTTGACGCTGGCCTGACATAGCAGCAGCATACCATGTGGCAAAACGTTGCTTTAATTCATCTTTAAGCAACTTGTTCACCATTAGATCAAGAGGCTACAATAAGTCAGTGCATGAGGCAGGAACAAAAGTAGGGACAATTTCATTTTGCTCCAGGCATTGCAGTACCTCTTCAGTGGTGTGACCCCTGAACAAATCCATTACCAGCAGTGATCTCTGTGCATGGGGTAGGTCCACTACCAGCAGTGATCTCTGTTCACGGGGTTGGTCCATCTGCAGCTTGATTTTTTTTTTTATGTAAGGGTCAATCACCTCCATGATGAACCACAGCATTGTTACACTGTTTGCCCAATGGTTCTTGGAATGGCTTATTAATCAGCCATCAGGGAATTTGAAAGAAGGGTGGCAGTTGTCAGTCTTTCCCTTATAAATGATCTGGGGGGGAAGAAGTTCTCCAATCACTGAGATTGCAAGCATGACTGATACCTGCCTCTTGTCATCCAGCCCACAGACCTCCACCTGCTTTGAACCAATAGTCACCATGGTTCACTGACTGCATGGCACTAACTGTACACCAGTCTCATCTAAATTAATGATAAGGGCAGGAAGGATCAGTTCTTTTCCACAAGCAGTAGTCACCCTACCCAGGAATTTAGCCTTCAACTCGGGGAAGTCGAGTGGGGTTTTTCTAGCAGCTTTGGTCACCTTGTGTTTAGAATACCCCATGCAACTCAAAAGCTTCCAGGACCACTGCCTAGTAAAGGTAAGATGCCCACCATTCTCAGATAGCAGGTCAGGGTTGTGAGCCTTGACTACCCCAGATGCTATGGCCGAAACCACATGAGCATTCACAACTGCCCCCTCTGACCTAAGGCTTTTTACAATCTTTTTCAGCTCCTCCTCAGCTTCTTCAAGGAGCAATGCAGGATGCCCATGGGGTTTAGTGGGCAGTTCAGGAGCCAGTTTGGTGGGGTAGGGGGTCTTGCTAAGCTCTGAAAGGTAGTCCTTCTTGAACCCACGCACAGTACAGTCATTTATGGTGCTTGGTTACTTCTTGCAGTAATTGCGAATGGCATTCATAACCCCATTCTCCACTGCACACTTGCCAATCATGAATAGGACACCTGCAGTGTATTTTATATATTATGTCCAGCGCTCCTTTGGGACAGGACCCGAGGTGTCTGTAGAGAGTTCTGTGATCATTGCTTCATCAATCTGGAGGGGGACTGCAGCAGTCTGGCTAAGACCTTCAGTGCTCAGGGCTGACCAGATAAATCCCACTTGACAGCAGGTTTTTTGTTCAGCCAGGATAGGAGAGACATGTTACTCAGTTGTCAGTAGTCTGTAGTCAGTAGTTTTCAAAATAATGGAATACAGTCACCGGTATTCTCATCACTTTGTAGACTATTGACAGCTGACTCCCGGGTACCATAATACTGCAAATATATGTTGATGCTAAATTGTAAGCATAGCGCCACCATGCAGAATTTTACTTGCACTAATATATTGCATTATACAGTATGTCTACTTGTGATTGATGTTATTTGTCTTAGTCAGACACCAAATGAGAACCTAACAGTGAGATTATCTCTACAAAGGTGTGGACTGCAAACAATAGTGATTCATGCTGACAGGGGTAGATTAGGACTAGCCCAATATATGATGCCTAGATTGGAATTAACTGTATTGCAAATGGAGCGAACGTTGAGAGAAAAATCCAGGGTAGGGTCAAACGTGACTACAAGGTATTTGAAAGAAGTGACTATGTCTAGAGGAGCAGAGAAGTTTAATTTTGCTGCTGAAATTCCAGTGAAATTGCACATTTTACCGTGTGAAACATTTTGCAAAAGTCACACATTTGACAAAATATTTTGCTGGTGCGAAATGCATAATTTCTCTAGCGAAATGCAGAATTTCACTCATGAATGGCAGAATTTTGACTGCGAGTGGTGAAATTCCACCGTTTGTGGGTGACATTCTGTATTTCACTGCTAAAATTCCACATTTTGCCAGTGGAATTTCACATTTCATACCCACAAAACATTTTGTGAAATGCTCATATTTCACGAAATATTTTGCATAATGAAATTTTCTCTAACTATGTCTAATGGGGTTCCATTCTCACAGACCACAGTTAGGGGAGTATTTGTGCTTCTTAGTCGATGAGTGGTTCTAAAGAGCATAGCCTGGGATTCAGTGTAGTTCATGAGAAGTTTATTCTCATTGAACCAGGACTGAATGGCTTTAAGTTACATCCCTTTTGCTCTCAGTTACTGTGTGTCCAAAACATGGGAGAGGAACAGTAGATCGTCTATGTATAGTAAAGGAGTAGAGTACTTGAAATAGTGATTGATAGAGCTGATATGTAGTGAGACCAGTAAGGGTCCTAGGATTGAACTTTGAGGTATGCCGAGAGGTTGGGAGATAATCTGAGAAGGAGGAGTTGATCCTGAAATGCTGGCTCCTGTTGGAGAGGCAGCTAGAGAACCATGGAAGAGCATGCTGGGAGAGCGCTAGGGAATCTAACTTATTGAGGAGAATTGGGTGGTTGACTGAATCAAAGGCTTTCATAAGGTCTATAAAAACCTCACCTGCACAATCGCCACTGTTAAGGGAGGAATATATAGTGTTCATTAGCATGAGCAGTGCAGTGGTACTGCTGTGGCCCTTACAGAAACCATGCTGGCAGGGTTGAGGAGATCATATATCTCAAGGTGTACGTTCAGTTGAGTTGCAACAATTTTCTCTAAAACTTTACTCAGAGCAGGTAAGATAGCTATAGGCCTATGGCACTGTGGGTCTCCCTGGAGACTGGAAATGGCTCCACAATCTGCACAGGGGTTGTATACAGAACCCCATCTCAGGGGGAGGAAATGAACGAGGAAATGATAGAAGGCATCCTTGGGATGGCAGAGAAAGGGGAGATATTGCTGATGGGGGACCTGAATATGCCAGACATTAACTGGAGCACCTTTGCTGCAGCCACATCCAAGACCAGGGCCATTCTCGATGCCCTACAGGGGGCATGCCTCAGACAGCTAGCTATGGAACCCACTCGGAAGGGAGCAATTTTACACCTGGTACTCTCAAATGGGGACGGAGAGAGGATCTCTGATCTTGAAGTGGGTAGCCATCTGGGAACAAGCGACCACCAAACAGTGTGGTTCATGATAAACTTAGCTGTAGAGTCAAGCCACATAGAAGTGAAGGTACTGGACTTCAGGAGGGCTGATTTTGTCAAAATGGGAGAGTGCCTCAGAAAAGCACTAGCAAACAGGCAAGAAGGTGGGGTGGAGCAACAATGGGGAAACATCAAAACCGCCATCACAGAGGCAACAAGCCTTTGTGTGAAGCAAATAAACAAATCAAAATGAAAGAAAAAAACACTATGGTTCTCAAAAGAAGTGGCGGGGAAGGTAAGAGAGAAAAAGATAGCATTCAGGAAGTATAAGGAAACACAGAAGGAGCAGGACAGAGAACTGTACCAGTTAAAGCAGAAGGAAGGGGAAGGCAGTCAGAATAGCAAAGGCCCAAACTGAGGAAAAGATAGACAACTCAGTTAAGAAGGGGATAAAACCTTTTATAGGTACATTAGGGAGCAAAAAAAGACTAAGGCAGGGATACTGAGGCTGAATAAAGAGGAAGCTGGTTGGGCAGAGAGCGACAGTGAAAAAGCAGGGATACTGAATGAATACTTCTGCTCAGTATTCACAATAGAAAAGCAGGGGAAGATACCTAATCCAGTCAGTAGAAGCACTCTGGATAGGGGGGTTGATATTAGTCCTTTCACAGAAGAAAGGGTTCTGAAAGAACTCTTAAAACTGAAGGTGGACAAAACAATGTGGCCTGATGGGATTCACCTCAGAATTCTAAAAGAACTAAGGGAAGAACTAGTAACACCACCGACTACCCTTTTTAATAAATCATGGGAGGATGGTGTGGTACCTGAGGACTGGAGGAGGGCAGATGTGATTCCCCTTCACAAACGTGGGAGCAAGACAGAGGCAGGAAACTACAGAACTGTCAGTTTGACCTCAGTGGTAGGGAAAATGATGGAATCACTTCTGAAGGAAAGAATTATTGAGTACCTAGAGGCCAGTGGGGTACAGGACCTAAGGCAGCATGGATTCACAGCGGGAAGGTCATGTCAGACAAATCTAATTGATTTCTTTGACTGGGTGACCAAAGTAGTAGACCAGGGAGGGACTGTGGACATGGTCTACCTAGACTTTAGCAAGGTATTTGACACAGTCCCACACAAAAGATTAATAAACAAATTAGCCAGCCTGGGAGTGGATCCCAGGGTGGTAGCCTGGGTAAAACACTGGCTGGACAACAGAACACAGTGGGTAATAGTAAATGGAGTCCACAGTGAAGAAAGGAGGGTTACTAGTGGGGTACCGCAGGGTTCAGTACTGGGGCTGCTCCTTTTTAATGTCTTTATAAGTGACATTGCAGATGGACTGGAAGGGAAAGTAGTCTCTTTGCAGATGACACAAAGATCTGCAACAGGGTCGATACGCAACGTGGGTTGGAAAGGATGAAAAGGGACTTGGCAAGGTTGGAGGAATGGTCAAATGTATGGCAGCTTAGATTCAATGAAAAGAAGTGCAAAGTAATGCACCTGGGAAACAAAAATTCAGAGGAAGAGTACACAAGTGGGGGGTGAGATACTGACAACAACAAAAATGGAAAGAGACCTGGGGGTAGTCATATCAGATGACCTAAAGGTGGGCCAGCAATGTGAGAAGGCAGTAAGAAGGGCTGGGGGGATACTGGGTTGCATAGGGAGAGACATCTCCAGTAGAAAACAGGAACTTGTTGGCCCTCTGTACAGACAGTTGGTAAGACCACATCTGGAGTACTGTGTACAGTTCTGGAGACCCCATCTCCGCAAAGACATAGACAGGGTGGAGGCTGTCCAGAGGAGGGCAACCAAAATGGTGCAGGGTCTGCACCAGAAGACATATGAAGAAGGACTAAAGAAGCTTAAGATGTATTGCCTCGAGGGAAGGAGGGAGAGGGGGGACATGATAGAAGCTTTCAAATACCTCAATTGAATCAACAAAGTCCAAGAGGGTAGCATCTTTCAGAAAAAGAGATGTGCAAGAACAAAGGGGCGCAATTTGAAGATAGAGGGGGATGTCTCAGAGGTAATGTGAGGAAGTATTTCTTCATAGAAAGGGTAATGGATACATGGAACAGCCTTCCTGAGGAGGTTGTAGAGTCAAAAACAGTGAGAGAATTCAAGAATGCATGGGACAGACATAAGGCAATTCTAGTGGGGATAGGAGGAAGCAGGCTGTTGGTTAACTAGGATCTGCAGCTTATCCATTAGGTAGGGAAATGGGCAGACTAGGTGGGCCAAGCGGTCCTTATCTGCCATCAAATTCTATGTTTCTAAGTTTCTATAATCTGACATGAATTTCTGATTACCTTTTTTGAAACCAGCATGATGTTTGCCTTTTTCCAGATGAGGGGAATGATACCCATGCAGAGGGAAAAGTTAAAAATGCAGGTTAACGGGGCTGCCAGCTCCCAAGCTGCAAGTTGTAGCAGTTTAGGTTTGATTCCATCAGGTCCAGCAGATTTAGAGTCAGGGATTTGTTTGAGTAGTTTCAAAACATTGTCCCTGATGACTTGCTTAAAGTGGAAAGGGGGAAGCGAATTTGCAGGAGGGATTGGATGAGGATTTGAGGTGTCCAAGTGGGTATCTGGTGCATCAATGAGAGGGGAGAGATTGGAGAAAGGTTTATTGAAAGTGTTGGATATGGTTATGGGTTATTATGTTGACACCATCAATTTTTAAAGTCTGTTGAGGTGGAGGGGTTGAAGTACCTGAGGGACTGTTCGAGGTGGTTCCAGTAGTGCTGGTGGTTGCTATGTGAGAAAGCTAGTAGAGTTTAAAAGTATCTACTTTTACTCTGCTGGATAGCTTGCTTAAATTTGTTATGCAGGTACCTGTATATGGCCCAGTCTGTGTTAGAATTTGAAGCTTTGAAGAAAGGTCCATAGTTTGTCTCACTCTTTAAGTAGGGATAAGAGAGGGCTAGTGAGCCATTTTGTTTTTTGACCCCAGACTCTCCTAGAGGTGAGGGGAGCATGCTTGTTCTGAAGCAATTGCAGAGTAGTATTGAAAAAGGATACTGCAAGGTCAATGTCAGTGGTTGTCCAGAGGTAAGTCCAGTCTTGGCTAGCCAGCTCAGATCAAAATTGTGCTGGGTGAGTAGTTACAGAAGTGGATAGTTTGAGGTGGGGCATTTGGTTATCAAGCACACCAGACACAAAACATTGGCCAATGGTAGCTTAGGGAGTCTGGGAGAATTCCAGCAGAAGAGATTTTATCAGGGTCAGGAACAAGGATCCCGATGATAAGGGTGGCACTGAGGGCATTGTTTGAGAGTCTGGTAGATTGAGAGATTATTTGGATAAGTAGTAACCTGCTGTTAGTTCGGCGGGTGTATTAGTATGGTTGGGTCAGTTGATATTAAAGTCACCAAGGATTGTATAGTCATTGTCGCTTATACTGGAACTGATAGTGTCAATGAGAGTGGAGAGTCTGTGCTGAATGGTGGCTGGGGCAAAAAAAAACCAGAAAATATGCAGCTTTTTTGAATTGCGTAAGAATAGTGTACCATGGCACAGTTCAAGGGATGTGGACATTGGGTGGGGGAAGGGGGGAATGAGGGGTGGAAAGGTTGAGGTGATCTTTGAAATAGATCATGGTGCTGCAGCCATGTTTGTGCGAAGGTCTATCACACCTTATAAAACTGTAGCCACCAATACTGCAAAGGTGATTAGGTACAGAAAGTTTGAGCCAGGTTGGTAGTCGGAGATCCAGACAGTAAGTTCAGCCAAATAGTGCATCAAACTTCTAATATTAAGGTGTGAAAACTTTAGGCCCTTTATCCCATGTCAAGGTGAGGATGAAAGGGAGGGATAGTGGACTGGGTGGGTCCTGGATTGGTTTCCACATCACCAACAACAAGCAGTAGTAAGGTAAGGTAAGGTAAACTTTATTTATATGGCACCCAATCCCAGGTCAGAACAGGCAGGATAAACAACAACATACAAGTCAAAGCTGCACAAGGGCAGGTGCCCAGCTGCAATGCCAATGACCTGGGTTCGGGAACGGACTCGGGACATTGGAGGGCCGACCGGGGGCAGAGGGATTGAGCATCCTAGGGACTGCTCTCCTTCTCCAGGAGAGGGGGGTAGAGTGTCTGGCACACCACATATCCCTGGCGGAGGCTGGGGACACCACTGTGCTGATGTCATCACTTGAGTGTGGCGGGGCAGAAGTGAGATGTCATTGCATGTCCCCACCCCTAGGGAAGCTCTGAAAAAAAATTGCCGGCCCTCCAGCATGATGACCTAGAAGTTTTGAAAAGAAATTGCCGGCCCCCCAGCATGACGACATGCCCTGCCGCCATCTCCACCTTCTTACACGTCTGCTGGGGGGGTAAGCTGGACTTGCCTATAGTGTCCATTGGGGGGGATAAGCCTGGGCAAGGGGGGATGGTGAGTGGAGCTGATCTGACCTCCGAATGGAGGTTTGGGGGGTTTGGGAAAAAAGAAAAGAAAAAGAAAATACAAATCAAAGCTGTACAGGGGTTATACAATCAACTACAAAAATAAAATTATATAATAAATAAGCATTAATAAATAGAAACAATAAATAAACAAATAAAAATCAGCTGCTATTAATCTAAAAACACCTCTCTAAAAAGGTATGTTTTCAGATCCCTCTTAAATGCCTCCACCGACAGGGCCTCCCTCAAAGATCTGAGAAGCTAGTTCCAGAGGACCAGGCCGGCCACCTCAATGCACTGTCACCTGAGGTTTTCAGCCTGGCCCTCAGAACCACAAGGAGGCCCCCAATGGAGGAGTGGAGGGAGCAAACTAGAATGGCAGGTGTAAGGAGATCAGTCAGGTAGCCAGGGCCCAAGTCATATAGGGCCTTATAGGTGAGTAAGCGCATCTTGAAGATGATCCTCCACCAAACAGGCAGCCAATGCGGATCCCACAGGACTGGAATCACATTAGCAAACCTAGGCAGGTCCATCAGTAACCTGGCCACTGCATTCTGCACCAGCTGCAATCGGCAGAGGTTCTCTCCACTGACCCTGAAGTACAGAGCATTGCAGTAGTACAACCTGCATGTAACAAAAGCATGCACCAGTGAGAGCAGGTCCTCAGGTGGAACTAGGGGTTTAATCCGGGTGATATTCCTTAAGTGGTAAAAACCACTTTGGACAACAAACGACACCTGAACATCAAGTGTCAGCCTGTCATCAAGGATGATGCCCAGATTTCTCACCCTAGTGGATGCCATCAATGGGGTAAATCCAAGAACCAGTCATGTTGTCATGCTGGAAGCATTCCCATCATGGCCACAACCAGGCTCAATCACCAGCATATCCATCTTGCCAGGGTTCAGCCTCACTCAGTTAGAGGACTTCCAGTCATGGATCTTGGCCAGGCAATTATTTAGCACTTCAGTGGCATCATTTTTTCCAGGGGCAAAGGACATATACAACTGGATATCATCTGCATAGCATTGAAAACCCAGGCGGTAACTTCTAATGCACGCTCCCAGGGGTAGCATGTACACTGTGAACAACATTGGTGATGGGATTGAAACTTGAGGAACTCCTCATAACAGGAACTTTGGAGAGGAGGAGAAATTCCCCATCACCACTCTTTGCTTCCTGCCTGAGAGATAGAACTCAAACAAGTTGATGACTGTACCGGTAACTCCACAGTACTCTCTAAGGCAATGTGGTCCATGGTGTCAAATGCTGAGGAGAGATCAAGGTGAACAAGAATTGACCCGTCTTCTCTATCTCTTGCCTTGAGGAGGTAATTTTGTACCCTGACAAACACTGTCTTGGTGCTATGCCTAGACCTAAATCTGATCTGGAATGGCTGATAGATGTTAAAGGTTGCAAGGTGCACCACGAGCTGCAGCACCACTACTTTCTCAACAACCTTCCCTAAAAATGGGAAGTTTGAGAAAAGTCAATAATTCTCCAGGACATCAGGGTCAAGTAAAGTTTCTTCAGAAGGGGCTTCACCAACACCTCCTTCAAGGCATCAGGGAAAATCCCCTCCGAGAGTGAGCACTGGATTATCCTGGTGAACACTGGACCAACGGTTCCAATGAATCCCACTAGGAGGCAGGTCGGGGCCAGGTCCAGTTCACAAAAGGTGGGCCACAGCTTCGAGATCACCTCAACAATCTCAGCCACCTCCACTGGCCTGAACTCCTGCCACACAATAGGATGCCTACATTCCTACCAGGCCCCCTCCGCAGGGCTGATCTTTCTCCAGTGAGGAGATCCCCGACCAAACAGAGGACACCCTGTCAGAGAAGAACTGAGCAAACTCTTCACACAATGCGGTTGAAAATGACCTTTTCAGCTGCAGACAGACAGGATGAAGTAGTCTGTCCACAGTCCAAAAGAGCTGAGCTGGTCTGTTCCTACCTGCAGCAATCTCCCTGGACAGGAACTCTGCCTTCTTATGGTTGATTGCCCCTTGATACTCATGATAGTGAGTTCTCAAGGTCAGTTTGTCCTCCACAGACTGGGTCCTCCACCAGTAATGCTCTAACTTTTGACTCTTGATTTTCATTTCCTTGGGAGCCCCATCAAGTACTGGGGGTCTCAAGCAAGAAGATCTGGCTCATATACAGACTGGTGGGATGGCATCAAGCACTTCAGAGGCAGCCTTATTATAGGCTGCCACCATTTCGCCCGTGCCAACAGCACATGCAATACTCACTCCAGACAAATCTACTACCACCAAAAGCCCTCTGGGGACAATCTACTTAAAGGGTGATAGCTGACCATCTCAACAGGGGAGGGACTATCGGGGGGCCTCAAATGAAAACTCTATTGTGCAATGATCAGACCAAGTGACCCAATCAGTCCTGAGGTTTGTGACCTGAAGCTCCAAAGAGAATACCAAGTCCAAGGAGTGGCTGTGGTGATGGGTCACAGAAACAAGTGCTTGTGCCAGGCCCAGGTATGTCATCAATTGGAGGATGTTATGTCCAAGATATGAGGATTCGTCGTCAACCCTTGTGTTAAAGTCCCCCAGAATTGACCATCTAGGTGTCTCCAACACCATGTCGATGACAAAATCCATGACCTCCTGTAGAAAATCCCCCCCTCACCCTGGAGGATGGTAAACAAGGAGAATCCTGCAACCCCCACACACCGCCACACATTTAAAAGATGAGGTAGAACCCACTGGATGCACAGTAAAGTTCAGGCTGGCTCTAGAACAGATGGCCACACTCCCACCCATGCCTTCCCTCCTCAGACAGTGCACTACAGAGTACTCAGAGGGGACAGATGCCTTCAAAATTGGCCCGCCATCATCCTCCAGCCAGATCTCCATAATACAAACCAAATCAACTGAGGAAATCAAGTCCGCCATAATTGCGATCTTGCTCCTCATTGATCTGGCATTGCACAGCACAGCCTGAAGGGGACTGGTGGAGACTGCAGGTCTATGGGCTACCTGCCACTTAGTATGGTGGAAACCCTGGGGATGGGTGCTAAACATGTCAGGCCTTTCTCCTGGCTCCACTTAGCCCCTGAGTGCCTCCTGCTCCTAAACATACCAATACTGCTCATCTCTGCTGCACCCATAGCGCCCTGATACCAACCAGCTCACCCCCCTACTGATACTTACCTTCCAACAGCACCTTACTGCTGTAGATGGAAGAGGGAGGTCAGCAAAGGGGCAAAGGTCATGCAGCAGGGATGCTGCACAGGTAATGAGGAAAGGTCTGTAAATCCAACACATCATGCAGCAGCCAACTACTTAATTAAAATCCTTGCTACAGCTTTAAGTAATAAAATAAATTCAGCTAAAGATAAAATAAAAACCCTATCACTAAACATGCATCCATCATCCACACAATAAGATACAAAATAGCATCCTGCCCACATTCAAACCACACTCACACACTATCTTAACCCCACACTGCCCCAAAAAGAAAACAACCCCTAATTCAAATAAAATTTCAACAAAACAAACAAGAGAATCCTAGCTATTTCAGGTCCAGAGGACAAGTCCAAAAGCTAAAGTCAATTTTGCTGATATAAAATTAGCCAAAATTCATGTCCAATGCCACAGAAAATCATCATCAGTGCTCTCACCACTGCTGACAAGATCTAGAAGCAAATGATTTGATACTTTTTATTGGATCAACAAAAATGTAACAGAAAGAACAAAGTGCTTTAGCTTTCAGACGAACCAAATCCTTCTTCGGACACTGAATGACATGGTCCCTAGTACGAAAATGTTTTCCTGTAATTGCTACTGCTATCACGCACAGTTGCTCACAGTGCTTGCAAAACTTTATTTAATGACCATATAACTATAGTAAATAATGACCATATAAACAAAGTAAATAATGACCATATAAACATACTGTAGTAAATAATGACCATATAAACCTAGTAAATAATGACCATATAAACATAGTAAATAATGACCATATAAACCTAGTAAATAATGACCATATAAATACAGTTTGGATACATTTTGTAATTTATGGTGTACGCTTTTATGGCTGCTGATGTTCTACACATTCTCTGAAATGCTTTTTATAGTAAAACTTTGTCTAACCCTACTTTCCTGAGTAAACAATACCAGAGAGACAAATAAATATATTTTTTGAAAAACCCAAATGTATGATAAATATGTTGGACTTCAACCTTTTTGTGAACTAATCAGGATGGCTCTAGATAAATGCTAAAGTTTACATTGCCCTGGTAATCCGTGGTGCATTTCCCAAGAATCTCAGGGGTTGCAATATCTCTTTTCAGAAGAATAATAGGGTTTGCAAAGCCTCATTTCTGCAAAACCACAGGGGTTGCAACACTCCCACACCACCATATTTTTAAAGGAGAATTCTAGAAAAGCATTGTTTCATGCATTTCCAAGAATAGTATTGGATATCATAGGGGTTGCAAAGAAAGCATAGGACTCTCAGCTGAAACCACTGGCAACCATTAAATGACACCCCTACTCAGTGTTGGAATTACACTTTATGAGCTTTGGGATGTAGGGGGTCCATAAAGGACCAATGTTTAAATTGAGCCCCCCTTTCCCATTATAAGTCAATGGCAGTGATCTGCTAGTGAGCCCACTTCAGAGATTGGTGGGGGGCAGCGACCCGCCAATCTCTCCTGTAATTCCAACACTGCCCCTGCTGGCAAGATAGATGTCTTTGTGAATTATTATAAAGAATATTGATCTGCATAAGCATTTCATTATTGCTAAATAATTTTTCTTTTCAATTTCTGTTTATGCCCACTACATCTTCAAACCTTCCAAGGAACAGTTTGGCAAACACTAACTATAAAACCATAAACTGCTGAAAAATGAACAACTGTCATATTTTTCCTCCTCTTCCAGTATCTAAATTCATTCAATGGAATAAATGTGATATTAAAATGTGATGTTTAATTTCCCTTCAATTATTTGAACATGTTTTCATATGGAGTCATGTCAAAGAAAGTTTGCTGTATATGCAGATGTCCTGCCTGTATCAATTATCCATTTGGATGTGAGGAGAGTGGGCAGTTTTCAAAACTGCAGCTGATGCCAGCCCATCAAACAGCTTAATCTGGTTCAAGGTCAGTTGGCATTCATCTGTATCCCCCCTCCCCCAGGTCGTGCCTGAAAATAGTCAGGAATTGTCTAGTGCACTTACCCGGTCAACAAAAGCTAAATAAATAAATAAAATAAATAAATCAATGCAGCTGCACAATGCAGAAAATCCTGGTTCTGAGACAAGACCCAGAGAGTCAAAGAGCCGATGTGCGAATGGGGAATGGGTAGTCAAGAGAATGCTGTCCACCTCCTTCATAAAGGGAGACTTGCTAGTGCCAGCTCCACTACTTTACTGACACCTTGGTGCCTGGGTGATCACAGGTAATGATGCATCTGTAGTAAGCAGTATGTATGTATTATTTACTTAAAATGTTTGATCAGGAAAGGTCAATGAGCTGTGATAGCTCATGCCCCTATGAGTCCTGGGGGTGGGTTATATGAACCTATTTTATTTACAGGGGGCATGTTGGTATAGAACAGAGAGAAATCCCTTACCATTCTCCAATGAGTGTCATGGGATTTTTATCTTCAGTCTGAATGAAATAAATTGAATGACTACTTCTGGTCTCTTTATAAAGGCGAAAGATGGGCTGGTAGCACAAGGGAAGAGGTGGGGGATGGGGGTACAGAAAAGCGGATCACAGAGGGGAGGGTGAAAAGGATCCATGTCAGTTGGTCTACAGTTTTATTGTCGACCTATTTTACAGTGACTCCTTTATGTCAACCGCATTTGTGGTCCCCATAAAGGGAGGCACTTCAGGCTGTGTTTTCTTCAGGGGGCTTTGTCCACCTCACACCCAGCTACTGAATTAATCAACTCTGAGTCAGAGTTGATTCGGGGAGGATGTGCAATACCCCCAGAAAGCATTGCTGGGTCCCGGGCCAACACCACAGTGACCTGGCGCTGTTGTCTCTGTAGTCTCGGTCATGGTAACGTTGTTACCGTAGCGATGGCACACCGGGTGAAAACGTTGCTCATGGCCCTCAATGTTAATATGTCCCCTGGTCTGGATGGTATCCATCCCAGGGTGCTGTGGGAACTGGCAGGAGACCCAGCAGGCCCTATAGCAGAGCTGTTCAACATTTCACTGGAGCCGGGGTAGTGCCACTGGAATGGAGGACAGCACACTTAGTGTCAATCCACAAGAGTGGGCCTAGAGATGACCTGGCTATCTATAGACCACTCAGTCTGACCTCAGTTGTGGGTAAGCTAATGGAGACAATCCTTAAAGGTGTACTACCATCAAAATTTGCAAAAAAAACACATGTTGCACAGAGTGCTATGATTTGTGTGTGTAGTCCTAGTGTGTCCTTCCCTTTGTTTGCTATTAGGAGTTTTTCTCAGTTTGCCTACAAGTTTTATGGCCCCTGGGAATTTCCATGTTAGCATTTTTACTGCTCTTATTTTCCTGCAATGCCTCCTGTCCCATGTGGCAATCATGCACCCAGGACCATAAATTCAGCAAGTACTGGTTTAGAGTCAGTTTTACAGCAGTTGAGCTGTAATTTTAAGTAACCTTCCTTATCCAGTGAGCACTAATAAAGACTACATTTGTAATTTTGCAAACATCTGCGGTATAAATAAGTGGGCTAATAAGAAAACAGCTAGAGTCTTCACTGATTAGAGCATTGATGACTTGGGATGATCTGTGTGTCTTTAATGGCTATGTGTAGTTTGATGAAATTAAAAGCTATAAGAAAAAAATATTTACTCCTGCTGGCTAGACCTAGACGCATACTTGGAAAACAAAAACATTGAATTAGAGTTTTGTGTTTTTTTTTTTATTTCAGGCCAGAACATTCATTTGTTTATTTCAAGATATTCACCAGGAAAAACATTTGGAGCTAACAGCTAATTTTCAGAGGTGTCACATGGGGAAGGTGATGTGGAGAGTGCAGTAATAAGTTAGCTCAGTAATGTTACAATTTTAAAACAATAATAATTTTAAAAAGTGAAAAGTATGCAGTAGACAATTGAGAGGAGGCACAAAGTAAGTAGTACAAAACAGCATATTGATAGCATATCAATAGCAACAGTTCTGCAAAGTACTACTGGCAGCCAAATGAGGGAGGGGAGGGTAGAGAGGTTGTGAGTACAATGGGGGACCAGTCAAAGGAAAAGTGGACCAATAAACCAGGGCAGTAGGGGGAAGGAGTAGCAAGGAGGGAGAAGCAGTGAGATTAGTCTAGGATCAGTGGTAGTATCAGGTTCCTAATAGCAGATTGCTGCTACAGCGGCTTTTACTCACTGAATCAGTGGTCCGAGATGTATCATTGTCAAATGGAACAGGATTCATTGTAGAAAAAAGAGTAATAAAAATTACTAACATGGAGATCTCCCAGGGCCATAAAACTGGTATGCAAATTTAGAAAAAACTCCTAACAGTGAACAAAGGAAAGAGCACATTAGGACTACACTTACAAATCAAAACTCTGCAAAACATATATGTTTGCAAAATGTGAATGTAGTACTCCTTTAAGGAATGTCTGTTAGGGTTTCTGGAGGTGAATGACCTCTAGAACAGGAGGCAACATAGATTCATGGAGGGAAGATCCTGCCAAACAAACCTGATCAATTTCTTTGACTGGGTAAAAGTAGACAAAGGCCAAGTGGTTGACATACTATACTAGGACTTCAGCAAAGCCTTTGACACTGTATACCACAGGAGGCTGATCAGAAAACTGGAGGATCTGGGGAAGGGGAGAAACTCTCTACATGGTTGCAAGCTGGCTGATGGGTAGAACCTGGAGGGTGGCAGTGCCGGGGAGCTATCAGACTCAAGGGAATCCTTTAGTAGTATTCTGTAGGACTCGGTGCTTGGCCCAGTGTTTAATGTATTTATAAATGACATTGGAGATGGTGTAGTGGGCAAAATATGTCTATTTGCCGATGACGCCAAGCTCTCTGGCAGGGTTAACACACCTGCGGGAATAAGGACCTTTAGGAAGATTTAACCTGGCTAGAGAAGTGGTCAGCATTATGGCATCTCATGTTCAATGCCAAGAAATATAAGGTCATGCATGCTGGAAGAAGGAACCCAAGGACTGAGTTCAGCCTTGGGGGCTAATGGTAACTAAATCAGAGGAAGAAAAGGACTTGGGGGTGAAGTCAATAGTGACTTGAAATATTCACCGCATTGCAGAAAGGTGGTGGCCAAAGCCAAAAATAATGCTGGGCTGTATTGCCAGGGGAATCATGACCAGGCAGGAGGAGGTCATAATGCCACTTTACAGAAACTTGGTGCAGCTGCATCTGAAGTATAACATGTATTACTGGTGATCCTACCTGAAACAGGGCATAAGGCTGCTAGAGGTGGTCCAGAGAAGGGTGACAAAAATGGTTCAGGGTCAGCAGGCCAAGACGTATGAGGAAATGCAGGAGGGCCTCACCTGAGGAGAAGAGGGAAAGGGGGGACTTGATTGAGATCTTCAAGTACCTGAAGGGCAATAAGGTCAACATGCAGAACCTCTTCAGTCTTAGTGGGAACAAAACCACAAGAGGCCACTGCTTTAATCTGGTGGTGGGGGAGGTCCAAGAGGGAGACCAGAGGGCAGTTCTTAATGTAGAGAGTGGTTACAGGGTGTAACAAGCTCCTGAAAGAGGTTGTCTCCCTGAAGAAGGGAGATGGATTCTAAAGGAGATGGGACAGGGTTAAAGGGAAGGACAGGATCAAAGGGGGGCAAGTAATTGCAGAGGTTGGATAGGGAGTGAGTGCAGCACCCTCAGTAGTCATCGATATAAGGTTCTACAACATGAGCAGACATGATAGATGACTAGGCCTTCTTCTGCTGGAATTTTCATGTGTTCATACTGTATGAACCTGAATAATGACAAAAGATGGGAAAAATGACCTTGGTTTAATGTTTCTTCTGAAGGATGGCATTGCAAAAGTACAGTACCACCCTTATACTGAACTACTGTGTCATTTATAGATATTGCAGCAAGTTTGTGGTGTGGAGCTGGAAACTATGACTATCTGTTTTTCTGGGCCAAGAAGTGAGCATGCTACCTACTCAGCCACTGACACAACAGAGTCAATAGGAGGGGAACACTGATGGTCTCCACTGTGGTATACTTGTGTGTTTGCATTGGCATCCCAGTGTGAGGTGAAAAGCAGCAAGGAAAATGCACTGTGATAATGCAACATAACACCAGTGTATCCTTGGGACCTACACCATCCCCGTCCAACCCAGCAAGTAAGGTTCACACCTACCTGAAAGCTCTATTATGGAAGGAAGAGCCATGGCATTAAGAATATATTACAATGTAAGGTTGTGTTGGGGCTGGGAAGGCACTCAGGAAGCTGAAGGGGGCAGGGTTGGTGCAAAGTACATAGATACAGCAATAAATTAAAAGAAAACTGTGTCTGATCTGTGACAATTAAATGAGCTTTACAGCAGCATCTGTCCATCCACCCATCCATCCATCCATCCAACACATTTGCATCTTGGTACTTATTCTGTCTAGACCATAAAACAGTGGTTTATTCATCTCAGTCCCTGAGCTGTTGTGTCCAGTAATGATCTCCAGATCTTAGTCTGGGATTACTTGTACCTGCTGATTGAACAGTGCTTCAGAGCACAATGGTGCAGATGCAGCCCTGTTGAAAATTGCCCCAGATGGAATCAGGGTGCATGGTTTGGAAAATCTCAACACACTTTTAAGTATTTGTATTCCTTGTTAACCTGGTAAGGCTCATTGAGTACAAGGCCCATTTGCAGATGTGATCAGGGAGCACAGAAAGATTAGATGACTTGCTCAGGATCATGCAGAATGCAATCAGAGGTTGTGGGAATCAAACTAGGTCTGCTGGATGCTCCAAACTCTAAGCTATACTGCCAGCACTTTACTGTGCACTTTACACTCCTATGAGTGAAATACCAGTAAAGCAGGGACTTACGTGTGCAAACACGAAAGCAGCTATTAAGAGCACATTTTCACATAACCATCAACAACTGCATCAGAAGCTACAGAAAGCAGAACGTAGGCCAGGATATCATGCTTATCCTAACTCTTTTTGTAAAAATGCCATGCTTGGCTTTCACCTGTACTGTCACCAAAGAACAGAAGAAGGGACTTTACAATCTCATCTGATAGGCAACACCTCCAGAAGCAACACCTCAGTAGTACCACACTACAGTATCAGCCTTGGATATAAGCCTTTGATCTTATGGCTCAGGGGCATGGTTGCTACCTTTTGAGCCACATACACCCATTTTTGTCACTTGTATTATATTTATTTTAAGGCTCATGTACTAAGATCATGAAAATAACATTTGAGTAACCACTGCAGTTCGATCAATGGGGATGTTCTTATTTGTGTGCCTAATGTGCATATTTGAGTGACACAGAATGCCCCAGCCTTTTTTTATTTATGTTTCTTGGCTCCACATTCAGTGTAGCCATCCTGCTCCAGATCCTCCTTCTAGCCACATTCCTACTCCCACCCAAGGAGCTGTGGTCACATTGCACTATTCCATTCTGCCCTGTTCATCCAATTTTCCTTGCAGATTTCCCTGATTTGGCTGGGTGACAACAGGCTGGCCAACCCTGCTAAGGGACCAGATCCAGTAAGTAGAGGGGAAAATGGAACCAAGACAGGCATTTAGATGATGAAATCTGGGCATGTGGAGTGATGGAGCCCTCATCTATTTTGAGGTTGCCCCTTTTACCTGTTTTCTGTCTTTCCAGGCTGTGGTGGTGCAATGGGTGAAGCCACATTGTGCAGCCATGACAACACCCCCCCCTCCCAGTTGAAGTCTATGCCTGAAAGAACACAAGAGGGCAGTCAGGAAGCATGATGTTACAGCATTCCCTCTCTAGAAGACTGCCTCACTTGGGATTCTTTGACTTTTTTTCCTGCCAACCTAAATGGCATTGCAGTCTTGGGATGTGAACTCGGGCCATCAGCTTTAACTGCAGTCTTGAACTTCACATTACGGGATGGCCTCCAGAAGGTGAAGAATAAATACATTCTTTTCTAGTTTTGTTTTAAATTTGCAAAATTAGTTTTCTCAAATGAAGAAAATGAATTTAAAGCAGCAGTGCTTTTTGTGATGAAACGTTTGATCCACTGAATATCTTTTTACTCTATTTTGGAGAGCCCTTTTTCTCCTGTCTTGCAATATGTCCTTCCTACCATTTTGAATCTGCATTACTGTTTTGTTAGGATTTGAAATAGTTAAAAGCAGTGCTCATTTTAGTATGTCTATTGCCAGATTTTTAACTGTTTTCTTTTTTTTTAAATTTGCATTTTACAGGTTTTACCCCCATTTTCTCCCCGTTGTACCCGGGACCCCAGCACATGGCTGTGCATGCTCATGGAGGCAAAAACACATCCTGTGGTGTCAGCTCAGCCCTTTCTGCCCCTGCCCCAGGCAATCAGCGGGCTCCCCTGTAGCCCAAACTGCCATCCGTCTTCCACTGGGTGGCAGCCAATGGCTGGGGATACCCCTCATCCCTCCCCGGGAGAGGAGATCCACCTTGCAGAAACTCAATCCTGCTCCCTGCCTTCCCTCCCACTGAACCCTGACAACCCTGGCTCATTCCTGGACCTGGGTAGCCAGCGTGGCGTAAGGTGTGGCATCCAGTGGTTTAACCCTCAGTGCTACCAGGCCAATTCTTAGCTGTTTTCTGAATGCTCATTATCCAGTCAGGTCAGTTAGCAGAGTTTTTTGCATGTTAGTTAACCTTAGGCAGAGGAAAAGTTATGTTAAATAATGGACATTCAAAAACAACTAAGACTACTGATGAAAACATAGGCACAGTATTATTAAAATTTAAATAACAAAAATGTTTAAGCCGATTCTTAATGGGGAAAAGGGGCATCTTACAAGCCAGGAGAAAAAGGATGGTCTAAAATGGAATTAAAAGGCATGTGTTCAAAATATTCACCGTAACACACACTGCAGCTATAACATTTACCAGTTATAAGATGAGCTCACTGCTGTTTACCTAAAACAATTATTCTTTGGGGAAGGGGAATAAATGAAAGCTTTAGTGGCACGCGTATAAATGAAAGCCTTAGCAGCACACAGCAGTTTGAAGTTAAGACAAAGATAGAATTACCATGTAGAATACTAAATGTAACTGAAAACTAAAGCTGTTTTTGGTTAAGGGTGCTCTTAAAGTAGTGAAGGAGTACAAACAAATTTGAACAATATGGTTTTTCTATGTTTAGATTTTTATGAGGAACATGCCATTTAACATGCTATGATGTTCAGTTGTGTGTGTGTGTGTGTGTGTGTGTGTGTGTGTGTGTGTGTGTGTGTGTCAATTGCCTTGAATAACATTTCATGAACATTTCTAAAATAATTTTTCCAAGTTTAGAGACTGTCTGAATATGGGAAAACATCTTGGGTCCCATCCTTAGTTACAACAGGGGGTGGCGCAAAATAGGATAATTTCTGTCATCCAATTATGCTGCCACATACTGGCTAGTACTACACACACAAGAAGACACACATGGTGGTGGTGGGAGAGGATTACCCCATGCAGTGGGATGGGGAGGTGAGGAGTCACCCATGCATCAGGGAAACAATAAAAATGGATAAGCCAGACATTTCAAGCCACAAACAGCATTTTACGCTTCTTACAGGCTGGTTGGTGACTATGACCATGTTGCACAAGGCATAGTGCCAGCTGCATGTGGGTGCTATGCCAGGGTGCAAACTGGTCACCCACTTTTGCAATTGGACATCTCACCCAAGAATCATCCCCCCTCCTCCTTAACCCAACATATCTTCTTGATCCCAGTAGGCCATTTGATCTCTCCTTCTGTGGCTTGAAGGCCTGTCATCCTATTGTTCATGTGGCCCTGCTACCCACTCCTCATACATTTTTCACATAACATACACCAAATACATAAATCAGCACAATGTGGTAAGGTAATAGGGAACGTGAACATGATGCTGGAATGCACCGGTAGAGGGCTTGTCAGCAGAAGCAAAGAGGTCATATTAGCCCTGTACAGAACTCTGGTGAGACTGTACCAGGAGTAACGTGTACAATTCTGGAAATGTCACCTACAAATGGACATGACCAAGCTAGTGACAGCACAGAACGAGGCAACAAAATGTATTTAAGGGCAACCAGAGATGACATGCTGTAAATGATTAAAGGGCCTCAACATGTACTCACTGGAGGTCAGAAGGGAGAGTGGGATATGACTGAAACATTTGAATATGTTCAGGATATTAACAAAGTGGACTCCAGAGGGCTGTTCACAACAGTGACAGTATGTTACAAATCCAAAGGGGAATAGTAGGTACTGTATCAAGTGGGAGGATAATTCAAAAGGGATGTGAAGTATTATTTCACAGATAAAATGATGGATGTTGTTAAAAAGGCTATCCAAAAGAGTAGTCCGTGCAAAAATGGTGAACAGCTTTAAGGGAGGGGGAAGATAGGCACACAGGGTTGATCAAGGGATCTGGGAGGGCAGGAGAGGTGAGAGGTTGGTCATGACCCTCTAGGGGACATGTACAATCTGATCAAGTAGACTGGATCGACTGCAAGGTCTTCCTCTGCCAGCAGTCTTCTATGTTTTTTATGATTCTTCATTCTCCGGCATCCAGTTTTAATGACTCTTTAGAAAATGGCAAGAGAGATTTTTCCAGCCTCCAATTCATTAAGACCCCTGGTAAGGGGTACATTCATGTGCCAATTGAGACCAGGAAATAACTACTCCTGGTACCATCCTGCTTGTTCACCAAAAATATCAATGTGCCCTTCCTGTTTTCCAAAATTTGATTCAACATTTTTTTCCTCCTTTAGCAAGATTTAGCAGTGCATCCACACTCGACTTTTGACATTCTTGCCCATTGTTTAAATCGATAAAAAAAAATAATGCTCCCAATTTATGTTATTTCCTCAGCAGCTCACTCCAGAATGCAATGCTACCAGCTCTGTCAATAATGTTCCTGTCCTACAGCTTCCCTCCTGCTCTCCTATCTCCTGCAGTTCCATACCACCTACCTGCTTTCCATTCTGCCTCAAGACAACAATGTGCCTCCTTCTTCAGGTGCAGAAAGCAAGAAAGCACTGCTGGTCCCATGACTCAGCTGTACACGTCCCCATTCTCCAACTCTGTTCTGACCATGGTCTCCCAAATGAAAGAAAGAAATGCAACACTGCAAGCATGGAGGGAAAGGGCTGACTGTTGAAGAAGTGGGGCAGTGTCAAACACAGTAAACTAATGGTGCTTTTCAATAACTGAGTCCTAGCATAAGGATAGAGAAGCAGATATGCTGGTCCACATGTCACAAGGACTGGAAGTCAGGTCCAGGGTACAGGAAAGTAAGTAAGGAGTAAACAACTGAGAAACAATGCAGTGCTCTCTATTGGCAAGTATACCAGTAGAGGGACTACTTTGCCAACAAAATGATTTTCAATTTATTTGTAGGTATATTTATGTTGTCTTGCACATGCAGCACAAGAAGCATTTTGTGACAGCTTGCTGGAGTAGCAGGTTGTGGAGGTGTGGCTATGTTATGGCCAATGGCACCACTGCTTTTTTGGGCTGGTCTCTGTGGCACTAATAAATGAGCACACTGTCTGTGACAGCAGTTCAGAAGCGTGCCACCAACTTGAAAGAAATCCGCCACTGCAATGAGAGACAGGCTCGGCATTGCAGCAGCAGATCTCACGTGCCTCCATTATGTGCCCCTGGCGAAACATTTCAATAAACATGGCAGCAGCTCCCGCTGTCCACCTCTCACAGTCCTTACAAAGCCGACGTCAGGGGTGCCCAATCCCCCTGTTGGCATGCCCCCTTCCCAGTTTATTTGCCAATGGGGGAACCCAATCCCCATCAGCATAATGCCCCCCTTGATTTGTCTACTGAGGGGGGTGCCCAATCCCCCTCAGTATCATGCCCCCCCAAACCCAGACATGTTTTCCTTTCTGATGGGGGGCCCAATCCCCATTGGCTTCAGTCCCCTCTCCCCAAAAAACACAGGTGGCAAACTGGGAGCCCACCCCAGTGTGCCCAAAGCAAACCTGTAAATAAAAAACCTTCTCACTACGTCCTTTTTTTCTGTTGTTCCCTGTAAAACAGAAAACAGTCTCTCATGGTCACAACACCCCCCACTCCTCCAACCCGCACCCACCTTCTGTGCACCCCACCTCCCTGCGCCCCCACCACCCCATACTTACCTCCGTAGCATGGTGCAACGATCTTTGGTGGAGAGGGAGACATCTGAACTCTTCAAAAGCTGACCGCGAACTGAAGAAAATCATGGTAAGCTGTATAATGGCATCAATGGAGGGGTTTCAACTTAGGTGAATATCTCAGCCATTTTTGTGACTTTTGGCTCCAAATTTTCAACATGGGGTTCCTGGGACCCCACCTCATGAACTCAATCACTGTCATTTAGTTATTCAGTCCTGAAAGGTGATTTCATGGTCACTGTGCAGAATCACATTTTGGGACAGATTAATGAAATGACAGTGTCACTGTTCATAAGGTGGGCTTTAAAAAAAGCCTATGTTGCAAATTTGGTGAAAAATTTCAAAAAAGTGATTGTGTTATGAGCATGCGTTGCACAGTTTCCTCGCACACACATACCTTCGAGAATTCTTAATATTTTCACTCCAGATTTTCAACATTGCCATTTTTTCACATATTCTTATGAAAAGTACAGCTGTCATTTTTCACATCCTGCCAGAAATGTGTTTTCGCACATCTGGCGCACAATGGCGTCATCGCTGTGGGAAATCAATGTTTGGGACAGATTAAGAAAATCACAGTGACACTGTTCATGAGTGGAGTTCCCAAAATGCCAGTATTGAAAATTTGGTGAAAGAATTCCATAAAATGATTGTGTTACAATAGTGCGTAGCGCAGTTTCCATGCACGCTCGTAACTGAGAGAATGTTTAATATTTTCACTCAAGATTTTCAACATTGCCATTTCTTTACTCCTGCTTAAGAATGGTACAGCTATCATTTTGCACATCCTGTCCGAAATGTGCTTTCACACATCTGGCGCAGAATGGTATGGTCTCCGTGGAAAATCAACGTTTGGGATGATTAACAAAATCACAGTGCCACTGTTCATGAGCAGAGGTCCCAAATTCTTTCATGAGGTGGGGTCACAAAAAGCCCATGTTGAAAATTTGGAGTGCAAACACCAACAAACACCCGGGGTGTTAGGGTTTCTAACCATAACGTCCCACCCTGTAGAGACTGACAGGCGTCAGGGGTGTGACTTTGGATTGTCGGCTGTAATGCTCAGGCCATTCCACCCCAACCCCCCACTCTGCAGCCAGTGATAGGTATCAAGGTGTGCCTTGGACTCTTCGGCCCAAAAGTTCACCCCATTCTCCTATACTGCACCCAACTTAATGTATTTCCTTATGGAATGGGGTGAGGGTAAGGTCCGACGACCTCAGGGCACAACAAAACACTTGGAGTCTGCAGGGTAGGGTGAGAAGAAATGGCATGAGCATTATGGACGATGACCCAAAGGCACACCTCAATGCCTGTCAGTCTCTGCAGGGTGGGGTGCGGTTGTCGTCAGTTCCATAGTTCACTGTCATTCCTATTATGCATCTCTCTAACTCCTGCACTACCAATGCCAATGCTAGCAAGACAACATTCAGCATTGACAAATGCTTGCTTTGTATATATTTTTATTTTATAGAAGGTGCATAAAAGTATTATATGTAACCCATTTTCTAAGCACAACAATACTCTTCAGGATGGGCAGTATGGGCTATACAAGACCTTTCAGGGGGCTACAGGTATAAGGCCCTCTGCCTGTGGTGTCGGTCTCATCCCACCACTGAGGTGGTCCAGTACAGCCCAATATCACCCAACATGTTGGGAGAAGAAGTGGCACTGTATGTGAAAAATGACATAAGGGCCACAGAGATCCAGGAGGAACAAAATGGGGAGAGATTCTGTGGGTTAAGCTGGAAAGGAAAATGGGGCTAGCCATCCACACAGGTGTGGTCTATAGACCACCAGCCCAGGAGGAAGAAACAGATAGGGAGCTGATGCTAGCCATCCAAAGGATGGAAGACAAGGGTGAGTTAGTACTGGTTGGAGACTTCAGTATTCCAGACGTGGATTGGAGCATCCCAGCAGCAGCATCAACTAGGAGCAGATTTAACCTGGACTTCCTTCAGGGTGCCTTCCTCAAGCAACTGGTCATGGAACCAACTCAGCAGAAGGCAATACTGGACCTTGTGCTCACAAACAGGGACAGTGTGATGGGGGTAACAGTGGGGGAGCACCTGGGGAACAGTGACCACCAGTAACTGTGGTTTGAAATCACAGAAGGAGCAGAACCAAACCACACAAAAACACGTATCCTGGATTTTAGGGGGGCAGACTTTGGGAAAATGGGGAGATACTTGAAAGAGGCATTAAGGGGAATGGGGCAGGAATCAGGGGTTGAGGAACAGTGGGCAGTATTTAAAACGGGGATTACAAGAGCAACAGAATTATGCATTAAGCAGGTTAGCAAGAGGAAAAGGAAGAAGAGGCCATTATGGTTTCCAAAGAGGTAGCAAGAAAGTGAAAGCCACAAAGATTGCATTCAGGCAATACAAAAGACACAGGCAGAAGGGGATAGTGAGAAGTACCAGGAGAAGCAAAGGGAGGCAGGGAGGTCAGTAAGGGAAGCCAAGTTCAGACAGAAGAGCACATTGCAAAATCAGTGGGTAGAGGGACAAAACCTTTTACAGGTACATAGTGAAGAAAGAAAGGCAAAGGGAGGGATAGTGAGACTGAAGGGGGAGGATGGGGGCCACATGGAGGATGACAACAGTAAAGCTGACATACTAAACAGGTATTTCTGCTCAGTCTTTACTGAAGAAGAGGAGGGTAATGGGTCTGAAGGGAGTACAAGGGACGAGAATGGTGCAGAAATGGACACAAGTCCCTTTACACGAGGAAGGGTCCTGAAGGAACTGAAAGTAATAAGAGTTGATAAAGCAATGGGTCCAGATGGGGTGCATCCCAGAGTCCTTAAAGAACTAAGAGAGGTGGTGGCTGAACCTCTGTCTATCCTGTTCAGCTGATCACTGGAAACAGGGGAGGTACCCAAAGACTGGAGGACAACAGATGTAGTCCCCTTATACAAAAGTGGGAACAAAGAGGCAGCAGGGAACTACAGACCAGTCAGCCTCACCTCAGTAGTGGGAAAGATCATGGAAACACTACTGAAGGAGAGATTGGTGGAACATCTGGTTGTCAATGGACTGCAGGACCCAAGGCAGCATGGTTTCACCAGGGGGAGGTTATGTCAGACCAAACTCGTTGAATTTTTTGACTGGGTGACTAGGGAGGTGGATCAGGGAAGGGCAGTGGACATGGTGTATCTGAACTTCAGCAAGGCCTTTGACACTGTGCCACATAGAAGATTATTGCACAAACTAGGGAATATGGGTTTGGGCAGGACAGTAGTGTGGTGGGTAGGTAACTGGCTGGGCGGCAGGTCACAGATGGTGGTGGTAAATGGCTGTCACTCCACAGAGGAAAGAGTGACTAGTGGGGTACCACAAGGATCAGTGCTGGGACTGGTCCTATTCAACATCTTCATCAGTGACATTGCGCAGGACCTAGAAGGCAGAATTTCACAGTTCGCTGATGACACAAAGCTCTGTAACAGAGTAGACACACCAGAGGATGTAGACAGAATGAGAAGGGACCTGCAGAAACTTGAAGAATGGTCAGGGGTTTGGCAGTTGAAATTCAGTGCAAAAAGTGCAAGATAATGCATATGGGCACAAAAAACCTGGCACAATATATCAGTTGGGGGTGAGGATATAGCATGCACCAAGCAGGAAAGGGATCTTGGGGTTATCATCTCTGATGACCTCAAGGTAGGGAAACAGTGTGACAAGGCAGCAGGTAAAGCAAATAGGATGCTGGGATGCATAGGAAGGGGCATCACCAGCAGGAAAAGGGAGGTCATAATTCCACTATACAAGACACTAGTGAGGCCCCACCTGGAGTACAGTGTACAGTTCTGGAGACCTTACCTATGTAAGGACATAGACAGGGTAGAGAAGGTTCAGAGGAGGGCAACAAAGTTGGTACATGGATTGCATCACAAGTCCTATGAGGACAGGTTGAAGGAATTGAATATGTGCTCCCTGGAGGAGAGGAGGGAGAGAGGGGACATGCTAGAGACATAAAAGTATCTTACAGGGAGGAACAGGGTGCAAGAATACACTATTTCTAAGCGAAAAAGATGTTCCTGGACTAGAGGGCATGGGATGAAGTTGGAGGGAGGACGATTCAGAGGAAATGTGAGGAAGAATTTCTTCACAGAACGAGTGGTGGACAAGTGGAACACCCTGCCAGAGGAAGTGATGGGGGCTGAAACAATCACGGGATTTGAGAATGCATGGGATAGACACAAAGGAATTCTGGAAGTCAGGGGTAAGGGGCAACAGAGTTCTAGGAAAACAAACTGAAGTTACAAACTCAAATGGGCATACTAGGTGGGCCATAGGCCCTTATCTGCCGACACTGTCTATGTATCTACTGTATGTATTGTTAGTATAGCCTTAGTTATTATTTGCCATTCCTCTGTGGCATCCATGCCCCCTCCACCTGATGTCCATTCCCTCCTTTACTTTCTCTTCTGGTCACAGCACTCCTCTCTCCTATCATAGAAACATAGAAACATAGAAGTTGATGGCAGATAAGAACCGCGAGGCCCATCCAGTCTGCCCATTTCTTTTTCTACCTTATAAATGTGCCATCGGCCTTTGCTCTGTCAATGGCCTATCTATTCTTACTCATCTGTATTGCTCCCTTATGCCTATCCCATGCCTGTTTAAAGCCCTGCACTGTATTCATATCCACCACTTCCTGAGGTAGGCAGTTCCATGCATCCACCACCCTTTCTGTGAAAAGAACTTCTTCATATTACCCTTAATCAGCCTCCCTCTAATCTCATGCTGTGTCCTCTTGTCCTGCTATTTTTCTTATATTGAAATATGTTAGACTCTTTCACCTTGTTAATGCCCTTAAGGTGTTTGAATATTTTGATCATATCACCTCTCTCCCTCCTTTGCTCTAGGGTATACATATTGAGCTCCGTTAGTCTGTCCTCATATGTTTTCTGATGCAGTCCCTGCACCAATTTGGGTGCCCTTCTCTGGACTGCCTAAGTTTGGTTAATGTCTTTGTGAAGGTGTGGCCTCCAGTACTGCACACAGTACTCCAGATGGGGCCTAACCAGTGTCTTGTAAAGAGGGATTATTACCTCCCTTTTCCGACTTGTGATACCCCTACTTATACACTCTAACATCCCCCTAGCCTTACCTACTGCTTTAGTGGTCTACTTGGATGATTTCAGGTCATCAGTATGATGATGCCCAAGTCCCTTTCTTCCCTTGTGACTGCCAGCAACTCCTCCCAGGCTACAGGTGGCTTCAAGGTTTCTCTTCTCTATGTGCATGATCTTGCACTTCTTTGCATTAAACCCCAGTTGCCACTCTTCTGACCATTTTACTAGTTTATCCAGATCTCTTCTCATTCTGCCCACCCCATCTGGATCATCTACTCTGTTGCATATCTTGGTGTCATCTGCAAACAGACAAACCTTACCCTCCAGTCCATCTGCAATGTCACTGATGAAGATATTGAAGAGGACTGGCCCCAGGACTGATCTTTGAGGTACCCCACTTGTGACTTGCATTTCTTCTGATTGTAAACCTTTTACCACCACTCTCTGTTTTCTGCCCGTCAACCAGTTTGCCACCCAGTTGACCAACGTCTGACCCACCCTGAGCCGACCCAGCTTATTAATCAATCTTCTATGTGGAACAGTAGTGAATGGTTTGCTGAAGTCAAGGTAGGTGACTTCAACTGCTCCCCCTTGGTCCACCACTCTGATTACCCAGTCAAAGAAATCTATGAGATTAGTTTGACAGGACCTTCCTTTTGTAAACCCATGCTGCCTTGGATCCTGTGCTCCTATGGATTCCAGGTGTTGCACTGTCTTTTCCTTTATGAGTGCCTCCATAATCTTGCCCACTACTGAGGTAAGACTGACTAGTCTGCAGTTCCCTGCCTCCTCCCTACTACCACTCTTGTGGAGTGGGATCACATGAGCCCTTCTCCAGTCTTCTGGGACCTCTCCTGTGTTCCGAGACTCACTAAACAGTTCTGATAATGGCTCTGCTAGTTCCACCTTAGCTCCTTTAGTACCATGGGATGTATGCCATCAGGTCCCATGCCTTGTCCACCCTGAGCTTATCAGGCTCTTGTAGGACCCTTTCTTTTGTGAAGGGACTAGTGCACCCTCCCTCCCCTTGTGTCCATGGTGCTGAGCTGTGGGCCCTGCCTGCCTTCTCTTCAGTAAATACTGAGCAGAAGTATCTATTTAGCATAGATGCCTTTACAGGTCCTCCTCCTCACATGCTCCCTTTTCTCCATTAAGCTTAGCATACCCCCTCTGGACTTTCTCCTTTCACTAATGTATCTATAGAAAGTCCTGTCACCTTCTTTTACTGTTTGTGCTAGTGTTTTCTCGGTTTGGGCCTTTGCCTGCCTTACTGCCTTCCCTGCTTCCCTTAGGGAAGTTTGGTATGCCTTCCTGTCTTCATCTCGCTGTGTTCCCTTATATTTCCTGAAGGCAAGACTTTTGGCTCTGACCTTTTCTGCTACTGTTTTTGAGAACCAAAGTGGTTTCCTTCTTCTTTTGCACTTCCTTTTCTCTTTAACACAATGCGATATTGCTTCAAGTATTGCATTCTTAATGCTTGCCCACTTTGCCTGTACCCCCTCACCTGCATTTCTTTTTGCCAGGGCTAGCTTAACTTTATTGGCCATCTTATCAAAGTCAGCTCCTCTGAAGTCCCATATTTTTGCCTTGGAATGAGATGATTTAGTTCTAGTTGCCAAATTGAACCATACCATGTGATGGTCACTGGCCCCCAGGTGACCTTCTACCTGGAGATCTGTGATCCTTTCCCTGTCAGTCAGTACTAGATCTAGAACAGTCCTGTGGGTTGTTGTACTAATTGTTTGAGGCCCTCCCCCTGCAGGGAATCCACCACATGTCTAGTTTTGGCAGATGCTCCTGCTGGTATTGACCAATCTGTATCTGACATGTTGAAGTCTCCCATTATCCCAACCTCCCCTTTAGCTGTCATGTTTTGTCTATCTTCTAACTGTAATGTGTCTATGTTCTCCCCCTGCTCTGGGGGCCTGTAAACAACTCCAGTTCGTATGGCTGTCCCATTTCCTGTTTCCAGGGTGATCCACAGTTCTTCTGGCTCCTTTTGTGTATTCTGAATTTCTGTAGCTTTGATATTTTTATTGATATACAGGGCCACTCCACCCCCCTTTTGCACCTCGGTCTCTTCTGAACAGTACCTAGCCAGGTACTGAAGTCTCCCAAGTGTGGTTACTGGTAAATCACGTCTTGTTAATTGCTACTATGTCCAGTTTAGCCTCTGTCATTATTGCCTGCAGGTCTGGGGTCTTGTTTCCCAGACTGCAAGCATTTGTGTACATGATTTTCCATTGGCCAGATTTTGGTGTGTTAGTTGTTGGGCGAGGTCTGGCATTTCCCCTGTGCATCATATGGGGAGCCGGACCTTTTTCCTTACCTGGTGATGCAAATGAACTACAAACATGCTGAACTCCTGTTTGACCACTAGCTTGGGGGGAGGGGTGTTCTTCCCATTTGACATAGGGGGTGCTGCACCCCTCTCCCCATTTGCTGGTTGAGATATTCTGCAAAGACGTCAAACTTCTGCCCCAATGCACTGACTCCCTCCTCAGTCAGATGCAGTCCATCAAATTTAAAGAACTTGCGCTCCCAAAACTGTTGCCAATTCCCTACAAATTTGTGTCCTTTATCCTGGCACTAGCCCTTGAGCCACACGTTTAGCTCCCCTATCTCCCCTTCTCTGACCTTCAGTCCATCTGCCCCCCTCTCCCAGACTGGCAGGATCTCAGAGAAGGAGATGCCGGATGAAATGGATGATAGTTTGTCACCCAGCCTGGTCAGGTGTTCCTTGGTCTCTCCAACTGACCGGCTGGTGAGATCATTAGTCCTTATGTGTACCAGCCTCAAACCATTTCACAAGAAGGGAAATTGCTGGAGACTGTGATCTGAATTGAAAGGGTTGCCACTTTTCTGTGAATGACCTTTACCATCAGTCCCCTCCCCCTTCCCGCATTATCATAAACAATGTTTTAACCATGATGGAAGGGCTTGTAACCCTCTGTTTAGCATAGCTGTGTGGGTTACAAAGCCACAAGTGGGGCAAAGCATCACAGATACCATTCAGTGCCATCAAGTGAGACTGTGACTGTGAACAGGCTCCCTCATGTTCATGATCATTAGTGTAATACAGTATTCCCATAGTAGGCCACTTTGCCGTGGTACATCTTTGTTGATTATATAATAAATAGGTCACATTTTTTCCCTAAGAAAAAAATGGGTGTAATTCACCATTATAACCAGCTTATTACAATGACAAACACACACCACTTTCTAAAACAGAAAGCCTCGAGCCAGAGTATGGCTTGTGCAACACAATTGTTTCCCACAAAATCAGTAAAAGAAAATCAGCTGCACATAGTTCTCTCTCACACAGACCTGACTGTGACTTCATTTTTCATCCTACTTCTTTGCCATGGCAGCATCTTCATATTTACTTTCTCTCTCCCCCTCTCTGCATCACTAAGGAAATCAGGTTTCTATGATTACAAAATGTTTTTGTCCCTCTGCAAAGAACTAGTTTAACAAATTAAAATCTTTTGGACATTTACACTTTCTAACATTTAAACTTTAATTACGTTCCCATAAACATCAGTTCTCTGAATTGCAAAATCTTCTTGCTGGATGCTCAATATACTGATGACATTTGCCTGCAGTTTGTTACCACAGAGATTATTTTGTAAGTGCTGCCTAATTCTTTTACCTAGACTGCTCATTTAATCCCTACAAAATGTTGTCTTCCTTTAATAAATGCATTGTAGAGCTGGCCCGGTGGTGCTGAGGATTGCAGCACTGGACGCCTCACCTTGCACCACGGCAATGAACTGAGTTCGGAAGCAAGCTCGGGCCCCGGGGATTGGCTGGGAGGAAGACTGGGAGATGACTGTGGTGGTCATTGAGCTGCTCTCATCTCCCTGATTGGGGAGGTACAGTTTCTCACTCTCAGCAGCCACCTAATGGAGGCCGGGTGTCAGAGCAGGGTCAAAGACTGATGTAACATAGGGAAAGGTGGAAGGAGTACTTGGCTTCTAGGAGTGCACACTTGCTTCCATGCGTGTGCACTCACCATGTTCACTGTTGCTCTGGGGGGGCAGGGAGAAAATTCAGAAAGACCATGACTCTCCGTGGCCATATGTGATGGCCCCTGCTATTCTCGTGCCCTGCTCCTTGTGGATCCCCACTGGCAAGATGGTAGATCCCCATATTCATATGTCTTCTGGTACAGACCCTGCACCATTTTAGTTGCCCTCCTCTGGACAGCCTCCATCCTGTCTATGTCTTTGCGGAGATTGGGTCTCCAGAACTGCACGCAGTACTCCAGATGGGGTCTCACCAATGTCTGTACAGAGGATAATAACTTCCTGTTTCTACTGGTGATGCCTCTCCCATGCATTCCAGTATCCCCAGCCTCCTTGCTGCCCTCTCACATTGCTTGCCCACCTTTAGGTCATCTGATATGACTACTCTAGGTTCCTTTCCATTTTGTTGTTGTTGTATCTATTCCTCATTGTGTAGTTTTTCTTGGTTTTGTTACTTTGTGGGTGCCTTTGCATTTCTTAGCATTGAATCTAGTGCTACACATTTGACATATCTTTCATCTCTGTTCAATTCTCATCCTTTCCACCCTCACTTGTATCAATCTCTGTTGCAGATCTTTGTCATCTGCAAGAGATTTTTCTTCATCCTTTCTGTCTCAGTAATGTTATAAAGACATTGAAGAGGACTGTTCTATCATTGAATTCCCTCATAGCCTCTTACTTGTCTTCAGAGGATCTTATTTGACACTTATTTTTTCAGCATCTTCATCTGTTATGAGCCTCAGTTGCTATTTGTTGGCTAATTGTATATTAATCAGTCTCACACAAAGATTAACATACAAGTTAGCCAGCCTGGGAGTGGGTCCCAAGATGACAGCCTGTAAAAGAATTGGCTGGAGAATAGGACACGGAGAGTAACAGTAATGGAGTCCACTTGAAGAAAGGGGTTACTAGTGGCACCGCAGGGTTCAAAGATAGATTAGTCCTCTTCAATGTCTTTATAAGCGACATTGCAGAGGGACTGAAGGAAAAGTATGTCTCTTTGCAGATGACACAAAGATCTGCAACAGAGTTGATGCACAAGGTAGGTTGGAAAGGATGCGAAGGGTCTTGGCAAGGTTAGAGGAATGGTCAAATGTATGGCAGCTTAGATTCAATGCTAAGAAGTGCAGAATGTACCTGGGTAACAAAAACCCAGGGAAGAGTACACAATGGGGGTGAGATACCAACAACAAAAAATGGAAAGGGACCTGGTGGTATCATATCAGATGACCTAAAGGTGGGCAAGCAATGTGAGAGGGCAGCAAGGAGGGTTGGGGGATACTGGGATGCATAGGAGAGGCATCACCAGTAGAAAACAGTAAGTTATTTTCCTCTGTACAGACAGTTGGTGAGACCCCATCTGAGTACTGCGTGCAGTTCTGGAGACCCAATCTCCGAAAGACATAGACAGGATGGAGGCTGTCCAGAGGAGGGCAACTAAAATGGTGCAGGGTCTGCACCGGAAGACATATGAAGAGAGACTTAAGGAGCTGAACATGTATAGCCTCGAGGAAAGGAGGGAGAGGGGGGACATGATAGAAACTTTCAAGTACCTCAAGGGAATCAACAAAGTCCAAGAGGGCAGCATCTTTCAAAAAAAGAGGTGTGCAAGAACAAGGGGGCACAATTTGAAGATAGAAGGGGGGCAGTCAGAGGTAATTTAAGGAAGTATTTTTTCACAGAGAGGGTTGTGGATGCATGGAAGGGCCTTCCGGAGGAGGTTGTGGAGTCAAAAACAGTGGTGGAATTCAAACATGCATGGGACAGTCATAAGGCAATTCTAGGGGGTGGGGGTAGGAAGAAGTAGGCTGCTGGTTAACTAGGATCTGCAGCTTATCCATCAGGTAGTGAAATGGGCAGACTGGGTGGGCCAAGCGGTCCTTATCTGCCATCAAAATCTATGTTTTTATGTTTCTATGTAGGGGGATAGGCTGACATGTTTGGGGATGGTAGGGGGCCTGATAGCAGGCATAGGTGACCACACAGTGCAAACAGCTATATAAAGAAAAATAAAAAAATGCAATGTAAGTTACTTTGCATCATTTCTTCATTTAAATGCAACTGCTTCTTACCAGTGCAAAAATGCTTTCCTGCAATTACATAGAACAAGACACAGGAAGGTGTGAAAAATACACACCTTCAGTGTGGGATGCTTGGAGAAACCCCTCGAGTGAAGCTTGAGGGGGTTATGTAGCATCTTGCACCTCAGTGTGTTTAAAATTCTTGTTATATACACCACACATTTATTATATATAAATAATAACTGAGTATTGTTTTTTCCCATAGGGAATCCCAGTGTGTAATTTGTTGTTATAAAGAAGTGTTTTTATAATGGCAAACATGCAATGGGTTTCCCTTGTCCTGTGAGTGTGCCAGTGGCCACTCTTCCCTTCCTCACTGCCGGACACCCTGACTTACCACCGAAGCTTAGACGGCTGCTCAGACTTGACGGTAGGTCAATTTAAAAAAAAAGACACATAAACGCTGGGCAAAAACTGAGGTACATAAAAAAAAATTGGAAAAAGGTTGTCTTCAACAGCCGGGTCCAACTACGGACCCCACCGAAACCCAATCAGACTGTGGCGCAGCTGCACAGAGGCGTCTTCTTATTTTATATAATGGCTGTGGCAAAAAAACAATACCCAGCAATTATATAAAATAAAACATGGGGCGGTGTGTAAAACTCACATTTTACACACACCCTCAGTGTGGGATGCTTATGTAGCATCCAACACTTCTGGTGGGTAAAAAATTTTTTGTTACACACCCCACCCCATATATTATTCTATATATAATACTTGATCAGCCCCTATGATTCACTGATAGCCCATACACTTTATTTGTTGTATTTAACAGCAGTGACATCAGGAATCCCATAATTCACTCTTCTGATGTTAGAACAGTGAATTATGTTTTTTTAAAATGTCTGTGTCAATCAAACTGTCTGAAAAGATCCACTTACTCTAGAAAATGTTATTGCAAATGATGCTTGCTTGATATACAGTCTGTTGAAAAGGCAGCAACTTTATTTAGTTTTAAATCCTATCAACAGTGTTTGACCTAATACCATAAAAATACAAACAAAAAAAACAGTCTAACTGTAAATTACAAAGCTTGTAATTTTAACTCAATGGCATTACAAATTTGTCATTCACAAGTGCCCATAATTTATTATTTATACAGTATAAGTCACAACACGCGCCACTAGACTTGCTTTTGTGGTGTATCACGTCACATTTCTGACCTGAAAGTCCCTTCAACAGCCACTTTAAATGCAAGGCTTGCCTGCTTTCTGCTGCAACACAGTGCATACTGCACAACATTGCAATCATGAAGAGTTCATATAAACTTCACAAGGGTTATTGTAACATATGAGCATTGTGCTTAGTTTCAGTGACATCATACCATACCTATGACATCATACCATACATTATGGTATGGTACTGTGTGGTATTATTAAGAATTTTTTGATAGTTTTGCACCTGACATTCCCTGATCTCTTCCTCTCCTTCACAAAACTCTTTAATAAGCATTCATTACTCTAGCCACTAGCCCTGTTGCATCATTATCCCTGTGACCAGCTTCTTGATGGAGTGATCTGCCAGTACTATCTCTAGTGATGTGGAACAGGACATGAAAGCACTTCGGCTGTATATCTCATACAATAATATATTTATGTAACATTTTTTTTTTAACTTTTTTTCTGCACTCCACATACCTGAACTCTTTCAGGAGTGGTCACTCAGGCTCTTGGTCCTGATCTCGCCCATCTGAAGCCCTCTCTCACTCCTTCCAGCTACTCTCCCTGCCACCCAGCCCCTCGGCTCTGAGTACCCCAAGACCGGACCGCCAGATATACTCCTCCTAGTGCTCTATCTTGCAATCTAGTCTGGTGGAGCGAGGCAGTGGAGAGCACGTAGTAGTGAGAGGAAGGCCCGACATTGGGCGTGGTGGACTGACCCCCCTTGACCCTCCATCACTTATCAGGAGGTAGAGGGATTTTCTCCATTTTTCTGTTCCACCCTCACCCCTGCCCCCCCAGGCAGAGCCCCCACATGCAGTGACACCAAGGAACATTCTGTCATGACTCCACAACCCTGTAGACAAACCCTGGAGTGTCGCAGTACCTCCGGTCTCCACCGACGGTCACTGTTGTGCCAGGCATAGTCCCTGGAAACCCCTGAAGCAGGAGAGCTGTCCTCCGGATGCTCAATCCTTCCTCTCCCCTGCTGATCTCCAGTGGCCCAGACTTGTTCCCGAACCCAACTCACCAGCTTGGCACAAGGTGTGGCGTCCAGTGCCTCAACCCTCAGAGCCGCCAGGCCAGCTAGTTTATTTAACATTTGATAACCAGATAAACTCTCTGGAGTCAAAGACCCCTTTTACAGGAGCGACCCCAACTTATACACATACAAATAATACAGAATGCAATATAAAATTAGAACATGCAATTTGAAACATCATGTTTATAACACATACAACATGTACAATGATCTGCCCTTTGTGGTGGGCTACATCACAATCTGAAAACTATCTTTGATTTCTGAGTTCCAAAATAAAACTAATAGCAGCACCCAGATTTGTTGTGGGCTTCACTTCTGTAAATGTATGAGGTGCACTGCAAAAATCTAACAACTTCTTAGACATTGTACATTTGACATTTCTTCTGCAAGCAGCTATGTAGTTCTTGTTCTTTTTTTTTTCATCAATGGAGTGCTGCATACCTTTTACTGCCATTCAAATTAAGTTCTGCATTGCAGCCACAGCTGGTTCACATATACATTTTATAGAACATTTTCTCTGAGATCAGCACGCTATAGCAATAATGTTCTGAGCTGTTATGCCAATAAAGAGTTTGATGTTTTAGTCTATCTTGACAGAAAATCTGGAAATGATGACAGCTGCTAGAAATCTACTAGTAGTTAAGGGCAACTATTTATTTATTTATTTATTACAATCTCGGATTAACACCACTTGAGCTTAGAGCACTTTACATAGGTTCCATGTCAGGATTATAATACAAACAGAGTATTACAATATTACAGAGGCATGAAAGCGGGAATTATATAATGGAACAACAAATTAGTCAGGATTTCGGGAGTGGAGGCTAACAACATACTTACAGATAAAGATGCCTAATGATAAATACCAATCAGTTGTCTGCAGCAACAGGTTTTGTAGCATTGCTAAGTACAAAGGTGGGGAGAGGAGGAGGAGGAACCCCAAGTGCCAAGTGAGCAAGTGATACTGTGAGTATTAAACTGGCAGAGGGGGATGGAGGAGGTGTGAGGGCAGCTGGTGAGGGTGAGAGGAGAGGAGGTAGGAAGGGAGGAGCAGGCTCAAGAAAGGAGTAGAGGGTGGGGGTAAGAGGTGAGAGGGTAGAAATGGAGGGGAAGGCTCAAGAAGGAGTAGGGGGTAAGGGTGAGAGGTGAGGGGGTGGGAAGGGAGGACAAGGCTCAAGAAAGGAGGGAGAAAAAGGGATAGGGGACACCAAGGGAGTAGCGGTGTTGGAGCTATAGGTGACAGTCACAATGTGCTCCATTTAACAAATGTTGCTTAAGGTGGACATTGAAAGCACCCAATGTAGGCAGATGCACAAGATCTTTCTGTAGAGAGTTGAACCAAAGTGGGGCATGGTGTGCAAAAGACCTTTGAACTTGGAAAGTATGGTATTTCTGAGTAATGAAGGATTGGTGCTCTGACTTTATTTATTTATTTGTTTTATTTTGGTCTTTGGTAAGGCCCACTAGGCACAAGTACCTGTTTTCAGGGGCGACCTGGGAGCACTGGGCGGTTAAATGACTTGCTCAGAGTCACACATTATGCAAGTAGAGGTTGTGAGAATCAAACCCAGGTCTTGTCTCTGCTGGATGTACCAAGCTCATTCACAGCTCATTACTTTAACCTCTAGGCTATACTGCCAGCCCATGTGTGCCGCAGATTAATGCAAGGCACCAGAAGTTGACTAACCCTAGGTGGGAGGGTACCATGACTGATCTTTTTTGCCAGAAGGCAGGTTTGGAATTTTAGCCAGACACTGAGCAGGAGCCAGTGCGCATTGGTATACAGATTGCAGGTACGAGTCAGCCTAGGTGCCCCTACAGTTATCCGGTAGGCTTTGTTTAAAGCAGTTTTTAAGCACCGGATGGCAGTATCAGTGGCTGAGCCATATATAGGCAGGCTGTAGTCAACGAGGGAGCCCACAGAGCTGTGAACTGCTATTTTAAAGGCTTCAGGGGTCAGGCTGTGCCTATGACAACACAGCAGCCCAATACATTTGTCAATTGCTTTGGCTGTGTTGTCAATGTGGAGACTGTAGGACAATAAGTTGTCAATAGTGAGCCCAAGGTATTTAAAAATGTTGGACCAGTTCCATGGAGGCCCCAGCAACATTGCATATTGATAATGGGTAGCTACGATGCTTGTTATAGGGGCTGGAGAACAGCATGGTTTTAGTTTTTTTGTAGCTCATAATTAACTTATGTTCCATGAACCACTTCCCAAGACAGGTGAAATCACTTTGAAAGTTGCTGCTCCAGTTCATCAGGATTTGAGCCACGTGTGAAGATGACTACATCATCAGCATAAAGTAGGATGCAGCACTGGCTGGCTTGAGGGAGACTATTCAGGAATAAGCTGAATAGGAGGGGACTCAGTATAGACCCTTTCAGGATGCCTGAGCAGACAGGTTTGCTATCCGAGAGGGTTGAACTGATTCTAACTTGCTGGGATCTATGGTCCAGGTAGTTGAAAAAACACAAAATTGCCTCAGGAGCCAGGCCAGTTGTGGCAAGTTGCTCAGTTAGGAGGGCATGATTAACAGTATTGAATGCCTTAGTCAGGTCGATAAAGATTGCCCCAGTATGTTGTCCATGAACAAGTGATTTGTGGCTGTATTCCATGAATTCCAGAAGAGCTGTGGTGGTGCTGTGCCCAGTTCTAAAGCCATGCTGCTCAGGGCAGAGGAGGGTATACTTGTCTAGGTATTTGACCAGTTTGTCTGATTCTATCAGAATGTGGTAGCCATAAGCTTGGAATATGAAGAAAGACTTCAGCCTAGTGAGAAGATTTATCAGGAAATGGAAAATGTATCATAAGGATCTCTTCAGCCGCCAGCCAAGCCTAATATACTGTATTCTCATAGAATTAAGATTTCATGGGTTTGAATCTTGACCCAACAGAGCAGTACACAACTCATCTCCTTATACTGCTCACTCGTAGGCAGGATCACTTCTATTGTCACTTGACTGTAACAAAAACAATCTGGGTTGAGAAACTGAACATGGGAAACTGTGGTGGGAAACTGGACCTCCAGGTGTGTGAGGCAAGTAATTGCCATGAGGCTTTCCCTTCACCAGCTCCTTTTAGCCATGATGGTGATAGGAGACCTCTGCGTAAGGTGGAAGGGGTGCATCCATTGCCTGGAGAAGGGAGATGCACTCTCCATGGCAACATTATAGCATGAGACTGTATCGCTATGGAAAGTTAGTTTGAACTTTTTAAGACCGGTTGCAGGATATGTTGCATATTGTTTTATTTTGTTGGTGGCTTATGGTAACTCTTAAATGATATTTCAGCAATATGTTGAGAATGTCTTCCTTACCTGCAGGAGCAGGCAAACAATTATTCATGTACTGTTTATGTACTCATGAGAAAACCGTATCTTATACTACTTGCAGTGTTTGCAGAACCTGGGGCTAGATGCACAAAACAATCACAAAGCATAGCTCAAAATTTTGCATTGCATTTTGCTTTTGCCCAGGTGTCTAAAAATTCTATTCACAGTCAGATAGCACACCACATTATCTAACTGTGAATAGGGCTAGGTTGAAGCAGTGGTAGCCCCAGTACTGCTAGCTTTACCCTACTAGTGCAGTCTCAACATGCAGCCAGTTATTCCCAATTCAGAAAGGCAACCATGCAAATGAGCCCATTGGGCATGAAAGGCAGTAGCTGGCCATTTGCATGCCCATTTGTACAGGCTGCGTGGAGCTTAGCATGGTTCCCCAAGCTCCTGCCCAATACACAGCCACAGTCCCTGGCATCTAGTGACCTCCTCTCTGCCAATCACCAGTCAGAGTATATCTATTTCATATTCCCTGGTGCTAGTGGTCCTATCCCCATGATCACTGGCCCGATTGTACAAATATGGTGGCCACCTGGTCCCTGCCCCCACCCAATCACCCACCCAATAATATCATAACATTTTCCTGGTGTCAAGTGGTCCCTCCCCCACCTGATCCCATGCCTGATAATATCATAAAGTTTCCCTGGGGTCCAGTGGTCCCTGTTCTCACCTAATCCCATGCCCGATATAGAGAAACATGTTGCCTGGTGTCCAGTGGTCCCTCCCCCCACCTGATCACCCGATGGATGTATGGACATTGTCTTCCTGGTGTCCAGTGATCCTTCCCTCCACCTGGTCCCTTGTCCATGAGACATATATGTCTCCCAGGTGTCCAGTGTACCCCCTCTCCCTCATTTTGCATTGTGGACCCTCCACACTTTTCCCCAGTACAAACCCAGTTTGAGGGCACAAACTGGGCTTTTGTGAATACCAACTTGGTGCAAAACCCGATTTGCTCATGAAAAACTGAATCTGTGCCAGGGCAAAGTTGTGAATATAGCCCCTGAGTTTTTGAATAAGGCTGAGTTTTAAAAAAAATGGACTAAGTACTCAGAAGTTGCTCAAAAATATTATTTCCTTTACTTTTTCCAGTGCAACCTCATCCATAAATATACTCTGCATGTTCATTCTTAAGTTCATGTTTTAATCTACCAAGAGCAGTAAGACAGATGGCTTTTCAGTTGTGAAACTTGGAGCCTTCCTCAGGGGGTCACTATTGAGCTGGTTTACTATTGTTTCATACCACCAACATTTATTTCCTCATGAAAGTAATATCTCACTTGTTAGGAGCTGTAATGTAAAAATGACTCTATCCAGCACAACCACTCACTTAAATAGACATTAACAACCATTGTCCACAATTTACAATGCATAATCATCTCAATTTACAATGCATAATCATCTCAATTTCCAGATATAAAGCAATTACTGCAAAACATATTTAACGCATACACAACCACTACTGTATTTCCTCAATATCTTTTAATGTTTTCTACAGGTTATAAAAATATCTAAACAACAGAATGGCTACACTTATATGCTTCTACTTTCAAATATTCATTTATCTGCTATCAGTTTATCATTTAACAATATCTATAACCTGTCCCTAAAATTCATCAGTGCCAGTGACTTGGTAGGTAGCACACTCACCTCTGAGGCTGGACGTTTAGAAGGTTGTGGATTTTAGCCTCATTAAGAGTAATACCCATAGCTGATACTGCAGTGCAGCATTGGGGGGGGGGGTACTGAACTGTTGAGCTGCTGTCTTTCAGAGGAAACATTACATGAGCCCTGAAGTCAGAAAATTCAAGGAGGTACAGTATGTTTTCCAGTCTGCCCAGATCAGTATAGCTATGCTGCCAGTGCCAGTAGTAGTGTTTTGTTTACCAACTTTTAAAAAAATACTTACCTCCTTTTTCAGTGGGAAGATCTCCATTTTCTTTTTTTTTGTCTTGATCTTTTTGTCCCCCAGTCAGCTCCCATCCCCCAGACACCCCAGTCCCACCACTCCAATATCCACCGGGACATGCTGCCAACCATCATTTGTTAGGGTTTTCCTCATCTGGTGGGGGTCGGTGAAGTTCCTCCACCCCCATTGTCGAATCAGATTCACTTTGGTTGGTGGGCCAGGCTGGTCCGATGCAAAGCCTGTGAGTGTCCAGTGCCATCCTGTCACCAGCATTTTCTCCTCTATTTTGGTTCCCTGAGGGAGCGTGGCATGCAATGACTTCATGAGGCATTCTGCACACTCCAATGTGACATGAGTCAAAATCTGCCACTCCGCCTTGCGTCTTCACTCATGTAGTCCCAAACCACCTTTCGCCCAGCTTCCACTAGGGGACAGATGAATGTTGGGCTCTACACCCCCCCTCCCAGAGGAGGAGGAGAGCACTCCTTTGGAGTCCCCTCAGCTGACCCTCTGAAGCCCGAACTTTGCTCCCAAGCCCAAGTCATTGGTTACACAGTGGTAGTGCTAACCCTACACTGGTGGGCTGGCCAAGAGATCTCTATTTTCTGATTGTTTCTGCTGCTGATCTCTGATCCTTTTGTTCAGGATGCACCAACTCTCTCAGGATTGTAATATAAACTTGCCCTAGCTTAAAGGGACACTGTCAACCTGTTTTTCATCGTATTATTTCTAGTTGAAAGCCTACATTTTATGATGTCTTACCTTCTCTAAAATTCATTGATGTTGCTGTTTGTTTTGTCTGTCTCCTTGTTTAGTAGAACTGAAATGCATGCTAATGTATAATTACAGTATAAACAACCTTGTTTTGTTTACAGTCCTGGATCTGTTCTTACTGCATATTTCCTGAGCATTAAAAGCACACCCAAACAGTGCGGTAAGTCATGAGGCAGTAGCCTTCTAAACTTCTAGACTGTGTTATGGGTGTTTCCAAGATCAGGAAAGATGCAGTTGGAGCTGATCAAGGAATGTAAACAAACCTGTGTGAGTGTGTGTGTGTGTGTGTGTGTGTGTGTGTATGTGTGGTAACACCGGCATGGTGGGCAGTCTGTTTTTTCACTTTTTTAAAGAGAAAAAGAGTCAGAATCAAACTACCACCTATATCAGAAATCTTTACAGAATGTTGACAATCATAAAATGTGTTTTTTAACCTAGAGACACTTTGAGACCTAAGGGGTTGACAGTGTCACTTTAAATAACTGTGCAGTGTAATATTACAGTAAGCTAAGTAGTGAATTCTATCCTTTGTTCACCTACAGTACTTCTTGGCCTTACCAGTATCCCCACTAATAGTATATGGATGTTTGACCATTCCTTACATTTTTCTTTGATTCTTGATGTTTGGGGTGGGATTGTATCTTATGTTTGGTTGCATTGCTAAGTCTGTCTCATTGAACTGCTTGTGAAGCCACTAACTGCTGTCACAGTCTTGGGAAAAAGCAAACTAAAAACAACTACATATTCTGTGCACCACTGCTAAGGTGTTTTTAAATTAAAGGCTGATTTACACGACCTACTGGGTTTTGGATGCACTTAGGTGTGGTGTGCACTACTCTAACTGCTGTAATGTTGTTGCATACTTACATTGTAGCATTCTGCATCAGTGCCAGTTCATGCTGTGTTTTCCAACTGAATTTCCAGCATTCTTCACTTAAAGTCCGGTGGGGCTGGGGTTGGGGAGACTTAGCACTGGGGGCAAGCATAACCAGAAACAAGACTCCTTTTTTAAGGACAAGCCAGACTGATACAGCAGTAAGCTAGTTATATACACTCTATAACCAGCCACTGGAGTGAGCGGAGCTGGGGGACACTGGCACTCGAAACTCCATAGGTAGTGTAAACAAGCCTAAATGCTACTGATAGGTTCCTGGTTGCAGACTTTCTGATTACAAAGCACTGGAGTCTGCAGAAAACTCTCCAGTATCATGAGATTGTGGCAGCTGCAGCATTGTGAGCAAGGCAGTGGCTTTACACATGGCAGCACCATCTGCATTGGTACAGCATGATTTATAGACCACCCTAACAATGGTTTAGTGATGTCACATTGGAGCACCACTACAGCGCTCCTCATTGTGTCTAGCCGGCAACATTGTCACCATTCTAATTGATCTGCACTGCTCACAATGGTGCAGAAAAGTAATGTAAACAGGGTATAAACACGTTTTTTCACTCCTGCCTGAGCTGTTATTCTAAATTAGCAGACATGCTGTAAAGACTAATAGGCAAAGCAGCATCATCTTCTCATATGCAAATGCAGCTCTCAAGAACAAAGGACATTTTACTTATCAGCAAATAGAGGTACCTAGGATAGTTACAGGGGGCTACAGATGACATTAAAAACAAATCACCCCAAGCTTTCGAACTCACTGATAACCCTTAAGAGCTACAGAAATGGAGCTGACTGTTGACAAACTTGTAACATTCACAATAGGTGAGGGTTTAGGTCTCCTTTCAACTGAGGTGTCTTCTACCCATCTCTCTTCATTGTTCAGGTGGAAGTAAAAGATCCTGTAGCACTTATCAAAGTAGATTATGGGAATTTTATTAAAGAACAAAAGAAATCTGGGAGCTTCTGTGACTATACGGGATGAGAAAATACTTTAATCAGGGAGTAGTCATTTCCTATGCAGTTGCAGAAACACCAAAAACATAATAAAAGAATGGCCACTCAGCAAAGTTAACCTGGTATATAACAACTTTAATTTAAACATACACCTTAAAGGTTGTCCTCTCGCTCTCTGAAAAAACAAAAACATCAGCTGGAGGAGCCATGCAACAGCTGTACATAAAGAGAAAAGAGGCATTTGAAAGGAACATTGCACACCCTGGTGAAGGGGGCATTCATATCTCAAAACATAGAGGATAGTGTACTATTGCTCACACACAACAAGGATATTTTTCACTTGAGAGGTTTCCTTGGTAACCGGAGACCTTGAGAGTGCAGCTCGAGAGGTCTCATTACTGTAGAAACCTAGAGAGTTAAAAAATGCCCTTGTTGTGTATGAGGGCTCATACACTGTCTTTAATAGTGTATGGGAATTCATAAGAAACGGTGGATATCTTTACTTTTTGGGGTTTTTTTCACCACTCACTTCCTGGGACAGCTCTCACAGCCATGGCAGTTCACCAAGGATCGGAGATCACCAGAAAGCATATGTGCAACCGTGTTACAAGTTGTTATGCTGCACTAGCTACATAGCTAGTACAGCACAACAACATTGTTCAAGGGATGGAGTTCCATCGCTGACAATGTTCCACCATACACTATATTAGTGTTTTAGAGTGACCTGCAAGATGTATGCTTGAATAAAATTTCTTATATACCACTTTAACTTTGGTGAATGGCCATACTTTTCCTATGTTCTTTTTGAGAATTTTACTAAAGGAAAAACAAAACAATAAAGTATATACAAATATGAAAACCGAATCACATTACACCTCGTGCTCTGAAAGTAAAGAAAAGAACATTAACATAATAAAATGCATAAAGGCACAGAACATGACATAAATACTGTATCCAATCCTCTTATTACTATGTACAATTTGTTGTTAAACCTACTGTATGTAGGTTACCTGGAGAAGATCCAGGATTTATTTCCTGATATGTCTCTGCATATGAGCTGGTAAATGCTCAAGCTCTTTTATATATTCCTGCCATAGTTTTGCTTATCAAGGTCTCCTAGTCTGCATCTGCCACTAGTTTCTGTTGGATGACCAGATGGCATTGTGACTGCCAGAAGACAGATGTAATTGCCATAAATTCAGTGTGCTAATGTCATGCATCTCACAATGTGGCCTAAGACAACCCCAGACTAGTTCTTCATATTATACTGAGAGAAAGAGAGGTTCGCCCATCTTGTTTGCAGCCAAATCCCCAAAGAAAATGTCAGCTGAACATCCATGAAGAACACCAAACATTCCCTTTCGAATCAATTACATAGAAACTAGTTGGTAGTGTCCTAATTAATTGATTAAAATAAAAACTTTTACATTCTACCAAAACCAAAACCCAAAAGTAAAATAAGTGAGAAGCCCTAAAAATGCATTAATAAGATCACCAATGAAGAACAAAAAAGAACAAGCATTTGTCAATGCCGAAAGTTCACCTCGTTACTTAAGGAACAACACAAGGAGGTGCTCCATAGAGCTTAATGGGGGCAATTTGTAAAAACTTGTTTTTATACTTTCCACTTATGATTTTATCAAAAGAAGGCAGTCGTTTAGCTAACAAGGACCTTCATAGGTAAGCGACTGCATTTCTTTGAGATAATCGTCACTGGAAAGTATAACAAGCATTTGTCAATGCCAAATGTTTGCTTGCTGGCACTGGCATTGGTAGTGCAGGAGTTAGAGAGATGCATAATAGGAATGGCAGTGAAGTACTGAACTGCTGCCAACCCCACCCCCACCCTGCAGAGACTGACAAGCAATGGGGTGTGCCTTTGGGATGTTCGCCATAACGCTCACGTCATTTCAACTCACCCTACCCTGCATACACTGACAAGTGTAGTGGTGTGCCTTAGGGTCTTCAGGCCTTACACTCACCCCATTCCATAAGGAAATATGCTGAGATGGGTGCAGTATAGGAGAATGGGGTGAACGTTGGGGCCGAAAGCCCCAAGGCACACCTCGATGCCTGTCACTGGCTGCAGGGTGGGAGTGGAATGGCGTGAGCATTACTGTCGATGATCCCAGGTCACACCCCTGACACTCCAGATTTTCAAAACAGGCTTTTTGTGACCCCATCACATGAACAGTGGCACTATCATTTTGTTACTCAATCCCTAATGGTGAGTTTGTATAGCAATTGTGCCATTTGGCGCCACAGGTGCAAAAACACATTTTGGGCAGGATGTGAAAAATGACAGCTGTACTGTTTATGAGGTGGTGTGAAAAAATGGCACTGTTGAAAATCTGGAGTGAAAATATGAAAAAATTGACGAAGTTATGAGCATGCGTAGAAACTGTGAAACACACACCTGTAACACAATCATTTTTTGGAATTTTTTCACCAGATTTTCAACATGGCCATTTTCAGACATCTCCTCATGAACAGTGGCACTGTGATTTTGTTAATCTGTCCTGAAAGCTGATTTCCCACAGTGACCGTGTCATTCTGCGCCACAGGTGTGAAAACACATTTTGGGCAGGATGTGAAAAATGATAGCTGTACTATTCATAAGGAGGTATAAAAAATGGCATGTTGAAAATCTGGAGTGAAAATATTAAACATTGGCGAAGTTACGAGCATGCATATAAACTGTGCAATGCATGCTCATAACACAGTCATTTTTGGATTTTTTCACCAAATTTGTAACATGGGCTTCTTGGGACCTCTCATCATAAACTGTGGCACTGTCGTTTTGTTAATCGGTCCCGAAAGATGATTCCATGCAGTTACTACAAAATCATCTTTTGGGACAAAGAAATGAAATGACAGTGCCAGTGTTCATGAGGTGTGTCCCAAGAACCCCATGTTGAAATTTTGGGACCAAAAGTCCTAAAAATTGCTGAGATATCAACCTCATTTGAAATCCCTTCCCCCCTTTTACTCCCATTATACAGCACTTACCCGATTCCTCAGTTTGTAGTTTTGGTTTTGAAGAGTGCAGACGTGTCCCGGTCCACAGAAGATTGCAGCTCCTGACCTCTGGAGGTAAGTATGGGGTGAGGGGGGGGTCCAGGGAGGTAGGTGCACAGAGGGAGGGTCAGGATGGGTGAAATAACTAAGGACTGTTTTCTTTTTTTAGGTTAAGAAAAAAAATACTCCGGTGGACCATTGTTTTCACTTAAAGGTAAAAAAAAATGCTTTTGGCACATTGGGGTGGGCTCCCAGTATGCCACATGAGTTTGGGGGCCCTGATGTCAACGGGGATTGGGCACCCCCCATAGGCAAAGAAATTGAGCTTGGGGGGTGTGGCATCTGACTCCGGAAGTGGGCATTCCGGTGTCGGGAAAATATGAAAACTGTCTCATCACACTGGGATGGGCTCCCAGTGTGCCACAATGTAGGGGGGGAGGGGGATACATGTCAACATGGGGATTGGGCACCCCAATGTCGGCTTTCCCTGGGAGTATGTGGTTTCTGCACATGCACAGAAGCAGCAGTGCTACTGCGCATGTATGGAACCAGCTGCATACCACAGATATTCTGTGATCAAACAGCGATCAGCTGTTCAGCAGCTCTTTCTTTTGAAGTTTTCACACACACTACTCATAACAATAAGTTCACAGTGTGCAGGCACAGCTAACTTAAAAAGAGAGCTAGAGTGTTTAGCTATTAGTACTGCACATCATCTCTAGAAAAGTTTCATGGCACAGATGCAGTGAATCATGACTCGTTCTTCTGGAATGCACAAACAGATATAGCAAGTGCCAGCAGATTAAGGCCTAGTGGTCTATACATCTGCTCATATTATACAGCTCCTAACATCAGCTAAGGACTCTACCTCCCCCGCCAGCTGACACCTCTCATTTCTGGCTACACCCCTCTTGACCCTGACTTTCCCCTTTACCCTGTCCCAACCTGAATTGAAGCCATCCACTGTTTCAAGTGATACCACTTCCTCAGGGAGCACATTCCACCCTGCCCCACCCTCTCCATAATAAATGCCTCCTCGTCTCCTCCTGAACCTCCTCCCTCCTCCATCATAAAACAATGCCCTCTTGCATCCTGAAGAGGCACTCCTTGTCCACCTTGTTAATACCTTTCAAATGCTGAAATGTCTGAGTCATGTTCACCCTCTCCCTCCTCTCCTCCAGGAAGTACATATTCAGGGCTTCCAGCCTATCATCATGCTGTATGTCTTGCCTTTCTATCCTTTAAACATCCTTGTTGCCCACCTTTGGACTGACCCCAGCAGGTTTATGCCCTTCTCTATGTAGGGTTGCCAGTACTGTGCACTGTACTCCAGGTGTGAACAAACCAGAGAACTGTACAGTGGCAGTAATACTTCCTTCCTTCTGCTGCAAGTCCTTCTTGCAGTATAGCCCAATATTCTCTTGGCTTTTGCTGCAGCCTTCCTGTACTGTGTGGAGTGTTTCAGATCATTAGTGGTCAATATCCAGAGATCTTTTTCTTCTTGAATTTGATTATCAGGACCCCTATCAGAGTCCCAGACTGCACTCTGCCTTTAGGTTCTTAGCTCCTATGAGCATAATCTTAATTTTTTTTTTTTGCATTAAAGTCAAGTTGCCAAATTCTGCACCACCTCCCAAGCTTTGCCAGATCTTCTTTTTGGTCTTGTATCCCTTCCACTATATTCACCCTCCCAAAGAGCTTGGTGTCATCTGTGAGTAACCAGATCTTGCCCTTTATGTCTCCTCCAGTGAGAGTTCCACCACTTTACATCATTGGCAATCCTGCCGACATCCCCGACAGTGACAGGAACAATGCTGACTATCGGCATTGCTCTTGTCGGGAGAAGGTCTTTCCCCACCGCACCCTCATCTCTAAATATACAGCTCCGAGTTGGAGTCGTTTCAGGGGTGGGGGTGGAACACCAGGAGCCATGGTGCCATTGTTCAGTAAACCACCACAGTGACCTGGTGAGATTTGGTGCTGTGGTTGTGTTCACTGTGAAATTGTCACTGTTGTGGGATGATAACTCCAGTGAGCATAGAAACATAGAATTTAATAGCAGATAAGAACCACTTGGCCCTCCCAGTCTGACCATTTCATTTTTTCCTGCTAATACTGTGACCACAGACTGTGCACCACCTTTGGCTCCCTCCTCCCTCTTTGCTTTCCACTAAGATTCCCTTGAGCCTATTCCATGTCTGCTTGAAGCCCATCACTGTTTTCACACCCACCACCTCCTCCGGAAGATTATTTCAAGCATCAACTACTCTTTCAGTGAAGAAGTACTTCCTCACATCTCTGTCATTGATGAAGACATCAAAAAGCACCAGACCAAGTGCCAAACTCTGTGGGACCCTACTGGTGACATCCCTAGAACCTGAGAGCCCCCACCACCACCACCCTCTGGATCCTGCCTTTGAGCCAGCTAACTACCCAGCCCGTCAATTTCTCTTCTACACCCAGATCTCCAGCTTCCTGAGCAATCTCTTGTGTAATGCACAATCAAAGGCCTTGCTGAATTCCAAGTACAGGATATCCACTGCTTGGTCCTTGTCTACTATCTTAGTTGCCCAGTCAAAGCAGTCAATCAGGTTTGTTTGGCATGATCTCTCAGCAATAAATCCATGTTGCTGCTCATCCTGGAGGCCATTTTCTTCCAGGTGTCCTACCAGACTCTCCATAAGTATGGCATTCATGAGCTTGCACACGATTGAGATCAGGCTGACTGGTTTGTAATTGCCTGGGTCATCCCTGGATCAGCTCTCATGGAGTGGCACCATGTGCTGTTCTCTAGTACTAATGTACTACCCATGATCCAATTGAACTTTTGAACAGGTCAGCCTGGTGGTCTGCAAGTTCCTCTGCTAGCACCCTCAGCACTCTTGCATGGACACTATCAGGACCCAGGGATTGGTCCACCATCATGGCTAACAAACCTTTCTTCACGCTATCCACCTCTATCAATCCATCCATACCTCCTTCTCTATTCCCTCCTCCCTTCTTCCCCCTTTTTGTGGCACCAGGTCATCCATCTCCTTTGTGAAGATTCAACAGAAGTACCAGTTCAGTGCCATTGCCTTGTCTGTGTTTGCTTCCACCCACCCCAATCCCACCCTGAGCAATACTGTGCCTTCCTTTTTATCCCTTTTCTAGCTAATATATCTAACAACATTTTTTTGTCCTCTTTCAATCCCTTCAACTAGCTGCAGTTCTTTCTGAGCTTTAGCCTGCTGGACCACTTTTCCTGCCTCACAGGCCTTCCTCTTATAGTCTTCCCTGTCCTTCTAGCTCTGGGTCCTCCTGAACTTCCTATGCATAGTCCTTTTATCTCTGACTGTCTGGGCTACTTCTTATCTAAAATAGCTGAGTGCTTTGGCCCTTGAGTTTTTCATCTTTAGCCTAACACACTCCTTTGTGGTTGCTAGTATTCCCTCCTTAATGATGAACCACTTTTGGTCCACCTCCATCTCTGCACTGATGTCATCCAGCTGGCACTTTAGCAGCTCCCCCATCTTTCTGATGACCGTGTTTCAGAAGTCTAGTATGTCAACTACTGGCAGCACATCCTGTCTAGTACTCACAAGACATACGTGAATGTTGACAATCACTGTACCTAAATGGGAACAGTTATGGTAAAATAAATCAAATCAAGTAAACACAGGACCCAATATTGTGGAGTCAATATTTTTATTGGTAATGTAGCACTTGTTCTAACTGTTAAACACTTAAGAATTATAATTCCTACCCCCATTAAAGCAATCAACAGTAATTACTTTACCTCCAATCACTGTGTTTACATTAATTAAATGTAAATTTACAGAATCATTATTAAAGTCTGGTGAGTATTTCCAAACAGTCTTGCTTTATGAAAAGTTAGTACGTTAAGGGGGATACAAATGCCAATCAACAACCATAGTGCTTTTATAATTTATTTATTTGCTTTTGGTAACCGGGTAAGTGCACTAGACAGGATTGCCTATTTTCAGGCATGACCCAGGAGACTTCAGTTCAAACAAGTTACAAACAATAGTACAGGGAGGAACTGATACAATGTAGTACATACAGAGATCAACAGCCTTACATGACAGTAGAATTACTTAGCACAAAAGTGATGGCATACATAGCATAAGCATTACGGTACTAAAGAGATAAAAACAGCTTGCAGAGATCAGTAGCATCAGTGTATAACAGCAGTGCTGGTGGCATAGGGTGAGGGCATGGGACAGGGAAGGGGATACTAGTGCAATGGCAAGTAAAGTCCTGCAAGAAACAAAAGATACCTGCACAGAGGATATGTGCATTAGGGAATAAAACATTCAGCATGATTTTAAAGAAAAAGGTTACAATGCTTGCATTGAAATATTCAGGCTCCTGAATTCTTACCCTAAGGTGAGAAAAAAATGGTTAAAGCAAAACAGCATGCATTGCCCCATTATTGATACTTTTCAGTTTCTGACAACTATACAGTCCTAAGCCTGCATTTGTAATTGCTGTGACTTTATTGATAATTCTGTTGATGCCCTCACAAAACTATTGTGTATATTCACACAAAGTTTAAGCTTGTGGAGTTAGAATTGTTCCACCTAGGGCACCACGATGTGTGACCATGATGTGGGAAGGGGGGCAGAAGGAAGAGAGAAAAATGGGAAAAAGGCTTGCCTCTGGTGCACAGGACAATGGCCCTTGGTGTGTCTCCCCCATGCCACTTAACCACCCAGTGCACTATCCTTGCCTCCCTGACTGCATCCCTGATGTCTGAGGTACTTCATCTTAGGGGAGAGCAGGGCAGCCTCTGGCAGGAATAAGATAGAACCAAGGGAATGTTGGAGAAATTGGGGAGCCTGACACTAAGGGCCATTAGTGGGATTCAGTCTAGGGCACCAAGGGGGCAAGGGAAGGAGTGAAAAAAAAAAAAGAATTGCTCTACATTCTAAATTTCCAATAACCACACCGAGCCAAGTTTGCCACACAGTTTTAATTGAAAACAACATTAAATCACAGTTTTCTTACTGCTGCATTTAATATATTAATGCAGTTATTTAGCTGGAGTCAAATGGGTTAAATAAGAACTTTTGCAGAATTTTGTTTTGTAGAAGTACTCACCAAATTACAGTACCTCTCTCTCTCTCTCTCTCTCCCTCCAGACTATCTATCTATCTATCTATCTATCTATCTATCCATCTATCTATCTAGCTAGCTATCTATCTATCATTATTTATTTATTTTTATAGTTATTTATTTACTTACAGTTTTTGACCAGGGACGGCACCCTAAGCTGTGCTAGTTTGTTTCCCAGTGCGTCTTGGGGTGATGGGTAACATGGATCTGTTGTTTTAATGGGAGAATGATGGCCATGACACTGGAGAAACCCCCTATGAACAAATTTCTTATGATTGTCTGCTCTTCTGTTTTCTCCCTCCCAGATAGGAGCATGTACATGTTAACACTGGATATCAGCTCACTGGATGCACTGAGAGATGTGACACTAACATAGACTATTATGGTTCAATATCAGAACAGTGAGGATAAATGGATTCTCCTAACTGCAGCATGATTAACAGTGTTTCTTCAATGTTCTAGACACAACTACCATTGCATAAATAGTATCCCACAAAGAGAAACAAGTTAGGCATCACAAAACACACAATAAAATGAATGAAAATACATTAAAGGTAGGGCATTACATTCCCCTTCACAATATTTCCATCCATGAATGGGTATTTTTTGTTAGATTTTTTTTTTATTTCTCTGTTATATTTATGTACTTTTTTAGTTTACTTTTTTTACATTAATTCAAATTAGGTTGAACACAGACACTGCCTGCTGGCAGCAAAAGCTGTAGCAGTTAACTACTAACTGAAGATCAGACCGGAGAATTTTACTGTGCTCACCTGTGACAATATGCAGGTTGTAGTGTCATCAGGAGGAGGGGCTGTACCATTACTGCAGGGAGTGGTGAGCAGAACTGAGGTGCTTGTGCCAGTGGGATGACTTTGGGCAGACTCTTCAGTGTCAGAATTGGTGTAGGGGTAAGGGTGGGGATAGTAATTGTTGTCACTTGTTGGACATGTGAGTAACCTAATAGATAGTTATAGCTGATCCTTGGTAAGCTGTGTTTGAGCTAGACTAATAATTAAAATGTTTAGGCTGTAGTCATGAGCCATGTGGTTGACAGCACCCCCAGTTCTACTGAAACATCTTTCTGAAGTGACCAATGTTGAAAGATATCCAACAAAATACAAAGCCACCTTAGTCAGTGCAGGACAAATGATTTGTCTGTCTTGCCACAGTTTGATTAGATCGCTGTTTTTGCTTTTCACTGGTTCTGCTAGATAAGCCTGCATCATGCACTCTGATAACAGGACCAAGCCTTCCTCTAAAATGTCCTAGCAGTGTTGCCATTCAATAACAGAAAGCTCCCAAATGTCTTTCATTGTCTCTGGACCATCACTATCCAAGTCTTCTTCTGTCAGGCTAATGCCTGGCATAGGTGCCATGTGAGCAGCAGAGGAGAAGCAGTAAGACACGAAGATTTTGTATGCATTTATGCCAGTTTCTTCAGACTATCTTTGTTTCTCCATCATAAGTGACTGCAACACATTCTGTTTGATTTGATCTATGCATCCAGGGGAATGAGCACATCTTTATGTCTGGGACCCAGTCGTATTGCCACGGCACACAGCGTATGCCATCTAATGCTATGAAACCTGTCTGCAAGTTGTGTCAGAAACATCTCTGCCACTTCTTCAATGAAACATAGAAACATAGAAACTGATGGCAGATAAGGGCTGCTGGGCCCACCCAGTCTGCCCATATTTATTACCTTAATTTTTACTGTAGACCCTACTTTATCTACTGCACTGTCACGTCCTACCCCTTCCTTACCCCAATGACCTTCTGCCTATCCCAAGCATTTTTGAACCCCAACCATTATGTTTGCCTCCACTGCTTCCACTGGAAGGCTGTTTTAGGAGTTGACCACCCATTCTGTGAAGAAGTGCTTCCTCAAATCTCCCCTGAATCTACATCCATCCAGCTTCATAGCATGTCCCCTAGTTGTGGAGCACATTTTTCTGTGAAAAATACCTCCCTCTTGTACGTTATTAACCCCTGTGAGGTATTCAAAAGTCTCCTTCATAGTCCCTTCCTCCCACCTCTATTCCAGGGTGTACACTATAAGCTCCTTTAGCCTCTCCTCATAGGGCTTTTAATACAGACCCTCCACCATTTTGTTAACCCTCTTCTGAACCACCTCCACTCTGTCTATGTTTCCAGAAAAGACACAGTACTGGCAGTGGTGTCTTACCAGAAATCTATATAGGGGCAACACCAGCTCCCTTCTTTCTGCTGGTGATACCCCTACCTATACACCCCAGCATCCCAGTAGCCCTACATGCTGCCTTGTCACACTGCATGGCCACCTATAGGTCATCAGATATGATTATCCCAGGTCTATTTCCTGCTTGGTTGTTGTCAGTATCACTCCCCCATTTGGTACTCTGCCCTCGGGTTTCTTTGGTTCAAGTGCATTAATTTGCACTTTTTTGCATTAAAACCCAGCTGCCATCCCCTTGCCCACTTCTCTAGTTTTTTTTTTCAGATCTCTGCCCATCCTTTCCAACTCCCCCCAGAGTATCCAGTCTGCTGCAGATCTTGGTGTCATCCATAACCTGTTTGATACAAATATTCCACAACCCTTTCCTCTAGTAGTGTTTCCATTAATTTTTCCATCACTGAAGTCAGGCTACAGGCCCATGGCTGAGTATTGCATTCCGTTACCTAAACGTACCCAGTATGCTTTGTGTAGGGTGGGGCAAGCCAACCAGTACATAAACCAAGGGAATCCCTTTCTTAATCTATTGATAACTCTTTTGGTCTGATACCCCATGCACCACTCCTCTTGGCTTTGTGCTGGTTCCTCCCCCACACACTGAAAGTATATCAGGAAGGCAATGAAATGGAACATGGAAAAGAACTGAGGGGGTGCTGGCTTCCTCACTGATGGCTTTATTCAAGAGATGACTGGAATTGGGTGTGGTTCTGGAGGACTGGAGGAGAACAGATGTTGCCTGTCTACATAAAAGAGGCATCAGGGAGGATGCTAGTAGAAATAAGACAGTGATCCTCTCCTCAGTGGTGGGGAAATTAATGGAAGCACTGACATGACAGAGGAAAGGTTGGCAGAGTATCTTGAATCCAATAAACTACAAAATCAAAGGCAGCATGGATTCATGGGAGGAGGACATGACCTATTAGGGCTTTAGCATGGCCTTCAACACTGTGCTGCACAGGAGACTAAGAAATTGAGCAGCCTGGAGGTAGGATCCAAATTGGGGAATTGGATTAAAAATTGATTAAAGGGAAAAGGGACAGAGGGTGGTGGTTAATGGAGCTCACACTAATGACAGAAGAGTGAACAGCAGTGTTCTGCATGCTCAGTACTGGGACCAGTCCTATTCCATGTCTTCATAAATGACATTTGAATTGAAAGGGAAAATATGCCTATTTTCAGATGATATCAAAACCTGTAAAAAGGGTAGACAATTGGTAGGGGGTGAAAACAATGCATAGGGAGCTTGGGAAACTTGAGTAGTTCAGGTTCAATACCAAAAAATGTAAAATCATGTACCATGGGCATACAAACACAAGAACTGAGTATAGGATGGGGGAGGTGCTGTCAGTCACTAAGCAGGGAAGGGATTTGGTGCTATCATATATGAGTGGACAGTGCTCAAATAGATAGGAATTAAACTACTGTACCAAACTGAGCAGTATCACCAATTCTAGAGGACAAGACTGAGACATGAAAGATCACCTAGAAGTAAATCCATTGGGATGGGGGTGGAGTGGGGCAGAATGGGTGCTACAAGTGTGGGGAGAAAGGGGGATGCATTTAGGCAGACTTTTATTTGCATTCTGAACTTTTTCTACCATTTTGGCAGACAGCTCCAGTTAGCTAGTTGGGCCGGGGGGTTGCCCAACTTAGCTGGATATAGAATCAGGATTAGAATACGATTCCAGTTCTGAATCCTAGCCTTTTTTCAGAATTAGGCTAGTTTAAGGCTTTCTACCAACCATGTGTTATTTTCTACATGTGCAAACATGAATTTGAATACTGTATGCAGTCATGTAGATTCAGAAAAAATGCTAACCTTTTGTGTACGATTCTCTAGAGCCTGAAAATGAAAATGGCTTTTGTTATAATTCTGTCATGATTCCGTCACATCTATAAAATGTTTTAAACCTTGTTTTCATTCTACAGTATTGGGGAGCTATGATGTTACATAATAAGGCATTTATTTAATGGAGGGGAAATTCATACTACAGATTCATCAGTACTATATTTGTAATGTACAGTAGCAGTTCATTAAATTCCCATATATAGCATGATAGTTTGTTTTAAAAATAACAAATTATTCCTGATGTGCTATTAAGTCCTTTGACTGGATAAATCGATATGTACAGGATTACCAGGTGTGTACAGTAGATGTCCAAAATTGGTTTTTAGTTTGGTAGTGCAGCTCAGAGAAGGAAAAACAAATATTATATAGAATTCTCTTTGATTCAAAAGAGCCATTCTTGTTGCAAAGGCTGACACTCACCCCATTTCAACTGTAAATCAGGTCAGATGTGTAAACTTTATAAGAATGTGGTGAGTGTTAAGCTTGAGAAGCCCAAGGCACACTCCATACCTGCTCTTCTGCCTGGTTTGGAAGGGTGGGGTGTTAGGCAAATCCTAACACCTCATTTCCCAACCTTTGTTGCTTTGACCCTAACTGGAGCATTAACAACATTTTTTTGCAACTTATTTCCTTGCTTTGAGATAGTATAATAGCATTCTTATTTTACTGCCAGAGCACAGGGTCCTTTGGACCCGGAGCTTCCATCCCTCTGCAGATGCGTATATGTATGTAGCTGTGGGGCCCTACGCTTCCATTTATAGGACAGTAGTGACCAAATTGTCAGCATAGCCATCTTATTGTCCTACCTCATGTACCAGGTACAGAACATTTTCTAATCACTGCCAAAACGTAATTCTGTGCAACTGTAGCACCATTCCACACCACAGGTGCAAAAACACATTTTGGGCATGATTTGAAAAATGACAGCTGTGCCATACATGAGGTTCGGTAATAAGAAGCCTTTGTTGAAAATCAGAGGTCAAAATATTAAAAATTTTCAAAGTTACTAGTGGGCATAGTGAAATTGCAACAAATGATCATAACTTTGGCATTTTTTTCATATTTTGATCCCACATTTTCAACATAGCCTTCTTATGACCACATCTCATAAACCCCATAGGTAAAAACTTTCATATCATTGCCAAAATGCCATTCTGCACCACTGGTGCAAAAACACATTTCAGACAGGATGTGAAAAATGACAGCTGTACTGTTCATGAGGTGATGTGAAAAATAGTTATGTTGAAAATTTGGAGTCAAAACACTAAAAATTTCCAAAGTTATATGTGTGCATAGAAAAACTTCAACGAATGCTCTTAACTCGTCCATTTTAAGAGCTGTTTCATCAAATTTTCAACATGGCCTTTTTGGGACCCCACCTCATGAACATTCAGCTCAACTCAAATTTTATTCATATAAAAAGCACAAATCAAACAAATATCTAAAAGCTTGAACAAAAACAAAAGAAAAACTCAGCAGTTAAAATTATAAATAACAATTAAAACATCAGTATCACAGTATTCGATAATCCACAGTTCATTCACACTCCAAAAAGTGAGCTTAAATAAATGTGTTTTTAATGCAGATTTAAAGCTCTCCACAGTTAGGCACTCCCTTATCTAACACTGGTGGTGACATTTTATTATTTGGTCCTGAAAGGTGATTTCACGCAGCAACCACAAAATCACCTTCTAGTGTTCATGAGATGGAGACCTAAAAAAGTCACGTTGAAAATTTGGTGAAAACATACCTAAACATGGCAAAGTTATGATCGTAAGTTCAAAACTCCTTTGAAATATATTATACAGCACTTACCTAGATTCCTCAGTTCACGGTTCGGCTTTGAAGAGTGCAGACATATCTCGGTCCACAGAAGATGACAGTCGACAACCACCGGTGGTAAGTATAGGCTAAGGGGTGGGTGTGGGGTGGTGGGAGCTTAGTGCGAGAGTTGGAATGGGTGAGGGGGATGGTGTCTACGATGAGGGATCATTTCCTTTTTTTCAGGTTTTAAAAAAAGACATTTGGGGACTGTTTTCTTTTTACAGGATCAAAGGAAAAATAATTTGGGACACTGGTGGTGGGCTCCACAGTGCCCACACTGCTGGAGGGGTTCATAATGCCAACATGGGGATTGTGTGCCCTGATGTCAACACCATCAGTAAAATAATGGACTGCAGGGGAGTGCATCCAACACTGGGGGTGGACATCCCAGTGTTGGATTATATAAATAAATAAATAACATAAAAATAAGGGGGACAGTGATTTGAGGGTAGGGGGTTCCACTAGACACCAGAGAATAAAATAAAAATTAGGGGATGGAGATCAGAGGGTGGGAGGTGCTATTATACATGAGTGAATATTTATTTTATTTAGGGGGACAGTGATCAGGGAGTGAGGGGTGCTACTAGACACCAGGCCAAGGGGGCTCATAGCACACACTGTAGCTGGCAGCACCAATTCAGCTGCCACTGCAGAAATCAAGAAAATCCATGGTTCTCATGCAGAGAATGTGGGAGACGCTATCCCTTCACTAAAATGGGGCACCCAGGATTCTGGAAGCACAGAAAAAATATTTCTGTTCCTAATTGGAAAATACAAGCACCAGAATCTATTTAAACAGGGCCCATTTAGCTAGGTTCTGGTGTTTGATTTGTAAAATGACAACACTTTTATGTATTTACATGTGTTTTAGTTAGTGGAAAAAAAAACAAGATGGTGGATCACAAAAAAGGATTTTTTTCTGACGAAAAAGGATTGGCCCCTCATAAAAAACAATCCTTTTTCATGGGACCAAACCCTGTGCTGAAAATTCTTCCTATCCTGGAAAGTGATCTTCTCATAGAAAACAATGGGAACTTAAAAATTAAGTAACTTTGCAACAGATTAATATTATTTCACGAAGAAGAAGAAGAATCAGCATTTATATAGAGCTTTTCATACACAGTATATCCCAAAGTGCTTTACAAGCAATGCTAGACTGCTAGTGAAGTGAATGAATGTTTAGTGGCCGCCATATCATACATCAACACCCATACACAGTGTGGACAATTGCATGATCTGGTTTTCCGGAACGGGAATGTTGGCCAGGACACTAAGAATGTCCCCTACTCTTTGCAAAGAGTGCCCTGGGTTCTTTTACTTCCACCTGTATACCCACCAGAACAGCATCAGGATGGGTAGAAGGTACATTGGTTTAATGTCTCATCCAAAGGATGGCACACCCCAGCAGTATAGCACCCTCCTAATGCTGCACCCAGATGGCAGGTTTTTTTTTAGGTATGAGTCCAATTCTGGTATGGGACTAGAACCCATGACCTTCTGGTCCAGAGAAGGATGTGCTACCAACTCAGCAAAATAAATGCATGGCAGTTCTTTTTTTTTTAATGTATCTATTCTTTATTAAAGAGTTTTACATACAACAGTAAATCAAAATCTCAGAACGAAACAATCTAATATAATACAACTACAAATACAAATAAATCTGTAAGTGCAATACTCTGCCTCTATGTATGCGTACTGTCCAAATAATACTAATAAAAATGTTAAACAACAAAAAAAACAAATGCAAATAATTCCAGTCAAAACAAAATCCATTCAAAACTAAATTAGCATTTATGTCCCCCCATCATAACCACTAACATACCCCCCGGGAGCAACATATCCCAAGAATAGAGCAGAATGTTACTAAGGTAAAAGGAAAATATTAAGTCTCCAAGAGAAGTCTTGATTAAGATGACCATATCAGTAAGTAAACAGTATAATATGTATTTCATCTTATATTTTAAATTTATATTGTATTTTACCAAATGTATGGCAGTTCTTTCACCCAAGCTGTGTCTACCATTAAAATATCACACCAAAATTCCACACAGTTTGGAAGCAAGGCAATGAAAAAAACCCTGCAAAAATGGCAACTGTTAAGGTTTTGCACTATCTGGATCTCTGAATCTGTACATCTGACCAGAGCAAAACTTGCCACATCAAGAGATCTGCCCCACAGGATAGGACATGCCAAATTATGTGCAAATCCATTTATTGGTTGCAAAGTTATTAAAGTGCAAAATTTGAGGTTTAACATTAAACATGCTACTCAACCATAACTATAGTGGCACTATTACACCACTATAATTGGAAGGCTGGGCCTGTAGTTCAGTGGACAAGTAGCCAGCCACTCCCACTTCCTGAACTATATAAGCAATTTCTTTCAGACTCCTTCTGAAGCACTTTTTCTTTGCCAGCTGGAGGCTCTGGTGATCTGTCCTCTGAGCTGGCTAGGGCCCACCCTGGGGCCTTCAACCCCTCCCGACTTGCTCTTTGTGTTTGTCTCTGCTGGACTTCGGTGTTTGTTTTCCTGCTTCTGGCTCGTATTTTGCCTCCGACTGTCTGCTTCTTTCTGCCCTTGCTTTCTGTGTTTTAGTGTATCTTTGTTTTTGTTTTGAGCCTTTGTTCTCTGTTCCATGTTTGTGTGTTTTGGTTTTGTCTTTTGGGGCTTTTGTTCTAAGCTCCTAGCATATTGCTACTCTAGTGCTTATATTACTTGGTCTCAGTTACTCACAACTCAAATTACTTGCAATGCAACTGCAACCATGATCTGTGTGTTTCAGCTCAGCCATAGCGGCTATCCATGTTGCACTTAATTGTTTTCACCTGATTCAGGCTCACTCTGAACCCTAGCTAAGCAGCTCACTCATGCTCTTTCAACTCATTCTACTTCCTCATTGCTGCAGTATTGTTGCACTGCCATGAGATAGTTGCTTCAGAGCATGATGTCTCCTTTCTTTCTATGTTTCTTGAAGATTACAACTCAGTGTACTCAATACAGATGCTACTTCTATATTTGTACACCCTGTAATACTCTGAGGTAGACTAAAGCTACTGCTGATGCTGTAAATTAGTTTCAGTACCTACTCTAAATCTTGTCTTGGCCGCCGAAAAATCCTCAGAGTATTTGTCACCTTTATTGACTTTTGAATGCCTGCCTGGCTTGCCCCACTATTCCAAGTGCTGCTCCTTTGTTACTACATTTTGCAGACATACGTGTAGGTCCGATTATTACTATTACTTACTGACCTACATGCAGGTCCACTCTTGCTTATGCAATCATTGCTTCATACCTACTGTCATTTCATCAGCTTCAGCCTCTGGGATGTCTACTGTGCTCACTACTGCATCCGATCTTTGCAAGATTTCAGTACTTAATGCTCACAAGGTCTCAGCACACCAGTGCTCATTCCCCTACTCACCAGTTTTTCAGCTCCCCATCAGTTTCTGGGGTATGCTAGCTATACCATTCTTGCGCAAGGTTCCCTGCAGCCGACAGTCTCACTCTACATTCTAAGTCCACATCTTGAGCATGCCTGACTTGGGGAGGGTTTCTTCTCACCTGGCCCATAGCCAGGAATGTCCTCACTCCATGCTTTGCTTTAGCTATTCACTGATGCAACAGCAGCTCCCGGTGTAGCATTTACGACTAGCTGTGAAGGGTGGTTACTCTGATGTCCTTTGGCTCTAGTGGTTCCACTATAATGGTTATCCATTGGCTTTAGTGGTTTCCCTAGCAAAGCACCTTCACTGCATTCTCCCTATAACTGCCTCTAGTTCACCTGGTTTGTGTTTAGGTCGAGTAGGCCAGGTGAGTGCCTCAGCAGTCATTGCTGTCCTCCTCCCACCTTGGTTGCCCCCAATGTCCACGGTGTTTCTGCCAGAGGGATTGAGTGAGAGCTTTCCTCCAAATGGGAATGTCTTCCTCCTCACTTTAATTGGGTTTCCAAATTGCAGCAGCAGAGCTGTCACTAAATAAAATATCCCAAGTCTGGAGGGAAGGTGACCTAGGCCTTGGATCCCCTGAGGGTTCCTCCTCATAGTTTTTTTTTTCTCTCCTCCATGCCGCAGGTTATTACTGTTAGTTAGCATAGTAGTGTTCCCTAGTTTTTCTAGGTAGGTTCCGCTGTTGAATGCAGGTGGATGATGTCCCTGCCATTCCCTCTCTCCTTAGAAGGTCCCCTCATTCTCAGTGCAAACATCAAATCATGCTACACAAACCTGAGCATCTCATTGTGTTATCAAGCTGCCTGATGCTTTATTCTACTACTATGTTACAGCTCCTGCTTGCTTATATGCTTTGTACTACATTTCTTTTTGGGATCCTTCCTAAGGTACCTTTAGCCATGGGAATCATCCCGTGGCACCTCTAGGGGTGGAACCTTCCTCGAGGGTTTCTTTCCTTTGGTATTCCTACAGGGTGGTAATTCCTCTGGAATAGAGAGTGCTAATGGCCAAAACCAAACTAACACAGTTGTACAAGCATAAAACTATACTGGCTGCATAGGCCGTTGAATTGGAAGGCTGGGCCTATAGTTCAATGGACAAACAGCCAGTCACTCCCACTTCCTGAGCAATATAAGCAGTCCTCTCGGCCTCCTACTGAAGTACTTTTTTTTGCCCCACCATCTTCCCCTCCTCCAGCGACAGCACCTCTCTCCTTGGGATCCTTCCTAAGGTATTTATGAAAGATCAAGTGATTGTTATGCATTTGGGTCATGAGAAAGTTGATTGAGGGAGAATGGTGAGTTGGGTTTGGGTAGTTATGTGATTTTGGGAAACTGTTTGGGTGGGGTTATTTTAGAATGGATTTATAGTAATTTTTAAGTTCACTATGCACACACATGCAGCAAACCTCTTGCAATGAGAATGGCCTTTGAAGTGTGTGACACTGTCGGTCTAATGCAGAGTGGTCTGCAAGGAGTGAGACAGCGCCACATTAATCATCAACCAGGCTGATAGTGACACAGTTTTTCCATGATGGGCAGAAACTTTGTGTAATTTAAAAAAAAATGCCAAACCAATCATATGGCAGGTTTTTTATTTCATCTGCAGGACACTGCCAGCAAACAGCTGTTCGGTGTCCTGATCAGCCTGGCTGATGTCACCCAGTTTTGCTATGCTTGTGCTCTCCCCTCGCCACCCCACCGGTCCCGTCCCTCAAACCTACATCTGTTTTTCAGTAATTATAAATGCAACTATATGGTTTTCTTCTTGTTATATATTTTTTTGTAGTCTGTAACACTGGTCTGACATAAAATACAGTACTACAATGCAGTGAAAGAAAAATTAAACTCTCAAATAAGCAACCAAATCACTTACAAACTGTAGCTAAACTCAGATTCTGGAAAAGAAACTTGCTCCATCCTCCTCCTGTTGCTGCAGGCTAAGAAGTGACAACCCACCAGTACGGAGCCAGGTGGGAGAGGTGAGCCATGCCAGATGTGGGCAGCAGAAGCACAAATCACACAACACACCTCATGAACATTACCTTCTCACCATCTCTGCTCCTATCTGCTGCCACCTCAAACCAGGGCTGCTGCTGCCACATAGCCAACAACATCCCCTGGGCTGCAACAACTTCCCACTCACACTAGCAAAAGGAATCCACCAATTAATTCTAGAGCAGCAAAGGTACCACAAAGTGTGAGAAATAGCACTACAAACTCACCACAGACCTGTTGATGTCAGGTGCTGCCATGATGAACAGCTAAGTGGTGCTGGATGAATAGCTGAAAGGCAGAATTCAGGAAGGGCACAGATTTCACGCATCAGCAGACTGGAGGGATGTGATGTACTATACCCGCTCCAAGGAATTCAAAATATGGCTTCTTCTTGGAACTTCTCATTGACAGACACACACTGGAAGCCTGGGGTGGGAGTTTTTTTGTGTATGATCCTTTTAATTCAAAGTAGTATTGGTTGAGCAAAGAAACACAACAAAGCCTATGACATGTCAAAGAGCCATTTTAACTACTTTGATGCAATGGTGCTGTCTCTTTAAGTGCACTATTCACACATGCACAGAGAACTTCTTGCTATGAGAATGGCTGTTGAGATGTGTGACACTGCCTATCCAATGCAGAGTGGTCTGCAAGGGGCAAGACTGTGCCACATCAATCATCAGCCAGGCTTATCATGACACTGTTTTTCCTTGATGGGCAGAAATGTGGAGTTGAAAAGAAAATAGCCAAACCAATCATATGATGGCTTTTTCCTTTCTTCTGCAGGACACTGCCTAGCAAACAACTGTTTGGTGTCATGATCAGCCTGGCTGACATCATCCACTTTTGCTATGCTTGTGCTCCCCCCTTGCCAACCCAACAGTCCCTTCCTTCATTGTCTCTGCTCCAGACAGAATGGAGCAATCTTACTCTTGCCCCCTCCCCAAGTGTGGGGCTTACCTCCTGCCCCTGAATGCTCCTACTGCTCACTGCTGCCAGTCCTATATATTAACAGATAAGCATTTGTCAATGCTGAAAGTTTGCTGTCGGTGTTGCTAGGGTACTGGGTGGGGCTGGGTCATGCATGCATGGAGGCGCATGTTTGTTTTATAGGCACCCCTGCATCAAAACAGAGGTTCCCCCCATGCTTCCCAACACTTGAATCACCTAATCAGGGTCCGAAAACATGAGGGAGGGACATGAGGGGCAACAAAAGTTGTTTTTTAAAAGCACTAAAAAGCACATGTAAATAAGCCAGCAGCCTTGGCTGCTGGGAACTGCAGTCCTGCCCTACCCCAGTACACTAGCAACACCAATGGTGAACTTTTTGGTATTGACAAATGCTTGTTTTTCAAATAATAGGTTTTTTCTTTTCGGTATAAAGATGCTAAGCCGTTCACATTGTATATTTCTAGCCAGTAGGTCAATACCCTCCAGGTAGCGAGTTTAGTAACTGAGGACTGCTTTAATTCAGCTCTAACACTGAACTCAGAAATTGCATGAGGTAATCCCAGCTTTTTTTGTAGAAACTATCCATGGGCTTTTCCATACAGTCCCTATTGCATAGGCCCAAATTTCTGTTTTATAAGTTACAATTACAGGTATGAAGCAGACATTACACTAGTTATATCAAGGAATATCACATTTTCATATGCTCTGTCCAATGGTTGTTGTGCTTTCCCCAGCAATACACTCTTAACATGCACAGGCATAAGAGATGAAAATATTACATTGTTGTGGGAATGTTATTTTATGTTGTTCTGCACTGACTGTAAACTGTTTTAAAATATAGACACATATAATTAGGCTGCCTAAAGATATACTATGAGGCAGATCAGCTGGGAAGTGTTTGATTTTATGAACTAGAGTGACATCAAATAATGCAGTGTGTCAGAAAACTGCAGAGCTCAGAATATAAGATGAATAAGATAAATATTACAAAAAATGTAATACATCTGTTATGATACAATGAAAGGATAAAACATATACAGTGGTGTATGCTGGCAGGCAATATGATTGATACATAATAGAGCTAAAATGGATTTTGCTTTGCTAAAAGGATATGACTATAATAATGCGAGCTTAAGCAGAACAAAGCTGAATGCTATTATGGTATTTAAGATTTTTTTTTGGTATGCATGCATGAATATAATTGTATATAGCTCGCAAAGAAAACTGGTTAACTTAATTAGGAGAATATACATATACCAGCTGAAAAATAGAAAATGAATGTAAAATAGTACAATTTGCCATTTTAACTAGTACCAGTATTAAACGCACAAAGAAACATAATGTATTGTTTGTGAAAGCTAACAGCATGATAGTCTGGTATAAGGGTGATGGCCACATTACATAAGTTTGTCTAATATAAAAGGAAATAGAGGTTGTTATACTAAATAATCACTTTATAGAGCCTATGGGATGCACCAACACTGAACAAAATGGTGGTAATGTTTTCTTGATTATAAAAATAGATAATGTTGAAATTGACCGTGTCATCTGTTTTAACTAAATAGGTGAAAACCTTACCTTGAGAAAAGCAGAAGAAATCCTTGAAATGTCAGTTTCTAATGCTCTCAGAGGTAGAGATGCAGCAAAGTTTTACTTTGATACTTATAGTTCCATTGAAGTCACTGACTTCAACTTCAGAGAGCACTTCATGAAATTTGTCATTTTGTGGCAACATTGACTTTGACAACATTGCCAGCATTTCACACGTGACTTTACCATGACGTTGCTTTAAGGAGAATTCAGGTGAAGTTTCCTCAGAAAGAGGCTGAGGGTCATGTGTAACAGTTCCTACATGTCACATGATACAGCTCTATGTATACAGTGTCCTTCAGTTTCACTTTGCTGTCTGCGTGAGTGGAAGGATGCAGATATGCTGCTCTTTGAGCACTGAAAAGAGAATTAAAAAAAACGTTTTTCAGCTTTCATTTTGTATTTTCTATATCTTCTCTTTGCCTCGTAGTTTGTTAGGAAGGTTTTCTGTGGTTTAGGCCAGGGGCATAGGTCTTATTCTCTTCATATTTCTACATTATTTTTCCACAGCCTTCTACCTGTATTTTTCTTTTAACTTCTTTGTTCAGGTGTTCTGGTTCTGTGAACTCGTTTTGTATATTTATATATTTTTTTTCCATTTTTCGGACTTTTCCAATTTCACTTTCTTTGCGTTATTTTTACTTTTCATACCATTTTATTTTAAGTAAAAATGAGTGGAGACGGAAAGGAGAATGCATGGAGTGGGAGTCAGAGTGAGGAGAGGGATGAGACAGGGATGGTCATGAGGTCAACAGATAGACACACCATCCCATCTGTCTGAACAGGACACCATTAGGGGCAGCACCAGTTGTTAAAAAAAGGGCCCCTAAGAATTCTGTAGCAGCAGTGGCTTTTCTGTGTACAAGCCCCCCACCCACAGTGCAGCAGCAACAGCATCGGCAAGTATAACCTGTTCCACTGCCAGTAGAACCTGCAAGGGATAAACCCCTGTGCCTCCCCATGGTACCACCACCACCACTGGCTGATGCCCACAAGGAGGAGCCTCCAAGACCATTCACGTCTGGCTCCTCACCTAGGCAGCAGCACAAGTCCCAAGTTTTGTATTTTATTTTTGTTTTGCTTTGACCCTGCCAACAACAGTGTTGTGACATGCATACTGTGCTAGACAGTTGTTCAGTATGGCAAATGAGGCAGCCACTTGGGCACTGTTGGGCAGCACACCCACCTTAGAGTAAGCCACCACTTTAAGTGGGAAAAAATACAAGAAGGTGACTGAGAAGGGTCGAGGTGGTGCCACTCTTAGTGGTCCTTCTGTGCCATGGAGGGGGTGAGGAAGCAAGTGAAGGTGAGGTGCACAGTTGCTGGAGGGAGTCATTGATGAGGGAAGTGTGATTTGCAGCCAGATCCAGGGGCTGTGGCCGGGAAGAGTTTGCAATACTCCAGCTGAAGAGCCTCTTCCTTCAAGATCTCAGCTGAGATATGAAGTTGCACAACTCTGCATCAAGACTGGGTACCTCAGCCACATAGTTGTATCCATAGAGGCCACACTCCAGGTGCTGCTGTCAACTGTGATCGGAGTGCATCCTCAGTTCCACCCAGGCCATAGTAATGAAGAAAAACACAAGTGGCACAATATTCAAAAGCTTACATGGGTAAAAACTGTTGTTTGCCCATGCAAACCAGGTTTTGTGCCCGAGCGCAATATTCAAAAGGGATGTTTGCATGGGCAAACAGGGTTAGCACCTGTGCAAAACATAATGTATGTGGGTGGGCAATGGGAGGGGCATGGCCATTAATATCCATGCAACCCCATATTCAGTGCATTTGCTCTGTGCAACAGGGCTCAGTGTGGTTCTATTTTGCAGTGCAAGTGTTGCTGAACAAAATCCCTACTTACTCCATGCTATAGATGTTGCAAAATAAAATTTTGCCAGCAAAATTGCTTTGAAATTGGAAATTTCACTGCACAAAATATTTTGTGGAATTCTGCCGTTCCACAAAATATTTTGTGGGGTGTGAACTTGCAAAATTTTACCACAAAATACAAAATGTTGCCCCAAAATGGCAAAATTTCACCCACGACTGGTGATTTTTGCAATTCCACAGGTGAAATTTTGCTTTTTTTTTGCTAAATTTTACATTTCAGTGAAATATTTAGTGAAATGCTCTAATTTTGCAAAATATTTTGCGTAATGAAATTTCTTAATTTCACACAACACTACTTGGTGCAATCCTATAGGCTGTTGGAGGCACAACCATGTTGGCCGGTGGGAGATCACAACTGCCCCCAGTACCTTGTAGCGCCCTCACCCCCGATCACTGGCCTAGCATGTGACTAATGGCTCCCTGGTGCCTAGTTGCCCCCCCGATTGTTATTCCAATCCCCAACAATGTTATCCCTAGTGCCTAGTCGACCACCCAATCCCTAGTGTGGTAATGATCTTCAGATTCCCTGGTGTCTAGTGAACCACCCCCAGTCCTGAGCCCTGTACTGATCATCAGAGTCCCTGGTACTTAGTGGACCTCCCTGATCCCTAGCCAGGTCATGAAAGATGAAATCTCTTGTGCTTAGCATCCCCACCCAGGCATCTGAACCCCAGCCCCATCACGGACAAATCATCCCCTGGCGGCCAGTGGTTTCCCCTCTCCCTCCTCCAGCTTCTGATCCCCAACTCCATCCAAACATGATGTCAACACAAGGGCCTATGCCCCCCAATATCCAATCCATTGGGCCCCTGTAAATTAACAATAGTGCCTGCTGTTCATGCCCAGCCAACACAAGGTGACCCTAGATTATGCTTTGAGACAGATAGCACAATGGACAAACGTCCAGTAGTAGCTCCCAATGTGCAGATGGACAGCATGACAAAAGTTCCTGGAATCTACTGGCCCCCCGTGACACCAACTACCCACCCATCAACCCCCCCCACCCATTAGCAGCATGTGTGGGGGCATTGGACTCATTTGGTGACTGGCACAGTCCTCTGCTCACCACCTTAGTCAGCTGCCATATGTACAGGCAGGGAGCATGCATCCTATTTATATATTTACAGGGGTCTTATAAATAGGATATGCACTCCTTGCCTGAACATATAGTGGTCAGCCAAGATGGTGAGTGGAGGGCTGTGTCAGTTACTGAATGGGTCCTGTAGCACCAGACATACACAGGTGGGGCAGGGGGGTGGGACAGGTGGGTGCACAGTGCTGAAGAAGGGGGGAAGCCACTAGACACCAGGGACCTTTGTTACACTGCACATCTGCACGTGGTGGGGTGAGGGGTACTACTGGATGTGTGTCCATTGTGTCATCTGTCTCAAAGCAGACCCTGGAATTGCTTTGTTTCAGGAGGTCATGTACCACAGGAATTGTTGTTAATAAACATGGGCAGTGGATTAGACATGGGGGGTGGACATCTGTCCACAGGATGCATCATGTTTGGACAGGGTCAGTGTTCAGAAGGGGAGGGAGAGAGGGGACCGCTGGCCACCAGGAAATGGTCTCTCTGTGATGGGGCTGGGGTTCCAGTACTTGGAGGGGGGATGCTAGGCACCTGAGATTTTATCTTTCATGACCTGTTTCAGGATCGAAGGGAAGAGCATCCAGTAGGCACCAGGGAGTCTGACGATCATTACTGAGCTGAGTATCAGAGGAAGGGGGAACCACTAGACAACAGGGATTTCCTCACATTTATGGGACTGAGCAATGTGGAGTGGTACTGCGCTAAATATGATCCACCATGTATGCAAAAAAGACCATGATGAGCATGCAAATTGCCCCTTAGTGTCATGCATGCCCAACAGGTTCATTTGCATGGGTCCCTCTGAAAATCACAAGTAGTCCTTCAGTGCAATCCACTCTGGTGGCTGTATTCATGTCAGGGCAATGTTACTTGCCTTAGCGCTGAGCTGACATGGCCCTATATTCAGTCGGACAGCCCCGGTGCACTATCTGACTGAATATAGCACCCTCAAACTCCTGGGCAATTGCAAAGTGCATGGCAAACCTTTGTGCTCTGCTTTGTGTTTCTTTGAATATTGGGCCCATCTCATTTCCCCTGTTTTTCTAATGTAATTCTTGTAATTCACTTTAGTGCCCAGATATGCACTATATGAAAATCACATCATTTCCAATTTTTTCTCATGTCCCAGAAATGATTTATTACATGCCACTGCACTGCGCTGTGTCAAGTCTCAGCAACAGTGCCTTTAACTTGTAATTCACTTTAGTACAGAGAAATGTTCTATATGAAAATCCCATAATTTCCAATTTTTTCTCATTTCTCAGAAATTACTAGCTACATATTGCTGCACTATGTCAGTCCCATCACAGCAACAGAACCACTAAGCTGTTATTCACTTTAGTGCCCAGAAATGCACTATATGAAAATCTCATCATTTCCCATGTTTGTTCATGTCCCAGAAATTACTTGCTACATGCTGCTGCACTGTTCTGTGTCAGCCAGTCTCCCAACACAGCAACAGCACCTCTAACTTGTGAGTCACTTTATGTCCAGAAATGCACTACAGTATATGAAAATCTCATTTTCCATTTATTCTCTTGTCCCACAAATTATATATACTTGCTGCATGTTGCTGTGCTGTGTCAGTCTCCCACAACAGCATTTTTCTCAAGTAATAAATGATGCTGCTGTATGCTAACGGCAACAGTGTTGTGACACGCAAACTATGCCAGACGGTTGTTTGGTAAGGTAAACGGGGCACACACTTGGGCCCTGATGGGCAACACACCCACCCTAGAGTAAGGCACCATTGTGTGGGAGGAATACAAGAAGTCAGCTGTGAGGGGTGGATGTTTTGTCACTGCTAGTGGTCCTTCTATGTCATGGAGGGTGGGGCTGCATGTGAAGGTGAGGTGCACAGTTGCCAGAAGGGGCACAGATGATGGAAGTGGGACCTGCAGCTGGACTCGGGGGGGGGGGGTTGTGGTAATGGAAAGAATCTAATACCCCAGCTGCAGATCCTCCTCCTTCTCAGTTAAGAGATGAAGTAGCAAAACTACACGTTAAGATGGGGACCTCACATGCTGAGATCTGTCCAGGGAGGCCAAACACCAGATGCTGGTCTCAAGACAGCAGAATCTTGTTGAGGAAAAGGCTGAACATCATGGTGGGAGTGCACCTTCTGTTCCACTAAGGCCATGGCAATGATTTACACAATGTGAAATTCTCATCTGCTATATTTTCTCAAGTCCCAGAATTTATTCATGTGATGGCACCTCTCTTGAAGCACTTTAGTGGGTATACATTTGTGACAGGATGAGAAGAGACCTGTGAAGACATGAGTTAAATTATTTAGACTATAGTCCACTCCCTGGCATGTTGTGCTGCACCTGTGAAAGCAAAATTAAAATAAAAAAAAGTGTAAGAAAAAACAATTTTCTGAAAATCATACTTAACGTCACACTGGTGATTGCCATGCTGTGTAATGGCACAGTGGTGCCCAAAAGAGGAGGAGGAGGAGGAGGAGGCAGCTTGCTGGCTGATGAGGATGAGATAGCAGGAAAGGAGATCTGTGAACACAAGAGTGAAATTAAGCCCACTCACAGCCTTTCGTACCTGTAAAATGAAAATAGAAAAGTAACAAACAAAAATAAGGAATGATACTTACTACCACATTAGTAATGACCACAATGTATAATGACACAACAGTGCTCCAGAGGTGGAGGAGTAGGCACCTTGGTGGCTGAAGGAGGCATCCAGACAACAGAGGCAGGTTCACATGGAAGTCAATGTGTCTGGCATCTCTGCTGGATTAAGATTCTGTGTGTTTCTGGAGGCTTGCATGAGATGGGGAGGAGGAGACCAATGCTGTTCTGGGGGGTGGGACTGGAGGGGTCATCATCCATGAGGGAAGGCATGGTAGCAGGTTCACATTAGGCTGGTGTCTGGAATTTCCACTGGTTTAAGAGTTGAGGTGGTTCTGGAGGTATGCATGAAAGGTTTTTGAAAGGTCTAGCAGCCCTAAAGATAGATAAGGCCCCTGGGCCAGATGGAATGCATCCAAGGGTGCTCAAGGAATTGGCAGTGGCACCAACTGAACCCCTGGTGGGGTTATTCCATAACTCAGTTCAGATACTGGTAGTTTCAACAGACTGGAGGTGTAGCAGACATAGTCCCACTCCATGGTGGTGGGACAAAGAGGTACTAGGTAACCACAAACCTGTCTGTCTTGCCTGTATTGTGGGTAAACTAATGGCGACACTAGTCAAAGAGGACCTCTAAAACTTCCTGGAGAGCAATGGACTCCAAGATAGTTAACAGCACAGGTTTATGGCAGGAAGGTCTTGTCAGACTAAGGAAAGATAAGGACAGGCTGGAGACAGTGCAACATACAGTGACCAAAATCATTCAGTGACAGCATATCAGATCTTAAGAGGATTGGTTCAAGGCACTGAACACATACTCACTGGAGTCCAGACGAGAGAGGGTAGATATGATCGAGACCTTCAAGCTCCTGAAAAGAATGAACAAAGTAAATTGTGAGGAACTATTTAGCATAAGTAGTGGCATGAGTGAAAACTGATGGGGAGGGGAGTCAGGAGGGAAGTAAGAATGTTTTATTTTATAGAAAGGGTGGTGGAGTCATAGAACAATCTGCTAGCCAATGTGGTGGGCACCAAAACTATCAATGGTTTCAAACATGGCTGGGAAAGAGTGAAGGACATAGTTGTTGCTTTGGGTAATAGCATTAGGGCATGGAGCATGGGGGTGAATAGTGTGGGTTAGAACCCTGTATGGACAATAGATCCCACATGTCTTAGGGTTTATGGGCAAACTGCATGCACCAGTGGTCTTTTTCTGCTATCATTGTCAATTTTTTATGTTTCTATGATATGGAGGAGGAGGAGGAGGCCCATGCTGTTCCTGGGTGAGGACAACTGGAGGAGGAGTGGAAGCCAGCATGCAGAGTTACATTCTCTTTCTTTCCCCTACAATGAATACCCCCTCTGCATCCTCAATGTCTGAATTTTCACCACATGGAAATTCTGCATCCAATACGTCCATAACTACCTTTGTAGTGGGTGATTGTTCTTCCCCTGCTTCATCCTGATTGTGTTAGAGGTTCCCACAGTGATGCACATCTATTTGCTGGTATATGTGCACTATTCATTTTAACAAACATCAACATAGTAACATTATTTTGGGAACAGGTTTATACATTGGTCTGTGATGATTGCCTCTACAGCACTGAACACACATTCATAATCAGCACTAAATGGTGAGCTGCTTCAATATTTAAAAGCCACATCTGCCAGTGCAGGCCACTCTTTAACTTTGTTGTTCCAGTACAGTAGTGATTCGTCATCAGCTCCAAGATATTTAAGGTCTTCCATATATGCTTTCACAGATCTGGCTGCTGCCTTTAATCTGGCATCCTCTGATGAATCCTCCTCCTCCTTCTTCTCCTCACAATCTTCAATGCCAACATGAGCAAGTACTGCCTATAGAGATTTGATTCTGGAAGTGGTTTCTGGTTGTCTTAGTGGTAGATGTCGAAGCTGCATCTCCACATCTCTCACTTCCCTTGCTGACTGTTAGTGAGGGTGACACACTGCCTCTCATCTAAATATACTGTTTTTTAAGTATTTACAAGCCATGTACATGACTGATCAGCAGTCTTCGCAGATCGAGATGGGCAAAATCTGCAGATTTCATTACACGAAATATTTCGTGAAATTCGTGAATTTCATTAAATATTTCACAGGTGCGAAATGTGAAATTCCATCAGTGAAATGCAGAATTTCACCACTCACTAGTGAAATTTCACCATTCGTGGGTGAAATTTTACATTTTGCTAGTAAAATTCTGCATTTTGCACCTGCAAAATATTTCACAGAATATTTCATGTGACAAAATTCACAATTTCGCTAGACTTTCATTTGCAAAATTAAATTTCACTGCATCTCTGTTCACAGATGCTAAACATTCTGGCTACTACCATCAAGTATGGCTGAAAGTCCCAGTTTGCACCATGACTCCAGCATTGTTGCAGTGCTGAAATCTACAGATGTCAGGGTAACATTCAGGTGTCTGTTATGATCCAATATTTTAAGCATGCGTTCAGACAATGCACAATTTAGAGTCACCTGTTGCCTCATACTGCTGCTGCACATTACAGATGGCCTCCTCCACACTGAAAGCAGTGGGATGGCCTGACTAATAGAAGCAGTGTCCCCACTCACTGCATGTGTGGCATGATCAAAAGTCCTTAACAATAAAATCAATCTAACCATGAACCTTCACTGTTCTGTTGTCAGTGACATAGAAGTTCCAGAACTGTCATGGCTTGTATGAAGCAGCATATTATCTGATAAGGCCTTATACTGCTCATACATCTGCTCCAGCATGTACAGCAATGAATTCCACCTCATGACAATCTCCTTCTTTAATCAATGCTGAGACAGGCTATTTTTTATTACATTGCACATAATTATTCCCTGGCCTTTCCAGACCTTGCAAAATGGCCACAAATTGGACGACGCAAGGTGACCACTTCTTTAATGTCACATTTTAATAAGAAATATTGAACAACCAGATTTAGACAGTGTGCAAAGCAGGGCACCCTAACAAACCCCAATCACTAATAGCCTTGACAATGTTAGCACCATTCTCGCTGGCTATGAAGCCTGCCTTTAAGGAAAGTGGGTTCAACCAACTGCTTATCTTCAATATTAATGCCAAAATGTTGTCCCCAGTGTCTGAATCAAGCATGCTCTTCAGTGCCAGTGTTGCATAATTGTGAATTATATGCATGTGCATTCCACTAAAATTAAGTTGCTTGAATTTGTTGCCAAGATAATGAGCAACCCCCCTCAGTTCTGCCCCAATGTGCTGTTACATACATAAATGAACTAGGATCTGTTGGCCCACTGCTCCACTTATCTGTGGTAAGATTGATATATGAACTAGCAGAGGGCTGCAGGGCATGTGAAACTTCTTTTTCAACAACATCCCTCAATTTAGGAATTGCCCACTGTGAAATGTTGGTCCTGTATAACACTTTCCACCTGGGACATGCTTTTGACATAAAGCAAAGGAAACCAGCATTTTCCACAAAGGAAAATGGGAGAAGATCAGTAGCAATTACCTCTGCTGTGGCAGCGTTCAATTCCCTGGCCACTGAATGGGAATTGACATTTCTTAGACAGTATGATAGAAATAGTTGGCTGGATCTTTTTTGGGTGAGTGCTTTCTGGGTAAAATTTTGTGCTGGCACCACATTGCTTGTTGGATGTCACAGATGGAGACAGTGTCCTAAAACTTGTGACTTGGCCAAGAGGTTGAGAGTGATGCTACTGCTCCTGCTGTTTCTCATCAGTGAATTCACACTTTCTGGGGTACTACTGACCTCCTCCTCCTCAATCAACTTTTCCTTGTAATATCCTCTGCCTCCCTCTGCCTCCCAAACCACCTGTGGACACTTTCTGCTGATATGCATGCCACCCAGCCATATTCTTCAATTTAAGCTTGGTATACTGTCCAGGTGTGCCAACTCAAGACCCTTTCTTGTCATGGCTTACTTAAGCTGGCTTATGGCCACAGTGTCATCTTTTGGATCAGTAATAAAGAAGTCCCACACAAGGGATGTTGAAGGATCCACATCCACACTTAGAAAACATAGAAAAATTGACAGCAGAAGGAGATTAAAGGTCCATTAAGTCTGCCCAATATTTCCCCGAGACCTTCTTATATCCCAGGACCTAGGCACATTTCTGTTCTGAGATATGTATTATCATGTATTATCTTTTGTGGCAGTGGTTACCTACCTTTCAATATGTAAAATTCATACAGTTTGCTATCCCCCTTTTTTTTTTCTTGTCAGACTCCTTTGAAGGATTGATGACAGTGTCATCATCACCGTCACCCTCCATTCCTCCTCCATCTCTTTTCCCAGGTTCTTCTGTTCCACATTTTCCTGAGATGGCAGTGGCACACACAACTCTGTGACTGCATCATCATCAGACTCGGATCTAGTACCACTAATCACACCATGCTTACTCACTGGTGTGGATGGGGTTGAGAAAATTTCAGATAATAGGTCCTGGCTCTGACTGCCACCTCCATCAACTATCACAGCAGCCAAATCAAGTGTTGTAAACATTTTTTTAACAGCACCGCTACCTTCACACACTGCAAATATACCGGTACCTCCTCCATCCATACCACACCCTTGTTTGCCTTTTCTGGTGGTCACCACTGCTGCCTTTCCTCCCTGTCTACCCTTTCCTTTCCCTGTACCACTCATTCTAATGTGGTAATGTGTAACAGTAGTAGCTTGAGCAATAATAAAAATACTGCAAATAGAAAATAGTTACTATAAAATAAAAAAAAATGAAAAATAATTAAAAATATCAACAAGTACCTGCCAGAGCCCTGGACAGACATTAGCGTTTTAGCAGCACAGGGACACTGAGAGTTTACAAAAATTATGGGACTTGAGAAAAAAATGGGAAATGAGATTTTCAGGACCTGAGAAAAATGAATTGGCTGAGAGTGAGAGTGAAAACTGAAAATGCACTGAACGTTTCTGAAAGTAAAGTGTTTGCTGGCTGCAGATAAAAGCCTGCCCCTCCCCTCACCAACAGCACTAGTCCAGCACAGTAGCACCACACAGAAAGAGAAAGGAAAACAATATCTAAACTGTGAACGAACATGTTCAAAATTAACTCTGCAGATGCAGAACACCAAGTAGATTATTTGGTTTTATGCATTTAACAGCAGTACAAATCAAGTCAAAACTGAGGTCTAAGTACCATGCCGATCCTATCTCCTGAACACACTTCCTAGAATTGTTCACAACACAGCTCTTCTGTTTCCTGCTGCTTTGTAACCATGTGATCTGCAGGTCACATGCTGCAGCAACAGCACTGAATGACTCGGCCATTTTACAAAGTCCCAATGAATATTGCCTAGGAGGATATAAATTCACATTATGAAGTTGCCAATACCTCAAAGTGTGAATTCATGAAGTGCAAATAACTTTCCAAAAATTGTGGTACTTTGCGAAGTTATTGCAGATTAAAGTTTTCCAAACTTTGCACACCTCTAGTCAGAGGTGGCACATTAAACAGTAAAAAAAAAATTAAATATATACTGCATACCTAAGATTTGCATCTCTATTCCTTGCTTATGTCTCTACTTTAATAGTGTTACCAGTGATTCCTACACACTCATTACATTAAAGCTCTATAATAGGAAGTAGCATCCAGGGATCAAACTGCCACTTTTCTGTACTTTTCCAAGCTAGCTCTTACTGCAGACACTCTAATTTCTGTTTCACAAAGCACACTTATGAAGCAGACATTGCACTAGTTATAGTAAGGAATATCAAGATTGCATATGCTCTCCACAGTGGTTGTTGTGCTTTCCCCAGTCATGCACTCTTTAACATGCCTAGAGGTAAGATATGAAAACATTACATTGTTGTGGGAATGTTATTTTATGTAGTTCTGCACTGCCTGTAAACCGGAAAAGAACAATATCATATCAGTCTTAAAACTGGTAATATATATGGATACTGGCCATTAAACTTTAAACTAACACATATGTCACAGTATCCTCACTCTAACTGCTACTATACATTAAGCTGCAACATACTGTTCAAAACTGTAGCAATGAAAGTTAAAATGACATTACTTAGGATGGGTATTTTTTTTGTACTTGAGTTTTGTGTTTTTTGGACTGGGTGACAGAAGAGAGATATTTAGGCAAGGGTAATACACAGCAATGCTAGTGAACAGCTGCTCTTTGTTTAATGCACTGAATTACTGATTCAAAAAAACTCATAGTTCAATAGAGTCCATGGGAGCCTGGTACATTTTTAATGGGGAACAGATACGATCACATACTTGCGTGATTTGTGACTGGGCAGCTTGAATGGGGAGGAGACTGAAACCGATGTCCACTTTTTTGAATCAAGGTACATTTTTTTCTTAATGTAGGATGATGTCTGTCTGGGAGAGACTCAGGGATGATGATTTTAATACTGCCTTGCTCTCTTACCTGGAGGCATCAACTTCCAAGCAATGCTGCACTCCAGACATCAAGCCACTGTATAAAAAAACTATTTTATGGTACACTCTCTGTTTGCTGAAGCAGCTGCTCTAGAGTTACTTACACATGCCTCATTGGTGATTCCCAGACATTTTAGTTTGTCAGTAAGGGCAGTTGGTGGTGGTGGTTGTGGGATAAACAAGTCTGGGAAGATCAGCCTTTGCTGACCTTGATATGGGGGGGCACTGCTGTGTTGTTGCTCTTTCAACTGGGGGTACACTACATATGGAAACTTGCAAGCTTTCTAATTAAGGGGTACAAAGGACTGAGAAGCCTGTGTATCTTGATACTCACTAGAAAGGGGTGTGGTGCAAGGGCACCGACAGGTATGTGTAAGTCAAGTCAGTTTGAACCATCCAGACTGAGGAAACAGAGTGTGAAAGCATACTACAAAACCACTCTCCCAGAAACTTGGGTTGGGCTAATGTCTGGAAAGCCTGTGTAACACATAGACGTAAAGGGTGAGTAATAACTGTTGATGACCAATAAAGAACAGTGTGCTACACCTCTTAAACTCCATTATACACCCTTGTGTATAACAAGGTGCAGTAATGGAGTTTGATTCAGACCACTTTCTGCATTTTTAAGACACAAGGAAATCTTCACATTCATGAAAGAGCTGCATTCTGCATTGCTGACAGATGCTAGCATTAATGCTAAATGTGAACTGAACAGCATATCAAGCACAGTGGAATGGCAAGTTAAATTAAACCCATTCTGCCTCAGAGTAACATAAAACTTAATCAGCTTACCTTGAGCAAGGAAATTATAGTAACTTGTGTAGAAAAAGAATGTCTTAGTGTTTATCATTAATAGTGACTGTGACAGGCAAGATTTTATAGCTGACCAAGGAAAAGAAAACACACCGAGAAAATGGACAGTGACATCAGGCTGTTCAACAGGTACCCGACAGATATTGGTGAATGCACAGAGTTCACTTAAATACCCATGGACTACCTACACAGATTTGTAGCAAATTGTGTTCCTTTCACCAAAAAGAGCTGATGGCAGTAACTAGAAGCCAGGTACCATAAGGGGGCTCTGTGCCAGCACAGACCATTACATAGCAAAATAAGTACTGTGCCTCAGTTTTTCATGGATGTGAAATCAATTTTCCAGAGACCAACAAGACATTACCAAGTAGGGAGAATTACCTTAAAAATTCAGAATGGGCAACAGACCACTAAAGGCACAACCTTCAAACAAAGAGGATATTGAGAAGATGTACACAAATGGTACTCTATCTCTAATAATCCTGAAGGTGTACTTAATTTTATATTTTTCCACACTGCATTACAGTTCACTCTTCTCACAAAAGGGCAGAATGATTTGAAATGGGGAACTATATTGGAGAAAATAGACACAGAAAGGCAACGTTGTCTGGCATACCATGAGCGTCAAACTAAGACAAGATCAAGCGAAAATCAGAGACATCTGAACCATTTCTCTGTGGATTTATAAAAACACCCTCTGTGTCTGACAAAAATCCAGTACTTGCATCTGACACATTTAAGGAAAACAGACCAAAGTCTATGCTTGTGCCAGATATCATATTTTATCTTGCTGCCAGGCACACTTACAAGCCAGGACAATCGCTGTGGTACAGAAACATGAATACTGGAGTCAGCAAATTAAGAAATAGGATAAAGCAGAGAAAAATGTTTGCAGGTTTTCAAGAATGTAAATGAATTACCAGTCCTAATACTTGAAAGACCAACATGAAAAGACTGATCAATTTTGATGTATCAGCCACAGAGGTACAATAGATCTCTGGTCACAAAAACGTCCAGAGTTTAAACAATTATTCAGTTTCATCTGAGATAAAAATAACAAAAGCGTGTTGCTATCCTTACATTCTCTGATGCAAGAGAATCTGATGAGCAGAAATGCACCTCAATATTAGCAGCCTTTAACATTCAGAGCCAGCCTCAAGAAATATCATTTCACGGTGGTCTCCAGGTACTTTTCAGGTATAATTACAAAATTCTCCAGGGAGTCTTTGTAAATAACCCTGTTCAAAAGCCACTCATGGAGCAGAAAAAAGCATCCCATGGTGCTGTATGATAACAATTCTGACTAACTGTAAGTAAAACACTATTGAACTGTTGCCTCAGTCCTAAAAATTAACGAATATTTGCATTATATACAGTACTTGTAATTATTTACCTAACTAAACACTGCTCTGTCATACAGCAACTCAGGCATGATTTTTATGATCTCCTTCTTGAATCTTTGATTTTCCTCTCCATTTCTTTCTCTGGGTTCTTTTCCATTTTTTAGAAAGATAGAAACAGAATCTGTTGGCAGAAGAGGACCACTTAGCCTATTCAGTTTTCCCAGATGATCCCTGTCTAGTCTATCTCTGCAGACCCTAACTGATCTCTGGTGACTATTCTTTCTCCTCCCTGCCTATTTATTAATATTCCCCATGTCATTCCTACAAATGTTTGAAGCCTACTGTTTTCGTCTCCACCAATTCTGCTGGGAGTCTGTTCTAGGTGTCTATAACACTTTTAGTGAAGTAGTACTTATCCATCTTAATCCCCCCCCCCAGCTTCATCACATGGCTTCTGGTCCTGGTGCTCTTTCTCATTTGAAAGAGACTGCCCTCCTGCACTCTACTTACCCCTGTGAAGTACTTGTAGGTCTCTATCATGTCCCCTCTCACTCTCCTTTCTTCTAAGGGTTTACATGTTGAAATCCCTCTGTCTCTCCTAGTGGGGTTTTTGGTATACCCCTGACACCATTTTTGTTGCCTTCATCTAAACTGCTCCACCCTGTCTATGTCCTTTCTGTTGTGCAGCTTCCAGAAATGGACACAGTACTCCAGGTGGGGTCTCACTAGCAAGAGTTATAGTGGCAACACCATCTCCTTCCTCCTGCTGGAGATACCTCACCCTATGCATCCTAGCATTCCACTGCCCTTACCAACTGATTTGTCACACTGTCCTGCCACTTTGAGGTCATCAGATATGATAACCCCAAGGTCCTTTCCTCCTTAGTGACTGTCAGTACCCCACCCTCATGCTATACTCAGCTCCTGGATTCCTATGTCCTAGTTGCATAATTCTGCACTTTTTGGCTTTGAATCCCAAAGTCATGCTGTTGACCACTCCTCAAGCTTTTCAAGATCCCTGCACAGTTTCTCATCCCCATCCTGAGTGTCCACCCTATTTTTTTTAATCATCTGCAAAAAGGCATACTTTTCCTTCCAGTTCTTTCACAACATCACTTATGAAGACAATGAAGAGGACAGTACTGAGATCTGCATCACCTTACTGGCCACTCTCCCATCATTTGAGTGAGTGCTATTAATCTCCACCATCTGTGTCATGTCCATTAATCAGTTTTTAACCCAGTTCACCACTTTGGGTCCCACCCTAGGTTGCTAAGCTTCTTTATCAGTCTCCCATGCAGTACAGTGTTGAAGTCCATTCTAAAGTCCAGATAAGCCATGTCCACTGACCTTCCCTGTCTTTTTTTATTTCTGCAGGTTTCTTTGCAACTTGAGACCAGTTTTCTTTACTGTTCTCCTCTTTGATTCCACCCAAATGCTGTGATCATGACAATATTCAGGGCCAGGGTTATGCTTTAAACATGGGGGGGACATAGCAGAAAGATGGAGGCAAACAATGAAAGGAGGGGTCACCCCATGTTCAAATGCTTTAGGGGAAACCCATTGGCTAGGGAGATCACAGATGTTGCACTCTGTATGATGTCTTAACTAATAGTAAGGCAAACTGCTATATCAATACATTCTGGAACACCAGTACAGTTGTTTTGATGATTTTAGATTAAATACTGTATTACAGTTACCAGTATTTTAAATTTTAAAGCAGATAGTCAAGTAGATAAGTAGGAGGTGGTGCTAGTCACTATTGCTGGAGGGTGTGAGGATTTGGGTGCAACTCATAGCCCTGAAGCTAGCTCATTGCTCTTTCCTCTCTCTACCCTTCTTAGAGAGCAGACATTTCTTTCACCATGTCATCTCTAAGTATTGCATTATCTCCCTAGTCTGTTACCTCAGTACTTTTCTCAACTGTCCTCTCCCTACTTCAGACTCAATTAAAAACTCTGACTCCAGCTCTTTCACTCTCCAAAGCCCTAAGACCTCAGCTGGGCATGTTGCCTTTTAGTACAGGCTCACTTCTGTCTGATCAATCCACTCACCTACTCCTCCTTCCTCTCCAATGTTCAGAACTCTCCTCTCTTCTGTGAATACTCCGATAATGATTTCACCAGCTTCTAACCCTCTTCAACTCTTTTATATCTCTCCTTACCACTTTTCTTCCAATCCCCTTTTAGCTCTCCTGGTTGCACCCTTCCCCCATCAGCTACCAAATCCTTGTTTGTACCCTCCTGTGCCCTTTTGTACCCTTGGTTCTTGTTGATATTCCCCCTCAACAAGACTGAGACTGCATAATTCTTGTGTTCGTCTGATAATTTTTGATTTACAGTCACATACTTCCTGTAATTACACCAATTAACTCAATGTGTGTGTTTTTATAATAGTGACCATATTTACCCTAATGAATTTAATTGTTTATGTTTAAATTTTGTCCTGGAGATAGTATGCTGAGCTCTGAACAGCTCATTTCCTGGTGTGCCCTGTGGAAAACATACATGGATTACATAGCAAAATATGACAATAAAGTAATTGAACAGTTAAGATGGTGAACAGAAAAATAAGTAACGGGTGTTTGTGCACACCAGTATAGGGCATAATAATAATCATAGTAATACAAACATGAAGATACAAAATAGGCAAATTAGCAAATAGTGACATACATTCATGAACCTGGGTTGGACACTATCTGCAGTGGGAATCCGTCACAGGAAAGTTTGGTAAGTTCCCTGATATCTCCCTTTTTCTCCCCATACATTTTTATTATTTTTCTTCTTTAATTTACATATTGCTTATTTATACTTTAAATGACAGATTTACATTTTGAAATCATAATTTCCCACAACCCAACCAAGAGAGAAAGAGAGAATTTCAGTTAACATCCCATAATATTTCCTTAATCTGTTTTGACTAGTGGGGGTAACATTGTCATTATTCCATTCCATGTTGGGTCTTTAACTATTTCCTCTTCATTTACTTCTGACTATGAATTCTCAAAAGATGCAGCCTCTCTAAACTGGTACTGCCATCTTTCTTTTTCAAAATGCTTGATCTGTGGTGCATTCCATTGCTCCAGAATCATCCTTTTAGTGGTTATGGATGCAATTGTAATAGTCTGCTCCATTGCTCTATCAATTTTTATTGCTGACTTATCCTCCAATACTAGTTATTTCAAAACAAAATGGTATATTTATTTGTAGTATTTCCCCCATTATATTATTTGTTTTTTTCCACACTTCTTGAATCTCCTTACATCCCCATAAACAGTCGTATAAATTTGCCTTTTCTCCGGACCGATGCCAACGTAATTGGTTTCCATGTTTTCCTATTTTCCCCCACTAATTGGGGAGTAAAATAAAATCTAATATTTTTTTTTGTATTGTTTGTTTTTGTCATGTTGATATTGCTTGTTTGCTGTTATTCTTAACTGCTTCCACTGTAGATATTTAAAATTTATATTAGCTTCTTCATTCCATTTTTTGTTTGTTTTTTCCCAGGGGTCTATCTGTTTTACAAATAGCCATTTATATATTGTTGTAAGTATCTTTTCTCTGCCTTCCAGCAACATCTCTCCTTGTTCTTTTAAATTAGTTCTAAGTCTATATGTTTCTTTATCAACTATCTCACACATTTTAATAAATTTTGCTATGAGTGTTAAATAGTTCAGATAGTTTACTTTAACATAGGGAGACAAATCCTAGATTCATAGATGGATACAAGTTCAGAAGGTGTTAGCCCATGGAGAACTTGCCACCAACGTGTCAGTGGTGGAAGGTGTATTTCTTGTCTCCATATATAAATCTAATCTTTTTTTGAATTGTTCCATGTTTTCACTCATGACAATATCTGCAGGGAGTGAGTTCCATATAGGAGGCACCTTCTGAATAAAAAATCTGTTATGCTTTATAGTTTTACATAAGAAGGTTTTAAACTTAATATTATGAGATCTTGTATTGTTATTAATTAAGTGTCTTTCCAGACCGATTGTATTTAGCATATATTCATTCTGAAGGGCCTTGAAAGTGTAAATCTGGTCACCCCTTAGGGCTTTATATTCCAATGAAAATAGTTGAAGTGATTTAAGTCTGGACCCATAATCTATGTTAGGCATATTATGGATCCTTTTGGTAACCTTACGCTGTACCCTTTCAGTCATTCTTTGACATCTTATTGATGTAGGAGCACAAAATGGGGCACAGTAGTCCAGATGTGGATGCACAAGGCTAGTATATAATGAAAGAATTACCTTGGGACTTCTGCTTTTGATATGTTTAAGAATGTTTTCTAAAATGGCGTGGCATTTTTTGACTACTTTATTTGTATGTATATTGAATTTTAAATTGTCAGATATTGTAACACCCATTCTTTCCTCAGTTGTAACCATCAACTTTGTATTATTCATTAGGTAAGTAGACTTAGTATTATTTTTCCCCATATGCATAACTTTACATTTGGTAGCACTAAACTTCATTTTATCATGTATTGCCCAATCACTCAGTTTATTTAAGTTGCCTTGTAAGTTTACTACAGACTGGGTGTTGTTTACTACACAGCCCAATTTACAGTCATCTGCATATTTATTGATCCAAACCCCATCAGTTGCATGCATACTTGAGACTAGTATATTAAATAAAGTGGTCCCAGGACAGACCCCTGGGGTACTCCACTAGTGACTGAACTCTAGGCTGACTCGTGTCCTCTAATGACCACTCTCAGTTGTCTATTAAGTAACCAGGATGAAATCCATTTAATTAGTTTAAAGTCCAGGTTTATATTGACTAGTTGTTCAATCCAGGTTTTATGAGATACAGTATCAAATGCCTTTTCAAAATCCAGGAATACAACATCCACTGGCATTCCATTATCAAGGGCATCGCTGACTGGTTCAAAAAAATTAATAAGATTTGTTAGGCATGATCTGCCAGGTGTAAATCTATGCTGGAAAATATCCGAACAGCCTGTGTTCCTAGTATGATCAGTAATTTTGTGATGTATTAGCCTTTCCATGATTTTTCTGAGAAGAGAGGACAGGCTAATAGGCCTATAGTTACATGACAGTTGTCTATTACCGCCCTTGTAAATAGGAGTAATGCTGGCCTCTCTCCAGGTTTGCAACACATTTCCCTCCTTCAATGAGGTGTTGAATAAAAGGGTGAAAGGGCCCGATAGTTCATTGGAAAGTTCTTTTAAGAATTTTGGATTAATACAATCAGGGTCTGGGGATGTGCTGACTTTAATTAAGCTAATGGCATCCAGTGTGTCCTGTTCAGTAAACAATATAGTGGAGTCATCAATAGGTTGCATTTCTATAATTATGTTTTCTTTTGATTCAAATATATTCCCAAAATATTGATTATGTTATTTAGCCATTTCTCTTTCATCAGTAATTATTTTGTCATTTGCTTTTAAAGGGCCAATTCCTCTCTGACTTCCTTTGAGGGAGCCAATATAATTATAAAACTTTTTCTTATTGTCTTTAAAATCTTTTGCAAGGTTTATTTCTAACTTCTGTTTTGCCACACTTATAAGTTTGTTGGTCCTTTTGGCAAGAGATTTGAATCTTTCCCAGTCCGTATCTTTTTGAGTTTGATTGTATTTACTATATGCTCTATGCTTTTTCTTGATAGTATGCTTAATTTCCTTAGACCACCATAATGGTATCCTTTGTTTATTATTATTATTATTATTATTATTATTATTATTATTATTATTATTATTATTATATTTAACTCTATCAGGAACCCATTTATTTATCTAAAAATCTATCTTAATTTTAATTTTATCCCATGTTTGTTCAAGATAACAATTTTTCAGGTCACTTTCCCAATTCCATGAGATAAGATCATTTTTAATGCTTTTGTAGTCAGCTTTATAATAATTTTTGATTTTTGTTATCCCATTGTTACTGAACACACACCTTTGAATATTGCATGTTATCATGTTGTGGTCACTGTCACCCAGTGATGGCAGTATTACAGGAGTTGATACCAAGTCTGTGAAAATTAAGTCTAAAATATTATTATTCCTGGTAGGCTGTGAGGCTAATTGTTCTAAGCCTAGTTGAAAGGTAGTTTCTAAGAATCTTCGCTCAATAAAAACATATTATAAGGACAAAAATTGCTTTCCTTAATTAATTGATCACAGTTTTGCACCCCTGACCTACTCATACTTAAAGGATACCTAAACAACATTTTGACATCAAACTATTCAAAAATCTGACTCTGTAGGTGACTAAAGGAAAGGCTGCTTTATTCATTAAGGCTAAAACTACATTTTCATAATTTACATAAATGTGGTTCCAGAGCATTCGAACATTGTAGAATCAGCCTTGTAATTTCAACAAAACTGTCTTACCTGCTTCCTAAAATGGCTGCCAAATGTGTTATGTGATGACATCATTTGAGCCAAAGTCAGAAAGATATATGGCTCTCTATAGTGCTAACTAGTTATTGTTTCCCTTTGTATAGAATTGTTTCACCCAAATGGTCAAAACCATGTACATTATTTTGTATAATACACATGTTAGGCCATGGTTCTGTTCATTTTGTTTATTTTAACATGCTGAAATTGTGATTTAATACAATCGACTTTCTCTATGGCAAATTACAGTGCAGTACAAATCTTGAATTCCCTGGTGGTCTAGTGGTTATGATGGATCCAAGATGCTACAGTGGGGGTGCTGGGGTGATGTGCATGCTTAATATGTACTTTTTAACATTTTTGTTAAACCTTTATATTTTTTGCTATTCTTTTCTAATACATTTTTGACAGAACCTACAAATGTAATCCATAGTTTGAATGTAAACATTTGTACAATCAATAAATCAGACTTCTTCAACAAAGTGAAATGCAGCAGCAGCAGCAGCATGCAAGTACATTACTGTGTGTGTGTGTGTGTGTGTGTGTTTGTGGGGTGGTGTAGCCACACCTTCACTACCCCCTAAAGCCACCACTTTTTTGTAGTAAAGTCTTGTTCATTCCAATGTTAGAGTTCATACTTTCTCGAAACTCAAATATATGCTTGTCTAGTCTTCTTTTTCCATGGGAAATAATAATAATAATAATAATAATAAAACAAAATGGTTATATTAAATACACTCTGAAAATAGAAAATAGAGTTAGAAATCTATGTTTCGACCTTAGGTCTTCTTCAGGAACTATCTAAAAGAGAAAAAAAACAAGTTAGTGTAGAGGAGAGGTATAATGAGAGAGAGAGAGAGAGAGAGAGATATGTGGAGAAAGAAGAAAGAGGAGGCTCAGGGAGAAGAAGTGATAAATGGTAAGATTAAGAGAGAATCTGTGAAACAAAAAGGTGATGATGGTAAAGATAAAGCATAATGGGAGTGAAAGAGCTGGGGAAGTTCCCAGGTGGAGACTAATTAACAGGGTCTAGTAAGAAGGCTAAAAGGTGACAAATGTGTGGGAAGGAGACAGAAATGGAGACATATGGTAAAATTGAAAAATAAATTAAATGAGTACAAAAACAAATAGACTTTAGGGAAAAAAGGGATGGCTGAAAGATGTTAGTGGAAAATAAGTCTATCATTTATCTAAAGTTTATCCCTTTTTTTCCCTAAAGTCTATTTGTTTTTGTACTCATTTAATTTATTTTTCATTTTCACCATATGTTTCCATTTCTGTCTCCTTCCCACACATTTGTCACCTTTCAGCCTTCTTACTAGGCCTTGCTAATTAGTCTCCACCTGGGAACTTCCCCAGCTCTTTCACTCCCATTATGCTTTATCTTTCCCATCATCACCTTTTTGTTTCACAGATTCTCTCTTAATCTTACCATTTATCACTTCTTCTCCCTGAGCCTCCCCTTTCTTCTTTCTCCACATATATATCTCTCTCATTTTACCTCTCCTCTACTCTAACTTGTTTTTTTTTCTCTTTTAGATATTTCCTGAAGAAGACCCAAGGTCGAAATGTAGATTTCTAGCTCTATTTTCTATTTTCAGAGTGCATTTAATATAACCATTTTGTTTTGCTTTTAGACCACATGCTGATGCAGGGCCTTGTTTTTGTTTTTTTCAATAATAATAATAATAAGAATCAACATTTATATAGTGGTTTTCATACACATTGTATCCCAAAGTGCTTTACAAGCAATACTAGACTGGTAGTGAAGTGACTGAAAATGTAGTGGCAGCCATTTTATACATTAATATCCACACACAGCCTTGGACAATTGAATGAACTGGTTTTCTGGGAAGGGGAATGTTGACCAGGACAATGGGGTCAGGTAGTGATCAAGGTGCTGACAGCCCACACCTTATTTCTCACAGTAATCTGCTCATATTTCTCTCCTCTGTCTTCCTCCATTCCTGAATATAGCAGTACCTTACAAGAGTGGCCTTCTCAGTCAACCTCTGGTATTCATTCTTCACTATTCCTCCTCACACTGAAAACAGGTTAGCTCATCACCCATCTGCATCATGAATGCAAGTAGTAGAGTCCCGGTTTTATTTTGACATATCAAATATAAACATATCTTTCCAGTAAGTCAGGCAGATAGCAACAGGGAACAAAGGGAATGATGGGCTTTCTTATCCTTAAAAGATCTAGGCTACCTTTGGTTAAGCACTGCTAAATGATGGGTGTGCACATCATTATGCACGTCATTTAATAGTGCCTAATCATAGGTGGCTTAGATCTTACATGGGTAGGATAGCCTATTTTTCCACTTGTGCAATGCAGCTATCAGAAAATCATGTTTATTATTAATATGTAAAAATAACATGGGAGACTGTACTATCCACATTCATGATGCAGAAGGGTAGTGAACTCACCAGTTTTTGGTGTGGGGAGCAGGTGAGAAGAATGAATGCCAGAGAGGGACTGAAGAGGCCATTTCAGCAGGGTACAGCTATATTCAGGTTAGTTGAAGACGTGAAGGAGGACGTTGAGCAGATCACTGTGAGATCTGAAATGTGGGGCTGCCAACATCATGATCACTACCTGACTGTGGATGAGAGTAGCTAGTGATGACTAATACTCAGAGTGGCAGGGCTGCACCTAAACTCTTACTTGAATTTGTGTAGGAAGATTACCCTCGCGTGGGAGAGGGGCTGTTGACGTTTGTTAGGACAGTATTGAGGGAGTTGTGTATAGCTCATTCAAGATTTGGAAGGGTGGTAGCCAGCCAACTCAAATTGTGGAATAGAGCACAGAAGAGTACTGGAGAAGAATTGCTGGGAACTGTCCTGTGGGGTTCTTCAGATCACAGGTAAAGGAGTAGACTGTCACTGGAAGTCGGGTGGATTTGCTCAAGGTATTAGTATGCCTCTCCTGCTAATAATATCGTTATACACTGTAAGTGCAGCCCTTATAAGAGCATGAACAACAGTTTTTCTGGTAGTTCATGATGCTTATTGCTTGGCCTTCCAGGAAGACCTAGTTGTTGGTTAATGAGGTTGAAAAAAATACAACATGGGAACTGTACATACTACCGTCACTGTACAGAAGGGTGGTGATCCACTCAATGTTTACTGTGGGAGCAGAAGTCAAACAGTGAGAATGTGGACTGGAGAGTGATTTGGGAGACATTTTTTAACAGTGCCAGCTGATGATGCATATTGGTATAGGTGTGCACAACTCTATGAGGTACACAATTACAATCTGAGGTATGATAATTCTCTTCATGAGACCGTAAGCACATATGCAGCACCAGGCAGTATTAAGGACAGGGCATGGATGGTGGGGTGCTCAACAGAAGGCAGGCTAGATGCAGGAGGTTCACATGGAAAAAGAAAGCCTTATTTGTGGATTAACAAGAAAGCATGGGCTTTGGAACTGAACCAGACCAGTACTTTGCTCTGTGACCCTGAGTAAGTCATTACACTTCCTTGTCCTCCCATGCCACACCTGTAAACAAGCTTTCAGCTTAGTGTGTCTTTCCTGGTTAACAAAAAACAAAATTCAGTGTAGCACATAACCACTAGATCATCAGATAATTGAAGTGTTGTACTGTAATGCAGTTTGCCAAGGAAAAAGCCAGCTGGATTGCTAAACATTTTCCGCAAGTTAAAGTAAACAAAATGAACATAATCATTGCCTAACATGTGTACTGATCAAAATAATCCATGAGTTAATACATGGTGTTGATCATTCTGGTACAACAATTCAAAACAAAGAGGGAAAGAAGAACTAGAAAGCACTATAGAAATATATGTGGGTCTCTGTCTTTGGCTCAGATGATGACATCATGATTCATTACTTAACAGGCTTGGCAGACATCTTAGGGAGAAACCAAGGCTGTTTTTTGAAAGTGAAAGACAGATGTTTACATTTTTCAAAAGCTATGAAACTGCATTTATTATTTACATAAATGCAGTTTTAGCATAAATGTAAACAGCAGCCTCTACTTTACCTTGTTATGAAGCCAGATTTTGGAGTTTCAGTTTTAAAAAACTGCATGTTTAGGTACCCTTTAACCATTTCCCTTTTAATTTCTCTGGCCGTATAACTTTACTTTCCCAAATGTTTAAGTAAACCCATTTTTAGCTAAAAACTTAAGTTTAGATTTTACATATGGATATAATGCTTTGAATTGTTCAGGTAAATTTTTTGAATTTGCCAGTATGTCCAGTAGGATATTTTTAAAATCACCATTTTTAAATCATAAACATTATCTATGGTTGATTCTAGATCACAGAATGCTGTTTCCCACAGAATTCTAATTTGATTAGCAATCACATATTGTATTGGATCTGGACAATTATAACCTCTCATATTTCTAGTAGTTATAAGCTGAATCCATACTATCTGAGGCTTTCCACCCCTCCACAAAAACTGTTTTAAAAATTTCTTTCAACTTACTGAACCACTTAATATCTGAAGTATCTCTTACAGCTTGAAGCACAAACATTAAATGTGGCAATGCCATCATTTTTAGAGTTTCATTTCTACCCTACAGTGATATAGATAATTTAATCCAATTACCTAATAAACTTATTTTATTTTTAGCTTTATCGCAGTTTTATTTGTTGTATCATCATGGTTGCTGTATATATTGACCCCTAAGTATCTAAAAGATGTATTAATAACATACTCTTGTTGTATCAAGTGGTTCAGTACATAATCAGAGTTTGACATTTTGCAGATGACAGTCTTTTGTCTATTCAGTTCATAACCCAACACTTTACCATAATTTACAACTTCTGACACAAATTCCTGAAGGGCTTGGATTGCATCTTTTAAAATAAGCAGTACACTGTCAGCAAATGCATTCACCGTTATGTTCTCCTTTCCTATTTGAACTATCACTATTGCAGGGTTATCCCTTATGTGATTTAAAAATGGTTCCAAACTAAGTGTATATAAAACAGGTGACATGGGGCAGCCCTGTCTAACACCATTCAACATCTGGAAGGCATTTGTAATGTAAGAATTCATTGTAAATATTACAGTGGTACTTTCATAGTTTTCTAATCAGCTGCACTATCATTCCTGGTACCTTCCAGTGTTCCAGTGTATTAAACACGTATGTCCTATCAAGTAAATTGAAAGCCTTTGTGGCATCGATTGCTACTGTATGGTAATTCCCTTTATTCATTTTTACTTTCTGTATAATCTGTTATATCCTCCTTGTTGCCTGGAATAGTGATCTTCCCTTTCTAAAACCAAATTGATCTTTTTATATTGCTTCTTGGAGGCTTTCCTTAACCTTATTTGTTATCAGCTTTGCTATTAACTTGTAGTCCATATTCAGGAGGGCTATTGGTCTATAACTTTCTGGAAATTTTTGGTTCTTTCCTTTCTTAGGGATTAAAATAATTCTAGCCTCTTGCCATGAACTCGGAAAGTCTAGACCCCCTGATAAATCTCTTCTAACATCCTTTCTGTCCAGGGTAATAACTCCTCTTGGAAAGCTATATACAATTCTGCAGTCAGACCATCCAGACCTGGTGATTTTCTTTTTGGAAATGATTCAATGGTAACTTTTATTTCTTCCTTACCAAAGCTTTCTTCCCTACACTGGGGATTAAACCAATTTCATGTAGATAATTATCCACGTCTGCTTCATTGCCAATTCTTTGTCTTTGATATATTCTTTATAGTAGGCTTCACTTATTTCTGCCATTTTAACAGCCTCTGTTTTGACCTTGCCCTGTTTATCCATTAATGCCTTCATAATTGTTTGTTCTTTCTGTTTTTTAAGCAAATTTACTAGTAGCTTTCCAGACTTATCACACTGGCGGTATCTAATTATTTTTAGTTACTTAATATTTGATAGCACTTCTTTATTGTTTAAATCAATCATTTTGGATTTAAGTTGAAACCATTCTTTATTGTATGTGGAATAATCTGTAATAACAAATTTGTCCAGTTCTTTAAGCCTTTCACTAATAAGCTTAGTTTGCATATTTTTTCCTTAATTTTTTGGACTTGAAAAGTGATACAAACTCCTCTTATTACTGCCTCAAAGGCATCCCAAAGTATTACTATCGGGGTGGTGCCATCACAATTAAAAAGAAAACTATTCTTCTATAGTTTCTCAAACTTTTTTCTTTAAAATCTTCTTCATTTAATAATTGGTGGTAATTAAATCTCCAATATGTTGTATGTTTCCTTTCAAAATTTTGATTGTTAATGTCTAATGAAATAAGTGCATGATCTAAGTAGATTATGGTTTTAATTTTAGGATCTAGGACCTTATTATATATTGATTTGGAAACACAAATTTAATCTAAACTTGAATAACCTTTGTTTTTCCTGTCATGATATGTGTATTCTCTAACATTTAAATTCCTTGCTCTCCAATGGTCTTTCAAATCACGTAAATCTAAAAATTGTGTAACAGCTCTGCCTGTCTTTTGTTACTAGTAGTTATTTTTGATGCTTTATCTAATTCAGGAATATATGTTATTGAAATTCCTTTGTAAGATAATGTTTTGACTTATATTAATAATAAAGCTTTGGTAATTTCTGCTAGAAAATCTCTATAGTTTTGAAAAGGTCCATAAAGAGATGCTATTGTATATACAGATGTATTAATTTTTATTTTAAATAATAGTATTCTCCCTTCTTTATCTTTGACCATATCCAAGATTACACAATTGGGGTTATTTTTTTTTATCCAAATAACAACTCTTGCTTTCTTTTTAGTACCTGTGGAGTAAAACACATGGGATATCCATTCCCTCTTTAATTTTTCTGCTTCTTTATCTATTAAGTGTGTCTCTTGTAGTGCAATACAATCAGATTGGCATTTCTTAATGTAATTTAATATGTGTGACCTTTTTATAGGGGAGTTTAATCCATCTACATGAGGTGCATCTAAAAACTTTATTTTTGGTACAGTATCTTTGTTCTTACTTTCTTGATCCTTAATTTTACCCATTTCTGTAAACTCAAACATCATTTTCTGCCAATCAATTCATTCTTTGTAACCCTCCATAACTATATTTCACTGTCTAACTGTAGTAGTCATAATAATTTGATGACTATACATTCCCTGTCTCTCTCTTGGGTTAGAAATAAACAGCAATAAAAACAAAATATGACTTAAATTGCCAAACAGGTAGATCCATGATGCATCTTCCTCTCCTTTCCTATTTATTTTGCTCTTCTGACCCACCCCGGTGTTCCAGTTAAAGTTATTATGACACTATTTCTTTTCATGTAACTTTCGTTTATCTATAAAACACTGTTCATTTAATAAAGTAGACCTAACCCAGTCCGCTATATTATGTTCATTCACTGAAAACTTTTTTGGCATTTTTCTTTGAAGTCTTTTTCTGTCTCTTCCCCGGTATTGTAGACCATAATTATTCCCTTGATTACAACCTTCAATTTACTGGGAAAAATCACTATTGCCTTTAAATTGTTTTTCCAAAGTTTGTTCCTTAAATTATCAATTTTTTTCCTCTCACTCAAAATATCTTTGGAAGATCATTATATATAGACACTTGGGCTTCCATAAAGTTAAGTCTCTTTTTTGTATACAGCAGACATTAGCCTGTCTTTATCTTGCGACTTCATAAATGTGACAATAATTGGTTTTGAGGGACCCTGATTCAAAAAATTTGGTATAAAGACTCTGTAGATTTTCTTCACCTTTAAATTGACTTCTGCTGGGGGAACATCAAGGTAGGCTGCTGAAATTTGTTGAAAAGTGCCTCTTAATGTTTTGTCTGTGTCCCAAGACTCTGGGACACCTAATATTCTGATATTCTTTATCCTAGATCTTGATTCTAGGTCAACCATTTTTTCCTTTAAATCCAAAAATATTTTTTCCATGTTTGCAATTTGACATTCCATAGATATTTTTTCATCTTCTAAATCAGATAATCTTTTCTGAAGTACCCCCAGTTTCTTTTTTATTGCTTGATTTTCTTTAAGTAAGCAGTTAACTGTTGTGTTAAAAAATGTAATTTTTTTTCTCCATTGTCTCTAATGTGGCTAATTTGTTGATCATTTGTTTCAACATTAATTTAGCCCATTCTGGCATTTCTTGATCAAAGCCACCCATTCATTGGTCTGATAAGACCTCCTCAGAGCTGCTACTTTGCTCTTCCATTGAATTGTCTGATTCATCATTGTCGACATTGTCAAGGTCAAAATAAGTTTTTCTTTTAGTGCCCCTACTAGATTAGTTTCATCTTTATCACTGCAGGGCCTTTGAGAACTATGCAGCTGAAAATTGTTTTCAATTTTATGCCCACTGAGATTTTTTCCCATAACTTAGTGGTAGTCTTTCTTGTTCTTTGCAAGACATGTCCTTTTACGCCATATCAAGAGCGTCTGAGCATTCTGTCTTCTAATTCTTATGTTTATACACCCTCTCCACTTGACCATTCTGAGTTCCATTTACAAATTTCTCATTGCTGAAACAATCTCCTTTACCAGGAGATATAGGCCTGGAGATTTGAAGTGCCGTGTTGTTGTTTAAGTGATCAGATGCTACATTACACCCACCACTTGTTTGTTATTTTTTCTTTTTGCATTTTAGCCACACTACTATCTCCTTTAGTCAGGATACCTTCCCCAAATTTTTTTCTATTCTGATTATCTTTACCCAAAACCTCACTGTGGCTCAGGGCCAATTCACCTTCTCTTGACTCTCGCTCATCCGCTGGCTGAGATTCTTTGAACATTTGCCATCTGCCTGGATTGGTGGTAGTTCAGGTGGATGTTAAATACTCCATGGCACTTATCAAAAAGAGTAGAGGAATTTCCCTGGTGCCCTGGCCAGATTTCCCTCATTCAAAAAAAAAAAAAAAAAAAAAAAATACCATCAACAGCTTAATCTGGTTCTATCTCAGTTGCTTACCGTCTCTATCCCCCCACATAGTCATCCATGAAAAAGGGACTTCTAGGCCCAGTGGGCTTACCAGGTCAACAAAATAAAAAAAAATGTCACTACTGGGTTGAAAATTGTCCTGTGGGTAAACAATGTTCAGGGGGTAAGAAACAAACATACCTTATAATTATGAGTTTGTCTTATTCTATCCTGGTTCTTGATTCTCGACACCACCTTCGAGTAACCATTCTTGGCTTGGCTCTGCCTGGGTCTCCTATATTGTACCATCCCTGTTCATCTGTCGACATTAATGGGAACACCCTCTCCTGAGGCAACTCCATAACATCATTGCTGGCTCTCGGTAAATCTTTTTTAACACTTAGTTCACTTGGGCTGAGAGTAGTGCTTCTCCTTTTGAGTACATCTTTTTTAGTAAAAATGGGGTCTGGTTGTACTTTTTGTTGTTTCTGGATCAGGTTCTCTTCCTCCATGTTCTCTGTTTTATTGTTGTTTATGTATGTTTCCTGCTGCAACACATAAGGGGATATACTTTCCGATAGAGTTGTTTTCATTGATTTTGAACTTGTTTTGAGCCATATCAGAGTCTTATTCCCTCTAATCAATTTGGATCACTGTTTCTTGGAAACAAGGTGGGCTTGTTGTTTTCCTGGCATCATGACAATACTGAATGCTAAAAGGGCTTTGAAATCTTTGCAAGCTCCTTCTTCCTTATTCCTCAGGTCTGGAGATAATTACATTTAAAGCAGAACTTTCATGTTTTCAATGTGTTTTTAGCACAATGAAGAAGAGTCTGTATTACCACCAGTGCATGAATTACATGTGTGAGGATCCTGTGAGCTGCTACTCCTAGCTGCTCCTTGGTGCCATCTTGGATCATGTTTCATTCCCTGACATGCCTCCTGAAAGACAGTTGTGATGCAGAGGCCTGAAACTGAGAAGGGAGGATGTCCTCAAGGGAAGAGGGTCTACAGGAGAATGTCACTTGTCATGCAGACATGTTACACCCAGGAGTAAGGAATGAGATTGGGTTTGAATGACAGAGGATGCAGGAAGATGGAGAAGGCAGTGTGAGAAGTGAGGAGAGTTAGTCAGGGAAATTGTGTCTGGACATTGAAGATCAGCAGGGTACCATGCATAACCAGCTACATCCCTTCCAGAAGAAAAGGCCATCAAAGTTTTGCACACATCCCACAGTGGTGCATGTGAGGGAGGAGGGCAGTTGTGGGGTGATTGACAGAAGGCATACTAAAGAGTATCCACTCTTGAGAGGTAAGAATTTGGCTCTGCTCCATAGACCCAATAGACAAACACAGGGCGGATAATTTTATAAATAATCTCCTACCAGCAGTAACTCCCCCTCCTCTGGGACACACCTGGAAATGAGTGAACTCCAGCTCAGTGTAACCTCCTGGCCAAATATTCTGACTAAATGGATGAATAAAAAATCCACATGAGTACAGGAACAAAATACAGTTTTCACAAGTGTGAACTTCTAGAGAATTACCCAGCTCAAAAATTGTTTTCCAAGTGTGAAGTACCTGGTTGGTATGCACAGATAGGAATGATGATAGCATTAAAAATAATATTCTTAATAACAATATGATTGATAAAAATGCATATGGACACGAACAACTGACCATCTCAGGTTCAAATAGACCTGTGGTCCAGTAGCTGGTGTTTAGAACCCAGTACTAGAGAGTCTAGTACAGTTTCCTGTGGGCCGTGCAATGCAGATACTATTGTAACTGGAATGAAGTCACACAACTGCTTCACTTTTAACAAATTAAAAGATCACTCTAAAATATTTGTATTTGTGTTAAATTTCAAAAAGAAGCATTCAATCTGAGCTGAAGCTCAGTGATGCACACATGACTACTACGGCTTATTATATATCCACCCCTTCACCCACTCTCAATCAATCAATCTTTATTTTACCAGGTGAAACACCTTTGAGTGAGCTCATTTGCAAGGTGGACCTGGGAGGTACACACAAACAGTACAGCAATATAAGAGGCACACAATAGTGGGGAACTACAAAAAATAGCTTAAAGGTACAACAGGGTGGGCATTACACAACTAATACATGGTTTGCACAGCAAAATGTACAATATGTGCAGAGAAAATATTTACATCACTTTATACAGTGTATACATGAACAATTCAAAATGAGACATCAATGTAAGGCACATACTATCTATCAATGGTACATCTCATAAGACACAGTGAAGGGGGAGCAGTTATAGAGCATGATATAGATAAGAGTTCATACAAGGCTGATGAGGGAGTGGATGAACAGAAGAGGAAAAACAAGAGGAGGTATGCAGATAAAAAGATATAGGATAAAGAGTAGCAGGAAGGGAGAAGTAGTATTGTACTACTATACATAGTACTTCAGTGAGTACAATTACTCAAGATGGATCTACTTGTTGAATAGGTAAAAAACAAGTGGATTAAAAAGAGAACTGGATTATCTCCAGTTTTGTACATGTCTAGACTTGTTCAAATATATATTTTCTTTTATTATGATTATTAGTATTATTATAAATGGGGGTGTCACTTTTGTATTGTGTTTTTTGGTTTAATTGAACAGTTTATTGTTTTTTCTTTGTCTTTATTTTTAAACACAAGTGGATCCACATAACATATTGAATAGTACATGGGGTAGAGTGTATAATGCGACTTTTACACACATTCACATGCACAGACACACACACACACACACACACACACACACACACACGCACACACGCACACACATACACATGGTGCTGGATGCTACTTAAACCCTGAGAGCGAAGCTTGACGGGTTTATGCAAGCATCCAACACTGGGAGTATGTGTAAAATTTTAGCTTTACACATCACCCTATTCTTCTTTGATATAAATGATGGGTCACATTTTCTCACCTTAATAACACTACTGAGAAATGATAGAAACAGAGGTTCTGATAGCACAGTTGGGCTGGAGCCTTATTTAATGAACCATTTGAATTTTTTCTTTTTGCACAATTTCCCTGAAACTAGAGATTTAGTAACTGAACAGCAACTAAATTTTTCAAGAAGCTTGTGAAAACACTTACCCAGAGACAAGTCTGTTTACTGTGCACTGATGGTAGTGTGTGGATGATGGAGGTGTGCATGTGTAGAATGAGGGATACCCAGTGTGCATTCACAGTTACAACCATCTGGTTATAATGGTGAATTACAACCAGGTTTACCTTTGGAAGAAAATGCTCTCCAGTTATTATATACAATTTAAGCCCCTTGAATTACTTAAACTGTATATAATTTTGGCTACCTGAGCAAAGAAATATTTTTCCCTTAGTTCTAAACTCAAGATATGATATCTGTCATTTTTAAACTGAACGTGATTTAAAGTGCACCCCAAGTGAATGAATGAGCAGGATCTTAAGATAATCAATTGTGCAGGATATGGCAATACTCTCTCCATTTAAAACAGTTGAGACATGTTTGTTTATGTCCTTGATGTAGTTTTGTGACTATATGAGAAATGCTGCTGATATGAGTAAATACTAATTGTTTTGAGCTAATCGTCTGTAACAGAGTGATTAAGCTATTCATGTTTATATCTTGGCTGTTTTTCCTTTGTTCCCACTCACACTTTCATGATCTTCTTGTCCTGGTTTATTTTCACTCCCTCCACTTCCCTTCCACACATTTTTTTTCATTTTGTATTTTACTTTTAAAAATTGCTTCTGCCATTAGATTTTTGACTGACTCAATACATTAAAAGCTGTTTGCATATCTGCAGGAAAGTCATCTGAAGCTTGCCGCTTAAAATGATTTTTTGATTAATGCCATGAAACATTTTTTCACTATTACTCAGCCTGTCTTTGTCTTTGTATCCTGCCAATTTCTTTTGAAACTGTTGGTCAAATATTTTTCTATTTACTGTACAGTTAAATATAATTCGGTGCTGGTAGGAGGGATATGTTGGGTGCCTTACTTCATGCCATGCTTATGATCCATGTTTGGGAATGAAAACATTTGCTGGGGGTTGGCCCAGGGGAGGGCTGAGAGAGGACAGAGCAGCTGGTTGGCAGCTCTCCTCTCATCCTCCTCTTCTGGATCAGGGTAGTTGGCCATCTCAGCTCTTGGCTGCCACCAGGTGGATGCCTGGTGGCAGTTCATAGGAGAATCAAGCAGCAGACATACATCATGCAAGGGAGCCATGTTGCTGGGACAAATGTGAGCCTCCACACATGTACAGAAACTGAGAATGCCCTGGCAGATGGCAGGGATGGGAGAAAAAGCCAGAGGAAAAAGCAGACACAACAGGGCTGCATGAAGCCCCCACACCACGTCCTAACCTGTCGAATCACAGGAACAACCTCTTGACAGCATTAGACTGGGACATTGGGTGGGGGGAGGATCGCTCTCCCCCTTCCAGACCTTGCCATGGGGGCAATCCATAAAGGTACCAGCTGCTCAAGTAAGGCTAGAGGGATGACAGACAGTGGAAACTGGTGGAGTCTGGGCTGACAGGGAACCAGGCCCATCATGGCCTCAGAAGCATAAATAAATGATTATATATATATATACATTATGGTAGCACGGTAGTGCTACCATAGTTAGGGTTGAGGAGCCCTTTTAAGGTTAAAGGGTCAAAATGTTCACCTTAATAACTTTGCCACTGTTTAACAGATTTACCTGAAATTTGGAAAGCATGATCAAGAACAATACATCTTGGGATCTGCCAACTTTCATACCAGTCAGATATGACTGTGGAGTTATTAAGCATAATCTGCACACACACATTTACGCTTTCTGGTGAATTCTTTGTTCGTGCCTCAAGGTCGCATGGTTATCGCAACTGGTCCAAAAACTTCAGAGAACATGCAGCCAGGGTTCCTGATGTGTCTTTCAAAGATTTCGTGAAAAAATATTAAACAGTTCAAAAGTTATTCAAAAATCAAGTTACCATTATAAGTCAATGGGAAAAGTTAAGGAAAAGTTCAACACTTTCGCAAATGCAGGTTTTACTTTTGCAAATCTGCCATTTTGTTTTCAGTTGGTGATCATAAAAATGCTTGGCATTTAAACTTGGGACCCTCTAGCAACACACATCTTTTTGTGTTTACCTAGTCGGACCCTGAGAATGCTAAGCATGTCTTTATTTTGAAGTTAAACGCCCTAGAAATATGTTTTTTACATTTCTGGAAAAAGTACTTTTTCAAAGTAGTGTCGCACTTATGAAAGTGTTGCAAATTTTTGTGAAAGCTTTTGCAAATTGCGACACTACTTTTCCAGGCTATGGCAAAATGACAGCAATTTTTGCCAACCTGCTGCAAAAGAACGGTTTGGTCTTTTTGGCTGAAATTTGGAGGGAACACAGCCAACATCTCACAGATGTGCCTTTCAGTGTTTTGGTGGGAAAATATTACAGGGCAGCAAAGTTATGTACTCCAAAATTGACACTTTTTCCCATAGGATAACATTAAGGTGTCCGACGCATTACAGGAATCCTTTGCCACTACTGCAAAGTAATGGTTTGGTCTTTTAAGCTGAAATTTGGAGGGAAGAAAGCCAACATCTGACTGATGTGCCTTTTGGTGAAAAAATATTACAGGGCAGCACAGTGACCGTATTCTGAAGTTAACGCTTTTTCTCATTGGATAACATTACGGCACCATTACGCCTTTCGGGGCCCGTATCTCAGAAACGGTGTGAGATACAGACTTTTCATTGCAAAAACACTTAGCCCCACAAGTACAAAACTAGCCAGGAAAGTCATAATTCATATGACTTTTAAATTTCTTTTCTAGGTCATACGGTTCCTGAGATAGAAGCAATTTAGCATTCCAACTCCTCATTTTCTGCTCCGAAAACCATTATTATGCATACACTCTTTGTACCCAATGTCTTTCTCTATGCAGCTTTTGGGGAAAACCAGCCTGTGCACTTACATTACTGTTACTGTTACTGCTTGCAGTTCTGTACCTGTTTCACTTACCGTTCATGTCTATGCCACCATGTGCGTTACCCTTTGCGTTTTCATTTACGCTTGCATTTGCGTTATTTTAACCATCTCTATCTACAGTACTGTTTATCTTTCTGTTTCACTTTGCATCACCATGCACATTACCATTTGCATTTGTGGGCATCATGTTACTATGTGACAACACATCACGTGACCCGCGCTCCCGCCGCCGCATTACATTCACTATTTCTTGTTATCATTCTCAAAAAGAAGGGAAATTAGAGGCAAAAAAATCCATTTAATGCATTAGTTAGGGTTGTTCCACAGTGACTAAAGTGAGGAAATTCGGTGTTAGGATTGAAAGCCCCCAGGACCTCCCCCATCCATACCCCCAACTGGCATTGGGGTGCGCATTGGGGTTGCCGGCCCTAACTCTCACCCCATTCTCCTATACCTCTGCTTCTTCACACATTTGATGGGGTGAGAGTTAGGGCTGGCAAACCCAATGTGAACCCCAATGCTGGTTGGGGGTGTGGGCGGGGGAGGTCCTGGGGGGCTTTCAACCCTAACACCAAATTTCCTCACTTTTGTCGCTGTGGAACAACCCTAACTAATGCATTAAATGGAGTTTTTTGCCTCTAATATATATTACAGTTTCATGGTACACTCCACACACCCTCAGTCACTTGAACAGGTTACAGGTTCAAGATCCATTCTCACAATCGAAGACACGTCTTGCTGCTGGAACCAGCAAATATGAGAAACTAAGATATATATATATATATATATATATATATATATATATATATATATATATATATATATATATATAGGACATGACTTAGGGTTCAATGGTCACTTCTATGTTAAACTAAAAATGTTGCACTTTAATAACTTTGTAACTGTTTAACCAATTCCCAGGACATTTTGCATTCTCTTTCAGGGATCAAAGATCTCTGGATATGGCAAGTTTTGTTCTGGTCGGATGTGTGGGTGTGGTGATACAGAGTGTCAAAAAATGAGAAAATGACCAGGTTTTGCCAAATTCTTTGTCACGCCACTGCAGAGAAACAGTGTGGAATTGTGGTCTGACTCTGAAATTTACACGGTAAACAAAGATTGGGTCACAGGTGTGCCTTTCAAGATATGATGAAAAAATATTAATCCAGTCAAAAGTTATTAAATTTTAAATGTTCCTATTGTTTTTAATGGGAGCAGTTAGATGTGCCATGCAAAAAAATAGGATCCTTTGTCACCAATGGCTAATCCTTTGCCTTAAATGGGTAATTCTTTCTTGCAAATGGGAAAACCTTTTTCCTTTTTTTATGCTGCCACCATCTTGTTTTCTCTAAGAGAGGAAAATGAATTTAAATAACTCAAAAAAAAACATGGCTTTACTAGAAGCCAACAGTTTTGTTTACATAATCGGGAAACTTTCTATGCAATTCTGGGCTTAAGTTTTCAATAAATGATTTAGAGATGTGTTTGCTTCAATAATAGTTGCATGACATTGGTAAATGAATGCTAGCAGTGGCTCTTGCAGCTAAGGTATAAAGCCGATGGTGAACTGGAATCCAGTGCTATGATAGGCAGCCTAGTAACAACTTACCTTTCTTATGGTCTTTTTTTTAATTTGACAAATGTGTAGGCGTTTTTTTGGTTTGGTCAAGCCCAACTGCTTGTTTTGATTTCTGCCTCCATGGCTATTGCCATGGACATGGCATTAGGATGCCATGCTGAAGCTCTGACACTGCTGCTTATTGATGGAGTAAGTGGGTTTTTTGAAAAATTGAGGAGAGAATGGTTTAGCGAGGAGTGTATGGGTCTTTGCACTGCCAGCATCGGCTTCATATTTCAAGGAGCTGCCTTCAGTGAGTTGAAGTTCAGTTCAGGATTTTTTTTAATGTGCATGGCAAATGAAGGTTGGTGCAAGGGATGGAGCAGAGCTGAGGTGAGAGAGAGAGAGAGTGTGCAGAAGGCACTAGTCGCAAGAACAAACAAGTGCCGTGGGCCAACTAGAGACTGCTGATAATGGAACTTGCAGTTGTTTAGAGGCAAAACTACTGTATGTTTTATTTAAAAAGGTACTCTTTTATTTGTTTAAATCTTCCAAGTGCAGGATAGTAAAGGAGCAGAGTGGATAAGTGAGAAATGATGCCATGGGGGAAGGTAGAAGAACCATATGGCTTCAATGTGTGGAGCAGTTAGAGTTTAAAGGAAAAAAGAAAATACAGTAGAACAAAAAATATTGTGCTGCTATTTCACTCTTGCTTACCATTTACAGGGAAGTGAACTAGACTGTGTAAACAAAAAAGAAATACTTGAAGTGAGTGTGAGCTTTCTGTGTTAAGATTAATCTTGTGAGGCATGGTGGCTGACTTAAATGGCAAGAAGCAATGCTGGGGGTGGGAGGGTGACATAGCTGCTCTGTTATGATATTTTTAATGCTAACTTGTGCAACTGAGTCTCTAGAGTAGACAGTGCAAATACAACAAATCCCCACTCTCCAATTTATGACTCCCTTCCATTGCTTTTTTCTCTAGTGTCTAGTGGCACCCTCCACCCACTATTATGTGTCCCTAGCCTGTAAAAATGAAAACAGTCCTCTAAAATAAAAAAGATCCTCACTGATTTGACACTCCCCACTCCCATCTCCCACTCGGCACCCACCACCCCATACTCCCCAGTACACCCCAACACACCCTCAGTCACTTGAACAAGTTACAGGTTTGAGATCTATTCTCCTGATCGAAGACACGTCTTGCTGCTGGAACCGGCAAATATGAGAAACTAACGTAAAAGTGGTTCAATGTATTTCAATGGAGGGGGGGTTCAACTTTTATGCACTCAGCCATTTTTTCAAATTTTGACACCAAACTTTCAAAATCCTGTTTTGGGGACCCCATCTCATGAACAGTATGACTACCAATATGCAACTCCCTCCCGAAAGTTAATTTCATGGTTGGTTGAAGAATTCACCTTTTGGGCAGGATTTAACAATATTTCCTGACCTTGTTCATGAAATGGAGTCATAAGAAGGATATGTTGAAAATTTGGGGTCAAAATTATTAAAAATGGCAACGTTATGCTCATTTGTTGCAATTTTGTTACGCACACTCTTAACATTGGACATTTTAAATCTTTTGACTCCAAATGTTCAACATAGCCTTCTTATTACCCCACCTCATGTATGTCACAGGTGTCATTTTTCAAATCCTGGCCAAAATGTGTTTTCGCACCAGTGGCTTGGAATGGCATTGCAGTTGCATGGAATTATGTTTTGCCATGGATTCTAAAATTGCATGTACCGAGTACATGATGTGGGGTAAAAAGATGCCTATCCTGGCAATTTGGTCACTGTTATCCAATAAATGGAAATACATGGCCCTTCCACAGGTACATACATATAAACAGCTATGGATGGATGGGAGCTCAGGACTCGAAAATAAGGATATGATTACTCTATTTCAAAAACTATAGATGTTGGATGGGTGGGAGTGCAGGGCCCAAAAGGCTCTGCATGCTCACTAGCAAATAAGGCTAACATTACACTATCTCAAAAAGTAAGGAAATTCTCTGCAAAAAAAAGTTGTTAATTCATCAGTTAGGGTTCCAGCAACTAAAGATTTGAAATGTGCTGTTAAGGTTTCCAACCCTAACACCCCACCCCCACTATGCAGGCAGCAACAGTCATGGGGGTGTGCCTTTGGGGTTGTCAGCCCTAATGCTCACCCCATTCTCCTATACTGTAACAATCTCAGCTTACTTACAGATGGAATGGGGTGAGCGTTAGGGTTTACAACCCCAAGGCACATCACCCACACTTGTTGCTGCCTGCATGGTGGGGTTGGGGTGGTAGGGTTAGAAACCCTAATAGCCCATCTCTAAACTTTTGTCGCTGGAACTCTAACTGATGCATTAACAAAGTTTTTGGCCTAGAATATATACTATAGTTAGGGTTGAGAAAGGTGTTCAATATTAACCCCCTAACTTTGCACATTAATAAATTTGGCACTGTTCCACAAAATGAGCTAACATTTTGCATGTGTTGTCTAGGAAGCAAGGTTTTGATCTGTGAAAATTTTCATTACGGCAACTTGTGTGATTTCTGAGATCTGCAAATGTCATTTTTTGTAAAACTTTTTTCCTAATCTTAAAATTGTTTTTGCTCTCACTTACAGACTACATGGAATGGAATTTTCTTTCCCAAACATGCAGGGGACATGTGTCATGTCCTAAGGTGATGCCTTTGATAGGTCTGGTGAAAAAAATATTAAAGGGTTGCAGAGTTAAAAGGCTTTAACATTGAGTGTTTTCTGACCTGCACATGCACAGTAGGGTTTTTGAGATGACATATCGGTGTCAAATGAAAAATTTGATGTCCTGAAATGAACAATTTGATGTTGCAAAATGAAAAATATGGTGGCCTAATATGAAAAAATGAAAAAAAATGATGTTGCAGATGCTCTTTTTGATTTCTAACCATTCCTTGGCTCTTGTTTGTGCTGTGACAACTGTTATCTTGTTCGTTCTTTCTCCTTTGGATTCCCTAAGCTCTGTTTTATTCTCCCTCCTTGTTATTCATTCTGCCTACTTTGCACTCCTCTCTCAAAACCCTCCCCTGGGACTTCTCAGCTAATTCCTGTAATTGCCTCTGATCCCTCTTAATCTTACCCTTCACTCTGTTGTCTGCTCACATTATCCGCTGCCCCTTCTGTCCTCTTTCCATAACTGTATCCCCTACCTGTTATTTTAATTGGGCAGCTGCACTGGTTTCATTAATACTGTTCCATTCACATGGCGTGGTTATACCTCTAAAATATAAGCCTTCTCTCTATTTACTACTTTTCAACTCCCTTTCTTCTGATATTTTTTTACCTGTCGAATACATCACACCCTGTATCATATGTATGTTTCTGAAACTGAGCTACTCAGATGTCGCACCAAGAATCCTGTAAAGATTAAACTGCTTTTTGCACATGTGCACTGCTTTTGGCACTTATTAATGAATGAATATGAATATATATGTTTCCTCTGTATGTAATTGTTACCCATGTCCTTGGGTTGCACCTGGAAATGATACTCAGGTCAGGGTGCCTTTTTTGGTTACCAACTTTTAAATAAATAAATGCAAATTATATAATTTTTGTAACTGGTTATACTACTGTACCTCTGCATACTTTTATGCTTTTTTAGGGCTGTAGTAGGTGGAGCTCTGCAGACTTTCTGTGATCAAAAAAGGAGATTTTCCTGAATGAACTACAATGTAGAGTTACCTCACAGTCACCTCCGGGTCCATAAGCACTCTGCTGTCTCTGTTAGCAGTCACACAGCACTATTTTTCTTCAGTCAGTTAAGTTCCACTAGTGGAGGTCATAGTGGAACATTGCACAATCTGCTGCATCCAAGATGGCCACCAAACTGTATTGAGCATGCAAGACTAATTGTGAATGTGCAGTAGAGTTCAGCAGCCATCTTGGACATGGCAGACTGTGCCATGTTCCACCATGACTGTGCTATCTTGCTTTTGTTGTTTTATGTATATTATTTCCTTCCGCCTACCCAACCCTCCCTCACAGCATCCCCGCAGAAACATAATAGTGACACTACGGGTGCCCATTCCCCCAGTTTCACTTCACAAATGCTCTGTCCATTATTTTTTGTTATCCCTGTGTAACCACCCAGTCCCCTGGGGTTACTAGAATCCCATAAGGGTAGACCTAGGAAAGTATTGGACAGCTGGTAAAGGGCTTATTAGGAGCTCTTTACAGATGACATCATTGTTTATTCAGCTAGGCTGAGCAGAGAATGGATTATGTCATTTAGAATTCTCACAACAGCATAAGCGACTTTGAAATCAGCTGCTAGGGGCAGTTGAGAATGTTCAGACAGGAGTTCAAAGTAGTTGTTAGTCAGCAGTGGTAAGAAGTGGAGCTCTGAGTGAGCTTAGAGTGCTCAGAGTGGGAAGGTGCCTGACAGTCTCCTCTGAGACTGGTTGAAGGACCTCTGGCAGTTTCTCACCCTAGTGTGTGAGAACCAGCAGCACCAGAAGAAGTGGTGGAGACCGCTTGCCTGCAGGACCCCAGTGGGTCATTTCCACAGAGAAGTGAGAAGGTCTTCAACTTCTGTGGATCCAAGTGGCAATCCCCTGAAGATCCTGAAGAGTGTCAGCTGCCCAGAAAGAAGGAGGGTGGAGTTGAAGCTATAACAAGCTACCAGTAAGGGGAGGAGGTGTTTTTCTTCCTGTTTCCATGTCTGTATCAAAGAGACAAACAAAGCCGTGAGTACAGGTTAATGGAACTGTTGTTAGGAGTTGGTCTGAGATGTATGTGCCCAGCAAAAAGGCTAGAGAGCTCCTGTCTGGGCCCCTGCAACACCACAAAAATGTACTGAATGTTTAGTTTTAAAGTTTGGAAGTCCTTAAGCATTTCATGGGAAATGAAGTCTCATTTGATGTAACCCAGAAGGAATGGCAGAAACTGATTGGAGCTGGATTGGGCATAACCCCAGTTTAATCCTCATTCAGGGCTAACTGGTTCTTGTATGGGCACCCAGTTACCCTGGGCATATTAACAAAGTTCATCATGTCAGGAGGAATTTGTGAAATGTTTTTCAAGTGTGTGGCAAGTCCCATAAGATATACACTTATTAGAAAGTAAGAGTCCAGACATTCCTACTTCAGAAGGATAGACAATTCAAATGTGTTCGTGAGAGAAATAATGTATTAAAGCCCCAAACAGTCTGTTGTTCTGGAAAAGAAAGTGTCTTGCTCATTTGTGTACAGTGACAAACCTGGGGGGCCACCCCATTCTGCTTTTACCATCTGTTGTCAGAATAAAGCCATACTGTGCAATCTTCTCTTCAGTAGAGGACATTACATCGGTGTTTCCTGAGTGTAAATTGTTATGGGGCCCCCTCAGAAGTTAGACCTAGTGTAGCTCTAGCACCTCTCTCCCAGAATCTGGAGTAAATATAAGTGTTATTTTGTGCCCTAACCCCCTCCGACCCCTTTAGACTGCCATGCCAGGTATTTGCCACAGTGCTATAGGGGAAACCTATTGTTATGCCAACTTGTGGCCTGTTGCCTTGTCTGTGTACAAGTTAGGGGGAACCCGGATTCAAGACGCTGCTCTTGGCCAGAGTATGGGTTGAAAAACTGAGGGCTCATTCAAAGATCTTGGGGGAGAGAAAAAAGATCGCTTTGTTAGTGCAAATATTAAGGGTATGTCTAGGGTCTTTCTGTCTGGAGGAGGTGCCCCCCTAAAAGGAATCATTGCCAAGGACAAGTAAATCTGTGCCAAAGCACTGTGCCCAGTAAAGTGCTGTCAAAGGAATCTTGCTGCCTGTGTTTCTTAGAGGAATTGTGGTTCTGTGAATAAATGTATGGATTGTATGCTTAGAAAAGCTGTAATGCAAAGTGCTTATGACTGTTGACCTGCGCAATGTGTGCCCCTGCCATACAAAGTGCTTAAAATAGTTACAAGTCAAAATTTCAAGTTTAAAAGTTGTTGTGGACAAAAAGAACAGGTGTGCCCAATTCTCCAGAAAGTTTCAAGTGTTTGTAATGTAAATTGGGGGAGTCGCTAGAGCAAATGTAGAAAAAACTGTGCCAAACTACCTAAAAAGTGCTTCTGCTTGCTGAAATTTCAAGCAGAGAAAAAAGTTTCAGTTTGCTGTTTAAAATTTCCTGCTTGATGATCAACATGAAGGAGAGCGAGCATGAGAGAGATAGACAGAGAGAGACAGAGAGAGAGCTCATTTGCATGGCATCATGTGATTGGTCAAACACAGCCAAGTCCTGCCCATTGCCTGCAGTCTCAGTGCTAGAGTAGAGTTCGAGAGAAGAGAGAGTGAGGAGCATGGTGCATGCAGTACAGAGCAGCAGCAATAGCTGGATCATCATGAAGGAAAAAAACTTTGGACTTGGGTGTTTGGGGACTTAAAGTTAAAATCAGGCTTTTCCCGACTATCATCCACAAAAGTAGGAAACGCGGTGTGCACTGTGTCGTGGACAGCCCAAATGACCCCCAAGCAAGTTTCAAATTTGGCAACAGGCCACAAAACATCCACAGAGAGAGCCAGCTACTTGTGAGTACATTTAAGATAAAGTAAATGAGCTGTGTACAAAAGCAATAGATCTAGAGCTAAAGTCAGCAAGGACTGAGCAAGTGTAAACTGTATAAAAGAAAGAAAAGGGACTGAGTTGTAGTAGCTATAGCCAGCAGCAAGCAAGCAAGCTATAGTCTTGGCATGGGCAATACTAAACAGTAGACCAATGACACAGTGATGGGAAAACCATGAAGACCATCACAATGGCATTTTTTGGCAGTTGACTGTGATGGTCTCCATGTATTCCAACACTGTTGCTGCTGGGGTGTTTGCTGCCCTCCCCGAACTAACTCTGACTGGAGTTAATAATCCTTAGTGTGGGGGAGGGCAAAGCCCAACCACAGAAAACACTTCTTCCTGCAGTGATGGCACACCTATTGACAGTGTTGTGCTGTCGCTGTGCTGAAGGCTGACAAATTTCTTGTTGCCGCGGCATAGTGGAACCATGCTAAACAAAGTTGAGAAAAGTGTGCAGATTTAAAGACTGCTGATTTTTCTAAAAGTGAAATTGCAATGATTGTGCATAGACAGAGCAAACACTGTGTTTAAAACTGAATGCAAGTTGGAGCAAAGTGTGTGTATGATACAGAAAAGTTGTCCATGGCCATGTAGGGTGTAGTGTGCAGAAAGTAAACAAACAACCAAATGCCATGTTGGGCAAAGAGTTTTGTGATATCAAACAGTAAATATGTAGGAAGTATTTGAATCAAATGTACAAATTCGGGCAGCATGTTTCAGCAGTACTGAGAGCAAATAGACTTTTGCAGAGTAATCGAGTCAGACCAGTGTTCTAAATGCACAAAGCAGAGCAGTAATTGGGGACTTGTGTGTTTCTTTTTGCAGAAAAAATGGCATCCAGACAGTCAGGTTAGCCCCTCCATTCCAAAGTGTGGATCAACCAACGAGAAAGGGAACTTGCTCAATATGAGCAGCTTTATAATTGCAAAGGAGCCCCAACAAATGTTGCCTTACCGAACTTTGCAGTTAACGTCTGTGTAGTTTGTATGAGAACTAGGAAGGATGTCCTCTTGATTCCACACTGTAGAGACTGGAGGAGGCAGTATGGAATGTTCATGGAAAGTGGCATTGTGTAAGCAAAAGCAAAGGCAATCTGTTTAGTTCCAATGTGGACTCTGGTAGAGGGCCAAACCTGTATAGTGCAGCAAAAGGTTGAATGCAAGCAGGAACCAGAGGAGCTAGTTAAGGAGTTTTTTGAGGGTGTGACTCAGAGTAACTTGCAAGGGTAGGAAGAAATGGTCTTTTCCACACCAGAAAAGGTGGAAAGAGACATACCAGAGACTCAGTCAATAGATACATGGACTGCAGGCCCCAGTCTGAGTTTAGTAGGAGCAGATGCAATTGAAAAAGTTTTGTACTGGGAGACACCAGGCTCTGAATGCAGTGAAGAATGGACTGTGCTTGGGACTGAACCAGCTATCAGTTCCTGGGCAGAATCTGTAGAGCAAGCAGAATTGGAGCACATTGGTAAGGCATCTGGCAGTGAGAATGGTCTGCCAGTGGCCCCAATTGCAAGTGAGCCACAAGAGACTGTTCGGGGCTCAGAAGTCGTAGAAATTACAGGGATGGGACTGCTTTTTCCCTGTTGAGCACATCTGTAGCTGGCTTGATCAGGTCTGGCCACCCCCAAGTTGGGCCACTGGTATGAGTCTGCCCAAAAGCAGCAAGGAGGAATGTCTAGCTAGACAAAGGGCAGAGGCTGAGTATGGACAGAGGTATGCATTTTTTTCAAGGCGGATATGGGAGGCCGTAGAAGAAAACAGATAAATGACTATGGGAAGAAGCCAGTGTTTCCATTAGACCTCATGTGAATAAATTTATTAGAATCAAACTGTGCCATGACAGACTGAAATTTTGGAAGTTAGGTCACACCCTCTACATTGATTCAGTCAGAGTAACAGACAAAACTGACAAAGAGATGGTGCATAACAAGTGAATGACTTGTCCAGATGGGGAAATAGACTATGCCCCTCACCATAGGTGGTACTACCCTTGAGTGCCACTACTACAGCATTGTGCTGATTTGAAAGTCAGCCACAGCAATGTGGGTGCAGCTTTAATGGTGCATGCCTTCTTCTAAGTGCCAAGCAGAGGAGACCAACCTGGGTGCAACTTTAGTGGTGCAGGTCTTTGACCACGTGCCAAGTGATGGAAAACAATGTGGGTGCAGCTCTACTGGCAGATCCAGATCGTATCCAGCAGCAGCCAATTCCAGTAGGTGGTGTGGAAGAGCATGATCTGAAGATTTTCTTCAGCCCAGATGAAGGAAAGATCCAGCCTAGATCCAGATAGGTGATCCAGATTGTCTACCTACACCTAGAGTCTGGTAAGGTGTAGAACTTCATCTCTCGCTTTTTATGTTTCTTGAATGTGCAACATAAGTGAAGATATCCATGGAACTGTTAATCCAAAAGAGACACTCCTGGTATCTGGACTGCAGTGTCAACAGGCCTCCAGCCTGTCCAAGAACAGTTATTGCAGGCTTCAGACTATAGACATTCTTCTTGCATGGAGTGTCTTGTACACTCAGGACTTCTTCCCTTAGAGTAAAGACTTTGTAGGGAGCCCCTCCTCCCAAATGTTATTGTAAATCTGTTTTTTTTTTATAGTTTTATAATGCCTTTTGTAGAAAACCCTTTAAAATCTTTCTGGGGTTGGATAGTATCTGCTGGTGGGAATTTTTGGTCACTGTGTTTTCTTATAGGATGTGTTTTGGAATGTTTTCTTCTGTAGGTGTTCCTGAAAGAAGACAAGAAGAGGATGTTTAAGGCTCATCGGAGTCCTCTCTTTTGGAGTATTTTAGGTATTAGAAATGTTTAGCTAGAAATGTTAACTGTTTTTTCTGCTTTTCAGGTTTAGAATAATTAGTTCTGGGGTTTGGGAAATACATAACAATGTCATATGTATGTTTCTAAAGCAGTCAACAGTTTAGAATTGTGCAAAGTGTGTGGGGATAGGTTACCCCAGTAGGTAAGATAGGTCAGATAGCTTTTCCTTAGAGGGCTAGGGGGATAGACAGACTGGAGGTCTTAACTCGAGTATGGGCCTTCAGTGCTGTTCTGCCAGAGCATGCTTCTCTGGCAGTCTCTTGGAGCCACTGAGAGTCCCAAAATAGTTGATAGGTGAAGCTGAAGTTACTTCAGTGGGCCTTTGTTCTCTGGTGCAACTTATCTTGGTTTTGGCCTAGGTGGGAAAGAGTCTGGCCACCTCACCCAGTAGGGTACCCAGAGGTTGGAAGGCCTGCATTGCTGACCATAGCACTGGCTGTGGACAGCAAGACACATCTGGTTGGTGGTGAGTGTCACCCCCTATTCCACTGGAGTTACTAGAAATCAATCTGGCTAGCCCTAAGAAAGTAGTGGGCAGCTGGCAAAGGGCTTATTAAGGGCTTTTTACAGATGACATCATTGTTTACTCAGCTAGGCTGAACAGAGAATGGATTATGTAATTTAGAATTCTTGCAGCAGCATAAGTCACTTTGTAATCAGCTGCTAGTGGGCAGTTTAGAATGTTCAGATAGGAGTTCAGAGTAGTTGGAAGTCAGCAGTGGTGAGAAGTGGAGCTCTAAGTGAGCAGCAGTGCTCAGAGTGGGGGAGGTGCCTGCCAGTCTCCTCTGAGACTGTGTGAAGGACCTCCGGCTGTTTCTCACTCTAATGTGTGAGACCCAGTACCATAAAAAGTGGTGGAGACCATTTGCTTGCAGGATCCAAGTGGGTTATTTCCACAGAGAAGTGAGAGGGACTTCAATTTCTGTGGATCCAAGTGGCAATCTCCTGAGGATCCTAAAGAGTGTCAGCTGCACAGAAAGAAAGAGTGTACAGTTGAAGCTATGACAGGCTCATTTGGTGTAACCCAGAAGGAATGGCAGAGACTAGTTGGGGATAGATTGGGCATAACCCCAGTTTAATTCTCATTCAGGTCTAACTGGTTCACGTTTGGGCACCAGGTTACCCTGGGCATGTTAACAAATTTCATTGCACCAGGAGGAATGTGTGAAATGTTTTTTCAAGTGTGTGTCAACTCCCACAAGATATACACTTATTGGAAAGTAAAAGTCCATCTGTGTTTCCTGAGTTTAAATTGTTATGGGGTTCCCTCAGAAGTTAGACCTAGTGTAGCCCTAGCACCTCTCTACCAGAAACTGGAGTACATATAATTGTTATTTTGTACTCTAACCTGCTGACCCCTTTAGACTGCCAAGCCAGGTATTTGCTCCAGTGCTAGGGGGATACCTATTGTTATGCCAACTTGTGGCCTGTTGCCTTGTCTGTGTACAAGTTAGAGGGGTTCTGGAAACACATATGAGGTTCAACGTATTTCAATGGTGTTTTAAATTTAGTGGCATAACTTGGCCATTTTTGTATATTTGTGGCCAAATTTTCAACTTGCCTTTTTTGGGAACCTGCCTCATAAACAATTGCACTGACTCTAGGCAAATCTGTCCTGAAAGATGATTTTGCGGTCCAAGTGTGAAATAATGTTTTGGGCAAGAGCTGAAACTTTTTCTCTGCCGTTGTTCATGAGGTGGGATCATGAGAAAGCCATGCTGAAAATTTGGTGTAAAAATATTGAAAACGACAAAGTTATGGGCCTAAGTTGAATTTTGTAAACATAGGCTCATAATTTTGATAATTTTCAATGTTTTTACTCCAAATTTACAACATAGCCATTTCTTTACAGCACCTCATGAATGTGACAGCTGTGGCTTCACTCTTTTAGCCACCACCGGCCGCTCCAGCTACTACTTATGTCAAGCCCCATTGAGGATCCCCAGATACTGAGGCCCCTGATAGGGCACTCTATCTGCCAGCGGCTCCACTCTTTCAGCCACCACCAGCTGCTCCAGCTACTATTGACACCAAGCTCTGTTGAGGATCCACAGATACTGAGGCCCCTGATAGGGCACTCAATCTACCTATGGCTCCACTCTTTCAGCCACCACCAGCCACTCCAGCTACTACTGACACCAAGCTCCATTGAGGATCCCCAAGTACAGTCCCCTAGCTGAACCATATGACCTTCCTGGACTCTGTGGCAGTTATAATTTTCAAGCTCTATGGTGCTCTCCTCTGCTGCACTACCAACTGGCCATATTTTTCTTTTCTTTTAGCTTTCTGCTGATAGGCCTACTAGTGTTCTCCTCAGCTGAACTTTAGAGGATTTATTTAAGCATGCTTTATTAGGGCACTCAGGCTGACTGAAACCTTTGCTGCTCGGGTTTTATTTGTACCAATAGTACTAGTAATTGCAAGCTATTTCATGTATTAGCCTTTTTTTTTACCACAGCCTAGGTTTGTTTTAATACATTGTTATTGAGTATCAGGGCTTAGGATTGTAGTAAATGAATAAGTAAGCTATTACTTAGTTACTGCTTGAACAAATGTTTTATTGGAATTCTTTTGTATAATCATTTCTTTCCCTCTCATCCCTCCTCCTGATTTTTAACTTCTTCACTGCTGGGACTCTGGGACAATGTTTTTCCTGTTCCTGATGCCACTCTGTCTGACTGCTCTTTTCTGTACCCCCCACTCCATTAATGCCTCATATTATAACACCTTGTTAAACTTGACCCATTGACTTTCTTTTGTGCCCATAAGCTCCCCAGTGTGACTCTGTCCATCTTCTCCTATCCTATTTTCCTGTAATCCCCCCCATCCTTATCTCCTCGTTTGAGGTCCTTAACTGTGCTTTCTACTCTCTGGTATGCCCTGATTAGTTTTTACCTACTCTCCAGCTCTGTCAAGCCTTGTTTCCCTACTCTGTTTATCTTTCTCATTTCTTCTATCCCTTATAGCTACTGGTTAATCTACAATGTCCCCATTAATTAGCTTTACACTCCTTCTGCTTACTTTATTTGCTTTTGTATCCCTGTTCATTTTTATTGTGACTTCCTCTTACCACTCTGGTCCCTCTCTTTGTAACTTCACCTACTCCAACATGTTGGTAGGCAAACCTTCTGTCCCTATCCCATGGCTGGGTCTCAGCTACTTCCTGACTGTGTCATACTTAAAGTTTCTGATCCTCTAGAAATACACCTCCACTAGGTGTCTCACCCATGCGATTGTCCTTGCTGACATTTGGACTACTACTGCATCTCTGTCCCTAGCTGAGGATATTGAGCCCAATCCTGACCCTGCTACTTCTAATATACTCCTGCCCTAGGCTCCTGACATTTCCTTTGCCCACCTGAATGTCCATAGCCTCTCAGAAAACCATGCAGAGCTGGAAGCTTGAGCTTGTGTCAATAAACCTAACATCCTTGCAACATCTGAAGCCTGGTTAAAACCTTCTGTTCCAGATAAAGTCTGCTCACTACCAGGGTGTAGCTTTCTATGTGCCACTCCCTATTTGACTGGTCCCTCACCTTCCATCCTCATTGGATAATCTCTGCTGGTCTTCTGGCTGACTGCCTAAGACACCACCATCTTATATTCTCAATAATGAAGGCTTTCAGGCCAAAGACCCCACTCCCCAGAATCCTGGCGATTACATCATACAAATCCCTGGACTTTGCATGCTGGCTAAATGATCTTGCTAATATTGGCTGGTCTGCCATCTGTCATGCCTCTTCCCTTGACCTTGGCTGGGTTTTTTCAAGACAAAGTTCCTTGCAGTCTGGGTCTCCTATGCCCCTCTTAGATGTATCCAAGTATGGGGGGCACACCTGCCTTAGATCTCCACCGATGTCATGGCCAGTCTCAGTGCCATGGATCAGGCTTTGAAGGCACATAAAGCTATCGGTACTTTCCCAGCCTACCAAAAATACTGCACTCTTTGGAGTATATGCACTAGACTAATCCGTCAGGCTAAAGCAAATTACTTTTGAGACACGTTTCAAACAAATATAAACAACCCCACCAAATTCTGTAAAGTAATTCAATCTCTTTTCTCCCCCCAACCCCCCACCCCATCCTTAAGTGGGAAACACAACTCTAGATGAACCACTAGCAGTAGCAACTGAGTTTAACTCTTTCTTCACAAGCTGCATGGTATCCTTGCTGTCCTCTATCCCCCCATTCACACCAGCCTGCCCACCCCTATAATATCTACACAAGCCACATCCCATACCTCCACACCATCTTTCCAAGCCACATCTCATACCTTTACCATCAAACCGGTCTCTTCAGCAGACGTTTACAATGCACTGCTAATTTTAAACCCAGGCAAAGGCAAATGACCATCAGGTTTAGACGCTAAAATGCTCATCCTGTCAGCACCAGTCATTGCCTCTCTGCTGGCCTCTATTTTCAACCATTTCTTTTCCCTTGGTTCTGTTCCCTCTGACTGGAAAGATGCCACAGTCATCCCCTCTTCCAAAGGGTGGTGATCCCTCCTCCCCAGGAAACAATCACCTGATCTCCCTTCTCCCTCCTCTAGCTAAGATCCAGGAACACCCTTGTCCTCTCTCAGCTCTCCTCCTTCCTTGACTCTACCTTGTTCTTCACTCCATACCAGTCTAGTTTTAGGAAGTCCCACTGCACTACCACCTCCCTCCTAAGGCTCACTGATGCCATGCTCACTAGCATGGATAAATCCCACATTAACTCAGCCATCTTTGTCAACCTTGCAAAGGCATTTGACATGATTTCACACATTCTCCTTCTCAACAAGCTCTCCATAACTGTGCTTTCCTGCATATCAACCACTTGGTTCCAGTCCCATCTGGTGGGCCAGACTCAATCCATAAGGACTGGCAACTCCTTCTCCTCGCCTCTTCTTATCACTTCTTGTGTTCCAAAAGGCTAAGTCCTATGGCCCCTGCTGTTCTCTATTTTCCTAAATGACCTACCTTCCACCTGCTCTCTTACATCCATTCACATTTATGCAGACAACACAATCCTGTATACATCAGGCCCCTCTACCTCTGACATGGCAACCAGACTGCAGCTCAACTTCAGTGAAGTCCATCTCTGGTTTCACTCTAATCAGCTCTTCCTCAATGCCAAGAAAACAGTCTCCATGACCTTTGGCACAAGGCAGAGACTATCTTGACTCCCTTTCAAACCCACTTTCCACACTCTAGATGGGACATTGCTGGAGGCTTGCTCCTCCTTTAGATACCTCGGGGTATGGCTCGACCAACACCTCGATTTTTCTGTACACATCGAGGTGCTCCACAAGAAACTGCTCCCCAAGCTTGGGGCCCTGTACCAGAACCATGGCTCCATCCCACTTCCAGCCCAGTGGGAGATTGCACAGAAAATGATACTCCTCATTTTTGACTACAGTGACATATTCTATTGTGCTGCTCCCAAGACTACCTTAAGCAGACTGTACACTCTTTTCCACTCTTTCTGCTGCTTCACTGTTGACTGCCCCCCCAGCAGACACCACTGCTCCCTGTATCAGTTCCTACACCTCCCCTCCCTCCAAGACATGCAGCTGTCTCACTGTGCCACACTCACGGGCGAGTTCTGGTCTTAGTCCCTGCCCCCCTACCTCGCTAGTGCCCTGATCACACCTCCCCCACCTTTGCACTGCCTTAAAAATGCTGACTCTTGCTCGTTAAGTGTTCCACGCATGACCTGAAACTCAAGGCAAGCAGCATTCTTACATTGCATGCCCAAAATGTGGAAGTCACTCCCACTGGCCATTCGGCAAGCCAGATATGTAAACCAACTCAACTCCCACCTCAAAATCCATTTCTGCTCCTCATGTACATGCACCATGTATGCATCCTCCTAACCATAGCCAAGCAGTATCCCTAGCCAGAAATGACAGTCACCAATCTGGAAATGAGTAGCTAGCTCCAGCCATAACTGCAAATCTTGCCAACTCTTCCAACCTGGCTTATTCTAAACCCGCCCATGGGTAGGTTCTGGTATAAATTAATTTCCAGACAATCTTGGTACCTTGTCTCACCTTTGTATTTCATAAAGCTGTGTTATATTCAGTGAATTTCCAAATACCCATTTCTACAATGTATATGAAGTCTTTATCAGATCACCTACATTTGTGTACTCAGTATGAACTGTACTTACACATTGCTGATTGTACTGTACCTTGTATTTATTTGTTGTACTACTGTTGTATTTGTACTGTGCTGTTGACTCCCCTGCTTCCCCTTTCCCCAGGTCGCATCTGGAAATGAGTGGTAGTCTACTCAATACACTCACCTGGTAATACTCTTAAATAAATAAACAAATAAATAAATATGTGCTGACCTTCCTACTTTCAAGGGGGGGCTGGCTCTTTACTATAAATCACACTTTAATATCACTTCTATCCCTCAGACCCCCCCCTCGAACAACTGTGAAGTCTTACACTCAGTCCTACTTCTGGGTAATGCCAAAACAGTGCACATTTTTTGTGTGTAGATACCCCCCAAAAACAGTAAATTCAGACTGGAAGAATTTGCTAGTCTTTTACCCGAGCTGTCCAGGAAAAATGAATTGATCGCCTAGGGGATTTTAATCTAGACTGGCTCTGGGCCAATTCATCCTGCCATGCTTCCACTATTAGCAAGGCTAACCTTACCCAACTTCTCCTGTCTCACACTATAATATCTCCTAACCATTCCAGTTGCACTCTTATTGACTGGATACTCACGAACAGAAAGGACAGATTCTCTACAACTGGTGTCCTAGCAGACTCTGTCAGTGATCACTGTCCAGTCTACAGTGTCTGGAATGCCTCTCCGGCCTCCATCCCCCTAAAGTGCTGTCCTTTTCCAACTTCTCCCACCTCTACTCAGCTGCTTTTCTACAAGACCTATGACTTGTTGACTGGTCTCCCCTCTTTATTACCAATGACATAAACTGCACTACCAATTATTTTAATGAAACCTTAGTCTACTAGCTGAAGAAGCATATTCCTCTTTCCACGCATAGGGTTAAGGGGAGAGCCACCAAATGGCTTAAGTGTCCTCTCCTGCAATTACTTAAGTAAAGGGATAGATTATTAGCTATATGGAAATCTTCCTCTCTCCCAGCCGACTTCAAAGCCTATCTTGCCCTGCAGAACTTATGTAAAAGGGAAATCTGTAAAGCCATAAGCAACTACTACCGTAACTTTCATCGTTCATCCTCAACTAATAAAAAAAGATACTGGGCTCAAATTAATGACATTTTAGGGAATAATAGGTGTCTAACCCCTAGTGAATTGAACATAAACAAAGTCAACTGTAGCAATCACTACAATGTTGCCAACACCTTTAACTCACTATTCACCAAACTTCCCAATACTTCTCCAGCTACTACCCTTGGCTCCAATGCTCCACCCTCAGCTCCCACTGAAGCCCTTCCTTCTCTCTCTCTCATGTGCTAGCCCCTGTCTTGCATCAAGAGGTCCTAAAATTACTACATGCCATCCCGTCCCATGGATCTGTTGGGCCAGATAGTCTTGAGCCCAGGATACTACGACTTGCTGTCCCCATTCTCGTTGCTCTGGTAACCAAACTTTCTAACCTTTCCATTTGCTCCTCTACAGTTCTTATGACTAGAAAACTGCTAGGACCATTCCTGTGTTCAAAATGGTGACCCAAAGAACTTAACCAACTATCAACCAATAGCATTACTGCCAACTTTAAGCAAGCTGCTCAAAGAATTAATCCATCACCAGATTTCAAGCACCTACTCAATTCCAATTTTCAAACTCCTATACATCATGGTTTTAGGGTGGGCCATAGTACCACCACTGTGGTTACTGTTTTCATTAGTTACATTAAGAGCAACATTGGCAAAAGCCTTCTGACCAGTGCAGTGTTTATTGACATCACGAAGGGATCTGAGTTGGTTAACCACCCCCTGCTACTTGATACACTTCTCACGATAGGTGTCTGATTCTGCCCTATCCTGGATCAGAAACTATCTCAACGGAAGCTCTCAAACTGTCTCCTTCTCCAAAGTCCTCTCATTCACTGCATCCATTTAATGTGGAGTGTCTAATGGTTATATACTTGGGCGCCTTCTCTTTTCCTTGTTTTTAAATGATCTACCCATCCCCTCACCCCTCTGCTGCACCATTACGTATGCAGATGATCTGGTTCTGTATGCTGTCTCTAGGTCCGTGGATGCTGTCAACAATCTCCTATCTTCCTCTTTTCAACAGATCCAATCTTGGCTCAATGCTAACCACCAAATTCTAAACATTACCAAGACCCAAGCTGTGTTATTCAGTGCCTCTAGAAAAGTCTGTGCAGAATTCCCCAACAATCAGGTCTTATGCCTTAATGGGACCCCCATCTCAAAAACAACAAACTCTTTCAAATACATTGTGGTTAGGCTGGACCACTTTCTAGACTTCCTCATCCCACATTAGTGAGGTATGAAAATCTGTTATCTCTAAGACTGGTGTTGCTTATCGATTGCTTCAATCCCTCATCCCTGCTGCCAGGATCTTCATTGCCAGGGGTATCCTGCTCCCTGGTCTTACTTATGCTGCCACTTTTCTTTCCCAGGCCAGCACTTGTGCTCTGTGAAAGTGGGACACTGCTTATAATAATACCTGCAGGTTTACCCTATTGGCCCCTCACCTTACCCACCACTTCTACTCTACTCCACTGTGCACTGACTGCCCCCAAGTACCTGCGCTCTCATTACTTGGGTTGTTTAATTGACTCCTTAACCAGAAATCCCTGCCCTAACTCTTTGGGGGCTATGCTGAACCCTGTAACTCACTCCTACATTCTCAGGTCCTCCGCCTCTCTCCAGCTATCAATCTCGCTTTGCACTACTAGAATGGGTGAGCAGGCCTTCTCACACTTTGTTTACAAATTATGGAATTCCCTATCTCCCCACCTAAAAGGCTCCTTATCTCACTCCTCCTTCAAGAATGCACTGTTCTCTCACCTTTATGCACTTGGGGCATGTAATTGTCCTTCATTTCTTTGGCTGTATTCATCTTTGTTTCTTGCCTGTCATTTTGAAGCATTCCCATACAAATGTGAGTAGTTTTGTCTTTTTGTTATACATCCCTGCGAGGATTGTTACTGGCTTTGTACTATTTCTCCATTGGGGATACCTGATGTTGCTGTATGAATTGTATGTTTCTTGGATCTGTTTGTAATCCCTGTATCTTGTACTCTCCCGGGTCATGCCTGAAAATAGGCAAGCTTTCATGCCTAATGCACTTACTCAGTAAATAAAAGCTAATAAATAAATAAAACATTTTTTTACATCCTGGAAGGTGATTTCACAGTCCCTGCATGAAATCACCTTTTGGACAGGAGTCGAAAATGTTCTTTGTCTTTGTTTATGAGGCATGATCATAAGAAGGCTATGTTATAAATTTGGTGTACAAATATTAAAAAAAAAACATTTTCTAAGGCTACATTACATTTTGCAAACTCAGGCTCATAACTTTGGTCATTTTCAATATTTTTAACCCCAAATTCCTCGGCTGCAGCCCTATCGGCTCTGGTCAGATCTCATTTATATATGTGAACTCTGATTAATGCACTGGTGTTTTACACTTTTTATATTTCCTTGTCCTCCACATAATGTAAAGGACTAGTACATATCTATTGCTGGATGCCCTGCAGGCAAATGAGGATTCAAGTATACTATCAAAAAGTAAGGAAATTCATTGCAAAAAAATTGTTAATGGGCCACTTAGGATTAAAACCACAAAAGTAGGGAAATGTGGTGTTAAGGTTTTGAAACCTAACACCATATCCTCATCCTGCAGGCAGCAATAGGATAAATCATTATAGTTTGCCCTCTCCTGCATCTTTACAAATTGGGTGTGCCTCAAAGTAATCAGTCCTAATGCTCACCCCATTCTCATGTACTGCTCACATTTCAGCTTCTTTAATGATGGAATAGGATGAACATTAGGGCTCACAACAACAAGATTAAGCTGAGTGTTTGAGAGGCAGGGGAGGGTAGATTGTAAAGAGCAGGTGAACTGTATGTGGTTGTAGGGAGACTAGCTTTCAAAGGTGCTGCCTACTTGGTCTGCACAGATAAAGGAGTCAACTTGGGCTTAAGGGTCCCACCTTTCAGCAGCTGAATTCTTAAATTCTGCATCAAAAGATGCACCGTGTGACTGCACACTAAAGCTCTGCCTGGAAAGAGGACATTCTCATATGGACCAGATGAGATGCACACTGCCCTAAGTTTCACATGCTCAAGATGCAGACTTTGTGGGTGCAGAGTAAGATTATCTACTACAGGGTGATCACTGAACCATGAAATAAATGGACATGGTTGACATGCCTCCAATTTATGAATGGGAGTATGAATCAGCTTCAAAGTGCTAGCTAGGAAAAGGCCAGTCAAAGCCAGCAGCTGTAGATTAGGCAGCAGGTTATTGATGAAGAGGCTAGGCAAAGCCAGAAGCTGTAGATTAGAGAACAGGTTAATGTTGTGGAGGCCAGGTGAAGCCAGTGGCGTGTGTGAGGTAGGAGGCTGCAGCATGAGCCAACAGTTAGAGGTTTAATAGCAGCAGCAAGTGAAAGGCAAGCCAACCAATTCCATTAAGGAAGCAAAAATAATGGTGACATCAAAGGGGGTATTTAAGTAGTGAGAGGCTGTAATGTCAGTAACAGAAGCTATGAGATTTAGCGTAATTGAATAAATGATGTTTAGCAGTTGATTGCTACAGTGTCAGCATGAATAGTGAATTGATATGATTAGCATAAATACAATAAAGGCCATTTAGGCAGAGTTAGGTTGTGCAGTAAGGACCATTTGCAACACAGTAATAAAATGCAATGAATATCTTGAAAGCCATAAAGGCTGCAAGGATATTGTATTTATGTATGGATAACTGAAATGCCATGTAGACAAAGGAGCAGGGCAAAATCATATAGTTTACATACAGCATGCTCCTGCTACCTGGAGCCATGAGACCAGATAGCAACAGTAGTGTTGGTAGGGTAGGAACCACCAAAGGTAGAGAAAGTTTCTGCCAATACTAAAGTTTCAGTATGGGTAGAAGTCAGAAATGACTGCTGTAGTTTTGGTAAAAGATAGTTCAGAAAAAAGTATGCCATTGCAACAAATAAGCCTGAGTACCACAATCCTATGAATGAAGGGAAGGGCATGACACTGTAAGAGCAGCCAGGGGAATCAAAGACAGAGTCATATCTGTTAAGGGGAGCCAAAACTTTAAGAGGCAGGTGTAAACAATAAAAGTGATGAACACAGGGTCTGCTACAGCATGGAAACAGGAACTGGAACTGAGCACACAAGTAACAAATACAGATAAAACAGATATTTCTAGAAAGTATGAGAGGCTGATTAGTAATGTCTCTGAATATAACAATGCAAAAAAAGGGGCACTATAAAACAAGAAAGCCCCCCCCCAAAAAAAAAGAAGCAAACAAGCAAACACAAGCATAGGAGAAGGAGAGAGAAATAACAAGTGAGATAGACCCACAGACATACTGTGGCCAGAGGCAAAATATTGACTGAGAGGAATGAGGCAAAGGCAGAAATACTGGCCCAGAAGCAGGAGAAGCAAAAACTAGTCAAAGAGTCCAGCACAGCCAACAGATTCCAAACACAAGGGAAGGTAGGAGACAAACACAGCAGAAAAGGAGGAGGCAGGGCCTAGAGAAAGTTTGAGCCCAGCGGGAGAACAGACAGATACTCCAATTGCAAAGAAAAAAGGGCTTCAGAAGGAGGCTGGGGAGAAACTGCTTATATAGCCTGGAAAGGAGGCATGGCTGGTTGCATACCCCATTGAACTACAGGCATAGCCTTTTAGTTGTATCAGATGCTATTGGTTATTATTTAAAGGGGGTATAGTGTTACATGCTGGTTTGGACCCCCTATCACTGTGATCAAGTGTGATTTAATTTGTCTGTGGGGCACTGCCCTTGTAGCTTCTGTCTAATGAATTGGGCAGGTGGAGGTGTTGTCCCACTGTTAAGTCCCAACAATACCACAAACCTTAGTGCCATCCATATGAAAGCCTAGTCTCAGCTAATCCTTTTTGTTTACACTGCCCAGCTACATTACTTACCTCATGGGTGGAGGCCATCACATACTATCTGGTAATCTCCCTGTAAATCAGCTTTGATACACCCCACAATACTCTGGGTTCTGTTCAGTGCCACACTGCATGCAGAGTCTACCCTACTTTATAGTACTGCAGGAAACACTATAACAATGGAAACACCAGAATAGTGCTGGAGCATGGTGTTCATGCTGTCCTGAAAGAGAATCAGAAATATCACACCTGACATATGACATACTAAAGAAAAGGTTCTACATTGTTTGCAGCCATATATAGTGTATTCAGGTATACCATGAGTGAAAGTTAAATGTCTGTAGGAGGAGGAACTAAAACATTGAAGAATCTGGTACAATACATAGGAGACTGACAGGCAAAGCAGGATACTTAAGCATTGCATGATTTACTATATCTATTTATTTTACTCTACTGAAAGAAATAGTTGAATATTACACATGTAGAAAACCAAACAAGTTGGTGGAGCTCATATGGTTGTCCCCTAGGTCTCACAATATGCCTGTCAATATTTTATGTGAGCCTTAATCACTGAGCCGTCTGTCCACATGCATGTAGCTCATAAAGGGCTGAAGGCTACTAGGCTATGCAGTCAAATCACAAAGGGTTTGCTTTCACATAAACTACTGGCTGAATGTTGAATATCTGATTTATTCTGCTAACAAAAAAGGGTGGGTGAGCTGGCCAGGACCCAGCTCTGACCTCATCTGAGAAAGGCTCTGATTTACTTGGATTGAATCCAAGCCAAGCTGGGCAATATTCATAGCTTCCCAAACCTTGTTAGCAGTAGCCTAAAATGTTCCTGTATTCCTTCAGCTCACAATTTCTCTTTTCAGTTAAATTCATTTTGTTACATTGTAATTGTGGATGCAGCCAGATCTAAATAAAAAGGCCTAGAAATGATTTGCAAATGTAACAGTAGCACATACACAGCATATTATTAAAGTAAGTTTGTCAGTTTTTAGGAAACATTAAAAACATAGCATTTAGACATAGTTCAGATGCTATTTTATGGATTACTGCATGTTAATTCCTTTAATTCTTCTTTACTAGGTTAATTTAGATGGAAACTCGCCCTTAGCGTTCATATGTTTCTGCTGTTTAATTCTTTGCCCATCCTGGCAATCGATCCTTGGTTACTGATACCCAGAAAGGTAATTTGTTTGTATTGGTGTCTTTATTAAATTAAATACTAAGCCCTCCCACCTAAGGAGAGAGATCTATAGCCCAGCCCCCAACAAAACAAAAACAAACAAAAAAAAAAAAACAGTGATGGGAATGAAACACCAGCAGGTCTTTTTATTTTATTTATTTTATTCCTTTCTGTTTTACTTTTTTATTGTTATTAATTATCCAGAGTTTTGATGGTTAGAAATTTGAGGATAATTTGAAATGGTAAACATAAATCCATTATATTATAGAAAGTACATTATTGTCAGGTCACATAGATGAACCTTTGAATGTAAGGAAAAGCATGTACTAATAAGCTTCTATACAGCAAAAACTATGTAAAGTTGGAACACAATATTGCCTTCTGATATGCAGGTATAAATTATGTGACCACATAAATAAAGAAGTTTAAACAAAAGTTATTAAATCAAATGAAACTAATAAGAATTTCTACATAGTTTGTCTAGAAACCCAGAATAGTTGTAGCTTTTTACGGCTCTGCCTGTGATTGGCTGCCTAGAGACTCTGCTCTCCGTGGCTTTTTTCAGACCTGTTTCTTGCTTTGGGCACCTCTGCCCGCTCCTTCTTTACATGATTCATGTGAATTTTCTTCCCACACCACCTGCCCCAACCCTGGCCTCTATTAAATGCTCTTTCTCTGAGATCTATGCCAACCTTCTGCTTGCCTATTGGACCAAGTACATTCAGCCATGCCCATTGTCTAGCCCCCATCCCTAAATAACCTTGCCTTTTTAAAGAAGTTGTTACTGAACTGACCAGTCCTGCTAACCTCATGCATAATACAATTACTAGCCTTTTTAAAAAGGTTGTTACTGACCAGTCCTGCCAGTCTCTTGCATGATACCAGTACTAGGAGATAATTCCCTATTAAAAATGCCTTTTGTGGATACTCTTTTGTATAGTTGCGTCATACTATTAACTTATGCCCAATTCAAAATTTCAGTTTCCAACTTGCACCAAGGCCAAACCCTCCTCCCCTTTAACAACTACCAAGATATACCCTCTCTTATTAGACCCTGGCAACACACAGCAGAGACAACTCCCTTATGGTCATGCCCCTTCTCACACCAGGCATTGACTAAAGAAAACTTGTGAATGCCTCTGACCTTATCACTCATAGCAGTCATCTATGCCTTATCCCTATCAAATTGCGTTACTACCCATAAAATATCTGCCACTAAACCAACATATGGCAGATGGAGCAACAAAAGACTACTCAGCAGGCTAAGACATCACCTCAAAAAACTACTACTACTCTGCTTGTTAAACATTGAACTAAACCCAGGCCCACCTACTTCTCTGGACACCCCTGCAGACTTCCCACAATACAAAGGTATTAGCTTTCTTCATGTTAATGTCTGTAGTTTACTAAAGAAGCTCAACCTTATACAGACCTGGGCTCTACATGCATCTCCTGATTTCTTCATGATAACTGAACCCTGGCTCATGCCCTCGACCCCAAACAAATCTATCAACATATCCGGATACAATACCTGCCGATGTGATAGACTGACTAGAGGAGGAGGAGGGGTCGTAATATATGTTAAGAGCAAATTCGCAGCCACATTCATTGATTGTACCTCGAAGGCTAAAGAATTTGAATGCCTGGCACTAAAATTATCCCTCTTCAATGAGAAGGCACTCCTTATTGCAACATGCTACTGACCACCTTCTGTTGGTATGGCCCTCGTGCCACATCTCCAAAGCCTACCTGACTCAGCTAACACTGAGTGTATTCTAATGGGGGATCTCAGTCAAAACTAGAATGGTGACAGCTCCAAGAAGCTGAAGGATCTCTGTGATGCAAATGGGCTGGTGCAAATGATGCCTGCAATCACCAGACCCAGCAGAAGAAATCCTGAGTGCAGCTTCCTTCTGGACCTCATGTTAGTAAACAAGCCTCACAACATCTCGCATACCGGAGTATTCTTCAACGACATAAGTGACCACTCTGCTACTGCCTGTATCAGACACTCTCCCCAAATAAAACTGGCCACTAAATTCAAATTGAAAAGATGCCTGAAAAAGTTCTGCCAGAATGCTTTCCTGAAAGACCTAAGCAACATGAGATGGCAGGATTTTTACCTAGCCCCCTCCCTTAATGAGGCATTTAATATCTTTCATAGCCTCTTAATGGGGCTAATAGACAAACATGCCCCATTAAGGCTGATCAGATCTAAAAAAAAAGACCTCCCAGCCGGTTCTCTCCCATCCTGAAGAAAGCACTTAAGGACAAAAACTACTGGTGGAAAAGAGCGAGGAAATCTCACCTGGAGGAAGATTGGCAAACACGTCGCACCTCTAGAAATGCCTGCACCAAACTAATTAGGTTTGAAAACACTAGATATTGTATTTCCAAGCAGAACTAGAAGACAACAAGAACAACTCTGTCAAATTTTGTAACATCCTTAATGAGGTTGAAGGTCATTCTACTGACACATCCCTCCCAAAATTGTGTCCATGGGAACTACCTACACGGACAAAACTGCTATATTACAGCAGCTCAATGAACACTTTGCCACTGCAGGGTTAGCTTTTGACACCTCACCCATCAACAAACTCAGCCCACTAGGGGACTGTACTGCTGACCCTATTGTTAATCTCAACCCTAACCAACCACATCTAACCTCTTTCAGCTTTCTCACAGTCATGTTTAAACAAGTAGAGGACCTCCTTCTGTCTCTGGACACTAAAAAGAGTGCCGGTGCAGACAACATCGAACCATACTTCCTAAAACTTGGCCATTTCTACCTGACTGCCCCCATCACCCATTTATTCAGCACCTCCCTAAAGCAGGGTGAGCTACCTGAGTCATGGAAAACTGCCCACATCTTACCATTATTCAAGTCTGGGGATCCGAGTGATCTGAACAAATTACTGGTCCATTTCTATACTATCCATCCTTTCAAAACTACTTGAAAAAATTGTCAACACCCAAATTAGAGACCACTTGGATTTGTAGAAATTGCTAAACCTGGCACAGTCTGGTTTTAGAGCCAAACATAGCACAGTATCTGCCCTTGCAAAAGTAATCACAGATTGTCAAATTGCCCTGGATTCTAAGAAGCATGTATTTGCCCACTTCCTTGATCTTAGTAAGGCCTTCAATACTGTGAATCATAACATCATGCTTACTGCACTGAGCAATATTGGTCTCAATAGTTCTGCCATCAAATGGGTCACCAACTACCTCACCAACAGGTTACGACAAGTAAAAGCTGCAGATAATCTGCCTCCACAAAAATCTCTTTTACAAGGTGCACCCCCAAGGCTCCATCCAGGGCCCAGTACTCTTTGCAATCTATATTAATAGCCTGGACTCACATCTGTGCACAGCCAATGTGCACTTATTTGCAGATGATACTGTGCTCTACACTACAAACTCATCCTTGGACTTGGCCCACGGGAACTTATAGAAAGACTTCACCACTCTCCAATATAACCTCATCAAACACAAGCTCCTCCGCAATGCCAAAAAGACTAAAGCCATGATTCTCTCACCAAAGGCAGCCTTCAGATCAACACATATCCCCCAGATCCTAATGCTTTTAGATGAACCCCTTGAAATAGTTGATATCTTTAAATACCTAGGGTTCTGGCTGGATAATAAGCTTAACTTTCTGTGCCACCTGAACGAAGTCCCAAAAAAACTAAGGCAGCAGTTAGGCTTATTCTGTCATATTAAACATCTGCTTACTTTAGAAGCCAAAAAGAGACTAGCACAATCCACATTCCTACCCGTACTGGAGTATGCTGGCTTTCTCTACAATCATTGCCCCTCAACGGTACTCAACAAACTTGACAGTCTTTACCACCAGGCCTTAAGATTTATCCTTAACCTACCCCATTGTACTCACCTCTGTCTACTATACCAGGATTCAGGATGGCCCTCACTCTCAACTAGGAGGAAAATAAATGCTTTCCTCTTGCTCTTTAGAGCACTGTCTGATAATCTTCCTTCCTATATTTCAAGCTTCTTCAAATGTGCCAAGGGATCTTGTGGCTTGAGATGCTTCTCCATACTCTGTTTCCAGATTCCTAGACTGAAAACAACCTATGGCTTGCAGCAATCAATTTTTCACCCCCATCGCTTTGGAATGTTATGCAAAGTTCACTAAAGCTTTCCACACTTCCAAGTCTTTTCACATTCAAAGCTCTGATAGCTGATTATCTGATGAAAACATGCAGCTGTTTTAGGCAGCTATGAGCCCTTAGCTTCTGGTTCCTCCCACAAATTTTACATTCAGACTCTCACCCACCTCACACCCCTAGTAAGAGATACCCAGCACTTACTAGCATATCTCCCCTAACCCTGGTCCTCATCAGTCTATTCCCTCGTACTAGCACACTCTAGCTCCCTTCTTTCATCTTTCTTAATAGCTTTCCCCCTTTCTCCTTACTTATTATCAAAAAAGTACTAACTTCTACTTAGTGGAGACAGCCTAAGATTGTCATCTCTTCTCTCTTCTGTGAACTTTTTTATGAATTGTAATTGCATGTAACTATGTTACACCTGTATTTATAGGTCTATATGACCTACACCTGTACAATGTTTCTGCATTGTTGGCTGCCGCATCTGTGACTATGTATTGTATTGTATTAATGTCCAGGACCACTTCGAAAATGAGCTTGCTCAATGGTGTTTATGCCTGGTTAAATAAAGTTGATTGACTGATTGATTGATATATATTACATTATTTGCAAAACTGTGTTAATGCACCAGTTAGGGTTCAAGTTAATGCCACAAAAGTAGGGAAATGTGGCTTTAGGATTTCCAACCCTAACTCCCACCCCACCAAGCAGCAAAAGGACAAGGCCCCCCAAACAACTATAGCCAGCCATCATCAGGTAAGACAAACAATATACAACTGTTTCAAGATAACATAAATGCAGTTGCACTGATATGCTATCTTCATGGTTTTGTATCTGCATAATATACACTGCAAGACATATACAGTCACTTGTCAGTGCAAACAGAAATCCAGGACACTCAAATCACTACACAATTGCTGTGTTTAGAAGCACAGGCACCTGCAGACACAGATACAAATCCACAATTCCCAAATTGCAGAGCTCTTTTGTCTGCAGAAGTGCAGACCTATAAGGGACTAGCACCTCTATAGCCTCATGTACTCATGCACACTGTAAGACATACACTCACTCAATAGTCCTCCATGTCTGCAGCCACAGATGTAAGACATACACAATGACATCTGGCTGCAGAAGAATGGGAGCCACAAAATCCATAATGCCAAAATTGCTACAGTATTTCTGTCTGCCAGAAGTACAGGCACCTCAGGGGTCAGCATCTCTTCAGCCACAGGTGTAAGACATACACACAAATGTTTGGCTTTAGATAGGCAGGCCCCTGTTACAGAGACAGAAGTACTGTTGCAATGCAGATATCATGGTTTCAGCAGCAGATCTAGACATTGTTCAATAGGTAGCAGTTATCAGATATAAAAATTGCAACAGTACATCTGTCTTAAGAAGTGCAGGCCCCTCAGGGGGCTCCTCAGTAAGACATAAACACTGACTTCTGGGTGCAGAAATGAGGCCTGTATGGGGCCTGCTGCTACACAGATGGAAATATTTTTTTCAGTGTTGGTATCATGATTTCAGCAGCAGATCTAGAAATTGTTTAAGGGGGTAGCAGGTTTTCAGTTATACAGCTGCATATAGAAAACCAGGCAGTAGCGCATCATGCTATATAGTGAGGTACTTCATGCAGCATGCATGATTATTTTGATTACCTATGTATGGAAAGACACAAGCCCCATGGGGCCTTCTGTCTGCAGAACACACTGTACAACATACAAACACAGGTGTGGCCACATATACAAATCCTAAAAGGTAGCACATCAGTGCTTCTGAATTTGTGTCATCTGGAAACAGTTGTACAGTATGTTGTTTGTCTTACCTGATGATTGCTGTCTGTGGTTGTTTAAGTGGGCTTGTCCTTTTGCTGCTGGGTGGGGTGGGGCATTAAGGTTGGAAATCCAAAAGCCACATTTCCCTACTTTTGTGGCATTAACTTGAACCCTAACTGGTGCACTAATGCAGTTTTTCCAAAGAATTTCCTTTCTTTTTAAGACAATAGAATTGTATCCTCATTCATGGAGGTCCCTTTGGGACCTATGTGAATATATGCAGATGTGTAGGGCCCAAGGGAGGAAAGGCAAGACTCCATATGCCTATGGAAGTGCAGAATCATTGTGTACCCTGCAGTTTAATGCAGTGATGGATGTCAATAATTCATGAAGCTGTCAGGTGGGCTGCAGAAGCATAGGGCTTTATGTTCTCTGTTCTTCCATGTAGCTGCATATATAGATGCACAGGGGAAAGGGTCCATCTGTCAGGCAATGCACAGGGATTTCTGCCACACATAGGTGTAGATGTGCAGGTCCCTATACCAAGAGAAGACTTGTCTTCACTATATGCATAATCAAATTTCATGGTGAGAAACCAATATAAGTTGTAAGACCAAAAAGTAAAATGCACAATCAAGTTTCCAGTTGAGCAACCGATTTTTGTCACAAAACAAAAATCATGGTGTGCAATCAAATTTCATTCTGAGAAACTGATTTTCTGCTGTGAAATGAAAAATTCTGATGTGCAAATTTCATGCTGAGAAGCCAATGTTCTTCTGCAAAATGAAAAATTCTGATGTGAATCAAATTTCTTGCTGAGAAACCAATGTTTTGCTGCAAAACAAGAAATCAAGGTGTGCAATCAAATTTCAGTTTGAGACAATTTTTTCCTGCTATCTGAAAAATTCTGATGTGCAATCAAATTTCATGCTGAGAAACCAATTTTCTGCTGCAAAACAAAAAATCAAGTTGCATAATCAAATTTCATGCTGCAAAACAAATAATTATACTGTGCAATCAAAATGTGTTTGCAACAGACTTTTTTTGAATCACAATTAAAAAAATAGTCTCATAAGTAAAATTTAGTTTCACACCACCTTAACAGTGCAACACAAAAAAGCAAGTCACGATTCAAAAAACAGGAATGATTTTAACACGGCCAGGAGAAATATGTAGGAGATATTTATAACATGACTGAGTGAAACAAGCCTCATAATTTGAACCAACATGTTTTAATGAGGTAGATTTATGTTTTTTTTATTATTATGGCTGTTGTAATAAAAGTCTAAATTAATAGTTAATGAGATGTGAAACAAGATGACAGCTATCATGAAAACAAAAAATATTTTGTGCAGTGTATGAAATTAAATATGGCATTGTGACACCAAATTTTTGGTGTTGTATCAGAACGTTATCCCAAAAACCTTACAGAGCATGCTCAGAACAGAAAAACACAAAGCTTTAAATCCTTATAACCTTGGAACCATTTAATATTTTTTTCACAAAATCTTCAAAAGGCACTAGTTTGCTACAGCATGCTTCTACACTGAAAGTTTCAGGAACAAATACCATTCTGTGTAGGCTGTAGGTGAGAGCAAAAAAAATCCCATGTTAAGTACAGGAGAAAAAAATTAGACATCTACAGGAAAATGACATATACAGATCTCAGAAACCACACAAGCTGCCATCAGAAAACTTTCCACAGATCTAGATCTTGCCTACTAGGCAAAACAAACAAGATTTCACCTAATTTTATCAAATGCTACCAAAGCTATTAAGATGAAAAGTTAGGGATTTAACATTGAACGCCCTACTCAACCATAACTATAGAGTTTCTACTGCACTCCTATAATTCTTTAATGAATATGCAATGTGGACCCTGATGAAGTAGGCACTTTTACCCACAAAACTGTGGTTGTTATTATCACTTGCAATACATGACATTTTGGGTGAAAAATAGAGTGTGTCATTTTTGACAAAATATTTCAATGAGTAAGCCCATGCAGCACTCTAAAACATTCCTCCATCCACCAAACCTGTACCTATCTAAAACCTCTCTCCACCCAACTAACACTTACCTACAGTATATCCCACTTGTGACTCATCAGCCATATCTGTCCATTATCCCTCATCATCATTTCTAGTACTCTAATGGGTTTCCAGCCCAGACCCATCCATAAACAGTCCCTAGTGGTGCAGGTGATCCCCAACCCAAACCTTAGCCATAAACAGTCCCTTGTTTTACAGTGAATACGCTTCCCTAGCCCTGTTCACCAGCATGAATCTTGTGTCATTATTGGTCCTTTTCCAAACTTGGTTCTCAGCTACAGTATTCTATGCAGTGCACACAGCATTCTAACATCCTTACCACCGGGTTAAAAAAAATCCTTAAGCAGAGGTGGGGCAAAAATTCTGTTCTTGCTGCACCAGTTCCACCAAGACATATCGACAGGAAATTTGCCAATTAGCATTACAGTGATGGCACAATGCCCACAGTCATCATTGTACTGTATATAGAAAATAATGTTTTTTTGTGGGGGCTTTTGCCTCCCCACACCCTCCACGTGGAAGCTCTGCTCCTGCACCCACTGCATTTTTAGATTATCAGCTCCAACTTGGAGTTGTTTTGGGAGTGGGTGAAATTACCAGAGAAAGCAGTGTCAGAAATATCTTAGACCATTGCAGCAAACTGCCAATTTTATCGCTGTAATGGTTATTGTGGTATTTCTGTTGCTGTTTAAATGGTATACATGCTACACCAACAGTAGCTGGCATTATGAATTGCACAGTACGTAATCTGCATATAAACCTTTCCCTTCTGTGTGCCTTGGTGCTGAAGGACTATTAACTCCCTCTCTTGAACATACTGTAGTTCAGTGGGTTGCAGCAAGGGACTGGTGCTAAATCATACTGCAACAATTTACCATCAGACCCTTGTGACTGAGATTTGGGCACTGTAAGTGTTAATTAATATATACCTAAACCCTCCACACACTTTCCAAGACAACACATGAAATTCAGTGGTATAGATTTTTAGCTCAGGTAGGCACTGTAGAGTAGAAAGTGCACAGTTGTGAAAGTTTTCAGCATTTGAAAGTTCTATGTTGTGTTGGAACCTCTGTACTTAATTTTCCTTTGTGCAGTTGTTTACCATTTTTTCATCAACATGATTTATAATATGTTCAAATGCTCCATTCATGTGTTTCTTATGGTTGTAATAATTTCTTCTCATTTCATTTGTGTGCCAGAACAGTTAGCTTTGCCGCAAAGTACAGTTTAGTGAAATTCAACTTTTGCTGGCAGAATTGAAGTGAAAGTGTGCTTCTGCACAATGCTGTAAGATTTGCAAGAAAATTCCAAGAAATGTCACCAAAATTTAAACTTGTGTTATTGCTGTCTCTTTTTAAAATTACTTGCTCAAATTGCACAGATTTATTTATTACATGTGCATTCTTCTGCCTCTGCCTTATGAAATATGCGTTAAGTTTCAGATCTTTAGCATTAAAGGGGACCAAGTTATAAATAGCCAGACATTCTGTAATTTTGTAATTAGGTAAACTGCACAATTTGAAGCCTCTATAATGTTAGCACTAGAGAAGCAATGTCACAAATGTTTGTAGGTTCTTTGGTCCTAAAATGCAGGTTATGTGTGCCAACTTTCTAATCTCATGCTGAAAGGATGCCCAAGTTATAAGCAGCCAAAAATAGCAAAATAACAAAAGTAATTAAAGCTGGATTTCTTGAGCTCCTGTAAAAATTGTGATACTTTTGTGGAAGATATATCCACACACTTTGCCAAGCCATACACTTGTCTTGCCATGGAGGAGGATGGAAAAAGTTGAGTAGAGTTATAATAAGGGAGAATTCATAGTGGGGATCCAAAGTAAAAGTACAGTGGTGCCCAGCATTTGGAACCCTCATGTCAAACAGTTTCTTGAGTGAAAAACCATCAAGAATAGTCAAGGTCATCACACTACACTTGTTAACAACTAGAGCTTATAGACAAAATGGTTTGTAGAGGCATACATTCACAGATCTGAAAAAGGAATGGTTATTAGACGCCAAAACATCTGCACATTTTCACTGGTCACTGTTAGGCACACTTCCTGGTTCCTGAGAAGCAGCCCCTAGCCTAGGGAGGTCATTGAAAGGTTTCTCTGCCTGAAACTAAAAGCTCACCTGAAAATAGTGGAATAGGCAATTGAGCCATGAAAATTATTATGAAGTATACTGTGTTGCCAAGCAGTTGCCCTGATGGAAGTCATGTCTGTTGTAATTTTAAAGGGTGCAGAACACAGAAATAAACAACACTAGGTAAGCAGATTGAAATGTCTCCTGTTGTTGTTCTTCACAAGTACAAATAGACTGCTGTATCAGTTTCTTGGGATAACAACATTCACAGCATTATTTTTGTACAATGCCATCTGCTGACTATTTAACAGCCCTGCAGATTACAATGTATTTTTTTATCAGATGAAAACAGTGTCACCAGGTTTTTTATTTATTGATTAATTTGAAAATTGGTAGGAAAGTCACACTGAACATAGGGTTTTTTCCAGGTGTGAGCCAGGGAGGAAGGGAAAATGGGATGAAATATTACAGCAACACAACAACAATGAATGTGTACATAGTAAAATGAATATGAGAGTAAAAACAACAAGAATAAAATTGCAGTGAATCTGGGACAAAATACAAGGAGGGAAAAATGAGCAGCATAAGTGGGCAATATAAAATGACAACAGTGCAGGAGAATTCTGGGGGTAACATGACTCATGACTAGCTGTGACTGAAGCCATTGTGACAGAAGTATATGAATATCTTTTAGTCGTATTGGACATGATGCTGGGTATATGTGCATGCAACATTATTAAAACTCTGCAATTCATAGAGTTTGCCACAAATTGCATCAATTTATGTAGTAAAATTCAAGCAAATTTTATTACATGACTTGGTGCAATTCACACTTCACAGTGAATATTACTATGTGAACTGATGCCCTTGGCATTAAAGATTCACTACAAAGTGACACATTGCATCAATTTGTTTAGGAAAATTCACACAACTGTGGTGAATTGCAAAGTGTACAATACACAAATACTCCTTGTAGTGGGTGACATGCAAATTCAGAGCAGATCACCCACAGATTTAAAACTCACAACAGGGCTAGGTGGGTACTCCTGTAGCAGGAGTACTGGACAAGCATTGCAGGACGATGATGCTAGTGTAGCTATAGTAATTTGCCTGCCTGCAGTTCAAGTCAAAAAAATGTGTTCCATATCCAAGGCAAGACGGACTACAGTTCTCTCAAGAGGAAGGGGGTACAGTCATGCCAATGGAAAGGGCAGTCAGGGGGATTTAAACTAAAAGATAGGTGACTCATGTAGTGCAGGGCCACCAGGGCAGGAGTTAGATGCATAGTTCAATAAAAGAAGGGCAGTAGAGCTGCTTAGCTAGATAGAACTGGAGCAGGGAAAGAAAGGGAAAGAGAGAGAGAGGTGAAGTGCCTCCTTGTTGCTTCAGCTTGGAGGGATGGAAAGTGGATCCAGAAGATTGCTAGAGCATCAGGAGACAGGAGGAAGCTAGATGTTATTCTCCACCGGGGACAAAAGACCTGGAAAGGGGCAAAGTAGAAGTAGTGAAGGGAAATTTCAGGGAGCTGGGGAGGGGCCTCAAGCAAGTGGCCCATATGGTGGCTTTTGCTGAAGTGTTACCTGTATTCATCTAGGGAGGTGAAAAGACACTCTGTATCTGGGGTTTTAACAAATGATTGAAGGCATGGCACATAGAGAAGGGTTTCAGACACAGTGGGTGCTGGGGGCCAAAGTGAGAGAATATGGGCCTCTATTGGAGAGACAGCCTGCATTTTTCCGAGAGGAGGACCACTGTACTTAGAGGGAGGTCTAAATGCTACTTGGATGAACATTTAAACTTGCCAGTGGGGGCTGCAAAACAAAGGGAGGCAAGAATTTCCCCCCGATGATGAAGTAGCAGGGAAGGAGCGCAAAGGGAGGTAAGCTCCCACAGGACAGGGACACAAGAAGACAGGGGTGGGGAAAAAGCAGAGGACAAGGGGGTGTAAATCATGAAAGTAAGAAGAAAGCAGTAAAAAAGATAGGTGAAGCAGAAGGTAACAGGGTAAGGGGGTGAGGAGAGATTCAGTGAACAGCACAAGGCTGAGCAGGAAAGCAGGCACGGAAGCAATAAGCTATGGAGAGCAATGTGTGCCAATGCAAGGAGTCTGTGAAATAAAATTCTGTCCCTGAAGGCCATCATGGAAGAGGCTAGCCTGGATTTGGTGGCCATAACAGAGTCATGTGCACTGAAAGCCATAACTGGGACATGGCCATACCGGGCTACTATCTATTCAGAAGAGACAGGAAAAGGATAAGGGAGGAGAGGTTGCACTATATGTGAGGAAGGGAATCAAAGCCATGGAAATAAAGGGGTACCAGGAGGAAAAAGTAAGGCTGAAGGTACTGTGGGTCATCCTGGAGCTAGGCACTGGGGCCAATATCCATACAGGGGGTGGCATGCAGACCTCTAGCACAGAAAGAGGAGTTAGATAAGGCACTTGGGGATGTCATTATCTAAATAGCAAGTAAGAGAGAGGCGCTGTAACTTGGGAAATTTAACCTGCCAGATGTGGCTTGGAGCCTTCAATGTGCAGCTTCAGCAAAGTGTAGGACAATCCTTGACTACATACATGAGGCTTTTCTCAGGCAGCTAGTCAAAGAGCCCACTTGGGATTGAAAAGTTCTGGACTTGGTGCTTATAAACTAGCATGGCATTGTGGATGTCACAGTGGCATTCCCCTAGGTAACAGTGACCACAGTACAGTGTGGTTTAACATTAATTCAGAACAGAGGCAAGCCACAGAAGGGTGAAGTTCCTGGACTTTAGGAGGGTGGATTTTACAGAAATAGGAGCCTGCCTCAGAAATTGCCTAGTGGGGGAAGGGGCTTGCCAGGGAAGGTTAGAGGCACAGTCAGGAAAAATAAGGGTATGCATAATTAAGGCAACCAACCTCTGCATGAAGGATGTGAGTAGAAGTAGAAGGAAAAAGAGGCCATTATGGTTCTATAGGGAAGTGGTTAAGGTAGTGAATGAAAAAAGGGTGGCATTCAGGATGTATCAGGAAATGCAAGGGGAGGAAGACAGAGTGATATACCAAGTAAAACAGAGGGAAGAAGCAAAGGCAGTGAGGGGACGACATGTGCAGACAAAAAGAAAGGATGGTCAAAGTGGTAGCTTAAAGAAGTATGACTTTCTTCAGGTGTATAAATGAGAAGAAAAAAGCAAGTGGAGGTATAGAGATAATAAGGAGGTTGGCAGGGGGATACTGTGCAGAAGAGGACCAAAAAAAAGCAGACATCCTGAACAAATACTTCTGCTTAGTCTTTACTGTGGAGGGGGGACATGGACCACCATGAAGCAGTAGGAACAAAGGGGGGGGACACAAGCCCATTTTCTGAAGAAAGAGTCATGAAGGGGCTTGCAGCTCTGGAAGTGGAGAAAACTATGGGACCAGATGGGATACATTAAGGTTACTAAAGGAACTCAGTAAGGTGCTTACTATCCCACTGCTGGCCTTATTCAACAGCTCGCTGGAAATAGGCATAGTTCTAGAGGACTGGAGGAGATCTGACATGGTTCATCTCCATATGAGCAGAAGCAGGGAGGAGGCTTGCAATTATAGACCAGTCAATCTCACATCAGTGGAGGTAAAGTTAATGGAAACCCTGTTAAAAGAAAAGTTGGTACAGTATCTTGAATCCAGTGAGCTACAAGACTAAAAGAAGCATGGATTCATGGTGGGGGTGGGGTGAGGGGTGGAGGTCATGCCAGATGAATCTGATTAATTTCTTCAACTGGCTGACAAGGTAAGGGACAGCAGAGGACATTGCCTATCTGGATTTTAACAAGGCTATCAACACTGTGTGGCACAGGACACTGATAAAGAAACTGAGTTTCCAAAAAGTGGAACTCAAAGTGGTGAATTAGGTAAAGAACTGGTTAAGGGATAGGTGACAGTGAGTCATGGTTAATGGAACTTACTTTAATGAGGGGAGAGTGGCTAGTATGGTACCGCAGGTCTCGGTACTGGGACCGGTCTTCTTTAATGTCTGCATAAGTGAAACTGTGGAAGAACTGAACAGGAAGGTGTGTCCTTTTATAGATGACACCAACATCTGTAATAAGGTAGACACTCAGGAAGGGGTAGAGAGAATGTGTAGGGACCATGGGAAATGTGGTACAGTGCAGGGACGTACCTGGTTGAGCAGTGCCTTGACTGAAACAGGTGAATTCAGAACAGAAAAAACAGCAGACACCTGCAACCATGTTGACTCTCTCAGAGCTACAATACTTCCACTTTGTATACAACCTGCATTTCTTGTCAATAATGAAGACAGCTCATATCTGATATTGATCCATAAAGTTCTTCATTTTGTTGTGCAAAAAGTGCAGGAAAAAAGATCCAGCTGGAGCTTAAGACGATGCTCACACTTACAGGTATGCAGACATCCACCCTTCACTCACATGATACACGTCACCTGGCATGTTTCACTCAACCTGAACTTTTTCAAAGACTGACATGGAAGTGCTAAGCGTCACCTTTTTTTTTAATTTGTACTTTTTGCGCCCTCCCCTCCTATCTCTGCCGATCATCCGCCCGGTCACGGACCCCTCGGCTGTGGCATCCCCACATGAGCCATACTCCTGGGACCCTCTGGATTACCCCCCAGGGCAGAGACATGGCACCCATCCCCTTTGGGTGCCACGAACAATGGGATAGGGCAGAAGTCGGCCTGGGGAGCCAATAGCAGCCCGAGGGGCGGGCATCATTTAGGCGGCGAGAGGTGGGCTGAGATTTTCTCTCCTTAGAGGGGTGGGAACGTGCAATGCCACCAGCATCCATCCCACCCCTTGGAAACCTTGCTGTCCCATATGCTGAGGTACTCCTGGCCTCCACCAGGTGTCCCCATGCATCGGCGGCATCCCGCGCCCTCCCCCCGGAGAAGGAGAGCAGTCGTGGGACGCTCGATCCTTCTCCCCCCGGCCGGCCCTCTGACGATCTGAGCTCGTTTCCGAATCCAGGTCGCCGGCGTCGCAAGCGGAAATACAACCGCTGCGCCAGCAGGCTGGCAAGCATCACCTTTTATATAGACAACCATTAAAAACATAGCTCCACCTTACAGTAAACTTGAACATGACTGACAGAAAGAGAGATAACTGCAAATCGTGAGCACAGTAACAATTTTATGCAAGGATGTCTTATATAACTTAATCTTTACAGAGACAAACTGGGTGCTGGTACTGGGACTGGTCTTCTTTAATGTCTTCATAAGTAAAACTGTGGAAGAACTGGAAGGGAAGGTGTGTCCTTTTGCAGATGATACCAACATCTGTAATAGGGTGGACATTGAGGAAGGGGTAGAGAGAATACTGCCACTTTGTGTACAACCTGCATTTCTTGCTAATAAGGAAGAAAGCTCATACCTAATATTGATCCATAAAGTGCTTCATATTGTTGTTGCACAAAAAGTGCTGGAACAAATGAAGATCCAACTGGAGCTTAAGACAATGCTGATATACTGTATGCAGGTATGCAGAGATCCACCCTCCACTAACCTGATACACGTCACCTGGCGCATTTCACTCAACCTGAGCTTTTTTGAAGACTGGCGTGGAAGTGCTAAGCACCACCTTTTATACAGATAACCATTTATTTTATTTTTTTTAGTTTTTGTTGACCAGGTAAGTGCACTAGACAAATCCTGCCTATTTTCAGGCACGACCCGGGGGAGGGGGATACAGATTAATGCCAACTGACCTTGAACCGGATTAAGCTGTTGGTGGTATTTTTAGTGAAGGAGGGAAATTTGGCCAGGACACTGGGGAAATTCCCCTACTCTGACAGAGGGGAATACTCTGTCCAAGATGGCGGATGCTCTGGTGACCACGGCAGAGCTAGCTGGTGAGGCAGGAGACTTGGTCTCTGCTCCTGTCTCTGATTTACTAGAGACCATTTCAGACAGAATTGTGTATGAACATGTACTTACTGTGACTGAAGCTGCTCCCATGGCTTGTACTGTTCTTCCTCCTGCTCGATGCAGTAGCCCTGACGGAGATCGTAGAGATGCCTCTGTAGTTGTGTCCAGCGAATTGGAGGTGCTGCAGCCTGCTGTGCACAGTGGACTGGTGGAGGTAGTGAATGCTACACGCTTGGTGGACGACGGAGAAGACTTGTCTGTGCAGATGTCGCAACAAGATGTGACACCTTTTGCGAAGGCAGCCATGGAGGGGGATCGTCCCCTGGCAGTTCCTGGATCCCATCCTACTTTTGGACCTTCTGTTGACCCACTGTTGCCCCGAACTGAGTCAATGTCTTTTTATTCATCATATGCATCGCACACCCACAGCAGAGGGTGCACAGCTTGGGGATTGCATCGAGGATTCCTCACCTACTATGTTGAAACTGGCAGCCTGATGTCCTTTTCTGAAATATTGCCCCAACCTAAGCCTGTGTGGTCCGTGGAGCAGGCTTTGCAAGGGGCAGGCTGGATACAGGACCCCAGGAAGGGACAGTGGATCTCTGGTCCGTCCCCTATTCAGTCCCCTAAACCTGAAGACTTCCTGGAGGAACAACCGAAGGGACTGCAATTGAATGACTCTCCTGACCCCTTGAGTTTGCCAGGGGAATTGTCACTCACCCAAAACCCTGTATTATCTCTCCTACAGGATACGACCTCTAAGGCATCTCCTATGATGGAATCCATGGATTTTACAGCTGCGGACCCTGATCTACCTCTCCCTGATCAGGGAAAGACTCCACGTTCCTTTTCTTCCCTCTTTAAGGCACCTGTTGTAGCTGCTAAGTGACATAATGCTGTCCGTCTTATTTATAGAGGTGGACTTTCTGACCCCCCGGATCGTGTCTTTGTGGCTAGATCCCTGATAAAAGACTCTTTAAAATCTTTTGCTCATGAGATATATGCCTTGATACATGTGTCTGGAGAATCTTCCTTTGATGTCAGTTTTCAGACATCTCGTGGACTTGAACGATTTTGGTCTAGATACCATGCTTTGAAGAATACCCCCTTATGGACCCCCTTTTAGGCCATCCCCCTGTCAAAGCCTGCCTTTAAATTTATTACGGTTATGTTCCGTAATGAAGGTGTTGATGTATCTGATGTGAAGTACTGGCTGAAACAGCGCTGCACAGTACAGGGTCAGCCTGAAGCCATTCTAGACACTGAAAATATTTGGACTGGGGGTTGGAGGTTTCGGGTGCTGCTACACACAAATGACTCAGGTCCTGTGCACCTGCCCAATTCATTTTTCTTAGGACGAGACAGGGGAGTTTTGTTTTATCCTGGCCAACCCAAGGCCTGTTATAGATGTGGGGATCCCTCACATCTCAGTAGTGTCTGTGATAAGATTAAATGTAATAATTGTGGTGAAATGGGTCATATGGGGGTTCACTGTCGGAATGCTAGTAAATGTAACTTGTGTGACTAATTAGGCATCTATTCCAGACTTGTCGCTGGGCTGCACATGCTCAGGAAGACCATGATGGTGGGGCTGATCAAAGCTTTGTGATCACACAAGCACAAAAAGCATGTTCGTGCATCTGTGGCTAAGCACCCTCTGTGCAGGAGATTCAGCGGTGCAGCCTTCTGCTAGCACCCCAGAACCCTGTTCCTCAACCTGACAAGATGGTACCACCCTTATCGGTACCTGAACCCCCGAATGGAGAAAATCAGGCCTGTTGCTTCTGTGTGGACTCTGTCCCAGGTCCTAGTAAAATGCTACCTCCCCGTGAACCTACTGCAGGTACTCACCATAGGTCTCTGAAAACTGCTTCTCGGCCTTAACCGCTTCCTATGGCATCATTGTTGCCTGCTCCCATACCCCTGTTGAATCCTTTTAAATTGCTACAGCCGACTTCAGACGACGCAGGTGGTGAGTTTGACTCATCCTCGGTGGCGTCCTCCCTCCCTGATGGTCCTGCTGACACTGGACCTCCAGTGGGCATTGGACTTTCACAGAAACGTAAGGGCAAAGTTAGACTGAAAGGGAAGAATATAGTTGGGAAGTGGAAACTGTGATGTTTTATACTTTCCTGTTGTCTACATGGCGCAGTTTACTTGTTACACTATTAACGTTAATAGTATGAAACGTGTTCCTAAGAGACGGTTAGTTTTTCCTTTTTTAAGACTTTTACCATTGGGTATTTTCTTATTGCAGGATACCAGACTCCATACGACTCAAGAGATCAGACAAGTGAAAAATGATTGGCTCTTAGGCCCTCATTCTGGTCCATAGGTCACGACCCTGTTCAGGCCTTGGCATTTTGATAAATATGCCTGACTTTCGTCTTTGAAACTATTTGATTTGGTACCGGTAGGACTCTGGTTTGGACTTCACCATAGGTAATTGCCCTTATCGAGTTATCAATATTTATATCTACAACTTAAATCAGCTTGCATAGCCCTTTTTACTGAGATCCGCCCTTACTTTCACATTTCATTCCAAGTTTTATTTTCTGGTGACTTCAACTGTGGCTTGAGTCTTCGGGATAAAAGTTCCTTTGCCACTACTAAAAAACTGTACTGCGACTCACAGGAACTGAGCAAGCTAATACATACTGCCCATTTAGTTGATGCTTATTTTCCTTTTCTGCAACAACATACCCCTACTTTTCATAAAGGTAAATTGGCTACCCTCATTGATTTTGTTTTCTTGTCCTGTACTTTACCAATTGTTTCAGCTATGGTGCAGGCAGTGGCCTTTTCGGATCATAGCTTGCTTTCTGTTGGTGTGGGTACTGCAAATCCTCATTCAAAAGGGCCAGGGTTGTGGAAATTTAACACCTCCCTATTGCAGGATAAGGTGTTTTTGTCGACCCTTCGGTCCTTCCTTTTTGCACGCAAATCTGTGTTTCTCTGTTATGAAGACCCGATACAGTAGTGGTTTGATACAAAACATGTGTTGATATCATTCCTGAAATGGTATAGTCGTGCGAAAAGTAGGAGCCAATATTTGGACTATTTACAAAGAAGAGCGCATCTTCAATCGCTTCTTTCTTTATCATGTACCACGGGTCATGACCTTTCCTCTCAAATTCAATTGACGCGGGCGGCTATGTTGCACTTCCAATCTCAACAATCACGGCAATTGTACCACCAACATAAATTTCAGGTTACTGGACCACGGGAGATAATTTGTCCCTTTGAGTCTAACTCTCGTCGGACTGCTCAAAAGACGATATTATGTCTTACAGATTCCACGGGGACTATATGCTCTACTCAAACAGAGATTCAGCAGATAGTTGCTAACTACATGACTGCTTTGTTTTCCCCTTTCCTGCTGATCTACCTGACCCTGCTGCCTGTCACGAATTTAGAGATCCTCCCCTTCTACAATGGCAGTGGAGATGGCGTGCCAACCCATTACGACCTTGGAGTTGTTAACGACTATGTCCTCTGTGCCGTTACATAAAACTCCTGGCCCAGATGGTCTTCCGGCAGCTCTCTATAAGGTTCTGGGTGACCACTTACTTATTGAACTTACCTCTGTCTTTAATTCTTTGTTGAACAGTGAGTCTGTCCCTTTAGAATTTACGACTGGTGTTTGATTATATCTATAAACAGAAGGGGGAAGCCCACTCTCTTGAGAATTGGCGCCCTCTTTGTATGCTAAACACCGACTTTAAGATATTGATGAAGATAATAGCAAAACGTTTAACAGGTATTGCAGAAACTGTTCTGCATCCTGCTCAATCTTGTTCTGTCCCCAACAGGAACATCTCGGATCATTTGATTCTGATCCGTGAATTGTTCTCTCACGGGTACTCAGCTTCGACTTCTGGATTTGTAGTATCTGTGGATCACGGCAGCATTTGATTCGGTGAATCATGATTTTTTATGGCAAGCACTCAGTTTTTTGCATATACCGGCTATCATTATCCAATGGTTACGTAATTTTTATAGGACAGCTACGGTCATGCCAGTAGTGAATGGTTGGGTGGGACCTCTGATACCTGTTTGAAGGGGAATCCAACAGGGGTGTCCCATGAGTCCATTACTATATGTACTGTTTTTGGACATTTTGCTCCGCCGTGATAATATGCTTCCACAGATACATGCTGTATCGTGTCCTACAACAACAGCACCTTACAAAGCCATTGCATATGCAGATGATATCTGCTTTTTGGTGGCAGACGAGGATTCAGTGATAGCCTCCTTGCAGGAATGTTCCTTATTTGGGACATATTAGGAGCTACTCTGAATTTTGAGAAAGTGTTGGTATACAGCTGGGATCTGCTATTGCAGATTGGAACATCGGACCATTGCAGATTGTAGATGGCCCTGTTCATATTTTAGGGATTTATTTTGGTACTCGAGCCGATGACGTTTATAATTGGACTTCTAAACTACAACAAGGTCGCATAAAGGTAGCCTCATGGAACAGAGTCAGATTGGGAAAAAAAAGAGTCTATTTAATTAAGACATATTTACTTTCCTCTTTCTCTGTGTTAGCTATATCTTTCCTATTCAAAACAATTGGAAGCGGCGATTCTTAGCCTTTTTTCCAGGTATTATGGGGAGCAGGTTGAACCCAATAAAACGGGATGTCACCTATCTCCCTCTCACGGACGGTGGTGTTGGCATGACTAACCCCCTTTTGTTTTTCTCCAGTATTTTTTTCATAGCGAACATTAGACCGCTTTTGATTAACTCGCAGAAAGGATGGGAAGCGTGGTTCTATGATTCTTGTAAAATATGGTTCCACCAATGGGAACACGATTCCCTGCGTACTCTGCGTGCCTCAGGAAACACGCCACCTTATGTGAGGTATACGTTTCTACGTCTGAAGCAATGGCGGGTGACCCCACAAATGCTTCTCACTAATGCGCACAAATCCCTGTATAGATTGCTTCTTTCCTCTGTGTGTGCAGTTCAGTCCCCTTTTTTTAAATGTCCTGCCCAATATTGTCCCTCTCTGCTTATTTTGTTGCGTTGTGTGCGAATCCCAATACATATGTGGGACTTCCATTGGTTATCCTGCCATGAGAGAATTAATGTTAAATCAAACCATAAATATACACAGCTACAAGACAGGCTGTGTTCTAGGCCCTCTTGTATTGATGAATTGGAAACTATTTCTCATTTATTTTTTGATTGCCCCTTTATACAACGTTGGTGGACCTTTCTAGCCCAAAAATGGGGTATGCCATTGCTTCAATTTGTCTCTTACCCAATGGTCATATATGGAGCATTCCCCCCTCAATGGTCTCTGTGGAACACTGATACTTTAAATCTTATTTTTGTTGTAATTAAATGGCATATTTGGATGGCAAGATGCCAGTTCACCCTGCAGCAGAAAATTTGTACATATATAGAAATTGAACAAAAGATTGTTCGGGATTTGAAAACTGTTTATGCAAGTGAACTTGTGTCTCTTTCCAGGCCTGGTCTGTTTGCCCTTTGGAAAGCCCTACCTTGGATTACAGACTCGGATTCACCGGTGACTTGAAGGACTTTTGTTCTCTCAGTATCATTTCCTTAGTTTTCTTTCTTTGTTTTCTTCCATACCTTTTGATATGAACTCTGTTGTATACTGTCTTGATGTTACCTGTTTTTTTCTTATTGTGTTTTCTTTATAGTATATTGCCTGATTTCTTGTTTCAATAAAACTTTCCCCTACTCTTTTTGATGAGTACCATAGGATCTTTAACATCCACCTGAACTACCACCAATCCAGGCAGATGGGACCTCGGTTTAACATCTCATCCGAAAGACTATTTAGAACATAGCTCTACCTTATAGTAAACATGAATATGACTGGCAAAAAGAGTGGTAACTGTGCAAAGTGTGAGCACAATAAGTAACTATTATATGCAAGGAAAAGTCTTATATAACTTAATCTTTACAGAGACAAGCGGGGTGCTGGTCACCCTCCCTTTCTTAGAGTGAACTCCATTTACCACTACCCTCTGTCACATATCCTTTAACCAAATTTTTACCCAGTTTACCACCTTTGGACCCTCTTCTAAACTACCCAGCATGCTTACTAGTCTCCTATGTAGAATTGTGTGGAAAGTTTTACTGAAATCAAGGTAGGCCACATCCACCGCTTCACCTTGATCTAGTTCCTTGGTCACCCGGTAAAAATAATCTGTCAGATTCTTTTGACATGACCTCCCCTCTGTGACACTATGCTGCCTCAGATCTTGTAACCCACTGGATTCAAGTTATTCCACAATCCTTTCCATCAGCAGTGACTCTATTTACTTTCCCACCATTAATTTTCATTTCATTTCATTTATTAGTTTTACTGGGAAAGTGGATTGAGTCCGAAGACCCTTTTTCAACCATGCCTGGGGAAGGGAAATACAAAAGGATACAAACATAATAACAAACACGGTTTCCAACATTTGATCATAACTAAAAATTAAAATAATAAACTTCATTCATTCAATAATAAAATCATACAATATATACAATAACACATTTAAGTGATTACACCATTAACTACAGATAACATCAAGTAGTCCCAGCACATTTACAGCTGGAGACACCATCCAGATGATACTCCAGTGGTGTTTTTAAAAACACCTCTTTTATCTTGTATATCCAATTTAAGTTGAGGCAGTTTATTTCTCAATTTTGGGCCATAATTAATTAAAGAACACTCAGCAATTTTAGTACTCATTCTTTGTTCTATGAATCATTTAGTTGATGATTCTCTAAGTGTTCTTGCAGGAGTAGTACCCTATAAATATATTGACAGAGCAGAGGGAGTTTGTGTATGCAATACTTTTTGTAAGAACAGGTAAGCTGTTTTCGTAATTCTCTCATTTGGGAGTAGGGCCCCAAAGGTGAGATATAGATTACAGTGATGTTCCCTTTATTCAGAGCATCCATCTGCAAATCTAACAATATTGTTAAAAGTTACTATATATTTATGATACAAAATATCAGGGGTATTCACTAACAAAACACTACTATATTCTAATTCTGGCAATAGTACCTGATGCACTATTGCCCGTTTTGCCTGCACTGTTAAACAATTAATATTTCTATATACATAGCCCAATTTATTATTTACTTTTTGTGTTACTTTTAGTACATGTTAACTTAAAGTCAATCCACTATCCAAATTTACCCCTAAGTAATTTAATACTCCCACTTGTTCTAACTTAACACCATTCTCTCCAGTTATACACAAAGAGTTACCTTCTAATCTACGTTTGTGACCAAATAACATTGTAACTGCCTTTCTCTCATTTAACAGAAGTTTATTTTTCATAAACCATTTTTGTAAACCATTATATAAGTGCTGAAGTTTAGATTCCAGGTCCACCCCCATTCTAGCTCCACAGTAAATTACTGTGTCATCTGCATACATAATAACCAATGCATTGGTACAAACATCTGGAAAATTGTTTATGAAAACAGTGAACTGGAGTGGACCTAGGACTGAACCTTGTGGAACCCTAGTTTGAACAAGTCTCAGAGTAGATATCTCAGAACCAATCTTTACTTGTTGTTTTCTATCCTGCAGATAGTGTTCAAACCATTGGATGGCATATTCTCCTACCCCCAGATACTTTAACTTAGATTCCAAAATAGGGTAGTCCACCAGATCGAAGGCCTTGGTCAGGTTAACAAAAATCTCTCCTGTTAATAAGCCTTTATCCATATTGTTATAGATTTCACTAGTTATCCTGACCAAGGCCATCGTCATGCTGTACCCCCTTCTGAACCCATACTGATTTTCATTCAATAGTTGATTTTTCTCCAAATTGTCTGTTAGTTGTTTGGGTACTACTTTTTCAAGTAGCTTTGCTAACACTAGCATCACAGAAACTGGTCTCTAGTTTGTAATCTTATACTGATCCCTTGATTTGAAAATGGGTGAAATTATAGCCGTTTTCCATAAATCTGTAATCTTATTAGTACAAAGTGAGAGGTTAAATAAATAACTGGTTTGGTTAATGGTCTAGCAGCCACCTTCAATATCCTTAGAGGTATTTCATCAACCCCTGGTCCTTAATTTCGATTCAAGGTGGCTAGTAGATCAGAAACCTCCTTTACATGTATTTTCATAAAATCAAATGTTTGATAATTAACAATTTTGGTCAGTAGTGATGAATGATTATCATTCAATTCAACATTTTGATAACCTACATCAATTTGTTTCTTATATTGACTCATATCCGTAAAAATTTCATTAAAACCATTTGCTACCATGTAATCAGTATCCAGTGTTGTGTTACCAATGTTAATTTTTTCAATCTTACTTTTATACTTAGTAGTGTACAAATCCTTATAGAAATCCCAGAAGTTTTTTAGTTGCTCCTCTTTCAAAACATTTTGCTTAGTCCTTTTTATTTCTGTTTTGCACAATGTTCTACTATGTTGATAATTATCCAGATCAAATTGGGATCCAGTTTTCTTATATTGTTTCCACAAGGCCTGTCTTACCTTAAATAAGTCTAATAACATTTTGTGATAACCACAACAAGTGTTTAGTTTTTACCTGTAATTTCTTTTTAGGAGTTAATTTGTTATCTATGTTTAGGAGTTATACAGTAAAGTAACTTGTAGCTTCATTTATGTTAGTTGGACAAAATAACGGGGACCAATCAATTTTACATACTTCTGTAAGAATTATATCTTCTGTTAAGTTTTTATAAGATCGCGTTTCTTTAATTTGAATTCCCTTTGGTGGATTTTTTATCTTTTTTCTGATTAAAAATATTGGACAATGATCAGAAATGGTATCACTTAGGATACCTGAAGCTTTTACATAATCTTGCCTAGTTACCAAAATTCAATCAAATAATATTCCACCAGTCACTGTTTTATAATTATTTCTAGTATATGATTTTATGATACCCTTTAGCTACAATAGTATTCCTTCTTTTATCAGTTTGTTTTAGTTTTGTCCAATCCAAATTAAAATCTCCTAATACAATATGCTATTTATTTTGATTTCAGATACATATTTCTTCTAGTACACTAATATCTTTATTGGCAGATTCTGGGGGTATGCATGCATACGTGAGAAAAATGTGCATACCTAGTCCACCACCTGTCGTCCATTTTATTGTTAAATAGTCAACAGAGTTAAAATGACCCTCTGTGACTAATTCAGAAGCAAAATAATCTCTAATGTACACCAATACTTTTCATACAGGTTTCCAACTCTGTGGAACTACCTCCCAAGGCACATTCAATTTGCCCCCTCCCCTTGGGTTTTCAATTACCTCATAAAATAACATTTTCACTCCCCCTGCACCTGTTCTTAATCCCTTGCCTCTACCACCCCTACTGTTCCTACCCTGCTGTCTTCCACTGGTGCATCATGCTATAGGCATATAAGCATATATTAACCACTACCAAAACAATTTCTGTATTCCTTTTTTTTTTTGCACCGTGTAACTAGTATTGTGTACTAGGTTTCTACAATTGCTGCTACTCTGTTGCTCTATTCTTAAGTTGTGTAAAATGTGCATCCACATTATTGTAAATTTCCTGTATTTTGTATTTGTATTTTACTTATTTTGTTTACTTATACTGTATTTATTTTGTGCTGTTGAGCATCTGTATTGTGTATTCTCAATCCTCTAACAATGCTTTATTCACTATGATTGTCTGTACTCCTATTTCTGTTCTCCTTCCCCCCAAGATGCATCTGGGAATGAGCTTCTGTGCAGTATGTTCTTCCTGATAAAACTTTAAATAAATAAATAAATACATACATACATAAATACCACACCACCTCTCCATTTGCACCTATCTGATCTATATATTGTTTAGCCATCCATGTCTATAGTATCATTTTTGATGGATTTCTTTAACCATGTTTCACATAAAGCTAATATATCAATTTGTTCATGATCCACCCACAATTTCAATTCATCATAATGTGCAATTAAACTCCTTAAAAGCAATTGCTCTTAACACATCTCAGATGACCCGGTGCAAATGAGATGTGCTGAACACCAACAGTGGTATTCACAGAAAATGCCCCCAGCACATTCCTTCTGTGAATACCAGAGGTGCGCCCAGCCTGGGATGAATTGGCACAATCCCCTGGTTGGGCTGGGAATCCAAAAGGGCAGTGCATTGCATGATGTGCTGTGCCCAAAGTTGCCATTCAGAGCCAGCAATATCAAATGGGGCCATTAGGTATGCAAGGTGCAATGGAGCCATTTGCATGTCATGATGGCACCATTTGCATGCCCTGTGCAGAGATGCACCCGGCCAAATGTACCGGGCATCCTGCAAGGGCAGTGGTAAACATGCATAGCCCCAAGTAGACATAGGCAATCCCCTTCCCTTCCATGGCCCAACCGCATCCCGTGGACTGACCAGGATGTATCCCTGGTTTCCAGTGCCCCCCCCACCCACATCCCTGGTTACATGCCACTCACTGTGGCAGAACTCCCGTAGTTAATGCAGCTCTCTGCGGCAGTACAGTAGTACAATCAGAGCCCCCTTCCCTACCTGACTCCCCATTTGAATGCTGCTCTCTGTGGTGGTACAGTAGTCTAATCAGAACCCTGCCTTTTGGCCTGACTCCCCATTTATAGTCCACTCTCTGCATCAGTAGGAATGTTAGAACACAACCACCCTCCCACACCGACTCCATCGTAATGCAGACTGTACTCCTCAAGACCCACGGTAGCCCAACAGCCCCCACCCACCCACCCACTCAGGCACCCCAAACCAACCCACCCTCTCCTCCCATCCCAGCATGGTCCCACTGTCAGCGGGCAGCTCAACCCACCCACATACCGCCACAGCTGCCCGCTGACAGAGCTGCCTGAGAATTACAGCTACTGTACACCCCGAAGCCCATTGGTGGATCCTGTCAACTAATGGGCTTGCAGTGTGTACTGTACTCTGTCATGCTTATTGTAGACTTATGTTTTGAGGTGAATCTCCAGACTTGCTCCAGGGATGCACCTCCACTTTGGGTTGTGAATGGGGCTGTGCACGATATGCATGGGCATGCCCCCTGCACAAGCCTTTCAGGTGTGCCACATATCATTATGGGTGGTGTGCAGCACATCTGGTATGCTTCAGCTCATCGGTGATGCACCGGCGGATCAGTCCCCTTCCAGAATCATGTCAGTGTGCAAGTCAGGGATGCACCAGTGCATCTCATATGTGCTGGGCACATCCCTTTTGTGAATCCTGCCCCTTGTGTTTAGATGGATAATCTTTACACCTTTTAAACAAGGTAATTCAGAGGTGAGTGTTGGTGGTGCAGACCCTGGATTTCGTTCCACATCCCCCTTGCAAAAGTAATAACATTTGAACAAATGGATAGTTAACTTTCCACAATTTAACTAACAATTTAAGATATTTTACATCCAAAGTGCTAACTTTGGCCTTTGTAATGTTATACACATTTTTAAAAACAAGTTAGACAAAAGTAATCCCACAGTGACATAATGTCAGATTAGTTGCAAATGTATTTTTTGTATGCTTGAAGGATATTGACACATTAATCTGTGTGTGTTCACCATCTCTATCCTTATATAAAACTCTCTGACTTAAGAAAACTATTACATAGATACAGAGATACATAGACAGTGTCGGCAGATAAGGGCCTATGGCCCACCCAGTCTGCCCATTTGAGCTTGTAAGTTCAGTTTATGTTTTCCTAGAAGTCTGTTGCCCCTTACCCCTGAACTCCAGAATTCCTTTACGTCTATCCCATGCATTCTTAAATCCCATGATTGTTTCAGCCCCCACCACTTCCTCTGGCAGGGTGTTCCTCTTGTCCACCACCCATTCTGTGAAGAAATTCTTCCTCATGTTTCCTCTGAATCGTCCTCCCTCCAACTTCATCCCATGCCCTCTAGTCCTGGAACATCTTTTTGCTTAAAAATAGTGTATTCCTGCACCCTGTTCCTCCCTATAAGATACTTGTATGTCTCTATCATGTCCCCTCTCTCCCTCCTGTCCTCCAAGGAGTACATATTCAATTCCTTCAACCTGTCCTCATAGGACTTGTGATGCAATCCATGTACCATCTTTGTTGCCCTCCTCTGAACCTTCTCTACCCTGTCTATATCCTTACATAGGTAAGGTCTTCAGAACTGTACACTGTACTCCAGGTTGGGCCTCACTAGTGTCTTGTATAGTGGAATTATGACCTCTCTTTTCCTGCTGGTGATGCCCCTGCCTATGCATCCCAGCATCCTTTTTGCTTTACCTGCTGCCTTGTCACACTGTTTCCCTACCTTGAGGTCATCAGAAATGATAACCCCAAGATCCCTTTCCTGCTTGGTGCATGCTATACTATGCTATACTACATATAATCAAACACATACATACTATTCCTTTAAGACCTACCATTTTAAAAATCTTATGTTAGAAACCACGTTAATTACCTATTTCAGTGTATTGTATCAAATACATTTATAGTCCATTTATATAAATCACTATATTAATTTTACAAGCCTCCCCGTAGCCTCCCCCACAGCTGCTCCATGGCCAGCCTCTAATGCCACTGCACTTTTATGCAGATGGTCTCTGCCCCTCCATGAAACACCTGACACTGCTTTCTCCTGAACCGGTTGCCCCCCATTTACCAGCACCAGGTACGTTAATAAAAGTTCACTGCAGTAGGTGTCAACAGGTGTCCTCTGATGACCTCGGTGCACAGCAAAGCTGAAAGGTAACAGTTGTGGTAAAGCTGAAAGGAGAACTGTAGAAATGTTCTGTGGAAGCCAGCGAAAGAACTGCAGGTATGCTTTCTTATAGCATGGCTGTGCTTTTATGTAGACAGTCTCCTCCCCTCCTTGAAACACCTGACACCGCTTTCACCCATACCAGTAATATCAGACTGATTGGCCTATAATTGCCAGCCTCTTCCCTGTTCCCACATTTGTATAGTGGGACTACATCCACCCTCCTCCAATCTCAGGGATCTGTGTTGGGACTGGTCCTCTCTAATGTCTTTATGAGTGATATTGCAGAGGAACTGAAAGGGAAGGTCTGCCTCTTTGTGGATGACAGCAAAATCTGTAATAGTGTGGAACTTCAGGGGGTACAGAAAGGATGAGCAGAGACTTGAGAAAACTAGAGGAGTGGTCAAGGGTATGACAGCTGGGTTTCCATATAAAAAAGTGCAAAATAAGGCACTTTTGGCACAGAAAATGTGAGGCTGAGTACAAAATGTGTGGCGGGGTATTGATGACCACCAATCAAAAAAGAGACCTGGAGGTAATTGTATTGGATGACCTATAGGTGGCCAGGAAGTGCGCAAAGGCAGTAAGGAGGGCTAGTGGGATGCTGGGGTGAATAGGAAGATGTAGCACCAGCAGAAAGATGGAGGTGGTGTTGCCTCTGTATAGATCGCTGGTAAGACCCACCTAGAGTACTATGTCCAGTTCTAGACACCAGATCTCAGGAAGGACATAGATAGAGTGAAGGTAGTCCGGGAGGGCAACAAAAATGGTGCAGGGTCTGCATCACAAGCCCTATATGGAGAGATTTTTAAAGGACTTAAATACGTACACCCTGGAACAAAGGACGCAGAGGGGGGATATGATAGACACCTTTAAATACCTCACAGGGGTAAATGAGGTACAGGAGGAAAGTATTGTTCAGAACAAATTCTGCTCAAGAACAAGGGGACACGCTATGAAGCTGGGAGAGGTGGATTCAGGAGAGATTTGAGAATGTACTTCTTCACAGAAAGAGGGATGGACTCCTGGAACAGCCTTCCAGTAGAGGTGGTGGGGGCTAAAACAGTGGTGGCATTCAAGAATGCACTGGATAAGCACAAATCATAGGCTTTGTTTCTGCTATGTGCTGAAGATAAGCACATAGCAGAAACAAGGGGGGGAGAAAGAGCTGCAGATCATGGCATGATCTGCAGTGGCAATGTAGGTAGGGAGAAATGGGCAGACTGGATGGACCAAGTGGACCTTATCTGCCTTCAAATTTGAAATTCTTCATGAGGTTGGATTCATGAGGACACAGTGATGCCAAACACCCCATGGTAGTACACATGCTATGTGTCAGAGTTATAATTTTCAACATTCTCTTTTCCACAGTTAGAATGCTTGTTTTGAGATGCCACTTGGGTTACTATAATGAGTCTCCTTATTACTTTCAGCCCATATCATAATCTCACATTTCTTTTTACAATGCTTAACTTGTGTAATTATGAGTTCAAAGGCAGTTCTTGTGCCATTTACAATAGACGCTCATTCTTACCACTCATAAACTGGCAGAAGACTGTGACAGTAGTCAGGTACTGCACAGTAAAACTATAAATACAAAATAATACTTATCAAAAATTGATATTAATTACAGAATGAGATACATATCGACATATAGTTTTAAAATGCATATACATTACTGGATAGTGTACAGTACAGTACTTTCAATTTTTTTGTTTTTTATTTTAATCTTTGGTAACCGGGTAATGAAGAACTACTGCAGTGAAAATGCATTTAAAAATGCATTACATCATCACTTGGAGAGATAATGCATTTAAAAAGGATTTAAATAGTAAAAAAAAAGTTCCTGGAGCATTTTACTATTAAACAAAATCAAGAATACAGCTAATAAAGTCCCCATGAGCAGCATACGTTTTTTGGTGTCTCTGAAAGGCATAATTTTGTTGAGTTCCAGAAGCATTTTATTTGAAAAAAAAAAGAAGGATTTTTTTCTCAAAAAAAAGGATTAACCCTTTTAGAAAAATAATCTTTGTTTTGTGAGACCAAATTCCTTTGTCATTCCAGGAAGCTGTCCAAAAGACTGTACTAAGCATGCTCAGAACCTGAAATTTTAAAATTAAAGAACTTTGAAACTGATTAATATTTTTTCACCAAACCAGTGAAAGGCACTTCAGTGGGTCAAGCCCTTTGCACCCTGATTTAACATTTTATCACTATGCGCAGCTCAAAATCTGCAAATCCAACCAAAATGAAATTAGCATATCAAGAGATCTAAACTGCACATGCAAAATTTTGTGCAAATCCATTGAATGGTTGCAAAGTTATTAAAGTTAAAAATTTGAGGCTTAACATTAAAGTGCTTACTCAGCCCTAACTATAGGTGCTCTACTGCACCACTATAATATATATATATGGTCCCCACTGAAAAGGCCATCATTTATTTCTTCATTTATGATAGCAGCCAATTAGCAATTTAGCATACATTTAGCATACATGACATCAAAAGCCAATTAGCCAAGTAGCATATATGACACCAACACCATCCATAACTGATGGTAATTAACTAACATTAATTATACAATGGCAAGAACAAATCCTGGACTCTGATTGGTCAGTCTTGGGCTGGACCCGTGATGTTATCCCAGTACAACATCACGGGTCTAGTCTCAGCCTCACTGTGAACCTATATATGAACTTTTGCTTGATTATGTGCTACATAGAAACATAGAATTTGACGGCAGATAAGGACCGCTTGGCCCACCTAGTCTGCCCATTTTCCTACCTAACAGATAAGCTGCAGATCCTAGTTAACCAACAGCTTACTTCCTCCTACCCCTCACTAGGACTGCCTTATGCCTGTCCCATACATTCTTGAAGTCCCCCACTGTTCTTGACTCCACGACCTCCCTCAGGAGGCTGTTCCATGCATCCACAACCCTCTCAGTGAAAAATACTTCCTCACATTACCTCTGAGCCATCCCCCTTCTATCTTCAAATTGTGCCCCCTTGTTCTTGCACATCTCTTTTTCTGGAAGATGCTACCCTCTTGGACTTTGTTAATTCCCTTGAGGTACTTGAACATTTCTATCATGTCCCCTCTCTGCTGCTGCTTGATGTGCTTCATTGTTTCATCTTCTTTTTAAAAAACAAAAATATTTTTCCACACAAAAACATCTTTAAAATGAATTTTTTTATTCTGTATAGCAACGAGCCATTGTATAATAGCAATAATACCCTCCAGGCTGTGTGTCGTTTGGGATAACGTCACGCCTCAGTTATTGGATGCACTCGGCCTGCAGCCTCATGCCCAACCACCTGAGGCATGACATTATCCCAGCACAACACACACCCTGGAGGGCTTTGTTGCTTAAGTAATTATAACATGCTTTAATGTTGTAATTATCACTATTATAACTGTGGACAAAATATGTACATGTTACATAATTACAGCATTCTATGACATTGTAATTACCACTCTATTACAAGTGTGGACAAAACATATACATGTTATTACAGAACTATAAACATGTGTAACACCCACCGGAATGACACATACTGTAACAACATCCTACTAACCACCCACATTGTACTGTAGCTCTAACAGTCTCTCCAAATATAGCCCCTGCAAAACCAGCCCCCCAAATCAATATGAACCAAACTAACAACTACACACAAAAATCAAAGTTAAACTGTATAAAATAAAAACACTTTCCAAACAAAACAGGGCTCCTAAAACACTCACTAAACATTTCACATGCTATGCTCCATTTTCTTAACTGTAAAAGAGGCCTCATAATACACCCACCAAACATTTCACGTGTTGTGCTCCAGTTTCCTAACTGTGTAAACCAGGACTCCTAAAACGCTCACAAAACATTTCACATGTTGTGCTCCAGTTTCCCAACTGTGTACAGCAGGCCTCTTAAAACACTCATCAACCATTTCACATGCTGTGCTCCAGTTTCCTATCTGTGTAAAACAGGCATCCTAAAACATTCACCAAACATTCCACCTGCTTCCTTCCATGATGCAGTTTTCAAACACACTAAAAGAAAAACTGGTTGAATGAGACTTCCTTATATACACAGCCACTGCATTATGGAAACCTTAAAGGGACAAAACTATGCAGTGCATCAAATGCCTTTCAATATGGAACAATACTATGAACAAACACTAGAGGGGAACACTAGAGAACTATGAAAACACTCTAACTTTAGCAAATACATTAAACAAGCTACCCCAAAAAAGCACACTTTCTCTTAAAGCAAAACTGACCAGCCTAATGTAATATATAAAATAAAATACTATCTCAAGTTTTGAACAAGTTCATAAAGGCCACTCGCCCTTTAGGCTCATGGCTTTATGGCTTGTTCAATGCCTCAATGGTATTATTTCCTCATATACCACACTTTGCCATCATTTATTTTCTCTCTTAGCTTTCTACGCACATTGGACCTCCCCCTCATCACCCCCCACTTCCCCCCACCAGGGAAAGTCCAACACTGACTATACACCATTTGTTACCTGATGTATTGCTTCTACGTATTACCCCATGTTATGTGACTATGTGACTTATGTAATGTACTTTGCTGTATACAATCCTTTGTTAAATTCTATGTAACCCCTGGGTCGCCCCTGAAAAAGGGACTTTCGGGGCCCAGTGTGCTCACCCAGTTATCAAAATTTAATAAATAAATAAAATCAATATGTACAATCATAGAATCATAGAAGCTTGATGGCTGAAAAGAACCCTTCAGGCCCATCCAGTTTGCCCACTTTTCCCCCTTCACACCCCCTTCCCCACCTGCCACCACCATCCCCCCAATACTCAGCCCAATATGCCTGTCCCATGCCCTATTAAATTCTTCCACTGATTTAGCCCCCACCACTCCATCTGGCAGTCTGTTCCAGGGCTCTACCACCCTCTCTGTGAAGAAATATCCCCTCACATTGCCTCTGTACCTATTTCCTTGAAATCTGAGGCTGTGCCCTCTAGTTCCGGCTCCCTCCTTCTTCTTTAGTAGACTCTCTTCTCTTACTTTATTGGGTCCATTGATTTATTTAAAGATTTCAAGCTTGTCTCCCCTTTCCCTCCTTGTTTCCAGAGTGTACAGATTCAGCTTCCTATGCTTTTGCTCATATGTTTTCCCCTGCATACCCTGCATCTTTGTTGCCCTTCTCTGAACCCTCTCCAATGCATCTATATCCTTGTGGAGGTGTGGTCTCCAGAACTGAACCCCATAATTTAGTTGCAGCCTCACCATGGCTTTGTACAAGGGCATTATTACTTCCCTCCTTCTGCTAGTAGTATAGTACCCCTGCCTATGCTTGCCAACATTCCATTGGCTCTTTCCACTGACCTGCTACATTAGAACCCAACCTTAAGGTTTGAGGAGACTATGATCCCCAGATCCCTCTCCTGTTCTGATTTTTTGTTTTCCTCCCCACCCAGTGTTTACCCTGCTTGTGTATTTTTACTCCCTAAGTGCATCACAGAGCACTTCTTGGCATTAAATTTCAGCTTCCACTTCCAAGCCCACTCCTCGAGTGTCTTTAGATCCTTCCTCATGTCCTTCACCCCCTCTGGGGTGTCCACCCTATTGCAGGTTTTTGTATAATCAGCAAATAGGCACACCCTCCCCCTCAAACCCTCCACAACATCACTGATGTAGATGTTGAAGAGGAGCAGACCCAAACCTGACCCCTGTGGCACTCCACTCCTTACCCTTGCCATCTCAGAGTGCACTCCATTTAGCACCACCCTCTGAGTTCTCCTTGTTAGCCAGGCCTCCACCCAGCTAATTAGTTTCCCTCCCAACCCCATGCTTTCCAGCTTGCTCACCAACCTCCTATGGGGGACAGTGTCGAATGCCTTTCTGAAGTCCAGATAGGTCATGTTCACCTCCCCTCACTGGTCGATTACCTGAGTCTCCCAATCAAAGAACTCAGTTAGGTTGGTCTGGCATGACCTCCCCTTTGTAAAGCCATGCTGTCTGCTGTCCTGCAAGCCACACTCCTCCAGGTAATCCACCACCCTCTCTTTGATTAATGCCTCCATTACCTTCCAAACCACAGACATGAGGATGACTGGTCAGTAGTGCTCCTTCAACTCCCTGTTACCTCCCTTATTCAAGGGCACCACTTCTGCCTTACTCCAGTCCTTCAGCACCCTCTCCATATCCAGGGACAGGTTGAAGAGCTTTGTCAAGGGTACAGCCAGCTCCTCCCTCAATTCCCTGATCACTCTGGGGTGTAACCCATCAGACCCTGTTGCCTTGTCCACCCTTTATCCATCTAGCTCTGCCCTGACCCTATCCACAGTGAACTGGCTCTGATCCACCCATTTGCCCTCCTTCCCCTTTGGCTTTAGCAGAGGACCCTTAACTTCCTCTTCCTCTGTGAATACCAAGCTAAAGTACTTATTTATTACCTCTGCTTTTTCATAGTCCTTTTCCAAGTTTGTCCCTCCTTCCCTCCTCAGTCTAGTAATCCCCTGTCTTGCCCTTCTCCTCTCCTTCACATATCTGAAAAAGGTTTTATCCCCCTCTTGGCCTTTTTGGCTATTTTTTCCTCAGTGGCTGCCTTTGCCCTTCTTATCTTCCTCCATACCAGACTCCTTTTCTCCCTATACTCCTTCCTATCCTGCCCACTGAGTGTCTCAAATGTATGAAAGCCCTCCTCCTCCTTTCCCTAACTGCCCCCTCCACCTCCCCTTGTGAACCAGAGCAGTCTCCTCCTCCTTTGCTCCAAGGTGGAACAGCAGGTGTGTTTTTTAATCCTGCTGCTTCCCTCTTGAGGGGATATAGTGAATGACCTTTCATGGCTGTCATGCCTGGCAGACACTCAACCCACATTGCGCTGCTCTTGTACCCCACCTAATTCCTTTTATTATAGAGTCCCCAACCAGTAGGACACTGCTGTCCATCTCCTTCGGGTTACATCTCCCTTCTATCCATCCCTCTGCATCCCATTTTCTACCCTATTTTCAATACCTTCTTTGCCCATTCTGCCTCCCATAGTACTGTCTTCACCCTGCACCCCCCACAGCTTCATGCCCCACCAGGCTCTTTATGCAAAGCTGCCCACCACTGCCCCACCATCTGCAAGCTTTTCCCTCCCCGTTGATCTGCCCCTGCCCTGGCTGATTTTTCCTGAGGACATTCCTTCTCAGCCCCTTCCAGCCTTAGCTCCTCTGAACCTGATAATGCCTTCCCCTCCTTTCTTTAGGGTTTTCCCCTTCTGTGGTGAGTCCATCCTTGTGCTCCCCTTCCTATGCTTGCTACCCTGTTTGTACCTTCCCAAAAGGGCACCCCCTTTTCCAATTTTCCCAACCATTCCTCCTTGCTTGCTTCTCCTACTTGCCCTGGGTACTTCTTATCTCCATTTTCCTGACATTCTCCCCCTTTTAGTGCCTCTAGTGGAGCATATCTGTTTTTCTGCTCTAAGCCCTCTACCTGTGTTGTTCTGTTTTGATCTCCACCCCCCACTCCCTCCTTCCTAGCCCTCTGTGCAGGCTTTGGACCTTTATGCTTTATCTCCTGCTATTCTCCCAGGTTTTTCTTGTGTCTCTTGCTACCTCTATCTGGGATTTCTATGGCCCACTGGAGCCATTTCCTACTCCTCCTTCCTTGGTTCCATGCTCCTTTGTTTGCCCCTAGACCCTATTCCATGTTTGCCTGCCTGTTATTGAGTTTGCTCCTTGTCCCCCCACTGCTTCCCCTCTAATCACTGCTTCTCCCTCAGTGGAACCCCACCTGTCCTCCCTTCTGCTCTTCCCCCTTTCTCAGCTTAGTGCCCACCCCAGCCACCTCATCTCCCCCCTTAGCTGTGCAAGCTGCCTACATATCAGGCAACCCCCATCCTCCCAGCTATATGCAGTACCATGGCTGACCCACTACACTTAGCATACATGTGCTTATTTCAGGTACGACCTGGGAGATACTCTTTAAAATACATTAAAGATACTTGACAGGAGTTAAAAAAAAAACAAATCAGAAGAGCCAGAAATATTTACTGTATTCCAAAGAACAAACTAAGACTCTTTCAATATGTACTTTTATGTTCAAGTATTAATTTTTCTTTTCATTTTTAACTACAAGTCAGGGAATACAGTATCACTATGGACACCTTTTATGCACCTAAGTATGAAAATAAACACCTATACCATCTCATTTATTTCTAATATATTTCTGAATTGTTTGTCTCAGCAAATTTTGGAATAAAGTTTAACTTGTGCCTGGATACGTAAAATATAAATCTGTTTTATTAGACTGACAAGGTACTTAGCGTGCTACTAAAAGTTGCCATAAATCTTAATTTGAAAACTATAGTTTGCAGCACATAATCAATGTAAAGTGCTGTGGGCCAGATATTCAGAACTTTGCTCCGGGGCTAAATTAGCACTGCCCAGCATGCAAAAGTTGCCTGGACCAAATAGCCCACCATATTCAAAAGGAATATCCCAGTGCTAATCCTGCTGAATATAGCATGCTAAGAAAGCTGGGCAAACTGGGCCAGGAGTGCAGGGCAAAAGTAGCCCAGGAATAAGACAGCACAAAGCAAAGATGTAACAGGGCAGCAACACAATCAGCTAAATATAGCAAATAAGACAGCACTGAATATAGCATCCAGGCAAGCAGTGCAAACACCCAATGGAACACAGTGCAGAGGTGAGCCGCCATATCCTGGACCACATGCAAAGGAGCACATGCCTGAAAGTGATCGCAACAGCAGATAGCAGTGCAGAACCCAGAAAGTGATGCACACCAACCAGGGGAATGGCCAGAGGCCACCAGGACCCGGGAGTGAAACAACAAAACAGTACAACCCTGTGGGAAAAGCCAAGCACAACAGGTTTGGAGAAGACATTTTAAATCTTATAGTGTGGAATTGTTTCAACAAACATTAAGGCTGGTTAAATGGGAAAGATTGTTCCTGATTTCATCTTTGGAACTAGCAGTTTTAGATTTTTTTTAAAATTAACCTTTTATTGATTTTGACAAATTACAACAGGACATGACACAGGTCCCACATGAGAATTTACAAAATGCATGCCATACAATTCAAAGACAACAGTGACATGTTCCCCCCTTCCTCCACCCACCTCCCTCACCACCCCACCATGGCATAGATATCCAAAGAACAGCCTTGTACTACTTTGTGCCAAAAAAAAGGTTTGTATAGATATACAATAAGGAGGGGAATTATCTTTGGGATTCCTTAACCTAAATGAACACCAGTTTGAAGCATGTAGATTGTGTGCATATCAGCCCAACTTTTTTATATCTAGAAGAAGAGTACCCCAGAACTATTTTGAACTGCTCCACATTCAAATTAAATGAAGATCTTGAAGCCACTCCATATAAGTGAGCTTTGGTGCATCAATCCAGTGCCTTAACAAGCTTTTTCAGTGTCATTGCAATCATTGCTATATGATATCTACATAATTTAATCTTGACCCTAGAGTAGTTCCCAGTAAGACATATTTCTGGAGTAAAAAGGTCTTCCAGACCGAACAAAGGATCAGTTTTATTCTGAATTTCTACCCAAAGGGTCTGGACAGGAGGGCAGACCCAAAAAAATATGGTTGAGCGAGCCTTCTCCTTGATTACATCCGTTACAAATCGAAGTAGCTGTCTTGCCAATCATGAACAGTTTTAGGGGCATCTAGTATAAGTTGTGTAAAAACTGAAATTGTGTAAGACTCAATCTGTCTTGAGATATATATATGTAAGTCTCCTCCCATATCATATTCCAGTTAATAATAGAATCTGGGAATTGACCAGCCCAGTATTTGGGAGCATTCTCCTGATTAATAGGAGAGAACTCTAAGAGGGACTCGTATACCCGGGCAATTGCATGAGGGAGATGTACTACTTCCGCCATGGAATTAAAAAAATCATAAAACTTATCCTCTATGAAAAGTTGTCTTTTGAATTGGCCTAATAAATGAGAAATTTGGAACATCTTGAAAGCCTGTCCCAGTCCTAAGGAATAATTATTAACAATAGTAGAGACCAGAATAAGTTTTCCCAACGGGTCTAGGAAATCCCTAATCTTTATGTTCTGGATCTGAGGAAGCCATGATTTAGGAATCTTTCTGCCACCTGTTTTAAAATTTGGATTCTCCATCAAAGGTTGGTTCTAGTGTTGGGCATGGGTGTAGCCAGGCATACTCCAAGTACTCCATGGTGTGCAATTTTATTTAAGGGGGGGTAGCAAATAGACTCTGAATTGCTTCCCTTTTCCATGAAAACTAACAAGAAAATGCTGAACCTTTCTGTAATTTTATTCATAGGAGTCAAAACTAGAAGGACTGGTCACTAATACTGTCTTTGCATCCCAAGGACAATACAACTTTACAGGCTCTGGGCTGGTACGTGGGTGTCTTAGGGAGCAATGCATGGCATTTGTATTTACCCATGCATGGCAACAACCATTGTCATGAGATACAAGAGTTGTATTTATTGTGCCAAATGAGGCAACAAACATGGTCCTGGTATACATTTGTATATTGTCTGGCTACACTCCTGGTGTTGGGTATGTTTGTATTTTAAAAACACACATAATTGAGTATGGGCTCTTACCGAAATCCCTATAGGGGAACAGGAAATACTTAGCAGGTAAATTTTTAACTGTTCTGTGTAGTAATGTTGGGATAGACAAATGCTCCATAGCCAACATTCTCTTCTCCAGAATTAACCATTGTGGTACATATGGCTGTTGGGATAACATTTCTTCACTGGACATTCACTTCATATATTTAGCCATCTGACTGGCCCAGTAATAACCCCCAATATGTGGCAAGCTCAAACCATCCTTAGTCTTGGTTGCCAGCAATTTTAAATAAGCTCTTCTTGTGAGTTTTGTAGCCCAGATAAAAGAAAAAATAATGGAGTGGACTTTCATGAACCAACAAATGGGTAACCAGACATTAAGCATATTGAACAAATAGAATATCCTAGGCAGGATATTCATTTTAACTATACTGATGCACCCCCAAAGAGAAATGGGGAGAGGCAACCATCTAGAACCGTCTTGCTGAATAGCCTGGAGGGTATCATCAAAGTTAAGTTTTTTCATCAGGAAATCCGATTTAGTAAGATAAATGCCTAGATACTTCAAGGATTTTGAGGTCCATTGAAACCCTAAATGTGAAATGTCTGTTTTCAATAATCAGTAATTTAAGGGAAAAACCATGCTTTTATCCAAGTTAATTTTATAATTAGAATAAGAGCCAAATTCTAAAATAATTTGCAAAGTGGCTTTAAACGCCACATCAGGATTAATGGAATGTAACAGAATATCACCTGCATGGGCAGACAGTTTAAAATCAAAACCATACATAGAAATTCCGGGGATCAAAGGGGAACCCCTTAGTTTAAGAAGTAAAGGTTCTAAATAGATATTAAAAAGGAATGGAGATAGTGGACACCCTTGATGGGTTCCCGAGTGAAGAAGGAACCTCTCTGAAAACATTCCATTACAATAAACACAGGCTTTGGGATTCTTATAAAACAAACCAATCCAATCAGTAAAAGCCTTTGGGAACCCAAATCTGTCCATTGTGGAGAATAGGAAATCCCAGTTAACCCTATCAAAAGCTTTCTCTGCGTCTAGGGACAACAGCCCAGCTGGGACCTCCAAGTCCCTACACACGGAGAAAATTTGTGAGTTTTCTCTAATGATCTGAGGAACTCCTCCCTTTCATGAAGCCTACCTGATCCAAGTGAATTATGGAGGGCAATACCACTGCCAATCTATTTGCTAATGTTTTGGCTATAATTTTCATATCATAATTTAATAGAGAGATAGGTTTACAGTTAATGACCTTTTCTGGATCCCTTCCTGACTTATGTAAAACTATGATATGGGCTTCTAGAAAACTGTCATCCATTTCCTTCCCCTCTAGAAACCACTTGTACAACCGACTTAACCAGGGAATTAATTGCTTCTTGAAGGATTTGTAAAAATTAGGAGAAAACCCATCAGGCCCCGGAGCTTTATCAGAAGGAAGAGATCCCACTATACTTTTCACTTCTGCCTCCGATATAAGAGCTATTAACCCTTCTTTCTGCTCTTCCAATAACTGTGGCAGTGGGAGGCCATCCAAGTAATTATCCAGACTTTGTTTCTTGGGGGGATTGACCATCGGGCCATAGAGGTCTTGATATTAAGTAACAAATTTCTGGGCTATTCTCTTAGGGTTTGCCTGTATCTTATTATCCTGTCTGGATTGAATACCTTTAATATTTCTGGAAGCTTCCTGAGATTTCAACCTTAGAGCCAGTAACTTACCAGATTTTTTTTCCCTGATCCACATAATTGACTTTGGTGGACATTATAGCATACTCAATTTTACCAAGTAAAAGGGAGCTATATTGAGTTCTTAGGCCCATTAATTTGACTCTATCATGTTTTGGGATGGAAGGTGATAAACCTTTTTCTGGTTGACAAATCTGGTTTAAGAGAGTAAGGTCTTTTTGTTGTTTAGATTTTTTCCTATAGGAAGCTATTTTAATCACCTCCCCACATATAACACACTTCTAGGCACACCATTCCAAGTCAATTCTACCTGTCGAGCCAAGGTTAATTTCAGTATATTGGTCAATTACCTTCGAAATATCTTTAATGACTACCTCGTCACACAGTAGTTGGTTGTTCATCTTCCAACTGGTTTCTTTAGGAACATTAGGAATCAAATTTAGTGAGCACCAAACTACTGCATGATCCGAGATAACTCCCAGCTCTATGGCACTATCGATGAGCCCTGGAAAAAAACTATGACTAAGTAAAAATAGTCGATTCTAGTAGAGGTTCCATGGACTGCTGAGCAGAATGTAAATTCCTTCAAGGAGGGGTATAACACCCTCCAGGGATCGATCAATCCCAACTGGTCAGCTAAGTCCCTAAGAGTTCTCTGTGCTGGGGAGAGACCAGATTTTATAGTTCTTGATCTATCCTGGTCAGGAGTAAAAGGTAAGTTCCAATCTCCTCCTATAATCAGAGGAAAGGAAACATAGGGAAGTAGATCCATAAGTAATTTAGAGAAGAAAGCTGGAGAATCAGTGTTAGGTCCATTTATACAGCACAACAGCACATCTATACGATCCAATAAACCTTTCAAAATTAAATATCTGCCTTCCGGATCTTGTATATAGACCTCACAGGTAAAGGGTACATTATGGGAAAATAGTATGGCTACCCCTCTACTTTGAGTACTGTCCTCTGCATTGAACACTTTCCCTGTAAATTACCTTTTAAGAAGCAAGCCCTCTGAAACTAATAAATGAGTTTCTTGTAAAAATGTGATTACTCCTCTTAAACAATTAACATGCTTCAATATCTGGTAACATTTAACTTTTTTCCTTGCACCCCTAACATTCCATGTAATTAATTTTATATTACTCGCCATCCGAAATTATTTGTATCAAAACCGTATAAGTCATTATGCACAAGCAGCAATCCATCAATAATGATCTAAAGCCATGGTTACCCACCCTAATCTTCCCCCCATACCCACACTTTTAAGCCCACTAGAAAAAACATAACATAACCCAAAAGGCTGTGGAGTAGATTCTTGAAACATACACTTTTGTACAGCTTTTAAATGTACTAATAAATAAAAAAAACCTACCCTCCCACCTACCACCCTAACAAACTCCAGGTACATGATAAACAGAGATAACAATCGCTGCTCCCCCCCCACCCCCACTAACTTGTGCGCTTACCAAAATGTAAATTACTTTAACACTATTTCCTACCTTAGAACATTGTAACAACTAAGCATCAACTAGTAAGAATTATACTATCTTCTATCCCTTAGAGAAACAAAACCTGTTTTATTTATGAGCTGTCTTAAATCTTCTTGGAACTAAACATTTCCAGCTAAACAAACTGTTTAATCACAGACAAGATTAGCTAGTATAGGAGACAAGCATAAATTATTCATATAGAGACAGTCTCATATGTCTATAATAATTACAGCTCCTACATCAGATCGATCCTAGATTTACAGGTTAAAACTCAAATTCTAGAAACTTAAACCCTTAAGTCTCTACTTCTGTAGTTCCACTAAACAGAAATCCCTTATAAGTGTTTACCTCACTAGGAATTCAATTCCATACAGCCAGAAATATGATTAGATCAGGTACAAACAAACTAGTTCAGACTGGAAGCTAAGCACCATTTTCTTACCTAGGGCGACCCCGTGTGTCCATAATAGATATTACTTCCCTTTAAATCAGCTTCGGCTTGTACAGGCTGCCCTTCAAATTCAGGAATCAACCTATTTAAACCCTGACCCACAACACTTCTAATCAGCAACAAAACAATAAGAAAGTTCCCATAAGTAATGGCATCACCAGGAGTCTATCGCTGTATAGCCAGCTGATAGAAATCTAAATTACCCTTCCAAGCTTTACCATAGAGGTCACAATTCAGTCTTGCCTTGTCTCCTCATCAGATCCAGTGCTGAACTGCAATGAATCCACTTCCAGCATTCAAAAGTCTACTTAACAGAGTCAGGCATTTATTAGAATCCTCTTAAATCAGCGATCTTTGAACAGATTTGGGAATGCAGTTTTCAGTGTAGTTTCCGTGATCTTCGGGTCCTCTAAGCTGGTCTAGGCACCATCGACTATAGCTTGAAACTTGGAGGGATAAAGCATCCTAAATTTTATCCCTGCCGGGATAAGCTTATTCACAAAGGAATGGAACAAGGCTCTTCTCTGTCTAACCGTAGCTGGTAAATCTTGAGTCACACTCAACTGAGCTTCTCTCCACTTAACTTGGTCCAGGCTCCGAATCTTGGCCATAACATGCTGTTTTTCTAGGAAGTTCAAGAAATGAGCAATTAAAGGTCTTGGGGAAACACCTTCTTTAGGGATAGGTCACAAAGAGCGATGAGCACTTTCAATCAAATAAGAGGCACCATACGGAGAGGGACCTGCCAGCTTAGTCACTAATTTTTGAACAAAAAGAACTGTGTCCTCTCCCTCTTCTTTCTTGGGTAAACCTATGAGGACAATATTATTGCACCTACTGCACCCCTCCAAATCTTCTGCTTTGGATTCAAGCCGAGCCATCTTTTGCCTGATCTGTACCAGTTCTGGATCTATTCTCTCTAGATGTTTTTCTAGAGAGATGATACGAACTTCATTATTGCTTACTTTCACCGAGACATTTTCCATTGCTGCCGACATTGATTTAAGCTCCGCAGTTAGTGAACGGAGTTCCTCCTGAAATGGTTTAAATTCCAGCAAAAACCATTCTACAGTTAATAATTTGGATCTGGTGTTAGAGAGGGACGTTCCTTTGAGGTAGTCTGCGGCCTTGTTTTTTTGCTGGGTTTTAACGGCATTGTAGGAGGCGTATGTTTCAGCAGTGCCTGCCTCATCTCTGCATCCATAATAAGTCAATAAACTGCAAATAAGTGTGGTAGAGCTAATCTACTCTAGAAATACGCCTGTTTCACTCAGATTTGAAATAAAGGTAAAAAGATTTCATTAATTTAAGACACAGAGTGAGCGGGAGACATATGGAGAGCTGCTACTCATAGTCCTGCATCACGTGATCCCCCCAGTTTCAGAATTTAATAAAGAGTTTGTATGGGTTTGTAACAAATTAGCCCTGTATGTTAAAATATATCAAAGAAAAAATCATGTTCCATGAGTAACTGAAAAAATAAAAGAAATCTGACTAAAAAATAGGTTATGAAAATAGGCCAATAAAACGTTGAGTTCAGCAGATTGGGACAAGTATAAACAAGCAAGAAATGCTTTAAAAACAAAAATAAAGAAAGCAAAACTACAATATTTTTGAAATAAGAGTGAAGATACAAGAGGTACAGGAAAATGCTGGTCTCTTTCTTAAATTCACTCGAAAACACCTCAAAAGGAGCTCCAAAAATTCTAATGGAACAGAATCGTGTTTTACAAGATAGTATGAAATTGACAAATATATTAAATAATTACTTCACTACTCTTCCAGACTTGGTAGGAAAATTAGGGAGAAAATTACAAACTCAAAAAGAACAGCTAGATGAACGAGCAGTGGAGGATGAAAAAAACTTTGTTCCAAGATTTATATTTAAATATGTTACTTGTAAACAAGTTAGAGAAATAATAAGATCATTAAATAAAAATAAAGCTCCAGGAAAGGATAAGATTGAAATATGATTTTTGAAAGATGCAGAGTATGTCATAACCCCGATTCTGACTAAATTATTCAATTGGAGCCTGAGGAAGGGAAACATCCCTTAATTATGGAAAGAGGCAAAAATAGTCCCAGTTTTTAAAGGAGGAAATACAACAGAACCTTCAAACTATAGACCGATAGCCCTTTTGCCTGTGGTATCAAAGATCTTGGAAAGACTGGTGCATGGACAGTTATGCAACTATCTGGAGAAGTATGCCTTACTGTCCATGCATCAGTCAGGATTCAGAAAGGACCACTCCACGGACACTGTGCTCACTGACTTAATTGATTTGGTGGCATCTTCCCTGGATAAAGGAGAGAAGGTGGGTGCAGTGTTCATGGACTTGTCCAAAGCATTTGATACAGTAAACCACCAAAGGTTATTGAATGGTCTAAAATATATAGGCCTATCAGAGGAAGCATGCGCCTGGTTTCACTCATACCTTATAGGACGAAGGTAGCAGACTGTATTGGATGAGAACTATCCAGTTACCCTAGAAGTCCAGTGGGGAGTCCCACAGGGATCTATATTGGGGCCTCTATTATTTCTAATTTATACAAATCAAGTGACTGATGCTGTAAAAAGTGACAAATTAGACTTTATGCAGATGACACAGTTATACTGACTACGGGGTCTGATCAAGACCAGGTGCAGGTAACTCTACAACAAGATTTTCTCCAGGCTCAGAACTGGTTTGAAAATTCAGATCTGAGCTTAAACGGTAAAAAATCAAAGGTGATGGTGTTTTCAGGTGGTACTAAATTAGTTCAGGGTGTATTGAAGTTGAAAATAAAAACTATAAAAGGAGAGTATTTAGAACAGGTAGAGGAATACAGGTATCTGGGACTATGGGTAGATGGTAAGTTAAGGTTTGAATATCATATAAATGATTTGGTTAACAAGTTCAGCAGCAGGATATGTGCACTGGGGTAAAACACTGTTTAGATACTAAAATGAGAAGGTTAATAGTAAACCAAATGATAGTTCCTGTATTAGATTACGGTTTACATATTTATGGGTTTGCAAATGGTAAAAGTTTAAAAAAGGTGGATGTGTTATATAATCGACTGGCAAAGTTTGCATTAATAGCTGACAGTCAAACTCATAACTGCCACCTATATGAGGAAATGAATTGGTATTCAGTTAGAGATAAAATATTATTTGGATAAATCAAGTCAGAAATGTAATAAAAACAACAAATCTTATTTACCGATATGATTAACTGGTAAAGACAAAACATACACATAATTTACGAAATGATAAACTACTTAGAGTTCATCAAATAAAAGCCCCAAAATCCAAATATTGTGAGATGACCTTCTCATTTTATGCATAAAAGTTTGGAATGAATATAACATGCAAGTGAAAAATATAAACGATAGTAAAAAATTATTCAATACACCTCTTAAACAGGAATTAACAAAGAGATGCACATGCTTTGATTATAATCAATAAATGAATTAAATAAGTGTATTATTAGAAATGCCTTAGGAACATCCATGATAGAAAATAGTAATATTTTTTCCTGTCATTGTATTGTACATTTTGGTATATGTTATTAAGTATTTGTATTAATTCTTTGTAGGAATATTTGTGTATCATGGCCTAGATATTCAAACTGCTCCCAAAATGTGTGCAACAGCAGGAGCAAGCACAATTCAATTACGCATATGCACAACAGACGCGATATTCAAACATGGAGCAAAACAAATTGCGCAAGCAGCCAACGTCTGAATATCACACAAACTGCACCATAGCGCAACCAGGAAGGGGAAGCTGAGCAGAAAGGTTGCGCCATAGCTCAACAAGGCCAGCCCAGCTGAGCAGTGCAGATGTGCCATAGCACAAGCAGAGCCCCCCCCCAGCAGAGCAATGGAACTGCACAACCAGGGAGGCAGGCTGGGGCCCACCGCCAGCCATGCCACACATGGGCACAGGAACACACTGCAGAACCAACAAGACACCTGCACACCCCAAGCACAGCATCACTGGGGATGGGACAGATGATCTACTCGCCCATGGGGACAAGCCAACAAAGCACAGCAGGGCCATGACGCCCCAGCACAACCACTGGCAGGCTGAGACTGCCACACACAGGGGGTTGACAACCACAGTGCACATCAGCCCCTCGTATGCACAGCACACCCTGCACTGTGACCCCAAGACACCACCCATGTGCAGTGACTGGCACTGCAGGAAACACCATGCATCCCCGGCACACGTCAACCTCGTGTAGCAGAGAACCATACAAGCCAGACCCACCCTGTGCACCCAGCAGTGGGTGGCAGCAGATGGCAAGACCAACAGAAAGTCACTGCCACACTGGAGACACCTCCCCATGCACACACATGCACACACACACACATACCCAGGACCATACCACCCCAGATGGCATGTACACCACTGCAACTGAGCAACCATAGCCAGCTGCAAATCAGAGATCAACACAGTATTCATATCAAAATATATATATATTAGAAAAATGTAAAGTACAAAATAAACAACAACAAAACTATTTACAAGAGGGGGGTAGGGGTACAAGGTAGGGGTGGGCAAGGGGTAGGGATGAACAACTTGGAGAGGGAAGGCAGGGTGGGAGAGATGGGTGAAGTGGGAAGGGGAAGCCGGCCTAAGGCCTAGCAGGCTGGTCCTCCGCTGCCTGGTGCCATCTTGCTTGGCTGTGCCTCCTCCATAGCCCATGGTGCTGTATATCCTGGAGGATGGTCCGGTTTTCCAGGGACACCCAGGTCAGCTGTTGCAGTGTCCGCTCAATTCTGCGGAGCACAATGAGGCCTAGGAAAGGGGAACACAGTCAATGGCTGTGACTGACCACAACCCTGAACACCACCCAACCTGCAAGCCATATAGCCCAATGTCCCACCTGTGATGGTATGCACCCACCCACAGTGACCATGCACATACAAGCCCAACCAGGCGCCACCAGCTATGTGCACCACTGCACACACACACACTGCCTGTCCATCACAGCACAAACAAGGCTGTCAAGTGGCGTGGCAATGTGTGCGATGCCAGTTCCACAGCCATGTGCCCAGTGCATGCATGGACACCAGTGATGCACACACAGTGCAGTGACACTGGACAGTGATGAATGTCGCCTGTGTTGTGCATGGTTGTGTATGCATGGCTGGTGGTCATGCCCACCCCTCCAGCATGCAATAGCATCCATGATGTAATGATACTCACACTCCGCAAGCAGCTGTGGCTGCTGCTGCTGCTGCTGCTGTGTCCCACCCCTCGCAGCACCACCGACCGCCACTGGGGCCCTGCCACAGCCCTCCTCATCCCGTTCCAGCATCCTCTCTGCCCGGCCTGTGGGAGACAAATGTTGAGAAAAACATCAGTGAGACTCCAAAGCGGACTTCCCCCTGCCCCAGTGAGAGTGCCTGCCCACACAGCCAGACCCATGCATCTCACACCTGCACACACTGACACAGCCAACCATGTCAGAGCCATCACCCATGCACAGCCACCAAAACACACTCACACCCCTACGGAGAACACAGGTGCATAGATGGTACACCCACCTGGCCTAGGCACAACGCCCCTCCTGGCACGTGACCGTAGCCTGTCATGCAACTCCGGCTCCCTCCTGCGGAGGTCACTGTACCTGTGCGGCAATGCTCAGAAGACCCGGCGCCTGCTGACCCCCACCAGGTCATTGGCCACTTGCAGCCAGACCTGGGTTCGAGCCATGGTGAGGGGATCCTCCCCATACAGTGCCGCATAGTGGGGCTCTACCAGGGCCACCAGGTTGGCCACCTCCACTGGGCTCTATTCAAGTGCCCTCCTGCGTACCATTGTTCTAACTTTACAGCAGGCAATATGGTGCCCCGCAGCGTGGCAACCCGACGTGGAAATGTTGCGCAATAGACCACCATAGGTTCCAATCGTGCTGTTCGTACGGCGCCGTCAGTTCACATAGCTGTCACCAGACAGCACAATGAAAACCATACACATGGCGGCGAACAGCGCCAGGGGCAAGGTGGGACACCAGGTCAGGGTCTATGACACGAGCCACGCACGGCGCCATCGACATCTATGCATCCTGCGCGACCGACCACCTGCGTGCCAGTGCCACAGTGGACTATTGCGCAGTAGTGCCAGAGCGCCATATAGTGCCCAGTGCTGTAGCGCCACTGGCACAATGGTGGCCGTGGCCTGAATTGCCTATCGCGCACAGCACATCATCAGTGCGGCAGATGCCTGCGTAAGCTACCTGGGCATGCACAATGCAGTGTACCGCACAGTCACAGATCTGCGCTATTGGCTCAGCCGGCTCAACTGTATTGCGAAAAGCGCAATGGCGCGATATTCAGCCGACACATGCAAATCATCCGATCAGCCATTCAAAGGTGCAGTGGCGCGATTTGCATCTCATTACAGTTGCTCCACTCCTAATTTGCATGCATTGCGCTATAAATGTGCGACATTGGGCTGCGCTGGCCAGATTCGGTTACTGCAGGTGAGAGGTGGGTTGCATGCTGTGGGATGTTCTGGACAATGGGCATGGGATAACGCTGTAGACTGCACAGTGACAGGTGTCCACTTCCACCCATACAGATCGCCATGACCGAGCAGAGCCAAGGTGAGGGTGAGGGATGGTGGGCGAAGGAGGAGGCCCAACTTCACCACGGCAGAGACTGAGGCCTCTTTCAGGACTACCTGGAGGAGGTCACTACTCAGTGGATGGCGGGCACCCCTCAGGCCGTGTGGCTGCATGGGAGGGGTAGCCGGGCAGTGAACCTGCATGAAGCCACCAGCACTCCGTGCAGGAATGCAAAAAGATTGGGACAGACTGCAGGAGGGTGAAGAGAAGGTGGCAGCCCTCAGGGCGGCACGTGCTGGCACTGGCGGGGCCAGCCAGCAGTGGTGGAGCTGACCCGGCTGAGGACCGACTAGCTGCATCAATGCAGCGCAGTGCTATTGAGGCATACCAGGAGGTGGATTCCAGACAGGTGGAAGCCCATCACTGCACGGTATGACATGGTGGTGGTGTTGGGGGAGAGGTTGTTCACATGCACTCACATGTCCTCTCTTTCTGTTACAGATCCTTTTCATCTTCAGGGGACGCTGGTGGTGGGTCCAGGCAGTGAGGATGACCTGCTGGACATGGAGGAGGGTCCATCCACCTCTGTCACCAGCCAGCATGCACTGCACCAGCATGCACGCTGGGCTGCCAACTCTGGTGATGGTGAGTCGGGTGTGGGGGGTGCACAGCCTGTGTCTCAGCAGTCTGGCATGCAAGCATGCCAGCACACTGTGACTGTGGCTGTAGCACGTACCTGCACCATTGATGATGCAAGGACTGCAATGGGCAGTGACATGTGTGTGTCCCATGACGGACACACAGTGGGCCAGCACGTGCCCCTGGGCCTTGCTGGTTCCAACTTGTGTGCCAGCATGTCAGCACAGTCCCAGGCTGTGCCTGTCAGCACCGATGGGGCAGCACCGGTGGCTGTGCAGGTGTCTGGCACTGTTGCGGCCACAGCAGTGGAATGAGTGGTCCCTGGGGCACAGCGGTTGGAGGGGCAGCAGCAGCAGTCACCCACCAGGTCTGGGGGTACAGTGTCCAGTGGTGACACATGCCCGCCTCCCTTTGATATGCCCATTCCTGGTCCTGGTGAACAGTGCCCACCCTCAAGGGGTGTTGTGCATCAGGACCTTCCACACCTTGGGGGACAGGATGCCGTTGTGGCAGAGTACCCATTGGACAAGCACACCCGCCTGCTGCGGGAATCAGTACAGCAGCAAAGGCAGGTTGCAATGTCTGTGGAGGCACTGTGTGCGGCTGTGGAGCAGCACAGCAGGGAGTGTGCTCTGGACCGTGCAGAGATGGTCCATATGCGGATGGATGTGACCGCCGCTATTGACAGGCAGACCCAGGCATTGGTCGCTATCGTGGCTGCATTGGGCACACACGCAGGTGCTCCTGTACCACGCACCCCACACAGTACACTCTCCACTCCCAGTTCCCGGCATCGTGTGACACCAGGCCTGTCGACGCCGGGTTCTGCTGTGGGCATCCCAAGCACCCCTGGTGCAGGTATGTTTGGCATCCTACAGACCCCACTGCGGACAAGGTCACGATCGAGCAGTGGGACCCCTGGTGGTCCATCGGTGCCACCCCATGTGGCCCCTGCTCAGCCTGCCAGTGCTGTTGGGTCACGGCGGGGCTGCCCATGCATCGGCGGTGGCCATGGAATGGTGCAACATGACTGACCTGTCTCCCAGTGTGGGCCCTGTCTGCTGTGGCCCTGTGTGCACTGTGCGCCATGGTGGGCAGTGCACTGGTGGGTGCCCTGCCCATCACGCCGACATATGGACCACCTGCACACCATCCTGACTGCTGTCCTCAGGTGTGTGTGCATGATGATGCCTGCATTGTACTGTACACCAAGGTGCAAGGGTGCCCAGCATCTGACACACATGCTTGGAGAGTACAGGTGGTGGGTGTGGTCTGTGGATCCCTGTGTTTGCCATGTCTGTTCCTGCTGTGCTGTGCACCTGCCCATGTACGCTTTGTGCCTGGTGTGTTTGTGTGTGTGTGTGTGTGTGTGTGTGTGTCCATATGACTGTTCACCCCTCCCTGATGGTGTGTTTGTGTGCCTGGTCCCTTCCACCCCCCTTGCCGTCATGCACCCCTGGTGTGCTACTCTGTGTGCCTGTGGGTTGCGCCAGGACTGTGTTGTTTGCACATGGCCCCTTGACTTACCTGTGTTGTGCATAATGCTCCTCCGTGATGGTGTCCCGGTGCAGCTGGGCCTGCCGGATCAGTCGGGGGTCCCGCTGTTCAAGGGGGAGTGCTCATCACCATCAACACCGGCGCTGCTGGCATCCCCATCGCTGTCTCCCTCTTCAACCTGTATGGCTATCCCACAGTCATTGGCCATGTTGTGCAGGATACAACAGGCCAGGAATATCCCACAAGCCTTTGAGGGGCTGTACTGTAGGGCACCGCCGGAGGTGTCTAGGCATCGGAAGCGTGCCTTGAGCATCCCAAACACCCGCTCAATGATGTTGCATGTGGCGGCATGTGCCTCATTATAGCGTTGCTGCGATGGGGTCATGGGGCGCCAGTACGGTGTGAGCAGCCAGGGACGGAGTGGGTATCCGCTGTCACCTGTGTGGAGACAGTGGAGATCAGTCTCATGTTCAGGTCCACATTGCCCATATCCCTGTGTGCCACTACCATGGCACCTGTGGCATTACCACCCTTGCCCCGAGTTTGCATTTCCTACATGCGTACTCACCCACTAGATGGCCTGTGGGGATGTCCCCACTCTCGAATCGATGGCACAGTGCGGACTGATGCCATATAAAGGCATCATGTGCTCCACCAGGGTGTGTGGCACAGACATTGATTATACGCCCAGTGGCATCACACAACACCTGGCTGTTGACACTGGGGAAGCCCTTTCTATTCCAGTATGCAGCCCCATCAGGGCCAGGTGGCGTGCGAATGGCCACATGGGTGCAGTCTATGGCCCCTAGCATGCCAGGCATACGTGCTACCCTGTGGAACGCCTGCATGTTTGCTGTACGCTCTGCCGCGGTGCTGGGGAAATGGATGTGCTCCACAGCATGTGGCAGCAGTGCGCTGAGGAATTGGGTGAGGATGCATGATGTGGCCAACTGTGTGATGCCTGTGGTGTCCCCTGTTGGCCTCTGGAAGGTGCCCGTGGTGAGCAGGCACATGCAGGCTGTCACCTTGGTCTCCACTGACAGAGCATGACTCCGTCGTGAGGATGCCTGCATCACATCACTGCACAGCTCACAGAGCCGCCTGAGTATTGCCCTGTTCAGGTGGTACCGGCCCACGATCTCTACATCTGTGTACAACTCAAAGCTGATGTGGGCACGGTACTGCCTGTTGGGGGCGTACCGCCGATGGGCCCATCCACGGCCACGTCCCCCTGCACCTTGCATTCTCACCCCCCTCATTACAGCTTCCATGTGGAAGCTGCCACTATCCATCTCCTGGCTTGTGCCCCCGGCTGATGTTCTCTCTGTTACCCCGCTGCCCTGACTGCTACTTCCACTGCACGGCACCCCCGCTGGCCTCTGCAGCCTATGGCCCACACTGCTTCCTTGCCTGCTCTGGCCTGTCACTGTCTGTCTCTCTCTCTCTCTTCCCACTTGGTATCCCTGTGGCGTTCTTGTGCCTCTTCCTTGAGAGCCTTTTTATTTTGGCTACAATTTCCGCTGGGGCACAACTTCGGCTGGTCCGCTGTTGCGCATTGCGCAACTCTTTGGATATCGCATTGCGCTCTTTATGCGTGGATCCACCCCCTTTGGTTGCGCATGCCGTCATTTGCATTGCGCTGTTGCTCAGCATGTTTTCGGTGGCACAACGGCCTCCTGCTGAATATCGCAGAATGGCGCACTTTTGGACTTGCGCAGGCGCAACCCTATTGCGCATGGCGCAACCCTTTTGAATATCCCACCCCATATGTTTTAAGTAAATTATGTACTGAGAAATTATATAAATTCAGGAGCACCTTGAAAATGGGACTTAGGTCCTAATGGTGTATTTGTGTCATCAAATCCTGTTGAAAAATAAAGGTTTTTACTACTACTACTTTTACTAAACACAGAAGAATGACACAGGACACAGTGAATTCATGAGAAAGGCATATATAATGTCACTAACACAATGAAAGACAACAGGTAATCAACATGTGAACATCAACAAGGAACAAAACAAACAGCAATGTAAGGAAAATAAAAATGTCAAACAACAAAAGGAAACCTACAGCAAACAAAACTACAAGCACTACAACGACTATGTACACTATAACATGACCTACAACTACTATCGCTACCTATGCTACAACTACAAAAACAAAATATGCTACAGAACTGTCTGCACCACAACTACCACTATGACTAAACCTACAACTACAACAATGCTATGTAACAGGATAAATATATACAGGGTAGGAGAAGCAACAGAAAAGCATGCAACAGGAGGGGACAGGGATGTGGACACAAAGCCAAGATGTAACAGGGCAGCAATACTATCAGCTGTCCAGGAAGGGGGCAAAGGCAAACAAAGATGTGCACATCTCTATGGCTGGGCACTGGCTGTATCTGGCAGATGTTTCTCCAGGACAGTGGCCACCCTCCTTGTCTCCACTATGATCACTGCCTGCTGCTTGATTAGCATCCATTGCTGCTTCACGAGCTGCCACAGGAGGTATTCCATTCTCTCTGATTCCTCCATCCATGTCACCCAGAAAGAGGAATGCCATAGACCTACAGGAGTGAGGGGGAGCAGGTGAGGATGGGATACCAGCAAGGAGGTACAATGCAGTCCCAGGTGGCAAGGCAAGGATGGACAGCATGTCCCACCAGCCATGCCCATGTGGCATTGTGGACCACAATGGAAATGCACACCCAACCGGTGCCTGCAGGATGGTGCCACCAGACACAGAGAACACCCAATAGCCAGATGAACATGGATGCAAGTGGAAGGCTGCCAACAACACCACGGCATACTGGGCACCACCCAAACCAGCACTAAATAGCATGTGACACTGCTGCAAGACAGCCAGGCCCCGAGACAACAGCAACAGTGGGACATGCCACAACATGCATGTGGGATGGTACACGGTGGGACGTGCTGCCCATAGGAACAGAACAATGTAATGCAATGCAGAGCACAACCACAACAACAATGGGCACAGCAACAACATGGTATGAAGGCATGCAACACAAATGAAGGCAGAGCACAGCATGTGGCAGGCTCACCACCAACAGCAGCACCACATGCATGACAGGCATGCATGGAAACACCCATGGCACACATGGCCACAGGCCACCGGCAACCATGAAAGGACACTGGTGGCCCAGACACACACCATGGACAGTGCTGCACAAGCAACAATGGTATGGCAGATGCCACACACACCACTGACAGGCACACTACCCACTGTAGGAATGACAACAGTGCACACCAAGCCACCACAGTCCACCATCCTATGCATCCATGGCATGACCATTGCACAGACACCAGGCACAGCTGGGACAGTGTAATGGAAGCTGGTTGGGGAACAGCGGAACAACGCCACAGCACAACGCAAGAGGCAGAAAGGCCATGCTGCATGGCACAGGCTGGGACAGTACCAGGTCAGCTGCCCACCCCAATGCAGGCACTATGGCTGTCCACCAGACTGCCTGTGCCAAGGCCACCCCATGCCACAGTGGCGGCCAGACTGCACAGCACACATGGCAGCAGGACGAGGCTGGCCAGATGCCACCATGTCTAATCCCCATACCGCACAGTGAGTACCACAGTAGCATGCATCCAGTACATGCCGTGGAGTACCCCCGCACCCCTTGACAGGGCACCACACCACACACATGCCATCCAACAGGCAGAATGGGAAAGTGGTGATGCTGATGGGAATGGCAATGCTGGCTGAGCATGGCAGCATAGGCCCAAACAGTGCCGGGATCCCACACCACCACTCCCAGTCACAGTGCACAGCAGCCTCCCCACGCACACTGGCACTACCCAGTCACACAGGTGGGGCCCACAGTACTATGATGCACATACCCTGGCACCATTCACAGTGCCGTGCACCTGGCAGGATGATCACTGGTGGCCCATGGAGTGAGCCACACAAGCCACAAACAGCAGTGTATGCATGAAAACAGTGTACTCACACACTAGTCCCCAGTTATCGGGGCTGCTCTCCTTCGCCCGCTGCCGCATTGGTGGCACCCACTGTCCACTCCTGCTGGTTGCCCTGGACACCTCCTGGCCTGAGCTCCCTGGGCCAGTCCACTCTATATGCTTTGCAAAGAGGAAAAGGGTACATCACTGTCAGGACAGCACAGGCAACATTGGCATGGCAAAGCAGTGACCATGGTACACAGTAATCCTGCCCCCCCATGTGGCATGTCACTCCACACACACACAGTTGCTCAATCAGCACTGCAGGCACCCATAGCATGCCATACCCTGGACAGGCAAAGCCACCATGGCCACAGACATGAGCAAAGTGCACGTAGGGCATAGTGGCATGACAGGAGTGCAGTGGGCTGTGGCCACACACTGTGGGACAGTGGCACTGCACAGCCACAGCGATGTGGCCATGCCTTGTGGCAATGCAGCGGCAGTGGCAGGAATGCTGTCCACTGTGGAAGGCTGCAGAGCACAGCCAAAGCTGGCCACACTGCCAGTGGTACCACCCACAGACGCCTGAGCTGGGGGCCAAGGGTGAGTGGGCTGCACTGCACATGCACATGGCACCAGCCAGGGACACAACACTAGGCTGCAAGCAGCGGCCAGTGCTGCATACCACCTGTGGGCAGTATGTCCACCGTTCCCCCCAACCACCAGCCACCACACTGCACAGTGTCACCAAAGGTACACAGGGCAGCATGTGCAACACCAGAGTCCCTGGGCAGCCACCCACCAGGGGACACAGGCACAGCCAGTGAACACACCCAGGCACCCAGCCACACCTGGGTGTACACACACATACAGACACACACACACACACACACACACAATAGCAGTAGCACATGGTACAGATATGTGTGTCATGGAGTGACACCTACCTGGCACTGGCACAGTCCCATTATGCGCCATCTGTCTGTATCTCTCCAGCTGCTGCTGCTGCCTGCACTGCAGGTCTGTGTAATGGTGCCTGCACTTTTCACCATCACGTATGATGCCAGTCCTGGTGGACAGGTGGCAGGCAATGGAACCGCACACCTGGCTTTGTGGTAGGTCTCCCTCCCAGACCTCCCCAAACAGGCATTGGTGCCTCTGCTGGACCAGTTCAACCAGGTTGGCCATCTCCACAATGCCCAAATGCCTGTCCCTCTGAACCACTGCCCTCACCTATGGCATCCAGACATGGCCACACACATGGATAGCACTAGTAAGTAGACACTGGGGCACCCCCTGTACCCGTACACACCACCTGTGACTAGCACTGTGCTGCCATGTGCACTAGCACTGTGCAACCTGGAAGTCTGTGTAGTGTGCATGCATCACCTCACCAAAACCCCAGCACTGCCATAGCACACATGCGCAGTGGCATCATGCAAACAGCCATAGCGTGGTGCTACATCGTGCAGTGTGGGTGTGTGAACGCAGACCCCTGTCTCCCTGTGCATGTACAGGGCACACACAATGGCACTCAGTACGGTGCTAATGACACAGTGCCATGCATTGACATGGCCAGATAGCCCAGTGTTAGCCCTTTGCCCGGCACTACCCACTTGCCCGGTGCTAACACAAGCCATATCCAAAGTGGCTATGCAGATTAGGGTACTTGTGTATGCAGGGGGCAAACAGGGTGATTACCATATCATTACAGCCTCATTTGCATGCCAAATAGGCCTGATTGCCCAGTAGATCTATTTAAGGGCAAACAGTGCTCCACCTGTGTTGCTGATAGGGACTGCAGTGTTGTGCATGTTTGAAATAAGCAGCACTTTAGACAGCAGGATGTCCCGGGAGAGACAGCAGGAGCAGGCAGGTTTGTACAGCATGCAGGCCAGTCCGCAGTACAGCACAGGGGTGTAGGCTGAGATACGCACATTCCACACATGTGTACAGTTGTGCATGGTGCCTGCAACAGTACAGATGCTGGACTGTTAGTAGACACACAAGACAGTGCTGAGCCTCCGCTGTGCATGGCCCATGGGGGGGTGATCCAGCTGTGCTGTCACATCCTAGGGGTGCACACCATGGTGGTCGCTTGCACAGTGTGTCTGCAACACAGCTGGGTATGTCTGGGTCAATCATTGCACAGGATGTGTCCCAGTGGGGGGCAATGGATTTGGCCTGTACACCCACAGCTGCCTGCCAAGTCCCCTGACCCGATGGACCTCACATGGGACTGTGTGCCTGGTGTGTGCACGTCAGTACATTGCATGGGCACACATTGCACCATCCATGCTGCTATGTGCTGCTGGTGCAGTAGATACACACACCCCAGGTCGACGGCATAGGCAGCTCAGACAGTGGCTGTGCAGACACCACTGGCAAGCCATGTGGAGGTGTGTGGCCATCCCTAGTACTGTGTGGTGCAGTCTGCATACACTGTGCCAGCTGCTCACTGGGGCATGCAATGCATGGTGGGTGTGTAGTGTGCCATACCCATTGGGTACTGCTACAGCTGTGCACACATCATTTGCCACTGTGTGTAACATGTGCCATTTCCCCTGTCCCACACAGGTGATGCAGCAGGGCAGGAGTGGCTCCGGGCCCACAAATTCTCTCAGGATGAGCTCAGGGCCCTAGTACATGAAGTGAAGGAGAGGGAGCTTGTCCTGCAGAGGAATAAGTCAACGGATGCTGCTGTGAGGTGCATGTGGAAGAAGATCACAGCAGCGCTGAACACCGCAGGTGGCCATGGCCATAGCAGTGATGCAGTCAGGAAGAAGTGGAATGACCTGCAGCACTGAGCCAAGGAGCAGGAGGCCCAGCAACTGTAGGAATGGCTGTGTACAGGTGGGGGACCACAGCCCATGGAGCAGCTGGAGTGGGACCCACTGATGTCCTTGGTTGCCTCTATCCTGAGACCAGTGGCAGCTGGTGAAGTTGAAGGCAGCGGGAGTGAGACACCACTCACACCACCTAGGGCAGGTATGTCTGCAGTATGTGTCCACCACTGCCTGGCCAACACTGCCGGGGCTGTGGCACCCTTTCCCACTGTCATGGTGCATGCCAGTTGCACGTATGGGTGTGTCACAGTGAGGTTATAGTGCATGTGTTTCACTGTGGTGTGCATGTGCTGGTAGTGCACAGCCTGCACAGGTGCATGGGTTGCTGGTGCATGTGTGCATTGGGTAGGGTTGTGTGCATGGGAGCATCGCTTGCATTGGCATGGGCTCCACTTTGGGGTGTGCACAGGTGTGATGTGGGGAAACCACTTTTGGGGGTATATGTGGTGGTGGTGGTGTGTTTGCTGTCTGTGCACTGAACTGGACACTGATGCCATCTCTGTTCCTTCACAGAGCTGGGTGCCTGGCAGAACATGACCCAGGAGGTGCCTGGTACAGGAGTTGCAGGACAATGCTGCAGAGGTGTGGCCATCATCATTGTGCATGGGTGTAATGCGAGGCCCTGCAGTGGTGTTGGACATGTGACCGGTCAGTGACCATGGAACATAGGCAGATGGTGGTGCTGCTAGATTGTCCGAGGAGAATGCTGCATTCCTGGAGTCCTTTAGCATTTATGAGGATGCACAGATGGAGAACCTGAGCGCTGAGCAGGTGGTCATTTTCACTGTTACAAGTGGCCATGGCTCAGAGGAAGCGGAGGACAACACCACCCTGCCAGTGGGCAGGCCTGTGTGTGGAGACACTGAGGCTGAACCAGCCAGGGACAGACACACAGCAGCATTGGGGGTGGGGGTACACAGGCACATGGCACTGTCCAGCTTGTGGCAGTCAGCCATGGGGCTGGCCAGTGTGCCCCACTGCATATAAACCTCCAGTCACGGGGCATGGTGCCTGACCTGCAGCACAACCCGATCCCTGCAGGCCCACAGCAGCAGCAGCAGCCTGCACATCAGCAGCTGACACCACCAGCACACGAACAGCCGCCCCACCATGCCCAATGGCAGCCACAACCTCCACCCACAGGACAGATCGGTGCCACTCACCCAGCAAAGATTGGCCAGAGTTCATGGTCCATGCTCCCAGTGGCCCTGACATCACAGCATGCAGCCCAGCAGGACCTGCATGACCTCTGCAGGGAGATGCACCATGAGCTGTCCTAGCTGCCCAGCACAGTGGGCTCTGCCCTTGCCCATGTCGAGCAGTGGGTGGAGGAGTGGATGATCCGCATCCTTGCCACCATCAACTGTGGCTTTGGGGGGCTCAGTGCCACTGTGCAGGACCGTGTGGCTGTGCTTCAGGAGACACACACACAGCAGGCCTACAGGGTGCATCCAGACCACAGCGCAGCTGCACCATGCGTGTGCACTGGTATGCCACTGGTGCATGCAGGGTGGGTGGTAGCTCTTCCACACGTGCATCCTGCTCCTCCACAGGCCTCCCATGGTATCGTGGGCACCACACCTGTGCATGCATCTCGGTGAGGCTGCAGGCGTACTGCACTCCCAACCTCACCACAGTCCACCCCATACATGTCTTCAACACAGAGCACAACTAGCTCAGTGACACGCACACAGATAGTGCGTCGTATGTGGGGTGGCAGGCACCACTGATGGGCACCACCTCCATGCATGGTGTGCCCATGTCTCACACACATGCATACTCATGCACCCTCACACAGCCCCAGTCCCCTGCCAGCACATGCGCCTCAACACCCCATGTTCCCTCACATGCCACCCCAGCCTCTCAACACATGCATGCACCATAGTTGTACACTCTGTACACTCTGCATACCTGCATGAAATGCTCTTCGCACCAAATGCTGCACCACATCACCACATCACACTGCCAGCATGTACATCACCAGAGTGGTTCACTGTGTACACAACCAGAATACCGGTGTCAGCAGCCAGGGTCACAGCGGATAGGCACTGTTTCCTATGGAGAGATGGCACCTGTTAGTGTTGCTGTCATGCTGTGTGCCATTGCTGTTATGTATCTTCCGTGGTGCTGTCCCACTACTCCCTGTCCCCGCTCCTTCCCTGGCTACCCATGCCTGTCTCCACCTCCCCTCTGCTTTTTCCCTGTTGTAGCAGCCCATACTCACCAACGAGGTGCCCACTGGCTATCCTGCCCTCCCCAAAGGCCTGGCACAGCAGGGACTGGTGCCAGATGAAGGCATCGTGGGCACTGCAGGGGTACTGTGCAAAGACATTGCTGATGTGCCCTGTCACAACGCACACCACCTGACAATTGATGGAGTGGTAGCCCTTCATGTTCACATAGATGTCACTGCCATCATCAGGTGGTGCACAGATGGGAATATGGGTGCAGTCAATGGCACCAAGTATGGCTGGTAGGTGCACAAATCAATAGTATTGCTGGATGGTTTATCTGCACTCTGCTGCTGTGCTGGGGAACACTATGAACTCACCAGCATGTGGCAGAAAAGCATCAAGGAACTGGTTCAGGAGACGTGAGGTGGTAGACTGTGATACTGCAATGGTGTCCCCTGTTGGGCGCTGGAATGTCCTGGTGGCTAGGAAGCACACTGCTGCCATCACCTTCTCCTCAACTGACATGGCATGGCTGCATCTGGTGTTGGACTGCAGCTGCTCAGGCATGAGTTCACATAACTGCCTCAGCATTCCCCTGTGAGGTGCAGCACTACTGCATTGCTGAAAATAGCCATTTTCACTTCCTGGTATGGCCACTCCTTCCTCTGTGTATTGCCCTTGGATAAGACATGCCTTTTATATTTGGTAGATGGCACCGCGCTATGTGTCGTGCAATGTAGCCTTGCATCGCACTATCCCTATGACTATCCCATTGCACCTGTTTGCACGTACCCACCCCTCATTTTGCCCATTGCATACATTATGGGTTTGCCCGGCACTAATGCACTTTGTGCGCACTATTTGCTCATTTGAATATGGCGGCCCCATGCTAAACCAATGCTATTCCTGCACAAATGGTTTGCATGCTGCACAAAGCTTTGAATATCTGGCCCAGTATCTTTTGCACTATTAAACCACAACATCCTTGATCTACTAAGTACTGTATCTATCAAGCATGAAGGCAATCCACATATCCACCCTTTACTACAGCCGTTTCCTGGACACAAAGATTATATGCTCTTGATTTGTTGAGAAATATACTATACAACAGCTACCACTGGAAATAATGCACCTATAGTCTAATCAATGCAGCACATTTTTCTACAAGAGTCTTAGTTTTACCTCTGATTTAACGGGGAATTGAAGCCATTAATTAATTACCTCTCAGCATATCTGAACCATTACTTAATCAAATGTGCATCAGGATCCATCAGCCTGTGTTGCAGAGATAAACTGTGTCTGATCATGGACATTTATTTATTAAAATTACTCAATCCAGGAAAAACACGCAGAGATAAACGGGAATCTTGTTTACACTTGTGTTCTGGGAGAACGGATTTGGAGATACAGTAAGAACAATATGCACCATACAACATGCTATATAAACCTAACATTACAATAATTACACTTTTGTAAATACACATAGCTCTGAAAACTGCAGAACAGTGCTTTGGGACTCATAAAATATTTCATTGCAGAATGTCAGAAATCGATCTGAATTATCACTCGACTTCACCAATTACGATTAAAGTGTGGGATGACACATTTTTCATGTGAAAAACAGAACTTCTGGGGAGGAAACAAGTAGCATCACATCACTCGTGTGGCAGTTGAAATGTATGATGCTGAAAAATAGCAAACTACAAAACTAGTTTCTTAGCTGTAAACAATTTATGCAGTACCCTGAAAAATAATAATGTTTCCTAATGCATTGAGTCAATGAGTAATACATTAACGGTATGCAAACTAAATATTTTAGTTACTGGAATTCATCATAATAAATACTCTACACTAAGATTAATCTGCACTGCATACCTTGTTAGTCAAAATGCTCAAACTGATTTATTTACAGTTTGAGAAATTACAGTTTTATGTTTATATTAGTTCTGAAAGATCTATTTAGGCTAGAACCACATTTTAGTTTTCTAAAACGTACTTTTGAATGCCCAAAATGATGCCATAATCATGTTATTTTATCATCCCTGGTGTCTAATGGCACCTCCCACCTGCCGATCGCCATCCCTGTTAAATTTTCATTTCCTGGTGTCTAGTGGCACCCCACACCTGCTGATCACCATCCCTGTTATTTATTTTATGTTTTTTATTCTCTGGTGTCTAGTGGCATCCCCCACCCTCCCATTGCAGGCATAAGCCCTGTATTAAAAAAAATGGTCCCTAGAGGATTTTTCTTTCAAAACCTGTAAAAAAAATGGTTCCTCACCAATCGTCCCCCACCTCTACCTTCCACTCAGCACCCACCACCCCACACCAGCAGTACACCCCACACACCCTCCTCACCTGAACAGGTCCCAGGTTCAAGATTCGTTCTCTAATCAAAGACATATCTTGCCACTGGAATCGGCAAATGCAATATGAGAAACTAAGGTACTGTAACTACAGGTCAATGTATTTCAATGGGAGGGGGGGTTCAACTTTTATGCATAACCTAGCTGTTTTTTGAGATTTTGACCTCAAATTTTCAGCACTGCCTTTTGGGGACCCAGCCTCATGAACAATAGGACTGACATTAAGCAACTCCAGCCCAAAAGGTGATTTTGTGGTTGCTTGGTGAATTTACCTTTTGGGCAGGATTTGGAAATGTTTTCTGTCCTTGTTCATGAGGTGGTGTCATAAGAAGGCTATGTTGAAAATTTGGGGTCAAAATATGAAACAATGCCAAAGTAATGACTATTCATCGCAATTTTGCTACACATGCTTGTAACTTTGGAAATTTAAAATATTTTGGCCCCAGATTTTCAACATAGCCTTTTAATTACCCTGCCTCATGTTTGTCACAGCTGTCATTTTTCAAATCCTGGCCAAAATTTGTTTTTGCACCCATGGTGCAGAATGGTGTTGCAGTTCTGCAGAATTACATTTTGGTGGGGATTTAAACATTTTCTGTACCGGTTACATGAGGTGGGATAATACGTTGACTATGCTGAGAATTTGATGCCCTTCCACAGCTACATACATACTGTATATGCATCTACTGTATGGAGGGATGGGAGTGCAGGGTCCAAAGAACCCTGCGTTCCCACAGTAAAATAAGAATACTATTATACTATCTCAAAAAGTACGGAAATAAGTTACAAAAAACTTAATGCTCCAGTTAGGATCAAAGTGACGAAAGCTGGGAAATGAAGCATTAGGGTTTCAACCCTAACACCCCACCCTCCCCAACCCAGGCAGGATAGCAGGCGTGGGGTGTGCCTTGAAGCTTCTGAAGCTTAACGCTCACCCAATTCTCATAAAGTCTACACATTTGACCTTATTTACAGATGGAATTGGGTGAGTGTTTTCAACAAAGCCCTAGGCACACCCCACACCTGCTCTCCTGCCTGGTTTGGGAGGGTGGGTGTTAGGGTTGGAAACCCTAATGCCTCATTTACTAATTTTAGTCACTTTGACCGTAACTGGAGCATTAATGAAGTTCTTTGCATATATATATATATTATATATATATATATATATATATAATATATATAGTATACTTAATTCAAATATAGACAAGATTGCTAAAAAATTTAGCCAAGCATCAGGAGCTCAATGCAGGGCAGTGAAAATTGTTATATCTAGCCATATGATGTGTGAAACCAGGTATAATACATCTGTGGATAATCTCAAATGAGATGGGATAGAAAAATAATACAATGGAATAAGAAGTTGTGTAAAAAACTATTTACAGAGCATGGGAACGCATAAAGTGAGAGGTTACAAGAAAACCTGGCTCCCCTTTTGGACTTTTCATGATACCTTCCCCCAATATTCAGGAAACAAAGGCACTGATCAACAAGGTGATAGATGATCAGGTAGTGATATATATATTTTTTGTAATATGGAACCTGACTCTCTTTGCTGTGAGTGATTTCACCTTAACTGTAATGCAAGGTTCTGAACTTTATTTGTGTGAAATACTGCAAAATGAGCTTCTGTTGAAGCCTTTGTAGTTTAAGCAATAAGACATGACAGAGTCAGCATTGTGGTGAGATAATGGCACTCCTCAGGTGTGCTGTGAGACACAAATCATCATTGAGAGACTTCAACCACCCAAGAAGTGCCATTATCCCACCATAACACACACCCTGGAGTGTCTTGTGATTATAAAATGGGTCCAAGATATTTTTTTTTTGGGGGGGGGGTGAAGAAATGCACCAAAAAATCAAAAAAGAAACATTTTTATGACATTTAAAAAAAAGTTAATCAGCCTCAGCAAGATAGTCCCACTACATCCCAACATTGACATGCAATCTTAAGTTTAAATATTATGCACATTGAAATACATGCATTTTTAATTAGCTCTTACTGTAAACTCTCTATTCCTCCAGCCCACCCCCATTTACACATTTCCTCACATTTATTTCTTCTTTCCTGATATTATTCCCTCCCTTTTCACAATCTTGTTTATTTTCTATTTTGCTACATTCAAGAGGTTGAATGTTTACTATGGATGAAACACAAGAATTCAAACCCATGCTCACTTCAACTGTCACACAACAGAAGGCCTCAGCTGGAACCAGGGCTTTTGTTTTATATGTAGCTGGTTAAACAGCATAGATTTCCCTAGTAAGCAGGTGAGGATAGGAGGGTGATTTTTCATGGTCAGCAAAAAAACACCAGAAATTAATACTGTTAAGTACTGTAGTACTTCCATGTGTGTGTGTGTGTGTGTCTGTCTGTGTGAGAGAAGAGGATTATGAGGGCAAATAACATGTAATTATTATGTTTTTAAATTTAAGACAATTTTATTTTTAGGGCCCAGTTGAAGGTTTTTAGTGAGTAAAGGCAACAACCATGTTTGTAATGGCAGTCAGGGGCATGTGGTAGTATTGCTTTTATTGTGAAGAGGCTGCTGGATCTTTATCCAGTGCTGTTGTGCTGGGATTTCAGCACTGGGTTCCAAGCTCCTCAGCCAATCAGATTTCTTGATTTTTTATATACATTTTATAATGCTAATTGTATTTTGAATTGTATTATATCCGGTGTGTGGACTTTCTTTGTCACGTATCACCTGGTGTGAGGAGGTGATGAACGGAGCAGGGGCACTTCCTAGGATCCCTACCTCTCTCTGGTTCAAGTAGTTAATTGTCTCACCATCAAGGACATTGGTGCCCTGTAAGAGACGATAATATTCTGGATTCTGTAATTCTGTCTATTTTATTGGATTTTACATTTTGTATCTAATACTGGGATTACATTTGCTGACATGGACATCCACACTCTGTTAGAGAGGGGAAGATCGTGGATTTTCATTACATGTTTTAATGTACTGACTTTCTATTTTTCTGAGGTCTAATAATCTACTGGACTACAGCTTAATTTATTTAGAGTATTTTATCTTTCTGCTACATTGTTGAGCCTTTCCTCTGAATTCACATTTTTGCTTGACTTTCTTTACACTGTTTTTACAGTTTAGTAAAATACATGGTTAATTTTGTTTGGTCGTTCTACTGTTAATACTGTTAAATCTAACTTGCTGTACGCCTGTGGGCATACCTCTCAACCTCTCAGCATTAAAAATCATAGCACTGGCCTTCAAAAATCATAGCAAAGGGCCAGAATGAGTAGCATTTTCTAATTTAAAAAAAATATTATCTCTACAGATAGCGGATCCCATATAGTTAGTAATAAGGAATGTTTCTATCAACTTAGTTCAATGATTTAATAGTTTGTGTGTCCAGAAATAGCACTAACATTATGAGCAACATCAGTAAACCTATGTGGAGCCATGGTAAATTTGAGGGTGAAAATCATAGCACTATGCGGAATTCATAGCAGTTGAGAGCTATGCCTGGGGGTATGAATGTGATATTACTATTGCTGTATTAGAGCCTGATGGTAGGGTGTGAGTGGCTAATTAAATTGTTAATGGGTAGGGTGTGGTTGGCTAATTTGATGATTGTGGGTTTAATTACTTGAGGATTGTTTGTGTGTTTTTGAATAAATATGCTGGTTGGGTGGTGGTTTGGTTACAACCTACTCTTCTGAGCAGCTACGCTTACTTTGTCCCTTCACGGGGAGGCAATGTACCATACCTGCAGCAGTTATTGATCATCACAGGGAGTTGGGCATCCTTCCTGTCTGGGTCTCATCCCAAAAGTAACTAGAGAGCCTGCAGAGCCTGCTGATCCTGGCCTTCCCCACACGCACTTGTGCAGTGTTCTGTAAGGCCAAGTCTCTAGGGAATAAAACTGCTTTAGTAGAGGCATATATTGTGGAGTCCTCAGCAGACCTAGTATCACAAAGACCTGGCTAAGAGATGACCCTGGTCCTTTGCTGGAGGCATCAACCTTCCCCCTTGGGCATCTGTGTGGTACATTTCATGAGATGGGGCTGCAGAGGTGGAAGGAAGGACAAATGTTTTAGATCTATACTGGGGTTGATGGCATACCTCATGGGGGAACCATTTCATTTGAATGCATTGCTGTAAAGGGTGGTACTGGTACAGGTTATAGGGTCATTCTCTTGTACCATCCTCTGGGGTATAGGAATAATTTCCTGCAGGAACTGGAGATGTTTATGGCCGACATGGTGTTGGATTTTTCTAGCCTGTTGATGCTTGGGGATTTCAATCCCTGGGTCGATGATGACGACTCTCTGAACAACAGTTCCTCCAGTTTATGGCTTCACGGGGCCTAATACAGTTTGTAGCCACCAGGACACACCAAGAGGATCAGGCTTTAGATCTGGTGTTTGCATTCAGTCTTGACATTAGAGATGTCAGGGTTGATCTGATCAGGTGGTCATCATGCCATACAGTATTTCCTTTGTGCCCCCCCCCTCAGTTGCAGTCCTTCTCAGTGGAGATGGTCAGATTTTATCCTGTTTGAAATCTGGAACTTAATACATTTCTGTCAATTTTGAATATCACTAGTATGGTATCAGCATTTGCTAAGGGAGTATAAAATGCTGTGGAGGACTATAACAAAGCCCTTACAGTGGTCTTCGACTCACTAGTACCATACTGTATTTATTCCTTGAAATCCTGCAATAAGTCACCATGGTTTGATGATGACCTTAGGCAGTTGAAGGTTAAGAAATGATGGTTGGAATGTTCTTGGTGGAGATCCAGGTCTGGATGTAAATTAATGCTGAAATGAGTACCAGCGGGCAATGATCTTGAAAATGACAATGTTCCTGTCACTGGTGATTGCTGAAGGTAAAAATAGACCAGCACAACTCTTCAGCACTGCTGATTGATTATTAAACCCACCCTGTCTTCACTCAGAAATAGTATTATCAGATGAATATTGCAAGGAGTTCAATGTTTGCTTTACAAGATACCCTCTGTTAGGGCTGAGATTTCCTCCAGTGGCCTGTCATGGGCTGACAGTGCTCAGAAAATGGATGACTTGTGCACTCTGCCTCTCAGGATGGAGTTTGTTAAAGTCTTTATTTATTTATTTATTTATTGAATTTTGGTAACCAGGTAAGCCCACCGTGATGTGACAGTCCCTTTTTCATGGGCGTCCTGGGAAGATCAGTACAACAGTACAACTGAGTAGTGCAGCAGTTGATACAACATTTATACAGTATAACACATTTATCAAGTGAGTACAGCAGTAGATACAAAAGTTGAACAGGATAAAGTTACTTTGGCAAGCAAGTACAACACTTTGTGCAAAGATACACAGATTAATGCAATAGTGTACAATACAACATGGGATAATCAATACTATGTACAGGCTGCAAGCTTATTTACACCTAGTCCATAACATAGCTGGATGGAGACAGATGCAGAGGTAGATCTTGGGAGTCAATATTAGCAGTCAGTGAAAAGTTGGTAAACTCAGGGTGTTACTGAAAGCATGAACAAGTCAAGACATTAAGACAATAAGTCTTAATGGATGAGGTCTCACAGACGGTCTCTGGCTGCACCCTTCTACATTCTTGATATTGGATCTGGGACCTACCAGCTTCCTAGCAGAATGTGGGGGGAACTGGTTCCAATGATTTACAAGATTGTCAGGTGTCCCCTTTGGGGGGGGGGGGTTCCCACTGAACTTAAAAGGGCAGTGGTGAAACCCCTTGTGAAAAAAAAAAAAACATCAGTGGACCCTGATGATCTGGTAAATTACAGACCTATCTCAAATCTTCCCTTTTGGGGAAGGTAACTAAGAAGGTATTAGCAGCACAACTTCAATATCACTTGAGAGCTACGAGATCTGTGAGCTATTCAAGTTTGGATTCAGACCTTAATACACATAGCACTGAGACAGCACTCATCATGGTGTTCAAAGATCTCTTCCTGGTGAAAGACAGTGGCCATGCTTCCATCTTGGTACTGCTGGTTCTTTCCTTGGCATTTCACATGGTCAAGAATAGAGTGCTATTGATCCACCTGAGGTAAGATGTGGGACTCACTTGTGTGATGCTGAGTTGGTTTGAGTCCTACTTGTCAGGTAAGGTGCAGCAGATTGCATTGGGTAGTAATCTCTGCTGTGGAGTGCCTCTAGTGAAGATTGTTATCCGCATCTTGTTTTCTGTGTACATGCTGCCACTGGGGAAGATCATCACACAGTATGGACTAGGGTTTCTCTGTAATACAGCTGACACACAAATCCACCTGTCTTATGCACCTGATGAGGCGAATGTTGTTGTGCTGCTGAATGAGTGTCTGGTGGAAATTCAAGGGTGGGTGGACACAAGCTGGTTCAGTCTTAACTCAGCAAAGAAAGAGGTGATACTGGTGAACCAGACCCTGTAGGAGTGACATTGAACAGTGGTAGTTCCCTGTTGCCATTGTTAAATGTGATTACACTACAAACTACAGATAGGGTGAGAAATGTGGGCATCATTGTGGACGGTAGCCTGACCATCGAAAAGCAGTTGTCATCAGTGGCCCACTCTGCTATTTACCACCTGTGTAATATCACCAAGATCAAACATATTTAGAGCCTACCAACTTGATGATGCTAGTGTATGCATTTGTTTCCTCACGACTGGACTACTGCAACACTCTCTGCCTAGGATTATTTGTGGAGCTGCTGCATGGCTTTCAGGTTGTGCAGAACTTGATGACTCAGCTGACTGTAGAGACCTCATGATCCACTTACAATATATCACACCAGTTCTGTAGGAACTGCACTGACTGCTGTTGCAGTGGAGCATTGGCTTCAAGGTAGGCTTGTTGATATACAAGACCCTGCCCTTTCTGGGCTCTGGCTTCATGGGAAATCTTCTGATCGTGTACACTCCCATTGGGAGTTCCACCATCCTGTCTCAAGTCCTCAGGAGACAGGGCATTTGGTGTTTCAGCGCTTTTGCTATGGAACATGTTGCCACCCGATATTCAAGGAGCCCTATGTGCTGAAGCATTTAAAATGAGGCTTAAAACTTCTTTGTTTAATGAAGCATTCAGGATCACCTAATAATTACAGTTTTAATCATAGATATTTTAATTGAATTCTGAAATTCTAATATTTTCATTTTATTGCCTGACCTGCATTGTAATATGCTTTATATTTTGTGTTGGTTATACATTTTAATGTTTGCTCTGTACAGCACCCAGACTCTCTGGGATGTGTGCCTAACAAATAAATTGCCTTGCCATTCCTTGCCAATTATCCAAAACTTTAATACACTATATTTGAAAAAAAAAGAAAAAACTTAGCACACTGCAATAACCTTTTTTAGATGAAACATCTTCATTTTAAGAGGGTCCCAGGGGAATGGTTACAAAAGCTCTCATTACAAGTTACTTAATATAAACTCAGCAATCAAAACAATACTAAACACAACTAAGTACAGTATACATGAGATACTTTTTTTTTTTTTTAGTTTTTGTTGACCGGGTAAGTGCGCTAGACAAATTCTGCCTGTTTTCAGGCACGACCCAGTGGAGGGGGATACAGATGAATGCCAACTGACCTTGAACCAGATTAAGCTGTTGGTGGTATTTTTAGTGAATGAGGGAAATTTGACCAGGACACTGGGGAAATTCCTCGACTCTTTTTGATAAGTGACATGGGATCTTTAACATCCACCTGAACTACCACCTATCCAGGCAGATGGGATCTCGGTTTAATGCCTCGTCCGAAAGATGGCACCTCAGAAATGCAGCACCCCTCTCATGCTGTATTACAGTGTCAGTACTGGGATATTAACCCAAGTGCCAGATGTGGGAACTGAACCCACAGCCCTCTGATCTCCCAGCCTCGGAGGCGAGTGTTCTATCTACTGAGCCATTGACACTGCTTGGCTTTTTTTTTTTTTTTTTTTTTTTTTTATTGTTCAAGTTCAAGCTTATTGCAGGAAAGTCTGCTGAGCAAGCTTCATTAACAAGGCGGTCCTGAGACATACATACATTCACAATGAAGTCCTACGACTGACTTACAGACAAATAGTTAAGTGCTTACATCATAAAAAACAGAATTCATAATGATAAGAGCTTACATCATAATACGCAGTGGGCAAAATTATGAAGAGCTCCCAGGATGCTCTCGGTTCATGAAGAGAAATTTGTACTGTTTGTAAAGGCAATACATTAGATACATTGGTAAATAACAGTAATTCCATAACAATTCAACAAAGATTCCACCTAAGGCACTGATAGTGGTGCGAAACAGAGTTAAGGAAGTGTAGGAATGGAACCTGGGATATCGTGGAATCACTAGTTTGTGTCCTAGTGAAGGCAATTCATTAAAGACAGTTGCAGGTGTCTTTTAGTTTAGCATAACTATCCTTTTGAAAAGTTAACAGGGACAATACTGGCTTAATTTCAAAAATGATTGTAGTCGATTCCAAATAGTTGGCAGTGAGCATGAAATAGCACATTTCCCAAAGGAGGTGTGGGTCCTAGGTATGTCAAGTAGGAGAAACTTGGACTTCCTAAGTGAATAGACACTGCACGCTATATGTATTAAGGAGGATAGGTATTACGGTAGTTTGTTCTGAAGAAGTTTTAAATTCCATGTACCTGCATGGACTGTCCGTCTAACAGAGAGCGAGGGCCAGCCAACTAAGGCATACAGATCAAAATGATGAGTTAGAGGGAGGGAGGAGTTGTTATAAATCATAGGGAGCACTGGTAGAGAATATCTAGTTTCTGGAGATTAGTAGAAGCTGAGGAATTATAGATTACATCGCCATAATCAAGAAGGGGGAGGAAAGTGGCCTGTACCAATCTAGTTCTAATTTCAGCAGAAAAGAAAGATCTATTGCGGAAGAAGAAACCTAACCTGATTTACAGCCTTTTAGCCAAGTCATCAATATGATCACTAAAAGAAAGCCTGTTATCTAACCAGAAACCGAGATATTTGAACTTTGAAACTATTTCCAGCTGCTCACCTAGGGTAGTATTTATGAAATCATTGGGCAAAGCAGGGGCACTAGCGTGTGAGGAGCATGGGCGTAGGATCATAGCTTTTGTTTTTTTTGGCATTAAGGAGTAACTTTGCATTGATTAAGTTTTTTTTCTAATTGCGAAAAGTCGCCTTGAAGAATGTCCCTAGTTGCTTCTAGCGATGGCCCAGAGGTATACAGGACAGTGTCATCTGCAAAGAAGTGCAACTGGAACTTTGTAATCTGATGGTCGAGGTTGTTTATATATAAGGAGAAGAGGACGGGACCTAGAATAGATCCCTGTGGGACTCCCCTTACAGTAGGCAGAGAGGAAGAGAACGAATTTCCTGATTTGACTTTCTGAGTCCTGCCCGATAGGTAGTTTTTGAACCACTTAGCTTGGCCAGGCTGTGGCCTAGATCATTATTGGTGAAAAGAGGGTGGAAGGACTATGTGTGTTTAAGACAAAGGTAGCAGAGTACTAGGAGGGGCTCAGAATCTGTCAGTAAGTATGCAAGTCAGTGATGCTTATGACAGTGTTGGAGGTGATCTACAGATACAAGGGCTGAGTAGGTGATTTAAAAAGGTAGGCCTGAAGACTTTTACACTTGTGTCTTGATAATGATAGGGATAGAGCTCCAAGTGTTAAGAGCAGCAATGGCAAATGTTTATAACAGAATTTTACTGGTTCTGGGGACTTCACACATGTTTCAGGAATGAAGTCTTGGCTAGTGAGGTAATGTAGGTTTGGATAGTAGGCTGTAAGTGAGATACCGTATAAGCCATGTACACTTTTTTATACAATTGGTAGGTAATATGTAAGCAATATGCACATTTATATACAAGTGGTAGGTGGGATATAGGCCATGTGCCCATTAATATACAATGGGTATAGTCACCATATACACATTTATATACCAAGGGTAGGTGGCACATAGGTTGCTTACACATTTACATACAAATGTTAGGTGGAATATAGGCTATTTACACATTATATATACAATGAGTAGGTGGGATGTATACCATGTACACATTTATATGTAATTAGGGATGAGCAGGAAGTAAAACACTAAAATACCTGACCTCCAAGACTATTCACATGCACTCTAAACATACCCTAAAAATAACTGGATGAAAAATGAGTAGTCTGGTCAGCTCAAGTGCTTACTACTCGACCTGTTCTGCTGTCCAATTACCCAACCCTGGCCATAACAAAAATCATGTGAAAGACTGCTTTTCTGGACTAGTACACTGTTTTTTTTTTCCATTAACATTTTATTCACATTTTACGCAGAGACAGCATAACTGAGAGAAAGACTTTACAAGATATAAGTACAGTATACAATTATCACATTACAAACATGGCAGAACATTTTCTCTGCGATAACCCCTAACCCTAAAAATCCTATAATACCCTAAAAACACCCTCCTCAACCCCCTAAATAATACCCTCCTCCTCCCTCCCGAGGCATACAACTCAAATCATTGTCATATAGGGTGAGTTCACAAATCACAATGTATAGATAGTATCGAACGGGCCCAAATTTTCTCAAAGCGGGTAATTGATTATGTAGGATAGCAATCATTTTTTCAATCCTAAGAAAAGCTTAGAGTTCTGCCAGCCATTCAGAATAAGAGAGTATAACCTTATCCTTCCAATGACGGAGAACCAATTTAACTGTGACTGAAATCAAGGCCATGTAATATTTTCTATTCCTAAATGGAAAATGGACATATCCCCCAGCAGACACACCTCTGGCTTGAAAATATCCTCCAATCCCAATAGGGGTCCAACTTATCCTAATTTCTGACCATAGAGGAACTACCTTAGGGCATTCCTAAAAATATGCAAGAGGTCCCTCTATCTCATTACACCTGTAACATTTGGGTTCTTTTAGCAGATTCAAATCCGTTAACTTCTGAGGGGAATAGTAAATATTATGTAGTACTTTAAACTGTATGAGCTTCAATTGATCATGCCTGATAAAACTGTGACAAGTAAGCCAGATCTCCTTCCAATCTAAATTAATATTAGGGAATACAGAGGCCCAGTAAGAGCAGGGGGCAAGATTAACGGAATAGGCCCAATGGAACAGAACGGTATAGATCTTAGAGATTGCCTGTGGGATTCCTATCAAGGGTCGGATATCCGCTAGAAACTGGACTTTAGGAGGCTGTACCTTCCCCTGCCCAACTTGAAGCAGTACATGACGAAGCTGGTATATTTTGAAAATATCTTTAGCAGCTAGATTAAATCTATCTATCATCCCAAGACAGGAGCCAACCCTCCTCGGTAAGAAAATCCTCAAGGAACAGTTATCAGGCAATTTCAACCAATCAGACCTGATAGTGCTATTACCTATCAAAACCGTGGATTGCCCCAAATCGGTTGGTCCCAGTCTTTGACCAAGTCATATTTAATAAAGCCACAAAGCTGATTATGAATTTTAAGCATTACCCCAATGGGAGATTTTTCAGCAAAGAGGAAGTGCTTGGGGTTAAATAAAAGAGCTCGGAGTAATACCACATTTTTAATGAGATTTATTTCTAAATTAACCCATAAGGGAACATAGTTTGATACTGATCTCGGGTCATCATGCACGCCCATCTGCCATACTTACTCAGCTGAGCTGACCAAAATAAACCGAAAATGGGTAACCTTAGCCTCCCAATGACTTAGGGCTAGTTTTTGTAAGCTAATCTGGCCTTTTATATCCCCAAATGAAGTCCGTAATTATATTGTGAAGTTTTTAAACCACGATAAGGGAAGCCAAATATTTAATATACTCAAAGGGTAAAAAGTCTGGGAATATATTCATTTTAATTATGTTTATCCTCCCCAAAGTGAAAATGGGAGTTGGGTCCACCTCTTGAGGTCCAGTTCAATAGTATGAGCAAGAGAGTCCAAATTTAACAGACGATCCTTACAGGGCTGTTCGTCAAGGAGAGACCAAGATATTTAAGAGAGTCAGAATTCCACTCTAGGCCTAGCTCTATAATATCTTGTTTAAATAACCTATTATTAAGGGGGTAAACCACCATTTTATCTTGGTTTAATTTATAATTAGCTACAAGACTGAAATTCTTTATTAATTTTAGCAAACTTGGAATAGACTTGGTAGGTCTAGAGACATAGACCAAGAGATCATCTGCACATGCAGTAACTTTTATAGTTTGGCTCCATACTTTAATACCCTCTATTTCTTTACTACCAACTATACTTCTTATGAGAGGCTCTAAATATAAATTAAATAAGAGTGGTGATAAAGGGCATCCCTGCCTAGTACCCACATATAGCTGAAAAGGGTTAGAAATAGCCCCATTACAAGCTACCCTAGCTGAAGGATTCGAATATAGTGTTCTAATCCACTCTAGGAACTTCGCGGAAGCCAAACTTCTTCATAGCAGAAATAGAAATTCCTAATAGACCTTATCAAAGGCCTTCTTGGCGTCCAAGGAGACCAGAGCTAATGGAGGTTGGACCCTCGAGGCCTAGAAGACATGTCAGTGTCCTAAAATGATCGGCTGAGGACCTGCCTTCATAAATCCAACCTGCTCATTGCCTATCAATTTAGGTAAGACTCTATTAATTCGCTCTGCAAGACTTTAGCCAGAATCTTTATATCACAATTTAATAATGAGATAGGTCTATAACTGGTCGGTTTTAAGGGGTCTATTCGGCTTAAGAATTAAGATTATGAGCGCTCTGAAAAGTCTATCCACTTCCTGGTCAGAAAGAACATACTGAAATAACCTAAGAAGCATAGGCACCAGTTTCTGGGAAAATTTTTGTAAAAGTTAGGCGAATACCCGTCAAGGCCCGGTGTTTTATGTACGGAAAGACTCTTGATAGCTAACTCTATTTCCTCATGAGTTATATCTGCTGTGAGAAATAACCGATCGGCTTCATCCAACATAGGGAGGTCCAGACCCTCCAGGAAGGATGAAATTTCTAAGCTAGTAGGCGGGGGGTCCATCTTTTTATATAAGGTTTCAAAGTATTGACGGAAAACCTGAACCATTTCATCCAGAGAAGTCTTGACACAACCCTCCTCTTCAGATAGAATCCCCTCAATAAGACGAGAGGATTCAAGTTGTGCAATGCGTCTAGCCAAGAGTTTCCTGGATTTTTCTCCCTTATCCACATACTTAGCTCTGGTTTTGATTAGAGCTAACTCCGCCTGCTCTCCTAAAATCCTAAGATAAGCAGCTCTCGTTTTAACCAAGTCCTCCTTATCCCCCTCTTGTGGATATGTGGAAATCTTAGATTCTAAAGACCTAATGTGGACCAACAACTGAGACATAGTCTGCTCCTTTTCCTTTTTCTTTTTAACAGCAATACTAATTAATATCCCTCTTAGATAAGCCTTGAATGCCCCCCCCAGAAAATGTCTGGACGGACATTATCATCTAGATTATTTAGGGTAAATTCATCTATTTGCTCAGATATGAATTTGGTAAACTTGGGTACTCTTAGAATTTGATTGTTCATCTTCCACCTATTCCCTTTTTTCAGGAAAGATGGAAATGAAATTGTTACAGCCAATGCTGCATGATCCGAGATAGGGCCTGCAACGATATCCGAGTCTAAAACCCCTCTAAGAAGAGATCGAGAGAGGAATATATAATCGAGCCGGGATGCCGTCCCATGAACTGGGGAAATGAAGGTGTATTCCTTAGACTCTGGGTGGAGGACTCTCCAGACATCTGCTAGTCCCAGTCGATCTAGAAGTTCCCCCATAGCTCGAGAAGTGGGGGTATGGTATACATGAGATCTAACGGATCTATCCATTAAAGTATCCAGAACTAAGTTAAAGTCCCCACCCAGAATCATAGGAAGCTGAACAAATGGTAAAAGAACCTTCAACAGGTTCACCAGAAAATCCTGACTGTCTACATTGGGGCCATAAATCGATCCAATTAAAATTTTGGCATTCTGCAATTTCCCTTTAACTAATACAAATCTTCCTCCTTATCCTGAACCACTTGTACTGAGTAAAAGATATAGATCTATGTATTAGTATCATTACACCTCTACTCATGTGTTACCCTGAGAGGAAAAACCTCAGAAATTTGTAATCTCCTCATGGAGTTGGCCTCCAGTTGAGTAAATGTGTTTCTGTAACAATCCCTGCCTTGAGAAGTTCAATATGTTTAAAATTCTATATTTATTTTTAAGTCAGGCACCCTTAACGTTCCACGAAGAAATTTAACCAGATGTCTGTAGCCATACTTATTCAGAAAGGACCAGAATATAGTATGCACCTTATTACTATACTTTCAAAAGAAAGAAAATTTCTAAACCTGAGACCTAGTGAACTAACCTATGTGATGCCTCGAACCTAGTTTCCTACCTCTAAAGCCCCCAATACCCACCCAGCCCCACCCATCTGCCAGCACCCCAAAACAGCCCCCCATCCTGCCCATGCCCCCTTGCCCTAATCTCATCTCACGGCCCATGACAACAGCCCACTGAGCCCATCCGCCAGCGCCCACCCTACCACCCCAACCTTCTAATAATAATACCTGATTTTGCACATGACCTCATAACACAACTTATTCCAACAAATATCTAAGAAAATAATGGAGAGAAACCCAGGATCCCTAATATTCCACTCCTACCCCTGCCTGTAATTAATACAAGCTTGAATGAGGCAGGAGTAGGAGAGAGAAAAGTAACAGGAAAAGAGGGATTGTTTGGATCACTTCATGGCTAAATATTGAGAGAGAGACCTCCCAAAATAAATCCCGGGCCAAAAATCAGAACAAGGTGGGGGCATGCCCCATTATTTAGGACCCCCATATGATCACTGAAAAGTTAAGTCATATCCGGACTATACTATCAGTTATTCATTGTATGTCAACATGTCAACCTTAACACAAATCCAGCACGCCCTCTTGTGGTCAACGTAACAAAATAGGGCAGGTTTTGTCATCCAAGCTGGTATTTGATACTGTCAAAAATAAACATAAGTCCAACCTTGACTTTGGTATGGCCTAACCTAAAGGTAAAAATTAACATCACATTTGCCCACACTAAGGTAGATAAAATAATATAACAAAGATAGAGAACTTGGAGAGTAATATCAGGTTCTAAATATCGGCAGAGATCCCACTAACCCCTTTGATATAAAACAAGTTACTGCACATCAACCCGATGTTAATATATAATGTAACTTATTCCAGTCCACTTAGTCCCAGAGCAGCATCTTGGAAAAACAGATCCAAACTGATTCACAGCACTTGTTGCAAACTCTGATATCCTCCCAGGCAGTAGGTCCATGACACCATCTTATGGCCAGTGAAACAAAATAGGCAGTCTTTATCATCTGAGTTGATACCAGATGCAGTCCAAGGATGACATAAGTTTAACTTAAAATATGAAAACCCACATAAAGGGCAGTAATTTACACCCTCTGCTGCTCCAACTAAAAATTAATGAAGTGATACAGCAAGGATAGTTAAATCAATTAAAGCAACATCAAATAAAGTGAAGCGGAGAGCAATCCCACCCATTACTTATTTTAAAACAATTCTCAACCATCAGCTACTTGCTGAGACGAAAAAGAGTTTTTGCATTCCACTTAACTCCAAGATCGTGTTCCAGAGGACAAACCAAAAGTGATCCTCACAACATCTATTTGAGAGCTCAAGTTCATCCAACCTCTCAGGTAGCTTTAAAAGAGTAGGAGGCCAATTGCAACACGAGCTGTCTGAGTCATAAGAATCCAAATGCTTTCCATTCTTCTGCTGATGAATACCTGGAATTTCATTGGTAGCTATAAAATTTAATACCAGCTGCAATCAACTTCTTAACCAGCGGGTGATACACCTCCATTTTTGCCTGATCGAGAGTGGCAGGTCTTTGGTCACTCTGATTCTAGAACCTTCCCAGTATAATTCTTTATCCTCTTAGCCTTCAGGATAAAAGCTGCTCTCCTGGTAGTTGAGAAAGCGAAAATAAAAGTTCTAGGTGGGGCATTTAGAGGTACGGGCGTAAGGCTCAAGTGCGCCTTCTCGATAACATAAGAGGATCCAAATGGCAAGGGTACAACTATTTTCTCAACCAGTTTTTGGGCAATTTGGTCGGATCATGCCTTTCAGCTCTTTCCGTAGCCCAATGACTACCACATTATTACGGCGACTTCTGCCCTCCAAATCCTTTATTTTGATTCCAGCTTGCTAATTTTCTGACTTAATTTATTCACCACTGGGTCCAGTCGCTTCTCTCTCTCCAGAGATTTAATGCTGGCTTGTTATCAGCAGCCTCCAAGCTAGATCTTCCAAAGTGGTATAATTCTCTAAAGCCCCAAATGCCCACCAGCCCACCCATCTGCCAGCACCCCCAAAACAGCCCCCATCCTGCCCATGCCCCCTTGCCCCAATCTCATCTCACGGCCATGACAACAGCCCACTAGGCCATCCGCCAAGCGCTCCTCCTACCACCCCAACCTTCTAATAATACCCCGATTTTGCACATGACCTCACTGCCCACAACATTCCAACAAATATCTAAGAAAATAATAGAGAGAAACCAGGATCCCAAATACCCATACCCGCCTGTAATTAATACAAGCTTGAATGGGCAGGAGTAGGAGAAAAGTAACAGGAAAGAGGATTGTTTGGATCACTTCATGGCTAAATATTGAGAGAGACCTCCCAAAATAAATCCAGGGGCAAAAATCAGAACAAGGTGGGGGCAGCCCCATTATTTAGGACCCCCATATGATCACTGAAAAGTTAAGTCATATCCGGACTATACTATCAGTTATTCATTGTATGTCAACATGTCAACCTTAACACAAATCCAGCACGCCCTCTTGTAGTCCAGCGTAACAAAATAGGGCAGGTTTTGTCATCAAGCTGGTATTTGATACTGTCAAAATAAACATAAGTCCAACCTTGACTTTGGTATGGCCCTAACCTAAGGTAAAAATTAACATCGTTTGCCCACACTAAGGTAGATAAAATAATATAACAAGATAGAGAACTTGGAAAGTAATATCAGGTTCTAAATATCAGGCAGAGATCCCCTCAACCCCTTGATATAAAACAAGTTACTGCACATCACGATGTTAATATATAATATAACTTATTCCAGTCCACTTAGTCCCAGAGCAGCATCTTGGAAAAACAGATCCAAAACGATTCCCAGCACTTGTTGCAAACTCTGATATCCTCCCAGGCAGTAGGTCCATGACACCATCTTATGGCCAGTGAAACAAAATAGGGCAGTCTTTATCATCTGAGTTGATACCAGATGCAGTCCAAGGATGACATAAGTTTAACCTAAAATATGTAAACCCACATAAAGGGCAGTAATTTACACCCTCTGCTGCTCCAACTAAAATTAATGAAGTGATACAGCAAGGATAGTTAAATCAATTAAAGCAACATCAAATGAAAGTGAGCGGAGAGCAATCCCACTCCATTACTTATTTTAAAACAATTCTCAACCATCAGCTACTTGCTGAGACGAAAGAGTTTTAGCATTCCATAACTCCAAGATCGTGTTCCAGAGGACAAATCCAAAAGTGATCTAACATCTATTTAGAAACTCCCAAGTTCATCCAACCTCTCAGGTAGCTTTAAAAGAGTAGGGAAGGCCAATTACAGCGCCTTCTGTGAGTCATAAGAATCAAATGCTTTCCATTCTTCTACGATGAATACCACAAATTTAGCTTGGGTAGCCACATAAAATTTAATACCAACTGCAATCAACTTCTTAACCAAGGCCCGAATACACCTCCCATTTTTGCCTGATCAAAGTGGCAGAGTCTTTGAGTCACTCTGATTCTAGAACCTTCCCAGTATAATTCTTTATCCTCTTTAGCCTTCAGGATAAAAGCTGCCTCTCCTGGTAGTTGAAAGAACGAAAAATAAAAGTTCTAGGTGGGGCATTTAGAGGAGTGAAGGCAAGGCTCAATCTAAGCCCTCTGATAACTTTATAAGAGGATCCAAATGGCAAGGGTACAACTATTTTCTCAACCAGTTTTTGGCAAATTTGGTGGATCATGCCCTTCAGCCTTTCCGATAGCCCAATGAGCTACCACATTATTACGGCGACTTCTGCCCTCAAATCCTCAATTTTGGATTCCAGCTTTGCTAATTTTCTGACTTGAATTTATTCTACCACTGGGTCAGTCGCTCTGCTCTCCTCAGATTTAATGCAGCCGTTATCAGCAGCTCTCAGGCGAGATCTTCCAAAGTGGTAGTAATACATTTGATTTCATTCACCATATCCTGAATGCTATTTTTAAATGGTCGAAACTCCTCTAAAAAGCGTGCCAGCATTAGGGGTTCTTCCTCCTGGCAAATACAAAATCACACATGCCCCCACAATGCAAAGCATCATGGGCTGCATATGCAAATCACCACAGAATGTTATGCTGGTCCAACTTTAAGCAGAATTGCATGGTGCCGAAAGGCCTCTCACACAGTTTTCAAGGGTGCTAACAGAAGCTCTCTATGTCTCTGTATGTCTTCTGTTGGCACCCTTTGCAAGCTGTGTGCATGTCACAAATCTGCTAAAATGAACAACCTCCGACTCTGTCATATAACATAATCTTACGTGCGCGGTATGTGTGATTTTGTTCTTGAAACTTGGCTTCCCATCCAGGCGTCCTTTGGGGTAACCCTTGCCTTGGTGTTTGCGCACAGAGGTTCTTTGTCTTCCTCCTGGCTACCCTCTCCTAACCCCTGAGCCGAAGAGGAGGCCGGGGCCTTGGATTTCTTGGCGGCCTTCTCCGGAGTCACCGGAGGCGTGTGTTTAGGAGGAGGTTTGTGCATTTCTGTCTCCATATAAAATAAGCAGACAGGTTATCCACTGTATCCAATACCAAAAGAAGCTTAGCAGTGCAAATTTAAAGGGGCTTAAAACTGCAATCAATAGATGGAAGGACGGAGCGCTCGGAGAAAGCAGTTACTCCGTGCACTGCATCACGTGACTCTGACCTAGTACACTGTTTTATAGGTGCCCTGAGCCATTATACCCATGGTGGGCATTGCTCAGGCAGGTACAAGAGGTGCAGCTGCTCTTAACGAGCCTGCTGCTGTGTCCAAAAATTATACCCCATGGGAGGTATTACTGAGGCAGGTGCAAGAAGTGCAGGTTCTCTTACTGAGCCCGCTGCTGTTTCTAAAAAATATACCCATGTCAGGCATTGGTGAGGCATGTATGAGAGGTGTAGCTACTCTTAGCAAGCCTGCTGCTGTGTCCACAAATTATACCCATGGAGGGAATTGCTCAGGCAGATATGAGGGGCAGAAGTTCTCTTAGCAAGCCTGCTGCTGTGTCCAAAAATTATACCCATGGTGGGCATTTCTGAGGTAGGTATGAGAGACGCAGCTGCTGAAATTGAGACTGCTGCTGTTTTAAAAAATTATACTCATGGAGGGCATTTTTAAGATAGGTATGAGAGGCGCAGCTGCTCTGAGTGAGGCTGCTGCTGTTTCCAGAAGTTATACATACAGTATGGTGGATATTGATCAAATGATTGACAAAAGAAAAGTAAGAGGAAATTTTAGGATTGTGTGTAATACCTTTTTATTATGTTTTTGTAATTTATAAATACCTTGTAACCTGTATGAATGTGAAACAGGACTACTTTGTAAATAGGTCTTAGGACCTAAAGTACTACCCTGTCTAAAAATAAAATTTTTTACTACTACTTCTACTAGTGTGGTACTTGTGGCTGCCATGGTGGCAGTGATGATGGTTCCATTTGTTTCATACACAACCTAGTCATTGTATTCAGTATTACTGTTTGCAGGCTGTTGTTAATGTTCAGGGTCATACTCACATAATTCATTGTTTGTGACAATTGGGAAACTGTCAGCATTCATTTTGAGAAATGTAAGCTGTTTCACATTTGCAGGACTTCGTGTTCTGTGGTCAATGACTTTTCCTACAGTTGCACTGAATATGTGTTCTAAATATACTCTTGAGGGTGGACAACTGAGATATATTATTGCAAGATTTGCAAGATCTGGCCATATTGTTCTCTTTTGTTTCCAATACAGTAATGGATCATCCTCGAGATCAATCACAGTATGGTCTGCAAAGTATTCCCGGATCATTGTACTGTGTGAGAGGATTACTTGTCTGGCAGACGAACCAGATGCACTTTCTTTACAGAATACCAGTCCTTATTGTTGCAGGTGACTCAGAAGCAATTTACCTTTCTGACCCTGAATATAGGATGCCCAAGAAATAGCTGTACATGTCCTTTCCCTCACTGATGACAATGCTGACTGTGAAGAATTGATAGGTGTGCTATTGTTACCAGCAGAGGTTCACTGTGATGTTTCGGCAGGATTTGACTGCTGTACATCAGTTAATGGTGTTGGTAAGGCAATGTCACATTTGGTTAGCAGATCTCTCCAATACTCAGTGTCTTCCCCCACAGGAAGGATGGCTTTAATGTTCCACTTAAAGTGGGGATCTAGCAATGTAGCCAACACATAGGTGTCATACTTGAACATGGCATTTATTCTCTGATCAGTCAACAGTCTGTGATTCAAGTCATCTGCCAGCATAACAGTGGCTGTATTGTCTTTTGAATAAAAGTCTTTCTTAGGTCATCAAGGAGAAGATGAAAAAATCTGATCTGAGGAAGAATTTGACTCAGAATTGCACTGCTCGCAGTGACATTATGTGTGGCAGCCTCAATTAACTCCAATAAGGTGATCAAAGATTCCAGTTGAGTCCAGCAGCTGCAGCTGAACATGATGTCCACTGTACCTATTTAATTCTGCATGGTGTAGTACTGTACAGCTTTTTCTTTTCAAGAAGCCTTTCCAACATGTAAAATGTTGAACTCCAGTGGGTTGGAACTTCCTGCATTAATATTTGCAATGATAAGTTGCTTGACCTCTGCAGACCCTTCAAGATTTTTTGTGCTTTCACAGAGTGGCTGAAATGCCCACATATTTTCCCTAGCAAGACTTAACGTGTTTTCAACATTTCTGTTTCCATTTAAGAAACTATGGATGAGAAGATTTAAATAATGTGCAAAACAAGGGCTGCGTTGGCAGTTGCCATCTCTAGCAGTCTTGACTATGTTGGCATCATTATCTGATACTGGGCAATCCAGCAAGCAAAGGCAAACTAGTATAAACAATCCCTCACCTCAACATGGGGCTCAGGGAAAAACTTCTGGAACAATATTAAGAAACTTTGAGGGAAAACTGTCTCCACTACCCCAGCTCAGCTTCAAGTCGAGGGAGCCCTAACACAGGACCCCTTTACCATCTCCAATACTCTGAACAACACCTTCTCAGACCTCAGTCACATACTCCTGCATAACTTCTTTGACCCTGCCCCCAACTGCCCCTCGGGCCCCTCAGACACAAAGGCCCCCCTCCCTTCAGGCTGTGAATTATCTCCTGCAAGGAGGCCATGCGCTACCTCTCCAAAGCCCTGGCAAACTTGCACTACAGCAGTGGCACCCTTGACCTAAAAATTCTCCAACAAACTCTGGACGTGACCTTGCCACATCTTACCAAAATACTTAACTGGTCATTACACCTTAACCAATTCCCAATGATATGGAAAAAAGGAATTATAACACCAATCCTGAAATATGGTGACCCCACCTACCCTAGTAATTACTGACCTATCTTGATCCTACCACCCCTTTCTAAGGCTCTTGGAAAAATTGTGTCAGACCCACTTGCAGACTACTTAGCCAAACATAATCTTCTCTGCCAAGAACAACACGGTTTCAGGAAACAAGGGTAACAGCACAACCACTGCCCTCCTAGAATTCACATCTTACATACATGAGGCACTGGAACAAGAGTCAGTCGCAGGTGCTATCTATGTCGACTTAACAAAAGCATTTGACACTGTCAATCATGCCCTACTTCTCCACTCTCTTCCCTTCTACTATCTCCCTCCTGAGGCCATATCCTGATTCAAAGACTATCTCACCGACTGGACCCAACAGGTCAGAATCAACACCACCCTCTCCACCAACAAACCAGTCCTAATGGGTGTTCTACAAGGGTCCATTCTAGGGCCACTTCTTTTCACTCTTTGTCTGAACTCCCTCCCTCAATCCTGCAGTGGAAAGCTCTTACTCTATGTGGATGACACAGTAGTCTTCTGGAAACACCCTCAACCTCACTCTCTCAAAACTGCCCTGCAAGGTTTCTATAAGGAAATAGAATCCTGGTTCACTGAGCATCGTTTAGTACTTAACTACAACAAAATGAAATCCATGATCTTTGCCCATTGCCAAAGCCCCCGCAGTACTGCCCCCCTATAAATTTCCAACTCACATGGCCAACTCATCAAACAGGCATTCAACTTCAAATATCTGGGTATCACACTTGACACATCCCTCTCTTACCACACACATATCAAACACCTCACCTCACCTCTGCTGTAAACACCAGACTGGGTATTCTATATAGACATAATCACTGCCTACCCCGTCAGGCCCTATGTCTCACTGTATCCAGCTCAGTCCTCTCCTTGGTGGATTATGGGATTGTAATCTATGGCACCGTTGACCAAACCTCCATTCACTGTATCACCCTAGCCCTTAACAGGGCATGCTATTTTACCACAGGCTGTGATAGATTAACACACACATGTGAGCTCTACAAGCTGGCAGACTGGCTGACCTTTTTTTTTTTTGCAATTGTTTGACCAGGAGTGACACACTAAGCTGAAAGCTTGTTTACAGGTGCAACCTGGGAGCACAGGGAAGTTAAGTGACTTGCTCAGAGTCACACAGTATGCAAGTGGGGGCTGTGGGATTCAAACCCAGGTCTCCAGATTTGCAGCTCAGAGCCTTAAACCACTGCGCTATACTGCCTCCATGAGCCTTTGAAGGAGGCTCAAATACCACACTTACCTCCAAACCAAAAAACTACTAATGAAATTAGCTCCCAGAGGCCTACACCCCTCATCCAGCCAGTCCCACACAGGAGAGCCCCTAGACACACTGCTAGCTCCTCCTTCTTAGTTCCCACTGTAGGACCTCACTAGGACAAAGGTCCTTCCGTTATTGGGCTACCCTCTGGCTAAACAACCTACCACCCTCCATCTCCCAGGCCCCTACTCTCGAACTATTCAAAACTGATATCATGAACCTCCTCCTTGATTCTGGCAACTGCGGCTGTAGCCAACACTCCCCCCCTTGCCCGTATATCAAAGAAGGTGTAGTTAAAACATAGGTTCCCACTGTAAATATACTCTGACTCAGGGCCCTGTTAAAGACCCTCTGACTCTGTATGCAGACTTGTCTAGCAACTATGACACAGGGTCAACATAGACCCTAAGGCGGTAGCTAATTTGTATTGTAAAAACTCTGTGCTTGTGAACAATGCATAACTGCTATATGTAGTGTTTGTATTTCCTGTACTGACATGAAGCCTTTGCAAGGGAGTCTGTGACTCAAAGGATTGTAATTCTGATTCTCTCAAATAAATAAATAAATGAATACTATGAACCCTGGAGATAAGGAATACGGAGTTAGCCATTTCTGGAACTGATTTTGTAGGTCCTGCAAAATATTTGCAGCAATGTGGTTTTCCTCAAAAGTGGTGACACATAATGCAGCCTGCTTCCTACTGCTTATGGTAGAGTGGGGATTATTACTTTCTGACTGAAAACTTGCCCAATGAGCCATGTAGTCAATTGTTTTGTTGTTGGAACCTATATCCATGTTTATGTGAACCTGCTTCACCCCCAAGGAGTTTCAACTGTTTAGTGACCACACTACACACCAAGTCATACAACTGTGTAACAGCCTTTTTTGATAAATGTATTCAACAGGGAACTGTGTACTGTGGTTCAGTCTGCTTCATGACCTTGAGCAACACCTTTTTGAACAATAAAAGCAAAATGGAGTTGACAATCAGCCAACAGCTCTGCAATGGCTCTGTTTAACAGCTGACATGTTGGATGCTTGCAGATAAATTTTGATGTTCTTACAACACTTTCTTTTAATGTTAGTTGACAAAAATGAGGAGATATTATTAATTTTGGAGGGGTTGCACTTTTTATGATTATTTTAAATGGTGAACTAGTACTGTGGGATTTTGCAATACTTGATGTCAGAAAAAAATCTATGTTTGTCTGGGAAGACTGCATGGACACATCAAGTGATTCAATGTCAGTTTCTGCTTCCAGTTTATTGTCACTATGGTCACTGCCACCACCTCCTCTACTACCGCCCATACCAACCACATGGTACCTTGCCCTTCCCCACTCAACTGGGTCCTTTGCCTTTGCATGCCATATCATTACTGATCTTGCAAAATGTCCCCCATTACCACCATGACTGAAACTCTTTTTGCACAGACTGCATACAGCTCGAGAGTTGTCTACAGGGTGAATATAAAATAAATTCCACACTAAAGATTTTCCCTTTGTGCCTTGTACTGTGCTGTCTGGCATTATTTCTTATACAGTCAAGAGACCTGGAGGAGACTGTACACTGCCATTTCCTTGTTTACATGACTTGTTCTCATTCATGCTCACATTATGTTTACAATTAGCATATGATTTTTTTTCTGCATTTGCCTCGCATGCCCTAAAGCAGCATCCTGTTCTACCCCCTCATAAAACTAGTACAGACCTCAATACTATAAGATTCAGAAGAAGTGGAAGTGCCATCATCATCATGTGAAACATAACCTGAGCTAGCCCATTCACAGTCCCCATTATCACCACCATGTTTATCAGCATTCACTGACTCAGCATCTGAGCTTATATTTGAGGAGGATGCTTCCTTGTCCTTGCATGCTGCTTCAGCAGCTGGAAGTATCCTGGCACATGTGGCAAAATGTTCAGTACATCTATGAGTTACTCCTGTCATTTCTTTCCAAAACACTACCATAATTTCATTGCTTACTTGCTGTTTTGGTTCTGGAGGATGGTTAGTGCCAGTCCTGATGATATTATTATTGTTACTGTTTTCTTCATCAGTGCTAGGATTCATATCGTCTACATTCTTTTGAGTTGCACATGCAGTAGCACTGTCCTTCCTTTTAGTAGACTTAGACTGGGAAATATAAGACATAGTAGACACAGCCGTGGCTTTCGCTATGCCATAAAGATACATCACATGCAGTGCACGTATAACAGGGCTCAGGGCACCTAACAGACACTAACTGACACTATGTAATACTGCAATGCAACCTAAATTACTTTATGTAAAGACACAGAGTAGCTATATATATGTATGTATATATATATATATATATATATATATATATATATATATATATAATATTTAGTGTATGGTGGAACGTTATTCTCACTTGAAATTTCACCTTACTGAAATGCTGTTCAGCCACACACAGTACAATTAATGGAACGCTGTACTGACCGTATGTGCAGAAGAGTGTTTCATTTAGTTTTGAATGAAAAGAGTGAGCCGTGCTTTGAAAGTTGCACCAGTAAACCACTGCATGGCAATATTACTTACAACATCACTGGCGATTGCCGCGGTAGTGTTTTTCACAAGGACACAGCTCAAAATGCAGGATCAACCAAGTTTAATAAGAAATAAAGTACTTATTAGGAAGTTTATGCCTCCAGTTCCTGTGTTCACTCACTAAGCGAGAGGTCCAGTCACCATATTTTTGTTTGAAAATCCCTCTGACTTTCAAGCAACAAGCAATGGGAATGTGCGCTGCTATCATAGGGATGCCCAGTCCCTAACAACCACACAACTCACCATAGGACCAACCCATACCACCCGAAATACCTAAATGGGAGACAATTTCTTTTTCCATGAAAAAAATATGTTTAAAAAGCCGGAAAAAGTAGTAAAATAGTTAGAGTGGCAGCATACACTATATAAAATACTGGATGGGCAACCCAACACAGAACCAGTGTGTTCTGCCACCTTGAGGTACAGTTCCCAAAGACCTCTTGAGCGTCTCTCTCAAGGTCTCAAGGAATCATAACACTCTGTGGTAGAACACACTGGCTCTGCATGGTTGCTCATCCAGTATTCTCTATGTTACAGACAGGGTTGGGGCACCTAACAAATAGTGTGTAATACAGCTGAAATGGCATTATGCAGAAACACAGAGTAGCTATATGTCACACATAGGGTTCAGGGCACCTTACAGACACTGTGTAATACAGCCTAAATCATTTTCACTATACTGCAGAGACACACAGACTAGCTATGTCACAAATAGGGCTCAGGGCACCTAACAGACAGTGTGTAATACAGCTGAAATAGATTTATGTGGAGACACAGAGTACTTATACAGTATGTCACACACAGGGCTTGGGCATCTAAATGAGTGTGTGTAATGCTGCCAAAATGACTTAATGCACAGCCACGGAGTAGCTATATGTCACACACAGGGCTCAGGGCACCTAACAGAGTGTAAAATACTGACAAAAATGATTTTATTCAGAGACAAAGAGTAGCTATATGTTACAAACAGGGCTTGGAGCACCTAACAGACACTGTGTAATACAGTCTAAATGGCTTTATTCAGAGACACAGAGTAACTATATGTCAGAGACAGGGCTTTGGGCACCTAACAGACACTGTGTAATACAGTCTAAGTGTTTTTTACTATACTGCAGTGACCCACAGAGGTGGTATATCACAGGCAGGGCTCAGGGCACCTTACAGACAGTGTGCAATACAGCAAAATGGATTTATGCCCAGGCACAGAGTAACTATATGTCACACACAGGGCTTGGGACATCTAATAGACACTGTGTAATACAGCAAAAATGGTGTCATGCTTAGACACAGAGTAGCTATATGTCAGGGCTTGGGGCACCTAACAGACCCTGTGTAATACAGCAACAATGGCTTAATATGGAGACATAGAGTAGCTATATGTCACACACAGGGCTCAGGGCACCTACAGTAACAGACACTGTGTAATACAGCTTAAATGATTTTCACTATATTGCAAAGACTCACAAAGTAGCTATGTCACAGACAGGGCTCAGGACACCTAACAGACAGTTTGTATGACAGCCAAAATGGCTTTATGCAGAAACAGAGCGTAGCAATATGTCACACAGAGAGATCGGGGCACCTACAAGACACTGTGTAATGCAGCCAAAATGGGTTTATGCACAGACACAGAGTAGCTATATGTCACACACAGGGCTTGGGGCACCTAACAGACTGGGTGTAATACAGCTGATATGGCTTTATGCAGAGAAACAGAGTAGCTATATGTCACACACAGTGCTTCTGGCACCTAACAGACATTGTGTAATACAGTGTAGGTGGCTTTATGGAGAAACACAGAGTAGCAATACATCACATATATGGCTCATGACACCTAACAGATGATGAGATGTAAAACTGAGGTACTGTCTGCTTGTTCTGGTGGTTGTTCAGGTGGATGTTAAAGATCCCATGGCAGTTCTTGAAAAGAGCTGGGGAGTTTATTAAGAGAGAACATCAAGCAAAATAAACAATCAAATACACATCACAAAACTCAAAATAATACAGGAGCAATCACTGTTGAGAAAACACATATATACAATACACGTGATTATCATGAAAACAATTCAAGGAATTGGGGCATCAGTATTAGTAATCCAATGCATGTTCATCCAATGTATACTCAATAAATGTAAAGACTATTTTTTTAGTTTCTTCAAAATCAATAGATTTAAGTTCATTCGTAATTTACTGGATCAATACTGTGATTGGAGTGTCTGTCTATTTTAGGAAAAAAAATCTGACATTCCAAATACACCATTTAATAACAGTAAATACTAACTTGAGTGTACTGACATTATATTTCTTCTAAACGGAATCATAGGAACCATACATCAAAGTATTATAAGTAACATTAGAAAATTCTGGTGCAGACCAATATCTGGAGAGGGTGTTCCAAAATGATTGTATATACAGTGGCCCAGATATTCAAACTGTGCTCAAAACTAGCGCAACAGCAGGAGCAAGCACAAACCAGTTACGCAAATGCGCAACAGGTGCGATATTCAAACATGGAGCAGAGAAAATTGCGCAAGCAACCAACGTCTGAATATCGCACAAACTGCGCCATCGCGCAACCAGGAAGAAGAAGCTGAGCCAAAATGTTGCGCTATGGAGCAACCAGGGAAGCTCAGCTGAGCATCCCAGAGCTGCCATAGTGCAAGCACAGCCCCCCCCAGAGCAATGGAACTGCACATCCAGGGAGGCAGGCTGGGGCCCACCACCAGCCATGCCACACATGGGCACAGGAACACACTGCAGAACCCACACCACACCTGCACACCCCAAAAACAGCATCGCTGGGGGTGGGACGGATGATCCACGTGCCCATGGGGACAAGCCAACAAAGCATAGCAGAGCCATGACACCCCAGCACAACCACTGGCAGGCGGAGAGTGCCACACACAGGGGGTTGACAACCACAGTGCACATCAGCCCCCCGTACTCAGAGCACACCCTGCACCGTGACCCCAAGACACCGCCTATGTGCAGTGACTGTCACTGCAGGAAACACCATGCATCCCCCCTGGCACACGTCAACCCCGTGCTGCAGAGAAGCATACAAGCTAGACCCACCCTGTGCACCCAGCAGTGGGTGGCAGCAGATGGCAAGACCAACAGAAAGTCAATGCCATGCTGGTGATACCTCCCCATGCACACACACACACACACATATACCCAGGACCACACCACCCCAGATGGCATGCACACCACTGCAACTGAGCAACCATAGCCAGCTGCAAATCAGAGACCAACACACTATTCATAACAAAATATAAATGTGTATTATAAAAATGTATAAATTCTAGAATCAACATCAAACAACTATTTACAAGAGGGGGGTAGGGGTACAAGGTAGGGGTGGGCAAGGAGTACGGATGAACAACTGGGAGAGGGAAGTCAGAGTGGGAGGGATGGGTGGAGAGAGAAGAGGGATCTGGCCTAAGGCCTAGCAGACTGGTCCTCTGCTGCCTGGTGCCGTCTTTCTTGGCTGTGCCTCCTCCGTAGCCCATGGCGCTGTATGTCCTGGAGGATGTTCTGGTTCTCCTGGGACACCCGGGTCATCCGATGCAGTGACTGCTCCATTCTGCGGAGCACAATGAGGCCTAGGAAAAGGGAACACAGTCAATGGCTGTGACTGACCACAACCCTGAACACCACCCAACCTGCAAGCCATATAGCCCAATGTCCCACACCTGTGATGGCGTACACCCACCACAGTGAACATGCCATAGCCATCACAAACAGGCGGCACCAGCTATGCGCACCACTGCCCACACACACTGCCCACGTCCATCACAGTACAAACAAGGCTGGCAAGTGACGTGGCAATGTGGTGCGATGCCAGTTACACAGCTATGTGCCCAGTGCATGCCTGGACCACCAGTGACGCATACACAGATGTGCTGAGATACTGCACAGTGATGCATGTCACCTGTGTCATGCCTACTTACATAGATACATAGACAGTGTCATCAAATAAGGGTCTATGGCAAACCCAGTCTGTCCATATGAGCTTGTCAGTTCACTTTGTTTCCCTGGAGGTCTGTTGCCCCTTACCCCTGATCGCCAGATCTCCTTCACGTCTGTCCCCTGCAGTCTGAAATCCTGTGATTGTGTCAGCCCCACCACTTCCTCTGGCAGGGGTTCCACCTGTCCACCACCCATCTGTGAAGACAGTCCTTCTCCATGTGTCCTCTGAATCGTCCTCCCTCCATCGTCATCCCATGCCCTCTAGTCCTGGAACATCGTTTCACTTCAAAAAGTGTGGCCTGCACCCTGATCCCCCCTGTAAGATACCTGTATGTCTCCATCATATCCCCTCTCTCCACCCTCCCCTCCAGCGAGTACATGTTCAGTTCCTGTAACCTGTCATCATATGACCCGTGATGCAAGCCATGCACCATCTTTGTTGCCCTCCTCTGAACCTTCTCTGCCCACTCTACGTCCTTACGTAGGTATTGTCTCCAGAAATGTACACTGTACTCCAGGTGGGGCCTCACTAGTGTCTTGTATAGTGGAATCATGACCTCCCTTTCTGCATGGTTGTATTGTGCAGGGCTACTGGTCTCCCCCAGCATGCAATAGCATCCATGAAGTCATGATACTCCACACTGCTCAAGCAGCTCTGTCTGCCACTGTTGCTGTTGCTGCCGCTGCTGCTGCTGTTGGGGTGGAACAACTGCTGGCACGGGTCCCTGGCATGGCCCTCCTCATGCCGGCCCTGCATCCTCACATCCCAGCCTGTGGGAGACATATGTTGAGACAAACATCAGTGTGACTCAAAAGCAGAGTGCCCCCTGCCCCAGTGAGTGCCTGCCCACACAGCCATAACCATTCATTGCACAGCTGCACACACTGACACAGCCAACGTGTCGAGCCGGCACCTATGCACAGCCACCCAAGCACACACACACCTACAGAGAATATAGGTGCATAGATGGTACACTCACCTGGCCTGAGCACCACCCCACCTGGCACGGTCCTGCAGTCTGGCCAACATGTCCGGCTCCCTCCGCGGAGGTCACTGTACCAGTGTCAGCACTGCTCAGCAGACGGCCCCATACAGTGACCTCCACCAGGTCAGTGGCCACTTGCTGCCACACGTGGGTCCTAGGCATGGTGAGGGGGGCCTCACCATAGAGTGCCTCACAGTGGGGCTCACCAGGGCCACCAGGTTGGCCACCTCCAGTGGGCTCAACTCACTGCCCTCCTCCTAGCCATCTCAGCTAGTTTACAGAAGGCAATATGGCTCCGGCTGCACTGTAACCCCATGTGGAGATGTTGGCAATAGCCACCACAGGCTCCAATCGCTGTTCGAACTGCGCCGTCCGCTCACATAGCTCTGTCACCAGACAGCGCAATAGGGCATACACATGGCATGCAAACCCGCCAGGGGCAAAGGGGCATACACAAGGTCCGCGGCAATGGCGCAAGGCTCGCACAGGCGCCATCAGGCGATATAAGGCATCTGCGTGACTGCCAAGCTGCGTACCAGTGCCACAGTGGACCATGCGCGAGTAGTGCCACAGCGCCATATAGTGCCCAGTGCTGTAGCGCCACTGGCACAATGGTGGCCATGGCCTGAATTGCCTATCGCGCTCAGCAGGTCTGCAGCACGATAGACGCATGCGTAAGCTGTCTGGGCATGCGCAATGCAGTGTAGCATGCAGGCACAAATCTGCACCATTGGCTCAGCCGGCCCTTCCGTATTGCGCAAAGCGCAAATCCGCGATATTCAGCCGACATATGCAAATCATTCGATCAGCCATTCAAAGGCGCAGTGGCGCGATTAGCATGTCATTAAAGTTGCGCCACTCCTCATTTGCATGTGTTGCGCTATAAAAATGAAACAGTGGGTTGTGCTGGCCAGATTCGGTTACTGCAGGTGAGAGGTGAGTTACATGCTGTGTGATGCTCAGGACAATGCTCATGGGCAAGGGTGCCGGAGGATGATAAAGGCTGAGGGGGCTGAGAATGAAAAGGGCAAAGAGGGACAAAGGCACCTTTCTATCAGTATCTGCCATACGGAGAAGAAAGCGTGGGGGCTTCCGCCCCGGGCGCACCCTATGCTCATGGGGAAATGCTGTTGACTGCACAGTGACAGGTGTCCACTTCCACCCATACAGATCACCATGACTGACCAGAGCCAAGCTGAGGTGAGGACAGCGGGTGTGGGAGGCCGAACTTCACAGCGGCAGAGACGGAGGCCCTCTTCCAGGCCTACCTGGAGGATGAGCCACTATTGAGTGGACAGAGGGGCACCCCTCAGAAACGTGCAGCTGCATGGGAGGGGGTAGCTCGGGCCATCAATCTGCACAGAAGCCACCAGCGCTCCATGCAGGAATGCAAGAAGAAGATGGGGACTGACCGCAGGAGGCTGAAGGAGACGGTGGCAGCCTTCAGGGCAGCACGTGCTGGCACTGGTGGGGGCCCGCCAGTGGTGTTGCAGCTGACCCCAACGGAGGAGACACTGGTCGCGGCCATGCAGCCGAGTGCCATTGCGGGCATACCAGGCGGAGGATTCCAGACAGGTGGAAGCCCATCACTGCACGGTATGACATGGTGGTGGTGTTGTGGGGGGCTGTTGTTCACATGCACTCACATGTACTCTCTTTCTGTTACAGATCCTGTTCGTCTTCAGGAGACGGTGGTGGTGGTGGATCCAGACAGTGATGCAGACCTGCTGGACGTGGAGGAGGGACCATCCACCTCCGCCACCAGCCAGCAGGCACTGCAGCAGCATGCACGCTGGGCCAACAACTCTGGTGTCAGTGATACGGGTGCGGGGGGTGCACAGCCTGTGTCTCAGCAGTCTGGCATGCAGGTATGCCAGCATGCTGTGCCTATGGCAGTGGCACGTACCTGCACCATTGATGATAGCAGGCCTGCAATGGGCAGTGATAGGTGTATGTCCCATGACAGACACATGGCAGGCCAGCACGTGCCCCTGGGCCTTCCTGGTTCACACCTGTGTACCAGCATGCTGGCACAGTCCCAGACTGTGCCTGTCAGCACTGGTGGGGCAGCACTGGTGGCTGTGCAGGTGTCCGGCACTGTTGCCAGCAGGGAGGTGGAACAGGTGGACCTGGGGGCTCAGCAGTTGGAGGGGCGGCAGCAGCAGTCGAACACCAGGTCTGGGGGGTACAGTGCCAAGCAGTGGCACATGTCCACCGCCCTTTGATCCACCCATACCTGGTCCTGGTGAACAGCGCCCACCCTCAAGGGGTGCTGTGCACCGGGACTGTCCACACCCTGGGGGTCACAATGCCATTGGGGCACAGTACCCATTGGACGCGCACACCCACCTGCTGCAGGAATCAGTACAGCTGCAGGGTGGGTTGCAAGGTCCGTGGAGGCACTGTCTGTGTCCGTGGAGCGGCACAGCAGGGAGTGTGCTCGGGACCGAGCCGAGCTGGTCCTTATGCGGACGGATGTGACCGCCGCCATTGACAGGCTGACCCAGGCAGTGGTCTCTGTTGCTGATGCATTGGGCACACTGTCAGGTGCCCCTGTACCTCACACCCCACACAGTGCTCTCTCCACTCCCCATTCCCGGCATCGTGCGACACCAGGCCTGTCGATGCTGCATTCTGCTGTGGGCATCCCGAGCACCCCTGGTGCACGTTTGTTCGGCATGATGCAGACTCCTGTGTGGGCAAGGTCGCGTTCGTGCAGTGGGACCTCTGGTGGTGCAACAGCGCCACCCCATGTGGCCCCTGCTCAGCCTGCCAGTGCTGCTGGGCCACAGCGGGGCCGCCCACGCATCCGTGGTGGCCATGGGACAGTGCTACATGACTGAGCTGTCTCCCAGAGCGGGCCCTGTCTGGTGCTGCCCTGTGTGCAATGTGTGTCATGGTGGACAGTGCACTGCTGGGTGCTCTGCTCACCACGCTGACACACGGTCCACCTGCACACTCTCCCAACTGCTGTCCACAGGTGCGTGTGCATGATGATGCCTGCATTGCACTGTACACCAAGGTGCCCAGGTCCTGACACACATACTTGGACAGTACAGGTGGTGGGGGTGGTCGGTGGTGCTCTGTGTTGGCAATGTCGTTTCTGCAGTGCTGTGCTTCTGCCCATGTACGCTGCCTGGTGTGTGTGTGTGTCCATATGAGTGCTCACCCCTTCCTGATGGTGTGTTGGTATGCCTGTAACCTTTAACTCCCCTGACCTTCATGCACGGTGTGTTCCCCTGTGTGCCTGTGGTTTGCACATGGACAGTGTTGCCTGCACATGTCCCCTTGACTTACCTGTGTTGGGCGTAGTGCTCTTCTGCAATGGTGTCCCGGTGCAGCTGGGCATGCCGGGTCAGTCGGGGGTCCCTCCATCCTAGGGGGGGCTGCTCAACACCAACATCACCGGCGCCACTGGTGTCCCCATCGCTGTCCCCCTCTTCGACCTGTACGGCTATCCCATGGTCTTTGGCCATGTTGTGCAGGATGCAACAGGCCAGGAATATCCCACAGGCCTTTTGGGGGCTGTACTGTAGGGCACCGCCGGAGGTGTCTAGGCATCAGAAGCATGCCTTGAGCATCCCAAACACCCGCTCTATGATGTTACGTGTTGCGGCATGTGCCTCATTGAAGCATAGCTGCGCTGGGGTCATGGGGCGCCGGTACGGTGTGAGCAGCCAGGGACGGAGTGGGTATCCACAGTCACCAGTGTGGAGATAGTGGAGAGCGGTGTCATGTCAGGTCCATATTGCCCATATCCTTGTGTGCCACTACCATGGCACCTGTGTCATTCCCACCGTTGCCCAGAGTTTGCATTCCATACATGTGTACTCACCCACTAGATGACCCATGGGGATGTCCCCACTCTCGAATCGATGGCACAGTGCAGACTGGTGCTATATGAAGGCATCATGTGCTCCACCAGGGTGTGTGGCACAGACATTGATAATGTGCCCAGTGGCATCACACACCACCTGGCAGTTGACACTGGAAAACCCCTTTCGGTTCCGATATGCCTGGCCATCGGGGCCAGGTGGCATGCGAATGGCCACATGGGTGCAGTCTATGGCCCCTAGCATGCCAGGCATACGTGCTCTGCTGTGGAACTCCTGCATGTTTGCTGTACGCTCTGCCGCGGTGCTGGGGAAATGGATGTACTCCGCAGCATGAGGCAACAGTGCGCTGAGGAATTGGGTGAGGATGCATGACATGGCCGACTGTGTAATGCCTGTGGTGTCCCCTGTCAGCCTCTGGAAGGTGCCCGTGGCGAGCAGGCACATGCAGGCTGTCACCTTGGTCTCCACAGACAGAGCGTGACTCCGTCGTGAGGGTGCCTGCATCACATCACTGCACAGCTCACAGAGCCATCTCCAGTATTGCCCTGTTCAGGCGGTGCGGGCCACGATCTCGGCGTCTGTGTACAGCTCGAAGCTGAGGTGGGCCGCGATTTACCGCCATCGTCGGAGGCATACTGCGGCGGGCCTCCGACGCCACGTCCCCTGCAGCATGGTGTCTCACCCCTCATTACAGCTTCCATGTGGAAGCTGGCACTATCCATCTCCTGGCTTCTGCCCCCAGCTGCTGTTCCTGTATTACCCCGCTGCCCCCACTGCTGCTTCCACTGCACCAGGCACTCCCCGCTGGCCTCTCTGTCCTCCTGGACCCACTGTCCCTGTCTGCCCTTCCAGCTTCTGTCTCTCTCTCTCTGTCTCTGTCTCTCTCCCCCAGTTTGCAGCCTTCTAGGGTTCTTGCGCCGCTTCCTTGAGCCTTTTTATTTTGGCTCAATTCTGCTACTGGGCAACTTCCGGCTGAGGCACTCTTGCACATGCGCGAAGTGTTCGAATATCGTATGTGCACTTATGCATGGACCCAGCTCCGGTTACGCATGCCTTCATTTCCATTGCGCTGTTGCTCAGCATGTTTTCGGTGACGCAACTGGCCCTTCTGAATATCGCAGAATGGCGATTTTGGAGTTATGATGTGTGCAACCCCTGCTGCGCATGGCGCAACCCTTTTGAATATCTGGGCCAGTATGTGTAAGTAAAAAATAAATGTGTAATAGACTCAACCTGTTGTATACAAGGTTTCCTGTTACAAGAGCATTCTAAAAATTGTCTATGTTTATGGTTTTGCTTGATGTAAATTTTTTCATGGCGGCAGAGCCAGTGTAAATCCCACATTTTTGCAAGAATCCTAGGTTCTGTTAACAGAATCAATAGGGAAGGTTGTAAAGACACAGGACATCCAGGAAAGATTATAGGTTCTATAAAGTGTGACTTAATAGTATGCGTGTAAAGCTGTTTCCTAGACATAGTGATAAGGGAATGACCGGTAATATTCCAAGATTTAAGTTTAACAAAGATTTCTTTGAAATTCGTTGGGCTTGAAGGTATACTTTTGACCATAGTCAGTGTATTGGAATCCCATGATCAAAACCACATTTTTTTAGTCTGGTAAAATAATGGGATCCACGGTTTATCTACGTTAGTCAGTAAGGATCTAATATTTGCATAAAAAATATACAAAAATAAAAAAAACTATGGGGTTTACCATATTAAGTTCTCCTTGTTGGAGTGGAAAGTAGGTAAAAGAACTGAGCTGACTGCCCCATACTGCTTGAAAAAATAAATACTTAGTAGAGAGCCCTCTAATGATTTGGGGGGGGGGAATATGTGGTTTACAAATTAAGTTGTGGTAAAAGAAAATTTTTTATAAGCACAATTCATTTCTTTTTGATTAATTTCCATTTATTCCATTTTGTTACCATTGTTTTACTAGAGTCCAATTAAGGTGTCCAATTGATAACATCAAAAGGTCAAGGACTGAAAAAAAAGTCCTAGGATTTTAATAGGAGTGGTAGAGACAGGGATTTCAACAATAAATGATATGGGAGAGGCATCAGGTCCTAACTGCAAGCTATTACATTTTTCTAGATTCAAAGATGCCCTGGAAGTTAAGGCATTGAGAACAAATTTCAAGTGCATGTGTCATAGAACGGTCATCTGGAGATGGGAGTTTGTAGGGGATGAATAGAGGAAGCTTCATTTATTTTAAGTGGGTCTATACAAAAAGCATAAAGCTAAGTGGGCAGCCTTGTCATACCCCTCATTTTATGGGGATCATAGGTCCACATTTACCATTAATAAGTGGTGTTATAGTAGCTGTTCTATAAATTCCTTGAATCAAAGAAATACACGTATGAGGAATTCCATATGCATACAATACAGCCCATAAATAAGAATGACTGATGGAATCAAATGCTTTCCTTTGGTCTAAAGAACAAAGGAAACCAGAGAGTTTATTTAAATTACTTCATATCACTATCTCTCATAAGAGAATCAGATGGTCTGAAATAGTTCTACCAGGGATGGAACATGTTTGTGCTGATGAGATAAGGATGAGTGTGAGAAAGTGTCCTACACTCCCTATGTTTAAACAAAACATACTAACTGATGAACCCTTTTCTGTCTTCTTTTGACTTCACCTCTAAAAACTTCTGCTGTGCAACAGTTCCCCTTTATATTCTTACTTAACCTATTTTCCTTTATCCTAGGTAGGCCACCTGGGATAGGGCTGCATTATCTTCTTTTATATCAACCATTTCCGCTTAGTACTGTGTTTGCTTTCTGTTCTTCTCGGTTCATTCAGTTACCCCCCGTTATAATAAGTGAATGGAAGATGTAGAGAGTTGCTAAAACATTTATAGTAAAATAAAAGAAATTATTATGTGCTGTATAGAAGCAAGCAGAATTATTTATCTTGCTGGTATTATGTTGAATTATTAAGGATAAAGTGTCTGGGAGCTGCTGTGGTAACTCTGGGCAGGCACACTCTGAGTTTGCAGCCGCCCAGGTTAGAGAAAATGCTAGAATGTTTAAAAAAACATGTTTAGGTCTGTTCTGATGAGAGTATCCCCTTTTAGTGTCTCGTCTTCAGCTCCTAAAGCACTGTGAGATGAGGAGCTGGAAATACCAAGGGGACAGTTTAAGAAGAGGTGGTGTGGCATAAGGAAATATCAGCTGCCCACCAGACAGTGAAAGAGAAGTGCTTCCCCTTTTGCAAGTCACGCTGCAGGCAACTCGTGCAAGAAGGAAGCCTTCTGTCCTTAGACCCTCAGTATGCTGTTAAAAAGACTGCTTACGGGGTAAATCTTGCTCTGGTAAGCATACATGCAGCCTGGGGCCAGAATGGAGAAATGGCCACATAGAAGTGATGGCAACCTGAAAAATAAAAGCTTTGATGTTTGGCTGTTTTCAAGCCATCGTTCTTACTGTACTAACAGCGCTACAAGCTCTACTGATCCTGGAGACTATAAAGAGCTGTAATGACTCAGGAGAGTACTAGCAGACTACAAATGGAATAAAATGCATTAGTTGTCAGCACATGCTTTAAATTAATGGTCTGAAACCTGTAGGGAACAGTTAGTATTATTAGCATACTGTGTTGTTTTAGAAGCAGTAATATTATTAGGAAGAACAACAATATTATTGTTGTCTATACAAATAAAGCTTACTGTCTGTTTCAAAGCTGTCCTCAGCAGGGCTGCTGCTTGTTTGGGGAATTCCCTAAGGAGTGAGCACCCTCTAATGTCCCCATTTTATAGGGCAGTCTTATCAGGAACTTTTACTCTTCCTGTAACCATGGTCGCTACCTCAGTGTTGCTAGGCAACCAATAGCCTCATTACTATGTTTTTTTTTATTTATGTCTGGCTACAGGGCATATGGTAGGATTTTTGTGATGTCCTAAATAAGACAGAAGAGTTTAATATATGAAGAACTCATGTAGAAGTCCTAAATCATAACACTGAGTAAAGAAACAGGGTTTAGATGTTAACGGTCTGGGTCAGGCGACCATGACCCAGGGGTATAAATAACCCCCTCTCCTGGACAAACGTCAGTTAAGCCTGGGAAGTGACAAGGAAAGGTCAACTGTGAGTGAGTAGATACAGAAGTATTGAGTGTGTAGCATTTCTACAATCCAAGACTGTATTGAATAGTTGAAGTTGCAAGAAACCACTGAAGGGACAAGTGGTCGTTATATTGCTAAATATTTTGGTTACCTGACTTGAAGGTTATTTATTTTGTTTTTTCTTATTTTCTGGTTTATTATCTTCCTTTCTGTAAATAAGTTTTTTTTAAATAAATATCACATGAGCTGTGTGTTTTAAATCTTAAAACATTGTCCTGTCTGTTTTTTCCCACCCTCTGTGACAGTGAGGTGCTAGATGCAATAGTCTAGAATTTAGAATTTTTGTCAAGATTTTAAAATCTGTATTAAGGAGACAAACAGGTCTTCAGTTTTGTAATATTTTCCCCCCTTTTTATGGAGGTAAATTAATATGCCTTCAGTCATATGAAGGGGGAGGTGAAGATGTGTTGAGAATAAAAGAAAAAACTTGGGCTAGTTCTGCTGAGAGTATATTGCTTAAAAGTTTATATAGTTCATCAGTTAGACCATCTTTGACAGGAGATTTATTATTAGGTAAAGATTTAACTGCAGTCTGAATTTCATCAGGGGCAATATCATTAATTAAGTTGTGGATAAGATCTAAAGGACACGGCAGAATATCCAATGTATTAAGAAAATCGTGGGTAATGGTGTGATTAACTGGAAAGTCAGAAAAGGATTCCATAGTATATGTGGTCACTATCTGATAGATTTTAATCAGGTCAGAATGACAAGTACCATTATTGTCTTGAAGACAGGAAAATTGTTTTTGTTGTGATCTGAAATTACAGTTATCATATGAATGGATCCAGAAGCAAATGATTTGATACCTTTTAATGGACCAACATAGATGTAACAACAAGAACAAAGTGCTCTAGCTTTCGGACCAACCAGTCCTACTTCAGAAGCCTAATGGCAGTTGTTTAGAAAAAACAATACTTTTAACAGCTAGATCATGCGTAAAAAACAGAAAAAATCCCCATTGGTTTTAAACTACTCATTTAAAAAATACAGATGATGATGTCAAAGAAATATAACAGTACCATATTACCTTCAGTCAGGAGGGTCCCAGGGTCAAAGGTGCTTGGTGCAAAACACATACAAAGAATCCTACTGCATATAAATTCAATTGACATAAGATAACACTGCTGGAGCAGATGACTCTTAAATCAAGCTATGCATGTCACAGTGTGTATAAGGATGTGATTGCTGAAAAGCAACCCAATCCAGATTAAAGACATACTAAGATTGTCTTAGGACTCTATGAAGTTTCAATGCATGCATTATAGACAAGAAATTACCAGTGAAGTTGTCTTAAAAACATCAGTGCACACTGTATGATGTGTAAAACTTAGCTGGACCTATCACCCAGCTGTACTCTCCAGCTAGATATCATGCCCCATAACTTCAAAAACCTCTAGTTTAGTGACTGGACTTTATAAATGATAATTTAAATACAAATTGACACTATTAGCGTCAAACAAAAAACTCTAGTCAAGAACCACCAAGGAATTAAGACCATGTAGCCTATGTACTGATGTCAATATACACTGAGAATTTAACAACTTGATATACTAGAAGTGTCTAAGTAATCTGAAAAAGTGATTAAAATTATAATTTCTCTCCTCCTCTTCACACAAACAATACACCCTACCCCACCCCACATCCCCATAATGTGAGTGGTGGGGAGGATGACTAGCTTTAAGGAGATTCTCTCTATCTCTCTCTCTCTCTCAGACACACACACACACACACACTCTTGATGAACCTTTATTCACATCAGTTACTGCAATTGTTTCACAAAGGAATTCAACTTGTCATGAAATCCTAAGTGAAAGGGCTCATGTATCCTAATACCTACAGAGCAGAAATGTGACACTACTTGACTGTACTTCTATCTGCGTAGTAACATTTCCAAGGATTCTGGATAGAACTACAATGAGATAAAACAACCACCTTTCCCATGATAAGGTAACTAAAAGTAAATATAAAGTATGGCCCGGATATTCAGAAGGGTTGTGCCCCAGCGTGATATTCAAACAGGGATTGAGCCTGGCACAAATCCCAATGTGCCGGAGTGCATCAGTAAAGTATGCAGTGCAGGCAGGGGGGGCGTGTCCATGCATATTCTGCACATCCCAATATTCAGCCCAGTATGTGCTGAGCCCATGCATGCGCAACCCCTACTTGCGCTGCACACAGGTGAGCCACAAAAAAAGGAGCAACAGCTGGCCACCCACAGGTCAGCTGCAATATTGCAGGGTGCAACACGGCAGCTGCCACCTGTGGGTGGCCACCCGAGCTCCTGCTGCACCTTCGTGGCGGCACCCCCCAATGCCCGATCGCGGGAATCTGTAGAAGAACATAAACATCCAATATCTCTGGTGGTCCAGTGGACCACTCACAGCCCGATCATGGGCATATGTAGAATATCTTAATTGTCCTATATCCCTGGTGGTCCAGTGGACTGCTTCACACCCGATCATGGGCTTAAGTATTAAAATATACCATCCAATATCCCTGGTGATCCAGTGGACCACTTCACGCCCGATTGCAGGCGTCAGAAGAAAATAATGCCACCCCAAAACAACCCTGGTGGACTAGCAGTACCCCCCTCCACACCCACACACTGAGCCCCACCGCCCCACTTCCCTCCATCAGCGGTGGGTGGCAGCTCTCCACCTGCTTGCTGCCCTGCCGCCCACTGACTGACACTGTATGGTAGGGCTGTACGCCCATTGGTCCTCAGCATGAGCCAATGGGCATGCAGCCCATACCGTACTACACAGTCCAGATATGTGAATGGATCCATTCACATATCTGGACTGTGTAGTACAGTACGGGCTGCATGCCCATTTGCTCATGCTGTGGACCAATGGGTGTACAACCCTACTGTACAGTGTCAGTCAGCAGGCGGCAGGGCGGCAAGTGGGTGGGGAGCTGCCACTGACCGGGGAGCGGGTGGTGGGCTCAGTGGCGGGTGGGGAGGACTACCACTAGTCCATCAGGGTTGTTTTGGGGTGGCATTATTTTCTACTGACACCCGCGATTGGGCTGTGAGCGGTCCACTGGACCACCAGGGATAATGGATGGTTTATTTTTATACTTAATCCCGTGATTGGGCTGCGAGTGGTCCACTGGACCACCCGGGATAACGGACAGTTTATTTTTATACTTAAGCCCATGATTGGGCGTGAAGCAGTCTACTGGACCACCAGGGATATTGGACGGTATATTTTAATACTTAAGCCCACGATCGGGCTTGAAGCGGTACACTGGACCACCAGGGATATTGGACTTTCAATATATTCTACATATGCCCGTGATTGGGTAGTGGGGCACTTTTCCACAATGTGCAGGGGGTGTCGATCCCCGACGGCTGCAGCCTGGCAGGGTGCCAGGTGCAAGTCACCAGGGATCAGTGCACCTGCATGCAAATGGGGCCATAATGACATGTATACATTACGGCCCAATTTGCATGTGCACTTTTTGAATATCGCAGTTGTTGCGCCTAGCGCAATGAAACTTGCACTAGCACATCCCCCTGCTCCACTCTGGCCACTTGCACTGGCGCAGTGCCACTGCTCCATGTGCACTGTGGGTGGCCAGGGTGCGATATTCAGCGATGCTGTGCCATGGCGCAGCTCCTTTGAATATCACCCTGTCAATGCCCCTGCACAGCCAAGTTGCGCTGTGCCCAGGCTTGCGCCACAGCCTGGTGCAGTCTGAATATCTGGGCCTAAGTGTGTAAGACTAGAGGTCTAACATGCCTACATTTACACAAATCACTACAATATTACCCTAATGTAAAAAGATCTGTCCAGGACCCCCATGCAAATGAGATCTTGCATGTCAATATGTACAGAGTTAAAAAAATATGTGACAGTCTATGATAACACTCCTGTATGTACAGTAACAGGCTAGGTAATCTGAATATGGTGCAATGGAATCAACCCCACTCCCAGGCAAAGATAAAAAGTAAGGAGGAATTAAAATTCATTATGTGTGTGAAGTAGAGTAGTAACACACTGTAACTTCATGTATCTAAATAGAGGCCTACCTCAATATGACAGCAAGCCCCACACTGGTTATATCACGTACCTCACAACACATACCCACACACATACATACTCACACGCACCCACATCCCACACATGCTGAAGTCCTATAATATGCTAGTCTGAAGATGAAGTCTGTGGATGTCAGTTTCTGTAATGTCCCATAAAACCCAGATCAACGTTCATCCCATCTGCTACCATATTAAGATGTAAAATAAGTTTAATCTCAAAAGCTCGTCTGTTGTGTGTTTTTGAGATTTCCTTTTAATACCATTACTGACATATCCAAAATTGAGTGGTCAGGCTGGGAGAAGTGGTGCCCCACTGGTTTTTCAGTCTTCTTTCTTCTAATAGTATGTCTGTTTGAGTTCATGCTTGTGCGGAGCTATTGGCTTGTCTCTCCAGCATAACCTGTTTGTAGACATCTTTTGCACTGAATGAAATAAACAACATGTTGTGATGTGCATATATAACTCCCATGCACCTTGAATTGTCTGTTTTGTGATGTAACCACACAGTCCGAGGTGGAAATGAGCTCACAAGTCTTACAGGTGCATTGATTGCAGGGTTGTGTGCTATTGTGTGACATGGTATTCTGTTCTGGTGAAAGCTTACTCCTAATAATTAGGCTGGCTAAATTTGGTGATTGTTTAAAAGATAGTAGTGGAAGTTCCTTGAAAATACAATTAAGGTTTTCATCCTCACTAAGTATTGGGTGGAGGTCTTTAATAATCTTATGCAGAAGTTCAAGGTCTGGATGATATGTGACTACTAAGGGTATTCTGTCTGTAACTGTCTTTTCTTTATATTGAAGTAGTTGTTGTCTTGGTAATTGCATTGCATGTTCAGTTATCCTGTCAATTTCTCTGGAAGAGTGTCCCTGCTCCATAAATGTGTTTTTCAACATAGCCAAATGTGTATCTCTGTCATCCTCATTTGAACAAATACAGTGACACTGGAGTGCTTGACTGTACATGACAGATTTTTTTTGTGTGGTTTGGGTGATTACTTTTGTTGTGTAGGTATCTCTGTCTGTCTGTTGGCTTCCTGTAGATACATGTATGTAAGGTTCCATCCTAAACAGTGACTGTGGTGTCCAGAAAATTAACATTAGTTGTATAATACTCCAGGCTAAGCTTTATGGTAAGGTGAAGGTTATTAAGTTCATGATTAAAATCCTTAAGTGCATCTGTGCCCTCCGTCCAGATAATAAACAAATCATCAATGTAACGGAAATAAGCTAGTGGTTTATGGGGACAGTGCCTTAAAAAATCATATGGGCATAACGTATGGAATGTACCTTGGGTACTAAATTGCTGTTGAAATTTGAAGGATTCAGCTTTTTTTATGGAAATCCATCATCTCTGTTTTGAGTTTATTAATATTTTGAGAGTAGTTATGTGATGAAGTGTAAGATAATGAAATCAGTTTTTGTAAACGTTTCCTGTTGTATAAGTATGTAAAGTATAAATTATCCATATTTTGTTTGCTAAGGGTCTTTAATAAAGAAGTTATATTTCTCTTTGTATCTTCCCACTAAAGTGAGAGTGAATCATAAAGAAAAAAAATTGATTTTTGTGCTTGTAAAAAATATGTAATGTTTTTGGTAATAAAAGCATCTATTAGTGAAGAGGATTTGAATTTCCATAAACCTGGTCCATTAGATTTAGGAGTCCCAGTACGTAAATGTAACAAAGTGTGGTCTGAATATTCCACCACTGTGGTTGCTACATTAGCAATAGGTAGAGTTATGGAAATGAAAAACAAAAATCTATCTGGGTAGCTAAGGATCCCTTATGGAAAGTAGGATCACTGTACCTGAAAAGAATAAAGATACATCTATAAGATCAGCCATTCTAATGATGTTGGAAAGACATGACATCACTGTAAATTTTTAATTGTTTTGGTTTGTTTTCCCCTACCCTGTTTTGTTAAGCCACAGTTAAAATTCCCTCCAAAAATAATGGACTGTGCAGAGTGTAGGTATGGTTGTATTACCTTAAATAAATGTACTAATTCTGCTTTTGTTTGCATGGCATAAATATTAATGAGACATAAAAGAGAATTCTGATAACTTATATCTAACAATAAGGCTCCACCAGTGATTACGTTGAGTAGTTTGATTAATCTAATATCCACATAATGAAATAAGAGCCCAACTCCAGAGCATTGGTCAGTACCTATGGACCAATATGAGGGTCCAGCATACCAGGCAGATGTTGTATTTTATATATCCAACATGGTATGCAACCTGGTATTTTGAATAAAGTATATGCCTGCAGGACCAGACAATAGAGAAGAATATATTACATTTTGTTTTCTATGACTTTTAATGCTGTTAACATTTATAGCAGAGATATTTAGGGAAAAAGTCAGAGAAAAAAAGGGATGGATAGAAAACAATTTAGTTCCAAGGCAGTCAAGTTTGCTTTTCTTTGATATTTTCTTTGACCAGCCTTAGATTTCAGTTTTACCCTAGGTTTGTGTTTTGATTTACTTTTTGGATTCAATATTGAAGGTAGGGGCATCCCCCTCCATCTCAGAAACCTGGTCATAAATGGAAAATATAATAGAGGATGAATCTGTTTTAGGGTCGGAATCCTCAGAATCCTCAAGGAGTGACTGAAAACAATTAGTCAAAGGGATTTCATAATTTTTTACAAGTTTAGGGAAGGGAGTCACCTGACTTTGACATTTGTGGATAAGCATACCCTTCCTGTCATTTGTCACAAGGGGGGGTTGCATGTCATTTGGAGTAGTCTGAGTTGAAGCCCTAGGATAAGGTACAGACATAGCTTCAGGAACAACTTTTGGTAATACCTCAGAAGGAGGGGATACTGGGACAAGTGTAGGATCAGCAGGGACAGGGTCAGGTGGCGGTGGAGGAGCTGCAGCAGGAAGGGGAGTGGTTCTAGAAACTGGAGGGGTAGTAGTCAGCCACTGTCTTTGGGCATTAGCAATTAGGAGGTGCTGTTCCTCAGTCAGTCTGATGGTCTTTGTTATGGGCTGCCCAGGGACAATTCTGGTAGGAGTGTCCCTTCTCTTCACTCAGGTTATACAGGAATTCATTCAGACATTGCCCACTGAAATGCCCCAGTTCATTGCATAAAGAACACCTTATTTTCTCACAGATACTGCTAATGTGGTCTGTAGAGCCACACTTATAGCAGGCCTTTGGTTGGCCTGCATAAAACAATATCCCTCTATCCCGTCCTAAAAAAAAAGTTACGTAAGGTAAGTGTAGTAAATCAGTGTCTGTAGATTTTAACATAACTTTAAATTGCCAAGCACCTGTCCAGAACTGTTCACTGTCAAAAATAGCTTCAGGGCCTTCCAAAATGGTATAGTGCTGTTTGGGCCAATCGGTAAGATCAGTAACACTAATCCCCTTATAATGAAATAAGACAGTGATATTCTTTACAGCTGGTTTAGTTAGAGAGATGGCTTCAAAGGGGGACCATAACGAAGAATTCTTTAGCTCATTGTATCTGTTCTAAAATATTTACCTGTATTTTCAAAATCTTCAGGAGAAGGCATTCACATAGGAGAGGAGCCTACAATCCATCATGAGTCATCTGGAGATTTCTCCTAGCCAGTAACCAGGAGAACTGATTCAACCGATCATTCAGGCATGGTGGAAGGTCTGTGGATCGGAGAAGCATTTCCAGTGGTAACAACAGGCAGGAATTGTTTATGTAGTACTCTTAGAAATCTCTGGCGCGAAGTAGTCAGAAGCTGCCATTTCCAAAGAATTGTTTTCAGCATCTGGAGTTTCTTTCCACATGTCAGTGACAGTGATTCTTTCTTTTGATGGTGCTATATCAGCACTGGGTGGAGTACTCAGCTGAACATGAGTGGGCTGATTGGCAAATGACAGCGGTTTGTCAGGTAAGGTAGACAAGGAAACCGAACAGAGGTCTGCCAGTCTTTTTTACTAGTTTCATCTCACTTGCTCAGTTAATTTTTCTTCTTGTGGTAGATGCCACTATTCTGCAACATTTGATTCTGTATCAGACATAACATTCTCTGAGTTTAGTTGAACTGAAAAGTTTTTTGTAAGATTAGCATCATAACTTTCTGAAGTATCCAAAACTGCTGTGGCCTCAAATAAAACAGAGGCAGAGGAGGAGACCTGTTCCCCAGTCTCTGACACATCCATCTCCTCCAGAGTCTCACCATGAGTGACCATTTCAGCAGGATGGCCATGGAGTCCCCGTACTGGCAGAAAAGGGGAATTTTTTATTTAGAATAAATAAAAACAAAACATAATACAAGACGTTATATTCACGTGAAAATCATATATAAAACAAAAAGAAAATCAGAAAACAAAATAGAAAACAAAATACATCAGTAATTATAAAACTAAAATATATAAAAGAAGGATTCACAGATTGCTGCAATGAAGGATCTGTGGGCTAGTTTATGGTTTTAGTCCTCCACAGCCCCCTCACTGCGATCACCTCCGAATCCCACAGTGGAACCAGCCTGCTGCAGTGAAGGTACGGGATGAGTTCCCGTTTGAACTTGGTGCATTTCTGGTGCACTCATGCCCAGACAGCTGAATTTAAGTCCCTTAAATTTGAACCATCTCCCTAGGAGTTGCTGCTTGTACTGTGTTTAATCACTGTAATTTTACTAGTTTCTAGGAACTGCTGTTTGTCTTTGGCTATTTTTGTCCCACCCACCCACCCCCACCCTCTGGTAAATGCCCTATTGCTTTGCCCTCCCTCCCTAATTTATTTTATTTATTTTTATTTATTTATTGCAAATTCAGAAAATACCTTTGAGTCCAAGACTCATTTACAAAGGCTCCACATCACATAGAGTAGAACATTACAGCAGTGATCACAAATTCATGAGCAGGGTTCATACAGGCTAATTATGGGGAGTACAATATAAGGCTAGCAGTCTGATCCTAAGGCATATTAGGATAGGTCTTAATTGCTTAGATTAAAGGCTCTAGATTTAGACAGTTGGACAGGTAACTCTGGGGGGTGCAGAAAGAAAAAGGGGGGAAGGAGAGAGGAAGCTGGCCAGAGGCCCTTGTCAGGTTGGGGGGAAGAGGCAGGGGTGGGTCAGAGGCAGTTGCAGGGATTGGAGGACTGGAGATGGTCTATGAGAAGGGTTTTGAAGGGGCCAATTCTGTTTTCATTAGTGAGTGCGCTGGGAAGGCTGTTCACCCAGGAGAGGTCCCTACAGCTGAAGGACCTTTGGAATTGGGAGGTTCAGCACCTGGGGACTGATAGGAGCTGCTTGCTTGAGCTACGGGTGTTTCTAGGAGTCAGGGCTGGTTGGATTATAGAGGTGATGCCAGATGAGGAGAGTCCCAGGGCAATCTTTTCGGCCATGAAGCATGTGTGGAACTGGGTTCTATTGTCAAGGTTCAACCAGTTGGTGGAGTTTAATAGAGAGCATGTATGGGTAAGCCGATCACAGCCGAGGGCGAGGTGGCATGTTTTGTTAAAGGAGAAATGGAGTCTGCTAAGGGCCGAAATGTTTGCAGCTCCATAGATAAGAATACCATAGTCAATTTAGACTGGAAGTACTGTAGTAGGTGGGTCCTTTCCTGTCCACTGGATTTCTACTGCTGACTGTGAGAGATCTGGAGCTCAAGGAGGACATTGGGGATCAACTCCAGCTCTCCAGACCTGACATATCTGGGTCAGATAAACCCTACAAGGATGTCTACCTCACTCATATACCTTCACCTACTTATCCTGTTAATGCTGGTGCACCAAACTGGCCTGCATGAGGTAGTGCAACAGCCCCAAGGTCATCTCATGTTCTTAGGCTACTGTATGTGCACTATGCCACTGGCACATCAACTTTGAACTCTATTAATGGAAACATGGTTTCAGTAACTGCTCTAATTACACCGCTTCTACCCCCTGGTAGATTAACACCTATCTTCCAGCATCATCTCTCATATCTGCTTACATTCGCTAACTTCACAGCAGTAACCAATAAATTTAACAGTACCTCCTCCTGGAGAAGACAACAGAAACAGTACTGTAAACAACTAAAGGCATACCTTCTGAAACTAATTCTACTGCTTCTGCTCCTGTCTGGAAATGTGCACCCCAACCCCGGCCCCACTAGGTCAATGGACCGTTGCAGCACAAAATGTCCTGTACGCTCTCCCTTGCATCTATCAACATATGTAGTCTTCTATGTAAATTAGAAAACCTCAAGGTATGGACTACACAACACAATCCAGATATTCTCTCTGTTGTAGAAACTTGGTTTTCACCCAAAATCCCTGATTTTGCTATCGCCATACCGGGCTACTCTATTTTTAGGTGGGATAGGCTCAGTACAAGAGGTGGTGGCTGCATTATTTACTTAAAAGAAACCCTAATGGGTCACACCCTTGAATTTCCCTGCATGGGAAACTCCTCTCAGGCCCTGGCCATCAAGGTACTCCTAGGGGCCCAAAAGAAAACATTAACTGTGCTATCTGTTTACATACCACCCAAAAAATCTGCTTCTGGCTTTCATAACTTCATGGAATATGGCTCTATCCTGGGCCCACTCTTGTTCTCCCTGTTCATCAATGACCTCCACCACACTGCGGGAGGAGCTCCGTAGTGCAGTATGCTGATAATGCAGTACTCTATAGAACTGCACTGTGACGATGCAGTACTCTATAGAACTGTGCTGCACCTGGATGATCTAGGACCCCTGTTCCAGTCAGACTTCACCCAGACAGAAGCTTGGCTGGTCAAAAATTGCCTGGTCCTTAACTCAAACAAGACCAAAGTGCTCCTGTTTGATCTAAAATCCCTGGGTCCCTCCCAGACACATCTTCTGCCATTGGTCATTACATCTAGCTATATAATAGAGGTGGTCCAATCCTTCAGATACCTGGGTCTTACACTAGACCAGGGACTCACTCTAAAGCCTCATGTGGATCTGGAGACAAAAAACATCCACCAAAAACTCTGGCTGCTCTACCATCTAAGCTCTAACATGATACCTGAGAAAAGACTGGCAATAGCTCATTGTGTCCTCCTACCTACTCTCATCTATGGGGCCACAACCCTACTAGGCATTGCAAAACTTGACCAAGGTAGACTGCAGACTTTGCACCACAAAATCACGTGATTCACCATAAAAGCCCATCTGGGGACCCACCACTGTGAAGCCCTTGCCTCACTCAAATGGCCCACCCTGAACCTTAGGCTCCAGTACCCCCTATTAAGCTGGACATATAAGCTCCTCTCTGACAATCCTCCCACAAGGTTAATCAGGCTACTTGCCCCAAAGTGGTCCAGCAGGCCTCTCTGTACTTCAGGCAAAACACTACTAGAACTGCCCAGGACCAGATCTACAGCTGGCAGTAAATCCTTTACCCATATAGCCCCTACACTGTGGAATAAGCTCCCCTGTCAAGTCCAGAAAGCCCCCTCCCTAGTGACTTTTCAGATGAGACTATGCACTCACCTCCTAAACCACAGCTGCTGCATCTGTCCGGAAGGCTAGCTAATTGTGCCCACTGCAGTCTGACTACAGAAAGTCTAATTGCCCTAATTGGCATCAAGCTGCCACTGTTGATTTTGTGTATATGCACTGTAAATAGCTGCCCTCTTCTATGAAAACCGGTCATTGCCAATGTAACCCTGTACCCTATGTCCTATACTGTATTGCTTGTATATTTTGTTGTACTACTTGTTTATACTTCTAAACAAATGTCCTACGTCTAACAGCTGCCACTGTTGTTGTTCTGTATGTCACTGCCTTCTTTTATGAATATTGTACACGGTCATCGTATTCCTGTACACAATGTCCTACTCTGTATTACTTGATTGTACTCGCTCAGCTCTATGTAACTAACTCCTGGTTGCCCATGAAAAAGGGACCTTTGGGGCCCAGTGAGCTTACCCGGTTAACAAAATATAATAAATAAATAAATAAATAAATATATGTATTCAGAGTGTGTCTCAAAACACTGAAACCATAATACTGGGAGATTTCAATGTAAATTGACTCTCATCTGACATTGGACATGTTAAGGATGCCATCTCCACCTTGCACCTTACCCAGCTAGTTAACACCCCAACCAGAATTACTATAGAACTGCATCAAGTACCTTACTGGATTGGGTTCTGTCTAGTCACCCAGAATGAATCACAAATGTCTCTGTACTCCCTGACATTCTAAGCGACCACTCCTCTATACTTTGTAGTTGGTCCAACAAGTTCAGCAAATATCCACCTAAGGTTATTCTCAGTAGGGTCCTAACTCCAGGACACCTAGATCCACTCAGATCACACCTTCAAAGCCAGAATTGGTCACCACTGGACTCTACCAATGACATTGATGAGGCACTTGATTTCTTCATTGACCGCTTTAATGCTACATGTGATATCCACGCCCCCCCCAAAAAAGTGGAAAATTAAAGGGGTGTGCAACCCTTGGATAACACCTGAACTATTGGGACTTATGAAGACTAGAGACCACCTCTGGCACCAGGCCAAAGCCACAGGCATGCAAGCAGATATTCAGGCTTATAAAAAATCCAGAAATGTTTGTACCAGAGCCATCCATTTTGCAAAAAATCAATACTTTGGGGAGGTGCACTCCAACTCCTGGGGTGACAGTAAAACTTTCTGGAACAACATAAATGATGTCACTGGCAAAGACCCCAAGAGAGCACCCACCATGCTTAACATTGATGGAAGCCCAACTCTTGATCCAATGGCCATAGCCAATAATCTTAATGCTTTTACAGACCTCAGCAGTGTCTTCCCCCTGATTTTTTCATGGTCTCTGCCCCTTCCACCCCCCCAGTCTGTGATGCTCAGCAACAGGCTTCCACCCCTTTTTACTTCAAAGAGGTTACTAAGCATGAGTCTAGAAAGTGCATACGCAAAGTACTTGGTAAATCAAGATTCAGTGGGGACAATGTAGCTCTCAAATTTCTTGCCCTCACTCTCAGGGAAACTCTTACACCTCTTACCAAGATTCTGAACCTTTCTCTAAGACTTGGGCAATTCCCCCCAAAATGGAAACAAGTCCTAGTAATCCTGGTGCACAAAGGTGGAGATAGGGCATAACACACAAACTAAAGGCCAGTCTCCATTCTACTTCTCTATCTAAAGCACTAGAATGTATAACTGCAGATCAGCTTGTGGAATACCTGGATAAATACAATATTCAATTTCCCCAGCAGTATGGCTTTCGTAAAGGTTACAGTACTACTACTGCACTGTTAGAATTCACTGGTTTCATACATGAAGCACTCATCTGGTAGGGGCTGCCTTAATTGACCTGACGAAGGCCTTTGATACTATAAACCACTCACTGCTACTCGGGCAATTATCGCTCACATGGGTGTTGAATGATACTGTCAGCTGGTTCAAAAGCTACTTAGAAGACTGTACTTAGAAGACTGTTTGCAGCAGATCAAGATAACCAATGCCCTCTCTGAATGGAAGACAGTCCATTCCGGAGTGCCTCAGGGATCTATACTGGGGCCCCTTCTCTTCAGTATCTTTTTGAATAACCTCCCACGAGCCTGTCATGAACAGATTCTGCTCTACACAGATGATGGCGTGATCTACTCTAGTAATTCTGACCCTAAGATCCTCCAGGATAACCTTCAACACAGTTTCTCAGAAGTGGAAAAGTGGTTCAGCGCTCAAAAACTGATGTTAAACTATAAAAAGACCAAAGTGACGCTTTTCAACAATGCCCATAAGAAACACAAGTCCAAACACTTGTTCATCACAGACTGCATTGGCACCCCACTTGAACAGATCCACTCCTTCAAATATCTAGGGGACACTGTTGATAGCTCACTCACCTACTCACAACATACTAATAATGTAGTTCGAGCTGTCAACATAAGGATTGGCTTACTCCACAGGTACAAGCATAGTCTCACTCCTGAGGTGCTAAGAATAGCAATTTTCAGCCCTGTCATTACCATCATCTAATATGGGATGGTTGTTTATGGCTCTGCCTCTGCTACACCCCCTCACAGGATCACTGTTGCTCTTAACAAAGCATGCAGACTCCTTTCTGGGGCTGCCCGCCTCACACACATGTGTGACCTATATGCTCAGACTGGGTGGCTTCAGTTATTCAACTGAATCCAAAATCAAACCTGCTTACTTGCCAAGAAGGCACACCTTGGTTTGATATCCCCTGGGGTTCAACAGCTCCTTAGCCCTTGTCACAGTACCTGACGTACTTGCAGCTTGGCAACTCAGGTCTTTACTGTTCCCAGATGCCACGCCACCTTAGGTCAGCAGTCTTTCACTTATAGCACCCCCCTCTGGCTCAACTTCCTAGGTAGGGACATCTCTGCTGAGTCAAAACTCAACCCTTTCAAACACAAACTCAGGCAGCATCTGTTAGCAAACAGTATATGTGACTGCTGCCCTTAGCAGCCTTCTGCTTATGTTATCATTGTACTTATACCATTTGGCACTTTCAACTCTTAACACTTCATTTCAATCCTACCCTCAAGCCTTTTCCCCTCCACCCCTCACTCCTGCTTCTTCCCTGCTTGCGCATCTTCAAGCTCTTCCCCTGCTCCTCCTCACCTTCTCTCTCCCCCCACCCATTCTTTTATGTCATGCCACCACTTTTGCAACTTCTTTCGCTCCTTCTCCCTCTGTTTGTCTCTCTTACCTCTCTCCCACCCATATTACTCTCTCTCTGTCTTGGGTTTTTGACAAGGCCTGCTAGGCTGCCCCCCTCCCCAAGCAAAATACCACCTCTTCTCCCTCTACTATGAATTTGTCTTCCTCCCCCTCACTTTACCAGTATGCCCCCTTCTCTCTACACTTGCCCCATTTCCCTCCTTCCACCTCCCCTCCCCTCATCTCTCTATCCCCATTGTCTCCTTTGCAACTCTGCTCCTTCCCATTCCGCCACCTGTGCAACTCATCTCCTTCTCCTTCTTGTTTCTCCCATCCCCCACCTTATACCCCATTACTTTCTCTCCTAGATTTTAACAAGGCCTCCCAGGCTGCCCTCTCTTCTAGCCCACTGTACTGTTTTATTGAGTAAAATTCAGTGCTATTTTGATTGCTTTCAATATATTAGTTTTTTTAAAGTAAATTCTTGATGTCCGCTATTTACTTAACTATTGTTTACCTTGTTTTGTTTTTGTACTACAGACGTAGAACCTTTGTAAATGAGTTGTATTGCTCAAAGGTGTTGTAATCCAAAATTCAAATAAATAAAAATAAATAATTAGAGCATAAACCTAAACAGAGAACAAAAGGAACCATTCACAAACTAAGAATAATATCTCCAGTATTTCCTAAACTGCATGGTGGAGTAATTTTCTTGTTAAATAAAAAAAATTATTTTGAGGTTGCAAACCACTAGTATCAAGACCTGTGTAACTGTGTATTCCTGTTGTTGAAGCACCAAGGTGCACCTGGATTGTCATAAATAATATCTACATAAAGGAAAAAACAAACTTAGAGTTCTGGAGGGAGGAAAAAGACCCAGTACCTAGAAGAGGGGGAGGAAAAAGGCCCAGTATCAAAATTTCATATGTAATATAAAAAAACTGTTTGTCTTCCCAAGTCTGAAAGACTAATGCCCATAATTGCTGTGAAAAAGGACAATGTCAATAAAAATGTTCCATTGTTTCTAGTACTTCTGGGCAAATGGAGGGTGAGCACATACGTTCTTCAACCACTTTGTGTTTGTGCACATTCCTAGTGCCTAATCTACCATGACACGAGAACCATGTAACATCCCATACTTTTAAGGGAAGTCTTTTATCTGTAAGTTGCAAAAAATGGTATATAGATGTGAGTCATAGTGAGCTAATATCTGAGGTATTTCGTAGAATTGAGCTTGGAGAATTGTAGAATAAAAGTTACATCTAGTATTTGAAGTGAAGCACTGTGGGGTCACCTGCGATTGTTTAAGCTTAACACAGGCAGAAAGTAAATAAGGAGCTAGTTGGAATTTTTTTTTAATTTCTCAGAAGAGAAAGTGGAGAAGTGGCCCATAAGGTACAGAAATGTTTACGCCAAATGGCCATATAAGTATACCAAAATGGCGTGCAATTTAAAAGTAAGGGGAGAAACTTTTTATAGAAAAAATACTATAAAAGAATAAAATAGGATGAACCATATGCACCTCACTTTGGCTACAGTCATGGTAAGTGTGTAATCTTTTGATTGATTTTAACCTACTGCCCCAGAAACCTTGAAAGAATAAGTTCATTACTTTAGTTTATAGAGACTGAAGCAGTGGAAATATATGTGCAATGTGCAAAAAAATAGGTATAATTAAAGTATATAATAAAGAAACCCTTTTTCTTTTGGAAATAATTTTGTTTGTCCAATAGAGGATAGTATGTTCTACTGTCTGGAGTGCTTATTGCCAGTTAAGGGAGGAATCATCTATGCTACCAAATTGTATACCCAAAATCTTTAATGAAGTGGTAGGCACATTAATGTTAGCCAGATATGTCATATCAAGAGACTCAGTAAGGGGGAGCAGTTGCATACCCAAACTTTTATCATAGTTCAAACTGGATCCTGCTACTATTTCAAACTGGGAAAGGATGTTAACTAATGCAGATTCTTCTATGGCTGTAGTGGTGCAAATGCATATATCATCTGCATAAGCACAGACATTTGGAGCTGGGCTATTGTCTGGTAGAGATAGGTGAGGTATACCTGGGTGACACAAAATTTTCCAAAGAAGAGGATAAAATTTGAAAGGCATATAGAAGAGGGCTTAAGGAACAGCCTTGTCATACACCTTTTTTACCATGAAAGGTAATACCAGGGGATCCATTAATATATGGAGTAATAAGTGACAAAGTATATAATAATTTAATCCACTGTACAAAAGTACTAGGGACTGTACATGATATTTTATAAGGACTTGAAAAAGATATGTATGATCCACCCAGTCGAAAGCCTTCTCCTGGTCTAGAGATAGAATCAGACCAGGAGGACTAGAGAAGGCCCGACATGAAGTTACGTCTCTGAGAAAAATGATATTATTAAAAATGGACCTGTGAGGGACTGCACAAGATTGTACAGGGTCAATTACTGTTTCTGCCAATACAGATAGCCTGGATAAAAGTACAGAGGCCAAAGTTTTGCAGTCCACATTTAGTAGACTGGTAGGCCTCCAATTTTTCAACTCTCTCTCTCTTGTCTCCTTTTTTTAAATAAATAAAAAGAGCTTGATACATGATGCCCGGTAATGTGTCTGAGGTGAGGATAAAGTTAAAAACCTCAGCCAAGATAGGGCCAAAAAACATGGGTGAATTTTTTGATAAAATTCCACAGTCAGGCCATCCAAACCTGGTGTGGAATTCTTTTGTAATTTTTTTCAAAATCATTAGAATTTTCATCCGAGGTGATTGGAAAGAGTATCGAGGTGAGTGCTTCATGGTCTATTTATGATATGTCCAAATCTTGGAGATAGGATGCATCCCAAACTGCAGGAGAAGGGGTACCAAACATGTACTGTAAGTAAGTTTGAGAAATACATAGAATTTGGTCTAGATCAGGCTGAGGAACATTGATAACCGGATCTAAAATGTGGTCCAGAGTTGTATGACTCACCCTGTTTTGACAACTTTTATATATGTCAATTGAGGGTTTGGATCCCTGAGTACCAAATTGTGTTTCTAACCTGAGGGATTCAGCTCTGTCATATTGACGCTTGGACATTTCTGTTTTTATCAAATTAAGCTCAGTACTTACAGTAGGTCTATATTATGTTTGTATGCTCTAGAAATGGTAGACAAAAGTTGCACTCTAAGCGAAAGATAATGAAGATATGTTTTGCCTGATGAATAAAAAAGTATTTAAAATCCAACTTGGAATCAACCCACCAGTGACTTATTGAATCATAAGCCTCTAATACAGAATACTTGGCTGACAAGAGTGCCAGAAATTGTTCTTCTAACTCTGAGTGTGATAACAGAGAATTGTTGAGTTTCCATCTGGAGTTATGCTGAGGGGAAGGGGAGGAGTAAATTAACGAACAAGATAAAGAGATGGCCAAATGCTCTGAGGTTTCACAGAGGATAGTATTGGCTTGTAATGTTCTTAAGCTTTTAGAAAGGAAGAAATAATCAATACATGTAGCAAGAGTGCCTTTTGTAAAGTTTTTTGCGCCCTTTCAATGAACTGATAAATAACCATCAAATAATCCAGCAGTCGACAATGCAGAATTTAAGCAATTAGTGTCCCCAAATAGTTTCCTAGTAGTACCACCTCTGTCTGCTAACATCAGTGCAGAATTAAAGTCTCCACCCAAAATTATATGTCTATTGGTATACAGATATTGTTGTATTTGTTTAAGCAGTTCAGACCTAAGTGCGATGCTTTGAGGAGCACAGACATTCAATAAATGAAAGGATATATTATCAAAAATAAACATCTAATAATATGCCCCTACCTTGTCTAATGTCTACAACTCTATGAACTGACCACTGAAAACACCTAAAGAGTATGCCAACCCCATCACATAAGTCATGTCCTTGCAACCAGTAGAAGGCACCTAATGTCCATGTCCTTCTAGCTTGTGAGACTTCATGGGATGTTTTTAATCTTGTATCTTAAAGAAATATGATGTTATTCGACAAGTCCCTTAAGATCTGAAGGGTAGTCAAGAGCTTTCTGTATGATTTACAGTGCCTTCAGAAAGTATTCACCCCCCTTGGATTTTGTCACATTTTGTTGTGTTACTACCAGAATTTTTAATGCATTGAAATGATTTTTCCCCCTTGATTTACACAGCATACTCAACAATTTAAAGGGGCCAAAATATTTTTATTGTGTAACAAAAATTTATGAAACGTTAAAAACTGAAATATCTGTTTACTTAAGTATTCACCCCCCTGAGTCAATACTTTGTAGAAGCACCTTTGGCAGAAATTACAGCTTTGAGTCTTCTTGGGTATGTCTGTATCAGCTTTGCACATCTGGATTTGGGGAATTTTGCCCATTCTTCCTTGCAGATTTGCTCAAGCTCTGTCAAGTTGGATGGGGAGTGTCGGTGAACCGCAACCTTTAAGTCTTTCCACAGATTCTCAATGGGATTCAAGTCTGGGCTTTGAATGGGCCACTCAAGGATGTTCACCTTCTTGTTCTGAAGCCACTCCAGTGTTGCTTTGGCTGTATGCTTGGGGTCGTTGTCCTGTTGGAACGTAAATCTTCACCCCAGTCCAAGGTCTATTGCAGACTGATGCAGGTTCTCCTCAAGGATGTGCCTATATTTGGCTCCATTCATTGTTCCCTCTATCCTGACAAGTGCCCCAGTCCCCGCCGCTGAAAAGCATCCCCATAACATGATGCTGCCACCGCCATGCTTCATGGTAGGGATGGTGTTACACGGGTGATGAGCTGTGTTCGGTTTGCGCCTGGCATAACGCTTTGCATTCAGGCCAAAGAGTTCAGTTTTTGTTTCATCAGACCAGAGAATCTTTTGCCACATGGTCTCAGAGTCTGTCACGTGCCTTCTTGCAAACTCCAGGCATGCTATTATGTGGCCTTTTCTCAGGAGTGGCTTCCAGTCTAGCCACTCTCCCATAGAGGCTACCTCAGTGAAGTGCTGCAGAGATTGTTGTCCTCTGGACAGGTTCTCCCATCTCAGCCATGGAACTCTGTAGTTCTGTCAGGGTGGTCATTGGGTTCTTTGTCACTTCCCTGACCAGGGTCCTTTTTGCCCGGTTGTTCAGTTTGGGAGGACGGCCTGCTCTAGAAAGAATCTGGGTGGTTCTGTAATCTTTCCATTTCCTAATGATGGACTTGACTGTGCTCCTGGGAACTTTCAACACCCTAGAAATGTTTTTATACCCCTCCCCAGATCTATGCCTCCTCACAATTCTATCACGGAGTTCTATGGACAGCTCCTTGGTCTTCATGGTAGAGTTTCTGCTCTGACATGCGCTGTCAACAGTGGGACCTTATATAGACAGGTGTATTTCCTGAAATCATGTCAACCTTTTGAACTGACCACAGGTGGACTCATTCAAGTTTTAGAGTGATCTCACAAGGAAATTGGATGCACCTGAGCTCAATTTGGAGTGTCATAGCAAAGGGGGTGAATACTTATCAAATCAAGACATTTCAGGTTTTTATTTTAAATTACATGTACAAAAAATTCCAGAAGTTTCATTCCAGTTTGACATTATAGAGTAATTTGTGTAGATACGTGACAAAAAATCCCATATAAATGTATTTTAATTTGAGTTTGCAACATCACAAAAAGTGACAAAATCCAAGGGGGGGTGAATATTTTCTGAAGGCACTGTAATACTACAAACGTTTAATGTCAAAGTGCAAATGCACTGACTACCTCTCATAACTTATAAGAAAAAAGAAAGGACAGCCCATGTCAGTCTCAGGAAACTTTCCTACAACTCTTATCTTTTTTCTTTTGAGTGGTGTCAGCCTGAAAATCTGAAGAAAGATCAACTTTCAAGGAAATGGATGAGGAGTCAGATTCCTCTCCCTCGTCCTCGGTGTCTCCCCATTGTGTCCTCTTAGCCAAAGCCTGATATCTGTTTCTGGTATCTACAGAATTCTTTTTAGGAGGATTTTTGTCAGCTTTCCTTTTACCTTTAACTTTCTTAAAATCAACATCCATAGCTTGTGCCGGCCCAGGGTGGGGGAGTGGTATGTCGGTGGGCACCACTGGCAACAAGAGTAACTTGGGGGTAGGGGGAGATGTCTGAGCAGAAGATGTGGGGAAAAAAGCATTATCCATATTCACAATCTGGGGGTTCTCCTCAGCAGGGAGGGTAGGCTGTAGGTTGAGAGACACATGTCCACTGTTAGAAGGTGCAGGCTGAGAATTTTGTGCCTTTGCATGCCTCTCCTCTCCTCTATAATGTGAACCGGGTCTTGCTGGGCTTGGTCTAGCCTGTTAGGGACTGCCCAAGAGCAAGATTTATAAGAATGCCCTTCTTTATCACAAAGGTTACATTTGAGATGGTTCAGGCAACCCAACTTCACATGACCATATTCCAAGCAAAGATTACATCAAGGCTTGTCAGAAGCAGAGCTAATGTGTGTACAGGTTCCACATTTGTGGCAGGTCTTGGGTTGGCCTGGATAAAAGCACAGGCATATGCCCCTGCCTATCTAAAATCTGCCTGGTAAGTGCAGCATTCTTGAGTCAGTTTGTTTTAATTGTACCTTAACCGTCCAGCTTCAGGTCCACACAAGATCATCCAAAATTGGGGAAGGTCTTTCTAATATGGTACATCTTTGTTGTAACAAATACTGCACATCAGCAATATTGACACCCTCATTCTGAAATAGTCAGCTTAGTTAAAGGGATGGGAAAAAAATGATTTCCATAACGGGGTATTTTGGACTTGAGGGTACTTTGCCCAAAACTTCTCCAAAGTGTAACTGGTTTTAAAACTAATATCATAAGTAACTTCCCCCTTGACATGTATCAGTACAAACAATTCCCCAGCATTGATGCCCATAGAAGTCTTTAACATCTGATGCAAAACTATTTTTCTATCAGGTGCATTAGCATAATCCCCATTGTATTTCAGCCTGACAGCATTTCTGCACTGTGCTGGTTTCCCAGATTTTGAAACAAATCAGACATTTTAAATTGTTTTTCCTGCTCATGTTCTGGAGCAGAAAGCTTTGGTGCCAGTTCATCTTCTTGCCCTGGGACAGAGGTGTCAGAGTGAGGCTCCAGCGCTGCAGCACCTGTACGCGGGGTGGTTCCATGGTAACCAGATTGTTTGGTTCCAGATTGTCTAGTAGAATAACATTGGCCTGCAAATTGATATTTTGAATGTCCAAGTTCAAAACAGCATGTGAAGTAGAAGTAGGCAATTTCGTTGCTGTAGGAACTATAGAGGTAGATGAAGAAGGGATGGGTGAACTCCCATGAATGATGTCAGTGGCCTGCACCGGGCCCAGAGAAGACCAAGTTTGCTTGAAAGATTCCTTTTGCCAGCCTGCAGCCAACAAAGCAGCATCAGGAGACCAAGTGGATCCTGCACACAGCTGGAAGTAGCTTCCCTTTTCTGTAAAGGCAGTGCAGAGCAAGAGTCTGACGAGACTGGAGCAACATGTTCAGGTATGTTTGTGGAAGATGGAGGATTAGCCAGAGAAAGCTGTGATGGAATAGAAAGTGTGGAAGTACTAGACTGAGGGACAGGAAAAAAGCCATGTGGCTGAGACCTGCCCAACATCTTCTTGCAGTAAGTTAATGAGGAATTGTTTATGAGTTTTGATGGTGTTTCAATGCAGTTCCTCTTGAAAAAGATCAGAAGGTACCTTTGAATCTGGAAAGGGTGCCTTGTCCTGTAGATGAGAATCTGTGCCCATAATTAAGTCCTGGTCATCAACGTTGTCAGGTATATCCATAAATTAAGATTCAGAGCCAGGTAAAGCAGTAGCTGTTGCAGCAGACTGAAGCATATCATTGCATATAGACTGAGAAGTCCTAGTATCCATAGAAACAGCAAGACCCACAGCAATTCCAGCAGAATATCCTCCCAATGCACCTCTACCAACATCTCGTCCATCCGCCATGTTGGAATGCAGACAAGGGGTTCCCCTACTAACAAGATTGGGGCATTTTTATTGAGAAATTCCATACAAGTATAAAAAGATACAATTTTCATAACTTCTGTTTTTAAAAAATAAAGGATAATAAGATAAACTAAAAGAAAATGATAATTATCATGAAAATAAACAAAGTGATCATAAATAAACCAATGTGATAAAAAACAAACTAAAATAATTTTTCCTTAAGCCCCACATTATTATAATCCTCCACCATTTATTCCCACACCCTTTGAATCATAACATTCCTCCACCATTTCAATATATACGACTTTTTCCAGTTTCTTATTCTTCCTTATACCCCACTTCCCTTAGAATAACCTATTTCTCCTTTATAGGCTAGATTTGTTAATTCTTTTCAACTTAAAGAGGGAGTCCGGTCAAAAGTACTACATTGCAGAATTAGAATCAACCCATCCCCAATAAGTATCATACCAAAAATTAGGTTTCTATGTTACTTCATTTCAATGTTATGAACTATTTTGTGTAACACTGATTTCACTCCCTGTTCAAAAAAGCCAGTTTCAGTGAAAAGCCACTGACAATGTCACAACCAGAACTCACAGACTAGTCCTCCCTATCAGTAACCTTATAGGACCTATTTCTTCAAAGTTATCGAAACTGAGGCTGTAATATTTACTTAAAAAACCAAAACTGACACAGGGTTGACTGCAGTGCTTTGTTTCCAGAATGTTCAGATGCGTAGTACTGTACTTTAGAATGCATCAGGAGGTGGTTTGAAATGCAGCGCTGAACAAAGGTATACACTGTCAAAGTGGTGCACATTTTTAGAATGTTGGGGAGGACATGTAATCTCAGCATGTGGCAGGGATGTGAAACTAGCAGTGTAGTGGGACACTCAATCTCAGAATGCGACAGGGACACACATTGAAGAATTTAGTGGGGACTGGCAATTCTAGGTTTGCTGACCAAGGCACCTAGCTTCACCTGAGCTCTTTTCTTCTAGGTTGCTTGAAAGGACAGAGCAGAGAACCTTACTAGAACAAGGAAAAGGATTAAGAATTCTTTTGGCTAGGCAGATTTATTGTGTGTTATTATTTTTATTTTGTACTCACAGGGATTTTTACTGTTTGCTGCTAACATTTTATTGCTTTATTTTTCTCTGATTCAAATTGTTGTTGCTGGGTATACCTTCTGCTGCATTATTACAGGGTGTGTCTACAGGTGTGTGCATACAGATTACTGCTGTACTCTTCTGATTCAAATTGTCTTTTGCAAGATATATCTTCTGTTACTACTTTATTTTTCTCTGTAGCAAAGTGTTTCTTTCAGGGTATATCTTCTGTGAAATTATTACAGGTGGTGCTTTACAGGTTTTACAATTTTATCTAGCTTTAGGATAAGCTTTCAGGGCTACTGCATTTGTTGCTGGCTGATTGTTTCTGCTCTTACCTCCTTGTTTCTTTCATCCGTTGTTCTTCTTTTTCAGCAGGGGTAGGGCCCAGCCACCCACCCCCATCCCCAACCACCCCACACTACACTCCTTTTATAGAGTAGCACAGTCATGACATTTCCTTTAGCAAGGCAGGAAGGGGTGGATTAGAGGGGTATCCACACAGTGACCTCGTTTACAGAGACACTAGTAATTTAACTTGTCATAATTAGTTATACAAAAATAAACAAACAAAACACAAAATCAAACTTTTGCTTTCATTTTCTTCCTTCTAATTACCCTGACCATGTTATAAACCCAGCAACTTATCTGGAATGGATATCATTAACTGCAGGTACTATGGAACACTTTTCAGAAGGGCAGTTTTACAGGATTTAGGACACTGTCCTACATGCAGGGCCATTGGAAATTTAAGGGGTCAGCTCCAGGCAGCATGGGCAGACATTGCATGCCTCAAATTGCATATTTGAGAGAAAATATAAGAACCACCTGCCATTTCCCCAACATCCAACAGAAGCACCTAGACCACAGAGGGTAGTTAGTCCAGGAGGTTGGCAGGTGGTTAGGAGGGGCAAATTGGGTGCCTCATCACTCGGTGCTCTCCAATATATCACCTCCAAAAACCACATAAAAACTACAAACAGGTATCTGCCTCTATCTCCAAAATCAAACAAATGGGCAGAGGACACTGCAGAGCAGGACACTGCAGCACAGAAGCTAGCACAACAAAACTTGCCCAAAACAGGAACCAAAACAAAAAAAGCAAAAAGGAAATCCCAAAAACTTCTGATCATAGGAGACTCCATGATTCGGGGAGTTGATACATATCTCCAGCCAGGGGTAATGTTCAGATGTCTCCCAGGTACATCAAAATTGAGAGACACTGACCGCATTGCTAAAATTGTTCAGGAAGCAGGAGAAAACATTGATGTCCTGGTACACATAGGGACTAACGATCTCACCAGCCGGTCAGTTGTGGAGACCAAGGAACACCTGACCAGGCTTGGTGACAAACCATCATCCATTTCGTTAGGCATCTCCTTCTCTGAGATCCTGCCAGTCTGAAAGAGGGAGGCAGATGAACAGAAGGTAAGAGAAGGGGAGATAGGGGAGCTAAACATGTGTCTCAAAGGCTCATGCCAGGAAAAAGGACACAAATTTGTAGGGAACGGGGAACAGTTCGGGGAGTGAAAGTTCTTTAAATTTGATGGACTGCAGTTGACTAAGGAGGGAGTCAGTGCATTGGGGCAGAACTTTGACATCTTTGCAGAATATTTAAACTAGCAAATAGGGAGAGGGGTGCAGCACCCCATACGTCAAAGTGGAAGAACACCCCTCTAGTGGTCAAACAGGAGTTCAGCATGTTTGTAGTTCATTTGCATCACCAGGTAGGGAAAAAGGTTCAGCTCCCCATACGATACACAGGGGAAGCACCAGGCCTCGCCCAACAACTAACATACCGAAATCTGGCCAATGGAAAATCATGTACACAAATGCTCGCAGTCTGGGAAACAAGATCCCAGACCTGCAGGCAATAATGACAGAGGCTAAACTGGACATAGTAGTCAATAACAAGTCATGGTTTACCAGTAACCACACTTGGGAGACTTCAGTACCTGGCTATGTACTGTTCAGAAGAGACTGAGGTGCAAAAAGGGAAAGTGGAGTGGCCCTTTATGTCAATGAAAATATCAAAGCTACAGAAATTTAGAATACACATAAGGAGCAAAAAGAACTGTGGGTCACCCTGGATATAGGAAATAGGACAGCTATTTGAACTGGGGTTATCTACATGCCTCCAGACCAGGGGGAGGACAAAGACACATTACTGTTAAAAGATATACAAAACATGACAGCTAAAGGGGAGGTTCTGATAATGGGAGACTTCAACATGCCAGATACAGATTGGTCAATACCAGCAGGAACATCTGCCAGAACTAGACACATGGTGGATTCCCTGCACAGGGAGGGCCTCAAACAACTGGTACAACAACCCACAAGTGACAGGGCTATCCTAGATCTAGTACTGACTAACAGGGAAAGGATCACAGATCTCCAGGTAGAAGGTCACCTGGGGGCCAGTGACCATCACATGGTATGGTTCAATTTGGCCACTTGAACTAAATCATCCCATTCCAATGCAAGAATATGGAACTTCAGAGGAGCTAACTTTGATAAGATGGCCAACAGTTAGGCTAGCCCTGGCAAAAAGAAATACAGTTGTGGGGGTAAAGGCTAAGTGGGCAAGCATTAAAGATGCAATACTTGAAGCAACATCCCATTGTGTTAGAGAGAAAAGGAAGTGCAAAAAAAAGGAAGGAAACCACTTTTGTTCTCAAAAACAGTAGCAGAAAAGGTCAAAGCCAAAAGGCTGGCTTTCAGGAAATATAAGGAAACGCAGTGGGATGAAGATAGGGAGGCATACCAAACTTCCCTATGGGATGCAGAGAAGGCAGAAAGGCAGGCAAAGGCCCAAACTTGGGAAACACTAGCACAAACAGTAAAAAAAGGTGACAAGAATTTCTATAGATACATTAGTGAAAGATTGATTAATAAGCTGGGTAGGCTCAGGGTGGGCCAGAAGTTGGTCAACTGAGTGGCAAACTGATTGACAGGCAGAAAACAGAGAGTGGTGGTAAACAGTATACAGTCAGAAGAGATGCAAGTCATAAGTAGAGCACCTCAGGGATCAGTCCTGGGGCCATTCCTCTTCAATATCTTCATCAGTGACATTGCAGATGGGCTGGAGGATAAGGTTTGTCTGTTTGCAGATGACACCAAGACCTGCAACAGAGTAAATGATTCAGATGGGGTGGGCTAGAATGAGAAGAGATCTGGATAAACTAGAAAAAATTGTCGGAAGAGTGACAACTGAGGTTTAAAGCAAAGAAGTGCAAGATCATGCACATAGGGAAGAGAAACCCTGAAGCCACCTATAGGCTGGGAGAGGAGATGCTGGCATCCACAAGGGAAGAAAGAGACTTGGCGACATCATCACCGATGACCTGAAATCATCCAAGCAGACCACTAAAGCAGTAGGTAAGGCTAGAGGGATGTTGGGGTGTATTAGTAGGGGTATCACAAGTTGGAAGAGGGAGGTAATAATCCCTTTTTACAAGACACTGGTTAGGCCACATCTGGAGTACTGTGTGCAGTACTGGAGGCCACACCTTCACAAGGACATTAACCAAATTGAGGCAGTCCAGAGAAGGGCAACCAAAATGGTGCAGGGACTACATCAGAAAATGTAGGACAGATCTATACCCTAGAGCAAAGGAGGGAGAGAGTTGATATGATTGAAACATTCAAACATCTTAAGGGCATTAACAAGGTGAAAGAGTTTAACATGTTTTAATGTAAGACAAATAGCAGGACAGGAGGACACAACATGAGATTAGAGGGAGGCTGATTAAGGGGTAATGTGAGGAAGTTCTTTTTCACATAAAGGGTGGTGGATGCATGGGACTGCCTACCTCAGGAAGTGGTGGATATGAATACAGTGCAGGGATTCATACAGACATGGGATAGGCATAAGGGAGCAATACAGATGAGTATGAATAGATAGGCCATTGACAGAGCAAAGGCTGATGGCATATTCATAAGGTAGAAACATAAGTGGGCAGACTGGATGGGCCTTGCGGTCCTTATCTGCTGTTAACTTTTATGTTTCTATGTTTCTATATTCTGGAATATAAGTAAGGATGTACACTGTTGGAATATGACAGGACACACCATTTTATTTTGAAACTGCCTGTCCTTGCCACTTTCAGGAACTGTATGCTTTCTACCAATTGTTCATCACATCCCCACCACAGTTCAGCATTGTGGGTCCCAGCCATGTTCCAAAATAGCACATCCTCACCACATTCCGAAATTTCACATCCAAACCACGTTCCAATGTTGTGTTTCAGTGCCACATTCTGAAACTGTCACCATCACATTCCAAAATTGTGTCATTGTCACATTCTGAAACTGTGCATCACCACCACATTCTAAAACTGCACATCACCGCTACACTCAAGAACTGTACATCACTACCAAATGCTGAAACTGAGCATCACTGCTGCATTATAAAACTGTGCATCACCTCCACACATTCCAAAATTGTACACCACTGCCACATTCTAAAGTTGTGCGTCACCGCCACATTCCAAAGTTGTGCATCACCGCCACATTCCAAAGTCGCGTGAGTGTTTGTCACTGCCACATTCCAAAATCACACAAGTGTTCATCAGTGACACATTCCGAAGTCGGGCGAGTGTTCATCAGTGCCTTATTCTGAAATCATGTGAGTGTTCGTCAGTGCTACATTCTGAAGTTGAGTGTCAGCACCACATTCTGAAAGTGTACCTGCCTGCCACATTCTGAAGTTGTGTGTAAACTTCCATGCACCAGTATTGCTTATCATTGTTGTGTGTAAACTTTCATGTGCTAGTATTACCTGTCATTGTCACATTCAAAAAATATGCATTCCCACCTTATTCCAAAACTGCACATGCCCACCACATTCTGAAGATGAATGCCACTGCCACATTCAAAAATTGCATGTTCAAGTTACATTTTAAAATTATGCATCCCTGTCTCATTCTGAAATTGAACGTGTGGCTACCATATTCTGAAACTGTGTCATTATCACTTTCTGAGATTTCATGTCCACATTGCATTCTGAAATTGAATGTTGCCATCACAATCTGAAATTAAGCATACCAACCACGTTTTGAAATTGTGCATCACTACACCACATGCCAAAAAAATCCATCCAAGACACATTACGAAATTACATATCCCTACCACCTTTCACAACTATGTGTCTCCCGCATTTCAAAATTGTGTATCTGTGCCACATTCTAAAACTATATGACACCACCACATAAAGAATTTTAGCATCCCTGCCACTTTCTAAAGCTGTGTGTCCCACTTACTTTCTGAGATTGTATCATTGTTGCATTCCACAACTGCAGTCTGGTGACATTTTAAAATCTCATTCCTGCATTATTATAAAAATTGCACATATTTTTGTCATTCTAAAGCCATGTTTGCTGCTGTATTCTACCCCCCCCACCACATTCTTAAGTACTGTACCTTGCATCTGCACATTATGGAAATACATGTTCTGACCCACCCAGTGTCCACTTTTCTTTTCCAGTTGTTTAATATCACTGCAGTTTTTATATAATGTGGGAGAAATAAGTCTTGTAAGGTAGTTTGTAAGAAGGACTAGGCTGTGAGTTCTGGTTGTAACATCATCATTTTTGAACAGGCAGTAAATTTAGGGTTACAAAATGACTTGTAACTTTTAAACAAAGTAACTTGGAGATCTCATTTTGGCATGCAGCTGACTGGAGACATGCTGTTCCAAATTCTGAATTTACTGATGCTAAAAATTTTGGCCAGACTCCCTCTTTAATACACGTTTTAGTCCTCTCCACATTTAATTCAGTTTTATATGAGAACACAGTTGTATGTCTTTATGATATACTTCCAGACAAGCTGCCACACATAGTTTCTCCACTGCTAAGTAAGTTATTCTTCGGGGTTGAATTACATATTGGCTTCTTTCCTGTCACAAGTAAAATTGTAAACATGCAAACAGTACCTCTAGGGTACGTCTGTCATAACCTGCTAACCTCCCTCTATACTGTCCCAATTCTAGCTGTTCATATCTTAATCTTGTTAGCCATGGCAGTTTCCATTTTCCTGCTAGGAACTCCCATAGATGTTTTGAGAAACTACAGTTTAGCAAAAAATGTGTCATTGTTTATTTTGTAGCCTGAAATTCCAGATATTGACACTTCCTTTCCTCAATACCTTTAAGTTTGTGGTGTCACTTTACATTTAACCATCAGTATGTACATAACGAAAGAATGTATCACAATCTTTCTGGTATTCTTGGATTGTTCAGTTGTGTCAAAGCCCATTTTCAATGATTTTGAGTACAAAGTTTAAATTACGGTTCAGTTGGTCCATTAGTTTGTAGTATTATTTCATATCACTGTCACCTATTGTAGGATAATAATTGTGTTCTAGTTATTTTCTATACATATATTTTCTTTAAAGCTGGTCTAAGAAGTTCTAGAATTTGTATCCTCAGTGTAATCTTCAGTGGTCCTTCCTGCCATTTATTTAAATATTGTTCTAGTAAAGGTTTTGTCCATAGCATCCCGCCCCGGTTGTATTAATTTCCTTATTGTTCCTGTCCAAAATATTGTATGAAAAAAAGAAAAATAGGATTTATCACCCTACCCCACCCTGTTTTCTAGATAAATATGTAAAATCTCTTTTTATTGGGTGTAATCTATGCCCCCATAACATTCGGAAAGATATACTATATATTTTTGTTTCTAAGTTGGTTGGTATGGGGAACACCCAGCTTACATACAATAATAGCAATATAATAAATTGCTTAATAATAAACATTTCTTTCTGTTTGGACATAATCCAGTTTTTCTTTTCTTTTTTTTTTTTTTTATAATTCATATTTTATTAGCAGATTTTCACCATACAGGGGACAAAGAGTTACAACATACTCAGCCTATGTTCAAAATGTTACATGAGTTGTCCCCGCCCCCTCCCCACCCCATACAGCAGCAGAGTCCATACTGTGATAAGATAAGCAGCACTATATAGTGTCATAAATTAAAGATCATTGTTACAGTAACTCATATTCCTGATCTGGTCATGATTAGCATGTGAAGGGGATCCCAAGTATTCTTATACCACTGCAACTTATTGTGGAGGCTCGCTATCGCTTTCTCTGTAAGAAGGTTAGCTAGAATTTCATTAACCCATTCCTGATATGATGGGTTTACCGTGTCCTTCCAATGCCGAAGTACAATTTTTTTAACAGATAATGCTATCATGGAAATATGAAATCTCCTGATTCTCACTTTGATAGAGGATAGATCTCCCAACAAACATACGTCTGGGGTGAGGCAATCTTACAAACCTAAAATAGGATCTAGGTTAGTCTGTATAGCTACCCACAAAGACCTTATCTTGGGGCATGACCAAAAGATGTGAAGAAGTGTGCCATCCTCCTGACATCCTCTGGTACAAGCCCCCAATCTTATAAGGCCCCATTTCCTCAGCTTCACAGGGGTGTAATACATGTTATGCATAATGTGGTATTGCATAAGTCGGAGTCTGTCCTGAGAAACGTATTTATGACAGAACTTCCATAAAACCGACCAGTTGGGAGTATATTGGGGAGGACATAATCCAGTTTTTCAATTTTTCCACCATCCATTTACATTTATTAAAAGCCATCACCTAATTTTTCTGTACTATATCTCCCTCACCAAAGTAAATCCCCAAGATTTTATTAGGTTCCTCTGTTATTTTTATTCCAGAATATACATCCCTCACTCTGTTGACCTACTGTATACTTATCCTAATACTCTTTTCAATATTTAGTTTAACCCGGTGGGGTGCTGTGGAGCCTGAGCAAGATGGTGGCTGGGAACTGAGGCTCTGAATCCTTCTTGGTAATTTTATATCATAAAAGTAATTTTATGAGTATAGAACACAGAACTAAAGGGCTTAATAGACATCAGAATATGTCTGGAAGGAGGATGGGCAACCCAAAGAAGGAAAAAAGTCAGTAGGACGGAGTGAAAAACAAAAACATTCCTGGTCTTCTGGCCATGAGATTCACACAGGGCTGTATGGAGTTCAAGATGGAAGAATCAGGCATGGAAACTCTCCAAAGTATTGATCTTAAACATAATCAACTTATTTCATCAGTTACCAATCTTTCTGAAAAGTTTGACTCCCTGGACAATCGAGTTACCACTTCGGACTCAGATGTGTCTCTGTTACAAACTGTTTCAGTGGAGACTAAACAACAAGCAGTGGCCACTATGGGAATCACAAGCAACCTGATTAAAGAGAACACTCACTTGTGGTCCCAACTTGAGTCTTTTAGAAAACCAGGCTCGCTCTTTGAATTTGCGGATCATGGGCATGCCCTAGAGAAGTGAGGATGATCACCTGTTGTTGTTCCTAAAAGATTGGTTGGAGCAAGAGTTGGAGCAGCTCCTCCAGAAATGGAGTTTCAGGCTGGCCCGCCGGCACAGCGTTTGGATTTCAGATTGTGACACCAGCGATCCGGGTTTGGGAACGAGTCCGGGTCACTGGAGGGCCGGCCGGGGAGAGAAGGATTGAGCATCCCAGGGACAGCTCTCCTTCTCCGGGGGGGGAGGGTAGGGGACTGGTCCAGCACCTGCTGGCTCCTAGCAGAGGCTGGGAGTATCACAGGATGCACAGCCCAATACTAACTGGGAGAGGAGCAGACGTCGGCATATGCTGTGATGTCACTATGCTGCCCCCAACAGAAAGCCAGGAAAATTGCTCGCTGGCCCTCCAGATGAAGGCTCTCCATTCCTAAGGGCCTCCAGTGCCTTCCCAGTGCCTCCTGTTCCCCGGCAGCATCCCCGGGCCCTAGAAGAATGTGCTGGGGCTATCCTCCACCCCCGGTGCCTTCCCCCTTGGAGGAGAGGGACCCTCCCGGTGAAGGGATACATCGAGATATCCCGGGGGTCGGCTGTGATCTGGGGACTAAAGGAGGGCCTGGCAAGGACAGAAGAGGTCAGGGGGAACTTGGCAGAGCCTGAAGGAGTGGAGGATCAGTGAGCACAGGGTGGAAAAATAGATCATACAAGAAATGGAGTTTCACCATTCAAAAAGTCTACTGGGTGACCTACAGAGGCCAGCAGGACAATCTGGAAGCCCCTAGAGCAATCATCGTGGTCCTGGATGGAATGGGCACCAGGGATTTTATACTTGTCTTGGCAAGAAGAAAATGCACCTTGTTCCATTGAGGTCAACAAGTTCATTTATTTCCCTATTTAAGCTTTGCTACATGCCAGAGAAAGAAATGCTTAGATGGAGTGTGGGCTCTTCTGAGGGAGGTGGACATTGTGCATGGTATGGTTTTTCCTGCAAGGCTGCATATCCTGCATCAAGGCCAAGTGTTTCTTTTCACCAACCCAACTGAAGCTCAGAAATGGGCCCAGAAACACGCAGATCCTTCTCATCATCAAGAAGCCTCATCTGAACTGGAGTCAGAAGGTGAGGATGCTCTGTGATTTGAACGGACTCCTAATTGGTCAGGTTGGATTTATGACTCTTCTCACTATTGTTCCCCCTTTCATGGTTCATAACTCCATTTGGATAAGTTTAAATTGACTTTTTGGAGACCAAACTCCTTCTTTTGTATGTTAAGAAGTGAGGTTTTATGAGGGGGAGGAGAAACTAATGTGACCCATTGTATCGTTACTGTTTTATTGGGGCTATTTTTATTATATTATAAAGCATTTGTAATTAAAATTTGTGATGGTGTTATGAACGATCCACACAACAATGTTTAGCCCTATAAAATCTCTGTGTTTGTTTACCACATGTTGCTGCGGGGGTATTGGGAGCTGCAGTTACTTATAGAGAAGAACCTTTTATTAGGTTATTTATTTATTTATTTTAGTTATTTATTTAGTTCTTATTTACTGGGTTGGTGTGTTAGCCATAGAAATGACTATTTTTAGACATGACCTTGGAGGTTACAAGCAAGACAGTACAGTAGCAAAGCACAGGGTGGGATTTCAGTAGCAAGAATGCAGCTTTTGATAGTCACAGTAAGGTACAACTAAAAGATTACAATAGCAAGATATAGCTTTGACAGTGAGGCAATTGGATTACAACAGCAAGGACACAGTTTTACAGTGAAAACATGGTTCAAATAGTGGATAAGGTAAACAACAATAGACGCCTACCATACAAGAAAATAGTACAGGTCTAGGGTAAGTGCCAGCAGCAGAACAAAAAGACATAAGAGTTAATAGCAATCAACAAGATCCACATTATAATTTGACAATATCAAGTAGCAGTTGTTGGAGGTATGGGGTTACGACACAGCAGAAGCATTAGAGTGAAACAGTGAGGGAAGATCTAGAGAGGAGCAGAGCAAGGCAAGGTTAGGAGCAGAAAAGGAGCAAGATTGATGTAAGACCATGAGGAAGGGGAGAAGTAGCTCCTAATCAATTGATGGTAGTCAAGAAAAAACTAGTGGGGATTAAAACACATGCAGGTGGTAGGTTTACAAAGGCAACACCGATATTATTTGTTAAAAAAGGAATTGCTTGGTGCAGACCGAACTGCTAGTGGAAGAGAGTTCCAGAATTTGGGGACAGCACAGAAGAAAGCACAGGTTCCCTTGGAGGTTTTACATCTAAGAATGTGAAGCAGGGATTGATCAATGGATTGTAGGCCATAAGAGGATGTCTGGGGAAGAAGGAGGGAGGGAGGGAGGGAGGAGCAAGAGATCCTGGAACATTGGTTCTAATGATGTTATCCACAAGTGAACCAAGAGAGAGAAGCTGATAGTGTGAGGGGGAAGGCCAGTTTAGGTCAGCGTAGAGCTGACATCAAAGTTTGAGTCTCTGGGATGCCGAGACATAGCGACAGATGGTGTTATATGTAGTGTCCCATCTGTGTATGGATACCTTTGAGGCATTAATATAGGTTACAGCTCCATAGGTCAGAGAGGGGAGTAGAATACCTCTGGCAATGGCTAGCCTAGCAGAAGTTGTCAGGATGTAACTAGTCTTATAAGACAGCCTGATTTTGGAGTTCACAGACTTTCAAGTTGCCAGGATATGTTGGTCAAAGTCAAGGACCCATCAAGCAGGACCCTAAGGTATTTGAATGAGCTCACCATCTTCAGTATAGAACCATCAAGGCAGGAGATTCTGAGTTGACTTTGAGCCATCCTGAGCTTGGCCACAATGCCAAAGACGTGGTCTGAGTTTTCTCCACATTATGTACAGTAGGATCTTGTGCCTGGAGAGTGAAGACTGAACATCATGAAAGGCAGAAGACAGATTAAGGTTTATCTCTGGCATGCTCTTTGAGCTATGGTACAGGACAAGGCCATCCACATAAATGAAAGATGAACAATGAGGGATGTCCTGAGTAATATGATTGATAAAAGTAGAAGAAAGAAGAGGACCCAGGATGGAACCCTGGGGAACACCTATGTTTATGGATGCTTGATCTGATACGGCTGAGTTAAATTTGATGACTTGAGCTTGGTTAGTGAGGTAACTATTAAACCAGGATACAGACTGTGGTGAAAAGTCAAGAGATGAGAGATTGGAGAGCAGAAGAATAGTAGTAGTAGCTTGGCAGAAGACACCAGGAGAAAGTACTGCTGTGTGGCTGGACTTCTCTGCTGGGACTATAGTAGAAGAACTTTTGTATTTGACTTTTGATTAAGGGTAAAAAGACTAACATACAAAAAAAAAAAAAGCGTGTGTTTGGGTTAACTGAACTGAATGGGTATGTGAAGAGTTATCTAGGTGTTAATCTCAGGTGACTGAAAGGACTTAACTGCTGTGAGATTTAAATTACTTGTAGAAAGATCTGGTAAGTAGGGGGACTGGCTTAGCTAGAAGGAAGCTACATTTAAAGACTGCCTTAGAAAGTTTCTGCTAGTAGCTTGGCAGAAGACACCAGGAGAAAGGACTGCTGTGTGGCTGGACTTCTCTGCTGGGACTATAGTAGAAGAACTTTTGTATTTGACCTTTGATTAAGGGTAAAAAGACTAACATACAAAAAAAAAAAGCTTGTGTTTGGGTTAACTGAACTGAATGGGTATGTGAAGAGTTATCTAGGTGTAAATCTCAGGTGACTGAAAGGACTTAACTGCTGTGAGATTTAAATTACTTGTAGAAAGATCTGGTAAGTAGGGGGAGTGGCTTAGCTAGACGGAAGCTACATTTAAAGACTGCCTTAGAAAGTTTCTGCTAGTAGCTTGGCAGAAGACACCAGGAAAAAGGACTGCTGTGTGGCTGGACTTCTCTGCTGGGACTATAGTAGAAGAACTTTTGTATTTGACCTTTGATTAAGGGTAAAAAGACTAACATACAAAAAAAAAAAGCGTGTGTTTGGATTAACTGAACTGAATGGGTATGTGAAGAGTTATCTAGGTGTAAATCTCAGGTGACTGAAAGGACTTAACTGCTGTGAGATTTAAATTACTTGTAGAAAGATCTGGTAAGTAGGGGGACTGGCTTAGCTAGAAGGAAGCTACATTTAAAGACTGCCTTAGAAAGTTTCTGCTAGTAGCTTGGCAGAAGACACCAGGAGAAAGGACTGCTGTGTGGCTGGACTTCTCTGCTGGGACTATAGTAGAAGAACTTTGTATTTGACCTTTGATTAAGGGTAAAAGACTAACATACAAAAAAAAAAAGATGTGTTGGGTTAACTGAACTGAATGGGTATGTGAAGAGTTATCTAGGTGTAAATCTCAGGTGACTGAAAGGCCTTAAATGCTGTGAGATTTAAATTACTTGTAGAAAGATCTGGTAAGTAGGGGTGGCTTAGCTGAGAAGGAAGCTACATTGGAAGACATAGCTAAAGTTTCTGCTAGTAGTTTGGCAGAAAACACCAGGAGAAAAGAACTGCTGTGTGACTGGACTTCTCTGCTGGGACTATATTGCCTCCTTCCTCCCCTCCTCCACCTCCCCACCCAAAGCTAGTTCTATTTTTATAGGCACAGGATTTGACTGACAACAGGAACTTCCTGTTTAGGGGCAGGAAGTGAGTGATCACAGAACCACCAAGGACCCACCATCCTAGAAGGGCAAGAGTAGCTCTCCGGCCCCCTCTAGCTGCTGGAGGTCTGCCTCTGAGCAATTAAGTGGTCTACTGCAAAATATAGGATATTCTTGTCTCAGAACATGACAATCAGGAGCTTAAAGGGCACACAGGCAGAAAGTAAGGAGAGAGAGAGAAAAAAATACAGAGGAAAGAGTAAAGAGTGCAAACAGTTAAGGGGCCAGAAATAAGACATGATTGGAGTGGTGCAGTGCAGTGGCTGTGGAGCAGCAGTCTTCCGGGAGATGTTCTGGAGGATGCGGTGTTGTCCCATCTGCAGGCACCTCTCTGGGCTGAGGAGGAGGTTGCTCATCCGAGGCTGAGTTGGCCAGGATTGTGGGACCTCCTCTTCCATCCAGGGACCACCAGTGCCACTGCCGTTGCCTCAGAGGTTGCCAAGAAAGAGGAGCAGTTGGACCACAGTGGACTCAGGGAGGATGAGGGTGGTGGAACAGAGGTGCATCCCTCCCATTTTACCTCTCCACAATTCTATGCCATTCTGCAAAGTGTGGTTCCTCTATGGAGCATCCACAGTGAGACCAAGGAGGATGTGGGAACCTCCACAAAGGAGACCCACAGGAGGGTGGCAGGGACCCTGCAGGAAAAGAAACAACTCCTGGTAGGGACTCCATTGTTAGGAAGGTAGAACTGGGGGAGGAAGGGAGAGGAGGTAGGTGCCTGCCTGGCGCCATGGCTTGGAGGGACAGGGAGCGAATCTCAGGATTGCCAGAGCAGCTGCACAGGGAGGGAGCTGGATGTCATTGTCCACCTAGGGACAAATGATCTGGCTAAAAAGGGATTAGAGAAGTGCAGGAAGAGTTTGTGGAATGGGGAGGGCCTTGAGTCAAGTAGCACGCACAGTAACCTTCTCGGAGGTGCTACCCATCTATGGCATAGGAGAGGTTAGGTGTTCCACACCATGGGATTCAATCAGTGGTTGAAAACTGGTGTGGAGCTCAGAGATTTGGCTTCATTGGAGACTGGGGGTCCACCTGGAGTGATGCAAGCCTATACTGGCATGATGGGCTGCATCTCTCCAGGAGGGGAACCAGGATCCTAGGTGATAGGTTTAAATGCTTCATTGGCAAGCTTTTAAACTAGCCAAGGGGGGAGGCACTGGAAAGGAGCAGAAAAATCTTAGCCCCCCCAAATAATCACAGTAGTAAGTGTGGCAAACACCAACATAGAGGTGTCGATAGGGAGAAGAGCAGGGGTAAATGGAGAAAGTGACAAAGGCAAGAAGGACAGAGATGGGGCAAAAGGAAGTAAGGCCATCAGGAAATGGAGGGTAATGAGTACCAATGCCCGTAGTCTGGGCAACAAGCTCCCTGAGCTGATGGCCTTAATGGAAGAGGGATGCCTGGATATCGTAGCAATCACAGAAACATGGTACACAGAGAACCATGACTGGGATGTTAACATACCAGGGTACATAACCTACAGGAGAGACAGGCAGGGGAGAAGAGGGGGAGGAGTAGCTCTCTATGTAAAGGAAGGGATAAAAGCAACTGAACAAAAGAGTAAACAGGAGGAGAGGAGGCACTGTGGGTCACCTTGGAGACTGAAAGGCACCACAATCCGCACAGTGGTTGTGTACAGACCCCCATGTCAGGGGAAGGAATGGACAAGGATATGATAGAAGGCATTCTTAGAATGGCAGAGAAAGGGAGATACTGTTGATGGGGACCTGAATATGCCAGATGTTAACTGAGCACATTTGCTGCAGCCACATCCAAGAGCAGGGCCATTCTTGATGCCCTACAGGTGGCAGGCATTAGACAGCTAGTTTCAGAACCCACTCGTGAGGGAGCAATCTTTAGACCCCATACTCTCAAATGGGTGCAGGAGAAGATCTCAGATCTAGAAGTGGGTTGCCATTTGGGGACAAGTGACCATCAAACAGTGTGGTTCACATTAAACTCAGCTACAGAGTCAAGCCTACAAAAGTGAGGGTACTGGACTTCAGGAGGGCTGACTTGGCAAGATGGGAGAGTGCCTCAGAAAAGCACTAGCAAACAGGCTAGAAGGAGGTGTGGAGCAACAATGGGGAATTATCAAAACTGCCATCACAGAGGCAACAAGCCTTTGTGAAGCAAATAAACAAATCAAAATGAAAGAAAAGCCACTATGGTTCTCAAAAGAGGTGGCTGTGAAAGTCAGGAAGAAAAGATAGCATTCCAGGAAGTATAAGGAAACACAGAAGGAGCAGGGCAGAGAGCTGTACCAGTTAAGGCAGAAGGAAGCAGGGAGGGAAGTCAGAATAGCAAAGGCCCAAACTGAGGAAAAGATAGCCAACTCAGTTAAGAAGGGGATAAAACATTTTATAGGTACATCAGCGAGCTGAGACAAGGGAGGGATAGTGAGGCTGAATAGAATGAACGGTGGTGGGCAGAAGGACAGTGAAAAACAGGAATACTGAACGAATATTTCTGCTCAGTATTCACAAAAGAGGAGGGGAAGTGCCTAATCCAATTAACAGAAGCACTCTTGATAGGGGGTCGATCCCAGTCCTTTCACAGAAGAAAGGGTTCTGCAAGAACTCCTAAAACTGAAGGTGGACAAAGCAATGGGTCCTGATGGAATTCACCCCAGAATTCTAAAAGAATTAAGGAGGAACCAGAAACCACTGGCTACTCTTTTAATAAATCATGGAAGGATGGTGTGGTACCCGAGGACTGGAGGAAGGCAGATGTGATTCCCCTTCACAAAAATGGGTCCAAGACAGAGGCAGAAAACTACAGACCTGTCAGTCTGACCTCTGTGGTAGGGAAAGTGATGGAGTCACTTCTGAAGGAAAGAATAGTCGAGTACCTAGAGGTCAGTGGAGCACAGGACCCAAGGCAGCATGGGTTCACAGTGGGAAGGTCATGTCAGACGAATCTAATAGATTTCTTTGACTGGGTGACCAAAGTAGTAGACCAGGGAGGGTCTGTGGACATGGCCTACCTAGACTTTAGCAAGGCATTTGACACAGTCCCACACAAAAGATTAATAGTCAAATTAACCAGCCTGGGAGTGGGACCCAGGGTGGTAGCCTGGGTAAAACTTTGGCTGGACAACAGACACAGAAGGTAATTGTAAATGGAGTCCACTCTGAAGAAAGGGCGGTTACTAGTGGGTACCGTGAGGGTTCCAGATTGGGTCCAGTCCTTTTAATGTCTTCATCAGTGACATTGCAGAGGGACTGAAGGAAAGTATGCCTTTTGCAGATGACACAAAGATCTGCAACAGAGTTGATACACAAGGAGGCGTGGAAAGGATGAAAAGGGACTTGGCAAGGTTGGAGGAATGGTCAGAAGTATGGCAGCTAGGATTCAATGCAAAGAAGTGCAAAATAATGCACCTGGGAAACAAGAACCCTGGGGAAGAATACACAATGGGTGGGAGGTAGTAACAACAACAAAAAAGGAAAGGGACCTGGGGGTAATCATATCAGATGACCTTAAGGTTAGCATGCAGTGTGAGAAGGCAGTAGGGAGGGCTGGGGGTATACTGGGATGTATAGGGAGAAGCATCATCAGCAGAAAACAGGAAGTTGTTATCCCTCTGTACAGACAGTTGGTGAGACCCCATCTGGAGTACTGTGTCCAGTTCTGGAGACCCCATCTCCACAAGGACATAGACAGGATAGAGGCAGTCCAGAGGAGGGCAACTAAAATGGTGCAGGGTCTGCAAGAGAAGCCGTATGAGGAGAGACTAAAGGAGCTTAATATGTATACCCTTGAGGAAAGAAGGGAGAGGGGACACAATTTAAAGATAGAAGGAGGGTGGTTCAGGGGCAATGTGAGGAAGTATTATTTTACAGAGAGGGTAGTGGATGCGTGGAACAGCCTTTCTGAGGAGGTTGTGGGGTCTAAAACTGTGGGAGAATTCAAGAATGCATGGGACAGACATAAGATAATTCTTGTGGGGGGTAGGAAGAAATAGGCTGTTGGTTAACTAGGATCTGCAGCCTATCCTGTAGGTAGGGAAATGGGCAGACTAGATGGGCCTAGCGGTCCTTATCTGCCGTCAAAGTCTATGTTTCTATGTAGAAGAGGATGGTCAACCAGATAAAAGGCTTTTGTGAGGTCAATGAATAAAGCTCTTGTCAGCAGTCCAGAATCCATGGCACAGAGTACATCATTGGTAAACTTGAGCAGAGGAGTGGTGGTACTATGCCCTTTGTGGAATCCATTCTGGTTAGGTGAGAGCAGTTTGAATTTGTAGAGATATTCAATGGTTTGGAAGGCTACCAGTTTTTCCAGGATTTCTCCTAGGACAGGGAGGATTGCAATGGGCCGATAATTTGAGATGTCTTTTTTTGTCCCCTTTCTTGAATACAGGAGTGACTCTGGCTATTTGCCAAATGTTATGGATAGTGCATGGACATACTTACCTTCCTATTGTAGGAAGTAATGACTAGACAGCTATATTTTATATATTCTTTATAGTAGCATGCTGCTCATGGGCCCTTTAAATGCAGCACTTATACAGGAATTTTATTTAGTGGTTTTATAAGGAAAATATGTTGGGACACTCTGCATGACGTGTCTCATAGACGCAGCACAATCTTTTTCTACCCGCATGTATAAAGAGGGGTGGCTCCCTCATTGGCTTTATAGTGATATATTTTGCTATATACTGCATTAGGATTTTGACTGTATGTTCATTGTAAAATCAATTAAATATTTAGTTTAGCCCCAGACACTTGTGCATAATTTTGTAATTCTTTTATTGTCTGTTTCACACTATCTTCTGAATTTAAAAATAGACACAAATCATCTACATACGCAGATGCTTTTAAAGTTAAAGTATTTCCAAGGGTTTGTAGCCCTACTATCTTTATATTGTTTACAATATGCCTTATACATGGATCAAATGCCAAAATGTATAATAAAGGACTTAATGGACATCCTTGTCTGACTCCAACCTTGAAGTGTATTGGTGGTCCACTTGTACCTCCAATTAGGGGTTTAACTGTTGCTTTTTGATAAATGGTTTGGATTCCTTTTGTGATCATCTGTGGGATCCATAATGGGTTAATGCTTGTAAGAGATATTTATGGGAGAACTCTCAAATGCTTTGCTCCGATCTAAAGATATTAAAACGCCTGCTTAATTTTGTTGTTTACAATACTCATAACGGTCCCTTTCATATTAAAATAAGATTGTCCTGAATTATTTTCCCCGGTACCCCACAAGCTTGTGCCAGGTGGATATGATCCTTCAGATGTTTTTGTAGTCTCTTATGAATTAATTTCCCTACTGTTTTCCAGTCAGTATTCAGAAGGCATATTGGCCTCCATTTCTGGAGCATAATTTTATTCCTTTTTTTATAGAGGAATTTCACCAATCCTTGTGCAAAACCTTTTATTATTTGTTGTTGTATGATTTCTGAATATACCAGCATTAACATATCTATTAAATTTTCCTGGAAGGTTAAATAAAATTCCAGTGGTAGCCCATCCTCTCCTGGTGCTACATTTTTCCTCATTCACTTTAAGATCATCTAATTATTTTGTTATACTAGTATTTTCTACCCTTTCTTTTACATGCCACATGTGGATTCCCTGCTGGGGTTTTAATGGTTCCATATTGTAGTTCAGCCATGATTGTAGCTGTTCTATCATAATGATAGCTAGTCATTTGTTTCTTTAACTGTGCTATTTGCATTTTATAATCTCCACGTTTAGTGTTTACTAAAGAGTAAATGTACTATAATTATTGTCTTAGTGTTAAATATTTCAAAAATTTCTCATTTTGTGTGTGAGTTCCATATTTCTTCAACCATTTTTGTATTTCCTTTCTGGTATCCTCCCACCATTTCTTTGCCGTGTCATACAGACATCTTACAGTTTTCCTAGCTTGTAATATTTGTTTAATATTCCTTAGTACACTTTTACCTGATAATACTGCTGTATTTAACCTCCATCTTCCTTCTTCTGCCTGTGCGCCCTGCTTAAAATCTATCTCTAGTTTAATCATAACATGATCTGAAAATTCAATTGGTATAATACTGAATTGCCTCACTGTTACATTGGGGGACATAAATCAGTAATCATTTCGATTCACCACTCTACCCCTTATATATGTATTTTCTAGTTTCTTCTTTTATAAAGATGACACATCTTTCAGACCTACAATTTGTAAGTAGTTTTGCAATGCATGTGTATTCCAGTATATTTTTTTCCTTCTGTGGATCTTCCCTCAACATCCAAGGAACAATTGAAACCCCCACCAAGAAAAACTTGTCTAGTTGTTGCCAAAAATGGCTGAATTGCCTTAAAGAGATCAACCTGATCTGCTTTAATTTAAGGGGCATATACTGTAATGAGTCTTCACAAATGCCCATTCAATTGCCCATCTAAAATTAATAAAGAGCCAGGTATGGAATCAATTAATTTCTGTAAATGAAACTGCACTCCTTGAAACAGGATCCCCACCCATCCCCCCTGCCTAGGCCAAAGGACCAATATGATGGGCCCCACATCCAATCCTTTTTACTCTGGGCAGCATTATTAGCTGTATTTATCCTGGTCTCTTGTAAAAAAATAATGTTTAATTTTACTTGTTCCAGAAGGCTAAAATAGCCTTCCTTTTACTTTCATTAAGTATACGACATACATTCAAGGTGGCGAATTTCATGTGTTACATAGGTGTTATTGTTAAGACTAACTCTCACTGCTGTTTCAACCATTAAAATCCCCTAAATGTTTTATCTTTTTCTTTTTCTTCTGGCCAACTGTTTTCTTTAATGTGTAGAGAGATTTGGATGAAGCAGCCGAGTCCATGCTTTCCGTATCAGATCCTCCCCATCCACTTTTATTAGCTAATACCTCATATCTATTGCCAATAGCAGTTTCTTGAATCTGTGCAGTTTTTAATCTCATACTGCTCCTTGTTACAGGGATATTCCAGGCAGGCTGGGGTGGGGTGGCATTTGTTGTGAGTCCTGAATTGTACTTCTGAGCTGCCCACTATATTCTCAGTGTTTTGCCTTCAAGTGGGAAGGGGGTCTTGCATGTTTTCCATGTTTATGATTTCTTCTGCCTCTGGCTCTTCACCTTGAATATTTGTAGCATGAGTATCTATAGTGTGCTCATTTTGTGAGTGTTTGGAGGTTTTACCCGGCTGTGTAGTGGGGTTTGGTTTCTCTGAATCTGTTTTTGTATAGTTAGTATACGGTGTTTCTCTTTGGCCTTCTGCCTTCTTTTGTGTTTTCCTTATTATCTCATCCTGGTTAACTTCATCTTGCCTATTATGGGCTGCCCATGGACATTTATGAAACACATGTCTTCTCTCAACACAAAGATTGCATCTAGCAACATTTCTACAGGCTGTGCTTATGTGGTCATATTCCCCACAGAATATAGATTTCAATTTGTTGCAAGTACTCGCTAGATGAATCCTTTCTCCATACTTGTGGTATGCCTTTGGTTGACCTGCATAGAAACAAACACCTCTGTCTCATACAATAAAGAAGCTATTAGGTAAATGCATGATGCCTGCTTTGGTTTGTCGTAATTTAATTTTAAAGTGCCATCCCCAAGTCCAAAAGGACTCTGAGTCAATAATGGGTTCAGGGGCACTTAACACATTGCAGTGTTTCTGTAACAAATGTTGGATATCTTCAATGCTAATACTTTCTGTTCTGAACATGACAGTAATGCTTTTTACTACTGGTTTTGTCAGGGGTATAGCTAAAAAGGGTGTCCACAATGGTGAAAATTTTCTTTGGTTATATTTGGCCCAGAATGTTTATAGCCCATTTGAGGTGTGGAAGCTAATATCAAAATTATTTTCTCCCAATATATGTATCAAAGCATGAACTTCCACAGGTACAAAATTCCAGGATTCGTTTATCAGTTTCTTCCTCACATACTCCCTGTCTGGTTATATTTCCAGTCTCCCTTTATATCTTATTAGTGTCGCATGTCTTCATGGTATCTGTGGAGGTCTGCCAAAAAGATTTGAAAACCATGGTTTGTTTTGGTTGGTTCTGTGTCTTTCCTTGTTGTTCATCAGTTTCCATTTGGTCATTTCCCCCTCTTGCTCTTTGCTCTCCTGTATGTCCTGTTTCTGCCAACATTCCTTCTTCTCCAGATGTATCATCTGACTCTATTGTATGGTCATTTTCTTCCTGTTCTGTCCCTTTGTCTTCTTGTTCCATATCCACCTGCTGTTGTGTGGAATTGTTTAAATGTTGTGCCCTTTATCTAGTATTTGTATTATTTGTGTTCATCATGTCATTGACCTTACTCTGTTCCCCACTACTTTTGTCTGTTTGGGCATCCATTTTGTTTCTGTCTGCCTCTTGGTTTGTTTTTCAACTGAGTCTTGTGGGACACCAGCCCCAGATAAGAATGCTTGAGAAACATTGTCCATTTCCACATCATTATTGCCCTGCAATATTGAACACATCATTTCCTCGCTCCCTTCAAACATTCCTGCATTGTAATTCGACCACACTGTTTCTGTCTGCCAGTATCAGTTACAGTGTCCTCATTATTTATATCAAAAGTAGGGTCAGGAACCCACTTACTGGTAGCATCCTGCAGCCATCCCGCTTGTTGCAGGCACGCTCAAGTGTCCAGTCATCTTCCGGCATTTCTTGCGATTCAATCTGGAAGGCTTCTTTTAGTCTCTCCCTCACTGTTTGTTTCAGGTCTCTACTCAGAGCTTTTCATCTGCTCATGGATGGGTGCAAATCCTTTTTCTTGAGCAACTGTATACATTTTTTCCTCCATGCCTCTTTATGCGCCAACTCCGGTTGACGCCGCGATTTGCTCCAGCATTGCATTCCACTTTCTTCTTACTCTTATCTGTCATCAACCTGTCATTAGCAAGGTAATATTCTTCCAATGCAGTATCTATCTCCGAATCTGCTGAGGCTGCATGCTCCATTCCATCTCAATGCTCCGTTGATTTGCTGACCACACTAGACTGTCCAGTCTCAATATCAGCATGGTATATGCCTTTCAAAAGTTGTCCATTGCTGGTGTTCTCCTGGCATCCTGCAGCTGGAAAGTAAGAATGGCTCCACAGCCTGCAGCACCTCCTCCTCCTCCTCTGCCAGTCCCAGTTCCTCCATCTTGAATAGGGCCAACAGTGCCTCCTCATAAGTGTAGGGGAATTTCTGCAGTGTCCAAGTAAATTTCCCCCATTCACTAAAATACCACTAACAGCTTAATCTGGTTCAGTTTCAGTTGGTTAACATCTGTATCTCCCACCCCCCACCCCAAAAATGGACTTATAATCTCACTGGGCCTCCCAGGTCAACAAAATTCAATAAATAAACTGTCTAATACAGTCTAAATGGCTTTATTCAGAGACACAGCATAGCTGTATGTTACAGGCAGGGCTTGGGACACCTAACAGGCACTGTATAATACAGCCTAAATTGTTTTCACTATACTGCAGAGACACACAGAGTAGCTATGTCACAGACAGGGCTCAAGGCACCTAACAGACAGTGTGTAATACAGCAAAAATGGCTTTATGCACAGACACAGAGTGGCTATATGTCACACATAGGGCTCAGGGCAATTAACAGACACCATATAATACCGCCAAAATGCTTAATGCAGAGACACAGAGTGGCTATACGTCACAGACAGGGCTTGGGGCACCTAACGGACAGTGTGTAATACTGCCAAAATGACTTTATGAAGAGACACAGAGTAGTTATATGTCACACACATGACTCAGGGCACCTAACAGACAGTGTGTAATACAGCTGAAATGGCTTTGTTCAGAGAAACAGAATAGCTAGATGTGACATACAGGGCTCAGGGCACCTAACAGACAGTGTGTGTGTGTGTGTGTGTGTACACAGCATAAATGGCTTTCACTTTACTGCAGACACACACACAGAGTATCTATGTCACAAACAAGGGTCAGGGCAATAACAATAGACAGTGTATAATACAGCCTAAATGGCTTCACTATACTGCAGAAAGACACCAAGTATATGTCACAGACAGGACTCAGGGCACCTCAGGCAGTGTGTGTTTATAGCCTAAAAGGCTTTCACTATACTGCACAAACACACAGCGTAGCTATGTCACAGAGTCAGAGCACCTAACAGACAGTGTCTACAGCCTAAAATGGTTTTCACTGAACTGAAACACACAGAGTAGCACTATGTCACAAAAGAACTTGGGGCACCAAACAACACACAGTTTATACAGCCTGAATGGCTTTCAGAGCTGGTGCCAGCAACAAGCGCCTCCCACCCTGTCCTTTTCTCCCAAGTCACACATGATCTTCCAATTTCCCCCTTAAGTTCCCAAGTTTCCTTGCTCTCCTCCTTGCCTCCTTCATTGGTGGATGGGTGCTTTTCTTTGGGGGGGTGCCGACAGGGAGCTCAGGTCCCTCCCTCAGAGGGACTCGTCTTCCGACCCGATAGTCAGTCATCATAGACTCTGTCGGCTTCTGATTTTTTTTGTTGTTTTTGCTCCCGGGCCCATGACCATGCAATGGGCAGAGTGGCTGGCTCCTATTCTGTGGAAGCAGCCTAATGCCCTGGATGCGGGCCCTCCCTGTTCTTGGCAGCACACCTGTGCTGAATCCCAGCCACCACTGGATGTCAGTCTACAGCATGCCATGTGATTCCCCCCTTCCCTGAGGAAGAAGATCTGTCTGCTGACAGTCAATCCTTCCTCGCCCCGCTGACCCCCGAGCAACCTGAATCCATTCCCGAACTCAGGTTGCCAGTGTGGCATAAAGTGTGGTGCCCAGCACCTCAACCCTTAGCACCACCGGGCTGGCCTGTGTTTTTTTTTTTATTAGGTTTAACTTTGCTGCAAATCACAATTGCAGGCTCAGCCAGTGCTTTGCTCCCTCTCTCTCCAAGCTCTGAATGTATTCTGTGCACTCACACATTAGACAAGAAGCTCAGACACCAGCACTGACCAGTCAGATTATCAGGCTGGTGTCATGTGCTCCTGTCTGCTGTGAGGACCCCACAGCCTGCCTGTACTGCCTGATTGTACATTTGGAAGACTCCCAGGATCCCAAAGGCTGTCTGAAAAATGCTTTTTTTTTTAATTACCTACTGCCTGATGCATTACCCGTTGCCACAGTACCTGACCCATGAAGTGCACTTTTTGGTTGGGTAGGGTAAGAAATTATCCAAACTACCCTACCCAACCAAAAACTGCTGATACCCAGTGTATGTGCTCCAGCTACCTGATGGGTAGCACATCCCTTTATACAATAGGTATGTAGAATACAGGCCATGTACACATTTATATACAAGGGGTAGGTAGTATGTAGGCTATGTACACATTTATATACAAGGGGTTAGTGATATATAGGCCATATACACATTTATATACACAGGCCTTCCGGGTGAGTGGATCCTCCAGCGAACTGCCCATGGTTCAAGCTAAGCACTAAGGTGCAGCTGCCTATCCACTCCCCACAGAATCCAGGGGACATCAAGCTCCTCTGGGTGAGTGGATCCTCCAGTGAACTCCCACAGTTCAAGTTAAGCACCAAGGTGGAGCCACCTGTCCACTCCCCACAGAATCCAGGTGATGGCAAGCCCCGCTGGGTGAGTGGATCCTCCACTGAACTGCCCATGGTTCATGATAAGCATCAAGGTGCAGCTTCCTGTCCACTCCCCACAGAATCCAAGGGATGGCAAGCCCCTCCGGGTGAGTGGATCCTTCAGCAAACTGCCCACGGTTCAAGCTAAGCACCAAAATGCAGCTGCCTGTCCACTCCCCACAGAATCCAGGGGATGGCAAGCTCCTCGGGGTGAGTGGATCTTCCAGCAAACTGCCCACGGTTCGAGCTAAGCACCAAGGTGCAGCTGCCTGTCTGCTCCCCACACAATCCAGGAGACAGCAAGCCCCTCTGGGTGAGTGAATCCTCCAGCAAACTGCCCACAGTTCAAGCTAAACACCAAGGCACAGCCACCTGTCCACCCCCCACAGAATCCAGGTATGGAGCCTTCTTGGACTGAGTCTTTGAATTTGGTACTTACCCACCTAGGCAGTTCCTGATTGGTGCTCACTCTCACTTAGAGGGGCAACCCTTCCAGCAGCAGATCCTGGTTGCCAGCAGGAGTGAATTTTATTTACTAATTTTATTTTGCCAGGAAAACAGGACTCTGCTGAGCTGAATTAACTTGCCTGAAAAACCAGACTGTATTCACTTCACTTCACTTGAAGTTGCATGTGTGTTAGATTTGTGTTTAAACTGAAGCTGTAATTCTCTCTGGCCATTCATTAGCACTGTTTAGCCTGACTCTCAGCTTAGAAATATTTGTCTGAACTATGGTAAGGCAGACTGGGGTAAAAATAGAAAGTAAGATCATTAAGAAAGTAAGATTTTGCTTAAATTTCCCTCTGGCCATATCTTAGCAATGTCTGCCTGTTTCTCACTCTAGAAATGTGACTGTATTGTGGCTAAGGGTTTGCAAGCATGAAGGCAGAAATTCTCTTCAGCCAGCTAAAGCTTAAATTTCTTTCTCTTTCTCTGCTGCAGATAGTGTGCTAATCTGTTTCTGGTCACTCGTAGCAACCAGCTGCAATGCCCACACCTAAACTGCCCCAGTTACTCTGTTAATTTGTCCCCCCAATTCACTCCAGACCCTCCCTGGTCCTTTTGTCCTCTTTGTTTAGCTGCTACCCCTTCCCTTTCTGTTTGCTTACATTCAATCTTTTTCTCTTCTCTCCCCAAGGGATGGCAAGCACCTCCAGGTGACTGGATCCTCCGGTGAACTGCCAATGGTTTGAGCTAAGCACCAAGGCACAGTCGCCTGTCTGCTCCCCACAGAATCCAGGTAAGGAGCCTTCTCGGACTGAGTCTTTGAATCTGGTGCATACCCACCCAGGCAGTTACCGATTGGTGTTCGCTCTCACTTAGAGGGGCATCCCTTCCAGCAGTAGAGTCTGATTGCCGGCAGGAGTGAATTTTATTTACTTATTTTATTTTGCCAACAAAACAGGACTCAATTACCTTGTCTGCAAAACCAGACTGTATTCACTTCACTTGAATTTGCACTCACCTCCCCTCCCACACCTCCTTCCAGTATTAAATACTCCTGCTACAGGAAGTGACCCACCCCACCACTAACCAGACACATGGTATCACTTAAAGCAGCAAGTACCACTTAATGTTTGCAACCCTAAATTGCTAGAGGTCCAAACCTGTAAGTTTCTTTCCAAGGCAAATTAATTTGCAGGAACCAGTCCTTCACTGGAACAACCTACCCCTATTCCCTTGTTCCTCACTGTACAGCACAGTCGGCACATAACTCTCACTGGCTGACCCAAACTTTAAAGATCAGTCCCAATCCCTAGTTCACCATAAGGTTAGTAGTCTCCCTGAAAATGAACTCCAAAGTGAGTCAGCTCTTCGCACCAGGAGGTGTACCTACTCAAATACTCTTACTCTTGCTCTTGCTGCTTGCCCTGAAACTACGACAGCCGACTATAACTACCTCCACCTGCCACCAGGACTTTCCTGTCACATGATGTGGAAAACCTGCTCAGTGAAAGATCAGCTCTACAGCGCCCCTAACGGCCCACTCCATGCAACATCCCTCCTGGAACCCTTCTGTCACCCGGATCTTTGCCCCAACCATATGTCTTTTCCTGGACTTAACATTGCACTAGGCTCACCACACACTAAATGCGACTACCAGGATTCCTGGAGGTCAAATGTAAAGACTACCTTCTCAAAAATATGTAGGAAACTCATCCTAATCCTGCTGCTGTTCTCTGGAAACATTCACCCTAACCTGGCCCCATTCCTACCCACACTCAGACCCCAATTCCTACGAGGCAGTTAAGGATTGTGGCCTTGAACATTGGCATCCTTCTAGCCAAGCTAATGCAGTTTGAGGCTTGGGTGGCACATACTCTGCCTGATGTCATTGCTCTGACAGAGACCTGGCTCTCCCCGTCAACAACCAACTCGGTTGTCTCCATTGCCAGATACAACCTTCACAGAGAGGACTGCTCTGGAAAAAGAGGTAGTGGCTGCATAATATAGACCCAGAACCACCTGCAATGCCACAGAATTCAACTGGCTACTGTCAACAATGACTGCGAATGCCTAGCAATAAAAATCCTAATAAGCAAGGGGCAAAAAGGTTTGATCGTTATGGCAGTCTACATCCCACCAGGGTGACAACAAGCTGGGTTAGAAGCCTTTGCTAATCTTTGCATCCAGGCTAACCAACACAAGGAGACTATTGTACTAGCAGATTTTAACTCCAACTGGCTTGCCAGCTCCAGTGCCGCACACACAGATCTTGTATCCAGACTCTACCTAATGCAGGCTGTCAAGAGCTGCACCAAAACAAACTACCGCACCGGTACAAGCAGTCTGATCAACTAGGTACTAGCAACTCACCCACAAAGGCTAACTGATGTCAAGGTACTCCTGGATACTCTGAGTGACCACATACCTATTCATTGTGAGTGGTCGAAAAAACAGGCCAACCCCCCACCCAAACTGGTGAAGAACATAGTTATAAAAAATAGTGCTATGACCGACTTCAGGAATTACCTTTCAGGCATCAACTGGAGCTTCCTTGACTCATGCCCTTCTGTTGACACTGCCCTCCAACTCTTTCTCACTCATTTCAATGCAGCTGCAGAGACGCTCACCCCTTACCATAAGAAGATGAAAAAAGGTCATAATATGAACTGGGTCACCCCTGAGCTATTTGGTATGATGCAGCAACAGGATCTCCTTTGGCACCAGGCCAGGGCAACAAGGATAACTACGGATATCCAAAACTACAAAGCAGCCAGAAACGGGTGCACCTGGGCAATAAGACAGGCCAAGGCTTCATTCCACAAGAACCAGCAATCTCACAACTGGAGTAAAGAGAAGAAGTTCTGGGACTCAATTAAAAACCTCCTCGGGTCTGAGAACAGGACCCCCCACCATGCTCCGCCACAATGGCGAAATCATACTTGATGATGCTGGCATGGCCAATATGTCTAATGAGGCTTTCTCTGACTACAGCACAGTCCTGCCTCCCAAGCCTGCCACACACCCTAATGCAATGCCAGCCTCCAACCAATTGCCCTCCTCTACCACTGCCAAGCCCAGCCCAAGCTTTTACTTCAGACAGGTGACCGTAAAGGAAACAAGAAAATGCCTTGCAAGTGACCTGGGAAAAACAAGGATAGGGATGATGGAATCGATATGAAATTGATTTCCATTGCCTTAGAAGAGGTAGTCTTTCCCATCACAAAGCTGTTTAACCTGTCTCTCCACCTGTCTGCTTTCCCCTCTACCTGGAAACCCACTCTGGTCACTCCTGTGCACAAAAGAGGTGACTGGGCACTAGTATCCAACTTCTGACGTATCTCAATTCTATCTCCGCTCTCCAAAACACTGAAGAGAATCATAGCTGACCAACTCACTGACCATCTGCATAAATATGAACTCCTCTGCCCCCAACAGCATGGCTTCCACAAGATGCATAGCACTAATACTGCTCTAATTGCCTTCACAGATTACATGCACGAAGCACTTGACCAGGGCCAACTGGTTGGAGCAATCTTCATAGATCTAACCAAGGCTTTTGACCTTGTGAATCATTAGCTGCTGCTGCACAGACTAAGCTGCCTTAGACTGTCTCCAGCACAGTCAGTTGGTTCTCCAGCTTCCTGTCTGGGCAATCTCAGCAGGTGAAAATCAACCGAGCCATCTCCGAGACCAGTGAAATCACAGTGGGGGTCCCACAGAAGTCCATCCTGGGTCCACTCCTGTTCAGCCTCTTTGCTAACAACCTCACAGAAGTGTGCCCCTCCTCCACGGCACTGCTCTATGCAGATGACATGGTGGTGTTCTCTCGAGGCTCTTGCCAAGATGCACTCACTAAAGACATGCAGTACAACTTTGACCTTCTACAGGACTGGCTCAAAGATAGCTTGCTAGTGCTCAACAGCAAAAAAAACAAGTCAATGCTCTTTGCTGGAAGCCAAAAAAGGAGGTATACCACTCCCTTCTAAATGCTGTGCAACACCCACTCCACCCTTGAGCAGGTGCCCTCATTCCAGTACCTAGGGATTACAATCAGTGAGTCTATCTCCTTCAATGAACACATACAAAATATTACCACTGCTGCCAATAGGAAGTTAGGGGCCCTATATAGGCTTTGGTTCTGCCTCACACCTGAGGCTAGGGTCCAGGCAGTAAAAGGGACAGTTCTACCCATCCTGGACTATGGTAATGTGGTATATGGCGCAGCCTCTGAAATCAGCCTGCACAGGGTCTATAATACCCTCAACAAAGTGTGCTGTTTTGTTTTAGGTGCAGATCGCCTTGCACACATGTGCAACCTTTATACTGGGACACGATGGCTTCCTCTCATGGACAGAATCAAGCTCCACTCCTGCCTTTTAAGGAAGAAGGCCTTCTAGGTCTTGCACCCCCTCCCTACATCCTTATTCTGTCCAGTCCTGGCTGAGTACTCCACGAGAAGTGTTACAAGACACGTCCGAGCAGTACCTTTCAGAAGAACTGCCTTGGGAAGGCGAGCCTTTGCAGTAAGGGCCCCCCACCTGGCTAAATGAGCTCTCCTAGGCCACTACTAGCCTTATTCACCTTGGCCAGTTCAAATCTGAAACTTGGAAGTCCATCTCCTCTCCAGTACAATGTTACTGTAAAGAACACACCAGCCATTTCTAGTCCTCCCGGTGCCCTCTGACACAATATGGCTTGACTCTGGTGACCCGTGGCTCTAAGAATCTCCCACTAATCCCCACCTACCCATCCCTTGGTCCCCCATTCCCCTGCTCCTCACCCACTTAGCTCTCATGACTCTCCATATCCCCCACTTCCACCCCCGATTAGCCCCCTGACCCTTAAGCTATCACCCACCATTGTGCTCTCCCCCTCACCCATCTTGCCTGTAGCCTGCTTTCCCTTAATGGCTGTACTTTTCAGTGGTCAACTTAATTGTTCCCTCCAGGAACCCATCTAAGCTTCATAGCTGCATTCTAGGAATTCTCATACTTTGTACATAGTTGTAATCTGCACTTTGTTCACCTAATCTGTTACAGGACTATTTTCCTCTGTATTATGTAAGTAAGTGCTTTTGCAATGCATTCTGTCTCTCCCAATCCTTCTATTTGTAATGCTGTTTAGTCTTTGTAATGATGTGTAACTGACAATGCCTTCTTGCTGCTTCTGTTTTTCTCCACTGTCCATGTACTTGATGTTCCCCACCCTCTGTTCGACGAGCATCCTTTGTAAATGAGCTTTTAACTCAAAGGTTGTAATTCCAATTTTACAATAGATAAAAAATATACAAGGGGTAGGAGGGATAGATATGCACATGTGTGTACAATGGGTATGAGGGATGTAGAACATGCAGACATTTATATACAATGGGTAGGTGGGATATATGCTATGTATGCATGAATATCCATGGAGTTGGTGGGATGTAAGCTATGTACGCATTTATATAAAAGGGTAGGTAGAATGTAGGTCATATACACATTTATGTACTAGAGGTAGGTAGTATTTGGGCCTTGTACACATTCATATACAAGGGATAGGTGAAATAGAGGTGATATACACATTTATATACAAGTGGTAAGTCTAATGTAGGCTATGTACACATTTATAATGAAGGGATAAGGCCAGGCCCGGTGGCACTGAGGGTTGAGGTGCTGGACGCCACACCTCACGCCACTCTGGCAACCCATTTTCGGGAATGGACATGGGCTGCTGGGGGTCAGCAGGGGCAGGGAAGGAAAGAGTGTCCAGAGGACTGCTCTCATTCCTTGGGGAAGGGAGGATCACGGCACCGGCACCTGAGTGCCCCCTAGTGGAGGCTGGAGAATAGGGTGTATGTGCACATACGAGGGGGGAGTCGGGTGCAGACGCCTGGAAGGGAGCGTGCATGGGAGTGTGCATGATCCACCTTGGCCAGTGTCATTGCACGCATCCGGCTCCAGAGGGAGCCTAACTAGAAAAAATCCCTGCCACAGCGCCTCCATGAATCCATCTCGCCATCCCTCATCGCTCTCAGGCTGACTCCCGTTCCAGACCCGTGTCCATGACACCTTGACCAGTGGCACAGCCCCTCCCTGGAGGGCAAGCCAGGGGGCAGGGAGGACAGCTGATTTGAGAGTGGGGGCAACAAGGTCCATGACCAGGCTGATACCTGGCACTAGGAGCGGACAAAAAAAAAAATCAAGGGATAAGAGTGATGTAGGCTATTCACAGTTTATTCAGCAAAGCCAGCCAGCATGCAATGCAGTACATTGTGGTAAATGTAAAAAAAAGCTGCATGAGAAAAGGGCTTAACTGCTACTGAATTACAAAGTTTTCTTGCAATATACTGCAGCATTTTGCAGTAAAACAGCGTACTGTGTTACAGCCTGGCTGGTGCTGCTGTATATAATGGGTAGGTGGGATATAGGCTATATACAGATTTAAAAACAATGGATAGGTGGGATGTAGGCCATGTACACATTTATATGCTGTACTAAGAGTAAGTGGGATGTTGGCTATGTACACATTTACATACAAAGGGTATATGGGATGTAGGTCATGTACTCATTCATACAGTGAGTAGGTGGGATGTGGGCCATGTACACATTTGCATGCAATGAGTAGGTGGGATGTAGGCCATGTACACATTTATATACAAGGGGTAATTTGCATAGGCTATGTAAGGTATAGCGCATGAGAGGGTATGTGGTTATAAGGGAATACTTCATGTTTTAAGTGCTTGTTCAGCACACACCATAGCAGAGTGCCCAGGCCACCGAAGTGTATTATTTCTCTTTTGACTAGACACATTGGAGTGTGTTATCCCACTTATGAAATGGGCCTTTTATTGTTAAAAAAAATACACATAGTTCAGGTGAGGTGTGTGACTGTCAGAAAATAATCAATGTCTGTGTAACATATTTTGACCAATGAGGTAACAGGATTATTATGGCCCATTTTATAAGTATACATTGATATACTGTACAATAATTAGGTGGAATATAAGCAATGTACGTGTTGATTCAAAAGGGGCAGGTGGCATATACTGTAGTCCAACAGCAAAACACACGCGCGCTGTCAGCATTGATACTGGTGGAGTGCTGCTATAAAATGGCCAGTAGAAACATCTAAATAAAAAGAACACAGTACAACTATGAAAGTATAAAAAAGCATAATTTTATTATAATTACTGGTGACCCTATTTATCAACCCGATTAAGGGTACTATTAGATGCCGTAATAACCTGAAAACAAGTTATTATGGCATTTCAAAAACTTTTCTTTCACTAGCACAGTTGTAAGTTGCCACTCATTTCTGCCATGCCACTTCATTGGCCCAAACTCTGTGTGTGGGTAAGCTGAACAGAATGAAAAACATTGTGTCTCCACTCACCGCTTACTAACGAACCACTATTTTCTCTTCATGCTCCAAAGCTTTCTTTAACTTTTTATTATTTATCTGGCTGATCCTGCCTACAACACCAAGTGAGGTCCAAAATCGGCTGTACCTCAATTCAGGGAAGGGTGACAGCACTGGAGTGAGTAAAAATGTTTTTTCAAAAAAGTCTGTTTGAGAGAGCATGAGAGAAACTGTGTGTGTGTGTGTGTCTGTGTGAGTGTGTGTGTGTCAGAAGGAGCTTAGCAGCACATCAGAAACTGTCTTCAAGACTAACTACTTGCACCAGCAATTATAAAAAATAACGGATAGTCAAATGTGTATTTATACATTTTTGTTTCACACCCTTGGTGTGTCATGACCACATAAGCCTCTCATTCTCCACTCTCGAGGTTTGTGGGTCATCATACACCTCGGGTGTGAAAAAAAATGTATAACACATGCGTGCCTATCCATTATTCTCTATATAAAGTGCTGAAGATTAGGCAGTTGCAATTATGTCATATGAAACTAAGTTGTCCATCCCTACAGTCTGGGTAATGTGTTCTGAGAATCTTAACTGTAGGTCAAGTCATGTCCAAGGTGTTTAAAGTGTGCATGATTTCTAGTGGAGGACCATGCAGAAGTACTATTTTCTGGGAGTTACTTATATTTCAGAAATATGGCACACTGGCAGAAATGTTTCAATAAATTATGTTTTGTTAAATGTTTCCTATCATGTCAGGTGCCCTTCAAACTGTATGCCTCTCTGTATTTGTCTGGACAATTTTCAGCTTACATGGGAATTACTAAGACAGCCCTCTCACCGCCTCAGCTATTTGTCATCTGAATGAATGAACGAAACTGTGTTCATATTTAGCAATCTGTTGAGTCAAAGAATTAACTATTTGCTTTTGGGCCAGTATAATCCAAAACAGGGACCCAAGTTGATCATAGGGTTTATGCTAGTTTCTATTGACCTACGGATAAATTAGAACTAACTTGTTTGTGGAAAAAGTCTAATGGCTCATCTGCATATGCACAAGCACTCTTACCGTATTGTGAGTCAAATTTAGCCATAGATATCATTCCACCCATCATAACTTGCAATTGGCCAAAAGGGTAAATTTGACCAGTTTAGTGTACAGTACTACTGACTGCAGAATGCTGCAGCACTAAAGCATGCTTTTGGCTCATCTGAGAGTCTGACCAAACAGATTCAGTAACCATTAAAAACAGGGAGTTTCAATTTCATTCTCAGGGCTTTGGAATGAAGAGTACTTGATAAGTGCTGGTTTATAACTTTTAAGTGGAATTTTAAAGTGAAGTCTTCTGGAAACCACAAGAAAAATGGGCTCTACATACAGGCCCTGTAATTAACACATATGGTTCTGTTCATTTGATATAATAATAAGTTATTTTGCTGTTAAGCAGTCTGTTTGAACTCAGCCTGGTACAGTGAAGAAGGTGGTGCAATTAAACTCAGACCAGATGTTTCAGTGATTACCTAATGTTGGAAAACACGGCTTCCCCAAGAAATCGGGGCCAGCTGCTTTGGAGTGAACAAGACCTTGACCTACTCATCTGGGAGATCCCCCATAGTCTCTAATTGTTGTCGGCAGGAATAAGGAAAATATGTTCCCTGTTCTTTCATATAAACAGCCCCATGATCCTTGCATGCACCAGATGTGCTTGTGTTATAGCCAGAAAGAAATTATGATAGAAAAAATACATATGCTTATTCAATGGGTTTCAAAAGGTACTCTTATCTAAATGACATATTATATAAATAATAATACAAAGGTGGTGGGTGTCACCAGAATTTCACACACACCTAAGATGTGGGGTGCTATATAAAGGGTGAGGCTTGAGGGGTTTATAAAAGCATAACCCATTGAGGGTGCGTGTAAAATTTTAGTGTAAACACACTCTTCATGTCTTGTTTTTATAAATACTAGTGAGGATTTTTAATTACTGTTTTAGTTGTATGACTACTGCTTGCACTAATCACAGCAGAAGCTTGATTAAAAGGGAGAAATTACAACTGCCCATTTGTAACACATAATTAAACCTGGGTGGATGTAGTGCATTTTTACAAACTGGTTAGCTGATCATTACAAATGCTTACTACTAATTAAAAGTCTATAACTGTTAAGTGTCATTGTTTCGACTACACCTACTATCCCCAACACTCATTGGACCTGTGATCACTGAGCAGAAAAGAAGACCTCCCCAGTGCGGGGAGAGGTCATCTTCTCTACAACCACTGATGCATCTTACTTTGAAAGCAAATGTAGAAACTGAAGAATGTTGGTGTTGGCCTACCACTAGGACCCTTACATTCTCTTCAGGTCTGCCATGCCCCTCTTCAGTGCTCTGGTGGACACCATCCTGCTGGACCATGCACATAGCTGAGTTTGACACATAACATAAAAGTAGAAGTCTTTATTTAGCACAGGGGAATTTTGCACACCATGAAATTACACCTCAGACTGAGAGGTTTCCCAAAGCCACTGGAACAAAATGGCATTTCCAGACAGTGCAACATTTTGTATCGACAATGTGTGTTCTGAATGCTTTTAAAGAGGCAGAAACTAAACATTAAGCCTCATGCTTATATATGTACTTCACATCACTCTTGGGGTTGTGAAAGTGAGTACCACTTGAACAAGCAATACTATGACAGTGTAAATATGAAAACAATTGAGAAATATTAAGCATTACATGACACAACCTGACCATAGAAGTACTCCACTGCTGGGGAGAAGGGTGAAAAGGATCTGGACTACAATGGTGACCAGTCAGAGTAGTACCAGGAGAGGGAAAACACCATAGCAACCTAAAGCATGGTCAGAGCGACAAGTGCTACAGTGCAGGGAAGGGAGATGGGAAGACAGGGAAGGGACAGTTGCTGGAGATCATCCAGAACTACAGCATGATATGCAACATTTCAATAAACTGCTGCAGAACATGGAAACAAAACATGGAACTCATTTTGGAGAGACATTCATGTGGAGAACAAAAAAGTTAATGTAGATGCAGTACCATAAGCAAACACTTGTGCATATAAACAGGTAGATTAGGACACTTACTGAAGAAATACAATTTCTTAGAGACAATGAGGAATACCGTAAAAAACAGAACAATTAGTTCCCAGAAAAGCAGAGTCTGGTTGCAAAAAAGTTCAAAACTTGCATCAACTTTTTCGGTCAGTTGGAATAGTGTTATGAATTGCTTGAATCAGTTCTTGACAGGACATGGTAAGGTCCACAAAAGCAGTCCAGGAATTCTATGACATATCAGAATCATACCATTTGATTCTATAAGTCTGGGATCCATTCAATTTCTTATGGAGAATCATCTCAATCTGGTACACAGCAGTGAGCACAAGACAGTCCTGAGAAGAAGTCTGAGAATTCCCAGGAAATTCATCTGAATGAAGGTCAGGTGCAACTTAATCTGACTGGAGAGAGAGAGAAAGATGAGTGTAAAGATATGAATGAACAGGTTCCAGCCTATCAGGAGGAAGTTCAGATTCTAAAAGGATGGGCAGGATCAAGTGTAGCTTCATTACTGGGAGGACTGGGACTAACTAGGAGGGTGTTACTCAGGTACCTGTCATCCAAGTGATTGTTGTGAACTTTGTTAAATGCAAACTTTCCATATGACTTGCATCACAAGTGGTCATGAACTGGAAAAAGCTTTTCCACAGTGTAGCAAGAATCAGTCCAAGGGTGGAGCAGTTTCTTTGTGGCACCCAGCACTAAGACAGGTTGATAAAACTATACAGGGTCCCCCACAGAAAATGAAGGTTCATGTGACTTGGCTGCTGAAATGTTCAGCATGACAGTTTTTCTCTGTCGCAGTGTAGTTTTTGCAACATGTCTGGCAAGTTCAAGCTGTTCCAGTACAGGGATAATGTACTAGGAAGCTGATTTTGAAACTTCAAGCAGTGAGAGATCCATATCCAACTGAGTTCTTGGATGGAGTCTATGGACCAAGAAGAATGGAATGCACTTTGTACTGGCAACACAAGGGCTTGTGTTGTAGGCAAACTGAACAAAAAAAACAAAACAGTCCCAAGTGTCATGAGTTTTGTCTAGGTACTTGGAGAGTGTGTTTAGAATGTTAGACATCATTATTTTGCTTTGCCCATCGCACTGTGGGTAATAGCTTGTTGTGAGAGTATTTTTTTTTTGTCTAGGAATTTGCAAGTCTCTCAAACTATGGATGAAGAATGGTTAATGCCAGTCTGAATGCAGGTCTGAGGGGGTATCATCATGGAAAATAACTGTGTTGAAGAAAGCATTTGCTACTGTTGCAGCTTTGGTGTCCTTCAGTGGAATTAGTTCTAGGTATTTTGCAAGGTAGTCCACAAGCAAAAGAAAGTATTTGTTGCCAAAGTCAGTGCATGCTGGCTAAGAACCAAGAATGTCTGTGCTGACTCACTGAAATGGTTCTGTGGCTACAGGCATTGGAATGAAGTGTGCCTATGTCGGCTTGGCAGGAGGCCTTCTTTGGGAGTAGGGCTAACAGGATTTGACAAACTGTCCAATATCCTCGTTCCTGTGAGGCTAGAAGAAGTACATCCTTGTCTTTTTGAGAGTTTTGTGGATTCCCATATGGCCTCAAGAAAGTGAAGAGGCATGAGTGGAGAGAAGAACTTTGTTAATTAGAGTGGCAGACACAACTAACTGTACACAAGTTCTGTCCATGTGCTGGCCATTACCGTCCTTGGTCCAGGTGTGAAAAAGCACACCGTTATTGAGGAAGTATTGTGAAACTAAGAAAAGAACATCCTGGTGATGTTGCTTCTGTTTCAGAAGATTTCCAGATGATAAGTAAGTGATTATGTCTGAGAACTGAAGATTTGCTCTTGGCTGAGTTTTGACATTTGCCAGGGAGAGTGCAGATGCAGAGAAGGTGAGAAGCTCTTCAGGGGATTGCAGTAATTGAGGATTGGTGCTGGTTTCTGAAGAAGCCTTTGGGAGTAGCAGAGCAACTTGGGGTGCTGTAGGAGAGTCCACAAGAAGCACATCTGTGATATGGAAAGGAACAGCTTCTAAGCAGGATTCCTCATCTTTTGAAGGTGATTCAGAAAAATACTGTCATCGGCTGACAACATCCACATTGGAGTGAACTTGACCTCTTCTATGTTGAATTTTCAACTTGTAGGAATGGAGCATGGCAATCCACCTGGCAAACTTTCTTACCTGTTCCTTCATTTCAAGCAACCATCTTTTGGGCAGAATTATCAAGATAACTGTAAATAAGGAGTAACAAAGATAGCAGTCAAATTTCTTCACATTAAATACAGTACCATGGCTAGACATTCTGTTTCTGTGATGCCATAGTTATGCTTAGTGGAGGAAAGAGAGCACCTAGTGTAAGAAACAATCCATTCTGTTCCATCTTGTATGTGATATAACATGATTATCAAAAGCCTCTTTGCACTCAGAAGTCCAGGTATATTCACATCTTTTTGGTGAAGGTGTACAGTGGAGCTGCAATCTCGTCATAGTTACTGATGAACTTCCTGTAATAGCCAGACAGGCTTAAGAAAATTCTGAGGTCTTTAAGGTTGTAAGGTTCTGGGTTGTCTTTGACTAATGGAAGTTTATCTGGGTCTGAAGAAATCCCTTGAGAATTAACAACATGTTCCAGGTAATGAATCTGATGCTGTGTGAAACAACTCTTTTCTGGGTGAAGCTCAAAACTGGCTTGTCAGAGGCATTAAAACGCTTCTTTAAGATATTGGAGGTGTTCCAGAAAAGTATTGTTGAAGACAATAACATCATCCAGGTAGACTAGGAAAGAATTCCAAGACAACCCATATAGTATAGGTATGGCTTCCATAACATGTGGGAATGTGATTGGACTGTTCTGAAGTCCCATAAGTAGTTGTCTGAACTGTGAAAGTCCTAAGAGATAGTATCAAGCTGTGTATGGAAGAGAAGCTGGACTGATGGAGACTGGTAGAACCCACTTTGAAGATCCATTGTGGTGAAGTAGGCTGGGCTGGATGAACCAAGACTCTCTAACACATCCTCTGTTGTGGGTAAAGCATGGGCATCCAGCAAAATGCAGGAATTGGGCTTCCTGTAGTCAACCACAAGGTGACTCCCCTTGTCTTTCTTTACCACTAGAAAACATGGTGCACTCAAAGGACTTGTAGATTTTTCAGTGATGCCTTGTTCAAGCATGTCTTTGACCATGTCCTCTAGCCCTTGTTTCTGTTTGTGTTCCACTTAGGCTTGCTGAGTGATTGGTTTCTGATGGGGCTGTACCTTAGTGATGTGTTGCAGGATATCACAACCACAACAAAGACATCTGGGTAGTCCTCCATGAAATACAAAAGTTGTTGTTTCTATGTTGGAGAAACTGGAAGCTGGAAGAGGATAGTTGTTTGCTGAGGCATAACACTGGTGAACCTAGCATGATGGCGATAGCACTGACAGATGTGGAGGTGGTGAAACTAGGCTGAGATTCTTGCATGAGGTGGAGCTGGTCTCCTGTAAACAGACAGACAAACCTTTTGACATTGGCAGCCTTGGACAGGATGATTGGCTCATCTGTAAAGTTGCAGTATTTCTGGAAAATGGTGCCATCATGCACAGCAGACAAGGTGTTTCCTGGGAGAAGACCTGAAGAATGCAGAGTGGAGGATCCCATGCAATGCCAACAATACCTGTAGGCATAGTTCACCTCAAATCTTGGCAATCAAAACCATTTCTGCCTTAGGAGGCACAGTAACAACAGTTTGTTTGATGCAAAGTCTAGAATGGCTTTGTGACATCTGAGAAAGTCCATGCCAAGAATCACTGATGGTTGTATATCAGGCACTAGGTAGAACTTGACAGTAGCTTGCTGTGAGCCAAAGTGTAGCTTGATGTTGGTGACACCTGTGATAGGTACTGTAGGGCCATTTCCTGGATGACGTACTTCACATCATCTGGGGAGACATGAGGTGACTGATCAAGAGCTCTGTTGTTCAGGATGTTGGTGTTTATTATGGAAATGTTGCTCCAGTGTCAACCAAGGCATGTGTGGACCAGTCTCCAGTGGTCACCAAGAAGTGGTTTATTAGACGTGGTAATCTCATGACAGGTGTAGTTGCTCCTGGAAGAGAGATGGTGCTGGAGTTAGTTCTTAGAGTTGGAGGATGCTGCTTGTGTGAGTTGTGAGAGTCAGAGGGGTGGTCAGTTGAGATGTTCCCCTGTCCAACATAAGCCCCTAGTTTGCTGGCCAGAGCTCATTTCCCTGATCCTGTGAGTACTTCCATTCATATTGCTGATGAATCTGTGGTGGACGTTCTTGGTTCCTGTTATGCCTGTTCTCATACTTCAGCTTTCTACAAACCACAACAGTGTGTCTTCTGAATCCACACCACTGGCTGATAACATGCTCTCAAGAAGGTGGTGGTTGAACAAGTGGTTGTTGAGGTGGTTGCAGAGCTTTGACAGAGGTAGTTGAGGAAGAAGTTGGGATAAGCTGTAAATTATTGAAAGACATGATGAGCTTGTCTATCATAGGCCCTGTCCACACTACACCAGAAAAAAACCCTCTGTAACATTACAGAGGGTTCAAACTGTTACAGTAACAGTTTTCATTTACACTGGTAACATTACAGAAGGAGTTTTCAAATCCATTACAGAAATCACTTATGAGGTGGTTTCAGCAATGGTTTTGAAAATTGTTACACCTCTGTAATGTTACCAGCTGTAGTGTGGATGTGTGAGTGTGTAGCTCCAGCATTGCCTCAATGCAACATGAACTGCATTGTGGGATAGGAAGCCAACTGTAATGGTCACACTTTGCCCGGTGTGTGAACAGACAGTAACAGTTTCCAAAACAGTTCACAGGTAGTTTTTTACCTGTTTGAACCATTTTGGAAACATTACAGATTTTCAGGTAGTAGTGTATACAGGGCCATAGTGTGTTGCTGCTGGATGCATGTTGTGAGTGCAGCCATTTAACAGTGGTGGCCTGGGACACTGATATGGATTTGTGTGCAGTTCATGCAGTATGAATAGCCAATAGGTTGTTGGCTTCCATTGGACCACATAAGGATGAAGTTCTGGGAGCAATCCTTGGACGAAAGCTGTCATTTCATCCTTCTCTGTTTTCTGCATCTATTTGCAGCATGACTCATTGTCCACTATGAAGGCTTCCAGAGATTCAGTGGGTTGCATGGTGCATTCCTACAGTTGTTCCAGTAACCAGAGCAGATGTGATTGAACAAAATGATCTTTAAAATGTGCATACAAGATGCCGTATTTTCTTTATCTTGTTCTGCACGTTTATAGAACCAGAAAATGGCAGACCCTCACAGAAAAAAAGCGTAAGGTGTTTCAGATATGCAGTGGATCAATCCAAACACTGAAGGCAATCCAGGTTTGAAATTGCTCGAGCCAATCAACAGCATCTTTGTGAGGCAAGGCTGAGAAGGATAATGGCTGTTGGCTGGTATGCTCTGTGGAGTGTGGTGAGATACTATAGTTTTAATGTAGGCAATGCCATTCTGAATGGATTGCATAACTGGCATTCCCTAGGCTGTGATGAGATGGAGAACTGGATGTTCTGCAGAAGTATTTCTATTTTGTAGCCCCGTGCCCCTGAGGTGGGTGAAGGTAGGCTACAGATGCTCCTGCACTCATATTTCTTTCTTTTTTGGACATGATTATCATGGGACATCTTTGCTTGGCAGAATGGAGGTTGAAAGGATGAGAAGGAGCCATCATCATGCAGAGGGTGGAACGTTGTGGATCAGACGGATTGCCATTGAGGAAATGTTGTCATAGAGAAAGTATTATTATTTATGGGCAGAATCCACTGTGTGACACCTGAAATAAACAATTTCAACCCCGGGCCTTGTTGTTCTGTTGTTTAAATAAAGATTTCTTTGCAAAATCAGCTTTTTTGTGTTGGTGTCCATTCATTTCAATAGGGTTTACCCTTTTTAAAGATGACCACCATTAATTTCTATGGTGTGAAGCTATTTTGAAGTAAGTTTTGGCCATTAACAAAGATGGTGACCAGAACTTTGACATACAACTTTGAGTTTCCTGTTTCAGTGCCACTTCCAAGATGGCTACCATCAAGGTATAGAAAGCAGCTACATCCTTATAGTGTATGATGGAGTGTTATTATTACCCAAATTTCATCATTTCCCAACCTTGTTGTACCATCGATTTCATGTCACGATGTTGTTGTACCATATTGAGTACATCATATCGATGGTAAAACATCGCTCTGCCTCTCAGCGCAGCACCACCATTCAAACAGCCCTCTCAATACCAGAGCCTGGTTTTGCAGGCACAGTATTGGTATAGCCGTCACAAGCAGGAATCACTGAAGAGACAGTGTGTACTGCTGGTAAAAATAATCACCTTAAGTAGGTTTGTTCTAATTTTGTTTTAAAGCTGAGTCTGCATAACTGGGGAACAGAGTGGGGCTTGATCAGCAGGGCACAGAGCAGAGATTGATCATTGGTGGGGGAGTCTGAAAGTGCCGAGTATTGCTCAATACAAGCTCCGATGTTGTTTGGCTCTTGCTCATACACTATAAAAGACAATGGATGGGCAACAGTTAGCAACAATGCTGTGTCCACTTGGAGAGGTTGTCATGACAACCTCTTGAAGTGTACATAGCATTGTTGTTAACTGTTGCCCATCCATTGTCCTCTGTGTAGTGTGTACCCAAAGTAAGATGTCTGTTCTTTGCCATGAGGCAGGCTGAGGTGCTCTCTCTTGCAGAAAATGATGATTCCTGCCATTGTACCTCAGGGCTCAGTACTGGGTCCAGTCCTCTTTAACATCTTTATAGGTGACATTGCAGAGGGTCTGGAGGGAAAGGTATGCCTCTTTGCAGATGATACAAAGATCTGTAACAGAGTTGATACACAAGGGGGGGTAGAACGGATGAGAAGGGACTTGGCAAGGTTGGAGGAATGGTCAGACATATGGCAACTTAGATTCAATGCAAAGAAGTGCAAAGTAATGCACCTGGGAAACAAAAACCCAGAAGAAGAGTACACAATAGCAGGAGAGGTACTAACAACAACAAAAATGGAAAGGGACTTGGGGGTAGTCATATCAGATGATTTAAAGGTTGGTAAGCAATGTGAGAAGTCAGTAAGGAGAGCCAGGAGGATACTGGGATGCGTAGGAAAGGGCATCACAAGTAGAAAAAGGGAAGTGGTTTTCCCTCTGTACAGACAATTGGTGAGACCCCATTTGGAGTACTGTGTGCAGTTTTGGAGACCTCATCTACACAAGGATATAGACAGAATGGAAGCAGTCCAGAAGAGGGCAACTAAAATGGTGCCGGGTCTGTATCAGAAATCATATGAAGAGAGACTGAGAGAGCTTAATATGTATACCTTGATGAAAAGAGAGACAGAGGGGACGTGATAGAAATGTTCAAGTACCTCAAGGGAATCAACAAAGTCCAGAAGGGTAGCATCTTTCAGAAAAAGAGATGTGTAAGAACAAGGGGACGCAATTTAAAGATAGAGGGGGGACGGCTCAGGGGTAATGTGAGGAATTTTTTTTCACAGAGAGAGTGGTGGAGGCATGGAACTGCCTTCCTGGGGAGGTTGTTGGGGCTAAAACAGTGGGGGAATTCAAACATGCATGGGACAGACACAATGCAATTGTAGTGGGGGGTGGCAGGAAGTAGGCTGTTGGTTAACTAGAATCTGCAGCTTATCCAGTAGGTAGGGAAATGGGCAGACTGGGTGGGCCAAGTGGTCCTTATCTGCTGTCAAAGTCTATGTTTCTGTTTTGTCCTGCTCTCTGATATGACTGAGGGAAAATAGATGGCGAGTGACACTAGAATATATATTTGCTGGCATCTCCTCATTTTTTTCTTCTTTAGTTTTCTTTTCTTAGTGCTACCAGGCTGTACTTTTTTATTTATTTATATACTGCCCACTGTTATAGTATGACCAAATGTGCTCCAGTGGCTACATGCATGTATTTATTTATTGTTTGCCCTGCTGAGCTCATGAAGCTTCTTTTTTTTAATTTTCTTCTGTTTTGGTTTATTAATGGAGCTGCCTTAGGCTTCGGTAGTTTTTTGTTTTTGTGTGTTTTATTGCTGCTCCACTTTGGTTATTGCTTTGCTTGCTCCTGGCAGTCATTGTTTTATTCTGTTGTATGGTCCCAGTTTGTAGCATGTCCAAGCTTGTGGCTGAAAGGAAAGGCAGAGCGAAGTGCTCAGTGGAGCCATGGCTTTCTTGGTGCAGCTGTGAAGCAGGGGATTTGCAGCCACTGAGAAGCCAGGAAAACACCGTCACACTATTGGTGCAGAGAGGCTGAAATTGAGGCTCACTATAGTAATAGTACTGGAGGGATGAGGAAGCAGAGTAGGATCTCTGTCTGGTGTGGAAACTGTGGTGGTAGGAGGGAGTGGAGCCGCTGCACAGGACAGGTTAGTTGTGCCTGTAACTGTTGTTATACGGGAACAACAGTAGAGAGGGACAGAGCAACTGCAGTAAAGTGGATCGGGAGGGGGCAGAGAGCATTATTGCCTTGGGGAATCCGGGGAGCTGATGGCGGCATAGGAGGATGCTACCTGGTGGAGCTGTCAACAGGAAATAATGCCCAATGCAGCAGCAGGTAGCTTTGGGTTTGAGTGTTGGCTGCATTTACCCCACTGTATAATCCTCCTTCAAACAGACTTAGAAACAACAGCTGAATATCCATATCGATGTCCTGGTACAAGTAAGGATTATGAATAGAGATGCATTAAGATGAGGAAACTTAGCTTCACAAAATTCTTTGCTAAGATTCCCCACTTCACAAAGTGTGATGTGTAACTTTATATACGGTATTTCTTTGCACAGTGAAGTGCCTTCTTCATCCCGTGAAAACTATCTGTAGTAGCACTATGCCAGAGAAGTTGTGGGCAAAGTGCCAATATACATAGTTCTCACTAGGCGAAGTAGCACTTTTCCCACAAAGAACTATGTGAACTGCCTTTTAAAAAACAAGTCAAAAGATGTGCCCACAGCCCCACCTCAACTCTGTCATTAATAACTACCACTTCTTCCTGACAAAACCTTTGACATTTATGCACCCCACCCTGCCACCAGCTGCAGTGAAAAACAAATTTCTTCTCCTGCTTCCTGCTGAACGTCACACCAAGTAATGTGATTTTTAATATAATAAGCAAGTCGGTCTCTTCCCCTCCACCTGGACACTGAAAATAACACCCTCGACTCAACTCTGATCATGAATAAGAATCCCCCCAAGCACCCTCAAAAAGTAATTTTGTAATGGACTTGTCACAAAGAAAACTGTCCCGTGGTGCAGAAACATCCACTCTGTTCAGTGTAAGTATCACAAATGCAATGAATGAATGTGGACATGTATACCTATAATAATATCTGATTGGAAGTCTTTGATACTGTGGATACAGAATTGGCGACAAAGCTCACAGTGTACCTCAGCACTTAATAAAGTACAGAAGATTTAATTTGTTTCATTATTTTTTTCTCCTATGTTTAAGAATTTCCTCTTTTGCACTTTGCCTATATTTATTGAATTGTATTTTTTTTGCATTTAAGGATGTGTTAACCCAAGCTCTAATTCCTATATAATCTCCCCTTCCCAAGTCACACCTAGAAATGAATATTTGTTCAGCATGCTTTCCAGACCAAATTTTGTAAAGAAATGCAATTTTTCTTTTGAATATACTGCTTCCATAGTGCCTGACATTCCTCAACCACACTTGTCATCTGAGGTCATTGATGACATCATGTGATATCTTAGCCAATGACTGGACAGCAGTCTGCCTCAGAAGTGAATAACTACAGCCACATACATGAAAAACCTCTGCCAAAGTAGACTACGAGCCATGCCACACAATTTAAAAATGAAGTTCTGCAAAGAAACAGGGGCCCTGCCTAACATGTTGTCTGGGAACCACTAATGGCTATTTATTTATTTATTTGTTTGTTTTTAGGTTACTGGGTAGGCGCACTAGATAAAGATATGCCTATTTTCAGGCACGACCCAGGAGAGTACAATTATAAACAATCATGAAACAAAAACACAGTAAAACAGTACAATTAGCAATGTGATAGGGTAGCTAGTTACAATAACAAAAGCTGCTTACTAATTCAGACAGGGCAGGGAATTTATTGCATCAATGAGAAATTGGTACAACAGCAGTGACAAATCAAGGAACAGAGCAGTGTAACTACACAATTTAAAAACAGACAGGTGCACATACATAAGTGCATCAACATTAATAATTGCAACCAAGCACTAGTTAGATAGCAAATTTAGGGAGGTCAAGGAAGCAGGAAACAGGTACAGAGGTCAGAAACAGACAGATAGTTGTATAGCTCTCTTTTGAAGCAACCATGGGAGGGAGAGAGAGCTTGAGGGTACAGACAGAAAGTTCCAAATATTTGGGGCAAAGTGGGAAAAGCCTGAAGTCCCATCTTGGTTAGACACCTAAGGATATCTAGGAGGGTCTGATCATCTGATCGGAAGGGGTAGGCAAGATCTGGTGGAGTCAACATAGAGGCAAGGGAGGAGGGAACCCCAGTTCTAATAATTTTGTCACTGAGGACATGAAGGGCATAGGAGCAGTTAGCTTCAGGACATAACCAGTTTAGACCAGAGTAAAGATGACAATAATGGGTGAGACGGTTTGATGCCAGAGCAAAACAACAGATGTTGTTACAGGTAGGGATAGGTTGGTACTAAAATACCCTACCCCCAAGACTACCCATGAGCACCCCAAAAGTATCTTAAAAATACCTAGAGGAAAAATGAATAGTCTAGTCAGGTTGGGTAGTTACTACCTGACCCGTTCTGCTGCCCGATTACCCAACCCTTGCCATAGCAAAAATCAAGTGAAAGACTGTTTTTATGGACTATTAGACTGTTTGTTAGGTGACCAGAGCTGTTATACCTATGGGGGCATTGCTGAGGCAGGTACGAGAGGCACAGCTGCTCTTAGAGAACCTGCTGCTGTTAATAAAATTATACCCCTGGTGGGCATTGCTCAGGCAGGTACGAAAAGGTGCCTGCTGCTTTTTCCAAAAATTATACACATGGCGGGCATTGCTGAGGCAGGTACAAGAGGCGCAGCTGTTCTTAGCAAGCCTGCTGCTGTGTCCAAAAATTATTCTTATGGCGGACATTGCTAAGGCAGGTATGAGAGATGCAGACTCTCTTAGCAAGCCTGTTGCTGTTTCCAAAAATTATACCCATGGCCTGCATTGCTGAAGCATTTATACAATGCACAGCTGCTCTTAGTGAGCCTGCTGCTGTTTTCAAAAAATATACCCATGCTGAGGCAGATATAAAAGGGGCAGACTCTCTTACCAAGCTTGCTGCTGTTTCCAAAAATTATACCGATGGCGGGCATTGCTGAGGCAGGTATGAGAGGTGCACACTCTCTTAGTAAGCCTCCTGCTGTTTCCCAAAATTAAACCCGAGGTAGGTACAAGAGGTGCACCTGCTGTGATTGAGCCTGCTGCTGCTTTAAAAAATTATACCCATGGCGGCCATTGATGAGGCAGGTATGAGAGGATCAGCTGCTCTGAGGAAGGCTGTTGCTGTTTCCAGACATTATACCCATGGTGGCCATTGATCAGATGACTGACAAAAGAAAAACAAAAGTAGTACTAGTGTGGCATATGTGGCTGGCATGATGGCAGTGACGATGGTTCCATTTGTTTGGTACACTACCTAGTCATCATACTCAGTATCACTGTTTGCAGGCTGTTGTTCATGTTCAGGGTCAGACTCACATAATTCATAGTTTGTGACAATTGAGAAATTGTCAGCATTCATTCTGAGAAATGTAAGCTGTTCCACATTTACAGGACTTCACAATGTTCTGTGCTTAGTGACTATTCCTCCAGCTTCACTAAATTTTCATTTTGAATATATACTTAAAGGTGCACAACTGAGGTACATTATCGAAATACTTGTTAGATGTGGCCATATTGTTCTCCTTTGTTTCCAGAGCAGTAATGGATCTTCCTCGAGACCAATCACAGTATGGTCTGCACAGTACTCCAGGATAAGCATTGAGGGAGGGTGGAGCACAAGGTAGCGGTGCCATTCAATGAAGGCAGGATCTCTGACACAGAAAAAAGAATGTACATGCCATCCACTCAATCAGCGATACCAAACTGTTGTTCTATTAAATAATAAACTGTTTATTACCAGTACCAGAAACAAAGGCAGCAGTGCAACTGCACTGCAGAGAACAGCTTACATTTCACCCTGCTTCCAGGGCTTCCTCAGAGCTGATTAAACAACATAAGAAGTGCATTAAATTATACTGAACACAAGTGTAATCAATTAATGTGACCACCAATGGGCATAGTTTACTCATTAACAGTGTAGGAGATACAATCATATAAGTGCACTAAGTGAAAAAACAGGCTAATATCGCCATCAATTCATTTACGATATACATTGTTTATTCCTAATTTCTTCAGTAATAGCTTCAGTTTCCACACAACTGTATGTGTTTTAGGTGGCAGCATGCATGGCCTCCCACTCACTTGAAAAGGTGTATTCTGAAGTAGGTCTGCAAAATGCAAAAAAGCAGATTTTGTCAGAGTAAATAAATAAATAACTTTCCAAGAAACTCAGGTCAGGAAAGGAAGAGGGATGGGGTAGGGGAAGGAGGGGAAAAGGGGGGGAGGGGAAGGGAAGAGGTAAAAGGGAAGAAAGGAAAAAAGGGAAGGAAAGAAAAGAAGAAAGGAACCAGAGTGGGGGGGGAGGAGGGAAAGGGGAAGGTGTGTACAAGGAAGGAAGAATAAGAGGGGTGAAGAGGGGAAGAGGGAGGGAGATGGAAGGGAAAGAGGGAAGGGGAAAAGAAGGGAGGGAAGGGGAAGGGGAAAGGAGAGGAAAGACGGAATCTGGAAGAAAATCAAACCCAAGCAGAGCATAATTTGCTCATTTGTTCACTTTTAATGTTACTTGCATGCATGTGCAAGAAACATGTTGTGGCAGCTTGCTGCAGAAGCAGATTTTGGAGGTGCAGCACTGTTATAGCCAATACCCCCACTGCCTTTTGAGGCTTGGCCCACTTTTCCCAATGGGGTGGCACGCTGCTGCTGACACTAGTTCAGCCAGCATGCCACCGCCTTGAAACGTTTTAGACACTGCAATCAGGGACCGCCTTGCCATTGCAGTGTCAGCCGTTACACTGTAATGAGGGAGTGACCCGTCATTGCAGGGCGGTCCCTTTCATAATCCCGACCCAGTTTGCCGACGGGGAGCCTAGTCCCCATTGGCATAATATCACCGCCAGGAAGTTTCTGTTGTCTGCTGAGGGGTTGCCCAATCCCCCTCAGCATCATTCCCCCCCTTTCTTTGCCGATGGGGCACCCCAAATCCACACTGACTTCAGTCCCCCTTTCTCACATGAATTTGCCTACGGGGAGCACAGTCCCCATTAGCATAATGCCCCCCTCATTGAATTGTGTGCAGTGTGGTGGTGCCTAATCCCCTTCGGCTCTTCCCCCCATATGCGCCGACAGGGGTGTCTAATGCTCCTTCGGCTACAGACCCCCCAAAAACATGCAGGTAGTACACTGGGAGCTCACCCCAGTGTACCAAATGTCCCTGTAAAAGAAAAACCGTCCCGCAATGTTTTTCTTTTTTTTAAAACCCTGTAAAACAGAAAACGGTCCCTAGTTGAGTTTGTGGCCCTTCCCCCAACCTCTGAGCAACCTGCCTCCCCACACCCCCTCACCCCATACTTATCTCTGGAGCCCAGCGCGACAATCTTTGGTGGACCGGGAACACGTCTGCACTCTTCAAAGCTGACCGCGAACTGAAGAAATGCCGGTAAGCTGACAATGACATAAATAGGGTTTTTTCAACTTTGGTGCATATTTCAGGCTTTTTAGGGAATTGTGGCACCACATTTTCAACATGGGGTTATTGGCACCCCTCCTCATGAATTCAGCCACTGTCATGGTGTTATTCGGTCCCAAAAGGTGATTTCACGGTCACTGTGCAGAATCACCTTTTGGGACCAGTTAATGAAATGACAGTGCCACTGTTCATGAAGTGGGCTCTCAAAAAGCCTATGTTGCTAATTTGGTGGCACAAACTCCAAAAAATGACTGTTTTACAAGCATGCATTGCGCAGTTGCTACGCACTCTCATAACTTCATGAATTTGCAATATTTTCACGCCAGATTTTCAACATTGGCATTTTTTCACACCTCCTTATGAACGTACAGCTGTCATTTTTCACATCCTGGCTGAAATGTGTTTTTGTAGTTCCGGCGCAGAATTTTTTTTAATTTTGTTTTATTTTTTTTTTATTTTAGTTTTTGGTAACCGGGTAAGGCCCACTAGGCACAAGTGCCTGTTTTCAGGGGCGACCTTGGAGCACTGGGAGGTTAAGTGACTTGTTCAGAGTCACACGGTATGCAAGTGGAGGTTGTGAGAATCAAACTCAGGTCTGGTATGCTGGATGTATCAAGCTCATTCACACCTTGTTCCTCTAACCTCTAGGCTATACTGCCAGAATAGCGCGGTCGCTGTGGGAAATCAATGTTCAGGACAGATTAAGAAAATGACAGTGGCACTGTTCATGAGCAGAGGTCCTAAAATGCCTATATTTCACATTTGGTGATGATAGTCCATCAAATGACTGTGTTGCAAGTGTGCATTGAGCAGTTTCCACACACCCTCATAACTTCACAGATTTGTAATAATTTCTTGCCAGATTTTCAGCACTGGCATTTTTTCACACCTCCTTATGAACAGTACAGCTGTCATTTTTCACATCCTGGCCAAAATATGTTTTTGCACTTCTGGAGCAGAATAGCGTGGTTGCTGTGGGAAATCAGTGTTTGGGATAGATTAAGATTGCGCGAGTAAGAGAGGGTGGAGTAATCGAGCTCAACTAAGCTCTGTTGGGAAGTTTGAGGATTTCTTTGTGGGCAGAAAAAGGCGCAATGCAGGCAGGAGCCCAGTACAAAAGGGCAGCCTGCAGCACTTGGAGAAATAGAACAGACGAGTGAGAGAGGGGGAGTGAGTGACCACAACAGAGCTCTGTCCGAACTGCTGCGAATTTCTTTGTGGGCAGAAAAAGGCACCAATGCAGGCAGGAGCCCAGTACAAAAGGGCAGCCTGCAGTGCTGGGAGAAACAGAAGGAGCGAGTGAGAGAGGGGGAGTGAGCGAGCTCAATGGAGTTGTGTCGGGACTGCTGCAGATTTCTTTGTGGGCAGAAAAAGGTGTCAGTGCAGGCAGGAGCCCAGAACAAAAGGGCAGCCTGCAGTGTCAGGAGAAAGAGAATGAGTGAGTGAGACAGGGGGAGTGAGCGAGCTTGTCAGAGCTCTGTCGGGACAGCTGTGAACTTCTTTGTGGGCAGAAAAAGGTGCCAATGCAGGCAGGAGCCCAGTACAAAAGGGCAGTCTGCAGTGCTGGGGGAAACAGAATGAGTGAGTGAGAGAGGGGGGAGTGAGCGAGCTCAACAGAGCTCTGTCAGGACTGCTGCAGATTTCTTTGTGGGCAGAAAAAGACTCCAACACAAGCAGGAGCCCAGTACAAAAGGGCAGCCTGCAGTGTCGGGAGAAATAGAATGAGCGAGTGAGAGAGGGGAAGTGAGCAAGCTCAATGGAGCTCTGCTGGGACTGTACAGCTGCCCAACCTCCTGCCCAGGATCCTCTGTGATCCTATATTACAGCAAGGTCTCTGGAGTGGAGACAAAGGAATGATTGGATACTTTTAGGATTGCTATAATAATACAGATTCAGTTTTGTTCATTTCTCTAACTGAGCTAAGTACTAAGCTATACTGTTATGATTGCTGTAATAATACATATTTATTTGTTCTGTTTATTTCTCTAACTGAGCTGAGTAATACTTGGAGTGCAATAGGATTTCTAACTGGGCTAAGTGAAACTATATGAGAGCTGAGAACAAAAGGCATGGTAGCTGAGGGGTGAAAAATAGACAAGGAGGCTTTAGGATTGGTACAGTAATACACTATCTAATGGAAGAGATTTAAGACTGAATTAACCCAGTCAGCAAGGAGGCAGTAGGGGGACTAGTGTGGGGAGGGAACAGGAATTTGAGTAAATAGGGGCCTAACAGTTGTAGTAGGGTACAGATCCTGGGAGCAAGATCCCTTAATATAAGATGGGGGCCAAAATGGGGCAGGTGCCACATGTCAGTAGGGCAGGCATCTTTGGCAGGGTGGTGAGCTGTACAGACTGTGGGTCCACCATGATCCTGGACTGGGCTTGGAGGATGGGGGGGTATGGTCCATAGATGACTGACTAGTCTGAGGGAGGAACTGGGGAGGTTAGAGAGGAGTCTAAGTTGCAGGGGCAGATGAGTATGGTAGGCATCCTGGGGGGGGATAGGGGTTGGCAAAGGGGGACGCAGGAATAAGAACAAGCGAGTGAAACTGATCCCAGTATCAGAGGCACTAACAGAAAAGACAGGAGAAAAGAGGGAGTGCCTGAGATGAGTGGGGGCCTCCTGATAGGGAAGGCAGACACCACGAAGAGTACCAGGGGGAGAGCAAATGGCTGTGGGTAGGAAGGGAGCAGGGGTGGCACAGAGGGGAACAAGTAGGAAGGGGGAACCGATAGGGGAAGAGATGTAGGAGGGGTATCGACTAGGAATAGATTCGAACATCTGTTATGGGGGAGAGAGAGGGGGAGCAGGAACATACTGAAGGGAGAGGAAAAGTGGAGCATTAGAGGGATGGCAAGAGGTAGGGGAAGAGATAGCGAGGACGAAAAGGTAGAAGGAGGCTAGTAAGGAAGGAGAGGCTGGTGACTGCAGGAGAGAAGGCTATGGGAAGGGAAAGAATGGGAGGGGCATCACTATAGGGGTAGAAGGGAATGGGGTCTCTAAATTGACAACAGCGGGGATAGGAGAGGGGTTGGAAATCAGCAGGAGACGAGGAAAGGTCGACATGGGAAAACCAGTAGGAAGTAATCAGGCTGGGAAAGGGTTTAAGGAGAATGGGAGGAATAAGGCAGAGAAAAGGGGTGAGGTAGGACAGGGGTACAGATACAGAACTCACAGAGGGTGCACCTGGTGCAGGTAAGGGACAGGGAAGAATGAATACTGGGGTGGTGGAATGGGCATTAGAAGGAAAAGGGGCAAAGGGATGGGGGTGTACTCATCCTGGGGGATTCTATACTGAAATGGGTGAGATGGGGCAGAAAAGGGGAAAGGCACAGCAGTATTTGGGTTGAAACTGTCCCCAGGTTCACTGCAGGAGGGGCAGGGCAGGCACTGCTCAAGCATGCAGCAAGATGGGAGGAAGAAACTTAATTTACTGTTGCTTGTGCTTACAAATGACTTGGCGGGGGGTCACTATGGAAGTAGTGAGGGGGAGGTTCGAGTAGTTGGGCAGGCAGTGTGAGGGGGTTGGGAAGTCGGTGGCATTCTTGAAGGTACTGCCGGTACCATGTGCAAGCATGAGGAGGAAGGGTAGCCTTGAAGAGTTCAATGAGTGGCTGAGGGATTGGTGCTATATCAAACATTATGGGTTAGTGACTAACTGGGGTAGAGTCTGGGGGAATAGTGACATGTCAGCGGGGGACAGGATACACTGGGAGCAGGAAAGAGAGTATTAAAGGCAGCATTACTGCTGGCCCACTGGCTCTGAGAGTTGAGGTGCTGGACGCCGCACCTCGCGCCACGCAAGCAACCTGGGTTTGGACGCGAGTCCAGGCCACCAGGGGTCGGCAGGGGAGGGATAGGACTGAGCATCCCGAGGACTCCTCTCCTATGCCGGGGTGGGATCCAGGGACCCACCATTCTGTATTGGCCCCTGGTGATGATCAGGGGCGCTACTAGAGTGGTGTAGTAAAGGGAGCAGAGTGTGGTGGACGTTGGCATGCTATGCCTAAGCGTCATTGCTCACCCACACTCTGCAAAGGGGAGAAAAGTGGAACATGATCTACGGTCGGGTAGCATGAGCATCTGATGCCCACTGACAGTTCTTAGGCATGGTACTTTCACTTCCAAGTACCTAAACAGCACATATAAGCAAGCAACATTCGGCATTGACAAATGCTTGTTTCAGAAAAGGAGCCAGTTCAAATTTATCATGAAGTCCAGGGCAATTTTGCTGTGTGAGAGTTACCAGTATGGCAGATGACCCAGCTGCACTTTCATTACAGAATAGCAGTCCATGTTATTGGAGGTGACTCAGAAGAAATTTGCCTTTCTGATTCTGAACATAGAATGCCCGAGAAGTAGCTGCTGATGTCCTTTCCCTCGCTAATCACATTGCTGAATGTGAAGCATTGATAGATGTGCTATTGTCTGTGGCAGAGTTGCACTCTGATGGTTTGGCAGGGTTTGGCTGCTGTACATCAGTTAATGGTGTTGGTAGGGCAATGTTACACTTGGTTAGCAAGAGATCCCTTCAATATTCAATGTCTTCCCATACAGGAAGGATGGCTTCAATGTTCCACTTAAAGCAGGGATCTAATAATGTAGCCAACACATAGGTGTCATTCTTGAACATGGCATTTATTCTCTGATCAGTCAACAGTCAGAGACTCAGGTCATCTGCCAGCATAACAGTGGTGGTGTCATCTTTTGACTGACAGTCTTTCTTTATGTCATCAATAGTGGTGGGCGAAGTGACCGAAATTCGCTCCGCAAAGTGATTCACAGAGTAATGCAGAATCCGCAAAGTACTCCACAAGATGAAGTGGAGTACTTCGTGTCATTATGAGGAAGGCGAAGTCCATTGAAACCAATGACTTCATGTTATTCTGCCTTCCCTAAACCACTTTTCCACCAATTTTAAGGTGAAGTACAATGAAATCAATGTACTTCACATCACTTCACCTTGTTATTGAGCTCCAAGGTGAATTTTGCAGTGCTTCATGGGATTGCAGGTCACATGGGCTCTAAATTGTTCTCCACAGCCTCAGTTCTGTGTAGTGTGTGTGTAGTGGATGATGGAGACAGTTTCCTCTCAGAGCTCTGTGATTTAAATCCTCTAAAAACTGCTAAAAAAGCCTTTTTGAACCATTTTATTTGCTCAACATTTAGTACATCGATTATAGGAAACCAGATTTGGATTTGTGACTTGTGAGCACTAGTTATGTGTTGTTGTGCCTTTGTGTCTGCATCTCTTGTGTGTGCAGTGCAGTCTTAATCTGTCTGTGTGTTTGCAGTACACCATTAATTCTGGGAGACTTTGCATTTCTTGATATGCTCTCATTTCTCTTCGTTAGCACTGTGGAATTTTCTGAACACAAGACAGTAGCATTTTGTGATGCAAATTAATTCTGGAGACTGTGTGTGACCACCGTGCGCATGACTGAGTGAGCCATTAATTCTGGGAGACTTTGCATTTCTTGTTACGCTCTCATTTCACTTCATCAGCACTGAAGAATTTTCTGGACACAAGGTAGCATTTTGGGGATTCACATTAATTCTGGTGACTATGTGTGACAACTGCACACATGACTGAGTGTGCCATTAATTCTGGGAGACTTTGCATTTCTTGTTATGCTCTCATTTCACTTTGTCAGCACTGGGGAGTTTTCTGGACACATGACAGTAGCATTTTGGGGATGCACATTAATTCTGGTGACTGTATGTGACCACTGTGCACATGGCATAGTGCACCATTAATTCTGGGAGACTTTGCATTTTTTGTTCCCTCTCATTTCACTTCATCAGCACTGTGGAATTTTCTGGACACAAGACAGTAGCATTTTGGGGATGCAAATTAATTCTGGTGACTGTGTGTGACCACTACACACATGACTAAGTGCGCCATTAATTCTGGGAGACTTTGCATTTCTTGTTGTGCTCTCATTTTACTTCATCAGCACTGGGGAGTTTTCTGGACACAAGACAACAGCATTTTGGGGATGCACATTAATTCTGGTGACTGTGTATGTGAGGGGCTGCCAATATTGTCACTTCACCTTACTTGGCGTTAAGGTGGAATGACAATGTGAAGTAATAATTACAAGGCAAAGTGAGCTTTTTGTATTGACCACTCTGCATAGCAGTGACAACATGAAGTGACCAATTTGCAGGAACTTTGCCAGCAAAATTTAAATTTGCTGCATCTCTAGTAAACAAGGAAAAGGTGAAGAAATCTGATCTGAGGAAGAATTTGACTCAGAGTTGCACTGTCCACACTGACATCATGTGTGGCAGTCTCAAATGGCTCTGATAATGTGACCAAAGATTCCAGTACAGTCTAGCTGCTAGAAATTAACATGATGTCCACTTTACCTATTTGATTCTGTATAGTTTAGTCAAGTACACCTTTTTTCTGTTCAAAAAGCCTTTCCAGCATGTAAAATGTTGAATTCCAATGGGTTGGAACTTCCTGCTTTAGTGTATACAAGGGTAAGTTGTTTGACCTTTAAAGCCCCTTCAAGATTTTTTGTGCTTTCTCAGAGTGGCTGAAATGCCCACATGTTTTCCTAGCAAGACCTAATGGGTTTTCAGCATTTCTGTTTCCATTTTAGAAACTATGGATGAGAAGATTTAAACAATGTGCAAAAGAAAGGATGTGATGGTAGTTGCCATCTCTAACAGCCCTGGCTATGTTGGCACCATCATCTGATACTATGAACCCTGGAGACAAAGAATAGAGAGTTAGCCATTTCAGGAATTGATTTTGCAGCTCCTGCAAAATATTCACAGCAGTGTGGTTTCCTCAAAAGTGGTGACACATAATACAGCAGGTTCCTAATACTTACCATAGAGTGGGGATTGTTACTCTCTGTCTGAAAACTTACCCAATGAGTTGCAACACTGATGAAGTCAATTGTTTGGCTGCCTGTACATATGGTATATTGGTGGTAATGTGAACCTGCTTCACCTAAGAGAATTTCAACTGTTTAGTGACCACACAGTCATACAACTGGGAAACAGCCTTTTTTGAAAAATATGTTCAACAAGGAATGGCGTACAATAGTTCAATACTCTTTATGAACTCAAAGAAACATTTCGGGACAACAAAAGCAAAAGGGAGTTGACAATCATCCAACAGCTCAGCAATGGTTCTATTTAACAGCTGGCATGTTGGATGCTTGTGGGTAAATGTTGATGTTCTCACACTTCTTTTAATGTTAGTTGACAAGAATGAAGCAATACTGTTAAATTTGGGGGGATTGTACTTGGTATGCCTTTTTCACATGGTGTACTAGTACTGTGGGATTTTGTAGCACTCAATGGTGTCAGAATAAAACAATCTATGTTTGTTTCGGAAGATGACAAGGACATGTCAAGTGATTCAATGTCAGTTTATGCTTCTAATTCATTGTCACAATGGTCACCACCACCACAACCTCCACTACCTTATATACCAATCACACTGTGCCTTGTCCTGCCCTGCTCAATTGGGTGTTTTGCCTTTGCATGCCATATCATTACTGATGTTTCAAAATGTCCCACTTTAGCACCATGACTGACATTCTTTTTGCACACACTGCATACAGCTTGAGAGTTGTCTGCAGGGTCAATATAAAATAAATTCCACACTGAAGTGTTATCCTTTGTACTTTGTACTACGGCACCTGGTACTATTTTTTGTACAGTCAAGGGACCTGTAGGAAATGCTACGCTGCCATTTCCTTGCTTACATGACTCATTCATGCTCATCTTGTTATTTTTACATTTAGCGTATGATTTTTTTCTCTGCACTTGTGTCTCATGCCCAACAGCAGCATCCACTCCTACCCCCTCATCAAAACTAGTAAAGATCTTATTGCTACAAGATTCAGAAGAAGTTGAAGTGCCATAATCAATGTGTGGGACATAGCCTGGGCTAGCCCATTCACAGTCCCCACTATCACCACCATGTTTATCAGCATTCACTGCCTCAGCATCTGAACATATATTTGAGGAGGATTCCTCCTTGTTCTTGCATACTGCATCAGCAACTAGAAGTATCCTGGCAAATGTGGCAAAATGTTCAGTACCTCTATGAGTTACTCCTGTCAGTTATTTCTAAAACTCTACTATCATTTTATTGCTAACGTGCTTTTTTTGGTTCCAGAGGATGGTTAGTGCCAGTCCTGGTAATGTTAATTATTGTCACTATTTTCTTCATTAATGCTAGGAATCATATTGTCCACATCCTTTTCATTTGCATGTGCAGCGGCACTGTGCTTCCTTTTAGCAGAATTAGGCTGGGAAATATAAGACATAGTAGACACAGCCTTGGCTTTCACTATGCTGCAGAGAGATGTAGCACACAGTGTATCTATGACAGAGCTTGGGCACCTACCAAACACTGTGTAATACTGTAATAGAGCCTAAATAGCTTTAGACAAAGACACAGAGTAGCTGTATGTCACAGACAGTGCTATAGATACCTAACAAATAGTGTGTAATACAGCCAAAATGACTTTATGCAGAGACGCAGAGTAGCTATATGTCCACACAGGGCTTGGGGCACCTAACAGACACTGTGTAGCACAACCTATATGGCTTTATCCAGAGACAAAGAATAGCTACATGTCACAGACAGGGCATGGGGCACCTAATAGACACTGTAATACAGTCTAAATGTTTTTCTATACTGTAGAGACACACAGAGTAGCTATGTTACAGGCAGGGCACAGGGCACCTAACAGGCAGTCTGTCATACAGTCAAAATGGGTTAATGCAGATACACAGAGTAGTTATATGTGACAAGCAGGGCTCAATGCACCTAACAAACAGTGTGTAATACAGCCTAAATAGCTTAATTCAGAGACACAGAGTAGCTATATGCCACAGACAGGGCATGGGGCACCTAGCAGACCCTGTGCAATACAGCCTAAATGGTTTTCACTATACTGCAGAGACACACAGATTACCTGGATGTCACACATTGCTCAGGGCACCTAACAGACAGTGTGTAATACAGCCAAACTGGCTTTATGCAGACACATATAGTACCTATAGTATATTCAGTTCAATTCAATTCAGTTTTTATTTTACCAGGAAATACATCATTGAGAGAACTCATTTACAAGGTGGTCCTGGATGGACTGGTACAAAGATCAGGATAACAATCAAAACAAGTACATAGTAAATAACAATACACCAGACAGTACAAGATATAAGGCAATACACAAAAACAATAAGTACACAGTCTTTACATGCAATAGATCCTGCCAGAAGTAGTCTAAATCAAGTAAAATGGCAAGCAATGGTTCAGAATATAGTAGGGAGGTAAAGAGAAGCAGGATCTGGAGGGACTGCAGGATGGAGATGGTGGAGAGGAAGGAGGTAGGGTAGAATGGAATGGAGGAAAGGTAGGAGGTAGGGTAAAATGATAAGAGAGTAGGTAAAAAAAAGAGGAAGCACAGAGGTAGAAGAATAAAATGTGATCAAGTGCTAGAAGTAGGAGGTAAATGTGTAGAATTCTAGGAAACTGAGAAAAGTTATACATAGAAGTGACAATTGTCCATTACATAACATCTGAGAAGAGCCTTAAAATGGGGTCTCCCAACCCAGTGGGACAATTTTAAGGAATGTTGGAAAGTGTTCCATAAAGTTGGTATGGTATGACTCAAAGACGATGACCCAAAATGAGTTCTTATCCTGGGAACATCGAGTGTGATGCAAGCATATTTTCCAAGGGGGTAGGCACAGGGGGTACATTTGAAGACAGCAGAGTTATAGGAAGGGAGTTTGTTGGAGATGGCTCTATATGCACCGAACAAGGTGTTCCGCATCCTCCGAGTGTCAAGAGAGGTCCAGCCTAAAAGAGAAAAAAGGGAGCAGTGGTGAGTATTATAAGGGGCATTAGAAGTTAATCTAAGGACTCTTAGGATACAATGTATCCAGTTTTGCAAGTGCAAATGTGGGGCTATGGCTGCAAAGGAAGTCTGCATAATCAAGCAGAGGGAGAAATGTCATCTGAACCAACCTCAGTTTTGCATCCTGTGTTAACAAATGCTTAATGCAGAAGAGTAAGCCTAATCTCTGCCATAGTTTTTTTATTTGCAAGTTCATCGATGTGTATCAAATAGGAAAGCTTGAGGTCAATCCAGACTCCTAAGTATTTCAATTTGTCCACATATTCCAAGGGTTCTCCTAAGACTGTCTTTTTTTTTTAACATTTTCTAAATTATTTTATTTGCATAGTCATTTGTTCAAATACATTTTAAATGGCAAAATTATATACATGGAGTAGTCATTGATTTTATAGGTAATAAGGCTTTTTTCCTCCTGGTAATATGATCCGGCACCTAATCATGCATCACTAGCCTTTTTTTTTTTAAACAATCTTTATTGTCCTTTTATTCCTAAGACTGTCTTAATCTGCGGGAAGCTGATAGGAGGGAGGGTGGGTACTAATAGCATTGGTAGGGAACAGTATTCCCAGTCAGAGGTCAGCACAGATAACAAAAGGACAAAAAATCTTAGAGACAGTCCTTTTTATTTAGGCAATCAGTGAATAAAACTTTTCCCATAAAAAACAGGGTTTTTACAGCTCACCACATTTGCAGCTCAGATGAATAGTAGGCAGACAGACCTTTTAGCAATAGAATGGTAGTCCCAAGTTGATTCAGCGCTGTCCCCATCCCGTGGTGCAGTAATATTGACAAAATAAACCAAGTAGTCAGACCGACTAAAATCTCCACAAAATTGTAGACTAAATGCACTCACTATTGGGACAATAGAACGGACACTGTACACAATTTAACAGCCATAGCACACTGATTACTAAATGCTGAAAAAGCTGAAAAGAACTAAAAAATGCCATAAGATGCCAATTAAAACTAACCGTCGCTTGGTCAAACCTACAAACTGCAAAAATGCTGGTCATGCTGTGCTTACGTATCGACCAATCGGGTCATCTTGAGGGTACTGTTTTTGTGTGCTGGGATAGAAGTATGACTTTTGTCTTCTTATCATTGAGCAAAAGCTTTAGATGAATCAGATTTTGTTGTAATAGATCAAATTTGCACTGCAGTTCCAGATATGCAGACTCAGGGAAGGCCGAGCAATATAAAGTACAGTGTCATCTGCAAAGAGATGAACACTTGCTGATCTAATGTTATGGTTACTATTGTTAATATAAATGGCAAAAAAAAGAGGTCGTAATATAGAGCGTTGAGGTACTCCTCTCAACACAGTTTTCAATGGGGAGAGATCACCCTGGGCTTTTTCCCGCTGTTGATGGCCTAGAAGATAACAGGAAAACCACTTCATAGCCTGAATATCTAGTCCAATGTTCTGTAACATACTCAGTAGAAAAGTGTGGTCCACAGTATCAAAGGCCTTACTTAGATAGTGGAACAGTGCACATATGTAATTCTTGGAGTGAAGGGCAGTTTGCCAGTCATTTGTGTCTTTGGCCAGAGCAGTTACAATACTATGCTTGGGCCTGAAGCCAGACTGTAATGGGTTGAGCATAGTTAAGGATTCCAGATATTCTCTCAGCTGAGAGTTAACAATTTTTTTGATCATGTTTGATATGCTAGGTAGCACCGAAATAGGTCTGTAGTTGTTAAAGTCTCTAGGGTTGCCACATTTGAAAAGTGGGATAATATGGGCTATTTTCCATATAGAGGGAAGAGCCCCTTGGGACAGAAACAAGTTGAAAAGATGGGTAATGGGAGGCGCCAGATGGTAGAAACCACGTTTTAAAAAATATGATTCAAGCTGATCAGCTCCTGAGCTTTTCTTAATGTTGAGGGTGAGTAGAAGACCTGTTTGAGGGTGATACAGGTAGATGAAAACTTAATTGGATGGGAGGAAAGATTACTAGGGGAGAATAATGGGCTATTAGTATCAGGTTGCTGAGAGAGCTTACTTAGGGAAGAAGTGTCGAAGGTGAGCCCAGCTGTAGCAAAATGATTGTCCAGCTGTTCCAGGATGCTGTGTTTGCTAGTGTAAGTGTCAGCTCCTATAGATACTTTAGAAGGTATGGCCAATGAGGAACTGTAACCTATAATATCCCGTAGTATCTGCCAGAATTTAGCCATGTTGTTTTTTTGAGGAGTCCAGTGTCACTTTAAAATATTTTGATTTTTCTTCCCGAATTAATTTTGTACAACTGTTCCTAGAGTAGCTGTTCTGAAGGCCGCCAAGTCAGATGGCAGTTTAGTTTTTCATGCCTTTTTCCATAGACAGTCTTTGTTTAGTAGGGCAGATTTCAAGGCACTGGTAAACCATGGGCAGGATTTTTTTCACAAGATAATTTTCACAAGAGGGGCATGTGAATTGATGACCTTTAATACACAGGTTTGAAACAGGTCATAGGCCTCGAAGACAGAAGGGGTGCGATAAAAGTTCTGCCGTCTAATCCTGCTTAGATCAGCTAGGAAATAAGACTGGTTGAAATTCTGGAGGCACCTTTTGGGTATAAAACTGGTGGAGGAGATGAGTTTGGGGATGAATCTTATGCACACAACTGCCCTGTGGTCGCTGATATCATTATGAAAAGTCCCAATATGGGAAATTTTATAGAGTTTGTTAACAAGGATAAGGTCTAGAAGAGTTCTATGAGATGGATTTTTGGAGTTTGGGTGGGTAACATCAGATATAAGCTGAGATAGTCCATCAACATCACATAAATATTTTAAAGGTTTAGAACAGAGGGCGAGCTAATCTTCACCCATGATAATAACTTCAGAGTTAGTGGTGTCTAATATTTTGCACAAATGGAATATTATCTCAGTGCCCCTTGACTGTGGTCTATTTCATCCTATGATGTGCAAGGATTCATTAGAAGGTAAGGAGATCTTCAAGGTAAGACATTCAAACTCCTTAGGCATCGATGTGGTGTCAACAACTGAGACCGTAAGTTTGTCTGACACAAAGATGACAACCTCACCCCCCCCCTCTCTACTGCCTATCTGCCCTGAACACATCATATGCAGAAATATTAATATCATGATCAAGGGTGGTGCCACAGAGCCAGGATTCAGAGATAACTATCACATCAGGCATGGAGTGCAAAGCTCAGGCTTGTATCAAGTCATGTTTTTAAAGAAGGCTGCAGACATTGATATGTAATAGCCTGATACCTTCAAGTTGGGCAAGGTCAAAAGGGGCTGCAATGGGTGAAGGAGGATGAGGATTAAGTTCAACGTTCCCAGAACAAAGCATCAGCAAAAGGAAAAGCTTCTTAAGACCATTTATGATAACTTTAATAAGTGATAGACGTCCCTTTAAGTAAGGTGCATGACTACCAGAAGTCGTGCTTGTACTAAGTATCAAGTGGGATAAAAATGATGCATAAAAGGCCACATGTGCAGGAACACTAAACGGTACTAGTTTACAGTATGCAGGTTTGGAATCATGAGACCATTCTGTAAGACCCAGGAAGTTACTGCCTGCTACATGAAATGACTGTGTCACACACATGGCTCAGGGCACCTAACAGATACTGTGTAATACAGCTGAAATGGCTTTATTCAGAGACACATAGTACCTTTATGTCACACACAGGGCTCAGGGCACCTAACAGACAGAGTGTGTGTGTGTGTGTGTGTATATATACAGCCTAAATGGCTTTCACTACACTGCACAGATACACAGAGTAGCTATGTTACAAATAGGGCTCGGGGCACCAACAACAGGTGGTGTGTAATACAGCCTAAATGATTTCTCTATAATGCAGAAAGACACAGAGTATATGACATACACAGGGCCCAGGGCATCTAACAACAGACAGCATGAATACAGTGTAATGACTTTCACTATACTGCAGACACAGAGTATATGTCACAGACAGGGCTCAGGGCACCTCAGACAGCATGTATGTATAGCCTAAATGGCTTTCACTATACTGCACAAACACACAAAATAGCTATGTCACAGAGTCGAGGCAACTAATAGATAGTGTCTACAGCCTAAAGTGGCTTTCACTATACTGTAACACAGAGTAGTGATCTGTCACAAAAGGGCTCGGGGCACCAAACAACATGCAGTGTATACAGCCTGAATGGTTTTCAGAGCTGGTGCCAGCAATGAGCACCCTCCCACTTCTTTCTCCTTCTCTCCTCCTCTCCTCAGTCACATGTGATCCCTGATTTCCCCTTTCAGTCCCCAAGTTCCCATGCTCCCCTCCTAGTCTCTTTCATTGGTGGATGTGCTTGGTGTTTTTTTTTGAAGTTTAACTTTGCCATGAATCATGATTGCAGGCTCAGCAGTGCACTGCTTCCTCTCTCTCTCCCCCTCCAAGCTATAGAAGTATTCTGCATGTTCACACAGTAGACAGAGAGCTCACACACCAGTGCTAACCAATCAGATTGTCAGGCTGGTGTATTGTGCTCTTATCTGCTGTGAGAACCCGACAGACTACCTGTACTGCCTGATTGTACATCGGAAGACTCATAGAACCCCACAGAGGCTGTCTGAAAAATTTCTTTTTTGTAATTACCCACCACCTGACCTGGTACCGGCAGCCACAGCACCCAAGCCATGACGTGCACTATTAGGTCAGGTAGGGTAGCAAATTACCCAAACTTCCCTATTCGACCAAAAACTGCTGATGGCAGACATACCCCCTCCAGCTACCCAATGGGCAACCCATCCCTAGTTATAGGTTGTGTCCCATTTGAGGAGTCTAGCTTTGGAAGGACATAAGACGGTGATAGAGCCATAGGTGAGGGTAGGGAGAAAGATGCCCTGGCTAATGGAAATTCTGGCACCAGGTGTGAGGTCATAACTGGTTTTGAAAACCAGGCCAAGCTTGGTGTTGACAGCTTTGCAAGTATTGGAGATGCGCAGGGCAAAGTCTAAAGAGGGGTCAAGTGTTAAATCAAGGTATTTGAAGCTGTTTACATTTTAAAGGAGGGTGCTGTCAGCAATGGAGATAGACAGGCACCCTGCACACTTTTTTAGTCTGGGGGCAGAGTTAAATAACATTGAGTAAGTCTTGCTAGCATTAAGTATTAGCTTGTTTTGGGAGAGCCAAGAGTGAATCAGGTAGAAATCAGAGGAAAGGTTGGAGTTGATGTCAGTCAGGCATCTGGAGCTAGTATAGAGCAGAGGTCATCAGCACAGAGCAGATAGGAACAGGATACAGCATTTATGGAAAGATCATTTATAAAGATAGTGAAAAGGAGGGGGACCCAGGATAGATCCTTGTGGGACCCTATGCTAATGGTAGATCAGTCAGAGACAGCTGAGTTATACTTAACAAACTGTTGTCTATCAGAGAGGAAGCTGTCATACCAGGAAACCACGTCAGGGGAGATACCAAGGGATATCATTTTAGACTTAGTAGAGAGTGGTCAACTAAATCAAAGGCCTACTTAAGGTCAATGAATACAGCACCTGTGTATAGTCAGTTATCCATGGCCACCTTGATGTCATTGGTGAATTTGAGAAGAGCAGTGGCAGTACTATGACCTTTCCTAAAGTATCAGAGAGGAGATTGTTGTCAAGGAGATATTTAATGGTTTGGGTAGAAACTATTTTTTGTAGCAGTTTACTTAGGACTGAGAAGATAACTATAGGATGATAATTGGCAATGGATTTGGTTTCACGTCTCTTGGAAACAGAAACTATCTTAACAACCTTCCAGACATCAGGAACAATCCCAGAGTATAAGGATAGGTTGTAAATTCTTGCTAGAGAGGAGGCAAGGTGGCGGGAGGCACACTTTAGCAGCCTGGGCTCAAGGCCATCAGAGTCTATGCCACTACAGACAAAGATGGAGTTTAGAAGCTGTCACACCACCAGGGTAGTGACTATGCATACTAGAAATAGGGGGAGGTATTGGGAGGGCATTTAGGGATTAAAAAAGTAGATGTTGGGAGCAACTAGGCAGGACAGGTGCATTTGAAATTTAAACTTTATTGTTTTCCAAATACATAGTACAAAGTGAACATACAATGTCAAAGAGAAACATTTTCAGTCTTCCCACCTCCTCCCAGCCCTAAAGCCCCAACCCTCCTCGGCACCAGCAATCCCCACATTACCCCCGCGTACAAGACTTGGCCCAGGGAAGCTATCAGGAATGATGACCTTATAGAGAGTATAGGGTATGTAGTTTCTCCCATATTTTCTTATTTTATTTTGTTTATTGAAATGTTTCACCAGGAGGGCGCACTGAGCAACAAGTTGCTCATCTCACAGTGCAACCTGAGGGAGGGGTTACATAGGGTTGTGAAGGATGATCAGTAACAATAGTATGTAGGTAGTACGAACAATACAACATTGCAAGATTGTGCAACAGTTGGAACACAAGGTATTGTACAATAAACAGTAGTGGAACATTGCATAAATTACAATACATGTTCAAAATCATACAAAAAAACATATAAATGTACAAAACAGTAATAATGCGATAGAGTCATTTGTAGTGCATGAGTGCACCAGGAGCAGGCTCGAGGTAGTACGCAAGTGCTGTTGGAGTAAAAAGGATGGGGTTAGCTGTGCACACTGGTGAGATAGAAGGGCAGGTGGAGAAGAGAGGGGAGAGAGGCAAGAAGTGAATATGAGTAGAAGGGGTAGACATTTCCTGATTTCCCTTTCAGGATGTTGAGAACCTTGCTGGGGGGGGGGCGTAGGAAGGCAAAAACTGGGGATAGGTATTAAGGTGGGTTAAAGCAGGAACAGCTGAGGAAAGGTAATTGTGTAGGGCAGAGGTGAGGAGTAGTTGGAGGAGGAGTGTTATATTTAGGGAGGAATTCCAGATTTTGGGAAGCGATGGGTGAAGCCATTCTGACTGATGGCGTGGGTAGCGAGGACCGTCAAGATGCAGGCGTCATTTGATTTGAGAGAGTGGGTGGGGGGAGGTGGAGTGGAGAGAGAGGATAAGAGATAGGAGGGGAGCCCCATGAACCAGAATTTGGTGGTTAGTTTGGTACAGTGAGAGATGTGTTTGTGAGATAGTGGAAGGAAGGTTAGAAAGCGATAGAGTTCACAGTGGTGGGAGTTGGAAGGGGAGTCGATAGCAAAGTGGCAGAAGGAGTTAAAGAGAGTGTCCAACTTGGTCAAGGAAGATTTGGGAGCAGCACCATAGACTACATCACAGTAGTCAAAGATGGGGAGTATCATCTTTTGGACAATTTCGTGCCTCGCATTCAATAGGATGCAACTATGATTCCTGTACAGAGCACCAAGCTTGGGGTGCAGTTTCTTCAGGATAGCATCGATATGCACAGAGAAGTTGAGATGCTGGTACAGCCAAACTCCCAGATATCTAAATGAGGAGGTGTCCTCCAAGATGGTCCCATCAAGGGTGTGGAAGGCGGGTAGGGCCAGGAGCCTAAAGAGTGTCTCTGCCTGGTGCCAAAGGTAATTGAGACTGTCTTCTTGGCATTTAGAAAAAGCTGGTGAGAAGCAAACCAGAGCTGAACTTGGTTGAAGTCATGCTGTAAGCTGGTTTGCATAGCAGCAGGGATTTTGCCAGAACTGTACAAAACAGTATCGTCAGCATACATGTGGATAGAAGAGGATGAGCAGGCTGTGGGAAGATCATTAAGGAAAACAGAGAAGAGTAGGGGACCAGGCATTGAGCCCTGAGGAACACCAGTGTTGATGGGGAGTGGAGGGGAGATAGAATCCAGGACTTTCACTGACTGGGTCCTGCCAATGAAGTAGGATTTAAACCAGCTGGTGGCTGATGGAGCAAAGCCAGCAGAGAAGAGTGAATCAAGAAGCAGGGGATGGGAAACAGTGTCAAAAGCTTTGGCTAGGTTGACAAAGATGGCTGAGGTGATCAGGCCATCATCCAGCCCTGAAAGGATGGAGTCAGTAAGCCTGCGGAGGGAGGTGGTTGTTGAGTGGTTCTTCCAAAAACCAGATTGGAAGGAGGTGAAGAAGGAGGAATCAGAGAGGAAGGGTGATAGTTGAGAGAGAACTAAATGTTCTTGAAGTTTAGAAGGGTAGGAAGGAGGGAAATGGGGTGACAGTTGCCAGGAGTGGATGTGTCACCAACCTTGGGAAGATGAAGGACTACAGCATGTTTCCAGAATGAGGGTACAGAAATAAAGGACAGGTTAAGAATTAGAGAGATAGGATAAGCAATTGCAGGAGCAGAAAGGTAGAGAAGTTTAGGATCAAGCTCATCTGGTGAGGAGCCTTTAGAGGGGCTGAGGAGTAGGAGAGCATTAAGAGCTTTGTCAGAGGAGATAGTAGAAAAGGAAAATGGGGGAGGAGTAGGCACTGGCTGAGGCAAAGGGCTGAAGTTAGTATGTGGCAATGGGGAGAGGGAATTTAGAAGAAACGTGGTGCATGAGGTGTAGTAGGCATTCAATTCAATGGCCATAGAGCCAGGGTCGGAAACTAGGGAGTTATTTATTTTGAGAACTGGAGGGGGAGAGGGAGAGGGGGAGAGAATAGAGCATGAACTACCATCCAGAATTTAGATGGAGAGTTAGTGTTAGTCAGTAATGAGGAGATGAAATAATCAGACTTAACCAGTCTAGTAGCTTTAGTACATGAATTGCATAGCATTCTGTACTTGGCGTAGTCATTTGGATGTTTAGTAGATTTGTGTTTTCTCCAGGCCTGATCACGCTCCCTGAAGCAAGCCAGTATTTCAGGGATGATCCAGAGGAGGTGAAGCCCATGGACTCTGGTTCATCTGAAAGGAGCAAAAGCATTCCAGGTGGCAATGAATTTATCCTTAAAATAGTCAAGTGCCTGGTCAGTAGAAATGACAGTGGAGAGGGGGGCCCAGTCAGTGGAAGTGAGTGCAGAGCTGATTGGGGTAAGGTCTAAGGATTTAAAGGACTTAAGCTGTATGATTTTAGGGGGAGGTTTGGGACGATGAACCTTACATACAATGAAAATGGGGTTGTGGTCACTAAGGGCATCAGGGAGGAGACCGGATTTAATGAGGCGGTGCAGGTGGGTTGTGAGTGCCCAGTCAAGCAGGGTGTGGTTTTCTGTTTTGGGATTAGAGCGTGTGGGCTCAAGTATAAGCTGAGAGAGGTTTAAAGCAGTGACATCATTGCGTAGCTTGTTTAACTTAGGAGACAACCAATTTAGATTCACATCACCCATTATGAAAAGTTCTCCAGATTGCAAGAGGGAGGTGATATTGGCTAAGAGTTCAGTCATGACCGAGGGTTGAATGCTTGGGCAGCAATAGATGCCAGCCACAAAGATTGGGATTGAGAAAGGAAGGGCAATGCAGGTGACAAGGGCTTCATAGGTAGCTGGGATGAAGGTAGATAGGGTGGTAGTAAATTGCAGTGAGGAAAGGATATACATGGCCACTCCCCCACCACGACCCAATCGATCTTGTCTGGAGATGGAATACCCAGGGATAGGAATGGCACTGTCAGGGGGTGCTTTTTTGAGCCATGTCTCAGTAATAATTAGGATGTCAGGGGTGTGTGAAATCATAAGAGTTTGTAGGAGGTCGATTTTAGGTAGCAGGCTACAGATCTTCAAGTGGAGGATCTTCAACCCATTAGGGAGGGTTGTAGTGGAAACGGGGTTTGGAGACATGTTATTTGGGTAAGGAGCCAGGGTAGGAGAACAAATAGGGTCAGGGTTGGGGTGGATGTTCCCTGATGAAAGAAGGAGGAGGGCAAGGATGAAATAGTGAAGTTTAGGACTTTTGTAATTGGAGTAGGAAATATGTGAGAGAGGGGAAGAGGGAGGGAAGGGTGGAGAGAAGGAGACATGGAAACGAAGAAGGCAAAGTGACTAGGAAGGGAAAACAGAGATGCTGGATGGTAGTGGGGAAAGTAGGGTCTGCTTACAATGGGAGCTGTGGGGGTGATTGACAGAATGAAGGAGGTATCTGGAAGGGAAGGGGAAAAAGAAGTGGCAATAGATGTAGAGGGGGAGACTGGGATAAGGGTAAGAACCAGGAAGGGTGTGAAGAGGAGAGAGATCGAAACCAGTCTGGATAGGGTAGTAGAGGCTTTGTACAGGCTTACAAATTCAGATCACACCACTGAATGTTAGGATGTTGATAATTTGCTTTAGGTATGAATGACCCAGGACTAGAAGTGTTAGGGGAGAGCAGTGGGTAGAGGATTGCAACCTACATGTTTTTTGCCCTCTAGTGGCTTTACAGTATAATTTGCAAAAGGAAAAGTAGACAAATCACTGACAAGACAGTGCAGGTTACACAAATGCTGCTTTGCTCTGAACTGCTCACAGAAGTGTGCAGCATCTCTGGGCATGGTTGTGGATACTAGGTACAGAAGTTGAGAAGACTTTCCTGCATTCATTCTATAAAAGATATGGTCTCCTCATCTATCCAGTGACAAATAACTAGCTTCGTTACTGATAGGGCAATCAGAGCTATGACTACCTATGTTCTTTCACTTGAATACCCCCATAGTCACCCTGCAGGCATATTTCTGGAGTAAAATGATCCTCAAGTCATAGTAAGGGGTCAGCTTTCTCCTTAATGAGTTTCCATAAGGGGGATACTCTGACACAATCCCAAAAAAAAATGTGATGCAAACAGCCTTCATCCTTTTTGCACCTTATGCACTGGGAGGAAGCCACTTTAGCCATTTTATATAGTTTGTATGGTGTCATTTACAGTACATGTCATTCAGTATTTTGAGTTGTATGAGTTTCAACCTATCCTGAGTGACATGTGTGGCAGTTTTTCCAAATCTTCTGCCAGTAAAGGTCTGCCCTTAACAAAAGTGAGGACCAATAATTAGGCATCCTGTCTATCTTCCGATAAGCCTTTGCATATAGACTTGCATAAATTTTGGAGACAGCATGTGGGAGCAAAGCCAGTGATTTGAGAGACAGTATAAATTTGCCCATCTGGGAGAATTTGACAGGAGAATTAAAGCTCCAAGCTAACATGTGTCTAAGTTGGTAGATTTTGAAGATTATCTTATTATTAATAGAAAATTTGGACAGGATCTCTTTTGAGGTGAGCCAAGAGTTATCTTCTGCCATTAGGCTCTCTACTTCCACAGTAGCCTGTTGTGGGATCCAGGAGGGAGAGATTAATTTGCCCCCTATTTTAAAGTTGGCGTTTTTGGCCAGAGGTTGCTTGGGGTTATAGTTATGCTTATATTTCAAAAGAGAGCATAATTTTAAGTGGATTCTCACTGAAATCCCAACCAAAGACTGGCGTAGCCCTGATGGCAAGTCTCTAGGCTTCAGTTGTAGTAAGGCCACTGGGGAGATCCCATTAGTTGCTAGCATATCTTTTTCTATCCTAAGCCAGGTGGGCACATAAGAAAGTGCCTCTATTTCTTCCTTAGTTGTGAACTAGTGAAGATACTTACTGGCTTGACTGGCCCAGTAATATAATCTGAACTGAGGAAGTCTGAGGCCACCAAGGCACTTGGGGGCTGCTAGATTATGATATGCTCTCTTTGGTACTTTTCCCAACCATATGAAGTCAGATATACATGAATGTATCTTCTTGAACCAGGTTAATGATAGCCACAGGTTGAGAAGGGTAATTGGGTAAAAGAGCTGTGGCAGAACATTCATTTTTACTAAATGTATTCATCCCCATAGCGACAGAGGTAGCGATTTCCAACAAGACAAATCTTGTTGCACTATATACAAGATTGCATCTAAATTGAGTTTCTTCATTTGCAATTCACTTCTTGCCAGATGAATACCCAGATATTTTCAAGATTTAGGTGTTCACTTTAGGCCCAAATTTAGTATTTCACACTTGAGGGTTGTAGAAATCAAGGGGAAAACAGCTGTTTTGTCAAGATTTACTTTGTAGTTAGAGAGAGAGTTGTATTCTTGGATTACTTCCAATATTGCTGGGATAGAATCATGGGGTTGGGATAAATGTAAAATTATATCATCCGTCTTGGCGGATATTTTCACTTCTTGTGTCCCTAACATGATGCCTTGAATTGTTTGGCATTCCTTTAATTTAACTATTAGGGGTTCTAAGTAAAGGTTAAATAACAAAGGGGGTAAGGGACATCCTTGTCTGGTGCCCAAATGCAATGAGAAAATAGAAGAGAATACCCTGTTGCAATATATATGGGCACTAGGATTGGCATAGAGTGATTGAATCCAGTGAATAAATTGAGGGGGTCAGGATCCAAAGCGGTGTAAAGACCTAAGCATGAATTGCCAGTCAACCCAGTTGAAAGTTTTCTCTGCGTCCAGGGATACCAGCACCGAGGAGGGTGTTGCATCCCTGGGCACAGAGAAAATGTGAGCCAACTTACAGAGATGATCCACAGACTTTCATAAGTCTGACCTGTTCTGAACCAATCAGTGATGGTAAGACTCTACTAAGTCTATCCACTAAAAGTTTGGCCAGAATTTTGATGTCATAATTAAGGAGTACAATTAGCCTGTAACTGGTGACATTTTCGGGCTCCCTCCCAGGCTTCTGTAACACTATTATTAATGCTTCCAGTAGTCGATGCTCTATGGAGTCCAATGTCAGAATATGTTGAAATAAATTATAGAGCCAGGGGACTAGCTTAGGTGTAAAAGCTTTATAAAAATTAGGGGAGAACCTGTCTGGCCCAGGGACTTTGTCTAGTGGTAAGTTTTGGATTGCATTTATAATGTCAGTTTCTTTAAATGGGGCCAGCAGTGAGTTTGTCTGCAATTCTGAGAAAGAGTGGGGAGGGGAATCTTAGCGAGGAAATCATCAACTCTTTGCTGTGGGAGAATGTTAGGCATTTGACTGTAAAGGCCGTGGTAGTAGTTCTCAAGTTCCCAGGTAATTGCCTTAGGGTCTGTCTCAAAGGACCCTTCCTCAGCTGAGCAAATTGCAGTAATAATTCTCGATGCCTTTTGTTTCCTGACCTGAAGGGCAAGTAGTCTGCCTGCTTTTTCACCATGATCAATATAAGTAGCCCTCATTTTCAAAATGGCTAGTTCTGCTTTGTCTTGGAGGAGCTCACTATATTGATCTCTGAGTTTAATGAGATTCTGTCGAATCTGGTCCCCTGATCACTCAAAAGTTGTGATTCTATATTTATAATTTGGGAGAGAAGGGAGAGCACCTGTCTGTCTCTATCCTTCTTTCTAGTGGCAGCTATTTTAATTAATTCACCCCTAATATAGCACTTTAATGCCCCCCATGCCATATTCGGTTTTCCAGTTGTTCCCAGATTATCTTGCATGAATTGATCTAGGCAAGTAGTAATATGTTTAATCATCTTTTCATCCTTTAATATTTGGTTATTTATTTTCCAGGTCATTTCTTTAGGGTGGGAGGGGGAAAACAATATCTTGCAGGTTACTGTGGCATGGTCAGAAGTGATCCTGAGCTCCATTCCACTGTCCAGGACCCCCACACACAGTGATTGGCTAACTAGGATGTAATCTATATGGGATGAAGATCCGTGGACAATGAAGTGGAACATGTATTCCCTGGCAGTGGGGTGTAACACCCTCCAGGGGTCACATAGGCCCAGATAGTCTATTAATTCTCATAGAGCTCTCTGGGCTGGGGATAGACTCACCCAGCATCTATCCAATTTGTTCATGTCTGGGTCATATGGAAGGTTCCAGTCATCTCCTAATAAAATCAGAAGGGAGAGAAGTGGAGATAGTACTGTGATTAATTCCGTAAAGAAAGAGAGAGAGAGAGAGAGAGAGTCAGTGTTGGGGCCATATATGCTACCCAGGATCACCTCTGATCTATTGATGGTCCTTCTGATGAATATGTATCTACCATGTTGATCTCTGATACACTGACTACTGACAAAAGGAATTTTGCATGAGATCAGCACTGCCACCCCCCTGCTCTGCATGCTGTCCCCTGCTGCATAAACCTACCCCACATACTGTCTCCTAAATTGATTAGCTTCACTTTCCAACAGTTGGGTCTCTTGAAGTAAAGCAATGTTTCCCTTAATACTGTGCAAGTGTTTGAGGATCTTATATCTTTTAGTTTTGTTTATTACCTCTCGGACATTCCAATAAACTATGTTAACTGGATTAGCCATTTTTGACAGTTAACCAAGTAATTGATTCCTGATTGTATTTAACCAGAACAACAGAATCACTTCCCTGCATGCTAGCTGGTGCCATCCAGGACAGGTGAATTTGAAAAGGCTGGAGAAGTGGTGGTTGAAGGCACTGGCAGTAATGACAGGGTTATTACAGTGAATGCATTCAAGCACCGTATCATTAATAGATTAGGTGTGTTCACCCCCCTTGATACCTTTAATGTGGTTCCAATTATTTTTAGAGACTCCAGCAGCACTGTGCAGCAGGATTTTGCAGTAAGAGTTCTTTGCTTGTCATATGACCTATTTACATTTATTTCTCTTGGTCCTGTAACCCAAGAGATCAGTCCGATGATCAAAGGCTTTAAATCTGGACCAGCTCTTATCCTTTGCCTTTGGTAAGGTAAGGAGGCCTTTGTGGAGCCACCTGGTGGGAGAGCCTCTTATTCTGTGTTTCACGATAGAGGTGTGAAGGTGTTGGAGATCACAGAAGTGGGAGATCAAATAGTTAAGGACCTCATGCATTTTTGGTGTCATAGAGTGACCTCCAATCAATCTTTGATCAATCTGTGATAAGTCTGTAAGGAAGGCAGTGGAGTCAATCTTAGAGAAGTCACATAGTGAGATTATCTTAGGAGTACATGATGGAGCATGAGCCTGCCAGATGCAGTAGATGGGGAGTGGTCACTGATAGCATCTGATAGGACAGCAGCCCTTGTGATCCTGTCAATTCTGTTTGTCTGGATCCAATCAGTTATTGTGTGATGACTCCCTGAAACAGTAGAACGTCTGGTAGGACCAGACATAAAATGAGTCAGATGGTATTTTTTGCACCAACAAGTCAAGGGATTTAAAGGATTTACCACCCAGCTGAGATTGAAATCAAGAAGTAGAATAATTTATTTTCCCTGCAGAGGAGGTTGAGTATGATAGGAGTTCATTTAGACTGGCAACACCTCCCTTGGGAGGATTATGGGAACAGGTGACAGAAGAAGGATTGTGTGCAGAGCCTGACAGTGGGATAGTTTTGGAGTTTGAAAAAAAGAATGATTTAGGTGTTCTCTGAAACAGCTAGCCATACAACCACTCTTTTTGGAGGAGGGATGGTTACACCTTACCAGGCTGTAGTTGGATATGGAGTAAGCTGAGTCAGGTGTGGAGGGTTTGAGTCAGGTTTCAGAAATACAGTACATAAAACATTAGGATTGTATTGGGATACCCAGGCTTCTTACTCAGGAAGCTTACATGGCAAGCTGCAGATATTTAGGTAAGTGATTTTAAATCCCTTGGAATCAGATGAGTGAGGGGTGGAACAACTGAGAGAGAGGCAAGGGAAACAGAGTTTAATTCAATATCTCCAGATAGTTACAAAGCAAGGATACCATAGGCTACACTTGTTAAAGGCAATGGAGCAACCAAATAGAGAGTGAGATTGGTGCTTAAACACAAGCTTTGCAAATTGGCATAGGTAACCTTTACTTAATAATGGGGTCAGGTTGGGATAAGATACCTGAGTGACAAGGACATTGGAGAAAGTAAAATCACAGAGTTCTAACTTGGCACTCTCAGGTGGGTATGCGGGGGCAGGGAGACTGTCTTACACTAAACATATGGACATCAGAACAGTACACAACAAAACAGCAAATGAGAGGGGGGCCATAATTGTAGGCTGGGGCAAGTCAAACATTGGGGTAAAGGAAGGTCGGGGGAGCGAGGAAAGCAAAAGGTAGGAGAGATAAGTAGAAACTAGCTAAGTAGGTGATGAGTAAAGGGACCCAGGAAGTAAAAATAGAAATTGTATTATGGGACAAAGTTTGTGCTAATGGTATAAGGGAAACAGTAAATATTAGGGCTGTGCACAGCCTGAATATTATTTCCACAATACCATGAATAATGCACTATTCGTTATTCGGATTCTGAATAACAAATAGTTCACTATTCGGCTGGTATTCGGTAAATACTGTTTAAAAAAAAAAGACAAGAACTAGCCCCTTCCTCCTCTGCCAGCCCACACAACAGCAGAAATCCCAGCCCTCCACCCTTTGTCAAAAGCATGGTCCCTCCTCCCTCCCCCTGCACCCACAAGTTTTTTTTGTTAATTGCCCCCAATAAAATAGTAATACAAACTGAGAGTATGGGGTGACCGCGGCTCTACCCGCCCACTTTCATGGTCGATCTGTAAACATCTGTGTTCTGTCTGTGCTAATTAAAAAAACATAATACATCATAACCCACCCCCCATATCCATAGCACCTATCCCTGGCACCCACCCAGTCCAGCATCCAGGCAGAAATCCAAAGCCAAGCTTAGAAGGTGCCTGGCACAACCTTCCCTCCTACATCGCTAGCTGCCTTCTCTTGCATGAAAGCGCTCGCACGCTTGCTATAGTAAAACCAGCTGATCATGTGAGTTTGACTTTGGATTTCTGCCTGGATGCTGGACTGGGTGGATGGGAGCCAGGGACAGATGCTATGAGTGTGTGTGTGTGTGTGTTGGGGAGGGGTGTCACGATGTATTAATTTTTATAATTAGTACAGACAGAGCACATAAGTTTATAGATCAGCCATGGAAGTGGGTGGGTAGAGCCGCAGTCACCCGATAGCCGCTACTTATATTACTATTTTATTGGAGACATTTATGGCAAAAAAACAACTTGTGGGTGCTGGGGGGGGGGAGGGAGTATGCTTTTTTGACAGAGGGTGGAAGGCTAGGGGTTTTGCTGTTTGCATGGGCTGGGAGAGGAGGGAGAGTTCTGGTTCTTATTATGTCACTGGCTGAATACCAACTACTGAATATTTGGCAACCGAATACTGAATATTCAGCCAAATATTCTAAAAAAGGTATTCACACAGCCCTAGTAAATATTGCACGAGGACGGCAGTGGGGATTGAGAGGCTTGGGTAGCAGACCAAGACAATATGCTACAGGCCTCAGATACAGCAAATAGCAAAAACAGGAAGAATAACCTATGTTGCATGAAGTGAGTTGTTAGTAGGCTCAGTAGTAAACAGGCAAAAAAGTTAGCATTCAATGGGAGAGACAAAAAAAGATAAACTCAAGAAGACTAAGACCAGAGGCTCTGGCTAGTAGTAACTCTCTGCCTGTCCTAGCAATCAGATACATCTGCAACAGACAGAGAAATAGGTAGAGCAACAGTTCTAGCTAAGACCAATGAGACAAGTAGTTCCAACTTCATTGGCAGGACACTTGCAAATAGGCAGTAACAGCATACCTAGGTATTATAAATGTAAAAAAGAGGCCAACCTTAGGATGACTTGCAACACTCATACAAAATGGGTTATTTGAGATCACATAGGCAGACCTGTCCTAGGAAAGGGTATAAGGCTCAGACCTGTGACTGGCTAAGCTCTAAACAACCTACACTAACATACAATGCAGCAACAGTGTTATTTTACAGGTATAAGACTATCAGATAAATATGAAAAGAGGCCTACCCTAGATAGGGTGATTCGCAAGATCAGTAAAATGTGTGAAATTCAAAAGTTCTGAGTACCCTAGTGAATGGTAGCAGCATTCATGCAGAATAGGTTATTTGGGATTGGACAGGAAGACTTGTCCAAGGAAAAGTATAAGGCTGGGACCTGTAAACTGGCTAAGCTGAAATCAACCTATGCTAACAAACAAGGCAGCAACAGTATTATTTTGCAGGTATAAGACTTTCCAATCCTAACATATCTTAGGATAAGGTGTTTGTATAAGAGCTGGTAAATGTGATGACTAACTTCATATTACAGTAACATAAAACAGCAGCAACGGCTTTAAATGAGTACTAAACAATACACATTACTCATTAAGGGTAAATGGCTAGAAACCCATTGCAAAAGTTGACACTCTCAATATGTTTGCCTCCTCTATTGTTTTGGTTTTGGCAACAGTACAGCGGTAACTTACACTTAGTGTCCAAACCTAAATGTTCTGCAGCACAGATGGTGATTAAGAAGAGGAAAGTACAGAGTAGCCAGCCAACCAGCAGACTACCAGCAGACTCTGGTCAACTCTAGGCAGACAATTGCTCTAATCCTTCATGTGTGGTCCTTGGTGTGAGGGCTGCAGAATGTGGGCCATTTGTAGGACTTCCTAAAATTACTTTGAATGCCACTATCCTGTTGGTATAGCTGTGTCCTGAATGGATAGAGGAGATTGGTAAGAATCGGTGCCCAAATTCAAACTGGGGGGAGTGTCCTTAATGTTGGTGTGGGTCTCTGGTGGCCATTGGTGGGGAGGACTGCTTCTAGCTGATCCTGCCCTCATGACCCCTTGCTGCTCCCTGTGGAACTCTACACAAAGAAACTGAGTCTGAATGCTGACTTCTGGAGCTCAAGTAGCAGCAGAAATAGTCCAAATTCTTCCCTGTCAATACAGCCACCTCCTGATTGGCGAAAGGCTGAGGACTAGGAATTAGTGTCCAAATTCAAACTGGGGAGACTGTCCTTAGTTTTGGCATGAGTCTCCGGTGGCCATCTGGGGGGCTGTTTCTAGCTGATCCTGCCCTCACAACCCCTTGCTGCTCCCTGTAGAACTCTGCACAAAGAAACTAGATGACATCATGCTGAGAAACCCAAAGTTTATTATGCAGAACACATCAAGGGGCTCTCTTTGCATGCTCTAATACGTGTTACTGCTGAAATTTCAAAGCAGATTACTTGGTTTGTTGTACAACACCATATGCAGTGCTATCTTCACTCTGGGAGAAATGACAATGCAATCAAGTGCTGGGCTTTTACTGGAATTCAAAATGTATAGCCTTCCTAAAGACTATTTAAATTTCTAAGAAATTAAATATTTGTCAGACTTTTTTTTTCCGATGACTGAGGTACCTGGGCTAAATTGAGTTAATAATTATTATTGTTTTTGAGTTTGATGAGAACCAGAGCTCTTTATCCAATGAGTACAGCATTGCAGAGCCAGGATTACAGGGTGGTGCTTACAACAGAACAGAAATTAGCAGCTGGAAATGTATGACAAGGGTAACTAATGTTTGGGATCAGGTTTGCCTCTCGTCATAGGAAAGAGGAGAAAATTACCTGCTACCAAAGTATTTTAAATTTCTTCATAAAATTTGAGACATGGCCATAGATTTTAAGGAACTAGAGTATAACATATGCAATTATGTCAAGTCAAAATTGCACTCTGGCACAATCTTACTCAATTACAATATAATTCATCAGTTTCTTTATTCTGCTTCCTCAAGTTCTAACTGCTATAGTACCTTCTGCTCTGCTCTCCATCTCCCAGTCTAACACTACAGAACATGTTCTGCTTTCCTTCAGATACCACTCCCCTCTTAATTTCTGCATCTCCCCCAACAGTGTGAATTGTACTGCCAGCCTACTAGATCTAATATGGAGTTAGATGCCCTCTAGGCTGCCAACAGGTTACTGCTGTACAAGTAAAAAGGCAGGTATCATCCGGACATGTTGCCACCAATTGTTCCATGTTATAGGCTCTCCCTTGTTTCAGGATGACTCCTTCAGTACCTATCATTCCATCAGGCAGTGCTCGCCTTTATAAAATGGATTGGAAAAATCTTGTGCTGTGATCAATTGAAATGATCACATGACTGTGTATTACTCCAGCAAAACAACACAGGTCATAAATGCTGGGTCTGAAATGGGAAATAGGGCCGGGGGGGACTGAGGTGGTGGGTTCAAGGTGGTGCCCTGGGGTGAAATGAGTGTAAGAAAATGGTTCTTCCTGCTTTGTGTGCATACCCAAGGGCTACATGGCTAGTGGGCAGTTAGCCGGTCCAGCCTCATCTACCTATCCTTCACTGTCAGTGCTATGTAATGCCAGATCAGTCAAGAACAAGACAGCTATTACTGCTGATCTTGTTTCAACATCTGATCTGGCTTGCATTACCGTGACTTGGCTGGACAAAAATGCTGGTCTGGTATTAGAATCGGCAGTTCCAGCTGGGTGCTCAGTAGTATACTGCCCAAGAAAGGATCGTAGGGGTGAGGGTGTGGCAATTCATTTTAAATCTGGTTTGAGTCTCACAGCTTTCCCAGTGGAAACAATGAGGTCTTTTCAGTGTGTGGCTGCACAGGGGGTTGCAGGTGTGAGCTGCACGATCCTTCTCATCTACCATCCTCCAGGAAGCAAGAAAGAATTCCTGCAGGAAGTCACAGACTAAGTCATCAAACTGGTGTTGGAGTTGTCCAGAAGTATTATCCTGGCAACTTCAATGCCTGGGTCGATGATGAACTCTCGCAATTTGGACAAGACTTCCTCCAGCTAATGTGTTCACTGGGCCTAACACAGGTTGTTACATCTGCAACCCATGTACATGGCTACTCTCTGGACCTTGTCTTCTCACTAGGACAGGAGATCATGGATCTCATGGTGGAACTGGTCATTTGTCAAACCACCATACTGTGAGGTTCTCATTTGATGCCCCCACAAAATACTCTTCCCTATTGAGATGGTCCAGTACAGCTCTTTAAGGGGTTTGATCCCACAGGGTCTAATGACAGTGCTGGACCTATCAGGTGTGATGGGTGTTTGAGACAATCAGGGAGAGCTGGTTGTGACTTTTAACAGGTTGTGATGGAAGCACTTGACTCAATTGCACCTGTCTGTGTTCAACCACTCACTTCACACCAGAGATCCCCTTGGTATGATGGGACTCCCAGGGAGTTAAAGATGAGGGGTCGAAGGTTGGAGCAATGCTGGTAGAGATCTCGAACTGTGGAGGATGAGCTTATATTAATGTCTTATTATAGAGACTATCAATCAGCAATTTCCAGTAAAAAGACAGAGTTCGTGACCAGGGAGACTGCTGCAGCAACTAACAGACCAACTCAACTCTTTCAGACTGTCAACAGACTTTGTATTCCTGCCTGCCTTCAGTCCAAGGGAGTCTTTTCACAAAAAAGGTGTGATGAGTTTGCTCTGTTCTTTGCTGATAAGGTCATCTTCATCAGGTTGGAGATCCAGTTGGTGCCCTCTAGTGGGGCATGCAGTGATGGGCCAGGGTCACAGGCCCTCGGTCTGTCTGGCTCAACTTCAACCAGGTGTCTATCATGGATGTTGTCAGGGTCATCCAGGAGTTGAGGCCAACCTGCTGTAGTTAAGATCTGGGCACAATGCACCAGCTATGTTGAGGTCATCAGCCCAGTCTATGCCAAGATAGTCCGGTGTTCTCTAGTGACAGGGGTCTTTCCTGGGCCCCTGAAGGAGGTGGTTGCCAGAACACTCCTAAAGAAACTACCACTGGACCGGGACTGCTTGGCTAACTGCAGACCAGTCTCTAACCTTCCCTTTGTGGGAAAGGTTATTGAGAAAGTGGTTGCCCTTCAACTGGAGACCCATTTGTCAGCTCACAACATCTACAGTCCTCTCCAGTCATGTTTCAGGAAGAGGCACACCACCGAGACTGCCCTGGTGTGGATCTCTGATAATCGCTTGGTTGCGAGGGATAGAGTAAGGCATTCCATCCTTATCCTCCTTGATCTCTCAGTGGTATTCAACACCGTGGACCATGGAGTGTTGTGGGAGCACCTGCAGATCTGTTGTGGACTGGCTGGTACAGTCAACTAATTTTAATCTTTCATTACCAGGAGGATGCAGCAGGTGGTGTTGGAGATTTTTTCCTTGGCATCTCTGTCCCTTCCATGTTGGGTTCCATAGGGTTCCATCCTTTCCCCCATGTTGTTCAAGGTGTATATGCTACCACTGGGGGACATTATCAGATGGAATGGGCTGAGTTTTCACTGCTATGCAGATGATACTCAGCTGTACCTGTCTTTTGCACTTGAGCAGAAGGAAGTGGTTTCATTGTTTAATCAGTGCCTCGCCCAGATCCAGGACTGGATGATGGCCAAATAGCTGAGGTTGAATCTGGACAAGACTGAGGTACTAGTGGTGGAACCTGGTTACCTGGGGGTGGGTGGGCAATCTAGTCGAGTCTCTGGACTTAGGCTTAGGGATTCCAAGTTGCTTTCTTTAGTTGGGGTGAGAAATCTTTTTGTGTTTTTATACTGCGGTCTGATGCTTAAGTCTCAGATGTCAGCTATGGTTTGGAGCCCGTTGTACCATCTGAGGAACATTGCCAGGATTAGACACTTCATACCCCCAGGCAATATGCCATCACTTGTTCATGCTTTTGTGACCTTGCAGATCGATTACTGCAATGCCCTCTACCTGGGGCTATCGGGTGTTGATCTTTGCCACTTGCAGCTAGTGCATAATGCCGTGGCCAGATTGTTTACCAGTCTGCCACGATCATGTAATATTATACCTGTGCTGCCCTCTCTGAACTGGCTGCCTGTTAGGTGGTGGATCACTTTCAAGATCGGTTTGCTGACCTATAAAGCACTACACAGTCAGGGACCTGACTACCTGTAAGACCTCCTTTGACCCTACCACCCTGCCCACTCCCTCTGCTCGGCTGACAAGTGTTTTTTTAGAGGTTTTGAGGATTCACCTTGCAATATCTGGTGCTTCTGCCTCTTCATATATGGCACCAATCCTCTAGAACTCTCTCTCTCTCTCATCCAATAAGAGAGATGACCACCGTAGAATCTTTCAAGAAAGAGCTAAACACATTTTTATTTTGCCAGGCCTTCTAACCTGACTAAAACTATTTTTAGTCCTTGCATTATTAGAAAATGATATTCTTGTTTTCAGTTGTTTTATTGTTGATATATTGTTTTAAACTGTCTCTGTCTTGCTTGTTAAGTGCCTTGATTCAAAAAGAGAAAGTGCGCCATGCTAAATAAAATTTGATTGACTGATTGATTAACATTGTGCATCTCAATACACACAAGGTTCTAAACCTGAAAATCAAGAATGCCATTTTATAATAACAATAAGGCCCTCCATAGTATGTGTAAATGTAGGATAACATAACTTCGCAGGTGTGTCAGGCACTTAACATTACCTTGGATCTCACTTTTCAAGCTATGCCATTATACCACAATCCTGCACACCATGTCATGTTTTACTGCTTAAATATCAAATGCAGGTAAATTGTTCCCCAAAGGACTACTCCATGATCGGTTAATGAGTCAAACTGATTCACACCCATCCTCAGCTTCAAAGCTAAACTGATCTAGGCTGGAAAATAAAAAAAGGCACACACAATTAGTAGAGGGAAATTACAAATACTTTAATGTGTATTTACCAACAGACAGCAAGCCCCACTATGTAGCACTGCAAGGCTTCATCAGGGGTCTAAATTCAATTCATGGGCCCCCTGATGAAGCCTCATGGCACTATGTAGGGGTGTTTGCTATCCACTCATGAACTTTCTGAATGCCTGTTTTATTTTTCAGAGTGTTTCAATTTATTACCAGTTAAAGGCAGTGCCTGAGGCTGCATTGTGTGTGTGGTTTTTGAGATAGCTGCCAAACTGATTCAGGATCAGTTCACTATCTGAGCTGAACTGATCCACAATCCATTTCCCCAACTGAATTGACCAAGGATCAATTTTCCAGAGGAAATGATTCATGCTCAGTATCCCAAGCAAACTAATTTACTATTGCATCAATATATGAGACAAACATACCTGGGGATCACATTTTGTCAGAGATGTGTCTCCACAAGCTTCCAGAAGAGCATTAAAACATAGAAACAGAATTTGACGGCAGATAAAGACTGTTTGGCCCACCTAGTTTGCCCATCTCCCTACCTGATGGATAAGCTGCAGATTCTAGTTAACCAGCAGCTTACTTCCTCCAACCCCCCCCCACTAGAATTGCTTTATGTGTGTCCCATGCATTCTTGAATTCCCCCACTGTTCTTGACTCCACAACCTCCTCAGGAAGGCTGTTCCATGCATCCACAACCCTCTTCATGAAAAATACTTCTAAGATTACCTCTGAGCCGCCCCCCCATCTTCAAATTGTACCCCTAGTTCTTGCACATCTGTTTTTCAAAAGATGCTACCCTCTTGGACTTAATTCCTTGAAGTACTTGAAAGTTTTTATCATGTCCCCCTCTCCTCCTTTCCTCGGGTATACATATTAAGCTGCTTAGTCTGTCTTCATATGTCTTCTGGTGCAGACCCTACACCATTTTGGTTGACTCCCTCCGAACAGCCTCTACGCTACCTCTTTGCAGAGATGGGGTCTCCAGAACTGCATGCAGTACTCCAGATGGGGTCTCACCAACTGTCTGTATAGCAGGATAACAACTTCCTGTTTTCTACTGTTGATGCCTCTCCCTATGCATCCCAGTATCCCCCCAGCCCTCCTTACAGCCTTCTCACATTGCTTGCCCACCTTAGAGCCATCTGATATAATTACTCCCAGGTCCCTTTCGATTTTTGTTGTAGTTAGTATCTCACCCCCCACTGTGTACTTTTCCCCTGAGTTTTTGTTTCCCAGGTGCATTACCTTGCACTTCTTTGCAATGAATCTGAGCTGCCATGCATTTGACCATTCCTCCAACCTTGCCAAGTCCCTTTTCATCCTTTCCACCTCACCTTGTGTATCAACCCTGTTGCAGATCTTTGTGTCGTCTGCAAAGAGACTTTCCAGGTGCTCTCCAATTTCACTTATAAAGACATTAAAGAGGACTGGTCCAAGTACTGAACCCTGTGGTACCTCACTAGTTACCCTCCTTTCTTCACTGTGAACTCCATTTACTATTACTCTTTGTGTCCTGTTGTCCAGCCATTTTTTTATCCAGGCTACCACCTTGGGACCCACTCCAAGGCTGGCTAACTTGTATATGTGTGGGAATGCGGCAAATAAAAGCAGCATAGTAGTTAGTGCACATACTGTAGCAAGTCAGGAGTAAAGCTGAGAGAGGCTGGCCATTGACGGACCTGGTGTACCTCCGACTTGGAGCCCAATAATTGGATTTAGCTTTAAGTATTCATCTGGATCACTGTGAATACCAATGCAGTAATAGGCATGGGTTAAAGCAGATTAGTGAAAGGAGTTATTAATGCAAAATCACCTTTCGGCTAACAAACTGATAGTGTCACTGTTCATGAGATAGGGTCACAAAAAGCCCATGTTGAAAATTTGGATTAAAAATAACAACAAATGCCTGGGGCATTAGAGTTTCCAACCATAACGCCCCACCCTGTATAGGCTGACAGGCATCAGGGGTATGACTTGAGATTGTCGGCTGTAATGCTCATGCCATTCCACCCCCACCCTCACCCTGCAGCCAGTGACAGGCATCGAGGTGTGCCTTAGACTTTTTGGCCCCAAAGTTCACCCCATTCTCCTATACTGCACCCACCTCAGCATATTTCCTTATGGAACGGGGTGAGCATAAGGCCAGAAGACCCCAAGGCACAACACAGAATTTGTCTGTGTCTGCAGGGTAGGGTGAAGTGAAATGGTGTGAGTGTTATGGCAGATGACCCAAAGGCACATCCAATGCCTGTCAGTCTCTGCAGGGTGGGGTGGGGTGGGGTTGACATCAGTTCAATACTTCACTGTCATTTCTATTATGCATCTCTAGCTCCTGCACTACCAATGTGAATGTCAGCAAGACAACATTCGGCATTGACAAATGCTTGTTTTTCTTACCCCTATAAAAAGAAAACTGACCATCTATGTCTTTTGTGGCCTTTACTGTCCCCCCCACCCAAACCTCCCACTCAACACCCACCACCCTGCAACCCTCTCAAGCCCTTACTTACCCATCGGGGGTCCAACATCTTATCATCTCTGGACTGCAGACAGAGCTTCCCTCTTCAAAGCCGGACCGTGAACTAAAGAATCAGGTATGCGGTGCAATGTATTTCAATGGTGTTTTGAACAAGGGCACAACATGGCCATTTTTGCATATTTTTGACCCAAATTTTCAACATACCTTTTTTTAGGACCTTGCCTCATGAACAATTGCACTAATATTAGGCTATTTCGTCATATGATTTTGTGGTCCCTCTGCAAAATCATATTTCACGCAAGAGTTGAAACTTATCTCTACCCTTGTACATGAGGTGGGGTCATAAGAACGCTATGTTGAAAATTTAGTGTAAGATATTATAAAACAACAAAATTATGCGCCTACATTGAATTTTGGGAATGCAGGCTCATAACTTAATTTTCAATATGTTTACCCCTAACTCCTCGGCTACAGCCCTTTCAGCACTGCCAGAGTTTGTTTATATATGTTGTGAGTCCTGCTCATACACAGGTGGTGAAACATTATGCTTTTAGAGTCAGGACATTGTACAGTATGTTCAGTTTATACAACATTGGTTTACAAGTCAAAAATTTTAAATCTGCTGTTTGTACATTTAACTGTTTCTTTGAGTTCTTAGTTCAGCAGCTGACTTTATGTCATTACAGGCAAAGGAACATAGAAACATATATGGTGATGGCAGTTCTCTTGGTACTCGAGAATGCATTCCATCTGGCTCTGAGGCCTTGTTTGCCTTCAGGGCTGCTAGCCCTTTTCTGCTAACCCTTTTATGACTCTTACAGTAGTTAATTTCTGCAGTCTCATTTCGGGACCCCTCTATCAGCTGCCCATATACTGTTCTTTGGCTAGGACCTGCTGTTTCCCCCTAGTGAATACCAAGCCAAAGTAGTTGTTCAGCACAGCTGCTTTCTGCCCACTCTCCTTGATTATTGTGCCCCCCTTTAACCTGACAATTCCCCCTCTAGTCTCTTTCCACCTCTCATATTCTATCTAAAAATGTTTTTCCTTTCCCCTGGTCCCCTCTGCAATGTGTAGTTCTTTGACTGCCTTTGCAACCCTAACTGTCCTCTTGGCCTCTTTAATTTGTTCCTGATATTTGTCCCATTCTTCGTCTCCATGCTTTTCTTTGTACTTTATAAAGGCCTTCTTTTCGGCTTTCATTTCCTCCCTAACCTTTTCAGAGAACCAGATCAGTCTCCTGCATGTCTTCTTCTTGGCAACTCTTGTCATGCATGTTTTTGTTGCCTTAAGAATGGCCCATTTTATAACCCCACTCCACCTTTCCTCCACTCCCCTGATGCTGTCTACTCCAGTTATGCTACCCAGGACTAATTTCCCTTTTTAGTTGAAATCCACCCTTCTGAAGTCTACCAGTTCCACCTTAGACAAGGGCTTACAAGTGCCATGGGCTAAATCCAACCATATAGTATCATGGTTACTAGATCCCAGTGGTTTTCCCAACCTGTTCTTCACCTACTCTTTCTGAGTTTTTGAGTACCACATTGAGAATGGTGGGTTGTCTGTTGGGATCCCTGACCTGCTGCACCAGCATGCAATCCTGCAATGTATCAAGCATGCCCTGACTTCGCGTGCTTCTGGCTACTGGAATGTCCCTGTCAACTGTTCAGTCTAGTCAGGCTATTATGATGTTGTCAGCATTCTGAAAGCTGCTCTCTGGTTCTGAAAAAAAACTCCAGCTACAAACTTCATGTTTATGGAATATGCAACCTCTAAAATAAATAATTGTGACAAGTGCACCCAGTAAAATAAAAGATTGTTGCATATGCAAAAGCCTACATTTTTATGGCTGCAGGTCAGAGCTCTGCAGACATTTTGCTAGAACAGTAGAAATAAGGAGCTCACCCGATATCTAACTGACTTCATTTCATTGGAGTTTTATAGCAATCCCACCACTCAGCAGTCTGTTTACTGCACATTTTTTTTCTCTGTTAGTCAGTGTTTACCAGTGTGGAATGAGGTTCAGATTTCTCAGATCAACACAGAAACACAGCTTTAGGCAGTAATTGCTCTGAATCATTTTGGGGGTATGTAGGATACATAGTTTTATGAATAGTGCTAACTCCACTGATTTTCACAATATACAGGTAAGTGTTTTCTAAAAATGAGGGCTGTTTTATAAAGAAATCTGCTCTTAAAAAAGTGTAGAGTGAAACAGAATGTGCCCACTACAGAGCTGACTAGGTCCCTGGCAGCTGTAACCTGAGCTGTCTGTTGTCCTTGTCTGCACTTAACCCTTTACAGTTCTGGTCCCAGCTCTGCTACTGGCTTGTTGGAGCATTTTAGAATTGAAGACTATGAGAAATCCTTTGTTTGTCAGCTGCTACTGGTTTTTGTAGACCTCTTTTTAGTACACATTGATCTATCTTTGAAAAAAAAAACAGATACAAGTGCAATAGCCAGAGAAAGTTTTGCCTGACTTCTTAAAAGTGAGATTTCCCATCTGCCCCCTCCAACTTATTCTGCATCTTATGAACTGAGTATAATATTTGCTGATTATAGCACATCATAGATTATTATGAATTTATGCTTTAAAATTTCATTGAGCAATGCAGAATATTGTCTTCTCCATGTGGGACAGAGGGTTTCAGAGAGGTAAAATAAGTGACATACTTTGCAATGTGTGACAGTTGGGAGGTATCCTGAGCTGGGCTATTTGGGGTTAATAATCCCCCCAAATATTCAAAAATGAGTCATATGCATTTAATTAAAAGAGGGTCATTGGTGGTGCTGAAACACCATACAATTTAAAGTGTAAAAATGGTGAACCTGGAGTCAATGACTTGGGGGGTTAAGTTTGAATCCCAACACTACCGCTGGTTAACTGTGCAACTTTTAGCAAGGCACTGGACCTCCCAAGGCTTCCTGTGGATTCTGAAAACTTAGCTTCATGGCAAGCCATGCCTCACAATCTTCTGTTACTCATTGAAATGTGGGGACATTTAATTTCCAAAGTGTGAGAAAATGTGAGACACTGTCCCTCAACACATGGGACACTCGATTTAAATGGAGCTGCAAGCTCAGATGTGGGAGGTATGGAACAATCCTCAACTACAGAACCTGGAGAAAGAAAGGAGAGGAAATCAACATCAACACCAACTGGAGTTATCTGACTGTCCGCATGTTAACCCCTTGCAGTCCTGGTTCTGGTTCTGCTACAAAAATAATAATAACGAAGTAAAACTTTGACAGCCCACCCAAACTGCCCTAATCACCCTGATCCATTGAAGTTAGCTGACTGTCTACCAGTTAACCCTTTGCAGTCCTAATCCCAGCTCTGCCACTCAGCAATGCCACCTCTTCCTTTGCAAAGGAGCAGTTGGCTTGTCAGAGCAACTTCACAAGAAGCCTTAATAATTCAGGCATCCTTCCCCTTGCCAGACTCTGATGCCTACGAAACTTCTCACGTCCTGGACGAAATGTCTTTTTGCACTTGTAGTGCTAAATGATACTTTGGCTGAGATTTTAACATTTTCACCTACTGGGTTCATGAGGTGTGGCAATAAGAAGACTGTTGAAAATGTTGGGTTAAAATCTCAAAAAACCAAAAAGATATGAAGCAATGTTGAAATTCTTCAATGTTTTCTTATAAAGTACTACCAGTATTTTTCCAGGTTCAGACCCCATATTTTCAACACAGCCTTTTTAATCCCGCATCATGAACAAGGCAGGTGTAATTCTTCAAACCCCCTCCAAAACATTATGTTTTTGACTGCACACAGAGCAGCTCGAAAGTAATTTGATAAGTATGAAATAATTATGCAATGATGCAAAACCCAGGACCTCAAGGGCAACAGCAAAGCACCCTGCCTGGGGTGAATGCAGTACCACACTATTTTTATATGGACCACTTACATCACATAATAGCAGAAAAAAAATAATGAAGAAAAAAGATCTGAAACAGAATCCACAGTTTTTGAGTGCGTTATGAAGGAATGTTTATGTTTTGCTTTACAGTTAGTGAATATTGAGTAACTGGGTGTTGTGATGGAAGCAGAAACACATTCTCACCTCCCCATGTTCTGTGCTAGGACTGTTTTGATCTGGCTATATAGGTAGTTTCTTGTATCACACTAACACATCTGACAGTTTATGAGTAAACCTGTCAAATACCATTGAGTTCCACAGACATGCTGGACTCTGCACAGGGATGGTCTTATTAAAATATCTTCAAGTGTGTTTCATTTTAAGTATCTATTCATTATTATTAACTATTATATGTCAGCGAGGTCCAGTTGCTAACACTCTCACCAGGAGTCACTCTCATAGTAATCATGTGTCAAAGTCTCACACATAGAAGGTTTTTTTTAAAATACAGCCTTTGTTGTGAATTTGCGTTTGTGCATTGACTTACCCAGTTGAACTGTATGGTCACAGTTTACCCTGAATGCTCTCCACACTTCAATTTTTGTGACTATTTTTGAGTTTTTGCCAGCCTCCAATGAGCACCGCCCCTGCATCACAGTGCAAAAACCTTCTTTGCTTTTTTGGTGGAACATAACACTATTTATGTAAAAGTACTATGTTGTAGAACACACACACTGACAAAATCAAAACAAAAAATTTCAGTAGAATCAGTGTGTGACAGCATGATTTAAAAAAAGATCTCCACATTGACAATTGACTACTCTTTCAGACATGTGACAGGGTGAACAAGTTTTGTAAAAAAAAAAAAAAACAGCAGCAGTCCCTATTTCATTTTAATTTTTTGTGTATATTTGTGTTCGTGAAACAAGGTACTTTTACATATACAGCCCATATGGCTTTACAAGGAGAAGGGAGATTCATCGCCAGGAAATCTCATGCATACGAACATACAAAGGAGCCAGCAGAAGAAGGTCATTTGGTCTATCAAGTCTGCTTGTATTACAGGGTCCACAGCTTGAGCTAATGTCCCTGCCCTCCCTCCCCACTCTTCCCATCCTCCCTACCCATGATCCTTAGCTTCCACTAATGCTTATCCCAGCCTCTCTTAAAGCTGCCCACTGTCTTCAATGAGATGACCTCTTCCGACAGCACATTCCAAGTGTCCACCAACCTCTCTGTGAAGAAGTGCTTCCTGACCTCCCTCCTAAACCTTCCACCCTCCAGCTTAAGACTGTGCCCCCTTGTGATATGGGTGCCACTCAGCTTAAAGAGACTCTCCTTCTCTCTCTTCTTGGCTGATTTCACTTGTGTTTACCTGACAGTGATATGTGCAACCATGTTGAACAATCTAACATGTGAATGACACTTTTTGTTAGGTGGTGAAACCATGACTCAAGGTGCCATTTTTTTAATTTTTAAAAACTTCAGATGTTATCACTCAGCCTATTATGAGTGATCCAGCTGTCCTACAGGGAAAAAACTTTTTCACGCTCCAGTGAGAGTGCCATCTATGCAGAACAGCTGATTGCTTTCCCCAGTGTTTGTGTGCAGCCAAACATAGAAGAAATTCCCATTCTTGTCTCAATTACTTCTGTGTTTTGGCTGCACATTAACCCCTACAAAGAAACACAGATGTCTAAGGCCCATAGCTGCACATTAGTCTAGAACTGGGACTGGACTTCATAACAGATAGGAGAACTGACCTCAGGAGAGGTGTCCGTGTCTAAGCTCAGCCCTCTGATCAACCCTCAGAGTTATCCTCAGAAGGGCACCCAGCTAAGTCTTTCCAGGAGCAATTTTGTCAGGTGTCCACATTCCACTGACCTGTCTGCTCAATGGATTCAGCAAATTCCTTGTGGCAGTTCCTTGCATCCTCTGGCAGTTTAGAACAAAAACCACTTAGATAAGGTATTTACAGAAACAAAGGGAAAATACTAAATACACAAGCTTAGTACATTTTTGATCATGCATGCACCTGGTGTGTGCCTAGCATGCCATTAGAGAACTGGAAATCTCTATAAAGTTTATCTTTTTCTGTTTTTGAGGTATTCTAGCAACCTGTGTTGGTGATGCATTTGCATATTTTTCACATGAACCTGTCTTCTGGTCAAATTTCACACTCAGCTGTGTTGTTACCCTGTTGTTAATCATCTCCTCCTCCTCATCTGAGAAGAAATAGGTGACCCTGACACAGAGCTCATCCTTCTTGATGCTGATGGGGTCCCCCATGGGCAGCTTCATGGGGTTCCCCATGGACAGCTCACTATAATTTAGGTGGGTGATCTGATCTAGTTGATCTCCCATCAATGATGCGGCACAAGAGAGGTTAGAACAGGCAGCCAATCTAGAACCTTATTGTACAAAATGCTTCATGCCTGAAACACTGGAGTGTTGTGTTTGGTTTATCAACTGCTGCCAGAGCACTTACAACTTTCAAGAACTACAGTTCCTAGGATTATTATTATAAGGACCATGTGGGGAAGAGCAACTAGGTGACATTTTCAATGCATGCACAAAGCAGGGTGACCCTTGGAAACCTGGGCAGAGACTTTTGTGACACCCCTGCTTATAGAACTGTTACAGGCAGGCAATTAGGGTTCCTCAGAAGCAGTGAATGAGAACAGAGGGGCTGGTGGGGGTATCAGGACCATTTCTGGACAGTGTGATGTGATACATTTTAGGAATCCAACCACAGAGCTATTGTTCCAATACGTATATGTTTAGGTGCAACACCACCTGGTTATTGATGTTTTGCAGGGCTTGACCTCTGATGGTAAATTGTGCATACATCAGTGTGTGACTATTGTAATATTATATATGGGGAATTGAAGGAGACAGATTTGCAAATGTGTCAGAGAGAGTAGGTTTGTGTTGCTGCTGCTATAAAGCTGTGGATATCCCCATATACAATATATCAGTAGTCACACATCAATGCATGCATGATTTACTGTCAGAGGTCAAGCCCTGCAAAACATAGATAACCAGATGGTGTTGTACTTAAACCTATGCATAATGGACAAAACAGTTCTGCAATTGCACCCCTAAAATGTAACACATCACACTTCTACAACAAAATCAGCCAAAGTAGACTATATCAATTATAGCATTACATTTTTTGAAAGACTTCTGTAACAAAAGAAAAAAACAAAATTAAAATGTTGTTTCATGTTAATGCACAGCAGTTGTACTGGTTCTGACCAGAATTTGTTTATTTTAGAGGATGCATATCATTGGCTAAAATTGCTTACCATATTTTATTGTTTTGAAGCTAACCCTGAATTATTAAAGCTGCAGCAGAAATAAAGTTTGTTAATAGAAGCTGCCCCCAATGTGTAACCGTGGCTAATAAAGGATGACTTCAAAATAGTGAAGTATACAATGGGGTCCAAAAAGGCCATACTCTGATTCGTAACTTGGCACCTCTTGTCCGTTGTAAATCCTCCACAGTACCAATGGGAAGAGGTGCCAGCTAACCTCATGTAGTGCCCAGTGAGTATCACTCCGACCCCTCCCACATCAAAAGTACTCGCCGCTTTCTTCGATCTCACCCCCAAAAATAAACTTGTGCAGCACTACCTTGTTCAATCCCTACTAAACAACCACCAGAAGAACACTAACACAAATAACGAAAAACACCTGCACACTGCTAAAACCCACATTGAGGGCAAACAAAACACTGCCGAACTGTACGTGTGTGTGTCGGTATCTATATGTGTGTGGGTGTGTGTCTCTGTATTTTCACCTAGTAATGGTACTATTTTATATACAGAGGAAGGATATACTACAGAAAATTATTTAAAAAATTAATTTTCTTTTGGGGGGAAAAATACATTAATGTGGAAAAAAAATCAGTAATTATTAGCCACCGTATGATAGCAATTTACCACAACCCGGGTGTGGGTCACGTTACAATTTACAATGCCTGGTGTGTTTTGGTCACTTGGTCTATCGGCCTCATGACCAAACAACACACTAGGCATTGTAAATCATAACGTAACCCACACTCTGGTTGTGGTAAATTGCTTAAGTAATTATCTGTTTAGTACAGCTCCCTGGTAAACTCTGACTGGAGAGAAACACAGGTGCCTGTACATAATAGAATGATACACACACACACAGCTGACTCTGATGCTGAAGCAATGCTGACAATGCTTTCCAGTTGGCTTTTATGTACATGTGGATTTGACATGAAACACGGTGAATGGGTGGGCAGGATGTAAAGAGACACACTAACAGAGGGAAAAATACTGTGAGTGTGAGAAATTGATTGATTCCTGATTGCATGAGGAGACATGCTGATTGCACAGTCATTTCTGAGCAAGGTATTCTGACTACAGTATTTTAAAAAACGTTGACATGAAATGCTATGAGATGGCACTGGCAGGCAGGATGTAGAGAGATTCTGTGGGAGGGAGCAACACTGTGAGTAGCCTTGAGAAAGAACGAGTCGTTGACTGAGCCAGAGGTATTCAGTCGAAGTGATAGGGAAATCTGCCTCATGTTTCCTAACCCACCTCCTTAAAACAGCTAGGTAATATTACTTTCTGTTCTCTCAATGCAAGCAGTTTTGGATTACAGAGATTCTCCAGCCCCTCAGCTTATTAATGGAAGCTGCCCACGATTAGTAGTCACCCTTGTTTAGAAGCTGTGGCTCACAATATAAAAATGTAATAAAAGCCATGGGTTCTAAATGGTGAAATACATTCTGAAAAAATTCCAGCTGCATAATTTGTGTTTGTGACATATGCTATCTCTGAAATAAATAGTTGTAGCAAGTGCAACCTGTAAAATAAAGGATTGAGAAATTTGTAAAAATCTGCAATTTTTACTTTGGAGGTTGTAATAAAGGATTGTGATGTATATAAAACCTACAATTTTTATTTTAAAGGTTGCAATAAACGAGTATTACATATGCAAAAATCCACTTATTTTAGAGGTTGCAATAAAAGGTTGCAACATTTGCAAAAATCCACATTTTTTATTTTAGAGGTTGCAATGAAGGATTGTTACATATGAAAAAATCTACAATTTTCATTTAGAGGTGGGATATGATAGGTTAACATTGCTTATTTATTTGTGCATTTTGTTTACTCCACTAGTGTTGTATCAATAAAGGATGCATAACGGGCCAACTGAAAATATGCCATTTATTTCCAAGATTGAGGGGCAGGCTTATAACTGGCCAGTGGTGAAGCTACAAGTGAGTTATAGGAATTTTACCCTCTCACTAATGGAATTACACAGCATATTTTCAGGCAGGATGTTGAATGTTCCATTTATCCAACTTATACATAATGATTTGGTTATTTGGGGGTGGGAGTTAACAGTACTATACTTCTAGTTTAAAAGATGTGGATTGTATGCTATGTATGAACATACGAAAATGCCAGCAGATACAGGTCTCACGGTCTATCGAGTCTGCTCAATTGTGTAACTAGCCTCTCACCTTGCAGCTGTCCCATCAACCCCTCCCCTTTTCATAATTACCCCCTCTCACTCTGTCCCATCCCCTCTTTAAGCCATCCACCATGCTACAGGCTACTACCTATTCAGGCACAGTATTCCACTTGTCCACCACCCTCTCTGTGAAATACTGTCTTTTGACATCTGTCCTGAATCTTCCCCCCGTCCAATCTCAGCTGGTGCCCCTCATGATCCCCCCCCTTCTGATCTGGAAAATCCCTTCTGTACTAATCTTGTTTATCCCCTTTAGGTATTTAAAGGTTTTGATCATGTCCCTCCTATCCCTCCTGTCCACCAAGGAATACATGTTCAGCTTGCCCAACCTCTCCTCATAGGAGCATCCTTCTAATCCCTGGATCATCTTTGTCACCTTACACTGTACACCCTCCAACAATTTGGTGTCCTTCTTCAGGAATGGGTGCCAGAACTGCATACAGTATTCCAGGTGTGGCCTGACTAGCAACCTGTAGAGGGGCAGGATCACCTCCTTATTTCTAGAGGAGATTCCCCTCACTATGCACCCTAGCATCCTGTTGGCTTTTGTTGCCACCTTCCTGCACTGAGCCGAGTTGTTCATACTCCCCATTATGAGCACCCCTAGATCCTTCTCCTCCTCCTCAGTGCATTCCAGCTAGTTGATAGCTCATCCCCTGGTTCTTAGCCCTGAAGTTCAATACCTTGGACTTTTTAGCAGTAAACCCCAACTGCCATGCCTCCAACCACTCCGGTAGTTTGGTCAGGTCCTCCTGCAGCCCCCTAAAAGCCTTTGATGTCATCTACTACCGCTCCTATTTTTGTATCATCCATGAAGAGACTGATCTTACTCCAGACCTTGTGGGAGATATCAGCAATGAAAATCCCAAACAATGCCAGTCCCAACACTGATCCCTGTGGCACCACACTTGTCACATCCTTTGGTGATGAGAGTGCCCCCACCCCCACCACACTATGCTGCTGACCCTTCAGCCAATTGATCATCCAGTTCACCATCTTTGTTCACACCTCTGTATATTCTAGCTTCCCCCCAACTTCCCATGTGGCACAGAATCAAAGGCCATGCTGAAATCTCTTGTCGCCCAGTTGTAATACTCAATTAGGTTTGTCTGGCAGGATCTTCCTGAGATAAACTCATGCTGCTGACCATCCTGGAGACTATTGTTCTCCAAAAAGATCACCAGCCTCTCTTTTAGGATCATCTCCATCAGTTTTCCCACAATTGTTATGAGGCTCATTGTTTGGTAGTTACTTAGTTCATCCTTGGGTCCACTATTGTGAATGGGCACCACATGGACCATTCTCCAATCCAGTGGTATGCATCCTGTGTCCAAGGAGGTATTGAACAGGTCAGCCAACAGTCCTGCCAGGTTCTCAGCTAGTTCCTTAAGTACCCTAGGGTGAATGCCGTCTCGACTTGGTGCCCTAGCCCCCCTTAGTGCCCTTAATCCTTTCAGCACCCTATCCTCTGTGATCCATGAATCAGTCACCTCCTCCCACCTTGTCCAGCCCTCCTATCCCAGGTGGTGCCTGTCCACCTTTCTCCTTCATGAACACAGAGCAGAAGTAATCATTTAGTGCCTCTGCCTGGTCCTTCCCCTTCTCCACCCAGCCACTATCCTTCTTTATCCTCACTATCTGATCTTTGTTTTTCTGCCTTTCACTGATATATCTGAAGATGTCCTTCTCTCCATTCTGAATGCCCTCTGCAAATCTCAGCTCCCTGGAAGCTTTGGTCACTCTGACCAGCCTAGTAACCTCTCAGGACTTCTTTGTATACATTTCCCTGCTGTCCTCCCCTCCCAATTTCTTGATTCTCTGAAATGTGCTTGATTGTGGTGCTGCTGTTTATGTGAGACTGGTTTAAGATGCTAATTCAATGTAAAACTCCTTCACTAATCATCTCCCCTGTGAACTGTTCTTGCTTGCTTTAATTGGCATTTTATGTGGCTAGGTAGTTATTTTTTATTATAATTTGCTAAACTTAGAGGCTTAGGTTTGAGGTTGTTATTTTGTTTTACTCAAGCAGAGAGGTAAGGAAAAGATGTGCTGGGAGATGTGGTGAGCCAGCTTATCGTGTGTGCTGTAAATGAGAGAGGACCTTCAGAGAAAGTATGTTAACAAGTATGCTAAAAGAATAGCTGTTAAAAAAGAGATGTGGTTACAAAGTAAGTAATTTGGAGGCATTTTTGTTTCAGAAAAAATTGTTTTGCCTCCAAGTAGGAGTTTATGTTTTGACTGGCAGCTGGTCGACCAGTGGGCAGGTGGTCGGGTGGGGAGGGCTGATGGAACGGTATGCACTGAGCAGGCTTGAACAACTTAAAAAAGACTATAAATAAATGTTGATGCAGTGAGCGAGCATGTTGCATTTCAAGTCTGAATAAGAGTTAGTTCAGAGTTACAAGTGGGGTGAGATGAGTGAGTGGTGGGGGGAGAGAGATATTTGTGAGAGGTCTGTTCGTTGACAAAATTAAGTATAGGAGAAAGTGTAGGTGATGGAAATGTAAAGATGAATTTGTAGGGAAGAAAAAGCTCAACTTTTTTGGTAGTGCACTGTGCAAATGAGACATAAAAGTCAAATACAGAGAAATAAGATGAGCATTTTTCAGTTTTGTAACACTTCACAACTGCTCGTTACAAAGGAAATTCTCTTTTCTGAACATGTTTTTTTATTGATAGAGACAATAAGACACTGAACATTACTGTATATCAGTAATAGCCACTTTATGTTGACTCCTTGGCCCCCACATTCAGAGCAGCCAACAGTGCAGCACAGCCTGTTATGCTGTTCTTGTAATAGTGCAGGGCTGATTCTGAGTGATATTAAGCAGTTAGGGCTCTGTGACAGAATGTGCTAACTGACTGAATATTGGGCCATGTCAGTGTATTCCTAATTGGATCTAGACTGCAGTGACATGGACCAAGGCTACACATAGTCCACAGGAGATAGCACTGCCTGAAATGGGATGGCACCAGGGCTCTTGTGGGTCATATTCAGCCCAGGCATGCAAATGAGTGCATTCAGCATGTAAGGTGCTAAAGGGCTATCTATATGCCAATTATGGGTTCATTTGCATGGGCACAAAGAATCCGTAGTGCAGATGCAGAATGGCAGATAAAATCATGCCCTGGTAGTCTAGTAGTCCTCCAACCCCCAGTCACCCATCTTTCTGTTGATAGTTATATCCCTAGAAGTCTAGTGGTCGCCCCACCCCTCAATTTCCCATCCTTCAGTTTATAGCTACACAATTATAGCATTAAGTCATCCCACCACCTCCCCAATCAGCCATTCTTCACATGATTGCACTTTGTGACTGTCAGATGGTGGACAGCCAAGTAGGTGAATGAAGGGCTATGCCAGTGTCCATTCTGTTCTCATCATACAGTAAGTGGTGACAGGGGTGAGGGTGCATGGGTTGGGGGTCCTCAGTGGATGGGCAGATGGGGGGCACTTGACTAACAGGGATATAACTGTAAACTGAAGGATGGGTAATTGGGTGGTGGATGGCTCACTAGACTACCAGGGATCTATCCATAAACTGATAGATGGGTAATTGGGGTGTGGAGACCACTAGACCACAAGGGATATAGCCATAAACTGATGGATGGGTGATTGGGGAGGGGGACAACTAAACCACCAGAGATATAGGTATAAACTTAAGGATGCATGATCGAGGGGGGGAATGTTTGACACAGAGGCAGGTGGATGCAGTACTGCTGCCTTGCCTTCAGGGGGGACAGGAGCATGGCTGTAGCATTACATTAAGATGTGGTTTGCAATTAGATATGGTTTTCTGCAGTGTTAAACAGCTCCTCTCTGGCAGCTGTTTAGCATTGCCCCAAACCTTTGAATATATCACTGTACCAGAATGCATGAAGCATCCCCTCTTTTGCATAGGCACAGTGGTATGGTTAGCCAAGTTCAGGCAGGGCTCCAGGGGCCTCTGAATATGGCCCCACATACAGTGATGGCATAAACCCAGGTTATGGCACTAATCTATTTATACCTGTGCTAATCTTTGAACATAATGCTCTTTACATACATTACTCAATTGTATATTAAAAGTAAATATGGTGGTTGCTTTTCTCCCACTGCTTTAATCACAATGGGTGAACCTCAAGGTTCTGTTTTGGGTCCTCTTTTGTTTAATTTATTTTAAATACACTGCCCTTGGCTTGTTTTAAGTGTCAGATTATTATGTATGTAGATGACGTGGTGCTCCTCATTAGTGGATCTAGTTTTGATCACATACAAGCTGACCTGGCTAATGATTTCTTGAAAATTCAGACTTGGTTCTGTGACCATACAGTAGCCTGGTATTAAATGAGGAAAAAAAACTACGGTGTTTTATAATCATAGGAAAAAATAGGAATTATTGCCTGTTCTGTCGCTGCATTCTATTACAGGGGCAGAGACAGAACAGGTTAATTGCTTTAAATACCTGGGTTTAACTGTAGATTCAAAAATGAGCCATGAATAGAGAAGCAGTGAATTTAAGTTCTGCTGGTGAAGTGCCTGCAAAGTGGGCACTTTGCGTTGCCACTCTGCTACATGGAGTGGGCAATGCAAAATGCTAACTTCACCTTGTCATTACCACTTTGCATTAAGGTGGAATGCTAAGGCGAAGTAAGGCGAAGTCATTGTTTTAAATGGACTTTGCATTCCTCATTATGATTCTAAGTGATCCACTTCACGTTCCAGGTTTGGCAGCCCCCCACACATCACATAGCTTACAGTACTGTAAGTCACATGCAGTGTTGGGTAAGTTACTTTTTCTATTACTTTTGGAAACTTGTTCAAGAAAGCTCTGTGCAGTCACTAGCAAGGATGGAAAAGTACTGGAAAAAGTAATACACCTTACAGTTACAAATACTTACGACTTTTTATACAAAAGAAATACGTAAGTGTAACTGATTACATTTATTAAAAAGAAGCTAGTAACTAACCTATTACTTCAAAAAAATTTAATCTGTTATAGTTATTTATTATTTTGTATTGTTTTTGTATAAAAATAAATAAGTAACTATAATTGTAAGGTGTATTACTTTCTCTAGTACTTCTCCATCCTTGCTAGTGACTGCACAGGGCATCCTGGAACAAGTTTCCAAACATAATAGAAAGTAATAGAAAAAGTAACTTACCCAACACTGGTCACATCCTCTTTAGCCAGGGAGGAAGGAAGTGCCTAGCCAATGAGATAGTTTCACTTTCTCCTGTGCAGATGGAGAGAGAGGAGTGTGTTGTGAGACAGCCTGTGAGACTTGGAGATCATAGCGAGGAGGAGATTTCAACTTTGAATTAGACCCAGCAGCTTTTTTAAAAGATACATTTTGTTTGTCTTTTCTGTACTCTTTTTTACTTAATTTGTTCTTTCTGTAAATTTATTTTTTTCTTACCTGTATAAGTAGTTGTTTGTGCCTGTGTGACTGTGTGTGTGTGTGTGTGTGTGTGTGTGTGTGACAGTGTGAGTGTTTTCTGTCGAGTCAAGTAGTCATTGATTGGACTAGGGAGCACAGTAGGAAAGATGGACCAGAGTGAGGGAATGTCTGGGGTGTAGGCAGTTCTGGGAGAGCGTAGTAGGCATCGCACTGTGCATGTGTGGAGGACATGGACACTTGTTCCTGTTGGACTGATTCAAATTTTTAGTGGTCCCCCCCCCAGAAGCAGGACTAGCACCTCCTCCTGAGGCAGTTGAACCACCACCACCACATCCAGCACCAGCTCCAGCACCAGGTCCTCTAGAGGAGGATGTGCCTGTGCCCCCAGCCCCAGGTGTGGATCCCATTCCCATTGAGCACCGTGACCAGCCAGCTGCCAGTGCATCTGGCCCTTCCCTGCCTGTGCCTGGTCCTCCCTGCATCTTCATTGTTTGGGAGTTTTTTGACTGTGTCAGGGGGGACAGCAGCATGGTCAGGTGCCTCCTATGTCAGGTGGGGGTGCACTGTGGACACCGGGGGACTCATCTAGAGACTGGGAACCAGTGCACCCATATGCTGAACCACCACCTGTTGGAGTGGCAGACTGTCACAAAACAGGCCAGGCCTGCACCTGCTGGCCCTTCTATGGCAGAGGGTGCAGCTGTGTGTGGCAGTGGCCCTAAGAAGAGGAGGCGGGAAAGAGCATCACCTGCTGCTACACCAGCACCCCATCATCACCACCAGCAGCTGAGCCTGTAGAATGTGTGGACCCCAGAGAACTGCCTGTAACACAGGCTGACCTAGCAGTTCTCTGGAGTGCTGTCAAGGAGAACAATGAGAGTCTGAGTGCTTTCCAGCAGCTGTTGAATCGCATAGTGGGACATCAGTTAAAGATTATGTCCATGCTGGAACTGCTGCTGGACCACCAGGGGATCCCACATTAATTTTTTTCTTCTTATATCATGTGCTCCCCACACCTTCCCTGCTGTGTTATAAAATGTATTCCTCCACCATTCCTGACCCCTATATGTAATTATGCCCTTTTTTGCTTTTCTGTATGCGTGACACTTTGAATTCTGCCCCCCCTTCCTTCTGTTAGTGTGTGTGTGTGTGTGTGTGTGTGTGTGTGTGTGTGTGTGTGTGAATGTGTGTATGTGCATGCACTGTTTCAGTGCCTCATTAATGTTTACTTTCTGTCATGGAGGGTTTTTGGAAAAGCAGGACTGAGCAGTGCAAGTATACTGTGCTAAACTGCATGTGTGCAGTCAGTCTTCTTTCCTGTGAGTGTATGTACTGCAGACACCATCCAGCTTCTTGCAAACATATATATGCTGATTGCTGTCTGACTTATGGCTGTGTTTATGGTATAAAAGAATAAAGATAAGAATATGAAATTAATATTTTATTTGTTAGGAGTTCATAGCAACATAAAAGCGTACTTTTCAACAAACTGTATCCAACAGATATGAAGTATTGCTGATGCGCCCATAATATTTCACAGTGTACAGACATTATCAAGTCAGAAAATATATAAGTTCCAGTTCACTGCCACCACACTGTACTACCACATTCCTTCTTTTCATTATTTGTTCTGGAATATGTCTTTCTAGTTTAGACTGGCAGTGTCAGTTTTGCAGCAAGTTGATGTACACTATAACAGGACACGATGCCACTGGTAGCACAGTGTGGTGGTAGTGGACTGCAGGGCCTGTTAAATATTCCGACTTGAAAATGTATGTACACCATAAAATATTTTGGGTGCCTCAGCAATATTTTATGTCTGTTGGGTATGGTTTGTTTAAAAGTATGATTTTTGTTGTGCTATTATCTCTGCAAAGTCATGTGTGCACTGTGTGAGTGATTGAGGTGCACACTGGCCCAAGACCTATGAAAACATATCATATCCCTTTGTCTGCTGCTGTTGATGGTACAAATAAAATATATGATATATATTCTTATCTTTATTCTTTATTCCATAAACACTGCAACAAGTCAGCATATGTGTATATATATGTGTATATATATATATATATATATATATATATATATATATATATATATATATTTGTTTGCAAGAAGCTGGACAGTGTCTGCACACACAGGAAAGAAGACGGACTGCATACATGTAGTTTAGCACAGTATAATTGCACTGCTCAGTTCAGCTTTTGACACACACTTCATGATAGCATGACAGAAAGTAAACATTACTGAGGCTCCAAAAATATTTACCTGACTCACCAGAATTCCCAGTCCCAAAATGCAACTGTCTTGTCTTCAGAAAATTCCCCAGTGCTGAAGAAGTGAAATTGTAGTATAACAAGAATTGCAAAGTCTCCCATAATTAGTGGCGCACTCAGTCATGCAAGCAGTGTTCACACAAAGTCCCCAGAATTTTTCTGCATCCCCAAAAGACAACTATCTTGTGTCCAGAAAATTCCCCAGTGCTGAGAAAGTGAAATTGTAGCATAACAAGAATGTCAAAGTCTCCCAGAATTAATGGCGCACTCAGTCATGCAAGCAGTGTTCACACAAAGTCCCCAGCATTTTTCTGCATCCCCAAAATACAACTGTCTTGTGTCCAGAAAATTCACAAGTGCTGATGCTGCTGCTGTTGTTGCACTTACATGTAATGCTGCTGTGTGTATTGAACTTATTGTGATGATGATGTCATGATGCACAGTGTCTTGCCAAACTGTGTGAAGGAGGGATAACATTACATGAAAGACCATTCAGTGTTCTGTCACAAATGATGACAGTGAGAGAACTGTTGCTTGTCCAAAGTGGGCTGCAATGAGATCACCTCAACCAGATGGAAGAGTGTGTGCTTTGTGTGTACACTAATAATAGCCTTGGAGAGTTGATATATTGTATATATATGTACAGTATATATATATATATATATATATATATATATATACATTCTAGGTGGGGGGTTAACATATATATACATGCACTCATTGTATTGTTTTGTATCACAGGTCACATACTGTTGGTGTGGACATTCCCGTGCTTGATGAAAACGTTTGGTGTTGGAATTGGAAATGGAATACTCTCAAGCCAATGAAGGTAAGTATTATTTTTAGGGGGAATCATATTTGCAAGTAGGTCTCATTAATGGTTATTATTTGGTTACTTCTTCTCAGATTTTATCTGCATCCTTCTCCAGTCCGGTAATGATGGTCATGTTCATCATCGATTCAAATGACTTCTGCTTGTTACATGTCTGCCCCAGTCCAGGAGAAGGGGCATGATGTTGAAGAAGTTCTTTGGATAAGGCAACTATGACACCACAAAGCATCTCAAAGTTTTGTAAAAAAAGAAATGAAGGACTTATTACAACTTGATTGCAACAGTAAGACATTATGTTTAAGCTGTGGCTGTTCCACCACGGGTATCTAGATTAACACAGATAGCAAGCTGTCCCACTGCAATCATCAGATCACAATTTAAATATCAGGCTGTAATAAATACACTGTACCAATGTCCCTTTGCCTCAACTCAAGTTACATTTTAAAATCACATCTTGTCAAGTAACATGACCTGGTCAAACCTTTTCAACACTGTCATGGCTGCAGCTGAAAATTTGGAATACAATTCATGATAAGTTGCAGAAATATTTTTGTGAAGTACCTTTCACCTAGTTTATGATTCATCAGTCAGTTTTGTTGCACTGTTATGAAAAAAAAGGAACAGATGAAATAAAATTGATATACTTACCAATATGAATTAGAAATGGATATCCCATAGGTTCCTGTAGAGAGTATTGCTGCTGTACCATTGATAGAGACCTTCGGCAAAACAGAGTCATTTGTTGTTAACCTGTGAAAAGTAAAATAAGTTGACCGTATGTGTTTGACCATTGCAGCTCAGAAAAGCTACAGAAAACAAAACACACAGCTAAAGGAAGTTTAATAGCATGAAACCATTAGTACACATATTCACTTTGTAGTATTCATAGTAAGAATCCTTGTGCCTGTGGCTGATGGATGTGGTCTCCTGTTCAACTCCCACTGCCTTGGCATGGTCAAGACGTGTAATGGAAAACATTGTCACAATGGTAGTGGTGGGTGGTGGTGGTCATAGCTGAGGCACATGATGACATTCCCTCTCACATCTTTCTGCATCTGGTGGTGGTGGTGGTGACAATGGCTAACAGCAGTCTTATGGTGGTGGTCCTGAGGTACACACAAAGTCATTCCCCCTAGTGGCAGTGGCTAACAGCAGTTTCATGTTGGTGGTCCAGAGGGGCACATAGTGACATACCCTATGGTGGTGACAGTGGTTAACAGTAGTCTTATGGTGGTGATCCAGGTGGGCACACAAAGTCATTCCCCCTGGTGGCAGTGACTAACAGCAGTTTCACGGTGGTGGACCGGGGGGGCACATGGTGACATTCCCTATAGTAGCACTGGCTAACAGCAGTCTTATGGTGGTGGTACAGGGGCCAGGATATATTGTGCTCTGTGTTACAAATCTGACATGACATATGGAATTTGAGTCACTCTGAGTAGGACACTGATTTAACTTTATGAAAAAAAAAACATGTATCATGCAACAAATGTGACAGCCTTTTAACCACTTAAGTGAAAACCTGCCAACATTAACCTCATCATCATCATCATCGTAATAAAGAAAACTGCCTTCACAGTCATCTATGCCTGAATTCTGACCACTGGGAAATTCTTTCTCCATTGTGTCATCATCTACGACAGTGGTAGGCTGTTTCATGCTGCCAGTGCCACCTGGATGGTCCCTTTCTACAACATCAGCAAAACCATGACTATGCTGGGGTACGAATACTGAGGTTGTAGTCTGAGTTGGTATGTGCCTCTCATTCATTTTTATGAATGTCAGCAAGCTAACATTTTCAGGAGAGAGGTTTGTACAATGATCCCAAACTATTTCACCTGCTGAGCTGAATACCTTCTTGACAGTCACACTGGTGGGTGGGCATGTCAGGAACTTCAGTGCCACAGCAGTCTGCTCTGGCCATTTACTGTCCTTTCAACTCCAGTATAAAAGGGGATCATTGATGATTGATAGATGCCTGTTTTCAGACACATATGACTCAACCATTTACTGTTCTGCACTAAGTCCATTGGTTGATGCATTATCCTGTTCTCCGGAATCATTTATGTCACAAATCCTCACTTGTGACAAAGCCTCCGAAAGTGGGTTAACGCCAACCGCTTTTGATGACAGACCACCTGGAACTGCAGTCCCCTCCCCCTTACAGGATATGCTTAATACTAGTCTTCCAGGTTCACTCTCTCCCTGATTATGCTGCTGAGGTTTGCTGACCTTGGCAGGTGACTTTTGTGCCTCATGAACAAAGCGCACCAGTTGCCCACTGACATTTTTTATCTGTTCAAGCCGACCCTCCAGTACTGAGGCAATTCCACATTTGTATTGTGGGTCAGCCTTGTTGCTATTGCAAAGTTGTCACTACGCTGAATGCTGAAGATGTGCCGATTCTGGTTGAATACTGTCAGTATGTGTTTCAGCAACACACTGCTAGCACTGTCTCCAGCAACATCAAGGCTATGCTGTACATTCACTAATGTCTGCTTCAGCACCTGCAGCAGTGGAATTGGTTGGCTAATGGAGACAGACTCACCACTCACTGCCTGTGTGGTATGTTCAAAAGGCCTCAAATTTGTTATTACAGAGTCCATGAAGTGCCACTGTTCAATCATCATAGACATGGAGGCCCTAGAACTGTCACAACTAGTGTGCACTACAAGATATTCTGAGATGGCTTTGTATTGTTCAACCTCTCTGCCATGTATAAAGTGGAGTTCCACTGGGTGACAACTTCCAGCTTCAAGCGGTGCTGTGGGATGCTGTTTCAGATCTGCAACTGCCAAAGTTGGTCACGGGCCTTTGCAGAGCATGAAAAGTGAGAACAGATATGGCGTGCAACTGTCAGCATTTCCTTTATATCAGGGTGTTGCAGAAACTCCTGCATCACAAGATTTGGGGGGGTAGGCGGAAATTGTTTAACCAGGAAAGGCACACTAAGCCAGAGTCTGTTTTCAGGTGTGACCTGAGAGCACAAGGAAGTTAAATGACTTGCTCAGGGTCACACAGTATGCAAGTGGAAGCTGTGGGATTCAAACCCAGGTCTGGTCTACTGGACGTCACCAGATTTGCTGCTCAGAGCCTTAGACCACTGCACTATGCTGCCTCCTTAAACAGTGGTCCATGCATGGAACCCAAACAAAGCCACCATTCATGATGCATTTCACCACTTCTGACCCATTGTCACTTGCTATTAACCCAGCTCTCAGGGACAAGGGGTTCAGCCACCTGTCAAATTCAGTCAGTACCAAGTCCAACATGTGTTCACCAGTGAACAGGTCATATTGCGCATAGCAATCGTTGCATGCTGTCAACTTCCTGGAAGATTGCTACCATGACACTCCACCTTACTACACTGATTATTTACACTACCAACAGCACAAACAACACCCGGCATCTGTGTGAAATGTGCAGTTATACACAAATATGAGCTCCCTGCTGTTTTGCCACTTGTCCACATATCAATACTTTAATGGATGAATGAATGGAGAAGAGGAATGTTTAAGGTCATGTCTTACAGAGTCGGACACAGTACAGTACAACTCAGGGACAGCACAGGTTGAAAATTATGTCTTGAATGGGACTTTCCATTTTGGATAGGCACATGAAGCAAACCACCAGAACCCAGAATTCTCCACAAAGGAAAATGGCAAAAGATCAATTGCCAACATTTCAGCTACAGCAGCATTAAGTTCACGTGCCACTGTATGATTGGGTGGGTACTTCAATTTATGCACAAAAACAGTCTGTAACATGGGCTGACTTAAACATTTTACATGGGGTGTGATGACAAATGGTTCTTCTCTGTGAATGGCAGGGGGTGTAGTGTGGATGTGTGATAAAGACTACTGCACAGGTGATGATGACAAACCCACAAATGTAGTTATTTTCCCAGATTTACCAACTAGGGTTGATGTACCACTTGCATTAGACTAGACATACTGCATTCACCACCACCACCATGACTACCACCAAAACTGCTACTCTTACCACCACTGGACAACATTTCAAAATCATTATGCTTCTCCACCTCATCATGCCTGTAGTAATCCTCTGCTCCTATTTCATCACTACTGCACACATTTAATTTCCTAGTTGATTTTACAGCCATGGAAGGGGATAACATGCTTATTATGGTTGATGACGAGGGTGAATGCCCCACTGTGGTATTATTAGCTGCCATCTTGTGTTGGGTCCACAGTGCCATGTGCCTGTTCTTCAGATGTGTTTGCTGTCCTCCTGTGCCCAGATAGCTCCCCTTTTTACCTTGCCTCACATGCGCATGGCAAACCTAACAGATCGCAACTGACTCATCATTTGCATCTTGCACAAAATAATCCCAAACAAGGGATTGTGGTGCACTAGTTTCAACATGTCCCTGATGCTGCTTGTTGGACTCTGTTTTTTTAAGCCATGAAGTGGGGTGTGTGCTACATGATTTTTTCACAGAGGACACACTTGGACTGCAACTGATCACCATGACTACCTATCATTATTACTGGGTCATCATCATCATCATCATCATCACCATCAACTGAAACTAGTAAATCACAACTTTTTATGGGGGGGTGGGTAATGCAAACAGACCCAGACACAGCCACCTTGAATTTTTTCTTCACCGGTTCCCAACTGGGGTCACTTACATCGTCTTGATATTCATCAACTTCACCCACATCCACATCTTCTGCTTGGATGCTGGCATGTGGACTGCATGTTGCAACCACAGCATCATCATCATCATCATATTCATCATCATCAACACCACCATCACCACACTGTAAATCACTTCATGGCAAATGCATAACCTGAACTGCAGTGGAAGAAATGTGACATTGTTAGTCCTGTGGGTGACCACCTCTTGTGGCCAAGCATCTTTCAGATACCAGATGCCCAAACTGTTGAACTCCCTCCCATCTGACATCAGACATATGCCCCAGTCTAAGCACTTAAACTCTCTCATCAATTCCCATTTCACGTCATCTTGTGCCTGTGGGTAATATGATGTCTATGTTTGCAACAGGTAATTTAGTTTTTGGGCTTCATACCTCCTATTGTTACACTGCTTGCTGCTTCCTGCTTTATTCTGTATATTTCTGTATTTGTTTACTTTATTTTATCATGATTTATCTTTGCCACTGCTCCTGTATTTGCTCAAATTTGTAGAAAACTGCTCTGTATACATGCTGTCTGTACACTTGCTTCCTATTAAGTATGTTATTGCAAATTACTGGATGTCTCATTGCCTATGTATGTACTGTTTTCCCTGCCCCCTCCCCCCAGGAAGCACCTGGAATCAAGCACTACTGCTCAGTGTGCCTTCCTGGTAAAACTTTTAAATAAATAAATAAATAATGGTGTGCTATCATTGACATGATGATTAGGATCCTCATGTTCAGTTACTTGGATGTTGCTGGGGAGTATGACATCATCTACACTGTCACTCACTAACACTGCTTCACACTCCACTATATTTTTGGACATGGTAAACTGGTCAGAAGTGGAACTTGAGGCAGCAATACTCATACCTCCACCATCAACTGCACTAACACTGTGACAGAAATGGACAGGAAAGAGTTAATGGCTTGGATTCTGTAGGTGCCTTATTTTTTTAGCAGTTTGGAAAAAAATACAGTCAGGGTGAAATCCTCTGTCCAGCAGCATCCAGCTTGTGGAATTCCTAGCTGCTAGATAAGAGCTGGGTCATAAATCTCGAGTGGACATCTCCAGACACACACAGACCTGCAGACACGGACACAGGGCAGTTTGAATGGATTGGATCATTCAAATATAAACTTAAGTTGAAAAGGGAATATAATTGCTCACTGATAGGTGTTCACTCTGATTGGGACAATTAAATACATACATGTTAGTTGGTTGGTGCATTTAAAGGGAGAATAGGAATGACCTATTCTCCACAGAGTATATAACCTTCTGAAAGACAGAGAAGGTTATCTTGTGCTCTGGAAGCTGGGAGGGGAAACATAAGTTTGGAGCCTACCTCGTAGCTATGTCTGTGGGAGCTGGCAGTTAGAACAGGGTCCAGTGTCTCTTGTAAAGACAGGGAAGGGTAAGTTTAGTGATAGCATATTTCAGTAATAGCCTTCTTCTTTTGCCATCTGTTATTTAAAAACATTTGTTTTCTTTTCCTGCATGAGTGTTATTCTATTGTGTTGTAAATATATATCCTGTAAATGCTTAGTACACTTTCTGTTAAGTAAAAGCTATTTATTTGCTCAACAGTTGTGACTGTGATGTCATTTTTTTTAAAGGTAATATTTGGCTTCCACTGGCTGAGGTAAACTCTGTGTAGCATCCGCCACCTGAGAGAGACACACTACCAGACTTTAGCTTGTGCAATTGCACGTTTAATTATTCAAGTTTGCACACTTGAAAGAAGTGCCGGAAAGGAAAGTCTGGCTGGTGGCAGCGAATACCTGAGGACAGACACCTCTCTAAAAGCTGTTTCAGCCCAGAGGGAGAGGTGGATTATCACATATTGGTTGGCAGTGGTGGGGTGATGATAGTGGACTGCGTAGCACACTGAGATACAGAGTTTGCCAGTGGAATAGTTACCTTAGCATTGCAAAACAGGATATATAAGAGGATACATTTGTACAACAGTTTTATTTGTTTCTAGTTAGCACAGTATAGTGTAGCAGTAGAGAATGAGCTCCACAGAGTATGACTCACTTACTGTACCACAGCTTTTTGAAAGGTGCCAGGAAAAAGGGGATTAAGCCTGAAGGTCTAAAGCAGAAGAAAAAGGCAGACCTCATAGCTACTCTCTTGGCACATGATCTGGAGCAGACAGTCACTGGGGGGGAGTCAGGAACTGAGGCAACAGACCCCCCAAACCAGCTTGAGGCACTGCGACTGCAGCTGCTGCTGCAAGACAAGTCGTTGGAGGCAAAAAAGACTGGATGCTGAGGTGAAAAGACTGGATGCTGAAGCAGAAGCAAGAAGGTTGGAAGCAGAGAAAGAACTTGAAGAAAACAGTCTGGCAGACAGAGAGAGAAAGAACACCAAGACAAAGAGAAGGAACATGAAGACAGAGAGAAAGAATGACAGCATGAACTCCAGAGACAACAGCACGTGAAGGAGATGATGACCCTCTGCAGTCAGCAAACCATGAGTAATGGTGGAGTGAGTTTACCTCATGAAGCCAAAATGAATTTTAAATTGTTTCCTCAGTTTAAAGAGGGAGATGACCTTGATTTATTTTTAAGGTCATTTGAGAGAGTATGCTATCAATTAAAATTGACTAAGGCTTGTCAACTTAACTCACACCCTTGCTGATGGGGCGAGTGTTGCATGCATTTGCTAAAATGAGTAATGAAGACTATGCTGATTATGATAAAGTGAAAACAGTGTTGTTGAAACATTTTGAACTAACTCCTGAGGCTTATAGAAGGAAATTTAGGGAGTTAAAGAAAAGCCCAGAAGACAGTTATGCAGAACTGCATGTTAAACTGTATACTTACCTTGATAGGCGGATGGAGGGGGCTAAAGCAACTAATGTGGAACTAATTAAAGATGTATTGGTGAGAGAACAATTCCTTAAAATTGTACCTGAGGACATGCGTGTATGGCTCATAGACAGGGCATGTGCCACTTCCACAGAGGTGGCGGGAAGCGCTGACGAGTATCTGTCTAGCCGGCCATACACACAGCATAAGTCTTATGGTGGGGGGGCAGCACATGGTTATAATGGATCCCATGGGGGGCAGCCCAAAAGAAACCAGCCTGCACCTGAGCCCAAAGTAGAGCCCTCTGGTTCTAAAGGGACTCAAGAAATAGGTCCCAAGAAATGTCATATTTGCAATCAAGTGGGACACTTGAGATATAACTGCCCTCAGAAACTGGTTAAGGGGCAGAGATATGGGGGTGGTTGTGATCAATAGAGCACTGGTGTGTTTGTAAGGTGTGTCCAGTCTGAAGAACCACTCTCCTTTGATGAGAATCTGCATCCCATTACAGTTAATGGAATAGTAACATGGACTGTGGGATGCAGGTGCTAACATCTCCCTGGTAAGGCAGGATCTCATTCGGGCAGAGCAGATGGTGCCTGGGAAATACTCCAAGGTCCAGGCATTCACAGGGCCACCAGTCCCATTACCAATGGCTAGAGTCTTCCTGAGCTGGGAAGGGGGCCATGGAGAAAAGGAGGTGGGAGTTGTAGAGGACCTACCTGTAAGTATGATTATGGGGAAGGATTTGGACCACAGTAAAAAACTGGTGTGTGTTGTAACTCATAGTCAGGCACAAGGGCAAGCTTCTGAGGGTGAAGAGGGGTTGACTCTGGGTGGTCCGGCCACACCCTCAGCAGCTGAGGAAGTGTCTAGCACAGGGGAGGGGCTGGCTAGAAGCAGCAGTCCAGAACCCCAGTCACAAATAGAGGAGCCCACAGGACTTCCTTCAGAAGGGGCACTGGGAAGGATCGGACTAGGGCAGCTGAGTACTGCACAGTGAACTGACCCTACCATGGAAAAACTGAGAGAAATAGCTCATAGGGCTGAGTGTTCTCAGGAGAGTAAAGAGCCCATTTACTGGGACAATGGGCTGTTGTACAGAGAATGTACAACAGAGGAAGGGCTAGATGGTGAGGTGCTCCAGCAGCTGGTAGTCCCTAGGGTTCACCATCAGCAGCTTTTGGCCCTTGCCCATGATATCCCTTTTTCAGGGCACTTGGGGGTGAGGCACATAAAAAAGCATCTAACCAACAATTTCTTCTGGCCTGATATCGGCAAGGATGTGGCAGATTATTGCAGGACTTGTCCACAGTGTCAGCGGGTGGGGAAAATGGGGGACAAAGCCAAGGCAGCTTTGGTGCCCCTGCCCATTATTGATGAACCCTTCAAGAGGGTAGCGGTGGACATAGTGGGGCCATTGAGCACCCCAAGTCACACTGGCAAGTGGTATGTCCTGGTAGTTGTAGATGATGCCACCAGATACCCAGAGGCAGTGGCCCTAACATCCTCTGAGGCAGAACCAGTGGCAGATGCACTGTTGGGAATATTTAGCTAGGTGGGCTTTCCCCAGGAGATACTGTCAGACTGGGTGCCAATTTTATGTCAGGATTAATGAGTAGTTTGTGGGAGAAGTGTGGGGTGAAGCAGCTTAAAACATCCCCATACCATCTCCAAGCTAATGGTCTAGTGGAGCGATTTAATTCAACCCTTAAGACCATGCTAAGGACTTTTGCTGAACAGCATAAGAGAGACTGGGAAAAATATTTGCCTTATCTCCTATTTGCATACAAGGAAGTCCCACAGGAGTCCACAGGGTTCTCACCTTTCGAGCTCCTGTTTGGTCATAGGGTGCAGGGGCCCCTAGATTTGATTTGGGATGAACGGGAGGGTGACCGTGCCTCCCAAGGGGAGTCTGTTGTGGAGTATGTCCTGAACTTCAAGACCCACCTTAGGGAGCTCATGGGGTTTGCTCAGGAGCACCTGGCCACTGCACAACAGCGACAGAAAGTCTGGTATGACCGTGGGGCCCTAGCCAGAGAATATGAGTTGGGACAGTGAGTGATGGCACTCATCCCTGTCTGACAGAATAAATTACAGGCAGCATGGGAGAGGCCATTCTCCATTGTCTGAAAGGTTAGTGATGTCAATTACATGATAGAGCTACCGGGCAGGAGATGCAAATGAAAAGTGTATCATGTTAACATGCTGAAGCCCTACCATGACAGGGAGGAAATGGTCCTCGCTGTATGCAGTGCCCCAGAGGAGGAAACTGAGGTAGATCCACTGGTGGACCTACTTGGGGAGGCCAGGGTTGCATCCTCTGTGGACAACCTTACCCTCTCAGAACAGCTGACACCAGCCCAGGTGCAAGAAATTATGGGTGTGCTGAGAGAATTTGAGGACATGTTCATGGGGAAATGGGGTGCACCACAATGGCAGAGCACCATGTGGATACAGGGACCCAGGATCCCCTGAAACAGTCCCCCTACAGGGTACCTGAGCACGTTAAGCAGACTGTGAAAGAGGAGCTCAAGGAGATGCTGGAACTGGAGGTAATCAAGGAATCTACTAGCCCCTGGGCATCACCCATGGTACTGATCCCCAAATGGGATGGCACCACATGATTCTGCGTGGACTACCAGAAGCTTAATAGCTGCATGGAGTCTGATGCCTAGCCCATGCCCAGAACAGATGAGACCCTGGAGTGACTGGGGGAGCCAAGTATTTGACCTCAATAGACCTAACAAAGGACTATTGGCAGGTACCTCTGACCCCTGCGGCCAGGGAAAGATCAGCATTTGTTACTCCATTTGGTTTATATGAATTTAAGGTAATGTCATTTGGAATGAAGAATGCACCTGCAACCTTTCAACGGCTTGTAGATCGCATTCTGTCTGGGGTAGGTGAGTTTGCATTGGCTTATATGGATGATATAGCCATATACAACCAGACCTGGGATGAGCACATCAAGAATGTGCGGGATGTGTTCCACAGGTTAAAGAAAGCAGGTCTGACAGTCAAGGCACAGAAGTGCCAGATAAGTATGGCAGACGTATCCTACCTTGGGCACCGGGTGGGTAGTGGACACATCCGTCCGGAGCCTGCCAAGGTTGATGCCATCCTGGCCTGACCTACTCCTACCACAAAGAAACAGGTCAGGGCATTTCTAGGGACAGCAGGGTACTACCAAAGGTATGTTCCCCGCTATAGCGATCTGGCTAAGCTCCTGACAGACTTAACCAAGAAGGGAAAGCCAGATACAATGAAGTGGTCAGAAGGCTGTGAGGACACTTTTCAGGAGCTAAAAAAGGCCTTGAGTGGCCCAGCTGTATTGGCTAGCCCTAATTATAGTTTAAAGTTTATGGTTCATGTGGATGCCTCAGATCATGGGCTGGGGGCTGTGCTGAGCCAAGTTACCCAGCGAGGGAGGAACACCAGGTTGTGTACCTCAGCCGGAGGCTTTTGCCCAGAGAGGAGGCATATGCCACAATTGAGAAGGAATGCTTGGGAATAGTGTGGGCCCTTCAGAAGCTGCAGCCTTACCTATATGGGAGAGAATTTACTGTGGTCACAGATCATAATCCCCTGATTTGGCTTTATAGGTCCAGTGGGCAAAGTGGTAAACTACTATGTTGGAGTTTTGTACTGCAGGCATACAACATGACCATCCAGCATCATAGTGGCAAACAAAATGCAAATGCGGATGGGCTATCTAGGCAGGGCTAATGGCCTGGCTGGATACTTTTGGGCACTTCCCAGTAATTGCATGAACGGCTGTGTCACCTGGGGTGGCCCAAGGGACATGCCTTCATTATCTGGGGGGAGACAATATGTGATAACCCACCACTCCCTCTGGGCTGAAAGAGCTTTTAGAGAGGTGTCTGTCCTCGGGTATTCGCTACCAGCCGGACTTTCCTTCCGGCACCTCTTTCAAGTGTACAAACTTGAATAATTAAACGTGCAATTGCACAAGCTAAAGTCTGGTAGTGTGTCTCTCTCAGGTGGCAGATGCTACACAGAGTTTACCTCAGCCAGTGGAAACCAAATATTACCTTAGAAAAATGACATCACAGTCACAACTGTTGAGCAAATAAACAGCTTTTACTTAACAGAAAGTGCACTGAGCATTTACAGGATATATATATTTACAACATACAAGAATAACACTCATACAGGAAAAGTAAACAAATGTTTTTTTAAATAACAGATGGCAAAAGAAGAAGGCTATTACTGAAATATGCTATCACTAAGCTTACCCTTCCCTGTCCTTACAAGAGACACTGGATCCTGTTCTAACTGCCAGCTGCCACGGACATAGCTACAAGGTAGGCTCCAAACTTATGTTTCCCCTCCCAGCTTCCAGAGCACAAGAGAACCTTCTCTGCCTTTCAGAAGATTATATATGCTGTGGGAGAATAGGTCATTCCTATTCTCCCTTTAAATGCACCAACCAACTAACATGTATGTGTTTAATTGTCCCAATCAGAGTGAACACCTCTCAGTGAGCAATTATATTCCCTTTTCACCTTAAGTTTATATTTGAATGATCCAATCCATTCAAACTGCCCTGTGTCCATGTCTGCAGGTCTGTGTGTATCTGGAGATGTCCACTCGAGATTTATGACCCAGCTCTTATCTAGCAGCTAGGAATTCCACAAGCTGGATGCTGCTGGACAGAGGATTTCAGCCTGATTGTATTTTTTCCAAACTGCTAAAAAAATAAGGCACCTACAGAATCCAAGCCATTAACTCTTTCCTGCCCATTTCTGTCACAAACACCACCAGCTGGGACAACATCATCTCCTCCAAGTATATGTGAAGCTACTGATTGCACTGTAAAAAACATTGAAGGAGAAATATCTTTCCTCACATTAGCAATGCACTTCTTCATACTACCATGCCCACAGACAATCTTACCACTGGCAGCAGTGCCATGGCTAGAAACAGCTTGGCTTACACATCTCTTTGAAGGCATTTTGGGAGATCAACAAGAATATTCTAAACAAATTTAGATTTTGAACATTCAGTTTGGGTGGGGGCAGGGACATGGGGGGACACTGGATGTGAAGTCAAACAAACAATTGTGGCTTCAACAAGAGATACAGATGCAAAGTCACAACACATTCAACAATACCTTAACTAATCAGTGGTGCTCAATTCACAAACAATCCAATCTGGAAAAGAATACCTTTTGCCAGTGGGGGGGGGGCAATGACTGCAGATTATGGCAGTGCAAATCAAAGACAAGATACGCCAATGGCAGTACAAAATCACGCAGGTACAGTGGACAGTAGGTTCACCGTGCTGCACCTGCTATTACACTGCGGCACAATCAAAGGTGTATTATTTGATGTCGCACATTACACACACACTCACACTCACACTCACACACACACACACACACACACAATTTGTCTACAAGTAATGTGTAGCAAATTGAAAACTTCAGTAATATACCACATATTTTAAACATCCTGAAATTATGCACTGCTGCACCAGGTCCACACACACAATCAGCAAAAAAATGCCAACAATTACTGAAACTATTACTGTGTGTACATTATCACTGTTATACAAGAAAAATATAACCAAAAAACAAAGAACTTCTTATTTCTCCAACTTAAATCTACCTACACCACATATACGCCCCTCCCCAAAGCACACTTCTACTGTCTCTCAGCACAAAGACTCGATGTTGTACATTAACATTCAAAATCCACACACAAACAATAAACGCTCAATGATATGAGCACAGGAGAGTTTCCTACAATTGATGAACTAAAGTTTGAACAAACAAAGTTACTCAAAAAGGCTTTTATAACAGCTTTTAGAATGTTTGAATCACAGAACGCTCTCAGACCAGACTGTCTCCTACACCTTCCTACGCACACTACCCCGAACTGAGGCTGTGCAGAACAATCTAGAGCCAATGTGACTTGAAATCCCATGAGTCACTACAAAATTCTCCTTTGGAGCTTAAAAACAAGGCAAAGTGAGGTGAAGTACATTGTTCTCAATGTTCTTCACCTAAAAATTGGTGGAGCAGTAGTTTGGGAAGGTGCGGTAATGTGAAGTCACTGTTTTAAATGGACTTCGCATTACCCAATATAACGCGAAGTACTTCGCTTCGCATTGTGGAGTACTTCATGAATTTGCCTTCACTTTGCAAAACACTTCGTGGAGCAAATTGAGGCCACTTTGCCCACCACTAGCTATAAACACTATATTTTAAATTTAGTTAAAATTGTACATCAATGGTTGGGAGTACTGTACAGACTGAATTCCTTGCTTATTCCAACAACTAAAATATTACTATCGCAGAGTTTTCTATTAAGAGCTATAGATTATAGTTTGATTTTTTTTTACCACACTGCCTGTGATGGGTTACTTTTAAAGGTTAGAACACTTCTAAATCATACAGTTAGATTTGTTACCCTGCTTCCACCATGAACACATCACTGCATTCTTCTTAAACAAGTAGGGATACTCTCTGGAACAAAGATTTAAACTACAAATAGGTCTGCTAGCAAAAAAGGTTACTATAAATAGAGTTCCTGACGATGTTTATCTTCTGTTTAAAAAATATACATACCCATTTCCAACCCGAACATCAGGTTATTGTTATTTTTCTGTACCAAAGATAAAACACTGTTTCTGGCTAAAGAACTCTGTTGTATAAACCACCAATGTTCTCTAACTTCATTATGACCAAACTGAATTGTCTTGGAACAACATAAAGCAGATTTAGAAAAAATGATAAAAAATTATCCGATAGAGGAAAATGAATGTGAATGTACTATGTAACCTATATTTGGGATGTTTATAATGAGTTGTCGATCACATTATAGTGTGTATAATAGTCTGTACCCTATGTTTTTTATGATTTTTGAGTTTGTATTTATTATGTGTTATGTAATTTGCACTCTGGTTGACCATGAAAATGGGTCTTTGGCTAGTGGACTAACCAGAATAAATAATCAAATCAAATCAAATCAAATATAGAATTAAAAAAAGTCCTTAATTTTTAGGGGGTGAAAAAGAGAAATTTATTATTAGCTTAAAATAGAGCAATATTCAGTTAATTTAACACTCAAAAAATACTTATTTGTGCTCTGAGCTATTACTACAGTTCAATAAGATGAATCAAAAAATATTCATAACCCTAAGTTGCAAAATATTTATCTCATAGTGCTCAAATGATTAAGACTTAACTTGGAGAAACATAATTATCTATTACTTAGGACTTTCTTGAGTCCCACGGTGAAGAGAGCAACAGGAAAAAACACTGTTTCACAGACTGTAAGGGGTGATATTCTGTCAGCTCTGCATTATCCTGTTCACAGTCAGAACAAATGTCCTCAGGAAGCTTAACATTGGCTTCAAAGAAGCCTCTGACATGCTCCAGATCATCAAAGAAATTGTTCTCTTCTTGAAATGTAACCTTCAGGCATGCTGACTGAGTCAAGTAATGCAGCTGAAACTGCAGCTGCTTGAATTTGGGAAGAATAGCCAGGAAACTCTTTTTCTCTTCTTTCAATCAAGAGACTGTAATAAGGATATACTGTAGATGGATTCTGTTACCATCATAAAAGCAATGCTTTTTCTAACTGCCTAGCTGCAGCAGTCTCTGTCTTTCGGCTATAGATTTAAAAGTAATTATGATATATATTTTTCCAGCTGACAGACCAGCAGAAAACACTAATGGGGCTTGTTCTTTATTGCTAGTAATCCCTTCATTCAAATGCAAGGGAATAGCAGGCCTCAAGACCTACTCCACAAGAACCGGGGGATCAATTTTAAAAACTTTTATCAAATAATTTTCCATTTCAACATCAGCCTTGAATTCCCAATATGGAAAAGAACCAGAAAATCCAATGAGCTTCAGGGTTCTTCACAACATGTTGATCTCAATTGTTTTAGGATGAGCAAACCGAGCAAACTGTCTGTAAAGTACAGCATTAATTGCACCTTCAAGATTTAAAGTGCAGCAGCAGAAGTGATCTCCTTTTCTTTCTGTTTAGTGCTTTTTGCAGTGTTCTCCACCCTCAACTCAATGACAGCACATCAAGTTGAAATCTGTATAAGTACTGTTTCATTTTGTTGAATTTGATGTATGAATGTCTGCATGGAAATCTGTTGAAAGTGCTTCAACTGAAACCAGAGTTGACTGAGGTTTGGGATTCATGCTGTCTTTTGAGTGTGCTACTGCAACAGCAGGTGAGCTCATTTCAGACACTCTAAAGGAGCCAAGTGACCTCCAGGATTAGACCCCCTCCCTGCAACTTTCGGGGAAAGGAACATTTCCAAAGTGGTCACCATTGGTTCCATCCCACAACCTGAGTAAGTACAGCTTTCTCTGGATATTTTTATTTATGTATTTTATTTCATTTTATTTCTGTATTTATTCAAGTCTCGTATTACAACCTTTGAGCTTGAAGTTTATTTGCAAAGGTTCCACATCAGAAGGGTACAATACAGTAAACATTAAAAAACATATTCATTGCAGAAAAATACAGTAATAATAATAAGAAGAAACATCAGTGGACGAGTAGGCGAGTAAAATACAGTAGAGGTTAGCTGAACAATATATAATGTAGGGTAATTTGAATAGAATCAATAGGGTATAAGTAAGTTGCACTCAGTGGTGCTGAGATAAAGTCAATGGAGGCAGGAGCAAGGAAATGGAAGAGAGAAGAGTGAGGAAAAAGTAGAAGGTTTCAAGGCAGGGAATCCCTTTGTCAGTGTCAGTTTTTAATGGCTTTAAATTCTGGTTTTAAATGGTAATGTGGCATTCAAAACTGGAGCACCAAATAAACACAGCTTATTGAATGGAGCTCAGCAGCACCCCTTTACAAGGAGGATTCTTATTTGAGAATTGGTCAGTTTGGGATGTCAATCAATATGAGGCATCCAAGCGCAAAACAAAAGGGCATGTCATATCCGAATAAAAAACAAATCTTTATTTTTCATTTGGGTGACTAACAGCAAAAATAACCCATTTATTTGGTGAAGTTTGGGTCTACATACATTGTATAAATATATAATTAACAAAACATATACAGTAGTTACAGATGAGGATGAAGAGGAGTAGGAAGATGAAGACAGATAAATCAGTAGTATACTGACTATGAGGAGTTATGAAATGTGAAGTTGCTTATCATGTTCTTGGTGTGGTCTTACTGATGATGCTTCCGCGTGGTACATGTCATGATGAGCTAGTTAGGGATAACAGTACCAAAGCTATAGTATCATCATGAGAATATGCAGCGGTGTGTGTCACAAGAGTCATTGCTCTATTACTGCTGCTTAACGTGGTGAGAAGAACAGTCAGAGGTGCCAGTGGGTGTCTGTAGAAACTTATCACCAGGAGGTGTAGGAGTGGGAATAGTAGGTATTGTTTGGGAACATGTAAATAATTGAATGCATAGTTAAAGTTGATCCATGCTATGCTGAGTTTAACAAAAGCTAAGAATTCCAGATTTTTTGGCTGTAGTCTTGAGAAATATGGTGAGGCAATATTACCAGTTGTACTGAAACATCTTTCTAAAGTAGCAGATATTAGAAGTCATTAGAGAAAAAACAAAACCACTTTAGGCAGTGCAGGTCAAATGACTTGTCTGTCTTCCAGGAACTGGATTGGATCAGTAGTTCTACATGACATTGTTTCTGTTAGATAAGCTGACATCATATACTTTGACAAATCCAAGACTTCTTAAGTGATGACCAAGCAGTGGTGGCATGCATTATCCAAACACTCCCAAATATCCTTGGCCATCTCAGAGTCACCAATAGTAAAGCCTTCAATTTCATGCTCCTGTCTGGCCCTGGTACAATGAGATGACATGACAAGGGAAGGCAATAATAGTAGGAAAACAATAGAAACAGCAACTGAAACTGAACATCTGCTATTAAAGCACTGTGTGTGCCTTCTGTTTGTTTTCCTGTACAGCTTGTGGCTGTGTACTGATTTACGTTTAAGCTGCCTACAATTAGATCAATGACAGCCAGATTGCAAATTAACACTTTGTATGCTCCCTCCTATCTGGTGGTTGCAGTACAAGTGAAGGGAGGAGCCTGGATGCTAGTTTAAATTCCTCTGTTGGGTTCAGAGTGGCAGCAGTCTGAAGTGCAGCGTATGCAGTAAAGTGACAGGGCCAAGTGAAGGCAATGCAACTGGAACCATTGTCCATTATTTTGCCTGCTTCATGCAAAACTTTTACATTTTATGTAATAGTGTGCTACAACTGGAGACTTCCTATATCAACCTTTTTGTCAAGTGCAGTGAAACATTATAATAACAGGTTTGAGTTCACACCCAATTATTAACACCATTTCTTCTGTCTTGCTTTTCTGCTGTTTTTGAAATAGATAAAAACCATGCTCTGGTCTCCTCACAGGCATAAAGTATCTCTGCCAAATCTCAGCTGTCACAAAAATTTCATTTCACCACTACGGTAGTTAGTTTGAGGGCTGGTAGCTTGCTGGTGAGCTGTTTCTCAGCTGGGAGTTTCAGTTTGGGATCCAGTTTCTGTGCTGCCAATGCTGCTGCTGCTGTCAGCAGGAGACTACAGGAGTCTGATTGCAGTTGACCACAAAAGATTATCAATTGATTGACATGATTGAAACAGCCATGCTTTTTATGAGCTCTCTCAAAGCAGCAACGTTGCAGTTCTGTGTATGTTTATGTTTTATGAGGTGCTTATGTTTTATGAAGTGGCAACACCTACTGACAGACAATGACAATGGAAAGACTGAATCATATTTTTATGACAAAACCATGCACCACTTATTAGAAAAAAAAAAGTAATTGTGTGATGATGAGTTTTTTTCCACACATGTCGGGTGTGTAAGCAATACCTCATAACACACAGTTAACTATTAATTATACTATATTTAACATTTATTTTAAATGTAATGTTTAAACCAGTGTAAGTGATGGTTTATGAAAGTAGAGTAAGACTTCTGATTCCAATAAATTGATACAGTAAATTCTGTGTTACTTCCCTCAGGAGGGAAAATGAAATGTTTTGATTCCTTGGGGAATCTTCCTATCTGCCACAATTGCAGGCACTGCAGTGGCAATGGTAATGAACAGAAATGCTGAAAGGACAGCAATTCAGGAAGTACCCATAGTCTAAGTTATTCACCACAGAGGAGATGAAACTGGATTTAAGTAACTACTGCAGAAAAAACAATTTTGTTAATTGTTGGAAATTTTATCAAAAGGTTTACCTTTCAAACAGTGGTCATGGGGAAATAAAGGATTATTAATTAGTCCCCCTAACAAATATTCTCAATTACTTACTCTTCCCTAGCACCTTTTCCATCAAATGGAAAAGTGACACCATCAAACCCCTCCACAAATCTGGCTCTACAACTGATATTAGTAACTCCAGACCAATATTCCTGCTTCCCCCCTCTCCAAAATTCTAGAAAAAAATTGCACTTGACCAAATTGTTGAATTCCTAGAAAGATACAACCTACTCTCAGAGTCACAGCATGGCTTCAGGTCAGGTCACAATACAAAAATGCCCTTGTTAAGCTCACCAACTTCATTGACAAGGCCAACGATGATGGTCACTACAACAGATCTGTCTTTGTGGACCTCACCAAGGCCTTCACTCTTATCTACCACCACATGCTCCTCAAAACCCTGTTCCAACTCAACTTTTCCAATGAAGTTCTCAATTGGTTTCAAAACTACATTAGTGACAGATCACACACCACCATTATTGAAGGTCAGTACTCAGGTGTCCATCATATTAAATATGACATGCCACAAGACTCCATTCTGGGTCCCCTGCTGTTCTGCCTTGGCATAAATCCCCTTCCCTCTATTTGCTTACACACTGAGTTAATCTTTTATGCCAATGAAGCAGCTCTGTTCTGTAAGGATAGGTGCCCCACAACTCTCCTCAACAAATTAAAGCATGACTTCAGCAAACTTCAGTCAGGGTTCTCCATCCATAGCCTGGTCCTCAAGGCCCAAAAAAATAAATCCATGTTTTTTCTCTGGCCCCAGAAAAACTGTTGACTTTGACTTAACACTCAGGGATAATGACAGTAACTGTATCGAGAGAGTTACAGAATTTAAGTACCTTGGCAGCTAGCTAGACTGCCATCTTTCCTATGAATATCTAATCTCCCAACTAATCAAGAAAATGCACCAAAGACTTGGAATGCTATATAAGATTTCTCAGTTTCTCATCCCAGAAACTCGAGCTCTAGAAGCATATAGTTTTCTTGTTCCACTCCTTGACAATGGCTCCCTTATCAACTCCTCCACCCCTTCTCTCAAGTCTCACAGAAAGCTCAGAACCACCTACCACAGCATCATCAGGTTTGCTACTGGTCTCCCCAGAAGCTCCCACCACTGCTACCTCCACCAGGCTGCTAATTGGCCATCTCTTAAAGACAGAATTTAGCTCAAAATCCTGACCTTCTTCTATAAAGTTCTCCATGGTCTATTCCCTAACAGCACCACTTCCTACATCCTGAGGCCAATCAGGGTTTGCCACCACCTCCGTCCACTGCCCACCATTCCTTCTTGGTCCCTTTCTTCAACATCACCCAGGGACTCCACTTCCTCTCCTCCAGTGGTACAAGACTCTTTAACAGCCTCCCTAACTCCCTTGTTCAGTGTCTATCCCTTGGAACCTTTAAAAATAACATCAAACATTACCTCCCTGAGAAATCTGTCTGTTCCTGAACATAACACTGTCCTCCTATCACTCCTTATCTACTTCCTTAATTCAAACCATTGATGTTACCTTTTAATTATCTATAATTCCCTGTGCATATCTGCTATGCATACACCACTATGCATACATTCTACTCTTTTGTAATAGCTCTTTATGTTATGCTATGTAGTATGTAGACTGAATGTTTGTGAAAACAGGCAGTTATGCTCACACACCCTCCAGTATAAACAATAAAAATGAAATGAAATGAAATAAATCAAGAAACTGTGGACTAATGGGGCTTCTTGTAATGTTCTGTGGGAATATGGATATAGAACCCTTTCCAGTTTTTATATCAAATACAATTCTGGCTATTTGCCATGACAATGCAGGAAGCCAAGTAAGAAAAGTGGATTTATTTAGGGCCTGGGTTTTGAATGCAAATTTTATGATATTGCGGGTATATCTGAATCCTAGTTAAGGCCAAAGATTGAGGATACTGAACTTCAACTTTGTGATTTCCCATGTGTTGGACAGAACAGGGAGAAAGGAAAGGGGGAGTCATACTATACTTTAAAATATATTAAGGCGTTTGAAAAGGTTTTGTCAGAGAACATCAACAGGATAATAGTTTAGTAATTTATTTTCATATAATTAAGCTTGCTGTTTGGTTAATTTATTCACCACAAAAAAAGGAAGTTGTTAAATTTAACCTATTAGCAAAATTATTATTTGAAAATCTGAGTATGTGAGAAGCCATCCTGATGGAGGACTTAAATGCAGATTAGAGAGAATCAAGAAACTTAAAATTATAGGACCAGCTGGAAAACCTAAGACTAAAGCAGACTGTAAGCGGGCCAACATGTTATAATCATTTATTTAATCAATGTAAAATGCAAGAGTTTATGTTTATTCCTTGCAGCATAAAGAATACAGAAGCCTAGGTTTCACCTCTGAATTCTAGGGATCATAGCCTTATAAAAGGTACAATTGAAATCTGTATGCAAATAAATTTGGATTCAAAACAGACCGAAAAAAAAATAGGGAAGCAAGATTTCCACAATGTCTTGGGGAAGAAAGATGGGACCAATGTACTGTATGCTTACCTCTCACCTGGACTTGGCATTCCATGATTGCACTAGGAGTGTCCCAAATCTGCGAGCATCATGCTTCTTAAGTATTCAGAAAAGAGCAAAAAGAGTCATGTGTGATGGATAAATGAGACCATCCAAACCTTTTTTAAGGATTAAAACTAGGTCTTTAATAAAATCTGAAAGAACTTTGGAGGACTGGTACTAGGAGGATTCTAGAAAGTAGACACACAAATGTAAAAGTATAATGATGAAATGATACTAGTCCATGTAATAAACTTCAGACTTTCAAGCTCCTTCTCATTTTTTATCCTTCCTATCTGCATGTGCTTTTTCATGCCCCTTCTTCTCTTTAGCTTCTTCCTTCTGTTCCCCCTTTTATTCTTCTTCTTCTCCCTTCTCTTCCTCTCACATTCCTCCCTCTCCTCCTCCATTCATGCTCTTTCTTTCCACTGCCCCGCCTTCTTTTTGCATGTACCATGTGCTTTCCCCTGCCCTTTTGCCTAATCCTCCTCATTTCTCCACTTCTCTACCATCTTAGTCTCATGTCACTGCTTTGATAGGTCCACCTCCATATCTTTATCATTGGCATGCTTCATTGCAATCTGCTTTAGTGTTGGTACAACACATTGCTTTTGTAGAACTGTGGTGTATGTATACCTTTCCTTGCACACCCTACTCCTATGAAATCTGTATTTTTTTCCTCTGGTGAAAAGATAACAATACAGTCAATGCCAGACCCAGACATGGCACCTCCTTCCTCACACAATGGCTAAGCAACCATGCTGGGCTGTGTGGGGCTGCTTTTGTTGCATGATTTTAGTGTCTGGGCATCGTATAGTTGTTCAAGAGGACTAGCAATTATTGATGCTCATACACAGGTGTCTGTGGCAGCTATTAACTGTAATGTTTGTATGAGATCATCGGGGCATGCTTGACTTTACATTTCTGGAGGGCTTACTTCTATTATGGGTAGGGGAACTGGAACTGGCAACACCTGAAGAAAGAAGAGGAGGAAACCAGTGTGCTTCTGAATTACTCAAGGTTGTTTCATCACTGGATGCACTGAATTACTAATTGGGAAGGCTAGTAGGTGTAGGAATTGAACTAGTGGACTTCAGGGAACTACAGGAAACAAACTAAAACATGGCCAGCACTAGTTCTTCAGCCTAATGACCACAACTCCCAGTCCCTGTTCTACCATGACCAACTTCTTCTCCTGCACCACCACTACCACCACCACCACTGCAAAACTTATACTGGGTGGTACTGGCGTGATAGAATCTTTATCAGTTCCTGTCCTCTCCCACTGCATCCCATTGTACTGCTGTTGTTTTTCTTCAATTTTTTATATGTGTCAGCATCAATGTCACACACAAGTCTGATAACAAGATGAGATCACCAGAAAATGCTTACTTGATGACTTGCAATAGATGTTGATAATTTTTAGATGCCAACATGATATGCAGGCACATGCCACAGTGTATGGAAAGTTGTTCAATTCAAAATTACAGTTTTCAAGAATATGATTAATAGTGAAATGTCTATGACTAACAACAAAATGTTTAAAGCATAATATTATTAGAATGACAAACACAAAAATGAGTATATCACACACTGAAATGATTATGAGATCTTCTGAAATGAGGAAGAACTATACCAAAATGTGTATGACACATACCGAACTGCATATGACATACACAAAAATGGATACGACATACACCAAGACAGAAACAACACTTATTAAAATAAGTAGGACACATACTGAAACAGGTAAGACTTGTACCAAAATAGATATAACACATACCAAAATGGGTATGATCCACACCAAAATGAGTGTGGCACAAAACAAAAAGGAAATGCTGTACCAAAAAGGGTATGATGCATAAAGAAATAATTATAACACATTTTGAAATGGATATGGCCTATACTGAAATCAATATGACACATAGTAAAATGGATGTAATATACCGAAATGTGTATGAGACAAACTGTACTGAATATGGCACACAATGATATTGGTGTGACACACAGTTAAATACTTATGACACATATTAAACTGGATATGGCCTGTACCGAAATGGTTATGACACATAGTAAAATGGGTATGATATAACAAAATGGGTATGACACATCCGAAAATGGATATGGCACACATCAAAAATGGTATGACACATGCTGAAATAATAATGACACACATCGAAATGTATATGACCTATACTGGAATGGCTATAGCACATAACAAAATGGGTATTATATACCAAAATGGGTATGAGACACACCAAAATGGGTTTGATACTAACCCAAATGGATTTGACTGACACTGAAAATGGTATGACACATGCTGAAATCATAATGACACATATCGAAATTCATATGGCCTATACTGGAATGGCTATAACGCATAGCAAAATGAGTATTATATACCGAAATAGGTACGAGACAAACTTAATTGGATATGGCACACTCTAAAATTGTTGTGATGCGCACTAAAATAGTTATGACACACAGATAAATGGATATGACCCATGCTGACATGGATATGACACATAGCAAAATGGGTATGACATATCGAAATGGTTATGACATACACCACAATGGTTATAGCACAAACTGACATGGATATGACACACACCAACATGGGAATAACAAATACTGAATTAATTATGACAAATACCAAAATGGACATGTCACATCTTGAAATGGGTATGACATTTATCAAAATGGGTAAGACACACTACAAAATGGGTATGACAAAAAACAAAATGTATGCAACATGCACCAATATAGGTATGACACATACTGAAACAATTATGACATGCAGAGATGGATATGACTTATACTGAAATGGTTAGACACATACTGAAATAATTATGACACATGCTAAAATGGATATGACACATGATAAAATGAGTATAACACATACTGAAATAATTATGACACTTGCCAAAATATGACATATGCACAAATACAGTGCCCAAATTCCTGCAGCAGCTGATCATGGAGCCCAGTAGTAGGGTAACATATCTGACATGGTCCTCACAAATGGGGATAGTGTTGGAGTGGGGGTTGGGGGCTGCCTAGGAGAAAGTGACTATAACACAGTGGGCTTCAGGGTTACAGCAGGGTATGAAGCGAGTCAAACCATCATGAAGGTCATGGACTTCTGACAAGCAGATTTTCCCAAGGTGAGGGAGGTATTCCGGATTGAAATGAAGGGGATGGAGGAGATGGGTGGGTGACGAACAATGTAATAAGATCAAGGGGGCCTACTTAGAGCCACAGAGAGCTGTAGGAGGGAAGTGAGAAACAGCAAAAGAAGGAGGAGCCACTGTGGTTCAACAGGGAAGTTAAAGGGGCAATGGGGAGAAAAAAAGGGCTTTCAGAGAATATAAGTGGACACAGGGGAAGGAGGATATGGAAATTTGCAAGGAGAAACTGAGGGTGGCAGGGCAGAGGATTAGGAAGGCAAAAGCAGAAACAGGGGAGAAAATTGTTAATCAGAGCAAAAGGGGGACAAGACTTTCTTTTGATACATTGGGGAAAAGAGGAAAGGAAGGCAGGGAATATTAAGGGTAAATGGTGAGGGGGATTACTAGTGGAAGGGGAGTTTGAGAAGGCTGAAGTGCTCAATACATACATCATCTCAGTCTTCATAATAGAGGATGAAGGAAGGGGACCAGTGTTAGAGGAAGGGGGGATGTAGAGGTGGAACCTAGTCCAAGCAGTGAGGACAGGGTAAGGGAGGAATTGGGCGTGTTGAGGGTAGACAAGTCTATGGACCCAAATGCCCTGCACTCCAGGGTGCTCTGGGAGATAAGGGAGCAAATGGTGTCACCAGTAGCAAGATTATTTAACTTGTCCTTAGATATAGTGCAGGGTGGGTGCCAGAGGCCTGGAAGAGGGCTGATATGGTGCTACTTCATAAAAGTGGCATCAGGGAGGAGGCTGGCAATTATTGCACAGTCAGCCTCACATCGGTAGTGGGTAAGGTGATGGAGGCAATGTTGAAAAAAAGGGTGATTAATTACTTAGAAGATCAAGGGCTGCAGGATATCCATCAGCATGGCTTCAGTCGGGGGTGGTCATGTCAGATGAACCTGATCGAGTTCTTCGATGGGGTGACAAGGGTGACTGATCAGTGGGAGGCAGTGGACATGATCTTACTGGATCTTGGTAATGCCTTTGACACTGTGCCCCACAGAAAATTGGTTAATAAGCTGCAGACTTTGGGAGTGGGACATAAAATAACAAGGTGGGTGGATGGCTGGCTGATGAGTAGAAGCCAGAGGGTGGTGGTCAATGGGGTGCATTCTGGGGAAGTAGAGGTGATGAGCAGGGTCCCCCAGGACTCAGTGCTGAGGCCTATTCTGTTTAACATTGGGGCTGTAGGTGACGGTATACCCTTTTGCAGATGACACGAAAATCTGCAATGGGGTGGACATCCCAAAGGGAGTGGACGTTATGAAGAAGGATCTAAGGTTGCTGAAGTGTTGGTCGAAAACATGGCAACTGAAATTCAGTGCCAAAAAATGCACAGTGATGCACTTGGGACAGAAGAATCCATAAACCACATACACAGTGGGGGGTGCAGAAATGGTTGCATCTGAGCTGGAAAAGGATTTGGGAATTATAATCACTGACAACATTAAGGTAGAGACCCAATGCAGCAAGGTGGTGGGCAAAGTGAACAGAATGCTAGTGTACATAGGAAGGGGAAAACTAGTAGAAAAAGGGAGGTGTTAATACCACTCTACACTTCCATGGTGAAGGCACACCATGAGCAAGTAGATCAGTTCTGGAGACCCCACCTATGCAAGGACATAGATGGCATGGAAAGGGTACAGAAAAGGGCTATTAAAATGAGGTATGGGTTAGTGGGAAGTCATACGAGCAGAGGTTGGGGGTGTTGAATTTGTACCCACTGAACACCAAAAAGGAGAGGAAGAGAAAATAGAAACATTCAAATATATGAAGGGGGTCAATAATGTGGGGGAGAGCTTATTCCCACAGAAGGTAGATGCAGAGACTAGAGGACATGGACTGAGGGTGGAGGGGGTAGGTTTAGGGGAAACATCATGGGCATTACTTCACTGAGAGGGTGGTGGCATCCTTAAATGGTCTGCTGGAGGAGGTGGTGAATGCCAAAACATTGGAGGGATTCAAGATGGCATGGGACAAACACAAGGAGGTGACAAGTGTGAGGAGTGTGGAATCTGTGTTGGGGGCAAGTAAAGAGGGAGGGTATGACACATTTTAATATGAATATGGAATTTTCTGAAATAGATACGATCTATGCAGAAATGCATGTAACACATACCAAAAATCGATAAGAAAATACTACAATGCATATAATATACACCAGAATGAATAAAACACACAGTGAAATGGATAAGACTAGTACCAAAATGGTAATCTCATGTACCTAAAACATTAAGATACTTAAATTATTATAATGTATACCAAAATGAATACGACACATAATGAATTGTAAATTATATTAATTTACTATTTTGATACTCTTGCTGAATGTGTACTGTAATAAATAAATAAAATGGTCATGAAGCACTGAAAACAAAATGATATATTAAAATGTGTATGTTGTACACTGAAATGAGCATACAGCAGACTGAATTGTTGACAAACTTGCAAGGCATAGACTGAATACAGTTTAACATGTGCCAAGGTGTCGATACAGCAAACTGAAATGTTGTGATACACCAAGATGAGTATAACACATACTGAACTGAGTGTAACACACAGTGAAAAGCACATGACTTGTGTAACCAATCAGAGGGCAGCATCAGTCCCTGAGATTCTGTAGGACTCCAGCAATTCCTGTTCAGCTTCACTGTAGGTAAGAGCTCCTTAAACTGTGTGACTAAGGAAGGAATATTCACAATGTGTATTATTAAATTATTAGTTTGCTACTGTACCAGTTTTAGTTTTTGTATTTTAGTTGTTTTTTTTTAAGATCTTTGTTTTCAAAAGTTTTATTTGGCTTTCAACAAAGCATACTGTTATATGTGTTCTTTGTGTAAGGTTACACTCAACACCAGATACAGTAAACCCATCCTGTACTTGTCTTCTTCCAGTGCTTTGCATAGTTATACAGTATGTTGTGTTGTGTAATATTTTATGTGCCCTGTAAAAGGGGGGTATTATCAAAAAAAAAATATATATAGCTCTAGGATTAGCTCATTCCTGTATGTTTGAACTGAATTTCACCTGCTTACTGAAGGTTAGAGTTTTTCTTTGCTGCCTTCTGAAAATTAATGTCAGTATTTTACAAGTTTAAGAACAGTAAAGGAAATTGATCAGCAATTTATTCTGTAATAAGTGCTAGAAACACATATGTTATACCACTGGAAAGCTGTGAATCTCCTCTTTCTAATACTATAAACCAGTTGTTAGTAGCTTATGACATTATGTAGCAAATAGCCCTATTATTAAAGTTCTAGTTTTTTTTTTAAATGGCAGTTTGTGAATCTACTTATCCATCAAATGATTCTTTTCACTGTATTTTGGCCCCAGGCTCCCTGACTTTTTGTAAGAGGAGTGTTGCATAGTTACAGGCTTCAGTATGCTGAACTACTGAGTCATTAAAGCCTTGGGCAGCAGCCACACCTAGGTTACTAAGCTTGGGTGACATTTTCACAGCAGATGCGCTCAGCGCATCTCAGAGATGTGCCCAAGAGCTATATTCAAAGAGCAGAGATGGGCCAGTGCATCTCTGGATAAACCAAAGATAAAGTATAATGTATTGGGCGCATCTGGAGGGGGCATGCCAATGAACGTTTCGCACAACTCTATTTTCAGCCCAAATAGGCTGCACGATGCTCCCAAAAGAGAAAGGACTAAAAGAAGTAGTCCCAAGTGCAATCCCCAACAGGCAGCTACCTGGATAGCAGGCTGTGTGAGCACCAGTGTAGTATCTGAATGCACTTGTTATCAGTAAAGACAGTACACTGAGCAGCGTGTGTTCTTGTGCAGTGCATTTTGTGAGCACATTCTGATATGTACATAAAAAACACCTTTCCATAGAAATTGGACTGCTGGTTGTGTTATCATATTGAGGGAATAGAAAGGCAGCACTGGGAAAAAGGACGGGGCACCAGTCATCGTGGTGTAGATAATGAGGTGTGTGAGGAGAATGGGAACATCCCTAGCAGCCATCTAGTGGGTCAGTGAGCAGGACACCATGCCCACATAACAGACTCTGTGGCACAACACACGGCAGGAGGCAGTGCTGGGGGAGCAATGACAGGGAAAGTGCAATGCCAACACTCATTTAGAACTGTTGAACTGGGTGGCCTGCTGAAATAGGGCCTACAAACACATTGACATTGATGTGCCAGAGCACAGGGTGGGCAGGGCAGGTGCTCAGCACAGCAGGCACAGGTGGCAGGGTGGCAGGTAACAGCCCCCCAAGCACAAATAATGTCAGGGGCATGGAAGAGAACCATGGCTTGATGGGACAGTGGCAGGTGGGACCACTAGCAGTGATGGGGTGGTGCAGGATAGGACAGTGGCAGGTAGACCACTAGTAGGGTTGGGATGGTGCAGGACAGGTCAGTGGCATACATACCCATAGGTAAAGCATATCTGGATGTGGGCCAGGTTCCACTGGATGCAGGGCAACACAGGCTGTAACATGAGGAATGTAAACAAATGTACCTCCAGGGCTGCAGTACCTGTTGGTCACCTATGGTGTGGGGTGGCACAGGGCAGCCAAAGTTTAGATCAGCACACTTAAATGAGGTTTGGAGCAACTATAATGAGATGCTAAGCAGTTCAGTTGGGCCTGAACTTGGCAATGAGGCCATTTGCATACTCTGGCTGAAAACTGCTTATTTGCTTCTGGCCCATCTCAATCTACAGGCCACTTCTGATTAGTTTGGCGCATCTTTGGATGGTGCATTTCCTTACATGCATGATATGTTGGGTGCACTTGATGGATTCGGGGTATTTCTGTAGGGTGCATTTCTACACATGCATGAAAGGCATGCCACACTTGATGTGCAGTAGAGCATGTCTGGCAGCAATGGCTGTGTATTGCACATCTCTCAGCACTATGCGGTGATGCACCAATGCCCATACATTGTGCATCCCTATTGCACATCTGTGACATGCACAGAGCAGATTGTGTGCACCTGTCATGCATCGTGTGCGACCCAGCCACTGTCACTGCAGTGTCCCATCTTTGCTAACTAGCTCCAGGTGGTTCTCTGTGACATATGCCATCTGTGCAGGGTGCAGGGCCATGGACCCTTACCTGAAGCACCACTGAGCTGGCCATCCTGTTGGCCCTGGTGCTGCTCCTGGAGGTCAACCTGCATGGGACAGAGGGCTTGCAGGGGATGAGCTGTTGTGTGGGTCAGGGTGGCGGTGCACCATGTGCGCCACAGTGGGATACCATGCACTGCAGAACAGTGTTGGCACCATTATGGTGAACCTTCTGCATGGCCTCTGACCCAAGCAGGTTGCCCTCCAGGGGCAGCATCAGTGCTGGCACATTTGTATGTTTGTATATGCAAAACTGTAGCTAACTTTAAAAGGGCATGGGAGAGAGAACAGGGGAGAGTATGGGTGGGGGAGGCCGAGAATGGCTGAGGGCAGACAAAAGGGGAGAGGGTGGGGCAGCTGCAACATAGGGGAGCTAGCTGCACACTCAAGCAGATGTTGATAGACCCGGAGGTCTGTTTCTGCTGGCACATTTGTATGTTTGTATGTAGATGACCAACAGATAATACATCCCTGGAGGTATGTTTGTTTACATTCCTCATGTTACAGCCTATGTTGCACTGCATCCAGTGAGACCTGGCCCACATCCAAATATGCTGGAACTATGTGCATACATGCCACTCTCATGTCCTATACTACCCAGTCCCTTCTAGTGGGCCCACCTGCCACTCTCCTGTCCTGCACCACCCCATCCCTGCTAGTGGCCCCACCTGCCACTGTCCTGTCAAGCCATGGTTCTCTTCCATGCCCCTGAAATTTTTTTGCCTGGGTGTGCTACCTACCACCATGCCACCTGTGGCTGTTGGGCTGAGCCCTTGCCCTGCCCACCCTGTGCTCTGGCACACCAATGTCACTATGTTTGTAGGCCCCATTCCTGCAGGCCACCCAGTTCCACAGTTCTAAATGGGTATTGGCATTGCACTTTCCCTGTCATTGCCCTCCCAACACTGCCTCCTGCAGTGTGTGTTGTGCCACAGAGTGTCATGTGGACATGGTGTCCTGCACACCGACCCACTAGATGACTGCTAGGGATGTTCTCACTCTCCTCACACACCTCATTATCTCCACCATGAGGGCTGGTGCCCCCTCCTTTTTCCTAGTGCTGCCTTTCTATTCCCTCAATATGATAACATAACCAGCAGTCATTGCCGTTGCCTCAGAAGTTGCCTAGAAAGAGGAGCGGTTGGACCACAGTGGGCTCAGGGAGGTTGAGGGTGGTAGAACAGAGGCACATTCCTCCAGTTGTACCTCTCCACAGTTTCTATGCCATTCTGGAAAAATGTGGTTCCTCTATGGAAGCACCCACAGTGGAATCCAAGGAGGTTGCTGGCAACCTCCACAAAGGAGACCCACAGAAGGGTGGCATGGGATCCCACAGGGGGAGGAAACAACTCCTGGTGGGGGACTCCATTGTTAGGAAGGTAGAACTGGGGGAGGAAGGGGAGAGGGAGGTAAGGTGCCTGCTTGGCGCCATGGCTTGGAGGGACAGGGAGCGAATCCTCAGGATTGCAGGAGCAGCTGCACAGGGGAGGGAGCTGGATGTCATTGTCCACCTAGGGACAAATGACCTGGCTAAGAAAGGGATCAGACATACATGTGATATCTCCCTCTTTACTCAGGAGACTCCTGTTTTTTTTGACTGAACTCCCTCCCTCCCTCCTGGGAAACAAAATCTCCTGCTTAAGTAAAATTCTGTCCAAAATATCCATCTTTTTTGGGCAGATAAAGACATAAAAATTAAATCAGTGATGCACAATGTATCTGATAACTTTATATAACTAGTTGTTTATTCTTTTTAGTGCTTATTCTTGACAAAATGAAATGCATTACATTTTTGTAATGACTTTTTTCTTATGTTTTTGACACCATTTAAGGACAAATGCATGATGTTACGGCATCTCCCTACTAGCAGACCAATCTCCATCTGAATTTGACCCAAATCTCCCTCTTAAGCAAGTTGGACATATCACATGTATGGGATCAGAGCAGTGCAAGAAGCATTTGTGGAGATGAGGAGGGGCCTTAGACAAATAGCAGACATAGTAACCTTCTTGGTGGTGCTGACTGTCTATGGCATGGGTGAGGCTAGGGTGCTCCACCCCATGGGATTCAATCAGTGGTTGAAAAACTGGTGCAGAGCTCAGGGATTTGGCTTCATTGGGGGCTGGGGGTCCACTTGGAGGGATGCAGGCCTATACTGGCATGATGGTCTGCATCTGTCCAGGAGGGGAACCAGGATCCTAGGTGATAGGTTTAAATACTTCATTGGCAAGCATTTAAACTAGCCAAGGGGGGAAGCACTGGAAAGGAGCAGGGAAATCCTAGCCCCCACCCCAAAAAATCAGGATACTAAGTGAGGTAGACACCAACATAGAGATGTCGATAGGGAGAAGCGCATGGGTAAATGGAGAAAGTGACAAATGCAATAAGGACAGGGATGGGGCGAAAAGGGGTAGGGCCATCAAGAGATGGAGGGTTATTATTACCAATGCCCATAGTCTGGGCAACAAGCTCCCTGAACTGGTGGCCTTGATGGAAGAGGGATGCCTAGATATCGTAGCAGTCACAGAAACATAGTACACTGAGAACCATGACTGGGATGTTAACATACCAGGGTACATAACCTACAGGAGAGACAGGGAGGGCAGAAGAGGGGGGGAGTAGCTGTCTATGCAAGGGAAGGGATAAAAGCAACTGAACAAAAGACTAAACAGGGAGGAGAGGAGGTACCTTAGAGACTGGAAATGGCACCACAATCCACACAGGGGTTGTATGCAGACCCCCATGTCAGGGGGAGGGAATGGGCAAGGATATGATAGAAGGCATGCTTAGGATGGCAGAGAAAGGGGAGATACAGTTGATGGGGGATCTTAATATGCCAGGTGTTAACTGGAGCACTTTTGCTGCAGCCACATCCAAAAGCAGGGCCATTCTTGATGCCCTTCAGGTGGCATGCCTCAGACAGCTAGATTTGAAACCTACTTGTGAGGGAGCAATCTTAGACCTCATTCTCTCAAATGGGGACAGTGAGAGGATCTCAGATCTAGAAGTGGGTAGCCATTTGGGAACAAGTGATCACCAAACAGTGTGGTTCACGAAAAACTCAGCTACAGAGTCAAGCCATACAAGAGTGAGGGTTCTGGACTTCAGGAGGGCTGATTTTGGCAAGATGGGAGAGTGCCTTAGAAAAGCACTAGCAAACAGGCTAGAAGGAGGGGTGGAGCAACAATGGGGAAATATCAAAACTGCCATGACAGAGGCAACAAGCCTTGGTGAAGCAAACAAACAAATCAAAACAAAAGAAAACCCACTATGGTTCTCAAAAAGGGTGGTGAAGGTTAGGGAGAAAAGATAGCATTTAGGAAGTATAAGGAAACACAGAATGAGCAGGACAGAGAACTGTACCAGTTAAGGCAGAAGGAAGCAGGAGGGTAGTCAGAATAGCAAAGGCACAAACTGAGGAAAAGATAGCTAACTCAGTTAAGAAGGGGGATAAAACCTTTTATAGGTATATCAGGGAGCGTAGAAAGACAAAGGGAGGGATAGTGAGGCTGAATAGAATGGATGGTGGGTGGGCAGAGACTGACTGTGAAAAAGCAGGGATACTGAATGAATAGTTCTGTTCAGTATTCGCAACAGAGGAAGTGGGGGAGGTGCCTAATCCAATTAACAGAAGCACTCTGGAGAGGGGGGTCAATCCCAGTCCTTTCACAGAAGAAAGGATTCTGAAAGAACTCCTAAAACTGAAGGTGGACAAAGCAATGGGGCCAGATGGAATTCACCCCAGAATTCTAAAAGAATTAAGCAGATAACTAGTGACACCACTTTCTACCCTTTTTAACAAATCATGGGAGGATGGTGTGGTACCTGAGGACTGGAAGAAGGCTGATGTGATTCCCCTTCACAAAAGTGGGGCCAAGACAGAGGCAGGAAACTACAGACCTGTCAGTTTGACCTCTGTGGTAGGGAAAGTGATGGAACTACTTCTGAAGGAAAGAATTGTTGAGTACCTAGAGGCCAGTGGGGCACAGGACCCAAGGCAGCATGGGTTCACAGCAGGAAGGTCATGTCAGACGAATCTAATTGATTTCTTTGACTGGGTGACCAAAGTAGTAGACAAGGGAGGGGCTGTGGACATGGCCTACCTAGACTTTAGCAAGGCATTTGACACAGTCCCACACAAAAGATTAGTAGTCAAATTAACCAGCCTGGGAGTGGGTCCCAGGGTGGTAGCCTGGGTAAAGCATTGGCTGAACAACAGGACACAGAAGATAATTGTAAATGGAGTCCACTCTGAAGAAAGAGGGGTTACTAGTGGGGTACCACAGGGTTCAGTACTGGGTCCAGTCCTTTTTAATGTCTTTATAAGTGACATTGCAGAGGGACTGGAAGGAAAAGTATGCCTCTTTGCAGATGACACAAAGATCTGCAACAGGGTTGATACACAAGGAGGCATGGAAAGGATGAGAAGGAACTTGGCAGGGTTGGAGGAATGGTCAGAAGTATGGCAGCTTGGATTCAGTGCAAAGAAGTGCAAAGTAATGCACCTGGGAAACAAAAACCCAGGGGAAGATTACACAGTGGGTAGTAACAACAACAAAAATGGAAAGGGACCTGGGGGCAATCATATCAGATGACCTTAAGGTTGGCAAGCAATGTGAGAAGGCGGAAAGGTGGGCTGGGGGGATACTGGGATGTATAGGGAGAGGTATCACCAGTAGAAAACAGGAAGTTGTTATCCCCATGTACAGACAGTTGGTGAGACCCCATCTGGAGTACTGTGTCCAGTTCTGGAGACCCCATCTCCTCAAGGACATAGACAGGATGGAGGCAGTTCAGAGGAGGGCAACCAAAATGGTGCAGGGTCTGCAAAAGAAGCCATATGAGTAGAGACCAAAGGAGCTTAATATGTATACCCTTGAGAAAAGAAGGGAGAGGGGGGGCATGATAGAAACGTTTAAGTACCTCAGTTGAATCAACAAAGTCCAAGAGGGTAGCATCTTTCAGAAAAAGAGATGTGTAAGAACAAGGAGACACAATTTGAAGATAGAGGGGAGACAGCTCAGGGACAATGTGAGGAAGTATTTTTTCACAGAGAGGGTAGTGGATGCATGGAACAGCCCTCCTGAGGAGGTTGTGGGGTCTAAAACTGTGGGAGAATTCAAGAATGCATGGGACAGACATAAGGCATTTTTTGTGGGGAGTAGGAAGAAATAAGCTGTTGGTTAAATAGGATCTGCAGCTTATCATCTAGGTAGGGAAATGGGCAGCCTGGGTGGGCCAAGCGGTCCTTATCTGCCGTCAAAGTCCATGTTTCTATGTTTAAGTCCAATTTTTATGGCAAGGTGTTTTTTATGTACATATCAGAATGTGCTCACCAAATGCACTACACTATAACACACACTGCTCAGTGTATTGTCTTTACTGATAACAAGTGCATTCAGATACCACACTGGTGCTCACATAGGCTGCTATCCTAGTAGCTGCCTGTTGGGGATTGCACTTAGGACTACTTCTTTTAGTCCTGTCTCTTTTGGGAGCATCGCGCCGACTATTCAGTCTCAAAATAGAGTTTTGCGAAACGTTCATGGGCATGCCCCCTCCAGATGTGCCCAATACATTATACCTTATCTTTGGTGCATCCTGAGATGCGCCGGCCCATTTCTGTTTTTTGAATATAGCACTTGGCCACAACTCTGAGATGCGCTGAGCGCATCTGCTTTGAAAATGCCACCCAAGCTCAGTAACCTGGGTGTGACTGCTGCCCAAGCCTTTAATGACTCAGTAGTTCAGTACATGTACTGAAGCCTGTAAACATGCAACACTCCTCTCATAAAAAGTCAGGGACCCTGGGGACAAAATACAGTGAAATGAATCGCTTGATGGATAACTAGATCCATAAGCTGTCATTTTTTTTGGAAAAACTGGAACATTAATAACGAGGCTATTTGATACATAACATCATAAGCTACAAACAACTGGTTTATAGTATTAGAAAGAGGAGATTCACAGATTTCCAGTGGTATAAGATATATGTTTCTAAAAGTGATTATTACAGATTGTAACATGACAAAGAAAGTTGTGTGAAAGTCAGCCATGCGATTGGTCGAAAACGAACAGCTGACCAATATCAAGCAGGTTTTAATGCAGCATAAGAGCCCGCTGTTGCAGTACCTTAACAAGCCACCCTCACATCACCATCAGGCAAGTCAAGGAAAGAATGGGGAGTGTGCCGCACACCTCAGAGTACTAGTATTTCCATGCACAACAGGAACGCGCAACAGAAACAAAGGTAACATAGTTGGCTGTGTGAGCATGCCCCAGAAATCGTGGTCACGCTCACCATTAGACCCCCTGAAACAGAAGCACAATGCATTAGAAAGTGAGCCACCTAGCATAAGCATTTGCATTCGCTATGTAGTTTGGACCTGCGGCTGAGGAAGGTGATAAAAGTTGTGTGTACAGTCTTGTTTCCAATCGCACCACCGAGCACATTTCCTCAAATGAAGCTGGCACGGGAAAGAAATTGAGAGAGAGAGAGAATGAGTTCATTATCACTGCATGTAATGGGCAGTAAATATGTAAATATACAGTTTCCCCCCCCACAGTGCAATACTGTAAGTTATCATTGCGATGAAACTACGAACAGCAGAGGATGAAAAGTGTCACTTAGAAGTGCCAAATCTTCACATTCTGGTCTGTTTCAGACATTAATGTTCTGTTGCTCTGTGTTGTAAAATAGCAGACACTACATAAATGAATGCTGAGTGTCCACAGTGCACGCGCATGTTGTTACATTGTGACATTGTTTATAAACTACGATAATGGAGCATACTTTGGCAATTAGGATTACTGTTTTTGTGTGTTTGTAAGTACTGTAAAAGGAAACAGTATTCTTACAATAGTTGCCTCACACTTGCCATGTTACAAGTGCATTAATCCCCTCCATCGTTGGGCTGTACTGGTGGATTAATGCCCGGTGGGTGGTTGGATGCACTTGGCCTGCAGCCTTGTGCACCACCACCCTCACCCGAGCATTAATCCACTAGTAGAGCCCTCCTCTGTCGAGGAGCAATGCTTACATAAATGTCTGATTAATTTCCTTTACTGTTCTTAAATTGGCAAAATACTGACATTAGTTTACAGAAGGCAGCAAAGAAAATCTCTAACCTTCAGTAAGCAGGTGAAATTCAGTTACAACATGCAAGAATAAGGTAATCCTGGAGCTACAGATTTTTTTTTTTTGGTAATGCCCCCTCTTTTAGTGGGCAATTAAAAATATTACGCAACACTACATACTGTATAACTTTGCAAAGCACTGGAGGAAGACAAGTACAGGATGGGGTTTATCTGGTGTTCAGTGACTTACACAAAGAACACATATAACAGAATGTTTTGTTAAAAGCCAAATAAAACTTTTGAAAAAAAGATCTTAAAAAAAACAACTAAAAAACAAAAGCTAAGACAGGTACAGTAGCAAACTAACAATTTAATAATACACATTGTGTATATTCCTTCCTGAGTTACACAGTTTAATTTTATTTATTATTTATTGAAATAGTTTCACCAGGAAAGGCACACTGAGCAACAAGATGCTCGTCTCCCGGTGCGACCTGGGGGGGGGGTACAAGGGGCTTAGATAACATGCAGGTTATCAACTGAGCAAATAACAGAGGCAAATAGCAGCATATGGAAACAATTGCATTAAACTATAAGCAACAACACATGAAATACATTGGATATTGTATGGAGCACATAACAATTACCTGACATATTGCAGCAATACAAGGGAACATTTAGCACACAGTAATATGCAGGCATAAACACAGGAGACAAAGAACACATGATGGTGCAGGACAAAAAAGCACAGGACAAAAGTGCATAGGTTGGGGCTATATGCCAGCATTTGTAGCTGAGCTAAGGCCGCTGGTCAGGCAGTGGAGAGGGGATAAATTGGTGCATGGCCGAATCACATATAGGAGCAATTAGTGGTGAGGAAGTTAGCTAGGGCGGTAGAAAGAGAGTGGACAGAGGAGGAATGCCGAATTTCAGGTGGGAGCTCTTACCTGCAGTGAAGCTGAGCAGGAACTGCTGGAGTCCTACAGAATCTCAGGGGGTGATGCTGCACTCTGATTGGTTACACAAGTCATATGCTTTTCACTGTGTTACACTCAGTTCAGTATGTGTTATACTCATCTTGATGTATCACAACATTTCAGTTTGCTGTATCGACACCTTGGCATGTGTTACACTGTATTCAGTCTATGCCTTGCAAGTTTGACAATAATTCAGTTTGCTGTATGCTCATTTCAGTGTACAACATACACATTTTAATATTTCATTTTGTTTTCGGTACTTCATAATCATTGTATTTATTTGCTACAGTACACATTCAGCAAGAGTATCAATATAGTAAATACACGTAACCTACAATTCAGTATGTGCCATATTCATTTTGGTATACATTATAATAATTTAAGTATCTTAATGATTTAGGTACATGTGATAACCGTTTTGGTATGAGTCTTGTCCATTTAGTATGGGTCATATCCATTTCAGTGTGTGTTTTATTCATTCTGATATATATTATATGCATTGTAGTATTCTCTTATTGATTTTTGGTATGTGTCATATGCATTTCTGCATGGGTCGAATCTATTTCAGAAAGTTCCATATTCATATTAGAATGAGTCATACTGTCCCTTTTTACTTGCCCCCCCACAAATTCCACACTCCTCCCCCTCGTCACCCCCTTGTATTTGTCCCATGCCATCTTGAATCCCTCCAATGTTTTAGCCTAGGCGCGGGGTCATTACATCGCAAGATATATGCCATGAGGCATCATGTCTTTTGTTCTGCACCCCACCCTGCTAGAGGAAGCCTGTGCCCCCAGATCCCCCCACTAAAGATTCTTAACTCCGGGTGAGAGTCCAACTTTTTGGAGAGCACAGGTCCAGGTTTCACCATAATGCTGTGCGCTATTAAGCGTGCGGCATTATGACCTGATACGTTTGGCCTGCACCACCTCTTCCAGCAGACCGTTTCAGTGTGCCATCACCATCTCTGTGAAGTAATGCCTCCTAATGTTTCCCCTAAATCTACCCCCCCACCCTCAGTCCATGTCCTCTAGTCTCTGCATCTACCTTCCCCAAGAATAAGTTCTCACCTGCTTTATTGACCCCTTTCATATATTTGAATTTTCTATCGTATCCCCCCTCTCCTTTCTGGTCTTCAGTGGGTACAAATTCAACAACCTCAACTTCTGCTTGTATGACTTCCCACTTAGCCCATGCCCCATTTTAATGGCTCTTCTCTGTACTCTTTTCATGCCATCTATGTTCTTGCATAAGTAGGGTCTCCAGAATTGATCTACATGCTGTAGAGTGGCATTAGCACCTTCCTTTTTCTACTAGTTTCTGAGCGGAGGCCTCTGATTGGTGCAGCTTCTGGAGGCTAAGTTCGATTGGCCCATTGCCTTTCTAGGCTGCCGCTGATTGGAGCGCTTTCTGCCTTAACTTTCCATTGACTTTAGAGCTAATTTTGGGAACCTTTGGCCCTCAGGGTTTTGTGCCTGTCTCTGCCTGTTTGATTGCAATTGTGCACAGATTTTTTTACTGTTAATTTACCTGCATGGCCCACCAGCCAGCCCTACTCAGTTCATGTAGTTACAACTAGCCGTCTTTCAAGATTGTTTAAAGTAAGCATGCCTGCCAGCATTGTGTACAGGAAAGCTAATATTACTGTTTCTTGATTTTCCTGTTGCTCCCTCTCCCTTTGCCTTTAGCTGCATATTTCTGCCCTACCATGGTCTCCTGCTCATCACCATCCTCCTCTCTGTTTCGCTTGGGATTCTATGTTGTTTGTTCTGACACCTGCAAATATATGAATACTGTTTGCTATTCGCTGTTTAGTATGTAACAAAAAACTTCTCTAGCCCCCTGTCTATCATATTGCATTTGTGCTGCTGTCTATGTGTTGAATCCACTGGAACTGATGTGGAGCCTTTGGAAATGAGTCCTTGACTCAAAGGGTTGTAATTCCGATATGTATAATAAATAAATAAATAACTACTGTCCTTACCACCTTCCAGTCCTCCCTCAGTGCTTCTCCCAGTCTCTATTTTGCAGCTAATTGCATCCTAAAGCCCTTTCCATTTCAATGTGACTTGCACTTCACTATTTCTCAACCCCCCCACTACTCTTTGTCTTTTTTGGCTCTGACACCACCCAGCCTATCTGTGTATTTCTGCTTTTGTAGTTGTGTCTCATTTGATCTCCTCTTACTGTACACATCTGTCTGCCCACATCTACCTGGCTTTTCCCCCCCTCTTACTCCTGGCTCCCCCCCCTTTTTATTCCTTATACTCCTGCTTCTGATCTGTTCTGCCTAGACTGATCACTCCCCCTACATCTCCTCTGTAGCTTACTCTACACTCACCGGCACCTGTCCACTTCTCTCACTTCTCATTCTCTACCCCCCTCCCTATTCACTATGGCCCTCTTCTCTCTGCCCCTCTACCTATTCTTCCTCTCCTCCTAGATCCCACTGTTTAACCTGCCAGGTGCCTGCTTCCCCAATCCCCCTTGTAGCTACTAATTGGATTACGCCTACCAGCACTTTGGGACCACTGCCACTGGACTTTATCCTACTTACAGTACTGCTGCTAGGTCTAGCTGGTGTCACCCCTGGTATCTTGATAAGGTGATCTATGCTCACCTTCTCCCACTTTCGCCTCTGGCTCATATGGCCTCTCACTGGGATCATAATCAGCAACAGACTTCTTGTGCCTGTAAGTGGCGGATAAAAAAACTCTCCCTCAAAAAACTTCAATGGTTTACCCTAAAACTCCTGCTCCTCCTACTAATTCTGTCAGGCAACACATACCCAAACCCTGGTCCCTCAACTCCTGGCAATGTGCAAAGAGAGTTTCATGCTGGGATATTCACATTTGCAGCTCTCAACATCTGCAGCCTCCTTCCAAAACTCGATGCCCTGCATATATTTTCCAACCTACACAACCCTGATGCTCTGGTGGTTGTCGAAACCTGGCTAAGTCCTAAAATTCCAGACAGTGCAATTGCCCTGCCAGGTTATAATGTCTTCAGGCATGACAGGACCTCCAAAAGAGGAGGGGGATGCACCATCTACCTCAAAAACACTCTCTTTGGACACCCTATTCAAACCCCTGCCTCAGTCTCAACTGCCCAGATCCTACCCATGAAGATATTACTCTGGGCCCACAACTAGGCTCTGACCATCACTGCTGTCTATGTCCCCCCTAAAGAACAAGTAAAAGGTCTCAACACCATCTTGGACTTTATCCGCTCTCAACCCACAGGCACCGAGTCTATCCTTATGGGTGATTTCAACATAAATTGGCTAAGATGTATTGGATCTTGGCCCCCAGGTCACATCTGGAATCGAGCATCACTGCTCAGTATGCCTTCCTGGTAAAACTCGTAAATAAATAAATAAATAGATCTGACACAAACAGCTTTAAGGATGCTATCTCCACCACAGACCTCACTCAGCTAGTTGCCGCCCCCACTAGGCACAACTATAAGACTGGCACATGCTCCCTTCTGGACTGGATCCTGACAAACTGCCCATCCCACCTCACAAAAGTCTCCATCCTACCTGACTCATTAAGTGACCACTCCCCTGTCACCTGTGTATGGACAAATAAATTCAGCCTCCCACACCCAAGCTAATCACAAGCAGAATCCTTCCAAGACACAAACGGAAGCATTTCAAATCCCACCTCAGACTACAAGACTGGTCACCCATTTTCCTATCTTCGGATGTCAACTCTGCACTAGACTTCTTCATAATCACTTTCAAATGCTGCCTGTGACTCCTTCACCCCCTACAAAAAGAGGACAGTCACAGGGCTCTGCAACCCATGGCTCTCTGGAGAGCTCCTAGCACTGATGAAATCCAGGGACCACCTCTGGGCTCAGGCTCAGGCTATAGGTAGGCAAGTAGATATACAAAACTACAAACGGGCAAGAAATGACTGCATTAAAGCAATATTTCTGATGAAAAGTGACTACTACAAAGATGCTCTCAAATACATGGGGTAAGGGGAAGTCCTTCTGGAACAATTTGAATGAAGTCGCAAGGAAACTGCCCAAATCATCACCAACCATGTTTGAAGTGGATGGAACCATAACCCTGGACCCTGCAACTATAGCCAACATGTTCAACACTGTTGTCTCGGATCTCAGCAGTGTACTCCCACATGACTTCTTCGATGTCAACCTCTCTGCTTCACCTCCTTTCTCTACCCCGCCCCCTCCATGACTCATCTGCCATTTTACTTCAAAGCAGTTAGGAAACATGAAGTGCACAAATACGGCCGCAAATCAATCGCAGGATCAAGAACCAGCGGGGACACACTCGACCTTAAACTGCTGTCCCTTGCACTAGATGAAGTGCTAGCTCCGATTACTCATATTTTCAGCCTCTCCCTCAGCCAGTTCCCCGACAGATGGAAATCTGCCACTGTAATCCCAGTGCACAAATGTGGAGACAAGGCTCAGCACAGGAACTATAGGCCTATATCTATACTACCCCCCCCAAAGGCCCTTGAGCGACTGGTCTCTGACCAGCTGATGGATTACCTGGCCAAACACGACATCCTCTGTAAGCAGCAGCACAGTTTTAGGAAAGACCACAGCACTACATCGGCCCTCCTAGAATTCACAGGAGCAATCCACAGCTCCCTTGACAATAATCAACTTACTGCATCAGTCTTCATTGACTTGACTAAGGCTTTCGACACCTTCCATCACCAACTCATTATCACTGAGCTTCAAAACTCAGGGCTTTCTCCTGCTGCTACATCCTGGTTTAAGAGCTACCTGGATAACCGTACACAAAGGGTGAAAATTGCCAACACCCTCTCCAACTCTAGACCCATCCACTCCGGAGTCCCGCAGGAATCCATTCTTGGGCCTCTCCTGTTCAGCCTCTGTCTGAACAATCTGCCACAATCTTGTTCAGAACAGATCCTGCTATACGCAGATGATGCAGTTATCTTCACCACTCATCATGACCCCCTCCTACTGCAAATAAAAGCTCCAGATGGGTTTCACCTCCATTAAAAAATGGTTTAATAACCAAAAGCTGGTGCTCAACTATAAGAAAACAAAGTCAATGCTTTTCTGCTGCTCCCGCTACCAGCATAGGTCTCACCCCTTAGTTATTGCAAACTGCCATGATGCTGTCCTGGACCAAGTTCACTCCTTTAAATACCTTGGAATCACACTCGACAGTCAACTATCCTATGACTTTCACACTGACACTGTTGCCAAAGCTGTCAACACATTGGTCTTCTGTACAGGCACAGGGAGTGCCTAACTGCAGATGCATTGAAGATAGCTGTGCAGAGCTCAGTGGTATCACTAATCGATTATGGTCTGGTTGTCTATGGCTCTGCATCTGACACAACCCTTAGGCACCTATAGTTGGCTCTTAATAAAGCCTGCCATCTCATCACAGGATCCCACCTTCTAACCCACACGTGTGCTATCTATGCCCAAATGGGCTGTCTCCCGATATCTTACCATATTAAGTACCACACCTGCCTTATGGTCAAGAAGATCACATTAGGCCTTGCTCCCTCAGGTGTCCAAGCCCTCCTACGTGCTGCATGTATTCCCCACCCCACCAGAACCTCTGAAAAACAAATTCTGCAGATCCCCTGGTGCCGTACCTCTCAGGGATAAAAGTTCTTTGCCCACCGGGCTCCCTACTGGTTTAATGGAATCAACAAAGACATCACCTCGCTGCAAAGCATTGGGTAGTTCAAAATCTACCTTCACCTCCACCTCCACCTCGCTGATGCCAGCTCCTGTGACTGTCACTCATAATCCACTTCACTTGCCTCCTCCTCCCTCGCATTCTTCCTCTCCCCCTCCATTTTCCCCACCTCCTTCCCTGGCTTAGCACTCCACGAAACCTGAAAAGGCCCACAACTGCTTCTCAGGCTCTGTTATTTCCCTCTCGATCTCTTAACTTTCACCTTGAATCCCGCATTCCTTGTTTCTATTCCCCCCCTTTGCCCTCATTCCTCTGCTTGTGTTTGTGTTGAATCCCATGATATGCACACACAAATGACTAAAGTATGTAATGATTGTGTTGAATACCATGATATGCATTGCTCATTCCTGTGCTTGTGATTGTGTTGAATCCCATGATATGTATTGCTTATTCAAACTCCTGTATATACCTCCCTCAATTGTCTGTATTCATTCTGCCTGAATTGCTAATCTCAAACTTTGTTATGTTTGTATTGTCCTCCAAACTGAAGTGGAACCTTTGTAAAAGAGCCTTGGCTCAAAGGTACTTATAATCCTATACTTAAATAAATAAACTAGTTATTCTCCTCCCTATGTATACCAGTGTTCTTTTCACTTTGCCCACCACCTTCCTGCATTGGGTCCCTACCTTAATGCTGTCAGTAATTATAATCCCTAAATCCTTCTCTAGCTCAGATGCAACCATTTTCACAACCCCCATTGTGTATGTGGTTTATGGATTCTTCTGTCCCAAGTGCATCACTGTGCATTTTTTGGCATTGAATTTCAGTTGCCATGTTTTCAACCAACCCTTCAGAATCCTTAGATCTTTCTTCATAACTTCCACTCTCTCTGGGTTGTGCACCCCATTGCAGACTTTCGTGTCATCTACAAAAAGGCAAACCATCCCCTACAGCCTCTCTGCTATATCACTGATATGGATGTAAAACAGAATAGGCCCCATCACAGAACCCTGGGGGACGCTGCTCATCATCTCTACTTCCCCAGAATGCAACCCATTGACCACCACCTTCTGGCTTCTACCCATCAGCCAGCTCTCCAAACACCTTGTTATTTTATGTCTCACTCCCAAAGTCTCTAGCTTATTAACCAATCATCTGTGGGGCACAGTGTCAAAGGCCTCACCAAAGTCCAGTGAGACCATGTCCACTGCCCCCCACTGATCAGACACCCTCATCACCCCATTAAAGAACTTGATCAGGTTCAACTGACATGATCACTACCATCTGAAGCCATGTTGATGGATATCCTGCAGCCCCTGATCTTCCAAGTGATTAACCACCCTTTTTTTCAGTATCGCCTCCATCACCTTACTCACTACTGATGTGAGGCAGACTGGGCAATAAATGCCAGCTTCCTTCCTGCTGCCACTTTTATGAAGTGGCACCATGTCAGCCCTCTTCCAGTCCTCTGGCACCCACCCTGCACTGTATCTAAGGACAAGTTAAATAATCTTGCTAGTGGAGACACCAGTTGATCCCTTAGCTCCTGGAGCACCCTAGGGTGCAGGGCATCTGAGTCCATAGCCTTGTCTACCCTCAACTCACCCAATTCCTCCCTTACCTTGCCCTCACTGATTGGACTAGGTTCTACCCCTACATCCCCCTTCCCCCTAACAATAGTCCCCTTCCTTCCTTTCTACTGTGCAGACTGAGATGAAGTATGTATTGAGCATTTCAATCTTCTAAAAATCCCTTCCACCAATAATCACCCCTCACCATTTACCCTTAATATTCCCCACCTTGCTTTCCTCTTTTCCCCTATGTATGGAAAGAATGTTGTCCTGTCCCCCCCTTTTGGCCTGCCTAACAATTTTCTCCTCTGTTTCTCTTTTTGCCTTCCTAATCCTCTGCCCTGCCACCCTCAATTTCTCCTTGTAAGTTTCCTTATCTTCCTTACCCTGTGTCCTCTTATATTCTCTGAAAGCTCTATGCTTCTCCTCTATTGCCTCTCACACTTCCCTGTTGAACCACAGTGGCCTCCTCCTTCTTTTGCTCTTTCTCACCTTCTCATACAACTCTCTGTGGCTCTAAGTAGTCCCCCTTGATATTATTCCATAGTTGCTCACCCCCCATGTCCTCCATCCCCTTCATTTTAATCCAGAATACCTCCCTCATCTTTGGAAAATCTGCTTGCCTGAAGTCCATGATCATTGTGATGGTTTGACTTACTTTATACCCTTCTCTAACCCTGATGCCCACTGTGTTATAGTCACTTTCTCCTAAGCTGACCCTCACCCCCACTCCCTCAACACTATCCTCATTTGTGAGGACCACATCAAGTATGTTACCCCACTACCAGGCTCCCTGACCAGCTGCTGCAGGAATTTTGGTATTGTATTTGGGCATAAGTCATATTTTGGCAAGTGTCATAATTATTTCAGTATGTGTTACACACATTGTATTATGTAAAAAGGAAAAACATAGGGGTCAGCACAGTACAACTATTTGTTGAATATTTCACACATTCACACACGTAGAAAAAATGGCAAAAAACAGCATAGATATCACCCAAAGATGAACAGACTGCAGGCAAGAAACCCAGTGATAGTGTTATCATTTTGAAATAGGTCCATAAACTGCTTGCAGCAATTGTATCTATACAAAGAGAACGAGTGGGTGTACATGCATACAAGCACATGGTGTGAAGGTGAAAAAACTACCCGTTAACCGAAAAATCAGCACAGATTGCAGAAGAAGAAGAAGACCGCTGATTGGTCGATACGTATGCATATCTGGTAGCTGGGCATGTAGTTTGAATAGGCCATTGGGGTGGCACAAGTGTTTGGCATTCATTATTGGCGTTCTTGTGATTTAAGGCAGAAATAACAATTTACCCATATCTGGAGCTGGATTTATTTGCATGTCTGCAATCCGTGCTTATTTTTCGGTTAACGGGTAGTTTTTTCACCTTCTCGCCATGTTCATGTATGCCCACTTGTTCTCTTTGTATAGATACAATTGCAGCAAGCAGTTTATGGACCCATTTCAAAATCGTAACACTATCTCTGGGTTTCTTGCCTGCAGTCTGTTCATCTTTGGGTGAGATCTCCGCTGTTTTTTGCCATTTTTTTCTATATGTGTGAATGTGTGAAATATTCAATAAATAGTTGTACTGTGCTGACCCCTATGTTTTTTTCTTTTTACGGTCTATTTATGAGCTCCTAGGATATAGTGCATTGCCCCTGTTTACAATGTTTGAGCTCCCTACTTCTCAGCTATTTGGGAGAAGTTTTTTTTTTGTTTACATTTTATTATGTGTCATATCCATTTCAGTATAGGTCATATCCAGTTCACCATGTATCATCATTATCTCAGTATGTGTCATAACCATTTCAGTATAAGTCATATCCACTTCAGCATGTGTCATAATTATTTCAGTATGTGTCATAACCATTTCAGATTGTGTTATATCCATTTTACTGTATGTCATAATTATTTCAGTATGTGTCATAACCATTTCAGTTTGTGTCATATCCATTTTAGTGTATGTCATAATTGTTTCAGTATGTGTCATACCTATATTGGTGCATGTTGCATGCATTTTGTTTTTTGTCATACCCATTTTGTTGTGTGTCTTACCCATTTTGATATATGTCATACCCATTTCAAGATGTGACATGTCCATTCTGGTATTTGTCATTATTAATTCAGTATTTGTTATACCCATGTCGGTGTGTGTCATATCCATGTCAGTTTGTGCTATAACCATTGTGGTGTACGTCATAACCATTTCAATATGTCATACCCATTTTGCTATGTGTTATATCCATTTCAGTATGGGCTATAGCTATTTATCTGTGTGTCATAACTATTTCAGTGTGCATCACGGCAATTTTAGAGTATACCATATCCAATTAAGTTTGTCGCATACCTATTTCAGTATGTAATACCATTTTGCTATGTACTATAGCCAGTCCAGTATAGGTCATATCCATTTCGATATGTGTCATTATTATTTCAGCATGTGTCATACCATTTTCAGTGTGTGTCATATCCATTTCGGTTAGTAGCAAACCCATTTCAGTGTGTCTCATACCGATTTCAGTATATAATACCCATTCTGCTATGTGCTATAGCCATTCCCTTATAGGTCATATCCATTTTGATATGTGTCATTATTTCAGCATGTGTTATACCATTTTCAGTCTGTGTCATAGCCATTTCGGTTAGTGTTATACCCATTTTGGTGTGTGTCACACCTATTACGTATATAATACTCATTTTGCCATATCTTATAGCCATTCCAGTTTAGGTCATATCCATTTCGATATGTGTCATTATTATTTCAGCATGTGTCATACCATTTTCAATGTGAGTCATATCCATTTAAGTTTGTGTCATACCCATTTCATTATGTCATACGCATTTTAGTGTATGTCATAACCATTTCAGTATAGGCCATATCCATTTCAGTATGTGTCATAAATACTTCAGTGTGTGTCACACCAATTTCAGTGTCTGCCATATCCAGTCCAGTTTGTCTCATACCCATTTTGATATGTCATACCCATTTTACTATGTGACATATCCATTTCAGTATAGGTCATATCCATTTCAAAATGTGTTATAATTATTTCTTTATGCATCATACCTTTTTTGGTACAGCATATCCTTTTTGTTTTGTGCCACACTCATTTTGGTGTGTGTCATACCCATTTTGGTATGTGTCATATCTATTTTGGCAGGCGTCTTACCTGTTTCAGTATGTGACCTACTTATTTTAATAAGTGTTGTTTCTGTCTTGGTGTATGTCGGTCTATTTTTGTGTATGTCATATGCAGTTTGGTATGTTTCATATACATTTTGGTATAGTTCATCCTAATTTCAGAAGATCTAGTAACCATTTCAGTGTGTGATATACTACTTTTAATGTTTGTCATTCTGATAATATTATGCTGTAAACATTTTGTTATTAGTCATAGACATTTCACTATTAATTATATTTTGAAAACTGCAATTTTGAATTGAATGGCTTCCCATAACAGTGCCACACAATTTAGAAGACAATACAGAATTAAGAGAGATGAGAGAGAGCAACACCACCCTACTGAGAGTCATTGAGAAACATAATCTCTCTTACAGTAGTCTAATTCACTTTTCACTCACTGACTGGCTGACAAGCTTGCACATGTAGACAGACAATAAAAAGATGAATGTATGTGCCCTGCACAACTAATAGTCAGTAAAATAAAAAAAAATATTGGCCAAATGAAATTCACAGATCTCACTGGCACCTTTCTCAGTCTGCTAAATTCTCTTGCTGCCCTACTGCAGCAGGCACAGTGCACTCTCAGCTACACCAGCAGCACAACATTTCTCTGGCCTGTTTGCCTAATGCTAACGAGAATGAGAATGCATACTGTAACTTCTTATAATTTATTACTTTCTCTGCACAAATTATTATTTTTGCAAAGAAACACACCACTAACAGTTGCACGGTCATTCTACTCTAAAAGAGACATGGAAGAGGCATTAAAATGTGTGCAGCATGAGGAATTCTTGAACACCAGCATTACTGATTTGTTGCTGCAGATCGTTTGTCTTGCCAGTAACTTGCACATGCTGAGTGTGTGATCTCTGTAAAAGTGTTGCATCATGTTGTTCTTAGGAGGCAGTTTTGTATAGTGTTTATAGCATCAACTTTGGAAATGGGAGCTCACAGGTTCAAACCTCAGCATAGCCAATCACTCAGTTTGTGACTTTGGAAAACGTCACTGCATCTCCCAGTGTTCCAGTCCCACCAGCTGTGGAAACAGGTAGCAGCAGGACTCAATGGAAATGAGAAATTGGACTACCCTCAGTAAATAAATCATAATGCAAAAATAAATGATATCAAAGTGCCAACATGCCTAAGTGAAGTACAGTCACTGGTCAGTTATCTGGTGTCAACAGCACTGGATTTTGGTACCTCATTTAAACTCAAATTCAGTATATGCTTACCCTTAGTTGGGAGCTGGGCTGAGGTGCAAATGCAGGTGTTCAGCATGGTAGCTGGATGAGCTACACCCAGTGACAGCAGGATGGGCAAGGACTATGTAGTAAGAGAATGCCTTAATTCAGTCTACTCAGCAGAATTAAGACATCACAGTCACTGGAAACTGCTTCCAAAGTTTTACATTTTCAGCAGTAGGGAGAATCCCACCCCGATGAGATCAAGTTGTTGTGTCTGACACACTCCCTTGGCATGTTAGTAATTTAGATTTTAGAATGCATTGCAGAAAGAACCTTTCATGGGATATAAGGAACCAAGGTCCTGGAGTCTTAAAGGAGCTCTACCAGGCAGGGAAGGAAAATATTTTCCAAACTTAGAACCAGCAATGAAGTGGTGAAAACTAGCCATGAAAACACTTTACTAGTAGTTATCTAGCCTCCTGCTATCCTTCAGAAAATAAATCTTTGTCTGCAAAGCACTAGTATGGCCAAAACATGGAAGAGAATGTTTTTCATTTTTAAAAGTAACCAAAAGCTAATTTTCAGTTCAAAGGCATTTTTTCTTCTATCATTCAGACAATTTTGTACTCAGTAGTACTAGACATGATATATAGAACAGTCTGTGCTTCAAAGCTAGCATATTCTATTTCCCTTCATATCTCATTTGCATTGTGACATTACTCATTGTGACATTCTTGGTGACTGAGCTGTCAGAAGGTAAGTGGCTGTTATTGGCCAGTTGTGATGTCATAATGAGTGAGGTCACAATGTTGATAAAATATGAGGGAGCAAAGCTTAATATGTATGTCAGCTTCCAGTAGAGTTCTGTTCCACCCATCAAACTGAGTACCATCGGTGTGAAAATATTTTTATTAGCAAAATGGGGCAAGACAAAATTAAAGCTATATAAAGAAGCAGCTGTGCACTTTTAAAGAGTATTAATATTTTCAGAGGGTGCAGTAACTCTTTAAGTCTTCATTGGTTTAAATGTCATGTCTGACTCCCTTGTTGCCTGAGGGAAGTCATCGCCTTTCCTGATGTGAGCAGTTGCAGGCTCCCTGTTGGAAAACACACTGCTTCCTCCCCAAGGGACCCTCTGCTTTCCTTCTGCCAGTCGCATACCACCACCAGCTTGCTGAGTGTTTATTTGGATGGAAAGAGGAGGGGGTGATTTCAAGGTCCCCTGCTAGTGCTGAGCTTTGTCAAAGATCAAACATCAAAATCAGTTTGGGAAACCAGGGGATAAAACATGCCGTTTAGTTAGTTCACATGACACAATGGGATCTGGAATTTAAGGGGTGACTCTTCTCTTTTAATTTTATATGTTTCTACTACTAGGATCAGCAATCTTTAAAACTTTAAGGCAGGCTCCTAATTTGCAAAGGTTTCATGAGATAGCAGCAGTGAGGTGCTAACAGTCAAACATTGTACAGTACTAAGTAATGAAGTACCTGTTCTTGAAAACAATCACAATGCTTAGTGAAACAGTTGCACAAAGCACTTCATGGCATTTTTAGATTTGAGGAAATAGTGTCATCTTGATGGGTAGAACAGAATTAGGTGACTTAGGGTCAAATCACACCATAGTCACTTACTCACCGTGTCACCTTCGGTAAGTCATTTATTAATTAGTAATCATTTAAATGATATCAGTAAATCATAGATCAGACCTGCAGGCCACCTTACCCTGTATGCAGATGACATATTATGCCATGAACATTAAAGTGGAGCAATCCACTTCAGAGGGGGAGAGCAGTAGTGCTACTGCACTTTTTAAATTAAAAACAAACAAACCAAAAGACTGTAAAACATATAAAGTCATTTGAGCCAACTCAAATGATTTGTAATAAGTTAAAAGGTGCTGTAAGTGATGTCTGTTATGGCATAAGAGATGACATCTCATGATTGTTTGGGTAGACAGAATCACTTAACTTTACCTCTCTGTCCTCTTGCCCAGCCAGCATGACATCTCTTGTACCAAAAATACATCACTTTCTTCAAATATTAACTAATAGCTGTCTGAATTTTTTCTGCAAACAAATTTAATGTGAAATTTGCATGTTTTGTATTTGCAGAATTTCATGGAATATTTGAAAAACAAAAACTGTGTTAGTTTTCTCCCTTGCTCATCACGCTGGAGTATACAATTGCAGGTAACACACAGGGTACAACTAGGGGCAACAAACAGGGCTGGAGGCAATAAACAAGGTCATGGTGTACAAACGTTATTTTGCTAAAGTAGCTATACTCCTGAGTGGCAGAAGGTAGAGATAAGAGACTTGGGTTGATGTCAACTTCGGATCAGACCTGCTTTGCCAGTAGCCTTAATGTTAGATTTCAGCATATTCACTGAATTTCAATTCAGCATTGAATCATCCTTACAGTGGTGTTAGTTGTTGAGGCAACTGCTCACTTGTCTTCTGGGATGCAAGAACCTTGCAGCCATGCTGAGCCCATCACCGGCGTTAGCCACAGGGCAAACAATAAAAGCTACAAAAAGAGGAAAAGGACAAAAATTGTAAAAAAATAAATAAATAAATAAAACAGAAAAAGGAAGCTGCATTTGTAACAGTGTTATTTAGCTGAGATTTCTATTTGACCTCGGCAAATATTTTTCCAAATGATATACTTCTGGTTCACATGGTTATACAGTATATAGAAGCATTTATGAGTGACTGTAATGCAGCGGTGTCAGTGGCTCAGTAGGTAGCACACTCACCTCTAAGGCCTGGAGATCAGAGGGTTGTGGGTTCAGTTCCCACATCTGGCACTTGGGTTAATATCCCAGTACTGACACTGTAGTGCATTATGAGAGGGGTACTGCACTTCTGAGGTGCTGTCTCTCGGATGAGACATTAAACCGAGGTCCCATCTGACTGGATTAGTGGTAGTTCAGGTGGGTGTTAAAGATCCCATGGCACTTATCAAAAAGAGCAGGGGAATTTCCCCGGTGTCCTGGCCAAATTTCCCTCATTCACTAAAAATGCCACCAACAGCTTAATCTGGTTCATGGTCAGTTGGCATTCATCTGTATCCCCCTCCCCCGGGTCGTGCCTGAGAATAGGCAGGATTTGTCTAGTGCACTTACCCGGTCAACAAAAACTAAATAAGTAAAAGATTTTTACACACCCAAGGTGTGTTTTCCTACATAAACCATGAAGGCAAAGCTTGAGTGGTTTACCAAGGCACAACACACCATGGGTGTCTTAGGAAAAAAAGTAATGATAAAGTTTTCCATAGTTTATTTTTATAATATCTGTTAGGGTCTGATATCAACCAGAAGAGGACTAGAATTACAAATATTTTTGTGCATAAAAATAGAGAGCTAGAGTGCACAACAATGCCAACTGATACCTTCACAGTTATATTCTGTTAATGAGAGAGCATATGGCAGTTGATTTAGTAGCTGTAACTTTCTTCATATCAGCTTGGTAAGGCATCATACCAGACTGATAAGAAGAACACAGGATCTGATTTCTGGTTGATATCTTAGTTACTAGAACGCTGTATGCAGCACCCCTTTGTACTGTTGGGCAGAAGTCAACCTTACATAGTAATCCCAGTTTTAAGAAGAAGAGTAAAACTTTGTGAGGCAAAATCAGAATCAACCTTACAAATCTGGACAGCTAAGAAACATGACTTATTGAACACCTTATGGTAGCATAATAAATTAAGGTCAAAAGGATCTCTCAGCCCATCAGATCTGCCTCCTCCTTAGTTCATAGCAACTGTAAATGCATGGTAGTCCATCTGATATATTTACAGATGTTTCCAAGTTGGCCTTCACTGGTGATGATAAGGAGAAGTAAGGAATGTTGCCCTTCATTAAGATTTTGTGATGTGGCCCCACTTCATTAAATTTGGGGCATATTGCACTTTGTGAAACTACACAAAGTGTGTTTCAACAGTGAAGGAAAGCACCACTTCACAAAGATGAATACTGTAGTCAGCTAATCATTAGTGTGGAAAAGGTTGATGGCACATTACTGCAGAAAGTGTAGGAATAAACCATGTGACCCCCCCAACAATGTGCAGCCCTAGCCTAAGATACATTTTCATTCTGCTATGAAAGCATTCAACCAGAAGCAGCTAGAAAACTTGGGTTCAGGCCAGGCTGCTCATGAGACTGGCAACCTGCATTTGGGTTGTTGGTGGCTGGACAAGGGATGAAGAATTGAACATCCCAAGGACTGCTGTATTGTGTCTGCGAGGGAGACACTGCTGCTGCTGCTTGGCTACCACCTGGTGGAGACCAGTTCAGAGCACAGCTAGAAATCAGAAGATGGGGGAGGGTTGGCTTCTGGATGCCTGGCACACATGCATGTACATGTCATGGTATGCCATCCCCTCTTAGGGAGAATACTGAATTCTGAGAAAAAAGCTGTGGTCAGTCTCTGTGCTGGCACCCTCCCAAGCACATTCATGACTGACAGCTGCACCCAGCACTAGGTGATCTTGGGTAAGTGGTGGGTAATTTGTAAGTCTGTGAGATGGTCAGTGACTTGATTTGGTGGGCTGCCATTTCCCATGGACCAGGATGAAGAAACAGCTGCATGAAATAAGCTTTGGCAGAGCCACTACGGCTGTGAATGTATTAATTAGATAAGGGTGTTTCATGGGCTTAAACATAAACATTTATTTATTTAAAAAAATATCAGATTGACAAACCTTTGAGTCAGAGACTCATTTACACAGGCACCACATCAAGAAGACCAAAGCAGTTCAAACAATATACAATAGCTAAAGCAAATAGACATCAGGAGTCAAAGAGAAGCCCAGAGTGTTCACATGAAGGCTGTTGCATACACTAACTGAATCAAAGTACAGCGCATTGAGAAAGGGCATATTTAAGCAGAGTCAAAACCGAGTGCTTCCACCACCCCAGGAGTGACGTTATTACATGATAACACACACCCTGGAGTGCCTTATTGCAACTATACAATGACTTGTTGTTATATAATGAATTTAAAGGATGTTTTTGTTAGTGTGGAAAAATATTTCTTAACAGAAAATGCAAGGAATGAACCAAATCCAAAGCTACAGTAATGTTACTGTGTGATAACATCACTGTTTCAATGGGTCAGCAGCCAATCAGCTGCTTACATTTTTCCTTGCCATTGTATAATTAAAAATAATGCCACCATCTGTATTACAGTTACCTATATGTTTTGCAATTTATTCTATGCACTGTTATAGCAATCAGTTCAACAGAACCAGGCCATCATATACATAATGGTACTGTACCCTAACTGAAAACACTGCTGAGACAACTATATGTTGTGACAATGTGGAAGATAAACACAATGTTGAGACAAGTTTTTGAAGACATTTGATGTTTAATTGTTTTTTTTTAGAGACTGATATACAGTTCACACATACAATTCATATAATATAAATGTGCATATGTCCAAAAGCCACATTTCATTATAAGCTGTTCTCTTGCAGGAAGATATTACTATATAAGGCTTAATAATGGGCATCAGGTAAATGTAAACTGGGGTAGGTGTGTTATTGAGAGTATTGCATAGTTTATCTTTTATTGCTGCTCCACCGAATCAGCAATATTTGCACAAGTTATGCCCACTTCAGATTTTACAGCTCTGGCCTGGGTCTGGTGATCTGGGTTTTACCCATTCCCCACTGCATGTGGCTTAGTGATATACTGTACAGATGGCTGCAAAGTTTCACCCATTGAAGGCTGAAGTTTTAGAAAATCATTGTGTTTAAAATACCAAGAGTCACTCTCCTCTCCCCATCACAATTAATCCTCTACCAAAGTCATGCTTAAATACTGGTGCTTCCACATCCATACCACTAAGCTTTTAATGCCAATATGCCACTTCTGCTCTTATGAGCTCCCCCATCTGTGAAGTCCCATTCCACTTGTGGCAACCCCCAACCCCAAAACCAGGTACTTTTCCAGGGAGCAGCTCTTTACATCATAAACTTTCTGTGGATCTAGTATAAAGGCAGACTCTTCCTGCTAACTTATTATTATCCTTGTGAGTGCTTGACTGGACATCCAGGTATCTACTGCACCTATGGTATTCCTGGTTAGGAATGTAGTGGGATGAATTGGTGGGGTGGGTTTTACCTGTTTTTAAATCATGAGAGGACAAAGTGCTGGTTAGGGCAGAAATTTGCAATCCTTATAAGGTTAAGCAGAAGAGGTGGCTATAGACACTCAGGAAAACCTCATTTTGGAGGCTAAACATCTCCCTGCTACAAGATAAGGATATTCAAAAGCAAATAAAGGACCATCTAAAACAGGCAATCATAGATAATAATATACAAGAAGTGAATCCGGGGATTTTATGGGACACAATAAAAACCATGTTAAGGGGAAAAATAATAGAAATAGCCTCAAGATGGAAGCGGGAATGACTACACAAACAAAATGAACTAGAAATCAAAATAAAAGACCTAGAAGCACAACAGCAAGTCAGACTAGACAGACATTGGGGAATACAACTGGGAAAAGTAAAGAAAGAATCAAATCGATAATTCTTGATTAGAAGGTAGAACAAAATCTCAGATATTTAAGACAGATTTTATGAAGGGGGCCCAAGCGCCTTGAGATTAGTTCTAGGAAGCGTTTAACCCATTCTACTTCTAATACCTTTCTATGATGTCTGTACTATCCATTGGTAATCCAACACAGAATGACTCCCAGGAGATAATGAGTTAACTTTCTATGGTCTCAATTAACTCCTCGAGCCAGAAGAAAAATAGTGCTCTAAAGCTTCCTATATACACACAGGCACAGAAACTGGAATAACAGGTTCCAAGGAGTATAAACACAGCAGGAATGTTAGAAATAAACCCTCCCCATTCATTCACAGGTGTCAATGAATGTATTTGTAAACCATGCTGGTTCATCTTCTTGCTTCCCTCATGGTAAAAATGTGAAATTACATTTGTGTAAATGAGTGATAAATAGCTTGTCCAGAGGGATGGCAGCTCTAATAGTTGTTCCAGTCTTTCTTTTCACTGATAGAAACTAAGCCAGGAAAAAAGTAAAATACACTTCATCACAGACTGTGTTTACCAAGTACATGAACCTGCATTATTTATCTGTAAAGACAATTAAAAATGTATTTCTAAATGCATTACTAACACCAATGCTTTCAAGGTTTGAAACTACTAAAAAGACAAACTATATACAGTATATATATATATATATATATATATATATATATATATATATAGATATAGATATAGATATAGATATAGATATATAGATAGATAGATAGAATATGCTAAACAAATATTGTTAATCCCAAAAGCTGAACTTTGTTTTTAGTATATAAATGTTTAAGAAATACCTGAAAGCTGAGTCTTTCATTTTGAGACACCAGGTGACTCTGATAATCATTTGTTCCAAGGGTTTTTAAGTCAGTTTAAATGCATTAAGTATTATCTGTTCTCCTAGTCCTTAACAAAATGCAGGGACTCCACAGACTTGTTCTTCTTTCAGCATGATAGGATCCACCTCATGCCCCTCCCACATGAATAAAAAAAAAGGTAGGCTGGATATTAGGAACTTCTTCGTGGATGTGGGTTGGATCTTACTTCCCCCCAAAAAACAATGCTGCCTCCCACTACTCAGGTTCCAGTTCTTGTACCACCCATTTAAGAAAGAAAATAGTACCCTGCAACCATTGACTAACATGAAAGCATATTTATTTGAGGGCAGAAAACATTTCTTGGAGGATGGTAAGGCAGAGAAGACTATTTTACACCTTCAGTCAGTTCCACAGACAGAAAACATGACATCACTCCTTTTGTACATGCAATACTCCTGTTGGCTCCACCCACAGTTGTAAAAAAGAGCAAACTTGGATTCAGTGCAGCTATTGTTTTACAGTTTGTTTGAAATGCTTTTAAGTAGGATTGGAAGTGTCTAAAAATGTATTTATAACAGATATAATAGACATGTGTACAGTTTTAGTGTGCTTATTAAGAGACATTTTTAATGCTGGATTCATGAGGTATACAGAGGCTAGAACACCTACAGGGTTGTCCACCTGTAAAATACGCCTTTCTGACAGGTTTACTTTTGCTGGTAGAATGGCAGGTACAGCAGCCCATGGGGTATGCAACCTTCTTTAAAAAAATAATTATGCCTGTCTGATAGGGTTACTTCTTTTGGCTGAATGGCAGGTACAGCAGCCTATGGGATACAGCATGTCACCAATGTTTAGAAAAATGATGCTGTCTGACATATTTATTTTTGATGCCTGAACAGCAGATACTGTTCAGCAACCAATGGAGTAGGCCACCAGTGTTTCAAAAAATTATGCCTTTCTGACATATAAGGAGGAGGAGGGGAAGGCTTGGAGTGATAGGATGAGGAGGAGGAGTGTGCAGTGCTCTAGAGTACTTTTGTAAATGGTCAGGCCAATGAACTCATCAATGTCATCATCATTCTTGTTTTCATCCTTCTGCTGGAATCCCTTCTCTCTATCGTCAGTGTCTGAATTTGTGCAGGATAAGAACTGAGGCAGGATTTCTGATTTAGGCTCTTTTTTAGGCTGTGTCAGCAGCAATGTGGTGTTGTGTGGGATTTGATGGCTATTTATTTTTATAAAAGAGCCTCACAACGTTTGTTTGGTGACAGATTTGTTTGATTGCCATTAATTATGGCCCATGATGAATTGAACACTCTTTTTTGGAACTGACACTGAATAGTAGGCAGCTCTGAAAGTGTTGCCACATAAGACATTGCTGGATATTCCTAAAAATTCATGGTCCAGTACAACAGTGGCTCTTAAGCAACATTTAAGTTCTTTGAGTCAGTCATGTATGTTTCTACCTTACATTCAGAAGAATGTATGACTAGCATCCTCTTCCTCCTCCAAGTCCTAAATACCCTCCTGTAGTAATATTGATCACAGAGGGTTTGTAGTACTACTGGTGTGGCTTTTGAAGGTGTTGGTGTCCAATATTTCTATTGATGCATCAGGGTTGGAGTCCAGTTTGGAAACATTTTCAAAAGCTTGTGATTTCTGGGGTTTGGATCTCATCCATAGTTTAAATACAGTATATGTTTGAGTTGCTCTGCATACTATACACATTTTCAATCAACTGATCCTTTACAGTTTGGAATGCATCCCCCCCAGAGAAGTGCTAGGAGGCCATGTTTCTACAATGGGTGTAATAAGGTGACAACTTTGGACTCTGTGGATGGATGGATTGCAGGAAGGTATTGTTATCAAATAGTGAGTGCAAGTGTTCTATGAGTTCAGTGCAAACAATGCTTGCCCCAGCACACTCAGCAGTGGAACTGCTTCACTTTTTCATGCCATGTTGTCTCGAACTGCCTGCCTGTCATGTTTAGAAGGTCATAGATAAGAATTAGGCCATGCATTAGACATCACTGCTCTGTTGTCAAGCCCATGGATGCTCCAGAAGCATCCCAGGTGGTGTGAATTCACATATAGTCTGAGAGCACCTTGTACAGTTCAAACATATGCTGGATCTAGCACTGGGTGGAGTTCACTCATGTGAGTAACTCATACTTCATGTAATATTGAAGGCAGTTATTTCTTGTTAGTAGTGCTCAAACCAGTTGCCTTGCCATTGATGAAGAGGCAAAATGGCCACACATTTGATGACACACAGAAGCATTGTGATGTCTGCTTGGCTGAACAACCAGGTTACTACATTTTGCACTCATGGAACTTTGCAGAAACCACTATTATACAATGGCAAGAAAATGTTCTGGTCTCTGATTGGTCAGTGTGTCCCTGGCACAGTAAGGTTACCCAGCACAACCTCACTTTATTGTTTTGCATGCCTTGGATGATGTCCTCATGGATGATGAGTTGGATGCCATAAAATCTACTAAAAATATATTTTAATTTTTTTATTTTGTATGGCAACTAGCCATTGTATAATAGCAATAATGCACTCCAGGGTGTGGGTTGTGCTGGGATAACCTCACTTCTAGGACATTGGATGCTCTCGGCCTGTGGCCTAGTGCCCAACCACCCAGGCGTGAGGTGATCCCAGCACAACCCACACCCTGTCGTGTATTATTGCTTAATTTCCTTTTGCTTTAACCACATTCCATCCATTTTCATTAGCTATGGAGCTACATTTAAGCAATAATGGGTGCAGCTAAGCATCAATTTTGTCTAGTAACTCCACCAAGATGTTGGCCTCAGTGTGTGCTTGTGGCATGTAGGACATTGATAAAGTTGCTTGATGGCAAACTTCAGAGGGGGGAAATGCAATTATCAGAGATGGTTCATGGGGCTACAGATGAACCTGATAGTTGTGCAAGTGTCCCATTATGCACATGAAAGACATTGCTGAAAAGAACACACCACTGCACGTACAGTATCAGTGCTCAGGTGTACTGTGTCAAATGTTGTGTGTGACAAAACAGGTGACAGGAAATCTGCAACAGTATTCCCCCACTTGGGCATAGCCTATTTCAAGAAATACAAAGAGGAAGGAACTTTCCTTTTGGGACCAGCCTTTGTCATCATTTGACTGAAGCCTGCATTCTCCATGAAACATAATGGCAGGAGATCAATTGCTAGCCTCTCTATAGTATATGGTTAGGTTTTATTGTGGATGGAAAACAGTGGTTTTCCAAATCCTGTTGTAGGACAGTTCAAAGGTCAAAAAAGTTGTTGTACTATCGTTCTGACGTCACAATGATAGTACAACTTCTTAACCTTCAATTGTTTTCTGATTGGCTAAAACATTGGCTTTTCAAAAAAAAACTGTACAGCATGGTGGCGCTGGTAAGCGAGCAGTTGAGCATGAGCTTTTCAGATAGTTTGGACATAGACTGTCATAGTTGGCACCCTGTTTCCAAACTATCAGTTTGTCAGCATTTTTTTTTTAAATAAATCAGTGGTCCCTCCTTACAAAGCTAAGCCAGACGACAGTGATCAATGGAACCTTCAGGGTCGGCAGCGGAACAGAACTGCAGCGAGGACCAGGAGAAAATGGCAGTGTCTGGACAAGGTACAGAAACTAACAAAGCCTTGTGAAATTAATGTAGCACAGTTTGTGGGGAACCATGTACTATACAAAGTAACAGATAGGGAACTGTGCACGTCAAGGCCGTGTTTCTATCTCAGGTGTTTGATGACATCATAGGGACCTCTCTAGCTTCACTCTTGAGGTCTATGATGTCATCAAAACCCTGGATGGGAACATAGCCTTGTTGTGCACAGTTCCCTATCCATTATTCTATATGTTGTGACAGCATTGCATGCCCTGGACACTTTTTTGGGGCTGCTTTGTGAAACATGTTAATGGCTGCAATGAAGTTGGCTTAAGAAGTACCTTTTTTATGAGAAATGTGTTTTTATTTTACTGTTTATCCACCAGTGGCATGTGATTGAGTACCACCCCCAAATAGAAAGGGGTGTAACCTAAGGGGGTGCAGTGCTAGCATAGGGAAGATGGATATTATTTACCCTTACTGTAGTCATGGACACCCACCACCCATATAGTAAAATGGATCACAAAATGAGGCTAACACCTAAAATGCGATAAATAATTGTAAACTTTTGTAGGGGGACAAAGATAAGGCTAAAGGAACACTTTACCAAGGGTGAAACACATTAAATGCATTCTTGTACTCTAAGCCATTTTTCTATAGCTTAACAAGCATGTAAACTGAATTGCTATAATGGTTAAGAGAAATTGTCATTCTTCTTTTATACAAGTGGCCCTTAAACTCTTACAGCTCTAAGCAATATTTCTGTATGTAGCAATCATAAAAAAACTGAAGTACTGTAATGGTTAAGAAAAAAGTGTCACTCTTCTGTTAACAAGGGTCCATTAAACTCTATGCTTACTACTTAAGTCTAAAGGCAATACCCATGACAGTAGACAGACAGAGAGGGGAAGATACTCTAGAGGGAAAGGTCATGGCTTATTTACTTGCTTACTCTAGGGGGCACCAACCATCACCAAACATCCTGATTGTAGTCTTAACCAATAGGGTACTTATCTGTAGATAGTCCATGATACTGCGAAGTCCATCTAGAATGAAGTCACTGAGCACACTGTGAATCTGCTGGAGCTGGGCACCTCTGGAACTGATAAAGCTGTATGTTACTGAAGTTGCTGATGCTGGAAACCACTGGAGTAAAGCAATGACAATGGATGCCACTGGAGCTGCTGAATCTGGAAGACACTGATGCACTGAAGCTTGATGCCACTGAAGCTGCTGACATGGGAAACTGCTGGAGCTACTGAAATTGTATGCCACTGGAACTGCTGAATCTGGAAACCACTGGAGTGGAGTACTGATGATGGATGCCACTGGAGCAGTTGAAGACGGAACCACTGGAGGGCTAAAGTGGGACACTACTGAAGCTGCTGACACTGAAAACAACTGCAGCCTCTGAAGCTGGATGCCACTGGTGCAGTGGATACTAGGCATCCTTGGAGCTGCAGAAGCTGGTCGCCACTGGAGTTGCTGAAGCTAGACACTGCTGGAGCTGCTGAAATTGGGCACCATTAAATACCTGCAGAGGTGCTTCTACCAGAAGGTAAAATCTACTGACAGTCTCTGACCCCTAGCTATATGCCCTAAGAGACCTCTGACCCTCACACAAACTTGGATCTCGGGAGTGACCACAGGTTTTCCCTTATGGCCACTACATTAATATTCTGATGTCCCACAATTCCTCTCATGCACCGCAGGTAACTGTCAGGCTTCTAAGACCATCCCCTTGTTCCGACCATAAAGCACACTTAGGCTGCAACCTGTCTGATGACTTTGTGGCTAGCCACCAGTAGTCTAAACTGGTGAAAAGAACGTGTAATGGTGGTGCCTAGGGCCACGGGGCTTTCACCTGCCAATACACATATGTCTTCATGGTACTGGGTCAATATACTGCTTGAATTACAGTGTAGTCAAAACTGCGCAACAGACACAGTGCAGGGGAATATAATTACAGGGTACAAAACATTGCAAGGAGGAAATGGTGCAAGCACAGTTTTGTACCCTGTTGCAAATGATAGTAGGTAGTGATGCAAAGGATAAGACCTCTGCTGGGGGGGGTGGCCTGCCAAGCAGCTGCCATAGCTCAGAGGGATGAGCTGCTAGCAATGCAGGGAAGTGGTGCATCTGTGGACTGTGGCACAAATCCTGGTGCCAGACCACTGGTGTTTTTGGTGTGTTTTTTTCTTTTTACACTTTGTGCTACTTGTATTTTTCCCCCTACCCGTGTTTCTCCCTATCCTGGTGTTGTAACCCCCACAGTGCTGATTATATAAACAGATGGGGTTCAGGGAACCATCCCCTATGTAATGGGAGGTGCAGGGGTAGAGCCCCCAAGAAAAAATAAAGATGTTATGTGTTTTTTTCTCTGATATTTCCTTTAAATTTTATCGGCAAGTGCTGGCAATGTATCCGCTGTATTCACAGTGAGTACATTGCTGCGCTGTTTTTGTTTTTGACATAATGACCCCGTGCCTGTCTTCATGACTTTTCACCAGTACTCGCCACCAGGTTATTCTCCATCTTTTGCCTTCTCGGTTGTTCCTTTTCCATTGTTTGACCTCCCAGCTCTTCATCCATGTTTCATTACACATTGACCTCCAGCAGGCAGGTAAAGGTATCAGTCCATTAAGTATTTTGCTTTAGTGGCATGCTTCTGTTGTAAGTCTCTTGCTGTTCTCTTTGTTGGTTTTCCTTAAGTTTGGGAGGACTGATTGGTACTCATCATTCTTCCCTTCTTGCTGTGTCACTTTCTGTTTATTTTTCTCTCTGTTTTCTTTCTTCTGTCACTTAGTGCAAAAGTGTGGGAAAGGGTCTGATTGGCACAGTTTGTAGCCTCCTGCTGCTCTCTTGATTTCAGTACCTGTCTTTGTCTCTTTATCAGGAGCTCTCAGTTAGTGGAGTTAGTGTGGTCTGGCTCAAGAGCAGTTCCTGTGCAATCCTCTCACCACCACTGCTCAGTTCAACTGACTCCAAGAACCCTTTTTCCTTTAAAAAAAATGAATGCCACAGCATTCTTACAATGTGAGCTGCAACTCACCCTGAATCAGCTTGCATGCCTCTCTCTCTCTCTCTCTCTCTGGCCATCGCCCTCCATTGCCTAGGAGACCAGGCATGTCTCCTATGCCAGTTGGTGTCACACAGTCACACATACACAGGAGAGCTGCTGCACATTTGTGGCTGAGGAAAGGGGACAGAGTCAAAATCCTTTTAAGTAAGGCATGCTCGGTGGGGCAAGGAATAATTTTTCATCTTTTTTTTTTAACTATGAAAATGGGCAATAGGATGGCCTCACTCATGCACATCTATTAGTCCTCTCACCCACAGAAATACCAGGGGGAGGGAAGTGAAACACACCAGGGTGGGCAAGAAGCACCTGGACAGGCAGCTGAACTCCAATACATGAAGTAAGTGCATATATGTTTTTTACTGAGGTGGTGTAGCCCACTGTACACAAAGGGGACTTAGTTTGTGATAAAAAAGAAGCTGATTTTCACCTCAGTTTCTCAGAATTTCCTATAACACCACAGATGGATCCTTAAAATGGTTCCAACTCTTCTTTCTTTTCTGCACCTGCCCTTACTGTCAGTGCACCTTAGACAAATGTTGCTCCCCCATGCTGCACCTTCATCATCCCTGCTCTGATATTTTGACTAGTTCAACAGATGATTTATTTTTAAGGTGGGTGTACTGCCCTCCAGTGACAAGATGCTATCCAGTTTTACAACAACTGAATGAGCCTGGCAAGGTTGGCATATTGGCCAACTTGCCAGTGGATTTATAATGCAGTAGTCCCAACCAAAGGAGTTTGATGAGCTGTGGAAACTTACAATGGCAGAAGTTTGTGGATGTGGCTCCTCTACTAGATTCTGTGGTTCTATGACTTGTGTATGATTTTTTTTTGTTGTCTTGGATAGACTGGGATTGACCACCAAATGGGTACTTTTCACAGTTGTTGTACTTTGACTTCAACACTGAAGAGTGGAATCCACTGCTGAGCTGGTGGTCACATTTCATGTTTTTTTTTTTTCAAGTGGGGTATTTGAGGTTCCCAGGGAACATCAGTTGCATCATCATCACTCCAATTTTCCGCTACCTTTCCTCACTGATCTCCTAAGACTCACACCCCTTATCTTCCACTTCCTTGGCCTCTCCTCCTAAGTCCTTTCTTTAGTTGAAGGAGCTATTGATTTGTTATGAGTTCCACACATCAGTTATACACTAATTGAAAATGTACAATTTGGATTGATGATCTTAAGGTGGTCCCAGTTAATGCGGTAATACTAGGTGTTTCATTTGACAACAAAATATTGTTTTCTATTCATATTGCTGCTGTAAATAAAGCATGTTATTTCCATCTGCTTAATATTGCAGGCATAATACATGTTGTGGTTACTGATGCTATTAAATTTCTATTATACACTGCAGTTAGGTTACACTGGGACCATTCTAGTTCATTGTTAGCAGGTCACCCTTAATTTGTGCTCCATCCACTCACTTCAAATTATTCATAAAATGCAGTAAGACTCATCTACAGTATAAGCAGCCACACAACATGTGACCCCCTAATTCTAGAGTTTTCACTGTTAACATTTCTAGTAGAACTACTTTTTAATTAATGATTTTAACTTTCTGGCCATGAATGATTTAGAAGCAGTGTATTTTCAGGGCTATGTTGCTCCATATGTCCCTTTAAGACCATTATGCTCCGTGAAAAGTTACTTATGGGCTACTTCTTTAAGCAGTAGATCCCGTAATGGGATGCAAGCTTTTTTCACTTTGCACAGGCTGTTTGGAACTCCCTACCTTTTGACCACAAGGTTTGCAGAGCCATTTGTTATGGTTTTATGTAACCCCCCTGTTGCCCGGGGTTATTAGAATCCCAGTAAGACCTAGTGGTAGGCAGGGAAGGCAGCCTGTGAAACTCCAGTTAAATGGATTTCGCACTGTCTCACTCTGTTCTCAGTCTCAGCTGAGACTGAGGGATGACATCACCATAGAACTCTTGCAGCTGCATGAGCCACACTGGAGTGCTGCAGTTGGAAGTTAGGATAGAATGTTGGGGATTTTTGAACAGAGTCTGTGTGCAGTCTTGAAGAGAGAAGCAGCACAGCAGTCTGTGTGTAGGCTCTCAGAGCATTAAGCTCTGTTTTAGAGCTACTGTAAGGGAGGTGTGTGTTTCCACCAAAAGAGGAACACAGTAAGTTGATTGTGAAGTGGTAGAGACCACTGTTACTGGTCCATGTGCCCCATCCCTAAGGAGATGGGGTGGAAAGGTTTGCCTGTCTTCCAGGGGCAACCCTCCTGGTTCCAGCTAAGGAAGAAGCTGCCTTATTTCAAGTTGTGCTGTGGCACCAGAAGCTGTGGGGTAGAAATTCCTGTGAGGAATCGCCTGTGGGGCACCTGCACCAAAGGGTGAGTTCGCTCTGACATAGGGCCTATGTTTTCACCTGAACTGTTGGAATGTGGGGATTGGACTACTTAATTTGTAGGAGGTCTAGTGTAATAGACATTACCGGTTAATTCAAGTAGGTTCATGTCCAGCACAAAGAGTGAAGTAAAGTGGGGACTGGACTGCTTAATAAGTGGGGGGCCTAGAGCAATGGGCTAAGCCAAGTAAAAGTATGTTCAAGTCCAGCACAATGGGAAAGCAAGACAAGTAGAGGAAATGTGACATACATTTAGCCTTAATCTACATTGCAAAGCTTTACAGAATGAGATGTTTAATGTCCAGAGAAATGGCCAGGTATGAATTGTGGAAGTGAGAGGTGAGAGACCCCCTCCCATCAGTAGTAACCAAATTCACCTCTACGGATTTGCTCTGTGGCACCTTTACTTTCTCTCAGGTACTTGGCCAGTGCCTGAGAAAAATACCCAGATGTGGGATTAAAAGGAGAACTCCCTGATAGAGCTGAGGTGCTCTTAGGTGATTTAGGGAGCCACCAGAAAAGGTTTCCATGACATATGGAAGGTGTTTGAGTGGCCGGCAAGAGATCCAAGCCAGGGAAAACCCAGATCAGTGTACAAGTTCGGGCTGTGTACCCAAAGCAGCGTGTACCCGGTGGGTTCACAGCCTGAGGGCTGAAATGTTGAAGAAGTGTTTCTGATTCTTTTTAATCTGCATTACCAGAAGTATAGCCCCATGGGGGTCTGTCTATACTTTGTTTGTTCTGCTTGGATGTGAACAAAAGCCACACTTCAGAATCCCATTCCTGGTTTTGGACATTACAGTTATCGCTTCCTGTGTTCAGAATTACTTGGGTGCCCCTATGCAGAGTAGTCAAACCTAGCCCTGGTGCCGAGTAACCTATTCCTCCCTGAACCCAGTCCCCACCTGGTACTGCTGTCAGATTTAAACAGCATACCACCTGTCGTTTGCAAAATGATGGGGGTGGGGGTTACAAAATGGAGGCACCGCTTTGGATTTGAAATTTAGGGAGGAAAGGTGCTCGGGAAAAGGGCTAGTGTTTTGGTTATCTGGCAGTGGGCAGCCCAAACAGCTGAAGCAAGGTTAACTAGTGTGTTGCTGTGTGCTGTTGTCCAAGTGCTGCTGTTAAAATGCCAACTGTTTACCAACGAGCAGTAAAGCCTGAGAGAGTATGCCCTTGTCCTGCATCAACTATTTACCGCGTTTTGTCAGCTTTTAAAAAACTGTGTGACAAAGAAAAGTGTGGAAGACTAGGGGTAGCAACAGGAAAATTGTGCCCTGGATGTTGGAAATGCTTTCTAGTGAATGGAGAGACTTGCTGTGTTAATGGCCATGACAAATGGTTGAAATGGGCTCCCGCCATAGAGTCAGTTCGGAAAAAAAAAAGTGGCTTTGCAGTTTAAATTTGCCTGCTCGACGATCGCCATGAGGAGAAGAGCACTCACGAGGGAAAGAGGCTCATTTGCATGGCGTCGTGTGATTGGTGAGACTGCAATCAGTCCCACCCCCAAGCCAGCTCTACAGCGACTGCCCAGCATTCGAGAGGGATTGTGAAGTGGAGTGCGTGTACTGGCTTATCGGAGGAGCATCACAGTCACTGAAAGCACTGTAAAAGTTTAAAAACTTGGACTTTTCTATCTAAAATCAGGCTCAACCCACATCTTGATCAACTGGATTGTGAGTGTGGTGTTCAGAGGGACGATCGGCAGGATTGCCAACCTGCTTCTGTGCAGAGGCCTTCAAGATTGGCTGTATACCGTTTTCCATCTCAGCAAACAGCTACTGATAACAGTGAGTACCAACAGAAATAATTGCTCAAACAAGTGATTTTTGCCAAAAGCCAGCTGAATCTGTGTGCGGCAGTGTAATCATGTTGAAATCAAAGACTGTGTTAAGTTTACCAGCAAAAGCAAGCTTTTTAAGCCATTGACTGTGAGCATAGTTATGGGGTTCAGCGTCAGAGTAAAGTTCAAAGCCATGAGAGAGATTGTGAGTTGTATCAAGTTATGCAGCAAGAGTTAGAGGCAATCCTGTGCTTGAAATACTGAGGCTTTAAGGGACTGTGAGCTAGAGCAGTGTTTTCAGCAAGTGAAAAGTCCATGGTAAATCATATAAATGTGCTAGGAAAAAGAACAGTGCAAGTTTGTGCAGTTTTGAGCAAAGTTATCAGTAGAGTGTGTAAATTGGAAGCGCAGTGGCTTGACCCAATTTCAGAATGTCGATACACAGGAGTGCTGCTGCCGCCATTACATGGTGGAGTAGTAATGTAAACACAGCAGCACAGGAGCCATTTTGAAAGTGAAAGAAAGTGTTCAGTGATGTGGGACTTTCAGTAACAGTGAGGGTTTGTTTGTTTTTCTCTGCAGTTATGGCCTCAGGACCAGCCTGCTACCCGGATCATGTGCAGGCTGTGGTAGCAGCAGAAGTAAACAAGTTAAGGGATGTTGAGAGGTGTTTCTATGGAGGACAACTGCCTCTTCATGTGATGATTCCTGGATACCCAGTGCAAGTGTGCTTAATATGCTTAAATGCTGGAAGAGACATCTTCATGGTACCTCACTGTTCGGGGAGCTTAGAGAAATACGGGCTTGTTTAAAGTGCTCAAGATTTGTTTGGCTCCCACATGGAGAAAAGTTCTAGAATTTGCAGTTGGCAGCACACAGCACCAGGCGGAGCCTGTTGGAGGAGGCCCCTAGGGGGAGTGTGGCACAAAGCTAGAGGGTGCAGATTTGCAGACTGAACAATGTGCCTATGTTTTGGATTCTGGATTGCAGAGAGACAATTCAGGAAGAGCATCAGTAGACCCTTGGAGAAGGGGGTCTAGCCCAAGTCTCATAGGGGAAGACGAGATGAGGGAGGCCTTTGAATCAGAGGTTTCGACCTCTGCACCCAGCGAAGAGTGGATAGTCTCAATAGTGAGGATGACTGCTCACTCCTGGGCACAGATTCTCAGTGAGGAAGAAGAAGAGGGGGAACCTATGTGGCCTTGTGAAAAAGGAACTGGTACAGAGCCTCAAGCTCTTGCCTCAGAGAAATGCATGGAAGAGAGTGGTGATGCCACTGCCCTGGCTGTGCAAGAAGAAGAAGCCAGGGATCCATTTTTTGTCTCATTGAGAATGCGTAGCTGGCAGAACCAGGACTGGCCACCCCCAAGCCAGGCCAGTGGTCTCAGGTTGACCAAAGCTAGTAAAGAGGAGAGACTGGTTCGTAGGAAGGTGAATGAAATCTATGGGATGTCCTTTCCTACCATTCCTTGGAGAGTCTGGGAGGAGATTGAGAACAGCAGAAAATCCTGGGTTTGGGCCGGAGCAATGAAATGTGTGCATCCTGGTGCAAACAAGCATGTCACGAACAGAATGTTTCATGAAAAATACAGCTAGTGGAAAGAGGCAGAACACTGTTAATGGACACTGTTCGAATAGTGGATGGAGAGGGACGTGAAACCTTTCATAGCGTGAATTATGTGCACCCAGATGGGGTAATAATTCAAGCTCCTGACCCGTTGTACTATTGGCCTCAATGCAAAGACCTCCCTGCAAATGTGCCCATGCCTACCAACTGGAAAGCAGAGCAGTGGTAGCCAGTGCTGCCACTACAGCCATTGCAGTGCCTTTGTTGTTCCACCAGTATGGATGTCCAGGACTCAGGTGCCCCACATTCATCAGTTCTACAGTGTACTGACTTTGCAGAATCCATCAACTGGCCCACCAGATGACTTCAGATTCAGAGAGGACACCAACCAGCTGTATCCTGATTCATTGCCTGGTAACTGGATGACATCAGAACAGCTCTTTTCCTATTTGTTCCTGTTCCAAGGTTCCATCTCCAGAGATGACATCACCCCAGCAGTTTCCAGATGTGCCCTCCTGTCATTCCCAGAAGATGTCCACCCAGCTGTATCGGAAGAGTGCTGCCAGGGAGAGTCTTCGGCCGAGGACCAGGTGGGTGTTTTGTTCATTCTACAAGGCACTGGTAAGTCCAAACTTTTCTATTCTTATGACATTGCAGTACAAACCCTACACTAGCAGACTCCAGATGTGTGAACTGTCCTCAAATACCCTCCTTTTTGGGACTTTGGCCTGCTAGAACTGTGCTTCACCGGGCTCCAGCCCAGGAGAGACTCTTTAGTGGACTAGCCTTCGGGCACTGTGGTCACTAGATGGGACTTTTAGGGTACTCCATCCCCCAAATGTGTATTGTAAATAATGTCATTGTTTTTCTACTGTTTTCTAATGTTTATACTGTTTTTTTTACCTTTTCTAAAAAAATATATATTTTTGGGATTCTCCAGTGTTTTGATGGTAGGGGTTTAGATAGACTGTGTATGCAGATTAGGAGTGTGTGTTGTCTTTCTTTTTCTTACAGGTGTTCCTGAAGAAGATAGAAGAGAAGACAAGAAGAGGAGGAGGGAGTCATCGGAGTTCCTCACTAGTACTTCAGTGTGTAGTATTTAAAGTACTGTTGTTGTTGTTGTTACTGTGAAGTAACACTTTTCTTCCACAGGTATGGTTGTGGGGGAGTTAGGGAGTAATGTAATTGTATGGTATTAGCTCCTGGTGTGTGGTTGCATGGTGCCCAAGGTCAGGGAGGTTCCCTGTTTGTTTGTTTGTTTTGGGGTTTGAGTTAATGGCAGATAGGTTTTCCCTAGAGGGCTAGGGGAGATAGACAGGCTGTGGCCCTGACCTGCAGTAGGGGTTGCAGTGCTGATCTATTAGGGCTATGCTCTGGGTAGTTCTACTGGAGCCACTAGGTACCCATAATCAGCGGGTAAAGTAGAGGCTGATGTGTCAACCAATGGCCTCTAGGCCCTTAGTGTTGTCTGCATGTGCTGGCACAAGGTAGAGGAGAAGATAGCGCTACCTCACCGTAGTCAACACATGGGGCGAGATGGCCTAAGCTGGGTAAATAATGACTATGAACAGTCATTTTCCTGGTCAAGGGTGAGTGTAATCCCTCTGTTACCTGGGGTTACTAGAATCCCAGTAAGACCTAGTGGTGGCTTGTGAAACTCCAGTTAAATGGATTTCACAGTGTCTCACTCTGTTCTCAGTGTCAGCGGAGACTGAGGGATGACATCACCATAGGACTCTCGCAGCTGCATGAGCCACATTGGAGTGCTGCAGTTGGAAGTTAGGATAGAATGTTGGGGATTTTTGAACAGAGTCTGTGAGCAGTCTTGAAGAGAGAAGCAGCTCAGCAGGCTGTGTATAGGCTCTCGGAGCCTTAAGCTCTGTTTTAGAGCTACTGTAAAGGAGGTGTGTGTTTCCACCAAAAGAGGAACACAGTAAGCTGATTGTGAAGTGGTGGAGACTGCTGTTACTGGTCCATGTGCCCCATCTCTAAGGCGATGGGGGTGGAAAGGTTTGTCTGTCTTCCAGAGGCAACCATCCTGGTTCTGGCTAAGGAAGAAGTGTCTTATTTCAAGTTGTGCTGTGGCACCAGAAGCTGTGGCACAGAAATTCCTTTGAGGAATCGCCTATGGTGCACCTGCAACCAAAGGGTGAGTTCACTCTGACATAGAGCCTATGTTTTCACCTGAACTGTTGGAACGTGGGGATTGGACTACTTAATTTGTAGGAAGTCTAGTGTAATAGACATTGCCGGTTAATTCAAGTAGGTTCAAGTCCAGCACAAAGAGTAAAGTAAAATGGGGACTGGACTGCTTAATAAGTGGGGGGCCTAGAGCAATGGGCTAAGCCAAGTAAAAGTATGTTCAAGTCCAGCACAATGGGAAGCAAGACAAGTCGAGGAAATGTGACATACATTTAGCCTTAATCTACATTGCCAAGCTTTACAGAATGAGATGTTTAATGTCCAGAGAAATGGCCAGGTATAAATTGTGGAAGTGAGAGGTGGGAGACCCCCCACCAGTAGTAACCAAATTCACCTCTACGGATTTGCTCTGTGGCACCTTTACTTTCTCTCAGGTACTTGGCCAGTGCCTGAGGAAAGAACTCAGACATGGGATTAAAAGGAGAACTCCATGATAGAGCTGAGGTGCTCTTAGGTGGTTTAGGGAGCCACCAGAAAAGGTTTCCATGACATATGGAAGGTGTCTGAGTGGCCAGCAAGGGAGCCGAGCCAGGGAAAACCCAGATCAGTGTACAAGTTTGGGCTGTGTACCCAAAGCAGCGTGCAAGTCTGGGCTGTGTGCCCAGTGGGTTCACAGCCTGAGGGCTGAAGTGTTGAAGAAGTGTTTCTGATTCTTTTTAATCTGCATTACTAGAAGTGTAGCCCCATGGGGGTCTGTCTATGCTTTGTTTGTTTTGCTTGGATGTGAATAAAAGCCACACTTTACTATCCCATTCCTGGTTTTGGACATTACAGTTATTTCTTCCTGTGTTTGGAATTACTTGGGTGCTCCTGTGCAGAGTAGTCAAGTCTAGCCCTTGTGCCGAGTAACCTATTCCCCCCCGAACCCAGTCCCCACCTGGTACTGCTGTCAGATTTAAACAGCATACTACCTGTCATTTGCAATATGATGGGGGTGGGGGTTACATTTAGATAAGGAATAAATTACTTTATTTTTAAAGTTTCATTGGGTTATACTGTATGCCCTATCTGGTACAGCATGTGTCAGAAAAGGTGTGTACTGAGCTGTGCAACTTTGCTTCATGTACTTGGCCCAAATATACAGAGCCAGAATGTACTAACACAGGCTGGCCTGATGCATAGGCACATAGTTCTGTGCAAGTTGAGAGCCATGTTTGGGTGGGGCTGACTTTGGTTAGACACTGGACTTCCTATTGGAAGCTTGGATGGTCCTCTAGCAGATCCCCTTCTTTATGCCAGAGCAGAGGATCATGGGTAATGGCATTCCATAAAAGGACTGCTATATAGATTGCCATATCCTATAATTCTCTGCTCTGGCAGTCGTTATCAGGACTGCTATTTCTGCTATTTTCCTGTAGGAACAAATTGGATTGCTAAAACAATGACACTGTGTGCACTGCAGTTGGCTTCTTCACCCCATCATTCTGTGGCAAGGAGGACTGGGATCCAGTGATGGAGGGCCCAACCAAAGTCTCGGCACTCCTTTTGTGGGAGGTGCTGTCTGATTATGGCTGCATGTGGCTGGCAGCAAGTAGGCCCCCTGAAACTGGGCTGGCAGGGCACAGTTGTCTTAGTGCATGCTGTACTCTGCTAGCCCAGCCTTTGAAATATCCCTAGCCCTAATAAGCCACACAGATGTTCAAGTACAAATATGGCTGGGTCTCGGAGGGTTGTTAGTTCATCTGTATGTATCCAAAATAATCCCAAGATGCACATAACATGGTCCTATGAACCATATCATAGCTCAAAGGGCTGAAATACAAGTGTATGTTTTATTTTATTTATTGATTCAGAAAAGACCTTTGAGCACAAGCTCTTTTACAAAGGTTCCACATCATAGATTGCAAAACAAAGTACAATAGGAGAAAGCAAAGGTACATCACAATGAATGGTACAGCTTGGATTCAGAACTTACAGAATAACTCAAAACATAGGTAAAAGTTAAAATAACAAGAAAAACAGTTTATGCGGGGGATAAGCAGCCACAAAGTGCCTTGTCAGTACTTCAGAGGGATGAGGATAGCTGGCAGTGGGGTGTAGAAAATAGGTACGAGAGAGAGGTAGGTACTGTGGTGGAGGTGACGGGTGGGGGAAGAAGGGCGATAAGGTATAGGGAGAAATAGAGAAGTGAGGAGTGGCTGAGTGGAGAAGACGTGCTAGAGTAAATGGTGGGGTGCAAGGGGGCATGGTCAGGCAGCTTGCATTAGTAGTTACTGTAAAGGAAACTCATGGGACTGGGAGTTGGGGATGGGGGAAAGGTGGGCTGGTGGGTGCCAAAGGAGCATTACACAAACTGATTACTGAGGCAAGTCATGAGAAGGGACAGAGTGATGAGGTATCTGAGGCCTGCCTAGTACTTGCTGGGGAGCAGAGAGAGTGGATGTTGCTGAACTTAGGGCAGGTACACTTAGAGAGTGTTATTAGGTGCTGTTTGAGGTCAGGTTTGAATTGGGCCAGACAATTAGTGGCCAAGAGGTGCCTGGGCAGTTCATTCATCCACAGGGGTGCCCAGTAGGCAAATGCATGTTGCCCAAGAAAGGTGCAATGGAAGGGGATAGCCAAGGCCCCTCTAGTCCTCCCCTGGTGACCTGTAACAAGTTGGCCACCTTGATCAAATTGCCTACACAAGGCAGTGTTTTACCCAATAGAGCTTTCTTCCCTAGGATGCAAGTCTGGAATTTGACCCTGTTTCTTAATGATAGCAAATTTGAGCATTTGTACAGAGTACAGGTGTGCATGCCATGCTCAGCATCCAGGGTGAGTCTGCAGGCTTTGTTGAGTGCCGTCTGAACCCTCTTGAGCACTATATCCATTGCCACCCCATAGACCACTAGTCCATAGTCAATAGTAGATATGATGGAGCTGTGGACTGAGATGCAGAGGGCCCCTGGAGAGAGGTATTGCCTGTGCCTGTGCAGGACGCCAATCTTGGTATTGAATGTCTTGACCAGTGAGTCAATATGGTGCACAAACATGAGGGTATCATCTATTATGACCCCCAGATACTTGAACAAGTGGATTTGTTCCAGCGGATCACTGCATGAGTTGGAGATTATTTTATTTTATTTTATTTATTTAAGTCTAGGATTAGCACAAATACCTTTGAGCCAAGGCCCTTTTACAAAGGTTCCACATCAGATGGTACAGTACACAATAAGAGACAGTAAATAGTCATTTAACAATTGCCAAACGTGCAAATACAGTTAGGGGTAAAGGATTTTGGAGAAAGAGGGAGTGAGGTAGGAAGGTGTAGGGGTGAGGGGGAGGGAGATCAGAGGCTTGAGATGAAGGGGAGGAGAGAAGTGGGTAGGAGTAGTTGGGAGAGAGGCAGGAGGAAAGGGGCGGCAGCCAATGGGCCTTGTCAGGGACAGAAAGATTAAAGTGCTAGGTTAGGCTGGCAGCATTTAGACAAAGTGCTTGTTGTGGGGGCATAGACAGGAGGACAGTGGACTAATTGGGTGAGCAGTCACAGGAGTTGGAGGCAAGTAGCGAGAGTCTTATTCTGGAATTAAAAACTCCAAGCATCGGTGCTGCAGAGATGTCACTACTAAGGGAGTTAAGCCAGCTGGGTGTCCTGTAGGAAAATGATCTTTGACCTTGAGTAGTGTGGCACCTTGGGATTTGTAGGGAGTATTGCTTGGACCTCCTCATATTGGAGTTGCTAGATCTGGGTGTGAGGAGAGCACAGACACTGGGTGGAGCAATACTCATCGTTATTTTCTTGGCCATAATGCAGGTTTGATATTTTATTCTACTGTGAAGTTGAAGCCAGTTGGTCTGGGAGTAGAGGTCACAAGTGTGAGTGAGACGGTGCAGTCCAGTGATGAATCTACATGCTTTATTTAGAGGGATAGTTACACATTTGAGGGAGGTGGGGGTGGCTGAGCCATAGAGGATAAGGCCATAGTCGATAATACTAATGACTGAGCTTTGGATGGCAATAGACAGGGCATCAGAAGTTAGGTGTTTTCTATGCCAGAACAGTAGGCCCAGTCGAGTACTAGTGGCCTTTGCCACATTGTTAATGTGGACAGTGTAGGTGAAATGGGAGTCAAGGGTGATGCCAAGGTACTTGAAGGATCACGTTTGTTCCAGCGTGACTCCTTGTTTAGTTTTGATTGAGAGTTGTTAGTGCTTGTTTTTGTCATGGTGGCTACAGAATATCATGGATTTTGTCTTCTTCTGATTGAGGATCAGTTCATGAGAAGAGAACCAGGCCTTGACAGATGAGAAACCCTGTTGGAGTTTCTCTTGCAGAGGCTTAGGGTCATGGTGAGAGGCTAATATAACCGCATCATCAGCGTAGAGTAAGATTTGCTCGGGGCAGGACTCCAGTAGTGCAATTAGGAACAGGCTGAAGAGGAGGGGTCCCAGGATGGAACCCTGGGGGACCCCAAGCAGACAGGTCTTTGATCAGAGAGGGTATCAGCAATTCTTATTCTCTGGGTCTGATTGTCCAGATAACTTTTAAACCAGCTGATAGAGTCAAGTGAGAGCCAAGCATTATGTAGCCGGACAAGCAGGAGGTGGTGGTTAACAGTATCGAAAGCTTTTGTCAAATCAATAAAAATAGATCCAGTTAGTTGGCCTTTGTTCAGCGAGTTATGAATAGCGCCAGTGAATTCAAGGAGAGCAGAGGAGCTGCTGTGCCCTTTCCTGAAACCATGTTATTGCCTGCAGAGTACATTGTGTTTATCCAAAAAGTCAGTAAGCTGGTCAGAGACAATACGTTCCAGCGCCTTGGAGAGGGGAGGAAGTATTGAAATCAGTCTGAAATTCTCAAGGGCAGTTTTGTCACCACCTTTGTGGATTGGGGTAATGGCAGATTTCCACTTATCTGGGAATTGGTTTAGGCTGTAAGAAAGAGGTTTAGGATCTTGGTCAGACGCCCTAGCACCTTTTCTAGAGTGAGAGACGGGAGTTTGAGATCAAGGGTGTCATTGCTGAATCTTGATTTGCTAATAGCTTTGGTGACATACTAGCAAGCCTGATGGGTTTTGACCTCTTTAAAGTAGAAACGTGGCTTATTTGAAGTAGTGGTCAATTGGGATATAGGAACTTCCTCTCCAGTGAAGAAATCATTAGGTAGAACTGAGCTGAGGTCAGTGAACACTGTGTTAAATGAGTGAGCAATGATTTTTGGGTCAACTGTGGTGTTACCATTAATATTAAGCATAGATGGGGGGATTTGGACTGTTTCCCATTGACTTCATTTAAGTTTTTCCAGAAGTTTTTCTACCATTCCCCCAGGACTTGGTAAGGGAATTCTTATAATAGGCTGATTTCATTTGTCAGATGGTTTGGTGCAGTTGTTTCATGCACGTTTGTAGTTTGAGATGTCTTTTTGCCTACCAGAGTTTCTTGCTTGTTCCCAGAGGTGGTCCCTTATTTTTAGTTTCTTAAGGAGGTCACCAGTGATCCAAGGGTTACAGAGTGCCTTAACTTTGTGCTTTTTTAAGGGGGCGTACAAGTTACAGGCCTCTGTGAAAATTTTAATGAAGTGATCCAGCACAGTATTCACGTTGTTTACATTGAAGATGGGTGACCAGTCTTGATAGAGAAGGTAGGATTTGAGGTGTGTTAGCTGACCACGGGGTAGAATTCTGCTGACAATGGTTTTGGAGGGTGGTTTGGTGAATTTATTAGACCAGGTGCAGCTGACAGGGGAATGGTCGCTGAGAGAGTCAGGTAGGACAGCGGTGCTTGTGATCCGAGAGGGATGACTAGTGAGGATCCAGTCCAGGAGTGTGCTGGTGCTGGTCTTGTAGTTTTTCCTGGTTGGTGAGTCAACCATCTGGGTGAGGTTGGTGGCAGCAGTGGAGTCTTTGTGCACCCCTGCTTCAGCAGCTAGCCAGTTTATATTGAAATCACCTAAGAGGATGGATTCTGTGTCTGAGGGAAGTGACCTGATGAAGTCAAGTACTGCGGACAGCCCAGTTCCTTGTTCTTTGGGAGGAATGTAGGTGGTAACAACTGTCAGGGCTTTGTTTTGGGCTCCTAAGAGGATTCTGAGGGGTAGAATCTGAGCAGCAGAAGAGTGAGGTAAAGTATTAATGGGATGACCAATGATGGTGTATTTTAGGTAAATGGCACTGCCACCACCTCTTTTAGATAACCGGTCCAGCCTGAAGACATTGTAGCCAGGGATGTTGATTGCCTGGTCTGGGATCGAGGGTGTGAGCCAGGTCTTAACAATTGCCAGGACATCTGGGCAGTGTTGACAGGTAAGAAGACCTGTAGGGCATCGATTTTGGGGAGGAGGCTGCAGATGTTGATGGACTTGATTGTGAGGGCACCTGAGGGCTTGTTCTGGATTGAAGCCTTGGCGATAGTTGGGCCAGAGTTTGGGTGCACATTGCCAGACAGTAGCAGTAGTAGGAGCACCAGCCTTAGAGTGCACAAATATAATTCCCTGATGGAATGCTTACATCTTCTTGGCAGTCAGGAAAGCGTCAAGTGGTGCAAGCATGGAGTCAAGATCAAGGTAGAGAGTGAAGATGGAGGGGGTTCCCATAGTCTGGTTAGGACTGATAGCAGTTCCTTATAGGTAGGAGAGATCCATGGCAGTAGGCTGGCCTCAAGGTGATGAGTACCTAAGTAGCGAAATGCTGGTTCAAGCTGGTAGCTGCGAGGTGGGGGGAAACAGGTCGCAGGGGGGTGTAGAAGAGGGGGAAGGATGGCAAGAAAGAAAAGAAGGAAAAGGAGCCAGTGGGGGGTGCATGGTGAGATGGTAACAGGGGGTGCTTTAAGGTAGCGGATGTAGAGACAAGCAGGCAGGGTTAGGGTATTATGGAAATTGCAGGTGGGAAGAGGGTTGGAGCAGTAGGAAGCAGGTACACAGCAGGGAAGGCCTGGCAGCAGCAGTGACACAGAGGAGCTGGGGTTAAGATAGAGGAATCTATGGAGGGAGTAGAGGTGGACCAGAAGAGGCAGCCAGTAGAGGTGTGATCAGGGAGGGGCCACTGGGGTGTGGAGGTGGTCTGTATAATTGAGGTGCATGGTGGGGGAGGGGGGCGGGCATAAAATTTCAGTCGCTTCCACTACAAATCAATGGGCGCAGCAGCCCTGAGAGAACAGAAGCTTTAGCAGGCACAAGTAGCCTATCAAAAGGCAGGAAGAAGGACAGAGTCCAATCACAGTGCAGAACCGCAAGCATTGGGCCAATAGCGGTGGCTATCATCTTCCCTGGCTATTCAGGATTGCTTTCCGGCTTGCTGGTTCTCTGGGATGGCCTGAAGGTGTGCAGCTGTGTGGCAAGAGTCCCAAGCCATGGCCACACAGGGGGTGGGTCGAGACCCGAGTCAAGGGCAGGTTCTGGAAGTGAGGGAGAAAATAAAGGGATTAGCTGTGGGAGGGGAGCAAGCAGAAAAGGTGACATGGGAGACTAAATCGGGGGTGGGGAGCAGAAACCAGGGAGATGGCAGAATGGGAAGAAGGAGAAGGAACAGGGGAGCGATCGCCTGAGGCAGATATATTTTGAAGCAAAGGACGGCTAGTTTTGGCACTGCAGTGGGGGGGGAGCAGGAGAAAGGGCTGGACAGAATAGCAGAGATGGAGGCAAGCAGAGAGTGGGAGAGGGGCAGTTCAGGCCAGGGAAAAAACAAAGAACAGCGTCGGGGCAACAGAGCACAGGAGGGCAGAACTGTTAGTCAATGTAAAGTCAAAATCAACATTTCCTCGGAATCAAAAAACAGGCACATGATTTTAGATTAACAAAGTAGTACAGGCAGTAAAAATTCCAGGCAAGTGGCACAGCAACAGTCACAGAATCGAAGTGGGCCAAAATTTCGGCTGCTTCCACTACAAATTAATGGGCACAGCAGCCCCGAGAGAACAGAAGCTTTAGCAGGCACAAGTAGCCTATCAAAAGGCAGGAGGAAGGACAGAGTCCAATCACAGTACAGAACCACAAGTGTTGGGCCAATAGCAGTGGCTATTGTCTCCCCTGGCTATTCAGGATTACTTACCAGCTTGCTGGTTCTCTGGGACAGCCTGACGGTGTGCAGCTGTGCGGCAGGAGTCCCAAGCTGTGGCCGCACAGGCAGTGGGTCGAGAAGCCCGAGCCAAGGGTGTGGTGCCTTTTTTTGTTGTGGGGGCTGGATATAATCATGGTCTTGGTCTTCTTGTAGTTTAGTAGCAGCTTATGACTACAGAACCACTCCTCGAGTTTGGAGAAGTTCTGCAGCTCAGATTGTAGGGCAGACTGAGACATGCTGCTGCTGCTGCTCAGGAGCACAGCATTGTCTGCATATAGTATGAGTTTGGTGTTGCAGGCTGTGGGAAAGTCATTTAAGAAGAGGCTGAAGAGTAGGGGCCCCAGAGTTGATCCCTGGGGTACTCCTAATGATACCTCTCTTGCACTGGATAGTGTTTGCCCAATTTTGACACATTGCTTTCACCGTATCAGGTAGTCTTGGAACCAGCAAAGGGCTTTGGGTGCCACACCCGTGTTTTGCAGTTGGAAGAGTAACGGGGGTGGTGGACTGTATCAAAGGCTTTGGTGAGGTCAATAAAGACAGAACCCATCAGTTTGCCTTCATCCAGGGCCTTATGTGCATAGTCCATGTAGTCCAGCAGGGCAGTGGCAGTACTGTGAATTTGTCTGAAGCCATGCTGTTTGGGCCATAGTAGATTATACTGATTGCTGTAGTCGATGAGTTGACCCACCACAATCTTTTCCAGTGCCTTGGACGGGGGGGAGAGGATTGAGATGGGTCTGTAGTTGGCTACCAGAGACTTGTCACCTTCTTTATGCACTGGCATAACTAGGGCCTGCTTTCAAACCACCAGGAATTGGGCAAGGGCCAGGGACTTATTGTACAGTGTGGTAATGGGCACAATAAGAATGTCCAGGGTAAGGGATAGAAGTTTCATGTCTTTCCCGTCACTGCCCAGTCTGGTCTTACCTAGTATTTGCTTGAACATAGTTAGGGCCTCCTTCTCTGTCACCCTTTTAAAGTAGACAGTTGGGTGAGAACACTTGGTAGATATGTTGTTGGAATGGTTCAAACCAGGTTGAAAATAGGCAGGTGGTAGCACTGGGGTAAGATCATTGAAGGCCTTATTGAAGGTTTCTGCAGTAGCTAGAGGGTCTGTACTGGGGGTGTTACTGATTCTGAGCAGCTGAGGGTGCTTCTTGTCTTCCTTTCCAAGGATGCTTTAGATGTTATCCCAGAATCTTTTCCCATCACACCAAGAATTGCTAAGCTGGGCCTTATGATAGTTGGCTTTGGCGAGCTGGATTAGCTTGGTGCAGTGGTTCCCATCCATTCTGTAACACTGGTAGTCATGCTTGCTACCTGTGTTTCTGGCTTCTCCCAGAGTATGTCCCTTTCTTTCAGGTGGGAGAGGAGCTCCCCATCAATCCAGCCATTTGCCTTCCCCCAAATTTTTCTTTTCATGAGCAGGGCATAGATGTCACAGATGGAGCTAAAGCCCTTAATAAAGTAACTGAAGGCCTGATCAAGGGTAGGCACCAGGTCGATGGGAGTCCAATCATGTAGGGAAAGGGCTGGTTTGAGGGCTCCAAGTTTACCCTTCCTCACGACCCTGCTTTCAGTAAGGATGGGTGGGCTTTTGGTAAATTTATTAGACCATAGGAAGGTGATTGGGAAATGGTCACTTAGCGTGTGTGGTGGAGAACCTTGATCTCAGAGATCTGGAATGGTGAGCTTACTAGGACTCAGTCTAGGAGGGTAGTTTCCTGTCTTATAGTTCTGCTTGGTGGGGCAGGTGACAGTTTGTGTCAGGTCGGAGGTGGCTATCAGATCCCTAAAAGGGGCAGCCTCCTTTTCATCCCAGTTTATGTTAAACTCCTCGGTAATGATAAGCTCCATCCCCTTTGGAAGGGTGCTGATAATATCCATAATTGTGGAAAGACCTGCTGTGACTTTCTTGGGGGGTAGGTAGATCATGTCAAGGATGACAGTTTTGCCATTCTGACCAACCTGTGCCTTTATCACTATTATCTCATGGTCCTCAGCCACCCTGGTTCCAGGGAGGATGGAGCACGGCAGACAGTCCCTGGCATGGAAGAGGCATCCCCAACCTCTCTTTCCTATTCTATCAATCCTGTATGCTTGGAAGCCTTTGAGGGCAATTTAGCTATTTTTAATCCTACTGGTAAACCAGGTCTCTGTTAGGCAGAGGATTTTGTGGGTATGGAGGGCCATCCATGCCTGTAGTTGTTCAAATTTTGCAGTTAAACTGCAGATGTTCAGTGAGGCTATTTTTAGGCCTTTAACCTTATGAACATCATGGCCCGTTGAAGTGAGTGGGCCTGGGTTTCAGTGAATGTTGCCAGAGAGGAGCAGGATCATAAAGATGACCTTTCTGGCAGAAAGGTTTATGCTAAATTTGTCTCATACCTTCCACTACCAAGATGTCAGGTGATCCAGGTGGTTGGACACCAGTTTAATTATTAGCGTATAGCTAACCGTTACTACCCCTATGCTAAGGGAGAGCATATGGCCACCTGTGTCTGTCGGATAAGGCTGAGTGAGTCGCTGCCCACAGCCAAGTGAGGCAGTTTCTGAAGGTGCGTATGACAGCCATGCACTACCCAATAGTGGTTCAGAGGGGGGTAGCAGCAGCCCAGCTAGGCATCTGGTGCCAGCTGTACCTAGCCAGGTAGCAAGGAGCAGAAGGAGATAGCACCCTGTGATATGGAACATGGCAGCTTGATTCAGTTATCAAGCCTGACACACTGGTGCCAAAGTGAGGTTGTACAGTTAACCGCTATACTTAGTGGGTAACAAACAGGCAGTATAGCTTTATGTTATATTGTGTATGCTATATGATGCCTTTAAGCATGGGAACAGCACCTACTAAGTGCACTAAACTACAAAAATAACATAAAAGCTGTGAGGGTTGGCTGGGGCTCACTCTTCCTGCCTTTATCCTCTAGGCTACTAGCAGACACTTTAGCTGCTAACACCCTTCCTTTGCTTTGTGCTGCTGAATAGTGACTGCGGGTACCTGTCAGATTAGGTGACAATCTCCTCTTTTCCTTTTCGTCATCCTAATGAGTATCCCTACCCTAAGCAATCCAGTCTCTAGTCCATCCTCAGCACTTCCTCACTGATCACACTGAGTGACACAGAAATGAGTGCTGTCTCAGCTGCATAACAGGACTACTACTGTCACAGACTTACACAAATGGAAAGTATTTGTTCTATAATACGACAGTGGACACAGAATGTAGTGGAGACCAGTGACAAGATGCACTATATATTTTGCTGTGTTAGAAAGTACCTCAGAAATACAATTGAAATTAATGGGGACTTCCTGTTGTATATTGTGATATACAATGGCAACCACAGACACTGCCAGCTATTTCGCAAAATTTCTGTGATATTTCCAGATATATCTAATGCTTTCTCCATTTCTACAGTAGGGGCAGCAGAGAGAAACTCTTTAGAAATTTTGCGAAATATCTGGAAGTAGTTGGCAATGTCTGTGGCTACTACTGTAGCTGTATATTTTGCATTGTGTCTGTGGCTGCCACTGTACCTGAACTTTTATATCAGGAAATGTCACAGAAATCCAATTGAAATGAACTGGGACTTCCGATGATAATGTTTGCTATATCTTCTGCATCATGTCATTGGCTACAGCTGTACCTGAACCTTAGAAATTCTTTTGATACAGTCGGCTAGAAAGAATTTCTTGGCAATTGATGAATAAAGGATTACATGACAGCATAATAAACCAGATTCCTAAATGGAAACTGGATAGAAAGCAGAATAGTATGTGTTAATGGTTTTGTGTCCCATTACAACAGGGTCCTTCCATGTTCAATTCTGGGGTTATTGCTGTTCAGCCTGTGTTTGTGACATCATCAACAGTATTGCAGGATAGATTTCTAAGTTCATGGGTAACAAAATTGGTTGCATTGTAGAAACTCAAAATCAGATAAAGTAGATGCACAAATTGATTCTAGCATTTTGGCAAACTGAGCTACTAGATCTTAGATTAAATTTATGCAGAAAAAGTTACACTGTTATATTTTGGCAAACTAAATAAAAAAATGAGTATATTACCTTAACAATAAGATGACACAAGCATCAGGCCATGACAGAGATCTATGAGTAACCATAGCAAGAAAACTTGATGTAGCCCCTAGTGGGTTTCACTCTTCGAACTTTGGATCTTTGTGAATTTATAGGTACAATTCTTGAGGTAGGTGCATGAACAACGATGAATCTGCTGATGAGAGATTGTAGGAGAATATTCTTTGACCTAAGATGTTCTACTGTGCCAGGGTGTCAAAGGTGTTGGATTGCTGCCTGCAAACTAGTTGGGGTAGGTGCATGAACAAGGATGAATCTGCTGACATGAGATTGTAAGAAACTGCTCTTTGACCTATGATGTTCTGCTGTGCCAGGGTGTTAAAGGTGTTAGACAACTGCCTGCAAACTGGTTGAGGTAGGTGCATGAAGAAGGATGAATCTGCTGACGTGAGATCATTGAAGAATATGATTTGACCTAAAATGTTCTGCTGTGAGGGTGTCAGAGGTGTTAGATTGTTGCCTGCAGAATGTAACCAATATGGAACAAAGGCTTTGCACACTGCTCAGATGTAACCCTGGAACATTACATGATGTGCCCATGAACACTTCACCAATCAGGAAGCAGAACAGGTCCTCTTTAAAAGAACTGGGGTGACAATAATCTGGGCTCTATACCACAATATCAGGAACTGACATCTGTATGAGGTGATTAGTGGAGAGGGTGAGGGAGTCTTGATGACCAGTAACCATAGGTCTGGTAGACCAGTAAAGTGTACTTTACGGATGCAGGAAAAACAATGAAGTACGGCACTCACTGACCTCTCGTGCTTATTTCCATCTTCGTTGTTGCCTCTTCTGCCTCTGGTGCTATTTCTTTTCCCAGATGAAAAAGAAAGACTCCACATGATGATAAAGTGCCTCATGTGTTGTAATAATTTATTAAAGAGGGGTTCCGGTCAAAAGTGCTAAATTGTAGAATTAGGATCACAAATCCCCAATAAGCTTCATACCAAAATTAGATCCATATGTTACTTTGTTTACAAATTGCAAGCGGTTTTGTAACCTCAATGTAACTGACTGTTCAGAAAAGTTGATTTCAATGAAGAGCTACCAATGATGTCAGTTGCAGAACTCACAGCCTACTCCTCCCTGCCAACAATCTTATAGTATAGACTTATTTGATTCCTCCAAAGTTTAAGAAACTGCAGTTGTGGTAATCATTTGAGAAAAAAGAAAACTGTCACTGGGTTTGGTGCAATGTATGCACTTCAAGACTGCTCAGATACATGGCACTATATTTTAGAATGTGGCAGAGAGGTTGCTTTGGAAGGCAGAAGTGTACATGGCTTTGGAATGTCAAGGTTATGAGCAATTTCAGAACACTGCAGTATTCAAATTTCATAATGTGCCATGGTCAACATTTTTCAGTGCAGCTGGAACCCACTTTCAAAATAGAGTGTGGACATATGGAATGTGGGTGAACACAGTTTTGGAATGAAGGACATGCAATGCTGGAATGTGGTGGAGACACTTAGTCTTGGAATGTGGGGGGTGCACAATCTTGAAATGTGGCAGGGAATACAATCTCAAAATTTGGGGACTTGTACTCTCAATATGTAACAAGGATATGCAGTCTTTGAATATGGTGGGGGTACATCATTTTGGAATGAGGGAGCACACAATCTCTGAATGTGGCAGGGATGCACATCTAGGAATTTGGTAGGGATGGACAATCTTGGAATGTGGTGGTGGTGATGGGCAGTTTCTGTATGTGGCAGGCATGGAACATCTCTGAATGAGGTGGAGATGGCGTAATATAGGAAATTAGTGAGGATGCACACTGTCAGAATGTGGTAGGATACACAATTTTATTTTGAAATTACTTGTCCCTGCCACATTCTAAAAATGTACACACACACCAGATTCCAAAGGTGTGTGTCACTGCTACATTCCAACAGTGCATGTCCCCTTTAAACTCTAATATTGCATATCTCTGCCACATTCTGACCTTGTGTGTCCCATCATTTTCTAACATTGTGTGAATCCCTGCCAAATTCTGAAATTTACTACCACATTCCAAAACTGTGTGTCCTAATCAAATTCCCAAAATATGCATCCCTGCCATGTTTCAAAATTGAGTGTCACTATCACATTCAGAAATTGTGTGTCACCTCTACATTCTGCAATTGAGGATTATAGCCACATTCCAAAACTGTGCATCCCTCCCACATTATGAACTTGCACATGCTGACTACATTCCAATATTGGGCATCCCTGCCAGTTCAAACTTGTGCATCCCTATCACATTCCAAAACTGCTTGTCACACCACATTTTTAAATTGTTTCACAGCCATACTCCAAAATTGTGTGCTCCTGCCACTTTCCAAAGTTGCATGTCCCCATCACATCCCAAAAATGAGTGTCCCTGCCATGTTCCAAAATTGTGTGTTACTACCAAATTACATAATAGAGTGTCCATGACACATTCTGAAATTGAATGTCCCAGTCACATTCCAAAACTGTGCATCCCTCCCACATTCTGAACTTCCACATGCTGGCTACATTCCAATATTGTGCATCCTTGCCAGTTCAAATTTATGCATCCCCATCACATTCCAAAACTGCATGTCACACCACATTTTTAAATTGTGTCCCAGCCATACTCCAAAATTGTGTGCTCCTGCCACTTTCCAAAGTTGCATGTCCCCATCACATCCCAAAAATGAGTGTCCTTACCATGTTCCAAAATTGTCTGTTACTACCAAATTACTTAATAGAGTGTCCATGACACATTCTGAAATTGAATGTCCTAGTCACATTCCAAAACTGTGCATCCCAGCCACATTGGGAAATTGTGCATCCCCACCATATTATAAAATTGGACAACCTGCCATATTGTGAAATTATGTGACCGCACCATATTGTGAAACTGCATCATCACCACATTGTGAAATTATGTGCCCCTGCCGTATTGTGGAATTGTCTGTCACTGCCATATTTCAAAACTGCATATTCTCATCACATTCTGAAAATGAATGTACCTGCCACTTTCCAAATTTATTAATCTCCACCACATTCCAAACATGCATGTCCCCACTCATTGAAAAACTGTGCATGCCCACCACATTCCAAAATTGTGCATGACCACATTCCAAAATTGTATGTCACTGTCACATTCCAAACTAGTGTCCACATCACATTGCACGTTGCGTGTTACATCACCTTCGAAATGGTGTTTCCCTACCACACTCCAAAGTTTTGCATCCCTACACACATTTCATAATTGTACTTACTTGCCTAATTCTGAAATTGCATGTCCCAGCCACATTCCACAATTGTGCAACTGTACAACATTGCGAGACTGTGAGTTCCAACCACACTAGAAAGTTGTGTCACCAGCAGATTTAGAAACTGCTCATCCCTGTCACATTCCAAAAATGCACATCCCTGCTGTGTTCCAAAATTATGCAAGCTCTTCTGCATTCCAAAAGTGTGTGCCCCTGTCACATTGTGAAGTTTTGTCTCTTCTAAATTCTGAAATTGTGCATCACTAATCATGCTTCCCCACACAGTCTAAAATGCCATGCCCACACCACATTGTGAAATTGCATGTTGCCACCACAATCTGAAAGAGTATCACCACCACATGCCAAAACTGTGTGTCAGTGACATATTACAAAATGATGCATCGCTGCCAAATTCTGCAGTTATGTGTCCCCACATTAGAAATTGTGTATCTCTGCCACAGCTACTTCTACAAATGTGTGACACTGCCATATTTCAATTTTAAGTGTCCCACATACAGTATATTACCAAATATTGTGCCCCAGCACCTTTCTGATATTGTATCCTTAATGCTTCCAAAAATGTAACCTGGTAGTATTCTGAAATCTCATCATGCAGTATTCAGAAATTGCACCCAATCTTGGCATTCCACAGCAGTGTTTGCAGAAGCATTCCAAACCACATCTGTCATGACATTCTTAAGTATCGTGTACCTGCAAATTCTGGAATTGCATGCTCCCCCACTCATGTAAGCTTTCCTTCTTCAAAAGTTTATGACAACTACAGTTCGATTTAACGTTATAGAAATAAGTCACATAATCTTAAATAATATAATTTTGCTGGAAGGGAAGTCTAGGCTGCTAGATTTGGAGCTGTCATCATGAGTAACTCTTCACTGAAACCAACTTTTTTAACAGGCAGTGAAATCAGGGTTCCAAAACAGCATGTAACTTTTAAACAAAGATATTTACAGATCTCATTTGTGGCATGATCATTACTGGGGCTATGCTGGTACTAATTCTGAATTTATTGATATTAGAAATTTTGGCTAGAGTCCCTCTTTAAGTAAAAAAAAAAACATATAAACTTGTCACACAGTACAAAGTCATAAGAGGAAGGAAAACTGCAGCCACACCACTACCCAACATTTCACCCCAGTAACCAGTTATGAAACTGGTTCCTTTGGCTGCAATGTAATAATTGCAGCATGTGAAGCACTTTATCATCATGTAGAATCTTTCCTTTTTTCTCAGGGATAAGAAATATCATTAAAGGCAGCAGAGGCAATGATAGAGACAAGTCGATGAGAGATTGGTGAGTGCCTTACTTCCTTGTTCTTCTTGCATTGTAACATTTTGGTAATGATACCCCACAGACCCTCTAAAGTATTTTTTCTTGTTACACATTGCACATTATTGTTGTTTGATATTGGCGAAGGAAGGGCTTGAAGCATCTTGTTAGCAATTCAGGTAATAATATCAAGTCTTTTCCCATTTAAGTGCCAGCCAACTAAACTGACTCAGTCTGCCTCCACCACTACCTCAGTGTGAAAAGATACTGTCAATGTTCTGCCTATGTTGGGTTCAAGTATGAGCCAAGGAGAAAGCCTGCATGTAACCCACTCTCATTTTGAAACATGGAGGGACACTGCTGATGGACATCCTACTTGGAAGAAGGTGTCTGTTCCACTAGGAGGAGTTGCATGGAAGAATGCTGGAGTCAAATGGGCTGTAGTCCCCCGAAAGTAAAGGAATCAAGCGTAGAGGGTAGGAGTCCTTTTTCAGAAGTGATCAGATACCAGAACTCAGCTAAGTGAAGACAACCATGACTATGCCACAGGTCTTTGGTCCAGCTACAGTAAATAGATAAGTAGACAGGGATGGGATGCTTTCAAAGACCTAGGCTGGACACTGTCTGATTGCAAAAAGGCCAAGGTAGTAGATGGAATGGAATATCTCCAGGAACAGTGCCTGACTATTCTTATTTACAAATAGAGGTCCCCTGTTTTCTTCCAATAAATTTGCAGGCAAAGCCTGCAAAATTGAGGAAGACTTGATACTGCTTGGGGAGAGACTGGAATGTCCACTATGTGATTTAAGGCATAAGATGAATGTTTATGGGTATTACACTTATATCAATACTAATTAAATTATAGGGACCAATACCAACATTCAGAAAAAGTGCAATTTTTTATTTTATTTTTTAAAATCATCATGACATTTTTTGATGTCAATTTTAAAACAGCACATCAATACACTTTCTCATTATGAAAAAAAGTATATTGATAACATTTATTTAAAAAAAAAATCTTTGTCATGATGTAAATATATTGATATACCAATAGATAACTGCCTGTTTCTATACTGATAACATAATTACTATTGTTACATGTTACCAATATAGTAATGACACCATTTCTTAATGACTGGACTCCAATCTTTCATTTAAAAAAAAAAGTTTCTAGCCCCAACAGTTCCGGAGCTACAACTTTAAAAATATATTTTCTTTAAAATATGCTAACTTTGTAATAGTTAGGGCTAGATACTTTTTTTTATTAAAGCTTGTGGTCAGCTAAGTAGACATGCCATTAAGCTATCACCTCAGACAATACATTGATATAAAATATATTGTACAATGTCTCATATCAGTATATTTACTGGGTTTACTCATTTTACTCAGTGTATTTGGAACAAAAGAAGGCGAAGGCCCATCGAGATTGCCCCCCACAATATATGTGGTACATTAGTTCATAACATAGTGTTTTGGAGCCAGTTATCAACCCTAGATTTAAATACATCAAAGGAGGGGGAATCCACAATTTCTTGGGATGGAGAATTCCATAATCTGGGGGTCCTTAAAGTGTAAAAGTTTAATCATTTATTTGTATTAGCTTTAGCTACATTAAGTTGTTTATTATGTAATCTGGGAACAATATGTCTATTGCTGAACTGTAGTCCAAATTGTTGCATTACTTCTTGAGGCTGTTGAACTTTGTATAATAGTAAAAGATCCACTCTAATTCTTTTCAGGAGTGAATATAGGCCTGTGATTTGCAATCTTGAGGCATAGTCTTTAGAAGCTAAATAAGGAACCAATTTAGTTGCTCTTCTCTGGACCCTCTCCAGGACCTGAATATCTTGTAGTAAGTATGGGCTCCAAAACAGAGAACCGTAATCCATATAGGGTCTTACATGACTTCTATATAGGAGAATAATACATTCTTGAGTTTTTGTGACAAAAGTACTTTTTGTGAGTGTAAGTAATTGATTAGAAGTTTTTACTGTTTTGAGACAGTGGTCTCTACAAGTCAGTTTATTATTAATTAATATACCTAAATCCCTTTCACAAGCATATGCTTTCAGAGGAATATTGTTAATGGTATAAGTCTGTAAAGGATTTGATAAACAAAAATGTAAAACTGTACACTTGTCAATATTAAAGTGCATATCATTGTCCACAGCCCATGCTTCAATATGATTCAAATCACAAATGAGTGAGAGTCTATTTGGTAGTGAATCAACCCTTCCTCCTAGTTTAGTGTCATCTGCAAATTTTGACAAGAAATTAGCAGATTTGGTCTGCATATCTGAAATAAAGATGTTATATAATGTGGGTCCAAGCACAGATCCCTGGGGAACCCCACTTGTGGCATGTCTTTCTACTGATAATGTATTTCGAATTTTAACCTACTGGCTTCTATTAGTCAACCAGTTGTTTATCCAATTTACTAAAATGGTAGAAAATCCTATTAGTTGTAGTTTAGTAACAAGTTTATTATGAGAGACTTTATCAAAAGCCTTACTATAGTCCAGAAGAATTACGTCTTGGGGAATACTACAGTCAAGACTCTGGCTAATATTTTCTTAAAAGGTAATTAAGCTTGAAGTGCATGACAGGCCTTTTTTTTAAACCGTGCTGTGTTATATCATTCAATCTTAGTAGTTCCATTTCTTTTTCAAGAAATACCTTAACAATTTTTTCCATGACTTTTAATAAAACAGATGTTAAACTAATAGGTCTGTAGTTTTCTGGATTCAGTTGATTTCCTTTCTTAAAGATAGGGACCACTGTAGCCTTATGCCAGTCATTTGGAATCAGACCCTCTTTCAGTGATTTGTTGAATATAATAGCTATGGGAGGTGTTAAAGCTGTAGATGCTGCATGTAAGAAACTAGGATTAATTTTATCTGGACCAGGACTTGAAGTTTTGTTAATAGATTTAAGTGCTATCAATGTATCATCTCAAGAGATAATATAAGCCAAGTTATTAACTGGATTGGTGAGAATTGAGGCTGGAGTAACCTATGGGGTAAATACTAAACAGAAGTAATTATTAAAATAATTAGCAATATCTATATCCTGAGATAAAATAGAATTATTTATCATTAAAGGACCAATTTGTCTGGAACTCTTTTTATCATTAAGGTATGAATATAGTGACTTGTGCCCATCCTCAGAATGTGCTATCCTAAATTCCAAATTTCTTTTGGACAAAGTATTACATTTTTTAGTTTATTAACTGCTTGTTTGTGTTTAAATGTTACATCTTCCTTGTCGTTAATATTTGATTTTTTCAGTTTCTTAAATAGTTGTTCCTTTTTCTTAATTGCTTTTTTTGATATTTTTATTAAACCATAGGGGAATCTTGCCCTTGGAGTTACATTTTTTTAAATCGGGGACAAATCTACTTTCCATGTCCAGAATGATGTTTTTAAGATAAATCCAAGCTTGCTCAAGTGATAAAGGTGAAAGAAGGTCACGCCAAGCTAAATTGTTTAACTGCTCATTAATGACGTTGAAATCAGCCAGGTTGTAATTCTTGAATAGAGAAAAATTATGGGGCAGCTGATATTTATAGGTCAAGGAATATGCAATGGCATAATGATCACTACCACTAAGAGGGTCCAATAGTGAGAGAGATGGATATGTTATCAAATAAATTTGTAATGACAAGATTCAAAATGTTGTTACCTCTTGTGGGTTCATTCATCCAATCCTAAATCAACTAGTGTAGATGTGAGATTATTTTCTATTTGAGTATTACTGGAACAGGCATGCCAATTTATTGAGGGCATATTGAAATCACCCATAATAATTACATGTCACTTGTCAGCCATTACTGCAATATCTTTGATTAATGTTTCTGTGTATTCATGCTCCGCTGACAGGGCCTATAGCAGCTACCAACAGTGATTTATGGATACCCTGGGAAATGAATATTAACCCAGATACTTTCTGTACTTGTATCATATAGATTCTGATTGGAGGGAATGTCATTTCTAACATAAAAAGACGTAAAGTACATAAAAAAACATAAAATGGTTCACTAAATTTTTAAAGTCCTGTTCTTTTTAACAACAGATTATATAGACATATATGCATGTAGTAACACAGGAGAACTGTATTGTTAGGGTCAATAAATGTTGATCAGAATCCAAGCTTTCATTAAAAAAATGTTTTTCTGATTAAAAGTTCAAATGTTATAGCCTTCAAAATATAGTTTCAAGCATAATAACAATATCATATCAGATTATTTTTGGAAATAGTCCAAAGATACTAGTGGTTGTTCTGCCTAAGAATAAATGTATTCTTTTCTAGTTTATTAGCTGTTATTACTGTTTCAACAGCAACCCATCAAGCGTCAATGTACTAGTCTTTGTTCTCTGAAAAACTGGCCAGGACCCATCATTTCAGTGAGGTGCCCATTGAGAAAGGCCTTTGTGGTAAAAGTCAGGTGCACCTGTTGTTGGGACTGGGATTCACAGACAGGAGGTAGTGAATCATATTTTAATATGCATAGAGAATATTTTCCCCATAACTTCAAATTTTCCCTGATGCTCCCATGCCTTATCCACTACTACTACCACCACCACCACCCTTAATAATCTGCCTTTTTGATTTGTTATATCCTTAATGGGTGATTGTCTGTTTTCTGTGTGTAGTATATTGGTAGCTGATACTGGTGCAAATGCTGAGGGACAGAATTTATTATTTCTTGCCGGGTATCAGCCCTGGGAATAGGCCACCCCAGGTGAAATGAAGTTCATCAACTGAACATTATGAAATGGGTGTTCAAAATGATGGGTCTTGACTGGTCAAAAGCTACTTTCAGCCGGGCTGTTTTCCCAGCACAACAGCCCAGGTGGAAGTAGTTCAGGGCAGTCAGTTCTCCTTACCAGCAATCTGTTGTGGCATATCACTGTCAATGTCACTGACTGCCCACTCACACATAAACCCCCCCATACCAGCACTCCAGGTCCATTGTTGAAATTTGCTTGCCCTGCTCCCACTTTAAAGTTAGATATATTTTAAACACTTTCTTCCATTTCTGCTTTTTTACCAGTGTTCCATACTTATGCCTCAACGGACCATTGCATGATGCCCACACAGTGGACCATGCCTTTGGGGGGTTCCAGAAAACCCACAACAAACAGGTGCTTATCTCTTACAATTTCATACCTTGCCTGTCACGGCAATGACCCAGCTACTGTCTCCCCACTGTTCACATCCTCCTACTCCTGCTCACCACATTCAAACAGGTTTTTGGAATTGTTTTTTTTTTAATCCTCACTAACCACAGCAGGTATGCAGACTGTGATCAAGATGGACCACAAAATATGACAGCTTTTTTTTTTTTTGAATGGAGGCAAAGGAAAAAAAAAAAACATGCTGGCTCCAATGTCCAAGTACTGGCAATCAGAGGACAGATGGCATCTGGCTGCCAGCCTTCTCTTATGTTCCTATTGTAAGATGTTAGGTAGCATCAAGTCACTGCCTGCCTAACTTTGTCTCTTGGTAAACTGCTGCTGACATGCAGCATTACACCACCTACTGGCAGGCTCACATTCACGCTTTGTCCAAACTGGACTATTTTTCTTTTATCTAAAAGCTAAATTAATATAGTAAAATAAGTTTTTTATATAAATAATAATATGAAAATGTTTTAAAAATGTACAAATTTGCCTAAATTAGACCTGTTTCATAATCTCAATATGGCATGGGGGGTCGTTATGGTGGGATAATGGTCCTTCTTGGGTGGTGGAAACACTTGGCTTTGCCTCATGCTTCAACCCACATAAGGTGAGCCATTATCCCACCATATCGACCCCCCAGGAGTGCCTTACTGCTTAATTCATGAATAGTTCATGAACATCCATCAAAGTTCACCAATGGTTCTTCAAATCATTTAATTGACAAGGTTCATGAACTCTTCCTAAACATTAATGCATCTTTATGAACCTTTTATGTTCATGAATGTTCATGAACACATGACTGCTATTTAACGTTCATGAACAATTCATAAACTTCTAGGAGCAATTTGATGCATGCTTGATTAGCATTTAAGTGCAGAATTCATAAACTGTTCGTGAGTAATTCACAAACATTCATGGACAGCTTATGATCGTTTCAACTGGAAGATCCCCTAGTACTACCTAGGAGGAGGCACCATACATTTTTCAACTTTAACACCTGCCATCTTAAAGCCAAGAACCCAGCCTGGCTACATCTAGAGGTGCACTAAGGCCCCTGGAGCCTTGGATTGTGGCCCATCATGAGACATGACTGGGTTTTCCTGTCTATCATCATTGTTCCGGATTCCCCCCTTGTCTCTCACAAAAAGACAGAGATCATTGTTTGTTGTTGTGCTCAGATTTGGCAATGGGTTTATTTACATACCATAATTCCATGTTCCATTTATCATCTTTTATTATTATATCTCTCACAATTTCATTTATTTCCAACCATATATCCATCTCTGATCATCCCTCTTTCTTCCCTTTTTTTCTCCCCCCAGGTGAGAACCTGGGTGCCTTCTTCTTCTTCTCCTTTTCTGTTAGGTAACAGCGAAAACCGAGACCACTTTTCTCCTTCTGCTTCTTCCTCTTTTCGTCTTATTCCTTTTTCTTTCCCCCTCCCCTTCTCCCCCCCATTTCCCCCTCCTTTTCCCTGCCATCCACCTTTGACAGTTCAATAACCATATTCTCACCTGCCATCTACCTTTGGCAGTCCCAAAACTGTCCAACCGGACTCATCCGTCATCTACCTTTTGCAGTCCTACCATACAGTCCCTTTCCTTTGACTGTCTTTTCCTCTTGCCCTGTTTTTGTAGGGTGGGTGGGAGGAATCAAAACTCCAGCAAAAGTGGCTGAACCACTTCTGTGCTGTCCCTTATGTACCTCCACTTGCCCCTTCCCTTCCCTTCCTGTTGCTTGTCCATTGTTCTATCCTGGGGCCCCTCCCCTTCCTTCCCCCCTCCCCTTCTGAGCACACCATCCAGATGAAAAGGGAAGGGGTGCACCAGGACAACCTGGTCTGCCCCTTAAAGGGCAAACTCCATTGTCCCAGATTCCCCGCCTTTTCCCTCACAAAAAGTCAGAGACCATTGTTTGTTGTTGTGCTCAGATTTGGCAATTAATTTATTTATATATCATAATTCCATGTTCCATTTATCATCTTTTATTATTATATCTCTCTCACAATTTCATTGATTTCCAACCATATATCCATGTCTGATCAACCCTCTTTCTTCCTCTTTTTCTCCCCCCAGGTGAGAACCTGGGTGCCTTCTTCTTCTCCTTTTCTATTAGGTAACGGTGAAAACCGAGACCGCTTTTCTCCTTCTGCTTCTTCCTCTTTTCATCTTATTCCTTTTTCTTCCCCCATCCCTCCTTCCCCTCCATTTTCCCCACTAGCCTGTCTCCAGCTTGCTTTGGATGACTGGCTTTCCCCCCACTTAGGGTCCTGTCCCCCTTTCACCTCGGAGAGACCCCTCCAAGCCGTCTCCTCACCCTTTTTTTAAATACATTTTCTGCATGTCTCCTCCATGCACCTATAAAATACATCATTACTGTATTAAACATATCCATGGCCAGATCTGACAAGTGGATGCCGTCTGACCTATAGAAATCTTCAACCCACTTCCCCCCCCCGCAGTAGTACTTGTCCTCCCATTATTCTCACTAATGTCCCTACCCTTTTGTTCATCTTTTTCCTGGCCCTATCCACAGCTCTATGGCTGTGCTTCAGTCTCCAAACTCTCCTTGGTATCATATCTAACTAGGCCAGGCATACCTAGGCCACCACTGCTGTATTATCTCTAAGTCCCTTTTTATCTGCATATATGTGTCTACCTGTGGCTTGCCCCCAAGGTCATTAACCCCTAGATGAATAATAATTAAGTCTGGAGTGGGTCGCCGCTCCTTCAGCTCTTTCAAGCTGGGGAGCAGCTGCGCCTATCTCATGCCATGGATGCTGCGCCATACCAATTTACATTGTTTCGCCTCCTGGTAAAGCTGCTTTCCCCCAGTCTTTTTCTCAGCTCTTCTTTCTGCCCAATAAATATAGGAGTGGCCGCAGATCCAGACTTCCGTGGTCATCCCTCTTCCTGTAGGGTTTAAACAGAATAGATATTTTATTTATGATCTTAGTTTTCATCATATCATCAATCCCTTGTCCCCCCCATGACTCCCCCTCTGTTACAAACCTAAGCGATACGTTAGTCTCCTCGCTGCAGTGTTCGGATGTATCTTTTATAACTGGCTGACCGCCAGCGCCCCTTATCCAAAATATTATTCACCGTCTCCCCTGCTGCTGCCCACTATGAGGCAGCCCCTATCCATAAAGAGTGGGAGGAATAATTCACCGGGTCCTTCCCCAGGAATTGCATGACCCTCTTGAGTAATGCAGTAACTTGATAACTCATGACTCTGCTTCCATCCCCGTGCAGAAATCATTTTCCTGTCCTAATTTCACGCTCTGCGGTGAAAGCCCACAAAGCCTTCACTGGGCACACTGTGCCCTCTACATGTTTCTTTACAGTTACCATGCAACCTTGACCCTTTTTATCCATCTTTGACCTCTTAATCATGACCTGTATTTCCTTCATCCCCCAACTTATATCTTCCCCTTCCAGTCCCCCTTCCCTGTCTTGCCTGCCATGGCCCACCATTTTGCTCACTCTCATGGCCCCGACAAACAACACCACATAAGTTGTGTGGAATAACTGGGCCTCGGCCTTTGATCTGCATATTGCTGGCAACACACCCTTCAGTTTCACCAGCCACTGCTCCCCTATTGGCCTCCTATTATCCACCGTCCCTTGTTTTAACCTACCCAATCCTTGCATCATTCTTCTAATGAACATTGACTTGGTTGGGTCCTGCCATCTTTTTAGACTGCAGATCACACTAATCCCTGCCAAGTAGACCCCCACTGTGGCGTGGGCTGTCCCCTTCTGCCACTGCTCCATGGTGAACTTTCCCAACTGTTCTTCTGTGAGTGGCCTACTTACCTCCATGTGGTGAGTTGCCCTGAATGTTTGAAACACTACATAGGCCCCGTCATGACCCTCAGGAGTCCATGGTATAGACTGCGGAACAGCATTTCTGCTCCTTCTTGCCAACATCCCATATGTTCGTTGGTATGGGCGTTTTTTGCTCCTCCGCTGTTGGTGCCAGCCTCCTTAAATGATTCAGCTGCAGATGGGAAAGGCTGTCCGCCAGGGTGTTGTGTACCCCTTCTATGTGTTTCGCTCTGAATGACATGTTCAACTGCAATGCTCTTAGCGCCAAGAGTCACAAAACTTGCATGATTGCTTCTGACCTGGCTCCCCTGTTGTTCAAGACCTCTACCACTGCTCTATTGTCACACCAGAATGTTGCTTTTTGATCCTGTAATTCTTCTCCCCATGCCAGGGTACATGCCCAGATGGGCATGATCTCTAACAAGGTTATGTCCCTCATCTTACCATCCCTCACCCAATCTGAAGGCAAGGGCACTGCAAACCATCTGCCCCTCAGATAGCCCCCCATGCCCAGGCCTCTGGCCTCCTCTGTGTAAAGATCGAGGTCTGTATTATACACTCATTCCTCTTGCCAGAAAGAGCAGCCGTTATATTCCCTATGGAATTCCTCCCATACTTTGAAATCCTCCTTGACTCCCTTTGTTATGTCTTTCCAATGGTGTGGCCTGGTCACTCCAGCTGTGACCCTTGCTAGACTCTTTTGAAAGCCCTTCCTGGCCCAATACCCATACACGTGAAGTTCAGATGCCCCAATACTTGTTGTACCTGCTTTAGCTGTACCCTCCTTCTTCTGGTATGTATCTTAATCAATTCCTTCAGTTTTCTCACTTTTTTGTCTGGTAACTGAAATATTTCTCCGGAGCATCTATCTTGATGCCCAGAAACTCTGACACCCTACTGGGCCCTTCTGTTTTTTCCGGTGCCAGTGGGACCCCCAGTTCCTGACACAGCTGTTGGAAACTGGCTAACATTCTTTCCGTTTCCCTTTTTCCACTGCCTATGGAAAGGAAATTATACAAATAGTGAATCACTGTTTTATAACCAGTCCTTTCTTGGAATATCCACTGCAAACATGTGCTAAAGGCTTCGAATGTGGTGCATGCTTTAGAGCAACCCATGGGTATGACTTTGTCGAAATAGTACTGTCCCCCAATTTTAAACCCCAACAGGTCCCAATCCTCTCTTCTAACTGGCAGTAGTCTGAAAGCTGACTCTATGTCTGTCTTAGCCATCCATGCATCTGCAGTTGCCCGGATAATCCAGACTGCATCTTCCAGGGTGGAATATGTCACTTTACTGTATTCATCGCCAATAAAATCATTGACCAACTCACCTTCAGGAAAGGATAGGTGATGAATCACCCTAAACCCCCCCTTCTTGTTTTTTGGGAACCAAACCAAATGGGGAAATCCTCATGTTCTCCAATGGGGGGGGTCATATGGTCCCTCTATTCTCCTTGTTGCCTTCTCCTTCTCTATCTTCCGTTCTAACATGTCTTCCCTCCTTCTCACTGATCCCAGATTGTTTGCCTCTCTGGCCTGTCTTGGTCCATCACACTGTATAGAAAAACCTGTGTGAAAACCTTCTTTAATCATTTCTGCCATTTTCTTATCTGGGTATCTGTCCAACCATTCCCTCCATGCCTCTGTACTGATAGGGGTTCTAGCTGCTCTAAATTGTTCCCCTGTCCTCGTTTCTTTTTCCCCACCAGCTCTCCCCCTCTGGCTGATGCCCTGCTGGTCAATGATTTTGACTCCCTCTATTTGCATGTCCCCTCCCCCTTCCCCCTCTATTCCATGTTTGGCCTTTATACCCCCGCCCTTCCCGAAAGAACTGTTGACCCGACCCCTGCCCCCCAGTTCCTTGAGTTCCTTGGATCCATTGTCATCCTGCATCTGATCACCAGATGTGATCCCCCACATTTTGAACAGGCATGCCAAAAACGGCATTGTGTCCATGAGCAAAAGGCTCTATTGTAGGCCCAGCAACATCTTTGTAGCATGATACCTTTTTTCCCAAACTCTCCCTCTGGTGTGGACTGATCGGTTACGTAATCTGTCCATAAATCTAGCTGTTTCGTGTCCCATCGTACATCCCCATACGTGGCCATTCTTTGCCGGAAGAATTCGTCATAATATATCCAGCCCACACCCCCTTTGCTTTTGCTCTCCTTATTATCAGGGAGTATGTGATGAGCGGGATGCCCAACTCCAGCCTTCTTTCCAACACTATGGCTGAGAATGTGGCGAAACCTATGAACCACCCCTCCCAAGTCTTCCCTTTTGTGAATTTGTCCTCCTCTTGCTTGCCTAACAAAACCACTGCCGCTGCCATTTCACTTTTCCCTATATTCTCTGTTTCTTCATATTTCACCACTGTGTCCCAGCTTACTAAAGCAAAAATCTCCACATACTTTCCTTTCCATATTTTTTCTTTTGTGGTCAGTGGTACAAGTTCACCCACTCTCATCCCTGTGGCTCCTATCTCCCTTGTTCCTTTTCCCTCCTTTTCAACTCCACCTTCCTTCTCCTTCACCACCTCTTCTCCTGCCCTAATCTCAGCTAGTGCAGCCTCCGTCCAGCTCAAGCCCCCTGAATCAAGTGCCTAAATGATCTGACCTATGTACTCCTTGATGCTGTCACCAGCGGAGCCGAGTGCATTACCTGTGACCTTGTCCATTCCTTGCTGCCTGCTAGCATCCTGGTGCCCCAGCATGTTTCCCTCTGGGTGAAGGGTTGGTAGGCCTACTAGTGGCAGTGTAGGAACCACTGTATGCTGGGGGTCCAGACTGGGCTCCACTGGGGGAACTACCACCTGTCCCTGGGGAGGTACTGGTGGGGCTGGGTCTCCTGGGTGCAGAGGTACTGGATTAGCCACCTCGGTTGGCCCTACCATCTGTGGTTGTGCCCTGGTTGGGCTGCGCGGCTTCCCCACTGGCTGCTTCCCTCTGCCCCCTTTACCCTTCCCCAATTTCCTTTTCTCCCCAGACCTCCCTGGTTCCTCCCCTTCCACCAACTCCCACATCCTATTGTCCTTTTGAGCCAGCTCCACTATCGCCTTGTAGGCGTCTTCCTTTGAAGGTCTGCTCTTCTTGGGTGCCATGATCTCTGCTTTGTTAGCTGCAAAAACACTGGAATAGCAAAGAAACTGATTTAAACAGCAATCCAGGGGGCTGTAACCTGAGAGGTCAGGCCCACCTCCCCCTACAGGCAGTCTCCAACTGAGATGCACCTGCTCCTCCTTTTTTTTTTTCCTTTTTGGTCTTGGCCCAAAATGGTGCACTGCACCCCACTGCATGCCCGGTCTCAATTTCCCCAGTCCTCTGGTCTCTCCCCTTCCCCCTTGCTAGGCCCCCCATCAAGCCCCCCTTTCATTTTCAGACTCCCGGGTTTCCTGTACTCCAAATCGCTAGGCCTCTTGTCACTAGGCCCTCCTGCCCATCCATTCAGGCCCCTGCTCCTCTTGATCTGTTCCCTCTCCCCCCAGCATGTGACATCCATCACGCCGCATGGCCACTTATGGCATCTCTTTTTTTTTTAAACCTCTCATTGTTTCCAGGCATCCTCTTGCCATGCTTCCTCCCCAGCATGTGGTGTCACGCCACCTGTCTGCTGCATCGATCACCCCCACGCTTTCTTGACCTGTCCTTCAGGCCCTTAAACCAAAGGGGGGGCCTCTTTCTCACTCCGCTAGCCCCACTGGGCCATAGGGCATGAAACCTGTGCTGTCCCCCCGGTCAGCCCCCTTTTCAGTCCTCTGAATACACACGCAGTCGCCGGCATGCAACCGGCAAGGCTGCACTGCTCTGACTCACCCCCTTGGGTCCCTGTGACCCCCTGACGTTCCCTGCAGTCCAGTGTGTTGATCCCAAACCCCACCGTTGGTGTCCCAAGCTGCCCAGAAAAACTGAAGGCTCAATGGCCTGCTACTCCTAGTGGCGTGTATTTGCTAACCAGCCAATGCCGTCCTTTCCCAACTCCCCAAGCATTCCTCCCTCCCTCGCTTCCCATGCAGGCTCCCATGCATAACCCCCCCAGCAGTGCTCTCACAGCCAGTGCAGGCTTCGTGCTACCAGTCTCCAGCCCTTCAGGCTGCTCCTACCCGTCTGCTCACTACTGCTCCTTCCTCTGCCTCTGACCAAGTGGGTGACTGCCCTGCTATCCGATAACAACGCTCCAAACCACGTGGCACTCTCGCCCCACCAATGTCTTTTCCAGCCTGCTTTATACCCAACGCTACCTTCTGCCTTCCCATGGCCCCCCAAACCTTTCCAAACAAAATGGGCATTCTGCCCTGCCAACGAGACAACCATAGCACATGTGGCACTCTGGCTGTTCCCCTAAGTAGCCGCTAAAGCCTTGTGAACATGGGTGTCTGCCCCAGCTGACCGAAAACAGCCATATCAACCACGTGGTGCTCTCGCCCCTGCCCCGATCTCCTTTTGGTCACCTTCTCCATCTCAACAGGTTACTTTCAACATTACAAACAGCCTACAAGTCTGTTAAACACGTGGGCACCAATCTTGCCCCTTAGCAATGTACTTATCTATTTTCACAATGCTTTTCTTTCTTTAAAAATGCAGGCATAACAGTACAAAATCTGAGGTTTCTACCCTTTCATTTTTTTTTTTTACTCATACTGACCCCCACAAGATTCAAACCACACAAAACTTTCTACTTTGTAGTCAGAGAAACTACCACTGCACCAGAAGGGTAGCTTGTTTTTTTTTTTTAAAGGAGGGTTATTCCTGACAACTGTTCACAAAGACCTACAAAACTGCCCTGCCAAACCATGATATACTTGTCCTTATCATTCATATAATTAAAGCCCCCCCGTGTTTTTTTTTTTTGAAAGTCTGTTGCTGCTGACCTGACCAAATCCCCAACCTTTGTTCTGATGCCAATCTGATGTGCTGCAGTTCAGAATAATCAAAACTCCAGCAAAAGTGGCTGAACCACTTCTGTGTTGTCCCTTATGTACCTCCACTTGCCCCTTCCCTTCCTGTTGCTTGTCCACTGTTCTATCCCCGGGCCCCTTCCCTTCCTTCCCCCCACCCCATCTGAGCACACCATCCTGATGAAAAGGGAAGGGGTGCACCAGGACAACCTGGTCTGCCCCTTAAAGGGCAAACTCCATTATGCCTGCCTGGACAGTTGCATATAGATGGTCCTATACTTTGTGCAAGTCATGGCACATCACAAGCTAGAGGACTAGCACTGAGGAGAGAGGACAGACCCCTGAAAGGCACTCTTGATCATTGGTATTCCCAAAAAGGATGAAAAGAGTTGCTGTGGAGTAAATTTAAGGTAAAATGGTGAAGTATGCTCATGATAGTAAGAGTTTAAGCACATTAGCTGACTGAGATAAGGATATCGATGTCCAAAAACTTCCTGCCTCTTCTTTTTTTTCTTTAAAAGGCCACCAGAGAGATATGGCATGTGTTTGCCATGGGTAGTGGTTCCACAACTACCTTACCTTTATCGTTGTCTGATTCACAACCATACCTGCCTACTGATTGGAATACTAAAGTGATTACCACACTGGCAAAGGAGGCTAAAAACCCTGCATTATTTGGAAGCCTTCTAACTACTCTAAGGTCTGCTACTTCTTCTGCAGAGCCCATTTTGAAGGTACTGAGCTCCCTTTTGGACAAGGTTTCAAAACCCTAGCCTGTACCCGAATCTTAAAATTAGAAGAGACTGTGAAACTGTGAATGTTCTCTGCTATTAGTCACAACCCCAGAGAAAAGACTGTAATGACACCTGGATGGAGCATGCAACCCAAATAGCACTGTTTGCAGGGCTCTGAGGGATGAAAACATCGGTGAGTGAAAGAAAGTCTCTGGGACCCAGTACTGGATGCCATGGTGAGAATGAGTAAAACTAATGTGTCTACTGTAATGTATTTAACTACCTTGGAAGTGATTATTGGGAGTGTATGAACACCAGACCAAATATAGAAGTTTCTTCCATTAATCAGATGGAAAGAGAATTGTTTTCAGTGTATATTATGTGATTGGAAAAGTCATTTCACCAAGCCTATCAGAAAGGAATTCTAACACCAGAAGACATGGATTGTATTGAACTGCTCTAAGTTTTGCAGGGGGCTGCTTATTCAAACATGTTTTTAACAAAGCTAATATGTTCAGTTCCACAATCAAAGGTTCTTCTCAATAAGCTCAATAACAGGCTTCACATTGCAGTACAAGGTGCTCAATAACAGGAAGTTAACTATGGTGAGGGGAGCATATTTTCAACCCATAAGGCAGAAAATATGTAACATTCTATCAGCACAACTTGCAAATGAATCAGGAGGCTGGAGTGGTCTTATCCAATTCTTGTTTACTTCAAAGAATCTCAGTACACAAACATGTACAGAATGGATATTGTCACAAATTCCATTTTCTGGCTCAATTGACTACTCCATAAAGGACTGCAAAAGTGATTGCTGAAATCCAGTTTCAAAACCTTATTATGGCTTATAACTTTACAGATGTTCCCACACTTCAGGACTCTGCAGCAGGGTGTAATGTGTGCACGCACTCATACATGTGTTACATCAGGGATGACATTTCAGTCTCACCACTCCTTCTTAAGCACTACATTGCTCACTTCATGGATGAATTATATGCCTGTTGGTTTACTTTGGTAACCATAGCAGTGCATGGCTAGAAGCAATGTCAGCAAGCCAAAGGAACTATGCTAACATATTTATCATCAAATCATGTGCAAAATGTGATCCAAACAGTTTCTTAAAATTAAGATTGCAGGAGCATAAAGATACACCTCACACTTCAAGCATTTCATTATAGCCCATATAAGGACTATACCATTTCATGTAGACAGATATCCCAATATAATTATAAATATAGAAAGGCACAGTTACAACATAAGTGTTAGGGTCAGCACCAAAATCCAACAGCCCTGAGGTCAATGTTGTAAAAGTAGAAAAACTTTTTTATTCTTGAAACACAGGTGATTACAAAAACATGTGAAGCTTACCACATGGATGGATGGAATCACACAGGCACATCGCATTAGAGATGTTATTTGTAAAATGCTATAGCAGAAATGCAGAATAGATGACCGCAATAAAGTTTATGCCATCGAGATAGCTCCACAGTGAAGAGAACACATACTAGGCATAAAAACTGTAACTACTGCAAGGTAAATCTATGGCATGCTACACATTAAAGTGCCAAGTGCAAATGGTGAGCAATGGGTGAAGCCAATCTACGCACTTACATATCAACCTTCATCATCATCAAAGCATATGCATAGCTACACCAGTGAAGGATTTAAAGCTACACCTTAAAGTGACATTAGTGAGAAAGAGCAAAGTGCATAGAATGGTCGGGTGAATAAAGATCCAAAGCAGCTTCTTGCAAAACTCAGTTACCACCATGTCTACACCTGCTGATTCTTGAATAAATGTTTGAATTCTTACTCTGATAGAAGCTTTTTATTAATCAATTGAGAGGTAGAATAGTTACAGTAACATTATTCTACAGGGATATTGCTTCCACAAGACCAGGAGTCTCTCTTTCTACCATGGTTTTTGACCACATGTTGCACTGGACTGTGGAAAACACACCTATATCATTTAATTGTGGGTGAGCCAAATATTAGGCTAAATATGCTTGAATGGCATAAAATAAGACTAAATGGCATATGCACACAATACAGGATCCCTCAACTCTAGTGGAGTTCCTGTTTCAGAACTGATATAACTATTGCATCACAGGTGGCATGCCTCAGACAGCTAGTTTCAGAACCCACTCATAAGGGAGCAATCTTAGACATCGTACTCTCAAATGGGGGCAGTGAGAGGATCTCAGATCTAGAAGTGGGATGCCATCTGGGAACAAGTGTCCATCAAACAGTGTGGTTCACGTTAAACTTGGCTACAGAGTCAAGCCATACAAAAGTGAGGGTACTGGACTTCAGGAGGGCTGACTTTGGCAATATGGTAGAGTGCCTTAGAAAAGCACTAGCAAACAGGCTAGAAGGAGGGGTGGAGCAACAATAGGGAATCATCAAAACTGCCATCACAGAGGCAACAAGCCTTTGTGTGAAGCAAATAAACAAATCAAAATGAAAGAAAAAGCCACTATGGTTCTCAAAAGAGGTGGCAGGGAAAGTCAGGGAGAAAAAGATAGCATTCAGGAAGTATAAGGAAACACAGAAGGAGCAGGACAGTGAGCTGTACCAGTTAAGGCAGAAGGAAGCAGGGAGGGAAGTCAGAATAGCAAAGGCCCAAACTGAGGAAAAGATAGCCAACTCAGTTAAGAAGGGGGATAAAACCTTTTATAGGTACATCAGGGAGCGTAGAAAGACAAAGGGAGGGATAGTGAGGCTGAAAAGAATGAATGGTGGGTGGGCAGAGGAGGACAGTGAAAAAGCAGGGATACTGAATGAATATTTCTGCTAAGTACTCACAAAAGAGGAGGGGAAGATGCCAAATCCAATTAACAGAAGCATTCTTGATAGGGGGGGTCAATCCCAGTCCTTTCACAGAAGAAAGGGTTCTGAAAGAACTCCTAAAACTGAAGGTGGACAAAGCAATGGGGCCTGATGGAATTCACCCCAGAATTCTAAAAGAATTAATGGGAGAACTAGTGAAACCACTGACTCCCCTTTTTAACAAATCATGGGAGGATGGTGTGGTACCTGAGGACTTGAGGAAGGCAGATGTGATTCCTCCTACACAAAAGTGGGACCAAAACAGAGGCAGGAAACTACAGACCTGTCAGTTTGACCTCTGTGGTAGGAAAAGTGATGGAATCACTTCTGAAGGAAAGAATTGTTGAGTATCTAGAGGCCAGTGGGGCACAGGACCCAAGGCAGCATGGGTTCACAGCTGGAAGGTCATGTCAGATGAATCTAATTGATTTCTTTGACTGGGTGACCAAAGTAGTAGACCAGGGAGGGGCTGTGGACATGGCCTACCTAGACTTTAGCAAGGCATTAGACACAGTCCCACAAAAAAGATTAATAGTCAAATTAACCAACATGGGAGTGGGTCCCAGGGTGGTATCCTGGGTAAAACATTGACTGGACAACAGGACACAGAAGGTAATTGTGAATGGAGTCCACTCTGAAGAAAGATGGGTTACTAGTGGGGTACCGCAGACTTCAGTATGGAGTCCAGTCCTTTTTAATGTCTTTATAAGTGACATTGCAGAGGGACTGGAAGGAAAAGTATGCCCCTTTGCAGATGACACAAAGATCTGCAACAAGGTTGATACACAAGGAGGCATGGAAAGAATGAGAAGGGACTTGGCAAGGTTAAAGGAATGGTCAGAAATATGGCAGCTAGGATTCAATGCAAAGAAGTGCAAAATAATGTACCTCAGAAACAAAAACCCAGGGGAAGATTACACAATGGGGGGAAGTAGTAACAACAATAAAAAAGGAAAGGGACCTGGGAGTAATCATATCAGATGACTTTAAGGTTAGCAAGCAATGTGAGAAGGCAGTAGGGAGGGCTGGGGGTATATTGGGATGCATAGGGAGAATCATCACCAGCAGAAAACAGGAAGCTGTTATTAGGGACATTGGTTAACCAGGATTGAGAAAGGGCATATTCCATTTTGCACATTGTAAAAAATGGTATTGTCACCGGTGTCTGCTAAGCCAAAATCCGGTTTTACCGGTGTTTGGTTTTGTGTACTTTATTTAACAATTTTTCACTCTGCTAACATGCATTTTAGCAATTTTGACTTCCACTATTACACATCCTTCCATCCTTGTACCAATTTAAAGTTATTTTAGGCACAAGATGTGATGGCAACAGCAACACTACAGCCTCCATCACTAAGGTGTGATGGAAGCAGCACTACGGTCCCATCCCACAGGTGCGATGCAGCACCAACAGCACTACAGCCCCCATCCCTCTAGTGTGATGGCAGCAGCAAAAGCACTATGACCTCCCTCCCTCAGGTGTGACAGAAGCAGCAGCACTGTGGCCCCCATCCCTTAGGTGTGATGGCAGCAGTACTACCTTCCCCAACCACGATGGCAGAAGCACTACAGCCCCCACCCCTTTTGGTGTGATGGCAGTAGCAACAGTGCAGTCCACATCCCTCTGGGGTGATGGCAGTAGTAACAGCACTATGATCCCCTTCCTTCAACACCCACACCCCACATTCACAAGTTACAAATGACTTGGTCTCTTTGCTTATTAGAACTCAGTTGTGAATTAATCTGAATCATCACCGCTAAGGTGGACTACCTTTGTTTTTTCCTATCTATAATTTAACTGACTGAACTGGATTTCTGCCTGTGACACCACTGACCAGGGTTAGGGAACAGACTTGGGTGTTGGAGGGCCAGCTGGTGGATGAAGGCTTGAGTGTCCAACGACCACTCACCTTCTCCTATGAGGGAGGGTGGGTTCACTGCTCAGCATTTTCTGGCCCCTTGTGGAGGCCAGAGGCATGACAACATGTCAGCACTCACTGCAGGAGGTACCGTGATGGACGTCGGCTTGTGCCTTGACATCATGTGGCCTGTCACACTCCCAGGAAAATAGGAAACACCTGCTGACCAACCGAAGGACAGCTGTTGGCCCCTCCTTAAACAGGAAGCCCAGACATGTGTCCGTTCTGACCCTGCCATACCAAGAATACACAAGAAGCTCTTTAGGACAATTCTCCTCCCCTGGTAGCCTCCCACATGGGTAGGGGCCCACTCAATGAAGGATTACTTTGGGTTACCTGGTAGCAAAGCAGTAAGGGGCAGTGGATGGTGGTCGGGACTCAGCAGCAGTGGTAGGGGGCCTTGGCAGGCCTGAAGAAGTGAATTGCCAGGGGGTAGGAGGAGCAAAAAAAACTGCTTGAATTTGCTTCTTTGAAATAAAGTGTCTTCACTTAAAAAACTCACAGATGATCAGTGGAGGATGTTCAAATGGATTTATGCATCTCCCAGACATGTGGATGTTTTTTTTTTACTTGGTGTCCATGAAAAAGGTGTCTCCCAGTTTTCATGTCTTTGTTCAGATGTGAATTGAGCACTACTCTGCCCACCAGCATCATACAGCCCCCGGGGTCTTATCTTCTGTACATCATTGACTGCGCTTTCAAAATCCACTGGCCAAACATAAGTACACTCAAATACTTAACATTTGCTTTTTGTTGAAACAGTTTGTCAGAAAACTTTCTGTTGTCACAGAGACTGAAACAGCAGGTGGGATAAAAGGGCAAATTATCCAATTCACCTAAATGGGGTGCTAACTGTGAAGTCTTTTCATAAGTAGTAAGGCAGTTTCTTCTTTGTGAACATACTTTCATTCAGCCTAGTTTTCATTCAAACAACTAAGGATTTTGGATGGCCCTACTGATTATAAACTTAAATAAGCTAGTTGGTAACAGTTGTCCTGCATTTAGCAATCTACAACCTAGATGCTTATATGCAAAGAATACAATAAAAACCTGACTAAAATCTAAAAACAAGCTTATAAAACACATACAATTTAGCTGAACATTTATCTTTACCTATACAAAATCATTTCAGCCCAAGTAAAACCCAGGTAAATTGCATGGTACCCTGACTACTACTCTATGATGTAGTAAACATATATTGGTATTTTTTTTCATATTCTTTGTAAAGCAGGTAAGGCCCACTAGGCAGAACTGTCTGTTTTCAGGAGTGACCTAGAATCTCTGGGGAGGTTAAGTGACTTGCTTGGAGTCACACAGCATGCAAGTGGAGGTTGTGGGAATCAAACCCAAGTCTGCTGGATGTACCCAGTTCATTCACTGTTTGTTACTCTAACCACTAGGCATGGGTGGTTAAACTGAATGACTGATTACAACAAAGCAGTGCAGGTGATTTCCTTACTGACTTTATATGCAGCAAAGCAGAAAGAATGCAAAGCACAGCAGCATTCATTTTAAGATATTGAAATCTGGGTCAGCCTGCTGGTGCTACGGTAGCACTACTGCTTGCAATGCCAGTGACCCAGGGTCAAAAGTGAACTCAGGTTGCTGGAGGTCTGGCCAGGGGAGTAGGATCAAGCACCTGGGGGACTGCTCTCCTCCTCCTTCTCCAGGGAGGGTGGGCTGCAGGTCCTGCTGCTTTACCACCACCTGTGTGACCACAGGTGGTGATGCAGTGGTGCTGCAGAGTGATCAGGAGGGGAGGATGCTAGCCAGGATCTGGAGCAGTGGCATGTCTCTATGTGACCTACCTCCTTGGATCTCCTCTAGTGCTGGTGCCCTCAGGGACAGAGACTAGAAAACCAGGAATCACTTCACATTGGCCACTGTCAGAAGGGACCCAGGTGCCCCAGACTTCATAACCAGGCTCCCTGAGGGACCCACTAAGCTGCCCGACACACACTAAGGGAGTGTGGAGGGGTGACCTGGGGTCCCCTCCCTTCCCACCTGGGGTGGCGCAATCCAGGCAGGATAGGGGCAGGACCACAGGAGCTTATGAGCATTACCTGGGGGTGAAGCTAAGGGATACCCAGTCTAGGGATGTCTGAAAAGTGGAGACTGATGTTGTGAGAAGGAGACACAGAAAGAGAAAATTTAAACAAATTAAAAAAGATGCTGAAATCTTAGAGATTCTGTGCAGTGACATGCAATTTCCATGAGGCACCGGTACAAGAATTCAAAATCCGCAAACCAAGCAGGATTCCGTGATTGTTACCGGTGTTACTGGTAAAAATGGAAAACCAGGGTCCCTGGTAGTTATCCCTCTATAAAGACAGTTGGTGAGACACCATCTGGAGTACTGCGTCCAGTTCTGGAGACCCCATCTCCACAAGGACATAGACAGGATAGAGGCAGTCCAGAGGAGGGCAACTAAAATGGTGCAGGGTCTGCAACAGAAGCCATATGAGGAAAGACTAAAGGAGCTTAATATGTATACTCTGAGGAAAGGAGGGAGAGGGGGGACATGATAGAAACTTTTAAGTACCTCAGTGGAACCAACAAAGTCCAAGAGGGTAGCATCTTTCAGAAAAAGAGACTTACAAGAACAAGGGGACACAATTTAAAGATAGAAGGAGGGCGGTTCAGGGGCAATGTGAGGAAGTATTATTTCACAGAGAGGGTAGTGGATGCATGGAACAGCCTTCCTGAGGAGGTTGTGGGTTCTAAAACTGTGGGAGAATTCAAGAATGCATGGCACAGACATAAGGCAATTCTTGTGGGGGGGTAGGAAGAAATAGGCTGTTGGTTAACTAGGGTCTGCGGCTTATCCTGTAGGTATGGAAATGGGCAGACTAGATAGGCCAAGTGGTCCATCATTTCAGTGAAGTGCCCACTGAGAAAGGCCTTTGTGGTATAAGTCAGGTGCACCTGTTGTTGGGACTGGGATTCACAGACAGGAGGTGGTGAATCATATTTTAATATGCATAGAGTATATTTTCCCCATAACTTCCAATTTTCCCTGATGCTCCCATGCCTTATCCACCACTACGACCACCACCACCCTTAATAATCTGCCTTTTTGATTTGTTATATCCTTAATGGGTGATTGTCTCTTTTCTGTGTGTAGTATATTGGTAGCTGATACTGGTGCAAATGCTGAGGGACAGGATTTGTTATTTCTTGCTGGGTATCAGCCCTGAGAATAGGCCACCCCAGGTGAAATGAAGTTCATCAACTAAACATTATGAAATGGGTGTTCAGAATGATGGCTCTTGACTGGTCAAAAGCTACTTTCAGCCAGGCTGTTATCCCAGCACAACAGCCCAGGTGGAAGTAGTTCAGGGCAGTCAGTTCTCCTTACCAGCAATCTGTCACTGTCGATGTCGCTGACTGTCCACTCACACATAAACACCCCCATACCAGCACTCCAGGTCCATTGTTGAAATTTGCTTGCCCTGCTCCCACTTTAAAGTTAGATATATTTTAAACACTTTCTTCCATTTCTACTTTTTCACCAGTGTTCCATACTTACGCCTCAACGGACCATTGCATGATGCCCACACAGTGGACCATGCCTTTGGGGGGGGTTCCAGAAAACCCACAACAAACAGGTGCTCATCTCTTACAATTTCATACCTTGCCTGCCACAGCAATGACCCAGCTACTGTCTCCCCACTGTTCACATCCTCCTACTCCTGCTCACCACATTCAAACAGGTTTCCGAAATTGTTTTTTTTTTTTAAATCCTCACTAACCACAGCAAGTATGCAGACTGTGATCAAGATGGACCACAAAATATGACAGCTTTTTTTTTTTGAATGGAGGCAAAGGAAATAAAAAACATGCTGGCTCCAATGTCCAAGTACTGGCAATCAGAGTACAGATGGCATCTGGCTGCCAGCCTTCTCTCTTATGTTCCTGTTGTAAGATGTTAGGGTAGCATCTGAAGCCACTGCCTGCCCTAACTTTGCCCTTGGTAAACTGCTGCTGACATGCAGCATTACATCACCTACTGGCAGGCTCACATTCACACTTTGTCCAAACTGGACTATTTTTTTTTATCTAAAAGCTAAATTAATATAGTAAAATACGTTTTTTATATAAATAATAATATGAAAAATGTTTTTAAAAATGTAAAAATGTGCCTAAATTAGACCTGTTTCATAATCTCAATAAGGCACGGGGGGTTCATTATGGTGGGATAATGGTCCTTCTTGGGTGGTGGAAACACTTGGCTTTGCCTCATCCTTCAACCCACATAAGGTGAGCCATTATCCCACCATATCGACCCCCCAGGAGTGCCTTACTGCTTAATTCATGAATAGTTCATGAACATCCATCAAAGTTCACCAATTGTTCTTCAAATAATTTCATTGACAAGGTTCATAGAAACATAGAAACAGAAACATAGAAACATAGACTTTGACGGCAGATAAGGACCACTTGGCCCACCCAGTTTGCCCATTTCCCTACCTACTGGATAAGCTGCAGATTCTAGTTAACCAACAGCCTACTTCCTGCCACCCTCACTACAATTGCCTTGTGTCTGTCCCATGCATGTTTGAATTCCCCCACTGTTTTAGCCCCAACAACCTCCCCAGGAAGGCAGTTCCATGCATCCACCACTCTCTCCATGAAAAAAGATTTCCTCACATTACCCCTGAGCCATCCCCCCTCTGTCTTTAAATTGTGTCCCCTTGTTCTTACACATCTCTTTTTCTGAAGGATGCTACCCTCCTGGACTTTGTTGATTCCCTTGAGGTACTTGAACATTTATATCATGTGCCCCCCTGTCCCTCCTTTCATCAAGGGTATACATATTAAGCTCTCTCAGTCCAGTCTCTCTTCATATAATTTCTGATGCTGACCCTGCACCATTTTAGTTGCCCTCCTCTGGACTGTTTCCATCCTGTCTATGTCCTTGAGTAGATGAGGTCTCCAAAACTGCACACAGTACTCCAGATGGGGTCTCACCAACTGTCTGGACAGAGGGATAACCACTTCCCTTTTTCTACTTGTGATGCCCCTTCCTATGCATCCCAGTATCTCCCTGGCTCTCCTTACTGACTTTTCACATTGCTTACCCACCTTTAGATCATCTGATATGACTACCCCCAAGTCCTGTTCCATTTTTGTTGTTGTTAGTACCTCCCCTGCTATTGTGTACTCTTCTCCTGGGTTTTTGTTTCCCAGGTGCATTACTTTTGCACTTCTTTGCATTGAATCTAAGTTGCCATATGTCTGACCATTCCTCCAACCTTGCCAAGTCCCTTCTCATCCTTTCTACCCCCTTTGTGTATCAACTCTGTTACAGATCTTTGTATCATCTGCAAAGAGGCATACCTTTCCCTCCAGACCCTCTGCAATGTCACCTATAAAGATGTTAAAGAGGACTGAACCCAGTACTGAGCCCTGAGGTACTCCATTAGTGACTCCCTTTCTTCGGTATGTGTTCCACTCACTATTACCTTCTGTGTCCTATTGTGCAGCCAGTTTGCAACCCAGGCTACCACCCTGGGACCCACTCCCAAGCTGGCTAACTTGATTATTAATCTTTTGTGCAGGACTGTGTCAAATGCCTTGCTAAAGTCTAGGTAGGCCATATCCACAGCCCCTCCCTGGTCTATTACTTTGGTCACCCAGTCAAAGAAATCTATTAGATTCATCTGACATGATCTTTCTGCTGTAAATCCATGCTGCTTTGGGTCCTGTACCCCGCTGGCCTCTAGGTACTTAACAATTCTTTCTTTCAAAAGTGATTCCATCATTTTCCCTACCACTGAGGTCAAACTTACAGGTCTGTAGTTTCCTGCTTCTGCTTTGCTCCCACTTTTGTGAAGAGGAATCACATCTGCCCTCCTCCAGTCCTCAGGTACCATCCCATCCTCCCATGATTTGTTAAAAAGTGTAGTCAGTGGTGTCACTAGGTCCTCCCTTAGTTCTATTAGGATTCTGGGGTGAATCCCATCAGGCCCCATTACTTTGTCCACCTTGAGTTTTAGGAGTTCTTTCAGGACTCTTTCTTCTGTCAATGGACTGGCGTCAACCCCCCTATGCAGAGTGCTTCTATTGTCTGGTTTTGGTAACTCCTCCTCATCTTCTTTTGTGAATACTAAGCAAAAGTATTCATTTAGTATCTCTGCCTTTTCACTGTCTCCCTCTGTCCACCTCCCCTCTCCCTTATTAATCTTCACTATTCCTCCCTTAACCTTTCTATGCTCCCTAATGTACCTATAAAAGGTTTTATCCCCCTTCTTAACTGACTTGGCTATTTTTTCCTCAGTTTGGGCTTTTGCTATTCTGACTGCCTTCCCTACTTATTTCTGCTTTAATTGATACAGTTCCCTGTCATGCTCCTTCTGTGATGCCTTATACTTTTTGAATGCAGCCTTTTTCTCCTTAACCTTCCCTGCCACCTGTTTTGAGAACCATAGTAGTTTTTTACTCCGCTTTGTTTTCTTTATCTGTTTCACACAAAGGCTTGTTGCCTCCATGATGGCAGTTTTGATTTTTCTCCATTGTTCTTCCATCCCTCCTTTTTGGCCATTTGCTAGTGTATTCCTCAGGTATTCACCCATTTTGCCAAAGTCAGCCCAACTAAAGTCCAGTATGCCTATTTTTGTATGGCTTGTCTCTATGGTTGTGCTTATTGTGAAGCACACTGTGCAGTGGTCGCTTGTTCCCAGATGTCTACTGACTTCTAGATTTGTGATTCTCTCTCCATTTGAGAGTACCAGGTCTAGTATTGCTTCCTCCCGAGTGGGTTCCAACACTAGCTGTCTAAGGCCTTCCTCCTTCATGAACTCTTCCTAAACATTAATGCATCTTTATGAACCTTTTATGTTCATGAATGTTCATGAACACATGACTGCTATTTAATGTTCATGAATAATTCACAAACTTCTAGGAGCAATTTCATGCATGCTTGATTAGCATTCAAGTGCAGAATTCATTAACTGTCCATGAGTAATTCCCAAACATTCATGAACAGTTCATGATCGTTTCAACTGGAAGATCCCCTAGTACTACCTAGGAGGAGGCACCATACATTTTTCAACTTTAACACCTGCCATCTTAAAGCCAAGAACCCAGCCTGGCTACATCTAGAGGTGCATTAAGGCCCCTGGAGCCTTGGATTGTGGCCCATCATGAGACATGACTGGGTTTTCCTGTCTATCATCATTGTCCAGGATTCCCCCCTTTTCCCTCACAAAAAGACAGAGACCATTATTTGTTGTTGTGCTCAGATTTGGCAATTTATTTATATATCATAATTCCATGTTACATTTATCATCTTTTATTATTATATCTCTCACAATTTCATTTATTTCCAACCATATATCCATCTCTGATCATCCCTCTTTCTTCCCTTTTTTTCTCCCCCCAGGTGAGAACCTGGGTGCCTTCTTCTTCTCCTTTTCTGTTAGGTAACAGTGAAAACCGAGACCGCTTTTCTCCTTCTGCTTCTTCTTCTTTTCGTCTTATTCCTTTTTCTTTCCCCCTACCCTCCTCCCCCCCCATTTCCCCCTTCCTTTTCCCTGCCATCCACCTTTGGCAGTCCAATAACCATATTATTACTACCTGCTCTCCACCTTTGGCAGTCCCATAACCGCCCAACCGGACTCATCCATCGTCTACCTTTTACAGTCCTACCATACAGTCCCTTTCCTTTGACTATCTTTTCCTCTTGCCCTGTTTTTGTAGTGTGGGTGGGAGGAATCAAAACTCCAACAAAAGTGGCTGAACCACTTCTGTGCTGTCCCTTATGTACCTCCACTTGCCCCTCCAATTCCTGTTGCTTGTCCATTGTTCTATCCCCGGGCCCCTCCCCTTCCTTCCCCCCTCCCCTTCTGAGCACACCATCCTGATGAAAAGGGAAGGGGTGCACCAGGACAACCTGGTCTGCCCCTTTAAGGGCAAACTCCATTTTCCCATATTCCCCCCTTTTCCCTCACAAAAAGACAGAGATCATTGTTTGTTTTTGTTTTCAGATTTGGCAATTTATTTATATATCATAATTCCATGTTCCATTTATCATCTTTTATTATTATGTCTCTCACAATTTCATTTATTTCTAAACATATATCCATCTCTGATCATTCCTCTTTCTTCCTCTTTTTCTCCCCCCAGGTGAGAACCTGGGTGCCTTCTTCTTCTCCTTTTCTGTTAGGTAACGGTGAAAACTGATACCGCTTTTCTTCTTCTGCTTCTTCCTCTTTTAGTCTTATTCCTTTTTCTTTCCCCCCTCCCATCCTTCCCCCCCATTTTCCCCCACTAGCCGGTCTCCAGCTTGCGTTGGATGACTGGCTTCCCCCATAGGGTCCTGTCCCCCTTTCACCTCGGAGAGACCCCTCCAAGCCGTCTCCTCACCCTTTTTTTAATACATTTTCTGCATGTCTCCTCCATGCACCTATAAAACCCATCATTTTTGTATTAGACATATCCATGGCCAGATCTGACAAGTGGATGCCGTCTGACCTATAGAAATCTTCTACCCTCTTTTCCACCCCCCGCAGTAGTACTTGTCCTCCCATTTTTCTCACTAGTGTCCCTATCCTTCTGTTCAGCTTTTTCCTGGCCCTATCCACAGCTCTATGACTGTGCTTCAGTCTCCAAACTCTCCTTGGTATCATATCCAACCAGGCCAGGCATACCTAGGCCACCACTGCTGTATTATCTCTAAGTCCCTTTTTATCTGCATGTATGTGTCTACCTGTGGCTTGCCCCAAGGTCATTAACCCCTAGATGAATAATAATTAAGTCTGGAGTGGGTCGTCGCTCCTTCAGCTCTTTCAAGCTGGGGAGCAGCTGCGTCCATCTCATCCCACGGATGCTGCGCCATACCAATTTACATTGTTTTGCCTCCTGGTAAAGCTGCTTTCCCCCAGCCTTCTTCTCAGCTCTCCTTTCTGCCCAATAAATATAGGAGTGGCCACAGATCCAGACTTCCGTGGTCCTCCCTCTTCCTATAAAGTTTAAACAGAATAGATATTTTATTTATGATTTTAGTTTTCACCATCATATCATCACTTTCTTGTCCCCCCCCGATGGCTCCCCATCTGTTACAAACCTAAGTGATACGTTAGTCTCCACACTGCAGTGTTCGGATGTATTTTTTATAACTGGCTGACCGCTAGCGTCCCTTATCCAAAATATTATTCACCATCTCCCCTGCCACTGCCCACTGTGAGGTGGCCCCTATTCATAAAGAGTGGGAGGAATAATTCACCGGGTCCTCCCCCAGGAATTGCATGACCCTCTTGAGTAATGCAGTGACTTGATAACTCGTGACTCTGCTTCCATTCCCGTGCAGAAATCATTTTCCTGTCCTAATTTCATGTTCTGCGGTGAAAGCCCACAAATCCTGCACTGGGCACACTGTGCCCTCTACATGTTTCTTTAGAGTTACCATGCAACCTTGACCCTTTTGATCCATCTTTGACCTCTTAATCATGACCTGTATTTCCTTCATCCCCCAACATATATCTTCCCATTCCAGTCCCCCTTCCCTGTCTTGCCTGCCCTGGTCCACCACTTCGCTCACTCTCATGGCCCCGGCAAACATTACCACATAAATTGTGTGGAATAACTGGGCCTCAGCCTTTGATCTGCATATTGCTGGCAACACACCCTTCAGTTTCACCAGCCACTACTCCCCCTATTGGCCTCCTATTATCCACCATCCCTTGTTTTAACCTACCCCATCCTTGCATCATTCTTCTAATGAACATTGACTTTGTTGGGTCCTGCCCTCTTTTTTAGACTGCAGATCACACTAATCCCTGCCAAGTAGACCCCCACTGTGGTGTGGGCTGTCCCCTTCTGCCACTGCTCTACGGTGAACTTCCCCAACTGTTCTTCTGTGAGTGGCCTACTTATCCCATATGGTGAGTTGCCCTGAATGTTTGAAACACTCGCCAGGCCCCATCATAGGCCCTCAGAGTCCATGGCACCCATGGACTGTGGAACAACATTTCTGCTCCTTCTTGCCAATGTCCCATATGTTCATTGGTATGGGTGTTTTTTGCTCCTCTGCTGTTGGTGCCAGCCTCCAGAAATGATCCAGCTGCAGATGGGAAAGGCTGTCAGCCAGGGTGTTGTGTACCCCTTCTATGTGTTTCGCTCTGAATGACATGTTCAATTGCAATGCTCTTAGCACCAAGAGTCGCAAAACTTGCATGACTGTTTCTGACCTGGCTCCCCTGTTGTTCGAGACCTCTACCACTGGTCTATTGTCACACCAGAATGTTACTTTTTGATCCTGCAATTCTTCTTCGCAAACCAGAGTGCATGCCCAGATGGGCATGATCTCTAACAAGGTTATGTCCCTCACCTTACCATCCCTCACCCAATCTGAAGGCCAGGGCTCTGCAAACTATCTGCCCTCAGATAGCCCCCCTATGCCCAGGCCTCTGGCAGCATCTGTGTAAAGATCGAGGTCTGTATTATACACCCATTCCTCTTGCTAGAAAGTGCAACCATTATATTCCCTAAGGAATTCCTCCCATACTTTGAAATTCTCCTTGACTCCCTTTGTTATGTCTACCCAATGGTGTGGCCTGGTCCCTCTAGTTGTGACCCTTGCTAGCCTCTTTGTGAAAGCCCTCCCTGGCCCAATAGCACTGCACACAAAGTTCAGATGCCCCAATACTTGTTGTACCTGCTTTAGCTGTACCCTCCTTCTACTGGTATGTATCTTAATCAATTCCTTAAGTTTTCACACTTTTTTGTCTGGTAACTGAAATATTTCCAGTGGGTCATCTCTCTCGATGCCCAGAAACTCTAACACACTAATGGGCCCTTCTGTTTTTTCCGGTGTCAGTGGGACCCCCAGTTCCTGACACAGCTGTTGGAAACTGGCTAACATTCTTTCCGTTTCCCTTTTTCCACTGCCTATGAAAAGGAAATCATCCAATTAGTGAATCACTGTTTTATAACCAGTCCTTTCTTAGAATATCCACTGCATACATGTGCTAAAGGCTTCGAATGTGGCTCATGCTATAGAGCAGCCCATGGGTATGGCTTTGTCGAAATAGTACTGTCCCCCAATTTTAAACCCCAACAGGTCCCAATCCTCTCTTCTAACTGGAAGTAGTCTGAAAGCTGACTCTATGTCTGTCTTAGCCATCCATGCATCTGCAGTTGCCTGGATAATCCGGACTGCATCTTCCAGGGTGGAATATGTCACTTTACTATTTTCCTCGCCAATAAAATCATTGACCGACACCTTTGGGAAAGGATAGGTGATGAATCACCCTAAACTCCCCTTCTTGTTTTTTGGGAAACAAACCTAATGCGGAAATCCTCATGTTCTCCAATGGGGGTGTCATATGGTCCCTCTATTCTCCCTGCTGCCTTCTCCTTCTCTATCTTCCATTGTAACATGTCTTCCCTCCCTCTCACTGAGCCCAGATTGTTTGCCTCTCTGGCCTGTCTTGGTCCATCACACTGTAGAGAAAAACCTGTGTGAAAACCTTCTTTAATCATTTCTACCATTTTCTTATCTGGGTATCTGTCAAACCATTCTCTCCATGCCTCTATCCTGTTAGGGGTTCTAGCTGCTCTAAATTGTTCCCCTGTCCTCGTTTCTTTTTCCCCACCAGCTCCCACCTCTGGCTGATGCCCTGCTGGTCAATGATTTTGACTCCCTCTATTTGCATGTCCCCTCCCCCTCCCCCCTCTATTCCATGTTTGGCCTTTATACCCCTGCCCTTCCCGAAAGAACTGTTGACCCGACCCCTGCCCCCCAGTTCCTTGCGTTCCTTGGATCCTTGTCATCCTGCATCTGATCGCCAGATGTGATCCCCCACATTTTGAACAGGCATACCGAAAATGGCATTGTGTCCATGAGCAAAGGCTCTATTGTAGGCCCAGCAACATCTTTGTAGCATGATACCTTTTTCCAAACTCTCCTCTGGTGTGGACTGATCTGTTCACGTAATCTGTCCATAAATCTAACTGTTTCGTGTCCCATCGTACATCCCCATACGTGGCCATTCTTTGCCAGAAGAATTCGTCATAATATATCCAGCCCACACCCCCTTTTGCTTTTGCTCTCCTTACTATCAGGGAGTATGTGATGCGCAGGATGCCAAACTCTGGCCTTCTTTCCAACACTATGGCTGAGAATGTGGCGAAACCTATGAACCACCCTTACCAAGTCTTCCCTTTTGTGAATTTGTCCTCCTCTTGCTTGCCTAACAAAACCTCTGCCGCTGCCATTTCACTTTTCCCTATATTCTCTGTTTCTTCATATTTCGCCACTGTGTCCCGGCTTACTAAAGTGAAAATCTCCACATACTTTCTCTTCCATATTTTTTGTTTTGTGGTCAGCGGTACGAGTTCACCCACTCTCATCCCTGGGGCTCCTACCTCCCTTGTTCCTTTTCCCTCCTTTTCAACTCCACCTTCCTTCTCCTTTACCACCTCTTCTCCTGCCCCAATCTCAGCTAGCGCAGCCTCCATCCAGTTCAAGCCCCCCGAACCAAGTGCTGAAATGATCTGACCTATGTACTCCTTGATGCTGTCACCAATGGAGCCGGGTGCATTACCTGAGACCTTGTCCATTCCTTGCTGCCTGCTAGCATCCTGGTGCCCCAGCACATTTCCCTCTGGGTGAAGAGTTGGTAGCCCTACTAGTGGCAGTTGAGGAACCACTGTATGCTGGGGGTCCAGACTGAGCTACACTGGGAGAACCACCACCTGTCCCTGGGGAGGTACTGGTGGGGCTGGGTCTCCTGGGTGCAGAGGTACTGGATTAGCCACCTTGGTTGGCCCTGCCATCTGTGGTTGCACCCTGGTTGGGCTGCGAGGCTTCCCTGCTGGCCGCTTCCCTCTGCCCCCTTTACCCTTTACCCTTCCCGCTTTCCTTTTCTCCCCAGACCTCCCTGGTTCCTCCCCTTCCACCAACTTCCACATCCTATTGGCCTTTTCAGCCAGCTCCACTATTGCCTTGTAGGCGACTTCCTTTGAAGGTCTGCTCTTCATGGGTGCCATGCTCTCTGCTTTGTTACCTGCAAAAACACTGGAAAAGCAAAGAAACTGATTTAAACAGCAATCTGGGGGGCCGTAACCTGAGAGGCCAGGCCCACCTCCCCCCATAGGCAGCCTCCAACTGAGATGCACCTGCTCCTCCTTGTTTTTTTTTTTTGGCCTTGGCCCAAAATGGTGCACTGCATCCCGCTGCATGTCCAGGCCCAATTTCCCCAGTCCTCTGGTCACTCCCCTTTGCCCCTTGCTAGGCCCCCCATCAAGCCCCCCTTTCATTTTCAGACCCTTGGGATTCCTCTCCTCTGGATCACTTGGCCTCTTGTCAGTAGGCCCTCCTGCCCATCCGATTCAGGCCCCTGCTCCTCTTGGTCTGTTCCCCTCTCCTCCCCCGCATGTGACATCCATCGCTGTGTGGCCCTTATGGCATCTCTTTTTTTTAAACCTCTCATTGTTTGCAGGCATCCATCTTGCCATGCTTCCCCCAGCATGCTGGTGTCACGCCACCTGTCTGCTGCATCGATCACCCCACGCTTTCTTGACCTGTCCTTCAGGCCCTTAAACCAAAGGGGCCTCTTTCTCACTCCGCTAGCCCCACTGGGCCATAGGGCATGAAACCTGTGCTGTCCCCGGTCAGCCCCTTTTCAGTCCTCTGAATACACACGCGATGCTCGGCATGCAACCGGCAAGGCTGCACTGCTCTGACTCACCCCCTTGGGTTCCTGTGACCCCCCAATGTTCCCTGCAGTCCAGTGTGTTGATCCCAAACCCCCCCATTGGTGTACCAAGCTGCCCAGAAAAACTGAAGGCTGAATGGCTTTCCCCTTGCGCCCTGCACCCTGCAGGGCCTCAAAGCCTGCTACCCCTAGTGGCGTGTATTTGCTAACCAGCCAATGCCATCCTTTCCCAACTCCCCAAGCATTCCTCCCTCCCCCCGCTTCCCATGCAGGCTCCCAAGCATAACCCCCCCAGCAGTGCTCTCACAGCCAGCGCAGGCTTCACGCTACCAGTCTCCAGCCCTTCAGGCTACTCCTTCCCATCTGCTCACTACTGCTCCTTCCTCTGCCTCTGACCAAGCTGGTGACTGCCCTGCTATCCGATAACAATGCTCTAAACCACATGACACTCTCACCCCGCCAATGGCTTTTCCAGCCTGCTTTACACCCAACGCTACCTTCTGCCTTAACATGGCCCCCAAAACCTTTCCAAACAAAATGGGCATTCTGCCGTGCCAATGAGATATCCATAGCACATGTGACACTCTTGCTAGTCCCCCAACTAGCCGCTAGAGCTTTGTGAACACAGGCGTCTGCTCCAGCTGACCAAAAACAGCCATATCAACCACGTGGTGCTCTAACCCCTCCCACGACCTCCTTTTCGTCACCTTCTCCATCTCAACAGGTTACTTTCAACATTACAAACAGCCTAGAAGTCTGTTAAACACACGGGCACCAATCTTGCCCCTTAGCAATGTACTTATCTATTTTCACAATGCTTTTCTTTCTTTAAAAATGCAGGCATAACAGTACAAAATCTGAGGTTTCTACCTTTTCATTTTTTTTCTTACTCATAATGACCCCCACAAGATTCAAACCACACAAAACTTTCTACTTTGTAGTCAGAGAAACTACCTCTGCACCACAAAGGCAGCCTGTTTTTTTTTTTTAAAGGAGGGTTATTCCTGACAACTGTTCACAAAGACCTACAAAATTGCACTGCCTAACTATGATATACTTGTCCTTATCATTCATATAAATAAAGCCCCCCCTGCCTTTTTTTTTTTTTTTGGAAAGTCTGTTGCTACTTACCTGATCAAATCCCTAACCTTTGTTCTGATGCCAATCTGATGTGCTGCAGTTCAGAATAATCAAAACTCCAGCAAAAGTGGCTGAACCACTTCTGTGTTGTCCCTTATGTACCTCCACTTGCCCCTCCCCTTCCTGTTGCTTGTCCATTGTTCTATCCCCGGGCCCCTCCCATCCTTCCCCCCTCCCCATCTGAGCACACCATCCTGATGAAAAGGGAAGGGGTGCACCAGGACAACCTGGTCTGCCCCTTAAAGGGCAAACTCCATTGTGCCTGCCAGGACAATTGCTTATAGATGGTCCTATACTTTGTGCAAGTCATGGCACATCACAAGCTAGAGGACTAGCACTGAGGAGAGAGGACTGGCCCCTAAAAGGCACTGTTGATCATTGGTATTCCCAAAAAGGATGGAAAGAGTTGCTGTGGAGGAAATTAAAGGTAAAATGGTGAAGTATGCTCATGACAGTAAGAGTTTAAGCACATTAGCTGACTGTGATAAGGATATTGATGTCCAAAAACTTCCTGTCTCTTCTTTTGTTTCTTTAAGAAGTCACCAGAGAGATATGGCATGTCTTTCCTATGGGGAGTGGTTCCACTACTACCTCTCCTTTATTGTTGTCTGATTCACAACCATACCTGCCTACTGATTGGAATACTAAAGTGATTACCACATTGGCAAGGGAGGCTAAAAACCCTGCATTATTTGGAGGCCTTCTAACTATTCTAAGGTCTGCTACTTCTTCAGCAGAGCTCATTTTGAAGGTACTGAGCTCCCTTTTGGACAAGGTTTCAAAACCCTAGCCTATACCCGAATCTTAAAATTAGAAGAGACTGTGAAACTGTGAATGTTCTCTGGTATTAGTCACAGCCCCAGAGAAAAGACTGTAATGACACTTGGATGGAGCATGCAACCCAAATAGCACTGTTTGCAGGGCTCTGAGGGATGAAAACATCTGTGAGTGAAAGAAAGTCTCTGGGACCCAGTACTGGATGCCATAGTGAGAATGAGTAAAACTAATGTGTCTACTGTAATGTATTTAAGTACCATGGAAGTGATTATTGGGAGTGTACGAACACCAGACCAAATATAGAAGTTTCTTCCATTAATCAGATGGAAAGAGAATTGTTTTCAGTGTATATTATGTGATTGGAGAAGTCGTTTCACCAAGCCTACCAGAAAATAATTCTAACACAAGAAGACATGGATTGTATTGAACTGCTCTAAGTTTTGCAGGGGGCTGCTTATTCAAACATGTTTCTAACAAAGCTAATATGTTCAGTTCCACAATCAAAGGTTCTTCTCAATAAGCTCAATAACAGGCTTTACATTGCAGTACAAGGTGCTCAATAACAGGGAGATAACTATGGTGAGGGGAGCATATTATTGACCCAAACAGCAGAAAATATGTAACATTCTATAAGCACAACTTGCACAACTTTCAAATGAATCAGGAGGCTGGAGTGGTCTTATCCAATTCTTGTTTACTTCAAAGAATCTCAGTACACAAACATGTACAGAATGGATATTGTCACAAATTCCATTTTCTGGCTCAATTGACTACTCCATAAAGAACTGCAAAAGTGATTACTGAAATCCAGTTTCAAAACCTTTTTAAGGCTTCAGGACTCTGCAGCAGGGTGTAATGTGTGCTTGCACTCATAGACGTGTTACATCAGGGATGACATTTCAGTCTCACAACTCCTTCTTAAGCACTACATTTCTCACTTCATGGATGAATTATATGCCTGTTGGTTTACTTTGGTAACCATAGCAGTGCATGGCAAGAAGCAATGTCAGCAAGCCAAAGGAACTATGCTAACATATTTATCTTCAAATCATGTGCAAAATGTGATCCAAACAGTTTCTTAAAATTAAGATTGCAGAAGCATAAAGATACACCTCACACTTCAAGTATTTCATTATAGCCCATACAAGGACTATACCATTTCACGTAAACAGATATCCCAATATAATTATAAATATAGAAAGGCACAGTTACAACATAAGTGTTAGGGTCAGCACCAAAATCCAACAGCCCTGAAGTCAATGTTTTAAAAGTAGAAAAACCTTTTATTCTTGAAACATGTGAAGCTTACCACATGGATGGATGGAATCACACAGGCGCATCACATTAGAGATGTTATTTGTAAAATGCTGTAGCAGAAATGCAGAATAGATGACAACACTAAAGTTTATGCCATCGAGATAGCTCCACAGTGAAGAGAACACATACTAGGCATAAAAACTATAACTACTGCAAGGTAAATCTATGGCATGCTACACATTAAAGTGCCAAGTGCAAATGGTGAGCAATGGGTGAAGCCAATCTAAGCACTTATATATCAACCTTCATCATTATCAGAGCATATGCATAGCTACACCAGTGAAGGATTTAAAGCTACACCTTAAAGTGACATTAGTGAGAAAGTGCAAAGTGCAGATAATGGTCTGGTAAATATATAAAGATCCAAAGCAGCTTCTTACAAAACTCATTTACCACCGTGTCTACCCCTGCTCATTCTTGAATAAATGTTTGAATTCTTACTCTGATAGAAGCTTTTTATTAATCAACTGAGAGGTAGAATAGTTACAGTAGCATTTTTCTAGAGGGATATTGCTTCCACAAGACCAGGAGTCTTTCTTTCTGCCATGGTATTTGACCACATGTTGCACTGGACTGTGGAAAACACACCTATATCACTTAATTGTGGGTGAGCCAAATATTAGACTAAATATGCTCAAATGGCATAAAATGAGACTAAATGGCATATGCACACATTACTGGATCCCTCAGCTCTAGTGGAGCTCCTGTTTCTGAACTGATATAGCTATTGCATCACAGGTGGCATGCCTCAGACAGCTAGTTTCGGAACCCACTCGTGAGGGAGCAATCTTAGACATCATACTCTCAAATGGGGGCAGTGAGAGGATCTCAGATCTACAAGTGGGTTGCCATCTGGGAACAAGTGACCATCAAACAGTGTGTTTCATGTTAAACTTGGCTACAGAGTCAAGCCATACAAAAGTGAGGGTACTGGACTTCAGGAGGGCTGACTTTGGCAAGATGGGAGAGTGCCTTAGAAAAGCACTAGCAAACAGACTAGAAGGAGGGGTGAAGCAACAATGGGGAATCATCAAAACTGCCACCACAGAGGCAACAAGCCTTTGTGTGAAGCAAATAAACAAATCAAAATGAAAGAAAAAGCCACTATGGTTCTCAAAAGAGGTGGCAGGGAAAGTCGGGGAGAAAAAGATAGTATTCAGGAAGTATAAGGAAACAAAGAAGGAACAGGACAGAGAGCTGTACCAGTTAAGGCAGAAGGAAGCAGGGAGCGAAGTCAGAATAGCAAAGCCCAAACTGAGGAAAAGATAGCCAACTCAGTTAAGAAGGGGGATAAAACCTTATATGTGTACATCAGGGAGCGTAGAAAGACAAAGGGAGGGATAGTGAGGCTGAATAGAATGAATGCTGGGTGGGCAGAGGGGGACAATGAAAAGCAGGCATACTGAATGAATATTTCTGCTAAGTATTCACTAAAGCGGAGGGGGGAGGTGCCAAATCCAATTAACAGAAGCACTCTTGATAGGGGAGTCGATCCCAGTCCTTTCACAGAAGAAAGGGTTCTGAAAGAACTCCTAAAACTGAAGGTGGACAAAGCAATGGGGCTGTTGGAATTCACCCCAGAATTCTAAAAGAATTAAGGGGAGAACTAGTGAAACCACTGACTCCCCTTTTTAACAAATCATGGGAGGATGGTGTGGTACCTGAGGACTGGAGGAAGGCAGATGTGATCTCCCACACAAAGGGACCAAAACAGAGGCAGGAAACTACAGACCTGTCAGTTTGACCTCTGTGGTAGGAAAAGTGATGGAATCACTTCTGAAGGAAAGAATTGTTGAGTACCTAGAGGCCAGTGGGGCACAGGACCCAAGGCAGCATGGGTTCACAGCGGGAAGGTCATGTCAGATTAATCTAGTTGATTTCTTTGACTGGGTGACCAAAGTAGTAGACCAGGGTGGGGCTGTGGATATGGCCTACCTAGACTTTAGCAAGGCATTTGTCACAGTCCCACACAAAAGATTAATAGTCAAATTAACCAGCATGGGAGTGGGTCCCAGGGTGGTAGCATCAGTAAAACATTGACTGGACAACAGGACACAGAAGGAAATTGTGAATGAAGTCCACTCTAAAGAAAGAGGGGTTACTAGTGGAGTACCGCAGGGTTCAGTACTGGGTCCAGTCCTTTTTAATGTCTTTATAAGTGACATTGCAGAGGGACTGGAAGGAAAAGTATGCCCCTTTACAGATGACACAAAGATCTGCAACAGGGTTGATACACAAGGAGGCGTTGAAAGGGTGAGAAGTTACTTGGCAAGGTTAGAGGAATGGTCAGAAGTATGGCAGCTAGGGTTCAATGCAAAGAAGTGCAAAATAATGCAACTCAGAAACAAAAACCCAGGGGAAGATTACACAATGGGGGGGAGGTAGTAACAACAATAAACAAGCATTTGTCAATGCCGAATGTTTGCTTGCTTGCTGGTTTTGTCATTGTTAGTGTGAATGAGTATAGCATTATGTGGGTATAAGTACTTCTGTGGCCCTATCAGAATTAATGACAGACAGTCCTGCATTTCTGTCTCCTCTTAAAAGTATAATATTTTATAACATCTTGCAAAAAGTAGCGTGGCAGGGAGCAGGCAAGTGCTTAATTAGAGGAAATGCAAGTACTTGCAAAGTGGACTGTGTGTAGTGCAGCACAATTGTTAATGGAGATGTGCAGTGATTGCATCCTGTCCCTGGGTTGGGGAAGGGGGAAGAAGCTCAGGAAATGCAAATATCACAGGTAGAGCACAGAAAAGAAGCAGAACAATGAAATGTTCTGCAGCACCCATAACTCCAGTATGCTTAATGAGAAGCTTGGATTCTGACTGACATAATATGTTATACTAAGTATCAAAAGCTGCAAGGAGGTTGGTAAGCATATGTTACAATGTTGCACATTGTTTCTGTAAGGAACTGACAAAAGGTGGACAGATTGTATAGCAACAAAGTTGTAACTCCTGGTAACAGTGTAGCACAATCTTTATGTAACAATAGCATATAACAATGCCACAGTGAATGCCCGGCAGCGAAGGCCATCACAGCAACAGGATTTGGCGAAAATCCACCCGTCAGTGTGTTGGTCTCTCCACGGCCAGGGGACTGTCTTGCAGGGGGTTTCACCCCCCCAGTCCTCTGAGTTGGAGTTGGAATCCTAGAGACTGGGGGTGTGGGGGGCTTTGGGGGTCTCAGCCCACAATGAAAACATGGAGCCATTGCCGACACTCTGTAAAGCGACTGTCATTGTTGGGGATGTCTCCGTAGCCACTGTTGCTGCGGCACGGTGAAACCTAAGAATAGAGTAAAGTCACAATTTTTTGTTTTCTTTTAAGTACCGACCCTGATGTGCTATTGTTTGACTGCAGAAAGCTATCATGGATTCCTGTTGTGTTTTCAGATTTCTTTTTCCTACTTGTGTTACATCCAAATTAATAAAACAACAAGCAAGTAAAGCAAGTGTGCGTGTTTTATTATTTATCAAACAGAATTGTAATTGCTGAAACTCTTACTGATTTATCAAACAGTACGTTGTGCTAAAGCATTAGTCTGGCTAGCTATGTGTGTAAACAGTGAAGAACAGGCTGAAATACATTGAAACACATTGTGTGGTGCGTATCTTAACTTACATGACCCGACACTGGGGAATGAACTGCAGATCTGACTGTGTATCATCACATCTGTGAGTATTCTCTACTATGATGCACTCAAGTTGTGATGGGATATGGTGCATGGGGGGTTGAGGGTAAGGAATGGGGGCCCATATATTCAAACTCCGCCAGGCTGTAGTGCAAGCCTGGGCGCAGCGCAACTTGGCTGTGGAGGGGCATTGAGTGGGTGATATTCAACAGAGCTGCGCCATGGTATAGCATCATTGAATATCACACCCTGGCTACTTGCAGTGCACATGGTGCAGTTGCACTGTGCCAGTGCAAGTGGCAGAGTGCAGCAGGGGGATGCGCTAGTGCAAGTTCCGTTGCGCCATGCGCAGCAACCGCGATATTCAAAATCACACATGCAAATGGCACCATAATGTATGCAAGACACAAATGGGGCCATTTGAATGTCATTATGGCCCCATTTGCATGCAGGTGCACCGATCCCCAGCGACTTGCACCTGGCGCCCTGCCAGGCAGCAGCTGTCGGGGACCGACGCCCCTTTCACAGCATGGCAGTGTGCTCCACAGCCCAATCACAGGCTTCAGTAAATATAAAATAGCATCCTATATCTCTGGTGGTCCAGTGGGCAGCTGTCTGCCCAATTGGGGACATTTGTATGTAAAAAGAGAATCCAATATCCCTGGTGGTCCAGTGGACCACTGTCTGCCCGTTCGGGGGCTTCTGTGTACAAAAAGATAATGCTATATCCCTAGTGGTCCAGTGGACTGCTGTCCACCCAATCATGAGCTTCTGTGTAAAAACAGATAACCCTATATCCCTGGTGGTCCAGTGGACCACTGTCTGTCCGATCATGGGTGAGAGTGAGGGAGTGAGCGACCTCAACGAAGCTCTGTCAGGACAGCTGCAGATTTCTTTGTGGGCAGCCAGTTGCCAATGCAGACAGGAGTCCAGTACAAAATCTCAGCCTGTAGCGCCAACAGAAACAGAATGAGCAACTAAGAGGGGGAGTGAGCGAGCTCAACAGAGTAAAGCAATCAACATTTGGCATTGACAAATGTTTGTTTTTACTGGCATCAATGTGACACTGTGTAAATGGTAAAGGACAGTCTGGCAAAATACATCTTTGGAGTCACAGAAATAATAACTAAAACTGTAGCTGTAAATGAACATGGAACACCCATCAGACAAATCTGGGTTTGAATCTCACAATCTGCCACTTGCATACCTGGGCAAACAAGTGGCAGATTGCCTCTGAGCAGGTCACTTAAGTGCCACAGTGCTCTCAGGTCACCCCTTAAAACAAGCACATAATCCTAGTGGGCCCTAGCTGGTTAACAAAGAATTATATAAATAAATACAAAATGTGTAGAATAATTCCACAACATCCATTATAATAGTTCATTTGTGTTTACTGGCATTAGTGTGGCAATGTAAACAGTACATCGAGATAATGTCATTGGAAGGAATCTGTGAATGGCAGTAGCACACCTGGCAGCTTACTCCTTGCAGAACAGGCAGAAACTGCATGATGGGTTACTGCAAGAGGTTTAAGGATCAGTAAGCTGTTGAATTTATCACTAGATGCTGCTGAGCACTGCTGGTAGAGGAGTGCTTACTTCCATCAGCTTACTTTCCCCGGGGGTGGGGGAAAGCCATATGATGGGTCCTTACAAGATGTCAAAGTACCACTGAGCTGGGGAGCCTGTAGAGTGCTGATCATGGTACTCCTTGCACAGTGGTGTCCCCAGAGAGAATTTAATTAATAAATTAATTATTTTTGTAACTTTGTTTATGCACCTCTTGTGTGGTGGGGATGGTGTCCTATTCCTCTGTCAGCCCTCTCATGGACCCTCAACACTCCCACAACCTGGCCTCTACCTCAGCTGCAGGGATGGGGAGGACCATGGTTTGCCCCCCCATGGAGGGCCGTCACAGAGGAGAACAAGGGGAGAGATCAAGATCACCCTTGAGCCCCTACCCTGACTTATTCAGAGCTTTGTTCAGGCCAGAGGGAGTGGGAGTCCATCAGGGGCTTCCTTGTGTATGCACAAGAGGGGTTTTCTACTTGGATACCCCCGGAGGCATGGATTTGCAATGACATCGAGCATGCGATGGGTACACTACCATGTCTGCCTGCATGATGTTTGCCGCCACCTCAAGCTGATCCCAGGTGTTCCCTGGCTGCAGTGACCCCCCAGTCTCCATTGGGAGTTGCCAAATGCCGGGGATCCAAAACTCCCCCCAGGAGAGGAGAGCAGTCCTCCAGACTCTCGATCCTCTCCTCCCTCACTGACCCCCCGATAACCCAAGAAGGCTCCCAAACTTAGGTCACCGGCATAGTGCGAGGTAAGACGTCCAGCACCTCAACCCTCAGCACCACCAGGCTGGCGCATTTATTGATTGCTTTATTTTTTTAATAATGTATTAAGGTACAGAATGGTCTTCAAGCAACAAGTGATCATTTGCAAGGTCAACCTACAGTAAGTCAGCACAATAACACAGAGAGCGAAGGAAGGGAGAACAGAAAGCTGGTAAGCACATCTTTTGGATCCTGCCTAGCACAGCTGGGTGGGGAGAGGGTGCTCACAGTAATGTCATGACCTACTTCTGGGCCACCAGTGGATGACACTTTATGCTTATTAAATAACCCCGTCCCACGGGGAGTGAGGCGGCAAGATGCCTGCTGTGCCACTCAGCTCCCTGTAGCTCTACTAACTGATCATTTTCTGCCTTATTTTTTCATTCTGTTTCACATAATGAATGAAACTGGTGTTAATTTGGTCCTCCTAAATGAAGCAGAGTGATCATTTTTAGATAGATAGTCTACCAGCAATTGTCTCCAATTGTTGTTAGTTGGTGCTTAGGACTTGGCGTTCCTAACGAGAAGGCTTTTTTGCTCTCTGAGTACACTAGTGTAAGCTCTTGGATAGAGCACTGGAATCTGACTATAAATTGTATAATCCTGGAAGCCAAAACTGTGGAATTACAGCAATTTATAATGTGTTTTTTGCATAGTGGTGCTAAGATACTGAAACTTCATTATTAGGACTTGGAGATTTAATGAGAGGACTGAGAGAGCGTTTTGCTCACCTAGTATGATAGTGTGGCCCCCTTGAATGGCACATCAGAGTTTGACTATAAAAGCAGAACTTTGAAAGTTGAAATTGCAGTTTCATAGTAATGAGTTGCCAAAGAAGGTGCTGAACTGTAAAAATCCCATACAAGGGAAATCTGGAAGAGGACATTTGAACTTGGGTCAGTAGTCTGGAACACGGAGGTACTACGGTACCAACAGGCCTATTGTGGCCTACTAAAGTATGCCAGCATTGTCATGGGTTGGGGCTAAAATGTTCCGCCTATCATTATAAATTTACTGCGCTTCGTGGAGTGCTTTTTTGTTATTTCACAAGTGTTCTTTATTAATGCATCTTTTATGAGAGATGAGATGGAAAGAGGTGCTTTTTGATGGCCCGAGTGTATGCAGAAAAGGGTTCCATATATCTAAAAACATGTCTATTCAATCACTACTGAAGGCAGTATAGTGCAGTGGTTTAAGGCTCTGAGCTGCAAATCTGGTGACATCCTGCAGACCAGACCTGGGTTTGAATCCCACAGCTTCCACTTACATACTGTGTTATCCTGAGCAAGTCACTTAACTTCCCTGTGCTCCCAGGTCATGCCTGTAAAAAAGGCTTCAGCTTAGTGTGCTAATCCTGGTTACACACACAAAAAAAAAAATATATAATGTATAATAAAGCACAGGTGAGGTGAAATTAAAGGGACCATTCTTGAGGCAACAAAGTCATGCCTAACAGTGGTTACCAAGAGAAATGGGAGCAAGAGAACAGTGTGGTTTAGTAAGAAGGTCAGGGAGGCTGGCTCGCTGGCACAATGGTAGATCTACTGCCTGAGACACCAGCAACCCAGGTTTGGAAGGGAGCCTGGGTTGCTGGAAGGCCAACTGTGGAGTGGAAGACAGAGCACCCAGGTAGCTAAAGCTTTCCAAAAGTCAATGGGATCTCCTGATCCTCTTTAGTGTGCAAACTAAAAGACTCAGAGTGTGTAACTGATGATCCACAACGATTCCACACACTTAAAGAACTACTCAGTGTAACCCCCTTGTCACCTGGGGTTACTAGAATCCTACTTAGATCTAGTGCAGGCAGGGAAAGGCAGCTTGTGAGACACCAGTTAAATGGGTTTCATACTGTCTTATTCTGTCCTTAGTCTCAACTGAGCTGGAGAGATGACATCACCATATAAATTTTCGCAGCAGCATAAGCCACACTGGAATGCTGCAGCAAGAGGGTAGTGTTTTCTCACCCTAGAGAAGAACACAGAAGAGACCAGCAGAAGTGGTAAAGACCACTCCCCGTGTTGTTCCAGTGTCCCATCCCCAGAGGGATGGGGGAAAAATCCAGCATTTCAGGGGCAATCCCCTGGTCCTGCTGGAAAAGGGAAAAGCTGTCTGACAGAATAAATTGTACAGAGGTACCACAATTTGTGTTTTCCTTAGAGAGAAGCCCTGGGGCACCTGCAAACCACGGTGAGTCTGTTCTGAAACAGAGCCCATGTTTCACCAAGACAGAGTTGTGTAAAAATAACTGCCTACTGTGGGGTCAGGAAAGGACTAGCCAAGTACAATACTTTTAATTTTGTGTATGGCTTGGAATGCAATCTAAACAGTGGGGATCTAGGAAGATGGACATAGCCAATTACAGAACTTTGCAAGTCAGGACACCAGCTAAATAAAGAGTAGAATGTTAAATGTGATATACATTTTGAGATAACATCTACAACCAGAGAGTTTCAAAGAAAGGTGTTGATCCAAATGAATGGCCGGGTATAGAGGTGGGAGATCCCCATCTGGAGTAACCAGGTGTACCTCCAAGGGTTCACTTTGGGTACCTATAGCTTTCTCCCAGGCACTTGGCCAGTGTCTGCAGAAAGTACCCAGACATGGGATTAAGGATAGTTTCTCCCTTTAGAGCTAGAAAGTGCTCATGGGTGGGTTAGGGAGCCACCATCAAACTCCATGCCATATGGAAAGTGTCCAAGTGCTGGCTGGGGTGCCATGCCAGGGAATCAAAGAGAAGAGTGCCAGTTCAGGCTGAAAGCCCAGATGTGTGCAGAACCTGAGGGTTTATGTGTAGTGAAGAAGATGTGCTCTGTCCTCTGCAAATCTGCATTGTCAGTGAGTGTAGCCCTATGGGGGCCCATCGCTGCTTTGTTATTCCTGTGTTGAATTGAATAAAAGCCACACTCTAGAATCCCATTTCTGGTTTGGACATTTCAGTTATTGCTTACTGTGTCTGGAATTACTTGGGTGCCCTGTCCAGAAGTACAAACCTAGCCAAAATGCTGAGCAAACAGTTTTCTCCTGAACCTACGTTAGCCCAGGTAGTGGTTACAAAATGGATTGATAATATCACTACCCTAGCAAAATATGAAAGACTGTCCCACATCTCCTCCAATACCCTAGCAAGTATAACAAGACCTGATCACCTTTTCTCCAGTTTATAAAAAACAAAGATCCTCGAATTATGCTCGATAGTAATCCTGTAAACAAACAGCTCATAAGGAGCTCAAGACACATGTTGTCACCTGCAAATTATAAGGTACAGGATACTTCACAAGCAAGTTAAGTAACTTATTCAGGGTCATACAGTATGCAAGTGGGGGTCGTGGGATTCAAACCCATGTCTCCAGATTTGCAGCTCAAGAGCCCGAAGCCACCGCGCTATACTGCCCCATGTGGAAATTCATTTATAAGTTAATGTTATAGGATATACATGCTGTATGTATACATGTAAGTACCTTTGTATAATAAAACAACAAAACTGTTAAACTCCAAACAAGCTGAACTACAACCAGTGGAGTAACCAGCATTAAAAAAGTTTATGTTCAAAAAATGTAAAACATAGGCTGGGGTCAGAAATTTTTTTTTTGGTGCATTTTGGTGAATTCTGGGGGTCATTTGAAGCAGAATTTGCTACCCTGTTACCCCACTCCCCATGCTCAGTAAGTTGTACTTTAGCCCCCTCCTCAGAGACTCCACAGTGTGCAGCGTTCCCATAGCAAAATACTAGACAGGACACAATATGCAACATTTTTGCAGCTAAATAATAGATGAGACACTGTATGCAACATTCCCAAATCATACTGTACCTACTGGGCTCTGCGTCTCTTTCTTTTTTAACTTCAGTTTCCTTGGCTATTAGTACTGCACCAAGTCTGCTGGCAGGATTTTGAAATATAGCTCTTTGTTCCTCCAAGAGAAAGTAGGAGACATGGGTGGGTCTAAAGAAGGGTCAGTCAGGCAAGCCCTGAGGTCATCGGTCATTTGGTGTGAAACTTGCAGAAGGGTAGGGGCGCACCAGCTAAGCTGAGCATGTCAGAGTGACTGAATGATCAGTCCTGAGTGCAGATCAGCAGCTCCCACCCTCCCAACCTCTGCCTGTCAGTCAGGGAGTAACATCTTTGAAGTGCTGCCACTGCCTGGCCATCTGTAATGTGGGGAACTGTGGAAAGAAGGAACATGATATCAATGTAAATTACAAATAAATAAAACAATAATGTGCCCAGATTGTTTGCCTCTTTGCTGACCAAAATCGGTACTTTTGGCATCACAACTGTGGGCGTCGTGATAGGGCGAGGGTCATAATCTAGACTGTTGTACAGGAAACAAACAGAACAGGCCAAGGATGGGTGCATTGGGTGGCAATCATACAAAAATACTAGCTTGAGTGTAGGAATTCACTGTTCAGCTTCGGCATACTGTAGACTCCATGATCCTGCCGACTCCCTCCCAGATGACCAAAATCCCTAGCAGACTGAGCAGAGCAACACAGCCGCAGCAGCAGGTGACATGTCAAGTGAATGGCAGTGGGCTAAGCACAAATAATTTCCAGCAGCTAAACTGACTTAAACTACTTATGTTAGTCCACAGTACCACTCGATGTTGATGATTTCGGTCTCAATCCATCCGACGTAACGCACTCTACAAATGTCAGTACCTAACTTCCAGACAGGCTCCTCAGTTAGATGATGCTTTATTCTGCCGTGTCAGCTCTCTCAATCCCTGTGTTGTTGCTGCTTTCTGCAGTGGTGGCGCGGCAATAATGCCGGTTGATTCAACACAGTCTGTGACTTGAGGCGCGGGTGGCAGTGGCTCAAATGGAGGGGTGAACTAGGGCAGCTCTTGAGTCACCGGTCTCTGTCCACTCTCCCTCTCGGTGGTAGTGTTACTTGCTGCAATGGTCCTGGGAAAAATTTGAGGAGCTGGTTGGTGGAGCCTGAAATGTAACTGTCCAATAAGCACTGAGCTGCTTCGTGGGGGTGCCTGCATGTGTGAGTGGGAGTTGAAGGAGGACAGAGAAAAAAAGACAGCCACTCCACGCATTACTCCACAGCACCATAAGCCAGTCAGTTAGCAGACCAGCAATGATTTTTCCTAACTACTCAAAATAAAAAAAAAATACTGTTATGATCATTTTGCTGTACTCGTGTATAGGGGAAGTATGCATGGATAGCCACCGTGTGTAGTGGGGAACTGAGGGGAGTGTGGAGCGCAGCACAGCACAGTGGGTGGGGGGTGAGCACAGCAGTATGCGTGAGTGTGTGTGTGTGTGTGTGTGTGTGTGTGTGTGTGTGTAGGGGAAGTGCACATGAGCAGGCGATATCTTATCGCTGCTCACTGAAGCGTAGCTCCCCCTTTCAACTGTATGCCACTGCATTTTTGACTACTGTCATACGCAGCTCCAGCAGGCATTGGAGAACTGCGGCCGTGCCTGCCAACACACTGACTGAATTGGAAGAGTGCTGACACACCTCAACTCGTAGATGATGGCATTATGTTTCTTGCACATGGCAAGCAAACATAAAAAGGAAAGGGACCGGGGGTAATCACATCAGATGACTTTAAGGTTAGCAAGCAATATGAGAAGGCAGTAGGGAGGGCTGGGGGTATACTGGGATGCATAGGGAGAATCATCACCAGCAGAAAACAGGAAGTTGTTATCCCTCTATACAGACAGTTCGTGAGACCCTATCTGGAGTACTGAGTCCAGTTCTGGAGACCCCATCTCCACAAGGACATAGACAGGATAGAGGCAGTTCAGAGGAGGGCAACTAAAATGGTGCAGGGTCTGCAAGAGAAGACATATGAGAAGAGACTAAATGAGCTTAATATGTATACCCTTGAGGAAAGGAGGGAGAGGGGGGGACATGATAGAAACTTTGCAGTACCTCAGTGGAATCAACAAAGTCCAAGAGGGTAGCATCTTTCAGAAAAAGAGACGTGCAAGAACAAGGGGACACAATTTAAAGATGGGGGGCCGGTTCACGGGCATTGTGAGGAAGTATTTTTTCACAGAGAGGGTAGTGGATGCATGGAACAGCCTTCCTGAGGAGGTTGTGGGGTCTAAAACTGTGGGAGAATTTGAGAATGCATGGGACAGACATAAGGCAATTCTTGTGGGGGGGGGTTGTAAGAAATAGGCTGTTGGTTAACTAGGGTCTGTGGCTTATCCTGTAGGTATGGAAATGGGCAGACTGGATGGGCCAAGTGGTCCTTATCTGCTGTCAAAGTCTATATTGTGCTTTGAGTCAGAAAAAAGATCTACTGATTGCATGGATGTGGAAAAGGTGTAGACCACTGTCGGTGTCCCCTGCTGGGATATAATTCCTTATGTAAGAGCCTCATAAGCAACCAAAAAAAGTGTATTATTCTCAACCAGACAGAAAATTTTCAGTTCTGCTCATGCTGTGCTTGGTCCAAATATTAATCAGACAAGTAAAACGAGCTCTGTTATTTTGTCTTAATCATAAAGAGTTTCTAAAATTACAGTAGTCCATATTGAGAAGCCTAATTTGGTAATAGAAGCAAATGAGAAATACAATACCCTGAAGCTAAAGAAATAACACAAGTAAATGCAAATAATAGCATGGCGCCAATGAATGGTTACACAAATACAGAACCATATACACGTAGTGGAACTACAAAAAGAATAAGATAGTTGAGCATTCAGAATATCTTATAGCAGGAAACTGTTAAATCCAAAATCTTCATTTAATCCCTTAGGTTAAACTCCTTCTAGTTCATGTGTCCAAAGTGACTCCAACTGTAGCAAAAACTTTATGTAAGTCTCCTTACCTCTAGGGTGTCTGAACACATTCTAGTCCCGAAAGTTTTATTATAGTTACGGACACATGATTATATTCCTCATAGTGTTTTGCCATGGTGTATGCAGTGTTTTTTTACCATTATGGCTACTTTTGATTGTCTAATTCTTTTGGTGGTCCTTGAAGATGCTCTAACAAAACCAGTCAGAGTTTTATGTTTTCTAGCTGGCATCTCTGAAGACCACATACAGTATGAACTAGTTATTACTTCTTACAAAGTATTAAATCATTTTTGTAAACTGTAAGCTTTGTCTCCTTGGTACAATTGGTTTTGGACAGTGGTGGTGCCCTTCTTTTTTGAATGTGCACACCGTGCAGTGGGTCAGTCTTGCCTGTTTTGGAATTTATGGGTATTACCAATGATTTGTCAAAGATATTTTTCTCATTGTGTGCCTGTTGTTTGCTGTCAACTACATAATCTCACCCAAGATGTCACATAAAAAGTAACCAACCTCTTCCAAAAGTCAGCTCCAGAAGGAGTATCTCTCAAAGAATAACCCATATGGGGAATGATGAGATCAAACTTGCTAACATGCTGTCAGGGAAATCATGCAGCAGCTAACTGATACCCCCATTCTAAACTTTGCAGACCCTACCAGCCCTATGTTCTGCATATGGACACCGGTTTAAATGGTCTTTGAGTGGCACAGTACCGGTAACACCCTGATTGGTTACAACCCATGAATTTTGTGAGCCAGAACCTGACATTTCCTGAAAACAACTGTCCCATTCTTAATCTAGAGTTCTTAACATTAAAGTGGACTGTCACTGATTAATGCCTTGATTATTTACATGCAGCCAAGTTCACTTAAAAATGGGTAATGATCCCCCCACTTAAGTTAACATCACTGCCAAGCTGGTTGCCACCTGTCACCATTGGTTTTCCACCCTTTCTACATATAATTACAGTTTTGAATACAGTAGGGGGCATAATTGTACTGATGCAGACACATTGTCCCATCAGCATCACAAGGACCTTCGCAGTGGAAATAATAATCATGAACCGTTCAAGAATGGTTGTGAATTATTCATGAATAGTTCAAGAGTTCTGCAAGTGAAAGTTCATCATGAATGCTCATGAATTGTGCATGAACATTAACTGGCACTCCTGTGTTCATGAACATAAAGGTTCTTAAAGATCCATGAATGCTCATGTAAACCCCAAATACCCTATATTTATAAAATTCTTTAATTCATCAGGCAACTATTTCTAGCCCTTTTCTCAAAATATTTTTGCCCTATGTACAAACCAGAGGAAGATACATGCAACTCTTAGTTGTTTAATCACACAACCTAAGCAATTAATCATGACAACTAAATTCTTCAACAAATTGATCATTTTCTAATTAATGAATTTCCTTACCATATATTTAAAAATAATTAACTTACCTTATATTGTACGTAATATTTTCTATTCTTCTTGCTTCAAGTAGAATCATTTGCTCACCTTCCTTTCATAAATAGAATGGCCCAATTGTTATTTTTTTTTTATTTTAATCATTATTTTATATTTTTATATTATTCATGTACATCACTCAAAGCATTCAATATATTCATACAATTGAGATTTTCCATCTATTCCTTTTAATCATTCAAAATATTTCTTTCTTACTACGTTAAGAAACAAAGAATATTAAATCAATCCTATTCATTGTTTGTAGTATGTACATTCCCCAAAATTATTTCACAGAAGTCAACAAACCAGTGCTTCCCACATCCACCCATCTGACCCACCCCCTGCAGTATTTTATTAATACTAATTTATCAAAAATCATCCTTCTCAAATTATCAAGGATAGGAATTGTATTTCTTACAGTTATAGTATAAGAGGCAACATATTTAAAATCACATTCATGTGGTATCAAGAATATTGGATTCTTCATTAATGTGATCCATGAATCTCTCAATACATAATGTACAGTAGTTTTGAAGTTCGTACTCCATTTGATTTGATTAAATTCTGAAAGCTTGGTGGAGTTCCAATTTACCATGATCATTCTTTTGGTTGTCATTGATACTAGTGCTATAATCTTTTTTTTTTCCATGTGTTTGTAACTCTAAACCTTCATATTCATTAAAAATTAATATTTTGTGTCAAAAATATATTTCCTTTATAATCATTTTTTAATTTCTTGGTGCACTTTTTGCTGCCATTTAAGGATTTCTTCACAGTCCCAAAGTAGATGGGCGTGATCTATTTTCTTATTGCTTTTAAAGTTATGCCAACAAATTGGAACATATGATAGATCAATATGATTAAATTTATTGGTGTAACATATGCTCAATCCATGATTTTAAATTGTATATATTTGTTTTTAGCATCGGCATAGATTTTGTTAGCTTGTACAAATATTTGCTTCCATTTATTATTGTCCCAATTCATGTTTAACTCCTTTGCCAAGCTATGTTGATACATATGAATGATTTTACAGTATCTACTTTTTTTGTTTTATGTCTTTGAAAGGCATCATAAAACAATTATACAACATTTTTCCTTTCATTTATGATTTTTAAATTGAGTTATGACAGCAATCTTTCCCAAGATGAAGTCTTTATAGCATATTTTTGACATTTTTTTTTATATTATTTCTTTTTCACCCCTCGTGCTTTGCGACCCACCACTCCTTCAAGCTGCCTAGGTCCTAACCCGTTCTGTCTGCCCCATTCTGAGCCCTCCAAATTCACATCACAGCTGCCCCTGGAGTAACCCAGACATAACCCCTTGCTGAGTTGGTCCCCCTCCTCTGTGGGGGAAGGCACCAGGGGGGACAACCAGCACATACTTGGCCCCAGGGTGCTGCTGAAGTGGAGGGACTCCTTCAGGGCATTGGCAGTAATGGAGGACTAGCAGCCATCATCCGGTAGGCCACAAAGCAGATTTCTGCTTTTCTGTGGTGTTCCCCATGTGTCACCTTCTGCAATGCCCCTGGTCTCCACCAGAGGCTGCTGCAGAGTGACTCCAGACCACTACCCTTCCCAGGAGAGGAGAGGAGAGAGCAATCCCTATGGATGCTCAATCCTCTCCTGCCCCTGCCAACCCCCGACATCCCGAGTTCATTCCCAAACCCGGGTCGCCAGCGTGGGCTGAGGTAAGGTGCAGCGCCTCTACCATCTGCACCACTGGGCCATCTGACATTTATTTTTTAATGTTAAATATTTTTACCAGGAATTTTTTATATGGTTCTAGTTTAGCTGCCAACTAATAATAAATAGGGTCTGGACATCACATGCATCCTTCTTTACATGTAATAATAGATTTTCCCAGGCTATTTTGGGAACTCTGCCACACCACAACAACTTATTAAGTATTTTACGTATCTGTTCCAACCATAGATTCATAGATAGTTTCAAGCCAGGGATAGCAGTAGCTAACCAAGTAGGCTTGCCATTCAATTTTCAAAATTTTACAAAAAATTTGTCGTTTCCATAATAGTCATCCAGTCCCTTTTTGAAAATATTCATACTAGTACCATTCACTATCTGTTCAGGTAGATTATTCCATGCTCCGACCACTCTCAGACTAAACCAATGTTTCCTAAAATTATGTAACCAGGTTTGCTGATACAGTTGTTTGGTATGTTTCCTTTTGCTAATTCTTCCTGAATTGTACACAATACCCATATCCGTTAGTAATTCAACATCCATAATATTTTTATATAGGAAACATAAATCACCTCTCAGTCTACGATAATATAGTGAATAGAGGTTCAAATTCTCGAGTCTTTCCCAATATTCCTTGCCTATCTGACCTTTTATTTGTTTAGTCAGTCTTTTTTGGACTTTCTCAATAGAAAGTATATCTTCTCTGTTATAGGGAGCCCACACCCTCGCACAATACTCCAGATGGGGTCTAACCAAGGCTACATACAAGGGGATTAAAACCTCTCTCCTTCTACTTGCAATGTATCTGAAAATACAGTTTAGGACTTGAGAAGCTTGTTAGGGGGATCTCTCCCTGAACTCTTTAAAAGAGGAACATTAAGTGAGGCATGATTAAAATTTTTATAGCTTCCATTTTACACCAAAGTGACAGTGTTTTGTTTTGCCAACCATTCATTATATTTGTGATCCTTTCCATATATACTGTTAAACTAAGCTCTGATGTGTTTGTACAGAATTTGAAATATATATACCCAAATATTCTATCACATCTTGAATTTTCATGTCTTTTATTGTTTGTTTTGTATTGGGTATGATATAATTTATTACCAATATCCTTGATTTTGATTTATTTAGCTTATATCCTGAGAGATTGGAACATTTTTCAAATTCTTGCATTAAAATAGGATATGTCAATTTTGAATTTGACAGGATTATTACTATATTGTCCACACAAACATTCATTTTAAAATGGTTAATAGAATTGTTGGTGTCTGTAATCTATTCATTCATGCAAATAAAGTTCAGTAGTGGTTTGAGAGTTTTTATAAAAAGAATGGGAGATAGTGGGCATCCTTGGCTGATTCTGACTTAAATCTCTTCATCTTAAAGGAAGTTTTTGGTTTTTATATAGTGATCTAACTGACTTTATGAGATATTCTGGGAATCCCCAATTTTCTAATATTATTTATTTATTTATCTGATATATCGGTTTACAACCTTTGAGCCAGAGGTTCATTTCCAAAGGTACCTTGTCACATGTAAGACTGAAGGTAATACAGATAGGGTATAACAACATTACATAGAGCATGTGCTACAGACATTTGTCACAGACATTAATTACAGTATTTACAGGAAGTACAGACTTTATTTACAATATTTGGATGATAATATTTACATCATCACAGCAGAGAGACATTATTAGCTTGAGAAAGCATCTAAACAGAGTAGTCAGTCCTATTCAGGGGTTGGGTAATTCTTGACGTAATACATTGGAATGTTATAAACATAACATTCCAATTTATTAAATCAAATGCTTTTTTTGCATCTAAAGCAATCAAAATGGTTTCTGGATCTTCTGAACTAACAGAGGAGATAGCAACTTGGACCTCCCCATAACCTACAAAGATGTTTCTATTTTTTTACATAACCCTTTTGATCTGATTGCATAATTTTTGGTATTTGGTTTTGTATTTTTTAAACAATTAATTTGGCTTTTATTTTATAATTGGTATTCAGAAGTGCTGTATGTCTATCATTTTCTGTCTGTAATTTCTCTTCAATTTACTTTGGTAATAAAAAGATATCTGCTTCAGAAAATGATATAGAAAGCTCTGTACCATTCAACATTTCATCAGCCATCCCTTGCAGTCATGGAGCTAATTTTTCTATAAAGGCCTGAAAAATTCAGATTGAAACCATTTGGGCCTGGAGTGGGATTTGTTTTCATAGAAAAAAATAACATCAATTACATTTTGTTTAGTACATTTTTCTTTTAATATTTCTAATGGGGACTAGCCCCGTGGTACAGAGGACTGAGGTGCTGGATGCCACACCTCATGCCATGTCTGCAACCCATGTCTAGGACTGAGTGCTGTCTGCCAGCGGTCAGCAGGGGAAGAGAAGGATAACTATCCCAGGGACAGTTCTCCTGGGAGGAGGATAACCAGACATCAGTGCATGCCTGACCACTAGTGGTGGCTGGGGGCTGGCACACCAGTGCTGCATCTAAAGGGGTAGAGGTGGGGCAGAAGCCAGATGGGGTGCATATACGGGAGTGTGCGTGGTACCATCACTGGTGCCATTGCACACTCTGCCTCTGGGGACCACAAAGAACAAGGAAAAGGGCTCCTGATTTGGCAGCTTGAGCTTCCACCTCTGTGGCTCAATGCTGAATGGCACTTTCTCTAATCTGGATCCGTTCAAGGTGAGTTGAGCTTGGGGACTCCTCACCACCCTGCCATGGAGGCAAGCTATGGGGGATATGAGGGAAGTTGGCCTGATATTGGTGTGCAGGCCAGGAGGATGGTTGGGATGTCTAGCCAACCAGGAGCTGAGAGAGAGAAAAATAGCAACAAAAACATTTATATTTCTAATGGGATAGTTTAGCTTCTATGAATTATTTTTGCACTGACTCTGTATCAATACTGCATTGGTTATTATAGATTGGTTTATAGTAAGGCTTCTTAGCTGCTATTTTTGAATACCTAACTGAACTGTTAGCACCTTATTTATACTGCCGGTGTTTTGTTCCTTATATACTCTGGCCAAGATATTCGAAAGAGTTGCGCCATGCGCAATAGGGTTGCACGAGCGCAAGTCCAAAAATGCACCATTCTGCAATATTCAGCGGGAGGAAGTTGTGCCTCCCAAATCACACTGAGCAACAGCGCAATGATATTGAATGTATGCGCAACTGAAGGGGGAGGAACCATGCATAAATGGCGCAGTGCGATATTCAACAACATGCGTCATGCGCAATAGGGGAGCCGGCAGAAGTTGCACCATAGCAGAAATGAGCCAAAATAAAAAGGAGCAAGGGAGAGGCACAAGAACGCTACAGGGAAGCCTCAAGTTGCAGAACTATAGCCAGCCATACAGGCAACACACATACACACAGGGCAGGACAGTGAAAGGGCACCTGGAACCCACAGGCTCAGGGGAAGGTGTGGGGAGCCACAGTGCAGAAGGGGGAAGTACTTGCCACACAGCAGTGAGGACAGCACAGTCAGGTGTTCCTAGTGCAGGGGAAGTAGCAGCCAGGACAGCAGGAGGAACACAGAAACAGCTGCCGGGGGGGTGAACACAAGCCAGGGACATGGCCAGTGTCACCATCCAGATGGAGGCAGTAATGAGGGGGTGAGAAGGCAGGCAGCAAGGGGGTGCGGACATGGAAAGGCCTGTCAGTGGTATGGCCCCAACAGGCAGTACTGAGCCCACAACAGCTTTGAGCTGTATAGTGATACGGAGATCGTGGGCTGGTACCACCTGAATCAGGAAAATTCTGAGGTAGCTCTGTGAGCTGTTCAGTGATGTGATGCAGGGACCCACAAGACAGAGCCATGCTCTGTCAGTGGAGATGAAAGTGACAGCTTGCATGTGCTTGCTCACCATGGGTACCTTCCAGAGACCAACTGGGGACATCACAGGCATAACCCAGTCGGCCACATCACGCCACCTCACCCAATTCCTCAGTGCACTGCTGCCATGTGCTCCGGAGTACATCCATTTCCCCAACACACCGGCGGAGAGCACAGCAAACATACAGGAGTTCCACAGGGTAGCACGTATGCCTGGCATGCTAGGGACAATATACTGCACCCATGTGGCCATCTGCACATCACCTGGCCCTGAGGGGGCCGCATATATAAATCACAAGGGCTATGCTAGCATCAACTGCCAGGTGGTGTGTGATGCCAGGGGGTGCATAATCAATGTCTGTGCCACATACCCTTGGGGAGCACATGATGCCTTCATCTGGCACCAGTCAGCACTGTGCCACAGATTTGAGAGTGGGGATATCCCCACTGGCCACCTAGTGGGTGAGTATGCAAACCACATGGACAATCATAGGGCCTGGGGGGGCATGGTCAGAGGTGACATAGGTAGTGGCCTACATGGCCCGGGGCTGGGCAATGCTGATCACCAAACTAACCTTCACCCTCTACACACAGGTGACAGTGGATACCCACTCTGTCCCTGGCTGCTCACACCATACCGGCAGCCCGCGACCCCATCACAGCAATGCTACAATGAGGCACACGCCACCACATGTAATGTCATCGAGTGGGTGTTCGGGATGCTGAAGGCACTTTTCCGTTGCCTGGATACCTCTGGCGGTGCCCTACAGGACAGCCCCTCAAAGGCCTGTGGGCTATTCCTGGCCTGTTGCATCCTGCACAACATGGCCAATGAATGTGGAATAGCCATACAGGTTGAAGAGGGGGACAGCAATGGGGATGATGAGGATGCCAGTGACAATGGTGATGGGCAGCCCCCCCTTGGGTGACGGGACCCCTGATTGCTCCGACTGGCACAGCTGCACCGGGACACCATTACGGAGGAGCACTTCAGCCAACCCAGGTAAGTCATGGGGCCATGTGCAACCACCAGTGGCTAAGGCACAACCCACAAACATGCATGGACACACACCAGGGCTGCATGCCGTAAAGGGAAGTGGCCAGGGCATGGAACCACACACATCACCAGGGATGGGTGAGGTCTAACATGGCATGCAGACAGACACACACACACACTCACACGCACACACACACAAAATGCACCAGACATGCACAAAGGGTAGGAGGCACACTGACCCAGAACGCCACCTCTAGCCACACACATGTCCACAGACCACCATGCCCACTGCCTGTCATTGTGCGTGTGTCAGATGCTGGGCACCATTGCACATTGGTGTACAGCACAATGCAGGCATCATCATGCACACAGAACTGTGGACAGCAGCTGGGAGGGTGTGCAGATGGACTGTGTGTCTGCGTGCAGGGCTGGGTACCCACCTGTGCATTGCCCACTGAATGACACAATGCACACAGGGCAGCATCGAACAGTAGCCGCGTTGGGAGACAGGTCAGTCACATGCCACAGTGCCCTGTCCACCACGGATCCATGGGAGGCCCCACTGAGACCCGCCAGCACTGACAGGCTGACCACTGGCCTCATGGGGTGGCACCGATGGTCCCCCAGGGGTTCCACTGCATGAACATGACCGTGCTCGTGCAGGGGTCTGCAGCACACTGAACATACCTGTGCCAGGCATGCTCAGGATGCCCACAGCTGAACCCGGTGTTGACAAGGATGGTGTCGCATGATGCTGGGAATGGGGGGTGGACAGTGCACTGTGTGGTGTCTGCAATGCACGGGCAAATAACTGGGTGCCCATTGTGGCCATGACAGCAGTGAATGCCTGTGTCTGCCTGTCAATGGCAGCGGTCTCATCCTCCCACAACTGGTCCATCCCTGCCAGGAGCAGAGAGGTGTCTCTGCTGCCATGCTCCTCTGCCTGCTCCAGAGCCACACTCAGTGCATCCACCGTCGTTGCAAGCTGCATCTGCTGATTGACTGATGCTTGCAGTATGCAAGTGTGCTCATCCAAGAGGTCATCTGCCTGATTGGCATCCTGTCCCTCAGGGTGTGCGCGCCCTGATGCTCATCACCCCTTGAGGGTGGGCGCTGCACACCAGGACCAGGCCTGGGCATGTCCACAGGTGGTGCAGTGACGCCGGCCCCTGACACTGTACCACCAGCCCATTGGCTGACTGCTGATGCTGCCCCTCCAGCTGCTGCTCTCCAGGGCTCACTGGTGCCACCGCAGTGGCCTCAACAGTCCCACTGTCCTGTACACACACCAGTGCTGCCCCACCAGTGCTGACAAGCACAGGCTGGGACTGTGATGACATGCAGGCCTCCATGGTGGCACCACCCACAGCCATGGCCACAATGTTACCTGCTGTGTGGCCATCCTGTGGCACACATGTGTCACTGCCCATGACATTGGCGACATCATCATCGGTGATGGACCCAGCACCAGCCCGAGTCACAGCATGCCGGCATCCGTGGATGCCGGCATGCTGGGACATGGGCAGGGCCTCCTCCGGACCTGTTCCAACAACATCATTCTGGACATCCAGGCAGGCCCACTGTCACACTAAGCCACGTATTCTTGTGGAGGTGGATGGGCCCTCCTCCATCTCCATCTGACTGGCCTCAGTGGAGAGGCCCACCACCGCTGACCCATGCAGACACTCAGGAGCTTTAAGGGAAAACAAAGTCGCATTACTGCATGTGACCTACCCTGTCCCCCCAATAGACAGACCATGACCTACCATGCAGTGATGGGCTACCACCCATCTGGAATCCACCACCCAGAACACCCTCAATGGCACAGCGTTGCATGCTGCCAGCAAACCTGTCCTCCTGTGGGGTCAGGCATAGCACCTCTGGCTGTCCCCCACCTGTCGCAGATCATGCTGCCCTGATGGCAGCCACCTTCTCCTTAATCCTCCTCCTGTCTGTGCCCATCTTCTTCTTGCACTCCTGCATGGAATGCTGGTGGCTACCATGCAGGTTCACAGCACATGCCACTTCCTCCCATGTAACAGTACGGGCCTGTGGTGTTCCCTGGCGTCCGCTGAGAAGCAGCTCCTGGTCCAGGTAGGCATCAATCAGGGCATCCGTCTCAGCCTTGGTGAAATTTGGCCTCCTCCTCCTCTTCCCACAACTCTGTTCCTCTTCTCCCACAACTCGCTCAGTCATGATTCAGCCTGTGAGAATGACAGTTGTTACCTGTGACTATGCAGTCCCATGCATGTTCCTAAATCCACAGTCCACACTCCCAAACAGCATGCAACCCACCAGTAGACTGCAGTAACCGACTATGGCCAGTGCAGCCCAATGTCGCACTTTTATAGCGCAACCCATGCAAATGAGGTGAGGCACAACTTTAAGTGGATGCAAATTGCAGTGCTGTGCCATTGAATGGCTGATTAGCTGATTTGCATATGATGGCTGAATATCATTTTTTTGTGCTTTGCGCAATTGTGTTGAACGTGCTGAACCAAGGGCGCAGTTCTGTGACATGCGAAGTACACACCTAACTGCGCATGCATGGGTTGATGACACAGGCACCTGCAGCGCTGCTGACATGCTGTGCACGGGAAGCAATGCAGGGCTTGGCCACCCTTGTGCCAGTGGTGCTACAGCAATGTTCACCTATATGGCGCTGTGGCACTGGGGCATCATAGGCGCACTGGGGCAACAGCGCGGTAGGCCACAACTGGAGGTGACACACAGGCACCCGATCACGCTACACACGTATTGGGTTCCAATCGCGCTGTGGCTGTCCATGCGCCAGAGACACTTGACCCTGTGCCCCACCTTTGCTCCCTAGGCACCATGCATCAGGCATGGGTGCACCACTATCGTGCTGTTCGGTGACAGCGCAATAGAGAATGGCAGCGCTGTACCGCACAGCATCTGCATGTGGCAGAACCGTGCTGCAGAGTACCATTTTGACAGTACCGAGCAAGAGAGGTGGTGTGGAGGAGAGCTGCCCAGTGGAGCCAGTTAGAAATGACAAACCTGGTTGCCATTGTGGAGCCACTTGTTGGCCCACTGTCTGGGGAGGCACCCCTGGACAGGTCCAGGAGTCAGGTGTGGCAGGAGGTGGGCCACAGGAATGGGGCAGATGGCAGAGCAGTGCCACCACAGATATGGGGACCTGAGGCGGAGGGACCCAGACCTGCTTGCTTACACCTGCGGGCACTTGCCAGGAGGCCGCGGTGCCACAGCCAGGTAGGTGTAGCGTCCATACCTTTTATCTTCCATGCGGGTATCACGTTTGCATGTGTCCAGAACATGGGGAGACCGTCTGGTGGTGTTGGCTGTGGTGGTGTTATCAGGGTGTGGGGTGGGTGGGTCTGGCTGTGTGGGATTGCACACATGGGGAAGGGGACTTTGCTACGGGATTGTACTGATGTTCCTCTTTCCATGTTTGACCTTAGGCCAGAATAGAGATGGCTGGTGAGGGAGAGAGGTGCCAGCTGGAAGATCTGCACACAGGAGGGGTGAAGGTCCACAGTGGCAGAGGGACCAGCCTGATGATGGTGAGTGCCCTTTCCATCCATAATTACTAGCTATGCCGTGTAACAGGGCAGGCATCGGGAATGGCCACCATCCTTGATACCACTGCCATGGGCAACTCTACGAGTCATAGTCAGCCCTGTCCCGTGGGCACGTGTCTGGGAGTGCATCACGGTGGTCCATGCGCGCACTGCAGCATGGTTGTGCCACTGCACTTCTGCACCACATAACCATGTCACTAAACAGCCATGGTGGTGCTGTGCAGGACTTAGCCGGTGAGTGTGTGCAGTGGTCTGCATGGCTGTGTGCACCTGGGTTGGCAGGTCTTGTGGACATGATCACTGTGGGTGGTCACACACCATCACAGAGGCATGTCTCACGGCCATATGCCATGCACAGTGGGTGGGCTGTATGGGGCTGTGCATTCACACCTATTGACTCTGCTCCCTTGTCCTAGGCAGATGGCAGCTGCACATGATCCAGGAGGCACTGCAGGAAATACTGACTGTTGCCAGGGCATCGTTGGACATCTTGCAGAGAATCGAGAGACTGGGGGTCAGGCGGCGTCATGGCAGGAGGAGCAGCAAGAGTGGGGAGTGGGGCTCCCACTGAGCATCACAATGCCTCTGATTTCCCCTTCCCCCGGACCCACCCTCACACCCCTCCTTCCCTCTACCATTTGTTCACCCCTGCCCCTTACCCATCCCAACCTTGTTTGTGGCCCTCCCCCTACACATTTGTAAATAATTGTATATAGTTTTGTTTGATGTTTTTAAATACATTTCTTTTGATAAGACTATTGTGGTGGTCTCTGATTTGCAGTGGGCTATAGGTGCTCAGCTGCAGTGGTGTGCATGGCGTCAGGGGTGGTGCAGTCATGTGCGTGTGTGTGTGTCCATGGGGAAGTGACTATGGTGTGGGAGTAGCTATCATTCACTGTCTGTGGTGTGTGTGTTGTTCCCTGTGCACTGGAAGACTGTGTGCAGTGGTCCATGGTGCATGCTCTGTGTCCATGGTGCACCTGTCAGCCCGTCCATGGCCTGTGCAGCTGACACCCTTGCATGTCTGTGACCTGCACAGTCTGCTGGCATGTCAGTGGTGACTGTCCATGCAGGACAGCCACTGTACCCGTCACAATGTCGGGTTGCCTTCTGTCACTGGTGTGGTGCATGTCTGCCTCAGGTGACACTTTGGCCTCTGCTGTTGTTGTCCCACCTCCATGCTGTGGCTTGTGTGTGTTGCAGGGTATGTGCTCCACTGTCTGTCACTTGTGCTCCAGGCAAATGCTGGTGGCATACGGCTCCACAGTGCCTGCGCAGGGTGGCTGGCACTCCTGTGCCATGGAGGACTGCTGGCCATGTGTACATGGTTTCCATGGCCCCACGCTGGGGGTATGGTTGCCCCGCTATTGTGTTCCTGTGTTGGTGTGTCCTTGGGTATGGGTGGGTGTTTGTCCATGCACTGTGTTGCATCCGGTGTGGTGCATGCTTCCATCCACCACTGTGGGTGTCTGTGCTGGCTGTTGTGGCCAGTGCTGGGTCAGGGTGTGTCCTAGGGAAGGTGTGCAGGGTGCTGTACCACTGGTGGTGGGGTCCGGGGCATGTCCTGTCACATGTGGGGTACCTAGTGTGCCAATGCATGGTCGGTCTCTCAGCTGTACCTCGGGGGGGCTCTGCATGGTGGCACTGTGTATGCCATCCTTGCATCACTGTGTGCTGCCACCCGCTCATGGGTGCTTGTGGTGGGGCTGCCTTGCATGGTTCTGTGGTGCACATGGTTGCATTGTCAAAGTGGGGTTGATGGCATGCATGGGGTATCCTGCACTGGTGGATGCTGCTCCTGGGCAGGGTGTCTGGGGTTCACGGTGCAGGGTGTGCTCTGCATTGGTGGGATGGTGTGCCATGGGGTGGTCAGCCCTCCTTGTGTGCCGGACACAGCTTGCCAGGGGGTGTGATGGGGCACCATGGCCCAGCTTTGGGTTGTTTGCTTGTCTCCATGGGCCAGTGGTTATTCCAGCCCTTCCCCAGCTGTGCAGTGCATGGGGTGTGGGGGGACGATGTCTGTTCTGCTGTTGTTTCCTCTGCCCATCTGTGGCATGGGTGGTGGGCCCCTGCATCCCTGGTTGTGCTGTTGCATTGCTGCCCTGCTGCTGGGGGGCATCCCTGGTTGTGCTATGGTGCATCTGGACTGCTCAGCTGAACATCCCTTGTTGCGCTATGGTGCATCAGATATGCTCAGCTTCCCCTTCCTAGTTGCGCTATGGCGCAGGTGGTGTGATATTCAGTCATCAGCTGTATTCGCATCTTGGCCAGCGCAGTTTTTGAATATTGTGCCTCTTGCGCATGGGCGCAATGGACTTGCGCTTGCTCCTGCTGCTGCGCACTTTTTGGGCGCAGTTTGAATATCTGGGCCTCTGTGTTAAGACTGTACTTTAGAATTTGCCTCTATCTTTAATACTCAATTTCTTGTATTATATTAGTTTGGTAATGTGTTACTAATATGTTAATGACAATGCCTGTTAGCTGCATTGGCTATTCCCAACTCATTTCATTGCTCCCTGCCTTTGATTGATGAGGACCCTCTGTAAATGAGCTTTTAGCAAAAAGGTTTGCGATTCTGATTCTTTAATAAATAAATAAAATAAATAATCTATAAATGCTTTTGCTGTATCATTGTCCTTTGTTAAAACTTGATTCTGTGAATGTTTATAATAGTGATATTACTTCATTCTTTCAAATTTTTTTTGTGCATATGCAAATAGTTTACCTGATTTATCTGCATGGTAGCAAAGTTTGTTTTTAAGTCTTAGGGTGTTTGTTTCCACTACTTTCATAAGACTACATTTTTTCCTATATTTTATGTTCTAATAAATCTTGAATGTTCAAATTTCCTTTACTTAGTTTTCCTTGCAAGTCCATTATTTCTGTATCCATCTTTCCATTTTTTTCTTTTTGTATTCTAGTTTGGGAAATTTGATATGAAATAAGGATTCACTGTTGTTTTGAATACATCCCAGATTTCCCAGAGTTTCTTTTGTTTGTTATAGTTAAATGTCTTGAACTCTTTTTTATTTATTTATTTATTTATTTTCTCAAACTTGAAATGAACTCCAGATTTTGCAGTAAATTATTTTGAAATCTCCATTGGGGTATGTATTTATGATCTAATGCTGGAATAAAAATTATTGTAATCATTTCATGATCTGAAATGGATATTTATTTTATTGTTGCATGTGTTATTTCTTTTAGCATGTCTTTATTTGTTAATATATAACCAATTCTAGAGAAAACATTGATATGTCTTGTTTGTGGGTATAGTTAATTTGATCTGGATTTTTGTTTCTGCATACATCACAAAAGTTATGATGATTCAAACAATTATTTAAAATGTTAGATATTCTGATATCTGATGTTAGGGGTTTTGTTGATTTGCCTTTTGTAGGATTTAATAAAGAATGTAAATCGCCTCCGATTATTGTTTTACATGCCTCAAGTTCAGTTAGGGCTTGAAATATTTGGTCAGCAAATTATTTGTAAGCTATAAAAGGTCAATAAATTGATCCTAAAATTATTTCTGTTCCAGACAAGATAACCTGAACTTGGATGATTCTACCATCTTTGTCCTGACACTGATGAATGTACTAAAAGTCTGCATTTTTGCTATCAAAATGGCAACTCCTGGACTGTTTGTAGTACCATTTGAAAATATATACTTGGTTTATCCAGCCTTTTTTCAGACTTTTATGATCCTTAGTAGTTAGCGGTGTATCATGAAGTGCTGGTATATTTATATTGTGTTCTCTACTATATTGATTTATGGCTTCTTTCTTATTATTATTTATTCCAATAACATTCATCAAGGCAAAGACAAGTTCAAGAGAAGTATCCCTATTCACATTATACATTTAAGTAATTATACTTAATCTGCAACCTCCTATATCTTCCATATATAAAGTTTAATAAGCCATCTATTTCTGTTTTATACCATTGTCCCTTATTTACCCTTTCCTTGATACTGGAATAAACAATTGCTAACCCTATTAAATTATTTCCACTTGTATTCTTATCCCAAGCACTCATCTCTGCACTTGTGCTAGGCTGATTTATTCTACATGAACCATTTAGACTTCATTACTCTTTATTGAAGAACAATAAGAAAAAAGAAAAAAAAATCAAAAACAAGTGTTTTAAATAAAGGTTTGGAGAAGAGCAATGGGTGACAGAGGAAAGGGAGAGAGAGAGAGAGAGAGAGAGAGAGAGAACACAGTCCCCAAACCATAGCCCTCTCTTCATTTATTTTAGTTAGTTCATTATATTTCCAAATGATATATAGTCTTTGCTTAATCTTCTCCTTGTTGTTCTTGGTGTTCTCAGATAGTAATCATTGTTTCCTCCACTGTTCATTATTCTTGCTGTAACTGATATCTGCTGTATTAGAACATATCTGGATATTTTCTTTAAGGTCATTTTCAGTTTCTTGTGCTGTCTCATATGCCATTTGTATGCCTTTTATAAAAGTCTTTAACTTCTGTGCCGGTAAAAAGATAGACTTAAAGTCATTTTTTTCCATATAATTCTTCTTAAATATGCATAAATTTTCCCTTTCTGTAATGACTTTGTTGGGAAAGTCCTGAATTATGTTTATTGTGCCTTTGAAATGAAACTTTTTCTTTTCATAGACAGCTGTCATAATTTTATTCCTGTCCTCAGTTTTTTGAAATTTCACAATAATGGCTGTAGGAGGTACATCATTTGCAGGTCGCTGTCTTAATGCATGATGTATTCTGTCATAATCCAGTTTAATAGAGTCTTTTGAGACTTCCAATAAAGCAGAAAATATGTCATCTAGTATTTGAGCTAGTGGTGCATGCTGGTCTCATATTTCTGGTGCTCCCAATAATCTAATATTTTTTCTTCTAGCTCTTATTTCTGCTTCAATCATCTTTTCTTGTAGTTGTTTTATCTCCAGTCCTTGATGAGAGATCTGTCTCTTAAAGTTGACTGTTTCATCTTCCACATCACTTATTCATTTTTTCACTTCTCTAACTGTCTCAGTGATTTGTTTATTAGAACTTTCAATTTTAGTTAACAAGGCTTTTGTATTGTCCAGTTCATTTACTATTTTATCTAAAGATCCCATTTTTTTCTTTAGTAAGTGCAACTCTTGTAAAATTGTCTTGGCCCAGGGCAGTTTTTCTATTGTTTTAGTGCTTGATTTTTTTTCCTGTAGTATGTTACCATTTGCTGTTTTTTGACTGTTTTCCTGTGTTTGTTCTATTTTTTGTAAATGATCTTGTGTATGTTGCTTGCACTGTGAACTTTTACTGTTGTGCAGCAAAATTGTTTGGCTCAACAAGTCTCCCTGAGACTTCAACTTTGGGCTTTCAAATACTGTACTGCTTGTTCTTTTTGTCTTTGAGTATTTTAATTCAAACTTTCTTGACTTTCATTCACACCTTCCAATGGTATGTGCTCCTCTGGGTGTGTCCCTTCCTTTTGTTCCACCATTACCTCGGTGTTTGTTGAATCTTGTGCAGATTTTTCTTCCCTGCCCCTTTTGCTGGTGCCTGAATAGGGGGATTGGAGTTTCCACTGTGTTCATATTCATGTTAAGTTGAGGTGAGCAAAAAAAATAAGTTAATTTTGGATTTGTTTGCTTTGTCAGCTTGTTTACTTTGATTTTCCTCTGACTCCATGCTGTTTCTTGTGACGTTTTGATTCTTTACCAGCTTTATGTGTTTTGGTTTTGATTCAAATCGTTCTGTGGCATTTTTTGCTTTTCTTTGTGATTTTCTTCCCTCTTTCTCCTTGCTTCTGGTAAACATTAGCAAAATGCAGTATCATTTAACTAAGGTATAGATTTGGTTTAATCTTTTTCCTTCCTTTTCTCTCCTCCTGCTCCTCCCCTTTTGTCGGCAGTCACTACTTACTTATAAACATTTCAGTTTGGCCAAGGCTCCCCTTAATATTTAAGAAAATAATCAGTCAGGTTCAAGTTTTGTTTCTTGACACAAATAAAAGTTCAATGCTGCATTCAACCTGTCTGTCAGCCAAATTCTTTCACTGCTTCCTTGAGCTGTGTCTTTAAGTATGAGTGCTTTCGTAAAGTATGGGAAGCCAAACCCCTTCTCCTCTTCACACATTCACCACTCACAGCCTTCCTCATTGTATGAAAAGTTAACTGGGTTGTGCAGTCTGGTTTCCCGCTTTATCTTGTAGTTTTCAGCATGGCCTTTTCTTTACATATTTAGTTTGCCTTAACAAAGAAAATGTTCCTCAGTTATTGGGCCCCATATTGAAAAGTCCCAGACTGCATTGTGCAAGTGCCTGTGCTGTGCAACTGAGATGCACTGGCACAAAATAGTGATATATTGAAAGATTGTGCCATAAGATGAGATCACGCATGTCTGACTCAACATCCGAAACATGCACAAAAGTGCAGTGTGAGATGCATGGTGCAGCACATGATCTGGGACCTGTGCAGAGCATAGGGAAATGCACAATGCAAAGCCACTTGTGTGGTGTACAAAACTGCAATATTCAGCTAGTATATGCAAATGACCTCATTGTACATTCTGAGCCCATTTCCCACATGCACAGCTCATTTCTGAAATGTATTCCAGCCATTTGCAAACCCAAGGCATGTGCAGTTCCAGCTTTGCAGGGCTGCCTCACCACTCCACAAAGGTGAACAGGAGATATTGCAGCCAAGCAGGCAGGTGTGATGGAATGTTTGTGTGTGGGTGGGTGGACTGCATTGGCCTTGTTACAGTGCCATTACCCATAGCCATGTACAGGGTTGTACTGGGGTACAGGGGGCCCACCTGGACAGTGGCCACAGGGACCCACCTTGACAAGCAATAGGGGAGAGCACAGGGTGACACAGTCTGATCAGAATACCACATGCATGTAATACACCAGCTCCATATGCAGTGTATAGTCATCTGAAGTGCTCCCCCCGTATGACAAGAACATGCTGATAACTGCAAGGAATGGCAGTGTTCAGAAGGTGGACAGGTACATGAATGGGTGGGTCCTACTTGTGTGCACTTATGGTATGTCACTGGTCAGTCTCTGACCCATGCCATACTGCCACTAGTACCACCTGGCTACCTGGCTCTGTTGCCCCAGATTTTTGGGTGCATGCCACCACTGGCTGGCACCCTACAGGCCACATGGGTGCAGGCCATGGCCCTGGAGACATGTGCTGCAGTGTGGTCATCTGCTCTGCTAGTGTGCCTGGGCATACCCGACAGCTCTGGCATGTGGTAGCTGGGTGTCCATGTCCTGGGAGTGGTGTGGGGGATAGCTCTCTGGGGGTGCCCATGGTGTGCTGGCACCTGTGGCTTTGGGTACATATGTCCTTGCATGACTGCTGTGTATGGGTGCCTCAGCACATCCTGGTGCACCTCCGAGGGCTGTCTCAGGGTCGCATGTCTGCAGTTCTGCAGCCTGCCTGTGGGTGGCCAGCCAATTTAGGCCATCCCTTGACTTGTCTAACTTTGTGCAGAGCATTTTTTAAATGTGCAGCAGATGCACTGCACATTTTGGCTGACTATACAGATGCACAGCATATTCATGTACATGCCCCTTTTTTGCACTGCATATATTATATCTGTGCAATCGTGCATTCTGAAATCCTTGATGCATCTCTCGCTTTTGAACATCACTGTTTTTGTGATGTACCATGCATCTCCATTTTGGGCTAAACATCTTCTTTTCAAATGTGGACCCTAATGTTTAATTCGCTGCATTGGACCAGAAAATTAGAACAATCTTTTCCAACCTGGCATTGTAGCAAATAAAGTGGAATATTCAGATCAGTATAGCCTGTTTAAATGAACTTATCCACTATGTCAGGAGTCCTTCTTAGACTTTCTCCATTTATCTCATGTATATTTCTCATGCGTGTCCTTTGGCATTTCTATTCATGCAACTTTCCTTTTTTTTCAGTCTGTTTTCAACTTTCTCACCACTATTTTCTTTGAGCTTGTTCCACGCCAGTTTATTCCATGCCATCTTTGTTTGATTTCACTGCCATGACTGCTTGACGTAGTCCTCTGCACTCAGTCAGTGTTTGGGAGCCTGTCCAGTCTCATGTAACTCCTCCTATCCCTGCATTATGACCCAACTCTGACCCAGTTGTTATTTATATGAACATAATCTGTCCCTCTTTTGAAATGTGGTAAGTTTAAATGTTAATCTTTAGGTTCTCAAATAGTCAATTGCCTTGTAGAACATATATTTGCCATTCCTAAATTGGAAAAGGTTGTATTTTGTGATGCTTTATAACTCTTCCATGAGGAACAGTGCATTCTGATATGCAAATGATTAATACAAATTGAGTTATCTCAGTTCATCGTGGTCCTTTAAAGGTTCAGCAACTTCATGATCTTTGCGTTGATACACAGATACATAGATACTGTAGGCAGATAAAGGCCTATGGTCCACCCAGTCTGCCCATTTGAGCTCGTAAGATCACTTTAAGTTTTTCTAGAAGTCTGTTGTCCCTTACTCCAGATCTCCAGGATTTCCTTATGTCTATCCCATGCATTCTTAAATGATAAAGAATTCATGAATCTTTTTCATGAACTGATTTTAAAAACAGTTGGTGAACTCTGCTGGATGTTCATGAACCATTCATGAATGTTCATCAGAGCCCATGAGTTGATGAAATTCATTTTGCATGAGTTATACACCCTGAAAGGACTGTGCCACCGGCTGTTCTAAAAGCTATTTGCCTAAAGTTTGTATCAAAAGACTGAGCTACCCCTGCACATTATGATTGAGCTATTGATATATTGGGAGCTGCACCTGATGCCATTCCACCTGCCAATCTGAACTTCAAAGGGATAGATCAAACTTTCTTGCCTGAGCCTGGCAACTCTGAACTGTGCTGTACAAGCTGAGGTTTGAGATATTTGTGTCTGGCTGTGAAAAAAGGGCACTGTGCAACCCAAGTACCCTGTTCACATCCTGGTACTCCCCTGCTGTTGAGTGAAGTAAATTGTCCATGAGTGATGATTACTCAGGTTAGTAAGATTGGTGGAGGTAGAAGAAGGCCTTGTGACCCATCACGCTCCCCCCACAACTGCTCAGTGGTCATTCTTTAAATTTTCTATCCTGATCAAAAAATTGTCAAATATTTTTTTCTGAATGTTCTCTTACCTTTTGCCTCATTCACTGAACTGTTCAATCTATACCACAACCCCACAACCCTCTGAGTGAAATAGTAACAGTCCCCCTCCTTAGTGGTTTTGGAATTATCCCCTATGAGTTGCTTATTGTGCCTTCTTAAGTTATGATTATTTATTTAAAATTCAAATCCCATATCTATAAACAGTGGCCCGGATAGTCAGACTATGCCTGGCAGAGGTGCAAGCAAGAGCACAGCACAACTGGGATACGCCAGGGCCAGGACCAGGTGATATTCAATGGTGATGTGCCATGGAGCAGCACCATTGAATATGGCTTGGACAACGCATGGCACAGTGCACTGCTCTGGTGCAGGCCACAGATAGGGAGCACAGGGATGCATCAGTGCAAATGCAGTTGCACTGGGTGCATCACCAGCAATATTCAGCAGAGGGCATGCAAATGAGGCAATAACATATGCAAGGTGCAAATGGGGCCATTTGCATGTCATTATGGCCCCATGTGCATGCCTTGTGCAGGGCAGCCCTGTGAATTGTGCCTGGCACCTTGCACAGACTGATGTGTGCAGAAGGGGTCCTGGGGCATCCCCTGCCCCATAGCTGCAATCGTCATTCAATGCCATAAGAAATACCCTGGAAGTCTAGTGGCACCCCCTCCCTCCCGTTTCCCCCGATCACCAGTAAATGTGACCAATATTGTTCCCTCTTAGTCTAGTGGTAACCCCCTTCCTCCCATTGCTGTGATCGCCAGTTAATAACCCTAAAAATCCCATGGTGGTCTAGTGGTACCCCCCCACCCATTGCCACAATCGCAGTAAATCACCATATTAAAATTCTCTGGAGATCCAGTGCATCCCCACCCCTCCACCCACACAGGACCCTTGCCCACCCTGCTCTTCCTCATCATCAGCAAACCACCTGCATACTGCCCAGCCACCTGCCGAGTGACAGGTACAGTATGGGCTTGCAGGGCATACTGTATTATATGATCCCAAATATGTGAATGAAGTCATTCGCATATTTGGGACTGTCTAGTATAGTATGCACTGTAAGCCCATACTGTACCTGTCATTCAGCTGGGCGGCTGGGTGGTGTCGCAGTTGGGTTGAAGCCACCACCATGATGGGGGGAGAGGGTGGGAAAGGGGTCCTGTGTGGGTGGGAGGGGTGGGGGTGCCACTGGATCACCAGGAAATTTTCATATGGCTATTTACAGTGATCACGGCAACAGGCAGGGGGTTACCACTAGATTACCAGGGAATGATATTGTGGACATATACCAGTGATAAGGGAAATGGGATGGAGGAGGGTACCACTAGACTACCAGGGAATAATATTTGTCACATTTACCAGTGATCAGGGAAACAGGAGGGAGGGGGTGCCACTAGACTACCAGGGAGCTATGGGTGCTTTTGAATGGTGTTCTGGGTGGGTGGGTGGCCACCCACAGCTGGCGGCTGCTGTGTTGCACCCTGCATTACAGCAGTCCACCTGTGGTTGGCCAGGAGTTGTTCCTACTATTCACAAGCTCAACTTTGAGCCCCCCTCCATGTGGCGCATTGCAGGGTTGTGCCAGCATATGCACCGCACATCCCAGGCTGAATATCGGGATGTGCCGCATATGCATGAGCATGCCCCCTGCATCTGCATCACAGACGTTAACATTAATCCCAGGTGCATTGGGATTTGCAGTGTGCCAGGCAGTCTTTTCAATATCCCACCTGGGCGCAATGCAGGGTTGAGCCAGTGCAACTCTGTTGCACCATGCACAACCCCTTTGAATATCCAGGCCAGTATGTCATCTTTCAGAATTTGATAAAATTGAGATAGGTTACCTGTAGTCCTTCTGTTTTCTCAGCTATTAAGTCCTAGAGTTTTTAATCTGTTTTCATAATCCATTTTATCCATACCTGTTATGTATTTTGTTAATCTTTGTTGTGCCCTCTCCAAATTATTTATGTATTTCATTTTGTATGGTAACCAGCTATGAGAACAATAATCAAAGTATGGATGTGCCAATGAATGATACGATAGTACAATAGTCTTCTAGTGCAACACAGAATTTTAATTGTCTTTGTGCTTGCCTGTTTATTATTTTTATTCAATGTATCTGCTAGAAAGAACTGTAACTGATCACACCTCTTTTCCACATAACTTAAGAAGCTTGTTTTGCCATGTAAATAATGTAAAGCAGTCATGGAATCATTGCATGATGACATGAATTAGCTAGGTGTCAATCAAATATTGGAATTTGTGTGTGTGAGGTTCCACTAACCCTGCATAGCAAAATACTTTGAGAAATACTGTAGAGCACTCTGCTTAGTGTGCCCAGAAGAAAATGTTGCCTCACTGAGCTACCACCTTGGTGATCAATGAAGCAAGTGGTCTTCTGGAGCTAGTATGTGTGGACTTTCTGACAGCTGAACCCAATAGCAAGTACATAATTGCAGATGCAGTATTCATCACTGATCATCACACCCAGTATGCACAGGCATAGCCTGCCAAAGACTGAAAAGCCAGCACCATTGTTAAAATCCTTTAACAGTACATCAACCATCACTGACTGTCACAACAAATTCATTCTGCTCAAGAGCTGAACTTTCAGAAGTGCCAGTTAATAGAATTTCTGGAATCCTATGGGATAAAACAGTCCTAAATGACACTGTGTAATCCCCACAGGGAACTATAGCCATAGAAATGTAATCAGACATTGTTAGATATGCTACAGACAATGGATCTTGCCCAAAAGTGAAAATGGGGGCAGAAAGTAAGTGTCTTGGTTCACGCATGGAGTTGCACTAAAAACAATCCACAAATTTGTCTTCTTTTATTCCATGTGTGGGAGAGAACCTCGGATGCCTATAAAATTTTGTTTTAGGGTGTCTGTTGATGAGGCATCATCAAAAACACATCTGGAATATACTAAGCATTTTTGTTTATAGCTACTGAAAGCCTACTGTCTAATGTGAAAGCCGTTGCCTACACCAGGGTTGCAAACAAGAAATGGTATAATTGGAAAGTACTTGTAACCCATCAATTTGTGCAAGCTGGAGATGGAGTTCTACTGTGGAATTTTGGATTGTAAGCAAAACATAAAATTGTGGATCCATGAATCTTAAATCCATACAGAGTAATCAGGAAATTGCTGGATTTATTTGTCTATCGCATCAAGTCTGAAAATGGGGAAGGTGTGCTGAAGACTGTGTGTCACAATCATTTCCTACCTATTGGACAGATGTTTCCTACAGTATCCCAACACAATGCAACCCCACTGAGTGCATATACCTGTTACACAGAGTCAACATCAGATTCCAGATGCTGATGGCAGTAATGTTACTGAATCATATGTGGATGCTCATTTAGTGGGATTAGATTTGTCTCAGGACTCTGAAGAAGAAAATGGTGGCATAGTTTGTCATATCCAACACTTGACTTAGTCAGTATACCCCACATATCATAACCTGCAAACCCAGAAAATGATTGTTTGCAGGAAATTATCCTAATGCTAAATCCTTTGTACATGTGTATTTGTCTTAGGATATTCCATTTCTGACAGCTGTGGAATATACAGTTGAGGCTGCTATACAGTCTGAGGCATAATGATCCTAATCTGTTCTGACTCATGTGTGCTGGACGGTGAGATTGAATATATGCCTGATAAGGGACCCATGGAGAGGAAGGTGTGTTGACTCAGTGCTTTGATAGAGAACACAGACCCCCTTTGAAGCATTTGTATGATACCCTGTGTGTCTCCAATAATGTTCCCATTCATGTGTTACATAGTCTGTTTGCCTGGCCTGATCTGGTAAGAAATCCCTTAGTTAGTACACACATCCACATGTTCACATAAAAACAAGCATTTGTCAATGCCAAATGTTTCCTTGTATGGTGTATGTGGTAGGGGTGTATTGTGTTAGATGCAATTAGTTCAAACCAGGAAAGGCATGCTGATCTGTGACAACTCCTTTCCAGATGTGTGTGTGGGGGTTGGGTAAATGGATCCATTTTAATATTATTGTATCAAATAGCATGGTAGTCAGAAATAATGCAAACAATAAAAATAAAACATTAAGTAATGCACACAAAATATAATTACAGAAGAACATAGTTGGATGAACATAAGTAATCTGGTATTTCGAATGTTTAATGTATATATACTCTAGTTACAGAACTGTAAAGGAAAAAAATATATATACTTTTAATTAAATGGGATACCACTTTAAAGGCAGCTGTTCTTCCATCCATGCAACTTCTGCCATGTAACCTGCTGAATCAAGTGAGTAGGTGGGATCCAATTTAATTAAGTGTATATGTTTTTCCTTTACAGTTGTAAAGTCTATGTTTCTAAGTACTGTACAGTACATATACATTAAACATATAAAATACCTGACTACTTATGTCCAACTAACTAGGTTCTTGTGTAATTATATTTTGTGTGCATTATTTAATGTTTCATTTTTATCGTTCTATTGTTAGTATTATTTTGGGTTACCATGCTATTTAAATCAGTAACACTGAAATGTATCAATTAACCACCACCCCCACACAAACACACACACACACCTGGAAATGAGTTGTCACTTCTCAGTATTGGCTGTAATATCACTATAGTGTGGCTTCTTTTCTACTTCCTGTGCCTATAAACACTCTTTCTCTATCCCCCTCCCTCCCTCTCTTTCTCTCCCTCTGTTTTCCTTTTCAACCCAGTTGAAGCACCACTCAGCGGACTACATTAAAGTTAGGGTATGTTAAGCACAGCTGGATTTGAAATTTTCCAGTCCCTTTGCAACAGCACCAGCTTAAACCATGTACAGATGGCAGGGTAGAGTGTGTGTATGTGTGTGTGTGTTTTCACCAAGGACCATCGCAGATGCACCAAAAAAAAACTTGCTCATGAATGAGTTTATTGGCCCTTGGGTGCTCAATTCATTTACGTACAGAAAGGAGCAGCGGGCCACCTGCATTATGATCGTCTCACATAAAATATGATTAAAAAAATACTGCATTACTGTTAATTTTATGTAAATCAGGAACCAGATATCCCATCTGTGTGTATACAAATGACAAGAGACACCAGCTTATAGCACTTTTAAAAATAGTCAGCAAAAGCTGACAGTGTTCCTTTAAAATTGTAAGCCTCTGTTTGCCAAGCATTATGTCTCTGGGCCCAGCTTATGCCAAAGTAATCTCCTTACTCTTGTTTCTTTAAGTACTGGAAATACCCAAGCCCGCTAGGGACTCACCTTGCATGTTTTGGGAGGCCTTTCTTTATAGCTAGTTACTTCACACCATCAAGGGAGGTGATATGGTGAGATTTAAAAAAATTGCCCTCTATTTGTTAGGAAGGAAATAACTCTTCCTGTAACAGTAAACTGGCCAGCCCATATACTAACTATGGGTTATCTTTCAGAGGAACCAAAATCTAATAATCGGGTCAGAAGGAAAACTGGATGAGTGAGCAGCAGGACCAGATCACCAAACAGAGGGCCAGAAAACCAGCTGTCGGAGGGAGCAGTAAGGACAACACTCAGAAGGAGAGAGCAGGAGAGTTTTACTGGATGCCAGGATGGGGAACAGAGGGAGTAGGTGGGCAGCATGCAGAGAGAGGGAGCGGGAGGGTTTTATTGGATGCTGGGATGGCTAACAGAGAGAGCAGGGCAGATCGCATGCAGAGGAAGGGAACAGGATGGTTTTGTTGGATGCTGGGTTGGGGAACGAAGGGTGCAGGGTGGACAGCACACAGAGGGAGGGAGCAGGAGGGTTTATTGGATGTTGTGATGGGGAACAGATGGTGCGGGTTGGACAGCATGCTGAGGGATGGAGTGGGAGGGTTTAATTGGTGATGGGGAATGGAGGGTCTTGTGCAAACAGCAAGCAGAGGGAGGGAGGGAGCAGGAGGGTTTAAATGGTGCCAGGATAGAGAACGGAGGGTGCGGGGTGGACAGCAAGCAGAAGAGGGAGCGGGAGGGTTTAATTGGTGATGGTGAATGGAGGGTGGGAGGGCAAACAGCATTATGCAAATGAAAGAAACGAAGCGCTCTCCCATTGGAGAGCTTAATTTCTTTCAACTAAAGAACATGTCACGTCAGCAAGAAAAAACTACTGTCATGACCAGAGTTCCTGGTCATTGGTCTGTGAGGGATGAGCCCACTGTAGATTGCTCTGCATTGGGCTAGTCCCTAACACACCCCACAAATATTGTTCTGTCCCAAGATGTTTCTTGCGCACGTGCAAGGAAACATAAAACATGCTGGGTTTGCAACTGAATCTGTTTTTGCTGATAATCAATTACAGCAAGCCAGTTGGGATTTGTCTAGTTAATCATGTGTATACTGTATGGTATGTAGTTAAACTTTGTGGGCTTCATCAAGCCTTGGTGCAGACATCAAGACTTCAGCGTGAGGAATGTGTCCCTGTAGTGGGTTCTGCACTTACAACTTTGAAACAATCATTGGTAATAATGTGACTGTGAATTTCAGGCAACATATGTATACCTTTAGGGTACAAGGACAGTGATGAATTTGCTGAAGTGAATTTGTAAAATACAAACAAATATGGCAATCTACATTTTCAGAATTTCCTATGACTAAAGACATTCTTCTTTGATGGGGGTAAAATACATTACATTTTTGCCCATGAACTGTGACCATTAAAGGTCTTGGGGTGTTCATTCTGCACAGTTATAAGCTGGATAATAGAATGCTGCATGTTTTGCCTATCAATTCTCCATCAGTTAGATAGTGAAATAGATGCCCTATACTGTAAAAGAACTGGGGTACCAATTATCTGGGCTCTGGGCTTCAGTCTTCGCAGCTGTGACCTGGAGGGTATGAAACAGCACCAAGTAATGAATGCTGCACTCAGAATTGGGGTTGCTTGGTAAGAAATGAAGCCTCTGAATCAAATGTCATCAATCAGTTAAACAATTCATTTGTATACTGGAAGTTATGTGAGCAAAAATGCCCGTTTTCACAAATGTCCAGTGTCGAAAATAACAGGTAAAGGGTTACAGGTGAGAGGAATACATAATGTGTACATCTTATTTACAGTGGTAGAAGCAAAGGAAACAGGTCAGAGGAAATCATAATATATGGTTAAAGGTGAGAGGAATACATAATATAAACACTGTATTTACAGTTGTAGAGGCACAAAGAAGGTCAGGGGATACATAATATATACATTGCATTTACAGTGCAGAGGCACAGGAGCCTAATGGTACATTAAGTAAACAAATAATTAATTTATCATGTTAGTTGCATGTGAGAAGCAAGCAAAAGGTGAGGATAAGTGCAGGTTACATGGTGGGATGTGCAGCTGGGTTTTGTGGGTGAGCGGGTGGGGCTGTAGGGGCAGCAAGAGGTGGATGATGTGAGGAGGAGCTCTTTGAGGGAGGTGTTAAAAGAGTTGAGGAATCCATATGCCTGGATTTCTGGGGGGCAGTTTATTGTAAATCTTTGTGCCCCTTTAGATGACTGAGTTCTGGGCAAGGTTAGTCCTGTAGAAGAGGGTATCAAAGGCTAAACTGGTGGTCCCTCTGGTCAATTGCCCAGGGGCTGAGAGAGGGAAGAGGGAGTTAAGACAGGGTGGGAGAATATTAATATATCTCTTGTGAAGAAAATGGGGCATTTTATGATTAAACCATGCTATGTTTATATTTATTGTGAGCAATTTATTATCTCCACAATTAATTAAGACCAGTTTAAAGTGCATTCCAGAATTCAGTCTCATCGGAAGGAGAACTTCAAATCCAAACAAAGTACAAAGTTACAGAAAACATTTTGCAGACCATATCCCAATCCTTAACTTGGCTGCCAGCTCCTAACCCCAGTGCATTGCTCATCACAAGCTTTGTAAGGGGGCATGGTACTAAGGTCTAGATGGCAATTTTATACTGCAAAAGTCATCAATAGCAACCATTGCACTTCATTGTTTATTAAAGGTGCAGTACTACAGTTAAGTATTCACAATTACTGTAGAGGTGGGTGAAGTTGACAAATATGTTTTGCACTAAAATTCACAAATTTTACCAACTTTGCTTCAACAATGACCAACATTTGCATAGTTATTCCCCTTGCAAATTGGTCAAATTTGCATGGCAAATCTAAGTCAATTGACAATTTGCTGGCAAATTAAGCAATTTGCATATTTCACCATATGAATTTGTGTAATGTGCTAGCAAAAAACTACTCAAAATGCATCTTTATGTAAAAAGAAAATACCCCCCCACTCAGCTGAAACACCAACCTCCTCTTATTTCCGAAAACATTCCCAGTCATATACCCTCCCAATCCCATGCTGGCACCCTTGCCCCTCCTCTTCCCCTGACCAGGGAATTTTAAAGTAAAGTAGAGCTAGACTCAACAGTGACTTATAAAAGTTCAATACTCTTTCACCCACCCGCACACCAAACACCAAGTAACACCAGTCCTGAGTGCAACACTCATTTCTTGGGGCTGTTTAATATAATATTTCAGGATCAAATCCACTCCACTGAGTGTTCACTGTCCTTGCACTGTTTTGTCGCACTGGTACTGGAGAATTTGGAGGAAATAAATCACTAGAGTCTTGTTTACCTGTACACCATGGCCCAGATATTCAAACTGTGCACAAAAAGTGTGCAACAGCAGGAGCAAGTGCAAGTCCATTGCGTCCATGCGCAAGAGGCATGATATTCAAAAATTAAGCTGGCCAAGATGCGCCTAGTGCCGACGACTAAATATCGCACCACCTGCACCATAGCGCAACTAGGGAGGGGAAGCTGAGCATATTTGATGCGCCATAGCGCAACAAGGGATGTTCAGCTGAGCAGTCCAGATGTGCCATAGCACAACCAGGGACACCCCCCAGCAGCAGGCCAGCAATGCAACAGCACAACCAGGGATGCAGGGGCCCACCACCCATGCCACAGATGGGCAGAGGAACACACAGCAGAACAGACATCATCCCCCCACACCCCATGCACTGCACAACTGGGGGAGGGCTGGAATAGCCACTGGCCCATGGAGACAAGCAACCAACCCACAGCTGGGCCATGGTGCCCCATCACACCCCCTGGCAAGCTGTGACTGGCACACAAGGAGGACTGACCACCCCATGCCACACCATCCCCCCAATGCAGAGCACACCCTGCACCATGACCCCCAGATACCCTGCCCAGGAGCAGCGTCCACCCGTGCAGGATACCTCATGCATGCCACCACCCCCCACTGTGACAATGCAACCCTGTGCACCACAGAACCATGCAAGGCAGCCCCACCATGAGCACCCATGAGCAGGTGGCAGCACACAGCAATGCAACGGCAGCATACACAATGCCACCATGCACAGCCCCCCCCGAGGTACAGCTGAGAGACCGACAATACGTCAGCACACAAGGTATCCCACACATGACAGGGCATGCCCCAGACCCCACTACTAGTGCTACAGCACCCTGCACACCCTCCCAAGGACACACCCCGACCCAGCACTGGCCACAACAGCCAGTGTAGACACCCACAGTGGTGCATGGAAGCATGCACCACACCGGATGCAACACAGTGCATGGACAGACACCCACCCATACCCAAGGGCACACCAACACAGGGACGCAGTAGCGGGGCAACCAAGCCCCCAGCGTGGGGCCATGGAAACCGTGTACACACGGCCAGCAGTCCTTCATGGCACAGGAGTGCCAGCCACCCTGAGCAGGCACTGTGGACCTGTATGCCACCAGCATTTGCCCGGAGCACAAGTCACAGACAGTGGTGCACATCCCCTGCAACACACACAAGCCACAGCATGGAGGTGGGACAACAACAGCGGAGGCCACGGTGTCACCCATGGCAGACATGCACCACACCAGTGACAGGAGGCAACCCAGCATTGTGACAGGTACAGTGGCTTCCCTGCATGGACAGTCACCACTGACATGCCAGCAGACCGTGCAGGTCACAGACATGCAAAGGTGTCAGCTGCACAGGCCATGGATGGGCTGACAGGTGCACCATGGATACAGAGTATGCACCATGGACTACTGCACACAGTCATCCACTGCACAGGGAGCAACACACACACCACAGACTCTGACTGATAGCTACTCTCACACCATAGTTATTTCCCCACGGACACACACACATACCCATGACTGCACCACTCCTGACGTCATGCACACCACTGCAGCTGAGCACTTACATAGCCCACTGTAAATCAGAGACCACCACAGTAGTCATATCAAAAGAAATGTATTCAAAAACATCCAACAAAACTATATACAATTATTTACAAATGTGTGGGGGGAGGGCCACAAACAAGGTGGGGGTGGGTAAGGGGCAGGGGTGAACAAATGGTACAGGAAAGAAGGAGTGTGAGGGTGGGTCCAGGGGGGTAGAGGAAATCAGGGGCAGTTCGATGATCAAGGGGAGCCCCGCTCCCTACTCTGGCTGCTCCTCCTTCCATGCCTCCACCTGACCCCCAGCCGCTCAATCCTCTGCAGGATGTCCAGTGACGCCCTGGCCACATTAAGAATTTCCTGCAGCACCTCCCTGATCATGCACAGCTGCCAGACATCTAGGACAAGGGAGCAGAGTCAATAGGTGTGAATGCACAGCCCCATACAGCCCACCCACTGTGCATGGCATACAGCCGTGGGACATACCCCTGTAATGGTGTGTAACCACCCACAGTGATCATGTCCACAAGACCTGCCCACCCAGGCACACACAGCCACGTGGATGGCTGCACACACCCACTGGCCAAGTCCTGCACAGCACCACCATGGCTGTTTAGTGACATGGCTATGTGTTGCGAAGGCAGTGGCACAGCCATGTACTCGGTGCATGAATGGACCACCATTGATGCACTTCCAGACATGCAGTGCCACTGGACAGTGCTGACTGTAACAAGTTGCGTGCATGGCAGTGGTGTCAATGGATGGTGGCCATTCCCCGCTGCCCACCCTGTTACACAGCATGCAATAGTAATCATGGAGGTAAGGCACTCACCATCATCAGGCTGGTCCCTCTGCTGCTGTGGACCTTCACCCCTCCTATTGTTCCGGTCCTCAAGCTGGTGCCTCCACTCCCTCACCAGCCATCTCTCTTCTGGCCCTAAGGTGCAAACATGGAGAGAGGAACATCAGTACAATCCTGTAGCAAAGTCCCCTGCCCTCATGTGTGCAATCCCACAGCCAGACCCACCCACCCCACACCCTGATAACACCACCACAGCCAACACTGGATGGTCCCCCCCTTGTTCTGGACACATGCAACCGTGATACCCATATGGAAGATAAAAGTGTATGGATGTTACACCTACCTGACCATGGCACCATGCCCCTCCTGGCAAGTGCCTGCAGGTGGGCAAGCAGGTCCAGGTCTCTCCGCCTCAGGTCCCCATACCTGTGGCGGCACTGCTCCACCGTCTGCCCTATTTCTGTGGCCTCCTCCAGGGCGTCGGCCACCTTCTGCCACACCTGGCTCCTGGACCTGTCCGGGGTGCCTCCCCAAACAGTGGGCCAAAAAGTATCTCAACAATGGCAACCAGGTTTGCCATTTCAATCTGGCTCCACTGGGCAGCTCTCCTCCACGCCCTCTCTCTTGCTCAGTAGGTTCAAAATTGCACTCTGCAGCGCAGTTCCACCACATGCAGATGCTGCACGGTACAGCGCTGCCATTCCCTATTGCGCTGTCACCGAACAGCACGATAGTGGTGCACCCATGCCTGATGCATGGCACCTAGGGGGCAATGGTTGGGCACAGGGTCAAGGGTCTCTGGCGTATGGACAGGCACAGCGTGATTGGAACCCAATGCGTGTAGTGTGATTGGGTGCCTGTGTGCTACCTCCAGTAGCGGCCTACCATGCTGTTGCCCCACTGCACCTATGATGCCCCAGTGCCACAGTGCCATATATCTGAATATCGCTGTAGCGCCACTGGCACAATGGTGGCCGTGCCCTGCATTGCCTCCTGTGCACAGCACGTTAGCAGCATGGCAGGTGCCTGCGTCATCAACCCGGGCTTGCACAGTTACATGTGTACTGCGCATGTCACAGAACTGCGCCCTTGGCTCAGCATGTTCAACACAACAGCACAAAGCGCAAAAGCGTGATATTCAGCCATCATATGCAAATCAGCTAATCAGCCATTCAATGGTGCAGCACTGCAATTTGCATCCACTTAAAGTTGCGCTTCGCCTCATTTGTATGGGTTGCGCTATAAAAGTGAGACATTGGGCTGCATTGGCCATAGTCGGTACTGCAGTCTATTGGTGAGTTGCATGCTGTTTGGGAGTGTGGACTGTGGATTTTGGGACATGCATGGGACTGCACAGTCACAGGTAACAACTGTCATTCTCATAGGCTGAATCATGACCGAGTGAGTTGTGGGAGAAGAGGAACAGAGTTGTTGGAGGAGACGGCAGCCAAATTTCACCAAGGCCGAGACGGATGCCCTGTTTGAGGCCTACCTGGACCAGGAGCCATTTCTCAGCGGACACCAGGGTACACCACAGGCCCATGCTGCTGCATGGGAGGAGGTGGCACGTGCTGTGAACCTGCATGGCAGCCACCAGTGCTCCGTGCAGGAGTGCAAAAAGAAGATGGGCACAGACAGGAGGAGGATTAAGGAGAAGGTGGCTGCCATCAGGGCAGCACAATCTGCGACAGGTGGAGGACAGCTGGAGGTGCTACACCTGACCCCACAGGAGGAGAGGGTTGCTGGCAGCATGCAACATTGTGCCATTGAGGATGTTCCAGGTGGTGGCTTCCAGACGGGTGGTAGCCTGTCACTGCATGGTAGGTCATGGTCTGTCTACTGGGGGGAAGGGTAGGTCACATGCAGTAATGCGACTTTGTTTTCCCTTACAGATCCTGAGCATCTGCATGGGTCAGCAGTGGTGGGCCTCTCCACTGAGGCCAGTCAGATGGAGATGGAGGAGGGCCCATCCACCTCCACAGGTATACACGGCTCAGTGCGACAGTGGGCCCGCCTGGCTGTCCAGACTGATGTTGTTGGAACAGGTGTGGAGGAGGCCCTGCCCATGTCCCAGCATGCCAGCGTCCACGGATGCCATCATGCTGTGACTCAGGCTGGTGCCAGGTCTGTCACAGATGATGATGTCGCTAACCTCATGGGCAGTGACACGTGTGTGCCACAGGATGGCCACAGAGCAGGCAACATCGTGGCCATGGCTGTGGCTGGTGCCACTGTGGAGACCTGCATGTCATCACAGTCCCAGCCTGTGCCTGTCAGCACTAGTGGGGCAGCACTGGTGTGTGTACAGGACAGTGGGACTGTTGCGGCCAATGCTGCAGCACCAGTGAGCCCTGGAGAGCAGCAGCTGTAGGGGCAGCATCAGCAGTCAGCCAATGGGCTTGGTGGTACAGTGTCAGGGGGTGGTGTCAGTGCACCGCCTGTGGACATGTCCAGACCTGGTCCTGGTGTGCAGTGCCCACCCTCAAGGGGTGCTGAGCATTAGGGCTGCGCACACCCTGAGGGACCGGATGCCGAGCAGGCAGATGACCTCTTGGATGAGCACACCTGCATACCGCAAGCATCAGTCAACCAGCAGATGTGGCTTGCAACGTCAGTGGATGCACTGCGTGCAGGTCTGGAGCAGGCAGAGGAGCGTCGCAGCAGAGACACCACTCTGATCCTGGCAGGGATGTACTGGTTGAGGGAGGATGTGACCGCTGCCATTGACAGGCAGACACAGGTAATCACTGCTGTCATGGCCACATTGGGCACACAGTTATTTGCCCATGCGTCGCAGACACCACGCGGTGCACTGTCCACCCCCCATTCCCTGCGTCGTGTGACACCATCCTTGTCGACACCGGGTTCGGCTGTGGGCATCCCGAGCATGCCTGGCGCAGACATGTTCAGTGTGCTGCAAACCCCTGCATGAGCACAGTTGCGTTCACGCAGTGGAACCCCTTGGGGACCATTGGTGCCACCCCATGAGGCCAGTGGTCAGCCTGTCAGTGCTGATGGGTCTCAGCGGGGCCGCCCATGCATCCATGGCAGCCAGAGCACTGTGGCACTTGACTGACCTGTCTCCCAATGCAGCTACTGTCTGATGCTGCTCTGTGTGCATTGTGTCATTCAGTGGGCAATGCACGGGTGGGTACCCAGCCCTGCACGCAGACACACAGTCCATCTGCACACCCTCCCGGCTGCTTTCTGCAATTGTGTGTGCATGATGATGCCTGCATTGTGCTGTACACCAATGTGCAATGGTGCTCAGCATCTGACACATGCACAATGACAGGCAGTGGGCGTGATGGTGTGCGGACATGTGTGTGGCTAGGGGTGGCGTTCTAGGTCGGTGTGCCTCCTACCCTTTGTGCATGTCTGGTGAGTTGTGTGTGTGTGTGTGTGTCTGTCAGTGTGCCATGTTAGACCTCACCCATCCCTGGTGGTGTGTGTGGTTCCATGCCCGGCCAGTTCCCTTGACGGCATGCACCCCTGATGTGTGTCCATGCGTGTTTGTGGGTTGTGCCATAGCCACTGGTGGTTGCACATGGCCCCATGACTTATCTGGGTTGGCTGAAGTGATCCTCTGTGATGGTGTCCCGGTGCAGCAGTGCCAGCCGGAGCAGTCAGGGGTCCTGTCACCCAAGGGGGGGCTACCCATCACCATTGTCACCAGTGTCCTCATCGTCCCCATCGCTGTCCCCCTCTTTGACCTGTATGGCTATCCCACATTCATTGGCCATGTTGTGCAGGATGCAACAGGCCAGGAATAGCCCGCAGGCCTTTGAGGGGCTGTAATGTAGGGCACCAACGGAGGTGTCCAGGCAACGGAAATGTGCCTTCAGCATCCTGAACACTTGCTCGATGACATTACGTCTGGTGGCATATGCCTCATTGTAGTGTTGCTGCGATGGGGTTACGGGGCTGCAGGTAGGGTGTGAGCAGCCAGGGATGGAGTGGGTATCCACTGTCACCTGTGTGTAGAGGGTGGAGGTTAGTTTGGTGATCAGCACTGCCCTGCCCCGGGCCATGTAGGCCACTACCCATGTCACCTCTGACCATGCCCCCCCAGGCCCTATGATTGTCCATGTGGTTTGCATACTTACCCACTAGGTGGCCAGTGGGGATATTCCCACTCTCAAATCTGTGGCACAGTGCTGACTAGTGCCAGATGAAGGCATAGTGTGCTCTCCCAGGGTGCTTGGCACAGACATTGATTATGTGTCCCCTGGCATCGCACACCACCTGGCGGTTGATGCTAGCATAGCCCTTGTGATTTATATATGTAGCCCCCTCGGGGCCAGGTGGTGTGCGGATGTCCACATGGGTGCAGTCTATTGCCCCTAGCATGCCAGGCATACGTGCTACCCTGTGGAGCTCCTATATGTTTGCTGTGCACTCTGCCGGTGTGCTGGGGAAATGGATGTACTCTGCAGCATGTGGCAGCAGTGCACTGAGGAATTGGGTGAGGTGGCGTGACTCGGCCGACTGGGTTATGCCTGTGGTGTCCCCAGTTGGTCTCTGGAAGGTACCCGTGGTGAGCAAGCATATGCAAGCTGTCACCTTTGTCTCCACTGACAGAGCATGGCTCTGTCGTGTGGGTGCCTGCATCACATCACTGCACAGCTCACAGAGCCACCTCAGAATTGCCCGATTCAGGTGGTACTGGCTCACGATCTCCATATCACTATACAGCTGGAAGCTGGTGCGGGCTCAGTACTGCCTGTTGGGGGCATACCACCAAAGGGCCCTTCCACAGCCCTTAGCCCCTGCTGCCTGTCTTCTCACCCCCTCATTACTGCCGTCATCTGGATGGTGGCACTGGCCATGTCCCTGGCTTGTGTTCACCCCCCCGGCAGCTGTTTCTGTGTTCCCCTCACTGTCCTGGCTGCTATTTCCCCTGCACCAGGAACACCTGACTGTGCTGGCCTCACTGCTGTGTGGCAAGTACTTCCCCCTTCTGAACTGTGGCTCCCCACACCTTCCCCTGAGCCTGTAGGTTCCAGGTGCCCTTTCCCTGGCCTGCCCTGTGTGTCCCTCCTGCCCAGTTTCTCTGGCTAGAGTTCAGCTTCATGTGCCTTCCCTGTAGCGTTCTTGCGCCTCTTCCTTGCTCCTTTTTATTTTGGCTCATTTCCGCTATGGCACAACTTCCGCTTGCTCCCCTATTGCACATGTCTCATGTTGTTGAATATCGCACTGCGTCATTTATGCATGGTTCCTCCCCTTTCAGTTGCACATACATTCATTATCATTGCGCTGTTTCTCAGCATGATTTGGGGGGCGCAACTGCCTCCAGCTGAATATCGCAGAATGGCGCATTTTCGGACTTGAGCTGGCGCAACCCTATTGCATTTGGTGCAACTCTTTTGAATATCTGGGCCCATGAATCTTGTAGGCCAGTACAGAACACTTTATTGTTGTTCAATATTTAATATGGAAGGTGTTGTTGTCATGACACTACAATTGAAAGAAATGCATCTTGTAAGCAATAGAGTGATGATGCCAAGTCTGTTTTGGGTGGGAAGCTAAGGAGGAAGTGGGAAACAGAAAGCCTGCATATATTCCACTGTCAAACTGAACCATGAAGGGATAGTGCAGATGACATCCTAGCCAAGTGTGGGTGTCTAATACACTAGGAGGAGTTACAGTACATGGAGGAAAACTGAAGGTGGATGGGCCATAGCCCCTGAGGAGTAAAGAGTACGTACATTTTAAGTTCTGTGAAATTCCCAGAAACGGGTTCCAAATACTGTATAATCTTTGTACACTGTGATTGGCCAGGTGAGTAAACCCTCTCATACTCTGCTAACTTGGAGGAAGATGATAGCCCTTTGGATAGTGATGGAGGTGTATCTGTCCTTCATCTCGGGAGGATTTGCCATTTTTCCTCAAGGGCAGCTGGGAGTAGAAAAAGTTTCTGATAATGTCTTAGTATGCTACCAGGTATATTTCTTCCCAGGACCCAGAAAAGGGAGTCTGGTGCTTTGTCCACCTTAGTGACCAGTCTGCTAAACTGAAGAACATGCTTCCAGAATTGGGAAGAGGGCTGGGCAGGACCAAAGAATGTATGACAGTGATCCTTTTTCTTGGCGATACTTCCAGAATGTATCTATTGATAGCAGTCCCATTATTAAGAACCTCAGGAGTGTGATACCACCTATAGAGGATTTATTTTTTGTACAAGTTGGTACCTCATATCTCAGAAATACAGGTGTGTCCTCTTGAGCAAGGTTTGCCATGTTTCCTGCAGCATAGTTATGTGTAACTGAGTTTCCCGTTCATTTCTGCACTTCATCAATGAGGAGATTATTCTCCCTCACAGTTGCTTTGGCTGGGCTACCTACCTTGAGATCGGGGTTGTGAGTATACTGTCATTGGTGCTTATGTTGGGTGATCTCTTCTGGTGGATGTCATTCCTGATTTGGAGGAATCACCAAAAATCTGAGTGTGGGAGCTTAAATGTGTCAGCTAGTTTTGGAAGGAATGCAGAGTCCCATGGGAGGGATCCCACAGGTGTTTCATCTTGTTTATGTCATTGTATGCCCAGGATCTCCAAAAGATTGTCCTGTTGTCTATTTTTAGGTGTGGGGTATGCCATAGGAGCTCCCATTATCACAGGTTGTTTGATTCCCAGCTGTGGTGCTTTGCTAGGGCTGTTCAGCATTGTGCAGCATACTTGTGAACTGGGGAGATAGGGATCTGCTTTGCTTTGGTATGCCCTGCTGAAGTGGTGCTCCATGAAATGTGACTGGGGCACCAGACTATAACTGAAATCATCCTGGGACTTGAGGAGGAGGCATGCACAGCCAGTGAATGGTCTGTCTTATGTTTTCAGCTTGGTGGTATGCCTGCAACCATGGAAGATCTCAGACTCCCTGCTTGCGCAGAGCCCTTAGCTTTTGGAAGATAAGTCTGGGTCACTGTCCTTCCCAGAGGAAAAATATAAAGTTTCTCAAATTGGTGAAGTCTGGTGTGCAGAACAGGCATGGGTAGACTGTTCAGGAAAAACACTATTCCTGGGAAAGTAATCATTTCATAGGCTATTTTGCCACCAAATGATAGCCCAAACCTTTTTCACTTGCAAGCTTCTGCCTCCAGAGCAGAGAAGAGTAGGTTCAGATTGATATCTACTAATGTCTTTGGGTCTCTTGGCAAGATTATAACCAAGTATTTAATCTGCCTCGGAGCCCATCACAGACCCAAATGCAGGATAGATTCCTCCTTTGTGAACTGGTTTAAGAGGAGATCCTCCATTTTACTCCAATTACTTTTAGGCCCGACAGTGCTCAATTGTCCCTTGGGGTGGTAGCACCATTAGTAGTGAGGTCTGCAGGTGAGATATAGCCACCAGGAGGTCATCAGCAAAAGCAAGGGTTTTTAAATGGAACATTCTGCACTATATGCCCTATATCCTCAGGTACAATGGATTTTGCATGACAAAGGTTCCATTGGGATCAGATGCAACAATGGGGAGAAGGGGCAACCTTGTTATGTTCCTTTCTCCTGGTGCAACATGTGAGAAACATAGCCATTTGCCTTTATTCGGACCATTGGAGCATTGTACAGTGTAAGCATCCATTTGGAGAAGGTATGCCCATGCCCTTCATTGCCTGGTATAGGTAATCCCATTCCACAGAATTAAATGATTTTTCTGTGTCTACTTACAGTACCAGCAACACCAGAGCTTCTGTGTTAGAAGCCTTCCAGATTGCAGTAAATGCTGCTCTGATGTTACCCATAGCCATTCTGCCCTTGACAAGTCATGTTTGCTGCTGTTCAATGATGTGAGGAATTATTGTACTTTCCCTAGTCTAGCAGCTATCATTTTGGCCAGGAGTTTTACATCTGCATTAAGCAGGGATAATGGGCAGTAAGTCAGAGCCATTTGTGGATCTTTACCATGCTTTGGCAGAACTGCAAGCAGGGCTTCTGACATCAAACCTGGAAGAGAGACTGCATCATATACTTCCATCAGGGTGAAAAGGAGACATTGATTTACTGAAGGCATGATGGTCTGATAAATCTCAGATGGTAATTCATCTGGTCTGACTATTTTCTGCTCAGGCAAAGCCTGGATTGCTGTTTGGAATTAATGCATAGTGATTAGTGCTTCCAGACCTGCAGCTTGACTGCCTGAGAGCTTGGGCATGTCAGCCCCATCTAAGAAGTCTCTCAGACTGGGTGAGTTCACCTCTCATTTAGAGGAGTAGAGCTTTGAATAAAAGTCTAAGAAAGTCTGGGCTGTCTCTTATGCCTTGCTTGCCAGCTGACCTGAGGGGAGTCTGATCCCCCCAATATGCTTTGCTGTTTGCTACATTTATGTTCCGAATACCAGAAGCCTCACCACTTTTTTTCCCTGATTCCCAATATATGTGGGCTGTCCTTATCACTGCTCATTGGGCAGCAGAAAAGGAAAGTGAGTTTATGTTGAACTTCAGCTGCAGTATCTCTCAGTGCAGCTGATGAGAGTGAGCAGGCAAGCAATATGCTTTTTGCTTAAACTTTTTCTCCAGCTCTGCAGATTCTTTAGTTCACTGTTTTTTTTACATTTGCATTTGCAGCTAAACTAGTGATTCTACCTCTAAAGTAGGCTTCACAAGTGTCCTAGTGCGTGGTATTGGAGATCTCTGGTACTTCATTAAGCAAAATGAAGAGATCAATCTCTTTTATGATCCACTCTCAGAATTCTTTTTGGGACAACAGAAAGGTGTCCAAATGCCATCTGTGGGTTTTGGGGATCTGTGGTCCAGCTGCAATGCAAGATATACACAGTCATGGTCTGATATTATGATAAGCCCTATGGAAGCATACTTTACTTCTTGCAAAACTGTGGTGGCTATCAGGAAGTAGTCAATTCCTTTACTTGCACTATGCAGAGCTGAATAGAGAGTGAAGTTCCTCCTTGTGGGGAATAGGCTTCTCCAGGGTCCGTTAAATGGAATTTGGTCACCATAGCATGCAGAGCTCTTCTGGATATAGTGAGTGAAGTATTGACTCAGCTGAGTTTGTCAGTTAGAGGGTCATTGAAGTCGTTCCTTATCACCACCCTCTCACCTGGTTCATAGAGGGTGGCAAGCTCTTGAGCAAATCTAGGATAGAAGGAGTCAGAGTCTGTTGTGGGTCCATAAACATTCTCCAACAGTACTGATTAATTGTTGAGGAGTACTTTAACTAAGACCCATCTCTATTCTGGGGAGTGGACTTCTTTTAGGGTCTGCACATTCAGACGCTTATGGAAGAGGATAGCCAGATCTTTAACTTTCATAGATAAATAATTATTCCCTACTTGTCCCACCCAGTCTCTATTGAGCTTTTTTTTTTTTTTTTTTCTGAGGAGGTGCATTTCTTGAAGAAATGCAATATCACAATGTTGTTTGCTTAGAATTGAGAGGATCTGCTTCTCTTTTATTGAAAAATTTAGACCCTGGACACTCCAGGAGATTAATTGGAATATGTCACTTCCCATCACTGTCATACTAGATAGTTAGGAGGGAATAAGAAATGTTATTAGAAGGAGTATTAGAGTTACCCGCTAATGAGTTAGAAGCATTGACCTGGGGGCTGAGATAGGAATGTTGACTTGGTCTAGCCTGGAGGCAGTTGAAACGTAGGAATATATAAGTTTACCTAGCTCAAGCTCCTTTCTGTGCACAGAGTGCAGCAGTTGTTGATAAACAATTCTCCAAGAATGTATCAGTAATAAATTCTCTAAATGTACAATGAAATACCATAGAATTGTAACAAAAAAGATGGTATGAACCATACATTAAAAATGCAAACTGCATATAGTATAATAACAGCGGACTAAGATGATCTTAGATATGTCATAATGCTAATCCCAGGAGTCCCTGCAATAGTACAATTCTAATGCTTAATACCGATGGACTAATAGAAGACAACTGAATGGGAAGGAGAGGTCTCAATTCCTAATGGACACTGCTAGTTCCTATAGCTCCCTGAGTAGGGGAGAGTCCTCAATGAGCTAAGTGACCTCCATTGGGCATGTTGGGGTTGTAAAACTTCTACAACTTTGTAGTTTTCTATAGTCTGGAGTTCGGTGGTAAAAGGCAGAGTGGCAGGTGTGCCACACAGCATATAGGGTTGCAGAGGGAGGGAATTGGTTTCTATTCTCTATTTAATTGACTGTAGAGGTGGCTGCAGTATATCTGAATCATAGCCTCCATTATACAAGGGATTCCTAGAGTGAATTAGGGCAGCACCTGGAGGACAGTCTTACTGGGGTAGGCTAGGGACTACATTCTGCGGCTACAAGGGTGAGACCATGGGTCCCAAAATAAAGTGATATTCTGATGCGCTAGGGCTATTGACTATAAACTTCTTCACCATGGGATTAGGGGGTAAGGGTCCATCTATCCAGCTGATGTGACACTCCCACAGAGGTACAAAGCATCTCTCACTTGTCATGGGTGCAATTCTCCCCTTGCTGGTGGGGCATGCTCCACATCCTGAAAGACAGCGGGAACCTAACAGCCCAATGAATGATGTGACCAGCAGTCACCCTGTCAGTAAGAATGAGGAATGGGGGGTACTGATTTCCAGCCTGCTCTCAAAGTGATTGGTTTTGACCAGGGGCCTGTAACTAGCCTCAGTAGCTTCAGTATGTCATACCCTCAGGCTCCAAATGATCATTACAGGTTAGAGGAACCATCCACCACAGTGCAGTTCTGTTCATATATTGTGTTCCTGTAGATGAATCACTCCAAAGCTGTCTAAGAATATAGAGACTATTGGCACAGGTCTCAGGCGTACTGTTTTTCATGGGGGGATCATGTCCCTTAGCCCCTAATGACCATGCACTCAAGCTGGATCAGGAGGGGAGAAGGAAAGCTCAGTGAATAGCAAATTTCAGATAAGTCAGCTTTGTTTATTTATTACAGCAGCAACTGTAAAAGAATAAATTATAACTAAGTCACACTCACCATCTGGGCATGCTGTGAGAGAGTAACTTGTTTCCTCCACGGAGATGTTCCCTGGGAGGACCTTGGTACACATTTCCCATCCAGAGTCCATGGTTCACCTCCCCTGACTGAAATGTTGAGCTAGGTATTGTTTGACTGTTTACATTTGCTTACTTGTGCTGCCTGGCTGTACCATGTTTGTGCCAATCCAAGCAAGGGCTACAGGGTGTTCTTCCCCCCTTGTATTATTACTATGGTAACATGGAGGATGGTTACTGGTAGGTTATGCTGGTGCAGCTGTCACGTCCCCATTCTCTAGAGCCCCTGTCACACAGCAGGAGTGCTCCATTAAGCATTGCCTGATTTGCTTCTTAAAGTGTCATCTCCCAGTGACAATCATACCTCTCAACCTCTTGCCTCATGAATCAGGGGCAAGGCTTAATAAAATCAGGGACACAGACCCCAAATCAGGGACACATATTAAAAACTGGTGCTATTCATTCAGAAAGCTGACAGAATAAAGTGGTTTGTGTTAAGATGCATTTTCTGAAGAAGAAGAAGTATGTTACTTTAATGTTTCAAATTATGTTGTGCTTTTAATCTCCACTGTTCTCTCACAAAAACACAAATTTTATGAGGGACAGAGGAAAATTTTGAGGCAAAATCAGGGACATCCCTGAAAATCAGGGACAGTTAAGAGGTATGGTGGCAATGCCCACCTCGCATTGTGAGGAATCTAAGACATAGGGGCTGGGAGAGTTTGTATTAGTAGATGGCATTGACTGGGGAGCTGCTGTACTTGCGCGCATTTGAGCATCACATTTAAACTCCCCCCCTTAGCACCTGTGTACTGTGGCAATGTGTATCACATCTGGAATGACTCAGTAAGGATGGTAGGATTCTCCTTTTCCAATTACAACAGATTCAATACAAAATGCACAACGTTTCCGGGGGGGGAGATTAGTGAGTCTATCTACAATTAGTTGCCAGGTTTACATTTTTTGGGGCCTCCTCTACCAAGTACGCCTGAGGGGGGAGTGTGAAGGGAGCACTGGAGAGCCTTGTTTTTTGTTTTGTTTTTTTGCAGCAACTTATGTCCCTCCTGGGCTATTTAATTCAGTCTTGATTAACACATATTATCACTGTTAGACTTGGTGACTGTGTCAATTATTAGACCTGTGGGGCATGATTCTCCAGGTTTAAATAAGCAAGCCCTCAATACCCCAGCTAAGTGAATATTTTATTTATTTATTTAGTTTTTGGTGACCAGGTAAGTGCACTAGACAAATCCTGCCTATTTTCAGGCACAACCCGGGGGAAGGGGATACAGATGAATGCCAACTGACCTTGAACCAGATTAAGCTGTTGGTGGTATTACTAGATGCTCTTGTTAAGAAAGAGATTTCAGCCAGCTAGGTGGGAATTTGAGATATAGACCTGCTATCCTGTTGTGAAAGCTGGGCTTGCAAATGCCGCTACTCATGAGGTAAAATGTTAAAAACTAAGGGGTGTGTCCCACTTCTGTTCAGAGATGATGGGAGGGGGTGATCACTTATTGGCCAAAGGGTTAATTCATGGGCCTCAATTCCCCTTTAAGAGAGAGAGAGAGAGAGAAACATTAAATTAGAGTTAAACAGCTTCCTAGGTGGTGGTGGGGGCTGCAATATCAAAATGAAAGATAAACCAAATCTGTCACCTTGTTGTAATTTTCTTATGTTACCATTTGTTAATTAATTGTCAAATGCTGCACCTTACATCCATAGTGTTCATATTTACTGTACTTCTTACCAGAACAATGGCTTATCAAACTGAATGAAGCATTAAATCCAGAACAGATTTCAGGTATTTTGATGAGGTTTTTGAGACAGCTGTTTGTCAAGTCTCTGTGGCAAGGGTTCAGATTCAGGCTGCTACTAGGCTACATCTGCCCAGGTTATTTCTTGTTGTTGCTGCTTTGCAAGAGCTGGGTTGTCAGTTACTTGTGCAGTAGCCCTTTCTAGCTGGAGCAGAGGTAGATTTTTTTCTGTCTGGAGGGGACTCTGTGACTGAGGAGTCATTGTCCAAAGCCCAGGATCCCCTGCTTCTGCTTCTGTGAGTCTGTCCAATGAGGGTATGCACTCCAGGATGGTCATTGGTAGCTTTGCAGAATTTACCTCTTCTTTGGTGCCATTGTTCTGGTGATGCCTGGCTAATACAGGGAGTCAGGATGAAGTTGAAGTGTCCATATATTGAGAGATAGGGTCTCTGTCACTCATGGCAGCAGTGGAGGTGGATTTGCTAACCACTAGTGTATTTTTCCTCTTGGTGCCCCCAGTTTGTTGGCTAAATCCAGTGGCTTCTGTGGGGTCAGTGAACTCATGGAAAATCCCATTCCTTTCCACTTTGAAGGTTGCTGAATAAGCCATTATATTCTTAATACTTAATTCTTAATGTGCTGGACATCAATAAAGGTTGCTCTCTTTTATTCAGTTTAATTGAACAAGTGATAGTATATTGAGATTTGGGGTGGGATATTCAAAGGGGTTGCACATGGCGCAGCAGTGTTGCACCATGCACAACCCACTGATGCGCCCCGGTGCGATTTTCAAAAGGGGAATATGCTCTGCGCAAATCCCGAAGCTACCGGAGCGAACCAGTAATATATGTGGTGCAAGACGGGGGCATGCCCATTCACATATCTGGACTGTGTAGTAATGTATGGTCAGCATGCCCATTGGCCCATGCTGTGGACCAATGGGTGTACAGCCGTATTGTATGCAGTCGGTTGGCGGTTGGCCAGGCTGTTTGCGTAGGGTGCTGCCGCCTGCCACTGACCAGGGGAGGGTGGCAGGGCTCAGTGGGTGGGTGGAGGGGGGTACACCAAACTACCAGGGTTAGTTTAAACTGTATTTAGTATCCTTATGCCCGTGATCGGGCTGGCAGCAGTCCACTGAACCAGGGATATTGGACTTCATTTATTTTGTACTTATGCCTGTGATCGGGCTGGAAGTGGTCCACTAGACCACCAGGGATATTGGATGTGATTTATTTTATATGTATGCCCATGATCAAGCTGGAAGTAGTCCACTGGACCACCAGGGATATCGGACGTCATTTATTTTGTACTTATGCCCGTGATCGGGCATTGGGGCACTGTGCCGTGCTGTGCAGGGGGCGTCGGTCCTCGACGGCTGCAGTCTGGCAGGATGCCAGGTGCAAGTTGCCAAGGATCAGTGCACCTGCATGCTAATGGGGCCATAATGACATGCTAATGGCCCCAGTTGTGCCTTGCATACATTATGGCCCATTTGCATATCCACCGCTGAATATCACGGTTCCTGCACCTAACGCAACCGCACTTGCACTGGCACATCCCCCTGCTCCTCTCTTGCCACTTGCGCTGGCACAGTGCTACTGCACCATGCGCAATGCGGGGGGACCTGTTGCTATATTCAACTGTGCCGAGCCATGGCACAGCACAATTGAATATCACCCAGCACAATCCCTTGCACATCCCAGTTGTGCTGCGCCAGCATGAACCCCTGCCTGGCGCATTTCTGAATATCCCACACTCGGTGTCCAAGCCAGAGGAGCAGTCCTTTCTCCCTGAAAATTTACAGCAATTTCTTACTGGTAGAACATCATAGAAAAAAGAACAAAATATGTCTAGGTTTTTCTCCATCCTTTGGTGTAGGTGCCAATGTACAATGAGCCCTCTGCACTTCAAATGGTATATTTTTCAAGTAAAGCACTTCAGATAGCATATGCTACACAATGTCCTCTGCTTTTTACCTTCTGCACCTTCAGGCACCCCAGCAATTTTCAGATTGTTGTCTCCTTCTATATACAAGATCATCAACCTTGTGCCATAGGAGTGCAATCTCATTCTTGCAGGCTTGGATTTTTTTGTATCTCAGCAGCCTCTCTGCATAGTGATGTGTCCCAGGGAGCTTTCATTGTCAGAAACTCAGATTTGCAGATTTTTCATTTCATCCTCTATCCTGGCTACAGCTGTCTCAATTTCAGAGACTTCCTCTAAAATTTTTTTAAACATGAGGCAGATTGTAGGGTCTACAGTTCCACACCCATACGCTTTCCATCCCACTGGACAGATCCTCTGCTGTAATTATTTTTCAGTTCGATTATTAGACAGGACTTTCTGCAAAAAAGTCCACAAGTAAGGTATATTTCTTTTCAGTGGAACAAGCCTGAACGATGTCCACCATTTGTTGTGTGAAACTATGAGTTTATGAGTTGTAAAGTTTAAAATATTTTTAAGTTGTGGTCTGATGAGGAAAGTGGATACCTCAAGTGGCCATCTTTATCACGGCCAAACTGGAAGTCCCTCCTCACACCTTTTAAGCTACTCTTACAACTACACTGAGCACTTAATTTCAGCCCAAATCTGAGCAGCAGATACATCAGTCAGATCAGAATACTTGGAAAAGAGGCAAAAAATTACACACAGCTGAAATGAAATATGCATACAACTGAAAAATACACACATTATTGAATAGGAAATAATTTGGAAATGCAAAAATATGTGCATACATCTGAAAACTACATACATTGGAGCTGCATGCAAGTGTAATTAACTGTACCTTGTTTCACCAGTGTCAATGTATGGAGGCCTAGGCTAAACATGGAGCTGAACAACAGTAGGCCCAGCCTTTTACTATTTGGATTTACAAATGAAGGCCCCTTGTGTGTTTGCTTTTATTTGTTCTTCAAAAAACAACTATCAGGAATGCCAATGAACCCATATTTTTTATCTGAAAAACTGCTCTGGACCCATTACTTTAGTGAGATACACACAATAAAGGCCTCTGGTGTAAAAGTCAGGTGCACCCACTGTAGGGATTGGGAATAACAGACAGAAGTGGGACATGTAGAATGAATGACATTTTAATTTGCATAGAACACAAGTTCCCCTTAAATTCCCATTTTCCCCCTTGTTCTTTCCAACCCCTCCCTTGTTAATAAAGTAGTTCATATTATTTGTTATAGCCTTGCTGGGCAATTTACTGCATTCTGTTTGTGGGGCATATTGTTGTTTGCCAGAGTTAAAACTGCTGGGGAATAGGGTTTATTATTTCCGGTGGGCGTAAAGCTGAGAACCTATGGCAGTCCCATTGAGAGGTGCATTTTAGGCACAAGGCACAATGCAAAAAGATAAGAAAATGCAATCAGTATCTAAGCTGTATTATGACAAATTGCATTAGTGGTCCTTATTTTGATTACAGTTCTTGTTTATATTATAACATTGGTACAAAAGAAATGCAAGCACTTACTGTGGCCTATAATATTATTTCTAGATTTATTTTAGGAGCCCCCAATAGGACACATCGGTGTAATCTTTATTCTTGGTTGGGGTAGTTTTCCCCTAGTTGCAGAATAGAATATTTTGTTGGCTGTCTGATGTATAATTGCTTTTTGCTTTGGCTCCCTATTTTCTCTTTCTGATCTTGTTGTAATGAGAGAATTGCTTCCCAGCCTGAGGTTGGCTGATGGCCCCCTATATTTTGTCCCCAGGTCTCGGCTTAGATTAAGCTCTAGAGCTTTTTCAATAGCAGCACCATTGTATTGGAATTCACTCCCACTTGATGTTAGGATTGCTCCCTGTTTTAACTTTTAAACAAAGGTTAAAAAGTTATTTACAACATAAATCTGTTTGTAACTGCAATTTGTAATTTGTATTTTTTGGTTTTGTACTGCTGTTGATTGTATTTGTGTATTTTTGTATGCTTTTTTGTCCGGGTCAGGCCTGAAAAGGTACCTTTAGTCCAGTGCCTTTACCCAGTTACCAAAGAATAAATAAAATAAAAATAAACAATAAACATTTTATAGATCATTAGTTGAGGCCACAGCTGGAGTAATGTGATCAGTTCTGGATGCCACACTACAGGGGAAACATCACAAGGGTGGTGAGGATTCAGAGTAGGCCAACAAGGCTGATGGGAGGCATGGCAGGAAATACTATAGCTTCATGGAGACTTTGGCTGCCCATCACAGTTTGCATTGGAGAAGAGGTGGATGAGGGGCAATATGATATTAGTATTTTTAAAATGGATTCTGGCCAATGCTGACTCCTCCTTGGTCAAGACCTGGTCATGTGGGGATATAGTGTTCTACATTTAGTACACCAGATAAGGCACGTTATTAGAAGTATTCTTTTTATTTAAAGTTTGTTGACTGAGTAAGGCTTGACCCAGATACTCCCCCCATGTCACAAAGCAGATACAATAACATACACTCATTACAATCAATGAATATTTGCATGTATAACATACATTCTCTTCAAGACACAGTGCAATTCACTAGAAATACTACCAACAGCTTAATCTGGTTCAAGGTCAGTTGGTATTCATCTGTATCCCCCTCCCCCGGGTCATGCCTGAAAATAGGCAGAATTTGTCTAGTGCACTTAAAATGTGGTCTCAATTGGTTGGGTATTTTCTCCCTAGTCTAAAAGCTTGACACCCCACCGACATATTGCGATAGGTCTGTGAATGTTGAATTTACATAGAAGTCACAAATCATAATGCAAATTTTGTAACCATCAGGCAATTGACAAACAACCCAAATAAAATGGCAACCCCCGAGCTACATGAATCCAGCCCAGACCACCCACCCCACTTCACCCCAAAAAGAGAAAAAGGAACCAAAAAAGACAAATCAATTCCAGCATTAATATGAGAGTTACCTCAAAATTCCAATTACCAGCAACATTCAGGCACAAAGCCAACCACCCTAAAATTGAAACATTAACTGAAAGACCACCCCGTCAAAAAAATTAAGCAACTAACATCAAAAGGCTACCTAAATGCAGACTTCAGAAAAAAAGCTACACTAGCTTAATTAACTTACCCAAAAGACCCTCAAAAAAAAAAAAAAAGAAACTAGCAACCACCAAAAAACTGCAACAACATGTTAGGGAATAGAGAAGAATGTAAACAAAACTTTACATTATACTGGCACTGTAAACCAAAACCTACTTAACAAACGCTCACCACATGCAAACACTTTAATGACCTTGTGTGAAACTACTCTCCATACTTACTCACTACAACTAAAACAGTGCCTGAGCCCAGAAACAAAACAATTGCAGTAGATATAAAACAGTTCAAACACAAATTTACAACAGAAAAAAAAGATGCGAATCCCCACCAAATATGTAGCTCCTCCCTGCTGAAATCTAAAACCCAAAAGGAAGTGGTGATATGAAATCACTTTCGAAATAATTTCCTGAAGTAAGTTTACTTCTATATTCCAAACTCTTGAATCCTGTTGAACCTTAGAAAGAAATGGTCACCTCCAAGTCACTTCCTAAAATAAGCACTGCCTCTTTAAGAACAGCTCAGAGTCCTCTTAATGCCTCATTATCAAGCATGCAAGACAACTTTATTCAGAAATGTTCTACTCAAAAGACCATAATTCATATTTCATAAACCCCCCCATTACTAAATGGGATGAAACATTTCAGAGAAGGTATTGTACCTCGTGACATGCCTCATGTTAGTTTAAAGGCTCTCCATCAACATGGGCTGTACACTCACCACTTGTCATGCTACATAGAGAATACAGTATGGGTATTTTTGTGTAATGGTTGTTTATACTCAGCTGAGGTGTGTGATGCCTCACAAACACCGAGAGTGAAGCTTGAGGGTTTTTTCAAGGTATCACACACCAGGGTGTGTATAAAAAAAAATTATTCCCCTTCCCATACTTACTTTTTTGGCCTTCACATTTCCTGCAATTGCCTGGCAAGCCTGACACTGAGTGCTAAATACTGTATTTCCTGTTTCCCAGCCCTGCTGTGTGTCATGGGGCTGGAGAAAAACATTTTAAATTTGCACCTCCTGCCTTGGTCTCAAAGTCTGGTCACAGCTATGCTGCCTGCCTTGAAGTCTGGCACCCAATAATGCTGTAGGCTGAATTTTTTCAGCAGTTGGTGGTAGTTTCAGCAGTCGATAGTTTTCACAGAGCGAACTGTGCTGCTGTGTTGATTGACAACTCTCAGCTCTCTTGTGCTCACGTTATATCTGGCTGGTTGTAACAGCAGATTACACCATGGTTATCCTGGTTTATAAAATGGGTAGGGTAAATCCTGCACCCTGATTGACTAAATTTGTTTTTGTTTATGATACCACAACCAATGGGTATGAACAAGTCCCAATACCAGCCTTCCTCAAAACCAAAAATGTCAATATGCACTCTCAGAACTTTCTAAAAAGTTCCTGCTCATCAGCTATTCTTGCAGCACCCTCTAATGACAGCTTTCTAATATTGACACATTTAACATGCTGCAGAGTAATTATATTTTACCATTTTTATGTACTTTTCTTCTTTTCGTTTAACATCTTTTTAACTACTTTAAAAGTTTTCTTTCAATGTGTTTGTCAAAATATCCATTTTATAAGTGCAATAAGATACTCCAAGATGTTGGTTGTGGTGTCACAACCACACAACCAGGGGCTGAAGGCACTCATCCACTTATTACGCCCCTTGGCATGTGGTTGTGACACCACAACTATTACCCTATTGTGTCTTATTGCTTACGTAATCAAACCTAGTGAATAATTATTATGAAATAATACCTGCTCTGCTATGCCTTGTATTATTTACATAAATCTATAACACACCCAACATTTCAGAAATGCGTGATTTAAACACACAGACATTTCAATTAAACAACCCTCCAATGAAAATATCTAGTGGATTCCACAACTAAAATCTGGAGATTTTATATGCAGCCATAATTTATACATAAAACTTGGCAGAAAATATGTAAGCACCGTACTACACAACATAACTTTATAGCATTTATTTTGTGTTGAAACCAAAAATATTAAATACTTTAAAATAGATACTGTGAGGTAGAAATAGTTGTACTTGAATACTGCTGTGAAGAATCTGAATACCATCCAATGGATAGCAATGCCATATGGCTGCTGGATCTGACTGTCATCTGACTGATCTTGTATTTCCGGTCCGTGGTTGAATAGGGTTGGTTGTTTGGTACCACCCCTCAGGTAGCTGTGGTCACACTGTTAGATCCCTGATCTGACTATTGGATCCATCTGATCCTATGCCTCAATGATTAGATACAGTTGGGATCAGAGGAGACCAGACCCATTGTCGGATGCCATCTATATCTGATAGCATGGGATGTCCAGTCAAAAATGGTGGTACGCGCCAGTATCCTATCCTGGCAGATAACATACAAGCAACACTAGGTAGAAAGTTAGAAAAGGTGAATGATGTAGAAAAAAATGCTGTAGAATGGTCTAAGAAATAATCTATTTTCATTATTTTATTTACAGATCATTACATGTGACAACATGTCCCCCAGTCCATTTAAATAAAGACAATTACAGCTCTGAAAAATGATTCAAAAATCTGTCTGAACAGTAACAAATGGAGATGCACAAAGTTTCTTAAAAAATTCCATGAGGAAAGGATGCACAACATACATACTTATATCAGTTCCCTTTGAAAAGCCAATAAACGTAATTGTGATTTTTCTTTTCTTTTCCCATATACTGCAGCTTAAAAATATAATTTAGAAGTTTGTACTTTTCCTTTTTAGGGCTACAGTGGATGTAGCCCTGCAGACCTCTTGCTATGAGAAAAGGACTCTCGCTTTCTTGCGACTGAACAACATGTTGGAATGCCAACTAAATCCCCTGTGCATATGTTAAGCCCTCCACACTGCACTATTTTACTGTTGGCAGTCAATTTATATTTTTTTATTATACATATCTCCCTTCTTTTCAGCAAGCACCACCTCCTCAGAAGCATAATAGTGATGAGGGGGTGCCCAATCCCCCAATGTCCCAAATCTGAACACAAAATCCAGTTAGTGACTCCCTCGTTCACTACTGTGCATGAGTTATTTCTGAGTGTTTTTTTCTTTTATACATGTTTTTATAGTTTCCCCCACCTGACCCTCCCTCTCAGCACCCACCTCCCTACTTCCCCCCCCACAATCCCCAGTGCAGGAATCTCATCTCCCCATCCACTACTGCACATATATTATTTGTTTTGTTTTGTTTTACTTTCCCTCCCCACCCAACCCTCCTCTCAGCATTCACTACAACATCTCTCGGCACTGAGGGGTGTCCAATCCCCAGTGCAGGAATCCTTGTGTTTTTTTCATCCTGTAAAAAATCCATCTATATTTTGTGGCTGTTGCAATCCCCCCACCCGACTCCCCCACCCGACCCTCCCACTCAACACTCACCACCTCACACCACCCCCAAGCCCTTAGTTACCCATAAGGGGAACAACATTGTAATCCTTTCTGGACTTCAGACAAGTCATTGCTCTTCAAAGCTGGAATGCAAACTGAAGAAGCAGGTATGCGATTCAATGTAGTTCAATGGTGTTTTGACCTTACTGACATGACTTGGCCATTTTTTCATATTTTTGGTCCAAATTTACAACATGCCTTTTTTAGGACCCCACCTCATGAAAAATTGCTCTCTCATTAGGCAAATCTTTCCCAGAAGGTAATTTCATGGTCCCTGCATGAAATCACTTTTCAAGCAGGAGAGAACATTTGCTCTGCCGTTGTTCATGAGGCAGGGTCATAACAAGGCTATGTTAAAAATTTGGTGTACAAATATTCAAAAACAGCAACTTTATGAGCCTACATTACATTTTCCTAAAGCAGGCTTGTAACTTTGATATTCTTACTCCAAATTCTTCCTATGCAGCCCTATCGGATCTGGCCAGAATTTGTTTTCCATATACTGCAGCTTGTGGTTTATGGTTGTCGGCTTTTTAGCCTTGAGGAGTGCTGGTACTCTATTTAGTTGGTGGCAGTGATGTCTGTGATAATCTTGCAGTGCAGCAGAGAACAGAATGACTGGTTGACCACTGATTGTCTAAACCTTGTGTTGATTTTTTTGACTTTGGTAAACAGTCTCCCAACAGGAGTCTTGTCATAAGGCAAAATCATTAGGAATGTCATTAAGTTCCCCAGGTTTCCAAATCCCAACATCCCAGTGTAGCTGGACAACTTCAAGTTCTTGCCCCACCATCCATATATCGTCTCATTCTGACCAAAGACTGGAAGACCCACAGTCACCTGGAAGTTCTGCCATTCAACAGTGAGTCTGTTCAACACCTCATCAGTCACGTTCAAACAGAACCATTCAGCAAGGGAGAAAACTGTTGCCTAAAGTTGAGCTGTGCTGTGTAAATGGATGATGGCTATTGACTGTAAGACTGGATTACTGAATGGAAACTTTTTCAGCCATTTACCCACCATCCCCACATATATTATGCAGATCTAATGCTGGCATGAAATTTGATAAAATGACCTCTGTAGCCTTGACACCAATAATGATGTTTGGGCCCTGACTATCTCATAGATCTTCTTACCTTGGGCACTCCAGTCCACTCCCTCTGCTCCTCAAACAGGGGCCTCCTTGCAGTTCCGAGGGTCAGGCTGAAAACCTCTGGAGACTGAACATTCAAGGTTGTGTAAGAGAGGCTCAGTTGGTGGAGGCATTCAAGAGGGGTCTAAAGATTTACCTTTTTAAACAGGCCTTCCTGGAATAACCAGTTTTTTTAAGCCTGCATCTTATTTATTAATTATTTATAATTGTTTATTTATATTCAATTTTACATTTGTCTGTATAACCCTTTAGAGTTGTCATTTTATTGTTACTGTTATTGTAGATTCTGCTTGTTTTAATTTTGTAAGGCAACCAGAGCCTCTGGGATTGAACACCATGTAAATAAACATTACCTTACCTTACCTTCTGGTAACTGCAGCACTGCTTTTGTAATCCACTTGCATGGTATTTGAATTTGTAGAAATTACCTCAGCTTTAACTACATGTTTCAGGTGTCCTCTAAACAGATTTAGAAACATAGAAGTTGATGGCTAAAGGAGACCATATGGTACATCTAGTCTGCCCATTTGTTTTAGACCTGTTTTGACACTCTAGTTGCCCTTTACAGTCTGGGCTCCCTTGTGTCTAGCCCATGCATTCTTGAATCCCCCCACAGTGTTGACTCCCACAATCTCTTGGGGCTGGCCATTTCAGGCATCCACCACTCTTTCTGTGAAGAATAACTTCCTGGTGTTGGTAGAGAACCTCCCTCCTTGCAGCCTGAGGTCCTGTCCCCTGGTCCTGGAGACCTTCTTGAAGTGAAAAAGTTCCTGTGTCTGTACTTTGTTAATGCCTTTAATGAACTTGAATGTTTCAATTATGTCCCCTCTCTCTCTTCTCTGCTCCAAGGAGTACATATTCAGTTCCCTAAGTCTTTCCTCTTAGGCTATGTACTGCTGACCCTGAACCATTTTTGTGACCTTTCTCTGTACTGTTTCCACCAGGTCAATGTCCATCCTGAGGTGAGGCCTCCAGAATTGGACTCTGTATTGCAGGTGAGACCTGACCAGTGATCTATACAGTGGTAGTACCAACTCTCTCCTCCTGCTCATGATTCCCCTCCCAATGCAGCCCAGCATTCTGCTGGCCTACAATGTTGCCTTCTCACACTGCTTACTAACCTTCAAGTCATCTGAGATTATGATTTCCGGATCTCTTTCCTGTCTTTCGTCTCCTAGGTAATACTCTTTTCTTGGATTTTTCTTTCCTATGTGAATGACCTTGCACTTTTTAGCATTAATTCTCAGCTGCCACACTCCAGACCATTCTTCTAGTTTCTTAAGGTCAGCTTCCATCTTGCTCACTCCTTCTGAGGTGTCCACCCTGTTACATATCTTGGTGTCATCTGCAAACAGACACACCCTCCCTTCCAGTCCCTCAGTGATATCTGCTATAAAAACATTGAAAAGCAGATGCCCCAGCACTGAGCCCTGCGGCACCCTGCTGGTCACTCTACCATTCATCAATTGTGTTCCATAAACCTATACTCTCTGAGTTCTGCCTTGTAACCAGTTTTGTACCCGTCTGACTACTTCTGGACCAACCTCTGTGTGGTCAAGCTTCTTTACCAGCCTTCTGTGTGGAACCAAGTTGAAGGCCTTACTAAAGTCTAGCTAGTCCACATCTACTGCCCCACCGACATCCACTATCTTTGTAGCGTAGTCAAAAAACTTGAGCAGATTTGTCTGGCATGACCTGCCTGCTGTGAAACTGTTCTGTTTAGGGTCTTGTTGGCCGCTAATTTTGAGGAATGCTATTACCCTCTGTTTCAGTAGTGTCTCCATTTGTTTCCGTACTATAGATGTGAGGCTCACCGGTCTGTAATTACTAGCCTCTCCGCAACTGTCTGATTAGTGAAGTGAAACCACTATTGCCTTTTTCCAGTCTTAGGGCACCACACCGCTCTTCATGGATTTTGTGAATAGAAGTGCCAGAGGGGCTGCTAAATCAGTCCCCTGTTCCTTAAGGATTCTGGGGTGTATCTCATTTGTTCCCATGGCTTTGTCTGTTTTTAGTTTATTTTGTGCCTCTCATACTTCAGCTTCTTTAAAGGGACTCTTGTCTACCCCTGGTCCTGGGATGTTGTGTTTTTTCAGGGCTGGGCCATCTCCCAGGTCCTCTTTGGTATACACAGTTGCGAAGATGCTGTTAGATGTTATACTAGTGAATAAACCTCACCTTTTCTCGCATGTTGGAGTACTATTCAATGACATCAGTGACCACTGCCTTATTGCTGTAATAAGATCAGCATGCAAGCCATCATCCCCCACTAAGTTCACAATGAGGAGATCAAAGCAAAAATTCAACATTGAGGCATATCTGGAAGAGATAAACCACTCCACACGGTGGCAAGAGTTTTACTTAGCAAACACAGTGGAGATAGCGTACGAGGTGCTAAATGACATTATTACAGGTGCCCTTAATATCCATGCTCCAATTTCTAAGGTACGCATCAAAAATAAAACCTGCAGTTGGTTCACTCTTGACCTTAAAGCCACCCTCCTTGACAGAGACAAGTTATGGAAAAAGGCACGAAAAACTAAGATATCAACTGATTGGGAGTTGTTCAAAAAAGCCAGGAATATCTGTACCAGGAAAGTATGAGATGCTAAGGCTGCTTATTATATGTCTGAACTAGACTCCTCCTGCCACAACCCTGCCAAGTTCTGGAACACCATAAAAGACATAACAGGATATGATCCAAGTAACACTCCAGCCAAAATACACAATGGCAAGGAACCATCTCTGATAGACTGGAAGTCCTGAATCATTCAACAATCACTTTACAACCACTGGTCTAGCATTCAACACCTCTCTGGCTAACCAAATGCCTTCCCAGTTAGGTATCAAGAACACTGAAGCACGGGTAATGGAATCCACCTTCTCCTTCATACCAGCCACCCTGAAGCAGGTGGAAGAATTAATATCACAGCTGGACACCAAAAAAAGTGTAGGTGCAGACTCTCTTGATCCCTATTTTTTTTAAAATTGCCATTCAAGTATTAGCAGTGCCAATAACACACCTATTTAACCTCTCATTACGATTAGGATCTATTCCATTGATCTGGAAAACAGCCCAAGTTATCCCACTACTGAAAACAGGGGACCCATGGACCTCAACAACTACAGGCCAATCTCTATCCTCCCTGTGCTATCCAAGCTGCTAGAAAAAATTGTGAGCACCCAACCAAGAGGATATCTTGAAGAGGCTAATCTTTTAAATCCAGCGCAATCTGGGTTTAAAGCCAACCACAGCACCATCACAGCCCTGGCTAAAGTAACCAATGATTGGCAACTTGAACTGGACAAAAAAAATTGTGTCTGTGCTGTATTTTTAGACCTGAGTAAGGCATTCGATACGGTCGACCACGAACTGCTCCTCTCCTCCCCGAAATCCATAGGACTCGACTCAACCTCCATTAGATGGTTTAATAACTATCTCACGGGAAGGACCCAGCAGGTGAAGGCTGAAGGAGACCTATCACCACTTAAATCTCTCCAAAGAGGAGTTCCCCAAGGATCCACCCTTGGCCCAATCCTATTTGCCATCTATATCAATAGCATCGACAATAACCTCACCAAAGCCACTGTACACCTGTTTGCAGATGATACAGTATTGTATGTCAGTCACCCCTCTCCCGTAACAGCATGCATAGAGCTACAAGCAGAATTCAACCAATTACAACACCAACTGCTAGAAAAAAAACTCCTGCTAAATGCAAAAAAAACAAAGGCAATGTTTTTCTCCCCCCAAACACAAGATGGACACTCCTTCCCAAACAATCTCCCCCACATATCCACTGTCCTTGGTGAAAATCTTGAATATGTTACAAAATTCAAATATCTGGGGGTCTGGGTAGTCAGTAGACTCGACTACTTAGATCATCTGGAAGATCTGCTAAAAAAACTCTGTCAGAGGCTTGGGGTCTATTACAGAATAAAGCACTTTCTCACAAGTGATTCTAAAAAGAAGCTGGTCCAGGCCACATTTCTATCAGTATTAGATTATGCAGATTTCCTATGTGGTCGTTGCCCCAACTCATATCTGAGCAAACTGGACACACTTTACCATAGACCATTGAGGTTTATTACAGATCTTCCTCTCAGAACTCACCACTGCTCACTTTATGCTGCAGTTGGATGGACCTCGCTCCAATTTAGAAGAGACAGGAATGCCACACTATGGACTTATACAGCGATATCCAAGATGCTACCAAATTATGTCTCAGACTGCTTCACACAAATCACATCAAGTAAATATGCCCTAAGAAGTCTAAACTTCATCATGCTTAAAGTGACCAAATTCAATTCTCGATATGGTAGATCTGCTATCAGCTATGTCTTATCTGCCTTATGGAACACGATGCAGAAGACCCTGAAAGTGAACAGATACATCTCATTTACATCCTTTAAATATCTGTATTCAAGGCTTATCAGAGAAAAATGTAATTGTTTCCACAGACAGTAGAGTATTCCTAATCTTATTCATCTCCCTCCCCAGACAGCCAACTCACCGATGGTATCCACCTTTACTAAGAGTCACCATCCCTCACACTCCATGCACCCCTCCTTCCATCCACCTCCCCTTAATCCTTTGTCATATATCACAGCCCTATAACCCTGTTATACAAACCCCCCAGTGCTGGCCTCCTGCCCTCTTCATAGGCCCACAGTTTATCCGTTTCACAGTATAGGACCCCACCATCTTCCTCCTCCCCCACCAGCCAGGTACACCACTTCCTGCTCCCCTTCCCCTGACCCCTTATTACCACTACACCTGAATTTAATGTATAGTCTGATTAGAATGTATCCTCAGACTGTGTGTATACTGAATATTCTATGTAGTATCCTAGAGTGTGTGTATATTGAATATTTTTATGTATCTATGTAAATTGAACCTTGACCTTACCAGGTCCATCTTGCCAATGAGCTGTGCTCAACGATGTTTGCCTGGATAAATAAAGATTTGATTGATTGATTGATACACCAAGCAGAAATAGTTGCTCAGCATTTTGGCTTGCTCTGGGTCATGTTTGGTGCATTTTCCTTCTTCAGTAGCAATCTTTACTATTCCCCCTTTTGCCTTCCTACGTTCCCTAATGTATTTAAAAAATGATTTATTGCCTCTCTTTGCCCCTTCTGCTATCTTTTCCTCTGTCTGGGCTTTTGCCTTTCTAATTTGTTTGTTAGACTTTCTCAGTTTTTCCTTGTACAACTCCCAGTCTTTCTCAGTTTTGGTTTCCTGGTATATGCTGTATGCCTTCTTTTTTTCTTTGACTATGGTAGCCACTTCCTTGGAAAACCATGGAGGATTTATTTTTCTTTTTGCTTTGCTGACCCATCTTTCACATTGATCTGTGGCAGTCTTTATTGCTCTCTTGAGTCTCCCCCACATGATCTCCACCTCCTCAACCTCTATTTCCATTAACTGCCAACTTGTCTCTTCAGCAATCTGCAGAATATGACACCCATCTGCTTAAAAAATTATGTTGAAATGCTTATTTCTACTAGTGAAAACTTTAAAAACAGGACAGCAGCTTCATTTCTAGGTTGTCAGGGTAGAAACATAGAAACATAGACTTTGACATCAGATAAGGACCGCTTGGCCCATCTAGTCTGCCCATTTCCCTACCTACAGGATAGGCCACAGATCCTAGTTAACCAACAGCCTATTTCTTCCTACCCCCCACAAGAATTGCCTTATGTCTGTCCCAAGCATTCTTGAATTCTCCCACAGTTTTAGACCCCACAACCTCCTCAGGAAGGCTGTTTCATGCATCCACTACCCTCTCTGTGAAATAATACTTCCTCACATTGCCCCTGAACTGCCCCCTCTATCTTTAAATTGTGTCCTCTTGTTCTTGAACATCTCTTTTTCTGAAAGATGCTACCCTCTTTGACTTTGTTGATTCCACTGAGGTACTTAAAAGTTTATATCATGTCCCCCCTCTCCCTTCTTTCCTCAAGGGTATACATATTAAGCTCCTTTAGTCTCTCCTCATACGGCTTCTCTTGTAGACCCTGCACCATTTTAGTTGACCTCCTCTGGACTGCTCTATCCTCTCTATGTCCTTGTGAGATGGGGTCTCCAGAACTGGACACAGTACTTAGAAGGTCTCACCAACTGTCTGTACAGAGGATAACAACTTCCTGTTTTCTGCTGCTGATGCTCTCCCTATGCATCCCAGTATACCCCAGCCTCCCTACTGCCTTCTCACATTGCTTGCTAACCTTAAGATCATCTGATATGATTGCCCCCAGGTCCCTTTCCTTTTTTGTTGTTGTTACTACCTCCTCCCCCATTGTGTATTCTTCCCCTGGGTTCTTGTTTCCCAGGTGCATTATTTTGCACTTCTTTGCATTGAATCCTAGCTGCCATATTTCTGACCATTCCTCCAACCTTTCCAAGTCCCTTCTCATCCTTTCCACGCCTCCTTGTGTATCAACCCTGTTGCAGATCTTTGTCTCATCTGCAAAGAGGCATACTTTTCCTTCCAGTCCCTCTGCAATGTCACTTATGAAGACATTAAAAAGGACTGGACCTAATACTGAACCCTGAGGTACTCCACTAGTAACCCCTCTTTCTTCAGAGTGGACTCCATTTACAATTACCTTCTGTGTCCTGTTGTCCAGCCAATGTTTTACCCAGGCTACCACCCTGGAACCCACTCCCAGGCTGGTTAATTTGACTATTAATCTTTTGTGTGGGACTGTGTCAAATGCCTTGCTAAAGTCTAGGTAGGCCATGTCCACAGCCCCTCCCTGGTCTACTACTTTGGTAACCCAGTCAAAGAAATCTATTAGATTTGTCTGACATGACCTTTCCACTGTGAACCCATGCTGCCTTGGGTCCTGTGCCCCACTGGCCTCTAGGTACTTAACTATTATTTCCTTCAGAAGTGACTCCATTACTTTCCCTAACACAGATGTCAAACTGGCAGGTCTGTAGTTTCCTGCCTCTGTCTAGGTCCCACTTTTGTGAAGGGGAATCACATCCACCTTCCTCCAGTCCTCGGGTACCACACCATCCTCCCATGATTTATTAAAAAGAGTAGCCAGTGGTTTCACTAGTTCCCCCCTTAATTCTTTTAGAATTCTGGGGTGAATTCCATCAGGCCCCATTGCTTTGTCCACCTTCAGTTTTAGGAGTTCTTGCAGAACCCTTTCTTCTGTGAAAGGACTGGGATCAACCCCCCTATCAAGAGTGCTTCTGTTAATTGGATTAGGCACTTCCCCCTCCTCTTTTGTGAATACTGAGCAGAAATATTCGTTCAGTATCCCTGCTTTTTCACTGTCCCCCTCTGCCCACCCACCGTTCATTCTATTCAGCCTCACTGTGCCTCCCTTTGTCTTTCTACGCTCGCTGATGTACCTATAAATGGTTTTATCCCCCTTCTTAACCGAGTTGGCTATCTTTTCCTTAGTTTGGGCCTTTGCTATTCTGACTTCCCTTCCTGCTTCCTTCTGCCTTAACTGGTACAGCTCTCTGTCCTGCTCCTTCTGTGTTTCCTTATACTTCCAGAATGCTATCTTTTTCTTCCTGACTTTCACAGCCACCTCTTTTGAGAACCATAGTGTTTTTTTCTTTCATTTTGATTTGTTTATTTGCTTCACACAAAGGCTTGTTGCCTCTGTGATGGCAGTTTTGATGATTCCTCATTGTTGCTCCATACCTCCTTCTAGCCTGTTTGCTAGTGCTTTTCTGAGGCACCCTCCCATCTTACCAAAGTCAGCCCTACTGAAGTCCAGTACCCTCACTTTTGTATGGCTTGACTCTGTAGCTGAGTTTAACGTGAATCACACTGTTTGATGGTCACTTGTTCCCAGATGGTAACCCACTTCTAGATCTGAGATCTTTTCACTACCCCCGCTTGAGAGTACGAGGTCTAAGACTGCTCCCTCATGAGTGGGTTCCGAAACAAGCTGTCTGAGGCATGCCACCTGTAGGGCATCAAGAATGGCCCTGCTCTTGGACTGGAATCTACAGATAACTTTATTTTTTATGTTTGCCATGAATGCATGCACAGTGAACATTTTGTTAGGAGAGTGGCTTTTGAGGGGTGTGACACTGTCAGTCCATTGCAGAGTGGTCTGCAAGGGGCTCGTCAGTGTCACACCAATCATCAGCCAGGCTGATCATGACAGTATTCTGGCTTGCTGGGTGGAAACTTAATGTATTTTAAAGGAAAGCTGAGACAATCATAGGTCAGCCTTTTCCTTTGACTTATGCCGCCCAGCAAACACAGCTGATCTGCCATGATCAGCCTGCTGAGTAAATACACCCTGTGACAAAGAAAAGCATTCATTGATGCCTGTTGTTGGTGCCACTCTAACTGTCCTTGCAACCAATCCTCCCTCTCAGCATCAACCACCCTACACCCTCCCCCCACAAACATAACACTGACACTTAGGGTTCCCAATCTCCCAGTATTGCCACCTGAAATAAAGAAACCCCTCATTTGTAGACTATATATAGCCTGTGAAAAAGGAAAACATCCTTCAAAGTCTGTTGCTGCCATTACTGTCCCACCACCCGACCAGCACCCACCCGTCCAAGCCCTTACTTACCTACCGGGCCCCCAACCCTGTAATACTCTCTGAACCACAGATACATCTTCAGTCTTCAACACCTGACCATTAACTGAGGAAATCAGGTATGTGGTTCAATGTATTTTAATGGAGTTTTGAACTTTGTGACATAACCTCATAATTTTTTGGAATATTTCTGTCCAAGATTTTCAACATGCCTTTTTTAGGACCCCACCTCATGAACAATGGCAGTGGAATTAGGCAAATCTATCCTAAAAGGTGATTTTATGGTCACTGAATTAAATCACCTTTCAGGCAAGAGTTGGAAACTTTCTCCACCCTTGTTCATGACGTAGGATCATAAGAAGGCTACAATGAAAACCTGGGTCACAAAATATTAACAACAACAAAGTTATGAGTGTACATTGAAATTTGTAAATGCAGGCTCATAACTTTGGAAATATTCAATATTTTGACCCCAGATTTTCAACATAACCATTTCTTCACAGCACCACATGAACGTGATAGCTGCCATTTTTGAAATCCTGGCCAAAATGTGTTATTGCATCCTAAACGTTTGCAATCACTGCACAAAATCACTTTTCAGGCAGGAGTTGAACATTTCCTCCACCCTTGTTCATGAGGCAGGGTCATAAGAAGACTTTGTTGAAAATTTGGGCTAAAGAGCAACAAAGTTATGAGTCTACATTGAAATTTGAGAATGCAGGCTCATAGCTTTGGTAATTTCCTACAATTTCACCCCAAATTTTCAACATAGCCATTTCTTCACAGCACCTCATGAATGTGACAGCCATCATTTTTCAAATCCTGTCCAAAATGTGTTTTCATGTCCTGAAAGGTGATTTTGTAGTTGCTGCGTGAAATCACCTTTTGGGCAGGAATTGAAAATTTTCTCCACCCTTGTTCATAAGGTGGTGTTATAAGAACGCTATGTTGAAAATTTGGGGTAGCAATATTTAACATGCATTTGTCAATGCCAAATGTTTGCTTGCTGGTATTCACATTGGAAGTGCAGGAGTTAGACAGATGTAGACTAGGAATGGCAGTGAAGTATTGAATTTCACACCAACCTCACCTCCACCCTGCAGAGATGGACAGACATTGGGGTATACCTTTTGGTCATTGCCCATAACGCTCATACCATTACACCTCACCCTATCCTGCAGACACTGACAAGTGTTAAAGTGTGAATTAGTGTTCAGCTTTACAGTCACCACATTCCATAAGGACATATGCTGAAATGGGTGCAGTATAGGAGAATGGGGTGAAGAGTCCAAGACACACCTTAATGCCTGTCACTGGCTGCAGGGTGGGGGTGGAATGCCATGAACCTTACAGCTGGCAATCCAAAGGCACACCCCTGTTGCCTGTCAGTCTGTACAGGGTAGGATGTTATGGTTAGAAACCCCTAATGCCCTGGGTGTTTGTTGGTATTTGCACTACAAATTTTCAACATGGCCTTTTTGTGACCCCCACCTGATGGAAGCATTTGGGTCCTCTACTCATGAACAGTGACACTGTGATTTTGTTAATCTGTCCTGAACATTGATTTACTACAGCGAACACACCATTCTGTGCCAGATGTGAGAAACCTCAGTTTGGGCAGGATATGAAAAATGGCAGCTGCACCATTCATAAGGAGGTGTGCAAAAATAGCAATGTTGAAAATCTGGAGTGAAAATATTAAAGATTATCGAAGTTACAAGTGTGTGTGGAAACTGCACAACACACATAGAAACTTAGAAACATAGAATTTGATGGTAGATAAGGACCACTTGTCCCACCCAGTCTGCCTATTTTCCTACCTAATGGATAAGCTGCAGATCCTAGTTAACCAGCAGCCTACTTCTTCCTACCCCCCCTTAGAATTGCCTTATGAGTGTCCCATGCAAGCTTGAATTCCACCACTATTTTTGACTCCACAACTTCCTCCAGAAAGCTGTTCCATGCATCCACTACCCTCTCTGTGAAAAAATACTTTCTTACATTACCTCTGAGCCACCCCCATCTTCAAATTGTGCCCACTTGTTCTTGCACACCTCTTTTTCCGAAAGATGGTACCCACTTGGACTTTGTTGATTCCCTTGAGGTACTTGAAAGTTTCTATCATGTCCCCCCTCCCTCCCTCCTTTCCTTGAGGCTATACATATTAAGCTCCTTTAGTCTCTCTTCATATGTCTTCCGGTGCAGACCCAGCACCATTTTAGTTGCCCTCCTCTGGACAGCCTCCATTCTGTCTATGTCTTTTCGGAGATTTGGATGCTCATAACATAATTATTTTGTGGAATTTTGTCACCAAATTTTCAACATAGACATTTTGGGACATCCACTCATTAACAGTGTCACTGTGATTTTCTTAATCTGTCCCGAAAAATGATTTCCCACAGAGACCGTGCCATTGTGCGCCGGATGTGCGAAAACACATTTCAGGCAGGATGCAAACAATGACAGCTGTAATGTTCATAAGTAGGTATGTAAAAATAGCAATGTGAAAAATCTGGAGTAAAAATCTCAAAAATTCTCAGAGTTACAAGCGTGCATGTAAATTGCACAATGCATGCTTATTACACAGTCATTTTTTTGAATCTTTTCACCAAATTTGCAATACATGGTTTTTGGGAGCCCACCTCATGAACAGTGGCACTGTTGGTTCATTAATTGGTCCCAAATGGTGATTCCACGCAGTAACAGTAAAATCACATTTTGGGACTGAATAACGAGATGACAGTGACTGAATTCATGAGGAGGGGTCCCAAGAACCCCATGTTGAAAATTTGGTGCCAAAAGTTGAAAAATTGGCTGAGATAGCCACATACATTGAAAACACCCATTTATGCCATTATACAGCTTACCGGCATTTCTTCAGTTCGCGGTTGGCTTTGAAGAGTGCAGACGTGTTCCCGGTCCACCAAAGATCATTGCGCCTGGCTCCGGAGGTAAGTATTGGATGAGATGGTGGTGTGGGGAGGTGAGGTGTGCAGAGGGTGGGTGTAGGTTGGGTTAGGGGACCCAGTGGCGAGGGACTGTTTTCTTTGTTTCAGGAAAAAACAAGATGTCATAGAGGAAGGTTTTTGCAGGTTTGCTTTGGGCACACTGGAGTCAGCTCCCAGTGTATCACCTGCTTTTTGAGGAGGGGGACTTTAGCTGATGGGGATTGGGCCCCCCATCTGCAAAGAAAACCTGTTTGGGGGGCCATGATGCCAAGAGGGATTGGGCACACCCCCTCAGCACACAACAAATGGGGTGACATTATGCTGGCAGGGATTGGGATCCCCCATCAGCAAATGAACTGGGGTGGGGGCATGCCAACAGGGAGACTGGACACCCCCATCAGCTTTTATGGGGACTGTGAGTGGACGGTGACAGCCGCTGCCAAGTTTTTGTGAAATGTTACACCAGACAAGGCATCGCCCTGCAATGACTGGTCACTCCCTCATTGCAGCGGCTAATTTGTTTCAAGTTGGTGGCATGCTGGCTGAACTAGTGTCAGCAGCAGCATGCCACTGCATTGGAAAATGAGGGCCAAGCTCATGAATGCAGTGGTGGCATTAGCCGCCACAGTGCCGCACCTCCAAAACCCGCTTCTCTCCTAAGCTGCCACATAATGTTTCTTGCGCATGCGCACAGGCAAACATAAAGACAACAAATTACAGTATGAACCTATGTTGAAATTTATGAATGCAGGCTTAAAACTGATAATTTTCAATATTTGTGCCCAAGATTTTCAATATAACGATTTCTTCTCAGCACCCCATAAATGTGACAGCTGTCATTTTTCAAATCATGGCCAAAATGTGTTTTCACACTTGTGGTGCAAAATCACCTTTTGGGCAGAATAGAAAAATGTTCTCCACCCTTGTCCATAATGTGGACTCTTTAGAAGACTATGTGGGGTCATAAAAAGGCTATGCTGAAAATCTGGAGTAAAATATGAGAAAACAACAAAGTTAGAAACCTGTGTTGCAATTTTTCAACACACACTCATAACTGGGGTAATTTTCAATATTTTGACCCCAACTTTTCAACATAGCCATTTTTTCACACCACCTCATGAATGTGACAGTTGTCATTTCTCAAATCCTACCCAAAATGTGCTTTGATACTTGTGGTGCAAAATGACATTTCAACCATTGTTTTATAAATGACACTTGTCATGATCAGATGGAGTGGTCATAACAAGATTATGTTGAAAATCTGGGGTTAAAATGCAAAAAAACAACTAAATTATGAGGAAGCAAATTGTTCCAACATTTACCTATAACTTTATTTTTTGCAGATTTTGGCCCCTAATGTTCAGTATATCCCTTGTGTTAACCCACATCCTGACCATGGAAGGTGTCATTTTTCAAATCCCCTCTGAAACGTCTTTCCACAGTCGCACAGCAAAATCATCTTTCAGATGGTATTTTAAAAATGTCACCTGTCTTCATCATAACATCAGGTCATAGAAAGACTGTTGGACATTTGGAGTCAAAATGTGGGTGCCTACTTAAAAGTAGATATTGCCTCTCAGCTGCCCTATTCCGTGTAATTACAGTTTAACTGTTAAAGCAGGACACCACTGAACATGAGATATTGCATCTCATCTGCTCTGTCCTGGGTAAATATATGGCAAAAATGTGTACAAGGAAGACCTGCTACAACAGCAATTCCAGGGGCGAACATTCAGCATTGGCAAATGCTTATCCTTGTCTGTATCTACATCCCTGGAAGACGATGTAGTCTTAAAGCAGGCCACTGACATAGGGTCCTGTTTAAACATCTCTCTAATTATAGCCAGTAGGTACTGATGCACTTTAAAATGTCCTCCATGTCCACATTGCAAAAGGCTTGATGTGTCTGGTACAGCTGTCTCCACTTGGAACTCCCAAGGAAGTAGTAGTAGGGGTCCACAGGTTCAAAATAATTTTATTAGCAATGCCCAAAGGTTTTTTTGCATAATCATCTACAGTAGATAGAGCGACATACAAAACAAATTAATAGATACATTATATGCAGGCATAAAAAAACAGCATTATAGTAAAGTATGCCAGCAACATCAGGTGCAAATGTCAAGTAATGTATTTCAAAACATATATCCAAGCATTTATGGCAAAAAAGGCCAAACCAAACATCACTGACTCCATTGCTGCAGACATACTGTAAGATACAATCATTTCTGAGAGTTGGAACCCCAGAATTTATTATACAGCAGTGGTTCAAGCCATTTGTTTCAAATTGCTGTCAAATTCTGACAAGTAAGTAAATAATGTTCCACATATTCATTATGAAAAAATGGAAATGCTACATTTATATTGACTTGGCTTTTCAGATACATATTACCCATTATTACTGGTGTGATTTCTGGTCTCAACCTGACCATTGCTCTTTTGTGTTTTAAGTTGTGGCAAATATTCAAGTAGGCCTCAGTACCCCAATTTAACTTGCATAATTTAAAATTTGCAAATACTTTGGCATCCATAATCTTAGCAAGGTCCTGCTGTCAAGCAGTATCTCTTATTCTTTCAAAATATCTGCCATAAAAGTCATTTATCTCTATAAGTCTCCAATTGTCCCAGTCTATTTCAGTGTCAATAACTAGATGTTTTAACTTGGCCATCATACTACCATCCAATCCAATGTTGTTTCTTGGTGATATCCTGAAACAAATGTTTTTTTTTTTCCTTCTTAGTATGCTTTATCCCCTGTTGCCCAGTCTGCCCCTATCAGCCCCAGTTCCTTCCAGCCCCATTCTTTGACTGATGTTTCAGTACTCACCAGCTGCAGTGCCCCACAGTTTACCCCCTCCATAGTGAGGACCCCCAGACCACTCCTAATTAGCCCAGGAGGAACTCTTAGGGATACTAGACAGCAAGTCCAGCACACTGCAAGGGGCAGGTGAGGAGAACGGCATCATCCCGTGGCTGAGTTTTTTTTTTCCATATAGTTGCACCCCTGACACCATGATGTTAATGGCATGCGAAACATGCTTGTTCCCATGCATGCCCAATGCGCTGATGTTGTCCCTCCCTCTCCGGGTTCTGGTGTTCATCTGCCACCCGCGGTCACCTGAAAAATGGCACAGCACTGGAATAATTTGTCCTGCCTCCTTCCCACAGGTGGACAGCATCCATAGGACAGTCAATCCACCTCCCACCAGCTGGTACTCTGACATTCTAGGATTGCTCCTGAACCTGATCATCAGTGTTGCAAGTAGTAGTTCTACTGCTGTGCTGGTGGGCCAGCTGAAACAAAATGCTTTTAATTGAATTACTCTAGACCATCTCTCTTTTTCCATTTTCATAATTTTTTTAGTATGTTGAACATCACTATTCAATCTTCTATTTTTAAGACAGTATGCCAGTCTCAGCTCCCAAATGTTCACCAAGCACATAGCTTAGCAGGCCCAATATTCTCCGATTAAAATAATTTTGCAGACTGTCCAAACACCCTTTTCTGAAGTCAGTGCCCCAGACTTCTGCACCATATGTAGTGCTGGCTTTTACTTTAGCCTCAAAGATGTCAATCATATCAGCAAAAGAGTTTTTAGCATATGAGTTACAAAATTTAATAATACCATTAATTTCCCTCATTTCTGTGTACTTACATTCTTCCCACTGTGGATGGAAGAAATTACTGTAGTTAAATGTGACACCAAGTATCTATATGTAAGGGGTGGTCCTTCTGCCCTGTGTATCCTGGTGCCCCCTCACACACCAACCTATCTTAAGGTCTGCCTGGGTTCTTTTGAGTGCAGTACACAAATAGAATGTCAGGAACAGGGTATCAGAGTCTCAAGGGATATAGGAATGATGATCAAGGATAACCTCTCTAGTTTACTTAAAATTTTATCCTCTGATATGGAAAGATGGGGGTTACTCCCTCTTTCCCTGTGGGGAAGAATTAACACTATCAAAATGAATGTATTACCGAGGATTTTATACCCATTGGGGATGCTAAGATGCTTTTTGCACAAAGTTTGGTTTACCAGGCTTCAAAAAATGGTTAATGGTTTTATATGGAGAGGAAAGGGGGTCCGCAGGGCTCATTTTAAGCTAACAGCTCCCAAGCATCAGGGTGGCCTTGCGGCCCACTCCTTCTTTTTATACTATAGTGCATATCATGTCAGTAAGTTGGCATTTTGGGCCAAAAATTACAGGCCTTCAACACATCTACAATATTCCCCCCTGTGGCTGGATATAGAGAGAAACAATTAGTATCAAAAACCCATTGTTCGTTATCCGCACTTTTGTATGTCTCCACTTCTTATATACCCAGACCTCTTAAGAATACTCCTATTGGATGGGCCCTTAAGGCCCTTCATCAGCTCCAAAAGCACCTTGGAATGAGATGGTATCAGTCATTTGAACAGCCTATTATTTGTAACCCTCACTTTAAGATTGGAAACAATCCTATATCATCTACCTTTTGGCCTCTAATAAACAGCTATAAGGTCTCTGACCTGCTTTTGTATGAGGGACCAGTTCATTTTGTTCACTTTCAAAGGACCAACAGAGTACCGGATACCTATGCCTTTAAGTATTCACAGGTTAATAAGGCTCTTACTTCCTTTTTCCAAAATATCTCTGAGATAAGCTCTAACGTTGAGGAATTGTCTGCAATCCTTTAAGTAGCTAACCAGCCCCATTCCATTTCCAACACGTATAAGAATCTCCAAGTACTAGACTCTGGCTTACCAACTGGGATTTGTTATTATTGGACTTAGGAACTAGGAATCTCTGCTGACACTGATATATGGAGAAAACTCTGGCAGACATCCTACAAATTTATTAAGCAGGATAAACTTCGTTTAGTCCAATTTAATATTATGAATAACCTTTATTTTATGCAGATAAAGCTCTTTAAAATTGGTAAATTACTTTCACCGGATTGTGGATGATGCAAGAGTGACATAGGTTCCCTTTACCACATGTTATGGACCTGCCCTAAGGTACAGATCTTTTGGCAATCCATCAGTAGAATGTTGGATCCTCTCTTGGGATTAGATACTGTGTTTACCCCTGAATCCTGCTTATTAAATTTTTTTCCCTCCTGGAACTCCAAGAGTTAGAAAGGCTAATTTGGCACTTATTGCTGCAACTGCCAAGTTGGTTATCATGAGACACTGGGCAGATGATACTCTTCCCCGGGTTATATATTGGTATAGGGAGGTTCTACTGGCTTTGCAGTTGGAAAGGCATATTGCATTCATGCAGAATAGGTTGCAAGCTTTTCAGACAACTTGGGGATCTCTAGAGACTCTTCTTGCCTTATGAAAACCTTAATAGTCCTTCATATCTTACAATGTGATAGATTGTCTTGGTTCAAACTTAGCTGGGTAGTGTTTGGTATAAGGGATGAGGGAGAGAGGAGGGTTGGGGCGGTGTTATTGTGATGCTGTGTATTTGGTGTTTGTTTATTTTAATTTTTGAATGTTTTAATACAGTCTTCCTGGTTTGTATAACATTATGTAACTGTTTTTGTGGATTGTTGAAAATTAATAAAGCATATTTAATTAAAAAAAAGAATGTCAGGAACAGGTTTGCTGCCTCCACATGGTACGGGGTATATAAAGGCTACCAAATGTGGCCCTAACCTCCCCCCAGGAACAACTATTATTTTCCCTCCCACACACAGGTAACATTTCTCCATACAATAGTATGTAATAACCATGACCAATAATTAGAACATGAAATAACCTCAGATTTATTAAAGGGGAGGGGAAAAGGGGCATAAAATAGCACAAGAACAAATAATTTGGTTGTCAACAGTTGTCCCCCGAACAGTCCTCAAACCACCCCCACATGTGCACCTGGCTTTCCCCCATAGCTGTAAAAGTTGTTACTGTCCATTGTGGTGGGTACTGTACCTCACCAGGTCTCTGGTGGCCAACCAGATGTTGCTGGGTGGTTTCACTGTGGACATGGTGTACAGTGGGAACAACAACAGTTTTCTAAAGATGTGAACTGGTAGAATTTCAAATGGAATTCCAAAACTCTGAAACAAGGAATTTTGCAATCTTCTGCTTGGGCTTATCCTGTAGATTACCAAGTCTTGCCCAGGATTTCACCCCCTTTATGTATCTAGATAGCTAGCTAAATTGCAGAAGAAACTCCCTGGGGTCACAACCCAGAAGTGCTAACAATTTGTTGACAGTCTTTAGGGTGGTAAGGAATGACACAGACTAGCAGTACCTCTCTGAAATCAGCAGACAGTCTCTCAGGGAACAACAACTGCAGGCTAGAGATTCTAAGTAGATGTTGGCTTCTTCAACCCATGATGGACTTTTCACCATCTTTGTCTTCAAGACCTTTCATTGTCTCCACCCTTCTGGCCTTTCATCATATTCCTAGGGGACCTCCCAGACTTGTGGTTATTCAGGACATCCAGGGAACACAACTTCCATTGGAATTTACACAGTTAGGCTTTCAACACTCTCAGCACCCAACTCAAATAAACTTTCTTCCTGGCAAGGCAACAGTTCAAATCAGAATACAGGTTTTAAGATGGGGTTGAAGCCAGGAAAGTTATTACAGGCCTTGGGATAAATGAAATTATCTCTACCCTCACTCAAATCACCTACAAAACTAGTTCTGAATCACTCATAGACTGGATCGTTATCATAAACCCTGCCAGTGCAACCAAATTCAGGACCCTCCCAGACTTCCTAAGTGACCGCTGCACTGTCTACTGTAAATGGTCAGCTAAAGGCCTCAAGTCTGAGTCTAAATTCATATTCACTAGGCAGCATCAAAAACTAGACATTGTCACTTTCTCATGTGCAATCCTCACTGCTGACTGGTACTTCACCCAGCACATACCAAATATCGATACTGCTCTTGACACCTTCAACAAAACCTTTCTAAACATTTGTGACTCATATACCCCCCCAAAAAAAATCCATGTCAGAGGACACCACAATGAGTGGATCACACCAGAACTTCTGAAACTAATGAGGCTGAGAGATAGGGCTTGGACAAAATACAGAAAATCTAACACTCCCAGTCTTCTACAGCACTACAAATCCCTTCAAAACAAGTGCAAATCCATGGCTCGATCAGCAAAAATCAACTTCTTCAAAAACAAGCAGTTCCTCTTGGTTTACCTATGCCTAAGCGACAACATAGTTATCAACGTGCAACATAGAGACATCCCTGATGTCAACAGGTGAAATACCAGTCAGACATCAATTTGATTTCTATTGGGGGGCTGTGCCACCCATGCCCCCCCTCTGAAGGATTGCTAACTCCAGTTGGAGTTAATGTGAAGAGGGAGCAAAAGTCAGCGAAATGGCAAAATTTCACTGGTGGGTCCCAACAGTGACATTTTCGAATCTTGTCGAAAATGTCGCTGTGGGGGATTTTGTAGATGGGGTCTCACCCTTCTGTCAGCATACCATTCCTCGAGAAGGGTAGCCCCAAACTCCTCTGGGGAACCCTCAATAAACTAATTGGCCATGACAAAACCAATGAACCTATTGCCCTCACAGTTGTGGGTAGTTTCATCAATGACCTGCTGACGACTGCGAATGATTTCAACATTTTTTTCAGAAATCTAGACAACTATAAACCTTGCTCCACACCCCAAATCCCCTTAATCCCCTCTAGCACTCCCCCACACCAGGCAGTATCCCCCCCCCACTCCTCAGTTCTATTTTTGATCCCTCACACCATCGGACACAGTCAGATACCTCAGTAAAAATAACCGCAGACCGAGTCTGTGCCCCAATGACATGGACTACAGCATACTTAAACTGGCTAGTCATCTTATCATTGCCCCCCCACCAACATTTTCAACTACTCCCTGGCCACAGGCTCCTTCCCCAGCAACATGCAGGGTGCTATCATTAGACCCCTTCATAGATCCACCCCCAAAAATGACATCCAAAACTACAGACCCATTTCTCTCCTCGCACCACTTTCCACAAACTACCAAGAAAATTGTCCTTAACCATACAACTGACTTTCTCAACAAGTACAACATCCTTTCCAGCTCCCAGTATGGCTTCAGAGCCCACCACAACACTGAATCTGCTTTGGTTAACTTTACCCACAACATCTATCAGGCAATCAACAAGGGTATCTACACTGGTACCATCTTTATAGACCTCCTAAAAATGTTTGATCCTGTTGATCATGACATCTTCCTCAACATCCTTGCTCAACTACATTTTTCAACTGGTGGCTTCAACTGAGTTCACAACTACCTCAGTCACAGGACCCACAAGTCCTTGATTGAGGGTTACCTCTTAGACATCTGTCCTATTAAATATGGGGTCTCACAAGGCTCCATTCTTGTCCCGCCTGCTTTCTCTATTTTTGTGAATACCCTTCCTTACATCTATACCTCTACCAGGCTCATACTGTGCACAGAAAACATAGCCCTATACTGTAGTGTAAAAAATCCTTCTATCCTCAACCACCAGCTACAATTTGATTTCAGTAGACTCCACTCCTGGTTCTCCACATATGGCCTTGTCCTTAATGACAAAAAAAAACACATGGTCTTTTCAGACATCAGGGAAAACATCAGTTTCAATTTCACCATAACTGAAAACAATGGCAAACATATTGACAGAGTCCCAAATTTAAATACCTTGGGATCCTCCTAGACTGACACCTGACCTTTGAAAGCCACATAAATCTCCTGATCAACAAATTGTACTAAAGATTCAGGATGCTTTACCTCATCAAGCAATACCTCACCCCTGACTCTAGGGCCTGAATTGCCTGCAGTTTCCTGCTCCTCTCCTTGAATATGGCTCCCTAGTTTGCTCCCCAACCTCCAAAAATCTTGCCAAACTGAGGTCCACCTAACACATCATCCTCTGGTTTGTCACTGATCTCCTCAGGACAATCCACCACTGCACTCTTTACGGTGCTGCCAGTTTTCTCCCCATTGAGGATAGGTTCTACATTAAAATCTGCATTTTTCCCTTTGAATCCCTTATGGGTCTTCTCTCTGAGAGTGCCTCTTCCCTCTTGCCCAGGCCCACCCCGCCAGGCTTTCCCCTAATAACTACTTTGTGTCCCCATTATTTTGCACCTCCCTCATCCAGTGCTGTCTTGTCTACAGGAGTACTAAGCTGTTCAATTTGCTGCCACATTCCCTCACCCACTGCCCCTCCATTGCTGTCTTCAAAAGCACTTTAACAAGCATCTTCCAAAAAAACTTCTCTTGCACTTGCCCCAATCTGACTCCTCCCTGTCTCTCCCACCTACCCTACTATCCCCCTGCACATTTCTCAGTAATGTTTCCCTCTGCAAATCTCTGTTTATTAAACTGACTCTAATCCCTGTAAATTGCTATGTTACCACTGCAGCTGCCTTGTACAGTTCTCTTGCCATAAATCAACATACACATGCATTCAGTATACCCTGCCTATTTGGTTTCTTGTATTTTGTATGTTTGTATATCTGCTCATTGTAAAAAAACTATATTTTTGCTTGTCCATTTTATTCTATAGATACGGTATGTTATTTCACTATTCTCCTTTAATGTTTACATTGTACTCCTTTTTACTCTGTTGTTTACACTGGACACTTGTGAAAACGGACAATTTCTGCTCACATGCATTTCCATTATAAAATAACAAAGAAATGAAATGAAATGAAGATGGGAGAAAAGCAGTTCAAACATCGGCTTAAAGAAATCCCACTAGGTAAAACAGTTTAGCAGTCCAATACTTCCTTCCTTGGTATAAAGGCTATCAGGTACTCTGCCTACAGTCTGTTGGGCTCAGGGGCCTATTTGCACCCAGGTTAGCCTTCTGGCTGGTGCAGCCCCCACTGACAGTCTCATCTCCTGAAGATTTTCCCCAACTCCTTCAAAAACCCAGGCACTGCCTGTTTTATAGCAACCCCCAGCTCCCCACCCTACTGGCCAGTCTTCTACCGGGCTACTGAAGGTGCCCTTTGATTCCAACCCAGCAGCCCCTGCAGCAGGGACACTTACAGGGGCCACCATATTTGTTTACATTTTTCAGCTTGGCTTTGTCAACCTCCCATGTCATTTATAAGTCCATTCATGGACAGATAAACACTTGTCCTGGCACCACTTACTCTGATGGGCCCAGGGAAGACCCAATTTTGCCTTCAGGGATCCCAGTTTAGCTGTTGGTGCTCCAAAAATAAGAGGCACCTGTTTCACACCTTTAGAAGCTGCGGGTACACATGCACACCTTACCCATACACTTCCCAGTCCCACTGCCTGTTTTAGGACAGGGAAATCCACAACAATATGCCCATAGGCATTTTACACTTATGTCTCAGCTCCAATGCTTGCCCAGGAGCAGCAAAATGTTTTTTTAAGTTTACGGCAGCACAGCCAACTGTTCATTGGAGCTGCTGCTCCTTTAAGATGAGTTGCACATATGCAGGCTTCTGCATGAATGGCCATTTTGGTAACAGCACCAGACTCACTTTGAAACCCATACTAGGGGCAGAAATGTCTCCTTGGTGCCCAGGCATAATCAACTACAGGACCTCGGCCTCCGCTCTCTGATGGAGCTAAAGAAAGGGAAATTCAGTGGCAGCTGCTGCAGTGGCAGGGATGTTAGTCCTGGCCCAGATTCCGCCATGACTCACAGAGGGATTTAGCCACAGCTGAGCCCCCTGACCAGATGCACTCTCTGCATATGTGTACCACACCAGCAGCTGCCACCCAACTCATCTGCCAAGCTACAAAGACTCCATAGCTTCAAGCCCCTCTAAATGGGTGCACTCCTTCTGCAGCATGGCCACCTCAGCATCCACCACCCAACTCACCCTCCAAGCCGCATAGACTCCACGGCTTCAAGCCCTAAACCCCCCCCAACTGGGTACGCTCCCCCTGTGGTGCAGCCACCTCTGCAGCCACTAGCCGACTCACCCTCCGAGCCACAAAGACTTCACGGCTTCAAACCCCCGACTAGGTGTTCTCCACTGTGGTGTGGACAGCTCAGCAGCTGCTTTCCAACTCGCCCTCCAAGCCACAAAGACACCATAACTTTGACCCCCATGTGTGCATTCTCCTGTGGCTGGCCACCTCAACAGCCACCACCTGACTTGCTTCTAGCTGCAAGACTCCACAGTTTTGAGCCCTCCTGACGAGGTGTGCTCCCTGTGTGCAGCCACCTCAGCAGCTGCTGCCCGACTCACCCTCCAACTGCAAAGACTCCACAGGTATGGACCAAGCACAGGATTTCTTTCTCCTGTGCAAATCTTTTGGCGCTCAACTCATGCAACCCATGATTGACCAAATTAACTTGAGAGCTCCCTCCAATTGGCTCCTGATTGGAATTTGAAGGACCAGAGACTTCTCCTCCCATTATGTACAGTTTCAGCTGCTGCCTAGCTTTCTGCCGTCACTGTTTTGACCTTAAATTGACTGCCAAATTTATTGCTGCTTCTTCTTGTTAAATCAAATAATTATTTTAGCTACTGCCTGTGTATTCTGCTAGTACTTCTGAATTTCTACTGCTTTAACCTTGCAGGCTGAAAATACAACAAATGTATTTCTTGACTGCCAAATTGCTTTTTACTAGGCTGAATAATTAATTTGATTTAAGCCGCTAACCTGCTGCAGGCTGCTAAATTAATTTTAGACTACAAACTTACACTATCCTACTCAGCAGGCTGCTAACCTAATCCTGGGATCTGACTGTTGTTTTTCTACCGCTACAGTACCTCTGATTGCTAATTTTTTTTTCTGTTAACTCCAGTTTCTGTACTTGCTTCCGATCCCTGTCTTTGGTGCCCAGCCCCCCCCACTCCATAGCTCTTTTAATTTCCCTCTGCTGCCATCCTGTTCCCTGCCCCCAACTAAGTTAATCCCCCCTCCAGACATCTCTGCTCCCCTGCTGACTTTCCAGTTCCTGCCTACTCCAGCCCCCGCCCCCAAACTGCTGCTTCTTATCTAACCTGATTTCTCTCCTTCTGTCTTCACAACTTCGAGCCCCCGCCCCCGACCGGGTGTGCTCCCCTTGTGGTGCAGCCACCTCAGCAGCCACTGCCCGACTCACCCTCCAAGCTGTAATGACTCCACAGGTACAGATCGAGCACAGGATTTCTTTCTCCTGTTCAAATTTTTGGGTGCTCAATGCCTGCAACCTGTGATTGACTAAATTAACTTGGGAGCTCCCTCCGATTGGCTCCTGATCACAGCTGGAAGGACCACAGCCATTTCCTCCCATTTTGGACAGTTTCAGCTGCTGGCTAGCCCTCTGCCTTTGCTGTTTTTGGACCACCCACCCTCCCCCATCCCTGACACTCTTTAGATCCACTTGCAGCATTTCCAAACCCCTCCCTGAAAGTGCAGTTTGCACAATCACCACACTTCATAATAGAAAAAAGATTTCTTTCTCCACTTTGATCCACTCACTCTCTCTCGCTCTCTCCCTGATGCACCTAGTACCTTAGCACCTACTGTAGTACTCTAGCCACCTGCAAACTAACTTATATATTTTCTTTATTTTATTGCAAACTAAACAATACTTTTTCCTTTTCTTTATTTTCTCCCAGCAGCTCAACCCTACTGCTGCTTCCTCCTATTTACTCCAACACTGCATCCTGTCACTGCTGAATCCATCATCTGTTCTCTAAATCCAGTGGTGCTCTTCACTCATGACCATTTTGCCCCCCCTCCTTATTCCACTTCTTTTCCTCATTCTTACAAACCTCCCCACCCCACACTCGACCCCTGTCTCCTGCCCATCCTCCCACAGCAGAATCTGTCCAATCTCACCTTATCTTTTCACCCTCTCCTTGCCTCCACATTAGCTCCTTCTTTTCTCCCATCTCTCCTCAGCCTGCCTCGCGCCCTCCCATACCCACTCCCCCACTCCTTGCATCCTACTCATCTTCCGCTCCTTTCTCTCTTTCTCCCTTCATCCACCCATTCCTGCTCCTCTCCCACCTCCTAAACCTCAAGGCTCACCTCTACTGCCTAAACCTCTCTGTGCCCCCTCTTCACACAGTTCACATGGTTTGAAACACTCCCTACTTCTTCCCCTCTCCCTCCTTCTCCTGCTCCTCGCTGGTGACACCCAACCCAACCCTGGCCCCCTCACACCCCATACCACCACCACCTTGACCTCTACCCTTCCGGGGTTGTCCCCATCTCTGGCCTCATCTTCACTCCCCAAAGGTCTCTGCATGTTCCTTCTCAATGCCAGAAGCCTCCTCCCCAAACCTGATGCTCTTAATGTATGGTTCACCCAATATCACCCTGACATACTATGCATCTCCGAAACATGGTTTTCTGCCAAACTCCCAGACTCCTCTCTAGCTATTCTTGACTTTAACATCTTCTGGCAAGACAGAGGCAAATGTTGTGGTGAAGCTGCTTTGTACATTAGGAACTCCATCTTCTGTTCTGTTATATTCAAAGAATCCTGCCCCTCCTCCCACGAACTCATTCTTGCCCATCTATCCCTTCCCTCCTCATCCCCACCTCCATATTGGCGCCTTATATACCCCACCTAGAGCCTCGTCAGACTCCATCATTAAGATCATCTCCTCAATCTCTCCTAACCTCAAAGGGAACTTTGCTCCTAGGAGACTTCTAATCTCGACTGGTTCTCCCAACTGCCAAGCCTACCACCCTAACTAATGAAGTCCTAAACTTCACCCAAGTTATCCAAGAGCCCATCCGGCTAAACCCCTGATCCCAAAACCACACCCTACATGACTGGATATTATCCTCCCTTCCCCACTGCATGTCCACATTGGGGAACCTTTCCAACACCCTAACTGATGACTGTATTACCTTTTGTGTTAGCAAAATCCACACTCCCCACTCCCCACTCCCCTCCCAAATTCATATGAACCCGCTCCTCCACTCCCTCAACACAAATGCTGTACAGCAGGACCTCCTACATACTGACTGGCAACCTGTCTTCAGTGCCTTGGATGTTGACTGCGCCCTATCCTGCTTCCTGAAATCTTTAATCATATCTGGGATAGTCACGCACTCCTTAAAAAAGTCAGGGTGAAACACTACCACCACCCCTTGAGCACCTCAAATCTGATTGCCATGTGCTGAGCAGGGACAAGGCCTGGAGACTCTACAAAGCTTCCTGCAACCAAAATGACCTCCTCACATACAAACAACTCAGAAATAGGTGTACCAAGGAGATTTGCCTATCTAAGGCTTCCTATTTCAAGTCTTAAATAGAGCATAGCCCAAACTCCCCAGCATCTTTCTGGAAGGTGATCCACTCTCTCCTGGATACACCATCTCATCAAATGTGTCCAGTCCATAAAATCAACGGCTCTCCAATATCAGAACCAGTCACTGTAGCCGATTCATTCAATAAGTTCTTTATCTCCAGTGCCCTGCACGATCTCCCTCCCCCCTCCACCTGACTCTTCCCCTGCACTCCTCCACCAGACTCATCTCCAGACAATCCTGCTTTACCCACCTCCCCCGGCTTTCTCATCCCTCCTTTCACTCCTCTTGAAGTTTACTCCACGCTCAAGTCCCTTAACCCCACTAAAACAAGCCCTGACAGTCTTCACCCTAGACTGCTACACATATCCGCAACCACAATTACCATTCCTCTAACACACATACTAAACCTCTCCCTCACCTCAGCTACAATTCCCAAAGCCTGGAAGCTGGCAAAGTCCTTCCACTGCACAAGGTTGGCGATCCCTCTTCCCTAGGAAATTATAGGCCTATCTCACTCCACCCCTCCCTTGCCAAGGTTCAGGAGTCTTTCATTCTCACAAAGCTCTCTGATGTTCTCTCCTCAAATAACTACCTCTTGTCTGTACAATTAGGCTTCCGTAAACAACACTCCACCATCACCTCCCTGCTGCATGTCACTGACTCCATCCTCTACGCGATGGATCAAAGCCAAATCACTGCTGCAGTCTTTATTGACTTCACTAAAACATTTGATTCTGTATCCCACCCACTCCTTCTTCAAAGACTAACCTCATTCGGCTTTACAAAACCTATAATTGACTGGTTCCACTCCTACCTCAACAATAGACCACAGTCAGTTCAAATAGGCAATGTACTCTCTTCTCCCCTCCCTATCCTATCCAGGGTCCCTCAAGGCTGTATCCCTGGCCCCATCCTCTTCTTCTTGTTTTTTATGAATGATCTTCCCTCAGTCTGTCACTCCTGTATTGTACACATGTACATCGATGACACTGTTAACTATTCCTCCGGTCCATCCTACGACAGTGTTATCCCTCACCTCCAGAATGATTTCAGCAACGTACAGTCTTGGTTCAAGTCAAATCAATTAAAGAGGGCAGGAAACGATTTCTAATTGGTAGCTCTTTGTAATGTTCCCATTTACGGATGTGATAGCCATAAGCCTAAATGATCCATATTTAACTGTACCTAAATAAAAAGTGATGTGAAAAACTGTATTTTGCATTGTTTTGTTTTCATGGGCAGCATTCTGTTACAGTTCTCTTCATAGAACATGTGATCTGCAATTTTAACTATGTCATGGTTTGAGCACAGAACTCTAAACATGGTTCTGATAGTACAATAGTCATGTTTAGCATTCTGTACTCAAACCATGACATAGTAAAAACTCCAAATTACTGGTTCCATGAAAGGAACTGTGCCCAGTGTTGTCCATAAAAAGGAAACAACTGAAAACACAATTTTTCACATCAGTGTTTATTCAGGTACAGTTAAATATGGCTCATTTGGAGGCAAGTTTTTGATTTCTGTTAGTAGAATAATTATTAACAGCTGCTAATTAGCACAGATTTCCTGTCCCCTTTAAAGCTAAACTCTAATAAGACAGTAACCATGTTCTATGATACTCTTCCCTCCCCACCCCCCAATAGTCACCAAGATGGCTCACCGCTAGAGCGGTTCTCTGCTTTCAAATACCTGGGTGTCTGTCTGGACCACCACCTTGATTACTCAACACACATTGATACCATCTGTACTAAACTCTGGCCCAAACTTGCAGTTCTTTACCACCACAAAGCCTACCTTCCTCTCCCCACTTGACTTGAACTAGTTTTTAAAACAATCTTGCCAGTGCTGGATTATGCTGACATAGTCTACGGCAGTGCCCCAACCTCATCCCTCTCCAAATTATACACTCTTATCAACTCCTTCTGCCATTTCACCACTGCCTCCCCTTCCCTTACCCATCGTCTCCTCTATGTTCCGCGCTCCCTTACCCCACTATTGCACAGGAGAACCATTCACTGTGCCTCCCTAATTCCTAAATACTGGTCCTGTCTCACCGTAGCAAATCCCACATCCTTCTTCCTTCATCACAGAAACCCACGTACCTTCTCCATTCTTCACCCACACTCCTCAGCAGACCAGTCCACCTTTTCATAGCATCTCCCTCTCCTCTGGATTAGTCTACCCTCTGACCTTCATCTTACTTCCTGCTTCTTGCACCTTAAAAGGATTATTCAGACTCTCCCCATCTCCCCAGTGCCGCCATTGCTCTTAACCCCCCATGTCCTCTCTAATATCAACTCTCTGTCTCCACTGGCCTATGCAAGCTGAGCTGGTTCTCACCCAATTTCTCTAATCTCAGCTCCTACTTGCCCCAGTTCCCTCATAACAAAATCAGGAAGGATCCCTAAGTGTCTGAGGCAATACTGTTAGGCACTATTAGGCAATTACTGCTGCCTTGTAACAAATGTAACAAATGTACGTTCTTTATTGTGCATTGTTGCCTAGTCGATATATTTACCTTTGAATATGAACATAGCTGTAAACTCTATGTAATTTACTTTTTACTGTAACAAATGTCTCTACCACAATTGTTACTTTGCGCCCGGGTTGCACCTGGAAACGAGTTTCAGCTCAGTGTGCCTTTCCCGATCACCAGAATTTAAATAAATAAATAAATGACTCCTGGAAAAGCCCTCCAGTCCCAAAAAAGCTGTATAAGGGCCAGAGGCAGAAGTTAGAAAGCAGGAACAGCAACGGGCCATAGCACACAAAGGGTATGCCCCAGATGGGAGTGGGGGCTTACATATAGCAAGAGATGTTCTCAGTTGGTGCCCCACTAGTTTATAATTGGTTTCATTGTTCTTTTATCAGCTTTGGTATTGCTAAACATCAACATTGTAGTTTTGCCAATATTTCTTTTCAGCTACAACAAATCTAGTTTAGCAGACTGAATTTCCGAAGATCATTGCAGTCCATTAGAAGTAATGGAGACTAAGACAGTGTTGTAGCATTAAATCAGCAGAGGGACTTCAATATCACCAACTGTTGAGGGGGGGGTCATAATTTTTATAAAGCTCCCTGTCTGCAATACTATTTTTGGCCCCTATGCACTAAAGGGTGGGTAATACGTGCCTGTGGAGCGTACCCCACCCGCGAAGCTCCGCATCCGAGGGTAATCTGCAAGTGGCCACATTCATGAAGAGTGGCCACCGCACAACTCCCGTACATGGCCCCACCCCCAGAATGCTGGCTCACAGGGGGCAGTCAAGTGTGGCACCACGGATCTGGTTGGGTGGCCAATCAGCAGCTCGACCCAGACCCCTTAGTGGATCACCTGCACCATATGTGCCGGGTGAGGAGCCGGTGCATAGAGTGCCACAGTTGGTGTGGGGGGGTCGGGTGCCTTGACATCACCCACAGGCCCCCCAGTGTGCCTCATATGCTGGGGCTCCCTCGGTGGGGGTGCAATGAACTCCATCTCACAGCCACAGCCCATGGCTGTCGCTCTTGGTGGGCCGAGTAACAGGCTCCCTGCCATTACGGCTGCCCTGACCTGGCAGTGGTGCCGATACCTGTGGCTGGCACTCTGCACATCCGTGCATCCCACGGAGTTCTGGAACACTCCCTGAGCCTCTCCCGGTCCACCTCCTGTGTATAGAGCTGCATGCCACCAGAGCTCCGGTGTGGGAGGGGTGGCTGTCTGGTTGTGAATGTCACACAGGGGGTGTAGTGGGTCTGGGTGGGTGCGTAGTGCGCTACGCACCAGGGTTACACAGCATGTACCTACTCTGCACTTTTGTGCATAGGGCCCCATATTTGTTAAATGAAAAAGGAAAGTCAAAGAGGGGATGCACACAGGGAAGTTGTTTCGGTGCTCAAAGCAAACATACTTTACTGAGCTGAAAGATAAGCAAAACACCTGGAGCTACTCAAAGAAATGTGATCTACAATGTAGAGTGCTGAAAAATCATGTATGTTTTATTGTGCCCAAAATACGGTCATATAAACAAGCAGGCACATCACAGTGTGCGTGAAGGCAGTGGACAGAGACATATAATGATGTCACAGGATCTGACATTTCACCTAACCACTGTTGTTATAAACACAGGCAGGTACCAAACTTAAAGTTGACTGACAGTGCTAATTTCTGTTTTATGAGGATTACACTGATATCCAATGTGCCCCATGAACCCATATTGGACATTAAGGTAATCCTAGTAAGACCAAAATTACATAGTTACATAAATACATAGATACATTGAATGTGACAGCAGATAAGTGCCACTGGGCCAACCCAGTCTGCCCATTATTATTTTTTTTATTTTATTATTGTTTATTATTAATTCTGCAGACCCTGCTAAATCAGTGCTGCAATCTCTGGCTCTCTTTACCCTACTCCTACAGTTTCCTTGTGCCTATCCCATGCATATTTGAACCCACTCACTGTTTTCACTACAACTATTTCCTCTTTAAGGTTATTCCAGGTATCCGCCATCCTTTCTGTGAAATAGTACTTCCTCACATCCCTCCTGAATTTACCCCCTCCAATTTCCTATCATGCCCCCTTGTTATAGAACAACTTTTTTCTGACACAAACTCTCCTCTTGTACCTTATTAACCCCATAAGGTATTTAAATGTGTATATCATATCCCCCCCCTCTGCCTCCTTTCCTCTAGAGCGTACATATTTGTCTCCTTTAGTCTTTCCTTGTAGGGTATCTGTTGCAGACCCTGTACCATTTTGGTAGCCCTCCTCTTGAGCACCTCCACTCTGTCTATATCTTTTTGAGGTGTAATCTCCAAAACTGTACACAGCACTCAAGGTGAGGTCTTATCAGCAATTTATATAGGGATAGAATAACCTCTCTCTTCCTGCTGGAGATACCCCCACCTATGCACCCCAGCATCCTACTCACTTTTCTGACTACCTTATCACACTACCTAGCTACCTTTAAGTCATCTAATATGATTACCCTTTGGTCTTTTTCCTGTTTGGTCTCTGTCAGTTTTATTCTATCCATCTTATACGACGCTCCATGGTTCCTATGGCACTAGATGCATTATTTTACACTTTTTTTCATTAAAACACAGCTGCCATATCCTTAATCACTCTTCCAGTCTCTTTAGATCCCTACACATGTTATCCACCCCCAGGTGTGTCCACTCTGTTGGAGATCTTAGTGTCATCCACAGATAGGCAGACTTTCCCTTTCAGTTCTTCTGCTATGTCACGTATAAAGATACTGAAGAGAACTTGTTCTGACTCAGATCCCTGAGCCACCCCACTGGTCATCTTCCCTTCCTTGTAGTACACTCCATTCAATACCACACTCTGTGTCCTCCTGCTAACCAGTTCCTTATCCAGGTTACTATTTTAGTATCTATCCCTAAGTTACACAACTTGCTCAGTAATCTCCTGTGTGGAATGGTTTCAAAAGCTTTGTTGAAATCCAGGTAAGCCACAACCACTGCTTTTCCCTGATCCAGCTCCTTGGTCACCCATTCAAAAAAGTCTATCAGATTTGTTTGGCATGACCTTCTCTCCGCGAAAATTAGCACTGACAAATTTAAGATCGGTACCTGGTTCTGTTTATACTTCTAGGATGTTTTTCTATTCTAACACTTTGCACTATATATTGTTATTCACATTTCACAATATGTATTCCTTTAAAGGGGAAGTAAACATTGCATGGATCACTCAAATTGTGAAAGCCCAAGACAAGAACATTCAAAGAGGTACTAGGCTTAGCTGCAGTTGTCAGGAGTCCTGAGATATAAATATAAAATTATCTGTAAATCAAAACAAAGTAGCAGCCATTTCATATAAGCTTAAAAGAGGAAGTGATGTCACTTAGGGGATGCTTTATGTTGTTAATTACAACTTGCCCCTCAGTGACATCACTTTCTGTCTCAAGATCCCATGAAATGGCTGTTGCCTTATTTAGATTTACAGAGTATTTAGATATTCATATATCAGGACTCTTGACACTCACAAGGAAGTTCCATACCTCATTTGAAATATCTTTTTATGGGCTTTCACAATTTGAGAGACTCCTGCAATGTTTACTTCACCTTTATTGCCACAGTATTAATATGGCAGACCAAGCTATGTTCACTGTCTCTGAGGAAGCCCAGCAATGACTGGGTGAAACGTCAAATGCTATGATGTCATTGTATGTCTCTGTCTGTTGCTTTCACACATAGTACAATGTGCCTGCTTGTTCATATGACCATGTGTTGAGTGCAATAAGTGTAAGTGATTTTTTTCAGTTCTTTATATTGTAGTGCACCTTTCTTTGAGTAGCTCCAGGTGCTTTGCTTTTCTCTCAACTCAGCTGAGGAAAAAGGGCGCCCACAGGCAGCCTTGCTTGACAGCAATTGCAGTACATATAGATTTCTATAATAAGATCTTCCTCTGGAGGATAGAGCTGTTTCACCTTACTGTAACAACAGAGGCTGGCCAGATATAAAAGACACCCCGATCAAACACTTTGTCTGTTGCAGATCTTACCCCCGCCAGCACAGAATGATCTTGTCTAACCACGAGTGTGCCTGTATCAAAAGAATACCCTTTGATTTTATCCCTAGGAATTTCTTTGGCATTCAGTGATAATTCAGTCACTGTAAAAAGTTTGCATCGTTTGGCACATTTCATATGGTCATGTTGATGAACCTATTATTCACCTCTTTTCTCAATTCATCAACATCTGCAGCATTATGGCACATACTTATCATCTGATCTTGTAGTGCTTTCATCTACCATCAGTGTCACAGGAATTGTTTTGGCCTGATCAAAAATGGGTCTACTGTAAAATGGAGCCAAAGCATTGCTAAGTATTATTGACACCTTTGTGCATTTGCAAGTCAACTGTTTGGTTATGTTGCTGTCTGGAAACATGGCCTTGACAAGGGGAATAAAATGATCAGCAATTTTAAATGGATAGACTGTGTTCTGCAATAAACTGACAGAAAAAAATGTCTGCCTTGTTCACTTCTTCTTCAAAGTGGACTTGGTTAACACTTTAGAGATTGGTGAGCCATTGCTGTGTGCTTTGTGTTTTTCCCTGGTTCAAGCTGCTGATGTGCTTCATGATTCTTTGTGTCTCCTACTGCATCATCTTTTTCCCATGAGCAACTGAGATGTCAGATCTGCAATGGTACCAGAATGCATAACTTGATCCCTTGCAACTCTTTCATATGCCTGGAAAATCTGTGCTACATTCCTGTTTATATTATGTATAACACTTCTCACAGGGTTTTGTTAGTGGAATTGGAAATGATACAAGGAGTTTGTTTTCTATTGCTTGACATTTTAAAATAATCTGTTCAAAATACAAATTTATACATTTCAAAAATTAAATATTAAAAAAGCAGCCGCTCCACAAGAGTCTGTTACTACAGAAAGCTTCAGTAACCAGCAAACCTCCTTAGATCATAACATTCCCATCTCAACCAGTAACAAAGCAGACAGTACAATGGAGCAATCAAGCAAACGTAATGTATGAATGGATTTGGGGGTAACATCACACTTTTCCTAGGCTTTCTTAGTGGCACTGGAAAGAGTAGCAGGTGTTTGTTTTCTCCTGCTTGCCATTTGTAAATGATCAGTTTAAAATTAAAATGTACATTCATGTAATTCAGAAATTAAAAATCAAAAACAACAGCTCATGTTGGGTCTGCTAATATGAAAGCTCCAGTAACCAGTAACCCTTCTAAGCTCATGTCACAATCCCTACCCATTCAGAAATTCAAGTACTCCTGGGTCTTCTCTTCCTGTGTGGATGTTTTGGATGTGAGGAATCTGTCTTCGGGTAATTGAGTCAATATGTACAGTATAGAAAGAGTTTATTACTCCTAGGAATCATTCAGTATTTATCCCAACAGTATATAGCCACATATAGAAAGCTATAATATTTTCTTTCAGTTTTAAAGGAAGCCCTTATTGTCAGGGGTTTCTTGACCCAAATGGCAGGGAGGGTGCTAGGTATAGGCTGGGTAGGTGGGGGGAGAGCGTAAGATTGGGGGAAGGGGGAAGGTAAGGAAGAGAATGAGGGTGCATGAAAGGAAGGGCAGGAAGGTAAGCAGGGGTGGCAAGGCAAGGCAAGTTTATTTCTATGGTGCCCAATTCCTGAGGCTCGGGGTGCCTTACATAACAGCAGGTAGAGAAAAACAAGTAAAAACACATACAATATACAAGCAGTATACATAAATACTAAAATAATAAATATAATCCTGTAAAAGCAGATGAATCTAAAGTTAAATTAGCTCTTGTCCAATACAGTTGAAGCTGCTTAAATGGGACAGCTTCATAGATGGGCATTCATCCCCGTTAAGTGGGCGTCTCCTATAAAGGAAGATAGATGTGATAGGTGTGAGAGACGCAATGTACACACATTACAATACATTAACGATAAGACAAATAGAAGAAGCAGCACATAGCGAAATACAGCTCTTTTTTGATTCTGTGCTGATTGTCTCTTTCAGTGGTACAGTAAAACTTTATTGAAAAGATAAATTAAAACATTCTAAAAATCAGTACAGTAAAATGCTGTTGCACACTTATCTGTTCTGTGGTCTCTGGTTTCTCACAGTTCACTGGAAGAAGTCTGTGATTTTCTTTTGTTTCAATTCAGTAGCCATCGCCTGTATAACGACTAGAGATGCAGCGAATTTAAATTCCCCCGGGGAAGTGAATGCGAAGTGGGCACTTCGGGTTGTGCTCACTCCGCCTTATCATTACCACTTCTGGTCAAGGTGGAATGGCAATGCGAAGTAAGGTAAAGTCATTGTTTTTAATGGACTTCGTGTTCCTCATTATGATTCTAAGTGATCCACTTGGTGTTTCAGATTTGGCAGCACCCCCACACATCACATGGCTTAAAGTACTGTAAGTCACATGCTCTTTAACTAGGCAGGAAGGAAGTGAGTCATACAAGCAGACACTTTTACTTTCTTCTGTGCAGACTGAGAGGGAGATGAGTGTGTTTTGTGACTGCTGATACTTTGAGATCAGAACAAGGAGATTTAAACTTTGATTTAGACCCAACAGCTTTTTTAAAGCTACATTTTTTTGTCTTTTCTGTCTGTACTCTTTTTTACTTAATTTCTTCTTTCTGTAAATTTTATTTTTCTTACATAGAGGGACATCAGTTGCAAATTATGTCCATGCTGGAACTGCTGCTGGATCACCATGGGATCACACATTAGTTTTTTTTTCTTACAACATGTGCCCCTCCACACCTTCCTTGCTGTGTTATAAAATGTATTCCTCCACCATCTCCGACCCTTGTATGTAATTATGCCCTTTTTTTGTTGTCTTCTGTATGTATTCTGAGCAGTGGAAGTGTACTGTGCTAAACTGCATGGGAGCGGTTTTCTTTCAAGTCTGTGTACGTACTGCAGACACTGTCCAACTCCCTGACTTAAAAACACTTATTAATGGGTACAATGGTGGATGGTGAAACCTGGAGAGATACTACAAAACAGGCTTACAACATCCAAGTAACTAGTAAAAATACTAATGTTGTGATTCATTATGTAATAGTAAATCATGATTTGTGACTGCATTTGTCACCGTGATGATAAAGAAACACAAATGCCTACAACTGTACTTCCCCGGGCCCCTATGAGGTGTGGCACAAAACTCCCCAACTTAAAAACACTCATTAATGATTACAGTGGTGAGGTGGTGAAGCATTGAGAGATACTACAAAACAAGCTTACAATGCATCCAAGTAAGCAGTAAAAAAAAATTACTGTTGTGATTCGTGATGTGATCGAAAATCATAATTTGTGACTGCATTTGTGACTGTGATGATGAACAATGTGATTTGTATCACGAGTGACTCCTGATGATGGTCCTGACTTAAAAATGCATATTAATGAGTATAATGTTCATGCTGAATTATGCACCACACCTGTCCAGTACTCTGAAGGGAAGCCAAAGAAACAATTGTGACTTAAGTTAGAGATGGAGATTGGGCCCTAAAGAAATGCAAATGTACGGCATATTAAGATTGCACTGCGCACTGAAGAGATGCAGATGCAAAGGCACAACACCTAACCAGTGCTCACCATCAGAAATTCAAATCTGGAGAAGAATATCTTTGCCAGTTGGGGCCGGCCACGGTGGGGCAGTGTACTGCACTGCTGCAGTAAGACTCACTAGTACAAGTACCAGAAAAGATACCACAAGAAGTACAAAAAATTATACAGCTGCAGTGGATAGCAGGCTCACAGTGCTGAAATTATGTGGCACAATAAAAGGTGCCTGATTTGATGACACGTGTCACACACATACTCACACATACACTAAGAAATGTGTTGCAAACTGAAAACTTCAATAATATAACTACATAGTTTAAACAAACTAAAATTATGCACTGCTGCACCACAACAATCAGCAAAAAAAAATGGCAAGAATTATTGAAAATATTAGTGTGTGTACATTAATACAGTTATGCAAGAAATATCACCAAAACAGAAAGCACTGTCTTTTTCTCCAAGTTAATCTACCTACACCACAGATACGCCCCTCCCCCAAAGCACACTTCCACTGTATCTCAGTACACAGACTGAATGTTGCACATTAACATTCAAAATACACACACAAACAATAAATGTTAGATGATATGAGCACAGGAGGGTTTCCTATAATCGATGAACTAAAGTTTTAGCAAACATAATGACTCAAAAAGGCTTTTTTTACAGCTTTTAGAAGGTCTGAATCACAGAGAGCTCTCAGAGCATATTGTCTCCTATAGCTTCCTACACACACTACCCCAAACTGAGGCTGTGCAGAACAATCTAGAGCTCATGTGACCTGAAATTCCATGAATCACTGCAAAATTCACCTTTGTAGCTTAAAAACAAGGCATAGTAAGGCAAAGTACATTGTTTTCAATGTACTTCACCTTAAGAATTAGTGGAGTAGTGGTTTGGGAAGGTAGAGTAACACAAAGTCATTGTTTTCAATGGACTTCACATTACTCATTAATAACACAAAGTACTCCGCTTTGCATTGCAGAGCACTCCGCAAATTCACTTTCACTCCACGTTCCACTTCACAGAGCGAATTGGGGCCACTTCATCCATCTCTAATAATGACTCCCTCCACTTCAAATATCTTCTCCAATTCTTCCATTTTTCCATGTTGAAGACACCAGTCATGGATACGGCTGCAATAGAGCTGTGCTTCCTTATTGCTGACAACGGGTAACTGCATCTGGCTCTCACAATCACCAATGTCTTCTTCATCATCTGATGGGTTTAAGTTGTGTAGGGTGTCGCAAATGGACACCACCATCAGAAGCCCCTCTGTGGCCTCATCTGCATCTATATCCACAAAACAATGGAATTCTTTCTCAGATAGAGTTTCAGGGATCAGAATATCTGCAAGAGCATCAATCGCATGCAATGCAGCAGTGCCTTCTTCTGCTCCCGCCACAACATCTTCTACCATTGACACATCTCCAGGATTTATGTTAAACCCACCTTTACTGAAACAATTAAAGATTGTGGTGTGTTTAATAGCACCCCAGGCTTTATGCAACATGTAAATGGCATCAAGGAGATTTACATGTCTTGAGATCTCCGATGCCAATGACGCGGTGCCGCTGTCTATTATGCCCACAATCCGTTCAGAAAACAGAGACCGATAATGGCCCTTTAGGTTTCAGATTACCCCCATATAGAGAGGCTGAATCAAACTGATCATATTGGGGGGAAGAAAATGAATGGAGATGTGACTAAATCTTTCCCTAAAGTCAATGGGGTGTGCGCTACAATTATCCATGAAGAGGATGATTTTTCTTCTTCACCAATGGAGTTTGCTGTTCCAAGCCTCTAGCCAATCTGTAAAAATGCTACCTGTCATTCTTGCATTGGCTGAGCTCACATACTGCACAGGGAGAGTTGTAAGATCTTTCAGTAGGCAACTCAGGTGCTTGCTCATTCTAATCACTAGAAGGGAAAGGTTTTCTGTCCCAAGCATGTTGACACAACAGAGCAAGGAAACCCTGCCTTTTGCCTTTTTTTCACACACAAGCTTCATATCTTTATGGGTATGCCCCCTGTCAGGGTAGCCATGAAAAAAATGTTAGTCCAATAAAAGGTATCAAATCATTTGCTTCTGTCTCTGTTACCCCATTTGGAAATGTTTATCTGTTTAAGCTTTGTTGATGAACACCAAATGTGACTGCATCATTATGGTGTGTGTTTTCATGGATGGCTCTGATTCCTTGGAATTTTGTAGAAAATGCATGAAGATTCTATGGAATTTTGCAAAATTTTAAATGTCAATTATTTTGTTCTACTTTCATAACTGTGCATCCCATTGACACCAGCTTTAATACGTAGATGGTTAGGAAGAGCTTACATAAGTGTACCAAACCTCAGAGTCATAGGTTGAAAGAGGGTGAAGTTATGGGAGGCCAAACTTTTTTTTTCAAAATTTAATTTCCTGTTACTTAGATTTAATTTTAAAATTTCTGACCCAAATTTCCCCACAGTTTCAGGATTTAGAGAAACTTAAACTTATAACATGACAATGTACACCATGTTTTAAGTCTCAAGCTTCAAAGAGGGCTGAGTTAAAGGTAGTAAAACATTTGCCAAAATTTAGATTTCTGTTATTTTAGTATAATTTTGATAGTATTAATTGAAATGGTATAATATTTTATAGGTATACAGGTTATCACTTCATTTATATATGTACATAGTTTCACATTTCTAGCATCCAATGGGACTGAGCTATATCCTGCCAAACATGTTGCCAAAATTTAAATGTCAGTTATTTCCCTTTCATTTTAAAACAACATATCCAAATTGAACCAGATTTGAAACATTTAAATAACTTTTCTGACAAAGTTCATATTTACTGCTTTAAATGGGACTGGATTAATCGTAGTAACATTTCATAACATTTTAAAATTAAATGTTGCAAGAATGTAAACTGCAAATTTATAACCCCCTGAAACTACTAAAGAATATAATTCCATTAAATTTGGCAGGTTCTTTGACCTTACTAGGGGACAGTGTGTGTCAATTTTATTAATTGCTTGCAACCCCAAACTGCAAAGTAACATCTGTACTTAAAGCCAAACTACATGAGTCTTTGAGAAAATTGTGGAATTTCATGAAAAATTCCCAAACATTGAAATTTACTAATTTCACTCAGCCTTATCAGGGTATTCAAATTAAAGGATAGGGATATGAGAGGCAGGTAATGCAGGGGTCACCAGTTTAGGAGTTAGATGCATAGTTTCATGAAGAAATGGACAGCTGAGCTGTGTAACACACTAGTGGTAGACCCCCAGTTAGAGCACGGAAGGACAGAGTATCAATAATTCCAACCTGAATGCAGGATATATAAGGGTCACACCCAGTAAATTGATGATCCAGGGAGTCTGACGTATATACAAGTCTGGGAATTAGAGGTACTCAAAAAGATATAGTAGGGGAAAATAATGTATGGGGCACCAGGAAGGAACATTTCTGGCTATTGCAGCAGGATTGGTTGATTGGAAAACGAGTAGATGACTCTCATTTTAAGGGATTTTCTCACTGTTAAGAACAAAGAGGATATCACGAGGATCAGTAGTTCTACTGAGTTAATCTGGCTATGCTAAGAGAGAAGGGAGGTAGAACAGTCACCAAGAGAGGAACAAGAGGACTGCAAAAAGCTAAGCTCAGTTTATCAAATGAAGTAGTGATACATGCATTATGATTGTTAAATTTAACAAAAATAATTCTGGATGATTCTTCTGTATACTACCATAAATATTTGAGAAAATGTTACCAATGTTTATTTTTTCATGGTAAATTTAAAACTCCTAAAATCAAATTGTGTTAGACACCAGGGCCTAGATTCACAAAGCTTTGCCCAGGTGCAATCCCCATTTGCCCTGTGCAAACTGTGTTTTGCACCATAGTGTTATGCACAAAAGCCCAGTTTGCACCATCAGAAGGGGTTTGTTCCAGGCAAACAGATCAGGGGGCTTTAATTCAAATTAGGAAGAGGGGACCTGCATAATGGTGCTGTGCCATCCACAAACCATTTTCTCCATGAAAGGGCCTTTTGCGGAGGTCCCTTGTGTGAAGAAAATACCTCCAACTGAGACCTGGAGGTATTTTGCACAACCCTAGTGACTGCCGAAGGTACTGTAGTGGCCCCCTCACCCACAACACTGTGTCCCTGTGGTGTACAGTTACCTCCCCCCTCACTGGTCCTTGATAATAAAACATTCCATCCCTGGTAGTCCAGCGGTACCTCCCCATTCCACATTTTCCGATCGCCATCCCGTATAAGGAAATCACATTCCTCGGTAGTCCAGTGGCCCCTCCCCATTCTGTGATTGCCAACCCAATAGGTCAAAAATTAATGACCTGTCCCCTGATACAAGTACAGAAAAAGAAAGGCAGTGATGGTGGCATCCCCCCCCCGCCGTGTCCTCTGATTGCTGGCCTATCATCAAGCACAGAATCTCCCTGGTGGCTAGCAGCTCCCCCCCCCCACCTGATGACCTGTCCAAAGTGTATAAGTGTATAACACATTCCAATTTGTGTCCTGTGGACCTCCCCCACAACATCCTTATCCCTTGTATCAGACCCTTCCTAATTTCCCTGGTGGTCTAATTGATCCAAGAAGTCCCGGAAATGTGGGTTCCCTCCTAGTAAGATATTTGTTATTCAGGGACTGGTAGGTGGATATAATTCAAAAGTCAAAGAACAATAGCCATGAACGCCTTTCAGTTTTTCAACAACTTTTTTTCTTTATTTTCTTTTTTCTTTTATTCTTTGCAATAGATCTTATATGACCCAATGTTTCATCTCAATAGGCTTCTTCAGGGATAGCATCTAATTTTAAATAATACGTAAATCATGTTTAGTGTTTTGAATTCAATAACATCAGTTTCTCACACTGACAACCTCAATGTTTACAAACATTTTTTTTTTGTTGTTGAAATTATTATAAGGTCATGCCACAATGGTCATGTTGCCATACTCTTATCATTCAATATCTAAAATATAAAAATTTATACTACTATTTACATATTAAAAAATAGTTTGATCAGTGGTCCAATCAACCTCATGACTGCCTTCACTGAATAGAAGGGATGTGTCCATCAACTCCATGGCATCTCACTGCATGCCATAGACCTCTGTTATCAGCCAGGTCATATACTTATTTGAATACTAATTAATTACTATAATACATGCTTTCTGCAACAGTTTATAACATAATAGATTTTTCTGGTGGGAAACCCACATACTTTTAGTACCTGCAGTACTGAAAATATTCTTTAGACAGTCTTGTGCAGGACTTGGGGAATTCTCTCTGCTGTTTATATAAACTGAAAATGTATCATATTAGGTTTAACCATTCCTGTATTTCAAATAAAAAACATTTACTTAAACACAAATAACACTGCTAATCTGTGTACTGTAGGTTCAACAGCAGCTTTTCTTTTGCTTTGCATTGTGGAAAGGAGGGGTAGGAGTTAGAAGGAGGCCATGCAATAGTTACTTACAGTTCCTTTTTGGGTGTGGACAGGAGGGATAGGAACTTAAAAGGCAGCTGCTGAGTCTTTCTAAAGTGTATGACAAAGGGGGTAAGGGAAATTGAGAAAAGGAGAAGAATGTTTTGCAATGATAGAGGTGAGAGGGGGAGATCTGGGGGAGCATTGAGTATCTTTCATCTGGAAGGGTGGTGGATCACTGGTGGGCAATGAAAGCAATGGGTAGGGTGGTAGGCTGCAACAACTGCAGTGTGCCAATCTTTCTAAAAATTGCATGGAGGTTGGGGGGATGTTTAGTGTGCAACCAAATAGAGAAATGTCAACAGGAGATCAGAGGTCTGCAGGAGGAATTAAGACAGGCAGGGCAGACAGGAGAAGGTTATAGCCCAACACTGGAGGGAGGGAGGAGGGGAGATGAAGAGGGAGTGCCAGTTGGGCCAGTGGGGGAGGAGAGATTCAGAAGAAGGGAAGAAAAGACAGGGGCATAGGCCAAGAAGAACAGTGTCAGGGAAAGCAAGGTCAAGGGAAAAAAGACAACAGGAAAGAGGAGAAAGGGACTGGATAGGGGATGAGAAATGGCAACAGTCATGGAGTAGAAAGGAGGGACTGGGTTAATGAGGAGAGAGGAAGTGGGCATTGGAGAATGTATTCAGAAAATCATTTTGCAGTACTAGAGGGAAAGGAGGAGGAGGGAGGCGATGAAATTGGAGGAGTAACTGATAGAAGTCCAGTTGAAAATGGAGTGGTGGAAAGTTCTGCTGAGGGAATTACATCAAGGGAAGAAGGGGGAACTACTATGCAGGAGGAAGAGAAGGAACCATGAGTGAGAGCTGGGGAGGAAGGGAAGCAATCAGTTAGTAAGAGGGGTGGAATCTTAGTTCTGGGGGACTCAATACTAAGAGGAGTCAGGTGGGGTAGCAAAGGGGAGAGGCATAGTCACATTTGGGTGGAGGCCATGCTCGGAATGACAGTAGAAAAGGTGGGACAATCTGTTCTAAAATATGCTAGAAGGGGCAGGGAGAAGCCTCATTCAATTATACATTTGGGGATGAACGACCTGGCTGAGAGGATGGTAGATATAGTCCAGAGTTGGTTTGATGAACTAGGACAATTATGTGAGGGGGCAAGAAGTTCAGTAACTTTCTCAGAGATACTTCCAGTGCCCAGGGCAAGCACAGCAAGACAGCTAAGAATAAAGGATTTTAACAAATGGCTAAGAACCTGGTGTCATGCTAAAGGAAATGGGCAGGTGGGAGGATGGGGAGGGACCTGGCAGGACTGTAGTCTCTATGCCAAGGATATAAACTACACTTGAGTGAGAAGGGAAAGAAATTGTTGAAACAGAGGATGGAGTAGTACATAGAGGAAGTTGGGAATTTAAACTAGGAATGGGGTGGCAAGTGGGCAAGGAACATGCAGAGACCACTGGTTGGGAATCCATATAAGATTACCTCCCATAACAGTGACAAAGGACAAAGGGCAAGTACTAGTGGCAATGCTAGTAAAGGAGGACAGAAGGGGAAGGGGTGGAAGGTGCTCACCCTAAATGCTAGGAGCCTTGGGAAGAAAACTGCAGAGCTACAGACTCTCATGGCAGAGGGGGAGATGGACATTGCAGCCATCACTGAAACATGGGCCACCCGATATAATGACTGGGACCTGTTGATACCAGGGTACAGGATATTTCATAGGGATAGACTGATTGGAAAAGGAGAGGGGGTGGCACCATATGTGAGGGAAGGACTGAAGTGTGTATGGGAGGAAGGGGAGGAGGGTAGTACGGAGTCACTATGGCTACAAATCCAGGATTCCAAGAATAGGACTCACAGGATGGGAGTGGTTTATAGGCCGCCCTGTCAGACAGAGGAGTTAGACAACGGACCAGCAGGACAGATCAGGGGGACCTGCGAAAAGGGTAGTGTGGTGATTGTGGGGGACTTCAACATGCCAGGAGTGGATTGGAGTACTCCAAGAACCAGGAATAGAAGGAAGCAGGCACTGCTGGATGCCTTCCATGACAGCTTCCTGATGCAAATGGTCAGCAAACCAACCAGGTTAGGGAATACCCTTGACCTCATGCTGGCAAATGGGGAGTCTGTGAGGGAACACAGGGTGGAACAACTGCTGGTGTGAAGCGACCACCACTCAGTGTGGTTCACATTGGATATGGGCAAGGAAGGAATGGAATTTGGCACAAGGGTGCTGGACTTCAGGGAGTATGACTTCAGGAGGATGGGGGAAGTGATTAAAGGGTGCCTAGCTAGAATTCAACCTAGTATGGGCACTAACCAGAGGTGGGAGCTCATAAAGCTGGGGATAGTGGAGGCAACCAGAACCTGCAGCAAGGCCCAGAGCAAGAAAGCTATGGCAAAGAAACCTAGCTGGGTGAGCAAAGAGGTCATGGAAAAGGTAAGGAGGAAAAGAGTTGCCTTAGGAGGAACAAAAAAGCAGGGGGTGAGGACAGGGAAGAGTACCTGAAGGAATCGTAGGAGGTGACAAGGGCAGTAAGAGCAGCCAAGGTGTCTACTGAGCTCAGGCTGGCACAAGGCATTAAGAAGGGGGAGAAGGACTTCTTCAGGTACATCAGGGAGAAAAGGAACTGTAAAGACCATATAGTAAGGATTAGGAAGGAGGCAGGCTGGGTGGAAGCAGGGGGTTATAAGGCAGAAGCACTAAATGATTACTTCTGCCCAGTATTTGCTAAGGAGAAGAGGGGGTGATACACAAGGGGGGAGGGAGGGCAGAAACAGAGGGGGAGGGGTGACAGATGGGAATATCATAGAGGGCAGGGTTCTGGAGGGTTTGAGGGCATTGAGGGTGGACAAGACACCAGACCCAGATGGCATCCACCCCAGGGTACTGAAGGAGCTGGCAGAGGTCCTGGTGGGACCTTTGGCAGACCTATTTAATGCCTCACTACACTCAGGGTGTGTACCTCAGGACTGGAGAATGGCTCATGTGGTGCCCCTCCACAAAAGTGGCCCCAAGGATGTACCGGAAAACTACAGACTGGGGAGCCTCACATCCATTATGGGTAAGCTGATAGAGATTATCCTGAAGAAGAGGCTGGTGGCACTCCTGGAGGCCAAAGGACTACAGGACAGCAGACAGCATGACTTTGTAAGTGGCAGATCCTGCCAAACCAACCTGGTGGAGTTCTATGACTGGGTAACTAGACAATTGGACTGGGGCCATGCAGTGGATGTCTTGTACCTGGAATTCGGTAAGGCACTGGACTTAGTGCCACATGGGATGCTGGGAAGTAAGTTAGAAGGCACAGGGGCAGGTGCAAAGCTGGTGAGATAGGTAGGGAACTGGCTTCAGGGAAGGCAACAGAGGGTGGTGGTGGTGGGGAGCTCTCATCCCCAAGGGTAGTGATGAGTGGTGTTCTGCAGGGCTCGGTGTTGGGACCAGTGTTGTTTGGGATATTAATTGCAGACATATTATTGGGCATCAAGAGCAAGAGCAGTCTGTTTGCTGAAGATACCAAGATGGGAGCGGTGGTGGATGACCTAGAGGATGGCAGGTGTTGCAGGATGATCTGGCAAAGCTGGAAACCTGGTCAGACATCTGGCAAATAGGATTCAATGCCAAAAAGTGCAAGGTGCTGCATTTTGGGGTGAAAAACCCAAGAAGGAGTTACAAGCTGGGGGAGTGCAGCTAGCTGAGACAGAGGAGGAGAAGGATCTGGGGGTGCTCACTACAGGGTCAATGAACAACTCAGCACAATGTAGGAAGGCAGCTACAAAGGCCAACAAAATGCTGGGTTGCATTGCAAGGGGTATTTCCTGGAAGAGGAGGAGGTAATTCTACCACTGTATAGATAATTAAATCACACCTGGAGTACTGCGTGCAGTACTGGTGCCCGTATCTGAAGAGGGACATTAAGTTACTGGAGAGGGTGCAGTGCAGGGTCACAAAGATGATCAATGGGCTGGGGGACTTGCCATATGAGAGGAGGCTGAAGGAGTTGAACATGTACTCGCTGGAGGGGAGGAGCGACAGGGGAGATATGATTGAAACCTTCAAGTACACAAAAGGAATAAACAAGACAGGTACAGAAGGGCTGTTCAAAGTATGGAAGGGGAAGGACACCTGGGGCCATGATATGAGACTGGAGGGAGGAAGGTTCAGGTGGGAGATGAGGAGACACTTTTTTATGGAGAGGGTGGTAGCTGGGTGGAATGCATTACTGGTAGAAGTAGTATCCAGTAGAACAGTGGGATGCTTGAAAGGGGCTGGGACAGGCAAGGGGAGGGTCAAGGTGAGGGAAGGGTGGAGGGAGGGAGGCAGCTGCAGAATAAGGGATGCTAGATGCACATTCGGGCAGGCTTGAGACCACTAGGTCTTTATCTGCTGGCAAATTTCATATGTTCGCATGTTTGTTAGCTTGACTTTATTCTAATCTGTAACTCAATGTATCTTTATTTAGACTTGTGGCACCTAACTTTTTTCAAAAATTCATAGTTCATACAAAATAAACTTAAAGTATAGGTCCTCTGACCTTACTAGCAAAGCGCTCCTCCACATGTTTAATAGTAATTTCCCATGCAGCCAGCTGGTTCTCAGTGTTCACAACTTTAGTTAAAAGGTTAAACAGTTAATACCACATATCTAGCAAAACAGTCTAAGCCATAAAACAGTCTAAGCCACAAGGCTACATCACCCACTTCTGGGTTGTCAAGTAACGACTGGAATCCTTGTTTGAAAACCCAGAAATGGGTGATGTACCCTGTAAAAGCCAGTTAGTGTTTGTTATATGCAATTCACCTAGATAAGCTTATTTTGAATTGAATTATGGCTTAGACTGTTTTGCTAGATATGTGTTATTAACTGTTTGACCTTTTAACTATAGTTGTGAAAACTGAGAAATGGCTGACTGAAAGGGAAATTACTATTAAACATGCTGAGGAGCGCTCTTCTAGTAAAGTTAGAGGACCTAACCTTCAAGCTTATTTTATATGAACTATGAGTTTTAAAAAAGTTAGGTGCAACAAGTCTAAATAAAGGTACACTGTGTTACAGATTTGAATAAAGTCAAGCTAACAAAGCAAAAGAAAAACTGCTGTTGAACCTACAGGACACAGGTTAGCAGTACTATTTGTGTTTAGGTAAATGTTTTTTATTTGAAATACAGGAATAGTTACACCTAATATGATCCATTTTCAATTTAGGTAAACGGCAGTGAGAATTCTCAAGTTCTGCACAAGACTGTCTAAAGTATATTTTCAATATTGCAAATACCAGAGGTATGGGGGTTTCCCACCAGAAAACTCTTATTATGTTGTAAACTGTTGCAGGAAGCATGTATTATAGTAATTAATTAGTGTTCAAACAAGTATATGACCTGACTGATAACAAAGGTCTGTGGCACACAGTGAGATGTCGTGGGGTTCATGGACACAGCCCTTCTCCTCAGTGAAGGCTGCCATGAGGTTTATTGGCTCACTGATTCAATCTGTTTTTTAATATGTAAATAATATGTTTGTATACCTTAGATATTAAATGATAGAGTATGGCAACATGACCGATGTGGCATGAAATTATAATAATTTCAAAAGATATTTTTGTACAAAATGAGGTTGTCAGTGTTAGAAACTGATGTTATTGAATTCAGAACACTAATCATGATTTATGTATTATTTAAAATTAGAGTCTATCCCTGAAGAAGCCTAATGAGGTGAAATATTGGGTCATATAAGATCTATTGTAAAGAATAAAAGAAAAAAAAAATAATGAAAAAAATTGTTGAAAAACTGAAAATCGTGGCTGGCTATTGTTCTTTGACTTTTGGTCTAGTAGACCCCCCACCCTGTCAGGCATTGACCCCCCCCCCATCCTGATCCTCCCAAACCCGATTCCCAGCTAGCGGGCAAGATAACCCTTACCTCTCACCTCCTCAGATCGACTGAGCTCTCAATGAGCACGACTTTATACAGCGTGCACTCATTGAGAGCTCAGTCGGCAGCCAGCTACAGAGGTGAGAGGAGGATTGTGTTGTTCACCTGCTGAGGATGGAGTTTGTGGGGGAGAGGAGTGGAAGGTCAATCTCTGACAGGGTGGGGTGGTCCACTAGACCATCAGGGAAATTGGTAAGGGTCTGAAATAAGGGATCAGGATGTTGGGGGGAACCACTGGTCACCAATTGGAATGTGTTATATACTTTTGGACAGGTCATTGGGCATGGGAGGAGAACCGCTAGCCACCAGAGAGATTCCATGCTTGATGATGGGCAGGTGATCAGAGGACATGGTGGGGGGGGTACTTCTGGCACTGCTTTCCTTTCTCTGTACTTGTATCAAGGGACAGATCATTATTTTTTGACCTACTGGATAGTGATCTGAGTACAGGGATGGGGGAGGGACCACTAGACAACCAGGGAGCAGGATTTTCTTATACAGGATGGTGATTGGAGAACGGGGAGGGGGGAGGGATCACTAGACTATCAGGGAACAGGATTTTCTTATACAGAACAGTGATTGGAGACCAAGGAGTGGGAATGGACTACTGTACTACCAGTGAACCAGATTTTATTCTGTGGGATGGCGATCAGAAGTCAGGGAGGGGGTATGGACCAATAGACTCCAAGGGGGGTTCTTGTGTTATTACAGGACTGACAGTCCCCCTTGAAGGGGAGGGTGAAAAACTCTATTGTAGCCCATGAAAATGGGCCCATCATGGACATGCAAATGCCCAGCCAGAGCCTTACATGCCCAATGGGTTCATTTGCATGGATGGATCAGAATTTATTTCACACACCACCTACTCTAAGGGCAATGATGCAGGTACTGTTGCTAGTATACCCACAGAGATTCTGGGTGACTCTGCCTGGCCTAGCCCTCTCTGACAAGGGGGGGGGTCACAAAGACAGAATACAAGAAGTGGCACTAATGCACTGAAGACTGCCTGGCAGATTGTATTCACACACATCACTCTAGTTCTCCTCCTTCTCCAAGTTCCACCCTGGCTCACATCATCATTCATGCTCCCCTCTTCCATAACATAGTACTCCCCCATCCCCAACTCCTGAGTCCCACACCCAGTTCTTGCTGGCTCAATCCCCTCCCGAGTCCCTGACTCCCAGTCCCCGACTCCCCACCCTCAACTTCCCCAAGTTTTCTAATTCATATATATATATATATATATTTATATTTATATATTCTTTCATATTTGTTTTTAGAGTCAACTTCTTCTCCTTCCCAAGGGGCCAAAAACACAAGCAGCACAAGCACAGAAACAGAATGCCCATGAAGCGGCCAACAGAAGTTGCTGCTCCTTCTCCATCCTGATTCCTCTGCATAGCTCTAAGGTGGACCACGTGGGTTGCTAGAGCAGCAACCCAATCAGGTGCCACCTAAGAGAGATGGACAGCTAGGCCATCCAATGAGGGACCAGAGTCTTGACTCTGGTCCCTCCTGTAGGTTCCTCCTGCACTGGTGCTTTTCGCTCTACAGTTCCCATGCTTGGAGCCATCCAAGCTGATCCAAATAGCCCAAAGTGTTCGGAAGCCATTCATTTTAGAACACTTTGGCATGTTTGGGTTGGTCCGTATTTTCAACTAACCAGTTCTCCCATCCCTAATTTAGACCCATCTTTTGAACTGGCAGAGGCCTTCACTCCTGAGGTTTGTTTACTGTGAGTCTACAGGTGTATCTTGCCAAGTTACAAGAAGGGATTTATTGCCCTAATATCTACCGCTGCAAAGATAAATCTTCTATGACATTAACTTGATGACAAAACTCCATCCTGGTCTGAATGGCATGCTGAAATCCTCAATGCCTTAAATGCAGAATTACACATAGCTAATGTGAGGTGTAGACGTCAATCTTTTTTAGCAAAATGGGAGCTACTATATGTTTGGTTAACTACTATTAAACACATGGCTTGCCTCTTCTCTTCTTTCATACAACTATTTTTCTTTGAGGAACTTGTCATCATTTTCTCCTTTGATCTCCAAGTTTTGTTTCTTTTATTATGGTTTCATTTTTTCCTTACTGTACTATAATTGTGTATTGTTTTTCACAATATTGTAATGTAAGAGCAGCACTCAACGGGGGGGGTGATGTGGGGACAAGAGTTTCTGTATTTTTTCATATTTAGCATGTTTGTATGTCAAAAGGTTTTTGACTGATTGTTCTCTTTGCATTATGTGCATTGATTTGTTTCTTGTTGTTGTACTTGATCCTGAAAATCAATAAAATATACTAAATCAAAAAAAAAAAGAAATGCCATGGGATCTTCAACATTCACATGAACTACCACCAGAAATGACAGACAGAAGCTGTTTAATGTCTAATGTAAAGGATGTCACACCCTGACAGTACAGCATCTCCCAAGTGCTGCACTTAGATGCTATAGTTTTTATGGTATAAGACTAATCCTGGTAAGGGACTAGAATCCATGACCTTCTGGCCAAGAGACAGATGTTCTACAAACAAAGCCACATTGACACCTATAGTGAATTGTGAATGTTGTCTTACTGCAGGCCCATAGACTATGATTTGGGGGCATCTATAACAATCCTGGCACTTGGAGGGCCGACATTCACTTTTTTAAAATCACTCTGGAAAGGCAGAGAGGGGGTGACCAAGGGTATTTCAAAAATAAGGAAGTAGCTCAGTCTGGACCAGTTAAAGAGCTACCGATGCCTCAAAGAAAACTTTAAAAAGCATATTAATTAGGTACAGTTATGCCTGCATTCCACTTAGTTTATATATTTTTCATCCCCATTATTTATTATTAAGGAAACTTGCATGAATATATGATATTTTTCATATAGAGTTTCTTCAGAGTCCATCTGCCTCTATAGCTTACTTCCTACTTCAAGTCATAATCATCTGTTGTAACATCACAGTCTGTTGCCATGGGAGTAACTGAGATATCACAAGCAGTGCTCTGTGATTTCAGGTAGGGAGAAAGCAGCAGGAATAGACAAACTCTTCAGGAACAAAGATCCGGTTTTCATACAGATAACCTCAGTAATAAATAATGGGGAGGAGCAACACAGCACTAATGGGATACAAGCTGGACTGTATCCAAATATTAGGTTTTGTTTAAGTTATCCTGAACATCTCACCAGCTCTTTACAAATGTTGGACAATGCTTGTATTATTTCTAGGAGAGACTACTGCAGTTCTCTTCTTTTAGGTCTTCCAATACAAAAGTAAATACATTGCAATAAGTTTAAAATACAGCTGGAAAGTTTGTTTCAAACTCTTCCATTCAGGATATTACTCCAATTCTTATTGATATTCATTGGTTGTCATTTAAATTTCAAATAGATTTTAAAGTGCATTCTGATGGATAAATGTACCCATTATTGAGGTCCTAAATAACTTTTACATTCACTGATTGAATATTGTCCTGTAAGACTTCTTAGGTCTGCAAATTCAAAGCTGTTACTTGTTCCCAAAAACATCTAACTTTTACTTATTACAGCTACAAACTGTGGGTGGTTGGGTGTTTGCTGTGAGGTTGCATTATGGAATGCCCTTTCTCATACCCTTACAATAATTGATTACCCAGATCTTTTAATGCATTGTAAACACCTGTGTCATGCTGTAAATGGACTGTTTGGACCAGTGTACTGTATGTGAGGTCCTTACACCCTAACTGGTATCCCACTGTACACCTTAGACAAACCTTTATGTTACACATAATATGCATATGCTATAATTCACTTTACTTTCTCTATGCATAGAAACTGCACATAGTAAGCCAATACATGTCTTTGTCATCTTCTGATATTACATAGTCTGCACTGACATTTTTTGGATTTATGTATAATTACACCACATCCTGTGCTTTCCTTGTGCTATGTATACTCTCATTGTTCTAAGATATAGCTGACTTAGCTAATATTGTATAGGACTAGATAACACTGTGGAGCCACCTAACTTTTGGCCAATAGGGCCCACTGCATGTATATAATAATGTTTCATACTAAGGGTAACCATAGTGATATCATAGTATGTAATGTAATGTATTACGCATTCCCCTCGGAGACCTTCTTCACTCCTTGGGGTATTGGAGGATGCTAGGCTTGGCTCCCAGCATCTTATTGTAAGAATTGCTTAGGGCAACTGTGAATTTCTTTTGGAGCAATAAACAACTTTATTACTGATATGCAACTTGCCTGTGATTCATTTGCATCTCTAATTTTCTCAAAGAACCTGATCAGAGCTAAACACCCTAACAAATTGGAAACTGTGTGCAAGCAATTTAGATGGTGCAAAGTTTCACTCGTTAATTAAGAACATTTTCCTTCCCTATGGGTAGAGTAGGTGTGCACTCCCACATCACCTCTCCTACCATGTTTACCTCCGTAGCAACTTGTATAGTCCAGCTGCTTACTTGGCACAGTTGCTGCCAACTCACCGCAACCAACAGCATTTATTTATTTATTTATTGAAATGTTTCACCAAGAAGGCACACTGAACAACAGTTTGCTGGTCTCCCAGTGAGAGCTGGAGGTCTTAACACAGGGGAATTAACACAGGGGCAGCTGGAAGAGAGGGAGGGGAGAGTAGTCAGCCAGCTAGTTTCCCTCCAGGATGCTGAGAACCCTGCTGGGGGGGGGTAGATAAGAAAGACATAGTGTAGACAAATAATATAAGGAAGAACAGTTACAATTAGGTTGAAGCATTTAGACAATATTAAAATCACAGTTGGTAAGCAGCACAGACATAACACATTGTGAAACTGATACAGCCGATTAGGTCCAAGTACATGATGCAATATTGAAGGCAGAACAGTATGTGATAATACAATCAAAGTGCAACGACATTCCAAGTGTTAAGTTTATAGGCAGTTTACAAGTGCTAGTGTGGGATTTGGAAGGAGAAGGGAGTACCATTTATAGAGTAGGAAGGGAGTTAGCTAAGAAGTGTTGGAGAGAAGGTGAGGAAGATAGAGGAGGAAGGGATGGTGGGGAGGGAAGACAACTAAAACCTAGTCCCCTTCAAGATGCATATAACCCTCCAAGGGGGCAAGGATTGACACTCTAGGGAAGATTAAAGGAAAAACTGAAGCAGAGAGAAGCCAGCGACCTAATTTCCCTTCAGGATGCTAAGAACCCTGCAAGGGGTCAAGGTGCAGGCAAATAGGAACAAATAAGGAGGAGTTGGGAGGAACTAACACAGGGGCAGCTGGAAGAGAGGGAGGGTAGAGCAAGTAGCCAGCCACCTAGTTCCCCTCCAGGATGCTGAGAACCCTGCCTGGGGGGTGGGGAACTGGTGAGAAGGAACAAATACAGAGGAATTAAGGAGGATTAAAGCAGGTAGAGAAAATTATGAAGTGCTGTAGGAAAGGAGCTGGAGGAGGAGGAGTGTCATATTTGTGGGGGTAGAGCATTCCAGGTATGAGGGAAGTGGTGGGAAAAAACCAAACTGACCAATAAGGGTAGAATGGCGAGGGATCAACAAGGTGCGAGTATCATAAGAATACAGGGAATGAGATGGGGGAGGGGTAGAAAGAGAGGAAGTCAGGTAGGTGGGTAATTCACCAATCCAGAATTTGAAGGTCAGTTTAGCGCAGTGGGAGAGTCAGTGCTGTGACAATGGGGGAAAAGCTAAGGCATGATAGAGGTTACATTGATGGGTCTGAAAGGGGCCTTCAAGGGAAAAGCAGCAGAAGGAGTTAAAGAGAGTGTACAATTTGGCCAGGGAACATTTGGGAGTGGTACCACAGACTACATCACAGTAGTCGAAAATGGGGAGTATCATCATCTGAACAATTTCTAGCCTCGCAGGAAGTGGGATGCAGCTATGATTCCTGTATAGCACACCAAGCTTGGGGTGCAGTTTCTTCAGGATGGTGTTGATGCATACAGGAAAATTGAGTTGTTGGTCCAGCCAGACCTCCAGATATCTAAATGATGATGTGTCCTCAAGGATAGTCTCTTCAAGAGTGTGGAAGGAAGGCAGGGCAGTAAGCCTAGAGAATCTCTGCCTGGTGCTGAATGTCATGGAGACTGTCTTCTTGGTGTTAAGGGAGAACTGGTGTGAGGCAAACCAGAGCAGAACCTGGTTGAAGTCATGTTGTAAGTTCGTAGCCATGGTTGCAGGGTTAGTGTTGCAGCTATACAAGACAGTATTATCGGCATACATATGAGTGAAGTAGGTGGTACAGACTATAGGAAGGTCATTTATGAAGATGGAGAAAAGCAGGGGACCAAGCACTGCACCCTAAGGGGCTCCAGTGTTGATGGGGAGTGGAGAGAAGACTGAGTCAGAGATTTTTACTGATTGAGTCCTTCCAGGGAGGTATGATTTAAACCAGTTAATGGCGGACAATGCCAGGTCTGCTGCTGAGAGGGAATCAAGGAGTAGTGAGTGAGAGACAGTGTTGAATGCTTTGGCAAGGTTGACAAAGATAGCTGATGTGACAAGGCCATTGTCCATCCCAGTGAGGATGAAGTCGGTGAGCCTGAGGAGGGAGGTGGTGGTAGAATGGTTCTTCCAAAAGCCAGATTGGAACGGGGTGAAAAAGGAGGAATCTGAGGGATGGGGGGGATAGTTGGAAGAGAACCAAGAGGTCTTGAAGTTTAGCAAAGATAGGGAGGATAGAGATGGGGCAGTGGTTGCCAGGAGCAGAGGAGTCACCACCCTTGAGGAGAGGGAGGATAATAGCATGTTTCTTGGAGGTGGGTACCTGTGCAGATGTAAAGGAGAGGTTTAGAATTAGGGAAATAGGTTAGGTGATGGCAGGATCTGAGAAGTAGAAAAGTTTAGGATAAAGGTAATCTGGTGAGGAACCTTTTGATGGATTGAGGCAAAGGAGGGCATTTAGAACTTCATTGGTAGGGATGGAGGAGAATAAGAAGAGAGGGGAGTCGGACAAGGGATAGGGAGGTGAGCATGGGACAGGGGGTATGTGGGGGGATGGAGCTTAGAAGGGACTTGGTGCACAATGTATAGTAGGCATTAAATTAGGAGGCTACATGGCAGGGGTCTGAAACCAGAGAATTGTCAATTTGAGAACAGGAGGAGGGGGGTGAGAGTGAGAGGAGAAATGGGCATGGACAACCCAGCAGAATTTAGAGGGGGTGTTGATGTTAGTGAGGAAAGAGGATTTGAAATATTCAGACTTAGCCAATCTATTAGCTTTGGTGCAGGAATTGTGGAGCATTCTATATGTGGTGTAATCGCTGGGGATTTTAGATGATTTATGTTTTTTCCAGGCGCAGTCACGCTCCCTTAGGCAGGCAAGTAATTCCTGGGTATTCCAAGGCAGGTGAAGGCCCCAAATTCTAGTCTGCCTGTAGGTGGCAAAAGTGTTCCAGGTAAAGATGAATTTGTTCTTGAAATAGGTGAAGTCATGGTTGTCGGAGGAGGCAGAGGACAGAGGAGCTCAGTCCATGGAGGCAAGGACAGACTGAAGAACGTAGCTGAATGATTTTGTAAGGGTGTTTGGGTTGATGGACTTTGTGAACCAGGAAGGTGGGATTGTGGTCGCTAAGGGCATCAGGGAGAATACCTGACTTGATGATATGATGTGGGTGGGTGGTTAGTGCCCAATCAAGAAGGGAATTATTTTGAGTTTTATAATTTGGATGAGTGGGCTCAAGGATGAGCTGAGTGAGGTTGAGTGTGGCTATGTCATTCCATGTCTTGCTCAACTTAGGTGACAGCCAATTTAGGTTCAAGTCACCCAGAATGGACAGCTTGCCAAATTGCGAGATGGAGGTGATGGAGGCTACAAGTTCTGTCACGACCGAGGGGTTGGTATTGGGACAGTAGTAGGTGCCAACTACAAAATTGGATCACTGAAAGGGAGAGTAATTTGGGTGACCAGGGTTTCATATGTTGCTGGGACTGAGGATGATAGTACAGTAGTAGTTTGCAATGAGAACTGAATGTGCATGACCACTCCCCAGCCCAGTCCTACCCGGTCTTGCCTGGAAAGGGAGTTGCCTTGAATAGCAATAGAGTTATCAGGGATTTTACTTGAGAGTCATGTCTCAGATATAATTAAGATTTCCAGAGTGTGTGAGACCACAAGAGTTTGGAAGAATCAATTTTGTTTAGCAGGCTGCAGATGTTCAGGTGAAGACGTCTCAGCTCATTTGGGAAAACCAGGGGGGCCCGGGAGCAAGGTATAGTTGTGTTAGAGGTGTCAGTATAAGAAGATAGTGTAGCAGGGCCAGGGTTTGGGTGGATGCTACCTGATGAGACAAGGAGGATAGCTAGGATGAGGAAGTGTAATTTAGAACATTTGTATTGTAGCATAGAGTTTAGGTTGGAAGAGTATGATGGAGGGGATGGAGAGCAGGAAACAGTGAGATGAAGATAGGCAAAGTAACTCAGAGGAGGAAAAAGAGAGGTAGGGGAGAGAAAGGGAAAAAAACACCAGAATTCTAAAGGGACAGTGGGAGTAATTGCCAGAATGAATGATGTATCAGGGGAGATGGGAAAGTGAGGTAGTTGGGGGAATATTGGAAGAGGGAGAGATGAAGATCAGAACCAGGAGGGGAGGAAGTAAGAGGAAGGGGGGGTGAGGAAGTGGTAAAAAGTGTTTGCCCATTTAAAGGGGGGGAGCAGGTTTCATGGCATTGGCAAAGAAAAGGTTTAACTGGACTGCGACTAGCAGTAAGTAGGCGCATTGGCAGGCAGGCTATGTAAAAAGAGAAGATGGGAGCAAGCCAGGTTAGAGAAAAGCCAAATGAGTGGGTCAGTAGTAGCTGAAATAGGGAATGACTTTGGCAGCCAGGGAGCAGCTAGTGCAGAGAAGCCCTCTAGTGGCAGGAGCATATAACCTGCTAATGCAAATCTTGGCTTAGTAATTATGACCGCTAGTCATGTGACAGAAATGGCCTATATAACAAAGTGCCCAGAAAGGGCGGGTGGTTTGGGGGAGGGCAGGGTGAAACCTTAGCCAGTGATTTCAGCAGCAGAGTCGGTGGCCTTTCAGTACCAGAAGCACTGCGAAGCGAGACTGTCCTCAGCTGGGATGGGGGAGCACCCTTGGATGGGGGCTCCATGTCTAGAAAAGGAACAAAAGCAGGGATTAGTATGGGGGCAGTAATTCGAGGGGCAGGTGCTTACGAGAGTGGAGGCTGGAGCAGGTTAGGTGAGTAGACAGAGGTTTTCAGGGGATTGCAGACTGGTAAGGGGGCTAGTGATTTGTAAATGAAAGAAGAGAGAATTAGCAAATGAATAGGCAATTTTGAATTGCATGTCTACGAGAGTACAGTAGCCCGCCCATCTGCTGGCTTTGCCTGTTATAGATACATACATGATCTGACAATCTCTTATGGGTTCTGAGTTTGAGGTCCCCAATAACTGTTACTGGTACCACAATGGCCACAACATCAAACATATGCACAGACCTGATACTAGACATCTCTAACTTCCTTGCCTCTCATGGAGGATGGACGGACTTCGTGCTGAAAGTGATTTGATCCAAAAACCTCATGCTGGGGATTTCAACCCAGTACTCAGAGATGAGACAAACAGCCAAAAAGCGTGAGGCTAAAGGGCTGTTGGTTGTGGCTCTCTACACTGCTATAGAAGCCTCTGAATTGAGGTTTCACTCCCTTGAACTGCAATTCTCATCCCTTAAGAAAGAGATGGGATTCAGACATCTGAAAGCTGGAGAAAAGAGCAACAACTGGAGACTGAAATTCAGTCACTGTGAAATGAGAAAGAGACTCTTTTGCACTGTTCTGGTGAAGGTGATAAATAACTTTGTATGTTGAGAAATGAATGTGAAAGTTTGAGACAGGACAAGAGATCAAGGTATTTGAAGGAACGTTGCTGAATGATTTTGTGAGGGTGGTTGGGTTGATGAACTTTGTGAACCAGGAAGGTGGGATTGTGGAGACAGGTGTTACAAATGAATGATTTGTTACGTACAACTAACGGTCAAATGCGAGAGGACATGGAGGAACTCCAAGACAACTTGAAACAGGTACGTGATGAGTTGGATTGGGAACATAGGGACAGCTGTGAATTGAGTGCCACATATAGTGATACAGAAAGAAGTTACAAAAGGTGTAGAACAGAACATTTCAAAAGTTAGTCTCGATGATTGTAAAGACAAGATGGCGAAACTGTGACATCATGATGGGTGGCTAAGCACCCCTCGACCTGCTGTCACCTGGAGATAATGAGTCTGATGATGACATCTCCCAATACAATGCCCAGTCACACCCCTACTATAGTCCAGTAAACCCACCCCGCCATCCACAAGATGGCGTGTCCCCTTGCTATGACAGCACATCCATACATCATCAACGTGATGACAATTATCATGTGTGATGCCAAGATGATGACCACTATGATGGGGGAGAAGGGTTAGGCCTACCACTGCCTTCTCTAGGCCTACCAACGGCCACTCCGATCACTGCTCTGACAGGAAGCAACTGAGAGGAGAGTGAGAAAATTATCAAAACTGTATTGCGCAAGTCACATTTACTTCACAAAAGCAAAAGAGCTTTCAAAGTGCAGATGAAACAAATGCTGAAAGAGGCCACTACTCAGGATTCAGTGGTCCAGCCTGTGGCCTCTGCAGCAGAGGCTGCCATCCACAGCCCCAAGATACTCTCACCACAGATCGAATTCCCAGTAATCCCCTATAGATGGCCCACTATGTTCAGCAGATCACTGACAGCATAGGTCACATAGGCTCCACTGACAACCTCAGCTGTCATTTGGAGAAGGTACATTCCAAATGTGAAATGATTAGCTTAGCGGAGGACTACCAGGTACTGATCTTCTGACAGACTATTGACCCAGACCTGTGGGTGAAACTCCCAGACATAGCCTGCCGGGACACCCGAGTGACTTTTGATCAAATCGCAGCTGAACTTATTGCTGCACATAGCCCAGGTGTGGTTGGAGTGATGCAAGCTCACTCTGTAAAACAAAACGCAAAAGAAAGCCCTGCAACATTTCATCAGAGATTGTGGATGGCCTACCGTGCAGGCAAACACCTCACAGGGGAGAATGCAGCCAACCTCATAGAATACAAGAATTTGTTCCTTTGAAACATGCTTCCTGCCATCCATGAAAAGGTGGAACCAACAATTTTCCCCGCTATGGACAATTTTTCAGATATCTTTCGGAAAACGGAGCGTGTTTACCAGCTCTACATCTGAGACTTCAGCTCCGGTTCAAAAAAAGTGGCCACAGTACAGTCTACCGAAGAGCCCACAACCCACTATACTGTGGAGGGTAAGGCCCAAGAAAAAAAGCATGCACCTTCGGACAACCGACAGCATCACCAGTCTGGAGGTTGGAACTGGAACTACAACAAAAACAAATGCAGTTGGCATTCTGATTCCAATCAGGGCAATCAGAGCAATCAATCAGACCCCTCATACAGAGAGATCACAGAGGAGAACAGAAACCTCCCACACCTCTTCTGACAGGTCCGCTCTGTAGTAGATGCGGTCTGGTATGGGCCCTCGCAGAGACAGGCCCAGGACAAGAGGCCTCAACAGGCCATGAGGATTCCTGAACTGCAGTGCACCATGCCGCAACTAGCCTGATCCCTGACGCCACTCCCATCATGGCAACCATCCAGCATGGGGATGAGGCCCAACAAGAACAGGCCCAGATGCTCTTCCAGGAGCACCCTGCTGCTGACACTATGAATTGACAACTACAGGCCCCAGTCCATATTGTGAAGAAGCTGGCATTGGACACAAACTGAAATCCTTGCACCAAGGCCATGGTCGGGGGCCGCCAATTGACAATGCTATTGGATAGAGGCACGGCTGTGTCTGTATTACATGATGAATATCTGGCAAACTCTCCTTGGTCTACTAGATGGTGAACCAATACATCAGGTGTGGATGGAATAAAGCTATCTACATACCACTCAATAGTGCTCTCAGTAACTATAGGCAACCTGAATGCACACCATACCTTTCAGCTTATGGTGTTGCGTAATCATCCCAGCATCATGGGGATTGATTTTCTCATGCCACACAGTTGTGTGGTGGATCTGGCCAATATGATATTGATCCAGATCAGAGGACAATACCATACTGTTATGATTAATGATTTGTGCGTGGTTGCAGCTATAACCAGCAACAACAAGGAATATGATATCATAGTTCTATTCCAAAACCACAGGTTTTTCAAAATACTCCTCCCAATCCTGCAGAAGCGTTTGAATGCATTCACCATGAACAAGCATGATTGTGGCAGGATGCAAACCATCATCAAAATCCCAGGCCCAGCACATGAAAGGCAAAGACAATACAGGAGGCAGTATAGCACAGTGATCTAAGGCTCTGAGCTGCAAACCTGGAGACCTGAGCTTGAATCCCACAGTCCCCCCTTGCATACTGTGTGACCCTGAGCAAGTCACTTAACTTCCTTGTGATCCTAGGTCACACTTGTAAACAAGCTTTCAGCTTAGTGTGTCTCTCCTAGTTAACAAAATAAATTAAAAAATAAATAAAAAAAATACAATTTTCCTGCTGAGGCCCTACCATCACTCAGAGAAATCATTCAGTCACTCCTCAGACAGGGTGTGATCAGGACTTGTGTCTCTACTGCCAATTCACCTGTTTGGCCTGTGAAGAAACCTATGTGAACTTGGAGACTCACAATTGATTACAGGAGACTTAACCAAGTCACTCCTAGCTGTTCTTCAACAGTAGCCTCAGCACATGATGTGCTCAAATTGCTGACACCTGACCATAAGTGATTCAGTGCTCTTGACATCTCCAATGGTTTCTGGTCACTGCCACTGGCACTCAAGAGCCAATACAAATTTGTCTTCACCTTTGAAGGTAGGCAGTACACATGGACCTATTTACCCAAGGGCTTCCACAATAGCCCCACTCTCTCTTCCATCTACACATGATGGATGACCTGGAGGGCTTCTCTGCCCCACAGTGTATTCTGCAGTATGTGGATGACCTATTGTTGGCAATTGCCGCTAAAGAACAACACTTCGAGCTCTTGGATGAACTACTGACCCTCCTGCAGAGGGCAGGCCCCAAATGCAACCCTGCAAAGGCACAACTCTGCCAAACAGAAGTAATTTTCCTTTGGCTTAGGCATAACAGACAAAGGCAGAAATCTGGCCAGGAAGAAGATCCAAGGCCTACAAGATTTGCCACTACCGACCAGTGTGGCAACACTCAGATGTTTCCTGGGAATAGTCAGCTACTCCAGGGACTTCATTTGTGACTTTGCACAGAAGACCACCCCTCTGTATGAACTTCTGAAATAGGACATCCCTTGGACTTGGGGTCCCATGCAACCCAGGCTGTGATGTCACTGAAACGGGCCTTGGCCTCTGCTCTACCCTTGGTGAACCCAAATCCAGCATTGCCCTTCCATATCAGATTATCTTAAGGTAGGCAAACAATGTGAGAAGGCAGTAAGGAGGGTTGGAGGGATACTGAGATGCATAGGGAGGGGCATCACCAATAGAAAACAGGAAGTTGTTATCCCTCTGTACAGACAGTTGATGAGACCCCATTTGGAGTACTGGGTGCAGTTCTGGAGACCCCATCTCTGCAATGACATAGACAAGATGGAGGAGGTCCAGAGGAGGGCAACTAAAATGGTGCAGGGTCTGCAACAGAAGCCATATGAGGAGAGACTGAAAGAGCTTAATATGTATACCCTTGAGGAAAGGGGGGGCATGATAGAAACTTTCAAGTACCTCAAGGGAATCAACAAAGTCCAAGATGGGAGCATCTTTGAGAGAAAGAGATGTGCAAGAACAAGGGAGCACAGTTTGGAGATAGAGGGGAGACGGCACAGAGGCAACATCAGAAAGTATTTTTTCATGGACAGGGTGGTGGATGCATGGACCCACCTTCCTAAGGAGGTCACGGGGTCAAAAACAGGTGGGGAATTCAAGAATGCAAGGGGCAGACATAAGGCAATTATAGTGAAGGGTAGGAGGAAGTAGGCTGTTGGTTAACTAGAATCTACAGCTTATCCAATGTATAGAGAATGGGCAGACTAGGTGGGTGAAGTGGTCCTTATCTACCGTCAAAGTCTATGTTTCTATCTGGAATCAGCCACCTCAGACATTGTTATGTCTGCAGTCCTTGCTCAGAAAGTTAATGGGACTTTGAGATCGATTGCATATGCAACTCATATGTTGTCATCAGTGGAACAGAAGTAGGGCCTTTGTCAAAGGAACCTTCTGTCTACCTACTGGGCTGTCAAACATTTCTTGTATATCATTGGGTACTCACCTATCATTATAAACACCAACTACACTCCCACAACTTTCTTGCTATCAGACAGAGTGAAGGATGGATCAGTATCCAATACCAGACTGACTCATTGGTCTCTTCTTCTCCAGGACCATGACATCCAGGTCCATACTGCCAAAATGCCTTCAATTATGGACCATGGGCTCCTTTATCAAGGACAGCTATGTGATTGTGCACTATTACCCCCAGACTTGCCTGATCCAGGCCCATTTCTCTCTGCTGCTCCAAAGCTCCTTGCAGACACTTCCTTGTGTCAAGTTTTCACAGATGGGTCAGCCTCATATCACCAAGGAGAACAGGTAACTGGACTTCGGGTGCTCATTGTGTATCCCAATGGCAACTCTGTTGGAATTTCCAAGCATTGAAGTGTTGCATCTTCACAGTACGCAGAACTGGCAGCTGTGGCCTGTGCCCCCAAGGTCATACAACATGGCACTGAGGACACCACCATTTCTGCAGAATCCAGTTGGGTCTGCTGCTTCCTCACTGAATTCTTACCATTGTGGCAGAAGATCTCCCTTGCATCTTTTGATGGCACCCCAGTGAAATATAAAGCACTCGTGATTTATATTCATGAATTGACTCAGCACTTTAAACACAAGCTTTTCATCCACAAGGTTAAAGCTCATTGTAAAACAGACCCCTATCATTCCTACAATGACCAAGCAGATACTCTTGCAAAAGAGGGTGCTCAAGGGGGGGACACATGGATGATGGATCATCCAGATGCCTTAGTAGCTGTACAAATAGCAGCTATCAAAAGAAACCAGAACCATTTGAGCCACTGGACTTGTCCATGGCACAACATGCAGATCCCCAACTGAAAAATATGTTTTGGCTCCCTGACAAAGGAACTGAACAAGACTTACCTACTCACAGTCCATACAAGAGACATACAAGTAGGTTACATTTTTCACAAGATGGCAGACTGATCTGGAATCAATCAGAGGACTCATCCTACAAATTGTGGGTGGCCCCTCAAGTACTGGGATCTGAATTTCTCCACCAGGTGCATGACACCCCCACTGGCAGACATCAGGGAGTTGAAAATACACTCCAGAGACTTGAAACTGTTAGTTGTTGGCCTGGCATCACCAAGGATGTCTGGCACTATATTGACAGCTGTCTGATCTGTGCACAAAACAACCCAATACCAACCAAACGTAATGCCAAGGTACTACCACAGAGACATTCTGGTCCATGGCATGCCATACAAATTAGCTTTATTGGTCTCTTGACCAATATCAGCAGAAACAACAAGTATGCACTTGTTGTTACTGACCTCTTCTCAAAGTGGGTTTAAGCTTTTCCCACTAAGACATGCACTGCAAAAGCAACTGCAAAAACCCTGGTGGAACAGATTTTCTCCAGATGGGGCCTACCTCTGAAGGCAGACTGAAAAAGGAACCAGCTTTACAGGTGAGTTGATGAAAGAAGCCCTTGAATGTCTAGGGGTATACCAGAAGTTCCACATACCTTACCACCCTCAATCTTCAGGTTAAGTAGAAAGAGCCAACAGATGGATTAAGCAAATGCTTTCCAAATTCACTGAGGACAAACATCAAGGATTGGGATTCCCTGCTGCCTTTACTCCTTATGGAAATCAAGGGTACTCCTTCAACCACCACCCTGTTGACACCCTTTAAGGTGATGACTGGCAGAACTATGAGATTACCTGAGCATCTGTTGTTTGACCTGAACACCCCCACTGCAGACATAGTGTCTGTAGACAAGTATGTGACCAAACTCAAAGAAGACATTGTAAAAACCCATCTGTATGCTGCAAATCACATGGGTAAGGCCCAGCAACAATCCAAAATCCAGTTTGATAAACATGCACAAGAAGTGGATTGGCAAGTTTGAAATCAGGTAATGTTACTCAGATTTGCTCACCCTACACACTCATTCTCTAGTAAGTGGAAAGGTCCCTACCCCATTGTCAACAAACTCAGACCTGCAGTCTATCAAGTTAGACTTCTCCAAAATAAAAAACTTACTGGCAAGTGATTACATGCAAACCAACCAAAGCTATACAAAGGAGTATAATTACTTTTCCTAACCCCATTGGGTGGAATTGTTCCGACTGACCTTTTCTTTTTTCTTACAAGTAATCCTGCAAGATGACTACCTTGCACCTGATACTCCTCATCTTAGGAGTTTTCCCCTGCATCCAAGGCATGGTAGATCACATTCTTCCACATCTAGACCATCCTTCTTCTGCCACCCCAGAAGGAGATTCAGTCACAGTCCCAAACAAATTGATTACTGTACAGGAAGGTAAAGATGCCTACCTCACCGCCTCATTTGTTGCCCCTGGCAAATCTTCCCTACAAATTGAATGGCAAAGAGATTTTAATGGACAAACTCTCCCAGTGGCCCACCTGTCCAAAGGAACATTCCATGGTTGACCAAATGCCAAAAAATCCCCAAATGGTACTTTACCTATTCAACACACCAATCATTGACATTCAGGTTTATATAATCTTACTGCTCTAATTGACCCTGCTTACTGCGAGAGGTTCTCCAAAGACTTCACAAAAGAATACTGTGCACTCAATTTTATGACCTCAGCTGCCATGTATTTGTCTGCTATTCCTCCAATGGAAGCAGAACTCCTTGACTGTACCCCACAGGAACCTGGCCCACTTAGTGGCCTAACTGAAAAATTCAGTACCAGGTACCCTTATCAACAATCTTCAGTAGATGAATGTCCCTGTACTTTTCAATCTCACTCTTTGGAATATGGCAGAATTTGGTATGTGTTTCAATACTAACACATCAAAGTTTTTCAGTACTATGTTATTAGATAGTCTGGTAGCATATCAGATACCTACACAGGCCACAGTAGCTAGTGTAAACACTCTAGAACATCTAGGTTTATTTAGATCTAGACCAAATCAATCTAAAAGTAAATCTCATTCTTTTAAGAAGAAGCATGAAACATCTGATGTCACTGGTGCAACAGGTACCCTCACTGGCATCTTTGGTAGCACTATGTCTATCTGGAACAGGGCAGACATTGCTACTATCAAGGATCACTCACAAAAATTCCAACAAGGTATGATTAATCAGATAATAGCCCATTGTTACATGGTGAGGATGGCCTTAGTCAAGAAGAGAGATACACTGTTTACAATATGAAAGGAATTGCTAAAAAGTTTTACAGACACCAAGATAAGTTAAATCGGCTAACTGCACAGAATAATAGGGAGGCATATAAGCAATATATTGCCAGTGAACTCCTCTGCTCTGCTTATGGCTCTTATGTCATAACCACCATCAATCACCTCTTCCATGATCTGGAATCTGGATGTATTCCAGATATCATTCATGATAGACGAATTTCATAATGGTATTGCCCACATTGTAAATCCTCTGCATGCATTGTAATGTGTATGTCTCAATCTATTTCCATAGCAGCATCTACTGCTAGGAACTTAGGCTTTGTAACCAGGCATCCTAATAAAGGACACTGCTTCACTGCTAAATGATGTACTATTCTAGACACTATGTTTGTGACCTTTACTGTCTCATTACCACACTTTGATCCAAATACAGCTTTATTTGATAAACTAGCTACAGTTCACTCCATTGGGCACCTTGATGAGGATATCTACAGAGAATGCATAAAATTGTCACCTCTTCTGGTCTTCCATCCAACTCTGGATGCATGGGTTTCACCTCACATGGATTGCTGTGCAAGAAAGGACTATCATTATTTGTGTCATGTTGACGTTTTCGATACTATCAAACCAGTTTGTGGCTATATGCCAGACAGCATTAATTGTCCTTTACATTGGACCAGGACATTATTGCTAATGACAGAGATACCCCTGAAGCATGATCAGCACCACCACCACTGGTGAACAGTGAACAACCCTACAGGGCTTATACAGAAGAGCTTCATCAGGTAACTACAAGACTATCGAATGACTCTTACACCTGCCCAGTCCAACTGCAAAAATGGAGGTTGCCAACTGTTAAAATGACTTACAATTCTGATTACAATACTGCATTGTCACTAATCATAAAACTTTCTCCTATGGTCAAAAGGTTTGTGAAATACCACATCCTAACTTTTGTTTTATTCCTCATCAAACCACTGTTATAGAAGACACAGTGATTACTCCTCTTCCCATCACAGAACCTGATGTTACTGATGGTGACCCTGAATATTTGCTTGCTCTATCTCAATATTTACCCATTTTTAATGTTCACATAGACCCACTGACACTGAAAACCCTTTTAGAGAGGAAAGATATACATGTCATCCACATTAGTAACAACATCTCTTCAGCGGGTGATGCCCTAAATGCCCTTATCAATGATGGTGATTTGAATAATGCACTTTCTAATACCTGGTTAGAAATGACTTTTAAAAACTTTGTCATCATACAGGCATTTTTGATCTTCTTTTTAATACTAACACTTTGCTCCCTAAGGCATATGCTCAAACAACATCGAGAGCAGCTTGAATTTCTTTACAAGGCTTGTGCATCAGGTCTGTAAATGACAGTTTGTTCTCACCACTTTCCCATAGCGTTGTTGCCTTTTCTGTAAGGCAACAAGGGGATGTTTGTTATGCGAGGTCCTTACACCCTAATTGGTATCCCATTGTATATCTTAGCCAAACCTTTATGTTACACATAATATGCATATGCTATACTAACATATAGGGCACAGACACCTTCTGTACACGAGTAAGTGTCAGGATATATATACTGATTGTAATTCACTTTATTTTCTCTATGCATGGAAACTGCACACAGTAAGCCAAGACATTTATGCCATTGTCATCTTCTGATACTATGTAGTCTGCACTGACATCTTTTGGATTTATGTATAATTACACCATATCCTGTGTTTTCCATGTACTATGTATAGTCTTATTGTTCTAGGATATAGCTGACTTAGCTAATATTGTATAGGACTAGTTAATGCTGTGGAGCCACCTAACTATTGTCCATTAGAGCCCACCACAGGTATCTAATAATGTTTCATACTAAGGGTAACCATAGTGATTATCATAGTATATAATGTAATGTATTACGCATTCCGCTCGGAGACCTTCTTCACTTCTTGGGATATTGGAGAATGCTAGGCCTGACTCCCAGTATCTTATGGTAAGAACTGCTTAGGGAAACTTTGATTTCCTTTTGGAGTAATAAACAAGTTTATTACTGCTATGCAACTTGCCTGTGATTCATTTGCATCTCTAATTATCACCAAGAACCTGATCAGGGCTAGACACCCTAACAGTACTAATCTGGTTAACAAAAATCAAATCAAAATAAAAATGGTTTTATGTCTGTTTTGAAAGCAATAATGTTTGCACAAAGCATCTGAAAATACATTATATTAACCAAATGTTTTAAAATTGTTTATCAAATTGCCTTTGAAAATGCTTAGTAACCGCAGCCTGGGGAATAAAATCCCAGACCTGGAAGCATTGTTAGTAGAGGCAAACCTAGACATATCAGCAATAACAGAGACCTGGTTCACCACAAATGATGACTGGGAAGTTAATGTACCAGGATATGCTCTGTTCAGGAGGGACAAGGGAGACAGAAAAGGGGGAGGTGTGGCCATGTATGTTAGGGAGGATATAAAGGTAACAGAGATGCTGTGTTGACAGAGGAGGCTGAGGCACTGTGGGTCATCCTTGAGCCAGACAATGACACAGCACTCCAAGCAGGTGTGTTCTACAACCCTCCAGAACAGGGGAGAGACTTGGAGATGGATCTAGGGGATCAAATTCATGCAATGGCAGCAAAAGGTGAGGTATTACTGCTGGGTGATTTCAATATCCCAGATGTGGACAGGACCATCCCAGCAGCTACTTCAACCAGGAGATAGACATCCTGGACTCCCTACAGGGGGCAGGCCTAAGACAGCTTGTGATTGATCACACCAGAGAAGGGGCAATTCTGAACCTAGTATTGACCAATGGGGACAGATTCACAGACGTCCATGTGGAAGATCAACTGGGGTCCAGCGACCATCACATAGTGTTGTTTAGCATAGGGAGTGAGACACAGTCTAGTCCCATGAAGGCAAAGGTCTAAGATCTTAGGAGGGTAGATTTTGCTAAAATGAGGAGTTGTATTAAAGAGGCATTGGTGAGAAGGAAGACAGGAGGGGGAGTTGAGGATCAGTGGGTACAACTAAAGGGAATGATAGAGGAGGCGATGAGCCAATGCATCAGGTTGGTAAATAAGGACAAGAGAAGAAGGAAAACACTGTGGTTCTGGAGAGAGGTGGCAGACAAAGTATAGGCTAAGAGCAGGTTTCAGGAAATATAAGGAGACTCAAGGGAGGAGGGGCGTGATTGTACCCTAAAGAAGAATTTAAAGGGAAGCAAGGAAGGCTGTTAGGAGAACATAAGCTCAAACTGAAGAAAGATTAGCGCAGACAGTGAAGAAAGGGGACAAGGCATTCTATATATACATTAGCGAAAGAAGGAAGACTGGGATTGTAAGGCTCAAAGGGGATACAGGGGAATGTAAGGAGGGAGACATGAAAGGGCAGAAATACTGAACCAATAATTTGTTCAGTATTCACTAAAGAGGGGGAGGGTCAGGAACCACAGCAGGGTAACAGACATGAAGGGGGGGGGAGGTAAACACAAGTCCATTCACAGTGGAGAGAGTCCTGGAGGAGCTCACAAAACTGAAGGTGGACAAAGCAATGGGGCCAGATGGCATATACCCAAGGATATCAAGAAAGTTGTGAAGAGAGCTAGTGGCATCTCTGGCAGCACTGTTCATGGAGTCACTCAATGCAGAAGTGGTTCCAGAAGACTGGAAGAGGGCACATGTAGTCTCTCTATACAAAAGTGGTAGTAGGGAGGAGGCAGGGAACTATAGGCTGCTTAGCCTCACCTCAGTAATGAGTAAGATCATGAAACACTGCTTAAAGAAAGAACAGTGACACACTTGGAATCCAGCGGTGTCCAGGATCCAAGGCAACATGGATTCACAGCAGGAAGGTCATATCAGAGGAATATGATAGATTTTTTTGACTGGATGACAAGGGAAGTAAATCAGGGAGGCAGTAGATGTCACCTACCGCGATTTCAGCAAAGCCTTTGACACCATCCCACACAAAAGGCTGGTTAACAAAATGAATAGTCTGAGCATTGGGCACAAGGTGGTAAACTGTGTTAGAAACTGGCTAATGGACATGAAGCAGAGGGTGGTGGTAAATGGGATCCAATCAGGGGAGAGGGGAGTGACCAGCAGGGTACCTCAGGGATCAGTCCTTGGGTCAGTCCTGTTTAATGCCGTGATTAGTGACATTGCAGTAGAACTGGAGGGAAAGGTCTGCCTTTTTGTAGATGACACCATGATCTGCAACAGGGTGGATACTCTAGATGGGGTGAAGAGAATGAGGCGAGACATAGAGAAGCTTGAAAAATGGTCTGAAGTATGGCAACTAAGGTTCAGTTCCAAGAAGTACAAAATAATGCAACTGGGAAGAGGAAACCTTGGGGAGAGCTACAGGATGGGGAGGAGTTGCTGACTATCACCAAGGAAGAAAGGGACCTGGGAGTTATCTTTTCTGACAACCTAAAGGTGTCTAAGCAGAGTACAAAGGCTGCAGGGAGGACCAGTGCCATGCTGGGGTGCATAGGCAGAGGTATCACTAGCAGAAGGTGGGAGGTGGTGATGCCATTGTAAAAAAGGTGATGCCATTGTACAAAACACTAGTGAGGCCTCACCTAGAGTACAGTACTATGTGCAATTCTGGAGGCTGCACCTTTGTAAGGACATTGACAGGGTGAAGGCAGTCCAGAGAAGGGTGACTAAGATGGTACAGGGCTTGCTCCTGAAAACATATGAGGAATGACTAAAGGATCTCAATATGTACTCACTGGAGGAGAAGAGGGATCAAAGAAGCATGATAGAAACTTCCAAGCACCTTAAGGGCATAAACAAGGTGCAGGGGGAAGACTTATTGCAGTACAACAGATGTACAAGAATGAGGGGGCATGAAATGAAATTGGAAGGGGGCAGGCTGAGGGGAAATGTGAGGAAGTTTTTCTTCACAGACAGGGTGGTGGAAACATAGAAACATAGAATTTGATGGCAGATAAGGACCTCTTGGCACACCCAGTCTGCCATTTCCCTACCTATTGGATAAGCTGTAGATCCTAGTTTTATGAACAGCCTACTTCCTCCTACCTCCCATTAGAATTGCCTTATATCTGTTCCATGCATTCTTAAATTCCCCCACTGTTTTTGGTGGACATGTGGAATAGACTACCACAGGAGGTGGTGGGGCAAGCACAGTGGAGGATTTTAAAGATGCATGGGACAGGCATGGGGTACCTTAGAGGTGGGAAGGAGGGGTGAAAAGCCATTGACCAGGTAGGGTGAGAGGCCTCAAACTAGTGTAGGGCTTTTGGGCAGACTGGATGGGCCTGGCGGTCCTTATCTGCTGACAATTTCTATGTTTCTATGTTTCTAATCCCCACCCCTTCCCCATTTCCTACCCTCATGACCAAGGCCGAGCTACAGATCTGGCTCAAGGCTACAAGACTATACTTGTTCATGTGAGTCTCTATAGGGTCAACACAAAGCTGCACAGTTGCAACACATTTGTATGTTTGTTTGTTTATGGTCTTGTGGACCCTGTGAATAGTATGACATTAATTTAACAGAAGTAATTTGCTTCCTACATTGCATAGTAGAATATGCACTTGTAACTTATTTCATATAGCTTCAACAAGACCCTGTATAAAATAATATACATGTCCCAGACATGTAACTTGTTCTGAGTAGTTCCAAGTATGTGTCCTATAGAAAGCAAGTTACAAGTGTGCAACTTATGTTACAAGTTACAGTACAAGTGTGGTATTACTGGAGACCTGAAGTATGAAAAGGTTTTACAATGTTAGGGGATGGAGAGGGTTGGGGTGGGAATTAGGGTTGCTACTCACACATTTTGAATATATTGGCTCTGCATGAGGTGTGGCACCATTGATTTGACCTCATATTTGTACTTTGGTCTTGGGTAACATGGGTAAGGGGAGACTGGTGGGAGTTAGATTTGACAACTTAAACAGTACATTTCCAAACATCGAGGGCATTGGGTTAAAAATCATAATAGCACATTTCCAAACTTTGAGGGGATTGAGTTTTTTGTGGTAGTAACCCTAATCTGCATTAACATAGTTTTTACAATGAATTTCCTTCATTTCTGAGAAAGTAGAGTAGTAAATTGCTTTGCCCAGTCCATTTTTCCAGCATGAGCATTGGATTACGCTGGGCCCATAAAACCCTGCATGAAGCAGAACAGGATCCTAACTTACTTTGCACAGGGCCCTTTAAGAAACAAGATGAGTGGTGCACTTGGGGTCCTGCTTATGAGTAATAACTTAGTTTGTGTTGGGCCCTGCAGGCCCTCCACAACCATAAGATGAGACATATGAACATACGAAAATGGTAGCAGATTAGGCCTTACTGTCTATCTTGTCTGCTTGAGTTACAGCTTACAGTACAGACCTAACTTTCTTACTATATTGTTTATGTATGATTTTAATTGTAGCACAAAACACATGCAGTTTTTTTTAAGTTGCTTGTATTCTTGATAAATTTCTTATTTCTCAGCTGTAAACCTTTGGTTCCTGTAGGATTTAAAAACGTTTTCATGATTAGTGATGCTAGCTAAGAGAAGATTTTTCAAAATCTTCATGAAGGATTTCTTTATGAACAATTTGTGTTTTAATATATCAAAGTGAAAATATAATTAAAGGATATCTATTGGCAAGGATGCTCAAGCCACTGGTGCATAGAGTGTGGCTCGATCACCCCAATCCCCCCTGGAGTCCTAGTATATATTTTGTCATTAAATTACTTTATCACTCATAAAATTTGATTTCTGAGTTGGTGCAGTTGGCATATTTGTAAATGGAGTGGAGCTACCTGGGAGACTGTGCTGGGCAAATACCATGATATGCCTTTTTTTTTTTACAAAAGGTGCATATATGCCATGTGTGTGCCGGCACCTAAGGAGGAAATGGCTCCTCACTTGCAGTTCCTTTCTTGAGATCTAGTGTTCAAGAACAGGAGAATTCCATCTAGTCAGCTGGTAGCTTCCATGGACGGACACAAGGATAGCAGTAATGACTCAGGGAACATGGAATCTGAGAGTCATTTAGTGTCGATCACCATTAATTCTGGTAGGAGTGTAAAGGATCACAGAAAGTGAGTATACTATGGGACTGCCCATCCTAGAAAGTCCCTATCAGCCTTCAGATGCTCTGAGGATCTCACTGAAGTGGATGTTTTCACATTGGGAAGGGCAATTTCAGTGCTGTCTGAACCCAAAAGATGCTGACAGCTGTGCTGAAAATGGTGCGAGATCTAGTGCCAAAAATTGCTGAAACAGGTAGAAGGTGTGCACACACAAATTATTCATAAAGAAATCCTTCATGAAGATTTAAAAAAATCTACTCTAGACAAGGCCATGGGACCAGACAATGCATACACCAGAATCCTAAAACAACTAGGAAAGGAATTGGCAGCACCCCTGGCAGAACTCTTCACTAAATCTTTTGCAAGTGGAGTGGTACCTGAAGGCTTGAAGAGGACTACGGTGGTACCACTACATAAATCAGGTAGCAAAGAGGAGGCAGGAAACTACCATCCAGTGAGCATCACCTGTGTCATAAGTAAATTGATGGAGATGTTACTGAAACAGAGGATAATAGCACTCCTGGAATCTAGAGGGCAGCAGGACCCAAAACAGCATAGGTTTACAACAGGGAGGTCATGTCAAACAAATTTGGTTGAATTCTTCAACTGGGTTACCAGGGCAGTGGATGATGGGGCAGCAGTGGATGTAGTCTACCTGGACTTTAGTAAGGCCTTCAACTCTATGCCACACAGAAGACTAAGGATGCTGGGCTACACAGGAGTGGGGAACAAGGTGGTAAATTGGGTCAAAAGCTGGCTGGGTGGCAGAACACAGAGATTGTAGGTCAATGGCACTCTATCAACAGAAGGAGTGGTAACTAGCAGAGTGCTCCATGGTTCGGTGTTGGTGCCTCTACTTTTCAACACATTCATAGCTGACATTGCTGACTGGCTGGAAGGAAAGCTGTGTCTGTTCACAGATGACACCAAGATATGCAACAGAGTTGACACCATCCAGGGAGTAAGGACAATGGAATCAGATCTAACAAAGCTGGAGGACTGGTATAGAGCATGGCATCTGAAATTCAACAGCAAAAAATGCAAAGTTATGCATCTAGAAAAGTGCAACCACAAAACAAAGTACTATTTGGGTGGTAAGAGGCTGGCTGCAACCAGCCAAGAATGAGATCTAGGGATCAACATATTAGAAGACTTGAAGGTGGGTAAACAGTGTGAAAAATCAGCACTGAAGGCAAATGGCATACTGGATTGCATTAGTAGGGGAATCACAAACATAGAAAGGGAGGTGGTGTTACCACTTTACTGGGCACTTGTGTGTCCTCACCTGGAGTACTGTGTGTGGTTTTGGAGGCCACAACCAAGGAAGGATATCAACAAGATGGAGACAGTGCAGAGGAAGGCTACAAAAATGATTCAGGAACTGAACCTTATATCTTATGAGGACAGGCTGCAGGATCCAAACATGTACTCTCTGGAACAGAGGAGGGAAAAAGAGGACATAATAGAGACCTTCAAGTATATCAAGGGTATAAATTGGGTACAGTCACATGACCTCTTTCAACTCAAGAAGGACTCTAGAACAAGGGATCATGACCTGACATTTAAAGGCAGTAAGTACAAAACAAACATAAGGAAGTTCTTCTTTACTGAGAGGGTGGTGGACACCTGTAATGGTCTGCCTGCAGAGGTGGTGAGGGCTAAAACAGTGGGGGGGGGGTCAACAGCACCTGGGAGAGATACAGAGGTATTGGAATATGGAAGGGGAAATAGGGAAGGGGTAAGCAAATTAACTTTCGGTGGACTAGATGGATCTCAGGAACCCCTTCTGCCATCACCTTCTATGTTTCTATAGGTACCATGTAATAAGAGCTAATGAGTAACGGTGCTGTCATAATTGGCAACCACAAAATAACAATCAGCACCATAGTTACTAAACAAATGGCAAAATGCTTTATCTTATTTTTGTGAGGGGGGCTATACCCACCACACCCCCCATTGAGGGGGGGCTTCACCCTTACACCCCCATATCTATAATAACCATCTCCCAGTGGGGGGGGGGTGCAACTCAGTGAATGGGAGAAATTCAGGAGAAGAGATGTTCCCAGGTAGAAAAAACTACAAACACCAACAAAGTAAATAAAAACATACCAGCTGGAAACCAAACACAGTTCTGCCTGCATGACTCACCTACTCATTGGTGGTGACTGTAACCACCACGCTAAGCAAGCAGCTCAGTTTACAGCCCACAGCTGCTGCTCCAAACATCACCCATCCTCATTCCCCTCACTGTTTACCTACTTCTGTATCCATCATTGTGTTTCCTCCTCGCTCTCTTCACCTACAAGCTATTCTTTGCAGCTCACTATATCTCCAGGTACCCAAACTGAGTCGCTCAATTTGAGTCATCCATTTGACAGGTTACCATTTCTATACTATTTGTATGGGGGAATACCAAGCTGGTATGGATATCAATGATGCCATTGGCTGAGAGCTTGTGGAGCTTGCAGTCACTGTTATAGGGGAAAGAAGAGGTATGCCCTGGAACTGGTGCCCAGCACACTGTCTGTAGAGAGTAAAGTCCTGGCTGATGTGAGGTACCTACAGAAACTAAAATTTGTTGTCAGAAAAGGACTGCTTGTACCATGCAGTCTTCCCAGAAGGCCCCTGCCTAATCTGTCTCTGAAGACCCTAACTGTTCTCCGGCAACCATTGAAACATAGAAACATAGACATTGATGGCAGATAAAAACCATTTGGCCCACCCAGTCTGCCCATTTTCCTACCTATTGGATAAGCTGCAGATCCTAGTTAACCAACACCCTATTTCCTCCTACCCCCCACTAGAATTGCTTTATGCCTGTCCCATGCATTCTTGAATTCCCCCACTGTTTTTAACCCCACAGCCTCTTCAGGAAGGCCGTTCCATGCATCCTCCACCCTCTCCATGAAACATTACTTTCTTACAATGCCCCTGAGCTGTCCTCCCTCTATCTTCAAATTGTGTCCCCTTGTTCTTGTACATCTCTTTTTCTGAAATGTGCTACCCTCTTGAACTTTGTTGATTCCCTTGAGGTAGTTAAATGTTTCTATCATGCCCCCCTCTCCCTCCTTTCCTCAAGGTATACATATTAAGCTCCTTTAGTCTCTCTTCATATGGCTTCTGGTGCAGACCTTACTCCATTTTAGTTGCCCTCCTCTGGACTGCCTCCATCTTGTCTATGTTTTTGTGGAGATGGGGTCTCCAGAACTGCACGCAATACTCCAGATGGGGTCTCGTCAACTGTCTGTACAGAGGGATAACAACTTCTTGTTTTCTACTGGTGATGCCTCTCGTATGCATCCCAGTATCCCCCAGCCCTCCTTACTGCCTTTTCACATTGCTTGCCTACTTTTAGGTCATCTGATATAACTGCCCCTGGCCCCTTTCCATTTTTGTTGTTGTTAGTACAGCCCTCCACATTGCATACTCTTCCTCTGGGTTTTTGTTTCCCAGGTGCATTACTTTGCACTTCTTTGCATTGAATCTAAGCTGCCATACTTTTGACCATTCCTCCAACCTTGCCAAGTCCCTTCTCATCCTTGCACCCCCCCCCTGTGTATCAACCCTGTTGCAGATCTTTGTGCCGTCTGCAAAGAGGCATACTTTCCCTTCCAGTCCCTCTGCAATGTCACCTATAAAGACATTAAAGAGGACCGGTCCCAGTACTGAGCCCTGCGGTACCCCAGTATTACCGTCCCTCCTCCTATTTACTAATATTTCCCTAGGTCTATCCTATACTGTACATGCTTGAAGCCTCCTTCTTTTTTTTGCCTCCGTCACTTCTGCTGATACTTTGTTGCCAGTTGTCCAGTACTCATTCAGTAAAGTAGCATTCCCTCACATCCCTCTTAAACTCCCCCTCCCTCCGGTTCATCGCATGCCCTCTGGTCCTATTGCTCTTTCTTATTCGAAAGAGACTCCCTTCCTGCACTCTGGTTACCCCCATAAGGTACTTGTAGGTGGAGATGTTGTGAATTTTTAGTCTACTAGCCTACTTCGGATGAATCTGTGGAAATTTGCAATTTGCGAAATGCACGAATTTTGCCACAGAGACACTAACTTTGCTGGTGAATTTTTATTTATCTTTATAAAATAACAATTTAAAAAAAAAACCTCCCCACACCAACTGTGCTGTAAAGCCACCCTCACTCTTTCCACCCCAAATGATACTACAGTCCTTGATTCCCCTCCCACCCACCCAGCCACTGGCAACCTTCTTCCTGCCCTGCCCTGTCAAATTTCACAGGCTGCTGCCTGCTTATGCAACTACTTAAGTGCTACACACAATGCAGAGTCATACCAAAAGTAATAATCAGTCCATACCCTTCCCACCACCTGTGTGCCAAGAACACTCCCCCACCTCCCCCATCCGAGACTCATCTAGTAAGTCAGTTATCAAAGTCTGACATCAAGCTCCCCAGTTCCCCACCCAACCTTCTGTCTCCCCCCCCCACAAGCACCAACAAAATCAACTTGCAGTAAAGAAAATGGTCCCCAACTGCAAAACATCTGTTCTGCTCAGTGTCCTATCTCATAATGGTACATATGGAAGAATGGTGACATCTTTGTACCTACTGAGACCTAATTGACTGAATTTTCCATTTAGGACTTTCATCTGTAAATGGACTTGTGTACATCCCCTCCCTTTGTTCTTGCTGCTTCCTGGTGGTCCCCTATCCACTGTAAAGACTGAGCAGAAGTGCCTGTTCAGGATGTATATTTTTTCTTGATTCTGTGCAGTCTCCTGCAGCTGCCCTCCTTATCCTCATAAGTCCTCCCCTTGCTTTCCTCTTCTCATTTATGTACCTGAAGAAAGTCTTATTCCCTTTAGCTGCCACTTGGCTGTCCTTTCCTCTGTTTACACCTTTGCTTCTCTCACTACATTTCATGCCTCCATCAGTTTTACTTGGTATATCTCCTCGTCTTCCTCCCTATGCATTCCCTTATTCCTCCTGCCAGCCACCCTATTTTCCTTCATTACCTTGGCCACTTCCATAGAAGACCATAATAGTCTCTTTTACCTCCTGCTTTTACTCCATCCTTCACACAGCAGTTGGTTGCCTTAATTATGCCTCCCTTATTTTTCTCCACTTTGTCTGTACCCCCCTCTCTGGTGATCCCCCATCCATGAGGCAGTTTCTGTAGCAGTCGCACATTTCTTTAAAATCCACCTTGGTCCTTCTGTAGTTTGCCAGTTTCTTTATTTGAATGTTAAACCATACTGTACAGTGATCACTGATACCCAGGTGACTATCCACTGTAATTTCTACAATGTTGTCCCATTCTGTAAGCACCAAGTCCAGCACTGCCCCGTCCATGGTGGTTCCTGGTCTAGATGCCTGGGAACAGCCCCTTGTAGGGAGGCAAGGATGGCCCTGCTCCTTGCTGAAGATGCAGTTGGAAGGCTCCAATCCACATCTGGCAGAATGAAGTCCCCAATAGCAGCACCTCCCTCTTAATTGCCATCTTGATAATGGCTTCACCAAGTGCTTTATCCAACTCCTCTCCTTGTGCGGGGGGGTCAGTGTACCCTTCCGTATCGATAAAAGCCCCAATACCTGTCTCCAGGATGATCTATAGCACCTCAAGCTTTTTTGTTTCCTCCAGGTGCCCCTGTACTTCCCTGGCCTTTATTCTCTTCCTCTTATACAGTACAACCCCCCCGGCCCCCATTCACTGTCTCTCCTGAACAGAGAGTAGCCTTGTGTGGCCATGTCCCAGTCATGGGTGTCAGTGCACTGGAACTCCTTTATGGCCACCAATCAAGGCTAACCTCTGTCATGATGGCCACTGAGTCCAGAATTTTATTTCCCAGACTCCTTGCATTGGCACACATGGCTGTCCATACCTTACTGCTGACCTGCCTGCTTCCTTCCCCCCCCACTTGTTCTGTTCCCTGCAGCTCCCCCGATCCTCCTATTTTCTTGTTATCTTCTCCATTACCTGTTCACACCCCTGTCTTCTTGCCCACCCCCCCAGTTTGGGGAGCTTACTCCCATCTGGCTCTCATCCCTACTGCTTCATCATCTGGGGGGGCAATTGTTGCCTCCCTTGGTTTTATAGCCTCTCACCCTGGCTAGTTTAAATGCTTATCCAAGTAGCATTTAAACCTTCTGCTAAGGACAGTGTTTCCTCTCTTGAACAGATTCAGGCCATCCCTCCTATAGAGACCAATATCCTCCCAGGCTGGCCCCAGTCCCCAGTGTGGCTGAAGCCTTCTTTCATGCACTATGCCTGAAACCAATTGTTAATGGCCCTAGTGCAGAGTGGAGGGCCAGATAGCAGGAAGAATAAGGGGAAACTTGGAATGAGGGAAAACAGGGGGATCAGGAGATCAGAGCAGGAGGATGTGGGTAGAGGGAGGAAAGCGCAAGGAAAAGGATCAGTTGGGTGGAAAGGGCAAGGAGAAAGACCATAAGTACAAGGAGGACACAGTAAAGGGAGCTGAGGGTTTAGGCCAGGGGAGCATGACAGGCAAGGAGGGGCTGAACGGAGATGAGAAGGAAGGGAGGAAGAGCCAGGCTAGTTTAGCAGATGGGGGGAAGGACTAGTCGCAAGCAGTGATGGGGGTAGTGGGGCACGAAGGATACTCAGGAGGAGGAGGCATGGGATTGGAGAGGAGGGGTGGCCAGGGTAAATAAGGAGCGGGGGGCAGGTGGTGCCCAGATAGGGGGAGGAGCAAGGAGCCGGCTGGAGAGAGGGTCCGGTAGAAAGGATGAGAGACAGGGAGGTGGGTAAATGGAGGAAAAGGAGCTGTCAGAGGGCTCCTGTTGGGGGGTTCCATGATCAGGCATATCAAATGGGATAGGGAGGGGGAAGCCTGCCCAGTTAAAACAAAATGCTTCCCTGGACTAACGGTGCACAGGGCCAAGCATGAGGTATATTAGCTGGCAAAGGATTGTGGTAGTTCCCCGGACATACTGGTCCACCTGGGTACCAATGACATTGAGGGAAATAGTGAGCTAGAGATACAGGCAAGGTTCAGGGAGCTTGCCAGGGTCTGTCATGACATAGGATGCATGATTTCCTTCTCAGAAATCCTGCAGGTGCCAAGGGCTAGTGGGAAACACAAAAGGAAGATTAGGGAGATAAACCAGTGGCTTAGGGAGGTGTGGGGCCAGAGGGTATGGGTTGATGGGGGATTGGGGGAGACCTGGGAGGATAAGAGGCTGTATGCTAGAGATAGGCTCCATCTCAATTTGGGGGGGAGGGAAATCCTTAAGTTGAAAATAGAGGGGTTCATTGGTGAAAGGTGGGGTTTAAACTTGTGAAGGGAGGAGGGTTGGGAGAAAAGGCTATCGAGGGGGGGTCTGATAAAGGAGGGACTCTGTCTCCACCCCCCCGGGGAGCTGAAGGAATGTGGGAAAAGGCCGACTGGTAAGGTGCAGACCAGGGGAAGACAGAATCCCCATGGGAACATGAGCAGGTTAAATGGAAGTATAGGGAAAGGGTGGAAGGTAGTCCTGCTAAATGCCAGGAGCTTGGGCAATAAAATGCCTGAGCTCCAGGTGATGCTAACTAAGGGAAAGGTGGATGTGGCAGCGGTTACTAAGACCTGGGCCACTGCAGGGTATGACTGGGACCTGAACCTGGAGGGTTACACCATGTTCTGGAAGGACAGGGGAGGGAGGGAGGAAGGGGGAGGGTAGCAATAATAGTCAAAAACTGCATTGGCATAGGAGAAGTAGAGGAGGTGGAGGGAACTGTGGAAGTGATTTGGGTCACCATGATAACAAGGACGGGCAAGAGAGTAAAAATAGGAGTGGTGTGTAGCCCCCCTACACTGGTGAAGGAGCTGGAGGACAGTCGGTGGCAGATGTTGGGAGACACTGCAGATTGGGCAGGGGAAGGGTGGTGGTGTTGGGGGAATTAAACATGCCAGGAACAGACTGGGAGACTATGCCATCCTCAGTGGCCAGGGAACAGAGATTGTTGGATGTCTTTCAGGACGTGTTCCTAACTCAGCAGGTGGGGGAACCAACCAGGGAGGCGTGGGTACTGGATGTGGTCCTGGCAGACAGTGACCAGATTGGGCGCCTGGCGGTAAGGGACCCATTGGCGGGGAGCGACCATGCCACAGTCTGGTTCTACCTGGACCTAGGAGGGGTAGAAGGCTGCACAAAGATGAAGGTAACTGACTTCGGGGGTGCAGATTTCAAGGAAATGGGAAGGATCCTTAAGGAGCATTCGGATGGGATTGGGCCAGACATGGATGCTGACAGTAGGTGGGAAATCATCCAGAGGGGGGTGCAGGAGGCTACCAGCACCTGTGCAAGAGTAAGACGAAAATGCGGTAGGGCCTGAAATCCCTGCTGGTGGACCAGGTAGGTTCAGGAGGTGGAGAGGGGAAGAAGGCGGCCTATAGGTAATTCAAGTGCTCAAGGAGTGAAAGGGATCGAGGGGAGTATGAGCTGATGGCCAGAAGGGCCACTAGGGTGGTGAGGGTGGCTAAGGCAAGGAAGGAGCAGAACCTGGCCAGGAAAATTAAGAGAGGGAACAAGGGGTTCTTTAGATACATTGGGGAAAAACGAAAGGTGAAGGGTCAGATTAGCAGGATTAAAACAAGGGATGGATGGGCACAAGACCTGGGGGAGCAGGCTGAGGTACTAAATGAGTACTTCACTGCAGTTTTCACCAAGGAAAATGGGGGGGCTGCATCATACATGGGAGGAGACGGTGAAACTGAGGAGGGGGGGCCCTTACAGATCAGTGGGTCTGTGTGGGGATCACTGGCAGGAGGGGGGAAGGTTAGCAGGGGGACGAGGTAGCGGAGGTGGAAATCATAGCAGAGAGAGAGTGAGGGAAGACCTCAGGTCCCTTAAGACAGAGAAAGCACCAGGGCCAGATAAATTACATCACAGAGTGCTGAAGCAATTGGCAGATGTCCTGGTGAAATCCCTGGCGGAGCTTCTCAGCATCTCTCTGAGGACAGGGTGGATGCCCCAGGACTGGAAGGTGGTGCATATAGTACCTATCCACAAGGGGGGTTCAAGGGAGGTGGCAGGGAACTACAGGCTCATCAGCCTGACATCGGTGGTGGTCAAGGTGATGGAGGGCATTGTCAAGGAGAGGCTAGGGGGGAACCTGGAAAAGTCGGGGTGTCTGGATGATAGACAGCATGGATTTGTCCCAGGGAAATTATTTCAGACAAACCTTGTGGAGTTCTATGACTGGGTTATGAGTGCCTTGGACCTGGGTAGACCAGTGGACGTCTTCTTTCTTGACTTCAGCAAGGCGTTTGACTCTGTTCCTCACAGGGACCTGTTGGATAAGCTGGGAGAAATGGGGGTGGGGAACCAGATGATCAGATGGTTGGGCAATTGGCTCCAGGACTGGACCCAGAGGGTCATGGTTGGCGGAATAGTCTCATCCCCAAGGAGGGTCATTAGTGGGGTCCGGCAGGGATCGGTCCTTGGACCCCTCCTGTTCAACGCCTATGTTTCTGACATAAGGATGGGTATCAGGAGTGAGATGAGTCTCTTTGTAGATGACTCAAAACTAGGGGCGGTGGTGGACAAGGAGGAGGGGAGGGTGGCCCTACAGGGGGACCTGGAGGATCTGGAAAGGTGGTCTAGAAAGTGGAAGCTGAGGTTCAATGCAGGGAAATGCAAGGTACTCCACCTGGGAGCCAGAAACCCAGGCCAAGTGTACACCTGGGGGGGGATGCTACAAGTCTCGATGGCTGAGAGGGACCTGAGGGTGGTGGCTGATGTCAAGATGAACAACTCAGAGACTTGTAGGAGGGCAGCAGCCAATGCCAACAGGATGCTGGGATGCATCACTAGGGGGATCACCTCCAGAAGGAGGGAAGTGATACTCCCTCTGTATAACTGCTTGGTGAGGCCACACCTCGAGTACTGCGTGCAGTTTTGGAGGCCACACTTAAAGAGGGACATTGAACTCCTGGAGAGAGTCCAGAGGAGGGCAACCAAAATGATTTGGGGCTTGGGGGACAGGACCTATGGGGAGAGGCTTGAAGAGCTAAATATGTACACATTGAAAGAGAGAAGGGACCGGGGGGACATGATAGAGGTCTTCCGGTACATGAAGGGGTGAATAGGGGAGGAGCAGTCAGGGTGCTTTGAAGGAAGGAGGGATGCAACTAGAGGGCATGGGTGGAAACTGGAGGGGGGAGATTCAGGGGAGATAGGAGGAGGTGCTACTTCACTGAGAGGGTGGTGGAGCCATGGAATGCACTGCCCAGGGGGCTGATGGAGGCAGAGACAGTGGATGGGGTTCAAGGGGGGGTGAGACAGGTACAGGGGAAGGGTTCTGGAAGCAAAATCCAGTGCAGCAAGAATATCTGGGACTGGGAAGGGAGAAGCCAGAGAGGGTGAGGGGGGCAGCAAGGTCAGCTCCCAGGGTGGGGGCTGACCAAATGAGCGGACACAAAAGACCATTAGGCCTATTCTGCTGGCAATTTAGTATGTTAGTATGTTAGAGTGCCTGTTCCTCTCTCTGGCAGTATACAGGCAACACTTTGGTAACAGCCAACATGTGTGCCACCTGCTTGAGGCCCCTTCACAGTTTCCTGAAAATGTTCTGCCCTACCCTTACCCTGTCCCTTGCCAGGTCTTTTGTCCTGAGGTGAGCAATGATATCTAGTGCTCTTCCATCTCCTGCTGCCTCACTGAACCTGAGTATGATAGAAACTTTCAAGTACCTCAAGGGAATCAAAGCCCAAGAGGGTAGCATCTTTCAGAAAAAGAGATGTGCAAGAACAAGGGGCACAATTTGAAGATAGAGAGAGGACGGCTCAGAGGTAATGTGAAGAAGTATTTTTTCACAGAGAGGGTTGTGGATGCATGGAACAGCCTCCCTGAGGAGGTTGTGGAGTCAAAAACAGTGGGGGAATTCAAGAATGCATGGGACAGACATAAGTTAGTCCTAGTGGGGTGGGAGGAAGTAAGCTGTTGGTTAACTAGGATCTGCAGCTTATCTGTTAGGTAGGAAAATGGGCAGACTAGGTGGGCCAAGCGGTCCTTATCTGCCGTCACATTCTATGTTTCTATGTTTCTATGTATCCATTGTCCATCCCTCCAAACCTAAGGCACTTCACCTCCCTCTACCTTTCTCTTCCCGCTCCCAAGTCTATCCCACTGAACAATAGAGTCCCCCATCAGCAGTTGCTTCCTCCTTTGCTGGGGGCTTCTTTCTCCCTCCCTCCCTCCTTGGGACTTGCCCATACCATCCCCCAGCCAAAAGTCCAACCACTCTACCTCTTCCTAGACATCCTCTGTGGGAGTGGCGGCAGACATGGTGGACCCTAAAGTCAATGTCAAAGTTTATTGGCAGGAAAGAAACTCCATTGAGCAAGCTTATTTACAAGGAGGTCCTGAGAGACAAGTAATGTGCAGTGCATGAACAATAAGCCAAGGCTTAACATATAACAGGAATACACAGGGCAATATACATTAATGTGCAGCTTTCTAAGGGAAATACATACATGGAGTAGGAGACTTTGCAAGGTTAAGACATTATGGAGCAACAGTCAGACATACAGCTTCACAAGGGAAGATAGATACATGGAGCAGGGTAATTTGCAAGCTTAAGAAATTGAGGTACGCAGTCAGGCATAAACAATCAGGTAGTTGGCATGGTTAGCAGTAGGTAGTAATTAAAACTTCCAATGATTAAAGTAGCGATGAGAAAACCTACAAATAATGGTATGGGATTATAGGAGAGAAGAGAAGGAGGAGTCAGCCATGAGTAAATGGGAGGAGATGGAGAGGAAGGTAGGCTGGGTAGGGATAATAGTGGAGAGAGGAGGAGCCTGTGTTGTCAAGAAGATTGAGTGGGGGGGGGGATGACCCTGAATGGTGGAGAGGAGGTGGAGTAGGTAGGTAGACTAGGTAGGGTAGCTGTGGTAAGGGTGGATAGGCAAGAAGTGTGGAAGGCAAGTAGGGTAGTGGTCAGGTAAGTAGAGATTGAGGCATGGGGGTGTAGTTCTGGTAAGATGGGTGGATGGAGAGAGGGTAGGGTAGGTGAGTCAAGGGTAAGGGGAAGGGACCTTAAGTGAGGTAACCCATGACGATGATGAGAGAGGGTGATGGCAAACTGACAGAGTACAGCATAATGGTCAGTAGCATTGACAGGAATCATGTAACTTTCTAACATGTAGTTTTTTGATATTGCTCAGGGGGAGTATCTGATACAGCTTGAGGATAGGCTGGGCTTTGTTCCAGGCCACTGGCAGGGAATGACTTATGGCCGAGCCCCCAACATGGGTGCAGATGCTGCGGACCTCAAGCATAACGTAAGTGGTACTACAGAGTGTGTATAAGGAGGTAGTTCACTGGAAGAGTTTGTTTATGTATGGGAGAAGCTTTAGCAAAAGGGCTTTACATAGCCAGGTGAGGGAGCGAGAGAGCCATCTAGTAGCTAATGAAGTCCAGCCCAGTGAGGCATAAAGGTCACAGTGGTGAATGTGATGATGAGCATTTGAAATGAAATGTATTGCTCTGTGGTATAGTGTATCCAATTGGTGAAGGAGGGAGCCTGAACAACGGCCATAAAGGACGTCCACGTAGTCAAGGAGCAGTACCAAGGTTGTCTGGACCATTTGAAGTTTGGCATCAATGGTAAAGAGAGATTTATTCCTATAGAAAAATCCAGGTCTCCTTTAATTTCTTAGTAAGGGAGGTGATATGCGCAGAGAATGTTAGATGTTGGTCTAGATTGTAGCCAAAGTATTTGAAATTGCTAACTACCTTGAGGTCGTTTTCAAGAAGGGTCTTTAAAGGGGGCAGGGATAATAAAGCCCTTTGAATGGCAGTTTGAAGGTTGCAATGGAAATATATGACCTTGTTTTTTTTTTGCTTTTAAAAGAAGTTTAAAATGAGCAAGGTTGAGCTGGAGATGGTCAAATTCTGACTGGAGCTGGTCTTCGGTTGTCGAAGGTTTGGATGTATGTATTACTGTGTCATCCGTGAAAAGGTGCAGCTTTGTTTATGTTGTTACTAATGGTGTTGATGTATAGCATAAACAGGAAGGGACCAAGGATTGAGCCTTGTGTGGTACGCCTCTGAAGAGAAGAAGGAGTGGGGAGAGGGAACTACCTGCTTTCACTTGTTGCATTCTATTTGTCATGTAGCTGTTGAACCATGCTAGTGCGGGTCCAGAGATGCCATGTCATTGGAGCATGTCTAGGAGTATAGTATGATCAACAGTATCGAATGCTTTGTTAAGGTTAAAAAAAAACTGCTCCTTTGACTTATTTTTTATCCATGGCCATGAGCCAGTCATTAGTAACCGAGGCTAGGGCTGATGTGGTACTGTGGGCTGGTCTGAAACCTGACTGGTATGGAGTTATTAAGTTGTTTTTGTCAAGACAGTCTCTTATTTGGACATTTACCAACTTCTCAAGTAGTTTAGAAAATGGGCTTAAGAATTTAGGAAATCTGATTGGCTGGCAGGGGTACATTAACTTACAATGAGAGCCCTGTAAGTTAAAAGTCCCATCCATGCCAGCCCTGCCAGCCTCATAAGCAATATCGTAGTGCCATCCCTGCTTGCTAATTGGCCCAAACCTGCCAGTTTAATTTAAAATCAGAGCAATTTTTTCTCTCTCTCTCGCTTAGCGAGAGACACAGCCCCCCCCATCAATCACAATACTGGTAATTTTTCTTTCTTACGCTCTGGTTTTCCCTTAAAATAACACCAGCTCACCAGCTTTCCCCTACCCTGCTAGTCTGCAGTTAAACTATTACAAATAAATCTATACCTCCACAGCGGCTTACAGCTCCTACAGTAACTTCTGAGCTGATTGATGGTGCCACTTGTAATTTCTCACTCGCTGTTCAACCTCATCACCACACACATTCATCTCCGACCGCTCCAGACAGATAAAACGGTAGAACAGAACAATACCAAGCCACAAAAACAAAAGTCCATGTAAAAAAATAAAAAGCAAATGAATCACTCTAACTCCTCTCATATTTCCTCTGTACTTCCAGGTATGATGTCATCGGGCACCCGCAATGAAATTGCTGCATCTGCTTTTATAAAATGGATTGCAAATAAAAGCATATTTTTATTTTTTTTTAAATAAACAGGATACCAAGACAGTGCTGAGCACACATTTACTACAGACTTGATGTCTTCATATGGAACTGGTGATGGGGAGATGATAAGTACAAGACAATAACTGGGGAAGGGGACAAGAGATGGCATAGAAACAGGGACTACTTTACTTCACAAACCTTTTAACTTCACTGTCAATATATTTTTCAAATCTTTTTGTTACATTTTTTTTAACTCTTACATAAAAATGCCACAGTGGCCATTTTTTAAGTGCAATAATACCCTCCAGGGTGGGTGGTATTGGCAATACGGACCTTTCAGGGAGCTATAAGCCCTCTGCCTACAGCATCGGGCTTTCATTACGCCCCGTGGTCCGGTATTGCCCAATACTGTCCACCATGTCGGGTATTATTGCTTGCTTAGATAGCAAGGGAAAGATGGATATGGGGTGGTAGTTATTTAGGTCCGTGGGATTGCCTGACTTAAATAGAGGAAGTACCTGGGCAGTTTTCCATTAGTCTGGCATGGTGCTAGAGCAGATGGACATATTAAGCAAGTGCAGTATGGGGGCTGTTAGGAAGTGGACACCAGCTTTGATGAAGTAAGGGCTTATGCCATCAGCACCAGCACCTTTGTTAATATCTAGCTGAAATAAGAGGTCTTCTACTTCTTTGAACTGGAAGGGAGTGAAGAAGAAGATGCTGCTTGTCAGTAGAGGTGAATGTCTGTGTACATTGGAGGCTAGAGTGGCTGCTTTTAAAGTATCAAAAGCAAGGCCAGCAGTGGAGAAGTGATCATTAAAACTGTGTAGTACGCTAGATTTATCAGAAAGGGTCTGACCATTAAGGGAGATCTTACCGGGTAGTGTGGAGGAAGATTTATTGCCTTCCACGGCTTTAATGATACTCCAGAATTTGCTTGAGTTTCCCTTTGCAGTGCCAAAAGCAGTAAGGAAGTAGGAAGCTTTTGCTGCCCTGATCTGTTTTGTGTACTCATTGTGACAGGCTCTGAAGGCTGCCCAGTTCTCTGGGAGTTTAGTCCTTCTGGCTGTAGCCCAGAGATGATGCCTTGCATTTAATGCAGCCTTTTTGGACAGCAGTTATCATCTCACCATGCACTCCCCCTCCCACTTGCTCCTTTTCCTCCTTTTCTTTCTTGCCACCCTCCCCCCTCTTCTACACCCCGCTGCAGCCTGTTTCCCCTCCCCCCCTCGCAGCTACCGGCTTGAACCAGCATTTCACTACTTAGGTACTCATCACCTTGAGGCCAACCTACTGCCATGGATCTCTCCTACCTATAAGGAACCACACTATGCCCTAGCCGGACTATGGGAACCCCCCTCCGTCTTCTCTCTCTACCTTGATCTTGACCCCACGCTTGCACCACTTGATGCTTTCCTGACTGCCAAGAAGACGTAAGCGTTCCATCATGGAATTATATTTGTGCACTCTAAGGCTGGTGCTCCTACTACTGCTGCTGTCTGGCAATGTGCACCCAAACCCTGGCCCAACCATCACCAAGGTTTCAATCCAGAACAAGCCCTCAGGTGCCCTCACAATCACGTCCATCAACATCTGCAGCCTCCTCCCCAAAATCGATGCTCTGCAGGTCTTTACCTGCCAACACTGCCCAGATGTCCTGGCAATTGTTGAGACCTGGCTCACACCCTCAATCCTAGACCAGGCAATCAACATCCCTGGCTACAATGTCTTCAGGCTGGACTGGTTATCTAAAAGAGGTGGCGGCTGAGCCATTTACCTAAAAGACACCATCATTGGTCATCCCATTAATACTTTGCCTCACTCTTCTGCTGCTCATATTCTACCCATCAGAATCCTCTTAGGAGCCCCAAACAAAGCCCTGACACTTGTCACCACCTACATTCCTCCCAAAGAACAAGGAACTGGGCTGTCCACAGTACTTAACTTCATCAGGTCACTTCCCTCGGACACAGAATCCATCCTCTTAGGTGATTTCAATATAAGCTAGCTAGCTGCTGAAGCAACGGTGCACAGGGACTCCACTGCTGCTGCCAGCCTCACCCAGATTGTCGACTCACCAACCAGGGAAAACTACAAGACCAGCACCAGAACACTCCTGGACTGGATCCTCACTAGTCACCCCTCTTGGATCACAAACACCTCTGTCCTACCCAACTGTCTCAGCGACCATTCCCCTGTCAGCTGCATCTGGTCTAATAAATTCACCAAACCACCCCCCAAAACAATTGTCAGCAGAATTCTACCCCGTGGACAGCTAACACACCTCAAATCCTACCTCCTCTATCAAGACTGGTCACCCATCTTCAATGCAAACAACGTGAATACTGCGCTGGATCACTTCATTAACATTTTCACAGAGGCCTGTAATTTGTACGCCCCCTTAAAAAAGCACAAAGTCAAGGCACTCTGTAACCCTTGGATAACTGGTGACCTCCTTAAGAAACTAAAAACAAGAGACCACCTCTCGGAACTAGCCAGAAACTCTGGTAGGCAAAAAGATATCTCAAACTACAAACGTGCACGAAATGACTGCACCAAAACCATCTGCCAAATGAAATCAGCCTATTGTAAGAATGCTCTTACCAACTCCTGGGGGAATGGTAGAGACTTCTGGAAAAACCTAAATAAAGTCAATGGGAAACAGTCCAAATCACCCCCATCTATGCTCAGTATTAATGGTAACACCACACTTGATCCAAAAACCATTGCTGACTCATTTAACACAGCGTTCACTGACCTCAGCTCAGTTCTACCTAATGATTTCTTCACTGGAGAGGAAGTTCCTATGTCCCAATTGACCACTACCTCTAATAAGCCACGTTTCTACTTTAAAGAGGTCAAAACCCATCAGGCTCGCAAGTATGTCACCAAAGCTATTAGCAAATCAAGATTCAGCAATGACACCCTTGATCTCCAACTCTTGTCTCTCACTCTAGAAGAGGTGCTAGGGACCCTGACCAAGATCCTAAACCTCTCTCTCTCTCTCTAACCCTAAACCAATTCCCAGATAAGTGGAAATCTGCCACCATTACCCAATCCACAAAGGTGGTGACAAAACTACTCTAGAGAATTTCAGACCCATTTCAATCCTTCCTCCCCTCTCCAAGGTGCTGGAATGTATTGTCTCTGACCAGCTTATTGACTTTTTGGATAAACACAACATACTCTGCAGACAACAACATGATTTCAGGAAAGGGCACAGCACCTCCTCTGCTCTCCTCAAATTCACCGACACTATTCATAACTCGCTGGACAAAGGACAACTAACTGGATCTATTTTTATCTATTTGACAAAAGCATTTGACACCATTAACCACCGCCTCCTGCTTATCCAGCTACATAATGCTGGGCTCTCGCTTGACTCTATCAGCTGGTCCAAAAGTTACCTGGACAATCAGACCCAGAGAGTAAGAATTGCTGATACCCTCTCTGATCCAAGACCTGTCCGCTCAGGTCTCCCCCAGGTTCCATCCTGGGACCCCTCCTCTTCAGCCTGTTCCTAAATGCACTACTGGAGTCCTTCCCCAAGCAAATCTTACTTTACTCTGATGACGTGGTTATATTAGCCTCTCACCATGACCCAAAATCTCTGCAAGAAAAACTCCAAAAGGGTTTCTCATCTGTCGAGGCCTGGTTCTTTTCTCCTAAACTGATCCTCAATCAGAAGAAGACAAAATCCATGATGTTCTGCAGCCACCACAACAAAAACAAGCACTACCAATTCTTAATCAAAACTAAACAAGGAGTCACGCTGGAACAAACGCAATCCTTCAAGTGCCTTGGCATCACCCTTGACTCCCATCTCACCTACTCTGTCCACATTACCAACGTGGCAAAGGCCGCTAATACTCAACTGGGCCTACTGTTCCGACATTGGAAACACCTAACCTCTGATGCCCTGTCTATTGCTGTCCAAAGCTCAGTCATTAGCATTATCGACTACGGCCTTATCCTCTATGGCTCAGCCACCGCCACTTCCCTCAAATGTGTAACTATCTCCCTAAATAATGCCTGTCAACTCATCACTGGACTGCACCATCTCACTCACACTTGTGACCTCTACTCCCAGACCAACTGGCTTCAACTTCACAGTAGAATAAAATATCAAACCTGCATTATGGCCAAGAAAATAATGATGGGTATTGCTACGCCCGGTGTCTGTGCTCTCCTCACACCCAGATCCAGCAACTCCAATACAATGAGGTCCAAGCAATACTCCCTACAAATCCCGAGGTGCCACACTACTCAAAGTCAAAGATCATTCTCCTACAGGGCACCCAGCTGGCTTAACTCCCTTAGTAGTGACATCGCTGCTGCACAGACACTTGGAGCTTTTAAGTCCAGACTAAGACTCTTGCTACTTGCCTTCAGCTCCTGTGACTGCTCACCCAATTAGTCCACTGTCCTCCTGCCTATGGCCCCACAACAAACACTTTGGACTAAATGCTGCCACCCTAACCTAGCACTTCAATCTGTCTGTTCTTGACAAGGCCCATTGGCTGCCGCCCCCTTCCTCCTGCTTCCATCCCAACTACTCCTACCTGCTTCTCTCCTCCCCTTCATCTCAAACTCTCTGATCTCCCTCCTCCCTCACCCCTACTCCTTCCTACCTCTCTCCCTCTTTTTCCAAAATCCTTTACCCCTAACTGTATTTGCACATTTAGCAATTGTTAAATGATTATTTACTGTTTCTTATTGTGTACTGTACCATCTGACCTGGAACCTTTGTAAAAGAGCCTTGGCTCAAAGGTATTGTGCTAATCCTAGACTTAAATAAATAAAATAAATAACTAAATAGGGCAAGAGTGCTTCCGGGTTCTACATTTTAACATAAGGGCATGTTTATTGATAAGAGCACCTACTGTGTTGTTGAAGAGGGTGGTCACATCGGTGATGTTTGTGGCTAGATAAAAGTTGGTCCAGTCTATGTCTCTGAGGTCTGCTAAGTAATGAGGTAGATTGAACCTGTGGAAGCCCCTTTTCCAAATGAATCTATTTACCGACTTGAGTGGTTCCTGCCCTCTAACACAAGCCACAGCACACTGGTCACTGACATCATTGTGGAACACTGCTAAGTGTGTGAACTTATGGGGTCTGTTTATAAGAATGAAGTCAATCAGTGACCCATTTGAGGGTGTTCTGGGGTTCAGACGAGTGTACTCTGATACCAGTTGAGTGAAGCCAGCCTAGTCACAGAAGTCCTTGAGTTGTGAGCATTTGCTGCAGGCTTTGTGCCAGTCAAGATTAAAATCACCTAGGATGATTGTCTTGTTCTGTCTTGAGTCAGACATGGCAGCATAGATGATTTAGGAGTTCCAGACCTCCAGAGCGTGGGTGGTAACAGCCTATTACTGTTAAAGTTTCCACGGGGGATCAGGATAGGATTATTAGAACGGATTCAAATTCTTTTGGTATAGTGGTCGGGGTAATGTCTGAGACAGTGAATTTGTCTTTGACATAGATGACTACACCTCCTCTCCTGGTGGTCTATCACTACGATAGATGTTATAGGAGGGGAGGGACACTGCAGTGTCAGGGGTGTATTTTTTTTAGCCATGTTTCCATTAAGACAAGGATATCTGGGTCTGTGTGGGAGATCCAGGTCTGGATAAGATTGACCTTTTTCCTGTAGACTACACACATTAATACGCAGACACTTCAAGCCCTTGGAATCAGCAAAGGCAGCTGGTGAGTTTAGGGTTTGTGGTGGCCCAGGGTTTAATTCAACATTCCCTGTGCAGAGTAGCAGCAGGAAGATTACATTACTGATCCATCTATAGACCAGTTTAACTTTGGAGGATTTACGGTGCCTATGTATGGCATATGTAGGTGGCTCATATGCACCAGTATAGTGAAGGAGTGAGGGACACAGAGCATCAAATAACTGTGATGCCCGGAATGATCTGGGATGGGGGGCTGTAAGCAGAACTGCCAATATGGAAGTATGGAGGTTCCCTAAGGAGGGTAGGTAAAGATGGGGGAGTGTGGTGGGAGCAAGATGGTAGAAACTGGATGGTTCATATACACAGAGCTGATTCTCGTTTATGAGAAATAGGAGGGTGGTGAGTGTTAGTTTCAGTACCCATACGTGTAGGGTGAGTTATGGTAAGTAGCGACGTAAGATGAGCACAGTGATAACTGTGCTCATTGTGTCTGAAGGGAGGGGCTAATAGTGGAGTTTATTCTAATGGAGAGGTAAAGAAATTCTGATATTGTGGATCTAGGTATTACACCTTTAAGAACTTTGCTGTAGCTCTTAGGTGCTTCCCCTCGAAGAGGGAAAGTGAAGTATAACCAAGTAGGAGGTGGGCGGGCCTCTCAGCTCTGGTAGTGTATTAATAAAGGAGATAGGTGAGGGGGGTGAAAAATCATTAAGAAACCAGTTCAGGGTAGGCAAATGCTGAAAACAGTGCAGCAAAATATACAAGTCAGGCTACGATTCAAGTCAGGCTGTGCAGCCCTGAGGACTGAGCAGCTGACAAGAGGCTGACCCTAGGTGGGGCAGAAGGTTGCATGCACACTTGCCAGCTTGCCTGGAGCCCAGAAACCTCTGCCCTTAATCCAATGAGGTGAGTACAAATGGGAAAGCACCTCAACTGCCAGAAGGTGTCCAGAAAGAATACAACTCCACACCCATTGCACTGCACCACTCCCATGTTCTATCCTTCCTTTTCCTTAGTGCCTGTTGAAACTTTCCTGTATCTTACTGGCTCTTTTCTATGCCTGTTGAATTCCTACCATTCCCTTTGCTTGTCTGAAATGTGTTTTGTACCCTACCCTTAAAAATGTGTCTCTTGTTTTACATTGATTTAACCCACCCACATATGACTAACTTGCTCTGGGTGTCTACTACCCCTTACCCACTTGCCCTAACTTATTTGAAAAACTACCCTAGATAGGGTGTCTTCTACATTCCTCTTTCAAGTTCTTATCTGTACCTACTGTATCCTGATTTCTGCTATTCCTTACCTTCCAGATGTGTATCCACTACACATACCTACCTACCCCTAAGCTGAGTGCTTCAGCATACCAGTGCACAGTAGTCTGCTATCTCCCACTTTGGCTTGCTGTCACATCTGCAGAGTCTCCTACAGATTGCAGACTATCTGCAAATACATAGATACATAGACAGTGTCGGCAGATAAGGGCCTATGGCCCACCCAGTCTGCCCATTTGAGCTTGTAAGTTCAGTTTGTTTTCCTAGAAGTCTGTTTCCTCTTACCCCTGACCTCTAGAATTCCTTTATGTCTATCCCATGCATTCTTAAATCCCGTGATTGTTTCAGCCCCCACCACTTCCTCTGGCAGGGTGTTCCACTTGTCCACCACCCGTTCTGTGAAGAAATTCTTTCTCATGTTTCCTCTGAATCGTCCTCCCTCCAACTTCATCCCATGCCCTCTAGTCCTGGAACATCTTTTTCGCTTAAAATAGTGTTTTCCTGCACTCTGTTTCTCCCTGTAAGATACTTGTATGTCTCTATCATATCCTCTCTCTCCTCTCCTCCAGGAGTACATGTTTAGTTCCTTCAACCTGTCTTCATAGGACTTGTGATGCAATCCATACACCATCTTTGTTGCCCTCCTCTGAACCTTCTCTACCCTGTCTATGTCCTTACGTAGGTATGGTCTCCAGAACTGTACACTGTACTCCAGGTGGGGCCTCACTAGTGTCTTGTATAGCAGAACTATGACCTCCCTTTTCCTGCTGGTGATGCCCCTGCCTATACATCCCAGCATCCTATTTGCTTTACCTGATGCCTTGTCACACTGTTTCCCTACCTTGAGGTCATCAGAGATGACAACCCCAAGATCCCTTTCCTGCTTGGTGCATGCTATATCCTCACCCCCAACTGATATATTGTGCCAGGATTTTTGTGCCCCATATGCATTATCTTGCACTTCTTGGCATTGAATTTCAACTGCCAAACCCTTGACCATTCTTCAAGTTTCTGCAGGTCCTTCTCATTCTGTCTACACCTCTGGTGTGTCTACTCTGTTACAGAGCTTTGTGTCATCAGCGAACAGTGAAATTCTGCCTTCTAGATCCTGCGCAATGTCACTGATGAAGATGTTGAATAGGACCGGTCCCAGCACTGATCCCTGTGGTACCCCACTGGTCACTCTTCCCTCTGTGGAGTGACAGCCATTTACCACCACCCTCTGTGTCCTGCCACCCAGCCAGTTACCTACCCACCACACTACTGTCCTGCCCACACCCATATTCCCCAGTTTGTGTAATAGTCTTCTATGTGGCACAGTGTCAAAGGCCTTGCTGAAGTCCAGATAGGCCATGTCCACTGCCCTCCCCTGATCCACCTCCCTAGTCACCCAGTCAAAAAATTCAATGAGATTGGTCTGACATGACCTCCCCTGGTGAAACCATGCTGCCTTGGGTCCTGTAGTCCATTGACAACCAGATGTTCCACCAATCTCTCCTTCAGAAGTGCTTCCATGATCTTTCCCACTACCGAGGTGAGGCCGACTGGTCTGTAGTTCCCTGCTTCCTCTTTGTTCCCGCTTTTGTATAAGGGACTACATCTGCTGTCCTCCAGTCTTTGGGTACCTCCCCTGTTTCCAGTGATTGGCTAAACAGGATAGCCAGAGGTTCAGCCACCACCTCTCTTAGTTCTTTAAGGACCCTGGGGTGCACCCCATCTGGTCCCATTGCTTTGTCAACTCTTATTACTTCCAGTTCCTTCAGGACCCTTTCTCGTGTAAAGGGACTTGTGTCCATTTCTGCACCATTCTCACCCCTTGTACTCCCTTCAGACCCATTACCCCCTCTTCCTCAGTAAAGACTGAGCAGAAATACCTGTTCAATATGTCAGCTTTACTGTTGTCATCCTCCACGCGACTCCCATCCTCCCCTTCAGTCTCACTATCCCTCCCTTTGTCTTTCTTTTTTCACTTATGTACCTGTAAAAGGTTTTGTCCCCTTTAACCACTGATTTTGCAATGTGTTCTTCTGTCTGAGCTTTGGCTTCCCTTACTGACTTCCTGCCTCCCTTTGTTTCTCCTGTACTTCTCCTATCCCTTCTGCCTGTGTCTTTTGTATTGCCTGAATGCTATCTTTTGGCTTTCACTTTCTTTGCTACCTCTTTGGAAAACCATAATGGTCTCCTCTTCCTTTTCCTCTTGCTAACCTGCTTAATGCATAATTCTGTTGTTCTTATAATCCCCATTTTAAATACTGCCCACTGTTCCTCAACCCCTGATTCCTGTCCCATTCCCCTTAATGCCTCTTTCAAGTATTTTCCCATTTTCCCAAAGTCTGCCCCCCTAAAATCCAGGATACATGTTTTTGTGTGGTTTGGTTCTGCTCTTTCTGTGATTCCAAACCACAATGACTGGTGATCACTGTTACCCAGGTACTCCCCCACTGTTACCCCCATCACACTGTCCCTGTTTGTGAGCAGAAGGTCCAGTATTGCCTTCTGCCGAGTTGGTTCCATGACCAGTTGCTTGAGGAAGGCACCCTGAAGGAGTTCAGGATAAATCTGCTCCTAGTTGATGCTGCTGCTGGGATGCTCCAGTCCACATCTGGAATATTGAAGTCTCCAACCAGTACTACCTCACCCTTGTCTGCCATCCTTTGGATGGCTAGCATCAACTCCTATCTGTTTCTTCCTCCTGGGCTGGTGGTCTATAGACCACACCTGTGGATGACTGGCCCCATTTTCCTTTCTAGCTTAACCCACAGTATCTCTCCCCATTTTGTTCCTCCTGGATCTCTGTGGCCCTAATGTCATTTTTCATATACAGTGCCACTCCTCCTCCCTTCCTGCCTGCTCTGTCTCTTCTGAATATGTTGTAGCCAGGTATGGCCATCTCCCAGTCATGGTTATCATTACACCAGGTTTCATTGATGGCCACAATGTCCAGGTCTGACTGTACCATGACAGCCTCCAGATCTTCCATCTCGTTGCTAAGGCTCCTGACATTTGCACACATGGCTTTCCATGATTTGACCACCCTAGTCTGCTTCACTGTTCTACTCCAGTCCCTTCCTTGGTTGCAGATGACTTAAGATAGATGTTCCACTCCTGCTCTGTTCCACTCACACACTGGGACATGAGCATGATGGGACACACTGGGCAAAGGAGTCTTTTATAGAGCTAATGTGAGAAGGCACTGAGCCTCTGGCAGCTCCACCCCCAAATCACACACCTGACTCACAAGGGTTTCTTAATCTACTCAGCCCCAAGATTCCATTTTCTGAGATAGGTTCCCCACAATACCTGTTATCAATTAAAAGACAAGCCTCAATGTATCCTAGACACTGACTAAGAATCTCTTGAATCTATTTCCTATCCACTTACAATGCACTTTAAGTAAGGAGAGAAAAAAAAATATATATGTGTATAATACATAGGTAGGTGGTTATAATGAAGATTTTACACCCCTGAGGGGTGAAATTCCACATAAACCCTGAGAGCAAAGCTCAAGGGGTTTATTCAGACATCCCACCTCAATGGGGTGTGTAAAAGCCGTATTTTGACCACCTACCCATCCATTATTTTGTATAATTGCTGGGATCATTTTTTCACCACAGCAATTTTACAAAATCAATGGATTTGTTTATGGAGTTGAGCCACAGACCATTGGGATTTCAGCACTTTCCTTTGTGGCTCGTAAAGTAGTGTTTAGTTTTTTTTTTTTTTTACACTGATAGTGTATATTTTCTGTACCCAGGGATCTTTTTATTAAAAAAAAGAACTTATTGCTGACTACTTGTGTTAGGGAACTTTGCAGTGGCAGCAACATTGAGGAGCAGGGAACAGCACCGAGAAAATGAAGATCACAGTTGCTGCATGTGCCGAACTAGGGAAACCGAGCATGTGTTCCAGCTGGTTGTAACGAGGAAATTATAACCTGGTTTCTCTATGGGAAAAAATGGGAGCCAGTTATTATACAAATATATATATATGAAAGGGGAATGGTTGTGCCCCTATAGATAGGGTTCAGTAGGCAGTTTAATGTTAAACCCCAAATTTTGCATGTTGATAATTTTGCAATTGTAAAATGGATTTGCATGAGAGTTGGAATGCTCTGTCCTGTTGGACAGATCTCTCGATGTGTCAAGTTTCATGTCAATTGGATGTGTAACTTTTGAGCAATGCATAGGGAAAAAAGTGTGTTTTTTGCCTTTTTTCCAATTTTTCCTGACTTTTCCTCATCGTTCTGCACCCACACCATTTTGGATTGTAGCTTGACATTTTTAGGGTAGAAAGAGCTCACCCTAAGGAACAAGCCAGTGTTGGTGTGGTGAAAAAATATTATTCCAATTCGAAGTTATTCAAGTTTGAATATTTGGGTACTGAGCATGCTCAGTTCAGTCTTTTAGATAGATGCACAGCTGCGAACAAGGATTTCAGCTCATGAACGGGGATTTTAACAGCTCACAAATGGGGATTCATTAAATCCCCAATCGGGAGGAAAAAAAAAACATTCATGGGCAGCCATCTTGTTTTCAATTTTAGCCCAAAACAAAATGTTGTTACTTGCCCCATGGATGCATTTTGTGAAAACAGATGTATGGGTTTTGTTCAGGGTGATGCCCTCTACAAAACCATGTGTTTGGTTTCCATCAGTTTATTTAAAAAAATGGCCATTTTTTATTTGAAAATCCCAGTTCATGACCCGTTTCCGATCCCCGTTCGTGAGGTGTCCAAATCCCTGTTCGTGAGATAAGGACCAAAATGGCCATATCTCACGAACAGGACTAACTCCTGAATGGGGACTTTGACACCTCACGAATGGGGATTCGGCTCGTGAACAAGGATTTTGACACCTCACGAACAATATATATATATATATATTTATTGAGTAATCAGAATTACATCCATTGAGCTAAAAGCTCTTTTACAAAGGATCCTCATCAGATAAGGAAGGGTAAACAAGTACATGGGTTGGGGGACAGAGGCAACCAATAGGCATTGTCAGGAATCAACAAGGAGGATTTAGAATAAATTAAGATGCATAGATAGGGAAAACAGTAGCAGCAGAGTAAGCATTGTGGGTAATCATCAATTAATAACAGAGGGTCGACACTGCAGTACGAGCTAAGGCAATACCTAGAAATTATATTGCTATAGATACAGAATACAGGCCTTGCAGCACCCATAGCTACCCAGATTAGTAGAGTTCATTAGCACAAGTGAGAACAAGCTTGGGAGAACATAGATAGTGGCTAGCCAGTCTTGTCATCATCTAAGAGGTACAAATACAGTATCACCCAGGGGAGTCATTACAGTTGACAGGGAAGAGGTCAGATCGAACACGTGGCATAGGGAAACAGAGCTTGAGTTGGGAAGAGTATGCTGGATGGATGAATGGATGGATGGATGGATGGATGGTTGGATGGATGGATCCAGATGGGTATGCTGGATCGATCAGGGAAAAGGTGTGAGGGGAGATGTGGGGTGGGTGGGTGGGTGGGTGGGTGAAGGCACATAAGGGGAGTTGTGGGTGGTGTAGAGGGTGCAAGGTAGTGGTCTAAGGTGGGTGAGTATGGAGAAGGGGTGGGTGAGTGTATTTCAGAGGCCACATGCACAGAGCGAGGTGACCATAGGTGTGACCCACTGGAGGCATGGTTACTGAGGGTTACATGTGACAGAAGCAGCAAATGGGAGGAGAGATAGCATTCTTGAGCATGGACTTAAAGTTGCTAAGGCTATAATATATATATATATATATATTATAGCTGCACTGTAATGCAGCCATAGTTAGAGTTGCCAGGCCACTTCTATGTTAACACCAAATTTTGCACTTTAATAACTCAACAACCGTACAACAGATTTGCCTGGAATTTTGCAAGAATGGAGTGGCAACACTGATCTCTGGAGTTTACAAGTTGCGTTATGGCCAGATGAGCAGTTGCGGGGCACCAACAAACATGCAAAAACAGTGATTTCATGTGTTTTTCTGCTTGGGGATACAGCCCAAATGATTTGATCATCTGGTCTGAACTCTTCAGGGAAGATGCAGTCTGGGTCACTGATGTGACTTTTTAAGAATTGGTAAAAAAATATTAATCCATTCAAAAGTTGTTCAGATTGAAATGTTCCCATTATAGTTAATAGGAACAAATATATGTGCCACTCAAAAGCACCCGTTACTGTCGTGACAGCACATTTTACTGTCACAAATCCACTCAGAAGTGTCGTGCTGCCACCATCTTGTTTCGGTTAGAGGTGGAGAAAAATGGCTGGAATTTAAATTGTACTGCCCCTAGGTAAACACTGCCAGTTGTGTTTATCTAATCAGTGCCTGAAGAACACAATGGTGCCATCAGACATTTTATAGGACCCCTAGAAGTGCCTTGTTTCAAGATTGGGGTCCCCGTAGTGTCGCAAATCATGAAAGTACAGATGCGACACTTTTGCAAATCATGACACTTCTGTACTACCATTATTTGTGACACTACTGCACCACAAAAATACCATTTATTTGCCACACCACTGCACCTAAACAGTTGTGGCTTTTGGACTGAAATTTGCAGGGTAGGAAGCCCTGGCCCACAAATGTGCCTTACAGTGGTTTGGGAAAAAAATTTAAAACAGTTCCAAAATTACAGTGCTCCGAAGTTGAGAAATTTCCCATAGATAGGCTAACATTGAGGCTCCTCAGGTGCCTATATTTTGAAAATGATTTGAGATATATATTTTTCACTTCCAGCAGCCTAGTACAACTTTAAGTGAATTAAGCCTGTGTGGAGGTTTTGAAGTCATGATTACAATGGCAGTGGATTTTTTTTCATAGTTGTGGTTACTGAGATATTGCCAAATTAGTGTTATGAGGGTTCCTTTTCGGTACTATTGGGCTGCTGTATGGCTCCGTACTTATGTGTTAGTAGGAGCGCAGGGCTCACAGTGCCTGCACTCCCATTTCCACATACTATTAGGCAAAAATGGGCAGCATGAAGGGAGTGCAGGGCCCAGAGGGCCTGCACTCCCACAAACACATACCAGTTACCAGTTACATTACACTTTCTGAAAAAGAAGGGACATTTATTGCAAAAAACTTCATTAATGCATCAGTTAGGGTTGATAGCACAGTGACAAAAGTTTGGAAATTTGATGTTAGGTTTACCACACAGCCCCCCACCTCCACACACCAACAGACTTTGGGGTGTACCATGGGGTCGCTAGGCCTAACTTTCACTCCATTCTCCTATACTGTAGCATGTCAGCTTGTTAACACATGGAATGGACTGAGACTTTGGCCTGATGACCCCATGGCACCCCGACGTCTGTCGATTGTGTGGAAGAGGTGGGGGTGGGGTAACCCTGACATCTAAGTTCCAAACTTCTGTTGCTGTGATATCAACCTAACTGGTGTATTATTTAAGTTTTTAAATGAATGTATATATATATATATATATATATATATATATGGGATATAACATGGCCTGACTAAAGATATCATGTTTATCTTCACGAGAGGCCAATGCAATCATGATGTCATTGGCCTCGAGTGAAGATAAACATGATATCTTCAGTCAGGCCATGTCATGTTCTGTTTATACAGCTCATGTGTATTAACACCAAGATGTATTTTAATAATGTTATGTGGTTGATGATTACATTTAAAAATGTATGTGGGTAATCCTGTAATTTAAAAAACATATGTGGTTGATCCTATCATTTTAAAAATGATCTGGTTGATTCTGTGATTTAAAAAAATGTTTATCTGGTTGATCCTGCAATATAATCAAGTTATCTAGTTGATCCCACCATGTTCTGAGTGCTGATTTAATCAGAAGTTTCACTTTTGGTTCCCTGAAGGAGTGTGACTGAGCTGTGTAAATAGCAATGAATTTCATCCTCACAGACACTCTCAGTAAGGTATTGTATCTCTAAAAAGTAATGTAGCAGTGTTTTAAAAGCTTTTTTTCTCCTTAGCTTTTCATAAAACAAAGTCACCGACAGTACAGAGAGCAGAATCAGCCAGCTGCATCTCACAAAAAAGGATTTTAAAAAAGTCAGCCCTTTTCTTGAGATGTCCTAAACCTTTTTCGTCAGCAACTTCCTTTTTTGTGAGATGACATAATCCTTTTTCGTCATGAAGAAAAAGGATTAGAACTTCTCCGACCAGGTGGCCATACCGGTAATCCTTTTTCATCCAACAAATTCCTTTTTCATGATGATGAAAAAGGATTAAGACATCTCACTAAAAAGGAATTCATTGGATAAAAAAGGATTAGCAGCAGGGCCATTTGGTCAGAAAAATCTCCATTCCTTTTCATCAGACATCATCATCCTTTTTCATCATCTTTTTTTAATTTTTCATTTATTTTTGTCTTCATTTCTTCCCCAGTTGGGGTTCTCTCTGGTGTCCAGTAATACCCCCACCCTCCAAAAACTGATTTATCTCCTTCCACCACCACACATTGGTGGCCAGTGTTTTCTCCGATCACTTCATCATCAAGTATCTCCATCAACGGGCCTCTCAGATTCCTGAAAAGAAGAAAACCATCCATCAATGAGGCTTTTTTTTTACCATTGTAATCTGAAAAAAAAGACATCCATCACCATTCTCACTCACACACCCCCAGCTGACCACCCACTGAGCATCCAATTCCCCAAACCCCCTTGACACCTCCATACACCCTGACTAACCTGCAGAGGTCCCAGGTTTGAGACCTGGTCTCCAAATCAAAGACATGTTTTGCTGCTGGAACCAGCGATTGCAATATGAGAAACTAAGGTAAATGTAATTTAAAGTATTTCAAAGGGAGTTTACAATTTGGTCCATGACTTTGCTGTCTTTCAAGATTTTGACCCCAGATTTTAAACGTGGCCTTTTGGGGACCCCACCTTATGAGCAAAATAACTTTTGTTATGTAACTCTCACCTGAAAGGTGATTTCGCAGTCAGTGGATAAATTCAGCTTTTAGGTGGGATTTGTGTAATAACAGGCATATGAGGAGAAGTCCCCAAAAGGCCATGTTAAAAATTTGGGGACAAAATGTCAAAAAATGGCAGAGTTATGCTGGTTTGTAGGAACTGCACAATGCACGCTTGTAACTTTGTCAATTTCAAATATTTTGACCTCAGATTTGGAACATAGAATTCTTATTACCTGACCAAATGTATGTCACACCTGTCATTTTTCAAATCCTGGCTGAAATGAGTTTTTACACCTGCAGTGCAGAAATGTGGTTGCAGTTGCACAGAATTATGTTTCAGTGGGGATTTGAAAATGTTTTCACCACATGAAGTACATCAAGTGGGGACATAACATGGATACAATGACAATTGTGTCACTCTTGGCCTACCACAGGTAAGTACATATACGCATTTATGGTGGAATGGGAGCACAGTGCCCTCTGGGCCATGCTTTCCCATAGCTATGTCCATATATTCTTCTTTGGTGGAATCAGAGTGCAGGGTCATTCGGGTCATGTGGATACGATGACAACTGTGTCACTCTTGGCCTACCACAGGTAAGTACATATACGCATCTATGGTGGAATGGGAACACAGTGCCCTCTGGGCCATGCTTTCCCCTAGCTATGTCCATATATGCTTCTTTGGTGGAATCAGAGTGCAGGGTCATTCGGGTCATGTGCCCCAACAAGCACATTAGGATATGATTGCACTATCTCAAAAAGTAAGGAAATACATTGCAAAAAAAACTTTGTTAATGCATCAATTTTGGTCAAAGCAACAAAAGTAGGGAAATGTGCCATTAGGGTTTCAAACTTTAACATCCAATCAATGCACCAGCAATAGGGTCGATGACCCAAAGACACACTACAGTGCCTATTGGTGTGTAGAAGGTGGGGTTGGGGTGAGGTAGCAGGATTGGTTGTAGGCATTGGATGGGGCGTTAGGGTTGGGAACCCTAACAAAACACTTCCATACTTTTGTTGCTGTAATATGAACCCTAACTGATGCATTGATGGAGTTTTTTGCAATGAATTTCCTTACTTTTTGTGAAAGAATCACTATAGCCATAGTTGTTTATGGGAGCACAAAGCCCTATGAGCCCTGCACTCCTATTTATCCATAAGTGTAGATACATTGTAATTAACCTTCATCTCCCTGTTGGAGGGCAGGCACATCATGATGCCTGTTGCTGTATGTAGGATGTGGGTGGAGGGGTGGTATGGTTGCTTTTGAGGGAAGGGTGGTGTGGGATGTTAGGGTTAGGAACTCTAACATCTCATTTCCATATTTTTCTTACTTTAATATGAACCCTAATTAATGTGTTAAGGAAGTTTTTTCAATGAATTTCCTTAGGTTTTGAGAAAATGTAATGCTACCCTTATGTGGCTGTGGAAGTGCAGAGCCCCTCCCTTCAGTCTATATTGTGTTGTGGGAGCACAGGCCCCTCTGAGCCCTGTACTCCAATGCATGCATGCTATAATTGTCTCTGATTTTCATGTGGGCCCTGCACTCCTATCTAACCATAACTGTAGAGATATGGACCCTATTGTTCCATTGCTGTATGTTATCCATATGTAAGAGTGCAGGGTCCCCTGGGCCCTGCACTCGAATCTATCCATAACTGTAGAAACATTGTTATTAACCCTCATCTCCCTGTGGGAGTGCAGGGATAATGGAGAGCCCTGTGCTCCCATTACTGTAGAATGGTATCCATATTTGGGGCCTTGGGCTTCCATCTATCTACAAGTGTGGAGACAGAGCGCAGGGCTACAGACATTCCACCACATTTGTAATCAAGGTCTGGCAGAATGCATGCTTGCTTTGTACACCAACAGGTGTACTAAGCTGTGCTTAGAAAAAAATCTGCATCTCGAAGCGTTTTCAAGATATAGCTGCCGGAAGGTACTGTGACTACCACAATGACATCCTATGGGAAATTTCTAAGCATCAGAATTTTATAACTTTGTAACCACTGTAAATGTTGTCACTAAATCAGCAAAAGGCACATCTTTGGGGCAAGCCCTTTCTACCCTGCAAATTTCAGCCCAAAAGTCCTAACCATTTATTTACAGTGAAGTGACAAAAAAATAGAAATTTTTTGAAAGTAATGCCTGAAACTGTGACACTTCTTTTGCAAAAGTGTCTCAGTTTGCGGCATTACTGCAGGTATTTGGTGAAACAGTGTTTCAATTTGTGACACTTTCGAAAGTAGTGTCGCAATTTGAGAAATTGTCGCAAAAGTAGTGTCGCAAATTTGTGGCATCAAAATGGCCCAATTAAAATAAACATATTTCAGGGATTCTAATAAATAAACTGATGCCAGCATTGTGTTCCTTGGGCCCTGATTATGTAAACACAACCATTGGTTTTTACCAAGGTGCATTATTGTTTGAATTATAATGTTTTTTTCACATCGTTAATGGAAAACAAGATGGCAGAAGCATGAAAGAACTGTCCCCATTTGCAAAGCAGAAAGTACTTTCGTGAAAGAGAAATTGTACTTTCACATGGGACAGTTTATTTTTCCCACTGTAAATAATGGGAAACTTTACATTTGAATAACTTTTGAATGGATTAGTATTTTTTACCAAACCTCCAAAAGGCACACACATCTGTGACACAGACCCCATATACCCTGAACATTTTGGACTAAAGCACCAAACAGTTTTAGAGAAATGGTGTGACAAAGAAATTGACAAAAAAGTGATATTTTTCACATTTTTTAACATTCAGTAGCTCTGCAACCATACGTCTGACTTGAACAAAACTTGCCAGATCCAGAGATCTATGGCACCAGACAGTGCATGCAAAATTTATGGCAAATCAGTTAAATGGTTACAAAGTTATTAAAGTGAAAAATGTTGTATTTAACAAAGACGTGAGCATTGAACCCTGACTATAGCGGCACTACTGTGCCACTATAATATGTGTGTGTGTAAAGGGTACAGCATTTTTCTAAAGAAGCATAAGGTTCTAACTATGGCTATGCAGAATGTGGAATTCCACCAGCAGAATTGGTGTGGAATAGCAATTCCACTTCCAAAATGATTTTTGGAATTTTATGTTAAATTCTGTGGAATTCTGAAAAGAATTTCTGTGTAAACCATGGAATAATTTTCTGTGTATCACATAAACTGTGGAATATTATTGTGCAGATTGGAGAAAAATAATCCACAATTTATATAAAAACCCTTTTTCCTGCAAAATGTTAGAATTTGGCTGCTGATGGAATTCTGTGGAATTTTCCAAAATTCTGATCCTGAAACAAATGATTTGATACCTTTTATTGGACCAACATGGATGTTACAGAAAAGAACAAAGTGCTCTAGCTTTCAAACCAACCAGGTCCTTCTTCAGAAGCTTTGTGGCAGTTTTTTCAAATATCCCATACTATTAACACCAGATTATATTGAAAAAACAGAAATAATTCTCATTGGTTTAACATATACATTTAAAACATAATAGAAGATTACGTCAGAGAAGCTGATTAACACCAGTATGCCTTTAACTGAGGAGCCTCAGAAGGGCAAAAGTTATCAATAATTCTCTACAGCCAGAGAGTTCTTGTCACATAAATTTTAAAATGTCTCAGTATGCCAAGAAAGCATTCTAGTGATAAAAAAACCTTGGAGTGGCATTCTCTCTAATACATGTAAGATGAACTTACATTCCAATTGTCCTGGTATATTAAAGAACAGATAAAGAGAGACAAAATCCTGAAATTAGGTATAACTGCAAGTTGAAAACAAGCCTCAAATTAACCTACACATATATACATGATGCATGAAAGTATCACTTGTAAGTGTAAGTGCCAAATAAAAAAATACTTGTCAAGGACCCCCAAGAAAACGAGACCATGAGCCTGATAAGTGCAGATTTCAACACAGAGTCTGTGTATAGCATTAATACACAGAATCAGTCTAAGGAATCTAAATGAAAACCCAAAGGAATTACACATTTTATGAACCCCCAAGTAAATGAGATATGCATCTTAATATGAGCAGTTAAAAATGTGACAGTGTGTAATCAAACCACTGACAACTAATAGAAGGAAGTAAATGTACACTATATGTGAAAACTAAGTGTCCTAGCCACATAACAATTGCCCCATGCCACGCTCCCCCCACACATATGTGTGTACATACACCGCACCACACCCCACACACACATGCACACACACACACGCACACACCTGCACACCCCACACAACCACAACACACAACACACAACAAATATAATGAACACAATCCACACACACCACACCACGCACAACAAACAAAACACACACACACCATACCCACAACACATAAAAACACAACACACACCAAACACACACAAAACACACACATACATACATACATACATCAGTATACACACACACACACTCAAACGCACTCACCACAGTGTTAAGGTGAGAAGTCAACATGTAGATAACCATAAACTTACAAAATCAAAGTCCCGCTGAAGAACTAAAGTGTTTATGTCCATCTTTTAAAGTAAAGTTCCGTGTAAGTTTAAGTGGAATAATGTGTCATATAACCATCAATGTTCAGTCCATCCACCACTATATTGAGAAGTAAAATAAGTCTAATTTCAGAAGCCCATCTCTGTTGTGTACTGTTGAAATGTCCTTTTAAGACCATCACAGACATATCTGAAATTGAGTGGTCATCCTGGGAGAAGTGCTGGGCTACTGGTTTCTCAATCATCTTGTGATTAATAGAATGTCTGTGTGAATTAATTCTAGTGCAGAGTTGTTGGCTTGTCTCCCCCCACATAACCTGTGCGAGGACATTTCTTGCATTGGATAAAATAGACCATATTACTTGATGTACATGTATAATTCCCCCTGTATCCTGAATAGTCTGTTTTGTGATGTAACCACACAGTCTGAAGTGGAAATGAGGTTACATGTCTTACATGTGCGTTGATGACAGGGTCGTGTACCATATGATGTCATGGTATTCTGTTCCGTTTCAAGTTGACTCCTAATAATCAGGTTGGCTAAATTAGGTGGTTGTTTAAAAGATAGTAGTGGTACAGACGGGCTTCTGAAATTAGACTTATTTTACTTCTCAATATGGTGGCGGATGGACTGAACATTGATGTTGGTTATATGACACATTATTCCACTTAAACTTACACAGACCTTTACTTTAAAAGATGGACATAAACACTTTAGTTCTTCAGTGGGACTTTGATTTTGTAAGTTTATGGTTATCTACAAGTTGACTTCTCACCTTAACACTGTGGTGAGTGCGTTTGAGTGTGTGTGTGTATACTGATGTATGTATGTACGTGTGTGTTTTGTGTGTGTTTGGTGTGTGTTGTGGGTATGGTGTGTGTGTGTGTTTTGTTTGTTGTGTGTGGTGTGGTGTGGTGTGTGTGGATTGTGTTTGTTATATTTGTTGTGTGTTGTGGTTGTGTGGGGTGTGCAGGTGTGTGCGTGTGTGTGTGTGTGGGATGTGGTGTGGTGTATGTACACACATATGTGTGGGGGGAGCATGGCATGGGGCAATTGTTATGTGGCTAGGACACTTAGTTTTCACATATAGTGTACATTTACTTCCTTCTATTAGTTGTCAGTGGTTTGATTACACACTGTCACATTTTTAACTGCTCATATTAAGATGCATATCCCATTTACTTGGGGGTTCATAAAAGGTGTAATTCCTTTGGGTTTTCATTTAGATTCCTTAGACTGATTCTGTGTATTATTGTTATACATGGACTCTGTGTTGAAATCTGCACTTATCAGGCTCATGGTCTCGTTTTCTTGGGGGTCCTTGACAAGTATTTTTTTATTTGGCACTTACACTTACAAGTGATACTTTCATGCATCATGTATATATGTGTAGGTTAATTTGAGGCTTGTTTTCAACTTGCAGTTATACCTAATTTCAGGATTTTGTCTCTCTTTATCTGTTCTTTAATATACCAGGGCAACTGGAATGTAAGTTGTAAGCTCATCTTACATGTATTAGAGAGAATGCCACTCCAAGGTTGTTTTATCACTAGAATGCTTTCTTGGCATACTGAGACATTTTAAAATGTATGTGACAAGAACTCTCTGGCTGTAGAGAATTATTGATAACCTTTGCCCTTCTGAGACTCCTCAGTTAAAGGCATACTGGTGTTAATTAGCTTCTCTGACGTAATCTTCTGTTATGTTTTAAATGTATATGTTAAACCAATGAGAATTATTTCTGTTTTTTCAATATAATCTGGTGTTAATAGTATGGGATATTTGAAAAAACTGCCACAAAGCTTTTGTAGAAGGACCTGGTTGGTTCGAAAGCTAGAGCATTTTGTTCTTTTCTGTAACATCCATGTTGGTCCAATAAAAGGTATTGAATCATTTGTTTCTGGATCTGTTCTTAAAAGGACCAATATGGCACCTACAACATTTTTTTTTCCAAAATTCTGAGGAATTCCATTCCATCAGAACTTCAACATTCCATACTGCCATAGTTCGGACTTTTGTCTGGTGTCAGAATCAATTCTGTTTTGCAGTGCTGATAATGGGAGCAATTTCAGAGGCCTGTTCCCATGTGTGTTACTGTAAATATGTTAATAAACATGATAGCAACACATCACATAGAAGAGTGTTTCATTTCTGAAATGGCAGAAGGGTAACTGAGCATAGCTCACCAAAAAATTAATGGAAAGTAAAGGAACTGTAAATAGAGACTCAGTGTATTTGACTGAAATGGGGGGTTCTTTGGTGAGCAGTTACCACATTCACCTAGATAACAGAGGGTAAACCTAGAGCTATGCCACCCCTAGTCTATGCCTGATGTTAAGTGAGGATTAACATATGGAACCAGATTAGTTCCCAGTTGAAACAACAGTGGCATCAGCCACAGTTGAGTGGGATTCCTGGACTGCATGCAATATAGTTGGGGAAGTTAGGGGATCAGAGGGAGAGCCTGAGTCAAAAAAGGGGGTCTTGTAAATTACAGTCTTCCCTTGCTGTTATGAACCCCAGTACTATGAATGCTCAGCTATCCTGAACAAACATCATGGCTCCTATCTTCAAAATGGACATCAGTCATGAAATTGCTGTTTACACTGGTCTGGATTCCAAAGGTTTCAGGGCACTTGTTCATATCAATGTGTCTTTCTGTCTGTCTCTGCCTCTGTCTCTGTCTCTGTCTTTCTCTCTCTCTCTCTCCCCCTCTCTCTCTCTCTCTCCCTTCTGCCCAGTCCAATGGTAGATTTCTCTCCCATATGTCAAACAATAGAAGTACTACACATGAAATTGCTGTTTACTCTGGCCTGGATTATGAAGGTTTCAGGACACATTGTTCGTATCAATCTCTTTCTGTTTCCCTTCCACCTGGTCTGATGGTAGTGCTCTACTATTTCAGTTCTAGTAATCTAGTATTGAAATTGGGGTGATGGCACAATCTCAGAATACGAAAGTAGACCTTTGTGATAGGAGGGTGAGGAGAGGACAAGTGGCAAATTCCCTTGGAGTGCTACTGTCCCTGAATACTGTACCAAGCAATGCATACTTAAGTTGCACTCTCTCCCATTTTTACCAACAAAAAAAAAAAGGCTATTTGCCCAGATTATCCCCAAACAGCAGAAGGGAGATATTTTCTGGATCTCTGCAACTACCAGTTTCCCCCACATTTTATATTTTAACTGCTAAAAATGTGATCAGCTAAATGTGTTTTTTTTTTCAGGTTGGTGTCCCTTGATATAATGAACAACATAATAAACAAATGCTAGTCTTGGCTCTAAAATTGTTCATTATATCAAGGGTAGACTGTATGATTATAATGATACTATTAGTAAGTTATGCAGCGCTATATTGCAATGGTCATGATGATCTCTACCTACTTATATTGCTCCGGATGGTGACAACTATTGTTGCTCTTGAACATTCATCATATCTTGAAAAAGGACCCACTTCTAGAACATGAACTCTTGCTGTTACAGTATTCCATATGTACTGTCACCTAATGTATTGCTCTGTGACAATTAATTATTCTGCATGTTGGAGTACTGTTAATCTGTTTGTATTGCTGATATGTTTTTAAAACATTAAAAAGTTTAGCAATACACCAGCCTGCCAGCACAAAGGTAGTGCTACCACTCATGATGCCACTGACCTGGGTTCAGGAATGTGTCCTGAGAGATGGAGGGCCAGCCAGGGGAGGAGGCTTGAGCATCAAAAGACCACTCACCTTCTCTGGGAAGAGAAGGGGGATGAGGATCAGCACTTGACTGACCTCTGGTGGAGGCAAGAGACACAGCAGGCATAAAGCCACATCAACTGGGGAGGCATGACGACATCGGTGCTTGTGCCTAGATGTCAGAGCACAAGTCACGCCACACCAGAAAATGGAAAAATGACTCTCTGAGTGCTGAGTAGACCGAGCACCCAGCACAGATCCCCACACATTCCTCTGCCAGTCCTGACTGGCTTAACATCAACAAAACATAGAAGCTTGGGGTGCTCGGGTCCCACCTCGTCCCTGCCTGGGGGGAATAATCAAGGCTACATGGGGGTTCACCCGAGGACTCCAGGTAGTGAAGAAGGGGCCAGATGTCCTGGTGACTCCCGAAGAGGTGACACTCAGGGAGTAGATGGAGCATAAATGGAAAGTAAAAAAATTAAAATTTAGCAAAAAAAAGAGTGTTTACACATACATTTTGAAAATGATCACGCAGAAAGTAGATTTTGAAAACCATTGTGCAGCAAATAGAGTTTAAAAACTGTTGTGCAGCACAAAGATTTTAATACCCATCATACAGATATTCAAAATATTCATGCAACACATAGATTTTTAGAAAATCTGTAAAGGATTCCTGTGCAGACATTTTGGGCTCGATTTTAAAAACCACTTAATAATAATCTGATTGATTTAACTGATTGTAGTCAAGTGATATAGTAGCCTGTACTACCACTTCTTCCACTAGATGTCACTGCTAGTGATAACTCTAGAAAAGATGTACTGTATATCTAGAGTATTACAATAAATCCTGACTCCATATCTTAATAAACCAAATCTCGACCATCCCTTGAAAGGCCCAGAGTTTCCATTTATCTGGTTTGGGAGAGGATAATTCTGAGAATAAAACAAAAGCTGAAAATGATCAATGTGAACATGGTTTAGTAAACATTTATCCTCTAATTATGCATGACATTTTGGAAATTAAACAAACTTTCTTGCAAAATAACTTTCTTTTAAAAGAAATTTTGTTAGCTATTACAGAGCAATCATCTTTCATAATACAACTCACACTATAATTCGTATACATTTAGAACCTGTAACTGAAGGTCAATGGACACTGCAATACCAGAGTAACGTAAACCCAGAAAAGGAAATGGTTGTTAGTATAGAGCAGACAAACGATAAACATGTGGAGGAGAATGGACAAGCAAAAATAAAGTTAAGTGAAAGGATAATGAAAAAAGAAGTACAGGGAATGGAAGTATTAGTAACAGAGCTTAACAAATAAAAAAACAATTGAATCAGATAATGAATATGAAAAAAATCATGATAAACCAAAAAAGAAGTTTTTGAAAAGATTTAGGACATAGATCATGCCAGTACAAGGAACATAAGTGGAGAGAAAAGAGAAAAATGAAAAAAAAAAGAGGTACTCAAAAATAAGTGGTTCCTATTGCTACTGCTGAGACTGACCAAACCAATTATAGAAATCACACTGTAAAAGGTGGGTGGGGTGGGGTGGGGAGAAATAGTGAGACTAAAAAGTTAAGTACTACTTATTTTAATGGAGTACCAAGGACAAAAAAGCAGACACCATTTTTATTAACAATGACCATTTATAATTTAGTAAAAACAATTCTGAAAGAAGGATTCAAATGGGAAGATATTTCTTCTGTTTACTGATGCAGAGTAATGTCAACTAAAGGGAAGATTTGTTTACTTGTTAAATTATCACATATTAGGAAAATAAATTTGGAAGACTGTTTAAATCTGGTGGATAATGGAATCCACTTGAATGACACTTTAACTGAAGAACATGTAACACTTGCGATCATTTGTGACAAACAGATGCATATAAAACAAAAAGAAATTCTAAAAAGGAAAAATCAAAACAACAATTCATAACTGAATTTCTGGATAAGGCTGTGGAAAGAGAACACTCTTTAAATGGCTCTGTAGTTAAGCAGAAATATGTGAGACAGAGAAAAGTAAAGGGCACAAGAATCAATAATTATTGTGTGTGGGTTTGGGATCAGGACTTGTTAGTGATGTTGACAATGAAGATGGATCTTTGATTCAAACTAACAGCACAGAAGAAGAATCTGATTCACTAAATGAGGCAGTGGATGAAACCATTGGATATAATTTACAAGGAATCTTAGATTCAAAGTTAAAATAATTTATTGGAATATTGCAGGAATAAAAAATAAAATATTAGACAGAGAAAGGATGTCCAAAATTCAGAAATATCAGGTTGCTCTTTTAGAGAAAACATGGGTTGGAGAAAATTATGAAGTTAACATACAAGGGTATATTATATTTGAAATGAAAGGCACAAATCTTACGGGAGCCCAAAGCTGCAGCAAAGGTGATTTGATTACTCTGGTTTCATCTAAACATCCTATTTAAGAAGATCCAATAATTATGGAACAAGATAACTGTTTATAAACACTAATTGATTTGTCTGATAACAAATATTTGTATATAATGTATGGTCAAATTCTATTATTACCTGAATTCAACTGATTCAACAGGATGTTGTACTATCAATGTGATGTCACAATGTTGTTTTACTATCGTGAGTACATCACATCGATGGTATAACAACATAGAACGTGTTCACACATGCGTGTTCAGCAAACTGGTATGTGCTTGCACATGCACAGTCCATGAACTGCACTCTGAAAAGACCATGGTGGTGAGAGATGAACACTATGGAATAGCAGCACTGCATAAATGTGAGTGCGATAGACTACTAATAGTGGACCATACACTATAAAAGACAATCATGGCCATCACAAAATGGAGGGGGATGAGTACCAATGCCCATAGTTTGGGTAACAAGCTCCCTGAACTAGTGGCCTTGATGGAAGTGGGATGCCTAAATATTATGGCATCACAGAAACATGGTATACAAAGAACCATGAATGGGATGTCAACATACCAGGGTACACAATCTATAGGAGGGACAGGGAGGGTAAAATAGGAGGCAGAGTAGCTCTCTATGTAAGGGAAGGGATCAAAGCAATGGAACTAAATGGTAAATATGGAGTAAAGGGGGCACTGTGGGTCACCCTGGAGATAGAAAATGGCACCACAATCAGCATGGGGGTAGTATACTGACCCCCATCTCAGTTGGAGGCAATGGACAAGGAAATGATAAAAGGCATCCTTAGAATGGCAGAAAAAGGGAAGATATTGTTGATGGGGGACCTGAATATGCCAGATGTTAACTGGAGCACCTTTGCTGCAGCCACATCCAAGAGCAGTGTCATTCTTGATGCCCTACAGGGGGCATGCCTCAGACAGCTAGTGTTGGAACCCACTCAGGAGCGAGCAATCTTAGACCTGGTACTCTCAAAAGGGGATGGAGAGAGGATCTCAGATTTAGAAGTGGGTAGCCATCTGGGAACAAGCGACCACTGAACAGTGTGGTTCATGATAAACACAGTCATGGAATCAAGCCATACAAAAGTGACAGTACTGGACTTTAGGAGGGCTGAATTTGGGAAAATGGGAGAGTGCCCCAGGAAAGCACTAGAAAATGGGCAAGAAGGAGGGGTGGAGGAACAATTGGGAAAAATCAAAACAACCATCACAGAGGCAACAAGCCTTTGTGTGAAGCAAATCAACAAAACAAAACAAAGTGAAAAAACACTATGGTTCTCAAAGGAGGTGGTGGGGAAGGTTAGAAAGAAAAATGTAGCATTCAGAAAGTATAAGGAACCCCAGAAGGAGCAGGACAGAGAACTGTACCAGTTAAAGCAGAAGGAAATGGGGAAGACAGTCAGAATAGCAAAGGCCAAAACTGAGGAAAAGATAGTCAATTCAGTTAAGAAGGCAGATAAAACCTTTTATAAATACATTAGGGAGTGAAGAAAGACCAAGGGAGGGATAGTGAGGCTTAATAAAGAGAAGGGGGGTGGTCAGAGGGTGACAGTGAAAAGGCAGTGATACTAAATGAATAATTCTGCTCAGTATTCACAAAAGAAGAGGAGAGGGAGGTACCTAAACCAAAGAATAGAAGCATTCTGGATTGGGGGTCAATACCAGTCCACTCACAGATGAAAGTATCCTGAAAGAACTCCTAAAACTGAAGGTGGACAAAGCAATGGGGCCAGATGGGATTCACCACAAAATTCTAAAATAAATAAGGGGAGAACTAGTGACACCACTGGCTAACCTTTTTAACAAATCATGGGAGGATGGTGTGGTACCTGAGGACTGGAGGAGGGTGGATGTGATTCCCCGTCACAAAAGTGGGAACAAGATAGAGGCAGGAAACTATAGACCTGTTAGTTTTACCTCAGTGGTAAGGAAAATGATGGAATCACTTCTGAAGTAAATAATTGTTGAGTACTTAGAGGCCAGTGGGGCACAGGACCCAAGGCAGCATGGATTCACAGTGGGAAGGTCATGTCAGACTAATCTAATCAATTTCTTTGATTGGGTGATCAAAGTAGTAGACCAGAGAGGGGCTGTGGACATGGCCTACCTAGACTTTAGAAAGGCATTTGACACAGTCCCACACAAAAGATCAATAAACAAGTTAGCCAGCCTTGGAGTGGGTCCCAGGGTTGTACCCTGGGTAAAACATTGACTAGACAACAGACGGTAATAGTAAATGGAGTCCACTCTGAAGAAAGGGGGGTTACTAGTGGGGTACCTCATGGTTCAGTACTGGGACCTGTCCTCTTTAATGTCTTTATAGGTGACATTGCAGAAGGACTGGAAGGGAAAGTATGCCTCTTTGCAGATACACAAAGATCTGCAACAGGGTTGATACACAAGAGGGGATGGAAAGATGAGAAGGGACTTGGCAAGGTTGGAGGAATGGTCAGAAGTATGGCATCTTAGATTCAATGCAAAGAAGTGCAAAGTATGCACCTGAGAAACAAAAACCCAAGGGAAGAGTACACAATGTGGGGAGAGGTACTAACAACAACAAAAATGGAAAGGGACCTGGGGGTAGTCATATCAGATGACTTAAAGGTAGGCCAGCAATGTGAGAAGACAGTAAGGAGGGCTGGGGGGGCACTGGGATGCATAGAGAGTAGCATCACTAGTAGAAAACAGTAAGTTGTTATACCTTTGTAGAAACAGTTGATAAGACCCTATCTGGAATACTGTGTGCAGTTCTGGAGACCTCATCTCTGCAAGGACATAGACAGGATGGAGGCAGTCTGGGGGAGGCAACTAAAATGGTGCAGGGTCTTGTGGAATTTTGCCAAATTTTAAATTTCAGTTATTGTAAAACTAGCTATTTTCGTGCAAAGTAATTTTTGCGCAAATACATATATAACCATAATTGTATAAATTAAATTTAGCACTAAGTCATTAGCACCATATTCACTATTATGGAAAAGCCTTAATAGCCCTAATTAGTGCAATTTTTTCACGCAATTTAGTTCTTCAGTGAAATTAGAAAAAATTATTTTATCATGAACATTTCAAGTTTTACTGTATTTTGCTCTAATTATAAAACTGTGCATCCAATGTACATCACATTTGGTACATAAGTGTACCAAATCTCAGGGCCATAGATTTAAAGGGAGTGGAGTTATGGGAGGCCAACCGTTTAATCAAAATTTAATTTTCAGTGATTTCAATCTGATTTTTGAAAATTTCTGATCCAAATGTCTCCACAGTTTCAGGATTTAGAGAAACATACATCATTAGTATGTGCATTTCATTTTAAGTCTCAAACTTCAATGGGGTCTGAGTTATAGGTCTCCAAAAGTTTGCAGAATTTGGAGTTCTGTTATTTGATCGTATTGATTGAAATGCTATAATATTTTACAGGTATACAGGTTATCACTACATTTATATATGTACATAGTTTCACATTTCTACCATCAAATGGGACTGAGCTATAGCCTGCCAAACATGTTACTAAACTTTAAAAATGTCAGTTATTTCTCTCTAATTTGTATTTATTTAGTTTTTGTTGACCGGGTAAGTGCACTAGACAAATACTGCCTATTTTCAGGCACGACCAGGGGGAGGGGGATACAGATGAATGCCAACTGACCTTGAAGCAGACTAAGCTGTTGGTGGTATTTTTAGTGAATGAGGGAAATTTGGCCAGGACACCGGGGAAATTCCCCTACTCTGCTGGTGCATGGCCGCCAGCAGGAGGCTGATCAGTCTTCCAAGATGGACGCTGTAGAGGAGCCACAGCAAGATCAGTCTGCAGATGTGAAGGAGATCGTGGATAATGTTGTTTTGCAGGTTCAATTTCCTTCAGCAGATTTAGATGATGCAGAGTTCTACATGGATGCTTTATCTTCCTCAGAAGAGCCACTGGTATCAGTAAGCCTTACAGAGTCAGAAAAAGCCACAACGTTGAATTTGCAGCCTGCACAGCTGCTTGCTTGTCCGGAGACATCAGATTCTGTTGCCCCTTTAAGGACTGCACTGCCTCAGCATGACGTTGCGCTTGCACACACGGAAGTGTTCCAGCAGGATAGCAGCGTTTCGGCTGCGAGTGTGAGCGCTGTACAGCACAAAGAATGAAGAATTTCCAACTCAGGCACTGAAACAGGTCAGTCGGGGGTATCCTTGCCTAATTCTGAAGCGACGCCCGTTTCTGGCTGTTCGGGTGATTTGTCGGGATCGGGGAGAGAGGCAAGTGGTAACAGAGACAGAGAAAAAATGGAAAGGGAGCTTTATGTTGTTGGTGATGCTCCAAAACTTACAAAACAAGCGGGGTTTGTCTTTTCTTCCTTAACTGTTCCTGTAACTTATCAAAGGCAGCCTAATAATCAGGAAGAAGCTACTACTTTCTCTTTTGGGGAACGTAGTGTGGGGAAAGCAAACGTTCCATTGCTGCATTCTAAAATCGCTGTCCCTCAGCCCATTAAGCCAAACCCTGATGTTTCACCTTCTTCTTCTAGCCATGGTAGTTCACGGACTCCTGCATCAGCATTAATGGCAGCAGGGTGGAAACAGAATCCTTCAGGAGAATGGGCTGCTGATTTGACATGGGATTCCTCATTTGACTTAAATTCTCATTCTCCTAGGTGGAACCCAGAAAAGACTATTCAACAAGTTGAAAATGGGGGCTCAGATACTGCTGACTCAGTTCACAGGATTTCTCATGCTAAAGACAGTAATGTTTCTTCTGAAACTAATATTCCTGTATCTGATAAAAGACCTTTATTATCTGAGTTATTTGCAAAAACTAAACGTGAATCCGCCCCTAGACGGAATACGGTTCGCATTAGCTACAAAGGGGGGAATGGTAGATAGGCCTGATAGAAACTATGTTGGGAGAAAATTAATTAAGGAGTCTTTGCATTTCTCTCCCAGAGATGTATTTGCCATTATTAATATTTCGGGAGAGGATAATTATGATGTTAGTTTTAGATCTGCTGCCTTATTAGAGTTATTCTGGATTAGATATAATCAGGTTAAGTTTTCTCCACTTTGGTCCCCGTTTCTGATTATTCCCCTCTCTCAGCCTGCTATTAAATTTGTTACCATCATGTTCCGAAATGAAGGAGTGTTATTTGATGATATTACATATTGGTTATCTAATAAGTGTGATATCCAGGGGGACCCAGAGCCTATTCTGGATTCAGAGGGCTTTTGGACAGGGGGGTGGAAATATAAGGTCAAGTTAAGGCAAAATGAGAATGGTTTTTTGCATATCCCTAATTCCTTTTTGTTAGGCAGAGATAGGGGTGTTTGCTTTATAGTGGCCAGCCAAGGGCCTGCTATAGATGTGGCTCACGAACTCATTTGTCAAATGTCTGTGATAGTCCCAGATGTGATAATTGCAGTGAAATTGGACACACACTTATTCAATGTTCTAACCCTACTAAATGTGATTTATGTGAAGGTAGTTCCCATGCATTTAACACTTGCCCTTGGGCAGCCAGGAACAAATTATCTGGGAATTGTACTGAACAGTTGATTCAGAAAGCTCAGGAAGGCCTACTCTCACACTCTTCTTCTCACCCCTTGGGGAACCCTCTCTTGATACAAGGAAACCTGTCCCTCCTTCTACACCAGATTCAGCCCCCCCCACCACCCTTGCGGCCTGTGCAGTCTGGTAGTACTTCCTTACATGATTCTTTGCTTGTCCCGAATGTAAAATCTATTTGTTCTGCTGAGAATTCAGTTCAAAGTATAGACCCCCCCACAAATCAACTTTTTCCTCTCTACCCCCTAGAAGGTCCACAAGGAATTTAAAAACGGTCCCAGGTACATCTTTGGACTCAGTGGAAACTACTAATCCTTTCTCCCTTCTATCTTCTTGGGGGGATACAGAAATGGATGTTGCAGACTCAGATTCCCAAATTTCTACCCAAGATCCCATGGAACCCTCTCAGGGTCCTTATAAGGAAAAGAAAAAGAAAAGAAGAAAAAAATAAAATAATTCACATTTTCTTGCACTCATATGGGCTTTCTGTGGGCTTCCTTGAATGTACACAGTATTTTGAATGGAGCTAAACAAAAGGCTATCTTCCATATGTTACATGATTCTAGAATATCTATCTGTTTTTTACAAGAAACCTGGATGTTCTCTAAAGAACATATTACTGCCTTTAAAAAAGATTGGCCCTGGGGCCCTTCTTTTTGGTCCTTTGGACAAGATAAAGCAGACGGTATTGGCATTCTTTTTTCTTCCTTCCAGTTTAAACTGCATAAGTTAATTGATTGCATTCCGGGCAGGTTTTGATTGTGGACTGTTTTCTTGAGTCTGTTTTATATAGATTAATTAATGTTTATAATCCATAAGTTAAAACAGCTAGAATTACTTGCATGAAAACTATACAACCTTTTCTAATTACCACTAGGCCAGTCCTATGGGGTGGAGATTTTAATGTTCTTATTGATAGCGACCACTTGGTAAAAAATACACTGTGATTCTAACTGTTTACAATCTATCATTAAGGAGGCAGATCTTAGGGTTTGCAACAACTTAGAATCAAACCCCCCTAAAAATACGTTTTATAAAGGAAGTAATGGTACCTGTATTGACTACCTTTTTTCTTCAAAAAATATTCATATTTCTCAGTTTTCGAGACAACCCTTTGAATTTTCAGATCATCTCCTCATAAAAACAGCAGTGGAACTCCCTGTTAATTATAAGCCCTATAAAAGTAGATGGAGGATAAATACATTATCTTTACAAAAAGACTTTGTTAGGCGTTCCATAGTGAAAATTCTTACTGCCCATTTGTCTGTACAATGTTTATATTCGGATTTAGGGATTTGGTGGGAAGAAACCAAATTGGACTGTATGGAATGGTTTAAAACCTATGGGCAAAAAATGCAGAATGAGCAATTTCTCAATTATCTGACATTACGATCTAAATTACAGTCGCTATTAACAAGAGCTAATACTTCTTCGGAAGACCTATCTCCTTTCATTAAACATATAAAATTACAGATGAGGAAGTTTCAATATGATCGAGCCAGATCCCTGCAGGCCTTAATAAACAACTACACTTCTAAAATGGTGATAGGAGATCCTTTTAGTCTGTGTAAAACTGTACGGGATAATACTAATTTGGAATATTTAGTCAGCAACTCAAATCATTATTCGCCCCTTCTGACATTTGCTCTATTCTCTTTCGACATTTCCAAACTCTGGGCCCTCAGATCGAATTTCAATCTGATGCCTTTCAAGATTTTTTGAAGGATGTGACAGGCCCTGTCATTGATGCCTCAATGACAGCATATATTTCTAACCCTTTTTCAACACAAGAAATCATAGATGTTATTTCTAAACTGAAGTTAAATGTGTCAGCTGGGGTGGATGGGCTATCTAATGCCTTTATAAAACCTTTGTAAAAGAATTAGCTTCATGTTTAGGTGGAGTTTTAATTCCTTTCTTTCTGGAGGTAAGATTCATCCAGCATTTACAAAAGGGTTACAAATTTATATTTTTAAAAAAACAGGAGACAAAAGTGACGTTAACAACTGGAGACCTATCACTCTGTTGAATTCAGATTATAAAATTTTTGCAATGTTACTTAATAATAGACTTGAATCTTGGGCTAGTTTGGTGATATCTCCAGTACAGTATTGTGGAGTCCCTCAAAGAAGAATACAATCTGTACTATGTTATATTAGAGATTTAATTGAAATGTTAACTTATAGCAAACAGAATGGCATTTTATTATCATTAGACTTAGAAAAAGCCTTTGATAGGGTTAGTCATCCTTTCCTATTCCAAACTTTAGCCTTTTTAGGAATGCCTTCTAGTATTCTAAAAATATTACAAAATTTATATTCTAATTCCATAATCTGCCCAGTTATTAAAGGGAAAATCAGAAAAGGTTGGACATTGAAGGCCGGTGTTAGGCAAGGTTGCCCTCTGAGCCCTTTGTTATATATTTGCTCCTTAGAGCCCTTATTAGAAATTTCTGGTGCGGTTTATGGTTGGGAGGGTCCCAACATTCCTTTCTCTACTTTTTTTATGAACATCCAAGTTTATGCAGATGATATCTGTTTATTTTTTAAACAGCAGAATCAGCTTGAAGTATTTTTTCAGTTATTTTATAGATATGCGACTTTATCTAATGCCAAAATTAATTTTCAAAAATCTAAAGGGTTATTAATAGGAGCCAATACATTAACTCCCTTTGTACATAGAAATATTTCATTTTCCTCAGCACCCATTTCCATTTTAGGGATTCTTTTTGGTTCACAAAATTTGCCAGAGCAGAATTGGCTTGCAGTATTACAAAAAGTTGATGGGAAAGTCCAGAGGTGGAAACATTATAAGTTCTCTAAACTGAAGAAAGTTCAGATTTTCAAACAATTTTTATTACCCTGTCTGCAATATTTGGCATTTTTGTATCCTGTCCCGATTAACTTAGAAGTTAAATTATATAGCATTAGCTTTCAGTTCTTTTGGGTAAATAGGTTAAACCCTATTAAAAGATGCTATACTTATTTGGATAAAGCTAAAGGAGGGGTAGGGATGATAGATCCTGTAGTTTTCTGTAATCCCTTTTCTCTCATTTCCCTTTGGAATTGTATCTTAGCCCCTATTGTCCCAGAATTTAGCTGGTTGAAATTTTTACTACCTAATTATCTATCTAAATGGATTGGAACTGCTCCAAAACCTCATGCTGCTTTTGCACTCCCTCTTCTTCAAGCCGATAGTTGGAAATTATATGTGTGACAATTGTCTAAAACTCAAATTATTAACTCCCAAAAAAAACTTTATTCTAATATTATTTCTCAAATCTACCCTCTTTCCCCTGCTTTTAAAAATTGCCCTAGCAATATGAATCACCTTGTGTTAGAGCAATTAAATAACCCCCGTTTACCCCCATACATGTGGGAAATGCAATGGTTAATTATGTATGGTCATCTTCAAGTTAGAGGAACAGCTAAGTATAAGATGAAAGAAGAACGGTTTTGTCCCTATTTAGAGTGTACAGCTCAGGAGGAAACCATGGAACATTTTTTTTTTACATTGTTCTTTTGCTTCTAGATTATGGGTGTATTTGGCTACTATTTGGCATTTCCCATGGTTAAAATATATAACTTATGATTTACTAGTGCTGGGATCCTTTCCCCCATGTCTAGCTGAATTTCATACCTCTACATTACAGATTTTTTCTGCATGCCTAAGGTTTTGTTTATGGCAGGTGAGATGCCAGTGGGTATTGTATCAGAAAAAAATGACCTTTATAGGTTTTAGCCAATATGTTATTTGTGAATTGAATAAAGTTTATCAAAAAGATGCTCAGATCAATGAGATTAGGAAAGTTTGATTTTGGTGGAAGGGGTTTCTGCATATGATAAAATTTAAATGACGAATTAGGTGTCTTTCTTTTGATTTGAGAAACTGTGTAATAACTGTTTTTTTTCTTATTGCTTATTTGCATATGCCTTTGTTTTTTTGATGTTTTTGTTCATGACTTATTTCAATAAAGAAGCAAATTACCCCTACTCTTTTTGAGAAGTGCCATGGGATCTTTAACATCCACCTGAACTACCACCAATCCAGGCAGACGGGACCTCGGTTTAACGTCTCATCCGAAAGACGGCACCTCAGAAGTGCAGCACCCCTCTCATGCTGCACTACAGTGTCAGTACTGGGATATTAACCCAAGTGCCAGATGTGGGAACTGAACCCACAGCCCTCTGATCTCCTGGCCTCAGAAGCGAGTGTGCTACCTACTGAGCCACTGACACTGCCATGTGACAGTTATTTTAAAGCCACATATCAAAATATAACCAGATTTGAAACATTTAAACAACTATTACACATGGTCATTTCTGACAATGTTCATATTTACAGCTTTAAATGGGAATGAATTAAAAGTAGTCAAAGTTTCTCAACATTTTAAAATTAAATGTTGCAAGAATGTAAACTGCAAATTTATAAACCCCTAGAAACATAGAAACATAGATTTTGATGGCAGATAAGGACCGTCTGGCCAAACTAGTCTGCCCATTTTCCTACCTACTTAAACTCCAGATCCTAAATGATCAGCAGCTTTCCCTCGCTTTCCTATCACTATGCCTTCTGTCTATCACATGCATTCTTGAACTCACCAATTGTTTTAGCCTCTGTGACCTCTGCTAGGAGGCTGTTCCATGCATCCACCACCCTTTCTGTGAAACAATACTTTCTCACATTACCCCTGAGTCCCCCCATAGCCTCATATTGTGACTCCCTGTTCTTCACATCTCTTTTTTTGAAAGATGCTGCCCTCCTGGACATTGTGGATTCCCCTGAGGTACTTGAACGTCTTTATCATACCCCCCTCTCCCTCCTGAAACTTAAAACCTAGAGAATAGAATTCCATTCAATGTGGCAGGTTCTTAGACTTTTCAAGGAGACGGTGTATGTCAGTTTTATTAATTGCTTGCTGCCCCAAATTTCAAAATAACATCTGTATTTAAAGTCAGATTCCACAAGGCTTTTATGAAAATTGTGGAATTTCCTGAAACTTCCATAAAATTGGGATCTGCTAATTTCACTCAGCCTTACCAGGGGATTCAAATTAAAGGATGGGGCAAGAGAGACAGGAAATGAAGGGGGTCACCAGGTTCAGGAGTTAGATGCATAGTTTCACCAAGAAATGGACAACTGAGCGGGATAGCACATAGTGGTAGACTCCCTGAGTTGCAGCAAGAAAGCACAGAGTGTCAACAAGTGGCCTCACTTGAAGTACTGTGCCCAGTTCTGGAGATCACACCTGAAAAAAAGGACAATGGTATGCTGGAGGTAGTGCAGAAGGGAACAACAAAGATGGTGTAGGGGCTACAGGGGGTCTCGTATAAAGTGTGACTTGTCACTGAACTTATATTTTCTGGAGACTAGACTGGAGAGAGGGGACATGACAGAGAGATTCAAGTTCCTGAAAGGTATAAATAAAGTTCCCTACTCTGAACTTTTTAACAGGGTCAAAGGCTTAACCACTAGAGGAAACAAATGGAAGCTTTAGGGTGGCAACTTTAAGAGGGTCAGAGGAAACACTACATTACTTCACTGAAAGGGTAACTGAACCATGGAATAGACTGCCAGCCAAAGTGGTGGGATCAAAGACCATGGCTACTTTCAAGAGGGGGTGGGATAGGGCAAGGGCCCACACATGTATAGAGGATAACGGGAAGTGGATTGGGGGCTAGGTCTCAGGACCCATAGAAGGTCTGAGAAACCCATGGGCAGACTTGATGGACCAAAGGTCTCATTCTGCCATCATTTCATATGTTTCTAACAATTCCAACCTGAATGCAGGATATGTAAGATCACATCCAGTAAACTGATGAACTGGGGAGCCTCACATACATGCAAGTCTGGGACTTAGAGGTACTCAAAAAGATATAGTGAGGGAAGACAATGTCTTGGGCACCAGGAAGGAACAATTTTGGCTTTTCTGACAGGATAGGTTGATAGGAAATGAGTAGGTGACTCTCATTTTAAGGGTTTTGTCACTGTACAGAACAAAAAGGATATCAGTGGGATCAGTAGTTCTACTGAGTTAATCTGGCTATGCAAAGAGAGAAGGGGAGCAAAATAGTCACCAAGGAGGAACAGCAGGACTACAGAAAGCTCAGCCCAGCTTCTCAAATGAAGCAGTGATACATGCATTGTGAATATTAAAGTCAACAAAAAGAGTTCTGCATCATTCCTCTATATGCTACCATAAATATTTGAGAAAATATTAGCAATATTTGTTTCACTGCAAATTTAAAACTGAAAACCAATTTTTCTAAATGAGTTAGACACCAGGATACACATCGCATATGTATGTCAAATGGTAAATGTATGTGTGCAAGAGCAAAAAAGTTGCTGTATAAACATCCAGATTTTTGAGTTTTCACAATGTCCTGCAAATATTTACATAGTAAATGATTGAACCCCTGTAACTTAAAAATCTCTAATCCAATTCTCTCTGTATTTAGAAGATTCTAATACCATTATACAAAGGTTATTCATGCTAATTTACACATGTCTAGCTCCAAAGATGCCTAGATATATACAGATACATTTTTTCATGAAATTTCCTGCAAATAAAAATCACATATTTTAAGCACATATAATTCTGAGACAATACATCTTAGTGTCATGAAATTTGGCATATTTTTAGAACACATATCATCAAGTAGTCATGTCAAATTTAAGATATCTGGACTAATAGATGGCTTAGGTATATGCAAATACAAATTTACATGAAATTTCCCACAAATATAAAATGACAGATTTTGAGCACCTACAATATTGAGGCAATCCATCTTAATGTCATGAAATTTGGAACATTGTTAGAATACCTATTATCAAGTAAGCATGCAAAATTTATGATCTCTGGCACAGCAGATGGCTGAGGTATATGTAGCTAAAATGTTCATGAATTTTCCCACAAAAAATAAAATGACAAAATTTGAGCACCTATACTTTTGAGACACTCCATCACAATTTCATGATATTTGTAAATTCATTAGAACTCCTACCAGAATGTAAGCATACCAAATGTCAGAGCCCTAGCTCAATATACCACCATGTTATTACCAAATTAATACATTTTAAAAATTCAGGAAACAACTGACACAATTCCACAGAAATTCAGATAATTTCATGAAATTTCATCAAAATTCCATGAATTACAAATGTTTCATTCCACACAGCTTCAGTGCTTAGCCATATTGGTATAGTGATGCTTTCTATGTATCCTGGATAGACATTCTAAGATGTTATCAGTGATACGAAGGAGAAAATATTATAAAATTGCTTCCATGGAAACCATCTTTGTATCATTAGTGGTAGGGTATCAGGTGATTCTGTAGGTACCTTTACATTCCCAAAAATGAATAATAAAGGGAGTTTTAGTACTGGATTACTTTATATGCAACATTTTTGATTGCCACTTAGCGAAGCATTTTGAGGTTTATCCATATTTTTGTAGTGCCCACCTGCCTACTGTTACCCATATAAATATAAGGACTATTCTTCACTAGGAAAAGAATCAGAACATATTAAGTGAATAGAGCTTAACACTTCACATTTGTTTATTCAAAGTAAGCAGATCAAGTGCAATCCAGTTATGCATACTGTGACAAGACGCAACCTCGCCACGGGATTTAGGATCAGCTTTGCAGTGGTTAAGGAGTCTCAGTAAGACCAGTTTGTTAACATTAAACCAACCAGGTATATTTTTATTTTCTTAATATGGTTGGTGACACAGAACTTTGGGCTTCTTCCCTTTTCCTTTTTAAGCCCCACCGGGGACAATGAAACAAAAACAGAAATAAAGAAGACTAGCCTAGGCTGGGTGGGAGTGCTGACTAAACAATCCCTGACCCTAACTAGAAACATCCCCTGTTACAGAAGGCTAGACCTTCTGAAAGAACACAAACAGTAAAATGGAAAACTCACAATGGAAATAACTTTTTTCCTTTTGGCCTTATTCAGGAGGCCAATCTTCTGAGGGTTGCTTAAGGGACTCCTCTCCTAGAACACATCCAAGCAGCTTGTCAGCCCTCTACCCCTGCATCAACTCTCTGTTGGCTTTTCCTTCCTGTTTTTAAAGCTCTCCTGTCTGTGCAGCTGCAGCCTATCAGCCGAATCAGCTGCAGCTGTACCTTGACTATCTTACTCAGGGAACCCCCCCCCGTACCTGAGTTTACCACAATACAAAAATTGAAAGTTTGCAGACAGAAAGAGAGAAAAAAGTCTTGTGAAACAGTATTTTAAGAAATATTGATGTTTCTCCAAGCTATGAATGGTTGACAAATTTATTAACAAAATAGAATTGGCCCAAAATATAGAATACAGGGAAATAATGTCATAAACTCAAAATCACCATAGTCTGAAAATTACTGTAAAAGGTTGAAATCAACAGTTAATAAAATAGGTAGAATAACAATAAAGTAGACAGAATTATTTATGAATAGGGCTCTAATTGATATCACGAAAGAACATACGTTCCTTTTACAACAAGAGAAAAAGAAATGAGAAAAACTTGTGGGGAGACCTTCAAGATGCAGTAGTCAATAAAGATGCAAAATTATATTGCTGTTTAATTGCTTATGAAGAGAAAAAAATCTTACAAAATAGTAATGTTATAATTACTGCAGTTGCACTGAAAAATTTCTATACTTAATTATATTCAGCATCTAATCTGGATACCAATAATAGTGGTCAGTTCTGTGGATGTTTGTCTGCAGTTTAATAGACTGATCTACAATTCATACATTCATTCCTCAGTTCAGTGAGTTACTGAACTGAGGAATGAATGTATGAATTGTGGATTAATGAATAATAATGCAGAAAGAGATTCTTCAGAATTGATCCCTGAATGGTGGAAAGATTCCAGTACATGTACTGTGGAATGATCTATTAAACTGTGGAATAAAATGCCTCAGAACTGTCATTTCACAGTTCATGTGTATTATTCCATAGTTCAGCCAGAAAATTACATGGAACAGGATGACAATTTTTGAAACATTCAGGAGATTCTCATCTCGCCAAAGTGGGAAGTTCAGAAAATTTCAATAAATTTGGAATTTTCATGAATGTAGAATTTGCAACTTCTGTCCAGTTCTAGCAGGAAGAGCCAGCAATGACTATGTATTCATTATATATAATTTAATCCATTAATACATAAAAGGGGAACCAAGGTAGTTTGTATTTTTGCTTTAATAACATGAAAAATAAATTTGACAATGTTGATAGAGATATGCTGTGGACATTATTGAATGATGTACACATGGATCCACATTTGCTTAATATAATAGGTTAACACACAAACACAGCTGTACATATTAAATACTATACAGATAGGAAATTAACTAAAACAATTCATATCGATAAGGGGGTGAAGCAGGGGTGTCTTCATGGCTTCAATTTTGTTCAACATTTACATTGATAAAATTGTAAAAAGCACAGGAAGTATTGACACAGATGCCCCAACAATCATGAATTATTCTGTAAACATTCTTATGCATGCAGATGATACTCTCTTTGTCTCTAGATCTGCTCAAGGCTTACAAAGAGCCTAGGACAACATTCTTGATTTCTTTGCAGGCTCAGGTTAGAAATTAATGTACAAAAAACTAAGGTTTTGATTATGAAAAAACCTCAATCACTTAAATGCAAATGGTATGTGAAGTGAACTGTCTTTAAAGAAACTGAAGAATTTAAATACCCACTGCACGGGTTACTACAGCTGTTAAAAGTGGTTGGCAAAAACACATAAAATATATAAAATAGGCAACTAGACAAACTGGCCTAGGAATAAACAAGTTTAGTAAAAATATTATCAATAGTTCATTCCAAAGCCATAATAGAAATTTTTAATACTACAGTAGACTTAGTTCTGCTGTATGATTTGGAAGTGTGGAGAATAGACACAGCTGTTACTTACCTGGAACCAATACAGAATTTGTTCTTGAGACTTGTTTTGGGTTTACCGCAAGTAGTCTCAGGAGAACACTTGCATATGGAGACAAGACAAAGGTCTATGCTAGCCAAAGCACTGATAAGATCTATTAATTATTGGCATAAACAGATGAACAATCCTAAAAGTATTCTTTTCCATTTATGTTGGCAAGCACACTAGTTTTCCAAACAAAATTATTTGACATCATTTTCATGGTTCTCAGAACTTAACCTGATTCCAAGGAAATGTAGTCTAAATTTTCTGTTTTATAATACAGTTATGAACTCAAAAAAAAAACATTTAAAAAACAGGCCTTTCAAAGGTAATTGACACATCAAGGCAAGCAGAATATGAAAAAAATACTAAGTCCTTATTATTTCATTTACATGAAAGCTTAAACAATAGTTGTCAGAAGGAAAGTTATTTGCTTTGGTGCTAAAATGTTTTGCGAAGGAAATCCATAGCCAGGATCAGATTTGACATTAATTTTCATTATAGGACTGTGTTTATTACATGGCAAGAATATAGGGGAAAAAGGTACTGTACTTGTAAGAATTTGTTTCAGATCTCATCAGAATATGTGATTGTAGAATGTGTAGCATTAAAGGATATACAAGCAAAATGGCTAGCCAGATATCTTGAAAGAGTCACTGATTTGAATGTAACTGAAAAATGTTTTATTTTTTTACTGAATTGGAATAATAAGTTCATTACTTATGCTGTAATCAAATTCTGTCTGGAGGTCTGCAATATTTTAAAATTGTGAATGTACTACACATTGCCCCTTTAACTTTCCAGGAATGTGCCACTTTGTAAAAACATTAATACAGTGCATTATATTGGCCAAGGGTGTTTAGCAATATTGTAATGTGCAATTATGTAATGCAAAGTGTGGATCTTCACATCTTGTATTAGATTACATGTTATCTCTGCTATTTTCTTATATATGTATTTTCTGGTGATACTGTGGTCTGATGTGATTTTAAACTTAGAGAGTACAGTTTGTGATTATAAATACTTACTTTGATCAATAAACTTGACATGACTGTACTCAGAAAATGAAGCCAACCATGAACACCTCAAAAGCAGAGAAATGTCCAACAGTGTCTTCTAGCCCCTGGGACCAACCCCCCCCCACTACCATCACCATGACTCCCCTCTCAGCACCCACCAACCCACTCATCCACACCTCACTAACATCTCAAAGGTCAAACAACAGAATGCTATAATGACTGGAGAAGTTCCTCTCTATATGGCGTCCAATCCTGAATAGACTGAAAACATGGTAAATACAGTTAATGGCTTTTTAGTGAATTTTTAACCTTTATGCATATCATTGTCAATTTTTAACATTTCTGTCCCAAATTCTTAACGTAGCCCTTCCTTTACACCACTTCATCAACAAGTGAAGTGTCATTTTTCAAATCCCCTCTGAAACATGTTTTTGCAGTAGCTCAGCAAAACCACCTTTTGGAAAGAATTTAAAAAATTCCACCAAGCATCCTCTTCCAAAAAAAAGTTTACTAATTATCACTTATTTTGAGGGATACTCACAATATAACTATCACCAGTTCAAAACCAAAGAATTGGAGAACATACATCTGAATTGGACTGATGTGAGGCTTCACTTTTTATTTAAAAATTATAGCAGAAACACTTATAAGTCCAAGTAGTTGTGCCAAATTCAGCTGTTGGCAGCATGTAACTGTGCAGATTCAAAATGCTGAGCTTGGTCTTGAAAGAGTGAAGCTTGATGCTGCTATTAATTTCAGACATGCAGAGGTGGTAGGCAACTCAACCAGTACTTTGTGATACAAATATCACTTCACCAAGGGTGATGTGTGCATTAGGGGCCTGTTCTTTTATATCCCAAAATGCTTAAAACAATTAGCATAAATATAATTAAATATTTTGCTAATTAAATATGTTTGCTTCACTCCCGGGGTTTATGTAGCATCCTACACCTCAGGGATGTATAAAATGTGGGTTATATCCACCCACCCATGTATTATTCTCTATTTTACCCCATATCATGAACATGGCAGGTGACATTTTCAAATCCCCTCCTAAACCTGCTTTTACGGCCATTCTGCAAAATCAAGTTTGGGGTGGCATTTTATAAATGAGCTGTATTATGATTATATGCTGAAGTAATAAAAATACTGTCAAGAAAATTTAAGGTCACAACCTAAGAAAATAACGTTTTGTGTGAACTAGTGATGGGAGAACCTCAAAAGGTCCTGAGGGTTTAAAGGATTCTGATAAGCAAAAAAAGGTTTGGATACTTATTGGAACCTTATCCAAACCAATTATAACCATTATTGTTTTATGGTACTTTATGTTAAAAATCATTTTAAGCAACGTTTAATCAACATATCTGTAGGAAAAAGCAATGAAACCATTGTTTAGTAGTAGTAATAAACAGCATGATTAGTGAAATGAGATGAGAAGGAGTGAATGATATGACTGTGGATGTGCCTACTGAAAGTGCAGTTTTGTAATATGTAGTGCATATACTGAACCTCACAACTGGCACCCGCCTCCAAGAGGACAGTAATGATGATTTTGTCCAAACGTAGGCAAGTCCCAGAACTCTGTCCAGGCCTTATAGCTTAGTAGTTACAGCACCAGTTTGAACCGTTAAATTCTGACAGCCACCCATCACGTACTGTCTGTGTGACTTTGTCAAAAGGCAAGCAACTCCCAGAATGCTCTCTAACCAATCTTCTGTTTCTGACATTTAAGAATGTAATACTGTGTATAAAAGTTAATAACAGTAGTGACTTATAATTCTCAATAGACACCACTGTGAATGTTTCTCAGTTACTGGAGAAACACACCACCTTAATGGAGAATCAGAAACAGCATCAGCCAGTAAGGCAGTCAGTCAGAGAGCTGGTCAGAGAGTTACTACTTCACAAAAGCTACTACTCCTGCCAACTACAATCAGGGGAAAAATAGAAGTACTGTACCAGCACTGAGATCAATATGGTTAAGGCACATTTACCAAAAAGGATTGCTTATAAAAGAATGATAAAGTGACTGTATGATGACAAGTAAGTCCCAGATCAGATCTTTAGTTTGTAACCAGTCTCCTGCATCTGATTTTTGTTGATGGGGATAGTGTGTTTACAGTACACAGCTAGTTTTATTTCTCAGTCACAGGCACCACTTTGTTTAGCAATGGCTCTAGGAAGTAACCAGAAGGGGAAGAGATCAGATCAGTTACAGCACAGTAGCTTCTTCTTCTTGCTGTTTTTACATTGTTTCTTGTGGATTTTACTTGGTAGAAGATTATTTATGTTCTTTCTTACTACTTCTAAGGGGTTAACAGGGTATTGTTTTGGGGCTGTTGGAATTTTGAAACCTGTTTCAGTGGCTATAAGTTGGTTCATTTGTTTGATGTTTCACTGTGTAGCAGGCTGCGTTTGTGGAGGCCTATTTCTTCTGATTTAAAAACTATTTGGTGTGATTTAATTGGGGATGTTTCTTTGAATTGGTGACCTATATCTTCTAATTTCAAGCCTATTCTGATGTGTTGTTGGTGAGGCTGTTTGAATTGGAGACCTGTTTCGTTTGGTAGCAAACCTATTTTGGGGGCTTTGAGTAGAATTGTGATCCCTTTTTGCTGGCTTCACTAGCTGCAAAGTTTAGTGCATAGTGGGGGAAGGGTGCTATGGTCTGACCAGGGGCCTCAGCTACCTGATTGTTTCTGGAAGGCACCTGCTGGTCCCAACCTCCCAGCCCCTCACCCCACCCACCCAGGTCCATGATTTCCTTTATACCAGGGTTCTGACATCACTTCCTTAAACTTTATCCTGTAAATCACTGTTATATTGTGTTCATTTTGTTATCTGTATTGCACCTTTATGTTACCACCGTTGTATCTCACACTGTAACCATGTCTACCCTCCCTGTGACAAGCTGCCTTTGTAAATGAGTCCCTGACTCAAAGGTTGTAAATCCAACTTCCAAAATAAATAAAAAAAAATGAAATTAAATGGACAAAGGACATGCACTTGTCATAGCAGAAGCAGACATCCAGGAAAGGAACAGCAGTGAGTGAAAAGGTGGCTGCAATCTCAGTGGAAGGGAAGTAACTGCAGATCAAGGAGCTTTCATTGTTACTTCTTTGCATTGCTATTTGCATTGTGGAAAGGAGGAGTAGGAGTTTGAAGAAGGATGTGCAATAGTTAAAGTCTCTTTTTGGGTGTGGACAGGAAGGATAGGAATGTAAAAAGCAGTTGCTCAATCTATGTAAAGAAGTACAACAATGGGGTAAGGAAAATTAAGAAAAGAAGAATGTTTTGCACTAATAGAGGGGGAGAGGGGAGACTTGGGGGAGTGTTTGGTGTCATTCATCTGGAAGGGTGGGGGGTTGCTGGTGGGCAACAAGAGCAATGGGTAGGGTGGTAGGCTGCAACAACCGTGGTGCACCAATCTTTCTCAAAATTGCCTGGATGGTGGAGGGATGTTTAGTGTGCAACCACATAGAGAAACTTAGAAAGGATATCAAGGGTCTGCAGGAGGAATTAAGACAGGCAAGGCAGATTGGAGGCGGGATTAGCCCAACACTGGTGGTAGGGAGTAGGGGAGATGAGGGAGGGCAATTTGAGCCAACAGTCATAAGGAGAGGGTCAGAAGAAGGGAAGCAGAGACAAAGGGGCCCAGGCCAGGAAGAATGATTGCTGGGGAAACCAGGTCAGGAGACAAAAGACAAATGGAAGGAGGAGACAGGGACTTGTGAGGGGAGGAGAAGAAGTGGCAACAGTCATGGAGTGGAAAGGAGGGAACAGGTTACTATGAAGAGACAGAGGGAGCGAGCATTTGTGAAGCATCTTCAGAAAATAGTTTTATACTGCTAGGGGGGAAGAAGGAGGAGGGAGGTGATGCAGTTGGAGGAGTAACTGATAAATGCCTGGACCAAACTGGAGCCGGGGGAAGTTCTGCTGGGAGAATTGCAAAAGGGGCAAAAGGGGGAAATAATCTGCAGGAGGAAGAAGAGGAGCCAGGAATGAGAGATGGAGATGAATGGAAGCAAACAGAAGTAAGAGGAGTGGAATCTTAGTGCTGGGGACTCAATACTAAGAGGAGTCAGGTGGAGTAGCAAGGGGGAGAGGCATAGTCACATTTGGGTGGAGGCCATGTCAGGAATGACAGCAGAAAGGGTGGGACAATCTGTTCTGAAATATACTAGAAGGGGTAGGGACAAACCTTATTTAATTATACATCTTGGGACAAACGACCTGGCTGACAAGACAGTAGATATAGTCCAGAGGAGGTTTGAGGAACTAGGACAATTATGTCAGTGGGCAGGAAGATCAGCAACTTTTTCAGAACTACTTCCAGTGCCCAAGGGAAGCACAATAAGAAAGATGAGAATAGAGGAATTTAATGGATGGCTAAGAACCTGGTGTTATGCTAAAGAGTATGGGCCATTGGGGGTGTGGAGGGACCTGGGAAGACAGTAGTATCTATGCCAAGGACAGACTACACTTGAGTGAGAAGGGAAAGGAAGTGTTGAAACAGAGGATGGAGGAATACATAGAGGAAGTTGGGAATTTAAACTACAGTAGGAGCGGGGGGGGGTGGCAAGTGGGCAAGCGACAAGCAGAGACCACAGGTTGGGAAACCATATGAGCTTACCCCCCATAACAGTGACAAAGAACAAATGGCAAGTACTATTGGTGATGCTAGTAAAGGAGGGCAGGATGGGGTGGGGAAGGGTGGAAGGTGGTTACCCTTAATGCTAGGAGCCTTGGGAGGAAAACTACAGAGTTACAGGTGCTCATGGCAGAGTGAGAGGTGGACATTGCAGTCATCACAGAAACATGGGCCACCCAATACAATGACTGGGACCTGTCTGTACCAGGGTACAGGTTGTTTCATGGGGACAGGGTGATTGGGAAAGAAGGGGGGGGTGGCACTATATGTGAAGGAAGGACTGAAGTGTGTAAGGGAGGAAGAGGAGGAGGAGGAGGAGGAGGGTAGTACGGAGTCACTTTGGATGCAAATCCAGAATTCAAAGAATAGGATTCTCAAAATGGGAGTGGTGTACAGGCTGCCATCTCAGACAGAGGAGTTAGACAGGGAACTACAGGGACAGATCAGGAGGATCTGCGAGAAGGGTAGTGTGGTGATTGAGGGGGACTTCAACATGCCAGGAGTGGACTGGAGTACCCCAACAACCAGGAACAGAAGGGAGCAGGTACTGCTGGATGCTTTCCTGGACAGCTTCCTGCTGCAAATAGTCAGTGAACCAACCAGGTTAGGAAATACCCTTGACCTTGTGCTGGCAAATGGGGACTTTGTGAGAGAATAACGGTGGAAGAACCGCTGTCAGGGAGTGAACACCACTCAGTATGGCTCACACTGGATATGGGCAAGGAAGGAGTGGAACCTGGCACAAGAGTGCTGGACTTCAGGAAGGTCAACTTTGGGAGGATGGGGGAAGTGGTAAAATGGTACCTGGACAGAATTCAGCCTAGTATGGACACTAACCAGAGGTGAGGGCTCATAAAGATGGGGATAGTGGAGGCAACCAAAACCTGCTGCAAGGCCCAGAGCAAGAAAGGGCTAAGAAACTGAGCTGGCTAAGCAAGGAGGTCATGGAAAAGGTAAGGAGGAAAAGAGCTGCCTTTAGGAGGTACAAGAAAACAGGGAGGGGAGAGGACAGGAGTACCTGACGGAATTGAAGGAGGTGACATGGGCAGTAAGGGGAGCCAAGGCATCTACGGAGATCAGGCTGGCACAAGGCATCAAGAAGGGGGAAAGGGACTTCTTTAGGTACATCAGGGAGAAAAGGAGCTGTAAGGACCACATAGTAAGGATTAGGAAGGAGGGGGGCTTGGATGGAAGCAGGGTGCAATAAGATAGAAGCGTTAAATGATTACTTCTGCTCAGTATTTACTAAGGAGAAGAGGGGGGTGATACCCAAGGGGGGAAGGAATGGCAGAAACGGGGGGGGGAGGTGACAGATGGGGAAATCATGGAGGGCAGAGTTTGGGAGGGTTTGAAGGCACTGAGAGTGGACAAGGTGCCAGACCCAGATGGCATCCACCCCAGAGTACTGAAGGAGCTGGCAGAGGTCCTTGTGGGGCCTTTGGCAGACCTGTTTAATGCCTCACTACACTCAGGGTGTGTACCTCAGAACAGGATGATGGCTCATGTGGTGCCCCTCCACAAGAGTGGCCCCAAGGATGAACTGAGGAATTACAGACAGGTGAGCCTCACATCCATTGTGGGTAAGCTGATGGAGACTATCCTGAAGGAGATGATGGTAGCCCTCCTAGAGGCCAAAGGACTTCAGGACAGCAGACAGCATGGCTTCATATGTAGCAGATCCTGCCAAATCAACCTGGTGGAGTTCTATGACTGGGTAACTAGCAACTGGACAGGGACCATGCAGTGGATGTCCTGTATCTGGACTTCAGTAAGGCATTCGACTCAGTGCCACATGGGAAGCTCAGAAGTAAGTTAGAAGGCACAGGGGCAGGTGCAAAGCTGTTGAAATGGGTAGGGAACTGGCTTCAGGGAAGGCAACAGAGGGTGGTGGTGGGTGGGGAGCTCTCACACTCAAGGGTAGTGATGAGCTGTGTTCCACAGTGCTCAGTGTTGGGACCAGTGTTGTTTGGGATATTCATTACAGACATATCATTGGACATCAAGAGCAAGGTCAGTCTGTCTGCTGATGATACCAAGATGGGAGTGGTGGTGGATGGCCTAGGGGGATGGCATGGATTGCAGGACGATCTGGCAAAGCTTGAAACCTGGTCAGACACCTGGAAACTGGGGTTTAATGCCAAAAAGTGGTGCTACATTTTAGGGTGAAGAACCCAAGGAGGAGTTACCAGCTGGGGGGAGTGCAGCTAGCCCAGACAGAGGAGGAGGAGAAGGATCTGGGGGTGCTCATTACAGGGTCAATGAACAACTTGGTACAATGTAGGAAGGCAGCTGCAAAGGCCAACAAAATGCTGGGTTGCATTGCAAGGGGTATATCCTTGAGGAGGGAGGAGGTGATTCTGCCACTGTATAGGTCATTAGTTAGACTGCACCTGGAGTACTGCATGCAGTACTGGCACCCATATCTGAAGAGGGATATTAAGTTACTGGAGGGGATGCAGCGCAGGGCTACAAAGATGATCAAGGGGCTAGGGGACTTATCATATGAGAGGAGGCTGAGGGAGTTGAACATGTACTTGCTGAAGGAGAGGAGGGATGGGGGACATGATTGAAACCTTTAAGTACATGAAAGGAATAAACAAGACAGGTACAGAGGGGCTGTTCAAAGTAAGGGAGTGGAGGGACACCAGTGACCATGATATGAGACTGGAGAGAGGAAGGTTCAGGAGGGAGATGAGGAGACACTGTTTTACAGAGAGGGTGGTAGCTGGATGGAACGCGTTACCTGCAGAAATGGTATCCAGTAGAACAGTGGACTGCTTCAAAAGGGGATGGAACAGACAAGGGGAGGGTCAGTGGAGGGGAAGGGTGGAAGGGAGGGGCAGCTGCAGAATAAGGGGTGCTAGCTGCACATTCAAGCAGACTTGATAGACCTCTAGGCCTTTATCTGCTGGCAAATTTTGTATGTTCATATGTTCATAGGTATGGAATGCAATGCACCACTATTAGGAAGGAATGTGAGAGAAGAGCACAAGGCAGTCTGAATTCTGAAAGTCACCATTTCACCACTGCTACTACCGTTACTACTACAGGGAGAAAAACAGAGCTAGCAGCACTTAGTCATTAGATAAATGATGTCCTTAGAATAAGAAAGTGACTGTAAGAACTGAGACTTGTCTGCCACAGTTGCTACCAGTACAGTGTCATCATGTACTGGCTGCACCTCCCAACCACCTCCAGGATGACTATGATTTGGTCCAAAGGCAGGCAAGTCCCAGGTCTGTACAGTAGTTTGTTTTTTAACCAGTCTACTGAGTCTGATTTTTGTTTTGTAGAAGGGGATACTATTTGTTTCTATAGCTAGCTGTGTTTCTCAGTCACAGGCAGCACTTTTGTTTAGCAATGACTCTTGGTACAGAATGCAACTTGAAGCAATATGAAAGAAGACAGAGCATCAGGCAGTCCTACAGTCACCACTTCACCACTGCTACTACCAATACCATCTGGTGGAAAAAACAGAGCTAGCACCATTTATTAATCCTGTTATGGCACATTTAGCTAAATGATCTTCTCAGAATGAGAAAATCAAGTGTGTGAGAACAGGGACTTGTCTGCCACAGTTGCTACCAGCAAAATGTCATGGGCATGTATGGGCTGCACCTCCCACCCACCCCCAGGATGACGATGATTTGATTCAAAGGCAGGCAAGTCTCAGATCTCTAGTTTATTTTTTAACCCATCTCCTGAGACTGATTTTATTTGTAGAAGGAGATAGTGTTTGTATAGATAGTTGTATTTCTCAGTCACAGGCAGCACTTTTGTTTAGCAACGGCTCTCAGTATGGGACGCAATGTGAAGCAATGTGAGAAAAGACAGAGCACCAGGCAGTCCAAAAGTCATCACTTCACCACTGCTACTACCACTACTATCAGGGTGAAAACAGAGCTACCACTATTTATTAATCCTGTAAAGTGCATTTAGCTAAGTAATCTCCTCAGAATGAGAAAAGCAAGTGTGTGAGATCAGAGACTTGTCTGCCACAGTTGCTAACACTACAATGGCATGGACTTGTACTGGCTGCACCTCCCACCCAACCCCAGGATGATGATGATTTGGTCAAAAAGTCAGGCAAGTCCCATATGTCTAGTTTTAACCAGTCCAGTCTGAAAATTGAAACCTGTTGTTATTGTCACTTAATCCACAGATGCAGCACAGGTACTTCTGTCAATGTCATCTTCATCAAGATTAGCATCACATCTGTAGCCAAAGTTTGGCATGTTAACCTTCAAGAATGTTAGTTTCTCTACATTGTCTGTGTTAATCTGGTTAATTTATCAGTTACAGCATCCCCAGAAGAGCTAAATAAATATTCAGAACAGATGTTGGAGGGTGGGCATCCAATATACTTATAAGCCAGAGTAGCCAGCTTTGACCAGCATAATTATTTCTGTTTCCGTTAAGCTAAAGGGTCATCCTTAATAGTAATGTTGGGCTCAGATAGATATGCATCGACCACACTTAGTAATGAGCATGCATCTTCTCTTTGTGGAATTTTAATGTCCTTTAGCTGGCACCAAATGTCATCCTCCTCATTGTCTGCTTCTGTTCTGTTTTTGGAGCAGTCTTTTGAATTTGAGGTGGTGTCTTTGTAGTACTGCTTCCTAATGAAACCTCAGCTACTGCTCCAATTAAAAGTTGCCTGTAGTTGAACTCCCTCACATCCTTAGAAACAACATAAGGAAGGTGTCTGTTCCAGAAACATGAATCTAGCAATGTTGCTAAGATATACTCTTTGCTTTGTGTCATGGCTGATAATTTGTCATCATTGCTAAGTCTGGTAAGCATGTTATTGACTAGAGATTGGTTCATATCTAAGTTGTTCTTCATTTTCTCTAACCTTTTTTGAGAAGTAGAATGAGTGGAATAACTTGGCTAAGGGATGACTTTTCTGCAATGACCTCTTTTGAAGCACCCATGAATGGTTTCAGAATGTGACACAACTGTTCTGGCAGAGATCATTGAGTAGAATGGAGTACAATGCCCTCCCCAATGGCATTGTACTGTACATGATATACTCAATGATAGCTACCTTTTGTTCAAGGATGCATTCAGTCATGCAGTGTCAGTGGCTCAGTAGGTAGTACACTCTCCTCTGAGGCTGGGAGATCAGAGGGCTGTGGGTTCAGTTCCCACATCTGGCACTTGGGTTAATATTCCAGTACTGACACTGTAGTGCAGTATGAGAGGGGTGCTGCACTTCTGAGGTGCTGTCTTTCGGATGAGATGTTAAGCCGAGGTCCCATATGCCTGGATTGGTGGTAGTTCAGGTGGATGTTAAAGATCCCATGACACTTATCGAAAAAAAGAGTATGGAAATTTCCCCGGTGTCCTGGCCAAATTTCCCTCATTCACTAAAAATACCACCAACAGCTTAATCTGGTTCAAGGTCAGTTGGCATTCATCTGTATCCCCCTTCCCTGGGTCGTGCCTGAAAATAGGGAAGATTTGTCTAGTGCACTTGCCCGGTCAACAAAAACTAAATAAAATAAATAAATAAAATGAAGTAAGTTGAATTCCACCTTGTTGGTACATCCTGAACAAGCTCGTGGTGAGGAAGACCTTTGTTTTTCTGGATATCGGCAAGGAAGTCATGGGCTTTTACTGAATGGTTGAAGTGGCCACACACTTTGTGCATTGTTCCCACAGTGGTTGATACTTGTTGGTCATTATCCAGGAAGCTTTGAATGATTAGGTTAAGACAATGTACAAAACAGCGTGCATGTACATAGCTGCTATCAAAAAGTGCTCTTTTAATATTTGAACCATTGTCAGCAACAAAAAACAAACAAAAAAACTTTCAAACCCTGTGACGTGAGCCAAACACTAACTAGTGTTTCCAGTTCTTCCTGAATGTACAATGCTGTGTGTGTGTGTGTGTGTGTCTTTAAAGTGAGATACATGGAGAACTGCCATTTTCTGAAATGTCTTTTTTGGAGCTGTGAGAGATAGTAGTGGTAGTAGTAGTAGTAGTAGTAGTGTTTGAAGTGGTAAGGTTAGCAGGCAGAGTGGTGTATGAGGATGATGAGATACCAGAAGTGACCAGGCATGTAGTAAGAGAAAAACAGGCTATGGTCTGGCTGCTGGTTCACATATCAGTAATCAAGTGAACTACCTTGTCCTCAGCCTCTCGGAGAACATGCCTTACTTGAAGTATTAAGCTGTCATACATCCGGGGCACAGAAGTTACTGAAAAGTATGTTCTACTGGACATTAAATATCATGGGCATAAGTATTCTATAAGTCTTTGGAAACCAATGTCTTCCTCAATAGAGTATGGCTGCAAATCAAGTACAAACATTTCTGTTATTTTATGATTTATTGCCACTGTGATCGGATGGTTTCATGAATATTTTGACTTTCTTTCAAAAACCGTTTTAACTTCATTGCCTCTAATTGGAGGGATAAAGTTAGATTTGGCTGGGGATGTTGTACTAGATGCCCTGCCTGGTAAAACAGAGGACCATACAGAATTATCTTGAAGCAAAAGTGGACTTTTGGATATTGGCTGGTGATTACTGTCTCCTATTGTTTCAGCAGCATGTTCCTGTTCACCAGTTGTCCTGCTACATATCCAGTCACTGATGTTGGACTGTTTATTTGAATAATATATAATGATAGGGTGAATTGTTGTGATTCCAAGATGACCTTTATTTTCCCCCTGCTAACACAAGTATTGCAGTGCACACATATAGCTTGGCAAGCATCATTGGGGTTTATGTAAAAATTATTCCAAACAGTAGAGGTGGACTGTCGATGCCTAGTAACAAGCTCAATAGGGGTAGAGTGGTTGGGTTTAACTGGGGAAGACATATCAGCAGAGAATGCAGGTTCATCATATGACACAATCAGAATTATCGACATTGTCACCAGTGCCGTCACTACTGTCAGACTTTGTTTGCCTTGAGCCTTTGATATTTTCTTTTTCCCTTTTGACACTATAGTACTCTCTTTGTCCACATTGTCACTGTCAGAATCAGAAATAGGTAGATTCACAAGCTCATCCATGTCATTAGTATCACCATGACCATGGTCATCATCATCCTATTTAGTACAGCTAGTAGCACTGTTACTTGGAGATTGAGCTATTCAACATGCATGTGTTTCAAATCCAACAACTCCACTGTGAGTTGTACCTGTAAGTGCTTTAACATTATGTAGATTAGGAATACTCCTTGATTCTTCAATTTTCTCAGATGGCTTGATAGTAGATGCCTTGGATTCTTTTTGTTTGCTATGGCACTACTGAGCCCTTCTGAATATAAACAGGGCAACCCCAGTTGGCAAGTTTTTTGCATGTTGAGAGTCAGCTGGCACAGCAATAGTGATAGCATTTAGGTCAGCTAACTCAATAGACTGTGGTGCTGCTACTTTGCTTTTTAATGGGCCACTCCATTCTGGAGTCCTGAATAAACTTGTATGTGTACTTCCTTGTTTGCCCCTGGCTTTTGCTTTACACTTGCTTTGAGTACTCAATGCCAGTCTGTCTAGTAATGTGTTCCAAATTATAGTCACAAAATGCAAGTAGTGGTGACTGTCAGATTTCTGAATTAAAAGTTTGCAGACACAGGTCTGCTATATTATTTCAATTTACACTGGTCCAGTCTAAACTACAAGGACTGGTACTACTAGACAATGCTAGAAAATGAATGATTCAGGGGGTCACAAAACCTGGCCTAATCCTTTACATCACAGTCCTTCCAAAGCAAGGATTGTTTATTTTTATTTATTTTTTTATATACCACGTAATGTAAGGCCCACTTAGCTAAAGCTTGTAGGTGTACCCCAGGAAGCACAGGGAGGAGACGAGAACCATCCGATTTGTTTGGGGTCACACAGACAGTATGCAAGTGGCACTGGTGGCTGGCTGTCAGATTTTATTTCAGACACAGGTGTGCTATATTATTCTGATTCACACACTCACACACTGGATCTATAAGGTCTGGTGCTGCTGCTACCCACAGGCAATGTTAGAGTAACTTCAAATTCAAGGTTCAGGGAGTCACAAACCTTGACTAATCCTCTACTACACAGTACTTTTTCTTCCAAGCAAAGATTATTTTTATTTATTTTTTATACTCCACAGAATGCCAACTAAGCCAAAATTTGTAGGTGTACATCATGGAGCACAGGGAGGAGAGCTAATTGACTTGTTCGGGGTCACACAGACAGTATGCAAGTGGCACTGGTGGCTGGCTGGCAGATTTTATTTCAGACACAGCTCTGCTATATTATTCTGGTTCACACACTCACACACTGCACCTATAAGGGCTGGTGCTGCAACTACCCACTGACAATGCTAGAGTTCAAATTAAAGATTCATGGGGGCACAAACCTGGCCTAACACTCTAGGACACATTACATTTCCTTGCAAAGTGAGGATTATTTATTGGGTCACAAAGAAAGATTAAGATAAGAAAGTTTCACATTTTCTTTCACCTCCTAATATTTTTGGCTTTTAGTTTTCTTGTTTGCACAAACAGACTGCAGGACAGAAAAAGAAAAATAATTCAATTTCTCCATGGAAGAGTTTTGCAGACTGTGCCTGCCTACTGTCTCAACTGGGTGATTCACTTCTTGCCCCTCTCCTCCTCCCTCCTCTCATCCCTGACTACCCACCCCACCCTCCGTTTTGCCTCACAGTCACAGATTTCTTTCTTTTTTTTGTTCGAAAAAGTACCGTATGACAGATGAACACTGAGCAGTGCAGAGCTGCTCCTTCTCTATCCATGTCTGCCATGCACTGACTGAGACTACAGTAGCAGCCAGTAAATAAGGTGGAACATGTGAGTTCCTTCCAGCACAACCCAATCAGGTGCCAAATGAGAAGTCATTGTCTGGTCCCTCCTATGCGCTCATGCTTCTAGCGCTCATTAGTCCTGCGCTCCAGACACCCTCTAAACCATTCTGAACAGTGAAAACTGTTCAGAAGTTGTTTGCTGCCCTTAACTTTGGGGTGTTTGGGGGGGGGGATTTTTTCCGAACTGATTCACCCACCTCTTCATGCCCCAATCATGACAATTTCACTATTATAACTCATGTCATTCATTTGCTAATTCTAACTTCTGTGCTATCTATGTCCAAAAACTACACAGAAAATACAAGAAAGTGAATATGGTTGGTGCTAGTCATTTCTGGCCAGCTTTTTTTTTTTTTTTTTTTATGTGTGCTTATTTATGTTTCGAAAATGGGGAAAAAAATACTGAAATCTGATTGGCTGGCATGTGGAACATTGACTTACAGTGAGAGCCCTGTAAGTTAAACATTCCGGCCATGCTAACCCTACCACGCTCATCACTGTAATCATTGTGCCCAGGTTGCTTCATAATTGGTTGAACGACTGGACACCCGATTTCAAAACGCCGCCATTTTTTTCTCTTGCTTAGCAAGAGATAATACTGCCCAAACAACAGTCCATTTGCCTCTCCCCTTACTTTAACCTGCATAAATTATGTTGAAAAAAAGCCTCCTTTCTACCACTGTTATTGCCGCTGTCCGTTTTAGCTCATCTCAGTCTCGACACACGCTCATCAAGGATCGAGCGTCCCGATTCCTGACAGAATATTTAAAGCCGTTCCTCAGTTTCAGCGGCAGCTACAAATTTCAAACTGAAACATCGGTATGCTCCCACATCCTAGTCATCACTCTGTACCTGCTGTTTTTACTTGGCAGGGTTGTGCAAGATGGAAACTTCTAACTAGACAGGGAAAAAAGAATGCGGTAACATACACAGAAAACTGTATTTTTGTAAAAGAAACTTGAGAATCTTGTTGCACATGTGGTGAGGAGGAGAACAGAATAGCTGTCTGGGGGGTGGCAACAAGACATGGAACAGCACAAAAAAGGAGGCACTACTTTACAGCACAAGAACTTTAATTGTATTTCACTCTATTTATTTATTTATTTTTAAATTTTACTAAATCCCACATAAAAGTACCACAGATAACCCATTTTAAGAGCAATAATACCCTCCAGAGTGGGTGGCATGGGCAATACTGGATCTTCCAGGGGTATAAGGCCCTCTGCCTGTGGTGTCGGGCCTCATTACACCCCTGGGTGGTCCGGTATTGGCCAATACTGCCCACCCTGTCAGGTATTATTGCTTGCTTAATGTCACTACATAATTGCAACTATACAGGGTAACCTGATGAACTGTAGTTCATTTCAAATCTATCACATATCAATAGATGAAAGCAGTGGCAAATGATAGCTGTAACAATTTTGAGCTTTATTTTGTATTCTCTTTTAGATTGACAGTTATCTTCTGTCTTATATCAGACCCTGTTTCCTCATGTTGAATCTGTTTTATCACTTTTTTTACAGTTTAAATAATAAAAGGAGTGCTCCTTCTAATATGGCTCAGATGAGGTATTCATCACTGTTCTCTGTTGTGTTTGAACACCCATCATTTAAGATCACTTTTCTTCTGACTATAATGAACTAGCATGCAACAGACACTATTACCTGACCATAAGGGGCAACAAGTGTACAATAACAGCTGAGAATACTGATGAAAACCTGTTTCAAGCCATATTAAAACTAGCACTCCTTTTAAGACTTCAAATTAGAAAAAAAGTATTAAAATAGACTCAAAATGAGAAAAGATGGCTATCATACAAGTCAGGAGATAGGGGGCAATCTAAAATGGATAAAAAAAGTATAGGCCAAATTTTTCACTGCTATCATGCACTGCTGCTTTAAAAAGCATCATATAAATAAACTACTACTACTCATTTTGTACACAACTAGTTAAGAAGTTAAGAAAGTATAATACTAATATCTAGTACATACTAAAAACCTATTTTTTATAATAACATCTTTACTGAAATTTTACAAATGGATATAAAGACATAAAGTATGTACAAATACAAACAGGTGAAAAATTAAACCCATTCTGCACAATCTCTAACCATTAACTAGAGACAACAGACATGAGCAATTATACTTATACTCTGTATAATTGCTCACCCACATTTATTCTATGTATGTACTGTATGAATGTTTATGTTCTATTCTGACATGCAGCCTTTGGAAACGAGTCTATGACTCAAAGGGTTGTAATACTCTTTTCCTAAATAAATAAATAAGTAAGAGATGTTAATAGATCATTTAAACACATATTTGAAAACTGTACATTACGGGACTACATTAAAGCTTCAATACTAGGAATAAAAAAAAATTGTATATTTAGTACGAAGCGGGGTCCACCAATCAAAACAAAAACAAATACAAGAATGTTGCAGCTTCAAAAAAATAAATAGGCTTAGAAGCAAGAATGAGAGTGGGCTCCCATGTCTCCAGAAGATAACAGTAATAGAGAAAAGTATTATGCAGCAAGGAACAAAAGTGGGATTTGACTGTAACACGTACATAACCCAAGCATTGCCAGATTACCTGAAAAGTTGATAAATGATTCAACGAGCAATAAGTGCAATTCTCGTAATAATATAAGGAGTCCACTGATTTTACCCAGTGTTGAAACTATGGTTGATAGGGTGTCAACCAAAGTTTTGTGATAAATTTCTTAGCACACACCAACAGAATTAACAATAATCAAAGTTGCTTACCCCCGTACAGATGAAACCTCTGTAAAAATATGCAACAAAACTAACAAAGGAGACAGAAGATCAAACAGAGAAGTGACAACCTGAATGACACCATCCCAATGAGGCCACAGGAGAGGACAAGATCAAAAAATATGAATGTGATCTGCCGAGGGCGCCCCACAACCCCTCCAACAAGAGCTAGAGTAAATGAGATTAACTTGAGCTGAACTAAGAGGGGTCAAAAAGAAAAGACACATCTGACATTTTCAAGTATAACAATATTGTCAATTTATATGGCAGTAAAGAATACTTTTTCCAATCTTTGAAAGCATACATGACATGAAGATCGGCATTCCAATGGGTAAGTATGAAAGAAGTAGAATCATTAGAGAGAGAGAATGAAAGATTGAGTAAGCCTGCCAATTAAATGAGATTGAAGCTGTCCTCTTTGGTGAGCCAGAATTAAAGTTGTTATCAAAGATCAAGATTTGGGAAGGCCCTTGGGAATCGAAGATAAAGTTTGAATATAATCCTGCAACTGCAAATAATGATAATAGTCCAATTATGGCAGGCTATAAATGCTGCACAAATCCGAGAAGAGCCAGATCCCTTTATTGTCCAAAACCTGGTGGTAATATATGACTACGAGCTGAGCCCAATGTTGTAAAAAGGTATCAGAGATATTTAAAGAATTATGGTGGTCCCAGGCTACTGCTGTTAGGTATAGAAGCTTGTTAAATGATATACAGCCTGTATAGTACTCCAGGCTTTAAGAATAATGCATGTATACCAGAAAAATGTAGAAAAAGATAAGTAACCCGGGAGGGTAAGAAAAAAATGACACAACTTACATCATGTAAATCATTTAGAGTGAACTCAATATCCTTCCAGTCAGCTCGATAAGTGGTATAAAGCCAACAACATATCACTTGCAATTGGCATGACAGTGCATACCAGTGAAGGATGGGAAAATTTAGCCCATCCCGAAGAGTAGGTAACTGTATAACAGAAAAGCGTATTCTAGACCACACCCCCCAAATAAAATGCGTAAGCATCTGATGCCAATCCCTAATATAAAAAGAACTAGGGTAAAGTCTGTAGAAAGAAAAGGATGTGGGGTAGGACATTAAGATGAATTATGTTTATTCATTGAAAGAAAGATAAACAATATGTTGACCAACGAGTGAGGTCATCTATAATAGCCAGTGTCAAAGGTTCTAAATTAAAGAGCTAAGGATTATTCCAGTTTTTAGGAAGATAGGTAAATATTTAATTGAATTCCTATTCCAATGTACAGGTAGTAAGGTATGGATATGAGAGGGAGGGGCATAATTAAAGACCAAAAGGTCAACTTTATCTGTATTTAAATGAAACCCTGCTAGGGCACCAAACTGTTCAATTACTTGAAATACCAATGGAATTGATGAGGTTTGTTCAGAAAGGGTTAGTAAAATATCATCAGCAAATAATGCAATTTTATATTCTCAGATGCCCATTGGGATTGCATGAATTAGAGAAGAATGCTTAACAGAAGAATCAAAGGGTTCAACGTACAAAGTAAGCAGTCCTGGAGACAGGGGACAGCCCTGCCTTGAACCCCTACCTAAAGTGAAAGAAGAAGAAAGAAGCCCATTAACTTTAATTGTGGCAAGACCTGCATAATGCAACTGCTGCAGTATTTTTATAAATTCAGGAGGAAAGCCACAAATTTTACAGTGGACCACAAAAAGAGCCATGAGACCAGGTTAAAAGCCTTCTCCACATCCAAACTGGCCAGGGCCATAGGCATAGAGTGCTGATTGATATAGTCCATAAGGAGTAAGAAGCTGCACACATTATCATGTGCTTGCCTAGCACATACAAAGCCAGCTTGATCTCAGTCCAGCAAGAACAGGAGAAGGTCCTCCAAATGCAGTGCCTAGAGACATAAAAAAACTTATAATTGGCATTAAAAATAAAAATTGGATGATAAGAAGTAGGTTAAGTAAAGTCCTTATATGGTTTGGGGGGGGTAACAGCAGTGTAATACTAAGAAGGAGGAGGAGAATGCCCATCCTGAAGTGCATGGAATAAACAAAGTACTGTAAAAAAGGTGTAACTAAAGGTGCTAATGTTGGTGACATAAAACTCAACTGGGTAGTCATCAATGCCTGGGGATATTCTGGTTTTAGCCATTTGAATACTAGTGGAGAGTTCAGCAGCTGTAATAGGAGCCATTAAAGACTGTGCCTGTTCAGACTTGAGGAGAGCTTAGGAAGATCTGCCCATGATAAGAAGGAAGAAAGATGATGTTCAATGGGAGAATGAATATTAGGAATATACAAGTTATACAAGCATACCTGCTCCCTCACTTAATACATGTTAGTATTGTGGCACTGTACAGAATCCCTTCTCTGGCAGTCCAGTTGACACCCTTCCCAATCCAATATTGTGAAAAGGTACTAAAGCCCATCCCTTCCAGTTTAATGTAACCACCCAACCAAGTTCAAAGACACAGGTCTCCAGCCCACCCACTAAGCACCCACTACTCCCAACTCAAGTCAACCTAGACTCACCCATCCATCCATAGGTGAGCCACCATCAGATATTCAGACATTGACTTGCACAGACCTTCTTCTCTCCACCTTGTCTGGTTGCCATCTGACTAACTGGGAGTGATTGTGCACATACGGTAGAATCAACATTTCCACAGTATGTGAGAATTTACTCCCTATCAATCAGATGGCAGTTGGCTGAGGTGGTGAGTGGAGGATCTGTACCAGTCACTGTTTCAGGGATGGCAACTCACTATGGATGGATGGATGGTTGAGTCAAGGGCCTCCAAGGGATGAGGGTGGTAGGTGGGTTGAGGGGGTTTGGATAGCAATCCAGTGGGGGAGTAGCACTAGACTGGCAGGGATGGGTTTCAGTACATTTCCACAATACTAGATATGGTGAGGGAGGTTCACTAGACTGCCAGAGAAGGTCAGTGATTAAGCACTTTATAAAATGGGGACTCAAGGCCCATCAGCGCAGTGGTTGGATTTCTGCTTGCGACACCAGCGACCTGGGTTTGGGAATGGACCCAGCTTGTCAGAGGGCCGGCTGGGGGAGAAAGATGGAGCATCCCATGGACTGCTCTACTTCTCCAGGGGGAGGGTGGGGAGAATGTTCGGTGCATAGAGAGACCCCTGGCAGAGGCCGGGGGCACCACAAGCAGCCAGCATCTGGACATCTGGGTGGCAGGGTGGATGCAGGTCATCATTGCACATCCCCCCCAAGCCTACAAGGGAAAAAACACAGTCACCAGCATCTCCATGATGCCCACCTCGCCACACCTTCATCAGCTCCCAGCTGGGTCACCAAACCAAACCTATGTCTGCGGCATCTTGGCAGGTGCCATGGCCCCACCCTGGGAGGTAAGCCAAGGGGGCAACCGGGGAGTCTTGGCCATATGGGAGTGGAGGGCAGTGAAGACCATGACCGGGGCAGAAAGTCCCAATGTTGGGGGTGGACAAAAAGCATAGTAAATAAAAAAAAATGGGTGACTCAATCCCAGTGCATGTCGACAGGGCTACCATGGAGGAACAGCGACCAGATGGGGGAGGTTCACTCATATATATATTTATTCCAGTTGTTTAACCAGGAGTGGCACACTAAGCTGAAACCTTGTTTACAGGTGCAACCTGGGAGCACAGGGAAGTTAAGTGACTTGCTCAGGGTCACACAGTATGCAAGTGGGGACTGTGGGATTGAAACCCAGGTCTCCAGATTTGCACCTCAGAGCCTTAAACCACTGCACTATACTGCCTCCCTACATCACTATACATATATGTGAGTGGAGGGGGGGTGAGCATGATGGGAGGGTTGCCCTGGCATGGTTGGCATGGTGCTGCTGAGCTGGCCCCATAGTGTGGTGGGTGGGTGGGTGGCAGCCTAAAGCTCCGAAGGTTCTGTGTTCAGGTCCGGTGTGCTTACATTTTGTGCGCCTGGCCCGGATTTTTTTATCCAGAGTTTTGCACCACCCTCCAACATGCTCCCTGAGTTAAGAACTTTTAGGTGCGGGGGTGGCAAAGACCCCGCATGAACATTTAAAACATAAGTCCCCTGTGCCATTTTCCTGTGTGATGGGGGTGTACTTTGCCAAAATTGATTTTTGACGATGTACACTCGCCCTAAAGGCGATCACCTTTGCGTGATCGCCATTATGACATGGAACCCCAGGGAAGGGCTTTACTACAGTTCCATAATACTGGCCGATATAAGCTGAGGTAGGGGGTTCACTAGACTGCTGGAGAATGGATTTAATACAGTCTCACAATACCAACAGGGTTTATATGACAGAGTGGTTCCAATAAACTGCAAAGCAAGGACTTTAATACAGTTCCAAACTTCTGACAGGGAAAAGGTGAGGCAGAGGGTATCTTCTAGACTGCCAGGGTCAGAGTCTTTAATACTACGCAGTAAAATTATTGCACCATACTGACAGTAATTGGGTCAGGAGAACCACTAGACAGCTAGGGTCAGGATCTTCAGTATAGATATGTACCAATGGAGACCAGGTGGGTAAAGTGGGTGGTGGGGATCACACACTACTGTACACATAGATGAAAGTAGGGCTTCATGGGTGTGATTTAACACTTCTTGTTAGTGCTTGCAGGACTCTTTGAATATACCACTGTGACCTGTATGCAACAGGGCATCCTCATTTGTATGGCTGCAGTGGTGCACTCTGGATGTCAGTGCTATCCACTGTGCATGGTGCTGGGTGACCCTTTGGAATGGGCTCCTGCCTCATCCAGACACTGTATGTGTCATTAGTGGGGTGCTATGCCTGTTAGCACTCTGCTAAACTTCATAATATAGGAGTCATTGTGTGTCTCTCTTTCTGCCCCTCCCCTCACAAACATTTACATATCACCCTTAACATTTAAAGATCAACTCTGTACTTGTACTTTCATAAATACTTATTTATTTATTTATTGAAATATTCAGAGTAACACCTTTGAGCAGAGCTCATTTACAAAGGTTTCATGTCAGAAATACAGGTTAGGGTACAGATGCAATTCAATGTAAAACATGTGGAAAGGACCATGCAAGATCTCAAGTATATTTACAATATTCAGGAGTTCAGTCATAAACTTAGTGCAAATAAGTTTCTATAATCAAGTATAATACAAAGATATTTCAGCTGATAAGATGTTTCAGCTGTTACAATTTACTAGATAATACATGTTTTTTCATTTTCAATGTTCCTTTCTACGATTTACATCACATCTTGCTAGACCATCTGAAAAGTCTATATAGAAAACATTTGAAAACATTTACCTCTCCCCTGTTAACCTCTCAGTGTCTTTGTTTATGACATCATGATGCTCACCATGACAACAGAAGGTGATGTCACAGAAAGCAATTGTGTGGTTAGCAGGGGAGCGTTAGGTAAAACATGAAAGACTCAGTGAACTAATTGTTGCATTAGTCACAATATGTAGGAGATCAACAGCAGGGGAAGTAAAACAAAACAAAAAAAACTAGCAAACAAAGTAAAAACATACAGTATTTAGGGTGAATCTAGTATTTTAAGCCTTTTATTATAATAGGGAATTGCTCTTTAAATATTTAATACTTTTTCTTTCCTTAAAGTTTTTGTTTGTGTGAAACTTAAACACTAACTAGAAGTCTTTGCACAGCATTTAGATTTTGAAACAAAATTAATCAGCATGTAGATTTTTGAAAACCGTCACAAAGTAGGTAAATTTTCAAATCCTTTATGAAGGATCTCTGTGCAAATGTTTTGTGAAAATCATTGCGCAGCATGCAGATTTTGATAACATAATGCAATGTGTAGACTTTGAAAACAGTAGTGTAGCATGAATATTTTAAAAAGTGCTGTGTAGATGTTTGAAATATCTGTGCATCACATAGATTTTCAAAAAAAATGTGAGGGATTCCTGGGTGAACTTTGTTATTAATTAAAATTTGTAATTACTATCTCCTGTAGCTTCTATTCAAGGGTGATTTATATTGCAAAATGAAACTTTTAAGTTCTAGCAATAAAATAGTATACATCCTGGAACAGATCAACTTTTTTGTTATTGGTCTACTTCATAGCAAAATAAGTATTACAAACATTAACTAAGATAATGTTTAAAATATATATATATAATAATGATCATATTTACAGAGAGAAAAATCCACAGTGTTTTATCTGACATTCAATCCTGACTAGAAGTCATGACTTGTGTTAGAGGGTGGCTTTGAACTGTGGCTTATATTCGAGGGTGGCTTCTATTCAGTCAATACAGTATTTAGCTTTTTTTGTGTGTGAACTGAGTATGTGCTAACAATATATCATTATTAACTTTCTATTTAATTAACACTTTTTTCACCAAACCACCAAAAGTACCTATTCCTCCATAACATCTAAAACACTGAATGTTTCATAACACTTTGAAGTTTTTCCTCTCTGTTAGCATAGTTTTGGCTAAAAAAATCAGCAAAAATACATCAGTTCAACATTTTAAAATTTAAAAAGAGGCAAAACATTTTTGTAAAACTTCCTACATTATTACACCCTAGGACTTAGATAATACATGCCACATTCCACAAGCCTAGGGGTCCAAGACAGCTGAGGTATAAGCATTTGAAAACAGGGGTTTACACAACCCTTATATATAGTGTACTACTGTGCCCCTATAATCTCTCAAGCTCTCTCTCAATCTTGCTCTAAATGGACCCTATGCATGAATGGGCATGAAATGCACAGAAATGTGAGGTATATGAGGTGTGTGGCTGCGTGGCGCATAAGTCCACGTGAACATGTGGCATGTACAAAGGGAAATGCGCCCCACGCAGTGGCAGGGGGCATAGCTGCAGATGGCACTTAGTAGAACGTGCAGTAAGGAGAGGACAGCCCCAGCTACTTGACCTTGCCCCTTGATCCAGCCAGATAAGAGCAAAAGTGCATCCCACCACACATACAAGGAAGTGAATGAGGACCACGTTGGAAGAGTAAGCAGTTTGGTGGAAACAAGGGCTCCCAAAGGAGACTGGCATGCAGAGCAATGTGGAGGGTGAACAAGAGTGGAAGATAGCAGGGCCAGCACCCTGACGTGGCCACAGCGGTGGCACCAGATGATCCCATTCCACCAACTTTACTGGCCCACAGGTAGTGGCAATGGTGAGTGAGATCAGCACCAGCCACGCCCGGCTATATGGTGCCCTTGCCCCGTCCACTCACGTAGATGTGAAGGTGCAGCTATGGCTGCAAGTGCAGGCTGCTGTGAATGCCACAGGGCCAGAGTCTCAGACCCTGATGGCCATAAAATGCAAGTGGTGGGACCTACACACGGCTGTGAAGAAAAAGGTGCCAGCTGGCTCACGGTAATAGCTTGGCACAGGTGGTAGACTGCCTACACCTGAAAGCCAGCCATAACAGCCAGTACCATCTGCGCACATCACAGTCGCACCGGAGGTGACAAGTGCCCTCAGTCATGGCTCATCATTGGTCGCAGAAGGGATAGTGAGACGCAACACTGGGATGTGTGCCACCCTGGATGCCATCACTGTAGCTGTTGGGCAGGCATGCTCAGCTGAGGGTCATCAAAGTGGCCCTAATGACGTAGCCAGTGTCTGAAGGACCCATTCATGACTGCTGCAGAGGCAGCACAACCAGCAGCCATCTCCTGTCAGTGCACCGGGTCATCGTCCTGATGTTCCGTTGGTATGTCTGGTGGTGGTAGTCAGGCATTGGCAGGCCGCAGTGCATGGCCATGTTATGCAGCAGCACACACATGGCATGGTGCCAGCATAGGTGTGCCACCAGTTTGGTTCAGGCATCTGAATCGCATCTTTAGTATACCAGTCCTCCTCTCCATGATGGCTGTCATCTGATGATGTGCTGTGTTGTATGCCACCTCTGCTGCAGTTGCCAGAGTCAGTATGGATCTCATCAGGTATGGCTGCAGTGGATATCATAGAATCATATATAGAATCATAGAAGCTTGACGGCAGAAAAGAACCATATCATATCAAGGACATATCTTCTATCACCTGTGGGAAATGTAGAGGGGTCAGTCATGGAATGGCTAGGTGGACAAAACACACTTATATGCACTGTATACTTACGCAACAGCCACCCATCCATACATCTAGCATGGAGACATGCCCCAAGACTCAATGCATCCAGAATTTATTAGTTGGGGCATGACCCATGGAACTTGGCACACACATCGGTGAACACGCCTGCCCCTTCACACACCACCTGACAGTTACTGCTATGGTACCCTTTACAGTTGTGGTAGGCCTCCTTGGACAGTGAGGGTGTCAAGATACCAATCTGTGTGCCATCCACAGCACCAGTCACATTTGGCATACCATGCAATGCATAGAATGCCTGCTTCATGGCACAGACCTCAATATCGGACATCAGGAGGTGTATGTGGTCACACGTGTGCTCCAGCAGTGTGTCCATGACTTGTGCCAAGGCCCTGGACATGGACGACTAGTTCATGCTGATGCCATTGCCCACCACATGCTGGAAGGATACTGATGCATAATAGGACAGGGCATACATGACCTTTGTCTTGACGGACATGGCCCTGAAGCAGTGCGTCCACGGATTTATATGATCACAGACTAGGTCGCACAGTTGTGTGACCATTGGCAGTGGCAGCTGGAACTGTTCAATGCAGTGAGTGTCCCATATGAGGTAGCTGTCAATGCTGGGACAGTACATGTGCTCCCATGGCCATCTTTGTCTACCCCTGGCATGCCCTACGTTCTGCAGGTAAATGTTCATGTGCAGTCCCTGGTACATCCCGGCGTCATTCTTGTGTTGGCATGTATATGAAACAGTGCCTGATTATGATGCCACCCATTTTATGCAGCACATGGACAGCTTGCAGTGTGCCTGTGCATGCTCATGCACCGTAGGGTGCATGCCCCATGTGTGGCATATGGCCATGTGCCACTATGCCACCCTATAGCTAAATGGCCATGACAATGCTGCATGTGCCTGCCACCCATCTGGCCCATGTTTCATGTCAGACAGTGCATCTCCCCAGCCAGTGTAACTGTGTTACTGCATTGCATATCATGAAGTTGTACACATGAGATGGTACAGTGGTATTGACTCATGCCATGTGGATGCATACCACCTATAACCCTCGACTGCACATGAGTACAGATGTGAGCTGACTGTACAGCGGGTGCCTTGCAACATCAGCTGCATGGCCGGGGGCTGTGACTGTCGGTCTCCTGGTCACGGCCGCAGGCCGCTCGGCAGATACACGCATCATTGGCATGTCCCTGGGGACAGTGCATTGCCACACACACACACACCCACAGGCCATTATCCCGTGTTGCACTGCTGATCAATGGCCTGCAGCTCTGCACAGTGGACATGCACTTGCAAGCATGCCATAAGGCATGGTGTGAACTCTATCAGTGGCGTTGTGCCATTGTGTGGGCGTGTCTTGCGGCACATGCCCCAACATGCACTTGTGGTTGGCACATGTAGGCCAACATGGCATATGCACAGCCATTCCAGGGCTGTTATAAAAGGAACGTGGATGTCACACTGGCACCATGGACAAATGCACCATTGTCTGTTACCTGTTGGGGGGGCGGCTGGCCAGTATGGGGTGGTGGTGTCACCCACGGGTTCTCGCCAGGTTGATGGTGGTGATGGGGCTGTGTACATGCTCAGCATGTGCAGTTTCCTTGCCATACTTTTGCAGCTGCTACTGTGGTGAACGTGTATGCCTACACACTGGAGTGCCCGGTTTGCCACTGCAGAAAGTGCCCATGTGCCTGGGGGGACACCGGGCACTGTTTACCATCGCATGGTACCTACAGACATAGTGTTGCCCAGCATGATGTGTGCCAGCTGCTGCTGCTCAGGTATCCAAGCCAGAGCCCAAGGGGGGGCCAGAATGCAACAATTTAAGTCCAGACATTACTGGGGGGTGGATGGCCATGCACCTGCACATGGTACTAACTGTCACAATCTCTCCACAGTGCTACAGAAGACCTGTGAGACAGCTAATGCTGCATACGGTGGTGTGTCCCAAGGCTGGTGAAGAACAGTATGGCAGTGATGATGATCCCTGGCACTGGCAGAGACAGAGGCCTATTGTGAAGACCAAGGATGTGACAGAGTCTATGCAGCCCTGGGTGGGGCCATCAGGCAGTGCTGCAGCACCATGGGGGGGTGGTCAGTTCAGGGCTGGGTGACTGTTGCAAGTGGGTAGGTGTAAGTGGGGGGGCCTGGTAAGGTTGTGGCATGGGGAATAGCTATGTGCTGGGGGAGCTTTCCTGTGTGGCTTTGGGTGACTGTTGTCTGTGGCAAGGTGGGTGGGCCAGGCCAGTTGCTTTAGGTGGGGTGGTGGGCCTTGTGTTCTGCTGTTGGTGTGGTGGTCTGGGTGCTGGGGGGCAGGGCATTGTATATGGGCATTGTATATGACTGCTTACATGTTTGTATTCCATATGACCTTTATAAAATGTGTTATTAAATGATATTTACTGGTTAGTGGTTATAAACTACTGCCAGCAAGTGCCCAATGGCTAAACCATGGGCAGAACAGTACCACAGCATCACCAAAAAAAACACCAAACAATCTGTCCTTGCACTGAATATTCACAAGGGCTACACAATTGGTCACTCAGCGTGAGACAAGCTCATCGGCGGTAACAGTTATGCTTGCAAAGTGACACAAAAGACAATTTAAGCCAAAAAACACCAAAACCGGTAAATATAAAACATGAAACACATGGAGAAGTGTGATTCTCTGGGGATTTTATGCACCCCCTTAGTGTGTGATGGCCATATAAATGGGCATCACAGACCTTGGTTGTGCATAAAATCCCCATAAACTACACTTCCCCATGCATTATTCTATATTTATACTGCTATACCATGTCTGCTCATTGCCTCATATATGTGTGTGTGTGTGTGTGTGGAGTGTGTGTGTGTGTGTGTGTGTGTGTGTGTGTGTGTGTGTTGGCTTATTGCAGCATTTGCGTACCCCACCATGGGTGGCTCCCCTGCCAGTGGTGCCTTGTGGGGGGCATGCCTCTTCACATGGACCGGCATGTGTGTTGTCCTGCCTTTGCCCATGTGTGCCAGCCCTTGTGTGCTGCAGTGGCATCCTACACCATTGGTGTTGTCCATGCCATGGTATTGTGCCACAGTGACCCTGCACATCCATGGAGGTGGCAGGTTGTGGGGGACACATTGATGCACTGCATCTGTGTGGCTGCCTGTGTACATCCTGCACACACCAGTGAGGTGTTGACATGCATGCCCGTCCATGTGGGGTGATTGCAGCCTAATCTGTGGGTGGTTGGGTGGCCACAGTACTATGCATACCACAGGGGCATGGCTGTGTCCTCTGCTACAGGCCTGTCAACACCTGTTTGCTGCATTTTGGGCTGCTGCCAGTGGTGTAGGCTTACGCAGCCATTTCCAGCAGACACTGGGCATGTGTGTCTGTGCACACTGTGTGGCACACGTACGTGCTCCTCATGCATGTACATCCATGTGCTGAGTGGACCGCTCCACACTGGGTATGTGGTCCCACTCCCGCACACATGGTGTGCAGGTGGACCATGTGGCTGCACACTGTGGCTCTCTGCAGTGTCTTGCATGCATGTTGTGCATGCCACCACTGGGTTGAGTGCATGCATGCACCACATATCCGCCTCTGCTGGTTATGCACGTGCCCTCTGCATGCCATGCGAGCTTCATGCATAGGGCCCAATATGTGTATATATATATATATAGTCACTACATAAGCTACGTTAATCCACATGTTAGGAGTTTGAAGGCAACGAAAGTAAGGAAATGCAAAATTAGAATTCCTTAAATCACAAACAAAAATCACACACTCACCACACGCTGAAATGATGATACTTTGCTGGATGCAAATAGTGTTTGTTCCATAGTATCTGTACATTATTTAAAAGCCAGGAAACATCAGAACAAATGCCGTCTCAATTAGTGCTGTGCAGAATTTTCAAATTCTGGCAGACCTTAATGCCACTGAATTTTCAAAATTCTGCCAAAATTCAGCTGAATTTTGCCAGAAATGGAATGGTGGAATTCTGCAGATGAAAATAGTTGCAGAATGATTTTCCACAGGAAAATGCTGTTCCGCAGAATATTATTCCACAGATCTCAATATTTTCTGTGGAAATTGTTATGGAATAATTTTCCACAAAAAAATGCTGTTTCATGGAATATTATTCCATAAATCACAATAGGCGGAATTACGCAGAGGAACCAGTGAAATTCCACCTGCGGAATGGTCTTTCCATGCTAATTTCGCTGGTAGAATTCCACATTCCGCACAGCACTAGTCTCAAAGTTCTACATGGAGAATAACATTTTCTCAAGAAACCAACTGGTGTTCTCTGCTGGTAGATTTTTATAGTGGTTTTTCTAAAAGTCACAGGCTTACCAGCTTAAAGTGCATAATTAACTTGTGCAAATCGTTGCATACATCTTTCAAAAAAGATTTCAGAAGCATGTCTTGAAAAACGTGATAAATATATGCTAAAGATTAAAAATAAATTTTACAGACTCCTAATTAATTTCATGTCATTCTGTTGCTTTTCTAATACTTGCTAAATTGTTCCAAGGCATACATTATTCTTGCATTTTATTATGTACTTGTGTATCTGCAAGGATAGACTGAAGAGCATGTTAAAATACTACATGGCATATTTGTCTAGCCTATAAGACAAGGATTTGCTATACAATAAAGCAATTTTACTGTCTATGTCTGGCATAACTTGTTTTATGCGCCACTTACATAAATATGTTGATAAATGCAGTGCAACTTTTGTGTTATTCAATGCAAAGAAGTGCAAAGTAATACACCTGGGAAACAAAAATCCTGGGGAAGAGTACACATGGGGGGGGTATGAACAACAATAAAAATGGAAAGGGACATGGGGGTAGTCATATCTGATGACCTAAAGGTAGGAAACCAATATAAGAAGGCAGTAAGGATGGCTGGGTGGATACTGGGATGCACAGAGAGAGGCATCACCAGTAGAAATCAGAAAGTTGTTATCCCTCTGTACAAACAGATGGTGAGACCCCATCTGGAGTACTGTGTGCAGTTCTGGAGACCCCTTCTCCACAAGGACATAGACAGGATGGAGGCAGTCCAGAGGAGGACAGCTAGAATGGTGCAGGGTCTGCACCGGAAGCCATATGAAGAGAGACTAAAGGAGCTTAATATGTATACCCTCGAGGAAAGTAGGAAGAGGGGGGACATGATAGAAACATAGAAGTACTTCAAGGGAATCAACAGAGTCCAAGAGGGCAGCATTTTTCAGAAAAAGAGATGTGCAAGAACAATTGGGCACAATCTGAAGAAAGAGGGTGGACGGCTCAGGGGCAATGTGAGGAAGTATTTTTTCACAGAGAGGGTGGTGGATGCATGAAACGGCCTTACTGAGGAGGTAATGGGGTCAAAACAGTGGGGGAATTCAAGAATGCATGAGACAGACATAAGGCAACTCTAGAGGGGGGTAGGAGGAAGTAGGCTGTTGGTTAACTAGGATCTACAGTTTAACCAATAGGTAGGGAAATGGGCAGACTGGGTGGGCCAAGCAGTCCTTGTCTGCCATCAAAGTCTGTGTTTCTGTTTCTATGTTTCTATGTTGTGATCTAGAAAACCAAGGAATAAAAAATGGAGGGGGTGGAGGAAAAATAAATGAGAGGATGGGAGATGGAAAGTAAGAGGGGGTAGGGAAACATAAGGAAACAAATAGAGGATAGTGATGGGGGATGGTGGGTCAGAAGTTGAAAAAGAGAAGAGAAGCAATAAAAGAAGGTCAGCTGAAAGTTAAACATATAACAGTTAAGGTGCTAGTTAAAATTTGTCATGTAGAGCAGTGGGAATAGTGGCCCTGTAAGATCCAAAATTACTCACTGTGAACTAACAGGGCTTCTACATCCCCACACCTATGTCCAACTGCCACCTTCTCTGCACCTATGAAGGACCAGTTATGGCCTGGGTGGACTCCATAGAATGTAAATAGATAAACAGTGCTGAATCCGAATTGTCATGTTGTATGGACTTCATATGGTCCCCGACTCTTTCATTAAATCTCTTAGTATGGCCTACATAATAGGCACTACACCTGTATGTTGCGAGGTAGACAGTGTGAGTTGCATCACAATTAATGCATTGCATGATATCATACATTTTGCCTCTGCATGAATTAACTATGCTACTGGTAGTGGAGATCACATGACAGTATTTACATTGTCCACAACAATGTGTACTGCTCGGTAATGCTTGTAGCCATATGGTTTGCAAGGAAGGCAAAGGCTGAAGGCTTTCAGTGATGGAATCACTTCAGTGGTAGGGAAAATGATGGAATCACTTCTGAAGGAAAGAATTGTTGCGTATCTAGAGGCCAGAGGGGCACAGGACCCAAGGCAGCATGGATTCACAGCGGGAAGGTCATGCCAGACAAATCTGATAGATTTCTTTGACTGGGTGACCAAAGTAGTTGATCAGGGAGGGGCTGTGGACATGGCCTACCTAGACTTTAGCAAGGCATTTGACACAGTCCCACACAAAAGATTAATATACAAGTTAGCCAGCCTGGGAGTGGTCCCAAGATGACAGCCTGGGTAAAGAATTGGCTGGACAATAGGACACAGAGAGTAATAGTAAATGGAGTCCACTCTGAAAAAAGGGGGGTTAGTAGTGGGGTACCACAGGGTTCAGTATTAGGACCGGTCCTCTTCAATGTCTTTATAAGCGACATTGCAGAGGGACTGGAAGAAAAAGTATGTCTCTTTGCAGATGACACAAAGATCTGCAACAGAGTTGATGCAAAGGTGGGGTGGAAAGGATGAAGGGACTTGGCAAGGTTAGAGGAATGGTCAAATGTATGGCAGCTTAGATTCAATGCTAAGAAGTGCAAGGTAATGCACCTGGGAAACAAAAACCCAGGGAAGAGTACACAATGGGGGTGAGATACTAACAACAACAAAATGGAAAGGGACCTGGGGTAGTCATATCAGATGACCTAAAGGTGGGCAAGCAATGTGAGAGGGCAGCAAGGAGGGCTGGGGGATACTGGGATGCATAGGAGGCATCACCAGTAGAAAACAAGTTATTATCCTCTGTACAGACAGCTGGTGAGACCACATCTGGAGTACTGCGTGCAGTTCTGGAGACAATCTCCATAAAGACATAGACAGGATGGAAGCTGTCCAGAGGAGGGCAACTAAAATGGTGCAGGGTCTGCACTGGAAGACATATGAAGAGAGACTTAAGGAGCTTAATATGTATAGCCTCGAGGAAAGGAGGAGGAGGGGGACATGATAGAAACTTTCAAGTACCTCAAGGGAATCAACAAAGTCCAAGAGGGTAGCATCTTTCAAAAACAGAGGTGTGCAAGAACAAGGGGGCACAATTTGAAGATAGAAGGGGCAGCTCAGAGGTAATTTAAGGAAGTATTTTTTCACAGAGAGGGTTGTGGATGTATGGAACAGCCTTCCAGAGGAGGTTGTGGAGTCAAAAACAATGGTGGAATTCAAGCATGCATGGGACAGTCATAAAGCAATTCTAGGGGGTTGGGGTAGGAAGAAGTAGGCTGCTGGTTAACTAGGATCTGCAGCTTATCCATCAGGTAGGGAAATGGGCAGACTGGGTGGGCCAAGTGGTCCTTATCTGCCGTCAAATTCTATGTTTCTATGTTAGTGACTACATCATCAATATTGTGAGGTCTTCCATAAGCCATTCAGGTTGCACCTTTTACAAACTTTTCTAGTTTTGTTTCAGTCTGGAGTATCCTCCAATGTTTCCTTAATATTCTTTCCACTTCACTGGATTTTTTACTGTATGTGGTGACAAAATTAAGTCTCCCCAACTTAAACTTGTATTAGCCTTAGGAGAGAGCAGTGATACTCTACGCCTGTTGGTTGCTTTTTCATGGGCCCTGCTTATGTCACACTTGTGATCAATATCCTTTCTCTCTCTCTCTCTCTCTCTCTCTCTAAACCTCCTCTCCACTTCTGTAGCTTGCTCTTCAAATGCCTCATTTGTGTCACAGTTTCTGTGTGTTTGTGGAAATTGTCCTACCTGGATGTTTCTAAAGGTGTGGCGGGGGTGGCATAAGCTTGTCAACAATACCATGTTTCTATCAGCAGGTTTTCTGAATGTTGTTATACTGATCCTAATTTCCTGATTTTTTTTTTTAGGATCAGAATACCCAGAAAGAAAATACTAAATGCACTGTATGTAATTGCAAATCTCAGGTTTTTGTTTATGTTTCCAAAAACCTGACAGAATCAAAAAGCTCATCCACCATCTCCCACCACACCATCAGAATGTCATCAATAAAGCATCTGTACGGGGAGATTTTTTGTAACAAAATATTTTTTGGGGGTCATACACAAAGGTCTCCTCCCACTTTCCCAAATATAAGTTGGTGAAGCAGGGCATGAATGTCACCCCATTGCCATCCCATGCATTTGGAGAAAAAATTTGCCAATAGAAGGAAATGCATTACCTTCCAGAACCATTCCTGAAAGTTCCAAAATAAACTCAATGGGAGTGTGTTCACTGATTGCACAAACTAATTATGAACTTTAGCTGGTAAGCCTGTAACTTTAAGAAAAAAACACTATAAAAAAGCTACCAGCAAAGAGCACCAGTTGGTCTCTGTGTGGTACTCCATGTAGAATGCTGAGATGGTGTTTGTCCTGATGTTTCCTGGCTAAAAAAGGTGGGACAGCTCAAGGGCAATGTGAGGAAGTATTTTTTCACAGAGAGGGTGGTGGATGCATGAAATGGCCTTCCTGAGGAGGTAGTGGGGTCAAAAACAGTGGGGGAATTCAAGAATGCATGGGATAGACATAAGGCAATTCTTTTGGGGGGGGTAGGAAAAAGTAGGCTGTTGATTAACTAGGATCTGCAGCTTATCAAATAGGTAGGGAAATGGGCAGACTAGATGGGGCAAGCGGTCCTTATCTGCTGTCAAAGTCTATGTTTCTATGTTTAAATGCTCTACTAATGAACACTATAGAAGAAACACATCCAGCAAAGCATTCTTATCATTCAGAGTGTGGTGAGTGTGCGTTTTTATTGTTTGTGGATTGACTGTGGCTACTGGTAGCATCACCATTCACCCAGATTTGCCCTTTTTGTCTTGTAGGGTTTCTTAAACCTTAATTTAGCCCACCCCCATGACCTACCCCCATGAACTTCACTGAACTGAAAGTGAAAATAATATCCACATTTTAAACACATTTTAGCATTATAAATAAATAACAGTGCAAGGAGTTGATGAGCACTGCATAAACAAACATAGAAACGTGGACTATAATTGCAGAAAAAGACCAAAGGTCCATCTAAGCTGCCCAGAGTTCCCTATCTGCCCTGGGACCTATTGTTGATATGGAATTTTATCCCTCCCAGTCCACCCCATGCTTTCCTCACAACTGCTACTGACCAGAGCAACAACTAAACCTTTCGCTCAACTATGCTTGAATCCATTTATGGACTTGGCATCCTTCACTTCTGCAGGCACCACCACCCTTTCTGAAAAGTAAAATTTCCTCACATCCTGTTTAAACCTCCCCCACCTGTTTCAATCCTTCATGACCTCAGGTTCTTGATTCTGTACCCCTGCTAAATAGTTCCCACAATTCACTTTGTTTATTCTGTTTTGGAACTTGGAAGGTCTGTTCCTCCCCCCCCCCCGGTCTGCAGTGAGTACGTGTTCAGTGCTGTGAGATGATCTTTGTAAGAGTTGTCTTGTTAACCCTGAATCATCTTTCTCACCCTGCATTACACCGTCTCCAGCCTGTGTCTGTCCTTCCTTAGATGAGGACCCCGGAACTGAGCACAATATTCTAGGTGTGGCCTCACCAGTGACCAGTGAAACTCACCAGGATGAATTACAGTGTCACAGTTTCCTGCAGGAAAAATTAACTCCCACTGAAACTGTATTGTTTCCTGCAGTAACTCCACTGTAGAATGCTGCAGAATTGAGTTTTGTCCTGGTAAGCTTCACTGTATACAGAGGTTGTAGTACCTACTTTTTCCTGCAGTCATTACCCCTCCTGATACACCACAATATCCTATTAGCCTCACTATAGGCCTTGGTACACTGGCTTTATTGTTTGAGGGAATCATTAATGATGACTCTCAGGTCCCTTTCCTCTTCTGTAGTGCTCAGTTTAACCCTCGTATGTTATGAGACACAAGGCTAAAGGATATAATGCTGTGTGTGTGTGTGTGTGTGTGTGTGTGTGTGTGTGTGTGTGTGTGTGTGTGTGTCGTTAATAGGGTCCGTGACCCCCATTACTGTTATGGCTTGGAAATCAAAAGTGTAATTTCATTTGCCTTTGAGTATACTGAGGTATACTTTGAATCATATATGGGCTGTAAATACCTTTTTCCTAATAAAAACTAAATCTGTTGCAACAGTAATTATATCTATCTTCTTCTTTCCTATATGCTTTCTTATTTCTGCCTCTTCATAGGCTTCTTTATTTCCCCTACCCATAGCTGGCCACCTATGGATAGTCTTCCAATCCCTAACATCTGTATTTCATGCCTTTTTCTTAAGTATTTTATGCCCTTGTGTTCAGAGACCTCCATATCCAAAAGTGCTACCACTTACGGTAAAAAGCCGCATGAACATGCGCACAGTCACGCTTTGCAGCTATGCGATCGTTCGAGTGTGTGAAGTCACCGAAAGAATGTCCGTAGCAAGTGTACTCGCTCTTCAGAAGAAAAGTAAGCAGTTTCTGCTGCTTTAAGCTAGCGCTTACTTTTCCGCTAGTTTTTTTGGTCCTGTGAATCAAAAGGAGCATTAAAATAGGCTTTGGAAAAAGCCCTGTCCCAGGCTTCAGAACAAGACAGCATCTTTTCAGTTTCAGTATTTTTAGTGCTCAACTTTCCTGTTAAACTGTTTAAAAAGCACTATTGAAACATTACAGTTTACTTTAAAATGCACTATGAAACAAGGGTAGCTTAAACTTACGGCAAAAAGGAAATTAAAGGGATCATGTTATTGTGGTCATGAAGAAAAGATATAAGGGTTTAGTTCTTACTTGTAAGCAGTCCAACAGACCTTCTTCTCAGTACTACCTTGTATAGTGCTGGCTGGCCCTTGCTCCACCCTTTTTGTGACAGAAGCTTTAGGGAGGAGCTTGTATTTTGTTTGAAAAAGGGGAAATGAATTAAATTTTAGTGAATTACAGCTATGAGATACTAGAAAGCAATATAAAAGGGGTAAAAGTGATTAAAATGCATTGTAAAGTCTGTTTAAAGCTATTTTGCACTCTGAATGTAAGAATTATGTTGTTTTGGGAGGAGCTAACTGAATCATGTGATCTTCATGCGATATAAAAAGGAGAATGTGAAGTAAATCAGCAGGGTGTGGTAGGAAGGTGACCCTACCAGATGCCTAGCCTGATCCTAGGTACTGTTCTACAGTGATGTTAACTGTTGAAATATGCTAAGCTATGTTCATCTGTTCATTTAGTTCTTTTATTTTCCGCTTTAAGTTCGTATTAATTTCTTCTGCTTAAAGAATAAATCTTATTTTGAATTTCTGCATCCTGATTGCTTCCTGGACTCCATTTGTTCCCACGTGTACAGTCACAAAGCATTTGTATCTTCAATACATATAGCAGACTTCGCAAGAGGTCCTGTGTGTCGCTAATGCAGCAGCTGCGGCCAAATGCACCAAACCTATACAAGACTTTGAGAGAAGTCCTGGGAGCATCTCACAAAGCAGCTGCATGGCCATGCAAACTGCACAGGACCACTACCAGACTTCACTAGTGACCTGTGTGTCCACTCACCAAACAGTACTATGGATACACAAACTGTGCTCCTTGGTCACACTACATGCACCAGACCTGTAGTGGACTTTGTGAGTGACATACACCAGCAGCAAGTGCAGTGTTTATCATATGGTGTAGCTGTACTCCTCGTACTATGCTATGTATGATGTTAATACATGCTTGAAGTCTGCATTGTGCTTTGGCATTCAATTCAGTGGAGTTCAGAGGGATGGTGCACAGGGAAGGACACAGATTTTAAAAACAAATCCCTAACATCATATTTCTTTGCTTTTGTTGCTTAAAAAACTAATTTGTACATTAATGTACTTTTTGAAAATAATGTCTTGTCTTTGTAAGATAGAGAGCCATAGTGCCTTAATGCTTGCTTCTTGCAGGTCAATAATAACTGCCTGTCTTGCAGTAGCTACATGACCATGCTCACTGCACCAGCTCCTGTATCTTGCTTCATAAGTGGCCCTGTAGGTTACTCACAAAGTTGCTGCATAAGCCTGAAGCAACCCTTGCCCCCACCTTTTTGTTTATGTTATGCATGTATCTGGACTTGGTATTTTTTACTTTTTTTCTGTTGTGTATAACTTGGCCATTTTTGGCCATTGTGGGAGAAAATGTTTTAGGGTACCCAAGCTGCCATCCCACTTCACAACCACACAAGTTGCATCTCTTAAATATGATGAGATATGTGTTTTTTGGGGGTCCACCCCTTAAAACACATTTTTGGCCAGTTTTACAAGGTGCCACTTGTGAGATTGTGAGGTGATGTTTAAACTTGCTCACCCTGACAATTTGAGGCCCACAGGGACAAAAATAGAATATCAATTGCATGTGTAATCATTGCTTTAAATGTATGTAAATTTCTGTCTATTTGTTTGACTGTCAACTAGATTTACACATATGTTACTTGTTAATACAGTATATCTTTACTGTGTGTTTACTGTCTTTTATTATGTTTTATAAAATGGGTAAAGAAAATGCCTTAATCTGATTGGCTGAAAAGACCTTTGAGCCATGTCCTTATTAGCCCATATCTATGCCAATCAGCACTTTTCTTCCCTGGGCCACCTCACAACAGGGAAATATCAATAACCTATCGGAACCTCAAACCGGCTTCACAGGTGGGGATACACCACACAGGATCTGTACTGGCTGACCTGAAGCCCCCCCCCACTCTAGATCCATACCAAAATACAGTGAAGTCAAGTAAAACATTTAAAAGACTAAGTCTAACCTCTGCCAATGGCAAAGAAGAGAGCAAAGCATGAACCGCGGGTTTAAAATTCCACTACACATCCACCAGTGGTCCTCCGTTAGCGATCCATTGAACGAGATGGCAGCTTTAAAATGCACTGCACGTTTACATAGCAACTTCTGCATCATTGTGGCTCACATTTAAAAGACATAAACTGTCACCACTAAACTCAATGAAGTTTCCTTTTCTACATCAGTAACTGTTACATTTTGAGAAACATGAAGCAGGAAAAGAGTTTGTACAGTAGCCACTGAGGGACATGTTCGCTCCCAGTCAGCCAGCTGTTTAAGGTAAATAAAAGCAGAAAACTGACAAAGCTTAAAAAAATAAATAAATAAAAACACACAAAAAAAATTCTTTCTGTATCTTGGGAGGAGTGAAGGGGAGCCATGAAACATTAAAGTAAATAGGTCAGCCGATATCTGACACGTTCATTCCCAATGGCTGTACTAAAACTGTGTAGGCAAAGTAAGAAATATAACAAAAAAAAACATGAGTTTGAGTGTTTGTGTGTGAGTGGTGGCTGGGGATTGTAGACACAGACAGGTACCAACCTGTAGTAACTTTTCATTAAAGATCTCCACTGAAAGACAATGGCAGGGACTACTTTTTATTGTTTTCTACTGATCATATTTTTATACTGTTTTTATGTACACTTTGTATGTGAATTTTTTTTTGTTAACTTCTTTGCTGGGGGGGCACATTTTATAATTGCATTAACACACTCTGAGGTGTGGATTATCTCCTGATAACAGCACTCCCAGTTGCATAAGGCATTATAACACACCTGGACATGCTTTTATCAGGAGATAACCCACACCTTGATATGTGTTATTGCTTGCTTACTTCCCTCAGTGTATAATGTTTTTGTACCTGTTTTGGTCATCATTGAGTCTCTGGGCTCTATTTTTGAAAGACAAACTATGACAAAAGGGGCCCAATTCATGAAGGATGATGCCAGGCTTGTGCCAAGCCCTGCATCATCAGCAATGTTTGTCACAGCTGTGCCAAAGCACTGTGGTGAAATGCAGCCTAATTCAAGAAGGGCCGGTGCATTTATGACCATTTCCACAGTTTACAGCAGCTTGTGCCAAAGATTTGGCACAAGTCCAGTACACTGGATCCCCCTTGGATGCAAAGTTAGACCAGGTGGAGCTGGTCTAACTTACTGCATCTCATGCACCCAATCCAGAATTGTGATTGTCACCAAATATCTGCAGCAAGCCCCCTGCACATTATGTTTGGTGCACCAGGGACTTGCAGCAGGCACAACCCATTCCTGAATTGGGCCCATGGTGTCTACGACAAATGTGTATGACTCAAGTGACACCTTGTGTGATAGTTTGCAACATTCCTGATTTTCTAATGCTGCCTATGGTGAAAGTGGGATGCCATGCAGTAAAGCCCCCCTGCACCACCCTTGTGGCAAAAGCACCCATGCACTAGGTTGTAAGGGTTGGTATTCCATTGTGGGGCTGCACCATCCCCTTATTTGGAATTCTATAATCCCCACTGTGGCCGCAACAGGGGGCTTATGTTAGACCAGTCAGGAGGTGGTCTAGGGGCCCTGTGCCACTGCTTGGCAGGGTGGTGAGTGAGCTGTGAGACTGGGAAGGTGGGGAATGGAGGCTGCTGGTACAGTGAGGGTGCCATAGGGCATGAGAGGTGCATGGCAGCAGTTACACAGAGCAGAGGAGGCACCTGGCAATGGTGCCATATGATGTATCTGACAGCCGAAGGGACCAGGTAGGGGGATCATCATGGTGAGACTCTTATGACATTACCCCAGGTGGAAGCAGCCCTGGCACCTTCCCTCAGAACACACAGCCCTGTGGGGCAGGTGCCAGGGCTGCTTTCATCTGGGGCCATATCATGATAGTCTTGCCATGACATCCCCCCACCTGGTCCCCTCAGCCTGTCAGATATGCTATATGGCACCACTGCTAGGTATCACCTCTGCTCCCTCTAACCGCTGCTGTGCCTCCCTCATGCCCTATGGCACCCTCACTGTCCAGAATGTATTGTAATGCACTGTAATGTATTCATTACTTGCTCATTGAATGACGGTGAGCTGTTAATCAAAATGAGCATGTAATGAGTGCATTACAGTGCTCATTGAAAGCTCAGTCGGCAGCTGGCCATAGTGGTGAGTGGTGGGATGTGCCACTCTTCGGCTCAGTTTCAGGATGTGGGTAGTGAGATAGTGTCTGTTGGGGTGGGGGTCCACTAGACCACCAGGGAAGAGGGTTTCTATCCATTATATGTAAGGGAAACATCAAGGATTGGCGAGAGGGGACGACTACACCACCAGGGAAGAGGGTTTCTATACATTACATGTACGGTCAACATCAGGGATCAGGGAAGGAGGTCCACAAGACCACCAGGGAAGAGGGTTTCTATACATTACATATATGGCCAACATCAGGCACTGGGGAGGAGGGTTCACTAGACCACCATAGTGGTTTTACTTATATTAAGGGGGAAAAATCACTCCCGGTGCATCGTTTGGATCAAGAGGCACTTTTCTCCATTCAGTTTGGTGCAAGCTCCTAATGCTGCACTAGGACCTTTGAGAATTTGACCCCCTGTTTTCTGCCATATAGCAAGGAATTAATCCAAGACACTATGTTTACTTTTAGACCAGAATTCAATAAAACACTAATTAAATTCTTGTGTGGCACTGTGTCAAATGCCTTACTAAAGTCTGAAAAAAATCATCTCCACAGGGTACCCTTTATTAAGTGCTTTGCTAACTCCATCGAAGAATTGCAATAAGTTAGTCTGACAAGATCTTTCCCTATTGATGCCATGCTGTATATAATCTAATGCATTTGATTCCTTTATAAATTTCTCTCTATATTATTTTATTATTCCTTCTAGCACCTTTCCCAGGACTGAAGTCAGACTCACAAGATGATAATTCTTTGTTTCCTTCCTACTGACCTCTTTGTGTATCGGAACAACTGTTGTTTCTCTCCAACTGTCCACCACACAGCTGTTATTAAGGATGTTTGGAACAGCTTTATGATTGGTTCTGTTAGCTCCTCAGCCAATTCTCTTATCACTGTAGGGTGAATACCATCTGGCCCTTGTGCCTTATTTGAATTAAGTTGCTGTAGCCTGTGTTTAATATCATGTTCTACAAGTTCCAGTGTCTGCCCCTCCCTATCCTGGGAAACTGATATACAGTAGGACAGGTCCATCTGTTCCCCATCACTCTCTGCTCTCCAACACATTACCTCCAAAAACCATATAAACACTACAAACAGGTATCTGCCTCTATCTCTGAAATCAAATAAAGAGGCAGAAGACACTGCAGAGGAGGACACTGCGGCACAGGAGCTAGCACAACAAAACTCACCCAAATCAGGAACCAAAACAAAACAAGCACAAAGGAAATCCAAAAAACTTCTGATCATAGGAGACTCCATGATTCAGGAGTTGATACCCATCTCCAGCCAGGGTGATGGTCAGATGTCTCCCAGGTACATCAGCATGGGAGACACTGACCGCATTGCTAAAATTGTTCACAAGGCAGGAGAAAACATTGATGTCCTAGCACATAGGGACTAATGATCTCGCCAGCCGGTCAGTTGTGGAGACCAAGGAACACCTGACTAGGCTGGGTGACAAACTATCATCTATTTGTCTGCATCTCCTTCTCTGAGATCCTGCCAGTCTGGAGAGGGGAGCAGATGGCGGAAGGTCAGAGAAGGGGAGATAGGGGAGCTAAACACGTGGCTCAAGGGCTGGTGCCAGGAAAAAGGACACAGATTTGTAGGGAACTGGCAACAGTTCTGGGAGCGAAAGTTCTTTAAATTTGATGGACTGCATCTGACTAAGGAGGGAGTCAGTGCATTGGGGCAGAAGTTTGACGTCTTTGCAGAATATTTAAACTAGCAAATGGGGAGAGGGGTGCAGCACCCCATACGTCGAATGGGAAGAACACCCTTCCCCCTCAGCTAGTGGTCAAACAGGAATTCAGCATGTTTGCCGCTCATTTGCATCACCAGGTAAGAAAAAGGTTTTGTCTCCCACACGACGCACAGGGTAATGCCAACTTCACCCAACAACTAACACACGAAAATCTGCCAATGGAAAATCTTGTACACAATGCTCACAGCCTGGGAAATAAGATCCCAGACCTGCAGGCAATAATGTCAGAGGCTAAACTGGACATAGTAGCAATTAGTGAGACGTGGTTTACCAGTAACCACACTTGGGAGACTTCAGTACCTGGCTATGTATTGTTCTGAAGAGACCGAGGTGCAAAAGAGGGGGAGGTGGCCCTGTATGTTAATGAAAATATCAAAGCTACAGAAATTCAGAATACACATAAGGAGCCAGAAGAACTGTGGGTCACCCTGGAAACAGGAAATGGGACAACCATAAGAACTGGGGTTGTCTACAGGCCCCCAGACCAGGGGAGGACATAGACACATTACTGTTAGAAGATATACAAAACATGACAGCTAAAGAGGAGGTTCTGATAATGGGAGACTTCAACATGCCAGATACAGATTGGTCAATACCAGCAGGAACATCTGCCAGAACTAGACTCATAGTGGATTCCCTGCAGGGAGGGCCTCAAACAACTGGTACAGCAACCCACAAGAGACAGGGCTATCCTAGATCTAGTACTGACTAACAAAGAAGGGATCACAGATCTCCAGGTAGAAGGTCACCTGGGGCCAGTGACCATCACATGGTATGGTTCAATTTGGCTACTACATCTAAATCATCCCATTCCAAGGCAAAATTTGGGACTTCAGAGGAGCTGACTTTGATAAGATGGCCAACAGAGTTAAGCTAGCCCTGGAAAAAAGAAACACAGGTGAGGGGGTACAGGCAAAGTGGGCAAGCATTAAGGATGCAATACTTGAAGCAACATCCCATTGTGTTAGACAGAAAAGAAAGTGCAAAAGAAGATGGAAACCACTTTGGTTCTCAAATACAGTAGCAGAAAAGGTCAGAGCCAAAAGGCTGGCCTTCAGGAAATATAAGGGAACACAGTGGGATGAAGATAGGAGGCATACCAAACTGCCCTAAGGAAGCAGGTAAGGCAGTAAGGCAGGCAAAGTCCCAAACTGAGGAAACACTAACACTGAACAGTAAAAGAAGGTGACAAGACTTTCTATAGATACATTAGTGAAAGGAGAAAGTCCAGAAGTGTTGCTAAGCTTAATGGAGAAAGGAGCATGTGAGGAGGAGGACCCTGTAAAGGCATCTATCCTAAATAGATACTTTTGCTCAGTATTTACTGAAGAAAGGTAGGGCAGGGCCCACAGCTCAGCATCATGGACACAGTGGGGAGGAGGTGAGCACTACCCCTTCACAAAAGAAAGGGTCCTACAAGAGCTTGCTAAGCTCAGGGTGGATAAGGCAATGGGACCTGATGGCATACATCCCAGGGTACTTAAGGAGCTAAAGGAGGAACTAGCAGAGCCATTAGCAGAATTGTTTAGTGAGTCTCTGAGCACAGGAGAGGTCCCAGAAGACTGGAGAAGGGCTCATGTGATCCCGCTCCACAAGAGTGGTGGCAGGGAGGAGGGGGAACTACAGACCAGTCAGTCTTACCTCAGTAGTGGGCAAGATTATGGAGGCACTCCTTAAGGAAAGGATAGTGCAACACCTGGAATCCATAGGGGCACAGGATCCAAGACAGCATGGGTTTACAAAAGGAAGGTCCTGTCAAACTAATTTCATAGATTTCTTTGACTGGGTAACCAGAGTGGTGGACCAAGGAGGAGCAGTTGATGTCGCCTACCTTGACTTCAGCAAAGCTTTGACACTGTTCCACATAGAAGATTGATAAATAAGCTGGGTAGGCTCGGGTGGTCAGAAGTTGGTCAACTGGGTGGCAAACTGGTTGACGGGCAGAAAACAGAGAGTGGTGGTAAATGGTATACAGTCAGAAGAGATGCAAGTCACAAGTGGGTACCTCACGGATCAGTCCTGGGCCAGTCCTCTTCAACATCTTCATTAGTGACCTTGCAGATGGACTAGAGGGTAAGGCTTGTCTGTTTGCAGATGACACCAAGATCTGCAACAGAGTAGATGATCCAGATAGGGTGGGCAGAATGGGAAGAGATCTGGATAAACTAGCAGAATGGTCAGAAGAGTGGCAACTGGGATTTAATGCAAAGAAGTGCAAAATCATGCACATAGGGAAGAGAAACCCTGAAGCCACCTATAGACTGGGAGGGGAGTTGCTAGCAGTCACAAAGGAAGAAAGAGACTTGGGCATCATCATCACTGATGACCTAAAATCATCAAGCAGACCTCTAAAGCAGTAGGTAAGGCTGGGGGTGTTAGGGGTGTATTAGTAGGGTATCACAAGTCGTAAGAGGAGGTAATAATCCTCTGTGCAAGACACTGGTTAGGCCCCATCTGAGTACTGCATGACAGTATTGGAGGCCACACCTTCATAAGGACATTAACCAAATTGAGGCAGTCCAGAGAAGGGCAACCAAAATGGTGCAGGGACTGCATCAGAAGACATATGAGGACAGATTAACGGAGCTCAATATGTATACCCTTGAGCAAAGGAGGGAGAGAGGTGATATGATCGAGGCATTCAAACACCTTAAGGGCATAAACAAGGTGAAAGAGTCTAACATGTTTTAATATAAGAAAAATAGCAGGACAAGAGGACACAGCATGAGATTAGAGGAGGCCGATTAAGGGGAATGTGAGGAAATCTTTTCACAGAAAGGGTGGTGGATGCATGGAATGGCTTACCACAAGAAGTGGTGGCTATGAATACAGTGCAGGGCTTCAAACAGGCATGGGATAGGCATAAAGGAGCAATACAAATGACTATGAATAGATAGGCCACTGACAGAGCAAAGGCTAATGGCACATTTATAAGGTAGAAAAAGAAATGGGCAGACTGGATGGGCCTTGCGGTCCTTATCTGCCGTCAACTTCTATGTTTCTATGTTTCCTGAATTAAATACTGGGGAGAAATAGTTGTTTAATAATTGGACCATTTCTTTTTCATCTGTGACTAGATTTCCTTTTTGTTTTCATTATGTATTTTATGTGTTTTTTCCCATTTTTGCCCACCCCCAGCCCTGGATGCACATGCATTAGTCTGGAGGCACACATGAGCTGCATTCCAAGACACCCTCCTGATTTGCCACCCCCTCCCACCTGTTCTGCTGCCAGGCCTGCACCCGGTGGCAGTGGAAATATGGGGGGCAACAACCACCCCAGGAGAGAAGAGCTGCCATTAGGTGCTTGAGCCTGCTCCACCCCTCCCCCTGTGCCAGCACCCTGATGACCTGAGATTGTTCCCCAACCCAGGTTGGCAGCATGGCATCCAGCGCCTCAACCCTCAGCTCCACCAGGCTGGCTGCTGCGACTAGATTTCCTTTCTCATCTATGAGTGGTCCCACCTTTACATTCCCCCTGCAATTGTGATTAATGTAATTATAAAATTTTTTAAAATTGCCCTTAACTTGTGTTGCCAGCCTCACCTCAAAGTCTTGTTTTGTGGTTTTGACCCTATTTTTACAAGCCTTAGCTAATTTCTTATAATTTAACCATGCTTCTGAGGAGTTTTTCTTTCTTGTTTTTAATAGGCCCTTTTTTCTTGTAATCTGCCTTGTAATGCTCCTATCAAACCACCCCATGTAGATTCACTAGTTTAACTTAACACTTTAATGGGTAACCACTCCAGTTACCTTTGAGGCCAGCTAAAGCAAAGTTTTAATATGTTAACTCATATACAATTAATCAGAATTAAATATCAGATCCCCAGGTTTGTATACCTCCATGCAAAGCACTAGGTAACACTAGCTACTGCTTTGCATGTTTATGGGGGCATGTCTTAGACACATGTTGGACACAAGTACTGACCCTAGGTTAGTGCTGCTAGAAAACTGAACCTCACCTTGGGCCATTGGCTGGGTAAATAATTTATTTAAGGCATCATGAACTGCCAATTGTTTTTAGAACATTATGTGCAGAGTTTTGTGGCCCCATACACATTTGCATGGAAGTGCTGCAAAGAGGTTCCAGGACTACTCTGTGATACAGATCAAACTTGCATCCTTTGTACTATATTTAAAGGGGTCACAAACCTTCCCCAGTACAGCATAATGGCCTTTACTCTGGAAAAAGGAAAGGGGTGGGTGTCAGTATGCTAATTAAGCACTGTGCAGTGCACAGTCACTTCCTAGCACCCAATGCCCATTGCTGCATAGCACAATTTGCAGCTCCACTGTGGAATTGCTGAAAGCAGTTCCACAGGGCTGCTGCTGACATGCAGTAGAGAGACTGATACCACTGAGGTGGCAATCTGGGACCAAGATCAATGAGGGACCCACAAGAACTGGACACTGTGCTGGGCACTGAGGATAGGGAGTAGGTTCCAGTGGACACCTAGGAAGGGGAAAGTGATGAAGAATATTTCAGGAACAACTGGACTACCACAGAGGAACTATTTATTTATTTCAAACATTTCACCAGGAAAGGCATACTGAGCTGAGTAGCAACTAATTTCCAGATGCATCCGGGGGCAAAGAAATATTAAAAGTACAATAACAACAGCTACAATCATAAAACAAATTTCAGGCCACAATCAATCACAATCAAAAACAAAATAACATTATGTTAGGAGTTATTCATGTAGTAACAATGGAATGCAAAATTGTTATAAAGAAAAGTGCCTTAGATTAAATTGGAAGGGGGAAGGGCTGAACATTGTAGGTTTACATGGGAGAAAGGGGAAGGAGATGGAGAAAGGATAGGAAGTGACACAGCAGGACAGCAGTCCATATACATACAGTGTATGAGGGAATAGCACAGTAAGGTTGTTCTTCTGTATAAGTGTACATGAGAGGTGGTAGGGGGACAGCTAGCGGCTAGGGAGGAGAAGCGAGGAGAGGATAGAGAACTGAAATTTATCAGAGGGGAGACAAAGGGTTGCAAGGTTAAGGAGAAGAGGCAGGGGGGATAGCAGGGGAGGATAGAGAATCGAAAGTTGGGGAGGGGGAGGCTAGGGGAGGACAGGTTAAGGACAGGAGGTAGAGGGGATGGCAGTTGCATTAGGGGAGGAGGAGGAAGAGAGGATAGAGAATAGAGGTTTCACTAGGAGGCTAAGGGGATGACTAAGGGAGAGGAAGAAGGGAGGGAGAGATTGGGACGACAGTGGTGAAGGGAAGTGGAATCAGGTGCAGTTGCAGGAAGGTGAGATGAAATTGAGAAGGAGAGACTATAGAGACTGAAGGGCTGGAGCATGGCATCAAGTCCATCTCATGCACTTTGGCCTACAGGAGTACTGAGGTGGTAGCATTTTTGCCATGGACATTTGGGTTTGGCAGTGTGCCTTGCAACTGGTGCACTGCCAAAACCACATATGTGGGTGTCGCAAGTCCAGTGTTTGCAGTGACAAACTGCCTTGACAACCACAAATATCTACTGGGCCACATCTGTATCAGGACTTTGCCACTCAGCAGACTCCTCTTCTGGCAGCTAAGACAGCCCTCCATATTTGGCAGTTTTCAGGGATAGTGGCATGGGGAGCATCTGTGCACCCCAAAGTCCATCACTTCTGACTGCAGCTGTATATGGGGCCCCTGGAGTTTTACAGTACTAGTCTGAATGATCTATCATACATAACATTGGTCTTTTTTCACTTTTATATGCACTTTTACTTGTTGAGATTAGTAGCAGATGTATGTAAGGGGCAATGTTGTTATGCATATGGCATGGAATACATTGAACACTTACAGCAGAACTTGTGCTGGAAAAGGTTGCACATAATTTTATAACTTTTATTTTGTCTACAAATTTTTGCCATCTGTAACATGTAAAACTCAAACCCCAACAGCAGCCACTGCCATGTGGTGGTCAGAAGACACAGTAACAATGGCATGGGAATAAATATGAACTAAATTCAGAAAAAGAAACAAAAACTGTAAATCAAACAAAAATTCTATTGTCTGGCATCTTTGTCTGCAGGTGTACTGCAACCCAACATGAGCAAACTGACAACCATTAGTCATAAACAAGTTTTTAAGTTCCCTGCTGAGTTGCCTGGAATACTGTCTGAAATACTTAAACTTTAATTGGTATCAGAGCTGATTGAAATTTCCAATTTAAATTGTCTTACTGCCGAGCCAAAACTTCATAGCAACCACCCAATTGTGTGGGGAAACTGAGTGGTCAAATAATATGGAAGTGCTTTTTGATATTTAAGAGAAAAATGAAGCAATGATTTAATAACAACAGTGACTTTGAGGGATGATATTTGTCTTGGCTGAGGCCCATTTGGAATACGTGTTGCTTTCTGTTTTCCATAGAGCCCAGACTAGGCTGAGTACAGTAGGTATGAGATGGCAAGATAAGAAACATATGCATTTGATGTCATCACTTCAATTACGGATCCATCAGAGATTATACAAGGAACTAATACAATACAGATACAAAAAATGGTCTGTTGGCCAGAGTTTGTTTTTAACCTCTACTTACTTTTTTTAAATGCTGTTCAATGTTATTTGTCAAAGACTTCTTCCTTGCCTACAGAAACTACAAGTTATGCCCCTGAGCCATCATGGCTGAAGAGGGAAACAAGGGTATTTTGAAATGCATGACTTCTTGTGCAAGAGAAATTAAATGCAGCATGCACATTGGGTGTTTGCAATGTAAAAGGGCAATGATAATCTTTTCTTTTTTTTCTTATATTTCATTGCATTTATAAAAGATAAAATACAGTTTTCTGCATCTGAGAGCATTCAAAAAAACAACACAATTTAAACAGTATATCATGACAGAATAATATAGCTATGTCTCTGATAAGGTTATATCAGTGAGGGGTAACATGTGGTATGCTATCAAATCATATATAATTTTCAAATGACCATGTCTGCCTAGAATGAGAACAAAACAATATGTCACTTAGAGATCATTTAAGTAGTTTGTAGTCATCCCAACTAGCTTGGAATAAAGCTCTCATACAGAGATACTGAAAGGAGTAGCCAATTGTGTGGGAAAACAAAGCTGCTGCAATAACTTAGAAACAACAGTTACTTGATTATAACATTGTAGCATTGAGAGTCTGATTAATCTATGGAAACTATTAACTAAAACCATCATGAGTGATCAGAATTCTTTATTTTTTTATAAAAAAAAACAAAGAGTCCAATATGGAGTAAAAGCTCCAACCTTGTAACTGATGTGGCTAATCTGAGTCCATTTCAGTGCTGCAAGCCAGTCAAAGTTGGTGCATGCATGAATGGATCTACAGAGTCAGTTACAGGAAAAAGAACAGGCTGAACCATAATGAAGAAGCCAACAAGGGTCCATTTAAAATAGGCACCATTTTATCATATAATTGTCCAGAAAAAGTAAGTGTCCTAGGACCAAACAAAAGCACACTGTATCCAACAGTGTACTTGCACAGAATTAAAAAAAAAAAGTCACTTTTATATCCCAGGAGGACCTCATTGGCTGACCTCACACTTAAACTAAAATATTTATCAAACTCATACAGTTCTCCTCTGAGTCCAATGCAGATCCCTCGTGCCATGCAACAAATTCAGTACGGAGCTGGGCAATCAGCTTACCAGCTGCTTGTGGGTCAGTATACAGATAGACCTTGCCTCTGCAACTTATTTTAATTCTCTCTGAAACATCACCACATGTTGGATTCCTAGGGCTCTTAATTGTGCTCTCACACCATCCAATGATGACACCTTGAGCAAAACTGGTAGGGGCTGTTGGGGTCCTGCTGGTATCTTTCCAATTTGTTGGTAAGAGGTCTGCACATTTTTTGATGGATTAAAGACATACTTTTTTTTGAACTGCATTGATGCTTCATGGTGTTATTTTGGCAGTGGGTGGTTCTGGAGTATTTGTTTGGTTGCCATATGTCTTTATAATATGCCCAGCTGTGGGTCAGTCTTGTTCTTTCTGTAGACATAAGAATAGCCTTACCAAGGATGTCAGGCTTAATGTTTGGAATAAAACAATATTGCCAGAAATTGATCACACGGATCTGTTATATGGGGTAGCAACAAATAATTATTTGGTAAAATTTGGCATTCTGTTAATAAAGTTGTCCTGAATAATTTTAGACATGCTTCATTTAGTGTATCAATGCACCCCAATTAGGACACTGCATTTGCTACCTTTGTCTAGCAAAATAGTTGCATCTCTAACAATTTATGCATAATTACAGTATGTAAAAAAATAAGTTTCACAAATACAATATGCAAACTTTAGTCCACAGGCACATTCATCCCCAAGATACTGCTGCTGGATTTTTAGAATTTTCAGTTCCTCTGAATAAAAACATAAAAGGAGGTTTAAAGTTCTCATGCAGGGATCCTCAAGTTTGAAATATGTTACCAATAATGTTAAGATCAAGTTCCATGCCTAGCAGTTCTTTGAGGTCCATTTAAAACTACTTCATGCAATTTGCTTTAGTACCTTTGTTGTATTCTAATGAATTTACATGAATTTTAATTTTAGAAACTGGAATTTAAGATAATATTTTGTTTATTATTTTGTTTCAATAAGGCTGTATACCCTGCTTTTGCTATTTTCTTTTTATTCTAATTTCATATGTCAAAAATATTATGAAGTTGTTTATATAATGCTATGACTTTTTTATGATAGCTCTATAAAACAACTTGTAACTGAGACACCATTGGAAAGGAATGAGTTTTCCTCAATAGTATTTTTATAACAATCCCTGTTCATTTGTCTTTACAATAACTTAAGCCTAAATAAAAATACAATAAAATCTATTCTGTAGTGATTTTCATATGCAGCCCATGATGCTTTGCATTATGGGGGTATGTGTGATTTTGTATTTCTTTGAAACTTGGCTTCCCGGCCAATGCCCTTTGGGGTAACCATTGCCTCAGTCCTTGCACACTGAGGTTCTTTATCCAATAAAATATATTCTACATTCTCATCCCTCTTACTGCTGTCAGTCTCCACATTGAAGGGGTGGTCCAGGGGTTGTTCCCTGATGCAGTATTTGACTTTGCAAAGATTTTCAACACACTGTTTTTCATTCACTCCTACTCGAGTTTGTCTATCTGATCTGTTGATCAGTTGATCTGCTTCTACCAATTTGACAAGTACCAGTTTGTTCAGTTTAATCTAGTTTAGTTTGGTTTAGTTTAAGTTTTAGTTTAGTTTGAAAACCAAGGTAAATCCACTGGAATACATCTATTCCAGGGGTTCTCAAATGGTGAGGCCAGCCTCCCTTGGAAGGCCCCAACCTGTTCCAGGGGAGGCTCAAGCAAGTCTGAAGTACTGTATTTAAATTTTGAGTTTTATATATTTTCCGTGAAGAGATGAAGCAAACTGAAAGAGGATAATAGTAGGTGAATTTTATGTATTTATTTACTAATAGGTGACAAGGGAAGGTGAATGAGCCAAGGCTCGTTTCAGGTGTACACGGGGAAGGGTAGGGAGGGAATACATTTCAAAAGGTAACTGCAAAACAATCAAGAAATACACAGTGAACAATAGTGCAAACAAATATGAACAATGAACTAATAATGAGTGGTGGTAATTGATCAATTTGCAGACCGATAGCAGAACAGCCCAAATATAAGGGTTGAGCATAGAAATGCTAAGAGCAACAGCAGGAAGGAGTAAAGTAATCCCCGAGAAGTTGTTTAGGAGCAAGGAAGGAGAGGGAGAGGGAGAGGAAAAGTATGTAGGAAGGTTATTTCATATAGAGAGCAAACAGAGAAAGTAGTCTGACCCATGAAGGCACTGCAACAAGCGGTAACAGTGGTTCAAGAATGAAGATAGCGGAGCAAGTAGGCTGGCCTGTTAGGGGGGGTACATTAAGCTGAATAATAATATTTGTTTATTTTATTTGTTATTCAGATAACACCTTTGAGCACATGAGCTCTTTTCAAAGGTTCCATGTCAGTATAAGACAAAGAACTGAATGTGAGCCAAGTACTCAAAGGGGTTTCAATTTATTCATGGTGTACTGTGCAAAGTACGGTATGTTATTTTTCTTTGGGGAGGCCCAAGATTATTTCAGTTTTTGTGGGGGAGGCTCAAAATCTTTTCCTTGGATTTGGGGAGGCTCACTTTAACACAGTCTGAGAACTATTGATCTATTCCATTATCAGGGCCAACAGGGCTTCAGCTCAAGCACATGCATTCAAAATAATATATATACAACAGTCATTAACATTATGACAACATAGTATATAACAAAAAGCAAAATATACAAACATATTAAAATGCATAGGTTACACAATCAAAAATAGAGCTAGTTCAGATAATATTAAAACAGGTATATTTAAATTTATCAACTAAATATACATTTGGCTGGTGTTTAAAACTAGCCAATTTTCTGACCTCTCAAACCATGCAGAAAGGAGTTCCAATTCTTTGGGCCACAAAAAATCAAAAGCCAATTGGCCACAAGTGTTTCTCATCTTTGATAACTGTAGAAAAATTGCATTTGCTAGAATGCAATTTTCATGATCTAGCCTCTTTGGTTAACTAATCATGAAACATGATCTGCAATTCAATATCAATATATTTATAGGTTATTACACGTAAGTCAAGTTCAAGAGAGGCCTCAGCTAGGAGCCTAATTAAATTTCACAGAAAAGTCCAATGGTGAACAGAAATGTATGCCTTTAAAACAAAGCTAGCACATTTTCTCAGCAATAACATTCTTTCTTTCTCAGAGTTGCCTTTGATCATGATCCAATTAAAAAAATAAACATAATTAAAAACAAGAAATAACACAGAATAATGCACATTGAATCTTATGTGTGTTCCAGATGCAAGTCCCACGAAGACACCCTAAAGCACATCTTATGAGACTCCACCAAAGCCAGGCCCCTATCGGGAAGCAGTTCTGGGCAAATCAGACCCCTTATTAGGTTTAGAGTCAGCCTTTACACTACAAGTATGCTTACTGGGGCTGGGATTAGAACAGCTGGTGGGTCTGCAGAAATATCACATTATACTGATAGTCTCCATCACCAGAAAGGTAATCCTCAACCACTGGCTGGATGACTATGTACCAACTTATAGGGAATGACATCACATAGTTCTTGAAGCCCTGTGGGTGAAAAAGATGATTTCCAGTATGCGAAACAGGTACAAGAGCTATCAATGAAGATGGGAATCATTGTACATCCTCCTGATTCTTGATGTATAGAATACACCTCAGGGTACTAAAAAGCAATGAATTCTTCCTAATATCGTTAAATTCCTGTATCTGCAGGAAGGGGAACACCTTGATCATGGAGGACTTCAATCTACCAGGAGTGGATTGGAGCATCCCAGCCACCTCGAATGCAAGGGAGCAAGTGCTCCTGGAAGCATTCCAGTACAGCTTCCTGACACAGGTGGTTAATGAGCTGACTCAGTTGGATAAAACTCTGGACATAGTACTGTCTAATGGGGAGACTGTAAGGGATCTGGGGGTGGAGGACCCACTGGCTTGGAGTGACCATTGCTCAGTGTGGTTCAAGCTCAGCATGGGCAAGGAAGCTGTAAGTACAGGAACCAAGGTGGTTGACTTCAGACATGCTGACTTTGACAAGATGCGGGAAATTTTGGAAAGGCACCTGGCAGGAATTAATCCATACTTCGATGCAAGCCAAAAATTGGACATTATCAATTTAAGGCTGATGGAGGCTACTGGGTTATGCACCAAGACACAGAGCAAGAAGGGAAGGGCTGAGAAGCCAGACTTGTTAAATTGGGAGGTCTTGGAAAGGGTGAGGGCCAAAAAGCAGAATCTAGGAGGTTCAAGAAATCCGAGAGGAGAGAGGACAAGAAAATCTATTTGAAGAGGTCCAAGGAGGTAGCCAGACTAGTCAAGGTGGCCAAGGCTTCCAGTGAGCTGAGGTTGGCACAGGGCATCAAGTCACAAGGACAGTGAAAAGTACTTCTTCAGGTACATCTGGGAGAGAAGGAGCTGCAAGGACCACATAGTAGGGATTAGGAAGGACGGGGGGTGGAGAAAGGGGTGGAGCAGGCAGTTGCACTAAATGACTACTTCTGTTCTGTGTTCACAAAGGAGAAGGGCTGGCAGCTACCTCAGGGGATGGGTAAGGTGGACAAGGTGGGAGTGGGTGACAGATGAGATAAATACAGAGGGCAGGGTGCTGGAGAGTCTGAAGGCACTGAGGGTGGATAAGGCACCAGAATCAGATGGCATTCACTCCTGAGTGTGAAAGAGCTGGTGGAAGTCTTGGCAGGGCTGCTGGTGGAGCTGTTCAATACTTCCCTGGACATAGGATACATACCACAAGATTGGAAGATGGCTCACGTGATACCCCTCCACAAAAGTGGCCCAAAGGATGAACCAGGCAATTACAGACCAGTAAGCTGCACATCCACTGTAGGAAAACTAATGGAGACAATCCTGAAAGAGAGGCTGGTAACCTTTTTAGAGGACAATGAACTCCAGGATGGTCAGCAACATGGGTCTGTCTCAGGAAGATCCTGCCAGACCAAAATTAATATAGCATAACAAGTGAAATTTAATATAAAAATGGTACCGTGACGTACTAAGTAATACAACAAGATATACAGGTGCAAGGGACCCTGTGCCAGATTCCACAAAAAAGCAGGGTCCCAGTGCCAAAATCTTCAAGACTGTCACAAGTGCAGTAAAGCGTCCAGACAGTGGCACAGCTGCGGCACATGCTAAAAGGATCTGGCATCCCTCTTGCTGGCACAACACTGGATGGGCCAGTATTGGTGGTGGTGGTGAGGGGGTAACCCATGCCAGGAGGGTGTCAGGGGCTGGAGGGGCATGGGGGCATAGGGAGGGTTGATGTGTCAGTGGGGAAGTATGGGATTGTGTTAGAACCAGGTGGGGGTGCATATGCCTACATATAACATATACGGTGGCATATGCACCCTGCTGGGTGCCAAAGCAATCCCTTAAATCCCTGCTGGTACACCAACCCACCCATGCCCCTCTGTGCCCCTTCTGCCCATGGACCCTACTTGTAGCCCTGTCGCAACAGTGTCCCAGATGCAACGGACTTAGACCACATCTTGGCAGGTCTAAGTGTAGTCCCTTGAGACAGTCACAGTGGGGCATTTGGAATTGTAAATGTGAGCCCTGCTGTAGCACAAACCCCACTTGTGACCTGGCATGTGCAGATGCAGGTCACAAGAGTGGTGCAGTGACCAACTGTGCACCAGAACAGGGAAAGCCACAAAGGATGACACAAGGTGCACCTTGCATCATTGCTGTTTGATGCAAGCACCTTGCATCCAACGGAAACCTTTCAGAATCGGGCCCTGGTGGTAAAACATCCAAACAATAAAATGAGTGAGGATGCAAGATGTGGGGATGTGGTGAACAGAGAGAGAGAGAGTGACAGACAGACAGAGGTGTGACAATTTAACAGACATGGGAAGTTTTGTATGGTCATGGAGAAAAGACATTGGGGAACTGTAGGAGGAAGAAGAGTGGATGGAGGGGCAGTGGTTAGACTAGATATGAAGGAGTCTATAAAAACAGGCAGCCTGCCCCACAAGAGATTTGGTGCACAGTAGCTAGATGGAGCACAAGTCAGAGTTTCTAAGGTGATACAACATAAAGGATAATAGGGGAGGGCAGTGTAGCCTAGAAGTTAGAGTAAAAAGCTGTGAATGAGCTTGCAGTAGATCTGGGTTTGATTCCCACAACCTCCACTTCCATACTGTGTGACTTTGAGCAAGTCACTTAACCACCCCAGTGCTTCCTGACTTTACGGCAGCCCTGACCTGGTGTAGGTGCTGAAACCTGCGCCCAGCACTCCACAGGTTCATGCATCCTGTGAAGTGCCAGCATGCCCCATGTGCCTCCCCTGGTCCACCCCCATGCATAGGACTGCATGCTGCTTGAGATCCAGAGCCGAGGGGGGGTGGCAGTCCTGTTGTGAATGCCACGCAGGGGGCACAGTGGGTCTGGGTGGGTGCAAAGTGGGCTATGTGCCAGGGTTATGTGGCGCTTACCCAATCCACATTTTTGTGCCTAGGGCCCAGTGCTCATAAAGTGTGCAGTAAGAGTTGATCAAAGATTTGAAACAAAACAATGTTGTTTATATTATACCATTACCATGCATTTCAGTTCTACTAAGAAAGGAAGCAGGCTGTCCTGGTGGCACAGAGGGCTAAGATGCTGGATGCCACACCTCAAACCACACCAGCGACCCCGGTTTGGGAATGGACTCGGATTATTGGGGGCTGGCCAGGGAAGGAAAGGATTGAGTATCCAGAGGACTGCTTTCCTCTCCTTGGGTGGGTCAGGTGGGAAGCCTCGCTCTAGTAGTGGCCCCCAGTGGTGACCGGGGGTACTATATGCAGCAGCACAGGAGGGACAACCAGAAAGCTGGAAAACAACTTCGGTGCCTGCTGGATGATGGCCTCCATATCCTCCAGAGCTCCGGAACCTCTGGAGCCCCTGAAAACAAACACTTGTGTCTGGTGGGCCTTACCTGGTTACCAATAGAATAAAATAAATAAATGTGCTAATGTGTTAACGTGACAATGTGCCTGCTTTCAAGTAAAGACCCAGCTACAGGAGTGAGTGTGACGTGTTTTTCCAGCATTGTCTCCCTACCCCGGCCAAGAAAATCAGCCTGCTTCTCAGAACCCCATCACTGCTCATCCAGCTCTGCAGCATATTTTGACCAATCAGAAGGAGCAAAGACGGTTCTCCACTCCTTTCTTTATCTGACCTCTACTAGCTGCCAGATACGTGGCAGATCCTGCCAAACCAACCTGGTTGAGTTCTATGACTGGGTAACTAGGCAACTGGACAGGTGCCATGCAGTGGATGTCCTGTATCTGGACTTCAGTAAAGCATTCAACTCAGTGCCACATGGAAGGCTGGGAAGGAAGTTAGTAGGCCGAGGGGCGGGTGCAAAGCTGGTGAGGTGGGTAGGAAACTGGCTGCAAGGAAGGCAACAGAGGGTGGTGGTGGGTGGGGAGCTCTCACACCCAAGTGCAGTGATGAGCGGTGTTCCACAGGGCTCAATGTTGGGACCAGTGTTGTTTGGGATATTCATTGCAGACATATCATGGGACATCAAGAGCAAGATCAGTCTGTTTGCTGATGCTACCAAGGTAAGCACAGTGGTGGATGACCTAGGGGGATGGCAGGGGTTGCAGGATGATCTGGCAAAGCTTGAAACCTGGTCAGACACCTGGCAACTGGGCTTTAATGCCAAAAAGTGCAAGGTGCTGCATTTTGGGATGAAGAACCCAAGGAGGAGTTACCAGCTAGGGGGAGTGCAGCTATCCCAGACAGAGGAGGAGAAGGATCTAGGTGTGCTTATTACAGGGTCAATGAACAATTAGGCACAATGTAGGAAGGCAGCTGCAAAGGCCAACAAAATGCTGGGTTGTATTGCAAGGGGTATATCCTCGAGGAGGGAGGAGGTGATTCTGCCACTGTATAGGTCATTAATTAGACCACACCTGGAGTACTGCGTGCAGTACTGGCATCCGTATCTGACGAGGGACATTAGGTTACTGGAGGGGGTGCAGCCAGAGCAACAAAGATGATCAAGGGGCTGGTGGACTTATCATACAAGAGGAGGTTGAAGTAGTTGAACATGTACTCACTGGAGGAGAGGAGAGACAGGGGTGACATGATTTAAACCTTTAAATACATGAAAGGAATAAACAAGATGGGTACAGAGGGCTGTTCAAAGTAAGGGAGGGAGGGGCCACCACCATGATATGAGACTGGGCCGAGGAAGGTTGAGGAGGAGATGAGGAGACACTTTTACAGAGAGTGTGATGGCTGGGTGGAATGTGTTACCTGCTGAAATGGTATGCAATAGAACAGTGGACTGCTTCAAACAAGGATGGGACAGGACAAGGGGGAGGGTTAATGAAGGGGAAGGGTGGAAGGGAGGGGCAGCTGCAGAATAAGGGGTGCTAGCTGCACATTCGAGCAGACTTGATAGACCTCTAGGCCTTTATCTGCTGGATTAAACTAAACAATAAACAATTCCCAGTTACGTTAGGGTTATGTTATAGACTCCCATCAATGGACACTGTTAATAATGATAATATGTGCGACTATTTGGAGAATATTAATTTTAAGACAGATATTATTCTTATGGGGGACGTCAATTATCCTGGTATAAATTGGTCCTCTGTTAAAGGACTTAATAAACAGGAAAATAGATTTATTAGTGCCATGTCACATTTAGGATTGGATCAACATGTTAAATTACCAACTAGAAATAATATCTTGGACTTAACATTTTCAAATGTTAAAGGTGACAATGAGTCGGTCAGCATTATGGCTCCATTAGGAAACAGTGATCATCAGATAATTAAATGGTCATTTAATCTTTCTGTTAATAAATCTTGTGGTAAAACAGAATTTAAAAACTTTAATAGAGCAGATTATAAGGTAATTAAGGAATATTTATCAATGTGGAATTGAGAACAAGAGCTAACAGAGCTATCTATAGAGAACATCTGGCTAAGAATTAAAGAGGAAATCCAATTTTGTATTACTGCATGGGTACCAACTAGAGTTAAATATATTGGACAAAAGAGGTCCCCACCTTGGTTCACTAGAAAAATTAAAAGGTTAGTTTTAGCAAAAAAAAAAAAAGCATATAATAAATACAAAAATAATACTACTGATCTCAACTGGTCTAAATTTATAATCAAAGCAAAAAAGGTAAAATACGCAATTAGAAGGGCAAAGCAGGAATTAGAGAGAAACTTAGTTAGTATACAGTACATCGTGATAACAAGAAAAGGTTCTTTAATTATATTGACTCCTTAAAAAATTCGGCTACCTTAGTGGGACCATTAAAAATTAATGATGTTGACATTAATGATGAACAAGTTATGGCAAATAAATTTAATGATTACTTTGGTAGTATATTTAAAAGGAAGGGTGAGTTTACGTGTTTAAAACCTTCTAATCTGGACTTTGTAATTAAATTTACTGTGGCTGAAACTTTCAACATCATGGATTCTTTAAAATCTTCTACATCATGTGGTCCTGATGGTATTCCAGCTATCTTCTTAAAAAATCTTTCATATGAACTGGCCGGCGTACTTACCTATTTATTTAACGAGACATTACAGAAGGGTATAGTGGTTAAAGACTGGTGTGATGCTGAGGTTATTCCTATACACAAATCCGGCTCTAAGAAATAATTAAATAATTATAGACCTATAAGTCTAACCTCTACTTTATGTAAAATTATGGAAAGATTAATTTTAGGTAAAATCAGCACACATATTTTGGAAAAAGGTCTGACTGATATATTCCAACATGGTTTTCAACCTGGAAGATCATGTAAGACCAATTTGATTGATTTTTTCGAACCAGTTAGTGAGGCTCTGGACCTTGGTTTGCCAGTGGATGTCATCTATCTCGACTTTGAAAAGGCCTTTGACTCTGTTTCATATGATATATTATTTAATTGTTTAGTCAAATTAAAACTTAACAATTATTTGATTAAATGGATAATGCATTGGCTATCCAACAGAAGGCAACGGGTATGCTTGAGGGGTTTTTACTTCCCATGGACTCTGGTTACTAGTAGAGTCCCTCAAGGATCCGTCCTGGGTCTGATATTGTTTAATATTCTTATAACTGGTATGAACAAAAAAAATGGTAACTGGATTATTAAATATGCTGATGATGCCAAACTAGGAGGGATTGTTAATAACTCTGAATCTATATCCATATTACAGGAAAATTTAAATAATATATCTGAATGGGTTAGCAATCACAAGCTGAAATTCAACACCAATAAGTGTAGGATCATGCACTTCGGAAGTAATAATAGATGTGCTAAATATTATATAGAGAATCACACTTTAAGTGTTATTACATCTGAGAAAGATCTGAGTGTTATTATCAATAATAAATTAAAATTTACTGAACACTTAAATTTTATGGTTAAAAAATGTTCTAGATTCAGAAAATGTTTATTTAGAAACATTAAAAGCAGAGAGCCATCAATAATGGTCCCCTTATACACTAGTATCATAAGAGCAAATTTTGATTATTGTTCTTCATTTTGTGCACCCACACAGAGGGGAGATAAAGTATCTAGGGAGAAGGTGCAAAAAAGGTTTATCAGGAATATAGCTGGAGTGGGACATCTGACTTATGAGGAAAGACTTAAACAACTTAATTTGTATAGTATGGAATATAGATCAATACGTGGGGATCTCTGTTTGCTCTATAAAGCATCTAGAAATGAATATTTGTTTGATACATTGCATTTGAAATGGAACTCTACTACAGTCTCAACTCGTTCGCATAATTTAAAATTATTTTTACCAATCAATCGAACTACTAAAAGAACACAATTTTTTACTCAATGAATAGTTCAAATTTGGAACTCACTCCCTTATGAGGTGGTAAATTGTGTAAATTTGACACAATTTAAAACTCAATTAGATATATATATATGAATGATTCTAAATTTGCAACCCACTTAGCTTAAGTGGCATGATCTTAATGGGCTAGTCCCCCGATCGTGTAAATCACCTATGAACCTATGAAAATTTTGTATGTTCCTATGCCATTTGTGCTGCAGCCTTTGTGCAAAGGACATCAAGGAGTCTGCCTAGAGTTAGCCTGAGGTTGGCTGTTGAACAGCCATGCTGCTCCAAGGATTCTCTATCCTTACACTCCCTTCACTCCTTGGAATTCTTAGGACTGTGATCTCTAGCCAACAATCCTCCACCTATGTCGACTGTCACTTTTCTGTTTGCCTGTAAATCTGCATCCTCAGCCTTACTCTATCTGGGCATATCCAACATTCAGGTTCTGCACTCTCCATATTGTGCCTGCTCACTGTGTCTCTGTTTGCATACTGCTTACACTCCTACAGTCTATTAGTTGTTGCCTAATTTCTGCACTGCAGCCTGTCTAATGTCAGAATTTGCTCATTGCTACCAGCTGCTCCATCAATGTACAGTAGTTTGCGGACTCTAGTCCAGTTGGCCACAGTTTTGCTGACTCCTAGAGATATCCTATCTGGGTGCATCTGCACTCTACATTTTGTTTTGTATTAATTGTCAATTTAAAGCTAATTGAATTCTAATTGTAAGGGCTGGCAGAATAGCCTAGAGGTTAGAGTAATGAGCTGTGAATGAACTTAGTACATCCAGCAGACAGACCTGGGCTTGATTCCCTCAACCTCCACTTGCATACTGTGAGACTCTGAGCAAGTCACTTAACCTTCCCGGTGCTCCTGGGATGCCCCTGAAAATAGGCACCTGTGCCTAGTGGGCCTTACCTTTTTACCTAAGAATAAATGAAATAATGAAACATGTATTAAGGGGACACTGTCAACCCCCTCAGGCCTCAAAGTGTCCCTAGTTTAAAAAAAAGACACATTTTATTATAGCTCACAATCTGAAAAGATTGCTGATGTAGCTGGTTGTTTGGTTCTGAATCTATTTTTCTTTCTAAAAGTGAAAAACAGACTTCCCACTATACTGGTGTTTACCACACCAAAATATATTTGTTTACATTCCTTCATCAATTTCCACTGCATCTTTCATGGACTTGGGAACACCTTCACACAATTTTTGCCACTCAAGATGCAGTGAGAAGAGAGGAGATTATTGAATCTTGAGTGACTGCTCTGTTTGGGGACATTCATTAGGTCCCCTGTGTACTAACAGGCATGTAATACCCACCTGTGGTGCGTACCCAGCCCATGCAGCTCCACACCAGCAGAAGATTCGCAGGTGGCCACATTCACAAAGAGTGGCCACCGCATGACTCCCATACGTGGCCCCATCCCCCTGGCATGCAGGCCCATAGGGGGTGGTCAGGTGTGGTGCCTCGGATCTGAGTGGGCGACCAATCAGCCACCTGGTCCAGCACTCACAGTAGATCACTTGCACCTGTGGACAATAGTGGGGAGTCCAGTGTGTAGTGTGCCACAAATGATGTGGGGGTCAGGTGCCTGGTCAACCACCGACTGGCCTCCAGTTATGCCCAACATGCTGGGGTATCCATTGTGTGGGAGTGCACGGTCCTGCCATGCTGCCACAGCCCATGGCTTTGACTCCTGGGGGGGCCATGCACCTGGCCCCCTGACTTTACGGCAGCCCTGACCTGGTGTAGGTGCTGACACCTGCGCCCAGCATTCCGCAGGTTCATGCATCCTGTGAAGTGCCAGCATGCCCCATGTGCCTCCCCAGGTCCACCCCCCATGCATAGGGCTGCATGCTGCTTGAGATCCAGATCTGAGGGGGTGGCAGTCCGGTTGTGAATGCCACGCAGGGGGCACAGTGGGTCTGGGTGGGTGCAAAGTAGGCTATGTGCCAAGGTTATGTGGCGCTTACCCACTCCACATTTTTGTGCCTTGGGCCCAGTGCTCATAAAGTGTGCAATAAGAGTTGATCAAGGATTTGAAACAAAACAATGTTGTTTATATTATACCATTACCATGCATTTCAGTTCTACTAAGAAAGGAAGCAGGCTGTCCTGGTGGCACAGAGGGCTAAGGCGTTGGATGCCACATCTCAAACCACACCTGCGACTCCGGTTCAGGAATGGACTCGGGTCATTGGGGGCTGGCCAGGGAAGGAGAGGATTGAGCATCCAGAGGACTGCTGTACTCTCCTTGGGTGGGTCAGGTGGGAAGCCTCGCTCTGGTAGAGGCCCCCAGTGCAGACCGGGGGTACTATATGCAGTGGCACAGGAGGGACAACCAGAAAGCCGGAAAACAACTTTGGTGCCCGCTGGATGATGACCTACATATCCTGCACACCTCCGGAACCTCTGGAGCCCTGCTCCTCCACAGCAGCACCCCGAGTCCGTTAGGAAAGAAGTAGAGTACTGGGGTTTCCCCACCTCCCGGTGCTTTCCCCCTCGAAGGAGGAGGAGGAGCCACTCAGAGATGAGTTACTCTGGGATGACTCGGAGGGTTGGCTGCAATGTGTGGTGTGAGAGAGGCGCTCGAGAAGAGGATGGCCAAGAGCAGAGATACTAGGAGGGCCTGAAGGAAAGATGGGCACCTGAGCATCGTAGGATGTAAAAAGATAATTAAAAAAAAATAAAAAAAAAATAAAGAAAGAAAGCAAAGAAAACAAATGGCAATGTCAATGAATTTTAGAGAAGTTAATCATAAAATGTGGGGTTTCAACTAGAAATACTATGATGCATAAAGAGTTGACAGTGTCCCTTTAAACTTAACTGTCAGTTCAAAGTTTCAATGTTTATTGTTCAACTTACAGTAAGTCATGACAATACATGTATAAAATCACATAAAATCCTGTTTTTATGATGTACAAAAAGAATAAAGTGTAATAAATATTTATACATAACAAAGTACAATAAATGTGTGCCCCTTACACCTTAATTGGGCAGAATACAATTCATTTCATATCTCAGTGTGTTCTTTTAACTTATATACATACTATAATAATAAAAGATGTATCATAAATATCACGGTACCTGTAAAATTACATGTTTAAGAAAGAGGGCAGAATATTTACTCTGGATGGTTGGGTACAATGCATTCGTCCTTATCCTGATTGTTGTTTAGATGTCATTTTTTTGCTTTCAATTATTTTAAGAAGGGAGGCCACAGGGACTAATATACTCTCTGACCTTGCTTTTAGTAGATATGTGATTAAGTGTTGTGTCTCATATTCCAAAGAGCCTAGTATTTCCCCCAGGTATTTTTTCCTATAGTTGTTATATAGGGGTCAGAGAATGACTAAATGAACTAGGTATCCCGGCCTAAGCCACATCTACAACAATCCCCCTTATCTTCATTACTTTTGTTGTATTGATTCATTTTCCACTGGCTAGTAAAACGTTGAAATAACAGCTGACTCCTGATCTTAGAATTTATTACAGCTACTGTATATTTCCCTTTACTGATTTACCCCCCTATTTACATGAGAATGCATTAATCATTATTGGTACACATCCAGAAGCAAATGATTTAATACTTTTTATTGGACCAACATAGATGTTACAACAAGAGAACAAACTGCTCTAGCTTTCGGACCAAGTCATTCTTCAGAAGCTTTATGACCATAAAGCTTCTGAAGAAGGACGGTTGGTTTGAAAGCTAGAGCACTTTGTTCTCTTGTTCTAACATCTATGTTGGTCCAATAAAAGGTATCAAGCCACTTGCTTCTGGATCTGTTCTTACTAGTACCAATACGGCATCTACACTATTTGTTTATTATTGGTATCAACTTCTTGGCTTTATTTTCTGTTTCTTTTGTGTGTTTCCTCCATGTTCCTTCCTGGGCAAAGATTATGCCTAAGTAACAAAACTCCCTTACTACCTCCAGTTTGTTCATATTTATTATGTATTTATATTTTTTGTTGTTCCCTCCAAACACTAGCACTTTGGTTTTATTATAATTAACCTGTAAATCTGCACTGTCACATTCTAGTTGGAACTTCTCCAGCATTCTTTTCATGCCTAGCAAACTTGTTGATAACAGGGCAACATCATCAGCATATGCCAGATCTAGGCAGGCCTTACCCCCTATTCTTGGCACATGGAAGTCTGAACTATATACAGTAGGTTTTGAAGCACAGTATCGAAGTAAATATTTAATAATATGGGTGAAAGAGTGCATCTTTGTTTAACACCAATATTGGATTCAAACTAGTTGCTAAGCTTCCCTCTATTATTGTATCTGACACTTGTGTAGTTATTTTGGTATAGTACTTTAATCGTGTCTAATAAGATATGTTCCATCCTTTGGTTTTTCAATGTCTCCCAGAGCATTCCTCTATTGACCCAATTGAATGCTGACTTTAGATCTACAAAAGTGCAGTACAATTTTTGTTTTTTTTACTATTTTATACTTATAAACCAAATGTGCCAATGTAAAGCATTGCTGTATTATAGCGTAGCCCTCCTTGAATCCTGCCTGGACCTCATCCAGTATTCCCATTTTATTTACCCAGTCCATTATCCTATTGTTTAATATTCTTGTAAATATTTTGTCTGTTCTATCTAGTAAACTAATAGGCCTGTAACATTCAGGCTTATTGTTCTCTTGCACCATGGCAGGGCTCACATTTCTGATTCTGAAAGCCCCACCATGGCCATTGCAAGGGGCTCCACTTAGACCTGCCAGGAGGTGGTCTAGGCCCCTTATAACCAAGTGGGACACTGTTTCAGGTGGGCTACCAGTGGAGTCCATGGGCAGAAGGGGCACAGAGGGGCGTAGGGAGGGTGGGTGTAGCAGCCTGAATGTTAGGGATTGCTTTGGCAACTGGGGGGTGCATATGCCTCCTTATATATAGGTCATGGGCATATGCACCCTGCTGGGTGCTGAACTGACACCCAACCTCCCTGATGGCTCACCAACCCACCTTATGACCCCTCCTTTCCCCCACCTCTGCTGGGCACATGTGTACCCCCCCCACTACCACCACCACCACCACCAGTGCTGTCCATCTTGTGTTGCACCGGTGGGAGGGGTACCAGATCACTTCAGCATATGCCGCAGTTGCGCTGCTGGTCAGGCACTGTACCACACTTATGTCAACCCTGGGGAGTTTCGTGCAGGGACCATGCTTTCTTTTGGAATACAGTGCAGGGTTTCTGGTACACCTGGTAATGCCATAGCCCTTGGAGCAGTGCAACTTGTATCACTCCAAGGGCTCCTTTCAGAATCGTGCCCTGAGTTTCCTACTATTTGGGACCCTGCCACTTTCCTAGATAAAATTCAAGAGTTTTAGCAGGAAGGATATCCAGAGGAACTTGGCCTTCCATTTTACATCTATTGATACTTTATCAGACCCAGGGGCCTTATGGCTATGGAATGAGTCTAATTCTTGTTCTAGCTCATCAAATGATATTTGCTTTTCTGGCTTTGACCATGGTCTTTATGTATTATATCTAGCTAATGTTTCAAGGGATCCATGTTTCTCTTTATAGAATACATTTTTAAAATGTTTTGTTCAGGTTTCTGCTTCAATATGTACCTCTGGTTCATTCATGTTGTCCCTCATACCTTTGTTCAGTATGCCCCAACATTTTCTGGAGTCCTTCACCAGTACAGCTTTTTCTGGTTCTGTCCAGAGTTGTTGTATATAGTTGTCTTTGTCTTATTTTAGTACTTTTATTTCATTATTTTATTATTTATATCAGGATTTTGTTTCAGCATTCTTAGCTGTCTATTTTGTGCCTTCTTAGCCCTATGGCATTCATGGTTATACCAAATATAAACTTCCCTGCTGCTGATATTTATTTCCTTCATGATTACATTTGAGTTTGTTCCCGATTGAACTAAAGGCTGTTAGTATCATCTCATTTACCATTTGTTCAATAATTATTTGTAAGTCTGTTAGGATTCCCTTGCTATCAAGAGCTGTGAGAAAATTGTACCCTTCTATAGTCTTCCACTCTACACAGATCTTTTTCTATATCTCGAGGGATGCTATGCGCATGTTATTATTATATATCCCTGTTGTTTTAATCCTTAGTTCCAGTGCAGAATGCTGACTTTATGGCCTTAATACTATTTCCAGTCTTAGACAATAAGGAAGCATGTTCATATTTATCCAGATATAATCAATAACTGAGGAGACATTACCCCCCCATAAAAGTGAAGTTCCCCTGTATATCTCCTGCTACTGAGCCATTTAGTAATGTACAGTTTTTTTCCATTAGTACTCTATGGATTTCTACACCCTTTTTGTTTACTAGTTGATCTTTTGAGTTCCTGTCTGTGTGAATGACTCCTGTCCCCTCTTGAGAGATGGAACTGGAGACATCCTCAGATATCCCCCGCAGGTTTCCAACTCTCACATTCATATCCTCTGCTATAATAATATTACTTGTAGGGTAATCTTGTTGTAATGTGTCCAATAATTGTTTGAGGTGTTTTATCCAATCCTTGTCACCATATTTGCTTTTTTCTGGGTATGCATATACATTTATTATAAATAAGTTATCTTTAATTTCATCAAAGATTTTTATTTCTAGTAAGCTTTCACTGTCGGCGATATATTCTTCCATTTTTAAGTTATTATTTAATTTGCACAGGGTAGTTAGTCCCCTTGTACTTCTGCCATATTTTTTCCATTTTCTGGCACTTTTACAGGATGTTTAATATCCATTTAGGAAAGTGGTTCCAGTCACCCATGTTTCCTGTATGCATATATAATAACATTTTTGTAGGTATTGACCTACTTTTGGATCCCCTAATTTATCTCCTAAACCTGAAGAGTTCCAGAAAAGTAACAGGGCTGGCTTGTTGGTTGTTTTGGTTGCATTATAGATGGTCACTTTGCATATTTTAGCTGAAGTTTGTTTATCATAAAGTCCTTGTGGCCACCCATGTAGTGTACATAATGTTGTTAGTCACTGCCTGTTATCAGACAGAATTTCATATTTGTTTGTGATCTCAATTAGAGCTGTGCAGAATGGGAAAATTTCAAATCCACTGAATTTTGATAAAATGTTTTAAAATTCCATGAACTATCATGGAATTTCACAGACTTTTTAAAATTTTGTAATTTGATTATACCTCAGCCACCATTCAAGCTAGAGCTCTGGAATTTGGAATTGATACTCTTTGGGTCAGTGGTCACTAACATGCAAAATATCATGAATGTGGAAGGATAGCTCAAAATTATAGGTGATCATATATTGTCATTTTATTGTTTGTGTGAAATTTCATGAACATTTTTATCTGCATATACCTTAACCATCTATTCAGTCCAGGATCTTAAATTTGGCATGATTTCTTGATAGGTGTTCTAACAATGTGCCAGATTTCATGACAATATCATCCCAAAATTATATGCACTCAAAATCTGTCATTTTATTTTTGTCAGGAAATTTCATGAAAAAATTTAGTCTGCATATAACTCAGGCACCTTTGGAGCTAGGCATGTGTAAATTAGTACATATATCCTTTTTAGTGAGTATACTGTAGAATGATCTAAATATGAACAGAATTAGATAAGATATTTTAAGTTACTAGGGTTCAAAGCTTTACTATGTATAGTATATATTTGCAAAACTTTGTGAAAACTATAAAAAATGTGGATGTTTGTAACTTCTCTGCTCTTGCATGCATAGCGTAAACATTTCACATGCATATCCATAGTCAGTATATCCTGGTGCCTAACACAACTGGATAAATTGGTTAAGCTGTTTTAATTTTGCAGAAGAAAAAAAATGATTAGAAACATTTTCTCATATATTTATGATAGAATATATTGTAGATGAAGCATCCAGAATTTTTTGTGGAATTTACTGTAACATTAGCAATGCACATATCACTACTTCATTTGATAAGCTGGGCTTAGCTTTTTGCAGTCCTGCTGTTCCTCTCTGGGTGACTATCCCCCATCTCTTTTGGCATAGCCAGATTTACTCAGTAGAAGTACTGATCCCACTGACTCTTTGTTCTTTACAGTGACAAACTCCCTTAAAATGTGAGTCACCTCCTCCTTTTCCTATCGATCTACCCTGTTGGAATAGCCAGAATTCTTTCTTCCTGATGCCCAAGACATTGTCTTCCCCCCACTACATATTTTGAGTACCTCTAAGTCCAAAACTTGAATGTACGCCAGGTTCCCAGGATTATAAATATACTGGATGTGATCCATAAATATCCTGCATCCAGGTTGGAATTGTTGACACTCTGTGGTTTCTTGCTCAAACCTGGGGGTCTGATTGATGTGCTACTAGCTGTCCATTTCTTGGTGAAACTATGCATCTAACTCAGAACCTGGTGATCCCCTGCACTAATAATATCCTCTTATACTCCTATGCTTTAATTAGAATCCCCCAGATAAGGCTGAGTAAAAATTAGAAAATTCCAGTTTTATGGAATTTTTCATGAAATTCTACAATTTTCACAAAGACTTGTGGGATTTGACTTTAAGTACATGTTATTTTGCAATTTCTCATAGTAACCAATTAATAAAATTGGCACACACAGTCTCCTTGTAAGATCTAAAAGGCTACCAAATTTAACAGCATCACATACTCTAGTTTTAAAGTTTAAGGGGTTTAAACATTTGTAGTTTACATTCTTGCAAAATGAAATTTTTAAATGTTGTGAAAATTTGACTACTTTTAATTCAACCCCATTTAAAACTGAAAATATGAACTTTTTTAGAAATGACCAAGTGGTATAGTACTTTAAATGTTTCAACTGTGGTTAAATTTGGATATGTAGTTTTAAAATTAGAGGGAACTAACTAAAATTAAAATTTTGACAGCATGTTTGTCAGGCTATAACTCAGTCCCATTTAAGGCTAGACATCTGAAACTGTGTGCATATATAAGTGTAGTGATAACCTTTATACCTACCAATTTTTGTAACATTTCAATGATTACTGTCAAAATTATACTAAAATTTGAGAAATCCAAATTTTGACAAAATATTTGGCTACCTATAACTCAGCTCCTGTTAAAGCTTCAGAATTAAAGCATGGTGCATATGTGCATCATGGGTGCTTCTCCAAATCCTTATACTGTGGAAAAATTCAGATAAGAAATATTAAAATTATCTCAAAATAACTGAAAATTACATTTTGATTAAATATTTGGCCACCCATGACTCTGCCCCCTTTTAATCTACAGCTTTGGACTTAGTACATTCCTGTAAGCCATGTAGTACTGTTTATGTTCCAAATTTGGTGTTATTCAGAAACACACTGTTTAAATTATAGGACAATAAGTGAAATTTAACATTTTGAACAATTCTGCAGCATTTTCATGAATATTCCACAGAATTCCATGGAATCAGAATGGTCATTCCGCAGGCATTCTATGGGCAGACTTTTATATTCCACACAGCTCTAGTCTCAACCATTAGTTCCCCTTGAGTGCCTTTTTCCATACTTGGGTTATAAGCAACGTCCTTTTCTTTTAATAAATCATCTTCTATATGGATAAAAATACCCAGCTTGTATAGGACTCTCTGTTTATCTTCCAATAATTCCAGCAGCACTCCCCTCTTCACCCACATAGTTATTTGACCATCACACTCACATCTATTCACATGTTTAATTTCTTTGTTGCACATTGCTTTCAAAAGAGTATATTCAAAGTATCTGACATTATACCTTTAATATTGTGTTTTGTTTTCTCTATGTGTTTGCCTTAAGCCAAATACAGACATCATAGTTGTTACATTATGTCTTGTTTTGTAGAATTCTGCGAAAAGGTCAATTAGTATAGTTACTTCACCTATTTCCTTGCCCAGATCCTCTGTCTTTTCTTCCTGGTGGAAATTGCTTTCATTACATAGAATTGATCTGACATCAACAGGACAAGTTCTGAATTTGGAATTGGTCATATGATACTGATTTGGTCATGCACATGTGTGCAGCCAATGTCAGCAGTTGAGAGTAGTTTCTTAATCATTGTCAATAACATAGAAACATAGAAATTGTCATCAGATAAGGACCGGGTAGGCCCGTCCAGTCTGCCCGTAGGCCCTACACATTGTATGTGGCCACTGACCCTATGTGATCAACGGCTTTTCATCACTCCCTCCCCTCTCAAGCTTCCTTTGTGCCTGTCCCAGGTATGCTTAAAGTCCTCCACTGTGCTTGCCCCCCCACCTCCTGTGGCAGACTATTCCAAGCATTGACCACCTGTTCTGTGTAGAAAAACCTCCTCACATTACCTCTTGTGTCCCCTTGTTCTAGTACTTTTTCTACATTGGAAAAGGTCCCCCACCTGCACTTTGTTTATGCCCTTTAGGTACTTGAAAGTTTCAATCATGTACCCCCACTGCCTCCTCTCCTCTCCTCTAGTGAGTACATATTGAGGTCCCTTAGTCTCTCCTCATATGTTTTGTGGTGCAAGCCCTGCACCATCTTTGTTGCACTTCTCTGGATAGTCTCTACCTTATCTATGTCCTTGCACAGGTGTGGCCTCCAGAACTACACACAGTACTCCAGGGGAGGCCTTACCAATGTTTAATACAATGGCATCACCACCTCCCACCTCCTACTAGTGATACCTTGCCTATGCACCCTAGCATGCCACTGTCTCTCCTTACTGACTTTGTGCACAGCTTTGATATCTTAAAGTCATCAGAGATGATGACTCCTAGGTCCCTTTCCTCTTTGGTGACAGTCAGATCCTCCCCCCAACCTGTAGCTCTCCTCCCAGGGTTCCCTCTACCCAGGTGCATTATTTTGCATTGCTTTGCTTTGAACCTCAGTTGCCACATCTTTCAAGCTTCTCCAGGTCCCTCTTTATTTTCTGCACCCCTTCTGGAGTATCCACCCAGTTACAGATCTTGGTGTCATCTGAAAACAGGCAAACCTTTCCTTCCAGGCCCTCTGCAATGTCACTAATGAAGACATTGAACAGGACTAAACCAAGTACGTATCCCTTTGGTACCCCACTGGTCACCCCCCTCTCCCCAGATTATACCCTATTTACCACCACCCTCTGTTTCCTGTCTGTTAACCAGTTCCTAACCCAGTTCACAACCTTGTCTCCTATGCCCAGACTACCCATCTTGTTAATCAGCCTTCTATGTGGGACGGTGTTGAAGGCTTTGCTGAAATCTAGGTAGGCGACATCTACCACCCCTCCCTGATTTATTTCCCTATTATCCAAACAAAAAAAAAATCTATTAGCTTCATTTGACATGACCTTCCTGCTGTTAATCCATGTTGCCTCAGATCCTGAGCACCTCTGGATTCCATATGTGCCACTATCCTTTCTGTCAGCAGTGTCTCCATGATCTTTCCCACCACTGAGGTGAGGATAACTGTTCCTTGCCTCCTCCCTATTGTAGCTTTTGTGCAGTGAGATTACATGTGCCCTCCTGTAGTCCTCTGGAACAACACACATGTTGAGTGACTCTGTAAACAGGGCTTCCAGAGGTGCTACTAGTTCCCTTTGCAGCTCCTTTAATATCCTTGGGTGGATGCCATCTGGCCCCATGGCATTATCCACCTTCAGGTTTGTGAGTTCTTCCAGAACTCTCTCCACTGTGAATGGACTGGTGCCCCCCCCCCACATTGCCTCTGTAACCCAACTGTGATCCTTGACTCTCCCCCTCATTAATGAAAATTGAGCAGACATATTTGTTCAGTATGTCTGTCTTGTCCAGATCACTCTCCTTACACTTTCCCTTCTCCCCTTTGAGCCACACAATCCTCCCCCTTGTTTTTTTCTTTTTTCACTGATGCACCTATAAAATGCCTTATCACTTTTGTTTACAGACCATGCTAAACCCTCTTCTGTCTGATCCTTCACCCTCCTAACAGCCTTCTCTGTTTCCCTTAGACATTCAAGATACACCTTCCTGTTCTCCTCCCTTTGGCTCCACTTATATTTCCTGAAACTCAACCTTTTAGCCCTGACTTTGTCCTCCACCTCTTTGAAGAACCATAGTGGTTTCCTTCTTCTTTTCCCTTTGGCCACTATCCTAACGCATTGTCAGCAGTTTCATTAGGCATGCATGTGACTCTGTACAATGGTAGGGTATAATCTGTTCTCTTTATTTTCTGTAGGAATCTCCCAGAATCCCTCCACAGTTCCCCTCTATTCATTTCCTTCTTCTTGCATTCTTGTGCCTTACTGTCATTAGTTCCAAGGGTTTTTTAAACTTTTTCTGCTATCTCCTCTTCTTCTACACCTCTTTTATTAATATTCTCTTTCTTAGCAGTGGTCACTTTTTCCCCTTCTTAATGCCTTTATTTTACCCTTTGTTGTATTCTTATTTATATTTTGTTTCTTAGGGGTCCCTGATGTTTCCCTTTTGTTATTGCACACTGTCTCTGATATCTGTATCCCTTTTCTCCCTACGTTAGATCTATCAAGTGAAGTGTCACTTCCTACTCTTTTTTGTTCTAACCTCCTAATTGTATGTTGTTGATTTAAATGTTGCTGTGTTTTATGTTTTTGTTCTTGTTCCAATTCTGTATTGTTGTTGCTCAGCCTTATACTATTTGATAGCTTTTGAATGGCCTTTTTCTTCCTACTCTTCTGCTTCCCTTCTCTTGGTTCTTTTGGTGACTTGCAATTCTTATTGCACTTAAATTTCTGCCTTCCTTTTTCCATAGTCCTGTGTATTTGCTTTTCCACTCTTTACAAAACCTGTCATCCTTTACTTCTTTGTCAAGAAGCATGGCACATTCTGATATGTCACTGCTTGTATTATTTATACTGTCTATAGAGGAATTAGCACATTCGCCTTTGGCAAGACCTGTATTTATGCTGTCTATAGAGGGATTAGCACATTCACATTCAGCAAGACCTGTATTCCTGTTTAATGTCTCAAATGCTTGTCTTTCCACTAGATTCAAGGCTACCTTTGTTTGTATTTTCTCACCAGTACATTCTGCGTCATTTGTGCTACCCATTCTGTCTATTCTATTATTACAGATTTCGAGTTCCCCTAACTTTAATTTATTGTCTATGCTGATCCCTTTTAAAAATGCTAGATCTTGTTTTGTTTACAACTGTTGATATAACATAACAGTGGCATTGAAGAGATCTCCAAGCATAAGTAACACATCCCTAGTAATTTCTGCTATACTGTACCTGCATTTTAATGCTCTCTGGGCTTATAGTCCATGAGCTGCCTTCATATGATTTATCAGGGACTGATTCATGTGATTTTTCCTTGTTATTTTGAGTATGCCTATCTGCACCTTCTTTTGTTGTGACTGAATCCTCAGTCCTTATAGATTCCCTTAAACTCCTTAGTTCCTTTTCCAATATGGATAAGTTGTGAAATACTGATGACAAATCTACCTTACTATCCTCTCTAAATTCTTGTGGTGCTGTATGACTGTCCATATCCATGCTTTTTTTCTTTTATAATATTAGGCATTGGTGTTCCTTGGTAAGGGCTGAATCCTGGTGATTTTACCATCCCTACCTTTTTAAGTTAAGGGTTTTTTTACCAGGTACTTTAAAATATCACCATTTGGAGTCAGTGTATTTCCAGGTCTTGCCAAACTTTTATTAATTGTTCTGATAATTGTGTTTTGTTTTATTGTCCCCTTTAGGATTTTGCTAAGATTTTTGTTCAATGCCTTGGTGGCCAATTGTTTGAGTGACATGACATGTTTTCTTTTTCTTTTCCCTTCAGTATTTTTACTGCTGTCAGACACCCCATTTTTATTACTTCTAGTAATTGCAGGCATTGGTTTTGAACCAAGTGGTGATATCTTGTTAAAGGAAAACTACACCCAAAACTTGAAAAAATATATGCTGTGCAGAGTGTTTTAATTTGTATGTGAAGTTCTAGTGTTTCCTTCACTCTGACTGTTTATTAGGAGTTTTTCCTAAATTAGCCTGCTAGCTTTAGGGTAGTTTTACGTCCCCTGGAGATCTCCATATCAAATAGCTTTATTGAATTTCTTTGTTCTACAATGAACCTTGTTTCATGTGATGGTGATATAGCAGAGCCCATAAATCCAGCAGAAAGCATTGCATTACAATCAGTTCACAACAATAGAGATGGCAATTTTTAAAATCTGTAGAATTCAGCTGGTGGACCACCCTCATCCTAAAGTTTTTACTGTCCTGAAAACTTTGCTGCTGGTAATTTTGTGAAGCTTGTAAACTTCCAAGATATTTAGTTTGTTTGGCATGTGTGTGTGAATGTTGGGTCTCTCTTACATCACAGTCACATGAGACAAGATGCACTGTGGGAACAAGAAATACAATTATGCTATCAGGTATGAAGATCCCCAGGGGTCGTAAAACTAGCACAAAACTAGCAGGCTAATTTGGGAAAAACTCCTAATACCCGTCAGAGGGAAGGAAACACTAGAACTTCACATACAAATTAAAACACTCTGCACAACATATATTTTTTCAAGTTTTGGGTGTAGTTTTCCTTTAACTTGTCAATGGAACAGCTCTGATAGCTCCTGGATAAAGTGAATCAAACCAATAATAAAAATTTCAGATATCAAGTTTGTCAGGTAAAAGTATATTAAGGATCCTATAAGGTGCAAATATATGATACTCAATATGTAATATATAATGCCTTCCCAAAGTTAGACAGTCTTGTTGGTATCAGGAAGAAAAGTGGAAATGGAACAAAAACACAGTGTCTCACTAAATGGGTATCTGCATAAGAGATAAAGTCAGTAAATTCTGGATTTACCTCTGCACAAACCCACAGTATATCAGTAACCCACGTTATCTAGAATACTGTGGATACTATGTTAGTTACTAAAAGCTAAAAGCGAGTATGAGCAATCATGAGCAATGATAATAATCAATTAAACATGAACAACAAGATAAGAGAAAAATAAATATATATGGGCCTGTATAAAACTGTGAAGAAATAATAATAATGCTGCCAGTATTTGTTGGCTAGATGGTAAATTAATGGTACTAGCAGAATTACTGCCTTGGAATTTGTCCCTTAATGTTTTAAGTCCCTTTTCTGCTTGTTTTGTTTGTTTTTTTATGCAGTGCTTTCTGTGTCCCTGTGTCCTATGGTCAGCTCAACATTAAGGGTAAAGTTCTTAGTTTGAACCGGGCTTTGGGTAGCCCCCTCAGTTCATCTCCAACTATATTCTTTTCTTTTGCAGGAATCTGGATCTGTCTCAGGAAATTATCACCAGCTTTCTGTTTTTGTCTATTCCCAGGATCCAGCTGTAGGCCGGGGGAAACTAGTCAAGGAGTATCCAAATGCTTTCACTGGGGCTACAGTTCTCTTGCCATGTCTGTTCCACGAAAGTGAAAGATAAAAACACTGGGTACCATCATAAGAAATAGACTAAGCATAAAAAAACCAAACATTTTCTTTTTTCCTGATGAGTATTGCAGGAGAAAATAAAGGAGTCTATACAGAGAATGCTTACAAATCCTTATAAATCTTGCTGCTGTAGATACAGTGTATATATTGCTGTAGATACAGTGTATATCTTGCTGCTGTAGATACAGTGTAGATACAGTGTATACAGTGATTTATCCTGGACTCCCTTCAGGGTGCCTTCCTCAAGCAACTGGTCATGGAACCAACTCGGCAGAAGGCAATACTGGACCTTGTGCTCACAAACAGGGACAGTGTGATGGGGGTAACAGTGGGGGAGCACCTGGGTAACAGTGACCACCAGTCATTGTGGTTTGAAATCACAGAAAGAGCAGAACCAAACCACACAAAACACGTATCCTGGATTTTAGGGGGCAGACTTTGGGAAAATGGGGAGATGCTTGAAAGAGGCATTAAGGGAATGGGACAGGAATCAGGGATTGAGGAACAGTGGGCAGTATTTAAAATGGGGATTATAAGAACAACAGAATTATGCATTAAGCAGGTTAGCAAGAGGAAAAGAAAGAGGAGACCATTATGGTTTTCCAAAGAGGTAGCAAAGAAAGTGAAAGCCAAAAAGACTGCATTCAGGCAATACAAAAGACACAGGCAGAAGGGATAGGGAGAAGTACCAGGAGAAACAAAGGGAGGCAGGGAAGTCAGTAAGGGAAGCCAAAGCTCAGACAGAAGAACACATTGCAAAATCAGTGGTTAAAGGGGACAAAACCTTTTACAGGTACATAAGTGAAAAAAGAAGGACAAAGGGAGGGATAGTTAGACTGAAGGGGGAGGATGGGAGCAGCGTGGAGGATGACAACAGTAAAGCTGACCTATTGAACAGGTATTTCTGCTCAGTCTTTACTAAGGAAGAGGGGTAATGGGTCTGAAGGGAGTACAAGGGTGAGAATGGTGCAGAAATGGACACAAGTCCCTTTACACGAGAAAGGGTCCTGAAGGAACTGGAAGTAATAAGAGTTGACAAAGCAATGGGGCCAGATGGGGTGCACCCAGGGTCCTTAAAGAACTAAGAGAGTGGTGGCTGAACTCTGGCTATCCTGTTCAGCCAATCACTGGAAACAGGGAGGTACCCAAAGACTGGAGGACAGCAGATGTAGTCCCCTTATACAAAAGTGGGAACAAAGAGGAAGCAGGGAACTACAGACCAGTCAGCCTCACCTCGTAGTGGGAAAGACATGGAAGCACTACTGAAGGAGAGATTGGTGGAACATCTGGTTGTCAATGGACTACAGGACCCAAGGCAGCATGGTTTCACCAGGGGAGGTCATGTCAGACCAACCTCATTGAATTTTTTGACTGGGTGACTAGGAGGTGGATCAGGGAGGGCAGTGGACATGGCCTATCTGGACTTCAGCAAGGCCTTTGACACTGCCACATAGAAGACTATTACACAAACTGGGGAATATGGGTGTGGGCAGGACAGTAGTGTGGTGGGTAGGTAACTGGCTGGGTGGCAGGACAGAGGGTGGTGGTAAATGGCTGTCACTCCACAGAGGGAAGAGTGACCAGTGGGTACCACAGGGATCAGTGCTGGGACCGGTCCTATTCAACATCTTCATCAGTGACATTGCACAGGATAAGAAGGCAGAATTTCACTGTTCGCTGATGACACAAAGCTCTGTAACAGAGTAGACACACCAGAGGGTGTAGACAGAATGAGAAGGGACCTGCAGAAACTTGAAGAATGGTCAAGGGTTTGGCAGTTGAAATTAATGCAAAGAAGTGCAAGATAATGCATATGGGGCACAAAACCCTGGCACAATATATCAGTTTTGGGGTGAGGATATAGCATGCACCAAGCAGGAAAGGGATCTTGGGGTTGTCATCTCTGATGACCTCAAGGTAGGGAAACAGTGTGACAAGGCATCAGGTAAAGCAATAGGATGCTGGGATGTATAGGCAGGGGCATCACCAGCAGGAAAAGGGAGGTCATAATTCCGCTATACAAGACACTAGTGAGGCCCCCACCTGAGTACAGTGTACAGTTCTGGAGACCATACCTCACGTAAGGACATAGACAGGGTAGAGAAGGTTCAGAGGAGGGCAACAAAGATGGTGCATGGGTTGTATCACAAATCCTATGAAGACAGGTTGAAGGAACTGAACATGTACTCCTGGAGGAGAGGAGGGAGAGGGATATGATGAGACATACAAGTATCTTACAGGGAGGAACAGGGTGCAGGAAAACACTATTTTAAGCGAAAAGATGTTTCAGGACTAGAGGGCATGGGATGAAGTTGGAGGGAGGACGATTCAGAGGAAACATGAGAAAGAATTTCTTCACAGAACGGGTGGTGGACAAGTGGAACACCCTGCCAGAGGAAGTGGTGGGGGCTGAAACAATCAATGGATTTAAGAATGCATGGGATAGACATAAAGGAATTCTAGAGGTCAGGGGTAAGGGAAATAGACTCTAGGAAAACAAACTGAACTTACAAGCTCAAATGGGCAGACTAGGTGGGCCATAGGCCCTTATCTGCCGACACTGTCTATGTATCTTATGTATCTATGTTATATATATATATATATATATATATATATATATATGCTGCCTCCTGACATCGCCTATCATTATCGCTGTTGCTACAATATATTCTTCAGATGGCTTTAAATAGCTCAGTTTTACCATTTAATATTAATTCAATAAAAATGAAAAAACCTTTCGTATCAGATTTAATATAGCAATCACTTTTAGTTTACTTCCTTACTGGGGCCTGGATACATCTAGCAGACATTCCTTGCTTCTGACTTCTCATTTTGGCTTTTAGCTAACGCTTGAGTGAAATAAAAGTTGCTTTTCAGGGAAACAATTCCAGCCTGTATGAACTACTGCTGTGCCGCTTCCCTCTTTCCAAAGTTTGTCTTGTGTCTAAATCCAGCAGCAGCTTTGTTGTAGTTTTCTTGAGCAATGAACTTGGGGATCTACAACCTGCAGTCAGCTGAACTACAGACTGTGAACTGCAAAGTACAGGGGTAGGTGTACTGAGAGAATGGGAGCACAATGTCTGTGTGCTCAGAGGTATGCAGTTAAGGTAGGGGTGAAAGGGCTACACCCCTGCTGCATCTGTTAGCATTATAATTACTGAGTAGGTACTTAGCTATATCTCAAACAATGAGGGTTATCAGGTCCTAACCAGTTATAATAATAAGCAAGCAAATAAATTAATTTATTACACCTGGGTCGCTGAGTCAGGTAATGCAATTAAGCACAATGGTGTAATTTTAACAGGGGGGAAAAATCGGAACCTAACTAGTCTTAACTGACAAATGCTTCATAATGCCTTTTTTATATTAATGAATGAATGATTATTTGGTCCAATACTTGAGGAGACCACAAAATATAAAATGTATGTCTCCGATTGGTTCTAATAGTAAAAAGAGTATAACAATGTATAAGGAAATAAAATAGTTCACAGAAGAACACCCAATAAATTAATTATAAATGAATTATAAAATAGCACTCTGTGTGTCTCACTGACAAAATGTAAAATACATTTATTAGTCAGGGAATTGCAGTGAGCTCTAAATTTCTGATGCTTTAAAATGGAAAAACAATTTTGTCCAGTAAATTAGAACATTAGAGGAATGAAGAAACACTAAAAGAACACTCTTTCTTCAAAGAGTGAAAGAGTCAATCACTGCCTTCACCTTATGTGACCAACCCTCCAAAGGGCCACCTTGATTAGCCTGGCTCTGATGCGGGCTCACCCACTGCCTGGACTCCAGCACCAGAAGCATGCTAGCAGTACAAAAGGGCAAAGGTGAGTATTAAACTGCAGCACAAGTTGGCCTGGAAAGTTCAATGTCTCAGAAATCGCTACCGCCAACTCTCTCTCACTTTCTCTGTGAATCTTACAACCACTTAGGTAGCGGTGGCATACCGTTTCTAAGCAAAAGGTGAGCGTGACACTGATCCTACTTCCTCAGTTCCTCCACAACTGAGTAGTATGCAGCTGTGCAGTACCTCTCTGGCCACAGTACTACCATTAACCATGTCAGGAAAACATTCCTTAACTGTCAGTTGTCTCCCATCTATTTCACATTTTTAGCTAATCAGTAATCCGAGGAGTACACCTGTGTTGCGGCTGTGACCTACTTGTTGCTTTCCCATTTTGTAATTACAGCTCTGACCTGTTACCAGGTGTTAGCAATTGCTGCTGATCACTTGTCTAGCACAACTAATTTTTCTAATCTGATTATTATTTGCCTGCTATTGTGCATTGTTAATACTGTGATTAAATAAATGATTTGCCATTTTGCTTTTGACCCCCCTCCTCCAATGTCTTTGTCTGCAGGTGGTATCTCAGTAAGAACTGTATTAACATCAATGTATTTTTTTTCCATTTCAATTATTATTGTGTATTCCTTTCCCTGAGTCTGGTCATTAGCCAACATCTCATACTCAAGTTTCTTAATTTCTTTGATCAAAGAATGTTAACTAAACTGGGAATCTGACTTGCCTCTAACAGGGGATGATGTTAGAGGTAGAAGGCTAGCACTCTGAATCCTTAAAACCTTAAATCCTTAAAACCTTCTTTTTGCCCACTAGATCAATCTGATTTCCAGGGGCTAAAATTTAACTCATGATTTTTTTCTTTACTATTTATAGAGGCATTCTTTTTCTTGTGCACTTCCCCTACACTTCTCCCCTTTGTTTTTTTGTAATATCCCTTTTAATTTGTCTTGTAATCATTTTCAATAGTACACAAAGGAAAAAGCTAAGATCACACTTTAAGAACAATTAGTCCTCCCAATCTCAAAATCAGTTGTACTGTTAAATCTAGACAATTGAGTATCTAGTTTCCTAGGATGCTCATTAAATTGTATTAAAAATCCAGGCAGTTGTCCAATCCCATAGATCTTAGTAGCAAACAGATACACCAGTTGATTCTTTTTCCATCAGATCATCAGGAACCAGTCAGAGAGAAAAAAAACAAGCAAAATGTGGATAATAAAGTCAACCACCTTAATTCACTAATTAGGAGACCAAAGTACTCTAGTCAGTTTTTGTTATACAAGCCAGGAAAGACCATTGGCACCAGTGTGTTAGTTGGAATGTTCTTGACACTTTTGTTTTATCCAGCCATCCGTTATCAACATAAACCAGCCAAATTATTTCTGAGCACCTCTTTGCATTAGCACTACTAATACACACAGTCAGCAGCTGGCCATGGAGGTGAGAGGTGGGCTGTGCCAGTTGCCAGCTGAGGAAGGGTAGGGGTGTGCTGGGTGGGCTGGCATGGCTGGGTGGGGGGTGGAGGCCACTAGACTACCAGGAAATTGTAAATCCTTATGTATTTCATTATGATGGAGGGGGGCCACTAGACTACCAGGAATATGAACAATAATAATCATTTCATAGAGATCAGGGGTGCCAGTAGACTACCAGGGATATCAAAAAGCAATATTTAATGAAATACATATTGGGGGGCAACTAGACTACCAGGAAATTGCAGATCCTTATCTATTTCATTATGATGGGGGGGCTGCTAGACTACCAGGGATATGAACAACAATGATAATTTTATACAGCTCGGGGGGCCACTAGACTACCTGGGATATAAAAAACTAATATTTATGAAATACACATTGGGGGAGTCCACTAGACTATCAGGGAATTAGAGATTGTTATGTATTTGATCATGATCGGGGTGGCGCTAGACTACCAGGATATTTAAAATATGATTTTTTTTGTTCAGATGGGGCAGAACGAAGCCCCCTGAGCAAAACCCAGCATTATTTAACTTTCTAGGGCACCCTGGGCTCAGAAAATAGATTTTTAAATCAGGCCATCTTGTCCCTCGCTCTTTGTTTACCAGCGAGGAATTTCTTTGATCGCGAGCCTGCAAATTCTTTGTTCACGAGATTCTTTGATCACGATCATGCATCGTAAGCGAGGATCGAGATGGCCAGAATAAAAATAAATTTTCTCAGCCCAGGGATATCCTAGGAAGACAAATGAGGGTGGGTTTTAGCTGGGGGGCTTTGTTCTGATGAACCATTGTGGTGGTTTACCACAATTCTTTGAATTTTGTAAATTTGAACAGGTTTTTATTTTTTGGCCATGACCCTGCAAATTCTTTGATTGCGAGATTCTTTGATCGCGATTGTGCATCGTGAGTGAAAGACAAGATGGCCAGATTGAAAAATCAATTTTCTCAACCCAGGGGTGCCCTAGGAAGTCAAATGAAGGTGGGTTTTGCTCAGGGGGCTTTGTTTTGTCAAACCATGGTGGTGGTTTGCTGCAATTACTTCAATTTTTTGATTTATATCATTTTTTATTCTTTGTTCGTGAGCCTGAAAATTCTTTGATCATGAGCCTGCAAATTCTTTGATCGTGAGATTCATTTATTGACATTTTTAATCAAGGGGGGGGGACAAGATGGCCAGATTTTTTAGAATGGAATAAATAGGGAAATTTTACCAATCTTTAAAATTGAATATCTCGGAAACAGTTTGGTCTTTTTACTTGAAATGTGGAGGGTATTTACGGCATGTCCTGTAGATGTGAATTATGGTGTTATGTGTCAGAGAAATTTTTTTTTGTGGAGATATTGTGTGACACACTTTACGTGTTGCGGACAGTGTTTTGCATTGTGCCGGTGGCTTGAAATTGATAGGGTGCCTAACCTTAGTGTCATGGATGTCGTTTTCAGTCATTGTGTGTGTTAAATGTCAACAGGTGTGGAACTGTGCCACTCTGATGAATGAAAATTTCAAACATTGACATGTTATATCTCGGACACGGTTTGGTCTTTTTACTTGAAATTTGGAGGCTGTTGACTGCATGTCCTGTAGATGTTAATAGTGGTGTTTATGTGTCAGACAATATATTTTTTGTGGAAATATTGTGTGGTGCAGTTTACATTTTGTGGACAGTGTTTTCTATTATTCTACTAGATTAACATTTGTTTGGTGGCTGGCTTTGCTGTTGTCAATGTACTTTTTGGTCATTGGGTGTGTAATGTGGCCCGACACTTACAAGTTGGTGGGAGCGCGGGGCCCTCCCACCAACTTGTGCATCTTTCTACTTTTCTATTCTTTCTTAAAAAGTAAGGCAATTCTATGCAAAAAAACTTTGTTAATGCATCAGTTAGGGCTCTTCTACAGTGAAAAAAGTGAGGAAATTCGAGTTTAGGGTTCCCATCCCTTGCACCCCACCCTGTCCCCATCAACAGGCATCGGGGTGTGCGTTGGGGTTGTCGGCCCTAACTCTCACCCCATTCTCCTACACTGCACCACCTCAGCTTGTTTACACATGGGATGGGGTGAACGTTAGAGCCGATGACACCAAAGCACACCCAGATGCCTGTTGCTAGGGGCGGGGTTGGGGGTGAGGTGCAAGGGGTTGGAACCCTAAAATTGAACTTCTCACTTTTTGCTGTAGAAGAACCTCTAACTGATGCATTAACAAAGTTTTTTGTATAGAATATATATATATATATATATATATATACATAAAACATAGAAACATAGAATCTGACGGCAGATATGACCACTTGGCCCACCCAGTCTGCCCATTTCTTCCTAATGAATAAGCTGCAGATCCTAGTTAACCAGCAGCCTACTTCTTTCTACCCCCACCCCCTAGAATTGCCTAATGGCTGTCCCATGCATGCTTGAATTCAACCACTGTTTTTGACTCCACAACCTCCCCCGGAAGGCCGTTCAATGCATCCACAACCCTCTCTGTGAAAAAAATACTTCCTTACATTACCTCTGAGCCACCCCCCTCTATCTTCAAATTGTGCCCCCTTGTTCTTGCACACCTCTGTTTTTAAAAGATGCTACCCTCTTGGACTTTGTTGATTCCCTTGAGGTACTTGAAAGTTTCTATCATGTCCCCCCTCTCCCTCCTTTCCTTGAGACTATACATATTAAGCTCCTTTAGTCTCTCTTCATATGTCTTCTGGTGCAGACCCTGCACCATTTTAGTTGCCCTCCTCTGGACAGCTTCCATCTTGTCTATGTTCTTGCAGATATTGGGTCTCCAGAACTGCACACAGTACTCCAGATGGAGCCTCACCAGCTGCCTGTACAGAGGGATAACAACTTCCTGTTTTCTACTGGTGATGCCTCTCCCTATGCATCCCAGTATCCCCCCAGCCCTCCTTACTGCCCTCTCACATTGCTTGTCCACCTTTAAGTCATCTGATATGACTACCCCCAGGTCCCTTTCCATTTTTGTTGTAGTTAGTATCTCACCCCCCATTGTGTACTCTTCCCTGGGTTTTTGTTTCCCAGGTGCATTACCTTGCACTTCTTAGCATTAAATCTAAGCTGCCATACATTTGACCATTCCTCTAACCTTGCCAAGTCCCTTCTCATCCTTTCCACCCCACCTTGTGCATCAACTCTGTTGCAGATCTTTGTGCCATCTGCAAAGAGACATACTTTTCTTTCCAGTCCCTTTGCAATGTCTCTTACAAAAACATTGAAGAGGGCCGGTCCTAATACTGAACCCTGTGGCACCCCACTAGTAACCCCCACTTCTTCAGAGTGGACTCCATTTACTATTACCCTCTGTGTCCTATTCTCCACCCAATTCTTTACCCAGGCTATCATCTTGAGACCCACTCCCAGGCTAGCTAACTTGTATATTAATCTTTGTGTGGGACTGAGTCAAATGCCTTGCTAAAGTCTAGGTAGGCCATGTCCACAGCCCCTTCCTGATCTACTACTTTGGTCACCCAGTCAAAGAAATCTATTAGATTCATCTGGCATGACCTTCCCGCTGTGAATCCATGCTGCCTTGGGTCCTGTGCCCCTCTGGCCTCTAGGTACTAGACAATTCTTTCCTTCAGAAGTGATTCATCATTTTTCCTATCACTGAGGTTAAACTAACAGGTCTGTAGTTTCCTGCTTCTGCCCTGCTCCCACTTTTGTGAAGGGGAATCACATCTGCCCTCCTCCAGTCCTCAGGTACCACCCCATCCTCCCATGATTTGTTAAAGAGGGTAGTCAGTGGTGTCACTAGTTCTACCCTTAGTTCTTTTAGAATTCTGGGATGAATCCCATCAGGCCCCATTGCTTTGTCCATCTTCAGTTTTAAGAGTTCTTTCAGAACCCTTTCTTCTGTAAATGGGCTGGTATCAACTGCTGTATCCAGAGTGTTTCTATTGTTTGTTTTAGGTACCACCCCCTCTTTGTTTGTAAACACACACACAGTAGCTCTCTATACACACAAACATTTGTATGTATGTTACAGATTGCATATAAATATATAAATGATACACAGTGGGGTCCTCATGAGTAGCATAGATACCATGAGTATAGAAATATCTTATTTATCACATAAGGTCCACCTCCGTGTATTTCATTTATTCAATAGATTAGGACCTAAATGGAAAGTCATTATTTTTACTTTTTAGGTATACAATTATCTCTATAAGTCTGTTATTTTTTGAACTAGTGTTACTGTGCTTTTCCCCCATCCTGATTGCTATAACCACTGCCATAAAAGTGAAGTCAGGATGGCCAGCTAACACTGTGATGTGGTAGTTCATTAGTGCCGCAGAACTTCCGCAGAAATTACAAACCACCACCGCAGAAGTTCTGCAGCAAATGGTAGTCTTGCCGCAGAACTTGGTCCCAGTGTGCCACAGAAAAGTAGGGCCTTGATCATACCTAGGAAACACAGGATAGAGAATTTTAATAGCTGGCCAAGGGACTAGTGCAGGGAAGAGGGATTTGGGTACAAAGGAACTAGGAGGGATCCTAGGATGATAAAACCCTCTAATCACCTGAGAAATCCTATAATAAAGTAATTCCATGTGTGTTTTTATACTTAAATGAAAAATCCTGTCAATCATTAAAACAGATTATAGTTATCTTGGGTGGTTTATAAATTCCTGTCATAAGTATGGGTTTGTTAAAGGGTAGTTTGACTTCTATTATTAGGGTGCCCAGACCCCCTAAATGTAAACTATTTGGTACTTCTACAACTTCAGTCTCACAGCTGGCATATATCAGAATCCTTCCCTCTTTTTCAATTCTATCCTTTCTGAAAAACTGATAACTTTCCATTTCTATGAATGAGTCTAAAATTCTTCTTTTAAGCTAAGTTTCCATAATAAAAATGATCATCCCAGGGTGGTAATTAGCCACCCAGTCCTTAATCTGGTCTATTTTTTTTCCAAATGCTTCTGACATTAAAATGAACAATACCAACATTTCTCTGTTTTAGAATCTCTGCATTAATCTGGGATGCCATCTCAGGTATGGGGTTGGGGTGTACATCTCCACATAGCTGTAAAATATTAACAACAATAAATTTGAAAATTTCAAAAAGGGGATTCTTATTTCTTATTTGCTCCTTTCCCAACAATACCCAACATTTTTATTAATTCTATTCTTAATGACACAAAATTTGCTGCTGTGGAACAAAGACAACCTCTAACAAGTATCATTTTTACCTAATCGCTATAGAGGGTCCTTGCCATCAAGCGATGATCAGATAATTTCCCTTCCCTCTGATACTTCATGATTGATAAGCATCTTGTGCCACTGTAAGGCAACCATTCTGGGTTTTTCCACATGTTTTTGTTTGCCTCTAAAATCTTTGTTCTACAGGTATGGCTAAAAGAATATATGGCTAATAATATTACCCGAATATATTTTATAATGATGACAATTTCAAATATTCTACACAGTTTAACTAAGTTCTAAACATTAAAGTTAAAGTTTCCAGGATGCTTCTCTTAGACCTACCAGAGTGCTATTTATTTATTTTTTTTATCTGTTAAAAGTCTACAGGGTTTTAAATAATCGATTAGCAGTTTTTTCTTGGGACAATATTAACTGTACAGAAAGCATTTATATAGGTTTTCTAGAAGTGTTATGTTTGTTAAATACAGTGAGACAAGTGCTATACATTTTCACAATGTTTTAGAACTTTTATGAGAAAAATGCTAATCAATTTTTAGACTTAAATAAAGCCCCGAGTCTAGGAATTATAACCCTTTGAGTTATGGATTCATTTACAAAGGCTCCACATCATAACAGAAAAGGAAGACAAAATTCAATGAGTAAATACAGGAGCTTAGAGCAAACAGATACAGTGCACATTACCAGAAGTGCACATAGTAAAGCTATAAAGATAATAAGCCAGCATCTCTCCTAAAGCAACAGGAAAATGGTAAGAAGTGACCTCCTAAAATAATTATAAATGCAAGGAGCTAATTTTCTGAATTTTCTCCCAGCATAGTCAATAAACGAATCAAGTCCTGACCATTTCCAATTATCCAAACCTAGTTCTATATATAATATTACACTAATGAAAGAATGCAATCATTTACCTTTCTGTGCCTTGATGAAGTTCAGAAATTCGCCATGTTTCTGATATTACAGTTTATAATATGCCTTGAGATTAAGACAAGCTTTTAAAATCAATACTTTTTATCAAAGTGGTGCTCACGCCATTTATGCTTTTGCTTGTGGGCAGTGTGGGATTTCTTTTTCCCCTCCTTCCATCCTACCCGGCCACCACTCCTTCAGGTGACCAAGTCCTCTTCCCCTACCACTCCCCCTATCTGATGTCTGTCTGCCCACCATCCTGCCTGTTCTGGAATATCCCTTTGCCTGGAGGCCCTCCTACCCCATGGGAGGCAACCGGAGAGGGGAGCTTGAGGTGCTCATGGCACCTCTTTGCATCTTGGGGAGGCAGCATGGCTGACACAGGGGCTTCCTGGTTTCACAGCTGGGGGAGGTGGGCCACCATCATCTGGTGGCATGGGTAGCCTTTTCCTTGTTCTGCAAGTACTGCCACCTAGGAAGGCACACCACAGCACCCTCATAGCTTGTCCATGCGGCATGTGGTCACCCACACCGCAAAGCATAAGGGCCAAGTCTGGCTATGCGGGGCCACCAAAGGGCAATGCCTCCACAACCCACCCTCCTAGGAGGAGAGCCTCCACAGGATGCTCTTGAACCCTCCCTGCTGGCCTCCGTTCCTGACATCCTGGGCTCAGGCACAAACCCAGGTCACAAGTCTGCCAGGCAATCCCCTATTGCCTGGTACCATGAAGCTGGCCTCCAGGGTAGGATTTTCAAAACTAGAACTGCACCACCCCCAAGAGACGTTCCTGGTTGCCAACTCCCCCGAGCCCACAACACACCAGGATTCACTATTTAGAGTCCAGCTGGCCACAAGATGTAGAATTCAGCTGCATGGGTTAATCTATTGGCTCTTCAAAATCCTCAGTTCTTCAAAGCAACAGCATGTTGGTAGCAGGAGGCTGCAGTCAGACCCCTTCAGTCTTCTATGGTCAACTCAGGCTGCAGGTGTGTGGAGCTACCTATAAGCAGGTGGTGCAGGCTTTTAAACTTGAACTTTCCTGTCCCCAAGTGATGTTCCTGGTTGCTGGATCCCCCGGGCCCCATATACACCATGATTCACTGTTAAGAGTCCAGCCAGCCACAATGTGTAGAATTTGGCTGCAGGAGTCAATCTGTTGTTCTTCAAACCCCTCAGTTCTTCACAGCAGTAGCACATTGGTAGCAGGAAGCTGCAGTTTTACCCATCCTGTCTTCTGTGGGCAATTCAGGTTTCAGTTGTGTGGAGCTGGGAAGATGAATGAGTGATTGAGTGAGTGAGTGAGTGAAGATGATGATTTTGCTGAGCAGGCCCAGATAATGCAGTTTTTTTATTAACAGGGGATACCCAGAAACCACCATAGACCGAGAACTCTCCTGGGTCAGGAATATGCCCCATAACCTTGACCCTCACAGGAGGGATACTCTCACACAACAACAATGCATATATTGTATTCTTTGCAGGATGTGTGTAGCTATCTAGATCAGAGAAACTGGCAGGTGCTTGGCTGGTCAATTCAGGAACATTACAGGGCAGTCTGGAATGGAGACCATGATAAACCCATTGTATCTCTCTTTGCCTCCAGGGACCACAGTGTCAATGGCCTTTCTGTGTGCATCCTTCAGCAGGACTTCTGGGATGCTGACCAAAGAAAAAACATGGAAACTAAGCTGATCATCCACCTAGGCTCCCAACCAGCCTCTGGTTTAAATGAAAGACTCATTTTCTATTAACATCTTTTAGCCATCTCAACTTTACCACCGTAGCCTGTCTTTCTTACCCCCAACCCATCATATCTTTGCTTGCATGTGTGCATGGTACTTTTGCATGTGAGTATGCCTGCACACACTCCCATCCTGTGTGTGTGTGTATGTGTGTGCATGCACACGTGTGTGGGGGGTTGGGCATACTCACATAAACATTCCAGCTAAGTGTGCACATCTATTTTCCTTCTTTTTTTGTTTTTGACAGATGTCACTACCTTTGTCTCCTTTCCTCCACATTTATTTATTTATTCATAACTTGGATTACAAGTACCTTTGAACCAGGGATTCTTTTACAAAGGTTTCACATCAAGTGAAAAACAATACATAACATAATTGAGAAAGGAAAAGTAGTACACAGTGTATAACAATAAGAAAAGTAAACATTGTGAGGAACTCAGTGAGGCAGCTGGTACAGCGGTGTTACAATTTGTTGACAAGGAGAAATACAATAATGCACAGAATGAGCAACAGTAACACAAATACAGGTATGCAGTCTAATAAATGGCAGGCTTTGTAAAACTTTAAGCAATTTTAAGGAGGAGGCCAAGGAAGTCCTCAGTGGAATTGGAACATGGGAGGAAGTGGGGCTGGTAGAGTGGGGGTAAGGTAAGGGTAAGAGGGTTGGGGGAATACAGCAGGTATGGTAGGGACTCAGGGCTACTGGGGGGGAATGGGAAGCTTGGGCAGGGCTGGGAGCTATGTGGAGCAGTCACTCTTACATAGAGTAATAAAGTGAGACCGTAGTTTAATTTTGAAGGTGTAATGTTTGGGTGGGGGGTCATTCATCCAGGTTGGAGCTCTACATGCCATGAGGAAGGCCATTTGCCATATCTCCAACAGACTGAGAGTCTCATTATGAAGTGCAAGAGAGGGCATCAGGTCACGAACTTTTAACATGCAGATACATGATATTATAAATGAAAAAATATAGAAGATAAATGAACACAGAACTATTATAATAACAAACCAGCTCCCTGATGAAGGGGTAATTATTTCCCCAAAATGTATGAAACTTGTATGCTGGAGAAAAAAGGAAAAAAAAAAGATGAAATAGGAATTTTATTTTTGAATAAAAGAATACAAAACTAACTATTGCAATTTGGTGACCAGGCCCATTTTGTTCAATCTGTTTTTTTGTTGGAGCTCTACAGCTGAAAGTTCACTAGGCTTGTGAGGTCCTGCAGTGGTGAATGTGGAAGGCAAGCTTAGTAGAACTATATTTATTTCACTGATTTGCTGAGTGGAATAGCAGTGAGTGGGTAGCCGGAGGAGTTAAGGCGAGGTGTATTTATTTTGCAAGAAGACATGTTTGATATCTTATTCTACAATGAAGGTGAAGGCAATTGGTTTGACTATATAGGTTGCAGATATGTGTCCATCTGTCTGCACCAGTTAACAATCAACAGGCCTTATTGAGTGTGATCATCAGCCACTTGAAGGTGATATCTGTGGCAGCACTGTAGATTATCAGGCCATAATCTACGACAGACAGTACTGAGCTGCTGACAGCTAGTTTTAAAGAAGCAGATGTGAGACATTGCTTATGCCTATGGAGGATACCAATCCTGCTGTTTACAATCTTGGAGATATTATTAATATGCAGGGCATAGGAAAGAGAGCTATCCAGTGTAATACCCAGCCATTTTAATTCATAAACCATATCCAGAGGTTGATCTAAGTTATTACAGATGATGAGGTGTGCAGATTTGTATTTGTTATGCGGGCTAGTAAAGAGCATGTTTTCATTTTTTTGTAAATCATTAACAGTTTGTGGTTGGCAAATGAGGATTCAACTTTTGTGAAGTTGATTTTCAGATCACACATGAGGGGGAATAAGTCTGTGTAACTGGAGAAGAGTACGGCATCATCTGCGTAGAGGACAAGGTTGCAGTTGTATGCTTTCAGTAGAGTATTCAGGTACATTTGTCACCTTTCAGCCTTCTTAACAGGCCCCAGTAATTAGACCTCACTTGAGGACTCCTCAGCTCATTCACTCCTACTATACCTTTTCATACCCATCATCGCCTTTTTGCTTTCCAGATTCTTTTCTTACCTTGTCTGTTATCACTTTTTCTTCTAGAGCCTCCTTTTACTTTCTTTCTCATATATAGCCCTTATTTCCCTTTACCTCTCCACTAACTTTGCTTTTTTAACTTTTAGATAATTCCTGCAGAAGACCTATGATTAAAATGTCGACTCTAACTCTATTTTCTATTTTCAGTGTGCATTTAATGTCACCATTTTGTTTTGTTTTCAGACCCCATGAGTATGCAGCACCTGTTGTTGTTTTTTGAGGTTTTTTTTGAGTATGATATTGATGGAGTAACTTGTTCAGTATATCAAAACAGCATTTACTTGCAAGAGTTAGATTGTGACTGGTAGTGGTGGTGATGGTGAGTGTAGTGTATGTGCTGATCTCAGTCTCAGGGATGAGGCTGAGGTGATGGAGATGAAGGCACCAGGACTTGTAAAAGGCCCAAAGGACTACCACATAATGAGATATATTTAAAGTTATTATCATTAGCATGACCGAGGATGAGGAAGCGGGGACCACTGAACTAACCAGGCAATAGGTTATATTTACTTTATTATTATTACCATGACCAGAGATAAGGTGGGTGAGATGTCTGGACTATCCAGGAATGGGATGAGTGAACTGGGATTTGGAAAAGTCTGGTGAAGGGTGGGTGAACTGAATGCAGGATTGTTTGTTCTAACAAAGTGCTATCTCACAGCATTATTAAATAATGTTTTCTAACAATGTTATGCCATTAGCACATTGTTAAGGCATAGTTCATAAAATGGTAAGAAAAATCCAGTGATCTCATTGGTCTGTAGCTGCCAAATCTGTGCGGTGCTAGACCAATAACTGCACTGGTCTGGAAAGTTCCTTGCAAGTCTTGAAACTTGTTTTCTAGGCTGATCTAACTGCATAGAAATGTCACTGCACTGCTTGGGAATTCTCAGTAACTGTGACAATTGTGGGGAGGTTCAACTAGAAACATAAGTGACTTAAAGTACATGTTGGCCAATCTGACCTCTCTGATGGGACAAACCCAGCTGTTTGGTATGAGAACTGATTTACTAGTGATGAAAATGTATTTATTCTTAATTTAAAGAAATGTTTAGTCTTATGTTTTTATTATTTTGGTGCCATTTTCTAAACATAATATCACACTTTGGGGCTTGCTGTTACTGGGAAATTACTGCACTACCCCCCACCATGTGCTTAAAAGGCACAGCTAACACCTTGTGCTTTCAGTCCACAAAGTGGGGGGGGCCATGCTATAATTACCCAATAACCACACACCCTGTCCTGCGTTGTTGCTTACTGCTAACAATGTGCTATTATTAAAGGAAGTTTTAGCAAAGTGTTACTAGCACTGTGCTAGTAGATTGTTAACACTTTCTGGAATCATTGGAAATAACTGTATGTATTGGGCTATCCTAGTTTGCATGGACACATTGGTACCTTAACCTCAAATGTGCTAACAGCATAGGGATGTGCTAAGATACTTACTAAAATGTCAGCGTCATCTATGCTGACAGGCTGTCAGCCATGCTACTACAACTGCACACATCACCAATCTTGTTAGCGCAGAGCTAATGTTCTAAAAATCAGGCCCTATGTTGGTTAATCTTAGAAAATCAAATATATTACTGTGAATACATTGCTTACTACAAAAAATGTTCTACCAACTTGGAATTTTAAAATTAAAGAAAGATATTTCATCCTTCTGTGATAAGGAATGGTTCCCTCTTTATTCCTGAAACATTAAAGTATAATAGGAGAACCAATCTCTTTCTACCTGCCGCATTGGCAGATCAAAACTTGAAAAGGCACAATTCATTAAAACGAGAAATATAAATAGTATGATAGTGTGCAACTTGGAAAATATGTAGGCAACAGAATGTAAATAGTCAGAAATATAGTAGCCCCTACAAAGAAAAAAATAAAACAGATGTCAAGGATGCTTTATCTTAAGAAAAGAGAACAGGACTGCATCAATGAAGTACTGAATTTTATAATAATATACTCATAATGTCTGAGTGGTGGGGTGGGTTCTGGTTAGGTGCCTTAGGGGTGTATGATACAATATCCTTACTAGAGTGGAGCCAGCCAGGATGCAACACAGTGTCTAGAGTTACTGTATGACAGAAGGGGATTAACTGCCATTGAAATTGCCTTATTTACTGCAGTAACTCTACTGCAATGTGCTGTAGTATTGTGTTGCATCCTGGCAGGGTCTAGTATATGTTATTGGATCACCGTAGACGTCATGGTTACTCCTGGGATTGTTGGTGTCATTTAACTGTGAGGTGGGTTGTATCCAGCTAGAAGTTAGAAATAGAATGGTGTCTCCACCCAGAGAATTAATATAGTTGGCTGGGTGAAAATGAGGTACAACCCCCTGGGATGCAGCACCTTCCAAACTCCCCTCAATTTTCACCACACCTCTGAACCCACATACTGCAGTGATGATCCCACCCAGTGTGCAGTTATAAGCTCTAAAAAAAATGGTAGCAGATAATAAATTGAGACAGAAAGAACAACATTTTATTTTTCAGTAGCAAACCCTGAAGGAGAAATTGAGTTAGCAGAGTTAAGATTCTTTGGTATATACAGTAGTGGCTGAGCTTCCATACCCTCCTAGAACCAGTCCACTATGTAGCTACTCTTCACTTGCCCTTCCATGTGCAGCCAAATGAATACATTCCTGGCTTGTACTTACATGCCCTGCCAGGCAAAGCAAAATGGAATGCTTTCTCTTGGTCATAGACTAAGTGCATCTGGGTTAAGCCCTAAACCACAACCTGCCCCCACACAGCATACATAATACAGTAGGACACTCTTGCCGTCCTGTACTAAGGCACTACCCTCCCACAGTGGTACTAGAGCTGTACCCTTTAAATGCTTTAAAGGAGCTCACTGAGTGTTACTGGTTACCCAGTCATAGAATCAGTATAGATCTATTGTCATTGCATGAGGCTGGCTGGTGGTGGTTCACTTACAGAAATAGTTAGCAACTGAATGAATCAGTAAATCCCCAAACCAAAAGGCCATGCAAATACAAATGACAGAATACTTCAAACGGAGAGAACTGTGAGCTCCTAGCCAGTTAGCCAAATTCAGTAACTGATTTCCAAACTACATTAATGTGTCTCCATTCGAGGGACATGCCGTGGATTTCCTCATGGTTCTGTTGTTCCAGAATCTCACTTTCTATGCAGGGTTTGTATCCTAGCTTCTGGCAATCACTTTCAGGTGGTCAGTCAGTCTCCTCGGTTTTTTACTCCATCTGCATACATATAGAGTGGAGATGCAGTTCAGAGGTTAGGCTATCCTCCAGTTGATCAGGCTTCTAAGATTTGCACCACCCTCCACATGAAGTCATACAGTTCTTCTGGAAGGTGATAGCCTGGCCCTAGGCTATGGTACCCATGAGGCAGATCCCACAACATCTCAGGCCACAGTTTGGATCAGTCTCCTTCTTTCTCTGTCTCTGTAGTTGGCAATGTTCAGCATTGCTGGCATTCTGAACTAGCACAAGCATGCATCCTTTTCTCTGAGCAGGCAATCTGCATTGAATGATCTAGTTGATCGAAGGCAGGCGTGCAGTCTTATTTATTTAGTTTTTGTTGATCAGGAAGGAGGACTAGACATTTTTTTGCCTATTTTCAGCCTCATCCCGGGGGGTAGGGGGATACATATGTATGTCAGCTGTAATTGAACCAGGTTTTTTTAAGCTGTTGGTGGTATTTTTAGTGAAAGGGGAAATTTGGCCAGGACACTGGGGAAATTCCCCTACTCTGCCAGCAGGGGGCTTGGCTTCCTGCAGCATGGAGGAGCTCAGTTTGGAGCCAGACAGCATAAGAGGAGGAACTGCTGATGTGGCAGTGGTGAGGACTTGTGAGAGTAAGGAGCTTGAGACTGAGGATTGGTCTCCTCCTTGGCCTTAATAGAATGAGAGACCAGGAGGTCAGGAAAAAAAATGGATTTAAGCCCAGAAAAAAGCAATGTCCAGCAGAACAAGCAAGGAGCAAGAGAATGGAGGAAAACTTGCAGAGTTGGGAGAATCTCAGCTTGAAGTGGAGGAAAAAGAAATGGAGAAAATCACAATGACACCTTCTGTGGAGACGGATGGTGTAGGCAAAGTACCTTGCAATAAGCATTTGCAAGTTAAAAGCTCTGGAAAAAAAATGTGAAGGTGGAAAAAGAGTGGTTAAAGTTAAAAATGTTAAAGTGAATGATGGGGAGAACAGACTAATCAAGCGCAGAGAAGGAGCACTGACGTGGCAGTCTCTGACAGCACAGATAACAAGGCAAGTGAAGATGCTATTACTGAAAGTGACAAGAAAACCCCTAAAGGGAAAGTCACAAAGGGTCAGAAATGGCTTGGTGTAAGAAGGGGTAATAATATTGTGGAAGCTAAAATAAAAACAATTAAAAGTGAAGAAACTAAGCAAAGCACTCCCTTAAAATTGTGTCAGCAACAGAAAGAAAAAGGAGAGCAGCAGGTTGAAAGTAAAGGGACTGTGGAGGATGCAAATGCAGCTGTGGATTTTCCAGATGTGCCAGAGTGGGTGGCAAATGCATTGTTAAATGCAGGTTGGAAGAGAACAGCAGACGGGAGAGGGTGGGACCCGAACAGGGAAAGTGAACTACAAAATGAAAACCAGACAATGGATGCAAATATTACTGACAATATTGAAGGGGAAGCAAAGGATGAAATAATAAAAGATGAAACTAGGCCACAACACATAGAAGGGGCAGAGGAGGAGGAATAAGGTCTAAGCATAGAATATTTGGATACATCAATGGAAATAGAAGATAAAACTTTACAGCTAGAGAAAGAACATAGTGAGCAAGAAAATGAAAAGGGAACAAGTGAGGGGAAAAAATATATGGGGTGAGAATGTAAGAGAAAAACTGTTTCCAGAAGTATGAAGAGATTAAGTAAGCCAGCTAAAAGAAGAAACCCTGTGCAGTTGAAATTTAGAGGCCTATCTGCTGACGCACCTGACAGACTCTTTGTAGGGAGACAGCTTTTGAAAAATAGTATGAGATACTATGATTATGAAATCTACGCACTGATACATGTACCGGGTGACACAATCTATGATGTTAGTTTTAAACAGCTTGCAGGCCTGGAGAGGTTTTGGAAACTGTATTATCAGTTAAAAAATACCCTGCTATGGAAGGATTTTATCACAATTCCCTTAGCTAAACCAGCCTTTAAAATCGTCATGATTCTTTTTTGCAATGAGGGGGTAAACGTGGTTGATATTACCTTTTGGTTAAAGCAGAAGTGCTTGTTCTGCTGGACATCACTGTTTCTGGGCATAAATCCATTTTTTTCCGACCTCCTGGTCTCTTGCTCTATTAAGGCCAAGGAGGAGACCACTCCTCAGCCTCAAGCTCCTTACTCTCACAAGTCCTCACCACTGCCACATCAGCAGTTCCTCTTCTTCTGCTGTCTGGCTCCAATTTTAGATGAAGAGAATCTGTGGACAAGAAGATGGAAATTTAAAGTGGTATTACAACAAACAGATGGGGAATTTCTGCACCTGCTGAATTGTTTCTTCTTGGAAAGAGATAGAGGGATAGTATTCTACCCAGGCCAGCCAAAAGCATGTTATAGGTGTGGGGATAAAACTCATCTAAGCAGTGCTTGTGAAAAAGTCAAATGTGGCTTATGTGGACAAATTGGTCATTATGGGGTGGTTTGTAAAAACCCCATAAAGTGCAGTTTGTGCAAGGAAACAGGACATATTTTTAGTAACTGTCCATGGGCAGCACAAAACAGCCCTGATCCTGGAGAACAAGGGGAACAAGATGTGTATTTGACGTTAGCAAAAAAAAGAAAAGGCAAAGCATTAACAAATTGTGACTGAAGCACGGAGAGATGCAGAAAGAAATTAAAGCAATGCAGAAGTGTCACAAGGCATGGAACCAACCACATCACAATGGCAGGGAGAAAAAAAACAGGAAAGAATATGAGGACAAATCAGAAGATAACAAGAACAGAGAAATGTGGGTCAAAACAAGTAAAAATGTGATGCTTTTACAGTGGTAACAAGATCAAAAAAAGGCATAAGAAAAGACAATCAAGGAAAAATGAAAACCCCAGAAGTGGGATGAGTAAAACTGGAGAATAAGTTTAAGCTGTTGCAGGATAAAGAATGGATGACTTAGGAAGAAGACTCAGACAAGTCGGGATCAGAAAATGGGGGGGGGGTGTATTGGACAATGACTCTGTGGATACACAAGCATCCAAAAAAAGGAAAAAAGATAATATAGGATAGCATGAGAGTTCCTGAGTCTTTTTCTGTTTTTCCTTAAACATCATGGCAGGTCTAAAATGTGCAACATGCAATGTGAACAGTATCAAGAATAAAACTAGACGTTTCGTTACTTTGACAGTATTTGGGGGAAAATGAATTTAGACATACTATTTTTGCAGAATACTACATTGTACACAATTGAGAATCTAAGCATGGCACAAAAGGACTGGAGATGGGGTCATCGATTTGGACTATAAGTGAAGAAAGATGTTCTGGGTTGAGGGTTTTTTCTCAAGATGAAAAAATTCTGCCATTTTTAGACATAGCCCCAGGGAGAGCAATGATGCTGGATGTTGTGTATAAGGGAATACCAGTAAGGCTGTTGAATATTTATAACCCACAGACTAAGCAAGAAAGAAGTCAATTAATGAGTAAAATAGAACCATACTTACATACAGCAAAACTAATCTTGTTGGGGGGGACTTTAACTGTGGGATTGAAGAAAGTGACTGGGGGAGGAAAACAAAGAAAACATTTAGTGATTCTTTATGTTTAAAGAACATTGTTAAAAATGCAAGTAAGGAGGATGCTTTAAAAACTTAGAAACATAGACTTTGATAGCAGGTAAGGACTGCTTGGCCCACCTAGTCTGCCCATTTCCCTACCTACAGGATAAGCTGCAGATCCTAGCTAACCAACAGCCTATTTCTTCCCCCCCCCCACAAAAATTGCCTTATGTCTGTCCCATGGATTCTTGAATTCTCCCACTGTTATTGACCCCACAGCCTCCTCAGGATTGCTGTTCCATGTGTCCACCACCCTCTCTGTGAAGAAATACTTCCTCACATTGCCCCTGAACTGCCCCCCCTCTATCTTTAAATTGTGCCCCCTTGTTCTTGCACATCTCTTTTTCTGAAAGATGCTACCCTCTTGGACTTTGTTGATTCCACTGAGGTACCTAAAAAATTCTATCATGTCCCCCTTCTCCCTCCTTTCCTCAAGGGTATACATATTAAGCTCCTTTAGTCTCTCCTCATATGACTTCTGTTGTAGACCCTGCACCATTGTAGTTGCCCTCCTCTGGACTGCCTCTGTCCTGTCTATGTCCTTGCAGAGATGGGGTCTCCAGAACTGGATGAAGTACTCCAGATGGGGTCTCACCAACTGCCTGTACAGAGGGGATCACAACTTCCTGTTTTCTACTGTTGATGCCTCTCCCTAAACATCCCACTATCCTCCTAGCCATCCCTACTGCCTTCCCACATTGCTTGCTAACCTTAAGGTCATCTGATATGATTACCCCCAGGTCCCTTTCCATTTTTGTTGTTGTTACTACCCCCCCATTGTGTACTGTAATCTTCCCCTGGGTTTTTGTTTCCCAGGTGCATTATTTTGCACTTCTTTGCTTTGAATCCAAGCTACCATAATTGTGACCGTTCCTCCAATCTTGCCAAGTCCCTTATCATCCTTTCCACACCTCCTTGTGTATCAACCCTGTTGGAGATCTTTGTGTCATCTGCAAAGAGGCATACTTTTCCTTCCAGTCCCTCTGCAATGTCACTAATAAAGACATTAAAAAGGACTGGACCCAGTACTGAACCCTGTGGTACCCCACTAGTAACCCCTCTTTGCTCAGAGTGGACTCCATTTACAATTACCTTCTGTGTCCTGTTGTCCAGCCCATGTTTTGCCCCGGCTAACACCCTGGGACCCACTCCCAGGCTGGTTAATTTGGCTATTAATCTTTTGTATGGGACTGTGTCAAATGCCTTGCTAAAGTCTAGGTAGGCCATGTCCACAGCCCCTCTCTGGTCTACTACTTTGGTCACCCAGTCAAAGAAATCAACTAGATTCATCTGACATGACCTTCCCACTGTGAACCCATGCTGCCTTGGGTCTTGTGCCTCACTGGCTTCTAGGTACTCAAAAATTCTTTCCTTCAGAAGTGATTCCATCACTTTCCCTATCACAGAGGTCAAACTGAGAGGCCAGTAGTTTCCTGCCTCTGCCTTGGTCCCACTTTTGTGAAGGGGAATCACATCCGCCTTTCTCCAGTCCTCAGATACCACATCATCCTCCCATGATTTGTTAAAAAGAGCAGTCATTGGTTTCACTAGTTCTGCTCTTAATTATTTTAGAATTCTGGGGTGAATTCCATCAGGCCCCATTGCTTTGTCCACCTTCAGTTTTAAGAGTTCTTTCAGAACCCTGTCTTCTGTGAAAGGACTGGGATCGACACCCCTATCCAGAGAGCTCCTGTTAATTGGATTAGGCACCTCCCCCTCTTTTGTGAATACTGAGCAGAAATATTCATTCAGTATCCCTACTTTTTCACTGTCCCTCTCTGCCCATCCACCATCCATTCTATTCAGCCTCACTACCCCTCCCTTTGTCATTCTATGCTCCCTGATGTACCTATAAAAGCTTTTATCCCCCTTCTTAACTGAGTTGGCTATCTTTTCCTCAGTTTGGGACTTTGCTATTCTGACTTCCCTCCCTGCTTCCTTCTGCCTTAACTGGTACAGCTCTCTGTCCTGCTCCTTCTGTGTTTCCTTATACTTCCTAAATGCTATTTCTTTCTCCCTGACCTTCCCTGCCAGCTCTTTTGAGAATCATAGAGACTTTGTTAGCCCTCCTGAAGTCCAGTAACCTCGCGTTTGTATGGCTTGGCTCTGTAGCTGAGTTTATCATGAACCACACTGTTTGGTGGTCACTTGTTCCCAAATGGCTACCCACTTATACATCTGAGATCCTCTCACTGTCCCCATTTGAGAGTATGAGATCTAAGATTGCTTCCTCAAGAGTGGGTTCCAGAACTGACTGTCTGAGGCATGCCACCTGTAGGGCATCGAGAACGACCCTGCTCTTGGATGTGACTGCAGCAAATGTGCTCCAGTTAACATCTGGCATATTCAGGTCTCCCATCAACAGTATCTCCCCTTTCTTTGCCATCCTAAGAGTTCCTTTTATCATATCCTTTTCCATTCCCTTCCCCTGACATGGGGGTCTGTATACAACCCCTGAGCGGATTGTGGTGCAATTTCCAGTCTCTAAGGTGACCCACGCTGCTTCCTCTCCTCCCTATTTACTCTTTTGTTCAGTTGTTTTTATCACTTCCCTTACATAGAGAGCTACTCCTCCTCCTATTCTCCCCTTCCTGTCTCTCCTGTAGGTTGTGTACCCTGGTATGTTAACATCCCAGTCATGGTCCGCTGTGTACCATGTTTCTGTGACTGCTACAATATCCAGGCATTCCTCTTCCATCTAGGCCACCAGTTCAGGGAGCTTGTTGCCCAGTCTACAGGCATTGGTACTCATTACCCTCCATTTCCTGATGGCCTTCCCCCTTTTTCCACATCCCTATCCTTATTGCCTTTGTCACTTTCTCCATTTACCCCACCTTTCTCCTTATCGACATCTTTAACTTGGTGTTTACCTCACTTACTACCCTGACTTTTTTGGGGGGGCTAGAATTTCCCTGCTTCTTTCCAGAGCCTCCCCCCTTGGCTAGTTTAAATGCTTGCCAATGAAGTATTTAAACCTACCACCTAGAATCCTGGTTCCTCTTCTGAACAGATGCAGACCATCATGCCAGTGTAGGCATGCATCCCTTCAGGTGGACCCCCAGTCCCCAATGAAGCCAGAACCCTGAGCTCTGCACCAGTTTTTCAACCACTGATTGAATTCCATGGTGTGGAGCACCCTAGCCTCACCCATACCATAGACATGCATCACCTCCGATAAGGTTACCATGCATGCTAGTTGTCTAAGGCCCCTCCTCAACTCCACAAACTCCTCCTGCACTGCTCTGATCCCTTTCCCAGTCAGGTCATTTGTCCCTAGGTGGACAATGACATCCAGCTCCTTCACCTGTGCAGCTGCTCCAGCAATCCTGAGGATTCGCTCTCTGTCCCTCCTAGCCATGGTGCCAGGCAGGCACCTTACCTCCCTCTCCCCTTCCTCCCCCAGTTCTACCTTCCTAACAATGGAGTCCCCCAACAGGAGTTGTTTCCTTCCCCTGTAGGGTCCCATGCCACCCTTCTTTGGGTCTCCTTTGTGGGGGTTCCCAGCATCCTCCTTGGTCTCCACTGTGGGTGCCTCAATTGAGGAACCACACTTTTCCAGAACAGCATATGAATTGTGGAGAGGTGCAACTGGAGGGATGCACCTCTGTTCTACCACCCTCACCCTCATAGAGCCCACTGTGGTCCAACCGCTCATCTGTCTTGGCAACCTCTGAGGCAACAGCAGTGTCCCTGGATGGGAAACATAGAAACATATATTTTGATGGCAGATAAGGACTGCTTGGCCCACCCAGTCTGCCCATTTCCCACAAATCCTGGCCAATTCAGCCTGAAGATGTCATCAGTTCTTTTATATCTTTTTCGTATCTTCCCACCATTCCATCTTATCATCATATCAATTATACACTATCCCTTTTATAAAATAAAAGGGCAAAAAGGATTGTATGCATATTTTAGAGGGAGAGTGTCATCCCAGATTGGCTTTTGGTTTGTTTCTAAGCATGTGGAAATTGAAAAACTCTATATAATACCGATAGAGACAACAGATCATGTTACGGTTGGAATAAATATAAATACAAGTAAAACAATGAGATATGGTAGTGGGTACTGGAGAAAAAATTTGGGAAGTTTAGAAGACTTGGGAAAACAAGAAGAATTGTGGGACATGTTTACAGATAGAGGGACAGTGTATGATTTATATGATGATAAGATGGAATGGTGGGAAGATTCAAAAAAGATATAAAAGAACTGATGACAATGAAAGCACAAAGGAAGGGGAAGTCAAATTATCAGAAGTATTTAGTTTTAAGGGCAAAATTATATAAAGAAATATCTAGTCAGCACTTAGATAAAAAATATCATAAAAAAAAAATATCTGAACTAAAGGAACAAATCTGGGAATTCCAATATAATAGAACAAAATCATTACTAATGGAACAGAAGGCTGGAACACAAGGGACAAAAGCACAGAAAAATCCATTGGAGGATAATAAAGAAAGAATAGAAAACAGACCAATGTATGGTTTAACAGATAATAGTGGTAGATTATATACTGACATAAGGAACATGAAATTAATAGTACAAGTATATATTAAAGGAAATTTTCAAAAAGGGAAACGCAAGACACAGATAGTGGATTTGAACATATGCAACTACTTCAAATTGGAGAAATTGAAAAGCAGATTTTGAGAGAAAATATTACAGAAGAGGAAGTAAAAACACCAATGAGAGCATTAACAAATAATACCACCCCTGGAATAGATGGCATTCCAAATGCTTTCTATAAAAAATTTGAAGAGATTTTGCCTCCAGTATTAACTGTAATGTATAATCAGGTTTACCATGAAGGGAAAATAACTGAGTCCATGAAACAAGGAATCACCATCTCCCTGCATAAGAAAGGAGATAAAATGATATTAAGAATTGGAGAGCCATAAGTTTATTAACAGCTGACTATAAGATATTGGTGAACATAATAAATAAAAGGATGACAGAAGTTGCGTCCCAATTAGTAACAGAAACACAGACATGTGCTATACCCGGTAGAGACATAAGGCAGATTTTTTTTTTTTTGAAATTACTGTTTATTTGCCTTCCCTGCCTGCCATCCCCGACCCTTCAGGAGCCTCAAGGTAGACAGCCCTCTGCCTTCCACCCTGCCCATATGACCCCCCTGGAACCCCATGGAGCTTCGGTTTACCCCCCGAGCGGGGATGGGGCAGAGCCCCCTTACCCCATCAATCAACTTTCATCAGTCCAGAAAGATTCTGGATCAAGTACAATACCCTGAAGAAATCTCATTGTGATCACCATTTGTTGCCATCCCTTTGACATGACTGGCCCAAAAAACTATCACAGTACTGTTCAGAAATGAGGGTATGCGTGTGAATGACCTGACCTTCTGACTTAAGCAAAAATACACTGTTATGGAAGATCCAGAAGCTATTCTGGACACAGAGAACATTTGGACAGGTGGATGGAAGGTGAAGGTGTTGCTAAATTCAGCAGGCATGGGAGCTGCTCATTTACCTAACTCTTTTTTTCTGGGGAGGGATAGAGGGATTTTGTTCTATCCATGTCAACTTAAAATGTGTTACAAGTGTGGATCAGTGGAGCACTTGAGCAGCATATGTGACAAGCAAAGGTGTACAGTTTCTGGAGAACTAGGGCATGTGGGAGCACAGTGTTTAAATGAGTGTAAGTGCAATCTGTGCAATGAAGTGGGGCACACCTTTCAGAACTGCAAGCTGGCAGCGCACAATATTGGGGAGCAAGCTGATAGGGGTGAGCAAAGATTATTGAGTATCCTAATGCAAAAGAATAGACTAGGGAAGCAAAGGCCCTTTGTGAAGAAGGAGCCAGAGCCTGCTAGTCTGCATTTGCACACAGACCCACAGACCCCCCCCCCTCACTGGTCCCGAGTATGGTGATACATGGAGACATTAAGGGAAGTTCTAGTAAAGGACAAGGTTCCTCGAAGTCAGTGAGTGAAGATCAGCCTGAAGATGGGACTGGGGGAAACTGTAAAGGAAATATTATATGGTGAGGAAATGTGTGCTAATGTTATGCCCCTACCCATCCTTCTCCAACCCCCTCCTCCTGACCCTCCCTCCTCCCCAACCCTGATAGACAGGAGCAGGAGAACAGCCACAAGTTTGAGACACCATAAAAGAAAGTATTTTCCACAAGATCTGCATCAAAACAGAAAGCAGTGAGTGTAGAAGATAAATATGAAATCCTGCAATCAGGGGACTCTGAGGAGGACTCTAATGATTCCTCGGTGGCTTCCTCCATTCCTGAGGGCACAACGGACACTGAGAAACAGGGAAGATGGATACGTCTGGTGAAAAGGAAGGCCAAAATGAAAACCAAGCATAAAGAAATTGGCAGAAGGAAGGGGGAGTATAAGTAAAACCCTCATAAAGCATGTATGAACCTTTTTAGTGCACTCTGTAAATGTAAACCACATTTAAAGAGCAGGAAAGAGGAAAATTGCATTATTTTTGCTTGGTATGCTTACAATTTTGTATATTTTTCTTACAAGATACCTGTCTTCGCTCAATTAAAGAAAAAGAAGGGGCAGAAAGAGAGTGGTAACACGGTTCATCATTTTGGTCACTAGGTCAAAAGCAGTGTACTGGGTTAGGAATTCTTTTTAAAATGCCAGAAGTAAGGGTGTTAAAACTATATGATGTAACACCAGGGAGAATTTTAATTATAGATGTGATTGTGCTAAATGTACAGTACAGACTCATAAATCACTATGCCCCACAAACTAAGGCTGCGAGGTGTGATTTGTTTAAACAAATACAGCCATATTTATACATGGCTTACCACACAATACTGACTGGCTATTTTACAGTAATTGCCCTCTAAAAGCTAAATCTTCGAAGCAATATTGTGATTCAAATATACTGTCTGAAATCATTAGAAAAGCAAAACTACATGATGCATACTTCTCATGGGTAAAAAAGGATACACCTACTTTTCATAAACACCTTGCTTCTAGGATTGATTATATTTTTGTATCAGAAAATATTTCAATAATATCTGCGGAAGTAATTCCTACTGACTTTTCTGATCACAACATAGTTAAAATTAAAATTGGTTCTTCCTTGGTGGTCAGAAAGCGACCTGGATTTTGGAAATGGAACATCTCCCTGGTGGCAGATCTACACATCCTAAGCACTATAAAAGCTTTTATTCAGGCTAGGAAATCTGTTTTTATTATGTTTGATTCTGCTATTATATGGTGGGAAGACACTAAACAAGATATGCAGAAACTGTGCAAACAGCTAATTAAAAATAGGTGCAACAAACAATACCTGGTATACCTGTAACATAGAAAGTGATTGCAAAGCTTATTATCCATGTCCTGTGAGACTGGGCAAAATCTCATGATATAAATTAATAATGTAAAACAGCAAATGAGATCATATCATGAAGGGAAAGTGAAGGCAATATATCATCAACAATAATTTGGAGTAATGGGTACGACTGAGGTAGCATGTCCCTTTGAAAACTGCATTAGGAAAGCAAAAGCAAAAGAAATTTCAGTACTCAAAGATAACTTAGGTAATGAGTGCAGAACACCGTCAGGTTTGACACAATGGGTAACTAAGTACACTTCTGATATGTATGCCCCCTTAGAAACTTGTAAAGAAGATTTGAATAAATTCTTGGAGGGGTTAGAGACTCCAGTGATTGAAGCATCAATGGGAGCAAAATGAACAGCACCCATTGAAGAGTGGGAGATACAGGAAGCAATCTCAGCACTGGCAAATAATAAAACACCAGGTCCTGATGGCCTGCCAAATGAGCTGTTAAAAATTATGAGGGATGATCTTATTCCTGAAATAAAAGAAACATTTAACCAAATGCTATTAGCAGCAGAGATACTGCTATATATGAATATGGGGGTTCTAACATATGTTTATAAAAAGGGTGGTAGAAGGGACTTAAACAATTGGAGGCCAATCAGCCTATTAAACTCTGATTTTAAACTATTAACCAAAATTTTAGCAAAGAGGCTAATGTCTGTGGCAGAGAGGATAATCTCTCCTGCATAGTCTTATGCAGTTCCTGGCAGGCATATACAGAATCACATTTTGCTAATAAGAGAGTTAGTAGAACTTGGGAAATTGTGGGAGGTGGATGGGTACTTGATTTCACTAGACCAGAAAAAGGCCTTTGACCAGGTGTGTCACTCTTTTTTGTTGGAAGTCTTGAAGCACTACCAGATTCCAGAAACTATGATAGGGTGGTTTAAAGATATCTATAACAATGCTACAGTGATGCCAATGATAAATGGATGGAAAGGGCCCATGATAAAACTACAAAGGGGAGTAAGGCAGGGCTGTCCATTAAGCCATGTCTTATATGATTTTTTCATTGACCCATTATTATGGAAAATAAATAATGATGGAACAATTCCACCCATTCAGGTCAAAGGGCAGCAACTTAAATATAAAGTCTTAGCTTTCATAGATGATATGAATATTATGGTAGGTGACAAAGGGGCAGTGGCAGGGGTACTGGAAACCTGTTGAGACTCTGGGAGATGCTCTGGAATGGAGTTGAATTTAATTAAATGTGTTGGGCAGAGAATTAATTATCTCTTAAAAGAGAGTGACATAACGGAGCAAATTAAAATATTGCCGGACCCTCTAAATATCTTGGGGATAACTTTTGGGATGGGAAATCTGAATGAAATAAACTGGGAGCAGAAGCTTGAAATAGGTAAATTGAGAGTTGTTCAGTGGAAGAGATGGAGGTTTAGTAAACAGAAAAGGGTTTATTTGATTAAAACATACTTAATTCCTATTTTTCTGTCTATTAGTTATATCTCCCCACCAAAAAAAAATATAGAGACAACCCTACTTAGTATTTTTTTTTCAAGCCTGCTGGGGTAGTAGACTTAACTCAATAAAAAGAAACATATATTATATGCCCACAAGGCAAGGAGACCTCGATATGCCAAATCCAATAGTCTTGTTTAATACATTTTTTATGTACTGTAATTTTAAATCTACACTATCACAACAAGAGAGTGGGTGGGATGTGATGTTGCAGGATAAACGTAGGTTCTGGATTAGGCAGTGGGAGACACAAAATCTAGGGGTTCTTAAAAAATCAGTATTAATGCCTGAATATGTGAGGTGTACTTTCCTAAGGTTAAAACAGTGGAAATCTCAACTATGCAGATCACTACTGTACCTAGGAAACAGTTATATTACATTTTAGTCTCCTCCCTCTGTGCGGAGATGGAAGTCTTTGAAAAATGCCCAGTATCAAGAGAAAACTTAAAGAAATTACTTAATAATGAAAGAGTCCCGGATCATATGTGGGATCTACACTGGCTGGCATGCCATGAATTAATCAATGTTAAAGCTAAGCAGAAGCATAAAAAAGTCACTAGAAAGAATCTGTAGCAGATTGCAATGCACTCAGGAAGAAGAAACCATACAACAATACCTGTTTTTTAACTGCGCTTTCATTAAAGGGTTTTGGCACTTTCTGTCACAACAATGGAATGAGAAGATGTTTAGGATAGTTACATAAGAGAATCTTATGTATGGGGTGTTTGATAAGAATTGAGCGAGATGGAACATCAGTACACTGCATGTATTAATAGCAATACTTAGGTGGAATATTTGGATTATGAGCAGGGCCACTGGAAAATTGCGCCCACAATTTTTTTGCGGAATCAGCAATTTTCACAATTCTCTGCAAAAACTGATATGTTCCACAATTTCTTGCAATTTTTGAGTTTTTATATTGAACTGTGTAAAAAGTACTTACATTTTTAATAAAATACTCTCAAATATCTTCACAATTTTGCATGCAGACTTGGGTTTGGCCAAAATGATGCAGCGCAAGGTAGGGCAAGGCTTTTATGTGATTCTGATTTCTTTTGAATCCTTGTCTTGTTTGGTTTCAAAATCCACTGGCCAAGCATAAATACACTTAAACACTTAACATTTGTTTTGTGTTGAAGCAGTCTATCAGAAAACTTTGTGTTGCCACACAGACTGAAACAAAAGGTGGGAGAAAAGGTGCAAATTATCCCATTCACTTAAATGGGGTGCTAACTACAAAGTCTTTTTGTAAGTGGTAGGGCAAGTTTTTCCTTGTGAGAATACTTTCATTCAGACTAGTTTTGATTCAAACAGCTGCGGATTTTTGGATGGCCCTGCCGATTTTAAACTTGAATAAACTAGTTGTTAACAGTGATCTCACTCTTAGCAATCTACCTCCTAGATGCTCACATGCAAAGACTACAATAAAAATCGGACTAAAGTCTAATAACAAGCTTATAAAACACAAAATGTATCTGAACATTTATCTTTAACTAAACAAAATCATTGCAGCCAGAGTAAAACAAGGGCAAATTACAGGGCACCCTGACTACTGTATGAAGCAGTAAAACTATATAGGGTATTTTTTTACCTTTTTTGGTAACCATGTAAGGCCTACTAGGCACAAATGCTTGCTTTTAGGTGCAACCCAGGAGCACTGAGGATGTTAAGTGACTTGTTCATAGTTACACAGTATATACATGGAGGTTATAGGAATTAAACCCAGGTCTGCTAGATGTCCTCAGCTCATTCACAGTTTGTTACATTAACCTCTAGATTATACTGCCAGCCCCAATAACCCTGAGATTTAATGTTTAAATATGTGATTTCAGAAATAGTGTACAGTACCTACAGTACAAATTATGACCATTAAACACTTTAACAACATTATACTAAAACTCAGTTATTCACCACTCTATCTGCTTATTTTTTCTTTCACTAAAGAGAGTGAATAGCTGGCAGAGCAATGTAAACAGCTGTTGATTAGGCTTCATTATTCAACACTATTCACACTGACTTTGTCTTTTTTTTTCTCCTTTAGATATTTCCTGAAGAAGACCTAAGGTCAAAACGTAGATTTTAACTCTATTTTCAGCTTGTATTTAATATAACCATTTTGTTTTGCTTTTAGACCACATGCTGACGCAGCACCTTGTTTTTGGTTTTTTCATTTTTCTACAGCCAGAAACAAACAAAAAAAAAGATTTCTTCTGGATTTTTTTAATATTGATTTGCTGTGGCTCACTTTATAGAATCTATTTAGCACTGTTATGAGGCAGATACTTTTACATTTTTGGAAGCTAGGCAACGCTTATGACAGCTTATCAGTTTAGTATTCATTTTAGGAACATAAACTTTTCTTTATGTTTTAAACATATTCAAGTGTCAGTGTATTCATTTAGCAATTTATATTGACTAATATATGCTGCAGAACACATTAAAAGATTTATTGTGAAGCACTCGGGGTTTATAGTAGAACCCTCACAATTTCCCACAATTTTTGCAAAATGCTCTGCAATTTTTGGTAACTATTTCTGCAATTTTCCAGTGGCCCTGATTATGAGGTGTGGATACACATTACATCAGAAAGAAGGTTGACATGTGGAATTATATAACAAAATTATGCAAGACTTACAGATGTTGTATAAAAGTGAGAAAACAAAGTTGTGGTGAGCTAAGTTATTAGAATTATGGAAGGGTTTTACCGTGGATTACTGACAGTGAAGTTCCAGTTACCTAAGGCGTTAATGTGGAAGGGGAGGAGGGAGGATTTGTTTTGAAATAAAAATGTATTTTAAGGGGGTGGTTTTGAATTACTAATGGGAGGTTTAATGAATTTTGACCTTGATGTTTAATGTTTATGTTTTTCATAAATGGGTTTTGTTGTGTTTATTTGGGAAAATGGGACAAGGGTATGAATATTAAATGGATGATCTTATTGTTTTTCTTTTTTTCCCTTTTTGTTTAAGTGTGGTGTAACACTGTTTGATTAGTATTTATTTTCTGTTTAATAAAATGTTTTCCCTACTCTAATGTTAGGGGGTTCTGCTGCTGTCAATACTGCAGTTTCAGACGGACACCCAGAACTGGAGAGAGCAGCTTGTGTGCCTGCAGAGTAGTTAATCTCCACCTGCACAGGTCCAGCACTGGAGATTACACAGACAATGGAGAGACAGGGCTTGGCAGAGATTGCTATGCCAAAGATGGCAGCGGTAACTGACTCAGAAAACTCCCATGACAAGGAAGAATTTTTACAGCAACTTACGGTGAAACAGAGAAATAGGTTGCTACTTGCCTTGATGAATCCAGCTCTGCATGTAGAAAATTCTACTGTGGTTGAAAAAGTCTGTAAGCTTGTGGAACCAGTCCAGACATTGCCTGAAGCAGCTGTCAGTGCCATGGAGTGTGACTCAGTAGCATCAAAGCTACTGCTGCCAGAGCAGCCACCACCCTCCTTGGACTTTATGGCGGGAGGTATTGATGGAACACATGCAGATGCCCAGGCTTCTACTTCTGTAAGTAGCATTCCCTCAGTTATTACGTCTGTTTCTTGTTCCCCAAAAGTTCCCCCGGAGGCTTCTACTTTGTGGCTTGGCAGACAGTGTAGTCCAGCTGCCCAAAAAGTGTTAGGGAAGGTCCCCGGTCTATTGAAAAAACTTTGACTGATGCAGGGTTTCACTGGTCTAATACCGGCATCTGGGTTGTGCAGCACACTACATCTCACTCTGGCCATGTATTAAATGTTCAAAACAAACCTGACATTACTGTGGTAGGAGATAAGAGTCATGGAGGAGTCTCTGACATGGACATGGATTTAAACTCAGAGCATGTTACATACAGGGAGGTGGAGCAGGAGGCAGGGGGACGATGGATCCACATACTGCTGTTCCTAAGAGAGCACAAACCTCATGGGGGGAACAAATGGATATGGAGGTTGCCTCTAATACAGAGGGGGCTGGCTGTCATGCTTCCTGACTTTGGGCTGGGTTTCAGAAGCATGACAAGGACTTTCATAATATAATCCCTGCCCAACAAAAGAATGCTGTCCATCTAGAAACATAGAAACATAGACTTTGATGACAGATAAGGACCACTTGGCCCACCCAGTCTGCCCATTTCCCTACCTATTGGATAAGCTGCAGAGTCTAGTTAACCAACAGCCTACTTCCTGCAACCCCCCACTATAATTGCCTTATGTCTGTCCAATGCATGTTTGAATTCCTCCATTGTTTTAGATCCCACAACCTCTCCAGGAAGGCAGTTCCATGCGTCCACTACTCTCTCCGTGAAAAAAAAAAATCCTCACATTACCCCTGAGCCTTCCCCCCCTCTATCTCCAATATCGGGGATTGAAAAAAAATCCTGATTGCATTTATGTTGGACATACTCTCATAAAGGAATCAATGAGATTCTTTTTCAATGAAATACATGCCCTCATTCATGCAGCTGGTGACACTATATTTGATATTAGTTTCAAGACACCTGATGGTCTGGATAGATTTTGGAGCTCTTATGAAAAGTTTAAATATACAGCCCTGTGGTTCCCCTTTAAAGCAATTCCTTTGACTAAGCCTGCTATTAAACATATTACAGTCCTTTTCTGGAATGAGGAGGTGAACGTTCATGATATCTCCCATTAGCTTGCACAAAAATGTGATCTCATAGGGCAGCCTCACCCCATCCTGGATGAAGAACACATCTGGATGGGTGGTTGGAAATGCAGGGTGAAGCTGAGGGTTAATGCTTATGGTATTCAACACTTGCCAAGTTCTATCTTTTTGGTCAACCCAAAACCTGTTTTAAATGTGGGTCACTCACGTATCTCAGCAATGCTTGCAACTGCATTAAATGTAATTTATGTTTAGATTACGGTCACCATAGCTCCTCTTATACCAACGAGCTTAAGTACAACCTGTGTGAGGAACCAGGACACTCGTACCTTGGTTGCCAATGGGCTACCCATAATAGAGATGACATGGTGGGACAAGATACAATCCTCACCAATGCTCACCAAAGAACCAGTATGGACAAACAGAGGAAAGAGCACACATCCAGTGAACAGCCTGTACAAGACCCCCTGGAGGTGTATGTGGTCATTCCTGCTCCACAGGAACATCCTCCTCCAACCCCATCAGACCTGCTACTAGTGATCCTGTGCCTGTGGTCACCACCCATCCACCTGCCAGGGAACAGGACGTAGTCACAGTGACAACTCAAGTACATGGTCCTCCACCCTCTGCTGAGGCACACGATGCTGATACAATTATCATGCCCACCTCTGAAATGACTGTAGTAGTCTCTAAAAAGCGGCCCCTGAAAAAATCCCCCCCGTGGCCAAAATTTAAAAAAAGCTTATGGTACCAGAGAGAATTCCTGTGGAAAATAAATATGATGCCCTCCAATTGCAAGACACTGACCGAGAGGATGATTCAGAAACTTTGCCCACTATCTCTTCTCAATCAGGTTTGACTTCAGACTTGGAGGATGATCAGTTGGCCATGCAAGTGCAAGTTGTACGGTCCAAGCAGAAGCAGCTTGGACTCCCTCCCCATCGTAGTGGTAGACTTGGAAACAGACCTACATCCTGAAGTTCTTACATGCTGACATCCTCCTCACTTTGGCTTCCCTATGAATCCCAATCATCTTTATAACTTAGCCATCATCAATGTTAACAGTATAAAAAATGTTAGAAGGAGAGCGGTCCTTTTTTCCATACTCAAAGATAGAAAACTTGACATCATTTTTTTTATAGGACACTAGATTGCATACTACCTGTGAAACTGTTACAGCCTACAGACTTTGATGTTGGGGCCCCTCTCTCTATTCAATTGGGACTGATAGGTGTGGGGGAGTGGGGATCTTATTTTCTGGCTTTGATTACACCATCACTAGGATGGTGGACATCTTATCTGGAAGGGCATTATTGCTTGATTTCCATCATAAAAATGTAATGTAGATACTTATTAATGTCTATGCCCCAAGACAAAGAAGGATAGAGTGGATCATTTTCACTTAGTTAAACCTTATATGACTACCACCAGGCAGTTGGTATGGGTGGGTGATTTTAACTGCGTCCACACAATTTTGGATAGGGGTGCCCAGACTCACAAACAATTCTGTGACTCGAATGCACTTAACAAAATTATTGCAGATGTTGGACTGATTGATGCATTCAGAAGTGTGCACCATACAGGGGATATATATTTTATAAATCCACTCTGGCAACAAGTATTGACTTTATATTTACTTCTACTGCCCTTACCACCCATAGGGCCCATATAGTGCCCATAGAGAATTCTAACCACCTTATGGTACAGACTTCGGTTAGCAGAGGTACACATATGCCTCAGGGGAAAGGATATCGGAAACTTAATACCACCTTCCTTCAATTGTAGGATACCTTAGCTGACATTCAGGACATTTTACATGCCAGACAGCCTATGGTGTGCCTGGAAGATGACTTTAATGAATGGTGGGTGGGTACCAAACACGATCTTCGGATATTGCTACAGAAGCTAGCCACACAAGGCTCTACCAAGCAGTATAAATGGTATCGTACCTTATGTGTCAAATTTTATAAAATACTTAGCCTAGTAAATAAGGGCTTTGAGGAATATACTCCTCAGATCCAGAGTATTAAGGTGGAAATGAAGACCCTCCAATACTCTCAAGCTTCTTCCCTTCTTCTTGAACATTGGATAGCCACTCCGGGCAAAACAGAACAGGGGAAATGTGTGAAAGTTGCGAGACTACAAGGGAAAAGACAGTGATTACTGCATTACTTGATCAGCATGGTAGGGAAGTCTGCACACAATAAGATATCATGACTGCAGTGACCAGACATCTGACATCCCTATATCAGGATCCTGGCCTTTCACAGGACGATTTCCACCAGGTGTTAGATACCATAACAATTCCTGACATACCTGCTGAGATATTGCACCCTCTGATGGTCCCCATCACCTCACTGGAAGTGGGAACTGCCATCAGATCTCTCCGTAATAGTGCATCCCCGGGATCTGATGGCCTCTCTTCTGAATTTTTTAAGGTTTTGGAAGGAGATCTTGTAGAGATCCTGACTTTGTTTTTTAACTCTATGTTAGCTTCCAGCCATATGGCCCCTCAGTTGGGCCTTTCAATTCAGATTTTGATTTATAAAAAGCATGCTCAGAATGATCTTCCCAATTGGCGACCACTGAACATGCTAAGTACTGACAGGAAGATCCTGATGAAAATCTTTAATTACAGATTAGCTACGACTGCACTGTTTCTGATCAACATGGGGCAAGCATGTGCTGTCCATGGCAGGAATATTCAGGATCACTTATTGACTTCTAGAGAACTAACTGTATTGGGGGCTAGCCAACAAGTTGAGGGCTTTGTCATTAGCCTTGATCAGAAACAGGCTTTTGACAAAATACTCCACTCCTATTTATGACTAGGTCTATTGAAATAGAGAATTCCTTCCCCATTTGTTGATTGGATTGTGGGACTTTATAGGATTTCGGCCACCAGACACTTGGTGAATGGGTACTTAGGCCATGCTGTGCCCATACACAGAGGTATTCGACAGGGGTGTCCTATGAGCCCTTTGCTCTATGTCTTTTGTATTGATCCTGTTCTCAAAATGTTACAGGATCCATTGATTCCTGGTATTCAGGTTCAGGGATTAGCACCAATCACACAACTCCTTGTATATTCTGATGACATGTGTCTTCTTGTCCCGCATCAAGGGGTGGCAGAACAGGCCACATATACAGTCCACAAGGCAGGGGAGTAGTTTGTTATTTTTACAGGGGGGGCAAAGTAACAAAAAAGTCCTGATTTTCACGTATCATGACAGTGAAGAGGGCGGGTGGCTTGTGTAATGCAAACAAATCAACCAGCATCAAATAATGCCGAGAAAACGTTTAAGACTACAGCTGAATAACTCCTGGGAGGGACCAGCCCAGGCCAAGTCAGAGCACTTCCCCACCCCACCAACTTTACTGCAGCCTGCTCTTGGCCCAACTCCTCCTGAGACTAGAGTCAAAAAACTGACCGAGATCTGTTTTATATTCTGTACTTCGTTCTTCTGCCTTGGGAGTGAGGACTTACTTGTAAAGTTGAAAATATGTAAGGAACTTAACTTCCTTCTCAAGAGGACAGGACCTCACCTCAGCTTCAATTCAAATCAGTCTTGACCTAATTTTGCCCCCACCTGAACCTCCAGGTGGATAGCTCACTAGTCTCTCACCCCTTTGCTGCTTACATAACCCTTCCAAGTCCAGCCCTTATAGTGGATCCTGAACTCTTGAAATGTCTGCTTGAGCTAGCCCTCCCACCCTTGAGGAGTGCAAAAAGCATGTTTCAAGGAAGTGCAGCAAATGGCTGTGCCACCTCAGCATACCTATAAACATGGACGGTATGAGAAACATCCCAGCATGTGCATCCTCACAGCATGAGACCTTATTTATATAGATTACATAAAAAATGCGATTATACAATGACAAGAATGAATGCTGGCCTCTGATTGGTCAGTCTTGGACAAGACCCATGATGTTATCCCAGTACATCTGATTCATTACAGGTCTAGTCTCAGTCTGTCCGTGAACCTCTTGATGATTGTTAGCATTAGTCTGTTTTTTTTGTATCTTCTCTTAAAAATATTTTTCTACACCAAATAAAACATCTTTAAAAGTATTTTTTTTTATTCTGTATAATAACACGCCATTGTATAATAGCAATAATGCTCTCCAGGGTGTGTGTCATTGTAGGATAATGCCATGCCTTATGTATTGGATGCACTCATGCCCAACTACCTGAGGCATGACGTTATCCCAACATGACACACGCCCTGTTGGGCATTATTGCTTACTTGCAGCCAGTGTTAACACTTTTCTTTGTTATAACCAAGTTAATTCATTAGTCTCCCATCCCATCCCATATTATTCAATGTCACATGCCTGAATCTGGTTAGGTAAGGTAAGTGAAGAGGATAACGCCTCCTCTAAGGCAAGCATTACGTACATAAGCATGGGACTTGCTGATATCCTCAGGCGTGCTCTTAACAAGCATGCTGATGTACCTGGACAGTGCAACAGAACAATGTAAATCCCCTAATTGTTCAAGATGATCATGGGCATGGTGTGGTCACACCACAACCCCTACCACTCTCATCCCCATGGGCTCCTAAGGAATATGCATCTCTGTCCATGCCCAGGGTTACACATCCCCATCCAAGAAAACACAGACTGCCCTGGCACAAAAGTGGTCGCATCACATAACCTAAGAGAACAGATGCCACAGGAAGTTTGCTGGAACAACGACTCCAGATAGCTGTGCACAGCCTCGCAGAACCCGCCCTGAAAGGTAAGTACTTGGTTGGTGGTTTTTATTAGCATCACCTATGACAGTGTGTGGTGGGCCACTTGTGGTAGCCCAGGTTGCCGTGGATGCTTCCCCCCCCCCCACAGACTACTTCAAAATCGTCTCATCTGACAGTTTTGAAGGGCACAAATGAAACATGGTTGTTTCAGTTTGATGTGGTTTAATACAGTTTTTTTTTGTCCGAGCATGTGTCTCTGTTCTTTTACACACAGACACAGACAGACACACACACACCACCAAAAAATGAACTTTTTTTATACCATGTTTACATTCAGGATAGAGACAGGCCAGCAGGTCCAGGCAGTACAACACAGTAAATGAAACAATGCATTCTACAATGCTCAACAAACCACCAAAAGACCACAAAACAATGGACCTTCCCCCTGCCCTGGGGGGGGGATGTCTAGGTCACAGGTCAGCTGCTAAATGAGGAAGAGAGACCACAGAACATCTTGTCGAGCCACACAGTAAGGTGAAACTACATAAACATGCACAATTTTTATACTGTAGGATTTCATACTTTCCAACAGTTCCTAATTTTGACACAGAAACTTATCTTTAGTGCTCAGAAGTCCCTTGTACCAGGGAGGTAAGCATGGCATGAACCCAGCAGACTGGCATACATGTTGAAAAAAATATTTCTGTGCCAGTATGCCCATCCACCCCTCCCTCCTCCATCACCAGTGGCCAGAAATATTTTTTTCAGCATGTGTACTAGTCCGCCCTGGTCAGCACAGCAGCACAAAGCTGACAGGGCAGCAGAAGGCACAACAAGCAACAGTGAATTAAATGTCCATGCAAAAGCTACAGCCCACTCTCCTCACCCCAGACCTGCAAGGCCACTATCTCCACCCAGACTGGCCAGCTCAGCTACTCTCTGCACCCTGATGGACTTGCACAGCCACTCTCCACACTCTGTGTCCACCCCACCAGCACAGCCACTCTCCCCACCCCACCCAACCAACACCATTTCCAGATCCATTTATCTGGTATCTGCTGCAGGCATCCAGGTCTGTGCCTCCCCATCACAGGCACACAAAAATAAATAAAACCACATTTTATACTGGATTTTGTTTATGTTTCTTTCTTTCTTTGTCTGGAAAGAGAGATGTTGAGCTACCGGTCAGCACAGTTTGCCTGGTATACAATTAAAACCCCGCCCCACCGACACAATGCCAGTGCCTCCACCCACCCATGCAACAGTGCCCCCACCACACCCAGACAATGCCTGTATCCCCAACCCCACCCAGACAAATGACCAGTGTGTCTGCAACACCACACACACACACATGACCAGCAGTGTCCCCAACCCCCCACACACACACAACCAGCAGTGTTCCCAACCCCACACACACACGATCAGCAGTGTCCCCAACCACACACACACACACACACAACCAGCAGTGTCCGCAACCCCACCCACACACACGATCAGTGTTCCAGCCCCCAAAATCATGGCCAGTCAGTAGTCGCTATAACAATAGCCAGGTAGTAGTATAATCATTTCTTTAGGGTGCATGTTTTAGTGCAAGATTTTTTTTGCTAGTCTTGTAACACTGTACGGGGGAGAACACAAAAAGCTACCCCTTTGGTTGTGTTTGCCAGAAAATGAAGACAGAGACAGTAAGGCCAAGGAATCTGTCTGTTTCACCCCTCCACATTGGACAATCGGAGAAATCAGAAAAGTGAAAGATTACTTTTACAGCCAGGTAAAGGATGAGGGGGAAATAATGTTTCAACATTTACTAATGTTCCTATGCTAGCTACAGGCACAGGTCAGTGAGATACATCCCTTGACATGTAAAGGATTAGGTGGAAATTACGTTTTAACATTTACTTATGTTTATATGCTAACACCCAGTCAGCAAGCACAGAATGTCCCCATCCTAACCAACATGGACAGTCCACCAGAAACCCAGTCAACAAACATGGACAGACCCCCCCCTTCACCCCACCTCCAAGGGCAGTCCCCCTCAGACACCCGAACAGTCCCCCCTCCCTACCAGACACCGGGCCAGCGAGCATAGAATGCCCCCCTCCCAACCGACAAGGACAGTCCCACCAAACACCCAGGCAGCCAGAAAACATGGACAGTCCCCATATCCCACCAAGGACAGTCCCCACCCCCTGACACACAGCTAGCAAACACAGAATTTCTCCTGCCCCAACAACATGAACAATCCCCCAAACACCTGGCTAGCAAACTCGAGAATCTCCTCCCCAATAACATTGATAGTCTGTCCTAGACACCTGATCAGCAATCACACGCATTCACCCCCCATAAACCAACATGGAAAGATCCCCACAGACACCTGACCAGAAAATAGTTCCCCCTCCCCACAAGACATCTGGCAGGCAAACATGGACAGTCCCCCTTTTCCACCATTATGGATAGTCCCCCCAGACAAATGGCTAGCCAAGTCCACCAAACAATGGCTAGTGTCACCACCCCGCCTTCATAGCCAGTGTCTCCACATCACCATGGCCTGTGTCTCCACCCCACCAGACCCCAGAATAGAAAACAGACTGTCCCCCCTACCCCACCAAACACTGACCACCCTCCCAGTCCCAAACACTAACCGCCCCAGCCCCAAACACTGATCGCTCCCCCCAGCCCCACCAAACGCAGGCCCTCCCCCAGCACCAAACACTGACCATCCTCTCAGTGAGTCAGCCCTAAAACACACAGACTGTCTCCCCGACCCCACAAAACAGACCATCCCCCAGCCCCACCAAACACAGACCATCCAGTGAGTTTCCCAACAAACCCCACCACCAGCAGTACAGTAACTGAGTGTCCCCACCACACCAACATGACCAGTGTCCACACCATACCAAACAAATAGGCCCCCACCCACCCCACCAACATGGACAGCCTCAACAGCCAGCAAATCCTATCCCACCTAAAGAAACACAAGCTGACAGCAAACCTTCCACCCACCCCCAGACACATGGCCATGGCCAAGACAACCCCCTAAAAAAAACACATTTCTGGGATGTGAATGGCATTAATTTCCAACAACCAGCTTGCAGCACAGTTACTCACCAAATCAGTAAGGGCACAGACAGGGCAGCATGCAGCAGGGCACAGCAAGACCAAGAAGGCAGGTCAGGTAGCCAAGTCTCTCCCAACAGTCCCGTTCCTCTCCCGATTAATTCCCCTGATGTGACAGTAACTCATTTTTTCTGACACCAGATGAACGTGTCACATTATGGGTCTGCTATAGCCTGCATAACCGCTGGCTTCTTCACTGTTCTGGGCCTGGCTGTTCACTGACCTGAATAATCCCTCTCAGTGAACCGTGGAACTGGTGGGCAACGGGCGTGGTGTGGGACTCGCCGACAACATGGTAAATCTTTTTCTGGCCAGCTGGACACAGGAGCTGGGTGTGCAGGCAAGCCTGGCCGTGCCTCAGACTCACTGTAATTGTACTACTCGCTCTTCTGCCTGGTCTATCCTGTGGTAGAGGCCTTGTGGCGACAGACCACCTAGGCTTTCGGGGATGGGAGGCTCAGGTGGCAGCGAGAGAGCCCAGAGCACAGCTGGCTGCACTGAGAAACAGAGAGTAGATAGTCAGAGGACTTGTGTGAGGTATATTTAAAATGAGCTGTTCAGGACAGGAGGAGGGTGGGAACACTAGACTGACTGAGACACTGGCAACACCTGACAGACAACCAACGACTGCTGCTCGACATCCTCGAATAACTATCTCTCCTCAGCCCCATGCTATATGAATGCTGCTACTGCTCCTTCATGGAAGGCACACAGACAACTAAATGGCACCACTAACAGAGTTCTGCTCATGCGATGGCACCAGATGCAGCACTCTCTGATTGGCTGTAACATGCAGGCTACAGTGGTTGCAGGCTTGCAGCCAATCGGAAAAGGGATAGTTTTGTTTCAGAACCTGGGTGTACGCAGCCATCCCACCCTCCCAGGAGGTGCAGGCAATCCGGGCATAGCCCTGAGCCATTCAATATTAAAAAAAAAAAAATGATAACCGGAGAACAGTGGCTGGGCTCCTAAAAATCCTGGTCTAATTTCTCAGGGGGGGCAGCTTGCTCATCTGACCCCCCCCCCATAATCTACACCTATGCCACAAGATTTCTAGGGATATTGGTATTTCCATTGATCTTGGTAAATGTAGTGGGTATAGTCTTAGTACAGTAACCAACGATATTAAGGTTATTAAAGGCATCCAGATTGACAGCCAGAACATTACCGTATTGGGAATTACCTTTGGGAGAGGGGATGTAGCATCTCTTAACTGGCAGGACAAGATGACCACCTGTCAGGAGAAAATTTAAAGGTGGAAATTATGGCAACAAACTAAGAAAAAAGTTGTATTGGTTAAAATATTTTTGCTGTCACTTTTCACTTACCTTGCCTTGCTGATGTATCCCCCCCCCCCAAGTTTGGACATGGATGTGACATTGTTAAGATTGGTCTTCCAAATGACATGGGGAGCCGCTTAAATCATATTTAATGGAATGTGCTGTATAGACCTTATAGGGAGGGAGGTTTGAGACTTCTTAATCCTTTCAGTTATTTTCTTAGTCTATTTCTTCATGTTAATATATTCGAGTTCACTGCCCCGGTGCATAACCTTGGAAAACCCTTGCTTCACTCTAGCTGAACCCTTTGTTAACCACTTGGTCACAATCCTTAAGGAATTTGAAGAAGGTATTCCCTACTCCTGAGTACTCATTTCCAGCCATTGTCAGAATTAAGCAATGAAAACTGATGTTACCTCAGGTCTCAGTCCCCAGTAAATGGTCATTATATTTTACTATTCAGGAACAGGCTTATTGTTGTCTCACAAAGTACAAAAACACACAGCCCAACAATCATGGAACAATTGCAGACTACCTCACAGACACCAGTACCCCCTCTCAAATGTGGGATGTGGTTTGGCTGGTCTGTCATAGTAGACTGGGTGTGAAGGGGAATCTTAAACATAAAAGAAACAGAGGAAAAGATGTGCCCTAGGCAACCTGAGAGCAGCAAGAGGAAGGAGGTGCTGTTGGAACTATACTACTCTACTGGGACTAAAGAACTAGAACTCTACTACTGGGACCTTCACATTAGGGTTAAAACAAACAAAAAAAGAGTGTGTATGACTGAGTTGGGTGAAGTGAATTGTTATCTGTGCAGTTAGCTAGGTGTAGAAGGAAACTGTGAATTAGGGAAAGTGGCTTAAGCAGAAGGAAGCCAGGTGTTTTAGATTTAAAAACTATCCTAGATTGGTTTTGGCAGAGAGCAACAAGAGGAAGGAGGTGCTGTTAGAACTGTACTACTCTACTGGGACTATATAGCCCTCCCTCCCTCCCCTCTATCTCCCCACACATAGCTAGTTCTACTTTTATAGGCACAAGCTTTGACTGACAACAGGAACTTCCTGTTTGGGAGCAGGAAGTGAGTGTTCATAAAGGCACAAAAGACTCACCATCCTAGAAGGAAAAGAGTAGCTCTCCATCTCCCCACAGCTGCTGCAGGTATGTCTCTGAGAAAGTAAGAAGGAGACTACTGAGGAATACAGGAACTTCCAGTCCCAGAACAGGAAGATCAGCAGCTTTAAGGGCACGGAAGCAGTAGGAAAGTAGGGAGAAAAAAAATTATATAAAAATAAAGATAAATAAATAAACAGAGAGAGAAAAGAACAAGTATACAAAACAACAGTTAAGGGGCCACAAATAAGACATGATGGGAGTGGTGCAGTGGCTGTGGAGCAGCAGCCTTCCTGGAGACATTCTGGAGGATGTGGTGTTGTCCCATCTACAGGCACCTCTCTGGGCTGAGGGAGGAGGTTGCTCATCTCCAGGCTGAGTTGACCAGGGACCACCAGGGTCACCGCTGCTTCCTCAGAGTTTGCCAAGAAAGAAGAGTGATTGGACCACAGTGGGCTCAGGGAGGGTGTGGGTGATGGAACAGAGGCGCATCCCTCCAGTTGTACCTCTCCACAATTCATATGCCATTCTGGCAGAGTATGGTTCCTCTATAGAGGCACCAGCAGTGGAGATCAAGGAGGATACTTGGGAACTTCCACAAAGGAGACCCACAGGAGGGTGGCATGGGACCCCACAGAGTAAGGAAAGAACTCCTGGTGGGGGAATCCATTGTTAGGAGGGTAGAACTGGGGGAGGGAGGGGCGAGGGAGGTAAGGTACCTGCCTGGCACCATGGCTTGGAGGAACAGGAAGCAGCTACACGGGGGAGGTAGCTGGATGTCATTGTCCACCGAGGGAAAAATGACCTGGCTTTGAAAGGGATCAGAACAGTGGAGGAGGAGTTTGTGGAGTTGGAGAGGGGCCCTAGACAAGTACCACGCATGATAACCTTCTCAGAGGTGCTGTCTGTCTATGGCATGGGTGAGACTATGGTGCACCACACCATGGAATTCAATCAGTGGTTGAAAAACTGATGCAGAGCTAAGAGTTTTGGCTTCATTGCGGACTGGGGGTCCACCTACAGGGATGCAGGCATATACTGTCATGATGGGCAGTATCTGTCCAGGAGAGGAACCAGGATCCTAGGTGATAGGTTTAAATGCTTCATTGGCAAGCATTTAAACTAGCCAAGGGGGAGGCACTGAAAAGGAGCAGCGAAATCCTAGCCCCCCCCCAAAAAAAATCAGGGTAGTTAGTGAGGCAAATACCAAGATAGAGATGTCGATAAGGAGAAAGGCAGGGGTAAATGGAGAAAAAAGGCAAAGGCAGTAAGGACAGGGATGGGGCAAAAAAGGGTAAGGCCATCAGGAAATGGAGGGTAATGAGTACCAATGCCTGTAGTCTAGGTAACAACCTCCCTGAACTGGTAGCATTGATGGAAGAGGGATGCCTGGGTATTGTGGCAGTCACAGAAACATGGTACACAGAGAACCATGACTGGGATGTCAAGATACCAGGGTTCACAATCTACAGGAGGGACAGGGAAGGTAGAAGAAGAGGAGGAGTAGCTCTCTATATAAGTGAGGGGATCAAAGCAATGGAACAAAATGGTAAACAGGGAGGAGAGGAGGCACTGTGGGTCACCCTGGAGACTGTAAATGACTCCACAATCCGCACAAGGGTTGTATACAGACCCCCGCTTCAGGGGGAGGAAATAGACAAGAAAATGATAGAAGGCATCCTTAGGATGGCAGAGAAAGGGGACATATTGTTGATGGGGGACCTGAATATGCCAGATGTTAACTGGAGCACCTTTACTACAACCACATCCCAGAGCATGGCCATTCTCAATGCCCTACAGATTGCATGCCTCAGACAGCTAGAGTTGGAACACACTCAGGAGGGAGCAGTCTTAGACCTGGTACTCTCAAATCGGGATGGGGAGAGGATCTCAGATCTAGAAGTGGATAGCCATCTGGGAACAAGTGAACACCAACCAGTATGGTTCACAATAAACTCAGCTGCAGAGTCAAGCCATACAAAAGTGAGGGTACTGAACTTCAGGAGGGCTGACTGTGTAAAAATGGGAGAGTGCCTCAGAAAAGCACTAGCAAACAGGAAAGAAGGAGGGTGAAGCAATAATGGGGAAACATCAAAACTGCTATCACAGAGGCAACAAGCCTTTGTGTGAAGAAAATAAGCAAATCAAAATGAAAGAAAAAAAACACTATGGTTCTCAAAAGAGGAGGTGGGGAAGATTAGGGAGAAAAATATAGCATTTAGAAAGTATAAGGAAACACAGAAGGAGCAGGACAGAGATCTATACCAGTTAAAGCAGAAAGAAGTAGGCAAGGCAGTCAGAATAGCAAAGGCCAAAACTGAGGAAAAGATGGCCAACTAGGTTAAGAAGGGGGATAAAACCTTTTATAGTTACATTAGGGAGCAAAGAAAGACAAAGGGAGGAATAGTGAGGCTGAATAAAGAGGACGGTGGGTGGGCAGAGAGGGACGGTGAAAAGGCAGGGATCCTGAATGAATACTTCTGCTCAGGATTCACAAAAGAAGAGGAGGGAGAAGTACCTAATCTAGTCAATAGAAACACTCTGGATAGGGGAGTTGATCCCAGCCCTTTCACGGAAGAAAGGGTTCTGAAAGAATTCCTACAACTGAAGGTGGACAAAGCAATGGGGAATGACAGGATTCACTCCAAAATTCTAAAAGAACTAAGGGGAGAACTAGTGATACCACTAACTACCATTTTGAACAAATCACGGGAGGATGGTGTGGTACCTGAGGACTGGAGGAGGGTGGTTGTGATTCCCCTTCACAAAATTTGGAGCAAGACAGAGGCAGGAAACTACAGACCTGTTAGTTTGACCTCAGTGATAGGGAAAATGATGGAATCACTTCTGAAGGAAAGAATTGTTGAGTACCTAGAGGCCAGTGAGGCACATGACCCAAGGCAGCTTGGATTCACAGTAGGAAGGCCATGTCAGGTGAATTTCTTTGACTAGGTGACCAAAGTAGTAGTAGATCAGGGAGGGGTTGTGGACATGGCCTACCTAGACTTTAGCAAGGCATTTGACACAGTCCCACACAAAAGATTAATAAACAAATTAGCCAGCATGGGCGTGGGACCCAGGGTGGTAGCCTGGGTAAAACATTGGCTGGACAACAGGACACAGAAGGTAATAGTAAATGAAGTCCACTCTGAAGAAAGGCGGGTTACTAGTGGGGTACCACAGAATTCAGTACTTGGTCCAGTCCTTTTTAATGTCTTTATAAGTGACATTGCAGAGGGACTGGAAGGGAAAGTATACCTCTTTGCAGATGACACAAAGATCTGCAACAGGGTTGATACACAAGGGAGGGGGAGGATGAGAAGGGACTTGGCAAGGTTGGCGGAATGGTCAGAAGTATGGCAGCTTGGATTCAATGCAAAAAAGTGCAAAGTAATGCAACTGGGAAACAAAAACCCAGGGGACGAGTACAATATGGGGGAGTAATAACAACAACAAAAATGGAAAGGGACCTGGGGGTAATCATATCAGATGACCTAAAGGTTAGCAAGCAATGTGAGAAGGCAGTAGGGAGGGCTGGGGGTATACTGGGATGCATAGGGAGAGGCATCACAAGTAGAAAACAGGAAGTTGTTATCCCTCTGTACAGACAGTTGGTGAGACCCCATCTGGAGTACTGCGTGTAGCTCTGGAGACCCTATCTCTGCAAGGACATAGACAGGGTGGAGACAGTCCAAAGGAGGGCAACTAAAATGGTGCAGGGTCTGCAACAGAAGCCATACGAGGAGAGACTAAAAGAGCTTAATATGTATACCCTTGAGGAAAGGAGGGAGAGGGGGGACATGATAGACACTTTTAAGTACCTCAAGGTAATCAACAAAGTCCAAGAGGGTAGCATCTTTCAGAAAAATAGATGTGCAAGAACAAGAGGACACAATTTGAAGATAGAGGGGGACAGCTCAGGGGCAATGCGAGGAATTATTTTTTCACAGAGGGGGTGGTGGAAGCATGGAACAGCCTTCATGAGGAGGTTGTGGGGTCAAAAACAGTGGGGGAATTCAAGAATCCATTGGACAGACATAAGGCAATTCTTGTGGGGGGTAGGAAGAAATAGGCTGTTGGTTTACTAGGATCTGCAGCTTATGCAGTAGGTAGGGAAATGGACAGACTATGTGGGCCAAGCGGACCTTATCTGCCATTAAAGTTTATGTTTCTATGTTTCTCTTGGAGGAAACTACTGCATGTCTAATTTTTTTATAGACTTACTTTGCTAAATGTATGTGGGATCATTTGGTGGTCCAATAGGGTAACCACAATTGGAAAAAGGTGTCATATGAGAATGTGGTGACCGGGACTTTACCCAGCATTAGGGGGATTGATAAGGGAACATTGAGACTAATTTGTATGTTATTTAAACTTTTCCTGTGGCAAACCAGATGTAAGTTTGTTATCCAGCAAATTGATGCATCCCCCCTTTGACAATTATCCTCCTCATGGAAAGGGAATTGAAAAGGCAAAGTTTATATGATGAATCAACATTGCCACAGTCACTGTTGAAAAAAAAGGTGGACAGGAATGGACTCTGTTTTATTGACTGCATAATTCCTCTCTCATATTAACTCATATTTATATAATGGTTTTCTCTGTTATGTTTTTTCATTTCTCGGTTTGCCTGTTTTATGCACTGTCCTTTTCTGGACCATTGGCCCTTCCTTCATTTAGTAGTGTTTTGTTCGTCACTGACTATGCATGTGGGGTGGTACTTCTGAATCATTAGCCTCTGTATAAATTATGTACAGAGTATGCTTTACCACTAGTTTGAGTTTCTGTACCTAGTTTGTTTTATTGTTTACTCATAATAAAAATTCCCCTACTCTTTTCGAGAAGTGTCATGGGATCTTTAACATCCACCTGAACTATCACTAGAACAGGCAGTTGGGATATCGGTTAAAAGTCTCATCCAAAAGACGGCACCTCAGGAATACAGCACCCCCCTCATGCTGCACAACAGTGTCAGTATTGGGATTTAACCCAAGTGCCTGGAGTGGGTATAGAACCCACAGCCTTCTGATTTTCCAGCCTCAGAGGTGAATGTGCAACCTGCTGAGCCACATAAGTCTATTGCAGTACTGCTCGCTGCAGCACTCAGTGGTCCTGCTCAAATGAAACACCACATAAATCTACTCTCCATGAGAGTTTGGGCAGAACTGAATGAAGTCGAAAACATCTGTTGCTGTTCATGGGGAATGAAACAGAGCTGACTGGCAGTGGGCTGTCAGTCACAGTCAGGCACAAAGATCAGCTGATTCCCGGTCCAGTTATTAACACAGCGGTGTCAGTTCTGGTGGTGGTTGCAAACACCTTTAGAAGTAAATGTCAAGGAAATAAGGGATTAATTGCATAAGATTAAAATAAATAAATCTTCAGGCCCAGACCAGATAAGCTTGAGACTGATAAAGGAAACAATGGAACAAATTCAATAACCATTAGCAGCAAATATAAATGCATCCTTTGAATCTGGAACCGTTCCTGGTGACTGGAAGTTGGCAATAGTCATCCCGCTATATAAAAAGGGAAATAAGTCAGAAACATCAAATTATAGACCAGTCAGTTTAACCTCTATAATAGGTAAGTTAGCTGAAACACTGTTAAAGAACAAATAGAGGAAAACCTTATGATATTAGGCTATGAGGACATAAATCAGCACGGTTTTAAAACAAATAGGGGATGTAACACAAACTATGTTTTTATGAATACATCAATAAGAATGTGAATTGTAACATATCAATGGATGTAATATACTTGGACTTCCAGAAAGCCTTCAATAAGGTTCTGCATGATGGATTATTGAAGAAGGTGGTTGGAATAGGTATTGATAGTAGGCTAGTAAGTTGGACTCAGAACTAGTTGTGGAATAGAACACAGAGAGTGAGAGTTCTTGGAGAGTATTCAGAGCCCATAGCTGTGTCTAGTGGTGTACCAAAGGGCTCTGTGCTGGGCCCTGTACTATTTTCCTTCCTTCTTTATTAGGGTATACCCTGTGTTCAGTGACACCAACACGGCGAACTATGACTCTGTCAGCAAAATCAACACTTTACCTACAGGTCGCTGTGTTGGTGTGCCGGAGACAGGGGCATACTGTCTCCCGGTCCTGCACCCCCTCCCCGAATCAACTCTGACTTGAGTTGATAATCCTAAAGACAGGAGAGCAGGAGACACACAAGAATCTTGTTAGCTGCAACTTGCACTGGACATGATTCCTATCGGTGAGATGCCGGTCGACAAAAGGGTTGTCGAACCGGCATCGTAGAGCCATTTATTAGTGATCTCCATTTAAAAATAAGCAACAGGGTAACTAAATTTGCTGATGACATACAATTAGGTGGTCCGGTTGCCACAGATAGTCAGAAATATCAAATGAAATTGGACTTAAAAAGGATTGAAGAGTGGTAAAAAAAAACAAAATGCCTTTCAGCATAAAAAAATGTACAGTAATGCATATGAGAAAGCATAATGCACAGCAACAGTACATGTTAAATGGGCAAGAATAGAAATAAGTATACTGGAGAGGGATTGCAGTGTTATGGTAGATCAGCTGATGAAGTTTAGAGAGCACAGGTCTGCTATAATTAGAAGAACTAATCTCATGATAAAAAATGTCAGGAGAAGCTTTGTAAGCAAAAGTGTGGGCTGTCTATTACCTTTACTGTATATAAGACATATATAAGACCCCATTTAGTTTATGGGTCACAAATATGGAATCCAAACAGCAGGGGAAATTAACAGAATAGAAAAAATTCAGAAACATTATACTAAATTAATAGGGTCATTAAAAATTTACAGTTATAGGGATAGACTGTTAAAAACAGATCTATTTCCTTAAAACAAAGGAGAATACAACGTGACTTGTTTGCAATGTATAAGATTGTAAATGATATAGGCTAAAGGAATGAGATGGGTATGGAAGTACAAGAAAAACTGACTGGATTGAGGGGGCATAAAAAATAGATAAAGCTGCACATGGCAAAAAATAATGGTAGACATTTTTCATTTATTAATAGAGTTGGTAGGTTATGGAATAATGTACCGAATAATATGACAAAAAGTAGTACAATGACAATATTTAAAAAACATTGACAAGTGGGTGAGCGAAAATGTGTATTAGATGTCCCACGGATTTGGAGAATGGTAAATATGGGCCTGAAGGCCTTCTTCCATTCATTTACCAAGTATAAATCATATTATACAAGGGCAAGAATAATCCTAGCCCTCTGAGTGGATGCCATGCCCTAGAGACAGTGAAGTTACATGACAATAACATCACTGTATCTAGGGCAGGTACACATACAGTATGTTTCTTACTACTATACAGCCACTTCTGAAATCACTCGGAGTCCCTCCCTAGAATTTTGAAGCTGTCATCTGCAGTTCCCCACTTAGTCTCTGACTCCTCAGCCACCCCACCTCAACTAGAACAAAATCTCAGTTAAAAATTACATAGTGTATCAGCTGCCATAGCTACCTTTTTTCCTGAACTGGGTGGCTTCACTGAATCTCACAGACCATAACTCTGGTCACGTGACTAGAACTACAGTGTCCTGACCACTGCCACACATCTTCCGATTTCCTCCCTGCTCCTCCTCTACTCACCATCAAAACTTTCTTGTCCCAATCTGCAAATGAAATGAAATGTCACTCCTTTTACTCTCACAGCTCGCTTGTAGCCATTGATATCATTTGATCACACATCAGGTGTCTCTAAGGATTTCTCAGTCATCTCTGCCCCCTATCATCACAGTCTCACTGACTCAGTCCCGAGTGCACTTTCCTATCCCTGACACTACGTTGCTGCAGAAACATCTTTACCAGGTGCCAGGGCAGTCAGTGGGACTGGGTTAAAGATTCAAAAACAGACAGTGAGCTAAAGAAGAATGGGGTGGGGGTGGGGTGAACTTGAACAGCACCACTTACTGGTAAAGCATAAACAATATTTTTTAAATAGGCTTCCACACCAATAAATCAGTAACAAACAAAAATAAATAAATTAAAGTGTATTTATTTATTACTCTTAATATAATGAGCCATTATATAATAGCAATAAGGCACTCCAGGGATGTGTGTTGTTGTGAAATAACATAACTTCTCAGGTGCTAAGTGCACTTGGCCTGCAGCCTTGTGCTTTAACAAGCAGATGGCATGACATCATTATACAACAACACACACCCTGTCATGCCTTATTGTTTACGTTTCCCACAGTGGGTTACATACGCATTAATAGAGAAAATCACAGAAAGCTTATACATTATGTTATAATGTTATTAATAATTTCATATGCCTGTTGAACAAAATTGCATAGGGTTAGTGACAGAGCTACATGGAATTTTCAAATTCCACTTATGGTGAAATTCCGCATTATTTTGGGAATCCAGCCGAAATCCATGGAATTCATTTGGAAACACAATTCTGAAATTCTGAAAGGGAAATTTTGACTGTGGAATTGTATTCTGCAGTTTAGGTAAACTATGGATTAATTTCATACTGATTACATGAATTGTGGAATATTATTCTGCTGTGTACATGGGAGTGCTTTTCTGAATTCCACAGAATTAAAAAGAAAATTCCCAAAAAGCATTGTGAAAGTGGAATTTCCATTCTGCACGAATTTCACAGATGGAATTTCACATTCTGCAGCACTCTAGTTAGTTAAAATAATCAACTTGATAATTGAAGAAAATATAAGTTACTCACTTGTTACCATAGTTCTAGGAGTGGTATGTAATTCACATTCAAACTCTGGCACTTTCCAGGAGACAGGCAATTTGTCAGCAGTCTTCAAGCTAAGCTTCTTTTACCACCCAGGTGGTCTATCTGTCCCAGCACAATCCGGGTTTTGTGCCAAGCTGGTATTCACAAAAGCCCAGTTTGTGAGATCAAACAAGGGTTTTTTCCAGGGTAAAGTGTGGAGGGGATCACAATGCAAATGAAGGGGAAGGGATGTGAATATTGGCACCATACAATTCACAAAGCATTTGGTCAGCACAATGGCCTTTTGCGTGGCCCCCTTGCACAGAGCAAATACCACCGACTGAGACCTTGCGTTAATCCCGAGCAACCCTATTGGTTGGCAGAGGGTACTGAAGTGCCCCCCACACACACACACACCAATTGCTGGCTGGATAAGAAAGTAAATGATCCTGAAGCATGTCTCTCCCCCAATCACAAATTGCCAGCCAAATATAAGAAAATGAGCCTCCCTGATGGCCAGTGGTCCCGTCCCCACCTGATAACCCACTTGATATTTAAAAACATATCCCCTGATGTCCAGTGGTTCCTCCCCCCACCCAATCAACTGCTCAATATGTAGAAATATATTCTCTGGTGTCCAGTTGTCCCTTCACCCACACGATGTCTGGACACCGTGTCAATGGTGTCCATTGTATCCCCCATCTTAGTCCCCTGTATATGATAGTTAGAGCATTCCCTGTTGTCTAGCGGACCTCCCTTCCTATCCCCGATCCACTGTACATGATAGTTACAGCAATTCCTGGCCTGTAATGGACCCCCCACACTGGCAGGTAGTGCCCTATCTCCTGGCTCTCCCCATCGCTACCCCAAGCCAGTGACCAGCACAGCTCTCCACTCTCCACCATGGCCTGCTGCCATCTGAGCTGTCAAGGAGCTTATACTGTAAGGGCAGCCAGCCGTGGGGGACAGCAGATGGCTGTGTTGGTCAGTGGCTTGTGGCTGGGATGCAGGATGTGGGTTTGGGTGGCACTTCTTGCTGGGGGGGGTCTTCTAGATGCCAGAGAATGCTGCAACTATCACATACAAGGAATTGGGAATGGGAGGGGGGGGCGACAGACACCAGGGAATGCTGTAGCTATCATGTACAGAAGTCATGTCTTTTCTTTCTTTCTTTCTTTCTTTCTTTCTTTCTTTCTTTCTTTCTTTCTTTCTATAAATTAGGCTAGAAAAGTCATACTGGGCCGGCAAATAAAATGTACTCCAAGAGATTTGAGTATCCTTAAAGGGATCTACTCATTTAAGAAAGAAAAAAACAGGCAACCAGGCATGTGCGTGTGACCAACAGTAGTTCCCTTTTGCCATGAATAATGTATTATTCCTGCCTAACCTATTTGGGAAATACAATATTGAAAAAAATAAAATAAAAATGAAACAGACCCTAGCCTATATCCTGTAAGATATACAAACCCATGTTCCTACCTTCTGTTAGAATTCATCCCCCTCTTCCACTCAGCACCTATAATTTCCATTAAATTGGCAATATTTGAAAAAATCTTCCATGCTGGGTGGCTGACACAACCCACCCACCTCCACAGTCGGCTGCCACCTTTAAGCACTTATTTGCATTAAATCAAGGGGAACCCACTGAGCTGGGCCTGAGAAAAATGGGAAACACTGTGTGCAGGAAGGGGACCCAGTGGACTGGGCTTCTGTGCATTGGAGTTCTGGTGTGGGACTTGGTTGAGAGTATGACTACAGTGTACTGAGGAGTCCAAAGAGGATAATCACATGTCTGCACTTAGTCATTTTCAGTCTATACAGGATCAGATGCAAACGTCTTTTTAAAAGATGATGTCTGTTCTGGCAAAGCATTGCCAGCTTGACGTGCACAAGGAATTGCATACCCATGATGCCTTGCTCTGGAAATGAGGCTTGAGGATATACATTTTTCACATGGTCTCAAGAGATGCACAAAAAGCAAACTATCTGGATATTTCTTACGAACATATGAACATATGAAATTTGCCAGCAGATAAAGGCCTAGAGGTCTACCAAGTCTGCTCGAATGTGCAGCTAGCACACCTTATTCTGTAGTTGCCCCTCCCTTCCACCCTTCCTCTTCATTGACCCTTCCCCTTGTCCTGTCCCATCCCCTTTTGAAGCAGTCCACTGTTCTACTGGATACCACTTCTGCAGGTAACGCATTCCACCCAGCCACCACCCTCTCTGTAAAAAAGTGTCTCCTCATCTCCCTCCTGAACCTTCCTCCATCCAGTCTCATATCATGGCCCCTGGTGTCCCTCCCCTTACTTTGAACAGCTCCTCTGTACCTGTCTTGTTTATTCATTTCATGTACTTAAAGGTTTCAATCATGTGCCCCCTGTTCTTCTCTCCTGGCATACTTCAATAGAACCTATATACTGTTTTCCCTGCAAGTTACTTCTCTTGTATACTGGAGAGAAAGAAGCAGCAAACAAAAAAACAAAAAAACAAATCTAAGGTAAAATCTCAAGTAATTAATAACTTAAAAATGTTCTAAGTTTTGAATCTCAAGTAATTAACAACAGAGATATTTTCTAAGTAAAAAAAAACAACCAACTCATAGGCTAGATTATGTTTAAGTTGAAAAATGCAGTCAATCCTTAACTAAAGTATTTTTCAAAGTCTGATTTATCAACTAAAGCAGACATAAAAAAATAATTTCTCAACTTATGGCTAGATAGTATGGATTATACATTAGATGAGTAAAACCCCTCAACGAATGGTCAAGCTTAATGCTTAACATTTTAGTTATTCTCTATTATACAATGGCAGTATAAAATCCAGAGACGTGATTGGCTGACTGAGTCTTTTATCCGTGAGTTAATTCTAGTCCTTATCTGATGTCAAAGTCTATGTTTCTGTGTTTCTATGTTAATAGTGGGTTTGGGGATGGTGTGGTTGGGCAGTATTACTTTACAATGGTAGCCGATTTTGAAATTCCTGCTATAGTGTTGGGGCTCAGAGGTGGTTTACCGGAAAGTTAATAAGGTGTTTTTTTTCCCCTTTGATGTTGGGGGGTCAGATGGATTTGAATATGGAGTGACTCTGATGTGGTTGACTGGATCTTTATCTGTGAGTTATACTATTAATACCCCAACCTTTTGTTTGTTTTCTTTTTAAATAAATGTATTTCAGTTGTGAATCTCCAAATAATGAGGACCATGTACAGTACCTCCAGGTCACAATGCAGGCCAAAGTCAGATAATGGTGTTTACTGTACTCCATCCTCGCCTTCCCCACTGAATCCTGGGCTGCCAGCTCCTGTAACACTCACTCCCTCCAGTGCCCCTGGAAATCAGTACTGTGTCCTGTAACAATGATTCCCTTCCACCTCTGTTGCAGTGCTTTTAGCTCCCTGGTCCTAGTATAGACATCTGATGGTGTCCAAGCTCAATAGCAAACTTAAAAAAAACATAATCATACTCAGCTTCCACTCCAGCTACATGAGCACTGCTGCTCACTCACTCTCCATCACTGAACACTATACATCTTAGAGTCTGCAAGCTGCTCATCCAGCTGCTGCAGATGTTGGGCTGGATTTTCAAAGCTCCAATACAAGCTGCAACAATGGCAGCTTGCACCGCGTGCCATGCATCCAGGTCCCTGCACCCAAATTTACAATGGATAGGGTCCTGGCTCCTAAGTTCTGTGGCTTGCAGCAATAGTGCCAACGCACCAAACATATGGTGCACCCACTAGGAATGCCACAGCAGCTGCAGGGTGGATGTGGTGTGAGTTGCACCCTTGGATGGGGGCATATTCATGGCTCATGCCCCCCTGCCCCTTCCACCACCTGGTCCCAATCTACCCATACTGGATAGCCCATAAGAACTCCTAGTGCCCTCCCTACTCCATGCTAGGCATATGCTATTGGAAGCACACAACACCCTGGTGATCTATTGACCCCCCATCCCCTGGCAGGTACTGCCAACAAAACTGCTCCTCCCCCACCCACTGAGGACCCTGATTCGGTGACTGGTACAGCCCACTGCACATCACCAGGTCCAGCTGCTGCATGAAATGTCTGGGTGTATTCCAGGATTACAGTAGGCACACTGACAATTTATTCAGTGTTGGACCTGGTGGTGTGTGGAGGGCTGTATTGGTCACTGAATCAGGGTCCTGAGTGGGGGTGGTTGGCAGAAACTGCCAGGGGGGTGGGGTTCCACTAGATCACCACAGAGTTGGGTGCTTACATTGACATACAACAAGATTGGAGCAGGGAGGGCACTAGGGGCTATTGTGGGTACCCAGTACAGGCATATCTGGACTTGTTGGGGGGCAGGATCACAAGGGTGTGCACGGTTAGGGGCATATTGGAGCTGGGGGATTGGACAGTACTGGGGTATTGTGACTGGGGGGTGGGGCACACAGTGGCAGGATATGGTTGACACCCTCCCAGGGGCTGTTTAAGTACCGTTAGACTAGCCAAGGGCTGGTCTAATGGTGCTTAGCTCTTTGTCCCTGGGGAAGGTTTTGAAAATCTGGATGGTGGGGTTGTGGCAACCAAGGTCTGACGCATGCCCCTTGGTACCATGCCACAGCCACTTTTGTGGCACACACTGGTGCTAGCTCACTTTGGCACAAGCAGCCTGCAGATTGATGCAGGCTGCTTTCTAAAATAGCTCTTGGCGCTAACCATGGCACAAGGTGCTTGTTGCGTCTAACATGTTGGTAGCAAGCACCTTGTGCCATTCTAAGGGCTTTGAAAATCTGGCGCACTGTCTCTTGGTGTCTTTATGTTAAAAAAAACACATTGTAGCAAGCAGATGCAGACAAGGGGGGGTACAGCTGTGTGTGTCTAGGCGAGGTCTGCCATCTCAATTTTCCCTGTCTCTGTCAGTTGCTGAGTGTGGTGGGATCACCTATATATTCTACCTAGCAACAGGGAATTACTTTTCCAGGCACAAAAATAAAATCAGTAAAAACATCATTAAAACTGGAAAAAAAAAACAATTTTTTCTTTTAATACAAAAAGTAAAGGGGGCATTGTGTACTTACAATAAACCACTCCAGGGTGTGGGTTATGCTGGGATTTAACCACTTTTGGTGTGGATTTGGTCACTTGACCTGTGGCCTTGTGGCCAAAATACACCACGCATTGGTAAATACCAGCATAACCCTTACCCTGTCATGACTTATTGCTTATTTGAAAAGGTAAACATTGGGTATTTGCCAACTTATGTTTTTGGCATGCTCAGGAGATGGGGTAACCCAAGAGATATATTCAACATTGGGGCCAAAATCTGCAAAAATTAAGTTATAAGTAAACATTGGAACAATTCAATGTTTCTTCATAACATAGTTGTTTTTTTTACATTTTGACCCCAAATTTTCAACATAGTCTTTTTATGACTGCTTCTTCTGAATATAACATAGTGTCATTTATTAAATACTGGCCAAAAGGTCATTTCATGCCACAAGTGTGCAAGCATATTTTGGCCAGCATTTGAGAACAACACTGGTCACATTTGTTTTTTCACATTTTGAGCCCAAATTTTCAGCATAGTCTTTTTATGACTCCTCCTTCTGAATATGACAAGTCATTCATAAAACACTGCCCAAAATGTAATTTCATGCTACAAGTACAAAAATACATATTGACCAGGATTTGAGAAACAACACCTGTCACATTCATGAGGTGGTGTGAAAAAAATGGCATGTTGAAAATTTGGGGTCAAAGTATGGAAAATTACCAAAGTTATGAGTGAGCTCTGAGTGATTTCAACATATCTTCATTTTTTAAGTACGTTGTGCACACACACATAAGCAAACATGTTGGTATGAGAGTTGCTAGAGAGGGGTGTGAGGGGGATGAGTCCAATGGAGAATGGTGCTCTAGGGGGCTGGTTTGTGGCAGGCGAATCAGCAGGCAGTGTCCTGATGACACTGGTTTTCTGAGGGAGCCGGTCTGGTCATGCACCTCAATGGACAGAGCCAAAGCAGTAGCAGCTTGGCCCGGTCCTCTGAAGTGCAAATCAGGATGACAGGCACTGTTATTCCCCCACCCAACCCCCTAAGCACCCACCACCTACAACCCCTCAAAAATACCATAGTGACACTGGGAGTGCCTAATCCCCCAGTGTCCCCAAATGTTCTGCAAACTCTCCCTGAAAGAAAGAAAACTGTGCCTCATAATTTTTTTTATCCTGAAAAAAAGGAAACTGTCCATCGCTGTCCACTGTGTAACACCCCCCCCAACAGTATACAGACACTGGGGGTGCCCAATCCCCCAGTGTCCTCATCTGATCAGAAAACTGTCCCTAAAAAAAAAAGAAAACTGTCCATCATCATTTTTTGTTTTCCTGTAAAAAGAAAACAGACCATCATTGTCAGTTCGCCATTACCCAACCCCCACCTCCACTCAGGACCCACCACCCACACACCCCACCCCTACTTATCCACCAGAGGTCTGTCACTGTAATCCTTCTTGGACAGCAGGCACATCTTCACTCTCCAAAGCCCAACCACGAACTGAGGTCAGCGCTTCAATGTATTTCAATGGGGGTTTCAACTTAGTGGCATAACTTGGCCATTTTTAAATATTTTTGCCCCAAATTTTCCACATACATTTTTTGGGACCCTTCCTCATGAACAATGCAAGTGATGTTAGGTAAATATACCCCAAAAGGTGATTTTGTGGTTGCTGCGTAAAATCACCTTTCAGCCAGGAGTTGAAAATTTTCTCCACCATTGTTCATGAGGTGGGGTCATAAGAAGGCTATGTTGAAACTTTAATGTAAAAATATTAAAAAAAAAACAATGAAGTTATGAGTCTGCATTGAAATTTGCAAATGCAGGCTCATAACTTTTGTAATTTTCAATATTTTGACCCCAAATGTTCAGTAGAGCCATTTCTTCACAGTATCTCATGAACATGACTGCTGCCATTTTTCAGATCCTGTCAAAAATGTGATTTTGAATCCAGAAAGCTGATTTCACAGTTGCTGCACAAAATCACCTTTTGGACCGGATTTGAAATTTTCTCCACCATTGTTCATGAGGTGGGATCATAAGAATGCTACATTGAAAATTTGGTGTGAAAATATCAATAAACAACAAAGTTACGAGCCTGTGCTGAAATTTACATACACAGGCTCATAATTTTGGTAATTTTCAATATTTTGACCAAACATTTTCAACATAGCCATTTCTTTACAGCACCTCATGAATGTCACAGCTGCCATTTTTCAGATCCTGGCAAAAAAGTGTTTTTGCATCCTAAAAGGTGTAATTTTGCAGCTGCTGCACAAAATCACCTTGCAGGTAGGAGTTGAAATTGTGCTCTGCCTTTGTCTATGAGGTGGGACAATAAGAAGGCTATGTTGGAAATTTGGTGTAAAAATATAAAAAAACAACAAAGTTATGAACCCGTGTTGAAATTTGCAAATGCAGGCTCGTAACTTTGACAATTTCTAATATGTTGACCCCAAATTTTCAATATAGCCATTTCTTTACTGCATGTCATGAATATGACAGCTGTTATTTTTCAGATCATGGCAAACATGTGTTTTGCATCCTGAAAGGTGATTTCGCAGTCACTGTGCAAAATCACCTTTTGGACAGAAGCTGAATATTTTCTCCACATTTGCTCATGAGTTGGAGTCATAAGAATGCTACATTGAAAATTTGGTGTAAAAATGTTAAAAAACAAGGAAGTTTATGAACCTGCAATGAAATTTGCAAGCAGCAGGCTCTTAACTTTGATAATTTTCAATATTTTGACCCCAACTTTTCAATATAGTCATTTAATTTTTTAATTCAATATACTTTATTCATTAGCATGCATATAACAATGATCACATTAACAGCAGTCAAGAGGAAATTAACAAGTTATAGCATGAAGTATCAATACTGTCACTACCAACAAAGGAACAAATTAAACACATAATAAAATAGGATATAATCAAGATTAATCAACATACATTAAACTACCCATCTAGGCTGTAAGTAAAGCATCCAAGGGGCCCCACTTAGTTTGGCATCCAGTAAGCCGTCTGGCCATTGATGCAATATGTCACTCCAATTGTAGAGCCAACAAAACTTCCCTATGCCATTCTATCACAGACAGCAAAGATTCTTCCTTCCAGTGCCTCATAATGATTAATTTGGCTATAGCAGATATCATAGCTATATGTGCCATTCTTATTCTAAGAGTACTAGAGGAGTAGAGATTAAGCAGACAGATTTCTGGTGTAAACAATGGGTCAAGCCCTAACATTGAATCAAGGGATTGTCTAATTGATTGCCAATAATTACAGACTTTAGGGCATGTCCATAACATGTGATACAAATCTCCATCTGCTGCTGAACAACGTTGACATCGAGGGGAGGGCAACCTACCCATTTTATGTAGGTGTTCTGGAGTGAAATATAAATTGTGCATTATATTATATTGTACTAAACAAAGTCTGTCTTGCTTAATAAGTCTATAAATATTACTCCAAATCTGTTTCCATAAACTGGCATCTTCTATAATAGACAGTTTTTTGGTCCAGTAGTAGCATATACCCTGCAGCAAGTGAGAATCTAAAGATTGTAACTCTTTGTATATCCTGGAAATGGAATGTGGTTGCTCTGCTATTTGTAGTGTAGAATGGAGGGTTCCATTTTGGGGGGGTATACTCTCCCTGTCGCTCCAAAAAATGGACCAGCATATGCCTTAATTGCCGATATTTGAAAAAGTATTCCTTACGTATATGAAATGCTGCTAGAACTGAGAAAAGGGGAGCATGTCCCCGTTAGGGGCTGTATCCTGCAGTTTAATATGCTTTAAAGGCACCGAAAATGAGGAAGAAATAGGCCTGTTTCCAATTTTAAAATGAGGATTGTCCACTAATGGCTGTTCTAGGGACTTGTGCCAATCTAAAACCTGATGTCTTTGTACTTGATGTAATGCCCTGATGGACCAACCAATCGGAGTGTTCTTCAGGGGTTTGGGGATTGATTTCAGCAAAGAATAAACTAGAGGTACTAAAGTGCAACAACTTTTAGAGGCCAGATAGTTCTCAATGTCTAATCAAAGAGGTAGATACAATTCTTCATCTTGTGGTATTGGGGAATGGGACCAATAAGTTACTTTACTGATCTGATGTGCAGTGTAATAGGTAAACAATTCTGGGAGGGCAAGACCCCCTTGAAGTTTGGGTGTGGTAAGCTTTGAATATGCTCGTCTAACTCCTTTCCCCTTCCATAAATAGGAATTCAGCAATTTTTGAAGTTTTGTAAACCAGGACTTAGGAAGGAAAATTCCAACATGCCCATAGGATAGAGGATTCTAGGTAGCACAATCATTTTGATTGTGTTAATCCTTCCCCATAATGAAATAGGGAGGGATCCCCATCTATCAAGATCAGTTTTCAGTATGGACATGAGTCGTGTGAGATTCTCTTTTACCATGGTAGATACTTCTCTGGCAATTTTAAATCTGGACTGTCATGTACGGTATGGGCTGCAAGCCCATTGGCTGTAGCTCTGCACCAATGGGCGTGCAGCCCTACGGACAGTCAATCGGCGGTAGCAGAGGCGGCAGGGCGGTGGGATACTGTCACCCACGCTGCGAAGCGCGAGGAGGGCTTCGTGGGTGGGGGACACTAGACACCAGGAGATGTTTGAGGGGTTTGTGATGATTCTGCCACGATCGGGCTTTCTGATCCACTGGACCACCAGGAATATTTGGGTTGGGGGTTACATTCTGCCATGATCAGGCACTGGGAGTTCATACCGTTATGCGTGATCAGGCTTTGGGATATGGGGGTATTACATGTACCTGTACTGCCTTGATCGGGCTGTGGGGAGATGTGTGGGCGAGGGGGGTAGTGTTACACTATGCCGCGATCGGGCTGGTGGAGAACTGGGAAAGAGTTGGGGGCCAGCCAGGGTGGCAGCTGCTGTGTTAAGCCCTGCAATGCAGCAGCTCACCTGTGGGTGGCCCTCAACTAAACCTTTTTGGGCTCAAGGTTGTGCAGGGCGCAGGTTGGGGTGCGCATGTACAACTCTGCACAACCGACTGAATATCGGGTTGCAGGTTATGCATGGATCCTCCCTCCTGTTGAGCATGCATTCATTTGCATTGCTCTCTTGCGCAGACCTGATGCCAGTGGGCGTAACTGCCTCCTGCTGAATGTCGCAGAATGGGCGCATTTGGACTTAGCATGCGCCAACCCTGTGCGCGTAGGCACAACCCTTTTGAATATCAGGCCATAGTGTTTTGAGTCGAAATCAAGGAAACCCAGGTGATCCAGGTCGAACGTGCTCAACAAGAAGCCGCAGGATTTCTTTTAGGGTAAACAGAAGGAGACATTGCAGAGCGAGTCAGTGTAATACAAATCTTCACTGGAGAGTATAAAGAAGCATTTACCAGGGTAATACAATCATTTCTTCACAGCACCTCATGAATGTGACAGTTGCCTTTTTTCAGATCTGGCCAAAAATTTGTTTGCATCCTGAAAGGTGATTTTGCAGTCGCTGTGCGAAATCACCTTTCAGGCAGGAGTTGAACCTTTTCTCTGCCTTTGTTCTTGAGGTGAGGTTGTAAGAAGGCTATGTTGAAAAGTTGGTGTAAAAACATTAAAAACAACAAAGTTATGAGCCTGCATTGAAATTTGCAAATGCAGGCTCATAACTTTGCTAATTTTAAATATTTTGACCCCAAATCTTCAACATTGTCATTTCTTCACAGCATGTCATGAAGGTGACAGCTGTCATTTTTTCAGATCCTGGCCAAAATGTGTGTTTGCACCACAAAAGGTGACTCCACAGTCATTGCATGAAATCACCTTTTTGCCAGGAGTTGAACATTTTCTCTGCACTTGTTCTGGAGGTGGGGTCATAAGAAAGGAATGTCGAAAATCTGAGGAACAAATATTACCAAGCTAGACGCTTACACACTGCCCAACATCATCACTTCCACTTTGCATTCTTGAATGTTAATACACTGATTCCTTCACTGAAGCAATTTTCAAACACCTCCCCATGACACCAGTGCACACATTGAACATTCAGCATTGACAAATGCTTGTTTATATTCTGACCCCACGTTGTCAACATTGTGTTCTTATGACCCCACCTCACGAACCCAGAAGGAGAAAATGTTCAAATCTCGCCTGAAAGGTGATTTTGCAGAGTAACTGTGAAATCACTTTCTAGGACAGATTAAAGGATTTCACTGCCCTTATTCAGGAAGTGGGGTCCAAAAAGGCCATGGTGATAATTTGGGGGCAAAATATTAAAACAGTTACCAGGTTACGAGCACAAGATCAAAATGCATTGAAATACATTGAACTGAAAACATGGGGCAGGATTTCCAAACCTCCGAGAATGCCGCAAGCCCCAGGTATGCCGAGCATATGGCGCACGGGGCTTGCAGCGCTCTCCTGGTCAGGGATTGGGATTTTCTATCCTGTGGACAAATTGCCACAAATTATATCAACTTTTTGTGGCCTAGCTCGTGGCAATCCTGAGGGCCTGTTTTATGGAGCTTGCACCAGATATTTGGTGCAAGCTGCCATAAATTGTAGAAACTCTAGCAACTGTGCTCGAGATTGTAAAATCGGGTGCAGTTGTGGTGAAGAGATTTGGGGCACTGCCAAAACCTAACTGTCCATCTGTGTCAATTTCTTCTTGTTCCTTGGCTTCACCTAGAATCTCTTTGGCATCTGTCTCATTTCCCTTCCAATTCTTCCTCTTTTTCTTCCTCCCTTCCCCCTTCCTCCAAGCAGCATAATTGTGCAGTTTTTCTTTGTCAGCTTACTACTTTTTTTTTACTACTTTTGTTAGCAGGTGACATTGAGATTAAGTCTGGTCCCAGTACACCTTCACCTTTGCAACTTCCCAAAGGGTTGAGAGTGGCTCATCTAAACATCTGCAGACTTCTCCCCAAAACTGACCAGTTATCACCTATCATGCTTAACCTTTAGTTGGATTTTTTAGTTACATCTGAAACCTGATTCTCCTCTTAGGTTCTGAATTCAGCTGTAACATTACCTGGCTATACCCTAGTCAGGCTGTACCCTAGTCAGACACTGGGTCCAAAATTGGCTGAGCAACAGCACACAGGGTGGTGGTAAATGGAGTTCAATTCCAGGAGAGGGGGGTGACAAGTGGGGTGCCATAGGACTCGATTCTGGGGCCATTCAACTTCAATGTCTTCATTAGTGACATAGCGGAGAGGCTGGATGGGAAGCCTCTTCACAGATGACACCAAGATCTGCAATAGGGTAGACACTCCAGATGGGGTGAAAAAAATGAGAAGAGACCTAGGAAAATTGGAGGAGTGGTCGAGAGTAGGCAGCTTAAATTCAATACAAAAAAGTTCAAGGTCATGCACTTGGGCAAATGGAAACCTGGAGAGGAATACAAAATGTGTGAGTGGGAGGGTGAGATACCAGTGGAAGGATGGACCAGTGCCTTCAGGAGGGAAAAGAGGACTGGGGGGAAGGGAACACAGATGTAGTGATAGAGGAGGATAGAGTGAGGGAGGGGCTGCTGGCATTGAAGGTGGACAAATCACTAGGCCCAGACAGAGTACATTCAGGGGTACTAAAGGAACTGGCTGAGGAGCTGGCAGGGCCACTGGAAGACCTATTTAATAGTTCACTAGAGTCAGGCATGGTACCACAGGACTGGAGAACTGCACATGTAGTGCCCCTCAACAAAAGCGGTCCCAAGGATGACACAGGGAATTATAGACCAGTCAGTCTGACCTCCATTGTGGGCAAGCTCATGGAGACCATACTAAAGGAAAGGTTGGTGGAATAGCTAGAGGAGCATGGTCTCCAGGATGTGAGACAGCATGGGTTCATGGGGGGAGATCGAGTCAAACCAATCTGACTGACTTCTTTGACTCTGTCACTAAGACAGTAGACAGGGGCCAAGTGGTAGACATCCTCTATCTTGATTTTAGCAGTGACTTTGACTCTGTACCCCATAAAAGGTTGATCAGGAAGTCGGTATATTTTGGGATTGGGGAAAAGATGACCAGATAGGTGAAAAACTGGCTGAGGGACAGAACCCAGAGGTTGGTTGTGGGGGGAGAGTTATCTGGCACCAGAGAGGTATCCAGTGGGGTTCCGCATGGCTCGGTGATGAGGTGGGCATTGGTCAGTGTCTTCATCAATGACATTGGGGATGGCATTAAGGGCAAAATGTGTCTATTCACAGATGACACCAAGCTCTGCGAGAGAGTGGACAAAGCTAAAGGGATACAGGACCTACAGGATGATCTGGAAAAGCTGAGGTGGTGGCCCAGGATCTGGCAGCTTGGCTTAAATACCAACAAATGCAAAGTTATGCATATTGGAGCCAAGAATCAAAGGACAGAGTACTACCTGGATGAAGTCTGAATATCTGCATCAGAGGAGGAGGAGGAGAAGGACCTGGGAGAGATGAGCACTAGTGACCTGAAGCACTCCACGCAGTGCAAGAAAGCAGCAGCAAAGGCAAACACAATGCTGGGATGCAATATCTAGGGGGATCAGTAGTAGGAGAGGGGAGGTTATCCTGCCCTTGTACATGTCCCTGGTAAGTCCTCACCTAGAGTATGGGGTTCAGTACTGGTGCCAAACCTCAAAAAGGACATTAACCTGCTGGGGAAGGTCCAGAGAAGGGCTACAAAGATGATAGCTGGTCAGCAGGGCAAGGCATATGAGGAAAGATTGAAGGCACTGAACATGTACTCCCTGGAAGACAGGAGAGAGAGGGGGGACATGATTGGGACCTTCAAGTACTTGAAATGGATAAATACGGAGGATAAGGAGAGTCTCTTTAAACTAAGTGGCAACCATAACATGAGGGGGCACAGTCTTAAGCTGGAGGGTGGGAGGTTTAGGAGAGAGATCAGGAAGCACTTCTTCACAGAGAGGGTGGTGGGCACTAGGAATGTGCTGCTGGAAGAGGTCATGTCATTGAAGACAGTGGGCAGCTTTAAGAGAGGCTGGGCTAGGCATAGGGGGAAGGTAAGGATCATGGGTAGGGAAGATGGGAGGAGTGGGGAGGGAGGGCAGGGACAGTAGCTCAAGTTGTGTACCCTGCAATACGAGCAGACTAGATAGACCAAATGGCTTTCTTCTGCTGGCTTCTTCATATGTTCATATGTTCATATGATCTTTGGCCATTGATAGGTCTCCCATTTCTACAACCTGTAATATGAATTCTGCCCTACATTACTTTCAGTCTAAATTCTTGGTTGTATGGGAGAGTCATGCACTTCTGCATAGAAGCAGGGTTCACATCTTCCCTGGATATTGACTGAGGTACTTACTTGTCTCCACTCCAGAGACCTTTCCTGGTGTACTTTTAAAATCACTGGCTGTCAGTCCTCATTGGCCCAGTGCAGAAGCTTTCATTACGCCTGTACCAAAGTCATCAGACTCATGAAGTCTGAGTATTTTGGTTCCACACTCCAAAACAACATTAATAACCCCTCCAATATTTGGAAGGGTATCCCTTCACTTTTTGTCCCCTCAGACTCAGTCTCCCCCTCCCACTCTACAGATTGTTGACGCCCTTATCTCTGACCCTTCTACTGCTAAGTCTTCTAATTCCTACTTTACTACCTGTGCCTTTTCTCTCATCTCTTCCTCTACCACCCACCCTTCCCTCTCATTGCCTTCTTCTCCTCCTTCATTTTCATTCTCTCCTATCACTCCTGCTGTTTCACTAAAGGCCCTGCATTCCCTAAATCCACTAAATGGAGGTACTCCTGATGATCTCGACCCTAAACTTCTCCTTCATTCGGCACCTGCCATTCTTTTCACATTACCTTACTTCTAAATCTCTCCTTCTCCTCTGCTACTATTCCTGACATCTGGAAACAGGCTATTGTCTTCCCAATTCACAAAGGTGGTGATCCCACTTCTCCTGGTAACTTCTGTCTAATTTCACTCCTTCCTACCTTGGGTAAGTTACAGGTATGCATTGTTTTATCTCAGCTTACTTCCTTTCTTGACAGCTTCTCCTTTTTCACTCCGTTTCAGTCTGGTTTTAGGAAATTCCTCTCCACTTCTACCTCCCTCCCTCCTTCAGATCACTGATTCCATGCTTACAGGTATGGATATAGCACTGATGACTTCTGCCATTTCTGTTGATCTTGCTAAAGCTTTTGATACTGTGGCGCATCCCCTACTACTGGACAAATTTAAAGCTGCGGGCCTTTCTGACTCTTCAGTAAAGTTGGTTTTGTTCCTACCTTAAAGGCAAGTGTCAAGCTGTCTGGATAGGAAAATCCATCTCACCTTCACTTCCCGTCAGCTCAGGTGTCCCTTAAGGGTCTGTCCTATGTCTTATTTTCTTTCAGTACTCCTAAATGACCTACCTCTGTTTGTTCATCTGTGTCTATTCATTTGTATGCTGAAGACACAGTTCTTTTTGCATCTGGTTCCTTTGTGTATGACCTTACTTCCTGACTTCAGTTGGATTTTGACAACATTCAGCGATGGTTCAAGGATAACCCAACTGTCTCTTAATGCCAAAAAAACAGTATCACTAACTTTTGGTACCTGTCAGAGGCATACCACACTTACGTCTCCCCTACTAATTAATACCCTTGAATGTGCTAATATTGAAGTTGTCTCCTCCTTTAAGTACCTTAGGATCTGCCTTGACTGGCATCTTGATTTCTCTGTGTACATTGATGCAACTTACCAAAAGCTTCACCCTAAACTTGATGCTTTGTACAGGAATAAAGCGAGTATACTATTCTCTGCCTGCCAAAAAATTGTCCTAAAAATGATCCTTCCTATTTTTGACTACAGTGATTTAGTCTACGGTACTACCCCTAAACCCTCCCTTGCCAGATTGGACCCCTTTTTTCATTCTTTCTGCCAGTTTGCTTTAGATTGCACCTCTCATACTCACCACTACTGTCTTTACTCAGCTCTTTCCCTCCCCTCCCCTCTCTTGATGCTAGGTGCCTTACCCATTGTTTGTATCCAAATTCTGGTTTGGCACTCTTCCCTCTTATCTCAAATCCCATCTTTCCCCTCCTCCTTCTTCCTCCTACCCTCTCTGTTACAATACTTTCCATTTTCTCTCTTTTCCTTCTAGAAAATCTATTGTTGGCCAGTCTGCTTTTTCTTACCGCTTTCCAAAAATTTGGTCTTCTATTCCCCTTCCTATTCATTCTGCTTCTTCTCCTTTCTCCCTTTCTTTCTTGTCTTTCTGACTTTTGTCATCCTACCTGCAACTACTTGTGACCCTTCCTCTTTTTCTCCATTGTCTAGTCTTTCCATCTTCTTATGGTTCTGCTATTTTCCCTTTCTGTATGTATTAGAGTGGATGTTATTTTCTAGATGCCTTCATTTACTATTTTGCATATAATATGTAAGATTTTGTTTGTAAAACTATATTATTGTAGTTTACCTTGTTATTATTTTATTGTTAGCTATCTCCTACTCCTCTCTACCCGAGGACACATCTGGAAGCAAGCTGTTTTCAGCTTAGTATGTACGTCCTGGTTAAACTTTTAAATAAATAAATAACATGTCATGGCACAGGGCTTGCCACATGCTCTGTGCCACATTTTGAAAATTCAGCCCATGATTTCCTCAGTTCCTGGTCTGGCAATGAAGAGTGAAGATGTGTCTCTGGTCCAGACAGAATTATCTTATTGAACCCTCAGTAGATAGGTAAGTAAGGGGTGGGGGAGGGGCTGTTGGGTGCTGAGTGGGGGTTGGGTGTGGGAGGGTAATGGTGGTGGGTGGATGATGGAGGCAACAGACGTCTATGGACTGTTGTCTTTCTACAGTGTGTATCAAAATAAAAAATACTAAAAGGGACAGTTTTCATTATTTCAGGTATCACACAGGGGATTGGACATCCCAAAGTCAGTTTAACCTCTATAACACAGGAAGCGATGGGGAAGTGGGAAGGATACTTGGCAGAGGGTGGGATTACAGGAATTAAAATTAAAAATAGATTATGAGGGAGGGTTTTCTTTATTTCAGATACTGACACTAGGGATTGGGTACTGTAGTGTCAGTGTTATGTTTGGTGGCACCGGAAGCAGGCTCCATGGTGTCATACAGTGAAAATGGGTGGGGTGGGGGATACTAGCTGTCATCTGGGATTATCCTTCAGTCTCTCCTTATAGGGCTTTTGATGGAGGCATTGCACTATTTTAGTTGCCCCCTCTGGACCACCTCTACTCTGTCTATATTCTTCCTGAGAAGAGGCCTCCAAAACTGGATACAGTACTCTAGGTGAGGTCTCACCAGTGTTCTATACAGCAGTAACACCACCTCTCTCTCTTTCTGCTCGTGATACCCCACCCTATGCATCCTAGCATCCCATTAGCTCTCCCAACTGGTTTGTCACACTGTCTGGTCACCTTTTGGTCATCAGATATGATTACTCCCAGGTCTCTTTCCTGCTTGGTGGTCCCCCATTTTGTACTCTACCCTTGGGTTTCTGTGTCCCAAGTGCATGATTTTGCACTTTTTCACATTGAAACTTAGCTGCCACACCCTTGACCACTCCTCTAGCTTTCTTAGATCTCTGATCATTTTTCCTACCCCCCCCCACAGTGTCTATCCTATTGCAGATTTTAGTGTCATCAACAAAATGGCATACCTTCCCTTCTAGCCACTCTACAATGTTGTTAATAGGGACATTAAAGAGGACCGGTCCCCATACTGATGCCTGTGGCACCCTGCTGAGTCACCCTCCCTTCCTCGGAGAGAACTCCATTTACCACCACCCTCTGTCTCCTGTCCCCTAACCAATTCCTTATGCATTTTACCACCTTTGGTCCCACTCCTAGGCTGCCCAGCTTATTTATGAGTCTCCTATGTGGAACTGTGTAGAAAGCCTTCCTGAAATCTGGGAAAGTCACATCCACCACTCTGCCCTGATCTAATTCCCAGGTCACTCAGTCAAAGAAATCTATTACATTTGTTTGACATGACTTCCCCCAAGTGAATCCATGCTGCCTCAGATCTTGTAAGCCACTGTATTCAAGATATTCCACAACCTTTTCCTTCAGTAGTGATTCCATTTACTTCCCCGCCACTGAAGTCAGGCAGACTGGCCTGTAATTGTCAGCCTCCTCCCTGCTACCACTTTGTGAAGTGGGACTACATCCGCCCTCCTCCAGTCCTCTGGAACCACTTCCGTCTCAAGTGAGTGATTCAACAGGACTGTCAGAGGTGCAGCCAGCACCTCTCTGAACTCCCTCAATATCTTTGGATGCACCCTGTATGGGCCCCATGCCTTGTCCACTTTCAGATTTGCAAGTTCCTTTAGGGCTCTCGCTTCTGTAAATAGACTAGTATCCACCTCCCTCTCTTCCTTCAATGCTCCTGGCACTTACCTGTGCTCCCTCTCCTTCCCCTTCCGGTGTGAACACTGAAAACAAGTATTTGTTCAGAATGCCTGGTTTTTCCTGGTCTCCCTCCTCACAGTCTCCCCTTCCCTCCTAAGCCTTACTATTCCTCTCTGGTCTTTCTCTTTTTGCTTACATACCTGAAATATGTCTTTTGCCCTTTCTTTACTGCCTGGGCTATTTTCTCCTCCATTCATGCGATTGCTCTCCTGATTGCTTTCCCTGCCTCCCTCTGGTTTTCCTGATACACCCTCCTTATCCTCCTTCCTCTGTGTCTCTTTATACCTTCTGAATGATAACTTTTTTGCCCTTATTTTCCCGGCCACCTCTTCTGAGAACCATAGTGGTCTCTTTTTCCTCTTGCTTTTGCTTACTTGCATGACATTGAGGTTTGTTGCCTTCACTATCCCCTCTTTAATTTTTCCCACTGCTCCTCAACTCCCCCCAAGTCCTCCCCCACCACCAGGACACCCCTGAGGCATTCCTCCATCTTTTTAAAGTTGGCCCTCCTGAAGTCCAGGACCCTCGCCCTTGTGTGATTTGATTCTGCCACAGTGTTTATATTGAATCATACTGTACAATGCTCACTGGCCCTTAGGTAGCCACCAACTGTGAAGTCTGCAACACTGTCACTGTTGGTGAGTACAAGATCAAGTATTGTGCTTCATGAGTGGGCTCTATTACTCGTTGCCTGAGTAAAGCCCCTGCAGGAAGTTCAGTATGTCCCTGCTCCAAGCTGAGCTGCAGCTTGGATGCTCCAATCTACATCTGGCAGATTGAAGTCCCCTACCATCCTCACCTCCCCCTTATTTTTCATCTTTTGGATGGCTTACAGCAGAACCTTGTCCACTGGCCTCCCATGTTGGAGGTCTGTACATCAGGCCAGTGCAAATTGTGGCCCCATTCCCCAAATTTCCCTTCCTATAGTATCATTGCAGATCCTTCTTGATCTCTGGCCCATTCATCCACCCCTTCCCTTTCCTATGATTCCCTTATGCTTATCCCATGCATTCATGGACCCCACCACTGTTTTCACCCCCACCACTTACACTGAAAGATATAGAAATCTACCACTTTTTCTGTGAAAAGTACTTCCCACAGTTTTCTTGAGTCTCCCTCTCAAGCTTCTTATTATGCCCCCTTGTCCTTGACCACCTTTTTTTCTGAAAAATACTTCCCTCCTGTACCTTATTTTCCCTTGTGAGGTATTTAAAGGTTTCTATCATATCCCCTTCTCCCTCTTTTCTTCCAGGATGTACATAATTAGGTCCTTACGTCTCTCCTCATAGGGCATCTGATGCAGACCCTGCACCATTTTAGTTGCCCTCCTCTAGACTGCCCCCACTCTAGCTATGTCCTTCTAGAGATATGGTATCTAGAACTGGACACAGTACTCTAGGTTGGGTCTTGCTAGCGATCTATACAGAGGCAATACCACCTCCCTCTCTCTGCTAGTGATAACTCTTCCTATGCACCCCAGCATCCCACTAGCCCTCCTAACTAGCTTTTTGCACTGTCTAGCCACCTGTAGGTTATTGGATATGATTACCCCGGGGTCTATTTCCAGCTTAGTTGTCATCAGTGCCACTCCTCCTATTTTGTACTCTATCCCCTGGGTTTCTGTGCCTCAAGTGCATTACTTAGCACTTTTTCAGATTGAAATCCAGCTGCCATACACTTGATCACACCTGTCATTTTCTCAGGTCTCCGCTCATCCTTCCTCCCCAGAGTGTCAGCTTTATTGCAGATTTTCATGTTATCCACAACTGAAAGAGGCAGACCTTCCCTTGCAGCTCCTCTGCAATGTTACTTATAAAGACATTAAAGAGGATCGGTTCCAGCACTGCTCCTTGAAGCACCATGCTAGTCACCCTCCTTTTTTCAGAGTGAACTCCATTTTTATTTTAGCCTTTGGTAATCAGGTAAGGCCCACTAGGCACAAGTGCCTGTTTCCAGGGGTGACCTGGGAGCACTGGGTGGTTAAGTGACTTGCTCAGAGTCACACAGTATGCAAGTGGAGATTGTGAGAATCAAACCAATGTCTGGTCTGCTGGATGTACCAAGCTCATTCACAGCTCATTACTCTAACCTCTAGGCTATACTGCCAGCCCACCACCCTCTGTTGCCTACCTCCTTACCAATTTCTTACCTAGGTGCCAACTTTGGACCCACTGCTAAACTACCCAGTTTGCTTGCAAGCCTCCTATGTGGAACAGTTTTGAAAGCCTTACTGAAATCTAGGTAGGCTCAAGGGAGGATAGTGAGGCATAATAAAGGGAGGGAGGGTGGGCAGAGGTGACTATGAAAAGGCAGAGATACTAAACAAATATTTTTGCTCAGTATTTACAAAGGAAGAGGGGGAGGTACCTAAAACAAGCAGTAGAAACACTCTGGATACAGAAGTTGATACCAGCCTATTTACAGAAGAAAGGGTTCTGAAAGAACTCTTAAAACTGAAGGTGGACAAAGCAATGGGGCCTGATGGGATTCATCCCAGAATTCTAAAAGAACTAAGGGTAGAACTAGTGACACCACTGACTACCCTCTTTAACAAATCATGGGAGGATGGGGTGGTACCTGAGGACTGGAGAAGGGTGGATGTGATTCCACTTCACAAAAGTGGGAGCAGGGCAGAGGCAGGACACTACAGAACAGTTAGTTTGACCTCAGTGATAGGGAATATGATGGAATCACTTCTGAAGGAAAGAATTGTTGAGTATCTAGAGGCCAGAGGGGCACAGGACCCAGGGCAGCATGGATTCACAGTGGGAAGGTCATGCCAGACAAATCTGATAGATTTCTTTGACTGGGTGACCAAAGTAGTAGATCAGGGAGGGGCTGTGGACATGGCCTACCTAGACTTTAGCAAGGCATTTGACACAGTCCCACACAAAGATTAATATACAAGTTAGCCAGCCTGGGAGTGGGTCCCAAGATGACAGCCTGGGTAAAGAAGTGGTTGGAGAATAGGACACAGAGAGTAATAGTAAATAAGGTCCACTCCGAAGAAGGGGGTTACTAGTGAGGGTAATTGCGGAGGTTCAGTATTAGGACCAGTCCTCTTCAATGTCTTTATAAGCGACATTGCAGAAGGACTGGAAGGAAAAGTATGTCTCTTTGCAGATGACACAAAGATCTGCAACAGAGTTGATGCACAAGGTGGGGTGGAAAGGATGAGAAGGGACTTGGCAAGGTTATAGGAATGGTCAAATGTATGGTAGCTTAGATTCAATGCTAAGAAGTGCAAGGTAATGCACCTGGGAAACAAAAACCCAGGGGAAGAGTACACAATGGGGGGTGAGATACTAACAACAACAAAAATGGAAAGGGACCTGGGGGTAGTCATATCAGATGACCTAAGGTGGGCAAGCAATGTGAGAGGGCAGCAAGGAGGCTGGGGGATACTGGGATGCATGGGAGAGCATCACCAGTAGAAAACAGGAAGTTATTATCCCTCTGTACAGACAGCTGGTCAGCCCCATCTGGAGTACTGTGTGCAGTTCTGAAGACCCAGTCTCCGCTAAAGACATAGACAGGATGGAAGCTGTCAGAGGAGGGCAACTATAATGGTGCAGGGTCTGCACGGAAGACATATAATGAGAGACTTAAGGCTTAATATGTATAGCCTTGAGAAAAGGAGGGAGAGGGGGGACATGATAGAAACTTTCAAGTACCTCAAGGGAATCAACAAATTCCAAGAGGGTAGCATCTTTCAAAAATAGAGGTGTGCAAGAACAAGGGGGCACAATTTGAAGATAGAGGGGGGTGGCTCAGAGGTAATTTAAGGAAGTATTTTTTCACAGAGAGGGTTGTGGATGCATGGAACGGCCTTCTGGAGGAGGTTGTGGAGTCAAAAACAGTGGTGGAATTCAAGCATGCATGGGACAGTCATAAGGCAATTCTAGGGGGTGAGGGTAGGAAGAAGTAGGCTGCTGGTTAACTAGGATCTGCAGCTTATCCATTAGGTAGGGAAATGGGCAGACTGGGTGGGCCAAGCGGTCCTTATCTGCCGTCAAATTCTATGTTTCTATGTAGGCCATGACCACTGCTCCACCATGATCTAATTCCTTGGTCACCCAAATAAATCAATCTGATTTGTTTGACATGGGCTCCCCTGTGAATCCATGCACCCTCAGGTCTTGTAACCCATTGGATTCAAGATATTCCACAGTCCATTCCCTTAACAGTGACTTCATTAACTTTTCCACCACAGAAGTCATGCTGACTTGCCTATAATTGCCAGTCTCTTCCCTGCTACTACTTTTAGGAAATGGAACTATATTTGCACTCCTCCAGTCCTCCAAATCCATTCCTGTTTCCAATGAGCAGTTTCTGCCAGGCAAGACCAGAACAGTGTCATGATTAACCTGGCTGATGATTGGTCTGCCACTGTTGAGCCCCCTGCAGACTGCCCTGCATTGGACTGACAGTGACACACCTCTTAAAATCCACTATCATACCAACATATTTGCTTTGTACAAGCATAAGGGCAAACATAAAAAGTGAGTGACTTATCTGCTTCCCAATTCAATCTTCCTGATTCCTGAAGAAACAGTACACAGCTTCTTTGAAGACAACCACCTCATAAAAAATTTCAGAGAAAAGAAGTTGAAAGTAATCTTCTGTGAAATGTCTGATACAGTGAGTAGACAAAAATATTTCTACACCTGAACTCAATTGAATAAAGTCAGACAAAAAATTAATCAAACATAAGAAAACTATTACAATAAAGTCAGACAAAAAATGAATTAAACATAAGAAAACTACTGCATGGCCATTACATTTTAAAAGGTGCCTGTTGCCTCATCTATATGCCTAGTCATGGCATATTGGGTCCCATATTGCTATAAAATGAGCAGTTATTGCAGTTTCAGTAATATAAAGTGTTTTACATGACCTGACCTTATCCCTGGCCAACCAATACTCCGGCGCATGCACAGTACATCATGGTGCCAAAGTGCTGGTAAACTCATGTATTTGTGGGCTTGGCATTTTTCAAGCACTATCCACTAAAGACATTTTCTCAAAGCTGGCAATGAACTGAACTTTAGAAAGCAATTCCTATGTGAAAACAAGTGGCATAACACAGTGAACTGAAGGCTTGAAAAGTAAAGCCATGACTGGGCTTGTGTACCTGGGTAGGTGTTCAGGGCAAGATCTGCCTATTCACAGATGATATTATTGGCTGCAGAATGGTGGATTATGAGGATGGGATCAGGGCACTGATGAAGAACGTAGGAAGGCTCAAGAGATGGTTCAAGGTTTGGCAACTGAATTTTAATGCACAAAATTGCAAGGTAACGTACATCATGAACAACTAAACCTGAAAACGAAATACCACATGGGAGAAGTAGAGATGGGATGCTCAGCAGAGGAAAAGAATCTGTGAGTGATAATATCAGACAGTTTGAAACCCACAGGACAGTGCAGCAAGGAACTGGGGAAGTTGATCTGCTCTGTTGCATAGGAAGGGGAATCAGCAGTAGAAAAAGGAGGTGATCCTTTCTCTGTACAGATTCCTGGTGCACGAGCATCTGGAGTACTGCACAGTGTTCTGGAGTTTTACCTAAAGGACTGTGAGAAGGCAGAAGCTTCACAGAGAAGTGTGACCAAAATGATTCAGGGGATGGGGGAGTACGCATATGAAGAACAGTTGAGGAATCTTAGTATGTATGCTCTGGAGGCTAGGAGAGAAAGGAGATGGGTTACAATAGAGCCATGCAAGTGTCTATATGGGATAAAGAGGGTATCATGCAAAGAGCTGTTCATTTTCAGCATGATCACAAGCACACAAGGGCATTCACTTAATCTTACTGAGGAGATTTAGGAACTATGTGCATAAGCACTTTTTCATGGAAGGACTGGTGAACTGTCAGAGGAAGTGGTATCAGCCAAAGCAGTGTGGGGATTCAGACATGGATGGAACAGGCTCAAGGCTTAAGAAGAGTGTGAGAGGGGCAAAGGAAAGGAAAAGGGATAGACACTAGGACTAATTTAGGAGAAATAGGTAGTGTGGGCAGACTGGATGGGTTGCTCGTGCTTTGGGCTTTTTCTGTCATCAAATGTTATGTTTCTATTTAATATAGTGCATGTCACAGTCAGCACCTCCCACCCCCCATCCCCTTCACACACACATGTCAGCGGCATTCATGGCATGCCACTGCTTGGACTGTAGCATGTTTTTGGATAAAATGCTTGTCCTGGTCATCCTCTGTCCAAAAACACACACAGACATCAACAGCAATAGTTCTACTTTGAGCTGGCAGTATAGACTAGAGGTTATTTTTTTTTTTATGCTCTGTTTTATTTTCAAAAATGAAAACTCCGTATAGCATAATACATATCCATTGGTCAAGTACAGACTACACAGGTTGTAAAGTTAAATGAATTCTTATATATAATACAAAAAATAATGCAGTGATTGAAATTGATAATTTTAAATCAAGTAAATGATAAAAATAAAAACACCAACATTGGACAATTTACATTCTGAAAAGCACAAGGCTGATATGTTGAGATATCTCATTGTGAGTAAAAAACATGGGCATAGTATCTCACTTTTATAAATCAGTTTCATGGACATCAAGGGATAGGTAAACACTTTACTGTACTTTCACTTATATGAACCTTCTCAGACCAGAGGGGTAACAAAATCCTTACCCTGTATTAAGACCAATTAGTCATCTAGAAATGGTACTGTTACTTTAATAGCCCAACTAATATCATAAAAAATCACTTCGTGTCTTAAGTGTTAGATCTGATTTGAGTAAAGTTCCCACTTAGTCCATCAGGAGACAAATATTTCCATTCTATTGTGTAGTGAAAAGGATAACTGCTCGCTATGTTGAATATTTAAAAGTAGTGCTTTCCAGTCCATTAACACTGGTGGGGGGGGGTCGGGCTGGAGCCACCTCCTAGTGATCACTTTGTAAGACGCACTTAGGAAGATAGACCATAGGTATAGGGTGTCTCTCCCCTTCATTCCTCTTGGAGGAAAACTCAAGAGACAGTTTACCCCTGTCAATGGGATCTGGATGTCCAGTAGGTGGGTAATGTGGTGGAAGAGAGAGGACCAAAAATTATGGAGTTTGGGGCATAGATAAAAGATATGACTATGTGTGGCTATCTATTCTCCACATCCTCTCCAGCATTCTGAAAGGACTCCTGGAGTCCTGCGGGCCACTATGGCTGGAATGGTATGCCATTGCCACAGTGACTGTGGCACAGTGAAGACCACCACAGTGACAGGAATTGAGCAAATCCCGCCCATCGCTATGGTAGTCTGTGTGCTGATCAAGACTGCCTTGTTGGGTGTGTGCCCCCCAAGTCCAACTCTGACGCGGAGTTAGAATCCTAGAGACCGGGGGTGTGGAGGGCAGAGTCCCCCACAAGAGGTGGGTTCTGGGGGCACAGCCCCCGATTGTGTGCACCGACATCCCCAATGCTACAATGCCGACAGTCGGCATTGCAGCCGTCGCTGTAGGGGATGTTGGCGCTAGCACTGTCAAAACGTTATAGATAAATTTGCAGGAACCAGGAAGAATCTAATTCGGACACGCCATAGGAATTCTCTCCAAGTTGGAGAAGAGGAAGTGGACCATATCCCCTGCCAAACCTTAGACCAGTCTTTTATGTTTATTGCCTGTATTGAGTTCCCTTTCCCAGCTTGTTTTAACCAGTTCTATGTAATGGGCAAACAATCAGGCAAAATATCTGTATATCTTGGAAATGGCCTATTCACCCTGTAGGGACCTCCATATTTGGATGTATGGGGTTGGGTCCTTCCATATCTGAATGTTAGTTCTTGTTTTTTAAGATGTGTATGAATATAACGTCTCATCTGAAAATAATATAGCTTTTCTCCAATAGCCCAACCATATCTCTTCTGTCCTTCCTCAAAACTTAAGAATGTATTCCCTATGAGGAGCTGCCATGGAGCAAATAGACCAAGAGTCACCTGTCTAGCATACCAGCTCCTATATTGGCTAGAGGATAACAACGATGAATACAGAAACCACTAATATTTCCAGAGATGGAAATGGACTGCTTTACTGTGTAGGCTCTTTTGCCACCCCTCTATTACAGATGTGGTGGCATTGGGGATCAATTGTCTGGTTGGTTGTATTAAGGAATGGGTAAAGATTGCTGCCTGTATGGAGAAAGGCAATTGTCTTGACAAGTCTATTTTTTTTCCAGTGGACATGGTAGTTATTGAGAGAATTCCCCCATAGCAGACCAATTCTTGTCTGTGCTGTTGTCCAATAGTTAGGTAGTGAGGGTAACTCCACCCCGCCTATCTTCTTTGGAAGATATAGTTTATGTTGCTTAATCCTGGGTTTCTTATTATTCCATAGAAAAGTGAGGAAAATTCTCTGCCATGATAATAATTATTTAGGTGCAATTATACAAGGGCACATTGGAAAAGATATAACATCCTGAGGAGTGCATACATCTTTAAGGAAAGTACATGAGATTAGAAGGACATAGGAAGGAGGCTCCATCTCCTCATGTCTTGTTTTAATTTTATTAGCAATGGAGAGTAATTGAAGGATTGGAGGCATGTCAGGTCTTCTGGTATAAATATCCCCAAATATTTGAGCTTCTGTTGGTCCCATTTGATCCTAAATTGGTTTCTTAGAGCAATGGTAGGTGAAAAACAAAAGGACATAGCTTCTGATTTGTTAACATTTAGGGAATATCCTGATAGCTCTAAAAATCTCTAATTTTTTGAAGGAAATGTGGCATTAAGTTTTCTGGGCTAGATAAGTATATTAAAATGTCATCCGCAAACAGTGCTAACTTGTGTTCTGTGCCGCTAAGTTCACTGCTGTAATATCCGGAGAGCTTCTAATATATTGTGCTAGGGGTTCTATGTAGAGAGCAAAAAGTAAAGGGTATAAGGGACATCCCTGTCTCGTACCTCTAAATAAAGAGAAACTACCAGAAATGAGTCCATTAGACCTGATATAGCCTCTAGGTGTTTCATAGAATTTAAAAATTTACCCAGAAAATTGTACCGGGAAGCCAAAGGAGGCAAGGACCCCACGTAGAAAATCCCATGATACCATATCAAATGCCTTTTCATTGTCTAGACTTAACAGTAAGGTAGGGTGGGACTGGGTTTTAATGTGTTCAATAAGATAGATGGTTTGTCTAATATTGTCCTGGGCTTGTCTACCAGGAATAAAGCTACATTGGTCCAAGTGTATTATATTAGGGATGAATTGTATTAATTGGTTTGCTAGAATAGATGCAAATATTTTATAGTCGGTGTTTAGGACTGAGATGGGTCTATATGATGAGCATAGGGTGGGGTCCTTACCTGCCTTAGGTATAACAGAAATTATAGCCTCATTCCAGGAAGGGGAAATTTTTCCATTCTTGGTGGGAATAAGGGAGAATAGCCTTTCCAGTAGGGGTGTTAGGACCAAGGGGAATGTTTTGTAGAATTCTCCTGGGAGGCCGTCAGATCCTGGGCAATTGTCTGTTTTCAGAGTTCCAATTGCAGCTGTAATCTCCAGGGTTGACAGCCTAGATGTTAGAGTAACAAGCTATGAATGAGCTTGGTATATCCAGCAGATCTGGTTTTGATTCCCACAACCTCCACTTGTGTACTGTGTGACTCTAAGCAAATCATTTAACCCCCCCAGTACTCCCAGGTCACCCCTGAAAATAGACACTTGCTTCTAGTGGGCCTTACCCAGTTACCAAACACTAAAATAAAACAAGCATTTGTCAATGCCAAATGTTGTCTTGCTGCCATTGGCATTGGTAGTGCAGGAGTTAGAGATGCATAATAGGAATGGCAGTGACAAATTGAACTGACGCCAACCCCACCCCCACCCTGCAGAGATTGACTGACATTGTGGTGTGCCTTTCGGGTGTCAGCTATGATGCTCATGCCATTTTACCTCACCCTACCCTGTAGACACTGACAAGTGTTGTGGTGTGCTTTGGAGTCTGTGGGCCTTATACTTACCCCATTCCATAAGAAAATACACTGAGACGGGTGCAGTATAGGAGAATGGGCCTCACCCTACCCTGTAGACACTGACAAGTGTCGTGGTGTGCTTTGGGGTCTTTGGGCCTTATACTTACCCTATTCCATAAGGAAATACACTGAGACAGGTGTAGCATAGGAGAATGGGTGAACTTTAGGGCCAAACACTCCAAGGCACACCTCAATGCCTGTCACTGGCTGCAGGATGGGGTGGGGTGAAATGGCTTAAGCATTACATCCAATGATCCCAAGTCACACCCCTGATGTCTGGCATTCTCTACAGGGTGGGGTGCTACAGTTGGAAACCCTAACGCCATAGGTGTTTGTTGGTATTTTCACTTCAAATTTTCAACATAGGTTTTTTGTGACCCCACCTCAAGAGGAGCGGCACAATTAGTTTATTAGCTGAAAGGTGATTTTGCACAATGGCTATGCCATTTGGTGACACAGGGACAAAAACACATTGTGGGCAGGATGTGAAAAATGACAACTGTATTGTTCATGAGGAGGTGTAAAAAAATGGCAATGTTGAAAATCTTGAGTGAAAATATGAAAAATTGGTGAAGTCATAAGCGTGCATAGAAACTGCGCAACACACATCCATAACCCAATTATTTTGGGGGTTTTCCTTTGCCACATTTTCAACATAGGCATTTTGGGACCCCCCCCCATGAACAGTGGTGCTGCAATTTTGTTAATCTGTCCCAGAAGTTGATTTCCAACAGCGACCACGACATTGTGCGCCACAGGTGCAGAAACACATTTTGGGCAGACTGTGAAAAATGACAGCTGTACTGCTCATAAGGAGGTGTGAAAAATTGCCAGTGTTGAAAATCTGGCATGAAAATATTGGAAATTTGAAAAGTTACAAGCGTGCGTGGAAACTGCGCAACACACACTTGTAACTCATTTATTTTATGGATGTTCATCACCAAATTTTCAACATAGGCATTTTAGGACCTCTGTTCATGAACAGTGTCACCATAATTTTCTCAAACTGTCCCGAAAACTGATTTTGCACAGAGACCGAGCTATTCTGCACTGGGCATGCAAAAACACATTTCAGCCAGGATATGTAAAATGACAGCTGTACTGTTCATTAAGGAGGTGTGGGAAAATGCCAATTTTGAAAATCTGGAGTGAAAATATTACAAATTCACGAAGTTACAAGCTTGCATGGAAACTGCTCAACGTAGGCTCATAAAACAGCCATTTTTTGGATTTATTTTTACCAAATTTGCAAAATAGGTTTTTGAGATCCCCCCTCATGACCAGTAGCACTGTTGTTTCATTAATCGATCTCGAAAGGTGATTCCATGCAGTGACTGCAAAATCACCTTTTGGGACAAAATAATGCCATGAAGAGATTGAATTCATGAGGAGGGATCCCAATAACCCCATGTTGAAAATGTGGAGTCAAAATTCCCAAAAATGCCCAAGATATGCACCAAAGTTGAAAAAAAACCTATTTATGTTATTATACAGCTTACTGGCATTTGTTCAGTTTGTGGTCGGCTTTGAAGAGTGCAGACATGTTCCTGATCCACCGAAGTTCGACACGCCATGCTGCGGAGGTAAGTATGGGGTGAAGGGGGTGTGGGGTGGCAGAGTGCACAGAGGGTGGGTGCAGGTTGGGGGAGGCCACTGGAGTCAATGAGGGACCGTTTGCTTTGCAGGTTTAAAAAAACATTATGTGGAAGATTTTTCTTTCATCATGCATTTGGTATGTTGGGCGGGCGCCACCTGAGTGTTTTTTTTGGGGGGTTCTTGTACGATGGGGAATTGGGCACCCCTGTCAGCACACAACAAATGGGGACATTATGCCGAGGGAGTGGCCCCATTGGCAAATTAAACTGGAAAGGGGGACATGACGGGGGTTGGCACCCCTTGCGCACACGCTTGAAATGGGGATGCATTATGCCAACTGGGATGGCCCCTGTCGGCAAATAACATGGGTTGGGGCATGCTGACAGGGGGATTGGGCACCCCTGAAGTCAGTTCTCCGTGCTGCGGCAGTCAGCGTCACCATGTTAACTGAAGGGCTTCACTCGGAAAGGCGCGTAGGGAGGGCATGTTTTTGTGCCGCTGCATGATGAGCTTGGCTGTCATTGCAGTGGACCTTCACTTAGATGTGCTTGCCATATAATGTATTCCTTGTGTGGTGCCTGCAAGCTGTCATACTGGGGAATGAAGGATATATCTACTGATGTGTGCCCAGCATTCGCCAAACAGTGACCACAGAAACATAGAAACATAGATTTTGATGGCAGATAAGGACCACTTGGCCCACCCAGTCTGTCCATTTCCCTACCTAATGGATAAGCTGCAGATCCTAGTTAACCAGCAGCCTATTTCTTCCTACCCCCACCCCCTAGAATTGCCTTATGACTGTCCCATGCATGCTTGAATTCCACCACTGTTTTTGACTCCACAACCTCCTCCGGAAGGCAGTTCCATGAATCCACAACCATCTCTGTGAAAAAAATACTTCCTTAAATTACCTCTGAGCCGCCCCCCTTCTATCTTCAAATCGTGCCCCCTTGTTCTTGCACACCTCTTTTTTTGAAAGATGCTACCCTCTTGGACTTTGTTGATTCCCTTGAGGTACTTGAAAGTTTCTATCATCCCCCCTCTCCCTCCTTTCCTCGAGGCTATACATATTCAGCTCCTTAAGTCTCTCTTCATATGTCTTCCAGTGCAGACCCTGCACCATTTTAGTTGCCCTCCTCTGGACAGCCTGCATCCTGTCTATGTCTTTGCGGAGACTGGGTCTCCAAAACTGCACGCAGTACTCCAGATGGGGTCTCACCAACTGTCTGTACAGAGGGATAATAACTTCCTGTTTTCTACTGGTGATGCCTCTCCCTATGCATCCCAGTATCCCCCCAGCCCTCCTTGCTGCCCTCTCACATTGCTTGCCCACCTTTAGGTCATCTGATATGACTACCCCCAGGTCCCTTTCCATTTTTGTTGCTGTTAGTATCTCACCCCCCATTGTGTACTCTTCCCCTGGATTTTTGTTTCCCAGGTATATTACCTTGCACTTCTTAGCACTGAATCTAAGCTGCCATACATTTGACCATTCCTCTAACCTTGCCAAGTCCCTTCTCACCATGCCTCCAAATCTGCTGCTAATGCAATATGTTGGCCGCTCAAGCGCAAGCCAACATAAAAATAAAAACACTTTGTCTCTTTGGGATACAGTGATGTCACAGTCAGCCCTGCTACAACCCACCAGACACACACAACAGATGTTGCTGGCTAATGATGGGCAGTGGTTCTGAAATATTGCCAGTGACTGCAATAGGAATCCCTCCTCAGACAGGTCATCCCAGTCAGCCTCCTCCAACTCACACATGCTCACATGTGTGCACGCTCACATAGACACACAGACACACAGACACACACACTTCAGCAGAATTCTCTCTACTTCATCTCCTAGATTATAGCCAATTTTGGGACACAGTGCTGGTCTCATTAAGTCCTACCCCCTCACCAGGTCTCCCCAGCACACAGAAAAACTCACACATTTGCATCCTTTACTGCCTAGCACCACATAATTCACTCTGAAACTTTTAGTTTTTCACACATTACTCAATTGGGTAGACATAGAGGAAGCCAAGAGTCCAGGACATAAAGACTACATTTACCAGCAGGCTGCATGGACAGATGGTACCAGCATTTTAGATTTCTCCCTAGATGATAACATACAGTACATTTGTTTGGTCAGGAACATGAGAAGCAACAACAATGTTATACCCCTGTCCTGGTTTCTGTCTGTTGACATGAAGAAGGGAGACAGGACCCAGAAGGGGAAGGAAACAGATTAATTTCAGTGCTTTGCAGTAACTGTTCATTGCTATTTTTGCTTTAAACTTAGATTGAGGGCTTTTAGTGACACTGTAATTTATTTGCTGTCTTTACTTAGAATTGTTTGTGGGCTGTTGAAAATTTAAAACCTAGTTTGGGGTGCTTGTAGTGCTGGTGTATTCTTTTGCTGTCTTTAATTGCTGCACATTTTCACCCCTCCTCCCTGCCCCTTTCCCTCCCCTGCCCCCCACTCTTAATTATATGCCCTGTTAAATCTGATTGACAAGGGCTAATAAGGGTTGTGGAGTAGGAGGGGCATAAGGGGGAAAAAGGCCTCCCTCGGCACAACAAGTGTTTTGACTCATTTTTTATTTATTTTTTCCTTGTTTAAAGAAAAGTATCTGAGGATCAGTGGCAGGATTTTTAGGACAGTAAATTAATAAAAAGGGAACTAGGAGAGCTTCAGTAACAGACAAGTACTGGAATAGCCGTATAAGTGCTGTATAATGTGGAGAGTGGTGCAATGCAGTGGCTGCAGGGCAGCCATATTCAGGCAGACCTTCTGGATGCTGAGGTGCTGCCCTATCTGCATGCATCTCTCTTTGGACTGTGGGATGAGGTAGCCAGACTCAGAACAGAAGTAAAGTGGGTCAGGAGTACTATAACCCCTATCCAGAGACTACCCAGTCCAATGCCGCTGCCTCAAACAATTCCAAGAACAAGGAGCACTTGGATGACAGTGGGCTCAGGGAGGGTTAGGGTGGTCAGGCCGAGGCACATCCCAGATCCTATTCCACTCAAAAACTCATATGCCACACTGGTAAATGGGACAAACAAATAGAGGTACCCAGAGAAGTGGAAGGAAAGGATGTGGAGGTTAGCCAAGTAGGTGACCTTAGTGGGGAGAGCAGTGGACGCCAGAGGAGGAGGAAGCAAATACTGGTGCGGGACTCCATCATAAGAGGGATCAGCTAGGAACACAGGAGGGGGAGGACAGGGAGGTGAGATGCCTACCAGGTGCTATGGCATGGAGGTATGGGAGAAAGATCCTGGGGATCACTGGGAAGGCAAGATGGGAGGGTGAACTGATTGTCATTATCCACCTAGGTACTAATGACCTGGCGAATGGGGAGCCAAAGGAAAGTCAGGAAGAGTTTAGGAAATTGGGGAAGGGTCTCAAGCAAGTAGCTACTTCTGTCACCTTCTCAGAAGTAATACCTGCGAGAGGCAAGGGAGAGCATAGGGGGTGCATGTACCAGGAACTTCACCTCATGGTTGAAGAACTGGTGCTGTGAAGAAGGGTTTGGATTCATTGGTGATTGGGGACCCACCTGGAGGGATGGAGGCTTGTTCAAGCCTGATGGCCTGCATCGATCCTGGAGGGAAATCCAAGCACTCAATGATAAGTTTAAATGCTACATGGACAAGCATTTAAACTAGCCAAGGGGGGTGGCAGGCCAGCAAGGAGGGTACTTAATTGCCCACCACCCACAGCTAGCAATGGAACCAGTGAACTGGAGGAGTGGAGCTCTCTACAAAGCAGTATGCAAAAGATGGAGATGAGTACCCAAGAGGCGGATAGGCAGAAAAGGGGTAAAATTCAACAGAATGGAAGACAGCAGGGAGAACCAGGGATAAAGGACAACCAGGGAATGTGCAGGAGTAGAATAGCTAAACAGGCTGGGGAGGTCAAATCATGGAAAGCTATGTCTGCCAATGCCAGGAGCCTTAGCAACAAGAAGGAGGATCTGGAGGCTGTCATGGTGCAGTCAGACCTGGACATTGTGGCCATCACAGAAACCTGGTGTAATGATAACCACAACTGGGAGATGGCCATACCTGGCTACAACATATTCAAAAGAGACAGGGCAGGTAAGAAGGGAGGATGAGTGGCACTTTATGTGAAAAATGACATAAGGGCCACAGAGATACAGGAGGAACAAAATGGGGGAGAGATACTGTGGGTTAAGCTGGAACAGAAAGTGGGGCCAGCCATCCACACAGGTGTGGTCTATAGACCACCAGACCAGGAGGAAGAAACAGATATGGAGCTGATGCTAGCCATCCAAAGGATGGCAGACAAGGGTGAGGTAGTGATGGTTGGAGACCTCAATATTCCAGATGTGGACTGGAGCATCCCAGCAGCAGCATCAACTAGGAGCAGATTTATCCTGGATTCCTGTCAAGGTGCCTTCCTCAAGCAACTGGTCATGGAACCAACTCAGCAGAAGGCAATACTGGACCTTTTGCTCACAAACAGGGACAGTGTGATGGAGGTAACAGTGGGGGAGCACCTGGGGAACAGTGACCACCCATCATTGTAGTTTGAAATCACAGGAGGAGCAGAACCAAACCACATAAAAACACGTAGCCTGGATTTTCGGGGGGCAGACTTTGGAAAAAATGGGGAGATGCTTGAAAGATGCATTACAGGGAATGGGGCAGGAATCAGAGGCTGAGGAACAGTGGGCAGTATTTTAAACGGGGATTACAAGAGCAACATAATTATGCATTAAGCAGGTTAGCAAGGGGAAAAGGAAGAGGAGGCATTATGGTTTTCCAAGGAGGTAACAGAGAAAGTGAAAGTCAAAAAGATTGCATTCAGACAGTGCAAAAAGGCACAGGCCAAAGGAGATAGGGATTAGTACCAGGAGAAGCAGAGAGAGGCAGGGAGGTCAGTAAAGGAAGCCAAAGCTCAGACAGAAGAGCACATTGCAAAATCAGTGGGTAAAGGGGACAAAACCTTTTACAGGTACATAAGTGAAAAAGAAAGGCAAAGGGATGGATAGTGAGACTGAAGAGGGAGGATGGGGGCCACATGGAGGATGACAGCAGTAAAACTGACATATTGAACAGGTATTTCTGCTCAGTCTTTACTGTGGAAGAGGAGGGTAATGAGTCCGAAGGAAGTACAAGGGGTGGGAATCATGCAGAAATGGACACAAGTCCCTTTACATGAGAAAGGGTCCTGAAGGAAATAGAACTAATAAGAGTTGATAAAGCAATGGGTCCAGATGGGGTGCACCCCAGGGTCCTTAAAGAACTAAGAAAGGTGGTGGCTGAACCTCTGGCAATCCTGTTTAGCTGATCACTGGAAACAGGAGAGGTACCCAAAGACTGGAGGACAGCAGATGTAGTCCCCTCATACAAAACTGTGAACAAAGAGGAAACAGGAAATTACAGACCAGTCAGCCTCACCTCAGTTGTGGGGAAGATCATGGAAGTACTAGTGAAGGAGAGATTGGTGGAACATCTGATTGTCCATGGACTACAGGACCCAAGGCAGCATGGATTTAGCAGGGGAAGGTCATGTCAGACCAACCTCATTGCATTTTTCGACTGGTTGACTAGGGAGGTGGATCAGGGGAGGGCAGTGGACATGGCCTATCTGGACTTCAGCAAGGTTTTTGACACTGTACCACATAGAAGACCATTACACAAACTGGGGAATATGGGTGTGGGTAGGACAGTAGTGTGGTGGGTAGGTAACTGGCTGGGCAGCAGGACACAGAGGGTGGTGGTAAATGGCTGTCACTCCACAAATGGAAGAGTGACCAGTGGGGTACCACAGGGATCAGTGCTGAGACCGGTCCTATTCAACATCTTCATCAGTGACATTGCGAAGGACCTAGAAGGCAGAATTTCCCTGTTCGCTGATGACACAAAGCTCTGTAACAGAGTAGACATACCAGAGAGTGTATACAGAATGAGAATTGACCTTCAGAAACTTGAAGAATGGTAAGGGGGTTTAGCAGCTGAAATTCAACGCAAAGAAGTGCAAGATATGGGGCACAAAAAACATGGCACAATATATCAGTTGGGGGGGTGAGGATATAGCATGCACCAAGCAGGAAAGGGAACTTGGGGTTATCATCTCTGATGACCTCAAGGTACAGTAGGGAAGCAGTGCGACAAGGCAGCAGGTAAAGCAAATAGGTTGCTGGGATGCATAGGCAGGGGCATCACCAGCAGGAAAAGGGGAGGTCATATTTCCACTATACAAGACACTGGTGAGGCCTCACCTGGAGTACAGTGTGCAGTTCTGGAGACCTTACCTATGTAAGGACATAGACAGGGTAGAGAAGGTTCAGAGGAGGGCAACAAAGATGGTACATGGATTGCATCACAGATCCTATGAGGATAGGTTGAAGGACTTGAATATGTACTCCCTGGAGGAGAGGAGGGAAAGAAAGGATTTGATAGAGACATACAAATATCTTACAAAAAGGATCACATTGCAGGAATACACTATGTTTAAGCAAAAAAGATGTTCCAGGACAAGAGGGCATGGGATGAAGTTGGAGGGAGAAGGATTTGGAGGAAACTTGAGGAAGAATTTCTTCACAGAATGGGTGGTGGACAAGTGGAACACACTGCCAGAGGAAGTGATGGGGGCTGAAACAATCATAGGATTTAAGAATGCATGGGATAGACATAAAGGAATTCTGGAGGTCAGGGGTAAGGGCAACAGACTTCTAGGAAAACATAAAGTGAACTTACAAGCTCAAATGGGCAGACTGGGTGGGCCATAGGCCCTTATCTGCTGACACTGTCTATGTATCTATATAGGAACTTAGAGAAGATCTGGCTAGGTTAGAAAAGTGGTCTGGCATATAGCAACTGGGCCTCAATGCAAAAATAGTGCAAGGTTATGCCTGTGGGGGGAATCCTGAGATCAAATACTGGTTGAGTGGTGTACAGGCTACAAAAGTCAAAGGAAGAAAAGGATCTGGTGGTAATCATCACAAGTGATCTGAAACACTCAGCACACTGAAAGAGAGAACAGCAGCAGAAAATGCAAATCAGAGGCTGGGCTGTATAGACAGGTAGATTACCAGCAGGAATGTGTAGGTGATACTGCCACTGTACAGGTCACTGGTATGGCCACACCTTGAGTATATTATGCAGTATTGGTGTTCTTATGTTAAGAAGGATGTTAACTTGCTGTAGACAGGCCAGAGAAGGGTGACCAAGATGTTCCAGGGACAACAGGACAACACCTACAAAGAGAGACTTAAGGGGTTCAACATGTACTCCCTTGAGAACAGAAGGGAGATTGGTATATGATTGATAACTTCATATACCTTAAAGGTATTATTGGGTAAATACAGAGGGTCTTTTCAATCATAGTGGGAACAAGTCCACTAAGGAGCATATCCTAAAACTGGAAGAGGGAAGATTCGAGAGAGAGATGAGGAATCACTTTTTCACAGAGAGTGAGAGTGGTGATCAAGTGAGTTGCCAAAGGAGATGGTCTCCCTGAAAAGTGTGGATAGCTTCATGAGAGGATGGGACAGAGTGAAGTGGAAAGCTGCTGATGAAAGCAGGAAGAGAGCGGAGGAGAGGGAACTTGAGGGGGATTAGAGGGGATTTGGGGAGGGGAAGCTGGTTCCTCTGAAGGCATAGTGGGGACCTGCACAGTTGAGCAGACTAGATAAACCATAAGGCCTTTATCTGCTAGCATATTCATATAATCATATGTCATTATGTTCACATGTCAAACTGTCCAACTCACTGTGTCCACATAAAGACTTCTTGACTACGTCAGTCAGTTTTAAAAAGAAATCTTAAATCAGTTTTAGAAAGAAATCTTAAATCAGTATTGTAGTATCAAGGAAAACAAAACCTGATTCTGTTGTTAAATGTGACTTTTTTCAAATGTTTCATTATCTTCTAGCCTCCCTTACCATGTGAAAAATGTAAAACATTATTCTTTTGCAAAGACCTGCTCTTCAAAGAACTACTGTGTTTCCCACAGCCTGTAGATAACCTCAGCTGAGATGTCAACACACTCAAACGTCTAGCAATACACATGGTGTGATTTCACTCAGATAGGCAGACTTTCAGTCACATGGCTAATCCTTATGGATATGTCAGTATAGCATCATCTGAAGAGACTGGTGCACTGCAGTTTTATTTAAATATGTAGCCCTCTCAGTCACAGAGATAATAGTTATTGCAATGGCACTGCACCATAATATACACAAGGAATGATACAGCAGTTTTATAATAAAAGGCATCCCTTCTTAGTCAGAGGAGTAATCATACTTGTGATGACACTGTACCATAATCTACAGAGGTAATGACACCACACTTTTACTAAAAATATCTTGCTTTCTCAGTCACTTATGTAATCTTAATTGCGAAGGCACTGCTCTATAACCTACAGAGATAAGGATACTGTGGCTTCACTTACTGGTCACCCTCCCTTTTTTGGAGTGAACTTAATTTGCCACCACCCTCTGTTGCCTGTCTCCTTACCAATTTCTTACCCAGTTTACCAACTTTTAACCCACTGCTACACTACTCAGCTTGCTTGCAAGCCTCCTATGTGGAACAGTTTTGAAAGCCTTACTGAAATCTAGGTAGGCCATGACCACTGCTCCACCATGATCTATTTCCTTGGTCACCCAAAGAAATCAATCTGATTTGTTTGACATGAGCTTCCCCATGATTCCATGCACCCTCAGGTCTTGTAACCCATTGGATTCAAGATATTCCACAGTCCATTCCTTTAACAGTGACTTTATTAACTTTTCCACCACAGAAGTCATGCTGACTGGCCTACAACTGCCAGTCTCTTCCCTGCTACTACTTTTGGGAAATGGAACTACATCTGTCCTCCTCCAGTCCTCCAAATCCATTCCTGTTTCCAATGAGCAGTTTTGCCAAGCAAGACCAGAACAGTGTCATGATCAGCCTGGCCAATGATTGATCTGCCACTGTCGAACCCCTTGCAGACTGCCCTGCATTGGACTGACAGTGGCACACCTCTTAAAATCCACTATCATACCAACATATTTGCTTTGTGCAAGCACAAGGGCAAGCATAAAAAGTGAGTGACTTACCTTCTGCCCAATTCAATCTTCCTGATTCCTGAAGAAACAGTACACAGCTTCTTTGAAGACAGCCACCTCATAAAAAATTTCAGAGAAAAGAAGTTGAAAGTAAATCATCTGTGAAACATCTGATACAGTGAGTAGACAAAAATGTTTTTACACCTGAGCTCAACTGAATAAAGTCAGACAAAAGATGAATTAAACATAAGAAAACTACTACATGGACATTAAATTTTAAAAGGTGCCTGTTGCCTCATCTGTATGCCTGGTTGTGGCATATCAGGTCCCAGATTGCTATAAAATAAGCAGTTATTAAAGTTTCAGTAATATAAAGTGTTTTACTTGACCTGACCTTATCCCTGGCCAACCAATACTCCAGTGCGTGCACAGTACATCATGGCACCAAAGTGCTGGTAAACTCATGCATGGGTGGGCTTGGCATTTTTCAAGCACTATCCACTAAAGACATTTTCTCAAAGTAAGCAATGAACTGAACTTTAGAAAGCAATTCCTATGTGAAAACAAGTGGCATAACATGGTGAAATGAATGCTTAAAAAGTAAAGCTGTGACTCTGTGCTTGTGCACATGGGAGGGTGTTCAGGGCAAGATCTGGCTCTTCACAGACAATAGTATTGGCTGCAGAATGGTGGATTGTGAGGATGGGATCAGGGCACTGAGGGAGAACATGGGAAGGCTCAAGAGATGGTTCAAGGTTTGGGAACTGAATTTTAATGCAAACAAAATGCAAGGTAACATGCATCATGAACAATTAAACCCAGAAACGGAATACCACATGGGAGAACTATGTTCGTATGTCAAACTGCCCTACTCACTGTGTCCACGTGAAGACTTCTTGACTAAATCATTCAGCTTTAAACAGGAATTTTAAATCAGTATTGTACTATCAAGGAAAACAAAACCTGATTCTGTTGTAAAATGTAACTTTTTTCAAATTTCTCATTATCTTCTAGCCTCCCTTACTATGTGAAAGAAGTAAAGCATTGTTCTTTTGCAAAGACCTGCTCTTCAAAGAACTACTGTGTTTCCCACAGCCTGTAGATAACCTCAGTTGAGATGTCAACACATTCAACTTCTAGCAGTACATGTGGTGTGTGTGATTTCACTCAAATAGACAGCCTTTCAGTCACATGGCTAATCCTTATGGAAATGTCAGTACATCATCATCTGAAGGGACATGTGCGCTGCAGTTTTATTTAAATATGTAGCCCTCTCAGTCACAAAGACAATAGTTATTGTGATGGCATTGCACTATAATATACACAAGGAATGATTATGCAGTTTTACAATGAAAGGCATCCCCTCTTAGTCAGCTGAGTAATTGTACTTGTGATGACACTGTACCATAATCTACAGAGGTAATGACACCACACTTTTACTAAAAATATCTTGCTTTCTCAGTCACTTGTGTAATCTTAATAGTGAAGGCACTGCTCTATGACCTACAGAGATAAAGATATTGTGGCTTCACTTACTGAAACAGCCCACAAGGTTACTCAGGCATGCCAAGTCAAGTTTATTTAAAGTGGGACACTGTCGTTTAAGTCCAAGATTAATGTATAAAGCTAGCATGGCATAGTCAGGCACACATCTGTTTTCCAATGGCACAATGCTGATTCTATTGCAACTGACATCATATGGTAAAACACTGGCTGGAAGGATGGCCAGCTGGACATGGCCAAACTCAGACAATAACAGATCAGTAGGTACTACCTCACATTGAGACCCCCTGAGTCTGCAGACCTCCCTGCCATATAGAAAGAGTCAGATGATGCCGAACATCACACCGCAGCAGTACAAAAATGTATAGTGTATTCCCTCTGCCATTACAAGAAACCTTGGGTTAACCTCCAGTTTATCTGATAGGGTGAAAACAAGCATATATGCGATATGTAATGTAACTAATCATCATCTTGATAAAGGGTTTGTATCTCAGCAATTAAAATGGAGGTAGGAATTTTAATAATGTTGTAACAACAGGTATACCTTTAGGATGGTGTCTAAATTTTGTCAATGCAATTACAGCGCCGCAACAGTGAAAGGGCCTATCTTGATTTTAGATCACCCCTTACTCCTGTTGGCCTTTGCACCCATACAGTTTCTACCCCCCATTGGGGCATGCCCACCTTGGAGGAGATTATATTTAATTTTGGGGGTGTGAGCGGGGTGTGGGTGGTGCTGTAACTCCTGGGAAACATAATGCCTGGCATTGTAATGTCAGGTGGCATGTTGCCAATATTGGAATCATAATTGGCAACATGTTTTTCACTACAACATGGGTGAACCATAACAATGCATGCATCATGCTAGCATTGGAAGGCACTGCTTTGAAGAAGCTTGCAGGAACATCAGGTTAAAAATCTGGTCACTGCCAGTTGTGTTAGTATGGGGATAAATCTAAGTCTGCTATGGTATGGGAGTTCACAATACTATAGGTGGGATCAATGGAAAATATTGTGGGTTTTTTTAGTGTCTAAGGCTCATGTAAACTACAGAATATACCAAAGATTTGCAAAGTTTTGACATTTCACTGCACAAATTAATTTGCAGAGTTTGCCAAAGTTACGTAGTGTGAAGTGCCAACTTTGTGAAGTTTTTAGCAAGTGAAATTGTTCTTATTTAGGGAAAGTTATGCCTTCACCTGACTCCTCCTGAAAAAGTGCCATTTTCTGACGAAAACTTACGCTGGATACAGGGCTGTGGTGTGTACATATGGCTGGGAGAAAATTAAAAAAAAATTCTGTCCCTGTATCCTGGTTTAAGATTCTTCATGCTACTCTTTTTGTAAACTGCCTCTTCTATGCTACCTGTGGCTATACTAAAGGGTACTGTAGGTTCTTGTGAAAGCTCATTCCAGATGAATAGTATGGTAACCTATATGCTACAGGGGGAATCAAACTGTCTCACCTAATTAAACTCAAATCTCAAACAATTCATTGGCCTGCCCTTGACACCTTTGTTAGTGACTGGAAATCAGTTAGTCAGGTCTGGTTAGTCTGGTGATATTTGCCTATGAACTGACATACAGAGACAAATGGAAACAGCTGAAAGAGTCTAGATGATGAAGTGAGTCACATAGCAGTGCCTGTTTACAAGAAAATCTTATTGCGGGCCTCTCACGTTATAGACAGAAATGTGACCAACAGGCTCTCGAGAGCCCTGATATGACTTATATATTTTTCACTGCCATGAAGAGCATGAAAATGAGTGGAGTAATAGGATCTGGCGACTCTGCAATGCTTTTGAGAATGGACTAGGACTGCCAAGTTTCCCAAACAAAGCTATAATGGGAATCCCATAACACGGCATAAATAAAGCATTGAAATGAGCAAGAGGACTCTTTTACAGTATGTAAAAGGTGAAATTAATTGATTCTGAAGCAAATATAGTGTATCGTGAAATGAATACTCTGTTGGCATGTAGCCCATAGCCTGTAGCTAACAAGAGAAGGTCAAATATACAGACCAAGTCTAGCACTGCTAGTGCACAACCTACGGGTCCACTGCCTCAGTTTATTGCAAGGGCAATTCATTAGTCAGCTTAAGCAATGACTTGAATATGGTTTGTCATATGTTTAAATGTTTCTAACATTATGGAATTACATTACATTTTGATAGTGATAATGCTAATAAATACCTGTTAAAAAACAATGTTTCTTTCTCTGCAGTTTTAAGCTTTTACCACTAAGTGACATTCCATTCCATTCCATATTTTAGTCCTGCCATGTTGTAGCTTATACATTGGAAGGAGCTCATTTTGTATGTTCAGTACACTGGATTCAAATGTTCTGTGTCTGTGGAGGAAGGTGTGTGGGGCAGTGTTTAGTTCTTTATTCATCAAGTAGTCAGTCAATGTAAAATGAGAAACAAACAAAAAAACAGAGATAAACAACAAAAAAGGGGGGAACACAGAACAAAATTGTTACAACAAGATGCAGTAAATGTAAAGTCAAGCCAGGAGCCAGTGATGACACATTTAAATGAATACAATCTTATTTTTTAAACAGTATCTCCCCTCAAGAGATTCAAGGCATTGCAATTCAATACTTTATTTCTGTTGGAGAGTACGTGTGATTGCTTGTACAAAGTATTATAAATGTAAAGCCCTAACTGAGATATTTAGTCCCATTATATGTACCAGTGATAGTGAGCAGCTGAGAAAAGGAATGGAGTGGATAAGGACTCCAGAGCTGAGTCAAGCTGGAATGACGAAACACAAATGTAACTAATGCAGCTTTCTTGCCAGTGTGACCTAGGGAAGACTAGGGGATACAGAAACCGATCTCTGAAATTCCAAAAACAAATATTTAAAAAATAAACCACTGTAAAAAACATTATTCCAGCAAAGAGCAAGTACATACATTAGTTCAATGGGTGTATACAACCTAGTGAAGAGTTACGCTTGTGCAACTTCTTATACAGTATAGTCTGATAGTATTTGAATGAATTTGTTGTGACTGTTATGAAGAAACTTTGTCCGTTTGCACTCTCTTTACCACAGGGAACAACCACCCTGTCAAGGTGCATATAAAGGCAAAGGAACCCTCTTGAGGAGGGTTCCACCCCAAGAGGTGCCACAGGAAGATGCTTCCTTTGGGCTAAAGGTACCTTAGGAAGGAGCCCCATGGGAGAGAGGCATGCCACTGGAGGAGGAGGAGGAGGAGGAGGGGAGGATGGTGGGACAAAGAAACAATGTATCTGACAGAGACTGTAGGATGCTAACTTAAATAGCTCAGGAAGGGGGTGTGACTCGTTTATTCCTCCCATTGAACTGCAGTGAGTGTACACAACTTAGTGAGGAATTATGCTTGTGCAGCTTCATAGACAGTCTGATAGTATTTGAATGAATGTGTTGTAACTGTTATGCAGATACTTTGGCCATTCAAACTCTCTGTCCCACGGGGAACTATCACACTGTTGGGATACCTGTGAAGGAAAAGGAACCCTCTTGAGGAGAGTTCCGTCCCTACAGGTGCCATGGGAAGATAATTCCTTTAGGCTACAGGTACCTTAGGAAGGATCCCCAAAAAGGAAGCAGCAAGCAGCAAGTGGTGAAAGCATTTCATTGATGAGCACGAATGACAGCAACTAGTAAAAACTAGTGACAGCAATGGACTGGACTGAGTAATGACTGGCACTATCTGAATTGATAGCGGGGGAATGACTTCCATAAGGTGAAAGGGAACAGCAAAAGAAAAGGCCACCATCCAACCCCAACTCAACAGCAGAAATCTACCTAGGTGAACATGTACTGTGTAAATGTACTACCTGATGTACTACTTTCTATAGACTACCTAATCTTTATGACCTTTGGCACAGAGAAGAGGAAAAACTCCCTTTGAGAGGGAACTTTGGGGATACAAGGCCTTGGTCACCTTCCCTCCAGGCTTGGCATGATTTAATGCTGGCTCACTACTGCAATTTAGTGACCCAATTCGGGGGGGGGGCTTTTAGAGAAAGGGCTGTCACTCTATCCCTCTAATGGGAAAGACATGGGGGAGCTGCAAGTCATCGGCCTCTGCAACTTAATGGGAAACCTGCTGGGGCACACCCACCCCTCCCCCATGAGGGAAGAGAGCAACAAATACTGAAAGGCACTCACCTGGCCTCCAAGCAGAAGATTAGAGGAGAAACCACACCCTGGAAGGATAAGGCTGAACCCTGCAGGAGAGAACAGGAGGATTGTACAGTCTTCACCCTTGAGGGGCAGAAAGGACAAGAGAGGGAAGAGAATGTAGCACAGGTGAACCATAGGTGGCTGTAGGGGAATAGCTTTTGAAGGTGCTGCTGATGCTGTCAGCACAGCTAAAGGATCACCCTGGGACTTGGAGGCCCCACCTTCTGGCAGCTAAAGTCTTTAAATGTTACATCAAGAGCTGCCACTGGTGCTGTCCACATGGCAAAAGTAATGCACCTGGGAAACAAAAACTCAGGGGAAGAGAACACAATGTGGGGGGGTAGTAACAACAACAAAAATGGAAAGGGACCTGGGGGTAGTCATATCAGATGACCTAAAGATTGGCAAGCAATGTGAGAAAGCAGTAGGGATGGCTGGGGGGATACTGGGATGTATAGGGAGAGGCATCACCAGTAGAAAACAGGAAGTTGTTATCCCTCTGTACAGACAGTTGATGAGACCCCATCTGGAGTACTGTGTGCAGTTCTGGAGACCCCATCTCTGCAAAGACATAGACAGGATGGAGGCAGTCCAGATGAGGGCAACTAAAATGGTGCAGGGTCTGCAACAGAAGCCATATGAAGAGAGACTAAGGGAGCTTAATATGTATACCCTTGAGAAAAGAAGGGAGTGGGGGGACATGATAGAAACTTCTAAGTACCTCAAGGGAATTGACAAAGTCCAAGAGGGTAGCATATTTCAGAAAAAGAGATGTGCAAGAACAAGGGGACACAATTTGAAGATAATGGGGAGACAGCTCAGGGACCATATGAGAAAGTATTTTTTCAAAGAGAGGGTGGTGGACATATGGAATGGCCTTCCTGAAGAGGTGGTTGGGTCAAAAACAGTGGGGGATTCAAGAATGCAGGTAACAGACATAAGGCAATTCTTGTGGGGGTAGGAAGAAGTAGGCTGTTGGTTAACTAGGATCTGCAGCTTATCCAATAGGTAGGAAAATGGGCAGACTAGGTGGGCCAAGCAGTCCTTATCTGCCATCAAAGTCTATGCTTCTATGTTTCCCCTAGAGAGGAGGACCTTCTCACCCAGAGGGTAGCAAGAGAAGGACCATGCCCCAGATGAGGGACCCACCCTCAAGATGTGGGCTTCAATGGGGCAGAGCCATGTTAAGTAGCGAGGATGGGATATGACTGACAGTGCAGGACTGGGAGTGTAACTGGTAGTATTGAGAACAGCAACAGACAGGATAAGAAGGAATGCAGCTGTTAGCACTGAGCATATGAGACAGCATGAGGTGAAGTGCAACTCTTAGCACTGAGAACATCGAGGCAGCGTCAGTTGAGGAGCAACTGTTAGCACTGAGTTTGGTAAGAGACAGCATGCGGAAGCTGTACAGAATGAATAAATACTGGAAGGGAATGCATTGGCATATGGAATGCAATTGCATCGGGGAATCAAACCAGGAAGCAGGTTGCTGCTGGAGTGAGTAAGGAAACCACTGAACCCAAAAAGGAGTGGCTGTCAGGTGTAAACAATTAAGGAGTTTAGATGAACAGAAGATTGCATATGGTACAAAAACAGTGTAGTTAAGCAGGGAGATTGCAACTTGTACAGAAAACAATACAGCCTGAATAAGCACAAAGCAAAATAAAATGACAAAGGTAGGATGCTGACAACTAGGAACCCGAAAAAGAAACAAAAGCAATGACAAGCACAGGAACTGAGAAAGAAAGCACAGCAAGAATAGGGGACTAAAAAAGCAAAACAGCAGCCAGACAGCAAAAACTAAATATAGACCTAGAAAGGTGGAGGCACAAGACAGCAAAACCCCCAAAGCACGATAGAAGCAGGAGACAAACATCGGGTGGGGGGAGGCTCCAGACAGCCTTCGCAGCAAAAAAGAAACTATGCATATGAGAGAGACTGCAGGAAGCTAACTTAAATAGCTCAGGCAGGGGGCGTGGCTGGTTGCTCCCTCCCATTAAACTGTAGTTATAGCCTTTGATTTTATTATTTGTTAGTATAAAATGCAAGATGCCATATGTTAGCAGGGGGATATTTTCTCAGATGAGCACGCATATATTGGTACTACTACTGATCTAAAACAACTATTTCAGGAGTTTAAAAACAAAACAAAAGAAATACAAGAATACTGGAAGGGCAATTATGCATAACCAGTGTGTTCTGCCAAAGAGTGGTTATGCATAAAGTTGCTAATCCTGTTTGTTTTATAGAGTATAGTATTATGTGAAAAGTGGTTCTTTCACTTTCAGAATGAAACTGATTTGTAAAGTCTGTACAGGTTTCAGAATCCTGTTGTGCAACAGAAGGGTACAATCAAATTCCATGACCTTTGAACTGTGATATTTTATTTTATTTATTTTATTTATTCAATCTCGGATTACAAGTACCTTTGAATGCAAGGCAGCTCATCTACAAAGGTTCTACGTCAGTGGGGAATGGGTTACAGTTAGACAGGGAGTACAATAAGATGATGTAAAAAATACAGCACAGTATGTATGGCACACCTTTAAATGAGAATGATTACTAGAGCAATTACATAGCAAATAAACAGTAAGAAGAGCCAGCATGGAGAGTTTGTAGTTATGATGTAACAAACAGTAAGTGAATACAGCCAAAGCATACAGTGACAGAGTAAGGAATGGATGCAGTAAGGAGTTAAGATAGCATAGTAGATGAGGGTGGTGGCATTGCGATGATTGATCAGAGCTTAGGGTAGCAGCCAGTGGCTTTGTCAAATTTTGTAGGAGGGTAGGGGATAGAGGGATGGCAAGGTGAGAGGGTGATGTGGACAATTGGTGCCAGGTAAGTGCTGAAATATAAGTGCCAAAGGGTGTGGACAGGGTGCCACAGAACACGGTTGAGGTTGACAGACAGGAACTATGATTGGGTGGTACAATCACATGTGTTTTCAGTTATAAGATGCCACTGAAGCAAATGTTTAAACTGTGCAAGCTTGGTTAGTTTGGTCAGTTCACTACACAGGCCATTGAACCAAAGTGGGGGCTCTGTACAAGAAGGATCTTTGGTTTTGTGCAGTCTGACACCGTGGGATGAGGAAGTGTTCAGATTCGGAGGTACTGGTGTGCTGGGTCTTAAGGGATTTATTCAACAGGCATCCAACTCCTGGAGGCAAGAGCCCAAGAAGCATTTTTTTAGTCAGCAGGCATGTTTGGTACTTGATTCCACCAGCTAGTTGAAGCCACCCAGTTTTGGCATAGAGATCACATGTGTGGGTAAGATGGGCAGCACCTGTGATTAGCCTACATGCTTTGTTCAGAGCAACAGTTAGCCGTTTGAGTGATATGGTAGTGGTAGCTCCACATATATTACTAAGCCATAGTCAATGACCGATAGAACTGAGCTGTGGATTGCAAGTTTCAGAGCTTCTGGAGTCAGACAACTTCTATATCTATTGAGGAGCCCAATCCTGGTGTTAACATTTCTAGCGACATTCTCTATATGAGGTACATAGGTGAGGTGACTGTCCAAGGTTACACCAAGGTACTTAAAGTGTTGTAGCTGCTCTAGGGGGGCTCCCTGGTTGTTTAGAACAGTGAGAGTATGGGCCTTGTACTTATGGTGAGAAGATGAAAACAGCAGCACTTTTGTCTCTTCGTAGTTTATCACCAATTTGTAGGTATTAAACCAGTTCTCAACCTCTGTGAATCCTAGTTGTAGGTTGGATTGAAGTGTGTTTGGGTCGGGGTGGCTTGCGAAGATGACAGCGTCATCTGCATATAGGAGGGTCCGTTGATGACAAGCAGATGGCAAGTTGTTCAGGAAGATACTGAACAGGAGAGGACCCAGGATTGATCCTTGTGGTACACCAGACCGGACAGCTTTCTGTTTGAGGTGACATTAACTATCTCCATCCTTTGCGATCTATCTTCTAGGTAGCTTATGAACCATTTCAGCGTTTGTTGTGAGAGACCAATTTTTGTGAGCTGACTGAGTAGAAGTGGGTGAGTCACAGTATCAAAAGCCTTAGTTAAGTCAATAAAGGCCTCTCCTACAAGATTGCCTTGGTCAATGGATTGTTGAATGTAGCTGGTCAATTCTAGCAGTGCTGTGGTGGTGTTATGTCCTTCTCTAAAACCATGCTGTTGCGGGCATCAGATGGAGTGAGTTTCCATGTAGTGCACAAGCTGGTTTGCAACTATTGATTCCAGCACTTTGGATAGGGGAGGAAGAATTGATATAGGCCTATAGTTGATATGATGCAGTAATGCACAGAAAGGAGCTACCAGCTGGTTGGCCACTGATCCACGTATCCATACAGAGGACCTATTATCCAGATCAGGCTCAGTGACACCACCACCAGCATTCAAGGGGACACCAGCAACCTCCTCCTTGATCACTGTTCCTGAGCCAAAAGCCTGATACAACAGCATTTTGAAAGGGATGGAACTGTATATAGAATAATGCTCTACAATAAACTATAAATTGTTTCTGTAACAAGGCATCTTTGAAAAATTATAAGGAAAATGGCTGGGCACTGAGAAGCTTATGTCTGGATAAATTTCCTGCAGGATGCTTAATTTCAAAAGTTTACAAGACTAGATGGGAACAGGCCCTTACAATATGCCCCAATGAAATGGCCAGCATATTAACGAACAGGACAAAGAGCAGTGCAAGACTTTGTCTACAGACGTGGCGCAAGCACAGACTGAGATATTAGCTCATGAGGAGAAATCAGTTTGTCAGGTTTGAATCATATCTACAAAACAAATCACCCAAACATAAAAATCAAACTTCAGACTGAAAAAAAAAATCAAAAGAGATTCCTACCCCCCTCTAGAATTGCCTTATGTCTGTCCCATGCACTCTTCCTCTACCCATTCCCTAGCAACTGCACTGACAAACTACTTCACAGTAAACTGTGTCTGCGCACATACTGTAAATAATCCCCCCTTATTCCCAAATTTCCTCTGCTTGACCAGCGGCACCACCCTATCCACGTTAGCTGGCATATGTACCTATATCTATAAAAAAAAAACTCGTACTTACTCGCATACACCCTGGTCTCTCTCTCTCTGGCCTACCTAGCTCTAGCTTATGGGTCAATCTACAGCACCAAACTGTTCTCCATATATGTATGGAAGCATTGTATGTGTGAATAGCAGTTACATGCATGTAGTACTGGAGCACATCCTTTTAACTATCTGTTACTAAGTTGGTAACCAAGTTATACCCTTCTTTCCTGTGAAACTGCCAAAATGTTAATTATGTAATTGTTATTGTGTTATTATGATAACCTGCGTGTTATCTCCCCCTTGTACCCTTCCCCAGGTCGCAATGGGAGATGAGCATCGTTTTGCTTAGTGTGCCTTTCCTGGTGAATCAATTCAATAAATAAATAAATAAATAAATTTGCCTTCCCTCTCAATTTAAAATAGCACTTGTCTCCTTTTTTTCCCCCTGTACTCTAAGCACTTGGCACCCATAAGCAAATTCTTTTTCTGTCTTCCTAGCTCATCCTCATGTACTTAGCTTTGTAAACTCCTCATAGAACTTCACCTATGTACATATGATGTATTTATCATGATATATTCACAAGTTTGATTAAAGCATATGCTGTGTCCTAAAAGTTATGTTTGTACATTAAGTTTATCCATGAACTATTAGCGTTTTAGCTCAAAATAATCTATGTTATTGTGACTTGGCTTGTAATAGAAACATAGACTTTGACAGCAGGTTAAGGACCACATGGCCCACCTAGTCTGCCCATTTCCCTACCTACTGGATAGGCTGCCGATCCTTGTTAACCAACAGCCTATTTCTTCCTACCCCCCCACTAGAATTGCCTTATGTCTGTCCCATGCATTCTTGAATTCCTCCACTGTTTTTGACTCTACGACCTCCTCAGGAAGGCTGTTCCATGTATCCACAACCCTCTCTGTGAAGAAATACTTTCTCACATTACCTCTGAGTCGTCTCCCTCTATCTTCAAATTGTGCCCCCTTATTTTTGCACATCTCTTTTTCTGAAAGATGCTACCCTCTTGGACTTTGTTGATTCCCTTGAGGTATTTGAAAGTTTCTATCATGTCCCCCTCTCCCTCCTTTCCTCGAGGCTATACATCTTTAGTTCCTTTAGTCTTTCTTCATATGTCTTCTGATGCAGACCTGCATCATTTTAGTTGCCTCCTCTGGACAGCTCCACTCTGTCTATGTCTTTATGGAGATGGGGTCTCCAGAGCTGCACACAGTACTCCAGATGAGGTCTCACCAACTGTCTGTACAGAGGGATAACAACGTCCTGTTTTCTACTATTGATGTCTCTCCCTATGCATCCCAGTATCCCCCAGCCCTCCTTACTGTCTTCTCACATTGTTGGCCCACCTTTAGGTCATCTGATATGACTACCCGCAGGTCCTTTCCATTTTGTTGTTGTCAGTATCTCACCCCATTGTGTACTTTTCCTGGGTTTTTGTTTCCCAGGTGCATTACTTTGCACTTCTTTGCATTGAATCTAAGCTGCCATATTTGACCATTCCTCCAACTTTGCCAAGTCCCTTTTCATCCTTTCCACCCACCTTGTGTATTGACCCTGTTGCAGATATTTTGTGTCATCTACAAAGAGGCATGCTTTCACTTCCAGTACTCTGCAATGTCACCTATAAAGACATTAAAAAGGACTAGACCCAGTACTGAACCCTGTGGTACCCCACTAGTAACCTCCTTTCTTCACTGTGGACTCCATTTACTATTACCCACTGTGTCCTGTTGTCCAACCAGTGTTTTCCCAGGCTACCACCCTAGGACCCACTCCCAGGCTGGCTAATTTGTTTATCAATCTTTTGTGTGGGAGTGTGTCAAATGCCTTGCTAAAGTCTAGGTAGGCCATGTCCACAGCACCTCCCTGGTCTACTGCTTTGGTCACCCAGTCAAAGAAATCAATCAGATTTGTCTGACATGACCTTCCCACTGTGAATCCATGCTGCCTTGGGTCCTGTGCCCCACTGGCCTCTAGGTACTCAACAATTCTTTCCTTCAGAAGTGATTTCATCATTTTCCCTACCACTGAGGTCAAACTGACAGGTCTGTAGTTTCCTGCCTCTGTCTTGCTCTGACTTTTGTGAAAGGGAATCACATCCACCCTCCTCCAGTCCTCAGGTACCACCCCATCATCCCATGATATCTGACCATGTGCCCAATGTGCTGTAATACACAGAAAGGAGCTACCAGCTGTTTGGCCACTGATCCACATATCCATACAGGGGACCTATTATCCAGATCAGGCTCAGTGCCACCACCACCAGCAGTCAAGGGGACACCAGCAACCTCCTCCTTGATCACTGTTCCTGAGCCAAAGATTTTGCTACCTGTTAGAATGATCTTCTTGTTGCTGCCTCTGCAGCACCCACCAGCATGCAGGTCATAGATGTGGTTGCGAATAATCTGACAACATGAATGCTACCTCCCTAGTTCCACCAACTACTCCTTTGGGGGGTTTCTTAGGAGTAACTCTGTCAAATTGTGCCAAATTTCATTTAAACTTGATATGGTTTTAGAAAATGGGATTGAAAAATAAAGTATCCTGATTGGCTGAAAGCCATGGCCAGGCATGCATTTATTTTTTAATAAAGCCTGGTGAAAAACAAGTGCCAATTCAGAGTGCCCCATTGCTTTGGGTATCCATAGGCAACCTAATTTTGAAAATGAGCAGCTGCCATTTTTTCCACTCGCTAAGCGAGCCATAAATTATTGGCTGATTTCCCAATCTCTTCCTGGCAAGGCTGACACTAAAACGAGTCACAGAGTGCTACTGCTCCTATGACACACAGCAGCGGTATGGGAACTAATGCGCTCTGTCTTTCTCTCTTTTTCTGTCTCTCTCTGTCTTTCTCTCCATCTGCTAAGTTTACAATTTTACAGCCAACATTGATAATCAAGTGAGTGACCACCACCTTATCTGTAAATTAATAAAAAAAAAAATCACACTACCACCTTCTTGTGGCTCTGTGATGTGCTTACCCTTCCACTGTCTTGACCCTGCTACTATGCTCATAGTCACACTCTAGCTGCAAAGAAATGGCAGGTAAAAAAAAACTTTGACCCAGTAACTAAGTAAGATTAAGAGAAGCAGCAAAACAAAGTTTTTTTTTAACTTTTGTGTGTGTGTACTCCTGTGCATTTGGATGAGGTAACCATAACAACCAGCTCCACACTGACAACTATTGGTGCTCCAGTTTGACAAAAGTCCTTACCTCAAAAACACAATATTGTAATGCAGGTGAAGGAACTCTTTTACCCAAAATAAATGAAACACATAATAGATCTAACATGTGAACATAAAAATTATTTTTTTTCCAAACATGTATAATACAGTGGCCCATTTTCTAAGCACAATAATACCCTCCAGGGTGGAAGGTATTGGGAAATATTGGGCCTTCCAGGGGTTTTAAGGCCCTCTGCCCGTGGCGTCAGGCCTCTTTATGCCACTGTGCCGACCAGTATTTCCCAATACTGCCACCCTATCAGGTATTATTGTTTACATATTCAAAAAGGAGACAAACATTTGATGCACTCTGGACGATTATCTGACTTAAATTGTGGATTTGGCACCATTGTGAAGTTGGGAGGTAATTTTGGTGTCCCTGTGCATACCCCATGAATTTGTCTGGTGGTATTATGTATTAGTCTCATACCACTCACATTGAGATTTTTTTTATGCAGATTGACCCTTAACTCCAAAGATTGATTGAATTATGGCTTATTAAAGTTGCAATAGTATCCTATGGGAATTTTCACTTTTTAATTTTTGTGTCTTTATATGTCTATTTTCATTTGGTATTTCTCAGAAACTTAGTCCTGTGGTACTCACTGAGATCTTTTTTTGATTTGTAGATTTACCTTAAATCCAAAGACTGAGTGAGTTATGGCTTGTTAAAGTTGCAATATTATCCTGTGGGAATTTTCATTTTTTTAATTTTTACATATTTTATGTGTCTATATTAAGTTGATATATCTTAGGGACTTAGTCTTTCAGTACTCATTGTGACAGTTTAATATATATATCTGTGTGGACACCATTCGAGAGACAAAGTGTGACATTGATACACTCAAAAAAAGTTTTATAATTAGGCATGACTCAACCTTAATTTTAATGTGTATATGCGGTAGTTGCATAATACAAAATATAAAGAAAGTTCTGTATTTCTAAGTTTGGAAAAATGGCATAGTTAGTTATGACATGGAAACTACTTTCATGGGTAACTCGGTGTCCATTATGCATTATTTCCTATTTCTAGTATTAAATAACATTTTCAAATGCAGTGTCTCTGTCTTCTATTTAAGTGTATTAGTTTACAACAGTTAATGATTTGATCTTCTTCCATATCTATGTGTCACTATCTATCCTCCAATGTAGACAGCACTAAAAATACAAACAGAAGGTTACCAAAGCTTCATTACTTCATGCTTATACTGTTTGTGTACAGTCTACATGATTTTCACACTCAAGCTGGACATTAAGTACAAAAATAAATATCAACAAATCACTTGGTTGTACTTGATTTATTATGTGACCATCTCTGTTGAATACTACTACTGTGGGTAACGCAGACACCACAGTAGCATTGCAACATGTGAAATACATGGTACAACTTTTATTAATGGCTTATTATCAACCAAACAGCTAATGCACATTGATAAGTACCATGCCACATCAGGGACCATTTTGACATCACTGTAGCTCTGCAGAGCCAGACTGAGGAGAGGCCAAACCACAGTTAACAATCAGAAAGCACCCAGGCAAGCTGTTTGGTACTGATAACTATAGATGAGGGTGCCACATGATGTTCCCTGGCAACCCCATGCCAGCCATTATGGGGAAAATGATGCCAAAATATCACACAGACCCACCCTGTGTTCACCACCACGTGCATCACAGGGACACCGCTGCTGTGGGATTCTTGTAATGCACATGGAACGCCACATCCAAACTGCTTGAGTCAGGCCCAGGTGATGTATTTTTTTATTTTCAAACAGTTTCAAGATATTATGTCAACTTGACACTTAATTTATAGGCAGCCTCATTATAAATAAATCTGCTAAATGCTTTTGCCAGATGAATCCTAACCACTGATGTTGTCCAACAGGCACTAGTACACCCAGGCAATGACCAGAATACAGTACTACACATGGTATCCCTCCCATGTCCCTGAATGTACTATGCAATGCCATGAGCAGCCTTTCTGAGGTAAGCCCAAGTGCTGTATTTTTTTAATTTTAAACAGTTCCAACATATTATGCCACCACTTGATGTCTAATTTAGAAGCAGTCTCATTCCTACAAGTGGTAACCCCACATAACCTTAAATGAACTGATCAATGCCATGAGAAGCATTTTTGAGGTAGGACCCATTGCTGTAGTTTCTTCATTTCAAACAGTTCCAATATATTATGCCACCACCCACATCTGATTCCCTAGATCAGTATGCCAATACAATGATGCTGCTTTATAACCTTACATCAAGAAAGACAACTTTATAATTTTAAAATAACACCACACACACACACACACACACATATGCACGCATGGATACACACACACATACACACACACACACACACACACACACACACACACCTACCTTAACCAGAGCCAGCATCACCCCTTCTTTCCAAAAATTACAAGCATCTCTCACAAATTGCATTTATTTTTACTTAAAACATTTTAAGAGTGCAGGTTTTATATTCATTCCACATACACACTTCTAAAATAGAGCCATCATCATATCAACAGGTGGAGCATTCATTTGACAAACACACATTCTCAGAATTTACCAGTAGGAACCTCACAGGTGTTGTTTTTTCCCCATTTAAACATCATTAAAGTCATCACCAGGGGGCCGTTCACCAATATTAGCAATATTCTAAAAAAATCTAATTATACAATGAAAACCTGCTGGATGGATTGTAAACAAAATACTATAAATCTCAAATGAAACTCTGTTTGATTAGACTGGTCAACTATATGAACAGCCCCATTTTGAAGAGGGGCCCTTCACAAACAGCTGGGCCATGAGAGAACACACGCATTTTACTTTTCTGCCCCCAAAGATGATAGAAAACAAATGCTGCACTAAAGCCAGATAGTATTTAATATGCCCCATTTAAACAGTGCCAGCACCAGAGAAAAATTCAGCTGATATACTTCCCAAACAAAACTTTAAAATATACTATTTAATATGCCCCACTTAAACACTAACCACACTAGAAGAAAGTTCTGCTGATATACTTCCCAAACACAACTTTAAACTATACTATTTAATATGCCCCATTTACACAGTGCTAGAACCAGAGGAAAGTTCTGCTGATATACTTCCCAAACAAAACTTTAAAATATACTTATTATGCTGCACAGCCCACTAATCCAGTCATCCTCTATTTTGAAGAGGGGTCCTTCACAAATAGTAGGACCATGAAGTCTTAAGGTGAATACTTTACTTTTTCTATCCCCAAAATGACACAGAATAACTGCTGCACTTTAGCCTGTCACTATTTAATATGCCTCCCTTAATTTTAACTTGCTGTTTTGTAGCAGAATGTCGAAGATCATGTTTTCTAGTGACTAGAGACCAAATTCTGTATTTTTAATGAATTATGAGTAAAATACAGACCTTATTTTAAGTGCACACCCAAGTCTCTCGAATACTGTCCATATATATGGTTATGCCTCTATAGTTAGGGTTGAGTAGCATGTTTAATGCTAAACCTCATGGTTTGTATCTTAATAACTTTGCAACTGTTCAATGAATTAGCACAAAATTTGGCATGTGCTGTCTTGTGGTGTAGTTCTCTTAATGTGGGAAGTTTCATTCAGGTTGGATGCACTGATTCTAAGATCCAGATAGTGAAAAAAGTAATAATCTTCCTTTTTTCCCCCAGTTTTTTCCTCATCACCTTGTGGCCAGATGGGTGAAATTTATGCACGATGTTTGTAGGGTAGAAAGAACTTTGGTAGTACAACAGACAGTGAATGTTAGATGCAATTTATATCCTAATGGGACGTTTGCGAACATTCCAATCCCAGGATAGATGTCTTTTTTGTGAAAAAGGATTTTGATCTCATAAAAAATGATTGAGTCTCGCAAGAGCATTCTTTTTTCCTGAGAACAAAAAACATTTTTTGTGAGAAAAAAATTATTTTTCATGAACTGCCATCTTGTTTTCCATTTTTTTCAACAAAGAAAATTGAAAATCCACAAAACTGTAGTTAAGTAGATACACCAAGGCATGTATCTTGTTTATCAGGACTCCCCTACATGGATTCTGAAGTAGTTTTATGTCAAAGCAACCTCAGAGGGTGTTTTTTAATGCATTAATATTCCTTTTTTATGACTTGCTAACTTATTTTTGTAGACGTTCCTTTTTTAAGGCTGAGTTCCTTTTTGTGAGCTGGCAAAAGGAATCAGCTTGTGAAAATGAATGGTTTACAAAAAGGAAGTAGTGAGTCATGAAAAATGAATCCTTTTTCGCCACCTTCCAGTCACTATACACACTTTTCGAAAAAAACATTTTTTGCTGTTTGGGGTGTCCAATCCCCATGTCAGCAGTACAAGTTCCCCCTGCCAGTGTGGGACATGGGGGAGCCCACTCCCAGTGTCCTGTGATGCCTTCCCCCCACCCCACTAGTGTAGGACACTAGGTAGCCCACTCCTAGTGCCCCAAAATATTGATATGTAAAAAAATGTGTTTTTTTTGCTAACATTGGGGTGCCCAACCCCGTGTTGGCACTAGAACCACCCCCCCAACAGTGTGGGACACTGAGGAGCCCACCCCCAGTGTCCCAAAATATTGGTAGGTGTCCCTGAAAAAAAGAAAACAGTCCCCCAATGTCTTTTTTTATCCTGAAAAAAGAAAACAGTCCCTAATCATATCCCTTTCCCCTGCCCTCCCCATCCTGACCCTCCCACTGAGCAACCCACCACCCCACCCCACCCTTACCCTATGCTTGTCACTGTAGATCATTGGCAGACATCTTCAGTGGACTGGGACACATCTGCACTCTTCAAAGCCAAACTGTAAACTGAAGAATGAAGGTAAGTGCTTTATTATGGCTGTCAATGGCATTTTGAACTTATATTGATATCTCAGCCATTTTTAGGTATTTTTGAACCAAATATTCAACATGGGATTTTTGGGACACCACCTCATGAACACTGCCACTGTCATTTTGTAACTCAGTCCCAAAAGGTGATTTTGTGGTTGCTGCACAAAATCACCATTTGGGACCAAGTAACAAAATGACAGCACCATTGTTTATGAGGTGGGGTCCCCGAAAGCCTGTGTTAAAATTGTGGTGCAGAAATACCCAGAAACACCTGAGTTATGCACAATTGTTGAAATCTTTCTACGCACGTGCATAACTTTGGAAATTTTTAAGATTTTCACTCCAGATTTTCAACATACCCATTTTTTTCATACTGCCTCATGAACAGTACAGCTGTCAGTTCTCACATCCTGCCCGAAACATGTTGGTACACCTGTGGCATGGAAGGGCATGGGTGCTGTATGAAATCACCTTTCAGGACTAAGTAATGAAATAACAGTGCCAGTGTTCATGAGGTAGGGTCCCAAAAAGCCCATATTGAAAATTTGGTGCAAAAATACACAGAAACACCCAAGTTATGCACAGTCATTGAAATGTTTCTACACACACATGTAACTTTGGCAATTTGTAATATTTCCTCTCCAAATTTTCAACATTGCCATTTTTTCATACCAGCCCATGAATAGTATAGCTGTCATTTTTCCAATCCTGCCAAAAATGTTTTTTTTTTGCACCTGTGGCACAGAAGGGCATTACAGTTGTGCAGAAATGTTTTGGCAGGGATTTGAAAATGTTCTGTACTTGGTATATATATGGCGAGGTCATAAGAAGGCTATTTTGAAAATTTGGGGTCAAATAAGGACACTGTTGTACTATCTCAATGGAGAGATGGGAGCACAGGGTCCAAAGGAATATTTCACAGACAAAGAGGGATCGGGGGGTGGCATTGTGGTCATCAGCCCTAATGCACACACCATTCTCCTATGCTGTACCATCCACCTTATTTTCTAATGGAATGGGGTGAACGTTGGGGTTGGTGACCCCAATGCCACCCCCGAACCCTCTTCATCTGTGCAGGGTGGGGGTGTGGTGTTAGGGTTAACCAGATTTCCTACTGTTGTCACTTTAACTCTAACTGATATATTTTTTGTGATATATATATATATATATATATATATATATATATATATATATATATATATATTGTCCCTAACGCCAGAGCTTGATGGAGTTACAGCTTGTTAAAGTTACAGTGTTATACTATGGGAATTTTCATTTTTTAATTTTTTTATGTCTATTTTCAGTTGGTATTTCTTAGGGACTTAGTCTTATAGTACTCATACATACCCAAAGTCCTCTCTTGTGTGATCTTGTATTTACCTGTGACACTAGTGACAACCATGTGGTCACTTGCAGCCCATGCAAGAAACATGTTGACCTGGCCAAGGAAGGGACCCACATGGGTACTGGGGGCCAGAGGACCCATCTCATGGCAAATCACTGGGCTGAGTAGCCAAAAAAGCAGAGTAAAGCAGAGAGTGGGGTGGTTAAGGTGGTGGCCATTTGTGCCAGCAGTGGTTCATGGAGGGTATAAGGGAAGTTCACATGTCACGGTGGGTTGGTAGGCACATTGTATGGAAATGGCAGCACCTTCTTTTGTAGTTCAAGCTCCTACTGAGCCAGTAGCACCAGCACCACCACCAGTTTTGTTCTTTTTTTTACAAAAACAATACATGACAGGGATTTCAAGGAGTAAGGGGACACACGAAAGATGCAACAAATCAGGTAATTATCGCAACATTACTATGTAAACGAAAAAGGCTAACTTCAAGTCACTAAACAAAAATAAAATCAAGATACGTAGACTACAGTGACAAAAGGTCATTCAGTAGAACCCGGTTACCCCGGTAGGTAACCCCCCTGAATGTCCACCAACCCTTGAGTTAACTTAGAGTTTATATGTGTCTGTATATTGGCTCTATTGTTGTGTGCTCTGTATTTTTATTTTTTTTCTAATCTAAATATTTCTATCATGTACACTGTTCCTATTGTAAATACCACAACATTTTGCAAATACTGTTTTTGCCTTTTTCTCTGTATCATCAAATTTCTGTACCACTGGACATTTGTGAAAATGGGCATTTTTGCTCGCATACTTTCCAGTATAGAAATAAAATTGAATTGATTTGAAAACACACCTAACTCTTCTACAGAACTAAAGTAACCACAGAAATCGGGGAAAAAAACTTCACATAAAATACTGATGGCCTACACTTGATGATGCAACCGTAGGGATGGCCTACCCATTGGGTAGCTGGAGCAGGTACATCAGGTATCGATGGGTTTTGGTCAGGTAGGGTAGTTCAGGTAATTAACTACTCTACCTGACCTAACAGTGCACTTCACATGTTGGGTACTGTGTTCTTGGGTAACAGGTCAGGCAGTGGGAAATTAAAAACAAAAAGGCATTTTCCAGACAGCTTGTAGGATCCTAGGAGTCTTCCGACATACAGTCAGGCAGTATAGGGAGCCTGTGAGGTACTCACAGCAGACAGGAGCACATGACACCAGCCTGGCAATCTGTTTAGTCAGTGCTGGTGTCTGAGCTCCCTGTCTGCTGTGTGAGCATGGAGAATACATCCGTAGCCGGGAGTAAGAAGGAGAAAAGTGCTGGCTGAGCCTGCAATCGTGATTCGTGGTGAAGTTAAACTTTAAAAAAATACAGGAGGGAGCAAGAAAACTTGGGGACTGAAGGGGGAAATCGGAAGATTGTGTGTGGCTTGGGAGAGAAGGGGAAAGGGGGGAAGGCACTTGTTGCTGGCAACAGCTCTGCATTTATTTTTACTTAAAACATTTTAAGAGTGCAGGTTTTATATTCATTCCACATACACACTTCAGGCTGTATACACTGTGTGTTGTTTGGTGCCCCAAGCCCTTTTGTGACATAGCACTACTCTGTGTTACAGTATAGTGAAAGACATTTTAGACTGTAGACACTATCTGTTAGGTGCCCTGTCTCTGTGACATAGCTACTCTGTATGTTTGTGCAGTATGGTGAAAGCCATTTAGGCTGTATACACACACTGTCTGAGGTGCCATGAACCCTGTCTGTGACATTTACTATGTGTCTCTGCAGTATAGTGAAAGCCATTATGCTGTACCATGCTGTCTGCTGTTAGATGCCCTAACTCTGTTTGTGACATATACTCTGTGTATATCTGCAGTATAGTGAAGCCATTTAGGCTGTATTATACACTGTCTGTTGTTGGTGTCCTGAGCCATGTTTGTGACATAGCTACTCTGTGTGTCTCTGCAGTATAGTGAAAGCCATTTAGGCTGTATAGACACATACTGTCTGATAGGAGCTCTAAGACCTGTGTGTGATATATACTCTGTGTCTTTCTGCAGTATTGTGAGGCCATTTAGGCTGTATTACACACTGTCTATTGTTGGTGCTCTGAACCCTGTTTGTGACATAGCTACTCTGTGTGTCTGTAGTATACTGAACGTCATTTAAGATGTACATACATACACACTGTCTGTTGGGTGCCCCAAGCCCTGTGTGTGACATGTAACTACTCTGTGTATCTGTATAAAGCCATTTGTGCTGTATTAAACACTCTCTGTTAGGTGCCCTGAACCCTGTGTGAGACATATAGCTACTCTGTGTCTCTGCATAAAGCCATGTTGGCTATATTACACACTGTTTGCTACATGCCTTGAACCCTGTCTGTGACATAAAACTTCTCTGTATCTCTGAATAAAGCCATTTCAGCTGTATTACACACTGCTTGGTAGGTGCCCTAGTCCTGTCTGTGACATATAGCTACTACAGTGTCTGTTAGCTCCCCCTAGTCCTGTCATAGGTACACTGTGTGTGATGTCTCTCTGCAGCATAGTGAGAGCCACGGCTGTGTTTACTATGTCTCGTATTTCCCAGTCTAAGTCTACTAAAAGGAAACACAGTGCTGCTCCATGTGCAACTGAAAAGGATGTGGACAATATTAATCCTAGAACTGATGAAGGAAATAGTGGCAATAATAACATCACCATGACTGGCACTAACCATCCTCCTGAACCAAAAAGCATGTTAGCACTGAAATGACAGTAGGGTTTCAGAAAGAACTGACAGGAGTAACTCATTGAGGTTCTAAACATTTTGCCACATGTGCCAGGATACTTCCAGCTGTTGAGATAGCATGCAAGGACAAAGAGAGGCATCCTCCTCAGATATAAGCTCAGTCGCTGAGGCAGCAAATGCTGATAAAGATGGTGGTAACAGCTGGGACAGTGAATGGGATAGCCCATGTTATGTCCCACGTGATGATGATGGAACTTCCACTTCTTCTGAATCTTGTGGCAATGAGGTCTGTGCCAGTTCTGATGAGGGGGATAGGAGAGGATGCTGCTGTAAGGCATGAGAGGCAAGTGCAGAAAAAATATCATATGCTAAACATAAAACTAAGAGGATGAGCATGAATAAGAACAAGTCATGTAAACAAGGAACTTGCACTGTAGAGTGTCCTACACATCCATTTACTGTACAAGAAATAGTGCCAGGCACAGTAGTACAAAGCACAAAGGGTAAATCTTCAGTGTGGAATTTACTTTATATTGACTCTGCAGACAAATCTCAAGCTGTACGCAGTCTGTTCAAAAACAGTGTCAGTCATGGTAGCAAAGTTAGACATTTTGGAACATCAGTAATGATACGGCATGCAAAGGCAAAACACACAATTGAGTGGGGCAGGGCAAGGGATAGTGTGGTTGGTATGGGCGGTAGTGGAGGTGGTGGTGGTGGCAGTGACCATAGTGATAATGACTTGGAAGCACTGAGTCACTAGATGTGTCTTTCAGTCTTTCTAAACATAGATTGTTTTATTCTGACACCATCAAGTACTGCAAAACCCAACAGTTCTAGTACTCCATGTGAAAAAGGAATAAAAAGTGCAATCCCCCCAAAAGACTAGGTTTGCTGGTGTAAAGTAGCCAGCTTCACCTAAACTCTTTTCTTCTAGGGTTTGCTTGAAAGGACAGAACAAGGAGCAACATTAACAGTGCAAAGAGAAACATTAAACAGTATTCTTTTGGCTAAGAAGAGTGACTGTTGTGTTACTATTTTGTTTTGTGCTTACAGGTTGTGCTTACAGATTTTATTACTGTTTTGTGCTTACAGGTTGTTCAGTTTACTGCTTTATTTTTCTCTGATTGAAATTGTTTTTTGCAGTGTATATTTTATTTTAAATTGTTGTGCAGGTTGTCTTGCTTAAAGGATGGAAAACACTCACCAGGGTGGTGGGTCAGAGTTGTAGCTGATTGTTTCTGAAGGGTACAGTCTTGGCCCTTCAAACCCTGCCCTTCATCCCACCCACCCCAAGTGCATCATTTCCTTTATACCAGAGGTTCTGACATCACTTCCCCAAAAGGACAAACAACATACACCTGTCATAACCTTAACAGCCCAGCATGCTGCATAAGGGGGTAGACACACACACACTTACTCACACTACCAAAAAAGAAAAAAACTAAACATGAAGGGAGAGAGACATGTGGGATGTGATGCAATGCACTGGCTGTGGGGTGGCAATCTTTTGGGAGACATTCTGGAGGATGCAATGATGCCCTATTTGCAGGCACCTCTTGGTTCTGAGGGAGGAGGTTGCTGACCTGGTGAGGATTCAGGGAAACCTCCTACCCCTCCCAGAGACCACTAGGGCCACTGCCACTGCCTCAGAGGTTGCCAAGAAAGAGGTGCTGTTGGACAATGGTGGGCTCAGGGACGGTGAAGGTGGTGGATCAGAGGTGCATCCCTCCAGTTGTACCTCTCCACAATTCATACACCATTCTGGTGGAGTGTTGTTCCTCTATGGAGGCACCCACCCACAGTGGAGACCAAAGAGGATGCTGGGAACCTCCACAAAGGAGACCAAGAGGAGGGTGGAAAGAGACCCCCACAGGGGAAGGAAATAACTCCTGGTGGGTGACTCAATCATTAGGAGGGTAGAACTGGGGGGGAGAGGAAGGTAAGGTGCCTACCAGCACCATGGCTGGAAGGGACAGGATGCAAATCCTTAGTATCATGGGGGCAGCAGCACTGGAGAGGGAGCTGGATGTCATTGCCCACTTAGGGACAAATGACATGGCTGGGAATGGGATCAGAGCAGTGCAGAAGGAGTTTGCAAAGTTGGGGAGGGGCCTTAAACAAGTAACATGCATGGTAACCTTCTTGGAGGTGCTGCCTGTCTATGACATGGGTGAGGCTATGGTACTCTTCACCATAGCACATGTTTACTCTTGCCCAATGTTTGTTCATGGCGGTTTGAGCAAGTCTTTACTAGGAGGTGTTCCAGACTGTGGGCTCTTCCTTTCAATATACTGAGTAAAGAGGGCCCATCTATCCCTTGATTGTATACCACTACCTAAAGCATACTGGGTCACTCTGGTGTACATGGCAGTTTTACCCATGGCTGCTAGTCATTCTTTAAAAGTTGCGACCTCAGTTGAATGCCACTTACTCAGGCTGAGCCTTTTGGCCTCAACAGTGGCCTGCAGTAGCCATAGTTTTTGCTTTATGTGAATTGGTAGGTCAGTGGGAACTATACCTCATATCAATACATCTGGGTTGGGGGGAGTGTATGGCCTAATATCTCTGAGCATCAATTTGTAACCTTGTCCCAGAAACTCTTTAAAGGAGGGTAGTGCCAGAGGATGTGAATGAGATTCGCTCCCTCAGTTCCACATCTCCAGCAATGGTCAGTTTGTAAAATGGCCATTTTTTTGAGTTTGGCTGGGGTCTTATGCCACTGATGCAGGATTTGGTTTTGTAACAGGAGGCTTCTGGGGTCACTACATGCTCTATGAGCGTGGTTTAAACAGGTGCTCCATTGCTGGTCAGTAATATGTAGTCCTAGATCAGTCTGCCAATGTCGCTTAGCTGACAGCGTGGGGGTCAGGCATAGCGTCTAACATCTGTTTATAAATAGTTCCCACAAGGCTGGAGTTTGATGTTAGCCATTTCCGCAGTGGAATTTTTTGATTGGGCTTTGCTTTCCCCTGTTTGCAGGTAGTACACTGGCAGGCCATTTTAGTTTTGTCAAGGTATAGGTGCCTAAGTTGCAGATATTTCCAGAAATCTGCTTTATTCAACTGGTACCTTTTTTGCAGAATGGTAAAGGAGTCAATAATTAGCCAATCTTTTGTAGTAAGGTACTTAAGCCTCATTATGCCTTTCACTTCCACTCAGCCCAAGTAAAGGAGCTCCCCTTGATCTGCCAGTGATTACTAAAGCGATGGTCCTCTCCCCTTCCATCCATACAGCTAACCCTGCGTCCAGTGGGACAGTCCCCAAATTACCACAGTTCTAGGTGAAAAACTAGAATTTGTTACAAAATTCAAGTATCTGGGAGTTTGGATAGACCAAAGACTCTCCTTCATTGAACATATCGAGGACTTGCAAAAACGACTTTGGCAAAGGCTTGGCCTGTTTTTTAGAATCAACCAATTTCTCACCAGAGATGCCAAGAAACAACTGGTCCAATCTATTTTCCTATCATTGGTTGATTACGTTGATTTCCTCTACAGCCAATTCCCCAACTCTTACATATCTAAACTGGACACACTCTACCATTGAGCACTGAGGTTTATAACGGGACTTCCCTTCGACATGCATCACTGCGCCCCATATGTGGCAGTGGGGTGGACATCACTAAAGTTCAGGCACCACAGAAACGCCACTCTCTGGACCTATAGAGCCATCTCTAATAAGCTGCCTTACTATATCTTCTGCTGTCTTCCCCTGAGTATAATTGGGAAATACGCATTAAGAAGTTACTCAGCTATTACACTTAAAGTACCCAAAGTAAAATCCCGCTTCAGCAGGGCAGCCATAAGCTTCGTACTACCTACCTTATGGAACGATCTACAAAAAACCCTCAAATTAAGCACTCTGATCAGTATAAATGCCTTCAAGATGCTTTATTTCCATACAATCAGAGAAGTATGTAACTGCTTCACCCACTCAGACCCAGTACCGGTGTCTGCACTGGTATACAGCCATGCCTAGACCTGATTTTAAGTAATGACCCCCTATCTTGCTCCTCACAAGCCTAATTGTTCTCTCTCTTATTCCCCTGTCTTAGCAACACTAGGCCCGTCCATCCCCTTATCCTTCCTTTCCCAACCTCGGATAGGAACTCACTACCCCTGGGTTGTGACATTCTACCATGCCCCATACTTTATAGCATTCAATCCCGGGGCTCACACATACTCCTTTTCTCCATCCACCTTCTCTACATCCCATTTTACCAAATCCACTCTGTGCACCATGCCCTCCTAGCCTTTCTCCCCCTACCTCCCTCCCTTCCTCCCTAACTTCGCCTCTACCTGATGTATATTTTTTTCTTTCGTTACTTCCTCCTGCAACCTTAGATAACCTGCTTTATCTTCCTATAGACACTTCTATGTATGTAAATAGCCTGTAATCTGTACAATATCTGTATAATTCTATGTATATATGAACTTCTTTTTCTTCCTCTCTGTAAACTGTATTATCTGTATTGCCTTGTAAATACCTGTGTTGACCTGTATATATAATTGTTCATGCTCCACCCAGGTCCATCTTGCAAATGAGCTTCTGCTCAATGATGAATGCCTGGTTAAATAAAGACTTGATTGATTGATTGATTATTCCAAAAGCTTACTAGTTGTTCTGGGTTTGAACATACTCACAAAAGATTAAGGATTTTATGCCACGCCTTGTGAGAGCACTGATAGTATGCCATTTTTTTGTGGAGGTAAGATCGGCTAGCCTAGGAGGGTGTCTAAGCTCCTATTGGAGAGAACTCCTGATTCTATGTATATCCATGTCGGTCTGTTTGGGCCTGGGGTTTGGAACTCTTTGCATGTCCTTGCCACAGAGAAGGCATAATAAGCGTAGTGTTGGAAGTGAGGTAATCCCCACCACCCTCTGTGCCTCCCAGCCCTTGCTGCTATTTTGCCTGGCATGGAAAAATTAAGATGTTTCCATCTGTTGAGTTCCAATTGAAGGCTATTGAGCCGAGGGGAGAAATTCCTATCACACAAGGTATCTAGTTTTTTTGTATCCCTAAGTATTTCAGCCCTTTTGGGTCCCCCTTTAGGCCTGTGGTGGTGATGAGCTCAGCTATTGTTCAGGTATTTAATGGCATTAACTCTGTTTTATCCTTATTCATGCAGAGACCAGATATAGCCACAAATGAGCTTAATAACTCCATTTTATGAGGAGCAGAGGCCTCAAAGTTGTCTGTTAATATGAGACAGTTATCAGTGTAGAGCAATGCATTCTGGAGTACCCCTTCTGCTTTTAGGCCTGTAATATTGGGGCGTTCCCTTATAGCATCAGCTATGGTCTCAATTGCTAGGATGAACAGCACTGGGGAGAGTGGGCAACCCTGTCTAGTTCCCCTATATAAATTGAAGGGGTCTGACATCTCATTGTTGGTAAGAATTTTCACCCTAGGGGAGGCATACAGGGTTTGAATCCACCCCCTGAATTATTAGCCAAAATTACAATGCTAGAGGACTGTCAGCAGGAAATTCCATTCAAGGTAATCAAACGCCTTCTCAAAATCAACTGAAATGGCAGCTGCAAGGATCGGGGCAAGGAAGTTGGCTTGAATTAGAGTGGTGAGTGCCCTCATATGATCTGCGCTGGTTTGCCCTTTCATGAATCCCACCTGGGAGGTGTGAATCAGGGTAGACAGAACAGTTTCCAATTGAGTGGCCAAGGCATTCTCCAGAATTTTTGTATCAGCATTGATGAGTAAGATTGGTCTATAGCTTGATAGGAAACTGTTTTTTTTGCCAGGCTTCGGTAGTACTGTGATTATAGCTTTGTTTGTGGTATCTGGTAGCCCTTGCCTATTAAAAGTGTCAGTTAACATATCAAGCATGGGAGCAGTTACATCAGATTGTACTATTTTGTAAAAGTCAGCCAGAAACCCATCTCCCCCAGTGCTTTGTGTGGGGCCATGGTGTTAATTGTGGCCTTTAGTTCCTGAAGAGATAATGGGGCATCTTGTTGTTCCCTTTGGTCAGTAGTAAGTTTATTAAGATTGGTGCCCTTCAGGAAAGCTGAAAGCTTCTGTTCATCCCCTTCAACATGTGATTTGTAGAGTGATTCATAAAATCCTTTCATTATATGGTTAATTTCTTAAGAGGAGTTACTTATCTTGCCTGATTTGTCTTGTAATTTAGCAATGTGCCTTTTAGCTTGTTGTCGCTTTAACCTATAGGCCATCAATTTCCTTGATTTTTCCCCAAAAGCACAGTATTTATATTGTAATCTTTGGATTTGAAGTTCAGCTTTCCTGGAGGTCAGCTCATTTAGTTGTATTCTGAAATGCAAGATCTCATACATGAGTTCCTGATTTTTAAGCTTCCCTGGGCTTTTAGGGCTGTGGGTGGAGCCTACAGCCATTCTGTCATCGATCAGATTGTAGCTCCAAAATGGCTGATTGTGGAACTCCCTTTTTGGACATTTGGAAGTATTCCTCCACAGCTGCAATACAGTGCACTCCCCCTCTGATTGTTGCTATTTGTTGCTCTATGTTAAAGGCATCTGAAGGGAAGGGGAATGCTATTGTATTGTACCTCAGAACTTCTCAGAATGTTAACAAAAAAATAACTTTTTAAACTGCCGTTTCTATCATCTGTCCAGCTCAATCTAATAGATTTATTCTATTTCTTTCAGCAACCTAGGGGTTAACTAATTATATGTTGTGGCGTCTCCTGAAAGTGAAAGTCAGACTACAGTGTCAGATTACAGACTACAACGGCAACTGTTAGCTATTCTATTCCTATGGGCAGGACAGGTTGCATGCAAGCACACACACACACACACACACACACACACACACACACACACACATATACACACACACACACACACACACACACACACATGTAACTAAACAGAACTATATGGCACCAACAAGAAAATAACTTTGGTAGCTCTTCATAGCCCTATCGGTTCTGGTTCACATCTGGGGTTGGGAGGTGAGGATTTACACTTTATTGGCAGTATCCTGTCTTTTTTGCATTGATGGCAGAGGGGATTGTCACTGTCTATAATCACAGACTTCGGTTTTAGGGAATGTAACTACTGAGTCAAGTTCATTTGTAATGGAGTCCCTTCTAAATGTCCTGCGTTTCTCTGGTTGGGTTTCTTTTTGGGGTTTGTTGCTTAAAACAGCTGTATTTATGTTTGTTCCTGATTTGAGGCTGTAAGCAGCATACACCAACCTTTAATATTTAAACTGTGTCCTTTTAAAGATAAAAGAATATAAGCATTTAATGACTTTTGTTTTTATTATTCTTTGGTAACTGGGTATGGCCCACTAGGCACAGGTGCCTGTTTTCTGGGGCTACCCGGAAGCACTAAGGAGGTTAAGTGACTTGCTTAGAGTCACACAGTGTGCAAGTGGAGGTTGTGGGAATCAAACTCAGGTCTGTGTGCTAGATGTACCAAGCTCTTTACTCTAACCTCTAAGACTATATCGACAGCCCCAGACTTGGTTGGTATATTCCTTGATTATTGCATGGATCTGGAATCTATGTACTGGAGTTTAATGTTTGTTTACAGTTTATCAATGTAATTTAATAAATATATATATATATATATATATATATATATATATATATTTTTTTTTTTCCGTTGGTTGCCATTTAAAGCCAACTAGGCAAAGGTGCTTGTTTCTGGGGACAATCCAGGAACACTGGGAAGATTAAGTGACTTAATCAGAACCACACAGTATGAAAACAGAGATTGTGGGAATCAAACCCATGTCTGAATGCAGAATGTGCAAAGTTCATTTATAACTCATTACTCTAACCTCTAGCCTATACTGCCAGACCCATAATTAATGAACAAATTAGACTGGGCTGTTAATATCTCAAAGGAGAACTGCCTTAAATCTGCAAACATTCATTTTTTGTAGAAATAGATATTATTTTTTAAAATACCAGTTCTCATTTTGTTACTGCTTAATCTTAACTGACTATTTGGTAAATTCAGTGAGTGTTTCTGATTCACACACTGCTGGCATTGACCATTTTAGAAAAGTATGATCTTGTCAAGAACTTACATTGTTGGTACAATGCATCTGTGTTCTAATTTAGAATTCTTAGGTTCATGGAGACATAAACAACATCATAAAATTCTCAGATGACACTTTGCAGCAGTGTGTAACCCATAAATATCCACTGGGTCAACTAAAAGGGCAGCAAAAATGGGGAAGAAACAGAAGGAGACCCACTATACGAAAAAAAGCTTCTACAGGAAACATTACTCATAGGTTCAGTGTAGTTCTCCTTAAACTAAGCTTATAGGGAATGTCAGGTATTTTATCTAAATGAGAAGGAACTCCATCCTGGACATTTTCTGTAACACCATAGACCATTTTTATGTTTGCTTGCACGCATGTGCAAGAAACATAGTGCCACCATATGAATTTTCATAGATGTGCTACTCAGCTTCAATGCCCTGCTCTTTCTTGCAGGCGCTGCCTCACTGCACCAATAAATGTCCAAGCTGTCTATGACAGCAGTTCAGATGCAGTGGCATACAGTTGAAAGCAAAAGACTGCTACAATCAGCAGTGGTAACGTGTAGGCAATTTACATACTGCCGTCGGCAGTATTCAAAGTGCCTACACTCAGCACTGCATCTGAACACTGCTGTCATAGATAGCTCCCTTGTTTTCTAGTTCCCCCCTTCCCAAACACCCAAGTAGCATGCTGGGGGACCACCTCAGCATGCTCATGTGCTCCCCCTGCCACACCGTATGGCCGATGGGGGTGCCCAATCCCCCATTAGCTCCACTGCCCCCCAAAACAGACTTCCAGGTGCCACGCTGGAGCCCACCCCAGCATGGCAAAAGTCTGTATGGTGATGGGGGTGCCAAATCCTTCGTCGGCTCCACTGTACCCCCCACCCAAAAAAACAGACTTCCAGTTGCCATGCTGGGAGCCCACCCCAGTGTAGCAAACATCCATATGGCTGACAGGGGTGCCCAATCCCCCACTAGCTCCACTTCCCCTCCAAAAAAACTTCCAGTTGCCATGCTGGGAGCCTACGCCAGCATGGCAAAAGTCCCACATCATCTTCTAAAAGGAAAAAATTAAAACAGAAAACAAAAAATGGTCCCTTGTTGACTGTCTTGCCCCCCCTCCCCAACCTGCTCCCACCCTCTGTGCACCCAACTCCCCACACCCCTCCACCCCATACTTAGCTCTGGAGCCCAGCGCAATGATCTTCGGTGGACTGGGAACATGTCTGCACTCTTCAAAGCCGACCATGAACTGAAGAAATGCCAGTAAGCTGTATAATGGCATAAATGCTTTTTTTTTTCAACTTTGGTACATATCTCATCTATTTTGTGGAATTATTTCACCAAATTTTCAACATGGGGTTCTTGGGGATCCATCTCATGAACTCAGTCACTGTCATTTTGTTATTCTGTCCCGAAAGGTGATTTTGTGGTCACTGCGTGGAACCACCTTTCGGGACCAAGCAATGAAACAACAGTGTCACAGTTCATGAGGCAGGCCCCCAAAAACCCTATGTTGAAAATGTGGTGAAAAAGCCCCAGAAATGACTTTCATGAGTCTGCATTGCACAGTTCCTATGCATGCTCGTAACTTTGAGAATTTTTAATATTTTTACTCCAGATTTTCAACATTGCCATTTTACTATACCTCCTTATGAACAGTATAGCTGTCATATTTCATATCTCACCCAAAATGTGTTTTCACACATGTAGCGCACATTGGCGCGGTCAGTGTGCAAAATCAATTTTTGGGACACATTAAGAAAATCACAGTGACACTGCTCATGAGCAGAGGTGTTAAAATGGCTATGTTGAAAATTTGGTGACAAAAGTCCATAAAATGACTCTGTTACAAGCATGCATTGCACAATTTCCACGCACCCTCATAAGTTCAAGAATTTGTAATATTTGCAGTCCAGATTTTCAACATTGACATTTTTACACACCTCCTTATGAACAGTACAGCTGTCATTTTTCACACCCTGGCCAAAATGTGTTTTTGAACCTCCGGCACAGACTAGCGGTCACTGTGGGAAATTAGTGTTCAGGACAGATTACGAAAATCACAGTGACACTGTTCATGAGCAGAGGTCCCAAAATGCCTATGTTGAAAATCTGCTGTAAAAAAATCACCAAAGTAATTACATTATGGGTGTACGTTGTGCAGTTTCTATGCACACTCATGACTTCAGTTTTTGTATATTTTCAATCCAGATTTTCAACAATGCCATTTTTTGCACCTCCTCATGAGAAGTACACCTGTCACTTTTCACATCCTGTTCAAAATATGTTTTCACACCTGCGGCGCCAAATGGCGCAGTCTCTGTGCAAAATCACCTTTCACCTAATGAACTGATAGTGTCACTGTTCATGTGGTGGGGGCACAAACAACCCACGTGGAAAACTTGGAGTAAAAATAACAAGAAACGCCTTGGGCATTAGGGTTTTCAACGATAACGCCCTACCCTGTAGGGACTGACAGGTGTCAGGGGTGTGACTTGGGATTGTTGACAGTAATGCTCATGCCATTCCACCCCCAACCCCACCCTGCAGCCAGTATCAGGCATCAAGGTACGCCTTGGACCCTTTGCCCCAGAGTTCAACCCATTCTCCTATACTTCACCCATTTCAGCATATTTCCTTATGGAATGAGGTGCATGTAAAGCTTAAACACCCCAAGGCACACCTCAACATTTGTCAGTGTCTGAAGGGTAGGGTGAGGTGAAATGTCATGACCATCATGAGCTATGACCCAAAGGCACACACCAATGCCTGTCCAGCTCTGCAGGGTGAGGGTGCAGTTGGCATCAGTTCAATACTTCAATGCCATTCCTATACTGCATCTGTCTAACTCCTACACTTCCGCTGCTAATGCCAGCAAACAAACATTCAGCATTGAAATGCTTGTTAACTGATGGATATTGCAATACATGATTACAGTACAAGACTAAGCAAAACTATCTTGCTTATGATATATGCAACTTGTAAACCATTGTTTGCATATTTTCCAGGTAACATTGCCAATATGGTACAGTTGTATCTCTCTTTTTTTAAATTGCACTGCTGTTTTATGTACAATTAGAAGGTGTTTTATTGCTGTCTTATAGGATAATGTATCTTTGTGACTCACCTTTTTAACTTTGAAATACAAATTGGACCTGTTATACATGAGCTGAACCCTTAATATTACATATTAAGTATTCTGATATGGTATAAAGGTATTTTTAAAATTATTATTGTCATCATAAATGTGCATTTACTGTATATAAAACCCTGGTTTGGAAAAAGTGCCCTTTATAATGCAACAAGTGTCCTTTTTATCATTGGCATCCCCACCTTTTACAATCTTCCAGTGTCCCTGTGGGTACACACACACACACACACACACACACACACACACACACACACACACACACACACACACAGAGCACCATGTACTCTGACTAAATAAATTTAGGAGGACTGAATTAGAGCTTGTCAGTTTTTGATGATTGTGACTAAACAGCACTATATGAAGCGAACAAGAAAACAACTTTGGTCATTTGATAGCTGTTGTTCCTGCTCTGCTAATTGTGCCTCTAATACAGATGCTTCCTTTTCCCTTAATTTCCTGCTGTGGACAGCATATCCTATTATCTGCTCCCTTAATTTGGCCCTATCAGCCTCCCATGTTGCAGCTGCACTGGCAGACCTCTGCAGATTGTTAGAGAAGTAATTTTCAGACTCTTTGATTACCCATGATTTGAACTCTGCATCTTGCAGCAGAAGGGGATCTAACCTCCAAGTTAGTGATTTGGGGGAGAGGGGCCCTAACAGGGCTGTGAGGGTAACAGGGGCGTGGTCTGAGATGTACAGGCAGGCTATTGTAGTATCCATCAGGTGGGATATTAAGCCACTGGAGATGAACCAGTAATTTATCCTACTGGCTACAGTTTTGGCACTAGACAAATACTTGTAATCCCTATCATGTGGGTGGTTTAAACACCAGGCATCCTGTAGCCGTGGAGTGCCAGTAAGTTTTGTAATGTCTGGAAGGATCTGACATGTGGCTCTGGCCTAGAATTTTAATGGTCAAACAAGTAGTCCATGGTTAGATTACAATCCCCACCTAGCATTATTTCTATTTTTTCAGGGCAAATGTCCAGCATGGCTTGGGAAATTTGGTCAAAAAACTCTGGGGAGTCATCATTCAGTGCATAAACATTTATTAACAGGAGTGGGCCAGTTTATGTTTCCACTTTAGCCATGACCCACCTGCTTTCTTTGTCAGCTTTAGTTCCTTTAAGGGTCCATTTTAGGTTTTTGTAGCAAAGGGCAGAGACCCCCTCTTTGCTTTGCCTGTGGAGCAATGTACCTCCCACCCTACCCATTCTCTAATCATTTTCTTTGCTTTGAGTGAGGTGAGTTTGGTTTCCTGTACAAATACCAAGCTGAGTTTTTAGATGTTTTAGCCTTGCAAGGACTTTCTTCCTTTTCATGGGTGAGTTCAAGCCCCTCACATTCCATGAGGTGGCTATACTGTAAGTGCTTCAGTAGTTGTCATTTCGATTTATTTTATCCTCAACCGGTCTTTCTAGAATTGCTGCAATGCATAATAGGTCAGCTTTGTTCTGGAATCCTTCACTGGTAGGGATCATAGTCCTGTCTACATACTTATCCCCCCTACTTCACCTTGCCTTGTGTGGCATATCCCCCCAACATCAGTAGTATAATCCCCAGTGTGCTACTCTGAATTCTCAGTTTCTGTTTTTCCTTTGTTCTTTTGGCCTTCAAGACGTGCTTGTCCCCTTTACCCTTTACCTTTTACAACATGTTGTAACAGTAAAAGAACATTAAAAACATCTGGAACAATGTTATGTGCCAGTAGAACAATCTGTATGGCCTCTGTAAGACCAATAACAACATTCTTGAAATGATTCGTGCTTAACACTTGAACAACATACGTTTTCCCAACCTGGAGGGGAGTGCTCCAAGATGGCCAGGCTTACTGCTTCCTATAGTAACACAATAAAATATAGCCTGGGTGAAATGGCTTCCCCTCTTCTCACTGTGACATCTTCACTTAACTGGGGTGAACAGGGGTGGTTTCAGAACATTACCCTTGATGTGACTGCATAAACTGCTGCAGTAGGAATGCACCCAGTTCAGCATGACCATGCAGAGCACAGAAAGCTGGGACCTTTAAAATCCTTAACAGTGCCTCACATCAGGTTGCACTCATCTGGTATCCTAGCATCCCTAGAAAAGAGAACCTAGGAGTCCCCCACTATTTGGCAGGTGATGTGGGCTCTCCAGATATTTAATCTAGTGGGGACAGTGTGAAAAAAGCCAGTGTGCTGTTCAGGGCTGGAACCAAGGAAAAGAGTGGGGGACAGCCGAGAAATATGGAGCATTCGCATGTGTGAGCTCCCAGATGCATTCGGCTATACCATCATCACCGCTCAGTGGTCCTGGTCAAAAATTGGAATGGGACCCTTAAGGCATATGAATACCCATCTTTGAACTCCCCCCAGAGAACAGCACTAAACCGGTGTGCAGAATATTCCTTTGTTCAGGCAGGTGCACTACCCTTGACACTTTACCTGCTATTTATTTGCACTATGCAGCAGCCATATTATGAGCCTGTACAATGATAGTGGCTAAATCCCTGTCTTTCCCTGTATTAGCTCAGGAGTACCAATGGCTGGGGAAGGTGTACCAAATATATACAGTAAATACTGTCATCGGCCCCCTGAAATAGAAAGTGTTGTTAGTATGCTGCACCATGCATTAATAAAATGTCAGGAGCCACCGCTCAGCAAAGTGGCTGCAGCTTTGAGCTGTCTGACCTTTATAGAAGTGCCAAGAGTCCTTCAGTGTAAATCCAGGGGTGGGTGGATGCGGTGAAAGATTTTCCACTGTTCTTGCTTGGGGCCCCAACTTCATCTTCAGGGGGGAAGATGAGCTTTCAAAAACCATGTTGACACTCTTTACTGAGTGTACAGGTACCCAGATTCTTATGGTCTTGATTCAACAACTACATCTGTTGGCTCACTCACACAGTCAGCCCATTCTTGGCACTAGGGAGCCCAGTCTATGAGTGGCTCATGGAAGTGCAGGGTTTCAGCCTGGTCTAATGTCCACTTTTCAGATAAGCCTAGCGCTGTCAGTGCTAGCTCACCCAGTGGTGCATATCTGTTAGTTGTTTTCACCAGAGTATCAACTGGTGAACTAGCTCTGGCATCTGACAGATGTTGGGCACTTTGTCTACTTCTCAAACGGTTCCTCTGAGGGGGTGCCTTCTTTGCTGGGGTAGGTTTAGGGTGCTTTTTTGCTTGACCCCTTTGTAATTTTTGCCAGAGCTCCTTGCGACATGGCATTGATGCAGGACATATTTCTGGATGGTGCTCTCCTTGCTCTGCATACTCTATTGCCTGCCATGTGGCACCTTGAGGAGGGCGAGGAGGCTGCCATGATGTCTGGGGGCACTCATGTATAGTGTGCAGAAAGTGGGCTACCTCCACTGGAGAGTTGAACGTTTTGAATTCCCCATTACAGTTCATTCTTAGCATGGAGGGGTATCTCAGTGAAGAGTGGATGTTTAATTGGTACAGTCTCTGTTTAACATCTTTGTATGCCCTCCATTTTTTTAGAAAGTGCAAGTGAAAAGCCCCGGTACAGCTGCACTGAGCACCCTTGCCAGAGGATGGTTTTCTTCTCCCTGGCCACCCGAAGATACAATTCCTTTATGGGATACCTGAGAAACTTGCATAAAATTGGCTGAGGACATTCTCCTTCAGTGGGTTTGGGGGCCAAGGATCTATGTGCCTGCTCCAAGTCAGGAGGGGGTTTGTTGTTAAGTTGGAGCATATTTGGTAATGCATGTCAGAGGAAAGCAATCATATCTCTGCCCTCCATGCCCTCTGGCAAACCCAATATTCTGATATTCTTTCTGCTTGTCCCATTTTCCAAATCATCAACTTTAGCCATTAGATATTGAATGCTAGAGTGGTGTTCCCTGAGGCGATAGTCTTGCTGTTGGAGTTGAGTGGTATGTTGTTGACCCGCCGACTCAGTGCTCACTACTCTGCCCACCATACCCTGCAAATCTCCATTTGTTTTTGCAGTGGTAAGTTTTAATTCAGCTGTGTCACTTAAAACTTTGCCCAGCATGGTAGCAATTTTTTAGAGTTCAGATTCTAATGCTGGGAGCTGGGCACCTCTACCAGTCGCATCCGTGGTACCCCTGCTTGATGCTATTCTCTGCTGGTGCTTTCAAGTGGCTATCCTGAAACTGGTGGAATGGTGCTGATGTTGGTCTCCAGTCATGGACCACATGATGCAACTGGCTGAGATAAATCAAATACTGCTTTGTGATACCAGCACCGATCATTTAGAAAGAGATCTTTATTAAAAGACCAAAAGATCATTTAAATCCGGTACCATCTGTATGATGAATTATTTTAGTCGGATTTGTTGGAAGGTCATCGGATGTTTTCACCTGGTCACAGCAAAGAAATTAACTAGCTCCCATCTTGAATGCCAAGCTCCACCCCCTCATCTGAGTATTTTTAGAATACTTTTGGTTTGCCCATGGATAGTGTTGAGGATCAGGCATTTTAGTGCCCACCCATCCCTGTACAACAGTGCTCCCTGCTAAGACAGAAAAAGTTGCCTAGCCTGCTTTTTTCTTGCTGGAAGTTGCTGCAGCCCAGCTTCTCTGTCCCCACAGCACTGCCTTGCCACACAGAATACAGAAAACAAAATTACAGCTTTAAACTAACTAAGTCACAGCAAATTCAAGAAATAAATGGTGATCTAGAGGCACAAGGCACAATGGACACATATAAAACTATGTGTTTTAACACTTTCCAAAGCTTTTTAGGTAAAACAATACAGAGAACACTTAACACTAGCTCCCTCTCTTCCTCACTGCACTGAACTCAGCCATTGAATAGTGAAGTAGAAATTCCCCTTAAAGGAGGACTTTGAAAATTTTGTAAAATTTGTGAATTTCTCTGCAAAACAAAGTTTTCAGACTTGACACACCACTAACTACACATCAAAGTCCACAATGCTGCTCAGAAGAGGGCATACAAGATGAAGGCTTCAGGACTATTGAAACAACTTTAATAAGTCCAGGTCTGCTTCCAGAGACAAAGGTAATTACTGTAAAACTCTGGGAATAGTTCCACCAAAGAAGACTTTTTTTTGACCAGTGCCCAGTCAAAAATTAAAAAAAAAAAGGCAAAGTAATTAAAGGGGGAATAAAACCAAATGTACACATTGAGAGAGAAGATAAAGTGGAATAAACAACCAACCCACAGCCTTGGAATTTGCACAGCTGCAACAGCATTTTTTAAATATTTCAAGTACTATACTTAAACCTGTAAAAACTAGCATTCTAAGTAAAGGACTTAATTGTGTCCCCAGCCTTGCAGTAAAAATATTTGATGTCTATATAGATGTAAAATATTTCTTCAGAAATTAAACCTGAAGGAAAGTTATTGAACCAGCGATAATGTGTTTTTTTGGTGTTTGGGGAAAATACAAATGTTATAAATCAAGATAATGAAGACCTTGAGTCACGCATCATTTTATATGAAGAGAACCAAGAATTAAATTGACCTGACCCTAAGGCATCCAATATACTTAGAAAACAGGATATTGATTATAGGAGAACAGATTTTAGATCTCCATCAGTGTTTTTTTCTCCTCTGCCAAGCACACACCTACACTTAAATCAGGCCCTTGTATCTCGAGATCTAAAATAATTTTTCAAACCACCATGGCCACAGCAGAAATACTATCTTACCAAAGCAGAAAAAAATTCACAAAATGATACCATCGAAATAAAAGCAGCAGACAAGGGTAAACTTATTGTCATGGACAAAGCTTATTACAAGAGGGAAATCTACAGACAACTTCGAGGTTGAGTGAGCTACAGGCTTATTAACAGTGACCCAACTACGGAACTTGCAAATTGCATTCATGTCTTTTTACATGAGGCAGTCAACATTGAAAGCTTTACCAAAAATGAACTAGATTTCATGATGGTACAGTACCTGGTAGTCCCTACTATATTGGAGCTGGGAATCACCAGGAGAGGGGGTTCCATGGACTTCCCCCCACCACAGGGATAAATACAACCTTAGGCAAAATAGGGGTTGGTGTGAAGGGTAAGGAAGCTGAAAGGATTGGAGCAACATGGAGAATAGTTTCACTAAATGCTAGAACCTGGGGAACAATTTTGCAGAGTTGCAGGCATTGATGGCAGAGGGGGAGGTGATCATAGCTGCCATTACTGAGATGTGGACAGCCAGGCATCAAGACTGGGACCTAACCATCCCAGGGTATAAACTATTCCAGAGTGATAGAGATAAAGGGAAGGCAGGGGGGAGGGTTGCCATTTATGTAAGGTGAGGGATCAGATGTAATAGGGATGAAGGGGAGGAGGGCAGGTCGGAAGTAATCTGACTGCAACTACACAGCCAGAAAGGGACCAAGATCTGTCTGGGGATTGTTTATAGACCTCTGGCGCAGAAAGAGGACATTGACAGAGAACTGGGGGAGCAGATAAGAAGGCATAGTGGCAAAGGGAGCACAGTGATGGTGGGGGACTTTAACCTACCAGGGGTGAATTGGAGCATCCCAGCAACCACTTGTGCCAGGGAGCAGATCCTCCTGGAAGCATTCCAGGATGGCTTCCTTACCCAGAGAGTAATGGAGCCAATGAGGGAGGGGAATATACTAGACCTGGTACTGGAAGATGGGGAACAGGTCAGGAATATAAGTATGGAGGAACCTCTGGCAAGCAGTGACCACCTCACACTGTGGTTCTCAATCAATCTGAATAGTGAAGTATCCACTACAAAAACTAGGGTCCTGGACTTCAAAAGGGTGGACTTTGGCAGGATGGGACACATAGTCATATGGCAAGCATCTGCCCAGAAATGGACACGGAACAAAAAGGGGCAGTCATCAAGGAAGGACTGGCTGAAGTCACTGAAACTTGTGTCAAGAGCCAGACCAAGAAACCAAGTTGGATGAGTAGAGAGGTAGTGGAGAAGGTGAGGGAAAAGAGGAATGCATTTTGGACCTGCAAAAGATTCAACTGGGCAGAATACAGAGAAGAATATGTGAAGAAATCCAGAGAAGTGAGCGGAGTGGTAAGGGCAGCAAAGGTGGCTAGGCTAGGGAACAGAAGTTAGTGCATGGGATCAAAGAAGGAGAAAAGGATTTATTCAGATATATCAAAGAGAAGAAGAAGTGCAAGGATCAAATTGTTAGGATCAGGAGGGAAGTGGGTGGGTAGAAAAGGGGGCTGAGCAGGCAGAAGTACTTAATGAATATTTCTGTTTGGCCTTCACCAAGGAGAGGGATGGTCCCATGCCAGAGAGGAAGGGCAAGGTGGGAGAGGGCGGGGGAGAAGCAACCATGGATGGAGAAATCATGGTGGAAAGTGTGAGGGAGGGCCTTAAGTCCCTGAAGGTGGACAAGGCACCTGGCCCAGATGGAGTCCACCCCAGGGTGCTGAGAGAGTTGGCAAAAGGTCCTAGAAGGGCCATTGGTGGACCTGTTCAATACCTCTCTGAACTTAGGGTGCATGCTCAGGGACTGGAGGGAAGCACATAGGGTACCTCTCCATAAATGTGGGCCCAAGGACAAACTGGGGAACTACAGACCTGTGAGTCTTACTGCAGTTCTGCGAAAACTTAAATTCTGGGGCAGATTTTTAGATGACATGTTGGTGGTGTGGGAAGAAGAGGAAAGTGGTGCCCATGAATTTGTGACATCTTTAAACCAGAATGATATTAATCTCCAATTTTATAGTTTTGGTTCATCCAGTGGAGATTGCTTTTCCCAACCTCTGTTTGAAATCTGTTCCTACTCAAACGATTCTCACTTCCACATTTTGCATGCCAGTGTCTGGCAACACATTATTATTGGCCCAATGTGCCCACCCAAAGCATACAATTGAGTCTGTTCCATTTGGTCAGTTTGCAAGAGCCCACACAAATTGTTCTAACCTTGCTAATTTTGATACATAATCTACAGAGTTTAATAAAAGGTTCTTAGAGCAAGGCTATACAGCCAGTGCAGCAGGCATATAACAGGGCACGTAACCTCGAATGACAGATGTTATGACATCCAAAACAAAATCAGGACAATTTACAAATGTTGCCACATTTGTGACTGAATACAATTATCTATCATTGAGTGTCACACATTATTAAAAATCATGTCCTGGGTGTGATGAGGAAATTTCTAGGTTGTCAGTAAGGGCACAGTCACACATTAAATACTGTAAAGGCAGAAACATTGGAGATTTTGTAACAATTAAGCTATTATTCAGAGACACCAGCCCAGACACTCCTCATAATTAGCTACTCCACCACCTTCAAGGTTTTGCAGTTCTGACCATTGCAGTGTTTGTAAATACACAGTGATGGCAATGTGTTCACTAATCCTAGCAATCACAGGAAGGCAGATAGTAACTAGTTTATTAACTGCTAAACACCTTTTGATATACAGTATATAGAAATATATGCACATGTAATGTGACATACACTGGTAAAACCATCCACGCTTTACAAAAGAGAATTCAAGATCATTCCTCCATTAGCACTGTAAATTCTGACACTTCACTTAGTGTACATTTTCAGATCCACCACAACAGTGATCCCAGTACTTTATTTTTTACTGGTATAGAACACATTATAGTTCATCCCAAAGTTGAAGACAGGACAAAAACTCTGCACAGAGAGAGTCAATGTAGATTAACCATTCCTGCGTCTCATAATGATCATTTTTGGTTTTCAGTGATTGAATGCTTCTGTATTCCTTCACTACCAAAGCCTGTGCCTCAGTGCTTTGAGTCTATCAGTGACCATGCCCCCTGACAAAGACTCTGATAAAGTCGAAGCACCGATGTATGGGCTTTTGCACTAAAGGACTGGTGACAGTATTTATTTTACCATATATTTAACTATTATTAGGGTCTACTGTGTAACTGGCACTGAACTAGTTAAAACTAGTGAGCTTCTATTAAAGCTGCAATTGGAAACAAGCCATCTTTGTCTGTGGACTCCTGTTCTTTCAGCACTGTGTGCTCAGGTATCTTTGTTCTGGAACCAGTATCTCTGTTTGGGGCTGGCCACCCTGCTATACCTTTTGACCACTGACCTTGCACAGGGAAAGCATAGCTCAGAGCCTTCTGCAGCAGTATAAATTTTTTTTTATTTTTATTTAGTTTATGTTGACTGGGTAAGTGCACTAGACAAATCCTGCCTACTTTCAGGCACAACCCGGGGGAGGGAGATACAGGTGAATACCAACTGACCTTGAACCAGATTAAGCTGTTGGTGGTATTTTTAGTGAATGAGGGAAATTTGGCCAGGACACCGGGGAAATTCCCTTACTCTATTTGATAAGTGCCATGCTATCTTTAACATCCACCTGAACTACCACCAATCCAGGCAGATAGGACCTCGGTTTAATGTCTCATCCGAAAGACACAAAGTAGTCCTGATCTGCCTTCAAATTCTATGTTTCTATCCTTCTGAGGGTTGCTTAAGTCAGTGAAGAATTTTTTTTAATTTATTTCAATCTAGGATTACAATACCTTTGAGCCGAGGCTTTTTTACAAAGGTTCCACATCATCATGTGCAGCAGTCATCATTTTTAGTTACAAACATATAGTCATTGACTTACAGACATGTAATAACCAGTACGAAGACTTGAGCTATGATCAAGACAAGGGAAGGGGCAGTGGGTGGTGGGAGAAGTGAGGGTAGGAGATCAAGGGGGGGAAGGAGGTGCAGGGGGTAAGGGGGAGCAGGGAGGTGGTTGGGGTGGTGGCAGCAGTGGAGATACGGGGGGAGGTGGGCAAGGGTAGGAGACAGTGCAGCCAGGGGGCCTTGTCGACTGAATATAATAGGTAAGGTGCTAGGGATACAAAGACTGATTGTAAGTGCTGGGTGCTGGGGCATTTGCAGCTGGAACGGTGGAAATGTTAAGATGGGCAATCACAGGATACAAGCAGTGAAGAATGGCACCAGCAAAATTAAAGATCAGCTTCTTACTTTCGTAGTATCACCCACCACAAACATATAATAACCCTTACCTGGTCCCAAGTGGACTGCAGTATGTTTTTTTTAATTTATAAGAGATTGTATTTGGCTTCATGGAGCCAACAGCCAAAATGCTGCCACTTCCCTATTGTTGAGATACAACCCCACGCTTATACATTTTATGATGTCAGTAAATGGAGAGCACAGGGGAACACTCCATACAGCAGAATAGGGATGGTTTTTAATTGCTTTATGTTGTACTTTAGAGTTCAGATTACATCAAAGCAAGGCATCTGCTCAACTAACAAGGTTCTTTAATTTAATTTAAAATGTAATTCCGGCCTGTTGGCACAACAGTAGTACTGCCGCTCACAGCACCAGAAATCAGAGCAAAAGAATTAGCTCAGGTCATCTGGGGCTGTCTGGGGCAGGAGGATTGAGTGTTCCAGAGGATACTCACCTCCTCCAGGGTGGGTGAGCCACCAGATCCACAGCTATATTGCCATCTAGGTGACCACAGATGGCAGTGTAGTCTAGAGTGGCTAGTGGGTGGAAGGACATTGTCTGGTGCCACACTATGCATGCTTGTGTGTACACGTACTTGTGCACCCTCACCACTGATATCCTAGGAGCAACAGAAGAAAAGCAGAAACACCCCCACTGGCTAGATGACACCGGCAGCCTGCAGACTCAACACCTGGCTACTCAGGAACCACCTTTGATAACCAGACCTATTCTGCGACTGGGATTGTTGGACTCCCAGCTGCCCCTGCCAGGTGGAGACAAAGTTCTGGAAGAACAAATGGAGGTGAAGGTAAGTCCCAGAAAATGCCAAGGTGATGGGACTGGGGCAGAAATGCAGATGGAGGCCATCAAGAGAACATGGAGACAACCAGAACTAACTGAAAAATAATTGAAAAATTAGATCCTAATGTAATTTGCTTGAAAGAAATGCATGCCACAAAGAGGGAACTTGTGCATATAAAAGAAAAAAATTGGGTCAGGCTTTGGGAGACCTCAAAATTTTAATTTGACAGCTAGCAGGACCTTAGTGTGTGTGATGCAGCCAAACTAATTTGTGCATTTGAAATTCTTGTAAATATCTTTGGTTCCTCCTTTTGGTTCCTTAGCCTACATGTTCTTTTGTTTTTGCAGTATGTGTGAGGCAACATTTTTAGGATAAATGTTGTAAGACCATTGACGACCAAATGGTAGATTCTCATTAATGAGGTACAACTTCCTTCAGGTATAATGTATGCCATAGGGTCATCCTATGGACTTAACTATGATACAGGTGACTTTTTGTTCTGCACTGACAGTATAAATGTCACAATTAAAGGGAGAGGGGGTACTGGGGGGGATGCAAACTTTGTGTTGGATGGGTATCATATTATCTTCAAGGTTATCTCTAAGGGTTACAAAAAGCATGTTGGTGCTCAAAGGGTTGATGTAGGACCACAGACAGGTGGAACTGTGGTGATACACCCACCCAACCTATTGGGTGGGAATTTTCATTCTGTTTGCACGTCCACAACTCATACACCAGAACAGAACTTGTATGCCACAACAGACATAGTGCTGTTTTCACCTGAAGTAGTAGCAGATATTTGCAAGGTCAGACTGGGTCCACTTCTGAATATGGTTCACACAACAATGTTTGTTACAATGGGGGGGGGGCGCTCCAGAGCCTGATCCTATGACCAGTAGACTGGACCCCCCACTGCTGAAGGACCAATCATTTCAGGAGCAGATGGTCAAGGTAATCTAGAAGTACTTACATATTATCAAGGTTGGCGAGACTTCAGAGGTGGTCAATTGGGACACCTTAAAGGCCATCATCTGGGGTTAAGCTATTCATTCTTGCATGAAAAGAACATATTAGCTAATGAAAGGCTGAGAACCTTGAAGACAGACCTGGGTATAGTGGGGACTGCACATCAAACTAATCCCACCCTGCAGAACTATAATACAGTTCAAAATATTAAACTGGCACTGGCGTGTAATACCTTCCTTGTCAGCTCAGTTCTTGGAAAAGTAGATCTTTCTGAAATGAGCAGGGGAGTATTTTGAAGGGGATAGGCAGGGCAAATGGCTAGCTTGGCAACTGAAGGCCACAGTGGGCAGTACAGCAGTGCAGGCAATCAAAATTACCATGGGTACTGACTCCACAGTCCAAGTACAAACAAGCTTTCAGAGAGTAATACATGTCCCTGTACATCTTGGAATGTAACCCTATTGAAAATGAGGTCAATAGCTTTCTTCAGAAAGCAGGGATAGCAAAGACAACATTGTAACAGAAAGAGGAACTAGACACCCATCTAACTATTTAGGAGATTAGCACAGCTATTTGAACTCCGACGGGGGGGGGGGCAGACCCAAATGGCCTCCCCATTGATGTCTATAAAGTCTTTGGGGGGGGGGCTCTGATAAAGTCTTCAATGGCCATGTTATCAGAGAGCATACAGCTGGTCAGGCTACCCCCCCCTTTATGCTATCAGTCACAATGATAGTTACCAAAACTCAGGAAGGACCCCACCTAGTGTGCTTCCTACCACCCCATGTCACTGCTCACTGCGAACTAGAAGATCATCACAAAGGGATAGCCAACAGACTGGAGAAGTTCTCACTAATGTTATTCACCTAGGTCAGGGGAGACAGGGTAAGGGTAATATTCACAGGACCCAGGACATTTTGTGACAGTGGAATAGAGGGCTGGCATGGGTATCCCTGTGCTGGATGCTGAAAATGCATTCGACCACATGGAGTGGGGGTACATGCACAGCACACTACGGCAGATGGTGAATAAGACCACCATGATGGCAGATCTTATAGCCTTGAATGACCTGTCATCCATCATGGAGACCTGGGTAAGGGATGACTCTGGTCCAGTCTTAGAGTCAGCAGTCCTAGCGGATTTCTCCAAGGTCCACTGCCTGAAGAAGGATCATGTGGGGTGGCCATTTGTTTTAGGTCAGAGCTAGGTCTGGCATAGCACTCAGTGGGGGACACTCTGTCTTTTGAGTGTGTGGCTGTACATGGGGCTGCCAGGGTGGATTTTAGGGTGCTCCTTTTCTATCGTCCACCAGGATGGGACAGGGACTTCTTACAGGAGGTGATGCCTTTTGTCACCGAGAGGGTGTTGGAGTGGCTGAGATGGCTTATTCTTGACAATTGTAACACCTGGGTGGATGATGGAGGTTTGTTATATGCCAGGGACTTCCTTTCCAACATGGAGGTCCTTGGCTTATCTCTTGTGGCCACAACTGGGACCCACCGAACTGGACATGCGATTGACTTGGTATTCTCCCTGGGGCTCAAGACTGGCACCCTTGAGATTGATCTGAACATTTGGTTGGATTATTGCACCATCAGTTTCAGTTCCCCCCCCTGTTCCTTCCCCTGTGGAAATGGTACAGTTTCGCCCTTTAAAAGGGTTATGCATGGAGGGACTGCTGGTGGTACTGGACATTTTGTTTGTGTTGGAGATGTGCAGGAAAGGTCCTGAGGAGGCCATGGTGGCCTATAATAGTGTGGTCATGGGGGCCAGTCCGTGTACACCCGCTGGTGGCACGTCTTGACTCACCTTGGTTTGATGGTGCGCTGAAAGAATTGAAAACCAAGGGGTAGAGGATGGAGAGGCATTAGAGAAAGACCAGCACCTAGGAGGACAGACTGGTTCTAATGGTTCATTATGATGAGTATCAGAATGCAATCACCAGGAAAAAGGTAGCTTTTATGTCTAGGGCAATTGCAGCTGGGAAGAACCGACCAGCTCAGCTCTTTTAAATTGTGGAAAGGCTCTTACATTCTACCTGTCTGGAGCACATTAGGGCATTTTCAGAACAAAAGTGTGAGGAGTTCTCTTGGTTCTTTTTAACTATGTTAATAATCCCATTTATGTACACTTCAAGAGGACAGCAATCGTTTGCAGCGATTGTTTGCATACTATGCACCTATAATATGGAATAATATTCCAGTACATATTAGAGGTATGGGTAGTTATGGGACATTTACAGCAGCTATGAAAACACATTTTATGAATCTAAGTGTGACTGTCTTTTAGATTGACATTTACTGAATGTATATTAGCTATGGAGCCACGGCCCTTGTGATATGGATCTGTATAACAGTTGAAATTGTATTAGAATTTTAATACTTACATTTATTTGAGATTTTATTTAGACGTGGAATTTGTATTTGTATTTAATTATGTTTTGTATTAAGCATAAACCTGTCTGATGTAGTTCTTTATATGTATTTGATTGACCACGGGTCGTACCTGTGAAAGGGATTGTATCCCAGTGTGCATACCCATATACAAATAAAAATCAAATCAAATCAAATCTCAGACAGGGTGTCCTCCATTAGGGGAGGGATTTTTCCTTTGGATTGTTTCAGTCCAACAGGATTGGGCCTTGTGGAGACATTCCTGTTCAGCCTTCCTGGGGAGAGGTCTAACCTATGATGGCAGAGGAGGTCTGTGGGGTGATCTCGGCACTGAGACCAATTTTCTGCAGCCTGGACCCTGACCTGACATGATTACTTGTTGATTGCATTGGGGTTTTGGGTCCTGTTTTTGCCGAGATTGCCATGTGTTCCTTAACAACGGGGGTTTCCCGGAGCCACTTAAACAGGCTCTCGTGAAGCCCCTGTTGAAGAGACCATCTTTGGATCCAGACATCTTGGCAAACTACCAACCTGTTTCAAATCTTCCTTTTTTAAGGAGGATTCTCAAGAAGGTGGTTGCAGAATAGTTTGAGATTCACCTTATGGACTTTCAGATTTATGAATCTCTCCTGTCTGGATTTAGGGTTATGCACAGCATGGAGACCACACTAGTATAGGTGCTGAATGACCTGCTCAGGGCAAGGGATAGGAGAGAGAGTGAGTTATCCTCATTCTCCTTGATCTCTCATCAGCATTCAACAATGTGGATCATGGGATGTTGTTGGACAGGCTGAGGGAGTATGTTGGACCCACTGGCAACATCATCAGTTGGTTTGAGTCCTTCTTCCAGGCAAGGATCTAGAGGGTGGTGTTGGGGAATTATTCCTCAAGCCCAGCGACATTGTTCTGTGGAGTGCCCCAAGGTTCTGTCCTCTCTTCCATGTTATTTGTAGTGTAAATGCTGCCCCTGGGCAAAGTCATAAGGCAGTTTGGGCTTGGGTTTCATTGTTAAGCTGATGATACCCAGCTCTACCTGTCTTTCACATAGGGAAGAACAGATGTGATCAACGTGCTGAATAAATGCTTGTCTGAGATCCAGTCTTAGATGTCATCAAATTGGCTGGGCCTCAACCCAGGCAAGACTGAACTGTTGGTGGTTGAGCCAGGTTGGAGGGTGGGAGCAGAGGCCTCTGGTGAGGATTTGGGACTTTATATTGGCATGCACAAACTGGAGACCTCCACCCAGGTGAAAAGTTTGGGTGTCCTTCTGGACAACGAGCTGACACTGGATACCCAGGTGTAGGCAGTTGTCAGGAATGGATTTTACCATCTTCAAAATATTACCTGAAAAAGATACGTTGTCCCTTCTGATGATCTGGCCACACTGGCGCATGCGTTTGTTTCCTCAAGGCTCAACTACTGTAATGCGCTGTTCCTCAGGTCAGACGGGGTGCACTGTGGCACCTACAGCTGCTGCAGAATGCTACAGCATGGTTACTGATGAGTTTCTCAAGATCATGTCATATTTTGTTGGTGCTGCACGAATTGCAATGGCTGCTGGTGTGCTGGTGCATCTCCTTTAAAATAGGTCTGTTGCTCTATAAAGCACTGCATGGGCTTGGTCTGGGTTACCTGAGGGAGCTCCTGCATCCCTACAACTCAAGACACTTTCTCCTGTCAGCAGGGGATGGCATCCTGGAGGTCCCTAGGGTGAGACTGAAATCTTCTGGGTATCTATCATTTGAGGTGGCAGTACCAATCCTTTGGAATTCGTTTCCTGGGTACCTGAGGGAGGCCCACTCCATAGAAATATTTAAAAGAAAACTGAAAACATTTCTATTTCAACAAGCCTTCGGGGATTAAATAGAGATAACCTTTCTTACTGTTTTAGAACATAGGGTACATAATATATATTAGAATTTATTATATTTATATTTGTTTGCATGCTAGATGTTTTATCGGATCACAGTATGATGTTACATGATGTAAGGGTGCCCTGAACCTCAGGGAAGGGTGCCTCAAGCAGTGTCAGTGGCTCAGTAGGTAGCACACTCACCTCTGAGGCCAGGAGATCAGAGGGCTGTGGGTTCAGTTCCCACATCTGACACTTGAGTTACTATCCCAATACTAACACTGTAGTGCAGCATGGGAGAGGTGCTGCACTTCTGAGGTGCTGCCTTTCAGATGAGACGTTAAACCGAGGTCCCATCTGCCTGGATTGATGGTAGTTCAGGTGGATGTTAAAGATCCCATGGCACTTATCGAAAAGAGTGGGGGGGTTATTAAAATTCACATATTGCATACAAAGGTACAATCAAAGAAATTTACTTAAGTAAACAAAGCTTTTCCTTTTTTTTTTAATACAGGAAAAAAATGGAAAAAAAGAAAATATAAAGTAAGCCAGTTCATTTAAAACTAACTCTTTTTCCCCGTTTTCAATCTCTTGTGTAAACATAGGCCCGGATATTCAAAAGGGTTGCACCATGCGCAACAGAGTTGCACATGCGCAAGTCCAAAATTGCGCCATTTTGCGATATTCAGAAGGAGGCAGTTGCGCCACCGAAAACATGCTGAGCAACAGCGCAATGAAAATGAAGGCATGCGCAACCGAAGGGGGTGGATCCATGCATAAAGAGCACAAAGCGATATTCAAAGACTTGCGCTATGCGCAATAGCTGCACAGCTGGAAATTGCGCACTAGCGGAAATGAGCCAAAATAAAAAGGCTCAAGGAAGCGGCGCAAGAATGCTACAAGGCTGCCAAGTGGGAGAGAGAGAGAGAGACAGAGAGACAGACAGACAGACAGACAACAGACAGGCTAGGGCAGGCAAGGAAAGCATGGGCCATAGGCTGTAGAGGCCAGTGGGGGTGCCCGGTGCAGTGGAAGTAGCAGTGAGGACAGCGGGGGTAACACCGCAACACCAGCCAGGGGGTCAGAAGCCAGGGAGATGGACAGTGCCAGCTTCCACATGGAAGCTGTAATGAGGGGGGTGAGAATGCATGCTGCAGGGGGATGTGGCCGTGGAAGGGCCCGTCGGCGGTATGCCCCCAACAGGCAGTACCGTACCCGCATCAGCTTTGAGCTGTACACAGATGTAGAGATCGTGGGCCAGTACCACCTGAACAGGGCAATACTGAGGCGGCTCTGTGAGCTGTGCAGTGATGTGATGCAGGCACCCTCACGGCGGAGTCACGCTCTGTCAGTGGAGACCAAGGTGACAGCCTGCATGTGCCTGCTCACCACGGGCACCTTCCAGAGGCCGACTGGGGACACCACAGGCATCACACAGTCGGCCACGTCACGCATCCTCACCCAATTCCTCAGCGCACTGCTGCCACATGCTGCGGAGTACATCCATTTCCCCAGCACTGCGGCAGAGCATACAGCAAACATGCAGGAGTTCCACAGGGTAGCATGTATGCCTGGCATGCTAGGGGCCATAGACTGCACCCATGTGGCCATTCGCACGCCACCTGACCCCGATGGGCTCGCATATAGGAACAGAAAGGGATTCTCCAGTGTCAACTGCCAGGTGGTGTGTGATGCCACTGGGTGCATAATCATGTCTGTGCCACACACCTGGCGGAGCACATGATGCCTTCATGGTATCCAGTCCCATTTCACCATCGATTCGAGAGTGGGACATCCCCACAGGACATCTAGTGGGTGAGTACACCTGTATGGAATGCAAACTCGGGGCAAGGTGGGAATGCCACAGGTGCCATGGTAGTGGCACACAGGGATATAGGCAATATGGACCTGAACATGAGACTGATCTCCACTATCTCCACACAGGTGACAGCGGATACCCACTCTGTCCCTGGCTGCTCACACTGTACCGGCACCCCATGACCCCATCGCAGCAACGCTATAATGAGGCACATGTTTCCACACGCAACATCATAGAGTGGGTGTTTGGGATGCTCAAGGCATGCTTCCGATGCCTAGACACCTCCAGCGGTGCCCTTCAGTACAGCCCCAAAAAGGCCTGTGGGATATTCCTGGTGAGTTGCATCCTGCACAACATGGCCAAAGACTATGGGATAGCTGTACAAGTTGAAGAGGGGGACAGAGATGGGGACGCCAGTGGCGCCGGTGTTGATGGTGCTGAGTAGCCCCCCCCAGGATGGCGGGACCCCCGACTGATCTGGCAGGCCCAGCTGCACCGGGACACCATCACAGAGGAGCACTATGCAGAACACAGGTAAGTCATGGGGACATGTGCAACCAACACTGTCCATGCGCAAACCACAGGCACACAGGGTAACACACCAGGGGTGCATGGCAGCCAGGAGTGGAAGGGTCAGGCATACAAACACACCATCAGGGATGGGTGAGCACTCATATGGACACACACACCCAGGCACAGAGTGTACATGGGCACATGCAGCGCAGCAACCGACATTGCTAACACACAGCACACCGACGACCACCACCTGTACTGTCAAATGCGTGTGTCAGATGATGGGCACCTTTGCCTTGGTGTACAGTACAATGCAGGCATCATCATGCACGCACCTGTGGACAGCAGATTGGGAAGGTGTGCTGGTGGCCGTGTGGCGTGGTGAGCAGAGCACCCAGCAGTGCACTGCCCACCATGACACACATTGCACACATGGCAGCACCAGACAGGGCCCGCACTGGGAGACAGCTCAGTCATGTAGCACTGTCCAACGGCCACCGTGGATGCATGGGTGGCCCTGCCATGACCCAATAGCACTGGCAGGCTGAGCAGGGATCACATGGGGTGGCACTGTTGCACCACCAGGGGTCCCACTGCGCGAACACGACCTTGCCCGCACAGGGGTCTGCAGCATGCCGAACAAACCTGCACCAGGGGTGCTCGGGATGGCCACAGCAGAACCCGGCATCGACAGGCCTGGTGTCGCACAATGCCGGGAATGGGAGTGGAGAGTGAACTGTGTGGGGTGTGTGGTACAGGGGCACCTGACTGTGTGCCCAATGCGTCCACGACAAAGACCACTGCCTGGGTCAGCCTGTCAATGGCGGCAGTCACATCCGTCCACATACGAACCAGCTCTGCATGGTCCAGATCACACTCCCTGCTGTGCCGCTCCACAGCCACAGACAGTGCCTCCACAGACATTGCAACCCGCCTCTGCAGCTGTACTGATTCCCACAGCAGGCGGGTGTGCTTGTCCAATGGGTACTGTGCCCCAAAGCATCCTGTCCCCAGGGTGTGGAAGGTCCTGATGCACAACACCCCTTGAGGTGGGCGCTGTTGCCAGGACCAGGAATGGGTGGATCAAAGCGGCGGACATGTGCCACCACCTTGACACTGTACCCCCAGACCTGGTGGGTGACTGCTGCTGCTGCCCCGCCAACTGCTGTGCCCCAGGGTCCACTCATTCCACCGCTGTGCTAGCAACAGTGCCAGACAGCTGCACAGCCACCGGTGCTGCACCACCGGTGCTGACAGGCACAGCCTGGGACTGTGCCAGCATGCTGGTACACAAGTTGGAACCAGAAAGGCCCAGGGGCACGTGCTGGCCTGCTGTTTGTCCGTCATGGGACACACACCTATCACTGCCCATTGCAGTCCTTGCATCATCAATGGTGCAGGTACGTGCTACAGCCATAGTCACAGAGTGCTGGCATGCTTGCATGCCAGACTGCTGAGACACAGACTGTGCACCCCCTGCACCCGAATCACCGACACCAGAGTTGGCGGTCCAGTGTGCATGCTGCTGCAGTGCCTGCTGGCTGGTGATAGAGGTGGATGGACCCTCCTCCATGTCCAGCAGGTCATCAACACTGCCTGGACCCACCACCACCATCTCCTGAAGATGAACAGGATCTGTAACAGAAAGACAGTACATGTGAGTGCATGTGAACAACCTTCCCCCAACCCCCCCCAACACCACCATGTCATACCGTGCAGTGATGGGCTTCCACCTGTCTGAAATCCACCTCCTGGTACGCCCTCAATAGCGCTCTGCTGCATTGATGCAACCAGTGTCTCCTCAGCCAGGGTCAGCTCCAACACCACTGGCGGGCCCCCGCCAGTGCCAGCACGTGCCGCCCTGAAGGATGCCACCTTCTTCTTCAATCTCCTGCGGTCTGTCCCCATCTTCTTCTTGCATTCCTGCACGGAGCGCTGGTGGCTTCCGTGCAGGTTCACGGCCCGAGCTACCCCCTCCCATGCAGCCGCACGGGACTGAGGGGTGCCCCTCTGTCCACTCAGTACTGGCTCCTGGAAGAGGGCCTCTGTCTCTGCTGGGGTAAAGTTGGGCCTCCTCCTACGCCCACCGTCCTCCCCCTCACCTTGGCTCTGCTCGGTCATGGCGATCTGTATGGGGGCAAGTGGACACCTGTCACTGTGCAGTCTACAGCATTTTCCCATGACCATTGTCAAGAACATCACACAGCATGCAACTCACCTCTCACCTGCAGTAACCCGAATCTGGCCAGGCGCGGCCCAGTATCCACACATTTATAGCGCCAATGCATGCAAATTAGAGTGGAACAACTATAATGACATGCAAATCGTGCCACTGCACCTTTGAATGGCTGATCAGATGATTTGCATGTGTCGGCTGAATATCGCGAATTTGCACTTTGCGTAATACGGTTCAGTCGGCTGAGCCAATGGCGCAGATCTGTGACTCTGTGGTACACTGCATTGCACATGCCCAGATAGCTTACGCAGGTGTCTGCCGCGCTGCTGACGTGCTGTGTGTGATCGGCAATACAGGCCATGGCCACCATTGTGCCAGTGGCGCTACAGCACTGGGCACTATATGGCACTGTGGCACTACTGCGCAATAGTCCACTGTGGCACTGGTATGCAGTTGGTCAGTCATGCAGGATGCCTATACGTCAGATGGTGCTGTGCGTGGCCTTGCGTCATGGCCCATGACCTTGTGTCCGACCTTTGCCCCCTGGCCCTGTTCGGCTGCCATGTGTAAGGCCCTATTGCGCTGTCTGGTGACAGCGCTATGTGAAGTGACGGCGCTGTTCGAACAGTGTGATTGGAACCTGTGGTGGTCTATTGCACAACATCTCCACATGGGGTTACGGCGCAGCGGGGCACCATATTGCCTGCTGTAAAGTTGGTACCATGGCTCGGAGAAGAGCTGTTCTGTGGAGTCCATTGGAACTGGCCAACTTGGTGGCCCTAGTAGAGCCCCACTATGGGGCACTTTATGGTGAGGTGGCCCTCACCATTGCCCGGACACAGGTGTGGCATCAAGTGGCCACTGACCTGGTGGGGGTCACTGGACAGTGCCGGTCAGCTGAGCAGTGCCGGCACCAGTACAGTGACCTCCACTGGAGGGATCAGGACCATCTGGATCGGCTGCGGTCACGTGCCAGGTGGGGTGTGGTGCCTAGGCCAGGTGGGTGTACCATCTATGCACCTGTATTCTCTGTAGGGGTGCGAGTGTGTTTTGGTGGCTGTGCATAGGTGATGGCTCTGCCATGGTTGGCTGTGTCAGTGTGTGCAGCTGTGAGATGAATGGGTCTAGCTGTGTGGGCAGGCACTCTCACTGGGGCAGGGGGCAGTCTGCTTTGGGGTCACACTGATGTTTGTCTCAATATATGTCTCCCACAGGCCGGGATGTGAGGATGCAAGCCCGGGTTGAGGAGGGCCGTGCCAGGGCCCTGGTGCCAGTGGGAGTTGCACCCCAGCAGCAGCAGCAGCATCAGCGGCAGACCCAGCTGCTTGAGCAGTGTGGGTATCATTACTTCATGGATGCTATTGCATGCTGAGGGGAAGACCACTAGCCCTGCACAACACAACCATGCAGGAAAGGGGAGGTCATAATTCCACTATACAAGACACTAGTGAGGCCCCACCTGGAGTACAGTGTACAGTTCTGGAGACCATACCTACGTAAGGACATAGACTGGGCAGAGAAGTTTCAGAGGAGGGCAACAAAGATGGTGCATGGATTGCATCACAAGTCCGATGAAGACAGGTTGAAGGAACTGAACATGTACTCCATGGAGGAGAGGAGGGAGAGAGGGGATATAATAGAGACATACAAGTATCTTACAGGGAGGAACAGGGTGCAGGAAAACACTATTTTTACGTGACAAAGATGTTCCAGGACTAGAGGGCATGGGATGAAGTTGGAGGGAGGACGATTCAGAGGAAACATGAGAAAGAATTTCTTCACAGAACGGGTGGTGGACAAGTGAAACACCCTGCCAGAGGAAGTGGTGGGGCTGAAACAATCATGGGATTAGAATGCATGGGATAGACATAAAGGAATTCTGGAGGTCAGGGTGAGGGGCAACAGACTTATAGGAAAACAAAGTGAACTTACAAGCTCAAATGGACAGACTGGGTGGGCCATAGGCCCTTATCTGCCGACACTGTCTATGTATCTATGTATGAATGCACGACACAGATGACATGCATCACTGTCCAGTATCACAGCACGTCTGTGTATGCACTGGTGGTCCATGCATGCACTGGGCACATAGCTGTGTAACTGGCATCGCACCACGTTGCCACATCACTTGACATCCTTGTTTGTGCTGTGATGGACATGGGCAGTGTGTGTGTGCAGTGGTGTGCATAGCTGGTGCTGCCTGTTTGTGATGGCCATGTGCATGTTCACTGTGGGTGGGTGCATGCCATCACAGGTGCGGGACATTGGGCTATATGGCTTGCAGGTCGGGTGGTGTTCAGGGTTGTGCTCAGTCACAGCCATTGTCTGTGTTCCCATTTTCCTAGGCCTCGAGGTTCTCTGGAGGATTCGACACAATATTCGGGGCCTGACACAGGTGTCCATGGAGACCCAGGCCATCCTCCAGTCCATCAGGCGCCATGGCCTGCGGAGGAGGCATCACAGGACAGTGCGGAACCAGGCAGAGGATGACCAGCAGGCTGGGCCTTAGCAGAATATACCCTTCCCACTTCTCCCATCCCTACCACCCTGCCTTCCCTCTCCAAGTTTTTCATCCCTACCCCTTGAACACCCCTACCTTGTATCCGTCCCACCCCCTTGTAAATAGTTGTTATTGTTTTGGTTATTGTATTTGTAAATTTTAATATACATTTATATTTTGATATGAATACTGTGTTGGTCTCTGATTTGCAGCTGGCTATGGGTGCTCAGTTGCAGTGGTATACATGCCATCTGTGGTGGTTTGGTCCTGGGTATATGTGTGTGTGTGTGTGTGTGCGCGCGTGCATGTGTGTGCATGGGGAGGTATCTCCATCATGACAGTGACTTTCTGTTGGTCTTGCCGTCTGCTGCTGGGTGCACAGGGTGTGTCTGGCTTGTATGCTTCTGTGCTGCACGGGGTTGACATGTGCTGGGGGGGATGCATGGTTTCCTGCAGTGCCAGTCACTGCACATGGGTGGTGTCTTGGGGTCATGGTGCAGGGTGTGCTGTGCATATGGGGAGCTGATGTGCACTGTGGTTGTCAACCCCCTGTGTGTGACACTCTCAGCCTGCCAGTGGTTGTGCTGGGGTGTCATGGCTCTGCTGTGCTTTGTTGGCTTGTCCCCATGGGCCAGTAGATCATCTGTCACACCCCCAGTGATGCTGTGCTTGGGGTGTGCAGGTGTGGTGTTGGTTCTGCAGTGTGTTCCTGTGCCCATGTGTGGCATGGCTGGCAGTAGGCCCCAGCCTGCCTCCCTGGATGTGCAGTTCCATTGCTCTTGGGGGGGGGCTCTGCTTGCGCTATGGCACCTCTGAACTGCTCAGCTGGGCTGCCCTGGTTGCGCTATAGCGCAACATTTCTGCTCAGCTTCTCCTTCCCGGTTGTGCTATGGTGCAGTTAGTACGATATTCAGATGTTGGCTGCTTGTGCAATTTGTTCTGCTCCATGTTTGAATATCGCACCTGTTGCGCATATGCACAATTGGTTTGTGCTTGCTCCTGCTGTTGCGCACATTTTGGGCACGGTTTGAATATCCGGGCCATAGTGTACAAGATTTATTTTATGTATATTTTATAAACATTTGAAAGCCTTTCCACCATCTCTAGACTTTATCACCTGGATAGTGTAATAAATCGGATTGATACACAGAGTTCATTGCTTGCACTACTAAAAAACTATACACTGGGTATGACATCATTCTCTGGTAAAGCACCCACTGACATCAAGCTTGTCATAAATAATATTGTAAACAACATAGGAAAACCATATAGGTTTCAAGGTGCAGGTCAACCTTCTCCTTTGGCAGGAAGCCTAATACCAAAGTCTCATAATTTAATAACAATAACCAATCCATATTCCATTTAGTACTTAAAGAAGACCAAAGAGATTTAGAAAACAAGCAATTGAAGAAAAAATTACTCATAGTCTCTTCTAGATTAATTTAATGCATGCTGTATATGGGCAATTCCTGTCTGCTGAATTTTTGTGCTTTGCATTTCCTCTGATATTTAACCTACCATATACAGTAAGCCTTAGAATTTCCCACATTGTATTAGGTACTTGTTTATTAGTCAATTGTTTTATAATTTGTGCGTTAGAAGCAGGAGGGCAATTCTTAAAGCTAGGCTCAGTAGGGTATAACTGAGATAACAGTATATCATAGAAATTCTTTCTGTTATTTTGTAAAATACATGACTGTGAAATTTTCCATTTAAATAGCTTCTGGGCAGCTGGTCGAAAATATTCAGGTAGCTGTAGTTGTGAATGTAGCTTCAGTGCTACCTCATGCCATACAGCTAAATAATGTTTTAGTACATGTTTCATTAAACAAATAACTCCAGATGTTATACTAGAGATACTATACCAAACAGTATGGTAAATAAACAGAGAATGAAAGAAAAGCACTGGTTCAACCATACCCAATCCACCTTTCTCTTTGCTTAAGTAGGTATAACAACGCTTAACTGGATTCAGTTTATTTCCCCAGAGCATTTCAAAAAAGATTCCATAAACTGTTGTTTCCAAAGACATAGGAAGTGGAAAAATATAGGCCACATATTGCAATTGGGGAATAACAAATTGTTTCAATATCTGAATTCTCTTAAGTGTTGATAATTTCCAAAACTGCCATCTTCCAACCTTATTGTGAACTTTAGACAAAGCCAATTCCCAATTATTGAACGGCAGATTGAGTGTCCCATAGGTAATGTCTAAAATTACTATTGGTTGTATTGTAAGGGTGATTCCAGATATTTGATATGAGGTAATATCCCAAGGACCTATCAACATCCCCTTGCATTTAGCAATATTAAGTTTTGAATTAGATACTTTAGCATACTGTATCTCCGTAGCTCATCCAAAAAAGGGGAATTTGGTTATAATGTGAAAAAAAACACAAATGTCATCTGCATAGGCTTGTACAGAAAGACTGGCCAATTTGTATGACTCCGTCAGTCCATTCCATCTAGGCTTATCAGCCAGGCATCGAAGTAAGGGGTCAACAGAAAAAATGTATAATAAAGGGCTTAAAGAACAACCGTGTCTAACGCCTGTGAAGATAATAAAACCTTTTGTTATTTGACCTCTTATTAGAACTTTTACAAAAACATGGGAATATAATAGCTGTATGTGCTTAATTACTGCCATGGGTATCCCATATTTAGCCAGTACAGAAAATAGAAAAAGCCTATCAACATGATCGAATGCTTTCTCTTGGTCTACGGAAAGTGTGCACCCCCTAGAGCTTTGCATAATAAGAGTCTCAATGAAATCTCTAACAATAATAAGAACATCTTGTATTCTTTTATTAGGGATACCACAAAATTGTTGTGCAGAGAGCACTAACGAAGCATAATTTTTGAATCTAGAATTAAGAATGTGAGTAAGAATTTTATAATCTGAGGTTAGCAATATAATTGGCCTCCAGTTTTTAATATCAGCACTATCTCCAGTTTTATATAAATAAACTAATAAGCCTTCCGAAAAAAAATTAGGAATTTTATTATTTAAAAAGAACAGATAAATGGTCTGCAAAAGATATATATTTCTGTGATGAAAACTTTATAAAATTGGTTTGGTAGACCATCTAAACCTGGTGAGTTATTAGTTTTAAGAGCTTTGATTGCCTTTGCAATTTCATCTAAGGTCATGTTTATAAGCAGTAAAAAACTTCATCAGGATATGTTGGAACTTCAATATTATGCAAATAATCTGCAATCTTTTGCTCAGAAGGGTCATCAGTGGGTAACAGTGAGGAGTAGTGAGATTTGATTAAATCTTCTATATCTGAAATTCCTTCTATTCTATTTCCATCTGAATCTGGCAGATACTCAATTGTCATATCATCATGAATTTTTCTGCAGGCCTCATACAGGTCTTCTACTGGTGATTTCTGTGTACCACTAGAAAGCATTGCATGGATTGTGGAGGCTCTATCATACTGATAGGCTAACATACCTTTCTTTAATTTATTTATTTGTGATGAGTAGTTATATTTGGTAAGGTATGAAATAGTATAAAGATGTTGAAGTTGTTTCGGAGTGAAATATATTTTAAAAATCTGTTATTCCTATTTGTTTACTGTGATTACTAAACCATGTTTTTAAATCCAATTTGGTATCAGCCCACCATTCACCAGGGTCATTATATAGACATAAAACTGATAATCTCGCAGATAATAGAGTTGTGATCCCCTTCTTAACTTCAGGAATTGTAAGCAAGGAACATTCAGTTTCCATCTAGTTTTACCTTTGTTCTTAAAGACTAAAATTGGTATGCAAAATTTTTTTTTTTAAATTTGACATACTTTATTAAGTATAACCCAACATAAAATCATACAAAGATAGATACATTGATATCAGCACATACTGCATAAAAGGCTATGCACAGATTGATAAAAGGGAAGAAAGGAACTTTCGGAGAAAATAATAACAACACTACCTTGAAAAACAAAATCAAAAAATTACCCTCCCCCTTCCTCCAAGGTGCACTTTCCTATAGCTTATTACCACAAGACTAATGAGAGAATGACAATGATAACCGTTAAAGCATAATTTAGAAGGATGAGAGGCTCGTGAACCCACCAAAACACCCTATCAAGACAAATAGAGGGCATATAATTTCCCCCAATTTTTATTAAAAGATGAAAGGGGTACACTTGCAATTAAATATTCAAGACGGAGTGCGAATGATATTTCATGCAACCATTCCATATAAGAAATGATGACTTGATCCACCCAGTGTCTAAGCACTACCTTTTTGACCGCCATTGAAATTAGAGCCATATGAAACCTTCTCTCCTTCACCAGAACCCCGGAATAATCTCCCAGAATACATATGACAGGTGAGAAGAGGCCCTGCAGTCCCAGCAGTGGGTCTAGAGCAGATTCAATTTGCTTCCACAAAGGGGATATCTTTTCACACGACCACAATATATGAAGATGACTTTCCCCTTGTTGCACCTAGAGCATGTGTTGGAGGAAGCCTCTTCATTTGAGGCCAATTTGATAGGAGTATAATACATGTTGTTTAAAATACAGTATTACGTAAGCCTGTATCGGTCCTGGGTGAGGTATGTATATAGGCCTGTCCATACTGAATGGCAGTTAATAACTTTGTCAGGGAAAAACGCCTGCCAGATCCAAGAACCGACAATCGGAGGAGGCTGAGGGGATGTGAGAACCAATTTATATATGGTAGAAATGCCATGAGATTTGCAAGCAATAGTCTTAATTTGCTGGAGAAAAGCTCCAATGTGGGAAGGGTTGCACTGTTTCCCAAACACCTTAGCCAGTAAGTGCTTAAGCTGAAAAATTTGAAAGGCAGCTCGTGACGTTAAGTCAAATTTAGTGAGAATCTCTTCAGTAGACAAGATAGCATCCTGTGAGTAAAAGTCAGCCACATTGAGCTCGGGAGGGAGAGATAGCCAACACCGAGATATGGGAACTCCACCTATTTTGAGATTCAAGTTGGCATAGATTGGCTGAGGAAATCAGAACTCGGGACTACCTTATAAAAACTGAACATTTGAGAGAGAACTCTTAATGAAATACCAATTGGGAAAGACTGCAAAACGTTTGGTAATTTTTTTAAAGGGCATATAAAAAAGCGAGGAAGGAGCTAAATTATGTGCAGTAAGAATACCAGACTCTATATGCAACCAGATTGGGACATAATCATGATGAGTACAGAGTTCCGATAAAGAAAACCACTTCCCACACTTATAGAGGTGACAAGCCCAGTAATAAAATAAAAAGTTAGGGAGATGCAAGCCTCCCAACTCTTTAGGTAGGGAGAGCTTAAGATAAGATTTTGTAACAGCCTTATCCTGCCAGATAAAGGAGTTAACATCAGAATGGATGCGCTGAAAAAAAGATAAAGGTAACCAAACATCCAGCATTTTTAGTGGATAAAACAGTCTGGGTAGGTCATTCATCTTGACAGTGTTAATTCTGCCTCCTAACGAAGAGGAGCTTTTTCCATCTTGATAAGTCCTGCTGAATATTAAACCACAAGTCCTCCAGAATAAGCTTGCGAGGAAAAGATAAGTCTGAGGTAATATAAATACCCAGATACTTAATGGACTTGGGGTCCATTTCAAACCAAATTCACTGAAAGCTGAGCTATATGTTAGACAATTAAGAGGAAGATTTCAGTTTTGTCAATACTGAGTTTGTAATTCGAGAATTTCCCAAAAGTATCAATAATATGCAATGCTTCTGTTAAAGAAGAGACCGGATCTGAAAGATGAAGCGATATGTGGTTCACATAAACTGAAAGCACAGGGACCCTACAGCCTACTGGAATACCAGTGATTAAAGGGGAGGATTTCAGCCACCTAATCAGGGGTTCGAGATGTATGTTAAAAAGAAAAGGAGAAAGCAGACAACCTTGCCGCGTACCTGAAAAGAGAGGGAAAACCTCGGATAGCACACCATTGCAGTGTATTCTAGCCTGAGGAGAGGAATATAAGGTCTGGATCCATTTAATAAAAATATTAGGAAAACCCATTGTCTGTAATGTAGCCCACAAAATTCAATCCACCCTGTCAAATGCTTTTTCTGCATCAAGGGATATCAGGGCCATGGGGGAAGGGGAGGTTTTGGCCACCTGAACCAGATACGCCAATTTACGAAGGTGATCAGCAGGTGTTCTGCCTGTCACAAAGCCAATTTGCTCTAGGCTGAGAAGTTGAGTCCAGACTTGTTCGATTCTATTAGCGAGTATCTTGGTATGCAAAATTTTAATAATAGGTGATCTGAGAATTCAATGGGAATGATTTGAAAACTACCCCAGGTAGGTTCTAAGAAAGGAATAAATGATCAATAGTAGTTTTATAAGTACCCCGGTATATGTAAAGCAAGAACCTGTGAGTAAATATTACAGTCTACAAGGCCTGCTGTTTTAATTACTGTACTTAACATATTGAGTCACAATATTTTTTTTTCTTTTCCCCCACTGATTTGTTCCTTAGCTATGTCACAATTAAAGTCCCTCCTAAAAAATCATATAAGAAGTTACCAGGTATGGTTGAACAGTTCTTAAAAGGGATACCCTATCTGCTTTAGTCTGTGGTCCATATACATTGATGAAACGGTAAGCCATTGATTTCCATTTGCCATCTAACAGAAATAATTGACCTGGAATTAAATCTACTAATTGTATTAAAGAAAAATTATAATATCCAAATAGAATGAACACCCCATCTGCACAATCTTGGCCAAAAGACCAATATGAGGGCCCCAAATCCATTCCCTTTTGAATAATACTAACTGTTCTCTAGAACACATCCATGTTTCCTGTAGAAAAAAAATATTATAGAGGTAATCATGAGCAAATGAAAAAACAGCTTGCCGCTTTATATTATTCAATATACTATGAATGTTTAGTGAACCCATAGAAAAGAAACCCATAAGTTAGCAAGAGAATGACATCATACCTATTTTTTCTGCTTTTTCTTTTTTTTATTCTTATAATCTCCCTGGTCTATTCCTGTAGAAACCTGGCTACTCCCCACTAATTGGGAATCTAATTCCCCTTGCTCCATGTCAGAATCACCATCTGGTAAAAATAGTACTGCATAAGTATTGTCCGTTTCAATTATAGCAGGACATTTTCCTGTTACTGGAGGTTTTTGCCTGTTAGTTCTTGAAGAACACCACTTAGGCAGAGGCTGCAGGTCGCTGCTGCTGGTAGGAATGTACCCTGAGGTTTGTGGCTTCTCATAGCATGCAGGAGTTAGAAGTGGATCACCTGATGGCTCTTCACTAATAGGAGTCTCCTCTTCTTTTTTTTTTTTTTTGAGGCTCTGAATCAGGGAGAGCTAAAGGTGAGGGGGGCATTGTGTATTGTAAATTCATGCTCCTTCTTCTGCAAGGGAACAGAAAGAGGAGGGGGAGCTGGAGTAATGGAAGATGGAGAGGAGTTGGTAAGGTGGGGTGGTTCAGTCTTAGATGAAGCAGAAGCAGAGTCTTGCACTTGTATTAGCAGCTCTAGACTGGCATAAGAGGCTTTGTTTCTAGCAGTCCAAGGGCACTCACTAAAAACATGGCCATAATCCTCACACAAATCACACCTAGTATGATTGGCACATTGCATAGCTATGTACCCGAATTCTCCATAACTGTCACAACGAGCTTAGTCACAGCTGCTGGATAAATGAGTTTTAGATCCACACTTATAACATGCTCTGGGTTGTCCTGCTAGAAACAGACCCCTCTATCTCTTCCTAATATGAATGAATTTGGGATGTGTTCCATCCCTGCGTCAGTAGGCCTAAGCTTGACCTTATATTTCCATCCTCCCATCCAAAAAGATTCAGAATCTAAAAGTGCTTCAGGATTACTCAAAATTTCACATTTTTGGGATAACCAAAATGTAATGTCATCCACATGGACCCCCTCATTATGAAACATTATAGTCACATATTTGACAAATGGCTTAGTCAAAGTATTACCAAGAAGGGGTCCATGTGGGTGAATATTTAACTTATATATAGCGCTCCCAAAACAACTCCAGAGCATATGCCATCCTAAAGCTAATATCATAATTGTCTTCTCCAGAGATATTAATCAAAGCAAATACTTCTCTGGAGGAAAAATGTAATGATGACATCTTAAAGCTAATATCATAATTGTCTTCCCCAGAGATATTAATCAAAGCAAATACTTCTCTGGAGGAAAAATGTAATGAGTACTTCAATAATGTTCGTCCTACATAGGACCTATCAGGTCTTTCTTCCAGGCCTCCCTTATAGTGAATACGCACAGCATTTCATCGTGGTGTGGCTTCTTTCTTTATTTTAGTAAAGAGTTCTGATAATAAAGGCTTTTGGATTGGTGAGGTATCAGGCGTTTCACTTTTGTCCATACTAGAGGTCTCCACCTCTATAGGTGCTTCTGTTTTTGATGAGGCCAACAAGTCAGGGCCTATTGAGAGATTACAAATATCAGAATTACTCCTGTCTGGGTTTTTCTCTTTGATATCCATTGCCTGGGGTACATGAAGCCTTGTCAGTTGGTTTCCACTCAGGGGATGCCTGAGAAAAATTCAGTGCAGGATCTAGTCAGGGTCAGGAAGCCAATTCCTTTTGGAAGTTTTAAGCCATCCTGCATTTTGTCAGAGCTTCTGGGGGTCCAAATACTATCTGGGTTGTCTGGTGTTTTACAGATCGTTTGCAAGTTATGAACTTTGAAATGCCCAGAAGTAACATTGCTAGGGCCTTTAAAAGAGGTTTCAGAGCTGACCTGTCGTACTTGATGGTTGGATTTCAGGCCTGTGATGCAGGAGACCCAGGTTGGGGAATGGATTGGTCACCGGAAGGCGGCCGGGGAGAAAGGATGGAGCATCCGGGGACAGTTCTCCTTCTCCAGGGGAGGGTGAGGATGCGTCGGCACATGCTGACTCTAGTGGAGGCAGGAGTACAGCTGTAATGTCTCTGGTTCGTGGCTTAGGGGAGTGACGACGTCGGCGTATACCTTGAAGTCAGGGCGTCATCCCCACAGAAAACCAGGAAAATACTTCCTGGCTGGCGGATAATGATCTCTCTCTGCCCTCCGCTGCCGCCGATCAGGACTGATGCACCTCAGCAGTACCCCGGGCTGAAATAGTAGAGTGCTAGCGCCCACCGGTGCCTTCCCCCTCGGAGGGACCACCAGTGAAGGGATCACCCGGGTTACCTGGGGGACTGCCATATGAGGTTAGCAGCGGTGTGGGAATTGGGGCAGGCAGTTGGGGGAATAGAGACCGAAGGAGTGGGCAGCCAGGAGGAAGGGCGCAAAAAAAAAAAAAGAGGTTCCTTATCACCTTGGATGAAAGTGAAAATGTTGTAGCCCCAGTTTGAACTGTTGGACTGGACTGATAAACCACTTTATTTTCCTTAGGGTCATTACAGTCAACAGAAGATAGATTAGCGGGAAAGTGAAAAACAAATCCAGAATCACTCATTATCATGAGGAGTTCTGAACTGCCGTAATTGACTGTGAATCTCCCATAACCTGCAGTGGCCAGTTCCAGCTGCATGGCTGTCACCCTCGGTCTGGATTTTGACTCTATGGGAAAGCAAGTCCTCCGCAACGGGCTCTCGGCACACACCTTTCTCGGTGTTCAGATTGCCAGCCCTAGATTCCGTACATATTTCAACAGTTGCTTGTTTAACAGGGGCTGTCGGCACACACCATCTGTGTCAATTATGCCACCCCTAAATCAGTACTTTAAGCAGGGATAATTTTAGCAACTGACTCCGGTCAGCTTACATCAGTGACAGTGCTCGCAGGAAGTTTGACAGGTAATTCTGCTCCCTGAGTGTTCAGTCCTGCATTTGCAGTGTTTACTTCTCACTCCAGGAGTGCATCATGTTTTGCTGAGTACAACTTAGTTTTCTCACTATTTGCTAAGCAAAAAGGTTTTGCTTTTTCTTCATTTAGGTCCGTATCTCTGCCAATAGAAGTTAAATCCCCTGTTGAGATAAATACATTGCTCGTTTCACCTTCCAAATCAGTAGCTTTTTGCACAAAATCTTTAGCCCCTTGCATGTCGAGAATAGGAGAGGAGGCTCGCTCTCCTACCTCCATTGCATCCATTAGGTCTGGCGGCTCGCTCCAAGTGGTCATCTCAACAGCCAAAAAGTTCCCCTACAGGAGAGTAGGGGAATTTCCTGGTGTCCAGGACAGATTTCCCTCATTTACTAAAATACCACAACAGCTTACTCTGGTTCAGTTTCAGTTGCTTACCATCTGTGTCCCCGAGTAGCCCTGGAAAAGGGACTTCTAGGCCCAGTGGGCTTACTGGGTCAACAAAATTCAATAAAACAGACAAATAAATAAAATCTACTACTACTAATACTGGACCTCCACCTGGTGGCACTCAAGAGCTGGGATGGTTTACCTTCCCAGTCAGGAGAGAGAGCTGCCAGGTGGCTGCTCATACCTCTCCCAGCCCTCCCTCACTGGACAACTCTCAGCAACCCAAGCTTGCTTCCGAACTCAAGTCACTTGTGTACAAGAGGTAAGGCATTTGTAGCATCTCAGCCCTGTACTCCACCGGGTCAGCAAGTTGTCATGATTTCCTATAAACTGCAGTTACTTTATCCTTTTTGAATTTAATAGAGGTGTGTCATGGTTTTCATCTACTTACTCAACAAGGTTGTCTCAGGGTCAGTCCATCAACCCCCCACTGTTAAAAACTTCCTTGGGCAATGTTCTTTTTTTCAGGACAATTAAATATTGGAATGTCTTAGCGTGCTCTATCCAGTGTGTCATGTCTAATAATGTGTAAGCCCCCCCACTTGGGAGGGCTTACTACATGACCCTCTCCTCCCTTTTTTGCCATATTTGGGCCAGGGGTGTGTTATGCACCTGCCTCTGGGAGGAGTTGTCAGCTGGCCTTTGGGCATATTAGGCAGTGGTTGCTGGAGATCAAGGAGGCTGACAGGAGAAAGAAACACTACAGAGGGCCAGAGGTTAGCCTCCCGGTCCAGGAGGTTGGAGTTTTGGCATCGCGAATTAGATTTGTTTCCGCTCAGGAACTGGAGAGGTGTGCAGGGTGTATGGCCATTAGGGGACTAGGTCTGGGATTTTTTGGGAGCTGTAGCCCTGGGAGATGAAGTAAGGTAGCCTGCCTCATGCTCTACAGCACCAGGGTAGGTGTGGGGCCTAGTTTCCATGGTGTGAGGCCTGTAGGTGACGGTGGGGATGCCATGGTTGATGGCAGCACTGTGGCATGGGTTCAGAGGTGGTAGCAGCCCTTCAGTCCCTTTACCCACGTGGCACACTGTTTCTGGGTTAGACAGCCTGCAGAGAGAGAGAGTGAGGTCTGGTAGGCCCCTTTCATTGTCCCATGTTGAGCCTGCTCCAGGATGCTGAGAGCTGGGTCTATGCCCTATGTTACAGGAAGAGTGGGCTGATAAAAAGAATACTGGAGCCGCTGCCTTGTATGGGTCAGCAGAAGAACACCGTGGATATGGTTCTGAGCGGGGCAGGAATGTGGATTGCCGAGAGGATTGGCTGCAGTGGATGAAGTAGTGCATGCACAGCTAGTCATGCTTACTGCTGGTCTGATTGATGAGCCCCCCCATCTTTGTGGTGAAGTCCTGCTATTGAGCCAGTCTGGCCCTAAGTAAAGTGCCGTGGCTGTTAGCCACTGTTTATGTGCCTGTCTCCAATTGTGTCCCCCCAGCTCCTAGGATCTGTTCTCTAGGTTATGAAATAAAATAATTTGTTTATTCTACTTTATCATACTGCCCGCTTGATCAGTTATGCTGCTTGGACTAATAAGAATTGCTTCCCAGCAGATTCTCTGAGTTTGAGTCTGCCCCTCGGAGCTGCATTGGTTGACTGCTGCCAGCAAGAAACCAGCTTTGAACCCATCCTTCACAATCATATGGTGTGTGCCATGTTTTAAATTGCCTACTAGATGGTGTACTGTGCTTGTGCCCCTCCGTTTCCTTAGTTTACATCAGGCCCTAGACACAGGTCAGGGGTGGCTTACAAATGTTTTCAGAAAGCAGTTAAAACAAAACTCTCTTTAATACTCTAAATGTAATTGTTTTACATGAGTCATCTTTTGCAATGTTTGTATTGTAATTATTAATATTTTGCATTATTGTTATATGTATAATATGTTTTATTGTATTATTCAAGTCCTCCTTTGAAATGAGCATGTAGTGCCCTAGGGGTTGCCCAGTTACAAACGTTTAAATAAATAAAACAAATTAGAATGCATTTCTCAGGAGTGTAATGACACTCAGCTTTTGGACTTATATCTCACAACCCTGGGGCATGCATTAAAATCCTTTAATGCATACCCTGTCATGGCTTATTGCTAACATAATACACTCCCATCATGCCTTTTGGCTTAAGTATAGTTTAGGCAGCTATTATAATTTTTCCATAGACTATTAATATAGAGTACAGTGTAGATAGGTAAACTTATTTCACTGCACATTTACCTCAGGGCCAGAAAGATTGATGGCTGTGGGTTTATGTCCTGCAGCAGGTACTTGAATTAATATCCAACACTGACACAGTAGCATGCAGTAGGGGGCGCTTCACTGTTGGAGGTGTCATCCTTCAGATGGATGTTAAACTGAGGTCTCTTCTGCCCCTCACTGGTGGCTGCTCACATGGAAGTTAAAGATTTCATCAAACGTTTCTGTTTTGCAGGTTTGTGGCATCATGTTACTTTGTGGAAACTCTAGAAAGAATTTTAACAAGCATTTGTCAATGCCGAATGTTTGCTTGCTGGCATTGACAGTGGTAGTGTAGAAGTTACAGAGCTGCGTAATAGGAATGGCAGTGAAGTATTGAAGTGAACCAACCCCACCACCACCCTGCAGAGGTGACAGGCATTGGGGTGTGCGTTTGGGTTTGTCCAGGCATAACAACCATGCCATTTCACCACACCCACCCTGCAGACACTGACAAATTATCACCGGTGTTCTTAAGGATCTTTGGCCCTTATCGCACCCATTTCATTAGGAAATATGGTGAGATGGGTGCGATATAGGAGAATGGGGTGAAGTTTGGGGCTGAAGAGTCCAAGGCATACCTCGATGCCTCTCACTGACTGCAGGGTGTGGAATGGTATGAGCATCACAGGCAAGAATCCCAAGTCACACCCCTGATGCCTGTCATTCTATACAGGGTTGGGCGTTATGGTTGGAAACCCTAATACCTCAGGCATTTGTTGGTATTTTCACTCCAAATTTTCAACACTTTTTGTGACCCCACCTCATGAACAGGGGGAATATCAGTTTGTTAGCCGAAAGCTGGTTATGCACAGTGGCTACGGCATTTAGCACCACAGGTGCAAAAACATTCCGAACAGGATGTAAAAAATGACAGCTGTGCTGTTCATGGGGAGGTGTAAAAAATGGCAATGTTGCAAATCTGTAGTAAAAATATTTAAAAATGGTGAAGTCACGAGCGTACATAGAAATTGTGCAACGCACACCCGTAATATAATTAGGTTGGGGATTTTTTACAGCAGATTGTCAACTCAGGCATTTTGGTGCCTCCGATCATGAACAGTGTCACTGTGATTTTCTTTATCTGTGCCGAACAATGATTTCCCACAGCGACCACGCATCTCTGCGCTGAAAGTGTGAAAACACACTTCAGCCATTTTGTGAAAAATGACAGCTGTACTGTTCATAAGGAAGTGTGGAAAAATGCCACTGGTGAAAATCTGGACTGAAAATATGACAAAGTCATGAACTAACGAGGATGGGTGGAAACTGCGCAATGCTCACTCGTAACACAATCATTTTATGGACTTTTGTCACCAAATTTTCAACATAGCCATTTTAAGACCTCTGCTCATGAACAGTGTAACTGTGATTTTCTTAATCTGTCCTAAACATTGCTTTCGCACACCAACAGCACCATTGTGCGCTACATGTGCGAAAACACATTTAGGGCAACATATGAAAAATTGCAGCTGTACTGTTCATAAGGAAGTGTAATAAAATGGCAATGTTGAAAATCTGGGTAAAATATTGAAAGATTAGCGAACTTACGGTGTGCGTAGGAACTGTCTAGCATGGCTAAATAAACAGTCATTTTAGAATTTTTCACCAAATTTTCAACATAGCCATTTAAGACCTTTGCTCATGAACAGTGTCACTGTGATTTTTAAATTTATCACGTACATTGATTTGCACACTGACTGCGCCATTGTCAGCTCGATAGTGAAACACATTATAGGTAAGATGTGAAAAATGGCAGCTGTACTACTCATGAAGGCATGATAAAATGGCAATGTTGAAAATCTGGAGTGAAAATATTGAAAATTCGTGACCTTACGAGGTCTTGTGGGAACTGCGTACGCGCTCGTAAAACAGTAATATTTAGGAATTTTTCAACAAATTTTCAACATAGCCATTTAAGACCTCTGCTCATGAACAGTGTCATTGTGATTTTCTTAATTTGTCGTACATTGATTTAGCTTACACCGACTGCGCCATTATGCGCTACATGAGGAAACACATTTTGGGTAAGATGTGAAAAATGACAGCTGTACTACTCATAAGAAGGTGTGGTAAAATGGCAGTGTTAAAATCTGAAGTGAAAATATTGAAAATTCGCGAACTTACGAGCCTGCGTAGGAACTGCATAGCATGCGCTAAATAAAACAGTCATTTTTGAATTTTGGCACCAAATTTTCAACATGGGGTTTTGGGACCCCTTCTCATGAAAGATTCACTGTCATGGCGTTATTCAGGCCTGAAGGGTGATTTCGAGCAGTGACTGCGAAATCACCCTTCAGCCAGGCTCTTGCCATGACAATGTTTCATCGAAGAATCCCAAAACCCATGTAATTGGTAAAATCAAAAATACCTGAGATATGCAACAAAGTTGAACCCCCATCTAGCCCATTATACAGCTTACGGCATTTCCTCAGTTCGCGGTTGACTTTGAAGAGTGCAGGCGTGTTCCGGTCCACCGAAGATCATCACACCGAGGTCTGGAGGTAAGTATGGGGTGAGGGGTGTGGGGAAGGTGAGGTGCGCAGTGGGTGGGTGCGGGTTGTGGGAGGGGCCAGGGAGACTAAGTGGGACTATTTTTTCTTTACAGGTAAAAAGAAAAAAAAAGAGCAGCGGATGTTTGCCACGCTGTGGTGGGCTCCCAGCGTGGCACAAGGACAGTTGGGATCGTTAAGCCCTAGCAGAGTTGGGCACCCCGTCAGCCAAAGTATGGATTGCCAGCGCTGGGGTGGGCTCTGGCGTGGCACTAATACTGGGGGTGAGGACAGTGGAGCCGATGGGGATTGGGCACCCCGTCAGCTATATCATTACTTGCCATGCTGGGGTGGGCACCCAGCGTGGCATTCGAAAACTTTGGGGAGGTGGGGAACACAGCACAGCCGATGGGGATTGGGCACCCCGTCGGCTATTCAGTGTGCGTCTCGAGGCGCGCTGCGCCTGCGTGGCGTCTGTGTGTGGGGAGGGGAGCTGTGCATGAGCAAGCGATATCTTATCACTGCTCACTCAGCGTAGCTCCCCCTTTGAACTGTGCACTGCATTTGGAGCTTGTCTTAGACGGGTCCAGGGGAGTACGTTGGCTTACAGGGCAGCCAGCCAACACACTGACTGAATTGGAGGAGGTGACACACCTCCGAAATCTCCGATGATGGCACTATGTTTCTTGCACATGAGTGCAAGCAAACATAAAAACACATTCTAGACAGCGCCTTTTGAATGTGTATGGGAGTTATCACCAGTATCCTGGTTTACATTCCCTTTATCAGTAACATTGGTTCAAATGCAACATGCCTGTATAGGTGGTATCATTATGCTTCAAGAGCAGGAGCAAAGTTTTCAAAAGAAGACATCAGAGACCTGCTTGCCACTAATTCTAAAGTGAACATCTACCTAAACTGGTAGACCAGCTATTAATGGTCCAACTGCATCCCAATTTAGTGTCCAAACAAATACGAAATTGTGACAAAAAATGACACAAATAGTATTTGCATCAATTTTTTACCACAAATCATAACTTTTTCGTCACAAACGGACATATCTTTTGAAAATAGCAGCAGGGCTGCTTGGACGAGTTGAGGCATATGCAACGCAACATACAGTACATTTGCATTCCTGTTCAAATGCTTGAAAATCCTACCTCTGCTATCCATGCTCATAATTAGCTCTATTCAGCAGTTATAGTTTAGTAAATATCACCTTGGGCTCGATTTTCAAAGAGCCCTTAGATCCTACAATTCTGCGGTGATCTAGGGCTACAACAAACTCTGAGTGTCAGGGACCCTGTGCCTAATTCTGTAAAATCAGGGGTCCCTGCACAGGGCTGTGCCAAATATTGGGCATGCCTGTGGAGTCTGAGTCAGGGATCCAAACTGCTGATCTTTTATGGGGCTTGTTAAATGCTGTTCATTTCACCTGAACTTTATTGAAGAGTTAGTAGTTTTTTTACATAGTGTACAAATTATGTATTCATTTCTCTTATGAGCCATAAGAATACATACTAGCCGATCACATATTTGTAACACAGTATGGGCTATTTTATCACAAGATGATAGCTAGCAGTTTTCTGCCTGATGACCTGCCGAGGTGGGAGGGGCCTGGATGGAAGGTGGAGAATGGGGGCTGTGGGGGCACTAAGGTTGCCATAGGGTATGAGGGGGTATGGCCGCAGGTATAGGGAATGGAGGAGGCACCTGGAAGAGGTGGCACAGGGTGTATAAGACAGCTGAAAGGACCAGATAGGGTTGGCATCACAATCCTATTATGTTGCAGCCCCATGTGGAAGCAGTCCTGGCACCTGCCCCACAGGACTGAGTCATTTATTGCAGTTACAAATTCAATCCTGTTTTTTATGCAGTATAACCAGAAAACATAGGCCCATACATTCTATTTGGCCTGGGTCTATACATTTCAAATTACTGTAGTTCTAAATGGATTGACTGCAAAATACAGTGTGAGCCGGCCCAGTGGCACTGAGGGTTGAGGCGCTGGACACCACACTCACGCCACGCCGGTGACCGGGTTTGGGGATGGACTCAGGGAGCCGGGGTCAGTGGGAGAGGATTGAGCATCTGGAGGACTGCCCTCTTCTCCTGGGAGGGATCCTGGGGCTGCTCGGTATCCTAGTGGCCCCTGATGGAGGTCAGGGGCACTGCAAGGTGATCACCAGCCAGACTAAAGGGGTGGGGTGTGGCAGACATCAGCAGGAAAGATGTGCATGGGCGTCATTGCCGCCACACCCCTGGAAACAGCTACGTAGAAAATCCCTGTCATCAGGGATAGGCAATGGCATCACCACCCATAGCCACACTCCAATTGCCGGACATCCTCCTCTTCTGGGCTGAGCCCAGCCTAGTCTGCCAGATTCTAGATAGAGCACCCTGAATTGATAGGGCGTCCCTACCTTGGGGAGCTCAGAGCTGGGGGGGATCATTGTGCTGGTGCCAGAAGCTGGAGGTGTTTCAGGTAAGGAGGTAGAGCTAGGGTACGGTGGATGCCCAAGAGAGTTCCTCAAAGGAAAATGCAAAAAGGGAAGATACAAAAAAAAAATACAGTGTGGGCTATCATTAAAAGTAGAAGCATCTCCTTGCATGATAGGCATTACTTCACAGAGTGATGTGTCAGTGGCTTTGGTGGATTTTATGAAACAGAGTTTGAAAGATAAAATACTTACTTAGGATTTTATGTTTCTTATAAAAACAGAAGTATTAATATGTATCATAAATATTGTGAATGACTGATAGGCATGGAGAAAACCATAAGACAACTAAAGCAGAAGATGGATAATACAGTGTGCGTTATTTTTTGAAACTGTTGCATCTGTTCCCTGCAGCCCCCATTCCCCCATCTTCCCAGACCCACAGCTCACATGCCACCCTGCCAAGCAGTGGTGTAGGGCACTTGGACCACCTCCTGGCTAGTCTAATGGGAGCCCTTTGCTGTGGCCAAGGCAAGGATTGCAAAACTGCAGAATAGGGGATGTTGTACTGTAGCACCACCATTGCGCAAACCCCCTTGTGACCTGATGCAGTAGTGCTTTTGCCACAAGGGTGGTGCAGGGTAGGTTGGGTGCAAGACATCCCAATATCACCGCAGCCGGTGTTTGAAAGTCAGGATCAGTGCAAACTATGAAACATGGAGCCACTTGTGTTATACCCATTTGGTGCAGGCACCTTGCGTCAGAGTTTCACATCTGAAAATCGAGCCCCTTAGGTGAAGTCACTTGATCACTACCAGGTTTTGTGGTTTGTTAGTTTATATATTTATTTATTGAAACTATATCCATAAAGTCTGAGTACAAAGTTTTTATCAGGATTTTCCTACATTAGTGAGCAACTATTATGAGATCATAGACTCATAGGGCTGGATATTCAAACTGCGCCATTCTGTGGCACAAGCCCTTGCGCTGCTCAAAATAGTTGCGCTGGGGTGTGGCTGGGGTGATATTCAATGGAGTTGTGCTATTGAGCAACTCCTTTGAATATCACCCCCTGGCCACAGCCACTGTGCATGGCGCAGTGGAACTTAAGCCATCGCAAGTGGTCAGAGTAGAGCATTCAAGATGTGGTGGCACAAGTTCCATTGTGCCATGCACAAATTTCCGATATTCAAAAGGTGACATGTAAATGGGGCCATAATTCATACAAGGTGCAGGGGGCCATTTGCATCTACTTAAGGCCCCATTTGCATGCCATTAGCATGCAAGTGTGCCGATCCCCGACTACTTGCGCCTGGCACCCTGCCAGGCAGCAACCATCGGGGACCAACGCCCCCTGCAGCCCGATCGCGGGCATAACTGTAAAATCCCCCTCCCCCAACTGGCCCGATCGTGGGCATAACTGAAAATCCCCCACCACCCTACTGGCTTGATCGCGGGCATAACTGTAAATCCCCCACCCCCGACTGGCCCGATCGTGGGCAAAACCGTAGTAACCCCCTCCCCACTAGCCCGATCACGGGCAGAACAGAGTTCAACCTCCCAAGAACAATATCCCAGGAGGTCCAGTGGACCGTGAAGCCCAGTGTGGGCATTAGGTCCACCTCCCCAAGAACAATATCCCTGGTGGTCAGTGGACCACAAAGCCAATGCGGGCATTAGAGTCCACCCCCAAGGTCTAAGTAGCCTGGTGATCTAGTGGCCCCCACCCACCAACTCACGGGCCCCACCACCCCTCCCCATCAGCGGTGGCGGCAGCACCCACCTGTCTGCCCGCCCGCCGCCCGCCGACTGACTGCCAGGTAGGCTGCACACCATTGGTTCAGAGCAAAGACAATGGGCGTGCAGCCCATACTCATTAAGTCATGTCCAGATATGTGAATGAATTCATTCACATATCTGACTGCCTTATGGTATGGGGCTGCACACCCATTGGCTCTTGCTCTGAACCAATGGCATGCAGCCCTACCGAGCAGTCAGTCGGGGGGTGGCGGGCGGCAGGCAGGTGGTGCTGCCACCCGCCAGATGACAGGGGAGGTGGTGGGGGCCTGTGGGTGGGTGGGAGGGGCCACTAGATCACCAGGTTACTTGACCTTGGGGGTGGACTGTAATGCCCGTGGATCAGGCTTCACGGTCCACTGGACCACCAGGGATATTGTTCTGGGGGTTGAACTCGTTCTGCCCGCGATCGGGCTAGTGGGGAGGGGGTTATTACAGTTTTGCCCCGCGATCGGGCCAGTTGGGGCTGGGGATATCTACAGTTATGCCCGCGATCGCCAGTCGGGGAGGGGGATTTCTACAGTTATGCCTGTGATCGGGCCAGTTGGGGAGGGGATTTCTACAGTTATGACCGTGATCGGGCCAGTCGGGGGATTTCACAGTTATGCCCACAATCGGCCAGTCGGGGGAGGTTACTATTATGCCCACGATTGGGGCTGTAATATTAGGAGAAATGAGGCCACCCACAGGTGGCAGAAGCTGTGTTGCACCCTGCAAGTGGCAGCTCACTCTGTGGGTGACCTTCGATTCTCCTTTTGCTCAAAGTTGTGCAGGCACAGGTTGGGGTTGCGCCTGCACAACTCTGCACAGCCCGGCTGAATATCGGGCTGTGCAGTTTATGCATGATTCCTCCCCCTCCGGTTGAGCATGCCTTCATTAGCATTGTGCTGCTGCTCAGCATGACTTGAGGGGCGCAACTGCCTCCTGCTGAATATGGCAGAATGATGTAATTTCGGACTTGCGCAGGCGCAACCCTGTTGCAGGTGGCGTAACCCTTTTGAATATCCAGCCGCATAGTGCCTACTATGACAATAAACTGTTATGTCACACACAAAGCTGTAAGGTCAGTTGGGGACTGTTTGATGTTTGTGAAATGTATGAAAAAATTACTTGTTAATGTAATAAATTTAAAAGACTGATAACAGAGGCCAAGAAGCAAGAAAACATTAAAGTGAACTGATTCGTTAAACATAATTTTTTTTTTTTTATTTTGTAGCTAGCTGTTCTGGAATGGCTTCTACAGGTATACAGCACCACATCACAACCAGTATCTAATGAATTGTTTTGTCAAGCACTTTAATATACTGCGTGTGTTGCTGCTGTAAAAGTAAGCAATAAGATAGGGCAGGGTGTGGGTAGTACTTGGGTAAACACTCACCCACAGATGTCACGAGGCAGGGGGCCGTGGGTCTAGTGCCATCAGCCCATTGAAGTGTGGTTATCCAGTACAATTGACATGTGGGAGTATGTCACTGAGTTTTAAAATTGGTAGTTAGAGGAAATGTTAAAAAAGCTGTTTTTTGTTTCATAACAAAAATAAAACACTAAAAAATACATTTATTTTGGAACTGAGTATGCCCTTCTGATTTTGAGCACTGCAGGAAAGCAATAATATTGGTTACATATGGTGTAAACTGCTTCCCCTCCTCCATTTCAAGTATAAATTTTTACAGTGTTTTTTTTTTTCTAATTCAACATCCCTCCACAGGTCTGCAAAATCTCCCTAGAAGTCTCCGATAACTTGTTTAGTAACACTTAGAAAAACGTCTTTGCTAATTTACTTATAAAAGATCATGTCTGTGTCAGTAATCCATCTAACAGCAGAGCCATGATTACTGTCTAGGTACTTCAACTCCCAGAGACACTTGCATCATCAAATCTCTTAATAGTTATGGTAATAATGAATTAACAGTTGTTGCTGGTCAGGTGTGCACCTGGGGCAACAGGTAAGGAGGCTAGCAGAGAGGGTGAGAGCGCCTGTGAGGATGCTATTCTCCTGGGGAGGATTAAGTGTTGCATTGCTCCTGTAGTGGCTCCTGGAGGTAGCATGATGTACATTATAAATCTAATTAATTATTCGTGAGCTTAGTGAGACTCCTGATTGGCTACTGGATTAGTCATTAACATCTTAAAAATGACTGATCAGGCTGCAAACTAACACTGTGTGGCACACATGGCTTACACCACACAACTAAAACCTAAATTTAAGTAAATAAAAATGGCAAAAATGAAAGTTGTTTTTATAGTAAGACTTATAATCACAATAACAACCTCAAAGTTCGTCATTCCATTTATTAACAAGTGACTGCGCCTCATTCCACTCATCCCACCAACCTGTCATTAATCCCTATGAAATTACCAGCTTCTCTGTCATCATTGCTTAAGTAGGTGCTTGTGACAGCATTGGTGACCATGCACCATTGAGGCACCCTCATGGGACCCATACATGTTCTAATATGAGGTGGGAAGTGAGAAGGCAGAAACATCACATGATTGATGATGACGATGATCCCTGGGTCCCTACATTCCAATCAGCCCTCCAACAAGCTGAGGCTGTCACCTCAGCTACTAACCTAGTAACATGGCACTTTTCTTCTCATGGTGGGAGCCCCAGATGGAATACTCCAAACTGCGCTGGGGAGCATATTAGGGGTCTACAGGCAAATCTATGGTGATGGGGTGAGTCTGCTGGTAGCAGGGGAGCCAAGGACAAGATGTAGTATCAAAAAGGTTGAACACAAGCTAACCAAGATTCAAAAACAACACTTTTTATACATAGTAGCATTGTTTTCGTGCGGGTGGCCACCACCCTATATTTTTCTATTACCACTCTTTATTTCTTACCACCACCCTATATTTTTTGCCACTACCCTAATTGTTTTTTTATGAAATCCTCCAAAATGATCTTTTACCACAATTCTTTATTGTACTTGTACCCTTGTTTTGATACCAGTGAACTATACCTTACCAAAAACTGCTTATACACATGCACAGTGCATGTAGGAGTCCACAGAATAATGCATTCTTGGCCTCAATCACCACCACTGCCACTCTATATTCCCAGAGTGGGAAACCCTGAGTAGTAATACAGATCTATGCCAAAGGCTAAAGGTGCATCACATATTATTACATCAAACTGGTGCAGAGAGTAGGCCCAAGGTATGTATGGGAAATCCTTTATGGCAGCAGACTGACAAAAAGTACAAAGAAGCAAACCAGGGCCTGCTCTCTATAAATAAAAAAAGAAAAAGACGTGGGGCACTACAAGCTCACCTGCTGCAAATATTAAACAAGAAAGGACACTGCCCTACCAGGTCAATTCACCATATGTAGAACGGCGCATGTCAAAACCGCACAACATAGACAGCGCAGGCTGAAATAGTGACAGGGTGCAAAACTGCTAAATGGTCTATGCGCAGTTCTGCACCCTGTCTCTGTTCCATCACAGAGGATAAGTCCTCTGCTGGTAGAAGGGTCCACTGAGCAGCTGCCATGGCTTAATAGGATGAGCCACAGGCAGAAATGGAAGCAGTGTGTCTGCGGACCGGGTATCGAATCCCAGTCCCAAATGCATGGAATTTTTCTTTATTTCCCACTTTGTGCAATTTAAGAGTACCCCCCCCAACCAGAGCTGATTATTTTAGTTGGGGGAGTTTCGGGGGTGCAGAATGGGTGGTGCAGGGGCAGAGCCCCTCACTAAACATACAGAAATGCCACAGGCAATTTATTGCGCTGTACTGGTAGAGCAGTATATTGCTGCAGCATTGTGTGCAATTTGTAGCAGAATGTTACTCAATAAATCAGTAAGTAATATAAATGACTATTAGGATTATGATGATGATGGATGCTATTACTAAGATAAACGATATGTCTACAACAAATGACACTAAATAGGTCTAATCATTTGTTACTCATTTGGGATGGATGAAGTCTTCTCACTATGATTCATACAGATTTCAAAGTATAAAACAAAAAGCATCAATTTTGCATAGTTTTGCTGCAAAACTGGGGGACTTATTCAGACAATAGTGAAACCTCACTAGTAAAGCCATTGTAGTCCATGACAGTGCATACCAGAGAGCAGATCACATGATTGATTTGCTGTGCAAAAGGTCGGTAACATGGTACACTGCAGCAGGAAGTTCTCCAGGTGAATCCATGCACCGTGCAGTTCTAAAGGATTAGGAGAAGGAGCAGGTTCTCCTATGCTATGAAGAAAATCTGTGAAATTAAAATTAGTTGAAAAAATGCCAATTAGTGCAGAAAGTTTTTGCCAGAGTGCCACTGAGTGATGGTAGATGTGATCTGAAATGCTTTTATTCAACAAAAATACTTCAACAAACAAAGGTTTAAAGCTTTTATTGTGCTGATTTTGAGTGCATCTGTGATCTCAGGTTTGGGGAAGGAGAGAGCTGGCTCAACTTTCAGCTCTCAAATTCAGTGACACAATTTTACTTTATACCAGTGTATATCTTGTTATGTTTGCTTGTGCGTATGTGCAAGAAACATTATGTGGCCACTTAGGAGAGAAGTGGGTTGTGGAGGTGCGGCACTGTGGCAGCCAACTCCGGCACCACATTTGTGGGCTTGGCACTGTTCCCCAATGCAGGCTCAGTGTCCTGATGACACTGGTTCTGCAGAAGTGCCACCAACTTGAAATGATCTGGCCGCTGTAATGAGGGGTCACCTCGTCATTGCAGCATTAGCCATTCTGCTGCAATGAGGGAGCGACCCATCATTGCAGGGCTGTACCTTGCCTGGTGTAACATTTCCCTAAACATGGCAGCAACTTATGCCGCTGCCTCAGATCCCCATGAAAGCTGACTTATGGGGGTACCCAATCTTCCTGTCGGCATGCCCCCAACCCAGTTCATTTGCCAATGGAGGAGCCTAATCCCCATCTGCATAATGGCCCCCCCATTTGTTGTGTGCCTAATCCCCCTCGGCTCTTGCCCCCAACACTCAGTATGTGCCAACAGGGGTGCCTAATCCCCATCAGCTACAGCATCCCTGAAAAAAAACACTGAGGTGGCATGCTGGGAGCCCACCCCAGCATGCCAAAAGTCCCTGTAAATAAGAAACCTTCCTGTGACATTATTAACAGTCACTTGTTGAGTGTCCCCAACCCACACCCACCCACTGTGCACCCTACTTCCCCACACCCCACCTTCACCCCATACTTACCTCCGGATGTCCAGCCCGATGATTTTTGGTGGACTGGGAACACATCTGCACTCTTCAAAGCTGACCACGAACTGAAGAAATACTGATAAGCTGTATAATGGCATAAATGATTTTTTTTCAATGTATGTGGGTATCTCGGGCATTTTTGGGACTTTTGACACCAAATTTTCAACATGGGGTTATTGGGACCCCTCCTCATGAATTCAGTCACTGTCATGGCATTATTCAATCCCAAAAGGTGATTTTGTGGTCACTGTGCGGAATCACCTTTTGGGACCGATTAACAAAATGACAGTGCCACTGTTCATGAGGTGGGCTCTCAAAAAGTCTATGTTGCAAATTTGGTGAAAAAAATTCAAAATAATAACTGTTTTACAAGAGTGCGCTGCACAGTTTCCATGCACACTCGTAACTTCAAACATTTTAATATTTTCATGGCAGATTTTAACACTGGCATTTTTCACACCTCCTTATGAACTGTACAGCTGTCATTTTTCACATGCTGGCAAAAATGTGTTTTTGAACTTCTGGCACAGAACAGAATGGTCGCTGTAGGAAATCAGTGTTTGGGATAGATTAAGAAAATCACAATTCATGAGCAGACGTCCTAAAATGCCTATGTTGAAAATTTGGTGACAGCGTCCATAAAATGACTGTGTTATGGCGTGTGTTGTGCAGTTTCACACACCTCGTAACTTCACAAATTTGTACTATTTTCACTCCAGATTTTCAACATTGACATTTTTCAGTCCTCCTTATGAACAGTACAGCTGTCATTTTCACATCCTGGCGAAAATGTGTTTTTACACTACGGGCACACAATAGCGAAGTCGCTGTGGGAAGTCGGTGTTCGACAGATTCAAAATCACAGTGACACTGTTCATGAGCAGAGGTGCTAAAATACCTATATTGAAATTTAGTGACAAAAGTCCATAAAATGACTGTTCAAACATCGTTGGGCAGTTTCCATGCACCCTCTTAATTTTAGCATCAATAATATTTTCATTCCAGATTTTCAACATTGCTATTTCTTCACACCTCCTTATGAACAGTACAGCTGTCATTTTTCATATCCTGCCCAAAATATGCATTTACACATCTGGTGCAGAATAGCGGTTGCTGTGGGAAATCAATGTTTAGGACAGATTAAGAAAATCATAGTGACTGTGTTCATGAGCAGAGGTCACAAAATGCCTATGTTGAAAATTTGGTGAAATAATTCCACTAAATGACTGTGATACATGCATGCATTGCGCAGATTTCATGTGTGCTCGTAAGTTTGAGCATTTTTAATATTTTCACTACAGATTTTCAACATTGCCATCTCTTCACACCTCCCTATGAATGGTACAGCTGTCATTCTTCACATCCTGCCCGATCTGTATTTTCGTACATCTGGCACAGAATGACACAGTTGCTGTGGGAACTCAAAGTTCGGGAGATAGAAACATAGAATTTGATGGCAGATAAGGACTGCTTGGCCCACCCAGTCTGCCCATTTCCCTGCCTACTGGATAAGCTGCAGATCCTAGTTAACCAGCAGCCCACTTCTTCCTACCCCCACCCCCTAGAATTGCCTTATGACTGTCCCATGCATGCTTGAATTCCACCACTGTTTTTGACTCCACAACCTCCTCCGGAAGGCCGTTCCATGCATCCACAACCCTCTCTGTGAAAAAATACTTCCTTAAATTACCTCTGAGCCGCCCCCCTCCCTCTATCTTCAAATTGTGCCCCTTGTTCTTGCACACCTCTTTTTTTGAAAGATGCTACCCTCTTGGACTTTGTTGATTCCCTTGAGGTACTTGAAAGTTTCTATCATGTCCCCTCTCCCTCCTTTCCTCGAGGCTATACATATTAAGCTCCTTAAGTCTCTCTCATATGTCTTCCGGTGCAGACCCTGCACCATTTTAGTTGCCCTCCTCTGGACAGCTTCCATCCTGTCTATGTCTTTGCGAAGACTGGGTCTCCAGAACTGCACAGTACTCAGATGGGGTCTGACCAGCTGTCTGTACAGAGGGATAATAACTTCCTGTTTTCTACTGGTGATGCCTCTCCCTATGCATCCCAGTATCCCCCAGCCCTCCTTGCTGCCTCTCACATTGCTTACCCACCTTTAGGTCATCTGATATGACTACCCCAGGTCCCTTTCCATTTTGTTGTTGTTAGTATCTCACCCCAATTGTGTACTCTTCCCTGGGTTTTTGTTTCCCAGGAGCATTACTTGCACTTCTAGCATTGAATCTAAGCTGCCATACATTTAACCATTCCTCTAACCTTGCCAAGTCCCTTTTCATCCTTTTCACCCCACCTTGTGCATCAACTCTGTTGCAGATCTTTGTGTCATCTGCAAAGAGACATACTTTTCCTTCCAGTCCCTCTGAAATGTCGCTTATAAAGACATTGAAGAGGACCGGTCCTAATACTGAACCCTGTGGTACCCCACTAGTAACCCCCCTTTCTTCAGAGTGGAATCCTATTTACTATTACTCTCTGTGTCCTATTCTCCAGCCAATTTTTTACCCAGGCTGTCATCTTGAGACCCACTCCCAGGCTAGCTAACTTGTATATTAATCTTTTGTGTGGGACTGTGTCAAATGCCTTGCTAAAGTCTAGGTAGGCCATGTCCACAGCCCCTCCCTGATCTACTACTTTGGTCACCCAGTCAAAGAAATCTATCAGATTTGTCTGGCATGACCTTCCGCTGTGAATCCATGCTGCCTTGGGTCCTGTGCCCCTCTGGCCTCTAGATCCTCGACAATTCTTTCCTTCAGAAGTGATTCCATCATTTTTCCTACCACTGAGGTTAAACTAACAGGTCTGTAGTTTCCTGCTTCTGCCTTGCTCCCACTTTTGTGAAGGGGAATCACATCTGCCCTCCTCCAGTCCTCGGGTACCACCCCATCCTCCCATGATTTGTTAAACAGGGTAGTCAGTGGTGTCACTAATTCTACCGTTAATTCTTTTAGAATTCTGGGATGAATCCCATCAGGCCCCATTGCTTTGTCCACCTTCAGTTTTAAGAGTTCTTTCAGAACCCTTTCTTCTGTAAATGGGCTGGTATCAACTTTTGTATATAGAGTGTTTCTACTGTTTGTTTTAGGTACCTCCCCCTCTTCCTTTGTAAATACTGAGCAAAAATATTTGTTTAGTATCTCTGCCTTTTCACAGTCACCCTCTGCACCCTCCCCTTATTAAGCCTCACTATCCCTCACTTGGTCTTCCTTAGCTCCCTGATGTACCTATAAAGATTTTATCCCCTTCTTAACTGAGTTGGCCATCTTTTCCTCGGTTTGGGCCTTTGCTGTTCTGACTGCCTTCCCAGCTTCCTTTTGCTTTAACTGATACAGTTCTCTGTCCTGCTCCTTCTGTGATTCCTTGTACTTCCTGAAAGCTTTCTTTTTCTCTTGAACCTTCACTGCCACTTCCTTTGAGAACCATAGTGGTTTCTTACATTGTTTAGTTTTGTTTATTTGCTTCACACAAAGGCTTGTTACCTCTGTGATGGCAGTTTTTATTATTCCCCATTGTTCTTCCACCCCTCCTTCCTGCCCATTTGCTAGTGCATTCCTTAGGCACTCACCCATTTTGGCAAAGTCAGCCCTCCTAAAGTCCAGTACCTTTGCCTTTGTATGGCTTGACTCTATTGCTGTGTTTATTGTGAAACATACTGTTCGATGGTCGCTAGTTCCCAGATGGCTACCCACTTCTACATCTGTGATCCTCTCTTCATCTCCATTTGAGATAACCAGGTCTAAGATTGCTCCCTCTTGAGTGGGCTCCAATACTAGGGACACGTTAACAAAATCACAGTGCCACTGTTCATGAGAAGAGGTCCCAAATGCTTTCATGAGGTGGGTCTACAAAAGGCCATGTTGAAATTTGTACGCAAATACCAACAAATGCCTGGGGTGTTAGTATTTCTAATCATAACGTCCAATCCTATACGGACTGACAGGCATCTGAGTTGTGCCTTTAGATTGCCAACTGTAATGCTCATGCCATTCCACCCCCACCCCACCCCCGGAGCCAGTGACAGGCATCGAGGTGTGCCTTGGACTCTTCGGCCCCAGAGTTCACCCCATTCACCTATACTGCACTCATTTCAGTGTAAGTCCTTATGGAATGGGGTGACTGTAAACCGAACACCCAGGCACACCTCAACACTTGTGGGGTGTCTGCAGGATAGAGTGGTGAAATGGCATAAACGTTATGGCGAGGACTCAAATGCATACCCCAGTGCCTGTCTGTCTCTGCAGGGTGGAGGTGGAGTTGGGTGAAGGTCAATACTTCATTGCCATTCCTATTCTGCATCTGTCCAACTCCTGCATTTCCAATGCTAATACCAGCAAGCAAACATTTGGCATTGACAAATGCTTGTTTTAAAGGTATCTGAGGTGACTGCTGATTCTGAGTGGCCAGCTCTCTCTCTCTCTGAGCTTACAAGATGTAGTGCTGTGCTGAGGGGTTTATAACTCTCCAGTGTCACAGGACTGAATCATGTAACCTGAGAGAGAATGTTGAACAGAGGCGATTTTTCAATGAGGATATTTTAGATTGAAAACATGATGTAAGCGAGTACTGATATAAATGATAAATAATCGAGATATATATGTCTTATGTAAGAGTCACTGGGATCAAAGTTGACTGCTGCCTTGTTGAAGTAGCCATGGTGAAATGTTGGAAATGTGAATTTGGGCAACCAAGAGAGAAAGCAAGCTTTGCCTTTTGCTGTAAAACATAAAATCTGTATTTAGACTAACTGACCCGTTAGGGCTACAATTGTATGCCAATACCACTCCCGAGACCACTCTTACAACTGTAAGAGTGGTCTCGATGGTGATATTGACTCATGTGTATTCCTAGGGTATGAGAACTGCAAACTGAAAGTGAGATCACTCATAGAACCATAACACTAGTCTTGCTGGCAGTATTAATATGTTAAGTGGTTGCCATGGCATTATCCCCTGCCGAGCCACACATTTCTGTTTAACTGAGAGTTATCTGTGTAAGCAGCATGTGTTTTATGCCTTTTTGTTGTTTTCAGTTTTGCATTGGACCAGCGTGGCAGGACATGGGAGTGAGTGAATATGCGGACCTGCACTGGACCACCTGCTGTGAAGGAATTAGTGTGCATAGTGTAAGCCGGGAGCTACAAACTCTGCAGTTCTTGAGATGCCGGTAATTTTTTAAATCCTTAGCAGTTCCCTACTGCAGGACCCCCGACAGTTATCCAGTTCAGTGTATCCTGCCCCTGTAGCAGCTTTCCTTTTTGATTTCACCAAAAGTTCTTACTTTCCCGACTGCTTGACAAAAAGCTACCAAAATGGCCTCCATAGCCTGCTACGTATGCATGTCACTCCCTTACCACACCGTGCATGCACAGACATTGCATTCCCCAGCCCTCCCACAGTGTCTGGCATCACTCAGGCCTATCTTTGATGCCAAGCTCCTTGCCCCCCTTTGTGGCATCCTCCCAGCCAGCCTCCACTGTTCTTGTCCTGGCCATGCCTGTTTCAGCCCCCAGACCTCGGGCACACAGCCGCAATCAAGGACCCACTGAAATCAGCGCTCGCCCATGTGGCTTATCACCCAGCAACCTCTGCTCTCAGAAATCATCCTCCGTGGCAAAGAGTGCTCACTCTATCTACTCAGCCAAGGAGGGCACTGCTGCCCACACCACAGAATGAGCTCCTAACTTCCTCCAGCAAAAGTGACTCCCTGGCCCTAAGCAGCGGGCACTCCTGTCTAGGAGTCCCCAAAGCAACTACTGCAGCACAAAGAAACAGCTGTCCAAATCTCTACTGTGACCCGCCCAGCACCACCACATGGGCACTACAGTACCTGAAGCCTCTGTCGCAACAGCAGTGGCCCAAAGAACAGCAGCGCATGTTGCCAGAGGAGAATACTGGGCCCCGTGCTCCTTGTGTGCAGCCCTATCAAATCCTTGACTCCTGGGACCCTTCGCAATCCAGCTGCATCTCAGGTACATTTGTTTTACTGTTTACACAACAAGATGGAATAAACTCCCATTTTTCCCATGCTTTTTACCTCGCTTGGGATCCCCCTCCAACCGGAGAGCCGAATCTCCCCGCTTTGGTAACTCTGCCCTTAAGGGCCACAATGCTCATCCCCCCCCCTCCAATGTGGTCCAAAATTCCAAACCTGTATTTTGCCTCTTCAGTATTCTGGCTACCAAGATCAACAGCCATTACACTTAAATTAAAACCATTTTTTTTTTTTGTATTTCTGTTATTAATGCATCTCCACCACGGGTTTGGCTGTAAGTGACCTCCCCCAATAATTATTTTACTCACCCCAGCTACTGCCTTCCAGCTCATGTGGTCTTGCTAGGCCCCCATGCCCAAACTCCTGGCCATGTAGCCAGGCCTACTTTTTCGCCCATTATGCCTTACCTCAAATCTGATCCTTAATTCCTCACTTATGTGAAATACAAACAGGGCAGCAGTGCCCTATAACTGTTATATACTCGGTTATTTAGAACAGCTCCTATATAAATACCTCCCAAAATGCTCCCTCAGCATCTAATTCATGAGGGACCCTAGTACAAGGTTATTAAACTACCTCCTTACGTTTGTCATATGGTCACAGTTCCTGCCTAGAAACAATCCTCTGTGTAGACAATACAAAATGGAAGAACAGATGCCAAAGATGGTTTCCTCAGCAGTACTATTACTTTCTAAATTGCCTAAAATGCATCTGCTGATTCTCTATGTACTGATATATATATATATATATATATATATGTATATAAATATTTTTTCTTGCCAAGCCTGCTAACATTGTATTTCTACCCATTAACAGATCTTGCCTCACATGGCTCTAAAGTTCCTCTGCCTCTTGCTGTAATTCCTGCAATTGTTAACCAAATTGAACTGTTTCCTTAATTGCAGGTTATGTGCTGACTATAAAACACCTCTGGGAAAATCCCAGCCCAAAGGCCTGCCACTAGCATACTGAAAGTTAACTCCCTTGCCTAGTTACTGCTCAGGCCACTCCCATGTGGCCAGGCCTACCTACCTGAAAAACCTTACCTCAAGTAGTTGAATTGCCTTTCGAGAGTGCTGAGCTCTGGTCTAAATTCAGATCCCAGCAAAGAGGAGACCCCTCCTCTGCTGGCTCCTAAATACCCCTAGGCCACCCCTTCCCCATCCAACCTTTCCTGCTTACCTGTCCTGTCATATTTCTCATTGAGGATGACATCATGACCCCTCCTTTGCCTGGGCCTTCCTTCCTACCATCCTCCCCACCTCACCCTGAGCCTACCTAACCTGCCCCACCCCCCCAGCCAGTCCTGTCCCCTGTGACTTTTTTCCTAAGGATTCCCTGACAATTTAGGTTGTCCTTTAGGGGCAACCACATATGTTGAAAATGTGCCAAAAACTCCCACAAATAATTGGGTTGCGGACATCTGTTGCGCAGTTTGTATGCATGTCCATTGCTTCACCAATATTTCATTTTGCCACTCCAGATTTTCAGTGTTGCCATTTTTTACACATCCTCATGAACAATACAGTTGCCATTCTATACATCCTGCCCAAAACTGTGTTTTCGCCCTCTGTGACTAAATGGCACAGCTTGTGTGCAAAACCATGTTTCAGCTAACAAAGTGATTGTGCTGCTTTTCATAAGGTGGCCTGACATGCAGCCCATGCTGAAAATGTGGAGTGAAACTACCACTATACACCTACGGTGTTAGGGTTCCTAACTGTAGCACCCAACCCGGTATGGACTGACAGGCGTCAGGGCTGTGACTTGGGATCATCAGATGTAATGCTCACACCATTCCAACCCCCACGATCACCCTGCAGCTACTGACAGGCATCGTGGTATGTCTTGCACTGTTCGGCTACAAACTTTACCCCACGCTCCTATACTGCACCCACATCAGCATATTTCCTTATGGAATGGGGTAAGTGTAATACCCAAAGAACCCAAAGCACACCACAACACTTGTCAGTGTCTACAGGGTAGGTTGAGGAACAATGGCATGAGCATTATAGCTGATGACCCAAAGGCACACCCCAATGCCTGTTGCTCTCTACAGGGTGGGGGTGGGGTTGGCATCACTTCAATACTTCACTGTCATTCCTCTTATGCGTCTCTAGTTCCACCACTGCCAATGCCAGCACGACAACATTTGGCATTGACAAATGCTTGTTCTATTGTGGCATACTTGTGTTCCGTGTCATGTAGTTTTCTACTTATAGAGAATTGGGTGCTCTTTTCCCTCTACAGTTTGACTCAGTACAGCACCAGTTCCGCTCTCAGAGGCATCTGTATGCATCTCGAAGGGAACACCAAAATGAGGGCATTTCAAAACTGGGGACACACAGAGGGCCACTTTGATGTCTCAAAAGGCTTCATCACACTTATCAGTCCATTTTACTAGGTTGCTGCACCTTATCATCATTAGGTCAGTTAACGGGGTAGCTATGGATGCAAAGTTTAGTATAAACTGCCTATAGTACCCTGCCAGTTCCAGAAAAGACCTCACATGTTTTTTGTTTTAGATATAGGGCTCCGAGCTATGGCCTCTATCTTTTCTATTTCTGTGCATACAGTCCCATTCCCCAACATGAATCCCAAATATCTAGTCTGGTCATGGCAACAGCTTTGTGGCTGGGTTGGTGGTAACACTGCCCATATAATGGAGTGCAACACAGTAGTCAACTGTGTTAGTGTGTTTGCTAATCAGTCCTGTATACCACCACATCATCCAAGTAGGTGGCACAGTATGAAGTATGGGAGTCAAGACTTTATCCATTAATCATTGAAATGTGGTGGGTGCTTCATGTAGGCCAAAGGGCATGGTAGTAAACTGGTATAACCCTAGTGGTGAACTAAATGTAGTCTTTTGCTTGGAATCAGGGGCAATGGGATTTCCCAGTATCTTTTAGTCAAGTCTAGGGTGGTGATGTATTTGGCATTCCCTATATTGCCAATGATATTGTCGATCCTTGGCATGGGATAACTAGCAAAGCTAGAGATCTCTTTAGCCTTCCTGAAATCCAAACAGAGTCTCATACCACCATCTTTCTTAGGGACCAGCACTATAGGGGAGGATCAAGCACTATTTGATGGCTCTATGATGACTAACTGCCTTAACTTCTCAACCTCCTGCTTGACCCCCAGCCTGACTTTTTCTGGTAGTCGGTAATGTTTTGTCTTATGGGAGGGACATCCGTCTTGATGTGGTGTTTTACCCCATGGTCTTCCCTGGCACACTAGTAAATAAGGGGCAAAGTTATGCAATACCTGGAAAAGTTCTTCTTTCTGGTGAGGCCTGCAGAGTGGGGTTAACCATAATTTCCATCAGGCTATCTTGTTCATCTAACCTTCTATAGACTTCTTCTAGCTCAGACTCGCCAGACTTAGGGAATATGTGAAGACTAACAGGTTTTCTTCCTCTCTACCCATTTTTCAACAGGTTCACATAGAACACTTTTTTTCTCGATATTTATCACATGTTCTCAACTCATATGTTACTAGGTCAGAGTTGTCTTAAACAGAGTGTACTTACTTGCCACTTCATTAAAAAGCTTGTTAGAAGAGGTGGGAAGTAATAACAAAATCTTGTCCTTTTCCTGGAGCTCTTTAACCTTGTAATGCTGGTCATAATATGCCTTTTGCAGTTTTTAGGAATCAACACTATTCTGGTGGGCCTTTTGGAGTACTCTACTAGTCTCTTGCTTAACTGTACCATGTACTCCATAAAATATTAGTCTGTCCCACCTTGGTTCCTTCTTCCCAGTCCTGTTTCACAATATCTAGTGGACCTCTGGGGTTTCTCCCATATTGCAAGGCAAAAGGGGAGTATCCGGTGGCTGCCTGGGGGACCTCTCTGTATGCAAACAATAAGAGGGGTAGATACTTGTCTTAGTCTCTCCCCTCGTCATGTACAAATTTCTTTATCATCTGTTTCAAGGTTTGATTAAACTGCTCCACCAAGTCATCTGTTTGTGGGTGATAAGGTGTGGTTCGTATAGCACTTACACTCAACAAGTGTTACAATTCTTTTTTAACAGTTTTGCCTGAAAGTTACTCCCTTGCTTGGTTAGGATCTCCTTGGGTACCCCTAGTCTACTGAACACCTTGATAAGTTCTTCTGCTATCCTAGGGGTTTTATCAGAGCATAAGTGTATGACTTCTGGATACTGAGTAGCAAAATCACAAATGACTAAAATGTATTTATGGCCTTGTTGCTTTTCTGTAGGGGGCCAATGATATCCATAGCCATTGGCTTGAATGGCATACTCACTACAGGTAAGGGCTTAGGGGCAACTTGTCCTTTTTTGTTATTTGGGCTACATTCTGACACTCCAGGCAATCTGTACAATATTCTGAGATATTATCATGAATATTGGGCTAAAAAAACATTATAAAATTTGAGACAGAGTTCTGTCTCATCCTGCATGTCCTGCCCAAGGGAGGTCATAGCTAACCCCATCAGTTGGTTTCTAAAGGGTTTGGAACCTAGTTATTCCACCTTCTCACCAGTATGTGTATTGGTACTTACCCTATATAAAATATTATTTTTACATTCATATTCTGGGGCCGCTGGGTTCTTTGTCCAACCTATTTGCAAAAATAAGTTTGCTAACGTAAAATCCATATGTCATTCAATGGCAATATCACATTGTTAAAAGATATGATCAATTACAACAAGTGGTATTCCATTATTCTTCCTCCAGTTCTTCTGTGCCTTTTCTTCTCCCTTTGATTTGGTCTCTTTCTTAGGGTTGCAAATACCTCTTCTTCAAAAGGAAAAGTATCCCCAAGGTTCCGTATTTTAGTTTGAGACACTGTGATAACAGCAGTAAACTGTTCTTTAGGGGTAAGTAGTTCATCAAAATACGGGAAGTCCTGACCAATAACCACTGGTACTGGTAATTTGGGTGCAGTCCCCACAGTCATTACACTTTGTCTTCCCTCAACGTCTAAAGTAATCTTGGTGGTAGGATACTGGTGTGTATTCCCATGGACACAGGTAACTACTGTAAACACTTCTACTATATGGTTTCTCTCTAGTACATCCAGATGTACTGGAGTCTGTTTGCTTCAGTGCCTATTAATCCCATCATGATTTATTCTGTATTTTATAGTCATGGCGAGTTACCCCGTTCAAAGGGCCAAATGGGTAGCCTCATTTTCTTTTTGTAAGAAAATCTTTCAATATGGCTTTTGCCTTTCTTTCTGAGGGGCATGAAGGAATATAAGTACAGGTTCTTACCAGTTGCTGGGTTGGGGTGATGGTAGGGTCTGTTGTCTTATACCCCTTCTTGGCTGGTGGCCTGTCAGCCAGGAAATCCTCCACCAGTGTAATAGCCACCTCCGCTGATTCCAGGTGATGGTCCCTAACCCAGATTTGGATGTCTGCTGGCTAAATTTGTAGGAATTGCTCTATTACTACAGATTTTATCAGGTCCAACAAGGTCTTTTGCTCTGGTTGTAGCCATTTGTTGCATAAGTCATTCAACCGGGCATATGTTTCTCAGGTGTATCATTACCTTGATGATTTAGGGCTCTGAAGCATTGCTGTAGGTCTCTGTGCTAATATCAAACTGTTTCAGGATTCTTTCTTCACTAGGTCATATCTCTCTGCACTTTTATGGTCCATATGACTATATGCCAACTGGGCTCGACTCGTGAGCTAGGAACCAGTCTGATCACCCACTGTTCAGGAGGCCATTCACATGCCTTTGCTACCCTTTCAAAAATAATGAGAATGGCCTCTATGTCATCAGTAGCGAACATTTTGTTATTTTTATATTCTTGGGAATAGTCTGAACACTATCATTGGTTCTGCTAGTCCTAATAATTTGTAGGGCCCTCATCGTATCCGCCCATCTCTCATCTTGTCACTCCTTCTTTTGTTCCTGGTTGTCCTTCTCCCAACATTGTTCCAAGTCTAGTTGTTTCTTGGTCAACCACTTCAGAAGATCCTGCATGTTGTCTGGGGGCTCCTCAACTTGAACTTCCTCCAATTCCTCAATCTATTCTTCTTCCTCCTTTTTTTCTTTGGGTGACTTTAAGGAATGCCATTTTGTTTTGGTCCTTGATTTCCTCTGAAATTTCAGTCCTGGGAGTAGTTGTTCACCTGTTGCCTCTGCTATCACTCTGGTCAGAGCCGAGCATGCAGGGGTCATCACAATTATGTACCACTGTTCCACTGGTTACCCTGGGGTATCAGGTCTGATACCTACTGGAATATACCCACCAGATATAGGACTTCAATAAATCCCACTGCTAACACCAAATGTAATAGGACTATGGGTAAGGATAACACTGGACACAGTATATCAGGTACAACACACCTCAGTGTGGCTTTATTTTATACAAAAGTATAAAAATAATAAATAAATGTAATAATATTTACAAAACAAATAAAAATAATAACACAGTGCTATTTCCTTTAAGTAGATTCAAATTTCTTCAGGTTTCAAAGACAGTTCAAACAGTCAATTCAGCTTTTCGTACTGTGCTGCTACCAATACCTATCCAGATACAGGTCCTTCCTCTTGTCTTACTTCCTGTTCATACTGTTCTATGGTCGCTAGTTCCCAGATGGCTACCCACTTCTACATCTGTGATCCTCTCTCCATCTCCATTTGAGAGAACCAGGTCTAAGATTGCTCCCTCTCGAGTGGGTTCCAATACTAGTTGTCTAAGGCATGCCCCTGTAGGGCATCTAGAATAACCCACTCTTCGAAGTAGCTGCTGCAACTGCCTCAGTTAACATCTGGCATATTCAGATCACCCATCCTTAATATCTTCCCTTTTTTCTGCCATTCTAAAGTATACTTATAATTTCCTTGTCCATTTCCTCCCTGGGGTTCGTATAACTCCTGTGCGGATTGTGTGCCATTGCCTGTCTTCAAATTGACCCACAGTGCTTTTCTCCTCCCTGTTTACCCTTTTGTTCTGTTGCTTTGATTCCTTCCCTTATGTAAAGAGCTACTCCGCCTCCTCTTTTACCTTCCCTATCCCTCCTGTAGATAGTGTATCCTGGTATGTTTAAGTCCCAGTCATGGTTTTGTGTGTACCATGTTTCTGTGACTGCCACGATATCCAGATGTTCCTTCTCCATCAAGGCCACTAATTCAGGAAGCTTGTTACCCAGACTACGGGCATTGGTGCTCATTGCTCTCCATTTTTTGATGGCTTTACCTTCTGTTGCAGCATCCCTCACTAACCTTTCTACCTCAGTCTTTTTCTCATTTAGTACCCTGTTTTGTAGGGAGAGGCTGGGATTTTCCTGCTGCTTATCAGTGCCTCCCCCCTTGACTAGTTTAAAAGCTTGCCAATGAAGCATTTAAACCGATTGCTCAAAAGACTTGTTCCTTCCTGGACAGATGCAGACCATCCTGCCAGTATAGGCTGGTGTCCCTCAGGTGGAACCCCAGTCCCAATGAAGCCAATCCCTGTGCTCCACACCATTTTTCAACCATTCATTAAACTGCATGGTGCAAAGTACCCTCGCCTCACCCATGCCACTGACAGGCAGCACCTCTGAGAAGGATACTGTGTGTGCTACTTGTCTTAGGCCCTCCCAACTCTACAAAGTCCTCCTGCACTGCTCTAGTCTCATGAAGAGCCAAGTCATTTGTCCCTAGGTGGACAATGACGTCCAGCTCAGACTCCCGTGCAGCTGTTCTCGTGATCCTGAGGATGCGCTTCCTGTCCCTCCAAGCCATAGCACCAGGCAGGGACCTTTCTTCAGTTTTCTCTGCTCCCCCCAGTTCTATCCCCCTAATAATTGAGTCCCCTACCAGGAGCTGCTTCCTTTCTCTGCGGTGTCCTCTGCCTCCTTCCTGTGGGCCTCCCTTGTGACAGTTGTCCTCAACCTCCTTAGTCTCCTCTGCAGGTGCATCCATAGGGGAACTATGCTCCCCCAGAATGGTGTATGGATTGTGGAGTGGAACAACTGACTGGGTGTTAACCTGTTCAGCCCCTCCACTACCTCCCCACCCCTTCCTCACCAGCACTAGCACGTCTAGCACCCTGTTCCTTCCCTCTACCCAACAAGCACTTCTCACTCCTTCTCCTCCTTGACAATGGCCTTCTAGTCTGCCAGCTCCTACTGGGTCTCCTAGCCCTACTGTCCTCTCCACATAAGACACATATATTTCAAATTAGCTCTGCTTAGTTCTCAATCTAAGCTAGTCTCCTTACATGTATCACTGCTTTTAACTAACTTCTACCTTACCTGTGTAATTATGTATAATCAATTAATGATGTTTAAGCACTGTTTGTTTTCTACCAGCAATGTAATTTCTGTATAATTTTGTAATGGTGTTCACCCTGTTCATTGTCTACCAACATCTTGATGTGGAACCTTTGTAAATGAGCTGTTCTTGCCCAAAAGTGTTTAATCCGAGAGTTAAATAAAATAAAATAAATAAATATTGTTCCAAATGCACATTAAACAGCTCAGTCAATTCTGAATGCACTTTTATTCATTCATTCACAAGCATTTGATGCCCAACAAGCATTGTAATAATTTTGTTGATAGCTGTCATGCATGACTTGAACATGGTGCTATATGGGAATGGTGGTGAGGGAGGGATAAATCAAATTGGAAAATAAGGTAGTAGGAAAAATGTATAGAGACAAAGAAAAAGACTGACGTAGATGACCAACCTACATCAGGGCTAGAAAAAGGCAAAGAATAGGGTAAAGAAGTGCTGTTGTGCAACAGATTTATAGTAGGAAGAAAAAGAAGACAGGATGGACATCGCTTCACTTGAGTACAAGGCCTGCAGAATTCAGTTCTGCCACACAGTACATTAGCACTTTAATGTTCTTGTGCAGCCCATGGAAATAGTTTTATTAAATAATAACCCCACAGTCCTATATCCCCTTTAGTGCCCTTTTAAACACTCACACTTTCAAACATTTCTTTTTAATATTTTTCCTGTTGCTGCTGCCGAAATACTGTTTTCCGAGGTGGCAGGCAGCTCTGTATTAATATTCGGCAGGCGTCTATTACTATTCATGAGCCCTGTTTATACCCAAAGTTTTAACTTCATTTTTATTATCCCCTGAGGCTTCTCATTTGCCTCACTGTGGTCACCTGTCACCATTTAGACCAGCAGAGGCACTGGGACCACCAGAACATCTTTGATTTGACCACAAAATTGGTGGTCAGCAACATCAAAGTGCCTCCAGGCATGTGCGAGCACTGGCCAGCCATGGAAGAGGCTGGTGGCTCGCAATCTCATTCCCCGAGCCCAAACTGGCCTGAAAATGAACACGGAGCTGCACAGGGAACCAGTGGCACCTACAATAACTTGGGCTGTGGTGGCAAACAATTTACTGGGAATCAAGGGACACATGGGGGACACAAGCAGCAGCCAGGAGAAAGTGGGAGAAGCATGGGGCATTTAAGGTAAGCCCCCAAAAAGGGGGGTTGCAACATGATTTCTATTACCCTTCCACTGCCCAATCCCTTTCTCTCTGCCACCTCCACAGTGTACTTCTGTATTTATCTAAACAGAGGTGGCTGTAAAACTGCTCCCATATCCACTACACCTTTTTCTTTCTATGTATTTATGTAGTCCATTTAAAGAAGAAAGAGTACTGAAAGAACTTCTAAAAACTCAAGGTGGACAAAGCAATAGGGCCTGACGGGATTCACCTAGAATCCCAAAAGAGCTAAGGGAGGACCTAGTGACACCACTAACCACACTTTTAACAAATCATGGGAAGATGGGGTGGTACCTGAGGACTGGAGGAGGGCAGATGTGATTCCCTTCACAAAGTGGGAGCAAGGCAGAAGCAGGAAACTACAGACCTGTTAGTTTGACCTCAGTGGTGGGAAAATGATGGGATCACTCTGAAAGAAAGAATTGTTGAGTACCTAGAGGTCAGCGGGCACTGGACCCAAAGCAGCATGGATTCATAGCAGGAAGGTCATGTCAGACAAATCTAATCGATTTCTTTGACTGGGTGACCAAAGTAATAGACCAGGGAGGGGCTGTGGATATGGCCTACCTAGACTTTAACAAAGCATTTGACACAGTCTCGCACAAAAGATTAATAATCAAGTTAGCCAGTCTGGGAGTGGGTCCCAGGGTAGTAGCCTGGATAGAAAACTGGCTGCACAACAGGACACAGAAGGTAATAGTGAATGGAACACATTCTGAAGAAAGGGGTTACTAGTGGAGTACCTCAGGGCTCAGTATTGTCCAGTCCTCTTTAATGTCTTTATAGGTGACATTGCAGAGGGTCTGGAAGGAAAGGTATGCCTCTTTGCAGATGACACAAGATCTGCAACAGAGTTGATACACAAGGGGGTAGAAAGGATGAGAAGGACTTGGCAAGGTTGGAGGAATGGTCAGACATATGGCAACTTAGATTCAATGCAAAGAAGTGCAAAGTATTGCACCTGGGAAATAAAATCCAGGAGAAGAGTACACAATAGCAGGGAGGTACTAACAACAACAATAATGGAAAGGGATCTGGGTGTAGTCACATCAGATGACCTAAAGGTGGTATGCAATGTGAGAAGTCAGTAGGGAAAGCCAGGGGATACTGGGATGCATAGAGGCATCACAAATAGAAAAGGGAAGTGGTTATCCCTCTATACAGACAGTTGGTGAGACCCATCTGGAGTACTGTGTGCAGTTTTGGAGACCTCATCTATGCAAGGACATAGACAGGATGGAAGCAGTCCAGAGGAGGGCAACTAAAATGGTGCAGGGTCTACATCAGAAACCATATGAAGAGAGACTGAGGGAGCTTAATATGTATACCCTTGATGAAAGGAGGGACAGGGGGGACATGATAGCAACTTTTAAGTACCTTAAGGGAATCAACAAAGTCCAGGAGGGTAGCATCTTTCAGAAAAAGAGATGTGTAAGAACAAGGGGGCACAATTTAAAGTTAGAGGGGGGACGGCTCAGGGGTAATGTGAGGAAATTCTTTTTCACGGAGAGAGTGGTGGATGCATGGAACCACCTTCCTGGAGAGGTTGTGGGGTCTAAAACAGTGGAGGAATTCAAACATGCATGGGACAGACATAAGGCAATTATAGTGGGGTGTTGTAGGAAATAGGCTGTTGGTTAACTAAAATCTACAGCTTATCCAGTAGGTAGGGAAATGGGCAGACTGGGTGTGCCAAGTGGTCCTTATCTGCCGTCAAAGTCTGTTTCTATGTTTCTATGTATTTACTGTAAACCCTCAACCCACCTTCGATGGGAATGTCTTTAATGTTGAAGTTCTCCATTTGTTTCTATCCATCTTACTCTTTATACCCTTAACCCTATCTAGTTTCTACCCTGCTACATTCCCTTGTCTATACTTCACAAGTACACTTAACCAAGCTAGGCCTGATGCACTCCCTAGCAATCCCTTTGCCTACTGGTTACCTATGAGCTTTCCTCCCTAGCTCAGTCCTTACCCATTATATGTTTAAATGCTGACCCTAGATAGGGACCAGCTGCACCCCCTTCAACACCCCTACCTTAAATACACTGCCCTCCTTGCCTTCCCAAGTCCTTATCTGATCAGTGTGGCATGTGGCCTGATGTCCTTCCTGTGGACACTCTGCTGATGCCCAAGATATCACATAGGTAGATGCCACACTCCTACTTTATGGCACTCACACTTCAGGGTTGCTCATGCAAGAGGTTGCTTGGCCATCTCGATATTATATTGGGATTACAGAAACCTGTGGACTAGCAGTAACCAGGCAAGCTTATAATAGTAATAAGAATGTCAATGACAGTTGTTTCCTGGGATTAGTGACTGGGTGGTGGCCCACAGCTGCACCTCGGGTCACCCAACCCCCAACCCAGTTGTTAATCCCCAGAAAACGACCAACAGTTTGATTGTTATTGCTTAAATATCATTGTACAAGGACTACAGTTACACCCCATGACAAACATGGTACTAGTACTTTATATTTTGAGACACAAGATCACAGACACAAATCTGTGGCTCTTTGTATGATGCTACAGCTGCTTTGTGAGTGGCCCATAGGGCAACCCACAAAATCTTTTTTTTATTCAAAGTTTATTAAGTTTTACACATACTAAAACAGTGAGACACAGGTGAAACAAGGCCAGGAACAAGTAAGCACAAGAATGTGAAACAGGCAGCCATCAAAAGAGTCAACTACAACCCACAAAGTCTGCTACAGATCTGTGGCAATTTGTATGACTATGGTGCTGCATCCTGGCCACTCATGAAGCCCACTGCTGACCTGGCACAATTTGTGTGATGATGTAGCTGCTCTGAAAGTTCTTATGAAGTCTGCTACAGGTCTGGGTAATGTGTGCAATGTGTGGAGGGGTTGTGGGATAACAGATGGACCAGACAACAAACTTCAAGTTCAGCACACAATCTCTGTGTGATGATTATTCAAAATGCAGAGGATAGCCTATAGCAATGGCATATCCCTTCTTCAGTTCATTAGTTTGTAGCAACAGACTATGTAAGTCTTTCCACTACACTTAGCCAGCACCTACTGACTCACTGATCTCTGATCTAACTTAGCAGTTGAGATGCAGTCTCCACCCCTGTGCAGTCTTTGCTTGCTTTGGTAGTGGGGCTCAAATACCAAATAAACAAAACAAGCCAAAAACAAAGAACCACAGGGCAGAAGCACTGAAACAAGGATTACCCCAAAGGGCACTGACAATAAGCCAAGTTTCAAAGAAACACATCACATATACTTCTGTAACCCCCTTGTTACCTGGGGTTACTAGAATCCCAGTAAGACCTAGTGGTAGGCAGGGAAGACAGCTTGTGAAACTCCAGTTAAATGGATTTCACACTGTCTCACGCTGTTCTCAGTCTCAGCTGAGACTGACGGATGACATCACCATAGAACTATCGCAGCTGCATGAGCCACAATGGAATCTGCAGCAGGGAGTTGGAATAGAATGTTGGGAGGTTTGAACAGTAGTCTGTAGGTCAGTTGGAGTTTGGAGCTTGCTGAGAGAGGAGCACAGCAGCTCTGTGTAGGCTCGTGGAGCCTCAGCCCTTACATAGGGCTACATTTAAGAAAAAGGTGTGTGTTTTCACCTTAAGAGAGACACAGAAGATAGTTTTAAAGTGGTGGAGATTGCTGATTCGTGTCTCAGTGCCCCATCCCTCAGGGGATGGGGCAGGAAAGGTTGTCCTGCTTATTCCAGGGGCAACCCCCTGGTTTTTCTGCTAGTGGAGAAGCTGCCTATTTGGTCCAAGAGTTTTGGGAAACAAGAAGATTCGTGAATCGCCTGTGGGGCACCTGCAACCAGAGGGTGAGTTTCTGCTCTTTCTAAAGGGCCCATGTTTTCACCCTGGACTTGTGTGATAGTGGGGATTGGACTACTGAAGTAGTGGGAGGCCTAGAGTAATAGGCTTAGCCAAAAGTAAAAGTATGTTCAAGTCCAGCACATAGGGGAAGTCAAGACATGTAGAGGAGATGTGACATACATCTACCCAGTAATCTACATTGCCAAGCTTTCAGAAAAGAGTTGTTTAGTTTCCAGAGAAATGGCCAGGTATGGATTGTGGGAGCTGGAGGTGGGAGACCCCCCATCTTTAGTGACCAGGTCCACCTCTACGGATTTGCTCTGTGGATTTCTACTTTGCCTCATGCACTTGGCCAGTGATGAGGGAAGTACCCAGATGTGGGATTGGAAGGAAAATTCCCTCTAGGAGTCGAAGGCTCTAAGGTGGTTTGGGAGAGCCACCAATGGAAAGCTGGTTCATTCCCATAATGGACCGCGGATCAAGTGGCCGGTGGGGGAGCTGGGCCCTTGGAGAAAACCCAAGTAGTGTACAAGTCGGGCTGTGTACCCAAAGCTGCGTGCAAGTCCGGGCTGTGTGCCTGGTGGGTTTAGAGCCTGAGGGCTGGAAATAGTGAAGAAGTGTTCCGTTGTCTCTAATCTGCATTACCAGGAATGTAGCCCCGTGGGGGCCTGTCTATGCTTTGTTTGTTCAGCTTGGATTTGAATAAAAGTCACACTGTAGAATCCCATTCCTGGTTCTGGACATTACAGTTATTGTTTCCTGTGTTCGGATTTACTTGGGTGCCCCTGTGCAGAGTAGCCAAACCTAGGCCCCCTGTGCCGAGTAACCTAATCCTCCCTGAACCCAGTCCCCACCAGGTACTGCTGTCAGCTTCAACAGCATACCACCTGTCATTTTGCAAAAAGGCAGGGGTCCAGGGGTTACACTTCCATAATGCAAAGCTTCATGGGGTATATGGAAATCAACATGACATTTCAGATTATCTCAGTTTACAGCAATTTACATGCATTTTAAATAGCACAACTAACTTAAATTTTATAATACAGTTAACGAGTACTTTTTATCTTTATCAAGAACACCTAGTGCCATGGTATTTTCAACATTTACAGGTTTTATACACATAAGGTATATATATATATATATATATATATATATATATATTAAGTATTTTATAACTTAATAGTGCTATTATATACTAAATCCAACAACGATAAACACAACCTGCTGTTTTACATATGCTCGGAGGTCACTGCAATAATCTCCCTGTACAAGGACCTGAGAGGGAAAAGAAAAATTAAAGAAGACACTATAGCATAATCATGAAAGGGAAGGGGTGCCCATAGGTGGTCAACCTTATGGACTAGAAATTGTGAAGGATAGGTTAGGCTAAGAAACAGAAGAACTGTTGCAACAGATTTAAGAAAAGGTCATATGAACATATGAAGAAGCCAGTAGAAGAAGGCCATTTGGTCTATTAAGTCTGCTCATGCTGCAGGGTTCACAGATTGAGCTAGTGTCCCTGCCCCCTCTCCCCACTCCTTCCATCCTCTCTCCCTACCCATGACCATTACCCTCCCCCATACCTGTCCCAGCATCTCTTAAAGCTGCCCACTGTCTTCAACAGAGTACCTCTTCTAGCAGTGCATTCCAAGTGTCCACCACCCTTTCTGTGAAGAAGTGCTTCCCGACCTCCCACCTAAACCTCCCACCCTCCAGCTTAAGACTGTACCCCTATGTTAAGGTTGCCACTCTGCTTAAAGAGACTCTCCTTTTCAACGTTATTTATCCTTTTCAAGTACTTGAAGGCCCCAATCATGTCCCCCCTCTCTCTCTCTCTCTCTTGTCTTCCAGGGAGTACATGTTCAGTGCCCTCGACCTCTCCTCATATGTCTTACCCTGCTGGCCAGTTATCATTTTTTTAGCCCTCCTCTAGACCTTCTCCAGCAGGTTAATGTCCTTTTTGAGGTGTGGGCACCAGTACTGAACTCCATACTCTAGATTCAGCCTTGCCAGTGACCTGTACAAGGCCAGTATAACCTCCTCTCTCCTACTACTGATCCCCCTAGATATGCATCCCAGCATCTTGTTTGCCTTTGCTCCTGCTTTCTTGCACTGTGTTGAGTGCTTCAGGTCTCTAGTGATCACCACTCCCAGGTCCTTCTCCTCTTCTGATGCAGATACTCAGACTCCCCCAGGTAGTACTCTGTCCTAGGATTCTTGACTCTAATATGCATAACTTTGCATTTCTTGGCATTAAAGCCAAGCTGCCTGATCCTGGACCACCTCCTAGCTTTGCCAGATCTTTCTGTAGGTCCTGTATCCCTTCAGCTGTGTTCACTCTCCCACAGTGCTTGGTGCCATCCACAAATAGACACATTTTGCCCCTAATGCCAACTCCAGTGTCATTGATGAAGACATTGAACAACACAGGCCCCAGCACAGAGCCCTGCATGACCCCACTGGTTACCTGTCTTGTGCCAGATAACTCTCCCCCCACTACTATCCTTTGTGTTCTGTCCTTCATCCAGTTTTCCACCCATCTGGTCATCTTTTCCCCAATCCCATGATCCACCAACTTCCCGATCAACCTTTTGTGGGGCATAGAGTCAAAGGCCTTGCTGAAATCAAGACAGAGGATGTCTACTGCTTGGCTCTTTTCTACTGTCTTAGTGACACAGTCAAATAAGTCAATCAGATTTGTTTAACACAATCTTACCCCCCCAATGAAGTCAGGCTGCCTTGCATCCTGGAGACCATGCACCTCTAGATAGTCCACCAACCTTTCCTTTAGTATAGTCTCCATGAGCTTGCCCACAATGGAGGTCAGACTGACTGGTCGGTAATTCCCTGGGTCATCTTTTATACCCCTTTTGCGGAGCGGCATTACATGTGCTGTTCTCCAATCCTACGGCACTATGCCTGTCTCTAGTGAACTATTAAATAGGTCTGTGAGTGGCCCTGCCAGATCCTTGGCCAGTTCCTTTAGTACACTTGGATGTAGTCTGTCTGGGCCTGGTGATATGTCCACCTCAATACCAGCAGCCCCTCCCTCACTCTGTCCTCCTCTATCACTACATCTGTGTACCCCTACCCCCTTGCTCCTCTTATCCCTCCTGAAGGCACTAGTCTGTCCTTCTCCCTGGTGAAGATGGAACAGAAATATTCATTTAGTATCTCTGCTTTTCCCCCATTATCTTCCACCCACTCCACCCCTTTCTTAAGCCTTGTAACGTGTATTTCATGTATATACTGTTATTACCTATCTGTGTTTGTACTTTAAGTGTTTATGTCACAGGACCTCCTAGTGAATGAGCTTGCTCAATGGAGTTGTCCTGCAATAAACTTGAACTTGAAGCCTAACAATCCCTTCCTTTTTGTCCCTTTTCTCACTTGAATAGTGAAAGAAAGCCTTCTCCCCCTTTTTAATTCCTTTAGCTATCTGCAGCTCCTTCTGTGCCTTTGCTCACCTGAATTGCTTACTTGCCTCACTAGCTAACCTTAGGTAATTTTCCCTATCCACCTCTCTCTTGGTCTTCCTGAATTTTCTATTGGCCAACCTCTTTTTCCTTACTGCCTGGGCAACCCCAGAACTGAACCAGCTGGGCACTTTGGCCCTTGTGTTCTTACCCCTGAGCCTAATACACTCATCTGTGGCAACCAGTATTCCTTCCTTAATGGTGGACCACCTTTGGTCCACACTCATATCTGCTCTGATGCCCACAGGCTGGCTCCTTAGCACTTCACCCATTTTCCTGAAGTCCGCCCTCCTGAAATCCAAGATTTTGGTCTTAGCTGGGATGTTTTCCATGCACATATCCAACTGGAACCACAATGTGCAATGATCACTTCCTCCCAATGACTCCCTGACCATTATTTCCTGTACATGCTCCCCATTTGTGAGCACCAGATCACAAATTGCCTCAGCTCTTGTGGTTCAGTTACGCCCTGAGTCAGGAACCCATTCTTCAGTCCTTCCAGGATCATCTGACTCCTAGCACATGTTGCGGATGGTATGCTCCAGTCCTTATTGGGTAGGTTGAAGTCCCCCACAATTACCACCTCTCCTTTCCCTGCTGCTTCTGATATGTGTGAGCTCAGTTCCCTGTCCTACTCCTCATCCTGACTGGGTTGTCTATAAACCACCCCCAGCCTCACCATTGTCCTTCTATTGGACCTTAACTGAACCCATAATGCCTCTACCTCCCCTTCCTCCAACTCCTCCCTTGTGCATTTTATTCCCTTCCTGATATAAACTACCACCCCTTCCTGACTACCCTATCCCTCCTATATAGTTTATATCCAGGGATCACAAGGTTCCAGTCATGGTGTGATGTTGCCCAAGTCTCGGTTACTGCAACTATGTCCACCCTCCTGTCTGCTAATAGTCCCTGTAGGTCTTCCATCTTGTTTCCAAGACTCCATGCATTCAGAGACACCACCCTCCACCTAGAATCTGAACTTCTTTTTCTTCCTCTATTCTTCTATTCACATTTATCCCCTCTGTGTGCACCCCACCATGTACCCTTGTTATGTGTTCCTCACCCCTTCTACCCTTTGCTAACTATGTTCTTTCCCCTTCCACCTCCTCCCTCCAGACCTCTTCCATCACTGTGGGGGTGGTGGATTCACTGACCTCCTCCTCCTGGAGTCTGTGGGCCTGCACTCCCACTGTCCAACAACTCAGTAGTTTAAATTAAGTGTAATGGTTATGTATTACCCCAGGTTGTCCCCTAGTACCCTCAAACCCTGCTTACTGAGGCATAGCCTGTCTGGTGAAAAGATTTCTTTGTTTGACCAGGTCTCTTCCCAGTCCCCAATACAGATGAACATCTCCTCCCTGCACCATTTCCTCAGCCAGTCTTTGAAATCCTGTATTTTTCTTTTCCTGGTTGTGCTGGCCCTTGGTACTGGTATCACCTCTAAGAAGGCCAGTGAACTTCCTTCCTCCCTTCAGATCTTCCCTAACTCCCTGAACCTACTTTGTACTATCTCCACTTCCTCCCCAGCTAGGTCTTTGGTTCCCAAATAGTTTTTCCTCCAACCTCCCTTACTATTTCCCTTATTGTTGAGCCTACCTTCCCCACTGTCATCCCTGGCATACAAACCACCCTCCTGCTTGCATTTGGGTCCCCTTTCCTTCCCCAGTGAATACCCCTAATTATGGAGTCCCCTTTGATTGCCACCCTTCCATCCCCTGCATCTTTGCTCCCCATCCTTCTTTCTTACCTTCAGTACTAGTTGCTTCCCGACCTAACTGCTCACTCTGCACCCTGGTAAACTTATCTCCAAATCTACAATTTATCCCCTTAACTGTTTTTCCATCTCTCAGTCTGCCCCACCCTCTTCACTATCTGTATCTGCTTTCAGTTTTCCCTCCTCTCTTCCTTCCCTTCTCTCTCCCTCCCCCCCATCCACTCTGTTTTGCCTACATTCTCTTCCCTGCCCACCCTGATTAGTTCCCACCCTACTCCCCTGTACTCCTGCACTCATCCCTGGCTCAACCTGACCTCCTACCTCACATCCTGGTGCCCCTTCCCTCCTTCCAGACAGTGGTACAAATCTATTCAAGAAAGGCACCCCTTTAGAATGTCCCACCCCTGATGCTATTCTCACTTTCCCACCCCTTCCCCTCACCACTTGCCATTCCTTCACCCTGGGCTCCCTATTCCTCTGAGGAAGAGCTACTCCTGTGTACTGGGTGCTCCTCCCCACTCCCAATCCCCTGCTTGATGCCATCACTCCCCTGGACATCACCCCTCTGCCTTTCCCTCCACTGCTCTGCTCCTCTGACTTCCCACACCATCCTCCCCAGCTCCCATCTGAGCAGCCTTATTTCAGCCCTAAGCAGCTCTAGACTGTTACACACAGGACATCCCCCTTTACTCCACATCACCCCCAGAAAAACTGCTGCCCTACAGCTATTGCAGTTTACCACTCTCCTGCTTCCCATACATGTACCTATTCCCCCACTTCCTCCAAGCCCAGCTTCTCCTATCATCCAGTTATACATAACTATAAATGATGATAATATTCAAAAATATATACATTTCTCTCACTTTACTATCAAATGGTAACAACAATCACAATAATCTGCCTTCTACTAATAAAGATTCTTTCACAGAACCAGAACACAATGCAAAAACATCTGCTACTTAGCAGGTAATATTTTAAACCAGGAGAAATCAGCAGTCCCAAAAGCACCTTGACTACAAGAAAGAACACAGTACCACACCACTGCCGCAGTAACTAAACTTAAAGATTGGAGAAATAAGAAAAAATCTGAGACAGCACAGAAAGATATAATGTACTATAAAGTATTAGGCAATAGGTATATTCGGTTGTTTAACAGAGAAACTAAAGTACCTACAAAAACAGACAGAATACCCACAAATGACACTAAGACCCTGTACACACTGGGGAACTTAAAACAGTTTAATGCCTTAAAATGTTTTAAATCCCCCTAGCACTGTTTGCATCCAGACTACAAGCTCCTTAAAACGTTTTAACAAAAACGTTTTTAAACCTTGTTATGTACTTAGCCTTAAAACCATTTTTAAAAATGTTTTAGAGCTAGCATGGTTTTGCTCACAGGTCTGGAAAGGAGTAAAAACATTTTAAGCTATAATGGTTTAACTCTGGCCCTGTCCACACTACGCCTCTGTAACGTTACAGAGGGTCCAAACCATTACCGCAACGGTTTGCGTTTACACCTGTAACATTACAGAAGGCATTTTCGTAACCATTGTTGAAACCATGTATGAGGTGGTTTCAACTATGGTTATGAAACTGGTTACACCTTGGTAACGTCACCGGCCATAGTGTGGACGCATGGTACTGGTCCCCTAGCGCAGCGCAAGCTGCATTGTGGGATCGGGTGCCGCCGTAACAGTCACCTGGCTCCTGCAGTGTGGACCAGCGATACCAGTCCCATAACATACACCGCCGCAGTGTAGACACACTGCACAGCTCCCCAGCTGTAATGGTTTGCATCCGTTACTGGTCCTGAGCGGTGTAGTGTGGACAGGGCCTATAACAGTTATAGCTGCAGTGTGTATAGGCAAGCACAGTTGTGTGTGTTGGACTTGTCACAAAATAGTTACAAGGAGAACAGGTTTAACACTAGCAGTGTGGACACATTAAACCATTATCAAGAATGGTTACTGAGTAGTGTGGATGCACTGAAATGGTTCAGCTAAACTGGTTTTAAAAACAGTTTTCAAAAACAGTTTTGTAGTTTGTACAGGGCCTAAGATTCTCAATATCAGACACCACCAAAGGCACATACAGAAAGGGTTTACACTATAGTATTAAAATTAACCACATCAGAGTTGAAGGATCACACTAAACAATTGTGTTGATCCTTCTGACTTCCAACCAATATCTACCACACAAATGTTATATCTTCCTGAAGCCTACAGGGTTCTCTTTCACAATCACCTAAATTTACATAAAACAAAACAATTTTTAAACTGAAAAATGTAGTAAAAAGCACTTAACTTTGGGAGCTCTTCTCAAACACAGGCACTCAGCTCAGAGTTCTAGAATCAAAATGAATCAGAAGAGAATCAGGTCAGTCCTCAAGAGTGGCAGGAGCTCCCTGTCACATATTCCCCACCTTTAGAGGAAAGCAGTAATTGCAGACCGCTTACTACTTCCTGTCCCAGGATGGGATGGAGCTTCCACCCATCCATCTTCAGAAGCTGTGTCTCAGGGTCCCTATTAACGATATACCTTCTGTCATAAAAATAGTGGATATCACCATTCTTTACCCTAAGGCATTAACACATTTCTCAACAGAGACTAACACTACCATCCCATCTCCTTTTAGGGAAAGTCTGTCATATTTCTTAACCAAAAATCTGGATGGCTGTAAAGTCCAGTACCATAGAAAGAATTAATCTGTGGTGAGTAATTACCTGCTCTAACCCCACCAGACTTGTCAGTTTTAAGCAGAGGCCCAGTACTAGGTTCAGCCCCTCTATATAAACCCACTATGTCTCTTGATTCATTTATTATGTTGCTTGCACGCATGTGCAAGAAACATAGTACCATCATCTGAGTTTTCGGAGGTGTGTCAGCCCATCTTCCAATGCAGTCAGTGTGTTTGCAGGTGTGGCCCCAGTTCCCCAATCACTGCTGCAGCTGTCTATGACAAGCTGAAAATGCAGTGGCATACAGTTGAAAGGAGGCTCCGGCTGAGTGAGCAGAGCTCCCCCCCACACACACACACACACCATGCGCACACATGCATGCACACTGCTTGCTCATCGCCTTCCCCCTCACTGTGACCGGCCGAGGTTGCCCAATCCCCGTTGGCTCCATGTCCCCCAAAGCATCCAGGTGCCATGCTGGGAGCCCACCTCAGCATGGCAAAATCATGTTATGGCCGACGGGGGTGCCTAATCCCCCGTCAGCTCCACTGTCGCTCCCCCCCAGTGCTGTCACCGACGGGGGTGCCCAGTCACCTGTCGGCACCACTGTCCCCCCCCAGTACAGGATGCCACACTGGGAGCCCACCCCAGCGTGGCAACAGATGCCATGGCCAGCAGGGGTGCCCAATCCCCATCAGCACCACCCTCCCAGCCATCCTTCTGCCACTGGGAGCCCACCCCCAGCGTGGCAAACGTCCTGTCATCGCGAAAAAAAACTGTAAAGAAAAACGGTCCCACGCAGTCACCCTGCCCCTCACAACCCGCACTCCACCCACTGTGCACCCCGCCTCCCCACCCTCACCCCATACTTACCCCCGGAGTCTGGCGCGACGATCTTCGGTGGACCAGGAACACGCCTGCACTCTTCAAAGCCGACTGCGAACTGAGGAAATGCCGGTAAGCTGTATAATGGGATAGATAGAGTTTTTTCAACTTTGTTGCATATCTCAGGCATTTTTCAGAATTTTGGGCCCAAATTTTCTCCATGGGGTTTTTGGGATCCCTCCTCATGAATTCTTGCACTGTCATGGCGTTACTCGGGCCCGAAGGGTGATTTCACAGCCACTGCATGAAATCATCTTTCCAGAATGATTAATGAAACGACACTGCAGTGTTCATAAGGTGGGTTCTCAAAAAGCCTATTTTGAAAATTTGGTGGAAAAATTCCTAAAAATGACTGTTTTATGAGCGTGTGTTGCGCAGTTCCTACGCACGCTCTTAAGTTCACGAATTTTCAATATTTTCACTCCAGATTTTCAACATTGCCATTTTACCACACCTCCTTATGAGCAGTACAGCTGTCATTTTTCACATCTCACCAAAACGTGTTTCTGCCCATGTAGCGCACAATGGCGCAGTTGGTGTGCAAAATCAATGTATGGGACACATTAAGAAAATCACAGTGACACTGTTCATGAGCAGAGGTCTTAAAATGGCTATGTTGAAAATTTGGTGAAAAAATTCCTAAAAATGACTGTTTTACCAGCGTGCATTGCGCAGTTCCTACGCACGCTAGTAAGTTCGCGAATTTTCAATATTTTCACTCCAATGACTTCCAAATTCCTAAACAGCACATAGAAGCAAGCAGCTTTTGGCATTGAAAATTGTTTGTTTCATTTGCTACTGATACAGACACCTGAGGAAAAACACTCTTTTGGTGTTACTCCAACACAGGTTTCAATCCATTTTCCACCCACCTCATTCTTGTTAGGTTTTCCCTCAGAAAAGAATAAAACACACACACTACCTCGGGCTCTTAACATATTGTAACATTTTGCCAACATTAGCAACTTTAGCCTGCAGTATACCCTAGTCAGTACTGTTAATATATTTAGCTGCATTAATACAAGAAAAAGTCCCTTCAGCCTCATATGCTTCATCTTGCTTGCTTGGAGTCTTCAACCCCTGCACAATATCACTAGGTACAGTCTTACCTGGGGTCTCACATTCAAGTTCCATACTTGCATCTCTGACATCCAACAGGTAACATCCTGGGAACACAGGTAACAAAGGAACATCGGGCTCAGTCAGGGGGTTCTCCTCCAGCTGAGCCCATGAAAAATCCTTCTCTGATTCTTTATCCAAACTCTCTGAGAGGGACCTCTCAAACACCGGCACTGGTGTTCTGCCTCTCTGCATAGTTGGTCTGCCTCCAGCTATTGCCCACTCATCCAGTGGATCATCCTCATCAGGGTCTCTACCTCCTGGGTGTTGTCTTCACACCTCCAGTCTGCCTTGAACCCATGGTAGTTCCTCATCCCTTTGCACCCCTTCATCATCTTCAGGCTTGGCCTTCCTCCAAGCCTCCAGGTCCAGTCCAGGCACCAGCTTCTCTCCATCTGTCAGCCATGGTTCTGGTCAGAACTCCATAGATTTTCTTCTCTGGGTTCTCCTCTGGGAACTCTTGGTGCGTTGATCCACCTGGGATATCTGGGTGATGTCCACCAGAAAATGTCCCTCTTCAGCCAGTCCAGATGCTTCCAGCAAGTTATCCCACTTCTGACATCAAGTCTTTTGAGGGGTTATGGGATAACAGATGAACCAGACACTGAACTTCAAGTTCAACACACAATCTCTGTGTGATGATTATTCAAAATGCAGCAGATAACCATTAGCAATGGCATATCCCTTCTTCAGTACATCAGCTTGTAGCAACAGGCTATGAAAGACTTTCCTCTACACTTAGCCAGCACCTACTGACTCACTGATCTCTGATGTAACTTACCAGATAAGATGCAGCCTCCAACCCTATGTGGGCCCTGTTTGCTTGGGTAGTAGGGGCTCAAATAACAAATAAGCAAAACAAGCTAAAAACAAAGAACCTTAGGGCAGAAGCACTGAAACAAGGGTTAACCCAAAGGGCATTGACAATAAATCAAGTTTCAAAGAAACACAACATCACACATACTTCCATAATGCAAAATATCATGGGATATATGCAAATAAACATGCTATTTCAGACTATCTCAGTTTACAGCAATTTACATGCATTTTAAATAGCACAACTAACTTAATTTTTATTATACAGTCAGCAACTACTTTTTACCTTTATCAAAAACACCTAGTGACATGGTATTTTCAACATTTACAGGTTTTATACACATTAGGTATATATATATATATTAAAGTATTTTATGACATAGTAGTGCTATTACATACTAAATCCAACAACGATAAACACAACTTGTTGTTTTACATGTGCTCAGAGGTCACCACAATAACTTCCCTGTATGAGGACCTGAGAGGGGAAAAGGAAAATTAATGAGGACACTATAGCATAGTCAAGAAAGGGAAGGGGGGCCCATAAGTGGCCAACCTTATGGACTAGAATTTGTAAAGGATAGATTAGGCTAAGAAATTGAAGAACTGTTGCAACAGATTTAAGAAAAGGTTGGTCCTCAAGAGTGACAGGATCTCCCTGTCAAACAATGACACTGCTGCTTCGTGAGCGGCACATACACAAAGATTGCCCCACGCCTGTACCCTGCTGTTTTGTGTCTCACAAGATACAAATTCAATGCTTGTCATGGGTCATAACTGTATTCCTTGTACTAGTAACTTATGTCACTTATTTATTATGTTAAAACATACGTTATAAACCTGGGATGTGCTTTAGCATTCAATTCAGTGGAGTTCATCAGGTGGTGCATAAAGGTGGGTGCAGTTAGGGTTCAGAAAACTTTACTGTTGCATTTCCTTAGCTTTTGCTGCTTTAATAGTTAAGCTTAACTTCTGCTTTAACATGATCTTTGAAATGAGTTACATACTGTACATCAGCGTACCACATCACTGTCACACAGACTGTAATCTTCGGGCTGGGTTTCTTTTATTTCAGCATGGACATCAGATCACAAGAATATGCTGTTTCTCTGTATACCCCTTTAGGGCTTCTGTGGCTGTAAAAGCCAGAGACAGCATCTACTATTAACATGAGGGCGTAAAGCTCTAGGGACCAAAATGTTTAAAACAGCACCAGCCTACTTCTTGGCTCACCACAGGCACATCTCTGCTTAGGAAAGCATTCCTTTATTCAAAAAAAAGGTCAGGCATCAGATTTAGTTTTATGTTGAGCTCTGTAGATTAACTTTTGCTTGCATATAGGTAAATATAGGTGATATTATTGCTGTGCAGGCTCCTTAGTACACACATACAGGGATAGAATATCGCCTACCTTACTTCATTTGAAGTCCACTCTAAGTCCTTTGGTCGGCTACAAGATATTTCCTACTGGGTCCCAAAGGCTCCAACTCTAGGAGCTGCTTCTAGGTCCAAACTGCCTGTCACTTAATCTACTTCTAGTGTAACAACCCCCTCCTTACAATGGGGGGGTCACTAAACGTAGCCAACAGAGGGTACACTACCTTGGCACAAACCTACTGGGAAAAAGCTGGTGTGGGAAGATCTTAAGTATATAGTCAGAGTCCTGTTTAGGCTGGTCTTTTAGTCCATTCCTTTAGGCAGGAATTTGAAGTAGACAGAGTAGGAAAGATAGGACATCACATCCGATACCCCTGGGAACTGGCATAGGATCAGTTGGACACCCTTGGTATGGAAAGTTGCAGGTGTCAGTGACCCTGATGTGCTTAGAATGGAGAGGAGTGAAAAGGCATTGTTCCACCAGGTGGCTGGTTGCAGGACTTGAGCCAGAAGCACATGGTATCCCATTGCTTGCTCCCACCAGGAGACATGGATGCCATGCTGCTCTCAATGCATCAGTGTGGCCATGAAGTTGGGGACACGTCACTGTATTGAAGGTGTTGAGGAACACTAGTGGAGCCTTGGAAGCTGCGAGGAAGGAAGTGGAGCACCTGGGATGATTTTCAACTTGCTGTAAGATGCTGGGAGTTACACTGGCCCGCTGGTGCAATGGTAGTTCTACCACTTGAGATGTTGACAGCCTGGGCTTTGGAATGAGCCTGGTGCATCAGAGGCTAGCCGAGGGGAGGATGAGGGGACCTGCTGGACTGCTCTCCTCTAGGATGGAGTGTTATGACACCTGGCCATATGCTGACTTTTAGCAGAGACTAGAGTAACAGGAGCTGGGACTACAAGAATTAGGTGGAGGATGTGGAAGACATTAGTGCACTATGCGAGGGAGCACGCATGATTACATCAGGATGTCATTGCACATCTGAACCTACTGGGGGGAAACAACATGAAAAAACCTGCAACCATTTGGCATCACGACTGGGACTGCCTCTGTCTCCTAGCAGCAAGAACCCAGGAATGACCAGATAGGCCAAACCTGGTATTTTAAGTCTCTCCCCCTTGCTCGTGGTGGGAGTCCCATCATGGGGAACAAACTACAGTCAGACAGCTTAATCAGGTAGGTCCTGCATGGATGGTGATTGGGGGAGTGAGGTATCTATAAGGGGAAGATATGGGGTACATCCCCACCAGAACTGGGTGAATAAAGAAAGCTTAAAAAAAAAAGATGCTTGGGTTTGCCCATAGATGGGGAGTGTAGTGGGCCCACAGAGAGGGAGCACTCCAAAGACTGGTAAAACAGTTACTGCAGTGAGATAGTAGCAATAAAGCAGGAGACTACCTGTCCACGAACATATTGGGGAGAGAGAATATCCAAAAGCATGTAAGGTACCTGTAGCCTGTGTGCCTTCATGCCATCCCAGGAGAACAGATCATTGGGAGTGCTATGCATGTATTGAGGTAGGGTGCAGGCAAGTACCAGTGAGGCAGCTGGCCTGCCACTTTTATAAGAAGCTCCAAGGCCTGGTAGGAAGTGCCAGAATGATGTTTTCCTTAGTCTAAGAGTTTACCCTGAAAGACTGGCACCACCCCAGAGTACTGTATCTGCTAGCAAGCAGGAGTTCAGCATAGGAGGGCACAGGAAATCCCTAGGCACTGTGGTGCTGAGAAGTGTGGATATTCCATCTGCAGTTGGTTTGCTAACAAAATGAATGGCTGGAGAGTGTCTGACACTGTGTGCTAAGTGTAAACCTCTGGGAGTGGAGAAAGGTTTCCATTCTCTACAACAGCAGGGCTGCCATTCTGTTGGCAGGCCATAGGGTTAAGGACATTGCTGCAAAGCCTTGCTTGTGAAACATTTGAAACTACCATGATGAACTGTATATGAGCTGACTGATTATGTTCCTTGGGCCAGTGACTTGCACTCCATATAAATGAACTGTCAGAAAATGCCCTCCAGTAAAGAATCTAATTTTGTATAGTTCATCCACACACCCAAAGTGCCCACAACCATTATCTCTTCAGGGAGTCAAGCAACCCAAATTTTGAGTGTAAGGAGCTCTCAGAGACAGACCATCTTTATCCCTAGACATGGGAGTATCCTGGGCCATGCTTGTCCCATGCCGACAGTGATGCAGGACAGTTGCCATGCCACACGATGGGGGTGTTGAATTATTTCTCACTAATTATTTCCAGACTACACTATATCTAACCAATACTATCCTAAGCTCTTCCCTGTTAATCCCTGCCAGACTGAAGCACAAGTGCCAGTCTCAGCATGGCAGCTACTAGTAACCACCTCTCCAGTAGCAGAATTTGTTACAGACAAGAAAACCCCTCTCCACTTTACCACAGGGCTGGCAGTATAGCCTAAAGGTTAGAGTAACCAGTTGTCAATAAGCTTGGTACATTCAGCAGACCTGAGTTTGATTCCCATAACCTCCACTTGCATACTGTGTGACTCTGAGCAAGTCAATTAACCTCTCCAGTTCTACTGGGTCACCTTCTAAACAGGCACTTGTGCCTAGTGGGCCTTAGCTGTTTGCAAAACAATAATATAAACCATGCTGAGATTCTGCTGAACAGGGCACAAGAACAGGAAATACTGTGGATTGATTGCATGAGGAGGGAACAGCTTGCCTTACAGTATTATGCAGTGGAGTGACTTCTAAGATGATTCTCTAATGTTGCCATCATATACAACAGATTTCTCTGTAAATAAAAACTCTGTTTATTTGAAAAGAAAATTCAGTTTCACACACCAAATGCAAACACTGAAAACTGTAACCACTAGTGGATACAGCAATGCAGTCCAACAGCACCTACGTCACCCTTTGTCCAGCCCACATCAGCTATTTCAGCCAAATATTGCTTTAAAAAGGAACCTTTGACACTTATTTTCTGTTGATATTGCTACACTCTTTAAAAAAATCCCAGTCCCGATGGCAAATTATTGGAGCTGTTGCATCCCTGCCTAGAACGAATGTGCATATTAAACAATTGTTAATTTCACTGGAGTTAAAAGGGAATGTACAACTCTAGTCACCACCACCGCTTCCTTGGGTTTACAGAAGATTACTAGCTGTTTTCTATGTTGTGAAAAGAAAAGGGATTTGCTGTAAATCCCTCAGAATGTTCACAACAAAATAAGTGTCCTTGGGATTCACGTAAGCATTGCTGATGTCTTTAACCAATGGCTGTAAGTGTAATGAAACTGCAGCATGTTCTGCTAGCTTTGGAAATACCTGGAGAAAGGATACTAAACATGGGCAGTATGTGATGTTTAAAAAGCTTCCCCTTCGTCAGCAAGGTACCTCTGGGTAAAGCCTGTAAGATAGGAGTCCTTGAGAAGGGAAGCAGTGCTGATATTCCCTGAACACAAAGGGAGTGGGAAACTTTGCTGTGTGAACTGTCAACACCAGATATAGACATCAGTGATTCAGACCCATGGGTGGGTGGTTACAGTTCACAGTGCTCTGTTGTTAACTCTTTCCTTGTTAGGCATCCTTATGAGTACTAATGAGAAGTCTTCCATTTCATCAAGAGACAATCTTCAGAGCACAAATTCACATAAAGTTAGTCTCGTCAGCAGTCTTACTCATATTAGTTTGTGTCTCTCTACCAACCACATGCATACACTCAAAGCCTGAAACCCTGCAGTACAAAACATCACATGCAGCAGCATTATGCAGATCTTTGTGTATGATGAGGCATTACCAGAACAAATGTTACCTGAAGACTTTTATGCCTGTTCCAGTTTAAATAGGAAACAACTAAGACACGGATACTTGCCATGTCTGACACACAGCTCTGTGGGAGGGTGGGCATGAAGGAGGAGAGACAGGAACTCAGAGAAGACTTGGCTAGGCTAGTGCAGTGGTCTGGCATTTGGCAACTGGGGTTCAGGGCTAAAAAGTGTAAAGTTATGCACTTGGGGGTGAAAAACCCCAGGACCAAATACTGGGTAGATGGTGTGTACGTAACCAGGTCAGAGGAAGAATAAGACCTGGGTGTAATTATCACACGTGACATGACACACTTGGCACACTGCAGGAAAGCTATAGCCAAAGCAAATCTGATGCTGGACTGCAATAGCGAAGAGAATTTCTATCAGGAAGGCAGAGGTCATTCTACCACTGTATAGGTCTCTTGTGAGACCTCACCTAGAGAACAGTGTGCAATATTGGTGTCCTTATATTAAGAAGGATATCAACTTGTTGCAAACGGCCCAGAGAAAGGCAACCAAGATGATCCACGCCAACAAGGCAACATTTATAAGGCGAGACTTAGGGTCTCAAATGTACCTCTTGAGGATAGAAGGGGGCATGACTGAGATCTTGAAGTACCTTAAAGATATAAACAGGGCCAGCACCAAGGACCTCTTCAGCCTTGGTGGAAACAAGACCACATTTGGGGTAAAAGTCTATCTCTGTTCTGGGAAAGGTTCAGGATGGAGATGAGGAGGCACATTTTCACCGAGATGGTGGTTGTTAAGTGGAACAAGTTGTCAGAGGAGGTGGTATCCCTAAAAATGGTGGACAGATTCTTGAGAGGTTGGAAGAGGTACTGGGGAAAGTTGCAGATGTTGGGGAGAGAGGGGTGAGGGAGTATTTGATAGAGGTCATGGGGAATGTGGGGAGGGGGACAGTTCCCTCTAAAGACATAGTAGGAATGGCATGCTTGAGCAGACTATATAAACAGTATGGCCTTTATCTGCAAGCACATTCGTATGTTCATATGTTTGTACTTTTTTATCCTTTCTGCACTTCTCTATGTAGGGAATTTCTGACTTAGCCAAACATCAGATCAGACCCAGAGGAAAACAGATATTTACTATATGTTAATAGGGCCTCGGTAGGGGGTGGGTCTGTTTGTGGTATAAGAGAGTCTGAGCATGAGGTTTAGGTGAGATGACTGAGAAGTGTAGCTGACAGGTTCTGTCTCCCCAAACCTCATAAAAGGAGTCTTGTGTAAAATCAGAGACACCCTTCTGAGGCCCTATTATCTTAGTATAAGTAAATCATGTTTAGCTTGCATGATTTATAGTAGGTTTAGAGTCTTTCTTCCACCCTCCCACCTAATGCTAAAGTAGAGGGCTCCTCTAACACTCCTGCACACTGTACACTGGCTAAGAGGTACAGTTGTTCTGCAAGCTGATTGGCTGAAATCACATTAGTGATTTATTTGTGGCATGAATCAGGAACCATAATCAACTTTTCCAGTGCAAGAGCACTAAGAGGGCATGTCATATGATTTGCTTAAGGGAGATAGAGTTAGAATAATGCAAGGAAGCTTTCTTGCTCACTGAAGAGTGGTAAACCTATGGAAGCTAACAGATGAAGCCTTAGAAGTGGAAGTGCTGAATTGTTAAACTTAGGTGGATCAGTTCTTCTCATGGAAAATGCTATTACTTGGTACAGCATTCAATTTACTGACAAGGAGGGTTCCCTATGGTTTCCAATTTTTCAAATGATGGTGGCTGCTACACTTGACCTGACCCTCCCTCTCAGCACTCACCCCCCCACTCCCCCAGAAACATAAGAATGACACTAGATGTGCCCAATCCCCAGTGTTGCAATAAGGATTTTCTTCTCCCACCCAACTCTCCCTCTCAGCACCCCAAGTCCTCCAGAAACATAATAGTGACACTGAGGGGTGCCCAATCCCCAGTGTCTTGATCACAATCCTATTTTTAGAGGGTGACCCCCCTCCACTAATGCACATGCGGTTATTTGTTTTTTCATTTTTTTTTAATTGTCCACCCCCACCTGACCCTTTCTCTCAGCACCCACCACCCCACTCCCCCCAAGAAACATAATAGTGATACTGGGGAGGTGTGGTGCTCAACCTCAGTGAAGGAATCCTCTGTCTTTTTGGTTATACCTGTAAAAAGAAAACCATCCATTGGTGTCTTTTGTGACTGTTAGACTCCCCACCAGACCCTCCCACTCAGCACCCACCACCCCTTAAGCCCTTACTTACTGATAGGGAGTCCAGTGCTGAATCCTCTCTGGACCGCTGACACATCTTCACTCTTCAAAGCCAGACTGCGAACTGAAGAAACAGGTATGCAGTTCAAAGTATTTCAATGGTTTTTGAACTTAGTGCATAACTTGGGCATTTCTGCATATTTTGGCCTAAATTTTCAACATGCTTTTTTTGAGACCCCACATCATGAACAATTGCACTGACATTAGACAAATCTGTCCTGAAATGTGATTTTGCGGTTCCTGTGCAAAATCACCTTTCAGGTAGGAGCTGAAAAGTTTCTCTGCCCTTGTCCAGGATGTGGGGTCATGAGAAGGCTATGTTAAAAGCTGATGTAAAATTGTTAAAAAACAGCAAAGTTATGAGCCTACATTGAATTTTGCAAAGGCAGGCTCATAACTGTGTAATTTTCAATATTAGTTGAAAATTTTCTCTGCCCTTATTCATGAGGTGGGGTCATAAGAAGGCTATGTTGAAAGTTTGGTGTAAGATTATTATAAAACAATAAAGTTATGAGCCTACAGTATATTGAAATTTGCAAACGAGGTCTGCAACTTTGATATTTTTTAATAATTTTACCCCAAATTTATAACACAGCCATATCTTTATAGCATCTCATTAATGTGACAGTTGTCATGTTTCAGATCATGCGCAAACTGTTTTTTACATCTTGAAAGGTGATTTTGCTGTGTCCCTGCATGAAATAACCTTTCGGGCAGGAGTTGAACATTTTCTCTGCCATTGTTCATGAGGCAGGGTCATAAGAAGGCTGTGTTCTAAATTTGTGCAAAAATATAAAAAAAAATTTATGAGGCTATGTTGAATTTTTCAAACGCAACTTCGTAAGTTTGGTAATATTCGATACTGTTACCCCAAATTTTCAAAACAGACATTTGTTTACAGCACTTCATGAATGTGACAGCTGTCATTTTTCAACTCCCACTCAAAATGTGTTTTTGCGTCCCGAAATTTGATTTCGCAGTCCCTACACAAAATCACCTTTAGGCCAGGAGTTGAACATTTTCTCTGCCCTTCTTCAGGAGACAGGGTCATAACAAGGCTAATGAAGAAAACAGAACAAGCCAGCACTGAAGGCCAAAAATGGAAGTTATGCAGCAGTGAGTACAAGTAGCCACAGTTCCAATATCCAAGACAGACACTGTGCAAAAACTGAAAAAATAGTAGTGGGGAGTGGGGCCCTGAGGAAGAATCTAAGTGATTCAAAGTGCTGGGGAGCTTTTTCTTGTATCTGTGATGCCCTTGGCTCTCAGCCTTTGCAATAATAAACCTGCACTCAGCAATTCACTTTGACCAATTGGACTATGACTATTTTTTTAGTTTTTGCACAGTGTCTCTCTTGGATATCATAATAAGGCTATGTTGAAAATTTGTTATAAAAATATTTCAAAACAACAGATTTATGAGTCTATGTTATATTTTGTGAATGCAGGCTCATAACCTTGGTTCATCTGCTAGTATCCACATGTATGCAGATGACACCGTGTTAGTCTCCTCTGGGAGTTTCCCTGCAGAAGTGACTACCAGCCTTCAACTGGACTTTAACAATGTCCAGGGCTGGTTTAGTGTTAACCAACTCTCTCTGCATGTCAAAAAAATGTTCTCTATGACCTTTGGCAAAAACTCTCCAGATCAGAATTCACCCTTCCTTTCATACGCTGTCAGGTTCTATACTGGACAATGTCCCTCATTTTAGTACCTTGGGCTGTGGCTGGCAAAATCTAAACTTTGGTGTACACATTGATGCCATACACAAACAAATCCTCCTAAGTTTGGTGCCAGTACAGACACCGCAACTGCCTGCCCATACAAGCTAGGCATGAAATTGTTCAAAGATGATTCTCCCTGTCTTTGACTTTGGGACATTGTCTAAATTCTGCCCTAAGACCACACTATCCAGGCTGGACACTCTTCAATTCCTTCTGCTGTTATGTACTTGGCTGCCCTCCTCTCACCCACCACTACACTTTTATACCTCAGTTTCATTACCTTCCCTGTCTGCCAGATGCCTGTCACACACAACTAATCTAGCAGGTAGTACTGACCCAGCTCCTGCCATCTTACTTGTCCTCCCTCTTATCGGTCTCTCCTCCCTCCTGCTATGCCCTCACGATCCTCCCACACAGAAAGCTTGAACTCCAACCTCAGCATCGTCATCTGGCCATGCTGCCTTCTCATAAAAATTCCCTTGCAGCTAGAACTCTCTTCCCTCAAAATTTGTTCTGCTCAATCTCTCTGTTCTCTTGTGCTCTTCCTCCACAGACACACTGCTCACTGCTGCAACTGCAATTAGCTTCCCTCAAAGCATCCCCTATTTATTCCTCTCCCTTTCTTTTTTCATCTACCTCCTGCCCCCTACCTATTAACCTCCTCTTTCCTCCCTTTTGCCAGCCTCTTCCTCTCTCCTTTTTCTGTGCCACTCCCCTCAATTTCCCCCATCGCCCCTAATTTACCTCCCCCTCATGCCACTAGCTCACCTTGCCTATCTTCCTCCACTCTATACCTTTCCACCCACCTACCTTTCCTTTCCACCCCTGCTACCTCAACCCTTCAGTTTTACTCACTTCACTGCTACTTCTACTCCTCCACTCCCATCTCCCCAACATATCACTAGTTCCTCATCTCCTTGCAGGGTTCTCAGCATCCTGAGGAGGATTAGATTCTTGTCTACCTTTCTTCTCCTCTGTTCCCCTACTTATCTCCTTACTCTGCCCTTCTATTCACCTTCCTTCCTTCTCACCTCTGCTACTACTACCCCTCAGTTTCACTCACTCCACTGCTAGCTCTCCTCTTCTATTTCCCTCTCTCCAACATCTTGCTAGTTCCCCTGTCCCCTTGCAGGGTTCTCAGCATCCTGAAGGGGAGTAGGTCTTTCACTACCTTTCTTCACCCTTGCCTCCCCTACCTGCCCTTTTCTCTTCCCTTCCATCCACTGCTTCCTCTCCCCTCATTTACCTCTCTCCATCATCTCACCAGTTCCCATTCCCTTGCATGGTTCTCAGAATCCTGAAAGTGTGTAGGTTTTTGACTACCTCTGTTTCTCCTCCACCTCCCTATCCGACAACCCTGTGGGAGGAACTGCCCTCCCTACCCACCCTGAATCAGAAGGTATGGTAATCTCTGGAGCTGCTTTCCTCCATGTGCTATTTCAAACTCAGGAGTTGTTTCTCTGGCACCATTTTTAAATTGAATTATGTCTTCGCAGCAATGCAGATAGTTTTTTACATGGACATTAAGATTCTAATCCAAATAAGTATGTGACTTCTGGCAGGAGCCTTAAATAGAATCAATGCTTTATATTGTGTATTTTAAATCCATGGATTTTAAGATTCTAATCCAAATAAGTATGCGACTTCTGGCAGGTGCCTTAAGTAGATGCAGCGCTTCATATTGTATATTTTAAATCTTATGCGACTTCTGGCAGGTGCTTTATATTTAAACATTTTAAATCTTTATTTGTTGCTTTAACATACACAGCCAGCCTCAGCGCCTTAGCTCCACAGTTGGAAAATAAATTTAATACGTGGACTTTTAGCTCCACTCCTTACACTAAAAATCACAGCCAGCCTCAGCACAGCATTGTTAAACTGAATTTAAACTGTGTTTTCTTTTGTTTTCTTTCTTTTCTTAACTTATTCTATGGCCCTGGATTAATGTTTATCAAATGCTCCTGTTACTACTACAAATAGGAAACTGAATGGCTGAATGTTTTTAACTGCTGCTGTTTAAACTAGCTATATCCTGAATGTATTTAACAGCTGCTGTTTAAACTTTGAATCTGCATCTGTACTCCGAATTCAGACTGCATGCAAATGTGCCCTTCCATTTTGCCTTGTGCTGTATAAATACAGGCTTACCTTTCCCTTCTGTCTCCACAGCTGTAAAGGATCCTCCGAGGGTCGCAAGGGCTGCATAGGAACTGCCCTTCCCCACCCCAACTGCCACCCCCGAATCAGAAGGTACTGTGAGCTCCAGCAGCTGCTTTTCCTCCACATGACTATTTCAAACTCAGGAGTTGTTTCTCTCCTGCAGTCGCTGCGACTGCTCCCCACCGCCCCAATACCTCCCACCCTTAGCTGGTATTGTATTTGTAGTGGCACCTCTCGCGAGAGATAAAAAAAAAAACATCTTCCCAGATCTCCACCTGCTCCTTATACAAAATAGCCACTAGAGGTCACCATTTAGTATTGGAATCCAGCTCAGCACTGTCTGTGCTCAGACCTGGCCTTTCCACTGCCTGTATTTTTCTTTTTTCCTCAATCTGCTGACTGTCTTTTACTCATTCTGCTGGCTTCCTAGCTATCTCAGCTGCTGCTTAACCTAGACCTTTCCTCTCTCTCTCTCCCCATCTCCCCTCTCACTAGTCCCTCCCAAGTAATGGGTGCAACTTGAGCTGCTAGAGTATTGCTCACTGCACACCACTAGCCATGCCTCTACTGCTGGATTACCTACCCTTACTTGCTATGCTAATCTTCTGCCACCCACCACTCCTCTCCAACATCCCACAAACTTACCTTAAACCTCAGCCTCCCTGTTTTCTTCACCTTACATGGCCCCTTTATCACCCAAACTCTGCAACCTCAATGCCCCGTAGCCATACGTGAGCCCACTCCAATGTGTACCCCTACCCCTTCCTCTTCCCTCTGCAAAACTGGCTGATCCTGAAACTAATTAACTTACATAGTACCTCCCACAGCCACCAGCATTCTCATATAAAATGGTGCACCACCACTTGTAGGTGGCTAAAACTTATTGGACACTACCTCTCTATTGCCCTCCTGCTCCATGCAGCTGGGGACATACACCCGAACTCAGGTCCCCATCACACCCTCACCCTGCTAAATTCACCTGGACCCTCTCAAAACTCATCCACATACACCAGCAGCACCCCCCTCCCATGTGGCCTGTGTCTCACGCATCTAAACACATGTAGCCTAGCCCTCAAACTCGACTCCCTACAGGTACTTGTGTCCCACTATGCCCCCAACATCTTCATCCTGTCCGAAACATGGCTAAACAAAAATAATGCTGTGCCCACAGTATCAATACCTGGTTACACTATGACCCGCCAGGACAGGGCTAACAGAGGTGGTGGTGTGACCATTTATGTAAAGGCTGAACTACACTTCTCCATTGTTCTAACCAAGTCTGAACCTCAGGCTCATGAACTCTTACTGATTCAACTGGAGCTACCTTTCTGTCTCCCTATCTACATAGCAGGTGTATACTGCTGGCCGGGCATGCCAGCATCTTCAGTCACCGACTTACTCTCACAACTCTTCTCCCTAACCACGACGGGGAAATTATATGTTATGGGGGATTTTAACTACAACTGGTTATCACAGTCTCTCAGCAAAACCCATACTGCCATCTCTAAATCTGGCACAAACCATCACTGAGCCCACCGTCCAAACCTGAAATCTGGGAACCACTCTCTAAAAACTGGGCTCTTACATCCAACCCACACGAGTCATTCAAGCTGGTCTTCTCCCGATTCTCTGAGTGACCACCACTTAATTTTCCTGATCGGAAAATTCACCGCCTACTTTGGCTCCTAGGTTTCTAATCCAATGGTCCCATAATTCCCCCAACCTAGCCACCGTGCTAGAGGATTTACCTCTTACAAACTGGACCACACCTGCTTCACCCAGCTCCATTGACAATGCCCTTTTACACTTCCAAGACAAGTTCCTAAATGTCTGGAATTCACATGCCCTTTTGCGTTGATCTAGGCTACGCGGCAACCACCTACCATGGATCACCCAAGAACTTATAGCCTGCCACAATGCACATGATAAAGCATGGCGAGCACATAAATCTTCGCACCTCCCACAAGACTTGAAGTACTGTATGCTGCTTAATAAGTGCAGCAGAGTGACCCTCGCCGCAAAATGGAATATTTCAACTCCTCCCTCCAGTCAAATTTAAACAGCCCATCCAAGTTCTTGAAGGTCATTCACTCCCTCTTCTCCCCCCCCAGCTGTGAAACTAACACCCCTCCTAAAAGTAAACAGCTCACTCCTCTCTGACCTAGGAGCGGTGGCAGCCGAGTTCAACACATACTTTACCTCGTGTGCCACAACTCTCCTATCCTCTCCTCCCTGCCCCCTACTACCCTACCTGGTCCTACCTTAGGAGTCTCAAACACGTTTGGGTCATGCACCTTCTCCTTCTGACCTATCACTAATTCTGCAGCCTTCGAGGCACTACTGTTACTAAGCCCATCTAAAGGAAATTCCCCCAATAGGATGGACTCCAAACTCTTCCACCTCTCTGAACCAACAATAGCTAGTCCCCTGGCAAATCTCCTAAACCTCTCCTTTAACAATGCTGTTGTCCACAAGCCTGGAAACACACTGCTGTCATTCCCTTTCTGAAAGGGGCCCCTTCCACCTCAAACTACCATCCTATCTCCCTCCTCCCAGCCCTTGCAAATCTGAGACACCTGGTGCTTTCTTAACTCCTCCTTTCTCTCTGACTCTATAACTTCTTCCACACAGTTTCAGTCTGGCTTCAGGAAGGCCACTCCACTGCTTCCTCCCTGTTAAGACTCATGGACACCATCCTCACTGGTATGGATAAAGAATGCTCTCCTCAGCTATTTTTGTCGACCTCGCTAAAGCCTTCAACACGTCTCCACCCACTGCTGTTAATAAACCTCTCAGAGGCAGGCCTCTCTATCTCAGCCACAAACTGGTTCAGTGCCTACCTCTCTGGAAGAACACAAGCAGTAAAATGTCTGATGCTATATCATCTCCCCTCCCGTGACTACTGGTGTACCCCAAGGGTCGGAACTCGGTCCCATCCTGTTCTCCATTTTCCTCAACAATCTGCCAAAGTCTGCACAATTCATCTGTTCACATGTACGTGGATGACGGCATCATTTTCTCCACCGCTCCTCCCTGAAAGTAACATCCAACCTCCAGACTGACTTCAAAAAATCCAACTCTGGTTCAGCTCACACCAGTTCTCTCTCAATGCAAATAAATTCTGTCACCATGTCCTTCAGCACGAGACAGTGGTTAGCCCGACTCCCCTCACTCCCCTCCTTCTGCACGTTGGACAGGACAACCCTGAAGGACATCTCTTCCTTCCAGTATCTAGGGGTATGGCTCTACCGTCATCTTACCTTCTCCAACCACATTGATGCAATCATCAAAAATGTATGCCCCAAGCTTGGAGTCCTCTACAGGAATTGCACTAGCCTCCCTTTCTTGGCTAGACGGGAACTAGTATAGAAAATGATCCTCCCTTCCTTAGACTACTCTGACATAGTCTATAGTGCAGCATCAATATCCACCCTGTCTAAACTAGACCCCATTTTCAACTCATTCTGCTGCTCCGCTCTAGATACCACCCCCCATTCCCACCACTGTGATCTCTACCACTCCCTTGCCTTCCCATCCCTTGAGAATCACCAAACACTGCACTGCGCCAATTTGTCTCACAATTCTGTCTTGCTGCTCTCCCCTCCTACCTTTCCTCAACACCGTTGTCTGCTTCCACCCCCCCCACATGTTCTCTGGTCCCTTGACTCCAGACTGCTAAATATTCCCAGTCAAAAGACCTCCACTGGACAAACAGCCTTCTCTCACTGATTTCCAAATCTCTGGAATGCTCTCCCCCTCTCAACTCACTCACAAAAACATAGAATTTGATGGCAGATAAGGACTGCTTGGCCCACCTAGTCTGCCCATTTCCCTACCTAACGGATAAGCTTCAGATCCTATTTAACCAACAGCCTACTTCCTCCTACCCCCTCTAGAATTGCCTTATGTCTGTCCCATGCACTCTTCCTCTACCCATTCCCTAGCAACTGCACTGACAAACTACTTCACAGTAAACTGTGTCTGCGCACATACTGTAAATAATCCCCCCTTATTCCCAAATTTCGTCTGCTTGACCAGCAGCACCACCCTATCCACGTTAGCTGGCATATGTACCTATATCTATAAAAAAAAAAACTTGTACTTACTCGCATACACCCTGGTGTCTTTCTCTCTGGCCTACCTAGCTCTAGCTTATGGGTCAATCTACAGCACCAAACTGTTCTCCATATATGTATGGAAGCATTGTATGTGTGAATAGCAGTTACATGTAGTACTAGAGCGCATCCTTTTAACTGTCTATTACTAAGCTGGTAACCAAGTTATACTCTTCTTTCCTGTGAAACTGCCAAAATGTTAATTATGTAATTGTTATTGTGTTATTATGATAACCTGCGTGTTATCTCCCCCTTGTACCCTTCCCCAGGTCGCAATGGGAGATGAGCATCGTTTTGCTTAGTGTGCCTTTCCTGGTGAATCAATTCAATAAATAAATAAATAAATAAATTTGCCTTCCCTCTCAATTTAAAATAGCACTTGTCTCCTTTTTTTCCCCTGTACTCTAAGCACTTGGCACCCATAAGCAAATTATTTTTCTGTCTTCCTAGCTCATCCTCATGTACTTAGCTTTGTAAACTCCTCATAGAACTTCACCTATGTACATATGCTGTATTTATCCTGATATATTCACAAGTTTGATTAAAGCATATGCTGTGTCCTAAAAGTTATGTTTGTACATTAAGTTTATCCATGAACTATTAGCGTTTTAGCTCAAAATAATCTATGTTATTGTGACTTGGCTTGTAATAGAAACATAGACTTTGACAGCAGGTTAAGGACCACATGGCCCACCTAGTCTGCCCATTTCCCTACCTACTGGATAGGCTGCCTATCCTTGTTAACCAACAGCCTATTTCTTCCTACCCCCCACCAGAATTGCCTTATGTCTGTCCCATGCATTCCTGAATTCTCTCACAGTTTTAGAACCCACAATCTCCTCAGGTAGGCCATTCCATGTGCTCACCACCATCTCTGTGAAAAAATACTTCCTCACATTACCCCAGAGCCGTCCCCCCTCTATCTTCAAATTGTGCCCCCTTGTTCTTGCACATCTCTTTTTCTGAAAGATGCTACACTCTTGGACTTTGTTGATTCCCTTGAGGTACTTAAAAGTTTCTATCATGTCCCCCCCTCCCTCCTTTCCTTCTGGGTATACATATTAAGCTCCTTTAGTCTCTCCTCGTATGGCTTCTGTTGCAGACCCTGCACCATTTTAGTTGAACTCCTCTGGACTGTCTCCATCCTGTCTATGTCCTTGCAGAGACGGGGTCTCCAGAACTGCATGCAGTACTCCAGATGAAGTCTCACCAACTGTCTGTAGAAAGGGATAACAACTTCCTATTTTCTGCTGGTGATGCCTCTCCCTATACATCCCAGTATCCCTCCAGCCATCCCTACTGCCTTCTCACATTGCTTGCTAACCTTTAGGTCATCTGATATGATTACCCCCAGGTCCCTTTCCATTACTGTTGTTTTTTAATACCTCCCCCCCTCCACTGTGTACTTTTCCCCTTGGATTTTGTTTCCCAGGTTCATTACTTTGCACTTCTTTGCATTGAATTCAAGCTGCCATACTTCTCACCATTCCTCAAGTCCCTTTTCATTCTTTCCACCCCCCTTGTGTATTGACCCTGTTGCAGAACTTTGTGTCATCTACAAAGAGGCATGCTTTTCATTCCAGTCCCTCTGCAATGTCACCTATAAAGACATTAAAAAGGACTGGACCCAGTACTGAACCCTGTGGTACCCCACTAGTAACCCCCCTTTCTTCAGAGTGGACTCCATTTACTATTACCTTCTGTGTCCTGTTGTCCAGCCAATGTTTTACACAGGCTACCACCCTGGGACCCACTCCCAGGGTGGCTAATTTGTTTACTAATCTTTTGTGTGGGACTGTGTCAAATGCTTTGCTAAAGTCTAGGCAGGCCATGTCCACAGCCCCTTCCTGGTCTACTACTTTGGTCACCCAGTCAAAGAAAGCGATTAGACTCATCTCACGTGACCTTCCCACTGTGAATCCATGCTGCCTTGGGTCCTGTGCACCACTGGCCTCTAGATACTCAATAATTCTTTCCTTCAGAAGTGATTCCATCGTTTTCCCTACCAATGAGGTCAAACTGACAGGTCTGTAGTTTCCTGCCTCTGTCTTGCTCCCACTTTTGTGAAGGGGAATCACATCTGCCCTCCTCCAGTCCTCAGGTACCACAGCATCCTTCTATGATTTGTTAAAAAGGCTAGTCAGTGGTGTCACTGGTTCTCCCCTTAATTCTTTTAGAATTCTAGGGTGAATCCTGACAGGCTGTGATAGGGTGTGGGTTTCGATGACTTAAACACAGGCAGAGATGTGACACAGAAATTCAGGTTGTGGCTCAACCCTTGACAATTTCTGCAAACAATGTCTGCCACAAAGTGACATCTTTTAAACCCAGTCTTAATCTCTTTTTTTAAAGTCAGTATTACTGGTAGGACCAGGTTTTACCTCAGATGTTGTCCTACACGTTGATGGCTCCCTCCTGGGGACCAGGATTCCCTCTGCGGTATGTTTGGTGTGCTGTTAGGAAGTCCTCAGTGAAAGATATGGCTTTATCCTCTGTTTCAGGTTTGGGTTCCTTCACCCAGATTTGTACATCGTGGGGAAGGATTTGTAGAAACTGCTCTACCACAGTGATTTTCATTATCGTTGTCACTGATTTCCTCTCTGGCTGAACCCACTTCCAGCATAATTCCCTTAAGCGGGTAAAGATCTCTCTGGGATTATCTTGGGGATGGTATTTTAATGTGTGAAACTTCTGCCTATAAGTCTCTGTGCTGATGTCATATCTCTTTAAGATCTCTGTCTTTACCAATTCATAATTATCAGCAGTTCTAGTGTCCATATGACTATATGACAATTGCACCCTCCCAGACAGGTAGGGTGCTAGCCGTACCACCGATTGGTTTTGGGGCCAATTTCAAGCTCTGGCCACCCTTTTGAAGGTTGTTAAGTAGGCTTTGATGTCATTGGCATTAGTCATTTTTGTTAATTTAATGTCTTTTGGGTTGGAGGTAACACCATCCCCACTAGCCCCTGCATTGGTCCCAATAAGTTGTAACACTTTCACAGTCTCAGCCCACCTTAATTCCTGCTGTTTTCTTTCTCTTCTTCTCTCCTGGGCATCTATATCTCACTGCTTTTCCATCTCAACCTGACGAACCGCCAACCAGCGCAATAGGTTCGCCAGGTCTTCAGGTGGTTCTTCTCTAGGTTGCATCTGCCGTAGTTCCTCCTCCATCTCATCCTCGCTGTTCTCCTCTTCCTTAGCCTTGGGTTCCTTCATCCCAGCTTTTTTTTCATCCACTCCAGATGCCATCTCTGCACAGAGTTATTGGGCACCAGTTCTGATACCCTACTGGTTTCTCCCTATGAGCCACAGACAACCAGTAATCCCACTTCTTACACCACTTTGTGATAGGGTGTGGGTTTAGATAACTCAAACATAGGCAGAGACGTGACACAGAAATTCAGGTTGTGGCACACAATAACGTCTAGTGTGTCATTTATTAAAAATAACCAAATTTAAACTCAGACAATATAAAATAGAAAGCAAGACTTCAAATGCAAATACAAAGAAAAACCTAGCTCACCAAGAGCTTGTAAAGTTAACTTTCACATAGAGTGGAAATACTACATAACACATTCCCACTATCTTCTATGTTCTCCAGAAGAAGAGATAGAACTGCTCTCTCTCACCTCTCACACCCCACTGAGTCTAGAACCTCCTTATAGCTATGTTAGACTCAAGATTTCACAGGAATTTCCCCGGTGTCCTGGCCAAATTTCCCTCATTCACTAAAAAAAAAATACCACCAACAGCTTAATCTGGTTCAAGGTCAGTTGGCATTCATCTGTATCCCTCTCCCCCGGGTCGTGCCTGAAAATAGGCAGGATTTGTCTAGTGCACTTACCCGGTCAACAAAAGCTAAAATAAAAAAAAATAAAAAAAAAATTAAAAAATAAGATAATCGTGCGGTCAGAATGATCTGCCCTATTCTAAGAACAGAGTTATATCTATGCTAATACAGACATGAGGGTGACCATACAGCCACAGCATTCTATCTTTCATTCCAATATATATATTATGGTAGAACGGTAGTGCTACCATAGTTAGGGTTGAGGAGCCATTTACATGTTAAACCCAAAATTTTTCACCTTAATAACTTTGCAACTGTTTGATGGATTCGCATGAAATTTGGAATATATGATCAAGATACATACGCCTTGGGATCTGCCAAGTTTCATACTGGTTGGATACACAGCTGTGGAGTTATTAAGCATGATCTGCGCATGCGTTTACGCTTTTTCTGGAATTCTACGGTCACGCCTACAGGTCGCACGGTTTGCGCGACTGGCCCGAAATCTTCAGCGAACATGCAGCCAGGGTCCCCAATGTGCCTTTCAAAGATTTCATGAAAAAATATTAAACGGTACACAAGTTATTCAAAAAACAATTTCCCATTATAAGTCAATGGGAAAAGTTAACAAAAAGTTCAACAGTGTCGCAAATGCATTTTTACTTTCGCAAATGGCCCTCTTACTTTCGCAAATCTGCCATTTTGTTTTCAGTTAGTGATCAGAAAAATGCTTGGCATTTAAAATTGAGACCCTCTAACAACCTAATTCTTTTTGTATGCACCTAGTCGGAACTGAGGATGCTCATCCGTCTTTATTTGAGGTAAAACACCCCAGAAATATGTTTTCAAATTTCTGGAAAAAGTACTTTCTGCAGTACTTTCATGCTCCTGAAAGTGTCATGAAATTTTTCATGTAAAGCTTCATAAATTGCAACAGTACTTTTCTAGGCTGTGGGGAAATGACAGCAATTCTTTGGCACCCTGCTGCAAAAGAACGGTTTGGAGTTTTGGGTTGAAATTTGGAGGGAATGCAGCCGACATCTCACAGATGTACCTTTCAGTGCTGTGTTGAAAATATATTACATGGCGGCAAAGTTATGGCACTCCAAATTTGACACTTTTTCCCATAGGATAACATTACGGCAGCTGACGCATTGCAGCAATCGTTTGGCGCCATGTTGCAAAATAACGGTTTGGTCTTTTGAGCTGAAATTTACAGGGGATACAGCCAACATCCCACATATGTGCCTTTCAGTGGTTTGGTGAAAAAATATTACAGGGAGGCAAAGTTATGGCACTCTGAACTTCTGTTTTTTTTCCCATAGGATAACATTACGGCATTTGCCGATACTTTGAGGGCTCAGATCTCTAAAATGAAAGTAGATACAGAGTTTTGTTAAAAATTCTTATCCCCCCTTATGGGGGCTAAGTACAAAATTAGCCAGGAAAGTGATAATACATATGACTTTTAAATTTTTTTCTATGTCATACGGTTACTGAGATATTAGCAATTTACTATTCCAACTCCTGATTTTTGTGTTCCGACAGTCATTATTTTGCATACATTCTTTCTACTTAATGTCTTTCTCTATACAGCTTTTGGGGAAAACCAGCCTGTGTGCTTACATTACTGTTACCATTACCGTTTCTGCTTGCAGTTCGTACCCATTTCACTTACCGTTTCGTTTACCCTCTGTGCGTTACCGCTGCGTTTCATTTGGGTTGCGTTCCGCTGTTTTAAAATTTCTGTCTACAGTACTGTTTCTCTTTCTGTTTTGCTTCTGTCACCATGTGCATTACAATTTGTGTTTGCGGGCACAATGTTACTATGTGACAAGACATCCGCGTGGCGGGGCGTGGGGCCCTGCTATTTCTCATTATCGTTCTCAAAAGAAGGAAAATTAGAGGCAAAAAATCCATTTAATGCATCAGTTAAGGTTGTTCCACAGCGACAAAAGTGAGGAAATTCGATGTTAGAGGTTGAAACCCTCTTGCACCTCAGCCCACCCCAACTGGAATCGAAGTGGCATTGAGAATCATCGGTCCTAACTGTCACATTCTCCTATTCCTCAGCTTCTTTCCACATGTGATGGGGTGACAGTTAGGGCTGATGACCCAATGTGCACCCCTTCCAGTTGGGGTGGGCTGAGGTGCAAAGGGGTTTCAACCCAACATCGAATTTCCTCGCTTTTGTCGCTGTGGAACAATCCTAACTGATGCATTAAACGGAGTTTTTGCCTCTAATATATATATATAAAATATGCCACAATAAAACATAACATTTCATTTTAAAGTGAAAAATATCCTGCATATCTAATAGCCTATTATGTCTCAAGGCTCCACTTACACAGTGATGTCGTTCAGAACATTCTCCTATAAATATGCTCCTTTCTGGGCAGCCTGTCCCTTTAGGAAAAACAACAGTTCCTATACACATTTTCAACGTTTATAACAAGGCTATCATTTTTCCCAGCAACTGTATACCCACATACAGTGAAAGTACTATATAGTGAATGTATATCCTGACCTGTGTACTCGCTAAATTTAAACTGTGAGCACATGCAGCCAGTACAGAAATCTTGTAAAATCCAGGTGGCTTTCTTATACTGCCTGCAGGTATTATATTATTTTGTTCAGCACTTAAAGCCAAGGCTAAGTTAGATTTAAGGATTAGAAGCCTGTCAGGTCTCCGAGTGGAAAAAACCCACAAGAATCCTGGCATAACAGGCTTCTCTTTTTAAATTTCACCCTCTCTGCAGATACCAAATGTAATTGAAACAATGCACTGCAGAGCTACAGGAGGAGAAGAACTTTATGGCTTTATGGTGCTTGTTTATCTTTTCCTATATTTCAGCATTTTCACAATTTGAAAAGACCGCTATCCTATGTGCTCATTTGAGCAGAGATTTCATAAGCGCGTTACTGCTATGGTCATTGGTGCTTTGGAAGGGAAAGTTAAGGTGCGGTTCCCCCCTTTTTACTTTTCAAACCAGGAGTCCCTTCACAGCAGAACTCAAAGTACATAATTTTATTTTCTTCAAACTAAAGGGGGAAAATTCAAAGAAGCCCTGTAATTCCTAGTGCAGTTCAAGTGTAATTAGTGTGCATGATTACAGTACAAGAATAAATGTTTTTCTTCCTTGCACTTACAAGCAGCATACCCCAACGTCATAGGGTCTTGAGGCAAACAGAGAATCTAAGAGGGGGAAGCAAAGAGAGACACTATAGTAGGAGGCCACCCTATTATAGTGGGGAAAGGAAAAAGGAGTAGACTATAAGGAGACTGCTGCAGCAGATTTAAGACATAGGGGACTGATAGTGAGGGAAATATTCCTCATTTGACAAAGTTAGGGGCTTTACTGCCACACAGGCCCCATTGCTTTGTCCACCTTTGGTTTTAGGAGTTCTTTCGGAACCCTTTCTTCTATGAAAGTACTGGGATCAACTCCCCTATCCAGAGTGCTTCTATTGATTGGATAAGGTACATCCTCCTTCTTTTGTGATTACTGAGCAGAAGTATTCATTTAGTATCCCTGCTTTTCACTGTCCGTCTCTGCCCACCCACTGTCCCCTTTATTCAGCCTCATTATCCCTCCCTTTGTCTTTCTATGCTCCCTAATGTACCTATAAAAGGTTTTATCCCCCTTCTTAACCGAGTTGGCTATCTTTTCCTCAGTTTGGACCTTTGCTATTCTGACTGCCTTCTCCACTTCCTTCTGCTTTAACTGGCACAGTTCTCTGTCCTGCTCCTTCTGCATTTCCTTATACTTCCTAAATGCTATATTTTTCTCTGTAACCTTGCCCGCTACCTCTTTTGAGAACCATAGTATTTTTTTTTCTTTCATTTTGATTTGTTTATTTGCTTCACACAAAGGCTTGTTGCCTCTGTGATGACAGTTTTGATGTTTCCCCATTGTTGCTCCACCCCTCCTTCTTGCCTGTTTGCTAGTGCTTTTCTGAGGCACTCTCCCATTTTGACAAAGTCAGCCTTCCTGAAGTCCAGTACCTTCACTTTTGTATGGCTTGACTCTGCAGTTGAGTTTATTGTGAACCACACTTTTTGGTGGTCACTTGTTCCCAAATGGCAATCCACTTCTAGTTCTGAGATCCTCGCCCATCCCCATTTGAGAGTACCAGGTCTAAGATTGCTCCCTCCTGAGTGGGTTCCAGCACTAGCTGTCTGAGACATGTCCCTGTAGGGCACTGAGAATGTTCTCCTCTTGGTCATGGCTGCAACAAAGGTGCTCCAGTCAACATCTTGCATATTCATATCCCCCATTCACAATATCTCCATCTCTCTTCCATCCTAAGGATGCCTTCTATCATTTTCTTGTCCATTTCCTCCCCTGAGATGGGGGTCTGTATACAACCCTATGCAGATTGGTGCCATTTCCAGTCTCCAGGGTGATCCACAGTGCCTCCTCTCCTCCCTGTTTATCCTTTTGTTCCATTGCTTTGATCCCTCCTTTACATAGAGACTTCTCCTCCTCTTCTACCCTTCCTGTCTCTCCTGTAGATTGTGTACCCTGGTATGTTGACAACCCAGTCATGGCTCTCTGTATACCATGTTTCTGTGACTGCCACAATATCCAGGCATCCCTCTTCCATCAAGGCCACCAGTTCAGGGAGCTTGTTATCTAGACTGTGGGCATTGGTTCTCATTACCCTCCATTTTTTGATGCCTTACCCATTTTTGCACCATCCCTGTCCTTACTGCCTTTGCTTTTTCTCCATTTACACCTGCCCTTATCCCTATTAACGTCTCTGCCTTGGTGTTTACCTCACTAACTACCCTGATTTTTTAAGGGTGGCTAGGATTTCCCTGTTCCCCCTTGACTAGTTTAAATGCTTGCCAATGAAGCATTTAAACCTATCACCTATGATCCTGGTTCCCCTCCTGGATAGATGCAGACCATCACACCAGTATAGGCCTGCATCCATCCAGGTAGACCCCCAGTCCCCAATGAAGCCAAAATCCTGAGCTCTGCACCAGTTTTTCAATCATAGATTGAATCTCATGGTGCAGAGCACCCTAGCCTCACCCATGCCATAGACAGGCAACATCTCTGAGAAGGTAACCGTGTGTGCTACTTGTCTAAGGCCACTCCCCAACTCCACAAACCCCTCCTCCACTGTTCTGATCCCTTTCCCCACCACCTTCACCCTCCCTGATCCCACTGTGGTCCAACCACTTCTCTTTCTTGGTAACCTCTGAGGCAGTGGTGGTGGCCCTGGTGGTCCCTGGGTGAGAGAACTGGTCCCCTGAATCCTGGCCAACTCAGCCTGGAGATGAGCAACCTCCTCCCTCAGACCAGAGGTGACTGCAGATGGGACAACACCGCATTCTCCAGAATGTCTCCCAGAAGACTGCTGCTCCACAGCTACTGCACTGCACCATTCCTATCATGTCTTATTTGTGGCCCTTGACTGTTGTTTTGTATACTTATCCTCTCTGTTTAATATTATTTTTTATATATATATATATATATATATATATATATATATATATAATTTTTCCCCTACTTTCCTACTGCCTCCATGCCCTTAAAGCTTCTGATCTTCCTGTTCTGGGACTGGAAGTTCCTATATTCCTCAGTAGTCTTCTTCTTACTTGCTCAGAGTCAGACCTCCAGCAGCTGGGGGGAGAGAGAGATGAAGCTACTCTTTTCCTTCTAGGATGGTTAGTCTTTTCTGCCTCTGTGATCACACTCCCTTCCTGCTCCCAAACAGAAAGTTCCTGTTGTCAGTCAATTCCTGTGCCTATAAAAGTAGAACTGGCTAAGGGTGGAGGGGAGGAAAGAAGGGCAATATAGTCCCAGTAGAGTAGTACAGTTCTAACAACACCTCCTTCCTGGGTGTAGTTTTATCTTGTACACTGTTTTTATTGTTTTGGTTTTTCTTTTCCACCCTCTATGTAACCCCCTTCCCCCAGAACGCTTCTGGAAACAAGATGTTCACAGCTCATGCTGTCTTTCCTGGTGAAACTTTTCTAAATAAACATTTTCAGTATTTTTAATCAAAATTGCTCATCTGCAGCCCTGTCAGCTCTGGCCAGAATTTGTTTTTATATATGCAGTCTTTATGGGAGAGATCAATCTGTTCTAAGGAAGGATCAAGCATGCCTGAAAATGTACTATATGTAAAAAGAACTGGTAAACACTAAGAGTCAGTAGAATCAACCTGATACTATTTACTATAGTGCAGTAACCAGTAAGTAAACAATGTCTGCACACACAAAGTGCAAAATAGGATGAGACCCACACTTAGATGTGCAGCTTTTAGTGGTGACTGTTCCACTTTACAATTTTGAGTTTTGGACTTTTTTGTGAAGGGACAAAGTAAACTAAAAGCAAATAATGGCAGCTGACTTTATTTACTTATTTATTTATTTTTAACATACTGTTTATATCCCCTTCTAGCTAGTATAGCACCTTTCACCCTCCTCCATGGCAGTACTCTTTCACCTGGGTTGACAGACTAGTCCTCTCTTATCATCTTCAGCTAGCATGTCAAGATGGGCACTGCAGTCAAGAGTGTGGGGTCTTTGAGGTGAGCTGCATAGTGGTGTGCAGAGTTTGGAAAACTTAGCTTTGCAATAACTTTGCACAAGTCCTACAACCTTGCAAAGTTATTTGCACCTTGCAAAGTCAAACTTCAAGGTATTGGTAACATCGGAAAGTTGTGAGTTTACAACTTCACTGGTGAAGTTCATTGGGACATCACAAAATGGCTGACTCATTCAGTGCTGCTGTTGCACCATGTGACCTGCCGATCACATGGTTGCACTGCAACAGAAACATTCACGAAGAACTCTGCTGTGTGTAGTTCTAGGAAGTGTTTTGAGGTGAGAATCTACACTGTATTTAGAGCTCAGTTTTGACATGATGTGTATTTCTGTTCATTTCATAAAACAGACTTTTTTAATATCATTTTACTTGGTTTTCTACATCTGAAGACTAAATTTTGAACAATTTTGCCTACAGTTTAGTTATTTTTTCCCTTTCTCTGTGTTGTGCTGCTCTGCTGGACTATTGCTGTGTGTAGGGTGAGTGGCAGACTTTTGTCTGCAGCCAGCAACTGCTTTGCTTTCAGTGCCTTTTCACTATTACTCTCACACAATTAATTGTTCTCAAGTCCCTTAATTTCAGTACACTCTCAGTGTTACGGTGCTGTTAAAATACTAATGTCTGTTCAGGGCTCTGGCAGGTAGTTGTAGAACTTTATAATTGTAATACTTTTGATTAATTTCATAATACTGTAACCCTTGCTTGTCATTTTTTTATTTAATTGAAATTATTTTAGTATTTGCAGTGTTTTTATTATTGTTCAGGCGCTAGTACTACCACAATTACCATGTTGTAATGAGTGGTAGAAAGAGATGCAGGAATTAATATTCCACCAATGAAGTAAGCCGAAGTGACTAAATTCGCCGCATGGAGTAATCCATGAAATTTCCTTCCATTAGGTGGAATTTCAGCAAGGTGAAATTTCGCCTCCCTCAGGTGAAATTCCACCATTTGCAAGTGAAATTCCACCTTCTGCAGCAAACTAGTAACACTCTGCCACATGATTGAAATACTGTTCATCAGATTTTTTGATTTCTAGATCTCTGAGATGTAAAAATCATTGTTTCTATTTAAATTATTAACAAAGACCCCACACACGCTTATCTATAGGTTGTGAAACAGTACAATTATTTCCTGTCTCCTTTAAAAACACAAGAAGTTTTTCAGGAAAGGAAAGAACAGCAAAGTAGTTGATGATAATCCCTTACAGTACCTTGGGAAAATAAGATCAACTTTATCATGTATATACAAGCCACAGACATGATGTGCAGGTAGGAAAGTTGAGTTTTTTCTGCTTCTGCTATACGGAGAAGTGGAAAAAGGAAATAGTTTTTTAGCAAACCAGTCAAATTTGAATATGATTTGTGGGTGTCAGATTTATTAACTAATTGCTGATGTCCATAAACCTTTTCAGTTTGGAATCAACTATACATGCATATCCATTCAAACTAAATGCAATGAAGGAGATAACTGCATTCCTTTTATGTTGATTGGCACATGCGCAAGAAACATGTTACATCAGCTTTCTCCAGAAGCAGGTTGTGGGCGTGGCACTGTTGTGCCCAATGTCCCACAGCCTGCAAAACTAATCGCTTCCCCAATGCCGTGGCACACTGCTGCTGACACTAGTTCAGCCAGCGTGCCACAACTCTAAAAATCAGCTGCTGCAATCAGGGGCCACTTCATCATTGCAGCGTCAGCCATCCGTTGCAATGAGGGAGTGACCCATCATTGCAGGGTGGGGTGTAGGATCTCTGTTATTGTTTGTGAACATGACGGTGGCTTGCCGCCATATTCACAAACAGTATCTTACTCCCCATGTATATTTGCCAACAGGGGAGCCCACTCCCCGACGGCATTATGTAACCCCCCCATTTAATTGTGTGCTGATAGGGTGCCCAATCCCCCTTGGCAGAAAGGAATTCCTCCCCCCCTTTTGTTTGCCAATGGGAGTGCCCAGTCCCCCGTCGGCTACAGCTGTCCCCAAAGTCAGACTCTGTTGGCATGCTGGGAGCCCACCCCAGTGTGCCACATGCTCCTGTAATGTTGGAAGTGGTCCCGCGATGTTTTCTTGTTTTGTTGTACCTGAAACAAAGGAAACAGTCCCTCGTAATCCCCCCTCCCACAACCCACACACCCACTGCGCACCTAGCCTCCCCACATCCCCTCACCCCATACTTACCTCCAGAGCTCAGTCGACGATCTTGATGGACCAGGAACACGTCTGCACTCTTCAAAGCCGACCGCGAACTAAGGAAATGCGGTAAGCTGTATAATGTAATAAATAGGTTTTTTCAACTTTAGTGTATATCTTGGGCATTTTGGGAATTTTTTCACAAAATTTTCAACATGGGGTTTTAGGACGCCTCCTCATGAATTCTTGAACTGTCATGGTGTTAATCAGCCCTGAAAGGTGGTTTCATGGTCACTGCACTGAATCACCCCGGGGCTGATTAACAAAATGACAGTGCCGCTGACTGCTGCAGATTTCTTTGTGGGCAGAAAATGCAAGCAACGCAGGCAGGAGCCCAGTACAAAAGACCAGCTTGCAGCACCGCAGAAACGGAATGCGTGAGTGACAGAGGGGAGTGAGAGGCTCAATGGAGCTGTGTCAGGACTCCTTCAGATTTCTTTCTGCCCAGAAAAAGCCACCAATGCAGGCAGGAGCCCAGTACAGAAGGGCAGCCTGCAGCGCAGGAGGCACAGAACTAGTGAGTGAGGGAGGGGTCGGTGACTCAGCGAGACTCTGTTGGGACTGTTGCAGATTTGTTTGTGGGCAGAAAAGGCAGTAATACATGCAGGGGCACAATGCAAAAGGCACCCTGCAGTGGCAGAAAAACCAGAATGAGTGAGTGAGCAAGCTCAGCGGAGCTGTACTGTAACTGCTGCAAGTTTCTTTGTGGGCATAAGAAGGCAGCATCGCAGGCAGAAGCCCAGTAGACAAGGGCAGCCTGCAGCGCCGGCAGAAACTGAATGAGTGAGTGAGAGAAGGGGAGTGAGCAAGCTCAACAGAGCTTTGTCGGGACTGCTGCAGGTTTATTTGTGGGCAGAAAAAGGTGCCAACAGAGGCAGCAGCCTAGTACAAAAAGGCAGCCTGCAGCACTGGGAGAACCCGAAGGAGTGAGTGAGACAGGGGGAGTGAGCGACCTCGAAGGAGCTGTGTCAAGACAGCTGTGGATTTCTTTGTGGGCAGAAAAAGACACCAACACAGGCAGGAGCCCAGCACAAAAGGGCAGCCTGTAGCGCCAGGAGAAACAGAATGAGTGAGTGAGAGAGGGGGAGTGAGCCACCTCAATGGAGCTCTGTCGGGACAGCTGAGAATTTCTTCCTCGGCAGAACAAGGTGCCACGCAGGCAGAGTACAGTAAAAAAGCAGCCTGCAGCACCGGGACAAACAGACTGAGCCAGTGACAGAGGTCCACTGAGCTAGCTCAGCAGACCAAGCTAATCAACATTCGGCATTGACAAATGCTTGTTTTTCTGCTTTTTAGTAAACCCATCTATCTAATCCCCTTGATAAACTTACATGGTGCACATAAAGACATTTTGTTGTAGTTCTAGAAATGATGGTTATTTCCTTTCCATTCAACAACAGAAGGAGATAAAATACCAGCCTCAAAAGTATATTTTTATAGTCCACGCCTCAACACAGGTTGTCATTGAAGCAAAAATAGTTTTTTAAGTTCAATTTCACTTAATTTTTTTGTCTTGAGAATAATTAAAGCTAATTGTGGCGACAAGCCATTTTTTTTCTCGTTGAAAGGTCTAAAATAGGTTTTGTGCTTTACGCAACCATTTTATCCTTATGTGGGAATGAGCTAAAACATACATTTTATTGAAGAATTAACCTCTTGCTGTCAAGACTGTATTTAAAATTCCATTGCTTTAAGTCTCTGCTTTACTAGAACTTTTTTGCATCTTCCAGAATTTGTAGTTGATTTCCATTAGATATTTTACTAAGTCCTTATGGTTTTGTAAATGAAAAGATGGAACCAATGGTGGCTTATCCACACTTCAGATGCCATGCAAGCATTGTAGGCAGGTGGGTAAGCAGGGTCCTTACCTTCCACCAATGCACCTCATTTTTCCTGCAAGTCAAAAATGCACCTCCTTTTCTCACCTGGAGGCACGCATCTTTTCCTGCCCATAGGGCACCTCAGTCTCCTCTGTCATTTCATTTATCTATGTGGAACAAACACTGCTAGTTATGCTGGACCATGCTGATAATTTGCGTGTTAGTGATGATTTCTATGTTAGTTTTGTTGTGTGGGTCAGTATCCTGTTCTAGGGACTGTGAACAGACAACCATTAGCCCTTTTCTAGCTTGACAATTCTCAAGCTCAAAATCCATTGCCTCTCAGTGGTAGTCTCAGTTTCATGTTTCTACAACAGGGCATTTCCATATATTGTATAAACATTATGAAACTGCTATACTGAAGCCATAATTTCCTCTTGATTGATTCACTACCAACAATTAAGAACTGATTTGTAAGCTTATGGACTGATGTAGAAATGAGGTTTAGCAACCTTCTACGAGACAGGCCATTCACCATAGTGTCTCCTGCGGACACAGTTTTTCTGCAGAAGGTGGAATTTTGCCGTGGAAGGCAAAATTTTGTCGTTCCTTGGGCACAATTTTGCCAATCCGCCAGGTGAAATTTCATGTTTCACTCTGCAAAAAGGGCAAAATTCACAGATTGCTCTGTGTAGTTGAGTTTCTCACTTCATCCACCACTGGTAGTAGACAGAAAATAAATAGTAGACAGCGTGGAAAGGCAGGGAAGGTGATAGCAGTGACCAGTAGTCAAAGTGGATGAAGTTGTGGTATGGCTATAGGAGGTAGCAGTGTATCTGCAGTGTGTGATGATAGTGGCACTATTAAAATACTTACAGCACTTGATCTGGCTGCTCTCTTAGCTGAGGAAGTGGCAGCCAGAGCCGATATCTGTTGTCTGAAATTTTCTCAACCCCATTAACACCAGTCAGCAAACATGGTGGTGCTGAAAAATATGAAAAAGAGTCCGCAGTGGTTAGTGGTACTGGACCTGAGTCTGAGGATGACGTAACGGCAGAGTTACAGTATGTGTGCCACTGCAATCACAGGAAAATGAGGAAGAGGAGGACCTGGGAAAGTAGGAATAGGAAATAAAGGGGGAAGGTGAGGATGAGACTGTCAGCAGTCCTTCATGGGAGACTCAAAAGACAAAAAAACATAACAAAAGAGTGATAGCAAAGTGCATGAATTTTTCAAATTGAGAGTAGACAACCTCTGCCACAAAAGATACTATATGATGACACATATCCCAGAACAGAAACAAGTGCAGATGTTGTGACATCACAATTGGTGTTCCACATAAATCTGTGCATCATTCAAAATCCCTTGTGTGAGCTTTTGTATGACTGATCCAAAAGATGACATTGTGTCAATATATCAGCTTTGTCCTCCTCAGTAAGCCATGGCAAGAAATGGTCTTGTGTTGGCACAAGTGGACAATGTATCTATCTTAAAGTCAAGCATATGGCTAGGTGGCAAGCACATCAATGGAAAGTGTCTGCATCTGGTTTGGGAGGTAGAGATGAGGAGGAGGAGGATATTGTGAAGGAAAAGATGGTTAAGGAGGAGGAGGAGAAGGTCAGTAATACCCCTGAAAGTGTAAAATCACTGATGAGCATCAGCAGTAGGAACAAGAGCATCAGCAGCAGCATCACCCAAACAAAACCCTCAGACAAGTCACAACTTTCTTGACACTGCCTCTGTCTGTGGCGTCTGAGCAATATGGTGCCCACACAAAACTGTTGTCAAAAGCACCCAAAAAAAAGACCCTGCCAACTATTACTAGCGCTTTATCTGAGCAATGTCAATTCCTGACTAATCATTCAGTGGCCAGAGAATTGAATGTTGCTATGGCAGAGAAGATCACTATTGATCTTCTCCTATTTTCTTTCATAAAAATGTGGGTTTCCTTCGCTTTATGTCAAATGCATGTCCAAAGTGAAAAGTGCTGTTGAGGACTTACTTTTTACAGCAGGCAATTCCTGAACTGAGGAATGTTGTTGAAAAAGAACTTTTGCATGACCTGTAGCATTCCTCAAGATCATACAACCATCTTACCACAGATATGTGAAGGAGTGGGTCAACAGTTGCTAGTTTGTTTATTTGCCCAACAGCACACTGGGTAGAACTGAAGGGGGTTGGTCATCATCTTAACAGCAAATGCAAGTGATTTAATTGTAATGGAAGCTACATGCCCAGAATTCACAAGCATGCAACACTTGCTGTGAAAAGCATGCTTGATTCACACAAACTGGAGAAAATATTTTGGCTTATTAAAGGAAAATGACACTTGGATGAACCCATTATCCTTAAAGGCAGGTTTCACAGCCAGTGACAATGGTGCAAACATTGTCAAAGGTATTAGTGATGGTTTTGTTTACAGATGTTGGGGTACTCTGCTTTGCACACTGTCTAAACCTGGTTGTGCAAGAGTTCTTGTCACAATGTAATCTTAAAGAAGTGCTTACCCTGTGACTTTGAATATGGTGCCATTTTGCATGGTCCTGAAAGGCCAGAGACCACTTATTTGAACTGCAATTAAAAAATGGCCTGCCTCTGCACTGACTAAAGCAGGAGGTTGTCCCAAGGTGGAATTCGACATTGTATATATTGGAACAGATGTATGAACAGTATAAGGCCTTGCCAGGGTATATTCTGCTTCATAGAAGCCATGACAGTTCTCAGTCTTCTATGTCACTAACAACAGAACAGTGAAGGTTTGTGGATGGGTTGATTTTGATCTTGAGGCCTTTTGATCATGCCACAAGTTGAGGTGGGGGACTACTTCTAATTGTCAGGCTATCCTTCTGTTCCAGGTGCTGAGACAGGCCATCTGTAATATGCAGCAGCATTCTGAGGCAATATGTGACTCTATAAGCTGTGCATTGTCTGAACACATGCTTAATGCATTGGATCATAACAGACATCCGAGTGTTATCCTGACATCTGTGGATTTCAGTAGTGCAACAATGCTGGATCCATGGTAAAACTAAGGGCTTTCAGCCGTAATTGATTGTGATAGTCAGGATATTGAGCATCTGCAAAGACTGCTGATGAGTCGTGTACATGATTTGCAAATGCTAAAGAAACAGCATATTAAGATGAGAGGCAGTGTGTCACCCTCACCAGTCATAAGTGAGAGATGTGGAGATGCACCTTTGACATCTACCAGTAAGAGAGCTAGAAAACCACCTTCAAAATCAAATCATATATGGGTAGTTCTTGCACAAGTTGACATTGCAGATTGTGAGGAGGAGGAGGAACCATTGGAGGATGTCAGACTAAAGGCAGCAGCCAGATATGTTGAGGCCAGTGGCAGAACTCAAAACTCCTTGGAGCTGATGATGAACCCCTGCTATATTGGAACAATAGAGTGGCCTACACTGGCAGATGTGGCTTTAAAATATTTAAGCTGCTCATGATCTAGTGCTAATTCTGAACATTTGTTCAGTGCCGCAGTAGCAATCATCACAGACCAACGTTTAAACCTATCCTCCCAAAATTTTGCTATGTTGACATTTATTATAATGAATAGTGCACATATACTTCCAAATAGAAGTGCATTGCTGTGGGTACCACTGACACACCAGGATGAAGCAGGGTAAGGACAATCATCCACCACAGATGCAGTGGAAGTGGACTTAATGAATGCAGAATTCCCATATGGTGAAAATTAAGATATTGAGGATGCAGATGGTGTATTCATTGTGGGGGATGAAGAGTAATAGATAGAACATAGAAAGAAGAAGGAGAATGCAACTCTGCACTCTGGCCTCCTCCAGTCCTCCTCACATGAGAACAACATGGGCCTCTTCCTTCTCCATCTCATGCATGCTTCCAGAAAAAACAAACTCTTAATCCATCATAAATGCAAGACACTAGCCAAATGTGACCATGTTGCCATGCCTGCCCCCACTGATGATGCACTGCACTCTGGTTTCCTCTAGTCCTCCACACTCGAGAACAACATGGGCCTCCTCATCATCCTTCTCCATCTCATGCATCCAGCTAGAAACACCCAGACTCTAACTCAGTGGAAATGCCAGAGACCCACACAATGTGAAGTTGCTGCCATGCCTGCCCCACTGATGATGCACTGTACTCTGGTCTCCTCCAGTCCTCCTCACCCATGAACAACATGGGCCTCCTCCTCCTCTTCCATCTCATGCATCCTTCCTGAAACAACCCGGACTCTTAACCCAGCATAAATGCCAGACACATTGACTACTTAGTGAACCTGCTTCTGTTGTTCTGCTGCCTTCTGCAGCCACCAAGATGCCTACTTCTCCTCCTCCTCCTCCTCCTTCTCCTCTGAGGCACAGTTGTGCCATTACAAGTTATGGCCATCACTAATGCGACAGTAAGTATCATTCTGGTTTGTTTTTTTTTACTTTTCTATTTTCATTTTTCCTTTGCAGGTACAAAAGACCATGAGTGGGCTAAACTCTAAATAAAGAAATACAAAATCACATATAACCCTATAATGCAATCATTATGGGATGTATATGCAAATCACCATGAGATGATAGGCTGGTTCAGCTTAAGCAGGAATGCATGGTGCCAAAGGGCTTCTCACACAATTTGCAAAGGGTGCAAACAGAAGACACAGATAAGTAAAAGAAAAATTGTGATCAAGTAAGCAACAAATTGATGTAGCGTCTCTTCTTCTTGTAAATGCTTTTACCTTTTTTTTCGACTTGATGTCTTGTTTGTCACTGCCTGCTTACTAAAAACTAATAAAGTATATTAAATAAAAAAAAATTGAATCATATAGTACTTACTGTCACATTAGTGATGGCCATGATGTGTTTTTAGCTGGGCTGTGAGCCAGTTTATGTACACTATGGCACGTTTTGAATAAATCTGAAAACATATGGGACCTTGACTGGGTGCTGACTTTTCTGCTTGTTATGGACACTGTCTTGAGCACCAGACAGCTCTCAGTGTGGTTTCCTTTGCCTTTTTGTTGCATAATTTATTCTGGGCCTGTTCTTATGTTGTGCATTTCTGGGCACTTGAGTGAATTGCAACTTAGAAGTGCTGCTGCTGCTGTGCTGGGAGACTGACTGACAAAGAGCAGTGGCATGTGGCAAGTATATATAATTTCTGGAACTTCAGAAAAAGTGGGCAATGAGATTTTTATATAGTACATTTTTGGCACTGAAGTGAATTACAACTTAGAGGTGCTGTTGCTGTGGTGGGAGGCTGATACAATGTAGCAGCTTGTAGCATGTATATATAGGCCCAGATATTCAAAAGGGTTGCTCATGGTGCAACAGTGTTGCGCCATGCACAACCCACTGATGCTCTCTGGAGCGATATTCAAAAGGGAAAAGTGCACGGCACAAATCCCGATGCGCCGGAGTGCATCAGTAATGTATGCAGGTGCAGGTGGGGGGGCGTCCCCATGCATACCCTGCACATCCTGATATTAGGCCTGGGATGTGCAGAGCCATGCATGCGCAACTCCTACCTGCACCAGCACAAAGTTGATCCACCCAAAAAAGGAACAACTGATGGCCACCCACAGGTGAGCTGCCGCATTACAGGGTGCAACACAGCAGCTGCACCCGAGCTCTGGCTGCACCTGGCGGCGGCCCCCATCCCCGATCGTGGGCATGGGATCCCATTCACATATCTGGAATGTGTAGTACGGTGTGCTGCATGCCCATTGGCTCACGCTGTGGACCAATGCGCGAACAGCCCTACCGGCGGTGTCCAGTCAGCGGGAGGTGGGGCGGCAGGCGGGTGGGGTGCTGCCACCACTGCTGACGGGGAGCTGGGTGGTGGGATTCAATGGGTGGGTGGTGGTGGGGGTCCACTGGACCACCAGGGATATTGGGGATATAATTTTATTACTTAGCCCGCAATCAGGCTGGCAGGTCCACTGGACCACTAGGGATTTTGGGGATCTAGTTATTTTACCGAGCCTGCGATCAGGCAGACAGCAGTCCACTGGACCACCAGGGATAGTGGACAGATTTCTTATTTTTTTACAAATGCCCACGATGGGGCAGACAGCGGTCCACTGGACCACCAGGGATTTATGTGTTTCCTCTTTTTTACTGCAGCCCACGATCGGGCTGTGGAGCACAGTGCTGGCTGCAGGGGCGTCGGTCCCCGACGGTGCTGCCTGGCAGGGCGCCAGGCGCAAGTCATCGGGGATCGGTGCACCTGCATGCAAATGGGGCCATAATGACATGCAAATGGCCCCATTTGCACCATGCATACATTATGGCCCTATTTGCATGTCAAGTTTTGAATATCGCAGGTGCTGTACATAGCGCAATGGAACTTGCGCTAGTGCATCCCCATGCTCCACTCTGGCCACTTGTGCTGGCACAGTGCCACTGCGCCATGCATACTGCGGGTGGCCAGGGTGTGATATTCAATGATGCTGTGCCATGGCGCAGCTCTGTTGAATATCGCCCAGTCCTCACCCCTGCACAGCCAAGTTGCGCTGCGCCCAAGCTCGCACCACAGCCTGGTGCAGTTTGAATATCTGGGCCCTAGTGTATGGTAGAATGCTGTTGAGCATGGAAATCCATGCTCCCAACAGCATTGTTGTGCTTGCTTCAGTGCATCATGATCTTGTTGTGCTGCACTGAGTACATCACTGGTGCAACACAACAAGATCGAATGCATTCGCGCATGCACGATTTAGCAGCTGCGTTGGCGAGGAAGCGAGACACAACATGAAGCCAAGTAAGGCTTGATTTAAAATATTTCTGCATCCATTCACTGTTTTTTCATGAATAGACTCCCTGTACACTATAAAAGATTGTCTATGGGGAGTCATTCACAAACAAGGCTCTTCTCAAATCTCGAGGTCTCCTTGGCAACAGACGACCTCTCGAGCTTCACTCTTGAGGTCTAACATTGCCAAGGATACCTCTCAATCAAGAATATCCTTGTTGTGAATGACTCTCCATAGGCAATCCTCTATATAGTGTATGGTAGAATGCTGTGTGCAACATCTGAAGTGTGGCCTACATGGAAACAACTCTGCATCTAAGGTGCCCCATCTCAATGTGGAGTTGAGCCACTTCATCTCTTAACTGATATCTTGAAGGCAGAGGATCTGAGCTGAGGTCTCATGTGCTCTCTCTGGCAGCAGCCCTCAAATCCTGCTGCAGGTCCCACTTCCATAATCAGGGTCCTACTCTGTCAACTATGCACCTTAGCATTGCTTGCTACATGGCATGCAGCACAGAAGGACCACTAGAAGTGGCACTGCCTCCACCCCTCTCATCCACCTTCTTGTATTCCTCCAACTCACAACAATATCTTACTCTAAGGTGGGTATGCTTCCCATGAATGCCCATGTGACTGACCTGTTTATCATGCTGAAGAACTGTTTGGCACAGTCTGTACATCACAACACTGTTGTCGGTGGGGTCCACATCAAAAAGTTGCCAAATTATGGACTTGTGCTGCAGCCAAGGAAAGGAGCCAGAGGTGGATGGTCTTGGTGGGGTTCCTCCTCATAGGAGTCTCAGCACCATGATGGTACCACAGAGAAGATGGCACACAAGGGATTTATCCCTTGCAGGTTCTTCCAGTGATTGAAATGTGATGATAGCAGGAGGCATTAATATTTGCTGCTGCTGCACTGTGGTTGAGGGCATTCCTGCAGACAAAGAAGCCATTGCTGCTACAGGGTTCTTGCTGGCCCTTCTTCCAGCACCTGGTGCTGCTGACGCCACCCATACAGGTGTCATCTTCAATCAAATGGGAGGAGGTGTCTCATCTGTTAAAAGCATAATCATCCTTCTCACCTCCCTCTCCATCTGCTCGCTCTGACTCCCACACCCCTTCTCCTCTCCATCTCCACTAATTTTTATTGAAAAGAAAATGTATGTAAAGTAAAAATGACTCAAACAAAATGAATTTGGAAAAGTCAGAACAATGAAAAAACCTAATTATAATTAATAACGGAACAAGAATTCACTGAAACAGAGTATCTTGGCATAGAAGTAAAAGGAAAATACAGACAGAAGGCTGTAGAAAAAAGTGCAGAAACATTAAGAAAATCACACGAAGTGACAACTAAATAACGCCTAACAAATTTATAAGACAAGAAAGATGCTTAAAATACTAGAAAGATGTACAGCTTTGATGCACAGTCTGTTTCTCAAGGCTCAAAAGCAGCAGATCTGTCCCCTTCCACTCACTCACACAGACTGCAAAGTGAAACTGAAGGACACTGTGTACACAGAGCTCTTCAGGAACTGTTGCATGTGACCTACAAGCATTTGTTAATCTTTCTGAGGATACTTCACCTGAATTCACTATGAAATAATGTCTAAGTTAAAGCTGAAGGTGATCTTTCTCCACTAAAAACAATGCTGAGGGGCGTGCCCCAGGGCTCTATCCTTGGTCCCCTCCTCTTTGCAGTCTACATTAACAACATCAATGACCCCATCAAAAAAGCCAACATCCACTTATTCGAGGACGACACTGTACTGTACTTGAGTCGTCCCACGCTGGAAGCAGCCTGTGAAGACCTCCAAGCTGAATTTAACCTTCTACAATACCAGCTCATAAACAAAAAGCTTTTGCTCAATGCGAAAAGACAAAAGCCATGCTTTCTCCCCTCCTTGCATGTGGCAGTTCCTGCTTGGGAGGAGCTATCCCCAAAATTACCACTGTTCTTGGAGAAACATTAGAGTATGTAGCTAAATTCAAATATCTAGGAGTTTGACTGGATCATAAACTTTCCTTCACCGACCATCTTGAAGAACTACAGAAGAAACTAAGGCAAAGATTAGGACTATTCTACAGAATTAACCACCTGCTCACAAAGGAGGCCAAGATTCAACTGGTTCAAGCTACCTTCCTATCTTTAATAGATTATGTGGACCTGCTCTACAGCCACTGTACTGCCTCTGCACTGGCTAAGTTGGACACCCTCTACCACAGAGCTATCAGGTTCATTACAAGCCTTCCACTTTCCACACACCACTGCTCCCTGTACTCATTGTTAGGCTGGACTTCCCTTCACTATAGAAGGAATAGAAATGCTGCCCCATGGGCCTTCAGAGCGGTGACCAACAAGCTCCCCTCATATGTCTCAGATTGTATTCCCCGAGTGTGTTAGGCACCTATGCTCTAAGGAGCTATTCCCTAATTGCCCTCCAAGTTCCAAGGGTCAAAACTCATTTCGGCAAAGCTGCTCTAAGCTTCTCTTTACCCACATTGTGGAACGGTTTACAAAGGAACTTGAAGCTGAGCTGCCCTGTTAGCCTGAATATCTTCAAGGCACTCTACGATCACTACATAAAAGCACCTTGCAAATGTTTTCCTCACCACTATCCCACTAATTCCGCAACTCCCCCTTTCCATCCTGACACTCGCCATGTTTCTACCCCTGGCTCTCACTCTTTCCCTATTAACTCTTCTTACTGCACCTATCCTTCCCTGTCCACTCCAGCCTGGCTAAAGTCCCACCCCATCCATAGTAGTGTCCCAGTTATCTACCCCTCCTCCGTCATTATCATAATAAACAAGTACACAACAGCCATCCTCACTTTCTGTGGTTTTAGCTCAATTTTTCCCCCAGTCATCGGTAATATATCCCACCTCTTCTTTACCTCTCTAACCTACCACCCCATACATGGCCTCTTTCCCCTATATGTGTAGTTGCCTGCTGCCTCACTCAAAAGATCTCTGCTTATAACCCCTGTATGCCTATGGTTGATTGTACATCTGCTGACTTCTTCAATTGTAAAATAATGCTGTTTTTTTATTTATTTCAGCCTTGTACTGTATTATATACACTGTATATACTTTTCCTTCCTTGTGTATTATTGCTTTTTGTATACCTGCTTCTGTACTGTACTTTAATGTATTCATGACCAGGTCCACCTTGCAAATGAGCCTTGCTCAATGGTGCCCGCCTGGATAAATAAAGATTTTGATTGATTGATTGAAGTTACATGTGATGTGTCAGAAAAGTTTGTCGAGATCGCTACAAAATGTCCAACTTCATGAAGTGTTTCGCAAAGATGACATCAGTGACTTCTCTGAAACTTTGTAATGGAAGTAAAATTTTGCTGCATCTCTAGAGCCGCATCATTCTGCCCCAGCATGGGTGCATTTTCAACGTTTCCTCGCTACCTCTTGAACATCAGCACACTCTGAGCTCATGCTCATGTCTGAAAATATGCAACTGTTTGTCAAGTGCACCTACCTGGTAAATGTAAAGTAAATAATTGGGGATGTAAATCCGCATGATGCATGCTGCCCCAGGCTCGACCAACATCCAGCCTCTGACTCTACCACCACAGTGATTCCACCAGTGATCAAGCAGGTGGAAGCACAGCAGCAGGGGCAGTGACCATCCCTCTCTGAGGAGGAAAGCATCCTCTGGTATGGACAGTCCCCACCCCCCCAAAGACCCAGAATCATTCCCAACCCAGGTCTCCATCTTCACCTGCGGTGGACTGGCAGATGAACTATTTATTTGTTTATTGATGTATAAACTGGTGACTTGGATGCTTATCACTTGGCGTGATGGGGGCTTCAGATGGAGAGAATATCAAGTTGAATAAAATGGGAATAAACTCAAAGGCTTTCTCTTTACTCCTTGTGTACTGTGCAAAGTACGGTATGGTATTCTTTCCATAGGAAGTCTTAAGATTAGGACCCTATTTGGGAGGATTATGATCCAGTCCATGGCTTGGGATGCTTTTATAACAAAAAAGCAATGATCTAATGAGTTTATATCTTAAATTGCTCCTTCCCAAAAATACAGAATGCATATTGCATAATAAGGGTGGTCCTGATTTAAAAGAAAAGGTGAGAGTATTTTCCTCACCGATATGCTTGCAAAATACAAGCAAAGTATGTGTCGCTTGCCAGTGGCAACAAGTGCATGTTTGTGAACAGTAAAAATCACAGAACATGTAATAAATTCCAGAGAAAGAAAAAAGCAATGTAAAAAGTGTACAAGGTACATTGGTTATCGAGGTAGCCAGGATAAGAGCTAATGGAGTGTTCTGCTAATATATGGCATCATATCTGTAACAGAATCATGCTGGCATAAAATTCAGATTACAGATTATATGGACTTTTAAGCTATACAGTAGAGTACAAGGCAAAATGCTCATCTGTAGGTGCATTCTTTTGAGAAGTGTGTCAACAAGAATGGTTTGAGAGATTGCTGGGAGGAAGAGAGAAGGATGGGGGGAGGGAGGCTGTTCCACAGTGTTGGAAGGAAGACAGAGAAAGCAGACTGGCCTGCTACAGATTTACTGTGTTGTCGAGGCTCATGTCAGGAAGCATATGAAGACCAGGAGCAGTTTCAGAATTCACAAAGAGAGTTTTATTTTTCTCAATAACAGCAAAATAAAAAGTATTCAGTATAATTATTTACAAAGGCAGTACAGAGAAAACTAAGTCCTTCTGAGGGTATCTCTTAATTACAAGTTTCAGTCTCTTACTCTCCTTGTCTCTCTAGCAAAAACATTGCTGTTCTTTTTATAAGTCTTTTTCTGGGAACTTGTTAAGAGATCCTGCTTCTCACAGAATGTTCTTGTAAGTATACAACATGTTTTTGCAAGTTTTTTTCCTTGCAGGTGCAACAAAAAGAACTTAGTGGCTCAGAACTAACCTCTTGTTCACAGCTCTGGAAAGGGCTTAAAAACTGCATCACAGGTTAACCCCTTGAGTTCCAAATAGCTTTGCAATCATTTCAACAGTATAACTATATACAATTTTAAACAAAGGGATCCCAGTATCAGTGACATTTCCAAATAAAGATTCACATATATTTTTATAACTGCAGCTATGTGAGGGGGAAGAAAAGACAGAACAGCAAGTGAAGACAGAGATATAGCGAGAGGTGGAGAATCGCAAGACCATCAGAGTGATCAGTTCCTAGGTCTCACAAGAAACTTTGGTTAGGCAACCAGACATAGAAGAGACAGAAAAGGAGAGTATAGAACAGACCTTGCATTTAAACTCTTTCTGCATAACAAATGGGGCATGTCCTTATTCAACCCTGTCTCATATTGCAAGAGATATTAAAGGAGCAAGCAGCAGATGATCAGAGGGAGTAGTAGGAGGAGATGGTAGGGTTGAGAGGAGAGGTAAGTGGGAAGATTGGTGAGCCAGTATTTGGTCATATACTCCAGGCGGAACATTGTGAGAGATGTTGGGCCTCAAGGGAAAGAGAGATTAGCATATAGAGATCAGGGATGAGAGTGAGATAGAGCACTAAGGCAAAAAACATCAGAAGGAATAAAAAAGGGAGTCCAGTATGGCATGTATAGACTTTTGGGGGCAGCACTGTACACTACATCTGCATAGTCAAACACCAGTAAGATCATCTTAAGGATAGTCTCTCATGGACCAGGAGAGTATGGCTTAGTTGAGATGTCGATGACTAGTTCATGAATATTCATGAATTAGTCCATGAACTATCATGAAAGTTCATCAACATGGTTCATGAACATTCATGAAGTGTGCATGAACATCAAATGGCACTCTTGAGTTCATGAACATTCATGAACAATCATGCTGATGACTGCCCATTATTGTTCATGTGTGCAAAGTTTATGAACATTCGTGAATAGCCATGTGCATCATTATTCATGTGTGTTCATGATCATTCTGGATTGTTCATGAACATTCACAAATGGCCTATGTGTTTTGTTGGCTGGATTGTTCATGGAAATTCCCCATTGCTCATCATTTCATGAACTTTTATAATTTATAACTAATGCATATACAGTCAGTATAATTCATGAGTAAATACTGAATCTCATCCAAGTGACTGAATTTTTAATTAACATTCATAAATATCACATAACATTCGATGCATTCCACAAGATGGAGTTAGCTGTGGGATGTGCATATTGTAGGCATTAATGCATAGTCCCCATTGTACAGATGAAGGGCTCTGCTGGAGAAGGAATCATGCCCTGCACTCCTTGATGGTTACTGATTTCTCTGACCAGAAGGGAAATGTGTCCATCCACTATGTAACAATTATTTATTTAAAATTTGTTAAAAGAGACCTACTAAAGTCATGAACTAAGTAGTAGGTATCCAGCTACTGTCTTGTGAGAGACAGTTGCTGCTCACATAGTATGGACTTTTTGCTATGTAAATTTGTGTTGCTTCTGCTTTATTAATGCTATGTTCTGTAGGTACTATTTACTTCCATTGGCTACTCATTGGGTGCCATGGTTGTGTTCATCGTCTTAACTCTTTGGTAGAAAATGCCCTTCAGATGCTAAATTTGCAGTGATTCTCTAGCTGCCTTGGCACAGGGGGCTCTATGGATGCCTAGTCAGTGGTTGCTTTCTGGTTAGGATCCCCCATGTACCATAGTCTAACCTGCTGTCTTACCTACACACTAGGTTACCCTGCTAAGAGCAAGCTGCACGCTACCCGATCTTACTGAGTTCCCCTTTACCATAGATCACAGCCCAGTTTTGGTTACCCTCTCCATCAATTAATCCTATATCACTCTCAACTGACCTCTGTCCAACTGTAGTGACCTTCAGGAAAATAAGGCAATATGAAAAGAAAGAAAACAAAAATAAGATTTAATAATTACCTTTGAAGTAAAATCACAATTCTTCTGAAAACAACACTGGCAAAATGTTATCATAGTTTCACCTTGTGACTCAGTCATAAATGTACACCCTTGAGTCCTATAGGGGTTTGTACAAGATCTGATATTTGGTTTGAGGGGCCCTTACTTGAATTTTTCAAAGGGAATGTTACACAATACCTAGTCAGCCTGAACTGTGATCCCAGTTATATTCACTCAGTTGCAAATTAGCACACTCAGGGCACTCTGACTTCCTGTCTGTTCAGGTACCTTATAACTGGTAGTCTGACATACCTGGTGGGTGACTGTCAGGCTATTAAGCCAACTGATGATTAGTAGGCTAGTTAGTGTGCTGATGACTAGCATTCACATCCTGTCTGGAAGGCTGGTTAGCAAGTGGATGACTGGCAGAAAGGTTAGCTCACTGGCTCTGTTGGAAAGAAGAAACAAATGAAAACATAAGTGCAGTAAAACAAATTCCCACACTTGGTATTTAAAGGAGCACTGTGCAGAACCTCTAAGTAGTTTTCCCAATAGAAACAGTTCTTTTAAGTACTGGTTTTAATTATTTTATTGTCCTGTCTTTATATGCCTTTTTGTAACTTCAGTAGGAGTTCCTGCTTTACAGTCTGGTGGTAAGTACCACTTTAGAACTTTTATGATGTAGTTTATGTCGCTATTGATCATGGAGTTCTGTAGTAGAACACAGATGCATTGTGCTAACAATGAAACAGCAGAACAGAGACATAGGGCTCGATTTTCAAAAGCATGTACAGTGATGCAAATTGAGTCACTCTAGGGCTGTGGAAAACTCCAGGTGCATCAGGGACCTTACATCCAGTTTTATAAAGGGTGGTCCCTGTGCCAGAATCCTAGGAGTTGCCACAGCTACAGGCTAGCGCCAAACATTTTGGCGCACCTATGGAGTGCACAGGATCCACCCTGGCACAACACAGAGGGGCTTCAAGGGTTGGGGTGGAAGCTGCATGCCAGGAAGGGGCCAGTGCCAGAAGGCATGGTTGTGCCTTAGGGGTACTGGGGAGACAGCGGGCATGACAAGTGATGTGGCACCTGGGGGTACCATCAGCATAGCCCTGCAACTGATTGGATGAGACCACTTCCCTGGGGGGGTTGCCAGGGTCAAACAGTGGCATCGCCCCAGCTAGTCACAGCCTTGGCAGCTTCCCCATAGATGCACACATGCAGGACCCTGTAGGTGGAAGGCAGCCTCCCAAATAATGGGAGGGTGGGTTCTAGTGGACTGTGGTGGTTTCCAGAGAATTCCAGCCCCACCACTGGCTGCCCACAACCTACACCTCCAGCTTCCTGCCTACAGGATTCTGGCTTTGTGCATCTATGGAGCAGCTGCCAGGGCTGTGCCCTCCTGGGACCATGTCACTGTTCAGCCCTGGCAACCCACCACAAAGTGGTGCCATGTGATTGGCTATAGGGCTATACCAACGACACCTCCACTGGGTGCCACATCACTCACTGTCATGCCCGCTGTCTCCTCAACACCGTAGGGCACCCTGTAGCACTTCTGCCCCAGGGCCACCACTTTTGGCCCCCTTCACTGCAGTGCGTGGCAGTGGTGCAGTCCCTTAGACCACCTCCTGGCTGGTCTAAGTTGAGCCCTTTTGCATCCACAGTGGAGCTTCCAAAATAGAAAAAAAGGGATGTTGCAGCCCTGCCATGGTGCAAGTGCTCTTCTTACCTGGAGCATGGACATTTCTGTTGCAAGGGTGCTGCAGAGTGGCTTGAGCACAAGGCATCTTGATTTCAACGCAGCCTGTGTTCAAATATCGGGATTGCCACAAAGTTTGATGCAAGGGGCCACTTGTGTCATACACCTTTGGCACAGGCACTTTGTGTCAGACAAAACAGTTTGAAAATTGGGTCCATACTGTAAACAACATCATACATTTCCAAAATGGACCTTACCAGTAGCATGTAAATCAGAAACACCAATTAGGATAACAAAAATGACTGTATAGCTAGAGTAATAACATAATTTGAACCAGTATTTCAGCAACAGCTTCTACTGGACAAAACAGAGTTGGCACAGTTTGCCATTAAGGGGCAAATACAAAAGGAGAAAAAATGCAGCACTATAGCATTCAACCCCCCCTTCCCAGAAGCAGAGATCACATGAATAGGTATAGTGGTCAGCCCCTCCCCCTCGGCAAATCAACACAAGTTCTTGCTATCCACCACCCGAAACATCATGGCTGTTCTACAACCAAATTCTTAAATCTCTGCACCTTCTGCCTGACCCCAAGCAGAAAGAAATGGGGAAAGGCACCCAATATTTAAATTTGCTGTTGTTCCAAGCAATTACTGCCATCCAGAGAAATACAACAACTTGTACAGGCAGCCACTACATCAGTGCACTTAATACTTCATCTAGCAGTTGTATCACTGTGAAGGGATAGAGAGTGCTGCAAGGAGAGGGTAGTGCCTAGGGTACAGAGACTTTAGAATTACATAGATACATAGACATGAATGGCAGATTGAAAGCATCCAAGGTTATCCCATCATGTCCACCCACCCTTCTAAACTGCTCTGTTCTGGCCCCAATGGCCATCCCACCACTAAGATTTTGCCCCATTTTCAAGCTAAGCTCATAAGCCTGTCTCCCTCCCCACACTGAAACTGCTCACTGGTTTGAGCCTTACAACTTTCCTGTAGCTTATTCCACTTGCCCACCTCCTCCGTGAAAAAGTGTTTGCACACATCTTTCTTGAATTTCCCTCCTGCTAGTTGGAGTGACTGTCTCTCATACCTCTATTTGAACTCAAGGAAAATAAGTCCTTGATATCAACTCTGTTTGTCCCTTGCTGGTACCTGTACCTTTCTATAATATTGACCCTTTCCCTTCTTTTCTTAAGGGTGTACATGTTAAAATCATGCAGCCTCTCCTCATATGTCATGCCCCCTAGCCCTGGACCATCTTGATTAACCTGCGCTGAACTGCTTCCACCTCATTGCAGTTTTTTCTCAGAAAGGGACTCCAGTACACTGTGCCATGTTAATTTATTTATTTGCTTTTGGTAACCGGTTAAATACACTAGGCATAGCAATGCCTATTATCAGGCATGACCTGGGAGGGTACAAATAACAAACGGTTTAAAGCAGTACAACAATTGGTAATACAAAGGGTACAGGTACAAATACAATTACCAGTGAGAAATACAGTTGGGACAAAAGTAAGAGAAGCAAGTGCAAGTCGAGTTCAACAATATTCAGGATAGAAAATATGAGAGATATCATTACAAACATTTTAGAAAATAAAGTAAAAGTGCATTTAAACATTGCCTTAAGTAGGAACACAATAGAGTCAAATTGTGAGCAACCACAGGACTAAAGGTCCTAAGAAGTACAATAGTGCTAGTTTAGAGAATTGATCCATGATTGAGACCAGGGTATATGTGCTATACTGTCAACCAGAAAGGCATGGATATAGAGGAGGGAGAAGTAGTAAATTAAGAGAGAGGAGTTGAGGTGGGAGGGGTGTGAGCCTAGGAAAAGCAAGGGTAAGGATAGAAAGAAAGAAAGCAGGAAGCCAGGTTGAGAGGAGAGATGGAGGAGAAAAGGGCAGCAATAGGTAGAGACATTGTGGTGTCTCTCCAACACCCTTACAGTGGGAGGATTATGACTCTGTTTTGTGCTTCATTCCCTCCATATGCATCCCTATATCCTGTCTGCCTTAGTCACAGCTCTGTTGCAGTGTTCTGTGGATTTATGGTTTTCTGATATTATGAACCCTAGGTCCTTTTCCTGCCATGCATTCAGTATCACCCCACCCCACCCCCATTTCATACTGCACCCTTAGTTTCTTTTCCCATGGTGTATTACTTTGCATTGTTTATCACTGAAGCACAGCTGCCAGATCTTTAAACAGTTCTCCAGTGTACCTTCATCCTCCCTATACTCCTTTATCCCAAAATGTCAACCCTTAAACAGAACTTTGTGTCATCTGTGTAAAGGTAGTCATTGCCCTTATGCCATCCCCAATGCCCAATATGAACACACTGAAATGGACAGGGTCAACCATCCCAGTCACTCAACAGTAGTGCTCATGTTCTGAAGCGGACTCAGATCACAAAGGTCAGTCAAATGGGGAGGTGAGCATCCCATGGACTACTCTCCTCTTCTAGGGAAGGGGTCTGGCTTCACTGCTTTTCAACTTCCACTAAACTGAGGATAGGTGACAAGGCAGCTGGGTGGCACAAGGAGACAGGCCACTGGTAGACATGAAGAGTGTGCATGCCTCTTCTTGCACAAGTGCTCATGTCACTGCATTCTGGGTAGCCCAGTGGACAAAGAGGAGGTAAACTCCAACCAAGTGGGATGAAGACTCTGTTCATTGCAGGCTAGGGGTGTGTGAGTAACGAATTGTATTTCTTGCATACCAGAAATAATAGACTATTCACTAATCGAGAAGAAAAGCTGGAATCAGAGGTTGGCAGCAGGAAACCAGTGAATTTTTCCATTTGCCCATGGCAGCAGGAGACATTTCAGTAGAGCATTGGAAGCAGGAGACATGCCAGCAGATCATTGGGGATACTATTTTTTTTAAAAAGGGTAAAATAATTCACAAAAACAAATTCTGTATTTTAATGTATAGCTTTTCTGTTTTCTTACATGTGTGGTGCAGGACACACTTTAATGCATTGTATTACTGACTGCCTCTATTATTGCACCTTTGTTAGCACTAATGTTTTGCACTTTCTGTACAATGACTGCTACCTTGGAATTGTATCTGCTTGAAACTGTTTCTGTATTTGTTTACTATGTCTCTGTACTCTCCAGGGTCGTACCTGAAAATAGTCAATTTTGGCTAGTGCACCTACCCAGTAAACAAAAACTTAATAAAATAAATAAAAAGTGTAGTGAAACACTCCAGGGATGTGTGATTTAGGTCAATAATCACACTTCTCTCTCAGGTGTTTAAAGGCACTCGGTGCAAGTGCCTCATGTCTAACACCCTCATGAGGTCTGTCATTACTGATCCATTATCACACATCCTGTTGTACATTATTGCTGCACACACTGAAGTGGTTTATTGCACTTAGGCAAGGCAAGGCAATTTTTTTCTGGCGCCCAATCCCAGAGGTTCTGGGTGCCGTACAAAAAACATAGGAGTTTCATTTAATATACAAATTTACAAAATAAATCCTCATACAACCCCATAACTATTTAAAAACCCTCTTAGTTTTAAAAAGGACTGATAACACTAGTATCAATCAGAGTCTAAGAAGGCCTGATTAAACAAATAAAACTTCAGGTGGGTCTTAAAAACCTCCACTGATGGGGCCTCCCTCACCGAAGGTGGGAACAAATTCCACAAGACAGAACCAGTGACACTAAAAGCTCAATCACAGGCAGTTTTCAGTCTTGTCCTGGGAATCAACAGGAGGCCCCTCGATGAGGATCGGAGGGAACATACAGAGACAGCAGGTGTAAGAAGGTTAGCCAGTTAACAAGGGCCCAGTCAGTGTAGGGCCTTATAGGTGAGTAAGCCCACCTTGAAAAGCACCCTCCATCAAACCAGTAGCCAGTGCAGTTCACGCAGCACCAGGGTGACATGCCAGCATTTCGACTGATCTGGCAGCTGCATTCTGCACTAGCTGGAGTCAACAGAGGGTACCACCAGAGACCCCGAGGTAGAATGCATTACAGTAGTCCAACCTGGATGTGACAAATGCATGTACCAAGGTGGGGAGGTCCGGGGCAGAATCAGGTGCTTAATTTTGGCAATAGTTCTCAAATGACAGAAACTTCCCTTGACAACGGCAGGCACCTGATATTCTATCTTCAAACCGCTGTCAAATATCACGCCAAGATTATGAACCATAGAAGAAACCTTCAATGGGACAGACCCTAGAACAAGTCCAGAGTCTGCCCCAGGGGGCAACTCCACATGCCTCCTGTTCGACTCCACCACCAGTACCTCTGTCTTATCGGGGTTCAGTCACAACTAGCTGGAGGCCATCCAGTCATTGATCTCTGCCAAACAGTTGTTTAATACCTCCACCACATCAGATGTTCCAGGGTGAAAGGATAAGTACAGCTGGGTATCATCGGCATAACAATGAAACCCCAAGCCGTACTTCCTAATGATCTCTCCCAGGGGTAGCATGTACACGGCGAACAACATCGGTGACAACACCGAACCCTGAGGTACCCCACAAGACAGAAGGCTAAAAGATGAGAAAAATTCCCCCATCACCACCCTCTGTCTCCTGTTTGTCAAAAAGCACTCAAACCAACACATGACAGTGCCCGTGAGTCCACAGAAATCCCTCAGGTGGTCAAGTAACACCTGATGGTCCACCATGTCAAAAGCTGAGGAGAGATCGATGGGATGAGAATTGTCTCCTCCCGATCTCGCCTGAGAAGATCATTGTGCACCAAACTAATGCAGTTTCTGTTGAATGTCCTGCATGAAAACCAGATTGGAGTGGCTCATAGATATTAAATGCCATGAGGTGATCACCCAACTGATGCGCTACAATCTTCTCCACAACCTTTCCTAAAAATGGAAGGTTGGAGACTGGTCGATAATTCGCCCTGATGTCAGGGTCCAGTGATGACTTCTTCACGAAGGATCTCACCAGCGCCTCCTTCAAAGCATCTGGGATAACCCCCTCTGATAAGGAAGACCGGACAATCAAGGCGAACACAGGACCAACAGCGTTGACGCATCCCACTAAGAAACTTGTCAGCGCTGGGTCCAGTTTACAGCATGTGTGCTTCAGTTTCGAGACCACCTCAATGACATCAGCCATCTCCACTGGTTTAAACTACTCCCAACTGGGCGGAGTACTTTGTCAACAATCCAAGTGACCACTGTCGGCCATAGTACGGGCCACTGGCAGAACTCCCTGCCTGATGGCAGACACCCTGTCTGAGAAAAAACGAACAAACTCATTGCATAAGGCTTCAGAAACTGCTATTTTCAGCTGAAGACAGGCAGGATGTAATAACCTGTCTACAGTCTGAAAAAGCATTGCTAGTTGGTTTCTTTCAGCAGCAATCTCTCTGGACAGGAACACTGCCTTCTTACAGTTGATTGCCCCCTGGTACACACCATAGAGTGCACGCAGGGCCAGTTTATCCTCCTCCAAGCCAGCCCCCCACCAGCAGCGCTCCAACTTCTAACCCTTGATCTTCAATGCCTTGAGCTCCCCATCAAACCATGGGGACCTCAAGTGAAAAGATCTAAGTCATACACGGACCAGTGCAAGGGAGTTGAGTGCCCCAGTCACTGCCCTATTAGAGGCATAAACTGCCTCACCCATGCCTCCCCGCATGCACTGTCCATGCTAGATAGGTTTGCCACAGCCAAAAAACCCTCCGGGGTCAAACCCCTCAATGGGAGGTAGCTCACCATCTCTGCAGGGGAAGGGACCACAGAGAGTGCCCTGAGCAGGAACTCCACTGTGCAATGATCAGACCAAATGACCCGATCAATCTTGAGAGTCTCAATCTGAAGCCCCAGTGAGAAGACCAGGTCCAACATGTGTCCACCCTGGTGTGTCACAGTAGTAACTGCTACGACAGGCCCAGTGATGTCATCAACTGAAAGAGTGATAACTCAATCTGGATGACTCGTCGTTGGCCCAGACATTGAAGTCCCCCAGAATTAAGCATCTGGAGGACTCCAATGTCTCACCGGCCACGAAGTCACCCACTTTCTGCAAGAACTCTCCAGCCGCCCCAGGAGAACGGTATATCAAAAGAATTCTGCAGCCTGCGCCCGGACCCCCTTTGAATTACCACACGTTCAAATGAATCTGGTATTCCCACTGCATGCACAGTGAAGCCTAGCTCAGCTCTAAACAGATAGCCACACCTCCGCCCCTGCGTTCCACTCTGGGGCAGTGCACAATGGAATAACCTGAGGGGACGTAATTGCTTGCTGCTCTTTTGAAGTATATGTGAATTTAAATAAATTGTGATATGATTTGTCTTACATAAATCATTTGTATAAATGCATTTTAAATAACAGCATTATATACAAGAAATAGTCCATGATTTTGTAGGTAATGAGGCTTTTGCCATGATTATGAGATCTGGCACTTGACTGTGCAATGCTAGGAAGTTAATGCATGGTCTGCTAATGTCTATCAGCCAATGAAGATTCTAGGTTGTTTTGCCATTTTATAGTTCATGTTACGATACACTGAACATTTACTCTGGTACAGACCACAGCCTACAATTCGAGGGACCCTGGCAGCCTGACTCTCAATTAAGGGGCACTCTGGAAGTAGCCACACTTCCACCTTCCCAACTTCAGAACAGTAACTAATAATATAGGGATACTATTCCATTGGGCCTTGGTCAACACATAAGTACCTCTCATCTTAGGAAAATATATATAATCCCAGTGTATAAGTGTTTGCAATTTCCAGGTTCAGATTCCTAAAGGAAGTAATTATGTACCCTAAATAAATAACTGAGATATCATCTCTTGCTGTCAAATTTCAAAGTCCTTTTACTGTCTGTAACAGAGTACTCCCAAGTTTCAATACTTACAGTGGCTGACTATTCCTTCACCTTCAATAGTGATTACATAGAAAACAGCCACTGCCATTTCACTATCAGATTAGACATCTCCCACTTTTTAGAGAAAAGGACATTTAAAGGAGAGATGATGCAAACTCTCTCTCTCTCTCTCTCTCTCTCTCTCTCTCTCTCTCTCTCTCTCTCTCTCTCTCTCTCTCTCTCTCTCTCTCTCTCTCTCAAGGAACATTACACAGACTTATCCCTCCTGAAGCCCTGCAGCTTAGCACATGTGCAACTTCAGATAGTTCCCACCTTGGCAGTTGTTCTTTGATGCATGAAAAGTTCAGTTAGATTTATCAAAAATGCATAAAATTCAATAGAAGTGTTACATTAAAAACAAACATACATAAAAATATAGTAACATTTACATTAAAATCACATAATAAAATTTCAAAAATATACATAAATCCTTACAACATTAAAAAATGGTGCCAAATCATATATTACTTTGTTCTCATTTGAGAACATTAAATATATACGTTTCTCTTTATCTGTCTGAAACCATTTAGAATACAACAGCGGTGTTATCCATTCTGACCTTTCTTTTACAAATCTGGGACATTTCAGCAACAAATGAAAGATGGGAAAGCTGCCACCTATATTTCATGTACATTACATGTACACTGGTTTCTCTGCCTTTCATCAATTATATGTACTCTGTTGCCCATATGGAAGCAAACTGGCTCTGCATACAACATTTCTGTGTTCTCCCTTTTCACAAAACAATTAAATATTTTTCTAACCTGAAGGTTGTCTTAATTTGCTGGTAAAGTCCTTCATTTTAGATATTACAGACCATTTTTATGTCTTGCTATACAGAAATATCAAATATTCTTTGTACTAGTTCTGCACAATATTCAGATGTATGTATACTGGCTCTAACTGACCATAAATCAAGCACACCCAACCTTTTTACCATATTATTCAATTTGCCAAACCAGTTTTTTATATTTCATTTTTATGCACATTATTTATTGTCTATCCAACAGCTTTTAGGTAATCTATCATTATCCACTTGTATGATTCTTTGCCAGTGTTTGATCATACAGATCATAATGGCGGCTTCTAGGAATAGCATGCCTGACTCCAGTCTTAGAAAAGCAGATGGACAATCTTTCAGCAAGTTTAAAATATGCTTAAGGAAGAAGTTTTGTATGGCTTCTAGATTGCTAGACCTCATCATTTTAGAATTAATGCCCCAAATTTCATCAATTCCATACAAGCTTTGACTAGCAGTTTTAGCTATATTTGCTATTTTTAATGTTTTAAAAGAGTAATTGTTTATTTTTATTCTCCTGTTATAGTGTTTGTATAGTTGTGGTTGTACTTATTTTAAAAAAATAAATAAATAACTGAAAAAAAAAATAAAAGAAAAGAATCATTTGCAAATTTATAGCCAAATGAATTTATTGTCACATATGTCTTATACGTATTTTCTTTCACTTCCCGAATATGTTGCTTCCATGAAAGATGCCTATCAAATATTACCCACGGTATTTATATTCCAAAATATCTTTGAATTCAAACCCGTCTTTCTAGAAACCATTTACCTATCTTTTTTACATCAAAAGTAATGATTTTTGGTTTACCAACTTTAAGTTCAGGTTGGATCTTCTTCAGTTTGGCTATAACTGCACTTATCCCTCTTTTTGCCCTTAGAGGTGTCTGAGATAATATAATGGCATCATCAGTATATAACATAATTTTTGTTCTTCATTATTTACACTTGGTGGAAATTTGTATACTTCACATAAACAGTTAACTAGTGATTCAGTGTATAAATTAAAAAGTTGGTTGGGGGGGCAAGCAAACATTCTTGCTTTACACCATATTTTTTCTCAAACACTTCAGTTAGTGCTCCATCAATTGTATGTCTGACGCAAGCAGTTGTATTGATGTATAACATTTTTAATACCAAGAGTAATCTTCTATCAATATTCAATTCCAATAATATATTTCATAGAATTTCACAATTAACTGAATCAAAGGCTACTTTTATATCCACAAAGCAGGCATACAACTTTCTCCCTTTTTCAAAAACATATGCTTCCTCAAGGCACAGTAATTTAAGGTGAAAACCAGATCTAATGTATTATAAAACTTTCTAAAACCACATTGGAACAAATATGTTAATGAATGTTCTTCTATACATTTTGTTAGCCTATCTAAAATTAACCTAGTATGTATTTCTGGACAAATGGTAAAAGAGATAGGCCTATAGCAACTGGGATTGTTGTATTGCCATTTCTTGAATAGAGGGATGATGATACCACAGTTCCAGTCCTGAGGCAGGATTGAGGTACTATTTATTGTAGTGAAGATTGGGGGTGATATGACATGACAAAGGAGCCAGAAAGAGCCTGAGGATTAACCCTTAGGTGCTTAATCAACCTTTTTAATTATATCTGGGAACCTGGGAATTACATGTGGTAGAACAGCTTTTCAAATAGTGTGGATTTCCTCACACAACCAGGGTTAACCATACAGTATATACAGTAAGTACTGTAACTGCATATACAGCAAAATGCTCTGTATTTTTTCTTTTGTTCTGTCATCCTATACATTACCATGAGAAAAGCCTGCAGCAAAGAAGGTAGTTGATTTAAAGCCATATTGTGCTAAGTGCCTGTACTGCAGTTTTCCATTTCTATTAGTGCCCAGGGAAATAAAGATGACATAATAAAGAAATATATTTTCCTTTTAAAAAGTACCTGTCTGTACTAATTTGTGCCAATTCTATTTGAACAATAAACAGCTTTTATATATTGTAAGAAAAACAGAAACCTCCTCATTATTTGAGCTAAAAAATATATGTGAGCTCTCATGCCTTTTTTTTTTTACTAATTTGCTATATTTTCTTCTTTCTGGCACATGGTTTAGTTAAACAGAGTGCTGTCATCATCATCATCATCATCATCATAAATATCATACCATAATACATGCTGCTAAACATATCCAGTTTTCATGTTAGAGAGGAGTACAGGGTTCAACATAAGGAAAAAAGAAAGAACTCTAGAATGAGAGTATACCATAATAGCTGGCTTTTTCACATTAAAAAGTTTTGTAGTATCTGCTGGAAATGCCAGCCAGTCAATTTCTGATTGATTCTTGTGAAAATTTATTTTCTACCTTATTTACACAATTGACTGTCTTAAATCACCCTCTGAAAACTATATTTTATACATTGGGATAGTTTTATTTGAAATTATGATGTATAAACTGTTTGTCTATTGTTTTGTTGTGCTGTTAAGTAATTTAATTAAGATTGCCCAGCACCTTGGCACTGAAATGTGTTTCAGCCTTGTCTATCTATGAATCTATCTATCTATCTAATAATTTCTACAGTGCCCTTCTGATGAATCACTCTGGGAACACAGCAGTCTAAAGTATGAATATAAATACAGACGAACAAATGCAAAGAAAATGTTGTGTTACCATACAGGAGACCCAGGGTTACATTATGAGCTGATGTCCCAACACAGGGGTAGGTAATAGAGCTTAAGGTGCACTCTGGTGACAGTGCACTCAGACATTGGAGGGAGGTATGTGATATGTGTGTGCTTGAAATGTCTAGACTCCATTCTGGTAGCATTCATTTGGAATTTTGGCAGTGCCACTTCTGAGTCCAGTTCTGTTCTGCTTCCTAATGAGGCAAAAGGAGGGATTTTGATTCCACCTGCAAATACCAAGTAGGTATCCTCAAACCCCTCAGCACAAGGTGGCAAAAAAAAAAAAGAAAAAACAGTCTGGAGAGACCCAGCCTTATTGCCCCATCACAGTCCCTGGGAGATTATGTCCTACCTTACTTGATCAACTGCACTGCTGCTGTGGGGAGTATGGACATGCCCTGAGGGTCCCTCTGTCTGGCTGTGGGAGTGACTGATACTTTGTCTGCCTAGTCAGTCAGTTGGTCAGGTGCACACCCACTCCACTGCTATTACTGCCATCTCTATACTAGTCTTTGTAGAGGTTTCTTCCAGTTCACTCTCTATTCTAGACAGTAATCCATGGTGACCACACAAATGCCAGCTCCGTGAGTCATGACCCCCGATGCCTACCTGCCCTAGGTGGAACTCCACCAGGCTAGCACATAGCCACTTGGTCTTCTACAATCCAGCCAGCACACACTAAAAAAAAATTAAAAACACACACATGTATAAAAAAAAAAGAAAACAGAGCTATTGGCCCACAAAGTTGATTGACTACCTGCCTGTCCTGACCCTAAGTGACCTACTAGAAGAAAACCTGAGGTTTCAGCCTCCATTACTCTTTGAGGAGGGAGTAAGGCATTTGGTTACCAAGCTTTTCATGCTGATAGGTCAGGATTAACAATTCCTCCAATTTTCCATGTTACTTGAGGGTGAGGATAATAATTTCAGGACTTGTACACAAACAGGAACCAATGAGAGCTTTATTTTATTGTGTTTGTGCAGGATTTTTTCTGATGGGTGCAGGAGGAAGGTCCAATGATCATGGGAGGCATAACAGAATAAAACATGGAAGTAAAATGTGGCAAAGGAGAGAATGTATTTCCAACATCTGACCAGACTGAACATCTGACCAGGCAGGTGGCATGTCTGAAAGCCAAACAGAAGGATCCCCAGGGCTTGTTGTCCTCCACTGTCTGTCCAGTAGTAGCCAGGAATCTGAGTAATGTACTGTAGGTAATGGTGGATCTTGTGCATAGGGTGGTGAGAGGTTTTAAAAAGAAATTGGGAGGGGGGTCCTGTGATGCTGGTCAGCTAGTTCAGACACAGAGGACTGAGCTCTGTGGGAACCACCACTTAACTAGTTAAGATAATAACTGTAAGCCAGCAAATTAACATTTCCAACAGTGAGTGGTTGGTAGCGTAATCGTCCAGGATTCAGCTGTGAATATTTCACATACCACCATTGGTGTGTTGCGGAGAAATGACTGAAGAAAGCCAGGAGATGTCAGACCTCCTCTCCTACCTCACACCACCTCCTCTGCCTGAATGATTGCAGGGACTGAAACTCTTGAAGGCCTCAGCCTCACTGGCTTCCCCCATAGTTTCATCTACCAGCTCAATGGACAATAAATATATGTCCAGGAAGTTCATTAAAGAGCTGGGGTCCATAAAAGAGGCCATTTTAGGCATCTCTGGAGAACTCAAGATCATCCACCCAGCCCTGGATGCCTTAGCGAGATGGGTGTGAGACATGGAGTCACGCATTACTTTTGTTGAGTACAGGCAGGAAAAAACAGAGCCCATAGTGGTCAAGTTAAAACAGGAAGTAAAGAAATTAGAAATGCACTTTGAAGACCAAGAAGGCAGGAATCGCTACAACAATTTCATGATAGTAGTTATTCCAGAATGGGTAGAAGGCTCTGATATGCTGCAGTTCATGCAAAAGCTCTTCCTTGAAGTGGCTGGCCCACATCACATGACACTTCCTACATCATCTACCAGGCACAGCACTCCCTGTGTCCGGTGCCTGGGCTGAATGAGAGACCATGACAATAATATTAAAATGCTTAATTTCTTGGAGAAAGTGTATATGCACAAAAGCTAGCGAGAAAGGAGAACTAGTGGAAGGAAGAGGTATTTTATTTTTAATGATCTCACCCTCAAATCAGGATGTTACAGAGAGAATACCGAGGTGCTGAATCAAATTTAACAGCAGCTGGTATTACATTTAAAATCCTACATCCAGTTAAACTCTCATCACTACCAGTAAGGGGACACATCAATTTGCCAGCATGGCAGAAGCAGAGGAAGGCCTGCATGAAGTCTTCCCAGACTTGTTTCCCACCATTGCTCAGGACTGCCAAGTCACTGTAGAAATGCAGATGGATAGTGCTGAAGGAAACCCTTTGGAGATGTGGCTCCAACCTTTTCTGATGTCTGCAGTGAGTACTTTGTGATATCTGTTGATTCTATTGAGTGGCAAATAATAAAACCTCTTCCTGCCCTATCTTTACAGTGCCCTGCTGATCCTTCTACAACAGTTGCCTTGTCCGTCCTCCCCTCTATCTGGGATATTCCTACAAGGCTTAACTTCCAAGCTTCCCATAGCCTCTTCCTACAAACTAATGTTATTTTAAAGTACCTTGCTGTATGCAATTCATACTGACTAGAGGTGACTTAAACAATAGACTGTGATGCTGTCTGGGAGGTTCAGGCAATGCAAGCATGGCATTATAACAGAACTTCAGCATTTGTGATGAGCACTGGCACTACTTAGGTGTCATAAGGTTGGAGCACTGAGCAAGAGACTGATTTTATTTGAGTAAAGTGAGAACTGGGAATATTTTTCCATGAAAAGACAGAGGTGCCTTTCAAGTCTCATTCATCCACTACTGACATCTTGATCCATGGGTCAGCATGGCCTGAGACCTATAAATCATGTCATGGCTGATAGAAACATAGAAACATAGACTTTGACGGCAGATAAGGACAGCTTGGCCCACCCAGTCTATCCATTTTCCTACCCATTGGATAAGCTGCAGATCCTAGTTAACCAACAGCCTACTTCCTCCTACCACCCACTAGAATTGCCATATGTCTGTCCCATGGATTATTGAATTCCCCAACTGTTTTGACACAACCTCCTCAGGAAGGTCATTTCTAAGCATCCACCGCCCTCTTCATGAAAAAATACTTCCACATTGCCCCTGATCCATCCCCTTCTCTCTTCAAATTGTGCCTTGTTCTTGCACATCTCTTTTTCTGAAAGATGTTACCGTCTTGAACTTTGTTGATTCCCTTGAGGTACTTAAAAGTTTCTATCATGTCCCCCCTCTCCCTCCTTTCCTTGAGGGTATACATATTAAGCTCCTTTAGTCTCTCTTTGTTTGGCTTCTGGTGCAGACCCTGCACCATTTTAGTTGCCCTCCTCTGGACTGCCTCCATCCTGTCTATATCCTTGCAGAGATGGGTTCTCCAGAACTGCACACAGTACTCCAAATGAGGTCTCACCAACTGTCTGTGCAAAGGATAACAACTTCCTGTTTTCTACTACTGATGCCTCTCCCTATGCATCCCAGTATCCCCCCAGCCCTCCTTACTACCTTCTCACATTGCTTGCCTACCTTTAGGTTATTTGATATGACTACCCCCAGGTCCCTTTCCATTTCTGTTGTTGTTAGTACCCCCCCACCATTGTGTACTCTTCCCCTGGGTTTTTGTTTCCCAGGTGCATTACTTTGCACTTCTTTGCATTGAATTTAAGCTGCCATACTTCTGACCATTCCTCCAACCTTGCCAAATCCCTTCTCATCCTTTCCACCTACCTTGTGTATCAACCCTGCTGCAGATCTTTATGTTGTCTTCAAAGAGGCATAGTTTTCCTTCCAATCCCTCCACAATGTTCCCTATAAAGACATTAAAGAGGACTGGTTCCAGTACTGAACCCTGCTGTACCCTGCTAGTAACCCACTTTCTTCAGAGTGCATTCCATTTACTATTACCCTCTGCGTCCTGTTGTCCAGCCAATGTTTTACCCAGTCTACCAGCCTGGGACCCACTCAAGGTGGCTAGATTGCTTATTAACCTTTTGTGTGGGACTGTGTCAAATGCCTTGCTAAAGTCTAGGTAGGCCATGTCCACAGCCCCTCCCTGATCTACTACTTTGGTCACCCAGTCAAAGAAATCCATTAGATTTATCTGATACGACCTTCCTGCTATGAATCCATGTTGTCTTGGGTCCTGTGCCTCACTGGCCTCTAGGTACTCAACAATTCTTTCTTTCAGAAGTGATTTCATCATTTTCCCTACCACTGAGGTCAAACTGACAGATCTGTAGTTTTCTGCCTCTGCATTGCTCCCACTTTTGTGAAGGGAAATCACATCTGCCCTTCTCTAGTCCTCAGGTACCACACCATCCTCCCATAATTTGTTAAAAAGGGTAGTCAGTGGTGTCACTCGTTCTCCCCTTAGTTCTTTTAGAATTCTAGGGTGAATCCCGTCAGGCCCCATTGCTTTGTCCACCTTCAGTTTCAGGAGTTCTTTCATGACCCTTTCTTCTATGAATGGATTGGTATCAACCCTGCTATCTAGAGTGATTCTGTTTGATTTAGGTACCTCCCCTTCCTCTTCTTTTGTGAATACTGAGCAGAAGTATTCATTCAGTATCTCTGCTTTGTCACTGTCACCCTCTGCCCTCCCCTTTATTAAGCCTCACTATCCCTCCCTTGGTCTTTCTTTACTCCCTAATGTACCTATAAAAGGTTTTATTCCCCTTCTTAACTGAGTGGGCTATCCTTTCCTCAGTTTGGGCCTTTGCTATTGTGACTGCCTTCCGCTTCCTACTGCTTTAACTGATATAGTTCTCTGTCCTGCTTTTTCTGTTTCATTATACTTCCTGAATGCTGTATTTTTCTCCCTAACCTTCCTGCCACCTCTTTTGAGAACCATACCATTTTGTTTCCTTCATTTTGTTTTGTTTATTTGTTTCACACATAGGCTTGTTGCCTCTGTAATGGCAGTTCTGATTTTCCACATTGTATTTCCACACCTCCTTCTTGCCCATTTGCTAGTGCTTTTCTGAGGCACTCTTCTGTTTTACAAAGTCAGCCCTCCTAAAGTCCAGTATCCTTACTTTTGTATGGCTTGACTCTATGGCTGTGTTTATTGTGAACCACACTGTTTAGTAGTTGCCTTTTCCCAGATGGCTACCCACTTCTAAATCTGACTCTGAGATCCTCTCTCCATCCTTGTTTGAGAGTACCAGGTCTAGGTTTGCTCACTCCCAAGTGGGTTCTAACACTAACTGTCTGAGGCATGCCCCTGTAGGGCATTGAGAATGACCCTGCTCTTGCATGTGGCTGCAGCAAAGGTGCTCCAGTTAACATCTGGCATATTCAGGTCCCCCATCAACAATATCTCCCTTTTTTCTGTCATTCTAAGGGTCACATAGACTTTCTCGATACTAGAACTGATAAAGTGTTTAAATATGTTACACTTTGTATTACTTTGTGATGTTTCACTGTTGTTTTTTCAGACCAGCATTTAACATAGGAGTATGGGGGCAGCCTTGGAGACCATACCACAGAGCCTTTAACTGGGTAGATTTCATACAAGGGAAATCGGAATCCACTAAGGGTGGTAATACCCTGAAGATACCTTGACAACAACAATGTTGGGTCCTGAATAACTTAAGATTTTTGTGGAGGGTGGACTCCTGCATATGGTCTACAACTGGTTTATGATGCCTGAGGTAAAGTAGGGATGCACAGCAAATGTTGCCCTCCACCCTCAAACCCCTACATACATAGCTGCCTCGGTGAAAACAATGCTAACCTGGACTCCCCTTTCCCTTTCCCTTTCTAGGCATTAAGTTACACGATGTGTGCAGGCACCCATTTGGAGCCATGATGCTCAATCTTTTCCTCTGTAGTGGCTTCACAACTGAGAAACTATTGCTCTTCACCTTTAAGATAATGAGTGGGGCAGGTAACAGTTCATACAGAAAGCCTTAATGGCCTTGACTCTACTTGAGTTGTCTCCTTCCATAGACCTCTTCCTAGCAGTGTGTGGCAAGGCCCCAGGCTGGGTTGTCATGTAACCAGTCTTTGCTAATGCTGTCCCTGATTTAACAAGCATTTGTCAATGCCAAATGTTGTCATGCTGGCATTGGCAGTGGGAGTGGCATAGCTAGAGACGCATAGTGCTGTGATTTTGTGAATGTGTCTCAAAAGGTGATTTTGCACAGTGAGCACGCAATGTGCGGAAACACGTTTTGGGCAGGCTGTGAAAAATGGCAGCTGGACTGTTGATAAGGAGATGTGCACAAATGCCAGTGGTGAAAATGTGGCATGAAAATATTGCAGATTGACGAAGTTACAAGGGTGCGTGGAAACTGCGCAATGCAGGCTTGCAACACAGTCATTGTATGGAGTTTCACACCAAATTTGCAACATAGACATTTTAGGACCTCTGCTCATGAATAGTGTCACCGTCATTTCCTCAAACTGTCCCAAAAACTGATTTCGCACAGTAGCCGTGCAGTTCTGTGCTGGATGTGCGAAAACACATTTCAGGCAGCTGCAGTGTTCATAAGGAGGTATGGAAAAATGTCAATGATGAACAGCTGGAGTGAAAGTATTACAAATTCACAAAGTTATGAGCGTGCGTGCAAACTGTGCAATGCATGCTCATAAAACACTCATTTTATTGACTTTTGTTCCCAAATTTTCAACATAGGCATTTTAGGGCATCTGCTAATGAACAATGCCACTGTCATTTTCATCATGTGTCTCGAACAGAGACTTTCCACAGTGACCACGCTATTCTGTGCCAGAACTGCGAAAACAGATTTTGGTCAGGATGTGAAAAATGACAGCTGTACTGTTCATTAGGAGGTGCAAAACAATGGCACTGTAGAACATCTGGAGTGAGAATATTAGAAGTTTGCAAACGTACGAGCGTGCGTGCAAACTGCGAAACGCATGCTCGTAACACAGTCATTTTATGGAGTATTGTCACCAAATTTTCAACACAGGCATTTTAGTACCTCTGCTCATGAACAGTATCACTGTCATTTTGTAATGTGTTCAAACACTGATTTCGCACATCAACCATGCTATTCTGCGCGGAAGTGCGAAAACACATTTCAGCAAGGATGTGAAAAATGACAGCTGTACGGTTCACAAGAAGGTGTGGTAAAATGCCAGTGTTGAGAATGTGGCATGAAAATATTGCAAATGCGCTAACTTACGAGCATGCGTTGCGCAGTTGCTACGCACCCTCGTGAAACAGTCATTTTATGGAGTATTGTCACCAAATTTTCAACTCAGGCATTTTAGGACCTATGCTCATGAACAGTGTCACTGTCATTTTTATAATGTGTCCTGAACACTGATTTCATACAGCGACCGTGCTACTCTGCACTGGAAGTGCGAAAACACATTTCGGGCAGGATGTGAAAAATGACAACTGTTCGGTTCACAAGAAGGTGTGGTAAAATGCCAATGTTGAGAATCTGGCATGAAAATAGTGCGAATGCACTAGCTTATGAGCGTGCATTGAGCAGTTGCTACGCATGCTCGTAAAACAGTCATTTTTTTGATTTTTCCCACCAAACTTGCAATATAGGCTTTTTGAGAGCCCATCTCGTGAACAGTGGGACTGTCATTTTGTTAATCTGTCCCGGAAGGTGACTCCATGCAGTGACTGCGAAATCACCTTTCAGGACTGAATAACGCCATGACAGTGCAAGAATTCATGAGAAGGGGTCCCAAAAACCCCACGTTGAAAATTTGGGGCCAAAAGTCACAAAAATGCCCTAGATATGCATTAAAGTTGAAAAAACCCTATTCATTCCATTATACAGCTTACCGGCATTTCTTCAGTTCATGGTTGGCTTTGAAGAGTGCAGATGTGTTCCCGGTCCACAGAAGATTGTCAAGCGGAGTCCACAGGTATGTATGGAGTGAGGGAGTGAGGGAGGCAGGATGCACAGTGGGTGGGTGCGGGTGGGGAGGGGCATCGAGACTACGAGAGACTGTTTTCATTTACAGGTTATAAAAAAAGGAAAAACATTGCTGGACAGTTTTTGTTTTGCAGGGCATTTGGCATGCTAAGGTGGGCTCCAGTGTACCACCCTAACTGTTTGGGGTCTGTAGTCGACGAGGTGGGCACCTTCGTCAGCAAACAACATGGGGAATTATGCCAGTGGGGACTGGGCACCCCGTCGGCACACAAAGAAGGGTGGGGGAGCAGAGCCGAGGGATTGAAGCCCTCAGCATTAAACAATTGGGGGTGGTTTATGCCAACATGGAGTGGGCTCCCCATCGGCACATTCACAGGGGCAGGGGCAGCTGACAGGAGGATTGGGCACCCCAAAGTCAGCAGTTCTATGGCCAGTGCCCTGCCATGTACATGATGGCGGCGAGCACGGCAAGAAAGGACCGCTAAGTCTGTGAGCTTGCTCGGATTGCGGGGACCTTTCTTAGATGTGCTGCCACATTATGTATGCGTAGTGTAGTGCTGGCATGCAGGCTGATTGGGGAATGTGGGACGCACCTACTGGTGCGTGCCCTGCATTCACCCAACAGCGACCATGCCTCTAAAGCTGCACTGTCCCATGATGTTGGCTGCGCAAGTGCGCCAACATAAAAATGTATGTTTCTATTTCTCTGTATTTGACTTACTACCCATGGAGTCTTGTAAGGCTTGCACAGCTGAGTGCTCTTGACCAGAGGGTAATGATGAGGGGGAAGGCGAGGCCCCTCTTCATATAGAGACCTATGTTTGCTGCACCACAGGAGGTGTGCCATTAGTTTAGTGTTTGTTAACATTGCTATCTTTACAGTGCTATTACTGTTTAGGATGTTTATGTGAATTATGACAAATTATGTCTGTGTTTATGATGGGATGGGAGGTGGGAGGGAAGGATTTCTGGTGCATGTAGTCCTAAGGAGGATAGGGCTGGATATGCAGGCAAGCAGTATAAGAACGGCTGTTATTTTACAAAATATCTTATGCAACAGTATTGGTACTGCTATAAAATACTGTAGCTGGAACATGAAGGGAGCACAGACCAAAGAGAAATGCTGTAGTACAGTATATTTAAGCACCTCAAAATATTTTAAGTGGAGATTGTGTTTCTGCAAGAAATGCATTTAAAAACTGACCAAGTGATACTCCTTAGATGAGAATGGGTGGGACAGTGTGTTACAGGGCTGGGGATGATACTAAGAAAAAGGGGGTGGCCATACTATTTGCTCATTCTGTACAGTTTCAGCTACTTCAAGAAATCACAGATTCATCTGGGCTCTTCAACTTGCTGAGAGGAATATTAGGACAAAAGAAGTAGTGCTATGATCTTCTCATGGCCTAATATAGACAATACAGAGTTTTTTGTACATATTGAATCTATTGACTCCTGGCCTACCTTGCCTACCATACTTGCAGACAATTGGAATATGGTACAGGATACTGATATAGATAGATCAGGAAATATTAAGAAATGTCTCAATCGTGGACAGTGGTCTGTGAATGAACTAATGAACACTGATTTTCCAATGACTTCCTGTGTATTGAACCAGAAAGTCTGTGGAGTTCTGACCAGAACCATGGCTGACAGATGGAGAGAAGGTGCTGCCTGGACTGGACTTGGGAGCTCAGAGGAAGGCCAAGCCTGAAGACAATGCAGAGATGCAGGTCAAGGCAGACTTGGAGTGTGAGAGACAACACCCAGGAGGTGGAGATCCCGATGAGGATGATTCAGTGGATCAGTGGGCAATGGCTGGAGACAGACTGACTATGCAGAGATGTGGAACAGTGATGCCAGGTGCTCAACAGCTTCCTGCCGGAGAGTTTGGATAAAGAGTCAGAGGAGGATTTTTCATGGGCTCAGTTTGAGGAGGACCCCCTGACCGACAGTATTGACTGGGGTATACTGCAGGCTAAAGATGCTAATATTGCCAAAATGTTACAATATGTTAAGATTAAGTAGGTAGTATGCGTGTTTTATTCTTTTCTGAGTGAAAACCTACAAAAGAGAAGTGGGTGAAAAATGGATTGGACCTGTGCTGGGATAACAACTTGAGTGTCTACCTTCAGGTGTCTGTATCTGTAGCAAGTGAAATGAATCAAGAGACACAGTGGGTTTATGTAGAGAGGTTGAACCTAGGAATGGACCCCTGCTTAAAACTGACATGTCTAGTGGGGTTGGAGCTGGTAATTACTCACCCCAGAGAAAGTCTTTCTATGGTACTGGACTTTACAGCCATCCAGATTTTTTGATTAAGAAATATGACGTACTTGCCCTAAAAGGAGATAGTTCAGGAAAGGTACCATTAGTCTCTGTTGAGAAATGTGTTAATGCCTCATGGTAAAGAATGATGATATCCACTATGTTTATGATGGAATGTTTATTGTTAATAGGGATCCTGAGACAGAGCTTCTGAAGATTGATGGGTGAAAGCTCCATCCCTTCCTGGGACAGGAAGGTGATAAGCAGTCTGCAATAACTACTTCCCTCTTAAGGTGGGGGATATGTGACAGGGTGCTCCTGCCACTCTTGAGGGCCGACCTTTTCTTAAATCTGTTGCAACAGTTCTATTTCTCAGCCTAATCTATCCATTCCAATTTCTAGTCCATAAGGTTGGCCACCTATGGCGCCCTTCCCCTTTCTTGACTATGCTATAGTGTCCTCTTTAATTTTTCTTTTCCCTCTCAGGTCCTTGTACAGGGAGGTTATTGTGGTGACCTCCAAGCATATGTAAAACAGGTTGTGTTTATTGTTGTTGAATTTAGCATATAATAGCACTATGTCATAAAATACCTTGATGTATATACCTTGGCCCAGATATTCAAAGGGGTTGTGCCGGTACAACCCCGCAATGCACACCGGTGGGATATTCAAAAGGCTGCCAGGCACAGTGCAAGTCCCAATGCACTGGAGCACAATGGTAATGTATGTGGCGCAAATGCAGGAGCGTGCCCATACATGTCACGGCACATCCTGCTTTCGACCCTGGATGTGCAGGCGCAAATGCTGGCTGCCTGCTTTGCACCCACATAGTGGGGCATAAAGTTGAGGCAGAAATAAAAGGAACAAATCCAGGCCACCCACAGGTGGCTGCTGTATTGCAGGGTGCAACACAGCACCCGCCAGTTTTGAGTGGCCACCATCCCACCAGGGACACCATCCGTGATAACCCACACCCTCCCCAGTGGTTCAGTGGTTCACTCTTCCCTCCCACAAACCCGATCATGGGTAGATGTTAAATAAATATCCCAGGTGGTCTAATGGTATCCCCATCCCTCCTGTTTCACCCAATCATGGGTTTCCAACATAAATACCATCCCCAGTGGGCCAATGGAACCCCCTCCCCTCCACCCCCAGTGGACCACTGCCACCCAGCTCCCCCACCATCATCAGTGGATGGCTGCACTCCCACCCGCATACTTCCTAGCCACCACCAAATGACAGCTTACAGAATGATCTGTAAGCCAATTGGTTCACAGTGTGGATGAATGGGCATGCACACCATACTTTACTACACAGGCACAAATCTGTGAATGGATTCATTCATGGATTCATGCCTGTGTAGTACAGTATGGTATGCATGCCCATTCATCCACACTGTGGACCAATTGGCTTACAGATCGTACTGTAAGCTGTCATTCGACAGGCGGTCGGCCGGTATGCAGGTGGAGTGCAGCCGCCCACCGATGACAGGGGGAGCTGGGTGCCAGGGTTCTGCTGTGGGTGGAGGGGAGGGGTTCCACTGCCCACCAGGGATGGTAATTATGTTGGATTCCTCATGATCACGTGAAATGGGAGGAGGATACCACTAGACCAGGGATATTCTTGTAACATTTGGCCCGCAATTGGGCATACGGAGGAAGGGGTTGCCACTAGACCACCAGGGACATTGATATAACATTTGCCCTTGGTCATAGGAGGGAGGGGTATGCCAATGGCCCACCAGGTGTGGGATTGTCATTGTCTTCAGCCCATGATTGGGCATACGGGAAGGGGACTAGACTGTCAGGGGCTTACAGCAGCAACGCAGGGCACCAGGTGCATTTTGCCGGCTGCCTGGTAATGCTTGCAAATGGGGCCATATGACATGCAAATGGCCCCATTTGCAGCTTCTGTATATGATGGCCCCATTTGCATTCCCTCTTCTGAATATCACCGTGCTGCAACCAGCACAACTGCAGCTGTGCTGGTGCATCCTCAGTGCTCCCTATCTGTGGCTTGCACTGGCACATCATCACTGGGCCATGCGCAGATCATACCATATTCAATGGTGCTGCGCCATGGCACATCACTATTGAATATCACCTGGTCCGGCCTCGACGTAACCCAGATGCGCTGCACCCACACTTGCGCCATTGCCCAGTGCAGTCTAAATATCCAGGCCCTTATGTTTATGAAACCTGTAAATGTTGAAAATACCATGGCACCACGTGTTTTTGATAAAGGTAAAAAGCACTAGGTGACTATTATAGAAATTAAGTTAGTTGTGCTATTTAAATTGCTGTAAACTGAACAAGTCTGAAATGTCATGGTGATTTGCATATATTCCATGATGCTTTGCATTATGGAAGCATGTATGATGTTGTATTTCTTTGAAACTTGATTTGTTGCCAATGCCCTTTGGGGAAACCCTTTTTTCAGTGATTCTTCACTGAGGATCTTTGTTTTTAGCTTTTTTTTCTTTTGAGCCCCCACTGCCTAAGCAAATAGGACCCCATATAGGATGAAGGGTTTTCACTGAAAAGTGGTTAGATCAGAAATCAGTGTCAGTAGGTGCTGGCTAAGTGCAGAGAAAGGACATTCATAGTCTGTTGCTGCAAACTGATGTACTGAAGAAGGAATATGCCATTTCTGAAGGTTATTTCCTGTATTTTGAATAAACATCACACAGAGATCGTGTGTTGAACTTGAAGTTTGGTGTCTGTCCATCTTTATCCCACAACTCCTCCACGGGGGGTATGTCAGAAACCATACTATGTTGTCTTCAGGCAAAAATATAACACTCCTTTTCCTAAAATGGCAATTGTCATTTCTTTCTTAAAAGTCATGTCCTTTAGAGAATAGTATTTAATGGGTCAAGTCAAGCTTAGTTTGAATGTAAGAAACACATCTTTTCTCACCCCCTTGATGTACCAGTTTTATATGTCTGTCTGTAGTATTTTGAACAGTGATACTCAGACTGTGGCTCCTGAGCATCAAGTTGCTCTTTAGCTTAGCACCTGCAGCTCATTATTACCTGCAGTTCTTTTATCACCTGGGGCTCATTATCACCAATGGTGTTTTCCAGTATTAAATTATGTGTTACACTGAAGTATATAGTTACCATAGGAGGTTTGTGCTTGGTACTGTGAAACAAAAAATCTCCAGTAGTTGACTGAGAAAACAAACTCTGGACAGAGCAGATAGGGCTGCAGCTAAGGAATTTGGGAAAATATTGAAAATTGCCAAAGTTAAGAGCCTGTGTTAGCAAAATGTAATGCAGGTTCATAAATGTGTTGTTTTGTAATATTCATATGCCAAGTTTTCAACATAGCTTTTAATGATGACCCTGCCTCGTGAAGAAGGGCAGAGCAAATGTTCAACTCCTTCCTGAAAGGTGATTTCACACAGGGACTGAGAAATCAACTTTCAGGATGCAGAAAAACATTTTGGGCAGTTGTTGAAAAATGACATCTATCACATTCATGAGGTTCTGTAAAGAAATGGCCATGCTGAAAATTTGTGGTAAAAATATTGAATATTACCAAACTTAAGTGCCTGTATTTGCAAAATTCAACATAGCCTCATAACTTTTTTGTTTTTAAATATTGTTAGACCTAATTTAGAACATAGCCTTCTTATGACCCCACCTCATGAACAATGGCAAAGGACATTAAAAAAAAACATTTTGGCCATGATCTGAAAAATGACATCTATCACATTCATGAGGTTCTGTAAAGAAATGACCATGCCGAAAATTTGGGGTAAAAATATTGAATATTACCAAACTTAAGTGCCTGTATTTGCAAAATTCAACATAGCCCCATAACTTTTTTGTTTTTAAATATTGTTAGACCAAATTTAGAACATAGCCTTCTTATGACCCCACCTCATAAACAATGGCAAAGGACATTAAAAAACAAAACATGTTGGCCATGATCTGAAAATGACAGCTGTCCCATTCATGAGGTGCTGTAAAGATATGGCTACTGTATGTTGTATATTTGGGGTAAAATATTGAAAATTACCAATGTTACGAGACTAAGTTCACAAAATGGCTCATAACTGTTGTTTTTTTAATATTTTTACACCAAATGGGAATGCAAAATCACCTTTCAGTATGTAAGAAAAACATTTGGCAGGATTTGAAAAATGACAGCTGTGAGGTTCATGAGGTGCTGTGAAGATATGGCTATGTTGTAAATTTGGGGTACAAATATCAAAAATTACCAAAGTTATGAGCCTGAATTCACAAAATTTAATGTAGGCTCATAACTTTGTTTTCAATATTTTTTACAGCAAATTTTCAACACAGCCATCTTATGACCTCATCTCATGAACAATGGTGGAGAAAATTTTCAACTCCTGCCCAATAGGTGATTTTGAGCAGCAACTATGAAACCACCTTTCAGGACAGATTTGCCTAACATCACTTTCGTTGTTCATGAGGTGGTGTGCCAAGAAAGGCATGCTGAAAATTTGGGATACAAATTTGTAAAAATGCTCTAGTTATGCCACTAAGCTCAGAACACCACTGAACTACATTGAACGCATACCTGTTTCTTCTGTTCGCAGTCCCGTTTTGAAGAGTGAAGATGTGTCTGTGGTCCAGAGAGGATTAAGTCATTGGACCTCCCATCAATAAGTAGGGGCTTGTGGGGATGAGGTGGGGGTGCTGAGTGGGAGGGTTGGGTAGGCAGAGTCAAAATACACTGATAAATGGTTTTCTTTTTACAGGTACAAAAAAGAAAGACCGAGTGTTTCTGTACTGGGGGATGGGGCATCTACCCCCAGTGCCACTAATGTGTTTCTTTGGGAGGAGGAGTGGGGTATAGGGTGCTGAGAAGGAGGGTCTGATGGGTGGGTGGATATGGAAAAAAAATTGTGGGTGTCCTGATCGTGACACTTGGTAGCCCTGAAAGGGGGAGGTCCAAATGCTATCTCTCCCAGTTAGGACAGAGTGCAAATTATTAAATATAAAAATGCTCAGAAAAACAGCTATGGGGTTTATCATTCTTACTGACATGTAAGCCTATGTGCTGCAGAAGAGGAGATGTTCTGCTATAGTATATAAAGCAAAACAGGTACAAAATGCACAAGAACACTGCACACCCTTTGATAAGGGTGCAAATTGCAAAATTTATGTAGTGCACAAAAACCACAAAGATGAGCACCTTCCCAGCACTTTGTGGCACTCTACTAATTCCCAGGACAGCTGTGGCTTACATTTCTTCTTGTTTAGGGATCATTTCTGGGGTGTAAAGATTTTGATGAAAATCTGCAAAAATGTAGTTAATTTTTCTAGTATTAATTTGTAACTGACAAGAGTTATCCAAAATGGATTTTTGCCTTAAATGCTGTGTTTCAAATCCATAACTCAAATCTGCTCTGCAGAACTGTGATGTCTGAGAACATAGCTCATGTGACAGCCAAAAGGGTAATTATTAGAATGTTTTCATGGTAAGCCTCACCTCCCCTGATGAAATGGCTGAGCACCAAAAAGTGCTGGGTATGTGATTACCTTTGTGGTTTTTGTGAGATAAATGAATTTAGCAATTTGCACCCTTTTTCCAGTGTGCACTGTATTCCTGTGTTTAATTTACCATTCATACCCCCAATTGCAATAATCTTAATATATAATGCTACTTTTTATTGGATTGAGTCTGCAATCTCAAAGACCTCAAAAAAAGATTATATAAATTTCTGTTTTGAAGACTATGATGTGTGTCTGTGGGGGCAGCATAACATAAATGTGAAAAAATGGGTTCCACAACAAATCCCTGAAAAAATCTATCCAGAAGCAAATGATTTTATACCTTTTATTGGACCAACATAGATGTCACAACAAAAAAACAAAGTGTTCTAGCTTTCGGACCAACCAAGTCCTTCTTCAGAAGCTTTATGAAAGTTATTTAGAAAATCCCATACTATGAATACCCAGATAATGCATAAAAACAGAAATAATTCTCATTGGTTAAACATGTTCATTTGAAACATAACAGAAGATTACATCAGAGGAGCTAATTAACACCAGTATGCTTTTAGCTGAGAAGCCCGGAAGGTCAAAGGTTATCAAGAAATAACAATGAGCAGAGAGTTCTCCTAACATAAATTTTAAAATGCCTCAGTATGTTTCAAGAAAACAGTCTACTGATAAAATCTTAGGATACTAGTCTCCTAATTACATGTAAGATGAGGAGCTTACATCTAATGACCCTAATACAGAATATAAAAGAGAACTACAGGAGTTAATTGGATCATTCCCAAACCTTGTCCAAGGCAGACTAAATGCCCCTCATCCCAGTGAACCCAAGCCAGGGACATTCTGCATGCTGCCTAAAATACATAAGCCTGGTAATCTGGCTGACCCATAGTCTCTGGTAATGGTACCTGACAGAGGGAACCTCAGGGTTGTGTAGCTCATTTAAAACAACTGGTTATCCTAGCTGACCTTGAAAACTACATAGCTCTTAGAAACCAAATGTATGCATGCTGTTAAACTAGCAAAAGGCTTACGCTACTCATTTCCAGAAAGCTAACCTTAGCAACCCAGGTTATTCTGGTCCCACATCAATGAGCTGATAAAGGAAACAAAGCAGCTACCTGCCCTATTGTGGCTAATGGGCAGTTACTGAATGATGAGACACTCATCGCTGAGGCCCTCAATAGCCATTTTATGAACCTTGATGATTACAAGGCTGGGCTCCCAGTGACCAAAAATGAGTCTCTCAGACTGGAGCCTCCTAACCTTGACCACCCACCATTTCATCTGAGGCTGGCTAAGGTGAATGAAGTCCTATCCATTCTAAAATCCTTGAAAACAAGAGGTTCAGGTGGGCCTGACAGCATCCAAACTTGATTACTCAAGGACGGTGCCCCAGCACTCGCAAGGCCTCTTAACTGGCTTTTAAACAGGTCCCTTCTAGAAGGGTCTGTCCCTGAGCTGTGGAAGCAGGCCCGTGTGGTCCCTATTCATAAGGGCGGGCCTGCGGAACCAATAGGGAACTACAGGCCGATCTCCTTGCTGTGCATCCTTGCAAAAATTCAGGAGAAACTAGTGTACACCCAACTCCGGGAATACTTAGAAGCACACCTGCTTCTTTCCCTGGCTCAACATGGTTTCAGAGCCAAACACGGAACCGACACCGCTCTAACCAAATTCTCAGCAGATGTGCTTAGAGAAATCGACCCAGGGTCCAATACAGGTGCAGTTTTCATTGAGCTTTCCAAGACATTTGACTTGGTTGACCATAGGCTCTTACTCCAAAAATTGTGCCACTTAGGCCTAGACACTCATACTCTCAGATGGTTTGAAAGCTACCTCATAGGGTGCACACAGAGGGTCAAGTGGAAGGACAAAATCTCTGATCCACTGCCCCTTAAGGAGGGAGTACCACAAGAGTCTGTACTTGGTCCCCTATTGTTCTCACTGTTTATAAATGAGCTGCACAACCATTGTGGGAGTAGTAATGTCATCCAGTATGCTGATGACGCAGTGATTTACAGAGCCTCTGATAACTTGGATGACCTTGGGCCAGCCCTCCAAGTGGACATCCTCATTATGGAGTATTGGCTCACTATGAACAAAATGGTCATTAATACCAACAAAACAAAGGCTATGTTGTTCGGACCCAGATCCCTTGGCCTTGACAGGTCACAACCTTCAACTCACGTCCAGGGTGGGAACAAACTTGAAGTGGTTGCTTCCACAAAATACCTTGGCCTTACCCTGGATCAAGGTTTCACCTTAAAGCAACATGTTGATCAAGTCACAAAAGTCATCCATGGCAAACTCGGAACACTCTATCGGCTAAAGGATCCGCTGATCCCCGAAGCCAGGACTGCCATTGCCTCGAGTGTCCTACTCCCAACACTCACCTACGCGGCCCCTGTACTTCATGGAGTGGCCAAGCTGGAGCTCAGCTAGTTACAGATTTTGTACAATAAGGTGGTCCATTTTGCCACTCTATCCCACTCTAGGAGCCACCATTGTGAGTCATTATCACGACTCAGCTGGCCGTCATTCGAAGCCCACCTTAGGTACCCAGTACTCTGTCTGGCTTATAAGCTAATTAACTCCACGCCTCCCCCATGTCTTGTAGGACTCCTAACTGCTAAGCAAAATCTGTGGAACCTACGGACCTCAGGCCAAACTCTCCTAGAGGTCCCTAGGGTGAGGACCAAGGCAGGGTATATGTCCTTTTCTCATGCTGCCTCTTCCCTTTGGAACAACCTTCCTTCAGAGGTTTGTGAAGCTACATCATTATTGTGTTTCCATACAAGACTCAAGACTCATATGCTTGCCATGAGTAAGTGCCAATGCTATGGTACCTGATACTCCCTCACTACCCGGCTGGCCTGAGCACTTATATCACTTACATCACTAGCACCTGAACTGTCAGCACTAACACTTCAGTGGTCTCTCCTCCCTAGAATTTTCCAAGGAGGGTAATTAGAGACTCAGTTAAATCTATGGCTCCCTACATTGTGCACCTGAACAATTTAATTGTAACCTGCTATGAAAGACGTTTTACTGCTCTATATCCATGTAAGACTGTTGCATGCCAAAAAACTTGTATCTGTACTACTGTTTACCATGTTTTGTCCTGTAACTCCCAGTTCGACCCTGAAAAAGGTACTTCCGGGGCCCAGTGGGCCTACCAGTCATCAAAATTCAATAAATAAATAAATACAGTGCAATCCGACAATCCGAACCCGATGATCTGGAACTCCTATAATCGAACTTCCATTTTGTCACCCACTTAAACTCCTAATTTGTACAATTGAACATCATGCTTGTAGTTTGATACAGAACTACACTGCCGCAGCACTGTTTATCGACTGCATTCATTATGAGCACCAAAAGGAAATGCATTGTGCTCACCTTGCAACAGAAGCTCCAGATACTGGACGCTTGGGAATGGTGAGGCTGCAGTGGCACTTGCTGCCAAATATGGAGTCAGAAAGTTGACAGTGCATGACATCAAGGAGGCTAAGCAGAAGTTAAGAAACTTTGTTGTGTCCATGGAGGGTGTGTCAGGGCTAGAGAAGAGAAAAAACATGCAAACCTGTGACGATGATGCCAGGGATGACTCCATCTATCTCTGGTTCTGCCAGGAGAGGGAGAAGGGAACTCCCATCTCTGGCCTTCTCCTGAAAGAAAAGGCTCTTCAGTTCCATGAGTTGCTGGGTGGCAACCGTGGCACTTTCACTGTGAGCGATGGCTGGCTCGATAGATTTAAAAAGTGCCATGGCATCCGCCAGCTGCGACTGTGAGGTGGATGACTGAATGCTGCTGAGGAAGGGATGGCTCCTTTCACTCAGCAATTGAGTGCTCTGATTGCGGCTGAAGGTTTGACATTGGATTAGGTTTACAACATCAATAAGACAGGTCTCTATTGACGTTGTTTACCTGATAAACCACTTGCTCATGGCAATGAAAAAGATGCCCCTGGCTTTAAAAAATACAAATATCGTGTCACCATCCTAGCATGTGTTAACGCGACTGTTGAACAGAAATTGCACCCACTCGTGTTTGGAAAATCAAAGGAGCCCAGATGTTTCAGTCACGTCAACATGGCAATGCTCCCTCTTTTGTACACCAGCCAGAGGACTGCATGGATGGACAGCACGCTGTTCACCAAATGGTTTAAGGACAATTTCATCCCTGAAGTGAAGCGCTTTCTCCTCAAAAGAAAATCTTCCACAAAAAGCAGTTCTCTTTCTGGACAATGCTCTGGCTCATCCAGACATACCCCCTGTCACCACAAATGATGGCAGCATAAGATGTTTTTTTCTCCCCCCAAACACCACTTCTAAGATCCAACCCTGTGATCAGGGCATACTGAAATCTTCAAAGAAATTATCAAAAGCACTTGCTGCAGGCCATCATATCAGACATGGATGAAGATTTGTCTCTCCAGGAAATCATCAAGGCCATAAATCTAAAGGACCTGATTTAAATGGCAGGAGCCATGGGATAATATGAGAGCTGACAAATTGGCAAACCGGTGGGTAGGGATTACGGGGCTGTGTCAGAAAACCTAGTGGCAGAAACAGACATGGACACTATGCCTAGATAGAGCCAGTCTTGGAACCAGATCTTAATGATGCAATTTCAGCACTTGTGATGAACATGAGCGAATGGCTACAGATTGAGTTTATGCCCCAGGAGATGGAGGAGGGTGTGTGGCAACGCTGATGATGGGATGCATTCATGGATGAAAAGGAGAGCATCACTCAAGTTTGTCCTGGACCCTCAGCAGAGCAAAACCAAGATGCAAACGATACCAGCGATGAAGAGGAAGACAATCCCATTCACATCCCATGGCATTCAGAGGCAGTAGCACATTTTGATCAGTGCCTGCTCTGGATGAAAAGTCAGCCTGATTCCGATCCTATAAATGTCATGATAGTGCGCAAACTGAGATTGCAAGCTGCACAGAAATGAATTGGGGTGCTGCAGCAAAAGAGTCTGAAGGACTTCTTTAAATAAAAAAAATAAAAAGGCACTTAAGCACAAGAAGCACTTACTGTATGCACAAATACTGTACTGCACAAGCATCAAAAAAAAGTTTAAAAACACAGAAGCACTTACAGTAGAACACACAAATGAAAACAGCATCTACACACTTAACCCCACATATAGGAACTCCTGATTATCAGACCTAATTAACTGTCACTGTGGCAGGTCGGACAAATGGGACTGTACTGTAGTTACATCCAGGACACTACACACTTCCTGCGTAACTTTCTGGTCACCAGATACCCTTTAACCAGATGGAGGTAACATCCGCTGTACTAATATTCCTCACACAGATGGCATTTCAGCCTGCCTTAAATACCTGCATGAGAAAGGATTGGACCACAACGACGACCCTGGAGTCAAGGGGAAGCTTAATGAATTCATTCTGACACATAGCAACTTCAGCTTCAATAGCAAACATTATGATCAAACTAATGAACAGCAATGGGCACCAGGATGGCTACACAGTATGCTAATCTTTTATGGTGAATTTGGAGGAGGACTTTTAAGACACTGTAAACATAAACCACTCACTTATTTCCATTACATTGATGATTTGTTTATAATTTGGAGAGTGGGCACTGACACACTTAAGGATTTTCATCAGGAACTTAATAACCTCCACCCATCCATAAAGCTTTCCCTGGAATATTCTGTCACCAGTGTAAATTTTCTGGATATGACTGTCACTATCAAGGATGGAACCCTACATACCTGTATTTACAGGAAACCAACAGACAGAGATACTTACACGGGAAAAGTAATCACCTGAGCCACACAAATAAAGCTGACATATATAGTCAGGCATTTCTGTATCACCGCCTCTGTTCAAATGAGGACAGAGACACATTTGACAATGTTGAAAAGCACCTTTATTGAGTAGGGACACTCATCCAGAGACATTGACTGAGCAGTAGAGTGTGCAGCACAGGTACCATGAGAACAACTACTGCAATATATGGAAAGGACCACTACCAACAGAATACCCTTAGTAGTCACGTATCATCCTGACCTTGAACTTCTATGTAAGATTATTAAGGACCTCCCCCCAATAATTAGTGAGGATGAAACCCTTAATTTTATTTTTCAGGAACTACCACATCTATCTTTTAAACAACCACCTAATTTAGCCAACCTGATTATTAGTAGTCAACTTGAACCAGAACAGAATAGCATTACATCATATGGTACACAACCGTGTCATCAACACAGATGTAAGACTTGTAAGCTCATTTCTACTTCAGATTGTGTGGTTACATCACAAAAACAATTCAGGATACAGGGAAATTATACATGTACATCAAGTAATGTCTATTTCATTCAATGCAAGAAATGTCCAGGTTATGTGCGGGAGGCAAAGCAACAACTCCACACTAAAATGAATTCACACAGGCATTCTATTAATATGAAGATGACTGACAAACCAGTGGCGCAACACTTCTCCCAGCATGGCCACTCAATCTCAGATATGCCTGTGATGGTCTTAAAAGGACACTTCAACAGTACACAATAGAGATAGGCCTCTGAAATTAGACTTATTTTATGTCTCAATATGGTGGAGGATGGAATGAACATTGATATGGGGTATATGACACATTATTCCACTTAAACTTACACAGACCTTTACTTCAAAGGATGGTCATTAATACTTTAGTTCTTCAGTGAGCCTTTGATCTTTTTTAGTTTTATATTTATAGAGTCCCCTTTATCTGGTTATCTACATATTGGCTTCTCACCTTTGCAATGTATGAGTGTGTGTGTGTGTGTGTGTGTGTGTGTGTGTGTGTGTGTGTGTGCACATGTATGTATGTAGGGGAGTATGGCATGGGACAATTTTTATGTCGGTGTTTGGGTGTTTTCTGTGGGTATAGTGGGTGTGGTTATTATGCTGATATTGAGGTATTGTGCTGATTATTAAGGCAGATGACATAATGGTGTTACAGTGGCAAGGTCTCTTAGTTCTCATGTTTATATAGTGAACATTTACTTCTCTTCTATTAGTTGTCAGTGGTTGGATTACATACTGTCACATTTTTAAATTCTGTACACAATAAATGTGTATCTCTTTTACTTGGGGTTCATGAAAAGTTTAATTCCATTGGGTAAATATTGTAAAGATTGGTGTGAATGATAATACATTAGTACTCTTGTACACATATTTCATTCCTCCTAGTTATCTTTCCCAGGAAGGAGGAGGGCTGGAGGATTTTATTCCTATGGATTTTTATTCAGATTTCTTAGACTGATTTTGTACATGTTTGTTATACATTGACACTGTATTGAAATCTGTAGGTAGCAGGCTTATGGTCTCAATTTCTTGGGGTCTTTGACAAGTAGGTTTGTTTTTTGGTTTTTTATTTGGCACTTATACTTACAATTGATATTATCTTGTATTAAATCCTGTTACAACACTGAAGGCCTTAAAATTTATGGAATGTATTAACTGGTTGAGAGTATAGTTGGGAAAATGTCTCAAGCTAAGCTTTATATTACATTTTGTGTGAAACATTTGCTCACCTTCAGTAAACTTCACTTTAAACCCTCTGCATGCCTTATCTATCTATCTATCTATCTATCTATCTATCTATCTATCTATCTATCTATCTATCTATACATGATTTCTGTGTATTTTAATTTTGGGGCTTGTTTTTAACTTGCAATTAGGCCTCATTTTAGCATGTATTTATTATCCACACATTTGCCTATCATTGACTGTGTTCTTTAAAACTCAAGGACGCTTGCAATTAAAGTTGTAAGCTATTCATCTTACATGGAATTAGGGAGAATAGTATCTTAACAGTTTGTTATCAGTAGACAGTTTTCTTGAAACATACTGAGGCATTTTAAGATTTATGTGAGGAGAACTCACTCCTAGTTGCTATTTCTTGATAACATTTGACCTTCAGGGATTTCTCAGCTAAAAGCATACTGGTGTTAATTAGCTCCTCTGATGTAATCTTCTGTTATGTTTCAAATGAATATGTTTAACCAATGAGAATTATTTCTGATATTTTATGCATTTTCTGGGTGTTAATAGTATGGGATTTTCTAAATAACTGTCATAAAGCTTCTGAAGAAGGACTTTGTTGGTCCGAAAGCTAGAACACTTTGTTTTTTTTGTTGTAACATCTATGTTGGTCCAATAAAAGGTATCAAACCATTTGTTTCTGGATCTGTTCTTACTAGGACCAATATAGCAACTACAATATTTGTTTGAAAAAAATCTAGTAATTTGTTGTCATTTTGAAATTAACTGCACTGTGTGGCTTTAGAGCTTGAACTGGCAGCAGAGGTGTGAGAGTGGTGTGAGAGAGCTTCAAATTAAAGTTCCCGTCCAGTGCAGCCATAGCTCTGAATCAGCAGTGCCAGTGTGAGATTGGGTGGACATCAGTTGCAAGTAACAGGAGCTGACCAACGATCAGTCAGAACAGGTTTTAGGTGAACAGAACTGCAAATAACAACATTGGCTTGGCTCTCATTTGGCTCTAGATTTGTTTCAGTTTTTTTTTGTTTTGTTTTTGGGTTGTGTGATACTGAGCTAGTAAACTGACCTCCCAGTGATCACAGATCACTACCTGAGATAGTCACATGTGCCCAGTAAGTCTTTACAAAGTAAGTAGTAGAACTGAACAACAAAGAAAAGTTGCATAACATTATAATAAATTTCAAATATGTACTACCCTGTACATCAATTACAACCTATATGCTAATAAACGCATAGGTGCACACTATCGAATATTCCTCGTAGCTCTTAGTACTGTTTGAATACAATGTCCTACTGACAATGATATGTAATCAGAAGACTACCGGCTACATAGTGCCATCATGATGCCAGGTTCACCTGTGTGTATTACTCTAACAATTTACCTAAAGAAAATAAAAAACAGTTATAATACTGTATGTATGGGTCTTTGTAGGATCAGTAAATGTTAGGAACTTGTCCACATTCCTCCTATCCATGTAAAACAAACTACTAGAACAATGAAGGATTTAGAACTTAAGAATCTTTATTCTTGGCTAATGAAAAACATTCAGAGTTCTAACCACTAATACCTGCCCTCAGTGAGGCCTCTGTAACTTTAATCTATTGGTTGCAACAAGGAGACTTAATATATAATATGCTCATATTCCACCACAGCAAATAATTTATGATCAGTAGTAATTGAAAATGTTATAGAATACAGATACATGTTATTGGGAGATTAATGATTTGACTAACACCTCATCATCCAACTCTATGAAAATAAAATAAGAGGAAATAGCAGTATTCATCACCATTGGTGACAGAACAGTGGAGAGATCATTCCCAGATTTACAACTAACCATAATACATCAGTATGACTAAACATTTAAAGAATTGTGATCCAGGAGATCACTGGTTCACCCCACCTTGAGATCGATTAACACTTTAATAGACAAAAAAGAAAGTATACAGGTTCACCTCCCACCACAGGCACTGACTAAATGTAACATCAAGAAATTATGATTTAAATGATTTGTGAGCAATGAGATTACGAGATTGAATCCACTTCCACTGCTGTCAAACTTCTAATCGAAATTAGTCAGTATATTATAATATGCACAACGTTGAGTAACTGGAAATCTAAGGTCCAGGTCCTACATAAACCAATAACTAGAAAAACGAGAAGAAGCAGACAGTTCTGTGCCACACGGTTTGTTAATTTTAAAACTAACAGCTTCAATCTCTATTTCCCACTTGACAAGCATTAAGTTACTATGGAAAGTTTAATCTATTATTGATTGTTTTCTGTGTATGTGCCCATCCTAGTTTAGTGCAGCCATACTGCAATTTCTGATAGAGAGTGAGAAAGAGGTTAGATAGCCAGGTCAGAAAGTGTGAAACTTAAAGAGTGCTTTCTGTGATAAAACCTGGGCATCTAGCTAGTGATTCAGCAAAGTAATTATAATTTTTTATGCATTTCCCTTACTGAAGATCATCAGTGATCACACATACAGATGTCTTGTTGTCAAGCTCTAGTTCGTCCGCATTTGTCCCCTTGCAGCTGGCACTCCGGGGCAATCAACTAATCTGAGTATCTGGCATAACTTGAAATCTATGTTTTATTTTTTTCTGTACAAAATGTAAACTACATCAATGTGTTTTAATCCATGTCTTAGTGAATTATTGATTGATATGGATCAAAGTTGATATGGTAAAGAGTAAGTGTGCTGTGTAAATTAACCCCTCCCAATCCCCTGTCCCCTCACCACTTTCCCCTAATGGCTCACACCTCAGCATTGCAAATTTCACTAGAATATTTCTTCTTCTATGAGAGATGAGGAATTTAAGGCATACTGTTGCAACATCAAAATGATACAACTGCACTTCAAGCCTGGAAAGTGGCAGCTGAGATTGGCAAGCTGGGAAGTTCGCGCTGTGTATTCTCATATCTTCTTTGAATCTCCCTCCAACCCCACTAATTTTATACTGGGGGCAGGAATTTTGAATGATGGTGCAGGACTTGTGTCCTAGCCTGTGCCATGGGACTTAAACTTCTGCGGTGTGCTGAACCTCTGTGCCGCAACTGCGCTCTATTTTCCAATATCGGGTGCAGTTGTGACAGTGTCCCTGCTTTCCGCAGTGTGCACCACATATCTGGCACAAGCACCGATACTTTGTCTCCCTGGAGTGGCACACACTAGACCACAAAATTGTAGTCTAAGGTGCAGCATCGGGTGCAAGTGATGGAAAATCCTGAATGCTGGCTGGTGAATGCCGCAAGCTCCTTATACCATATGTTTGGCACACCGGGGGCTTGAGGCATTATTAGACATTTGAAAATCTGACCCTGGGTCGCCTAGTTTGCCCATTTCATCAGAGCTTGCAAATGCCATGTGTTCTGAACTTAGTCATACTTTTAAGAAAATTGAAGGTTTTGATCATATCCACATTTTGAGCCCCCACATCATCTCTTCATTGAGTCTTTCCTACAGGTATTGGATCATCTTAGTTGCCTGTGCTGCACCCTCTCTAGTAACTTGATATATTTTTGAATTAACGACACTGCTGCTTTAGAGCTGAACTGGCAGCAGAGATGTGAGAGTGGGTGTGAGAGAGATAGAAACATAGAAACATAGACTTTGATGGCAGATATGGACTGCTTGGCCCACCTAGTCTGCCCATTTCCTACCTAGAGGATAAGCAGCAGATCCTATTTAACCAACAGCCTATTTCTTCCTACCACCACAAAATTGTTTTATGTCTATGCCATGCATTCTTATGAATTCACCCACAGTTTTAGACCCCACAACCTCCTCAGGAAGGCTGTTCCATGCATCCACCACCCTCTCTGTGAAAAATACTTCCTCACATTGCCCCTGAGCCGTCCCCCCCTCTATGTTCAAATTGTATCCTCTTGTTCTTGCACATCTCTTTTTCTGAAAGTTGCTACCTTCTTGGACTTTGTTGATTCCACTGAAGTACTTAAACATTTCTATCATGCCCCCCTCTCGCTTCTTTCCTTAAGGGTATACTGTACATATTAGCTCCTTTAGCCTCTCCTCATATGGCTTCTCTTGCAGACTGTGCACCATTTTAGTTGCTCTCCTCTCAATTGCCTCCATCCTGTCTATGTCCTTGTGGAGATGGGGTCTCCAGAACTGGACGCAGTACTCCAGATGGGGTATCACCAACTGTCTGTACAGGGGGATAACAACTTTCTATTTTCTGCTGGTGATGCCTCTCACTATACATCCCAGTATCCCCCCAGCCCTTCCTACCACCTTCTCACATTGCTTGCCAACCTTAAGGTCATCTGATATGATTACCCCCAGGTCCCATTCCATTTTTGTTGCTGTTACTACCCCATTATGTAATCTTCCCTGGGTTTTGTTTCCAGGTTCATTACTTGCACTTCTTTGAATTGAATCCAAGCTGCCATCCTTCTGACAATTCCTCCAACCTTGCCAAGTCCCTTCTCATCCTTTCCATGCCTCCTTGTGTATCAACTCTGTTGCAGATCTTTGTGTCATCTGCAAAGAGGCATACTTTTCCTTCCAGTCCCTCTGCAATGTCGCTTATAAAGACATTAAATAGGACTGAACCCAGTATTGAACCCTGCGGTACCCCACTAGTAACCCCTATTTCTTCAGAGTGGACTCCATTTAGAATTACCTTCTGTGTCCTGTTGTTCAGCCAATGTTTTACCCAGGCTACCACCCTGGGACCCACTCCAAGGCTGGTTAATTTGACTACTAATCTTTTGTGTGGGATTGTGTCAAATGCCTTGCTAAAGTTTAGGTAGACCATGCCCATAGCCCCTCCCTGGTCTACTACTGTGGTCACCCCATCAAAAAATCAATTAGATTCATCTGACATGACCTTCTCACTGTGAACCCATGCTGCCTTGGGTCCTGTGCCCCACAGGCCTCTAGGTACTCAACAATTCTTTCCTTCAGAAGTGATTCCATCAGATGCAAATTACAGTTCCAATCCAGTGCAGCAATAGCTCTGAATCAGGGTGCTAGTGTGAGATTGGGTGGACATCATTGCAAGTAACAGGAGATGACCAATAGTAAATCAGAACAGGTTTTAGGTGAACGGGACTGCAATTAACAACCAAGGCTCAGCCTCATTTGGCTCTAGATTTCGTAAGTTGTTTTTTTAGTTTGTGATACTGAGCTAGTAAACTGACTTTCAAGTGATCACAGATCACTACCTAAGATAGCCACTTGTGCCCAGTAAGTCTTAACAAAGTTAGTAGAAGAACCATTGCATGACATTATAATAAATTTCAAATTTGCACTACCCTGTACACCAATTACAACCTATATGCTGATAAAGGCATAGGTGCCCACTATTGAGTATTCCTTGTAGTGCTTAATAACATTTGGATACAATGTCCTACTGACAATACATAATCAAAAGACTACTGGCTACATAGTGTTGTCATGACCAGTGATCTGGAAGTGCCAGCTGACGACTTGTAAAATTCAAAGTTTGTCATGTCACAACACTTGTTATGCCAGTATTCTGAGTGAGACTGGAACAGTGAAATCTACTGTAGTAGAACTAGAAACCAGCCTTGGCTCAGCTTACCTCACTCTACTGGTCACTAATTTAATAATAACTGACATAACCATAGTATCATTTACATAATTAATGCATTGCCCTTGGGTACGTGAATCATTGATCATGAGTAAATATGGCAGAGGACACAGCTTGGTCCCTTTGGAGACTCCACCATTGATCTCTGTCCCTGATTTGATTCCTTTTATCGCAGTCTACTTTGATTGGTCTTTACACTCAAAGGAAGATGGCAGCCATGCTAGGCTGATCGTCACTGCAGCAGGAGAGTGTTAGTTTTATATTTAAGTGCTTTTATGCGTCTTCTTAGTTGTTATTTGTATTTTTTGAGTTGCTACTCATTTTACTCATTTTAATTTTATTTCAGCAGCTTGGTTATCATTTCGCGATAGGCAACAGTGTAGTTAGGGAACTCTAGTGAGTTAGCCAGTTTGTTCTGCTGTCGGTTTTGTGGTCTGAGTGCAGTTTGAATTAGTACATGGTCACTAGTGTTGCACAAATCTTTTGCACAAGTTTTTTCCTTTTCCACTTATTGTACAGGCACCTAGTCTGGTTCTAATGCAACCATCTGTAACCTGGCTGTACCACCACTTTTCTGCCATTCAGCTTTCCTTACCTGCATGTGATCCTGGACAGTTTGCCTTGGAGTTGGTGTTGACTTGGGCCATGTGCAGAGTGGAGTAGCCTGGAGGGGGTCAGTGAGGTCCTGGAACTTCTATCATCTTTGCTTGCTCTGCAGAGTCCACAGCTGATTACTTTTGGTGCCTCCTGGAGTTCTGGCCATTGTTGACTGTCGGAGCTGTTTGCCTGCAGACTGCTTTGCTCTTGCTGTGGGTCCTGGGGTTGGTTTGCTTCCCCTGCTGTGGTCACCTGGGGGTGTGCAGTGGTTCTGGCTGGAGGGTCAGTGCCCTGAGCTCTGCAATACATCTACTGGGGTTGCCTGTTGGGGGACAGGTGCTGTTTTTTCCAGGGTTGTGATTGGGGTAGGCTGTGATTTGGACACTGCTATGGGGTGGGCAGCCAGCATCTTGGATCTGTCTGCTACCTTATGTTTGGCCTGCAGTAGCTGTTTGTGGAAGATTCAGCTGCCAAGGAGTGCTGCACTGGTCCATGGATTACCTGATTTAAGTTAGAATCTATGTGGCTCTTACAGGATTTTGCAGCAGTGAGAGGCAGTGAAGACATGAGAGTGGTGGGAGTCACATCCAGCTAAAGGAGGATATCAGTGACTGGGACTATCAGCAAGACAGGTTCAGCTGATTTATTGTTTTAGGGCAGTGAGAGTGCCCAACCTCTGTTTTTAATTGTTTTAATAACTCATTTACATGTGGTACAGGTAGTGAGAGTACCACAGAACCTATATCTAAATTGGACAGTTGATTTGAGGAGGTGACAGCTCCAACAACAATATTTATTATACTTTCCAGACTGGCATCCTGGGTTATTTGTGGACAGATTTGCCGCAACTTTTTACTTTGAACTGTCAATCAGACTACTTTTCTGATCTGTTGAAATGAACTGCCTAATAGTTTGCTGCCTTATTTATTCATTTACTTTATTTTATTTATTTATTCTTGATTTGTGATTGTTTTGTGGGAGGGTTCGATATAAGTTTTTAGGGAAGTTTTGTTAGAGTGTGTGTGTGTGTAAGGCTGCGTGTGCATGGGTGTGAGAGTGTGTGTATGTGAGTACATTTTTATTGATTGTTTTGTTTATCATTGTTTGATTTTTATCTGATTGCTCTTTTCTGCTGTTTTGGCTGTTTTTAGCCATGTGTGGGAAGAGAACTTTAATTGCCAGCCGCTACTTTCACACCAGGCTCAGGGACCTCCACCCTTTCAACTATCCTCCTTTGTCAGCTGAGGTTTATGGCCGTTACCAAGCCTTAGGGGTAGTGAAGAAGAGAAATAGGTAGGGAGTTTCTAGGCCTGGTGGGGCAGTGGAGCAGGGCAGGTGGATTAGGGTAGTAAGGACAAGAAGATGCCCTGGGGTGAAATGGCCCTGGACAGAGGTCCTCCCTGCCTAGGTACCCATGCCCAAGGGCCCCACATTTTGTGGACAGTTAGCTCAGTCAGCTTCCCCTACCTATCCTGCTCGGATGGTGTTATGTAATGCTAGGCCTGTAAAAAAAAAGATGGCTATAATTGTCGATCTTGTGGGTACAGTGGACCTGGCTTGTATCACAGAGACCTGACTAGATGCAAATGGTGGTTCAGCTTTCGAATCAGCTGTTCCTGACGCGTACTCGGTGATACACCGCACAAGAGAGGATCATAGGGGCGAGGTTGTAGCCTTTTGTTTTAAGTCAAAACTGGGTCTTACAGAGATTCCAGGGGGGATGACCAGAACTTTTGAGTGTATTGTGGGAGCAGGTGTAGGTTGCAGGATACTTCTCATCTACCGTTCACCCGGAGGTGAGAAGGAGTTCTTGCAGGAAGTCACAGACTTCATCATCGACATGGGGTTGGGCTACCCCAGATGAATTATTCTGGGGGATTTTAAGGCCTGGATCAATGATGAACTTTCACAGTTTGGTCAGGACTTCCTCCAACTTTTGAATTTATTGGACCTCACACAGGTTATTTCCTCTGCTATGCACAGAAATGGTCACCGCTTGATCTGGTCTTCCTACTGGGGATGGAGATCTCTGATCTGGTGGTGGAACCGATGGGGCAGTCAGACCATTATACCATAGGGTTCAGTTTTCAGGCTCCCCTTATGGACCTGCCCCTATGGAGATGATCCTGCCACCCTTTGAGGGGTTTGACCCCTGAGGTCTCATGGTGGTGCTAAACCTGTCAGGTTTGGTGAATACTAGCAGGGACCCAGGGGACCCATATAGAAATGTCTGAAAATGTGCTTATAATTTGATTTATTGGAAATGTATTTTTTACTTTAGCTTCCTTGTATGAAGGAATTTGTCTTTTTACTTTTGTATAATAGTACCTAATTCATATGTTGTGTAATATTGTAACTTTATGTATCTTTTGTATTGAACTTCAACCTCCTTGCTTTAGTCAGTTGCAATTGTGTATGTTAAATAAATTCAAATCAAATCAAACCCTGCCCACCACCATGTATAACTGTGTTTGAAAGCTGTTTCAGCAAACAAACAATCCACAGTGTGACAGGCTTAATGTTTCAAGTACATTTTCATTCTTCTGGTTAGCAGTGCCAGTGCATTATTTTGTTTAACTCTGTTTCAGTAAGTTAGCTAATTACTAAGGGGGGAGGGGATTCAAACAGGATTTTATTCAAATTTGTTTCAGTGTATGCATAATTCTCTTTGAAAGATATTTCACAAAGTGAGCTAGTACTATAAGGTTGGGAATGTTTAAAGTAGGTTTTCAGTTCACTTGTTTGCAAGGCCCATGAATAATCTCAGGAGAACCCCTTGCTTTGGTTTTATCAATTCCGATGGTGCCTCCTTGACCTCACACTGCTAATGTTAACTTCTCCACCATCCACCCACAGAGCAACATGTGCCTGTGGTAGCAGCCTTGTAGGACTCCCAGCCCCTTAGAGCAAGCAATGACTGCTGAAGGTAGGGAATTAGTAAGATGTCTAAAGGGTATCTGTTGACACAGCCACTCTAGGCTGCAGATGTAGATGGGTCTGCCTGCTTCAATACACATATAGGGGGAATTTTCAGAAGTTATAAAATGGGCAAAACTCCTAGTTACTTTGGGTAGGATTATCAAAAGTCATAAAATGGATGAAAACTTCTAGTTATTGCAGGTGAGATTTTCAATACTCATAAAATGGACACACCTTCTAGTTATTTAAATTTCAGAAACTGCCCTGAAATGTTTAAATCATGCTCAATCTTGTTGGAGCTATTTTCAAAAGTTAGATTTATCTGCATAAGTTCTTGTTATTTTATGGTCCATCACATAAAGTTTTAGGTACAAAAAAATGTTAGGCAAAGAACAAATGATAGAACCACATTACAAATCAGTCTGAGAACTGTGTCCAGGAACACTCATATCTGAACTTTGAAATCTGAACATAACTACAGAAACTCAAATTTTTGAGAATTGGATTTATCTATGTCCTAGTTGTGAAAAGTGAAAATAGAGGGAATCTGGCTTATGTTCAAAGTTGTACAATAGAAAATTCCATCTAGAAATAGTCTTTGAAAATCCCCTCTCCATCATATATATAATAAAACGATAAAGATAAAATAAATAAAATTATACACTCACAAAACATGCCAACCCACACCCTCACCAACAAATGAAAATAAGATCAGTATACCCACACATGCTTTGTACTGTAACAAAGCTTAATCTTCACTCAACCCACCCACTCCAAAAGAAAACACACTTTAAATTGCTATATTCAGGGTGTGTTCTGTACTTGAGTCAGACAAAAAGCATGCCAAGTATCATAGAAGAACCACAGTATATCTAAGGCCCAAGGTCAAATAAATGGCAAGATGGAAGATTTTATGAAAAAAGTCACTGCAGGAATGAGCCCAGAAAACTGCAACCAGCACAGTCCAGTAGCACCTTCACAGTAAAAACAATACTAACCACACATCCCTGACTGCCATTACAAACATCACCACCACCTTTACTTACTAGAAAAGGCAATGATGGAGCACTATGAACCAGCATCAATTGCTTAGCCTGGTACATTACTTTATTTGCACTAGATAGGGTTAGATGGTCTGATAGCAATACTTTTTTTTTTTTTGGAGGCACCGCACCCACCTTTATTGTTTTATACTGGAGGGGCAGAGACCCCCAACTCAAAGAAATTTAGAAAAATGTAAACATATTACCTTAATCTGGCACTGACTGTAAATAGAGCGATTAGTGAAACCTACTGCCGTACTATTCTGTACTATTAACATTTGTCCATAGTCCTCTACTAACACCCTAGAAATGTTCAGATAGGCCCGTAAACATAGCAAAAAGAAAATATTTGCTTTCATCATCATCTTCTTACACACACATAAACAAATTAATGAAATGAATACAATAGTACTTAGAGTTTTAATTTTAGGTGTTTCTTGGGTGCCCATGAAAAATCTTCCTTTTGTCCTTATAGGCTTACCAGAGAAATCTCTGATGCTTAACCTGCTACAGATAAAATAGAAGCGATTTGAATTCTTGTATTCCATAGAAAGCATTCTGTTTGTTGAATGTAGGAGGGATAAAAGAGAAGCAGAGTGGGGAAAAGGAGTAAATGATATACACAAAAGGAGGAAATGTGAGGTAAAGATTAATGGGGTAGATTGTAGAAAAGAGGCTTTATGGGCTATTTATTTTTAAAATGCATTTTACTAAGTATACTATTTGAAACTGAGATGGCATGCTAAATGTAGGAACTGCTGGAACTATTTTGGTGGTGGATGAATTTTATTTTACATAAAAGATTTTATTGAGCAGAAACACAGGAGAACATGACATGTCCACAACATTTTACAGGGTGGATGAACTAAAATAAAAATCAGTAAAATGTTTAAAATTCTTTTACCTTTGTGCATTTCTCACCCCCAGAATCTTGGACCAATTTTATGTTTGCAATATGACACTTCAGAGAGGCATGGTGGTGGGATAACAGCACTTCACAAGTGGTTGACGGTACTAGTATTGCCTTGTGCCTCACAACAACTCAAGGTATGCCATTATCCTATCCAAACTTATTCCCATGATGTTTCACTGCTTAATTTTTTAATTGGTAAGAAAATGTTAGATATCTGATTGGCTAAGGTCAATGGAACTTGGTTCTGGTTTCCCAGCACAACCACATTGAAACATAGAAACAGAATATTTTTACAGTCAGAAAAAGATGAGTGTCCATGTAGTCTGCACTGTTCCTACCTATATGTGCCTCACAAGCCTAGCACTGTTCATGCATGGCTGGTCCCCCTGAGGTATGTCAACTGTTCTCCCCTCCCTTTGTCCCCTCCTCCCTCCAGATAACCCCATCATGTTTGTATCTATGCCCCTCTTGAAGTCCTCAGTGCTTTCCATTTCCACCACACATTGTTGGAGAAACCCTTTCCACTAAAAAAAGATCTATGTACTCTTCACCCAAACAATAATCCACAGAATCAATACAATGTCAAATTGCAGAAAATTCCCACATCAAATGTGGCAGCCCTGGCATCACTCTAGTTACTGTTAAAATTTTAAAAGAAAAATGCAGCAACATTTTAAATATTGGCAGCCAAGACTACCAAATCTGAACCCTGGTCTCTGCTCTGTCTCTTGATGATCTGTCGATGACCACTGTCAAACCACATAGACCCTTGCAGTACTTGATGCTCCACTCTGCTGCACAAATGGTCTCATGCAATGCATCTCTCCCACTCCTGAACAAGAGGCCACGCTGTCTCTCACTGCTTAGGACATGGCAAAGCTCCCAAAACTGCCACCAACTGTGACTCTCATATATCTGCCACTGACTGCACCTCTCTCTTATATCTCCTGGACACCTTGATTGTAACTGCAGTTCATCTTTAAAGACACTTAATTTCTTGTACAATCTAAATACCATCAATCATGACTCTCCAACAGTCCCAACAGAAGCACAAAAATAACGCATCTTTGCCAACCACAACTGTAACAAAAAATATGGTTCTTGTTTTAAGACCCCAAGGTGAATTATATGAATACTGCCAACTGTGACTCTTCAAATGTCCGATGGAGGCCAGAATACTAAACCCTACACAGCCCACCTCCAAGATTAGCATTGAAACTACCTCATTGAACACTACCCTTCCTTGTGTAAACAGAAAACTGCAGCATTTTACATATAGTCTTGATGGCACCTAGTGACCAAAAACATACACTGCAACAGTTAAACATTACCACTTTTTGCTCACTGCTTTCTTAAAAAAGTTTCTCTTTTATTACTATTTTAAAAATTAAACCTTAAAAAATAAATACATTTTTTTTTTAATTATAATAGACTAATTTAATACTAATGAAAAGGCACTCCAGGATGAATATTGTGTGGTAAACAGTACTTCTTGGCCTGCAACAACCTACCAAAGAATGTCTTTATCCCACCACAACACACATTCCTAATTGCTTAATCACAGTACTTTGCTGTATCATTTTTCTGCCCTGACTGTTTTATCTTCTTACATATTTGTCTTTATGAATCTAATGCATATTAGTTTAATATTTTTTTCTTTACTCATATATTTCAGTTGTTTCCTTACCCAATTAGGCACCTGCCTCAGTTCAATGGGCACTCCTAACCAAATACTTGAAATAAATAAATAAAAGTTACCCCTCCCTCTTATTACTATATGCATTGTCCCAGCTTCTGTGCACTGTCAATCAATGAACAAGATCTGGTCAGAGACACAACATTTGATACTGCAGTAATATTGAAGAAGTTTGATACACATGCTCATGAGCCCCTCCATCCCACTTTTTCATCTACTGTCATCTTAATTTCTCTGATGTCCTCCCGTGTTTGGCTTATGTTGTACCCCCATAAGCTCACATGCAGTTTGTAGTTATACTAACACCTCAGAAGAGTTCTCCTTTAGCATACACTATCCTATAACTAGTGCCTTTATTATGTAAAGTTTATTTGTGCTTTAGCATCATAAAATCTTAAGAAACTATGCTTTAAATTCTGAGTTTAAAGTGGGACAGATTTGGGACATAATAGAGCACTTGTTCTAAGGGGTAAAATGAGGGACATCACTATTAATGAGTGATCATTTAGAGATATGCTTCTGGCATCCATGTCTGGTGCTACTAGCTCTTTAAATATTGTGAGGGAGTACATTTGCCATGAATCCAAGCAACCAGCTGTGGCACAGTGAATTTTGGAACATGCAGTTCGATTGACACTGAGGGTGTATGCAGCCTCTCAGAGACCCAACCTCAAAGTAAGAAAGAAAGAGAGGCACACTACGATTTCTGTGATGCCCATTACTCAGTGGCTGAGTGAGTGCTGTGTGTGTGTGTGTGTGTGTGTGTGTGTGTGTCTAGCAATGCTGTAGGAGCTGAACCTGAGTCACACTGCTGTTCAGTCTCTCTCTCTCTCTCTCTGTTGGCTGAAGGAGCTCATCCCGAAAGTTGACAGCAGACAGACCGCAATAGTAATGGTGAAGAACTAAGAGGGACAGAAACAACAGCAGCAAGGAGTGGACTTGGGGGGAACTGGAACAACATCCAGAGAGCAGCACCTGTCAGGTGGACACTAGAGAAAGAAGGGAGAAGGAGGATTTGGAATGAAACATATGCAACTGATCAAGTGCTCGTTTTTCAGTCTCCCACACTCTCTCACTCTAATACACAGTACTGTGTGTCACGGGGGCCAGCACTACTTGAGGCCACTAGAGAAATATGGCCAACAGCATCAGGAGCAAAGAAATAGTGCATCCGGGGGAGAGGAAGGAAGCACACTGTACTGAATGGAGAGGATACAGACAGATGTGCTTCAGCTCCACTTGGTGTAAAGAGATGGTTGTGGTGTATTCACAGTTATGTGCTTCAAGAGCCCCCATCTCTATGTAATATCAATACATCAGCACAACTCTCACTACACAGCAGTAAAACTTACTTTAACAACCGGTAACACTACTCAACCAAATGGCTACTTGATACAAAGCTTTTGTTATTCAGGGGAGGTCAAGGGTGTGCTTGGAGATACATGCATGAAAACTAATTTTAAAATGCTCTAGAGTCTGCATGTACACTGGCCATTTACACAAATAAGAACAATTGTAGAATAAACAATGAAAAGAAACAAGTGGTGACAGTATTGCTTCGGCTAGGGAGAGATTTCTAAATCTTGTTTCTATGGGAGTGAAGTCTTGCAAAACCTCCACACCACTCTTATTAAGGAGTTCAGAACAGTAGCTGAATGAGACACCATGTTGAACACAAAGGAAGATGGGGCAGGTGGTATCAGTCCCGCTCCTGTGGGAGATGGGGGGGGAGTAAGTCTGTTAAAGTCACAGATCCCTTACAAAATGAGCCCTGGACAGCAACATCCTGCAGGTCAAAGAGGAATGAGGAGGAAGCCAGGAATAAAAGACATAGCCAATACAACTCTGTATCTCTCACACAAATTCCTCTATCACTCCCCAATATGGCGCGACACCACCACAAAGTTGTGTCTCCAACAAGACGAAAGACTAGAGAGGATGAAAATTGACACTTCAGTACAGTTCAGAAGCCCGCCGTCATCTAATCTTTTACAGAGCACATCAAACTATCTAGGTGGCTAAACATACACATCACTGATGACCAGTACTGGTTGCCCAGAGTTGGGAAAGTCAGCTTGGAAAGGGCCATTAAGTGGTATTTTTTTCTGTCTCAGAGTCCTGTGATGTGTTAACAGGAATCAATCTTTTGATTAAGGAATCTAATCCCGATGAATTCTGACCTGGAGCCTCACAGCACACTTTTACAAAACTCTCTTCACAAAATGATAGAAGAAAAAAACTATAATGATTTATTCTCCACCTCCTTCAAATCAGTTTCTCAGCTGTTGAGTCACCTGTCTGAAACTGAGCTAGAGGAAAAGGGCACATTGTTTTATAACAAAACCTAGTCCATCATTGCAATGCACACATCAGCAACTCCACACTTAATGACACAGTGAACCAGTCTGGGATTGGTTCACAGATTCATACTCACCAGAAAGCTTTGGGTGGGGTGGGGAAGAGTCAAGCCCAGTTCCAGTACTGCCAGTCTGTCCCAGAAGTCATCACCCCAGTGCCAGACTGTACACAGCCATGTGTGCTGTGTGTGTGTGTGTGTGTGTGTGTGTGTGTCAGACAGTAAGAGCTCTAACAGTTCTGTAGCTGAGCTGGAGGGCAGGCAGGCAGCCCCAAGCCCCAATCTGTTAACTCATTCTCTTACTCACTCTGAAGAAGCAGCCAAGAGGATTCAGGACACCTTGTCTGTCCTGTTAACCAGTCCAACTCCAACTCAAGCCCAGAGTTCAACCCCCATCCCCGTGTAACACATGCTCAAGGACCCAGTTCTGTGATATCAGGGGAAGTGGCCTGGGCAGATCATGTGGCATCAGGCTGGCTGCTTTAGTCACTTTCTGTGGGACTAGTCCCCACCTCCTGTGAAAGAACCCCAGGACACAGCATACATCGAGCACCCAGCCCAGGATCTTCCTCCTCTCCTCCACTCCTCTCCCCTCCACAAACTCACACACACACACACACACACACACACACACACACACAATCAGTCTCACCCCCCCCCAATACCCAGGCCAAACAATGCCAGGAGATGCCCAAAGAGATGTTTCTTACCATTTTTCCTCAGTGGCTGAGAGCGAGTGCTTTTCTGTGTGTGTCTGGCTGAGTGATGATGTAGGAGCTGAGCCAAAATCATGCTGCTGTTCATTTTGTAATGAAGGCCAACACTACCAGTGACCACTACAGAGATATGCCCAATGAGGTCCAGAGCAAGAAAATAGTGTGGTGGGGTTGGGGGGAAGCAGCCACACTGTATTGAATGGAGAGGATGTGGAGATATTTACTTCAGATCCCCTGGGGAAAGAGACAGCTGTGGTGTATTTACAGTTATGTGCTTCCTGAGTCCCTTCTTAATGTAATAGCACTAAAAGAAATACAAAATCACACATACCCCATAATGCAAAGCATCATGGGTTGTATATGCAAATCACCACAGAATATTATGCTGGTTCAACTTTAAGCAGAAATGCATTGTGCCATGGGGGTATGTGCGATTTTGTATTTCTTTGAAATTGGCTTCCCGGCCAATGCCCTTTGGGGAAACCATTGCCCCAGTGCTTGCGCACTGAGGTTCTTTGTCTTTTAGCTGGTTTTTCGTAATGATGCTAAGTCATGTATAGCTCTCACTATGCAGCTGTAAAAATGACTGTTGGAAATGTTTCTGGCACTGAGGTTAAGGGTGGAGAAACTGCATTTGTAAAATGTGCATTTAATTTTGCATTTATACAATAAAAAGAGACCACAGCAAATAAAAAGAATCTTTTATTAAAGGATCTTTCTTTTTTGTTTTATGTTGCACAGTTGTAGTATTATATTAAAATTACTGTAAGAAAAGTATCAACAGCCCCAATACTGTATTGGTCTGTTTGTCTGACTGCTGTGGTTTACATTACTGTCAGCTCTTCACTTTATAGCACCACTTGTCCCCCCACCCAGTACTACTGGTACCACCCGACTATCCCCAGCATCACAAATCTTATTGTTTCAAGTCCAAGGTTATTTTTGCTTTTATATTGAGATACTGAAGAGGAACTGTGGAGAAGGAAGTCAGCTGAGAAGAATGTTACACTCTTGGCAACTGCTCTGGGCCCAGGATTGTGGTTTTACTGAGTACTGCTGCATTTTAAGTAAAAGACAAGCAATGTATTTGCTTATCCCTGCTGATTTATTTCTGCTGTCTTTTCACTGTTTCGTATATGCTTTGAAAGCTCAGTTACAATCCCAATTCTAGGTAGGTAGGCCAGTTGTAGAGGGAAGGATCACAAATGCAATGAGTGGGATTAGTGTCACTGCTCAGTTTCATGATTGGTAGTTTACATTGCTTAAGCTACAGGTTCAAGTAAATAAAATACATTAGTGGCACTGTTACAGCTCAAGTTACTCAAGGCAATCAGGTACTGTGCAGTTTGAAATAATTTCCTGCTGAGCTGCACTGTGATGCTGAAATGAATTATAAGACATGTTTGAGAGCAGTCAGCAAGGCAGGCTGCTCAGTGGTGGAGAGTGGGTGGGCTTACCAGCAGTGGCAGTCGCAAGTGACCGACACTGAGTCTCTTCAGGAATCATTTTAATCCTGCTGACAGCACAGTTACTGTTTTTAGAAAAGTCCTGCTTCAGGTTACTTTAGGAAAAATAAATCTGTGTCTTCTTGAGCAGGAGGACATATGAGAAGCTGCAGAGAGGTGCAGACTAGTGGACATATAGGGTACCAATGGGCAAGAGGGATGACAGGCAGCAATATCAACTCAGATCAAGGATTACAGGCATGTATCTAAACAAAGTTTACAAAAAGATATGCCAGCTTAGCTTTGGCTTTTTTATTTAGTTTGCTGTTCAGTGTGTGACAAAAGCCAGCACTGCTGGTGGACACTGCAGAGATATGCTCAGTGGGACTGGAGTAAGAAAATAGTGCAGGTTGGGAAGGGGAAGGCAGGAAACACCTCATTGTACTGAATGGAGAGGACATGGAGAGATGTACTTCAACTCCACTCTGTGGAAGGAGACAGCTCTGGTGCATTTGCAGTTTCAATCTTCCAGAGTTCCCTTCTCAATCTAACATCACTACATCATGCCTCGCTATGCAGTCATAAAACACTTATTTTAAGTTTATTCATACTGTACTAATATAATGTATGAGTATGCTGAGCAAAATAAAACTAAAAAATGAAAGGGAAAAATCTAAGTGCAATAACACAGCATCCAAATTGTCATAAAATGTAACACTGTTGTATACAGTTCAAAAAATGAACAAATGGATGTTTAAAAGGTAAGCAAGCCAAACCTCTTCAACAAAGGGATAAGAAATTAGCAACAATTAAACAACTCTTATCTGATGTGCAATAGGAGCACTGCAGACTCAGGAGTTGCTCTCTGTGTTCCTTAACATTCCTGCCATAGCACTGCCAGTTTGAAGTGGTGGGTGTTCCAATATTTGTATGTCACATATACTTAGCAAATAGCAATCCATTCTCTGCAGCAGTGAGAGATTTGCAATTGATTAGTTAAAAAATACTTACTGACATATATTTAGCATCAGTGTATCCAATAGGTTCCTGCCTAGACTGACATAAAATCAATAGTGTATTTACAATCATCTAACATGAGTTACATAATGGAATGCCAAATTGACCCTTTGCACTTAAGAAAAAATTATAAATGGCTAATATGAAAGACATGTAATGAACAATATCAAATCACTACATAAAACATAAACTAATTGTGCAAAATATTAGGCAAGACTGTCTCCTCTGGTGTTAAGACCAAATCATAATTCCATCTGTACTGATAATTTCTCAAGATGTGTGGAATATAGAAAATTGAAGGCAGAATTTGGATAGAATGGCAATTGCACTTCCAAATTGTTTTTTTATAATTTTTCCTTAAATTTCACAGGATTCCAAAAGTTTTATAATGTAAAAAGCAAATTAGTCTTCCATGATTTATGTGAACCGTGGATTAGTTTTCTGCAGTTTACGTTAACCTAATCTGTAGTTTATGTTAACCAATGATTACTAAACTCTAGTTAATATAAACTACAATTTGTTAATCTGAAACCAACATGAGAAACGCACAGGCTTCATCACCTAGGTACCCTGACTTGCATTACTTGCTATACAAAATGCTGTAGCCATATTTTAGAGAAGATATCCAACATTTATTTGTAGCAAGTTTACAAAATAGACAAACAGCACAAGAAAGTATTAGAACAAGCTTAGCTGGCAGCTGGCTGGAGTTCTGCACTGGATGGATTAGAACTGATGTTTCACTAGCATTCGGCTTGCTTCTTCAGAGTCCAGCTGCAGTTTCAGTGCTAGTGCACTGCCTAAAACTAATATTAGTATTTAAAAGCAGCACATTACCTTTTATATCTGACCTACTTTTCTTTTCCTTTTGTTAATTAAAAGTAGAGACTCAGTGAAGTTGAACTTCTTTGGTGAAGTTTCCTGAAGTTGCAAAACTTCAATTTTGCAAAGTTTTGTGATGTTCCCACTGTTACATCAATTTTGACTTTGCAACATTTGTTCAGGTGAAGTTGCCCTTTTTCCAGCAAAGTTGCAGCTTATTGAGTGAAGCTTGTCTCTTCTCCAGAAATAATGCAACTTCGCCTGGTGTAAAAACAGTTGTGAAATCGGCACTTCAGACATTGCGAAGTTGATCAACTTTCCGAAGTTCTGTCAAAGCAAAGTTTTCACAACTTCGCACATCTTTAATTAGAAGATTGTTTTCATGATGTTAGTATGTGATGTGTTGAAAGCTTTGCCTGGCAGCTGACATATCCAGCCCTGTTTCTCCCATTACACCATCAGCACTGTGACCTCACTGACTCTGACATTAATGCTGCCTAAGAACAGCTACGCAGTAGCTGCCAAGTCAGTCATCTGTGATGTCACTGTCAGTGAGATCACAATGCTGATCACGTAGAGGAGGGAAGGCAGACAGATATGTCAGCTGCCAGACTAAGAGATATTCCACACATCCAGCACAATATTATCACATAGAAAACTTTCTAAAGAGCAAAAGGAAAAATAAAAAAATACTTCAGAAAAACAAAGTTACAACTGACCACTTTTTAAAAATGTGTATCATTTTCCTGTCTGCCTGTTCTGGTTCCATTTTGTTTTGTTATGTTTGTGTTTTTCAGCCTTGGACGCTGTTGAGGGGAGGAGATCCACCCCCCATATCAGCTAGGTCCTGGACATCATGGGGCTCACATTGAGAGTTTTTTCTCTTGTGCATCCCCCCTCCCCCCCTGTCCAAGGCAGGGCCAGTTATGCAATGACCTCAGTGCATGATCAGTTGCGCTCCTGCACCCTATGTGCAGAGGTCCTCCAGTCCCCACCCCAGCAGGCTCCCAGTATGGTCCTGGATTTCCAGCTTCCACCAAGCCACATTCACAACAAAGCTGTTGAATGACTTTACAGTGACACCACTTTGCTGATGGTGATTGCTTTGCCACAGCAAAGTGTCAATGGACCACTGCAGTGCCAGAGTCTTTACTGTTTGCAGAGGCTTTTCACTGAACTAACCACATAGGGCTCTATCCCCACGCACTCCAGAATTATAGATTACCAACCCCAGGAGGGCAATTTTGGGGATGAGCAGCCAACACTGGGAGTCGGTGTATCGGCACATCTCTCTGACAATCCCTTCGACACTGTGGATGTTGAATGGGTTGTGTGACTATGATGGTTTTACTGTTGGGGGTTCACTCTACTGACATGATACCAGACTGTCACACCCCCATGCCAATGCTATGGGTTGTTAGGTGCCAGATACCAAGTTCTTTCCCTTCCTGGAGAAATCAAGCAGTCCCTGGGACACTCAGCCTCCTCCCCTCTGTCCAACTCTCTGACATCCAAGGTCTACTCCTGAACCCCGGTCATCGGCATCGCAGATGGAAGCACTTCTGCTGCACTGGCAGGCCAGCCTGGTTCCACTAGCTCTTTAAATGGCACTTTCTTATTTTCAGAATTCTGCCTTTAACTAATTTCATGGAACAAGTTGGAGTTTCCAAAATGCTTTTGAATTCCATCAGAAGCAGAATTTAAAAATTCTGTATTGCTCCAACACTTTTGCATTGCTATTTTCAACAGAAGATAGGTTATACTAGAATGTAATTTATGGGTGTATGTGTTAAAGTTTGTATTGGCACTGATGATGTAACAGTGAAAGCTGACAGCTGAATACACTAGAAAAGCATGTGTTTGTTCTTTAGTGGAAAAACAACTAATATCTTTAAATTAGAAATGTTATACAATATTTTCACAGTATACTCATACATGATATTGGTATATCAGTTTTATATTTTCTCAGCTTCAATCTCATTGTTTTAATTGTAAAATTATTTATTTTCAGAAAATGTAACATAGATGATTACGCATAAAATGGGAGCAGTTAGTAGTACAAAAGTGAAAACATACAACATTGCAACGTTTCTGCACAAGGTTACAGAGTATAACATCTTAAGTATAAACATTCTGTGTCATATTTAAGCATTCTGATGCAGGTCCAACATGGGTATCTGGGAAGGCCCTTGTTTTCTTGTGCACCATAGCTTGGGGAAGTCTGCATACTGTATATAGATACATAGATACATAGACAGTGTCGGCAGATAAGGGCCTATGGCCCACCTAGTCTGCCCATTTGAGCTTGTAAGTTCAGTTTGTTTTCCTAGAAGTCTATTTCCCCTTACCCCTGACCTCTAGAATTCCTTTATGTCTATCCCATGCATTCTTAAATCCCGTGATTGTTTCAGCCCCCACCACTTCCCCTGGCAGGGTGTTCCACTTGTCCACCACCCGTTCTGTGAAGAAATTCTTTCTCATGTTTCCTCTGAATCGTCCTCCCTCCAACTTCATCCCATGCCCTCTAGTCCTGAAACATCAAATACATATACGCTCTGCTGGTATATGCCTGGGATCTACTTGGAATATGAGAAAAGGGGTGTTACTTACACAGTTCCTCCAGGATGGAAGTTAGGGGGGAAGAACACATGCATAGATCCCATTGTTTGGCTTCAAGGTGAGATCCAATTGTTTGGACTCAGCTGGTGGTTCCAGAAACATCAATACCATCTGAAACATACAACATAGACACAGAGGATTCCTAGCTCTGTAGTTGGATGCATCATAAGTAAATAAAACTGCAACTTTTAAATGAAGCACTGTATAGTTGAGTAGACTGTGTCCTATCCACTGTCCATGTTAATGCTCTGCTGGTAGATTGGAGAACCATGAGTGATGGGTACAAAGGTTCAGCTCCTGCACTGATCTGTACCCAGGGGAGAGAGAGGCAGCATACAGGCTTCATGCCTTTTGCAGCCCCATATATCTCCCTTTACCCTATGTCGGTAAGTGGATTAACATAGGCCATTTATGGGGCCCAGCATGAATGGAACTTTATCATTTGTTTTTTCTGAAAATGGGAAATTCTGTCTAGGGAGGCCAATGTTGCCATTGATGCAAGAATCTCTTCCAGGCTTGTTACCTGGGGTGGGATCCATTTGCAGAGCACAGCCCTTTTGATCTGTATAGCCAAAAGGGAAGCCATCTACACTCTTGATGGGTTAGATGCAGGACGTTGGTTCTTATTCTTAGTAGGAAGAAGGTTGAGGATACCAGGATGTTCTTGTGGAGAACCTTTCCTCCTATGTGGCATATCTGCCTCCAAAGCCCTCTCAGTTTGGGACATAACCATAGTATGTGTTATAGGTTCACCCCCATTGCTTGACACCTCCAGTAGCAGTTTCTGTCAAGCAGCTTAGCTTTGCAGAACACAGTAGGGGTCCTATACCAACTGTGGGCAATTTTATTCTGGATGAGCCTGGTGCGCACATCTGTTTACCACCCATGGATGTCTTTCCATACCTGGCCCCACTTTTTCTCTGTAATATTGGTGCCTGTCAGCTTTTCCTACCTGATTCTTGACCCTTTGGACTGGGAGGAGGGCATCCTAAAATGGCATAAATTATGCCTGCTATACCCTTTGGAGTGTGTAAGCCAGCTAGATAGGTCACTAGGTTTTTGGCCGTAAGGGGTCCTTCAGAATTGGATACCCATCTCTAATTTGGAAGTAGCACCAAAATCAGTTTGTGATAGCCCCAGCACTCCTATAAGCCTTTGAATGAAGCTACTGTCCTGTGGGGATTGTCCAGAATGTCTTCAACCCTTAGGATCCCTCTACTTTGTCACAGTGGCCATGACACTGTGTTTTTATCAATTGTGATCTTTCAATTTTGCCATAGTGGGGCAAGAGGCATGGAAAGAGGGTCCATGCCTAGCCTAGTGTGTGTACAGGCACACTGTTCCCTGGAGGCATCTATGGTTGGATGTGAGGGTCCTAAATTGGTCAGATGTTCCAGTAAAAGAGAGGAAAGGTCCATCACCTTGGAGTGTGCCCTTTCCATATGTACCCACTGTAGGGAGAGGGTTGTGCACCACTGAAGCCAGTGCAGTGTTTTTTGCAGTCTGAAAGGCCCACTTATACCCTTCCATCCAGGAAATTCCATCCCCTTGTGGCCAGTGTGCTCTGAGTTTATTTTTGCTAAACGGGGCTTGGACCCCTCCCAGAGGAAGTATCCACTAACTTGTCTGTGGACTGAATCCCCTTTGGCAGAGTCAGAGGATATGGGAGAGGAGGTAGAAAATTTAGGCAACAACCATCTTTATGACCACTATTTTTCCTGCCAGAGTTAGTGGATGAATCTCCATCATTCAATTCCATCTTGGTAGAAAGTAAGAGTGGTTGGAGATTGGCCATCCATATGGGTCATTAGTAGAGGGAGGATCTTAATATCCAGGTAGGTTAGGCCCTGCAGTGCCCATAAAAGCCACTGGAGAGAGCTAGTTGTTGTGAACAGTATTGATTAAGGGTCATCATTTCAATTTTGAGTTGATTCAGTTGGAGGCCAGAGTGGGCTGTAAAGGAGCCAAGAAGTGCTAGAAGGGGGTGCGGAAGGAGTTGTGGGCATCAACTAGAGGAATGAGTAGATTGTCAGTGTACATAAGGGTAGAATATCTGGAGGTGCCGATCTCCAGGCCCAGTATGCCCGAGTGTTGTTGGAATGGTGCAGCTAAAGGCTCTACCACCAGGATAAAGAGGAGTTGTGACAGGGGAAATCCTTGTCAGGTCTCTCTTTCTATTTATTTATTCATTTTTATTTATGACTTTGATAACCGGGTGAGTGCACTGATCCCAGGGACCGTTTTCAGGCATGACCCAGACCATAACACATGGCGCAGGGTGACACTGGAGTTCAAGGTAACAGTAAACACATGAAACAGATTTGATACAAGCAACAACAGTAAGCACAATATACAGGTTTGATGCATAGGTCAATTTGAGAACAGTGAATATAAGGATTCAGTATCGGACATGAGGAGATTTGGCAGAAAACAAACAAATTTTAGGCACAGTGTACAATGTGTGACTGTATCGTCCAGTGAGCAAGTAATACACAGTATACTCAGTAAAAAATATAAATATACAATATGTACAGGCAAGGAAGTCAAATATTACTGTGAAAAATGTGATATAACAGTTGTAGGCAGGAGAGTTGACTAGTGTGGGTAGGTGGGTAACCCCTGGGCTGGGGAGTTGACTAGTGTGGGTTGGTGTCAGACCCCAGAGAGCAGCGGCAGGATGAGTTTGCCAGGAACCAGACTTTAAGGTGGGACTTGAAACTGGAGTGTGTGTCAATGAAATGGAGTTCAGCTGGTAGTTTGTTCCACTGCAAAGGGGCAGCTGCAGACCAAGCTCTGCTACCCATGTTGGTGGCTACCCTAGGGACAGCTGGGGGGGAGTACCATTAGAGCGGAGGTTGCGGAGGAGCATTCTGGTTTTCAGAAGGGCAGTTAGGGGGGATTCTGGAGCCGTGTGGATGACATTGTCTACCATGCAGCAGAGGCTGGGTCAAACTGACCTTGTAGCGGTTGCCATCAAAAGGGCATTATAGAGAATACAGTGGTGGTGGAGAACAGGGCCAATAAAACCAAAGCAAGAGATGCTTAGTAGGCAGCAGAGAGTTTAGCCATGGCAGTAGCTGAGGTCCTGGCATAAACAGGGATCAGTAGTCAAGAATAGGGAGAAGATCACCCTGGACAATTGCTAATCTGGCTTCAGGGGTAAGGTATTGCCTGAATATATAGGCGGTACCTATCTTTTGATGGAACCTTCTGACAAGGGAATTTGCATGCTCAGTGAAGGTGTGGGAGGGGTCGAGCAGTACTCCTAAGTATTTGTAGGTGTTGACATCCTCCAGGGCTGGGCCATCTGGGGTGAGAATGCATAAGGGAGCATGGTTTTTAGTTCTGGCCAGAAAGGGCTTAGATCCAAACAGCATGGATTTAGTTTTTTTTGGCATTTACTAAGAGGAAGTTTTTTGAGAACCAGCTGTGGGCTGCAGCATAGTTGTGCAAGAGAACTGAGGAGATTGCAGCCATGGATTTGTCACTGTGGAAGAGGACATGGTCATCGGCATACAGGAGAGAGTGACAGTTGAGGCAGTCGAAGGGAAGTGCATTAACAAATAAGGAGAAAAGGAGGGGACCCAGGACTGAGCCTTGAGGGAACCCCACAGAGACAGACAGGGTGGGGGAGCAGGTTTGACCAATGCACATGAATTGTGAGCAATCAGTAAGGTAGTTAGTGAACTAGCTTATGACTTTCTGAGAACAACCAAGCAGGCTAAGCTTGGGAGGTAAGGAGAGCATGGTTAACCATGTCAAAAGCCTTTGAGAGGTCAACAAAGACAGCCCTGGTGGCTTTACCATTATCCATGTTAGAGAGGATGTGGTCAGTCAGAAGGGCGAGGGCAGTGGCAGTGGAATGATTCTTGCGAAAGCCATGCTGTTGGTTGCATAGGAGGGTATATTTGTCTATGTACTCAGTGAGCTGATTGTGGACTGCTCTCTCGAGTAGTTTACTGAGATGAGGGAGGATGGATATCGGACAGTAATTGTCGGAGGATTTGGGGTCACCAGATTTAAGAATGGGGATAACCTTAGCTATCTTCCATGGGTCAGGCATGGAGGAGGTGGAAAGGGCAAGGTTAAAGACGAAGGTGAGTGACCTGGCAATCACTGAAGAGATCAGCTTAAGGAAGACTGGAGATAGCATATCAGATCTGGAGGATCCGTGGTTAGGTAGACCTTTGAGTAGCTTCACTGTGTCATGTATGGAGAGGGCTTTAAAATAGAATGGGGGTATTTGCGGGTGAGTGGCAGAGCTGGAGGAGGATGGCAGTGCATCAGGTATTAGGGCTGAACTTTGAGGTTGGGCAGTTGGCAGCTTATTTAGGTACATGGATAAGTTGGTGAACTTACAGTTGAAGACACTGGCCACATCGTGAGGGTCGGTCAGCAGCCCATCCTGGGAGTTGAGATGTGGTGCAGCGTAACTGGGGTGGGGGTTTAGGAGGGAGCTGACTGAGTCCCAGAATTTTCTAGGTCTCCAAGGTTGGCCTTTTGCAGATTGCAGAAGTGGGTCTGTTTCAGAAATTTGGCATGTTGTTTGCATTTGTTCCTCATGCGCCTGTAAGCATCCCAGAGGGCAGGAGAGGTGGTTGCTTTGAAAGTGGGACAGGTGCAGTTTCTGGCCTTCAAAGGGTTAAGAGGTCTTTAGAGACCTCAAGCGTGAGCATTCACCTCTGACCCCTCTGGTGGTGACAGGATAAAGCGTCCTGGAGTGTTAGTAGACTCCGGGTAAATGTGAAACTGCCATGGCTGCATTGGAAAGGAAAAACATGGACCAGTCCAAGGACTGGGCCTCCTCTAAGAGATTTGTGGAGACTGGGCAGCTGAAATTTCTGAGAGATAGGTATTTGGGTGGGTGCGCTTAGTTTGGAAAACCAGAGGAGATAGGTCGGTGAGTGATCACTTATAGAGTCAGCCATGGTGCCAGCGCAATGCCTGGGCTCTCCCTGTTTATGAGGATCCAGTCTAGTAGAGTCTGGGTGGCCGAGTGTGGATTAAGTCTGGTGGGGAGAGTGATTGCCTGCACCAGGTTGTGCTGCTTTTACAGGGATACATAGTCAGGCTGGTGCCAGCTCAGCCAGTTTAGATTAAAGTCACCAAGAAGGATGGATTTCCTTTGGGGAGTTAGAGAGCTCAGGCCTTGGAGGAGGCTTGTGAGTCCAATGGGTCTGGTCATGGGGGTGGGGTTGTAGCATCAGTCAATATAGAGTTTCTTGCAGAATCCCAGGGTCAATTCAGAGAGTAGCTATTCACTAGGTGAGGAAGGGTCAGAGTGTAGGACAATGCTAGCTGAGAGGGTTCCTTTAGGAGCAGGGCCACACAGCCACCTTTTTTCCTGTCTTTCCTGTCGAGACGTAAGTAGGAGTAGCCAGGTATTTTGTAGGTGTTTTGTGTGGTGTGGTTTTAGCCATGTTTCAGTGAGTCCCGAATAGAGAAAAGTGGTCCAATATTGTGCGATTAGTCACTACCCAGGCCTTTGGGACAGTGTAGATGGTTCTACCAGGGTCCTAAATCTTTCACCCACTCCCAGGTGGGCCAGCACTTGATAGAGGTAGTCCCATTCAAGGGAATCAAATGCCTTTCAAAGTTTATGGCAATGGCTGTGGCTGGTGTTTGAAGGCTAGTAGCTGAGTGCATAAGACTGATGAAAGATCTGATATGGTCTGTACTGTGTCTACCTGGGATAAAGCCCACCTGGGAGTAGTGAATGAGGTTAATTAGTAGTGGAATCAGTCGGTGGCCAATATTTTAGCATAGATCTTGCTGTCCACATTTATTAGTGAAATGGGTCTGTAGCTCCGAGCTGCAGTGGGGTCCTTCCCCTTTTTGGGAATAATTGTGATAGTTGCTTCCCTCAGTAATGGGTGGGGGGTCCTATTTCCTCTGCTTTAGTGTATACTTTAGTCAGAATAGGGGCCATTTGTATGATTAGGGCTTGGAAAAATTCTGCAGTGAAGCCATCCCAACCTGGTGACTTCCCTGGTTGAAAGGCCAAAATGGCATTTTCAACCTCAGTGGTCTCAATAGGTAAAATCCAGGATCCTGGACTGTATTGATGATAGTTGTGGGAGGTGTAGTCTGTTTAGAAAGGTTTGGATTCCTGTGCGACAGGGAGGGGTGCGTGGTGGTGTAGTGGTCTGAATAAAAGGATGCCATGACCATATATTTCTCCTTGGGGGTCATAACCACAGTCACCTATTTGTTCGTCAGGCCCAGGATTTGCCTGTTCAATTGTTGCTTCTGAAGCTGATAGGCCAGAAGTTTGCCACTCTTGTCTACCCCCTCCCAGAATGTATGTCTGAGATGCAGGATCACTACTTGAGCCTTCCTGTTAAGGATCTGGTTAATCTCCAGGCATAGGCCCAAAATGTCCTGCCTTATGAGCGAGTGAGGGGATGGGGAGGGCATAGCTTTGTATTGGGTCTCTACCTGTTTTAACCTTAATTCTAGGTCTGCAAGCTGCTTTTCCAGCTCCCTTCTCTTTGCCGCAGCATGTCCCATAATACTGTCCCTCATGGTGGCCTTGAAAGCCTCCCATGTATTACCTGCTGATATGTCTTCTACAGGGTTGTACTCCAGGAATAGGGCAGCTTCCATTTTCACCAAACAGATGAAATTGGGGTCCCTCATAAGGAGTGGGTCAAGCCTCCATTTGCCAGCTGAGGGACCGGGCCCCATGTGAGACTCAGCTAAACTGGGGCATGATCTAAGACCACCCGGGGCAGAATGGCTGTGTCTTTTGAGTTTTGTAGCTTCAGTCTTATTGTTGATAATATAAGTTGGTAAAAACAACAGGACTAAAATACTGTTTACATGGCAGAATATAGGGGCATGGATCACCCCAATAGTTAAGGATGAGTAGGGTGCTTAATGTTAAATCCCAGTTTTTGCACCTTAATAACTCTGGTGGTGTTTAACAGGATAGCTCAACATTTGGCATGCATGGTCTGGCTGGCAGAGTCTCAAGACATGAAAGGTTTCATGACAGCATGTCATGCGGTTAAAATTTTGTTATTGTTTTCCTATACTTAACATGATTTTTTTTTGCTGTCACACACAGCCTACATAGTGCAGAATTGTTTCACAAAGTTTTCAGGGTAGAATTGGCCTGTATTGAGGTAGTGCCTTTCAAAGGTTTTGTGAAACAATATTATACAGTTCAAGAGTTACAAGTTTTTAAAGTTTGTTTTTTGGATAACCCTCTGATACAAATGGTAAAAAAAAAAAAACACTGATTGTGAGTGCTTACTTTCATGCTTTACTTCTTGGGAGAAAAAAACAGTTGTGATGGTTGTCATCTTGCTTTCTTCCATTTCAAAATGTAAAAACTTGAAAAAATGAATATCATATGGAAAACAATACCACAAGTTTGATTAACTACAGCTGTTTTGCAAAATTCTGGTATTGAAGTTTCCAAAAAAATTGTTTAAATGTTTCGTTTTTATCTAGATTGCATGCTGCCTTTCCTCGCCAATTTAACATTCATAACATAATGTTTTTATGTGTTGTACACTAGTTTGCAGCATGTACTGTAAGTTGCATTTATTGGTCAATTGATATTATATCTTGCAAATACCTTGTGGCCAGTAAACATTACTGCTTAGTTAGTAATTAAGCAATAAGGCAGACGATAGGTGGTGTTATCATGTAATAATCGTCACTCATGGGTGGCTGAAGCACGAGGCAAAGCCAGTGCTTTCACCACCCCAGGAATTACGGTATTACATGATAACACATACCTTTGGAGTGCCTTATTGCAATTATACAATGGCTTGACTTTATACAAAAATAAAAAAATTACAATGTTTTTAGTAGATTTTCTGTGTTCTGAAGAGACACCAGCAATCAAAAGCTCAATAGTAACAATACAGTGATGTTATCGTAATAACATCACTGTCTCAGGCACCCATTGACCAATCAGAATACAGGAAATTTCCTTGCCATTGTATAATATCACTTAACTAATTACAGATACATTGCGGGCAATAAGAATTATTGCTTGTCTGTCAGTGCAGTGGTAACTTTACCACTCATGGCATCAGTGACCTGGGTTCAAGAATGAACCTGGATTGTTGGGGGCCAGTCAGTGGGAGGAGAACTGAGTGTCCCAAAAGTTGATCTCCTCCTCCTAGAGTGAAGGGTGTTACATCCCACTGCACCACTGCCAACAGCAGGCATGGTGGTAGTAGCGTCTGTGGAACACAGGAAGGGAGTGATGCACTGCAATGTATGTTGCATAACTGTGTTAATGCACTCTCTCTCACTGGGGACAACATACCCGCTACCCACCTCAGCATCTCCACAGGGAGGATTCAATGGCACAGCAAGATGGGGAAAGAAAGACAGAAACCTCCCTGCTTGCCAGGATGACCACAGACCCTTTGTAGGCTCCACACTAGTGACCCAGGTGTCTCCTGGAATCTGGATTAGTGAATGGCAGATCTAGGGACTTCTCACATCCTCCTATGCGTACATGATCAGTACTGTTGAATAAGCGTGATCATGCGCTTCTTCACAATAACACACTATTAACTAACTTGCCAGCACATAGAAGTCCCCCAGTCATGTCATCAGAGGACTGGCTGTGGGGGACACTGGGATATGTATTGAGTAATAATGCTGGGCAGAGGGTTGCAGGATCAACCAGATGAAAAATTAAATTGCAGACTAGCAGTATGTGAAAAATGTTACTTTAACTGCGTTTCTGGTAATTAGGACCCAAAGGTCTCACAGCATTCCTCCTGAGCATGTGAGGAGTCCACTTTAAAGCATTCTTTAGATACTATAGGTATCAAGTGTTAATTAGAAGTGTAAGTGTTTGATACCAATGACACTAGCCATTATGAACGTTCTCATTGACAAAGGCATCATCTAGTTTGGCAGGGGGAGAGAATATAGCCCCCCCCAAGTCGGGGCTTACCTCTTGGCTCCTCTGATTCCCCACCCCTGCCACTAGAATTGTGCCCAAGCTGTTATTAATGCCAGATTCCCACTCGTCATTCCAGGATTGTGCAGGGTAACCACGGCAGAAGAGGCATGCTTTTGTACAAAGAAGTGGTACCTTTGATCGCCATGCTGCTGGACACTCATTACAATTCAGCTTTACTGCCACCAATGAGGCAGTGACCAGGCATAGTGATCACAGTGGAAGACAGTTTAATGGCCCCAAGGCAGGCAGTGGGTGTGGACTTAAAATATCAGCAGCTCATGGTGCCTGATGAAAGCAACTAGAGCTGCCAACTAAAGGCAAAAATATAAAACAAACATGGTAATATGGTGTCAAGATGCTAAATGACCCTGACCCGGGATGTTTGGGAAGAGGGTCAACAGTCATCATGACAGCCAGCCAGGAGCTGAGGGAGCTTTGTAGTTGGGCTTCCATGCTGTATGCTCCTGCATGGATGGTTTGCCATGACTTTAAGTCAATCAGGATCAAGCCTTCAAAGACTAATAAGAGCTGTTCAAGCAGTTATTATGTGCTGTTTCTGCTCTAACCTGAGGGGAACAAGAAGAGCTGTCCAAGTTCTTTGAAGGGCTGGTTGGCCAGGCAGAGTGTGCACAATTAAATCAATTGAAACATGCAGTATCACTCTGGAGCTGGTGAGGAGAATGATTAAATTGTTAGGAAATTACCTGATTTGCCCATTGACATTCCCTACACAAAATATTGTTCCAATACCAGAGACTTATTATGATTAGAGTTATTGCCTGCAGCAGGTAAGTTCCATACAGAGAGAGAGAGAGAGAGAGAGAGGAGCGAGAGGAGTATGATGATGTGGAAATGGCTGACTCCAGGCATAAGCCCTTCTGCCCTTCTGTTGCCAATAAAGTCACCATGTGGATCTAAAGAGGGGTCCTGCAGAATAGCTAAGAGTTGGGTAAAAACACAAGAATGAGCTTGATACATCCAGCAGATCTCGGTCTGATTCCCACAACCCCCAGTTGCATACTGTGTGATCCTATACAAGTCACTTAACCTCCCCAGTACTGCCTGGTCATCCCTGAAAACAGGCATTGTGCATCATCATCTACTACTAACATAAGGCCAGCAATGATTCAACCATTGTGATTCTCAATAGCATGTAAGGGAGCTCCAAAGGGATAATTTGAGATCTAAGACATTATGGGACCGATTGAGGTGGAAGGGGTACTGTGGGTATTGCATATTTGTTTACTTTATTGATTGAATTAATCCTACCCTTTCTGTCCACATATCCCTGTTCCAACCCTTCCTAATAATCCTTAACCCCTGATTGCATTTTACTTCTGTGTACAGTCATTTATTGCTCAGTCATTGAGTTGTTGCATTGTGGCGTGGGACTGTCAAATATATTATTTCTTGAGAGTAACATCCTAAGTACCAGCAGGTATTTCAAGTTTCAAGTTTATTGTTCAGCTTTTCACCATTACAAAATTAAAAAGCAGTTATCCATATGACACACATAGCATACATTCACATTCAAATACAATAAAGCATTTGGTTAAAACGTCTAACATCTTAATCTAACAAGATGGTCTCAGTCATAATTCTACATTTTGAATGCATACTAGAAGATACACAAAAAAGAGAAAGGCAGATTTGGTTTGGTCTCAATGACAATTTGTAGTAGACATAAATATATGTACAAATATGTAAATACCTGTTCAAGTACAGTAATATGCATGATTGAAACACCTAACATCACAATCTAACAGAATGACCTAACTCATAATTCTACATTATGATTACTTAATAGAAGATATTCAACATGAAGAAAACAGATGTAGTTTGAGTCCAATAACAATTTACAGTGTTTTAATAGAAACAGTATCATGATTGTTGGTTTGTTTATTCATATTGTCCTACATATTATTAGACAGAGACAACAAGTGGAGGGCCTAAAAGGAATCCCCCTCCTCCAAACTGTAGAATGCCTATAGATGCTTGCATAATACCTGCAAGCAAACTGCCAAATCTCTCAAGTGTAATTATTACCTTAACCAACAAAGAAAAAACTTTGGAAATCCTCACATTTTCTGGACCTCCACTGGTTCACTTCTTAACCCTAGGCCTCACAGTCAAATAACTCAACTTTCATCACCCTCTGGCCTCCTCTTTGATCCTGCTGAGATAGCGCATACCTTTAACACAAAATTCACTGATCTCTCCTCTTATCTCTGCAAACTCCCTCCCCAGCCTTTCCTAGGCCCTGACAGCCAGCCAAGCTGTTCCACTACCTCTTCCATAACCATCCAGCCCCCATTTCTACTTTAGAGTCATTAGTCATAGTGTTACCATTAAACTCCTGAAATCCCTCCCTGCCAGAGGTAGCCCAGACAGTGATGGACTCTTCCATGCATTTTTGAAACTCATCTCCCCAGAAATTGTTAAACCTCTCACTTTCATATTCAGCCTCACCCTCAACATCTACTGTGTCTGACTCCTGGAAACATTCAAATATTGTACCAATCCTCAAAGTAGGGATCTTCTCTCACCAGACAACTACAGATCCATCTCCTTCCTCCCTCACCTGAGCAAGCTGCTGGAAAAGATTGTACATTTCCAGTTCTCAGAGCATCTGGATAAGTATAAACTTCTATGTCCCTCCAGCATGGTTTCCACAAGCACCACAGTACCACCTTGGTCTTGGCCCTTTACCAACCACATCCTAAGAAACATGGACACAGGCAAGGTCACAGGGTGCAGTATTCGTTGACTTGTCAAATTCCTTTGACCTTGTTGACCATTCCTCCTCCACTCTACCCTGCTTTATTTTGGCTGCTTTCGCCAAAACTTTAAGCTGCTTCAGAAGCTATCTCTCTGGCAGGTCACAGTCTTTCAGAATAAATAAAGCTCCTCTATTGCCCTACCAGTCTCCAAAGGAGTACCCAAAGTTCCATATTTGGCCCCTTTCTCTTTCTAATTTTATAAATGCTTTCCTTCCAAAAGCCTCACTTGTGATGTCCTCCGCTATGTGGATGACCTAGCCCTCTACCATAGTGATAAATCACTTGATACCATCTCCGCCACCCTCACTCTAAACTATGATGTTTCCATCAATGGTTTCTCTCAATAAACTCTTGGTAAACAAAAATAAAACAAAGTCTATGCTCTTTGGACCCAAACCATTCCTTGCCAAGGTCACCAAAACTAACCACTTCCTCCTGGTACTCACCCCCAGCTGGCCATATCCTCAGAAATGTCCCTGTTTTAAATACCTGGGTGTTACCCTTGACCCCACCTTAATTTCTCTGCACACACACAGACAACTCAGTGCAGTGAATCAGTCAGAAGCAAGGTGCTGCCTACACACTCAAGCAATATCTGTCTGATAAAGTGCACCTTGCTATCACCCAAGGAAACCTGCTACCCATACTTGAATACTGCAACCCTGTCTATTCCATTGTGTCCTCTGCATTGCGCTCTTAACTGAACACAGCATACAACAACATACAGTATGTCGCTTTGCCCTTCAAACTACCTATGTCACTCATCACTGCATACTCTACTAGTCCCTAGGGTGGTCCCTCTACAAAGCCATTTTGATTATGCCCTGGGCTACATAGTGGACAATATGCTCAGTGGCAGCCACGCTCCCATACTCATCTTTACTAACAGGCTGGGTAGCTCGAGGAGCCTCCAGTATTCTCTGTCCCTCCGGCGGATGTCCCACATTTCCACTTCCATGGAAGTAAAGCTTTCTCCATCTTTGTCCCTCCCTTTGGAACAGAATCTCCTTATCCATCTGATTGTCCTCCTCCCACCTGTCTTTCAAGAAAATCTAAAAGATTGGCTTCTATCTGGTGCCACTTGTCATTGCTTTTCCGCTCAATGATGGGGTGTTTTCTCACCTCCTTCATTGAGTCACACCTGTTCTAATGCCTGCCCCTCCACCTCTCCCCATGCCTACTCTTCTTCAATTTTTCTATGTCCCACACCTTCTAGTATATAACGTTTTGCACTCTTGCCCCTTATGTATCACAAGATTCCACCTCTGCCTATCTCCTGGCTACTGTAACTGATTTTGAGTTGGCCATTACCCTGGAATGTTGAATTTGCACTGTTTTACCTGAAATTACCGACAATGATTCCCTGTAATTTTATGTATTTCTGCTCTGTATTGTTATTTTTGTTGCATAGCCAATTTTGTACTATTTAAGTCACTTTATATTGAGGCTTGCCTATCAGAATGTACCTGTGTGCACTGTATTACTTGAGTTTGTGCCACCATCTGGCCTGGGTCATGACTGAAAATGGTCCTTTGGATCAGTTCGCTTACTGGGTTACCAAAGACATAAAATAAATAAATAAATATTACCTGCATTACGTGGAGGAAAACTGTTGGTTGTCTTTTAGATAATTCCAGAATATATTGACTTATCTGGAATGTAAATAAGACACTATAGGGTTTAGGTCTGATTACCTGCATTCCTACTAGCATATTGTGGTTTATAATCTCCAGTTCACTAAAAATACCACCAACAGCTTAATCTGGTTCAAGGTCAGTTGGCATTCATCTGTATCCCTCCCTGGGTCATGCCTGAAAATAGGCTGAATTTGTCTAGTGAACTTACCTGGTCAACAAAACTAAATAAAATTGCTTGAAGGAAGTAAGTGGCTACTTCAGCCAGAAAAGGAGAGTCCAGTGGTTTCCGTCCACATTTGACATTACAAATCAATTAAAATAATACATATTCACTAGATCTATAGGCATATTCTCATTTAATCTTGGAATTTACAATATTTAAATAAGCCAGCAGATTTCTAGTTTTAATTTCATCATGAAAGTTGAACAAGCTATGCAGTAATTGTTGACTTGAGAAGTTGTTTTTCAATATATAAACATCAAGATATAGCTTTTCTCTTTCAGACCTAGGACATCTTAAGATTACTATATATGTTCCAAATCATTATGCTCCCCATTGCATTAAACAAAGAATGGAAAGAGTACTCCTCATACTTTGTTGAAACATTGTTTGGATTTATAAGTTTCAAACCAAATTGTGTTATAAGGAATCTCTTTCCTCTATCTAGGATCTTAATGAGGTATGGTTCTATACCACAAACATGTTAAGGTACTTATAAGAAATATGCATTTTACAGTTATTAATATTTGCCATATCTTGTTGTGCTGCAATATTTTTGCATCTTGATTTTATATAATCTACTAGAAGTATATGTGGTGTTCTATGTAATTTAAATAATACAGACCCCAGTCCCTTTGGATATGACTTAGTTCTTATAAATTTCATATGTGGGAAAGAGAAACCCTTTAATAAATATGTAATCTGTTCTTCAAGCATATTTTCAGGAGTTGATTCATGGACATCACCTGTAAATCTGCTGGAAAGATTCTTGTTCTAATTAGGACTTAAGAATCAGTTCGGTACTGTCCCAATTCTACTCACAGAAAATCTGTGGGGGTACTTTGGGGAACTCTTAACAAATATTGGTATAACTTATTCTTTATTATTTCAAGAGAAGCATAAGGGTGGTACTTCTGAGCCTAGCATATACAGTATAACAACTACAGATACCAAGAAGTACTACATTATTTTTCAACAGTTTAACAATGTACTTTTCATACCATTCATGAAGCTTTTTGATTCCCTTCAGAAATAACTTTTTTTTCCAGTCCAGTCTTGTACTGCTGCACAGTCTCCTTCAGCTAATTGTCATCTTCAAAACACTTTCCATGCAGATGCTCCTTCAATTTAGGAAACAGGTGACAGTCACTGGGTGCGAGGTCTGGAGAATAAGGAGGCTTGTGGGAGTTCTTTGAAGTGGCATTCCCTGACAGTGCCTTTGCAACTCTTGCAATGTGTGCTGGAACATTGTCATGGAGAAGTAATGGTGTGCTCTTCTTTAATTAACTCATGCTTTCAGTGAAGCAAGTCTGCATATTACTGACCCTTGATTGTCCCCTTGTGTGGCGTGAAGTCAATATGAAGCATACATTTACCATCATAGAAAATGGTGCACATGATCTTGCCTGCAGAGTACTGTAACTTGAATTGCTTGGGTGTTGGGGACTGTGGATGTTTCCACTGCATGGACTGCCATTTTGACTCAGAGTCTTAATGGTAAATCCAAGTTTCATCATTGGTAATAAATCACCCATTAAACTTGTTCCAGTCTGTCTTCATCAGATCAAGATTGTCATGAGCATTCATCAGATGCTCCTTCTTCATGTCGCATGTCAGCATTCTGGGGGACCCAATGGATGCACACTATGTTCATTCCCAAATGATCATGCAAGATTGTTTCCACTAATCCCACATTAATGCACAAAGTGTCAGCTAACTGAACAACAGCAACATGATGATCTTCCAAAAACCATGTCTTGCACAGGCTTGATGTTTTCCTCATTCACAACAGTTGCAGACCATCCTAACTTAGGGGTCTTTCAAGAGTATTTCTGCTGCAATGACATTCTTCAGCTCACCTTTAAGTGTTGCTTATGATGGTGCATTGTTCCCATACACCTTCAACATGTGTTTGTAAATGTCCTTTGTTCAGTGTTCTCTAAAGTAAAAATTTGATGACAGCACAATGCTTAATTTTCTGATTTTCAGCAACCAGCATGGTCTATCTGCATTGCAATGGACAAAGCACATGATGTACATAAGTAACAAAACAATCTAGAATGTTTGGCCCATGCTTTCTGAGTTCTGCTCCATGTGGACTATTAATAGCTACAACATCACCAGTCTCTGGTGTTTCCTTCTATATTAGGCTCAGAACTTTTGAACTATCCTCCTACAGCCATCTATGCCCCAAACTTCTGCTTCATAAAGTACTGCATTTGTTATCTTTCATTTATGATAGTTAGTGCTCCCTTTATCATATATCCACCACAGGTTCATGAAAACATTTTTGATTTCATTAATGGAGGTCTGTAACTTCTGATTTACATAATCGATATGTTGATTCCATTTAGTATTCATAGCACACACCCAGATAATCATAGGTCTTTACTGTCTCAGCTGGTATTTTGTTAATCCTAAACATAAACTTTTGCAATGTATTAGCACTAAAGACCACAAGTTGCATTTTCTCTCAGTTTGTTTGTAACTATTTAGTTTCATAAATGGAGAAAATAATCCATTTTTCTTTACAGACCCAGTAGTGATATTAATAGTACAACTATATCATCAGCATATGCTAAAATTGAAAGTGGCTTACTAAAGACTCTTGGTGAAAGAATGTTCTGATTGTATCAGTTTTCTAGAATACTGTTAATATATAAGTTAAATAATAAATAGAATAATAGATAGGTTCCAGTGAATTACAAGGCTGTAATTCCATCGAGAGGTTCTGGGGACATAGTTCACATGTCCCCAGAACCTCGAGATGGAATTTACGGCTGAGTGATTTACTGGAACCTATTTTTTAATTTTTGTAATATATGGATCACATTTTATTTTTTGTGTGCAGCTCTTTGTTTATGGTATGCTGTGTGGCTGGGCACCCGCTGCAGCTTGAACTTATTGATTCCCTCCATGAACACCCACCCCCCTTGCTCCCGCTCGTTCCCTCGCTCGCTGGGGTGTCATACCTTTTCGTCCTGTTCTTTATTACTGTTTGTAGGATTCAAGAGATACTTCTGTGGAACTGGCAAAGATAAATAAAAAAACAAAAGGGTCAGCAGAAAAAGAAAGCGACAGTTTTCTATCACTAAGCGAGAGACGGCCGCCATGTTTTTGAACTGTTAAGCCTGCCCACAGAGAATCTGCAGCCAATCAGGAGGTGCAGTTTCAGGAACGTCACATCGTGTGTAAAGGAGGTTGCTGTGTGGATCTTAGCAACAAGCCTACCGTGTGGGGGAGTTGAGCTTGCGCAGTTTAGTTTTAGTGATAATACTATCATTCAGAGGTGGAACAATGGTATTATCACTTCTGAACAATAGTATTATCAGGGACCAACAATGGTATTATCACTTTGGCTGATGTGGTATTACCAGGATTTTTTTGTATGGGTTAGTATAGTATTATTTAAGCATCTCCATATATTACAATGGAGTTAATATACAGCCTTGTCTGACTCCTAGGTTTGTTTTTATTGAATTCATAAGACTACCTTGAAGATTATATTATATGTTGGACCATATATTCTCTTGTAATTTCATTAAGATGTTCAGTGAATATTCATCTATCCCATAATTCATTAGTGTTGACCATAATGTCTTTCTACTAATGCTGTCAAATGCCATCTTCAGGTCTACAAAACAGCAAAATAGCTTTGTTTTCTTTATTTTAACATATTTATGAATTAAGTACTGTATGACCAAACAGCACTTGACTGTAGAATGAGTTTTCCTGAATCCATTCTGGGCTTCATCAAATATGTTTCTGCTTTCAACCCAGGTATCCAATCTGTTCAACAGGATTCTTTTAAGTATCTTCTGGGAAGTATCAGTCAGACTGATTGGACAATACAATAAGGGTCAATCAACTGACCCTTCTTATGTATTGATACATTAAATTACCCTGCCAAGAGGCTGGGATAGTTTGTTTCATCATAAAACTGTAAGCATGATAAAGTAGTGGGATCCACTAGTCTGGAAAATGTTTAAAATATCACTTGGAACTTTATCTGGTCCAGGTGCTTTATTAAACCTAGTATTATTAATTGCTGTTATTATTTCTTCTTTGTAAGAATGATAGGTGTAAGGTATTCTTGTAAGTGTAATCTGATCCTTAATTGCTCCACTGCTGACAAAGAACTCTCCTGAGGATCACTATAATAAACTTTTGTAAAATGGAGTTCCCATGATTTTAGTTCTATTTATGAATCTATGGAGACAACGAAAGAGTTTGTACCATTTGCCACCATAATTCAAAAATCTTTAGTGTTCTTTTTTATTATGGTATGAGGAAGTTGCAACCATAATTTAGATTAATATTTTGCTTTTTCTTGTGTAAGAATATGATTGTGTTCTTTCCTTTTCTGATTCAAGAGTCTTATGTTTTCATTAGTCTTGTTCTTTTTAAGTTTCATTATCATTTTTTTTTTTTCACCTTTTTACATCTTTCATTAAACCAGGACGATATAAGCTTATTCCTATTCGAATTATGATAAAGTGTTGGAGCTATGCATGTAAACATTCTGCTCCAAAATACATGAAACATGTTGACATCAGAAGATTTAAGTAGTACTTGCTTTATTTATTTATTTGAATTTTGATGACTGGGTAGACCCACTGAGAAAACATTTATCTTTTTCAGGGAGACCCAAGAAAATAAATTCCAACAAGTTAAAGTCATTTGTTAAACAGGTTGAGAGTTAGAAAGATACTGTACAGTCTACAGAATAATGTTTGCTAACAGTCAGTCTATAAGAACTTGTTTAATTATATTTACTCAAACAATTCCAGTATTTGACTTATAATTCTGTATAGAATTCTATTTAATTTTTTTAGAGGAAATGACACTATTTGGAGGTTTATTGGGTTCTTCAGTTGGTGACTCCAACTTCAATATTAATTACAAAGGAAAATGAGGAGATTCAGCATGTGCAATTATTTGAAGCTCTATACATTATCCAGGGCATTTGTATTGCATATAATTAGATCAATCAAAAAAGTTCTGTTAGATAAATAATATGTACACTGACCTTCTTTATCACTTTGTGTTCTCCCAGTTATCACTTGTAACTCAATTCCTCTAAAATAATTATTAAGTAATAGCTCTGTATGTTTTGAGTCTATTGATTTCCTTGGGGTGGCCAAATAAGGATTCAGGATGTTTACATAACTATCAAGTTCTTGATCTAGGTCAGATAAATATGGAAGTCTGAGATTAAAATCTCCTTCTAAAACTATATCTGATTCAGGAAATGAGTCTATTTATAATATGTTAGTTGCAAACTGCTCCCAAACTTCTAATATTTTTTTTTTTAGTTTTTTGGTGGAAGATATGAAATGCTGGAAGGTTTGATACCTTTTATTGGACCAACAAGTGTCCTGTACAAAGATGGAATTCTACACAAGCTTTTGGGGCCTCACAGGTCCCTTCTTAAAGTGAATGACAAAACTGAGCAACATAAGCAGTATTTATATATGCTGTGAAGTTATATGTTAATAAATATCAACTTAACGTTTTCTATTTAAATTCTGAGAAAATCTATGCAGATCTTGTATCCATCCTCTGTATTATGCCTTAATGTTATTGCAGTTCAGAGTCCCATTTGCAGTATGCCATATTTTGTTTTCTTCTTTGCTTTGGTTATGTAAATATCATGTCCTTGTAGTGTCAAAATATCTGCTATTCACCATGTCTCTTGTAGCATTATACTGTCATGTGTTTGCAGAAACTGTACACATTGGGCATCTGAAAATGTATTATGTAATCCATTAATATTCCATGAAAGGATGTTTTACTGTTTGCATTGATTAGTTTTATTTACCTGATTTAAAAACTTCCCCTGCCATTCAGCTCTATGTTTATTAAGGATTTGAAATCTGTTAGTAGTAGAAACAGAAAATTCAGTACCCATTTTTCCTTGTTCTTCTGGAATTACTGGGACTGGTCCTTCTTTTAATAGATTAGATTCTAAAAAATTCAGTCTAGTTCTACTAGGTTCAGTCTTTGATTATCAAATAATTCAGATTTTGGTCACACCGATATCATCAAGTCCAAATCTATTAAGAAAATATCTATCTGGTAAGATGGTGGACAGGCTGGGCTGCCATCTCCATGGGCTCTGAGGTGAGTCTAATTCTTCCTATTCTGCCTACCTTTTTTTAATTCCTTTTATATTTTCAGATGAATCCTAAACTCTGCCGCATGCTGTGTCCAGAATATTTAAAGTATTGTTTTAAAATTTGTTAGTTAAAAGTTAGGAGTAGGTTTTCAGATGCAGATAGGGTGTGACAGTACTTTTAGTTTTAGGAGTCAGTGTTTTTGTTTTTTTAGAGAGTTTGTAAAAGTGCTGTGGAGGAAACAGTTGAGAAGTGGAGATCAAGGAGCCTGCTGTAGTTTTAAAGACAACATCTATGTTTTCTTCTCATTTTTGTGGGAAGTTGCTGCTGGAGTTGACCTAGGGAGTATTGCCTGGAAAAGGTGAGGCTGCAACCATCAGAATATTGTCATTATTCTGTGAAGTTCTGTCAGTAAGAATGGAATTTTATGGAGTCACCAGAGAAGTTGTGCTGCCATGCTAATCTGCACTGCTGACTGTAGCTATGGCTAAACTGCAGAAATGGGTGAGTTTGTGACATCAGGGGAAGAGCCCCTTGAACTAGAATACCTATTGCTTCCACACTGACTTGGACTGCTAGACACAGCTTGAGTGGGTAGACTGAGTGATCATGTGGCTGCCACAGTCTCTTCAGTGTATCCTGACTCACTGTCTGGGATCTGGTCTTGGAGTGCTTTGGGGATTGATCAATTTCAGCTGTGTCCAGATTACTGTTCAGCGTGGTGACAGCAGTGCTGGACATTCCATGGTGACACTAGCAGAGCCCTGGATTGAGAGTAAGAGCTCTCAGGAAAACTAAGCTTTGTTACTGCATCTTCCCCTGGAACTGGTGAGAGCAGTATGAGGGAAATTAAATACTTGTCTCCTCCTGGACACTTCTATTGTATAACTTTTTAGCCTCAAGCACTTAAAATGTGTTCCTCTAAGTTGGTGGTGAGTGAACCATATTTTTGGGTTCAGTACTGATGGGAGTTTTACTGAGGGAAAATCTGAAGAAAAACCTGCAAACTATTGCAAGGCTGCTGAGGTTTTATTCATCAGGAACATTTACTTGCAGTAAATTGCTGGACATTGCTCCTTAACAGAGGCTGACTTTTAAACTTTATTTCTCACAGCATTTTGTTTTTGGATTCTACTAAGTTAATTATATTGTAAGTTATTGTTTTGTGAGTAGGTGTGGGAGGGTTGGGAGGAAACTTTGACTTCTGTTTATTTTATTTTATTTTTATTTATTTTATATTTTTATTTTCTTTTGGGGGGTGTATTTGTATTATTGTGTTGTAGATTCTGGAAAGGAAGGGGTTTCATTATTATTATTTGACTGAGTCTGAGGAATGGTTATTATTTGGGTTTCATGACTGGGTTGCTCCAAACAGGGTTTTGATTGTTGGTGTAGGATTGTAAAATGTGTTAAAGTCAAGGGCACCTCCGTACTGTCAACATGGCACCCCTGCTGCATGACCACCACCCCTTTACTGACCTGCCTATTCCAGCAGCAGTGGTAAGACACTGCTGGGAGGTTAGTATAACTAGGGAGTGCCAGTATTGGTGGTGAGGTACTGTGGGCACAGCAGAGGTGAAGGGCATAGTGGTGGTTAGGAACAGGAGATGCAATGGGGTTAAAGAAGCTAGGAGAGGGGCCCAACATGTTTTGTATCCATTCCCAGGGTTCTCACCTGACTGAGTGGGCAGGTAGCCAGTGGGCCTGCAGTATCCACTAGTCCCCTTTGGGCAGTGTTGTGCAATGCTCGATCGATGAGGAACAAGACTGCAATTATGGCAGATTTGATTTTATCTGTTGATCTGGCTTCCATTATGGAGACCTGGCTAGGAGATTATGTGGTTGGGCCAGTTTTGGAGGTGGCCATCCCTGCTGGGTACTCTGTGGTGCACTTCCTGAGGTAGGAATGCAAGGGTGGGGGTGTGACCATCTGCTTTAGATCCAGCTTGAACTTTGCCTTGCACCCAGTGGGTTCCACCTCATTCTTTCATTGTGTGGCATTGTGTGGGGTCCAGGTGTGGGTTGCAGGATTCTCTAGTTTACCACTCACTGGGTGGGGGATTTCCTACAGGAGGTCATGGATTTCATCATCAACAGTGTGTTGGATTCCCCAGATGGTTAATTTTGGAAGACTTCAATGCCTGGGTGGATGAAAAAATCCTCACATTTTGGATGCAACCTCCTCCAGTTCATAACATCACTGGGCCTGTCACAAGCAGTTGTCTCTGTGGCCCATCAACACAACCACACTCTGGACTTGGTGTTCTCAATGGACCTTGAGGTCATTGCCCTCAAGACTGATCAGTTCACCTGATCTGACCATTGCATGGTAGAGTTCTCATTTTGGGGCTGCCTGACAGTCCCTTCCCTTATGAGATGGTCAGCTATCACCCTTTGAAAGGACTGTCCCCTAGGGATTTTCAGTGGTAGTAGAACTATTTGGTGTGAGTACTGCATGTGTGTTTGGTGTGAGTGAGGTGGTGGCTGCCTATAATGTGGATGTCTCCATGGTGCTCGATGCCATCACACCAGTCCTTACACAACCCAGATTCTCTCGCTGACACCACCATGGTTTTATGGTGCTTTCAAGGAAATGAAGATCAGCGGTCAGAAGTTGGAGTGTTGCTGGTGGAGGACCCACTGTGAAGTTAACAGACTGGCCTTGCAAACTCTCTCTATCATGAGTACCAAGGGGCAATCGACTATAAGAAAGCAGAGTTCATGTCCAGTGAGATTGCTGCAGGGCGGAACAGACCAGCTCAGCTGTTTCAGACTGTAGACAGTCTACTTCAACCAGTTAGTCTGAAGCCAAAAAAAGCATTTTCAGTTACAATGTGTCATGAGTTTGCTCAGTTCTTCTCTGACAGGGTGTCCTCCATCAGGTCCCAGATCTCCCCAGTGGGGCAAGGATTGCCCTGCAGTGGCTTGTCTGGTGGGGGCATAGGCACTCCAACTATCTCGGAAGAGTTTAGGCTAGTGGAGATGGTTGAGGTTGTTGAAGTGATTTCGAAGCTGCTGCCAACTTTTTGTGAATGAGACTGAGCCCTGACCCATCTCCTAGTGGGCTGCGTCATGGTGTTTGGTCCAGTGTTCACCAGGATAATCCAGTGTTAACTTTTGGAGAGGAGTGGGTTCCTGATGCCTTGAAAGAGGCACTGGTGAGACCCGCCTAAGAAAAACATCTCTTGATCCTGATGTCCTGGTGAATTATCATCTTATCTCTGATCTCCCATTTCTAGGAAGGTTGTCAAGAAAATAGTGGCACTGCAGCTTGAGGTGCACCTCATGGCTTATGGCATCTATGAGCCATTCTAGTCTGGTTTCAGTGCCAGGCATAGCACAGAAACAGCATTGGTCAAGGTGCAAAATAATCTCCTAATAGTGAGAGATAGAAGAGACCAGTCAATTTTCATTCTCCTTGATCTGTCCTCAGCATTTGACACTGTGGACCACATGATGCTTTAGGATCTCCTTAGAGAATACTGTGGACATGCTGGTACTGTCATCAACTGGTTTGAGTCCTATCTCTTGAGCAGAAAGCAATGGGTGGTGATAGGGAATTTGCCCTCATCCCCAAAGTTCCTGCCTTGTGGAGCACATCAGGGGTCAATTCTGTCACCAGTGCAATTTGCAGTGTATACACTACCCCTTGGAAAGCTCATTAGATGGTACAGTTTGGTTTTTCATTGCTATGTAGATGATACCCAGCTGTACATGTCCTTTGCATCTGGAACAAATGATTCCATGGAAGTGCTTAACAGCTGCATGGCTGAAATTCAGGACTGAATATCCTCCAACTGGCTGAGGCTAAAACCAGACAACACTGAGGTCCTGGTGATTGAGCTGGTTCATGGGTGTGATGGGAGTGCCCCAGTGGGCAGCAGTTACAGACAATGGGGGGTATGGGTGTGAATCTGGGGGGTTCTTTCTTCATTTTGCTGGAGACTGGCCAGGGGCATGCAGCCACTAGATACCAGAGATTTGGGAAATTTATTTTATTTGAAATTATGCATGGGGGATGACGCTGAAGCTCGGTGGTGAGGTGGGGGGATTCTTTCATATTGTTGGCCAGCAATCAGCCAGGGGGTGGGACCACTAGGCAGCAGAGATGTGGGGTCTTGGGGGATAAAGATTTTCATGTTGGGTGGACAGGAGGGGGAAACACTTTTTTAATTTTCATACACAAAATTCCACATTTCGCACCCGTGAAATGCGTGAATTTTGCAAAATGTTTGGTGGGGCAAGATTCCCAATTTCACCAGAATCTCATTGATGAAATAAAATGTTGCTGCATCTCTAAACCCTATCAGTATATACTAATGCTTTGCAATATCGTGAATGGAGATTGTATCAGCCATATGAATTGTGTATACATTTTGAGGAATATGAAGGCATTAGTCTTGTAACTGCTATCAGCTAACTGGACTTTCATGAGTCAACATTTTTCTTGCTTCAGATTCAATCAGACACACAAAAAAAGAAGAATGTTTTTTTATTTATTTATTTATTTATCAAGTCTAGGATTACAAATACCTTTGAGCCATGGCTCTTTTACAAAGGTTCCACGTCAGAGAAATACAAATTATGGGGAACATCAAGACAGGCATTACAACAATGTGGACATTGCAAACACAGTACAGATTAATACAATTCAAGTGTAGCATTGTAACAAGGCAGCCAGCGGCATTTGTCAGAGAAGATAGACAACAGATAAGAAGTGCCAGAGTCATAGGGAGAGGAAAGAGGGTGGGAGGGGAGAAGGAATGTAGGAAGGGTGGCAAGAGGGTGAAAAGTGCAGCATTGGGTATACCAAGATGTGAGGGTAGAATCCAATGGGGGGAACAACTAGAGCAGAAAGGGAAGTGGAGAACAAGGTTAAGTTGGGCAGTCACAGGAGCTGTTGGTAGTGAGATAGTCCCGGAGCCTAGTTTTAAACATACCAATAGTTGGGGCAGAGGAGATGGTTGGGCTGAGGCCATTGAACCAGAGTGGTGCTCGATAAGCAAAAGAGCATTGTCCCTGTGAAGTGTGACAGTGGGGGACTTTCAGTAGCTGTAGCGTGGATCTCCTAAGGTGCCATTTGTTAATTCAGTGTTGTAACAGAGTTGAGACCCCAGAAGGTGTAAGGCCAAGGTAGATTTTTTTCACCATGGAGCAGGTGAGAAACTTTGTGCGGTTTGATAGTTGGAGCCAGCCGGTCTGAGTGTACAGGTCACATGTGTGGGTGAGACGGTGAGCACCAGTGATGAGCCGACATGCTTTATTTAAGGTAGTTGAAAGGCATCTAAGGGTTGTGGTTGTGGCGAGCCATAAATGATGAGACCATAGTCTATTACAGAGATCACAGAGCTCAGGACTGCAACCTTCAAAGCTTCTGGTGTGAGTGTGGTCTGTGTTTGTAGAGAGACCAAGCCGTGTATTAGCAGCTCTAGCTACATTATCTACATGAAGTCCACAGGAGAGATTAGGGTCAAGCTGTATCCCTAAGTATTTGAAGGACCCCACCTGATCTAGAGTGTTTCCCTGGGTGGTGGAGATAGCCAAGTGGTGTAGCTTGTGTGTTTGATGTATAGGTGCTTGTAAAATGAGTTATTATTTTAACTTCAAAAAATCTATCCTGACAATTCAGCCCTAAATGGTATTTGACCTTCCTTTTAAGAGTATCTTCTGAATCATACGTTGACCAAGAAATATTACTAACCGAAAAAAAAAAACAGGTTTTCCAGATGTAGTTAAGTCACTTAAAGATACCTCAGGGCTTATATTAAGTATTGGATCTGGATATTCAAGAGTGATGCCAACTTCATTTACAGTAATTATTTGTTCCCAAATGTGCATTGCATCCTTTACTGTTTTGGTAAAAACCCATATCTCTTCATTTTTATTTCCCTTCTCTATTCTAACTACTCTCAAAATACCATTTTCCTGTTCATTTATATAAAATAGACCAAATACTATGTCCTTAAGGTTGCAGAAGTTTCATTATGAAGTATAGAAAGACCTGTGATTTTATTTAGTGCTATCTGGTCTAAAGGAAAATAATTTGTTGATGATAATGATGGTATTAAAGTTGCATTAATTTCCTCAGTTTCCTGTTGTATATTGTCTGATAGAGCTTTTCCATTACCTTCATTCTGAATATTGCTTATGTCTTGAATTTCTTTGCCCTGATTCAGTTTGTCTTATTTGTCTCTGTAATTATGTTGGTGACAGACATTGCAATTTATTAGTGACCTGTTTACATTTAATACAATTGTTTTTTTAGTTTCTCCTTTTTCCTTTTGCTATTCTTTGTGTGAGGGGTTTTTCTGTGTTTATTCCCTTTCCTGTTATTGGGTTTACTTATTAAAATCAGCTGGGTATTTGTTAAATCAACCACTGCATCCTTATGAAAGGGAGGTAGGGGATTCACTTGTATAGCTTTATTGAGATTTATAGTCTCCTTTGATTCTTATGTTTATTAAATATATATGACCCATTCTCATCCTCCTCATAATACAATTTATACTTATCTTCTATTAAGTGTTTCATCATAAACTGATTTTTTGTTATGTCTGGTCTCTTTTCCATGTTTTCATCTCTAAGGACCCATATCTCTAATATCATAACATTTGCATTACATGGATTACAATCTGGAGCTTCTCTAATACTCAGTTAAGTCAGCTTGGCAGCTGAGTGGCTTTCAGTTCACCAGAAAGTTAAGCTTGCCAACAAGTACCCATTTAAATGTAAGCAAACGTTTTAGGTTTAAAGTGAATTGAAATAAACAAAAAACTTAAAAAGTTTTATTATGAAGTGGAAACAACACAAAAGCTTCAGTAGGCTGGAATCTTGAAGTGCAAATGTCTCATCCCCAGCCTGCACTGATGTGGGTAAGAGATTGTCAGATCTTGTATTCCTGGGATAAGAGCCATGTTAATTATCTTCTGTAGGTGTAGTCAATATAATCAACTATGGTAGCATACATTCCATGCCTCAGCTAAATAAATGCCAGGAAATCAACATGTGGAAAATCCACGTAGAGCCTGATTATATTAATTGAATTAAATCCACCAATCAATCAATTAGAAAAAAGCACATGGAAGGAAGAAGGGAAATCTTTCTAATAATAGTAATAATAATAATCTTTATTTTTATGGCGCCTTTCAAAACCAAAGCCTAACAAAGTTTAAAATAATATATCAAATATCCCAACATCATAAAAAGTATAAAACATCTGATACAGTTAAAATAAATCATTAATACTGTGGAGATATCTATGCAAAATACAGTTAAATATAAAAGAAAAAAAGAAAATATGGAGAACAACAGAAAACAAAAGCAACTGCCACTATGTCTCCGTGGCACCCAGATATGTTTAAGTTTAAACAGGTTTTGGAGACATTTCCATAGGAGACACTCCTCGCCTACTCAGATACAACATGCACAAAGTACATAAAATATTCATGTGGAGGAAGAGACACTAGAAAGTTGTTTTTTTTTTAAAACAGGTACTTTCATCCTCTAATAATTGCCCAATATCAAGTTTGCAGCAACTCTGTTCTTCCCTCCGACACTGAACAAAAGTCCTGCAACAGTACTCCATAAACTTAGAAACATTGAAGTTTGATGGCCGAAAAGGACCTTCAGGCCCATCCAGTCTGCCCATTATATCCTGCCCCATAGGTAACCCTAGACCCTAATTGGCCACCTTCCATTTTTCACCCTCCCCCCAAAAAAGGCTTCAGTCCCTGTTCCTTTTCCAGGTTGCTCCTCCTCCTTCTTTTGGTTATTCCCATGTGTTTATCCCATGCTCTCTTAAATTCCCCTACCATTTTGGCCCTCACCTTCACCACTGGCAGTCTGTTCCAGGGGGTCACAACCCTCTTTGTGAAGTAGTACCCTGTTCTGTTCCATATGAACTTCCCCCCTCCAGTTTCAAATTGTGTCCTCTAGTTTTCTGACTTGCTTTCCTTCAAAAGATGCTCCCTTCCCACACCTTGTTAATCCCCTTCAGATATTTAAATGTCTCAATCATGTCCCCCCTTTCCCTCTTTATTTCCATGGGATACATCTCTAGCCCTTCCAGCCTCTCCTCATAGGGCTTTCAATGCAAGCCCTCTACCATTTTGGTCACACTCCTCTGTACTGTCTCCACCATATCAAAATCCTTACAGAGGTACAGTCTCCAGAACTAGACTCCATACTTAAGGTGGGATTCACCAGGGACTTGTAGAAGGGCAATAACACCTCCCTCTTCCTGCTAGTTATACCCCTCCCTATGCATACTAGCATGCAAATTGGATGATAACCACTTTATTGCACTGGTTTGCTACCTTTAGGTCATCTGAAATGATAACCCCTAGATCCTGATCCTTTTCTGTGACCATAACTTCTTCTCCTCCCAGTGTGTACATGGCCTGTGTGTTTCTGTGCCCAATGTGCATTATTCTGCAGTTCTCTGCATTAAATCTCAATTGCCAAATTTCTGACCACCCATCCAATTTTCTCAGGTCCTCCTTCATTGTTTCTGCCCCCTCTAGTGTGTCCACCTTATTGCATATCTTTGTATCATCTGCAAATAGGCACACCTTCCCATTCAGTCCCTCTGCAATATCACTGATGTAGATGTTAAAGAAAATGAACCCCAGTACTGACTCCTGGGGCATGCCACTTGTCACCCTTTCCTCCCCAGAGTGAACCCCATTTACCTCCACCCTCTGATATTTGCCCCTAATTCAGCTCTCCCCCCATTTATTTATTTTCAGCCCTGCTCCTAAGCTGCCCAGCTTGTTTACCAGCCTCCTGTGAGGGACAATGTCAAAGGCCTTGCTGAAGTCCAGATAGACTATGTCCACTGCCCCTCCTTGATCAACCACCCTCATCACCCCATTGAAAAACTCAATCAGGTTCATCTGGCATGACCTCTCCTCTGTGAACCCATGCTGCCTGTCATCCTGGAGACAACTGACAGGATGGTAATTTATAAGTCTTTCCTTCAGGAATGACTCCATAATCTTACCCATCACTGAGGTAAGATTGACCAGATGATAATTGCCTGCCTCTTCCCTGCTATCACTCTTATAGAGTGGTACCACATCTACCCTTCTCCAGTCACCCAGAACCCTCCCCATGTCTAGCGACAGACTTATCAATTTTATCAACGGTTGTGCCAGTTCCTCCCTTAGCACTCTGGGGTGTAGGGCATCCAGACCCATTGCCTTGTCCACCCTCAACTTGCACAATTCCTAAAGTATTCTTACCTCCTTGAATGGGCTAGAGTCTGGCTCCCTGCCTCCATGCCCCCTCCCACATAACTCTGGTCCCTTACTCCTCTCCACTATGAAAACTGAACAGAAGCACCTGTTCAGTAAGTCCACCTTTGGAGTTCACCTCCACTGGAACACCAATTCACTTTAAGTCTCACTATCCCTGCTTGGATTTCATTTCTCACTGATGTACCGTAGAAAGTTTTGTCCCTCTGGACTTCCTTGGCCATTCTCTTCTCTGTATCTGTTAGTGCTGTGCAGAATTTTCAAATTCTGGTGGAATGAGATTCTGTGGAATGTTCAAAATTCTGCTGGAAATGGAATGGTGGAATTCTGCAGTATGAAATAGTTGCAATGATTTTCCGTGGAAAAATCACTGTTCTGCAGAATATTATTCCACGGAACTAAATATTTTCTGCTAAAATTGTTGCAGAACTGTTTTCCACGGATTACAGTAGGTGGATTTCATTAGGAAGAAACAAGCCAAATTTCCAACAGAAATTCCGCCCAGAGGGAAGATCATTCTGCACTAATTCCGCCTGGCGGAATTCCACATTCCACATAGCACTAGTACCTGCCTTCACCTTCCTAATTGTCTGCCCTGCCACCTCAGTTTCTCCCTGTATACCTCTCTGTCCTCCATCCTCTGTGTTCTTTTATACCTCCTGGTGATTGTTTCCTTTCTCTCATTGCCCTCGCCTCCTCACTGGAGAACCAGAGTGGATTCCTTCTTCTTTTGCTGACCTTCTGTATACAATGTTCTGTAATTCTCAAAACTACCTTCTATATTACACCCCACAGCTCCTCCACATCCCCTAGTTCCTCCTTGCCCTCCATAGCCTCCCTGAAGATCCCCTTCATTTTGTTGAAGTCCACATGCCTGAAGTCAGTACCCTTGTGCTAGTGCAACTTGCTTCTGCCCCATCCTAAGCCTGAACCTTACAGCTCAGTGGTCGCTGGACCCCAGACCCACTGAAACATTGGTTACACTCTCCCCATTTGCCAGCACTAAGTCCAGTGTTGCCCCACCTCAAGTAGATTCCAGAACCAACTGCTGAAGGAACATTGTCTGCAGGAAGTCCAGCAACTCCCTACTTCTTGCTGATGATGCTACTGGGATCCTCCAGTCCACATCAGGGAGGTTAAAGTCCCCCAACCAGCAAAAGTTCCACTTTGTGGGCCATCCTTTGTACCTTTTTCATTAATTCCCGGTCCACTTCCTCCCCCTGTGCAGGAGGCCTAAAGATCACACCTATGCATTGTATTGCTCTCGGCAACTTTTCCAGAGTGACCCACAGGACCTTCACCTCCTTTTTCTTCCTGCCTTTTGTCACTGTATACCATCCGTTACATACAGTACTAGTCCCCCTTTCTACCTGTTCTGTCCCTCCAAAAGACTTTACCCCAGGATAGCAACCTCCCAATCCTGGTGCTCTGTCCACCAGGTCTCCATAATGGCCACCAGGTCTAGTCCTTTGTCTGCCATCATGGCCTCAAGTCAGCCAGTTTATTGCCCATGCTCTTGAGTTGGTGGACATCCTCCACCAGTTCCTCCCTCCCATTTTCACCCTCCTCTTGTCCCTGCCCCTCCTAAGGGGGGAGTTCTAGCTAGGGAAGGTCCCCAGGCATGTCTACCATAGCTTACCTAATCTTGTACTCTCTCCACTAGTTTAAACTCCCTCAGCACCATATCTATATATTCTTGTAGTTTCATCTTAACACCCTTGAACCCTCCTCCATTTATGAGCAATCTATCCTTTGCCTATAAACCCTCATCTGCCCACGTGTCCCCCTACTCCCCTATGCAGGCAAAACCCTCCCTCTTGCACCAATCTCTGAGTCATTGGTTGAATTCTACAATTTGCTGCCATCTAATGGTACTGGCACATGGGACTGGCAAGAATTCAGAGAAGGCCTCTCACATCCTCCAATAAAGCTAAAAAAAGTGAACGCTCAAATCAAGAAATAATTTTCTGGACTATACATGGTAATAATAAAATGTCAGTAAAATGTAAGCAACAATGGCATGCCTTTCTTAGGTAAAAAACAGCGTAATCTCAAAATAACAGTTTACTAGCCTTATAGCAGCTTACACCAAATCTAGGTACACAAGTTCCACTGAAAGGTTCTCATTATTGGTACAAGCCAGATCACAAAAAGATGGTCTAGTGAGCATCAGTTGCTGCATGAGAAAGAAAATCCCTTAAAGTTTCCACAAGCCCAGTGCATCATATTTTTGGTGCATCCAGGGCTTGTGGCAATCTTGGATTTTTGGGAATCTGGCCCAGTGTATCACTAATTTGTTGCCTAACAAACATCTGAATCAGCATGCTGCTACACAAATGTTAACAGGCCTAAACTCATCCCAGTTCATCAGAGGATGGGTTAGGGGAAACACACAAATCCTAGTGCACAACATGTCTGAAATTGCTGCAGCTGCAAAAAGGTAGGACCAAAAGCCAGAACAAAGTTGCACACAAAGGAGCAAGAGTCATAAATGAAAGGAACTGGAGTCTGAATGACTTACCAATATACCATATAAAAGTTATACTATGCAACTGTTTTAATTAATCGTTCTTGATTGTTTACCTACAAATGGATTGTTCACTGTGTGAAGAACTTTGGATTAGAATGGCACCAGGGCCGAGATATTCAAAGGGGTTGTGCCTGGTGCAACTGAGTTGTACGAGCACAACCCCAGAAATGTGCCATGGGGCAATATTCAAAAGGGGGACTTGAGCAGTGCAATTCCCAATGTGCTGGGGTGCAAAGATAATGTATGCAGCACAATTCCATGGGATGTTCCCATGCATATGTGGCACACCTCTATATTCAGCCTGGGATGTGTGGTGCATCTGCTGGCACATCACAGAGATGTGCCACATACCTGGGCACAAAGTTGAGCCCATAAAAAATGGCTCAGCTGCTAGTCACCCACAGGTGTGCTGTTGTATTGCAATGTGAACACAGCTGCTGCCAGCTGTGGGTAGCAACCCCCCCAGAACACCATTCACAAGCACCCACATAGTTCCCTGGTATTCTAGTGGATCCCCTCTCCCTGCCAGTACCACTGATCACCATAAAATAGCAATATCCCATTCCTGGTGGTCAGTGGTTCCCCCTCCTGCCTGTAGCACTAATCACCATACTAATATTTGTGCATGATCCCTTGTAGTCTAGTGGTACCCCTTCCCTCCTGTACCTCCGATCACCCTTAAGGTTGTAAAATATATACCCGGTAGTCTAGTGGCACCCTCACCCCCCCATCCACACAAGACCACCAGCCCACCCAGCTCCCCGCTATCATCGGCGGGCAGCAAACCCACCTGCATACCTCCATGGCTGCCTGCTAAATGACAGCTTACAGTATCAGCTGCAAGCCCATTGGTCCACAGTGTGGACCAATGGGCTTGAAGTGAATACTGTAATAGTTATCCACAACTTTGTGAATGAAGTCATTCATTCACAAAGTTGTGAATGATTATTACAGTATCATTGCAGCCCATTGGTCTCACAGTGTGGACCAATGGGCTTGCAGCTGATACTGTAAGATGTCATTCATGGACAGCCATGGAGATATGTGGGTGGGGTTTGGCCACCGATGATGGGGGTGAGCTGAGTGCTGGGGGTCCCAGGGTTGGGGGGTGGGTGCCACTAGACTACCAGGGAAACATTTTAATTTACTTTATGGGTGCTCGAGGTTACTGGTGGGGCAGAGGATACCACTAGACTACCATGGATATCATTTTTAACTTTATGGGTGATCGGAGGTACTGGAGGGGAGGGAGGGTACCACTAGAATACCAGGGATTGTACACTAATATTAGTATGGTGATCGGTGGTACTGGCAGGGAGGGGGAACCACTGGATCACCAGGGATGGGAAATTGCAGTTTTATGGTGATTGGTGGTACGGGCAGAGAGGGGGGAATCACTGGACCACCAAGGATGGGAAATTGCTATTTTATGGTGATCGGTGGTACGGGCAGGAAAGGAGAAACACTGGACCACCAGGGATGGGAAATTGCTATTTTATGGTGATCGGTGGTATGGGCAGGGAAGGGGGACCCACTGGACCACCAGGGCAATTTATATTTTTCAACATGCTTGATCAGTGGTACTAGATGGGGTGGGGGTATTACTGCAGTCCCTAGTACAGGGACTGCATGCTGTGCAGGGCACCAGGCACATTTTGCTGGCCAGCCCTGTACAACACATGCAAATGGGGCAACAATGACATGCAAGTGGCCCCATTTGTGCCTTGCATGCATAATGGGCCCATTTGTATATTCAGGTCTGAATATCTGGACATTGCACCCAGCACAGCTCCAGTTGCACTGGTGCAATTCCATTCCAGGTATTCAGGCCTGTATGAGGGATGTGCTGGCGCATTGTATTTGCTCTGCATGCATTCTTTGATATATTCAGAAGGGATGCGCAGTGGCACATCTCTTTTGACTATATCCCATTGTTGTTCCAGTGCAATTGCATTCCACTGCACAACCACTTGCGCCATTGCCAGGCGTAATTCTGAATACTGAGTTCCAGATGTATTGACTTTAACTAATCTAAACAGTATTATATAACAAGGATTAAGAATCCAGTATCCTGAATGGTTCACTGGTAACTTTAGGCCTGGGTAAATCTCTGCATAACCAATGCATAAAGTGCCAAAGAGCAAATCTACACATCTAAAAATGACTGCACTTTTTTCCCAATTGGAACACTATTAGTTATCATATTTTTCAAAAGTGCCCAGTCATTGTGAAGAAGAATTACTGCAACCTCCTGAACCAATGTACAATCATAAAGCACCAACAGTTTCTTTAAAGGCTTTATTAAATCATCATACCTCTACCATCATAGAAGTACCAGCTAAACTAAAATTATTGGTAAGAAGACCAACATTGACAAATATCAAAACTAGACTGATAGATCCCTTATCAACGTGACTCAGTTGGTAGCATCCATCTCTGGACCAGAAGGTCGTGGGTTTTCATCCCACACTGAGATTGGACTTGCACCTAAAAATTGCTGCCATCCGAGTGCAGTATTGGAGGGTGCTGTACTGCTGGGGTGTGCCATCCTTCAGATGAGATGTTAAACCGAGGTCCCTTCTGCCCATCCTGGTGTTGTCCTGGTGGGTGTCCAGGTGGAAGTAAAAGAACCCAGGGCACTCTTTTGCAAAGAGCAGGAGCATTCCAGGTGTGCTGGCCAACATTCCCTTCCATAAACCAGTTCATGCAATTATCCAGGCTATGTGTGGGTGATAATTGTGATTTGGCTGCCACCACATTCAGTCACTTCACTACCAGTCTAGCATTGCTTGTAGAGTGCTTTGGGATACTGTGTATGAAAAGCACTATATAAATGCTGATTCTTCTTCTTCTTCTTCTTTTTATATTTAAAATTACCTAAGCGTTCCAAAAATGTTTGGCAAATGGCTTTTTATTACAGAGCTAGTGTTTACTGGAACTTTTTACCTTTACCTATTAGGACTCAAGTGAATTATAAATAGAATAGTAGATATATTAGTATACATTATTATGCACACTAACATATCTTTTATTTTTTTTTAATATATGGATCCGATTGTTTTTTTTTGTGATGGGTGGTTGGCCGCTGCACTGAAGGACTCTCTCAGTCCTGGCCGACTGTCACACTGTATTGAAAGTCTGCTACACTGTGTCTTCCCCTCTCACCCCCCTCCCGCTGTCAAGTTTGGTATGCAGTCCTACCTTCTTTGGAGAATCCAGACTGAACAACCAAATTAAATCCATTTTTGAAGGAAATAAAAAAAGAACGGGAGGATTCTGCACTGTGGCATAGATTCTCACTAAGCAAGAGACAACTGCCATGTTTTTTAAAGTCTTCTGCCTGCCCACAGTGAGGAAGCAGCCAATCATGAGCCGCATTCTGGTAGTTTTTTATTTGGATTGGCAGTGGTAGGATAACCTGGCATGGGAGTCTGCTACGGTTGCTCGTTTCAGTTTTTGTGATAATAGTATCGTTCAGAGCTCTGAACGATAATATTGCAGGCTTTGAATGATACTATTATCACTTAAGAACAATGTTATTATCACTTTTAGGAGCACTATATAATGGGGAAAATGTTATATGCTTTTGCCATGGTATTATTCTCGAAATCCATATATTAAAAATCCTTTATAATGTATTGTAGAACGTTATTACCTATGGAAATCAGACAATTTATAGGGTTGTTATACTATCAACATGATGTCACAATGTTGTTATGCCATTGTGAGTATGTCCCATAGATGGTATAACAACATTAACCATATTTATGCACGCGCATCATGTGATCTGTTCCGTGTTTGCGCATGCACTATCCGTGAATGCAAATCCAAGTTGGCCATGGTGGTGATAGAGATGGACATTGGAGCGGCTGGATAACATTGTGAGTGCAATTATTTTGACTGTACATCTAGAAAAAGGGGACCATACACTATAAAATATAATGTATGGTTCATCTATCAGCAGCCGGTTTGTGTAACCATCTCGATGTTGCCATGGTGACTTAAACCTCTTGAGCTGGTGCTTTCGAGGTTTATCACAAAATGTGGAAGTATGCTGCAGGGAACAGTGTAATTCAATGGTGATTAAGCCCTTTTTTATTGCAGTATTTTGTGACATGTCATTTACTGCAAGTTATTTCATTGCATCATGGCCAGCTTTGCTGTACATCTCTTAGGCTGTCTCTTTCGTGACTTGCTGTCTCAGTGCCAGCTGTTCTAAGTACATTGGGATTAATTCTCAAAGGTTGATACAGAACACACTGACCTGCATCAAACTCTGCCCTATGCAACACACATTAGTGACTGTGCCCAATTCTAAAAGGTTATCGCGGGTTTAGTCATTGTACCCTTTTTAGGGAGAACTCCATAAAAAGGTCAGCAGACCTAGGCCAGAAAAAGCTGGTTTAACATAGGCCAAGTGGTGCACGAGACTGAGAATCCTGATTGCCAGCCTGGGAATTCTGCAAGCTCCATCCAACATGTGTTCGGCACACCCAGGGCTTGCGGCAGTCTAAATCTTTTGAGAATCATGCCCACTCAATCTCTGCTTACTCCCTAGCCACTGCTGCTGCTACCTTGCTCACTTGCTGTACCACAACAAATGGGGGGGGGGTTAAAATATTATACTGCATAATAATAACAAAGACATAGTTCTACACAAAAACCTCATCAATCTAAAGTGGTCAGATTGGGGGAGGTGGTCAAGTCATACTATTTCACATATTGAGGAAGGATAGTTTCTCCAAAACCATTAAAAACATAAACATTATCAATGTAACACAAATTTTAAATGACATTTTTTACCTCTTTACAAAGATCCATTATGTAACCAAATAATGTGCTCAAGGGTGTGGGTAATGCTGGGATTTACCCACATCTAATGTGGTTAAAGTTATTTGGCCTGCAACCTCATAATACAAAAACGTAAAACTCCGACTGTATCATCTTGCTCACCTGCTCATGCTCCTACTCCTGCTATCAGGCAATGTGCACCCCAACCCAGGCCCGCCACCACAACAGGTAAATCCAATGACCAAGCCAGCTGGACTTACTCTTGCTTCAATTAACATATGTAGCCTGCTTTCTAAATTGGATAACCTGAAAGTATGGGTTACCCAACACAGTCCGGATGTTCTCTCAGTGGAGGAGTCTTGGCTCTCTCCCAAACTACCGGACTCCATTTTCCTTTTACCAGGTTACACCTCATTCAGACAGGACAGCTCTCAAAAAGAGGTGGGGGCTGTGTCCTGTATGTCAGGGATTCTCTTCAGGGGCACGTCCTCCCCTCCCCAGTAGTAGTGATAACCTGCAGGTCCTGACCATAAAACTCCTTCTGGGGTAACATAGCAGGAATCTCACCATACTCTCTGTATACTTCCTGCCCAAGCTCACTGGGGCTGGGATCGGGGACTTGATGGACGATATGAGCACCCTGAATCTTAATACTGAAATTGTGATGCTGGGAGATTTCAACATCAACTGGCTCTCCTCTGCTGCATCCTTAATTAAAGAAGCCTTAAAAGCTGTCCATTTCTCACAAATGGTTGATACTCCAACCCGTATCAACTACAAAACTGGGATCAGCAAACTCCTTGACTGGGTTTTATCCAATCAGCCTACCTGCATCCACAGCACTACTGTTCTCCCTGATTGCCTGAGCGACCACTTTCCGGTCACATGTACCTGGTCCTTCAACTATTGTAAACCACCAACCAGAACAATTACAAACTGAGTCTTACTAAAAGGGCACCAGGAGCTGCTGAACATGGACATCAAGAGTGCAGATTGGACAGCACTCTATAGTGCAAATAATGTGGACACAGCCATGGACCACTTCATAAAAATCTTCAACGCCATCTGTGACAAGCATGCCCTGATAAAAACCAGAAAGATAAGAGGGCACAGTAACCCCTGGATCACCCCTGACCTCCTAGAGCAAAAAGAAGCCAGAGATCACTTATGGCAGATAGCGAGAGCACACGGTACCACCGCTAACATACAGAGGTATAAAAAAGCTTGAAATGAGTGCACTAAAGCCGTCCAACTCACCAAATGCTAATACTACAAAGAAGTGCATTCCAAAGCAAGACAATGCAAAGGCAAGGTAAATTTTATTTTTAGGGCGCCCAATCCCTGAGGCTTTGGGTGCCTAAAAAAACATAAGAAATAAACAGCAATTAAAATTAGAAAATTACAAAAATAAATAAAATTCAAATTTCAGTTTTACAATCACCTATAATAATTAAAATAGTAGGATGTAAAATCATTCTGCAAAAGCCAGGCTAAAGAGGTGGGCTTTTAGCCTCTGCTTGAAAATACCAATCGAGGGGGCCTCTTGGATTCCAGGTGGAAGCGTGTTTCACAGGGGAGACCCAGAGACACTAGATGCTCAGTCACCAGATGTCTTGAACTGAACCCTGGGAACATCCAGGAGGCCCCTTGAAGAGGAGTGAAGGGAGTGAACAGAGGTGGCAGGCATCAGGAGCTCCTACAGGTAGCCAGGACCCAGTCTGTATAGGGCCTTATAGATGAGAAAGCCCCTGGAATGACAACAAGTCATTCTGGGATAACCTCAATAACATAACTGGAAAGGACCCCAGATCTGCACTAGCCATGCACTTGATTGATGGCATACTGTCCTTGGACCACATGCACATTGCCAACACACTTAACATAGCGTTCACAGACCAAAGCAGTGTGCTACCAGCAGACTACTTAAACCTCCCACCACCTACTGATCCTAATACAGCCAAAAAAACATCACTTAAATGCCAGCTCTTCTACTTTAAAGAAGTCTCTCAAGCTGAAGCTAAAAAGTAATCTACATAACAACTAAGGACCTATATCCATACCCCCCCCCCTCCAAAGCCCTTGAGAAGATAGTGGCAGACCAGTTCCTTTTATTTCATTTATTTATTGAAGACAAATTGAGAGAAATCTCTCCTTTCAATTGCATTCAAATTGAGACAGTACAGAAGTTACATAACTTTATATACGTAAACAAGACAAACCGTGAGTTACTTATTATACATTAAAATGACATTTTTATAAGAGGCAATCATTAAACATACACTCTTCATCCAAAGCAATCGCAATGTTTAAACATCAAACTTTCTAAAGAAGCTCTAAAACTAGGAAGAGAGGGGAGAGTAACCAATTTTAATTTATTCTGTAATAGCTCCCAGGTTTTAGGAACTACAACAGCTAAAGTATAACTTCCTACCTTAGTTTTACATGTTGGGATGTTAAAAGGCACTCTTTTTGTTGAACGTAGTAAATGTTTTGTTGGATTTTTCCTTTGAGTGTCTGTAGCAAATATGTTAGTAATTGTTTTAAGACAATTTTATAGACATATAAGTGCCAGTGAGACTCTTTACAAGTAGCCAGTGTGGCCCTTTGAACTTGATCATATAATCTGCAGTGGTGGGTTGCATATGGAAGATTTGTTACAAGTCTGAGTGCACTGTGATACAACATATCCAATGAGCTGAGCATTGATGTTGTGGTATTCCTATATACACAGTCTCTGTAGTCTATGATAGATAAAAATAATTAGTTAACTAGCATCTTCCCAATAGGAAACGATAAATGTTTTTCATTCTTGTAGAAGAAGGCCAGTAACATTTTTCAATTATTAGATAAGTAGTTAAGGTGAGGTTTAAAATTCAATTGAGCATCCAATATCATCCCTAGATATGTGTATTCATGTACTCTATTTATTATGGTACCTTTAAGTGATAGTATTTGAGGCTCATAATTAAATTGCTTTTTTTTGTGAACATCCATTGAGTTTTGGCTTCATTAAACAACAAATGTAACTGTAACAATACTTTCTGTACTTTATTAAAATCATGCTGTAGATTTTGAACTGCAACATCCAGAGAGGTATGATGGGTATATAGAATAGTATCATCTGCATATAGTTGTATCTGCATCTTGTCTGAACATTGTTTAGATAAATCATTCATATAAAGCAAAAATAATAGAGGCCTCAGGCCCTGGGGAACTCCTTTTTTAATTGTAACTGTGTCAGAAATCTCTTCTCCTATCTTAACATACTGTGAACATAATGTCAAATATGAATAAAACCACAATAAAACTGATTGCCCCATTCCCAAATATTTTAAGGTGTTTAACAAACTGTAGTAATCAACAGTATCAAATGCTTTGGACAGATTGAGAAATACTGTAGGTGTACTTTCTCCCCTGTCCATAGCTGTAAATATGTCATCAGTTACTTTGGACTATTTAGTTGAACACCTGAATCAATACCAACTTCTCTGTCCTGAGCAACATGGCTTCTGATCAGGTCACAGTACTATCATGGCCTTGCTTGAATTCACCGAACACATTCACCATTCAACTGATCAAGGTCTCCTGGTTGGGGCAGCTTTCATCGACCTATCAAAAGCATTTGATATGGTGCACCACAAGCTCCTGCTGGACCAACAGTCAGCTACAGGACTCTCCTCAGAATCAGTACACTAGTTCAACACCTACCTTCACAATCGCTCACAAAAGATCAAAATAGGGGGGATCACCTCTGATAACAGACCAGTCTGCTCAGGGGTCCCACAAGGATCAATTCTGGGACCCCTATTGTTCAGCTTATTCCTAAATGAACTGCCATCCACATGCCCTGGCTGAATGCTCCTATACGCAAATGATGCAATCATATTCAACAGCAACCCTAATCCCGAACGACTGGTGGTGAATCTCAAAAGGGTTCTCGGCCACTGAAAATGGTTTACAGATCACAGGCTAGTCTTGAACTGCAAAGAAACTAAGACTATGATGTTCACTGGCACAGAGCAAGCATAAGACCTCCCCCTGCAATCAGGAATGCCAATGGGGACCCACTGGAACACGTCTACAGTTCAGGTACTCTGGGCATTACACTCAACTCCAACACATTGACAACACAACAAGGGTGATTAATACAAGAATAGGGATCTTATACAGGCATAGATTCTGCCTAACACATGAGGTGTTGGACCTCATAGGTCTCATATGTCTCATAGGTAGATACATATCCAAGGAGAATCAAGTCCAACGTACCTGCCATATTAATAACCCATAATGCCCTGTGTAATCAAATACTCATCCAATCTTGTCTTAAATTCTGTCATAGTCTCACTTGCTACAACGTCTATTGGCAGACTGTTCCATATTCTGGTCACCTTTGTACTAAACCAATATTTTCTACTATTTGTACAATAAGTGTTGCTCTTAATTTGGAGTGGATGTGCCCTAGTATCATATATCTGGGTCCTTAACTCAAGGCCTAATTGGGACCATAAATCATCATCCAGAAGTGCTCTAAATACCATGCACATATCTCCATGGACCTCGCGGAACTCCAGTGATTAGAGACTGAGTTTCCGCTATCTTTGCTGATAGCATAACCCATCTAGGCCTGCCACCTGCTTAGTTGCCCTTTTTGTACTATTTCAAGAGAATTTATCACTAATTTACCCCCTGGTGACCAAAATTGGGAGCAGTATTCCACATGCGGATGGACCAATGCCTTATACAGTGGCATCACCACTAGTCTATCCTTACTTTTTATGTGTTTATTTATGCAGAATAATAGCCCACTGGCTTTCCTAATGACTTGATTACAGTGAGTCCTGAAACTAAGATCACTGGTAATATGAGCACCTAGATCCCTTTCCTCTGCTGTTCCTTGTAACTCCACTCCATTTAGGTTGTATTCATAATAACTATTATTTTTCCCCAAATGCACAACCCTACATTTATCAATATTGAAAGTAGAATGGATCACGATTGCCCAATGTTCAAGTTCCTTTAAGGCCAATTGTAAAATATCTGCATCCTCCTTAGAATTTATTATAAAACTGATCCTAGTATCATCAGCAAACTTAGAGAGCCATACTGGTGTAGAAGTTTGCATAGATGATAAAACAAGTTAAAAAGGCAAGGGCCCAGTACCAAGCCCTGAGGGACCCCACTAGTCACCTGTGCCCATCCTGACAAGGAACCCCTTACTGAAACTCTCTGTTTTTGATTCGTTAACCAATTTTCAATCCAGAGGGAAATATTTGCATGTATACCATGTAAAATTAAGGACTCAGTTAGAAGACCGTGGGGGACCTTATCAAAGACCTTAGAATAATCCAAAAAAACAATATCTACTGTGTTGTGAGAGTCAAGTGCCTGATTTACCTTGCCATAAAACTCCAGCTAATTTATCTGGCATGACCTACCTTCCTGAAACCATGTTGATGATGGTCTACATCTCCTAACTTGGTTAATGTATCAGTAATATGTGTTTTGATAATAGCTTCCAAAATTTTCCCAAATATTGATGTCAGACTAATTGGTCTGTAATTGGAAGCCTCCCGTCTAGACCCTTTCTTATATAAGGGAATAACTTCTGCCTGCCTCCATTCCTCCAAGACTTCCACCTTATCTATGGAGTGTTGGAATAAATAAGCTAGGGCTGCCAAAGATCGGCCAACTCCTTTAACACCTAGGGTGGAGGCCATCAGGTCCTAGGGCTTTATTTTGATTCAACGCTTAGTCTATCTCTCACTTCATTGACCTCAATTTTAAGTGAAAGGTCTGCATCCTTAACCTGATGTTTCATGGTATTATAAGTTTTTGGGTTGTACATTGAGGCAAAGTATGTATTGTAATGGCAAGTCATATCCTTGTCATCTATTATTAATTCACCATTTGGTTGCTTTAGAGGCCCAATTGTTTTATTACTTCCTTTTTAATTATTTATATAGGAAAAAAAAGATTTGTAATTATTTTGAACTTTAATTGCTAATTTATATTCATAATCTGCTTTTGCCTTGCTTATGCTTAGTCTGCATTTTTTAAGTTTAACTCTATATTCTGTCCAACTTTCCAAATGCCCACATTTCTTAACCTTACTGTATGCCTTATTTTCGCATTTAATATTTTTTTCCTACAGTGGAAGTAAACCAAGGTGTTTTTTTCGGGATTTTGTAGACTTCTTAGAACTAGGGATAAACTCCTGTATAAGAAATTTTATTTTATTACTTAAAATATCCCACATATGATGTAACATCTGTCCACCTAAATCTGACTGCCATTCCCAAGATGTTAAATGTGCCCTTATACTGCTAAAGTCAGCCCTACTGTAATTGTATACAACTGAGATACTAGCTGGCTTAGTTTTAAGCTTACTAATGCAAAACTCACCATATTTTGGTCGCTGGAGCCTAGGGGTTTAAAGCCCTACAATTCTAGATACCATAATCCAAATTGCTAAGAACTAAATGTAAGGTATGAGAACCCTAGTATGGCTTTAACATACTGCTCTAAACCATTTAATAGAAAGGACTCAAGGAATCTTTGCTCACTTGGCAACTCAGCTTGTGGGGGTCCCAGCTTAACCCTGGAAGATTAAAATCACCTACTAACAGGGAATTACCTGCCTGAGTAAGGTTTTGTATAAATTCTAGTAACTGGAGGTCTGCTAGCTGTGAGCTAGATGGTGGTCTATAAACAACGCCTACATTTATTTTTGCATGTATAGGGAGATAACTTGATCCAAATCAGTTCTGTTATGTCATAATTGGAGGTATCTACACTTTCTGAAATAATATGGTCAGTTACATATAACGCAACACCACCACCCTTTAAACATGGCCTATCCCTATGATAAAAAATCCAGGGATTTGTTTATCCCAGGAGTCTTCATGTTTCCACCATGTCTCTGTAACATAAGCTAATATGGTAATTGTTTAATGTAAACACCAATTCATCCAGTTTGTTGTTAAGACTTCTTGCATTTATTAGCAGACATCTCCATTGTTCCAAAAGTACTGGCACTGATTGTACTGATGTCTGAGATGTGCATCTCCCATTCCCACATCCTGGGAGTTTAAAGATGTGTCTATTGTTTGTTTTAATGTTTGTGAAAAAAAGGCTTTTTCCTTGCCTATTCAAGTGTATCCCGTCTAGGGCAAACAGCCTTGTATCATAGAAGTTATCCCAGTTATCTAAGAAGTTATAATCCTCTAAAAGGTATCACCTTTTAAGCCACCCATTTAGGTCCCTGACTTCCAATCTCCTTTTGAAGTTAACCCCAGGGCTTGGGAGAATGCCTGAGACAATTAGGTCACACCCTCTGGCTTTTAAATCTGCACCTACATGGGGGATCACGTGATGCAGGGTACCGAGTAGAAGCTCCTCTGCATAGCTCCAACCTCCTAACTACAAATAATCGCTATTTTGGTCATTATTTCTCCCCAAAAACCAGAAAGATTACAGATTATCACCTTCTTAATATCCTGGGCTCCTGCTTGCTTGTTTCCATTAATTATGGAGGTCTACATGAAGAAGCCTCCACAGAAGCATACACCGCCGGTCACTCCCGAGAAGGCCGAGGAAAAATCACGGGCCTCGAGTGCTGTGGATAAGCCAGAGCTTAAAAGCCTGATCACTGAGCAAGAACCCCTAACTTTGAGCAGATTTTTGGAAGAGTTCAAACCCTTCCGGGAAGAAATTAAAGAAATCTCAGCTGAAATTAAATCCCTTTCTAAAAAATTTGAGGAGGTCACAATGAAAACTTCAGATAATGCAGCTCAAATCTCCTCTCTTTAGAAGCAAGTGGAAAAAATCAAACCCAGTCTCGTAGTTATGCAGCAAAGGATTTCTAGTTTGGAAGCTAAGTTGCAAGATTTGGAGGGCCGCAGATGAAGAAACAATGTAGTTATCTTGGGCCTTCCAGAAGGAGAGGAAGGCCTGAACATGCTTGTATTTATGCAGAAGCTGATTGAAAAGGTTGCTGGTCCCTCTCCCTTCGGGGCTAAGTACATCATTGAAAGGGCACATAGGTCCTTGCCACCCAAGCCATCTCCAGGAGCAACGCCACGTCCCATTATTTGTCGTTTTTTGAATTACCTTGAGCAACAACATTTTTTGGCAAAAGTGAGAGAGCTGCAAGAAGTGAAACGGGAAAATGCCAGGCTCAGAATTGCCCAAGATTTACCGGGGTCAGTTAGGGTGAAGCGCACTGCTTTTCATCCTATTGTATCAAAAATTATAGCTGCAGACCTTCGCTTTAAAATGGGGTATCCAGCTAGATTACAGGTACTAGTGGATGGTACCTGGTCAACATAAAAGAATCCTGAAGCTGCTCTCTCGGGACTGAAGGCTGCTCTGCCTGATCTGTTTCGGGACACTTGATCTGGTTGGTCGGTCTTACCCCACCCCGCTATGGAAAGGAGAAGAATTTTTTTGTGTTGCTGTACCAAAGAGGAATGAATATCAGTCTGGTTTTATGGACTCTTGAATGTCGAATGGAGGGACTATCCTCAGTGGAATCTGATCCTTTGCATTTTCATTTCAGGGCTCAGTGTTTTGGAGCAACTTTATACCTCGGGACTTTCTCTCTAGGGGTTGTGTCTTGTCTGGGAGGAAGCTCCCTTTTTCTCACATGGATTACATTTTCCGGTTTCTTTTTCCAGGACACTTAATTATCTCTCATGATCTAGTTAATATAACGAAAACCCTCAGGCTTGATGTTTTTGATTACTGGGGCACTAGTCAAGAGAGTGACCTTCTGGTCTCAACGTTTTTGGATATTATCACCAGAGGGCGCTTTTGCTGTATTTTGGTGGATCAACCTTCTTACTTATTTGTCTCTGAATTTATTTTTCCCGGTATAGATAACAGTGGGGGCTTGGAAACAGATGGAGATCCACTACTTGAGAGCATTTAGTTTACTAGCTAATATATGTTTTTGGGAAAGTTTTCAATTTTGCTAGTGGCAGCAGTTACAAGAGCATATTCTGCTATTATGCCTTACATTGTGTGTTTTCTGTTTTCTCAGGTATTCTGGTTTTCTGGATTGCTCCCAAGTAGGGGTTGCTCTCTTCCCCATTTCTTGTTCTCGCTCTTTATGTTTCTGGATTTCAGGAGTCCAGTACTTACTTATCATCACTTACATTACCGTTATCTTTGATTATATATTACTGACTACTATTTGTACAAGAAGGTTTACATATTAGGGCAGGGTTTTTGGGTACATGCGTGGGATGTTGGAGGGAGAGGAAGGAAGCGGTATTGTACTGAATGTTGCTCGTGACAGTTGGGGTGGGGGGTGATATTGTGTTTAGGATTGTCATATTACTGCTTGTTGGATGGTTCAGAATGTTTTGGGTGGTGGGGAGGTGGATGGAGGAAGTTGATGTTGGGTTGGGACATAAAGCAGCAAACAGGGGTTTGGGTCATTTAAGTCTGATTGTTGTAATTCCTAGACTTCATATAAAATATCCTTTTTCCTTTCTTTTGGATGGCCAGTAGTATAAATTTTGCTACATGGAATGTGAAGGGATAAGGACAAGAGTTAAACAATACCAAGTGTTAAAACATTTAAGCTTATTATCTTCTCAGATTACATTCTTGCAAGAATCTCATTTACTGGAAAGTAAATCTCTGCAACTTAGGAGGCAACAAATTGGGCAGGTGTTTACTGCCTCAGGGTCCTTTAACAGCTGTGGGGTTATGATTCTGGTCAATAGAAGCATTCCCTTTATTTCTAAACAAGTTTTCATGGACCCAGATGGTAGATATGTCCTAGTTCAGGGGAGTCTCTGGTCTATGCCTATTTTACTTGGTAGCATTTATGGGCCTAACGCAGATGATCCGGGCTTCTTTATGAAGCTTATCTCCATACTCCTTCCCATGATTCCCATTGGTATAATTATGGGCGGGGACCTCAATTTGATTCTTGATCCTGAAGTGGATAGCTCTGGTAGTGGGTTGAGGGGTTTGTCGCCTGGACAGAGGGCCCTTAGGGGCTTTCTGGATCAGTGCGGACTGTGTGATGTGTGGTGTGTATTACACCCTAAGGACAGGGAGTATACCTTCAGTTCGCCGGTACACAGAACCCAGTCTTGCATCGACTATCTTTTTCTCTCTCAGGTCCTCTTGCCGGGGGTCTTAACTGCCTCGATCCAGCCAGGTCCAGTGTCAGATCACTCTCTGGTAACTTCCAAATTGGCTTTCCTTAACATTCCCCATAAAGAAACCCGATGGAAATTAAATGGTCAATTGCTCAAAGACATCAAATACTGTGATCTAATAAAGGAGCAGATAGATTTATTTTTCTCCACTAATTCCTCTGAGGACATGACACCTGATATTTTGTGGGGTACTTTCAAAGTGTACATGAGAGGGATTATTATCAGCTTAGCCACAAAAAGGAAAAAGACTCAAGATGCGGAATTACTAGCTTCATTATCTCTAATTCGGTCTTTGGAAACCAAGTTATCCTTTAATGCCTCGGAAGAGGATATGAGGAGGCTTTTGGTAGCTAAAGATAAATACTTAGATCTGTTGAGGGAAAAAACAGAACTATCTATTATTTGCACCAAAGCAAACTACACCGATCAGGGGGAAAAGGCGGGTCACCTGCCAGCCTTAAGGTTAAAGCAGCAGGAATCAGCTAGATTTATACCTCCAATTAGGGCCCAGGTGGATGGATCCTTGAAGGTATCCCCTTCTGAGGTTGTGCAGGAGTTTGCCTCCTACTATGAGTATTTATATAGGGACATGGACAACCCTCCTTCCTTAGAAGAGCTCGAGGCCTACCTGAGGGATTCCTCTCTACCCTCTCTATCTGAATCACAGAGGAATTTTCTATCCTCACCAATATCTCTGGAGGAAATATCAGAGGTCATTGGGGCTTTGCCTTCAGATAAGGTCCCAGGACCAGATGGTTTTTCCGCTTTATTTTATAAAACTTTTCAATCACAATTATTGCCGGTTCTCCACCAGTTGTACTGTCACATTCTTTCTCGTGCAAAAATAGATACAATTTGTTTAAAGCCCTGACTGTTCTTCTTCCTAAACCTGATAAAGATCTGGAATTAGTGCAAAGCTACAGACCAATCTCTTTATTGAACCAAGATGTTAAAATTCTCTCGAAGATATTGGCTGATAGAATAACACAGGTCCTTCCAGACCTGATTAATATGTCTCAGGTGGGGTTTATGAGGGGGCATTCATCAGCTGACCATCTACGTACTCTGTCACACATTGTCTCGGTGTCCAGGGACTCTACCTTTCCCGTGGGATTGGTCTCCTTGGACACCGAGATGGCGATTGATCGCATCAATTGGAATTTCCTGCTTGAGGCCCTTAAAGTATTTGGTTTCCCAGCTAAGTTTATAGATTGGATTCGGGCCTTATATCAAACTCTATCTGCCAGAGTCTCTGGCAATGAAGCATTCTCCAAACCCTTTCTTTTGTCTTCCGGTACCTGGCAGGGATGCCCTCTTTCCCCCCTCTTATTTAATTTATACTTAGAGCCCCTTATCCGAAACATTCTCAATAATCCGGAGATAAGCGGTATCCTGATAGGTAATCAGGTGGTGAAGATTACGGCTTACGCTGATGATCTTCTCCTTCATTTATCTCATCCAAAATCATCAATTCCTGTCACGTTAAGGGAAATCGCCAAGTTCAGTGCTCTCTCAAATTATAAGCTGAATATAAATAAATCCTCCATTTTCCCTCTTAATCATAAGGTTTTTAAAAATGATTTGTCTCCTTTTGGTCTAGGTTGGTCTCTGCATGTTCTCAGATACCTTGGTATTAACTTGACGCGTAACCCCTCTTCCTGGTTTAAAGAAAATTTGGAGCCTCTTTCCCAAGTGATAGTTCAGGATCTCAATAGATGGTCTAAACTCCCTCTCTCTCTCTCTGGGGTTGCATTAATATCATTAAAATGAATGTTTTTCCTTGCTTATTTTATCTCCTTTTGCTTCTTAACTCCTTCACTCCGTTATCATGGTTCCAGAAAATGCACGGAATTTTCACAAATTTTATCTGGTCTAATAAACAAGCCAGGTTAGCATATTATAAGCTAGCCACTCAGAAAATGGATGGAGGACTGCAGATCCCCCATCTGGCAATTTACTACTGGGCTAGTCACATTACAAAATATATGCGGTGGGTGAACCCGGGTCTGGAATACTTAAGACCGGTCTGGCTCAAAATTGAGTTAGATTTTATTCAGTCTGAGAACATCGACCCCCAGACAATGTTCTATCTTAAAATAGCCTCCCTTCCTGACCCCATTAGCTGTTCCACTATCCGAACGTCCCTCAAAGTTCACACGCAGCTTTGTTCAATTCTGCGGTATTCCCCAGACTTGGACCTGTCTCAGTCCATTTGGAATTCCCCGTCTTTCACAATAAACAAAAAGATGATATCTCGTAAATGGTTGCCCCAGATTGGGGATGGGATAATCTCTACTTTTCTAGATGATGCAGGAGAATGGCTTTCAGTTTCTAACATAATTCGCAAGTTTGACATCCCATTAGCCTTTCACTTCAGGGTGGTCCAACTGAAGCATCTCCTCTCTACAATATTTGGTAACATCCCTCCTCATCCACCTGCCTTTCTGTTTGTATCGGATCTCTCTTCCTTATTGGGGTCACCAGGCACTATTTCCAAAATATATCGTGTCCTATATAATTGGAAATATGGGAGAACCAAAGGCCCCACTAGGCTCTGGGTTTCTTTTTTTCCTCAATATACTCCTAATTGGTCAGCTTTATGGAAGTTCTGCCATAAATACGTCTCTCAGGATAGACTCCACCTCATGCAATACCACATAATACATAACATGTATTATACCCCTGTGAAGCTCAGGAAATGGGGTCTCATAAGTTCGGGGGCCTGTACCAGAGGATGTCAAGAGGATGGCATGCTTCTTCATGTCTTTTGGTCATGCCTCAAGATAAAGTCATTATGGGTAGCCTTACAGAATAACCTAGATCCTATACGGGGTTTGCAGGAGTACTTCACCCCAGACGTATGTTTTTTGGGGGATCTATCCTCTATCAAGGTGAGAATCAGGAGATTTCATATCTCCATGATTGCACTATCTGTTAAAAAAATTGTGCTTTGGCATTGGAGGGATACAGTAAGCCCAACATATCAGGAATGGGTTAATGAAACTCTGGCTAACCTACGTACTGAGAAAGTGATAGCGAGCCTCCATAATAAGTTGCAGTGGTACAAGAATACTTGGGATCCCCTTCACACAATAATTATGGCCAGATTAGCTAAATGAGTCACTATATTCAGTGATCCTCGATTCGTGATACTATATAGTATCTTTCTATTATTGTATGGACTCTGCTGCTGTAGGGTGGGGAAGGGGAAGGGGACAGCTCATGTAACATTTTGAGTATAGGCATTGTATGTTCTAACTCTGTCCCCTGTAATAGAAACAATTACTAATAAAATATGAATTAAAAAAAAATCTGCACCTACAGTACATACTCAAAATCTCTTTGGATATCTGACATTTTTCTTTTGCCCAAATCATTAATACCTACATGAAGCAACACCAATGGTTGCAAAGTATGTTCAAGAAGGCCAGGTATAAGATGCCTAATATCCGAAATCCCCGCACCAGGTAACGCACTGCTGTAGTGCTAGTATTCCTGTGTTTACATAATACTGAATCAGTATATCTTACCATAGAGTCTCCAGTTACCAGTACATCTATATAAGATGCTCTATGTGATGTAGTAACATGTTCTACTTGATTTTCTGGGCAAACCACACTTGAGCCTATAGTATGAGTCTGCTGACTGAGAGGCTGAGTCTCCTGTTCAGACATAACATCATGCGCAATGAGGCTAAACCTGTTTGGTGTCAATATATTTGATTTACCCCCAATATTCCGTCTACCCTTCTTTATTTTCTGAGGGACCTTACACCACTCCTCTTCCTTCACAGCATCATGTAATGATGGTGCTTCTGGAATTTTGTGAGGACTTGCAGTAACCTGACTGAGGCTAGAGCTTACTTCTTCAGCTAGAGAATCTATATAATCCTCCAGGCTGCTTATATCATCTTGTGATTTTAATCTCTTCTGTAATGCCAGTATTTCTGCCTGTAATATCTCGATTAATACACAATTTGCACAAGTAAAGTAATTTATGAACTCACCCCATAAATACGTTTGGCATTCAATGCATAAGCTACTTAAACACTGTCCTGTATTTAATGGGTCCATACTTTTGCTGTCTATGCCTTTTTCCTTGGTACTTCTCGATGCCATCACCCTACACCATATTGGCACTATTGACACAAATGACACATGCCAACACATGCCCTGCTTGCAGCAGGCCGAGTATTTAAGTGTGCACTACCCCGGAAGTGCTTCGGAGGGATCACTGGTCACTCGCATCACAAAGTTGCTAAAATATATTTTAAAATCCCCTTGTACATCTCCTACTCATTTGCAACAGAGGCACAGTTCATAAAAATGTGTCCCCAAGTCATTTTCATGGCAAACAGTGGTTTTGTAGTTCCTTAGGTATCTTCTCAGAAACTACCACTCTCCTCCCACTTCCTGTATAACAGAACTTAGGGTCCAAATAAGGACTCTTAAAATCACAATTCTCTATAGTTTTAAGTTCTGTGTTAATTCAAACTAGACACACAAGGCCCAAATTATGTCCCACACAGTTCAAACATTCACACTGGCCATAAACAGCTTGATAGTCTCCCTCATTGACTATGGCGTGGCAATCTATGGGTTGGTGACAGACACAGCCCTAAACAGCATCACCACTGCATGAAACAAGGTAGGCCTACTGCTCACAGGTGCAGAAAGACTAATGTACACCTGTGAGCTCTACAGTATATCAGGGAAGGTTGGCTACAACTGAAGGACACAATAAACTACCAAACCTGCCTCATCACCAAGAAATGCTTCCTCAACCGACTACCCACAGGGGTCCAGGACCTCCTAACTCCACACTCAAGCACCAGACCTACAAGAAACTCCTCCACTCAGACCTACAAAGTTCCTAGATGCTGCACAGCCCTGGCACAACATGCCTGTTATTATCATGTTCCACTATGAACCAATGCCTTACCTCCTGATGTTATCAATGCCAGATCTGTCATTATACATGCTGGTACAAATAACATCAGAAGTCAAAGTGAACAGACTATTAAAGAAGAGTTTGTAGGGCTGATTAATACCTTGATGGATAGGGAGTGTGATTTGTCATTTCTGAAATAATTCCGGTCTTTGGACCCAATAAGTACCTAAATAACAAAATTAGAAACATAAATAATTGGTTAAGGAAATGGAGTTTAAAGCAAAATTTTGGTTTCATTACTTACTGGAAGATTTAATTGCAAATAATGAACTAATTTGTTGGGACGGTTTACATCCAAGTAGAAAAGGAACAGCATTAATAGCGAATAAACTAAACAATGTTATTACCTCAAGTTTAAACAAAGCACTGGGGATCTATACATCATTTATCTACTTTAAGAAATAATATTGAGAACAACTATAACAATAGTGAACTTACCACCTCTATGGATATTCCAATTAATACATCAGGTCAAGAAGTGGTTAAAACTGAAAAATCATGCGTAAAGAAAATAAAAACCCTTTTAGTTAATGCTAGAAGCCTGAACAACAAGTTAGGAGAGCTAGCTTATAAACTGATTGAAAATGAAATTGATATATGTGATGTGACAGAGACCAGGTTTTCTGATGGAGACTGGGCTACGAACATACCAGGTTACTCTGTAGTACTTAAAAATTGTAATATTAAAAAGGGTGGAGGTGTGGCACTATATATTAAAAATAGTCTCCAATATTGCGAATTAAACCAATACAATCATACTAACAGTGAACTAATTGTAGTACAGATCACTTCTCTGCCACGCTCGCTTATAATAGGGGTTGGATATCGTGCCAGGTCTAGATAATGAGGAAAGTGACATCTTCTTTTCAGTACTGGATGAAATTACCATCAACTCTGATTTCATTTTGTTTGGGAGCTTTAATCTTCCGGGCATAGTTTGGCCTACCCTCAGTGCTCATAATAGAAATAAGCATAAGTTAGTTAAATTTATTATACAAAACAACCTTGAACAAATAATAGAACCTACTAGGAAGGAAAACATACTAGACCTTATCATTACCAATATTAAACATTTTTCTACTCCACAAATAAAGGACCCCTTGGGTGATACTGATCATTCACTTATTAGCTGGGAATTTTTTACAACCAAGATACATAAAGCTGGAAATACTAAAGTGGCCAATTTTTATAAAGCAAATTACAAACAGATTAAGCAATATTTAAGACAATGGAACTGGCAAAAAGATCTTGCAGGCCTTAACTCTGGTAAAATGTGGAATCATATCAAACAAAAACTAGATTACTGTATAAATATTTGGGTGCCCTATAGAACCAAATATAATAATAGCAAGCAGAGAATACCAATTTGGTGGAGTAGTAATATTAAAAAGAGTATAAAGAAGAAGAAAAACCTTTAATCAGTATAAAAATCATTCTACAATGAAGCATGGTTGAAGTTTAAGCATCTAGCAAAACTACTAAAACATGATTAAACAAGCTAAAAGGACTTAGAAAGAAAGTTAGCAGGAGATTGTAGAAATAATAAGAAACAGTTTTATAATTATATTGGTTCTCTGAGAGGAACCAAGACTGGGGCTGGACCACTCCTTATCCAAGATAAGTTAATTATGGATAGTAAAGAAATGGCAAATGAATTTAATAAATATTTCCTCAGTATCTTCAAAAATAAAGAGAACTTAAATATAAATATATTACATACGGTAGAACCCATGAATTATTTCATGGATGATGATATTTTTAGAGTTATAAATAACACTAAACCAACATGCTCTGCTGGCTATGATGGCTTTCCTTCCATTTTTGTTAAAAAACTAAGTACAGAACTAGTTGGCATACTAACTCTGCTTTTCAATACATTGCTTAAAGAAGGAACAGTTCTGAATGATTGGAAAATAGCAAATGTTACTCCAATCCATAAAAAAAGTTCAAAAAATAGTGCCAGCAGTTATAGGCCCATTAGCCTAACCTCGTGCATTAACAAACTTATGGAAAGACTACTCCAGCATAGGATCATTGAACACCTTCAAAATACAGGCAATGTTGATATTACTCAACATGGCTTTACTCAGGGAAGATCTTGTATGAGTAATTTAATACATTTCTTTGAACCAGTTAGTAAGGCATTAGAAGAGGGTCTGCCAGTCGACATTATTTATTTAGAATATGAAAAAACATTTGATACAGTATCACATAGGTTACTCCTTGAACAGCTCCAAAAACTATTAATATATCCTTTGATCATACAATGGATACACTCTTTGTTGAATAACAGAAGACAGAGAGTAGTCTTAAGAGGATGCAAATCTTATCGGGGTATTGTTAGTAGTGGAGTCCCACAGGGGTTAGTACTGGGACTGATATTATTTAACATCATGATTTCAAGCATGCAAGCAACAAATGGTATTTGGTTGCAAAATATGCAGACGATAGTTAGCTTGGTGGCATTGTAAATGATGCAAAGGCTGTTGATTTACTTCAGAATAACCTAAATAAATGTTATTCTTGGGCCACAGATCATAATTTAAACTTCAGTATTGCAAAGTGTAAGGTGATGCATTTTGAACCAATAATCCACTAGCTAACTACTTTATAAATGATATTAAACTTGATGAAACTACCTTTGAAAAAGACCTTGGTGTGACCATCACTAATAAATTGAAATTCAATCATCATATTAATGTCACTGCAAAAAAATGTCATGGAATACTTAGATGTATCCTGAAAAATATAAAAAGTCAGGAGGCTGAGGTCTTGGTACCCTTGTATACATCTTTGGTGAGAACACATATGGAGTATGGTGCCCCATTTTGCTCCCCTACTGCAATTGGAGATTTTAAAACCTACAAATCAATACAGCGTAGGATGACTAAATCTGTAACTAAGGTAGCACACCTTGACTATGGGAATAGGCTTAGGAATTTAGGACTCTATTCACGGGAATATAGGTTTTTTAAGGGTAATATGTGTTGGGTTTATAAATCTTGTAATGATGAATTGCTTCTAGAAACAAATTGTTTAATGAAACAACCGACAATTAACAGAACTGGGTCACATAATCTTAGACTACATGTTGAAACCTGTAGAACTACATGAAGGAAGCAATTTGTAACTCAAAGAGTGCCAAACGTGTGAATTCCTTCCAGTTCGTGTAGTACTGAATCAGAGTATTGACATTTTCAAATACAAACTTGATTTGTTTATGGGAGAAAATAAATTTCATTACCATCATTAGATTAATGATGGTGAGTTCAATAATGGGCCTGTCCCTCAAACACGTACCCGCCTATGAACCTATGAGTCTATTGGATCATTCAAATGCAGACTCTGGCAGCAACCAAAGTAAATGTGACTGCTACCATTAGCACCCTCCCAGAGCATCAACCAACTACCTGCACTTACCTCCTGACAACTCATTGGGTTGAGGGACCCCAATACCAGCACTTTAGGTTACACCTAACCCCCCAATCATGACATCGCTCCCACTTCCCTACCCCTTTAGATGCTCCCAACTACCTTACTCCTTCCACCCATGTTTGCAACCCTGCCTTCTTCTAACCTCTGAGAGAGTCCAAGTAGGGTGCTAACCTCTGATGCTGGCTAGCTGCTTTACTGCCTAAGATGTTTAATGCTGTTGTACTCTGTAACTTATCTGTACCATATGCAATCCTATCATCTGTACTGTATTGTCAATGTAACTGATGTGGAACTTATAAATGAGCATCTGCTCACTGGTGTAATCAAGACCTTAATAAACACCACATGTGGCATGGGTAAATCCCGACTAAACCATGCATAAAGAGCAGTGAACTGACTTGATAATCTAAAATTATTACACTTTTTCTAGACATAAGCACTCTATTTAGTCTCCATCTTCTATTTCAAAAGTGTCCCAGTTATTGTGAAAAAAGAATACCTGCAGCCTCCTAAATTAATGTATGTGCATACAACACCAACATCATCTTTCAACACTGTTTTAAAACATCGTAACTCACATTTATAACTACTTGTTTTTGGCCAAAAATGTACTCACCAAAACTGCTCACGCTCGCTACTTCTGCCTGATCCTGCCTCTCATAAGCACAGATTTCATACAGAAATTAAATATCCCCCACATAATTTTTCTTTCATTTCAACTCCTGATCAAGTCACATTCTTCCTTTTCAGCTCCCTGTCATGCTGCAGTATAAATATTGAATCAACCTTTCAACCCACATTCCCACGCTACAGTGGTGTCAACCAAGATGCAACACAGTAATGCTGTGATATATCACAAAATGCTGTAGTATGCTGCATGAAACAGTGTAATTCAATGGCAATTAAGCTCTTTTTTACTGTGTTATTTTGTGATCTGTCATTTATGAAGCAATAACACACAATGAACTGTGGATTAAGGCCTGCTAAGAGCGTGCTTCAGTTGCCTTTAGCACCTGGGAAGTGCTCTTAGCAGGTATTAACTCAGATCTCAGAGTGTTATTGCGCTTATAAAATGGGTCTCCCAGTAAAAAAAAAATTTTAAAAATACACATAAAAAGTGTACATAAATAGACAAGAAAATATATTCGCACCAAATTTTCCAGTATTGCTGTTTATGAGCCTGCCTCATGAAGAAGGTCAGAGAAAATGTTAAACTCCTGGCCTAAAAGTGATTTTGTGCAGGGACTGTGAAATCAACTTTCAGGATGCAAAAACTCATTTTGGGCAGGAGTTGAAAAATGACAGCTGCCACGTTCATGAGGTGCTGCAAAAGTTGAAAAATGATAGCTGCCACATTAATGAGGTGTTGCAAAGAAATGGCTGCATTGCAAATTAGGGGTAAAAATATTGAAAAGTACCAAAGTTACTGCTGGCCATGGGTGTTGGAGAGTGGGGCAGTAAAGACAGGGCTGCTGTGTGGATGACTTCTTTTATAACATATTTCTTTTTGATTGCAGGGTTTTCTCCCTACAAGAGGATCAGAGACTAAGAAGAGAGCGGGGAAGCTGACAAGGCACTGCATTTCTGGTTATAAAATTTTACTTTTACTTTGCAGCTGCTGGTGTAAGAAGACTGAAGCTGCTCTTACCCATTGCTGTGCTTTTGGTTTTAGGCAGCGGATTGAGCGGAGTAGTTTTCTGGCAGATCAGCAGAGTGGTTTAGCAGTAACTGTTCAGGGGAAGTGACTGTTTCTGGGAGAACATGGAGGCAGAGTGAAACACCCACTCTCCAACTCCCATTCCCACCCCCACCCCTAGCTAATCTGTCTTTTATAGGCAGCCAGTAGGTGTTGCTTCCTGCTGAGCACTGGGAGCCAGGTAATCAGGTCACAATAATTAAAGGACCAAGGGGAAGGGAGTACACAGTAAAGGACAAGGAATGTTAAAGTCAACAAAGCTAGAATAGGGTAATCACACATACACACACACACACACACACAAGTCTATACAGGGGAAGGTAAATGACAGATAAGAGGGGGGTGATGCATGGTGCAATGCAGTGACTATGGGGCAGCAGTCTTCAGGAGTACATTCTGGAGACTGTGGTGCTGCCCCATCTCCAGGCACCTCTCTGGATTGAGGAAGGAGGTTGATCATCCAGGCCGAGTTGGTCAGAGTTTGGGAGACCTCCGCCCCCACCCAGGGACCACTGAGTCCTCACCCGCTGCCTCAGAGGATGCCAGTAATGAGGTATGGGTGAACAAAGGTGGGCTCAGTGAGAGTGAGGGAGGTGGAGCAGAGATGCATCCAACCTGAGATTCCACTCCACAACTCCTACTCCATTCTGGCAGGCAGGACCATCTAGAGAAGACACCTGCTGTGGTGGACATGTTGGATGCAGGGATCCTCCACAGTGGAGACCCTCAGAGGGATTGCACAGGACCCCAGAAGTGAAGAAAGAAACTTCTAGTGGGGGACTCTATCATTAGAAAGGTAGCCCTGTGGGCAACAAACAGGGAGGTCAGGTGCCTACATTGCACCACAACTTGGAGGGACAGGAAGTGAATCCAAAGGATTGCTGGGGCAGCAGGTTGGAAGTGTGAGCTAGAAGTCATTGTGCACCTGGGGACATATGACCTGGTTGGGGATGAGGTGAGGACAGTGCAGTGGGAGTTCACAGAGTTGTGGAGGAGTCCTAGACAAATGTCACGCACTGTAACTTTTTCGGAAGTGTTATCTGTCTATGCCAAGGGTGACTCTGAGGTGCTCCACACCAAGGGATTCTATGAATAGCTGAAGAACTGGTGCAGTGCTGAGGGATACAACTTTACTGGGGACTGGGGAACCACCTGGAAGGATGTGGCCTTGTACAGCAGTGATAGCCTGCATCCATGTGGAGGGGGAACCAGGCTCCTCAGTAAGAGGTTTAAATGTTTCGTCAGCAAGCATTTAAACTAGACAAGGGGAGTGGCAGAAGTTAGCAGGTAAAAAGCAACTGCCTCCCTCCAGCTTAAGATAGACAAACAAAAGAACACTAGGGCCAAGGAATCAATAGAAGAATCCGTAAGTGGTGATAAAATCAGAGAAGGCATAGAGGTAAGGCATAGGAACAAGGAGGTTGCTGGTATGGGTGAAGGCAGGAAAAAATGGAATGCTATGTGTACAAATGTCTGTATCCTTGGCAACAAGATCCCAGACATTGCAGCCTTGATGGCAGAGGAACACCTGCACATTGTCGCCACACAGAAATGAGGTACATGAGTACACATGACTGGGAGGTTACCATAACAGGGTACACAATCTTCAGGAGAGACAGGGAGGGAAAAAAGGGGAGGAGGGTTGCTATACACATCAAGGAAGGATCAAAGCAATGGAGTTAATCGGAAGGCAGGAGGGTGGAGGCACTATCGGTCAGCTTAGAGACAGGAAATGGCACCACCATCTGCACTGGAGTTGTCTACAGAGCTCAGTGCAGGGGAAGAAACAGACAGGGAATATGTGGAAACCAGTCACAAAAAGGCAGAAAAAGGGGAGGTGTTGCTGATGGTGGACCTGAACATGGCAGATGTTAACTGGAAAACCTCTGCGGCAGCTACTACCAGGAGCCGAGACATCCTGGATACCCTGCAGGGTGCATGCCTTAGACAGCTAGTGGTGGAACCCACCCAGTAGGGAGCAATATTAGACCTAGTCCTTACAAATGGTGATAGAATAACAGACCTATCAGTGGGCAGCCGTCTGGGGTCCAGAGATCACCATACAGTTTGGTTTAAAGTGAAGACAGAGGTAGAGACAAACTAAACAAAATTAAGGGTCATAGATTTCAGAGGGCAAACTTTACAAAAATTGGGGAACACCTCAAGATAATCCTGGCAAAACAGAAGGAGTAGGGGTAGAGGAACAGTGGGAAAACGTAAAGGAGCCACAGCAGAGGGAACAAACCTCTATGTAAAACTAATAAACAAAGCTAAAAGAAAGAAATAAACACTATGGTTTTCAAAAGAAGTGGTGGATAAGGTTAGGGAAAGGAAAAAGGCATTCAGAAAGTACAAGGAAAAGCAGAAGGAGGGAGACAGGGAACCGCATCAGGCAAAACAGAAGGAGGTGGGAAGGGCAGTCAGTAGCGCAAAGGTGCAAACTGAAGAAAAAAATAGACAAATTAGTAAAAGAAGGTGACAAAGCCTTCGTCAGGTATATTAGGGAAAGAAAGAAAGAAGACCAAGGGAGGGATTGTTAGGCTTAATAAAGGTGGGGGGAGATGTGGAGGGGAACCTAGAAAAAGCAGAAATTCTTAATGAATACTTCTGCTCAGTATTTACTAAAGGTGTAGGGGAGGGACCAAACATAGGGGGTAGAAACAAACTTGGAGGAGAGGTGGAAAGCAGTCCATTCACAGAGGAGAGAGTCCTAAAGAAACTCTCAAAACTAAAAGTGGATAAGGCAATGGTGCCAGATGGGATACATCCCAGAATACTGAAAGAGCTCAGAGAGGTACTGGGGGCATCACTGACAGCCCTATTCAACAAATCACTTGGGGAAGGAGTGGTGCCAAAGGACTGGAGGATGGTGAATATGATGCCCTACAAAAGTTGGAAGCAGGTAATTACAGGCCTGTCAGTTGACCTCAGTGGTGGGAAAAAATGAAATTCATGCAGAAGGAAAGGATTGTGGCATATCTCTAGGCCAGCAGGGTGCAAGACCTGAAGCAGCATGGCTTCACAGCAGCTAGATCTTGTCAAACAAATCTGATAGATTTCTTTGACTGGATAACCAGGGTGGTAGATCAGGGAGGGGCAGTAGATATGGTCTACTTAGATTTTAGCAAAGCATTCAACACCATCCCACACAATAGGTTAGTAAACAAGTTGAGCAGTACAGGACTGGGACCAAACATGATAAATTAGGTTAGACATTGGCTGAGTAACAGGACACAGAGGGTGGTTTTAACAGAGTTCAATTCTGGGAAAGGGGTAAGCGGAGGTGCCTCAAGGCTCAGTGCTAGGGCCTGTTGTCTTCAATGTCTTCATTAGTGGCATTCTGAGGGTCTGAAGGAAGGTGAGCTCTTTGCAGATGACACTAAGATCTGCAATAGGGTGGACACTCCAGATGGGATGGAAAGAATGAGAAGAGACCTAGGCAAGCTGGAGGAGTGGTCAATAGTGTGGAAGCTAAAATTCAATGCAAAAAAGTGCAAAGTCATGCACTTTGGGCACAGGACTCTTGGACAGGAATAAACAATGAGAGGGGGAAGAGATACTGACAACTAAACTGGAAAGGGACTTGGGGTACTCATAACAGATAACCTAAAAGTAGTCGAGCAGTGTGAAAAGGTGATGGGAAGGGCAGGAGGGATGCTGGGTGCATAAGAAGGGGCATCACCAGTACAGAACAGGAGGTGGTGATGCCACTGTACAAACAACTGGTGAGGCCACAGCTGGAATTCTGTGTTCAGTTCTGGAGGCCACGTCTTCTGAAGGACATAGACCAAGTGGAGGCAATCCAGAGAAGGGCAATGAAAACGGTGATGGGAATGCACCATAAACAATATGAGGAAAGACTGAAAGACCTATATGTGTACTCTAAAAGAGAGGAAGGAGAGGGATATGATAGAAACATTCAAATACCTAAGGGGATAAACAAGGTTCAGGAGGGCAGCATCTTTTAAAGAAGAGATGTGTAAGAACAAGAGGTCACAGTGTGATGCTGGGGGCCTAGAGGCAACGTGAGGAAGTACTTTTCACAGAAAGGGTGGTTGATTCATGGAACAGCCTCCCTGCGGAGGTCGTGAGGGCAAAAATAGTGGGTGAATTCAAGAATGCATGGGATAGGCAAAAGGCAACCGTAGTAGTAGAAAAGAAAGGGTAAAGTGGCAGATCAGTTAGGATCTATAACTTTTAGGTAGGGAAATGGGCAGACTAGGTGGGCCAGGCAGTCTTTATCTGCAGTCACATTCTGTGTTTCTATGTTATGAGCCTGCATTCACAAAATTCAACATAGGCTTATAACTTCATTGTTTTTGAATATTTTTACAGCACATTTTCAACATAGCCTTCTTATGACCCCACCTCATGAACAAGGGCAGAACAAATGTTTAATTTTTTTTTGAAATTCAAGATCTTCATTGATTTTATTATAACCAACCAATGTCAGTAATATATACAGTCAGTAATCATTGGATAACTCAAAAAAATCTACCTAAGCCCCTCCTCCCCACCTCCCTCCCCCTCCCCCCCCAGGAGTGTGCCACCACAGGTAGTAAGTATGATGGTAAGGTACTGTAGGAAACTAACTGAGGAGTTGGTATAAAACACAAAACTAATGCAGATACAAAGCATATAACTTGCCCCATTTTTGTCAAAGAGGTGGAGCTTGTTATGTGAACTTGTGATCAGGCGTTCAATCCTGAGACAAGCTGAGATCTCATTTAACCATTCATTATATGATATAAGCAACTGACCTAACCAGTGTTTGAGCACAAGCTTTTGACCACCATGGAGATTAAAGTCATATGGAATCTGTGTTCCTTAACCCCTATGTCCTTATACATACCCAAAAGGCAGACTTCTACTTTGAAGAGCCCCTCAAGGCCTAACAAGGGATCCACTCTACTTTGGATAAGATGCCATAAGGGAGCCACCTTTTCACATTGCAGAAGATATGCAGCAAGTTCCCTTCTGATTTGTCACACCTAGAACAATTAGGGTTGGGGAGGTGCCCTAATTTAGATCATTTAACTGGGGTATAGTGCATGTCATTTAATATATGATATTGGGTAATTCTAAGTCTATCCTGGGAGATGTAAAGATATAGGTCTTTCCATATTTGTGACCAGTTAATGGTTAATTCCGGTAACAAGGAGGTCCATACCTTGAAGCCTGGGAGATGATCCTGGTGTTTAATAACTAAGAGACTAGCATATAACAGAAAAATGCAATGAGGTTTGGAAGATAAGTTCCACATCTGGGTTAGTATATTATCTAGTTTGGGTAGCTGTGGGGTAGTACCAAAGAGGTGGCCCACTAGATGTCTTAATTGAAAGATCTTAAAGATGTGTTCTAGGCATGTTGTATTTCAGGAGAATATCAGTGGAAGAGAGGAGGGAATCCTGAGAGTATAAGTCAGCTACTTTGGCATCCCTTAGCTGAGGTAACCAGCTCAGGGTGAGGCATGACCCCCCCATTTTAATACTGGGGTTAAGGATGAGTGGTTGAGCCACATCTTGGTGTGGATATATCTTGAAAAATGAACAACACTGGAGGAAAGCCTTCAATGAAGTACCGATCACCGAATGACGCAACAAGGGTGGGAGAGCTTTCCATGTAGAATAGAAGATGGTCGAGGCATTTAGATTATATGAACGTAGGAGCTGATTTTCAGTCTGAAGCCAGATTGGAACATAGTCCTCATCTAGCATAGATAGCCACCTACCTGATCTCAACATATGGCTGGCCCAGTAATATAAGAGAAAATTGGGTAGACGCAGACCACCTAATTCTTTAGGAAGACTTAGATTGTGAAAGGAGCACCTGGGGTGTTTATTTAACCAAATAAAGCTTGAGATAGCTGAGTGAATGTGATGAAAGAAGGAATGAGGAAGCCAAATGTTCAACATATTCATAGGATAGAAGAGTCTGGGAAGGATGTTCATTTTAATAATGTTAATTCACCCCCATAAGGATAATGGAAGTGATTCCCATCTACTGAAATCCTGTTGGATGATAGTCACCAGATCCTCCAGATTTAGTTTCCTGACCATCGAGGAACAGAACAAATTTTTAACTACTGCCTAAAGGTGATTTTGTGCAGGGACCGCAACATCACCTTTCAGGATGTAAAAAAAAATAACAAAAGAAACATTTTGGCCAGGATGTGAAAAATGACAGCTGTGATATTCATGAGGTGCTATAAAGATATGACAATGTTGTAAATTTGGGGTAAAAATATTGAATTACCAAAGTTACAAGCCTGCATTCGCAAAATTCAATGTAAGCTCATAACTTTTTTGGTTTTTAATATTTTTACACCAACATTTTCAACGTAGCCTTCTTAAGACTCCACCTCATGAACAAGGGCAGAGAAAATGTTCAACTCCTGCCCAAAAGGTGATTTTGCACAGGGAATGCAAAATCATCATTTCCGGGCAGATTTGTCTAAAGTGTGTGTAATTGTTCATGAGGCGGGGTCCCAAAAAAGGTATGCTGAAATTCTGGGCAAAAAATATGCCAAAATGCCCAGGTTATGCCACTAAATTCAAAACCCTATTGAAATACATTGAACTGCATACTTGTTTCTTTAGTTTGCAGTATGGCTTTAAAGAGTGAAGACGTGTCTGCAGACTAGGGAGGATTATGGCATTGGACTCCCCATGAGTAAGTAGGGGCTTGAGGGGGTGCAGGGTAGTGGGTGCTGAGTGGGCTGGATGAGGGGAAGAGTAAGGAATGGCTGCAAAAGACACTGATGGATGGTTTTCTTTTTTCAGGTGAAAAAAAAAACACTACAGAAGATTCCTGACCATGATACTGGGGGATTGGGCACTCCCAGTGTCACTGTTATGATTCTGGGGGAAGGGATTAGGGGTGGTTGGTGCTGAGAGGGATGGTCAGCGGGGATAAAACATAATTTTAAACAAAAATAAAAATCAGTTAGTGTGACACTGGGGAATTGAGCACACCCAGTGTCACTTTTATGTATCTGTGGGGGGGGGGGGTGGAGGTGCAGAGAGGGAGGGTTAGGTGGGAGGAGAAAAATAAATATATAAGAAAAAAGGTTTAATGGACACTGGGGGAATTGGACACCTCCAGTGTCACTGCTATGTTACAATCGTGACACTGGGGGATTGGGCACCCCCAGAGTCATTGTTATGTTTCTGAGGTGGTGGGTGCTGAGAGGGGTGTCAATTGGGGATTATGTGTACTTTAAAAAAAAAGGAAATCAGGGGTCACAGTGGAACACAGTACAGCCTGCCATGACCAAGATGGCCACCACAGTATACTGTGCATGTGCTAACAGTCGTGCATGCACAATATGGTCCAGTGGCCATCTTGGACACGGTAGAGTGTGCCATGCTCTGCCATGACCACCTGCAGAATACAAAATAGTGCAGTGACACTGCCAATGCAGACAGCAAGTGGAGGGCTTCACAGGCACAGAAGCGACTTGTGTTGCAACTCCAACATGTTGTTCGGATCAGAAGAAATGCACTGCCTGCTTTTTGATAGCAAGAGGTCTGCAGGGCTATGCTCACTGCAGCCCTAAAAGTACTCCTTGTCATTCTATTGTAATGGACATGTTTATTACAGAGGGTTGTGGTGTCTGTCTGTCCCCCCCACACTCCCCCACACATATACAAAATCCTCCATAATATGTTTTTTTCCCACATTTTATTTTGTCTGTGTTTTTGCATGACTGAGGAAATGCCCAGTGACTTTTATTTACAGGAGAGGGAGTGAGTGTGTCTTAGATCAGCTGAACTTGCCATAGTTAGCGCTCTTATTCATAACGTTTTGAGGAGAATGCTCCAGAATGTATTTTTCCCCACTTCCCCCCAGTCACTCACTTTTTTGGAAAATTTCTCCAGAATATGTTTTTTTCTCATGTTCTTGCTCGACTCGCTCTCTTGTTGACTCTGTAAAGGGTGTGAGGACAGGACACTAGAGAAAAGGTAGCACTGAAAAGCAGGGGAGCTGAGATGAAACAGAGGAAAAGCAAAGGTACAACATGAGTTTTAAACAATAAAGTTGCTTTGCTGTGATTTTTGCTAGCAAGAGGTGGGGAACTGTCGGTGCTGGAGGTTCAGGTGAATGACAAGGATGCAGTGACCTGGAATATCTGCTTGTTTGGCAGGTATGGCACTGCCGCTTTCCCACTGCACCTGTTGTGTTTCCATTGCATGCTACCTGAGGAACTGCAGAGGGAGACTGGTGGCACCCATTGATTTCACTGTGTGCTGTATTTTCCTTGACACAACTCACTAACTTACTATAGAGAATATCAATCAGCAATCTCCTGTAACAAGGCAGCATTCCTATCCAAGGAGATTGCTGCAACAGTCAACAGACCAGGTCAGCTGTTTCAAACTGTTGACAGGCTGTGTAAACCGTCCATCTTCAGTTCATTAGAGCTTTTCACAATTAAAGTATGATGAGCTTGCTCTGTTTTGCTGTTAAGGTTTCCTCTATCAGATCTGGGATCCAGTTGTCGTCCTCCATGTGGGTGTGCAGTGCCGCCAGGGACTATCACAGGCACTCCGCTTGCCTGGTCTGACTTTGACCAGTTGGCAGTCATGGATGTTGTGAGGGTCATCCAGGAGTTGAGGCTGTCGTTTGGATCCATGTTTGACACGCCTTCTGTAGGGTGCATTGAATCCATCAGCCCGGTCCCAGCTGGGATAATATGGTGTTCTTTAGTGAAGGGGTCTTTCCTGAGCCTCTGAATGAGTGGGTGAGACTCTCTTGAAGAAACCATCATTAGACCTGGACTGCCTAGCAAACTACAGGCCTGTCTCTAACCTTCCCTTTTGGGAAGGTTATTGAAAAGGTGGTGGTCCTACAACCAGGGCCATTTATCAACCTACAACATCTATGACTCTCTAAAGTCAGATTTTAGGAAAAGTCACAGCACTAAGACTGACCTGGTTCAGATACTTAATGATCTCCTGGTGGCAAGAGACTGGGGTGAGCATTCTATTCTGGTTCTCCTCAATCTCTCAGCTGCATTTGACACCGTTGACCATGGGGTGCTTTTGGATTGTCTATGGGTTCGCTGTGGACTGTCTGGTACAGTTCTCAGCTGGTTGTATTCTTTTCTCACTTTTCATTTTGTTCCCCATGTTGTTTGAGGAATATACGCTGCTGCTAGGGACAATGTAAGATGGTATGGGCTGATTTTTCATTGCTATGCTGATGGATACTCAGCTGTACTTGTCTTTTGTGCGAACAACAGGATGCAGTCACAGTTTTCAATTGGTGCCTTGCTGATATCCAAGACTGAGTGAGTTCCAACTGGTTGAGGTTAAATCCAGACAAAACGGAGGTACTGGTGGTGGAATATGGTCACTAGAGGGTTGGGGTGCAGGCTGACTGAGTCACCAGGCTTAGGCTCTGAGATTCTGAGAAGCTAGCATCTGCTAAGGTGAAAATTCTTGATATTGTTCTGGACAGCGGTTTGACACTGGAATTCCAGGTGTCGGCCATTATCCAGAGTGCATTTTACCATCTTAAAAACAGTGCCAGGATTAGACACCTGATTCCCCTGAATAATTTTGCATCACTAGTCCACGCCTTTGTGACATCGTGACTTGACTACTGCAATGCCCTCTATCTAGGGCTACTGAGGGCTTATCTTTGCCACCTTCAGCTAGTGCAGAATGTGGTGGCCAGGCTTCTGACTGGCCTTTATTGATCAAGTCATATTACACCTGTGCTCGCTCACTGCATTGGCTTCCTGTTAGGTGGCAGATCACCTTCAAAGTCAGGTTGCTGACCTATAAAGCCCTACATGGACTGGGGCCCAGTTACTTGAATGACCCCTGTCCTACCACTCATCTCATCACCTCTGGTCAGCCGATGAGGGCCCCTGATGATTTTCAGGGTCCACATAAAGGCATTGGGCCCCCGGGCCTTTTGTTTTGTGGTGCCAACCCTGTGGAATTCACTGTCCCTTCCTCTCAGAGAGGCCCCATCAGTTAATGCTTTCAAAAGGGATTTAAAGACCTTTTTGTTTAGGAAAGCATTTCCCTCCAATTAATGTTTATTTTGATATTGTAGCGTATTGAATGTTTTTAATGTTAATTTTAAGTTAAACATAGAACTTGGCCATCTGTACTGTGCCTAGAGTCTCAATGAAATAGATTGCTCTATTAAATAAAGAGACTAAACTAAACAACTAGTGCCAGTTGTAAAGTTATGTCCTGATAAGGACATGGCTGGAAAAGCATTTCAGCCAATCATATTACAGGAAATTTCAAACACATTTTATAATGGAAGTTATTTCATTGCATCATGGCTGGCTCTGCTGTACTGTATTTCTCTTAGGCAGTCTCTTTCCTGACTCACTGTCTCAGCACCAGCTGCTCTAAATACAGTCTCTCTCTACTTTCTCCCTAGCCACTGCTGCTGCTACCTTGCTCTCTTGCTGTGCTACAAAAAACAGGGGGAAGGGGGTCAAAATTCTATACCACATAGCAATAAGGAAGAAGTAGGCCCGAACGAAATCCTCATCAATCTAAAGTGAGTGGTGTGGGGAGGGAGGCAAAATATACTATTTAATATACTGAGGAAGGATATTTCACACACAAAAAAAAAACATTAAACAGGTGTTTACTTTTAAAAATAGCCAACTGATTATTTTATTTATTGTATTGTGATCTGTTATTAATTACTTTATACTTTTATACAGTAATAACATATTTATAGTGTATAGTAGAGCATTGTTCTGTATAGAAATCCATCATTTTCAAAATACTGTTGTACCACAGTTCAAAGGCCATGGAATGTGTTTGTACCCTTCTGTAGAACAGCATTCTAGAACCTCTAGAGACTGCACAAGTCAGTTTTATTGTGAAAAGAGAAAAACACGATGCACACATTTCACATAATACTATCGCTATAAAAATGCAGGATGAGCAACTTTATGCATAACCAGTGTGTTCTACCACCTGGGGTTCTGATTCCCATGGACCTCTTGAGCTTCATTCTTGAGGTCAGAGGGAAACAGAACTTGTGGCAGAACACACTGGTTATGCATAGTTGCCCATCCAGTATTCTCTATGTTAGGGTTATGAAATAAGTGAGTTTTTAACTTTGCTTTTCACACTGCTAGTAAAAAATATTTAATGGAATTCTGGTATTGTGATGTTAGAAACTGCCAGCTACTTAGGAGCCCATGTACTTCAATGAGAAATTGAACACATTGTCTCTCTTTTTCAAAAGAATGATATACTTTTTTTCTGCAACAAACTTTGACTTTAATATGTTTGTACTATTGTGGTCCATCTGTAGGTTTTGACATTTTTAAAACAATAATTGGCTTAACTTTTCTTTTTCCCAAGTAAAATCTGGCTATAAAATAAATTGTCCCCTGCTAAATTATAACAAAAGATCATAAAGTTATCAAAATCACGTATTTCTATTAAATATATAATATGTTGTTGGTAGCAAGTGTTGTTTCTCTATAAAACTCTGAAAACAGGTTTGCAGTTTCCCATTGAAATACACCATCCGCTTAGCCAGTAAACTTTTTTGATATCATAATGCAAGAATTCTGTAGGACTCTTTTGCTGATAGTTGGCAAAATACAAATAAATGATGAAAAGGTAATTAAAGAAACAAATAAAAGCAAACAAAATTATTACAGAGGCATCTAAAGATCCCAAACCTTTATTTTTCAATATATACATATATCCTTACTAAGTACTTGCTCTTTAAAAAACATAAACATTACCAATGTAACACATTTTAAACACAATTATTTATTTCTTCACAAAGATCCATTATATAATCTAATAATGTGCTCAAGGGTGTGGGTAATGCTGGATTTACCCACGCTAATGTGGCTAAAGTCCTCATTCTGCAACCTCTGAACACACCACATGGGGCATGGGTAAATTCCAGCATAACCATACTTTGTTGTGCATTAGTGCTTAACTTATTTGCTGCTTTAAGTGGCCATGTGTGATCTGACTACTGGATTTCTTTTAGGACACCCTGGCCACAACATTGCAATAGTTGTTTGGTGTTTGACAAAACTATAGAGCACAAATGTTGCTGTTAATCTAAAATAAAACATATGCAGCTCTGTAAATAATCTGCTACACATGAAGAAAAACACAGGCAGACACACACACACACACACACACACACACACACACACACACACACTCACTCACGCACTGTCTAGTGCTTACTTTAGCCCAAGTTATTGCATGATAATGATGTTTACACTTGAAAGGATAACAATGAAGATAGGATGACATGTGTGGCCCTCTTCATTAAATCTTGGACTAGACAACCTGTTGATCAAAACCTTCAGAGCTTCCATTTATCTCTGGACAGGAAGCCAGCTTTTAGACTTCTGAATGCTTGATATTTTCTAGGTCTGGGGAAGAAAACACAATGCTCATGACAATGATATCTCTCCACTCTTGACTTTAAGGTGGACTGTCTCTTTCCTTAAATAGTTTGTCTGCTAAAGGACAAAAGCCAAATGGACTGATAAGGAAAAACAATATTTTAGTTTTTTTTTTCTTAAACAGATGAGTACTAAGCATGTGATGGAAAATCTGGCAACAAAGTTGTACTTAGGAGTTTTTCGGTATTATTTGTACTGTAACAAATACATTTGATATTTGAGCTATCCATAGCTTTGGCCTAGTGAGTTGAATGCAGAGCTGTGAATGTGGAAGCCCAAGTTTGAGTTCCATGTAATCAATAACACATGACAAGGTGCTGGCTGTGATGTTATTGCCATGTCCCTGGGTGTGTTTCAAGCACAAGACAAAACTGAGTGCCTTCAACCACCCAGGGAGTGTCTTATTACAGTACCTATCACATGAAACAAATACAGAAGGGCTCACTCCATGCTTTCTTGCTGCCTTTTATATCTCTTTTCATGCCACTATGATACACAATTGGGTGATGTTTCAGGGTGTCACCATTTGTCAGGCCCTTAGGACTGTGGTCACCTAGTCAGATATAATATGCTATTAGTATTCTGTTGAGAAACATCTAATATGTGGCTTCCATCCTGGTGCCACCCTTTGCTGCCCTATTGGTGTGTTTTCAGATTACACAAAATGATTCATACAACATGTGTGGACACAAATCAAATGTCATAAAAAATGTGATCTTCACATGTGCGTGATAAATTTTTGCACACAGAATTTTCATGCATATGTTGGATAAATACCACCTGTCAATTTTCCTCTTAAAAAACAAATACCAGCCTATTGTATAAACAGGACATGGAACGGGACCATGTGTGATACATTATTTATCTACACTGGAGCAATTTAACTTGGGGCACATCACTCTTGGCTTATTCCACTTGTGGGGTTACCTGAGGTCAAACTGCTCTTGTGTAGGTAAATAATGTATCACACATGTCCCCATTACATATCTGCTATATCTGGGAGGAAGAATGAGTATCAGGAAAGGGAGGGAAAGAATGCTTTGCCACACTACTACTACCTGGGTGACCACAGGTGGCTATGCATGCTGTAGCTACTCTGGAGAGGTGGCACCATCTGCTGCTGTGCAAGTACATCAGCTGTACAAACACCCTGCTGTTCCCACCCATGGCATCACAAGTGTCAGGAGAAAAACTGAAAACAATCCAGGCCTTACAGGATGAAGGCAGTTCCTGGCAGGCACCACATCACTGACTAAAACACCCTCTCCACTACACAGAAGCTAAGGATGGGCTTGGGAAACCCCAATGGCCCAAGCATGTGAAGTAAGCCATGGATTCCAGAAGTCAGGGATAAGCTCCCAGATGAGGTGAATGGTGTGACTAGGGGAGCTGGAGGAAGGGGACAGGGCAGAGAATCAGGGGCATGCAAAAGGGAAAGTTGGACCAGAGTTGTGAGCACCTGAATGAGAAAACAGCTTGACTAACAGTATAGTTTTCACAAGAGTGAGAAAAGAGTTAGTATACCATAGGTAATACTATCAGAGGAAGCAATAGGAGGTAAAGGGACAGGAGAGTAGGTAGCTGAGGTATACAAGAAAGGTTCAAAACCAGAATTTAGAGATGATCAGCAAAGTGGGAGAGGCACATTGTGAGAGGTATCTACTCTTAAGAGAATGGAGGGAGAAGGAGTTGCAAAGGGTGCAATGGTGAGTGCATAGGAAAACCGTTAAGGGTGAAGTTATAAAGGGTGGAAAAGAGGATCTAGTCTAGCATGAGTGGAATTCAGAGCAGTACTATACACAGCAGCCCTATAGTCAAAAGTCAGGAGAACCATTTTACAGCAGTTGTATAATGGGATACAAGCATTATTCCTGTATAGTTGCACCAAGTTAAAGATAGAGCTTCTTATGGATGCCAATCAGTGTGCCACGGAATTCAAGATGGCAGCCCAGCCAGACCTCAGGGGATTGAAGATGGTAACTTCTTCCACTTGGGAACCATACAGGGCCATGCAAAGGGAGGCTTCCATGAGTCAAAAGTCATGGAAGATTTTCTTGCCATTTAGTGCAAGCTGTTTAATATGGAACCAATGTTGAGCATTGTTGAAGTCATGCTGGTCCTGAGCAACCACACCAGGCCATGTGGAGGGGTGGTCACTGAGAAACATTAAGAAAAGGATGAGGGCCAAGGACAGAGCATTAGGGAATACTTGAACTGATAGGGGGCAAAGTGGGGGGGGTCTCCTATGTGAACTTCTTGTGAATTGTGTGCAAGTCAAGAGCTAAACCATTTGGCTGAGAGGTTAGGTAGTCCAGCCCCCATATGTTTGTCTGAAAGGATGGGGTGGGCAAAAGAGCTGAAGATTTTGGCCAGATCTACAAAATGTTAGAGGTGAGCAAGCTACAACAACAGACACTGCTCAGTCACTTTTTTTAATTGAGTATACTTTATTTGCATATCACACCATACACTTCAATGTACACTTTAAGGCATTGACAGTGAAACTAACAAGATTTCTCTAATTCCATTTTTGTGAATTCTAACATCTCACTAAACAGTGGAGGGAAAGACTGAAAAAGGGAAGAAAAAACAACACAAAACCGACCCATACATGCAGTCTTTCCCATCCCCTCTTCCCCCATTCTCCCTCTTATCCCCATACCAGGTTCAGAGTCCAACATGCTAAACCAGACTCTTTCTCCATAAGAAAGTAAAGATATGCAGCAAAGAGGAGGGCAGCAGTCCCTAGGGTTTCCAAGTTACAAGTGCAGCATCAAGTGGGCCCCACAAGTCTAAATAGGTATTCTCCCTGTGGTTCATATGGGCAATGTGCTTTTCTAGCTGCAATGCCAGTAGTGTTTCTCTATACCATTCTATAACCGAGGGCATTTGACCATCCTTCCAATGCATGCTATTACCAATTTTATATTCGTTGCTACCAGAGCTATGTGGGACCTAGTTTGATTGGTTGTTCCTAGGGAAAATAAATGTAACAGGAAGGTTTCTGGGGTAAACCCTGACTGTGATCTAATGAGGGGGTCCATCCTGTTCATCACCGCATGCCAAAGGGGTCGGATTTTTGGGCAAGTCCAAAACATGTGTAACAATGTGCCCTCCTCCCCCTGGCATCTTGTGTAGCGAGGTGAAGGGATTAAGCCATATTTATACAACTTAGTTGGTGTATAATATAAATTGTGCATTATATTGAACTGGACCATTTGGAGCCTATCTTGTTTGATAATTTTGTACCAGTCCTGCCAAATTCTTTTCCACACCTCTCGATCCTGCGTTAATTTTAGCTGTTGCACCCAATAGTAGCGTTTACCGTTGGGCAGGTGTGGGTCTAGTGCTTGCAGCTGCCTATAAGTCCCGGATACAGTGTGGGGCTGCGATGCTGTTTGAATTATCGCTTGAACTTCGGGACTTTCAACTATTTGGTCAGCCTTGGGCCCTATGAGAGCAAGGATTGCTTGTCTAACTTGGATATATTCAAACTTATGCTTGTCAGATGCATTATATCGAGACTGAAATTGAGGAAAATTAGATTAACTCCCCTTGCTGGGTAAAGTCTATTAATCTAAGCTCTTTAATTAAAATCTAAAAGGAGGGCAAAATAGGCCTCCCTCCTATTTTAAAATATGGGTTGTTTGTGATCAATTGACTGGGGGGATGCCAATTTAAGGAAAAGTAGCCTTGCATTTGGTGGATTGCTTTCAACGACCAACCTATAGGAGTATTACGAAGTTGTCTAGGAGCTGAGGTCCAGTGAACATGAGGGCGGGTAGCGCATGGATATTTAACTACCAGATACTTTTCTATCTCCACCCATAGGGGCACATATCTATCCCTATCTACTGAGGCGTCAGCTTGTAACCAGAATGCTAGCTTGCTCATATGTTGTGCACAGTAGTAGGTGAAGAAAGAAGGGGCTGCTAACCCACCTTGGGATTTGGGGGCTGTTAATTTATGGTATGTTTTCCTGGTTTGCTTCCCTTTCCATATAAATGTGTTTAGCATTTTCTCCAGTTTAGTGAACCAACTTTTAGGGAGATAACAACCTACCATGCCAAGGGGATATAGAACCCGAGGTAGGATATTCATTTTAACCATGCTAATTCTACCCCATAAGGAGAGAGGTAAAGACTCCCACCGCGCTAAGTCAGCTGTCAGTGTTTGGGACAGAGAACGTATGTTCTCTCTTGCTAAAAAGCTAACATCCCTTGTTATTTTGATACCCAGATATGATATTGCATTTGATTCCCAGGACAAGTTGTATGATGCCACTTGTGACTGTGTTAGCCAGCTATTCAATGGGAGGATCTTAGTCTTAGAGCAATTTAATTTGTAGTATGAAACCTTCGAGAAGGAACTAATCTCCTTTAATAATACGGGAATAGTATGTTGCGGTTCTTCGATGTGCATAAGTATATCATCCACATAGATTGAAAGTGAGAATCTCTTCTCCCCCACTTGAATACCTGCGATCCCATGGGAATGTAAGAGCCGTCGAATTAAAGGTTCTAAATAGAGGTTGAAAAGGAGCGGTGATAAAGGGCAGCCTTGTCTAGTGCCCCTCTTAAGGGGAAATGAGTTGGAGAGAATGCCATTGCTCCATATTCTAGCCATGGGGAAGGTATACAGTAATCTAACCCACCTAATATATTCTTCAGGAAGGCCAAAACGAGATAAGGTTTCGAAGAGAAAGTCCCATGAGACCCGGTCAAAAGCCTTTTCGGCATCCAGGGATATTAAGGCCGACGGCTTATTGGAGTTATTAGCGACCGAAATAAGATGTAGCAATTTTCTTAGGTGGTCTCCTGGAGACCTCCCCATCATAAAACCAACTTGCTCAGGGCTGATAAGCTCTTCCATAATAGGGGCTAGTCTGTTGGCCAGTATCTTAGCTAATATTTTAAAGTCCGAATTTAACAAGGAAATAGGCCGGTAATTCTCAGGATACATAGGATCTTTCCCAGGTTTTGGGATAAGGGTGATCAGAGCTTCAGAGAAACTCTGCTCTGAGAAACCATTATCATACCAGTAATTATAGACCTCCTGTAGTATCGGTAGTAGCACTTTGTGGTACTTCTTGTATAAGTTGTTAGGCAAGCCGTCAGGGCCTGTAGACTTGTCAGAGGGTAACTGTTTGATGGCTTGGAGTATTTCCTCTGAAGTGATATACCCTTCCAGTGACCGAGCTTGTGCACTGATAATTTGGGGAGGTCTGTCTTATCCAGGAACTGAGCAATTTCTATTCGGGATGGAGAGACTTGGTTACACTGAATGTAAAGTCTGGTAATAAGAACCTAGTCTTTGGGCTAGCTCTTTAGGGCCTGTACATACCTGGTCACTTCCAGGGAAGTAAAGACCTGGGATATATCTAGCTGCCTCTGCCTGCCTTGTTCTATAGGCTAATAGTTTCCCGGCTGTCTCACCGGATTCTAAATAATGAATTTTGGTTTGCCTCAGGGCCAGTTCTGCCCTCTGTGCCTGGAAATCTGCATGCTCAGCGTACAGTCTGTTTAATTTACTTTCTTGGTCCACCGTTAGGCGGGTGCATGGTATGCTCTCAAGTTCCCGAATGGAACTTAGTGTTCCTGAGACAAGAGCTCTATATTTAGATGTCCTAACAGTGGCTAACCTGATACACTCACCGCGCAATGCACACTTAAGGGAAGCCCATATCATATCCAATTTGAGGATTGTCTCCTTGTTAGTTTCTTGGAAAAAAGAAATAAAATCAGTTATACGCTGAAGGGAGTCTGTATTCTGCAAGAGTTGAGTATTCATTCTCCATATGGAATCTTTTTTGACTCCAGGCCGCAACAAAAAAGTAATAGTTACCGGGGAGTGATCTGAGATCATTCTGACATGGATATCCGTTGTCAGGATTCCAGGCAGCGCGAAATCACTCATCAAGAAATGATCTATTCGGGAATAAGTACGATGTGAGGGTGAAAAAAAGGTGTATTGTCGGTTATTTGGGTTTAAGACCCTCCAAACATCTATTAAACCGGCTGAGTCCATAAGTTCTTTAAGGGCTCTCTGAGTAGGGGTTGAGTTACCCTTCAGATAATCCGACCTATCTATGTTAGACTATAACAATATTCCAGTGCCCCCCCTAACAGTGTGAACTTTGTTGGTTCACTCATTATCAAATTAAGGAGGTGTACGAAAAAATCGGGCGAATCCTTATTGGGTCCATATATGGCGCCTAACAGAACTGGGTACTCAGCTAGGTAGCCATGAACCAAAATATAGCGCCCTTCCGGATCCCAGACTTCCTTATTTAATCTGAAGGGCATAGATTTTGCAATCAGAATGAGGACTCCTCCCTTAGATGTGGAGGCTCCAGCTCCAAAAGCCTGCCCTACCCAATTCTTTTTCCATAGGTGAGCATCCTCCCTTCTTGTATGTTTCTTGCAGACATGCAAGGGCTACCTTAAATGATTTAAGTGCCTGAGGATGATTTTCTGCTTGCACCTATCACAGTCTCCTTTAACATTCCATGTTACGAACTTGTATGGGCCCCCATAGGTTAGTTTGAGACTCGGGAACCCAAGTATCCATCTGTGTGACTTCTATTTAAGTTATCAACTTCTCTCCTCTTATGCTGCCGATGCGTTGGAGCTGTTCCTGGTAGACCCCCCCTGCATTGAAAACCAGCAATTAACCCTCCCCTACCCCCACTCAACTATTACAACAATTCCAACTATCTCAGTTCTAAATAACTGTCTCCTCACATACATATTATCAGGTGATGTTCCTGTTGCTAGCCAGGGTGAAGCAATTGCCCCTCCCTCCCCGCCTCCACCCAACTTTCAATATAACTACCAGCTTTAATAACACTTTAAACAGTAGTAAACTTTAGTTTTTGAATGACTTATTGTACACGCCCACTATGCCAGAGATTCAGTCTCACATCTAAACTAATATTCCCCCTTCCGTATTACCATGTCATGTTATATTCTCCAAATAGTAATATATTGAATAACAAGCAGTCCGATTCGGCTTGGTGCTTCTCTCAATGAAGAGTCTTACTCATGAAAAAAAAAAGGGGGGGGAGTAGGAAGTCTTATTATGTCCATTTCTTGACATCATGAAGTTATACTGTCTTCACTCTATTGTTACCAAATTGTCAGCACTGCAACTTCAGTAAAGTATTCCAAGGGTCATTTATGCTTAACTGCAGCACCCTTTACTTGACTCGCTGTTCTAGCCGGGTTCTTCAATTCCTTCTTTGCTCGTGATCAGGAATGCAAGAGAGAGAAGAATTAGTACACGGGAATCTTCAGTGCTCCTTCTTTTCAAATCGAGCACACATCAGGCTTACATATTATTTGCATCTGCAGCTATTCATTCAGGGAGTATGACACCGTCATGCGGACATTAATGGAAAATGCGTTTTTAGCCACATCACTTGGCCCCCAGCAAGTAGCTCTTCAAGGTCACTTAAAAAGATCTGGCAGCAGTGCCCTGAGTTCTTTTTTAGTGTGTTCAGAACTCTCAAAGGAATACCACTGGTCATTATGTTTAACCTGCAGAGTCGCTGGGTATTTAACCCGAAACGGCTTCTCAGCCACTATTAATTTGACCACCATGGGGTGTAACTCTTGTCTCTTAACTCGAACTGAGTGCGGGAGATCTTGGGTAATTCTCAGTACCCTACCTTCCCACCTGATTTCTTTAAGCTCTTTACTCTTCATTAAGATGTGTTGTTTATCCAGAAAATTGAGGAGTTTAAATATGAAGGGTCGAAGGGGAAAACCAGCAGCAGGCGGGGTACGCAGGGCACGATGTGCTCATTCCACGACATATGTGGGCCCATTAGGGAGGGCCTACTATTTTTCATGAGAGCTTCTGGGCAAATTGAACTGGTGTGGTACCTTCCTCTCCCTCTGGAATACCAATAATGACCAAGTTATTTCAGCGCCGTCCTTCTAGGTCCTCCAGTTTCTCCTCAAAATTCCGTAATCTTTTATTTATAGCTGTAACATCTTGTTCTACTTTTTCATGCTTTTTTCCAGTGAAGTGACATGGACCTTCAAATCTCCCACACGAATAGCTAGAGCTGCTACCGAGGATTTAATTTGTTGTAGATCCTCGGATATTGAGTCCATCTTCCCTGTAATGGTTTCATTATTTCTAAAAATGTATCCTCTGACAAGGCGGGCTGCTCCGCGGAGGTCTTATGCGGGTTTGCCGTCTGTTGTTTAGCTTGTTTCGGGGCCTTGTCCTTTACCGGGCTCAGTGGGGGAGAATGCCGAGGTGGGGCTCACTTCATGTACACCTCCATGGTTATTCTGTTCCTCCGGTAAGTGAATCGTGTCTTCAATAGGTATTGTTGAGTACTACTGGCAGATTTTACTGATAATGTTGTTAATATAGGTATTTAAAGTCGGGTAGGAAGCGGAGCTGGTGCAGAGCGCGTCATACTCCCGGGCCACCATCACGTGAACCCCTGCTCAGTCACTTTTTAGAAGAGACACTGACATCATATTATTTCTAGTTAAAAGCCCACATTTTATGACTTCTTACCTTCTTTAAAATTCATTGATGTTGCCAGTTATGTTATCTGTCTCTTTAGTAATAGTAGCACCAGTAGTAGTAGTAACATTTTTATTCATGTTAATCAATACAGAAGAACCATGAACATGGTCACAATTCCAATTGAGCTACAAGGCTCATTTACAGTGGGTATCATAAACACAAGGTTATGTGTTACATAGACATAGACTACCTATACATATAACATAAAAAATAAAATATTATAATTTCACTTAAATGCACCACTTACAGACATATATTTTATTGTCATTAAGCAAATACATTATTACTTATGTTAAAACTGCTCTGTCTCATAAAAAGAGGGATAGTTACCTTATCCCAAGGTCAAGACAATAACTCTGGGGTTAAAATCTTTCTTGAATCAACTATTTCTTTATCTTGCTAAACTGAATTGTATTTGTGCAGCTTCTTAGATGGACTGTTAAACAATTCCAGGGGACTGACCCTCTATGACTAAACAATGCCCTACCTACATAATTTCTTCTTATGTTATCACAAAATTCAATTCCTTCAGGGGATCTTATGTTCAGTCTACCTTTCTTAAATTCCATAGTTTCTAAAATGTAATTAGGTGATTGTTTTTATAGATTTTGTACATCATTCCTATAACATGCAGATTCCAGCAATTTCCCAATCCAGGCCAACCCGATTCTCTATACAGTAGACAATGATGTTTTCTCAGTGAGCGTTTAGTACAAATCTTGCAAACTTATTATACAAAATATCTAGTTCAAGCAATACTGTCCCTGTAACTCCCCATACATAATATCCCCATAGTTAATGATGGCAAAATAGGCCTCAACAATTCTTCATCTCACTTCAGTAGGTAAATCACTTTTCACATGATGTAATATATCTAATTTTTATATACATTTTTTATCTTTGCTTAATATAAGTGAAATACATGCTAATGGATAGTTTTACCCAACCTTGTTTTTTCAAATCCTTGATCTACTCTACTGCATACTTCCTGAATATTAGAAACACCTCCAATAGTGCAGCAAATCATGGTGCAATAGTCTCTCAACTCACAATGCATAATTAGTGGCTAGACAGTGTGGAGGATTTTCCAAAGTCCAGGAAAGATACAGTGGGAGATGATCAAGAATAAACAAATATGCTTTTGTGTGGTAACACCAGCATGGTGGGCAGTCTGTTTTTCACTTTTTAAATGAAAAAAATTATCAGAATCAAACTACAAGCTACATCAGCAGCTTCTACAGAATGTGAACAATCATAACGTGTTTTTTTAAACTAGGAACTCTTTGAGGCCTAATGGGGTTGAGTGTCCCTTTAATACATTTATATACTTTATTTGTCTTTAGCATGTACCCACCAATAAGCTATTTGAAAATATTCAGCAGTGATGGAGGAGTCGCCTGTCTCTGATGTTTTAGATTTGGGTTTGAGGAACACAGCTTGCCTGTATAAGTGTGAGTTATCATTCTTAGTGGGACCCAGGTTATCCAATGAAACTTTTCAGAGGAGAGGAAGTTCTAATCCATCACTATTAGGACTGTATCAGGTGATAAAGTAAGGGAAATTATGGAATGTCATTTTCAGAAGTCAGACAGGAATGGAGTTAGGACTTGAGATAGGTAAAGCTGACAAAACTTGTTCTGCAAATTAATCCATGCATTTCACACAATTTGCAGCACACAAATCCATCTGCAAAGTAAGTTCTGCTGTAAAAAGCAAAGTTCTGCCCATGAGTGGCAGAACTTCACCATTTACAGGCAAAATCCCACCACTTGCAGGCAAAATGTTCTTGATTTTGGGTGAAGTCGAAGTTTCTGAGGGTCAGGACAACTTCGCAAAGCTCCAGGAAGTATGAATTTTGGCGCTTCACTGCAACTTTGTCCACAAATTTAAACTTCACCTCATCTCTAGGTATGACTGAAGAGGAGTCAAGAAAGGGAAAATTGGGAGAGAACTAAGTGTTCTTGTAGTTTAGCCAAGGTAGATGAAGGAATTTTGGATGGTGCTATATGTTCTGGGACAGAGGCCTCATCCTCTTTAGGAAGGGGCATAACTTTATCCTTCTTAAAATACACAAAAAACTGTGCCAGAGAGGAAAGACAGACTTAGGAGGTCAGCGATAGTGGACTCCACAGCAGCAGCAGAAATACAGAGATGCTTAGGGTCAAGCCCATCATGGCTACTCTCTTTGTGGTGGTTTAAAGCCAGTATGGCCACAAGAGCTGCTTTGGTGGCAGTCAGAGTGGTGGAAAGGAGGTGAAAGTGATGGTGGGGAAAACTGATGGTGAGGGAGGAGTCATAAATAGTATCAAACAGTGGGCTATGTTGACATAATCTCAAGGGTTTAATTAGTTCCTAACTAACCAGTGTCCAGGATTTTTCCAATCAATGTAATATAGCCACTTACTCACCATCCGATACTGACCAAGTCTGCTAAGCTTCCTTTGCTTAATATCTTTGGTGTCACTCCTTCTGTATCCATGCAGTTTGATGCTCCATGTTCATCTATTGACAACAACATTCTCACCCCATCTCTCCTGGGTTGCAACGTGCTTTGGTATACAGTTTACATGAAACCATTTAAGAAAACCAATATCCTTTCCTGTATGGATAGATTCAGACAATTTGCTAACTGATTAGTGATTCAAATTGGATCATAACAGACAGCTTAATAAATATGCAGCCCATGTGGATATTATATAGAGGATAAAGTATGGTCTGTGTGTGTAACGAGAATTTACACACACCCGAGGGGTTTGATGCTACATAAATCCCGAGAGCGAAGCATCAAACCCAGAGGGTGTGTGTAAATTTGAGTTTACACATACCCAGACCCATATTTTATTTTATATAATTGTTGGGTTTCTCTTTTTCGCCTCAACAATTATATAAAATAAAAGAGGCTGCTGTGCACCACGGTCTGACTACGGCATGGTGTGCGGTCGGCTTTCACTTTTATTTCAAACATTTTGTGGGCAATCCGGTAGCAAATGTGGCATATTTAAGTTTTTTTAAAATGTTACTTATGAGTGTCCATGGCAGTTTGTATCTATGCTGGGTTTGCGGTTCGGGAGACAGTGACCGAGAACTGAGGAAGTTCAAGCGGGCACATGCGCAGAGTGGGGGAAACCGTGCGCATGTTTGCCATTATAAACCCTCCTTTATAACGGCAAATTACGCCACGGTTTCCCTATGGGAAAAAGAGGAAGCAGTTAATTATATAGAGGTAATAAATAAGAAACAAGCAGCACCATGTGCTTTACATAGACATATGGGTGCTGTGCTGCAAAGATAAAATCACCCCAAATAGGCATTTCTTTAAAAAAGATAGAAATTGAGGTTTGTTGCACAGATATACAAATATGTTGAGACTGAAAGCAATTACATATTGGTTGTGGTGCTTTGTGTTGATATGTAGGACTGGAGGTACAAAAATACCTTGGTGTAACCTTTCATTTGAAGGAAGGCATCTAAACGGTAGTATAAAAATAAATTGGTGAAGTTGGTGGGGAAGTCATAAATTTCACAGAGCTTCTCAAAGTGAAGTTGCAGACTTTGTACTAACTTTATAATGGCAGCAAGAGTCTTTCCCTCTCCCTTATGTAATCCTGTCCCCATTAACAGCTATGCATTATAACAGTTTTAAACCCAGTGTAGTCCACCCCTGCCAACCACTTACTCCAGTAAGGAAAGGATATTTGCAATGCTTCACAATTTCATCACAGAATGATGACACATTCAGGCTTGCCGTAAGACTAGGGAAATGTAAGAGGGCCATCTTTTATACAGAGCCAACATTTGATTCCATCACGTAAATAAGTCACAGCCTTGAAAAATGGTTTGTTTACTTGGACTACTGTATTGAAAGGTCAAGATTGGAATGCTTTTTTAAAAACAATTTCAAGCTGCATTGGTGCTCCTTGTTCCCCAGCAACATTTTTAGTTGAGATATGGTGAGCTTAAAACAGACTCATCACTGGCTAGTCAAACACCTCCAGCTGGAACCTAAGACCATGCAGCATGAAGTAGAATGTGTCCACAGGGTGGGACTGAAACCGAAATCTGGTGACAGACTTTGACACTTCCTCATACAATACTTTTGATACACTGGCAGGAAAGGTTTTGAAGGTGACCAAGTCATGGTCCCATATTGGTGGAAGGAGGGAAATGTTCATCTACCAGGATTTTAGCTGTGACCTCCAATATAGAAGGCAACAATTCAAAAGAGTTAAGACTAAACTCCACAACCGAGGCAGGACTTTGCCCACCTGAACCCCTCCTGGCTAAGAGTCTCATGGCTGTGATGCCCAATGCACTTTTTCACTGAGAACGTGGCTGCAGAAATTTACACGAAGTGGAAGGAAGCAGTAGCTAAAGGTCAAAGGCAAGCCCATAGTACAGCCCCAGACTAAAGATGAACTCTGGATCTGCCCAGGCAGTATGATCTGATCAGTGCTCACAACAGCCTGACTAGGTCCTCCTGGCTGTCTGACCCAACTTACCTAAGCTGCTACAATAGTGATAACTCAGCCCACAGAACTCCACAAGCAGCAGTACAACACTTCAGTCTAGCAGTTACTTCCACTAAGTTTTCTCTGATGGGAACTCTGGGTTGAGAGCCAAGAACACATTCAGTATGCTAATAAGCTTGACAATGCAGACACAAACCAACCTAAATCAGATAACCAAGTTTAATTAAAAGTTGTTGTCAACTGAGAAATGGAAGAGTGGGACCAATTGGTATGTCCATATTTGCCTTTTGTTAAGCAAGTAGTTGCACCAATTCAAACTGATAGTGTGCAGTGTACAAGCATAGAGAAGTCTTATGAGATACAGATTAAATGGGTGCATACAGCAAGTGCACTGGTTAAAGTAATGTCCTAGATTAAGGCATATGGAGGAGACATGGAAGGCCTATTAGCCTAATGTAGAACTGTTTGGGTGCAATCCACATGTATTTGGTGATTTGTCATGGTGTCAGTGGTGTTCAGCTTAGCAAGGAGTGAAGGCAACGTTCTTTACCTCAGCTGCAAATACTCACCCTATCGAATGTCCTCTCAAATGTGCACAAGATCATATGACCACGTGATCACACCGTTTAGAGGAACTCCAACTTAATGGGATAAATGCCAAGCCAGCTACTCATGATCCTTATGGGGCTTTAAATACAGAGCTGATGCCCACTCCAAAATGGGACATTTACACTGTTTTTCATTTTACTATGCTTCTCATTCTACTGCCAGATAACTGCTTTGGGTTCTATTGCTCTGGGGCCCCCCTCAACTGCATCATGGGATGCAGGTAGCATTAAGGGCTGGCTGCAAGGACTGAGAACTGGTTATGTTCAGGATCCTTGACCTAAATGTAGGGCTGGGAGGAGCGCAGACTGTGAGCTGTACTGAGACCATGCCTGATCCAGAGGTGTGAGCATGCCACTGACCCATCCAATCACATGGACTAGTTTTCCTACAGCTATGGAAACAGGACTTGGGGAGCTGAGCACTACTCAAGGTTGCTCAGCCTTAAGTCATGTGGTCACAAACTACTTCTAGTGCTGTTAAATGTTTCTGTTTGTTTTCTGAATATCAGTTCATAAGGGTCAGCAACCGCAATGCCATTGTTAAGGAAGGGATTGCTGGCTGGGTGCAATTGTGCCCAATAATGGACAGGACGGTGGAAAATTTCAGGTTCTCTACAGCTATTGTTCTGCTGTTATTCACGTTGAGTTATGTGTTACTGTTATTATTGGGAGGTTTGGGGGAAGAATAGGCTGAGGGTGGAGGACAACAGATAAGGGGTAAAACTGAAGTTCAGAAGGGTAGATTATGATTTCAGCACATTCTAAATATTTATTTGTTCAGAAAAATCTAGGCCTTAAAGTAGGAAGTGAGAAGTGGGCCAGGAATGCACCTGATAGAAATAATGGTTATGGATGAGAGCATAAGGGTCACCACATGGAATATAAATTGTAAGAAGCTTGTGCAAAATAAAAAAGAGAACAGGGAATTCTTAAAAAAACTGAAAGCAAACATAATTTTCCTGCAGGAGACATGCATGAGCCCCAAGGAACTAGAAAAGATGTGCTCTAGTTGGAAAGGCACCTAGATAGTAACATGTTATAGCAAAATAGCATGTGGATCAGCTATCTGGCTACCAGAGGGCTTTAGGGCACAGTGATTTCCACACGCGCTGATCAGGGTGGGTGCTACACCTTGGCACAGGTAAAGCTGTGCCCTGGTGCCTCAGTCCAAAAATGCCAAAGCCTTTCGGGGAGCGTAAAAACAAATTGTACACTAATTGATGTCTGGAGAAATCAGAACCCGTCAGACTGAGAGCATAGTTTGTATTCGCATGTGCACCAGTCATATGCCAGGATAGACAGGGTGCTAATCTCCTCTTATGTGCTTAACAGGGTGACCTTCATGGCATACTCCCCTATCCTTGTCACTGACCGTGTTCCCTTGACCCTGGCTTTGGATGGAGATAGAAGTACCACACAGACTAGGCAGTGGTATCTATATCTCACATTGCTTGAAGATGATGCCTATAGGTAAAATTCAGGCTGTTTTTTTCCATATAGATTTTTCTGATGGAGCTGGCAGGTGGTTATGGCTCCCCTCGGGGAGCCTCATCTATCAGGCCCGACCTTCAGCACCAACCCTCCTGGGAAATTCCCCACAGGTTACACCACCATGACAGGGTCAGGGGTGAGGAGTGCTGGCTTTCTCCCCCCTGGATAACCAATGTCCAGACCCCTAGGCTCGGCACAGATGCAGTCGGGGCTATCACAGAGCCTGCTTGCTCCATTTCTAAGTTTACATCCATCCCTCTCCCCATCCGATGCTGATGTTGGGGACATGTCATCTAACCCGTATCCCCCTCGAGCCATCGCTAGAAGGTGATCACCTGGTGGGATGACAAATCCCTCCCTCCCCGAGAGAGGAGAGCAGTCCTCTGGATGCTCAATCCTCTCTCATCCCTGCCGACCCCCGGCGGCCCTGGCTCATTCCCAAACTCGGGTCGCTGGCATGGCATGAGGTGTGGTGTCCAGCACCTCAACCCTCAGCACCACTGGGCCAACAATTCAGGCTATTTGAAGGTTTCTGGCCCACAACACCAGGGGAGCCATGTTCTTTGCTGCAAGATGGGATGCCTTAAAGGCCTTTGCAAGGAGCCAGATAATATCATATGCTAGCCATAAGAGGATGTCGGACTGGGAATGTACCATTCTAGAGTAAAAAATAAAGGCCTATGAGAGGGCTCATATGTGCATACCAACAATGGCTTTGAACAATGTTATACAAAGACTGAAGTGAAAATGCAATGCATTTGGCTGCGCCAATATGGAGTGAGCTATTATTTATTCATTTATTGAAATGTTTCACCAGGAAGGCACACTGAGCAACAAGTCACTCATCTCCAGGTGTGACCTGGGGGGAAGGGGTACAACTGGAATGAGACATTATTCACTCAAGTTACAGGTTCAACATTAACATACTGTTGTAAGGCAGGTGTTACAAACAGTGTTACAACAGTGTTGCGCATAACACGTTAAAAGACGGGACAATAATAAGTGCTGGGTTAATAAGTAAACAAGTGCTTACATGAAAGAAAAGAGGGAAGGGGAGGGAGGGGTGAGATGGGGGAAGGATAAGAGTTGTGCCCCTGGAGACCCCATCAGGATGTGAGGAAACCTGCAAGGGGACTGGGGGGACCAGAGAGACCTCTTTAAGATGGTGGGGGGAAAAAGTAGATTAGAGATACAGGCCCCTTGGGGGTCAGGAGAGGGACCCATGGAGAGCATTCTGGGTCCTTTACATTCTGTGAGAGATCAAGGGAGGCCAGTAAGGGGGAGCAATTAGGGGAAGGGAGAAGGGGTGGGTGTGCACAGGGTTAAATGAAGGTGATGGTGGGGGTAGGGTTTGTCTAGGGCTTAGGGGAGGGAGTTAGGAAGGGACATGGTAGGAGCAGCTAGGTACAATGTAATTATTGAGGCAGAGCTGATGGAGTAGGCAGAGAATGAGTGCCGGATTTGGGGAGGCAATTCCACATTTTTGGGAGGCGGTGAGTGTAACTGGATTGATCGATTTGGGTGGATTTGTGCGGACAACCAGAGTAGGAGTCAGTTGATCTAAGGGAATGGGAGGGTGGTGGTGTTATAAAGGAGAGGGTGATGAAGAAGGGAGCTCACCCAACCAGTGCTTGAGTTGAATTTACCACAGTGGAGAGTCACCTATTTGTAAGAGAGGGGAAGGATAGGGCACAATAAAGATTGCAGTGATGTGTGCGAGGGGGGACATCCAGGGCAAACCAGCAGAAGGAATTGAAGAGGGTGTCCAGTCTGGTCAGGGAGGACTTAGTGGCAGCACCATAGATCATGCCACAGTAGTCAAAAATGGGCAGTATCATCTTCTGAACAAGTTCACTTCTAGCCATAGGAGGGATGCAACTGCGGTTCCTGAACAGGGCACCAAGCTTGGGGCACAGTTTTTTCTGGATGGTGTCCATATGTCCAGAGAAGTTTAGGGTGGTCAACCAAACATCTAAGTCCCTGAAGGAGGATGTGTCCTCAAGTAAAGTCCCCTCAAGGGTGTGAAATGTGAGTAGGGAGGGAAGCCTAGAGAGTCTCTGCCTTGTGCCAAAGGTCATGGAGACAGTCTCTTTGGCATTGAGGAAAAGTTTATGGTTAGCAAACCAGAGCTGAACCTTGTCGAAGTCTTGCTGTAAGCTGGTTGTAACCACAACAGGACAGGAGCCAGATGCATACAGGACTGTATCATCTGCATACATATGTATAGCGAAGGATGGAGAGCAAGCAGAGGGAAGGTCATTTAAGAAGATGGAGAATAGGAGGGGCCCTAATACTGAGCCCTGGGAGACTCCACTGCTAATCAGGAGGGGCAGGGAAGTGGAGTCCAAGATATTAACTGATTGGGTTCTACCAATAAGGTAGGCCTTGAACCAGTTTGTGGCAGAGGGAGATAGGCCAGCTGCTGTAAGTGAATTGAGGAGAAGGGAGTGAGAGACAATGGCAAAGACCTTGGCCAGGTCAACAAAAATGGCAGAGGTAATTTGCCCATTGTCCATCCCAGTTAGTATGGAGTCTGTGAGCCATAGGAGAGAGGTGATGGTTGAGTGGTTTTTCCTGAAACCAGACTGGAAAGGGGTGAAAAAGAGTGTCAGATAGAAAAGAGGTGAGCTGGGAGAGGACAATGTATTCTTGAAGCTTGGCAAGGGTAGGAGGAGATAAATGGCAATAGTTGCCAGGGGATGAAGGGTCACCCCTTTGGGTAGAGGAGGACCACAGCATGTTTCCAAGATGAGGGACAGAGGCAGTAGAGAACAGGAGATTTAGGATTATTGAGAGGGGGTAGGCAATTAATGTAGCAGAGAGGGAGAGGAGTTTTGGGTCAAGGCCATCAGGGGAGGCACCTTTACAGGGGTTGATGATGAGGAGGGCACTTAAGGCATTGTTTGGGTTACAGTAGCACAAGAGAAGGGAAGGTAGTAGGGTAGTGGAGGGGGCACACTGGTAGAGGGTGGGAGGGGATGGGTAGGAGGGAAGGTTTCAGTAGCTCAGTGGCACAGGTGGTATAGTAAGGTTAAATTCTACAGCTACAGCTGGTGGGTCAGACACCAGTGAGCTATTTACTTTAAGTACTGAGGCGGTGGGCAAGATGAGAGGGTAAATGGGGTGTGCACCACCTTACAGAACTTTGAAGGGAATTTATGTTGGTGATAAAGGGCAGATTTGAAATATTTGGGCTTGGCTAACCTTGTAGCCCTGGTGCAAGTGTTTCTGAGCATGCAGAAGTTTACAAGGTCACTAGGACACTGGGTAGCTTTATGAAATTTCCAGGCTCGATCTCTAGCCCTGAGACAGGCCAGAAGTTCAGGGCTTATCCAAGGTAAGTGGTTACCTCTGACTCTGGTTTGTTTGAGTGTGGCAAAGGCATTCCAGTTTACAAGAAAAATTTCTTTGAAGTAGGCAAGGGCCTTATCAACTGAGACGAAGGAGGTTGGGGGGGGACCAGTCAGAAGTGGCAAGGCTACTCAAGAGAGGTTCAAGGTCAAGAGACTTGAAAGAGCACAGTTGTATAGTTTTGTGTGGCGATTATCAGACAGGCACGGAGATACTTTGATGAGGATTAAGGGGACAAGTTCTTAGAATGGCAGCTTAAGAGAAGGGAGGGTGAAAGGGTCATAGCCAAGATAAAAAATGTGGGGAGGCCTTGTGGTTAACAGAGAAGACATGGATCATATCCTCAATGACTTTTACACCAAGCTATATAATATTGAGGTGCCTCCCACCCAGCTGGACTTCTTCTTTCACTCACCCAACCTGCAACCTATCAGCCCAGAGACAGCCTGAGCACTAGATAAGCAACTTGAGTTGAAAGACATCAATCAGACAATTTAGTGTTTACAGGGAGAGGCCCTGGGACCAAATGGCCTCCCAGTTGATTGTTTTAAACACAGTTGTGCATCTTCTGTGCGACTTCTATATGATATGTATACTGAGGGCCAGGCTGCAGGTGGGTGCTCTTCCATGTTGTTGGTGACCATTGCTGTATTACTGAAACAGAGGAAGGACCCCTCACTCTGTGCACCATTCCACCCTATATCCCTCCTAACGTCTGAATACAAAATTCTGGCTAAGCTTGTAGTGACCCAGATGGAGATTTGCGGTCTTGAATCCATCCAGACCAGGGACAATTCATGCAGGGGAGACAGGGCAAGAACAACATGTGCTGAACCCTCAACATTGTACACAGATGGGCCAGAAGACTGGACACCCATGGGGTGGCAGTCCTTGCCCTTGGCTCCGAAAAGGTATTTGGCTGTAGGGAGTAGGGATATATGTTCCACACACTCCAGAAATGTGGTTTTGGAGGCTGATTGACTAAATGACGACCTTGTACTCCTCTACAGCACAAATCATGATTAATGGCACACTAACCCCTTTTCTCCTCTCCTATATATCTTGGCTTTAGAACCTCTGGCCCAGTAATTTGTAGCCATCCAGACATTGTGGGCTGTAACTGGGGGGCAGAACACTAGGTATCACTGTTTGCAAATGATCTGCTGTTCTATTTGCAAAACCCTAAGAAGGGCCCAAAACATGTGCAAGTGGTGCTGGAGGAGTATGCAGCCCTGTCCAGCCATAAGATTATTTGGTCAAAAAGTGAAATAAGGCCAATAGGAAGATTGTATAGAGAACAGATCAGTCATAATGTGATGTGACTCCTCATGGTAGACAGCATACAATACTGTATCTTATGGTAATCATCCCAGCCAAGTTAAGCCTCCTTGTTTAAAAGAATTTTGACCCCCTCTTATCTGGACTGTCTGAGGACTGTGACAGGTGGATGCCGCTACCCTTCTCCATGCTGGGGAGGATGAATACAGTAAAAATGTCCATACTGCCAAAATGAGTGTACCTCTTCCAATCTATCCCTGTCCATTTCCCAGACTAAATTTTTAAACAATTGAATTTTATCACACATAAGCTTATTTGCAGGGGGAAAATGCATGCATCTGCAGGGTGATCCTGTAGTTCCCAACTTTCTGGAGGGTCACCCCACTTCCAGTACTATTAATGGGCATCCCAACTCACCTTTCTCCCCATGGGTGCTTGCCTTGTGTGCTGGACATGGTTGACACTGGAAAAGAGGAGTTTGAAGACCTCAGAATGGAGGTGCTGTCCCCCAGCTGAATGTCCAGAAAGGGGGAGAAACAGCCAATCTTATCACATGCAGCAGAGTAAGTACATGGAGGGTAGCCCATAAACACCCAAAGCATCCTCACACAACATTCATCTACAGGATCATTACTGAAGTAATGAGGAATAGCCCCGGTATACTTCCTCAGTACACAGAGGTTTGTTGAGATAGAGGAAGAAAGGTCTGCACCACCTAGACCAATTATACAGGGGAAGGAGGAGATTATCTTTCACAGAACTCCAGAGGGAATGGTTATTGGGCCCTGAAGATCTGTTTACCTACCTACAGATGGAATATACATTATCAATATTATACCCAGCAGTCCCTGACCACTCAAATTCCTCCCCTAGGAGGAAATGTACAAACCACAGCCCTGAACCAAAACCTTTATCAATATACTATAAAACCATCCTAGGGAGAGTATCGCCCCCAATGGGAAAATCATTGCAAACTGGGAAGAGGACTTGGGAACCACCATTACAGCCAAGACCTGGGAAGGAGCAGTCAAGCACCTCACCTTTTCTAGTAATAACAAACTCCAACAGATTCAGTATAATTTTCTATACTGAGCTTACATGCCTCCAGTGAAGTTACATAGAATCAACCTGGAAAACAACAACAAAGAATGCCCTAAATGCAAAGTTGAGGAAGGCACCTTCCTTCATATGGTGTTAACATGTTTGAAAATCATCCCATTTTGGAATGGTGTTCATGCATTTTTGTCCAGAGTGTTGGGAACCAACCCCACCAAATCCCTGCTAGAATTGCTACTAGGAGTGGACCCTTCCAGACATACTCCCAAGCATGACCTGTACCTGTGGTCTATGACTCAGGTGAATGTCAGAATGCAATAGCTCAAAACTGGTTGGAACTGGAGCCCCTCCTCCTCAATCCAGCAATGGGCCAACAACTTCATGGTTTACCTAAAACTTGAACAGATTCAGCTCTCAGCTAATAGGCAAGCTGATCTATTTAATACACTGTGGAGTGCCCTGAGAAAGCCCTGGAGGGAGGGATTTTCACTCTTTAGACACATAGCACCTCAGGCTTACCAAGTTGATGAAAGTTAGAAACATACAGATACATAGACAATGATGGCAGAAAAATACCAATGGCCCATCCAGTTTGCCCAATTTCCCTATTTATCCCTGTGACCCACTGTCCCTCCAGGGTCTTAGCCCTCCACATCCTTCCCTCATTCCCCTTCCAGCTTCTGCCACTCCAAGCAACCATTATACCCTTCAATCTATCCCAGCCCTTCTTGAACCCGCCAGCAGTTTTAGCATCCACCACTTCAGCAATGAAACTCTTCTCTGGCTCCTCCACCTTTTCTGTAAAATAATACTTCCTCAGGCCCCTTCTGAGCCTCCAGCTGTCAGTTTCCACTCATGTCCATGTGACTGTGAACTGGTATTCAAGCTAAATATTTCCCTGAAGTTCACCTTATTAATTCCTTTTTGGATCTTGAAGGTCTCCATCATATTATCTCCTTTCTAGTATCCAGTGTGTACATGTATGTACAGTGCCTTGAGGTGCTCCTCATAGGACCTGCCATTTTGGCCCCAAATCATTTTGTTACACTGGGCTATATCTTCTCCAGCCTATCTCTGTCCTTCCTGAGATGAGGACTTCATAACTGGCAGCAACACTCCAGTTGTGACCTCACCAATGATCTATATAAGGGAAGTATTACCTCTTCCCTTTTGCTATCAATTCCCCTCTCGATACATCCTAGCATTCTACTCACTTTGTGATATGCCTTGTTGCACTGACTCGACTATTTGAGGGAGTCACTGATGATAACTCTAAGGTCCCGTTCCTCAGCCTTAGAGCTAAGTCTCACCCCACCCATACAGTACTCTGTCCTGGAGTTCTTGTTCCCTAGGTGCATTACCTTGCACTTTTTGGCATTGAATTTCAAGTGCCAAACCTTAGACCACCCCTCTAGCTTTCATGCATCACTCTGCATCTTCCTAATTCCCTCATTGTTCTGCATCCTCCCACAGAGCTTAATGTCATCTGCAAAAAGACACAGCCTGCTCTGGATATCCTTACCGATATTGCTGATGAACATACTGAAGAGTACCTGTACCAGAACAGATCCTCATGGTACCCTGCTCATGACTTTCCTCTTTGCTGACTTGACCCCATTGACTACAACACTCTGCTGCCTCCCCTTTAGCCAGTTACCCACCCAGTTTACTATGACCTTAGCCACACCCATATCCTCCATTTTCTTCAGCAAGCATCTGAGAGGCAGTGAGTCAAAAGACTTACTGAAGTCAAAGTAGAGCAAATCCACAGCATGGCCCCTGTCTGGTTCCCTCATCACCCAGTCAAAGAAAACTATCAGGTTAGTCTGTAAAGACATCCCTGTCACAAATCAGTGCTGTTTTCTATCCTGGAGCCCATTGCTCTCCAAGTAGTTCATGAGGCCCTCTTTGACCAGTGACTCTATCTGCTTCCCTACAATAGAGGTAAGAATGACAGGTCTGTAGTTCCCTGTATGTTCCCTGGCCCCCTCCCATTCTTGAAGCATGCCCCTTGTATTCATAATATCACCTGTGATATAACTGTGATCCATGACCATGTATCTAAGTGCTGCACTACAGGAATATGTTTGTTGTGACCAAACTGTACTTGCACTGCTTCAGTTAATGTACTAGTAGATTGCCCTAACTCATTGGACCTATTTTGTGATTAATGCTGTACCCATGTTTTTGTTGCTGAACTTCCAAACACAAGTTTTACAAAAATAACACTCAAAAAAAACTGGAACAGAGAAGGGAAGCACTATGGTAACAGTTATTTGAGTCCATTTGGGAAACAGAATGTAAGTTACATGGATTTTCCTGGATTAATGAGAAGGGAAGCTTTAGATCTAGGTATACGAAACAAGTTGAAACACAACAGGGAAAACTAAGAAGTATTAATCTAGTTTTACACCATAGGTAGTGAAGAAATTTGGACCAATAAAGACCCTCTCTTATGCAAATTACTGATTGTACCGTTTGATATCTGAATATACTTTTGAAATAAAAAAAGCTTTTGGTTACAGTGTATTATGAGATTATACAGTATCTTGGCAGTATGTGTTTTTAGTATTGAAGTAATGACTGTGTCCTTCTGACACTGTAATACATGTTTGTTGTGTAATATCAAATTATGGGACGTGTCTAAAAGACTAAGGGTAACAGTAATGTTATTAATATGTATATAAGGAACACAACTATTTTTATTATAATATATTGTTAATTTCTAACTGTGAACTGTTGATGTTCTGATACTATGATTGTATGTAAGAGATGAACTAATCATGTCAGTGTGATATTTCCTATATTACTTTGGGGATTTGCATGGCTTTGTATGTCCAAACATAATTTTGTTGCACATTTGTATTAACTAAGCCCTTGTTTGGTGCTGCAATAAAAATCCTTACTACTATAGTACTACAACTACATATATTCTGCATACTGTATACATAAATAGCAGCCATAAGAACATGTGCATTATTATTCTTGAAAAGCATACAATTCCCTATTAAAGGAGTATGTACAGTATTTCCAAACTTTTAAGTACTTTCCTGTCCATTACTTAAGGTACATCAGTCAGGTTTAAGTATAAATAGTGCCAGGTATAACTTTGCTAGAATTGTTATACAGCTCCAACTTAAGAATCAAGTGAAACATTATCCCAAAATATACAGTGTAAAAAAGTGTGTTACAAAATATTAGGACAATGACCAAAAACTACTAAATTACACATGAAAGAATAAGGAGGTGAAAGAAATCCATATAAAATCTGTAGAAAGGCGAAAAATACCAGAAAGTATTATAGTTGAAATTAGTGCCCAATATTAATTTTAATCCATTTTCTTTGTTATTCAGTATCCATGAAAGTCAGATGCACACCGATCTATGTCTCTTTGGTGCAATCCCCAAGGTGCCTAACCATGCCTAGGTGCACACTCACTGTGTTTTTCTTCTTCCTCCTGGTCCAGTGCCCCTGAGTCCCATCTTTCTTTATTCTGCTCCTTTCCCCTCCTCAATTTTTCTCCCTTCTCCCCTGCCCCCTACCAGGGACTTCTTTCCTTCCACTCCTTACCAGGAGTTTATCATTATGGGTTGCTTACCAACAACTGGACCTGCTTCTGTCCACCTTTGCAGTCCCCCATGGCCCCTATCACTGCCAATTTCTAAAATCCCCACTGCCTAATTAAAGGGCGGATGGGTGGGATTAATTTCAAGCAAACAGAAGAGGGAACTCCTTGTAGCAGCCCATTTTAAATCTTCAGTTCTTTTGTTTTTTATCCTCCAATCATCATCCTTGTTCCTTGAGCCCCTCCCCTTCTAGGCCAACTCACTCACTTTTCCTGTACCCTTTGTTCCAGCCTCTCTCTCATAAAACCCTCCATTGTTACCTTCCAAATCCCTCCTTCTTCCCCCCTCCTTCTCGTCTTACCTGGCCACATTTCAGGCCAGCCGACCCCTGAAAACAAAGGCTGCCCTTCAATACATAGAAACATAGAAACATAGAATTTGACAGCAGATAAGGACCTCTTGGCCCACCTAGTCTGCCCACTTTCCTACCTAACAGATAAGTTGCAGATCCTAGTTAACCAACAGCTTATTTCCTCCTATAGGCAACGCATTTTGTCATGGGATCCCCTTCCCCAAAATAACCACACCAAACTCATCTTTATTGGGTGCTCAGTTGGCTAATTTATTGCCCACAAAATTTATTTACATTTTATTCACCTTTTATTAAATTGTCAGCATATTTTATTGTCCATTGCTTTATGTACATGTCCAAATAATTCCTTTCCTAATTACATTCACAGATACCATCAACACCATCTATTTTCTTTGTTATTTACATCCATCATAGTAGGATGCACACCAGGTCTACATCCTGGCCCTCTGGGTGCAAACCTCAAGGTACCTAAAAACACCTAGGTGCATACCCAGTGTGTGTTCCTTCTTCTTCCTGCCCAATACCTCCTGGGGCCCCATCTTTCTTTATTCTGCACCCTTCCCCCTGCCCTCCCCCTTTTTTCCTCCCTTCTCTCCACTAGCCCATTTCCAGGTATTGTGAAGGAAGATGTCCACCCCTCTTATAGGGCTTATTTGTCCCAACCTTCCAGGGCCTCCTCCAATGGTAAATTGAACAAGCCCAGCCCACTTCTGTGAGTTGGACCCCATCTGACCTATATAAATCTGGGCAGTCCTCTGTAATATCCTGGCGCTAAGGACTACTCCTCCTAGCTCCCACGCCATGGCTCCCACCTTCTGATTACACCTGTTCCTGGCTCCATCAACTGCCCACATATCCCTGGCATGTCTCCATACCCTCCTATTTTATTTTTATTTATTTATTTATTTAAATTTATTGACTGGGAAAGAAGCACTGGGTCAAATAGCCCTTTTACAGGTTTGACCGGGTTAAAAAGCAAAACATTCATTACAACAGACATACAATACATCTCTGAAATATCAGATAGTAAACTTGCAAAGCAGTATGAACAAACAACTAGTCAAAATTCTATCACATAACTAAAATATCTGTCTACAGTAGGTACAGGTAAACATACAAAGCAGTTTAACAAACAAACAATCAAAAAATTCTATCACATTGCTAAAATCCCTGAGCCGGATATTCAAACTGTGCCCAAAATTGCACAACAGGAGACAAGTGCAAGTCCACTGCGCCCATGCGCATGAAGTGTGATATTCAAAAAAACTGCATGAGCCAAGATAGCGCCGCACTACGACTGAATATCGCGCCCACCTGCACCATAGCACAACCAGGGATGTCAGTTGCACATTTCAGATGCGCCATAGCACAATCAGGGATGCCCCATGGAGCAGGGCAGCAGTGCAACAGCACAACCAGGGATGCGAGGGACAGGATGCGGGGCCCACCACCCACGTGCCACAGATGGGCAGAGGATCCACAGCAGAACAGACACGACCCCACACCCCATGCACTGCACAACCGGTGGAGAGCTGCAATAACCACTGGCCCATGGATACCAGCAACCAACCCACAGCCAGAGCATGGTGCCCCAGCACACCCCTGGCAAGCTGTGACTGGCACAGAAGGAGGGCTGACCACCCCGTGTCACACCATCCCACCAATGCAGAGCACACCTGCACCATGATCCCCATACACCCTTTCCAGGAGTAGCGCCCAACAGTTCAGGACACCCCATGCATGCCACCACCCCCACTGTGACAATGCAATCCTGTGCACCACGGGAGCCATGCATGGCAGCCCCACCATGTGCACCCTGCAGTGGGCGGCAGCAGACAGCGATGCAACAACTACATACACAGTGCCACCCTGCACGCCCCCGAGGTGCAGCTGGAGAGACCCACCATGCGCCAGCACACGAGAGCCCCATATGAGACAGGGCATGCCCCAGACCCCACCACCAGTGGTACAGCACCCTGCACACCTCCCAAGGACACATCCCATCCCAGCACTGGCCACAACAGCCAGCACAGACACACACAGTGTTGCATGGAAGCATGCGCCACACAGGATGCAGCACAGTGCATGGACAAACACCCACCCATACCCAAGGGCACACCAACACAGGGACACAGTAGCAGGTCAACCAAGCCACTGGCATGTGGCCACGGCAGCCGTGTACACATGACCAGCACCCCTACATGGCACAGGTGTGCCAGCCACCCTGCGCAGGCACCATGAAGCTGTATGCCACCAGCATGTGGACAGAGCACAAGTGACAGACAGTGGAACACATTCCCTGCAACAGACACAAGTGACAGCATGGAGGGGGACAACAACAGCAGAGGCCACAGTGCCACCGGAGGCAGACATGCACCATACCGGTGATGGGAGGCAACCTGGCATTGTGCCGGGTACAGTGGTTGTCCAGCATGGACAGCCACCACTGACATGCCAGCAGACCGTGCATATCACAGACATGCAAGGGTGTCAGCTGCACAGGCCATGGATGGTCTGACAGGGGTGTCATGCACACAGTGCATGCACCATGGACCACTGCACACAGGCATCCAGTGTACAGAGAAGAACACACAAACCACAGACAGCGACTGATCCCCCCACCCACACCATAGGCGGTTCCCTTCGGACACATACATGCCCATGCTTGCACCACCCGTGACACCATGCACACCACTACAGCTGTGCCCTGTAGCCCACTGCAAATCAGAGACCACCACAGTTGTCATAGCAAAACAAATGTATTACAACGAGGTAAGCAACAAAACTATTTACGATGAGGGAAGGGCCACATACCAGGTGGGGATGGGTAAGGGGCAGGGGTAAACATATAGGAGAGGGAAGAAGGGGTGTGAGGTTGGGTCCAGGGGGGTAAGGTTTTTCCAGGGGCATGGAGGGCCTATTGTCCACCTGCTCTTCAGACATGTGGCGCCAACGTGTCCTCCGCCTCCTGACCCTGTGCCAGTCCATTCTCTGGAGGATCTCCAGGGCCATCCTTGCCAGCTGCAATAACTCCTGCATTCCCCTTTCTATGGCCAGTAGTCACCGTCCACCTAGGACAAGGGAACAGAGTCAATACGTGACTGTCCAGCCCCTGCAGCCCACCCATTGTGCATGGCATACAGCCATGTGCCACGCCCCTGTGATGGTGTGCGACCACCCACAGTGACCCGGGTCCACGAGACCTTCCTACCCAGGCACCCCAGAGCCATGTGGACCACTGCACACCCACCGACCATGTCAGCACAGCACCACTGTGGCAGTACAGTGACATGGCTATGCAGTGTGAAGGCAGTGGCACAATCATGTACCGGTGCATGCATGGACCACCATTGGCGCCTCCCAGACATGCAGTGCCACTGGACAGTGCTGACTGTAACAAGTTGCGTGCATGCTGTGTTAATAAATGGATGGTGCCATGCCCACTGCCGCCTGTAGCACAGCATGCAATAGTAATCATGGATGTAAGGCACTCACCATCATCAGGCTGGTCCCTGCGCCTCTGTGGACTTTCATCCCTCCCGGCCTGCTGGCCCTCCTGGTGACACCTCCTCTCTCTGTCTCGCCCGCCGGCGCTACTCTGGGCCTAAAGTGCAAACACGGAGAGAGGAACATCAGTACAATCCGGCAGCAAAGTCCCCCCAACCCCATGTGTGTGCAATCCAACACAGCCATACCTATCCACCCCCCACCCCGATATCACCACCACGGCCAACACTGGATGGCCCCTCCATGTGCCGGACACATGCAACCGTGATACCAGATGGACGTTAACAGTTTATGGATGGTGCATTTACCTGGCAGTGGCACCGTGCTCCTCCTGGCACGTCTCCACAGGTGGGCAAGCATTTCAGGGTCCCTGCACTGGAGGTCCCAGTACCGGTGGTGACAATGCTCGGCCATGCGCCCGATTCCCGTGGCCTCCTCCAGCACCACCGCCACCTCCTCCCATACTGCACTCATGGCCCTGTACAGGGGTGCATCACCATAAAGTACCCCAGCACGGGGCTCTACAATGGCCACCAAATTGGCCAACTCAACCTGACTCCACATAGCAGCCCTTCTCCGTGCCAACTCAACAGCTTGTTGGAGTCAAAATGGCACTCGGCAGCGCGGTCCCACCACATGCAGATGCTGCATGGTACAGCGCTGCTATTCCCTATTGCACTGTCACCGAACAGCGCGATAGTGGTGCACCCATGCGGATGCATGGTGCCTAGGGGTAAGGTCGGGCACAGGGTCAAGGGTCTCTCGCGCATGGACAGCCACAGCGTGATTGGAACTCAATGCGTGTAGAGCGATTGGGTGACTGTGTGCCACCTCCTGTAGTGGCCTACCATGCTGTGGCCCCAGTGCACCTACGGTGCCCCAGTGCCACAGCACCATATATGTGAACAGCGCAGTAGTGCCACTAGCACAATGGTGGCCGTGCCCTGCATTGCCTCCCACGCACAGCATGTCAGCAGCGTGGCAGGCATCTGTGTCATCACCCTGGGCATGCGCAGTTCGGTGTGTACTGCACATGTCACAGAACTGCACCCTTGCCTGAGCACGTTCAACACAATTGCGAAAAGCGCAACGGTGCGATATGCAGCTGGCATATGCAAATCAGCTAATCAGCCATTCAATTGTGCAGACACTGCATCTCCATCCACTTAAAATGTGCCTTGCCTCATTTGCATGCATTGTGCTATAAAAATACGACATTGGGCTGCACTGGCCATAGTCGGTTACTGCAGTCTATTGTGGTGAGTTGCATGCTGGTTGGGAGTGTGGACTGTGGTGTGTGGGACATGCATGGGACTGCACAGTCACAGGTAACACCTGTCATTCTCACAGGATGAATAATGACCGATCATGAGGTGGAGGAAGAGGAACAGAGACGTGGGCGGAAGAGGAGGCCTAACTTTACCAAGGCAGAAACAGATGCCCTGTTTGAGGCCTACCTCGACCAGGAGCCGATGCTCAGTGGACGCCGGGGAACACCACAGGCCCGTGCTGCTGCATGGGAAGAGGTGGCGCATGCCATCTTCCTGCATGGCAGCCACCAGTGGTCCATGCAGGATTGCAAAAAGAAGATGGGCATGGACAGGCAGAGGATTAAGGAGAAGGTGGCTGCCATCAAGGCAGCACAGTCTGCGACCGGTGGGGGACAGCCAGACATGCAATGCCTGACCCACATGAGGAGCGGGTTGCTGGCAGCATGCAGCGTGTGCCATCGAGCATGTTCCGGTGGTGGATTCAGATGGGTGGTAGCCCGTCACTGCATGGTAGGTCCTGGTCTGTCAATGGGGGTGGGGGGGACAGGGTAGGGAAGATACATTAATGCTACTGTTTTCCCTTACAGCTCCTGAGCATCTACATGGGTCAGTGGTGGTGGGCTTGTCCACTGAGGGCGGTAGCATGGAGATAGAGGAGGGCCCATCCACCTCCACAGGCATACGAGGGACAGGGCGACAGTGGGCCCGTCTGGACGTCCGGACTGATGTTGGTGGAGCAGGTGCGGAGGAGGCCCTGCCCGTGTTCCAGCGTGCCAGTATCCATGGATGCCAGCATGCTGAGAGTCGGGCTGGTGTCAGATCCATCACTTATGATGATGGAGCTAACTTCATGGACAGTGATACATGTGGGCAGCAGGATGGCCTACACAGCAGGTGACATCACTGGCATAGCCATGGGTGATGCCACCGTGGAGGCCTGCATGACATCACGGTCCCAGTCTGTGCCTGTCTGCACCAGTGGGGCAGCACTGGTGTGTGCCAGGACAGTGGTTGCATCCACTGCGGCGCTTTCTGAGCCCTGGAGAGTGGCAGCCGAGGGCAGTGTCAGCAGTCAGGCAATGGCCATGGGGTACAGTGTCAGGGGCAGCATCAGCGCACAACCTGTGGACATGCCCAGGCCTGGCCCTGGTGTGCAGCACCCACCCTCAAGGGTGCTGACCATCAGGCCATGAACACCATGAGGGACAGAATGCCAATCAGGCAGATGACCTCTTAGATGAGCACACCTGCATACTCCAAGCATCAGTCGATCAGCAGGTGTGGCTTGTAGGCGATGGATGAACTCAGTGTGGCTCTGTGCCAGGCAGAGAAGCGGCACAGCAGAGACACCGCTCTGCTCCTGGACCGATGCTGAGGATGTGACCACTGCCATTGACAGGAAGACACAGGCAATCACAGCTGTCATGGCCACAATGGACACACAGTTATTTGCCCATGCATCGCGGACACCTCGCGAGTGCAATGTCCACCCCGTTCCGCATTGCACGAGCAGAGTTGCGTTCACGCAGTGGAACCCCTGGGGACCATCGGTGGCACCCCATGAGGCCATTGGTCAGCCTATCACTGCTGGTGGGTCTCGGTGGGGCTGCCCATGCATCTGTGGCAGCCGTGGCGCTGTGGCGCGTGACTCGACCTGTCTCCCACCATGGCTACTGTCTGATGCTGCCCTATGTGCATTGTGTTGTTCAACATGCAATGCATGGGTGGGGTACCCGGCCCTGCATGCACACACACCTGCCATCTGCACACCCTCCCGGCTGCTGTCCACTGTGGCATTTGCATGATGATGCCTGCATTGCACTGTCCACCACTGTGCAATGGTGCCCAGCATCTGACACACACACAATGACAGGCACTGGGTGTGGTGTACTGTGGACGTGTGTGTGGCTAGGGGTGGCAGTTGGGGTCAGCGTGCCTCCTACCCTTTGTACATGTCTTGTGAGGTGTGTGTGTGTGTGTGTGTGTGTGACCGTGTGACGTGTTAGACCTTGCCCATCCCTGACGGCGTGTGCGGTTCCATGCTCAGCCAATTCCCTTAATGACATGTACCCCTGGGGTTTGTCCATGCGTGTTTGTGGGATGTGCCCTTGCCACTGGTAGTTGCACATGGCCCCATGACTTACCTGGGTTGGTTGAAGTGCTCCTCTGTGATGGTGTCCTGGTGCAGCTGTGCCATCTGGATCAGTCGGGGTCCCTTCGACCAAGGGGGGGCTGCCCATCACCATCTTCACCAGCATCCTCATCGTCCCCATCACTGTCCCCCTCTTTGACCCGTACTGCTATCCCACAGTCATTGGCCATGTTGTGCAGGATGCAACAGGCCAGGAATAGCCCACAGGCCTTTGAGGGGCTGTACTGTAGGGCACCGCCAGATGTGTCCAGGCAACAGAAATGTGCCTTCAGCAACCCGAACACCCGCTCGATGACATTGCGTGTGGTGGCATGTGCCTTATTGTAGCATTGCTGCAATGGGGTCGCGGGCTGCCGGTATGGTGTGAGCAGCCTGAGACAGAGTGGGTATCCACTGTCACCTGTGTGTAGAGGGTGGACATTAGTTTGGTGATCAGCGCGCCTGCCTTGGGCCATCTAGGCCACTGACCATGTCACCTCTGACTATGCCCTCCCAAGCTCCATGTCTTTCTGCGTGGTTTGCATACTCACCCACTAGGTGACCAGTGGGGATGCCCCACTCTCAAACCTGTGGCATAGTGCAGACTGGTGCCAGATGAAGGCATCATGTGCTCCCCCAAGGTGCATGGCACAGACATTGATTATGAGCCCCCTGGCATCGCACACCACCTGGCAGTTGATGCTTGCATACCCCTTCTGATTTATGTATGTGGCCCCTTGGGGCCAGGTGGCATGTAGATGGCCACATGGGTGCAGTCTATTGCCCTGAGCATACCAGGCATATGTGCCACCCTGTGGAACTCCTGTATGTTTGCTGTGCGCTCCGCCGGTGTGCTGGCGAAATGGATATACTCTGCAGCATGTGGCAGCAGTGTGCTGAGGAATTGGGTGAGGAGGCATGATGCGGCCGACTGGGTTATGCCTGTCGTGTCCCCTGCTGGTCTCTGGAAGGTACCCATGGTGAGCAGGCACATGAAAGCTGTCACTTTAGTCTCCACTGACAGAGCATGGCTCCATCAGGTGGGTGCCTGCATCACATCACTGCACAGCTCACAGAGCCACCTCAGGATCACCCAGTTCAGGCGGTACCAGCCCATGATCTCAGTATCAGTATACAGATCGAAGCTGGTGTGGGCTCGGTACTGCCTGTTGGGGGCATACTGCTGACGGGCCCTTCCACGGCTGCGCCCCCCTGCTGCCTGCCTTCTCACCCCCCCTCATAACTGCCTCTATCTGGATGGTGGCACTGGCCATGTCCCTGGCTTGTGGTACTCCCCCGGCAGCTGTTTCTGTGTTCCCCCCACTGTCCTTGCTGCTACTCCCCCTGCACCGGGAACACCACCCTGTAGTGGCCATACTGCCCACTATCTGTGCCCTCAGTGCTGTGTGGCACTTCCCCCTTTTGACCTGCACTGTGGCACAGGCTCCCACACCTTCCCTGTTCCTGGGGGTTCCAGGTGCTCTGTCCTGCTCCTGCCCTGTCCTGCTCCCAGTTTTGTGTTCCTGTGTGGCTGCCTGCAGTTCAGCAACATGTGGCTTCCTGTAGAGTTCTTGCGCCTCTCTTGTTCTTTTTATTTTGGCTCATTTCTATCACGAACTTCCATTTGCTCCCCTATTGCACATGGTGCATGTTGTTGAATATTGCACTCGCCATTTATGCATGGTTCCTCCTCCTGCAGTTGTGCATGCATTCATTATCATTGCACTCTTACGCATTGTGATTTAGGGAGTGCATCTGCCTCCCGCTGAATATCGCAGAATGGCGCATTTTCAGACTTGCGCTGGCACATCCTTATTGCACATGGTGAAACCCTTTTGAATATCCGGCCCCCAGTATACAATGAATTCAAGTACATTTACACTGTGTCTCATTTATGAGTAGCTCCTTAAAAGAAGTCTTAAAAGTATAACCATTTTGCAAATTACATAAATGATCTTGTAAAACATTCCATATTTTAACTGCAGTCTGCTTAAATACTTTTTATGGTTTTACTCATAGGTATTTTTATGTTACTGTATCTTGTGAACATAAAGCTCTCATGCTTTGTTTCTGTTTGAAGAAAGTTGACATAGGATTACTGGGTAAACAATGCAGTAAATTGAACACAAAATAGGACAATGGAAATATTTTTGTTCTACTGATAATCAATTCAGTATGTGCCTGTATAAGGTGCAGTACAGTTGTACCTCTGGTTTTAGCTCTAGAGCAAATCTGCATATTGTTTTGTACAAGCAGATTCTTTGTTGTGTATTTTTCTGATGCCCCCAAACCCCAAACTCAACTCCCATACTCTACTGCTGGGATGAGGCAGTTTGTGCTATCATTTTTATTTCATTTGTTATATAATAACTAACTGTGTATAGTGTGCCAGTCTTTCTGTGTAATAGCTTAACTACATTCTCTGTGTGCATATTGAAATTGAGCTGACTATCTATGGTAATACCCATGTATTTAAAATCAGACACAATGTCTAATTTCTCTCCCTCTCCAACTAGGATCTCAAATGGTTCTGTCATGGTTTTTTGTTTGTGACTAGAACAAAATAACATTTTTTGTTTTGTTTTTTATGTTCCTTACAAGTTTATTTTCCAATAGTCATTTTACCATTTTTCCCAAATTCAGATTCTAGATTTTGATTTAATATCATCATATCTTTATTAGCTGTGTATTCACTGCGTCATCAGCATATAACACCATTTGAGATCTTGTACATATTGCTGGAAGTTCATTAACGTACAACGAAGAACATGGATCCCAATATTGAGCTCTGGGGTACACCATAGTGTACATCCTTTATGTCAGATATTATTCTGTTTACTCAGACTTGTTTCCTGTTTGTTAAGTAGCTATGTATCCAGTTTAACACATAGTCCCCAAAACCAGTAATGGATAACTTAGTCAGTAGGGATGATCCACAAGGTTGAATGCCTTGGTCAGGTCCATGAACACCGCTCCCGTGACACTGTATAATCCTGCCTCAATATTTTCCTGCAGGTCATTTGTGAACCTGACCAAGGCAGTCACCATGCTACACCCCTCCTGAAACCATTTTGAACTGGTGTCAATTTGTTGTATTTCTAAGTAATCCAGAATCTGTGAGTGCAGCTACCTCTCCTGAATCTTACCAATCAGTGATAAAAGTGATATTGACCTATAATTACTTGGATTGTTAGTCTGTCCTCCTTTAAATATGGAAAAGCACATACACTATGCTTTCTTCCAAATGTCTGCCACAGTTTGAGTAGTTAAAGATTTATTGTAAATTATTTGTAAGAGGTAATCAAGTTCCTCTGCTACCTAATTCAAAATTTTTGCTTCTACCAAATCTGGTCCTGATCTATTTAATTTGTTTAATAATTTTAGTATTTATAAATTTCTTGCTGCATAATCCATTTGAAGTAAAATTTAGGGCTGGTTTCAGTTTTTGTTCTTCAGTTTCTTTTGACATTTCTTTAAATTCACTCAAATATTTAGTCAAATCTGTGAAAGTTTCATTTAAGTGATTAACTATTTCTTTGTTGTCAGTTATCTCCCAGTCCTCTTTAATTAAACTAGTTATGTTTTATTTCCTTTTGAAGCTAATACATTATTTATACCTTCCCAGAACTTGTTTTTTGTCTTGAAAATATGATTTTTTTCATTTTGTAAAATTTAACTTATGTCCTTTTGACATCTTTTTTACACATATTCCTTAATTGCCTAAACTGGTTCCAGTCCATTTCTGTTCTGAGTTCTTAAAATGCACTCAGGCAGTGTACCTATCTTTAATTTATTTATTTATGTATGGCATTTTGGTAACCAGGTGAGCCTGCTGAGACCAGAGGTCCCTTTTTCAGGGGTGACATGGAATTAGTTACATACAATACTTACAGGTAAAATATAGCAAGACATTACATAGATGATTGCACAGGGTACAAACAGGTACATAGGAGCAATTAGTTACCATTAACAACAGGTTACACAGTAAATAATTACACATAAGTAATTTTTCAAAGAATTGAAATCAGTGATTAGACAATACCTAGATATCACGGGTAGTCTACCATATACAGGTACATAGGAACACTTAGTCACAAAAAATTGGTTGCAGAACAATTTCATAAGTATAACAGTTAAAGTCAGAGAGATTAGAGAATTCATGGGTTCATAGATTCAGTACAGGTTATTGATCGTCAGGTAGATGGGGATTGAGCATTGATGCTCATGAGCCAACAGTTACAGCTGTATTGGCAGCGTTCTAACATATAGATTTTAGTACAGCCTTGAAGCCTTCTAATGATTTGATATTGATTAGGTTATCTGGGAGAGAGCACCAGTAATATGGGGCAGAGTATGAAGGATCTTTTTCCAAGGCTGGTTTGTATTCTCAGGATCTCAATTAGATTGATATTTGTTGAATGACGGTATACCTCAGAGGCTTCGGTAAATAGCCCAGTTAGGTTAGGGGTATGGATATTGGTAAGCTTAAAGGTGAGGAAAAGGAGAGGTAAGCAAGTTTGTGCTCCAGCGTAGGCCAGCTTAACTCCATAAGAACCTCACAGTAGTGCATCCTTGGCACGCTCCTGGCAAAGAAACGAATCCCATTGTACAACACATTTAGTTTTCAAGTTTTGCCTTCCATTAGGAAGTGTAATACCAGGCACCATATAGACCAGTGTGGAAGCAGGTACTTTTGCTCTGTGAATCTTTCAGTAAGGTTCCAGAGAGTTACTCTGTCTATAAAGGAGGCCAAGTTTCTGGTGAATTATTTTGGATATGAAATCTACATGTGGTTTGAGGGTAAGGGGCCAGATTTTCCAAGTTCAGTCGCAAGCTGTGACATTGGCAGCTTGCACCAAGTGCACCTGTCTCCGGGACCCTGTACCAGATTTTCCAAGTGACATAGGGTCCTGGTGCCTAAGTCCCCCAGCTTACGTCGACAGTGGCTGTGCACCACACAGAGGGTGCACCCACAAACATTGCCACAATAGCTGTGGGTGGAGGGGTGGCAGCTGCCCCAATGCAAAGGGGTGCAGTAGTGGCCTGTGCCCCCATGCCCCACTAATTAGCTGTGAAAATGCTGGCATGCAGAATGAGTACCCTGGTGATCTAGTGGCCCCCCACCCCACCACCCTGAAGGCAGTACATCATAGTACAGTACATGCTGTGACAGTTCATTTAGCAGTCAGCCATGGTGGTGTGCAGAGAGCAGTGCCGGTTGCTGGATATGGGGTACTAATGGAGGGGGGGAGGAGGAGCGAGGTGGTGGTACCTGCCGGGGTGGTGAGCTAGAGCACCAGGGATGATCATCCACATAACGGTGTACCGGTGATCAGAGTGGGGGGAGGAGGGCAAGAGAGCACTATACAGTGCCATAACTGTCATCTACAGGCAGTCTTGAGGGGGGGCACTGGTTCCATGGAATTCCACTGGTATGGACACAAGAGGGCTGGGGGATGGGGCTCTATGTACGGGGCTATTGCTCGGAGGGGACACAGTGGCAGGATGCTGTTGGCACCCTCCCAGGTGCTGTCTAAGTACCGTTAAACCAGTCCTTTGCTGGTCTAACAGTACTTAGCTCTTGTCCCTGGGAGGGTTTTGAAAATCCAACTGTCGGGGTTGTGGCAGCTAGGGTATCCGCCAAGCCCCTTGCACCACACTATGGCCACTTTGTGGTGCAAGGATGGTGCAAGCCCTTTATTGCATGCAGCCTGGCTGTTTGCTGCAGGCTGCATTAGAAAATAGCTCCAGGCGCATTGCTTGGGCAATAAGGTGCCTGTTGTGTCAGACTTGTTTTAGACGCAAACACCTTTGCATCATTCTAAGGCCTTTGAAAATCCAGCCCCAGGTCTTGATCTAGGTAAACTCCAATGTATTTCATTTTGTCAACCACATCTATCTGGAGACCAGCCACTGTAGTTAGTTGGAGCAGGTGTTGCCTATTTGCACCTAGACGTTTGGGTCCAAATAGCACAGCCTTTGTTTTCTTGTCATTCATTATCAGTAAATTGGGCAAACCATCTTTCTAGGGTTTTAAACTGGTGGAAAGGCCAGCAGCACTTATGTTGGGGATAGGATCAGTCCAGTAGACCCCTGAGGCATCAGCATATAAGGAGGCAGCATAGCGAGTGGGTTAAGGGTCTGAGCTGGAGACCTGGGTTTGAATCCCACAGCTGCCTAGGTACTTACTGTGTGATCCTGAGCAAGTCACTTAACTTCCTTGTGTTCCCAGGTTACATCTGAAAACAAGCTTCAGCTTAGTGTGCTACTCCTGTTCCCTTTCCCTTCATCACAGTGTTGGCCTATGTCATTAATAAATATAGAGAATAAGTTTGATTACTTTATTTATCCATTTGTTACTTATACCATTTATTCTTTTCTTCTTCAAGGGCCTGTTGTTAATGATATCATTTAATTTCTTTAAAAACAAATCTACTGCAACATTTACATCAATTGCTTCTTCCGCACTTTCCAGTCAATTTTAGATAAGTCCTTTCTAATGTTAGATATTTTATAATTATTTAATGCCCAATTATCTACTATTCTTCTTTTGCTTTTGGTCTTTTGTTACTCCACATACAATAGGTGGGTAGGTGATTGCATATTGTGTCTGGTAATACCCTTATAACTTTATTATTTCTTCATTATCTACCAGTGTCTGATAAAGAAATGTCAGTTCCAAAGTTCTGTTGTTTAATCGTGTTCCTTCTTTTTCCCATTTGATTTTGATTAACTTTCTGTAGGTATGATATCCAACCAAACTATGGTCAGCTCCAGCCACCACATTTTTATTCTATCAAAATTGCCTTTGATCTTCCACATCAAATTGACCCAGGATCTAACCCCAAGGTCATTACCCCCCCCAATACAAAATTAAACAGTCTGGTATGGGCAATTTTAGCTTCAAGTCCTCAAGCATCAGCATCAAGCTGTCCCATCTCATGCCCCCAAATTCCTTCCAATGTACTCTGGCCTTCCCTTGCTCCAGCCTTTGTTGTCTTCCCCAGGCTGTATTGCTGCTCTGCACTCAGCTCAGTGGATGAAGGAATGTCCAATTAACCACATATGTCACTGCTTCCTTATCCCTACAAAAACAAACAGTTAGTGCACAAGATTCCTGATGTAAGTCCTGTAGCTCCCTGATGCCTATCTCCCAGCCTGCTTCACCATTTCTTCTGACCCGCCCTTTGTGGCCACTTCTGATGCTGCTGCTATTCTAAAAAAGTGTCACAAAAATACCCCCAGGTCCTCTCCCAGGAATACCAGTCCCTTTTTCAGCACTGCCACCAGTTGGTAGCTTGTCACCAGGGCCCCATTCCTGTGTGTAAACAAAGATTCCTCTCCCTGTGGCTGTATTACCTTGTATTTCCACATCACCTGCACCAGGCAGATCCCCTCATCTGCCTGCAGATTCAAAATCACCTTGACCCCTTTTACCGCCTGATCCATTTTAGATTTCTTAGCCTATTATAAAATTGGCCTAATTCCAGCTAACTTCCATCCACAAAACCCTTGTCCCCTTCTGTTACCCCCTTTGGACACCTCCTCGCTCACCCGGAATTCCCCTTGGAACATTACTGTAAACACTGCTGCAAATAGACAGGCTTCCTCCCAAGGCCCCAAACAACCTCTCCAAAAGCCACTCTGAGATCAGCTGTTTGGCATCCTGGCATTTTCCTTGCAAATGCTGCCAACCCTGTAACATTCTCCTAATGACTGTTGCCTTACACAGTTCTCCCCACCTCTGAAGGCTGCACATCAGACCTACTGCTGGTCGGTGGATTCCCAGTGTGGAATGTGCCACCCCATCCCTCCATTTTTGTGGCACCAAAGCCATCACATCTCTCAGTAACTGGGCCACTTACCTCCATCCCGGCCTGCTCCCAGAATGCCTGGAAAACCCAACAAGAGCACTCATAAGCTCTTAGCATGCTCTCTGACCAGGAGCTCCAGCATAGTAGCTGTGCATCATCAAACCAAGCTCCCATACTTGCAGTGGTACCCCTATTGTTGTCCCTTTGGCCCCTGGGGCTAGAGCCTTAAACCTGTCCAACTGAAGATGGGAAAGGCTATCAGCTATGGAATTCTGAGCCACTTCTGTATGCCTTACCTTAAAAGACAGGTTGAACCTCAATCCCTGTAGAACGTCCTGCCTCAAAATCCTTGTCACACTGTTGGTAGATGACTTCTGCTTATTCATCACTTCTACTACTGCTTTGCTGTAACAACAGAACATTGCCTTATGGTTCTTCAGGTTTTTTGCCCCAGACCACTGTCACCACCAAAATGGGAAAAATCTATAGCAAAGTGATATCCCAAGTGACCCTCTGGCTAGGGTTCTGAAATCCATTGGCCTTTGAAATATGCCCCATCCCTAACCCCCTGCTGCATCCATATATAATTCTAAATCTGTATTAAACAACTAATCCTCCTGCCAAAAGGTTATTCCATTGTAGTCCCCCAGGAACTCCTACCATACTTCTAGTGCCTCTCTCACTCCTCTTGAGATACCTACCCAATGATGTGGCCTCCAGACTCCTTTTGTGGCTCTCACCAACCGCCTCATAAACACCCTGCCTGGTGCCACTACCCAGCAGGGAAAGATTAAATGCCCCCCAAATTGTTGCACTACCACTAAAGGAACCCTCATTTTCCCTTTGCTATTAGCTCCTTCAATTTCAGTACCTTCCCATCTGGTAACCTAAATCTTCCTTGTTCAGTGCCAACTTCTATACCCAGAAATTTGTTCTGTCAGCTCGGGCCCTCCGTTTTTCCTTCAGCTAATAATACCCCCAATTTTTTACATATTGCATAAAAATTTTGCACCATCTCTGCTGTCCCCTCTTTCCCCTGCCCTGCAAACAAAAAGTTGTCTAGGTAGTGTATCACTGTACCATACCCATACAGCTTCTTGAAAACCTACTGCAGCCATGTGCTGAGCATCTTGAAAGTAGCACATGCCACCAAGCAGCCCATAGACATTGCCTTATCAAAATAGTATTTCTCTCCTACGTTAAATCCAAACAGCTCCCAGTCTGCCGACCTAACTGGAAGGAGCTGAAACACTGCCTCAGTGTCTGTCTTGCCTAGACAACCTCCCTGCACCATCCAGATAACCTGCACTGTCTAATCCAATGTGGCATATGATACCTTGCTCTGGTCCTTACTAATAAAGTTGTTGACTGAGTTCCCCTCTGGGTAGGATAAGTGATGTTTCACCCTGAACTCCCCGGGCTGTTTTTTAGGAACTAGGCCCAAAGGGGATACTTGAAGCTTAGGAAATGGCAGTTTCCTGAATGGGCCTTCCACCCTCCCTGTATCTTTTTCCTTTTTTTTTTTTTGCAAATAAGCACTCTTTATTGAAATTTTTGAATACAAAAAAGTCAACAAATTAACATATCCAGGCATAATAAATACAAAGAAGATCAAATACCAGTCACAGCGAATATACAAATAAAAAAAAAGTAAAATATTTTTCCTTCTGTATCTTTGCTATTAAAGTCCTCCTTCCCTTTATAGACCTTATGTTCTTAGCATGCATCCTTCTCCTGTGTGTGGTTCAGTATTCTCACTTGTGTGGTTCAGTATCAGTACAGTGGCAGAGTCAAGCCACACAAAGTTGAGGGTCCTGGATTTCAGGAGGTGGACTTTACCAGGACTGATATGTCTCAAGAATGCCCTGGCAAGGAGGTATGAATGGGGAGGAGTTTAGAAGCAGTGGGCCCATCTGAACGGAGCATAGCAGAGGTGATAAACCTTTACTAGGCAGTAAACAAGGACAAGAGAAAGAGAATACCACCATGTTTCAAGGGAAGAGGCCAGGAAGGTAAGGGTGGAAAAGATGGCTTTCAGGAAGTATGAGGAAACACAGAAGGAAGAAGACAGGGTAGAGAACCTGGATAAACAGAGTGAGGCAGGGAAAGCAGTCAGGAGTGCAAAGGCACAAACGGAGGAAAAAAATTTCACAGGAGGTATAAAAAGGACAAAAAACAGGAGTGGGATTGTAAGACTTAAAAGGGATGAAGGTGGAGTGTGTGAAAGGGAACCTGGAAAAAGCATCATTACTGAAAAAATATTTTTATTCTGTATTAACAGAGGAAGGAGGTGGTGAGGGAACACAGTTAGGCAACATGAGAAAATATGGGAGGGAGGTAGAAATCAGTCCATTTATAGAAGAGAGAGCCCTAATGGAACTCACAAAACTGAAAGTAGACAAGGCAATGTTACTGGATGGGGTACATCCTAGAATATTAAGGGAACTACGGGAGAAGCTGGCAGTACCACTTGCAGCCCTGTTCAATAAATCACTTGATACAGGAGTGGTTCTTCAGGATTGGAGGAGGGCAGATGTAGTCTCTCTTCACAAAAGTTGGAGTAGGGAGGAGGCTGGAAACTATAGACCATTCAGCCTAACCAGAATATTGGGGAAAATTATGGAATCACTACTTAAAGAAAGGTTAGGAAAACACCTTGAATCCAGCAGAGCACATGATCCGGGACAGCATGAACTCACAGTGGAAGGTCATGCCAAACAAATCTCATTGATTTCTTTGACTGGGTGACTAAGGAAGTGGATCAGTGGGGAGAAGTGGACATGGCTGACCTGGATTTCAGTAAGGCCTTCAATGCTGGTCCACATAGAAGACTTGTGTACATGCTGGGCAGCCTGGGAGTGGGTCACAAGGTGGTAAACTGGGTTAGAAACTGGTCATGTGATAGAAGACAGAGGGTGGTGGTAAATGGAGCTCAATCTGAGGAAAAGAGGGTGCCCAGCAGGGTGCCACAAGGATCAATTCTGGGGCCAGTCCAGTTTAGTGTCTTCATAAGTGACATTGTGGAGGGGCTGGAAGGGAAGGGAAGGTATGTCTCTTTGCAGATGACACTAAGATTTGCAATGGGGTGAACACTCCAGGAGTGGTGGAAAAAATGAAGAGGGTCCTAGGAAACTGGATGAATGGTCTAGAGTGTAGCAGCTGAGATTCAATATGAAAAGTGCAAAAAACGCATTTGGGGTACAAGAACCCAAGGGGATTATGATGGTGGGGATACTGGACAGTCACCAAGCAGGACAGGGATTTTGGTAATCATATCTGATTACCTAAATGCAGCCAAACAATGTGCCAAGGCTATGGGAGAGCCAGTGGAATTCTGGGGCAGGAGAGGTATCTCCAGCAAATAAAAAGAGGTGGTGATGCCACTGTACAGATCACTGGTGAGACTTAATTTGAGTACTGTGTCCAGTTCTGGAGGACACATCTCTGTAAGGACATAGACAGGGTGGAGCAAGTTCAAAGAAGGGCAATAAAGATGGTGCAGGGCCTGCACCAAAAAGTCATATGAAAAAAGTCTAAGAGACATCAGTATGTATACCCTGGAGGAGAGGAGGTATAGGGGAGATATCATAGTAACCTACAAACATCTAAAGGGAAAAAATAGGGTACCAGAGGATAGCATCTTTCAGAAAAGGAGATGTTCAGGAATTAGGGGGAATGACATGAGGTTGGAAGGGGATAGACTAAGTGGTAACATGAGGAAGTATTTCTTAACAGAAGGGGTGGTGGATGCATGAAATAGATTCCCAGTGGAGGTGGTGGGGGAAAACACAGTGAGGGAGTTCAAAAATGCATGGGACAGACATAAGGCAATTCTGGTGGGGGTAGGAAGAAGTAGGTTGTTGGTTAACTAGGATCTGCAGCTTATCCAATAGGTAGGGAAATCGGCAGGCTAGGTGGACCAAGTGATCCTTATCTGCCATCAAAGTCTATGTTTCAGTGTTTCTACAGATATATACAGTATATACTTTGAAAAAAGTGTGTTAATACACCAGTTAGGTTCATCTTAAAGTAATAAAGGTAGGCAAATTGGTGTTAGGGCTCCAGCACAAATTCCCCATTTGTTACCCTCCCAACAAGCAGCCGAAGGAACAAGACAACACAAACAACCATAAATAGCCATCATCAGGAAGAGACACAAAATACATAGAGGATAATACCTGATGTACAGGTGATAACCATGGTATAATCACCTCAAGTGGTTGCTAGGGCATCAGTAAGCCTCAAAAGCGCAGCTCAAGAGGTTTACAATTGCCCTAGCAACCACAAGAGATGATTACATCATGGTTATCACCTGTACATCAGGCATTGTCATTTATAGTGTATAGGACTCGACATAAGAAGTTACCACCCCCGCCGAACACAAGTAATTTAGCCTTACCTTATTAATGAATCTGCACTAGAGCCACATGATTGTGTAGGAAAACAATTTATTAGGATACGCGGACTGAATGACAGCGGGCCAAAATAACACCAGAGTTAAAATCTCTATCAGACATAGAGATTGCTAGACTCAGTAACAGTAAACTGAGACAACTGGAATGTTATTTGAATACAGTACTGAAGCTAACAATCACATTCTGAATGTGTAGAATACTGAATAACATTGGCATTCCATTTTGTAAACCCACTGCTATGACATAGATGAGATAGGTTTATAAGGTTCTGACATTACAACCGTGGGATTACAAGGTTGTAATCTGTTTGATTTCAGTGGGTAATAAGGGCTACCCATACATTATATAGAGGATAATGGCTAGGGATCTGGTGATAACCACGCTGTAATCACCTCGAGTGGTTGCTAGAGGCAACAGTATAAACCTTGAGAGCGCGGCTCGAGAGTTTGCCCAGCCCTAGTAACCACGTAGGGTGATTTCTAGCATGGTTGTCACCAGATCCCCAGCCATTGTCTTTATAGTGTATGGTCAAAAACACTGTTTGCATTCTATGTGCAAGAATTATGGAACTCTGGTGATTCTTTTTGTTATGCCACTGTTTGGAAGTTCCGGAGTGTGGTTAACAACTTTTAAAATTCTAAACAGTGCATAACAAAGCTGTGTGACTGCTGATTATGGTGGTTAATAGGCACTTGCCATACATTATAACTCTTTTCAGATAATACAAGAGACATCTATCATCATGGTGCAATGCTTTTATAGCCAGGGATACATATGCACACTTCAACACATATAAACCCACTTCAGACTGCAGTTATTTTATGTAATATATGTCAGTGTCACTGTACTGTATATAAGCAGTAATTTCCTAAATGTTGCCAGTATTTTATTTTAATGTGAGTGTAATCATGATTGTATGCTATTTTCAATACTAAGAAATAGGATCATAATGAATTTTCCATGGAATAATGATCGCATGCAAATGTCAATAATACAAAATGGCAGAAAATAGTAACAGAGCACCTTGCTATTCTGCTTAGTTATATTACAGCATTAGGATCAAAATGTCATGCAAATGTCCCAAAATGTTCTTTTAGGTACAACACTTACACACAACTATGGTTCTATGGTAATTTCAAGTGTAAGGAATAATAACAAATTATAATAGTGTGTTTACAAACACCAGTGAGTAGCATTATTACATTAGGATCCAAGTTTTATGCAAATGTTTAATTTTTTTGCATGGCATCACAATTCTTCAGTAATATATATATATATATATATATATATATTTTACATGGAGTGCCTTTCAAGAGGAAGCATGCGGTCTTCGGTTTAACTGTACTACAGTGTACAGATGTTCCAAGATGGCGGCAATGCTGAGCCAGCCATCACAACAGTTTCTGCAGCGTTTTGTAGCATTTTAATGTTTTATTTTATGTTTTGCTTTTGTATTATATTTTGTTTTGGAGATTTCCCGAGATTACAGTGGGATTGTGTATTTTGAAGTGGCAATCGGCGCCGATCCTAGTCCTAGTCCCTTGGAGCGGTTCCGAATATTGGTGCCGGTGGAAGATTATGGAGTGGAATTGCCCGTAGAACTGCTGAGGTGGATTAACGTCCTGAGGAGGCTGCAGTGTGGAGACTGAGGGTGGAGAACTGGTTTCTGCAGCGGTTGTTTATTGCCAGGATTGTCATCATACACCGGCGGGCTTTCGTCGGGGCCTGACAAGTTTTTGTGGATTTCTGTGGAGCACTGAAGCAAGATTGTAGAGACCAAGGGCAGTGTCTGGGGGAGGGTTTTTTCTCCTTGTCCTCCACCAGTCTCGGAGTATACTCGATCTTGGCCCCTCCGACCGAGCGGGAATTGTCCGGGTTTGCCCCAGGAAGCTGGAGGTGTTATCGGGAGCTTGTCCTAAGGGGCCTCGTGGCTGGTCGTGTTGGCCTGCTTTGAGGCTTCTGCAGCTGTGGGTTGCGGGTGAGCATGATCAGGATCTGTTTGTGGAGGGGAGATCCCTTCTCCTAAATCTGTTTTGTATTTACATCTGGCCCTAGGATTTTGAGCTGGTTGCAGCCCAGGACTGTTGGAAATCTACATTTGTAAATTCGGGACTTGGATTGGGATATAATTATTGCCTCTCTCCTATGCTGATTATGGGACTCATGGCTTTTCAAGGATGGAAACAGTTAACAGCAAGACTGTACTGCATCTCCTCCCTTTGCTGGATTGAATTTTGACTCCCTGGTGGTGAGAGGACCGCGGTCCATAAATTCTTTTTGACTCATTGCATTTTCTTTTGACTGTGGTTTAGGCAGTGAGAATGCCTGGACTCCTCCATTCTGGGTCATGAGAGGACTTTGGGGTGGGGAGAAAGAGAAAAACAAAAAAAACCCAACTTTATTCTTTACATTATTACCTGATTAGCTATAAGAGGGATTGTCCATCTCTGAACTTAGACTCTATGGCTGTGAGAGGGCTTGTAGCCTCATCTCCTGGGCCTCGAGTGGACTTGGGGGAGGGGGGGATTGTTATTCATTTTTTGAGGGAGGCATGCAGTATCTCACAAAAATTGTGGGTACTGGGAACAAATTCAACACTGTGAGACAGGGCGATATTTATAAATAGGTTTTATTTTCTGTTAGCGTGGGTGTTTGTGTTATTTTTGAGATTTAATTTTAGTTTTATTCATTATTTTCTAAGTTTTTGGGGTGATTGTTGTGATTGCTGTTATTGTGTTTCAGTGAATAGCCACATTTATAAGCTATTTTAAAAGAGTTAGTGGTGTTGGTGGTGAAACTGATTCCATCGTTAGACAGGGGTTCCAGCACTGGTAGTATGTGCTGGGACCCGAATCTCTGTGGGCTGGCGCTCATCCCTCCAGGCCGAGGGACCCGCGCCTTTCGTCAGCCTCCCATTGCAACCCAAGGTATATAGGTGTTGTCGTGCCTTGGGATTGCGCGGAGAGACGGAGGGGAGGAGGGTCCTTAGCTGGGAGAGAGCGCAGTGGGCAGATAAGGGTGGTGGGAGGTAGAGACACCCTGGGGTGAAATGGGTCCAGGATAGGGCTTGCAATGCCTGGTTCCCATACCCAAGGGCTCCACTGATAGTGGGTAAGTGGACGGCTCCTCCAAGGCCTCTCATCCAACTTGGGTGGTATTATGCAATGCCAGGTCTATAAGGAACAAGACAGCAATTATTGCTGATCTTGTTGATTCATCTGACCTGGCTTGCATCACCTAAACCTGGCTGGACGAGAATGCTGGTCCTATATTGGAGTCAGCTGTTCCAGCTGACTACTCGGTGATACATCGCCCGATATTGGATCGAAGGGGTGGGAGGGTCACTATTTGATTTAAATCAGAATTGGACCTTGTAGAGGTTCCAGTGGTGATCCCTAGATCCTTTGAGTGTATTATGGGAGCTGGTGTGGGTAGCAGAATCTTACTCATTTACCGTCCACCCGGTGATGAGAAAGCTTTTCTGCAGGAAGTTGCAGACTTCATTGTCGACCTGGTGTTGGAACCCTCCAGGTGGTTGGTCCTGGGGGATTTCAATGCCTGGGGCGATGATGAACTCTCGCATTTTGGTCAAAACTTCCTCCAACTAATAATTTTGTTGGGCTTCACACAGGTTGTTATCACTGCAACCCATATTCAGGGTTACTCATTGGATCTGGTGTTCACCATGGGGATGGAGATCACAGGACTGGTGGTGGAGCCAGTTGGGTGGCCTGACCATCACCCTATAAGGTTCAATTTTGCGGCCCCCCCATTAGACCAACCCCTTTGGAGATGGTGCAATACTGCCCTTTGAGGGGTGTTACCCCTCAGGGTCTGATGGCAGTGCTGGACCTATCGAGTTGGCCTGTGGAGTGTATGGCACCAGATGTCTTAGTGGTGCACTATAATAATATGGTGCTGAAGGCTCTGGATTCTATAGCACCTGTCCGAGTTCGCCCCCTCTCCCTCCGCCCTCGGTCCCCTTGGTTTGATGGGTTACTGAGGGAGTTGAGGAAGGTGGGGCGAAGATTGAAATGCTACTGGTGGAAATCTGGCCTGAAAAGTGACAGGCTTAGATTGATAGCCCATTATTCAGACTATCAATCAGAAATCTCCCTTAAGAAGGCAGAGTTCCTGTCCAGGGAGATAGCTGCATCAAGAAATTGACCAGCTCAGCTCTTTCAGACCATGGATAGGCTGTGCAATCCAACCTGTCTGCAGGGTCAGAGAGCTTTTTCACAAATAAAGTGTGATGAGTTTGTTCGGTTCTTTGATGATAAGGTGTCACTGATCAGGTCGGAGATCCGCAAAACACATTCAACTGGGCATGGCAGTGATCGATGTGAGGTTACAAGCCCTCAGTCTGCCTGGACAGATTTTGACCAGCCAGCAATTGTGGGTATCAGGAAGATTGTCCAGGGTTTAGGCCAACTTGCTGTAGTTTGGATCCTGGTCCAACGTGTCTCCTTGTGGGATGCGTGGATGCAATCGGACTAGTCTCTGAAAGGGTCTGTCATGACACCCTTTGGAAGAAACCTTCCCTTGACCCTGACTGTCTCACTAACTACAGACCGATCTCTAACCTGCCCTTTTTGGGCAAGGTTATTGAGAAAGTGGCTGCACTGCAGCTCGATGACTTTCTTACCACCCATGAAATCTATGATCCTCTCCAGTCCGGTTTGAGGAAGAGGCACAGTACAGAGACAGCGTTGGTTCGGGTACTGAATGATCTCCTAATAGCGAGAGATTGGAGGAGCCATTCGATCTTGGTTCTCCTTGATCTCTCTGCAGCGTTTGGCACCGTGGACCATGGAATTTTGCTAGAATGCCTGCGGCTACTCTGTGGACTGTCAGGGACAGTCCTCAGATGGTTTCATTCCTTCCTCATGGGCAGAACTCGGAGGGTAGTATCAGGAATTTTTTCCTCTGCTCCCTTTGCTCCACCTTGTGGGGTGCCACAGGGCTCTGTGCTTTCCCCCATGTTATTCACAGTGTATATGCTGCCATTGGGAGACATTATAAGGCATTATGGGCTGAGTTTTCACTGCTATGCAGATGATACTCAGCTCTATATGTCCCTTGTACCTGAACAGAATGACGCACTATCTGTCTTTAACAACTGCCTCGCTGAGATTCAGGATTGGATGAGTGTTAACTGGTTGAGACTGAATCCAGACAAGACTGAGGTGCTGGTGGTGGATACAGGTCACCGTGTAGAGAAGTTGACTCCTGGGTCTCCCTCTGGCCTTGTGTTAGGGGGTAACCAGTTGAGACCTTCTGAACAGGTACGGAATCTGGATGTAATAATTAACAGCAAGCTGACACTTAAGACACAGGTGTCAGCCATTGTCAAGTCCTCTTTTTTCCCATCTGAATAATATAGCCCGGATAAAACACCTTGTTCCACACAATGACCTTTCTGTGTTGATCCATGCCTTTGTTTCTTCACGTCTTGATTACTGTAATGCTCTTTATCTAGGGTTACCGGGGGTGGATCTCTGTCGCATGCAGCTGGTGCAGAATGCTGCAGCCAGGTTGTTGACTGGGCTATCGAGAACTTGCCATATCACACCTGTGCTGTGCGAACTGGCTTCCAGTGTGATGGAGAATCATCTTCAAGGTCACATTGCTGACCTATAAGACCCTACTCGGACAGGGACCAGGCTACTTGCAAGATATCCTTTGGCCTCACCACCCTCTCTGCCCACTCCGTTCCACCAACGAAGGATTGCTAGAGATTCCCAGGGTTCGTCTTCAGTCATCTGGGGCCAGAGTGTTTTCTTTTGTGGCCCCAACCCTGTGGAATTCTCTACCTCGTCAGATTAGAAAGTGCCCATCTACAGGTCATTTAAAGCATTATTGAAGAGCCACTTAGCTGCGCTAGCTTTTGATTAAGTATTTTGCTGCTTTTTAAACTGTTTTTATATTTGTATTTATTGTCGATATATGTTGTTTTTGGTTATGTTCTGCGCTTTGGCATTTTGAAAAGCGCAATACAAATAAATATTGATTTGATTTTATATATATATATATATATATATATGCAAAAAATGTTAATAGTCTGATAAAAAATAGCAGTCATGGACATCACAGCACTTGGATCATGATGTCATGCATATGTACCCAATTGTTTGTTATATTTTCATAATTTCCAAATTAAAGAAGTGGGAGAGACTATAAGGGAAGGAAAGACTACAGTCCTAAACTTTAACAAGGCCGATGTTCCCACTATGAAAAAAGCTATGGCAACATGGGACTGGAAAAAGGAATTTCAAAAACATACTGTAAATAAAATGTGAGAATCCTTGGTTAATGAGCTAAAAACCACAATAGAGGTATGCATACTGAAGTAGGAAAAGTATGCATATAAAAAATGCACTCCTAAATGGCTAACACCTAAAATAAAAACATTAATAAACAAAAAGAACAGGTGGTTTCAAAAAAATAAAAATCATAATAATAGACAAGCCACAATAAAGTATAGAAACTTAGTTAAGAAAGTCAAATGGGTGACCAAAAAAGCCAAAAAGGAATATGAATTTAAGCTGGCATCACTAGTTAAAGATAACTATAAGACATTTTATACTTATATAAATAATAAACAAAAAAGCAGCAATAGTATTGGCCCTTTTAAAAATGAACAAGGCAACATACTAAACAACAAAGAATCTGCAGAAAAACAAAACAAATATTTTTGCTCTGTTTTTAACCCGGCTACCACATTTAAGATAGAAGACAAAATTAGCTCTATACATGGGTGTATACAGATACAAGTACAAGATGTACTTGACAAACTAAAAACATTACATATAAACAAATAGGATCCGGTCATAATAGTGTGGCCAAAATAGAGTGAGCAGTAACCGTGCATACATAATAGCGCTGCTACACTAGTGCGCGTTACCAATATAGCGCTAATGAAATAGCGTGAATTCAATTTGAACATGCACTCTGATGGCATGCAGTTCAGAACAACACACATACCCAATACTGTAACAAAGAAACAGACATACAGCAGTGCACATCAGCAGTGTGTGTCAGTAGTGTGTGTTGACAGAAGCCCCCCCCCCCCTGCACTTATCTGGCTGATTCAGCACTTGAATTCAGATGGTTGATCATGTGTGATTGTACAGCTGCCACTCAGAGTGTCTAAATCATTATTCAAATTTTTGGCTATTTAATGGGTGACAAGTGAGGGCATACTCAGATTTGTTCATCATCTCTCAGCAAGTGAGATTCATCCGCAGCCAAAAGGGCAGTGAGCTTGCAGTCCTACATGGATTCCTATTTCGCAGAGAGCATGTAACAGCAGATAAAGCTTACTACAAATGTTTGCAATATGATAAAGGGCACTGCTGCGCTTGATTGCATTTGAAAGGAAATGCTGTGCTAAAGAACTGGGAGAGCACAACCATGTACCTGACCCAGCTGAACTTGCTGTGAAGCAGGCAGTGGCCAACATGAAAGAACGAGCCAAAACTACCTGTGAGTCTACTCATCAAATCGTGGCATCTGGCGTGTCTGAACTCTGTCCTTCAATCTCCTCTCAACTTCCCTCGATGTCGCTATTAAAGCGTATGGTCCGAAGAAACAGATTAGCCACTGCCCACCCTCCTTCAGAACCAGAGAATGCTGCAGCTCTCATTATACCAGAGGAGTTCACTGTTACATCTAATAATGAGAATTTTTTATTATATGACTCTGGTCCCAGCAGTGATAGAATTCTGATATTCACAACTTATCAGGACCTCGAAATATTGAAGGCAAGTGTCCATTGGTTCGCAGACGGAACTTTTAAATGCTGCCCAACCATTTTTCATCAACTGTACACTATACATGTTGTGAAGTACAAAACAGTGGTCCCTCTGGTATATATCTTGATGGCAAATTGTACAGCTGCTACATACACAAAAGTTTTTGTTGCCTTGAAAACTTTATGTGGTGACCTTCAACCAGAATCTATTCTCATTGATTTTGAATCTGCAGCACTTAAAGCTTTCAAGCAAGCATACCCCACTGCTACATTAAGAGGCTGTTTTTTCCATCTATGCCAAGCAATTTGGTGCAAAGTACAAGAAATTCAGGAGGTGTGTGCTCAATATAGCTCAGACCCAAACTATGCCATGCATATTCGTTTATTGCCTTCACTCGCCTATGTTCCAGTGCCAGATGTACCAACCGCTTTTGAAGAGTTAATGCAGACAGAGTTCTGTCAAAGGAATGCTGAGTCCTTAACCTGTCTTATTGACTATTTTGAGAATACATGGTTGGGCAAGCCTTTTGCCATAGGAAGTAGAAGACGGCCAATGTTTGAAAGAGCTTTGTGGAACTGCTACGATGCAGTGCAGTATGACCTGCCTCGCACCATTAACTCAGTGGAAGCCTGGCATCGTAAATTTAATCATTTTATTGGTGTGCACCACCCATCCATCTGGCGTTTCATAGAGTTCTTGAAAACAGAGCAACATTACAACAGAACTGTAATGGAACAGCTTATTGCAGAAAGTACAGTGCCGGTTTGTAAAAAAAAATACAAAGACTCTGCAAAACGCATAACAAGCATCGTATCGCAGTATACTCAATGCACAAGAAACCAATACCTTAGAGGGATAGCCTATAACTTTCAGCTATAGGCATAACTGGACACGTATACATAAGCACTCTGTAAAGCATTGATCGAGCTCAGTAAAGCATCAAGCATTAGAAATGTGTCAGCTCTACAGTTTTAAATACTTACTCCTTTGCTTATTTTTTTTGATGTTGAAATGCTCCAAGTGAAGGGGCACAAAATAAAGTTGGGGGAGCACAGCCCGATATTCAGCCCGGGATGTGCAGAGCCATGCATGCGCAACCCCTACTTGTGCCTGCACAAAGTTAAACCAATGCAGACACAGTGAACTAGCTGAAAATGAGCCTACATATGATTTTGTTACACATATTTTCAAAGCTGGCACTAAGTAAACGTTTCTGTCTGTAAGTGTGTGTGTCTGTGTGTGTGTGTGTGTGTGTGTGTGTGTGTGTGCGCGATCTGTGTGGCACTCTGTTAACCCTTTCATAGTACAATAAACTTTTCCTAGTCAGTTTGCAAATGGCTGTAATGCTATACTGTAGTAGAACATGAAGCAGTGCATGTGTGTTTGTGTGTCAGAGTGCTTATCCTAAATACAATAAAAGTTATGGTCAGATGTATAAGTACACAAATGTCATATACCGCAGTGTATGTGTTATTTCTCATATTGCAATTAAATGAGCACAGACAGTCCCTCACCTTTCACACACAGATGACCTCAACCAGCTGGTCATGGTCTCTGCCCCAGTCAAACAGGTTCTGTCCTGGTGACTGTTTTATGCCCAACCACTCCCTCTGTAAGGATATTCCAGGCATCCACCACACTCTTCATGAAAAAATATTTTCACACGTTTCCCCTGAGGCTCCCCCAACTTTATTTTGTGCCCCTTTACTTGGAGCATCTCTTACTTTGGAAGATGCTTCCTTCCTGTACTCTGTATAGGATCACTGTCAAAATCGCACATGCAATATTGCGCTTGTTATTACAGTGCATACATTTTAGCGCTCCTACATAATAGCGTATTGAAATTACAGCGTGTTATTTAATAGTACTTTAATAACATGTCAGCTTACTGATCAATGCTCGATGCTCATGCTATAGCTTTCCTATTTGCTTCCCAATCTGTGTTCCTGTCAGCTAATTCCTGTAATGCTTGCTAGGACCCTAGTTTGCAGTACACCACAATGTGTCACTCCTTTTCCCCTCCTGAACTTCCTGTTCCTATCTGGATAATCTGCAAGCACGGTAACTCTGCAAATCTTTCTAGGTACAGTCAATATAATTCATCTTTATTTCAACATCAAAAAAAATAAGCAAAGGAATAAGTATTTAAAACTGTAGAGCTGTCACATTTCTAGTGCTTGATGCTTTACTGAGTGTGATCAATGCTTTACAGAGTGCTTATGTATACATGTCCAGTTATGCCTGTAGCTGAAAGTTATAGGCTATCCCTCTAAGGTATTGGTTTCTTGTGCGTTGAGTATACTGAGATACGATGCTTGTTATGCATTTTGCAGAGTCTTTGTATTTTTTTTTACAAACCGGCACTGTACTTTCTGCAATAAGCAGTTCCATTACAATTCTTTTGTAATGTTGCTCTGTTTTCAAGAACTCTATGAAACACCAGATGGATGGGTACTGCGCACCAATAAAATGATTACATTTATGATGCCAGGCTTCCACTGAGTTAATGGTGCGAGGCAGGTCATACTGCACTGCATCGTAGCAATTCCACAAAGCTATTTCAAACATTGGCCGTCTTCTACCTCCTCTGGCAAGAGGCCTGCCCAACCATATATCCTTGAAATAGTCATAAGACAGGTTAAGGACTCAGCATTGCTTTTATAGAACTCTGTCTGCATTAACTCTTCAAAAGCAGTTAGAACATCTGGCACTGGAACATAGGCGAGTGAAGGCAATAAACGAATATGCATGGCATAGTTTGGGTCTGAGGTATATTGAGCACACACCTCCTGAATTTCTTGTACTTTGTACCAAATTGCTTAGCATAGGTGGAAAAATAGCCTCTTAATGTAGCAGTGGGGTATGCTTGCTTGAAAGCTTTAAGTGCTGCAGATTCAAAATCAATGAGAATAGATTCTGGTTGAAGGTCACCACATAAAGTTTTCAAGGCAACAAAAACTTTTGTGTATGTAGCAGTTGTACGATTTGCCATCAAGATATATACCAGAGGGACCACTGTTTTGTACTTCACAACATGTATAGTGTACAGTTGATGAAAAATGGTTGGGCAGCATTTAAAAGTTCCGTCTGCGAACCAATGGGCACTTGCCTTCAAATTTTGAGGTCCTGATAAGTTGTGAATATCAGAATTCTATCACTGCTGGGACCAGAGTCATATAATAAAAAATTCTCATTATTAGATGTAACAGTGAACTCCTCTGGTATAATGAGAGCTGCAGCATTCTCTGGTTCTGGAAGAGGGCGGGCAGTGGCCATTCTGTTTCTTTGGACCGTATGCATTAATAGCGACATTGAGGGAAGTTGAGAGGAGATTGAAGGACAGAGTTCAGACACGCCAGATTCCACGATTTGATGAGTGGACTCACAGGTAGTTTTGGCTCGTTCTTTCATGTTGGCCACTGCCTGCTTCACAGCAAGTTCAGCTGGGTCAGGTACATGGTTGTGCTCTCCCAGTTCTTTAGCACAGCATTTCCTTTCAAATGCAATCAAGCGCAGCAGTGCCCTTTATCGTATTGCAAACATTTGTAGTAAGCTTTATCTGCTGTTACATGCTCTCTGCGAAATAGGAATCCATGTAGGACTGCAAGCTCACTGCCCTTTTGGCTGCGGATGAATCTCACTTGCTGAGACATGATGAACAAATCTGAGTATGTCCTCACTTGTCACCCATTAAATAGCCAAAATTTGAATAATGACTTAGACACTCTGAGTGGCAGCTGCACAATCACACATGATCAACCATCTGAATTCAAATGCTGAATCAGCCAGATAAGTGCAGGGGGGGCTTCTGTCAACACACACTACTGACACACACTGCTGATGTGCACTGCTGTATGTCTGTTTCTTCGTTACACTATTGGGTATGTGTGTTGTTCTGAACTGCATGCCATCAGAGTGCATACTCAAATTGAATTCACGCTATTTCAAAGCGCTATATTGGTAACGCGCTATAGTGCAGCAGCGCTATTATGTATGCACGGTTACTGCTCACGCTATTTTGGCCGCGCTATTATGACCGGATCCTGTCTGTGAGGATTTCAAGATGGCACCATATGGAGTGCATAGAGTATCTCTTGTGATGCTACCTCTCCCCATCTCCTTCACCTCGGACTCTCTTTCATGCTCAGATACCACCAACAGAGGCAGAACTATTTTATGCAGATGGCATTTCAACCCTGAACTGTTTGCCTTATTAGTTTCATTTCTCAAAACTTGGGTGATGCATACATAGTTTCTCTCATTTTATTTCAGTCATTTCCCACAGAGTTCCATAGTGTCACTGTTATATACTGTGTTGCTAAAATACTGCTTGAGTTCAGTTTCGTTAAATTAGGAAAGTTTAGCTTAATTGCATTCACAATTATAATCTGCAGTCTGTTTGATCTGTTGATCATTTAAGCTTTAACTTTGCAGTTAACTCCAAAGTTAGTGTGGTGGGATGATTTACTCTTTGATAGAAACATAGAAACATAGAAATTGACAGCAGATAAGGACCACAAGACCCATCCAGTCTGCCCATTTTTTCTACCTTATGCATGTGCCGTAGGCTTTTACTCTGTCAATGGCCTATCTACTCATACTCATTTATATATTGTTCCTTTATGCCTATCCCATGCCTGTTTGAAGCCCTGTACTATACTCATATCCACCACTTCCTGAGGTAGGCCATTCCATGCATCCACCACCCTTTCTGTGAAAAAGAACTTCCTCACATTACCGCTTAATCGGTCTCCCTCTAATCTCATGCTGTGTCCTATTGTCCTGCTATTTTTTTATACTGTAACATGCTAGACTCTTTCACCTTGTTAATGCCCTTATTATGTTTGAATGTTTGTATCATATTACCTCTCTCCCTCCTTTGCTCTATGGTATACATATTGAGCTCCATTAATCTGTCCTCATATGTTTTCTGATGCAGTCCCTGCACCATTTTGGTTGCCCTTCTCTGGACTGCCTACATTTTGTTAATGTCCTTGAGCAGGTGCAGACTCCAGTACTGCACGCAGTACTCCAGATGGGGCCTAACCAGTGTCTTGTAAAAAGGAATTATTACCTCCCTCTTACGACTTGTGATGCCCCTACTAATACACCCCAACATCCCTCTAGCCTTACCTACTGCTTTAGTGGTCTGCTTGGATGATTTCAGGTCATCTGCATTGATGTTGCCCAAATCTCTTTCTTCCCTTGTGATTGCCAGCAACTCCCCTCCCAACCTATAGGTAGCTTATGGGTTTCTCTTCCCTATGTGCATGATCTTGCGCTTCTTTGCATTAAACCCCAGTTGCCACTGTTATGACTTTTTTTTTCAGTTTTTCCAGATCTCTTCTCATTCTGCCCACCCCATCTGGATCATCTGCTCTGTTGTAGATCTTGGTGTCATCTTCAAACAGGCAAACCTTACCCTCCAGTCCATCTGCAATGTCACTGATGAAGATATTGAAGAGGACTGGCCCCCACAACTGATCCCTGATGTAGCCCACTTATGACTTGCATCACTTCTGACTGTATACTCTTTACCACCACTCTCTCTTTTCTGCCCATCAACCAGTTTGCCACCCACTTGACCAACCTCTGACCAACTCCAAGCCTACCCAGCTTACTAATCAATCAATCTTCTGTGTGGAACAGTATCGAAAGCTTTGCTGAAGTCAAGGTAGGTGACATCAACTGCGCCCTTTAGTCCACCACTCTGGTTACCCAGTCAAAGAAATCTATGAGATTAGTTTGACAGGATCTTCCTGTTGTAAACCCATGCTGTCTTGGATCATGTGCTCCTATGGATTCCAGATGTTGCACTATCCTTTCCTCAAGGAGTGCCTCCATAATCTTGCCCACTACTGAGGTAAGACTGACTGGTCTATAGTTCCCTGCATCCTCCCTGCTGCCACTCTTGTGGAGTGGGATCACCTGAGCCCTTCTCCAGTCTTCTGGGACCTCTCCTGTGCTCAGAGACTCACCAAACAGTTCTGCTAATGGCTCTGCTAGTTCCACCCATAGCTCCTTTAGTACCCTGGGATGTATGCAATCAGGTCCCATTGCCATGTCCACCCTGAGCGTAGCGAGCTCTTGTAGGACCCTTTCTTTTGTGAAGGGACTTGTGCACACCTCCCTCCCTCCTGTGTCCATGGTGCTGAGCTGTGGGCCCTGCCCTACCTTCCCCCAGTAAACACTGAGTAGAAGTATCTATTTAGGATAGATGCTTTTCCTTGGTTCTCCTCCACACACTCACCCTTATCGCCTTTGATCTTAGCAATATCCCCTCTGGATTTTCTCCTTTCACTAATATATGTATAGAAAGTCGTATCCCCTTCTTTTACTGTTCGTGATTGTGTTTCCTCAGTTTGGGCCTTTGCCTGTCTTACTGCCTTCTCTGCTTCCATTAGGGAAGTTTGATATGCCTCCCTATCTTCATCCCGTTGCATTCCTATATATTTCCTGGAGGCCAGCCTTTTGGCTCTGATCTTTTCTGCTAGGATGCACAATAATGTAAGGAAATTTCTAATGTTCCTGTTCATGGCTGCAGTGGCTATTATTGGACTGTTCTATTTTTGGGGGACATTAACATTTAACTGGATATGGAAACAAGACTTGCTTATTGAAATTTAATTGGTTTATAGATACGTACACCCCATGTATTGCAACACAATACAGGGGTGCTTTTTTAAATTTATTTATCTGTTTAGCTTTTGTTGACTAAGTAAGCAAAATAGACAAATAAATGCCCATTTTCAGGTATGATCCAGGAGATTACAAAGAAATATTCAGACAATTTGTAAAAGGCTTAACAATAGTTAGGCAGTAGTACGGTAAAAAAGTAACAAGGGATAAGAGTCATAACATAAGTAAGTAACAAAATACAGATAAGCTATAGAATGTACTCATGTATTCAAGCATAGATCTACATATAGGAGCCCTGTCTCCAACTCCCCTCCCCAAAGAATATACTAATTTTGCAGGAGCTGTGAGCAACTGGGGTTCATTTCAGAGGTTACTACCCCACCCCCTGAAATAACTCCAACAATGCACTCTACTATATATTAATACATATACTAGGCAGTGCTTCTTATGAGACAAGAATGTTATCTTGTGCTGTTTTGGGCAAGAGGACAGTGAAGCACTCTCACTTTGCTGCAAAAAAACAAATAGCAGATGGAAGTTATGCTATTCATTGTTTTATTTAAATTTTTTTCTTTGGTCCCTCTCTCCTTTGCCAACAGAATCGATCGGTTTGTTCTGGTAGTGTCCCTTAAATGCAGTCCAAAATGGCAGTTGAAACAGGGTACACAGAACAAGTGCATACAGGGAATTTTTTTATTAGAGCCACATAACATAGTTAAACCATGATTCTCAACATGGTATCTGATTGATCTGTGAGGTGACAGTTCTCTGAAGCAAGCAGCAGGGCAGCAGGGTGGGAATCAGCTGAGCTAGTGCATGTACCGACATCTGTATGGCCGATCAGAGGTAAGTGATTCTGTGCTTCTGATTGGTTAGCAATTGAGAGTGCTTTATAATACTCTACTGAAATATGTTTAAAGGAAAGCATGGCTATGGCTGATCATTCTAATAGAAAACAGTTTCTTTCTTGCCAAAAAGCAGATAACCACTGTCGTCAACTGATTCAGAGACAGAACTTGCTAGCTCCAACTCTCACTTCCTGTGTCTAGTTTCTATGTTTTCCCCTTCTTCCAAATGCCCATTCTTTGCAATTAAAAGCTTTACAAGGAGTTTTAGGGGGCCATACTGCTGAAACAGGTGCCATCAATGTATCCTGAAGCACTGTAAATGGATTGCCCCAGCTGTTTTCTACTCTCTTCCTTTCTAGAGAATGTAAACACACACACAGCCTGGGTGGATCACTTTCTGGCAGCATGGGTCCAGCTCTCCCATTCCTGCATGATTAACTCTCTATTTTGCAGAGCAACAGCCCTGCAGTGCCTTTCTGCTCCTGCCTCCTTGTGTATCTGACTATCTGGCAGGATGTCAGCAAAGGTCGACCCTGTGTATGTGCATTGCCCACAACCCTCACTTTATACAAATAGTAAGCTCACTATCTGGCAGATAGCCTCCCAGCACTGATGCACTGGCTTTCTCAGAGCCCGCACCTGGTTTTCCCAAGATGCTTATCAGTTATGAGTTTCCCGGTGGTTGTCGAGGAGCTTGTCCCTGATCTGCTCTCACCAGGTTTGGGGACAGTGCTGCACTCTCAGGGAGAATCTAGAAAAGACAGAGGTGCAGCTGGTCCAGTCTCAAGGTATGGGAGTTATCCCACCTCACTGTGCTCTGGCTTTGGTGTTTGGGCTCCAACTCTTGCAGACTGGCCACTTACTGACAAACTCACCTCAGTGCCATTCACCTACCCAAGCAGTAGCCACATTCCATCTTTACATCCAGGTTATGCAGGGTCCCCCCAGGTCTGTTACTGTTAAAATGATGTGCTTGTTCTCTGCAAGTTTATAAATCTGAAATGCCTGCCTGTTGTAATCCAATGTAATGAGCATTTACATAAAATTAAGAAAATATAAGTTCAATCTGACCATGAGACTTTAAGACACAGTGTCACTGTTTATTTTCTTTGTAGTTGATGTTCAAGTACTCTATTGCTTCAGATTTTCCATAGAGACATGTTCTGATCAAACAGTCACTTACTTTGTAGGGTTCTCATTCATGGTGTGACAGAGTTTTTAACCCTAGAGAACACAACCATGAACTGATAGATCTGTTGCTTTTGGAAAGGTCCTCCCATAGTTCCTGCAAGCATGTTTGCTGGGTTTTGGTACTGTATGATGTCACATACAGTACCAGTGCCATGGTATTGTTGGCAACAAATTGAACATCTATGTTTGCCAGCCACATCAACAACAGAACCAGTCTGTAGTCCGAATGCCTCATTTTCTTTTCTAGGCAATTCATATGCTCTCTTTGTGTATTTCACTTTCAGATGATGTTACATGGCAGAGAACAACTGATTCATTTAAACATTTTCACAGATACATCCCAGAAATCCAAACAGACACCTCATGTACCAGTTGTTACGATTTTTCACCGTTGGATAACAGTACTTGCAACACATGTGTTGCTGATACTTTTCAGCCAGTTTCCATAAGGTTGGACTGTCATACTTGTCAGGAAGTTAAGTTATGTACTGCGTGATAAACTTGAGGATTTCACAATCTTGACTGTAACAAATGTGGGGTACATCTTTTACCCATAGTAGCATGTGGATATGAGGAGCACCATGTGCTTGGTATTCCACTCTCCAGAAGTAATGTTATACCATACCAAGAGTTGAATTTGTCTTTGACAGAATAAACCTCAGGAGCACATTAATCAGTGATAAAAGTGTCACGACACAGACACTGGGTCTAGAGAGCACATCTCACCAAGTGTCCTTGATGATGTACCATCAACATCTGCATTTGCCCACTTCAGTATTTCTGTCAGTTCCTCCCAGCTGTATTCGGCACAGCTTAGAGTAGCAAACCAAGTGGCTGCACCATAATCTCATAACATACACATTACTTCTGAATGCCTTCAGTATCAATATCTTCAGTTCCCCACATACTTGATAGGATGAAGTTTAGCTTTACTTCCATTGTCCCATCTGTGTTTTTCAACTTTTGCAACAATTCTGCTGCTGTGAGACAATGAAGTGATGTGGTCATCTGCACAGTATGTATAATAGGTGCAGACAATGGGCCCTCTGCATTAAGGTGTGGGTAATCCGTGCCAGAGACATGTTACCAACCCATGGAGCGCCACACCTGTGACAGGTGCGCACCGGCCAGTATTCCCTACTGGCCACCACCTGTCCATGGCCCCACCCCACCAACATACAGGACACCGCAGGGTGGCTGGGGTGGGGTCATGGACCTGGGTGGGCTTCCAGCAAGATGCCCAGAATGGGTCACAAAGTATAAGGAAACATAGAAGGAGCGGGACAGAGAACTGTACCAGTTAAAGCAGAAGGAAGTGGGAAAGGCAGTCAGAATAGCAAAGGCCCAAACTGAGGAAAAGATAGCCAACTCGGTTAAGAAGGGGGATAAAACCTTTTATAGGTACATTAGGGAGCAAAGAAAGATTAAGGCAGGGATACTGAGGCTGAATAAAGAGGAAGGTGGTTGGGCATAAAGTGACAGTGAAAAAGCAGGGATACTGAATGAATATTTCTGCTCAGTATTCACAATGGAAAAGCAGGGGGAGAGACCTAATCCAGTCAAGATAGGGGTTGATATTTGTCCTTTCACAGAAGAAAGGGTTCTGAAAGAACTCTTAAAACTGAAGGCGGATAAAGCAATGGGGCCTGATGGGATTCACCCCAGAATTCTAAAAGAACTAAGGGAAGAACTAGTAACATCACTGACTACCCTTTTTAATAAATCATGGGAGGATGGTGTGGTACCTGAGGACTGGAGAAGGGTGGATGTGGTTCTCCTTCACAAAAGTGGGAGCAAGACAGAGGCAGGAAACTACAGACCTGTCAGTTTGACCTCAGTGGTAGGGAAAATGATGGAATCACTTCTGAAGGAAAGAATTGTTGAGCACCTAGAGGCCAGTGGGGCACAGGACCCAAGACAGCATGGATTCACAGCAGGAAGGTCATGTCAGACAAATCTAATTGATTTCTTTGACTGGGTGACCAAATTAGTAGACCAGGGAGGGGCTGTGGACATGGCCTACCTAGACTTTAGCAATGCATTTGACACAGTCCCACACAAAAGATTAATAAATAAATTAGCCAGCCTGGGAGTGGGTCCCAGGGTGGTAGCCTGGGTAAAACACTGGCTGGACAACAGGACACAGAGGGTAATAGTAAATGAAGTCCACAGTGAAGAAGGGAGGGTTACTAGTAGGGTACCCCAGGGTTCAGTACTGGGGCTGGTCCTTTTTAATGTCTTTATAAGTGACATTGCAGAGGGACTGGAAGGGAAGGTATATCTCTTTTCAGATGACACAAAGATCTACAACAGGGTTGATATGCAAGGTGGGGTGGAAAGGATGAAAAGGGACTTGGCAAGGTTGGAGGAATGGTCAAATGTATAGCAGCTTAGATTCAACACAAAGAAGTGCAAAGTAATGCACCCGGGAAACAAAAACCCAAGGCAAGAGTACACAATGGGGGTGAGATACTAACAACAACAAGAATGGAAAGGGACCTGGGGGTAGTCATATCAGATGACCTAAAGGTGGGCCAGCAATGTGAGAATGCAGTAAGGAGGGCTGGGTGGATACTGGGATGCATAGGAAGAGGCATCACCAGTAGAAAACAGGAAGTTGTTGGCCCTCTGTACAGACAGTTGGTAAGACCACATCTGGAGTACTGTGTACAGTTCTGGAGACCCCATCTCCGCAAAGACATAGACAGGGTGGAGGCTATCCAGAGGAGGGCAACCAAAATGGTGCAGGGTCTGCACCAGAAGACATATGAAGAAAGACTAAATGAGCTTAAGATGTATATCCTCGAGGAAAGGAGGGAGAGTGGGGACATTATAGAAACGTTCAAATACCTCAAGGGAATCAACAAAGTCCAAGAGGGTAGCATCTTTCAAAAAAAGAGATGTGCAAGAACAGGGAGGCATAATTTAAGATAGAGGGGGGACAGCTCAGAGGTAATGTGAAGAAGTATTTCTTCACAGAGAGGGTTGTAGATGCATGGACCTGCCTTCCTGAGGAGGTCATAGAGTCAAAAACAGTGGGGAAATTCAAGAATGCATGGGACAGACATAAGGCAATTCTAGTGGGGGGTAGGAGGAAGTAGGCTGTTGGTTAACTAGGATCTACAGCTTATCCATTAGCTAGGGAAATGGGCAGACTAGGTGGGCTAAGCGGTCCTTATCTGCCATCAAATTCTATGTTTCTATGTTTCTATGACCACCTATGCAGCAGGGCAGGCATCGGCAGTGTGCCCCGCAGATGTCAGATGACCGGTGGCTGTGGAGGCAAGAGGAAGGCAGTGCTTCCAGCCATTCCTAGGGCACCACCATGCAGGACTGGGATTTGAGGGAATGGGGGGTGATGGTCCCACAGGCATGGGGGAGTGCATGGTCCACCACAAGAACTGTGGGACACAGTGTTGGTGCAGGGGGGAAGTTGTCCCAGATCATGATCTGGGGTCCACAGTGATGGGTCGGGTGGTGCCTTCCAGTGCCATGTTCAGGGATGCTGTGCAGGGGATGGAGGGGTGCCTCTAGACATACGGGGAGGTGGCTGCCGTGTATGAGCAAGGTGCATAGGAGTCTCATGGCAGGGTTCTTCCTGGTGTACCCTGCAACCCCTCAACACTCTGTAGCCAGTACTGCATGCCTTTGTCCATGGTGCTTAGTGCTGGTACACCCTCAGCCCACCCCCAGAGCGATGCGACCCATGGATCGGGAGGATCGAGTGCATTGGTCCTGCACACCTGCCCCCTTAGTGCATCCAGTGTGGGGAGCACAGTGGGTGCAGAGTGGCTACACACCACAGATATGCAGCACATAGCCACTCTGCCTATTAGTGCATAGGGCCCAATATGCTTAACTCACGCTTCCATAGGAAGTGAAACAAATACTGAATGTTTTTTTTTCTGAACTAGCCATCAGAATTCAGCACTCTCTTGGCGGGTACAAGATTAACTTTAAAAAATCACAGGCTATGATCCTCAGTGGATCTTCCCCTTCAGGATTCATGACTAATTTCCCCTTTGCCTAGGCCCCCCAAAAGAGCTTTCATTACTTAGGAATTAACATATTGGCAGATATCTCGCAACATGTTCATGATAATTACCATAAGGCATTCACTGCATTCTAACAAGATACAGCCCACTGGAAGCTGCTTCCTTTAACCCTTTATGGGTGTGTGCAGACCATTAAAATGAACATTAACCCCTCCCCATACCAGTTGCTAGAATGTACTGGTAGGATTTGCTTAAGGAACTATCCTAATTTGTTTGGTTAGGTCAATGCCCCAGAGTTGCTCAACAAGTGCTATACCTTCCCAAGGACAAGGGTGGCCTCAGCCTACCTGATCTCTGTAAGTAATACCTGGTAGCTCAGGGCCTTACTTAAGCACCTGGACTAAACAACACATTGAGGCAGGATGGTATTTACTTGAGGCAGCCGACCTACCCCAGTTTCACTCATGGACCATTCCCACGTGGGTCCAACTAGCCAGATTCCTGCAGGAGATACGTAATCCTTGGACAAAACATACAATTAAAATCTTATTTAAATTGCAATGTGTAATGGACACTTCTAACTGCTTAGGCCCATTGACACTTTATAGGCATCATGATGACTGCCTCTTACCCACGACTAGATGCAGGCTTCTGATATTGGGAAGCTAGGGGCCAAACTAGATTTGCATAACTTATCTCTGAAAAACATTGTCCTTTCAGGCACGCCAAACCAAATGTCATTTGTGCAGGGCAGACCATTATCCTGTTCTTTAAGTTCAGCATTGCATAATTCACCAGCTATACCTGCTCCAAATAAAGAGGCCACAATCTAGTCTAAAAGATCACTTTTAATGGCTGGTTACCATTAATTTGAAAACAAGACCACATTCTAATCTATACCGAATCCTTATTAAATCTCAGAACTAACCAACAGACACCTTAAGGGCTGCATGAGTGAGGGACTCAGGGCTGAATATTCTCCAAGAACATTGGGAATGTATTTTAGAGAGAAACTGAGCACTCACTGCCTCCCCTAAGTGAAGGGAATTTCATCGGAATATTTTGGTGTGGTATTTCTGTACTTCCACACTTACAAAACACTTTGGGACTACTTATTCAGATGTTGTTGGTGACAGTGTGGGGTATTGGTGCCCATTTTCATATTTTCAGAGACTGCCCAATCATAGTCCCCTTTTGGAAAACCATTAATTATGTTATGCAGAGAGTCCTGGGTTGTCGGTTCCCTTTTAATTTTACAATCTCATACAAGATTTCTAGGATCTTCTCAGAGGTCCTAAAAATAGAATCAAATTGAGTCAAATTTTGTCAACCAGTCAACCAGGAATTTGGAGTTTTTACTATGTCACAGTTTGTGCATGGAATGCTAATTATGTGCTGTTGATCTATTAGAACTATGCTTTGAATTCTGTTTACAAACCGTCACATGGATAAAACTCCAAATTACTTGTTCCATGAAGAGAACTGTAACAGAATGCTATCTATAAAAGAAAAAAATGCAAAATACAGTTTTTCACATCACTTTTTATTCAGGTACATTTAAATATGGATTATTTAGTGGAATGCATATCATTTCTGAGAATATGAACTTTATAACTAGCTGCCAATTAGAAATGATTTCCTCCGAGATCTCGTGATGCAGAGTGCTGAGTAGAAGCTCCTTCAAGAAGCTCCTGCCTCCCGATCACTAAATCATCTTTTCTGGACATCTGAATTCCTTAATTTCCTCTGCTTCTGAGATTCAGTGCTGTCTGAACACTTTGGAAGTCTGGTTTGAGCATAAAATTGGCGGATGGAGGCTTACATGAAGAAAGCCCCGCAGAAGCAACCCCCCCCCCCTGCTACTCTTGAAAAGGCCTCTAAGAAATCCAGGGTTTTGGGTGGGCCTGAGAGGCCTGATCCTCCGAGTCAATTTAGAGAACAAGAACCTTTAACGCTCACTAGGTTCCTTGAAGAGTTTAAGCCCTTTCGTGAGGAAATGAAAGAAATGGCGATGGATCTGAAGTCTCTCTCCAGAAAATTAGATGAAGTCTCGCTATCTGTTTCAGATAACACAGCTCGAATAGTCTCAATAGAGAAAAAGTTAGAAAATCTCGATCCCGATCTGGTGTCTATGCATCAGAAACTATCTCGTCTCGAAGCCAAGCTCGAAGATCTAGAGGGCCGCAGCCCTCAGAAACAACTTTGTGATACTGGGGTTACCGGAGGGAGAAGAAGGCCAACATGTTGTGGCATTTGTGCAGAAGTTGGTGGAGCGGGTTGCCGGCCCCTCTCCCTTTGGCCCTGCCTATATTATAGAGCAAGCTCACAGGTCCCTATGGCCTAAACCTTCTCCGGAGGATCCCCCCATCCCATTATCTGTCAGTTTTTGAACTACTCGGAGAGGCAGCATTTTCTGCAGAAAGTGAGAGCTTTGCAAGAGGTTCGCTGGGAGAACATGAAACTGAGAATTTCACAAGATTTGCCTGGCTCGGTTCATCTGAAGCGGAAGGCGTTCCATTCCATTGTTTCTAAGATAATTGCTGCAGGCCTGAAATTCAGGATGGGATATCCGGCCAGATTACAGGTTCTAGTAAATGGATCCTGGTCCAACTATGACGATCCTGCAGCTGCCCTGATGAGCCTTAAATCTACGCTACCAGATCTGTTTAAGGAGCCCTGAGATGCTGTGTTTGCAGGATGGAGAGATGTTTGGAGCTGAGAATTGGAACTTTCGTTTTCTCCCTTTTTGAGAAACTGTTCAGTGCGAACCGGAGGAGAAACTTCCCCTGTTTTGTTTGGACTGGGGGGATCAGTGCAGGGCGCGCTTGCTACTAGTTTCCTTGGCTCCAATTACAGAGGGCCCATGCCGGTTAAGGGCAAAGGACATTTAGGGTCTCGCGACATGTTTACGGGGGGAATAATATTTCAAGTTTTAGTATTTTTTGTATGGTAAACACAATAGAAAGGAGAGTCGGTTTTGCTGAGATTTAGATTCGTGTTTATTTCATCTGGATTGGAATTAGAGTGGTCTTGGGCTTTCTCTATAGATCATTTTTACTCTATCATGACCTGGAATTGGCCACCAGAGGGCGTATCAGGCATTAGTATTTCACGGGTGAGCAGCCCTCAATTTGAGGGGGATCTTTCTGAACCTTCTCACTAGACTCGAGTGCAGGACAACTAATTTTCATATGGAGAGCCAGTGCACTTGGAGGCTGGCTATTTCTGGGAAGGCGCAATTTTTCTGTCTTCCCTTCCTGCGATGTGATTACTATCTCTTTCTCGATTCCTGCTCTCAGTCTGTGGCACGGGTCACTCCTCCTCACTGGGTTCCCGATCTGGTTTTAGTTCTTGCATAATTGCCTCATGAGGCAAGGATGATTTCAATTTTCTCTCTCAGTTTTGTTCAGGTTTCACTTGGCTCGCGGGTTGTACAGCTTTTAGCTGGCCCTTTTCTAATAGGTTCCCAATAGGTTTACACTTTGGTGTGGGGGTATTGAAAGCCCAGGACCATTCTCTCTTTTTTTAGGGATAACCAGCACTGTTTTGTTTTCTATACGAGGATAGCAGAATGTAAGAGTTTTTATTAACAGGGGTGCATCATTGGAGGGTGGGAGATGAAGGAAAAGCACCAGTACTGTGCTGAATGTTGCTTGTGACAGTTTAGAGGGTTGGGGGGCAGATTTTGGGGTATTGTTGGAGGGTAGGGGAGTGGATGGGGGGATGGGATGGATTTAATTGTTGGGGGGTTAGGGAAGAGGGAGGGCTTTACTGCAGTAACCATGGGTGTATGTTTGCAGGGGCTATGTATCCAGTGTGCTGAGCTGAATACACTAAGTCTAATTACCATTACTGGATGGCTAATGAGATAACTTTTTCGACTTGGAATGTTAAGGGGATCAGGAAAAAGCACAAACAATATCAGGCTCGATAAACATTTAAGCTTACTTAGCTCTCAGATAACTTTTTTACAGGAAATCCACTTATTAGAAGTGGAAGCTTTACAGTTAAGGAGACAGCAGGTGGGATTGGTTTACAATGCCCAGGGATCTACAAACTACTGCGGGGTCATGCTCATGATTAATAGGGGTATTCCCTTTGTTTCTACACAAGTTATTAAAGATCCAGAGGGAAGGTTTATCCCTGTTAAAGGTACTCTTTGGTCTTTTCCAATATTACTTGGCAGTATCTATGGCCCTAACGTAGATGACCCAGGATTTTTTATGAGACTTATATCTGCTATTCTCCCAATGCTTCCCATCAGGAATATTTTTTGGGGGGGGATTTTAACCAAGTACTTGAGTCTAATTTAGATAGGTCAGGGAAAGGTCTGGGAGGGGTCACTCCAGGGCAGAAGGCTTTAAAGATCTATTGGATCAATGCGGGCTCTGCGATGTCTGGCGTGTTTTACATCCCGATTCTAGGAGTTTACCTTCAGGTCAATGCCGTCGCTTCATGATCCCGCATTGATTACATACTTATTTCCCAGTGCCTATTACCTGGGTTAAGACTTCCATGATTCAACCTGGCCCAATCTCTGACCACTCCACTAGTTTTATGTAAATTGGCACTGCTTAATTTACCTAACAGGGAAACCAGATGGAAACTTAATGAACAACTTCTCAAGGATGTTAAATACTGCAAACTTATAAGGGAGCAAATTGAATTCTTTTTTTCATCTAACCCGTTAGATAGTGCAAAGCCAGACATTTTGTGGGGAGCCTTTAAGGCCTTCATGGGAGGGATCCTTATCAGCATGGCTGTTGGTAGGAAAAGGGCACAGGAGAAGGAATTAATATCTTTACTATCCTAAATTAGATCACTTGAAAATAATTTCTTGATTAATCCTTCCGATGAGGATATGAGGAAACTCTTAGTGTTGAAAGACAGATATTTGGAGTTACTCCAAGACAAAACATAATTAGCTATTATTCATACAAAAGCTAGTTACACTGACCAGGGAGAAAAGGCGGGGCGCCTACTGGCACTGCGTATTAAGCAACAAGAATCAGTGAGATTTATCCCTCCTATCAGGGCAATGGCTGATGGATCCTTAAAAGTATCTCCCACTGAAATAGTTCAAGAATTTTCCCGTTACTATACAAACTTGTACAGTGACATGGAGCATCCCCCTTGCCCTGCGAGTATGGAGAGTTACCTGAAAGATTCCCATTTGCCCCCTCTCTCTGACCGACACAAGGATTTTCTGGTTGCTCCTATTTCTCAGGAGGAAATTGCTGATGTTATTAGTGAATTACCTGCAGACAAGGTTCCAGGCCCCGAGGGTTTTTCCTCCTTATTTTATAAAGTTTTTCGGGACCTTCTATCACCAGTACTTTGCCGTTTATTCCAGTACATTTTAGCTGGGGCGGAGGCTGACTCCCACCTTTTTGAGGTCTTGATTGTTCTGCTCCCCAAACCAGATAAAGATCTTGAGCTGGTTCAGAGTTACAGACCTATCTCACTTTTAAATCAGGATATTAAAATTCTCTCCAAAATATTAGCCAATATTTTAACAGTAGTTCTTCCTGAGTTGATAGGTATAAACCAGGTGGGATTTATGAAACGGCATTCATCTTCTGACCACTTACGTACCTTGTCACATGTCTTCTTGGCCACCAGGGATGCTGAGTTCCCTGCAGGACTGGTCTCCCTGGACGCTGAGAAGGCGTTTGATCGAGTGAACTGGAACTTTCTGTTCCGAGTTCTGGAAGCATTTCATTTTCCCTTCCTGTTCATTTCCTGGATTGCTACACTTTATAAAAACCCTACTGCAAGAATTTCTGCGAATGGGGCATTCTCTAAGCCCTTTTCGCTTCACTCAGGAACTAGGCAAGGATGTCCTTTATCTTCTTTGTTATTTAATTTATATTTGGAACCTCTCATTCAAAATATTCTCAATAATGTTTCTATACAGGGTGTTAGAGTTGGGGCGACATGAAATTAAAGTCACTGCATATGCGGATGACCTGTTGATACACTTATCTCACCCTGTATCCTCTGTTCCGGCTTTGTTAAGGGAAATAGCAAGATTTAGCGACCTGTCCAATTACAAACTGAATGCTAGTAAATCTCTATTTTTCCCACTAAACCATAAAGTTTTCAAAAATGACATTAGTCCTTTCGGTTTGTGTTGGACTTCCAGGTCATTTAAATATTTGGGTATCAAGCTTTCTCGTAACCCTCTAACATGGTTTAAGGAAAACATGGATTCTCTCTCACAGTTGATAGCTCACGACCTCGAGAGGTGGTCCAAACTTCCTATTTCATTATGGGGCCGGATCAACATAATTAAGATGAACATATTTCCTAGAATTTTCTATCCATTATCTCTTCTTAACACTTTTATTCCTTTACTCTGGTTCAAAAAGACACATGGTGTATTCACCAGATTTATCTGGGCTGACAGATATCCTCGGCTGGCTTATCATAAGCTGGCAGCCCCAAAATTGGAGGGGGGTTTACGAATTCCCCATCTGGCCATATATCACTGGGCTAGTCACTTAGCAAAATGTCTGAGATGGGTATCCCCGGCCCAGAAAAAGAGCAACCGGTTTGGCTTAGAATAGAACTGGATGCAATCAAGTCCAAGAATTTGGACCCTCTTACACTATTTTTCCTTAAATTTCCCCAGGTACGTATGACCGAAGAGTGCCCCATAATAATGACTTCTTTAAAGATTTATTCTCAAATGTGTTCATTTTTACAATATTCCCCTCATCAGACCTGGCCCAGTCTATTTGGAATTCCCCATCTTTCACTATAAACAAGAACCAGATTTCCCATCAATGGTTGTCCCAATTGGGGGATGGGAAACTTTTTTCTCTTACGGATGGAGAGGGGCATTGGCTATCAGTGGAAGATATTATTAAGAAATTTATCATTCCGGTTTCCTCTCATTTCAAAGTTATACAATTAAAGCATTTACTTGTAATCAATTTCAGTAATACTCCTCCCTCCCAGACCATCACTTCTCTGATACCTGAGGTTTCCCCACTCTCTGGATCTTCAGGTGTAATCTCAAAGTTATATCAGGTTTTGTTTCACAAAAAATATGGTGGTCCCTTTGAACCTACAAGATTCTGGAATAATTTTTTCCCCCAACATTACTTGGATTGGCATTCTCTGTGGAGATCATGTCATAAATATATTTCTCAAGACAGACTGCATCTCATGCAATATCATATTTTACATAACTTGTACTACACCCCGGTTAAATTACAGAAGTGGGGTTACTGAATCAATATATGCAATAAATGTTTGCAGGAAGAAGGAACACTTCTCCACATGTTTTGGTCCTGTCCTAAAATCTCCCCCTTATGGGATTCAATTAAAACTTTCCTGGACCCTCTGTTGGGCCTTCAGGAATACTTTACTCCCGAGATCTGTCTGTTAGGGGATTTATCATTTATTAGAGTTAAGGTACGAAAGTGTCATATTTCCATGATTGCCTTATCGGCTAAGAAGCTTATTCTATGCCACTGGAAAGATAAGTCCTCTCCATCTGTCCAGGAATGGGTACAAGAAATACTGTCCAATCTGCGCACAGAAAAAGCGATTGCCAGTCTCCACAATAGAATGGCTATATATACCAAAATCTGGGATCCCCTTCACACTCTAATTTCTCTGGTTCAAGTCTAAGTATATCTCAGACTATATTCTCATGTAAGACCTTAAGTAAGGTGCTTGGCATTTGACGGGCATTAGGTTGGGTTACTGCAGTACAGGGAGGGAAGGGTTGGTCAGGCAGTTATTCCTTTATATTGTAACGGATTGTTAATGTCACTGTCATTTAAACTGCCTTTTATTGTGGAAAATGTATCAATAAACTTTAAATTGGAAAAAAAAAGAAATGATTTCCTCTCAGGGGCTTGGTTTAGCCACCAGCAAGATGGCTGCTTAATTTTTGAGCTCCTTCTTGAACGAAGGCAATCCGAGCTCGGATGCCATGATCCCATGGAGATGTAACCCCTAAATATCAACTAACGAATGGGTGTTCACCTACCTATTGGGTGGCGTGTCTCTTATGCAGATTTTGACGCAATTTGCGGTCTTTTGCAGCGCCGTTATCCTCAGTGTCTTTGGCAGAACTAGGCCATATAGGCCCTGACTCAGCCTTGTGTCTATGACCAGTAAGTGGTAGCTCACAGTCCCTGCAGGCACCGGATCTGCCATTGATCCCCCAGCTACCTCTAATTACCCCTCGGTCTGTCACGATGGATCCTCACATGCCAGCCACATCACCTCTCCCTTGCAGTACTCCTCCCTCGCAGCAGGCCTCAGTAAGAGAATCACTCCAATATATAACAAAGATGCTTGAGGCTCTGCTGCTCCGAATAGATGACATTAGCCTCTCCCTCTCCGGCACTGCAACCGAAGTCCAGTAGCTACAGGACTGGATGAATGTCACGAACAATGCACAGAGGCCTGTGAACTTCAGCAACTCCAGATATGGCAGCACCTGCAACAACATGAGGAGCAGCTGGCAACTTTATGGGATAGGGCCAAGGACCAGGAAAATCGGGACTGCTGCAATAATCTGTGGATTATTGGGCTCCCAGAGGGGGCAGAGGGTCAATCAATGGAACATTTTTTGAAATACAATTTCCCCTTATAGTTGGAGGAACGCTGGAGAGGCTCAGTCGAAGTGGAACAGGTGCACTGGGTCACTAATCGATCAAACAAGCCTACCGATGCATCTAGACCTGTGGTAGCCTACTTACTTAGATACTAAACTAAAGAAAGGATCCTCCATGCTGCTAGAGATCTTGGGGAAGTGCACTGGCAAGGGGCTCAGATTTATCTGTTTTGGGACTTTGCACAAGAGACTGCAATGAGAAGGAGATCATTTGGCCCTCTGAAACATTTCCTCCTTCAGCATGATTTTCATTTTAAATTTAAAAATCTTACCAGGCTGTGTGTGACCAAAGATGGGAAGGAGATGATTGCTGACCACCCTGCAGAGATTGAGCATTGGATTGCCAAATTTTGGCCAGCCTTGCACCCTCCTACTACAAATCCCAGGAGGCTCTGGGAACCTAATCAGACAGCACCTTTTGGCCAGAACCTTTCTCCCCCACCTAGGGCTAAGAGAGACACATTACCAGTTCCCTCACAACCTGGTCCCCCATCGAGCTCTGGCACACCTTCAGCCTCTCTAGTTCTGCCCGCATCTGCAGTCTCAAATCTCTGCCACTTGCGTCCTCTTGCCCCCAGTGTCTGAGTAGCTCCTTCACCAAGTCAAGACAGCGGGCAAGAAGTGGACCCCAACACTCGCCCAGTAAGCACACAAGTGCCCCGCCAGCCAAGATTTACTGAAAGGGTCACTCTCCAAATGCTGACGCTGTGAATATAGATCTGCCTGATTCCCAAGAGATAAATACTGCACAGCCTGTGGACTGGGCCAACTTTCCTGAATCCTCTCTGGTTGAAGCCATGGACACTGCCTCACCCGTGAGAGCAGGTTTAATCAGTTACACTGCAGTAGCTGTGAAGACACCTATGGACCCTGTGGAACCCCCGGGTACTTCCGGGCAGGCCAAAGGACTAATTTCATAAATTGTTTATGCGTGATATGTACGATTACTGTTCCCTCTCTAAGGTGGCTTAGGACTGCTACCCAGCCATTGTCCAGAGTATGCCGTCCTTTACAGCTGCCCTTCCACTTACTTGGGGGTCACAGGAAGGTGTGGCAAGCTTCCTGTCCCCTTTCTATTCCTACACTAGTTCTTCTGCTTTAATATTGACCCCTTATATAGGGCCACACTCCACATCTTTGGTGTTCCCGGTCCACAGACTGCCTCACATGTGGCCCACACAGTTCCCGGGTGTTACAGTTATCTGATACGCTTTCTGTAGTCATAGTTTACTCAGCTCTGTATTTAGGCCTTCAGGTTCAGTTGCCTTAATGAAGCCGAGTCTAGATCGGTAGGAGGGCACTCAGTCCCCTCCCCTCTTCCCCCCCCACTCCCTTCCTGTTTCCCACCCCCATCTGGTCCACCCCAGTCCTTCTCTCCGGGGTCAGGACACCTGACCCTGAGTTTTGTCCCCAGTTTGGGATGACTCAACGTTGTTATTGAGCTAACTCACCTCACCCCTAGGACTGAGCTATAGAAGATAGCATAGCTGCAGGGCAGGTTTCCTACCCTCTTCTGCTTTGACCTCTCAGCTCATAGTGTGTTTACACTGTTGTGTACTTATTGCTACTAGTTCTGTTGGTTTTAGGGCTATTTAGCCCTACATTAATGTTTATTCCTGTTCTCTTACTTGTGCTCTCACTTTATTGCAGCTCTACACATTTAAGGACAGTGCGTGTCAGCCAGCCAGATATGCTTACACCCTCTCCACCCTTGGGCTACAGAATTGCAGTTTTGGTGTTCATAGGTTGCCTTTCTTCTCTTGAGCCCCCTATTTAATCGTTCACTCCCCCCTTGGATCACAGTAAGTACCCTCTCTTTTATGTATGGGGGGGACATGGCATTGAACACTTCTGCAAATCGGGGTTACCATTTTGTTTCTTGGAATGTTAAAGGGCTCAATCACCCTATTAAAGGATACCTAAACAAGATTTTGACAAAAAACTATTCAAAAATCTGACTCTGTAGGTGACTAAAGGAAAGGCTGCTGTATTCATTAATGTTAAAATTACATTTACACAATTTACCTAAATGTGGTTCCAGAGCATTTGAAAATTGTAAACTCAGCCTTCCAATTAAAAAAAAAATGTCTTACCTGCTTCCTAAAATGGCCGCCAAATGTGTTATGTGATGACATCATTGGAGACAAAGTGAGAGAGATATATGGCTCTCTATATTGCTAACTAGTTATTTTTTCAATTTCTATAGAATTGTTTCACCCAAATGGTCAAAACCATGTGCATTATTTTGTATAATGCACATGTTAGGCTATAGTTCTGTTCATTTTGTTTACTTTAACGTGCTGAAAATGTGTTTTAATCCAACTGACTTTCTCTGTGGCAAATCACAGTGCAGTACAAATCTTGAATAACCTGGTGGCCTAGTGGTTATGGTTGAACCAGGATGCTACAATGGGGATGCTGGGGTGGTGTGCATGCTTAATATGCACTTTTTACATTTTTATTAAACCTTTATATTTTCTGCTATTATTCGTTTCTAGTACGTTTTTGACAGAACCTACAGATGTAATCCATAGTTTGAATGTAAGTATTTGTGTAATCAATAAATCAGACTTATTCAACAAACTGAAATGCAGCAGCAGTAAGCAAGTATGATACTATGTGGTGGGTGGGTGCAGCCACACTCTTCACCACACCCTAGAGCCACCTCATTTTTGTTGCAAAGTTCTTGTGTAGTCCAGTGTTAGCGTTCATACTTTCCTGAAACTCAAATATATGCTTGTCTTGTTTTCTTTTTTCATGGGAAATAAAATAATAATAGTAAGAAGAATCCACATTTATATAGAGGTTTTCATACACATTGTATCCCAAATTGCTTTACAAGCAATACTAGACTGGTAGAGAAGTGACTGAACGTGAAGTGGCAGCCATTTCATACATTAATATCCACACACAACCTTGGACAATTGCATGAACTGGTTTTTGGGAAGGGGAATGTTGGCCAGGACAATGGGGTCAAGTAGTGATCAATGTGCTGGCAGCCCCACATCTTATTTCTCACAGTAATCTGATCATATTTCTCTCCTTCTGTCTTCCCCCTTCCCTGAGTATAGCAGTACCTTGCAAGAGTGGCCTTCTCAGTCCCCATCTGGTATTCATTCTTCACTATTCCTCCTCACACCAAAACTGGAGAGCTCATCACCCTTCTGCATCATGAATGCAAGTATAGTACAGTCCCTGTTTTATTTTTGAAATATCAAATATAAACATGTCTTTCCAGTAAGTCAGGCTCATAGCAGCAGGGAACAAGGGGAACGACAGGCTTTCCTATCCTTCAAAGATCTAGGCTACCTTTCATTAGGCACTATTAAATGATGGGTGTGCACATCATTATGCACGTCATATAATAGTGCCTAATCATAGGTGGCTTAGATCTTATATGGGTAGGAAAGCCTATTTTTACCACTTGTGCCATGCTGCTACCTGTATCAGCCTGGCTTACCAGAAGATCATGTTTATTATTAATACGTAAATATAACATGGAGACTGTACTAAACACATTCATGATGCGGAAGGGTAGTGAACTCACCAGTTTTTGGTGTGTGAAGCAGGTGAGAAGAATGAATGCCAGAGAGTGACTGAAGAGGCCATTCCAGTAGGGTACCGCTATATTCAGGTTAGCTGAAGACATGAAGGAGGATGCTGAGCAGATCACTGTGAGATCTGAAATGTGGGGCTGCCAGCATTGTGGTCACTCCCTGACTGTGGATGAGAGTAGCCAGCGATGACAAATACTCAGAGTGGCAGGGCTGCACCTAAACTGTTACTTGAATTCAGTGTAGGGAGAGTATCCTCGTGTTGGGGGGGATGTTGACATTTGTTAGGACAGTATTGAGGGAGTTGTGTATATCTCATTCAGGATTTGGAAGGGTGGTAGCCAGCCAACTCGCATTGTGGAGTAGAGTACAGAAAAGTTCTGGAGAAGAATTGCTTGGAACTGTCCTTCAAGGTTCTGCAGATCACAGGTAAAGGAGTAGACTGACACTGGCAGTCAGGTGGCTTCGCTCAAGATATGAATATGCCTCTCCTGCTAATAATATTGTTATCCATTTTAAGTGCAGCCTTTATGAGGGCATGAACAGCAGTTTTTTCTGGTGTGTCATGATGCTTATTGCTTGGCCCTCCAGGAAGACCTAGTTGTTGGTTAATGAGGTGGGAAAAAAACACAACAGGGAACTGTACATACTACCTTCATTGTGCAGAAGGGTGGTGATCCACTCAATGTTTACTGTGGGAGCAGAAGTCAAACACTGAGAATGTGGACCAGAGAGTGATTTGGGAGGCATTTTTAACAGTGCCAGCCGATGATGTGTATCAGTATAGGTGTGCACAACTCTCTGAGGTACAAGATTACAATCTGAGGTTTGATAATTCTCTTCATGAGACTGCAAGCTCATATGCGGCCCCAGGCATTACTAAGGACAGGGTATGGATGGAAGGGTGTTCAACAGAAGGCAGGCTAGGTGCAGGGGGTTCACATGGAAAAAGAAAGCCTTATTTGTGGATTAACAAGAAAGCATGAGCTTTGGAACTGAACAAGACTGGTACTTTGCTGGTGACCTGAGCAAGTCACTGAACTTCCTTGTGCTCCCAGGCCACACCTGTAAACAAGCTTTCAGCTCAGTGTCTCTCCTGGTTAACAAAACAAAATTCAGTGCATTATATAACCACTAGATCATCAGGTATTTGAAGTGTTGTACTGTAATGCAGTTTGCCAAAGAAAAAGTCAGCTGGATTGCAAAACATTTTCTGCAAGTTAAAGTAAACAAAATGAATAAAATCATAGCCTAACATTTGTCATGATCAAAATAATCCACGAGTTAATACATGGTATTGATCATTCTGGTACAACAATTCAAAATAAAGAGGGAAAGAAGGACTAGTTAGCACTATAGAAATATACGTGGATCTCTGTTTCTGGCTCCTATGATGTCATCATGACTCATCACTTACCACACTTGGCAGACATCTTAGGGAGAAACCAAGGCAGTTTTTTGAAAGTGAAAGGCTGATGTTTGCATTTTTCAAAAGCTATGAAACTGCATTTAGGTTATTTACATAAATGCACTTTTAGCATAAATGTAAACAGCAGCCTTTACTTTACCTTGCCATGAAGACAGATTTTGGAGTTTGCAGTTTTAAAAAACTGCTTGTTTAAGCACCCTTTAAGCATATGAAATTCCTCCAGCACCTGAGATCTCTACATGCAGATGTTGCGTTTATACAGGAAACCCATCTCCTGGCTTGGGCAACATCTTGGTTGGAGAAATCCTGGCTGGGAGAAGTCTTAGCTAGTTTGTCACCTACTAAAAGTAAAGGGTGGCTATCCTTCTCCATCATACCTCCCCCTGGAAGGTGGAGGATGTCATGAAGGATGCCCTTGGTAGGTGGGTGGTGGCTAAGTTGACCTCCCCAGAGGGCCAGTTACTGCTCGTCAATATATATGTACCTAATGATGAGCATACTGACTTCTTCCCAGCTGTCAGCAAGGCCATCTCCTCATTATCTCTGGATGGTCCACCCATCCCTCTTGTAATTGGGAGGGATCTCAACACGGTAGGGGATGTCTTGCTCAATAAATCACGCCCTACACCATATACCTGCACCAAGGCCAGTCAATCCCTCCAGGATATGATTGAGTAGTGGGGCCTGACTGGTATCTGGTGAAGGGACCATCCCACAGGTCACGACCACATGTCTTACTTGCCTGTGCACTGCTCACATAGCCATATTGACTTTTGTCTTGCCAACAAAGTGGTGGCCGGGGGCTGTCTGATAATATCATAGGTTCAATCCTGATATCCAATCATGCTCCCATCCTGACCACTTATTATCCACCTGATGCAACCCCCTCCTCTTCAAAGACCCCGACTTTTGCTACATGCTGGGTCAAGTTACTAAGGACTACTTCTTCCTTAATTCTGACTGCAGGGTTTCACATGGTACAGTCTAGGAAGCCTTTAAGGTGGTCCTACGTGGCCATATCATTGCTTTTTCTGCAGCTTGAGACCGGGTTCAACGAGCATCTCTAACCAAGATGCAAACCGATCTGGCCATCCTGGAACGCTGTTTTAAATCTGCCCCCCAAGCAAGCACTGATAGCTTACTCCATCGTCAGATAGTAGGCCTAAAATACCAGATTAATGTAATTTTACATCAGAAGGCCGAGTGGCTCCTGCTGAGGTCAAAACATGCCCGCTGGGATGAAGGTGAGAAGAGCGGAAGGCTTCTAGCTTTCTAACTCCAGAAACAACAGGCTGAGACCCGGATCCATGCACTCCGTGCCAAGGCAGGCTCCATAGCATCACGCTCCAGAGATATCAATCACACTATGAGACAATTTTATGAATCATTATACCAATCCCAATTTACCATTACAGGACTGCAACTCTTGCAGAGGGTTGCGAGCTTCTGCCAATCTGCTTCCACACCTATGCTCACCCCAGAGCAGGCTGAGTACCTTTACTCCCCTATCACTTGTGAAGAACTGTGCCTAGCACTGTCGAACATGGTGAGAGGAAAGGCCCCTGGTCCCAATGGGATGTCTGTAGAGCTGTACCAAGCTGTTGGTCCCGACATCCTCCGACCTCTTCAACTAGCTCTTCAAGCCTCCCATGAAGGGGGCACCCTCCTGCCCACCATGAGGGATGCCCTCATCACCTTGCTCCCCCAGAAATCCTCTGATCCATTGGATTGCACTAACTTCTGCTTTATATCTTTGTTGTCTGTAGATACGAAAATCCTAGCCAATGCTTTGGCTACTTGAATGATGACCATTCTCCCCACAATTACTCATCTGGAACAGGCCAGGTTCATGCAGGGTAAGGCGGGAGCAGACAATACCAGACTCCTGCTCAACCTTAAATGGTTCACCTCTAAGTCATCTCTGCCTACGCCTGCCCTTGCAGTTGATTTTTCTAAAGCATTCGACTCCATCGAGTGGGATTACTTATATGAGATATTATGCCTATATGGCTTTGGTGGGTACTTCAGGGAGTGGGTACGCATGCTTTACTGCTCCCTCATGGCCTGCATCCTCACTAATAGAGACATTTCATCCCCCTTTCACCCTCCGTAGAGGGACCAGACAGGGGTGCCCTCTCTCCCCTCTCTTATTTCTGGTGGCCCTGGATCCATTGCTCCAAGTTCTTACAGTTTCCCCACAAATTAATGGTATTGAAGTCGCAGGTCATTCATATTTAGTAGCAGCGTACGCCGACGATCTCCTGCTCACCCTGTCCTAGCCCCTTCAATCCTTACCAGTAGTGCTCTCAGTCCTTCACAACTTCGCCACCTTATCTGGTTTACATATCAATCAACAGAAGACTATCATGGCCCCCCCAAATGATGGCTGTACTAAAGACTGCCTTCAAGGCACCAATCTAATGTGGGCCACCCATGGTTTTACTTATCTCGGAGTTCAGCTCCCCACCAAATGGTATGACACTGAGTTGGCCAATTTCTCCCCGATAATTGCACAGCTCTCCATGGAGGTGGAATGGTGGCGCAAGCTGCAACTCTCTCTGCCGGGCTGAGTGGCCGCAGTTCAAGTGCTTCTCCTACCCAGAGTATTGTATTTGCTCAATAATCTACCGAAATCCATCTCCCCAAACTGTTTACATCCTTGGAGCAGTTGGTGTCCTGATATTTGTGGGATAACAAACCCCCCAGATGGAGTAAACATAAACTGAGGGAGCACTGGTCTCTGGACAGTTTAAATGTCCCCTGGTTCCTAGTTTACCATCTCGCCTGCATAGCAGCCCATGTGACCAAGTGGTTCATACCCAACCCCTCAGACTCTCCACTATGGGTCCAGGTGGAATCCGACCTGGTGAATGGATCTACTCTTTACAATCTTCTTTTGGCATCACGGGCTAAACAGACTCAGCCCCCCAACCACACGGACAAGTGTCACGCTTGGAGACTCCTTATGTCAAAGTCACTTATACCCAAACAGGCCTGGTCTCCCCCAATATGTTATGCCCCATTATGGCATAACCCCAACCTCCAAGTTGATGGAATCTCACTACACTGGCCCTCTTGGATTGCTCATGGTATTTGAATTGTGCAAGACCTTTGCCTTCCTGAGTCTCTGTCCCTAGTATCCTTTGAGCAATTGAAGGCCAAATTCCTTTTACCAAATCATGACTTCGGGAGGTATCTCCAAATCCAGAGTGCCATCTACCATCTTAAGACCCAATACTTGGTAAGTGCCCAATGGTAATGGTTAGACTCCCTCCATAAATCCACCACCATCAAAGGCCTCCTTGGTCAGTTTTACACAACTTGGAGAGATGCTCAGTCAAATCCAATGACAACCTGTAGACTAAAATGGTCTGTACATCTTGGGTTCGATATCTCTGAGGATCAGTGGAACTGTTATCTGAAAGATATCCACTGGGTCTACAGAGACACTAGAAGCCATTTCCTCCAGCTTAAAATACTATTGCTCTGGCACTGTACCCCAACTGCACTTCATGCTCGTGGCCTGCTTGATCTCTCTGATTGCTGGCGCTGCTCACAACCTGAGGCCCATCTCTTACATGCACTAAGGACTTGCCCACAACTCGCTTCATTTTGGGCTTCGATAACCTCAGATTTGTCTAAGGTGCTAGATTGTTCTAACAGACCCCAGGCTGTTACTGGATGATACTTCATCACTGACTGAGCTACCCAAGCCCCACCAAGAATGATTACTTCTTGCCCTTCTGGAGGCGAAACACTTGCTTCTCATGCATTGGCATCAAGTGGCACTACCCACCCAGAAAGCCTAGCATGCAGCCCTAACCCATTTATCCCTCCTTGAGAGATTGTCCTACACACAGGTGGGCAGTCTGTGTTACTATCAGTCCAAATGGGGGTGATATCTACAGTCTGATCTATGTAAACTTCTTGCATCACCAGCGAATCCTCCAGTATAAACCTGTCACTCCCACCACAGTCCTAACCTTCCTAATAGCCCTTGCTCTTATAGGAGATGGTGCAAGCATCAGTTTTAGCCTCTGCTATTTAATACCTAAATAGTCCCTGCTGTTTGCATGGTTGCCTTATTGCTAACTACGGTTATATTAACTGGCTTTTGTCAAACATGACTGCATCTGTATTGGCTGTCTGTATTGCTGTACTTGTTATTGTACTATGTGATGAGCTACCTATTTTCCAAAAATTCAATAAAAAATGTTATACGATAAAAAAAAAAGAAAAAATTTCCTCTTCTCTTTAAGCTTTCCATTTCATCTTAGAACTGTTTGGAATGGCTTCATTATTTGGATCAGAATCCCCTCAAACAAGTTCAAGCAGCAAAGTCTGTGGGTGTCACATCTGCTTCCATGTTGTTTAACACAGATCTCAGAGGCAGCATATCTGCTTTTATCTTTCTAAAACAGTACAAGCACATGTGCACTGTTTCATGTAATGCAAGCTCTCTCAAGTAGCAAGTATGCAGCCAAATGTTCCTACATGTCATTCCACTTTGACATTTTGGAGAGATCTACTTTAACAGTTTTAGTCCTATAAAATAGGCGGTTATATGACACACATTCAAATTCAAAATGTTCTCTCTTCGCAAGCTCAAAGGTGGCTATTTCAATCCCAAACTTGTCAGTTAACTGTGTTTCTGTTACTGTAATGCAGCCAGAGATTTGCTCTGCATCCCACCTGGAGACTTCTTCAGAAGGTGCATTTTTTAAGCTTAAGAATGAAGGCTACAGCACTGTCCATATCACCTTCTGTCAATAAAAAAAATAGGCATGTAAATTTAGTGCCAGTCGTCAGCTGACTACGGGGGGAGCGGGGTGGTGGGTCACTACCTGGTGGAGGGGTGGGTCTACTAGACCACCAGGGTTACTGTGGGACATGGGGCATTTGTTGTATGAACTGGGCTAACTTTTCTATTTCGGGGATCATGGATCAGAAATGGGGGCTACTACTTCATATTACTAGGGAACAGGGGTCGGTGTGGGGTGCCTAGGCTGGGTCAGAGGGCATTCCCTATGGCTTGTGGCACCCTGATTTAGCTGTTCCCTTCCTTTGGCACAGCACTTGGGGTAACACAAGTCATGGACATAGCCGCCGGGGACCCTGCCTGTTCTGGAATCAGGCACAGGGTCCCCGGCACATCGACAAATGGTGCAAGTCGCAATCATCGGCAACTTGTGCCATACCTTCTGGAATCAGGCCTGTGTGTCTTTCCAGCTTCAAAAGCACATACAGCTACTGTACTTACTTACTGTGTGGGTAGTACATTTCTTCCCAAAAAATAGGCATCTCTTTGCTCACTGTGTAGCCAACACCCATCAAAAATATGGCAGACATTCTCTTTTTTTCAGATTTGGGAATTTATGAAATTTAATTTTAATCCCAAAAATGTTTTTCTTTAATTCAGCTATTTGAATCACACCTATTAACCTATCTGCATTAAAATGCATAGCATTGAGCTTCAAAATTCAAAGCAAATGGCCAGAATATGTATCATTTTTTATTTTAAAAAGTAATATACTGCAAATAGTGGGCCCCATATATTTAGCATTAAGGAATGTTTCCATCAAGTTTGTTTAGTGATTTAATAGTTTGTGTCCAAAAATAGCTCTAATATTATTAAGAATATCAGTAAACTTTTGTGGAACAAGGATAAATTTGAGTGTAAAAATTATAGCACTATGCCAAATTCATAGCAGTTGAGGGGTATGATTTGAGCTGTCATCTGTGACCGTAAACGTGATCGGAAATTTTCAGCCATATGTACAAATTGTTTTACTCTGAGAAGTAATTTCATAATCTCAATTTTTCTCTTTTTCTTACTATTCCATCTCAAAATTGCAGGTATGATGCACTCAGTTTTAACTTTTGCACACAACATCTTAAAATAGTTCAACATCTTAAAATAGTTTGCTCTACTATGATGGATGCTAGCTACATAGACTTTTTTTATTATTCTTGTTTTTCATTTGCTGGTTGGTACAACAAATATTTCCTTTCTGTTTTACTGTATCACATTTCTTATTAGACTGTTTTTTTAGTGACAAAATATGGACTTTTTAGCAATATCTGTCAGGTTTCTTTATATTCTTTACTTGAGGAAAGTCACAGGCATCAGTTGTTTCCTGTGATGTACTATGTGATGCTTTGCCATCAACTTTGTAAGGCAGATCATGTCTGGCCAAGTACCTTTTTTATCTTTTCATAGTGCAAGCACATTGTCTTGTAGGCATTTTTCTTGTTATCAGAAGTGCTGCAACATATTTCAAGTCCAATTCACTATCTATGAAAAGAAAGGGAAAAAATCACAACAGTGTTTTCTATTTTTTTTTTAAACTTAGAATACAGCAGGACTCAAGTTGTTTAAATAGTAGACTCATGAGAAACCCATAGAACTATTCAATTTAAGGTCTCATTAACTGCAAACAAATATACAGTAGCTTCAATTTACAATACATAGCTCATTGGTTTTGCTATACTCTGCTTACTGTTACCTAATATTAAGGTAAACTAATAGTTATCCCAGCAGCATTTCATATTGCTGGACAATGTTAACACATTGCATGAAGTATCATAGTAAACTGTTTCAGTTTAGATCACAGTCTTACCACCTTGGATGCTAGGGAAAAAAGAGGGAAAAATATGTGTGCCACAATATATAGGGGTTACAGTGGCCAATCAGATATCATAACACCCTTTCAAGATACTTAATATCCAATCATTTATAAATATTTTCTCTCTAAGAAAATCTCAGTTTTCTACTATTTAACCAATCACAGCCAACCATACAAATCATAAACAAATCAACTGAGGACATTAGCCTCACTGTTAAACTTGTAATCTGATTAGTAAACAATTAGGAATGTTTTCCAATGAAATGGCAAGAAAGGTCAAAACATTTTTTTTTGGTTTTATTTAGTCTGCTTGACAATCCAGAACTGCTAAAATGGAACTAAAGTGCTAGTTGGCAGAGAGTGCTGTGAGTACAGTAATACACACATTTAGGACTGTTGTTGTTTGCATTGTCTTTAAAGAGATTCAGCATGGCAGAAATATTCACTACTACTGTCTGGATTGCAGAATGTTCACTTGTGTGAAATGGTGTACAGTTTGCCAGGAGAAGTCATTTTGGGAATGATTTGCAACTGGAAAACTGTGATGTTCATTGGTTTGGCAAGGGGGGCATGAGATAAGAGCAGCTCATGCCAACCATAATTTGGCTTTTGACCAGTCACCTCAGGCCAGACATACTGCTCATCTGTGTTGGAGGTAACAATTTTGGCTACAAAAGGGGTATACATTTAATAGAATCAGCTAAATCAGATGTGGCTGAGCTACATGGAATGTTGCTTAACTGTAAGATTCTGTGTTCAGATATTGCAGAACACATGATCTGGAAAGGCCAGTAGCATGCATCTGGAATTGAAAGATCATGCAGAAAGGTGAATATTCACATGTCTGGCTTTTTGAGTGATCTGGGGACACACACCCAATTAAATATTATGATTCACTTTTTCTGGCTGGCCCAGTGGCGCTGAGGGTTGAGGCACTGGACATCACACCTCGCGCTACACTGTGACCCGGGTTCAGGAATGAGCCTGGGTCATCGGGGGTTGGCAGGGGAGGAGAAGGATGGAGCATCTGTAGGACTGCTCTCCTTCTTCGAGGAGGGGGGTGGGTTGCCATTGGTGCTCTAGCGGCCTCTGGCAGTGGCTGGGGGTGGCTGTAGAGCACTGGCAGGGAATTGGGGGCAATGTGCTGGGGCAGACGCTTGTCTTGGAGTTCATGCGGATGTGTGTATGCTCAGGGCCTTAGGTGTCATTGCACACCTCAGCCATTGGGGAGAAAAAGTGAAAAATTAGGGGCACTAGTCGCTGCGGTATGATGGCCATCTCCAGAGGGGACTTGATTGGTGCTGAGGGCACGTGGCATTACTGGATCCTGATCTGGGAGGGTTGAGCTTGGGGGACAGCTCCCCTCCACCCCGCTGCAGGGGGTAAGCCGCGGGGGTAGCTGCAGGCCCGAATGTGGAGCCGGAGAGTAGTCCCAGGAGATGGGGGCCTTATTACCCAGAGGATGCCAGATGTGTAGAGGTAAGGCAGGCTGGTGGCCCCTAGGGAGAAAAAGTATATATAAAAAAAAAAATGATTCACTTTTTCTAAAAAAATGGTTTACATTTCTCAGATATTGTAAATTTTATTTTCCTAGGAGACCCCCAACATGGGATCCAAAGTATAATGTGATGTGTGTTGACAACCACTACATACAGGTTAGCAGTACCCTGATGCTGACCCACAATGACTCTTTTCAGAGCCACATATAACTTGGTCAGAACAATAGAAAAATAACAAAAGCATGACACACACATAAATGACTGTTACTAAAGGTCTGTAAATAAAATGAGTAGTAACACACAACACGATGGCCATGATACAATTTGTATATAGGAGGCACAAGTGAAGTCAGGGAAGAAGTAAAAGCAACAATGTCCTAACACCTCTAGCGATGGCATACATATGCTATTATGGACACCCTGTATATGGTCATTTCTGTTACAGCATTGCTGTAAGTAATTGTGATTTTGGCCATAACATGATCTAAGGATTAATTATCATATTTATGCAAATGACACAATGATCTATGTAGAGGGAAATCAATTTGTGATATTCAATCTAAACTGCAGGATGCTTTTTCTCATTTTCAGATTTTCATTAGGAAGCACATGTTATGTTTGAATATGAAAAAGATGCAGCCAGTACTGTTTACCTGTGGTGATAAAAGTGTAAAACCCTTAGTGAGCCAATCCTTGGATGGAGTACATATACAACAAATGACAAAATATAAGTACTTGGGAGTTTGTCTGGATACTAAGTTAAAATGGGATGCACATCTTGAGGCTTTAATGAAAAGTATAGTTAAAAATCTGAGAATACTTTATAGATTAAAATATTATATGACCACTGAAGTCTGTTTAAGAAATATTAACACCATGGTGCTTCCAATATTGGATTATGGGGACATTGTTTAAACTGGGGCACCGAGGATGGGGCTAGTCAAGCTAGATGTAATGTATATTAGGTTGGCCCACTTTGTTGTCGATGCCCCTAGAAGAAAGCATCACTGTGATTTATATACAGCCTTAAATTGGCTGAGGCTGGAGGAAAGAAGAAACTGGAAACTTTTGACTTATATGTTTGTAAACCCCACCTCATGGGGTGAGCTTACCAGCCAGTTTGATTTCCTCAGCTCTTCCTCCCCCTTTAGCTCAGTTAGTGTGGGAGGCCTCCTGGCCTTGTTTGATATTGCTGCCACCAGGGAACAGCCTGGCAGAAAGGTATAAAAGCTGTTTTTTTTCCCAGGAAATAGGTGGAGGTGGGAGGACAGATCAAGAGTCCATGGTTGTTGTAGGGTCATTGTTAAAGGAGGGGGGCATCTGGCCTAGTCAGGTCAGCTAGCAGCAGCAATGGAGCATCAGGAGGGTGGTGTTCCACTGAGAGGGCAAGGAAGTGTAGCAGTGGTTGTGAGGGTTTTTGGTGAGTTTAGGACCCTGTTTCATAGTGGGATATCTCAGAGGCTTAATAGGATGAGACAGGTTCCCTCCCCCCCACAGGCTTTCATTTCCTTTGGACTAGAATGTTGGGGACCCCGGAGCTCTCTTAAGGTTTGGTAGCTCAGGTAGTGGGGCTGTGTCAGTGGTGGCAGTGCTGAATCAGGGTATCCTGGAGGTGGAAGCTCTGGGAGGCCTTTACCTGCATGGCATCCTACTTGAGGGTAACGGTTCCATGTCATAATAGTGATTGTAAAATTGTGGTCATTTTAATGGTGAGTGTATATCACCAAAAAGCAAATCGACGATATACACTTGCCGGCGACCAGACATCCGGCAAAAGAAAAAGTGTTTTTGTGGGGGTGCTGTGCCCCTCTGTGCCCCCTTCCCACATGCCCCTGAATAAAGATTACTAACTCCAGGGGGTGCATGTTGGGGAAGGGGCACAGCCTGTATTTGCAGGAAAAATTAAGTGCCACACCTGCAGGCAGCATCAAAATTGTAACCCTCCCGTCCCCAGCTCCAAACCCCGTACCCACTCAGCCAAAGCTTGCTACCCTCATCACTACACCAGAGGGCTAGCTTGGCTGGAGCAGGTGCAGCAGTTCCCTACAGACCCTTCACCTATCCCTCCCCTTCCCTTCACTATCCCCCCCTTCCAGTTGCTCTCCCTACAGTCACTTTCACTGTAGGGTCACTACTCTTGCAGGGTAGCCCATGATGATATCACTGAGCATAAGTCACTGTTTTAGCAGTTGCTCATTTTCAGTCACTATCATCACAGGATATTGAGGGTAACAGTCAGCAGGTTGGAGCCTCAGGCCTGGGATTCGCTTTGGGGCCTGCTGCACCCATGTCTGGGGCAGTCCCTGGCATCTACCATACCCATGTCTGGGGTAGGTCTGACAGACCCATTTAAGGGCCTGGGATTTCCCGTGGGACTGCAGAAACATTAAGGGAAGAAAGGGTGCTGCTTCTTTTGCTACAGTTTTGTGCTGGAAAACGGGTAGGGGGCATGCCCCTTAAATGATTCATGGCTCAGAGGTTACCTGGGATGGAAGGGACTGTTTTTGTGAGCAGCTGCTGAGGCTTAGGCTGCTGCACCCCAAGGCCTAAATGGCTTGGCTGGCACAGGAAGGAGTAAATCACTTCCCCAGTAGAGAGTAAAAGAGATTACAGCTTAATCTGAGCATTTGAAAAGTGTTTCTTTGGAAGAAGCTTACAGATATGAAACAAGCCATGCTGTCTAAAGTCCTTAGATGTAAAAGAACTATTGCTGTTGCATGCTGTATAAGAAATTAGAGCCAGTAATGAAATAGGAAGATAAAAAAACAAATGCTGTACCTGAACCTGCTGTTTTGTTGTCTCTGTCTGTCTCTTAGCTCCATGGAGCTGCTCCAAGTTTAATTCTTGATTAAGTCTCTGGGCCTAATCATTTTTGGGTCCAGAATAAAGTTTCATGGTTTTAGATCTAATGGGTGCATGTGATTTTGTGCTTGCTTTGAGAAACACAAACTAATGCCTTCTCATGAATCTGTTGTTAAATGGCTTCAGCTGTGGAGGTGGGTTTCTGTGTGCAGCTTCAAGAATCGAAGCCCCCCTTTTTCATCTTAAAGGGGCATACCATCTGAGGTTTCCAAAAGTGGCAGTCCTCTATGGAGTCCATCCACAGGCTTGGGGCCTGGTCAGTGTGTCGGGGGGTTAGGTGAGCTGTTTTAATGGTTGAAGATGTCACCAGATAGGCCAGCTAGTTTTCCTAACATTTCTATGCTGCTTCATGAAAGACTTTTTGGAAAGAGTTGCTGCTTTGTTAGTTGTGACCCTCCCGACAACATCTGCGATACTCCTACACATGGTGAGAGGGGGCTACAAGTTTAAATTGTAAAGGGAAGATTCCCCCAAATATATCCTGGACACTTTCAATATCAGAGGCATTAGGGAGTTCCTGAGATCCTCACAAGGTTTGGAGTATGTTGTCCTGAAATGTAATTTAGGAATTGGGAGGTCATCAGTATGGTATAGAGGACCTGTTTTATGGAACTCTTTGCTCATTGGTTTAAGGGGGGTAAGTTCAATCATTCACTTGGGCCCCTTAGAACAATGGTTTCATGATAGGGCTATGGCACCATTGCAATTTATTTATTTATTTATTGAAATGTTTCACCAGAAAGGCACACTGAGCAACAAGCTGCTCGTCTCTTGGTGCGACCGGTGGGGAGGGGAACATGGGGATAGCAAACAAAGTTCTGGTGCACTGTATAGAAACACATTTTGAATATATTCAAATGTATACAGAGATAAGGTAAACAGTATTGGAATAAAATTTGATTACAACAATACAGTGAGCAGTCAGTTTAAAAGTATTGAATGGAGGAATGCTAACATGTATGAACAAGATGGATTCAGAGTTAACAGTGAGAGCTAGATGAGTATGGTAACACAACTAGCATTTGACAACTCCTGGTGAGGCATAGTTTTATCATTAGAAAATGACAGAGTGGGATCAGGAAGATTGAACTAGAACATGGTGAGGAGAGATGCAGACAAACAAGAATTACAAGGTGGGCAGAAGTGCAGATTAGAGGTTGAATATACTGTAAGTGCTTTGCATTTAGGGGTAGCCCAAAAACTAGGGTTACTTAAGAGAGGGGGGGGAAGGAGTTGAAAGTAGAGGCAGGGGAGAGTGGGGGTGGAAGGAAAGGGAGGGCGGAGGGGGACTGAGGTGGGCTATCCACTACAGCATGCTGGCAACCGTGCCTACACAAGGCAGTGGTCTAACATTTATTTTAGTCTTTGGTAATGGGTAAGGCCCACTAGGCACAAGTGCTTGTTTTCAGGGGCAACCTGGGAGCACTAGGTGGTTAAGTGACTTGCTCAGAGTCACACAGTATGCAAGTGGAGGTTGTGAGAATCAAACTCAGGTCTGGTGTGCTGGATGTATCAAGCTTGTTCATACCTTGTTCCTCTAATATCTAGGCTATTCTGCCAGAATGACAAGAGAAAGCAGGTTGAGGGCAGAGAAAGTTTATGGTAAAAGCAAGGAGAAGTGAAGGGGAAGAGAGTGGGGCTATCTCCTCCAGCATGCTGGTGACCATGCCTACACAAGGCAGTGATCAAGCATGACACAAGGGAAACAGGGTGAGGGCAGTAAGAGTTTAGGGTAGAAGCAATGAGGAGTAAAGGGGGAAGGAGAATAGTCATCTGGGGCCTGGTCACACCAGTATGCAGAGGAACCCTGTCTGCACAAGACAGAGGTAGAACATGGGGAGCAGGTGGGGGAGGAGTAGAATGGAAGGGGAGGAGGCTGGAAGATTAGGAGGTAGGAGAGAGGGGATCAAACCTGAACCAAATTGCATGGGTATAGGTGGTGGGGTAGGGTCACAGGTATTTGGTAGGGGAGGAAAAGAGAGGGAGGGGAGGAGGCTGACAGCTTAGGAGGTAGGAGGTGAAGGATCGATCCTGGACCAAATTGCATGGGTATATGGGATGGAGGTTGAGGGGCTTGTAGGCTGGTAGATTAGGAGGGAGTAAAGGGAGGGGGCAAGGGATAGATCCAGGTCAAGTAGGATGGATTTGGGGGTGGAGGTAGAGGAGCTTGCAGGAGCAAGGGGTGGGGAGTTAGGGGGGTCAAAACAGGAACAGCTAGGTGCAGTGAAGTTTTTAAGGGCTGAGCTGATGGAATAGCAGGAGGAAGAGTGATGAATCTGAGGGGTAAGGGAGTTCCACATTTTTGGGAGGCAATGGGAGTAATCTGATTGACCAATGAGGGTGGTGCAGCAGGGAACCACCAGGGTATGAGAGTCGGTTGATCGTAGTGAAGAGCTGGAGGGGGGGTTATAAAGGAGGATGAGAGGTAAGTAGGGAGTATGCCCAACCAGTGACTGGAGGTGAATGTGGTGCAGTGGGAAAGTCATCCATTTGTGAGGGAGAGAAAGGATAGGGCATGATAGAGAGAACAGTGATGAGTATGGAAGGGAACATTGAGGGCAAAGTGGCAGAAGGAGTTGAAGATGGTATGCAATCTGGCCAGAAAGGACTTGGGAGCAGCACTGAAGACTATGTCACAGTAGTCAGAAATGGGTACTATCATCTTCTGAAGAAGCATATGCCTGGCCATAAGAGGGATGCAATTACAGTTCCTGAACAGTGCACCAAGTCTGGAGCACAGTTTTTTCTGGATGGCGTCAATATGAACAGAGAAGTTTAGGTGTTGGTCCAGCCAGACACCTAAGTACCTGAAAGAGGATGTGCCCTCAAGTGGGTTCCCATCAAGGGTGTGGAATGTGGGCAGATAGGGAAGCCTAGAGAGTCTCTGCCTTGTGCCAAAGGTCATGGAAATGGTCTTCTTGGCATTAAGAAAAAGTTGGTGGTTAGTAAACCAAAGCTGAACTTTGTCGAGGTTGTGCTGCAAGTTGGTTGTAACTTCTGTAGGTCTGGAGCCAGATGAATACAGAACCTTATCATTGGTGTACATATGAATGGCAGAGGAGGGTGAGCAGGTGGATGGCAGGTCATTTAGTAAGATGGAGAATGCTGCCTTGAGTAATGCTACCACAGTATAACTTGACCTTGGTAATTTTGAATATTGATATGTCTTCTATGCACATTGCTATGTGTTTCTGTGATGGTATCATGTTGTTGTAATTCAGTACTATATACATTTATGTATAATTGTGTATTTATAGATTATTGAATAGGCTACCATATGATAACTGTAAGGGACCTCCTTGAAAATGAACTTTGCTCAGTGGAGCATGTAACATCTTCCCTGTTCATAATTTTATGAATAAAATTAATTACTGCTATTACTACTACAGTTGGTACTTCGTCTGCCTTTAAGGAGCTTCAGTACAGACTGAGGTGACTTGTGCAGTGCAATGAAATCTGTACACACGTTCTTGCCATTTCATAACCACAACTTTTTACTAATGTAGTATGCATAAAAGTCATGAACATAGAAGTATAATATTACCTCATCTTAACATTTTCCTTTATTGTAGTTTTTTTCACAGAACATGCCTAAAAATTGGTTTAATGAGTAGGTGCTTCCCCTAGTGAAAGGGCTCAAAAAGCATAGAAAAGCCCCAACTGCAATGAGGGGATTAACCTTTCCCTTTACAAACTCTGGAACTAGGTGACTGATTATCTGCAGGGGAAGTGGTTCACCAAAGACCCTGACTGATGCCTTCACAACTGGAAACTGCTATCACAGTGCTTTTATAAGCTACAGAAAGCTGGTTATGTCTGGGAGAAGGACAAGAAATGGTTCTAGAATGTACTGGAAATGTGGGAAGAGGCAGTGAAGCCAAAACTGGGTGAAAGACACAATGGAAGTAAGTACTATTACAATATACAGTCATAATTTGTAGCCATTGGATTGCCAGACAGTTTCTTTCCTTGTAGTGATGTGGTGTGGCGGGGGTCATTATAACACATCAGAGGAGGGGGGCTGTGGGCCGGTATCACACAGAACTCATACTTTCTGGTGTCTCAACTAACAATTTGAATGTCTTCAACTAGTTACTGAAAAGAATGTGCATACCAAAGGGACACACCTAGTTGGGCAGCACTCTGTACTTGAAAGGATTCAAACAACTCAAAAAGACTTTATTCAGTCTTTTGCTATGCTTTGTGAGTCAGACATATACAAATACAGTGCAAATAGTGCTAGAAAAAATCATCAGTTGATTTTTAGCAAAAGTTTACACCATCATACGAACATATGAACATACAAAGAAGCCAGCAGAAGAAGGCTGTTTGGTCTATCAAGTCTGCTCGTATTTCAGGGTCCACAGCTTGAGCTAATGTCCCTGCCCTTCCTTCTCAATCCTCTCATCCTCTCTACCCATGATTCTTACCTTACCCCTATGCCTATCTCAGCCTCTCTTAAAGCTGCCCACTGTCTTCAAGGAGATGATCAGGAGAACTATGTTTCAGTCTTGCTACTTCATGCTATCTTTTACTTGGTTGTGAGTGCATCCTGGACATGCCATGACATGGTCAATGCCATGGTAACCAGCTGATGTTTCTAACATTAACATGTCTTCTTCAGAGCTCAGTAGCAAGACTGAAACATTGTTTCCTTTATGGTATGCACCCTAGGAATCATTGGATTTTAAGTTGCAGGTCTAGCCAAAAGTGTGAAGAAACTGGATATAGACAATTAAGCTGAGAAGTAAAAGCAAAAGAACTTTCCTGCAACACAGAGTGCGAGGACAGGGAAAGAGATAAATACAAGCTACCTACTGTGTTAACTCTGGCTAAAAATCGACTGGTGATTTTTTCAATCACTATTTTATTTATTTTGATTTATTCATTCTCAGATTACAATACCTTTGAGCACATAACAGCTCTTTTACAAAGATTCCACATCAGTGGGAAGGGTGACAGGCATACAACAGATGGTATTACATAACATATTGACAAGAAAGTATTTAAAATGGCAATATGACATTAACATTGCAACTAAAATTAAAACTATGTATCAGTAGGAAATCAAAAATAACCTAATAAAAGTAGGCAGACCAAAGTGCTTTGTCAAATAGGTATAGATAGATTTGAGTGAACAAAAGTTCAGGTAAGTGAAGAAAAACAGTGGAAAGAAGGTGGAGGGTGAGAGGGGTCAGGTGAAAGAAGGATCGGGGAAGGAGACAGGAAATAGGGCAGAGCGGTTAGGGTGAAAGTGGTCATTCACAGAGAAAGGGGAAGAAGTAGATATACAAGGATGTGTCAATACTGCTGAGGTAGTGCCATGTCAGTTGAAAGAGACAGGAACTATTAGCTGTAAGATGCTGATGAAGAGTGCCTTTAAATGGTCCCAATTTTGGTAAGGAAGAGATATCACTGGGCAGCGCATTAAACCATTGTGGTGCTCTATATGCAAACGGTCATTGCCCTTGTGTAGTCCATCATCTTGGGACACAGAAGAGTTGGCTTGACTGAGCTACACATGTGCTGGGCACTGCAAGAGTGGTTGAGTAAGTTTGTAACACTGGAAGGCAGGGGCCTGAAAAGTGCCTTTTTAGTCAACAAGCACGTTTGATAGTGAATCCTCCCATTTAGCTGAAGCCAACCTGCATGCGCATACAGTTCACATGTGTGGGTAAGGCATGCTGCTCCAGTAAGACATCGGCATGCTTTATTGAGTGCCACTGATATTCTGCAGAGGGTAGTGGTGGAAGCTGAGCCATAGATAACCAGACCATAGTCAACAATGGATACTGTGGAGTTATAGATAGCTAGTATAAGGGTTTCAGGCATTAGATTGTATTTATGTCTATGGAGTAACCCTATCTTAGTATATGCACTGTATCTGTATATATCTGACTCACAAAGCATAGTAAAGGACTGAATTAAGCCTATTTGAGTTGTTTGAATCCTTTCAAGTACAGAGTGTTGCCCAGCTAGGTGTCTTCCTTTGGTATGCACATTCCTTTCAGTGATTCCAACCCCTAGGAGTTGCACCTGCAGTTGACTCCACAAACTTTTGCAAAGAAACATTGTTCTGACTACAAAGTTCAACTAGTTGTTGCATACACTGCAGTTTACATGGCAACATGTTGCATCTTGGTAGCATGGTAAAGGACGAATTATGTGAGATATGTCACTCAGTACTAATATATCTTATCAGAGTAACAGAAATGCATGTATATAATGTACATGGTTTAATATTATCTCTAAACAGAAAATATGAAGGCACAGTTCTGTCTGTTTTGATCTGCATAAATAATGTTGAACTGTGAAGATCCACCCGTGCCCATTTTCAGCCAATATATTTGCTCTCAGTGAATGACTACCATGCTGCTTGAATGACTACGTAGCGTAATATGCCACTTTCCTTATAAATTTTATGTCTTCTTTCTCATTGCAGTTCATCCTGGCTTACCAGCCACACCAAGAGAAATGGCATGTCTAGGGCCAGTCCCAGAAGAATTGGTTGAGCAGGACACTGGTGTTCCAGAGGATGAAGTGATCATCATTGAAGATGGCATAGTACCAGTGTTGGGTAAGTTACTTTTTCTATTACTTTCTATTACGTTGAAACTTGTTCCAGGAGCCCAGAGTCATTAGAAGTATGGAGAAGTACTAGAAAAGTAATACACCTTACAATTATAGTTACTTATTTCTTTTTATACAAAACAATACAAAATAATAAATAACTATAACAGATTACATTTTTTGAAAGTAATAGGTTAGCTACTAGTTACTTTCAAATAAATGTAATCAGTTACAATTATGTATTTCTTTTGTATAAAAAGACATAAGTAATTGTAAGGTGTATTACTTTTTCCAGTACTTCTCCATCCTTGCTAGTGACTGCACAAAGCTTTCTGGAACAAGTTTCCAAAAGTAATAGAAAGTAATAGAAAAAGTAACTTACCCAACACTGCATAGTACAATTACACAATCACACTTAAAGAGGACAGGAAATAAAAATATGATAGATCCACTAACAAATGTGTCTTGTAATTATTTTAGTTATTTCATTGTTTCATTCCCTGAATAAAATTGCCTTGTGTATGTACCTCTTTATTTTTGTATTTCTGTTTATGATTTAAACAACATGGCTATTACTGGAGCCTTCTCAGAATAATTTTGGATTGCACATCAGAAGAGCCAGCATGCCAGTGATGCAGCCATTTGTGTTTTCAAGTCAGCTTATAAAATCTAGATCACAATTAAGGCAAAAGACAAGGGAGACTAAAAGCCCAGCAGATAAGCAAGCATTTAGAGCTATTAGAAATAAATGCTCATTAATGATCAGAAAGGCTAAGAAGGATTATTATGTTAAGCACTTTACAGACTCACAAGGGAATCCTAAGGCACAGGGGTATGGAAACATTGAAAGGAAAACAAGCTCCAGCATCCCTACCAACTACTCTGAATTATTAGCGGAAGGTTTTTCTTACAGCTAGTGATCAGGTAGCGGTATTTAATGCCTTCTTCCTATCTGATGGGCAAACTTTTGATAGGGAATACCTGGGTCTTGTTACATCTGACACAGATGCTGATTTCATAAAAAAGGTGGATAGACCTATTTTTGCTTTCCATACCATAACATCTGATGAAGTGTTGAAACAACTTCAAAAAATGGATACTAAAAAAGGCCTAGGGTGTGATGGTATTTCCCTAGTCTTTTATAAAATAGCTTCAGGTATTATATCATGTCATTTGACATATTTGTTTAATTTTTACCTCTCCAATTTTGATTTGCCTTTGGATTGGAAGACAGCATTTGTTATCCCTATTTTTAAGGGAGGGGATTTGGCAGAACCAAATTCCTATAGACCAATTTCTATCCTCCTGAAATGTGTAAAAGTGTTTGAGAAACTTATACATCAGCAGTTAAGTCAGCATTTTACAAAATACACTGTCATATCTCACTTACAATCAGGTTTCAGAAAGAGACCCAATAACTGTTATATCTAAGGTGGTGGATGATGTGTTGAGTACCTTCAATAGAAATTCTAGTGCACCATCTATATTCTTGGATCTATCGAAGACATTTGACACTCTTCACCATACAATTCTACTTAACCATTTCAAATCTGTGAGACTGGGTATTCCATCCCTGATATAAGTGAGATATGACAGTGTATTTTGTAAAATGCTGACTTAACTGCTGATGTAAAAAGAACCTTAACAGCAGCTCCCTCTTAGATGCAATTTTGGTTAGCAAGCCACACCTGTTCTCTCATGTTGGAATGTTTCTCTCAGACATTAGCGATCATTGTATAATCATCACCATTAGATCCATGCACAACCCACAGTTTGTGGCAAAGTTCTCTATCAAGAGGTGCAAACGCAACTTTGATTTATTTGCATACGTCCATGACTTGAAACATTCACCTTGATGGCAGGAATTCTTCCTAGCCAAAATGGTTAACAGGGCATATACTATTTTTTACAGTATTTTAAGTGAGGCTTTAAATAAGCATGCGCTCTTGGTTAAGGTGCAGGTCAGGAGTAGCACCTGCCATTGGTTCTCACCTGAGCTCAAAGCTTCCCTGTTATAAAGGGATACTTTATGGAAAAAAAGCCTGAGGAAGCAAGAACGACTTGGACTGGTGTCTTTTTAAGAGACCACATAACAAGTGCGCCAAGTTGGTCAGAGCAGCCAAGGCTACCTACTATCGTTCGGAGCTAGCCTCTGCCTCAAGAAATCCTTCAAAGCTCTGGAAAACATTAAAAGACATGTCTTGACATGCACCTGGTAATTCCATTCCAGCAAAAATTAAGTCCAGTGGCAGCGTTATCTCTAACTGATCAAAGATATTGGAAGCCCTCAATGACCATTTTGCAATGGCAGGGCTAGCATTTGATACTTCCCCTGCCAATGACCTCTGTGCAGTTCAGGGCCCACCAACCCATGAGTCCCCTCTACCGAGGAGGCCTTTTCCCTCCTGACTGTCTCTCTAAAAGAGGTGGAAGACCTACTGCTGCAACTGGACACCAGGAAGGGCACAGGCTCCAACTTCATAGAGCCATTCTATCTGAAATGTGCCTACCATGTGCTTGCAGTGCCAATCACCCACCTATTCAACATGTCACTCTCCCAGGGTAGCCTCCCCACTGAATGGAAAATAGCCCATGTCATCCCTCTATTAAAAGCAGGAGACCCCTGCGATCTAAATAATTACAGACCGATCTCCCTCCTCCGCATCCTGTCTAAATTACTAGAAAAAATAGTGTGTGATCAGGTAGGGGCATACTTAGAATCCAGAAGCCTATTAAACCCGGTTCAGTCTGGATTCAGAGCAAAGCACAGCACCATAATAGCCCTAGCTAAGGTGACCAATGATTGGATCCTAGACCTTGACAACAAAAAGCATGTCTGTGCCATTTTCTTAGATCTTAGAAAGGCATTCGACACAGTCAATCACAGCCTGCTTCTTTCCTCCCTAAGCACCTTAGGCCTGGACCATAAATCAGTGTGCTGGTTTGCAGACTACCTCGGAGAATGAAAACAGCAGTTTAAAGCTGAAGGTGATCTTTCTCCATTAAAACCTATGCTGAGGGGCATGCCCCAGGGCTCTATCCTTGGTCCCCTCCTCTTTGCAGTCTACATTAACAACATCAATGACCCCATCAAAAAAACCAACATCCACTTATTCGCGGATGACATTGTACTGTACTTGAGTTGTCCCACGCTGGAAGCAGCCTGTGAAGACCTCCAAGCTGAATTTAACCTTCTACAATACCAGCTCATAAACAAAAAGGTTTTTGCTCAATGTGAAAAAGACAAAAGGCATGCTTTTCTCCCCCTCCTTGCATACGTCAATTCCTGCTGGGGGGGCGGGGCTATCCCACAAATTACCACTGTTCTTGGAGAAACACTAGAGTATGTAGCTAAATTCAAATATCTAGGAGTTTGGCTCTATCATAAACTTTCCTTTGCCGACCATCTCGAAGAACTACAGAAGAAACTAAGGCAAAGATTAGGACTATTCTACAGATTTAACCACCTGCTCACAAAGGCCAAGATTCAACTGGTTCAAGCTACCTTCCTATCTTTAATAGATTACAGGGACCTGATCTACAGCCACTGCACTGCCTCTGCACTGGCTAAGTTGGACACTCTCTACCACAGAGCTATCAGGTTTATTACTGGCCTTCCACTTTCCACACACCACTGCTCCCTGTACTCATCATTAGGCTGGACTTCCCTTCACTATAGAAGGAATAGAAATGCTGCCCTATGGGCCTTCAGAGCGGTGACCAACAAGCTCCCCTCATATGTCTCAGGTTGTATTCCCTGGAGTGTATTAGGCACCTATGCTCTAAGGAGCTATTCCCTAATTGCCCTCCAAGTTCCAAGGGTCAAAACTAATTTTGGCAAAGCTGCGCTTAGCTTCTCTTTACCCACACTCTGGAATGGTTTACAAAGGAACTTGAAGCTGAGCTGCCCTGTTATCTTGAATATCTTCAAGGCGCTCTATGATTGCCACATGAAAAGCACATTGCAAATGTTTTCCTCACCGCTAGCCCACTAATTCCGCAACTCTCTCTTTCCATCCTGACGTTCGGCATGTTTCTACCCCTGGCTCTCACTCTTTCCCTATTAACTCTTCCTGCTGCACCCACCTTTCCCTGTCTGCTCCAGCCTGGCTAAAGTCTCACCCAATCCATAGTAGTGTCCCAATTATCTACCCCTCCTCTGTCATTTTCATAATAAACAAGTACATGATAGCCATTGTCACTTTCTGTGGTTTTAGCCCAATTTTCCCCCAGTCGGTAATATATCTCTCCTGTTCTTTAACTCTCTAACCTGCCACCCTATACATGGCCTCTTTCTCCTATATGTGTACAGTGGCGTGAAAAAGTATTTGCCCCCTTCCTGATTTTCTCTATTATTGCATATTTGTCACACTGGATGTTTTCAGGTCTTTAGACAAAATATAATATTAGATAAAGGGAACCTGAGTGAACAAATAACACTTTTTTTTTACTTATTTCATTTATTTAATGAAAAAGTTAACCAACACCAACTGGCACTGTGTGAAAAGTAATTGCCCCCTAGTTAAATCAACCCAATTAAAGGGATAATTAGAGTCAGCTGATTGAACACAGCCAGGCTTGATTACAGCCAGCCCTGCTCAATATAAACCTCACTTTATTTTGACCCTTACCATCAGAGTCACGCTGCCAGCACAAAGATTCAACCAGCACATTATGCCATGATCAAAGGAAGTTCCTGAAAAGATCAGAAAAAATGTGTTGCCCTCTATCAGTCTGGAAAGGGTTACAAAGCTATTTCTAAGGCTCTGGGACTCCATCGAACCACAGTGAGAGCCATAATCTCAAATGGAGAACACTTGGAACAGTAGTGAATCTTCCCAGGAGTGGGCGGCCTGCCAAAATTACTCCAAGGGCGCAGCGTAAATCATCCAGGAAGTCTCAAAGGATCCTAAAACAACATCCAAAGAACTGCAGGCTTCTCTTGCCTCAGCTAAGGTCAGTGTTCATGACTCCACAAGCAGAAAGAGACTGGGCAAAATGGGCTTCATGTGAGAGTAGAAAGGGAAACCACTGCTAACCAAGAAGAACATAAATGCTTGTCTCACATTTGCCAAAAAGCACCTGGATGATCCACAAGCCTTTTGGGAAAATGTTCTATGGACAGATGAGTCCAAAGTGGAACTTTTGGATGACATGGATCCCATAATGTCTCGTAAAGCAAACACAGCATTCCACAGTAAGAACACCATACCAACAGTCAAACATGGTGGTGGTAGTGATGGTGTGGGGATGTTTTGCTGCCTAAGGACCTGGATGACTTGCCAAAATTAAAGGAACCATGAATTCTGCTCTGTACCAGAAAATTTAAGGAGAATGTCCGGTCATCCTTCCGTCAGCTGAAGCTGAAGCGTAGTTGGGTCATGCAGCAAGACAATGATCCAAAACACAAAAGCAAGTCCACATCAGAATGGCTAAAAAGAAGTAAAATTAAAGTTTTGGAGTGGCCTAGTCAAAGTCCAGACTTAAACCCAATAGAGATGCTGTGGCAGAACCTGAAACGAGCAGTTCATGCTCGAAAACCTACCAAATGTTACTGAATTGAAGCAGTTCTGCAAGGAAGAGTGAGTTAAAATTCCTCCACAGCAATGTGAAAGACTGATATTGAATTATAGGAAGTGTTTGGTTGCAGTCATTGCAGCTAAATGTATGCATCCAGTTATTAAGTGTAAGGGGCAATTACTTTTTCACACAGTGCCAGTTGTTGTTGGTTAACTTTTTTCATTAAATAGGTGAAATAAAAAAAAAAAACAAGTGTTATTTGTTCACTCAGGTTCCCTTTATCTAATATTACATTTTCCCTAAAGACCTGAAAACATCCAGTGTGACAAATATGCAATAATAGAGAAAATCAGGAAGGGGGCCAATACTTTTTCACGCCACTGTAGTTGCTGGCTGCCTCACTCAAAAGATCTCTGCTTATAACCCCTGTATGCCTATGGTTGGTTGTACATCTGCTGACTTCTTCAGTTGTAAAATAATGCTTTTTTTTAAGTTATTTCAACCTTGTACTGTACTGAATACACTGTATATACCTTTTCTTCCTTGTATATTATTGCTTTTTGTATACCTGCTTCTGTACTGTACTTTGATGTATTCATGACCAGGTCCACCTTGCAAATGAGCCTTGCTCAATGGTGCCTGCCTGGATAAATAAAGATTTTGATTGATTGATTGATTGATCTGGTTTAGCTCATATCTCATTGGTAGGCATCAGTGTGTCAGAGTGGGGGGGGGTGCCTGCTCAGATCCAGCTATTCTGAATACAGGGTTGCCTCAGGGTTCGGTACTGGGTTCCCTGTTATTTTTACTTTATGTAAATAATCTGCCCAGGCACTACTCATCTGACACCAGCATATGAAAGGACCACTACTAATAGAGTACCCTTAGTCACGTATCATCCTGACCTTGAACTTCTGCATAAGATTATTAAGGATCTACACCACATAATCAGTGAGGATGAAACCCTTAGTTGTATTTTTTAAGAACTGCCACTACTATCTTTTAAACAACCACCTAGTTTAGTCAACCAGATTATTAGGAGTAAATTTGAATGTGAACAGAGTGTCATGACATCATATGGCACAGAACTCTGTAATAAACGCAGGTGTAAAACTTGTGAGCACATTTCCACCTCAGACTGTGTGATTACCTCACAAAACAGACAATTCAGAATATTGGGTAATTATACATGTACATAAAGCAATGTTGTTTATCTTATTCAATGCAGGAAATGTCCTTACACAGAGTATGTGGGGGAGATGAAACAGCAGCTCTGCAAAAGAATAAATTCACAAGGGTATGATATTAATAGGAAGACGACTGACAAATCAGTGGCACAACACTTATCTCAGGATAACTACTCAATCTCAGATATATCTGTGATGGTCTTGAAAGGACATTTCAACAGTACACAGCAGAGACGTGCTTGTGAGATCAGACTTATGTTACTTCTTAATACAGTGCAAGAACATTGATGTTGGATTTATGACACTTTACATGTAAACTTACATGGACCTTTACTTCAAAGGATGGGCGTACATGTTTCAGGTTTTCAGTAAGCCTTGGACTTTGACTCTTATACAATCCCTCATCCCTCTTAACTGGTTATCTACAGGTTGACCTTTCACATTAGTACTGTGTGAATGTGTGCATGGGTGTGTGGGTATGTGTATGTGTGTGGGTTAGTGAATATGTTTATGTGTGTGTTGTGAGGATAGAAGAAGTGTGGTACATTGAATTTCTAATATGGGTACTTGAGATGCGTGGTTATGTGGGTATAGTGGATGTGAATATTGTGGGGATATTGAAATAAACCTATGTTCAGGTACATGACATTATGTTGTCATTGTGGTTAGGACTCTGGACTCATATTAGAGTGGGTATTTACTTCCTTATGCTAGTTCTGTAATTTGAGTATATATTGTAATGTTTTTACACACTGTACTTATTAGGATGGTGTATTAGGATTCATGTACATATACTTCATTTTAAGTAGTTACTTTCATGGGGGGGGAGTAATTTCTAAGAATTTTGGTTTGGATTCCTTAGACTGTTTCTACATATGTATTATTTTGATTATACACTCACATTTTCTTGAAATCCGTACATATCAGGCTGCATAGTCTCAGTTTCTTGGGGGTTCCTGACTAGCCCTCTTTTTATCTGGCACTGACACTGACAATTGATATTATCATGTATAAAATCTTGTTACAACAAGGTCTTAACATAATAGTTTGTTAAGAGTATGTTGGGAATATATCTCCAGCTGGTTGTACTTTCATCAGTGTGATACACTTACTCACCTTGGGTATATATCATTTTCATCATTCTATATGCCATGTAAAGATAATTTATGATGCTGTAATTTTGGGGCTTATCATTTTTTATTATTTTTTTACTTGGTTATATGTTACATTTTAGCTTGCAGTTGTTTCTTAAGGGCCATCTCATTATGAATGGTTCTATTCTGAACAGAGTGATCTACTGTGGCCTCACTTGTGAAATGTGTGTCTTAGGGAGGTTTTCTTCACTTGACATGCAATTTACTGGGCAGAGAATCTTAAGGATCTTTTTGGGTTTTTTTTATCCATTAGACTGGAACATGGTACCTCTCTGCCTGCTGTTATTTTTAAACAACCGTTGACCTTTAAGTTTAGTTCAGCTGAAATCATTCTTTAGATATTCAAGCTCTTCAGTGTCACTATTTCTGAAGGCCTATTTTAAAGCAATGAAAATGATTTCTGTTTTTTTTCTGCATGTTCTAAATGTTAATAATATGGGATTTTCTAAATAACTCTCATTAAGCTTCTGAAGAAGGACTTGTTGGTCTGAAAGCTAAAGCTCTTTGTTCTTTTTGTAACATCCTTGTTGGTCCAACAAAAGGTATCAAACCATTTGTTCTGGATTTATAAATACATCAATAAATTGTTAATGTAGGTGAAATATCAGACTTTGTGCCTCTGTCTGGAAGACTGGACAAAGGTTTGGCATGTCTCTATTTCAATACAAAAAAGTGCAAAATTGTGCACTTGGGGCACAGAAACCAAGGGGTAGCATACCAATTGGCTGGGTTATCAATCATAAGGAATTATAATAAAGCAGACTACACAAATATTAAGAAAATAATAAGAACATATAATTGGGATACACTAGAAGGGAAATCTTTGGATCAAACCTGGGAAACAGTTAATGGTGTTCTGCAATCATGTATACAAAATCATGTTCCTTTAATAAAAAAATATAATTGGAGGGGAAGAGTACCCAAATGGATGACTCAAGCAATTCATTGATTGATAAATAAAAAAAAAACAGGGTTTATAAGAAACTAAAGAAGTACCCATCCTCTGCTAGACTGCCTGCATATAGGTCCCTGGTTAAAAAGTGTAAACTGGCTATAAAAAAAGGAAAAGCCGAGGCAGAATTAGCATTGGCATCATTAAAAGGAAACAATCTAAAGGAGTTTTATAATTATGTAGGAAGCCTGAAAAAAATCATAATCAGATTACTATACTAAGGGACCATGAAAATCAAACTGAGGATGAGCAGGGTATAGCGAATATATTTAATTCACACTTTCAAAGTGTCTATTCTAGGGAGGATAGTGGTGTCAATGGAGAAGTTCAGACAGAGGTGGGTGTGGAAATAGAGATTTTGACCATAACTGCAGAACAGGTCATAGCTAAATTAATGAAACTAAAAAGATATAAATCAGGGGGACCAGATGGTTACCATCCAGCATTCCTAATTGAAACAGCCAATGAGATTTCAATTCCACTTGCAGCCCTCTTTAATAAATCTTTGCAATGGGGTAAAGTCCTGGATAACTGGAGAAAGGCTCATATTACACCCATATTTAAATCTGGGGATAGGACTTGACCGGAGGACTATCATCCAATAAGTATCACCTCCATCATAGGTAAAGTGATGGAAAGTTATATAGATGAACTTCTTGAAAACAATCTAAAAACATTGAACCACCTAGATACTTCTTAGCATGATTTCTTAAGTGGGAGATTATGCACCACCAATCTATTACTTTTTTTGAGCCGGTGAGCCAGACATTGGATGCAGGGCTCCCAGTTGATGTTGTGTATTTGGATTATAAAAAAGCCTTTGAAACTGTTTCCCACACTGTATTTCTTAAGACCCTGCAACAACTAGGGGTAGATTTCTATCTCTGTAAATGGGTGGCAGCCTGGCTATGGAACAGACAGCAGCAGGTACAGGTGAGAGGTTACCTGTAAGCAGGGGCCAGGATGACTAGTGGAGTGCCCCATGGGTATGTGCTGGGGCCAAGGCTGTTTAATGTCTTGGTATCTAGTATGCAGGTGTCCAATGGTGTATGGATATGCAAGTATGTGGATGATTCAAAGATTGGGGCAATAGTGAACAATAATGAGGCTATCATGAAGTTATAAGAACAACGTTGTCATCTTGAAAACTGGGCAGAAATACCCAAATTGGAATTTAATGTCACCAAATGTAAGGTCATACACTTCGGGTATAACAATGTCAGAGCACACTATACACTGAATTCATATATAACAGAAGCAACAGATAGTGAAAATGATTTGGGGTGGTCATAACAGACAGACTGAGTTTTGACAAACACAGTAAGATCTGTGTTAATAGAGCAAATAGGATTATTGGCAATCTGCTGCATAATATCAGAAGTAGAAGGAGAGAGGCTCTTGTTCCATTACATAGATCCCTGGTGAGGCCTGTCTTGGAGTACTGTGCATCTTCAGTTCAGTACAAAGTATCAGTGGGAGTAAAAGAGTGGAACAAGTACAAAGAAGGTTTGAAAGTGGATTTAGTAAATAAGCAGGAATATGGTGACAGATTGAAACATCTGGGTTTATACTCAATGGCATACAGAAGGATAAGGGGGGATTTGTGTTATGTTTACAAGGCACTGAGTGATGAAATAGTATGTGAAGTGCCAGGATTAACTTGGAAAGAGGGTACAAGGAAGTGTGCACAGGCTCACGATAAACAATTAAAAGGTGAGAGATACAGAACTAATAGAAGAGGAAGATGGTTTAACCAAAGGGTTGTGAACATTTGGAATGGACTCCTAGAAGAGGTGGTGGGTGCCGGTACTTTAGAAACATTTAAATATTGTCTGGATAGGTAAATGGGTGATAAAAGATGGAGTTACGACAATTAGTAAGTAACAGGTCCTTATATCGCCTTTTTGGCTTATGGATCGGAACACATCCTATGAACCTATGGGTAGGTATTGGCAGCCAAAAAACAGGAAATCATTTCTGATGTCCTGAAGGTAGCAAAGCAGTGGGGAAAGCCAGCAGGATGCTCGGGTGTATAGGGAGTGGCATCACAGGCAGAAAGAGTAAGGTAGTGTTACTCCTGTATAGATCTATGGTGAGGCCCCACCTCGAGTACTGTGTCCAGTTCTGGAGGCCCTATCTCCAGAAGGACATAGATATGGTGGTGGTAGTACAGAAGAGGGTACCCAAAATGGTGCAGGGCCTGCATCAGAAGCCCTAGAAGGAAAGACTTACGGAATTAAATATGCACAGGTAAGCTTACCAGGATGAAACCTGATTCTGCAGCATTCTGCAGCAGAGTAACTGCAGGAAACAATGCATTTTCAATGGGAGTGAATCCTTATTGTCATGCTGGAAAACTGTGACACTGTGCTTCATCCTGGTGGACTTCACTATACTCTCTGGAGGATAGGAGGGAAAGGGGGGCATGATAGAAACATTAAAATTCCTCCCAAGTATTAATAAGGTACACAAAGGTAGCATTTTACATAGAAAAAAGATGCTGAAGGACAAGGGGTCGGGCTACAAAGCTGAAGGGGGGATATTCAGAGGAGATGTGAGGAATTACTTATTCATGGAATGGGTGGTGGACACCTGGAACAGCCTCCTAGTGGAGGTGGTGGGTGCTAAAATGGTAACAGGATTCAATCACGCATGAGATAAACACAAGGGGACCTTAGAAATAAGGCAAGGGGGATCAAAGATTGAATAGGGTGTGCAGTGGCACAGTAGGTAGGAAAAATAGAGTAGACTAGGTGGGCAAGAGGGCCTTCTCTGCCAACTTCTATGTTTCTATAGTAGTAGACACAGACATTGCCAGCTATTTCCAGATATTTTGTGAAATTTCTAAACAGTTTCTCTCTGCTGCCCCTACTGTGGAAATGGAGAAAGCATGAGATATTTCTGGAAATATCACAGAAATTTCAAGAAATAGCTGCCAGTGTCTGTGGCTGCTACTGTATGTATTGCTGAGAAGTGTGTGTGTGTGCATGTGCATGGTGCATGAGCATGTCACTATTAACTATGATCCAATCCACACATTAATTCTATATACAGTATCCCCTATCACAATAATGCATTAGCAGCCATCTTGGCTGTGACCAGAGTTTGTTATAAAGGCAATCTGCTAAAGTAAAAAAAAAATAATAACTAACATGTTTTTATAAAAGTAATCTGCCTAACTAATTTTCTTTAGGTATGACCCTGTCCTCTGATGCTTATCTGATTAAAATCATATACATATAAGAAGGAAAGGGGTTACTCACATAATACCTCTGAGAGGTAGCAATATTATGTAACAAAGAAAGGCCTGTGTCTGAATTGCAGTACAAAGTAAAATCCATACAGATAGGGAATGAGAAAACCCCAGTGATTAGTATGTCAGCAGATGCAAAAGAGAACTAGAGAACTAGCCACACTGAAAAAGTCTCACCAAATGTTGTGTTAAAATTTTGCAATATCTAGCTATTTCTGGATTCAGGAAATAAGGAAAGAAGATAACCATTGACCAAGTAGGGTTAAAGGCTGCAAACAAGGATAGGCATATGGGTAGACTAGATGGGCTGAGCAGTCCTTATCTGCTGACAATTTCTATGTTGTTTATGTTTCTAGCAGCTTTTTTTTTCAATTTATCTTTTTATTGGATTTTACAATAACAGGAAATAAAGGAAACATTCCAAACAGTGAATTACAACATCCAAATAGAAATGTAAAAATCACATTATACATTTTATTTAGTTGTTTAACCAGGTATAGCACACTAAGCTGAAAGCTTTTTTTACAGGAACAACCTGACAGCACAAGGAGGTTAAGTGACTTGCTCTGGGTCACACAGTATGCAAGTGGGATTCAAACCCAGGTCTGGTCTGCTGGATATCACCAAATTTGCAGCTCAGAGCCTTAGACCACTGCACTGCATAGTAATGTAATATAATGACAAATATAAAAAGGGTGAATACATAGTCAAGTGTGGACTAAAATGGAAAAAAAGAAAAGCAAATGACCATATGAGTGAAGATATATCCTATGTGTAACCAGGATTATCAAAGGTCAAAAAAGCTACGTAGAAAAGACTAGGAGCTTTTGAGATCAAAACAACACCAGGTTTGAAAGAACACATGGAGATTTGGCATCCCTTTCTTCTTCACAGTAAACAGGCATGTGATGTCAGCTGAGTTCTAGGGCCATTCACTTTTTTTAGATGGATACTATCGCTTGTTAGTTTCTTAGTGTGAAAAATAAACTGTATATTTAAAAAAATCTGTTATCTCATATTTACTAAATACTCAATAGGACATGATGGGGTGTTGGTTGTGCTGCCACAACCACACACTCAGGGGTGTAGTAAGGTAAACGGCCACAGGCCAAGTGACTTTAGCACCTGGAAGTGTGGTTGTAGCAGCACAACCAAGACACCATCATGTCTTATTGAACTTATAAAATAGTTTTTTTGTTAAGAAGTAACAAAATTTCAAACAAAAACTTTACAATGTTTAAAAATCACTAGTTTTGTGTGAAATAGTCCCTCCACAGAGGGTCTGTCACTGCAGGCTGCTGGCTTGAGTTGCACTGTGAAAGCCACTATATTGTGCAGTTTTTGTCAAACTGTCTGTGTAAGTTAACCTCCATCTTCAGTTTTGTTCTACCTTTTTTCTTTAAATAGAAAAAGCTTCATATTGTTTTACTTTGTGGACTTGAATTGGAAATTATTGATTTTAGGTGTGTTTTTCAGTGACTCAGAGGACCAAGCAAGGTAGTAGTGTGAATGAAAGTGAAACCAGGATTAGGGATTGCAACACCAAAGAGTCGCAAACTGACATTTTTTAATAACCGAGCAACATTGGTACCGCGACATACTCATACCCATTGGTTGTGCTATCTTTATCCTATGACTAGGAACACATTTCAGCAAATCAGGATGCAAGATTCTTAGTAGCCATTTTATAATGTCTCTATAGTGTATAGAGGAACGTCGTTGTTCACTGAAATCTAGTGCTCTCAAAATGTTGTTCTGCTGCACTAGTGATGTCCGTAGTGCAGCAGAACCAAAAAGTGATGTCCGGAGGACAGCACAACGACTTTTCAGATGTCACACATGGTGTCCTCGAGCAGCAATTTGTCAGTTAGTCTTATTTTAATAAAAAGATGTAGCTTTTTTTTTTTTTTAGGCAACGACATTCCACTATACACTACTTAAACAGTGCATGCGTACCATTTAACGGCAGGGCTGTTCTTTCACCTCGTTGGTACTATGACGACTGATTACCTCTCGAGCTGCACTCTCGAGGTAATCTGTCATCATAGTACCAACTTGGTGAAGAAATAGTCCTGTTGTTAACTGGTACTCATGCACTATACCATATGTAGCTACTTAGAACATTTAAAACTTGAAAACTCCAGCATTTCACAACCATCTAAGAAACTAAAGTCAGGGTAGTTTTGCATGTGCTGAGGTTTACAAAATACTACAAGATCAATTTCACAATTTGCATGAAACAAGAAGTATGAGTGAAGGATCACTAGTAAAGTCACTGTAACAAAAATGATAATCCTTGCAAAAATATGTTGATCCCAGCTTGATTTTAGACACACACCACCACAAGCCTGTTCTATTTGTGATCCAGAGACAGAGAAAATAACTCCACTCTTACTCCCTGAATCTGAATTTATGTCCATACTACTCCACTTAATTTCTTCAAACTCCTTCTAAAGGCAACTCAAATTAGATCGCTTCCCTCTTCAAACCCTTTCTTCCATTATTCAGAGCTTCAGAGAACTCTGACAACGTGCTTCACTACAACGAACTCTCCCAGCTCAACGGTGGCTTCTGAGAGTTTCCTGCCACTTCCAAGTGCTTCCAGCCTTTCAAGTGTTCCCTATTTGTTCTGCTCTCCTCCTTCTTCCTGGTCACTTCAGCTTCTCAGGACATGAACTGGTCCAAATGCTTGACACTTTAGAAGGATGGAGGGACAGTAAGAACATTTTGAGGTAGCGTTTCCATTTACCAGAAATAGAACAAAGATTCCTTTTGGCTTCAGCTCACCATAGCTGGCCTAGCTTTTAAATTCTTTCTTTGTCACTTTTAAAAGAGAGTTTAGGAGAAAATTTTAGCTTCAGCTTCACTCGGCTCCCCTCTGCCTCTGTCAGCCCATAGGTTTGGAGGTTAAAAATTTTCCACGTGGCTTAAATCAGTGCTAGACATTTTCTTTATTATATGATAAACATTAAATCTTGTACCCTTTACTTTGGGGTAGGGGTGGTTAGGTGCTTGAGGGTGGAAGGGTGGGGGTGGATATTTTTAATCTGTGAATCACTGAAAATGGTGGGCTATATCTGGAGGGGTTTTGATAGCAGAAAAATGAGATGATGCTGCCCCCATACAAATTGCTGGTGAGGCCTCATCTGGAATTCTGTATCCAATTCTGAAGCCCTTGCCTGAGAAAGGACATAGACAGACTGAAATCAGCACAGCAGATGGGTCACCAAAATGATTCAGGACCAGCAAGGCAAATCCTTAGGGAACGACTAGTGGCCCTGAATATGTACTCAGTGGAGCCAGATATAGGAGGTGGGACAGAATAGAGACATATAGGTTTATGAGGAGTAAAAATAGGGTGACTAGTGAAGATCTGTTTATTAGAAATAGTAGGGTTGTCACCTATCCAGTTTTTGATCGGATAATCCGGTTTTTAGGGTCCTTATCTGGTCATTCGGTTTTGATTAAATGTAGTCTGGTTTATGGCCCATTTTGAGTGTTCACATACTCTTAAAACTGATGTTTCAAATCAATCACTGTTTTGGCTGCATTGCATGTCCAGGTTACAAAGAAGTTCTGATGTCATTGAGACCTGCCTTCGTTTGTAAAACCAGTCTGCCTGAGAGGTGTAAAGTTTGGCCATTAAGATCATTAGCAGTAAATTAACCTAATCTTTCCCACTCTGAATTATAAGTATGGTCTTTTACTGCTATGACAGGGAACAGCTTTTACACTTTTATGTGCTCTCATGTGTTTCTTTTTGTTTGTCCTATATTCTGGTATGTTTTAGACCCATTTTTGTTAAATTAATAATCTAACTTTTATTGCCTTTATCACTACATCGGTTCCCATTTTTTGTATTACCTGAACATTAAATGATATTAGCTACACTTTTACAGGTCATTCAGATAAACAACATGTAATGGTGTGTCTGAAATTGTGGAATGTCTTAGAAATATGAAAAGAAACAGCAGTAGCTGCTGAGGTAAACGGGAACACAGTGCAGTATTAAGGGTACCACAAGCACCAACAATTAAGTTATCAAACATTGGTCAACACATATCAGAATACATGACTGGCATGGAAAGGAAAATGGGAGAGTGTTTAACAGAGGGTTGAGCAATAAGCTGTGAATGAGCTTGGCACATCCAGCAGACCTGAATTTGATTCCTGCAGCCTTCACTTGCATACTGTGTGATCCTGAGCAAATCACTTAACATTCCTGTGCTCCTGAGTCACTCCTGTAAAATGGGCTATGGAGCCTATGGGAGTTAACCTAGTTATCAAAGAATAAAAACAAATAACTAAATAAATAAATCAAATAAATAACAGTTTAAAATGATTTCCACTCGCTAGTAATGTCTATTCCAACATTACAAATGACTTTGGAGGAGGAGGGTATACTTGCCAGTCATAAAAAGAGGGTAGAGGCAGAGGTGGAGTTTGGGGTGTGGTTTAGCATCCAGTTTTTACCTCATCCAAAGGTGGTGACCCTAAGAAAAAGGGACACAGTCACAAGAGGGTACATGCTGGTGGTGGGGGTAGATTCAGCAGGGATGTGAGGAAAATCTGATTTAGTGAGTGGTTAGTGCAGCCATGTAACAGACTGTTGGGGAAGTGGTGGGGGCAGGTACATTAAATGAGTTCAAATATGGCTGGAACACAGCAAGAGGACTCATAGTCCCACAGGGGAGTCCTAGCGGGAAGACTGTCGGTGGGGTTGTACAAGGGACAACACCCCAGGATACTAAGCCAGTTGGAGGGTTAGTTCTTACATTTGAAAAGTTTTTTATAAAAAAAAAAAAAATAAAGAAACGCTGTAGTTTTTGCCAGTGGAAAAAAACTATGCATAGTTGCACTTCTCTGACACTTTCACCGGCAAAGTGCCATTACATGTAGCCTTCATTGGGCAAACATGGGCACTTTGCCAGATAAACACCACATGAAGGGTAGCTGTGGGTGAGGCAAAGGTGGAGAAATGGATATTTTTGCAGAATGAGTATCCCCACTTCACATACCGCTAAACAGGATAACTGCCCTCTCTGCTTTTGCTGCTTGTCTACATCTGATATCACAGTTCTGTTTATGACATCACAGTCTGTTACTGTGATGATAATTATGATGTCATAAACTGAGGATTATGATGTCTGGTGTAGACAACAGCTAAGTCTTATAAAGTATGGGGGGTAGTGTTCTTTTTTCATGCAACTGTCCTCGGTAATAAAGAAAAAGGGGGAAAGAATGAAAGAAAACAGAAAACATACTGTATCCTGAATTGTGATTAAGTCTTACATTTTTCAGACTTTTCTGCATGATGTCAGCATCTGACGAGTACAGGACAACTTTGAAAAACACAATATTTAAACACAATTCAGGATATATTTCACATTAGTTCTGTATTTCTCTTCTCTTACTATTTAAAGCAGCAGTGCAGTGTAGTACAGTAAAAAAACAGACAATACCCTTTTTAATGTAATAAAATCTAGACATCTTCCAGTTTCATTTGCTGGTTAAGGCTGTCCATTTCTACCAGAATTTATGAATTTTATAAATGTTTTAAATTACTTTTAATGTTAATATTAATTGCATGTGCATTTGTTGGGTATTTGTTTCTTATTATGTTTTATTGTTTTTTAATTAGTGGTCCTTAGTTTTTATGTCTGGATAACCAGAATTTTAAATCACGTTACAACCGCCCAATTGATATTTTGCATTACAACTGGGCAGTTTTAATCAGTGCCTGTCAATCAAACCAGTGCTTCACAAACCTCATTGGCCATTACACTGTCTGTGGGTGGGCTGAACATCTCAGCCAACATGGCAGCTCTGTTGCTCCAGTACCAAACACCACACTCATTATTTCCCTCACACTCATAAGAGGTACAAATTGTATCATTTTTTTATATATATCTGGTTGATCCTGCCTTTGAAAGCACATCTCCCCACCTTCCTGAACCACTAATGTAGCAAGCGGTGGTAGAAGTCTCCAGTAAAAAGCAGGGTGAGAGGGTTACAAAGAGAGAGTGAGTGCGACTGGAGGAAGCCAGCATCAAGCACGGAGCAGTGCAGGGTCATTCTCCTTGGCAAGTATTAACATCTGCAGCCTCCTCTCCAAACTTGATACCCTCTCTGCCTGGGTTTCCCAGCATGATCCAGACATCCTATCAGTGCTGGAAACATGGCTGTCTCTGAAGGTACCTGACTCCGCAATAGCAATTCCCAGATATACAGTTTTCAGACAGGACAGACTTACCAAGAAAGGAGGAGGAGGCTGTGCCCTCTACCTTAAAGAGTCCCTCATGGATCATGTCATGCCCATGCCCATCTCCGGAAATGACATCCAAATCCTTGCTGCCAAAGTACTTCTCGGAACTCATAACAAGATACTGACTTTTGTCTCTGTCTATATACCACCCAAGTTGAGCAATCTGGGCTTTCACTCCCTCCTTGACTGTATCAACTCCCTGGATCAGAATACAGAAGTTATCCTGTTTGGCGATTTCAATGTCAACTGGCTGGCCTCCAGCTCAAATACTTATAAGGATGCCCTAGCTGCTGCTAACTTCTCACAAATGGTCAAATCACCTACTACAGTAAACTACAGAACAGTGACCTGTACACTTCTGGACTGGGTGCTAACTAATCATCCAGAGCACATCTCTTGAAGCTACAGTCCTCCCAGACTCCTTAAGTGATCATTCCTCTATCTTGTGTATCTGGAACAACAAATACACCAAACTCCCACCCAAAACTATTAACAGGAGAATGCTGACCCCCAGTCATCTTGAGTCACTTAAAACACTCCTTCGTGAACATGACTGGTCACCAATTGATACAGCTCCCGAAGTAGATGCAGCACTTTAATACTTTATCACCTGTTTCAACTTAGCCTGCAATGTTCATGCTCCATTCAAGAAGTGTAAGATCAAGGGTGTCAATAACTCATGGATGACACTAGGTCTCCTTACACAAATGAAATCTTGAGACCAGCATTGGCATCGTGCTAAGGCTACTAGCACCCAAACTGATATCCAGGCCTACAAAACAGCAAGGAATGCATGCACCAGAGCAATCCACCATGTTAAGGCTAACTATTACAGGAGCATCTTAGCCAGCACCTGGAATGACGGGAGTAAATTCTGGTGTAACCTTGCTGAAGTGACTGGAAAGGATCCCAAACAACACCCACAATATTGAACATAGATGGTATCGTCACTCTTGACCATGCAATCATTGCCAACACATTTAACACCACTTTTGCTGACCTTAGTCATGTGTTACCCCCTAACTTTTTTGATCCCATCACAGTCAACCCAGCTTCTATTAGTTCAGATTTGCCACCAGGGCACCCTCCTTTCCATTTCAAAGCAATCCCAGAAAGCCTAGATAAAAAACACATTCTTAAAGTCCTTGGAAAGTCTAGGATCAGTGGTGATTCACTGGATATGAAACTTCTCACCTTCACCATTGAAGAAGTCCTGCTCCCACTGACCAAAATCCTAAACCGCTCACTCATGCTCTCCCAGTTCCCCCAAAAGTGGAAACTGGCAGTGGTGACTCCAATCCATAAAAGTGGTGACAAGACTCTCACAAACAACTACAGGCCTATATACATCCTTGCTCCTCTATCCAAAGCATTGGAACGGATAGTGGCTGATGAGCTCACGAAGTTCCTTGTAAAATACAGCCTGCAATGTTCCCAGCAGCATGGCTTCTGCAAAAGACACAGCTCTACCACGGCACTCCTTGAATTCACCACACATATCCATCATGCACTTGAGCAGGGCCAGTTGGTCGGCGCCTCTTTTATTGACCAGACTAAGGCATTTGACACTGTCAATCACTCCATTCTCCTTGAACAATTATCCTTCCTTGGTCTTTCAAGTGAAACTACCCTCTGGTTTCAAAGCTTCCTCAGTAACTGGACCCAACGGGTCAGGATTGGTGAATTCCTCTCTTCATCCCAACCAATCCACTCTGGAGTACCCCAAGGTTCTGTCCTGGGTCCCTTTTTATTCAGCATATTCCTGAACAATCTCCCTGCCTCCTGCCATGACAGAATGTTACTGTATGCAGATGATGCAGTAATCTTCACTTGTCACACCGACCCCACCTCCCTTCAGTCTCAACTACAGAAAAGTTTCACAGTAGTGGAAGACTGGTTTTGCTCACATAAACTCATCCCTAACCACAAAAAAACTAAAACAATGTTGTTCCATGGAACCCACAACAAGTACAAGGACCATGATCTCATAATTAACAACCATGAAGGCATTTCTCTTCAGCAGGTGGATATGTTTAAATATCTGGGCCTGACTCTTGACTGCTCCCTCTTATATACCAAACACATTGACAATATCGCTAAAACTGTGAACTCCCCGTATAGGGCTACTATACAAGCATAAACATTGCCTAACGGTTGAAGCCTTGAACCTCGCTATTCAGAGCTCTGTTATTTCAACTATTGACTACAGGCTCATTATCTATGAATCTGCTACTGATACTGCACTCCGGTGCATAGCTGTAGCCCTTAATAAAGCATGTAAACTCCTTATTTCAGCTGCTCGCCTTTCTCACAGACATGTGACATTTACGAGTGGGCTAACTGGCTCCAGCTATCCAGTAGGCTAAAGTACCAACACCTGCATCCTAGCTAAGAAAACATCACTGGGCCTTATGCCCCCTGGAGTCCAATCAATATTGACCTCACAGCGTGTTCGCCGCCTAACTAGAAGATCAGACAGTCTAACCTTTACAATACCTCACTGTCGGACCTCTCAAGCTCAGCATTCTTACCTTGTTAGAGCCTCCACCTCGTTCAACTTGCTACCTACAGAAATCTCCAATATTTACAAGATTGGTGTGTTTAAGTGTAAACTGCATCAACACCTTGTGGCCAGTGCCTTCTGTGATTGCTTCTTATAATCACCTCCAGGCATACTATCCTCAAACATCCCTCCTCACTGCCTCAGCTCCTCCTCCATTCCTACCCCCCATTACTGGGTATAGGATAAATCTGTCTCCTTTTACTTTTCATCACTCCCTTTCCTCCTCCCTTGCTGTTTTCCATCTACCACATACCCAAAGCAATGACCTCCCTATTTCTCCCCTCCTCTCTCTCTCTCTCTCTCATAGGACCCCCTCGCCACCACTCTTCTTTCTCTTTTCCCACTAACCCACTCCTAACAAAGCTTCACTGAGCCGCCTATGACTCATACTGTATAATTTAGCTCGCAACACAATTCCTTGACAATGCCTTTGGCTGCTATTATTGTAACCTTACTTGTCTTTTTTTTTTTTTTCAAGTTCCATTGTAATGATCATGTTATGTTTTGTACCTTATTGCCTTGACATGGAACCTCTTTAAAAGACCCCTCGGCTCAAAGGTGTCATCCAAAATACAAATAAATAAAATAAATAAAAATAAAGCACAGTGGGGTCAGCCACATCACAGCTGTTCACAATATCAAAATTGGCAGTGTAAAAAAAGAAAGAAAGAAATGTCTCTACTAAAAAGAGAGACAGGCAGTGAGTGAGTGTGTATATGTGTGTGTGTGTGAGTGAGTGTGTGTGTGTGTGTGAATGTCTATCTGTCAATCTTTTAAAAACTAAGGACCAGTAATCAAATAAAATAATATATGGGTGAGTGCATGTATAACAAGAATTTTACACACACCCTTGGTGTGGGATGCTTTTATAAACCCCTCAGGCTTGGCCCTTGGGGTTTATGTAACATCTTATACCCCAGGTGTGTGGAAAATTCTGGTTACACACACCCAGTCATATATTATTCTATATATTTTTTTATTGTTGTAAGGCCCTCTGAGCCTCTTGAAAAGGGTGCCTTACAAATAAAATGTGTCTTACCTTGACTTTTTTTCGAGAAAAAAAATGATTGTTGCTTTTGTTGTCTGAGACATATCAATCTAAACTGACAAAGAGTTAGGATCCAAAAAAATTAAAACATGTATATATATATATATATATATATATATATAGTTATATAGATGTTGGTGTGGTAGCACCACTGTAGAGTTAAGCAGGCACGTTAACGTTAAACCTCAAATATTGCACTTTAATAACTTTATAACCAACAGATTTGCACTAAAGTTTGCATGTGCAGTCTCCTGGAACAGGTCTTTGGACTTATTAAGTTGCACTTTGGTTGCATTGGCACATTTTGTACTCTGCATAGTTAAAAAATGCTAAAATTCTTCATTTTTTTGCACTTTTTTTCTTGTCATTGCGGTACAGCCCAATGGTTTGGAATTTTGGTGTGAAATTTTCAGGCTATAAAGTGATTGTCCAACTGAATATGTCTGCATTGGTTTGGTGAAACAATATTAACCCATTTCAAAGTTATTTAATTTTAAAACTCCGGTTTCTGAGCATGCTCAGTTCACTCTTTTGGATAGGTGAATGGAATGAAAAAGCATTTTGCTTTGATGAACAAGGATCCTTTTTCTTGATGGGGCCAATCCTCGTTTGTCAGAAAAATATTCCTTTTTCTTGAGCTGCTATCTTGTTTTTTGTTTCTGGCCGAAACAAACTCTTATTCATAAGTGTGCACAGGGATGTCTGTTTCAGACATCCAAATATGTATCTTGCCCATCGGGCATCCATTAGCTGTTCTGTGTGGGTTTTTTTTTTTTTTGTCCTTTGTATGTCCCAATAATTTTTTTAAGTAATTAAATCCTTTTTTGCCACTCACTAATTTTTTTTTGGGAGATTCCTTACTCATGATAGTGAAAAAGGAAATTGGCTGGAGAAAAGGATTTCCCCTTTTCACAACCAGATGGTCATGCTGGTAATCCTTGTTCTTTTTTATTTTTTTATTTTATTCTTTGCTAACTGGGTAAGGCCCACTAGGCACAAGTGCCTGTTTTCAGGGGTGACCTGGGACACTGGGGTGGTTAAATAACTTGCTCAGAGTCACACAGTATGCGAGTGGAGGCATGGAAACCAAACCAGGTCTGTCTGCTGGATGTATCAAGCTCATTCACAGCTCATTTCTCTAACATCTAGGCTATACTGCCAGCTGATTTCCTTTTTCACCATGATGAAAAAAGATGGCGAAAAAGGTATTGCTCTGGTGAAAAAGAATTACCGGCATGGCCATCTGGTCTTGAAAAGGAGAAATCCTTTTAAGCTAGCCAATTTCCTTTTTCATCAGGGTGGCAAAAAAGTAATTCTTATGGTGAAAAAGGATTCTTGTCATGACCATCTGGTCATTGAAAACATTTGCAGGATATCTGGTCAGAGCCATCTGGTTGGGAAAAAGGATTTCTTTTTGCAAGACAGAATCCTATTCTGCCACCACAGGAAAGTATTGGTGGGAAAGGATTTTGCCTGATGAAAAAACAACTTTTTTCATTTTTTCTTTCTTGTTTTTTTGTGATGTGACCCCCCTCCCACCAACTGAACAAATTCCTGGTATCTAGTGGCATTCCCCACCCTGTACATATATACACACACATATATATATATATATATATATATATATATATATATATATATATATATATATATATATATACACACACACATATATGTAAATGTATTTTAATTTTTATATTATATTAAAATATATATATATATACGTGATATTTTAATTTGTTTTAAATATTACATTACAAATAATATATATATATATATATATATATATATATATATAGCATGTATACAGTATTTGAAAGACTCATACCTACTGCACGTTGACACCCTGAAACTTTTTGCTGAATTTTTTAAAGTTTCACATCACACCCCTAATTTATAGTGCCATATTAGGAAAGACATTACACATAACATGACCCAGTTTGGTTCCACTGTCTTCTTTCAGTTTTATCACAAACATCTATTTACCCTTTCAAATAGGGTTCCATTTAGTGACCTTGCTGCCAGTCCCAATTTAAGTATTTAAATACAGCCCTTTACTGTACCCTAGAAACCCAACTGTTGCTAATGTGTTATCTAATTACTTCATTTTAGCCTCCCCATGAACTCCCAGTACAGAATAAAAGTGTTTGCCTTTTATTAAATCATTTTATACAGCTGTAACATTCATAACATCTAGTGTCCATCTAGTATCTCATCCTAAGCAGACTGTGCCTTTAATTTGCATGGTCTGTGGTCCAAAAGCATTATTGTGGTTCTTGACCTTCTTTTTGTTTAAGACATGCTGCCAAAACCTTGCAGTTTGTTTAAATTCATTTATTTAGAAAAATTCCCTTTTCCCATGGCATGGTATTCTCGTGTCCTTTTGTGACTCACGTTACTATTGGTTCCTCCACTGGCCCAGAATGCAGAGAACCAGAAACGCATGCAGACACCTTCAGTCATCACCCCATGGCTCTTTAAAGCCATGGATCTGGTGGTTCTGCATTCTTTTTACTGCTGCCTGCATTGCAGGTAAGACATGTTATCCTCCTGAAGTTTGGCATTATGCATGTTACAGGTACTACAGTGGGCTATTCTGTGTGCCCTTCCGCTGCTCTTTTGTTCCCCTGTTTGTCGCACATCTGCAGATTGTAAATGTACAAATTTACTTTTTGGGAAACACAAAGACATGTAGTCAGGCCTTGCCTCATGGTCCTGAGATGCTGGGCTTGGGGATTGAAGGGTGGGGGTAGGGACAGGGAGAGTTGATTATAAAGTATTTTAAAGTTGAACAGCTGCAGGTTTCCTAGATTAAATGGTTATACATGTACCATTATTCTATAGACCAGGTCTCTACCGGGGATTATTTTGTGTGGCCTGATCCCTGCAGGGGCTTGTTATGTGTGAGCCTATTCTCTGTGGGGGCTCCTTTAATGTTACTTCTGCTAAATAATTTGTTCTGTACTGGGGAAAAAATGCGTTTTGGGGAGTACAGCAATTGGACCTGGTCATTTCTGGGGCTCATTTTGTATGAGGCATCAGAACACCATAACTTCTGTTTGGGAGAATCATGTACTGGAAAATAAAATAAATGCTGTGTTGGGGTATTAAATGAATTAGACCTGGTCTCTGCAGGGGCTCATTTTGTGTAGACCTGGTCTCTTTAGGAGCTTATGTTGTGTGGGAGACATCAGAACACCATAACTACTTTTAAACTGCCTGCTTATCTGCTAAACTTAAAAAGGAATCCTGGTTAATATATTTGCTTTCTTTGTGTAGTCCTCTATGGTCCTGTGGGGAGGGGGTCTTATAATACAGTACATTGTTTTTTTCTGTCCTATATGCAGTGTCTTTTATGATACTAAAGTGACATGAAACTGAAATAGGACATGTTATACAGTACACCTAAAATGTTGTTCATGAGTAAAGTCTGGTGGTGATGTTGGGGGGCATGGACTTAAAACATAAACATGCTTACAAGGGGCTTAAAAAGAAAGGCCATAGGAACATAATGGCACAAAGATTAAAAGGGGTTTAATGAAGAAAAAAGAACAAAAACAAAACAAAATAAAAATCATATTGTATACCATGATTCTGAGTTTCAGTGTGTGTTAATGTCGACTAAGGAACGTAAAATGTGGGAAGTAAAAGTAATTGTTTGGTGTGCCCTGTGGCCTAGGATGGCATATGTGGGAGTAAATGTGACATAAAGAAATGTTCTCTTACTAGGAGAGATGCATGTGGTGCTGTCACCCAGCCACCCTCTGCTGCAGTAATTTTATATAATGTTTATTGTTCTGTGTACTTTTAGGCTTGTATGGCTGTTGTAGTGCATTTCAGTAATTGTTTGGGCCATGTGTTGCATGGTAGGCATAACATGGCTTACTTGGTAGTACAAGTGACGTAAAATACTGTTTTTTTTTTTCATACTAGGGAGTTTCCTGACAGTGACTGCCAAAGTGGCACAGCTGATTTTAGTATTTTTGCATCACTTGTGTCTTTTTGCGCACTTTTGACCCCTTTGCTGTTGCAGTGAATCTTAGTAATTGTTTGGTGTGCCATGTGCTGTATGTTAGGCTGAGGGCCTACCATGACATGTCAAACAATTACTGAGATTCAGTGCAACAGCAATACAAGCCTAAAAGTGCACAAACACAAACAATGAATGTAAAATTACTGTAACTGATGGTGACTGGGTTGCAATCACTGCCAACATCAACCATATTCATTGTTTTTGTGCACGTTTAGGCTCATTTGGCTGCTGTCATAATGTAACTCAGTAATTGGGCCATGTGCTGCGTGGTATGCCTAAAATGGCTTCCATCGTAGTACAAGTGAAGTAAAATACTGTTTTTTCCTTATTGGGATGATTGCTGGTATTGATTGCCAAAGTGTCACCCTTGGTTCTAGTTATTCTGCATTCAGGTTTTGGTGTGTACTTTTAGGCTCATTTTGCTGTTGCAGTGAATCATAGCAATTTTTTGGTGTGCCATGTACTTCACAATAGGCTGAGGGCCTAACATGGCATACCAAACAATTACTGACATTCACTACAATAGGCCAAGAAGCCTAAAAGTACACCACCTCCCAAAATGCACTGGTTGCCATATGCATCTGTAGGAGCACCATGCTGTGGATAACGTGAGTAAGGGTTCCATGGGAGGGGACCATTCAACAACAGGGAGGGGTTATGTCTTCAGTTGTGGCTGTGATTTGGGGGATGCTACCAATAGCAACAGGGATAAGTGTGTGTGCCATACAAGGAGACCATGCAAAATGGCCTTGCACAGTGCGCACACTGTGATTACAGGGCATCACCAATTTTCATGTCCCTGACCATTCATTTGCATTGTGTCAACATCAGAAAATCTCCTGAGCACAAACCTTGTTTGCCCACAATAACAGGGCTTTGGAATATGGACATCTGTGCAAAACTGGGTTTGTGCCCAAAAACTAGGCTTTGCACACGGGCAAACATTTGAAGATCTGGCCCCTGAAGTCAGTTTTTTCCTTTCAGTTTTATTTCTTAAAACACATTTTAAGATAGAAACAATGCACTCAAGGGCATAGTTCTAATATTAAGCAGTAACCCACTCCAGGGTATTCAATTATTTGGGATTAATCAATATACTGGGTGCATTGTAAGGCACGAGACTGCTGGCTGAGTGTCCTCACAGCACCCGGGGTGTTGATCAGTCCCCAATAACCACACACCCTGGAGTGGGTTATTCCACTTATAACATAGGATGTGCTACAAAATAAGGAGACAGCAACATAAAGGTTTTTTCCCTGTATAAAAGACAAAACATTATTGTATCCTGCTGCCTAGAAAAATAGTCCCCAAGAAAACTGCAGTCATGCACATACAAATGTCAGAAAGAATGTGTTGCTATGCTTTTCCTGACATTTGTTATTCATGATATGCTTTCTGAGACAGTAGCTCTGAAGTGCAAGACATGGAGCTGCCTCTTGTCTTGGTACAAAAAAGGAGTCAGTACCTCGCTGGTATAGCTGCTATATCTCTCTGTCTGTGGTTACATTCAGATACGGTAAGCAAGTAAACATTTCCCCAGAAGTGCAGTCACACAGTCTGCCAGTCTGTACTCTACCAGTTAAGAAATGGCAACTAATGGGACTCAGAGCCTGCAGGTCTTGCTGACATTCTGTCTCTCTGTCCACTGGCATATATCTCACCTTCACAGCATGACATTGTTGGGGGGGGGGGTTCCTCGCTCCCTTCACACTGTCCCATCTGAGTTTATGTCACAACTATGGAACTAACCTATCAATCTGGCTATGCCACAGAAAAATTACAGTGGGGACCACACACCCTCTCTGGGGACAAGCTGATCGCATTGATGCTCGGAGTTCACTGGCACAGAGACAGCAAGAGAGACAAGTTCACTAAGTCAAGTTTCATTTAATGCTGTCCCCAGTTCCCACTCTCTCCTCTTGCTGCACATCTCTCCCTCTCTATCACAACAGCACAGAGTTAAGACACAGACAGTCAGCAGTGGTACCCGGGGACTGCTGGCAATCTGCTGCTCACTTTCGTAGATGATGTCTGCTGCTCCAGCATTACAGTGGGGGACTCTCACTGTCTCTATCACTGTCGCCATGTAAAGTGACACCCACAATTGCAGAGTGGTGGACATAGATGCTGTACCTTTTTTCCATGAGGAGTGGATGTTGCTGTATGGTACTTTTGTGTTGTACTGCACATGGGATTCAGAGGAAAAACAAGCCACAGTCTGAGCCCATCTGGCACACTGAGCACTTGTCCCATAGTCTGGTGTCTGTCTGATCATGGACAGAGTAATGCATGGACAAGTACTGCTTGCTGCCTGATTCCTCAGTACCACACACAGACAGGCACTCTGGAAGTTCTTCTTAATCTCTTTCTGTGATCTAAGGAGGGGCGCTGTGAGGGCAACCATCATGGCACAGGATATGTCCACAGAGAACAGCGGTGCTAAAGTTGAATGAAATTATATGGTGCTTCTCTCTCTGTCCCTCAGGAAGTCCCACACAGAACAAGAAAATGCCATATGCCAGACTTCTGATCACTCACTCTGAATGTTTTAATGGCTGCTGGGCCAGCACCAGTTTTCTGTGCTGTCCTCATCACAGAGAGATGGAGACAGCCAAAAAATGTAGTTTTGCTGCAATGATCCCAAGGGCATGCCGATGGGTAAGAAGCAAGACTGCACACTTTTTTAACACTGCAGTCACTGTTGCTGCACTGCCCGAGACTACATGACAGGACTTGGATCTCGCTCACTAAGTGGGGATAGTAATGGCTGCTCCAAAGACTGTAATTTTGGCACAATAACGAGATCAAGAATGCAGCCTAATCTCTCAGAGGGATGGTTCACCACTAGCTGTGCATATATTGTCGATTAATCAATCGTCACCTAATGGCTCTTTACCAATCAGGTACCTGTCTTTCTCTACCCCATGTTATAAGTCGCTAATACTGTTCCAGTGTTTTGCCTTCAGCCTTGAATATCACAAGCAGCAAGGGCATGTATTATTCCTACACACTCCCATTCAGCTAACTTATAGAAATATAGGTTGGTTTCCCTTTCTCTTATTGTGGGCTTAGGACCAGCTGGTATATGTAATTGACAGACCAGGTGAGATTCAATCCATACTATACTGTACAACACTGTGTAACGTAAAATATTTGTGAAGTTATTGCAATTTAAACATTTGAAAAGAATTGTTTCTGAGCATGCTTAGTAGGTACTTCAATACAGCTGTATGATACAAAAGAGGAATCCTGAATTGTATGAGAAAATTCCTCTTTCGTATAGCCACCATCTTGTTTCCAGTTTGCCTGAAATTCAAATTTGGAAACCTTCCAAAATGAAATTCTGGGGAGGAACCAACATAAGTAGCTTGCTTATTGTGACCCCCTTGGTGCATTCTGCACTTTTCTGCTCAGAAAATGCCCTTAAAATATGCGTTATTTAACATTAAAATTGTTTGTTCGTATCAACATCATACGAAGTAGGATCTCAGTTCGTATGATAAGATACTAACTAGAATCCTACTTGGTGAGTCATATGATGCAGGATCTTAGTTCACATCTCTTCATACAAGCTAAGATCCTACTTTGTATAATTCGGATACAAACAAAGAATTTAAATGTGGATATCTCAGCCATTTTTTTATATTTTCTCACCAAATTTTCAACACAGGCATTTTGGGACCCCATCTCATGAACATTGTCACTGTCATTTTGTTACTCAGTCCTGAAAGGTGATTTTGCAGTCACTGCGTGGAATCACCTTTCGGGACAAATTAATGAAATGACAATCCCAGTGTTCATGGAGGGGAGGTCCCAAGAAGCCCATGTTGAAAATTTGGAGCAAACAATCCAAAAAACAGCCATGTTACAAGAGTGCATTGTGCAGTTTCTATGCACACTTGAACCTTCACCAATTTTTAATATTTTCACTCCAGATGTTCAACATTGACTTTTTTCACACTGCCTCATGAATAGTAGAACTATCATTTCTCGCATCTTGCCTGAAATGTGTTTTCTCACCTCTGTCACAGAATGGCTTGGTCGCTGTGCGAAATCAACTTTTGGGATGGATTGACAAAATCACAGTGCCAATGTTCATGAGGGGATTTCTCAAAAAGCCCGTGTTGAAATTTGGTTAAAAAAGTCCCAAAAATGGCCATGTTACAAGCGTGTGTTAGAAACATAGAAACTTAGACTTTGACGGCAGATAAGGACCGCTAGGCCCATCTAGTCTGCCCATTTCCCTACCTACAGGATAGGCCGCAGATCCTAGTTAACCAACAGCCTTTATCTTCCTGCCCCCACAAGAATTGCCTTATGTCTGTCCCATGCATTCTTGAATTCTCCCACAGTTTTAGACCCCACAACTTCCTCAGGAAGGCTGTTCCATGCATCCACTACCCTCTCTGTGAAATAATACTTCCTCACATTGCCCTGAACCACCCTCCTTCTATCTTTAAATTGTGTCCCCTTGTTCTTGCAAGTCTCTTTTTCTGAAAGATGCTACCCTCTTGGACTTTGTTGATTCCCTTGAAGTACTTGAAAGTTTCTATCATGTCCCCCCTCTCCCTTCTTTCCTCAAGGGTATACATATTAAGCTCCTTTAGTCTCTCCTCATACGGCTTCTCTTGCAGACCCTGCACCATTTTAGTTGCCCTCCTCTGGACTGCCTCTATCCTGTCTATGTCCTTGCGGAGATGGAGTCTCCAGAACTGGACACAGTATTCCAGATGGGGTCTCACCAACTGTCTGTACAGAGGGATAACAACTTCTTGTTTTCTGCTGCTGATGGCTCTCCCTATACATCCCAGTATACCCCCAGCCCTCCCTACTGCCTTCTCACATTGCTTGCTAACCTTAAGGTCATCTGATATGATTACCCCCAGGTCCCTTTCCTGTTTTGTTGTTGTTACTACCTCCCCACCCATTGTGTATTCTTCCCCTGGGTTCTTGTTTCCCAGGTGCATTATTTTGCACTTTGTTGCATTGAATCCTAGCTGCCATACGTCTGACCATTCCTCCAACCTTGCCAAGTCCCTTTTCATCCTTTCCATGCCTCCTTGTGTATCAACCCTGTTGCAGATCTTTGTGTCATCTGCAAAAAGGCATACTTTTCCTTCCAGTCCCTCGCAATGTCACTGATGAAGACATTAAAAAGGACTGGACCCAATACTGAACCCTGCGGTACCCTACCAGTAACCGCCTTTCTTCAGAGTGGACCCATTTACAATTACCTTTCTGTGTCCTGTTGTCCAGCCAATTTTATTTAGCTACCACCCTGGGACCCACTCCCAGGCTGGTTAATTTGACTATCAATCTTTGTGTGGGACTGTGTCAAATGCCTTGCTAAACTCTAGGTAGGCCATGTCCACAGCCCCTCCTGGTCTACTACTTTGGTCACCCAGTCAAAGAAATCTATTAGATTGGTCTTGACATGATCTTCCCACTGTGAACCCATGCTGCCTTGGATCCTGTGCTCCACTGACCTCTAGGTACTCAACTATTCTTTCCTTCAGAAATGACTCCATCACTTTCCTACCACAGAGGTCAGACTGACAGGTCTGTAGTTTCCTGCCTCTGTCTTGGTCCCACTTTTGTGAAGGTGAATCACATCCGCCTTCCTCCAGTCCTTGGGTACCACACCATCCTCCCATGATTTAGTAAAAGAGTAGCCAGTGGTTTCACTAGTTCCTTCCTTAATTCTTTTAGAATTCTGGGTGAATTCCATCAGGACCCATTGCTTTGTCCACCTTCAGTTTTAGGAGTTCTTGCAGAACCCTTTCTTCTGTGAAAGGACTGGGATTGACCCCTATCAAGAGTGCTTCTGTTAATTGGATTAGGCACTTCCCCCTCCTCTTTTGTGAATACTGAGCGAAATATTCATTCAGTAGTCCTGCTTTTACTGTCCCCTCTGCCCACCCAATCGTTCATTCTATTCAGCCTCACTATCCCTCCTTTGTCTTTCTACGCTGCTGATGTACCTATAAAGGTTTTATCCCCTTCTTAACTGAGTTGGCTATCTTTTCCTCAGTTTGGGCCTTTGCTATTCTGACTTCCTCCCTGCTTCTTTCTGCCTTAACTGGTACAGCTCTCTGTCCTGCTCCTTCTGTGTTTCCTTATACTTCGGAATGCTATCTTTTCTTCCTGACTTTCACAGCCACCTCTCTTGAGAACCATAGTGGCTTTTTCTTTCATTTTGATTTGTTTATTTGCTTCACACAAAGGCTTGTTGCGTCTGTGATGGCAGTTTTGATAATTCCCCATTGTTGCTCCACACCTCCTTCTAGCCTGTTTGCTAGTGCTTTTCTGAGGCACTCTCCATCTTGCCAAAGTCAGCCCTCCTAAAGTCCAGTACCCTCACTTTTGTATGGCTTGACTCTGTAGCTGAGTTTAACGTGAACCACACTGTTTGATGATCACTTGTCCCCAGATGGCAACCTACTTCTAGATCTGAGATCCTCTCACTGCCCCGTTTGAGAGTATGAGGTCTAAGATTGCTCCCTCACAGTGGGTTCCAACTAGCTGTCTAATGCCTGCCACCTGTAGGGTGTCAAGAATGGCCCTGCTCTTGGATGTGGCTGCAGCAAATGTGCTCCAGTTAACATCTGGCATATTCAGGTCTCCCATCAACAGTATCTCCCCTTTCTCTGCCATTCTAAGAATGCCTTCCATCATATCCTTGTCCATTCCTTCCCCCTGATGTGGGGGTCTGTACACAACCCCTGTGTGGATTGTGGTGCCCTTTCCAGTCTCCAAGGTGACCCACAGTGCCTCCTCTCCTCCCTGTTTACTCTTTTGTTCAGTTGCTTTTATCCCTTCCTTTACATAGAGAGCTACTCCTCCCCCTCTTCTCCCCTGCCTGCCTGTTGTGCAGTTTCTACATGCGCTCGTGACTTCTCCAATTTTTCACGTTTTCTCTCCTGATTTTCAACATTACCCTTTGCCACACCTACTCATGAACAGTATATAGCTGTCATTTTTCACATCCTGCCCAAAACATGATTTTGCACCTGTGGCTTAAAATGGCTCATTTGCTGCGCAAACTCAACCTTTGGGATAGATTAATGAAATGACAGTAACTCTGTTCATGAGGTGGGGTCTCCAAAATGCTCTGTTGAAAACTGGGTGAAAAAAATCCTGAAAATGCCTGAGTTACGTGCGTCCATTGAATTGTGGTGCCCACGGTGCCTTTTAGTGCCTGTATTTTGAAAATTATTCAAGATACAGATTTTTCGCTCTTTGCAGCTTTGTCCATCTTTGTACCCATAGAGGTTTCGAAGTCATGATTACAACTGCATTTTTTTTTTCCATAGTTGATACAGTTACTGAGATATTGCCAAATTAGTGTTACAAGGGTTACTTTTCATGACTATAGGGCTGCAGTTTGTCCGTACTTATGTGTAAATGGGATGCGCTCCCACTTATGCATATCATTATGCAACATGGGGTAATGTGAGGGGAGCACAGGGCCCAGAGGGCCCTCGCTCCCACAACCACATACCAGTTACATTACACTTTCTCAAAAAGAAGGGAAATTCATTGCAAGAAACTACATTAATGCATTAGTTAGGGTTTTTATTAAAGAATTAAAAGCTAGGAAATTTGATGTTAGGGTTACCAACCCCTACCACCCACCACTACCCTCCACACCAACAGGTGTTAGAATTGTGCTGTAGAGTCACTGGGCCTAACTTTCACCCCATTCTCCTATACTGGACCATCTCATCTTGTTTACACATGGAATGGGGGTGAGAGTTAGGGCCAATGACTACATAGCACACCCGCCTGTTGGTGTGTGGAGGAAATGGGGTGGGTGGGGTGGTAGGGTGGGTAACCCTAAAGTCAAATTTCCCAGCTTTTTATCCTTTAATAAAAACCTTAACTGATGCATTAATGTATTTTTTTGCAATGAATATATCTATGTATATATATTAACCCTGGACCTGCTTTTGGTGGTGTCACAATGGTCCCGGCTTTATCCCTGCTGTTGAGTGGTACCCCCCCACCCTCCAATGCCCCTTTTTGTGTCATTGATGGTTAGTGGTATCTCCCAACATCCCTTTTATCTTTTGATTTATCTGAAAATAAAAAAAATGTCCTTTGATGGCTTTTAGTGGTTTTATTAAACCTGTAAAAAAAGTCCATCGATGAGCATGCCTGCACACCCACCCAACCTCCTACTGTGCACCCACCTCCTCACACACCCCCACACACCCCCATCATCCCCACAGACCCTCACTCACCTCAAGAGGTTCCAGGTTCAAGATCCACTCTCCTGATCGAAGACACATCTTGCTGCTGAAACTGGCGACTGTAATAAGAGAAACTAAGGTAAATATGTAATCATTTTGACTCCCAAATTTTTGAAACATGGTTGTGTTATAACCATTCATTGCAATTTTGCTATTCACACTCCCAACTTTGGACATCTTTAATATTTTTACCCCATATGTTCAACACAGCCTTCTTATTACCCCACCATGTATGTTATAGCTGTCATTTTTCAAATCCTTTCCAAATTGTGTTTTCTCACCTGTGGTGCAAAATGGCATGGCAGTTGCACAGAATTATGTTCTGGTGGGAATTTGAAAATTTTCTGTACTGGGTACATGCAGTGAGGTCATAAGAAGATATGTTGAAAATTTGGAGTCAAAATGATTACAAGTGGCACAGTTATGACTATTTCTTGCAATTTCCCTATGTATGCTTATAAGTTTTGGGATTTTAAATATTTTGAGCCCACATTTACAACATAGCCTTCTTATTACACCACCTCATGTATGCCATAGCTGTCATTTTTCAAATCCTGTCCAAAATGTGATTTTGCACCTGTGGTGTGGATTGGCATTGCGCTTGTGTGGAGTTAAATTTTGGTGGGCAGTGAAAGTTTTCTGCACCTGGTACATGGGCTGGTGTAATAACATGCCAATGGTAACAATTTGGTGACTGCTGTCTTATATCTGGAAGTGCAGGGGCCAGAAGCCCCTGTGCTTCTACAACTAGATACATATACACATTTATGGAGGGATGAGAGTGCAGATCCCTGAGGGCCCTGTGCTCCCACAGGCAAATAAGGATATGATTATACTATCTCAAAAAGTAAGGCAAAAAAACTTGCAAAAAAAATGTTGTTAATGCATTAGTTAGGGTTAAACTGAAAAAAGTAAGGAAATGTGGCATTAGGGTTTCCAACCCTAACACCCCATTCCCCACCCTGCAGGTGGGGGATGTCTGTCTTGGGGCTGTCAACCCTAACGCTCACCCCATTCTCTTATGCTGTACCCATGTCACCTTATTTTGTAATGGAATGGGGTGAGCATTAGGATTGATGGCCCCAAGACAGATCCCTCTGCCTGTGGGTTTGTGCCAGGGGTTTGTGTGTTAGGGTTGGAAACCCTAATGCCTCATTTCCCTACTTTTATCAGTTTTACCCTAATTGTGGCATTAACAAAGTTTTTTGATATATATATTATGTATATTCATCGCAAAAAACTTTGTTACTGCATCAGTTAGGGTTGTTGCTAAAGTGACAAAAGTAGGGAAATTAGGCCCCACCCCCACTCTGCAGACACTGACAGGCATTGGGGCGTGCTTTGAGGTCATCAGCCCTAACACTCACCCCATTCCATAAGTAAATAAGCTGTAATGGATACAGTATAGGATAATGGGGTGAGCATTAAGACTGATGACCCTATGTCACATCATGAGACTGACCCATGCAAATCATGCAAATAGTTGAATGGTTGCAAAGTTATTAAAGTGCAAAGGTTTGAGTTTAACATAGAAGTGATTCCTCAACCCTAACTATACTGGCACTACCACACCAGCATATATATATAACATTGCAAAAAAACTGTTAATGCAACAGTTAGGGTTTTTACTACAATGACAAAAGCATGGAAATGTGGTGTTAGGTTTTCCAACCGTAACCGCACACCCTCACCCTGCAGAGACTGACAGGCATCAGGGGTGTACCTTGATGTTGTCAGCTATAACACTCACCACATTCAATAACTAAATCAGCTGAGATGAGTACAGTATAAAAGAATGCAGTGAGCATTCAGGCTGATGACTTCAAGGAACACCCCTGATGCCTGTCAGTCTCTGCAGGGTGGGGGTGGGGTGTTAGGGTTGGAAAACCTAACACAACATTTCCTTGCTTTTTCATTGTAGTAACAATCCTAACTGATGCATTAATGGTGTTTTTTGCAATTAATATTATATATATATATATATGTAGATAGATAGATAGATATTACACTTAATCAGATTTAACATGCATGCATTTTTTTTTCATTAATGGAAGGTAGAAACTAGCCTTCTGGAAAAAATGTGTGCAGTACTGATGCTTTAATATTAGGGACATTTTGATGAAAACAGGATGTTTTTTTTTCCGTGTGACTTCATCTACTCTTGTTGCTTATTCACCATCTGAGATCATAATACTTTAAATATAACATCACATTAATTCCCATGTTAACAAACTGTGATGTCACTACAGAGGATGATGACTTCAAGTTGAGAATATGCAGCAAAAACTGATGGACCATAAAGCAAAAATATCCCATTTTCATGCAGATAGCCTTCATTTTAAAGATCGGGGAAGAAAGAACTACAGAAGCTCTATGAAATATAAGTTGAACTGTGTCTAAATATTTTGCAAATTATACTTTCCCTTCAGGCATCAGCAGCTTTTCAAAGTTTAATGTAACTCCATCTTTAACTTTATTTTGATTGATTTTTTTCATACCTTACATAATATATTTTTATTCAAAGACTTTTTTGGCAGCTGTGTTGATATAGAAAGGGCTTGCATAGAAAGTTAAAGCCTTAGCCTGGCAGTTGGTTCCATTTTTGTTAATGTGTTATATTCAACCTCAGTTCTGGGGAAATTAAAAAAAATAAAGAAGGAAAGTTACAGACACCCATTATCTACTGTATTGCAGTGGTGCCCAGGTCAATGGGATAAGTATGAGTTGACAATCTGGAAATAGCATGTCTTTTTGTGGGGGCCAGGAAGAGATAAATGGCCCATAGAGACTGATCTAATGCAGAAAGCAGTGTCCAGATGCCGAGCTTTATGCTGTTATACATGACAAATTAAGCTTTTATGACCTTAAGAAGTCAAATGGAAAACTGCAGGATGAACAAAAGCAAAATGTTTCAGCACAACATTTGATGGATGAGATCCGAGTCTCATGTTTTTTGTTCATGGGACTTCCTGGATGTCTCCAGTTAGATACTAGATGTCAAGATCAAGAGCTGCTCTGCAATTACTTGGAAGACCCCCCCATCAAAACACTTTCAAGTGCACTAGATTGCCAGCTTTCTGTCAACACAAAAACATTGTTCACTTCAGCTGATGTATCAGGGCAGCCTCACACCCTTTCCTGGGTTAACCGTCAAGTCCACTAAAAGATATCTACAGAAAACCCATCCCTGGTCTTATAAGTCTACAATACAAGGGAACAGTTGGTTGACATCAGCCTGGTCTTGGAATCCTGTTTATCTTTGTGGTTTGTTCCTGAAAAATCCCTCCTTGTCACTTACACTTCCTTGTTTGACACTGCCTGGTCTTGGAAACTGAAACTGCTTGGATCACAGAGTACTTGCTGTCAGTTATTTACAAATTATTTTGTTGTTGTTGTTGATCTTATTAGCTACCCTATTGTTAAAATTAAAGCTCTGTAGCAGATCACTCTTAGTATTCTCAGGCACTGTGCTGTACATCTCACACAATCTGTAAAGCTGATGCACACTAATTTGGCTGTCACTGGATTCTTGCCTTATGAAACAAAGGTAAAAGAATTGAAGGTACAAGAGTGGTGTTGCATGTTCTGAAGTGCCTTGCATATTGGATAATGAACCCATTGCTGTGTATAGGACTGCACTGCATATCAGATAAAGATCCTATTTCTGTGTACAGGAGTGATTTGCATAGTAGGTAATGAAGCCATTGCTTTGTGCAGGAGTGACTTGCATATCAGGTAAAGAACCTATTGCAGTGTACAGGAGTGCACTGCATATCATATAAGAAAATAACCTATTGCTGTGTACAGGAGTGCACTGCATATATGAAAATAACCTATTGCTGTGTACAGGAGTGCCTTGCATACAAGAGAAGAACCTATTGCTGTGTACAGGAGTGCACCACATATATGATAAAGGAGAAATCCAGAATGTTCAGATGGGTACTCCTCCTAAGTGAATTGAAGCATTACAATTGTTCAAAAGGGGTCAGTGGGCATAAAACAAAGTACACAATCCAGACAAGGTCAGCCATTCAAAGACAAAAGGTAAAGCTTACCACATTCTCATTTTTATTTCTACAAATCAAAATCAAAGGGGCCTTCGAGTCCTGCCCAACATTTCACTTCTTGGACTTCTTCAGGGTATGAAGGACTCCTAACACCTCCCAATCTTTATTTATTAACATCTTGTGTTGTATTTTCTGCTTGCTATTTTACCTCACTTGTCAGTTATCCACATTGGAATTGTGATCACTGTTTCCAATGATATGCTCCTGGCAGCAGGGTTTTCATAGGGAATGAGAGAAGGAGAGAAAAACAGGAGATATTTGGAAACATTGCAATGTAGTTTAGTGACAGGCCATAAGAGAAAAATAACAAGCGGGAAATACAACAAAAGCAATTGTGCATAAAATAATATTGCAAGTTATTAGGGCCCCTCATCTCCTGAGGAGGCCCAAGGAGCTAAACACTGGGCAAGGCCCTGAGGGCCCCTGGGATTTCTATAAATAAAAACAAGAATGGGCTATGCATCCACATTATATCAGATAAAGAACCTATTGCTGTGTACAGGAATGCCTTGCATATCAGGTAAAGAACCCACTGCTGTGTTCAGGAGTACATTGCATATCAGATAAAGAACCTATTGCTGTACACAGGGGAAGCATAGAAACATAGAAAACATAGAATTTGATGGTAGATAAGGAATGCTTGGCCCACCAAGTTGGCCTGTTTTCCCTGCCTACTACAATACCACAGACCCTACTTGGTATACTGTTGCTATGGTGACAACTTTACGACCGACACTATAGCAACTCTGACTCGGAGTTGATTAATTAAGTAATGGGTAGTGCGGGGGCCGGGGCCAGTGCGCCCCCACATGATGGTTTGGGGGGTGTCTCCCCTCAAAAGAAACACAGTCTAAAGTGACTCCCTTTATGCCAACCGCAAATGCGGTCAACATAAAGGAGTCACTGTAACGTTGGTCGACAACTAAATTGTTGACTGACTGTCATAGATCCACCCTACATGATCTCTAGCTTTACCCTTCCTTTCCTCTCCACTAAGGTTCCCATGACATGAATATAAGATAAAGAACCTACTACTGTGTAAAAGAGTGCTTTTTATATTAGATCAAGATCCCCTTGCTCTGAACAGGAGTGCCAGCAGAGAACAATCCAGTCTGCCCATTTTCCTGCCTAGTTCCATGCTCTGCCTAATAACAGACTGGATTTAGAGATACAGGTATGATGTCCCTAGTGGCTGCTGTCACCACCTTCCACAGGTATCAATTCCCTGTTGGTCACATTATTCTCTTCTGTTTGCACCACCCAAGGTTAAACCCCCTTCACTATTTTGGCTGTACCCACCTGTCTGGACAGTCTGTTCCATTCATTCATCCACCACCTGCTCTGTGAAGAAGAACTTCCCCTTCAAAGCTATAGGGCATTCCAATAAGACAGTTTTAGATAAACCCAAAGACTTGTATACACATATGTATACATGCTTTTCACCTCTTAAAGGCTCATCCCATATGTGATGTATGAGCTTATGATACTTAGCCCAACAATTATATCAGAAATAATGAGCACAACAATATATGTGTGAAGTGCTGTAGTACTGTACATATGACACAAACAAAATATCTAGCAGCCTGAGGTGATGGGCAAACCTTTTCTTCAGAAACTGGCACCCCTTCCAAGACTTTTGAAATAGGCTGGTTATAAATGTTGGCTATATCTGCACCCAGATTGAAATCCTCTCTGCTTCACATAAAAATCTCTCTGTGTCTAAAATCAAATTTAAAAGGGCAGCCAGAAAATTAGAGTGAAGCAAAATGATCCATATTAAGGTACAAGAAAGATGTATACACAACCATGATGAGAATTATGAGACACATATAATGTAGTAGTTCACTACATATACTAAACACAAGAGTTTAACAAAAAAAAAGCAGTCAGGATGAAGCCTACAATATATTCAGCACTTCTAATCCTTTTCATATGTTAGTACTTTGCATTTCGACATGGGCTACTGACAATGCAGGACACATTTTCAGTGCAGATTGTCAAAACCTTTTCTACACCTTTCATTCAGGCAGTATATCAAGTGCAAATTTTACTTTGTACATAATCAATTTAAACACCTTGACCTAATCCTGGCAGGAGTTTTGTATTAGAGAAAAACAGAGTTGGACAACTATGCACATACTGTGAAATAAAAAAAGTGTTCTGCAAAGAAATTCATTTTTAAAGTTTTTTTTCAACATTAATCCACTTCTGCCTAGAGGTCTACAAAGTCAGGAAACTTCACTCCACTGAGAAATTTGTGACTTTGCCTAACTTTGCAAATTTAATCTGCCCTGTGAATTTCTAATTTGTAGTACAGTGCTAAATTTTCAAATAGTAATTTTGATAACTACACCTGTCAACTGGGGCCCACTGGTGAAGTTTGCAATGTCCCATGGGATTGGAGATCATATGGTAGTGAAATGAGCTATATGCCTTGTGTAGGCTGACTTTAGTGCAGTCTTATGAAGAAAGAGTTGAGTCAAGTTTGCTCTTGAATTTCTTAGTTCAAAAACCCTTTAGAAGCACTTTAAACATGTAATATTTTGAACAAAATCACCCCAGAACTGTCTAGAGTGTCTTACACAGCTAGATTATCATTTCTTGTAACTTTTCAGATTTTTTTTTAACAGTGATTTTGTTTTGTGTAGTAAAACAGTGTTGTGCAGGGGAGGGTAGCTGTTTTAGCTAGCCTCAAGCAACGCAGCCCTGTCTACGAGCACTAGTTTTGTTTTCCTCATTGATTCTTCTTACTGTAATTATTTTTCTGTGGTCTGTGATTTATTTTACTTCTATTGAGCAGTTTTGTGTGTTTTAGTGAATTAGTTTTGTCACTCTGGTCTGGTGTTATTATATTGACTTTAGTTACTGTATTTTGTTTAGTTATTGAAGTTACAGTTTTCCTGTAATAGGAACAGTAACTTCTTTAGAAATACCGCTGTCCTGTGTCTTTTTAATCCCTGTTGTGTCATGTTTGTGTTAAAAAAGTTTAAATAAAATCAAATTTTTGTGGTGTTTTTACTGTAGCTACAGTTACCTCATCAAACTGTGTTGTTATTTAAATCACACTGCTCTGGTGAGGTGTTGTAGTGTCTTTGCTGCTGCCAGTATTTAGTTTAACTGTCGTGTTAAATAAACTCTGGCCAGAGCTGATAGGGTTGCATGTGAAGAATTTGAGGTAAAAATATTGAAATGTATCAAAGTTAGGAGCCTGCATTTGCAAAATGTAACATAGGCTCATAAATCTGTTATTTTTAAATATTTTACACTAAATTTTCAACATAGCTATGTTATAAAATGATAAAAATAAGGTACAGGAGGGAAGTATTTTTCAGAAAGAAAAGGCACTCAGGAACAAGGGGATCTGATATGAAACTGGGAGGGGCAATTTCAGGAGAGATGTGAGGAAGAACTTCTTTTTAAGAGAGAGTGGTAGATTCCTGTAACAGCATTCCATAGGAGGTGGTAGGAGCAAAAACAGTGGTGGGGTTCCAGAATGCAATGGATAAGCACAAGGGAAGCTCAGGGAAAAGGAGAAGGGAGAATGACTGGAGCTCATGTAGGATCTGCGTTGTTACTGCAGGCCGGGAAAAATGGTCAGACTGAGGGGGCCAGTCCTTATCTGCAAGCAATCTCTTTGCTTCTGTTTCTGGTTCCAAAAAGGGGGGACGATATACGATGCAGGGCCGGTGCTCAAGGAAGTAGAGTGGCCAGCTCTCAAATGCAGAAGCAAAGAATCCAAAAGTCCTGAGCACTCACAAAAGAAACTAGTAGCCAGGCACAGCATAATGCTGAAAATTCTTTATTGGCAGTAATATCACAAACTGCATTAAGTACAAATATTATCCAATTCAAGCAAGAAAGCTGACAATTGCAGTAAATACTAGATGTAAAGGTATGGCTACAGGTAAAAAAGTATTTATGGCTATAGGAAGACCAAGCACTTTGACTCTTGATAAGTCTTTCTCATGGGGCATGGCTAGTTAATCTTTAAAAAAAAATTAAAATCCCATTGTTTGTTTAAACCAGCAGGTTTAATGCTTTGTTTTTCATAAATCCAAGTTGATTTTTTCCGCAGTAGTTTATTCACTCGTCCCCCCCCCCCAAGACCCACTCTCTCAATGCCTATGAACTTTAATTCACTAGGATATGAATAATGGCAATCAAACAAATGACTACCAAGTGGGGTGTCAAGTCTCCTATTAATAATACTGCTCAATGGTCTTGTGTGCTAATTTTCAAGCTGGGCACTGTTCTCTGCACATCTATCTTATTGCAGTTACACCATTAAAAATATGTGACAAAGTCAGTACTGCAATTAATAAATTCACGTCTCCAACTTTAAATCTTCATTCAGGGGGTGTACAAACTCTTTACCAGGCTTTGCATATGTGCACACATTATATGTAGCATTTAAAGAAATCTTTTGGTTTGTATGGTAACCACTGATTATTAATGATAGCTGCCTGATTTGTCTCAAGTCGGTGATGGACTTAACTTGTCTCTCAGACTGCTCGCTCTATTTAAATTTATGCATGGGGTATTACCCACTGCTGAAATCACATTATTGTCACCAAGCAGGATAGGGCAGTTACGATAAATTATATTGTTAATTTTACCTGCCAAATGATTGAATTTACTGACAAAAGTAACAGGACCATGTTCAAAAATGTAATTCTTGTGGTGGCTTTTCATTGTTCTTTTTTCAGTAAATCAGTTTTATCAATAACCTTTCTCAGTAATGTTTTGTTATAACCCCTATTGAGAAATGTCATCTCCAGTACATTAATCTGTCAGTCATATGGTTCAGATGAACTACATTTTCTTTTCAATCTATTTTTTTTATTACTTTTTCTCCCCCTGTCTCCAGTGGGCCATGTTCAGGAGAGAGCCCCAGCCCCATCCCCCAACATCCTCTGTCAGCACCTACCATCTTAACCCAGAGCTTGCACCCCCCCCCAGGCAGGGTCGGCAGGGGATCCCAGGCCCCATTCAAAGATTGGATCCAGTTCTGGTCAGTGCCCAGCTGGTCAGGGAATGGGATCTGTGAGCTCCTCCATCATCCAACTGCTGGAGACATGTTTCCTCTTATTTTTTTTCCTTGGAGGAAAGGGCATGCAATGTCACCAGTTGTGGTGTAATGCACACTCCCATGTGTGGCACACCGGTCATCTCCCCATCCTCCTCCCACCTTGTAGAACATTGGTGTGCCATCCCCCAGCCTCCACTAGGGGCCAGGCAAGCACCAATCGGTGGTCTGCCTGGAGGAGGAAAGCTGTCCTTGGGATGTTGGTCCTCCTCCTCCTGGGCCAACCCCTGGCAACCCGCTCACAGTGTGAACATAGGCCGCTGGTAAGGCAGGAGGAAACCCATGATGCCTCAGCCCTTCACACCACTGGGCCGGCCACTATTTTCTTTTTAATCTTAAAAATTGACTATAAGGGATATAATTTTTCAGACATCGAGTGAGTACTATCTGCTCTTAGGACTGCATTTGTCGCAGTGTTTTTTCTAAGCTCTGAGTTTCAGATATTTATTCTTTGCCATGTTTCTCTCATGTCTTCTATCAGTAGAAATATCACTTCTGAAAACAGCAAATTACAAGCAGCTGCCTTGGAAATACTTGTGCCTTGAATTATGACACAAATCATTGCTGCTGTGGTAGTCATTACAATTCATAATGATATTCAGAGTTATAGCAAGCCATGGTTAGTCATGGTCTGTTCAATATACTGGGTAAAGGCCATGACTGGATAATATTATGGACCCCACCCTATTTCCCTCTTCCCACTTCTCCCCCTTTAAAATACTCAGCTTATCAGTATCTTGTTTAGTTCTCACATTTGCTACTTTTTTTTATTTCCAAAGTAATCAGCATGATGGGCTTATAAGAGCATTTATAAATACTGCAGTATAAAGATCCTTAATTGCCATTGAACTGCATTGTTTCCTGCAGTGTACTGCGATACTGCATGTTGTGATATACCACAATATTACTGTATTGCTTCCTAGATGGTACTGCTATCCATTTTGTAAGTCCAAGCTGATGACCTTATTGAAATAAGCCTCTCATCATACCAGGGCCCCCCAACCTAACATAGAAACATAGAATCTGATGGCAGATAAGGACCACTTGGCCCACCTAGTCTGTCCATTTTCCTACCTAACAGATAAGCTGCAGATCCTAGTTAACCAACAGCTTACTTCCTCCTACCCCCCACTAGGAGTGCCTTATGTCTGTCCCATGTATTTTTGAATTCCCCCACTGTTCTTGACTCCACGACCTCCTCACGGAGGCTGTTCCATGGATTCACAAGCCTCTCTGTGAAAAAAAAATTCCTCACATTACCTCTGAGCCATCACCCCTCTATCTTCAAACTGTGCCCCCTTGTTCTTGCACATCTCTTTTTCTGAAAGATGCTACCCTCTTGGACTTTGTTGATTCCCTTGAGGTACTTGAAAGTTTCTATCATGTCCCCTCTCTCCCTTCTTTCCTCAAGGGTATACATGTTAAGCTCCTTTAGTCTTTCTTCATATGTCTTCTGGTGCAGACCCTGCACCATTTTGGTTGCCCTCCTCTGGACAGCCTCCACTCTGTCTATGTCTTTGCGGAGATGGGGTCTCCAGAGCTGCACACAGTACTCCAGATGAGGTCTCACCAACTGTCTGTACAGAGGGATAACAACGTCCTGTTTTCTACTATTGATGTCTCTCCCTATGCATCCCAGTATCCCCCCAGCCTTCCATACTGCCTTCTCACATTGCTTGCCCACCTTTAGGTCATCTGATATAATTACCCCCCGGTCCCTTTCCATTTTTACTGTTGTCAGTATCTCACCCCCCATTGTGTACTCTTCCCCTGGGTTTTTGTTTCCCAGGTGCATTACCTTGCACTTCTTTGCATTGAATCTGAGCTGCCATACATTTGACCATTCCTCCAGCCTTGCCAAGTCCCTTCTCATCCTTTCCACTCCATCTGGTGTATCAACCCTGTTGCAGATCTTTGTGTCATCTGCAAAGATACATACTTTTCCTTCTAGTTCCACTGCAATGTCACTTATAAAGACATTAAAAAGGACCGGTCCCAGTACTGAACCCTGCGGTACCCCACTAGTAACCCTCCTTTCTTCACTGTGGACTCCATTTACTACTAACCTTTGCATCCTGTTGCCTAGCCAATTTTTTATCCAGGCTACCACCTTGGGACCCACTCCAAGGCTGGCTAACTAGTGTATTAATCTTTTGTGTGGGACTGTATCAAATGCCTTGCTAAAATCTAGGTAGGCCATGTCAACAGCCCCTCCCTGGTCTACTATCTTGGTCACCCAGTAAAAGAAATCTATCAGATTCATCTGACATGACCTTCCCATCATGAATCCATGCTGCCTTTGGGTCCTGTGCCCCACTGGCCTCTGGGTACTCAACAATTATTTCCTTCAGAAGTGATTCCATCATTTTCCCTACCACTGAGGTCAAACTAACTGGTCTGCCATTTCCTGCCTCTGTCCTGCTCCCACTTTTGTGGAAAGGAATCACATCTGTCCTCCTCCAGTCCTTGGGTACCACCCCATCCTCCCATGATTTGTTAAAGAGAGTAGTCAGCGGTGTCACTAGTTCTACCCTTAGTTCTTTTAGAATTCTTGGGTGAATCCCATCAGGCCCCATTGCTTTTTCCACCTTCAATTTTATTAGTTCTTTCAGAACCCTTTCTTCTGTAAATGGACTGGTATAGACACCCGTCTTCAGCGTGTTTCTCTTATTTGGTTTAGGTACCTCCCCCTCCTCTTCCTTTGTGAATACTGAGCAGAAATATTCGTTCAGTATCCCTGCTTTTTCACTGTCACCCTCTACCCACATTCCCTCCCCTTTATTAAGCCTCAGTATCCCTCCTTTGGTCTTTCGTTGCTCCCAAATGTACCTATAAAAGGTCTTATCCCCCTTCTTAACAGAGTTGGCTATCCTTTCCTCGGTTTGGGCCTTTGCTATTCTGACTGTCTTCCCAGCCTCTTTCTGCTTTAACTGATAAAGTTCTCTGTTCTGCTCCTTCTGTGTTTCCTTATATTTCCTGACTACTATTCTTTTCTCCTTAACCTTCCCTGCCACCTCTTTTGAGAACCATAGAGTTTTTTTTTTTCCTTTGCTGTGTTTTGTTGATTTGCTTTACACAAAGGCTTGTTGCCTCTGTGATGGCTGTTCTGATTACTTCCCATTGTTCCTCCACCCCTCCTTCTTGCCTGTTTGCTAGTGCTTTTCTGAGGCACTGTCTCATTTTCCCAAAGTCAGCCCTCCTAAAGTCCAATACTCTTGCCTTTGTTTGGCTTGATTGAATGGCTGTGTTTATCGTGAACCACACTGTTTGGTGGTCGCTTGTTCCCAGATGGCTACCCCACTTCTAAATCTGAGATTCTTTCTCTGTTCCCAATTGAGAGTACCAGGTCTAAGATTGCTCACTCCCAAGTGGGTTCCAATACTAGCTGTCTGAGGCATGCCCACTGTAGGGCATCAAGAATGACCCTGTTCCTGAATGCGCCTGCAGCAAAGGTACTCCAGTTAACATCTGGCATATTCAGGGCCCCCATCAACAATATCTCCCTTGTTTCTGCCATTCTAAGGAAGCCTTCTATCATTTCCTTGTCCATTCCCTCCCCCCTGAGATGAGGGTCTGTATACAACCCACATGCGGATTGTGGTGACATTTCCTGTCTCCAGGGTGACCCAGAGTGCCTCATCTGCCCCCTGTTTACTCTTTACTTCTGTTGCTTTGATCCTTTCCTTTACATACAGAGCTCCTCCTCCTCCTCCTCTCTTACCCTCCCTGTCCCTCCTGTAGATTGTGTATCCTGGTATGTTGACAATTACAGTCATGGTTCTCTGTGTACCATGTTTCTGTGACTGCCACAATATCCAAGCAACCCTCTTCCATCAAGGCCACTAGTTCAGAGAGCTTGTTACACAGACTATGGGCATTGGTACTCATCACCCTCCACTTTTTGATGGCCTTACCCCTTTTAGCCCCATTCCTGTCCTTACTGCCTTTGCCTTTTTTTACATTTACCTCTGTCCTGCTCCCTAATGACTTCTCTACCTTGGTGTTTACCTCACTAATTACTGTGTTTTGTGGGGCAAGGCTGGGATTTGCCTACTCCATTTCAGTACCTCCCCCTTGACTAGTTTAAATACTTGCCAATGAAGCATTTAAACCTCTCACCTAGGATCCTGGTTCCCCACCCGGACAGATGCAGACCATTGCACCAGTATAGGTCTGCATCCCTTCAGGTGGCTCCCCAGTCCCCAATAAAGCCAAAACCCTGAGCTCCACACCAGTTTTTCAACCATTCATTGAATTCCCTGGTGAGGAGTACCCTAGCATCACCCTTGCCATAGACAGGCAGCACCTCCGAGAAAGCTACCAGTATGCGCTACTTGTCTAAGGCCCCTCCCCAACTCTACAAACTCCCTTGCACTGCTCTGATCCCATTCCTAGCCAGGTCATTTGTCCCTAGGTGGACAATGACATCCAGCTCCCTCCCTCGTGCAGCTCCTCCCACGATCCTGAGGATTGCTTCCTGTCCCTCCAAGCCGTGGCACCAGGAAGGCACCTTACCCCCCTCTCCCCTTCCTCCCCATTTCTACCCCCCTAATGATTGAGTCCCCCACCATGAGTTGTTTCCTTACCCTGTGGGGTCCCATGTCACCCTCCTGTGGGTCTCCTTTGTGATGGTTCCCAACATCCTTCTTGGTCTCCACTGCAGATGTCTCCATAGAGGAACCACTATCCACCAGAAGAGTGAATGAACTGTGGAGAGGTACAGCTGGAGGGATGCAACTCTGTTCCACCACTCTCTCCCTCCCTGAGCCCACCCTGGTCCAGCCTCTCCTCTTTCTTGGCAACCTCTGAGGTAGTGGCAATGGCTGTGGTGGTCTCTGGGTAAGGGAGGAGGTTTCACAAATCCTAGCCAGGTCAGCCTGGAGACAGACAACCTCCTCCCTCAGACCAGAGAGGTGCCTGCAAATAGGGCAGCATTGCAGTCTCCAGAATGTCTCCTGGAACACTGCCACCCCACAGCCATTGCACTGCACCACTCCTATCATGTCTTATTTTGTGTCCCCTCTCCTGTTTCTCTGTATGCTTACTCTCTCCTCTCCTTACAACTCTCACCCTTCCTGTTCTGGGACATCAACTTCCTATATTCTTCAGTAGCCTCCTTCTTCCTTGTTCAGTGTCAGACCACCAGAAGCTGGGGGGAAGGGAGAGTGAGCTACTTTTTTCCTTTAGGGTTGACAAAACCAATGATTCTCTATGATCCTTCCCTTCCTACTACCAAACAGGAAGTTCCTGTTGACAGTCAAATCCAGTTGCTATAAAAGTAGAACTGGTTTAGCGTGGGTGGGTGGAGGGGATGGGATGGAGGGCAATTAGTAAGAAAAAAGGCTAGCAACAGGAAGTTGTAATTTGAGTCACCTGCTTTTATAGTGTCAAGCCACACCCCCGGTTAAGCTCTCTCTCCTCCTACCGGTTTAGCAAAGTAAGTTAATAAAGTACCCTTCCCAGCACAGAACATACACTGACTTTCTTTCTTTTCTTTCTTTTTTTAACCCTAAATAAGACCCCTTCTACTTCTAATAAAGTATCTGTCTGCTTAATCTCAACATACACTGACTCCTGCTGAGATATAAGTGTTAAATTAATAAGAAAATGTAGCTTCTTTTAGTTAGCTGCTTTCTGCTCTACAAGCAAGGCTAGGAACAGGAAGTTGTAATTTGAATCACCTGCTTTTATAGTGTCTAAGCCACACCCCCAATTAAGCTCTCTCTCCTCTTACTGGTTTAGCAAAGTAAGTTGATACAGTACCCTTCCCGGCACAGAACACACACTGATTTTTTTCCTTTCTTTCTTTTTTAACCCTAAATAAGACCCATTCTACTTTAATAAAGTATCTGTCTGCTTAATCTCAACAGACACTGACTCCTGCTGAGATATAAGTGTTAAATTAATAAGAAAATGTAACTTCTTTTAGTTAACTGCTTTCTGCTCTACAAGCAAGGCTAGCAACCCTGTTTTCTTTTTTGGTGAGTCTGACTGTGTTGGCCTGGGAGGGATTTTGCAGGCTTTTGAAAGCAACTGGGTGGCCAATTATGTCATCAGTAGTATATGATGTCATCATGTTCTGTGTAACGGGATGGCACACCAAATGATGCAGTGATGCCTGGTGCATCATTTGTTCACTTGGCATGGTAGGAGTGGGTACCGCCATTAAAAATAAGGCAGTGAGGCTGGCCTGGAACACATGTAGTATCACCCACAGCTGATGGTGACACTGTGTAACTGAATGGCTTTGATACAGTATATGTGTCTTTTAGAATCTTTCGTGCTTTGAGTGCAGCAGTCTTACAGATGTTATGCTGATACAGGCTAATGAGATCATTTGATTTTTACTTTAGGGAAAGTGTACTAGCAACACTGAACCACCAATAGTAAAGATGTCATACAGTAACAAAATAATAATGGTGTGCTAGTTACCAACTGAATCATTTATATTATTATTAATAGTTATATTAGAAAATGAAAAAATTGGGGACCATTATTTTACTGTTTTAACAAACATAACAAGCATAGCTTATGGAGTAAGAGGGAATAGAACATCTATAGACATGCATTAAGAAGCAAAATGGAAGAAACCATCAACTTTTTTTGTTGAGCAGCAACCAATCCTTACCAGAGCTCACCCCTACCCTGCCTACTATCCCCCCATGCCCAGGCTTACCCCCTGAATGGAGCTGCAGGGTGGGTGTCCTCCCAAAAGACACTGTTGTCAAGCCCCAGCTTACCTCCAGGGCTGTGGCCACAAGGAGTGAGCCCTCTCCCCCGGCAGACATTGGTGGAAGTGGAGACGGTGTCAGAGCAGGGTGTAATGCCCAGGGGCCAGCTGTCTTTCTGAATACTGGATCCCTGGGCCGTGGACAGGCAATGATGTGCAGCATCCATTCTGCCCCATAAGGTGATGGCACCAGCTGCAGTGGTATCCCCAGCCTCTGCCAGGGGTCTGTAAAGTGTCAGATGCTCTTCCTCCCTCCCCCTGGAAGAAAGCAGTCCTCAGGACATTCGATCCTTCTCCCTCCCCAGCTGTCCCTACGACTCCTGGGTGTGTCACCAAACCCGGAATGTTGGTACCATAAGCAGACACCTTTCAGCTCTGCCAGCAGGTGGGCCGGCAAATAAAATCTCGGTTAAACAAGCATAAGGACATGAGAACGGAAGTGAGTTTAGAGAGTATATATTGTTTAATTTAGAATTTAACTAGTTCGAAAAGAATCAGAATAAATTTGACAGTGCAATAAACAAAAGCATTTATTGTTCCCCTTGTAGGATCAAACAGGATTGTGATTTATATTGATTAGCAACCAAGAAAATATATGAAACAGCAGCTATTAGGTATAATCTCTTACTTATTCATATTATATAGTTAAAAGAATAGATTATCACACAGAATAGAAGTCTGTTTTCTGAAAGAATTAACAGTTTTACTTAAGGCTGCAATCTCATATTAACATATGAAGAAGCCAACAGAATTAGGTGTTTTGGTCTATCTAGTCTGCTCATTGCCCAGGGTTCTTAGCTCAGACTGGTGTTCCTGCTCACCCTTCCCTACCTTTCCACTACCTTCCTCTCCTCCTTCCATTACCTTTATCTTCCCCCTATATCTATCCCAGCCTCTCTTGAAGCTGCCCGCTGTCCTCAATGAGATCACATCTTCTGGCACCACATTCCATTTGTTCACTACCCTTTCTGTGAAGAACTGTCTTCTAATCTCCCTCCTAAACACCCACCCCACAACTGTAGGCTGTGCTCCTTCTGGGTTTTGTTGCAGCTTAGCCTGAAGATACATTCCCTATTCACCTTATTAATCTCTTTCAAGTACTTAAAGGTTTCAATCATGCCTCATCTCTCCCTTCTGTCCTCCAGAGAGTAAATATTTAGGACCCTCAGCCTTTCCTCATATGATTTACCCTGCTGCCCTGCAATCATTTTCATAGCCCTGGCTAGATGTATCTTCTATCCGGAGGGGAAATCTTAAACCGTTATTCTTATCATAATGATGGGAACTTTTTTCATAGAAGGGGCATCTGTGAAGAAACACCTCATTTTCCACTTTAGATACTAAGGTGCTTCATCTTATAAATTATTAGGAAATTAGTTTAAGTATCTTACAGCAGACAGTACAAGTGAAATGTTTAAAAAATGGTGGCATCAGCAGCATGACTTTCCTTGCTTCCTTCCTTTCTCTCTCATTGTAAGGCAGCTGATAAAAGTATACTTTTTCAGAAAAGGTAAGATTAATAGCAAACACATGTGCATATATGGGCAGCAGTCAGTGGTTTTCAGTTAACAGGTGGAACTGGCTGGAGTAGAGCATCTTCTGTGCTGCAGTCCTCCTGATCCTGAACTTGAGGAGGAAAAAGAAGATGCTGCAAGACATGGGCCCTCATCTTATTTTCCTCTATTTGTTGCAAATCTGTATTGCAAGGCATGGCTTCATTCTGGACCTATTATCTGTAGTTGACTGTTTGGAGTTTATGAGAGATGGGGGGTAAATAGACAGGCCTGTATTTTCAAAGACGTAGCAGCAAGTTGCATCTCTTTTGCATCACAGATCACAGCTGTGTCTGCATCAGAAGGGTGCACTACCATCAGAAGATGGATGCACCACAATCTGCTGCCCCTGCAATTGCATCTACTGTAGATTAGTGAGGCAAAATGTGACACAGACGTGATGCAGTAGTGATGCATCCCACAAATATATTGCAAATATGCTACAATTATGATGCAAGTATAAGTGTTGTTTACTGCAGCTATGAAAATATGGTGCAATTATGTGCTGCATCTGTGTGATGTAAATGTAGGTATCTTGACACAACTGTATCGTTTTCTTTTACTTTTGAAAATGCCATTTGCTGTGTCCTACAGTATCTTAAAGTTATGCCAAATGTAATTAACATTAAAAATAATCCTCACTCCTACTGAATATAGGAAAATAAATAACAACAATGGCAAAAAAACTTCAAAAATAAGAACTTGATTTTGCCAAACAGGTTTTACTTTTGTCTTTATAAATGATGCAAGGATTTTAAAATGATTTAGGTCCATGGGATCTGGAGTTGAATGTTTGTCAGCTAAAGCTAACCAGGACCATTCCCATTCTTCCAGATGTAGGAACTATTTAAAAAACACTGTATGCTCCAGGACAAAATGGAGATAGAAAATGCATACTTTTGCTTCTCTACAGTATAAGAGTAGGAACTGGAGTAGATTCTGTTTTTTTTTTTTCCTTTTTCTTTTTTCCCCACTTCCCACTTGAAATAAACAGGAAAAAAAGTCACAATTCAAGCAAGGTAGTCAAGCACAATGGGCGGAATAGTGTGTGGAAACTTAGGAAAGAATGCTAAATCCCTTTACTCATCCCAAAAGGTCTGATGGGCTATGCCCACTGCAGCCCTAAAAATCTGAATATTAGAATGCCAGGAAAAAGATACTTGAGTAATGTTGCCAAGATGAGCATAGGTTCTGTTGATCAGAAGGGTGTTGTACCTAACAAAAACTACTTCTGCCACAGGTTCATTAGGGGCCCGTAGTACTACTAGAAAGGAGTCAGATGTTTCTGCATCTTGCTGTCTGTTGGACTTACTTGTCTGCAACAATTAAAAATGTTTTACCAAGGAGACTGTTTCTCTACTTGTTTTGTCCAGTGCATGAGTGAGAGGGTTTTTCTTCCTGAGTCCAAATAATTGTCCCTTGTCTTCAAAGGTCACCTGTTCAGCTGCCTTCTCATCTAGCATGCAAAACTTCTACCCTGCTTCTAGGGCACCTTTGTGTCATTTAAAAGCATGGCCATCACCAATGTGATGGTAGGTATCCTTTTCAAAAGTTTCTATTTCTTTTAATTTTCTATTTTTGATTTCCTTTCACAGATGTGACACAATTGGGAGTTATACTACAGTCTAAATAATTTCTGTCTTGCATTCACAGGTCTCTTTACATTCCAACAACATGATGAATGCCTCTTCCAATAGCAAGAAAGCCAGTGACATCTTCTCCACCAGATCGCTGATGAGGTCAACGTGCAAACTGATGCACAGCCATTCTCATACAGCTTCTTCACCACTGTGTGAGGACTTATTAAAGTGAACAAGGAATAAGGGGGAAGGGGTGGAGGTACTCTGAGTCACCCTAGAGATGGAGAAATGAGCAACTATTCACACTGGCATGATCTACAGATCTGCAGCACAGAGGTAGGGGTTAGCTAAGGTACTGGTAGAAGTCATTGGCAAAATAGCAGAGAAGAGGGAGGTGCTACTGGTGGGGGACTTCATTTTTCTGGATGTAGACTGGAACCCCAGCTGTGGCTTCAGCTAGGAACAGAGATATCCTGGACCCCCTGCAGTGGAGTGTTCCTTAGGAAACTAGTCAGGGACCCTACCTGTGATGGGGCAATACTGGACCTGGTTCTAACTAACAGGGACAGTGTTGCAGACATCAAGGTGGGAGGCTATCAGGGGACCAGTGATTACTGTACAATGTGTTTCAGTTTAAGGACAGCTCTGAAATCAAACCACACAAGGGTGAAGGTGCTGGACTTGAGGAGGGAAGATTTTAATAAAGATGGGTGAAGGCCTCAGGGATGACCTGTTGGGGGGGGTGTATGACCAGGGCAGGATGTAGGAACAGTGGGTGAAGATAAAAGGGGTAACAGTGAACCTCTGCATCAATCAAGTGAGCAAAAGAAATGGGAAAAAGAGACTGATATTGTTCTCGAGTGAGGTGGCTAAAGAGGTAAAAGCTAAGATGGTAGCACTCAGAAAGTATAAGGAGATGCAAAGGGAGGAAGAAAAGGAAGTGTATCAGGGGAAACAAAATGAAGCAGGGAGAGTAGTAAGGAGCACAAAGGGGCAAATGGAAGTGATAATCACCCAGGTGGTACAAAAGAGGCAAGACATTTTTTAGGTAAGCAAGTGAAAATAGGAAGACCAGGTTGGGATTGTAAGGTTAGAAAGGAAACAGGGGACTGTGCAGATGGGGACCAGGAAAAGGCAGACATCCTGAACAAATCCTTTTGTTCCATGTTCACAGAGGAAGAAAGGGAAGGGGTCACAAAAAAGCAATAACAGCATTAGAGGGATTGAGGTGGACACTAGTCTGTTCTTGAAGAACAGAGTCCTAAAAGGACTCACTAATCTGAAAGTGGGCAAAGATGGGATCAGATGGGATGCATCCCATGGTATTAAGGAAGTTCAGGGAGGTACGGGTTGCATCTTTGACAGTCCTGTTTAACAGTTCATTGAAAACAGGAGAGGTACTAGAGGACTGGAGGAGGTCAGATAAAGTCCCACTACACAAAACTGGTAACAGTTTTTCGAGTATGTACTGTGTGTTCTTTTAACTGAGGCACCACAGCCTTGTGCGAACTCTCTTGTTCTACAAGGACCTGAATATGTATACACTGGAAGAGAGGAGGGAGCTGGGGATATTATAGAGGCCTTACAATGCCACACAGGGGTAAATAAGGTACAGGAGTGAAGAATTTTTCAGATACAAATGGTGCTCAAGAGCAAGGGAACATGATAGGAAGCTGAAGAGGGGTAATTTCAGGAGGGAAGTGAAGATACTTCTCCTCAGAAAGAGTGTGGATTTCCAGAACAGACTCCCAAGCAGAGATGGTGGGGATGAAAACAGTGGTGGGGTTCAAGAATGCATGGGGCAGGCAAAAAGGCATCTTAGTAAAAAGGAAGGGGGGAAGATAATGGACAGGAGAACAAGTAGAATTTGTGGTGATACTGTTGGCAGGGAACAATGGGCAGACTAGGTGGGCCAAGCGGTCCTCATCTGCTGGCAAATTTTATGTTTCTGTTAACACATTCACTGTATCCAGCATAAATAACAGTCATCCTCCTGATGCTGCTGCCTCATTCTACAAAGTCACACAGCTACAAAATACCTGAAACAAGAGAAACAAGGGCAAGAAAACAAAGAGTGACATAGAATACCATTTAACAGTTTAAAACACAATGCAAAAAAAAAAAAACAGAAATCATGGAATACACACCTTCTATGGTATGAAATTAAATTAAATGTTAAATTAAATAACCAGATCCAGGCCAAACTCATACAGCAACAGGAGTTAATCACCCTAGTGATAAATACCAATAAAGAGTGAAGCTGGAAAAAAAGATGGTTAGAAATGCACTGTACCCCACAGGCGAAAAAGAAAAAAAATACTTATCTTTGCTGTTAGAACACAAAGAGGTATTCAAAGTTCATCACCTGGATCAGTGCCACAAAGCTACATTATCATTTTATGCAAAGACATGTTTAATTGCTGGCTACTAAGTTCCTCAGGAAAGGTGCTGTGGTGTCAGACTTGCACAGTGCATAAGCAGCACATCAACTCCGGGATCCCATCTCATTTTGTTTCCTCTTCTGAAAATATACAGACAAAACAATTTTTTCGACTAAGAACTTTGGGGCAATAAAGTTCATATCTTGAACTGTGTTTATGGAACTGAATCAAAGCACAGCACCTCATAACAGCACCAGCAGCCTAATGTATTTATTCTGGTAGTTGAGAAAAATTCTGGGAGCACATCATTTACATATTATGTTCTTTTTCACAATTTCACCTGAAGTACATTACAAGAACTGTGGTGGGAGGATCACAGCACAGCAGCAGCACCTTATAACAGGTGCAGCATGCAGCAGTCAGAATTATTTATTTTGTTAGTTCACAGAAATTCTGGAAGCAAAAAAAATGTGTGTTTAGTCTGCTTTTCACACTTTTTGCACTAAAGTGTGTCACAAGAAATGAGGCAGGTGGGCGTGCCAGAGAGCGCAGTACCTACACATCTTCCTTTCAACTGGTTGGTTGCTATAGGCCCCCCTCTGCAGGCCTCAAACTCCTATCCCATTTAGGATCCATACTTAATCTGGGTCCTGAAGACACCATCATCTTAGGAGACATGAACTTAAATTGGCTGACTAATGCATCTGCACCCCTGGTAACCTTCTGTGACACCTATGGTTTCTCTCAATTAATCAAAGAACCAACAAGGATCAACCCAAAGAATACTCTCAACAGCACACCTGGATATTATATTGGTAAATAAACCTCATCATTATCCCTATGCAGGAGTACTTCTCAGTGACATAAGTGACCACTGTCCCATAGCTGCCATTAGATCAACAATCAAGCCACCCAATCCTGCAAAATTCCTCCACGAAGGTCAAAAAGAACTTTAATATTACAGGATATCTCCATGATCTGTGCCACACCACATGTTGGCAAGAATTCTATCTCACAGCCTCAATAGAGTCAGCTCTTCAAATCTTAAATGATATAATCATAAGTGCCCTCAATTCACATGCACCCCTCACCAGTGTCAGAACCAAACTCAAATCCTGTCGCTGGTTCTCTGCCGACCTTAAATCCACACTGCTTGCCAGAGACAAACTCTGGAAAAGGGCAAGAAAGACAAAGGACCCAAATGACTGGCTCCAATTCAGAAAAGCCAGAAACTCCTGCACAAAACAAGTAAGAAAAGCCAAAAGTGACCTTCTACACAGCTGAACTAGATGCTCCTATAACAACCTTCCAGGTTCTGGGGTACCATAAAAGGCATCCTAGGTCAAACCTCTACCCCTGTCTTACCATCCAAAATTCAATTAAATAATATTGAAATCACCGACAAGCAAAATATCTTGAATGCCTTCAATGACCATTTCACTACAGCTGGCCTGGCTTTCGACCTCTCCTGCAAACCTATTAAGATCATCTCAAACCTACAATCTACTGAGAATCAAAAGGTTGCTTCCACATTCTCATTCAAACCAATATTATTGTTCAAAGATGTAGAAGACCTCCTACTCCAACTAGATACCACCAAAAGTGCAGGTGCAGACTCCTGGATCCCTACTTTCTAAAGTAGCACTGTATGCCTTAACCGCCCCTCACCCATCTCTTCAATCTATCACTTGTCACTGGTACTATCCCTCAATATGGAAAACAGCTCAAGTGTTTCCACTACTTAAGGCAGGTGATCCCATGGACCTCAATAATTATAGGCCCATCTCCATCTTACCAATACTATCCAAGATGCTTGAGAAGCTGGTAAACTCTCAGTTAACTGCCTACCTTGATACCAACAATCTCCTAAATCCAGCTCAATCTGGGTTTAGATCTATGCATAGCACCATCTCTGCTCTAGCAAAAGTCACAAATGACTGGCGGACTGCCCTAGACAAAAGAATAATACCTGTGCTGTGTTTCTGGATCTAGCAAAGCCTTTGACACTGTGGATCATGATCTCCTAATCACCTCACTAAACTCCATAGGTCTTGACTCACTCTCCATTAAATGGTTCAGATGCTATCTCTCTGGAAGGCTACAACTGGTAAAGAATGATGGTGATCTATCTACCCCTAAGCCACTCCTAAGAGGTGTACCACAAGGCTCCATCCTGGGTCCCATCCTTTTTGCCATCTACATCAACAATATTGACTCCAATCTCTCTCTTCTAATATCCACCTTTTGCAGATGACACTGTACTTTATGTGAGCGATCCTCACCATCAAAAGCCTGTGAGCTCCTACAGTCTCAATTCTCCCTCCTCCAGCATAACCTATTAAAAAGAAATTATTACTAAATGCTAAGAAAACCAAAGCTATGTTCTTTGCCCACAAGAACTGTTCTTCCACTATCCCATCATTCACCCTCCCACAACTCTCTACCATCCTTGGTGAAAATCTGGAATATGTTGACAAATTCAAATACCTAGGAGTATGGATAGACAATAAACTAGACTATACTACCCACGTTGAAGAGCTCCTGAAAAAGCTAAGATAAAGACTTGGTCTATTCTATAGAATCAAACACTACCTGACCAAAGATTCCAAACAAAGATTAATCCTTGCATCACTTATGTCCCTCATTGATTATGCTGACTTCCTCTATGGTCATTGCTCCTCTCCCATCTAAACAAACTAGACACCCTGTATCATAGAGCTATTAGATTCATTACTGACCTTCCTCTAGCACCCATCATTGCTCTCTCTACAATGCAGTCAGCTGGACATCCCTGCAACATAGAAGAAGAAAAATGCTGCTATCTGGATCTACAAAGCTCTGACAAACAAACTCCCTTCCTACATCTCAGATTGCTTCAACCAGATCACATCCAGGCCCTACACCTTGAGGATCAACAAACTGATCCTGCTGAAGATTCCTATCACCTGCACCCGGTATGGAAGAGCTGCAATCAGTTATTCCCTGGCACTTATCTGGAATTCTATCCAAAAGACCCTGAAAATGGAAACACTGATCCCCCTTACATCCTTCAAAAAGCTGTACACCAGCCTAATCCCAGATTCATGCAATTGCTTCCACAAAGCCTAGTCCTCCCACATCCCCACCCCCACACCCTCTCACTCCCTCACCCCCCCTTCTAAATCTCCTCCCTATTCTTCTATCATTGCTCTGGTCCTTTCCACATCAAACCTCAAACATATATGCCCACCCATGTACCATTATCCAAGCCTTATCCCCACCAGACTGTTTGTTTCTCACCTTTAATAGGTTTTTGGTTTACTGTCCTTTGCCTTGTATATATGTAAATAATTGTACATCTATCTCACTCATAAATGTTTGTATTTGTGCTATTTCAATATCATGTTTTTGTATACACTCTGTAACCTTTTTTGTTATGACCACTCAGGTCCATCTTGTAAATGAGCTATGATCAATGATGTTCGCCTGAATAAATAAAGATTTTGATTGATTGATTGATGCTGCAATAACAGCTGTAGTTCATTACCACAATTTCATAATTTCTGGCTCGTGAGCCAGTTTCAAGGAAGGGAGAAATGTACATATTATGTCTGAGCCCTTCTGTGGACTGGCCTACTGCGCTTGATAAATCCAGTTTGAGAAGGCAAATTGAACAGCGCAGCATTAGCTACTACCAAGGCCCCTAGAATTCTGCGGCCACAGAATTTTGAGCAGAACTTGCAATCTATAACAGAATATATGCAGTGTTGCAAATTTCACTGTTCTTCATGATTCTTTTTTTAATATTTCCAGTTTATCCATAGCATCTGGTTCCTTTCCCCTCTTTTTTTATCCAAACCCCTCTATGCTAAGCATGTGATGTTAGCAGTTCTATCACATCACACATTAGCTAAAGACAGGGCTGCATTCTGCCACAGAAATGAATAGCCACTTATCTGCTGCAGCTCCCACTCCCAGAGGAAGTGGCACAGCATATCAGATACTGTGATATTTGCTCAACCTGTGCTACAGCCTAGTAAAATTTTAAGTCTTAAGTTATTACACTAGGGACAAATTAAACAAATACTGGACAATATCACAGACCTGTTAACTTGATACCTTATTTTGTACAGATGTATTTGTACCTTTAAGGTATAGGGATGCCATCTGAAATGAATAACTGGTAAAATGAATTAACCTATCATTTTTAGAAAAATTTAATAATTATGCCCAGAAAGGTGGAATATAATAATGAGTAGACCTGTTGAAGGAACAGATCTATGTAAGCAATAAGACACGACAGTGTGTGCATGGAACAGATTTTAAGGCACGGCCAGGGGCGTAATATGGCATGAGGCCTTGGCAGAGTGCCTTTAGCTCCTGGTATGCAGTAAAATCTGTTCCATGCACACACCTGGAGTGTCTTATTGTGCTTAGAAAATGGAATCCTAGCTTTATTTTATTGTTTGCAGTTAGAGAAATATTGCTTGTATGTAGAAAAAACATGTAATGCTGCTAATGTATGATAAAATAGTCCTTCCATGGACATTGTTTTAATATTAATGAGGTCATTTGCATGATACTCATGAGACCATTTGCATATAGCTCTTTAGTAAGATGGGAGGACTGAGACTGGCTGAAGAATGCTGTTGGTGAAAGAAAGGTGAAAACGGCTGGACAAAAACAAAACCTGTGCAGAATCGGGAAAAGCATGGTGTCTCCTCCCACCCGGGTGGCTGAGAAGCTCTAGTCTAAACTGTAAAAGATGTCGGCGGAGAATCTGACAATCCAATCACCTTTTCAGTGAAAGCCGGACCAACTCCTCCTGCTTGGCCGCCTTCTCTTTATGCCCACTATTAGTGACGCCTTAGGTAATCTTTTCTTTTCAGTATTACAAATGTGGTAGATATGGAGAACTTCACAGCTGGAACAAAACTGCAACCAGACCACTGCCTGAGAGGGTGACTCGCGTGCAAGGAGGTACCTGAGAGGTACTGATAGGGCATTCCTTTACTGCTCTACTACATTTAATGGTGACAGCACCATGCCAAGTGAGTGAGCAAGCGATCGGCGGGTGGGGAGATTAACAAGGAGTGGGAATGCCAAGTGAGTGAGTGAGCAGGTTCAGACATGGGAGAACTGCTTTTAGCGAGAAAACAACAATGGCAGCATTTTTAAATGCCGATGTTCTAAGAATTGATGATATCAGCCTTTGTACTGCTGTCCTTTTTTTTTTTTTTTTTTTTTATTTTACATTTTTTTCCACCAACCTGGTTGCTGGCCACCCAGTACTCTCAACCCGGTCACGGACCGCCGGCTTCCACCCCCCAAATCGGCCTCTAGTCCTCCGATACCCCGTGGCTTACCCCCCACGGCGGGGCCACGGGATGGAGGAGGGAACATGCCGCAGAGACCGTAATCGGTCGGAGGACTTGGCCTGGGGGCTAACTGCCGCGGCAGGCTTCTGCGGAGGGTGGCCAGCAACCGCCCTTTCCGTTTTCTGGGAAGGCGGGACGCAATGACGCATGACGCCCTGCCCGCCTCAATGCTTTTTAGTGCGCGCAGCGGGTGTTTTTAGCCTCTGCTAGAGTCCCCATCTCCCCGATGTGGCCCGAATCCTCCCCGAGAAGGAGAGCAGTCCAACGGACGCCAATCCATCTCCCCGCCAGCCCTCCATGACTCGGGTCCATTCTCAACCCGGTCGCTGGTGTCGCAAGCGAAATCCCACCGCTGGTACCGACGGGCCGGTTGCTGTCCTTTTTTTTAACCATGCATGGAACATATTTCATGCATGGTGAGCTTGATCTCTGATTGGCTGGTTTAGCCTACCCATTTTATAATAAATGAATAATTGCGCTATAAACATTTTTGCCAGTGTTATTGATTACATGTTATCACAGGTTGATAGTATTACCTAAAAGTTATGCAGAAATGTTGTGTGCAGGGCTAGTCATTGGGCCAGCAGGTTACATGTTGTGTTCCCATCCCAGTGACTCAGGTTCGGGGATGAGCTCTGGGAGCTGGATGGGCAGCATAAGGATGGGGAGGGCAGCCCTGTTACACATCTTCACTCTGCTCTGAGCCTAGGAAGGTATGGAGCAGTATTCAATCACATGGGTGACACCTTGTTGTTATGGGCTGGGGTGCCTTTCCTCACAAGGGGTTCACGTGCATGCCATGGCCTTATGGGTTATGTAGTGTGTAAGGAGAACTGGGTTGGCATGAAAAATTAGTCTTTCAATATCACCTCTATTCTGTTCATTCCACTTCCAAAGGGACCTATATGAATGAGGATACAATTTCATAGCCACAAAAAAGAGGAAAATTTATTTAAAAAAAAAATCTTTGTTACAGATTGCATATAAATATCTAAGTGATACACAGTGGGGACCTCACAAGTGATGTAAACAGCATGAGGCCTAAATACTGTAAGTATATATATAACTTATTTATCACACAAGGTCCCCTCTGTATATTTCATTTATGCAATAGGATAGGACCTTAAGTGATAGATTTCTTTTAGCTTTTATAAAAATAAAATTATTTCTAAAAGTTTTTTTTTAAATAGTGTTACTGTGCAATCCCCCATCCTGAGTACCATAGCCATTACCATGGATGTGAAGTCAGGATGACAGGCTGACACTTTGATGTGGCAGTTCACTGGTGCTGGAGAAGTTCTGCAGAAATTATAAACCACTGCCACAGAAGTTCTGCGGCAAATGGTAATCTTGCCACAGAACTTGGTCCCAAAGTGCCACAGAAAAGTAGATGCCCTGGCTACAGCTATATGAAAATGTATAGTTTGGGATAAATTTTCTGGAAGTAAGCAGAGGGAAAACAGTGACTGTCTTGAGTGCTAGAATAAGTCTAACTGTGGGACTGTGGTAGTGATATAACATTTAGAAGTTGTGCTTTTGAAATGAACTATATATTTAAACACTGCTTTACAACAAAAGCAGTAGTGAGAGAGAGAGAAGAGAATGATATAGTGCATAAACTGTGTCATTAAAAAATATAGATAGAAAAGTTTTTTTTTGGTTTTTTTAAGAAGGAGGAGAAAGACAAGCAACAGACAGAAATAAAGATGAGACGGAATAGATTGAAAGAGTAAAAGTGAAAGACAGGAATACAGTTATTTTTTTTTTGTTTAAGGAGACAGACAGCAGACAGAAATAAAGATGAGACAGAATGCAATGAAACAGTAAAAGCAAAAGACAGGAAAGACAAATGGTTTATATTTTTGGGTAGTGAAGCACAGAGGGGAGGAAGAAAGACTAAGAGGAGACAGAAAGAAGAAAAGCAGGAACAGTATAGTAAAACATAATTACTTATCACGGGGTGCCACCTCCAGCTGGAGTATCACCATTACCATTCCAGTGGAGCTCCCACATTTCTTGGAGGAGAATCTACTGGTTCTTCAGGACTTTTTTTTTTTAACTTTATTAATTTCCAATAGAACAAGATGTACAGGAGAGTAAAACCCATCAACCAAATAAATCAAATATATAGCAGACAGTGTACACTATCACAGAAAATAACAATATACTAAACTTTAAACTGTGGAGAATGAATAAGTAACAAAAGCACATTCTTAGAAGGGCAATACACATAGACAAGGGCTAAAATGATTGTACCCAAAAGTCCTCAAAAATACAGATTAATAGGTAGCACATTGGAAGTCTAACACAGAATACTAAACTAGATTGACACAGATAGAGGGATGGGTTAACCACTGAGGAAAAAAAAACAGAACTAATTAAAAAAGGAGGACCAATCCCCCATTATGGAACAAAGGAGGGGGAGACCACCAAATGAAAGTTCACCCATGGTCTCCAAATGTCAGTACAAACAGCTTCCTTATTTAAATACCTATATGCAACCTTCTCTAATCAATAGAGAAAATTAACAATTTCAAATCAATTATATTGGTCGGGAATTTGTATTGTGGGCCAAAATTTAGTTAAGGCTTTTTTTGCACAAACAATTAAAAGCAGTAATAATTTCTATTGTATGTAATTTCTGTTATGTATGATGAGCTTTGGGGAACTTGGAGGAATATGAAGCAGAATGATTTTGGAATTAAGCATGATTGCTGCATCAAAAACTTGAGCATGATCTGAAGACACTTTCTGCCAAGAAGGGGCTAAATGTGGACATGTCCAAAATACATGAGACTGGTTGGCCTTAGCCTCACCACATTGATGCCAGCATCTTGCCATTTGCAGGCCTTTATATTTAGCTAATCGGGCAGTTGTTAAGAAAAATATTGATCTACATTGCCATTAAAAACATTGTATGTAGGGAGAAATGGCTAAAGAAAAGCTAGTAAATGTGGAACTCTCCCATTCTTCCCAGGAACAAGAAACATCCAGTACAGGGAGCCACCTTGTGTAAATCAATCTAGTAGACCCAGAATTGAGTTCTCCAATACCTGAATATAAGGTGGCTACTGGCTATCAGATGGTCTTGTTGGGTACCCTGCTGTGCAGAAATGAGCATCTTATTTCATGAGGCACCCAATCAATTAGGAATTAATGAAACAAAGGGTAAAGTCTGCAACTACAAACTGAGTTGCAAAAACCTATAGTGGTCTGAGTTAGGTAGACCATACCAAGACTGAAGTATAGCAAAGCTTAATTGACCTTTGGAGTAAAACAATTGATGGTAAAAGTCAAGTCCCATTTTGGCCCACTTCTGAAGAAAGACATCTGATTTACAAAGAGAGTTTTGCTCATCCCAAGTGAAAGCAGTGACAAGAAGTCTATCCACTGGCGAGAGAAGAAGAAAATATTTATGCCATACCTTCAATACCTCCCTTGTAAAATCAAAGAAATGAGACAGTGGTACCCATAACTGAGAAGTGACATAACATATCTGGCCTATATTATATAGCTCATTCAAAGCTACCTCAATATCCTTCCAAAGTGCTCCATAGGAAGGGTTGTTCCAACAACAAAGGATCCACAGCTGGGAGACATAGGCATACCATTCAATGTTGGTGAGACCTAAACCTCCCGTTGCTGGAGATATATGTAATATAGATGCTTCTTTCCTAGCTCTTTTCCCGTTCCATATAAAATTAAGAATATACCATTGCCAGTCCTTCAAATACACTCAAGAGGGTCAAATGGGGAGGGTTTGTAAGAAGAAAAGAACTTGGGGTAATATAAGCATACGGATAACTTCAATATGCCACATAAAGGACAATGGCAAATTGGACCAGGTTTTAAGATCCACCCTAAATGATTGAGTAAGAGGTTCAAGATTCATTATGTCTAAAAAATCTAGTGGTCTAGTAAGGACAATCCCTAAATATTTACTCTGTAATCTGGACCACCTGAACAGATAAAGATTCTGCACCTCATCTGGAGGAGAATAATGATATGCTCTAACTTCAGTTTTCAATTTATTGAAGCCAAATCCAATAACCACTTCAAATTCCTTGACAAGCCTGGTGACTTGCTTTAAAGAAAGAGTTGGATTAGTTAGAGCTAGCAAGATATCCTCCACAAAGAGAGCTATCTTATATTCCTTCCCCCCTATCGGAATCCCTTCAATACTGTCAAACTGATGAATATACACAGCTAGAGGTTCTACATAAAGGGCAAACAAAAGAGGGGGAAGAGGACAACCTTGATGAGTACCTCTATGTAATCTAAACAAGGATGAAAAAATTGCCATTAATCCATACGAAAGCAGATGAGGCTACATTAAGAGATTTCAACATATTGATAAAAGTTAAGGGAAAATCATATGCTTGCATGGTTAACCTCAAGAAGGGCCAGGAGACACAGTCAAATGCCTTCTCTGCATCGAAGCTGGCCAGGACCAGGGGAAGAGATCTCTTGGCAGCATACTCAAGGAGAAGATAAGTTCTTCAAACATTATCTTGAACCTGCCTCTTACGTACAAAGCCAGCCTGGTCCTGGTCTACCAAGGAGGAGAGAAGGGACTCGAGTCTGGTCGCATAAATAGAGGTAAAAAACTTGTAATCTGAGTTTAACATTGATATAGGTCTATACGACTCAGCTTTGGTAGAATCCTTGTCTGGTTTTAATAGTGTGGCTATGATCGCATAGTTCCATAAAGGGGGCAGAGACTCCCCTTTCTGAACTTCCTGCATCACCCACAAAAGCAGAGGACTAAGATGCTGTTGAAGTTGCTAAATCTTATAAAAATCTGATGGAAACCCATCTACTCCAGGGCTTTTCCACACCTTTACCCATTGTATTGACCTATAAAGCTCAGCCATTGTAACTGGCTATTGCAAGGATGATGCTTGTGCAGATGTCAAGGTTTGTAAATTGGCCCTCGTTAAAAAGGATGACACCCTGTCCTCAATTGGAGGTCCTCCCTCATCAGTATAAAGGGAGGAGTAGTATGAACAAAAGATCCTTAAAATATCAGCCATCTTATGGGTTGTCCTCCCCTTATTAGGGTCCCTCATTTTGAGTACTGTGGCCGAGGCCCGGTGTGACCTAAGATGGCGAGGTAGTTACCTTGAGCCCTTAGCACCTCCAACATGGAAACACTGTCTTAAATAATATCAAGCTATTTCTGTTTTCTGGTCTATACACTTTTGAATTTCTGCCTTCAAAATGCGTAGTCGGGGACAAGCCTCTCTGTCCCCCTCCTTAACTGTGATTGAAGGATTTGGAGTTCTATGTATAAGTTCTTTAACTTTTTCCTTCACTCTCTCTTTATGCTTGGTAGAGGCATAGGAAATAAGCCTGCCTCTTTAAACAGCCTTCAATGCATCCCAAAGCATGCATAATGATACCTCTCCCCATCATTGTGCTCTAGATACGTCTTAACCTGGTCAACAAGATCTGCTATCAAGGGTTGGTCTCTCAAATGGGCCAAATTGAGGCACCAAAAGGAGCACTTTACAGCCTTTGGCCAGGAAAAAGAAACCAGGATCAGAGAGTGGTCAGAATGGAAGACTGGGCCAAAAGCAACTGATTGCAGATCACCCACATATTCAGCAGTAGGAAAAAAAAATCAATTCTGGCTGAGCTGCCATGCCAGCTGAGTAGAGGGTATACGCCCCATCTCTGGGATGAAGAAAGCTCCATAAATCAATGAGGCCTAAGTGTTGTAATGTACGTCTAATGTACAACAGACCTCAGAATGACAAAAAAAATTGGGGGGTTTGAGGAATCCAGGGCAGGATTGAAGGTCAGATTCAAATCACCAACCCATTAAGGCCTACCTTTTAGAGTCATATTTAAAAGCACAAAAAAATTTTACAAAATCAGTTTTTTTCATAGCCAGAGGGAAATAAGTGTTAACCAAAGTTGTTACCTGTCCATCCAGTAGCCCACTCAACTGAACATGTCTGCCATCTGGATTAATTACTGTATCATGATGGTCAAAACCAAGCCCTCTTCGACATAAAAAAAGAACCCCTCCATGCCTCCATGATAGGTGAGATGCATAAAAAACTTTTCCAAATCCACATTTAAAAAATGTTGCATGTTTTGCAGAGGTCAAATGGGTTTCTTGGAGATAAATTAAATCTGCTGTCTGCTGTGTGCAATTTTGTAACAACCTAAAGCATTTAACCAGGTTAGAGACCCCATTAACATTAAAAGGGATACTCTTAAAGACGTGGGAGCTAACCATTTTCAAAGGATTGAAAACTAGCAGCTGAAATTATGCAGCCTAATATCAAAGTACCTCGGATACATTCAGGAAAAGCATTTATAGAAAAGGAAGGACCCCTTACACCAAAAGTACTAAGGTAGGCCCTAAGGCAAGAAATAAATGAGAAAAGAATGTCATTATTTTGAAAAGCAGCACAGCAAAAATGTGGGAATGATAACTTTATAAATTAACCCATCCCTCTGACACTTCAAAAATTCAGAATAATGCAACAAACTAATACAGCATTTTTTTAAATGTAAAGCACCAACATACAGTATACTGTAAGTTCCAGGAAAGCATTGGTGAGATCTACCAGTAAAGTACCTAGTATCCTGTAATAACTATAGTGTACAACCAATAGATAATATGCAAAACTAACCTTGTGCAGTATACAAAACAGAAAACTATAACATAATTGTAACAGGGTCTGGCTTAATTCTGCCCATGACCCAACTGTTAGAATCAGGTAACTAATAAACCAAAATAATATATAACAAACTAAATAAGAGAATCTCCCAGATTGCCTCATGTATCACATATTCATACTGATTGCAAGTACAACAAAAACTGTTCCCTTTAACAGAACTTATAGAGCAATAGTAAATGCTACCACACCACTTGAAAAATGGCTTAGTAATCTTAAAATCTGGGCAAATCAGAGAGAGAAGCAAGGCTTGCCTCTGCTCAAAAAAACACCAGATTAAAAGACCAAGCCATATAACGCGTACTCCCAGGGGAAGCCATACCATAATTACTAACAGACTCAAGCAAAAGAAATATAGTATTGACCAAAACAGTAGTATGGTGAGGCAGCACTCTTGTCGAAAAAAGGGACCAAAAGTACCTAAATACAGATAAATAACAAAAGATAGTTGGCTATTAACAAAAACTTCTTTTTTTACCTTTGTTTTACCAGGAGAGACAAGCTAACCTGAAAGCTTGTTTACGGCCAGGTGCAACCTGGGAGCATAAGAAGTTAAGTGACTTGTTCAGGGTCACACAGTAGGCAAGTGGGGGCTGTGGGATTCAAACCCAGGTCTCCAGGTTTGCAGCTCAGAGCCTTAAACCACTGTGCTATACTTCCTCCTCTAATAACTGATATGAAAGAAATCACCTTTATAACTATTGCACATTTAAATACCCAAGAATTTCATAAACAGTCTGCCCTAACAAAAACTACCCCAAACTGCCATAAGACAAAAATAACATTTTGAATGCCAACTGGGCATTCATGAGAACTCCCAGCGACAAGGTAACAACAAACAACTAGTAAAGTCCCCAGCCCCTGGAGACCTGCCCAAAAAATGACTTCTAAGGAAGGGATGCCAAAATTGGGCCTCCTTTCAAATGAGTGATAACTACTCCCCAAGAGTGTAAGCCATGGTGAAACCATGGGCCCTCAATGACACCAGACCTTAAAAAGCCTGGGGCTGACAAGACTGAGATGACAGAGAAGAATAAACTGATCCATAATGTAAATAACAAGCCCTTCATTTTCATCTGCCACCCAATTTGAAGCAATCCTCGATAAATACACATTTTATGCAATTGAAAAATATTGAAGTGCCTATCTATGATATATTCCATTTATTGCAAGGTATAATGAAATCAGGTTCAGCCACCACCCTCACAGGAAATAAGGAAGAAACCTAAACTGAAAAGTATTAGTCCCTCATTTAAATCCCCACCCAAAACAAGCCTAAGCACTCAAGTCAGTTCACCGTCTAAGAACTAAGAAACATAGAAACATAGAATTTGATGGCAGATAAGGACCACTTGGCCCACCCAGTCTGCCCATTTCCCTACCTAATGGATAAGCTGCAGATCCTAGTTAACCAGCAGTCTATTTCCTCCTACCCCCACCCCCTAGAATTGCCTTATGTCTGTCCCATGCATTCTTGAATTCCTCCACTGTTTCTGACTTCACAATCTCCTAAGCACAAGAAATACTGTCCCTAATAAAAATAATTTCAAGTATCAAAATTTGACAGGGACTGTGATAAACCTAATAAAGAAAGAATAAAAGTAAAACTAACATGTGTAACACTAGTATCACTCCATGTAATATTAAAACCCACAAACAAGTAACCATAAAAAGGAGTAAATATTGAATAAATAATACCCAACCCCACACTGTAAAAGAGCACAAAGGAGATAAAATTATTAAAGTACATTCAAGCTGAGAATCCTCACAGAAATGATATAAAAAATGTAAAAAGAAAGTATTCAGCAGAGACCCCCTTAGTTTTCAAATATACTGTCAACCCCTCCTACAGTGGGTAAATATAAAAGAAAAACTCCACCCATCAAGACTGTATACATGCTCTGAAAAGGAAACAGGAATTATCAACTGAGTTGTCTATATCCCAGTTTATCAGAGCCAAGGCTCCTAACAGTTGGTAATTACCTCCCATCCTCTTAGAGGTCAAAACATCAAGACCACTCATATTACAAAGCCCCTTGGAGAGCTAAAATATCCCAAACCATCCCATCCTCCCCAGTATGTATTGGAAAAAAAAGGAAACCTTATACAGTATTCCAATTGTACTGTTAAGGGATGGGTCATGTCGAACAAATTCCCTGTACCCCTAAAGGCTACCAGTAGACCCGGATAATACATACAGAGAAACATAGATAGAAATGGTTAGTTCTTCATGTTCAGTGGATTAAATATCCAAGTGATCACCTTAGGGGACAGACAGACTCAAATTATGCTTCTCTTACCAGAGCCAATTTCAAACATAAAGAGAGAATAGCAGAATCAGTCCCATATAATATGAAAGGTCAAAGTAAATAGATCCCCAATAAACTTCTCTTTAACTAAAGTAAATATCAGACACTGGGGAGCTGAGAACTGGGGAAAAAACCTATAGAGAACCACACAGGTACCACAGAAAAATGTCACCTACCAGAGCCAAAATTGATGACCAAGTCTCTGACATTCCCAACCCAGAGAAGGCCATGATCACCATTGGCCTTGGAGGAGACGGGGTAAAGCCTGACCAGCCCCTTCTATGTAATAAGGTATTTCTGAGCAAAACCCTGAGTACTAAACTAGGTCTCGAGCCAGGCAGGGGGGGGGGAGGAAGGGGGAAAGTAACAGAATGGTATGAGGTATACTTCCCAGGCTGTACAGAGCAGTAGCTCGGTCCCCCCAGTTAGATAGAAAATTATGCACCTCCATGCTTAAGCAAGCCCTTCTGTCAGAGCCAAATGATCAGGAGGGAGGCCCAAAACTAATATATCCCTGGAACAGGGCGGTTGGAGTAGTCTCACCTTCCTGCACAGTTCAACCATGTAAAAGGAAGCCACGGCCATCCTCCAAGATGTAGGAGCCCAACTTAACATCCATATCACAACTTCCATGCCCACACAGTCCTCCACTTTGCAACTTTGCTTATGAGCTCTCTTGTTTAGCTATCAACATGCAATTTTGCAGGGGTCTGGGCAGCCATCCAGTAGAACTACATGGCCAACCCCACTGCCCCCATGTATAGTGAACAAAGCACATCACAGTAGGATTCCAGGCCACCATCTATGAAGCCTAGATGGCCAACCCCACTGCTCCCATAAGCAACTTCAGGTTCTTCAGGACTTTTAAAAGATTTCATTCTAGTGAGCAAACGCACCAACAGAGATCCCCCATCTCCTTCCACAGTTGTGATAGCAGCTCCTCTGTGTTTTGAGGTAGTGTGGGTTCCAGTTCTGCTGTTGCAGGTCCTGCTGCTAGTGTGGGTCCTGGTGTAGGTGCTGTTGCAGGTGCTGCTAGAACTCCATGTGCACTCTGATGCACATCACCATGGTGAGAACAGTGCTGACTACACTACCCCATGGCTGCTGGGACAGATGGCTCACCTCCCCTGCTCCTTGTCACCTCTCTTTTGCCTCCAACTCAGCCAGATGGTGGCTCTTAAAATGGGTCCACTGCCTACCAGTGGCTAGGTGGCTCCCTTTTATCCCTCCACTGATCAGTGTGTCACAGATATTGCAACTGAGAACAATGTCATCCTGGGAGTCCACAGTAGAAGAAATCCTACACAATGGATGACTCTGGCTGCTTGCCTTTGTGTGGCCATGGCTCTGAGGAGCCTGATGGTGACAAGCATGGTGGCTCTACAAGGGTAAGAGCTGGTGGCGGGATACCACAGGGGTATGGGGGTTCAGGCTGCTGTAAGGCTTGTGCTGATGGTTTGGGCTGCTGCTGTTGCTGCTGTTGAGGAGGGGAAATGAGGGGCTGCTATGGAGCTAGTGCTGGTGGCTCTGCCTATTGCAGCATGGAGGGAGCTGTAAGATGTTAGGGAGCTGGGGCAGGGAGTGGAACTTGCTGCTGTATCAGTGCTGGGGTGGCTGCTGGAGAACCTCCAAGCGCTGGATGGCACAGGTGTATGGAAATACCTCCAAGAGTCCCTATGCCATGTCCATGATGAGTCCCCATTAGAGAGAAAGAGTGAGAGAGAGAGAGAGAGAGAGAGAAGAAAAACGAGAGAAAAATAAATGACCCAGAAAATAAATGAATAATCAGAAGATAAGAAATTGAATAAGAATCAGAAAGAAAAGGCATAGAAAGTGTTTAAAAATAGGGTTTTATATTTCTTTTCTCTCTGTAAAGCTGTCAGGCTCCTGGCTCCTCCACTAACTCACAATGATAAACCAAAGGTGAAGCTGTGCCACCCTGTAGAGAGACGTCACATGTGACCTGCAGAAGCTCATCCATGTGATCTTGTTTACCACCAGCCCCATTTTGACCAAACTCCAACTAAATGCACCCAAAGGGTGATGCTACAGGTGAAGTTGCAAAAAGGCAAAGTTGCTATTAAATAAAAAAAAAGTTAGCAAATTTATCTGCAAAGGCGGAGTTTGTGAATTTGCCCTAACTGCACTGGCAGATTTAAACTTTGCAGTATCTCTAGGTATGCCATTCCAAATTCTTTTCGGGTTACACGAGTATCTAACTGTTAGTGCTTAAGGAGTTTCACTTTGGCATGTTTTACATTTCTCATACACATGTTTCTTAGGGTTTTGCAACATTTCCAGTCATTCTGAGAACTGGTTGCCATGAAATGTTGCCATGCCCTGTCCCAGTCCTTCTTCAGTTTTAGGAATTCACTTGTTAACCATTTTGTATTGTAGCCTCCAATCCTTCTGGTGGAGAGCCCAGACATTTATTAGTTAATTTGTTGAACTCAGTCACAAAAGAGTCTAGGGTAATGCTAACATGAGGTATTGCATCCAGATATGACCAGTAAGTCATTGACAATTTATTTAAGAAGTGTGGGACAACATTTGCATAGTTGTGGCAATTCAGACAGAGTAGTTAAAAAGTAACATTCTAGTTCTGCAACCACACCTTTCCCCATCCCTGTCACTTTCCACCCCCTTCCGCACCCCCAACATTTGTTTTATTAATTTAGCCAATTATGGCTCCTGGCACTGTGCTAGGTAATAACTTCTTTTTAAACTGACTGGAGTAATGGGGAAGGTGGAAGAGGTTGTGAATGACTAGAATGAGTGAGGGGTTGTGGAGGGCTGCCTCTTACCCCTACATGTAGCCTGCTAGTCCCCATGCCAAGAATTCAGCTCATCTTTGGCTGAAGTCTCAAAGCCAAACTGAAAACAGGGGACCCAAATGGACTCATAAATGAGACATCAAAAGTCATGGAAGCCATGAACCTCAAATTTTCCAATTTAGCAAAGCAAGGCAAAGCAAACTTTATATAGCGCCTTTCTTGAAACCAAGGTACTTTACAAGTGAACCATAAAACATATAAATTGATAAAATTACAGATATATAAATTAATTAAAATCATCTGGGAAGGCCATCTGAAAAAGAGAAGTCTTAAATTCTGACTTAAATCTCTCACTGGTCAGGCATTCTCCCAACCGATGAGGTAGAGAATTCCACAGGGTAGGGGCCGCAAAGGAAAAAGCATGAGCACCAGATGTCTTCAAATGTACCTTGGGAATCTCTAGCAATCCCTTGTTGGTGGATCAGAGCGGGCGGAGGCGGCAGTAGGGAGTGAAGAGATCTTGCAGGTAGCTGGATCCCAGTTCATGTAGGGCTTTAAAGGTCAGAAGACCAACCTTAAAGGTGATCCACCATTGAACAGGCAGCTAGTGCAGTCCGCACAGCACAGGCATAATATGGCTGGTCCTAAATGTACCAGTCAATAGCCTGGCTGCCACGTTCTGCTCTAGCTGCAAGCAGCAGATATCAACCACAGGAAGCCCTAGGTAAAGGGCATTGCAGTAGTCAAGGCAGGTGGTGGTGATGAAGGCATGGACCAGTGTTGGAAGGTCATCTGGAGGAATCAGGTGTTTCACTTGGGCAATGTTCCTCAGATGGTTGAAAGAGGATTTGACAATGGCAGACACCTGAGGTTTTAGGGTCAAGTCGTCATTAAAAATAACACCTAAGTTATGCACCTGGTCAGAGGTAGTAAGCTGGATGCCATCAGACCATATGACTGATGCCTGCCCATCCCTCAAACCTGCCCCAGATGCCCAGGGTCCACAACCAACACTTCAGTCTTGTCAGGGTTCAGTCTTAACCAGCTGGTGCTCATCCAGTCCTTGATCTTGGTGAGACAGTTGTTAAACACAAAGTCTGCATCCCCTTGTTTGGGTAGAAAGGACAGATGCAGTTGAGTATCATCTGCATAGCAGTAAAAGCTCAAACTGTATCATCTAATGATATCTCCTAATGGCAACATGTACACTGCGAACAACATATGCACCAATATGGAGCCCTGCGGGACCCCACAAGACAGGGGAAGGGCATCAGAGGAATAAATTCCAGTGACCACCCTCTGAGGCCTGCCCCTAAGGAAAGATTGAAACCATTTTAGGACTGTTCCTGACAGTCCACAGAGATACTGCAGGCACCCCGATAGCACACCATGATCCACAGTGTCAAATAACCGATAAGATAATACTCTGTATAGGTTCACACCAATGTATTGTAATGCCTGCACTACTGCACTGCAAAGGATGAATGTACCTGCTTAGCACTGCCTAGCTAATACTCTGTATAGGTACTCATCAATGTGTTATAATGCTTAATAATGTTTGCACATCTACCATCCATCAAGTTATGTATCTTTGTCTTTGCTGTATTACTGTCATGTCTATACTTATGTCATCCGACGAGAAGCTTTTGGAAATGAGTCTATGACTCAATGGATTGTAATTCCTATATTTTAATAAATAAAAAATAAATAAAATAAAATGCTGTGGAGAGATTGAGAAGGAAGAATTTAGGCGCTTACTTTGCTAACCACCCAACCATGGTTGCTTCCCTTGTCCCTGGGAATAAGGGAGCTGAGATGACTGGCTGTCCATCTTTGCACTTTAATGTCACATCCGTTGTAGAAGTCTGATGTCTCCTCCAGGCCCTCCCCAACTCTGGCAATACTGGTTGCGATGGTCTCTGCCCTCAGTTCTTAAAATTGTCAGATGGCTTTATTGCCAAACCCCTTGCTTTACTATTTAAACAGTCCCTTTCTACCTCCTCCATCCCCATGCTTTGGAAATAGGACAGAGTAGTTTCCCTATTTAAATCAGGCATCCCTTAACTCATGGATATTTACAAACCTGTATCAACTCTATCACACCTTAGTAAGATCCTTGAAAAATTTGACTTGCAAATCTCTGACCATATCTCTAAATAGAGTTTGCTAACTCCCAAACAACACAGTTTTTGTAAGGGTTTTTGGCACTGCCATTGTGATGGCTTGCTTCATGGACCATGTCCTAAGGACAGCAGATGAAGGTAAGCTCACTTGGGCAATATTCATTGAGCTCTCTAAGACTTTTGGCCTAGTAGATCATGATATCCTCCTTCACAAGCTCATTTCCTATGGCTTTTCAATGGGTACCACAGACTGGTTTAGAAATTACCTCTCCAAATGATCCCAAATGGTCTGCACTTGGTGGGGGTAGTATATGGCCCTCTTGAGGTGCACAGTGGAGTCCTGCAAGGGTCCATATTAGGACCCATCCTTTTCTCCCTGTTTGTTAACCACATACTTGGAGACAGTTCAGGCTGTCATAACATCATGTATGCGGACAATCTTATTATGCACAGGAGTGACAATTGCACACTTTTTTTAAACTCAAATTTTATTAACAGATTTTCACAATACAGGGGACAGAAAGTTACAACATACCCTGCATATGTTCAAAATGTTACATGAGCTGCCCCATCCCCCCTCCCTTCCCCCACCCCATACAGCAGTAAAAATCCATGTTGTAGTATGAAAAACATTACAATATACTGTCATAAATTAAGATTCACTATTACAGTAACTCATTTATCTGTTCTGATCATGATTAGCGTGTGAAGGGGATCCCAAATACTCTTGTACCTCTGCAACTTATTGTGGAGGCTCGCTATTGCTTTCTCTGTATGAAGGTTAGCTAGGATTTCATTAACCCATTCTTGATATGTTGGACTTACCGCATCCTTCCAATGCCGAAGTACAATTTTTTTAACAGATAAAGCAATCATGGAAATGTGAAATCTCCTGATTTTAACTTTGATAGAGGATAGATCTCCCAACAAACATACGTCTGGGGTGAAGCAATCCTGCAAACCCAGAATAGGATCTAAGTTAGTCTGGATAGCCACCCACAATGACCTTATCTTGGGGCATGACCAAAAAATGTGAAGAAGTGTGCCATCCTCCTGACATCCTCTGGTACAAGTCCCCGACCCTCTAACGCCCCATTTCCTCAACTTAACAGGGGTGTAATACATATTGTGCATGATATGATATTGCATAAGTTGTAATCTGTCCTGAGAGACATATCTATGACAAAACTTCCATAAAACTGACCAATTGGGAGTGTATTGGGGAAAAAAAGAAACCCAGAGCATAGTGGGACCTTCAGGTCTCCCATACTTTCAGTGAAATAGAACTCGGTATATTTTAGAAATAACACCTGGTGAACCCATCAGGGAGGAGAGCTCGGGTACAAATGAAAAGGCAGGTGGGCGAGGAGGGGTATTACCAAGAACTGTAGAAAGCAGGTGTTTTAACTGGACCACCCTGAAATAATGAGCTACCGGAATGTCAAATTTATGGATTATATTAGAAACTGAGAGCCATTCCCCTTCATCATCCAGAAAAGTAGAAATTATCCCATCCCCAATTTGGGGCAACCACGTGAGAGAAATCTTCTGTTTATTTATTGTGAAGGATGGGGAGTTCCAGATGGACTGAGACAGATCCAAATGTGGGGAGTACCGCAAAAATGAGCAAAGCTGTACGTGAACTTTTAAGGACATTCGAAGGGTGGGACATCTGCAAGCATCTGGAAGGGACACAATTTTAACATAGAGCATAGTCAAGGGATCCATGTTCTCAGACTGGATAAAGTCTAACTCAATTTTAAGCCAGACCGGTCTTGGGTGCTCAAGACCCGGACTCACCCAGCGCATGTATTTTGCAATGTGACTGGCCCAGTAATAGATTGCCAGATGGGGATTCACAATCCTCCATCCATTTTCTGAGTGGCCAGCTTATGGTATGCCAACCTGGATTGCTTATTGGACCAGATAAAGTTGTTAAAAATTCTGTGCATTCTCTGAAACCATGATAAAGGAATAAAGGAATTAAGGAGCGGGAGAGGATAAAACAAGCGAGGAAAAACATTCATTTTAATTATATTAATGCGACCCCAGAGAGAGACAGGAAGCTTAGACCATCTATTGAGGTCCTGAACTATCGCTTGGGAAAGGGGATCCAAGTTCTCTTTGAACCAGGAAGAAGGGTTACGCATCAAGTTGATACCCAGGTATCTGAGATCGCGAGGAGACCAACCAAGACCAAAAGGGGACACATCACTCTTAAAAACCTTGTGGTTAAGAGGGAAAATGGAAGATTTATTGACATTCAATTTATAATTTGAGAAAGTACTGAACTTGGCTATTTCTCCTAACATAAGAGGGATAGATGTTATTGGGTGAGAGAGATGGAAGAGAAGATCAACTGCATAGACTGTGATCTTCACCACGTTATTCCCTATCAGAATGCCTCATATCTCCGGATTATTAAGAATATTTCGGATAAGGGGCTCTAAATATAAATTAAATAAAAGGGGGGAAGAGGACAACCCTGCCTGGTACTGGAAAATAAAGAAAAGGGTTTGGAAAATGGTCCATTGCCGGAAACTCTGGCAGAGGGGGTCCGATATAAGGCCCGAATCCAATCTATGAACATGGTAGGAAAACCGAATACTTTTAGAACCTGAAACAAGAAATTCCAGTTGACACAATCAAATGCCTTCTCGGCATCCAGGAGACCAATCCCACAGGAAGGTGGCATCCTGGACACCGAGAGAAGACACATCTGAAAAAGAAGTGCGTGAAATGGTCTGGACGATAAGTGCCCTTCATGAATTCCACCTGGGACATACTAATCAGGTCCGGGAGAACCCGAGTTATTCTGGCGGCCAATATCTTCAAGAGAATTTTAACATCCTGATTCAATAGGGAGATGGGCCTATAGCTTTGAACTAGCTCTGGGTCTTTATCAGGTTTTGGAAGAAGAACAATCAGGGCTTCAAACAAATGTGTGTCTACTCTTACACCAGAAAGAATGTGACGGTACAACCGGTGAAGTACCGGTAATAGTTGTGTTCGAAAAGTTTTATAGAATAATGCAGAAAAACCAGCCGGTCCCGGGACTTTGTCTGAGGGCAAAGCCCCGATGACCTCTGATATTTCCTCCAGAGATATTGGGGAAGATAACAATTTCTTCTGTGACTTGGACAGGGAAGGGAGAGAAGAATCCCTCAGGTATGCCTCAAGCGCCTCCAAGGAAGGAGGACTATCCATATCCCTATATAATTGCTCATAGTACAAGGCAAATTCCTGCACAACCTCTGAAGGGGATACCTTCAGGAATCCATCTGCCTGGGCCCTGATTGGAGGAATAAACCTAGAAGATTCCTGCTGTTTCAATCTTAAAGCAAGCCAGCGACCTGCTTTTTCCCCCTGTTCGGTGTAGCTCGCTTTAGTGCAAATAATAGATATCTCTGCCTTTTCCCTCAACAAATCTAAATATTTATCTTTAGCTACTAAGAGCCTCCTCATATCCGCTTCCGAGGTGCTGGAGGATAAATTGGCTTCCAGAGACCTAACTAGTGATAATGAGGATAATAATTCAGCCTCTCGAGCCCTTTTCCTCTTTGTGGCTAGGCTAATAATAATCCCTCTCATGTAGGCCTTGAAGGCGCCCCATAACATATCAGGTGCCATACCCTCCGAGGAGCTGGTAGAAAAAAGAAATCAATCTGTTCTTTTATTAGGTTACAATATTTGACATCTTTCACTAATTGTTCATTTAATTTCCATCGGGTTTCTTTTTGGGGAATATTAAGAAAAGCCAGATTGCAGATCACCAACGAGTGACTGGACACTGGACCTGGCTGAATCGAGGCTGCTAAGACCCCCGGTAAGAGGGTCTGAGAAATTAAGAGATAGTCGATGCAAGACTGGGTTCTGTGCACAGGCGAGTTGAAGGTATACTCCCTGTACTTGGGATGTAATACACGCCACACATCACACAGTCCGCACCGATCCAGGAAGTCCCTGAATGCCTTCTGCCCGGGAGACAAACTCCTCGACCCACTACTAGACCTGTCCACTTCAGGACCCAAAATCAGATTAAAGTCTCCACCCATAATTAGAACAATGGGAAGCATGGGAAGGATGATGGAAATAAGCTTCATAAAGAAGCCTGGGTCATCTGCGTTTGGTCTATATATACTACAAAGTAAAATTGGTATGGACCAAAGATTCCCCTGGACCAGGACATATTTATCACCCTGGTCCCTAAGAACTTGCTTAGAGACAAAGGGAATGCCTCTATTGACCAGAACCATAACCCCACAACTGTTAGTAGACCCCGAGGCAGTAAATACCTGCCCAATCTGTTGCTTCCTAAGTTGCAGAGATTCACTTTCAAGTAAATGAGATTCTTGCAAGAACGTAATCTGAGAAGACAATAAGCTTAAATGTTTTAACGCTTGATACTGTTTAACTTTTTTCCTTATCTCCTTCACATTCCAAGTAGCCAGATTGATACTACTGGCCATCTAAGTAAGAAAGAACAGGTCTCTTATGTAACATTCAGAAATTGCTTCAACAGAAATTAAGTGCCCAGAACCCATGTTTACTGCTGTATCTCCCTCCCAACCCAACATCAACCTCCCCTTTCTAATCCCCCACAAACCCCCCAAAGTACCCCGCAACCACCCAATAATTGCATTATCTGAAGTTTTCAATGAGACCTCTTCCAGCTTTTGGAAAGGGATTTGATTTCAGCTGAGATTTCTTTTACTTCTTCACGGAAGAGTTTAAACTCCTCCAAAAATCTACTCAGTGCTAGCGGTTCTTGTTCAGCGATCAGGTTCAAAGGCTCTGGCTTATCCACTGCACTCGAGGCCCTTGATTTTTTGGGGGCCTTCTCGGGAGTGACCGGCGGGGTGTGCTTCTGTGGAGCTTTTTTCATATAACCCTCCATAGTCACCAAAATCAAGCCAGTGGGAGCACAGGGTTCTAAGAAGGCGGTAATGAGCAGCTTTTCTGGGTTTTAGGCAGATATAATAGCCTGAAATAACAAAATTTTACAGTTAGGAGGCTGGAGCTATGCAGAGGAGCTTCTACCCAGTACCCTGCATGACGTGATCCACCGACAATTGCACACTTAACGTATCCTTCTCCATCTCCACAGACTTTATTTACATTCACAACTGGTTCACATCAAACAGACTACTTGTCAATAAAAAAAAAAAACAAGACCATGCTATTTGGGTCTAAGCCTAAGTTTACTAAATGCCCGACCAAGTCTCTCTGCATCCTGGCCCCAGACAGATCCCCCCTTGAACATGTCTCCACTTTAAAATACTTAGGAGTCACTCTTGACCACTCCCTTATGTTCCAAGATCACATTGGACTAGCAATGAAATGAGTTAACTAACAGGTAGGTGCATGCTATCTGTGGGATAGTAGGTGGGAAATTAATTCATAATCATATAAACTGTTATAATGGAGACTGTGCAGATTAATTGCAGACTGTGTGAGAGGCCTTTCAGCCTTTCAGCACCATGCATTTCTGCTTAAAGTTGAACAAGCATAATATGTTGTGGTGATTTGCATATTCAACCCATGATGCTTTGCATTATGGGGGTATGTGTGATTTTGTGTTTGTTATAATGGAAGCCTCAAACAGAGATATATTCTCAGATATAGGAGACAGTTTACACAGTAGTATTCATTTTGTCACTTTTTCAGAAGAAGAATGGAAAAAGCTGTTCACAGCTATGAGGGGGGAAGAGACCTGTCCATGCAAATGGGGGAAGCACCTATGAATTAACACAGAAAATAGACAACCTGAAGCACAAAAACTGTAGACTGGAGGGGCATGTTCTCACCCTCACACAGTACCTACAGTATAACAAGATCCCAAGAGGACTAAGAATTAGTGTGGAACCCAATATAGGGATTAAATCAGCAAAGTTAGATAATAAGTGGGACAGGATCAGAAATAGAGTGAGCTGTGATTTTATGCACCCTCTCATTGAGGCTATCATAGATGAACAACAAATCATAGAAACTGACATCAAAGTAGTGGAATATTCACTTAAATTAAAAATCCAGGAAGATGAATTTTAAAAAAACTGGAAGACATCAAACCGAAACTGGCAGAATATGAGGAAAGACTAAAATAACAGAAAATCAAAAAAATCATGAGACACAAATAGCTGCAGGGATGGCAGGGTATACACTTACAAAAAATTCAATAAAAGGAAACAATACCAACAAAATGCATGTAACACCTATGATAGCAAAGACAGTGAGAACAGTTACACTTGAAATACCCTGAGAGAAACCACATCAGAAGAATAGAACAACCACAACCCGAAACATCATGCAGCACAGTAAGAGAACCAAGATATGATCTACGACACCCAATACAATTGAGAAATGCACAGAGACAGGGGGAAGGATTTGGGGGGAGGGAAGGTAGAGGCAGAGGGCGAGGTGGAAAGCAAACAGGATTTACAGCCTACAACAAAGGCAGGAGCCAATCAGGAACAACATAATACCCATTTTTAACCTTAGCAAAAGAAATATAATGCCCACAGAGAGTAAAGTTTTAAGTCTAGGACTCTCATTTGCACCAACCCAGACTGTCAACTTGTCGACTTGGAAGTTGATTTACAGAAATTCTTTAGATATTTACTGCTAAAAAAAATGTTTAGTCAAGTAATTAATCAACAGGAAAATAAGCATGAACAAGAACTCAAACAAAATATGCAAATTAAATCCAAATTCAACCCTCCAATTGGACGAAATCATGGAATAGAGTCCTTTCGTAGAAATGTTGAAAAAGAGGTGATGGCACTGTTTAGTAACAAACAGTCCCGAACACCTAAACATAAGAATCTCACAATTGAAGAAAGAAAAACATTGGGAAAGCTACAAAGAGACAGTAGTATTGTCATAAAAAGTGTGGACAAGGGGGGAGGCATTGTTATCCAGGATCGGGAAGACTATAAAAGAATGCATTTGAAGCTCATAAATAGCACAAAAAACTATGAGATTTTACCAGATGACTGCCTAATAAGGATACAATCAGAAATAAAGAACATGATGGAAGAGTACACACTCATGGGGTGGATAGAACCCTTGGAGGCAGATATACTGATTAATGAAAACCCTAGAACATGTACATTCTATGCTATGCCTAAGATCCATAAAAATGCTAGTAATCCACCAGGCAGACCCATAGTCTTTGGGATAGGTTCAGTGTTTGAACCATTTTACAAATACTTCAGCTTTCATTTACAGCAATTAACTGAACAAACACAGTCATATTTGAGGGACACAACAGATATGATCACCAAATAAAAATAATTTCTGAGCAAGGACTGGGAGAGGGAACATATTTAGTTACATTTGATGTGACTGATTTATATACCCCCATCCCACATGCAAAGGGAGTGGAATACATTGGGGAAATTCTAGACAGAAGACAGAGAGGATCCAAGCCACACACTAGGATATTACAGGATATGGCAGAAGTAATCCTGAGAAAAAACTGTTTAGAATTTGATGCAAAATTCTATCAGCAGAATCAAGGCACTGCTATGGGGTGAACAATGGCTCCAACACATGCTAATGTGTATATGAACAAATTTGAGGTGACATATATATCTGATGCAACAAATAATCCTTTTAGCACAAAAATAAAAACCTGGCTATGTTTTGTTGATGACATTTTTACTTTATGGGAAGGCAGTCAATAAGAATTAGAATATTTCTAAGAAGCATTAAACAAAAAAGATCCAAACCTCAAATTCTGTGATGAACAGTGATGAAACACAAATTCTGTATCTAGATTTAAGAATCATCAAAAGAGAGGGCCATCAAGAAACCAGCCTCTTTAGAAAGGAGACATAGGAATACAATCCTACATAACAGCAGTTATCATGAACAAAAGTTAAAAAATAGTATTCCCTACTCACAGCTAACAAGGGTTAATAGAAACTGTTGCAGCCCTGAAGATGCAGACATGGAAAAATGATTCAGAGAACATGGGTACAAGCCAAGGACATTTATACAAGCAGAAAGCAGAATCAAACATAAAAGCAGAGAAGAACTGTTAAAACCAAACATATGTGACATGGGGCAGCAAAGAGTAGTCTTTTCCACTAAATAAAACCATAAAATTACAGACATAAGAAAAAATCATAAATAAACACTGGTATTTAGTTCAAACAGACAATGAAAATAGCCAAGTACTACAAAATAAACTGATAATTGCAGCTAAAAAAAGTTCCGAACATCAAAGACAAAGTGGTCCAATCACAGTTTAGGAAACCTGAACAATAGGGTATCCATTTATTACTGGGTCCACTGGCACCAGGAATGGTGCCTTTTGGACATTGTTCAGTGTGCAGTCACACATATAAACAAGATCTGGCAGAGCCACTACGACTGTAAATGCGGTAGCTACATAAGGGTGTTTCATGGGCTTAAACATAAACATTTATTTATTTAAAAAATATCAGATTTACAAACCTTTGAGTCAGAGACTCATTTACAAAGGCATCTCGTCAAAACTAATACAAAGACAGCACAGTTAACAAGTCAAAAAACATAGCTCAGAGAGCAGACAGTCATAACAATCATTCACTGGAGATATATGGGTAGCAGTAGATAAACAGATTACATAGCTTAGGCACACAGGCACCACATCAAGAAGACCAAAGCAGTTAAAACAATATACAATAGCTAAAGCAAATAGACATCAGGAGTCAAAGAGAAGCCCAGAGTTTTCACATGAAGGCTGTTGCATACACTAACTGAATCAAAGTATAGTACATTGAGAAAGGGCATATTTAAGCAATGAGGCACGACAGGGTGTGTGTTATCATGTAATAACATCATTTCTGGGGTGGGTTGAAGCATGAGGCAAAGCCGAGTGCTTCCACCACCCCGGGAGTGATGTTATTACACGATAACACACACCCTGGAGTGCATTATTGCAATTATACAATGGCTTGTTGTTATATACAGAATAAAAAATACATTTTAAAAGATGTTTTTGTTAGTGTGGAAAAATATTTCTTAAGAGAAAATGCAAGGAATTATCCAAATCCAAAGCTACAGTGATGTTATCGTGTAATAACATCACTATTTTAATGGGTCAGCAGCCAATCAGCTTACATTTTTCCTTGCCATTGTATAATTAAAAATAATGCCACCATCTGTATTACAGTTACCTATATGTTTTGCATTTTATTCTATGCACTGTTATAGCAATCACCTCAACAGAACCAGGCCATCATATACATGAAGGTACTGTACCCTAACTGAAAACACTGCTGAGACAACTGTATGTTGTGACAAGGTGGAAGATAAACACAATGTTGAGACAAGTTTTTGTAGACATTTGCAGTGTTTAATTGTTTTTTTAGACTGATATACAGTTCACACACAAAATTTATATAATATAAAAGTGCATATGCCCAAATGCCAATGTAAATTCGACACATTTCATTACAAGCTGTTCTCTTGAAGGAAGATATTACTATATAAGTCCTAAAAATGGGCATCTGGTAATGTAAACTGGGGTAGGTGTGTTATTGAGGGTATTGCATAGTTTATCTATTATTGCTGTTCCACCAGATCAACAATATTTGCACAAGCTGTGCTCAGTCCAGATTTTACAACTCTGCCCTGGGTCTGGTTGTCTGGGTTTTACCCATACCCCACTGCATGTGGCTTAGTGATATACTGTACAGATGGCTACAAAGTCTAACCCATTGAAGGCTAAAGTTTTAGAAAATCATTATATTTAAAATACCAAGACTCACCCCCCCATCACAATTAATCCTCTACCAAAGGCATGCTTAAATACTGGTGCTTCTACATCCATACCACTTAGATTTAATGCCAACATGCCACTTCTGCTGTTATGAGTTCCCCCATTTGTGAAGTCCCATTCTACTTGTGGCAACCCTACACCCCCAAAACCAGGTAATTTTCCAGGAAGCAGCTCTTTACACCATATCAACTACATTACTGCTAAACTCCTTATTTGTAAACATTTTGTTGAGAAATTTTTGTTTTAGTATATCCATGGTCAGGAAAAATGAATTTGTAAAAGAAACCAAAATCTCCGTTTATCAGTTCATTGAATCACAATACAGCATGTTATGAGTTTTTCAGATTCTATGTGTAACCTACAGTAAGTCAAACAGAAATTAGACACACAAATGCCTACCTATTTGCAAGTGAAGCAAATGTGGTTATTATAATTCAGTTGTAAACACCTATAGTCACAAACTGCAAGTTAAGAAGATTCAGTAGAATATAAACAGTAGCCCAGAACTGTCTGCCTGAGAATGAAGTTGGTACATTATCTGGAAAAAGGCAAGGCTGGGTCTCTTGCTATGCAATGTCCTGCAAAGTAATACACTGACTGCTGTTAGGATGGTGGTGTCAAATAGCTTAATGAGGTGCTATGAGGTGCCATGGGGAACTTGTTATGCAGAAAGTTCCAGGAAGTGTTTAACCCATTCTACTTTTGATAGCTTTCTATGATGTCTGTACTATCCATTGGTAATCTGACACAGAATGACTCCCAGAAGATAATGAGTTAACTTTCTGTGAGCTCAATTAAGTCCTCAAGCCAGAGGAAAAATAGTGCTATAAAGCTTCCTATACACACACAGGTAGCATAGTAATGAGGCTTAAGCTGAGGAATCTATTTTTAACATGCTATCATGTTGTTTGGTAGGAACGATAACATCAGACCTTTTCTGAATGCAATACTTCTGTTGGCTCCACCAACAGTTGTGAAAACTGGAATAACAGATTCCAAGGAGTATAAACTCACCAGGAATGTTAGGAAAAACAACCCCTCCCCATTCATTCACAGGTGTCAATGAATGTATTTGTTAACCATGCTGGTTCATCTTCTTGCTTCCCTTATGGTAAAAATGTGAAACTACATTTGTGTTATTTTAAATGAGTGGCAGGGGGTTGGCAGCTCTGATAGTTGTTCCAGTCTTTCTTTTCACTGATATAAACTGAGCCAAGAAAAAAAGTAAGTAGGAAAATAAAACATCATTTTGTTTCTACAAGTAGTTGTTAATTGCAGCTGGTATTTTTAACATGTGCAAGTCAACTCCACTTCTCAAACTTAAAAAGAAAAATACACTTCGTCACAGACTGTGTTTACTGTGCCCATGATTAAAATCAATTTGAACCCCCCCAAAAAATGCGCCCTCACATGAACCTGCATGATTTATCTGTAAAGACAATTAAAAAATGTATTTCTAAATGCATTACTAACACCAATGTTTTCAAGGTTTTGAAAATACTAAAAAAAAGACAAACTATATATATAGATAGATAGATAGATAGATAGATAGATAGATAGATAGATAGATAGATAAGACAAAGAACCTCTGTGCGCAAACACTGAGGCAAGGGCTACCCCAAAGGGCATTTGGCTGGGAAGCCAAGTTTCAAGAAAATACAAAATTACACATGCCCACACAATGCAAAGCATCATGGGCTACATATGCAAATCACCACAGAATGTTATGCTGGTTCAACTTTAAGCGGATGCATGGTGCCAAAAGGCCTCTCACGCAGTTTGCAAAGGGTGCTAACAGATGACATAGACACGTGTTTCGTCCTACCAGGACTCATCAGTATGCCTCATCTGTTTGACACCCCAGTGGAATGAACCAGTTACCCTAAGACGGTCTGTCTGGGTTATGTTGTGGTGAACCCATTAAAATAAAGTACCCTTTGCAAACTGTGTGAGAGGCCTTTCGGCACCATGCAATTCTGCTTAAAGTTGAACCAGCATAACATTCTGTGGTGATTTGCATATGCAGCCCATGATGCTTTGCATTGTGTGGGCATGTGTGATTTTGTATTTTCTTGAAACTTGGCTTCCCAGCCAAATGCCCTTTGGGGTAACCCTTGCCCCAGTGTTTGCACAGAGAGGTTCTTTGTCTTTTAAATATTTTTTTATTTTAATGGGTTCACCACAACATAACCCAGACAGACCATCTTAGGGTAGCTGGTTCATTCCACTGGGGTGTCAAACAGATGAGGTATACTGATGAGTCCTGGTAGGACGAAACACGTGTCTATGTCATCTGTTAGCACAGTTTACAAACTGCATGAGAGGCCTTTCAGCACCATGCAATTCTGCTTAATGTTGAACCAGCATAACATTCTGTGGTGATTTGCATATGCAGCCCATGATGCTTTGCATTGTGTGGGCATGTGTGATTTTGTATAGATAGATAGATAGATAGATAGATAGATAGATAGATAGATAGATATGTTAGAATGAATATGGTAAACAAATATTGTTAATCCCAAAAGCTGAACTTTGTTTTTAGTATATAAATGTTTAAGAAATACCTGAAAGCTGTCTATTTTCCTTGGAAGCTATAGTTTCAGACACTTCTTAGGACACCAGGTGACTCTGATAATCATTTGTTCCAAGGGTTGTTAAGTCAGTTTGAAGGCATTAATTACCTTCTGTTCTCATAGTCCTAACAAAATGCAGGGACTCCACAGACTTGTTCTGTTCCTTGGTCCAGATCCAAAATTAGTGACTCCTCTTTCAACATGACAGATCCACCTCATGCCCCTCCCACATGAATAAAAAAAAAGATGGGATGGATCTTTTGGAGCTTCTTGGGTGGAGGTGTGGTGGATCTTACTTCTCCCCAAAAAACAATGCTGCCTCCCACTACTCAGGTTCCAGTTGTTGTACCACCCATTTAAGAAAGAACATAGTATCCTGCAACCATTGACTAACATGAAAGCGTATTTATTTGAGGGTGGAAAACATTTCTTGGAGGAGGGTAAGGCAGAGGAGACTATTTACACCTTCAGTCAGTTCCACAGACAGAAAACATGACATCACTCCTTTTGTACGTGCAATACTCCTTTTGGATCCACCCACAGTCATAAAAAAACACAATATATATAACTGCGTAAAGGGGAACATTTTAACATCAAACAGCTTATCACATGCACAACAGAGGGGGTGATATATTTAATTCAGTACCCCTGCAACAAGTTATACATAGGCCAGACAGGCAGGATACTAAAAACCTGTATTGAAGAGCACAAAGGGGATATAAGAAGATGGGATGACACATCCCCAGTTGCTTGCCACTTTAATGAAGCAGGCTACAATGGAGCCACTTCAAGGTTTTGGGGCCTTGAAAAAGTATACGAGTCACCCAGAGGGGGGCAGCTATAGAGATCAAATTTTACAAGCAGAAATTGGCTGGATATTCTACATGAAAACAAGCATAAACATTGAAACAAACTGGCAAGCATGTGCATAAACAATCAAAAACAATGGAGACTGTTGTGGTAATTAGGAACAGTCAGGCACTTTCTCAATATACTGTAGAACTGACTGTATTCGCAGGGTGCCTTTATTTGCGATCTGCAGTGCACACACTTAATCGCAGCTGATTGAATTAGTGCCTTATTTCCGATAATGCTGCTCCACTCATTGTAACTGAAATCCAAGTCATTAATCAATAGAGCTGATCCACTGCAGGCAATTAACAGAGCTAGTATATAGTCAGTGAGTCAGTAAGTCAGTTCCCTACTAGGAACAGATTTGACTACACGGTGTTTAGAGATGTCTCTCTTGAAGTGATTAAAGCCCTCCCAGCAGAAACGCAGATACCCACTTGACACTTCCGATCTGGATTCTGAAGAATTGGCTGGTATCTCCAGTGTAGAACCTTATGTAGCAGCCCCTGTTGCCAGTGAAATCGCTGCCACTTCCACCTCCCTCCAAATGCAGCAGACCTGCCAACTATGTGAACTACACACTGGAGGTTTGGTTTCAGCTGGGCAAGTATGCACTTCCAGCTGAACATGGTGTCATGTCCACAGTATGATTTCTTCTTTCAAACACTGGAGTGACTGTAAATGAGAGCATGGTTAGGAAATTCAAGCTTGATTATAAAACTGCATTACAGAAAATCCTTGACCCCACAACTCTCTCTCCCAGTCTGCTGAGAAAATCCAGAGGTCGTCCCACACATTTGATAGCAGACCTGGAAGATCAGTTAAAGAAAATCATACAGTCACTCAGGTCCAAGGGTGCAGCTGTGAATGGCCATGTGATTCAGGCTATTGCAGTGGGAATTGTAAAGGCAAATAGCCCTAATGTTTTTATAGAGAATGGGGGGCTCCTGCAATTCAGCAGTAAATGGGCATGTGGTTTTCTACATAGGATGGGCTACAGTAAACACAAAGGCACCAAAGTAGCATGCAAGGAGCCTTCTGATTTCATATATCTAAAACCATCTTTTTTACAACAAATAGCAAATTCTTGTGCACAGGAGCTCATACCCCCTCAGCTAGCAATCAACCTAGATGAGACAGCTGTTAAAGTTCTGCCCATATCAGAGTGTACAATGGAGTCCACGGGATCATGGCAAGTTTCACTGACTGGACTTGGGGATAAAAGGCAAGTCTCTCTGGTTTTTGCCTGCACACTTGCCAGTGACATGCTACCTCCTCAAGTCATCTACCAGGGAAAGACAACCGCATGCAATCCACAGACATGTTTCTGACCTCCTGGAACATCACACAGTCAGTGAATCAATGGGCAAGTGAGGAAACAGCCATGCAGTACATTGAAATGGTTATTGCTATGCATTGTGAGACTGTGAAAGCGCAACTTGACCTGTCAAAAGAACAAAAGGCACTTCTCATTTTGGACCTGTACCAAGCCCACACCACCATGCCCATTTTACTGAAACTGGAAGAAACTGGTGTTATACCTGTTTATGTTCCAGCATCTTGCACTGACTCCCTACAACTGCTGGATGTTTCAGTAAACAAGGTTTTCAAGGACTTGCTAAAAGGTCACTTCACTTCTTGGTACACTGCACTCATTTCAGACAAGCTTGATTCTGGGGCTGGTAACGCAGAACTAAACATTGATCTTAGACTCAAAAAGCAACCAGTCACGGCACTTACCTAGGGCATATATCTCCATAAAAATGAAGAGTCCAGCCGGCCGCTGGTACAGCAGCAAGGCATCCATCTGAGGAGTCCTGACATCCCAGGTTTGGAGACGGACCTGGGAGTCAGAGGGCCAGCCGAGGAGAGAGGGACTGAGATCCCATGGACTACTCTCCCTCTCTGGGGGGGTCTAAGGGGGTAGTGTGTCCAGCACACTGAGGACCCCTGGCAAAGACTGGGGATCCCACGCAGCCGGCACCTCGTGTTTTGGGGGCAGGGAGGATGCAGGCATCATTGCATGTCCTTGCCCCCGGGGAGAAAAAGTAGCAAAAAGCTGGCTGCAAATGATGGTCCTCGTCCTGCTGCTCCTCATTAGACCATAGTCCACTGGGTGCAGGGGATCTCCCTCCCGTGACCCCACCCTGGGGGACAAGCCAGGGTGTCGCCACTCGTGTTCCCGTGGAGAGGCCTCCCGCCTGGCAGCCCTGTCCAAGGGGGAAGTCTGGAGGCTAAAGAGAGCAACTGATGGGTTGAGGGACCGGAAAAACTGGCCCCCAAAAAAATGAAGAGTCCAAATATCTGCAGTTCATACAGTTTTCTTCATTTATTTGCCACACACAACATAACCAGCCCTCCTGGTCAGGGAAACCACACCAGAGATCTTAGACTGTTAGCTTTAAAAGAACATCATGCAAGGTGTTTGCAGGCTAGCTTTGAATCACTCAAAGCCAGATCCAATGACATTATTAGTGTATTCAGGCAAGCGGGGATTCTTGATGCACATACCAACTGCCTGAAGACAGTACAGTACTCTTTCATATTGTTGTTTGCTGTTTGATTTTTAATGTATACTGTTTGATTCTAAAAGCTGGTCTGCATTCTTATATATTGCAGACACAGCAAATGGAGCAAGATCAAGAGCCACTGGCTTAGTGAAACACTGCCTTAAACAACAAAGAAATGGGATTTCAATACCAGCAATTTAGATGCTGGAGCCTCAGAGATGAACCAACTTTAATTTTTTTTTATTTGTACATTTCTTTTTGAGTATTAAAATAAATGGCCTTTTATTGACTGATACTGATTGATACTGAGTGAATAAAAACTGAATTACAGTATGAAATCCAGAGTTGCTCAGTTTCTTCTGCCCCCAACCTGTTTCACAGAATATGTGACCTAATATAATCACTTACAGTTCATTTTCACTTATAAGTCTAAGTAGCAATTATAGCGAAAATAAATGGATCGTGATTATAATCAGTTCTACAGTATCAAACCTAGATACATAGATACCTAGACAGTGTCAGCAGATAAGGGCCTATGGCCCGCCCAGTCTGCCCATTTGAGCTTGTAAGTTCAGTTTGTTTTCCTAGAAGTCTGTTGCCCCTTACCCCTGACCTCCAGAATTCCTTTATGTCTATCCCATGCATTCTTAAATCCCATGATTGTTTCAGCCCCCACCACTTCCTCTGGCAGGGTGTTCCACTTGTCCACCACCCTGCTCTGTGAAGAAATTCTTTCTCATGTTTCCTCTGATTCGTCTCCCTCCAACTTCATCCCATGCCTCTAGTCCTGAAACATCTTTTTTACTTAAAATAGTGTTTTCCTGCACCCTGTTCCTCCCTGTAAGATACTTGTATGTCTCTATCATATCCCTCTCTCCCTCCTCTCCTCCAGGGAGTACATGATCAGTTCCTTCAACCTGTCTTCATAGGACTTGTGATGCAATCCATGCACCATCTTTGTTGCCCTCCTCTGAACCTTCTCTACCCTGTCTATGTCTTTACGTAGGTATGGTCTCCAGAACTGTACACTGTACTCCAGGTGGGGCCTCACTAGTGTCTTGTATAGCGGAATATGACCTCCTTTTCCTGCTGGTGATGCCCTGCCTATACATCCCAGCATCCTATCTGCTTTACCTGCTGCCTTGTCACACTGTTTCCTACCTTGAGGTCATCAGAGATGACAACCCAAGATCCTTTCCTGCTTGGTGCATGCTATATCCTCACCCCCAACTGATATATTGTGCCAGGGTTTTGTGCCCCATATGCATTATCTTGCACTTCTTTGCATTGAATTTCAACTGCCAAACCCCTGACCATTCTTCAAGTTTCTGCAGGTCGCTTCTCATTCTGTCTACACCCTCTGGGGTGTCTACTCTGTTGCAGAGCTTTGTGTCATCAGCAAACAGTGAAATTCTGCCTTCTAGGTCCTGCACAATGTCACTGATGAAGATGTTGAATAGGACCGGTCCCAGCACTGATCCCTGTGGTACCCCACTGGTCACTCTTCCCTCTGTGGAGTGACAGCCATTTACCACCACGCTCTGTGTCCTGCCACCCAGCCAGTTACCTACCCACCACACTACTGTCCTGCCCACACCCATACCCATTAGTCTGTTTGGAGCGTTTGTCTCACACCCACGCCCAAACCTCTGTAAAAATGTAAATTGAATATATGTTAGTTACTAAATACCTGGTAAACATATGTTAGTGTAACATAAAAACATGTAAAATACAGGTATAACATGAAAAAAGTAAATTCTGTATAAATTACTAAAAATGCTTGTTGTGAAAAATGTTTGGTTGCAGTGGATGTTTATTATGAGTAGGGAAAAAAATTAACAAATCTTACGGGACTGTAGTAATCTCTATGAAAATAAGACAAAAAACATTTTAATAAAACAAATGTGACCTTTGTTGACCTCCCACCAGATGTCCTTGCTATACCACACCACACACTGAATTTTAATCTCTCAGGCTATAAAATAGCACCCTATCAGTAACCTATTATTGTTGAAAACAAAATAAAGAGACAATAAGTCAAAACCACACTCAAAGGAAAATAGACTGGTAAAGAGCCTGTGAAGCATCCCGTCTCTTTAAGAAGAGACTGGCTTCTAGGTTGCTTAGTAACCATTTTCAACATCTCGCGGGATTTCACAAACGGACTCAAGAGGAAGCACTAGCACAGTGGCAAAGACAGCTTCAAAGCAGGAGTGCAATTTTCAAATGAACCAACCTTTTCATTTGGAGTAAACCTGATTTAAGGTAAACAAACCGAACACTTTTATAGCATATTTAAAGATTGCAAGTATTGAAACATAAGTAAAACCAACTAACAGTGTTAAACACCTAAAGTAAAAATAGCATTTGCAAATTGTCTCCCCAGGCAAAAGGAGACAAACGCTCCAAACAGACTAAGGTATGCCACTAAGCTAAGTAACTTGGGGGGGTCAGGCTATAAGCAGCAGTTAAAACATAACAGCATTTCCTTTGACCTCAGTGAGGGATAGATATAAGGCATGACAAATGTTTTTTGTCTTTACAGATGTTTGAAATAAGTTGTATGATATAATAGAAGCATTACCTTATACACAGAGAAAGCAAAGCTCTATAAAGGTAGAAAATATGCAGTCCTTATGGTGAGGCATTACTTTGAATTTAAAATAAATGAAAAATGTTTATGTAAGATAAAAAGGAAGATGTACATAATACCATAAAAATAATTGTAAAATATTTATGTATCAACAGAAAACAACTTTTAAAACCTGTGAACAAGCTCCATTGGAGAGCGAAACATAGGGGAAAGAAAATAAATAGAATTGAATTATATTTGTTGCATTGAGAAGTGTTTTCCTTTAAAGGGCCCCCTTAAAACAATGGAATTTTTAGGTGCCTGCTGTCGCTTGCAGCATCTCATGACCCCTGATGTGTGTCTGGCTATTGGAAGGGGCATAGTCCTACCCCATCTGGATTACTTCTCTCCTATCATCTCTTAAACCTTCTCTCTCCAGTTCTCACGTCTAAACAGTGCCTTCAATAACGTTTGCTGATTCGTCTTGCTAACTCCTTGCAATACCCACCACTGCTTACTATATGTGATACTCGGGTGGCACTCCCCCAAAGCCCATCGGAACCTCCTTATTGGGACTCTTATCTTTAAATCCCTCAATTATGGTGTCTATTCCCCCTTAACTAGATTTCTCAATATCAAACATGGCACATGGGAATTGAGGTCCTCCTCACAAGGCCTACTTGACTATCCCAGGACCACTATGGACATGGAACAGAAAGCCTTATCCATAGCTGCCCCCAAGCTCTACAACAGCCTACCAACCTTGTTGCAAGCAATAGACACCCTGGTGTTCTCAAAGCCAAATTGAAAAATGCCCTTCTATCTTCCTCAACCTCCAAGTGCACTTCCTGGTCTTGGTCTTGGTGGATGTTTTTGCTGGCCTCTCACCCCACTAGACTGATGAGTGCCTTTCTTCTTGCCACTCGTTGATTATAATCCTCATCTGCTGGCTGTATTGTATCCCTGTTTTGCTTACATACCGTGTTGCATGGACTAAGATGTGTTACTACTTGCTTTTGCTGCCACTGTCCTCTATTTAAATTTTTCTTACCTGTGTATTGTATTGCTGAACCTTGTATATTCTACTGTCAAACACTTGTGTATTGTGTTGCTGAACCTCATGTATTATGCTCTCAATCACTATATGTTTGTATTGCTCAAGTAACTTGCTCTTTCCTTGTACTGTATGTGCCATCTTTATGGTCTGGATTGTACCAGAACAGTCCCTGGGACCAGTGTATCTACCTGGTTACCAAATAAATAACTAAATAAACTGAAGCCAATCAGAATTTTTCTAATTTTCACATTCAGTTACTCTTATACATTATAGACAGGCCCTAGGATGTTGATAGCATTTGATAAGGCCATATTATAGCTTTGCAAAAAAAATGGAATTCTGTGAATTCTAATTTCATCAGCATTTTGTTGAATATTTGAAATTTATTAATTTGGTCATTACTCAGCTGTCAATTGAGCTAGTGAACTGACATTTAGCAAGATTAGTTGATGATAGGTGGTCCAAAAGTGTCCCATATATTATGCTATTAGGATGCATTGTTTCAAAATTATAGGTGCTCAAAGTCTGTAATTTTATTTCTTGTGGGAAATTTCATGAACATCTTTATCTGCATATAACTCAGACAACTTTGGAGCTAGAAATCTGAAATTAAGTACACATATAAATGTAGCAATACCCATTATACCCGCAAACCTTTATAACATTTCAATGAATGCTTTCAAAATTATACTAAAATAAATAAGAAATGAAATGTTGGCAAAATGTTTGACTACCTATAACACCGCCTTCTTTGAAACTTGATACTTAAACTGTGGTGCACATACCCGTGTTGGATTTTTTCTCTAAACCCTGATACTGTGGAGAAATTTGGATAGGAATCGTTACTATTAGATGGAAAAAACTGAAAAGTAAATTTCAATTAAATGTTTGGCCACCCACAACTCACCCCCTTTCAATCTAGTACTCTGAAATTTGGCACACTTATGCAAATCATTAGTATCTGTATACCTGTCAAAGTTGGTATCATTTGGATACAAACTTTGAAAACTAGACCAAAATAACAGAAATTTATGATTTGAAGTAATTCAGTGGACTTTTTTAAATTTCTGAATTTGGTCATTTCTCAAGCCTTCTATTAACCTATAGATCTGAACGTTTGCGATATTACTTGCTGATGGGAGTGCTAATACTGTGCCAAATCCAGGTTGGGGGGGGGGCAGCAGCTGCATATACCTTAACCTGCCCTGGGTTGGTTTGGTTATTTGCTTTCATTTGAACCAAGAAGATTTGGTCTCCATTATTTTTACAAATGTGACTAGTCTGTCTGTTTGCTGACTGTCTTGCAGTTTTACCTGGCTTTTATTTAAACTTATGAATTCCAGCTCGCTTGGAGAGGCAGTGAGAGGGCCTCTCTTTGGAGATTTTATTTTACTAGACTGAACTTTGTCTATGAAAGGATGTATTCTGCTGGACTAATTCCAACAAAGAGAAGGTGGTGATAGTCCTCCTCTTCATCAGCAAATCCTTTGTGGTACTGGACTGGTTGATTTGCCTTTTTGTGACACTCTGTGACTTTAATGAATTGGAAGTGGTGAGAGCCCTCCTCGTCTGCAAAAAAGAAGAATTTTATTGGACATTAATAAGCAATTTAACTTAATGCTGTGCCTGTTTTAATCCTTTTTTGGATTGTTGGTTGTTGGGGTTTTAAATCAGGGGTGGGCTGGGATTGCTTTCTGTGTCATTGTGTTAATTTATTGTTGGAGTGGGTTTTGATTTTAGTTTATTTGGTTCTTTATTTGTGCTTTATTGTAATGCATTGGGGAGGTTTAGTGATGATCAGGCACTATTCCCCCACCAGGCTCAGGGAATTACGTTCCTTTGAATGTCCCCCGCTATCATCCGACACCTATTTTAGGTGTCATGCTTTGGGTATACTTAAGCGGCATAAAAGACGGTGGAGAGCTGGGCCTGGTGGGGGATAGGAAAGGGGAGGGTTGATTGGAGTTGAGGGGTTCAGGAGATGCCCTGGGGCAAAATGGAGTCAGGATAGAGGTTTTCCTTGTCTTGTCCCCCTACCCAAGGGCTCTGACATTAGCAGGCAGATGCCGAGGTCTTTCCTGACAGCTCATCCTACCTTGGCAGTGCTATGCAATGCCAGATCTATTAAAAACAAGACAGCTATTACAACTTATCTTGTTGGAACAACTGATCTGGCTTGCATCACCGAGACCTGGCTGGATGAAAATGCGGGCCCTGTATTGGCTTTAGCAACTCCAGCCAGGTTCTCCGTGATACACAATTCAAGGTTAGATAGTAGGGGCGGGGTTGTGACCATTATGTTTAAAACTGAGCTGGGCCTTGTGGATGTGCCATTGGGAAGTACCAGATCCTTCAAATATATCCTGGGAGAGGGTGTAGGCTGCAGGATTCTCTTCATCTACCAACCACCAGGAGATGGAGGAGAATTCCTGCAGGAGATAGCAGACTTCATCGTCGACATGGTGTTGAGGTCCCCCAGATGGATAGTTCTGGGGGACTTCAATGCCTGGGTTGACGATGAACTCATGCATTTTGATCAAAATCTCCTCCAGCTGATGACGATGCTGGGCCTTACATAGGTAGTTACCTCCTCAACCCATGTAGGGGGTCATTCATTGTATCTGATCTTCCTTTTGGGTATGGAGATAGCTGATGTGGGGGTGGAACCAGTCTACTGGTCTGACCATCACACCATAAGGTTCAGTTTCAGGGCCCCCCCCCTATAGATCTGCCCCTACAGAGATGGTTCAGTACCACCGTTTAAGGGAGGTTAATCTTAACCCTAGTGACCTACGGGCAGTGCTGGACCTATTGGGCTTGTCAGGCGAATGCATGAGTTCGGATGATCTCATACTAGCCTATAATAAGTCTGTGGGGGATGCTCTGGACAAGATTGCTCCTTTATTTATTTATTTATTTAGCTTTTGTTTACCAGGTAAGTACACTAGACAAGTATTATGCTTATTTTCAGGAACGACCCGGGAGAGCACAACATGTGGAATACATACAAGGTAACACAAGGGTGGAACAGCATATTACATGAAATAAAACATGTGAGGAAAAGAAGATACACCAATCAACAATAATACAACGTATAGAAAGTACATAATTGAGAATAGGAGCAGCTTGATAGGGGTGCAGCATGATTCTCAGTGCAGCTTAATAACATGTTACTTAAGTGTATGGTAGGGAAAACCAGAGAAAACAAGCAGACTCAGAGTACTGAGGAGTGGAATGTACCACCTGTGCAGGTGGGAGTAGGCAGAGCAACCCATGTCCAAAGTGTTCGTGTTGGTCCTCTCACCCTTCACCCAAGGAGCCCTTGGTTTGATGGCTCCTTGAAGGAGCTGAGGCGAGTTGGGCGAAGGATGGAGAGAGCCTGGCAGAAGTCCGACCATGATGCTGACAGGCTTAAGTTGATGGCACACTATGATAGCTATCAATCAGAAATCGCCCATAAGAAGGCAGAATTCCTTTCCAGGAAGATTTCTGCTGCGTGAAATCGACCAGCTCAGCTTTTCCAGACTGTTGACAGATTGTGCAATCCAATCTGTCTCCATCCCAGAGAAGCCTTTTCTCAGCTAAGATGCGAGGAGTTCGCTCGATTCTTCACAGATAAGGTTGCCAGCATCAGGTCTGGCATTGGTCCGGCCTCTCCTATGAGGGATTGAAGTGATCAACAGGAGATGGCATGCACCCAGTCTGTCTGGTCAGATTTCTACCTGCCGGAATTCACGGACATTGTAAAGACCATCCAAACATTGTGCCCAACCAGTTGTAGTTTGGATCCAGGCCCTACACCCCCCTCTTAGTGGGATGTGTAGATGTTATCTGCCTGATCTTGCTGAAATTGTCTGGAAGTCCTTGGAGAGCGGGGTCTTTCCTGACCCCCTCAAGGAGGCGGTAGTTCAACCACTCCTTAAGAAATCCTCCTTGGATCCAGACTGTCTAGCTTACTACCGAATGCCACAACAATAAACCGCACCACTCGGAGAACTTAATTAAAGGCAATATTTAATGTTAAATGTTAAATAACACCGCAACAAACACTGCAACGCTACAGGTTGCAGTGTTTGTTACGGTGTTATTGCCTTTAATTAGGTTCTTCGAGTGGTGCGGTTTATTGTTGTGGCATTATGTGATTTTTTAAGTCCGCACACTCTACACACTGCTGAGCTGTTTTGTTGTGTTGATACTAGCTTACTACCAGCCTATCTCTAACCTGCCATTTGTTGGTAAGGTTATTGAAAAGGTGGTTGCGTTGCAATTGGATGATCATCTTACAACTCACAATGTCTATGATTCTCTCCCAGTCTGGTTTCAGGAAGAACCATAGCACAGAGACTGCTCTAGTCCAGGTATTGAACAACCTCCTAATGACTAGAGATCGAAAGGCACGTACCATTCTGGTCCTTCTTGATCTCTCTGCTGCATTTGACACTGTAGACCATGGTGTGCTGCTGAAATGCCTGTGGCTCCTTTGTGGGCTGTCTGTACAGTCCTTAAATGGTTCAATTCATTCCTCATGGGCAGGTCTCAGAGAGTTGCCACTGGAATTTATTCCTCTGGTGCTCGCTCCCTGCTCTGTGGGGTGCCGAAGGGCTCCATTCTGGTCCCCACGTTGTTTGCAGTGTACATGCTGCCATTGGGAGATATCATCAGATGATGCACTCTGAGTTTTCACTGCTATGCAGATAACACTCAGCTGTATATGTCCTTTCTGCCTGGACAGAATGATGCACTCCCCATGCTAAATAATTGCCTTACTGAGATCAGAACTTGGATGAGTTCCAGTTGGTTGAGACTGAATCCAGACAAGACTGAAGTGTTAGTAGTGGACACAGGTCATCAGGGGGCAGGTTTGGGGGCTGGACAACCATCAGGCTTGTTGCTTGGTGGTATACAGCTTACTACCTCAGACCAGGTGCATCACCTAGGTGTTATTCTTGACGATGGTCTGACTCTAAAACCCCAGGTTTCAGCAGTCGTCAAGTCATCTTTTTATCATCTGAGGAATATCGCCCAGGTGAAACACCTGGTTCCTCCGGATGATCTTCCAACATTGGTCCATGCCCTGCTGGCAATCACTAACCACTGAGTTCCCCTGCTGGATTGGTCCAATGCTGTTATTGCTGCCCTTCAGGCTGCTCACATAATTGTAGAATGCCTTTCTGTTGTCCTTTACACTAGTGGCTAATTTAGATTCCAAATTCTGTTTAGCTAACTTGATAGTCTTCTTTAACTGATGTACTTTGAGTTTATATTTGTTCCTGGAGTTAATGGTCCTTCCTCTCTAATTTTCTTGTAAGTCCAATTTTTTTGCTTTAATTAATTTCTGTATTTTATTATTTAGCCACAGTGGGACCTTCCCCCTGTTGTTGTATTTAATTTTGGTGGGTATGAACCTGTCTCCTAGTTCCCATAATCTAATTTTGAAAACATTCCTCATTTGTGTAGAATTTAGTCCATAGAATACCTTTTTCCAGTTCTATAGGGCTGCTGTATTTCTTATTTTGGTTAAGTCGGACAGATCATAGTGCTTTATTTTTGTACTACCTCTCTGCTGTATATTACTATTTAATAGGATGTCAAATTCTACCATTCTGTGATCACTTCCCATTATGGTTCCCTAGTTTTATACTTCCTTACTTGGTCACCCATGTTACTTATAACAAGGTCAAGACAATGGTGTTCTCTTGTGTTTTCTAGTACATAATTGTCAATGCTTAAGGTATTGAGTATATGAAGGAATTCGGCTTCAAGGTCTGAAGAGGTGGTTTTGGTGCACCAGTTTATACCTGGGTAATTAAAGTTTCCTAGTATCAGTAACCTACTAGTGGGATCAAGTTTTTCCATAAATTCAACTGTTTTATAGGAAGTGGGGGGGCTATAACATACCACAATCTTTATTTTAGCTTCCCTAGGGGGTAGTACTTCAACCCACAATTGTTCTATTTCTTGCTCATGATGTCCTAGTTGCTCTAAAACTTTTATGTGATTCCTAACATAATGAGCTATACCCCCACCTTTCTTGTCCACTGTATCTCTGTGATGTAGTTGATAACCACTTATTTCACACCCCCATCTTTCATTTCGCATCCATGTCTCTGTGACTGCACAAAGTGCAATATCTTCATTTTAAGAATGTACTCAAGTTCTTCTTTTTTATTATTCAGGCTTCTAGCATTGATTAGAAGCACTTTCCACTTTCCAGTTGTATCATGTAATTCAGTAAGGGCTGATTGTGTGTCTCTTCCTCCCCCGTGCCCTCCCTTTCAGTTTAAATAATTTCTGACCACATTATTTATCCTTTCCACCAACACACGGGAACCTATTCTATTTAAATGTAATCCATCAGCAGAGTATAAGTGGATAGCATGTTCAAATTGCTGCCAGTGTCCAATAAAAGTAAAATTTTCCCTAGTGCACCATCCACGAAGCCACCGATTTATTCTTCTAACTTCAGCTGCTTTGTGTTTCTGGCTGTAGGGATGGGGAGAATTCCAGAGATGGCTATTGCACTTCTCTGTGCTTTTAATTCCTCTCCAAGGGCCTCAAATGTTTTTTGTATAGTTACAGTAGGTGCTTTGCCCATGTCGTTGGTCCCGATGTCCACAATAACTAATCGTTCTTTAGAGTTTTCTAGGAAACCCAGGAGTAGTCTTTTAACATCAGGAATCCCTGCACCAGGCAAACATGATACCTCCACATTTCAATACCAATTCTTATACATGAGAACAAGACTGAGGTGATCCATCCATTAATGTAAAACCAAATACTCCTCCTTTTCATCTTGAACAGTATGAGTAACATGATAATAGCTGCCTGTTCAGTTGCCTGTGAGTGATTGGTGACAATTGCTGGTCCCTCTAGAACCACTATATCCTGCCCCTAAATCATACAATACCACTCCAGAGTCCAGTGCTGCTCACTCATCTACAGTGCATGAGAAAAGTGATGCTGAGTCTGACTCTGGCACAGTCACAACTGTAACATTGTTAGTAAAGGAAAAAGTACAATTGTTCATGGGAGGAGGGCAAGATATGCTAATACCAGAGTAGTACAAAATGAAGTGAGTAGCTCCAAAGCAATTATTAGAATAGATTGCAAAGGATGATGAGGAAATGCGTCTGTCAGAGGGGCAAGGAATATAAGCAGAGGCAGATGAGGAAGAGGAGGGGGAAGTACAAGATGAGGAGGGAAAGAGAAGGGGAGAAGCACTTCTTTGAGAAAAGGAAGAGGGGCAGACAGAGAGAAGCAACAGAGAAGAAGAATCAAGAGGAAGAAACACAAAAGGAGCAGGAGAAGGAGAAGGAGTAGTGGGAAGAACATGAGGGGAGGAGGAACATGGGGAAAAGGCATAAGAAGAAGACACTGGAAAGCACATGCATGAGAAGAGGATACAGGATGACAGAAGTTTGAAGATATGATGTCAGCTACACCACTGGCTGGTGGTAGTGATGATGATGATGAGTATGATGCTGAGGAGTGGAGGCCATTATGGGAGGAGATGACAAAATAAAAAAAAAGTTAAAAAAGAAAAAAGCAAGAAAGAAAGCTTCTCAGACATGAAAATCTAATGCCATGACTGACCAAGCAGCAGCCCCATTGTACAGTACAATTCACCTTAAACTGTGATAGCAATCAACTGATTTCGCATTTCTCAATGAGTTGCATAAGTGTTACTAGATTCAGCACAAAGCCTTACTATATATGGATTTATGTCAGGTTTTCAGTTATGATTCTCAGATATTATATCCATTCTCTCTGTATTTCTTTTCCTCCTTCCCTGGGTTTCACCTGGAAACAAGTCATGGCTCAGTGTGCCTTTCATGGTAACCAATTTTTAAATAAATAAATAAAAGTACTAGAACTGTTGCCTAAAATTTGCAATTCATTTTTGAATTTTCAGAGGAAAGTGTTCAGAAGGGACTTGCAGCTCTGAAAGTGGACATGGATATAGGACCAGATGGGATACACCCAAGGATACTAAAGGAACTCTGGGAGATGCCAGCTGCCCCACTGACAGCCTTATTCAACAACTGTCTTGAAACATGCATGGTTCTGGAGGACTGGAGGCAGCAGACATGGTCCCTTTACATAACAGTGGCAGCAGGGAGGAGGCTAAAACTACAGGCTGATCAGTCTCACCCTTGGTGGTAGGGAAATTATGGAAACTCTGTCAATGGAAAGGTCGGCAGTGTATTTTGAATCCAATGGGCTGCAAGACTGCAGACGGCATGGATTCAGGGGGGAGGGGGATCATGCCAGATGAATCTGATTGCTTTCTTTGACTGGGTGACCAGGGAAATAGATCAGGGTTGGCAGTGGATGTGGCCTATCTGGACTTCAGCAAGACCTTCAACACTGTGTAATGTAGGAAACTGATAAAGAAATAAATCAGTCTAGGGACGGGATTAAAAGTGGTCAATTAGGTTAGAAACTGGTTAACGGATAGGAGACAGTGTGATGTTTAATGACACTCGTTCTAATGATGGAAGAGTGATCAGTGGGGTGCCACAGGGCTCAGTTCTGGGATTGGACCTCTTCAATGTCTTCAAAAGTGACATTACAGAAGAACTGAAAGGGAAGATATGCCTTTTTGCAGATGACTCCAAAATCTGTAAGAGGTTAGACACTCAAGAGGGAGTGGAGAATATGCATTGGGATCTTGAGAAACTCAGGGAGTGGTCAAGACCATGGTAGTTGGGGTTCAGTGCCAAAAACTGCAACATCATGTACCCAGGGCATAGAAATCCAGGAGATGAGTATAGAATGGAAGATAGGTACTGACAGTCCTTAAGTAGGAAAGGGACCTTGGGATTATCACAATTGATTACCTCAAAGTGGCAGGGAAGTGTACAAAGCAGCAGGTAGGGCTATTGGGATGCTGGGATGCATAAGGAGAGGTATCTCAAGCAGTAGAAGAGAGATGGTGTTGCCACTATATTGCTTGCTGGTTGAGACCCCACCTGGAGTATTGTGTCCAGTTCTAAAGGCTGCACCTTAGAAAGGACATAGACAGGGTGGAGTAAGTCCAGAAGAGGGCACCTAAAATGGTACAGGTGTTGCACCAAAAGCCCTACAAAGAGAGACTGAGGGTTCTCAACAAATCCACCCTGAAAGAGAGTCGAGCGAGAAGGTGAGAGGGTATGTGATAGAAATCTACAAATAACTCACAGGGGTAAACAAGGTGCGAGGGGAGTCTCCTTCAAATGAGTTATAAAGCATCTCTTTTTCTCTCTAAATAGAAGAGAATGTGTGTCCCTGCAGCACATGAGAACCTCTTGTGCAGTGTAGAGGTCTTCTTGTGCTGCAACTTAGGCAGCATTCTGTGTTCTAAATATTTTTTTTTAAATGAACTGCTAGTTTAAAATCACTCTTTGGCACCAAGCACTGTCAGCAGAAACATAACAGTGATCAAGAACGGTACTGCAATACATGTTAAAATAAGTGAAATTCACAATGAGAGCCCTGCTGTCAGGACACTAACCTTTTGTTTGTGTAAAAATTTGAATAAGATAGGTAATGGGAGAGTTGGTGACTGACTGTGCAGCCAGCCAGTAGAAAGGCAAGTCTCCTTTCTAGATGGCGATCCCAGTGAATCACAATGAGGAGTGGTAAAGGATTCTTGGAATTGTAGTTATGTCCATGCCTGGTACTTCATTACTGAGTGTTCAGGCTGCTCATTTATTATTTTTTTAGTATATTTTATTATGTTAACCTCGTTTATACAAGGGCAAGAAACCAAAGACAGTCGACTATTGAAGGTGAGCCGATAGATGCTGCAGAGAAAAGAAACATAGAAACATAGAAGTTGATGGCAGATAAGGATTGCAAGGCCTATCCAGTCTGACCATTTTTCTACCTTATGAATGTGCTATAGGCATGTACTCTGTCAATGGCCTAAGTGTTCATACTCATCTGAATTGCTTCCTTATGCCTATTCCATTCCTGTCTGAAGCCCTGCACTGTATTCATATCCACCACTTTCTGAGGTAGGCTGTTCCACGCACCCACCACCCTTTCTGTGAAAAAGAACTTCCTCACATTACCCCTTAACCGTCCTCCCTCTAATCTCATGCTGTGGCCTCTTGTCCTGCTATATTTCTTATATTGAAACATGTTAGACCATTTCATCTTGTTAATGCCCTTAAGATGTTTGAATGTTTCGATCATATCATCTCTCTCTCCCTCCTTTGCTCTAGGGTATACATAAGCTCCATTAATCTGTCCTTATATGTTTTCTGATGCACTCCCTGCACCATTTTGTTTGCCGTCTCTGGACTGTCTCCATTTGGTTAATGTCCTTGTGCAGGTGCAGCCTCCAGTACCACATGCAGTACTCCAGATGTGGCCTAACCAGTGTCTTGTAAAGAGGGATTATTACCTTCCTTTTACGACTTGCGATACCCCTACTAATACACCCCAACATCTTCCTAGCCTTACCTACTGCTTTAGTGGTCTGCTTGGATGATTTCAGGTCATCTGTGATAATGATGCCCAAGTCTCTTTCTTCCCTTGTGGTTGCCAGCAACTCCCCACCCAACCTATAGGTGGATTCATGGCTTCTCTTCCCTATGCGCATGATCTTGCACTTCTTTGTGTTAAACCCCAGTTGCCACTCTTCTGACCATTTTGCCAGTTTATCCAGATCTCTTCTCATTCTGCCAACCACATCTGGATCATCTACTCTGTTTGAAGATCTTGGTGTCATCTGCAAATGGACAAACCTTACACACTCCAGTCTATCTGCAATGTCACTGATGAAGATATTGAAGAGGACTGGCCCCAGGACTGATCCCTGAGGTACCCCACTTGTGACTTGCTTATCTTGTGACTGTATACCATTTATCACCACTCTCTGTTTTCTGCCCATCAACCAGTTTGCCACCCAGTTGACCAAACGTCTGCCCCACTCTGAGCCTACCCAGCTTATTAATCGATCTTCTATGTGGAACAGTATCGAAAGCTTTGCTGAAGTCAAGGTAGGTGACATGAACTACACCACCTTGGTCCACCACTCTGGTTACCCAGTCAAAGACATCTATGACATTAGTTTGACAGGACCTTCCTTTTGTAAACCCATGCTGTCTTGTATCCTGTGCTCCTATGGATTCCAGGTGTTGCACTATCCTTTCCTTAAGGAGTGCCTCCATAATCTTGCCCACTACTGAGGTAAGACTGACTGGTCTGTAGTTCCCTGCCTCCTCCCTGCTACCACTCTTGTGGAGTGGGATCGCATGAGCCCTCTCCAGTCTTCTGGGACCTCTCCTGTGCTCAAAGACTCACCAAACAGTTCTGATAATAGCTCTGCTAGTTCCACCCTTTAGTATACTGGGATGTATGCCATCAGGTCCCATTGCCGTGTTCATCCTGAGCTTAGCAAGCTCTTGTAGAGCCCTTTCTTTTGTGAAGGGACTAGTGCACCCCCCCGTGTCCATGGTGTTGAGCTGTGGGCCCTGCCCTTCCTTCTCCTCAATAAATACTGAGCAGAAGTATCTATTTAGGATACATGCTTTTCCTTGGTCCTCCTCCACACACTCCCCCTTATCCACTTTGATCTTAGCAATTCCCCCTCTGGACTTTCTCCTTTCACTAATGTATCTATAGAAACTGTTGTCCCCTGCTTTTACTGTTCATGCTAGTGTTTCCTCAGTTTGGGCCTTTGGCTGCCTTACTGCCTTCCCTGCTTCCCTTAGGAAAGTTTGGTATGCCTCCTTATCTTTGTCCCGCTGTGTTCCCTTATATTTCCTGAAGACCAACCTTTTGGCTCTGACCTTTTCTGCTGCTGTATTTGAGAACCAAAGTGGTTTCCTCCTTCTTCTGCTCTTGCTTTTCTCTCTAACACAGTGGGATGTTGCATCAAGTATTGCATCCTTAATGCTTGCCCACTTTGCCTTTACCATCTCACCTGTATTTCTTCTTGCCTGGGCTTGCTTAACTCTGTTGGCCATCTTATCAAAGTCAGCTCCTCTTAAGTCCCATATGTTTGCCTTGGAATGGGATGATTTAGTTCTAGTGGCCAACTTAAACCATACCATGTGATGGTTACTGGCCTCCAGGTGACCTTCTACCTGGAGATCTGTGATCTATTCCCCGTTAGTCAGTACTAGATCTTGGATAGCCCTGTCTCTTGTGGGTTGTTCTACCAGTTGTTTGAGGGCCTCCCCCTACTGGGAATCCACTATGTGTCTAGTTCTGGTGGATGTTCCTGCTGCTATTGACCAATCTGTATATGGCATGTTGAAGTCTCCCATTATCAGAAGCTCCCCTTTAGCTGTCATGTTTTGTATATCTTCTAACAGTAATGTGTCTATGTTTTCCCCTGGTCTGGAGGCCTGCAGGCAACTCCAGTTCGTATGGTTGTCCCATTTCCTGTTTCCAGGGTGGCCTACAGATCTTCTGGCTCCTTAAGTGTATTCTGAATTTCTGTAGCTTTGATATTTTCATTGACATAAAGAGCCACCCCCCTTTTGCACCTTGGTCTCTTCTGAGTACATAGCCGGGTACTGAAGTCTCCCAAGTGTTGTTGCTGGTGAACCATGTCTCACTAATGGCTACTATGTCCAGTTTAGCCTCTATCATTGTTGACTGCAGGTCTGGGATCTTGTTTCCCAGAATGCAGACATTTGTGTAGATGATTTTCCATAGGCCAGATTTCAGTGTGTTAGTTGTTGGGTGAGGTCCGAAGTTTCCCCTGGGTGTCATATGGGAAGCCAGACCTTTTTCCTTACCTAATGATGCAAATGAACTACAAACATGCTGAACTCTTATTTGATCACTAGCTGAGGGGGGAAGGGTGTTCTTCCCATTCGATGTATCGGATGCTGCACCCCTTTCCCCATTTGCTAGTTTAAATATTCTGCAAAGACAACAAACTTCTGCCCCAAATGCACTGACTTCCTCCTTAGTCAGATGCAGTCCATTGAATTTAAAGAACTTTTGCTCCCAAAACTGTTGCCAATTACCTACATATTTGTGTCCTTTTTCCTGGCACCAGCCCTTGAGCACCATGTTTAGCTCCCTATCTCCCATTCTCTGACCTTCCGTCCATCTGGCACCCTTTCCCAGACTGGCAGGATCTCAGAGAATGAGATGCAGGATGAAATAGATGACAGTTTGTCTCCCAGCCTGGTCAGGTGTTCCTTGGTCTCCACAAGTGACCAGCTGGTGAAACTGTTAGTCCCTATGTGCACCAAGACATCAATGTTTTCTCCTGCTTTCTGCATGATTTTATCAATGCGGTCAATGTCTCTCCACATTGATGTACCTGGGAGACATCTGACAATTATCCACTGCTGGAGGTAGGTATCAACTCCCCAAATCATGGAGTCTCATATGATCAGAAGTGTTTTGGATTTCCTTTTTGCTTTTTATATTTTGGTCCCTGTTTTGGGCAAGTTTCATTGCACTAGCTCCTGTGCTGCAGTGTTCTGCTCTGCAGTATCCTCTGCCCCTTTGTTTCATTTTGGAGATAGAGGCAGAGACCTGTTTCTAGTTTTTATATGAGCATGGAGATGTCAATAGGGAGAAGTGCAGGGGTAAATGGAAAAAGTGACAAATGCAATAAGGACAGGGATGGGGCAAAAAGGGGTAAGGCCATCAAGAAATGGAGGGTAATGAGTACCAACGCCCGTAGTCTGGGCAACAAGCACCCTGAACAGGTGGCCTTGATGGAAGAGGGATGCCTGGATATCGTAGCAGTCACAGAAACATGGTACACAGAGAACCATGACTGGGATGTTAACATACCAGGGTGCACAACCTACAGGAGAGACAGGGAAGGGAGAAGAGGGGTGGAGTAGCTCTCTATGTAAGGGAAGGGATAAAAGCAACTGAACAAAAGAGTAAACAGGGAGGAGAGGAGGCACTGTGGGTTACCTTAGAGACTGGAAATGGCACCACAATCTGCACAGAGGTTGTATACAGACCCCCATGTCAGGTGGAGGGAATGGACAAGGATATGATAGAAGGCATACTTAGGATGGCAGAGAAAGAGGAGATACTGTTGATGGTGGACCTTAATTTGCCAGATGTTAACTGGAGCACCTTTGCTGCAGGCACATCCAAAAGCAGGGCCATTCTCAATGCCCTACAAGTGGCATGCCTCAGACAGCTAATTGTGGAACCTACTCATGAGAGAGCAATCTTAGACCTCATACTCTCAAATGGGGACAGTGAGAGGATCTCTGATCTAGAAGTGGGTACCATTTGGGAACAAGTGACCACCACACAGTGTGGTTCATGATAAACTCAGCTACAGATTCAAGCCATACAAAGTGAGGGTTCTGGACTTTAGGAAGGCTGGCTTTGGCAAGATGGGAAAGTGCCTTAGAAAAGCACTAGCAAACAGGCTAGAAGGAGGAGTGGATCAACAATGGGGAAATATCAAAACTGTCATCAGAGCAGCAACAAGCCTTTGTGTGAAGCAAATAAACAAATCAAAATGAAAGAAAAAGCCACTATGGTTCACAAAAGAGGTGGCGGTGAAGGTTAGGGAGAAAAAGATAGCATTTAGGAAGTATAAGGAAACAAAGAAGGAGCAGGACAGAGAACTGTACCAGTTAAGGCAGAAGGCAGCAGGGAGGGTAATCAGAATAGAAAAGGCCAAAACTGAGGAAAAGATAGCCAACTCAGTTAAGAAGGGTGACAAAACCTTTTATAGGTATATCAGGGAGCATAGAAAGACAAAGGGAGGGATTGTGAGGCTGAATAGAATGGATGGTGGGTGGGCAGAGAGGGACAGTGAAAAAGCAGAGATACTGAATGAATACTTCTGTTCAGTATTCACAAAAGAGGAGGTGGGGAGGTGCCTAATCCAATTAACAGAAGAACTCTGGATGGGGGGGCGTCGATCCCAGTCCTTTCACAGAAGAAAGGGTTCTGAAAGAACTCCTAAAACTGAAGGTGAACAAAGCAATGGGGCCAAATGGAATTCACCCAAGAATTCTAAAAGAATTAAGCAGAGAACTAGTGACACCACTTACTACCCATTTTAACAAATCATGGGAAGATGGTGTGGTACCTGAGGACTGGAGTAAGGCAGATGTGATTCCTCTTCACAAAAGTGGGACCAAGACAGAGGCAGGAAACCACAGACCTGTTAGTTTGAACTCTGTGGTAGGGAAAGTGATGGAATCACTTCTGAAGGAAATAATTGTTGAGTACCTAGAGGCCAGTGGGACACAGGACCCAAGGAAGCATGTGTTCACAGTGGGAAGGTCATGTCAGACAAATCTAATTGATTTCTTTGACTGGGTGACCAAAGTAGTAGACCAGGGAGGGGCTGTGGACATGGACTACCTAGACTTTTGCAAGGAATTTGACACAGTCCCACACAAAAGATTAATAGTCAAATTAACCAGCCTGGGAGTGGGTACCAGGGTGGTAGCCTGGGTAAAACATTGGCTGGACAACAGGACACAGAAGGTAATTGTAAATGGAGTCCACTCTGAAGAAAGAGGGCTACTAGTGGGGTACCACAGGGTTCAGTACTGGGTCTAGTCCTTTTTAATGTCTTTATAAGTGACATTGCAGAGGGACTGGAAGGAAAAGTATGCCTCTTTACAGATGACACAAAGATCTGCAACAGGGTTGATACAAAAGGGGGCATGGAAAGGATGAGAAGGGACTTGGCAAGGTTGGAGGAATGGTCAGAAGTATGGCAGCTTGGATTCAATGCAAAGGAGTACAAAATAATGCACCTGGAAAACAAAAACCCAGAAGAAGATTACATAATGGAGGGGGGAGTTAGTAACAACAACAAAAATGGAAAGGGACCTGGGGTAATCATATCAGATGACCTTAAGGTTGGCAAGCAATGTGAGAAGGCGGTAGGGAGGGCTGGGGGGATACAGGTATTTGTAGGGAGAGGCATCACCAGCAGAAAACAGGAAGTTGTTATCCCCCTGTACAGACAGTTGGTGAGACCCCATCTGGAGTACTGCATCCAGTTCTGGAGACCCCATCTCAGCAAGAACATAGACAGGATGGAGGCAGTTCATAGGAGGGCAACTAAAATGGTGCAGGGTCTGCAAGAGAAACCATATGAGGAGAGACTAAAGGAGCTTAATATGTATACCCTTGAGGAAAGGAGGGAGAGGGGGGACATGATAGAAACATTTAAGTACCTCAGTGGAATCAGCAAAGTCCAAGAGGATAGCATCTTTAAGAAAAAGAGATGTGCAAGAACAAAGGGACACAATTTGAAGATGGGGGGGACGGCTCAGGGGCAATGTGAGGAAGTATTTTTTCACAGAGAGGGTGGTGGATGCATGGAACAGCCTACCTGAGGAGGTTGTGGGGCCTAAAACTGTGGGAGAATTCAAGAATGCATGGGACAGACATAAGGCAATTTTTGTGAGGGGACGAAGAAATAGGCTGTTGGTTAAATAGGATCTGCAGCTTATCCTCTAGGTAGGGAAATGGGCAGGCTAAGTGGGCCAAGCATTCCTTATCTGCCGTCAAAGTCTATGTTTCTATGTTTATATGGTATGTGGAGGTGAGACGTTGGAGAGCACTGAGTGATGGGGCACCCGATTTGCCCCTCCTAACCAGCTGCCAACTTCTTGGACCAACTACCCTCTGCAGTCGAGGTGCTTCAGTTGGATGTTGGGGAAATGGCAGGTTGTTCTTATAATATATTTCCTCCTGAATATGCGATTTGAGGTACATAATCTCTCCCTATGCTGCCTGGAGCTGAGACCTTAGATCTCCAATGGTCCAGCATGTAGGACAGCACCCTAAATCCTGAATAACTGCCCTTCTGGAAAGTGTCCCACAGTACCTACAGTTAATAATATCCATTCCAGATGAGTTGCCGGGTTTACAACCTGGTCCAAGTAATTAGAAGGAGGAAAATGAAAGCAAAAGTTTGATTTTTTGTTTTCTTTTGTTTGTTTTTGTCTAACTTGTTATAACAAGTTAAATTATGTGTGCCCCTGTAAGTGATGTCACTGTGTGGATACCTCTCTGATCCTCCCCTTCCTGCTTTGCTACAGAAGATGTCACAACTGTGCTACTCTATAAAAGAAGTGTAGTATGGGGTGGTTGGGGATGGGGGGTGGGTGTCTGGGCCCTTCCCCTGCCGAAAAAGAAGAACCACTGATGAAAGAAACAAGGAGGTAAGAGCAGAAATAATCAACCAACAACAAATGCAGTAGCCCTGAAAGCTTAGCCTAATGGTAGATACAACTGTAAAACCTGAAAAGCACCACCTGTAATAATTTCATAGAAGATATACCCTGCAAAAAAACACTTTGCTACGGAGAAAAATAAAGCAGTAAGAGAAGATATACCTTGCAAAAACAATTTGAATCAAAGAAGATTACAGCAGTAATCTGTAACACAACATAGCAACAAACTGTAGGTACACCCTGTAATAATGCAGCAGAAAGTATACCCTGCAACAGCAGTTTGAATCAAAGAACAATAAAGCAGTAAAATGTTAGTAAAAAACAGCAACAAACCCTGTGAGATACTTCTGCTCAGTATTTACTGAAGAGAAGGTAGGGCAGGGCCCACAGCTCAGCACGATGGACAAAGGGGGGAGGGAAGTGTGCACTAGTCCCTTCACAAAAGAAAGGGTCCTATAAGAGCCCGATAAGCTCAAGGTGGGCAAGGCAATGGGACCTGATGGCATACATCTCAGGGTACTAAAGGAGCTAAGGGTGGAACTAGCAGATCCATTAGCAGAACTGTTAAGTGAGTCTCTGAGCACAGGAGAGGTCCCAGAAGACTGGAGAAGGGCTCATGTGATCCTGCTCCACAAGAGGGGTAGCAGGAAGGAGGCAGGGAACTACAGACCAGTCAGTCTTACCTCAGTACTCAGTAATGGGCAAGATTATGGAGACAGTCCTAAAGGAAAGGATATTGCAACACCTGGAATCCATAGGACCACAGGATCCAAGACAGCTTGGGATTACAAAAGGACGGTCCTGTCAAACTAATCTCATAGAATTCTTTGACTGGGTAACCAGGGTGGTGGACCAAGGGGAAGCAGTTGATGTTGCCTACCTTGACTTCAGCAAAGCTTTTGATACTGTTCCACATAGAAGATTGATTAATAAGCTGGGTAGGCTCAGGGTGGGTCAGAAGTTGGTCAACTGGTTGGCAAACTGGTTGATGGGCAGAAAACAGAAAGTGGTGGTAAATGGTATACAGTCAGAAGAGATGCAAGTCACAAGTGGGGTACCTCAGGGATCAGTCCTGGGGCCAGTCCTCTTCAATATCTTCATCAGTGACATTGCAGATGGACTGGAGGGTAAGGTTAGTCTTCTTGCAGATGACAGCAAGATCTGCAACAGAGTAGATGATCCAGATGGGGTGGGCAGAATGAGAAGAGATCTGGATAAACTAGCAAAATGGTCAGAAGAGTGGCAACTGGGGTTTAACACAAAGAAGTGCAAGATCATGCACAGAGGGAAGAGAAACCCTGAAGCCACCTATAGGCTGGGAGGGGAGATGCTGGCAGTCACAAGGGAAGAATGAGACTTAGGCGTCATCATCACCGATGACCTGAAATCATCCAAGCAGACCACTAAAGCAGTAGGTAAGACTAGAGGGATGTTGGGGTGTATTAGTAGGGGTATCACAAGTCAGAAGAGGGAGGTAATGATCCCTCTTTACAAGACACTGGTTAGACCCCATCTGGAGTACAGTGTGCAGTACTGGAGGCCGCACCTTCACAAGGACATTAACCAAATGGAGACAGTCCAGAGATGGCAAACAAAATGGTGCAGGGAGTGCATCAGAAAACATCTGAGGACAAATTAACGGAGCTCAATATATATTCCCTAGAGCAAAGGAGGGAGAGAGGTGATATGATCAAAACATTCAAACATCTTAAGGGCATGAACAAGGTGACAGAGTCTAACATGTTTCAATATAAGAAAAATAGCAGGACAAGAGGCCACAGAATGAGATTAGAGGGAGGCCGATTAAGGGGTAATGTGAGGAAGTTCTTTTTTGCAGAAAGTGTGGTAGATGCATGGAACGGCTTACCTCAGGAAGTGGTGGATATGAATACAGTGCAGAGCTTCAAACAGGCATGGGATAGGCATAAGGGAGCAATACAGATGAGTAGGAATAAATAGGTCATTGACAGAGCAAAGGCCAGTGGCACATTCATAAGGTAGAAAAAGAAATGGGCAGATTTGATGGGCCTTGCGGTCCTTATCTGCCGTCAACTTCTATGTTTCTATGTTTCTAAAAGAAAATAGTAACACACAGTAAATCTGCCTAGCCAAAAGAAGCCTTAATCTTTTTCCTTGCTCTGATAATGTTCCTTGCTTTGTCCTTACAAGCAAACCAAGAAGAAAAGAGCTCAGGTGAAGCTAGGTGCCTTTGCCAGCAAACATAGTCTTCACCTTCCAAAAGTGTGAGTACTATCCTGAACTGAAGCAGTATGACCACTGATGAGTCTGACATGAATATGAAACACACACTGTAGTGCTGCACTGTGCATCTCCTCACTGATGCAGTCTGCTGTTGTACCATGTTTATCAAAAATGAAATACTTGATAAATAACACCCCCCCACAAAAAAAAAATGGGCAGATTAGATAGACCTGGTGGTCTTCTTCTGCTGGTAATTTCTCATGTTCTTATGTTCTTATAAATATAAAATGGTGTTCCTGAGATGTCTCTTGGCTAATCAAGAGTATCATCTTACGATATCTTTGCTTTCCAGAACTGCTCAGCTTTGCTTCACAATTCTTGAATACAAAGAGGTCTTGATATGACGCTCTTGATTAGCCAAGAGACATCTCAGGAATATCATTTACCTATAAAAGAGTACCAGAAGAGGGCAGGATGTGAGGAAGTACTATGTCACTGAAAGAGTTGTAGATGCCTGGAGCAGACTGCCAGTGGAAGTGGTGGATGAAAACAGTAGGGGGTTTCAAACATGCATGCAATAGATATAAGGAAATATTAGCAAACAGGCAGGGAGGAAGGATAGTTGCCAGAGACCAGTTAGGGTCCTCAGAGACATACTCGGCAGGAACCATCTAGTTTGTTTTGTTGGAGATACTACCACACCATTAATTAGTTGTGCCACGGTTAAATAATCAGTCACAAAAAAAAACAGACACTAATGTCCAGGAACCGGCACCAACTGTAAGGCAAGCAGAGCAGATGCAGCGTGGCTCAGTTGGTAGCACATCCGCCTCTGGACCAGAAGGTCATGGGCTCTCGTCCCACACCAAGATGGACTTGCACCTAAAAATCGCTGGCATCTGAGTGCAGTATTGGGGGGTGCTGTACTGCTGGGGTGTGCTGTCCTTCGGATGAGATGTTAAACCGAGGTCCCTTCTGCCCATCCTGGTGTTGTCCTGGTGGGTGTCCAGGTGGAAGTAAAAGAACCCAGAGTACTCTTCGTAAAGAGCAGGGAACATTCCCGGTGTCCTGGCCAACATTCCCCCTTCCCATAAACTGGTTCATGCAATTATCCAGGCTGTGTGTGGGTGATGATGTGCGATATGGCCGCCACCACACATTCAATCACTTCACTACCAGTCTAGCATTGCTTGTAAAGCACTTTGGGATACTGTGTATGAAAAGCGCTATATAAATGCTGATTCTTCTTCTTCTTCTTCTTCTGCTGTCACCTTACTAAGACACAGTTTGCAATGGCAATTGAAATGTACAAAAGCACGCACCACTTCTTAGTGCAAAGGGTCTTTAATGTTGTGCGCCATAAAAAGTCCATTCAAAGGATAAAAGCCAAACACCAAACATAATCCAAGTTTACCATTTCACCATTACTTCCTTCTCCTTCTTCTTCTCCTACCACGCTCCCTCTGATGTCACCAATCAGCTAACACAAGTTACCAGGCATGTTTTGAACCAATGGGTCCTTTCTGAAAAAGAGCACAACATTAAAGATCCTTTGCACTAAGAAGTGGTGAGTGCTTTTGTGCATTTCAATTGCCATTGCAACCTGTGACTAAGTAAAGTGATAGCAGAAGCTGCATCTACTCCACTTACCTTTCAACTGGTGCTGGTTCCTGGACATTGAGGAACCATCTAGGCAGACTGGCTGGGCCAAGCAGCCCTTTTTTTGGCAACAAATTCTATGTTTCTGTGTTTCCATGTAGTAATATCTGGAGCAGTAATGAATATCCAGTTTTTTGAGTCATTATGTAGTACTATCTGGAGCAGTAGTGAATATCAAATCTTTTTGATTTGTACTACCCACTGAGTTGTCCCCAGATCAAGCAGGAGTACACAGTAAAAGCAAACACCACCACAAAGACATAGCAAAAGTGGAAGTGCAGTACTTAATGTGGCAGTAATTGAGGGGAAGCACACTTGGTAAAACATTTAATGTCTCTTCCAATCACTGTTAGACATCTGAATATGCACTCATGCTCTAAATGTGGGTATGTTCATGATGTACAGATGGAGTTAAATGATAATGAATATGATTGGGATTTCAGTCACGTACCCTGGTTTACACATGCGCTCTATCTGGTGGTAAGTCATGTTCTTGACAAATATGCATAATTAAAAGAAACACTTTGCACTGTACTATATGGGACATTACTAGGCATTTCCATTGTTTCACCAAATGTGCTGCTCCTCCTTAATTACCAGCAGAAGCAAAACTATCTGCAACATTGCGTCATTAAAGATGTTTATACATGGTAGAACTCTGTCAGTTATGTGGTGTAGAGACCCTTGGAACAGAAGGCTGTGCCCCAGGCTATGTAATTATATGATATAGACTGTAGCTGTTATATGTCATAGGTGCAGTGGTGTGTTCTGCAAAAGCTCAGGTTGCTTCTGTGGCCATCTGAGCAGCCAACCACAGGTTTCAATGCAGAAGTAACTTCCCTTATTATGGTCTTTCCCATGGTGATTCTACTTGAAAGCCATGCATGCCATTGTTTCAGATCTTCTATGGTAATCCAATAAAGCAGTGCTGTTGGTGGTAACCATGGCAACATCGCTGGTGATAATGATGATGGCCATGACGATTGTGGTGGAGGAGGTGACTGCTAGTTCAATCATTTTTTCCTAGCAGCACCAGCAGCAGGATGCAATACTCATGAAATGAGTGGTGCAAATGCTTCCTATACAACTTGCAGACAGGTTTTACAAAGTTAAATCAGACACACATTTTGCCCTAGGAGCACTACTGGATCCCAGATATAAAGACATATTCATCTCGCATGACAGATGGAGTGTATGAAATGTAGCATTTTGTGTAGCCCCCCTAGATGTTGTACTGAAACTGTGGGACTCATTCAACAATAATGGAACCATGTATTTAGGCAACATACTGTATATGCACCCTAGGGGTACGGGGAACTGCTGTGGCAGATTGCAAGATTTAAGGAAATATGGCAATCTCTGTTCTCATGCTCAGACTTCGACCAAAGTCTTCCTGCTCTGTCAGAAGGCCAAAGGCAAGTACTGGAAAGCTGCCTATGAGCCATAACCAATAAGGAGCTCTTGGTTCGCACACTGTCCAACTACAACCTGGAGAATTGGGAGCTGTATTGTTTGCCCACAAACTCACCCCTAATCAGGACGAAGATGAGTGCCACTATGAAAGGACTCAAATGTTATTAATCTAAGCTCCGTGACACAATCTTGAAAACTTCCACCAAGAGATTGTGCTTGGCAGAATCTTGGTTACCAGTATGCCATGGGTATGGTAGGCCAGTAAAGTGCACATTACTGTTGTCTGAAGAAGGAGGGTGTTGCTGCTGTGACACTACAAATGAGAGAAAGGCATCTCATCAGCAGCAATCCAGGTATTGGTGCCTAGCCTGTTCCTTGTCTGAGCCAGACAATTTGCAGGACTCAGTCTGAGAGGACATTGCTTTAGCTGAGTTTGAGAATGGGTCAAGGGGGTGGAACAGCTGGGAACCAAAAGGTTGCTTGCAACCCACAGTCGAGCTGAACCATAGAGGGCCAATGCTGACCAATATCCTAGACATGAGTAGATGTTTCGTCAACTAGGAGTTGCATGGATGAAAAGAACAGTTGGATGTGCTAGAGCCCTGGAGGAGTGAAGGTTTTGAGGTGTGAAGATTCTGAGGAGTGAAGGAACCTAGTATCGAAAGATGAGTGCTTGTTCATGAGCAATTGGATAATAATGCTCAGTCAAGTGAAGACAAATAGGTATACAGCACAGGTCTCCATGCCTGATGCATCAAGTAGTTTGATAGGAAGATGGGGTGGGAGGCTTTGAAGCACCCACTGTAGGTTGGATATTGTCTGATCACATCAGCTTGTGCATTGGAAATCAAAAGGGCAAAAGCAAAGAGATCTATGCTCTCCTGTAGCCACTATATCCTCCACATGTGGAACTTCACAACCCAAAACTACACATTATAAGATGTAGGAGGCCTTAACTTAGGGCTTGGAAACACAGGTTTATGAGATCAATTCCGCTAGACAATGTGTGCTGTACAGGGCCAAGTGGTATAACATGACTGTTATAAGTGAACATAGTAATGCAATGTGCATTTGTGATTTTCAGTTATTATTTCTGTGTATGTAACCCTCATAGTTTACGTTCATATTTAGTAACTGAATGTAATAGGTTTGCACATAGGGACACCATTGTAAATGAGCATGGCTCAATGGTTAACTTCCCAAATAAACTGAACTGATTCAAGGTTTAGGCAGAAGATTGACTGGGATGTTTTGGGCCCAGCATCCAAATTTTTGGGACTACAAAATAGAGCTGGATGGATTGTTCCGCCTCAGATCAGAACCCTCCTAGATCCAGGGCTTGCCTATGGACTCAGATAAATATGGACTTGTCTGACTGAGTCCAGTTCCGGGTCCATGGGTAAACTTAAGCATTTCTCACTGTGAGCATCTCTGTAATAAACAATGCTGCCAGTTCCTGGCTCCTTCCCTCCACCGTGGCTCATTCTGTGGTGACTGGGGGTGGTGGGGATGGTGAACTTACTGTGTGCTGCTGTGGGATTGAGCACTGGGTCAGTGGGTGGTTGCAGGTTGCAGGTCTTGCTGTAGTCTGCTGAACCCCTACTGGATGATGTCATTGGCATGCCACACTCCACATAGAGCACCAGCACAGGTGGCCAGCAGCGTGCAATAAAAAAGTGGCAGCAAATGGTATCATGTGACAGGTTATATAACCCTGTTTCAGAGTGCACAATCTGCAGAGAGAGAGAGAGAGAGACGCAAGAGCGTGAGGTGGGAAAAACTTGGACTGGAGCAGAGAGAGAGAGAGACTGAGCAGGTGGGAGGGAAAAAAATATAAATACTGGCCTAAAAAAGGAAACTGAAGTATACCCCATCGAACCCCTTTCCAAAATGAAAAAAAGGCTATTGCTGAAGCTGCCTTGTTTCTGTGGTAGCAGATGTAGACCCAAGGAAGGGTAAAGCATCTGGCAGACTGCCTTTGTGCTACTGCTAGTCTGCAGCAAAAAAACTAACAAAAATTATTTAAAACATTTAAAAAAAACAGAGAATTTGAGACTAAAGAGAGAGAGAGACAGAGATTGAATAATTACGTGTGGTTGCTGACTGACTGACTGCCTGACTCTGGTGCATTTACAGATTGAAGTACAAAAAAAGGAAAAAGGGATTAAAGGAAAAGAAGCAAATTAGAGAGAGTGTAAGAGAGGAAAAAAGATCAGATGTTGCTGACTGTGCCTCCCCCCCAAACAGAATACTGAAATATAATCAGTGGCACTTGTGCCTGCGTGTACGGCTGCAAAAAGCATAAAATACAGACTAAGTAGCTAGCAGTGATTCAAAAGCAAAGAAGCAAATGAAAGAAAAAGAGAGACTGCACAGTGTGGGTGGAGTGCTGTGCCAGATGCCTGTGCATTGCAGGTTGCCAAAAAAACACACAAAGCACTGCAGTACCACCCTGCACATGCTGGAAGGCTACAACAAAAAACAATACAAAGACTTGGTGGCAAAAGTGATTAAAAATAAAGAAGCAAATTAGTGAAAGGCTGAGAGAGAAATAGGTGAGTATTTTTGTAGTAGTCATCCTGACTCATGGCAGACATTTTTTTGTCTTTTTTTTAACAGCAGAGAAGGAGCAGGAAACAAGCCATACAGGTGTTTATGGTGTTTTCTAATTTAGCACTACTGCAACTGTACTAGACAACACTCATGCCTACCTATCAGTATAACAGAAGTGTCATGATCAGTCATCATTCCTTCCCAATCATCGTTCATCATTACCATCATACCAGTGTTCTACAGATAAATTAAAAATGTTTGCATCACCAATTTAAATTCCATGACTGTAGTAGCATAACCTTGTTGAGCTGCTAAATACAGTCACTAGAAAATAACACCAGCAGTCACTCATCTGCGCTGAGCTTGGATGGAAGTGGTGGTGGCCATCATTGTGTGCTGTGACTGTATACAGCTGGGCCCTGGGCTGTTAGGAGTGGACGTCAGGATGCTAGGGGCTTGAGATGGATACTGGGTATATTTAGACAGTTGAAAATCAAAAATACAGAAAAAAAGGATAAAAGTGTCCAGACTAATTCTGAGTGTCATGTAGGCACTGCAGCTTCAGGCAACCAAAAGGAAGTGTCAAAGGCCAGACTAAGCAACCATTTCCTTCACAGGGAAAGCAAAATCAAATGCAAACAAGTGATACTGGTAACTCTTTGGTTTCATCTTGCAAAGGCTTGAATTCAATAAGGGTGCATCTGTCAGATCAGTCCAAATGAAAAAAAAAGGTTCTTTAGTTACAACTAAAGACTTGGTGGGTACCACCTGTAGAGGCACTCCCAGGTATGGAACAATTGCACACTATGCTATTGTTAGTCCCTCACAGACAATGTTCAGCTCCTCTGAGGCTGAGCCTGTTGAGAGTAAAAATAAAGATGATGAAGACAGTGTTCAGGTACAAGATGTAATGGAGGATAAGGCAATGGAAGTTGCAAATGATGTAGAAGTGGAAGCAAATTTTTCTATGACTGAGGAGGAGGAGGACAGTGAGTTAGAGGAAGGGAATAAAGCACAACAGGAACAGGCCTATGAAAAATCCGATATAAAAAAAAAATAAAAGGTGATTGATCTACAGTGCCTCCCTGGCAAAAAACCAAAATAAATAAATAAATCAGTAAAAAGTTATCATGCTCGAATCTGAAAGTGAGCTTGGATTGGCGCAGGCTGTGGCAAACAGCAGCTTGCACTTAAGTCAGTGTGACAGGGACCTTGCGCCTGATTCTCTATCAAGCAGGGTCCCAGTGGCAAAGACCCCAATCTTGCAGCAACCACAGCTGGGTGCCAAACAGACGGTGCACAGGGAGTCTTTGCCGCAAGCTGGAGGGCAGCCTGGCCAGTACTAGTAAAAATTAATAGTTCCCTTGCCCTGGTGGTATAGTGACCCCCCCCATCCCAGCAGGTAGTGTCCACCACCCTGCTCCCCCATCCTGACTTGGAGGTGGCAACTAGCACAGCCAACCTCAAACCTCCGTGGCTGGCCGCTGACTGAACTGTCAATGAGTGTACTATAAAGAGTATGCACTCATGAGCACATACACTTTACAGTACACTAGACGGCCAGCCACAGAGGTGTGAGGTGGGCTGTGCTGATCACCGACCGAGTTGGGATGGGGGAGTGGTGGTGGACACTACCTGCTGCAGTGGGGGGGGCACTATAACACCAGGGCAGGGGAACTATTATTAGTACTGCACTTTTGGGGTCAGGGAGGGGGGCATGGGTAACAATAATTATTCTTAGTACTGGCACCATCGGGGTTCGGAGAGAGGGGTGCATGGTGGATAATAAATATTATTACTACTGGCACCATTGGTGTTCAGGGAGGGGGCATTGGCAAAACTACTTATTGTTAATACTAGCACCAACAGGATTTGGGAAGAGGGCATGGGAGATAATATCTATAATACTGGCATCATCAGTGTTTGGGGGGGTGGCCACTAGTCCACCAGGGTAGGGGACTTAATTTAAATTATTTCTGTGGGCAACATAGGGTATCGATGACCATGGCATATTGCTGCACACAGGCAACTCTCCCAGAGGCGAATATTCTAAATACCCTTAGATCAGCCCTGGCTGGTCTAGGGGTACTTCGAATTTCTCCCTCTAGGAGAGATCTGTGAATAGCACTTTTGGGGATGTGGCAGCTTGTGACTGCTCATGCCCCCTAGCACCTTATCACAGCCCAGTTAGGGGTGCACCACCTGTGCAAGTCCCGTTTGAGGCAGGTAGTCTGTGGTGGATGTAGGCTGCCTTTGTGAACAGCTCAGGGGGCACTTTTTGATGCAAGGTGCCACTTGCGCCATTTATTTGATTGGTGCTTGCAACTTGCATCAGTCTCAAGGCTTTGAGAATCAAGCCCATCATCTCTTGTTTAATCTTACTTCTTCATTAGTGCTTTTAATGAGTTGGTGCTAGCATGTGCTATTTGTAAAAGGGTTATCAGTGACAGTAAAAAGAAAGAAGCAATAGGAACCTCAGCACTGAAAAGGCGCCTATGCAGATGTCATAATATTAATGAGAAATTCATTTTTGAGAACAGAAGAGAAAAGTGACAGTGATGATAAATCACTATAGTGTGGGGTAACTATGATGGGTAGAGATAATAGTGGCGGAAGCCCCCGCAGCAACACAGAAACACTTCCAGTGCTTTTTTCCATTTAAATGTCTCCTAGTGTTACTGATAGAGGTCATGTGTTTAAAATCCCTTGTCCTTTAAGAAAACATCTCTCAGAAACATACACATGTAAAGCAACATTTTGTGTAACCCACCATGTTGATGTTACAATAACAAAGAAAATTTCAGATACGATAGGCCTTGGCCAGCTCACCAACACAACGGTAGTGCTACCAGTTGTGGCGCTGATATCCTGGTGTAGGGAATGACCTTGGGAGTCAGAGGGTCGGCTGGGGGGAAGAGGATCAACCATCCCCAGGACTGCTGTCCTCTGGGGGGGGATTGGGCAAGCTTGGCATTGCACTGGCCCCTGGTGGAAGCCAGAGGGGAAGACAGCTCTAGCTTCAAGAGGTGGGGATGTGGCAGATGTCAGCATGTGTGTCTTGACATCAGTGCATGCCACGTCCCGAGGAGAGAAACCAGAAAATGGTCCCAGTCACACTGGAAGATCCCCAGCCTCTGCAGGGCTTACACCTGATGACTCAGGCACCCCGGTACTTTGGAATGAATTCATGGTGGGTAGAAGGGACTCCTCGCCACCCCTGCCACTGTAGAGTAAAAGAGGAGGAGTCCAGGAGAGAGGGAAGCCCTGGCAGAAGTTGGGGTGAAAGGGCTGGGAGGACCGTCATAAACATGGGCTGACTAGGACAGGGAGCATAAAAGTACAAATAAAAAAAAAGATGATAGGCCTTGACATTCTGCCATATGACATGGTAGAACATTTAGGATTCAGGTGGCTGCTTGAGTATGTTAAACCTCGATATACTATACCATTGAGAAAACATTTCTCCTCAACAGGGATTTCAGATCTGTATGATGTCATGTAAAACAAGCATTTGTCAATGCCAATTGTTGATTGCGTTGGTCCGTTGAGCTCGCTCACTGCCTCATGCCACTTGCTCATTCTGTTTCTCCCGGTGCTGCAGGCTGCTCTTTTGAACTGGGCTCCTTCCTGCATTGGCACGTGTTTCTGCCCACTAAGAAATCTGCAGCTGTCATGATACAGAGCTCCGTTGAGCTTGCTCACTCCCCCTCTGTTACTCGCTGCTCGTGTTTCTCCTGGCGCTGCAGGCTGCCCTTTTGTACTGGGCTTCTGCTTGCATTGGCACCTTTTTCTGCCCACAAAGAAATCTGTAGCTGTCCTGACAGAGCTCCATTGAGGTCGCTCTCTCCGCCTGTCTCACTCACTCACTCATTCTGTTTCTCCTGGTGCTGCAGGCTGCTCTTTTGTACTGGGCTCCTGCCTGCGTTGACACATTTTTCTGCCCACAAAGAAATCTGCAGCTGTCCCGACAGAGCTCCGTTGAGGTGGGTCACTCCACCTCTCTCACTTGCTCATTCTGTTTCTGCTGGCGCTGTAGGCTGCCCTTTTGTACTGGGCTCCTGCCTCTGTTGGTGGCTTTTTCTGCCCACAAAGAAATCTGCAGCAGTCCTGACACAGGTCCTTGGAGCTAGCTCACTCCCCCCCCCCTCGCTCATTCCATTTCTGCCGGCGCAGCAGGCTGGCTTTTGTACTGGACTCCTGCCTGTGTTGCCACCTTTTTCAGCCCACAAAGCAATCCACAGCAGTCATGATAGAGGTCTGTTGAGCTCGCTCACTCCCCCTCTCTCACTCGCTCATTGTGTTTCTCCCAGCACTGCTGGTTGCCCTTTTGTGCTGGGCTTCTGCCTGAGTTGGCACCTTTTTCTGCCCACAAAGAAATCTGCAGCTTTCCCTACAGAGCTCCATTGAGGTGGGTCACCCCCTTCTCTCACTCGCTCATTCTGTTTCTGTTGGCGCTGCAGGCTGCCCTTTTCTACTGGGCTCCTGCCTCTGTTGGTGACTTTTTCTGCCCACAAAGAAATCTGTAGTAGTCCTGACACAGGTCCATTGATGTAGCTTACTCCCTCTCTCTCACTGGCTTGTTCCATTTCTGCCGGCCCTGCAGGCTGGCCTTTTGTACTGGGCTTCTGCCTGCATTGGCATGTTTTGCTGCCCACAAAGAAATTTGCAGCTGTTGCGACAGAGCTCCGTTGAGGTGGGTTGCCCCCCTCTCTCACGCGCTCATTCTGTTTCTGCTGGCGCTGCAGGCTGCCCTTTTGTACTGGGTTCCTGCCTCTGTTGGCAGCTTTCTCTGCTCACAAAGAAATCTGCAGCAGTCACGATAGACCTCCATTGAGCTCGCTCACAACCCCTCTCCCACTCGCTCATTCTGTTTCTCCCAGCGCTGCATGCTGCCTTTGTCTACTGGGATCCTGCTTGAGTTGGCACCTTTTCCTGCCCACAAAGAAATCCGCAGCTGTCCAGACAGAGCTCCGTTGAGGCTGCTCACTCCCCCTGTCTCACACGCTCATTCTGTTTCTCCTGGCGCTGCAGACTGCCCTTTTGTACTGGGCTTCTGCCGCTGTTGGCATTTTTTTCTGCCCACAAAGAAATCTGCAGCAGTCCAGACAGAGCTCAGTTGGCCTCACTCACTCCCCCGTCTCACTCGCTCGTTCCATTTCTGCAGGCGCTGCAGGCTGCCCTTTTGTACTGGGCTTCTGCCTGCATTGCCGCTCTTTTCTGCCCTCAAAGAAATCTGCAGCAGTCACAACAGAGCTCCGTTGAGCTCGCTCACTCATTCACTCCCCCTCTCTCACTCGTTCATTCTGTTTCTCCCACCACTGCAGGCTGCCCTTTTGTACAAGGCCCCTGCATCCATTGCTGCCTTTTTCTGCCCACTAATAAATCCGCAGCAGTCCCAACACAGCTCTGTTGAGCTTGCTCACTCCTCCTCTCTCACTTGCTCGTTCTGTTTCTGCCGGTGCTGCAGGCTTTCCTTTTGTACTGGGCTCCTGCCTGCATTGCCGCCTTTTCCTGCCCATAAAGAAATCCACAGCAGTCATGATAGAGCTCCATTGAATTCGCTCCCGCTCCCTCTCTCACTCGCTCATTGTGTTTGTCCCCGCACTGCAGGCTGCCCTTTTGTGCTGAGCTCCTGCCTGCATTGGCACCTTTTCCTGCCCACAAAGAAATCCACAGCAGTCCTGACAGAGCTCCACTGAGGTCACTCACTCCCCTGTCTCACTCGCTCATTCTGTTTCTCCTGGCGCTGAAGGCTGCACTTTTGCACTGGGCTCCTGCCTCTTTCGGCATCTTGTTCTGCCCACAAAGAAATCTGCAACAGTCCCGACAGACCTCTGGTGGCCTCACACACTCCCCGTCTCACTCGCTCATTCCATTTCTGCTGGCGCTGCAGGCTGGCCTTTTGTACTGGGATCCTGCCTGTATTGCTGCCCTTTTCTGCCCACAAAGAAATCTGCAGCAGTCACGCTAGAGCTCCATTGAGCTCACTCACTCACTCTCCCTCTCTCACTCGTTCATTCTGTTTCTTCCACTGCTGCAGGCTGCCCTTTTGTACTGGGCCCCTGCATGCATTGCTGCCGTTTTCTGCCCACAAAGAAATCCGCAGCAGTCCCAACAAAGCTCCGTTGAGCTCACTCACTCCCCCTCCCTCCCTCACTCACTCATTCTGTGTCTCCCGCTGCTGCAGGCTGCACTTTTGTACTGGGCTGCTGCCTGCATTGGCATGTTTTTCTGCCCACAAAGAAATCTGCAGCTGTCCCGACAGAGGTCTGTTGAGGTGAGTCACCCCATTCTCTCACTCGCTCATTCTGTTTCTGCTGGCGCTGCAGGCTGCCCTTTTGTACTGGGCTCCCACCTCTGTTGGTGGTTTTTTCTGCTAAATAAAGAAATCTGCAGCAGTCCTGACACAGGACTGTTGAGCTGGCTCACTCCCCCTCTCTTGTGCGTTCCGTTTCTGCCGGCACTGCAGGCTGGCCTTTTGTACTGGGCTCCTGCCTGCGTTGCTGCCTTTTCCTGCCCACAAAGAAATCCACAGCAGTCATGATAGAGCTCCATTGAGTTCGCTCACTCTCCTTCTCTCACTCGCTCATTGTGTTTGTCCCGGCACTGCAGGCTGGCCTTTTGTACTGGGCTCCCGCCTGCGTTGCTGCCTTTTCCTGCCCACAAAGATATCCACAGCAGTCATGATAGAGCTTCATTGAGTTCGCTCACTCTCCCTCTCTCACTCACTCATTGTGTTTGTCCTGGCACTGCAAGCTGCCCTTTTGTACTGGGCTTCTGCCTGCTTTGGCACCTTTTTCTGCCCCAAAAAAACGCCTGCAGCTGTCCCGACAGAGCTCTGCTGAGGTTGCTCACTCCGCCTGTTTCATTTGCTTATTCTGTTTCTACTGGCGCTGCAGGCTGCCATTTTGTAGTGGTCTTCTGCCTCTGTTGGCACCTTTTTCTGCCCACAAAGAAATCTGAAGCAGTCCTGATAGAGCTCAATTGAGCTCACTCCCCCCACTTGCTCTTCCATTTCTGTCAGTGTTGCAGGCTGCCCTTTTGTACTGGGCTCCTGCCTGCGTTGGCGCCTTCTTCTAGCAACAAAGAAATCTGCAGCAGTCACGATAGAGCTTCGTTGAGCTCGCTCACTCACTCCCCCTCTCTCACTCATTCATTCTGTTTCTCTCGCTGCTGCAGACTGCTCTTTTGTACTGGGCTCCTGCATGCATTGCTGCCTTTTTCTGCACACAAAGAAATCCGCAGGAGTCCCAACAGAGCTCCGTTGAGCTCACTCTCTCCCTCTCCCTCACTCGCTCGTTCTGTGTCTCCCACTGCTGCAGGCTGCCCTTTTGTACTGGGTTCATACATGCATTGCCAGCTTTGTCTGCCCACAAAGACATGTGCAGCACTCCCGACACAGCTCCACTGAGGTCGCTTACTCCCCCTCACTCACTCACTCGTTCCGTTTCTGCTGGGGCTGCAGGCTGGCCTTTTGTACTTGGCTCCTGCCTGCGTTGCCGCCTTTTCCTGTCAACAAAGAAATCTGCAGCAGTCACGATAGACCTCCATTGAGCTCGCTCACAACCCCTCTCCCACTCGTTCATTCTGTTTCTCCCAGCACTGCATGTTGCCTTTGTCTACTGGGCTCCTTCCTGAGTTGGCACCTTTTCCTGCCCACAAAGAAATCCGTAGCTGTCCAGACAGAGCTCCGTTGAGGTCGCTCACTCCTCCTGTCTCACTCGCTCATTCTGTTTCTCCTGGTGCTGCAGGCTGCCCTTTTGTACTGGGCTCCTGCCTCTGTTGGCGGCTTCTTCTGCCCATAAAGAAATCTGCAGCAGTCCTGACACAGGTCCGTTGAGCTAGCTCACTCCCCCCTCTCACTCATTCCATTTCTGCTGGTGCTGCAGGCTTGCCTTTTGTACTTGGCTCCTGCCTGCATTGCCGCCTTTTCCTGTCCACAAAGAAATCTGCAGCAGTCATGGTAGACCTCCATTGAGCTCGCTCACAACCCCTCTCCCACTCGCTCATTCTGTTTCTTCCAGTGCTGCATGTTGCCTTTGTCTACTGGGTTCCTGCCTGAGTTGGCACCTTTTCCTGCCCACAAAGAAATCCACAGCTGTCCAGACAGAGCTCTGTTGAGGTCGCTCACTCCCCCTGTCTCACTCGCTCATTCTGTTTCTCCTGGCACTGCAGGCTGCCCTTTTGTACTGGGCTCCTGCCTCTGTTGGTGGCTTTTTCTGCCCACAAAGACATCTGCAGCAGTCCTGACAAAGGTCCGTTGAGCTAGCTCACTCCCACCTCTCGCTCATTCCTTTTCTGCCGGCGCTGCAGGCTGGCCTTTCGTACTGGACTGCTGCTTGCATTGCTGCCTTTATCTGCCCACAAAGAAATCCGCAGCAGTCATGATAGAGGTCTGTTGAGCTCGCTCACTCCCGCTCTCTCACTCGCTCGTTGAGTTTCTCCTGGCGATGCAGGCTGCCCTTTTGTACTGGGCTTCTGCCAGCAATGGCACCTTTTTCTGCCCACAAAAAAATCTGCAGCTGTCCCGACAGTGCTCTGTTGAGTCGCTCTCTCCGCCTGTCTCAGTCGCTCATTCTGCTTCTCCTGGTGCTGCAGGCTGCTCTTTTGTACTGGGCTTCTGCCTGCATTGGCATGTTTTGCTGCCCACAAAGAAATCTGCAGCTGTCCCGACAGAGCTCCGTTGAGGTGGGTCACTCCACCTCTCTCACTCGCTCATTCTGTTTCTGCTGGTGCTGCAGGCTGGCCTTTTGTACTGTGCTCCTGCCTGCATTGTTGCCTTTTCCTGCCCACAAAGAAATCCACAGCAGTCATGATGGAGCTCCATTGAGCTCACTCACTCTTCCTCTCTCCCTCTCTCACTTGCTCATTGAGTTTGTCCCAGCACTGCAGGCTGCCCTTTTGTACTGGCCTTCTGCTTGTATTGGCACCTTTTTCTGCCCACAAAGAAATCCGCAGCTGTCCCGACAGAGCTCTGTTTAGGTCGCTCACTATGCCTGTCTCATTCGCTCCTTCTGTTTCTCCTGGCGCTGCAGGCTGTTGTTTTGTAGTGGTCTCCTGCCTCTGTTGGCACCTTTTTCTGCCCACACAGAAATCTACAGCAGTCCTGATAGAGCTCTGTTGAGCTCGCTCACTCCCCCCACTCTCACTCGCTCTTCCGTTTCTGTCAGCGCTGCAGGCTGCCCTTTTGTACTGGGCTCCTGCCTGCTTTGGCACCTTTTCCTGCCCACAAAGAAATCCGCAGCTATCCCGACAGAGCGCCATTGAGGTCACTCACTCCCCCGTCTCACTCTCTCATTCTATTTCTCCTGGCGCTGCAGGCTGCCCTTTTGTACTGGGCTCCTGCCTCTGTCGGCATCTTTTTCTGCCCACAAAGAAATCTGCAGCAGTCCCAACAGAGCTCCATTGGCCTCACGCACTCCCCCGGCTCACTCACTCATTCCGTTTCTGCCGGTGCTGCAAGCTGCCCTTCTGTACTGGGCTCCTGCCACCGTTGCCACCCTTTTTTGCCCACAAAGAAATCCACAAAAGTCACAATAAAGCTCCTTTGAGCTTGCTCACTCCCCCTTCCTCATTCGCTCGTTCTGTGTCTCCCCGAGCTGCAGGCTGTCCTTTTGTACATGGCTCCTGCCTGCATTGGTGCCTTTTCCTACCCACAAAGAAATCCGCAGCTGTCCCGACTGAGCTCAGTTGAGCTTGGTCACTCCCCTTCATCCTCAGTCGTTCGATTCTAATCTGTTCCAAACACTGATATTCGACAGTGACTGCAGTATTTTGCGCTAGAAGCTCAGAAACACAATTCGGCCAGGATGTGAAAAATGACAGCTGTACTGTTTATAAGGAGGTGTGAACAAATGCCAGTGTTGAAAATCTGGTGTGAAAATATTACTAATTTGCAAACTTACAAGGGTGCATGGAACCTGCACAACACACTCTCATAACACAGTCATTTTATGGAGTTTGATCACAAAATTTTCAACATAGGCATTTTAGGGCCTCTGCTCATGAACAGTGTCAGTGTGATTTTCTTAATATGTCCTGAACACTGATTTCCCAGAGCGACCGCGCTATTGTGAGCCGGAAGAGCGAAAACACATTTCGGCCAAGATGTGAAGAATGACAGCTGCACTGTTCATAAAGCGGTATGACAAAACAGCAATGCTGAAAATCTGGAGTGAAAATATTGCAAAGTTGCGAAGGTATGAGCATGTGTGGAAACTGCACAATGTACATTCGTAACACACTCATTTTATAGACTTTCGTCACCAAATTTTCAACATAGGCATTTTTGGACCTTTGCTAATGAACAGTGTCACTGTCATTTTCATAATGTGTCCAAACATGGATTTCCCACTGTGACCATGCTATACTGCACCGGAACTTTGAAAACACTTTTTGGCCAGGATGTGAAAAATGACAGCTGTACTGTTCATAAGGAGGTGCAGAAGGATGGCAATGTTGAAATCTGGAGTGAAAATATTAATTTGTGAAGTTACGAGCGTGCGTGCAAATTGCACAATGCACACTCGTAACACAGTCATTTTATGGAGTATCGTCACCAAATTTTCAACATAGGCATTTTAGGACCTCTGCTCATGAACAGCGCCACTGTAATTTTCTTAATCTGTCCTGAACACTGATTTCCAAGAGCGACCGCGCTATTGTGAGCCGGAAGAGCGAAAATGCATTTCGGCCAAGATGTGAAGAATGACTGCTGCACTGTTCATAGAGCAGTATGACAAAACAGCAATGCTGAAAATCTGGAGTGAAAATATTGCAAATTTGCGAAGGTATGAGCGTGCGTGGAAACTGCACAATGTACATTCGTAACACACTCATTTTATAGACTTTCGTCACCAAATTTTCAACATAGGCATTTTTGGACCTTTGCTAATGAACAGTGTCACTGTCATTTTCATAATGTGTCCCAAACATGGATTTCCCACTGTGAACACGCTATACTGCACCGGAACTGTGAAAACACATTTTGGCCAGGATGTGAAAAATGACAGCTGTACTGTTCATAAGGAGGTGCAGAAGGATGGCAATGTTGAAATCTGGAGTGAAATATTAATTCATGAAGTTACGAGCGTGCGTGCAAACTGCACAATGCACGCTGGTAACACAGTCATTTTATGGAGTATCGTCACCAGATTTTCAACATAGGCATTTTAGGACCTCTGCTCATGAACAGTGCCACTGTCATTTTTTTAATCTGTCCTGAACACTGATTTCCCACAGCGACCGCGCTATTCTGCTTCATAAGTGCGAAAACACATTTTGGCCAGGATGTGGAAAATGACAGCTATACTTTTCTCAAGGAGGTCTGAAAAAATGCCAATGTTGAAAATCTGGCTTGAAAATATTGCAAATTCACAAAGTTACGAACGTGCATAGCCACTGCACAACACACATTCGTAAAACAGTCATTTTTGGGATTTTTCCCACCAAATTTGCAGGATAGGCTTTTTGAGAGCCCACTTCATGAACACTGGCACTGTCATTTTGTTAATCAGTCCTGAAAGGGGATTTCACGCAGTGACCGCAAAATCACCTTTTGGGACCGAATAACCCCATGACAGTGCCAGAATTCATGAGGAGGGGTCACAAAAAAACCATGTTGAAAATTTGGTGCCAAAATTCCAAAAATGCCTGAGATATGCATCAAAGTTGAAAAACCTATTTATTCCATTATGCAGCTTACCGGCATTTCCTTAGTTCGCGGTCAGCTTTGAAGAGTGCAGACGTGTTCCCGGTCCACCGAAGATCGTCAAGCTGGACTCTGGAGGTAAGTAAGTGGTGGGGGGGGTGTGGGGAGGCAGGGTGCACAGTGGGTGGGTGCAGGTTGTGGGAAGGGGGCAGGGAGACTGCCGAGGGACCGTTTTTCCTTTTTACAGGGTAAAAATAAAAAAAAGACTTTGCGGGTCCATTTTTGATTTTACAGGGGCATGTGGCATGCTGGGGTGGGCTCCGAGCATGCCAACAGAGTCTTTTTTTGGGGTCAGCTATAGCCGACGTGGGATTGGGCACCCTCGTTGGCACGGAACAAAGGGGGAGTGATACATTATGCCGACAGGGATTGGGCACCCCATCAGCAGACAACAAAAGTGGGGGGGGTACATAATAATGCCGATGGGGAGTAAGATCCCCCATAAGCAACATAAACCTTGGGGCACTGAAGCTGACGGGGATTGTGGCCTCCGTTGGCAAACAAACACAGTGGGGGGGGCACATGCTACCTAGGGGGATTGGGCATTCCTTTGGCGGGGGGGTTAATATTGTTTGTCAACACGGCGGCAAGCCACCGTCTTGTTCACAAACAATATCAGTGTTTCAAGGTTCTGCCCTGCAATGATGGGTCACTCCCTCATTGCAGCGAATGGCTGACGCTGCAATGATGAGGCAGCCCCTGATTGCAGTGGCTAAAATTTGGTGGCACGCTGGCTGAACTCGTGTCAGCAGCAGCGTGCCACAGCATTGGGGGAAGCTGGCGTATTCCTTAAAGGCTGGGGACATTGGCTACAACAGCTATGCTTCCACAACCTGCTTCTGGAGAAAGCTGCCGCAATATGTTTCTTGCGCATGCGCGTAATCAACATAAAAATCTGGATGAAGAAGAAAAACTACATAGAATGCTTCAGTCTGACCACTATATTAAGGCAACAATCTTGGATCCACAGTACAAATCAAAGCAACTGCTGAAAGATAATTATACTTGTTTTGAGATAAACATCCAGGATATAATTGATGACGTCTGTGCTGTCATGGCACAGAGTACAGAATCTGATTCAAAATAATCATCATAACAGCACAGCGCAGCATCAGGCAGCCAGTCCACTAGTATGTCAGCATTTTTTTCTTTGTCTTTCTCTTCAACTACTGAGGCAGGATCTTCTTCTTCACAGATAAATAACATCACATGATCACATAGTTAAGCTTCAGGTCTCTGAAGTCACTTGCAGTTTGTCATTGTAACTTCTTCATCCACTTCCTCTAATGCAGCTTCAGCACATACCATTGTTGAGATGTACCTGGCACAACCCAACATTGATTGGAATGCTGATACTTTTCAATACCAGGGGCTAGATTCATAAATAATTGCAAAGTGCAGTGCAAAAGTTTGCGTTGCTCTTTGGAATTGTACAGGTTTTAAAAAATGCTATTCACAGACAGATAGTGCGGGATGCTATCCAATTGTGAATAGGGCTAGGTAAAGGCAGCGGTAACCTCAATACTGCTACCTTTAACCCCACTAGCACTGCCCCAACCTGTAGTCCTTTAAATGTTCCTGTAATGAATAGTGACAGTGTGCTATTTGTGGTTCACAAAAAACAGCCATGCAAAAGTGCCCATTGGGCATGCAAGGCACTAGCTGGCCATTTGCATGCCATTATGGGCCCATTCACATGGACTGCCAGGGAGTTTTGTGACCCCCCCCCAGCATGGACTTCCATTCCCCTATGTAGACAAAGTAAATGGTCCTGGTGTTCTAGTGGTCCTACCCCATCCCCAAGAGCTGATTGCCATCCCTAAGTTTAAAAAAAGTACATTGTTCCTTGGTGGCAGTGGTTCTCATCCCCAACCCATTCTCCGATCACCACCCAAATAGTTTAAGAAAATGGTTCCTGGTAGTCTAGTGGTCCCTCCCCCTTCTCCATTCTCTGATCACCATCCCAATAGTTAACAAAATTATTCCAGGTAGTCTAGTGATCCCTTCCCTTTCTCTGTTCTCTGATCACTGCCCTGATAGTTAAAAAGATTATTCCTGTTTGTCTAGTGGTCCCTCCCCTATCCCATTCTCCAATCACCATCCCGATAGTTACAAAAATTATTCCTTGTAGTTCAGTGGTCCCTCTCCCCACACCCATTTGATGATCACCATCCCAGTGCAAATAACCAAAATCCCCAGCTTGTCTAGTAGTCCCCCCCACCTATCCTCTCAACCTCCTACCATAAGTTGACACATTACCCTGGTGGTGCGCAGTCCCCATCCATCTCTGAGATCTGACCATATAGGGTGCCTGTGCAATTTCCCCTAGTGTCTAGTGGACCCCCATCCACCAACCCACTGGGGATTCACCCACCACCTGCTCCCCCAACCCAACCCCATCCGGTGACCAGCACAGCCCTCCTCTCACCTCCATGGCTGGCTGCTGACTGTGCCTCAGTGGCGCATACTGTATACAGTACAAATTAATTGAGAGCTTATTCAGTGGCCAGGCTTGGAGGTGAGAGGAGGGACTCGCTGGTCACCAGCCGGGTGGGTTGGGGGGAGCGGGCAGGGGCGGTGGGATGGGGGATCCACTAGACACCAGGGAAAACTATATGGTGGCCTATATGGGCAGATCTGGGATGCATGGGGGGATCACTGGACCACAAGGATAATGTGTCATCTTATGACAGGGATGGATGGGGGATAGGATGGGAAGACCATTAGACTAACAGGGGGATTTTGGTTATTCACACCGGCATGGTGATTGGTGAATGGGGGTGGGTAATCGACCACTGGAATACCAGGAATTATTTTTTTAAGTATCGGGATGGTGATCGGAGAATGGGGAGGGGGGAGGGACCACTAGACTACCTGAAATCATTTTATTAAATATTGGGATGGTGATCGGAGAACGGGAGGGGGGAGGGACCACTAGACTACCAGGAATATTTTTTTTAACTATCTGGACAGTGACTGGAGAACAGGGAGTTGGGAGGGACCACTAGACTACCAGGAATCATTTTTTTAATTATCAGGACAGTGATCAGAGAATGAGGAGGAGAGAGGGACCACTAGACTACCAGGAATATTTTTTTTAACTAGCAGGACAGTGATTGGAGAATGGAGAGGGGGGAAGGACCACTAGACTACCTAGAATCCTTGTTTTAACTATTGGGATATCGATCAGGGAACAGGGAGGAGGAGGGACCATTAGAGTACCAGGAATCTTTTTTTTTTTTTCAACTCTCGGGACGGCGATCAGAGAATGCGCTGGGGGGCTTGAACCACTGCCAACAGGTAACAATGTACTTTTTGTTTGTTTTTTTTAAACTAAGGGATGGCGATCGGTTCTGGGGGATGGGGAGGGATCTCTATACCTCCACTGCAATAATCACTTTTTTAAATTTAGGGACGGCGATTGGTGAGGGGGGGCCGCAGTACCTTCCCTGGCCACAAAGGTTGCACAGACTTAGTGCCAGGTCTGGTTCAGTGGTATTTTCTCCATGCAAGGGACCTTCCGAAATGGCCCTTGCATGGAGAAAATGGTTCGTGAATGGGACTGTATGGATATATGGATATATGGAGTAGGAACAGAAGAGCAGGGTACACCCTAGGTGGGGAGGAAATTAAAGTAACAGAATAGGAGAGGGATCATAGTCTCCTTGAACCTTAAGGTAGAAATCCAATGTAGTAGGGCAGCAGGAAAGGCCAATGGAATGTTGGCATGCATAGGCAGGGGCATTACTAGCAGAAAGAGGGAAGTAATAATGCCCCTTTACAAAGCCATGGTGAGGCTGTACCTGGAGTATGGGGTTTAGTTCTGGAGGCCACATCTCCACAAGGATATAGGTGTGTTGGACATGGTTCAAAGAAGGGCAATCAGATGGTTCAGGGTATGCAGAGAAAGTCATATGAACAGAGGTGTAAAGAGCTAGATCTGTACACACCGGAGACATGGAGGGAAAGAGGAGACATGATTGAAACTTTTAAATATGTAAAGGAGCTTAATAAAGTGGGAGAAGAGGGTTTACATAAGAGGAAGAAGGTGGTCAAAACTAGAGGGCACAGACTCAGACTGCAAGGAAAAAGATACAGGGGCAATGAGAGAGGGTGTTTCTTCACAGAGAGGGTGGTGGAGCCCTGGAACAGACTACCAGACATAGTGGTGGGGACTAAATCAGTGGAAGAATTCAAAAGGGCATGGGGCAAGCATATGGGGCAGAGTATGATGGGGAGGGCGGGGCTGGCATGGATGGGGAGATGAAGGGGGTAAAAAGGGCAGACTAGATGGGCAGGTATGGTCCTTTTATGCCGTCAAGCTTCTATGATATAATTCTATGATATGTAGGTCTCATCCCCCCTAATTTGCATTGTGGTTCCCTCAAAACATTGCCCCATTGCAAACCCAATTTACGGGTGCAGACTGGGTTTTTCTGATTATCATTCTGTTGCAAAACCCAGTTTGCATGGCGCAACCTGGGTTTGCAATGGGGCAAAGTTTTTTTAATCTAGCCCCAGAAATCCAAACAAAGGTTCCTATGCATGAGCAGGAGGAAAGTATGCACCACAGGCACGTACCCTGCCTGTGTATCTCCACATCGGCAGACAGGTGAGAACATGTCCGTATGCACTCACGCTGGCCACCTGTCCATGACCCACCCACCCAGAATGCAGGAATTTGCTGGGTGGATAGGGTCAGAGTAGCAGACCCAGGTGGGCAGCTAACCAGATGCATGTCCTGGGTCCCAGAGTGGATCCCCTGCCCATGAAGCTCAGGTCTGGCTGTGTGCATTTCACAAGGCACCCAGAAAGGTTCAGATGGTCCCCGTCATCCTGTTGTCCCCCCAGCCCAATACCCTCCCCTGTGGCACCACCAACCACCTGGAGCACAAATGTACCCACCCACAGCAGAACCCCTGCCTGATCCTGGTATATGGGGTAGCCCCCCAAGCAACATAACCCCCACCCCATCATATTTGCCAGCCCACCCCCCCCACTCACTACACCACCCTGTCCCATCATGTGTAAAGGAAAGCTCATACTCACACAGAGCAGTGCCCGTCCTGTCATATGTAAAGAAACCCCCCAACACCACACACAGAGCAGCGCCCTGTCCCATCATGGTGATAGTGAAATCCCCCAACCCCACACATAGATCAGCACCATGTCCCGATGCACAGAACTGACAGCTCCACACACACACACACACACACACACACATGGTAACCCCGGCCCTGTTCACATAATGGATAACCCCTACACACCCAACCAGAACCCTGTCCTGGCTGAGCCAGTCCTGAAATGTACCTTTCAGACCACCCCCGAATCCCGATCCTGGAACCTCTGCCCCTTCATTGGTGGCCAGTGGCCCCCGTGGTACCGACAACACAATCCCCCATCCCCCGTACCTGCAGGTCAGTGGCGCAGCTATGGATTGCCAGTGGAACATCCGCCGCACACCTGCATGGCCACCAGCCATTTAACTGATGCTGGGAGTGTGCTGCTATAAATAAGCAGCACGATCCCAGCATCAGCTGGATCTCCAGCAGCCATAAAGGTGTGCAGGGGATGTGCTGCTGGCTGTCCATAACTGTGGCAACAACCTGGAGGTATGGAGGATGGGGTGGTGTTGTTGGTGCTGTGGGGTGGGGGGGCCACTGGCCATCAATGTAGGAGCAGGGTTCCTGGATCGGGGGCTGGGGACGGTTTGAAAGGCGCATTTCAGGACTGGCTCTGCCAGGAGAGGGCTCTGGTTGGGTTTGAGGGTTCTCCATTATGTGAATGGGGCCTGGCCACCGTGTGTGTGTGTGTGTGTGTGTGTGTGTGTGTGGGGGGGTTTCTCTGTGATAACGGCAATCTCGGAATGGCGGTCGCTGTTAGGGCGAGTGTAAATCAGAGAAAATTAGTTTTGGCGATGTACACTCATGATGCATACCAAAAGGGCGCTGAAAACATAGGATTTTTTGTCCCTGCACCCCCTACTAATGGATTCTCAACTCCGGGGGGGTGGGGTGCATGTCAGGGAGGGTGAAACAAACAAAAAAATTAAAAACGAGACCAGCACATAAATATCAACACGTCCAGCATCGAACCCGGCACCCTTCCAACCCTAGCCTGCCATGAACCCACCACACCACATGGCCAGTTCGGCAGCTCAACACTGTGCTACACCTAACAAATCCTTCCTCCCCTTCTGCCTGTCACATGGTGTGCTCGCTCCCCCCCCCACATGTATATATAGCGACAGGATGTCGCTATAGTCATATTCGCCTCCCCTGTCCAGTAGCCCTGTGAACAGGTGCCCCCAATGAGTCACTGTTTTTGTGAGCACTCAATAGCAGATGCCCTTATCACAGGATACTGTGTGGGTTTGTGTGTGTGTCTGTGTGTGTGTGAGGGGCTCTCATTTCTGTTCATGGGGACAGGGCACTGCTCTGTGTGTGGGAGTGGAGGGTTTCACTATCACCATGAAGGGACAGGGCGCTGCTGCGAGTGGAGGGGGGTGTGGCTGGCAATTAGGACCAGGACAGGGGCACAGTTGTGTGTGTGTAAGGTGGATGCCTACATGATGCTGGGAGCAGGTGGGGGTTCTGTGTGTGCATGAGCATGGTGCATACCACTGTTACAGCAAGGTTCCCCCTGCCACATCCAGTGCCCTTCTCCACACTCCTGTGCACAGCACTATGTACCTTTGTGAATGGTGTGTAGTATGGGCACAACCCCGTTCCTCCACCTAGACCAACCTGGTGTGTTGCTGCATGCACGGCCAGGGATGCAGTAGTACACCTGGTCAGTACACCAATGGTGAACACTGCCAGGGATCTGCAGGACCCCTACTACACAGCATTCCTGCGTATCTATGCCTACACACCCGGTGTATGTGGCACTTTGGCATAGTGCATAGGACCCAAAATATACAGCCTGCTTTAGTACAAATTACTATCAAGTATGTGACAGGGGATTTCCCTGCCACTGAAATGGACCATTTTCTGACTTCTGAACTCTGTTGCAACAGTTCTCATCTGTTCTTTGCACTATCCCTTTTACATTTCCAGTCTGGAAGGTAGGCCACCTTCAAGCGAATCCCCCTCCCTCTCCTTTTTCTATCTCTTGATAAATTTCATATATCTTCTTAAAGGTCCAGACATAGGGAGGTTAATGTATGATGATGACCTCTGTAACAAGGTAGTGTGGATAAATGCAATATATATGCATGTGTACCCATAGATGGCTTTCTGCCTTAAAAATAAATAAGAATTTATATAAATAGTATTGATGGAGCTCTGTGAGTTATGAAGCCGGCAACCCCAATGTCTCCTTTGTTTTCTATACCCATCTTCCCTGTGGCTCCCTATGTGGGGATTATGATGAAAAGCACTGGTACCAGTAATGAAATACCCTGAGCAACAGTACACTCAGAACAGGAAAGTATTACCTGTTATTTCTCAGAACAAACGACCCTGATGTTTAGTTGATGGAGCTGCCCCCTTTTTACGTTTCTATTCCTGTAGTTTCCCTGCCACTCCATAGTATTGTGTATAAAATTGCTGAGATATTAAGGCAAACTTCCGCTGAGAAGAGATGCAGACATCAGGTCCCATATAAGTACAGTGGTTTTCTGTGCATATTTACCTAAAAACTAATTAGAAACCAGCTAAAACCCTCAAAGAATATTAAACTTATATACTGTTTTCTTTTATCAGGTCTTTGGCCATAAAACAAAACTAAAAGGGCAGTTTTAATATAAGAATAACAACAACTTGTGCCTGCTTTTTCTAGAAGTAAGCAGCCCCCCTCTAAGACATATTTTACAGCAGATAGCAAGGGATAATATGACCCTGCAGGACAGTTTAGGAGAGCACAGAATGTTCTGACCTCAGCTCTGACCGTTCCAATGTTGTAAACAAGTTCTCCTGTTCTCCAGGTGGCTGCCAAATAACTGTTCTGTATAGAGCAACAGTGGCTCCTAGAGGCTAGTTTTATGTTAGGTCTGTTGTCGATCTAAAGGCAGTGAAAATATTTTCCAACTTCTGTTGAGCTTATAAAAAGCCCTACCTCAGTTCTGAAAGATGAGGGTCAGTAGCTGCTGACCTGTGCAGGCTTAGGACTAGGAGAATCTGTTTCTGTACGTCAATGGAAACTAAGGAAAGATTTGCCACAATTTGATAGTTTGCTTTATGCTTGATTTGTTTTCTTTTCTTTACAAGTATTGCAAGTTGTTGTTTCTTTTGTTTTGTACAAATAAACATCACACAAAAACAAGTCTGTTAACTTGCAGTTCCGTCGTTGCATCCATCTGTTGTTCCACACCTTCACAAAGTACATGAATTGCCCTCTAACTAGTGTCTATTCAGAACAATTATTTTGTTCAGCTGGTAATGTTATTACTGACACAAGGTCCTCTTTGTCACCAGAAAATGCTAAGCTTTTTGCTGATCTAACTTTGTGGCAATCTTGGAACCTCTTTACCGGGTGTGTGCCAAATATTTGGCTCAAGCTGTCATAAAGTGGGAAAAGTGTCACAAATGCACGTAGCCTTCTTGAATTGGGTGCAAGTTATGGCAATGTGTTTGTCGTAATTGCAGGAAACACTGGGTTTGATGAAGGGCTTGATGCAAGGCCTGCGCCAACCTTTGATCGAGTCCATGCTGTTTACTCCACTCGCGATGTCTCCACTGCATATCACTTACATATTTATATGCAATCTGTAATGTATTTTTTTAAATTAATTTCCCTTTTGTGATCGTGAAATTGTATTCTCATTTATACAGGTCCCTTTAGAAATGAAATAAACAGAATAGTGAAAATATTCCAAGACTCAGTTTTCATGACAACCCACTTCTCCTGACACACTACGTTGCCACGTCAGGCCATGACACTCTTGTGAGCCCCTTGTGAGGGAAGGCTCCCCGGTCCATCATAAGATGTCACCTGTGTGACAGAACATTGCACCATACTTTCCCAGCCTCAGAGCAGTGGTGTATGACAGTGCTGGCTCCCCATCCTCATGCTGCCCAGCCATTTACCCGAGCTCATCCCTGAACTTGAGCCACTGGCACAAGAACATAACATGCTACCAGCTGGCCCAATGGCTGACCTTGCATACAATGTGCCTTCATAACTTTTAGGCAATTCTATCAACCTATGATAACTTGTAATCAATAATCCTTGCAAAAATGTGTACAGCACAATTATTCATTTAATAGGTCTGTTCTTTCAACAGGTGTGCACATCATTATGTTCCACCTTTCTGGGCATAATTCTTTTATTTTTTTAAAAGGTTGATTTATTTTACCAGTTGCTTATTTCAGAGGGCTTTCCTATATCTTAATGGCACAAATAAATTTGTACAAAGTAAGGTATTAGTTAACAGGTCTGTGCTACTGTCAAGTATTTATTTAAGTTGGCCTCAGTGTAATAACTTAAGACTGAAAATGTTTTAGGCTATAGTACAAGTCGAGCAAATATCACAGGACCTGATGTGATGTGCTACTTCCTCAGAGAGTGAAAGCAGTGGTAAATAAATGACTGTTCATTTCTGTGGCAGAATGCAGCCCTGTCATTAGCTAATGTATGATATGATGTCATTGATAACACCACATGCTGAGCATAGAGGGGTTCTTGATATAAAAGGAGGAGAAGGGACCAGGTTCTATGGAAAAACTGTAAATATTAAAAAGACTCACTAAGAACAGTGAATTCTGTGGCACTGCAGATATTCTGTGGTAGGTTGCAAGTTCTGCACAAACTTCTGTGGCCACAGAATTCTAGGGGCCTTATCTGTAGCAAAATGTAAATACTAAATATTTATTGTTTGTCACAGCACAGCAGACTGCTTCTCTGAATACCATTCTTTGGATATATTCACATCCCTTCATATTTGGCTGTGCTAACTTTACAGAGAAAAATGTTAGTATTCATTCATTCATTTACTTGTAATATGATGTACTGTAATGCTACAGTTCAGTTACAGTGATGCTGGGCTGATATTATATTTTATTATATATTCTTATAGTACTTAGCATTCAATTATATTTTTAAACTAGGAAGGACGTATTATGTGTTTGATCTGGTGCACAGCACATTATAAATAATTATTACTGACTGCACTTGACTGAAGTGACTGAGCGAAGGTGAGTGAGATGTCTTTCATTTCTTGTTTATATAGTGTTGCTTGTGGAAGAAAAAGAAAACAGTACCACCAGTTGGACCAGATAGTAGAAATATAGAGACATAGAATCTGTCAGCAGAAAAGGACTGCTTGACCCACTCAGTCTGCCTAGATGTTACCTGTCTATTCTGTCTCTGCAGACCCTACTTAGTCTCTGGCAACCCTCCCCACTTCCCGGCTAATTATCTGTATTCCCCTGTGCCTGTCCCATGCATGCTTGAAGCACCCCTCCTATTTCTCCCCCACTGCCTCTCTAGGCAGACTGTTCTAGGCCTCCACCACTTTTTCAGTGAAGTAGTATTGCCTCACATCTCTCTTAAACTTCTCCCTTTCGAACTTCATTGCATGCCCTCCTGCCCTGCTGCACTTCCTCATTTGAAATAGACTCCATCCCTGTACTGTGTTCACCCCCTTGAGGTACTTGTAGCTCTCTATCATGTCCCCCTTCTCCCTCCTCTCCTCTAGGGTGTACATCTTGAGATTGCTTAGTCTCTCCTCGAAGGGTTTCTTGTGCAACCCCTGTACTATTTTAGTTGCCTCCTCTGGACTGCTTCCACCCTGTCTAGGTCCATTCTAAGATGGGGCCTCCAGAAATGGAGACAGTACTCCAGGTGGGGTCTCACCAGTGACCTATACAATAGTAACACCATCTCCCTCCTCCTGCTGGTGATACCTCTCCCTATGCACCCCAGCATCCCACTGGCCTTGCCTACTGCCGTGTCAGACTGCCCTTCCACTTTGCCATTATAAGATACTATTACCCCAAGGTCTCTTTCCTGCTTAGTGATTGTCAGTGCCACCTCCATCCTCATTTTATACTCTTCTGCTGGGTTTCTATGCACTAGATGCATGCTTTTGTATTTTTGGGCATTGACCCCAAGTTGCCAAACCCTTGACCACTGCTCAATTTTTCTAAGGTCCCTACTCATTCTCGCCACCTTCTGCTGAGTATCGGCTCTATTACAGATTTTGGTATCATCTGCAAAAAGGCATGCCTTTCCTTCCAGCTCTTCTGCAATGTCCCTTATGAAGACATTGAAGAGGACCAGACCTAGGACTGAGCCCTGCAGCATGCTGCTGCTAACTCACCTCATTAAAGTGAGTGCTGTTTACCACCACCCTCTATGCTCTATCCATTAACCAGTTTTTCACCCAGTTTACCACTTTGGATCCCACCCCTAGACTGTCTAAATTATTTATCAGTCTCCTATGTGGCACAGTGTCAAAGGCCTTGCTGAAATCCAAGTAGGATGCATCCACTGCCCTTCCTTGACCTATTTTCCTAGTCACCCAATAGACAAAAGTGATCAAATTCATCTGACATGACCTTCCCCCTATGAATCTATGCTGCCTGTGGTCTTATAACCTACTGGATTCAAGATATTCAACTAGACTTCCTTTTAACAGAGTTTCCATTAATTTCCCCACCACTGATGTGAGACTGACTGGCCTATAGTTGATAGACTCCTCCATGCTGTGGCTCTTATAGAACGGGACTACATCAGCTCTCCTCCAGTCCTCTGGAACCACTCATGTTTCCAATGAGTTAATTAATAAGGCCATCAGTGGTGCAGCAAGCTCCTCCCAGAGTTTCCTTAGCAACCTTGAGTGTATATCATCTGGTGCCATGACCACTTCCAGGTTTGCAAGTGCTTTCAGGGCTCTTTCCTCTAAATGAACTTGTGTCCATCTCCCTCTTCAAGTATTCCTGCTACTGCTTGGTGGTCCATCCCCCTTCCCCTCCATTGTGAAGACTGAGCAGAAGTACCTGTTCAGGTTGTCTTCTTTTTCCTGATTCTCCTCTGTGCAATCATAGTGCCATAGTACACTGGGACATGCAATGCAGCTGTATCACATGGGTAGGGTAGGTGGGCCCTTACTGCTGCTCAGTTAATCATTCTCTCATAGCTTTTTTGGGCCTTTTTTCCTCTGTCAGAAACAGCAAAAGAATACCCAGCCTTAATGTGTCAGAGCAGCTCAATTGGTAGCACACCAGTCACTGGGTCAGAAAGTCGTGGGTTCTCATCCCACTCTGGGACTGGGCTCATACCATGAATGGTGGCACCATAGTGCAGTAGTGGGGGGTGCTGTACTGTCAGGATATGCTGTCTTTTGGATAACACATTAAACCAAGGTCCTTCTACACATCTATGGTGACTGTCGAGGTGGAAGTAAAAGAACCCAAGACACTTTTCGTAAGGGATTTTCAGGTAACGTGGCCATCGTGCCCCTTTCCATAAAACCAGTTCATGCAATTGTCCGAGGCTGTGTGGGTGCTGATGTGCAAAATGGCTGCACTACAGATTCAGTCACTTCACTACCAGTCTCTCATTACATGCAAAGCACTTTGGGATACACTGTGTATGAAAAGCACTATATAAATGTTGACTCTTCTTCTTCATACAAAATATCTTAGATGTTTGGTATTGGTAGGTACTTACATCTCTCTCTCTATCTCTCGCTCTCTCTGTCACTCAGCACCATATCATCAGAGTCATTGTCCCATGGATTCCCCCAAACAAGAGAAGACTTTGAAACTACTCTGAAAACCATACACTGTACAGTACTTTAAATAGAGTAAACTGTTTCTCTCCCCCCAGTATCACAAGGGCCCAGGCAAGTGTGTCACTAAGGGAGGCTATGAAGAAGCTAACAAATTCTACATAATGGGGCTGATTTTCAAATACCCCCTTAGAACGGTGCACCATGTGATAAATCCCTGATCACAACAAACTCAGGTGTAACAGGGACCCTGTGTCAGATTTTAGTAGAACCGGGTCCTGGCACTAAAGTCCCCAAGTTTCCCACAAGCTATCCTGAGCACTGAACAAACAGTGCACTCAAGGAGAATGCCACAAGCTGTGGGATGTTCATTCATCAGTGGCAGCTGTGGCAGAGACCCACTGGCCGTGCATCCAGAAGGCTGGCAGGGCTCGTGGAGGGCAGGATGGGATGGGCTGTGGGTGGGAGTTGGTGGGTCCAGGATGAGGACAGAGCACAGCCACCACAGTGTCAGGGACTGAGCCATGTAGGGGGTGGTCATATGACTGGCATCAGGGGAGAGGACTCAGAGGACACCGGTTACAGCTACACTGGTACCAGGACAGGTGTCCTGATCCAGAGTGGGCACAGGATTCCACTAGCACCATCTGTAACAAGGGTCACGGTCCATCTCCCACCCAACAATGGCTCCAGGGACAGTGCACAGGCTGTTAGATGAGCTCCAGGCTGGTCTAACTGTACTGGACTGTGTGCTCTTTGGGGGGGGTTACATAGTCCAGGGTTAAGGGATGCTGCAGCACTGCCCTGGTGCAAGCCCTTTCCTGCTATGGCTCACTGGAGCGTTTGTCACAAGGATGGCACAGGCTCGACTGGTGCAGGCAGTCTCCCAACTAGTGTAGGCTGCATTGTGAAATCAGGAATGATACAAGTTGTGGAGCAGGGAACCCCTTGTTTCATTTCTCTTTGACGTAAGCAACTTGTGTCATTCCTGATGCTTTGAAAATTGGGACAATGTGTCATAGTTCAGCTCCCTTCTCCCAGTGGGTGTCACTGCCTGTCTTCTTTGTCTTCCACATTAGCAGTTTTACTTCATTTTTCAAATAAATAAATTAAAATATTCCATTTGCCCTTCTGTGTTGACTATTACAGAATTGGGCCCATTTTATGCATTTTAACACATTTATTCATATATTTATAAATAATCAAAACTAATCAGACTTAATCAGGACTATTCAGAATCCCGACTGTATTCTGGTTCTTATTTAATAAGGGTCAGAACTTCTCCAAGTTCTGCCAGCCTCTTGTGTGTTTATGTGCTCCAACCTCAACCAGTCAAGCCTCTGTGTATCTGTGTCTATGTCCATGATCCTGTTGAGGTTCCCAGCAATAAAAGCCAGTGGTGTTATAGTTGGGTACAGCCACTATAGGGAGTGCTGATGGGAGTTGGGGACATGAGTGAAACACCTTTTTGTTTACATGAAGTATAAGTCCCTGTAACCTCCCCACTTTCTTTCTGCTCCCTTGTCCTTTCATACTCTTCTGTGATAATAAAACTGCTTATTTATTTGTTATATTCCTGTTGGACAGTTTTCTGTATTCTGGGTGAGTGGGGCAAACCAAACAAGGTGCAACAACTTGGAGACAGAGTTTATTATTTCCCTGGGGTAACAGTCCTGAGGGTAAAGTCATGTCCCCGGAGGAAGACCCACATGGCTGGGTCGATACTTAGGGGTGTTAGCCCAGGTACCAGCCATGCTTTAGTCAGTTTGCAAATAAATAATATATTTCTCCACTTCATCTATTTGGTGTGTGCCCAGCTTTGTTCTTTTCAGTTGTTTCAGGTTCCTTAGTACTACCTCGGGTTTAAGAAACACATAGTTATTATGTTCAAACCTGTAATCCCAATACCTTAACATCAAGATCCCAGCGTGGCCCCCTTAAGAGGGGCATCAGTGACCCCAGGGCCCTAGATGGCCAATACATCTGCTTTCTCCTTTAGTAAAGGATCAAAACCAGCATAAATGTGTTCATTTATGTCATGATTTAGAATGCTTGCTTGGTTGGTAAAGGAAACATGTAAATGAATTGTTGGAACTTTATATTGTGAATGGTCTTCAACAAGTAGTCGATAAACCTACACGCAGCAAAAATATATTGGACCTTGTACTCACAAATATTTCCGAAAATATTACTGATTTTGAGGTTAGTGATCCACTGTTAAACAGCAGCCACAAAATCATTACTCTGACTATCATATATGAGCATATTAAGCAAACTGGCATCACAAAAGTTATGGATTTTGGTAAAGCTAATTTTCTAGCCATCAATGAAGCATTACAAAATAAATCCCAGTATTATTATACCATTCCTGGAAACAATTTATGGAATAAATTAAAATCAACAATCCATGAATTAAAGGACAAACACATTCCTAAACGTACCCTATATAATAAAAAAGGGAAATTGCCTATGTGGTATACGTATAAAGTATGTAAACTAATTTTAGCAAAAAAGAGAGCATATAGAGTTATGAAGAGAGAATCTAACAATTATAATAAACTTAAATATAAGGAGGCACTAAAATCATGTAAACTTACTATTAATAAGGAAAAGCGGAATATTGAATTCAGATTAGCACATATTAAGGATGGAGGGAAATCCTTTTATTCTTGTGTAAATAATAAAAAGAAGGACTCCAACAGAGTTGGCCCAATTAAAATGTCTAATAACATCCTGAGTAATCCTGTTGATATGGTAAATGAGTTCAATCATTTTTCTGTTCAGTGTATTCTGATAAGGATATTAATCCTTTACAGGATATTGGTGTTAATCCTCTTGATGAAATTAAAATAACGAGGGATCAAATACACTGTAAATTAAATCAGATTAAAATAAATACCACACCTGAACCGGATTCATTGTACCCACATGTCTTAAAGGCTATAGGATGGTGGCTGGTTGAGCCACTATATGTCCTTTACAATAAATCTCTACTGACAGGGGAGGTTCCAGATGATTGGAAACAAGCTTTAGTGGTCCCTATCTATAAAAAGGGAGACCATGGTAGCATGACAAACTATCGACCGATTAGCCTGGCCTGTATTTTGGGTAAAATCATGGAGTCTATTGTAAAGGACATACTTATATCAGATTTAAAAATGAAAGGTTTTGCTGATGATACACAACATGGCTTTAAGCCCCAAAGATCACGCCTTACTGCAAATCTTTGCTTCTATGAAAAAATTAGCAAATTATTAGAGGACAAAAAAGTGGTGGATATTGTATTTTTGGATCTCTGTAAAGCCTTTGACAAGGTTCCACATGTAACCCTCATTAAAAAAATGAGTAACCTTGGGATAAATGGATTCATTATTAATTGGGTTCAAGAATGGTTGATGAATAGAGAACAAACTGTTAGAATTAGAGGATATACCTTTGATAGGCGCAGGTTCACCAGTGGGGTCCCTTAGGGATCAGTTTTGGGCCCGTTATTATTCTCAGTTTTTGTTTCTGATTTAAACAAGGACATTAAGGGACTCTCAGTTAAGTTTGGTGATGATACAAAGATTGCTTTGGACATCGGCACAATGGATGGATATTCTGACCTCTGTAGAGATCTTCTATTAATGGAATCATGGACAATCACAAATGGCATGTTCTTTAATTTAGATAAGAGTGTAGTTGTGCATTTGGGTAACAACAACCAATGCTACAACTATTTTTTAAACAGTCATCAATTACAGTCTGTGGAACACAGAAAAGACTTGGGTGTCTTGATATCAAAGGACTTAAAATTTAGTAATCATTGCACCGAATTAGTTAAAAAGGCCAATAAACTTATTGGCTATATTAGACGTTCAATTACTTCCAGAGATAGGGATTGTATAATTCCCTTATATAGGGCCTATGTAAGACCCATCTTTTATTACTGTTCCCCATTGTGGTTCCCCTTTTTACGTGGTGATGTCAGGAGAGTGGAGGGGGTCCAGAGGAGGGTTACTAAGATGGTTCTGGGCTTCATAGGGCAGACTATGATTATAGATTGCGCTCTTTAAATCTTTATTCCTTGGCGCTTAGGAGAAAAAGAGGAGATCTTTTATTAATGTTTAAAATTATAAGGGACCCAATATTATTTGCTGATCTAGGCTTTATCTGACATCAAAGGCTTTTTTCTTTAAGAAATCACAGTTATCAATTAGGACTTACTTATCCAAAAACTCAGTTAAGAAGGAATTTTTTCACCCAACGAATTATTTCGGTATGGAACTCATTACCTAAAGAAATTGTGGAAGTTGATTCTTACAATTCATTCAAACTTAAGCTTGATAGGTTTCTGTTAAATGCCTGCAATGGGGATTAATGCCTGCTATGGCAGGAGATGTACACTTATGGGCCTTGGCCTTCTGTATATCTATACTTCCTAGTATGATTCCTAGTATAACATCCATTTTCAGGTGTGTCCAGTTAGAGAAATTAAGTACAGGGAGGTTAAGTAACTTGTTATGGTTATACAGTATGCAAGTGGTGGTTGTGGAATTTAATCCCAGGTCTGATGGGTCTCCATTTGCAGCTTTGTGCTCTTAGACTTTAGACATGAACAACCTCCCTGTTATACTGCTTCTTCTCTTCTGTCTTCTCCTGTTGCCAGTGCCAGTCATGAATGTGACATCAAATACTTTAATATTGATGATTGTGAGAAACCTGAAGACATTTGCAAGCTTTTGGATAATGTACCTCAGTGCTAGTCAAACATTTTGGAGGAAGAATCAGATGTGTCACCAGAGTGCATGAGGCAAGCTTACTGAGTAGAGCCAGTGGCTAGCAGAAATACTGATACAAGCCAGGGTGTGAGTATAGCAGTAGCACTACTGCTCACATTGGTGATATCCTAGGTTCAAGAGCAAACTCTGGTTATTGGGGGCCTGCCAGGGAAGAAAGAGGATTCAGCAATCAATCAATCAATCAGTCAATCATATTTATTAAGCCAGGTGGAACACTGTTGAGGCAAGCTCATTTACAAAGTGGGTCTGGACAAAAGTATTATGATGATCATAACAAAACATAGTTATACAGCATCAAGGAAAAAACAAAAACAGAAATAAAAAGCAAAAAATATGCACTTGTACATGGCGGAATAATACAAAAAAGGGGAGGGGAGAAATATACAATAGACAGAGTATACAATATATACATAATTCTGTGATGCCTGACAATGGATCATAGTGCAAACAGAGAACAGACAAGTTGTTTGCAAAATACCTTCAGCTTACAACCATGACAATATCACCATAGGGCTATATAGGAATATTGTTCGGTTTGGGAAAAGTACTGATAAGGCTTGCATAGATAGAAGGAAGGGGGAGGCATGGGCAATGGGGTGAGATGAGAGGAAGGGACCCTCAAGGAGGTAGAGGTGAGAGAAAGATGGAAGAGGAATGGGTGGGATAAATTTCAATTCATTACACACACTTAGTAGAGCATGTAGAAATAAAAAGGATAAGTACAGAGAAAAGCAGTTGCAGGAGTCAGTTATGTGGCATCTTAATAAGGATTTGAAAGTTGCCATTTTTATAAGGGATGAGATCCTCAAGGATTTCTATAGGGTGTTCCAGAGGTCTGGTAAGGAATGGCTTAATTTAGAGGCCCAGAAGTGAGATCTAATTAGAAGAATGTCAAGGAATAGGTTGGAATGACTCCTAAGTGAGTGGGTACCAGTGAGATATGTTAGCAGGCCGGAGATATATGTCAGTAGCATACCGGTTAGATCTCTGTAGGTCCAGGTGGCCACTTTTCTGAGTCTTCTGGTTTTTAATGATTGCCAACCCAGCATAGCATATAGTGCACAGTGGTGAGTCCTGAAGGGGCGCCAGTGATAAATTTTAGGGCCCTATTTTATAATGTGTCAAGGTTCGCTAGAATAGAGCTAGGGGCTTGACTGTATAGTATGTATGCATAGTCCAAGAGTGGTAGAAATGTGGAATGCACAAGTCTTAGCCTGGTTTCATAGGTTAGGAGGCATTTGATTCTGAAGAACAACCCTAGGCGCTGTTTCAACTTCTTACCCAGTTTATCAACGTGGACTGTATAAGAGAGTTTATGACTGAGCCAAAAGCCAAGATATTTGAATTTTTCTACAGTTTCAATAGACTCCCCCAGGAGGGATGTTATTTGTGGCCAGGTTCACTGAGAGGGGGAGGAGTTCGAGGTTAGTTTGGGAGCAAAGATCATGGCTTTTGTTTTCTTCGCATTAAGCAGGAGTTTGCGACTCAGGAGGTTATGTTGAAGGATGTTAAATGCACATTGCAATGTACTGCATGCCAGTTCAAGGGTAGGCTCGGCAGCATAAATAACAGTGTCACTGGCAAACAAGTGCACACTTGCTTGACCAATGCCTGCACCAATACTGTTGATATATATCATGATCTGAGGGCTAGCTCTCCTCCTTTGGGTTAGGAGGGATGGGGGCCCAGCAGCATGATAACAACCTAGAAAAGGCAGTGGGGATCACATTTGGGGACAGCAGAAAAAGGGAGGGACACCACTGGATGCTGGCATGGTTGCACATTGATGCATAATCATATTTGTGTACATTTTTGATTTGCTAGCATCCCTGTGGTAGAAAACCTAGAGAAGCAAAGATTGATCCCAACAAAGAATAACACTAGCACCCCCTACAGGCCCATACACTACCAACCTAGCCATCCACCCAGCACACGATGGTCCTTAGAAAATGCTGGCCAGTGTAAGTCCATGGGAAGGTAGGTGATGGGGCTGGGTGTCATCAGGAGGATGCAGACTGGGGAACAGAGAATAAGCTTGATTAAAAAAAAGAAATGCTGATCCAATCCAACTCTAGCAAGACAGGCAAGTCATGTGGCCTCTACTGGCTGAAAAGGCTTTGTAATTTCTCCAGTGCCCTGTAATATCTGTTGCCTCAGAAAGGTGTTTCTGTACAGCTGTGGATTTTGCCTTACCACATCACTAAAGGCTAGATCCAGATAATCTTTTTTTGTTATAAAGCTTTTTGCTTCCCTGCTGCCACCTCCTTCTTACTTCAGGCCCCTTGTCTGGCCTCCCCCAGTCCCGTGCCACTCCCCCCACTATTCAGCTGGTGGTTATCCATAGAGTTTAGAACCCAAGAGCACAAAGGGATGTCATGATCAGCAGCAGGACACATGAGTTTTTTGTGTTTTCTCCCTCCCCTCTGTCCTGGCATCTGGCATAGGTCATGCATCCCCATGAATGGACCTCACACGCATATAGCAATACACTGCAATGGAGACAAGCTCCCTTGGGCCACTGCATGGGTTGCTACAGCAGCAGAACCAGGATGCACCTAACTCTGGCTGGAAACACTGCCACACGGCAGTGCTACCCCTGCCCCCCCCAGCCACCCAACCCAACTCCCAAGTTCACTCCTGAACCCAGGTTGTCAGTGTAGGAGAATGCAGTGCTTTCGCTGGTCCATAGGGCAGTCCAGATCCAGAGAATCTTGAATTCCTAGCATCTTTCGAACTACACTTGCTGTGCATCAACTTTACCTATGCATTCAAATATTTTCGTGTCCAGCAAGCAGCATTTACTTTTCCCACTCTCTCGTCTCCTGGTGGCAAGTCTCCCTGAACACCCATTAGCACTGGCATCACTGCAATATCTGGGTTACCCCTCCCAGCAGCAGCAGCCCATAGAATCCTCTGACACACGCCACAACAAGTCCTCATGATAATACTGTGCCTATGATATTTTCAGTACCAACTACCCAGTCATGATGTGTGCCACACAGAGGCATAATTAATAAGACCCCTCTGTGAACTTGATGAGAGACTATACACTTCTTAGCCCCTCACTGATCAGATATCTACTGTTTTAAAGGAATAAGGCAAGGGTTACCCTGGAAGGGCTTTGTCAGTAATGCTTAGTTTCAAATAGCAACAAAATTTCAGACACTGTACCTCAATAATACTACAAACATCCTTCCAACTGTCCTGCTTCTATTGTAAAATCCATAATGAATGCTCCCTAATCACGACACTTAGCCTTTTTCTTACTAATGCATAGCAGGTCAAGTATATGGCTCAGCAAAATGTATAACTATGACTTCCACAAAACTACAGTAGAAGCAACTTAATCACAACATGGACATGGTTAAGGGATGCCTACCTTTTGGAAAATGCAACTGGCACTCAATTAAATGGTAATGAATTCCAATGGAAGGTTTGATCAATTAAAAAGGGACAGGTCAGTCAGTTCATAGGGATGACTTTTCCCATTCTCACAACTCTCCCTTACCTTTCTGAATCCTTTCTTTCATTCAAAACTCTACCCACCCTGTAACATCACAAAATTCCACATTATCCACAAAATCATGCGAATTTTGACTTAATGTACTGATGATATCTGGGATCAATTTAGGAATACAACTTTGTGGAAAACAAATTTACAGCAGTATGGTTTGGGACAGTATAGGTTATAAACAGGCAGTTTATAACGAAAATCATCATGAAAGATTATTGATAAAACGTTGTAATGTCCAGTTTCATTAAGTTCATGACCTGGAATGTGAATCGCTTTGGCTCGCTTTAGCCCTCATATAAAGCATTAGATAATAGATCTAATAGCAAAGATAACAGACGATCTGAAAAAAAAGGCAGACTTCATCCTCTTGCAGGAAACATTCCTGCAGAAGGTCGAAGCCCAAAATTTAAAATGAAATTGGGTGTAAGGGTAATTAGTTCACCTGGCAGAAAAAAAATCAGGAAGTAGCCAGCTTAATAAATAATCATACCAGGTGTAAGATCCTAGACATTAAAATAGATGACACACAGACAATCATGTCCCAGCTCATAAATGTAACAGTGCAGGAATGGAACAAGTGTAAGTTTGTCACCTTAGGTACTGGCAGCCATCAGCAGAAGGAAGCAGGGAAGTGGTGGACTTTGATGTTTGACAAAGATAAGGTATCTGATCACTACTGTGCAACATTCACTGTTGGGAAGGACAGAAAGTAAAGGTAGGCCAAAATTGGGAACAGCAGAAAGACAATATGCAGGGTACATACATAGGAACATACGAAGATGCCAGCAGAAGAAGGCCATTTGGTCTATCAAGTCTGCTCGTATTGCAGGGTCCACAGCTTGAGCTAATGTCCCTGTCCTCCCTCCCCACTCCTCCCATCCTCCCTACCCATGATCCTTCCCTTCTCTCTCTGCCTATCCCAGCCTCTTTTAAAGCTGCCCACTGTCTTTAACAAGATGACCTCTTCTGGCAGCACATTCCTAGTGTCCACCACCCTCGCTGTGAAGAAGTGCTTCCTGATCTCCCTCCTAAACCTCCCATCCTCCAGCTTACGACTGTTCCCCCTCATGTTATGGTTGCCATTCAGCTGAAAGAGGCTCTCATTATTAACCTTATTTATCCCTTTCAAGTACCTGAAGGCCCCAATCATGACCCCCCTCCTGTCTTCCAGGAAGTACATGTTCAGTGTCCTCAACCTCTCCTTATATGCCATACCTTGCTGACATGTTATCATCTTTGTAGCCCTCCTCTGGACCCTCTCCAGCAGGTTCATGTCCTTTTTGAGGTGTGGCCTTACCAGTGACCTGTACAAGGGCAGTAAAACCTCCTCTCTCCTACTACTGATCCCCCTAGATATGCATCCCAGCATCGTGTTTGCCTTTGCTGCTGCTTTCTTGCACTGCGTGGAGTGCTTCAGGTCACTAGTGATCATCAATCCCAGGTCCTACTCCTTCTCCTCTGATGCAGATACTCGGACTCCACCCAAGTAGTACTCTGTCCTGGGATTCTTGGCTCCAATATGCATAACTTTGCATTTATTTGCATTGAAGTCAAGCTATCAGATCCTGGACCACCTCTCCTGCTTTTCTAGATCTTCCTGTAGGTCCTGTATCCCTTCAGCTTTGTCCACTGTCCCACAGAGCTTGGTGTCATCCATGAATAGGCACATTTTGCCCTTAATGCCATCACCAATGTCATTGATGAAGACATTGAACAACACCGGCCCCAGCACCAAGCCCTGCGGGACCCCACTGGTTACCTCTCTGGTGCCAGAAAACACTCCCTCCACAACCACCCTCTGGGTAGGAGTATAAAGGGATTTAAACAGTGTACAGTAAACACTAATAGCAATCTACCTAGGGCCAGGTAGAAAAGGGTTAAGGGAAGGTGACATTGCTGCTAACACAATAGGAAAAATCAGAAAAAGGTAAGTGGTAAAAGAAGAAGAAAAACTCTTCAGGCATGAGGGAACTACTATGGTGGAGCAGTGGACGAGGCCTACCTTGACTACTTGTTGAGAAGGGAACAAGGGAAAACCTCTATCTAGAGTCAAGGTACAAAGGGGCATAGAAAACAAAAAAGGGGAAATCAAGAAACACCCTATCTGGGGTAAGGGTGAAAAAGCATTTCCAGGTAACACAAGGAGAGAGGGAATTAGGAATGCTGGGTGTGGTACAGAGCACTGGCTGTGGGGAGGCAGTTTTCAGATAGACCTTCTGGAGACTGTCTCTGGGTTGAGGAAGGAGGTTGCTAGACTCCAGACTGAGTAGGCTAGGATTCTGGAACCACTTCCCTCACCACAGACCACCAATTCTGCTACTAGTACCTCAGAGGATGCTAGGGAGAAGGATTAGCTGAACTATGGTGGGCTCTGAAAGGTGGGGCTGGTGGGTCAGAGGCACATTCCTCAACCGGTACCACTACATAATTCCTACACTGCTCTGGCAGAGTGGGACTACCAAGGAGGCACCCACGGTAGTGACCAGGGAGGATGAGGGTTCTCTGAAGTGGAGACAACAAGGAGGGTGGTAGCGGATCCCAGAGGAGGATGAAGCAACTTCTGGTGGGGGACTCAACGGTGAGGGGGATGCATATGGGAATAGAAAGGGAGGGAGAGGGAGGTTACATGCCTGTGTGGTGCCATGGCCTGGAGGGATCGGAAGCAGATCCTGAGGATCACCAGGGCAGCAGCATGGGAGGGAGAACTAGAGCTTATTGTCCACTAGGGGATGAATTACCTGGCTAGGTATGGGTCTGGGATAATGCGGGGGGACATTGGAGAGCTGGTAGATGTCTTAGGCAGGTACCACATTTGACTTTTGATCAGGTGATGTCTATCTATGACAGTGGGGAGGAGAGAGATCTCCACACTAGGAACATCAACTCATGGTTAAAGGAATGGTGCAGAGAGAAGGGGTTCTGCTATATTGGGGACTGGGGATCCACGTGGCGGGATAAGGGCACATACAGGAATGATGGCATGCATCCATCTGGGAGGGGAACTGCAGTCCTTAGTGGATGGTTTAAATGACGAATGTTTAAAGTAGCTGAGGAGGGTGGCAGAAGGAACTGGGGAGGCAAAAAATGCACCCTCCAGGCTAAAGTAGAGAGTAGGGAGCACCTGAAGGGGAAAATGGATCCCCCAGTGTGCAAATTAATAATGAAAGCAGGATGGTAGAAATGAAAGGGATAAACAGGAGCTTTAAAAAGAGACAAAAGAAGGAGGAAGGCCAAAAAGGAAAAAAGAGGGTGACAAGCAGAGTGGTAACAAAATCTGGAAGGCCATGTATATGAATGCTAGAAGTCTAGGAAATAAGATTCTGAACCGCCATCATGGCAGGAGCCAACCTGGATATTATGGCCACTACCGAGTCATGGTGCGCCAAAAACCATGACTAGGACATGGCCATTTCAGACTATACTATGTTCAGGAAAGACAGAAGGGGAAGGAAAGGAGGGGCTGTGGTGCTTTATCTGAGGCAAAGTATGAAAGCAAAGGAGATACAGGGCATATAGTGGGGCTAGAAGCACTGTGCATCAACCTGGAGAAGGGAAATGGAACTACTATTCCATTGGAGTGATCTAAAGACTTCCAGCGCAGGAGGAGGGGTTAATTAAAGTAAGGGTGGAAGCCATTGGTAAGATAGCAGAAATGGGGGAGTTGCTACTGGTGGGGGACTTCAATCTGCCAGATGTAGATTGGAGCCTCCCACCTACAGTTTCAGCTAGAAGCAGGGACATTTTGGACTCCATGCAGGGAGTGTTTCTCTGGCAACAAGTCAGCAAACCCACTCATGATGAGGCAATTCTGTACATGGTACTCACTAACAGGGCTAGTGTTGCAGACATCAAGATTGGAGGCCACCTGGGGAACAGTGATCACCATATAGTGTGGTTCAATATAAGGCTGGCAGTGGAATCGAACCACATAAGAGCAAGTATCCTGAACTTCAGAAGAGCAGATTTAATAAAGATGGTTGTGTGTCTCAGGGATGACCTGGTGGGGGGATGACCTAGGTGAGGTGGATGAACAGTGGACAAAGCTAAAATGGGCACAGTGAAGGCAGCAAAGCTCTGCATCCAGCAAGTGAGCAGTAGAATGAGGAAAAAGAGACTGCTATGGTTCTCAAAAGAGGTGGCTCAAAAGGTACAGGCTAAAAGTGTAGCATTTGAAGGTATAATGAGATGCAAAGTGAGGAGGATAAGAAGGTGTATCAAGAGAAACAAATAAAAGCAAAAAAAGCAATAAGGAGCACAACGGTCTGAACTGAAGAGAGAATAGCCCAGCTGGTAATGAAAGGGGACAAAACATTTTTTTGATATGTAAGTGAAAAGAGGAAGAAAAGGGGATGGATTGTAAGGTTAAAAAGGGAAGGGGGGACTGTGCATAGCAGGACCAGGAAAAGGAAGACATCCTTAACAAATACTTTTGTTCAGTGTTGACAGAGGAAGGAGAAAGGGAGGGGCCACAATAAAGTAACAGGAACTTTGGAAGGAGGGACAGAAGGAGGTGGACACTAGTCCTTTTTCAGAGGAAAGCGTCCTTATGGGACTCACTAATCTGACAGTGAACAAAACAATGGGGCCAGATGGAGTGCATCCAAGGGTATTGAGGAGCTCAGGGAGGTACTGGCTGCACCCCTGACCGTCCTATTTAACAGTTTGCTGGAAACAGCAGTGGTTCCAGAGGACTGGAGGAGGGCAGATGAAGTCCCACTTCACAAAAGTGGTAACTGGGAGGAGGCTGGCAATTATGGGCCAATCAACCTGATATTATTGGTGGGAAAGTTAATGGAATCACTACCAAAGGAAAGGATTTTGGATTATCTTGAATCCAATGGGTTACAGGACCCAATGCAGCATGGATTCATGGGGGAAGGGGGGAGGTCATATCAAACGAATCTGATAAATGTCTTTGACTGGTTGACCAATAAATTAGATCAGGGTGGAGCAGTGGATGAGGCCTACCTTGATTTCAGCAACACTTTTGACACAATTCCACATAGAAGACTAGTAAGCAAGCTGGGTACCTTTGGAGTGGGTCCAAAGGTGGTAAACTGGATAAGAAATTGGTAGGGGATAGGCAAAAGAGGGTGGTGGTAAATGGAGTTCACTCTGAGAAAGGGAGGGTGACCAGCCAGCTGCCTCAGGGATCAGTGCTGGGACCAATCTTCTTTTATGTCTTATTAAGTGACATTGCAGGCAAGCTTGAAGAGAAGGTTTGCCTCTTTTTGGATAATACCAAAATCTTCAATAGGGTGGACACTCCGGTTGGGGTGGAAAGTTTGAGCAGAGGCCTGAGAAAACCAGAGGAGTGGTCAAGGGTATGGCAGCAGGGTTTCAATGTGAAAAAGTGCAAACTAATGTATGTAGGGCACAGAAACCTAGGGGCGGAGTACAAAATTGGTATAGATCACTTGTAAGACCCCACTGTGCCCAGTGCTGGAGACCACATCTCTAGAAGAACATACAGTGGAGGTGGTCCAGAAGTGTGCAACAAAAATGGTGCAGGGTTTGAACCAAAAGCCTATGAGGAGAAACTAAAGGACTTCAACACATACATCTTGGAAGAGAAGAGGGAGAGGGGGCATATGATAAAGACCTTTAAATACCTCAATGGGGTAAAATAATTACAGGAGGGAGGTATTTTTTAGAAAGAAAAGTGCTCAAGAATAAGGGGACATGCTATGAAGCTGGAGGGAGTAGATTCGGGGGAGATGTGAGGAAGAACTTCTTCACAGAGAGTGGTGGATTCCAGAAATAACCATCCAGTGGAGGTGCTGGGGGTGAAATAGTGGTGCAGTTCAAGAATGCATGGGATAGGCATAAGGGACTCTTAGTGGAAAGGAGGATGGATGGATAAAGAGCTGGAGATCAAGTAGGGTCTGCGGTGATAGTGTAGGTAAATAAAAATAGTCAGACAGGGTGGGCCAAGTGGTCAATATCTGCCATCACATTCTATGCTCCATGTTCAATGATGAAGGCTAAATGTCCTGATAAAATCAAATATTGCACCAAGATAGTGTTGGGTGTCCTTTTATGCACTATTTACTGGCATTAATTTTTGTTTAGCTTCAGTTACAAAAGTTGTGGATGAGTGGGTGTCAGATTTGGTGCTGTTGGCAGGAATGCTAATTGTTTAAAGGATCCAACACAACATATCCAAAAAAATTCTAGTTGAGATAGATACAAATCTAGAGTATTCAGCCAGAGTATGACTGCAGACAATTTATTTGATGCTTATAGGGGAACTGAATCCAGGCAACCAGTGAATATACCCATCAGTTATCAATATATAAGGGGCTATCACATTTGGATTATTTCTCAATGTCCATGGATCTGGCCATAAAATGTGGTTTCCTCCAGTCATCTATTTCAAGTACCTATATTTCAGACCATAATCCTGTCTCTCTCACTACTTTGATAGATTCCAGTCACAGAGGAACTCATATATGGTGAATGTATAATAGTTTGTTGAAAAATTACTACATTTTGGAAAACATCCCGGATATGTTATCTAACTTCTGGATTGATAAGTTAAAAGAAAACATGCAAGTAATAGACATCTGGGATGGTTTCAAGGCACTCATTAGTGGTGTTATTATGTGTTTATTTATTTTATTTATTTATTTATTTCAAGGGTTTTACCAGGAAAGTCATCCTGAACTGGCATCAGCTTGTTTCCAGATGCATCCTGGTGGAAGGGGAAGACAGGAGAAGTTAATAGTTACCAAATACCAAATATAAAATATATTCATTGCCAAAAACTTTGCTAATGCACCATTTAGGGTTAAAGTGACAAAATTTCAATTCAATTCAATTTTTATTTCTATACTGAAAAATATGTGAGCAAAAATGCCCATTTTCACAAAAGTCCAGTGTTGGAATACAACAGATAAACAGTTACAGATACAATTTGAATACTTAGAACATGCAGACATAGTAAATACAATATATTTACAGAGTTAATGGTACAATGAGCTAGCAAGTAAAAACTATAAATATATTTAAAGGAGTGGGCAATGTACAAGGGTCTAACAGATGTCAGAGTACAGTGATTTTTTTATGTGACATAAACCGCTGAAAGAGTTTAACTGAGCAGAACCATGGAAAGCAGAAGGGGAAATAGCTGGCTAGCGATGTGGTAGCCAGGGTGAAGGGATCCATTTCAGGGGTAGTTGGGGGCTGGCTGTTGTAACAGGTCCAGAAAAGATTTTAGTGCACTAGATGGGGAGAGAAGTGTGGGTCATATGGAGGAGTGAGTTCCGGTGGGTTTTTAGTGGGTGGGCCGGAGGGAGTCCTATCAGTGCATCAGCAGTTGGACAATAAGAGCAGATGATCCTTGATAGCTGAGTTGAAGGAGTACATGTACCCTCAGGCCTGAATTTCAGGGGGGTAGTTTGTTGTAGAGCTTTATTCCCAAGAAGGTGATAGAGTTTTGGGTCTAATTGGTCCTGCAGACCCCTGACGCTCACCCTGTTCCATGACAAAGTAAGCTGAGTTGGGTACAGTATATGAGAATGTGGTAAGCATTAGGTTTGACAACCGCAAGGCACATCCACACCTGTTGCTGCTTCAAGGTGTGGGTGGAGTGTTAGGGTTCGAAACTCTAATGCCACATTTCCCTATTTTTGTTGGTTTAACCCTAACTGGTGAATTAACAACATTTTTTGCAGTGAATTTCGTTACTTTTTGAGACAGTATAATTGTATCTTTATTTGCCTGTGAGAGTACAGAACCCTCCGGGCACTGCGCTCCAATTTCTTCATAACTGTATCCATATTTACATATGTGAGCACAGCATCCTCTGGACTCTACTCTCCAATCCCTCCATAACCGTATCTATATTTGCATGTGGGAGTGCAGGGCCCTCTGGGCCCTGCGCTTTCATCCATCCATAATGGTTTTGATAGTATAATCATATCCTTATTGCCTGTGGTAGTGCAGGGACCTCTGGGCCCTGTGCTCCAATCCCTCCATAACCATATCCTTATTTGCATATTTTCACAACACTGTAATCATATCCTTGTTTGCCTACTCATGATGGGGGTTTTGAAAAAGGCCATGTTGAAAATTTTGTATTAAAATATGCAAAAAAATCTGAAGCTATGCATCAAAGTTGAAAACCTCATTCAAATACATTACTCCAACATCCTTTTACACAAGATGGAATCCTTTTTCACAAGAATGAAAAAGGATTCATGAAAACGGATCCTATGTCATGAAAAAGGATTGAAAAAAACTAAGTCCAAAATCCTTTTTCGCAACTTGGGAACCTTTTTCGTGAGAACAAAAAAGGAACCTATCTCTTGAAAAAGGATTGAAAAAACACCAAGTCCAAAATCCTTTTTCATGACATGGGATCCATTTTCGCGAGAATGAAAAAGAATTCATGGAAAGAGATCCTATCTCGCGAAACAGGATAAAAAAAAAGCTAAGTCTGAAATCCTTTGTTGTGAGAACGAAAATAGACTCAAGAAACAGGATGTTATCGAGTCACGAAAAAGGATTGTAAATTACAAAAAAATGTATTGCAAGGTTATTTTTCACTAAATAACCACAGAATCTACCTAATGGTCTCCTGATGAGCAAGATTCATGTACTGGTGTATGGGCGGAATATCATTTTTGCAGCTTTCAACTTTTTTTTTTTAAACAGAAAACAAGATGGCGGCTCTCAAAAAAGGAATTTGTTCTCATGAAAAAGGATTGGCCCCTCACAAAAAAGGATTCTTCTTCATGAGAGCAAACTTTTTCTTTGTTCCAGTAAGCTATCCAGGAGAGTATTCCCTTTGACAATAATGGGATCTGCAAAACTGAATAACTTTTGAATGGATTAGTATTTATTTACCAAACTAGCGAAAGGCACTTCTGGGACATAAGATCTTTCTACCCTAACATTTTCATAATAAAAATTCCAAACCATCTGGGTGCAAGACTATGACAAAAAAATTAAAAAACAGCAAAAAAGGCCAATGTTAAGGTTTTTGCACTATGCAGATCTCTGAATCCATACATCCAACCAGAATGAAACTTGGGACATCAAAAGATCTACCCCATGTGACCACACATGCAAAATTTTGTGCGAACCTCACCCCTATAATAGAATGTAAATAAGTATGTCAAAATAAACAGGTTAAACATGCTTAAGAATAAATTGACAATAAATAAATTACCATTCAATAATCTGTGGAACTGTACAAAAGAACAATTAATTAGTTACTAACTTTTTATTAACATGAAAGATTTTTTTTTGCAAACAGAACAATAGTAGATCAAATATACTTCTATCATATAGTAGGTAAATCCAGTCAGAGGCATTTGACACCAGTCTACCCTGCATAAACTGAAAAAGGATGACAATCAAGCAATAACCATCAGTATCTGTAATCTAAGATCAACAGTTCCTAATTCAATATGCAATATGCAGTATGCTACACCTCATCCTGAGTGCAGTAGGGGGGCCCTAGGCCCAGGATCTGTATTGGGTATTTAAAGTGGCGGATTCTCGGCGGGGGGGGAGAGACAGTACAGAGAAGTGAAGTAAGGTATTTGCCCCATTTCTTGTAATAAATGGGGAGTCTATTATGGGATGGGTATTTCAGTCTTTCAAAAATAGGCAGTCGGGCCATCACGTTATGCCAAGTTATGAGTGAGGGAGGTACAGCCTGCCTCTATCTCATAAGGATTATGCGCTTTGCATCCATCAGTGCAACCAACAGCCAATCAGCTTCAAGCATCAAACTTTCCTGTAGCAGAGTGGTGTCCCCAAGGAGAAACCATGCTGAATGGTGCAGGAATTGGCAGTTCAATATCTTGGAGCAATCCCTCAATATTTTGCTCCAAAAAATGATGAAGCTGTGGGCATTGCCAGATGATATGTGTCAAGTTAGCATCTGGGGCCTGACATCTCCAGCAGTTGGATTGAGGTAGCAAGCCTCTGTGATATAAGAAGGCAGGGGCACAATACCATCAATATATAAGTTTAGTCTGGATTAGTTGGCCACAGGCATCCCAGTATGTTTGGTGAGCACCCTTGAGGCATTGCTTCTATCTCTCAGGGGGGAGATCCAAATGTAGCTGATCCTCCAGTTGCACCTTGCATTTGTCAGTGGTGCCTGGTTGGGCATCACTGATTGTTCGATAGATCCGGCCTGCCACCCCTTTAGACTTGTTAGGTTTGTGCAGATATTGTAGCCATTCCCAATCCTGTTGTGATGGGTGTTTCTGACTAAAGTATTGGATGGCACTGCAAATTTGCAGAAATCTCCAGAAGTCAGCTTTAGGGATCCAAAATTTGGTCTGAATTTGTTGAAAGGAGAGCAGGTTATTGGAGTTTGGCACTGAACTATCAAGTAAGGTATGAATCCCTGTTTCCATTCACGATCTCCACCTGAGAGTGGCCCCTTCACCTGAATGTTAGGGTTATCCCATAATTAGGAGAATTATAACAGGGTAAGCAAGCAGGTTTGGGGCATCGAGTTGCATGCAGACACCTCTTCCAGGCTCGCTGAGTTTCAAGGGTAATGGGATTTCCTCCAGTCCATTTTTGCACGTGGGCCCCAGGAGCAAATCCATCTAACTCATATTGGTTAGGTCATGTTCTAGTGTAACCCACTGGGGGTTATCCCTACCATGTGGTAGGAATCACTTAGTTGCTTGAACCATCCTGTATGCCCAGAGGTACCCTTGAAACCAAGGTAGTTCCAAACCCCCTTGTGTCCAATGTGCCCCATAGTTTTGTTTTACTGAGTCTGGGTGCCTTTCCTTCTCATAATAGTAGGCTCACTAATTTATCAGTTTTAGCCAATATTTTATTGGGAAAAGCAAGTGTGTATTTTAATGGACAGACTGGATGGACCTTGCAGTCCTAATCTGATGTCAACTTCTATGTTTCTATGTAAGTGGGAGATTATTAAATAGGTAAGCTAGTCTAGGGAGCAGAAACATGCAAATGGCTTCCACTTTACCCTTCAGGGTCAACCAGAGCTTGAGCCATCTATGGATATCAGGTTCTATTACTTGTAGGAGAGGGAGAAAGTTGGTGGACACCAAGTCTGACCATTTGATTGTGATCTGGACCATAAGGTAGGTGAACCCTTCTGTTGGTCATACTATATGTGTGCCATTAGTGCACTCTGGTGACAGAGCTGGTTTGGGGGGAGGATATTACAGTCTTTTTTCAATGAACCACTAGGCCCAAGGCTGAAGCAAACTGATCCAAAAGTGTCATGACAGGGCCCAGCATTTGAGATGGGTTCGATAAGGTGAGGAGGAGGTCATCTGCATAGGTGTTGACAAGGTGGCATGTGTCTTTAACCTGAATTCCTTGTATGTCTGTCACACCCAGGAGTTTTCTAGTGAGGGGGTCCAACACTATCAAGAAGAGCAAAGGGAACAGAGGGTATTCCTGTCTTGTGCCCCTGTACAATGTGAAAGGTTTAAAGATGGTGAGATTGCTGAGGACAGTTGCAGTGGGACTGTTATATAGGGTGGATATCCAGCTACAAAAATATGGGCCAAACCCATAGGACCCATTGCTGAGAGCATATATCACCATTCCACCAAGTCAAATGCCTTGCAGAAGTCTTCTGCCATCGCTGCTATGGGTGAGAAGGATTTGAGGTATAAAACTGTGCAGATGTAATCCATGCCTGTTTTACCCTTCCGGAACCTTGCTTGAGACTGGGGGATAATGAATGGAAGTACCTTTTCTGTTGTGTTAGCTAAAGCCTTAGCCACAATTTTAGTGTCCATGGACATCAGAGGAACTGGCTGAAAGTTGGCACAATCCAAAGGGTCCAACAATTTATTGTGTAGAAAGGTAATCATGACCTCCTTCATGGTGGAGGGTAGGGTGCCACCTGCATCGGCTTTGTGCAAAGCCTCAAGTGGGGGGGTGATGACTATCTGTAGCATAAGCTGGCATAAGTCCACCACCATGCTATCAGCTCCCAGGGCTCTTTTTTTGGAAAGCTGTTGTAGGGCTGCTGAAATCTCCTTCCTGGTAAGGGGTGTTTCTAATTCCTGTTGAAGTGCCTTGGCCACTTTCAGTACCTGGGTGGTTCTCAAAAACTTCTTCACTGGAGATGAGTCTGGTAGCCCCATGATCTGAGAGGAGTATAACAGTGAATATTATTGTTTCATAATCTCATTAATGTTTTCTGGGTTTGAGATAATCTCCCTTCCCACATTCCATAGGGCCAGAATTTGAGAATTGGCTTTTTGCTTACGAAGTTTGTAAGCCAGAAGTTTCCCTCTTTTGTCTCCAGTTTCTCAGAAAGTATGTTTAGCAAGCAGCATTTGCAATTCAGCTTTGCAATGGAGAAGTACATTTATCTGATATTTGAGATGCACTGTCTAAGATATGAGTTTGGGGAGGGAGGGTTGGTTGGTTAGTTTGAACTGTGAATCTTTACTTTTAAGATCCTCCTGTAATAGATTAAGCGCTCTACTTTGGTACTTTGGTTTGGTACTTTGGTGATATTGGACAAAAGAAGGCAGTTAGCCCATCATGATTGTCTTCCACATTTGTGGATCATTTAATGGGTCCCTAATTGATCAACCATTTGTCGAGTTTGTTTTTGAAAGACAATATGTTAGGAGAATCGACTATTTCCTGCGGTAATTTGTTCCAGATTCTGGGCGCTCTTATAGTAAAAGAGTTCTTTCTTTTGTTTGTCTTTGCTGTCATGATCTCCAGTTGTCTGTTATGCAGTCTTGCAGCTGTTTTTCTATTAGAGTATTTGAGACCACAGTTTTACATCTGATCTGTATTTGCTGTAATTTTGAATAATAGTAGCAAATCCCCCCTGATTCTTCTTTGGGATAGTGTAAGTAAACCTGTGTGTTCTAATCTGGTAGTGTAGTTAAATTTAGAAAGATTTGCTCTGTTTTTGTTTTGTGAGGCAGTGTATGATATAATCTGATACATAAGGAAGGCCTTAAACACTTTCTGTACTATCCCTGGGCATATCTCTCCAGTTCTATTGAATCAAAAATAATAGTATGCTTCTGCAGTGATCCAGGCTCAAAATTTGGCATCCTTAAGAAGAGGGGATTGCATCTCCATCGAGGTGAGTGATTCTGTCCACCCAGAGGACAGTAGTAAATTCTTATTGGGGCTTGATCAGATATAAGTATGAACTCAATCGACAGGTCAAACGCACCCGGTGAGGCCCACCTGTCCAGCCACAGGTTGATACAGCTGTGTGTGTCATGCACTGGAGAATAAAAAGAGTAGTCTCTCCCATCTGGGTGGTCACGTCTCCATAGGTAAATGAGATACCATTCTGTTATGAGTGCTTCTAGAGCAGCTCTGGCCCTAGAGTTGGTGTCTGGTGTGACCTTGGATCTATCGAGAATAATATCAGGGAACAAGTTAAAATCCATGCCCATTAGAAGCAGGATAGAGGAGTCCCCCCCATATCTGCAATTGCTTGGCTGACTTGAGGAATGAACCCTGGGTCATCACTGTTTGGAGCATAAACATTTGTGAGGATTACCTTACCTTTCCCCAGAAATGAGAAAAGAGCTACACTCCACCTACCTAGTAGGTCTGTTTAGATCATCTCAAGTTTCCATGGAAGAGTTCAGTGATGTAATATATCTACATCCAGGGACTTTGAAGAGGCTGAACTGGGGATCACCTGTCCCACACAGGATTCTTTTAAGCAATGGAATATTTTACCTGTGATACACATTTCCTGGATTAAGGCTACCTCCATTTTAAGTGATTTTAAATGCTGCAGGACTTTGGTGCACTTGACTGGGTGATTGAACCCCTTGACATTCCAGGTAAAGCATCTAATATCTCTGCTTCTGCTTGAGGACATATTATGGCCTCAAACAAAACGCTATGTCAAGGGAGGTGGTGGGGTTAACCACAGTTGTGGTACAACCAAGGGTAGGTATCTTCCCCCAAGTTACTGTGTAGCCCTGCTACCCAGGGACAATTGGGGGGGAATAGGGTCTTGACCCTGATAGACTACTATAGTGTTCTGAGAGAACCCAAAAGACTTACTAAAAACAAGATAAAGATAAAATGAGAAGAGCCTAGGACCTTTTTCTTAAATGGTATGAGGATCATAGTCCAATATCTATATAGTCCCTGTTTGTGTGCCCTGGACCAGGGTCTTGAACCTTTGAACAATAAGTGTAATCTAGGTAAAACAGTAAACCTGCAGTAATAACCTTTCAAACACGTAGAACAGTAACATTGTAAATGACAAATAGGAACAATTATTTAGCACTTAAGTACCTAAAGCATATGCAAGAAGGGGAAGTTTGTGCTCTCCAAGCCTCGCCACCGTGGTACTAGGTGGAGGAAAAGATGAGTAGCTAGATCAGTAACCCATCTCAATCCCTCAAAAATACAGCATGTATGCACTATTGTGGGCCCATAAGGGGCTGCCATGTGCATCAGATTCAGCAGCGAAAAAGGGGGGGGGCCTGTTTGAGGGCCCAGCCTCGGGTGTGAAACCTTCTGTTGACCAGTAAGGTAAAAGGGAGTGCGCAAGGGGACAGACTATGTAACCAACCTCACTTTAATAATAGAGCTGCCATATTAACAATGTTATAACATTAAGGTGTTAACCAAGCCCCAACTTATTCTGCTTCCCTTTTTACCACACCAAATCAAACATGTATAAAAAGACTAGGAGCTTTACAAGGAGGAAGGAGGAGCAAGAAACTCCAGCACCACTGATTGAATGTGCCAGCTTAATGTTGCTGGATGGTGTGCCTTGCCCATATCTCAGCACAGTTGTGAAGAAAACAAATGCCAAAGGAAAGTTTTAGATTTATTACCATTCTGTGCTGAGGGGCCAAACATTTTCACAGTCCACAAACTCGCCTTCAGACTGTAAAGGCTATCCATGAATAACAATCAATGTTAGTTAGATGATCAGTGGGGCATTTCCTGCATCCTCCCTTCTTGTGTATCCAGAAATGTCCAAACTGAAACCCCATACACCCAGCAAACCAGCTATCAATTTCAGTTCACTAAAAACCCCTTCTACCTGCATATCCATGGAGATGTCCCGTTATCTTGGAGAAAACTGTCATGTCAGGAATGCAGCAGCAACCTCTGTGGAGGAGTAAGATCCTGAATGTACCACCAGCTTTGGGTCAACCTGCATATCCTTATAAGGGGAATCTTCCAGTATGTTATCCAAGCCTGCAATCCAGATGGTGTCTTTTCGACAGGTTGGTTCATCAGTTGTTGGGTAGTTGCCACAAGCAATCTGTGGGTGTCCCAAGATGAGTCTCTCGCTGCCTTAGATGGCGGTGAAATGGGCTCTGTCGGGTGCCTTGCAGCTCTCTGGGACCTACTGTGTGAACGTTGGCAGTGGCATATCTGACAAGCTGTTCGTTGCTCATCTTTTCCTATCTGTCTGGTTATGTTCATATCTTCTCTGGGAGGCTTGCCTATATTAGACTCTGTGTTGATGGGTGCAGCCATGTTGGAGGCAAAATTTTGCTGAGATTCTGAGTCCCTATCACTGCTGCAGTTGGCATTATTGTTCTGGGAACTCCTATACGCACTGGACTGATTGTCTCACAGCTTTCTGGAAGAAGTAATTCTGAGGTTTATATCTAGCCACTGTCATTGTATCCAACTTGTCGCTTCCCCAGGTGAATTGCCCACGAACTCCTGTCCATTATGGTTTATGACCAACTACATTACTCCTCTAGATCTGTATTGTATGCCTGCTTCCCATATAGCCTGTTTAAGGGGATTATAGGCTTTTCTTCTCTGTACCACCTTATGGGAGTAGTCCTAGCACAGCGAGACTTTTAATCTGTTCCAGAAAAGATTGCCTTTCTCCCAGGATGCTCTCAACAGGCACTCCTTCACCTAATATTTCAACAGGTAAGCAATGATGGGTTGAGGACTGGACCCTGGGGGGCCTTTCATGCAGTGAGCTCTTTCAGCTTCAATGTCCCCCTGACTTCTAGGCCCCGCCAGCTGCGGCAACATGTCTCCAAGAAAGCGTTCGATGTTTGGTCCTTCTGCCCCCCTCAAGTACCCCCAGAATCCTGATGTTGCTACAGCAGCCTCTATTTTTTCTGTTCTCCAGCCCTTTCCCAAAGCCAGTCCAGCCTTCGTTCGTGTTCATTGAGCATCTGCATGATCCTGTGTTGCATGTCCTTGAGGCTGCCCATCTGCTGCTCCATCACGTTGAACCTGTCAGCCAAAATCTTTACCTCCTCTGAGGTGTCAGAAGATGAGATTTTCAGCTCTGCCATGTATGCTACCAGTGATTCAAGCATTTTTGTGTTGTAACCCAGTGAATTGGAGTTGGAGGTGGCATATGCCCCCTCTTCAAATCCAGCCATGCGGTTGCCTGTGACAGTTTGCTGATTACAGGTGGGAAGGCATTGCAGTCAGGCCGTCTCATGGTCTAGGAATAAAAATAACCTACAGCCACCAGTGTTATTCCAGTATCCAAAATAATTAGCTGTTTTGAGACATGGATTCAATTTGCTGCCATTTTCAGTCATTCTTTGCCACTATAAGAGTCGATAATCACATTAATTATTAAGTCTGAATGAGGGTCAAGACAGATCATCGGACTTAAGTGGCATTCTTATTGGTGGCTAAACCATGCCCAGTAGTTACCAACTTAACAAAATAAGAAATAGGGATTGACTGATATTAGGGAAGTGGGGAATTGCTGAAGGTCAGAAGATTAGGTAAACTACAGGTAAAGGAGTAGACCCAAAATCAGAAGCAACTGAAGGAGTGAGTAGAGAACTCATGGGGGAGAGGCTTACAGTAGTAGCCACAGACACTGCCAGCTATTTCCCAAAATTTCTGTGATATTTCCAGAAATTTCTGATGCTTTTTGCATTTAAACAGTAGGAGCAGTAGAGAGAAGCTCATCGGAAATTTCGCGAAATATCTGGAAATAGCTGGCAATGTCTGTGGCTACCACTGTAAAAGCAGGACTGGAAGGAGCAGAGGGAATAGAAGGGGGTAGGGAGCCCCAAAGTTTAACATAGAAACATAGAAACATAGAATTTGATGGCAGATAAGGACCGCTTGGCCCACCTAGTCTGCCCATTTTCCTACCTAACAGATAAGCTGCAGACCCTAGTTAACCCACAGCTTACTTCCTCCTACCCCCCACTAGGACTGCCTTATGTCTGTCCCATGCATTCTTGAATTCCCCCACTGTTCTTGACTCCACGACCTCCTCAGGGAGGCTGTTCCATGCATCCACAACCCTCTCTGTGAAAAAATACTTCCTCACATTACCTCTGAGCCGTCCCCCCCGATATCTTCAAATTGTGCCTTCTTGTTCTTGCACATCTCTTTTTCTGAAAGATGCTACCCTCTTGGACTTTGTTGATTCCCTTGATATACTTGAAAGTTTCTATCATGTCCCCTCTCTTCCTTCTTTCCTCAAGGGTATACATATTAAGCTCCTTTCATCTTTCTTCATATGTCTTCTGGTGCAGACCCTGCACCATTTTGGTTGCCCTTCTCTGGACAGCCTCAACTCTGTCTATGTCTTTGCAGAGATGGGGTCTCCAGAACTGCACACAGTACTCCAGATGCAGTCTCACCAACTGTCTGTACAGAGGGATAACAACTTCCTGTTTTCTACTATTGATGCCTCTTCCTATGCATCCCAGTATCCCCCCAGCCTTCCTTACTGCCTTCTCAATTTGCTTGCCCACCTTTAGGTCATCTGATATAATTACCCCTAGGTCCCTTTCCATTTTTACTGTTGTCAGTATCTCACCCCATATTGTACGCTTCCCTGAGTTTTGTTTCCATGTGCATTACCTTGCACTTCTTTGCATTGAATCTGAGCTGCCATACATTTGACCATTCCTCCAACCTTGCCAAGTCCCTTCTCATCCTTTCCACTCCATCTTGTGTATCAACCCTGTTGCAGATCATTGTGTCATCTGCAAAGAGACATACTTTTCCTTCCAGTTCCTCTGCAATGTCACTTATAAAGACATTAAAAAGGACCGGTCCCAGTACTGAACCCTGCGGTACCCCGCTAGTAACCCTCCTTTCTTCACTGTGTACTCCATTCACTACTACCCTTTGTGTCCTGTTGTCTAGCCAATTTTTTATTCAGGCTACCACCTTGGGATCCACTCCAAGGCTGGCTAACTTGTGTATTAATCTTTTGTGTGGGACTGTATCAAATGCCTTGCTAAAATATAGGTAGGCCATGTCCACAGCCCCTCCCTGGTCTACTACTTTGGTCACCCAGTACAAAGAAATCTATTAGATTCATCTGACACGACCTTCCCATCATGAATCCATGCTGCCTTGGGACCTGTGCCCCACTGGCCTCTAGGTACTCAACAATTCTTTCCTTCAGAAGTGATTCCATCATTTTCCCTACCACTGAGGTCAAACTAACTGGTCTGTATTTTCCTACCTCTGTCCTGCTCCCACTTTTGTGAAGAGGAATCACATCTGCCCTCTTCCAGTCCTCAGGCACCACACCATCCTCCCATGATTTGTTAAAGAGACTAGTCAGCGGTGTCACTAGTTCTTCCCTTAGTTCTTTTAGAATTCTTGGGTGAATCCCATCAGGCCCCATTGCTTTGTCCACCTTCAATTTTATTAGTTCTTTCAGAACCCTTTCTTCTGTAAATGGACTGGTATCAACCCCCGTCTTCAGAGTGTTTCTCTTGTTTGGTTTAGGTGTCTTCCCCCTCCTCTTCCTTTATAAATACTGAGCAGAAGTATTCGTTCAGTATCCCTGCTTTTTCACTGTCACCCTCTACCCACATTCCCTCCCCTTTATTAAGCCTCAGTATCCCTCCTTTGGTCTTTCTTCACTCTCTAATATACCTATAAAAGGTCTTATCCCCCTTCTTAACAGAATTGGCTATCCTTTCCTCGGTTTGGGCCTTTGCTATTCTGACTGCCTTCCCACCTCTTTCTGCTTTAACTGATAAAGTTCTCTGTTCTGCTCCTTCTGTGTTTCCTTATATTTCCTGAATGCTGTCCTTTTCTCCTTAACCTTCCCTGCCACCTCTTTTGAGAACCATAGCGGTTTTTTCCTTCATTGTGTTTTATTGATTTGCTTTACACAAAGGCTTGTTGCCTCTGTGATGGCTGTTTTGATTACTCCCCATTGTTCCTCCACTCCTCCTTCTTGCCTGTTTGCTAGTGCTTTTCTGAGGCACTCTCTCATTTTCCCAAAGTCAGCCCTCCTAAAGTCCAATACTCTTGCTTTTGTATGGCTTGATTGTATGGCTGTGTTTATCGTGAACCACACTGTTTGGTGGTCGCTTGTTCCCAGATGGCTACCCACTTCTAAATCTGAGATTCTTTCTCCGTCCCCATTTGAGAGTACCAGGTCTAAGATTGCTCCCTCCCGAGTGGGTTCCAATACTATGTCTGAGGCATGCCCCCTGTAGGGCATCAAGAATGACCCTGCTCTTGGATATGCCTGCAGCAAAGGTGCTCCAGTTAACATCTGGCATATTTAGGTCCCCCATCAACAATATCTCCCCCTTTTTCTGCCATTCTAAGGAAGCCTTCTATCATTTCCTTGTCCATTCTCTCCTCCTGAGATGGGAGTCTGTATACAACCCCCATGTGGATTGTTGTGCCATTTCCTGTCTCCAGGATGACCCAGAGTGCCTCATCTGCTCCCTGTTTACTCTATAGTTCTGTTGCTTTGATCCCTTCCTTTACATAGAGAGCTACTCCTCCTCCTCTTTTATCATCCCTGTCCCTCCTGTAGATTGTGCATCCTGGTATGTTAACATCCCAGTCATGGTTCTCTGTGTACCATGTTTCTGTGACTGCCACAATAGCCAGGCAACCCTCTTCCATCAAGGCCACTAGTTCAGGGAGCTTGTTACACAGACTATGGGCATTGGTACTCATCACCCTCCACTTTTTGATAGCCTTACCCCTTTTAGCTCCATTCCTGTCCTTACTGCCTTTGCCTTTTTTTCACATTTACCTCTGTCCTGCTCCCTAATAACTTCTCTACCTTGGTGTTTACCTCACTAATTACCATGTTTTGTGGGGTGAGGCTGGGATTTCCCTGCTCATTTTCAGTGCCTCCCTCCCTTGGCTAGTTTAAATGCTTGCCAATGAAGCACTTAAACCTCTCACCTAGGATTCTGGTTCCCCCCCTGGACAGATGCAGACCATCGCACCAGTATAGGTCTGCATCGCTCCAGGTGGGTCCCCAGTCCCCAATGAAGCCAAAACCCTAAGCTCCACACCAGTTTTTCAACCACTCATTGAATTCCCTGGTGAGGAGTGCCCTAGCATCACCCTTGCCATGGACAGGCAGCACCTACGAGAAGGTTACCATATGCACTACTTGTCTAAGGCCCCTCCCCAACTCTACAAAACTCCTCTTGCACTGCTTTGATCCCATTCCTAGCCAGGTCATTTGTCCCTAAGTGGACAATGACATCCAGCTCCCTCCCTAGTGCAGCTCCTCCCATGATCCTGAGGATTTGCTTCCTGTCCCTCAAGCCATGGCGCCAGGAAGGCACCTACCTCTCTCCCTTCCTCCCATTTCTACCCCCTAATGATTGAGTCCCCACCAGGAGTTGTTTCCTTCCCCTGTGGGGTCCCATGCCACCCTCCTGTGGGTCTCCTTTATGAAGGTTCCCAGCATCCTTCTTGGTCTCCACTGCAGGTGCCTCCATAGAGGAACCACTATCCACCAGAAGAGCGAATAAATTGTGGAGAGGTACAGCTGGAGGTATGCAACTCTGTTCCACCACCCTCTCCCTCCCTGAGCCCACCCTGGTCCAGCCCCTTCTCTTTCTGGGCAACCTCTGAGGTAGTGGCATTGGCCCTGGTAATCCCTGGGTGGGGGAGGAGGTTTCATGAATCCTAGCCTAGGGAAACAAAATGAGAAGGCAGCTTGTTCTAGGGGGTGGGGGTAGAAAGAAGTAGGCTGCTGGTTAACTAGGATCTGCAGCTTATCCATTGGGTAGGGAAATGGGCAGACTGGGTGGGCCAAGTGGTCCTTATCTGCCTTCAAATTCTATGTTTTTATGTTTCTATGACCAGCAGTTGATTTCATTTGAAGGACAGCAAAGCAGTGAGAACAAGCATTACAAAGAGAGTAAGATGATGAAGGGGAAGGGAGAAGAGAGAAGTAAGTTAAGAGGAAAGAGTCAAACCAAAATTTGGAGATAAAGAAGACACAGTGGGTGAAGCGCCTGGCATCGGGGAAGGGGGAGAATACACGGTGCAATGATGAAGACACATGGGCTTATCAAGGGCAAAGTGACAGAAGGAGTAAAAGGGAGGAACTTATCTAGCTAAAGTAGACATTGGTGTAGCAAAATAAACAATGTCTCCATAACTGAAAATGAGCAAAATCATCTTAGTGAGGATTTTGCTGCATGCGGGAACTAGAATGCTTCTCTTATTTCTGTACAGTGCCTCAGGCTTAGGGTGAAGCTTCTTGAGAATTACATCCCTATGACCAGAAAGTCTAAGTGGCGATATAACCAGACCCAGAGGTACTTGTAGGATGGGACATCATCAATAGGTGCAACCTCAAGAGTATGAAAGGAAGGAAGCAGAAGAACTCTAGCAGAGAAGTCATAGAGACTGTTTTCCTAACATAGAGGGATATCTGACTATCATAGAACCAGTGCAATGCTGGATGTTGTTAAAGTTTGATTACAATTAGTGCATGAGATTGGAGCAGAGCAGCCAGAGGAAACGAGAACCGTATCATCTGCATACATATGTACTGACACAGAGAAGCAGACCTAAGGGAGGTCATTTAGAAAAATAGAGGAGACAATTGGGCCCAGCCCAAAACTTTGGGGGATGCCTGAGCTGATAGGGAGTTGGGGGGGGGGGTCCCTGATATGAACAGCTTTCAACCTATATCTAAAACATCCTTGATAAACACAAAAACAAACACAAACAGAATTAGAAAATAAACAAAAAATTTGAAACACAAGTAAGAAATAATGAAAATGAAGCAATGGATGAATACTCAGCTCCTTAAAAAAAATGTACCATAGGGAAACAACTCAAGCCAGAAAACACTATTTTTGTGTTAAAATAAATTGCCAACTTTATAGTCAAATGACTGGCAGACATTTGGCAAATAGAATAAAATGGGAAGAACAAAAATGATATTTGTTCATTCATGAAAAAAAAATGTTGATTTAATGTTTCAGCCCAAAGAGACTCAGGACTGCTTTCTGGATTATTACAGTGAACTATATGCATGTGGTTTAACAACTAGTACTGAAAAATAAGATCTTACTGTGATGAGGCAAATCTCCCACAAATTTCCATGAAACAGCATATATTGTTCAAAGCAGAAAAACCTGAACAGAGGTAGAAACTGCAATGACCTCCATGTTCAAATACAAAACACCAGGAAGGGTTGGGTTTACTTCTGAATTTTATTGAAGTTTACAACATCTGTTGTTACCCTGTATAATCAGTTTGTCTAATCACATAAAATGAAACAATAAGTTACCAGAATCTCAAGATCTTCTAACTGTACTCCCAAAACATAATAAAGATGTTACTGAACTGTGAGAATGATCCCTCCAAGCCTACCGGGGCTTCGGACACCCTCCTCCAGGATCAAGTAACCAGCCTTTGGACCGAAAGATGCCTCTGGGGTCCCAGCTTAACCAGCGGCCCCCATTGAAGACAAAAGCACTCCTCCACAACTACTGTTGCCAGAGGCCGCACCGATCGCATGCTACCCGAGGAAGGAAACCAGGAGCTCGGCCGCTACCTGGTACCTTGTGCCACTAAAGGCACAAAAGCCCACAAAAATCCCTTCAAGCACACCTGGGCTTCGGGACACCCTCCTCCAGGATCAAGGAACCAGCCTTTGGACCGAAAGATGCCTCTGGGGTCCCCGCTTAACCAGCGGCCCCCATTGAAGACAAAAGCGCTCCTCCACAATGACTGTTGCCAGGGGCCGCACCGACTGCATGCTACCCGAGGAAGGGAACCAGGAGCTCGGCCGCTCCCTAGTACCTTGTGCCTCTAAAGGAGCAAAAGCCTGCAAGGATCCCTCCAAGCCCACCGGGGCTTCAGACACCCTCCTCCAGGATCAAGGAACCAGCCTTTGGACTGAAAGATGCCTCTGGGGTCCCCGCTTAACCAGCGGACCCCATTGAAGACAAAAGCGCTCCTCCGCAATGGCTGTTGCCAGGGGCCGCACCGACCACACGCTACCCAAGGAAGGAGCCAGGAGGTCGGCCGCCTGGTACCCTAGCCGCTTGGGCAAACCAAGGTAATGCTAATCCTTGACCTCCCTCAAGCCGGCTCTCTCCAGCTGGGTTTGGAACTATACCTAGTGCCATCCTCCACAGAAAGCGGCTGTTCTCACTTTGTAATTTTGGATTTGGACTGCTATTTTGTACTCCCAGTGACTGTGAGCGCTGCCACTGCGGCTAAGTAATACAGCTCCCAAAAGACTAAATTTGCTTCCCAGACAAATTATCTCTTGTGTCTCAAAATGTGTAAAATCTTGGCTTAGAAAGTCTAAACTGCTGTAGCTAAGTTAAACTGCTTCTCTGCTGCCTTGTACTGCCTTCCCGCCTTTTTCTGTTTGAATCTCCTACCCCCCCATTGTTCACCTAAAACCTATTTTAAGTGCTGTCCTCTTAACCTGCCTTACAACTGTAACCTGTAACTCTACTCCTCTGCCTACTATTCTCCTCCTTTCTCTCACCTACGCCCCTTCCCTTTGTCCTGCTGCCTTCTTAATCTGCCTCTCCTTGCTACACCCTCAGGAATCCTCCAAGCCCACTGGGGCTTCGGACACCCTCCTCCAGGATCAAGAAACCAGTCTTTGGACCGAAAGACACCTCTGGGGTCCCCGCTTAACCAGCGGCCCCCATTGAAGACAAAAGCACTCCTCCATAACGACTGTTGCCAGGGGCCTCACCGACTGCACGCTACCCGAGGAAGGGAACCAGGAGCTCGGCCGCTCCCTGGTACCTTGTGCCGCTAAAAGAGCACAAGCCTGCAAGGATCCCTTCAAGCCCACCGGGGCTTCAGACACCCTCCTCCAGGATCAAGGAACCAGCCTTTGGACCGAAAGACACCTCTGGGGACCCCACTTAACCAGCGGACCCCATTGAAGACAAAAATGCTCCTCCACAATGACTGTTGCCAGGGGCCACACCGACCGCATGCTACCCGAGGAAGGGAACCAGGAGCTTGGCCGCTCCATGGTAGATTGTGGCCCTAAAGGGGCAAAAGCCTGCAAGGTACGTTAACTTGACCTCCCTCAAGCTGGCTCTCTCTGGCTGTGTTTGGAACTATACCTAGTGCCATCATTCACAGAAAGCGGCTGTTCTCACTTTGTAATTTTGGATTTGGACTGCTATTTTGTTCTCCCAGGGACTGTGAGCGCTGCCACTGCGGCTAAGTAATACATCTCCCAAAAGACTAAATTTGCTGACTAGACAAATTATCTCTTGTGTCTCAAAACTTGTAAAATCTTGGCTTAGAAATTCTAAACTGCTGTAGCTAAGTTAAACTGCTTCCCTGCTGACTTGTACTGCCTTCCCGCCTTTTTCTGTTTGAATCTCCTACCCCCCAATTTTCACCTAAAACCTATTTTAAGTGCTGTCCTCTTAACCTGCCTTACAACTGTAACCTGTAACTCTACTCCTCTGCCTACTAATCTCCTCCTTTCTCTCACCTACACCCCTTCCCTTTGTTCTGCTGCCTTCTTAATCTGCCTCTCCTTGCTAGCCCCTCAGGATCCCTCCAAGCCCACTGGGGCTTCGGACACCCTCCTCCAGGATCAAGGAACCAGCCTTTGACCGAAAGACACCTCTGGGGTCCCCGCTTAACCACCGGCCCCCATTGAAGACAAAAGCACTCCTCCACAACGACTGTTGCCAGGGGCTGCACCCACTGCATGCTACCTGAGGAAGGGAACCAGGAGCTCTGCCGCTCCCTGGTACCTTGTGCCACTAAAGGTGCAAAAGCCCACAGGGATCCCTCCAAGCCCACCGGGGCTTTGGACACCCTCCTTCAGGATCAAGGAACCAGCCTTTGGACCGGAAGACACCTCTGGGGTCCCCGATTAATCAGCGGACCCCATTGAAGACAAAAGCACTCCTCCACAACGACTGTTGCCAGGGGTTGCACCGACCGCATGCTACCCGAGGAAGGGAACCAGGAGCTCGGCCGCTTCCTGGTATTTTGTGCCGCTAAAGGTGCAAAAGCCGGCAAGATACGTTAACTTGACTTCCTCCTGCCGGCTCCCTCCAGCTGGGTTTGGAACTATACCTAGTGCCATCTTCCACAGAAAGCGGCTGTTCTCACTTTGTAATTTTGGATTTGGACTGCTATTTTGTACTCCCGGGGACTGTGAGCACTGCCACTGCGGCTAAGTAATTCAGCTCCCAAAAGACTCTTCCGCCTGCGCTACTCGGCTCCCCACCCTCCCACCTCACCCACCCTGGTCGACCCTTTAGCTTTATAGACACCAGCAGGTCATATGACTAAGTGTTCACTTTTCCATTGGCTCCATATACTCTGCTTCCACTAGGGAAGCTTCCTATCTTCAAAGCTAACGGCTCTATAATTTCTCTTGCCAAGCCTGCCTTCCTAGGTTCTGTACCATAGTGTCCTATCCTCCCTTATGTACAATTCCAGGCCTACCAATTTTCACCCACTATAATGCATTGCCTTTTCGGCATATTTCTATTCAATACTCCTCTTTTCTGCACCCCTACGACCTGCTATTCCTATATTAAAATGACTCTACATCTAAGTATCTATCGCTCAGGCTTGACTCCTTTATTCTGCCTGTGTCTCCTTTATGGACTAAGCAGTGTCTCCCTATCTTTGTCTCTTGCCATTAATCACAAGGCGCAATCGATCAAGGACATTAGTTTCTCTAATCTCCTTCTTTCATACCGTCACCCCTTACCCACTTTTCACTATAAACTCCTGAAGAAAGACTGTACCTACCTGTCACTCCTGTACTACCTACAGCATAGTGCTAAGTGAAAAAAATGTGAGATATTCACTAGAACCTTGCTTAAGTTCCTAGCCCAAAGGCTACTCCTGATGGCTGGTGACATCGAATCGAACCCAGGTCTGCCACATAATATCCCATTAGCAGCCTCAACCAAAGCAAGTAAAGGCCTCTTACTAGCCCATATGACTATTAGGAGTCTTGTGGGGCACCTGGCTGAGCTTGTAGCCTGGGCAAGACTGGTTAGCCCTGACATCCTGTGCCTTACCGAAACATGGCTCAAACCTAATATCCTGGATGCACACTGCGCCCTGCCTGGGTATGCCATCATTCAACAGGATCGAAGTGGCTCTAAAAGGGGTGGGGGTGTTGCCATTTATTACAAAAATCACCTCTCAATAAAAACGGTTCCCAATCCTGGTCCCAATATGCACTGTGAATCACTACATGCAACACTGTCCCTAGGTGCAAAATATCTGCACATCCTGTGTTTGTACAACCCACCCACTGGCGGGTTGGAAAGTCTCCTGATCTTACTCCAACATGTGTCACAATCTGTGAAACTGAATGAGTGTATCCTGTTAGGGGACGTTAATTTAAACTGGCTAGGACCAAATCACGGTAACCTTGCATCTCTGGTCCAAAAATATAACTTTCACCAACTTATAACAGAATGCACGAGAATGACTACCATGCAGACAGGAACGCTCTTGGACTGGATTCTCACCAACAGGCCTGACCATGTAACCAAAACTGCTGTACTAGTGGACTTTCTGACAGACCACTCTCCCACGGTCTGTCACTGGCGTTCCAGTCCGCCACCTGCTCCTCGATCCTGCCTTATCACCCTTACCAACTTTGCAGCGCTTGATGTACAAGCATTTCTTTCTGACATATCTAATATGGACTGGTCCGAAATCTACAATGCAACTAGTGCTGAGACTGCCCTGGATGTGTTCCTCAGCAGGTTTGGAGAGGTACAAAGGAGGCATGTACCAAAGATAAAGAGAAGGGTCAGGGGCAACAAACAAGGTGGCTGGGCAAGATCTTCTCCACAAGCTCAAACTCAGGGACAAACTCTGGAAACATTATAAATCCACCAGCCTCCCTGTGATCATCAGATATACAAAGCGGCATAGAAGTGACTGTAAGAAACACATCAGGCTTGCGAAGAGCAGATGTTGCCAGGACCTTTTAACCAGCTCCACTAATGATCCCCTAAAATTCTGGAGTCACATAAAAAACTTCCTCGGAACCCCCCAATCCATCACCACCTCGGACATGCTACTCCAAGGGGTCCACTGCAATGACTCCCTCACCATTGCCAATGCCTTCAATCAGCAATTCTCGGACCTATCTGCCATTACATCCTCTCTAAAATCTTTGCCAGTTACCTCTCAACCATACTCTACCATGATGAGCTCCAATCCACAACTTGCCCCTAAAAGATTGTTTTATTTTAAAGCGGTTACTGGAAATCAAGTTCGCAAACTCCTGTCGGGCATATCTGATAACACTAGCCCTGGCTCTGACACTCTGGAACCACGACTGCTGAAAATAGCTGCTCATCTCATATCCCGCCCACTTGCCAGGATCTTCACGCTATCTCTCTCCACAGGCACTGTCCCCGAGATTTGGAAGGCTGCCAGAATCACACCAGTTTTCAAAAAAGGGAGCAAAAATGACTTATCAAACTATAGACCTATAGCCATACTTTTGGTACTTAGCAAAATTCTCGAGAAGATAGTAGCCACCCAGGTCACCGATTTTATTGACTCCTCTAATGCACTCTGTGAAGCTCAACATGGCTTCAGGAAGCACCATAGTACTACAACTGCACTGACAAAATTCACCTCAGATGTTCTCTCAAATATGGACAGAGGGCAGCTAACGGGCTGTGTTCATAGACCTTACAAAGGCCTTTGACCTCGTTGATCATCCACTGCTGCTTGCCACCCTCAAAAAACCTATGCTTCTCATCCCCAGTAACAGCCTGGTTCAGTAGCTACCTCACCAACAGGTCTCAAGCTGTAAAACTTAACTTGGCCATCTCTGACAGTACCACGATCAATATTGGAGTACCACAGGACTCTATACTCGGTCCACTCCTCTTCTCACTATTTATCAACAACCTGCCCAACATAATAACATCAGGCAACTTGCTACTTTATGCTGATGATCTTGTTATATATGCTCACTCTGACAACATCTCCCACCTGAATGCCACTCTGTCATCAGCTTTCCACCTGGCACAATACTGGCTTGATGCGCATCGCCTTGTACTCAATGCAAGCAAGACTAAGGCCATGCTCTTTGGATCAAATCATAAGCTCAGAACCTGCACATCTTCACTTAAAATTCCTGATATTGACGGAACCCGCCTTGAGTCTGTAAGTTCTTTCCGCTATCTTGGAATACAGCTTGACCAAAACCTCGACCTGAAGCAGCATATCCACGAGTCGTGTAAAAATGTCAACTGTAAGCTGGGTGCTGCCTACAGGACGAATTATATGCTCACATCCACTGCCAAACTTGCTATTGCCAGGGGTATCCTATTACCCACTCTGTCCTATTGTGCTCCTATCCTCACAATGGCAAACGAAACCATTCTACAGAAATAGGACACCACCTACAATAATGTCTATAGATATGAGCTAAAGCACCGCGTCTGACACACCACTGCCAACTCTATAAAGAGTTAGGCTGGCTACCCCCATCCTCCACAAGGCAATATTACCTCTGCAGCCTATCAGACTCCATAATCAGAGTGGCGAAACCAGCCACACTGTCTGAACTGCTTCAACCTGTGATCCCATCGCGTGACCTGAGGTCATCAGACAAGTCTTTTTTATCAGTTCCCCTCTGCCGTACTTCCAAGGGTGCTGGCGCTTTCAATTGCACTGCCCCCTCATGCTTGGAACTTGCTGCCTATGGATCTGAGAAGTGCCCCATCACACCTAGCTGTCAAGCATGGACTTCGCTCTCACTTCTACTCTATGGACCATTGCACTTGCTTTGATCCTACTTAAACTTTGAAACCTGTCTAAGTCAATCCTCCCTTTCCATATATTCACTAGCCTACCTCCCTTTGATTGCTCTGTCATTTTGTTTGTCTGCTTGCACTTTAATGAATTGTTTACAAGGCTGCCTGCACTTTAATGTAATGTTTATAAACTTTTCTGTATGGTCACTCTATTCTAATCATGCTGCTATAAATTGTCTTAAGACTGCCTAATTGCCTTAATTCTATAATATGTATAGTATCCTGACTTGATTATATTATTATGCTGCATATCTAACATTGTTTCATCTCTCTGACTTTGTGTATAATTTAGACATAATCCTACTATTGTTTGATCCTTCGTCCGTTCTACTGTGTTGCACTAAACTATATGATTTACTTAATGTTAGTGGGTACTGGTCCTTCTTGCTCCCCTCTCCACTCCCGTTCGCTCCTCACCCCCTCACAGCCCTGCGAGGTCTCAGTTCCAGAGCCGGGTCTTTTTTCACCTTTTCCACTAAGCCGTATTTAGCAGTACTTTATTTATAGCGCCTCAGAGCCCTGCAGTTTAGCTCCATAGCCCGGGTCTTTTTGCGCCTTTTCCCGCTAATGCCGTAACTCACCGTTCTTTGCCGTAAGTGCCTCAGGTTGGCTGCCTCCCCAGTTCCAGTTCCATAACTATGGGTCCTTTTGCGTCTTTCCTGCTAATGCCGCACTTTGCCATTACGCCCTCAGGCTGGCCGCACCCCTTTTTCACTAATGGTCCTTGCTTGCTAACCTGAGTGCAGAACCATGCTATCCCCTGCTTTCCTGCCAGTCCATGGCCTTCCTACTGTCCTTTCTTCCCTCCGCTCCCCCTTGCCCCTCCTCCTATACCTTCTGCCATCCCACCTACTATAGTCCCTTAACCTCTGGTTCATCCGCTCGCCTTTTTCCTTACCACACTCCTCTCCCTACCTGCCGACCATCCCCTCCCTGCTCTGCCGTCCCTCGGTTCCACAAGCCCGGGTGCATATCTCTGCCCAGCACCGCGAGGCCATTAGCTGTAATTTTCCCTGTCTTTTCTGCTGATGCCCTCCACCCTTCATCAGTTTTTCACACCCTCCCTTGCCTGCTTAAAATCCCCCTCACCGCCCCTTCCCTTCCCTCTCCTTCTCCATCTAAATGCGTGCTCCCTCCAGTACCCTCTGCCTACTGAAACTGTGTGCCTGCCTTTGAAATTGTATATCTGTACTTGTACCAATGTACCTTTGCCTGTATTGTGTTAAACCTAAACTGTCCTATTTTGTACTGTAACTGTGTCTCCCGGGTCGTGCCTGAAAATAGTCACCTATTGGCTAAAGCACCTACCCGGTTAACAAAAACTAAATAAAAATGATGGTCGCCATGCTGGGCATGCTGCCTACTAGGCCCAAGTGAGCTTGTTATTAAACAAAATGTAACTTTTAAGCACACTTCTAGTCTTGTTTAGTTGTTGATTATATGATTTGGTGTAGAGTTGTCATAGGGCCATTTCTCTAGTTTAGTTAGGGTCGGAGTAGTGAGTCTGGCAGGGTGATTAGGGTTTTATTTTTTCGCTTAGTGTAGTGTAACCTGCTGCCACAGAGTGTATTCACAGTTGTTTTCCCCTTTGGTTGAGCAAGCACTGGTGTCTCTTTTGTTCAGTGTTCTGGGGGACTGCGTCTAGGTTCATCTCTGTGTTTGGAGATGCAGATCAACACTGGACATGGCTAGTCCATCTTTGGCACTCCAGCTGGTGATAGTCCTTCAGCAGATGAGAGAACATTGCAGCTGACTTGTCCCTTTCATCATTTGGCAGATGCTGCAGGCAGAGGCCAAATCAAAGAGGATTTTCTCCAGGGTCTGGACTTCCATGTAAAGATGCAGTGAATTTAAAATCCACCTGCGAAGTGAATGTGAATTTGCCACTTCACGTTGGCACTTCACTACACGGAGTGGCCCATAGGAAAGGCTCACTTCACCTTGTTATTATTACTTCGCATTGTCATTCTTCTTTAAACACGAAGTAAGGTGGAGTGACAACAAAACTGGCAGCACCCCACCCACACAGTCACCAGAATTAACGTGCATCCCCAAAATGCTACTGTCTTGTGTCCAGAAAATACCCCAGTGCTGATGAAATGCTACTGTCTTGTGTCCAGAAAATTCCCCAGTGCTGACGAAGTGAAATGAGAGCTTAACAAGAAATGCAGTCTCCCAGAATTAATGGTGCACTGCTAATGTACAGACAGATTAAGATTGCGCTGTGCACTCAAGGGATGCATACGAAAAAGCACAACAACACCTAACCAGTGCTCACAAGTCACAAATCCAAATCTGGAAAGGAATACATTTTGCCAGTTGAGGGATTGGTGCACGGCAGTAACAATCCACTACCAGTAAAGATACCACAAAGCAGTATAAAAAATTCATGCAGGTGCAGTGGATAGCAGGTTCACACTGCTGCAATTACTCTATGGCACAATAAAAGGTGTCTGATTTAATGGCATGCATTGCACACACACTCACACACACACTACAAGTAATGCGTAGCAAATTGAAAGCCTTTAGTACTATAACCAAATGTTTTAAACAGACAAATTGTATACTGATGCACCATAACACTCAGCTAAAAAATGTCAATAATTACTGAAAATATTACTGTGTGTACATTAACACAGTTATACAAGAAATATATAACCAAAATAGAAAGACTGCCTTTTTCTCCCAGTTAATGTACTTACACCACAAATACACCCCTTCCCCAAAGCACACTTCACAGTACACAGACTGACTGTTCTAAATTAACATTCAAAATCCACACACAACAATAATCACTCGATGATATGAGCACAGAAGGGTTTCCTATAATCGATGTAGTAAATTTTGAGCAAACAAAATGACTCAAAAAGGCATTTTAAACAGCTTTTAGAGGTTTTGAATTGCAGAGCTCTGAGAGCAAACTGTCTCCAGCTACCACTACACACGCACTACCCAGGCCAGAACTGAGGCTGTGCAGAACAATCTAGAGCCCATGTGACCTGCAGTCCCATGAATCACTGTAGAATTTCATTTGGAGCTCAATTACAAGGTGAAGTGAGGCAAATTACATTGATTTCAATGTACTTCACCTTAAAATTGGTGGAGAAGTGGTTTGGGGAATGCAGAATAATGCAAAGTCATTGGTTTCAATGGACTTCGCTTCCTCATTATGAAGCGAAGTACTCCACTTCACATTGTGGAGTACTCTGTGGGTTCTGCGTTACTCCATGAATCACTCCGTGGAGCGAAGTGAGGAAACTTCGCTCACCACTACTTATAGTACTGTAACTCACATGCTGTACAGGAAGGAATGCGGATGCCTATGGCTGTACTTCCCTGATAAGCTGCAGCACAAAACTCCCAGACTTAAAAACATGTATTAATAAGACAAAGAACCTCTGTGCACAAACACTGAGGGAAGGGTTACCCCAAAGGGCATTTGGCTGGGAAGCCAAGTTTCAAGAAAATACAAAATCACACATGCCCACACAATGCAAAGCATCATGGACTGCATATGCAAATTACCACAAAATGTTATGCTGGTTCAACTTTAAGCAGAATTGCATGGTGCGAAAGGCCTCTCACACAGTTTGCAAAGGGTACTAACAGATGTGTTAGCACCCTTTGCAAATAACTCTGTCAACTCATCTGGTCAGGAACGTCCAACTGCTTCAGTAGTTGACACATATGCGACCATATGCTACGTATAATGGTATCTGTCTCTCATTAATAAAGTACAATGGTGGGGTGGTGAAGCCTGGAGACATACTACAAAACAGGCTTACAATACATCCAAGTAACTAGAAAAAAAATTAATGTTGTGATTCATGATGTGATCGTGAATCATGATTTGTGACTGCATTTGTGACCGTGATAATGAAAAACATGATTCTGTGTCGATGGTGTGAGATAACCAGTACGAAACTGTATTGGGAACGTGAATGCCTATGGCTGTACTTCCTCGATGAGCAGTAGCTTAAAACTCCCAGACTTAAAAACACATATCAATGAGTACAATGGTGGGGTGGTGAAGCCTGGAAAGATACTACAAAACAGGCTTACAATACATCCAAGTAACTAGAAAAAAAATTAATGTTGTGCTTCATGATGTGATCATGAATCGTGACTTGTGACTGCATTTGTGATCGTGATGATGAAGAACGTGATTTGTATCACGAGTGACTCGTGATGATGGTCCTGACTTAAAAATGTATATTAATGAATACAATGTTCATGCAGAATTATGCACCACACCTGTCCAGTACTCTGAAGGGAAGCCAAAGAAACAACTGTGACTTAAGTTACAGATGGAGATTGCGCCCTAAAGAGATGCAAATGCATAGACAGATTAAGATTGCACTGCACACTGAAGAGATACAGATACAAAGGCACAACACCTAAAGTACAGTTACGTAAGAACTTACCGTAACAGTAGATCTTCGAGAGGAGCTCTTGCAGCAGGCTGTAACACTTAGGACTATGCCGCAGGCACTAGGACCCTCCAGTAAAATCTCCAGCCAGCAGTACACAGCAGGGACCGCCTCCGACGCTGGCCCCGCCCCGACTTCGGCCCTAGTACAAAAGGGGGTGGACCCAGCTCCACCTCAGTTCTCCCGCCAAGGCCCACAACGAGCCCTGACAAGAGAAGGAGACAAAGCAACTGTAGGAGATGTAAATGAAGATGGATCTGCACACCTCGAGGGGGAAGGCGGGTGGGAAAGTAACGCCTGCTGCAAGAGCTCCTCTCGAAGATCTACTGTTATGGTAAGTTCTTACGTAACTGTACTATCTTACTTCAAGTGGGAGCTCTGGCAGCAGGCTATAACACTTAGGACTGAATACCAAGCAGTTCACGCCAAAGAGGTAGACGACCCCGGGAGGTGGGATATACTGACTCCAGAGACCTCAGGACAGAAGCCCTTGCAAAACAGCTAGGCCGAAGCCAGCTCAGCGTCTGGAGACAATATCCAAGCTGTAATGCTTGACAAAGGTATGCACCGAGTTCCAGGTGGTGGCCGCACATATGTCCCTTATAGAGACATTTCTCAGGGCGGTGAATGAAGCAGACACTCCTCTGGTGGAGTGACCCCTGACCGGGCCCGGAAGGGGCTTATTGTGTTTCCCGTAGCGGAAAGAGATGCAGTGGACTATCCACTTCGAGATAGTCTGCTTGGTCACCGGTTTACCCAAGCATTGTGGTGCAAAGGCCACAAAAAGTTATTCCGATTGATGGTGTGTAGCCGTCCTCTTCAAGTAATACCTCAAAGTCCTGTGGACATCCAGTGTGTGAAGGAGAGCCTCCCCTCTATTGGAAGGGGAAGGAAAATAAACAGGAAGGTCAACCGACTGGTTGAGAGTCAACTCTGAGACCACTTTCGGAAGAAACTTAGGATTTGTTCTGAAGGAAACCCTTTCCCTGTGGAAAACTAAATACAGCTCTTTACACATCAGAGCCTGAAGTTCGGAAACTCTTCGAGCTGAGGTAACAGCAACTAAAAAACAAACCTTCCAAGAAAGGTAACACAGCTCACAATCTGCTGCTGGTTCAAAGGGGGGAAGGGTGAGTTTCTCCAACACAAAAAGGAGGTTCAAGGGTGGGATAGGGTCTTGAATGGGAGGTCTCATATGCAGAATTCCTAAAAGAAAGGTGTGGGCGACATCCAATTGTGCCAATGCCTTATCTCCCAAGAGGGCATGATAGGCGGAGATAGCCCACATATGCACCTTGATAGAGGAGTAACTCAGGCCTGTTTGATACAAGGAGAGGAGATACTGCAATGCTGAGTTCACTGGACAGGTGACGAGATCCAAATGCTGTGACGAGGCCCATAGACAAAAACGCTTCCACTTCATAGCATAGGCAGAGCGGGTAGAGGGCTTTCTTACCGAAACTAGGACTGCCACCACTTCTGGGGAGACACCGTATCTGCGTTGAGCTATGTCTGAAGGAGCCAAGCATGTAGGTGTAAGGACCGAAGGTCCGGGTGGACCAGCGACCCTTGATCCTGGGACAGCAACTGCGAGCATATGGGCAGTGGAATTGGAGGTTCGGTGGACAACCGCTGCAGGAGTGGAAACCAAATCTGCCAAGGCCATTTGGGGGCTATGAGGATCATTCAGTCCCCTTCTGCCTGTAACTTTAAAAGAACTCTCTGAATGAGAAGGAAGGGTGGAAAGGCATAGAGAAACCTCCCTGCCCAGCAAAGGGATAAAGTGTCTGGCCAGAAAGCTCCAGCCGCACGCTCTCATGAGCAGAACATTGGCAGTTTGGCATTGCGTGGTGACACAAAGAGGTCCAGCTCTGGAAGACCCCACCTGTGGAAGAGCTGGTCTGCTATGGACTTTAGCAGTTCCCACTTGTGCGCTCTGGATCGCGACCTGCTTAGGCTGTCGGCCAGATCGTTGAGGATGCCTGGAATGTGCACTGCGGACAGCAGAATGACTCACTCCAGTGCCCAGTACCAGACTTTCATCGCCTCCCTGCAAAGGGGATACGAATGAGTACCTCCTTGCTTGTTGATGTAGAAGACAACCGCCATGTTGTCCATTTGAACCAGAAGAGAGCCTGGGACCAGGTCTTCCTGAAAGGCCTGTAAGGCATAGAGAACCGCTCGCATCTCCAGTACAATGATGTGGAGGGACCGCTCCTCGGGTGACCAAACCCCTTGCGTTCGATGAGCACCCAGGTGCACCCCCCCATCCCAGGTCTGATGCATCTGTTGTCAGAGTCTGACCTGGTGGCTCTGGACGAAAGCTGACCCCTTTCTCCAAATTCCTGGGGTCCATCCACCAAAGCAAAGTTCTCCTGACTGGCCCCGAGATCTTGACCGTGAAGTCCAGATCGTCGTAGCCTTGGTCCCACTGTACCCTGAGCATCCTTTGCAAGACCTTCATGTGGAGGTGGGCCAAGGGAGTGACAGGGATGGCCACCACCATGTGCACCAGTAACCTGAGGAAGTTTCAAGCTGGAACTTGAGGAGTTATTGAAATCCACTCTGCAATCTCTCTCAGGTGATCTCCCCTGTCCTGGGGGAGGAAAGCCATGCCCTGGATGGAATCCAAGACCTCTCCAATGAAGACGAGCTTTTGACTGGGCTCCCGGGACAAATTTCATAGATTCAGGGTGATCCCCAGCCTTCAGAACAGAGTATAGGTGTCTCTGAGGGCGCGAAGTAGGCCTGTCCGTGATGGGGTTGTAAGCAGCCAATCATCGAGGTAGGGGAACACATAGTGTCCCATGCACCTTAGAGCTGCAGCTACCACTGCCAAGCATTTGGTGAAGACTCATGGAGCAGAAGAGAGGCCAAACGGAAGCACTCAAAACTGGTAGTGCTCCCCCTGGAAGCGGAACCTCAGAAACTTCCAGTGGGGAAGGAAGACCCCTATGTGCATGTATGCATCTTGCATGTCTAGGGAACAGAGCCAGTCTCCTTGGTGCAGCAGAGGAAGAAGGCCTTGGAGGGTCACCATCCTGAACCTTTTGTGCTCGATAAAGAGATTTAGAGGGCTGAGGTCCCGAATGGGACGAAGGTCCTGTGTCTTTTTTGGAATAAGGAAGAAATGTGAATAAAACCCTTTTCCTCACTGCTGCAAGAGGACTAAGTCTATTGCCCTTTTTTGCAAGAGGGTCTGAATCTCTCCTTCTATTAGTGGGATGTGAGAAGGAGGATAATGGGAGAGCTTTGGTGGAGTATTCAGGGGAAACTCCGTGAACTCCGGCGTGTGTCCCCTCCTGCTGATATCTAAGACCCATTGATCCGCAGTAATTGACTTCCACCCTTCGAAGTGAAGGGAGAAGTGGCCCCCGACCAGCTCCCCTGGGTCTTCCTGCAGAAGGGGGGGTGAAAGGGAGTCATTGGGCTTAGCCGAGTGTGGGCAGAGAGGCCTGGAAGGACTTGGGCCCACGGGTAGGAGCTCCACCAGACTGCTCGTTACCGGACCTCCTAAGGAAGCTGCCTCTCTGCCCCTGCTGGTTGCCATGGGCATGACCTTGGCCACCTAAGGGCTTATGAAAAGGTAGTTTTCATTGCCTTCGCTGGTTGCCACGGTACATCTGGTGGACCGACCAGATAGACTTGCCCGAATCTTGGAGATGAGAAATCAAGGCTTCCGTCTCCTGCCCAAAGAGCATGGTACCCTGGAAGGGTAAATCCCTGATACCAGCCTGCAGATCCTGCTGAAAGCCTGAGACTCTCAACCAAGCGTAGCATCGTAGGCACACCCCGGAAGCAGCTGCCCTGGCTGCCGTATCTGCAGTATCATACAAGGCTCTCAAAACATGGGAGCCTACATCTGAGCCAGATTTCAAAATGTCCAGGAGCTCTTTCTTCTGGTCAGAGTCTGGAAGGACCTTCAACAGCTCTTGTCCCCTCTCCCATAGTGCATTCTGGTACTGTACCATATGTGTTAAGAAGTTGAGGGAACGTATGGAACAGGTGGAAGCAGAATAAACCTTCTTGCCCACCTGGTCCAAATAGTGAGACTCCAGGTTGGGAGACTGTGAGCTGAGGTGTTTCGGCTGCCTGAACTTATCACGGGCAGCCGTGATCACCGAGGAGTCTGCCTGAGGGTGTTCAGCAAGGAAAGCTTCTGCCCTCAGGGCCTTGTACAGCCTATCTGACTTCTTCGGGACAGCCGGGACTGAAGCTGGATGTTTCCAGGTAGTTCGGGTGAGGTCCTGGAAAGTATCCACCAAAGAAGGGACCACCAAGGGTTTAGGCTCCTTCTGCCTCAGGTATTTTGTTAGTGTCCGGCGTTCCGGGTCCAGGTCCTCCATCTCCCACTCGTTGGAGGTCTGGATATTCCTCATGATGTCCATAAAGGTAGAATCATCTCGAGGCGAGCTGGGCTGGTCCTTCTCTCCCGCGGAGCGCTGCAATCTGAGAGAGGAAGTCGAGGAAGACAAGGATGAGGGAGATTGACTATAGGATTTTGAATAGTCTGACCTCTCCATGTGACCAGACTCCCACTGTCGTCGGTAACTGGGGGACCGACGTCGGTCTGAAGACCGACTCCGGTCCCTGGACCGACAACGGAGCAGAGACCGACGTCGGTCAGAGGACCGATGTCGGGAGCGTTTTTGCCGAGAGGACTGAGAAAGACTCCTAGAACATGACCTAGACCAACAACAGTCACCAGAGTCCCTGGAGCATCGTCGGTGGTCCCCGGACTGGGTGCGGGAATGAGCCCTAGAGGGAGGTGTAGGCGGGCGCTCCAGAGACTTCCGCGGGGAAGGCTCACCTCCTGGTTGTAGTTTATCCTCTGGGTCCGGTACCAGTGTCTGGGCCAGCGATGGGGGGGTCCGCTTGTGGACCTGCCCCCACCAAAAGGAAAACAGCTCCTGTAGCTCATCCTTCATGAAAATTTCTGCCACCCGGCTCGGAAAGGAAGTATCCAGGACATCAGCCTGTGAAGGAGAGCCCTCCTGGGCACCCGGGGGGGAGGAGGACTTGGGTGACGGAGACCTCGGTTCTTCCACAGCAAATCACTCGCCCTTCACCCCTTCAACTGGCGTTGGTGTTGGTACCGACAACAGGGTGCTGCTGAGGGGGGTTCCAGAGAGTTCTTGGGCTCCAGAGGTGTGCCTTTAGCAGGCGGCGCTAGTGACTTGGGAGGTGGGGCCGAAGCTTGCACCTCCAAGGGCTTTGTGGTGTCCCTTAGAGGGGTTACCTTAGGCTTAGCCAGCTTCTCCCCCAAAGGGCTGGCCTTGGCCTGAGTCGATTTTGGGCGCTCTTCTGATCCCAAGGGACGGGCCTTCTTTGGAGAGGGCCGCGAGTGAGAACGGGACTGCGACCAGGACCAGTGCCAGAACCAACTACGGTCTTTACCGTGCCGCTTCTTCTCCTTGAGTTTCCACTCGGAGGAGTGCAGAGCCATCTTCTGCTCCAAAAGAAAGGCTTTCAGGGCCTTGAGATGACGGATGTGGGTCCGGCTAGTAAAGGCCTGGCAAGCGGAACAGTTAGCGGTGTTGTGTTCCGGTCCCAGGCAAAAGACACAGCGGCGATGGCTGTCCTTGGCCGGGATCTGCCTTCCACACTCGCACTTGTTGAGATGTTCTGGCGAGGCCAACACCCGAGAAAACATCCGTCGGGACAGCAAGAAAACCGTCGGACAATGGTCTGACGTCGGCAACTATGAAAAACCGTCAAAAAAACAGTAGAAAAGCGGGTTTGATTGAAGAATTCTTGCTGATCTGGCAAGCTGAAGCTGTTCTTCTCTGTTCATGTGTGGGACACGGCAGGAAAAGAACTGAGGTGGAGCTCAGTCCGCCCCCTTTTGTACCAGGGTCGAAGGTCGGGGCGGGGCCGGCATCGGGGGCGGTCCCTGCTGTGTACTGCTGACTGAAGATTTTACCGGAGGGTCCTAGTGCCTGTGGCATAGTCCTAAGTGTTATAGCCTGCTGCAAGAGCTCCCACTCGAAGTAAGATCCAGTGCTCACCATCAGAAATTCAAATCTGGAAAATAATAACTTTGCCGGTTGGGGCTGGCCGTGGGGGGGGGGGTAGTGTACTGCACTGCTGCAGTAACAATCACTAGTACTAGTACCAGTAAAGATACCACAAAGAAGTACAAAAATCACACAGCTGCAGTGGATAGCAGGTTCACATTGCTGAAATTATTATGTGGCACAATAAAATGTGTCTGATTTGATGACACGCATCACACACATACTCACATACACACTAAGTAATGCATAGCAATTTGAAAACTTCAGTAATATAAGCACATATTTTAAACAAACTGAAATTATGCACTGCTGCCCCACAACAATTTGCAAAAAAATGGCAAGAATTATTGAAAATATTACTGTGTGTGCATTAACACAGTTATACAAGAAAAATATCACCAAAACAGAAAGCACTGTCTTTTTCTCCAAGTTAATCTACCTACACCACAGATATGCCCCTCCCCCAAAGCACACTTCCACTATCTTTCAGTACACAGACTGAATGTTGTACATTAACATTCAAAATCCACACACAAACAATAAATGCTCGATGATATGAGCACAGGAGGGTTTCCTATAATCGATGAACTAAAGTTTCAGTAAAAAAAAATGACTCAAAAAGGCTTTTTTAATAGCTTTTAGAAGGTTTAAATCACAGAGAGCTCTCAGAGCAGATTGTCTCCTACAGCTTCCTACATACACTACCCCAAACTGAGGCTGTGCAGAACAATCTAGAGCCCATGTGACCCGAAATCCCATGAATCACTGCAAAATTCGCCTTTGCAGCTTAAAAACAAGGCAAAGTGAGGAGTAGTACATTGTTTTCAGTGTACTTCACCTTAAGAATTGGTGGAGTAGTGGTTTGGGAAGGCAGAGTAACGTGAAGTCATTGTTTTCAATGGACTTCGCTTTACCCATTATAATGCAAAGTACTCTTCTTCGCGTTGCGGAGCACTCCGAGAATTCTCCTTCACTCCACGAATCGCCCGTAGAGCGATCAAAGACCCTTCGCCATCTCTACTTCCATGCCTCCTGGAAAGGAAACACAGACCTTCATAACGAGACTCCCTCTTGTCTCACCTTATTTCGTAGGTGACAGAGATTTGTGGTAAGGCCTAGATGTGGGCCAAAGAGGCTGACTGGCTTTGTTTAGTGGTCCAGGAGGGCTTGACTGCAGATTAAGGGCGGTACATCTTTCTTCATTTTTACGTTCACTTGCGCGCATGTGCAAGGAACGTTTTGGGAGAGTAGCACACTTGGAGGTGTGCCTCTCCCATCCAATGCACTGCTCCCTTGAGCAGGCGTGGCGGTCCTGCACCAATGGGTGCAGGAGCTCAGTATGACAGCGGTGTTCCTCTGCTTCAAAGAAAAACACCACTGCCATACTGAGTGCTGCCACCGTCCCCTCCGTCACGTGCTCCCCCCCGCGTGCATCACGCCGCCCCAAAGCTTTCCTGCCATGCTGGGAGCCCACCCCAGTGTGGCAAACATTGTTTGTTTTGCCGGCGGGGTGCCCAATCCCCGTCGGCTCCACGGCCCACCAAGCCATCCTGCTGCCATGCTGGGAGCCCACCCCAGCGTGGCAAATGTTCGTTGTTTTGCCGACGGGGTGCCCAATCCCGATCAGCTCGGCCCCCGCGTTATTTGCCCGGCGGTGCCCAATCCCGCCGGCCTCGCCCACACATCTTCTACCATGCTGAGCCCACCCCAGCGCAGCAAACGCCCCACGTCGCTTTTTTTTTGTAAACCTGTAAAATAAAAGCGGTCCTGCAGCAGCGTCTCCCAGCCCCCCACAATCCGCACCCACCCACTGCGCACCCAGCTCCACCCCTACCCTATACCCCACCTCCGGACTCGGTACGATCTTGATTGGACCGGGAACCGCTCTACACTCTTCAAAGCCAACCACGAACTGAGGAAATGCGGTAAGCTGTATAATAGGCGACATAGGGGTTTCAACTTTTGCATATCTCAGTCATTTTGGAATTTTTGCACCAAATTTTCAACATGGGGTTTTTGGGACTCCTTCTCATGAATGATGTCACTGTCATGGCGTTATTCAGGCCCGAAGGGTGATTTCACAGGCACTGCGCAGTCACTGCGCGAAATCACCCTTCAGCCTTGAATAATGCCATGACAGTTACATCATTCATGAGAAGGGGTCCCAAAAACCCCATGTTGAAAATTTGGTGCAAAAATTCCAAAAAATGGCTGTTTTACGAGCGTGCATTGTGCAGTTCCTACGCAGGCTCGTAAGTTCACGAATTTTCAATATTTTCACTCCAGATTTTCAACATTGCCATTTTATCACACCTTCTTATGAGTTGTACAGCTGTCATTTTTCACATCTCACCCAAAACATGTTTCTGCCCATGTAGCGCACAATGGCACAGTCGGTGTGCGAAATCAATGTATGGAACACATTAAGAAAATCACAGTGACACTGTTCATGAGCAGAGGTCTTAAAATGGCTATGTTGAAAATTTGGTGAAAAAATTCCTAAAATGACCGAAGCTGCGAGCGCGCATGCTATATTCCCGCCACATCGTGCCGTAGATGCTTATAATTCTCAATATTTGCACTCCAGATTTTCAACATTGCCATTTTACCACACCTTCTCATGAGCAGTACAGCTGTCATTTTCACATCCTGCCCAAAATGTGTTTCTGCCCATGTAGCGCAATGGCACAGTCTGTGTGCGAACTCAATGTATGGGACACATTAAGAAAATCACAGTGACACCGTTCATGAGCAGAGGTCTTAAAATGGCTGTGCTGAAATTTGGTGAAAAGTCCCTAAAATGACTGTTTCACAGTGCGTTCGCGCAGTTCCTCCTTGCCTTTCGTGCGTTCTTAATTTTCAATATTTTCACTCCAGATTTTCAACATTGCCATTTTACCACACCTCCTTATGAGCACTGCAGCTGTCATTTTCACATCTTGCCCAAAACGTGTTTCCGCCCATGTAGCGCACTATGGCACAGTGGGTGTGCTAACTCAGTGTATGGGACACATTAAGAAAATCACAGTGTCACTGTTCATGAGCAGAGATCTTAAAATGGCTATGTTGAAAATTTGGCGAAAAAATTCCTACAAATAACTGTTTTAGCAATCAGCGTATGCTAGCAGTTCCTACGACGCTTGTAAGTTTCATAATTTCCAATATTTTCACTCCACATTTTCAACATTGCCATTTTACCACATCTCATATGAGCAGTACAGCTGTCATTTTCACATCCTGCCCAAAACGTTTTCCCCCCATGTAGTGCACAGTGGCACAGTCGGTGTGTGAAATCAATGTATGGGACACAGTAAGAAAATCACAGTGACACTGTTCATTAGCAGAGGTTTTAAAATGACAATGTTGAAAATTTGGTGAAAAAATTCTAAAAATGACTGTTTCTGCAGTGCATTGCACAGTTCCACGCCGTCGCGTGAGGTTTGCAAATTTTCAATATTTCCACTCCAGATTTTCAACATTGGCATTTTACCACACTTCCTTATGAGCAGTACAGCTGTCAATTTTCACATCCTGCCCAAAACGTGCTTCCGCCTATGTAGCGCACAATGGGGGTAACAAAAAGGTCATTCTGACAATTTATTGTGCAAATACCAGCAATCACACAGGGCATTAGGGTAAAGCACCATACATGCCAAACACCACTGCAAATACCTGCAAGCGAACGTTCGACATTGACAAATGCTTGTTTGTGTTGTGGTCATGGGGGGGAGTTGGTCAAGGTCTCTTGTGACTTTGTATATAAGTTCTGCTTGTGATCCTCTGACTGGAGTGCATTCTGGCCTAAATTTCAACTAAAACGTTGTCTGGAATAACTAAAACAGTGACCTGACAGTGGGAGCCCTGGTCAACTATTCTGTTGTACTAAATCAGGGCCTGGTAGTGAGAGTCCTGATCACCTATTTTGGGATTCACAAAGTTTCCACTTTGTGTACTGAATATGCTTCCCATTTGGCCTTATAGGTAAACTTTTTACTTGAATTTTTTCGGTTAGTAAAAACAAGTACAGCTAAAACAATGTACATGTGCAATAATCTACAATCCATTGTAGCATCATGTATAACATAAAAAAAAGATACAGATTTACATAGCCATACTTTATTTTCATGTAAGACAGTAATGTTATAATATGCATATGAGTTAAGCAGTAAATAGGTATAAATATTTATAGCAACTAATTATGTATGCATTACTTAAGGAGTATTAAAAACCTATAAAAGACAGAGTGATTGAAAGGGTTACAGGCCTCTACGAGGTTTTGGAAAGTAGGAAGGTGAGTATTCAAAACTACATACATTAACTTCTGAGTGGTATAATGTGTAAAGTAGGAAGAAACAGGGTTACATTAGGAAGGAAGTAACATGATGTGCATGAGAAATAACTAGTTGGTGTCACAATGAATCAGGTGGTAGGATTATGGAAAGTATCTTAACCAATTCCCATCTTGTAAAGGGCAAGGGAAGAGATGTAGATGTAGGAATCCCAAAGAGCACTAAACGCAAATAGGCATAAAATGGATCCCAGATAGGGGTATGACAATGCATAGTGTTATGAGTAAGGTGCGAGAGACGGTCATAAATCACAAGTTGAGCAGTCATTTAAAAATGTAGCTGTCACAGGTATGGTGGGTGTACATCAGTTGTGTAATGGTTCCACCCTCGGAATGCACCCGTGTTAGGGCACCAAGTCACTATGACACCAATCACCAATGTCGCTGTCCACTCTTTTTGTGGGGGGGGGCTGTGCCCCTCATGCACCCTTGTGAGACTGTGCCCCACAAACCCTAACTAAATATATATATATATATATATATATATATATATACACATACAAACTCCGGGGCGGACCTTGAGGAGGGGTGGAAAACTTGGAGTTTGGTGCCGGAGTGATCCAGTGCCCTAATCCACTGCAGTATTGCATAACAATAGGCATTCAGTCACTACACTAGCCTGTACTACTACGTCAAATTGTTCCCTATTGAGAGGAGAAGAGCCTTTATCCAAGCCAATAAGAAAGAGTCCTGGAGAAGGTGGAATTAGTTGTTTCAATATGGTGGTTAGGAGTGTACTTAGACCAATATTGTTTAAAGGCTGGACAGCTCCATAAGAGATGATAGAGATCTCTGTTAGGGTGAATACATCTCCAGCATTGGTTAGAAGGTAGAATATGAGCTGTGTATAGCACTGTTGTAGTTTAGTACCAATGGTGTAAAACTTTGTTTTGAATAAACCGACTCTTAGAGTCCTTAATTAGAGTGTATGTAGTTTTCCAACATTGTAACCAGTGTGTTTCTGCAATATTGATGTTGAGGGCATTTGAGCAATACTGCCATGGGTGGATCATTTGATCTGCTAAGTGATCCCTGATCTGTGAGTAAATTAGGCTGGCTTTATCTTTTTTAGCCGTTAGCTAGCGAGATATGGGATGCTGCAGATAGGGAGTAGGAAATTGTTTTAATTTTTTGAGAACAGGAGACGGAACACTACAAATCTGAAGGTATTTCCAGAATTCTGTTCTGGGTAAGTTGTAATGGGATTGTAAGCCTTGAAAGGAGTCAAAGAGTGTGGCAAAAGAAGGAGGGGGTGGGAGGAGGAAGCAGGGAAACAGGCAGAGGTACTCAATGAGTACTTTGCATCGATCTTCACTAGAGAGGAAGCTGGGGCTGCACAGGGCGGGCAGAGGCAGGATGGATCTGTTGAACAGACAGTGGTCACAGATGTTGAAATCCCTGTTGGCAGGGCGTGGGAAAGCTCTCAACTCCCAAGAAAAGGACAAAGCTCTGGATCCAGATGGAATCCATCCCAGGGTGCTATGGGAATTGGCCGATGCCCTGGCTGCACCCCTGGCAGGCCTTTTTAACACTTCCTTCCAGACGGGAAGGGTGCCCCAGGATGGAGGGTGGCCCGCATCATGCCTATCCACAAAGGAGGCTCAAGAGAGGAGCCGGGTAACTACAGGCCTATCAGCCTGACATCGGAGGTGGGCAAATTGATGGAAGCCATCCTAAAAGGAGAGGTTGGGAGTGTTCCTGGAGGAAACTGGATACCTGGATGATCATCAGCCAGGCTTCATCCTGGGCAGATCATGTCAGACTAGCCTTGTGAAGTTCTACAATTGGGTGATGATGGCATTAGACCAGGGTAGGCTGGTGAATGTCCTCTTCCTAGACTTCAGCAAGGCATTTGATTTGATACCTCATACTGGGCTGCTGGAAAAGTTGGGGAGATGGGAGTGAGGATATAGATGGTCAGGTGGATTGGAAACTGGCTATCTGGACGAGCTCAGAACGTGGTGGTTGGGGGGGAGTCTCATCCCCATGGAGGGTCATTAGCGGGGTGTCGCAGGGATTGGTTCTGGGCCTACTCCTGTTTAACGCTTATATCTCCAACATCAGAAAGGGTATCAGGAGCAAAATGAACCTCTTTGCAGATGATGCAAATCTGGGGGCAGTGGTGGATGGGGAAGAGATAGGGTAGCCCTGCAGGAGGACCTGGAGGCTCTGGAGAGGTGGTCACATACCTGGAGATGGAATTTTAACACAGGGAAATGCAGGGTTCTTCACCTGAGGTCTAGGAACCCAGCCCATGTGTACACCCTGGGAGGGGATTCACTGCAGGCTTAGAGTGGGGAGGGGGATCTGGGGGTGGTAGTGGATGCCAAAATGAATAACTCTGACCAATGTATTAGGGCTGTGGCCAAGGCAAATGAAATGCTGGGCTGCATTGCCAGGGGGATGACCTCAAGAAGCAGGGAAGTGATTCTTCCTCTGTATAATTGCCTGATTAGACCACACCTTGAATACTGCATACAGTTTTAGCATCTGCACTTAAAAAAGGACATTGCCCTCCTGGAGAGGGTTCAGAGGAGGGCAACTAAAATGATACAGGGTCTGGGCGATAGGTCCTATGGGGAGAGACTTGAGGAGCTCATCCTGTACTCACTGGAGGAGAGGAGAGACAGGGGGGATATGATTGAGGTCTTCAAGTATCTAAAAGGGGTTAATAGGGTAAGCCTAGATAAGGTTTTCAGAGGAGGGAGTGAGGGGCCACCAGGGGGCACAGTTGGAGGCTGGAGGGTGGGAGACTCAGGAGAGAGAGAAGGAGGCGTTACTTCACTGATAGGGTGATGGAACCATGGAATGCACTGCCTGAGGAGCTGGTAGAGGTGGTTTCTGTGGAGGAGTTCAAGAGAGGCTGGGACAGGTATAGGGGGAAGGTGAAAATGAGAAATGAAAACCCTTGGGGGAAACTCTGGCAGGGGTGTGGGAATCCTGGGAGGGGGTGAGGAAGGTGGAAGTGGTATCCGTCAATTGGGTACTGACTCTTGAGCAGACTTGAGAGACCATGAGGTCTACTCTGCTGGCATTTTAGTATGTTAGTAAGACAATCACAAGATTTTGGATTGCTTTCCTTTCCCAAATTGTCCCATCGCAGAGGAGCTTCAGCTACTTAGAGATTAGGGTTGCCCCATAGGGGAGTGAGGGTCGGATGAGCAAACTGGAGGTTCAACCAGTTATTCACTATTTGCCATTATATACTGTGGCAGAATGCATCACAGCTGAAGAATAGCACTAGGAAGCTGAATTTGTGATTCCCTTCCTGAACCCTGTTTTCAGGTTGTCAATGACTTAGCACTGGTCTGGTGAGAGTGGACCACTGCTGTAACACAAACTTTCTGGAATAATCATTTATTCAGCTGTGTTTCCTACCGAGGCTGTGATTTGAAACAAGGCCCCCCCCCAAAACACACACACACATACACACACAGTGGCAGTAAGTGGGGAGTTACATATTTACTGCTGAACAATTGGAAAGGCTTTGCCTGGAGTTCAGTGGCCAAGCAGCCAGCCACTCCCATTTTCTGAGCTATATAAGCAGTTCCTCTCAGCCTCATTGTGAGGCATTTTTTCTTTGCAGCCTAAGGCTCTGACGGTTTGTTCTCTGAGCTGGTTGAGCCTCCCTGGCTGGCTGGGGCCTGTGTCCCCCCCCCCCGCTGCTCTTGCTTGTTTCTGCTGGGCTTCTGTGTTTATTTTCCTGCTTCTGTTTTGTATTTTGCCTTCGGCTGTGTGTGTGCTTCCTTCCTTTTGGGGGGGGGCTTTGTTTCTAAGCTCCTAGCATACTGCTACTCCAGAGCTCATACTGCTTGCTTTCAGGTACCCACAACTCTTAAATTACTTGCACTGCACCTGCAAACCTGATCTGTGTGTTTCAGCTCAGCTATAGCTGCTCCATGTTGCATACTCGATTACTTTCACCTGACTCAGATTTACTTGAACCTAGCTATACAGCTCACTTATGCTTGTTCTAATTACCTCATTGCAGCAGTCTCATTGCACTGCCTGGTGACAGTGCTTTCAGAGCATTGTGCCTCCTTTTATTTTGTTTATTGCAGTTACAACTCAGTGTACTCAATTGTTTTCACTACTGCTGCACAGGCCTAAATGCCTCCTGCTACTGCTTTGTTTACTCCCATTGCTACTGTACCTTGTTCTACTCTGAGGTTAGCTAAAGCTCCTACTGAGGCTATTAAATTAGCTTTTATATCTGTATGTGGTTCTCGGCCCTTCCATTGCTTCCTTGTTTGTCCTACAGCAGGGACTGGGAGGTGTTTGGGGGATCGTGGCCTATGTGGCTAATTATTTCTGTTCTAAATCCTGTCTTCATCGCCAAAATTCCTCAGAGTTTGTCACCTTGATTTGGCTTTGAAATGCCTGACTGGCTTGCCCACTATTCAGTGTTGCTTGCCCTACGTTATGCAAACCTACGTGCAGGTCCACTTATTACTACTCTGTTTACTGATCTACGTGCAGGTCCACACTTGCTTACACAACCGTTACTCCTTGCTTACGCAAACCATTGCTTCATGACTACTGCCAACCCCTCAGCTTCAGCCTCTGGGATTCTGCTGCACTCAATCTGCATTCGACCTTGTATGGTCTCAGCACTCAATGTTCATTACTATCTTAGCACACCGTGCTCATTCAGCTCACCAGCTTTTCATCTCTCAATCAGTTCTGGGGCATGCCAGCCATTCTATCTGGCGCTGGGTTCCTGCAACCGACGGACTCGCTCTGCATTTAGTCCGCATCTTGAGTGTGTCCAACTTGCACATAGCTGGGAATGTCCTCACCCCGGGCTTGGCTTTAGCTGTCTGCTACGTGACAGCAGCATCTGGTGTAGAATTTAAGGCTAGCAGTGAAGGGTGGTTACATCGATCTCCTTTGGCTCTAGTTTTCCACTATAATGGTTAGCCATTGACTTTAGTAGTTTCCCTAGCAAGGCACCTTCACCGCATTCTCCCTATGACTGCCTCTGGTTCACCTGGTTTGAGTTTGGGGCAGGTAGGCCAGGTGAGTGCCTCAGCAGTGGTTGCTATCCTCCTGCACCTTGGTTGCACATATTGTTGCAGAGTTTTCTTGCAACCTTCCATGGCGGTCCCGCTAGAGGGTTTGAGTGACAGCCTTCCTCCAAATTGAAATATTTTCCACCTCCCTTTAATTGGGTTTTCCAAATTGCAGCAGCAGAGCCATCACTAAATAAACTATCCCAAGCCTGGAGGGAAGGTGACTTAGGCCTTGGATCGCCAGAGATTTCCTCCTCATAGGGGGGGAGTTTCTCTCCTCCATTGCCTCAGGTCATAACACTTAGTTAGCATAGTTGTTTCCCCTAGTTTCTTTAGGTAGGTTCTGCTGTTGGATGGAGGTGGAGGATGTCCTGCCATTCCCTCTTTCCTTAGGAGATCCCCTAATCTCAATGCAAACCATCAGTATCATGCTACGCAAACATCGGCAGTCCTTATGTTATCCAACTGAGCATCTCATTGCATTATCAAACTGCCTATGCTTCTCTACTACTACGTTACAGTTACACAGCTCCTATGTCACAGTTACTGCTTGCTCACATGCTTCGTGTTACCTCCTTCTTTGGGCATAATTATACATTTCTTTTGGGGATTCCTAAGGTACCTTTAGTCATGGGAATCGTCCCATTGCACCTCTATGGGTGGAACCCTCTCCGAGGTTTCCTTGCTTTTCATAACCCTACAGGGTGGTAATTCCTCTGGAATAGAGAGTGTGAATGGCCAAAACCAAACTAACACATTTGCACAAGCATAACACTATACTGGCTGCATAGGTCAGTGAATTGGAAAGGCTTTGCCTGGAGTTCGGTGACCAAGCAGCCAGTCACTCCCACTTCCTGAGTTATATAAGCAGCTCCTCTCAGCCTCATTGTGAAGCATTTTTTCTTTGCCCCACCATCCTCCCCTCCTCCTCTTCCAGTAGCAGCACTCTCTCTTTAGAGGGATCCCTAAGGTACCTTTAGTCACAGGAATCGTCCCATGGCACCTCTAGGGGTGTAAACCTCTCTGAGGGTTCCTTGCATTTTGTAACCCTACAGGGTGGCAATTCCTCTGGAATAGAGAGTGTGAATGGCCAAAACCAAACTAACACAGTTGCACAAGCATAACACTATACTGGCTATGTAGGTCAGTGAATTAATATTTTATTTGAGTTCTCTCTGGTGGCAACTCTTTTTGCATATTTTCTTTTCCCCTTCCCTTTTATTTTATTTTTTTGGTTTTAAAATATTTTTCCATTGGTTAAGTATGAGTTTGGGGTGTGATTGGTAGGTTGTGCAGCTTGTATTGAGAAAATGTGGGCAGGATATTCAAAGGGGTTGCGCCTGGAGCAACAGGGTGCACCATGCACAACCCCCCAATGCTCCCAAGTGTGATATTCAAAGGGGCAAGGTGCGCAGCTCAACCCCCAATGCACTGGGGCACATTGGTAATGTATATGGCACAGATACAGGGGGCGTGCCCATGCATATGCGGCATATCCCGATATTCAACCCAGGATGTGCGGCTCAGATGCTGGCAAAACCCATACATGCACCACACACTGGTGCTCAAAGCTGAGCCACAAATCACAGGCTCAAATTTTGGCCACCCACAGGTGGGCAGCTGTAGTGCAAGGCACTACACAACAACCACCAGCCTTGGGTGGCCACCCACCCAGTGGGTACACCGTCCTCAAGCACCTTGACCCCTTGGTAATCTAGTGACCCCCCTGCCCCACAAGCCAATTCGCGGGCATCTGTAATAAGTACATTAATCCCTGGTGGTCTAGTGTTACCCCCCAATATGCCCGACTGTGGGCTGTAGTAATTAGAATGCACAACCTGGTGGTCTAGTGGAACTCACCCCCATATGCCTTATTGCAGGCTGTTGTGGACATACCAAATTACTTGGTGGTCCAGTGGTACCCCCTTCCCACCCACCATTGCCTGGAGAATTATAACATCTATGAACCTCTTCAGTTTGGGTTTCTGCCCTGCCACAGTACTGAGACTGCACTTGTCTGGGCAATGCATGATTGCATCCTGCTGAGGGACTGAGAACGTTGTTCCATCTTGATCCTTCTTGTTCTCTAATTGGCATTTGACACAGTGGACCATGGGGCACTGTTGGATCACCTGGGGTACAACATAGGTCTCATTGGCACTGATTTGTGTTGGTTTAAGTCCTATATAACCAGGAGACTACAGTAGGTTGCCCTACATAATTTCATCTCTGGGGCTTCAGCACTCTACAGTGGGGTTCCTCAAGGCACAATCCTTACTCCTGTGTTATTCTCTGTGTGCATATTGCCCTTGGGGGGAAAACATTAAATGGTACAGGGTTAAGTTTCACTGCTATGCAGATGCCTACCAGGTTAAAACAGCATTTCAAGGATAACACCGTGAAAACTGCAGTTCAAAAACAGTGTATGCCTTGACAGCGACAGGGGTTGGATAGCGCTTGTTAATTACCGCTACCCCTGTTACTGTCAAGGCAGACTGGAAGAAGGAGTGAAGTAGGTAAAAGTGAGGTGCCTAGTTGAGCCACTCCTGTGGTGGAGAGGCTAAGGCACTAGCACAGAGAGCAGAGGAGACCTGTATTCTGTTCTCGATCTCCCAATTTGTAGATTTTCAAATTTTATTTCAATTATATTTTCCACCCCCCCAAGTGATGCAGTTGTTCCCCAACTGTTTTGTGTTGCTTGTCCCACCACCAAGGTTGTCCCCATCTGCAAGCCCCCCCCATGGAGTTGGTTATCTAAATATCGGGGGGGGGGTAGAGCCTTCCTTTAAAAACTCAAGTTTTGTTTTGTTTCTTCACCATGGTAATAGTCTTGCATGTGTCTTTGGACCGCTACCTGGTGCTATTGTTACATGCAGCATTTTTTTTCAGGGTGCTGTTTTTGACGGTGAAATTTTTACTGCGCAGTTCTTAACCAAGCTATTCTTCAATATGGCATTTTGACCTAGGCCCCTGTCCTGTTCTCTTGGCAGAGACCAATCAATTTTGATGCTGGAGTGATGTCTTGCTGAGATAAATGACTGGATGGCTTCAAACTGGCTATGTCTCAACCCAGGGAAGATACAGGTCATGTTGACCGAGCTGGGTCGATGAAGTAAAGCAGCGATGGGAGGTGTGGTAGCCCTTCCTATGTTGAGTGGTCAGTCTCTGGTTGCTGTTGATGTGGTTAAGAATCTTTGGGTCATTTTTGACTGCAGGATGACACTAGATTAGTAGGGTGTCAGTGGTGGTCCGATCTGGCATTTACCAACTTTGAAATATAACCAGGATTAAACTGCATCTGACTCATGCTGACCTGGTGATGATCATTCATGCTTTCATTACCACTAGGTTGGACTACTGTAATGACCTATACACAGGGCTATCTGGAGGTTTAATGTAACACTTGCAGCTCTTCCAGAATGCTCTAGCTCCGCTGGTAGTGGAAACGTCTGAGAGGAACCACATCTCGCCGATGCTGTGTGCATTACACTGGCTGCCTTTGGGTGGTGCATAACCTTTAAGATATGCTTGTCAACATACAAGGCCCTGTGTGTTCTGGAACCTGACTACTTGAAAGATCTGTTGGTTCATTACTTCCTAAGCCAACCCCTTTAGTCCACTGATGCTGGCTCACTTGCTGTCCCCTCTTCCCACTTGAGAGACACTGGGGACAGAGCATTTGGTGTACTGTGAAACTCTTCTCTGGGGGGTGTTCACTCTGCCAGCATGGTGGAGGCCTTTAAAAGATCATTCAAACCATACCTGTTTGAGTAGACTTTCCCTGCTAGCTAGTGTCAGATGATTAGCAGTTTATTTTATTAACTATGATGTATTTATTCTTGCTATGTTTTATCTTCTTATGTGCTAGGTATGTTTTTAATCTGTTAAATTATGTGCAGTACCCTGAGCCTTCTGGAAAGGCTGCTTATAAATAAAATTGCCTTGCCTTGCCTTGCTTGTGTAAAACAGAAAATTATAGGCCCATAGCCCTATTAAATTATGGTGATAATATTTTTTCAAATATCATAAACAAGAGGTTATTGAAAGTACTACCTGACTTAGTAGGTCCAGACCAGAATAGGGTTCTTCCGGATTGTAACATTCATTCGGGAATAAACAAGGTTCAGTATGCTATTGAGCAGGCACATATTGAAAAAGTGGTGGCAACTGCAGTTTCTGTTGATGGCTGCAAAGCCTTTGATACAATAGAATGGGATTATTTTTGGCATTGGAGGCAAGAGGTATACCGTATTCTTTTCTGGACATACTGTAATTCAAACAATAGCTCAATTAAATCCCAACTCAAGGTCAATGGCCTAATATCACGGAAACACAGAAACATAGAATGTGTTGGCAGAAAGGGACTGGAAGGCCCTTCTAGTCTGCCCTATTTTCCCTGACTAACGCAGCACCTCAGACTCTTATTTGGTCACAGATATCCCTCCCTCCTCCCTTATCATATATTCATGTGCCTATCCAATGCAAACTTGAACCTCCCCACTGTCTTCACCCCCACCACCTCCTCCTCTGGCAAGCTGTTCCAGGCATCCATCATCCTTTCTGTGAAGAAGTATTTCCTCACATCCCTCTTAAAGTCCCCCCCCCAAGCGTCATGGCATGCCCCTGTGTTCTGGTGCTCCTCCTCCTCCTCCTATTTAAGAGACTCCCCTTCTGGGTCTTGTTCACCACCATGAGGTACTGTACTTATATGTCTCAGTCATATTGCTCTCACTCTCTTCTAGGTAGTACATGTTGTGCTCCTGCAGCTTCTTCTCTATTGGCTTCTTGTGCAACAACTGTACCACTTTAGTAGCCCTCCTCTTTACTGCTTCAGCCTTGTAGCTGTCCTTGTGGAGGTGTGGCCTCCAGACTAATTTCAGGCTATGTAGGGAAGTGAGACAGGGGTGATCTATTTTCCCAACTCAGGGCTAGATTTTCAAAGCCCCTGGAATTGCAGCAGCTGCAGGAAAAGATAGGCACATGTGGGTCTCCACTTGCAAAGCTGTAGTTTTGCCAGCAGCTGCAGTATTCACACAGGTGGAGCGGGTCTATGACTGGCTCCATGATTTGCAGCAGCTTGCTGCTGTTTTTTTCAGCACACCTGCGCCAGAATGTTACATCTGGTGGGACCAGGTGTAACATCCCCTGCAGCAGTGTTGGCTGAAAATACAAAACTCTGCAGGTGTGGGGGGTTCATCCTGTGGCTGTGGCATGGGAATTATTTCCCATGTCTTTTGAAAATCTAGCCCCCATTTCTATTGAGCAGGGGAAATTTTATTGCATACATTGCAGGCGAACGACCAGATTCAGTATTTCAGTAAAAATAAAAATATGACCAAAATAAATGCATATGCAAATGATCTGCTTACAGTACAGACTGATATTGATAGCAGTGTAACAGTTATTTTGTCATAAATTGATCAGTTTTCTTATGTACTGGTTTTGGTTGCAGAAAAAATCAGTTCAAAACAGAAATATTGTTAATAAATAGTAGAGATGTTGCGAAATTTAATTTCGCCTGTGAAATGTCATTGAAATCACAAATTTTGCCACATGAAATATATCACATAATTATGCTGTTGTGGTGAAATTTCACTGGCAAATTTCACCTTGCATTTCTATTGGGTGAAATCCTGCAAAATCTGGCAAAACTGGGCTTTTCACATGACCTACTCTCTGCAGGTCACATGGGTGACTGTATACAGGCAGGAAGTGAGTAATTCATTTTCCTTCTATGTAGCTGGAGACTTGTAGGAAGCAGGCAGCCAGCAACAGAGAGAGTTTTGGGGTCAGCTCAGCACTGTGTTATATTGTGTGTTTAGTACACATTTTTTTGGCCCTAAGTTAACATATATTTTGATTGCGTTTGTTGATAATTTCTGTTAGGTGTCTGTGCAGAGTATGTGTGTGTGTGTGTGTGTGTGTGTGTGAGACTTCCTTTCTCCCTTTCTAGGAAACCTTTTTTTTTTAACTGATGGAAGGGAAAAGTAGGGGCAAGGAGACTGCTGGGAAGGCACCCACTGTCCATCTGGACAGGCGGTTAGTTAGGGACATGGTAGCTGAGGCAGAGTACCCCTCCCAGGCCCTTCAAGAGCTGGTAGTCACCACTCCCTGGCAGTGGCAGCAGCAGCAGGAGCCCATTGCACCCACCCATCAGCAGCAGGGCCCACAGCTCAGCACCATGGACACAGGGGGGAGGGAGGTGAGCACTACTCCCTTCACAAAAGAAAGGGTGCAGCAAGAGCTCGCTAAGCTCAGGGTGGACAAGGCAATGGGGCCTGATGGCATACATCCCAGGGTACTTAAGGAGCTAAGGGTGGAACTAGCAGAGCCATTAGCAGAACTGTTTAGTGAGTCTCTGAGCACAGGAGAGGTCCCAGAAGACTGGAGAAGGGCTCATGTGATCCCGCTCCACAAGTGTGGTAGCAGGGAGGAGGCAGGGAACTACAGACCAGTCAGTCTTACCTCAGTAGTGGGCAAGATTATGGAGGCACTCCTTAAGGAAAGGATAGTGCAACACCTGGAATCCATAGGGGCACAGGATCCAAGACAGCATGGGTTTACAAAAGGAAGGTCCTGTCAAACTAATCTCTTAGATTTCTTTGACTGGATAACCAGTGTGGTGGACCAAAGGGGAGCAGTTGATGTCACCTACCTTGACTTCAGCAAAGCTTTCGACACTGCTCCACATAGAAGATTGATAAATAAGCTGGGTAGGCTCGGGGTGGGTCAGACGTTGGTCAACTGGGTGGCAAACTGGTTGATGGGCAGAAAACAGAGAGTGATGATAAATAGTATACAGTCAGAAGAGATGCAAGTCACAACTGGGGTACCTCAGGGATCAGTCCTGGGGCCAGTCCTCTTCAATATCTTCATTAGTGACTTTGCAGATGGACTAGAGGGTAAGGCTTGTCTGTTTGCAGATGACACCAAGATCTGCAACAGAGCAGATGATCCAGATGGGGTGGGCAGAATGAGAAGAGATCTGGATAAACTAGCAAAATGGTCAGAAGAGTGGCAACTGGGATTTAATGCAAAGAAGTGCAAGATCATGCACATAGGAAGAAAACCCTGAAGCCACCTATAGGCTCAGGAGGAGGTGTTGCTTGCAGTCACAGAAGGAAGAAGAGACTTGGGCATCATCATCACTGATTACCTGAAATCATCCAAGCAGACCTCTAAAGCAGTAGGTGAGCTAGGGGGGTGTTAGAGTGTATTGCAGGGTGTCACAAGTCATAAGAGGTAGTAATCCCTCTTTACAAGACACTAGTTAGTTCCATCTGGAGTAATGCGTGCAGTACTGGAGGGCACATCTTCACAAGGACATTAACCAAATTGAGGCAGTCCAGAGAAGGGAAACCAAAATGGTGCAGGGACTGCATCAGAAGACATATGAGGACAGATTAACGGAGCTCAATTTGTATACCCTTGAGCAAAGGAGGGAGAGAGGTGATATGATCGAAACATTCAAACACCTTAAGGGCATTAACAAGGTGAAAGAGTTTAACATGTTTAAATATAAGAAAAATACCAGGGCAAGAGGACACAGCATGAGATTAGAGGGAGGCCGATTAAGGGGGAATGTGAGGAAATTCTTCTTCACAGAAAAAGTGGTGGATGCATGGAATGGCCTACCTCAGGAAGTGGTGGCTATGAATACAGTGCAGGGCTTCAAACAGGCATGGGATAGGCATAAGGGAGAAATACAGATGAGTATAAATAGATAGGCCACTGACAGAGTAAAGGCCAATGGCACATTTATAAGATAGAAAAAGAAATGGGGATGAAGAGAGGATCACAGATGTAGAAGTGGGTAGCCATCTGGGAACTAAGCATACCATCGAACAGTATGGTTCACAATAAACACAGCAATAGAGTCAAGCCATACAAAGGCAAAAGTATTGGACTTTAGGAGGCTGACTTTGCCCAAAATAGGTGAGTGCCTAAGGAATGCACTAGCAAATGGGCAGGAAGGAGGGTGGAAGAACAATGGGGAATAATAAAACTGCCATCACAGAGGTAACAAGCCTTTGTGTAAGCAAATTAACAAAATTAAATGATGTAAGAAACCACTATGGTTCTCAAAGGAAGTAGCAGTGAAAGTTCAAGAAGAAACAAAGCATTCAGGAAGTACAAGGAATCACAGAAGGAGCAGGACAGGGAACTGTATCTGTTAAAACAAAAGGAAGCTGGGAAGGCAGTCAGAACAGCAAAGGTCCAAACGAGGAAAGATAGCCAACTCAGTTGAAGAGGATAAAACCTTTACAGGTACATCAGGGAGCGAAGGAAGACCAAGGGAGGGCTAGTGAGACTTAATAAAGAGGAGGAGGGTGGGCAGAGGGTGACTGTGAAAAGGCAGAGATACTAAACAAATATTTTTGCTCAGTATTTACAAAGGAAGAGGGGGAGGTACCTAAAACAAACAGTAGAAACACTCTGGATACAGAAGTTGATACCAGCCCATTTACAGAAGAATGGGTTCTGAAAGAACTCTTAAAACTGAAGGTGGACAAAGCAATGGGGCCTGATGGGATTCATCCCAGAATTCTAAAAGAACTAAAGGTAGAACTAGTGACACCACTGACTACCCTCTTTAACAAATCATGGGAGGATGGGGTGGTACCTGAGGACTGGAGAAGGGCAGATGTGATTCCCCTTCACAAAAGTGGGAGCAAGGCAGAAGCAGAAAACTACAGATCTGTTAGTTTAACCTCAGTGGTAGGTAAAATGATGGAATCACTTCTGAAGGAAAGAATTGTTGAGTATCTAGAGGCCAGAGGGGCTCAGGACCCAAGAACATGGATTCTACAAGGAAGGTCATGCCAGACAAATCTGATAGATTTCTTTGACTGGGTGACCAAAGTAGTAGATCAGGGAGGGGCTGTGGACATGGCCTACTTAGACTTTGCAAGGCATTTGACACAGTCCCACACAAAAGATTAATATACAAGTTAGCCAGCCTGGGAGTGGGTCCCAAGATGACAGCCTGGGTAAAGAATTGGCTGGAGAATAGGACACAGAGAGTAATAGTAAATGGAGTCCACTCTGAAGAAATGGGGGGTTACTAGTGTGGTACCGCAGGGTTCAGTATTAGGACCGGTCCTCTTCAATGTCTTTATAAGGGACATTGCAGAGGGACTGGAAGGAAAAGTATGTCTCTTTGCAGATGACACAAAGATCTGCAACAGAGTTGATGCACAAGGTGGGTTGGAAAGGATGAGAAGGGACTTGGCAAGGTTAAAGGAATGGTCAAATGTATGGCAGCTTAGATTTTATGCTAAGAAGTGCAAGGCAATGCACCTCGGAAACAAAAACCCAAGGGAAGAGTACACAATGGGGGGTGAGATACTAACAGCAACAAAAATGGAAAGGGACTTGGGGATAGTCATATCAGATGACCTAAAGGTGGGCAAGCAATGTGAGAGGGCAGCAAGGAGGGCTGGGGGGATACTAGGATGCATAGGAGGCATCACCAGTAGAAAACAGGAAGTTATTATCCCTCTGTACAAACAGTTGGTGAGACCCCATCTGGATAGAGATTCTGGAGACCCAGTCTCTGCAAGGACATAGACAGGATGGAGGCTGTCAGAGGAGGGCAACTAAAATGGTGCAGGGTCTGCACCGGAAGACATATGAAAAGAGACTTAGGAGCTGAATGTATAGCCTCAAGGAAAGGAGGAGAGGGGGACATGATAGAAACTTTCAAGTATCTCAAAGGGAATCAACAAAGTCCAAGAGGATAGCATCTTTCAAAAAAGAGGTGTGCAAGAACAATGGGGCACAATTTGAAGATAGAAGGGAATTGGCTCAGAGGTAATTTAAGGAAGTATTTTTCACAGAGAGGGTTGTGAATGCATGGAATGGCCTTCGGAGGAAGGTTGTGGAGTCAAAAACAGTGGTGGAATTCAAGCATGCATGGGACAGTCATAAGGCAATTCTAGGGGGTTGGGGTAGGAAGAAGTAGGCTGCTAGTTAACTAGGATCTGCAGCTTATCCATTAGGTAGGGAAATGGGCAGACTGGGTGGGCCAAGCGGTCCTTATCTGCCGTCAAAATCTATGTTTCTATGTTTCTATAAACAACACTGACAGTAGTATTGTTATCTGCAAGTTGTGCAGCAGATCTGTGCGAAGGAGCAAGCAAGGGGGCCATTTTGGAACTGGTGGCCAAAGGAGCCTCCTGCAGCACCACCACGCTGTGGAGTGGCTCCAGAAGCAAAGGAAGTTAGCAGCAGCAGGAGGCAGTGTGGCCCAAGGAGAAGGGGACCAGCAGGAGGAAGGTGCCAGGGCTCAGCAACAACAGTCCAGAAGGTGCCGGTAGTGGCAGCAAAATCGGCAGTAGGCAGCAACAGCACCCCCATCCACTTCACCCCACAGGCAGCAGCAGCAGGGCCATGTTCATGCTGGTCATCAGCATGGACAGCCTGCATCAGCACCAGCCGGTCATCCTCCTGTGAGCCAAGAAGACCTGGCAGCAGTGCGGCGAGAGGTAACATCTCTGTGTCAGGATTTTGACGAGTTCCGCCAGGAGGTCGGGGGGACATAAGGAAAGTGTTGGAGGACCAACATAAAGTTTTGGACCTCCTGGCGGAGCTTCATCATGGTGGTGGTGATGGCAGGGTGGAATCAGGGCCTGGTGCAGGCACCTTGCAATGACGTGGTCCAAGGACTGTAATGTGCTTGCATGTGAGGCAGGCAGTGAGTACAACACCAGAATTTTATTTTATTTTTCCCTGTTCTTACCACTATCATTCTTTCCTCATCTGCACCCCGAAAATGTTTTTAAAAATTACTAAAATATATATATTTAGTCTTCTTCCTCTTTCTATATCCTGTTTCTTTTCCTTGTCCAGTGTTTAGTGTGTTTTGTGTTGTGTATGCTCCCTCTCTTTCCCCTTTCAGATATGAATACCCTATCACCTAATACCCTGCATATCCCCCATCGTGTATGTTACTGTCAGTCACTCTATATGTTACCTATTATAAACAGTGTATCTTTCTTCTTTTTTTATGTTAATCCTTCTCCTATTCACAAATGTCAAGTATTGTAATTTGTTTGTATGAACAAATTTTCTTTCCCAAACCTATGTGATGTGGCAGTTTTTTTTGCTGTATGTAGCTGCAGCATAAGTTTGAATACGTACACAACATAGAAACCTAAATAAGAAGCACTTTTATTGTGAAGTTAAACATAGTATGTTTTTTGTGCTTAACAACAGTCCCATGGCCCTGGGCTTAGTTGTCACAAATGTCCACTTGGTGTCCCTCCCCTCCACTCATGATGTTTTCTTTAGTGCCTAGCTACCACCTACACATTAAATCGCTGTTTTAGGGCCTGTTTGCCAAATATTTCTGCCTGAAACTCACTACTGCTGGTGCCAAACAGGGCCTACAAGTCCAGAAATGTGTACCAAAAAATGTTACATAAAACTGAGACTGAAATCTGCTGTCAGTCCTGAAGTTTTATGGTGCCCCACCAGCAACCAGACATTAAAATGCTGTTTTGACCACTGTTTACAATTGTTTTTCGGCCACATTTTGTTTCTGCCAGTGCAGCACAGGCAGTAAATGTCCAGAAACATTGCAGGAAAAATGGTACATAAAATTGATACTGAAATGTGGTGTTAATCCTGATATTTTAGGGTGCCCCGCCACCACCCAGACATTAAATAGCTGTTTTAGGGCCTGTTTGCCAAATATTTCTGCCTGAAACTCACTACTGCTAGTGTCAAAACAGGGCCTACAAGTCCAGAAATGTTTACCAAAAAATGTTACATCAAACTGAGACTGAAATCTGCTGTCAGTCCTGATATTTTATAGTGCCCCACCAGCAACCAGACATTAAAATGCTGTTTTGGCCACTGTTTACAATTGCTTTTCAGCCACATCTTGTTTCTGCCAGTGCAGCACAGGCAGTAAATGTCCAGAAATGTTTCCTGAAAAATGGTAGATCAAATTGAGACAGATATCTGGTCTCAGCCATGCTGTTCTATGGCGCCCAAATCACCACCAAATGATGGTCTCTGGTCCACTGTTTACAAGTGATTAGAGTGCAGAACAGGCAGTGCATGTCCAGAAATGTTTCCCCAAAAATTGCACAGTACATTCAGACAGAAATCAGGTGTCAGACATGCAGTTACATGGTTCACATCCACTATGAGGACCCAAATGTGCTGTTTTCTCCACCGTTTAAATGCTTTTCAGGCCTAACCGTGGTACCGCCACTGCCTGTCATGCAACAGCCAGTTTACCTTGATGAGAAAAATAAATCCTCCTGCAAAATGGTCCTGCGACTTCAACTTATACACACTTCCTCCTGCTGCTGCTTTCTCTGTTGATTGAGAACTGTGGAATTATCATTTTGCAATGATGCTGCCCTGGTTTGCTGTGTTGGCTCTATGGTTTTAAGTCACTGTGGATTGAATGACATTTTGAGTGCTGCTGCTGTTGCCTGTAGCTGCTGCCTGCTACTCTGACTAGTTGCCATGAGAAGTAATGCTTTGTCTGCTTCATGGGGATCTTCTTCACATAGTCGATCAATGCTGCAGTTGCTGCTGCATACGTAAGTATCTGTACTGATTTTTTCAGGTGCAAGAGAAGGTGGATGGTGGGTTGGTATTGGGACGTCATGTATTCTAATATGTTTGTACTTATTTTATATTTATCTAGTGTGCTGAGGAGTACATCATCATGACAACATGCATGCCAGCCCAGGATTTGGAAACGGGATGTTGGAATGCACCATATTTCACATTGCACAAGGACAAGGTAAGTGCTAAATTTTTCATTACTGGGAGGGATAGAAGACTGCAGCTCGGATATCTGAGTCGGATTGTAATCGTATTATTTTTTCTTTTCTCAACATATGCAAGAATTCAAGAGCTGTTAACTCCAGGTGCTCTGCAGCTGCTGCTGTTCAGTATGTGTGCAATTCATTAACTGGTGGTAAGTATTTCTTAAAGAGCTACTGATGCCTCAAAAAAGCTTTAACAAACATAATAATTAGGTATAATTCTGCCTGCATTCCATTTATGTTTTATATATTTCTCCTCCCCATTATATACTACTAAGGAAATTTGCATGAATATATGATCTTTATCCCTTAGAGTTTCTTTAGAGTTCATCTGCCTCTATAGCTTACTCCCTACTTCAAGTCATAATTCTCTGTTGTGACATCACAGTCTGTTGCCATGGGAGTAACTGTAATATCACAAGCAGTGCTCTGTACTTCAAGTAGGGAGAAAGCAGCAGGAATAGACAAACTCTTCAGGAGCAAAGATCCTGTTTTCATACAGATGACCTCAGTAATAAATAATAGGGAGCAGGAATACAGCACTAATTGAAAATATAAGCTGGACTGTGTCTAAATATTAGATTTTGTTAAAGTTGTCCTGAACATGTCACCAGCTCTTTAATTTGTGATGGTCTTTGGTGGGCAGGTGGTGGAGGAGGTGGTTGAAGCTGGGTTGGTGTGGGGTTGGTGGAGATGGTTAAGTATTAAGTTTGTGGTTACTGCAGGACAGAGATGTCAGACTTTGACAGTAACTATCTTCTGTATGGGTCTGTCAATAATCAGGATTTCCACTGCTGGGGTGCGTCTGTTACCTCCCTCCCAATCTGGCTGCTGGCTGTGCTCATCAGGCATAGTCTGTTCATGTCAAGTGTTCCAGTTTATAGCCATTCCCTGATGTAAGTATAGCTTCATGTAATGATGGTGGTGGTGGGGGGGGCACCTAGTTGTAACAATGCTCAAAATGTTTTCTTCTTTTTTCTTATTGCCAGCCAGGTACAAAGTACTTTGATTGGAATGGCGGCTTATTTTTCTGGTGGACATTGCTGATGCATCCCATCTCTGTAAGGTATTGGTGACTAAACAGAAGTCTTCCATCCTGGTGTGTGGACACTGTATCAAGGTGCTGCACCTGTGAGGTGTGTGCCACTGCTGACAACTAAATACATACTTTTTCTTTGGTGGAAGACTGCTGGAGGAGGAGGAGGAGGAGGAGTAACTTAGCTGGACTCAGAGGCAGTATTAGTGTACTGGTCTGAGACTGCTGTTTATGCTGGAGCATGCATCTGTCAGCTTCATAGATTTTCAGTGGTCATTGGTATTTCTTGACAGTATGACAGTGATGGCCCACACTGTCGAAATCTGTCTTATACAAATTAAGATGGACAAGGAGGCGGATTACATGATGATTCATTCTATACATGGGGATGGAGTATGCATGCATTGCTGAGTAACATAGTACTGGCTGTGCACTGTCCGACTAAGTTGTCATTGTCGTATATACAGTAGTGGCACACTCACTAGACACTCATTCATGGTGTCATGGAGGAGTTATATGTGGAAATGGGGAAGATGTTCAGTATTTGTTGCATGATGGGGCCATTGTGTATTGCTGAGATGATGACATATTCATTCCAGTTAGCATAGCAGGGGCCAATAAATTTTCAAAAATGAAATGAAGTAAACATTGTGACTAGGTTGGGTAATCAAATTAAATGGTTTAACTGGATGTGTAACACAGAACAACCAGCAAAATACATTTAAAATGCATAACAATAACATAAAACAGCATATTCAGTGGAAATGCAAGTGGTGATGCTGATGGTGGCTATGGGGGTGGGGCAGAACACCTTTAGCCTTCTTTCAGTGACACATCATCCATGAAGCAGCCCTCACAGTCTTCAAGACTGGAGTCATCACAAGGTGGAAATTCGGTCATCATTGCTGCTTCATCTACCTCCCTGCTAGTAGAGGCCTTACCACTGTGGACATCTTCATTGTCATCATCATCCCCAAGACACAGTTCTTGGGGCAAAACCATTGAAATAATTGTGTTATGTGGAATATGAGCCTCATTCATTTTTATAAATGCTAGGATGGACACAGTCTTTCATGACAAATTTGTCCTACGGTCATGCACAATGGCCCCAGCAGAACTGAACACCCGTTCCACACTGACACTGGATGATGAGCAGCTGAGGTATTTAAAAGCAACAGATGCCAGTACAGGCCAGTCACTCACTTTGTTGCTCCAGTACACCAATGACTCGTCAATGATGCCAAGATGCTTGGTGTCTCCCATGTAGGCATCCACCGTACGTTGTGCTGCCCTGAGTCCTGCTGCCTCATCATGCTCCTCCTCCTCCTCCTTGTCTTCAATTTCTTTAATGCCCACCTGGTACAGAGCATCCCAAATGGGATTACTTGCCATGCTGTGCTGCGACTTTGACATTTTCCGATTTGGTGGCCTCTGATGATTTACTGTTGGTGGTGGTAGCAACACCTGGTATATCTATATGGGCCCTTTGTGTCTCTGCATTTTTCATCTGTGTCCCATGAACCCATCTGACAAGGTAATTGGTCAATTTGTCCACTCGCACATGACCCCCTTCAATCATGGCAGGCAAGCCATGCTTGTACCATAGATCCAGCATGGTAGCGATAGCAAACTCATTAGACTGCATAATGCCACAGATATGTGTATTGCACTTCAGTATATGGAGCATGTGACCCATTACATGAACAGAACTGTGATCATCACTTGCCTCCATCTGGTGATGGACATTTACCAGTGTCTGCCTCAGCGCACATATGAGGGATATTGACTGATTTGTACAGGCAGTGTCCCCACTCACAGTCTGTGTTGCATGCTCAAATGGATGTAGAATGCATATTATGCCATCCATTTGTCTCCACTGCTCTTTTGTTAGGGCGATGGACACTCCAGCATTGTCCCGGGTGTTGTGCAGCACTAGGTAATCTGAAACTGCCTTATACTGCTCATAAAGCTGGTCCAGCATGTACAGTGTGGAGTTCCACCTGGTAACAGCATCAAACTTCATACAGTGCTGAGGCAGATGGTTAGTGCGCTGCAGCTCACGCAGATGATCACGGGCCTTTGCAGAATGGGCAAAGTGCACACAGATGCATCTGGCAACAGACACAGTTTCATTTATTTCATCGTGGTTCAGAAATTGCTGCACGACTAGATTGAGGCATTGTGCCAGTCAGGGAACTCTGAAAAAAACACAGTTAGTAATGCACTTAACCACATTGGAGCCATTGTCACTGGCAATAAACCTCGCTGGGAGTGATTGTGCGTTGAGACACTTATCAATCTGATTTAGCAGCACATTCAGCATTTTCTCAACAGTGTGAGAACCTGCAACACTTTGCATAGTTATGGCTGCATTCTGATGAATACCAGGTGTGTTACTGCCACCACAATTTTGCTTTAAACGGCTTTTGCCAGGGTCCAAATCAACAACCACCCCACGTACCTATGCCCAGTGCACTGTTATGCACAGATATGAGCTGCCCCCACTGTTTGCCCACTTGTCCACATATCCATGCTAAGGTGAATATATTTTGGGTCAGAATGCTTCATGGCATGTAGAACAGACTGTGAAACTCTGCTGTAGAATTTGGGCATGGCACTTTTGGAGAAATACATTCGTGATGGCACCTGCCATTTGGGACAGGCACGGGTCATCAAATGGTGGAATCCTGAATTCTCCACAAAGACACAAAGAAGAAGGGCAACAGGTCGATGGTGAGCATTTCAGCTGTGGCTACATTCAGCTCATGTGCAGCAGCATGATTGGGGGAGGTACTTTGAGTGCCGCTCAGACACACTTTTTAATGTGGGCTGCATCTTTGGAGCGGGTCAACAAAAATGCTTTACTTGTGCCACCAATGTTGTTCTTGCTGGCGTACCAGGTGACTCTTGGGGCCTGGGATGTGCAGCATGTACAAACTGGTTATTTTGGTAGATTTGGTGCGTGGTGGTGTACTTTTATAACTCAAGGGAGTATCAGCTCCACTGCTACTAAGCCCACTGCTCGAGAGAGAAAATGATTCCTCACACTCCTCCTCCACTGACCCACTCAGCCCTCCGTCCTCCTGCTCTATTGCACTGCTGTCACTAATATTAAGCTTGACAAGGGAGTCCTGCCAACAGCTCTGGTACCTTTCTGGTGTTGGTGCCAGTGCAATGGGTGCTTGTTTTTCAAGTGGGCGTGCTGGCCACTGGTGCCTATGTGGCTGCTCTTTTTTCCATGACTTACACGTAATTGACATAGCTGACATATCACCACGGTGTCATCAGCTGCATCAAGCATGAAAAAATCCCAAACTAGGGACTTTGCACCTCTAGATTTTTCACATGGGATGGAGACTTGGGCAGTGTAGCAAGATGTTTTTGCTTTTGGTGCCACTTGCATGATATCCACCATGCTGCGTTTGGGAGGTGGGGTGACTGGACCGCTTGTTGTAGGCTTGCTGATATCATCACCCTCAGTCTTGTCATCTAAATGGGCTACATCATCACACTTTATCTTTTTCAGTTCTGGCACCCACAGGGAATACAACACCTCATCATCATCTGTACCAAAACATGTTATATCCTCCTACTCATCCCTATCACTGTCTACTGCCAGACACACTTTTCCCTTCTCTGGCATCTCCTCACTGTGGGGGGGGGCTGGCTTTCCATATCTCCTTCTCCAGGAGAAACAGACTGAAGCTGGACACTGTCACCTTCACCACCATCAACTGCTCCTTGAACAGGAACAACAGTCACGCTGACAACTTTTTCAACCTCCTCCTCCTGGACCTCTGTGCCTTCACTGGTGTGAGTATCTCCCTTGTTCCCAGTATCATCCCCAACAAGCATACCAGCTAGAGACTGGGCAGTAAAAAATGAGTCATAGACTTGAAGCTACTTTTAACCTCGATTTTGCTGCTACTGTCTGCCACAGCAGCAGCAGAGGCCACAGAGGGCACTGATTCAGAAATAGGTTTGCTTTTTCCAACAGACTTCTTTGAGCCACTTCCAACCCTAGCACCTTTACCTGAAGCTGAACTTCTCTTGGCAGGCATATTTATATGTTTGTTTCATTTAGCTTCCTCAGTCTGGAACTATATTATTATGTGTTTCTATTAAATAAGTATGATTTAACACCTGCAGTGCTATCTACAAGGGTAAACAGAAACCAGAACAGGTAGCTGCACTGTAGTGTATATAACTACCTACAACTGCAACTGTAGCCTATTCAAGTGTGAAAACACTATTTTATTTTTCCAATAACAAACACATGAGTTAAGTAACATGGGCGAACAGGAGGACAGAAGTAAGAGACTTTCAATACAAAACTGACAGAGAACATCACCACAAGGTTCTGCAGTACATCTGAAAACAATACTTAAAATAAGCAATAATACCCAACAGGGTGGGCATTATCGTGAAATTACCCTTGGCGGAGTACCTTATAGCCCCTGGAAGGTCCGGTATTTCCCAATAATGACCATCCTGTAGGGTATTATTGCACTTAGAAAATGGTCAACTATGTAAATTTTTATGAAGTTGTAGAAAAATATAGTAAATCATTGTGAAAATGTAATACAGGTGTTAGAAGCAAACCTATTGATCAAAGTAGTCCATATGGTGTTCCTGGTACTGTTGTTCCTCTCTGCAGCATTCTGGTGGATTGAGGCTTCCCCCCTTCCCAGTCTGACATTGTATCTATTTGGTATGTGACCTTTGACTGCGATATGCTAGGAAGGCAAAACGTGATGGTTGAGTGCGAGGTATGAGCAGACAGAAGATAAAGATTTAAGATATGTTCAGTTTCTAGTGAGTGTTTGAGGAGTATGGGTTGGTTCAGTTGTGATCAGCATGGTAGTGCAAGACCGCAATTGAGAGATGGACAACAGAGTTGCACTGTGGTCAGGAGAGTGGCACTATTGTGAAACTGCAAGCTGTAAGTGAAGTGTGTTGTTTTGTTTTTAAAACAGGGAGCTGGTGCATGTGAATATGGTTTGGGTGGGGGAGACGAGTACCTCTCGTTAAGCGAGAGAAAAGGAAGTACTGTAGTGTTGAGGGCAGCTATAGTTCTCGCTAAGAGAGAGAAAAAAACATGGTTATTTTTTCAAATTTTCTAGGATGCTTTCAACCAATTAGAAAGCAGGCTGGGCACCTCTGGAAAATGCTACAGTGTGAAGTGGCACTTGGACTGGCTCTTATTTTTAGCTGGGCATCTATTGAAAAATATATGCCCAGCTTGGAGCCTCTCTCAGCCAATCAAGTTTTAGGATTATTTCTTACCATTTTCTAATTGTTCTTAATCAAATGTCAGTTTTTAAATGGAATGATTATTACACAACTTGATAATAACTGGGTAGGTGCTGGTAGGTTCACAAAAACTAAACTAAACCAACTGCACAGAACACCTCTCAGTCAAAATACGAACTACAGTCCGGATAAGTGGTGTCTGGATAAGGCAAGCACTACAATGTGTTAGGACTTACTAAATACAGTTTTGGCTTACAGATGTATCAGACGGCAGGGGAAACAAGATTTGAAACGAACAAAGTCACCTCCAAAGCTCATGTAGGGAACACCACTATCTAGTTGAAAACAATGTAGTTTTTATATAATAGCCTACGTCAGGTAGTAAACAACTGTGGTGTAACAGGGAGGAAAGGGTTAATATGGTAAGAAAATTCAAAGAAAAACAGGAATGCTACAATGCAGAGGCTAGATCACAATTTTAATTTCTGTGAGCAATGCACTGTACCTGGATATGGACAAGTCAAAAGGTCAATGTACACGAACACTTTCAATAAAAAAAAAAATCACAAAAGTGATTAAGCAAAGAGGGAAACAGGAACAGAACTACTCAGTCAGAATGTAGTAACTGTTCAGATACAGTTACCCAAAAAAGGGTCAATATGTAAGAAAAATATAACAAATAAGAAGCACACAAGCAAAAATATTAAGACTTAAAAGAAATTACAGAAACTCACTCACAACTTGTGAGAAATATGTCAAATATTAGGAACTAGCCTGCTCCACTTTCATACGCACACACACACACACACACAAACACACCACATGGTCGACCCTCCCCCACTCAGTTCTATCTCACACACACAGACACAGAGAAAACTGAAAATGCTAAGTTTAACTAAGTATTCTTCAAAGATAAGAAAACAAAAAAATGATCACTAGCAACACTAGGAACTAAACTTGAGATTTTGGGAGCAATTAAGTCTCAAAAATCACAAATAAAGAGGTTTTTGAAGGGTTTATTGGCTGAGATGCACCATACTGAACTGCTCTCTGACTCAACAGACAATATACTGTGCAGGAAACAGCCTGCACATGATATGTCAGCTATTTACCCACAATTTACTGCAATTTCACTTGCAAAATTGGAAAACACAGGTGAAATTCTGGATAATGGCGAAATTTCACCTTCCGCAAAAGTGAAATTTCACATTTACATGAAAGCAGAATGGAAGGCAAAATTACGTTTCGCCTAGGCAAAAAATTTTGCTTAATGCGGGAATTACGCAAAATATTTCGCTAATTTTAAACATGTCTAATAAACAGTAATAATGACAGGCCAGTTCTGAATTAACTGATGGGGGAAGATTATTAAAAACAACAGGATGGACTATTTATGCAAAATCAGAGAACATCTTCTATTAATACAATTTAAACCTCTGTTAACTAAACTAAAATAAAAAATTCAGGGGTGGAGCAAAATCACACTATCCCTCTAGGTGAAAATACAACTCATTAAAATGGTTGCTGTTCCATTATTATCTTACTCTTTATAGACATTGATGATTAAGCTTCTGGAAAAATGCTTAAAGGAAGTTCAACAATTATTTAAAGATTTTGTTTTGAACTTTGGGAAGCCTAGAACAGCATGGTTAAAACGCTGTCTCCTCCCAAGCAATTAGGAGGACTAGCATGCCCAGACATCAAGGCATAGTTTTCAGTTTATAGATTCAAACTGGTATTAAAGTGGGCTTACAGTCCTCAGGAAGAAGAATTCTTAGAGGATGATGTCATAAATAATCAGTAGAGAAGAAAAAAACAATCAAAAACATGTGGTTCTCTCCAAAGGAACATAGAAAGCTTACTCAAAATATAAATTCAGATACCTATAGGGGTACTTTGCAGATTTCAATCATATTCAGGTGTTGCAATGAATAAGTCTCTATATAACATTACATGCAATCACCCCCCTAAATAAAGTAGGGAATACAACTTTTACATTTAGACTACTTTGCAAAAAGTCAGATATAAATAGATGAAGGGATTTAGTTTCAGATGAGCAGTCTTTATACCATGGGACCAATGGAAATGTAAATACCAGTTTAATAATACAAAAGGATCTAGATATAACCAACTAAAACATTTTTTTCAGAAGAATTACAGCAGGTAGAAAAGAGCACCAGAACAAAAACTAAAACAACTAATAGCCAATGTCATAAAACAAAAAAGTGTATATGTGTGGTTACTTAATATACTGTATGGCAAACTCCAGCTCAGGAGCAATTTAGTACAGCAAAAAAGAAATGGGCACATGAAATTAATCCAAGTCTTACTACAATACAATGGAATAACATGTTGGCTTCAGCTTTGTCCTATAAAAGTGCAAGAAACAAATCAAATAAATCAGTCTTTTTATACACCATACAGACTTTATAATGAAGCAGATATGGAAAGAGCAGTTGCTTACTAGTAGCAATTGATCTTCAAGAGACTATCCTCCATTGGGCCATACCATTGGAACTATAATCTTTCAACATCAGGACCACTCAGAGACATTTGCTAGCTGGGGCCCACCAACAATTAGGACACTGTAAAATGTGAGTAGCTCCATTACTTCTCAGTTCCCCACTGGAGACAAGCTCCAAGAGCCTCTTACAGTGAGGAACCAGGAGACCAGACCAGTAACAGGTACACAAAGAGGGGCATGGGATTGGGAAATAGAAAACATGAAGCAGTCATAGCAGCTGAAGTCATGGCTGTGGACAAACTACCAGCAGATACTTCAGCAACTGAAAAGAGGAAGGAGGGTAGGTGTGCTATGTCCCAATGGAGGAGACTACATTGAAGATCTACTGTTGCTGGCAAGTAACTGCTTTGTCTTCTTCAAGGACATCTCCACTGGGCCATATGTTTGGAACAATCTCCTTACAGTGCACAAGGTATACAGGGAGAATGGCAGAACCTGATAAGCAATCAAGACATAAGGTAAAGCAGAACAGCAAGACATAAGCCAGCATGTCTCCAGGAGGCAATGTTTAAACTGTAGTGCTTAGTGAAAGTATGCATGTTGCTCCATCTGGCAGCAGCACATATGTCAGCAGCAAAAACATTCTGAAAGTAAGCAACAAAAGTGGTCATACCACATGTAGAATGGCCATATACAGCACCAGGGAATTCCTTACCATATGTTTGATAACAGAACTCAAAAAAGACAGACAGCCATTTGGACAGGCACTGTTTAGTCACAGGGTGCTTTTTTTTCCAGAAGTGAACAAGACAAAGAGCTGGGAGAAGTTTCTGCAGTCCTTTGTGCAATCAAGATAGAAAAGTAGTGTTCTATGTACATCAATCGTATAGAGTAATACCTCACCTCTTTTACAGTAGCATGCTCAGGATAATACACAGGGAGGTTTAAAGTCTAATTTAGAGTGAAATCAGTGACCAGTTTTGGCAGAAAATATGGATTAGTTTGCAAGGACACCCTTTCCTTGTGGAAAATCTGGTAAGGAGGCTCATGCATCAGAAGTTGAAGCTCAGAAATTCTGTGAGTTGAAGTCATGGCAAGAAAGAAGCAGCTTTTTCCAAGAATGGAAATACATCTCACAGGCTGCAACACACTCAAACAGAGCATAGTAAATTTTCCAAGCCTGAAGTTCAGGTCCCAAAGTGGAACCAGTTTACAAATAGTGGGCGCATGTGCAGAATACCCTTCAGGAATATACAGAACATTTCTAACTATTTATTTTTTTATTTATTTATTTAGTTTTTGTTGACTGGGTAAGTGCACTAGACAAATTCTGCCTATTTTCAGACATGACGCGGGGAGGGGGATACAAATGAATGCCAACTGACCTTGAACCAAATTAAGCTGTTAGTGGTAGTTTTAGTGAATGGGGGAAATTTGGCCAGGGCTCCAGGGAAATTCCCCTACTCTGTGGTAGGGAGACCTGTTTCCAAGTTCCAGGATAGAGAAGTCCAGCAGTCAGCTGGGGGATGTGGAGGAAGAAGGTGGTATGCATGCATTTGTAGAGAATAATGGGGCAGCTGGAGTGCATCAGTGAGACGGACAGCAAAATGTCCTGGAAACAGAAGTAAATATGCATACTAGGGAGGCAGAAATTGATTTAATTTCTGACAAGGAGGACATTCTTCTAAATGTGGAGTTAACTTTGCAACAAAAGCAAACATGCCTAGAAGAGGAACTCAAAAAAGTGGGCAAACAGATTGAAAAAGTTAAAGCCAAAATGGAAGAAGAAAGTAAGAGGAAACGTTCCTTCAACTCACTGACTTCATCTGAAAATCAAGGTGTTTCTAAAGTTCTTGCTACCAGCAATCAGCCAAACAACCCGGATAATGCTGCAGCAACTGCAGCCCAAACAAAGATGAATGCTGCCGACCGAGCAACGTGGTCACCAGAATTAGCCTTGCAAAACGCTGGATGGAAAATGGCTGCCACTGTTGCATGGGTTTTGGATCAGAACTTTCTCCCTTTGGAAGCAGTAATTAGAGATGCAGCGAATTTAAATTTTGCTGGTAAAGTGCCCGTGAAGTGGACACTTTGCATTGTCAATCCGCTATGTGAAGGGGCCAATATGAAAAGATCACTTCACCTTGAATTATTACTTCGCATAGTCATTCTTCCTTAACATGAAGTAAGGCAAAGTGACAACAATATTGGCAGCCCCACACACACACAGTCACAAGAATTAATGTGCATCCCCAAAATGCTACTGTCTTGTGTCCAGAAAATTCCCCAGTGCTGACAAAGTGAAATGAGAGCGTAACAAGAAATGCAAAGTCTCCCAGAATTAATGGTGCACTCAGTCATGCGTGCAGTGGTCACACACAGTCACCAGAATTAATGTGCATCCCCAAAATGATACTGTCTTGTGTCCAGAAAATTCCTCAGTGCTGACAAAGTGAAATGAGAGCCTAACAAGAAATGTAAAGTCTCCCAGAATTAATGGGGCACTCAGTCATGCATGCAGTGGTCACACACAGTCACCAGAATTATTAATGAGTATCCCCAAAATGCCACTGTCTTTTGTCCAGAAAATTCTCGACTCCAGATGAAGAGAAATGAGAGCATAAAATGGAAAGAAAAGTTTCCATTAATTCATGCCACACTCAGTCATGCATGCACGCACTCCAATAAGAACTACAATATGTCCCTTCCTGCTGCTGTTGGAATTTCATGTAATGCTTCTCTTGACCTGAATGGGCTGATGCACAGTGTCTGCCAAATGATGTGCTAGAATGATGATCCTACCATTGAGTTAACCATCTGTGATCATGTGATAATGCTGTTGGTTGCCCAAAGTATGCTGCACTGACACAAACAGGAAGGATGCCCTCTGAGTGTACACTAATACTACCCTTGGTAAGTTAATGTACCTGGCACCATCATGATTTTCCACAGAACCTGAGTTGACCTTATATATTCATATCCATTTTTATATATATATATATATTTGTGTGTGTGTATTATTTCTTTTCTATATATACATGTAATCATTGCTTTTTTTTTGTATCTCGGGTCATATAGTTGAACTTGGGGTGTACATTTCTTGGCTTGATGAGGAATTTTGGCGTTGGAATATTGTCAAGCCAGTGAAGGTAAGTCTTTTTTTTTGGTGGGGTGCATTATTTAAAAATAGTTAAAAAAGATTCATCAATGTTTTGATCATCTTTACAGGTCTTCAGCATATCATCAGAGCTGAAAAAAAAAATTAACTGCTGTGATTCATGAAGAATGTGATTTGTCTCATGATGAGTGTCTGGTGTGACCTGACTAATGATATAAACTATACAGGAATGCGAATACCTAAGGCTGTACTTCCCTGACCTGTACCACACAAAACTACCTGATTTGAAAACACATATCAACGAGTGCAAGGGTGATTGAAGCCGAGACCTGAGATACTATAAAACAGGCTTTCATGGAACTAACCACAAAAAAACTTACATTTTTGTGATTCATGAATCATGACCATGAAGATGAAGAGCATGATTTGTATCGTGAGTGACCCGTGATGTTCACCCTGACATAAAAATGCACATCAATGAGTACAATGTTCACACAGAGATATGCACCATACCAGTACTCTGAAGGGAAGCCAAACAAACAACTGTGACTTAAGTTATAGATGAAGATTGGGCCCAAGGAGATGCAAACACAAAGATTAAGATTGCGCTGTGCACTCAAGAGATGCAGGCACAAAGGCACAACAAAACCTATCCAGTGCTCACAAGTCAAAAATCCAAATCTGGAAAATACCTTTTGCTGGTTGGGGGGGGGGGTAGTGCATGGCAGTAACAGTCCACTACCAGTAAAGATACCACAAAGCAGTACAAATAATTCATGCAGGTGCGGTGGATAGAAGGTTCACAGTGCTGCAATTACTCTGTGGCACAATAAATGGTGTCTGATTTGATGGCAAGCATCACACACACACTCACACACACACTACAAGTAATGCATAGCAAATTGAAAACCTTTTGTAATATAACCAAATGTTTTAAACAAACTGAAATTATACACAGCTGCACCACAATAATCAGCAAAAAAATGTCAAGAACTACTGAAAATATTATTGTGTGTACATTAACACAGTCATACAAGAAAAATATAACCAAAACAGAAAGACTGCCTTTTTCTCCCAGTTAATCTACTTAAACCACAGACATGCCCCTCCCCAAAGCACACTTCAAGTGTCTGTCAGTACACAGACTGACTGTTCTAAATTATCATTCAAAATCCACACACAAACAATAAACACTTGATGACATGGGCACAGTAGGGTTTCCTACAATCGATGTACTAAATTTTGAGCAAAAAAATGACTCAAAAAGGCTTTTTTAACAGTGTTTAGAGGTTTTGAATCGCAGAGCTTTGATTATCCTTGTACCTTGTTTTTATTGCTATGTATTGTATTATTATGCTCATTTGTGCTATATGTTCTATTGTGCTACTGTATCATTTATTGTGTACCTACCAGGCCCTCCGTGAAAATGAGCTTGCTCTATGGAGTTTTACCTGGCTAAATAAAGATTGATTGATTGATTGACTGAGAGCTCTGAGAGTAAACTATCTCCAGCTACCACTACAAACATACTACCCAGAACTGAGGCTGTACAGAACAACCTAGAGCTCATGTGACCTGTAATCACATGAATCACTGTAGAATTTGCCTTGGAGCTCAATTACAAGGTGAAGCGATGTGAAGTACATTGATTTCAATGTAGTAAGCCTTAAAATTGGTGGAGAAGTGATTTGGGGAAGGTGGAATAACTTGAAGTCATTGGTTTTAATGGACTTCACATTCCTCATTATGACTCAAAGTACTCCTCTTCGTGTTGCAGATTACTTCACAGATTCTGCATTAATTTGTGAATCATTTCCAAATTTTGGCCACTTCACCCACCACTAGCAGTAATGGACGAAATGGTGAGTGAAGAACTAACATCAGAGACAATACCCAAGCAGGGGTCTGATAACGTAAACACAGCTAGCCAGCAGAATTTGGTAAACAGAAACTAACCTGGGGCTCAAGTTCTGCAAATTGATGAACAAGAACCTAGTACTAGCCTCTCTTATGCTAGCCTATTTCATTAACCAGTTGAACTGGCAAAACTGCATAATGCAGTTAGGCTCCGCTTCATTGGTAATAAGGAAACAATTCCTGATAGACAGTATATTGGGAAAGCTTTATTAAAACAATACTTAGGTTTTACCCTGTCAGAGGTCTACGTCTTGATACACGCCCCGGGGGAGGCTGCCTCTGATGTAAGTTTTAGGTCCCTAGACATTTTGGAACTGTTCTGGATTATGTACACAAATCTCAAAACTCACCCATCTTGGACAGATTTTATGGTAATACTACTAACCAAACAATCCTTTTGTGTAATAACAATATTATTGAGAAATGAGGGGTCAATATAGCTGATATAATCTACTGACTCAAAAAGAGGTGAACTACCCAGGGTAATCAAGCCCCTTTCCTTGATGAGGAAGACTTTGGGAACAGGGGCTGGAAAGTAAAAGTCAGGTAGCACCAAATTGAAAATGACATTGTCCACCTAGAGAATTGTTTTTTTTATAGGGCATAATATGGGGTTTCTGTTTTACCCTGGTCAGCCACAAACCTGCTTTAAATGTGGCTCTAGGACTCACATCAGCACAAACTGTGAAGTTCTTAAATGTGTTCGCTACGGGAAAATGGGCCACCCTAGTGCCCATTGTTTCAAAGAACCAAACTGTTACTTATGCAATGAATTGTGTCACTGTTTTATGGACTGCTCCGTGGTGTTAAACAACAATGAAAATTTAGACTTTGGGGTGCAAGACTACTATATTAAAACTGCTGCAAAACAGAACTTTGCCACAACTGATAGACGAAATAGAGAGGGGAATCTCACTCCACAAAGGCAAACAAATGCAACAGTGAATGGGGACAGGACAGTCAAGAAGGGCATGGTTAGGGTGTTGATTCTTCAAGGGATGACATTCCCCCCCCCACCATCCACCAGTTCTAAAGATTCTTGGTTTGCAGTAGTTAAAAGGAAAGGGAAGAAAAACTCAGCCAAAAGTAAACATCATGCCAGAGAAATGCAAGAAGAAGGGGTAATTGAGATTAATAGATTTGTAGTATTACAATGGGCTGACTTAGAAGCAGAAATGGAATTGGATAATACTTCTGTAAGATCGTCTCAGCATGGGACATTATCTGACTCAGAAAACATGGAGGACTCCTGGCCTAAAATGCAAAAAGCTGGCAGGATAATGAGGGCATCTATTAAAATTAAATGAGGAATGCTTTTGGGTTAACTTTGGTTAATGGGGACAAAGAAATACAGGCTCACAATAGCCTCCTTAAATGTGGATAGTTTACAGTCTGGAAAAAACATTTCAGTACGTTTGCACAGTTTCAGGATATAGGCATGGATGTGATATTGTTTCAAGATGTTCGTTTGCATTACTTTACAGGTATTGAAGTGGCTAGAAGAAGCTGGGTATGGGGGCAAAGTTATTGGTCTGTGGGTAAAGACACATGCTCAGGGGTGTGTATTTGTTTATGTACTGCTGTACGAATTATTAATTTGGTAGAAATTTGGCTAGAAAGCGCATTTCTCCTTGACGTAAAGTTAAAAGGAATAGATTTCCAGATTGTGAATGTCTATGGCCTGCAACTATGCTTTGATAGAGTTACCCTTTTTCGAAAGTTAAAACCTTTTTTCTTTACATCAAAGAACTTGGTTGTGGGTGGGGACTTTAATTGTAGCATATCCGCGAAAGACAGGGGTCTACAAACAAATAAAGTTTAATGTGATGAAAAGTGTTTGCAAGATCTAATTGAAGAAATGGGTTGAGAGGATGTTTTTTTCAGCTTTATATAACCCTGCTCCTAAAACATATTTTTGTGGTAAACGATCTACTAGAAAAGATTATTTTCTTACATCCAAAAACTTATTAGAAAAGGGGACTCAGGTAAAACAGGTCCTTACATCTGATCACAAAATGCTAGTAATAACAACTGGGGACCTTCCAGAAAACTGGAGGGGACAGAGGATATGGAAATTAAATCTAAAAGTGTTTGAAATAAAACCTATAGCACAGGATTTTATATATCTTTTAGAAGCATGTAAGTCTGTTTTTTTCTTCTGTACGAAGACTTGAATTCTTGGTGGGAAGATTCAAAACAGGATATAAGGGAATATTTTCAAATAATGGGTAAATTAAATGGTAGGCAGAAAATGAATAATTATAAAGACCTTTGGGGTCAACTACAGGGGCTTATTACCTTACAAAATGAAGGGGCTGATGACTTTGCGAATCAAATAAAGGAATTAAAGACAGGCTTAATACAGATGCAACAAGAAAAACTGAAATGTTTAGAAAAACGTCAGCAGCATGGGCTAAAAGGAATAAAAAGAGAAACTGTGCCATTAGAACATTTTAAAATACAAAGAGATCAGAAGGTTATCTCTTATTTAATAAAGTCAAATGGTGAACCGGTAGCTGGTAAAATGGCTCTAATAGCAGAAATTGAGGGCTTTTTCAAACAGATGTTCTCAAGCCAAAACCTTTCAGCAAGGAATCGGCAGAATGGTTTAAAATGTGTAATCTTCTGACTGTTCCTAGTAGTTTACACAATATGTTGATATCCCCCATAACAAAAGGTGAACTAAGAGATGTAATTTGGTCTCTGAATGTGGGTACGACCCCAGGTGCTGATGGTCTCCCGAATGAAATTTATAAAGTGATTTTTGAAACTTTAGGAGACGAACTAGGCAATTTGTGTAATAAAGTTCTGCAAAATGAAGATCTCCCAAGTAGCATGTATATGGGTATGTAAGTACTTTTATATAAATCAGGTGAAAGGGGAGATCTTAGAAACTGGCAACCTATTTCTCTACTAAATACTGATTGTAAGATCTTGATGACAATACTGTGTAATATGTTTCGGTAGTATTAGACTCCATTATAAACACTTCTCAGTTTAGTGGAGTTACCTCAAGGAAAATCCATGATGCTCTGATTTTGATTAGATAAATAATGCAGAAAGGGGAAGCAGGTGAGATAATGGGACATTTTGTAAGCCTTGATCAAACAAAGGTGTTTGATAGAGTGGAATATGAATATTTGTTGATGGTTCTAAAGATGTATGGGTTTCCAACACAGTTTATATCTTGGATTCAAACTTGTTATAAGAAAATGTGTTTAATTCCTAGTGCTAATGGGTGGATGGGGGAAAAATGTAGTATGTACAGAGGGTAAGGCAGGGGTGACCCCTTAGTTTGCTTTTATACATTCTATCACTCGATCTCTTATTACACAAATTAAATCAAAGCAACAGTGTTCAAGGGTTATCAGTAGGCAGTGAAGTTGCTCTGATATGTTCAATTGCTTATGCAGCTGACATTGGTCTTATCTTAGCAGATAGGTCATCCGCAATATCTGCTAAGAAAGTATTGGTTGAATTTTCAGACACATCACGATCAGAAATTAATGTAGAGAAGAGAGTTTATATAGCTATAGAACAGGGAGACAAATCAGTATCAGAAGCCTTGGGTATACCAGTGAATGTGGAATTTCACAGACTTTTAGGTATTCAGTTTTGAGGTCTTAATCCCCAGGTATACAATCCAGAATGTAAACTTCAAGAAGCCAAAAATAAAATAATGTTGTGGAATACATGGAGGATGTCAGAAAAGAAAAAGGATATTTATGATAAAATCATTTTTACTTCCAATTTTCCTTTTTCTAAGTCTTGTTTACCCACCCCCTAAATCCCTAGAAACTGCTCTGTTCAGTATCTTTTTGCAAGGGTTATGGGGCAGTCGACTCAACCCAATAAAAAGAGGAATAACATATCTTCCAATTGCCCAAGATGGTTTGGCTTCAAGCAATCCAGTAGATTTCTTACATTGTACCTTCTTATGTCATAACTTTTTATTTGCAGTAAAAACATGTGCAAGATAGGGGAGCCTTGGGTCTTGGATAACACAGGACACTTTTTTCTAACATGGGAATACCAGTCTTCTATCCCGAAGCAAAAACATGTTACAGGTTTGCCGGATTATCTCATGGAAGTAGTGGGAAATTTAAAACTTTGGCAAGTAACCAAAAATGAGCTCTTTACAAAATCTAAGGAAGAACTGTATAATAGAATACTAGAAACTCACTATATAGTATATCCATAGGGGGCCAAACCACAAACAGAACAAAAAATTATAACAAAAATGTTATTATCCAACAGAATCCCAGTGCACATGTGGGATTTTATGTGATTATGTGCCCATCAGAAACTTGCAGTTAAAGATAATATGAAACATAAGGACAGGGAAGAAAGAGATTGCCCAAGAACAAAAAAACTGCTTAGGGACATTAGAAACTATGAACCATTTATTCCTGGAGTGTCTCTTTGAGATAGCTTTTTGGCAGTATTTAAGGAAAATCTGGGTTTTCACACCCTTTCACAATTTAACCCCAGAGATATTATATTTAGGGAATTTTCCTGCTTCTTGTGCAAGATATGATAATACCACTATGTATATTATTTTATTAAGCATAATGTTTCAATTGTGGCAGGCAAGATGTGCTCTTACTCTGAGACAACAGCAGAAATCTGTTGAGCAAGTAGTCGACGTAGAAATATTAGAGGTTGCGAGGATTAAAACAAATGAAAGATACTATGGGCTGGATATTCAAACTGCGCCATTCATAGGCGCAAGCCCTTGAGCTGCGCAAAATAGTTACGCAGGGGTGTGTCCTGGGCGATAGTCAAAGGAGTTGAGCTATTGAGCAACTCCTTTGAATATCACCCCCCAGCCACAGCCACTGTGCATGGCGCAGTGGAACTTGCGCCACCGCAAGTTGACAGAGTGGAGCATTCAACTTGCGGTGGTGCAAGTACCACTGCTCCATGTGCAAAATCACGATATTCAAAAGGTGACATGCAAATGGGGCTATAATTCATGTAAGGTGCAGGGGGGGCCATTTGCATGTGATTATGTCCCCATTTGCATGCCATTAGCATGTAGGTGCGCTGATCCCTGAGGACTTGTGCCTGGCGCCCTGCCAGGCAGCAGTCGTCGGGGACCGACGCCCCCTGCAGCCCAATCGCGGGCATCAATGTGGCTCCCCACCCTCCTCCGTACATATCCCTGGTGGTCCAGTGGACCGAAATGTGTCCTGGGTGGTATGTATAATAATTCCCACCCCCTCCTGTTCACATCCCTGGTGGTCAGTGGACGAAATGCCCGATCACGGACAGTATGTGTAATAAGTCCACCCCTCCGTTCACATCCCTGGTGGTCAGTGGATCAAAATGCCCAATCGAGGCGGTATGTGTGATAAAACCACCCCGAACATAGCCCTGGTGGCTAGTGTCCCCACCCTACCCACCCACAGCCCCACCACCGCTCCCCGGCGGCGGTGGGCGGCAGCATCCACCGCCTGCTGCCCCCGCCCGCGACTGACTGCCGGTAGGGCTGCATGCCATTGGTGCAGGCAAGAGCCAAGGGCGTGCAGTCCATACCGCACATGACAGTACAGATTTGTGAATGACATTCACAAATCTGGACTGTCATATGGTATGGCTGCATGCCCATTGGCTCTTGCTCTGCACCAATGGGCGCAGCCCCACCAGGCAGTCAGTCGGCGGGCGGCGGGTTGCAGGCGGTGGATGCTGCCGCCCGCCGCCGTCGGGGAGCGGGTGGTGGGGCTCGGGAGGGTAGGGTGGTGACACTCAGCCACCAGGGCTGTGTTTGGGGTGGTGGTTTTATCACACATACCGCCCGCGATCGGGCATTTCGTCCACTGACCACCAGGGATATGAATGGGAGGAGGGGTTACATTGATGCCCGCGATCGGGCTGGTGGGGAGTACACTATGTCCGCGATCGGGCTGCGGGGGCACCTGGACTGGGTTAGGCCAGCCACAGGTGCAGCTGCTGTGTTGCGCCTGCAATACAGCAGCTCACCTGTGGGTGGCCTCGATTTCAGCCTTTTTTGGCTCAAAGTCCTGCAGGCGCAGGTTGGGGTTGCGCCTGCACAACTCTGCACAGCCCGGCTGAATATCGGGCTGTGCAGTTTATCATGGTTCCTCCCCTCCAGTTCAGCATGCATTCATTTGAATTGCGCCGTTGCTCAGCATGTTTTCTGTGGTGCAACTGCCTCCTGCTGAATATCGCAGAATGGAGCAAGTCTGGACTTACGCAGGCGCAACCCTATTGCGCATGGCGTAACCCTTTTGAATATCTGGCCCAATGTCTCTTCAGATCTATATAGGTAATGGTGGAGAAACATGTCTTGGCTGGATACTGGGTAAGAATTAATAAAATTAAATGATTTGGTCCCCCCCTTTTTTGTTTTTTTGTATCCTGATGAATGAGTTGCATTAATTCTAGTTTTGTAAAAGGTCTATGATTTGAATGTGTAGAAAGTTTTGTAAATTAGAAACATAGAAACATAGAATTTGATGGCAGATAAGGACCGCTTGGCCCACCTAGTCTGCCCATTTCCCTACCTAACGGATAAGCTGCAGATCCTAGTTAACCAATAGCCTACTTCCTCCTACCCCCCACTAGAATTGCCTTATGTCTGTCCCATGCATTCTTGAATTCCCCCACTGTTTTTTGCTGCCAGTGTAATGAATTCTAGTATACTGTATTTTGGGATTTGTGGATGGGTGAAGGGTTTTGTGCATATAGGTATATCCTTTTAAAGGCATTGTAACTAGTAACTAGTTTCTCCTTTCCTTTTCTTGTTTTTATTATTATTTCCTTTTTTCTGGATTGTGTCTCAAGTTGGATGAATATGTTTGTGTTATGTTGAATTTAAACAAAAAACTCCCCTACTCTTTTTGAGAAGTGCCATGGGATCTTTAACATCCACCTGAACTACCACCAGAACAGGCAGATGGGACCTCGGTTTAATGTCTCAACTGAAAGACAGCACCTCAGGAGTGCAGCACCCCCCTCATGCTGCAGTACAGTATCAGTATTGTGATTTAACCCAAGTGCCTGGTTTGGGGATAGAACCCACAGCTTTCTGATCTTTCTGATCTCCCAGCCTCAGAGGAGAGTGTGCTACCTGCTGAGCCACTGACAATGACTGTGCTACTGTGTGCCCACCAATAGGTGCATGGAACGTTGAAATGGCAGCCAAGTGCACCTTAATGGATGAGTACTGCAGACCAGAGTCTGAAAGAGACAAGAGATAGGCCAGTACAGTAGTGTACCTTAATGGATAAATACTAGAGGCCAGAGTCTGATAGTGACAAGATACAGTATAGGCCTATACAGTATTAGCAGGACATTTAAAAGGGTCATCAAATGAGAAGCACTCCACATGGAGAAATGCTTCCATTTTAAAGAATAGGTATGTCTTGTGAAAGGCTTTCTAGCCACAAAAAAGATGTCAGTCACCTGGGAGAACACCAAAACATTAATGGCTACATCTTCAGGAGTCATATATGCAGATGCTGGGACCATAGGTCCAGATGGACCAGGGATTGCCTGTCCTGTGACGGTAGACCTCTACAAAGTGTAGCTGAATGGGAGGCTCCACTACTTGATGCTGCAGAAGTTGAAACCAGATCTGGCAGGGCCAGAAATAGGCCAACAGTATCAGGATGGCATGGTCCACCTGTAATTTGAGCAGAGCCCTCTGAATAAGAAGAATTGGTAGGAACAAATAAAAGATCCTCCCTGTCCAGGAGAGGGACCATACATCTCAGCAAAAAAAAATCAAGGTTCTGGAGCAATCAAACAGAAATAGAGCAGTTTTGCATTGTGTGGAGATGCAAGAAGGTCCATCTCTTGATGATCCCCACCTTGCAAAGAGATCTTCTAGCATTGAGGTCCCATTCTTGTATCTGTGAATGAGATAGGCTTAGCTCATCTGCTAAGATGTTTTGGACACCTGGAAGAAAAAACTTGACAGCTGAAATCACCCAGTATCACACTCTCACAGCTTCCCTGTATGGATGGTAAGCATGTCTCCTTCTTTCTTGGTGTAGCACTTTACACTAACATTGTCTGCCCTTATCAATAAGGGATTGGGAATGATGTGTCCTGCGAAGGCTTTGAGACTAAGCAAAACAGCCCTCATCTCCAGAACATTGATGTGGAGATCAGAATTCTGGTCATTCCACAACCCCTGGGTCTGGACAGGACCCAGATGGGCTCCCCATCCTGACCCCAAGGCATCCTTTGTGAGGAGCTGTGCTGGAGACAGGAAGAAGAATGAGACTCCCTGCAACAGATACAGGTGGTACATTCACCATACCAGAGCATTGCAGAGAGCAGACATGACAAGGACCATCTGTTCTAGCTCATCAGTCAGTTGATCCTACTCTAACCAAAGGATCCTTTGTGGTATGTAGATATGGATGTGGACAAAAAGGGCTGTCACTGTGGCAGTGGCCACAAGTCCCAGGAGGTGGAGCATTGCCTGAGCTGACATATAGCGACTCCTGTATACCAGCTGGGCCTGGGAACTGGGGCCTCTGCTCCATCCACAGGCAGAAATGCCCTGCCCACTGCCATGTCCAGCACTGGAGCAAAGTATTGTAGGCACTGACAGGAACTAGTACTGATTTTGGTTCATTGACTATAACACCTAGTTCCCTTAACAATTGTTTTCTTCTAGATAATGTGTAGTGAACTACTTCCCTTGTGATTCCCCTTCACAAAAGTCGGAGCAAGACAGAGGCAGGAAACTACAGACCTGTCAGTTTGACCTCAGTGGTAGGGAAAATGATGGAATCACTTCTGAAGGACAGAATTGTTGAGTACCTAGAGGCCAGTGGGGCATAGGACCCAAGGCTGCATGGATTCACAGTGGGAAGGTCATGTCAGATTAATCTAATCAATTTCTTTGACTGGGTGGCCAAAGTAGTAGACAAGGGAGGGGCTGTGGGCATGGCCTACCGAAACTTTAGCAAGGCATTTGACACAGTCCCACACAAAAGATTAATAAACAAATTAGCCAGCCTGGGAGTGGCTCCCACCATGGTAGCCTGGGTAAAACATTGGCTGGACAACAGGTTGCAGAGGATAATAGTAAAGAGAGTCCACAGTGAAGAAAGGGGTGTTACTAATGGGGTACCACAGGGTTCAGTACTGGGTCAGTTCCTTTTTAATGTCTTTATAAGTGACATTGCAGAGGGACTGGAAGGAAAAGTATGTCTCTTTGCAGACAACACAAAGATCAGCAACAGGGTTGATATACAAGGTGGGGTGGAAAGGATAAGAAGGGACTTGGCAAGGTTGAAAGAATGATCAAATGTATGGCAGCTGAGATTCAACACAAAGAAGTGCAAAGTAATCCACCTGGGAAACAAAAACCCAGAGGAAGAGTACACAATAGAGGGTAAGATACCGACAACAACAAAAATGGAAAGGGACCTGGGGAAGTTATATCAGATGACCTAAAGGTGGGCAAGCAATGTGAGAAGGCAGTAAGGAGGGCTGGGGGGATACTGGGATGTATAGGGAGAGGCATCACCAGTAGAAAACAGGAAGTTGTTATCCCTCTGTACAGACAGTTGGTGAGACCCCATCTGGAGTACTGCATGCAGTTCTGAGACCCCATCTCCACAAAGACATAGACAGGGTGGAGGCTGTCCAGAGGAGGGCAACCAAAATGGTGCAGGGTCTGTACCAGAAGACATATGAAGAGAGAGACTAAAGGAGCTTAATATGTATACCTTCAAGGAAGGGGGGGGGACATGATAGAAATTTTCAAGTACCTCAAGGGAATCAACAAAGTCCAAGAGGGTAGCATATTTCAGAAAAAGAGATGTGCAAGATCAAGGGGCACAATTTGAAGATAGAGAGGGAACGGCTGAGAGGTAATGTGAGAAAGTATTTTTTCATGGAGAGGGTTGTTGATGCATGGAACAGCATTTTTGAGGAGGCTGTGGAGTCAAAAACAGTGGGGGAATTCAAGAATGCATGGGACAGATATAAGACAATTCTAGTCGGGGGTAGGAGGAAGTAGGCTGTTGGTTAACTAGGAACTGCAGCTTATCCATTAGGTAGGGAAATGGGCAGACAAGGTGGGCCAAGCGGTCCTTATCTGCCATCAAATTCTATGTTTCTATATATGGGCCCTTCAGGAGCCAGTTGTCCAGATATGGGAAGACATAAAGCCATCCCTCTAGAGGGCTGGTGCTATAATCATGGACCATTTCATAAATACCCATGGTGCCAAAGATTAGCCAAAGGGGAAGACTCTGAACTAATAATGGTTGCCTCTAGCATAAAGTGGAGGTACTGCCTGTGGCATTTTTGAATCTTGACAAGAAGATAAGCATTCTTCAAGTCCATGGTGCAGAGCCAATCCCCATTTTGCAGCAGGGCATAAGAGCCTGAAGAGACACCATTCAAAATTATTTGTATTCAATTAATTTGTTTAGGTCTCTAATGTCAAGTACAGGATGCAGCTCTTCTGTCCACTTGGGCACAAGGACATATCTGGGAGAGAACATTCTGTTCCTTTCTTCTGCAGGGATGGTTTTGATAAGCCTCTTGTGAATTAATGGCTGTACTTCTCTCAGAAGGGACAAGTGACTCAGATGATAATGAGAAAGAGGCAGAGGATTGACTTTAGGGATGGACAGTAACTCTCAAGCATTATCCTTTTCCGCAGTTTCCAGGGTTGACTTATCTGTGGTGATCTCTCTCCATTTTGACTGAGGAAGGGAGATCCTTCCCCCTACTTGTACCCTGGGAATCACTAGTGGAGTGGCAGGAAGTGGGGAGTCAGAAGGTCCTGGGGTGGTGAGGCCACCTTGATTGACACCCTTGGGAGCCTTGAAATGGTCCCCAGGGGTGGGGGACCTAGAAGGGGTCCTCCACCATGACCACATGACTGCAGACAATGGCCACGGCCACCACCGGCCCATGGTCTATGAAATGAGCCTCTATCACATCACCAGGCAGGTTGAGGGTTTAGGGATTTAATAGACCTACCTTAAAAACATTTTGGTTGCTTGAAGCTCCCTGGCAGTGCCTTCAACATCAGCCCCAAACTGCTTGGAGCCCCTACAAAGGGCTTTCAGCACAGCTTGTGGCATGTCGGTAGCAAAACTGGCTACCCTGAGTTAGGAATATCTCTGAAGGGAGATGCTGGAGGCATCGGCCCTGGCAGAAGCATCAGAAGCATCATATGCAGAGCACAATAGATGCTTTTCAGTATCAATACCAGCTGAAGCAGCCTTAAGCAATTCAGTCTTGGTAGGATTGCAAAGCAAAGCCTGAATAGTAGATATGGCAGTTTTCAACAGGATGTTCTGATATTTTATTATGTATGCCTGGTAATTTGCAATTTTTAGGCCCAAGGATGCAGTGACATAAGTTATTTTATCTATAACATCCAGCCTACTGGATTTCTTGTCAGGAGACAAAGTACTTATGTGTTTAGACTCTAGGAACAATAGAGCAATCATGAACAGCCACGATAACTGTTGAATAAGTTTCATGCTGAGATGCATAATAAGGCTTAATAGATGGAGCAGGGTACTGTTCATCAGCCTCTCTATGTACTGCAGGCAAGGTATTAGGTCTATGCCAGGCAGCAAATGTAGCATCCTCTAATGCAGGATATACAGGAGGTACTACAATAGAAGGTGCAGCTGTAACCTCCAAAAACTGCATTGAATTGCATTTACTGGAGTCTTCTTCTTCACCCTTAAATCCATGACATCCTGGATTTGTCTGAGTGAAGACAGGAATGAAGAATCTTCAGGAGGAGACCTGGGGTATATACCAGAGTCCTCACTACAGGAGGGGAGGGTGGAACTGGAAGGTAAACCCTCTTCATGTGGCTCTTCATCCCTCTCCTCATCCTTCAAATACTTCTCCATCTGAAGGAGATCAGGATTATAGTCCACCTCACCATCTGTAATGATGATGGGGGTAATTGACAGAGCTGGCAAGGAGGTGGTGGCTGTTATGGAGGAATAGACAGTGTGCTTTTATGTACCATCGATGACAACAGTACTAACTAGAGAGGCCCAGTCAATGGAACTGTACTTATCATCGCTGGCAGCAATGGTAACAGACAACGTATCAGTTCAGAGAACTACAGCAGCACAACCTGGGAGTCTGCAGTGTCCATGAAAGGGTCCATGACTACCAACATCAACAGGACAGAACCCGATGACAAAGGCTGCATGCCATCCATAGTAGGTATGGCAGTGCCAGAGTCAGGCCATACCTTGGTGTCTTAATGACAGTCGGGGGGGGCTGTAGTCAACAATGACAGAGCAGTCGACATCAAGGACTTACCCTCCTCTAATGGAGATCTGGACCTCACCAGCAAAGCAGTATTATCTCAATGCTTGTAGTGATGGCTAGAGGAAGAGGACTTTGATTTTGATTTTTTGTATTTCTTTACCCTTCTGCAAAAGCTTCACCAACTGAGGTGGTGACTGCATCAGCGAAAGTCTGGGAGTGTCCTTCCCAGCAGCTGCTGGATGTGAGGGAGAAGCCAGTTTGGAGCCCATGGCCTTGACTTGAGCTTCCATGGTCTTTATGGTGAAGAAAGGTCTCCAGAGTCTTCTGCCAGCATCTTCTTGTGGCCTGGATGAATTCCTGGCAGATCCTGCAGCTCCTGACATTGTAGGACAGGCCCAGACAGCAAACACAAACTGCGTGAATGTTTTCCTTGTAGGCTTATATAAAGGTTCTTTTGACTGTGACATACAAGGACAATGTTGACAAAGTTAAAGTGAAAGTGGTATCTCAATGATGGTCAGGGGTTTGTAGTCAACACCAACCGAGTGGTCATTGTTGAGGACTTACCCTTCTTTAATGGAGACCTCAACCTCACCGGAAAAGCAGTTTTGTCTCTATGCTTCAGCTGATGGATAGAGAAGGAAGGCTTCAATGGAGATTTTTCCTTTTCTTTACCATTATCTAAAGTTCTTGCCAACCATGGCAGCAACAGCATCACCAAACACCTGGGAGTATCCTTTCTGGCTGCAGCCAGGTGTGAAGAAGAAGCCAGTTTGGAGCCCACAGCCTTGGCTTTAGCTTCCACAGCCTTTATGGTGATGAAGGTCTCCAGAGCCTTCTTTCTGCATCCCCTTGTGGCCTGTTTGTCTCCCTTGCAGATCTTGCAGGCCCTAACATTGTGAGACAGTCCCAGACAGCAAACACGAACTGTCTGAGCATCTTCCTTGTAGATCTAAATAAAGGTTCTTTTGATTGTGCCATATAGGGTAGTACTGTGCAGAATTTTCTAATTCCTGCAGAACTAAATTCTGCAGAATTTTCAAAATTCTGCTGAAATTCCTCTGAATTTCACCAGAAACAGAATGGTAGAATTCCGCAGCAGAAAATAGTTGTGGAATAATTTTCCACTGAAAACATGCTGTTCCATTGAATATTATTCCACGGATCTCAATATTTTTGGAGGAAATTGTTGCAGTATAATTTTCTGTGGAAAAAATGCTGTTCCATGGAATATTATTCCATGGTTCACAGTAGGCGGAATTATACAGAAGAACCAATGAACTTCTGGCAGAAATTCCACCGGTGGAATGGTAATTCCACTCTAACTCCACCTGCAGAATTCTGCATTCCACACAGCACGAATATAGGGACAATGTTGAAAAAGTTAAAGTGAAAATAATAAAGACAACAGAGGAAGAAAGAACTGAAGAGAAATGGGACAGTTCATGTTTGATAGTCGCAGATATTGCATATTATCGTGGGCTGCCCCTAGCTAGCAAATGTTTTTGAGTGGCCCTGTTTCCAGTGGCTTACAGTCCTAAAGATATGGCCAAAGGGAGGAAATGTTCTCGAAGTAGATCATGCTTTTTGGTCCTATCCGGTGGTCAAAAACTGGTGGGAGGATACTACCAACATTTTTTTTAGTTATTCTGTGCATCTCCTCCTGAGCAGCTCCATCCTTTGGTCACCCCAGCCACATCATCCTGAGTTCCCCAGGGACTAACAGGCTGCATCTACCCCCTGGGATTACCCCTCATGGTGGGTCGGAGTGTCTCCAAACCCTACCATGGATCAGAATCACGGCTACTGGCCCAGGTCATTGGGAGGGGGGCCTCTGGGTGACAAGAGTCATTCTGCTGAATCAGATTTTCTTGGTTTCCTCTACTTGGGGTTGCAGATGTGCAATGACATCATAATACATGTCACATGTTCCTTATGACATGCATCGATGTCTGCTGCTCCACCTCAATGCTGGCAGTCCCAAATTATGTTACTCCCTAGCCTCTGCTATGGACCTAGCATGCTCTGGACTAAGCAACTCACTCAACCCTACCCCGCTGTGGAGGAAGAGAGCAGTTCTAAAGATGCTTGATCCACTTTCCCCTGGCTAATCCCCTGATATCCCAAGCTTGGGCCATGGGTGCAGCAAGTGGCAGCACTTCTGCTGCACTGGTGGGCCAGCTGACGAATGACATTTTGAAAGAAATATTAAATAATGATATTAAATTTGACACCTGCAATTTATCTTTTTTTAGACATTAAAAGGGATTTAAATAAGGAAAGGGATATTTTTTTTTTTGATTTGGTGTATATGTCAACTAAAAGACTGATTTTAGGAAATTGGAAACACGAGTGCCACCATTTACCTTTCCCTTACATCAGGTGGAAATATAACTTTCTGGACACTTTACATTTTAAAGGCTTCTTTGAAAACTGAAAAATGTAACAGTTTAGTAAAATATAAGGTAATAGACTGAAAGCAAAACATGTTCCTTTGGTAATAAAGTGTCAAATTAACTCTCTCTTTTCATTTACCATAAGGTCTGCTATAAACCAATATGCCATGTGTAACATCAGAAAGCAGAGATGTGCTAGAAATTACATTTTTCAGAAAAGGTTATTTAAAACTAAAGTTAACCCAATATTTATTATGCAAAACTTATATTTCGTACTTGTTTTCACTTTTGGACATTACTGTATCTGTCTTACAGTATATACCACTATGTTATAGTTTGCTGTCCTTGAGAAAAAATGTATGAAATGTGATTGATGGCAAAAAAAAGTACTGATGTTATTTTTCACAATTTTCTTTTGTATAACTTGCCCATCCTTTAAGCAAGAGATTATAAAGTTGACAAACAAAGACTCCTTATTAGGTTCTATGAACCTTCCAAACTTTGTGACATTGCATTCTTTATTTTTTAAGCTTAGGGCCCCCGTATTAAGAGCCAGCGAACAGTGCAGTGCAGCCCATTGTGCTGCACTTGCAATAGCGCATGTCAGGCTTTGAGTGACAGTCAGTCAGTTAGAGCGTGCTGAGAGGGCATGCTAGCTGACTGAATATTGGGCCATATCATAACAGTGCTAAGTGGATCTGCACTACACCAACATGGGCTAAGCCTGTATATGGCCTGCAGGAAATAGTGCTGCTTGAAATGGGATAGTTCCAGGGCTCCAATAGACCACATTCAGTTCAAGCATGCAATTGAGCTCATTGGGTGTGCAAGGGCACTAAGGAACCATCTGAATTCCCATTGTGAGCTCATTTATATGGGAGCAGCAGACCTCTAGTGCTGATGCAGGGCAGTGGCTGTATCACTGCCCTGGTAATAATCCTTCAGATTCTAACAGTAACCCTGGTAGTATATTAGTCCATCCACTCCAGATCATCCATCCATCATTTCATAACTCAACCCCTGGTAGTGTAGTGGTCCCCCCATACCCTGATCACCCATCCATCATATTATAGCCTTATCCTTGGTAGTCTAGTGCCCCCCCTCTCCAAAATGCATCTGTCATTTTGTAGTTCAGACACTGGTTGTCTAGCAGTCCCCCACCAGATAAGCACAATCATTTATTTGACCATAAGATGCTGACCAACTAAAGAATTGAGCAGAGGGCTTTGCTGGCAACTGTGCTGCTGCAGGCATATGTTGATTGGCAATCTGAGTGAGGGAGTTCAGGTTGGGGGTCCTCAGTGGGTGGGCAGGTGTGAGGATCACTAGATTACCAGGGAAGGTGCTATAACATGACAGAGGGGTGCTTGGGGTGGGACCACCAGACTATCAGAGATCAGATTATTCAATGACAGATGGGTGATCAGGGTGTAGGGGAGTTGTTTGACATGGAAATGAGTGACTGAGTACAGTACAGCCACCTGCCTTTGGAGGTGGTGGATAGCCTGAGTGCTAAGATTGTGTTTTTGGCAGCAGTAAACAGCACCACTGCAAGCTTCTGAATATATTGCTGCACAGTATGCATGAAGGACCCTCTCATTTGCATAGGTGCAGTGGTGGGGATAGCATCTCTGAATAAGGCACCACCCAGAGTAGTGGCACAAACCTGGGTTAGTGCCAGTACTACTCTGTTCATGCCTGTACTAACCTTTGAATATGGGTCCTAATGTTGCTTAAAAGTTTGAAGTTTATGTACTACTGTTGAGTTTTTATGCTTATAACTTAACCCCCTTTACATCTAGAGATTTCAAACTGGGCACAGATGCCCATGTTGCAGAGGACTGCAGATGTGCCAGACTTTGCATGCATTGTTTTAAAAGTAAATGGAAAAAACTCAGAATGAAATTTTAGAAAATTTTTGTGGCATTTTCATAGACATTTTCTAAAAATTCCTGAAAATAGAACTGTAATTTAGCCAATAGAAGGTACATTTTGCCCAGCCCTTGTCATGAATTCACAGTGGCCAGTTGAGCTTCTATAGAGCTTCATCCTATGCCCTCAGTATTTTTGGGCTTGGAGTCTGCATCTTTGCAGATGACAGTAAGATCTGCAACAGGGTGGACACTCCAGAGGGGGTGCAAAGGATAGAAAGAGACTTGAAATGACTGGAGGAGTTGTCAAACATTTGGCAGCTAAGGTTTAATGCAAAAAAGTACAAAATAATGCACCTGGGTCACAGAAACCTGGGGGTGCAGTACAAAATGGGGGAAAGATCCTAGCATTGACCAAGCAGGAAAAAGATCTGGGGTAATCAGGTCAGATGACCTGCAGGTGGCCAGACAATGCAACAAAGCAATTGGGAGAGCTAGTGGAATGCTGGGATGCATAGGTAGGGGTTTTACCAGCAGGAAGAGGGAAGTGGTGTTGCCACTGTTTAGGTCTTTAGTAAGACCCCACCTGGAGTACTGTGTCCAGTTTTGGAGGTTACATCTCAAGAAGGACATAAACAGGATAAAGGCTATCTGAAGGAGGGCTACCAAGAGGATACAGTATCTACACTGAATGTCCTATGAGGAGAGGCTTAATGATTTAAACATGTACACCCTGGATGAGAGGAGGGGTGATATGACTGAGACCTTTAAATACCTCACAGGAGTGAATAAGGTACAAGTGGGAGGTATTTTTTTCACAGGAAAGGGTGCTACAGAACATGGGGCCATGATAGTAAGCTGGAGGGGTGTAGGTTTAGGAGAGATTTGAGGAAATATTTCTTCACAGAAAAGGTGGTGGATGCCTGGAATCGTCTTCCAGTGGAGGTTGTGGGGGTGAAAACTGTTGTAAGATTCAAAAAGGTCTGGGAAAAGTGCAAGGGAGTCATAAGGGATAGGTAAGGGGGTGGCAGAGAAAGTGCCCATTGATCTGGAGGGGTCTACAGTGTAAGCAATGCAACAGAAAAGGGCAAACTGGATGGACCATATGGCTCTTATCTGTCATCAGCTTCTGTGTTTTTGTGTTTCATTTCTTGACCATCTTCCACTTAGCTGTGTCAACTCCAGTGTACACCTCTATGCCCAAGACACTGTCAAATACAGGTCTGCTGCTACCATCTCATCACATTAGTGATGGGGAAGTTATGGAAACACGGCTGAAGGGGAAGCTAGTGGAGCACTTGGAGGCAAAAGGGCTGCAGGACCACTGGCAGCATGCTTTCAAAGAGGGGAGGTCATGTCAAACTAATCTCATATATTTGTTTGACTGGGTTAACAGGAATGTGCATCATTGGAGAGCAGTGGACACGGCCTATCTAGACTTCAGTAAGGCTTTGACACTGTGCCACACAGGAGGCTAGTTAAGAAACTAAGCAGCCCAGGGGTGGGGGAGAAAGTGACAAGCTGGGTATCACACTGGTTAAGGGATAGGAGGCAAAGGGTGGTGGTAAGCAGTAGCCACTCGGGTGATAGGAGAGTGACTAGTGGGGTACCACAAGTTCCAGTGTTGGACCAGTCCTCTTCAGTGTCTTCATAAGCAACATTATGGAGGAGCTTGAAGACACAGTAAAGTGTTTTTTTTTGTGGATGATACAAAAATCTGCAACAGGGTTGAAAATCAGGAAAGGGTGGAGAGAATGCAAAGGGATCTGAGGAAACTAGTGGAATGGTCAAAGAGGTGGCAGCTGAATTTTAATGTCAAAAAGTGCAAGGCTATACACTTACAGCTGTGGAGTCCATGGGCTGTGTATAAGACAGGGGGAGTGGAGCCTGTAGTCACCAAGCAAGAAAGAAACCTAGGGATCATCAAATCTTATGACCTCAAGGTGGCTGGGCAGTGTGACAAAGGAGTAGGAAAGGCTAGTAAGATGCTGGGGTGCATTGGGAGAGGGATTTCTAGCAGGAGGAGGGCAGTTGTGCTGCCACTGTATCGCTCTTTGGTGAGGCTGCACCTGGAGTACTGTGTCCAGTTATGAAGGTCACACCTGTGCAAGGAGATTGAAAGGGTGGAAGTGGTACAGAGGAATGCATTCAAAATGGTGAGGGGGTTCCATGAGAAACCATACAAGCAAAAAGGCTGCAGGAACTCAACATGTACTTCCTGGAAGAGAGAAGAATGCAAGGGGACTTGATTGAAACCTACAAGTACCACTTGGAGTGAACAAAATGCAAGGGGAGTATCTATTTCAGAGAAAGGAAGGCATTAGAACGAGAAGGCATGCAATGAAGCTAAAAGGGTGAAAGTTTAAGAGATGTGCAGAAATACTTCTTCACAGAAAGGATGGTGGAGCAGCCTGCCAGAGGGAGTAGTGGGGACGAAGACTATAGTGTGCTTCCAGCACGTGTGGGACCGGAACGGGGCATATTAGATAGAGTGGGGGGGGGGCATCTATGAACAACTAGGGTCAGTAGTGACAGAATAGGCAGGAATAAGTGCCAGACTGGATGGGCCTAAAGGTCCTTTTCTGCCGAGAAAATCTATATTTCTCTCTCTGATCATATTTACAGCCTTCTAATGGACTTAGATGGTCTGGTTGTACATAAGTTCTCTGCTTCTAAACGTTAAGAAAGGCAATAGTAGCCAGTTAAATGGCATAAGAAAACAGGAGAACATGCACATACCGTACTTCTTTCATCTCATCTTAATGACTCTGACACAAGTATAGTAATTGAACAGAATGTTGTAATATATTATATTTGACCTAAAACATGTGATAAACATCTGGTTTAATACTTTAATGGCCCACACCTGTTTTGCATTTATACAACTTCTGACAACCCTGACATGCAAAGGTTGTCAGGTTAAAAAGAATATGGTTTAATAGTTTAACCTACTGTACACTTTGTTTTGTTGCTTGATCATATCCACATTTTCATAAATGTGCCCGGTGCCTTTGTCCTCTGAAAAAATGGATCTGGGCCACATGCAGCCTGACATAACAACACTGCATTTTTTTATTATAAAAACATTTTTTTAAAATAGAGCTTTCTGGTAAACTGACCCATTTTAAAGGATATAGCTGACCAGCTCCTTGGCATGGAGGGATGAGACATTGATTGCCTTAGCTCCTGCCATGCCTGCGATCAGTGTTTGGGAAAGACCATGAGTTGCCGTGGGTCTGCTGGGTGGGAGATGATCGAGCATCCCAGGCACTGCTCTCCTTTTCTTTCCTGGGGAAGGGTGGCCAGCCAGCTCAGACTCTTATGGCCACTGGGTGGAGGCCTGCTGGTGGTGCAGGCATGAGCAGCTTGAAGAGAGGGGCCGTGATCCTGCAGGCATGCGCACCTCCATGTGCATATTCTAACATGTTGTCATGGCAGGAGAAGCAGGGGAGAAAAACAATGGGTTGGTGTGGGCTACATGAAGCCCTGCCAGCCTGCTTCCATCCCGTGCCATTGGCCGATTACTGTGCCCAATCTTGATATGTGTCACTGAGTGGGGGAGGATGGCCCTCTCCTTCCTGGCCCCGCCACAGGGGACAATCCATAGGGAATCTCCAGCACAGCAGTCCAGTGTAGCGGGAGCCAAGTGAGGGAAGCAACAACGGGGCTGAGAGACCCCCCCCCCCACATCCCTGTGGAGAAAAACCTATATGGAAAAAAAATAAAGGGATATAGCTGTAACTCTACACATACAGTATGTAGAATAGAATATTGACAACATTACAAAAGGCTGTGTTTCCATCCAAGGGTTGAGAGGACATCATGTCAGCCTTAGGGTGAAGCTTAAGAAGTCCCTGATGTCCTTTGTACCATGAGATGGAAACACATGCCTAGTTTTGTATGCATGTCCATATTCTAGTTTGTAAAATAAATGGTCATTCATATTGCAAAGCTGTCATTAACTACTCACTGTTGCCACCCAACAGGGTTAATGTGCTGTGTCAACTGATGCTGTTCTTTCATTTTCAATAGGAAAATGCACAAACTTTTAAAATAAGCACAACCACCTGGAATGTGCGCAGCAAGGATTTTGAACTGTTCAGTTCTGATTCATGATGAGTACCTTGTGTACTATAAAACAGTTAGGGCCAGATATTCAAAAATGTTCCCCTGGGCTAAGATAACACTGCCTGGTGGGCAAACGTAGCCCAGAGAACAAAGCAAGCTATATTCAAAAGGAATAGTCCATGGCAATCAGCCTCTGAATATAGCATGGGAATGAGGCCGTGCAAACTGGGCTGGGAGTGCGAGGCAACCGTAGCCCTGGAATAAGACAGCACTGAATATAGCAACCAGGAAGTGCAAACCACAACAACAACACAGTGAACAGCGATGTGAGGGTAGGTAGAGAGGAACTATGTGGCCAATGTGTGTGCCAGCAAATGCATGGAGCCAGTACAGCTGCAGGCAGCAGCAGATATGAAAGAACAGTGATCAGAACTGTAAAATATTCCCCGAACCGTTAGCGCCGTGCTAACACGTTAGTGCAGCTTTAGAGTGGAGCTAAGCGGTTTGCCTGGTGCAAACACATTAACCCGGTGCTAAACTTTGCCATATTCAAAAGTGACATGCAAATGAGCCTACTTAGATAGTCACATTAGCATCTCATCATGCCCTGATTTACATGCGATTTGCCCAGCATTACTGCAGGGTCCCACAGCTCCACCTGTAGGTCAGTCAGGAAGTACAGGGGCTGGCCAGGTCAGACCGCAACTCCACCTGTAGGTCAGTCAGGCAGTGCATGATGATAGCTGCAGGCTACATGTGAATAGTACAGCATACCATAGCATATTATACCCCAGGGGACAGCACAGCATAGGCACAGATGGTGGTGGTGCTGCATGCCACCGTCACACTGTAGGTCATGCTACAGTGCACAGCAGACACTACAGTAGCAAGGGGGCTGGTAGTGTGAGGGACACAGAAATGCCAATGGTATGTAGGGCAGTGATGACCACTGCACTGTACACAGTGACAGGCCCAGCTTGCAGGTGATTACTGACAGTGGACAGTACTATTACGCTGTTGTGTGAGCCACAGATGCTGCACCTGTTGCATGGGATGCACACAGTGTCATGTACATGGCTGGCTATGTGTGCTGTGGCATCTGTGCAGTTGTGTGGTAGATGGCTGGGGAGCATGTAAGATCTGACAGGCACACGGGTGGTGGCATATTCCAACTACTGGCCCATGTGTAGTGCATGATATGTCTCAGCCTTGTGGCCACACCTGGGCTGTGGTGAGGTCTGACCACCCGTACACCCTCCCCTCACTGGCCACCATGTCCGGAGTGCTGTATGTGTGTGCTGGCATCTGTTAGGCACCACAGATGTATGGTCTGCAGGTGTGTGCTATATGGCCACACTACCATGCTATCATCTGTGGATCGGATCACCCCTTACTGTTTGTGCTTGGCTGGGACTGGTGGTGGCTGCTGGCATCATGGTGGTGCCAGTAGTAAGCAGCATGTGTCCTCCATGTCTAGCATTTTCTAAGTGGCATACTCTTATGCTAGGGTCACACAAGCAGCACAAATCCCATGCAAACACTGCGCAATGCACCAATGACATGAAAAGCTGTTTGCCCAGGGTTAAGACCAGCTTTTCCTGGGCAGTAAATTGTACTGCGCTAAGGGTCGTGCTATGTCTCGCTAAACAACTTAGCGTGGTGCTAGCCACTGAATATCTCATAGCACCTGTATTCATGTTCACTATGCCCCTTGCATATCATTATGCTTTGCCCAGCGCTACTGCTGTTTGCACACGCTAGTTGGCCTTTTGAATATGGCAGACCCACGCTAATCCCGTGCTAATGTCGCACAAACTGTTTGTGAACCACACAAAGCTTTGAATATATGGCCCTTAGAATGTTCATTCACATATCTGGACTGACTAGTATGGTATGGGCTGCATGCCCATTGGTTCATGAACCAATGGGCGTGCAATCATACTAACTGTCAGTCAGTGGGCAACAGGATGGCAGGTGGGTGGGGTGCTGTCACCCGCCGGCTGACGGGGGCGCGGGTGGTGGGACTCAGTGGGCGGGTGGGGTGGGGGTCCACTAGATCACCAGGGATTTTGGGCTGGGAGGGTGAGGAATGCCACCTGCAATCGGGCTCCGTGCAGTCCACTGGACCACCAGGGATATTGGACTTGGAGGGGGATGATACTGTTATGCCTGCGATCGGCTACTCGTGGTCCACTGGACCACCAGGGATATTGGACTTTGGGGGAATGATACAGTTATGCCCATGATCGGGCTAATCACGGTCCACTGGACCACCAGGGATTTTGGACTTTGGCTGGGGGGATGTCTGATGCTCACGATCGGGGCATGAGGGAGCCGACAGGTGCGGCGGGAACAGGCGATGGCCACCCACAGGTGGCAGCTGCTGTGTTGCCCCCTGCAATGCGGCAGCTCACCTCTGGGTGGCCCTCAAATTGTTCCCTTTTTTTAGGCGTAACTTTGTGCAGGCACAGGTAGGGGTTGCACCTGCATAACTCTGCATGGCCCGGGCTGAATATTGGGCTGTGCAGTTTATGCGTAGGCACGCCCTCTACCTGTGCCTGCATACAATGATAGCGGCGCGCCGGGATTTTCGCGGGCGCATTTTCCCTTTTCAATATCGCACTGGTGCATCAGTGGGTTGTGCATGGCGCAACACCATTGTGCCATGCACAACCCTTTGAATATCTGGGCCAAAGTGTTTGGGTGTCTGATTCAAAATGCCAAAGCTTAATGTTAAAATGACATTGCTACTCTCACAAATCGCCAAATGTTGTGCTCTTTCTCAAGGTAAATGAAATGCCATTAAATTTCTGTGGTCCTTAAACCTAAAAAGGGGACTGTGTGTCAATTTTATTAATTTACTACTATCAAAAATTGCAAAATAACATCTCTTCTTAAAGTCAAATTGCTTGAGTATTTTGGAAAATTGTGGAATTTTATATGAAAATTTAATACAATTGAAATTTGCTAATTTCACTCACCCTTATCTGGGGGATTCAAATTAAAGGATAGTAGAATGAGAACCTGGTAGTGCAGGGGTCACCAGTTGCAGGAACTAGATTCCTAGTTTCCCCAAGAAATTGACAACAGAGCTGGGTAGCACACCAATGAAGACCCCCGGCCCCCAGTTGGAGCAAGGAAGCATGGAGTGTTAGCAATGCCAGACTGAAAGCAGGCTATTTAAGGATCACACTCAGTAAATTGATGATCTAGGGACCCTGACGTATGTGCATGTCTGGGACTTTAAGGTACTCAAAAAGATGTAGTGGGGGAAGACAATGTATGGGGCACAAGGAAGGAAGAATCTTGACTATTCCACCACGATAGGTTGATAGGAAAAGGAGTAGTGATGGGCAAAGTGGCCCCAATTCGCTCCTCGGAGTGATTCATGGAGTGAAGGAGAATTCGCGGAGTGCTTTACAACGCGACGCGGAGTACTTTGCGTTATTAATGAGTAATGCAAAGTCCATTGAAAACAATGACTTTGAGTTACTCCACCTTCCCAAACCACCACTCCACCAATTCTTAAGGCGAAGTACATTGAAAACAATGTACTTCACTTTACTACCTTGTTGTTAAGCTCCAAAGGCGAATTTTGTAGTGTTTCATGGGATTTCAGGTCACATGGGCTCTAGATTGTTCTGCACAGCCTCAGTTTGGGGTAGTGTATGTAGGAAGCTGTAGGAGACAATCTGCTCTGAGAGCTCTCTGCAATTCAAACTTTCAAAAAGCTGTTAAAAAAGCCTTTTAGAGTCATTTTTTTTTGCTAAAACTTTAGTTCATCAATTATAGGAAACCCTCCTGTGCTCATATCATGGAGCGTTTATTGTTTGTGTGTGGATTTTGAATGCTAATGTACAACATTCAGTCTGTGTACTGAGAGACAGTGGAAGTATGCTTTGGGAGAGGGGTGTATCTGTGGTGTAGGTAGCTTAACTTGGAGAAAAAAACAGTGCTTTCTGTTTTGGTGATATTATTGTTGTATAACTGTGTTAATGTACACACAGTAATATTTTCAATATTTCTTGCTATTTTTTTGAGGATTGTTGTGGTGCAGCAGTGCATAATTTTAGTGTGTTTAAAATATGTATTATATTACTGAAGTTTTCAATTTGCTATGCATTACTTAGTGTGTGTGTGTGTGTGAGTATGTGTGTGATGCGTGTCATCAAATCAGACACCTTTTATTATGCCACATAATAATTTCAGCAATGTGAAGCTGCTATCCACTGCAGCTGTGTGGTATTCGTACTTCTTTGTGGTATCTTTACTGGTACTAGTACTAGTGACTGTTACTGCCACAGTGCATAATTTTAGTCTGTTTAAAATATGATATTACTGAAGTTTTCAATTTGCTATGTGTTACTTGGTGTGTGTGAGTATGTGTGTGACGCGTGTCATCAAATCAGACACCTTTTATTGTGCCACATAATAATTTCAGCAATGTGAAGCTGCTATCCAATGCAGCTGTGTGATTTTTGTACTTCTTTGTGGTATCTTTACTGGTACTAGTACTAGTGACTGTTACTGCAGCAGTGCATTACACCCCCCCGCTGCCCGCCCCCACCGGCAAAGGTATTCTTTTCCAGATTTGAATTTCTGATGGTGAGCACTGGTTAGGTGTTGTGCCTTTGTGTCTGCATCTTTTCAGTGCACAGTGCAATCTTAATCTGTCTGTGCATTTGTATCTCTTTAGGGCCCAATCTCCATCTGTAACTTAAGTCACAGTTGTTTCTTTGACTTCCCTTCAGAGTACTGGACAGGTGTGGTGCTTAATGCTGCATGAACATTGTACTCATTAATATGTGTTTTTAAGTCAGGACCATCATCACGAGTCACTCGTGATACAAATCACGTTCTTCACCATCACGGTCACAAATGCAGTCACAAATCTCGATTCACGATCATTCACATTACGAATCGCAACATTAATTTTTTTCTAGTTACTTGGATGTATTTTAAGCCTGTTTTGTGGTATCTCTCCAGGCTTCACCACGCAACCATTGTACTCATTGATACGTGTTTTAAAGTCTGGGATTTTTAAGCTACAGCTCATCGGGGAAGTACAGCCGTAGGCAGTAGGCATTCACGTTTCATCATCATCATGGTCACAAATGCAGTCACAAATCACAATTCACGATCACGTCACGAATCACAACATTAATTTTTTTTAATAGTTACTTGGATGTATTGTAAGCCTGTTTTGTAGTATCTATCCATGCTTCACCACCTCACCCCACCATTGCACTCATTAATGTTTGTTTTTAAGTCAGGGAGTTGGACAGTGTCTGCAATACATACACAGACTGGAAAGAAGATTGAATGCACACATGCAGTTTAGCACAGTTTACTTGCACTGCTCAGAATACAAAGTGTCACGCATATGTAAGACAACAAAAAAAGGGCATAATTACATACAAGGGTCAGGGATGGTGGAGGAATGCATTTTATAGCACAGCAAGGAAGGTGTGGGGGGGCACATGGTGTGAGGTAAAAAGTATTAATGTGGGATCCCATGGTGATCCAGCAGCAGTTCCAGCATGGACATAATTTGTAACTGATGTTCCTCTATGTGATCCAGCCGCTGCTCCACAACACTCACCCACTCGTTTTTATCCTCAAAAGCACTCCAGAGAACTGCCAAGTCAGCCTGTGTTACATGCAGTTCTCTGGGGTCCACACATTCTACAGGCTGACCTGTTGGTGGTGGTAGTGGTGGTGGTGATGGGGAGTGGGGGTGCTGGTGGAGCAGCAGGTTCTGCTGTGGCCCTCCTCTTCTTAGAGATGCCACAGTGCACAGCTGCACCCTCTGCTACAGAATGGCCAGCAGGTGCAGACATGGTCTGTTCTGTAGCAGCCTGCCACTCCAACTGCTGGTGATTGAGCATATGGGTGCACTGGCCCTCAGTCCCCAGGTGAGTCCTCCGGGGGCCACGGCACACCTCCACCTCACATAGGTGGCATTTGACCACACTGCTGTCCCCCCACACAGTAAAAAAAACTGCCAAACAATGGAGGTGTCGGGAGGACCAGGCACAGGCAGGGGATGGCCAGATGAACTGGCAGCCTGCTGGTTACAGTGCTGAACAGGGATGGGATCCACACCTGGGCCCAGGGGAATAGGCACATCCTGCTCCAGAGAACCTGGACTTGATGGTGGTGGTGGTGGTTCAACTGCCTCAGAGTCAGGACAGGACGCGGTGCTAGCCCTGCTTCCGGGGGGGGGGGGCACTCACAAGTATCAAGTGGTCCAACAGAAATGGGTGCCCATGCCCTCCACACATGAGCATGGTACGATGCTTACCACTACCATGCTCTCCCAGAGCTGCTTCTGTCCCAGACATTCCCTCACCCTGGTCCATCTCTCCTACTGAGCTCCCTCAGTCCGAGCAATTACTACTCACACTGTCACACAACACACACACACACACACACAGTCACACAGACACAGACAAACAACTACTTATAAAGGTAAGAAAAATAAAATTGACAGAAAGAACAAATTAAGTAAAAAATACAGAAAAGATAAAAAATGTAGCTTTTAAAAAAGCTGTTGGGTCTAAATCAAAGTTTAAATCTCCTCTTCGCTCTGATCTCAAAGTATCAGCAGTCACAAAACACACTACTCTCTCTCTGTCTGCACAGGAGAAAGAAAAAGTGTCTGCTTGTATGACTCACTTTCTTCCTGCCTGGTTAAAGAGCATGTGACTTACAGTACTACAAGCCATGTGATGTGGGGGGGGCTACCAAATCAGAAACACCAAGTGGATCACTTAGAATCATAATGAGAAACACGAAGTCCATTAAAAATAATGACTTTGCCTTACTTCGCATTGCCATTCCGCCTTAATGGGAAGTGGTAATGACAAGGTGGAATGAGCACTTTGCATTGCCCACTCCGTGTAGCGGATTGGCAACGCAAAGTTCTTACTTCGAGTTCACTTCACCAGCGGAATTTAAATTCATTGCATCTCTAACAAGCATTTGTCAATGCCGAATGTTTGCTTGCTGGCATTGGCATTGGTAGTGTAGGAGTTACAGAGCTGCATAATAGGAATGGCAGTGAAGTATTGAACTGAAGCCAACCCCACCACCATCCTGCAGATACTGACAGGCATTGAGGTGTGCCTTTGGGTCGTCAGGCATAATGGCTATGCCATTTCACCACACCCTACCCTGCAGACACCGACAAGTGTCACGGTGTGCCTTGGGGTCTTTGGCCTTTATGTTCACCCCATTCCATCAGGAAATACAGTGAGATGGGTGCTGTATAGGAGAATGGGGTGAACTTTGGGGCCGAAAAGTCCAAGGCACACCTCGATATCTCTCACTGGCCGTAGGGTGTGGGGGGGGGCAGAATGGTATGAGCATTACAGGTGACAATCCCAAGTCACACCCCTGATGCCTGTCAGTCTCTACAGGGTTGGGCGTTATGGTCGGAAACCCTAACGCCTCAGGTGTTCCTTGGTATTTTCATTCTAAATTTTCAACATTGTTTTTTTGTGACCTCCACCTCATGAACAGTGGCAATATCAGTTTGTTGGCCGGAAGCTGATTTTGCACAGCGACTATGCCATTTGGCACCACAGGTGCGAAAACACATTTCGAACAGGATGTGAAAAATGACAGCTGTACTGTTCATGGGAGTGTAAAAATGGCAATGTTGAAAATCTGCAATGAAAATATTAAAAAAACTGGTGAAGTCATGAGCGTGCATAGAAACTGTGCAACGCACACCCATAATGTAATTAGTTTGGGAATTTTTTACAGCAGATTGTCAACACAGGCACTTTGGGACCTCCGCTCATGAAAAGTGTCACTGTGATTTTCTTAATCTGTCCTGAACAGTGATTTCCCACAGCAACCACACATTTCTGCACTGGAAGTGTCAAAACACATTCCAGCCATGGTGTGAAAAATGACAGCTGTACTGTTCATAAGGAAGTGGGGAAAAATGCCAGTGGTGAAAATCTGGACTGAAAATATTACAAATTCATGAACTTATGAGAGTGAGTGGAAACTGCACAATGCTCGCTCATATCACAGTCATTTTATGGACTTTTGTCAGCAAATTTTTAACATAGCCATTTTAAGACCTCTGCTCATGAACATTGTCACTGTGATTTTCTTAATCTGTCCAGAACATTGATTTTGCGCACCAACTGTGCCATTGTGCGCTACATGCGTGGAAACACATTTTGGGTGAGATGTGAAAAATGACAGCTGTACTGCTCATAAGGAGGTGTGATAAAATGGCAATGTTGAAAATCTGAAGTGAAAATATTAAAAATTCACGAACTTACGAACGTGCATAGGAACTGCACAACACACGCTCGTAAATCAGTCATTTTTGGGAATTTTTTCACCAAATTTTCAACATAGGGTTTTTGGGGGCCTCCCTCATGAACTGTGATACTGTCATTTCATAAATCGGTCCCAAAAGGTGGTTCTACGCAGTGACTGCAAAATCACCTTTTGGGGCCGATCTGCTCATGACAGTGCCAGAATTCATGAGGAGGGATCCCAAAAACCCCATGTTGAAAATTTGGTGCTGAAATTCCAAAAAATGCCTGAGATATGCATCAAAGTTGAAAAAACCCTATTTATTCCATTATACAGCTTACCGGTATTTCTTCAGTTCGCGGTCAGCTTTGAAAAGTGCAGGCGTGTTCCTGGTCCACTGAAGATCGTCTTGCCAGCCTCCAGAGGTAAGTATGGGGTGAATTGGGGTGTGGGGAGGTGGATGTGCAGAGGGTGGGCGTGGGTTGGGGGCAAGACAATCAGCGAGGGACATTTTTTTCTTTTAAGGTCTTGGTTTTCTTTTTAGGAGGATGATCACGGGACTTGTGTCATGCAGGGGTGAGCTCAGCTGGAAGATTTTGGGGGGTCAGTGGAGCCGGCCGAGTTGGGCACCCCCATCGACCCATACAGACATGTGCCACACAGGGTGGGCTCCCAGTGTGGCAACTGGAAGTCTGTTTCTTTGGGGAGTTTAAGTGAACTGACAGAGGATTGGGCACCCATCCCCATTCTCACTGTGCCATGCTGGGGTGGGCTCCCAGCGTGGCATCTAGAACTCTGGGGGAGGTGCGGGCTGATGGGGATTGGGCACCCGCTCAGCCATACTGTGTGGCGGGCGGGGGGGGAGCGCTATTCAGAGACAGTCAGAGGGTTGGGGAATATTATTACAATACTGATCAGATGTGCCAACAGACGACAACTGTGTCTACTTTTTCAGTCTGTTTGGGGTTCTGTTTTCCTGCTTTTGTCAATGCCGGTCCTACCCTGAACTCTGACTCAACATTCCAAGGATGGCAATTACATCTTTTTTGGGAAACATTCCAAGGATGTCATTTAAGTCACTTACCTCCTCCCAGAAAGATAGTCCTAGGAAAAGTTTACTTCAAACTGAATTTGTGCTCCAGGAAGAGAGAGAGCAGAGATGTATACAAGCAGGATTGCTGGCAATATGCTAATCAACACTGTCTTATTGCTGCTCACTGAAGTGGAGCTCTCCCTTTCAACTGTATGCCACTGCATTTTCAACTGCTGTCATAGACAGCTGCAGCATTCATTGGTGAACTGTGACCGCGCCTGCAAACACACTGACTAGATTGGAAGACAGGGTGCCACACCTACAAAAACTCAGATGATGGCACTATGTTTCTTGCACATTCGTGCAAGCAAACATAAAAATGAGTGACTCTTGTTTTAAGGGATTTTGTCACTGAAAAGAGCAAAGAGGATGCCAGTGGGATAAATTCTACTGAGTCAATCTGGCTATGGTAAGACACAAGGGGGGGGGGGGGGGGATAGTCACCCAGAGAGGAATAGCAGGACTGCAAACAACTCAGTCCATCTTATCAAATGAAGTAGTGATATGTGCCGCGTGAGTGTTAAATTCCACAAAAAGAATGCTGGGTGGTTCTTCTATATGCTACCATAAATATTTGAGAAAATGTTACCAATTTGTTTTGGTCTTTTCCACTGTAAATTTAAAACTGCTAAATCACTTTATCCAGTTGTGTTAGACACCAAAATACACGTCAGATTTGCATGTCAAAAGTTTAATCTATGCCTGCAAGAACAGAGAAGTTACAAGCATCCACATTTTTGAGAGTTTTCACAGAATGCTGCAAATATTTTCATAGTAAACATCTGAATCCCTGTAACCTAAAAATCTCTAATCTAATTCTCTCCATATTAAGAAGATTCTATAACCATTACAAAAAGGTTATGCATGCTAACATACACATTTCTAGTTCTGAAGGTGCCTGAGTTATACCTCCAAATAAAATGTTTTCTTGAAATTCCCACAAAAAAAATTAAATGACAGATTTTAAGCACATGTAATTTTGGGATGATTCATCTTAATGTCATGAAATGTGGTACATTGTTAGAAAACCCATCATACGAACATACGGAAACGCCAGCAAAAGCAGGCCTTATGGTCTATTGAGTCTGCTCAATTGTGTAGCTAGCCCCTCAACTTGCAGCTGCCCTGGTTATCAAGTAATCTTGCCAAATGTAAGATGCCTGGCCCAATAGACAGCTGAGGTATATGTAGTTACAAATTCTCATGAAATTTCCCACAAAAATAAAATGACAGATTTTTGAGCACCTATAATTTTGAGCTAATCCACCCTAATTTCAATATATTTGGCACGTCATTAGCACTCCTCCCAGACATTAAGCATGCCAGATTTCAAAGCTCTAGCTCAATAAATGACAGGAGTTATGACCAAATTAATACATTTTAAAAATTCTACATTTTAACAAAATGCCACAAATGTTCATGGAATTTCACAAAATGTTGTCAAAAGTTTGTGAATTCAGAATGTTCTCATTCTGCACTGCTCTAGGCAGTGGGCAATTTGCACCATGCCCCCACCAAGTGATATAAAGTGTACATGCCCCACGTGTTCTTTGGATGCTCATTTTATCTGCTAGTGCTCCTCCCACTCATTTGCTCCCCATCTGCTGCAGTTTAGTTGCTATGTAGTGATCACTTTGTGTTGGCTTCTCGATGGCTGCTCCATGTCCAACTGTTTCCCCTTGGGGCCAACCTTCCATCTTTCTATCACAGCGTGGTTTGTCATGCTCTGTACCTTGGTTCTACCAAACACTGTTCCCACACCTGTGTCACCTCATTTGTACCCGCTTTCTGTATCTTGACATGTGTTCAACTTGGCAGAAGGTAGTTCTTGTTGCTGTTCTTCTGGCAGCATTCTTCCTGGCCCTAGGGTCCTACTGTTGCTGCCTGTGGTGCACTTTGGCCTGATTCTGAGTTGCTGCTGGTATCTTTTTTTTATGGGGCACATTTTGTGGCACATACACACTGCCTCCAGTTGCCACCTTGTTCCCTCTCATGTATCTCACCAGTCACACTTCTGTGGTTGTTGGCTCTGCTTGTTTTCCTGCTCTTGCTCTGCTTGCTGGGATTCTTCCCTTTTTCTGCTCGAGTTGCTGTGGCCCGACAGGCTATTGCCCTACTGGCTGTGCTGCTTGCCTGCCCTTGCTGCCTGTGTTTGTGACTGTGTCTCAGCATCCTATGGCCTCTGCTGCACATGGGACTTCCTATCCTTAGTGCTGTTTTACTGCCCTGCCGGTCACGTGTTGTTGCAACTTTTTGCTCAATGTGGCTTCTTCTGTGCTCTACCTCATTATCCCTTTTCAAGCATTCTGTTTTCCCTTGGTTTCCCACTGCCTCTCTGTTAGATGCTCTGTGTTTCTTGCTTTGGATGTCTGCACTGCCCTCATGCCTTGGTTGTCTGCTACCTTGGCTGCTGCTTCTCCTCCCATGCTAGCAATGCCTAGCTACCTTCCCAGGTAGTCATGCAGCTGCTTCCCTCTCTGTTCAAAACTCATACCATTCTACTTCATACAGGGCTCCACCCTTTACTACCATACTCTCATTCTTATGGACACTCATCCAACTACTATCAGGCATTCACTCCATTGACAGTCAGGCTCTCACCCCAATACTTGTCTACCCCTCAAAGGCTTTGTACTACCTTTAGCCTTTTCCCCTCAAAGACTTGACTCCAACAATTATGATTCTTGTACTTTGGAGAAAAGAAATTGGATGGTCAGACCGGAATCTGCTATTTTGTAAGTTCTGCAACCCTGATATTAAGAAAACAAGCATTTGTCAATGCCAAATGTTGTCTCGCTGGCATTGGCATTGGTAGTGCAGGAGTTAGAGATGCTTAATAGGAATGGCAGTGAAGTATTGAATGGACACCAACCCCACCCCCGCCCTGCAGAGACTGACAGGCATGGGGGTGTGCCTTTGGGTCATCAACTATAACGCTCATGCCATTTTTGCCTCACCCTACCCTGTAGACACTGACAAGTGTTGTGGTGTGCTTTGGGCTCTTTGGGCCTTATACTTACCCTATTCCATAAGGAAATATGCTGAGATGGGTGCAGTATAGGAGAATGTGGTGAACTTTAGGGCCAAACACTCCAAGGCACACCTCGATGCCTGTCACTGGCTGCAGCATGGGGGGTGGGGTGGAATGGTGTAGAATTACAGCCAATCCCCAGGTCACACCCCTGATGCCTGTCAGTCTCTACAGGTGGGGTGTTACAGTTGGAAACCCTAACGCCATAGGTGTTTGTTGGTATTTTCACTCCAAATTTTCAACATAGGCTTTTTGAGACCCCACCTCATGAAGAGTGGCACTATCAGTTTGTTAGCTGAAAGGTGATTTTGCACAGTGGCTATGTCATTTGGCGACACAGGGACGAGAACACATTTTGGGCAGGATGTGAAAAATGACAACTGTATTGTTCATAAGGAGGTGTAAAAAAATAGCAACGTTGAAAATCTGGAGTGAAAATATGAAAAATTGATCATGAGCATGCATTGAAACTGTGCATCACATGTCCATTACCCAATTATTTTTGGGATTTTTTTAACTACAATTTCTACATAGGCATTTTGGGACCTCCCCTCATGAACAGTGGCACTGTGATTTTGCTAATCTGTCCCAAAAATTGATTTCCCACAGCGACCACGCCATTGTGCACCACTGGTGTGAAAACAAATTTTGGGCAGGATGTGAAAAACGACAGCTGTACTGTTCATAAGGAGGTGTAAAAAAATGCCAGTGTTTAAGATCTGGTATGAAAATATTGCAAATTTGTGAAGTTACAAGGCTCGCACTTCTGAGCATACATGGAAACTGCACAACGCATGTGTGTAACACAGTCATTTTATGGACTTTCATCACCAAATATTCAACATAGGCATTTTAGGACCTCTGCTCATGAACAGTGTCACCGTCATTTTCTCAAACTGTGCCAAAAACTGATATCGCACAGCGACCTTGCTATTCTGTGCTGGACATGTGAAAACACATTTTGGCCAGGATATGTAACATGACAGCTGTACTGTTCATAAGGAGGTGTGGTAAAAATGCCAGTTGTGAAAATGTGGAGTGAAAATATTACAAATTCACAACGTTACGAGCGTGCATGGAAACTGTGCAATGCAGGCTTGTAAAACAGCCACTATTTTGATTTTTTTCACTAAAATTTGCAGCTTAAGCTTTTTGAGAGCCCTCCTCATGAACAGTGGCACTGTCGTTTCATTAATTGGTTCTGAAAGGTGATTCCATACAGTAACTGCAAAATCACCTTTCAGGACTGAATAAAGCTATGACAGTGACTGGATTCATGAGGAGGGATCCCAATAACCCCATGTTGAAAATTTGGTGCCAAAATTCCGCAAAATGCCCGAGATATGCATCAAAGTTGAAAAAACCCTATTTATGCCATTATACAGCTTTGCGGAATTTCTTCAGTTCACGGTCTACTTTGAAGAGTGCAGATGTGTTCCTGGTCCACCAAAGATTGTTGTGCCATGTTCCGGAGGTAAGTATGGGGTGAGGGGGATGGGGAGGCATGGTGCACAGAGGGTGGTGTGGGTTGGGAGGCCACCTGACTCAGCGAGGAACCGTTTCTGGTTTGCAGGTTAAAGAAGAAAAATAAAACATTGCGGGAATTTTTTTTTACAGGGGCATTTGGCAAGCTGGGGTGGGCTCCCTGCGTGCCACCTGAGTGTTTTTGGGGGCTGCTGTAGCTGACGGGGGATTGGGCACCCCTGTCAGCACAGAACAAATGAGGGGGATATTATGCCAATGGGAAGTTGGTTCCCCCATTGGCAAATTTAATTGGGAAGAGGGGACTGAAGCCGAAAGAGATTGGGCCCCCCATCGGCAAAGAAAGAGTGTTGGGGGGCCATGATGCCGAGGGGGATTGGGCACCCCCTCAGCACTCACTTTAAATGGGAGGGGGGCATTATGCCAATGGGGAGTGGACTCCTCCATTAGCAAATGAAGTAGGTTGGGGCATGCCGACAGGGGGATTGGGCACCCCTGAAAACTGCTTCACCAGGAAAGACATGTTGGGAGGGCGTGTTATTGTGCCGCTACACGACGAGCTTGTATCTCATTGCAATGGCACTTTTCTTATATCTGGTGGCCACTTTATGTATAGCTGGTGTCAGCGCCTGCATGCTGCCTTATTGGGGAATGAGGGACGCACCTACTGATGCATGCTCTGCATTCGCCCACAGTGACTGCACCTCCAAATCTGCTACTAATGCAATATGTTGGCTGGTGCCCAAGCGCAAGCCAGCATAAAAAGGTTAGGTTGTTGTGGGCCATTTGCATCTTATCACAAGCTGTTTGCTTCAGTCTTTGAATTTCCATAAATTGTTGAATAAGTGACTACAAGATCCCATTTGTGGGCTGGTTAATGTGAGAGCAAATGCTGGTCAAATCTCTCTTTTTTACTCTGCCATAGTGTTCTTGGCCTTATCAACCATGATGCTGTAGTGAGTAGCCCTTTATTTCTTTTTCTGAACCCTTCAACATTTGGTGTTTCTCTCTGTGCATATTTCCAAGGGTGGAGTCCTCACAGACAGGGACTTCCTTGTTGCAGGACTGAGCCGTGTTGTGCCTTCACAAGGGTGGAAGTCTGATGAGAAACAGGCAGAGAAGACCTTTCATCCATTTTCAATCCAAAGCAGGATGTTGGAAGTCAGAATCTTAAACATTTTATGGATGGTGATCTAAAGCTTGAATTACTAGAGGTTTCCTCTACAAGTGTTTTTTTTTCCTCTCCTCCATGTGAAAGGTTGGGTTCTATGTGATAATGGTGATCGATAAAGGGAGATCGTCATTACAGCTAGTGTACATCACTGAAAATAAAAACGGCAATGTACATTCACAGAGAGAATAAATACTTAAGTGTTTTATGCATGGAGGGGGTTGCACTCCGCCTCCCCCAACTGAAATAATTAACTCTGGGGGGATGCATGTAGGGGAAGGTGCAGAACCAGGATGCAAGAAAAAAATACACCAGCACAGAAAAGCACAAAAACACTGTGCTCTCCCCCAGCCCCAAACCCTGTACACTCCTCACCAGAGACAGCCTCCCTAACCGCAGTGCCACTAGGGTAGCTCATCGACTTCCCTTTTCACCACCCCCTACATACCTCACAGATACCTTTCAGTATCCTGTCACTGTCCTCTCACCCTGCCATTTCCTGTTGCTACACTTGCAGGGTAGCCCACAGAGACACTGAGACTGAGTCACTCGTATTTGAGTGGTTCAATCTCAGTCACACTTTTAACGGTATACCCAAAGGGTTGTATTATAACAGTACAGCATAATTAAATATTCCACCATTAAATAGGCCTGGATGGTGGTGGTTCATTCTTAGATCTATGCTTCTGCATTTGATCCTCCTTTGTCTTTGACCACATTCCCTGTCTCCTTATGGGAAGTGTTGAGTGTTCTAACTGTGCTACACAATGCCATCAGATGCTTTCTGGGCATCTTCCATAAGGCACCTTTCACCTAAGGAGACCCAATCCCTGTGTCCCCTTTAGAAATGGAACCATCCTCATAGAGTTCTTTTGCCTTCATAGTACCTTTAAAGGGTGGTAGTCCCTGAAACAGGGACTGAAAGAGAGTGAACACTACACTTATGTTGTATAAGCACTCAATGTAACCTACACTAATAGGCATCCATTAAAGCATCATCCTACCTACATTACAAAAGCATACAACTTGCCTTGGGTTTGCTGGGGCAGTGAGGCACTTTAGCCATGCCCCCACAGAGGGCTATAAATTTTGCATGCCCCATGTGCTCTCATTTTCTTTGCTCCAACATCCTATTTTCATCTGCCAGTGGCATTCTCTCGTTTCTTATGGGCATCATCCCTAAGGTACCTTTAACCTAATGGGACATCATACCTGTGCATGAAGAGCAAGCAAATGTGGAAATTGGCAACTTCAGTTTGGTGACTTCTTGGATCCTCTGGCTTTGGTTCAGATTTGACACCTTGGCCAAAGTTAATTAGGGTTCATGATGTTTGGGTTTAGTAAGCTGTGAATAGGGGTAAATGGCCACCCTTAACCACTCCTCATCCATCCCACTCAATCCCAATCTCTTCCACTCTCCCCTGTTCCTGTAGTCAGTTTGTTAATGAGGACTCAGTCAGAACATGGAACAGTGCCAAGAGCAGGAATTTTCTTTTAATAAAAATATTTAGAGAAGAAGGGGGAAGGAGAGAAATGACATGGGTTGGAGAAACAGTAGACATGGGAATGGCTGAAGTGTGTTTTTCAATTAACTATCAAAAGTCAAAGTAACTCCAAAGTGGCCCAGCTGGACCAATTCAAAGGTAAAAGTGCAGATTTTTTGAACATTCACTAAATACAAATTCAGCATCGCCTCATCCTTTCTATGGACCTAAAGGGGCTGCAGCATCAAGAGGTTTCCTATTTCTTCACTGTACTTCAGACTAGTGGTAGTCCCTGTAATGGGGACAGACAGTGCGTACACTATGCTTACACTGAATAAACACTCAAATGAGTACTAAACATCCTATATATCATCATCCTGCATACATTACATAAGCACACCATACTCAGCCACTCACCTGTTGATCCAGTGAACTGCAATAGATGACGGGATACTTATGACCAACACACATTTTTTATAGTAAGTAGGCCACAGCTTTATGTGGAATCTTAAATTTAAAAACTCTCCAGAGCCAGATGGGTTTACCTTAGGAAACTCAGGGAGACAGTACTGCAGTACCCCTAAGAGCCCTTTTCAATGAGTCACTATCAACACATGCACTGCCAGTGGTTTGGAGGGTAGCAAATATTATATAGTCCCACTGCACAAAAATGGAAGCAAGGGTGATCCAGGAAATCATAGACCAGTGATCCCTACAGCCATTGTGGGTAAATTACTAGTGTTAATAATCAAGGAACATATTGCTTTATTCTGAGAGGAATTCAGATGTAATAATCAACATAGGTTCACAAGTGGTATCATAGAAATATAGAAACATAGACGTTGATGGCAGATAAGGACCGCTTGGCCCACCTAATCTGCCCATTTCCCTACCTACTAGATAAGCTGCAAATCCTAGTTAACCAACAGCCTATTTCTTCCTACCCCCAACAAGAATTACCTTATGTTTGTTCCGTGCATTCTTGAATTCCCCCACTGTTTTTGACCCCACGACCTCCTCAGGAAGGCTGTTGCATGCATCCACCATCCTCTCTGTGAAACAATACTTTCTTACAATGCCCCTGAGCTGTCTGCCCTCTATCTTCAAATTGTGCCCCCTTGTTTTTGCACATCTTTTTTTCTGAAAGATGCTACCCTCTTGGACTTTGTTGCTTCGCTTGAGGTACTTGAAAGTTTCTATCATGTCCCTCCCTCCCTCCTTTCCTTAAGGGTATACAAATTAAGCTCCTTTAGTCTCTCCTCATATGACTTCTGTTGCAGACCCTGCACCACTTTAGTTGCCCTCCTCTGGACTGCCTCCATCCTGTCAATGTCCTTGCAGAGGTGGGGTCTCCAGAATTAGATGCAGCACTCCAGATGAGACATGTATTATAGAATCATAAAATGTTGACGTCAGTAAAGGACCCCATTGGCCCATCTAGTCTGAGCCTTGCCCCCCTTACTCATCCCTCCTCTCACTGGCCCCCCTCCCATCACTACTCAGCCCCATGTGTCTGTCCTTTTCCCTCTTGAATCCTTCACCATTTCAGCCCCCAACACCTCCTCTGGCAGTCTGTTTCAGGCCTCCACCACCCTCTCTGTGAAGAATTACCCCCTCACATTGCCTCTGTATCTTACTCCCTGCAGTCTTAGGCTATGCCCTCCAGTTATAGACCCCTCTTTCCTTTAAAGTAAACAACCCTCCTTGACTTTGTTGATCCCATTTACATAATTAAAAGTTTCAATCATGTCCCCTCTCTCATTTCTAGTCTCCAATGTGTACAGATCCAATTCCTTACACCTCTGCTCATACGTCTTCCCTTGCATACCCTGCACTATCCTGGTTGCCCTTCTCTGAACTCTCTCTGTCCTGTCTATGTCCTTTCGTAGGTGTGGTCTCCAGAACTGGACTTCATACTCCAGGTGCAGCCTCACCATGACTTTGTAGAGGGGCATCAGCATCTCCCTTCTTCTGCTAGTAATGCCCCAGCTAATGCAAGCCAACATTCTTTTGGCCTTCCCCACTGCCCTGCTACATCAGTTACCTAGCTTAAGGTTTCTTGATACTATAATCCTCAGATCCCTCTCCTGCTCCATTACTTCAATGATCTCCCCTCCTAGGGTGTATCCTGCTTGCTGATTTCTATGCCCCAAGTGCATCACAGCACACTTTTTGACATTTAATTTCAGTTGCCAAGTCTCTGACCATCCCTCAAGAATCTTCAGGTCCTGCTTCATGTCCTCATCCCCCTCCGGGGTGCCCACCCTATTGCAGATTTTCATATCTTCAGCAAATAGGCACACCCTCCCCCTTAGCCCCTGTGCTACATCACTGATGTAAATATTAACAAGCATTTGTCAAATATCGAATGTTTGCTTTCTGGTATTAGCATTGAAAATGCAGGAGTTAGACAGATGCAGAATACGAATGGCGGTGAAGTATTGAACTTCACGCAAACCCCACCTCCATCCTGTAGAGACAGACAGGCATTGGGGTAACTGTTTGGGTCATCGCCTATGACGGTCATTCCATGTCACCTCACCCTATTCTGCAGACACCAACATGTGTTGAGGTGTGCCTTAGGGTGTTTGGCTTTACAGTCACCCCATTCCATAAGGACATACACTGAAATGGATGCAGCACAGGAGAATGGGGTGAAGTCTGGGGCTGAACAGTCCAAGGTACATCTCGATGCCTGTCAGTGGCTGGGGTGTGGGGGTGGGATGGCATGAGCAGTATAGTTGGCAATCCAAAGAAACACCCCGATGCCTGTCAATCTGTACAAGGTAGGATGTTATGGTTAGAAACCTTAATGCCTCCGGCATTTGTTGATATTTGCACTACAAATTTTCAACATGGCCTTTTTGTGACCCCACCTCATGAAATCATTTGGGACCTCTTCTCATGAAGAGTGGAGGTGTGATTTTGTCAATGTGTTCCAAATGTTGACTTTCAACAGTGACAGTGCCATTCTGTACCACATGTATGAAAACACAGATCGGGCAGGATGTGAAGAATGACAGCTGAACCATCCATAGGGAGGTATGAAGAGATGGCAATGTTAAAAATCTGAAGTGGGAATATTAAAAATGCTTGCACTTCCGAGTATACATGGAAACTGTGCAACGCATGCACTTAACACAGTCATTTTATTGACTTTTGTCACCAAATTTTCAACATAGGTATTTTAGGACCTCTGCTCATGAACAGTGTCACTGTGATTTTCTTAATGTGCCCCAAACACTGATTTCTCACAACAACCATGCTATTCAGAGCCGGAATTGCAACAACACATTTTGGCCAGCATGTGAAAAATGACAGCTGTACTGTTCATAAGGAGGTGTGGAAAAATGGCAGTGTTGAAAATCTGCAGTGAAAATATTACAAATGTGCTAAGATATGAGCGTGCGTGGAAACTGTACAATGCACGCTTGTAACACAGTCATTTTATGAACTTTCATCACCAAATTTTCAACATAGGCATATTAGGACCTCTGCTAATGAACAGTGTCACTGTGATTTTCCTAATGTGTCCCAAACACTGATTTCCCACAGTGACTGCGCTATTCTGTGCCGGAAGTGCGAAAACACATTTCGGCCAGGATGTGAAAAATGACAGTTGTACTATTCATAGAGGGGTGCATAAAAATGGCAATGTTGAAAATCTGGAGTGAAAATATTGCAAATTCATGAAGTTACGAGCGTGCATAGCAACTGCTCAACACATGCTCGTAAAACAGTCATTTCTTGGATGTTTTCCACCAGATTTTCAACATAGACTTTTTGAGAGGCCACCTCATGAACACTGGCACTGTTGTTTCGTTAATCGGTCTCGAAAGGTGATTCCACAAATTGATGGTGAAATCACCTTTCAGGAATGAATAATGCCATGACAGTGGCTAAATTCATGAGGAGGGGTCCCAATAACCCCATGTTGAAAATGTGGTGCCAGAATTCCCAAACATGCCTGAGATATGTACCAAAGTTGAAAAAGACCTATTTATGCCATTATACAGCTTACTGGCATTTTATCAGTTTGCAGTCGGCTTTGAAGAGTGCAGACGTGTTCCTGGTCCACCGAAGATCATCACGCTGGGCTCCGGAGGTAAGTATGGGATGAGGGGGGTGTGGGGAGGCAGGGTCCACAGAGGGTGGGTGTGAGCTGGGAGGGCAGGGCCACCAGACTCAATGAGAGACCGTTTTCTGATTTACAGGAAAAAAAAAAGAAAAAAGAAAAAAACATTGCAGGATTTTTTTTTTAACCAGGGACATTTGGCACGCTGAGGTGGGCTCCCAGCGTGCCACCTGACTGTTTTTTTTGGGGGGGGGCTATAGCAGATGGGGGATTGAGCACCCCCGTCAGCACATACAGTGGGGCAAGAGCTGAGGGGGATTGGGCACCCCCTCAGCACAAAACCAATGTTTTTTTGGGGGGGGACATTATGCAGACAGGTAGTGGGCTCCCCCATCAGCAAATTACACTGGCAAGGGGGGAAGAAATATGCTGACGAGAAGTGGGCCCCATCATCAGAAAACTACACTGGGAAGGAGGGGGAATGAAGCCGATGGGGATTGGGCCCCCTGTTGGCAAACAAAACTGTTTTTTGGGAAGTGCACATGATGCCTATGGGGATTGGGCACCCCTTAGCACTGGGGGCTATTTAATAAAGGAATAATACCTGACTGGGTGGGTGTTGTGCTGGGATAACATCCCACTTTGGGTGGTTGGGCCTGAGGCCACCAGCCGAGGGCATCCAACACCCAAGAAGGGATGTTATCCCAGCATAACACCCACCTTGGAGGGCATTATTCCTATTATACAATGGATTGTTATCTTATACAGAATAAAACAAATAATTTTAAAGAATGTTTTTGTTAGTCTGGAAAATATTTTTGTTTCTCAGAGAAGATGCAAATAATGATATAGCTACAAATCATGGGAAACATCCTAATCATCTGCAAGGATGTTATGCCAGGATAACATCCCTGCTGTGGTGGCCAACTGACCAATCAGAAGCAAGGATTCTTTCTTACCATTGTATAATATTGTTTATGAACATGACAGCGGCTTACCACCGTGTTCACAAACAATACTACACTATGCAACGTTCCGGCCTTCAATGATGGGTCGCTCCCTCATTGCAGCGGAATGGCTGACGTTGAAATGACGAGGCAGCCCCTGATTGCTGTGGCGAAAACATTACAAGTTGGTGGCACTTTTGGAAGCCAGTGTCATCAGCACACTGTGCCTCCATTGGTCCACCAGTGCCAAGCCCCCAAATTCAATGCCTCTGTTGGCTGCCACACCACCGCGCCTCCACAACCCGCTTCTCTCCTAAGCTGCCACACAATGTTTCTTGTGCATGCATGCAAGCAAATATAAAAAGGAGAGGTCCCAGTACTGACCCCTGGGGCACCCCACTTGTCACCCTCCTCATCCTTGAGTACATCCCATTTAACATCACTCTCTGGCTTCTGTCCGCCAACCAGTTCTCCACCCACCTGATTATTTTCCCACCCACCCCTACACTTTCCAGCTTACTGGAAAGTGGTAGATTATATCAAACAAAATTTACAAACTTTTGAAACCATAGTGACACAATCAAAAGACATCGATCAAGCAGTTGATATTTTGTATCTGGATTTTAGTAAAACCTTTGACTCAGTGCCATACAGGAGACTGGTAAAGAAGGTGAAGGACTTGGAGATAGAAGAAATGCTCAATATATAGACTGGGAACTGGTTATCAGGAAGAAAACAGTCAGAAGTCTTTAACTGTTAACTTCTCTGAGGTAAAGGATACAAATATACAATGAAGCCAGCAGAATAAGGCCATTAAGTCTATTGAGTCTGCTGGTATGACTGTGTGTTCTGCATCAGCTGCTGACCCTGCCAACCACCCCAACCAACCCCTCCACTCCTTCCCCCTGTTCATTTTTTTCCCATTAACTCTATCTCAACCCTCTTGAAACACACCACCTTCTCAACAAGGCCACTTCAGCCCGCCATCACTCTCACTGTGAAATGCCTCCTAGCCTCTCTTCTAAACCTCCCCCTCGAACTTGAGACAGTGCCTCCTCATGTTTCAAATTACAATGAGCTTGAACACATACTGTATGTCTTGTTGCCTCTTGTGGTGCTGACAACCAGGTTCTGGAATGAGCTTGGAGTATCAGATGGTCATCCAGGGTGAGGAAAATGAATATCTAATGGACTGGTCTCCTCCACTGGGGTAGATGGGCAGAGGTAGTTGGCAATAGCCCATCACCTGGCAGTGGACAGATGTTGGTGTGCCTGACTCCTCAAGCTTAAACGGGGATTGGTGGCTCAGCAGGCATCAGCATGTTCACACTCTGCAGCATATGTGACATGCTTCCAATGCCATTGCACCTCCAAAGCCACAGGAGGTACATACAAAAAGGAAATCTCCCTCTGGTCCATGCACTACTACATGCTATGACTAGGGCACCACACTCCAGTTGAAATGACTCCCGCATAAGCCTCGGCCAGGAACTAAGGTTGGTCTTATTCCCTCTCCCTGGAAAGCCAGCCAGATGGGGTAATTGATAAGCCTCCTGGTCCCCAGTGTGAAACAGCACCAGCTGGGTGGTGGTGGAGTGGGTCCAAAGGGGCAGGAATGAAATACATCCCCTCGTGGCCTGAGAGCCAAAACAGAGTTGGAAAAAAATTCCTGCTACAAATAAGACAAAACCCTGTTTCATATCAAGCCTTCTGTTGATTGAGTGTGGGGTTGAATGTTCTAGCAGTAGAGCTGAGCAGAGATTTTAACTCTTATATTTCATCCATAGTAAACATTTTATCCAATGACTATAAGAAAGATAAAAAAGAAAGGGTGTGTAAGGGGAGAAAATGAAATAAAGAAAAAGGAAGAAAGTAGAGGAAACAGGTAAATGAGCTGAGATGGGGGAAGAGAGGATCTAAGACCCAATTTAAAAAAGAATATGTCTTGCTCAGCAGAATAATTGAACTTGAGATGATATACAAGTGCTGGAGTGTTCTGGAACTATTTTGGTGTGGTGGATGAGCATATTAAAAAAATCATTAAAATGTTGAAGCGTGTTTGATTTCTTTCCTGCCCCCCAAATCTTGGAACCTTTTTATAAAAGGTGTGCATTGTGGTTGGATAATGGCAGTTCATGGGTGGTTGAAGGCCCTTGGCAATGCATTGTGTCTCACAACACACCTAAGTTTACTGTTATTACATCACTAAACACACCCTGCCAGGTCTTATTGTTTAATTATGAAATTGGTGCAAACAATACAGAAACCTTTCTGGCTGAGGAGCTTGGAAGCCAATGCTGATATCCCAGCACAATAGCACTAGAAAAATAACTGTGACCTTACAGACATGTTCACATTAGCAGGCATAACTGTAGCAATACACTTTAAAACTTCAGACAAATACACATGCTAAATATGACTTTTCTGGCACTGTTGGCATTACAGTTACATTAAAAAAAAACTCGGCAACATTTTAGAACTCTTTCTGATCCAAACATTGCGAAACACCCCTTACCTATGTTATAGTCCTCACCATGCCCAGCACAACCATTTTTATGTTTGCTTGCATGCATGTGCAAGAAACATATTGGGGCAGCTTGCTGCAGTAGCGAGTTGTGAAGGCACAGCAGTGTTGTTGCTAATGCAGGCAGCCCATTTTGGGGCTGGTCTGTGTGGCATTAATAGAGTATCACACTGTTCATGACAGAAGTAGTGTAGCTTGCCACCAACTTGAAACAAACTGGCCGATGCAATCAGGAAGCACCCTGTCATCAACAATCAGTTGTTTTTACAGGGCGGTCCCTGACTGCAGCAGCCAATTACAGCTGCATTGTCTGGTGTCCCCTTTCAATAAACATGGTGGTGGCTTCTCTGTCAGCCTCTCACAGTCCCCACAAAGCTGATGGACAGCCACCACCTCTCACAGTCCCTGTTAAAGCCGACATGGGTGCCCAATCGCTCTTTCGGAATGCCCCCTCCCCAGTTCATTTGCAGATGGGTTACCCAATCCCCATCGGCATGATACCCCCCCGTTTGTTCTGTGCCAAAGGTGTCCCAATCCCCCTCAGTTTATGCACTTCCCCCCCAGCACACTGTATGGCCAATGGGGGTGCCCAATCTCCATCAGCTCCAGTCCCCCCCAAACAAACACCAAGGTGGCACACTGGAAGCCCACCTCAGTGTGCCAAAAGTGTCCCACGTTGTCTTTTTTTTTCAATCCTGTTAAAAAAAGAAAATGGTCCCTCATTGAGTCCCTTACCCCCTCCCCCAACCTGCAGCCACCCTCTGCGCACCCCAACTCTCCACAGCCCCCTCACCCCATACTTACCTCCAGAGCCTGGCGCAACAATCTTCAGTGGACTGGGAACACATCTGCACTCTTCAAAGCCGACCGTGAACTGAAGAAATGCAGGTAAGCTGTATACTGGCATAAATGGATTTTTTTCAACTTATGTGGATATCTCTGCCATTTTTTTGACTTTTGCCACCAAATTCTCAACATGGGGTTCTTGGGACCCCTCCTCATGAATTCAGTCACTGTCATGGCATTATTCAGTCCCAAAAGGTGATTTTGTGGTCACCGCGCGGAATCACCTTTCGGGACCGAGTAATGAAATGTCAGTGTCACTGTTCATGAGGTGGGCTGTCAAGAAGCCTATGTTGCAAATTTGTTGACAAAAATCCATAAAATAACTGTGTTACCCACATGCGTTGTGCAGTTTCCATGCACCCTCTTAACTTAGCAAATTTGTAATATTTTCAATCCAGATTTTCAGCATTGGCATTTTTTCATGCCTCCTTATGAACAGTACAGCTGTCATTTATACACCCTGGCTGAAATGTGTTTTTGAACTTCTGGTGCAGAATAGCGCAGTCGCAGTGGGAAATCAGTGTTTGGGACAGATTAAGAAAATCACAGTGACAGGGTTCATGAGCAGAGGTCACAAAATGGCAATGTTGACAATTTGGTGAAATAATTCCACTAAATGACTGTGTTATGAGCATGCATTGCACAATTTCCATGTACGCTCAGAAGTTTGAGCATTTTTAATATTTTCACTCCAGATTTTCAACATTGCCATCTCTTCACACCTCCCTATGAATGGTACAGCTGTCATTCTTCTCATCCTGCCTGATTTGTGTTTTCGCACATTTGGCACAGAATGGCACAGTCACTGTGGGAAATCAAAGTTTGGGACAGATTAACAAAATAACAATGCCAATGTTCATGAGCAAAGGTCCCAAATGCTTTCATGAGGTGGGGGTCACAAAAAGGCCATGCTGAAAATTTGTAGTGCAAATACCAACAAACGCCCAGGGCATTAAGGTTTCTAACCATAATGTCCCATCCTATACAGACTGACAGGCATCAGGGGTGTACCTTTGAATTGCTGGCTGTAATGATCATGCCATTCCACCCCCACCCTGAAGCCAGTGACAGGCATTGAGGAGTGCCTTGGACTTTCAGCCCCAGACTTCACCCCATTCTCCTATGCTGCACCCATTTCAGTGTATGTCCTTATGAAATGGGGTGACTGTGAAGACAAACACTCCAAGGCACACCTCAACACTTGTCGGTGTCTATAGGATAGGGTGAGGTGAAATGCCATGAGCATTATAGGCGACAGCATGCCCCAATGCCTGCCCGTCTCTGCAGTGTGGAGGTGGGGTTGGCGTGAGTTCACTACTTCATTGCCATTCCTATTCTGCAATTGTTTAACTCCTGCATATCCAATGCTAATATCAGCAAGCAAACATCTGACATTGACAAATGCTTGTTTCTACATTATCTCCCACTTTGAGTCCCCCTGACACACTAAACCAGTAGTCTCATGAGAGACTTTTTAAATAAATGTACACCCTTCCCCACACACTTTATGTATTTCTTTATTTAATTTTTTGTTTATTTTTGTATTTATTTATTTATTTATGTAATTCTTGAAGACTGATAACTGCGAAAGGCACACTGAGTTAGGGCTCATTCCCAAGGGGGAGAGGTAGAGGAGAACAATGTAAACTATGAAAAAGATGTAAACTTTATATACAGTAGGGCAGAGTTCAAAATAAATATGGTAAAACTCGAAAATTAGCAACATTATGAACATTATAAATCACTAATGTGATTTCAGCTAATTGGTGCATAGAGCCACTGTACTTATCTGGTGTACAGTGTTCTCTATTGCTGAAGTGTTAAGAAGAAGAGTTTCACTTCAGTGCCAGGGGCCAGGACAGTACAGAAAAAAAAAAAAAGACAAAACTTATTATAAATCACTCAAGCAAATCTCGAGTGATTTATAATAAGATAATAGAGCCTCTTAGAGATGTCTCTTATGGTGTAAAGGACTCCTCTCCTGAAGTTTGAATAGACAGAACCACCTACAGTAGCTTTGCTTTGCAGTCCTCCCACCCAAACCTCAGGATCAAACTCTCATACTATAAGTGGCATCTCTTTGAGGTCCCATTAATTTATGGCAGGAGCATAATATGCAGATCAACACAAACTAAATAGCAGCAAGAATAATTACCTGTAAGTGGAGGGGAGGTACAGGAGTTCATTACAAACAGTGAAAAAAAGCAACCAACTTAGACAGTAGAATTGAGCAAATACATACGGTAAAACTGACTGGCACTATATACAGCAATAGCATTATAAACATGATTGAGCACTGGGGGCAGTACATAAGAGGGGATGGAGGACTCAGAGCAAACTAGCCTCAGAAAGGACAGAAACAGAACAGTACTGAGAGGAATTTAAGATGATGCTTGCATGAGAGATAGGAGAAGGAAATACGAAGGGAGGTGGTGAGGTTGTTCCAGATGGCAGGAGGATGGGGAAGAAAAAGCTAACTGTCCAGCAGTACTTTTGGAAAAGGGAACAGAGAAGGTTTAAGAGTCCCTAGAGCAGCCAGCCTGGTGGAACTGAGGGTTGAGGCGCTGGATGCCACACCTCACACCAGGCTGGCAACCCCGGTTCAGGAATGGATTCAGGTAATTCCGGGGTCAGTTGAGGGAGGTAAGGATTGAGCGTCCAGAGGACTGCTCACCTTCTTTGGGGAGGGGGGTTCGTGCTGCATGCATCAGCACAGCAAGGGAGGTTTGGCCTGCACCTAGAGTGCTTGGCTACCTCCGTGGAGGTGGAGACAGCAGCTGTGCCCATTGCATGAGCGTGGGCGTGGGGGAGGAAAAACAGAGGAACATAGCTGGACCCAGCAGGACCCATGATGGCCTTATGTACTGGAGGACGTACCCCTCCTGGGGAGGTCATAGCCCCTGCCAGGTCCATGGAGGTGGTGATAAAAAATGTCGTGATAAAAAAAGAGTCCCTAGAGCAAAGTAAGTACAAGGGGTAATGGATAGGGAAGAGGAAAGAGGAGGCTGAAGAAAGGAGCGAGGAGAGGGAAGGAAGGAGGGAGGGAAGGAAGGAGAGAGGAGAACAAGTACTCAGAGAGGAAAGAGGAAAAGTGAGACAGACACAGATAGCCAGAGGTGGGAGAGATAGGTTAATGTAAAGGGAGAAGTGGTGGGTACAGGGGTATTACAGGAAAAGCAGCAGAAGGCATGAAACAGGGTATCCAGTCTTGCAAAAGAAGAAGTTGGGGCAGTGCCATTGACCACATTCCCATAACTGAACAGCAATAGAACCATTCTGTTGACAATGTCCCGGTGGAGAGGGAGTGGTAAGCAATCCTTGTTGTGGTAGGCGGGGGAACAATCACAATATGTAGTCTGCTTGGTAGAGCTCGGGGACAATACACAAGCTTAGTGTATAGTCTGCTCACTGGAGCTCAGTGGACAAAACACTGTCATGACAATGGGGCTTGCCACTAAAAGGCAAGCCAGGTTGTCTAATGATCCCTGCCAGGAAGAGGCACAGGATGGGGAGGAGTGGGGGCACAGATAGAATAGAGGGGGTGGGGCCTGGTGACATCATCAGGCAGGTAAGGTGTAAAATGACAAGGGCATGAAAGAGCCGCAGGGATGGGCTGGGGGGCAGAGCTTGAAGGGGTCCTGACCAGGGGCCTATAGGGGTATATTAGACCAGGTCTCAGGCAGGATGACCTCTTTTGCTAGGAATTTTTCCCACCCTCGCACCCTTATTAAGGAAAGCTCTGGGGGGCATGGTTGGCACAAAGGAAAGAATTGGAGGGCAGTTTGAGTGCCTTAGGGGCCCTGGGCATAGGACCGGTGTTTCCGCTGCGGGGAGGCAGCATCGGGCCAGGGGGCTAGGTCAGAGTCCCCTTGTAGGGAGGGGCAAGGATAGCCATGGGAGTGAGAAGAAATAAAAATGAGGGCGCGGGGGGGAGGAAGGGCGGGGGGGTAGGATACACGGGCTGGGGTCAAGGAACCCAGACGTGGTGGTAAAGCGGGGAGGGGGATAGGTCCAGGCGCCGGATTCAGAAGTGTTCGGGCCTGGAGGGTGAAAGCCCGGTTACATGGAACCGGCCTGGTTCTGGTGTGGAGGAGGGGGCTGGATTCACAGTGTCTGGGCCCTGAAAGCCAAGATTGAAAACAACCAGAAGAAGGATAGAGGCCAGAACCAGGAAGCTTTGAAATAAATTGTTGGTGTGGATTGAATTGTGAATTCAAAATCTGTGGTTGTAAATATATTATTTGTGCCATAAATAAATTTGCCAACGAGCAACCAACAAGTTAAACTTCTGTAGCATCCATCATTCCTGGGGGGATTCAGGGGACAATGAGCAGCCTACTGGATGAGCTCAGGGAAAAATACACTGTCACAATGTGTAGTTTGCACACTACTGCTCAGGGGTCAATAAGCAGTCACAATGTGTACCCAACTTACTAGAACTGAAGGGCCAATACATAGTCATATTATGTAGCCTTTTCACTAGCATGCAGGGGCCAATAAAAGTGCACATTGTAGTCTGTTAACCTGATCTCACTTGACAATATACAGTTTTAATATGTAGCCAGCTCACGGAGCTCAGGGGCCAGTACACAGTAGCAATATTCAGATTCAGATTCTTTTATTGATTAAAAAGGATTGTATAAAACACGTTTGTTACATCCAAAAGTCTCAGTATAAATAATCATAGACAGACACTACTTGATTATCAGACAATGAACATACAATATAAATCTTACTGCACTTAAATCATTTTAGTATAAAAAAAATCTTGCTAACCCATACATGTACAGTAGCAATATGTAATCTACTCCCTAGGGTTCAGGGGCAATACACAGTCACAATATGTAGCCTGCTCACTGAGCTCAGGGGCCAATACACCTGCTCACTAGTGCTAATTGGCCAGTGCACAGTCCCAGTGAGTACCCTGCTCAGTAGCGCTCAGAGGCCAGTACACAGTCCAATGTGAAGCCTGCTCACTAGAGTTGAGCAGCCAATACCCAGTCACACACACACAATTTGTAGCCTACTTGTTAGATATTAGGGCCAATATAAAGTCCCAATGTGCAGCCTACTCACTAAAGCTCAGGGGAAAATACGCATTCAAATTTTGTAGCCTGTTCACTAGAGTTCAGGGGTCAATTCTCAGTCACAATGTGTAGTCTACCTGATAGAGCTCAACAGATAATATACAATTGCAAAGCAATGTGTAGCCTGTTTGCCCAGCTTGGTACCTGATTAGAAGAGCACTACCAGAATAGCACCGAAATTCACAGTGCTAGTCTGGTAAGCGCTACACAGGACAGCGACGGGAGATTTACAGCGCTTGCTGTAAGTGCCCCCCTGGTCGCTGTCCACGCTGCTGGAGAAGCAGAAGAGCGGGGGTCACGTGATGGCAGCCTGAGAGTCGGCAGCAAACTACCGGAGCTCCGCCACCCGCTATCTAATTTAGGCTCTTGTAAAGCACCGTCAGATTCAAGTTTCCTTTATTTCAGGCGGTGTGGGTTCTCGCTGTGTGGGAAATCACTTTTTTAGACCCGCAACACGGAGGTCTATATGAAAAAGGCGCCGCCGATGCACTCACCTCCGCAGACCCCAGAAAAAGAGAAGGCCGCAAAGCGGGCCAAGCAACAGGCTGCTAGCTTACCCAAGTTACCCACGGCGGACGTCCCGCTAACCGAAACCAGATTTCTTGAAATTATGCAGCCTCTCCAGTCCTCCGTGGCGACTATTGCAGAGGACATGCAATTAATTAAAAAGTCGGTGGATACTCTTTCTAGGAGGGTCGGGGATGTGGAAGTGAAGTTAACCTCTCTGGAAAACAAACACCTCGGGCATGAAACAGAACTCGTCCTGGTTAAACGGAGATTAAAGAAGTTGGAGGAGAAATTAGAAGACCTAGAGGGACGCAGTCGAAGAAATAATCTTGTTGTGATTGGGATCCCTGAAAAAGAAGAAGGAATATGCCGGTCACCTTTCTTCAGAAATTTTGCAGTAAAGTTGCAGGGGCTCCCGGGGGTGAATATGTAATAGAAAGAGCTCATCGCGCTTTGCGCCCCCCGCCCGCCCAGGGGCAGCTGCCCAGACCCTTGATCATGAGATTCTTGAACTTCTTGGATAAACAACACGTCCTCACTAAGGCAAGAGAGATGAAAGAATTGCTATGGGAGGGACAGATAATTCGAATTATTCAGGATTTGCCACACTCCGTTAGGCTGAGAAGGCAGGAGCTGCATCCGATTGTTACCAAGCTTGTAGCGGCGTCTAAGCCATATAAAGTTAAGTATCCTGCTGTGTTAATGGTACAGCATGAAGAGAAGTGGCTATCGTTTGATTCTTACTCTCAGGCTCAACAGGAGCTGCAACGTCTCTTCCAGATCTCTTTAAATGATGATATTTTCCTGCATCTCAACTTTATTGGCTTTACTTCTGGGTTCATCAAGATATTATTTGATGATATAGAGTTGTCTATATAGTCCATTTGCAAATCTCTGACTGTCTGCATGGAACTCTCACTTATATTATCCGGTATTTCTCAGCCTCTCAATGACATGCCTCCTACTGGTGGTTAGCGGTTGCTTACCACGATGAAACCGTTGAATTTTCCAATTGGGGACAACCACTGTAATCCTTTTTCTCTCCCTCCCTACATTTGGGTCTTCGAGTTACCTTCTCGGTGCATATGGCTTCCCTCATTTTCGCTGACCGCTTCGACGTTTGGGCTGACTCTAAGGAATGGCTTGAGTGGTTTATCTCTGCAAGCAGCTTACTTCATGGTGTGAATAAAACTGGACCAGATGCTTCTGCAGCTAACGGTCTGTTATGACCGGGACTCATTAATTTTTTGGCATACCATTGATGGTAGACCTTCCGAACAGAGCTACTGATCTCCACCTAGGACAAGTTCCCCCCTTTTTTTTTTTTTCAGCATGCATCTTCAGCCAATCCAGATTTTTCAGCAAGACTTCCGGTGGATGTACTCCGGACCTTTCAGCAGGACTTCCAGTGGATGTACTTTTTTCCCCTTCTCTCCCCTCTTCCCTCCCCCCTTTTTTTTTTTTTTTTTTTTTTAATTTACATATCTTGGTGTGTATATAGTTATTAATTAACTTGATAGATAATTTTTAGTTCACCCAGAGAGGGCCTATTTTAAGTTGATCTGAGACTTAGACGACAATTGATTAGTAGTCTGTTGGCGCTATTTACATTTCTGGGCAATGATGTTGGAGCCTATCTTGTAATTAATTATTTTCTCCTTTTTCCTGGTGGGTGGGGGGGCTCCGGAGGGTAATGCGGGGCATATTGGGTTGTTTGGAAGTTAATCATGTGGCAGGTTTTCTTTAGGAGGCAGTCTTCTGGGACTGGGGATAGGTTTTGGTTTAGACTGGGGGATTTGGTTAGTGTGTTCTTTGGGTACTAGGAGGGTGGGGTTTGGGGATTGGCTGCTTTGTTGAGGAGTTGGGATGGGATTATGGTTATGAGCTAATTGAAGTACACACACATATCTGGTATCAGGGAGTTTATAGTCATGTTATTGATAACTCTGGCTTAACTCGCCAGGCACATTTTACTCAGCTTGTCCTAACGTCTGTTTTGTTTATAATGGCTTGCACTTATAAGCTCATCAGCTGGAATGTTAAAGAAGCCAAGGACAGGGTCAAGAGGCAAGTGGTACTAAACACCTCCGCTATTTGGGAGCTTATTGTCTTCCTTCAAGAGACACACTTAAAAAGAAGTGACCTTCACTATTTCAGAAGAGCGTGGGTTGCGCAGGTTTATGGGGCGGGTGAGTCAACGAAGAAGGGTGGAGTGGCTATCCTTATTGCTAGGCATATCCCTTTTAAACTGATAAATGAGTGTTGGGACCCAGAAGGCCACTATGTAATTGTACACGCACAATTGGCATCACAACCGATTATATTAGGATCCATATATGGCCCTAACAGAGATTACCCTTCCTTTTTCATGAACCTACTGCACTTAGTAGTGTCTGATATATATAAACCCACATTTATTGGAGGTGATTGGAATTTGGTACTCCAGAATGATTTAGATAGGTCAGGACTTGCGAGACGGGGTTTATCTCCTGCACAGAGGGCCCTTAAGGACTTTATCAGTAAGGCGGCCCTGGCGGATGTCTGGCACACACTTAATCCTGAGTTGCGGCAATACTCTTATTATTCACCGGTACATAACTCCCATTCACGAATTGATTATATTTTGATAAGTTCAGCGGTGATACCCGATGTGATGCAGGCAGAAATTTCTGCCAGGGTAATATCAGACCATGCTCCAGTTAGTGTGACATATAGGCCTACCTTAGGGGGTAAACGCTCCCCACAATGGAGGTTAAACTGCCAAATTCTAAAAGATGAGTCCTCTTGACGATCTCAAGGATTTCATCAAGCATTTCCTAGAGGACAATCAGGACTCAGTAGACCAGAGAGACCTGGTTTGGGCTGCCATGAAGTGTGCCTTAAGGGGTGAGTTAATTAAGATTGCCTCCAGGAGGAAACGTGTTCAGAGGGACAAGCTAGATGCCTTGCTAGTTTCTATTAAACAAATTGAGAGTGTTTTATCCCGATCTTCATCTGAATTGGACTGGGTTAGGCTACGTCAGTTGCAGGCCCAGCACTCAGGTTTAGTGATGCAGCAAGCTGAGTTAGCACTCCGGCGCTCGAGACTTCAATATTTGGATATAGGTGAGAAAGCTGGGAAACTGCTTGCTATGCGCATTCGGCATTTAGACTTGGATCATCATATCCTGGGTGTCCACGTTGCTCAGGGGGGACAGGTCTGCACGGATCCACAGGAAATGTCTAGTGAGTTTGGGGCATACTATCAGAGATTATATGTAGAAGATCCCATATCTAAACCTTCAATGATAGAAATTACCTCATATCTGAATTCAATCGCTCTCCCAAAGTTATCGCCGGGCGATGCGGTCGAAATAGGTGCCCCAATATCACTTCTGGAGATCCGCCAAGCCATTCAGCAGATGCCCTCTGACAAATCCCCTGGGCCTGATGGGTTCCCCAGCAATTTTTATAAGGTATTTTGCCCTGACATATCTCCAATATTATTAGCCGTTTTTCAATATTGGTTTGATCACGGTATCTCCGACCCTAATTTCCAAGAGGCCACTATCTCGCTAATTCTGAAGTCGGGGAAGGACCCTTACAACATGGACAGCTATTGCCCCATATCTCTCTTAAATACAGATATTAAAATATTGGCTAAAGTTCTGGCCAACAGGCTATCTAAAGTTATGGACACATTGGTCAGCAGGGAGCAAGTGGGTTTTATGAGGGTGAGGTTACCCCAGGATCACCTTCGTAAATTATTACACCTCATTGCAGAGGCCAGGGAATCTAAAACCCCAGCAGTACTCCTTTCTTTGGACGCCGAAAAGGCCTTCGACCGGGTGTCCTGGGATTTCCTATTCACCACCCTCTCGACATTTGGGCTGCCTGGCGTTTTTCTTAAGATGGGTTAAATCTTATATTCTTTTCCTCTTACTCGAGTGAAATGCAATGGGGTATTATCACTGCCTATTAAGTTAGAGCGTGGTACAAGGCAAGGTTGCCCTTGTCCCCATTGCTATTTAATTTGTACCTGGAGCCTTTTTGCACAGATTACGCAGAATCCTCTTATAAAGGGTATACAGGTAGGGGAATTTAACTATGCTTTTCAGCTTATGCTGATGATGTGTTACTGCACATTGAGAATCCGTAATCTCTATACTGGCCGCTTTGGAGGAAATAGCTGCCTTCTCCAAAGTATCCTATTATAAATTAAATCGTGCTAAGACCAAAATTCTCCCTTTAAATCATAATGTCATAAAAGCAGATTTACAGACTTTTGGTCTTGGCTGGGAGGCTAAATCCCTTATATATTTGGGGATCAGCTTTGGCACAAGCCTACCTTGATGATTAAAGACAACCTGGGTACTCTGGTTCAAATTATTTCGGGAGATTTGAACAGATGGCGTTCGATCTCCTTATCTCTATGGGGCAGACTAAATCTCCTTAAGATGAATATTCTCCCTAGAATATTGTATCCTCTGGGGATGCTTGGAACTTATCTCTTCAAAAAATGGTTTATCAATCTACAGAAAATATTTAATTCCTTTTTGTGGCAGGGGAAGAGAATACATGGATCTTATATTAAATTGACTGCCTCAAAATCCAAGGGTGGACTGATGGCCCCCTCTCTGTTTTTATATTATACAGCACAACACATTTCTAAGCTAACTTTATGGGTCAAAGGACATAGGCCCTCCGGCTATTCTCCCTTATGGTTAGACATCGAGCATGACCTGGCTAAAAGATTGAAGAGCTCTTTTATGTGCCCTCTTATTTGTTCCCAGTCCATCATTTCTAAACAGCGATGAACAATCCCATGGGCTGGTCCTTGAAAGCATATTTTCAGCTACAATGTTATCTCAGAGTCAAATGGTGGCTTCGGACAACCAGCCTATTTTGAGAACCCCAAATCAAAGTAGGGGTGCTGCGGTACCACTACTTTCTGGCCCCAGATAAGCCATTTTTCCATTTCGGATATCTGGGAGCAGGGCTGCCTACGTCCTTTTGACCTGCTGAAAGAGACTCCTTGGGATTCCTGATCATTATTTTTTATAGTGGCTACAGCTCAGCAAAGCGATAGCCGGGTTTCATTCAACACCCTATACTAGTTATGTACCGGTCAATTTGGATGCTTTATTAACTGCTGCCTTACACATGCAGTTTCTAAAGTTTATAAGCTACTTCAGGAATGGGATCACAGGCTTCCCTCAGGTGTTTGTTACTACTGGGTAAGGGTGCTGAATATTCAGGATACCCCGTATCACTGGAATAAACTTTGGTCCGCTATGTATAAATTTATCAAACAAGACAGGTTGAGGATGATACATTTCAATAGTATGCATCATTTATATTTAACTCCTTCTCACTTATTTAGGCGTGGGGCGTCTCCCACATCTTTGTGTTGGAAATGCAAGAAAGAGGAGGGAACTTTATACCACATGCTATGGTCTTGCCCGGTTATACGAACCGCCTGGAGTGCCATTTGCAGGCTTGTGGGCCCTGTCCTTGGCTCTCACAATATGTTCACACCGGAGATTTGTTTGTTATATTTTTTTCCAGCAGGCTCTTCTAGGATCTGGAAAGCCTATGTTTCACTCATCTCAGCTGTAATGAAACTGCTAATTTTAAGGCATTGGTCGTCTGATAAATCTCCATCTTTGTTAGAATGGTACCAAGAATGTGACTTTAACTTTACAGCTTGAGAAGCACATTGCATATAATGAACTTAACACCGGGCACTTCTTCTCTCTTAGACCCTCTTGATGCTTTCCTTATAGCCTGGAAAGCTAGATTTTATTATCTTAAGTTCTATGTGTGTATATTCGCTCCTTGTTGTCTCGTAACCTTTGGGGTGGGGGCAGAGGGGAGGATGGACCTTAGGTTACTCCTTTTGTTTAACTATCTTCTGAAGGCAATTTGTATGTACTTACAGCAATTTTATGTCTACGCCTTATTCTTTTAGTTTTACCTTCCATTGTCTGTCCGTTACCTTGGGTATGTTTGTAAAACAATAAAGATGGTTAATTACAAAAAAAAAAGCAGAAGAGCGCTGGAATCCTGGAGGCTTACTGAACTGCTCCCGTGGCATGGAGGGCTGGGGCACTGAGCAGCTCAGCCAGCACCATTAGAGACCAAGGTTCTAATTCTGGTCTCCCAAGAATTTTAGTGCACTCGGGACTTAGACTGTGTTATGTGGGGCCATGGAAACAGTATTCCACTGCACCATGATTTTTAACTTTCTTCGATATTCACTCCCCCCGAAGTCAATCAATCAATCAATCAATCAAAATCTTTATTTATCCAGGTGAACATCATTGAGCAAGCTCATTTACAAGATGGCCTGGTTAGCTCTGGGTCAAATGGTACAATGCATACAGAGATATTTACAATACAGCCAAATAACACAAGTAAAAAAACAATTAATGCAATTAATGCAAGTAAGTACTCAATGTTACATCAGTCATATCAATTCAGAGTGCCTCTGTAATATTTAAGGAGGACATAAGATGAGGCTTAGTAGGAACTTCAGGAGGGAGAAGTGCTCGGCTTCTCATGTAGGGAGCTGACGCAAGCACAGAATGTCAAAAATAGTGTAATCACACAGTATTCCTAGATGTAACACTAAACAGAAGGATAGGGGTCTTAATGGTCAAGGAAAAACGTAATTACAGCTCTTTTTTGGCAAATTTCAGCATGGAAATCAGATTTATGCTTGGTTAAGAATGGACACAGAAGCAGACTGCAGGAACCAATCAGAAGCCAACACTGAAGAGCACTCACTTTCTGATTGGATGGCTGCTAATGCTGTGCTTTGCTAATGGATAGTCCAAGCTTAGGTTCTCAGGCTGCAGTAGAGGCAGCGCCGACCGCCCAGTGCCAGGATTTCCCCACATATGGGCAGGGAGTCCATGGAGAGCAAAGTTGATATCCTTTTAGTCTAGGGGGTGCGGGGGTGAGCACCCCTTTGTTTGGGGGTGCAGAGGCACAGCCCCCTGCAAAAAAAATAATCAGCACTGTTATTCCCGTGTGGTTCTGGACCCCGTTATTGTTGTAGGTGCTCGCCTGACCCAGTGCCTCTGAGCTTAGTGTACAATATACAGTTGCAATGTGTTGTCTACTCACTAGAGCTCAGGGGCCAATACACAGTCCCAATGTGTTACCTACTCTATTGAGCTCAAGGGCAAATACACAGTCAAAGTGTGTAGCTTGCTCACTAAAGCTCAGAAGCCAATTTACAGTTCCAATGTATAGCTTGCTTGCTAGAGCTCAGGGGCTGTTGAGCAAACTGATGGAAAGCCCAAGAAAGTGTAGCAGCTGGTCTAGAACAGACCTGAATAGGTTTTGCTTCTTCCTTGCAGATCAGTGGCTGTCAGTAGTTTTGGGACATTTTTGGTGTTTCTCCTGGATCATTGATGTCAGTGCACTGCCGGGTTCAGTATTGTACCCATTTCTTTGTAGTGTTGCTGGGTCCTCTTTGAGAGGTGACCTAGAAGTGGAGTTTGAACTTTCACTGCCATGCAGATTACACTCAACTGTACCATTTCATTCCACCTGATCAGGACAATCCCGTAACGGTACTGATAAAAGGCTTAGCCAAAGTCAGAATTTAGATGACTTTAGTGGGCTGAGTCTTATCCCCAGCAAAACAAAATTGTTACTAGTAGGGTCTGGTCACCCAAGGTTGACATTTTTGTATATGTTCAGCCTACCACTGATTGATGGAATTCAGCTGGAGGTTAGGCAAATGGTTAGAACCTAAGAGTTGCTCTAAACAATACCTGCCCCTTGATTCTCAGGTTTCATTTACTGTCCTGAGAGACTTTAACTAGCTTTGCTAGTGCAAGTTTCTACACTTCTTTCTAGACTACTACAAAGTGCTTCACCTGAGCCTACCTACAAATCTGATCAGCTGCCTTCAGCTGGAGCTAAATGTAGCTGCTATTCTGTTAATGTCCATGATTAGGACTCCTGCGCAAGGAACTTCTGCTCTTCATGTTTGACACTGGGGCTGGCCTGCCAGTGCAGCAGTAGCACTACCACGTTTGATGCCAGTGCCCCAGGCTTGGGAATGAGCCTGGGCTGCTGCCAGGCTGGTCGGGGAATGATGGTTGAGTGTCCCGTGGATGCTCACCTCCTTGTGGGAGGGAGAGATCCTGGTCTTTATCGCAATCCTGCCAGCTAGGTGATCACAGGTGGCAGTGCTGCAGATCCAGAACAAAGGAAGTGGAGCATCAGCACTCTCATATCTATGTGTTAGATGCACCATCTTGTGATGCTTGGGGATGGAGAAGAAAAAGAGAAAAAAATCCCCAAGCACACAGGGTGCCACCCACTGCCCTGCTACAGGTCTCACACTGCTGACTGAGGCTCTCACTCACTAACCAATGAATAGCCCTGCTCGGGGGTAAGGAGTAGCCCCCAGGCAGCCCCTCCCATGGGGGGGGGGTCTTCCACAGGGACACAAGGGAAATGATGTAAGAGCCAGGGATGATGGGTGACGGGGCTGGGCAGGGCAGAGGGGCTGAAGGAGGCCAGTTAGAGTTGAAGTACAAAGCAGAGTAAACAAAACAAAATGTTTGGCACTGGCTCTCAGTGAGGTGGTGGGTCACTTTTAAGGGGCTAATTGGTCCTCTCTTCTGTACCTCCAAGAACCATTAGTAACCTGCTTGGATATTGCAGGGGTGAAGAAATTATGTTTCCCAGGGCAGTAGAGTTTGCTGGTCACAAAATCTAGACTCAGATTAGCTGTGAACCATACCTTTTTGCAGCTCCCATATTGTGAAATGCACTCCCTGTAAATATCTGTGTTGTCCTCTCTTTTATTTCCTTGGTTGCTCAAAACAATGTTCTCTAGCTGAGGCTTTGACTAATTTATTGCTTAGTTTGGATTTTCTAAACTATGGTTAACTAATTTTGTATGTAAGAATATTCTTTATATTCGAGACTGGTTTGCATATATGATGCTTTTTTAATTGATGTGTTTACATTTTGTATTTTTTGTCATTGTAAGTGCCTTGAACTTTTTGGAGAGGTGTTTTGAATGATCTGTCTGTCCAACTGTCTGGCTATCAACAGTATCATCTATCTATCTATCTATCTATCTATCTATCTATCTATCTATCTATCTATCTAATCTAATCTATCTATTTACCTATTTCTCTGCCTGCCAGTCTGTCTGTTCTGAAAGTAAATTAGTGCTATAGAGAGTGCATTTTATATATGTGGTGGTGTTTATCATGAAGATGTGGTGCTCAGACGAAGGGAAATAAGAGCAGGCCCTATGGCACAAAAAAATTAACCTATATTGCCACACACAATGTGTTTGTTAAAAAGAAAATGTCCTGTCTCAATCTCCCTTCCTCACTCTGTAAGAGAGTTCCACTATCTAGACAAGGCAGCACCCCTGCCTGCAAATCTATAAGCAATTGTTACCTCACTTAAATAATTCGAAATTTAACAAATGCTATTTATCATCTATCTATTAATTTAACTGTCTGTTTTCAATCTTCTGTTTGCTTGTATGTGTATAAATTTCCTCCCTGTCTCTCTCTTAGAGGTGGGTGAAGTGCTCTTACTTCACTACGCAGAGCAGTTTGTGTATTAAGCCACAATCCGCGTAGTGCTCTGCAATGCGAAGCGTATTACTCCACCTTTATTTATCGTGAAGTGCATTGAAATCAATGGACTTCACGCTACTGCGCCTTATTTTACTATCTTCCCTTAATTTTAACGCAAAGTGCCATTGATTTTAATGGACTTCACTTTACTTCACCTTTATATTGCTATTTGAGGTGAATTTTACATTGATTCATGTGATGACAGGCCACATGGGCTCTATATTGTCTTGCACAGCCTCAGTTCTGCGTAGTATTTTAAAAATAGCTTTAAAAAAACACTTTTGATCCAATTATTTGGGTCCAAATTTAGTACATTGTTTGTAGGAAACCCTCCTGTGCTTAGATCATTGAGTGTTGACTGTTTTTCTGTGCATTTTGAATGTTAATTTAGAGCATTCAGTCTGTGTACTGGCAGACAATGTTGAAGTGTGCTTCGGGGGATGGGCACATCTGTGGTGATGTGAGAGTCACATAAGAAAGGTAGTCTTTCTAATGGTTTTGCACTAATAGTGTTTGTTAGTATTTGTGCGTTTATGTACACACAGTAATACCTGAAGTAATTTTTGATAATTATTTTCTGTTTGTTGAGGTGCAGTGCATATTTTCATTCTGTTTAACATATTTGGTTTTACAGTGTACTGAATTGTTAAATTTTCTGTAGTGTGTGAGTGTGTGTGAGTGCCATCAAGTCAGACACATTTTTTTGCGCCACACAATAATTGCAGCACTCGGAATTTGTTATCTGTCTGTGGTATCTTTTACTGCTTCTTTCTAATTAGGTAGTGGACTGGTACTGCAGTGCCCCCCCAACCCGCAAAAGGTATTATTTTTCCAGTTTTGGATTTGTGTGACCACTGGTTAAGGCAGTGTTGTTGTGCCTGTGTGTCTGTTTCTCTTGAGTGTGCAATCTTCATCTGTTTGTGAGTTTGCAACTGTTTAGGGCTCAGTCTGCATCTGTAAGCCACAGTTGTTGCTTTTTTGGCTTTCCATCTACCCAAAGTTCACAAATATAAATTTGTTGTGAATTTTCAGTGTAATCCAAAATAATGCCCGAGAAGAGACGTGGATGCAAAGATGTTTCTGGCCATGGCACTGCTGTGACTGGCAAGACTGGCCATGGGTGTGGTAGTAAGCAACATAAGTGCACAGTTGATGATAGTAAAGAGATTATTTCGACTATGTTGTTCTCGGCACAATCAGTTGCTTCAATGATGGTTGGAGATGCTGTTGTCCCTGCTGGTGGTGGTGGTGGTGGTAGTGAAGTTGCTGATGGCATGGGTATTGCCCTGTGTTCAACCCGTGGCAATGTAACATTGTAAAGGGTGCAACATTTGAAGATAGAAGGGTGATGAATCAGGGGCAATATCAGGAAGTATTTTTTCATGGAGAGGGCGGTGGATGCATGGACAAACAAAAACTAATGCTCCGCATTATGGTGTGAGAGCAGCAGTTGGAGTATGGCCATAATTTGGAGTTGGTGACCCTAGATGCACTCCAACTGCTGCTCCAGGTTCGCAACTCTGTTGTTCAGGTGGTCCAACTCACTCCACATCAGGCCCAAATCAGTCTGTGTGGCAGGCATTCTTGCAGGGTTGCCAGCATCCCCTGCAGGTTCTGGAGCAGCCACTTGCTTCATGGCCAGATCATGCTTGACCCCACGTGCAGCTGGAGGCCATGGTGCCACCTGTTGCAGCAGGTGCATTCCATCCCTGTTCAGCAATCTTGGCCTCCCACTGTGCATGGTGGTCGTTTGCAAGGTGGGTGCACTGCCCACCTGTCCCCAGATGTCTCCTCTCTCAAAAAATCTCTTTCTCCCACACTAGCTAAGGTGAAAGTGAAAATCTTTCACTGTCTTGCCTGATTAACTTCCTGCCTGAGCCATGTGACCTGCAGACTGTAACACATGTGATCTATGGGCTGTCTCAATTATGACTCACTTCATGTTCAACAGAAACCAACGCGAAGTGAACGCAAAGTCACCTTAATGCAAAGTCATAATGGGGCAAAGTAGTGTAATTTGGTAGCCTGTGACAATGGCAACTGCGACTAAGTGCTTTCAAAAAGGACGACTCATTCATGGCACTTGTACACAGGGCTACTGGGCATGGAGGGTGACTGGATGGGGATCCACGAATATAGCGACAGGATGTCGCTATATGTATATGTGCGGGGGAGGAGTGAGCATGCCATGTGATGGGCAAAAGGGGAAGGAGGGTTTGTGGGGTGTAGTGCGGCAGTCAGCTGCAAAGCTGGCCATGTGGCATGGTGGGTGAGTGGGTGGCAGGCTAGGGTCGGGAGGGTACCGGGTTCTGTCCTAGGCATGGTCTATTTTTTTATGCCGTCTGGGATTTTTTGTTTTTGTTTTGCATGCCCCCACTGACATGCAACCCTCTGGAGTTGAGAATCCTTAAGTAGAGGGGTGCGGGGGCAAAGCCCCGCATGGGGGGGTATGGTGGGCACAGCCCCTGCATAAATAATAAAAAAGTAAGTCTCCAGCACCCTTTTGCTGTGTGCCTGTAGTGTACATTGCTGAAATTGATTTTTAGCGATGTACACTTGCCCTAACAGATATCGCCTTTCTGTGATCGCTGTTATGACATGAAGCCATATAATTCTATGGGGACTTCATGTAGCGCCCCACCTTCGCTAGCGGAGTTAAACTTTACTGCATCTTTACTCTCTCTGTATTGTTCTCTTGGTGAGTTCCAAAACTAGGGAAGACAGCTCCTCCAGCGGTAAATTTAATGACAAAAGTTTTCTTAACTTAACATTTCTAATTTAGAGGTGTGATGGGTTTAACCATTGTTATCTGTCTGTCTGTCTATCTGTTCATCTATCTATCTATCTATCTATCTATCTATCTATCTATCTATCTATCTATCTATCTATTGTTCTATTTCTTTGTCTGTCTGTATTGAAAGTAAGTTAGAGCTACTGAGAGTTTATAGTTGTGGCTATGTTTATCATGGAGGTATGATACTTGGGCCCAGGGAAATCAGAGCAGGCCCAATGGTACAAAAAAATGAACATATATTGCTACAATGTTGCTACACACTGTTTGATAAAAGAAAACTTCTCTTCTCTCTCTCTCCCTCCCTCCTCTCTCTCTCTCTCTCTCTCTCTCTCTCTCTTTTTCCCTCACTCTTTAGGAAAGTTCCACCACATAGACAAAGCAGTACTGATGCCTGCAAATCTATAGGAAAGAGTTCCCTCATTCAAACAGTTCCAAATTTAGCTATTGCTATTTATCACCTATCCATCTAGCCATCTATCCATTCATCTGTCTGTCTGTCTATCTATCTATCTATCTATCTATCTCTGTCCTCTTCTTCAATTTCAATTTTCATTTAACCAGGATAAACACCATTGAGCAAGCTCATTTACAAGGTAGTCCTGCGAGTACACAAGTTACAATAGCAAAATACAGTGACGAGATAACATATATAAGCATACATTTTTGAACAACATGAAATGTATATTCCACATGAGGAATAAGAATGGAATACATCATGGTTACAAAAGATACATGGGTTACAATTTTGCATGAAAGATATCACAGGGAGTATACTGTGACATAAAATACTGTATATGAGACAAGACAAGGGTAGCTGGGGAATGTAAGTGCTTGTGGGGTAGTCTCTGCTTCTGTCTCTCGCTCTCTCTGTATCACTTTGTAGGTGAGTTCCGCAACTACAGAAGTCAGCTCCCCCAGCAACAAATGTAATGGCAAAACTGTCCTTACGTAAACATTTATAATTTAGGGGGTGTGAAGGGGTTAACCATTGCTAGTGTCTGTGTATGTCTATCTATCTATTGTATCTACTGTAGCAATCTATCTTGAAAGTAAGCTAGATCTACTGAGAGTGTATACAGCTGTAGCTGTGTTTATCATAGCAGTACTCAGGGGTTCAGGTCATTTTATTTTTTGTGCAAGTCAAATATTTCCATGAGTCAAAATCTAGAAGTCATTCTAATTTTTTGGAAGTCAAAATACTTTCCAGCTATACCACAATTTGAAAGCCAGTGTTCTATGAAGGATCAATTTATGGATGTCAGTACAAATACTAGTGGTAAAATACAATTTATTTTAGAAAAATACATAATTTCTTAGCTTCTGTGCCTTCAATTTTGGCAGTCATCCAATTTTTTTTTTTTCACATTGGGAAGTCAATGACTTCTTCCCCTTTATCTTGGAAGTTTTTGCCTTATTTGGGAGTCAAATACTCCCGAAATGGAGTTACCTGAAGCCCTGGCAGTACTTTCCTCGGATCCTGGGAAGAATGAGAGCAGGCCACATGGCATCCTCACATCCTCTGCTGGCTTCAAAAAAGCAACATGGGTGTGTGCTCTGTATGCAACCAGTCACCCAGCTTAACAGATGGTGGACAAGGGGAATCTGGAAAAACTAGGCAAAAATGAATAATAAAAAGTGTGTATTATATTAGCTACCTTATGTACTGTACCTCTGCAAATGAACAAAATTCACCCTAGTAAACTCTAAAGCAATGACCTTGCTGTATACACTGACAAAAAGCAGGAATACTGCAGGCCCCAGAGAGTTATGAACTTTGGAGCCACTAATTAACCTGCAGACAGCACTTAGCATTTCCTGTTCAAGTTCATTGCACTGCACTACATAACAAGTTGCTGAAACAGGGATGTGGTAAAGAAAGGCTGCTTAAAGGAGCCTCATCATCAGATCACTGTCTGACTTGACCTTCTTACAGCTAAAACCAGAAGTAAAATTTGACAGTCATGGTTCAGCATAAATATGAATATAAATGGATATCCTTTGTAGGCCTGTCATATTAGTGTGTGGCTGTTTAGCAAAATTCTCATATCTGGAGTATGACTCCTTCAGAAAAGTTTTTTTGCCCAGAATAGCTTGTGAACTTTTAGGCTGTCCAATGACCCTTGTTTAATGGAGCTTTTAAACATTTGTATAGCCCTACTTTGAACTACAGTTTACACACACACACACACACACACACACAAATAGATGGGGAACTACATTATGTATTACAAGACTAAGTCCATTTAGACATTCTGGTGACATACAGTAATAACTCTGAGTATGAAGCTTGACTTGTTAAATCATGTCACCAGACACTCGAGATGGAATTATAGCAGAAGTAAAACATTATTCTCTGTTTATTATTTTTATTAATATATGAATCCTTGTATTTTAACAAAAAATAAATGCACACTGATACTTTCACATAATGGTCTCTAGGCCCAAAGGGACGTCATGCCTACCACCGAAGCATAGTGCATAAGCTCCCTTAAGGCACCAAGCCATGTATCAGGGGTCCTCTGGACCCTGGCAGCATACACAGAAGAGACATGCATCCCTTCCATATTGGATCTCCAGGTCAGTGGCACAGCTTTGCACACAGCTGAGCTGCAGGCAATCCTGCACTCTGTCACATTCATGTAGGTATGGAGTGTAGGGTGAGGGGGTGCAACATAAGGCATCAGGGACCCTGTTGTATCCATTGCACCCCCCCAAAGAAACCTCACAGACAGCAGGATAACTACCCCCCCCCAATGTGCTGCCTCAGCCCTCTGGTTAGGCAGGGAGGGCTAGTGGCTGACATTCGAGTGCTCACCATCTTTTGAAAATTTACTCTCTCGCACCTTCCCAGAATCCCTTGTGTTGCATGGAGCAGGTCCGAGCCACCCCTGCACAGCTGGGCACCTGGGGGGGCAGAGTCAGTGTACAGGCTCTTCGCAGATGAGCAGGTTATTGCATGCCATGCCCTGTATACCTGTCAGTGGGTGCACAGCAGCATGGCCAGGGTATACACCTCTTGCACTTACCACTTCATGCACAGCCTCATTATGAGTAATAGTCAATTTTTACTGTAAAAAAAACAATTAAAATTAAAGCCAACTCATTCTGGGCATCAGGAATTTTACATTTGATCACGTAATGCCACTAATGTGACAGTAGCCTAATGGTATTATCAGATCATGATATCACAGTGATGTTATCATGGAGTTTGGCTATCACTGTTTTCCTATGGGAAAAACAGACCATTCATATATTATATAGATAGATATACTATTCTGAGTGATTTTTTTTCCCTTGGGCTATAATGTAGGTCTTTATATGTAAGCTACGAGACTTGTGTTATTGTGAAATGTCATCATGCCCAAGGGTTGAAGGGTAAGGTGAAACTGAGTAGCGTTTTGCACCATTTTTAAAAGTATAGGTAAATAGAAACATAGAAACATAGACTTTGATGGCAGATAAGGACCGCTTGGCCCAGCTAGTCTACCCATTTCCCTACTTACTGGATAAGTTGAGATACTTGTTAACCAACAGCCTATTTCTTCCTACCCCCACAAGAATTGCCTTATGTCTGTCCCATGCATTCTTGAATTTCCCCACTGTTTTTGACCCCACAACCTCCTCAGGAAGCCCATTCCATGCATCCGCCACCCTCTCTGTGAAAAAAATGCTTCCTCACATTGCCCCTGAGTCGTCCCCCCTCTATCTTCAAATTGTGTCCTCTTGTTCTTGCACATCTGTTTTCCTGAAAGATGCTACCCTCTTGGACTTTGTTGATTCCCTTGAGGTACTTAAAAGTTTCTCTCATGTTCCCCTCTCCCTCCTTTCCTCAAGGGTATACATATTAAGCTCCTTTAGTCTCTCTTCATATGGCTTCTGTTGCAAACCATGCACCATTTTAGTTGCCCTCCTCTGGACTGCCTCCATCCTGTCTATGTCTTTGTGGAGGTGGGGTCTCCAGAACTGCATGGAGTACTCCAGATGGAGTTTCACCAACTGTCTGTAAAGAGGGATAACAACTTCCTGTCTTCTACTGGTGATGCCTCTCCCTATGCATCCCAGTATGCCCCCAGCCATCCCTACTGCTTTCTTACATTGCTTGCTAACCTTTAGGTCATCTGATATAACTACCTCCAGATCCCTTTCCACTTTTGTTGTTGTTACTGCTCCCCCCATTGTGTACTCTTCCCCTGGGTTTTAATTATTTATTTATTTATTGAAATTTGTTGACCGGGTAGGCCCACTGAGACAACAAAGTCCCTTTTTCAGGAGCGACCCGGAATTAATTACAGGTAAGAGGCACAAGAGCATAAAAGAGACAAAGGTAGTACAGTTAATCACACAGGTACATACATAAGTAGCATTACAGTAAACAAAAGAGAACAGGTAGCATTAAAAACAGGACAATACAGGTCAAGACTAAAGAGTGTAGTGCATTACTTTTCACTTCTTTGCATTGAATCTAAGCTGCCATACTTCTGACCATTCCTCCAACCTTTCCAAGTCCCTTATCATCCTTTCTACCCCCCCACCCCGTGTATCAAACCTGTTGCAGATCTTTGTGTCATCTGTAAAGAGGCATACTTTTCCTTCCAGTACCTCTGCAATGTCACTTATAAAGACATTAAAAAGGACCGGACCCAGTACTGAACCCTGCGGTATCCCACTAGTAACCCCCCTTTCTTTGGAGTGGACTCTATTTACAATTACCTTCTGTGTCCTGTTGTCCAGTCAATGTTTTACTCAGGCTACCCCCTGGGACCCACTCCCAGGCTGGCTAATTTGTTTATTAAGCTTTTGTGAGGGACTGTGTCAAATAAATACAGCAATTTATCTAACACCAGTCACTAATGCTGGGCACTTAATTCTGCACAAGCAATACTGACCTAAAACAATGAGCTGCTATTAATTTAAAAACATATACAAATGGTGCGTGATACATCATTACAGAAATGACCGTTCAAACATTATTGTTTTTAACTCTTTTTTTATGGCTTTTCTTTATGGGAGTTGTATGAAAATTAGATCTAGAAGGCATCTGCTGCAACTCATTTCAAGCTACATTCTGGGGCAAAATCAAATAATGGTGGAATAGACAGGGAAAATTCAATAGTAATGCATGTTGCAAAGAAAATGAGGCAGATCAGAATGGATAAGGGAAACCAAGTATTGGTAAGAGCATATCCATGTTGTTTTTCTGTTCATTTTCAGTTTACATCCACCACCAGTGGCACTTCTTCAGAGGAACACAGGGATTTTGGTAGACTTAAGGACTACAGAAATTCTTGGAGAGAACTGGGAGCCCAGTCTATCTATGGATATATATGTCAAAATCTAGACCTAGAAGTTATCCCTGCACCATAAGGGCAGTCAGTGCAGGTCACTTAACACAGGCAGTTTGCACCTTCATATCCTAGTGGGTGTCTAAAGCCTAGAGGATCTGTTCTTTGCCATATGCAGGCAGTGGATGTGACCTGTGGCCCTGCAGAGCAACATAGAACACTATACGATAGTCATAATGTGATGTGATAAACACATGAGTTAATACTGTGTGAACCACCTAAAGTTTAACTTTGCAAACATTGAATTTGAGAAAGTTTACAATGCTCTGAACAGGCTCACAGTTTAGACAGTCAAACAAACAAACAAAAAAATAAAGAAAAAAAAGTCCTGGCCTTCCCCAGGTGACTGGAGCTATTCCCTTGACCAACTGTTTCCAACTCCATTAATGTCCCACCCTCCACTGCTCCAAACTAACACACACATATTTAAAAATAAATCCTGACTCCAGGCACTATGACAGGACCTGACACTGTCTCACTGTTGTGTCCTCCTCTGACTAGTCCTCCAACCCCGAGCCCCAAATATAAATTACTACACATGAAAATTGCCTGTCCTCCTTCCCCAAATCCATTTACATAGAACTTTCATTTTGTGACCTGGAGTAAGTCCTGCAATATGATGCCAAATTTCATTTACAGATACAAAGTGGGCACAGAGACTCCAGTGGATGGGGGCTTTTCCCAACTTGCTCCTTGAGACTTTCTATGAAGAATTAATGAGTGTCCACAGCAGTGCAGGTGACCACTCAAACTTTTCCTTCCACCCCAAAAGCTGGCATTGCCATGGACAGTTACATACTAATGTAGGCTGGTGAGCTCTAGAGGAAAAACACTGTGCATCTGGTGGATGAAGATGGCACCCATGTTACCATTTTGCCTGTTTTCTGCCTCTTACACACAAACATTATGATCCCAGATTCCTTTAGGCCAGACCCTACTGCAAGGCTGTTTTTCCAGCAAAGTACAGTATATTGTGAGGCAGTGGTGGTCTGGCTTGGAGCCATGGAGATCAGATCTGTGCCAATGTGGAAGAGTCCTGCATCTCTCAGGAAGACGGTAAGACCATCAAAGGTGACAGAGAGAGAGAGAGAGAGAGAGAGAGAGAGAAGAGATAGAGAAAATGGGTAGGAAAAATCAGTGAGACTCAGTTCCCTGACTGGATAAAATGCACAACATTACCTTGCATTATCCCACAATGACCACACACCTCCCACCATGACCACATGCCTGCACTACTTTCCAACCTTTAGAACTTTCTCACCACCATCCAAATCACTCCACACCTGGCACACATGGGCTGCCACACACAGACCCGGCACACACAGGCTGACACAACAATGAGGAAGTATATCTATATAGCTGTCCCACACTGCAAACAATTATCTGGTTGATTCTGCCATGAATTTTATAAGTAAAAAGTAATAAAACAAGCAATTGTCAATGCTGAATGTTTGCTTGCTGGTATTAGCATCGGCAGTGCAGGAGTTAGACAGATGCAGAATAGGAATGGCAGTGAAGTACTGAACTTCATGCCAAACCCACCTCTACCCTGCAGAGACGGACAGGTATTGGGGTATGCCTTTAGGTTGTTGCCAAAAACGCTCATGCCATTTCACCCAACCCTATCCTGCAGACACCGACAAGTGTTGAGGTGTGCCTTGGGGTGTTTGGCTTTACAGTGACTTCATTCCATAAGGACATAAGCTGAAATGGTTACAGTATAGGAGAATGGGGTGAACTCTGGGGCCGAGAAGTCCAAGGCACACCTCGATGCCCGTCACTGGCTGCAGGGTGGGGGTGGAATGGCATGAGCATTACAGCCAGCAGTCCAAAGGCACACCCCTGACACCTGTCAGTCTGTACAGGGTGGGACATTATGGTTAGAAACCCCTAATGCCCCTGTTGGTATTTGCACTACAAATTTTCAACATGGCCTTTTTGTGACCCCCACCTGATGAAAACATGTGGGATCTCTGCTCATGAACAGTGGCACTGTGATTTTGTTAATCTGTCCCGAATGTTGAATTCCCACAGCAACCGTGCCATTCTGTGCCAGATGTGTGAAACCACAGTTTGGGCAAGATGTGAAAAATGACAGTGGCACCATTCATAAGGAGGTATGAAGAGATGGCAATGTTGGAACTCTGGAATGAAAATATTAAAAATTCTCAAAGTTATAAGTGTGCAGGAAAAGTGCATAATGCACGCTCATAACACAGTAATTTGTTTGAATTCTTTCACCACATTTTCAACAAAGGCATTTTGGGACTTCTGCTCATGAACAGTGTCACTATGATTTTTTTAATCTGTTCCGAACATTGATTTCCCACAGCGACCACGCCATTGTGCGCCGGATGTGCAAAACCACATTTTGGGCTGGATGTGAAAAATGACAGCTGTACTCTTCATAAGGAGGTGTGCAAAAATGGCAAAGTTCAAAATCTGGAATGAAAATATTAAAAATTCTCAAAGTTACGAGTGTGCATGTAAACTGCGCAATGCACACTTGTAATATAGTTATTTTGTGGAATTTTGTCACCAAATTTTCAACATAGGCATTTTGGGACATCCGCTAATGAACAGTGTCACTGTGATTTTCTTAATCTGTCCTGAACATTGATTTCCCACAGTGACCATGCCATTGTGTGGTGGATGTGCGAAAACACATTTTGGGCAGGATGTGAACAATGACAGCTGCACTGTTCATAAGGAGGTATGTAAAAATAGCAATGTAGAAAATCTGGAGTAAAAATCTCTAAAACTGTAAAAGTTATAAGCGTGTGTGTTAACTGCGCTAAGCACGCTTTTAACACAGTCATTTTTTGGAATTTGTGCACCAAATTTGCAACATACACTTTTTGGGAGTACACCTCATGAACAGTGGCACTGTCATTTTATTAATCAGTCCTGAAAGATGATTCCATGCAGTAACCACGAAATCACCTTTTGGGACCGAATAATGCCATGACAGTGACTGAATTCATGAGGAGGAGTTCCAAGAACTCCATGTTGAAAATTTGGTGCCAAAAGTCAAAAAAATGGCTGAAATAGCCACATAAGTTGAAAAAAACCCATTTATGCCATTATACAGCTTACCGGCATTTATTCAGTTTGCGGTCGGCTTTGAAGAGTGCAGACGTGTTCCCGGTTCCCGGAAGATCCTCGCACCTAGCTCCGGTGGTAAATATGGGGTGGGGTGTGTGGGGAGGTGAGATGTGCAGAGGGTGGGCATGGGTTGTGTATGGAACCTGATGGCAAAGGACTGTTTTCTGTATTTCAGGGGGCAAAACAAAAAGATGTTGTGGGAAGTTGTTTTTTTTTGCAGGTTTGCTTTTTGCACACTGGGGTGGGCTACCAGTGTGCCACCTGAATTTTTGGGGAGGGGGTACTTAAGCCGAGGGGATTGGGCCCCCCATCGGCAAAGAAAGCCTGTTTTGGGGGCTGCATGATGCCAAGGGGGATTGGGCACCCCCTTCACACAACAAATGGAGGGGGGCATTAGGTTGATGTGGATTGGGCTCCCCCATTGGCAAATGAACTGGGGTGGGGGCATGTTGACAGGGGGATTTGGTATCCATTTCGGCTTTTATGAGGACTGTGAGTGAATGGCCACAGCCGCCACCCTGTTATGTTCAAATGTTACACCAGGCAAGGCACGGCCTGCAATGACGAGTCGCTCCCTCATTGCAGTGGCTAATTCATTTCAAGTTGGTGGCACACTGGCTGAACTAGTTTCAGCAGCAGTGTGTCACCTCATTGGGAACCGAGGGCCAAGCCCAAGAATGCAGTGGTGGCATTGGCCGCCACAGTGCCACACCTCCAAAACCCGCTTTTCTGCTAAGCTGCCACATAATGTTTCTTGCGTATGCATGCAAACAAACATAATAAACTTATCTGGTTGATCCTGACATTTTTAGACTGTCTTAAGTCTAATGACTTTCACTTTCTTGTTTCACTGTAGCATGACCAAGCTGTTCTCATCCCACTGAACAATATGCTTCCAAATACTTAAAATCAGGAACATTTTGTTGAAAAAGCATGTAAAGTGTGGGGTTTAATGTACTGTAATTTTAGTTAGGTTTTTCTAAAAGAAGCTGCCAACTGCAGAGTGAGGAAAGTGAATGAGTCTGCAGCTTCAGAAGTGTAGATGCAATCCCGAGTGAGCTTTGCTATAGCTGCTCTGATGACATTGCCGTCAACAAGATGGTGCTGCTCTATGAGATAAACTACACCACAATCAAAAGCCCACACATCCCCAACTACTCTTTATGTTTTTTTTATTTTTTGGTAACCAGGTAATGCCCACTAGGCACAAGGTCCATTTACAGGAGCGACCTGGTAGCACTGTCTGGAATTAAATCATTTGTTCAGTCACACAGTATGCAAGTGGAGGTTGTGGGAACCAAGTCCAGTTCTGTTGGACATACCAAGCTCATTTACAGTTTGTTACTCTAACCTCTGTGCTATACCATCTCCTCCCTGATGTGGTTTATTATGCTTAACTGTTTGTAATCTGTCACTGTATGAACTACCTTGTTAACTATGACAAATGTTATGTTATACCACATTTGCTGATGTTAACAATATGCTTAACTGATTGTAATCCATCACCGTATGAACTGCCCTGTAAACTCTGACAAATTTTATTTTGTACCATGCTGTCTAGCTTACTTTATCCTGTGTTATTACTGTTGTCAACATTGTACTTATGCGCAGGTCAGTCTTGAAAATGAGTTCTTCTCAAAGATATTTTGCCTTTTTAAATAAAGATTGATTGATTGATTGATTGATATGGGTCACTGATTCCATCCTCCCTGGGACAGTGGCCATTTTTATTGCTCTGCTAAAGCTTTTGATTCGTAGCCCATCCATTCCTCCTGCACAAGCTGAGATCTGCTGGTCTCACAGTCCTGCTATTGACTGGTTCCATTTCTGTTTCTCAGGCCATCATCAATCAGTACAGATAGGCAGCGTACTGTCTGCTCCACTTTCAGTCAAGGCTGGGGTCCCACAGGGCTCAATCCTGTGTCTATCCTCTTTTCCATTTTTCTCGGTTACCTCCCCTCTGCCTGTGCCAACATGCATATTCACATGTATGCAGATGACACAGTTCTGTACACCTCAAGCTCCGTGACTGCAGCTGTAAAAGTCTTGCTCCACAAGACTATCACAATGCCCTGTTCTGGTTCCAGTTCAACCAACTTTGGATCAACACTAAAGAAACTATGCCCATGGCCTTTGGAACCAGCCAGAAATTGGCCAGGCTTGCCCCCTTCCTTCCTTCTCCACCCTGAATGATTCCACCCCACTGAAGTGGTTCCTTTCTTCAAGTATCTCAGTGTGTCTGGCTTGACAATAGGGTTGACTTCTCTGCCCACATCAATGTTATCCACACCAAGCTCTGCCCAAGCTTGGTACCCTGTATCACAAAAAAGGCTGCCAGTCTCTGCAGGTCTGCTAATAGCTAGTTAACAAAATGATTGTCACAGACTTTGACTATGCATATGTGGTCTGTGGTACTGCTCCCTCCTCTTCCCTTGTCAGATTGGACACCCTCTGTAATGCCTTGTGTCATTTTGCTACCAACTCTCCCCTCGTATTCATCACTTCTCTCTCTCCATCCTCTCCCTTCTCTCTCATAACTACTGTAGTCCCACTGTACTTCCTTCATCTTCAAATAGTGGTTTGGTTCACTACCATCATATATAGCTCACTAGTCTTGCCATTTTCCCTGCCTCATACTCTTGTACCACGGATCCTCGCACCTTCTCCTTCCTCCACCCCCACTCCTCAGCTGGGAAGTCGGATTTCTCCTATCACCTTCCCACCCTCTGAAACTGGCTTCCCTCCTCTCTCCATCTTTCACCCTCCCTCACATCTCTTAGACACCATCTTAAACTCCTGCCCTCCCCCTCCTGCTCATATCAGCCCTCTACCTTCCCTGCCCCAGGTGCCCCTTCTTCCCTAGCTATATTTCCTCTTACAGGGTCAACTTATGTCCCAGCTACTTTTGCACTGAATTGTTCAACCTGTTGGTATCAGTACAGTGGGCTGTGGTGATGCTCATAGCTTCAACCTCTACCACCCATTTTGTTATTTGCAATGGTACCATGTTTTACTTTCATTGCCTGCACTTTGCTTTATAGAATGATTCTATACTACTGTGTATGATTTATTGTATCCCATTTCTATTTCCCTGGGTCGCACCTCAAGACTTGGCTACTGCAATGCTTTCTACCTTGGGGTCAGTAGAGGGACACAGTGGAACCTGCAGCTGCTGCAGAGTGCAGCTTCTTGGCAAATAATGGGCCTTCCAAGATTGTGCCATATTTCTCCGGCACTCTGTGATCTGCACTGGCTGCCAGGGAAGTGGCGTATCTCCTCTAAAGTAGGAATATTAACTTACAAGGCCCTATACAGGCTGGGCCCAGGCTATGTGCATGAGCCCCTGCACTCTCATATACCTGAGCGCCCTCTCCACTCTGCTAAGGAGGGCCTCCTTGTGGTACTGATGGTGATGCTGAAGACATCAGTGGACCGGGCTTTTGAGGTTGCAGGCCCAGCCCTCTGGAATTCCTTGCCCAGTGCTTCAAGGGAGGCCCCCACAGTGGAGGCCTTTTAAAAGGGGCTTGAAAACTTTTCTATTTCAGCAGGTGTTTGAGGTGACTATCTAATGTTGGTACCCTTGCAGTATATTTTGTAATTAATTACTTAATTTATTCATTCATTCATTTATATATTTTATTATGAGGTATTTTAATGGTTTGTATGCGCTGATCGTGGTTTATTATGCTGTTCTGTGCTGTTGTAAGGGCACCCTTAGCCTCCGGGGAAGAACGTGATAGACAGATAGATAGAAGATAGATAGATAGATAGATAGATAGATAGATAGATAGATAGATAGATAGACAGACAAACAGATAGATAGATAAAGATGAATACTACTACTACTATTACTAATACCTAGACATGAGCCTTGGCTCACTGTGCCCCTTCTGGCTGCCAATTTTCAAATAAATAAATAAATAAATACTGCCAGACCCATTTTGGAAGTGTGTGTGTGGGGGTGCACACAGCATGCGTGTTTGAGACTGTTGATAGCTACCATCTACATTGCTGATAGGTTTTCTCCATTTTTCCCCGTGACATCTGACCCACCATCCTCCTCATAGTGGTAAACACTCCCAGGTGTTGCTTTGGCTACAAAATGCTTCATCAGCCCTCTATGACTGCCAGTGCCTGAATCCCTCCCAATCCTAGACACAGCAATGTGGTATGCTGCCCCTTGGCCATTGGCAGCCATCACTTCCTGATTTTTTGACATTTGCAAGATGCTTGGCATTGATAATACCTTTATTAGTTTAATAACCTTCAGGGTGTCTCAAAAGCTTGATTTCTGCAGATTACCCAGCAGTACACTGTACTGTCACTCTCGTGACCTGAGTCTGGTAAATGACTCGGAAGGCAGAAACATGGGCCAATAGCTGGGAGATGCTCTGGTTAGACATCCACACTTACAGTACCACTCAAATAAATATCTAGTTGCTTATTTCAACAAATGTAAACATTAGTCACTCATTACTCCATATCCATTGTGTTTTCTGAAAATGTTATTTTCTTGTTTAGGTAGTATCTAGCTGGTTGAGGATGCTCAGCATGCTTTTTTCTTTAGAACAGGTAAGTACAATTTGTTCCATATTATCAGGTTAAATTTAAGAATAGTGGCAAAATTTGTTAAAGTCATGGTTTAATTATTAAGCTTCTGGTTGACTATGGCCAGATCTTAATGGTCAATAATAACTGATGATCAATTCTTGCTATGGGCTCAACCAGTTATTATTTCCCATAATAACCAGCTGGTTATTACAGGAGATATGGGCTGCCTCAGACACTAATAACGAAAGCCTGTTTTCACAGCCACACAGCTGCCGTCAATTTTACTGCCTGCTGAAGCTGTGAGAATTGTCCTGGTCATTATATTAAACCACAGTAAAAATCTAAAACTATCAGAACATGTTTTAATTCAGTGATAAATACTAAAAAATCATTTAAAGGAGAAAAGGATGCAAAAAAGTATCACATTTCTCAACTGTGCTGTGAAATAGTGATTGGCTTACAGTAAAACATACAATCCATCTTCAGAGTAAAAACTGCTCAGGTTTTTATAATTTTTGGCTGGAAAAACTGACACATCAGAAATCATTAAAAGAAATGATGCATGGGCTACAGTGTACTAAAATTTTTTTGAAGTTTCAAAATTTTTGTTGATTAACTCAACTCAAGGAGGTAACAGCATGGCAAAGATATATAGATACATTGACAAAAGTACATTGGTAACAACACTACAGCAAAATGCAGAGAAAGACAAGCATATACAGGTACTATACCCCACAAGGAGGATAATCATTATAGTAGCATGCTAGCCTATATGTACTTGTGAACATAGGGTATTACCTAACATTAAGAGTGTGCTGGAAACATGCACACATGGAAGGCCATACCCCAGCTGTGTACCCCACAACAAAAATCACACAACTAAGTGCAAAGAGCTAGTCAATGGTTAGGGGAAACATACGCCTTACCCTACAGGAAGGATTAGAAACCTCCTGAAAACATAACTCATACTGGTACATGGGATGAGAAGGACCAGCATTACTCTGTATTATGACAGAAACTAGAGTTTAGGAAGGGTTGCCAGCATCTGTAGTATCTGTCTAGGGATCCACATGTGAAATTGGACATCCCCTGGTAGGTTGCCACTTGACCCATGGCTAGCAGCAATTCCTGAAAGGATGGGCATTGTGGGGTTTACCATCTCATCAATATCAGCTGTTTTGTTGCTGCACAAACCATCTTCACCTGATGTGCACCATGGTCATGCTTTGGCATACCTTCCTGAGTACACCCTAGCAATAATAGGTGTGAATCATTGTTCAGGTCCCTTGCTACCTGCTGGCACATCTTAACAACCTCTGACCAGAATGGCTGTATAACTGGACATGACCATAGAATGTTATATAATTTGCTGTCAGCCTGTCCACACCTCCAGCATGTGTCTGTGGAAAGGAAGCCAAGCTTTTTTAGTTTGGCCTGGGTGTGATACAATCACAGGAGAGTTTTAATAATGATCAGCCTACTTCTGCCATCCCAGCAGGCTTGGTGAATACTAACCCAGCAATGGGCCCACTGATTGTCAAAGATAGGCATGACTATCTCCTGCTTCCATTGGGATTTAGCAGATATAGTGGGATCTGGAAGCACATCCCTCAGGGTCTGGAAAATCTTGATGGCCTGCCCCTTTTGGAACCTTATCCAACTGAGTACATGTGAAGTCTCTGTACTAGGACCAAAATGGGTTGGATGTGTAGCCTGGTGGTTAATTGTGTTCTTAATCTGATAGTAGCACCAAAAATGGTTTGGAGGGAGTTGAAAGCATTCCTTAAGGGCCCCAAAGGAGTCAACAGACCTGGTACCTGGCATCAGGAGGTTATGGATGGCTCTGATGCCCTGGGCCTTCCACAGGTGCCAATGAATGGGTGAACCCCCAATGGTGATAGAAACATAGAAACATAGAATTTGATGGCAGATAAGAACCACAAGGCCCAGCCAGTCAGCCCATTTTCCCTACCTGTAGCAGCTGCCACTGATCCTACTTGGTCATCTGCTTTAGCCTCTCTTTCCCACCTATGTGGTTTCCTTGTGCCTATCCTAAGCATTTTTGAATCCCCCATTGCATTTACTCCTACCACCTCCTGTGGTAGGTTGTTCCATGCATCCACCACCCTTTCCATGAAGAAAAACATCCTCCCCTTCCCCCTCATCCTAACCCTCTCCAATCTCATACCATAGCCACCCCCACCCCATTTTTATTCATCTCCTAAACTGAAAGATGTCTCCCGCTTGCACCTTTTTGATGCTCTACAGGTACTGGAAAGTTTCAATCATATTCCTCCGTTCTTGTCTTTCCTCCAGAGTATACATATTGAGGTCTTTTAATCTCTCCTCATATGCTTTCTTTTGCAAGCCCTGCACCATCTTAGTTGTCCTTCTATGAACCACCTCCACCCTGTCTATGTCCTTCCACAGATGCAGCCTCCAGAACACAGTATTCCAGATGAGGTCTCACCAATGTTCTTTACTGTGGCATCACAACCTCCCTTCTTATGCTAGTGATACCTCTTCCTATGCACTCAAGTATACCACTGGCCCTCACCACTGCCTTTGTACACTGCTTGGCCACCTTTAAGTCATCTGAGATGATTATTCCCAAATCCCTTTCTTCCTTTGTGACCTTCAGTAACTACCCTCCATTCGTGTAACTCTCCTCAGGGATTTTTCACTCCAGGTGCATTATTTTGCACTTCTTCACATTGAATCTTAGTTGCCATATCTCGGACTATTTTCTAGCATCCCTAAGTCCCTCAACATTTCTCCACCCATTCTGTAGTGTCTACTCTGTTGCAGATCTTGGTATCATCCACAAATAGGCAAACCTTCCTTTCCAGTCCTTCAGCAATGTTGCTAATTAAGACACTAAAAATGACTGGTCCTAGGTCTGATCCCTGTGGTACCCCACTGGCCAGCCCCCATTCATCGGAATGGACCCCATTTACCACCACCTTCTGTTTTCTGTCCTGCAACCAATTATTGACCAAATTCACCACCTTTTGGCTCACACCCAAGCTCCCCAGCTTGTTTACCAGCCTCTCATGTGGAACAGTGTCAAAGACCTTGCTGAAATCAAGGTAGGAGACATCCACTGCTTCCCCCGATCCACCACCAAAGAAAGCAATGCCTACAAGATGGCCACCGAGCGGGGCGTGCTGTTGGCTATTGCAGCAACTCGGTAGCTGTTGCTGAAATTTAGTAGCATTTTAACTTGGCTATTTGTTTTATTTTGGTCCGTTTTTGCCAGTTCGTTTGGTCCGTTTTTATTTTATTTTATATATTTGCGTTTCCTGGGATTCAGGCTGTTGTTTGTACTGTGTTCGGCGTCGCGGTTCATGCGGCTTTCCTGTTCGGATCTTCAGAAAGTTTGTTGATGCTCACAGATGCCGATAGATCACCTGGCGGAGGCGACTTTGGGGATGTTTTAATTTATGGCTTAGCCTCTCTAAAACCCTATATGTTTTCTTTACGTAATGACTATCCCTTTGAGATAAGCTCAGACTTTAATCTGAGCAAGGGAGAGATGCCTGAGGATCTATTTTGGGCTTTAAATTCCTGAATTCTTTTCTGGATTGCGAGTGTTTTTGGCCATGGAACCTGCACCCCTAATCTGTTCTTCGGGACTGTACTGGTGTTGGTGGACGGCTGTTTTGTGGCCTGGGACTGCCGTTTGACCCAGACTTTTGGGTTTGGATTTCTGTATTTCTTGGCGTCCCGTCGTTTCATGGGATATATGAGATTTGGAGAGGGAGATGATTTAGACTTTTCTCTTCTTCGGGGACTTGCTGCGAGATAGTGATTTTTGTAAAGCGTGAATCTCCTCGCCTGGAGGCATTTCAGTGAGGAATTTGTTTTGGAACAAATCTGACTCTGTTATTTATTATCTCCCTGGATCTGCTTATGCCTTTGTGTGCCTGAAACTGAAGACTGGGCTTACCTTTTTGGAATAAGAAACATCTGGCTTTTGTGATTTATGGATTTTTGAGAAGTGGGTGAGTCTGTCAGTCTTTTTTTTTTTATCTTAACCCAGGGTAGTCCGTTGGGGTGGTTGGGTAGATTAGGGGGTGTTGTCGAAGGACGGCCCCAGGGTATCTGTGCTTTTTGTTTCTTAGCTGGCAGGCTGGAGAGCTTGCTAGTTTTGAATTTCAGATATTAATCTATCTCTCCAGCGGCGCCTTGGGGGACGATCAGGAGGACTCTCTCTGATTATTAAAACATCAATCTGAACCCGGGATGAGCAGCTGCCATACGAGCTCATAGAGCGCTATCGGAGGATGGGCCTGGGGCACCTATGGTGGATGGATTATTGTTAGAGTGGATTGGAGAATCTATTTATACAAGTCCAATTATAGGCTGTTCTCCCTGGAAGATATATTTGGGGGACAATTATAGGGAGAGTTCTCCTTTTATTGACTGATAGATTATATCCCCCTCCTTCCCCTGAAATAGTCGGGACCTAAATTTTTGCAGACTGTTTTCTACTTTAGGAGTATATGGTAGAACTTTAAATTATTTCCGTTTGGCCTATGTGAGAGATAGGCCATGGGACAGTTTTCAGGGAATTTGAGAGCTCTGTGAAATTCTTTTTCTGTTCTAATAAAAGCATGGATTAGAAGCATTGTGATCTTGCTTGAACTACTATAGACTTGTTTTAGTGGAATCTGTGAAAATTTGTTTAGAATTGTTTTATTTGTGGAACTGTTAATGAAAAGTGTATTATTGTTTTTATTATCCTGGATTTGTTGTTAGGGTGATATCATTTATATTAAAGTAGTTTTAAGAGCCATGTGTTGGGATCGAACAGCCATGGACGGGTACTACTCTCCCTCTAGGCTGAGGACCTCGCCTTTGTGATTGCCCCATTACAGCCCGAGTTTATGACGTTGCCGTGCATGGGATTGTGCGAGGCGAGGGAGGAGGGGGTCCTGCTATGGGGTGAATGGAGTGGGCGAATTGAGATGGTGAGATCAAGGAGACACCCTGGGGTGAAATGGGTCCAGGATATGGGGTTAGCTGCCTGGTTCCCATACCCAAGGGCTCCACGAATAGTGGGCGTAGCCTGCTCCTCAGGGCCTCTCCATCAACCCGGGCATTATTATGCAATGCCAGGTCAATAAAAAAACAAAGCGGCAATTATTGCTGATTTTGTGGAATCATCTGACCTGACATGCATTACGAGGACCTGGCTGGGCGAAAATGCTGGCCCCATTTTGGGTCAGCTGTCCCAGCTGGTGCCTCGATAATACATCGCGGTTGGATGCATAGGGGTGGGGGTCGCTATTTGTTTTAAATCGGAATTGGGCCTTGTAGAGGTTCCAATGGTGTCCCCTAAATCCTTTTAGTGTATTATGGGAGCAGGTGTGGGCTGCAGGATTCTGCTCATTTACCGTCCACCCGGTGGCTAGAAAGTTTTTCTGCAAGAAGTCGCGGACTTCATTGTCGATCTGGTATTGGAGCCCTCCAGGTGGTTGGTTCTGGGGGACTTTAATGCCTGGGTCAACGATGAACTCTTGCAGTTTGGTCAAGACTTTCTCCAACTTATGAGTTTGTTGGGCTTCACACAGGTGGTTACCGCTGCTACCCATATTTATGGTCACTCTCTGGATTTAGTGTTCACCTTGGGGATGGAGATCGCTGAACTGGTGGTGGAACCAGTTGGGTGGTCTGACCACCACTCTGTAAGGTTCACTGCTGACCCCTTATGAGACCCACCTTTGAGATGGTCCAGTACCGCCTTTGAGGGAGTCACCCCAGAGGGTCTGATGGCAGTGCTGGACCTATCGAGTTGGCCGATGGAGTGCAGGGAACCAGATGCCTTAGTAGTGCACTATAATAATATGGTGTTGAGGGCACTGGATTCCATTGCGCCTGTCCGTGTTCGCCCCCTCTCCCTCCGCCCTCGATCCCTTTGGTTTGATGGGACTTTGAGGGAGTTGAGGAGGAAGGGGCTAAGATTGGAATGCTGTTGGCGGAAATCAGGCCTGGAAGATGACAAGCTTAGATTGATGGCCCATTATGTGGACTATCAATCAGTAATCTCCCATAAGAAGGCAGAATTCCTGTCCAGGGAGATTACTGCATCAAGAAACTGACCTGCTCAGCTCTTCCGGACCGTCGACAGACTGTGCAATCCAGCCTGTCTGTGGGATCGGAGAGCTTTTTCACAAATACAGTGTGATGAGTTTGCTCGGTTCTTTGATGATAAGGTGTCGTCAATCAGACTGGAGATCCACGACATGCTCAAACGAGCATTGCAGTGACCAACATGGGGTTACATGTCCGCGGCCTGTCTGGATAGACTTAGACCAGCCAGCAATCATAGATATCATGAAGATTGTCCAGGTCTGCGACCGACTTGCTGTAGTTTGGATCCTGGTCCTCGCGCCTCCTTGTGGGATGCATGGATGCGATTGAACCAATCTTTGCGAAGATAGTTTGGGGTTCTTTGGATCAGGGTGTTTCCGAGTCTCTGAAAGAGGCTGTTGTGACACCCTTTTGAAAAAACCTTCCCTTGACCCCACTGCCTTGCTAACTACAGACGATTCTCTAACCTGCCCTTTTGGGCAAGGTTATTGAGAAAGTAGTCGCTACATAGCTTGATGACTTTCTTACCACCATGAAGTCTATGATCCTCTCAGTCCGGTTTCAGGAAGAGACATAGTACTGAGACTGCATTAGTTCGGGTTCTTAATGATCTCCTAATTGCAAGAGATCAGAAGAGCCGTTCGATCTTGGTTCTTCTTGGTCTCTCTGCAGCATTTTACACCGTGGATCATGGGATGTTGCTGGATCACCTGTGGCTACTTTGTGGACTGTCAGGGACAGTCCTCAGATGGTTCCACTCTTTCCTCACAGGCAGAAGTCAAAGGGTAGTCTCAGGGATTTTTTCCTCTGCCCCCCTTGCTCTGTCTTGTGGGGTGCCGCAGGGTTCAGTACTTTCTCCCATGTTGTTCACGGTGTACATGCTACCATTGGGAGACATTATAAGGTGTTATGGGCTGAGTTTTCACTGTGATGCAGATGATACTCAGCTCTATATGTCCTTTGCACCTGAACAAAATGATGCTGTCTCGATTTTCAACAACTGTCTCACTGAAATTCAGGATTGGATGAGTGCGAACTGGCTGAGGTTAAATCCGGACAAGACTGAGGTTCTAGTCATTGATCCGGGTCATCTTGTAAAGAAGTTGACTCCTGGGGTCTCCTCTGATCTTTTATTAGGGGATACCCAGTTGAGACCTTCTGAACAGGTGCGAAATCTGGGCGTTATTTTTGACAGTGCGCTGACACTAAAAAGCAGGTGGTACGCCACCGTCAGATCTTCCTTTACCATCTGAGGAATATCGCCAGATAAAACACCTTGTTCCACATGATGACCTTCCTGTTTTGGTTCACGCTTTTGTTTCTTCCGGTCTTGATTACTGTAATGCTTTATATCTAGGGTTGCCGGGGGTTGATCTCCGTCACCTGCAGCTGGTGCAGAACACGACAGCTAGGTTGCTGACAGGGCTACCAAGAACTTGTCATGTCACACCTGTGCTGCGCGAACTGCACCGGCTGCCAGTGTGATGGAGAATCACCTTCAAGGTCGCATTGCTGACCTATAAGACCCTACATGGCCAGGGACCAGGCTACCTGCAAGATCTCCTTTGCCCTTATCATCCTCTCCGCCCACTCCGCTCCACTGGTGAGGGATTGCTAGAGATTCCCAGGGTTTGTTATAAATCATCTGGGGCTAGGGCTTTTTCTTTCATGGCCATGACCCTGTGGAATTCTCTACCTCGTCAGGTTAGAGAGTGCCAGTCCATGGAAGTATTCAAGAGATCCCTGAAAAGTTATTTATTTATGCTGGCATATGATTAGTTTATTTTATGAATATTTTATTGTTTTATGTCTTTATTTATCATGTTGATGTTTTATCTCTGTTTGTATTAGCGCTTTGATTTTTTGAAAAGCGCTTTATAAATGAATTTTGATTGATTGATTGATTGACCTCCTTTTTTACCCAGTTAAAGAAATCTATCAGATTTGTCTGACATGATCTCCCTGCTGTGAATCCATCTGCCTCGGATTCTGTGCTTCGCTGGATTCCAAGTGTTTCATAGTCCTTTCCTTAAGAAGTACCTCCATAATCTGCCTCACTACTGAGGTAAGGCTGATCAGCCTATAGTTGACCGCCTCCTCCCTGTTTCCGCATTTATGAGGAGGGACTACATGCACCCTCCTCCAGTCCTCTGGAACCACACCTGTATTGAGGGAATCATCAAACAGCTCTGCCAGCAGTGCTGCTAGCACCATCCTTAGTTCCTTTAATATTCTAGGGCGTATGCTATCTGGATCCATTGCTTTGTCCACCCTTAATTTTGTGAGTTTCTCTAGGACTCTCTCTTTTGTATAAGGACTGGTGTTCACTTCCCTCCCCCCCCTTTGATTCCTGGTGGCTAGTTCTGGCTCCTCTCCCTTCCCTTCTTCAGTGACTACAGAACAGAAATATTCATTCAGTATTGATGCTTTTTCTTGGTCACCCTCCACAGACTCCCCTTCTTCCCTTCTGAGCCTTACAATCCTACCCATGGCATTCCTTTTTTTACTGATGTACCTGTAAAATGTATTGCCCCCTTCCCATACTGTCTGCACTATCCTTTTTACCATTTGCACCTTTGCACTCCTGACTGTCCTCCCTGCTTCCCTCTGTCTTTATACTGTAGGTTGTGATCGCAAATTCTCTCACTGTAAGTATTACCTGAGCAACCACTCCCGTCGTCACGGGGCCAAAACCACACCACTGGGTTTTGTCTTAACGTCGCTTTATTTGATTAAACCTTACACATGCATGCGGGAGATTCTGCAAAGGAGAAAGCTCCCTGATTAAAGTTTACAGCAGCTTTTTATAAGCTAGATTTTGCACTTTTTATCTTGAAAAAATACCAACATTTTAGTATAAGCCAATCATAAGACAGCATAACAAGTTTTCAGCAATGTAACAGAAAAACAAGTTGATATGTATGAGGTACTTTTTCACTGCTTATTTCATTTCTTTTCCAATACCTCTTGATACATATGCCTGGGTCAATCTGACCTGAGAGAAACAATGAGTTTTACTCACACCATAGCAATGTACAGCTTGCCTTCAATGCCTCAACGTCCTGTTATTTTTTATTTTGTCCGAGCCTGTTATTCAGGCTGGTAAAACCAGTTCTACTCAGTTTTATCTTGCTTTCTGTTTTTACAAATGTACCTCAAGTAACCTCAGTATTATTCTATAACCCTGTAAAAAACATGAACTCAGAAATTTCTATTACATTTATTATGACTTTGTTACAGCATGGCTTTCAAAGCAAGCATAGCTTCAAGGCATATAATAGCAAATATAGCTTTAGGATATATAAAACTTTCCTCACACTCTCCCCCCTTTTGATACTTTGTATCAATAAACCACTCATTTATATTGTAGTCACATTTGGCTCACTATAGAATGGGAATAGTTTGTTAAGTTCTATGGGGTCCTTTTGTTCGGGTTGTAGCAAGGGGGCAGGTGGGTGGCGTCTTGTGACACCATTGTGTTGCACAGGCATCGTAGGAGAAGTTTGATTAGGACAGTCAGTAGCCAGAGTGCCAATATGACCACTTACAAGTACTGTCACCCAATGGAGAAGAGTAGCACCCCAGTCACCAACTACGCTTGTAAGCCATGACCATGGGTCCCATATTTATGTGTAGTAAGCTTAGAAAAAAATGTAAGGCTGGAATTTCCCAAAAAACTATGACAGCAGAGCCTGGACACCTGTACATTAATACATTTTCATAATTAAAGTTTTTGATACATTTTGTAGCTACAATTTTTGAGACATTCCGTAATTACATTTCTTGGTTACGAGATGCACTTGACATTTTGCTAAGACAGGGGAGTTATTCTCACCCTTGGAAGGGAAAACAAATAATGACAGAATAGTATATTTATCTCAAATAACTTTTGTTTTGGGAGCCAGAAAGCATATGAGAGAAGTGACTAGCTTGCTACAAATGTCAAAGTAACCTTGTACTAGCAACCAAATGAGGTATCTTATTATTTCTTATCATTTTTTTGTTAAACATATTTTTTTAGCACGAGAGAATTATATGATGAGAAACTTTTAACAGTCAAGGCTAAACACAGCTGTGTGCATATCTCAGCCACAGCCTCACCTTATGCTTTCAGCTATTTTTTTCATTGTATAAAATTTTACAATTAACCCTTTTAAAGTCTTACACACATATATTAAGTGACATGGTGGTATTTAGCCACTTGCAGCCTTTTGCTACTAGATATACTAATTTACATGTTGGCATCATTTAGTCATTTACTAACCATTTTCACCTTTTACTAGCCCTTTAGCAATTTACACTAGCCATTTTACACCTTTCTATTTTCTCAATCTTTTGGTTAGCTAACTACATATTGTTGATAAAAGTTTGGTCACTGATTACTAAAACCTTGGCCACTAACCACTTTTAATATTTTCCACCCTGAAGATAGGAGGCCCCTGAGGGACTCGAACATTCACAAAAATTGAACATAAATGTAAAGATATTAGTTAATAACTGAAGGTTAAAAAAAACTAAATATTTTTACTTTTAGACTGTTAGACTAGATGAATAGGTATATGATTTAAAACTGGTTGCCAGCATACAGATAGTCAAGGCATTTATAAAAAGCATTTTGTTCCGGAGTTGGTACAGGGGTGGTTACAGAAGGAACACAAATCGTGAGTTTGTAAAACATAATACAGAATTGAGGGATGTCAACACCACAATTGAAATATGTGATAAAATGCTAACATGTGACACCACATATAACACAATATAACATAACAATTTTGTTGATGAAAAAGAGTTTATGGAATTCACTTTGAGAGCGAATAAGGTAGATGCTACCTTGTGCTGAGGTGTGGCACACCCTTGGAGCTTGATTGAAGAATTTGTTGATAATGTCTCTTGACAGATAAGTCCTTAAAAAACATAATAGTCCATGAAATTAACAGTTCATAAGTTCATATAAGTATTCACAGGTTGATGTAGTTACAGTACAGATGAAATGTCATTTGCAGAATGGTGGTAACCCCACAAGGCACATGGGGCAATGCAGACAGTAATTTAAAAACAAAACACCAGCATAGTAGAAAAGTCAGTGTTTATATTGCTGGCTGCTGGATGGCTGATTAGCAGACACACTGGCCAGGGGTGCATTAGATTGTGCATTGAGTAGCCACACACACACTGGCATAGCATTTGTGTTATGGTAGTTGATTACACCCCGGCATAAAGATTAACAGTCCATAAAAAGGTAACAATTGACAATAAACCATTAAGAATACAGTCCATAACAGAGCAATAGGGTTGTAGAAAGTACCAGCCATGTCTGGAACAAGCAGCAGCGAAGAAAATGGATATATTACTTGAAGGTCAATTGAAGAAGAATCTTCTTGCTGGAGTTAGGGGATTGCCCCTTCCCCAGACTTAACTTCATAGTAAGCAGAAACAACAAGCTTGATTGCAGAGTCTGAACTGACTGGACCTTTTTCAGTTGATTTAAAGTTCTACAAATAGGTGTAATTTTGCTGAAAACATTACACTTGCAGAGGTAATAATAACTGGATTCATGCAATAGTCCTTATAAGGAACCAGTCAGGCACAAAGATGGTGATAACATCAAAACTGTGGCAGTTGTTTCTCTTTTTTAAGGAAAAAGATGAAGGTCTTGGCAACTTAGATGAAAGTATTACTGCTGTTGAACGTGAGATCTTATGTGTTACACTCGTGAAAACCTGCAAACTTGCAAAGTGTGTTAGACACTGAATTAAAAACACATAAATAACAATCTTTTAAACCATTACCTTTTTGTTTTGTAAAGAGTGGTGTGACAGAGCCTAAATTCTGGCAATTAGAAAGAGAAAAAATAAAAATGTGACATCAACTGCACACCTGGGGGTGCAGGCCGAGGTTCCATTATACCATTTGACCATTTGTAAATCATGACAATGTTATGATTACACCCTGCTTTCAAATCACAGAAGCAATTATGACAGTGATGAACATTATTTTCCTGTTTGTTGCAAGCAGGCCTGACTGAGACCTGAGTTATAAAATTTTGTAATGTTACAATAACACGCTTCAAACATATAGTTCACAGCAATATGCCTGTTACACAATGCAATTAGTGGTACAAATACATATGTTTGTTGGCCTATGCCAATTTAATAACAGTGCCTATTGCACCTGTGACAAGTGAAAAGGTCTACCTTTTTTACCCTGTATAGTGAAATACTCCAAAGTACTGAGTGGGGTAAGGCTTGAAGCATAGGTTTGGAGTACAATCTAAATTTGAATATTATAATTGTTAAAATTTAAAATGACAAAACCTGCATAGAGTACACTCATTCTTCAGGGGTACCTGTGAGTAATAAGACAAACGGACATTAATTTTACTTTGGTTTTGCTTTGGAACATATTGTAGGGGTGGGTCAGCAATGCTGGCCCCAGTATTTAGGTTTGGTTATGAGCATTAAAAACGTTATACATGTGGAGCACTTTTCTGAATACACACATGATACAGTGTAGCAAGATGTATATCAAAACATTATAACATCATGTTTGTAATAGAACAATTTCAGTATTGAGCATAATGCATAAAATACATTTTAAACAACACATATAGACTGTAAACTTAGCTTAGAGTCCAGAAATGTTAGAGTACTGTGAATTTACTGGTTAAAAGAAAATGCATTCATTGCTGTAAGGCTATGACAAAAGTTGTTTTACATTTGTTTTAACAAGATAAGAAAGCTGAAAAGACAATCAAAAGAATGAATATGTGTGGACATACATACACAACTTCACCCTCCAGCATAACTGATTACTTGCTGAGGGCAGAAACCCTTGTACCAATAATAGGTGTGAGATTTAACTGTTTGCACTAGAAAAAGCAGAAGGACTTGGGCTGGGTTATGCTGTTAAAATACCTTGGGTCTTTTTTAAAACCTGTAAATAAGAAACAATTATTGGCAAATACACATTTTCCTTAGTTACCCCTCTGGGGGAACAGTGATGTACCTTGCAACCTTTGTGGGTATTACACTGGAAGGGAGGAAGGTTAGCTTACCCCCTTCCCCCAAGCTCCATGGAAGAGACAGCTCAAATACTGTAGCAATAAAAAGGTTAGCTGTGGATGGTGACATGATCCCCACCTACTACACTTTAAATTATAACAAGATAACATTACAATTAGTTTAGTAAGTTTCATACCTTACTATAAAGATGGGGAACTTCTTTTTCTCTAGAAGAAAGAGAAGAAACACAGACAAACAACAAAATACTAAACCTACACAAGTTTAAAAATAAAACAAGATTATTTCCATAGGATAAAAGAAGCCAAGCGTCCCTGGGTTCCCTTATCCAAAGCATGACAAAATGTCAGCTGAGTTTATAAAAAAATCCGGGTTGATGGTAATACTGTAAGTACGTATTTTTAGAATGCATTTCAAAAAGGCAAAAAAAAAAATGATTACACCATGGTCACACATAAAAACCAAAACCATTGTTTTTTAACTGTAGATGGTAAATTCTCAAAAACAGCTGTAATAGTCCTTTTCAAAAGTGTACTGCATATATAATAAAAATATGGGAGATGATTGGGAGATGATGAATAATTCTCCTTCCAGCTGGAGTATTGCCTGTGTTGGCTGCAAGTCAGAAGCAGTGAGAAGAGAAGAAAAGTTTGTTCCTCTTCACTTAGAATACTAGTTTTGCAATAAAAATCAAATTACATGGTTCACTCTTGGTGTGTTTCATGAAAACGTACATTTTGTGTGAAAAGTTGTGCTTTAGGTATGGAATACACATTAAGTTTGAACTGGTAGTAACATAGAATGTTGAAACACAAGAAGGTCAAATAATGTGCAAAAGGTCACAGTGTGCATGCAAGGGTCGTTCAAACCCAGTTATTGTTTTTTTTTAGTGTCCTTGAACACTACTGATATTAAATATTTTTAAATAATAATAGAGCATACAATAAAACTGCTGGCCAAGACAGTACACATACACAAAAAGAAATACTTAACACAAAATAAGACTGACATTATTTGACACCAATTTGCTGAGGTAATGCCCATAGTTTTATTAGAAAACTGTACGTGTTTTAGATATATGTGCTGCCTCCCCCTGTCTTGTAACACTGACAATTTTTTTTTCTCTTTTAAACCAACAAATTTATACATATTTCCATGCCAAATCTTTTCAGAACAAAACTCTTTTTTAAACACCTTCCAACACCTTTAAAATACAGCACAACATATCATTTGTAAGTGAACACATCTAGTATAACATGGTTACACCTTCTGGGGCATAGCCAAAATATGGCACTCTACCATTTTGCAAAAAGTTTTTGGTTATAACTAGAAGTATGATAAAGCCATTCATAGCTGTTAACACATTACATTTTTACCTAGCAGTGGCTTGGCATGTTGCTTGCAAACTACAAATCTTTTTGCACATTGCAATCTATGACGTCATAACTCTTCACCATCAACACTACCTGCTCCAACCAACAATTACAAACAAAAGTTCTTCACTGACTCTACCTAGGCAGCACAAATGTTCCATTAAAAATAAAACCAATTAAAACAGTCAGCTATGAGGCAAAGAAGCTTTTTTCTTTTTTTTTTTTTACTGTAACATGTTGTGCACTGAAGGCAGTCAATCCTATCTCGCAACCTTGACAACAGAACATAATTACAGAACACAGATATAAGCTAGAAAATATGCACGAGAAAGACGGAACATTACCTTGTTTAGTATATGTATTACAGAAATAAAACAGACAGACATAAAACAACTTTAAATAAAAAAAATTCAGACTTACCCGGTGCCAAGGTATTTTTCTTCTTCTTTTCTGATACACTGATCCAATTTGAGAAAACCGACTGCAGGACCTTCATGATAATTTTCAAACGCTGCAGCTATTAACCCTTTCAAAGGTTTTCTTTTGGCCATTTTAGTAACCTGCCAAACCAAGTCTTTTCCAGAGCTCTGGTTTGCAGTTTAAAACAAAACAAAAAATCTCTAACAGTACTAGGTTGAGATCCATCTGGTAGAGGTCCCAGTACTTGGGTTTGGGATCAAATGTTTCAGCCTCTATAGGAGGCAAGGAACTTGAAATTGATACAGAAAAACTTGAAACTACACAGATAGGCAACATGGGGGGATTTTCAAATCATCCCATCTAGAAGTCACCTACTGTGTGTACATCCACAGTAGTTTATTTTTCTTTCTCTAGATGTTGCTTATCTAACGTTACTTAATCAGCCGCTGCTTTTCTCCTAAAAGCAGCCTGAACTGTGAAAGCCATCATTGGCTCTAACACTATATACTTGCAGCAAGCACAAATTACAAGGGCAAAGGGCAGTGCAGTTGCCCTTGTAATTTGTTTGGCCAAACCTGTCAAACATACATTTTGCCAGTCCAGATAATACTAACTCTGGACCCAGCTATTTTTTTTCCCTTGTTTTCCGTATTATCTAGGCCTGTCCTTTATAGTGCACACTCGCTCCAAGGTATTCTTGTACTTACAGTGATGATGAGTGTCGCCGGCCCCAAGGCGTTACGTCCTGATGGGGTTCCACAAAAATGTCCTTCTTTTTGTCCAAGGGAAACAACCCAATCATGAGGTGACACGGACCAAAGAACTCATCCTGCCGACTACGCCAAAACTGTGATTGCAAATTCTCTCACTGTAAGTATTACCTGAGCAACCACTCCCGTCGTCACAGGGCAAAAACCACACCACTGGGTTTTGTCTTAACGTCGCTTTATTTGATCAAACCTTACACATGCATGCGGGAGATTCTGCAAAGGAGAAAGCTCCCTGATTAAAGTTTACAGCAGCTTTTTATAAGCTAGATTTTGCACTTTTTATCTTGAAAAAGTACCAACATTTTAGTATAAGCCAATCATAAGACAGCATAACAAGTTTTCAGCAATGTAACAGAAAAACAAGTTGATATGTATGAGGTACTTTTTCACTGCTTATTTCATTTCTTTTCCAATACCTCTTGATACATATGCCTGGGTCAATCTGACCTGAGAGAAACAATGAGTTTTACTTACACCATAGCAACGTACAGCTTGCCTTCAATGCCTCAACGTGCTGTTATTTTTTATTTTGTCCGAGCCTGTTATTCAGGCTGGTAAAACCAGTTCTACTCAGTTTTATCTTGCTTTCTGTTTTTACAAATGTACCTCAAGTAACCTCAGTATTATTCTATAACCCTGTAAAAAACATGAACTCAGAAATTTCTACTACATTCATTATGACTTTGTTACAGCATGGCTTTCAAAGCAAGCATAGCTTCAAGGCATATAATAGCAAATATAGCTTTAGGATATATACAAATTCCCTCACAAGGTACATCCCTCTATCTTCTTCCTTCTGTGACTCCTTATATTTTCTGAAAGCCAACTCTTTGGCCCTTACCTTTTGAGCCAGATCCTTTAAGACCCATAGTGTTTTTTTCCTTATTTTGCACTTGTCTCTCTGCCTAATACACTGGTTTGTTACCTCCAGTATGGCTCCATTTAGGAGTGCCCACTTTCCTCCACCCCACCTCTGGTTTCTTTCCTTGCCAGGGCTTCCTGAATGCATATCCCCATCCAAGCAAAGTCCACCCTCCAGAAATCTAAGACCCTTGCCTTTGTGTGACTTGACTGTGTCCCTGTACCCACTTTAAACCACACTGTGTGGTGGTCACTGGACCCCAGGTGCCATTCCACCTGGACTTCCTGGACTCTGTCTCAACTAGTTAGAACCAGGACCAGAACTGCCCTGTCCCTGGTGGGTTCTAGCACTAACTGCCTGAGGCCTACCCCATGTATGGCTTCCAGGATGTCTCTGTTCCTGGCTGATGCAGCCACCAGAATGGTGCAATCCATTTCTTGCATATTAAAGTCACCCAGCAGCAATACCTCCCCTTTTTCTGCCATCTTGTGGATTTCTTCCACCATCGCCTTATTCACCTCCTCCCCTTGTGCTGAAGGCCTACAGATCATGCCTGTGTGAATTGTTGTGCCATTACCTGGCTCAAGGGTGATCCACAATGCCTCTGCCTCCCCCTGTCTACCCTGTACTACAGTTGCTTTTATGCCTTCCCTGATATAAAGAGCTACCCCCCTCCCTTTTTAACCTCTCTATCCCTCCTGAATAGAGAATACCCTGGTAAAATTACCTCCCAGTCATGGTTCCTCTTGTACCACATCTTGATTATTGCCACTATATCCAAGTCAGCCTCTACTATCAAGGCCACCAGGTCTGGGATTTTATTCCCCAGACTGTGTGCATTTGTATACATGGCCTTCCATGTTTTACTGCCTGTCCCCTTGCTGTCCCTGCTTCTGTCCTCTTGTCTCCTTTTTTAGATCTTTTTTCTTTCTCTTGCTGCCCCCCCTTTCTGTGCCATACCCATTGAAATGAGTTTAATTTTACCTTTCATCAACTAATCCTCCTGATCTTCCCTTTTGGCTGCTCTAACCTGTGGTGGTGGGCTGCTTGAGTGATGGTCGGGTTACTCCACAGTGGTGTAGCTGTCCAAGGGGTAGGTGTTGTGAGCAGATTTTTGTGCACCTTCTTCCAGTATTGTACCAACAGAACCATGGGAGGAGGGAGGGAACAAGGGTTGTGGCTAGTGGAGTAGAGCAAAACCACTGGTAAGGGGTACCCAATAACAGCAGGCTCCAACTGCATCCAAGTTAGGGAGGAAATTGAGAGGCACAGAAACTGTTGCACCATCTGAGCCATTATGAAAGCCATTTGACAGCCCTGGAACCAGGGTAACCCAATTCCCCTCTACTCCAATGTTGTTGTACCTTCTGCCTACTGAAGCGCATGTGGGGGGGGCTGACATTCCCATAAAAGTGTCCCTTTAGGGCATCTATCTTTTGAAATCATTTAGATGGAATATGAATTAAAAGATGCACCAGGGAGTACAAGAACTTAGGGGCAACTATTAGTTTTATGGTAGCAATTTTTCACTCTATAAAAGAATGCTGAGCCTTCCAACGCTCAAAATCATTTCTTGTAGGTTTCAGTAGATCAGAAAAGTTAAGAGATACCAAGAGAGGTCACAGTAAAGTTTTATACCTAAATAAGTAATGTCATTTGGGGTCTAGTTAAGTCAGAATGACATGCATGCCTCAACAGAACAAATCTTATTTAGTGGTAGAACCTCAGTTTTCGACTGGTTAAGTCGAAGGCCCTATACCTTAGAGAATGTGGACAGGATAGATAGAATAGATTGAATACCCTAGGGTGCTTGGGTAGTGGTAATAAGAAGGTCATCAGCAAAGAGGAATATTTTAAATGTGTTGGTGCCCACCAGAATGCCTGGGATGTCTTTTGCCCCTCTTAGGGCAAGGGCCAGGGGTTCGATGGTGGTAACAAATAACAGTGGGAAGAGCAGGCATCCCTGTTCAGTCCCTTTCTGGAGAGCGAATGCTGGTAATTTAAGCTGACTGGTGATAAATGTGGTGTTGAGGAGTAAGTACAGGAGGCTAACCCAGCTACAGAAAACTGACCCCATATCAATCTTCTCCATCATGGACATCAAATAAGGCCACTAGCCAGAGTCAAAGGCCTTTTCAAAGTCCACTGCAAGAGCCACTACTGGTGACTGAACGGTCTAGGCTCTCTGAATAAGGGAGATCAATGTCCTGTGGTGGTCTGAGCCCAGGCACCCCTTGACAAACCCTGCTTGTGCGGGATGTATAAATCAGGGGGAATCCCTTCTAGCCTAGTGGCTAGAACCTTTGCCAGGATGTTGGTGTCCCCATTGATGAGCAAGTTAGAGTAGTAATTGCCAGGTATGGTTGGGTCCTTGCCTTTCTTTGGGAGGACAGTAATCACCACCTCCTGTAGGGCAACACTTCTGCAGAGATAGAATCCCTGAATACTCGAAGGACATAGCCTGACATTTCCTTCCCTAATGCCTGATAAAAATCAATGGAGAACTGTCTCCCCCGGGGGGCTTTGTGGGAGTTCATTGACCTGATTGCCTGTTGAATCTCCACCTCAGATGTAGGAGCAACCAAGGAGTACACTAACTTGGCTGGTATGCCACCCTAACAGCGACATTTCTTCGGCGACATATGTCGATCTTGACAACAGCACCATGCCGCCGTAGAGGTGCTGCTGGAAGGGGGCAGCCACTTTCCCCGACCTGCACCTCCTCCCCAAACTAACTCTGACCTGGAGTTAGAATCCTTTAGTGTGGTGGGTTCACAGGGGAAAGCCCCTGATGTAAAAAATAGAGCCAAACTGTGCAGCCCCATGCCAACTGCAACTTGCAGTTGACATGCAGCCCATCGCTGTAATGCTGGTCGCGATCTTTTTGTCATGCCAGCATGGTAGAGCCAACTTGGAGGAGAGTCGATGGATGGGAGTGAAGAGAGATAGGCTTCAATGCAATGGCTACCCTGTTTGGAGGAGAGGAAGAGGTATTAAGTCACTCATAAAACTGTGCCATAATCTTATTTATACTCTCCTATGAGCAAATTAAGGTACCTGTGCCATCTTTCAGGGCTAAAATAGTCTTGGCCACCTGCTTACTTTTAAGTCTGTATGCTATTTGTTTACTAGACTTTTTACCCCTCTCCAGGCATAAGTGACAACAATTTCTTGGAGTAAGCTTAGCCTTCCTAGTGAGATGGGCATTGAGTTCATAGTTCATAGTTTTGTTTACAAGTTCAATCAGCCTCAAGGCCGTAAACAGACTTGCCACCTTTCAGTGTACATAATCCCATTTCCTATTATGCATTTGCTGGTCGAGCAACCTTTTAAATGCTGCCATGCTGCCAGCTCCCACCACCTCCGGTGGCAACGAGTTCCACTCATTGACCACTCTCTGGTTGTACCATCTTCCTCTCCTTTGTGTTTTGTAGTTTTCACCTTGTAACTGATAGGCATGGAGCCTAGTTGCCCTATCCGGCCCTTTCTTTATTCTTAGTCCTGCACATTCCAAAAGGTTTTTATTTTGGAAACAAGTATATGTAAAACACAAATCTCCCCTTAAACTTCAATAAGACATTGAATACAGGCCTAATCTTGAGAGTCTATCTTGGTAGCCACTCTTCTTTACCATGGCTATCTTCTTTGTGAATCTGCGCTGTACTCTTGCTACACACTTGCAGCTGCCTATACTTTGTGGAGTACTGAAAGGCCTCCCATATTCAAGAACTGGCCTAATCAAAGATTTATATAGGGGCACTAAGACCTTCTCACTTCTACTGTAGATATTCCTTAAAATATTCCCGATTAACTTGTTTGCTCTTTTTACCACATCAGAACTATGTTTATCAAAGTTAAGGTGTCAGATATTATCACTCCCAAATCCCTTTCAGTATCTGTACTGGCTAGTAGTATATTATTTAATTTATATTTGGATTTCTTGTTATTACAACCTAAGTGCATTACCTTACACTTCTCAATATTGAAGCTCAGCTTATGTTTCTCTGCCGAATGTTCCAACTTGTACACTGTTCCTGGAAGGTAGCTATAGATGTTGGTGTATTTACCACTGCCCCCACCTTGGTGTCATCCGTAAATCTGCATAGCCACACTCCTTCTGAAGCTTGCATGGATGTGACAAACAGTTTAAATAATATTGGTCCCAGGACCAAGCCCTGGGGAACTCCACTTGTTACGTTATCAAGTTCGGACAGAAACCTTCTTATTTGTACCCTCTGGTGCATGTCCTTGAGCCATGCACTTATCCATGTTCTTAACTGCTTATGTACCCCAAGTTCTTTTAGTGTCTCCATAAGGATACCATGGGACACAGTATCAAAGGCCTTGGAGTAGTCTAGGTAGACCACGTCCACAGGAAAGCCCTGATCCAGTGTCTGACTAACTGTTTCAAAGAAATGGAGCAGGTTACTAGTACAGGATCTAACAGCCTCAAAGCCATGCTGGGAAACATCTGTAATCTGGAGATTGTACAAGTTCTGTTCCAAGAGGTCATTAATACATCCCTCCAATATTTTTCCTATCACTAATGTCACACTTATTGGCCAATAATTCTGGATCAATTGTTTAACTCCCACCTTAATGATTGGGGTGGTGTGAGCTACACTCCACACATCTGGAACGTTTCCTTCTGTTGAACTCAGGTGCTCATTAGCTGAGCTAACAAACTCGGGGGGGGTGGAACCCGGGCTAAAAAATTTATATTGTGCCTCTAGGGCAGCCAGTTGTTCTAAAGGGGAGCTTGTTCAGCCTCCCACCTCTTGCACCTGCCTGAGGCATAGGCAACAATTCTACCCCAAATGGTGGCATTGAAGGCTTCCCTCAAGATGGAATACAATACCTCCCCATTGTCATTATCCCTCCAGTATTCAGAAACTAAATTTTTCAATCACTGAATAGAATGTTTGTCCTCAGGCAATAGGGTATCAAGTTGCCATGAGGAAGGTGATGTAACCTCTGTGCCCCATCTAGGCCTAAGCTCTAGCGGGGTGTGATGCGATATATTGATGGAGTGTGTCTAAGCCAAAGATATGAGCTCATAGGTTGAATCGGATATAAGCTACAGATAAATTCTGCTACAGGAGCCATGTTTGGGAGAAAAACAGGTGTAGTCCCTTACTCCCAGATGTCAGGTGTGCCAGGCATCCAGTAGAGAGTGTTCGGACATAAGCCTGTGAACTGCCTGTACTGCCTGTCTCTGGAGCTCAATGCTCCCCTGCTCCTGTCCATGGCAGAATCAAGGGTAAGATTAAAATCTCCCCCCAGCAGGACTGGGAAATGGTCAGTGTTGAAGTTAGCAAGCTGTTGATTGATTATCTAAAAGAAACCAGGGTCATCTTGGTTAGGCGCATAAACAATGATCAGGAGTAAGGACCTAACAGGTGTAGTCACTTTAGCCATTATCAACCTGCCACTATCATCCCCACATGACTGTGTCACTGACCATCCCAGATCTTTGTGAAGTAACATTGATACCCCCATTTTTTAGATACTGCATCACTGTGCAGTTCTTTCCCTACCCAACCCTGCATGACTTTCATTGCCTCTGCATCAGACAGCTTCGTTTCTTATAGGAACGCACTCTGGGGTCTCAATTCTTGTAAGTGAGATAATACCTTTTTCACTTAATTGGTGAATTGAGGTCCTGAATGTTCCATAAAATAAGACTAGTATCACTTTAAGGTAACTGGTTACAATGGTGCTATAATAATAGCGCCAGACAACAGACCGCGGTCTGTAGAGCGCTACCACAGATAGCAATAGGGGGTTAACTGAACTAGGGTTCTAATCTTGGTCTCCCTTTATTTCTTCTTCTGGGACTTATTTGTATGTTGCTTGCACGCATGTGCAAGAAACATAGTGCCATCATCCGAGTTTTCAGAGGTGTGGCACCCATCTTTCAATGCAGTCAGTGTGTTTGCAGGCACGGCCCCAGTTCCCCAATCACTGCTGCAGCTGTCTATGATAGCAGTTGAAAATGCAATGGTCATATAGTTTAAAGGGATAGCTCCGCTTCAGTGAGCAGAGCTCTCCCCTCCAAACACACACACGGACATGCACGCACACTGCATGCTCATGGGCCTTCCCCCTCCACACTGTATGGCCGACGGGGGTGCCCAATCCCCCGTCACCTCCACACCCCCACCAAAGCATCCAGGTAGCACGCTGGGAGCCCACCCCAGCGTAGCAAATGTTTTATGGCTGACGGGGTGCCTAACCTCTGCTGGCTGCACGCCCCACCAAAGAGTCTAGGTGCCATGCTGGGAGCCCACCCCAGCATGGCAAAATGTTTTATGGCTGATGGGGGTGCCCAATCCCCTGTCGGTTACATACCCCCCCAAAGCATCCAGGTGCCACGCTGGAAGCCCACCCCAGCATGGCAAAATGATGTTATGACCGACGGTGGTGCCCAATCCCCCATCTACTCCAGCCCCCCCAACAGCCTTCCAGCTGCCATGCTGGGAGCCCACCGCAGCGTGGCAAATGTCCCTCATCGTCTTATTAAAAAAAAACTGCAAATACAAAAACTGTCCCTCGGCTCTTCTCCTGCCCCCCTCCACAACCGCACCCACCACTGTGCATCCTGCCTCCCCACACACCCCCACCCCATACTTACCTCCGGAGCTTGGCGCGACGATCTTCAGTGGACTGGGAACACGTCTGCACTCTTCAAAGCCTACCACGAATGGAGAAAATGCCGGTAAGCTGAATATTGGGATAGATAATGTTATTTCAACTTTGTTGCATATCTCAGGCATTTTTGGGAATTTTGGGCCCAAAATTTTCAACATGGGGTTTTTGGGACCCCTCCTCATGAATTCTTGCACTGTCATGGTGTTAATCGGGCCCGAAGGGTGATTTCACAGTCACTGTGTGAAATCACCTTTTGGGATGGATTAATGAAATGACACTGCCAGTGTTCATAAGGTGGACTCTCAAAAGTCTATGTTGAAAATTTGTGAAAATTCCTAAAATGACTGTTTTATTTAGGCAGTATTGCGCAGTTCCTACACACTGTGAAGTTCATGAATTTTCAATATTTTCACCCAGATTTTCAACATTACCAGTTTACCACACCTCCTTTTGAGCAGTGCAGCTGTCATTTTTCACATCTCACCCAAAATGAGTTTCCGCCCATGTAGCGCACAATGGCGCAGTCGGTGTGCGAAATCAATGTATGGGACACAATAAGAAAATCATAGTGATACTGTTCATGAACAGAGGTCTTAGAATGGCTATGTTGAAAATTTGGTGAAAAAATTCCTATAAATTACTGTTTTACGAGCGTGCGTTGCGAAGTTCCTACACTCGCTCGTAAGTTCACAAATTTTCAATATTTTCACTCCAGATTTTCAACATTGCCATTTTACCACACCTCCTTATGAGCAGTATAGCTGTCATTTTCATCTTGCCCAAATGTGTTTCCGCCCATGTGGCGCACAATGGGCGCAGTCGGTGTGCGAAATCAATGTATGGGACACATTAAGAAAATCACAGTGACACTGTTCATGAGCAGAGGTCTTAAAATGGCTATGTTGAAAATTTGGTGAAAAAATTCCTAAAAATGACTGTTTTACGAGCGTGCGCTTGCGCAGTTCCTACGCACGCTTGTAAGTTCGCGAAATTTTTAATATTTCCACTCCAGATTTTCAACATTGCCATTTTACCACACCTCCTTATGAGCAGTACAGCTGTCATTTTTCACATGTCACCCAAAATGTGTTTCCGTGCATGTAGTGCACAATGGTGCGTTCAGTGTGTGCAATCAATGTTTGGGACAGATTAAGAAAATCACAGTGACACTGTTCATGAGCAGAGATCTTAAAATGGCTATGTTGAAAATTTGGTGAAAACATTCCCTTCAGACGTTCTACAATATTACTAATAAAGACATTGAACAGAACTGGCCCCAGGACCGATCCCTGGAGCACCCCACTGGCCGCCTACTCTCCCTAGACTGCACACCATTTACCACCACTCTCTGCCTCCTGTCTGTTAGCCATTTTCTAACCCAGTTTACCACCCTTTTCCCCATGCTCAGCCTTCCCAGCTAGTTTATCAGCCTCCTATATGGGATGGTGTCAAAGGCTTTGCTGAAATCAAGGTAAGCGTTGTCCACTGCTCCACCCTGATTCACTTCCTTTGTCACCCAGTCAAAGAAATCAACCAGATTTACCTGACATGATGTCCCTACTGTGAATCCATGTTGTCTATGGTCCTGGGCTCCGATGGCATCTAGATGCACCACTATCCTTTCTTTAAGCAATGCCTCCATGATCTTCTCCACTACTGAGGTGAGGCTGAACGGCCTACTGTTCCCTGCCTCCTCCCTGCTGCTGGACTTGTGTAGAGGGACCACATGTGCCCTCCTCCAATTCACTCATGTTGAATGACTCAGTGAACATGGCTGCCAGAGGTACTGCTATCTCCCTTCGCAGTTCTGTTAATATCCTTGGGCGTATGTCATCTGGTTCCATCACTTTGTCCACCTTCCATTTAGTGAGCTCCTGCAGGACTCTTTTGCCTTTGAATGGACTATTGTCCACCTCTTCACCCCCTTGGCAACTGCTGTACTGCTGTGGCCCTTGCCCCTCCCACTCTTCTCTGAATACTGAATGGAAAGACACAGTGGATGTCTTGGGAGGAAGGCATGGAACTATCACTTCCAAATACCTAAACAGCACATACAAGCAAGCAACATTTGGCATTGACAAATGCTTGTTTTATTTTTGTGATGGGCCATGGAAACAATATTCATCTGTCACACAAATGTTGTGTTTCCTGGTGATCTGCCCCCCCCCCGGAGTCAGAATCCTTTAGTTTGGGGGTGTGGTAGGCAGAGCCCCCACTTAAGAATACATTTAACCAATGTGTTAGCACTCTGTTGTGCTGCAGCATTCTGTCCTACAGTACCGCTGTAGTGGAGAGCTCTGTCACTACAGCGCTGTAGTGAATGGCGCTGTTATTGACAGCACTCTTCTGACCCAGTCCATTAAAGAGGAGGATAGTTACATGGCTGCTGGATAATGATAATCTGTCAGACTCCCAAATGATCCACGCCCTTCCCGGGGACCCTCCATTCAGTGAGAGACCCACCCTCCATCGCAGGATATACTTCCCCATAGACCTCAGTTGCTTGTAAGAGAGAAACATGTAATAATAACAATAACATAGGAACCTAATAAGCTTGGTAACCTTAACAAAGAAGTGGAAAATAACATGCCCCCACCTCCCAACACCAGTATACCATTATAGGGGTGACTCATTGATGTTGGTGGCATGTGAGCACCAGCATTAGCGTGCCCATGATGTGTGCAAATGGGAGTTTAGAGCTCCTGTGACCTGTGCGACTGAAGGGTTTAGTGTGGTTCATGATGTGTCCAACTAGGATTGTAGAGTGCAGTGGGAAGTATTTAGGTGGTGGAGCTGCAGGCTGTTCTAAGAAGATGTTTTACAGATGGGTAGGTTGTGAATTGTCTGCTCCAAAATGGTAGGTTCACACACTACGATATGGCAGGAAACAGGTGTATGGCTGTTCATGTTGGTAAACTGTGGTCTGCTATTGCAAAAAGAGCCCTCTCAGAACATTCACTGCATACCAATACACTGCCTGACATCCATGTATTCCACAGGTAGCCATGCTATCTGCAACTTGGGGTATGTTATATTACTTTTTGGGGGTACCATGTCAAAATGGCGACTGCAAAATCATGACCCATGAAGAGGGCGCAATCCCGAAGCACGATGGATCCAAATAAGTATTTTTTTATTGGGGGCTTTGCCCCCACCCCACCCCCCTTTATTTTATAAACGAACTCCAGGGGAGCTTACTTTAGGGATAGGGAGACCCACTGGTCGCCCAAAAGTGTCGGCTCTATGGTTCCATTGTCCTCTTCACAGGTCACAGTTCCACAGTCTTTTGGATGGGCTACCAGTTCTGGGGGGTGTGGGGGGCTAATACCATTGTTTTTAACAGATGAATGTCTGTTTTACATGTTTGGCAGGTAACATGTGCAGTTTGGTATGTGTAGGAATTCTCTCCTCGGTGTCGACTTATTGTTGCAGTGGTCTGTGTAACGGTGGCATTTTCATGGTGCTCTAAATGCAATTGATCTGTTCCCTGTCACAGCATAGTGGGTGAACCCTCACCACATGACCAGCTATCACCATGAGCATAAGCCTGTAAAAGGCCCACATGCTGACCACCATAACTGGGGGAAATCAAAATGACTGACCATTCCCAAAGGAACTCAGTCTAGCCACAGACCTGAACAAATCTAGGTCTCACCCTGGCCCCTATATCTGAAGAGAAAAGGGGAGATAATGAGAACTGCTGCATATCCAGTAAAGATAATGCCTCTGCAATAAAGATACAGGTCAACAGGGACTTCAAAAGGGCCGTGAGTGGCACCATGTTAGAGCAAAGGGTTTCATTGTTACCTGGGAGCATCTTCCTCTTAGGTAGCTGAACTCTGTGTGGAACAGGGACCTAGGAAAGGATAGTCCAGCCCCTGGGAGATCACATATACCTGTTCAGCTTCCTCCAAGGGGTAGCACCCTCTTTACATTGCAGAGATAGACAGGAACTCCTACCATCTAGGAGGCTGGGCCCCCCAGTCAGAGAAACTAAGTACCCAGCTACACCAGTGCACTGCTGTGAACCCATCTCTTAGCATGGGAAGCAGGCTGGGTAGGAAAGAATGGGATCTGCATCACAGCCCAGAAAATGCCTCATGTAGCCCCTAAGCTACCTCAAGGGGCAGTTACTAAAGAGTCTTGACATGTAGACCTGGAAGGCATAAGGCATCTGGAGAATATTCAAGCTGTGGCTTGCTGAAAATACCCCGATGGGTAATCTAGTAGATGGTTATATCCTGTGTCTACTGAGGGAAACCACAAAATCCACTCTGAGTGAAGAAAGGGTTTCATTGTGATTGCATACCCCCTCCCCCAGGGTTAACAGTTGAGGAGGCCAATCACGTCCTTATACTATGCACTCTGGGCCAAACAGGCACAGTCCTAGTTTTTTCCCTGTTCACACCTCATGAATAAAAGATGTTACCACTGCTATTACTACTATACTTTATCCCACCACCTCAGAAAGTGTGAAGCAGAATGCTTAAAGAAGAAAGATATTTGCAATATGCAGAATAAATAGTAGGTCCTCTGGCTGTGGTGCAAGGCCCCTCTAATTGCATGCCAGAGTTAATCATCCTCATTCCCCTACAGGGCAATGCAGTCAGCTGTCTGCCCCTCCCCTTGCCCCATCAAACAGAGTCACATGCATCATCTAGCAGTAAGGGTGAGCAGGGTCCGGAATTGTGGCTACCACCTTGGAGCCACCACCAGAAAAATCAGCTCACACTGTTTGCAGCTTCTTGCAGCAGAGATATAGGCCATAGATGGTCTAGGGAATCAACAGCACTTGTGGGCTTGCTGTTGGGAGAGCCAGGAGAGCCCCCCATTTCAGCCCAAGATGTGGTCGGAAGAGAATCATCCACAGGAGTTAGTGGAGGCAGTCCCTTATTGCCAGAGGCCCTAAACAGTGGGGGAGAATCATCTGTTAAGTCACGGAGGACAGAAAATCTATTGTCCCTGACAGGTGGGCCTGTGAAGCCCAATGAGTATGAGAATCCTTGCTGTGGCTGCAACTCTGGGAGTGGAGCCTGGGGGATATTTCCCTGCATCTCCCCTCTTTGGGGTCTTTTCTTCCTGTTGCGACGCCATCTCTTTGGAGATGGTATCCAAGGATCTGCATCGATAGGAGGTATGGAAACCAATGGGGCCTCAGAGGTTGTTGCAGCCTGAGAGGGGGCTATGCTGCCTGAAGCTTCTATGTCACAGAGCCAGTTCCGGGTCTCGGCACTCAATGAGGGCCAGAGTTTCACCTCACCTCTGGGGCTTGGCTGGCTATGTAACTCTCTGACACTTCTGGAGCATAAAAGATGAGGTGGATGCCATTGACTGTAATCCAGAGGATTGTGGGATTTTGTAGCAAGTATTGCAGGCTCAGTTCGGTGCAAGCTGTCCAAGTAGTAGTGAAGGCCCATCTCATTTCAGACAGCTCCTGTGAGTAGTCCACAAATATTTGTATACATTGCCCAGTCCATATAAGCTCTTGTTTATCCCTGTCCACTGGCATCATCTCTTCACAGTCTCTGAACAACAGAAAATGAGCCAGGATATGTCTTGAATGACCCCCAGGGGCTGGTTTGAGGTGAGCAACTGGTGGGCCCTATCAATCATGATGGGGCTATCCCATTTGTGACCCAACAACTCCAAGAGAACTTTCTGCAGAAATAGCAGACCACTTGACCTCTCACAGCCCTCAAGAACCACTAAAGTCCTAGGTTGTTCCTGCAGCTGTGATTCTCCAGATCCTCTACTCTCTGCCACAGCAACTTGATAGTGCAATCTTGATCCCACAAGTAAAGAGGATTCTTTGACTTTTATCTTCCAAGTCAGTGATGTGCTGCTCATTCACATTAGTTTGGTGTGAAAGTGAAATTATGTCCACACAGCTGCATTTTGTGAGGTAATTTTTTGTTTGCTGATCTGGGCCATTAACTGGATGAACATCTGGTTTAATCTCCTGCAGATTCACATCTGTTGTTTGAGGAGCCTCGGATGCTATGGTAAGAATTCATCAGTTAGAATGGGCCCAAGATCGTGAGGAACCAGCGCTGTCAGAAAGTACCCAAATAACCCATTGAACTCAACCCACAGAAGCAGACCAGAGCAACAGTAAGTAAACATCAGTCCTTGTGTACTATTTGTAGCCTATGGGGCCTTAGGTGGCATGGATGTAATAGGATGAGTGTTAGGCTAGACAGAGTGATCAAATTAAGTGGCCATTCTCCATGAAGGCAAGTCACATCTCGAGTGTACTCAAATTTAATACCACCCTCACTGTTTTAGCTTTGCTGTCAGGGTTAATAGAGCATTACATACCTCAGGTATGTTTTAAATTCTAGTAATACATTCCAGTCAATGCATTATTCTCTATATAGTATTGTTGCGATTACCTCTAACTGTTGCCCCTTAAATGTGTAGGGTATTCTGGTCAGCTGATGATAAAGTGATCCTAGATCTTACTTGCCATTTGTTTGAAGAAACGAGTCTTAAAGATTCCCTGACAGCATTAGAAAAACAATAAGATTTATAATTAGCTCCATCTAATTTTCTTTATTACTTCAGATATTTTCATTAATTCCCCATTTTCTTGATTACTGAAAAGAGCTGCATGTAAATAAGATTCCTGTTCCCTAGACTATATCTGCCTTGGCTGCTTCTCTACATGTCATCACAGTCCCCTGTTTATGACATCATAATTATCTCCACAGCAACATATTTTGATGTCATAAACATAATTATGATGTCCGGTGTAGGCAGGCAGCCAGAGCTAAAAGGGCATATATACTGTGTTCATGCAAATACCCTTAGTAATAAGGAAATGAGGGTGAGTATTATAGAATATTATATGAAATATAACCTACATTTATGCCTGAATGTTACATTTTTTCAAAGTTGGCTCAGCTGTGTAAGGAGCTCTAGAGATAGTGTACTGCCTGGAATTAATAGTAACTTTCAGATGTAGTCAGCTATCACTTCGTATATCTGAAGTATTTTTTCTTTTGTGTTTGCTAATTAGAAGATTTTTCATCTGGCAGTACTGGAGTGATGTGAAGAGCAGTACTCTGTCTGGAGGCTAAAGAAAATCAGTTCTGTTCCTCTCACTGCATCATCAATACTGAGACCACACTGACTGTGACATCAGTATCAACCAAGGAGAATCATTTCTCACTGCCAGATTATTCTCTTTCACATGAAGCAGCAGGGATTGGCTCTTCGTGGTTACTAGTGATATCACAATGTCCTGCATTTTGATTGGTAACTTGTGAAAGTCACTGCTTGGGCTGCAAGGGTTGTGGTGTCTCAACGTGTTTGGTCACATTTCTGCTGATTTTAGACTTTTCCTAAATTCAATATGTATGATTGGCACACAAATGGGATTTAGGCAAAGGTTGTAAAAATAAGGATCGGTAATTCACAAATATCATTTTTTACAGTTCCTTACATAAGGCTACCCATAATGCAGGGGCAGGTGCACATCATCATCTCGCATGTTTAGTAGCGAGATTGGAACCAGAATATAGTGCCATGATAGAAAATGCTGGCTGCACTAGGAGCTTCTCCAAATTTTATGAGTGTTGACCTTAAAAAACTATTTATTTTATATGGCAACTGCAGGCTGAATTTGTACAGCATGGCCCTGAACAGAGAGAATAGACAGAACACCAGGAGGAGGAAGATACTGGTATAACTAAAACTTCTCTACTGGGACTAAGAACTAGAACTCTTGTACTGGGACCTTCAATATAGGGTAAAAGAAAAGAGTTAGTGTGTTTGCCAGAGGTAGTTGAAGTAAATTGTTATCTGTGTTATCGGTGTACTTATCTATGTGCTTGTCAAAAGTGTCAGAATGGAATTGCTATCTGTGAACTTAACTAAGTGTAGAAAGATTTGCAAAGTAGGGGGAGTGGCTTAGCTAGAAGGAGCCAGGTTAAAACCACATTTAGTCACTGCCCTTGATAGTTTGTGCCAGAGAACAGACAGAACACCAGGAGGAAGGAGCTACTGGTATAACTAAAACTTCTCTACTGGGACTAAGAACTAGAACTCTTGTACTGGGACCTTCAATTTAGGGTAAAAAAAAGGGTTAGTGTGTTTGTCGGAGGTAGTTGAAGTAAATTATATGTTATCTTTGTACTTATCTAGGTGCTTGTCAAAGGTGTCAAAAGGGAATTGTTATCTGTGAAATTAACTAAGTGTAGAAAGATTTGCAAAGTAGGGGGAATGGCTTAGCTAGAAGGAGCCAGGTTAAAACCAGATTTAAGCACTGCCCTAGATAGCTTGTGGCAGAGAACAGACAGAATGCCAGGAGGAAGGAGCTACTGATATAACTAAAACTTCTCTACTGGGACTAAGAACTAGAACTCTTGTACTGGGACCTTGAATTTAGATTAAAAAAAAGAGTTAGTGTGTTTGTCAGAGGTAGTTGAAGTAAATTGTTATCTGTTATCTGTGCTATCTGTGTACTTATCTAGGTGCTTGTCAAAGGTGTCAGAAGGGAATTGTTATCTGTGAAAGGGAATTGTTATCTGTGAAATTAACTACGTATAGAAAGATTTGCAAAGTAGGGGGAGTGGCTTAGCTAGAAGGAGCCAGATTAAAACCAGATTTAAGCACTTCCCTAGATAGCTTGTGCCAGAGAACAGACAGAACACCAGGAGGAAGGAGCTACTGGTATAACTAAAACTTATCTACTGGGACTATATTGCCCTCCTTCCCTCCCCTCCCCCACCCTAAACCAGTTCTACTTATATAAGCACAGGATTTAACTGACAACAGAAACTTCCTGTTTGGGAGCAGGAAGTGAGTGATCACAGATCCACCAAAGACTCACCATCCTAGAAGGGCAAGAGTAGCTCTCCGCCCCCCCCCAGCTGCTGGAGGTCTGACTCTGAGCAAGTAAGGAGACTACTGAGAAATATAGGAACTTCTTGTCTCAGAACAGGAAGACGAGCTAAAAGAGCACAGAGGCAGTAAGTAGGGGGAAAAAAAGAAAATAAACAAACAGAGGAAAGAGTAAGTATTCCAAACAACAGTTAGGGGGCCAGAAAAAAGACATGATGGGAGTGGTGCATTGCAGTGGCTGTGGAGCAGCAGTCTTTTGGGAGACATTCTGAAGAATGCAGTATTGCCCCATTTGCAGGCACCTCTCTGGGCTGAGGGAGGAGGTTGCTCATCTCCAGACTGAGTTGGCCAGGATTTGGGGGACCTCCTCTCCCACCCAGGGACCACCAGGGTCACTGCCGTTGCCTCAGAGGTTGCCAAAAAGAGGAGCGGTTAGACCACAGTGGGCTCAGGGAGGGTGATGGTGGTGGAACAGAGGCGCATCCCTCCAGTTGTACCTCTCCTCAATTTCTATGCCATTCTGGAAAAGTGTGGTTCCTCTATGGAGGCACCCACAGTGGAGACCAAGGAGGAGGATGGGAACCTCCACAAAGGAGACCCACAGGAGGGTGGCATGGGACCCCACAGGGGAAGGAAACAACTCCTGGTGAGGGACTCCATTGTTAGGAAGTTAGAACTGGGGGAGGAAGGGGAGAGGGAGGATAGGTGCCTGTCTGGCACCATGGCTTGAAGGGGCAGGGAGCGAATCCTCAGGATCACAGGAGCAGCTGCAGAGGGAGGGAGCTGGATGTCATTGTCCACCTAGGGACAAATGACCTGGCTAAGAAAGGGATCAGAGCAGTGCAAGAAGCATTTGTGGAGATGGGGAAGGGTCTTAGACAAATAGCACACATGGTAACCTTCTTGGAGGTGCTGCCTATCTATGGCACAGATGAGGCTATGGTGCTCCACACCATGGGATTCAATCAGTGGTTGAAAAACTGGTGCAGAGTTCAGGGATTTGGCTTCACTGGGGACTGGGGGTCCAGTTGGAGGGATGCAGGCCTATACTGGCATGATGGTCTGCATCTGTCCAGGATGGGAACCAGGATCCTAAGTGATAGGTTTAAATACTTCATTGGCAAGCATTTAAACTAGCCAAGGGGGAGCACTGGAAAGGAGCAGGGAAATCCTAGCCCCCAAAATATCAGGGTACTAAGTGAGGTAGACACCAACATAGAGATGTCAATAGGGAGAAGTGCTGGGGTAAATGGAGAAAGTGACAAATGCAATAAGGACAGGGATGGGGCAAAAAGGGGTAAGACCATCAAGAAATGGAGGGTAATGAGTACCAACACCCATAGTCTGGGCAACAAGCTCCCTGAACTGGTGGCCTTGATGGAAGAGGGATGCCTGGATATTGTAGCAGTCACAAAAACATGGTACACAGAGAACCATAACTGGGATGTTAACATACCAGGGTACACAACCTACAGGAGAGGCAGGGAGGGCAGAAGAGGGAGGGGAGTATCTCTCTATGTAAGGAAAGGGATAAAAGCAACTGAACAAAAGAGTAAACAGGGAGGAGAGGAGGCACTGTGGGTCACCTTAGAGACTGGAAATGGCACCAAAATCCGCACGGGGTTGTATACAGACCCCCATGTCAGGGGGAGGGAATGGACAAGGATATGATAGAAGGCATACTTAGGATGGCAGAGAAAGGGGAGATACTGTTGATGGGGGACCTTAATATGCCAGATGTTAACTGGAGCACCTTTGATGCAGCTACATCCAAAAGCAGAGCGATTCTTGATGCCCTTCAGGTGGCATGCCTCAGACAGCTAGTTTTGGAACCTACTCATGAGGGAGCAATCTTAGACCTCATACTCTCAAATGGGGACAGTGAGAGGATCTCAGATCTAGAAGTGGATAGCCATTTGGGAACAAGTGATCACCAAACAGTGTGGTTCATGATAAACTCAGCTACAGAGTCAAGCCATACAAAAGTGAGGGTTCTGGACTTCAGGAGGGCTGACTTTGGTAAGATGGGAGAGTGCCTAAGAAAATCACTAGCAAACAGACTAGAAGGAGGGGTGGAGCAACAATGGGGAAATATCAAAACTACCATCACAGAGGCAACAAGCCTTTGTGTGAAGCAAATAAACAAATCAAAATGAAAGAAAAAGCCATTATGGTTCTCAAAAGAAGTGGCGGTGAAGGTTAGGGAGAAAAAGATAGCATTTAGGAAGTATAAGGAAACACAGAAGGAGCAGGACAGATAACTGTACCAGTTAAGGCAGAAGGAAGCAAGGAGGGTAGTCAGAATAGCAAAGGCACAAACTGAGGAAAAGATAGCCAACTCGGTTAAGTAGGGGGATGAAACCTTTTGTAGGTATATCGGGGGCATAGAAAGAGAAAGGGAGGGATAGTGAGGTTGAATAGAATGGATGGTGTGTGGGCAGAGAGTGACAGTGAAAAAGCAGGGATACTGAATGAATACTTCTGTTCAGTATTCACAAATAAGGAAGTGGGGAGGTGCCTAATCCAATTAACAGAAGCACTCTGGGGGGGGGGTTGATTCCAGTCCTTTCACAAGGATGTCCCAGGGAATTACAGACCAGTCAGTCTGACCTCCATTGTGGTCAAGCTCATGGAGACCATACCAAAGGAAAGGTCGGTGGAATATCTAGAGGCACATGGTCTCCAGGAGGTGAGGCAGCATGGGTTCATGAGGGGAGAGAATCACATCAAATGAATCTGATTGACTTCTTTGACTGTGTCACTAAGATAGTAGACAGGGGCCAAGTGGTAGACATCCTCTATCTTGATTTCAGCAAGGCCTTTGACTCTATGCCCCATAAAAGGTTGATCAGGAAGTTGCTGGATCTCGGGGTTCGGGAAAAGATGGCCAGATGGGTGGAAAACTGGCTGAGGGACAAAACCCAGAGAGTGGCTGTTGGGGGAGAGTTATCTGGCACCAGAGAGATAACCTGTGGGGTCCCACATGGCTCAGTGCCAGGACTGGTGCTGTTAAATGTCTTCACCAATGACACTGGGGATGGCATTAAGGGCAAAATGTGCCTATTCATGGATGACACCAAACTCTGTGGGAGAGTGGTCACAGCTGAGGGGATACAGGACCTACAGGATGATCTGGAAAAGCTGGAGAGGTAGTCTAGGATCTGGCATCTTGGTTTCAATGCCAAGAAATGCAAAGTTATGCATACTGGAGCCAAGAATCTCAGGACAGAGTACTACCTGGGTGGAGTATGAATATCTGCATCAGAGGAGGAGAAGGACCTGGGAGTGATGATCACTAGTGACCTGAAGCACTCCATGCAGTGCAAGAAAGCAGCAGCAAAGGCAAACAAGATGCTGGGATGTATATCTAGGGGTTCAGTAGTAGGTGAGAGGAGGTTATACTGCCCTTGTACAGGTCACTGGTAATGCCTCATCTAGAGTATGGAGTTCAGTACTGGTGCCCACATCTCAAAAAGGACATTAACCTGCTGGAGAAGGTCCAGAGGTAGGCTAAAAAGATGATAGTGGGTCAGCAGGATAAGGCATACGAGGAGAGGTTGAGGGCACTGAACATGTACTCCCTGGAAGACAGAGAGAGGGGACATGATTGGGACCTTCAAGTACTTGAAAAGGAAAAATAAGGTGAATAAGGAGATTCTCTTTAAGCTGAGTGGCAACCATAACACGAGGGGGCACAGTCTTAAGCTGGAGGGTGGGAGGTTTAGGAAGGAGGTCAGGAAGCACTTCTTCATAGAGGGGGTGGTGGACATTTGGAATGTGCTGCCAGAAGAGATGATCTCATTGAAGACAGTGGGCAGCTTTAAGCGAGGCTGGGATAGGCATAGGGGGAAGGTAAGGATCATGGGTAGGGAGGATGGAAGGTGTAGGGAGGGAGGGCAGGGACAGTAGCTCAAGTTGTGTACTCTGCAATATGAGCAGACTAGATAGATCAAATTGCTTTCTTCTGCTGGCTTCTTCATATGTTCATATGTAACTCTAGGGTATGGCCCATGCAAATTTTATTTTAGTTCTGTTAAAAATATAATAAATTACGTTGCAATATATTTCCATTTAAATTAACTATCAAAGAAAGTTGAATCCTGCTGCTACAGGATTCTGAGTAATCTTGAATCCTCTACTGCCTGATTGATGGTCCATTCAAACACCATTTAAATTGAGGGCTGTTCTGGGAAGAGGGAAGAGGGAGTCTGGGATCATTGAAGGCAGATCTGGGCAGGCTTGCTAGGATGCTGACTTTCTCACAATTGTGCGAGTGTCTGGGTCACATGATTGCATCCAACTGGCAACCAGGAGCACTGTTGCAGTCCGTGAACTTTAACACACAGTTTGCTGTTTATCTTTTAGTTCAATGTGGAAGCTGATCAGAAGAAGTAGCTACACAACAAAGGGAGGTAAAGATTGTGCTACATTTTTGGTTTGGGGTGGAGGTGGGGGGCCCACTGGAGGTCCATTGCCCGGGGCCCACAAAAAACTGATGCCAGCCCTGAAATTTGTGTGAGTCATCTTGGTGCACGTACATATGTGAATATCTGTACAGTTAGTGTGCATTTCCCACCAATCCAACATATTTAGTGCTATTATGCAAGGGTGTGTCACGTCTGTGTGTGTGTGTGTGTGTGTGTGTGTGTGTGTATACAGTATTAGGTGCAGGTAAGTGATAAAAAGTAGTAAGTGACAAAAAGTATTTCCCAAATACCTGTATCATGAATAGATCCAGAAGCAAATGATTTGATACATTTTTATTGGACCAACACAGATGTAATAAAAAGAACAAAGTGCTTTAGCTTTCGGACTAACAAGTTCTTCCTTGGAAGCTGAATAACAGTTATTTAGAAAATCCCATACTTTTAACACCCAGATCATGCACAAAAAACTGAAAACAATTCCCATTGGTTCAAAATACTCATTTAAAAAATAACAGAAGAAAATGTCAGAGAAGTTGAATGGTACAAGTTCACCCTCAGCTGAAAGGGCCTAAAGGTCAGACATGCTTAGGGCATAAAAACATGCAGGAAGTGCACTGCACATAAATTAAAATGACTTAGAGATACTTTCAGAATAAGATAACAACTACTCGAGCAGAGAGCTCCTAAACCCAATTATGAGTGTTACAGTGTGTATAAGAATTCAGTTACTGAAAAGCAAAACCCACCCGGATTAAATGCATGCTAAAGTTGTAGGTTACAAACAAGCCCCACAAACTAGAACTACAGAAAATATCTATATATGGTATACAAACAGGAAACACCACAGTTTACCTAAAGTGAGCAATAGTTTCACACTATATGGAATGTAAAACCTAGCTGGAACCATTACCAGGATATACTCACAGACTAGTTATTATTCCCCATAAATCTCAAGGCCTATAGTGTAGCAACAGGAGTTTATAAATGATAATACAAGCTGGCGGTATAAATACCAAACAAAACACTGCTTGTCTTCCAAAGATTTCTCCCAACTTATTTTTTCTAACTTAAACATTAGGGTTGGGGACCACCCACTAGCTCTTGGCTGGCTTCCTATCCCTCTTGAGCCTAGAGTGTCAGACTTTTATTCTCAGACCTCCATACTCACTTGTCCAGAGTTGCTAACTAAATCTAGTTTGGGTCCAATTAGCATATTCAAGATTTATGAGTTGCAGCATCTATTAGTGCAACAATTTGGTCTTTCCTTAAAACCATCTTTACTTGGCGACTTTCTTCAGCAGATCCAAGACCTAGCATCCAAACCACATGTTGTCTCTTCTTTATATACTGTATATACTTGCTTACCACCTCTCAACCTTCTTCTTCGACCAGCTCCAAGATATGGGAATCACTGATGCCAGATTTTGCTTTTAACTAGCCATGCTTCTGGAAGGATCTTTAAACTAACCTGACTCAGGATTGGCTAAGACTTACCCAATATCGTATTTTAAAAAATATGTATTATACCCCAGTTAAACTAGCCAAGATGGGTCATCTCCCCTCCCTAACTGCACCAGATGTGGCAAAGCAGAAGGTACCCTCATACATGTCTTTTGGTCTTGTGAGATGGTGTCTCCCCTCTTGGTACAGATTGAATAGTGGATGGACCACTTCTTGGGGCTGAGGCCTTTTTTCTCCCAGAGTATGTATTATTGGTGACTACTCACAGATTCAGGTCAAAGAAAGGAAATACTGTACGGCTCTCATTTCCTTGGCAGTTAAAAAACTTGTTCTTAGACACTGGTTGGACCTGGTGTCCATCACATATAATGAATGGCTACACAAGCTTTCCTCTTCTCTATGGACAGAACACCTGATTGCCAGTATACATCATTGTCTGCCCCTCTTTAATAAGAAATGGGGTAAATTGTATGCCCTTTATTTGAATTGATTGTCTTTTGTGCTCCCCCTGGTATCTCATTAGTTGTTCTTGAGTACATGGCTTCGTCTTGCTTACTATTCTATGGGCTATTTACTTTCAGGTGTCGTCACACACTTCATATGGGGAGGGGGGAGATGGATTCCTTGGTTCTCTGAATCTTTGCTTCTGATGTTTTGCATAGCTGTTGTTTGTGTGTTTATAAAATAATGTTTTTTTCAATTTAAAATAAAAAAAAACTGCTTGCCAAGGACCACCAAGAAATTAAGACCATGCACCCTGATATGTACAGATTTCAATACATTCTCAGTGTATAATATAACAACTTGAAGTACTGAAAATGTCTAAGGAATCTGAATAAAAAATCATAGGAATTAAATTCTCTCATCCCCACCACCCGTATCCGGGGTCAAGATAACTAGTTTAAAGGAGATATATACATAACACACACACACACACACACACAGGCATGCATGCACACATGCACACACAGACACACACACACAGACACACACGAGTCCTAATGTACCATCATTCACATCAATCATTGCAACTGTTACCCAAAGTAATTCAACTTGTCATGAAAGTCCAAGTAAAAGGGATCATGTATCCTAATATGTATATAGTTCAGAATGCAACACTGTATAACCATGCTACTATCTGTGCAGTAACAGTCCAAGGATTCTGAATAGAACCACAATGAAATAAAAAGTTCACTCACCCCAGTGTTAGGTAACTAGAAGTAAATGTATAGTATGTATGTAAGACAAGAGTCATAACATACCTTCATTTCCACAACATCACAATAATATTAGCCCAATGTAATTTGATCTGTCAAGGACCTCCATGTAAATGAGATCCAGCACCCCAATATGTTCAGAGTTCAAAAATGTGATGATATATAATAAAACTACTGAATGTACAGTTACATGCTGGGGAATCTGAATAAGACCCAATGGAATTAACCCCACCCCGGAGAAGATAAATAGTAAGAAGGAATTACTATTCATTATGTGTATGAACTAAGAGTCATAAATAACACATTATAACTCCATGTATCTGAATAGAAGCCCACATCAATGTAACAGCAACCCCTCACCACCCATCACACTCACATAACCCCCCCCCACACACACACAAGGAGATGCTGAAGTCCTATAATATGTATATCCTTTGAAGAAAAGGTCTGTGGATGTTAAGTCCTATAATTTGCCATAAAACCTAAATCTGTGTTCATGCCATCTTCCACCATATTGAGAAATAAAAAATAGGTTTGATCTCAAAAGTCTATCTCGGTTGTATACTTTTGAGATTTCCTTTTAAGACCATTACTGACATATCTGACATTAAGTGGTCGGGTCACGAGAAGTGTTGCCCTACTGGTTTTTCAGTCATCTTCAGATCAATATTATGTAAGTGCAAGTTCATCCTACTGCAGAGCGGTTGGCTTGTCTCTCCAACATAACCTGTTTGTGGACATTTCTTGCATTAAATGAAATAAACAACATGCCGTGATGCACATGCATAATTCCCCTGTACCTTGAATTGTCTTTTTTGTGATGTAACCACACAGTCCATAGTGGAAATGAGCTCACAAATATTACAGGTGCATTTATTGCAGGGTCATGTACCATTTAGTGTCATGGTATTCTGTTCTGGTGAAAGTTTACTCCTAATAATTATGTTGGCTAAGTTTTGTGGTTGTTTAAAAGATAGTAGTGGTAGTTCCTTAAAAGTACAATTAAGGATCTCATCCTCACTAAATATTGGATGAAGGGCCTTAATAATCTTATGCTGACGTTCAAGGTCAGGATGATATGTGACTAAGAGTATTCTGTTGGTAGTTGTCCTTTCCTTATAGTGAAGTAGTTGTTGTCTTGGCACTTGTGTTGCATGTTCTATTGCCCTGTCAATTTCTCTGGAAGATTGTCCCTGCTCAATAAAAGTGTTTTTCAACATAGCCAAATGTGTATCTCTTTCTTCCTTTTTTGAACAGACACACTGATACCGAAGTGCTTGACTGTGAATGACAGATTGTTTTGTGTGACTTGGGTGATTACTATTCCTGTGTAACTATCTTTGTCTGTCTGTTGGCTTCCTGTAAATACATGTATGTAAGGTTCCATCCTTTATGGTGACTGTGGTGTCGAGAAAATTAACATTGGAGGCAGAATACTCTAGGGTAAGTTTTATGATAGGGTGGAGGTTATTAAGTTCCTGATGAAAATCTTTAAGTGCATCTGTGCCCTCTGTCCAAATGATGAACAAATGATCAGTGTAACAGAAATAAGTGCGTGGTTTGTGTGAACAGTGCCTTAAAAAGTCCTTCTCCAAATTTGCCACAAAGTGGTTAGCATACAGTGGAGCCATCCAGGTGCCCATCATAGTTCCCATAGTTTGAACATAATGTTTACCATTGAAGCTGAAGTTGTAATGTATCAAAATGAATTCAATAAGTTTCTCCCACCACTTCAGGGTTGATGTTTTAGTCCAGTCCTTTCTTCTGTATGTCTTTAAGGTAAGCTGAAATGCCAGCCGTGTGTGGAATATTAGTGTAGAGGGATGTTACAGCCATCATCGCTAAAATGGTATCAGGTGGTAAGTGCTTATAACCAGAAAGTATATGCAGGAAGTGTGTAGTGTCCTGGATGTAACTATCCTTTTCTATAACCAGTGGTTTCAAAATGGTTTCTATAAACCCTGAGATCCCCTCAGTCAGGGTACCATTCCCAGAGACTATGGGACTCCATGGATTGCTAGATTTATGTACTCTAGGCAGCATATAGAATGTCCCTGGCTTGGGTTCAGAAGGGATGAGGTCAGTTAGTCTTTTTTGGACAAGGTTTGGAAAAGTTCTAATTAAGACCTGTAGCTCTTTTTTATATGTTGTAGTCTGGTCACTGTCCAGTTCTCTGTAGAAGGTATGGTCGGTTTGCTGTCTGTTGGATTCATTAATATAGTCCTCTCGGTTTAATATCACCACTGCAGAGCCTTTATCAACTTTTTTTGATGAAAATGCTGTGGATTGATTTCAGTGTTTGAATAGCCCTCCATTCCAATGGAGAGAGGTTATAAAATAGCCCTCCATTCCAATGGAGAGAGGTTATAACGGGCCTGTTTTTGGCTAGTAAAGATCTGACCACTAACTTGCTGGCAGAAACAATGAATGTAATTGTCTAGTTTTTTGTTATACCCACTTGGGGGGGGGGATAAATTCAGATCTATTTTTCTTATCCATTAAATTGTTACTGATTGTGATGTCTTCACTACCTGTGATTTCTTCCTTGCCATGAAAAAATTCTTTAAGTGTCAATCCATGGAACTGTTCATCCAGTTCACCACAAAACTGTACGCTGTGCAGTGGTTTTGTTGGGCAGAAAGTTTAATTCCCCAGTAGTTCATGTGTGGTTCTAAATAACTGTCATTAAGCTTCTGAGGAAGGACTTGTTGGACCGAAAGCTAAAGCACTTTGTTCTTTTTGTTACATCTATGTTGGTCCAATAAAAGTATCAAATCATTTGCTTCTGGATATGTTCTTACAAGGACCAATACAGCAAACACTAAATCTGTATGCCAAATACCATGAGTAACAGATGATTTGGTACTCAGGAAGAAAAATTAATAATTGGCATCATTCAGGGCTATTCAGCATTTTGTTATTTGGCTGGAGTTCAAGATCTTCCAAGACTTCTTGTCCATTCATAGGCCATTTTAGAAGCTCACTAAAGGCAGCCCATATGACCCAGCACTTGCTGACACAGACACTACAGGCAAAAACAGACAGACATCTAAGCTGCTGTAAAAGGGGAATCTACTTTCATCTACTTATTAAAAATTGCTAAACAGGAACTTATGGTGGTGCTTCTAGATAAAACCTTCTCCCTCTCTAACAAAAATCTTCCAAAAAGCTAGAAATGTCTTCAAGATGAGAGGGGAGACGAACAGACACATTGATCACGGTCACAAAAGCCTCTTCCAAAAATGGATGGCTATAGGTACAGAACCAATGGTGGTGATTGAAGCAGAAGTAACTCTTAGAGCTGTGTGGAATGGGAAAATTCTAAATCGGTGAAATTTTGATGAAATTTCGCAAAATTCAGCAAACATTCATGGAAATTCATCAGAATTTTGAGGACTTTTTAAATTTAATAATTTATTTATAACTCTGCTGCCATTCAAGCTAAAGCTCAGGTATTTGGAATATTTACACTTTGGATCAATGGTCACTAACCCATCAGATATCATGAAATTTGGATTGATAGTTTCAGAAGTATGTTTGAATGTTGTCCATTTGTTTGTGCAAAATTTCATGAACGTTTTTATTTGTATACACCTTAACCATCTATTGGGTCAGGGATCTTAAATCTGGCATAATTTCATGTTGATAGGTGTTCTAACAATGTACCAGATTTTGTGACATTATGATGCATTGTCTAAGAATTATATATGCTCAAAATCTATCATTTTATTTATTTCAGGAAATTTCATGAAAAAAACATTTCATCTGCATATAACTCAGGCACCCTTGGTGATAGGCATGTGTAAATTAGTACAGATAACCTTTCTGTAACACTTATAGAATGTTCTAAATATGGACATAATTAGATAAGAGATTTTTAAGTTACAGGGGTTCAAAACTTTACTGTGTATATAGTTGCAAAACTTTGTGAAAACTATCAAAAATGTAGATGTTTGTAACTTCTTTGCTCTGGCATGCATATAGTAAACATTTGACGTGCATATCCAAAGTCAGTGTGTCCAGGTGTCTAACACAACTGGATAAATTGGTTAACTAGTTTTAATTCTGCAGAAGAAAAAAAACTGATTAGTAACATTTTCTCACATATTTTTGATAGCATATACTGTAGATAAAACATCCAGAATTTTTTTGTGTGGAATTTAACATTCACAATGCACATATCACTACCTCATTTTATAAGCTGGACTGAGTTTTTTTGCAGTCTTGCTGTTCCTTTCTGGGTGACTAACCCCCCCCCCTTTTTGGTATAGCCAGACTGACTCAGTAGAACTACTGATTCCATGGATATCCTCTTTGTTCTTTAAAGTGACAAACTCCCTTAAAACATGAGTCACCCACTCCTTTTTCTATCGACCTACCTTTTTGGAATAGCCAGAATTGTTTCTTCCTGCTGCCCAAGACATTGTTCCCCCCCCACTGCATCTTTTTGAGTACCTCTAAGTCCTAGACTTGCATGTACACCAGGCTCCTCGGATCATAAATATATTGGATGTGATCCTTAAATATCCTGCATTCAGGTTGGAATTGTTGACACTCTGCTTTCTTGCTCCATTCTGGGGGTCTACCACTGTTGTGCTACCCAGGTCAGCTGTCCATTTCTTGGTGAAACTGTACATCTAACTCCAGAACCTGGTGATCCCCTGCACTACTTGCCTCTTATATCCCTATCCTCTAATTAGAATCCCCCAGATAAGGCTGAGTGAAATTAGAAAATTCTGGTTTTGTGGAATTTTTCATGAAATTCTACAATTTTCACAAAGACTCATGGGATTTGACTTGAAGTACACATGTTATGTTGTAATTTCTCACAGCAAGCAATTAACTAAATTGGCACACATAGTCTCCTTGTAAGGTCTTAGAACCTGCCAGATTTAATGTTATTGCATCCCTAGTTTTAAAGTTTTAGGGGTTTATAAATTTGTAGTTTACATTCTTGCAAAATTACATTTTTAAATATTGTGAAAGTTTGACTACTTTTAATTCAATCCCATTTAAAGCTGAAAATATGAACTTTTTCAGTAACGACCATGCGGTATAGTACTTTAAATGTTTAACTCTGGTTAAATTTCGATATGTAGTTTTAAAATTAGAGGGAACTGAAATTAAAAATTTGGTAACATGTTCGACAGGCTATAACTCAATCCCATTTAAGGATATAAATCTGAAACTATGTGTACATAGAAATGTGGTGATAACCTCTATGCAAAAATAATTTTCTGTTGGTCGAATGTCTGCAAAAGTTAGAATTTCACGTCCACAAAATTCCAGAAATGATTTTCTTGACTTCCGCAGAAATTCTGCCATAAACTATGTTGCTTTTTTTGGAGATGAGTAATTTTACATTGCTTTGTGGTATAAAAGTTCCACAGATCTGATTTCCTTTTTTTTCTGGAAATGTAGAATAATTTATTCTACATGTAACCAAATGTGACTCATTTGCTCTAAGAAATCCAGACTTGTGGTGATTTTTCTTTTTCCCACAAGTTTCCAGTTTCTCATTACGCATTTCCAGTGGTCTGCAGAAAAACAATTCGGCATGTAGTAAACAGTATCCCTATATAAAATTAGGAACCTTATTATTGGGCAAAACAAAAAATCTGCATTTCGGAAGATGGAAATCTCATAACTGTTTTCTTCCTGCTTAACAGCTCATAATGTAAATAGTCAGTAGGAGAGTGGAGACTTGAGACTGAGAGTAGGGATTCTGAGAGACAAAGAAGATATAAAATATTAGTGAAAGCAATCTGCTTATTTAATGATTCTTACTTTGTTTACTTTATTTGAATGCTTGTTTGAGAGTTAAGATTTTTTTTTATTATTTTTTCCTTTTTCTGGTGGTGGTTATAATTTAATTTTGGAGGCTGCTGATCATGGACAGCAGCAGGGGAATGGTGGGAATGTGGCCCAGGAGGGGCAGCAGGAGCAGACAATGGTTCAACTAGAGAAGGCTATGGCCACCACATCCTCTGGCATGGTATGCCCCCTTACAGTGACAGCAAAACAGTGAACTATGCTCCTAATGGCAAAATTGACACTTTGCCGACAGGTCGCTGTGTTGGTATGCCTGAGACAGGAGCATGCTGTCTCCTGGTCCTGCACCCCCAACCCGACTTAACTCCGAATGAAGTTAAGAATTCTTTAGTCAGGGGGGTGCAGGGGAGAAGCCCCCGATGAAAGCAGGACCGGGAGTCTGTCAAGGAATCATGCCGATCATGATTTGTGGTTGACATGATTCCTGTCGCTGTAATGCCAGTCGACATCAGAGATGTTCAACCGGTGTGGTAGAGCCCTCTGACACTAGTGCTGATGCCACCACCAGTGATGAGAACTCTGGCCTCACCAGCACGATGAAACAGATGGCACCCCTCTTCAGCCACAATGAGGTGGCGGTTCTTGTCAAGGAGGTCACCAAGTATGCTGACAACATTTTTGGCTGCAATAAAGTGCCACTTAAGGAGAGAGAGAGAGAGAGAGACACTGTGGGCTGCTGTCAAGGCCAGCTTAAAGAAGGAAGGAGGGGGAGTTGTGTCCCACAGCTTAAAACAAATTAAGCACAAGTGGGACAATCTGCAGAAGAGGGACCCTGAAGTCCTGGAGGGCCTGGGAGCAGCCATCACCACTACCAGAGATGGGACACCAAAGAAGAAGAAGAGGGTTTAGCAAGCGGATGAGCCAGCAGGATCTTCTGCATCACCACAAAAAAGACCCTGTGTGGAAGACAGCATTGAGAGTGAGTATACTGACTTTATTTTTGAACCTGTTTTATAGCAGTCAGTGTTGCAGCTTAACTTTTTTCCTTCACTATGAGCCACACCCCTTGATGCCTATAAATGCATGCAGAAGTCATATTGAGACATGACAAGTAGACTGGCCATGGCATAGGGCACATGGTGGTAAACTGGGTTAGGAACTGGCTTATAGACAGGAAGCAGAGGGTGGTGGTAAATGGGATCCAATCAGTGGAGAGGGAGATGACCAGTGTGGTACCTCAGGGATCAGTCCTTGGTCCAGTCCTGTTTAATGTCTTCATTAGTGACATTGTGGTAGGAGGACTGGAAGGAAATGTCGGCCTGTTTGCAGATGACACCAAGATCTGCAACAAGGTGGTGGATACTCCAGATGGAGAATAGAAAATAAGAAGGGACCTGGAAAGGCTAAAAAAATGGTCTGAGGTGTGGCAACTAAGATTCAATTCCAATAAGTGAAAAATAATACACCTGGGAAGAGGGAACACTGAAGAGTGCTACAAGATGGGTGGAAAGTAGTTGACTATTACAAGGGAAGAAAGTGATCTGGGGTTTATCATTGTTGATGATCTAAAGGTGTCTAAGCAGAGTACAAAGGCTGAAGGGAGGGCCAGTGGCACACTGGGGTACATAGACAGAGGTATCACAAGCCAAAGGTGGGATGTGGTTATGCCATTATACAAAACAATTGTGAGGCCTCACCTAGAGTACTGTGTGCAGTTCTGGAGGCCACACCTTCATAAAGACATTGACCGGCTGAGTGGAAGGGGTCAGAAGGGCAACTTAGATGGTACAAGGATTGCACCAAACAACATATGAGAGAGAGACTAAAGGACCTCAATATGTACTCACTGGAGGCCAGGAGGGATAGGCAGGGCATGATAGAAACCTTCTAGTATCTTAAGGGCATAAACAAGGTGCAGGGGGAGACATCTTCCTATGTAAGAGATGTACAAGAATAGGGGGGCATGACATGAAATTGGAAGGTGGCAGACCGAGGGGAACTGTGAAGACATTTTTCTTCACAGAGAGGGTTGTGAATGCATGGAATAAGATGCCACCAGAGGTGGTGGGGGAAAACACAGGGGATGGTTTTAAACATGCATGGGACAGGCATAAGGGTACCTTGGTGTTGGGAAGGAGGGGGGGAAGCTTTTGACTAGGTAGGGTCAGTTGAAACAAACTAGTGTAGGACTTCGGGCAGACTGGATGGGCCTGCTTTTCCTTATCTGCTGACAATTTTTCTTTCTATGTAAGACACTCTGTTTCCCAATTATACTGTGTCCTAGTGAATCGTGAATGGCTGTGTGTATCTGATGCATGTGCTTGCTCAACTCAGACTTGCTGCACAGTTCTATGGTACCAAGCAGTGTCAACCCCCCAACCCCTTCCCATGATTACAGCAGCAATTGCCATTAATAATTTAAAGAAATTAAGTTTTACCTCAAACACGGCATGTAAGTACAGTAAGTCTGTGTTTTATTACTGACCTTAGCTGCCTATGATGACATGCACAATGGATGGCACTCACCTGACTTGATAAGAATTGTCCCCTGTCCCCAGCCCCATGTGGCTGTGATGTGGATTCATATCATGGGTGTATTTTGTCTGTAAGTAATGGTGTTACCCAATTGCTATTAGCGACTATAGTGAAACTGTCCTGTGTGTCATGCCTGGTGCCATCTGCATCATTGATCCATCCTAATACAGATGTTACAGTGGGAGTGGTCACTGCTCATCAGAACTGACTACTGTGCCATACATCCAGTTTCATGGTAGCTCCTGTAGCAGGTAAAGGGAGCAAAGCTGTCAGCCAGTGAACATGTGTGTCCTCCCAATCATCAACCAGCCTGATCAGTCACTATTGTTAGTCCATGGCCGACTCCAAAAGCACCCTTTATCTGAATATTAGATGTGCACTTTTATGTTGTGGAATCACGGAAGTGGGCCGCTTGTTGTGCATCCTCCTGACCTTCATTCGGTAATATCTGCAATATCCTGCATTTAAATATGATATATAGGACCTGACCCATCCTACAGGACTGACTGAATGTGTAATATTACTGTAGTTCTGCTTTGGTCTTAGGTTTTCCAATTTGTAACACTGATTTGAAATATTCCTCTTCATTTTGGACAGGTGCTGCTGGCAGAAGCGGGACCGATGGTGATGATTCCACAAGCACCACTGATGATGGACTGAGCAGCAGTACCCTGCTGATGATGAGCCTCTCTCTGGTTCTGGTAAGCTACTTAAAGTTTTTAACCATTTTGAATTTTCAGTGCACCCTCTATTATCCACAAACATTGGTGCACCAACTAGGGCAACTAAAATGGTGCATGGTCTGCACAAGTCATATGAAGAGTGACTAAAGGAGCTTTATATGTGTAATATACCCTCAAGGAAAGGAGGGAAGGGGTTACATGATACAAACTTTCAAGTACCTCAAAGGAATCAACAAAGTCTAAGAGGGTAGCATCTTTCAGAAAAAGAAATGTGCAAGAACATGGGGGCACAATTTCAATATAGAGAGGGATGGCTCAGGGGCCACATGCAGAAGTATTTTTTGATGAAGAGGGTGGTGGAATCATGGAACATCCTTCCTGAGGCTGTTGTGGATTAAAAAACAGTGGGGAAATTCCACAATTCATGGGACAGACATAAGGCAATCCTAGTGAGGGGCAGAAGGAAATGGGCTGTTGGTTAACTTAACTATGATCTGCAGCTTATCCAATAGGAAGGGAAATGGGCAGACTCTGATTAGGTGGCGGTAGGCCAAGTGGTCCTTATCTGCCATCAAAGTCTATGTTTCTAATTTTTTTGTGGAAAACTGAGGGTGGTGGTCTGTGTAGTAGAGGTGTGTGTTATGTTGCATTAGTAAAATATCTGCAAATTATCACAGGAGTGGACTGGACTAAAGTTTGGTAATAAATATTAATTTCCTTTACTATACAGTGTGTTAAATGAAATTACTTGGTGTGATCCAGAAGAGAGTGATTCAGGTGTTGCATGTATTGCAACCTTAAACATATGAGAAGAGTCAGGTATCCCAATATGTCCTCGCTGCCATCACTGGAGGAGAGGAGGAATCGGGGCCGGGGGAACAGGATAGAAACATTCAAGGACCTTAAGTGTATAAACAAGGTGCAGGAGGGAGAATCGAGTTCAGGAAGCGTGCAAGAATGAGGGGGCATGACATGAAATTAGAACGTGGCAGGTTAAGAAGGAATGTGTGGAAGTTTACTTTACAGAGAGGGTGTTGGATGTATAGAACAAACTGCCACATGAGGTGGTGAGACTGAAGTGAGGACTGTGCTTGGATTTAAACATGCATTGAACAGGCATAGGGGAACCATAGAGGTTATGCAGAGAGAGGATCAGAAGCTGTTATGAAATACAAGGCTCACGGACAGACTGTGTGGGCAAAACTGTCCTTATGTGTCGCATCTGCAGACAATGTCTATGTTTCCATGGTTATATGCAAGGAAGGAATGCCCTGCCCAGGACCCACAGCTTGTCAATTTACAACACAAGCTTTTCAATTTACAGCACAGAGCACAGGTAGGAAGACTTGATCAGGTGCTGACTCACTTGAGTGGTGGGGCACACAGACAGCATGCAATAAGTAAGTTGCACTGATGTCTGTCAGACTTTATCACACACTGACACACACACACACACACACACAAAACAGTTCAACTCACACACACTGCACTCACTATATAAGGGCAGATAGTTGCAGACTACATTATGTTGAAGCTGCATATTTCCTTCTGTACTGCAGACAACACTGAAACATCGGCAGCAGTCCAACCATCAGAGGGACAGATGGGGCCTGAGTCAGCCACAAAACAGGCAAAGCCAATGAGCAAGCGCACAGAAAACCATGTGCAAAGAATTATGAAGACTCTTTCCAAACTGGCAGACAAGGACGATCCACCCTCAGGCTCAGAAGGGCAGGGAAAGACTGGTGGATCATCCAGGGGACATTGAACGATGGATCTGCATATTTTGGCTGGCTTTCCCTTGCCTACTACAAATCCCAGGAGCCTGTGGGACCTCCATAAAGCAGTATGCTGTCCTAGGAACCGAGATGAGGGCCAGAGGCTCCCAGAGGAACATTTTTCAGGTGGATCTGTTCAGTCTCAAAGAGGTCCCCCCAGTCCTAAAAGCCTAGCTTTGGAGGCTCTTCTCACTAGGGTTGTCAGAACTAGTTCTAGAAAGATTAGAACCCCTTTAGAACCCATGTGTTAGAGTTCTAATTTAGAACTAGAACACCCATTGGTTCTAAGTGTTAAGGCTTCTAATACTAAATAAAAAGCTTTTTTTCTTCATACATTTCAAAAACAGGAGATGCCAGCCTGGAAAACAAACTAATTATTGAGAATTACGTGCTAAAAATGTTTTAAGAGAGAAAATGGCAGAATGTGCTACTCAGATGCAGATGTGCTAAATGCATGGAATTGTTACACTTGGCATTTGCATTTTGAGAGGCTCAATATGTTTGTCTTTTCTGCATGTGCAGTGAACCAATATTATGGCTGTGCTGAGAGTGCAGCTCTTTTATGTATGTTTTTTTCTCCTCTCAGTATCTTTTTCTGTTCTTCCTCCAGTCCTACACACAAAAGAGTTCAAGTTCTAAAGAAGATTAGAACCCTAGAACTATTTGCATAGTTCTAGCCCAGAACCAGAACCTAGAATTTCAGCGGGTTCTGACAACCCTACTTCTTACCAGTGGTCCTGCATCATTCCCTCCCATGCTAGGAATCTCCTCTTTGCCTCCTCGAAATACCAGGCTAGTCCTTCGGCCAAGGCACCACTCTAGGAGTGGCCAACACCATTCCCCTGATTTGAGGATGATTGTTCCACCCGCCAAGATGCCCAGAGATGACGTCTCCCAGCACCCATCCCCTCATCCCGCTACTGATTACGAAACACCTGGTATGGAACTGGAGCAGCAGGCTGATTGGGCAGACATCTCGGAGTCCTCGCTAGTGGAAGCAACAGAACTCCGTAAAACCGGGTCTTGTCTCATATGCAGCCGCTGTGGCCTCTACCCCACCTAGATCTGTAGAAGCCCTCCAGGTGATTCCCAGACAGGCAGAAGGACACTCGGACTGACCATTGGACTCCTGCCTAAGTGTTTTCTCGTTTGACCTTATGGTTGTCTGTTGTGTAACCCTGGCTTACATGGGCCCCCTGCTAACTGTCTGAGTTGGGCCCTATAGCCAGCCATTGGTTGAGGCACTAGAGAGTGCTGGGAAGTGGGGGCATGGTGTGGCCTTTCTTGTCCCCCCCACCCTTCATTTTCTCTTTCTTGTATTACAGGGCTCATTGTACCTAGGGTCACTCTTGTGCCCAGAACACCATTTAGGGTGGCCTGCTACTCTGGCCGGCCCTATAGCTTAATCAGTCTTCCCCCTAGTGGTCACCCATCGTAAGGTCACCAGCAGTCCTGCAGGTTGGATCTGGGGTCTAGCTTGCATACAGCGCCCCCTCTTTTCTAGACCGGGATAACATTGCGGCAGGTGGGGCTTCCCCCTTCCTCTTCCCCCTCACCATTCCCCTTCTATCCCTCCCAGTCACTCAAATCCCTGGACCTTGCCCTCCTCTTCCCATTCTTCGCCTTTCTCCTCTTTCCCCGGTACCATGGCCCCCGACCTTGGGAGCCCACCAGTCACGGAGAAGGCAAAACCCTGTTGGTTTCCTACTCACTCCCTCTGTTCTGGATTTTGGAGCTAGTGTTACTGAGGGTTCCTTGTATAGGGCCCCTCTTTTGCCTTGAGCTCTAAGTTCTTAGCATGTTTACACTTTTTCTACTTATCAATACAGATCCCGCATCATCCGGGTGTTGTTTGTAACCCGGCAGAGTCAATAAGGTGCTTTAAGCATGGTCTGTATATGTTGTTGGTTCTTTTTTGTGGCAATTGTATTGTATCCTCTATTTTGTGTTTTCTCTCCGTAGTTAAAAGTTGTTAACCATTTGTCTTTTTGCCATTTGCAGCTTGTTTCTGATTGTGACCAGTGTTCTGTATTAGCATAGTGTGTTTCCAATTTCCCATGCCTGGGATAACTGGTACTTCATCCTCCCGTTCCCCCCTCTCCACATTTTACATTCATTCTCGGACTGAGTAAGTATCTCTTATGTATTCTATTCAATGGCAGGTATGGTTAACCCCTCAGCTAGTGGGCTGCACTTAGTCTCGTGGAACGTTAAAGAGCTTAACCATCCCATCAAACGCACTAAAGTTTTGCAGTTTTTGAGGTCTCAGTGCATGGATATTGCGGTCCTATAGGAGAAACATCTTCTAAGTAAGTCAGTTCTGTGGCTGAGAAAGTCATGACTGGGTGTGGTCCACGTGAGTTCAGCCACTTCTAAATCTAAGGGAGTTGCTATCCTTATTGGCCGGTCCTGTTCTTGGACTGTTGAAGAGGTGCGGGCTGACTCACAGGGCTGGTGTGTGGTGGTTAGGCTATCCTCTCCTGGTGGCAAGTTGATTCTTGCTAATGTCTATGCCCTTAATGAGGATCATGTGGAATTCTTCCCCAGCATCAGCCAGGCAATATCTTCCTTATCTCACTGGACTCCTCTACACCTATATTGATAGGAGGAGACTTCAGTTTTGTACAAGATATTTTTCTTGTCAAGTCTAAGCCTACCACCCAGTCTCACCCCAAGGTGCATATGGCCCTACAGGAGATGAGGGAGGAATAGGATCTCACTGATATGTGGAGGCGTGACCACCTCACGGGGTGTGACTATACCTACTACTCCCCTGCTCATACCACTCACAGCTGAATAGACTTTGGTTAGCCAACTTGGCAGCAGCTCGGGGAATCTCTAGTAATAGCATTGGGAATATAGTGATATCCGATCATGACCCTGTTTTAATGCTGTTTATCCTGGATGGGCAGCACCCCCCCCCAGCACCCATTGGAGATGTAACCCGCTGCTCCTCAAATATCCCAAATTTCATCTAATGGTATCACAGGTGGCCAGAGACTGCTTCTCCATTAACTCCGACTGTGGGGTGGTGCCAGGTATGGTGTGGGATGCTTTTAAGGCAGTCCTGCAAGGCCACATTATCGCATACTCGGCCTCTAAGAATAAGGCCTATAAAGTGACTCTGGCCCCTCTACAGTCGGAGCTCACTGTGGCGGAAACCCAATTCAAGGCCTCCCCAGCAATCGCAAGGGATAGCTCCCTGGCCTGACAGATAGTGGGTCTTAAGTATCAGATTAATTCTATCTTACACCAGAAGGCAGAGTGGCTACACTTGAACTGCTGGTGCTGCCAGCAACCTGCGGTGCATCTGCTGCATGTTCTATGGTCGAGTCCACATCTGGCCACCTTTTGGGCTTCCATTGCTGAGGACTGCTCCAAGGTGCTTGGATCCCCCATTTCCATTTTAGACCCTAAGTTACTACTTGGTGACACCTCCTGTCTTTTTGCCCTACCCAAGTCCCATCATGAGTGGTTGATACTAGCGCTCCTTGAAGCCAAGTGGCTGTTGTTAATGCACTGGCGGCAGGCAGTCTTGCCATCTCAGGCATTCTGGCTTGGAGCCCTGGCTAGTCTATTCCTGTGTAGAACGATTATCCCATTCCCATAGTGGGCGCATGGATCAGTACTTGTGCAAGTGGGAGGCATATCTCCAGTCTCCCTTGTGTAAGACTCCTACCCCCAGCAACCCCCCCTACTGACGTCTGAACCCTCCCTGTTGCTGTATTAATTATTCTAAAGTTTGTCTCTTCCCCCATTAGACCTGACCTAACCTTGGGAAAATGTAAGTGGTTATGCACATCTTTCTGTTACCTCTGGCTGTATCTACCCCTTTACAGTTCTATTCCTGTTGTTATCTGCTTTTAGGAGTTTGCTTCAAGTGGATATTCTGCTGTGTCTGTAGAATCCCTACCTCACTGGTAAGATGGATCTCATATTTGTTATGAGCGATGTTATTGTCGAGCTGTGTAATAAATACAATAAAGCATTCGATGATTAAAAAATAAGAAACCACACTTACTTGTCATCTGTGTTTTCAATTACTTCTTTTGGGGCATGTGGGTGTTGGGGGGGATGACAAACTGGTAAACACTTTTTGAGATAAGAACAATGTACACTTCAATTTTGGTTTTTCTTATTTTATGTGTGTGGGGGGGCAGAAGAGCAGCAAACTGGTAAGCACTTAACAACATTTAAGGACAAGAACAATGTCCACTTCAATTTTTTTGGTTTTCCTTATTTTATTGGGGGGGGGGGGGTCCAGAACAGCGGCAAACTGGGAAACTTGAAAGTAATGCAGTTTCATAAGTGGAGAACTGCTGATGTCACTGTGAATTATTAGCATAAATGTGGATGTAGTTATCCTTTGTTTCAACATCACCAACAATTTTGGCACCACAGCAGTTTCGGATTCTGGCATTGCTCACTGAATCTGGGTGAAAGACTCTTTACTATTCAGGTAATGTAATTGAAGACACAAGGTGTTAGGATACCTCACAACACAATTTATGCACACAGAACACATGTTATGAGACTCTGTCTATTACTCAGGAGAACATAAACCCCTCCTCTGTATCTTCATCAGATGGCACTGCCACACCCTCCTCATACTCTGATGAGTCCTGCTGCTCAGAGCCTTCTTCAGCAGGATCCTGTAATGTCGCTGTTGTTGACACAGCGTACTGCTTGGGGAAGAAATGGAAGTTCATTTTGGCAAATGTTAGATACTCAACATTCCGATCAGACAGGCTGCTTCAGCAGTCAGTTGCAATGGCACCTGCAGTGCTGAAAACCCTTTCCGAGCTTACCCTGGCACGGGGCGGGTAAGGTACTCCATGGCAATAGCTGTCAGGGCAGGCCAGATTTCCAATTGTCCACACCACTAGTAAAGGGGCTCATCATCAATTGTTAGCTGCTGTGGGTCATCCATGTATGACTGCACCATATAGCATGCAGACAGCTGGAGTTCTGTGTCTCCCTCCTGAGGGTGGCAGGTAGACACACCAATGTCCTTCAGCATGGACCACAGGGGGTTTGTGCCATCAATGCTACCATGTGATGATGATGGTGATGGTGCAGGCACTATACTGGTGGTGGATAAGGATACGGATCAAGGGGCCATTTTTGCTTGCACTTTTTGTACTGTGGCAGATTTTTCCACCCTTACCTCTGAGTGTGTCATCCAGTTTTGGACCTTGCCCCACAGGATGGATACATAGTGATTAAGATCAGCCTTCCCACCTGGAAGAAGTACCATCATGTTCCTGGGGTCAAGCAGTGCAGCCGGGATGTATGCATCAGAGTTATTAATGTGAATGACCCCGGGATCATCTTCACACAACTGCATGATGTGGTTAGCCAGCTCCACTCCTACAGAGTCTGCAGCCACTTCAAATTACCCTTTTACATTAACCAGTGCCCAGCGTAATACCTGCAGCAATGGTATCACCTGGCTCAAACATGCATTTTCAGCACTCACAACCTGTGTCGCCTGTTCAAGAGGACAGAGTACTTGGATAACACTAACCATCAAAAAACACTGGGATGGACTCAGTGACATGGTGTCCTGTGTTTCTGATCATGCATCTGCTTTATGTACTCATTCAGTGGCTTGTACTGTTCATACAACCTCTCAAGTATATAGAGTGTTGAATTCCATCGGGTTGGCACATCAAGCTTCAGGTGGTGTTATGGCACATTATTGTCCTTTTGTAGAGCCCTGAGCTCTGCTTTAGACAGTGCAGAGTGACTGAAATGGCTGCAGATTCTGTGGCTGGTGACCAACATGATACTCACTGCTTCATGATCCAGAATGCACTTCACAATGAGATTCAACACATGAGCAAAGCAGGGGACGTGATAACAGCAGCCATCAGAGATTGCTTTGATGGCATTCCGGGCATTGTCACTGGCAATATACACAGCTTTGAAACCATGAGATTTTAGCCAGTGTGCAATGGCCTCATTAATGTGTGCAAGAATTCTGTCAGATGTATGTGACCCATGCATACTCTGCATGCTCAACGTGGCATGCTGTTGACCAACAGTAGACTGCTGCTGCCAGTAGTCAGAGGACAGGTAGATGAGGGACATGGATGCAAGACATATACCCAAGGGAAATAGGCCCAGTGTGCAGTTATCCACATATAACTAACACCTGATGATGGGGCACTCATCCAGATGTCGGTGGTGAGGTGATTGCTTGCTACAGGAGAGTGGGACAGAGCATGAGATGCCATGCAGGCTAGGTCATTATACATTGCTGAAGGGGCCTTAGTGCTGAAGTAAGCCTGACTGGGAACTTTATATTTAGGTGCAGCCTTCTCCATAAGTTCAATGAAACCCAGATTCTTGACAAATGAGAAGGACAGAAGGTCTTTTGCTAGTATCTTAGCAACAGCTGTGTTCAGATCTTTAGTCACTGGGTGCTTGTGATGATACTTGGTATACTTCATTAATGCTGATTTAATATCTGGCTGCTTAAACCTAATAGTGTGCTAAACTTTGAGGTGTGTTTTGGCCTTGCTGTGTACTCTTGTGTCTTTGGCTGTCTTGTCTACCAACATGGACATGCTTGAAAAAGCTCTCTATACATGCACCAGTGGATGGATCACCTTGACTGCAACCACTTGTAGCTACATGTGTGGGGGTGGAACACAGCAAGGGGTCAAATGTTTCCACATCCTTATGATCAGGCTGTGGACTCTCTTTTTCAGATTGTGTGGAACTATCAGAACTTGGCCTGGATGCCAACTGCTTATGCTCTGTCCATTTATTGGGGTGCTGACTTTTAATATGACTGTGCATACCAGTCATCCCATAGTGTGAATGCAGCTTACCCCTGCTAATTTTGGAATGACAGATGTTGTACACAGCCATGCTGTCATCAGACTCATTGGTGACAAAAAAAATCCCACACAAGTGAAAGTCCACTGACACAATGGATTTTCATGGGCAGGTCAGATGGGGACAGGGGTGCAGAGGTGGACGATATTCTTTTCTTAGGGTGCTCCTGCATCTGCTACTGATTCCCATGACCTGTTTTGGCAATTGCTGACCCTTTCCCCTGACAGGTTGCTGACTGTGGACTGGTTATATTAAAGAGGGTGTTGGCACTTTACCACTCACAGTTGTGGTTGCCGATTGTGGAAGGGGTGGCTGCCAAGTAGGGTCCAATACTGGATCATCACCACCCTCACCCTCAACACCCTCATCACTAGTACCCTTACTGCTTACTGAAATGTCTGGCTGTGACAGAAAGGGCTGACTATACCCTAACTCCTTTTCCTCTGGCCTTCTCTGCCACATGAACCGTAGCACTAATAAGATGTTCACTGTGACAAGGTTTTTGCTCCTCTGAGAACTTTTGAAGCTTTCTGTGCTGTTTCTCCTTCTCAATCTCCAGTCCACCCACAGTAAGTAATCCAGCACCACCCTTACTGTCATCATCACTAATAATATGTCCCATTGGAATCTACTCTCTTTGCTGTCGGTCACTAGCAGTTCCTGACTTAACTCCTGGGTGTCCTGTGACTGGGACTGTTCAATATGTTCCTGCTCCTCCTGAGACCCTAGGGACTCACACAGTAGTAGTGCAGCGACATCTAGGGCAGTCTTTCTACCCTCTTTTGTACGTTGTGCAACAGCGGCACCTGAAGTAGCAGCACTGCACTGCATACCAAAGAAGCTGGAAGCTTTGGTTCCAACTGTGACTGACATGGGCGCAGTATGTGGCATGGCACCTGGCATTGCACTACCACCAGAACTTGCATTTCCAGAAAAAGCACTGCTCCTACTGACACCTTCCCCAGCACCCTGTACACTTCCTTATGACTCCCTTGAGAGTGATCTAGTACTACCACTAGCACTTTTCCCACGTCCTCCATGCTTCCCCTTGCCTTTGCCTAACATGTTGTACTTTTCTGTGCTTCACTAAAGCCTTAAACACCACCAAATATTAAAAATCATTGAAGCTAAACTAAAGACTAGGAATGTACAACAACACACACAAAGTGCAACAAGTTACATACAATATAATCATAAAGATCAACAAAAGTGCTGAAATATCTTTGCTGCAGCACTCCAAGTACAGATACCACCAGTAAATGTCTTCTCCTGAGCAAAAAAAAAAAACTGTCAGATTGCCAATCACAAAGCCTGTTCTGTGAAACAGAACAACCAGAGCTCTTTCCTCTTCAGTAATCTCTTCAGAAGTAAGGAGCTATGCAGTGAGAAATGTGTGCTACCACCTGATGCCTCCCTCTGCACCACATGTGACTGCAGAGCTGTAAAGCATGTGATCAGAGCTACATGCAGTGTAATTCGACCTTTCTGAGGAATTGCTGTGATGAAATGTGGAATTTTTAGTACACTGCAGAATTTAAAAGTATGAATTCTTGGTTCTGTGGAATTCAAAAGAAAGAAATATGGAATAACAAAAGGAAAAGAGAGGGAAAAGAAGCAATTAAAAAACAAAAGAACAAGGTTCATTACTGACCCCACACATAAGGTGCTGGACAGCTTGGATGGTTATATTCACTATGTCTACTTCAAATTGACAATAGCACCTCTAGAAAAACAAATATAACCATACATTGCTGGCGGGGAAAAAAAAAACTGCAGAACCACATAGAAAAATGTGGAAAATTGACTGAAATGGTGAAATACATTACAAGACACTTTTTTTCTGTTCTTAATAACAAACGGTCTGCAGTTTGTAATGAAATACTGCAGTATAAGGTGGAAATTTGCGATAATTTGATGAAAGTTCGGAATTCCGCCATAAGCGGAAGCACAGAAAATTCCACAAAATTTTCAACATTTCATGGAACTTCTACAATGGCAGAAATCTGCACTTTTGCCCATCCCTATACCTGTTAATTTATGTAACATTTCAATGAATACTATCAAAATTATATTAAAATTACCGAAATCCAATTTTTTGCTAAATATTTGGCTATCTATAACTCAGCTCCCATTAAAGCTTGAGTCTTACAACATGGTGCATATATGCATTTTAGGGGCTTCTCTAAATTCTGATATTGTGGAGAAATTTGGATAAGAAATTTTAAAATTATGTCAAAATAACTGAAAAAAATTAAATTCTGATTAAATGTTTGGCCACCCATAACTCCGCCCTATTTCAATCTACAGCTCTGAACTTTGGTACACTGTTGAAAGCCATAGGGTTCTGTTTATGTTCCAAATTGAGTGTAATTTGGATGAAACTTTTTAAAATTATGGCAAACTGAAATTTAAAATTTTGCAAATTCCACGTAATTTTCACAAAAATTCTGCAGAATTCCACAGAATCAGAATGTTCAATCTGCAGGCATTTCACAGGTGGCATTTTATTTTCTGCACTGCTCTAGTAACTCTCCATCCAATTCCAAGGGCCTGGGCTGCGATACAGATGGAGGAGCAGAACGCCTGACCAGTAATCGATTTGAGCAAATTCTTAAGGAAATACAAACCTCCCAAAAGGAAAATAGGCAAGAATTTCAGACACTGAATGATCGGTTATTCAGAGTGGATTGGCAACTATATGAAGCAAATGAGCGGGTCTGGATTATGTAGGATGGTGCCATTCAACTAAGTCAGGCCATCAAGTCCCTCTCACAACACACAGAAGCTCTACAAGAAAAATACCTGGACTTAGAAGAATGCTCCAGGTGTGACAGCCTTAGGCTTATGGGCCTCCCTGAGGGTGCAGAAGTTGGAAATATGCGCACCTTCCTTGAAGATTTTTTCCATGAGGTGCATGCCTTAACCCCCCCCCCACGCTATACCCCTTTGCATAGATTGGGCTCATTGGGCTTTAATACCAAAACCCATAGATCCCTAGGCACATCCCAGACCAATCATAATGACATTTTCCAGTTTCAGAGTGAAAGAGGAAATTCTGAGGCTAGCATGGCAGCAAAAAAATCTTAAATATAACGGAGTGCACCTCAGTCTTGATAATGACTACCCACCGGGAATACTGTGGCAAAGGCTACAATATACAGAGATCATCTGTACCCTTAAAGCTCACCAAATTAAATTTTAGACTCCATATCTGGCCCACATATGGATTTTCTGTGAGGACAGCATTTGCCTCTACCACACTCCTCAGTGCACTGCCAAGGCCCTGCAAGAAAAGGGGATGAACCTGCACACCAAGCCTACTCAGACACAAGCCAGGCCTAGGCCACAATGGAGTATATGGCCCACCATCCACCAAACTCAAAATCGAGCCTCAGGGCAGAAAGCAGCTGCTCACACAATGGTCAAAATTTGGGACATCTTGAAGAAAGTGAAGGGTGCTTCCCCAGTGCTATGGCAACTTACAAAAGAGCCATGACCCTTTACCAAACAACCACCAGCTACCTTTTCTATGGATCTAATTAACTCTAGATTGCCACTATGAACTTAGATTACTCTACCTTCTATTTTTCTGTTGGAGGTCTCCTTATGGACTGCTGCCACCACCAACAAACTCCCCTCATGGTCGGTATTCCTACCTCCCTTACAGCTAGGTCCTAGTACTGGGACACTTACTGAATAGATCCCCCTCAAACTTTAGTACTCCTGCAACTGGCTCAAAGGTACTGGAGGGTGGCTGATTCTGGACAGCTTTCTTTTTTGGAGACTCTTCTACTCAGCCATCTTGAGGACTGAATACGCTGTAATCTTTCTTCAAACCCTCTCTGCAGGGGAAGCTGTGATGCAAAAAGAGATGGGAGGTAAGTCCACAACAGAAAGGACTAGGGGAAGTTGGAAGGCTTCAGTTGGGAAAGGGGGGGACTATCAAAAAACAAAACTTGGACTGCTACAGTAGTTGGTTGGGTGGTGGTAGGGAGGGTGAAATACTCTTACTCTCCAAGAAGTAAAGGGAGGGTTTCTGCATTAGAGAATCATGTATCACCTCAGTCTTGTAGCATTTTCTCTCCTTGGGTTTCACCCTAGTATCCATTTAATTTAACTCAGCTATGGACACTACTAGGCAGAGTAGGCTCAGAATCATGAGGGCTTTTTGCCATGGATGTGGAAGCCTCCTAGGATCCTTTTTCTCATTAGGTTAGATCCTGCTTGTTACATGCAAGGGCTGCATGAACGACTCTGAAAAGTAAGTTACACTGCATCAATAAATTTGTAAAAATATACAATAGACAGATGGTTATCAGGGTACCAGCACATTGATACTAATCTCACCCCTTCTATGCTGACACTTTCAAACCACCCACACTCATAAAATTGGTGTAAACAGGGTCCATGCTGGGTTACAGAACAATACTGAGTATCAGTTAGGGTCTGACGCACAAAGGTCCTGACCGCTGTTCTCTCCCTTAGCATATCCATACCCACTCTGAATACCTTAGAACCAGGAGACCTTCAACAAGTGAATAAATACTTCATTTTTTAAAGTAAAAAAAGCGAGGAGAACAATTCAGGATACAGAATATGTATGTGTGTTTGTGGGGGGCTAAGATGAAAGTAAAGAGATCCACTGCATATCCAGTCTCTCCAAATACAGAAGGAGATGGGGGGAATGGTGTCATGCCACTTTACTAAACCTATTGCTCCTGCAACACCCAGGACACAGCCCATAATTCCACTCTACAGAAAGGGGGCAGACAGCTCAAGAACATAGACAACACAATAGTATAACCCATAAAACTCAAGTAGATCCACGCATTAGGTTTCAGTACAAAAGAGAGCCTTAACCCCTAGGGGTGGAACCAAAAAAAATGTTTTTTTTTGTATCCTATATTTGCAGAAATGTCCTTGTATAGCTTATAGAACTGATCTCAGGACACAGTCTGTCCATCAGACTTATCATAAGACACATAACAAAGAAAAAGGCCCTCATAGTTCAAAATGACAGCATTCCCACAACATAATTGTATTAATTATTCTTGGGGATAGCAGCAGAATGAACAAGATCAGTAATCTCAATGGGAGAGGGATGGGAAGGGGGACAGAAATAGATGCAGACTTAAAAGTGGCACTACATGTTGCCTATATTGTGAGTGTTGTTAGATTTTCTATTTCAGACAGGGGTTCTTTTTGCTTAGAGGCACCTTTGGTAGTGCCCTGCATAAATGAGGGGAAAATACTACTACCACCCGAATGGTATGGTTCTTATTTGCAGATGAAGACACACCTAGGGGAAGGGAGGATATACTTATTCTCCTTCTCCTTGGAAGGATGGACATATTTTAGTTTTGTTGTATGTTATCCCTTAAGACACAAAAGTTGGTTTATAGACAGGGCAGTGTGGTCCCCAGTACAAAGAAGGGGGGGAGGGCACTAGAACAATATTCAGGTTTACAGACTAGATCGAAGAGTAATATATACTTACCATCATGACTACATCATGGACAAAAATCCTAACTTATAATTTCAATGGCCTAACCAGTCAGATGAAAAGAAAGTAAGTGATAACTTACTGTACATCCGCAAAATGCAAACAGACTATTTTCCTTCAGGAAACCCACCTTAATGAGGTGGAACGTCAAAAGCTGAACAGATTGGTGTAATGGGAGGTCTAGCCCTCCTTATATAAATCTGGGCAGGGGAAGGGTGTGGTGATCCTGCTCCCATATAGGATCCCAGTTGAAACTCAGGAAATACATAAAGACATGGAGGGATGTTATGTCCTGGTCAAAGGAATGCCCAATGCTCAATCACTGACTCTCGTGTTAGTTTGTGTCCCACCAAGCTCTAATTGTGTCTTCTTTCAGAGATTATGTACATTAATATCAGAAAATACTGAGGGAGTCTTAATATGTGGAGGAAACTTCAACCTGACCCTTGTCCCTCAGGAAGACAGTACCTCTCAGATCCCAAAATGGACCACATAGTGGCCAACCAGATCAAGGCCCGTCTGACAAAACCAGGTTTACAGGACGTATGGCATTATTTATATGGTCCCAGCAAAGACTACACCTTTTTTCACATGTCCACCACACTTACTTCTGACTAGATCACTTTTTACTACCAAAGGACACCATTTCATGGCTTGGGAGATGTACTGTGGGACCCATGGCCCTCTCAGACCATGCCCCTCTAATTATGGAAATACAACTCTAAATGCAAAAACATTTTACATTCTGGTGACTCACTACTTCACTTTTACATGACAAGGAAGTCCAGGAATAGGTTCCGCAGGTCATAGACCAAGTCATGAGGGAAAATAACTCCCCTGATGCCAAGCCAGACACCCTCTGGGACACTGTAAAATCTATACCGAGGGATCTTTTAATAGCCATCACTTCAGCTGAGAAAAAGAAATGTATGGAAAGGCAAACCTATTTTGAAACACAGATAAAAGTGCTAGAAAACCAACAATAGAACCCATTTGACAACGGGGTAAAGGACTACAAAAACTTAAAAAAGAATTATACACACTAATGAATTAAAAAGTAGAGCAAAACCTTAAATACATATGGCACTGATATTAGGGGTGGGCAAATGTTGCGAATTCCACTTTCACAGAACTTCCATGAAATTTCAGAAATTTTGGAACTTTTGCCATTGGCAAAACTGGATTTACCGTGGATTTTTGCTGGGTTCTGCTGACTTTTTTGTGAATTGCAGAAAAATTCATAGAAACTGCAGAATTAATTCTATCCACAGTTTAATGAGCTGTCAGTGAATGAGCACATGCTTGTATAACCATGCAGTCATTCACTGACAGTTCAGTGGGCCATCGGTAGTGGAGAAGAGAGGAGGGCTGCACTAGTGGCCCGCTCAGGGGCAGGGTTGGGGGGGAACAGGGTGGTGGCGGATGAACTGTCGGGTGAGGGGGTCCACCAGACACCAGGGAATTGGGATTTCTTTTTTTTACAAGAGATTATGGATGGGGTGTCTGCTAGATGCCAGGGAATACTGGGAATAGAAGGGGATGAGTCAGTGGACTGCCAGCTGTTTTTTTTTTGTGGATTAAGGGAATCCAGGATAGGGAGGGGGGTCAGCTAGACACCAGGGAAATAAAATGATTTTGGGTGCCATGATCGGTGGTGGGTGGGGGGTCACTAGACACCAGGGAGGGATCAGAGTTTTTGTTTCTTCTTTACCAGGACCCACAGGCCGTGATCCCCGGGTGGGGGGTGGGAACCACTAGACACCAGGGATCAGGGAATTTTTACTTGGGACCCACGATCAGTGGGTGGGAGGACCACTAGACACCAGCAGGATCTGAGGGAGGGATTGGAGATTTTTATTTATTTATTTATTTACTGGGACCCCTGATCAGTGGTGGTGGATTAATGAATTAAACAGCAGTTAAAAAAAGCCTCAGAACTAACCTCTGGCAGTGATCCATTCTACAGATTTTTTTCCCGCAGTTTAATAAATTAATCCACAGTCTGTATATTTATTCTGCAGTTTTAAGGTGGAATTTCCACAAAAGTTGCAAAAATGATTTCCGAACTTTCATGGAAGTGAAATTCGCACTTTCGCAGAAATTCTGACGGCAGAATTTATTTTCACACACCCCTAACTGGTATAATGAGGGGGCCCCAAGGCTTTGAAATTGTTAGCTTGCTGATTGAGGATGTGAAAAGTTAGTGCCCACATCATAAAAATAACTCACCCTGGTACATTCTTATCTTTTATAAAGCCCCTCAAGTCTTTGTACAGGATAATGGATATGTTTCCCAGGGATTTGCCCTGGGCCACGGGACAAGGCAGGGGTGACCATTGTCTCCACTGCTATTTGCACTGTACTTGGAACCACTGCCCCAAAAGCTTAGATTAGATGAAGAGACGTGAGGAGTCAATATAGGCACATGTGACCACAAGGTCACGTTATAATCAGATGACATGCTTTTATACCTCACATCCTGAGAAACATCACTCCCCAGAGTAATGTCACTAACAGAGGAATATACTTCTATGACTGGCTAAACTCAAAATTAACAAAACTTAAATCCTTACTTTAAATTACTCCCCCTCGATATCCCTACAACAGAGATTCCCAATGAAATGGCCATGAACAAGTTAAAGTATCTTGGTATTGTTCTAAGAACCACAAGATCCTTTATTTATTGAGACAACTATAACCCCCAGCTCAAGCAGATAAAAAAATTTATTAAAAGGTGGTTATTGTTCCCACTCCCACTTTATGCACATATACAAGCAGTAAAAATGAACATCCTTGTATGATACCTTTATCTGTTTCAATGTGCTCCGGTTCTCTTAGCAAAGAAATGTCTTAACAACATGCAACGGCGACTATATAAATTCATATGGGCCAATACTAGGCTAAGAGTCCATAGCACTTTATTATTAGCTAAAAAATCATGGGGGGGATGTGCAGTTCCTACCCTGTTAGACTGTTTGGTGGCTGCCCAAACAAGGATAGCACTTTTTTTGTCAAATCTGCAAGTTAAGGCATATTGGAAGGTGATGGATGAGAACAGGTAGAGGATAGGTCCCTCCTATCATATCTCAGCAAACCCCAACTACAAGGTTAGAGATTAAAATCACATTATAGTAAATTGGAGGTCACCCCCCGGGCCCGGGATTGTTTTGTACAATACCTACAGGTTGCAACTCATATTTGGAGATTTGTATGGTTGGCATGGGACGAGGAGTTTCCCCCAGCAAAGATCGTCCCATGGTACCGCGGACAAGCCAAAACTGATCTCCGATATCCAGATCAGATGTTATCAGGTAACACTGTGAAAACATTTGAAGAATGTAAGCAAGTGTTCAGTTGGTCTAACAGACCATTTTTGTTATTGCCAACTCAAATGCTACATGCAGACTGGCTAAGTCTAGCCAAGAGAGAGGAAGAAACAGGACTTCAAGACTTGGCCTGCATTTTGAGGCACTTATTGATAAATTTAGTGCAGAAAGGGGCTATATCCACAATTTATAAATATCTAACTCTAAACCAAGCCATGGCCTCAGAGCATCTTATCAATAAATAGAAGATGGAGGCAGGAATTAAACTCACACAGAAATAATGAGAGAGCATTTGGAAGAGCTCATTTAGAATGATCTCATCCCCTTATTGCTGACAATACTCTTGAAAAGTAAAAACCTGTTACTTTATAACACCTAAAATAAAAGCTAGGTTAGTACCCAGCTCCACCTCAAGTTGCTGGAGGTCACGCGGATACCCAGATGCAACCCACACTCACATATTCTACACTTGTCCAACCTTAACCAGATTCTGGGAAGTAACTGCGGCACAGTTTCAAAAACCTTTTACCGTCCAAGATCCCTTGCGGTTTTGTAACCTGTTATTAGGCCTTCCCCCCAGATGATGAAAGGGTCAAGTGCACTTTATATCTGGAATATATGCATAGTTCGTACCCGGTCAAAATGATGACGGCATATTCACTCTGTCAAAAACTGCAGGCCTATAAATGCATACACGGTTCCGGAGTTTATATATATAATCTAGCGTGGTTTTGGACCACACTTACATTACAACGACTATGCCACGTGGTTTTTGCCTGCACCATTTTTACTTTTGGTGCATTGACCCACTGCCTGCATAGTCACCATTGCTAAAGAAATTACTAGAAAGTGACTCCAAGCACACCCTCCAACAATAGGGGAGTGGTGGACAATAGTCAAAGACATAGCAGAAATGGAAAGGCTAAAATTTCAGGTAAGGGATCAGCTCAATAAATCCACAGAACACTGGACGAGATGGTACTTAACTCTAGGAGAGGAACCAGATCTGGTCGTCGAAGCAGCCCCTTGGTAGTAAAGTTATTAATAATAATAATTCTTTATTTATATGGTGCCTTTCAACAACCAAGGTGCCTAACAAACAAAACAAAATAGGTCATAAATTCACAACATCATAAATAGTACAAAATGCTGATAATGCGGATAAAATGAAATTTGAATCATTCACCATATGCTTGGTTCCACAAATAAGTTTTAAGAGCCTGATGAAATCCCTCCATGGTCATGCACTCCTGTAACTGATGCCGTAGAGAATTCCAAAGGGTAGGGGCTACATGCATAAATGCCCAGGCCCCAGAAGATTGTAAACTCACCTTTGGAATCTCTAGCAACCCCTCGTCAGCTGAGAGGAGTGATCGTCCAGGGCAGTAAGGGACCATAAGCTCTTTCATGTAGTCCAGGCCCTGTCTGTGTAGGGCTTTATAAGTCAGAAGTCCAACTTAAAAGGTGATCCGCCACTGTACCAGCAGCCAGTGCAGTTCACGCAGCACCGGGGAAATATGACAGGACCGAGGGGTTCCCGTCAATAACCGGGCCACTGCGTTCTGCACCAGCTGCAAGCAGCGGATATCCACCCCAGGTAGCCCTAGGTAGAGAGAATTGCAATAATCCAGGCGTGAGGACACAAAGGCGTGGACCAATATGGGGAGATCACCATATGGAACAAGATATTCTTTAGATGGTAGAAAGAGGATTTAATGACGACAGACACCTGCGAATGAAGTGTCAGCCCTTCATCAAACATTTTCCCCAGGTTTCACACCTGTTCAGAGGTCAGGAGTGATAAGCCCCCAAGAAAAAGTCCCGAAGGCTAACCTACCCCCGGCTCCCCTATCCGGCACCCCGGGTGCACAACCAGAACCTCAGTCTTTTCCGGGTTCAACCTCAACCAGCTTGAATTCATCCAGTCCTGGATTTCTGTGAGGCAGTTGTTAAAGACTGAGAGAGCTCTATCCTGGTCAGGTGTGAAAGAAAGGTAGAGCTGGGTATCATCAGCATAGCAGTGAAACCTCAGCCAATACCTTCTTACAATGTCTCCGAGGGGTAGCATATACCCTGCAAACAACATGTGGGACAACACCGATCCCTGAGGAACCCCACATATCAGAGGAACTGGGTCAGAGGAATGAATCCCCAACACCATCCTCTGAGTTCTTCCGGTGGGGAAAGAAGTAAACCACATGTGGACTGTACCTGACAGGCCACAAATGAACCTCAGGTGATCGAGCAGAACCCCATGGTCCACAATGTCAAATGCTGATGAGAGATCTAGAAGAACCAAGATGGAGCAGATTTTCCAATCTCTTGATATCAGGAGATCACTGAGCACTTGAACCAGCGCCATCTCAGTACTGTGCCACTTTCGAAAACTGGACTGGAGAGGTTCATAGATGTCATGGATGGTCAAACGGTTCTCCAGTTGTATGGCCACTACTTTCTCAATCACCTTCCCTATAAAGGGAAGGTTTGAGATTGGTCTGCAGTTCACATGCAGTCTTGGTCCAGAGAAGCTTTCTTCAGGAGGAGTGTAACCACCGCCTCCTTCAGGGAGCTAGGAAATTCACCTGTTTCTAAGGAGTACCAGACTATCCATGCTAGGGCCGGACCAATGATGTCAGTGCTACCCATAATCAGGGTAGTTGATCCTGGTTCCAAACTACAGGACATAGGGCATATACTCTGGACAACCCGCATGACATCCATGAACTCCAGCCTGTTGAAGGTACTCCAGGAAAGCTGAGGGCCAGTGACCGAGCACCAATCACCGATCCAAGGCTACGCCCATGGAGTGTGCTGGTTGGAGTGCTGCCCAGATGTCAACCACCTTAGCCGCAAAGAATAGAGCAAGCTCATCACACTCTACTTGCAAAAAAGCTTTTCGAACCTGTAGACAGTCTGGGTTGCACAGTCTGTCCACAGTTCGAAAGAATTGAGCTGGTCGATTCTGAGCAGCCGCAATCTCCCCAGACAGGAACTCTGCCTTCTTACAGGTGATTGCAGATTGATAGGCTTAATAATGGTCCATCAATCTAAGGTGGTCTGCATCCAGGGCAGATTTCCGCCAGCAAACTCTAACCTTCGTCCTAATCGCTGCATCTCCCTCAAAGTCCCATCAAACCAGGGGGACCGATGGTGAAGGAAGAGAGGATGCACTCAGACAGGAGCACCGATGTCCAGGGGAACAGAAATGGCCTTATTATAGGCCATCACTAAGACCTCTGGGTCATTGTTTGCAGATGGAAGGACCGATAGGTCAAGCACCACTGCCAGACCTTCAGAGCTTACATCTGTCATAAAGGTGCTACCTGACTATCTCCACAGGGGTAGGTCTTCAAAGGGGGGTGCAGAAACTGAACCCCACGGTGTAGTGATTGGACCATCCAACTGGTTCCACCTCCAAATCCGAGGCTTTGATCCCCAGGAGGAAGACTAGGTCAAGAGAGTGACCATGTTTATGGGTAGCAATGATAACAATCTGTGTGAGGCCCAGAGATGTCATCAACTGGAGGAAGTGCTGACAAATTGCGAGAGTTTGTCATCGACCCAGGCATTTAAAGTCACCCAGGACCACCAGCCTGAGTGACTCAAATGCCATGTTGATCATGAAGTCTGCCACTTCCTGAAGGAACTGCTTCTCATCCCCGGGTGGACGTTAGATGAGGGTGATCATACAGCCTACACCTGCTGCCACAGTACACTCAAATGACTCAGTCTCTTCAACTGGTATACTCGTGAGGCCCAGTTTGGTCTTGAAACAGGCTGCACCCCATGATCCAATCTCAAGCATTGGAGTACCGAGTGCCTGCCTGGAGTTGCAGCCTCCAATATAGGGCCAGAGTTCTCATCCAGCCAGGTCTCAGTGATACAAGCCAGATCTGCTGTTCCTACAAGATCTACAATAATTGCAGTCTTGTTTTTAATGGACCTAGCATTGCATAACACCGCTCAAGTTGGATGAGCTTTCAGGGCCTCCTAAACAACCTGCCCACCAAAACTGGCTGACAGGGCTTTATCTGTTAGGCCATACTTTTTTAGGGACCTACCCATTCTAATTCCCGAACACAAGATATACAAACCAGTTTCTACTGCCCGCATGACCGGGACCACATTGCGCTCAGTATTGATGGGGGAGCATCTTCATAGAGAGAAAAAAAGTATTATTTCTCCATTCTTCACTTCAGCTAGTTTTAGTTCTTGGTTTTAATGAGTTTTAGCAGATTAGTATTTTGAGACTAGGCTTGGACATAAAAACAAATCACACACAGAAAACTATGCAGAAATTGTAATGGTATTTTTCCAGGCTGTTTTATTTATATCAAAGGAAACACTGAACTCCACTCCTCCCCTAACGACAGAATCCAGCACCTAGATGTGTATTGCTTTTCAGTCACAAATATACATGTCCCAGACTGGCCAAAGCAGCATTCAAAAAGAAATCACCTTTTCAAAACTTTATTTCACAAAATAGCAGGACTGTTTAATCCTGACAAGGAACCTTTGTAAAATTGTCTCTGGCTCAAAGGTACTGTAATCCGAGACATAAATAATTTTTAATTTAATTTAAACAATTGATAACCTGGAAAGGCACGCTGAGCCTAGGCTTGATTCCAGGTGCGACCCAGGGCGAAGGGAGATGGGGTATATACACAGTGTGCTACAATATACAAAAAAACAGCAGAAATAAATAAATAAAAATAAATTAATAGCCTAATGGCTTCAAAGTTAAATGATAGTTTATTGAACAAATATGCTCTGCTGATTAAAATACTTCAATCAAGAACTGCGTTGGGAGATATGAATCAATAAAGTTTATGACAAGGGAGATCACATGATGCAGCCAACCCATTAGTGACTTTCTCCATGCACTCCCACTCGCCTGTCTCTCTCTTACTATAAAAAAAATACGAACTTATGCTCTGACATCTTGGTCCGGTACATCTGTGTAACAAGCGGCAACTGCTAGGAATCTCCGGGTTCAATTCTGGTGGCTGAGTCTGTAAATGGAGGCTGAAATGTGATGCATGCTACCTCACCACATGCCGCCAATGGAGAAAGTGAGCAAGAAATTAAAGGCCCAGGCTCACTCGGCTCAATCGCAGGCAGCGGGGCATCAGCAGCAAACCCCACTAACCCTGGAGCTCTTTAGGGAGGTGTTGCGACCTTTTAAAGAAGAGTTACATTCACTGGCTACTGATTTTAAAAGTTTGTGCATGGCCTTGAAAGATCTGACATGGTGCACCAGCAATAAGAAAGTCAAGATCGTGTCATTGGAAAAGAGAATTGCAGCGTTTGACCCGGCAATGGTGGCTACAAGGAATCGGATTGCTAAATTAGAGGTGAAGGTCGAGGACCTTGAAGAAAGGAGTCACCAAAACAATTTAATTCTGATTGGGCTCCCTGAGAAGGAAGAGGGAGATAGTCCAGTGGTATTTGTGCAAAAGTTCCTAACTAAGTTGGCCAGCCCATCATCCTTTGGCTCAGGGTATACAATTGAGGATGCTCACAGGGCACTAAGGCCCATGCCTCCCGCAGAGGCTTCTCCACAGACTTTTATTTTTAAATTTCTGAACTATCAAGAGCGACAACATGTCCTAGTAAAGGTGAAGGAATTAAAAGAAGTCCGATGGGAAGGGAACCTGCTTTGAGTGGCCCATGATCTTCCTCTGTCGGTCAGACAAAAAGGATCCTCCTACCATGCCATTGTATCTAAACTCATAGTGGCTAACATTAGGTTCTGCCATGGGATATCCTGCCCGATTTCAAGTTTTGGTTACCAGGTCCTGGGTGTCCTTCGATGATCCAAAGGCAGCAGAAGATTGTTTGAAGGTTTCGTTCCCAGAATTATATAAGGACTGCTGAAGAGCCAGTGGATTCAGCTATGGGGACTGACATTTTTTTTTCAGTGGACTGGGATCTATTGGTTTGATGCCGCTTGGATGTTAATTTAGCCTGCTGGTTGAGAGACGTGGAGGCCATCCCCCTGAGGGGGGTTTGCAGTAGTACACTTGGGCCAGTAAAGCAGCTTCAGGACATTGGGTACCTAACTCTCTCTCCACGCATGGGCTGTGCAGCAGTAATTTGGATGATTTGACTCCTTGGAACAGTAAAGCCTACACTAAGGCAAACCAGAGTGTTGTTTTGACTGTTCTATGTAGCTCAGGGGAGCTTGCTCGGTTGGACTTCACTCTGAGAGTGAACGCTCATCCTTGGCCCAGGGAATACCAGATTTATGACTGTTAATTAGGCCTGTTAGATTTTTTTTAATACACTTTGGGACAAAACTCATTTCCTCGCTGGACCCTAAGAACTTTTGCTTTACAACAGTACTTTTTCTGAATCCACCTTGATGGGTCTATGTTTTGTTTTTTGTTTTTTAAAGGGGACAGATCTGCTCAGACTTTGAGTCTTTCCAGCATGTGTCACATTTAGTTGCTTACAGTTAGCTAATTGGATTATGAATTGAGGCATGATTTAATTTTTGCTGGGAGGCTAGTTGTGTAGGCTCTTCAGTTGGGAGAGCTGAGGGGAAATCCTCCTTATATTTAGAACATTTTTATTTACATATCTGTGCAGAAGTCTGAGTAATTTGGTTCAGGATGTTTGGGGAAGGGAGAAGCAGAGGGCGGAGGTTTGTTAATTATGGGAAGGTGTGTTACATACTGTAAGGATGTGTGGGAGGAGGCAGGGGGTTAATTCTTGTTGTTGGGGTATTAGGGAGGGGGTCATGTTTCTGTTACTGGGATTTGTGTATTTTGGGGAGTGTGGGGGGGTGGAGGAGGGAAAGGGGACCCGGCTTGGCACTGTGGGATTTCTTTTGGGGGTGTAATGTTTGATTGATGATCTTATATTTTATTCAATTTCTAATAGAGTGTCATGTTGGGTGCTAGAAGAATACTTTCTTGGAATGTTCGTGGGGTGAGAAATAAATCCAAAAGATATCAGGAATTCAAACATCTCAGGCTACTTAAATGGGATGTTGCATTTCTCCAAGAAACGCATCTTTTGGAAGATGAGGGGAACCTACTTCATAGGCAGTATGTGGGGCAAGTCTTCAATGCAAGTGATAGTATCCAAAGTAGAGGGGTGGCCATTTTAGTGGCCAGAGGAACCTCATTTACTAGTGAACAGATTCTATGGGATTTACAAGGTAGGTGTATCTTTATTCAAGGGGATCTGGGACAGGCAGACTCTAATATTAGGTAGTGTATATGGCTCAAACGCTGACACACCCCAGTTTTTCGCCGATCTCCTAAAGGTACTGTCACCCTTTTCCACTATCCCAGTCATTTTGGGGGATTGGAACCTTCCTTTTTCCCCTGATCTTGACAAATTGCAAGTGCAAAAAAAAAAGGCCTCTCCCGAGCCCAAAGATCTCTCCGGAAATTGGGGGACCATTTGGCACTCTGTGATCCGTGACGGATCCTGCACCCCACTCTAAGGGAATTTACCTTCAGGGCAGGGGTACATGGATCTATGTCCAGGATAGACTATTTTTTGATTAGTCACTTGTTGCTAGGTGGCCTAATAGACGCTAAAATTGTTCCTTGGGTGATATCTGATCACTCTACGGTGGAATGTTGCCTATCTTTTGCTGCAGATAATCCCAAAGAGTCGATTTGGAAGTTGAATAACTAACTTTTCAGAGAAGAGAAAATTGTGGACATTATAAACAAAGAAATTATTGAGTATATTGAGGTGAATGCAAATTCCACACAGAGACCAGATTTGGAATGGTAAGCCTTAAAATGCATCCTGTGTGGGTCTTTTATTAAAGCAGCGTCTCAGAGAAAAGGGTGAGGGATCATAAAGCAATCTCCCTACTGACTAGAATAAGTAATATAGAAGCCACATTGTCCCCAAACACTACGGAAGCTGTTCACTCCATACTAATAGGGATCAGTGATGAATATTTCCGCCTTTTGAGTGAGAAGGCTGAATACTCAATACTGAAAACAGGTACAAGGTACATAGATCGGGGGGGGGAAGCAGGCATCTGCTTGCTTTAAGGCTTAGGAAAGCGGAACCTCCAGAGTGATTTAGAGTATAAGATCCCAGGCAAATGGGTCTCTTTGCCTCTCCCCTAAAGACATAACAGAGGAATTTGTTAATTACTATAAAGTGTTATACAGTCCCATACCTAATCTCCTAGAAAAAGAGGTGGTTCAGAATAATCTTGGTGCTATCCCTCTTCCCTCCCATACTCATGAGCAACAAAAGTTATTGATCACCCCAATTTCAGAAGCAGAGATCCAGGCAGCCATAACTTCCTTGGTCTTTGATAAGGCTTCTGGGTTCGATGGCTTCTCCCCTAATTTTTACAAAGTTTTTACAGAAAGTCTGACTCCATGGTTAAGTCGGGTTTTTGACTGGGTGTTAAGTAACAATCCTCTGGATCCCTCACTACTGGAGGCACTAATTATTGTGCTGCCCAAGCATGGTAAGGATCGGAAAAATGTTAGTAGTTATAGACCCATATCATTACTAAATTGTGATGTCAAAATACTGGCAAAAGTTATTGCAAACAGGTTAAGAAAAGTTCTGCCTTACATTAGTCACCCGGATCAGGTGGGATTCATGGAAGGCAGACATTCGACCGATCACTTCCGTAAACTTGCGCACATTTTCTCTGCATTCCGGGATTCCGATATCCCGGCGGCTTTGCTTTCCCTGGATACAGAGAAAGTGTTTGATAGAGTTAACTGGCAGTTTTTAATTTTAACTATGCACCTATTTGGTTTCCCCTCCAAATTTATCCAATGGGTCTCCTTTCTTTACCAGCATCCCCACACCTGAATATACTGTAACGGGGTGTTCTCAGGCTTGTTTCCCCTATTTTCCAGTACTGGGCAGGGATGCCCCCTTTCTCTCCTTTTGTTCTATATTTACCTTGAACCGTTGTTGACAAAAATAGGGGAACATGCAGAGGTTAGAGGTGTCCGGGAAGGACCACAGGAGTTCAAGCTCTTGGCATATGCCGATGATGTTCTTCTCCACCTGGTAGACCCTGTCCAGAATTTCCAAGTAGTTTTTTTCCCCTCATCATCATCATCATCATCAAATCTTTATTTATTCAGGTGAACATCATTGAGCAAGGCTCATTTACAAGATGGACCTGCTAAGGTCAAGGTTCAATAGTTGATACACAACAGATACATCATACACTTTATAAGACAGATATACATACAGAGGAAAATAACGTTTATAACACAGTGATGATAAAACTCGGTTACAGAAAGGTTAAGCTAATATTTACAGTATGTACAGTATGTACCCTGATAGCAGAGCTCTGGGTTGTATCTAACTATAAGGTCAATTTAGGGAACACTGCTGTTTTTTCACTCAATCATAGGCTTATCAAATGGGAAATAGAACCCATGAGTGTGCAGTGGAGCACCCAAAATCTTAAATATTTAGGGTTAATGTTATCTAAAAGGGATTTGTTGATGAGAAAGTTAAATTTAGATCCCCTCCTTCTCACCATTCAGCAAGATCTTAAGAGGTGGCAATCACTTCCAATTTCACTTTGGGAGCTCATTAATATTATTAAAATGAATATATTGCCTAGATTATTTTACCTCCTTAGTATGCTTAACTCCTGGATCCCATTAAGTTGGTTTAATAAGATACACACCATTATTTCTTCCTTTATCTGGCTTGGGAAATGTTCTAGACGTGCTTATAGAAAGTTGGCTGCCTCCACATTTAGTGGGGGACTGAAGCTTCCCCACCTTAGCCAGTATTTTTGGGCCAATCAGGTGGTCAAATATCTGAGATGGCAAACCCCCCAAGAAGAGATTGCCTCTTGCACCTATGTACCGGACTGGTTGAAGTTGGAGAGAAGGCAGATTTCAGAGGCTAATATTTCCCCCGAGGCCATGTTGTATGTCACGGCGAAGGTTCTCCCTGCTACTCTTGCCAATTCCTCAATGTGCCTTCCTAAGATATAAAACACTAGGGATCCCAGACAGCCTGTGGGGGGCAATCCTAACCTTAAAATAGGAGGTCAGTTCATTTCTGGAGGGTGGCTGCCCTATATTAGAGGGTCCAAGATAATAGATTTCTTCCCAGGAGGAGCCTGCATGGACTTGAGAGAGATTATGGCTCAGTTTAAGTTGGATAAGTCTCAGATTTTTAAAGTTTTCTAGTTGTGTCACCTTCTAACATGTTTCCCAAAGGATCTGATTGTAGACCTAGAAATGTATGATTGGTTTGGTCCGATAGTGAACTTAACCAGTAGTCCTCATGCTATTTCCAGAGTGTATTCACTTTTTCGTGGAAAAGGTTTGGATCCTCAATGTAGTACCCCCCGGGCCTGGTTGGATCACTTCCCCAGCCTGCTTGAAAGATGGGAACACATCTGGAAAGTTGCTTTCACATACATTCCGCAAGACAGACTGAGCCTTACCCAATACCAGATCTTAAATTATATGCATTGGACTCCCATCAAACTCCAGAAATTGTGAAGATCCCCTGATGCCCTCTGTGACAGGTGCAGGAAGCAGGAGGGTACCCTCAAGCATATATTTGGGGACTGCCCAGAAATTAGGAAGCTATGGGACCAGATCAAGCTTAGGGCAGACCCATTGTTAGCTAGAGGATCTGTTTACCCTGAGACGTGTTTATTAGGAGATTTTTCCTGGATTCCTGTACAGATCTGAAGGTATCATATGGCCCTTTTATCCTTAACATTGAAGAAACTGGTGCTCTGTCACTGGCTGGATGGGCAGGCCATATCATACATGGAATGGTTAAATGATGTTTTGTTTACTATCCGGGTTGAGCAAATGAAAGCTAACCTTTGGGGCTCAGTGTCAAAATACAAGAGAGTCTGGGAGAGTTTTCACACTTTATACTTGATTCCAGCAGAGGGATCTAATGATTGATCTGGTACATAATATAGGGTTACTTCAATTATTCCACCACTGCACTTGTTAGTTGCCCCCCCCCCCCGAGGGATAAGAGTTTCCCAAGTAATAGGGAAGATGAAAGGAAATCTACTGTTACCTCCTTTTCTATGTTTTTCTTGTTTTGATTGTAGCATGCGGGGGGGGTTTAGGGAGGAAGGGGCCTGGAATGAGTTGATTGTCAATGTCTACCTTTGTATATGTATGGATACCATGTCAGGGCATGTTATTGCAAAAATGAATAAACTTGAATTTAAATAAAAAAGTTTATGACATAACACAATCAATAAATCAATGTCTTGCAATATTTCATATCCCATAAAATCCTTCACCATACTGTAGAACTAAAAATGTTCATATGCTGTGCAAAAATATGTATACATTCTGTAGAAGCAGTGCAACGAAAATTGTTGTGTATATCAATACAAATCACCCGAAAAAGAAGAGAACAGGTGTTGCATCTTACATCAGAATTAGAGTAAATAGTCAATAAACCATATGATCCAGGCTGGGGGTGAAACATATTCAAAATCACCAGATGGTTGAAAAGGGTTTGTACTGCAACAGACCTGAAACCCAGCACCAGCTTAATATAATCAAGAAAATGTCTTTTTCAGTCTATGAGTCTGCATATCCTAACCTAGGAGCCAACCTGTTCCACAGGCTGCCATTCACTGCTTTGGTTGCATGATGATTCTTTTATGGAATAGCTAGGGCTAAATTGCTTGTTAGGCTCAAAACATTGCTCATGACTACCTCAACACCAGTTGCTGTAGCCATAAAGTCATTTTCTTTATTATATTAAGCTGGTGCAGTGTTTCGAGCCTGTTGCAGTACAACCCCATTTCTGCCAACTGATGATTTCGAATATTTTTCAAACCCCGGCCCCAGCCTGGAGCATATGCTTTACTGACTATTTACTCTCATTTTGATGCTGGATGTATCCATGTTCTCTTCTTTTTGGGGTGATTTATATTGATATACAGAGAAATTTTCATTTCACTGCTTCTACAGAATGTATATATATATTTTTGCACAGCATATGAACATTTTTAGTTCTATGGTGAAGGATTTTATGGGATATGAAATATTGCAAGACATTAATTTATTGATTGTATTATATCATAAATGTTATCAATTCATATGTACCTACACAGTTCTTGACTGAAGAATTTTAATCAGCAGAGCAGGTTTGTTCAATAAATTATCATTATTTAGCTTTGAAGCCTTTAGGTTTTTTATGAAATTAAGTTTTGAAAAGGGGATTTCTTTCTGAATGTGGCTTGGCCAGTCTGGTATATGTATATTTCTGACTGAAAACCAATACACATCTAGGTGCTGGATACCACCAATAGGGGAGGAGTGGAGTTCTGTGTTTCCTTTGATTTTCATTTCCCACTTGGGATACATGTATTAGCTCTGTGTCTCTGGGAGCTCGGATTTTGCTTTGGGTATATTTACATGTTACAATCAATTGTGGCAACAGTTATAAAATGACAGCATTGTATTGCAAAAAGTCTGTCTGTGTTTCAGGCCAGGAACATCACGGAGGAATCATTGCTTGAAGAACAATGCGGAAGTAACACTGCAAACAAAAACATTGCGGTGGACAAAACGCAGCACAGCAGAATCCCTGCTGAGCCCCAAATAATACAGAACAACACAGCGGCAGCACTGTAAGCATGTCCAAGGCACAGTATGTGGAGGAGATGCCAGCATAGCCCAAACCGGGAAACAGCCAGCAGCACATACCCAGAAGGAATGTCGCTGAACCGGACACAGAACAAACTAGTGGCGGACAGCCACACAACAGACAGCGCTGGACCAAAGGAGAGGGACGCACACACTGCCTAGAGGGAGATGGATGCAGCACAATGCACAAAGGGCAGCGGACAGCCCCCAAGATGGGTGGCCACAGCCATAGGTGAGCACAGCACAGGGCCCACCAGCAGGGATGCACAAGGGACACAGGGATGCGCTGGCCACTACGCAGCTGCAGGGCCACATGGGAGACCCTGCCATAGAACAGAAATACAGGATGCGGGGAGAGGAGAACAGGATGAGGGCAATAGGGGTGCATACCATAACAGCACACACGCACCCACCAAAGCACCACACACAGCCACAAGAACGGATAGCCACACAGGATTAGCACCACTGCATGTACCAAGGGGAATGTGCCCAGACACCAGGACACACATAGGGTGGGGGTGCAGCCACACTGGAGGAATATAGTGCTAATAGGGCAAACCTGTGAGCAGGGCAGGGGCAGGCCAGGCCAAGTGAGTTACATTCCACACACAGCAGTGGGCCCATAAAGCAGCTCAGCACACAGAGGGACCAGAGTTGCATGGAAGAGCCATGCACAGGTGCACCAGGGAAGGACACTAAACCATGCCATTGTTGTACTGTATGTGACCAGCAAAAAGGGGGAAACCCTACTGCAGCACGAGGGCTACCTCTGTTATAAGGAGTGTAACCTCGGCGAGAGGACATATTGGAATTGTGCAGACTACTACAGTGGTAAATGCCCCAGCTGTGTCCACACCACAGGGGAGGAGGTAGTCAGGGTTGTGAACAGCCTCAGCCATGTCCCAGACCATGGGGCCACAGGCGTCTAGGAGGCTGTTACGGACAGTAGACAAAGGGCGGCACAGACGATGGAGACACCACACCAGGTGGTGGCAGCATACAGCAGCACCATCCCTACTGCTGTGTGTGGCTGGATGCCCAACATACACCTCCTGAAAAGGAGTGTCCACTGTGTGTGAATGGCCGCATGCCAGCCACCACCCCTGCCGACATTACTGGAGAACCTCGCCATCCCGGAGGTGTACACCATGACCCACAATGGTGCATGCTTCCTGCTCCATGACATTGACGGTGCCTCCAGGATACTGATCTACACCACAGACAAGAACATGCAGCTCCTGTCACAGTGCATAACATGGTATGCAGATGGCGCATTCAAGACTGCACCACCACAATGCGTGCAGCTGTACACCATCCATGGGGCACAATACTGCAGTGTTGTGCTTACCGCATTCATTCTGTTGCCAAACAAAACTGGTGTGACATACACAAGGGCGTTCACAGCACTGAAGGAGTTGTGTGCCGGCCTCAAGCCATCTGTGATAGTCACGGATTTTAAACAGGCCACAATCAGGTCCTTTGCCACGGTCTTCCCGGATGTGTCCCAGCACAGCTGCTTCTTCCATCTGTGCCAAGCCCTGTGGAGGAAGGTCCAGGAGGTCCCAGAGGCCATGTGACAGTACACAGAGGAGGAGGACTTTGCACTCCATGTGTGTCTGTTGTCCGTCCTTGCCTTCATGCCACCTGGGTAGGTATCCACAGTCTTCAAGGTGCTGTGGTCGTACGAGTTCTTCTTCACACATGATGAGCTGCTGGCACCTATTGTCGACTACTTTGAGGACATATGGGTGGGTCGGACAATCCGCAGTGGTGTCCACAGGTGTCCATTGTTCCCCGTTGACCTGTGGAGGTGCTATGATGCAGCCAGGACTGGCAGTGCCATCACCAATAACTCTGTCAAGGGGTGGCACCGTGCCTTCAGCACCCTTATAGGTGCATCCAACCCCAGCTTCTAGAAATTCATCGATGCCCTGAAGGCAGAGCAGAGGCTCAATGAGATGAAGATAGAACAGTGCATCATTGGTCGCTATGCAACACCATCACGGAAGTGGTAAAAGGATGTGACTGACCGCATACAGCATATAGTTGGGGAGTACGGTACCCGGAATACCTATGACTATCTCCGTGGCATTGCACATAACTTCAAGTTACAGGTGTGACCCTGCATGCACCAGCATGTGGGAGCCAACTGCCATGCTGCTCCCAACACTGCCAGCTGCAGACGACCCATGATTCACCCATGACAACAGTCTGCTGTGTGCACCAGTGACTACCGGACACCTGCGCTGTGTGCAGCTGGACCACACCAGGGGGGGGGGATTACATGTTCAACTGGTGTGTGGTGGTGGGGTACCATACAATGGAGGGGGAGGCTGTGCACATACAGTTGCAGAGGGTGGCATCCCTCTGCTGGGGGGGTACTGTGACTGTGATGGGTTATTGAACGTCCTCTGCTAGGGGGGTCATGCGCCTGTGATGGGGTTGTGGTGCTATCGCTGTTGGGGTGTGCCCTCACAGTGGCTGCTGTGGTTTGGTTGGTGTGCTCTGCTGGTGGGATCCTGCCACTGCTGGTACATGTGGTGGATGTGGTGGTGCCATGCATGTGCCTTGCCTAGGGCAGTGCACCATTACAGGGGTATGTGCCACATGGGCTGCATGGCTCTGCCCATGCCATGCTGTGGTGGCATGCTCTTGCAGTCCCCTGTCCTGTGCACCTCGTGGTCCAGAATTGGTGGTGGGTGGGTTTTTTGCACTGTGGTGTTGCATGGTGCTTGTGCCTGTGGTCTGCTGGGGGGCATTGTGTGACTACTGTTGGTGTGCAAGTGTGTATCACCCTTTAAACACATTCAGCATTATGTGTCCATGTCTGTTGGTCGTTCCATATCGACATAGGCCTCAGTGGCTTACGCCGGTCTCCCTGTGTCCCTGTGCCCTGGCATGCTGCCAACTTTCCTGGCCACTGCTGTGCCCCTTTGGTTTTCCTGCGGCCGATATCTGTGCAGGTGTCCACACACTGTGCATGGCCCGTGCCTGTCCCAAGGCCGTGTGTGTTAATGGCTGCACCCTACACATGCATGCATGTGTGGGCAACATTTTCTGCCCTCATGGCATGGGGTCTCTTATCAACTGTGGCCACAGAGGCAGTGTGGCATGCCCCCATCGGGGGCATCCTTGTGCAGCGTGTATGTGCATTGTTACCCTGTCGCACAGTGCCCTCCCCGCAGTCCTGACTGTGTCCCCCTCATCCCACACCGCCGTGTGTGGTGCTGGGTGTACACCTCTGTCTGGTCAACACCCATATGGCACCTCCCACATGGCACTGCATCCATGCAGCTGGCAGAGGTCCATCGTTACACTCCCACTGCCTCATTGCAGGGTGGCCACCATGTTGTTCATTGTCTGGGGATCATCCCCCTTTGGAATCCGTGCCCGGTGGCACTCATGGTGGTGGGGCAGTGCTGTGCACACGCAAGTGGTGCATGGCCCCCAATGGCCTTCCTTGCCTTTCCCTCCTGTGCCCTACACAGGCACAGGTGCCCACTGCTGTGCCGGACTCATTGTGTGTGTGGTGCATGTAGTGTTCAGCTCCACTGTTCTGCTCAGTACTGTGGTTTCCTACCTCATGGTGTACCAGTGGCTGTTTGGGCAGCAGTGTGTTTTCTGCCTCTGTTGCTACTGTTGGTGTTTCCCTCTGTGGTCTGTGGCCTGGCACTGTTGCCTGCATTCTATTGTGCCCGTGGCATTGTGGGCAGCACTGTTCTGTCAGCTTCATTTCCATCCGCAATGCTTTATCCTGCGATGTTCTTGGCCCGAAGCGTATGTGCTTGTACATTCCTCAGTAAAACAAGTTCAAAAAGAAACAAGTTGCCAAAAAGAAGAAATCTTGACATTTCCTGTTCTCTTTCTAAGTCCCAAGCTCCAGATGGTCAATTTATTTTTGCACTTTAGTATGAAAATTAGGCTATATTTTAGGAGAACTACCAGTGTTAGAAGAAAATGAATCTAACGAAGGGCTGTTTGTTTGTTATAAATAGGGAGAGAGAGAGAGAGAGAGAGAGAGAGGCTGGTGCCCCATCCCAGAGGACACACTCAGTCTGTGTGACAGTTTTAATGGGGGTGGACTCTCTCTGTCTTGTGCACCCTGGCGCCCCCTCACACAACAACCCACCTTTGGGTTGGCCTGAGTTCTTTTGGGTGCAGTACAAGAAGTGATTACTAGGATCAGGTTTTGGTGCCTCCACAAGGGACAGGGGTATAAACAGGTTACCCAATGTGACCCTAATCTCCCCCCAGGAACAAATAATATTTTCACTCCCACACACAATTACGTTTTCCCCACACAGCAGCAATATAGATGAAGCAATAATCATGGACAATATTTATAAAGTGAACTAACCTCAGTTTTATTATAGGAGAGGGGTAAATGGGGGAAGCAAAAACACAGAAACAAATTACTTTGCTTTCAACAGTTGCCCCCCCCCCCCACAGTCCCAGTAGCACCCCATGGGTGCACCTGGTTTCTGTCCCCCGGCCATAAGGGTAGATACAGTCTGTTGTGGTGGGTAGCCCACCAAGTTGCTGGTGGCCAGCCAGATGACATAAGGTTGAAGGCAGTTTGGAATGCAGAAGGAACAACAGTCTTTTGAACTTGAACTGGCAAAACTTGGTAAGTGGCCCTAGTTTGGTTCCAATAAGGGTAAAACAAAGTCCTGCCCAGGACTTCACCCCCTATAAATATCTAGCTAACTAACTAACTAACTAACTAACTAACTAACTAAATAACTAACTGACTAACTTTAAATAAAAATCTCATCTGGGCAGTATCCCAGAGGTACTCACAGTTTGTTGATAGTCTTTGGGGGTGCTTAGGTAGGATAAGGTTTGGCGGTACTGTTCTAATTACAGCAGACAAACTCAGGAACAACAGCTGCACACTGGGGATTCTAAGCAGGTGCTGGTTTCTTCACCTGTGACAGACCTTTCTCATTTTCACTAGAGTTGTGTGAATCTGAAAGATTTCGCCTAGCAAAATATTTCACAGGGCAAAATGCAAAATTTCACCAACAGAGTGAGTGAAATTTTGCCTGCAAACTGACAAAATTTCGCACCCATGGGGGAAATTTAGTCACCCACGGCGAAATTTGTAAGTTCTCCCTGCAGGTCCCCCAGCCAATTACCAGCCATTATTGAATAAAGCCCCCATCACCTTGGTCCCCTCATTTCCTTTTCTTAACATTATACACACTGCTGAGGGAGTATATACTGAGAGTACACCCTTTCATGTGTTTCTGTAACACATACTGAGCTTGTAAGTGGCAGCACATTGTACTGTCCATACATGGTGCGGCCCTTTACTTGTTCACATCGACAGCCGGTCAGCACCGAAAGTACACATGAATCCAGTGGGGGGGCCGTCATTAATTAGATGCAAGCTGCCAAGTGTCCTTGCACAAAAATGCTTGCAAATCTGTTGGCCATTAATAAAATCCTGACCATATATTAGAGTTCACACAGGAGCTGTAACCTACGTGGCTGACAGTCAGGATACTGCATGGAGACTCACTGTTCTCATGTCACCAGCAGCTACAAGTCACGAGTGGGTTTACCATCTAACCCATGCCTTTGTCTATTATTTGCACCTCTAGAGGGTCATAGTGTTCCTTCTTGTATCAGGAATGCCGGGTATTTTCTGAACTCTCTTCCAGCAACAACTTCAGTGAAGTTTAAGGGTGTGATGCGGCGACCACAGGTTCCAGGATGCTGTTAGCCCATTCCTGGCATATTGAGGCACAGTCTTTAGTGTTTAGCCCCAGTGGCTCAGTCGATTCTTCCCCTCCTCTCACTGCACCAGCCAAATCGAGGGAAGTAGGTGTCAGTCAACTGAGGACTCTGTATTGGCTGCTGACCTTAATGGGAGTATCCCCAGGTGAGTTACTGCTGGCATCAGATTGCCTGTGTAACCGTTGAAGGCTTCAAGACCTGGTTCACTGGAGAGAGGGTATTCGAGGAGGAAGATTTCTGTTTCATTTTCATTGCCTACCAGGAGAATAATTTGGGCTGTGAGTGGCTGTGTGGGGGGACCACTAGACACCAGGAGTGTGGATTTAATTTTTTGTTATTAAAAGAACATGAGGGAGCCAAGGTAACTGGGGGGGGGGGGGATTTATTCAATTATGGCCATGATCGGATGGTGGGGGTGGGGGTACAACTAGACACCAGGGAGAGTTTTACATAGGGAATGTCAGGGTGCGAAAAGGCGGCAAAACTTTGCCATTTCACTGAAATTTTGCGAAACATTTCACGTGGTGAAACTGCCAATTTCACAGCAATTTTGCCTGTGAAATTTAATTTTGCAGCATCTCTAATCTTCACCCCTTGGGCCTTTTGTATCTTCACCTGCTAAGGGCCTTTCTTCATCTTCACCTCAAAGGCCTTTTGTCATCTTCACTGCAAGGGCCTTTCGTCATCATCACAAGGGGGACACCCAGGCTGGTAGTCACCGAGTGCTGCTCGCAAGGCACACACTTCCACTAGAACTGAAGTACATTGGGACTTCTTTACAGTCTCTGGCCAGCCCAATTAACTTTGCTTTTCCAGCTGAGAAACAGTTTAACAAGTTCACAGGCTTAACAACTGAAAATCACAGTTCAAGCAACTTCACTGTGAAAACAGGTTAATACAGTAGTCCAATTTCTTTCCTCCTGGAACAAAGGGATGGATAGGCACTCTGCCTTAACCATGTTGATGCCCAGAGGGGACTAATGGCACACTGGCTAGCCTTCTGGCTCCTGCAGCCGACCTTCAGCAGTCTCTCCTGCCTCAGATTTCGGCTGGACTCTTCCCAGAACCTAAGGCTCAGCCTATTATATAGCAGCCCATAGCTCCCTCTTTGATTGGCTATTGCATTCCTGGGCTTTTTCTGGTGCCCTCTGATCCCTCCCAGCAGCCTTTATGGCAGGAAAGCTTATGGGAGCCACCATTACTGTTTACACTAGGCTGCCCTGCTTTGGCAGCTCATTGTTTTAATTCTAAGCCCTGTCAGAGGCAATGGTCCATATGTCCTGTCCCCACTTTCCCTAATGGGGCCAGGACTCTCCTTGTTTTCTTTGTGGGGCCCGCTTCTACCCCTAGAGCTCCTTTAAGAGTGTTGGGCCACACATGCACAAATGCCATGTGGTGGCCATTATTGTTTACATCTCCAGTCTGTTCATTTCATGGCCTCTTCCCAGACTGGCAACTGCTCCCCTAACAGTGCCCTAGGTGTGACACCATCCCAGAACCATGGCCCCTCTTTTAATGGTACAGAGGAGCAGCGGAGCTGATGGCTGAAGCCATAAAGCCAGAGAAGCCCTTCAGTCTCATTTCTAGAATCTAGGGGACTGGAGGTAGAAGTTGGAATCTGCGGGGCTGTAGCCCCATAAGGTAAGCCCTACATGGGGGTGAGGTGCCTTATACAGTGCACTGAAACAAAATCAAATTTAAAGATGTAGGGCCTGATATTCAAACATTAGCACCGGCACTAATGTGGTTCGCCCGGTGCTTCCCAGGTTTCCGGCTAGTGCTCAAGGTGGGACCATATTCAGAGTCCCAGTTAGCGCACCCTAAAGCCATTTTTGCCAAGGCACTAACATAACACTGTACCCATGCAAATTAGAGGCTCTACCTCCTTAAATTTGATTTTGTGTTAGTACACAGTCACACCAGCTGTGTGTGTGTGTGCGTGTGTGTACTCTGGGCTGGGGCACTGGCCTGTCTCTTTCTCTTTCTCTCTCTCTCTCTCCCCCACTGTGAGAAGCAAACATCCCTTTGCTAAGTTCACTTTTAGTGCAGTGCGAAAACATTTTCCATTGGAGGAATTTTCATAAAAGTCAGACTTTTGCTTCTGCAAAAGTTTGGAAATCATTTTGGCAGAAATTCCAACTTAGAATGGGGGGCAATTTATACATTCATTCTACAGGTCAGTGAGCTGGAATGAATGTACGAATTGTCCCTAGATGCTGGGAGGTTGATGCCCTGTGCCTTCGTTAGCCTTCCTAGATCTCATTAACTCCATGTGTATGTGGCTGCCTAATATCTGCTGACACTCTTGAACTCATAGATCTCATAGAATTCAATTTAACATTCAAAAAATACTACAAGGCAAACTATGTTTTTTATTAACTAATCATTATCTTTCTAGTGGATAATACAGCTAGCCCACTGCATGTGGATTACATGGTGTAAACGTGGAAGTCTGGTTTGTGCACCTAAAATGGAATACAAACTCTGCTATAGTACATTAACATTTTCATGCCACCCGTTGTGTTTAAATATATACAATGTATGACCCCTTCTGTTGCTGCTTCTTCATTCTCTTCATTATGTGATATGATTACATACTCAAATTATATAAAAGAGATTATAAAATGGCCCAAAAGATCTCCGAAAGCTGATTGGCTAAAATACATTTCTAGCTGTGTCCATATAGTGACATAACTGGCCAAATGGCATTAATTCCAATAGGCCAACTGTTTCACACTGATGTATCATTCTGTCATTGTGCCTAAATTCATGCCAGCCAAATGAAATGAGCGGGCTCCACAAAAGGAAAACCTGACAGGAGAAAAAGATCATCAGATACCCCAGAGACAAACTGTGAATTAAAACTTCAAAAAATACTTACAAGCTTTGATGACAATGACCGCACAGACCATCAGGAGACACAGTAGCCTGCTGAAAAAAAGAAAACAACAGCGCATGGGAGTAAATATCCATCCCTAATGGCTGACCAGCTAGAGACACTAGAAAAAGATGAAAAAAAAAACACACACAAAAAAACAACAGCATGGGCACTGTCAATTCTAGAAATCTTGTGTGTAGCAAGAGAAATACAAATCAACTATGAAACAGTGACTGTCACCAAACTCTGTCAGGTACTCTGGAGGTTCTACGTGGATGTGCGACAGACTGATGGCACTGAACATAGCTTGTCCAGCCTGCTAGCACTCCCAGTGGGGCTAATCCACTACTTTAACAGCCCACTGCTGAACCACTCCATAAACCTACATAGCCTTCCCAAATTACAAGTTGTGAATAATGTACAGTAGTAGCCACAGACATTGCCAGCTATTTCCAGATATTTCCCCAAATTTCCAAAGAGTTTCTCTCTGCTGCCCCTATTGTAGAACTGGAGAAAGCATTAGATATATCTGAAAATATCACAGAAATTTCAGGAAATAGCTGGCAGAATATTTACAGCAGTCTGCAAAAGGTACTGAAGACAGGCAAAAGACATTGCAACACATCATCCTCCCATTGCGAACTAAGACATAGAAAGTTTGAAAACATCTGTAATCCTGCCACCAGACAATCCACAGGTCCTGCCACTGAAAGTATGGTTTGATGTCCAGCTGTGCACGGCTCACTGGGGCTGAGAAGGACTGTGACAGCTGTGGCCAGAGCACTTCCAAATAAAGACAGATGACCAGGGCACAGAATATGTTACATTAACATTTAACAAATTCATAAAAAAACATTAAAAAAAAGAACCCAACAAACAAGGATACAGAGGATACATATATGCCATGCCAAATAATCCACTCTGCCCTGTGGAATCATTTAAAAAGTATGTTTCAAAACTGCCATCAAACTGCCTGGTATTTTACTGCCATCCATGGAGATTAGCACCTTCAGAGTGTGAATCAGCCCAAACCTTGTACACAAAGAGCCTCTGGGCATTAACTATTTGGCCAGCCTGATTACCAAAATCAGAGAACACGTTGGAGTATCCTGGCACTACACAAATCATAGTGTGCATACAACTGCAGTTTAGTTACTATCAGCAGTGGGATTTGGGGCCAGGGAGATCATGGCTGTCATGGGCCATCGAGCAGAATCCAGCCAAAGACCATATTGGGTAGCAGCACCTGGAGACTGGCAATGCTGGAGCCAGATACTAACTTTAAAAGACAAAAATGTAAGCTGGCCTGGTGGCACTGAAGATTGAGGCACTGGATGCCACACCTCATGGCACGCTGGTGACCCAGGTTCGGGAGCAAGTCTGGGCCACTAAGGGTCAGTGGGGGGTGGTGAGAGAGGATTGAGCATCTGGAGGACTGCTCTCCTCTCTCATGTGGAGAGAGACTTGTTGTCCCACTCACTGATTGACCTCTGGCATTGGCTGGAGAGCAATACGGTCAGGAAGACATGTACCGACATCTCTAAGTTGGTAGGGGAGAGGGGACAGGAGAAAAACAAAAAATGTAGGAGCCTGGCAGCTTCCATAATGGCCCCTCATCTTTGAGAGCCATTTCTGGTGTCTGGATTGGGTCTCGGGGGGGGAGACAGCCATCACACTCCCCTCTGGTCCCGCTGTGGGGAGTAATCTGTTGGGGAATTTCCGGGGATGGCAGGAGCGGAGATATGAGAGGCAGAAGAACTGAATTCCTCCGTGAGGAGGACCATAGCCCCTGCTAGGGCTCCTGGAGGTGGATAAAAATCCGAATTAAAAATAAAAAAAGACAAAAATGTTAAAGCCACTGAACATACCAGTGCAACCACCTGTGAAGAAGGACCATGCTGCAACTCCTCTCTGAAACCCAAAACTCCTCCCACTGATGTGACAAACCATCATCCAGCAACTGATTTCAACAAACAGAAAACAAGACGATCATTCAGCAATTCAGCACAGAAACCACTAGTAATGCACTCTTCATAGTACAGAACTGCTACATGGAGAAAGCTGAATTCATCAAGTTCTCCAGATGAAAACAAATGCAAAAGAACTAATGTTACAGTTAACAGTACTAAGTTTTATTTTTTGTCTTTTGTCTAAGGTTACATAAATTCATTTCTCTTAACTGCATCAGTTTCTCAAACTAAAAGTTCCTGTCATAGGACAGGACTGAGTTTGTTTCCCAAAGATTACATAGATTGAGTGTAACAGTAAAAGAAAAAAAAAATTAACTTAAAAAAAGTTTTACTGTTATGCTAACTGCACAGTTTATCAATTTCTCAACATAAACATTCCTATTAGAAACATAGAAATGTAGAAGAAGGTGGCAGAAGAGGTTCCACCATGCCTCGGCAACAGGGAATTCACCGACCGTCAGCATAGCGGTGGCACAACGCCGCCAATTAATGCTCTGCTGTCACTGGGGAAACTTGTGTTTTCTGTGGGGGGCCTGGACCCCCCACTCTCCCCATGCAGGGGGCACTGCCCCTCTGCACTTAAATTAACCAGCTCTGAGTCAGAGCTGGTTTGGGGAGGGGGCAAACACCATGGAGGCAATAGTGTTGGAAACCCAGTGGACCATCACAGCAAACTGCCAAAAATGTCGGTGTGATGGTCTTTGCTGTATTCCCATCGCTGTTGTGACATGATACCGGCAGAAGGGGATCATTAGGTCTATCTAGTCTGCCCAAGGTATATACTTTCTGCCTTTCTACCTGTTGTCCCTGTTATAGCTGATACCAACCCATTAGAAGGGACTATTTTTTTCTTCAAAAAACTTAAAACAAAATCGTTGAAAAGTTCAACTAATAATACATTTTTTGAAACTTTTATCCTGCATCCTGCATCCTGTCTAAAATTGTTTGCCCATTTTATAAGCACAATAAGACACTCTGAGGTGTGAGTTATGGCCTGATAAAAGCATGCCCCAGGTGCCAAAGGCACTTGGCGCAAGCGCCTCATACTTTAGGAGATGGTTTCCAAAAAAAAAAAAACATGGTTTCCTAACACTTACATAATGATGTGTATCATCTAAATGATGTGCAAATGCATGACTTGAATGTGATGATGTATATTATATACAATTATACCATGGCAAGAAAGAATCCTAGCTCCTGATTGGTCAGTTGGCTATCACAGCAGAGATGTTATCCTGGCATAATATCTCTGCTGATGTTATCTTTGAGGACATACAGCACCTAGACATCTTTTCTTAAAAAAATATTTTAAAACACTAAATCAAATGCTTTAAAATTCTTTTTTTTTCTGTATAAAACAATGATCCATTGTATAATGGGAATAATGCCCTCCAGGGTGGGTGTTATGCTGGGATAACATCCCTTCTTGGGTGTTGGACACCCTCGGACGGTGGCCTCGGGCCCAACCAACTGAGGTGGGATGTTATCCCAGCATAACACACACCCAGTCAGGCATTATTTCTTTATTATGAAATGGATATAAAGAATGCTGAATCCTGATTGGCCAGGAGCTACTTTCAGCTGGGCTAGTACCCTAGCACAATGGCCCAGCTGAAAGTAATATGTTTAAAAAAATGCATCAAATTTACTAAAAAGGACCCATTTCATAATCACAATAAGGCACTCCAGGGGGTGCGCTATGGTGGGCTAATGGCCCTTCTTAAGTGGTGGAAGCACTTGGCTGTGACTCATCCTTCAGCCCACCCTAGGTGGGCCATTATTCCACCATAATGTACTCCCTGTCATGCCTTATTGCTTAATTAAGACATTATTTAAATGTATGTCCTTCGCTTTGTAGTCATACCCCTTGAAGAAGTGGCATGCTAAGCACTGAAGCATTGGGTTTCTTTTGCTGCACTTTCTTATTTTATTTAACAAACCATGAGTAAGTGGATTTCCACTGAGTATCAGATATTTCTTCTTGCATTGTGTGGTGCCTGTGCTTCTGCTTCAAATATTTTCCTACCTGCATCAATTGCCTTCAGTTGAAAACACAAGGTGTCCTGTGTGCTGTCCTACAAAGAGATTCCATTTGATCAACAGCTGAACTGGTCAGTCTGGTGGAAATGGTAGTTGCTAGGGAGGACCAGTTGGAGGGAGAGGGAGAGAGTGACCTACCCAGGAGAGAATTATGGACATCCTTGGGTAGGAGTCTCAACCGCAGTCTCATTCACACAGTTGACCAGTGTAGGCACAGGTGCCAGGACTTATCCCAGAGGGAACATCATCACCTGCAGCAGTTGAGGGCAACGGTGAAGAGTGGCACAGTGCATAGGCCAGGTGAGTACAGAGGGCTCTACATATGATTTTGGTGGTGACCTGTATGCAGTACTGTTTCCAGGATAATATACCTCCAGGGTCATGTTCATGAGGGAATGTGCACTGGATTGTTATCCCTGTTGTGTCCCCTCTGTTCTGTGGGACCCTCTCAAATGTATAGCCTAATTCTACCAATGCTGCTGTGTGGGGACCCTACCCCAATGGATGTCACTTGGTGCCCTGTACATTGCAGGACCTGCTGTGGATCCCTGAGGCATGCACCTGCCATGGAAGCATGGTTGTTTGCTACCACGGTGACATGTCTGCAGTGTCAGGGAGGATGACTAGTTAATATATTTATTAATTTTATTATATTTAGTTTTCATTTATCAGGTACGATACACTAGACAAGTAAATGTCTATTTTAATGCATGATCCAGGAGTTTATAACATGTGCCTGTGGTCAGGGCTCCAGATAAGGTGAGTACTGAGATATTTTACTCACCACATTTTAGGAAATACTCATCAGAATTTTTTTTTAACGAGTACAAATACTCACCCAATATTTCTAGATGCTCCACACTCTATAGAATAGTGCTTCAGAAGATAACTGGTGATTCAAAAGGAGCATTTTTTCCAGATTTACAGCACTCGTATGCATCCCAATTTTGCTTTACTCACTATATTTTAAAACTGCTGCATAAATTACTCCTACCTGCCAACATTATCTGAAGCATTGCTGGAACCTATCTACAAAAAAAACTACATTGTTTTAAAAAAATTTACTCCTCACTGCACTCCATCCAGACATTTGTACGCATCTGAATTTGGTTTTACTCACCTCACTTTCAGTGCAGTTCTCATCCCAAAAAAATCTTATCTGGAGTCCTGGCTGTGGTGGAAGATATACCCAACAGCACTTGGATGTAACCACTGTCTGTTTCATGTACACTGTCCATGTTATGCAGCATGGGTGCCAGTGTATATATATATATACAGTATATATATATATATATATATATATATATATATATATATATATACTGCATATATATCTCTACACTCCATGTAATGCATGGTGTACTATTATACTGCACTAGGTGTGCCAGTCTTGGACAGGCCATTTTGTTTGGCCGCACATTTGGTACCATGTCCTGCACTACTGTTGCACAGGTATGCTTCTTGTGTCCTTGTTACATGAGACATGGTACACCATGCATCCTACTGCATACTGTGAGATGTAGCTAGCCTGTAGTTGACGGGTATGGGTTTGTTGAACAGTGGTATGGGAGGATAGCTGGATACAGGCACTACATAGGATGGTGTACACTGTGCTAAGTGATACCTACGAAAGTGGGATGTAACATTCTGTCTTCAACTGGGCCATGGTACACCTGTCTGTGTGCTGTGTCACAAATGTTCACAATGGTAAGACATGGCCCTACTTGGTCCTGTCCATTCACACCATGCACATATGGCTGCTGGTGCATAGTACTGGCATATGGGCATGTATACTGTTTAGTGTTTATGGTACTGTGCCTTGTGTTCTCCTGCATGCTAATGATCATGTCTCCCTTGTTCTCCTCCACAGACTCAATGCTCAGTAGGTCCAAGTCAGGGACTGAATACATCAGCAGTGCCAATAGAACCAGCCGCAGGACACAGCAGACCATGACAAGGCCTAGCGTAGCCAGTCTGTGGACACGTGTTCACCTAAGTACCCAGCATTGTGTGTTTCAGACTCCAAGTTGCATGTCTACACTATGCTTCATGCTCATATGGTTGAAGACAAATGTCCATCTGTGCCTCTCCATGCTGCACACATGACTGTGGGGGCAGCACCTATGGAGATGTGGTTGGGGACAATTACTCTGCTCTTGGGGCATTGTCCCACCACTGACACTGTAGTGTAACAGAGTCTGTGCAGTCTACTGTTGTGCATGTACTTGCAGCAGATGTGCTGCCATATGTGTGTGTGTGTGTGTGTGTGTGTGTGTGTGTGTGTGTATACTGTGCCTTGGTATACATTATGCCATGCAGTGGCATTTCTCCTGTACCACTGACCTGGTGCACCAGGGAGTTGGTGGTAATGCTCACGGTCCCGGTTGGTACACCTATCATTGTTGGTCAGGTCTGTTGTTCCACATGCTCAGGACTCTGTATGTGTACCTGTCTGGTGATGATAGGCATGGGCCAAAGTTATATCAGTACATCACTGTGTTATGCTGAGTGCATCATACAGCACCTGTGGCAGTCTGCCTGCAGCAGTGCCATCTCCAGTGCCATATGCACTGGGTGTCATGCCACTATATCTCAACAATGCCAGGCTTATGTGGCATGGGGTCTGCAACAGGGTAGGCACTAGTGGGCATTGCATGTACTTTTCCAGGTATGCCTAACATTGTGATGCATAGTCGGTAGGGTCTAACCAACAATGATGACCAGAGTACAATTATTTTACTCTACATTACATGGCTAGGGCCATGCATACATTAAGGCACAACTGCGTCTTCACAGGCCACTGTTCTGCACTGGTTCTGTATGACTGGGAATCCTGTACCTAGGTTAGGGACAGCAGCTGCTGGGATGGGGGAAGGGGTGCCTCCAGGTGGCTCTACATCTCACACCATTGTTGTATGCTGACCACGGTACATTATATAAAGCAACCACTCATGTACAATACCGTTACACACACGTTACTTTGGCTGCTGCTCGCAGTGCTATAAGACAATGCCATCCATATACTGCTGTGTTATGTGAGCCACGTGTGTGCCTGGGCCTGCTGCTGCAGCCAAACAGGGTGGCTCATGGATATCTGTTGTCCTGTACACCTGTGCTGGTCTGTGTGCTGGATGGAGTATCTGCAGGGTGTTGGGTCTATGTGTGCATCTCCAAGCCACTTGGGCTATTACACTGCCTATCAGGCTCTGGTTTGACACCGTGTTACATGTGCTCTGTTCCCACATCTGGCATGCTTGCTGGTGTCATGTGTCCCTTGCACATCTCAGTTATGCTCCACTGCAGCACAGCACACTCATTGTATGTGCAGTCCTCTGCTGTTGGGGCCCACAGTCCTGTTCCCGGTATGCCACATGTATTCCATTGAGTCAGTTTGCCTCCATCCACCTATGTATCATATGGAGACCCATGTATCAGCCAGTTGTACTTCTGTTATGCACGTTATGCCAGTCCTGTGTTCCTCATCCCCTGTGCACAGCTGACTGAGTTCAGTGTATTTCTTTCCATAGGTGCACAGAGTGCTGCAGGATGGAGGCAGGACATCATCAGCCACGAGGGAAGAGACAAGCTGCGCCAGAGCTAGGTCCATCTCCTCTGGATGCTGATCTGGAGGGTGGAGGAGAACATCTAAGCCATATGGGACCATTTGGTTGCATTACAGTGCCACAGCAACAACTGTTACCACCACCTGCAGCCCCTTGATTCTTGGACTGTTGTGGTGCTGAGGGGTGGGTGCAGTTTTCTTTTATTGTTTCTATATGGACAACTGCCCTTTATTTTTTTTAATGGGTGGGTACCCTTTATTTTGTTTTTGTTATTTATTTTTTTGTAGAATGGACAGGTGTCCTTTATTATGGTTGTTTAGGAACAGGTGGTTTCCCTTTTTGTTTTGGTTCTCCCCATTTTATGGGCAATTGCCCTGTTTTGTTTTGTCCCTTCCCCAGGTTGATATAGGCAGCTGCACTTTTGTTTTGTTTCTCCCTCCCATATCTATATGGGCAGTTACCTCTTTTGTTTTGTTCCCCCCTTTATACATGTGGTTGCCCTTTTTGTTTTGTTTCCCCACTCATATTGATAGTATACAGGCAGTTGATCTTTTTGTTTTGTCCCCCCCCCAAATCTATACAGGGAGTTGTCCTTTTTGTTTCCATCCCCCTTCCCATTTATATGAGTGGTTGCCCTTTTTGTTTGGTTTCTCCCCTTCCCAAAAGCAGTTGCTTTTTTTCCTTTGTTCATCCACCCTTGTTGTTGTTCTTGGTGCTCATGTTGTTTTTCATACAGCCTGCTACCATTTTTGCACAGTAAAGTTTATTTGTGATACCTATTCTGTCATGTTGTGTGTCTTTCATTGGTGCCCTACTCACACCACTGTTGCCCCCTGTGTTCAGTGATATCCTCAGTGCTATATTCAGTGCTGTGCAAATGCATTTTGCTGTGCTATTTGCTCTGCAGGAGCACAATGCATTTGTGCAGTGCTTATGCAACCTTACAGTACAAGTCACATTAAACTGTTACATCAACTCACTGGTGTAGCATGTTTTTTTGTGATTCTACTGCAGTGGCAACTTGAATTGTTGAAGCTTTTAATTCTTTTCCAGCCATTCTTCACCGCCTATCTAACTCACCTGTACCTGTTTAGTGATATGGCAGTAGCTGTTTTGCAGTGTTTATGCAATGCATTTTCATGGCATTGTTTATAAATATCATAGCATTCCTTAAGAGCATTGTTTATAAATATCACAGCATTCCTTAAGAGCATTGTTTATAAATATCACAACATTCCTTAAGAGTTGTTTAGTCTGCCTTCTGAAATGAAACTCATAAGCACTCAGCTGAAAATGAAGCTTATAGTCCTAAGAGCTAGTTGCAAGCCAATACCGAACCTTTTACTAATTCATGGAATTAAACACTACACAGATTAGGAAACTTGTTGAACAATGCTACACCAGTGAGTTGAAGGAACAGTTTAATGTGACTTGTACTGTATATTCAAAAGTATTAGTGCCATCACAACGCCTTTGAATATACCTCTGGTTGAGTACTAGCACTAGTGCAAGTGCAGCTCTAGTACTAGTGCAAATGTCTGAATGTGGGGCCCTGAGGCTTCAAAACAGGAAAAGCAGTGAAGGCAGTTAAAGTCTAATGGGCAACGATCCTGTGTTTATGTAACTCTCTTCCATTACAAAAAAAAGAATGTCCACAAATTCAGGTTTTGGGGGGAATTTTAGGAGAGTTGAGTCCACATAATATCAGCAGTAACTGTTTCACAGAAGCCTAGAACATCACTTTCAGAATAGAGAATAAAAGGGTGAACAGTTTCTGCTAGCCTTAAAGTGGCATCATCACTAAGCTGAATGCTACTAAAGGAATAATGCCAGACAGGGTGGGTGTTATGCTGGTATAGCATCCCACCTCAAGAGATTGGGCCAAGGCCACTGGCCAAGGTGTCCAACAACCAAGAAGGGATGTTACCCCAGCATAACACCCACCCTGGATGGCATAATTCTTAATATACAATGGCTTGTTGTTTTATGCAGAATAAAAAATAATAATTTTAAAGAATGTTTTTTTCAGTGTGTAAAAATATTTTTATTTCTTTTTTTTCAATTTAAAGTTTATTAGAGTTTTACCATACAAGACAGATCTTTCATAACAGATACACGTCATATATATATACAGAATGCATGGGACCAGACCTGCCAACCCCCACTTCCCTCCCCAAAATTCCTACCCCTCCCCACGGTACAGATGAAACAAAAGTTCTTCCACTATGATTTCTATAGCATTATACATACCAAAAGTAATTGAGACGTCATTTCAAGAGAGAGCCTTACTCAATGGTATTCTGGATCGAGAGCAAGGTATGGAAGGGGTCCCATATTTTCTTGAACCTGTTCAGTCTATTGTTGAGGCTTGCAATAACTTTCTTGGTTCTGAGATTTGCCAGAAGCGCGGAAAACCATTCACCATATCTAATTTCAGCTTGATCTTGCCAATGTTTTAAGACAACTTTCTTAAGGGACAGGGATATTGTCCACCTAGGGACAAATTACTTGGCTCATCATGAGGTTAGAGCAGTGCAGGAGGACATTGCAGAGTTGGGGAGGGGCCTAAGACAAGTAGCACACACAGTATCCTTCTCAGAGGTGCTGCCTGTCAAAGGCATGGGGGAGGCGAGGGTAATTGGCACCATGCAGTTTAATGAATGGTTGAAAAAATGGTGCGGAGCACAGGGGTTTAGCTTCATTGGGGACTGGGGTTCCACCTGGAGACACCAGCCTATACTAACAGGATGGTCTGCATCTGTCCAGGAAGGAACAAGTCTTTTGAGCAATCGGTTTAAATGCTTCATTGGCAAGCTTTTAAACTAGTCAATGGGGAGGCACTGACAAGCAGCAGAAAATCCCAGCCTCTCCCTACAAAACAGGGTACTAAATGAGAAAAGACCAAGGTAAGACGGTCAGTGGGGATGCTGCAACAGAAGGTAAGGCCATCAAAAATGGAGAGCAATGAGTACCAATGCCCGTAGTCTAGGTAACAAGCTTCCTGAATTAGTGGCCTTGATGGAGGAGGAACATCTGGATATCATGGCAGTCACAGAAACATGGTACACACAAAACCATGACTGGGACGTAAACATACCAGGATACACCTATCTACAGGAGGGACAGGGAGGGTAAAGGGGAGGAGTTCTTTACATAAGGGAAGGAATAAAAGCAACAGAACAAAAGGGTAAACAGGAGGAGAAGAAGCACTGTGGGTAAATTTGGAGACCGTCAATGGCACCACAATCCTCACAGGGGTTGTATACAGCCCCTTCTCAGGGAGGAAAGCGGACAAGGAAATGATAGAAAGTATACTTAGAATGGCAGAAAAAGGAGATATTGCTGATGGGTGATCTGAATATGCCAGATGTTAACTGGAGTGCAGTTGCAGCTGCCACTTGAAAGAGTGCAGTTATTCTAGATGCCCTACAGGGGCATGCCTTAGACAACTAGTACTGGAGCCAACTCGAGAGGAGCAATATTAGACTTGATACTCTCAAATGGAGATGGAGAGAGATCACAGATGTGAAGTGGGTAGCCATCTGGGAACTAGCGACCATCGAACAGTATGGTTCACAATAAACACAGCAATAGAGTCAAACCATACAAAGACAAAAGTAATGGACTTTAGGAGGGCTGACTTTGCCAAAATGGGTGAGTGCCTAAGGAATGCACTAGCAAATGGGCGGGAAGGAGGGGTGGAAGAACAATGGGGAATAATAAAAACTGCCATCACAGAGGTAACGAGCCTTTGTGTGAAGCAAATAAACAAAACAAGACGATGTAAGAAACCACTATGGTTCTCAAAGGAAGTAGCAGTGAAGGTTCAAGAGAAAAAGCATTCAGGAAGTACAAGGAATCGCAGCAGGAGCAGAACAGAGAACTGTATCAGTTAAAGCAAAGGAGGCTGGGAAGGCAGTCAGAACAGCAAAGGCCCAAACCGAGGAAAAGATAGCCAACTCAGTTAAGAAGGGGATAAAACCTTTTATAGGTACATCAGGAGCAAGGAAGACCAAGGTAGGGATAGTGAGGCTTAATAAAGGGAGGAGGGTGGGCAGAGGGAGACTGTGAAAAGGCAGAGATACTAAACAAATATTTTTGCTCAGTATTTACAAAGGAAGAGGGGTACATAAAACAAACAGTAGTAACACTCTGGATACAGAAGTTGATACCAGCCATTTACAGAAGAAAGGGTTCTGAAAGAACTCTTAAAACTGAAGGTGGACAAAGCAATGGGCCTGATGGGATTCATCCCAGAATTCTAAAAAACTAAGGGTAGAACTAGTGACACCACTGACTACCCTCTTTAACAAATCATGGGAGGATGGGGTGGTACCCGAGGACTGGAGGAGGGCAGATGTGATTCCCTTCACAAAAGTGGGAGCAAGGCAGAAGCAGGAAACTATAGACCTGTTAGTTTAACCTCAGTGATAGGGAAAATGATGGAATCACTTCTAAAGGAAAGAATTGTGTATCTAAAGGCCAGAGGGCACAGGACCCTAGGCAGCATGGATTCACAGAGAAGGTCATGCCAGCCAGATCTGATAGATTTCTTTGACTGGGTGACCAAAGTAGTAGATCAGAGGGGCTGTGGACATGGCCTACCTAGACTTTAGCAAGGCATTTGACACAGTCCACACAAAGATTAATATATAAGTTAGCCAGCCTGACAGTGGGTCCCAAGATGACAGCCTGGGTAAAGAATTGGCTGGAGAATAGGACACAGAGAGTAATAGTAAATGGAGTCCACTCAGAAGAAAGGAGGGTTACTAGCGGGGTACCACAGGGTTCAGTACTAGGACCAGTCCTCTTCAATGTCTTTATAAGCGACATTGCAGAAGGACTGGAAGTAAAAGTATGTCTCTTTGCAGATGACGCTAAGATCTGCAACAGAGTTGATGCACAGGGTGGGGTGGAAAGGATGAGAAGGGACTTGGCAAGGTTAGAGGAATGGTCAAATGCATGGCAGCTTAGATTCAATGCAAAGAAGTGCAAGGTAATGCACCTGGGAAACAAAAACCCAGGGGAAGAGTACAGAATGGGGGGTGAGATACTAACAACAACAAAAATGGAAAGGGACCTGGGGGTAGTCATATCAGATGACCTAAAGGTGGGCAAGCAATGTGAGAAGGCAGCAAGGAGGGCTGGGGAGATACTGGGATGCATAGGGAGAGGCATCACCAGTAGAAAACAGGAAGTTATTATCCCTCTGTACAGACAGCTGGTGAGACCCCATCTGGAGTACTGTGTGCAGTTCTGGAGACCCAATCTGCGCAAAGACATAGACAGGATGGAAGCTGTCCAGAGGAGGGCAACTAAAATGGTGCAGGATCTGCACCAGAGGACATATGAAGAGAGACTTAAGGAGCTTAATATGTATAGCCTCGAGGAAAGGAGGGAGAGGGGGGACATGATAGAAACTTTCAAGTACCTCAAGGGAATCAACAAAGTCCAAGAGGGTAGCATCTTTCAAAAAAAGAGGTGTGCAAGAACAAGAGGGCACAATTTGAAGATAGAGGGGGCAGCTCAGAGGTAATTTAAGGAAGTGTTTTTCACAGAGAGGGTTGTGGATGCATGGAATGGCCTTCCGGAGGAGGTTGTGGAGTCAAAATCAGTGGTGGAATTCAAGCATGCATGGGATAGTCATAAGGCAATTCTGGGGGGTGGGGGTAGGAAGAAGTAGGCTGCTGGTTAACTAGGATCTGCAGCTTATCCAGTAGGTAGGGAAATGGGCAGACTGGGTGGGCCAAGCGGTCCTTATCTGCTGTCAAATTCTATGTTTCTATGTTGATATCAAGGCCATGTAAAATTTTTTGTTTGGGAACATGAAATTAGAAAAATCCCCTAGGATACATATTTCAGGAGTAAATAGTTCCTCTCGTCCCAACACGGGGTCCAGATTATTACGTATACTAGTCCAAAGGGGCTTTATTTTGGGACAATTCCAGAGTATATGAAATAGAGAACCGTCATGATTAGCACATCTTTACACATTGGGGGGAGGATATCAGTCCCAATTTAAACATTTTCTCAGGGGAGAAATAAGCATTATGTAGGATAAACATTTGAGTCACCCTAAGTCTATCCTGGGTTATAAATTTATGACAGTTAGACCAGAGATTTCCCCAGTTAAAATTGTAACTAGGAAAGTGGGAGGACCAGTAATGAGTGGGGCCGTAATAATCTGGATATACCCGGTCGAACAACAAACTGAAAATCTTGGAAACTGCTTTCTGCTGTCCCACCCATTGAGCTAACTCCGGGGATAGAGGAGAGTCCACAGATATATTTGGTCTTAGCCCCAACATTTTAACTAATAGGTGCCTCAGTTGAGTGACTCTAAAAAAATGCTTGACCGGAATCTTGAACTTGTCCAATATACGCTGAGTGGATAGCCAACCATTGTCATCTCCTATTAATGAAAGAAGTGAGGTGCCTTTCAGCTGGGGTAGCCAATTAAGGGAAATACATTTCTCGTCAATCTTAAAATTAGGGTTTCCAACCAGACCTTGATTTCCATCTTTATAGTTATCATATTTAAGGAAACGACACATTTGAGAATGAACCCTCAGTGATAATGCGATGAGAGTGTTTTTTAATCTAGTAGGGAGGAGATTACTTCTCATGTATAATAGTGCTTTTGGTGCTAGGCCGCAGGAACTGATCAGGGCATTTTCTATTTTGAGCCAGAGCGGGGTATAGTCCGATGGGCTAAGTAGAGTCCATCTGTAGTACTTATTAAGGTGACTAGCCCAGAAGTAGAGCCCAAGGTGGGGTAAACGTAAGCCACCTCTAGACTTAGGTGCGGTTAGTTTATGAAATGCTATTCTAGGGGACTTGCGAGCCCAGATAAAATCAGAGAATAAGCTATTTACCCTTTTGAACCAGGAGAGTGGTAACCAGATATTAAGCATCGAAAGGGGGTAGAATAGACGTGGAAATACGTTCATTTTGAGCAAGTTTATTCTACCCCAGATAGAAATTGGTAGAGAGGCCCACCTGTTCAGATCCTGTTTAACCACTTGTAGAAGGGAACTCAGATTCAGCTTTATAGAATCTCCCGGGAGTCTGGTTAATTCAATGCCAAGATAGCGCAGGAAGTTCTGCTTCCAGGCCAAACCCATTTCTAGGATTTCTGTTCTAAGAAGTTTATGATTACGAGGGAATACAATAGTTTTGTTCACATTCAGCTTGTAATTAGAGATTGTACTAAAAGAGTTAATAATCTCTAACATTGGGGGCAGAGAAGAAACGGGGCTGGCAACCTGGAGAAGGAGATCATCTGCGTATGCGGATACCTTGACCTCGCATGGGAAAATCGGGATTCCTTGTATTTCTGGACAGGATTGTAATCGACGAATTAAGGGTTCAATAATGGAGAGAGAGGGCAGCCTTGCCTGGTACCAGAGTAAAGGGTAAACGGTTCAGAGATCATTCTGTTTCCTGAGATTCTGGCAGTGGGAAAGTGATAAAGGGATTCAATCCAGGAATGGAAAACCTTGGGGAATTGAAAGGTGTCCAAGGCTTGGAACAGATACTGCCAACTCACTCTATCGAAGACCTTCTCAGTGTCCAGAGAGATTAAGGCAGCTGGGAATGGAGCATCCCTGGACGCTGAGAAGACATGAGCCAGGGTTCGAAGATGATCTGAAGATGATCTGCCTTTCATGAATCCCACCTGTTCGGGGCCTATAATGGACGGGAGAATCGGATTGAGACGACAAGCAATTAATTTAGCCAGAATCTTAACATCTTGGTTTAGAAGAAATTGGATGATGGTCGCGAAACATTCAGGCGTTTACCAGGCTTAAGAATAAGCACAATTAGTGCTTCAAAGATAAAAGCATCTACTTCTGCTCCAGAAAGTATATGATGAAATAGGGAACAGTAAAGGGATGAGGACATTTGAACCTACTGTAAAAAAAGGCTGAGAAGCCATCTATTCCTGGGGTTTTATTTAACAATAGTGTACTTATTACTTTCAAAATCTCCTCCTTAGTAATAGGCACAGTAAGTGCGTTTTGTTGGTTCTCAGTGAGACTCGGCAGGGGGGTCTCTCTGAGAAATCTATCAATTTGACTCACATCTGGGGGATCTGCCCTTGGGCCGTAGAGATCCATGTAATAATTGAGGAATTCCCAAATTATGTCCCTCGGGGAGGTCTTCAAAAGACCATCTTCATGGGACCGAATAGAGGCAATGTACCTGGAAGATTCCATCTGTTTTATTCTACTGGCCAAGAGGCGCCCAGCTTTTTCCCCCTGGTCAGTAAACGACGCCTGTGTTTTTATAATGGCGTATTCTGTCTTATCACGGAGAATCTCTAGATAGGCTGCTTTTAGCTGAGTAAGCTCTTGGAGTGTATGTTCTGGAGTTGAGGGAGACAAGTCTTTTTCCATGGATCTTATCTGCGCTAGCAGTTGGGATGCTTCCTGTTCCTTCACTTTCTTCTTATGGGCGGCTATCCCAATGAGTATCCCCCTTAAGTAAGCCTTGAAAGCACCCAGAAATCCGGTCTTTGGGTTGTGCCCGATTAAAGTGGATAAACTGATCTATATGGTTCTGTATTATACTGGCTAATTCAGGATCTTTAACAAGTTGATCATTAAGTTTCCACCTTCCTCTACCTTTACGGGGTTCGATGGTCAGTTGACAAACTACAAGAGAGTGGTCTGACGGGGGGCCTGACTGTATCGAGGATTCCATAACCTGTGGGATATAAGTCCTAGAAATAAGCAAATAGTCTATTCTGTATGAGGTTCTGTGGACCGGGGAAAAGAAGGTATATTCCCTGACACCCGGATGCAAAACTCTCCAGATGTCACATAGACCTGCCTGGTCTATTAAGTCCCTGAATGCGCGTTGTGCTGGGGACAGACCTTTCCTAGGGGATCCAGATTTGTCTACTTTCGGATCAAACACTAGGTTGAGATCCCCTCCTAAAATCATAGGGGTTGCAAGGAAGGGAAGCAGAATAGTAATAATTTGTGTGAAAAAAGTAGGGGAGTCATAATTTGGCCGGTAATTACTTCCCAAAATTAGCTCCCTTGAGTAAAGGTTGCCAATTACAAAAATAAATCTACCCTTAGGATCCTTTATGATACGCGATGCAACAAAAAGGAGTTTTCTATGCAGCAAAATCATGGAGCCACCACTGTTTGTAGCACCCTCAGCTCCAAAAACCTGCCCTATCTGTTGTCTCCGAAGTCTGGTGGCTTCAGCATCTAGTAAATGCATTTCTTGCAATAGCATAATTTCAGCTTTGACCAAGTTTAAATGCTTTAGGATCATATATTGTTTGGTTTTAGCTCTGACCCCTTTAAAGTTCCAAGTAATAACTTTCAGTGAAGCTTAGCCATTGGGTTTGCCTCTCAGTAATGTTATGGCAGGAATAGAAAGGGAACCAATAGAGAAATGCGTGAGGACTTTGTGTGCCTTGTATTATACCCGCCTCCAGCCCCCATCCATTTTCTTTAGTTCCTCCCAGACCCTTCCTCCACCCAAGTAACAGTTATTATCTCTAACATTAGAAATAATCCAGTAAAACTCCCTTCTATTATGCCCACTAAGTGCAGAGCCACTTTTCACTGCTTTTCCAGCTGCTCTACTCCGTCGCCAGGTTGCAAGTTATATCAGAAAAAAGAACAGCAAAAACGACACTGGGAGTTAAAAAAAAAAAAAAGGTTAACAGTAAGTGATTTCAAGGGGGAAACCTTCATACTCAGACCAGGATAAGGTTACCCCAATGACCAATACACACAGAATAATTTCCAATGATAACAACATCTCATTGGTGTTAAATGTCAGAAACATAATTCCACACAGACCTGTGTGAGGCTCTCAGCTATCTTGAAACAAACTTAAATATCATGAAAAATAAAGGAAAAAGGACTGCATGCATCCGCTAAACAAAACTCAGGTGCAATCTTCCATGGGGATTTGGTATTTGGAGATTCACCTCGGTCCAGATTTGAGACAGGGGGAGGCAAGAAAAGCAGGTTTGACGTTTTACAGTACAGAGTCTTGATTTAGACTTGGTCTGCTCTCTTGCGAGAGAAACGTTCACTCTGCTGTAGTGCAATGAGGACCTCTAGTGGAAATGAAGCCAAATTGCGGTTGCTGCTCAAGATGAAGAAACGGAAACCGACAGCTGAAATTGCCTTGAATAATACATTTATTGCCTCTGGAGCAGCGTTACCCTTTTCAGCAGCAGACCATGTTCCTCTAAATAAAGATCCTCCTTACTAACCCCAGAGACCATGAAACGGTTGAGGTATGTTGAGGGGGGGTGAACCTCCTGGCCGTGGAAACTGAATATTAAGACTATTAACCGAAGTGATCGTTTTATCAGTAGGGAACACTCCTGCTGGCATCCCTTGTGCCGCAGATCAACGGTTGCCAAAAAGATCAGGCAGAGACTCCTGGAGGGTGGCTTTTGCTACATCCACCTCTTCAAAGGTGGCCCAGGAGCCTTCCAGGAGTAGTTGCAGTCTGGCCGGGTAACCCATTTTGAACCTTATCCTGGCGGCAATCAGCTTAGAGACTATTGGATGAAATTGAGTACGATGCAGCCTGACGGAGACAGGGAGATCTTGGGTAATTCAGATTTTTACCTCCTCCCATTTGATTTCTTTTAGATCTTTTATCTTCTCCATACAGTACTGCTTCTCCTGGAAATTTAAGAATCTAACAATTAATGAGCGGGGTAAGGCTCCGGGTGGAGGCAAAGGTCTAAGAGCTCTATGCGCACGCTCAATCATGTAGGTTTTGTCAAATGGAGAAGAGCCAGCCAACTTTTCCAGCAACTTTTGAATAAAACTGATGGTTTCAGTACCTTCCTCCCTTTCGCGGATGCCGATAATGACAATGTTGTTTCTTCGGCTCCTCCCTTCAAGGTCTTCCAGTTTCACTTCTAATTTTTTGAGCCTGTGACGATTTTCCACTACCTCCTCCTTAATCACATCTGTTTTTTTCTCCAGGGAGATAGTGCGAGCTTCATTATCGGAGATCCGTATGGTGAGGTCTTCCAGTACAGTAGTCATTTGCTTGACTTCAGCCGTGAGCGATTTGACGTCTTCTCTAAAAGGGGAAAACTCGGCCAGGAATCGTTCGAGTGTGAGTGGAGCATCCACAGTTTCCCTCGCTGAAGTAACGTTGGTGAAGGTAACTTTACCAGCATGGCTTTGTTGGGCCTTAGGCGTTTACTTTAACACAGGCGATACCGGCGTGTGCCCTGTAGTAGGTGCCGAGCATCGCTACTTCCATTCTCCGGGTCACTCTCTCTCTGATACTTCAATGGATGTTTAGCCCCCAACCAGCAATGTTGACTTGAAGAGAAAGTTGTAAAAGGGCTTCCAAATTCCCAGGCGACAGGAGCTGAGCAGTTAAGCTGTTACTCGGCGCGCTGCATCATGTGGACCCAAATATTTTTATTTCTTAAGAGTAGATGCAATGACAAGCCAAAAAAATCATCATGCTACAGATCAGCAGGGATGTTATGCCAGGATAACATCCCTGCTGTGCTTGAACAAGTGACCAATCAGAAGCCAGGATTCTTTCTTGCCATTGTATAATGTAGGTTATGGCCTTGTGGATAAACTTACACTTGCAACTGATAGAAAGACAGTCTTGCCTGTTGACAGTATGCAGTGGGGAGAATGGCACCGACTGGAAGATGGGAGCCAAGGACTACGGGGGCTGGAATTTCAGAAATTGTGTTGCTGAACTTGTGGCTGAAATTCAGCTTTGCCTTCGACCTAATAGATACTCACAAACACACCCTATTTTCACTGAAAGTGACATATTTCTGACATGTTTGCTGATTTAAGTTTCAAAAATGATGTACGTATCATATTTTTGATGCAGACATTATTTTTGGAGCACAATCTGTGGCAAGCTCAGCAAAATGTTAGACCACATTGTTTGTGGTCTAATAGTTTTGCTGCAAGTAGAGCAAGTGCGCCTAATAAACCACTTATTAGGTGCACTTACTCTAATTGTGGCATAACTGAATACTGTATCAATCCTTTGGTGTCTAATTTATAGTCATTTTAAGTCAGTTGAGATCAAGACCCAGTAGTCCTTTCCATTTTTTTTAATACAGCTTTTTGCTCCAATGTTGCCCCTATGCTGTGCCATCTGGCTCATGAACCAGTAGCTCCCAAACCTGTTAGCTGCTCCCTCCACTGTCTCACAGGTGGGATCGACATAAAACAGGGTCCAAGAGTGCTGGGGGCCATCACACATTGCAATGGAGAGACATAGGCTTTTTTCCATGTTTTTCTCCCTTTGGTTGACACAGACGTGTAAAGAGCATGTTGTGCGAGCTCCATGTCCATGGAGATGACCATGGTGCACTGAATGTACACCATCCCCGTGGTGTCCTCCATGCACTGCCATCTGGATACCTCCATATGGCAGTTGAGCAGTGAGGCACGAGTTCCACCCCCCAGGGGAGTAGTCCTTGGGCACTCAATTCTCCCTCTCCTGACCAGCTCCATGTGACCAGCATTCATTCCCAAACCTGGGTCACTGGTGTGGGCTGAGGTAAGGTGCTCATGGTGTCTCAGCCCTCCACACCATCGGGCCCCCCAGTGGTACTTTTCAATCAATTGTAAAAGCTGATCAGCCCTGTATACTTTTCATTGTACTGTGTTTTTGTTCTGTTATTAGAGTTGCATGAAATTAAAAATGGCTAGGTGAACATTTATGGAATTCTATTTTCCATAGCTGTGAAAAAATGCAGATGTTATTTTGTAAATTGTTTTGCTAAGGTTTGGATTTGCTGATTTTTGTGGAATTGTGCAAATATTTTTCCCAGGTTGTCGATGAATTTTATTCCACAAGTTATGGCCTTGCAGAATTTTTTTCAGCAGTGGACCTGTGGATCAGGTGCACAAGGTGGTGCAGCTTAGTGGACAGTGTGTAGGGACTGGAACCACAGAGATATCAACTCACCCATGGAATGCTCCTTGACCCCACCATACTGTATAAGGAGCTTGACTGTCCCATGCAGAGCTACGTGAACATGTCTACTAGGGAAAGGCTTGTGTAACACACTGGCATAGGCCTTTGACTGGATGGACGAGCAGGGATGCCTACCAATCCAGTAATGTCATCTGTTCTGTCAGTGGACAGCGCACTGTGGGGGGGGGGGTCACCTGTGCACGGCCATGCCCTGTGGCAGCCAGCAATGCAAAGTCATCCATGATCACAGTGGCAATGCAATCCAAGGATGCAGTCATGGCCTCCTGCATGCACTGCATCCCCACCAGGATCTGCACAGTGCCCCTTTCCTGTTGCTCAGCTAACTGGTGCACCTCCGCATGCAGTGCATGCACCCCAGTGGCAAGCAGCACTTGTTGCTGAATTGAGACCTGCAGCAGATTGGTGTGCTCATCCAGCCAGTCAGCATCCTTGGGCTCCTGGGCTAGATGCCAATCCTCTTCTGGTGACCAGTCATGCTGCACAGCCCCCCCTTTCTGGTGGACACTGCACAGTGGGGTCTGTAGGGGGAATTGGCACAGCAGGCTTACCGGCACTGGACCCTGTAGCTAACTGCCTGGTGGCACCTGCAGCCTGCTGCTGTTGCCCGTCTGGCCGCTGTACACCACCAAGCACCTGTGCGGCTGCACCACCACCACTGCAGGGCGCAGCCAAGGCAGTGCACACTGCTGTCCCTGCAGTGGTGGCAGGCAGCTGTTCTGCCACTGGCATAGCGTGGGTGTGCTGCATGTGTCAGAGGCCAGCAGGGGCATCTCACCCACAATGTTGCCCATGCTGTCCAGGATCAGTGTGATGTCATCATTGGAGTCGGATCCTGCCCCAATCTGTGCCTCTGCTCATAGGACATCAAGGCTGGCATCCTGCAGGAACACATCCAGGGCCTCATCCAACCCCAGGTCCAGGACATCTGCCTGCACTGTGGTGGTGAGCTGCAGCCTGTCGGGCCCCTGCATGCTGGTGGAGGTGGACGGCTGGTCCTCCGGGGCCGTACCAGCATCCATGGTTGCTGCCACTGCCGGCACCCCATCATCTGCACGGAGGTGTACTGGTGCTGCAAGAGAAGGAAAGGTGTGTCAGTGATGCAATGCCCACATGTGTTCCCCCCCATACACTGCCGCTGCATGTGTCCTGCTGCATGGCATGTGTGTGGCTGTGCACAGATGCACGAGGCATGCATGCCAGCTGCATGCACACCAGCATGCCTGTGTACGCACCCTCCATGCCACCGGCTGTGTGTGGCAGACAGACTTACCATGCAGTGATGTGCAGCCATCCATCTTAAATCCTCCTCTAGGCACACCCTCCACTGTGGTGCAGCGCATGGTGGCTGCCACCAACTCCTCCTGCGGTGTCAGTGTGGGTGCATCCACAGGCCCTCCTCCAGTGGTGGTACGGGATGCCAGGATGGCTGCCACCTTCTCCCTTATCCACTGCTTCTCCATTCCTACCTTCTTCCGGCACTCCTGTGCCAACTGCTGGTGGCTGCCATGCTGCTTGACGTAGGCTGCTACCTCCTCCCACATACCAGACCTGGCCTGTGGTGTGCCCTTGGCACCACTCAACAGGGGTTCCCTGTCCAGATAGGCCTAAAATGGGTCACAGTCTCTGCCCTTGTGAAGTTGGGCCTGCGCTTCCATGCAGGCCACTGCTCCTCACCCTCCTCATGTGCCATGTTGCTGCCTGTGAACATGAGCAGCACAATGCAACAGTGGCAGCATCTCCCCAGTCCATCCCACCATGCAGTGCTGTTGGCTCCCAGTGAGCGGCATGCACAACTTACCTGTCAAGGTTGCAATACCGGTCCATGGCCTGTGCTGTTTAGTGGTGCTTATATGGCGACAATGCATGCAAATGAGGTTGGGCACAACAGTAATGACATGCTAATGCACCCACTGTGCCATGCATTGGCTGATGAGATCATTTGCATGTGGTGTCTGAATATCACGATACACCAGAGCAAGTTGCGATGGCACAATGCACACACATGTGCAGTGTGCAGGCCCACAGTGTGCATGTGGGTCATGCCGTCAATTGTGCACCATGCATGGACAGCGTGATGCAGTGGCATTGCACAGGTTGTGCATGGGCCAGCTGCTCGCATGGCTGCACATGGGGGTGCCATGCTCTAGTGTGCACATGCGCAATTCCGGTCTACTCCTGACCCCTAGGTCAGACCTCTGACCCTGTGACCCCACACAGCAACACCCATTCCATGCATCTCTGGCACTGCGTGATGTACGTGTATTGCGCATGCTCCTGCGCATTGCACCACGGGCGCACAGTGTGGACACGTGTGCCTCCTGCTGCCATTTTCACCTCCAAATGCGTTCAGCTGAACATGGTGCAGGCAAGATAAAGGAGGGTCCAGAACTGGTAACCTTTTGAGTTGGCCAACTTAGTGGCCTGCAAGGAGCCCCATGCCCCCAGCTCTTTGGGCAGGTGCCCCTGCAGTGGGCCAGGGGCACCATGTGGCAGGACATTGCCACAAGCCTGGAGCACAGGAAAGATGTACCCAGGACTGGGGAACAATGTCTCCACTGCTATGGGGACCTCATGCGGCAGCACCCAGAGTGCCTGAGGAGGCTACAGGCATGCGCCAGGTGAAGGGCCATGCCACAACCAGGTAAGTCATTCCATGTTGCATGTCTGCCCTGGTATTGTACTGTGGTGTTGGCTTGGCTGCCTGTCATGCCCTGCAGGGGGTACACTGTCGTCGTGCACATCTCGGGGTAGCATTGTCAGCTTCCATTTGCATTGCGATGTAGCCATGCAGGACATGTCAGACAGGGGCACACCCTGTGCACAGGAGTGGGGGTGGGGGGCAGCTGCTGTGGTCGGTTCCTGATGTGCACCTGTCTTCTTTCCATTCCCAGGACCTGAGGACCATCGGAGGACCCAGGCTGCAGCAGCACAGCAGGCCACAGGAGGATGTGATGGAGCGCAACCGGCACCAGCAGGGCCACAGAGGTCAGGAAGGCACTGTTATGGTCCTTCGCGCTGTACATGGCGGGTTTCAGGGGGAAGTGGGTGCAGGCATGGCAGCCTGTGCCATATGCCATGGCAGCTGTGTGTGTCGCACTGTACATGGTGCATGCCACTGTGGCGTGTCCGTTGGACATGTGTGCCTGCTGTTCGTGGGGTGGGCATGCACCTGGCTGCCACTATTGTCACTGTGGTGCTGCCGGTGCACTGTAACATGTGACTGTCATTGTGCAGTTGTGTGACCATTGTGCGGCAGGAACCACCTCTGTGCAATGTCATAGTGTGCCGAGTTGCAGACTGGCATTGGCCCACCCCCCTGAGGGTGGCCGTTACGGGCCCTCCAGGGGTGTGTGTTCCCACTGCCCATTGCACACTGTGGGTAGGCATGGTTCCTTGGGACATTGCACTGATCACCTGTCCTGTCCCTTGTTATAGGTGTCTGGTGGCAAAGACTGCCACGATCCATGTTGTCCAGACTGCTGCACCAGACCCTTCTGGTGGCCTCCATGATGCTGGAAGTGGTTGTCCAGGTCAGACGGATGCTGGTGGCAGAACGGAGACAGCAACAGTGTGCCAGGGTGGCTGGATAGGGCTGCCATTAGTTTTGGCCCTGTTTACCCTGCTGTACCTCCCCCTTCAGTCCCCCCTCCCACTGTACAGTCCCTCTTCCCTGTCCCCTTCCCTCACTTGACATACCCTTTCCCAGCCCCTGGTTAGTGTATATAGTTGCATTCAAATATATATTTTCTGACTTACCTGCCTGTGTCTGTGTCTGCTTTGCGGGTGGCATAAGGAGCCATGCTGCAGTGGCCCAGTGTCTGTCCGTGTGGTATGCATGTTGTGCTTCCGTGGTTCACTGCTGTGTGCTATGGTGTGTCCCACTGTGGTGGTGTCCATCCTCTGGGTCGGTGGCTGTGCCTTGGGGTGCCCTTGGGCCAGCTATTGGGGTGAGTGGCGGTTGCGTGTGTGATGGTGGCACACAGCCATGGTCATTGGTCAGGTGCTGTCTGCACGCTGAGTTGGGGCTCCTGCTTGGCATTATGTGGCCTGTCCCAAGTGGTCTGCCATGCTACTTGCCACCCAGCATGTTCCGTGCCTACTGTGTGGGCGTCCTGTGTGCCTGTGTGGCGTGTGTGTGCTTGGCTGCATAGTCCTGGATGTGGCCTGCTATGGACTGGGTGGGGGGCATGGCCAGCGGCCTGCGGTGGGGAGCTCTCTTGGTGGCCCTTTGTTGGCCGTTGGCACCTCCTGTTGCCTGCTTTCTCTGCTACTGTTGTGTTCTGGGGTCAGGTGTCTTGGTGCCTGTGGGTCCCCTGCTGTGCCCTGCTGGTAGTGGCCTCCTGTGGCCTGTCTCTGTGCTTCACTGGCTCTGTCCCTGGGTCTGTTCTCTGTGCCATGTCCCCCTCTGTTGCTCTGCTGCTCTGCTCCCACAGTGGCACTGGAGCATCTCTTTTTGTGCCATTGTGGAACTCTGTTTGTGCTATGGCACAACTCTGATTGCACCATGGGGCAACTCTGCCATATTCAGCCGGGTTGTGCTGCCACAGTTTGGCCTAGGCAACCTCTGAATATGGCTCCTGTTGTGGTATGGCACATTGGATTTGTGCTGCGCCGGACTTGCGCCGGACTTTGGTGCATTTCTGAATATCTGGGCCTTACAGTATTTCCACATTTACTTATTTATTTATTTGAATTTTGGCAACCGGGTAAGCCCACTGAGACCATGCAGTCCCTTTTCCAGGGGCAACCCAGAGGAGGGCACAGAAGGTGAGGAATAAAGAAATATAAACACAGCCATGAACATACAATACATATGCACAGGTATACTAGAATGCAGATTAAAGAGGCATACATCAATATAAATAAAGCCCTGTACATACAATAACAGCACTGGTATCAATAAAGATACAAAGATAAGATCACAGAGCCCAATACAACATGTAACAATGCTATACACTATATACAAAAAAAACCCTATATATTTCTGGATTAGAGGGGAATGGATGGTGGAGAACAATACAGATTCAGGCAAAAATTAGGATCACATTATATGCCCAATAGAGTAGGAACATATGTACATCAGATTAGACAATCTACTGCAATGCAAAAGTGTAACTCAAAACTAAGAGACAGGTAACACCATGAGTTGAGGTGGCAGGCTCACCAGGATGGACTGACATAAGTATGGAAAAAGAACAGGGTGAAATAAGTAAAGCAGGAGCAAATTCCTAGGCCACAGAGGTGGTTGTGTAGGGCACATTTGAAACTGGAGAGGGAAGTGCAAGAGCAGATAGATGGAGGGAGGGAGTTCCAGGCCCAGGGTGCAGCATAGGCAAAAGATCTCCTGCTTGCAGCCAAGCGTGTCGACGGCACAGTTAATAGAGGGAGGGAGGAGGAGGGCAGGGTCCGGCATGCCAATTTTCTCACCACAATATTAAATAGACTCGGAGGAGTGTATAGGTGAGTGAGCTTATAGGTATAGGTAATTTGGTTAGTTATTAATTTTTATAGCTTTTCGATAACTGGGTAAAACACTCAAGGCCAAGGGCCTATTTTTAGGTGCGACCTGAACACATAGGCCTGGATATTCAAAGAGGTTGTGCATGGTACAACAAAGTTGCACTGGCACAACCCTGCAGTGCACCCTGGCGGGATACTGAAAGAGCTGCCAGGTGCAGCACAAATCCCAATGCAGGCGCCTGTGATATGTAATTGTATGCGGGCGCAGATGCAGGAGGGCATGCCCATGCATGTCACGGCACATCCCGATATTCAGCCGGGATGTGCGGCGCATGTACTGACACAACCCTGAATTGCACCACATAGGGGGGCTCAAAGTTGAGCCCATGAAGAGTAGGAACAACTCCTGGCCACTGACAGGTGGGCTGCTGTATTGCAGGGTGCAACACAGCAGCCGCCAGCCGTGGGTGGCCACCCACCCACCCTGAACACCGTCCACAAGCACACATGGCTTCCTGGTAGTCTAGCGGCCCCCCTCCTGATCGCGGTAAATGTAGATTAAACATTCCCCAGTAATCTAGTGGACCCCACTCCTTCCCTATTCCCCAATCGTGGTAAATGTCTAATAAAACATTCCCTGGTAGTCTAGTGGACCCCCCTCCCTCCTGAGTCCCCAATCACGATAAAGTGCCCTAAGTTAATTCCCTGGTGATCCAGTGGCACCCCCACCCTCCCACTCACAGGACCCCTTGCCCACCCTGCACCCCCCGTCAGTCAGGCGGCTGCAACCACGCCCACATACCGTCGACCACCCTGCCAAATGACAGGTACAGTATGGGCTTGGGGCATATTATATTAGACAGTCCCAACTATCTTGAATGACTTCATTCACATATTTGGAGACTATCTGGCTACAATATGCCCTGCAAGCCCATACTATACCTATCATTCAGCGATGTACAACGTATGTGCCCTGGGACCCCCACTGTGCACATATGTCATGCAGTGTAGGGCGCCAGGCGCAAATTGCCAGGCTGTCCTGCACAAGACATGCAAATGGGGCCATAATGACAAGTAAATGAAATGGCCCCATTTGTGCCTTGCATATCTTATGGCCTCATTTGCATGCCCTCTGCTGAATATCGTAGGTGAGGTGCCAAGAGCAACTGCATTTGCCCTGGTGCATCCCCATGCTCCCTATCTGTGGCTTGCTCCGGCACAGTGCCACTGTGTCTTGTGCAATCCATGCCATATTAAACGGTGCTGCGACATGGCACATCACTGTTGAATATCACCTGGTCCTGGCCTCAGCGCATCCCAGTTGCATTGCACCCAGGCTTGCACCACTGCCAGGCACAGTCTGACTATCCAGGCCATAAAGTACAACTATCAAAGAACATATAGTAATTACAGCATTCAACTGGCAGATATAAATCATACCAAAGAAATTATGTACAATTATTTACATAAGAATAGATGTCAGTTTAATGAAACATGCAGATGAAAACAACCTCACTTTCTCCCAACTCTACCAATTATCCACCCATAGTTACTCCCTTACAGCAACTGCTTGATGCTTGTATCCCACCTTTTTGCTGTCAGCAGAAGGCCGTGATGATTGGAGCCACTGAGTCTCTTCCTCAAAACCCACCACTCTTGTAGGGAGCCTCATGGCTCAGTGTTACGTCTGCTGCTGTTCCTGTTCTGTTTTAATGGCCTTATTTATGCTTGTTCAGAAGCCAAGTCCTACATGATTGCTGACAAAAAATTCCATAGACAGTCTTGTCTCAGTGGAAAAGCAGCCAGCAGGTAACCTTTTGTGCAGTATTCCAGAATGCTAACATGCCATAAATAACTCAATAGTAAATCACAATAAAGCAGTCCCGCTGCTAAATAAGCTATAAATACTTATTCCAAATGTGTCATTTAGGTTGTCTCTCACTTTTTTTTATTATAAATTAAGAATCAAAGAAAGGTCTCAAAGTGTAGCATTTATTTGCTGGCATGTACAAACTGCAACAGCTGGGTATCACAGTTTTAAATGCAATATCTGCTTCGATCTTAAGTATAAACCATACTCACCATAAAGTGCGTCAGAAGACTTTGTGCTGGGTGGTCTCTTTTCAGGCAGCATAGGCATTGTTTTAACTCTAAATCAGCTAAGGAAATCATTTTAACATTCAACATAAATCCTGACTGATGTGGTCAGGACTCTCAGACGTGCATAGTTCAGCTGCCCCCAGACACACACATCTAAAGTGCTTATATTCTCCATTTCACACTACCTGCCACTGTTAAGAAGAAAAGCTCAGCAGAATACATTTTTGGGAGTTAACAGACTGGTGGCAAAAAAAAAATGCTTAAACATCAATTGGATATACTGTACTGTCCCCTGCTTATGCAGTAGAAGAGCAACACTGTTAAATGAGTTGATATTTACAAAAAATTAAAGAACATGGACAACAAAAACCTGTCAAGGTGGTTCCACTTAAAATCTTCCATTAATACCGTATAAGCCAATGAAAGGGAGAAGTACAACTATTTTCTATAAACTCTGGCAGTAAAGATAGACTAACAGTGGTTTTCCTTGGAAAACAGGAGTCATTTGATTCAGAAGTTATACCTTTTCTTAGACCAATATATGTCTTGTAAAAAGATTGCATAATACACTCTGTAGTACTTTAAATTTTAAATTAATGCTTACTGATGTTAGGACTCTCATGAGTACGAGGTTCTGCTCCCCTTTCTTTCAAAGTACTAATGTATAACCACTGTTAGTACTTTTTTTACAACTATCAGCTACATATAATCTATATGGTATAGCATGGTGCAGCATAATGTAGTGTCACCTACATGTAATTACCCTAATTGGCAAGGCTGACAGCATGCATGGCATTATTTTACTGCCATAACTGAACAATGCCTGTTACTGCTGCTGTTGTTTTTATTAGCGGAAGTACCTCTACTACCCTAGCCTTTGCTGGCCTTTTATTTCAGTTTCTCATGTCTTTGGAATAGATTGACTTCAGACACAACCATAAACTGCAGCCTCTGAGGAATGAAACAGAAGCTGTGGCTCCATTTATATGCATCTACGCTCATGCTCTGGCTGACCTGATCTGCCTTATGACTAAGAGTTACAGTTAGTATTGCATGCCAACTCGTTGCTGTGCACTTTGTTATGCATGCTTGCTGCTATTAACCTGAATTATTGAGGACTGAGTGTACCTATGGTACGCTCTGCAATTAGGGATATTTCCATCTTGCACTTTGTGTACTCTGTATTTTATTTTCCCTTTACTGTCACCTAAAGTACACTGATTTGGTGTTTACTCACCTGGTAAAGGTGAGTGTGTTAGTTTATATCCATGGCACTCCAATCATTACCTCATGGGTCTTAACCCACCTGATATTCCTCAGCAAGAGGAAAGAGCTGCTGTTATAACTATACTTCTCTACTGGGACTAAAGAACTAGAACTCTACTACTGGGACCTTCAATTTAGGGTAAAAACAAAACAAACAAAAAAAGAGCGTCTGTCTGAGTTGACTGAAGTGAATTGTTATCTTTGCAGTTATCTAGGTGTTTGTCTGAGTTGGCTGAAGAGAATTGTTAGCTGTGCAATTATCTAGGTGTAGAAAGACCTGTAAAGTAAGGGGAGTGGCTTATCTGGAAGCAAGCCAGGTGTGTTGGATTTAAAAAGTGACCTAGATAGCTTCTAGCAGAGAACAGGCAGAGAACAGCAAGAGGAAGGAGCTGCTGTTATAACTATACTTTTCTACTGGGACTATATTGCCCTCCTTCTCTCCGTTCCACCCCCCTACTCTTAGTTAGTTCTACGTTTGTAGGCATAGGATTTGACTGATAACAGGAATTTCCTGTTTGGGAGCAGGAAGGGAGTGATCACAGAGCCACAAAAGAGTCACCATCCTAGAAGTAAAAGATGAGCTCTCCATCTACCCCCCCCCCCCCGCTTGCTGCTGGAGGTCTGACTCTGAGCAGGTAAGGAGACTACTGAGAAATATAGGAACTTCTTGTCTCAGAACAGGAAGATCAGGAGCTTAAAGGGTATGGAGACAGTAAGTAAGTAGGGAGAAAAAAAGAAAAAAATAAACAAAAAAACAGAGGCAAGAGTAAGTATTCAAAACAATAGTTAAGGGGCCAGAAATAAGACATGATGGGAGTGGTGCAGTGCAGTGGCTGTGGAGCAGCAGTCTTCTGGGAGACGTTCTGGAGGATGTGGTGTTGTCCCTTCTGCAGGCACCTCTCTGGGATGAGGGAGGAGGTTGCTCATCTCTAGGCTGAGTTGGCCAGGATTTGGGGGACCTCCTCTCCCACCCAGGGATGACCAAGGCCACCGCCGTTGCCTCAGAAGTTGCCAAGAAAAAGGAGCAGTTGGACCACAGTGGGCTCATGGAGGGTGAGGGTGGTGGAACAGAGCTGCATCCCCCACAGTTGTACCTCTCCACAATTCATATGCCATTCTGGCAAAGTGTGGTTCCTCTATGAAGGCACCCACAGTGGAGACCAAGGAGGATGCTGGGAACCTCAAAAAAAGGGACACAGAGGAGGATGCCATGGAACCCTGCATGGGAAGGAAACAACTCCTGGTGGGGGACTTCATTGTTATGAGGGTAGAACGCAGGGAGGAAGAGGAGAGGGAGGAAAGGTGCCTGCCTGGCGCCATGGCTTGGAGGGACAGAGAGCGAGTCATCAGAATTGCTGGATCAGCTACATGGGGGAGGGAGCTAGATGTCATTGTCTACCTAGGGACAAATGACCTGGCTGGGAAAGGGATCAGAGCAGTGCAGAAAGAGTTTGTGGATTTGGGGAAGGGCCTTAATCAAGTAGCACACACTGTAACCTTCTCGGAGGTGCTGCCTGTCTATGGCATGGGTGAGGCTAGGGTACTCCACACCATGGGATTCGATCAGTGGTTGAAAAACTGGTGCAGAGCTCAGGGATTTGGCTTCATTGGGGACTGGGGGTCCACCGGGAGTGATGCAGGCCTATACTGGCATGATGGTTTGCATCTGTCCAGGAGGGGAAACAGGATCCTAGGTGATATGTTAAATGTTTCATTGGCAAGCATTTAAACTAGCCAAGGGGGGAGGCACTGGAAAGGAGCAGGGAATTCTAGCTCCCCCCCCAAAAAAATCAAGGTAGTTAGTGAGATAAACACAAAGATAGAGACGTCAATAGGGAGAAGGGCAGGGGTAAATGGAGAAAACGTCAAAGGCTGTAAGGACAGGGACAAAAATGGGCAAAAAGGGGTAAGGCCAGAAAGAAATGGAGGGTAATGACTACCCATGCCCCTAGTCTGGGCAACAAGCTCCCAGAACTGGTGGCCTTGATGGAAGAGGGATGCCTGGATATCATGGCAGTCACAGAAACATGATACACAGAGAACCATAACTGGGATGTTAACATACCAGGGTACAAAACCTACAGGAGAGACAGGGAGGGTAGAAGAGGGGGAGGATTAGCTCTCTATGTAAGGGAAGGGAAAAAAGCAACTGAACAAAAGACTAAACATGGAGGAGAGGAGGCACTGTGGGTCACCTTAGAGACTGGAAATGGCACCACAATCTGCACAGGGGTTGTATACAGACCCCCATCTCAGGGGGAGGGAATGGACAAGGATATGATAGAAGGCATCCTTAGGATGGCAGAGAAAGGGGAGATACTGTTGATGGGGGACGTGAATATGCCAGATGTTAACTGGAGCACCTTTGCTGTAGCCACATCAAAGAGCATGGCCATTCTCGATGCCCTACAGGGGGCATGCCTCAGACAGCTAGTGTTGGAACCCACTCGGGAGGGAGCAATCTTAGGTCTTGTACTCTCAAATGGGGACAGTGAGATGATCTGAGATCTAGAAATGGGTAGCCATCTGGGAACAAGTGACCACCAAACAGTGTGGTTCATGATAAACTCAGCTCCAGAGTGAAGCCATACAAAAGTGAGGATAATGGACTTCAGGAGGGTTGACATTGGCAAAATGGGAGAGTGCCTTAGAAAAGCACTAGCAAACAGGCAAGAAGGAGGAGTGGAGCAACAATTGGGAAACATCAAAACTGCCATATCAGAGGCAACAAGTCTTTGTGTGAAGCAAATAAACAAATCAAAATGAAAAAAAAAACAGCCACTATGGTTCTCAAAAGAGGTGGCTGGGAAGGTTAGAGAGAAGAAGACAGCATTTAGGAAGTATAAGGAAACACAGAAAGAGTAGGACAGAGAACTGTACCAGTTAAGGCAGAAGGAGGCAGGAAAGACAGTCAGAATAACAAAGGCCCAAACTGAGGAAAAGATAGCCAATTCGGTTAAGAAGGGGATAAAACCTTTTATAGGTACATTAGGGAGTGTAGAAAGACAAAGGGAGGGATAGTGAGTCAGAATAGAATGGATGGTGGGTGGGCAGAGAGGGACAGTGAAAAAGCAGGGATACTGAATGAATACTTCTGCTCAGTATTCACAAAAGAGGAGGAGGGGGAAGTATCTAATCCAATTAACAGAAGCACTCTGAATAGGGGGGTCAATCCCAGTCCTTTCACAGAAGAAAGGGTTCTGAAAGAACTCCTAAAACTGAAGGTGGACAAAGCAATGGGACCTGATGGGATTCACTCCAGAATTCTAAAAGAATTAAGGGGAGAACCAGTGACACCACTGACTACCCTTTTCAACAAATCATGGGAGGATGGTGTTGTAAATGAGGACTGGAGAAGGGCAGATGTCATTCCCCTTCACAAAAGTGGGAGCAAGACAGAGACAGGAAACTACAGATGTGTCAGTTTGACCTCTGTGGTAAGGAAAATTATGGAATCACTTCTGAAGGAAAGAATTATTGAGTACCTAAAGGCCAGTGGGGCACAGGACCTAAGGCAGCACGGATTCACAGCGGGAAGTTCATGTCAGACGAATCTAATTGATTTCTTTGACTGGGTGACCAAAGCAGTAGACCAGGGAAGGGCTGTGAACATGGCCTACCTAGACTTTAGCAATGCATTTGACACAGTCCCACACAAAAGATTAATAAACAAATTAGCCAGCCTGAGAGTGAGTTCCAGGGTAGTAGCCTGGGTAAAACACTGGCTGGACAACAGGACAGGTAGTAGTAAATGGAGTCCACTCTGAAGAAAGGGGGTTACTAGTGGGGTACTGCAGGGTTCAGTACTGGGTCCAGTCATTTTTAATGTCTTTATAAGTGACATTGCCGATGGACTGGAAGGAAAAGTATGCCTCTTTGCAGATGACACAAAGATCTGCAACAGGGTTGATACACAAGGAGACATGGAAAAGTTGAGAAGGGACTTGGCAAGGCTAGAGGAATGGTCAGAAGTATGGCAGCTTGGATTCAATGCAAAGAAGTGCAAAATAATGCACCTGGGAAACAAATACTCAGGGGAAGAGTACACAATGGGGGGGGGGTTGAAGTAACAACAACAAAAATGGAAAGGGACCGGGGGTAATCATATCAGATGACCTTAAGGTTGGCAAGCAATGCGAGAAGGCCATAGGAAGGATGGGGGGATACTGGGATGTATAGGGAGAGGCATCACCAGTGAAAACAGGAAGTTGTTATCCCTCTGTACAGACAGTTGGTGAGACCTAATCTGGAGTACTGCGTCCAGTTCTGAGACCCTATCTTCGCAAGGACATAGATAGGATGGAGGCAGTCTAGAGGAAGGCAACTAATATGGTGCAGGGTCTGCAAGAGAAGCTATATGAGGAGAGACTAAAGGAGCTTAATATATATATCCTTGAGGAAACGAGGGAGGGGAGGATGTGACAGAAACTTTCAAGTACCTCAGTGGAATCAACAAAGTCCAGGAGGGTAGCATCTTTCATAAAAAGAGATGTGCAAGAACAAGGGGACTCAATTTGAAGATAGAGGATGGGACAGCTCAGGGACAATGTGAGGAAATATTTTTTTCACAGAGAGGGTGGTGGATGCATGGAACCACCTTCCTCAGAAGGTTGTGTGGTCTAAAACCGTGGGAGAATTTAAGAATGCATGGGACAGACATAAGGCAATTCTTGTGGGGATAGGAAAAAATGGGCTGTTGGTTAACTAGGGTCTGCAGCTTATCCAGTAGGTAGGAAAATGGGCAGACTGGGGGGCAAGCAGTCCTTATCAGCCCTCAAAGTCTATGTTTCTGTGTTTCTATGTTAGATTCACATGTGACCCAGGATCAAATTTCATGGATACACCTAGGTCCCAGCAGTCCCTACTCTCCATTTCAATATTTCCAAAGCTGAAAGAAAATAGTTATTCACATAATCCCTCAAGACCCACAGGGAAAAGGAATTAGTCATCCAGAGACCAGTAAACATTATACTCTAATTTAATTTCCTATTGAAACAATTCTAACTCAGATGCTAGTCATCTGACTAAGGAATTACTATGGCCAGCTTTATTAATGTTGTAATCAGGAGACAGTCCTGACAGGTTCCACAGTAGCCACTTTGAGAACAGGGTGGGATGTGGAGTTCCATGCATATAACTAACACAGTCACCTTTACCAGGTGGGTAAACACCCATTATGTTATGTTTCTATTCATGGCACACCAGTCATTACCTCATGGGTCAAGTAAGGAGCAGTATACACCCATAGCACTCAGGGTAGATTCTAGCAAGCGGCTTGGGAACCTGAGGCAAAAGATGCCAGTAACAACTTTTCACCAAAGGAAGCTCTCTGTTTCTACAGAGTCTCTAGTCTGTAATACTTAGCAAATGTATGCATAAAGGACCAGGTAGCCGCTCGGCAAATGTCCTCCATGGAAACACTGGATCTTTTCTCCTAGGAAGTTGCGATTGCCCTTGTGGAATGTGCCTTTATACTTTCCAGTGGACTTCAGATTTTGGCCTTGTAAGCTTCCAGAATAGTTTTTTTTAACTAACTAGCGACTGTCACTTTAGATGAATCTTGCCCTTGTTTATGGCCTTGAGCCACTATGAAGAGTCTCTCCATTTTCCTTATTGGCTGTGACTTTTCGCTGTAGGAGGCAAGGGTGCCCTTCATGTCCAGGCTGTGAGGTGCATTGGGCCAGCCTTCGGTTGTACTGTCAAATAGTGTAGGCAGATTGATAGTTTGCTCTGAATGAAAGGTAGTGAGAACTTTAGGTCTGAAGGCCGGAACAGTCCTCGTAGAAACTCCCTCCGCAGTGAACACTGTATAGGGCTCTGTGCAGGAGAGGGCTCCAAGCTTGCCAATCCTATGAGCAGATCAAATGGCTATTAAGAAGCATGTTTTAAGCCCTGTCCAATATACCTGTGCTTCTTGGCATGGTTCAAAGAGATGAACGGAAAGAGAATCGAGGAACGGGGGCAAGTTCCATGGGGCGACCCTTACCTTTTGACATTGCCGGATCATTTCTGCTGCCATAAGAAAGCGCAGGACATTAGGGTGAGAACCCGGTAGGGTTTGCCCTATGTGGCCCACTGCTGCACTGATGCCAGACAGCTGAACCCTAAGGTAAGCTGGTGAGAGTCCTTTATCCAGTCCTTTTTGGAGGTATAGCAGTTTGATAGAAATATCTTCAATCTTTGGATCCATTCACTTGTTTATACTCCAGGTTGAGAAGATCCTCCACAGTCCGCTGTACGTTAATGTGGTTGAGGGTTTTCTGGACTGCAGGATGGCGTTTATTACAGACTCATGATATCCAGCTTCTAGCAGTCTCTGCCTTTCAGGAGCCAGGCAGACAGTTTGCTTGTCATTCAGTTTGGGTGCAGTATCAGGCCCTGAATGAGGATGTTGCACCTAGGGGGCAGGCACCATGCATCCAGTGCCATTGCTGTTGCCATCGCAAGCCATATCCTCCTTTGCCAGTAAAGGGCGATTAAGATTATGAGCCTCCTTGATAAACTGATTTTTTTAAGAACTTGAGGGATCAATGGTATTGTGGGGAATATGTATGATCAATCTAGTGTCCAGTCCTGGGAGAGTGAGTTGACCCCTGTTGACAGGTGCTCCCTGTATTAGGAGAAGTAAGTTCTGACCTGAGCATTGGCTGAGGATGCCATCAGATCCATGATCACTGGTTCCCATCATTTGTCTATGTATTTGATGATTTCATGGTGCAGCTGCCATTCCCCTTGGTGCACCCGCTGTTTGCTGAGCCAGTCTGCTCTGACATTCAGTTTCCCAGATGGGTGTACTGCGTGGATATGAGTGAGGTGAAACTGTGACCACTGCATTACCCGCCTTGCTTTTCTCTGCATTGCTAAGCTTCTGGTGCCGCCCTGTTTCATGCTGTATGCAAAAGCCACTCTGTTGTCCAAGTGTACAGTACCAGGAGCAACTTTCCTGCAATTTGTGTCTAAAATGCTAGCAATGGATGGAATACTACTCTCTCATCTCTAAAACATGTATCGAGAGCTTAGCATCTGTTCTTGTCCATTTCCCCTGAGCTGAAGAGCAGCTGAGGCACTCCCCCCATCCCATCAGACTTGCGTCTGTTTCCATCACCACTTCATAAGTTTGCTCTAGGTTGGTACCTTTGATTAGGTTCTGTCTTACTGTCAACCAAGCTAAAGAGGCTCTGACCTCGTGAGTTAACTGACTTGGTCAACAGGTTGTCCTCTGTTGTTACTGCCTGGAGTAAGAGGCAACTCAGAAGTGGGCGCATGTTCCACCTGGCCCAGGGGGCCAGGTCGATACATGATGCCATGCACCCTAGCACCATGGCTACCTGTCCTGTGGTGGGTAAGTTTGCCCTCATCAGATCCTTGAAGATCCTGAGTAGGTTGTTCACTGTGGCACAGGATGGCCTCGCCTTTCCCTGGAGGGTATCTATGTCTGCCCCCCAGGTGTTTGATCGTCTGAGTGGGGATTAGGGAGCTTTTAGCAAAACTGATGACCTAGCCGTGAGATTCCAGAGACTTGATCACCAGTTCTGTGTCTCTGCAGTTGGGATCTGCTGTGAGCTCAAATCAGCCAGATGTCTAAGTAAGGAATGTTATCCACTCCCTTCTCCCTTAGATGTGCCACTAGTATGACTAAGATCTTTGTTAATACTCTAGAGGCAGATGCCAGGCCAAAGGGAGGGGCCTGGTATTGGAAATGCTGGCCCAAGATTTGGAACCTGAGGTACCTTCTGTGACAAGGTTGTATGGAAGTGTGAAGGTAGACATCCTTGAGGTCGACTGAAGTTAGAAAATCGCCCTTGCGTAGCCTTCTGAGTATTGATCTGAGGGTTTCCATCTTGAACTGTTGGACAGCTATGTGCTTTTTTAGGAATTTGAGTTCCAGAATAGGGTGCAAGTCCCTGTTCTCTTTTGGCACAAGGAAGAAAATGGAGTAGATACCCTGCCCATGCTCCTCCTCTGGTACCACCCGAATCACTTTGTTCAGGAATAGATCTCTTAGAATGTCTTGGATATGGTGTGCTGATGCTCTTCCTCTTGACATGGGTGACAGAACTAGTCTGTCTTGGGTCAGGGTGTTTGACAGTTCTATAGTGTAGCCTTTGGACACTACATCTTGCAGCCACTGGTCTGATATGGTGAGGTACCATTAATTTTGGAAGAGTGACAGTCTTTGCCCCACTGGGGGCAGAGTTGGAAGGGCCATTTGTATCTTGGATGCCTGAATAGTCTTGACTTGGTATCTGTCCAAGTGACTGTTGAGTTGACTTTCCTCCCCTACCTCAGCCTCTGAACTTTTGTCGGGTGAATTTTTGCCTGAAGGAGGATGAATTGTGGTTGTACTGTAGGAAGAACGTTGGTGATTGTACCTTCTTATGTGAAAGGAATTGCTGTTAGAGCTGGCCCCTTGTCTGCAGTGTTGGACCTTGTTGTTCAGAAATCTTCGATGTCCAAATGGCAGGTCCATCATTCTGTGCTTGTCCCTTGCAAGATCCTTGCCCTCCTCCTTTTCTTTCAGGTATTACTGAAGACCCTTCCCAAAAATGTGTTTGCCTTTTAAGGGCAGGTTGACCAGTAGAAATTTGGACTCTGAATCTGGTCCCAGAGTTTTAGCCACAGGCCTCGCCTTGCTCTATTCGTGATGGCCGATACTCATGCATTTAGTTTCAGACCATCCACCGCCATGTCTCCCATATATTTTGCCATGTCTAGGGTGCATTCTAAAAGTTCTTTGCCCCTAATATTGAGGGTAGCAACCTCCATGAGTTCTTCCAGCCAGTGGATTTGGGATATGGCCGCGTAGATAGTTGTGGGTGCATGCGTGGCTAACCCTGACATTTCAAACAGCTTCTTGAGCATGTCTTCTAGTTCCTTGTTTGGTTGGGTCCTTTAGGGCAATAGTGCCACAGGGCAGCACTGTTTTCTTGCTCAGAGCTGCTATTTGAGGATCCATGGTGGGTGCTGTGCAGCACAGTTTGGCTTTTTCCTCCTGGATGGGGTACATGCAGTCCCTGTTCCTTTTCTCGGAGAGCCTCCAAGGTTCTTGTGACTTCCATTCTTTATTGAAGATGTCCACAACTGCTGGGCATGTGGAAAAGGTGTCTCTTAAGGTCTGTTTGTGCTGGATCGTTGGATTTAATTTTGACTCTGGATGAGGTGGAGGTACCTGAAAGCCCATTGTGGTTTTTATTGCTTTGACAGTTCCTGGCACCATATTGAACAGGCATAGTTTGGAAGTAAGGGGAAGGGGTCCCCAGTTCCTTGGGCTCCTCATCCTCTTCCTCTTCCTCTTCATCCGAATCTTTATTGGAAATCTCGTCCTTATTGTCGTCTGGGACTCCTGCGCACCCATCTGGGACAGCTGTTTCTCTGGTCCCCGGCCTCTCCTGATTGGGGTTGAATGGGTTCTGGTTGTGGGAATGGCTCTCTCAGGGCTGGTTCATTGGGACCCATTGGCTTATTCCTGGTGAAGGGCCCAAGCTTCTCCATCATTTTCAGCATAAATAATTGCTGACTTTCCATCATGGCAGCGGCTGCCTGTTGGGTTGGTAGCAACAGGGCAACAGAGTCTCCCTGTCCCTGAAGCCCCACTTGTGCCTTGTGGGCTTTGATCAAGAGAAGAGTTTGCTCCAATGAGTACTCCTCCTCCTCTTCATGTAAACAAGCCGGGCATTGAGGCCGCAAGATGTGGGGCATCAGGCTAGTGCTGCATGTACTGCACTTCTTGACCTTCACCGTCAGGGGACAGAAAGGGGAGAAGGATGAACATCTCAGCTGGACCCAGGAAGCCACATTATGTGCTTGCCTGTGTACTGAACAACACGGCATTTACCCCCATCACCACCACTCCTTGTTGCCGCCATAGTGTGGGGTCAAGAGAGAGAGAGGTGCCCATACTCCACAGTGGGTCTCACTGCAGTATTTTCCCCAGAAATGTACCTCTAAAACTCTCAATGTATGCCTCAAGACTTAGTCGCAAGAATTTTGGGTGTCCAAGACAGCAATGGAAGGTGCTGGGTCACCCTTCCTCGCCAGTCGAGGATTACCCCCATGCAAGCAGTCGACAAATTAGGCTGGCCCTTCTGCACACGCCGAAAATGTTCCCCCTAGAATACTGGCAGCCTAGAACTTTGGAGAGCCTTCCTCACTTAAAGTGCTTAAAATCCTACATGCAGGGCCTGGAGAAATGGTGGCCACATTGATGCACCTGATGAGCTTGCCATTCATAAGATGGCTATTATAGTCCCACGCATATGTGGCCGAAACAAGATGGCTACTGTGCTATGCACATGCACTCCCAAAGGGAGAGCCAGAGGGAGGAAAAAGGAGGCTTAGGCCTGACTGCCAGGTCTGGCATGCCATGAGGTGCACAGCATTTGAATGAGGGGCATTGTAGGCACAAAATAATCTTATGTTTCTTGGCTAGGCTGCTTCAGAACCAGCCAACTGGCACAACAAATATTTGTATTTATTTATAGTTATAGCCCGGCTTTGGGACCTGTGGCCACTGCAAAGGGAATGCCAGTCAGGGGCTCTTCTCTCTCCGGTCTACCGGTAAGGGAGGGTCGGATCAGAAGCCAAAGAAGGAGTCTCTGTGACTCAGTTGTCAGCTACTGCTAGGGGTCAATAGTGAGAACAGAACGATTTCTCAATCAGCTGCTGGGAAGAGGGGCCGGTCAAGAGAGGGGAAGAAAAACATGGGTTTCTCTGTGGTTACCATCCCCCGCTACTGAGGAATGGGGGGGAGGAGTGGACACTGTGCCACAGGAATCAAGGGATGGCTCAACCAGAAAAATGGCTGGGGTTTAAAATAACAGGGCTATGCCTACCCCACTTGTAAGGAGGGAGAGTGAGGCCTGTCCTTTCAGCTGTGGAGCCAGCAGGATTTTCAAAGCACAGTACACCAGACTCCAACTGACAGCTGTTCCCCAAGTGATCTCTAAACAAACAGGGACTGCAGTGGCCTTGCAAATTCAGGTGGGGGAGGGAGGAGAGTCACTGGGAACCCTCCCAACCAACAGAAAAAAACAACATAAGCAAACAATACAGATTTTGTGAGCAGCTGACCAACAACCCGACTCAACAAAAATAAAACAGCAAAAAGAGACAACTCTTCACCACCCTCCACTAAGACAGCATTCCCCACTTGGGAGGGGGGAATCTACGCAATCACAAACAAATCAGCCAGTTTTTGTTTTTCTTAACAAACTGAGAAACAACAGTCAAGAAACTCAGATAAATGGCTAAAAGCAATGTAAAATATAGTTACTCCCCTGTGGTAAAATTAGGTTGTGACTTACCTTAAAGTAGTAAAAAGGGATTAAATAAGCTGAAGATGCACACAGGGACTCTGGAGTGCTGTTAACCTTTCAGATGCACTAGGAAAACTGGAGAGCAAGGACTCCTTGGACCTAGCTGTATCAACGAAATTTGATCCTGGGTCACATGTGCATCTACAACCTGTCAGGTGGGCTAAGACCCATGAGATAATGATTGGAGTGCCATGGATAGAAACATCATGCTATTTATTTTTCCTCTCTGTATCCTTTCTTCAGTGTTCCCCTCTTCCACATTGCAACTATTTATAACATGCTTTTGGTCATTCTGCTTTGCACCACATGGTTTTAAGAAACCACAAATGAATTTTCACAACCTCCCACCACCTGCTGCCTCCACCAACATGTCCAGGGAGGGGGAGGTAGCAGGCACCAAACTAGAGATGGAACAATTCTTGGTCTCCTTGATCTCTCCTCAGCATTTGACACAGTGGACCTTTGTGTGTTGCTTGACCACCTGAGGGAATTTTGAGGACTCGCCAGCATGGACGTCTGCTGGTTTGAGTCTTTTCTCACAAACAGGAGGTAAAGGGAAGTGATGGGGAATTTCTCCTCCTCCCCTAGTCTCCTGTCTTGTGGAGTACCTCAGGGTTCGCTCTTGTCACCAATGCTGTTTGCCATGTACATGCTGCCCCTTGGATGGCTCATTAGGAAATATGGCTTGGGTCTTCATTGCTATGCTGATAATACCCAGCTATGTCTTTCCTTTGCATTCCTTTGGATGTGCTTATCAGCTGCCTTGATGGCCCAGTGGCACTGAGGGTTGAGGCACTGGACGCCACACCTAGCTCCACGCCAGAGACCCGGGTTCGGGAATGAGCCCGGGTCATTGGGGTTCGGCAGGGGAAGACTAGGATTGAGCGTCTGACGGCAGCTCTCCTAGTCCTGGGGAAAGGGGTGGATGCACACTGTGCTCTGGTGGTCCCTGGGGATGCCTGGAGGTACTGCAGATGCATGGGTGCCGAACTGAGGGGGGAGCACGGCAGACGTCTGCATGTCAGTGCATGGACATCATTGCATGTCCGTGCTCCCATCGGTGAAAAATACAACAGGGAAAATAGCAGCACTAGTCCATGACAGCTTGATGGCCGCAAGCCCACCGGCTGACGATGCCTGGAAGGTGTGTGCTGGTACTGGATCCTCGCCGGGCACGGAGGCAATGGGGGGAGCCTCTCTTACTGGTGTAGCTGCCTATGCCAGCTGGGCATGACAGCTCCGGTGTCGGCGGTGGAGGAGCGGTGGCTGGATACAAGCAGGGCAGCGGCTGCAGGTGAGAAACTCTTACATGATAAAAAAGAAAAAAAAAACAGCTGCCTTGCTGAAATCAATGACTGGATGGCCTCAAGCTGGTTGCGACTGAACTCCAATAAGATGGAGGTACTGGTAGTGGAGTCAAACAGGGCGTGATAGGATGGCCTCGGGTGCAGAGACAGGGCTTGTCCTGGGTTCTATGCCTTTGAAGGCCTCCTGCAAGGTGTGTAACCTGGGTGTTATACTGGATAGCGGCCTGACACTTGAGGCTCAGGTGTCAGCCACAGTCTGTACCAGTTTTTATCATCTGAGAAATATCACCAGGATTAGGCCACTGGTTTTACCCCTGGACCTTCCTACCTTAGTGCATGCCTTTGTGACGTCAAGGCTTGATTACTGTAATGCGCTGTACTTCGAGGTCTCGGGAGATATCCTCCGCCTGCTTCAGCTAGTGCAGAACGCAGCTGCCAGGTTGTTGACTGGGCAGTCTAAGTATTGCCACACCACCCTGGTGCTGTATGAACTGCACTGGCTGTCAGTCAGATGAAGGATCCTCTTTAAGCTGGGCTTGCTCACCTTTAACTCCCTACGTGGACTAGGTCCTGGTTACCTTGCAAAACTTCTTACACCCGATACCTCGGTCCACTCGCTCTGTTCCTCCTCAATAGGCCTTCTTGTGATTTTCAGGATGAGGTTAAAAACTGCTGGTGACAGAGCTTTTAGCGTCACCGGCCCATCCTATGGAATTCGCTACCTCAATCTATAAGGGAGGCCCCTTCGGTGGAGGTATTCAAGGCACGCCTCAAGGCCTTCCTGTTTGTACAAACTTTTCCTGACCCAGCTTTGTAAATATCACTCTGTTCTGACATGCTATATCACCTGTTCCTTCATTTTCTTTTATTATTATATTGTTAGTCATTTTTATTTAATGAGTTTAAATAGTTTTTATGATAATGTTTTATTTATTGTAGCTTGTTTCCTGTTGACTTTATGTACGGCACCTAGAGACTCTGGGATTGGGCGTCTTAAATAAAATTTCCCTTGCCTTTATTTATTTGTTTATTCAAGTCTCAGATTACAACCTTTGAACTAAAAGCTCATTTGCAAAGGTTCCGTGTCATGAGGGAGGGAAATACATAAGGAATTACAAATGACAAATAGCAAACAAACAGTCAGTAGGTAAGTCATATCTTTTAAGATTGACAATCTGGCAGAAACAGGTGGTGAGGGCAGTAGGATAGAGATACCGACATGAGGATTATAGTCAGCTATTTATAAGAGGAGTGGGGAGGGTGAGAGGCAGGATTCTGTGCAGGGCGGTGGTGGAACCAGGCTGCCCATTGTCAGTATAGAGAGGCGAGAACAAGGGAGGGAAGCCAGTGGGACTTGTGTTACCTTTGAGTGAGAGAAGGAGGCAGTGTGTTGGTGTGAAGGAAAGTGAGATCAGTGGATATTGCTAAGACAGGTATGGATCTGAGGAGGTGAGAGAGAGTCGGTATGAAACAGGGAAATAGGTGGGAGAAGTAGGCAGGTGGAGGGACAGAGAGATCAGTAGGGAAATAGTAACTGTACAGTTGGATATATGGGAGGAGAGGAGGTGGATTCAATTGGAGATGGGGTGGAGCAGAGCAGGAGCGGATGTAGATGGAGGGGTGTGTGAACATAGGTGAAGGAGACTGGGAGCTGGGGAGCCTTGGATGAGGGGTGAGAAGAGGGGTTAGAGGTATCAGCAAGGAAGGACTGGATAGGAATGGAAGAGGAGGGGTGAGTTAGATGAGGGGTGAGAAGAGGGGTTAGAGGTATTAGCTAGGAAGGGCATGATAGGAATGGAGGAGGCATTAGCAAGGTTAGGTTGGGTAGGAATGGAGGGAGTTGGTGAGACAGGTTAGGATCGTGGTGAGAGTAATGAGGGGGACGTGACCTAGGCCAGTGGCTCATTAATACTAAGGGCATGAACAAATCCTATGGCTTGAGAGGTGGGACTGCAGTTTTTCTTAAACGTGCTTAATTTAGGTTCAGTTAGAAGGTCAGCTAGGAGTGAGTTAAGCCACTTTGGTGCACAGTATGCAAAAGACCATTGCCCTTGGGTCACACAGCGGAAGGGGACTTTGAATTGGGTGCTATGAGATCCACAGGTCAGCCTTGGGGGGGGGGCTGTTTGAGGAAACATAGATTGAACACCTGTAGGGGTAAGGTCAAGTGTGCCTTTGTTGGCCAGGAGACAGGCTTGGTATTTGATATGATTGTCATGGTTCAACCATCCTGTAAGTGAGTATAAGTCACAGATTTGTGTTAGTAATGGAGCCCCCAGGACAAGCTGGCAGGACTTGTTTAGGGCAGTGGAAACTTTGTTTAAGGTAGATTCTGGGGCAGAGCTGTAGACTACGAGGCCATAATCTATTATGGAAAGCACTGAGCTGGCTATTGCTAGTTTAAAGGCTTCAGGAGAGAGGCAATGTCTGTGCTTATATAGTTGTCCAATTTTGTTGCTTACCGTTTTAGAGACATAATCAATACACAGTGAGTATGATAAGGTGCTATCCAGTATAACCCCGAGGTATTTAAAACTGTGAACCATCTCAAGAATTACATTTTTTTTTTGTTTCAGATAGTTAGCTGGACTGACTTAACTTTGCTGTGAGGGGATGAGAAAAGCATAGTGTTTGTTTTCTTACAGTTGAGTAGTAACAGTGCATTGGAAAACCAGTCTTCAACTAGATTGAAGTAACTTTGCTCTAAGGAGATGGGGTTGGTGTGGCTTGAATAGAGAACAGCATCATTCGCATACAACAGGATTTTGTCATGGCACAGTTTTGAAAGATTGTTAAGGAAAAGGCTAAAACGCAGAGGTCGTAATACAGACTCTTGGGGGACACCTGTTCTTACATTCTGTTTGTCAGAGAGGATATCACTGATTTTGACTTGTTGTACCCGGCCAGTGAGATAGCTACAGAACCAGTTCAAGGAGGTGGGGGACACAGAGGACTCTCGCAATTGGGCTAGTAGAAGATCATGGTTAACTGTATCGAAGACCTTAGTGAGGTCAATGAATGTAGCCCCCACTAAATGTCCTTGATCCAGGGAGTTGTGTATGAATCCAGTGAACTCAACAAGGGCAGACATTGTACTGTGCAGTTTTTGAAATCCTGCTGTTCTTTGCATTGAATTTGGTATTTGTCAAGGTGATCTATTAGTTGGTCCTAGACCACCTGTTCTACGGCTTTAGAGATCGGAGGTAGAATTGAGATTGGCCAGTAGTTAGTGTGAGTGGTCTTGTCTCTGTTTTTGAAAACTGGTGTTACAACTGCAGCTTTCCAGAGCTTGGTGAACTGTCCAGAGGTAAGCAATAGGTTGAGTATTCTCGTTAAGGGGATCAGGACCTCTTCTATAGTGAGTACTAGAAGTTTCAGATCTAAGCCATCACTACTTTGCCTTGATTTGTGAAATGCCTGCATGACATATTTTTTGACTTCTGGGGGTTTGATGACCTTGAGATAGAAAGGCAGTTCAAGGGTATTACAGTCGAGGGAAGAGGCAGCTGCCATTGTGCTTGAGGCATTATCGACAGAGTTGAGGTAGGAGAGAGGGAGCACTTCACTGAGGTCAGTGAAGGCTCGATTAAAGGTGTTTGCTATGGTTTTTGGGTCTTGGGTTATTTTTCCATTCAGGCCAGTAGGTCAGGTGGGGATCAGCTAGGGTTCCCTGTTAGTGTTTTTATGTTAACCCAGAATCACCCCAAGAACTGTCCATTTCAGCTCTATAAAAGTGCAATTTAGCCTGGAGTATTGCCTGTGTACATTTGTTACGGGCTGCGCAGTAGTTTTGGAGGTCAGATTGAGAGCCTGAGCTTTTGGCTATATGCCAGAGGTTGTCCCTGGAATGCATAAGATCATGGAGTGAGGGAGTTATCCACATCTTGTGGAAGTCTCTGAACTTTTTTGCGGTAAAGGTTGCAAAGATATCGCAGGCTGAGTTGAAGGTCTTTATGAAGTAGTCTAAGGCCCTGTCAACATTTGTTGTAGAAAGGATAGGGGACCAGTCAAGTTAGTAGAGGAGAGATTTGGTGAGTCTAGTTGCCCTTTATGTAGGATTCCGATAGTCACCTTTTTAGCAGGTGATTTTGGAGACTTATTTGACCAGGCGCAAAAGATGGGGGAGTGGTGGCTAATGGAGTCGGGGAGGATGATTGTGCTAATAATTTGTTCTGGATGGTTGGTCAAGACCCAGTCTAGTAGAGTACTAGTTCCGGTATGGTAGATTGTGTGTGTTGGTGACTCAACTATCTGGGTGATGCTTAAGGAGTTGAGGGTATCTCTCTAAGATTCTGCATCAGGGGATATCCAGTTTATATTGAGGTCACCAATTATGATTACCTCAGAGTTGAGGTGGTGGTCTGTAAGGTACTCCATGAGTACATTAAACCCAGCTGCCTGCTCTTTTGGGGGGATATAGGTGGAGATTAAGGTAATGTTCTTTCCATTAGTACCAAGGATTATTTTAACTGGAAGTAGTTGGACATTGCAGCCTGATTTTATAGATGGGAGGGCTGGGCTCTGCAGGTGATCTTTTATATAAACTACACAGCCCCCTCCTCATTTGCCTACTCATTCCAGTCTAAAGGGTTTATATTCATCCAGTCAGATGTCAGTGTCAGGAGTTCTGGGGGTAAGCCATGTCTCTACCATGGATAAGATATCTGGGCTGTGTTGGGTTGCCCATACTCGTAGCGAATCAAGATTAGCTGATAAACTACGGATGTTGAGTGACGCAATTTTGAGGTAGTTTTGCTTATCTGGCTCTCTAGTATTTACACCCCTAGTGCCAGGGTTGGGGTGTATGTTCCCAGACGGGAGTAGGAGAAGCCAAAGCACCCGAGTAGCATGGAGCCTGAGTTGCTTTAGGGCTTGTGATTGATTTTTTTGAGCATGGGTACTTTTAGGGTATTTGCTTGTTATTAGGAGCATGTTGGTACGTGGCAGTGGGAGGAGGTAGGTGTTACACTGTGGTAACGGTTTATAGTGGGATTCACTGTAGCTGCCTTCAATTGGGGTAGTTAAGGGAGCGGACGTTGATTTTAGGCAGCTAGTAAAGTTAGCTGATACTTTGTCATGGACTCTGCTAGTAGACTGTAGCAAAGCAGGAAGCAAGGAGCTAGAGTAAAATGTGATTAGAATAGTGAGAATCAGTGGTGTCTGCATCTTTATTTCTTTTTTGTTCTATATGGAAGCAGCCTGGTTAGTTTGGAGGGTACCTTTAACAGGGGGTGTGGCTGTTTCACTATATATTCAGGGATTGTAACATTAAAGGAGTAACAGGGGGTGTAGCTGTTCCACTAAATATTCAGGGGCTGTAACAGCAAAAGAGTGAGAAGAAGGTAGGCAGAGTACGAGTGGGGGAGGGTGAGTATTTAATAAAGGCCAGGGATGGGGTAGGGGAGGTGGGACAAAATATTACTTTAGAGCACACACAGCTATGATATGCAGGCTAGATGCAGCACTTAGAAAAGCGAGTGAAAAGATGCCTCAGAGAGCTCGGGTAAAGAAACTGCCGTGTTCTTACAGTCCAATCAGAGGAGGGCTGTGGGGTAAGTAGCCAATAGCGGTGAGGCTTGCATCAGAAATGTCCAATTATCTAAGACCTGGAGATGGCTCCGGTTACTGTTCTTGCGAGGCTTTTGGGCAAGCAGGCTTTGGGAGGGGAGCCGCCAGCAGAGGTCTGCGCCAGCCACTGGGCACACTCAATGCTGCTTTCTGGAAGAGAGAGAGAGGGAGACAGTCATGATTGAGGTAATTAAAGGTCAAAGTGTTATCAGGGCATGAATGGTGGGTGGTCCATGAGGAGACAGAGACAAAGGGTTGAGGGCTGGGGTGAGAAAAAGGCTTAACTTAGTAGCACAGAGGGAAGTGGGGGCAGGTGCAGCCACTAGTGTTATGAGTTGTAACAACAGAGGTTCTGAGAAAACAAAAAGGAGCTCAGCAGGATTAATGAGACAAGGATTTTAAATGGCACCTTGCCTTGCCAGTCTTTGCACCACTCCATTGGAACTGTTCTGACCACGCTATACTGTGCCCCTTTGCTGGAGACCATTCACTGTCTTCTTCTTCAGTCTCTGCCATCCCTTGTACAGTGCCAGCTGAGATCACAACCCTAAAGTGGACAGACCGTCTTGATATGCCAAGGGCAGAGGCCATGTATAGCACAGGGGAACACTTTGTTAATAAGTATAAACATTGCATAAACAGGAAACACATTCTTTACCTTTTAGAAAGTAAATTAACTTGAACATTAGCCCTTTAGTGCAAACCATGGGCAACAAATAGAGACAGGTTAAACAAGTAAACCCTATGATAATTGTGGGTTACACTCACTGCCAGCTTGAACACTTGATACCCTCATTAAGTACAGTATAGTGTCATCATTAGACAAACAATCAATAACAGTTATTATAAACAGTAAGCACAGTACTGTAACATTCTGAAATATGATTAGTAAGATGAATGGTCACATTTATGACACTTGACTCTCAATGGAGAGGAGGCATGTCTGTGTACTCATGGACACAAGCTCCCATTAGATATAGTCACTCCTAAGCCCAGCCAGGCTCAGAATTAAACAAAGATGCAGTCTGCTGGACAATTTATGTTCAAAATGGAAAACTGTCCCTATGATAACTCAGACACACACAGTCCCTCTTACTAACAGTTCGCTTTTCCCCACATGTGCCCATGCAAAGAAAAGTTAGTATATAGGACACCAGTCCATATATGGGTCAGATGATTTATGTTGAAATTCAGAAGTGTGGTCCCCTTCTAGTACGCTGTCCATTTGGGTCTCCAGGGCCTGGTCTCTGCTGAAGGTGATGCACTGGGTGATTGGGCATGGCAAAACCACTGGAGGATGGGCCACTGTCACTCTGAGAAGGTCCAGCTTCCTCACGTCCTTCACAGAGGTTAATAGTGATTTCAAAGTCTGCAGCAGGTGCTACAATGATTACCTGTGGGTCCGTTCAAAGTAAAGCAGCATTTTTTTCCAATGTTTTATTTATCTATTTATTTAGGTATTTGGAAACAACCTTTGAGCAAATGCTCTTTTACATGGGATACAAACACATAAGCTACAAAAAGGATACAAACATGAGTCAGATACAAACAGAGCAGTTGTGGATGCAGGGTTACCATAGTATACACAAGAGCAAAAAGATGACCTTAAACCAGTGGTCAAAGGAAAATACTCAGGAGAACCCTCTCCAGAGAAAGAAGCAACCTCGAGCTAAGAGGCTTTGTCTGGTCATTGGGTAAGACAGGGGTAGGGGCATGGAGGACTGGGCGAGCAGTTGGAGGGTTTAGTTTGCCATGAGAACTGGTGGAATAATGGGGGAGGAGGGGGTGAAGGGGGAGAGACATGAGGGAGGGAGGTTGGTCAGTGGGGAAAGTACTACTCTGGTCTTAAAGGGGGAGGACCTGGGGGCTTATACTGAGGCCTGCGGGTTTAGTCTTTTCTGAAACAATCACAGGCAGAGCTGGAGGCAACGTAGTGCCTAAGTTTGGATTTAAAGTTAGAAACACTGAGGGAGTTGAGAGCAGCTTCAGGAATTTCATTGAGCCAGAGAGGGGCTCTATATGAGAAGAAGCATTGACCAAGTGCCATTCTCTGAAAAGGAACCAGGAGTGTCCCTGGCTTCCTGTCTTTGGTGCCATACACTGGGTTGGCCCTTAGGAGGATTTCAGATATGCAATGGGGTGCTTTTCCCTGAAGAGCCTTTTTGCCAAGCAGGCAGGTTTGGAATTTGATTCTGCAGCCCAGCAGTAACCAATTTGTCTGTTCATGGAGAGAGTAGATATGGGTGAGGCAGTCTGCAGAGAGGGTGAATCTACAAGCCTTGTTAAGGGCTGTTTGCACCTTAACAATGTTAAATCCAGAAAAACTCCATATGTTGGTGGGGCTCCAGTCCAAACCCCACTGAGCATCCCAAGAAAGTATGGAGGTCTCAGCCCTGAATCATGGTCCCAGGAACTTTTGTAAACATATGATATCACCCTGGGCATCTGGATGCCTTTTGCCCAGCCCTAACTGTCAATTAGAAACATCCCAAGCATACAGGCATCAGCTCAGCAGTCAGCAGAGATTGTGATGCAGCTGGATTCTGGTCCCTGGCCAAACTGATTGCAGTAAGGATTTTACAGCAGGAACCCTGATAAGCACATCAGTGCCACAAACACAGCTGTACTCCCAAGAGAGTCCCAAAAAACTGCACAGCACCGAGAAAGGTATGCTGCTAAGAAAAATATAATTTATTTCCATCTGGATACAATTAAAGGCAGCAAAACATGAAATGCAGTGCAAACAGCTAGACAAATTACCAGTAACAGATGATTAAGCCTCAGTGCTTCACCATAGAGTCTTTATCGGGGGCCGAGACATTAAAGATTAGCAGTTTTATAATCCAGTTCATCTGACATCATCTGTCTGTAAGCCAGTCACAATACTGAAAGAGCAAATAGTAACATACATTATTAAATAAGTGTTGTGAATGTAACTATACATTTGAACAACTGCCTATAATGGTACAATTATCCACATTAAAGACAATTCAAGTTGCTTTGTCAATATTCAAAACATTTGTTAATAATTTACATGAAATTATAAACTGATCCAGCCAGCTAAATCTTATAACTCATACAATTCAATCTGCATAATAATGAACCAGTTCTTCATAAGATTTGCAAGGCAGATATAAGAGAGAACCACCAAAGATGCTTCTCGTCCATCCTGTGATTTCCCCAATTACAATTTGTGTAAAGAATTCCTGGGGATCTATAGTGACAATTGAATCCAGCTAGTGGCAGTATTGAGGGAGACGACAGAGATCCAGTACCAGAATGCACTCTGAAACACAGAAAAAATAAACAGAGAATAATGCATAGCCAACTGTGTGTAATGAAGTTTTTTACACTCCCAAGGTGTGTGATGACCCATAAACCTTGAGAGCGAAGCTCAAGAGGTTTATTAGGACATCACACTCTGAGGGTGTTTAAAAAAAAACTTCATAGACACAGTCGTGTATGTTTTATTTTTTGTAATTACCTATGTAAAGAGTCAATGCCAAATAAAGTTGTGAAGACTCACACACACTCTGTTAGTGCTGCTCCTGGAGACTGTAGTGTATAGTGTAATAGGGCTTCATCACTGCTGGAGGCTTGGTACCTCCCCTCCGCTCTCCCTCTCTGAGCAACATGACTCAACCCTCCAGGATGGAGTGGGAGTACAAACTGCAGGAAATGGTGACTCTAGATGAGGAAGTAGTTTTTCATTTTTCTGTCAATTGGTTCCATGCTGTTTCCTCCAGTACCTGCCATGGCAAACTCATGCTGCCATCATGTATCTCAAGAGCGGCCTTTCCCACATGCGGCTTCAAAGGGAGTGCTCTATGGAAGTGAAGCAAGAGTGAAATGAAACACCATAATAATTGAGAAACCTGGTTATTACAACCTTTGAAACATTGACTGAGTCAATGTATTAAAGGTGGTCACTAGTAATTATAAAGTAAACATACTTTGCAAAAAACTATATGACTATTCACAACCTCATTTATAACCTCATTGGCAGTGGGGAGTTGTTTTTAAAGGGGGGGATATGTGTTAGGGGGTTATTGGTTGGAACCATAATACATAATACCAGTACCTATTCTTTAGTCACAAATGTTTGCACATATTCAGAAACTAGTAGTTTCAACCTTGGAGTACACATACAAGCTGCGGGGAAGGGGGATTTTAGCATAAATTATAGTCAGTGTCACAGTATATCAAACTATATCAAATGTCAGTTGAGAAGGGTATAAGATCCAAATGTTCATTTAAGTTTCTTGGATTCAGAGTTTGTAGACTGAATGTCCAGAAACTCTCCCATCTTAACAGCAGATTCAGTCTGTTACCCATCCTTCATCTTGGTGGCTTGACAGTTTCTATTCCCATAAATTTCAGGTGTTTTGGATCTGAGTTATGGTGCTCAAAGAAATGTCCTCCTATAAGGGTGTCCACTTTCTTATCCACTATCGATCTCACATGTTCCTACATTCTCTACTTTAATATTCTATTAGTCCTACCCACATGGTATAAATTACAGGGTCTCCAGATTATTTAAACAACAAATGAAGTCCCTTATCTCAGTTGCCTGGCTGATGTTCTGACACGCAAAGGTTTAAGCTTGTACAGAATAATGGCAGACATTCCACTTTTGGCATTTAAAGTGTCCTTTAGGGTGACTAGAAACCAACTTGTTCTAGTTCCACTACTTTTAGCAAACTGACTGTGTACCAGCGTATCTATTAAGTTTGGATTTTTTTTAAAGTCATCCTTTAGGTATGTCCTACCGCTTGCCCCACTGCTTTATCACTATGAAGTACAGGACAGTTTTTTCACATTATATTCTATATCTGGCTGGCCAAATTGTTAAACTCAGTAGAGAAGGTTATAGGGTCCCAATCCTTCACAGACTCACTTCTTTCATTCTTTGTTAATAAGAGGGACCACTATCTTTCTCTCTGACTTCACAGTATGCTTTCTGTAAGCGCTGTTCCCCATATCCCCTTTTCAATAAACTGTTTTTCAGTTCAGTGGCTTATATGCCAAATTCTTCCAATCCAGTACCATATCTCCTGTTGTGGAGAAACTGACTGAAGTGGATGGACGTCTTGAGTGCTGTGGGATGGAAGTTGTCAAACATCAACAGTGTGTTGCTGGAAGTGGCTTTCCTATGGCCCTTAGCAGTTAACTTGTGTCTGGTCACAACACCTGTGAGTGCTAAATCCAAAAAGTGAATGGAAATAGCATCAATTCTGTCAGTAAACCTTAAGTTAAGATTGTTTACTGTTAAGGTTAAGCCTACTGAGAAATTTCTGTGTCTCCTCCATAGTTTATTTATTTAGTTTTTGATGACTGGGTGAATGCTCTAGACAGCAGAGCTGCCTATTTCAAGCATGACCCAGTAGGTTACGTACAATAGTGTAAAAAGAAGTAGTAAAATACTTGAGTAAGACAGCTGAACAACAGTCATACATTTACCTAACGGAGCACTGATATACAATGTACACATCGCAGTGGCAGAAGACATAAAGAAATGACAGGACAGTGGCATCATATGTAACAACAAATACAATAGTACAGCAAAGAGTATTAAGTACCAGGGTTAAACTGGTTTGAGAAGAGCTTAGAGAGAGCCTTACTCAGTAATAGGAACAAGTGCCAGGGCAGATCAAAGAGGGGCATGGAAGGAAGTGTCAGCTACCCCCACAGGAGCAGTGGTCTGAGCTATCAAGTAACTTGTGTAATTCCAGTTTAAAAATCCAGTGAGTTTGGGAGTGCCTGAGCTCCAGTGGTAGGGAGTTCCTTAATTTCAGAGTGAAAACAGAGAAGGAGTTTTCTCCCATTTTGTGGTTATGCTTAGGTATGGCAAGGTATGATATTAACAGCCGATCTCAGGGGTAGGCAGAGGGGGATGGTTTTAGTCAGGTTTCTGGGTGTTGATAATGTTGTTAACAAAGCAACAAGTGGTGCATTGATGGAATGCTGTGGGGTAGGGCCAGTCAAAGCTGGAGTAGAGGGATCAACATTGAATGAGCTTGGATGCAGACAGGGCAAAGCAGCAGATGCTATTATAGCAGACGTCCCACTTATGGACAAGACATTTAGAGGATACAGGAAGGACACTCATACCATGGGCAAGTTTAGTTCTCATGACCCTCTGAATGAATGCCAGCCCAGCTGCTGCTCTCAGATTGTGTCTGACTTTGTACACCAACCCCAGCTTTATGTTGATGGCTTTGACTGTGGTAGAGAGATGCAGGTCGAAGACCAGGCCAGATTCAGGGTGACTCCTAGGTATTTAAATGAGGAGATGGTATGGAGAGGGGAGTCATCAGATCTTCTGATGTTTAGGGCTAGGGGCAGGTCCTGATTTTGGGCCCTGATCCGAAGAGCTTGGAAAAATTCATTTTGTTGTTGATGATGAGGTTGTTTTGCTTCAGCCACGACTGGATGGTTTTGAAGTAGAGGTTCAGGTTCAAGTTGATATCAGATAGGTCAGAGGAGTAGATTATAGGACAATGTCATCTGCGTATAGAAGGGTGGAACATGAGTCCAACATTGGTGGTAGATCATTGACAAACTTTGAAAAGAGTAGGGGTCCCAAAATGGATCCTTGAGGAACACCGATCCAGGTGTGGGAGAGAGACTACTTATCATTCTTGATCTGAACAAATTGCTCATGATCCGAGAGATAACTGGAGAACCAAGTGGTTGCCATGGGAGGGAAACCAAGGATGGACAGTTTGGAAAGAAGCAGAGGGTGATCCACCAGATCAAAGGCTTTTATGAGATCCATGAAAATAGCCCCAGTGAGAAGACCTTTGTCCATAGCCAACCAAATGCTGGTGGTGAGATGGATGAGTGCATTGAAAGTACTGTGCCACCACTGGAACCATGCTGATCTGAGGAGAGAAGATTGTGGAGGTGCAGGTGGTCCAAGACCTGGGTGGCTATGAGTCCATCAAGAATTGTGGATAGAGTCTATAATATAGTAATAAGGCAGTAGTTATCTATATTCATGGTGTTGCCATTTTTGTGGACAGGGACCATGTCGGCAGTCTTCCATGGGGAAGAAACCAGATCAGTAGCCAGAGACAGATTAAACAGACATGCAGCTGGGGTAGCAATGTGGGGAGAATAGTTCTCAAGAATTTAGGTAGCATCCCGTAGTTCCCTCCCAAATGCAAATGGGATCATCAATACATTGGTGTCAATTTTGCAATTCCTCTATGTATGGTTTGTTGCTTGGTTATAGATTACTTTTTCTTCCCACAACCCATGAAATAAGTTGGCATAAGTATGGGCCATTGATGCCCCGATTGCTGTACCACAGACCTGGATATAGTAATCAGTGTTGATTCAAAGATGTTATGAAATAAGACCAACTGTATTGCTTTTTCAATGCATTCTAGTGATATCTGTTCTTTTAATGTTTTTTTTTTCTTTCCCAGAAAGTGTGCAGAAGCCTCTGCACCATCCTGATGACATATTGACGTATACAGGGATTCCACATCCACTGAAAGCCAAAGATAGCTTTCCTCCCGTTCTATAACTTTTAGTTTCAATAATGTACATTTCAAGTAGGAAGTACTGTAGGTTGTGTTCACATTGTTTTAAAAAGAAATCCAGGAAAACACATAAATTGTTTGACAGTGACCCCAATCCAAAAACGTCTGATCCCTCTGGTGGATTCTGCATAGTTTTATGAATCTTTGGTAGGATATAATATGTGGGGATCTTATGACACACACACCATAGGTATCTGCAATCATCCTCTGTGATGGACCCCCACCAAAACATTCTTGTAAAAGGGACAACAGGCCTTTTTAGAAATCATTCAGTGGATTCCCTGGAAGTCTTTCGTAATTCCTTCCATCATTTGGTAGACTCATAACAATATTTCTGCATGCTCCTTATCATTACAAAATGTTGCCCCCACAGCAGCTGGTTTAATTACTATGTATCTGTTATCTGACAAGTTTTAGATATTTTTTTTTCCCAAAGCAGCAAGATTGCTAACCTCATTCCTTTTATTGTTTTTATTAAATCATGAACTTGTTTAGTGACCACCCATTCAAAAGTATGAATTGCACTGTCATTATTATAGCACAGAAATCAGACTTGACTTTAAAGAACCGTTCACTTGTTTTCTGGAATTCCAGAACATGTTCAGCTGTGACAGGATTAACAGTGTTACTGCCCACTATATCATTATCATTCTCATCAAGCAATTCATGTAACATTTCAAGATTCATTCTGTCCATGTTATCAAGTAGGGCCCTTTACTTTCTTGCCCATCTTGAGTATTTTTTGTACCAGGTATATTTCCAGCCAGCTGTTCAAGTGCTGCAATAAATAGGGCCAAGTCTTCTTTTGCTTCCAGATCCTCAACTGTGTTGCATCCTATGTTTGGATCTCTGTTGGTCCTTTTAGTTCCTTACCAAAGTTGTATCTTAGATTGACATATCTAAAAAGCTTGAACCAATCAACATTTATTTGAATTTCATTCAGTCCTGGGGCAGGTACAAAATTTAGTCCTTTTTGAAGTGGAAGTAAACCACAGCACTAACACTGTGGAACAGGATAATATACTGCAACAACTACCAGTGATCAACCTATCTAATAAAGAACTTACAAGGGCTGAAACATCTGTACTATTCAAGGGATTAACTTTCTGCCCCACACAGGAATTTGATAACATTAGATTCTGTGGGGAGATAGAAGACTTTTTTAGATGGCTTCATCTAAAAGAATATTTCTTCGATAAAAATGACACTCAAACAGCACATTATGACAGCACAAAGAAAACATCAGACTGGACCCCTCGGAGTGGATGCAACCCCAAGTTGGATGCCTACATCAACTGCTTCTGTGGAAGAATAAACTCCCAAATCCTTAGCAAACAGCAGAAACTCCTGTACAATATTGCACCACTAGAAAAGAGGGCAATACAAACTCTGAATAACAACCACAACATTGTAATAAAATGAACTGAGAAGGGTGGAGCTGTGCTTGTGATGAACACAGAGGATTACATTAAAGAGGCACACAGACAGCTGTCAGATACAGCTTACCATAGAGAACTCACCGAAGACCCTACTATACAGTATACAGAAGAACTTAAACAAATCATCATGTCTCAACCTAACAACATCCAAGAACAGTTAAAAATACTAATTCCAAGCAAACCTACTCCAGAGACATTCTGTATGCTACCCAAGATACACAAACCAGGGAATCCAGGATGACCCATCATCTCTGGCATTGGCACACTCATTGAAAACATTTCAGGACTCATTGAATCCATTTTATAACCACTAGTAAGAGCTACTAGCAATTTTATTCAGGACATACCGATTTCCTCAGGAAACTGAAACAAATTGTACAACTGCCACCGAACACTATCCAAGCCACAATGGATGTCACTGCCCTGTACACCAACATCCCACATGAAGATGGCATAGCAGCATGTCAGAATTTTTTAAAGGAAAACACATACACAGGAGACATTCCAGAAACCACCATCAGCACCCTAATAAAATTAATTGTGACATACAACAACTTCACCTTTAATGGCAAGCACTTTTTACAGATCATGGGGACAGCCATGAACGCTAAAACTGCACCACAGTATGCCAATATTTTCATGGCCTGCTTAGAGAGGATTTTTTAAACACCACCCTTATAATCCATCTGTCTACCTCCAATTTATTGATGACATATTCCTGATTTGGACAGAAGGTGAAGACTCTCTTAAAAAATTCCATCATGATTTTAACAACTTTCTTCATTCCATAAATCTCACTATTGAATACTCCACCACCAGTATACATTTTCTTGACACGACAGTCAGCATCACTAAAAACTGACATATACAAACTGCTCTTTACAGAAAACCCACTGACAGACACCACTGCCTGCATAATTCCAGCTTCCACCCTAATCATACAAAAAGGTCTGTAATCTACAGTCAGGCAATTTGATACCATTGAATCTACTCTGATGAGGGAACAAGAGACAGATGCTCTCCACACTTCAGAATTCCCTAATTCAGCAGGGCCACTCTTCAAGGCAAATTAACAGAGAATTTGAATGGGCCATACATATACCACAAGACAATCTACTGGAATACAGGCAAAGACATCAAACTGATCGCACACCCCCTGGTGGTCACTTACAGCCCCATGCTAAACCCTTCAGGAAATTGTCAAAGAGCTACAACCCAAGCTGAGAGAAGATGAAACACTGAAAGACATCTTCCCTGAACCACCTGCCATTGTCTATAAGCAGCCCCCCAGCCTCTCAAACATAATAATTCATAACAAGCTCCCAGCAGATTAAAATAACCAGAAAACAAGAGGGACAGCACCATGCAACATGGCAAGATGTAAGACCTGCACCCACATATGTACACAGGTCACCATTAAGATGAGCCAGAACAACATAATACAAATTAATGGATCCTACATGTGCCAATCCAGCAATGTGGTTTACCTAATTCAATGCAAGTGGTGCACAAATGGTTGCTATATTGGGGAAACTAGCCAACCACTGAAAACCAGGATGAATCACCACCATCACATAATAGTAAACCAGATTATCAGCACTCCAGTAGGAAACCATTTTTCACAAACAGATCACTCTCTCTTGGATTTATCTGTCTTGATACTAAGAGGCAACTTCAGAAATGCACAGGACAGAAGGACATGGGAATTGAAATATATTAAACAATTTAAATCTAACATTTCTGGACTGAATCGGGACATCGGTTTCATGTCACACTATGGTAAACTGTGATTCTTTTTTATTGTGTACTAAATCATGTCATTATTTATCACACTTTGGTTCTGTATTTCTCTTACTATTATTTTTTTCTCTGAGTTCTGCCTGATCTGCTTTTTTTACCTGCACCTCACATCCTCCCTGCCTCTCCTACTAACTCTTTAGCTCAGTCCCACCCACTCCCTCTTGTTTTCACACCTCTGTTTTTACTACCTCACACTCTGTTCATCTAGGCCTTTGTTCCTCCTAATTTCTTGATTTCCTTGCATCTCTTTAGGCATCTCCCGTCTATTCTACCCTTACAGCCAGCCTCTGATCTCAGATCCTATCTGCATGCTTTTGTCTTCCCTTTAGCTTCCTTTCCTCTCCTACTGACCTGTTCCTACTTAGCCCCTTCCCATTTCTTCTCATGTTTTTATTTTGCCTTAGACTTTCATCTCTAGTCCCCTGTATCACTTTCCTACTTCACTTCCTGATTTTTAATTGCTTCACAGTGGATATAAATACTGCTTATGTTGCTCAGTTTTGCTATTCACTTGAAGAAGGGACCTGTGTGGCCGTGGAAGCTTGTGTATAATTCCATCTTTGTACAAGATACTTGTTGGTACAATAAAAGGTATCAAACCTTCCGACTTGTCCTTTTTGAAGCAAACTTATTTCTTGTTGGGAGAGATCACTATTCAATAGATTTATTACTTGTAATGTGTTGGTTTCTTGTCTCTCAGTGTCCTCTTGATGTTCTCAATATTTTCTCTCTCTCCACTCTTTCCATGTCTTGTTTTGTGTGTGTGTTTGTGTGTGTGTGTGTGTGTGTGTGTGTGTTTGGTGTTTTTTTTTTCCTTGCTGCTTTGTCCTTCTTCTTTAAGAGTTATTAACATGACTATACATTTAAAGAACTATCTAAAACAGAATAGTAGCTCACACTACAGACAATTCAGGTTGTTGAGTCAATATAGAAAACTTTTGTTAATAATAAATAAGAAATTATAAACTGATCCAACCTGCTAAATCTTATAATGACACATACAATTCAGTCTGCATAATAATTCAACAGTCCTTCATTGATTTGCAAGGCAGATAAAAGACAGAAGTACTGAAGCACAGATAAGCCGGTAGATTTGTTTCAACCCCAATAAATGGACAGATAGAATCCAGTTTTGAATATCCATTTTCACTCACCAGATCTCATCAAGGACCCAAAGACAGTGATTTATGGAGCTCCCTCCACAGATGCTTTTGGCACAAACTTGGCCAGATGGACCAGCAAAGTCCCCTTGGAGAAGTATATCATTTGGATCCAAGTTCAGTGGGGCCTCAGCAGGTTCAGTTGGCAGTTGCAAAATAGCATCCAGGGGAATCGTGTCGGAAGTGTCAGAGTCTCTTGCTGCCACTATAGGCAGAAAAGTGTCATAAAGTCTTTTGAAATCGCACAGCACTAGAGCAGGCTTGAAAGGGTGCAGCACCCCTTGACACTTACGAGACTTGTGTTGTTCACTTGGAAACAGTGTTGCAGATCTTGACAGCCAGTCACAGAGTCAAATCCCAGTCAAGTCCCCACATGTACACAAACCGCTCCCTTCAGCTGCCTCCTCCATCATGCCCAGGGAAGAGGAGGGAGCAAACAATAACCCAGGGTGGATTCCCATATTTAGGGGTATAGAGATGAATCTTTCTCCCCAGGAGTGACTTGTTGTGACATTTCCCTAAGGCTGGCTCTTCTCCATATTCTGTTATTGTGGCTTTATCATTCTGTGCACCACCCCAATGGAGCTGCTTTGGCTATGCTAGACTGTGCCCTTTTATGGGAGATCTGATCACTCAACATTTTCATCTTTGGTCTCCATCATCACTTGTACAGTGCCAACTGAGATACTTTGGCTATTTCACAACCTTCAAGCAAACACAAGGTTTTGGCCTCTTCTTCCTCCTCTTGGCTCCAGGGATAAAAGAAGCCACAAAACACAGTTCATTGTGCCGTAGTAAACTGCACTCCAATGTTCTCTGTAATAGTATGCTTCCCCCTTTCAGCACTTTCAAATATCCAGTTGTGGGGGTTGGAGAGCTCAACCTCTTTTTCAGAAATGAACCAAAGCAATTCTTCTGGAGGATTTATGTCTAAAAGTTCATTTCAATCCACCCCCGACATTTCACCTAATCTGATAAGCTTCTTCATCAGACTTAATTCATATCAGTTTTCACAAAAACATTTTTAAATGTATTGTTATTCAGATCTGAAGAGAAGAAAGCAAAAAAGTGCACAGGAAGGGAACTAGTTTCTAAGTATTTTTAATACAAGAAGTGTACAAAACCCTGGTGCTTTGAGTTGCACTTACTCTTCATCAGGGGGTGGAGCTATACAGCTGAGATAAGCATCTTTATACTGTATATCCAAAACTTGTGACATCATCAAAAAGTGTCATTTAGTACAAAAGTGTAAAAATATATCAAGCTATCATGTTAATACATTTTCTCAAGAAAAAACACAGTACAAGTATGTCTGAATGTTATCTGTCAATTAAAACTGATGCAAGTAAACAATAATAGTTGCTTACAGACAGAAAACAGAACAGGCATAGAAACATCAAATTTGATGGCAGATCAGGACCAATTGGCTCATCTAGTCTGCCCCTTACTCCCTACATACACAGTTCAAAGAGGCAGACCTTCCCTACTAGCTCCTCTGCAATGTCACTTATAAAGATATTAAAAAGGACTGGTCCCAACAGTCAGCCCTGAGGCACCCTACTCGTCACCCTCCCTTCCTCAGAGTTAACTCTGTTTCTCACCACCCACTGTCAACTATCCCTTAACCAATTTCTTATCCAGGTTACCACCTTAGGAACCACTCCTAAGCTAGCCAACTTGCTTACTAGCCTCCTATGTGGAACGTTGTCAAAAGCCTTACTGAAATCTAGGTAAGCCATGTCCATGGCTCTACCCTGATCTACTTCCTTGGTCACCCAGTCAAATGAATGCATCAGATTCATTTGACGTGATCTCCCTTCTGTGAGCCCATGCTGCCTCAGGTCTTGAAATCCACTGGATTCAAGATATCCCACAGTCCTTTCCTTCAGAGCCATAGGAATCATAAGGTCATAGATTTTGTATGAGCCAGGTCAGGCATAAGCCCATGTACAGCTTCCCCTCAACTCAAAGGGAACAACCTTTTATAGAGTGCAAAAAGCAGTGCTTTTCAAATTGATTCTTGAAGTTGTGCATTGTATCACTGCCTACAACTTCAAGTGGAAGCCTTTTCCATAGACCCACCACTCTTTGGGCAAAAAGATCTGACCTTTTTTGGGTCCTACCTGTTTGTCCCTGATGGCATAATCAGTATCCTTACTTTCAAACCTCAAGCATTATCATAGGTCATCATTGGTGCATGCTTTAACATCAAGACAAATATCACCCCTGAGATGTCTATATTCCAGTGAGTACAGATCAAGAACCCTTAATCTGTCATCATAGTGCAGATCCTTGACAGACCTAGTCATTCTGGTTGCACTCCTCTGGACACTTTCCATTATGTTAATATCCTTCTTATTAATCAGAGATGAAAATTGTGAGCAGTATTCCATATGGGATCTTAACAATGACTTGTACAGTGGAATAATCCCCCTACGATCTCGACTGGAGATGTGTCTAGCTATACATGATAGTAAGCCACTTGCTTTATTAACCCTAACTTGACAGTTTCTGCTGTTTTTCAAATCATTGGAGACAACTATTCCCCAGTCCTTTTCCTCGATAGTCATCTTAAGCACTTTTCCTCCTAGATAGTATGATGTCTGGAATTGTTTCTGTATGATCTTCCTGTATGACTAGGGCCCCATGGCCTGCTGTACCAGTCTGTATTAATTGTATATTGCTGATTGTATAATCCTGTACAACCTACAGTTAACTGTTTAAATATAGCCCTTTGTGGCCTGCTGTATCACTTTGTGTATATTGCTGTAAAATATGTCTACTTTTTATACCTATTTTATTAACCTCACCTACTATGTACTTTGTTGTAAATGTTGTCCAATTGTTTTTGACATGGAGCCTTTGTAAAAGAGTCCTTGACTCAAAGGTTGTATTTCAAATCATCAAATAAAATAAAATAAATTAAATGCCATGGGGTTTGAGTGGCCCAAATGCATAACTGCACAATTAACTAAATGTAATGCCAGTTTATGTTCATTAACTCATGTTTCCAATATCAATAGATCCTGCTGAAGAGTTAGCATGTCTCAATAATTTTGAATTGTGCGGCCAAATTTAGCATCATCAGCGAACTTGAACATCCAGACCATATGCCCACATTTCATTGACAAAATGTGCATGTCAGATAAGGTTGGCTCCAACACCGACGCCTGTGGCAATCCACTGGAGACCCTCTCCCTGCCAGATGCACAACTTCTAATACAACCGTCTGTTTTCTTCTTGGCAGCTAAGCTCCAATCCATTTGAGCATTGTACTATTCACTTCCAATCTGGCTCATTCTGCAACAAGCTTCCTATGAGGGACCTTGTCGAAAGCCTTACTGAGGTCCAAGAAGATCACATCAAGACCCCTATTCAATTCTTTGCTGACTAGCTCATAAAATTGTAATAAATTAGTGTGACAGGACCTGCTGGGTGCAAGTCCATGTTGTGAAGGATCCCAACTGTTGATGTCTTTTAAATGGGCCTCTATCATGTCCTTAATGATTCTTTTGAGCACTTTACATAAGACAGATGTTAGACTAACAGCCCTGTAATTGCTGCAAACTTCCCTTCTACCCTTTTTAAATACTGTAATAGGATCACAGTGGCTTTCTTCCAGGCCTCAACCACTTTGCCCATCTTGAGTGATTCATAAAAAACACTGGTTATAGGGCTAGCCAACACATCGGCTAATTTATGTAGCATCTTTGGATGCACTCTATCCAGGACTGGTGATATTTATTCTCATCTAATTTATTTAATTTATCCCATATATCTAATGCAATTAGATCTCCAATTGGTTCATGACGATGTGTGTCTATTTCTGTATCAAAGGGAGAACTCTCATTAAATACAGGGACAAAATATTAATTGAGCATTGCTGATATCTCTTTGTCTTCCATTTCCAACTCAACATCATTGTTAATTAATGAACCTACTCTCAGGTCCCTGCCTCTTGTGGAATTTACATAATAGTAAAATGATTTGTAATTATTCTTAACCTTACCCACTAGATTGATTTCATGTTTCCTTTTTTTCTTTTAAAGTTATTTTCTTACATTGTCTGGCTACCTCAGTATAAACCTCCCAATCCCTTCTTGAGTTGTTTTTATTAGCCTTTTTATATAGTTTCTTCTTTTTATTAGTGATCTTTATAACTTTTCTATTATACCAAGATGGCATCCGACCTCTTGAATTATATTTGTTTCTGACTGGAACATACATATCAACTACATTGTTTAACTTATTTATACGTGTATCTGATATTTCATTCAATGTTTTGTTTACAAATGATTCCTGCTAATTCCATTGGATAAGCTCTATATTTTATTTATTTATTATTTTATTTAGTTTTTGTTGACCGGGTAAGTGCACTAGACAATCCTGCCTATTTTCAGGCATGGCCCGGGGCAGGGGGGATACAAATGAATACCAGCTGACCTTGAACCAGAGTAAGTGGGAGAAATTTTGGCCAGGCACCGGGGAAATTCCCCTACTGTTCCTGCAGGGGGCCTTGCTCCCTGGCATCAGAAGGGACCCCTTTGTCTGCTGCATCACAATGGCTGCCCCTGTGGATCAAGGAGGAGAAATGTTTGCAGGAGAAGCAGAGGAAATAGCCTCCTCCACTACTCCTTTGAAGCTAGAGGCTGTAACCACTTCGCAGAAAAGTATAGCTACAGAGGATATTCCAGTATGTTTTTTTGACATGGACATGGAATGGACACAGCAAGAAGAGGAACTGCCCTGTGTAGTTCAGGTATCAGTTGCTGCTTTACAAAAATCTACTGTTATTGATGACAAAGTGAAAATGATGCAGGAACTGTATAAAACTAAAGAGGAATGTGAAAGGAAAAGAGAGATTCTACAAGCAGAGTTGTCAGCGTTACGTGTCAATACCCAGAGAGTAGACTCAGCTGATGCTTCATTTGCACAGCTGTGTGATGATGCACTGACAAAGAAGTCTACTGTTGAAACTCTTCCTGAAACTGTCCAATGTGCTAACTGTTCAGCTGGCAGCTTTCAGCAGCAAACAGCTGTGTGACAAGAGCCAGAGAAGCAGTTTTCTGAATTAAACTCCTGCTGTGCCTTTTAAAAGTAGAAGACAAGGTATGTCTTGCTCCTGTACTACCAAACAGCTGTGTCAAGCCCCTGCAAATAATGATATTCTGATTGAAAATGAGCCGAATACACAAACGCATATGCCTAGTGCTGCATTAAAGAAAAAAAAGGATTTCAAGCCACATTCTGTTGCCCACACAAATGCTATGGAAACTGCACTTATACATAAGGAATGGTCACCTGCCTGTGCCTTAGAAGGTGTAGACTGGCAACAGTCTAATGATGGGAATTGGCTTCTAGATCAGAACAATCAGGATGTACAGCATTACAAGGTACAGCTACATATTGCACAAACATATACAGCTTTGAAAACAGCCAGCTCTACTCCAGAGCTCTGCAACGCAGATGTGCCTCAGGAACCAAACACTGATTTTTCTGCTATGGGCCCCAATGAATCACCTATGGTGACAGTACCTGTACAGGTTAACAATTCAACTACAAATCCTTCTGAACTCCAAGAAAACCAACCTAATAGACTTGGTCCATCTGCAGCTATTTTACAAGACCCTAATAAGACTGCCTGGCTAAATTCCATGTTTAAATTGTGTGATCTATTTCAGAATAAGGGGGAACCAACTCCTAGGAGGAATACAGTATGGTTGGTTTTTAAAGGAGGACTTGAAAACCCTCCTGATAGGTTACACATTGCCAAACAGCTACTGAAAGGTACTATGCATTTCTTTTCATCAGAAATATTTGCACTGATACATTTGGGTAATGGTACTTATGATGTGAGTTTTAAAACGGTGTCCAGTTTAGATTGGTTTTGGACACAATACCAGACATTAAAGAACAATCCAGTTTGGATTTCTTATATGGCCATTACCCTTACAAAATCTGTTCTTAAACTTATCACCATTATGTTTCATAATGAGGGGGTACATGTGGAAGACATTCTGTTTTGGCTTAGGCAAAGGTGTGAGGTACTAGACAGGCCAGCCCCATTTTGGAAAGCAAACAGATATGGAATGGGGGTCGTAAAGTTAAGGTGAAATTGTATTCCACGAATAATGGTCCTGTCCATTTGCCAAGTAGCTTTTTTTGGGGTAAGGACAGAGGCGTTTTGTTCTATGTTGGCCAACCTAAGTCCTGTTTTAAATGTGGCTCAAAGACGCACCTCAGTTTGGCCTGCGATACACCTAGGTGTGGCCATTGTTTGGAGTATGGTCATTCTTCCTCTTCATGTGTGAACTTGTTTAAGTGCAACCTTTGTGAACACACCAGACATGGCCATGGCAAGTACCCCTGGGCCTCCCACAATCACGAGGACTGCCCCTCTCAGGAAGGCATTATTAATAAAGCACAGCAAATGCAAGTGCAAAAGGTAGCTAATGCTGCACCCCCCCCCACAGCCACTGTTCCTCCACAAGGCACTTTACCTGTGGAGAGAGAGGAGGAAAGCCCCCAGGTCTTGACAGAACAGGTCCTCGTTCACTCTACTGATGCTCAAATTGAAGGGTCCCCTACCCAGATACATGAGAAAACAGTCATCTTAAAGGAAGGAGAGGTAGATAACATGCCCCCTAGCCCCCGAGACAAGAGGGTACCTTCAAGAAAGTTGCAGGGAGGAAAAGGAATATATCTGGAAAGGCCCTTAGCACTAAAAATAAAGAATTGGGGAAAGGTGTAGGGCCACCAAGAGAACAATGGAAAAAAGGTAATGAGTTTGCTTCTTTATTAACTGACAAATCAGAGGAAGACTCAGGGGACCAGTCTGACTCTTGTTCCAATATCAACAGAGAAAGTCTCTGAAACAGAGGGTGGAGGAGGACACTTGCATATTTCCCGGAGAACTAGAAGAAGGAGATGTGGCGAAACCCCTTGACTTTTGATTGTACACCTCTTCTCTTTCTTGGGCTTATGAGCACATGAAAATTATCTAGCATTAAAGTTAACAGCATTAAATGGCATGCTAAAATGGTGATGGTGTTGGGAGCCCTGGTACAAAGAAGAGGTGATATTATCTGTATTCAAGACACTAGAATAACAACTGAGGTAGAACTAAAGCAGGCCTCAAACTACTGGACTAAAATGCCTTCCTTTGAGCTTTGTGATGGGTTAGGCATTTTAGTGAATAACCCCCACATTAAGGTTACTAAACTTGTTGCTATTGACCCTGGTAGGGCTTTAATGTTGGAAATAACCTTATTTTCAGCCACATTTAGAATTTTAAACATATATGCCCCTCAGACACAGGCCCTACAGCAAAAGGTTTAAATGCTTCATTGGCAAGCTTTTAAACTAGTCAATGGGGGAGGCACTGACAAGCAGCAGAAAAATCCCAGCCTCTCCCTACAAAACAGGGTACTAAATGAGAAAAAGACCAAGGTAGAACGGTCAGTGGGGTATGCTGCAACAGAAGGTAAGGCCATCAAAAAATGGAGAGCAATGAGTACCAATGCCTGTAGTCTAGGTAACAAGCTTTCTGAATTAGTGGCCTTGATGGAGGAGGAACATCTGGATATCGTGGCAGTCACAGAAACATGGTACACACAAAACCATGACTGGGACGTAAACATACCAGGATACACTATCTACAGGAGGGACAGGGAGGGTAAAAGAGGGGAGGATTAGTTCTTTACATAAGGGAAGGAGTAAAAGCAACAGAACAAAAGGGTAAACAGGGAGGAGAAGAAGCACTGTGGGTAAATTTGGAGACAGGCAATGGGACCACAATCCGCACAGGGGTTGTATACAGACCCCCTTCTCAGGGGGAGGAAATGGACAAGGAAATGATAGAAAGTATACTTAGAATGGCAGAAAAAGGGGAGATATTGCTGATGGGTGATCTGAATATGCCAGATGTTAACTGGAGCGCAGTTGCAGCTGCCACTTCGAAGAGTGCAGTTATTCTAGATGCCCTACAGGGGGCATGCCTTAGACAACTAGTACTGGAGCCCACTCGAGAGGGAGCAATATTAGACTTGATACTCTCAAATGGAGATGGAGAGGATCACAGATGTAGAAGTGGGTAGCCATCTGGGAACTAGCGACCATCGAACAGTATGGTTCACAATAAACACAGCAATAGAGTCAAGCCATACAAAGACAAAAGTACTGGACTTTAGGAGGGCTGACTTTGCCAAAATGGGTGAGTGCCTAAGGAATGCACTAGCAAATGGGTGGAAAGGAGGGGTGGAAGAACAATGGGGAATAATAAAAACTGCCATCACAGAGGTAACGAGCCTTTGTGTGAAGCAAATAAACAAAACAAGACGATGTAAGAAACCACTATGGTTCTCAAAGGAAGTGGCAGTGAAGGTTCAAGAGAAAAAGAAAGCATTCAGGAAGTACAAGGAATCGCAGCAGGAGCAGGACAGAGAACTGTATCAGTTAAAAGCAAAAGGAGGCTGGGAAGGCATCAGAACAGCAAAGGCCCAAACTGAGGAAAAGATAGCCAACTCAGTTAAGAAGGGGAATAAAACCTTTTATAGGTACATCAGGGAGCAAAGGAAGACCAAGGGAGGGATAGTGAGGCTTAATAAAGGGGAGGAGGGTGGGCAGAGGGAAAATGTGAAAGAGCAGAGATACTAAACAAATATTTTTGCTCAGTATTTACAAAGGAAGAGGGGGAGGTACATAAAACAAACAGTAGTAACACTCTGGATACAGAAGTTGATACCAGCCCATTTATAGAAGAAAGGGTTCTGAAAGAACTCTTAAAACTGAAGGTGGACAAAGCAATGGAGCTTGATGGGATTCATCCCAGAATTCTAAAAGAACTAAGGGTAGAACTAGTGACACCACTGACTACCCTCTTTAACAAATCATGGGAGGATGGGGTGGTACCCGAGGACTGGAGGAGGGCAGATGTGATTCCCCTTCACAAAACTGGGAGCAAGGCAGAAGCAGGAAACTATAGACCTGTTAGTTTAACCTCAGTGATAGGGAAAATGATGGAATCACTTCTAAAGGAAAGAATTGTCGAGTATCTAGAGGCCAGAGGGGCACAAGACCCTAGGCAGCATGGATTCACAGCGGGAAGGTCATGCCAGACGAATCTGATAGATTTCTTTGACTGGGTGACCAAAGTAGTAGATCAGGAGAGGGCTGTGGACATGGCCCACCTAGACTTTAATAAGGCATTTACACAGTCCCACACAAAAGATTAATATATAAGTTAGCCAGCCTGGGAGTGGGTCCCAAGATGACAGCCTGGGTAAAGAATTGGCTGGAGAATAGGACACAGAGAGTAATAGTAAATGGAGTCCACTCAGAAGAAAGGAGGGTTACTAGCTGGGTACCGCAGGGTTCAGAGTTAGACTAGTCCTCTTCAATGTCTTTATGCTTTACATTGCAGAAGGACTGGAAGAAAAGATGTCTCTTTGCAGATGACACTAAGATCTGCAACAGAGTTGATGCACAGGGTGGGTGGAAAGGATGAGAAGGACTTGGCAAGGTTAGAGGAATGGTCAAATGTATGGCAGCTTAGATTCAATGCTAAGAAGTGCAAGGTAATGCACCTGGGAAACAAAACTCAGGGAAGAGTACAGAATGGGGGTGAGATACTAACAACAACAAAAATGGAAAGGGACCTGGGGTAGTCATATCAGATGACCTAAAGGTGGGAAAGCAATGTGAGAAGGCAGCAAGGAGGGTTGGGAGGATACTGGGATGCATAGGAGAGGCATCACCAGTAGAAAACAGGAAGTTATTATCCCTCTGTACAGACAGCTGGTGAGACCCCATCTGGAGTACTGTGTGCAGTTCTGGAGACCCAATCTCTGCAAAGACATAGACAGGATGGAAGCTGTCCAGAGGAGGGCAACTAAAATGGTGCATGGTCTGCACCGGAGGACATATGAAGAGAGATTAAGGAGCTTAATATGTATAGCCTTGAGGAAAGGAGGAGAGGGGGACATGATAGAAACTTTCAAGTACCTCAAGGAATCAACAAAGTCCAAGAGGGTAGCATCTTTCAAAAAAGAGTGTGCAAGAACAAGAGGGCACAATTTGAAGATGGGGGCAGCTCTAGAGGTAATTTAAGGAAGTATTTTTCACAGAGAGGGTTGTGGATGCATGGAATGGCCTTCGGAGGAAGGTTGTGGAGTCAAAATCAGTGGTGGAATTCAAGCATGCATGGGATAGTCATAAGGCAATTCTGGGGGGTGGGGGTAGAAAGGAGTAGGCTGCTGGTTAACTAGGATCTGCAGCTTATCCAGTAGGTAGGGAAATGGGCAGACTGGTTGGGCCAAGTGGTCCTTATCTGCCGTCAAATTCTATGTTTCTATGTTTCTTAGGGTATCTCTTTTTAGGCAAATTCAACCCTATTTGTTTACCTCTAGGATGATAATGTGGGTGGGGGACTTTAATTGTGGGATGGGTGGAGAGGACAGGGGGATTAGATCAAATAAGCTATATTGTGATACCACAGTATTAAATGAAGTTGTAACTTGTGCAAAGTTAACCAATGCCTATAGGAGCATCTATCCCACGGGAGGTAACACATACTTTAGGGGGCAATTATCCACAAGGATAGATTATATATTTATCTCTGAAGTATTATCTGTTAGGGCGGTGACATTAATTGCCTGGGAATTTACAGATCATAAGTCAGTTACTATCAGCGTATATCGGGATCATGTCCCCCGATGTAAGAAAAATCCATGGAGGCTGAATACTTCGATCTTAAACAATGAATGTATTATTTATTTATATATTTTATTTTTATTTCGTTTTTGTTTACCATGTAAGTGCACTAGAAAAATCCTGCCTATTTTCAGGCACGACCCGGGGAAGGGGATACAGATAAATGCCAACTGACCTTAAACCAGATTAAGTTGTTGGTGGTAGTTTTTTAGTGAATTAGACAGACCTGGAGACAAGAATGGCAGGCAGGATTCTCTGTAGTTGAATTATATGAGAGTGCTGCCTCCTGGTGGGAGGAGACAAAGAATTCCTGGAGAGAACTTTTTTAAAAGATCACCAGTGAACAGGCTAATGACAAATATTTGCAATATTTACAGTTTAGGATGAAATTGCAAAAACATATTTCCTGATCTGAAATTATGAGAATAAGTTTAGGACCCCTATAGCAGAGATCAGGAAGCAAATGCGCCAGATACAGTATGACAGGGTGAAATCCTTAGAACAGGAGGTGAGAGTCGGTACTAACATGAACAAAGGGTATTTTGACCCCTTTAGAGAATGTAAAAATAGGGTGGATCATAGGATTATTACATGCATAAAGACAGAGTCAGAGTGTATTTATTCCTCCCCAGAAAGAATATTGACTCAAGTTGATAACTACCTTAGAGATACCTTTGAGGTAGCTCCATCCACTTCTGAGAGTGACACTATGAAGGATGAGCTCCCCAAATTAGGGAAGAAGATGGAGAATTTTTAACAACCCCTATTACTCTGGAGGAAGTTAAAAAAGTGATAGCAGGGCTTAAAAATGATGCAGCCCCTGGACTGGATGGGATGAGGCAGAGTTTTATAAAACATTTAGTGAAGAAATAGCCCTAGTTTAAAAAAGTATATTTAACTGCTTGCTTCAAGAGGGGGCTTTAGTGCAATCTATGAACCAGGCTTCATTAATTTTGCTTTTTAAAAAAGGAGAAAGTATTTGAAAAATTGGAGACTGTTGAGCTTGCTCAACACTGACTTAAACAGACTTAGTAAAATCTTACTTGGTAGGCTAATAGCTATTGCAGATAGTGTTATTAGCCCTTACCAAGCATGCACCATACCAAATAGAAGTCAATATGACAATTTGATTTTGATAAGGGAAATTTTTCACAAAGCAAATACATCACACCTACAAGGCTTCCTGTTAAGTATTGACCAAGAGAAGGCCTTTGATAGGGTCTTGCACCAGTTTTTGTATAAAGTGCTCATGGCTTATGTGTTGCCCACTGAATTTGTTAAATGGATCCAGCTTATGTATAACAAGGCCACCATTTTTCCTAATATAAATTGGTGGATAGGGTAGGAAATTAAATTTAAGAGGGATGTCAGGTAGGGATGCCCTCTCAGTGCCTTACTTTGTCTTTTGTCAGACATTTTTTTATGTGCACTTGACCAGAGTGCAAATATCAAAGATCTAAAGCTGAGCCCTGGGTCCCCTGCCATTAAGGCTTTAGTCTATGCTGATGACTTAGTCTTATGTCTAAATACAGCAACAAGTGAGGACACATTGATGAATCTCTGTAAAAAATGTCTCAGACTATTCAGGATCAAGAATTAATTATGAGAAAAGTATTGGAATTACATTAGGTAACTCCTCCCCCCTTTAGACAAATTAGTGGCTGTTCAGCTCACCAGAAAGACGGTCACAATCTTAGGGGTCACATTTGGAACGGGAAAGTATGGATCTGACTAACTGGGATATAAGTAGGCAGAGAGCTAATAGAATGTTTAATTCCTGGAAAGGTCAGCAAATTTCAAAGAAAAAAAGGGCATTTTTAGTTAAATCATTGCTTATCCCAGTATTCCTGTATATTAGCTATGTATTCCCCCCTTCGATGGTTGCAGCACTATATAGTGTCTTTTTCGAAGCCCTATGGGGCAACCATTTAAACCCAATAAAAAAGGGCTGTAACTTATTGGAAAATCATGAAAGGAGGCCTGGAGATGATGAATCCAGTTGCTTTCTTTTGTAGCATATTTATATCATACAATTTTGGAGCTGCATTAAGACCTGGAGCTAATATCTGGAAAGAACATGTGTTGAGTTGGATAGTTCCTTGTCAGGCATCATGGTCCCAGAATAAAACCAATGCACTTCACATGCTTCCAGGCTTGCCAAGATATGGGACAGAGCAAGTGAAGAACCTCATTAAATGAGGTCTTACTAGTAATAGTCTGTTAGTTAAGTCCAGAAAAAGGAATTTATGCACATATACTTCAGGTGGAGTATAGGGAGCCTGTCTCTTTAAGTGATTGCCCTAGTGGACAGTTACAATTTAATTTAGACATGTTACAGTCCAAAATACTTCCTGACTTTGTATGGGATTCTGTCTGGTTGAGCTTGCATGATAGGCTTAATGTGAGAAATAACAATAAGCATAAACAGATCCAAGACAGGTATTGCCTGAGTCAACCATGCACACAAGGACTGGAAACACAGGAATACAGTTTCTTAGAATGTCCCTATGATGCGCACTTCTGGAATTATTTGGCAAACTTATGGCAAGAACCCTTATTTGCCTCTTTATCATATAACACAATGCTATATGGGACTTTCAGTACGGATGGGCTAAATACTGTTCTGAAACACTTTACATCATTATGGCTATTACTCAGTATTACATATGGCAGTCATGATGCTTGTGGATTACACAGCAAAGGCTGGTTACATTTTCAGAAATGTTTAGGAAAATTAGAATTTCTGTACAGAAATTATGGCTAACAGATGTTAAAAAATACAGAGATGAAAGGGTTACACTAATGTGGATAAATTGTGAAAAATGGGCTAAACCTCCATGAGGTAATGAAGGTTTTCCTTTCCTAAGTAATAGATTGGGGAGGGGCTGTGGTCAAGGCCTACCTAGACTTTAGCAAGGCATTTGACACAGTCCCACACAAAAGATTAATATACAAGTTAGCCAGCCTTGGAGTGGGTCCCAAGATGGTAGTCTGGGTAGAAAATTGGCTGGAGAACAGGATACAGAGGGTAATAGTAAACAGAGTCCACTCTGAAGAAAGGGGGGTTACTAGTGAGGTACCACAGGGTACAGTACTAGGACCGGTCCTCTTCAATGCCTTTATAAGTGACATTGCAGAGGGACTGGAAGGAAAAGTATGTCTCTTTGCAGATGACACAAAGATCTGTAACAGGGTTGATACACAAGGTGAAGTGGAAAGGATGAGAAGGGACTTGGCAAGGTGGGAGGAATGGTCAAATGTATGGCAGCTTAGATTCAATGCTAAGAAGTGCAAAGTAATGCATCTGGGAAACAAAAACCCAGGGGAAGAGTACACAATGGGGGGTGAGATACTAACAACAAAACAAATGGAAAGGGACCTGGGGGTGGTAATATCAGATGAATTAAAGGTGAGCAAGCAATGTGAGAGGGCAGTAAGGAGGGATGGGGGATACTGGGATGCATAAGGAGAGGCATCACCAGTAGAAAACAGGAAGTTGTTATCCCTCTGTACAGGCAGCTGGTGAGACCCCATCTGAAGTACTGTGTGCAGTTCTGGAGACCCAGTCTCTGCAAGGACATAGACAGGATGGAGGCAATCCAGAGGAGGGCAACCAAAATGGTGCAGGGTCTGCACCAGAAGACGTATGAAGAGAGACTTAAGGAGCTTAATATGTATACCCTCAAGGAAAGGAGGGAGAGGGGGGACATGACAGAAACAGTCAAGTACCTCAAGGGAATCAGCGAAGTCCAAGAGGGTAGCATCTTTCAAAAAAAAGAGGTGTGCAAGAACAAGAGGGCACAATTTGAAGATGGAGGGGGGATGGCTCAGAGTTAATGTGAGGAAATATTTTTTCACTGAGAGGGTTGTGGATGCATGGAACGGCCTTCCTGAGAAGGTTGTGGAGTCAAAAACAGTGGGAATTCAAGAATGCATGGGACAGACATAAGGCAATTCTAGGGGGTTGGGGGTCGGAGAAAGTAGGCTGTTGGTTAACTAGGATCTGCAGCTTATCCATTAGGTAGGGAAATGGGTAGACTGGGTAGGCCAAGTGGTCCTTATCTGCCATCAAATTCTATGTTTCTATATTTCTATGTTTTCTATGTTGTATAAGATATCGTGCTCCTTTTTCCTTTTTTTATCTATGCTTTCTATTGATGTTTTCATATAATTATTGTACTTGGCACTTATGAAGTGTTTTGTTTTTGTAAATATCTATATGTATTTCTGCTTGATTTATTTTTGTTTGAAGTCCCACTAATAAAACTTCCCCTACTCTTTGCAGGAGTGCTAGACTGATGCAGGAGTCAGAGAGTCCAGTGCCATGGAAGTGGATAGTGGAGGAAGACATGTTTGCCTTATCACACTGCAAGCGACTGTGTGTGGTGAGGGTACTGAAATGGCTGGGATGCACCGTGCTGGTGGCCAGCATATCATTTTGAATCCCTCAGCTCTTGGAGCAGAGAATACAGGTGCAGTAGATGATGCATTTGGGGTGAATTTGGATGGCCCCCCCCAACCATCAGTATATCATTATATACTGAAATGACTGATTTAGTAGATGATGTGGAATTGCTACAACAATTACAGGAAAAACAGCACCAGATTTGATTGGTGGAGTTGAAGCTAAAAATCTTTCAGAAGAAAGCCGAGGATGACCAGAAATGAAAACGGCTTCCCCCTACCACACCAGAAACTACTCCCAAAACTTCATTGAAAGTTTTTGTTGTTCATGCCATGCAGGTGAACTTGGAGAATTCATGTCAGCCACCCGATATTGAGACAGCTCCACAGCAGGTCCAGGACGCTGCTTGGTCTCCTGAGAAAGCATTATCGGGAGTTGGCTGGATCCAAAAAAGAACAGAAAGTTGGGTCCCAGACCCAGAGATACCACTCCCTGGGACTTCATCAGTGCTTATGGCTCCTAGGGATCACTCAGTTCTGCATTCTGTTATGCCACAGGTTACTACAGTGACTCCTGGTGTTGCCATAGAACACTCTCTCCCCAGCAATCGGTTGAGTCGGGTATGGGACTAAACAATACTGCAGGAGAACTGCAAGCTGCTGCAATGCAGTCGGAGCATGAGTCATGGGCCTTGACAGGAATAACCCTTCATTCTCTCCTTTGGACAATACCTCACAGGATGAAATTTTTGATGCCCCATCTGAGTCTTATAGAGGCATACAGACCGAGACTGATAATCTTTCCAACAGTATTACTACACTCCATGTTACTGTAGAGCATACTTCTGACCCTGTTCAGAATACTGGCCCAATGTTTGCTAGTTTATTTAACAAATCTATTTCCCTAGCAAACAGAAGAAATGCTGTTCAGCTCTGGTTTCTTGGTGCTATACACACAATGCCTGATAGAGTTGACCTGGGTAAAGTGTTATTGAAACAAATGCTTGGGTTTTCCTCAGTGGAAGTTTATGCCTTGATCCATATGCTGGAAGAAAATACCTACAACATGAGCTCCAGGATTTCAGATGTTTTAAATAGATTCTGGAAGAAATATGCCCTTGTTAAGACTAATCCAGCCTGGATTCATTTCCAAGCTATTCCCTTGGCAAAACAATCTTTAAAGTCATCACAATCTTATTTTGCAATGAGGGGGTCAATGTGATGGATATCTTCTATTGCTGGAGAAAAAATGAAAAATTCAGGGCAATCCTGAATCTATATTAGACATGGAAGGTTTTTGGATTGGAGGATGGTGGTATAAGATCAACCTATTTCAAACGGATGAAGGTTTGAAGCATTTCCCTAGTTGTTTCTACCTCGGCGGGGATAAGGACTTTATTTTTTATCCAGGGCAGCATAGACACTGCCATAAATGTTTCTCAGATAGACATTTGAGCAGAACATGTGATATTATAAAGTGTGCCCAATGTGGAGAGGTAGGACACCCTTTGTATGACTGCAATTATCCCCCAAAATGTAGTCTTTGTGAAGAAAGTCATCCCTTTACCGATTGTCCTTGGGCTGCCCATAATACCACACATAGTGACTTTGCAATTCAGGACTTCTACATCTCTATGGCTGTTAAAGTTGCACATCATCCCATAGCCCCCCTTCCTTTGTACATCAGAGCCCACTTGCTAGGCCTGAGAATCTATCACAACTTCTGCAGTACAACCATCTCGAGACACAGTATGGCACATTCCTACTGGGGGTCCACACACCCTCCATCTTGTCTGACACTCCTATTCTCAAGAATGTAACTGATGCAACAGTTATGCCCCCTCCCCAACCACTGGAAGATTCCTTCACTGTTGTACAATCCAGGAGCAGTAGCCTTAGAAGCTGTGGACTTGCAAATCCAACCCCATCTTCTCCCTGTGTTATGGTGCAGAATTCATGTGCTGTTATCTGGCATAACTCTTAACCATATTGTCTCAAGTTTGTCATCATCATGGTCAATTATAGGTTCAACTTTGATATTCTCTGCCATGTACAGGCTATTAACCCTCCTATCCTGTGTTCTCTGTCTCTGTTGAAGAGTTTATACCCAGGGATATTCCTATCCCAGTCATCAGATTTGTGCCACCATGTTTCAGTGATAGTGCACAAAGCAATATCCCTGATTTTAATATTATTTCAAGTTCCCAATTTTTAACTGAACTTCAAGCATTGATTAATATGCAATTTCACTCCTTTTTATGTATTTTTTATTTTACTAAGATTGGGAGTTTTAGATAGCCTGGTTGGAGTATAATATTCCCCTTCCCTTTTCCCCAGAAAACTTAGTTTAAATGCAAATTAATACTTTTCTTTTTCTATTTGCAAAGATTTGAGTTCATTAGCTTTCCCACCACTGATGTCAGGTTGACTGGCCTACAATTGCCAGCATCCTCCCTGCCATCACTTTTGTGTAGTAGGACTACATCTGTCCTCTTCCATTCCTCTGGAACCACTTCTGTTTCCAGTGAGCCATTAAATAGAACTGTCAGAGGTGCAGCCATTATTTCCCCGAGCTCCCTCAATACCCTTGGATGCATGCCATCTGGCCCCATTGCCTTGTCAACCTTCATATTAGCGAGTCCCTTCACTACTGTCATCACTAAAAAAGGACTAGTGTCTACTTCCCTCCCTATAGTGCTTTTATTACATTGTGGTCGCTGCCCTTCTCTTTCCTTTGTGAACACTGAACAAAAGTGTTTGTTCAGGATGTCTGCCTTTTCCTGGTTCCCCTCTGCATGGTCCCCTTTTCTTTTTAACCTTCCAATCCCACCCTGGTCTTCTTTTTTTCTTTACATACCCCAAAAAAATGTCTTTCCCCTTTTTGTTACCTCCTGGGCTATTCTCTCTTCAGTTTGCACCTTTGCACTCATTACTGCTTTCCAGGCTTCCCCTATTTTTCCTGAAATACCTCCCTATTCTCCTCCCTCTGCATCTCCTTATACTTTCGGAATGCAACCCTTTCTGCCTTTATCTTTTCAGCCACCTCTTTCGAGAACCCTAGCAATCTCTTTTTTTCTCTTGCTTTTGCTCACTTGTTTGGCACAGAGGCTTGTTGCTTTTAGTATGCTTCTTTTTATCTTTACCCACTGTCCCTCCACCCCACCCCACCTAGTTCATCCCCACCGCAGGTCATCCCTGAGGCATTGACCTACCTTTTTAAAATCTGCCCTCCTAAAGTCCAAGACCCTCACCCTTGTGTGGTTCAATTCTGCAGCTGTCCTTACATTGAAATATACCATACAGTGATCACTGGTCCCCAAGTGGCCTCCCCCTTGACATCTGCAGCACTGTCCCTGTTAGTGAGTACCGGGTCCAGTATTGCCCCATCAAGAGTTGGCTCATTGACTAGTTGCCTGATGAATGCATCCTGCAGAAAGTCCAGGATTTCCCTTCTTCAAGAAGAAGCTGATGCTGTGAGACTCCCATCTACATCCAGCAGGTTGAAGTCCCTCACTGACAGCACTTTCCACTTTTCTGCCACCTTACCAATTACTTCCATGAGTACCTTGTATAATTCCTCCCTCTATATTGGAGGTCTGTAGATCACTTCAGTGTGACTAGTGGTTCCATTCCCTGTCTCCAGTGTGACCCACAGTACCTCTTCTTCCCCCTGTGTTCCCTGTATCTCCATGGCTTTTATGCTTTCCCTCACGTAAAGCACCACAATCCCTCCTTTCCTTCCCAACTGGTCCTTTCTGAACAGAGCATAGCCGGGTATGGCCATGTCCCAGTCATGGTTTTCAGTACACCATGACTTGGCAATAGCCACAATATCCAGGTCAGTCTCTGCCATAATGGCCTCTAGGTCTGGCATTTTATTTCCTAGACTTCTAGCATTCGCACACATGGCCTTTCAGATTTTGTGTCCACTCTGCATGTTGTCCCCCTTTTTTCCTTTTTGCTCACCCTCCTTCCCCCCTCCCCCTTTTTAATGCGTCTGTTCTTTTCCTCTTTATCTCTACCACCCTGCTTCATTTATTAATTTGCACTCTGGGTGATTCCACCCCCCCCCTTAGGTTCTCCTTACTCTCTACTTCAGCCTGGGGTTGGCAGTTTCTGATTCCCCAATTCCTTCTGCCACACCCCTTGGCTAGTCTAAATGTACATCAAAGTAACATTTAAACTGTCCACTGAGGACTGTAGTCCCCCTCCTGAATGGATGCAGACCATCATCCCTCTAGAGGCTCTTATCCTCCAAGGTGCATCCTTAGTCTCCAGTGTAGCTGAACCCATGCTGCACCATTTCTTCAGCCATGAGTTGAAGCTCCTGGTGCAGAGATCCATTGCCTGTCCCCTGTCATAAACAGGCAGCACCTCAGAGAAAGCAGCTGAACATACTACCTGTCTAAGACCCCCTCAGCTCCCTAAACTCACCCTGCAGTGTCCCAGCCCCATCCCTAGCCAGGTCATTAGTCCTCAGGTGGACAATGACATCCAGATCTCCCTCAGTCCTGCTGCCCTAGCAATCCTCAGGATCTGCTTCCCATCCCTCTGGGCTGTGGCATCAGGGAGGTACCTAACCTGCTTCCCCCTTTTCTTATTCCCAGATGCATCCCCCTCACAATCGAGTCCCCCACCAGAAGTTGCTTCCTCCTCTTCTGGGGTCCTCTACTGCCCTCCTTGGTGGCTTAACTGTTGAGGGCCAGCACATCCACCCTGATCACTACCACAGGTGCTGCCTCCCCACAGTGCCCTTCCACCAGAGTGGCATAAGAATTATTGGTGTGGGATCTGCCACTATGGGCAATCACCAAAGGTAGCCAGTGTCACTGTGGGTCTGTGTGATGAGGAAAATACAAGAAAGATGATCCCAGCACCAAAGAATGGAGAAAGGAAACAAAAGATAAAAGAAAATGAAAAATTGTTGTCTTAAAAGGAGATGCAGACTCAAAAAGCTGAGGATGAACTAATGGACAGAGTGCATAAAAAACATTTCATTTTGGTGTTATTTTAACACTCCCCTCTGAAGTAGAACAGTGGAGACTGAGACCACTAATAGATACAAGTATGTGGCTGACTGAATATGGTGTGGGGATAACAAAGCACAGACATGACCCCAATGTCAGATGTAAAGCATGGAATAAAAGAGATAAAATATTCATTACCAAGTTGAAAGGCAAATCAGGGAGATGGAGCAAGGTGATGATTGCTGAAACAAGGTTGATGACTGGATGGAGATGACTGATGTTTGGAGACAGAGAATGGATCCATCATATTCACCTGGAATCCTAAGAAATGAAACAAGACAGAAAATAATATCAATAAACAATACATAAACTGTAGCAAAAACAGAATTACTGTCACCATACAATATTTTGTGCATTCAGGTACTTAGGGATGGGGTAGATTAAATACAATGTATACAATCTCCAGGGCCTAGAGAAGGCAAATAATATTGTCAGGCATGTTTACACTATAATCAATTTCTCTGTTAAGGCCAGTAGGAGCAAGCAACTTGAGGGTGAATATCCTCCTGTCTCCTATTGTAGCAGAACCGAAATTCTTTCTCCAGCTTTCTGGAAGGGATTAACATGTTTGAGAACACAGAAGTGCATATGCTTTTGGTCCTTGTTATGAAATTCTGAAAAATGGCTATGCAGTGCTGAATCAAGCTTAACATTGTTTATGTCTCCCACATATTCTTGGATTCTCTCACATACTGGTCTTATGGTATACCAAAGGTACACCAGACCACAGCTGCAAGTAATGCCATAGACTTCAAATGCTGTGTAGCTTGAGATGAATTCTTGGACATCTACTTGGTTAGCCTCAGTCAGGTGGTTAAATACCTTCCCTGGCATGCTCTATTGGCATACTGAGCAGCACCCACAAAGATGGAAACCTAATGGCTTTGGTGGTAGCCAAATTTAGTGCGTGGTTAATTCAGGTTTAAAGTGGCTGTGGCAAAGCATGTCTTTGAGATTTTTGGCTCTGCTGTATGTAACCATGTTGGTCAGTTCCAAAGAGAAGCCTGCCAGCAGTGAAAAATTAGCAACTAAAGGAAAATGAAAGCCATCATGCAGACAGACTAGCAATTGAGAGGCCACATAGTTGAATAGCAATAAATGGAATTAACAGAAGTTCCTTCAAAAATTGATGAGAACTAAGTCAGCTGAAGAAGCCTGTCAAAGTAGGTGAAACATTTTGGTGGACTGAAATTAATTTTTAGACATAAATCCTACTGAAGAAGGTCTTTGGTTCTTTTCTGAAATAGAGGTTGAGAACCTTCACCCCCACAACTGGATATATAAAAGGAACCACCCTTGGTTGATCATAGAAATAAGTTTCTTTGTCACATCCCACTGCATAGAGAATTCCTGGCTAGACAACTGATAATAGGGATTCATTTATTGTAAATTTTAAACTGTGACCTTATTAGTCAGTCTGTCTGCAGTCCCTCTAGGCAGTTTAACTATACGCCCTTTTTAATAGAACTGCAGGACACAGAGCATAAAACTTGAGATTTTAACTTTGCTTGAGGAACACCAGCAATTTATTAACGAGGCATATGAACACACCAGGTTGGTGATGTACTGCAGGTTTACTTGGCTGGAACATCAACTGAAAGCCTTCCAAGAGCTCAATCTTAATCAGTATAAATCGGCTTCTATACACATCCCGGGCTAGCCACCCATGCGTACAAAATTGGTAGCAGTATAAACATATTTCCATTTGCAACACCTAATAATAGGCCACAGATCAGCAGACAGGGGTCCCCTCACAGCCGGAATGGGGGGCACATGATGTACCAAGCATAGTAAGGCTTTGCTTTGTCTCAGTGCCTTAATCGGAGGTAACAAAGGATGGGAATACCCTCCTAAGATGGGAATTGTGCCCTTCCAGGACACTGCAGAACTGTGGTAGATAACACTAGCTGCTGTATCTAACTCCTTGTCCCTGACGTTCAGTGTCACATTGCCTTGCAGTCACAGTCTTGAAGATTACCACTGCTCACCACATCCTTTGATTTTGTCCTTGGGTACAGATGTCTTGACGCCACCTCCGGTACTGATTATTCCACAAACCTTTACTCCTGAATCTCTCTTTTGGCCTTGGTTCCTCAGTCAAGAACAATGCCCTTTCCTTCTTACTTGCTAAAAGAGACAATAGTGCAGACACCATAACAGCCATCGAGAATGAGCAGACAACAGCAGTCCTTGACCTTAACTTTTTCTTAATAAAGCCCTTGTTATTTTGTCAGTAATTACTGTTTGGATATATATTTTTGTATAAAGTGATAAGAATTGCAGTTTTGTGGAGCTGTTGTTGCAAGATATTGCTTTATGGGTGCTGTGTGCCTTTGGGGAGGTATGTACTGTAGGTATTGCATCTCAAAGGGTTTTTTTGCACTTATACCAGGCCTACTATACCTTTCTCTAGATGGAGGCTAAAAGCCATTTGAACTTTAAAAATCCAGGCCCCTGAACATTGCTAAGTCCACAAGTAAGGCTTAGTAAGTGTTAACTTCTACAGTGACCTGGTTTCTCTCCAAACAGACATCCATAACAAGCAATGTCTGAGTCTAAGGAGTCAACATGATTTGAGAAAGTGAAGGCATAAGCATTTTCTTTCGTAAATATATTTGTATTAAAAAGTTGTGCTACATTACATGTTCAGTTAATGGGTTGATTGGCCAAGGCTAGATTCATGGTCTCCTGAATTAAGGCAAAATCTCTAAACTTTACAAATGAAAATGAAGGCCCAGGCCATCAGGCCATATCCTCTTGACAATATTTCTACCATCAAGCTGAGATGAGATAAAAACTTTGCAGGAAATGGTGTAATAGGATATGTCTACTGAGTTAGTAGGGGAAGTACTCTCTGCAGGTGGAGTTCTTTCTTTCTTTATTGAATTTGTATGTTCATAACATTGAGATACAGTACTTGTAGTGCATTTAGTGACTATGCATCAGCCAAAGTATTCAACACACAACTATGGTGCATAACCAAAATAAGCTGAGATAGAAAATGTTGGCCTGAAGCCAAGGATAGCTCCCCTAGTCTTTCAAAAAGTACCATAGGATCTATACCTTTCACCTTGATGGCCACCAGACATACACAGAAGGGAGTGGGACTTCAACTCAGTTTAACATTTCATCAAAGGATGCCCCCTCAGTTCAGCACTGTGTTGTCAGTGCTGGGTATTTTCCCAGTTATAAAAAAGGTCTTGGAAATGAAGTACTGTGGTTGGCTAATGTCATTCTATTAACCCTATTTTAATCTTTAGTTAATATACGTGTGCAGCCTAATCACTGGAGTAGTGATCTCTTGAAAGTAAGGTGCTACTTTTTTTTTTTAATTCCAATTTTGGAATTAAAAGACACCATTATACCCTCAGCTAGACCTGCCCCACTTAGTAAAATAACATGCTGTCAGCTGGTTAAATGAAATATTAGAATATATTCTTGCCACACTCTTTATCCCTCACCACAGTATATTCATATTTAAAATGCTGTCTACAGTGTAAAACTGCCTGCATCATGTCTAATACCAGACATTACCAATACCGAAGCATTCCAGCAGAGAAGACACATCTGACTGGTGCATTCCACATCTGACTCCCTGCCCAAACATGTGATACTACCATGGGTTTGTCACTAGTCCCATTGTACATTAGACAGTGCAAGATTATAGAGGGACATTGTCAGGTAGTTTCTTTTATTTTGCTCATAGTGCATTCACTACTATTATCAAGAATCGCTATGTTGACGTCCACATCTGACCACCTAGCCATCCCTTTTTCAAGTGAACAGAGAGCACAATACACTATTTCAGTGTAGACCAGTGTGAAACACAATCCTGACTGTGGGTGACTGTTGTGGGAATGCCTTTCAATTGCAACATGCTTAAAAGACATATTAGTTGCTGTTGTAAACTCTATGGCCAAACATTGAACTTTTTTGAGGCAGGTCAGTGGTCACCAAGGAAGCCAGAATGTACTTACAGCATTGTCTCTGGGTCGAGGACCCACAGCACAGATGGTGGATGAACTATTTAATTTCATATCTCTTTCTGAGTATAAACACATCTAAAATATATTCTTTTAACATAGTTATTGACTTTTGTGTTTATAGCAAACAGGTACCCCCCAGGAGATTATGTTAATGTTTAGTTAATCTCCTCCTGGGGCATGTGGCACCCCAGGGAGTGACTAACAGAACATTAACATAACCCTTGGTAGTACCTTATTGCTTAAATGCCTGGTGTTGGACTTGATCCCATAACCATCCAACCTCCATCCACAGGGGCAATTTCGTTACTAGCTGAGGCACTGACATCATATAGCCACCCAGTGTAAACCTGGGCAAGTCCTGTATATGACTTCTTTAGGCTTCAGCCCACCTGGCTGTAAAACTGATGCTAGCAGAACCCGCAGAAAAAGAGATGCCATGGTACAGTATCTCATTACGGCATACAATACTTTGTTTCCAATCTTGCAAAACAAATAAGTTCAAATTTATAGTTACCTCTGTACTAAGCCTGCTTAGACATACACTATGGTGTAAACGTTTTGTCATACACCCTTGTAAGTGAAATTTACACTTTAAGAACATCTGTTCTAGTCACATTGTTTTCCACAGAAAGAACTAAAACGTACTTGCATACATTTTCATCACTTCTTACTTGTCTCCATGAAAAATTTAGAAGAGCCACATTTGACAGCAAACAGCAAAAAGAATACTCTTTGGTATAAGTGCTCATTTTGTCAGCCTGAATACACAACAATAAGAATTCCTTTGGCATTATTAGTGGCATGTTTTATTAGTCTAACTGGAAAAAGGTGGGGATTCTTTTGGTGTCAGTGATGCCTTTATGACACTGGGCTAACTAAAAATAAAAGCAGTATAAGTGCTTAAGGCTTCTGAGCTGTCCTGCTCAGGTATGCAATACTATGACAACTGGAAGCCTACGGTAACTTATGCAGTTCTTGGCAGGAAGGGAAAAAAGCTATTATTTCTTGTGGGTTTGTGACGCAGACCAGTAGACTCAGCTGCTCGTTTAATTTAGCTGAGGCCCAACCAGGGTCATTAGTTCATGGTGCTTACCATGAATAAAATGATAAATATCCCAGAGACCATCTGAATTTTGTTAGAAAGCAAAGATTTTCTCTGAATTTGGTGCTTTATATTAGAGCAGTACATATGTATGTATAGTGTTTTACAGTAAAGTTGCCATAAATAATTTCTTGTACTATTTTCATTTTACTTTATTTCATTTGTTATGAATACAGTTTTCTTAGAAACATATAAAGTAATAACAGAAAACAACCAATAGTCCATCCAGTCTGGCCTTGGGTCTCTATAGAACCCCGACACCTGGTGTTGATCAGGGTTTAATCCCTGCCCAATGGTTATCCTATTTAATTGCCCTCCCTTGGCACTTGCAGTACCTTTCATTCTATACCAAGAACACGTGAAACCACCCATGGTTTTGGCCTCCACCACTTCATCCAACAGGCTGTTCCATGGTTCCTCCACTCTTTCCATAAAGTAATACTTCCTCAAATCCCTCCTGAACCTTTCCCTGTCAGCTTCCAGTCATGCCCACATGTTGTCAGGCTGGTATTCCCAGTGAACAGTTTATCGGAGCTCACCTAGTTTACGCCCTTCAGCAATTTGAATGTCTTTATCATATTTTATTTATTTATTTTTTTTTTTTTGTTGACCGTGTAAGTGCACTAGTCAAATCTTGCCTATTTTCAGCCACTACCCAGGGAGGGGAATACAGATGAATGCCAGCTGACCCTGAACCAGATTAAGCTGTTGGTGGTATTTTTCATGAATGGAGGAAATTTGGCCATTGCACCGGGGAAATTCCCCTGCTCTTTTCGAGAAGTGTCATGGGATCTTTAACATCCACCTGAACTACCACCAGAACAAGCAGATGGGACCTCAGTTTAGCCTCTCATCCAAAAGATGGCACCTCAGGAGTGCAGCACCCCCCTCATGCTGCACTACAGTGTCAGTATTGGGATATTAACCCAAGTGCCTGGTGTGGGGATAGAACCCACAGCCTACTGATCTCCCGGCCTCAGAGGCAAGTGTGCTACCTGCTGAGCCACTGACACTGTTACCTGCTGAGCCACTGACACTGTTACCCTGTTACACTGTGTTACACTGTTATATCACCCTCTCCCTTCTGGTCTCCAACAAATATATATTCAGTGCCCTAAGTCATTCCTCATAGACCTTTTCTTGTTGGCCCTGAATCATCTTCGTTACCTTATGCTGTACCTTCTCTGGCCTATCCTTGTCTTTGTCAAGGTGAGGGTTCCAAAACTGGACACAGTACTCCAGATGTGACCTCACTAAGTATCTATACAGGGGGAGTATCACCTCCTTCTTCCTACTGTCAGTACTTCTCCCTATACAACACATCATTCTGATTGCCTTACTGTAAGCCTTGTCACATTGGCTAGCCTGCTTAAGGGCATCACTGATGATACTACAAGGTCATGCTCCTCAGTTGAAGTACTGAGTTTTTCCCCACCCATCCAGTTTTGGGTTCTTTTACCTTAGGTACATTACCTTACATTTTTTGTCATTAAAAGTCAACCCTTGATCATTTATCTAGCCTCTGTAGGTCCTCTTATAGTTTTCTAATTCCCTCTGTGCTATCCACTGTCCTGTAGAGCTTGGTGTCATCTGTGAGGAGACCTAGCCTACCCTGATCCCTTCTCCAATGTCACTGATGAACATATTGAACAAGACTGGACCCAGGAAAGATCCCTGCAGTATTCCATTTGTGACCTCCCTCTCCTCTGATTTTGCTCAGCTAACATACCTGCTAATGTCTCCCTCTTAGTCAGTTCCTTACCCATCTAACTGCATCCTAGCCACTCTGAGGTTCCCTAATTTATTTAGTAGGAGTCTGTGAGGCACAGAGTTGAAAACCTTGCTGTAGTCAAAATACAGTGGATCCAGTCATGGTCTTTAACCAGTTCCTTTGTAACATAGTCAAATAGGACTATTAAGTTTGTCTGACATGACCTCTATGCCACAAAGTTGTGTTGCTTGCTATGCTTGCTATCCTAGAGACTATTACCCTCCAGACAGTCCACAAGGTCTGCTTTGATAAGCAGCTCCATCAGCTTTTCAACAACAGATGTTAGATTGATGGGTCTGCAATTGCCTAGCTGTTCTTTGCCCCACCCCCCTTTTTGTAGTGGAACCACATCTGCCACCATCCAATGCCTCAGGACAAACCCCATTCAAAGAAAGCTATCAAAAAGGTCTGCCAGAGGTTCAGCCAGTTCATCTACCAATTCTCTGAGAACCATTTAATGTATCACATACAGTCCTCGGGCTTTGTCTATCTTGAGGACTGCTAGACTCTTTCGTACCCTATCCCCAATAAATGATGGATTCATCATCTCTGGAATCCCTTTCATGGCCACTAGAATGCCACTCTCTGGCAGGGGACTGCTATCTTCCCTGGTGAAGCCTGAGCAAACATAATCATTTAGGACTGCAGCCTTTTGCTCATCTTCCTCTATCACTTGCCTTCCATCTAACAGCCTAACTACACCCTCACCCCTCCTTCTTTCTTCACCTGTATAGCAGAAAAAATATTTTCTCTGTGCTTGACCCCTTTTAAAAAATGCACATTTCTAAGTAAGTTATTGAAAAACTAACTCCAGAATCAGATTATATGGGTCCTGATTAGGTTTGTGAAAAAGGATTCCACATTTGCGATAAACAATCCTTTTCTTGAGCAGGACATTTAACTGGTCCCTTATGAAAGAATGGGAAACTCTGAAGTTTAATAACTTTGGAACAGATTTATTTTTTCACTAAATCTTCAAAAGACATGTCTGTGACCCAAAAGCTTTTTGCCCTAAAAATTTCTGACTAAAATTCCACACTGTTTTTGTGCAGCAGCAGAACTAAGAACTTTACAAGAAATGTCAATATTCACATATTTTGTGACACTCTGTATCTGCACCCACGCATCCAACCAGAATGGAACTTACCACATTGAGAGATCTTTTGTCCTTGATGGCACATGCAAAGCTTTGTGCAAATCACTTGAACAGTTGTGAAGTTATTAAAGTGCAAAATGTTTAGTTTAACTGAACCCTAACTATAGGTGCACGAATGAGCATATATATATATATATATATATATATATATATATATATATATATATATATATATATTTTATATATAGATATTATCCCCCTAGGGGTCTTAATTTTAAAGACCCTAACACTCACACATCAAAGGCAACAACTGAAATCAATGGAGCCAACAAATCAGCACTCCAGAGTCTGGATCAAGACTCATAGTCTTTTCTCTGACCACACCAGATGTGAAAGCATACACTTGCAGTAAGGTTTTGAGGTGTGAAATATAGATTAAACTGAAAAGGTCATGTAAATATGAACATCTGAATGATGGCTGCACATGTACTGCAAACTGGTAACTATTATATGTTTATCACCTCTGATGCAAGCTGGCATGGCAATGGGGTCTGAGGGTGACTGGCTGATCAATCAGGAAATAATGCCTGTGGGATGTGTTACAAGAGCTACTGGATACCAATCCCCTGTTGCATGACAGTAATCTTAGAAGTGCTTGTGTGGAGGGACAACTCAAATCACCATTTGGAGTTGTAGATTCCCCAGTAAACAGCAAGAGCTATTCCACAGCTCAGCCCGATCTGCATGAGATCCCAAGGGAGCAGGTCTGCTCATGTGCATGTCTAAGATGCACAGAGTGAGATGTTGGTGCAGAGAAGACTGCATGTCTGATAGAGATGGAGAAAAACAGAATTTCTGCCTTAAGAAAAGGTGGTAATTGTGTGCTTTGTGTTTGCAGGACTACAAAATTGATGACTGCAGCAAGAGCGAGAGAGACTCTTGTGCTGCAGCCGGAAATCACTACAGAAACTGGCTAATCAGTACCATTGCCAGCTGTAGGTTATTCACACACCTGTGGGACTGGATGTCTAGAAGCACTGAGTGAGGTGGATGGATCTACAGATATTACCACAGGAAAATTCACCCTGTGAAGGAGGACTCAGCTACCAATTGCTGGAGCCAGGAAATGCCTAACCTGCATAGGAGGAACAGCCAGAGCTCTTTGACAATGAACACCATCATTGACGAGAGAGAGAGAGAGAGGAAGGAGGGAGGAGGAGAGAGAAAAGAGAGAGAGATAGAGATATAAGTGGACAGTCAGAGTGAAACCAGCCAGAGAGCGACTGGCGTTGCCAGCTGCGGAATTCGTATTAGTATTAGTAGAAGGTAGAATAGTGAGATTGTTGTTACCTTTCCATGGTAAAGTGAGATAGAAATGTATATATTTTTGAATGTTATAGTTGTTTTATAGTTATGTATAACTGAAGGCTAGGAGAAGCTGGGCTTGGAGGAAATGGGGGAATAGGTACATGTATGGGAAGCAGGAGAGCGATAAACTGCAATAGCTGTGGGGCAACAGTCTTTCTGGGGGTGATGTGGAGTAAAGGGGATGTCCTGTGTGTCAGAGCCTGGATCTACTAAGGGCTGAAATAAATCTGTTCAGATGGGAGCTGGGGAGGATGGTGTGGGAAGCTAGAGGAGCAGAGCAGTGAAGGGAAAGGCAGAGGGGTGATGCCCAGGGGAGTGACGGTATCAGGCACGGGATGGGAGTGGGGAGGAGTGCCCAGTACAGAGGAGTATCTGTTCCTCAGAGGAATAGGGAGCCCAGGGTGGAGGAATGGCAAGTGGTAAGGGGAAGGGGTGGGAATAGGAGTGTAGTATTAGAGGTGGGAAATTTTAAAGGGGTTCCTTATTGAATAGATTTAAACCACTGTCTGGAAGGAAGGAGGGAAGGGGCAGCAGAAGGTGAGGTAGGAGGTCAGGTTGAGCAAGGGTTGAAAGTAGAAGTACAGGGTAGGAGGAGGGAACTAATCAGGGTGGGCAGGGAAGAGGAGGCAGGCAAAATGGAGTGGAGAGGGGGAGAGAAAGAAAAAGGAAAGGAAGAGGGGAGGGAAAACTGAAAGCAGATACAAATAGTCAAATGTGGAGGAACAGATTGGGAGATGGAAAAACAGTTAAGGGGATAAATTGTGGATGTGGAGGCAAGTTTGCCTCGGTGCAGAGAGAGAAGTTAGGTGGAGAAACAGCTAGTATCGAAGTTAAGAAAGGAAGGATGGGAAACATGGATGCAGGGGATGGATGGATAGCAGTCATAGGGGACTCCATAATTAGGGGTATTCACTGGGGAAGGAAAGGAGGCCCAAATGTAAGCAGAAGGGTGGCGTGTATGCCAGGGATGATAGATGGGAAGGTGGGTCCAAGAATAAGGGAAGTAGTAAGGGAGGTTGGAGGAAAACCTAATTTAGTTATACATTTGGGAACCAACGACCTAACTGGGGAGGAGATGGCAGTAGTGCAAAGCAGGTTCAGGGAGTTAGGAAAGATCTGCAGGGAAGAAAGAAGTTTGCTGGCCTTCTCAGAGGTGATACCAGTACCAAGAGCTAGCACAGCCAGGAAAAGAAGACTAGAGGATTTCAATGACTGATGAAATGGTGCAGGGAGGAGATGTGTATCTGTATTGGGGACTGGGAGGAGGCCTGGTCAAACAAAGCACTCTTTTCACCAGACAGGCTACACCTCAGTAGGGAGGGTATGAGGGTACTCGGGGACAAACTAGGGGAATACATAACCACTACACTTAATTTAAACTACTGGGGGGGGGCAATGGGCATGCATGTCCACAGACGCTGAGAGGAAGAGGTCAGTGAACCTGCCCACCACAGTGATGGAAGAGGTCTGGAGAGAGGAGGTGGAAGGGGCAAGAACACAGTTAGCAAAGGGTGGAGGTGGTGAGGAACACATAAGGGTAAGTGGACGGGTGCACACAGAGGGGATAAATGTGAAAAGAAGAATAGAGGGAAGAGAAAGAAGGTCAGATTCTAGGTGGAAGGTGATGTCTCTGAATGCATAGAGTCTTGGAAACAAGATGGAAGCTGCGGCACTATTAGTGGACAGGTGGGTGGACATAGCTGCAGTAATTGAGACTTGGGCAACATCACACTATGACTGGGACCTTGCGATCCCTGGATATAAACTATACAGGAGGGACAGGGTAGTTGGGAAGGGGAGAGGGTTGGCAGTTTATATCAAGGAGGGAATGACTTGCACAAGGGAGGAGTCAGACGAAGGGGAGGGGGAGGCATTATGGGTTCAGTTAAGGTCCAACTGTGGGAGAAAGGTAAGGCTGGGAGTGGTTTACTGACCAACCAGTCGGGATGAGGAGAGGGACAGGGACCACTCACTTTTAAACGGAACCTCAAAAAAACGTTGTTAGTGAGGTCAGTATGCAATTGCCATACCAAACAGTGACATACTTCACCTAGAGCATATGATCAGTTCAGTAACATATATAAGCACTTATGGCCGGCATCATGTACGACCGAAGTCCAGGGAACCTTTATTTAGTGTATGCACACCATAGTTCCATTGTATTGCCATTACTATATTGTATACTTCATGTTTCTCCTTCTCCACTATGACTGTATTGTATCTGTGTTTTGTCATGGATGTGCTATCTGATTTGGCCCAGGTCATGCCTGAAAATGGTCCCTGGGATCAGTGCACCCACCTGGCAAACAAATAAATAAATAAATAAACTGAGCTCACAAATATCGGAAGCTACAGGGAAAGGAGAAGTGGTAATTGTGGGGGACTTCAAGCTGCCCAAGGTGGACTGGAGTGTACCATCCACTATATGTGCTAGGAGTCAAGTGATCCTGGAAGGACTGCAGAGTGGGTTCCTGACTCAGGGAGTCACTTAACCAACAAGAGCTGAGGCAATTCTTGATCTGGTGCTCACAAATGGTGAGCATGTACAGGAAATAATGGTCAGGGTGGCACTGGGTGGAAGCGACCATTGCACAGTGTGGTTCCAGTTGGATATGGGTAGGGAAAGCATCCCGACTAAGAAACAATCTTGGATTTCAGGAGGATGGGCTTCAGGAAAATGGTGAAGTGCTAAGGAGCCACCTAGCAGGTATCAGAGACGATATGGGGTGGAACAAAGGTGGTCCATCATTAAGGAAGGAATAATGGTTGCCACAGATGAGTGTGATAGGCTCACAAGGAAGAACACAAGGACCAAAGCACCCAGCTGGTTCAGTTCTGAGGTGCCCAGACAGTAAGGGAAAAGAGATTCACCTATAGAAAATTCAGGAAGATCAAGAGAGAGGTGGATAGGGAAAATTGCCTGAGTTTGGCTAGTGAGACAAGTAAGAAAGTCAGGAAAGCAAAGGCACAGAAGGAGCTGCTGATAGCTGAAGGAATTAAGAAGAGTGAGAAGGCTTTCTTTTGCTATACAGGTGAGAAAAGGGACAAGAAGGAAGGGATTCTTAGGCTTAGGAAAGGGGTGGATTGGGTGGAGGATGATGTTGGAAAAGCAGAGATACTAAATGAATACTTCTGTTCCATCTTCACTAGGGAGAAGGATGGACCAGTGCCTTTAGGAGGGAAAAGAAGAGTGGGGGGGGGATGTGAACGCAGATGTAATGATAGAGTAGGATAGAGTGAGGGAGGGGCTGCTGGCATTGAAGGTAGACAAATCACCAGATCCAGGTGGAGTGCATCCAAAGGTAATATAGGAACTGGCAGAGGTGCTGGCAGGGCCACTAGCAGTCCTGTTTAATAGTTCACTATAGACAGGCTTAGTACCGCAGGACAAGAGAACAGCGCATGTAGTGCCACTCCATAAACATGATCCAAAGGATGACCCAGGGAATTACAGACCAGTCAAGTCTGACCTCCATTGTGGGAAAGTTCATGGAAACCATACTAAAGGAGAGGTTGGTGGAATATCCAGAGAAGCACAGTCTCCAGGATGCAAGGCAGCATGGGTTCATGGGGCGGAGAGCATGTCAAACAAATCTGATTGACTTCTTTGACTATGTCACTAAGACAGTAGATGGGCATCCTGTATCTTGATTTCAGCAAGGCCTTTGACTCTGTGCCCCACAAAAGATTGATCAGGAAGTTGGTGGATCTCGGGGCTGGGGAAAAGATGGCTAGATGGGTTAAAAACTGGCTGAAGGACAGAACCCAGAGGGTGGTTGTGGGGGGAGAGTTACCTGGCACAAGACAGGTAAACAGTGGGGTCTTGCAGGGCTCAGTGCTGGGGCCGGTGTGGTTCAGTGTCTTCATCAGTGACATTGGAGATGGCATTAAGGGCAAAATGTGCCTATTCGCGGATGACACCAAACTATGTGAGAGAGTGGATATAGCTGAAGGGATACGGTACCTACAGGAAGATCTGGAAAAGCTGGGGAGGTGGTCCAGGATATGGCAGCTTGGCTTCAATGCCAAGAAATGCAAAGTTATGTATATTGGAGCCAAGAATCCTAGGACAGAGTACTATCTGGATAGAGTCTGAGTAACTGCATCAGAGGAGGAGAAGGACCTGGAAGTGATGACCACTAGTGACCTGAAGCACTCCACGCAGTGCAAGAAAGCAGCAGCAAAGGCAAACAAGATACTGGGATGCATATCTAGGGGGATCAGTAGTAGAAGAGAGGAGGTTATACTGCCCTTGTATAGGTCACTGGTAAGGCCACCCTTAGAGTATGGAGTTCAGTACTGGTGCCCACACCTCACAAAGGACATTAGCCTGCTGGAGAAGGTCCAGAGGAGGGCTACAAAGATGATAACCAGTGAGCAGAGTAAGGCATATGAGGAGAGGTTGAGGGCACTGAACATGTACTCCCTGGAAGACAGGAGAAAGAGGGTATCCCGTGACATAGGCCACCACGATTGGGCACCTACAAAATTGGCAACTCAGTCACGGCACCTGTCATCGTGGCTACCCAGTGGGGAGGATGACAGGATGGGTGGTTCAAGCATATAGCAACAGGATGTCGCTAAAAGCATATGTGTGGGGGGAGTGAGCATGCTGAATGAGGAGCAGGAGGGGAGGGAGGGATTGTGAGGGGTGGTGCCGTGGTGAGTTGCCGAACTGCTCCTGCAGCGTGGTGGGTGGGTTCTGGGTTGGGCTGCAGAGGTTGCTGGGTTCAGGTTCAAGAGCAGGTACCTTTTGTTGTGCCTGGCCCAAAATGCTATTTTTTTGGGCTTTTGCTCCCCCTTCCCGACATGCACACCCCTGGAGTTGAGAATCCTTCAGTAGGTGAGTGTGGGGGGAGGAGCCCCCCATGGGAGGGTGCAGGAGGCACAGCAACTTGCATTAATATGTATATTGTAAGTTCCCGGCAACCTTTTGCTATGTGCCGGAGAGTACATCACTGAAATTTATTTTCAGCAATGTATATTCGCCCTAACAGTGATCGCTATTCTGTGATTGTCATTATCACATAAATCCGAGAGAGAGAGGGGACATAATTGGGATCTTCAAGTACTTGAAAGGGATAAATAAGGTTGATAAGGAGAGTCTCTTTAAGCTGAGTGGCAACCATAACATGAGAGGGCACAGTCTTAAGCTGGAGGATGGGAGGTTTAGGAAGGAGGTCAAGAAGTACTCCTTCACAGAGAGGGTGGTGAACACTTGGAATGCACTGCCAGAAAAGTTTATCTTGTTGAAGACAGTGGGCAGCTTTAAGAGAGGCTGTGACAGGCATGGGGGAGGGGAAAGGTCATGGGCAGGGAGGATGGGAGGAGTGGGGATGGAGGGCAGGGACATTAGCTCAAGCTGTAGATCCTGCAATATGAGCAGACTTGATAGGCCAAATGGCCTTCCTCTGCTGGCTTCTTTGTATGTTCGTATTAGCCCCTTCACTATGGGGGAGATCCCCTGTTCTAGAAAACTGTGAGTAAACCCATGGCTTGCTCTATGACCACAAGTTTTATCATAGTTGGGAAGCATTTAATGGGCTAGGCCATCCAACCAGGAGTCACAAATACTTCAGTTGAGGTTTAAGAGCCTTTGGGTATGGTATTTATTTTGCAAAGCTAACCATTTTTGTTTAAGTGCCCCACCACTAGCCAGCCTCATGCCACATCTTTGGGACTGCACTGTTTCCACAGTGAGGCACCCGGTGAAGCAGTGGGAGCTCCCAAGGTGGATCTAGTGGTATTGCAGTGGTACCAATGGGGAGAGGATAATGTCCCCAGTAAGGTAAGGCTAATTACCTGCTGTACTGTGAACGTATGGTTTGGGGAATGGCTGTTGTTAGTAGGCTGAGCCAGGAAGGCTACATAAGGGAATGTTGATATTTAGCAGCTCCTTAAAGGGCACTCAAGAGTGGCTGGTGTTGAAGTACTGTAGGCTGAGCCATGAAATGCACACAAGAAATGCCAGGATACTACACTGCACTACCTCATTTCTACTAACCCCCACTTTCCCACTGTGAGCCTGAAGGCAGGACCCTATCTAAAGTCCTTGTTCTTTGTTTCTAATTTCTAACTGTGCACATTACTATTGTTTTTGAGTTATGAATGCAAGCTTTGTGTGGACTTTCACTGGATTGAACTGGTTCATGAACAGGTTGTTCTGTGAGAAGGAGAAGCATTGCAAACCCAAGAGGTTATACAATACCTACAAAAGGTATTCTTTAACATTTCTATTAAAGGAGGCACCATGCTATCTCCATCTTAACTTTTGATACAAATCTTATAGCTAAGAGAGTAAAGTACCCAGACCTGTCAACTGAGTCTAGTGCACATGGCAGGGGTACCTACCATAACATCCAAAGCCATCCAGTGGCATTGTATTGCAGGAATGCCTCAGACACCTGAGATACCAGAAAGAGAAGGTTCCTTATAAATGAAAGCAGACCACTGGGACCTCCTGTATACCATCTGGTCACCAGCATGGACCCCTAGAATGGTTGAATGAAAGCCTGGACCTCCACCTAGGAAAATGTGGACAGTTTTAAAAGTATCTGTAATAACCTTCCAGGGGGGAGAAGGATGATGTTATGTGGAGGAAACTGAAACCTGAAGCTTTCAGGTTTGTTAGATGTAGGGCCAAGGCAGTGACTAGTCATTTTGCTATATACAGTGGAGCCAGCAAAGATGTAATGCAATAACATGCAGTGAATGATATGTCACAAAATACTGCACTACAAAAGGGCTTCAATAAATTGTACTGTTCCGTGTAGTATACTGCAGCATTACTGCATTGCATCCTGGCTGACGCTGCTGTAGTTATTTAAAAAAAAAGTAGATTACAAAAATTGCAAAATTAGTTTGCACTTCCTCACATGCACAATTCTGTTTTTCACTAAATTTTTCATAAGGTTTTTTGTTGCAAAACTGGCATATGTAATTTATGCCATTTTTGTCAGTACTTTACTATATGTTATTTTCATATGGAGTTCCACCATTTGCAGTCATACAAATGGCATAATTCAATTACCACCAAAAACCCATTTCAAGGGGTGCATAATTTCCCTTTTATGTGGTCATGGGTAGCAGGGACATGGTACCATGTGATAAGAGTGCCTGCATATCGGTGCTAAGCTCAACAGCTACTGCACATTACAGAAAACAAATACAGTGACGTGCACAATAGCGCCACATGGGAAGAGCTACACTAGTTTGATATTGGTATACTGATGGCACAGTGATGTAAAATACCCCAAAGACCAACACAGTGACATTTTAGGCAGTTTGCTGTGATGGTCTCCAGGAATTCCAACACTGCTGCCATCGGGGTGTTTGCCCTCCTCCCCAAACTAACTCCTACTGGAGTTAGTAATATTTAGTGTGGGGAGAGTGGGGGGGCAGAAGCAACCCACAGAAAACACTTGTTCCCCCAGTGAGGGCACAACACTAATTGGCGGTGTTGTGCTGTCGCTGTGCCGATGGTCTACAAATTTCTTGTCGCTGTGACATAGTGGAGCCCTCAAGATCACCCAAATCTACCATGTATCACTACTTTGCCCCCCACACCTCCCAATTATTTAATAATCAACTCTAGGGAGGGCTTGATAATAGGGGAAAGTGGCAAACTCAGGAGGGGGCTATGTTGGGGGACAAACACATTGGGGGCGACTTACAGGCAGGGAGGACAAAGGACAGCAGAGGTACAGTACTCAAAATGAGAGAAATTTAATAAATTCCACTAGCAGTGCAAACAAAAGCAAAATTAATACCTTGATCACGGTCAGTCCTGAACCCAGGTCACACAGCTGGAGGGTGGTAAAGTTCCCCAGCAAACCAGATGGTCAGCTCGACAGCAGCCCCATCACCAAACCTACACATACTCATCCATGTAACTACAAAATGTACACATTGTAATTACAATGTGTTCTTAATGGCTATCGCTATTAAGAGCATATCGCCCATTTATCTTTCACTATTCTGGTGACACTCATTTTTGTGCACTCAAAACAAGTCGCTCTATTGACGGTTTACCCAGGAGCATCATGCCAACAACATTTCTCAAGGGGCGCACAAAGATTAATCAAGTAAGGACACTAAATCACACTTTCACAGTTTTCTTCAGGCTAAAAAGCAATACTTGTATGGGAATTGGGGATGAGGCACGTGTTCCACTGATATTATGGTTATGATGGTCCTGGGGAGGAGAAGGGTTCTTACTATGCAATAACCCATGTGATACCCACCCTTTTGTGAATCTCGCCCATTGTGTATATTCCAAGAACCATTAGATGCAATTAGATTCAATTTCTCTGACTCTCTAGTTAAACGCTTGAGTTTTATTTTTTTTAATGAGATTGATAATGACAGAAGAGCCAAACCATCAGCATAAGCCAAAACAGATGCTTCTGTTGTAGCTATCCTTGGTTAATCAGAGGCACCAGCCATGAGTGCCTTTAGTACCCAGTCAATGTCAATATTAAACAATGTTGGGGCTAAAATACAACCTTGATGTACATCTTCATTGGTGATAAAATTGTGAAAAACATTACCCCCCATCTTGTCTAACTCTCACCCAAGTGTTATCATATAATTCAGGAATGACAGGCACAATATATGACTCAATGCTACTGTCTTGCACCATTAGCCATAATTTTGACCATGAGATAGAATCAAATGCTGAAGAATAATCTATAAATGCTGTGTACAATTTCTGTTTGCAAAGCTTTACATATTTTCCCCACAGACAGCTAAGAATAAAGCAGTTATCCAAATTGGAACATTGTTCTCTAAAAACCAAAGTGAAGAAATGACAGATCTCCTGTAGCTAAAATTTGTTCACACAACCTAGATAGAATAATTTTACACAAGATGTTAGAAGAGACCTCCAGTAGACTAACTGGCAAATACATTGGTGGATTTGTTTTATGTCCTTTTTTTTTTTAAAATAGGGACACTCTCCATTAGAGCTGTGCAGAATGAGAACATTTCAAATTCAAGGAATTTCAAGAAAATTTCATGAAATTCCACAACATTTCACAGAATTTCATCGGAATTATCTGGAATTTTTTAAATATATTAATTTGGTCATAACTTGGATGTGTCTTGAGCTAGAGCCCTGAATCTTGGCATGCTTACTTTCTAGGAGTAGTTCTAAAGCAGGGCCAAATATGCTGAAAGTAGGATGGTTTGTCTCAAAATGATAGGTGCCCAAAGTCAGTCATTTTATTTTTTGTGGGAAATTACATGAAAATATTTATCTGCATATACCTCAGCCATCGATTGAACCAGAGATATTGCATTTGACATGTGTACTTGATAATAGATGTTCTAACAGTGTGCCATATTTCATGGCATTAGGACAGATTGTCTCAAAATTATAGGTGCTCAGTCTGTCATCTTATTTTTTATGGGAACTTTAATGAACATGTTTATCTGCATATACCTCAGCCATCCATTGGGCCATGGATCTTAAATTTGGCATGATTACTTGATGATATATGTTCTAACAATGTGCCATATTTCGTGACATTAGGATGGATTGTCTCAAAATTATAGGTGCTCAAAATCTGTCATTTTATTTTTTTGCAGGAAATTTCATGAAATGTTTTATCTGCATATAACTCATGCACCTTTGGAGCAAGATGTGTACACTGTCATGAATAACCTTTTGGTTATGTAATCATCTAAACAAGGAGAGAATCAGATTAGAGATTTTTAAGTTACAGGGGTTCAAAGTTTTACTATGTAAATATTTGCAATATTTTGTGAAAACTCTCAAAAATGTGGATATTTGTAACTTCTCTGCTCTTGCAGGCATAAACTTAACATTTGACATGCATATCCGATGTCAATGTATCCTGGTGTCTAACAAAACTGGATAAATTGGTTTAGCAGTTTTAAATTTACAGTGGAAAAAAATATTAGTAATTTTTTTTCAAATATTTACTGTAGCATATAGATGAAGCATCAAGAACTTTTTTGTGGAATTTAACATTCACAATGCACGTATCACTACTTCATTTGTGAAACTGGGCTGATCTTTTTGCAGTCCTGCTGTTCCTCTCTGGGTGACTATTTTTCCTCCCCCTTCTCTCTTAGCATAGCCATATTGACCCAGTAGAACTACTAATCCCACTGATATCCTTTTTGTTCTTCACAGTGACAAAATCATTTAAAATGAGAGACATGCACTCCTTTTCTTATCAATCTATCCTCTTGGAATAGCCATAATTCTTCCTTCCTGGTGCCTCAGATGTTGTTTTCCTCACTGCAACTTTTTGAGTACCTCTGAGTCCCAGACTTGCATGCACATCAGGCTCCCTGGATCATCAGTTTTCTGGGTGTGATTCTTACATATCCTGCATTCTGGTTGGAATTACTGACATTCTATGCTTCCTTGCTCCAACTAGGGGGTCTACCACTGATGTGCTGCCCTGCTCAGCTGTCAATTTCTTGGTGAAACTATGCATGTAACTCCTGAACCTGGTGACCCCTTGCACTACCTGCTTCCCAAATCCTATCCTTTAATTTCAATCCCCCAGATAAGGCTGAGTGAATTAGCAAATTCTAATGTTATGGAATTTTCATGAAATTCCACAATTTTCACAAAGACTCATGAAATTTGACTTTAAGTACACTTACTATTTTGGAATTTCTGGTAGGAAGCAAATTAATAACATTGGAAGACACAGTCTCCTTGTAATGCCTAAGAACCTTCCAAATTTAATGGCACTGCAATTTCAAGTAAGTGTCAGGGGTTTATAAATTTGCAGTTTACATCCTTGCAAATGAATTTTAAAATGTTGTGAATGTTTGACTACTTTTAAAGCTGTTAATATGAGCTTTGTCAGAAATGACCATGTGGTATAGTAATTTAAAGGTTTCAAATCTGGTTGAATGTGGATATGTCATTTTAAAATTAGAGGGAAATAACTGAAATTTAAGTGTCTGGCAACAGGCTATAACTCAGTCCCATTTCAAGCTAGAAATCTGAAACTATGTACATATATAGATGTAGTGATAACCTGCATATCTGCAAAATGTTATAACATTTCAATGAAAACTATCAAAATTATAATAAAATAACAGAAATCATTTGTTTTTGCAAAATGTTTGGTTACATATAATGCAGCCCCCTTGGAAGCTTGAGACTTCTAACATGGTGCACATATCCATGTTGTATGTTTCTCTAACTCCTGAAGCTGTGTAGAAATTTGCATAAGATATAAAAAAAAAAGATTGAAATAACTGAAAATTAAATTTTGATTACATGTTTGGCCACCCATAACTCCACCTTCTTTCAATCTATGACTCTGAAATTCGGTACGCTTATGTAGGCCTATTAACTGTCTAAGTACCAAATGTGGTGTCAGTTGGATGCTTAAATTTAAAGCTAGAACAAAATAAATGAAATTTAAAATTTGGCAACATGTCACTGAATTTTTCTGGCAATTCTGGAAAATTCCACAGAATGGTAATTCAGTGGGCATTCCATGGGTGGAATTTTATATTCCTTACATACTGAGGGTCATACTGAGGTCTGTACAAAGCGAGTAGGCATAGCCCATGTATACAGCTCTATTCTCCACCCCACACCATGAATAAGGAAATAATCTTTTACTAATACAATTCTTAAAGAACACCAAAAGAAAATCTGACAACAGTAAAGAAAATTGCAAGCAAACCTCTGCAGGGATGAAATCAGGCCTGGGACCTCTCTTAGATTTCAGAGAATATATCTCTTCAGTTACTTGCATCATACTAAATGATCTAATACTGTCTCTAAGTACCTTAGTACTACATTGCTAATCTCTCATTCCATTTGAATGTACCTCTGTTATATTAATTTTTCATGCTCTCTGGTTAACTACTTTTGTAAATGCTGTAGGTACCTCTCAGCTACCTGCCTAGTGTTATTACAGTATTTGCTCAACACTAGCCAGCTGCTCAGTCCCATTCATGTAGCCTGCTGCCTTTAGTCCAATTATCACTGTTTTTGCTGACTCCTAGAAAAATCCTATCTGAGTGTGTACACAGTCTGCATTTGATCTCTTATTAATTTTTCAATTTAAAGCTCACACTATAATTTGCTTGTGTTACATTTATCTGCTAGTGCTCTCCCACATATGTGCACTTGTTTAGCTAGTCAGTAATCTGTGGTGTACATCTGTGTTGCAGCTCTTACCTGCTTATTGCTTTCCTATTTAGTAGTACAACCCAGGTGTGTTATCAGGTGTTAGCAACTGCTTCTTATCACTTCTCTAGCATGACTATTGTTGAATTGCCTAGCTGTTAAATGCCTGCTGTTGTGCACTGCTTAACTATTGTGGTACTGATTGCCATTTTGCTCTTGCCATCCACCTCCTGGCTGCAATATTCCTTGCACTCCTCTGCCTGTCCCTTTCCCCCCTCCTCCTACCACCCCACCTCACTCCCCTATCTAATTCTCCAACCCTACCTTCCCTCCCTCCCTCTACCTGTCCCTCTCTTTCCCTACTCTTCTCCACTCATCTCTCCTTATCCAATCCACCTTGGTGTTCTACCATCCCCTTCCCTCAACAAGGAGTTTATCCACCATGCTCTCCTTTCCCCTCACTGCTCCTCTTCTCCATGTTCTCCAACCCCATCCAAGGGTCTGAAGTCTCACTCCATCCTTCTCCTCATTCTGCTCCTCCTCCTTCTCCTGTCTGGCAACATGGAACACAACCCTTGTCCCTCCAATTCCTCCCTAAATCACTCCACTACTGCCATGGGTCTTAGTGTCTTCCATCTGAATGCTAGGAGCCTTCTACCTAAACTCAGGCTCCTTTCCATCTGGGTTCAGTTACACTCTCCTAATGTTTTCTGTATTTCTGAGTCCTGGCTGTCCTACAGGACCTCTTAATCTAGCATGTCCCTTCCTGATTACCTTATTTTCAGGCAGTACAGGGGGAAACATGGAGGAGTGGTTGCCATCTATGTTCCTCAGAGCCTCTCATGTATTATGGCCAGTGGCAATGCCATACCATCCTCCAACAAATTTCTCTGAGAGAGGCTCTCATTCCCCTCCTCTGTACCTATATTCATTGGGATTCTCTATGCCTCTCCTAAGAGCTCACATTCATCCCTGATTGACATTCTTTCATCCAATGCCTCAGATTTCTCCACAGGTGAATTCATCCTCCTTGGGGATTTCAATGCAAACTGGCTTTTCACATCCTTCAAATTTAATATTCACAGGACTGAGTTGCTTAATTTGTCTCAGATTCTTTCAGATCCCACTCAGCTCAATCACCACTCTACCAACCATACAATTTTGGACTTGGTTCTAACCTCCCACATCCACTTTATTATTGCAACAGGCATTTTGCAGGATTCACTTAGAGACCACTGCATGACATTCTGCTTCAGAAAAAAAACAGTGTTCTCCTTCTTCACCAAAATATACCTGGTCCAGGTCTCTCTGGTCACTAAACATCAATGCTCTGTTGAGGTACCTTGCTGCAACAGACTGGTAATCAATCCTTTCTGCCTCTGATATTGAAATAGCCCTCACACTATTCCACTCCCAATTCTTCTCTGCCTATGACAAGCATGCCCCCTCAAGAAATCCAGATAAAAACTTATCACCCCCCTTGGATTACCCTTAAATCATCAATCTGTGCAACTCCCAAAACCTCAAATGGGCCAACTACAAATGATTCCACTCCTCTCCTGACTTCATCTCTTACAGGGCTCTGAGGAACAACTGTAAAAAGGGTCTCTTGGCCATGAAGTAGTATTATTTCAAGGCCAGCCTTCAGAAAAAACTCAACTTCCCATCTAAATTCTGGGTGGTTATCCATTACCTTTTTAAATCCCCTTCCCAATCCACTCCTCCAGTTCTTGTGGTTAGGGCTGGGCAAAATTAGCAAATTACAAATTTGTGCAAATATTGTGAAATTCCATTAAATTTCATGGAATTTTCTGAAAAGACTTAATTGGTCATAACTGGGTCAGTCTTATAGCGAGATATCTGAAATGTGGCATGGATACAGTTTGGAAGGCATCCTAAAAGATGTCCGGTTTCATGACATTTTGATGGGAGCAGAGAAGATATAAGGACTCAGATTTTAGCAATTTATTACTCATGTGAACATTTCTGAAAATATTTCCATGCTTGCAACATAACCACCTTTGGAGCTAGGTAATTGAACATTTACATGCATACTTTCTTGGACGAATCTTAGAAACTGCCTGATAGAGGGGTAGTTGGGTATGTAACTTGAAAGTTACAGGAGTTAAACATTTCACAATTTAATTATTTGTTAAACTGTGTGGACATTTTCAAAATACTTGGATATTTATAGCTCCACTGCTATTACATGTATACACTCAAGATTTGATGTATATACCAAAGTAAATATGTCCTGGAATCTAATAATGCTGGATAAATGTGGTTGAGTGGGTTGCAGTTTATTGTGAATACTTTAGAAATCACTAATCGACAAAATTTGCTCAAAAATTCATGGATGCAAAATAGATAATGCCACTAGAATTCCACTTGTACAATTTTACTTTCACAAAGCCCTTATCACCACTGAATGAGCTTATCTGTGCTAGCAACATGGATCTGCAATGCCCCTCCAACACTCCTGCAACAATTATGCCCAGCATCATGCTTCATCATAGCTAAGGATATCCAGATACTTTTGTCACAATGAAATAAGTCACGGATAGTTGTAAATCTTAACATTATTTGGTGCCACTGTTCTTAAATAGTAAAAATATAAATTGTTATCTACAGGGCTGTTAAAGAGTTATTAGGTGACACTGTACAGAAACAATGCTGCATGTGCATGTGCTACCACAAGTCATTAAATCAGTGCACTCTAGTGATTAGCTGGTATATTGCAAGAAGACAGGCTAGTGCCCAGTGATGTTTAAGCAATAAACCATGACAGGGTATGGAGTGATGCTGGGTTTACCCATGCCTGGCATGGGCCAAGTGACCAAACCATCCAGGCGTGGGTAAATCCCAGCATCACCTACACCCTGGAATGGTTTATTGCGATTCTACCATGTCTCCCCCTTTTTTTATTTGAAAAAAAAAACAGAAAGTTTTTTTTTGGGTGGGGATAATTTGTTGTATATTTGTTACTCCACGAGAATAAATAGTCCTATAGTAACTGGTTGGTAGTAGTAGAAGCAGCAGGTTCGTTACACACACACACACACACACACACACACACACACACACCTACATACGTTTGTTTCTTTTCCTGAATTTGTATATGCTGGAGAGCGATGTGCAATTATTTGGGGCACAAGCAGCAGCTGATTAAGTGTGGTATGGAACAAGAAGGAACAGCAAGTTGCTCGTAGTCGGGTTGGATCATCTCTATTCAGCTCAAGAAATATTTTAAGATTTCGACTAATGCTGAATGGGGGTAAGTGTATCTGAATTAAAACAAGGCATAGAGGTTACAGAAATAACTGCTGAAAAGCTGATCCATTGTGCTGTATAGGCGCATGCCCAGTGTCACAGCTCAGCTTTTCGGATGTTATTTTTGTAACTTCTACCCCTTGTTTTTTTTTTTATTCAGACACACTTTTCCCAGATCAGCATAACTCCTCCTGTTAATACTACATTATTGCCACTTTATCCAGCCTTTACCATCCTCTACAATGGTAAAATGTATTGACATGGCTATGACAAGAGCATCACAGCATTCCACAATTTCACAAAAACATGTTAAATTCAACTTTAATTATTGCTGTTATTTTTTATATTTTTGGCTTCTTATAACTTGGCCTTTGAGCTAGAGTTTAGACAGTCGACATGCAACCTCTTTTTTTCCATATTGGTTTTGTTTCCCGACCAGCAGCCCATATACTATGTTCGCAGGGATATAGCCTGTTCAGGCTGAACCCAGTCATTATTCTGTTGAATACCATGTTTTTCTCCCACATTTTCCCTCAACACGTCCCCGGCAATGCCTCTGTCAGCTTTGCACAGCCACAGCTTCCCCTGCAGCAATAGCAAACTTCCTGGCCCAGCCACAGGGGTTGCTGTGTTAGTAGAACCTGCCTCCAACCCTCCTGACTAACATGCACTGCCGCACAACAGCTGTCTTGGTCATTGCTTGCCTCCCAATGTGACTTTATGGGCTCACTTCTGATACCTAGTCATCAGAAAGGAAGCATGACGGCTTGCTGCAGGGCCATGGGGTGACTTCAAAGCATAATATTTAGGGTTAATGAACCTATCAAAATTGGTTTTCTTCAGGTCTCCAGTTTTAAAGTTACAGGAACTTAAATTTCTGAAGCTTACATAATTGCAAAATTAAATAGTAACATTTCTGAATGTTTGGAGTCTTATGACTCAGTCATCATTAAAGACAGAAAATTGCAACTTGGTCAGTTCTGTATGGACCTTTGTAAAGCAACCATACCAAATCTGGTGCAATTTAGACAAATACGAAGACTTGGTTTGCTGGCCAAGGCACCTAGCTTCACCTGAGCTCTTTCCTTCTAAGACTGCTTGAAAGGCAGAGTAGAGAAACTTACCAGAGCAAGGGAGAAAGATTAAGACTTAGTTTGGCTAAGCAGATTTACTGTGTGGTGGTGTTTTTTTTTTACTCACAGGGATTGCTACTGTTTGTTGCTAACATTCATTGCTTTATTTTTTCTCTGATTCAAATTGTTGTTGCTGGTATACCTTCTTCTGCATTATTACAAGGTGTGCCTACAGGTGTGTGCTAACAGATTACTGCTGTAATCTTCTGATTCAAATTGTCTTTTGCAAGGTATATCTTCTGTTACTGCTTTATTTTTCTCTGGAGCAAAGTGTTTCACAGGGTATATCTTCTGAAATTATTACAGGTGGTGCTTTACAGGTTTTACAGTTTTATCTAACATTAGGATAAGCTTTCAGGGTTACTGTATTTGTTGTTGACTGATTGTTTCTGCTCTTACCTCCTTGTTCTTTCGTCTGTGGTTCTTCTTTTAGGCAGGGAAGGGCCCAGCCACCCACCCCATCCCCAACCACCCCACGCTACACTCCTTTATAGGGTACCACAGTTGTGACATTTCCTGTGGCAGAGCAGGAAGGGGCGGATCAGTGGGCTCCACAGGGTGATCTCATTTACAGGGCACTAGTAATTTAACTTGTTATAACAAGTTAAACAAAGCAAAATTAAACCATTACTTGCATTTTTTTTCTTCTAATTACTCTGACTAGGTTACAAACCCAGCAACTTATTTGGAATGGATTTCATTAACTGCAGGTACTGTGGAACAATTTTCAGAAGGACAGTCTTACAGGATTTAGGACACTTTCCTACATGCTGGGCCTTTGGAGATCTTAGGTCTCAGCTCCGGCAGCATGGGCAGAGATTGCACGCCTCAAATTTCATATTGAAGAGGAAATACATTATAAGAACCACCCGCCATTTCCCCAGCGCCCAACAGAAAAACCTCGACTCGCAGAGGGTAGTTGGTCCAGGAGGTTGGCAGGTGGTTAGGAGGAGCAAATCAGGTGCCCCATCACTTCTGCTCTCCAACACATTACCTCCAAAACCATATAAACACTACAAACAGGTATCTGCCTCTATCTCTGAAATCAAATAAAGAGGCAGAAGACACTGCAGAGTAGGACACTGCGGCACAGGAGCTAGCACAACAATACTCACCCAAATCAGGAACCAAAACTAAACAAGCACAAAGGAAATCCAAAAACTTGATCATAGGAGACTCCATGATTCGGGAGTTGATACCCATCTCCAGCCAGGTGATGGTCAGATGTCTCCCAGGTACATCAGCATGGAGAGACACTGACCGCATTGCTAAAATTGTTCACAAAGCAGGAGAAACATTGATGTCCTAGTACACATAGGGAATATGATCTCCCAGCCGGTCAGTTGTGGAGACCAAGGAACACCTGACTAGGCTGGGTGACAAACTATCATCTATTTCAGACGGCATCTCCTTCTCTGAGATCCTGCCAGTCTGGGAGAAGGGAGCAGATGGACGGAAGGTCAGAGAAGGGAGATAGGGAGCCTAAACACGTGGCTCAAGGACTGGTGCCAGGAAAAAGGACACAGATTTGTAGGAACTGGCAACAGTTCTGGGAGCGAAAAGTTCTTTAAATTTGATGGACTGCATCTGACTAAAGAGGGAGTCAGTGCATTGGGGTAGAAGTTTGACGTATTTGCAGAATATTTAAACTAGCAATGGGGAGAGGGTGGCACCCTATACGCCGAATGGGAAGAACACCCCTCCCTCAGCTAGTGGTCAAACAGGAATTCAGCGTGTTTGCGCTCATTTGCATCACCAGGTAAGAAAAAGGTTTGTCTCCCCATACGATGCACAGGGTAATGCCAAACTTCACCCAACAACTAACACACCAAAATCTGGCCAATGGAAAATCATGTACACAAATGCTCACAGCCTGGGAAATAAGATCCCAGACCTGCAGGCAATAATGTCAGAGGCTAAACTGGACATAGTAGCAATTAGTGAGACGTGGTTTACCAGTAACCACACTTGGGAGACTTCAGTACCTGGCTATGTATTGTTCAGAAGAGACCGAGGTGCAAAAAAGGGGGGAGGGGTGGCCCTGTATGTTAATGAAAATATCAAAGCTACAGAAATTCAGAATACACATAAGGAGCCAGAAGAACTGTGGGTCACCCTGGAAACAGGAAATGGAACAGCCATAAGAACTGGGGTTGTCTACAGGCCCCCAGACCAGGGGGAGGACATAGACACATTACTGTTAGAAGATATACAAAACATGACAGCTAAAGGGGAGGTTCTGATAATGGGAGACTTCAACATGCCAGATACAGATTGGTCAATACCAGCAGGAACATCTGCCAGAACTAGACACATAGTGGATTCCCTGCAGGGGAGGGCCTCAAACAACTGGTACAGCAACCCACAAGAGACAGGGCTATCCTAGATCTAGTACTGACTAACAAAGAAGGGATCACAGATCCTCAGGTAGAAGGTCACCTGGGGGCAGTGACCATCACATGGTATGGTTCAGTTTGGCTACTACATCTAAATCATCCCATTCCAAGGCAAAATATGGGACTCAGAGAGGAGCTGACTTGATAAGATGGCCAACAGAGTTAAGCTAGCCCTGGCAAAAAGAAACACAGGTGAAGAGGTACAGGCAAAGTGGGCAAGCATTAAGGATACAATACTTGAAGCAACATCCCATTGTGTTAGACAGAAAAGGAAGTGCAAAAGAAGAAGGAAACCACTTTGTTCTCAAATAGAGTAGCAGAAAAGGTCAGAGCCAAAAGGCTGGCCTTCAGAAAATATAAGGGAACACAGCGGATGAAGATAGGGAGGCATACCAAACTGCCCTAAGGGAAGCAGGGCAGTAAGGCAGGCAAAGTCCCAAACTGAGGAAACACTAGTACCAACAGTAAAGAAGGTGACAAGACTTTCTATAGATACATTAGTGAAAGGAGAAAGTCCAGAGGTGGTATTGCTAAGCTTAATGGAGAAAAGGGAGCATGTGAGGAGGAGGACCCTGTAAAGGCATCTATCCTAAATAGATACTTTTGCTCAGTATTTACTGAAGAGAAGGTAGGGCAGGCCCACAGCTCAGCATCATGGACACAGGGGGAGGGAGGTGAGCACTACTCCTTCACAAAGAAAGGGTCCTACAAGAGCTTGCTAAGCTCAGGGTGGATAAGGCAATGGGACCTGATGGCATACATCCCAGGGTACTTAAGGAGCTAAAGGAGGAACTAGCAGAGCCATTAGCAGAATTGTTTAGTGAGTCTCTGAGCACAGGAGAGGTCCCAGAAGACTGGAGAAGGGTTTCATGTGATCCCACCTCCACAAGAGTGGTAGCAGGGAGGAGGCGGGAACTACAGACCGCCGTCTTACCTCAGTAGTGGGCAAGATTATGGAGGCACCTTAAGGAAAGGATAGTGCAACACCTGGAATCCATAGGGCACAGGATCCAAGACAGCATGGTTTTACAAAGGAAGGTCCTGTCAAACTAATCTCATAGATTTCTTTGACTGGGTAACCAGAATGGTGGACCAAGTGGGAGCAGTTGATGTCGCCTACCTTGACTTCAGCAAAGCTTTCGACACTGTTCCACATAGAAGATTGATAAATAAGCTGGGTAGGCTCGGGGTGGGTCAGAAGTTGGTCAACTGGGTGGCAAACTGGTTGACTGGCAGAAAACAGAGAGTGGTGGTAAATGGTATACAGTCAGAAGAGATGCAAGTCACAAGTGGGGTACTCAGGGATCAGTCCTGGGGCCAGTCCTATTCAACATCTTCATTAGTGACCTCGCAGATGGACTAGAGGGTAAGGCTTGTCTGTTTGCAGATGACACCAAGATCTGCAACAGAGTAGATGATCCAGATGGGTGGGCAGAATGAGAAGAGATCTAAACTAGCAGAATGGTCAGAAGAGTGGCAACTGGGATTTAATGCAAAGAAGTGCAAAATCATGCACATAGGGAAGAGAAACCCTGAAGCCACTTATAGGCTGGGAGGAGTTGCTAGCAGTCACAAAAGAAGAAAGAGACTTAGGCATCATCATCACTGATGACCTAAAATCATCCAAGCAGACCTCTAAAGCAGTAGGTAGGGCTAGGGGGTGTTAGGTGTATAGTAGGGGTATCAAGTCGTAGAGGGAGGTAATAATCCCTCTGTACAAGACATTGGTTAGGCCCCATCTGGAGTACTGCATGCAGTATTGGAGGCCACACCTTCACAAGGACATTAACCAAATTGAGGCAGTCCAGAGAAGGGCAACCAAAATGGTGCAGGGACTGCTTCAGAAGACATATGAGGACAGATTAACGGAGCTCAATATGTATACCCTTGAGCAAAGGAGGGAGAGAGGTGATATGATCGAGACATTTAAACACCTTAAGGGCATAAACAAGTTGAAAGAGTCTAACATGTTTAAATATAAGAAAAATAGCAGGACAAGAGGACACAGCATGAGATTAGAGGGAGGCCGATTAAGGGGGAATGTGAGGAAATTCTTTTTCACAGAAAGGGTGGTAGATGCATGGAATGGCTTACCACAAGAAGTGGTGGCTATGAATACAGTGCAGGGCTTCAAACAGGCATGGGATAGGCATAAGGGAGCAATGCAAATGACTATGAATAGATAGGTCACTGACAGAGCAAAGGCCGATGGCACATTTATAAGGTAGAAAAAGAAATGGGCAGACTGGATGGGCCTTGCGGTCCTTATCTGCCGTCAACTTCTATGTTTCTATGCATGTTTCTAAATACTATTAAATTTAGACAGCAGTGACCGAAATAACAATTTTGGTGACATTTTACAAAAGTTTCACAGAAATTTCTCAAAGGTTTGTTGAAGCAAAATCTGAATTTCACCAGGATATTGCTGGTGGAAGATAAATATTGCCCAGCTGTACTTGGAGTTAATGGTTCACCTGTGTCTGACCCTAATTCTGTTGCTTCTCACTTCCATTAGTTCTTTACAACCTGTGCCTTCCCTTCTTCTCCCCCTCCTGGCTCCCCTTCCCTTCCTGTCTAACCTCTCCTCCCCTTCCTGCTCTCTCCCCCCACCCTCACCAGGAAACAGTAATTGCCCTTTCCTCCCTTAATCCATCAAAGTCCAGCTCTAATGGTCTGGACTGCAAGCTACTGTCCTACACAGCAGGCTAGTAAATAGGTTGGACAGTCTTGGAGTGGGAGCCAAGGTGGTAAACTGGTCCAGAAATTGGCTGAGCGATAGGACACAGAGGGTGGTGGTAAATGGAGTCCAATCCAAGGAGAGGGAGGTAATCAGCAGGGCACCACTGGGATCAGTGCTGGGGCCTGTCCTCTTTAATGTCTTCATGAGTGACATTTCAGACAGGCTCAAGGAAAAGGTATGCCTCTTTGCAGATGATACTAAGATCTGCAATAGAGCTGACACACCGGAGGGGGGGAGGGTGAGAAGAGACCTAGACAAGCTGGAGGAGTGGTCAAGACTGTGGCAGCTTAGATTCAATACAAAGAAGTGCAAAATCATGCACCTGGAGCACAGAAATCCTGGGGAGGAATAAACATTGGGGGGAGATGCAGGCAACAACCAAGCTGGAAAGGGACCTGGGTGTAATCATAACAAATGACCTAAAGGTAACAAAGCAACGTGAGAAGGCTGTGAGGAGAGCCAGAGGGATGCTGGGGTTAATAGGGAGAGGCATCATCAGTAGAAAACAGGAGGTGCTGATGCCACGGTACAGACAATTGGTGAGACCTCACCTAGAGTACTGTGTCCAGTTCGGGAGGCCACATCTCAGAAAGAACATAGAGTAGAAACAGTTCAGAGAAGGGAAACAAAAAATGGTGGAAGAACTGCACTAGAAACCATGTGAAGAGAGACTGAAAGTACTCAATATGTATTCCCCGGAGGAAAGGAGGAAGAGGGGCATATGATAGAGACTTTGAAGTACCTCAGGGGGATAAACAAAGTATAAGAGGACAGCATCTCAACAATCAGCAATCCAACAAGCTCCCCTACCTCTCTTCGTGCAGTCCACCCATGGAGCAGCTCCCAGCCCACCCACCAGCAAACCAACAAGGTACGGAGACCCGAGCCCACACAGAAACTGCACCCTTCCTTTGTCCTGAATTTTGAACTTGGCCCCTTTTCTCAGCATTTCTGCTGGTTCCTCACTACTGCTCTCCATTCTGGGTTATTTAGTGTGCTAGCTGCATTTAAGTAAGACTCAGAATTTGGTGTGCTAGCTGAATTTAAGTAAGACTGCAGCTGAATTTAATTAAGTCTGCATTAATACAGTAGTGTGCCTGCTGAAATTAAGACTCCACAGCTGAATGTAATTTAGGCTGTTATGCAATGCAAGTAAAACTACAGAAGTTAAAGCCTTTTTATGGTAATTGATAGATGTAGCAGCTGAACTATTCTCCTAGCTCAGTCTTAATTGTTTCCTTCTATTTTTCTGCCCTTCTCTCCTCTGTGCTAAATTGCCTTCTCCTCCCTCTCCTGTAATCTGATTTTTTTTCCTCCTCTGCAAGCCACCTCCCACACCCCTTTAGCAATTTAATTTGTGATCTTCCTCTTTCTGTTTTCTCAGCTCCCCTACATCTTTTTGGGCAGTGCACCCATTGTGATCTATATGCCAAAACTGGGTGGCTTCAACTAACTGGTAGAATCAAGTACCAAACATGCCTGCTGACCAAAAAAATGCTTCTTGGGTTCTTGCCTCCAGGAGTTGGATACCTGTTGAATAAATCCCTTAAGATCCAGCACACCACTACCTCCGAATCTGAACATCTCCTCATCCCACGGTGTCGGACTGCACAGTACCAAAGATCCTTCTTGTACAGAGACCCACTTTGGTTCAATGGCCTGTGTAGTGAATTGATCAAGCTAACCAAGCTTGCACAGTTTAAACATTTGCTCTGACAGCATCTTATAACTAAAAACATATGTGATTGTACTACCAAATCCTAGTTCCTGTCTGTCAGCCTCAACCGTGTACTGTGGCACCCTGTCCACACCCTTTGGCACTTACATTTCGGCACTTACATGGCACCGATCACCCACATCACCCTTTCACCTTGCCCTCCCTCTATCACCTACCCCCTTCTACCCCTCCTACAACATTTGACAAAGTCACTGGCTGCTACCCTCTGCTCTGATCAACATCGCAATGCCACCACCATTATCTACCTCTCTATCTTAACTCCCTGCTGCCTCCCTTGCTTAATCTGTCACTGTATACTTTGGATGTACAGTATTCACTTGATTGTTTGTTACAGCATAACTGTCAGCTCACCTTGCTGGCTCTCCTTACTGTTTATTCGTTATTTAATATTGCTCTAGTAATCATCTTGTTTAAAGGTGTGCCATACATACTATACTGTATTTTTTTAACATCATCTTGTTGTACTCGCTGTCTAACTGTAACCCCTTCCCCACTGACGTAAAACCTTTGTAAATGAGCTGCTTTGCACTCAAAGGTACTTGTAATCTGAGATTGAATAAGTGAAAAAAATAAGATCAGCTCCCAGCCCACTCACCAGCAATCCAATAAAGGACAGAGACCCAAACCCATGCAGAGACTGCTCCCTTCCTTTGTCCTGAATTTTGAATTTGGCACCTTTTCTCAGCCAGCATTTTTACTGGTTCCTCGCTACTGCTCTCCCTTCAGGGTTATTTAGTGGGCTAGATTCATTTACTGTAAGTAAGACTGTCAGGATTTAGTGTGCTAGCTAAATTTAAGTAACCCAGTTACCCGACGCCGCTGTGCAGCACTCCCCACCTCCCACCCTATCTGAACAATTCCTTTTATTTTTTCCCAGTTGCTTAACCAGGTGAGACACACTAAGCTGAAAGCTTTTTAACAGGTGCAACCTGGGAGCACAGGGAAGTTAAGTGGCTTGCTCAGGGTCACACAGTATATGCAAGTGGGGGTTGTGGGATTCAAACCCAGATCTCCAGATTTGCAGCTCAGAGCCTTAAACCACTACGCTATACTGCCTCAAAAATTCATGTTCCCTGACCGGGAATTGAATCCTGGCTGCGGAGGTGGGAGCACCGAATCCTAACCACTAGACCATCAGGGAATTTTATAGTTACAGTGTGAACCTGTGATTAGTTATCTCCCTATGTTTCCATTAGCCCCTTATATTTCTTAGCTACTAGAGGGCCACCCCAGCTATACAGCTTTAGACATAAATCTAAGTCCATACTATTGCTGCCTGATACTCACCTTATCAGAAAAATAAAATAAGAACAGAGTAACTCAAGTTGTCTTCAGCAGCTCACTATCTCTCTTCCCATTCAACTACATTTACTTCTGACCTACTCTCCAGCATTAGTGTGTATTACAGAAACACCTTATGAGAAAAATTAAAATAAGAACAGTGTAACTCAAGCTGTCTTCAATAGCTCACTATCTCTCTCCCCCATTCAACTACATTTACTTCTGCTGTACTCCTCTGAGTTAGGGATGCAGCAAATTTAAATTTTGCCAGCAAAGTGCCAGCAAAGTGGCCAAATTCACCTGGCGGAGTAATTCACAAAACTTTGCCATATAAGGCGGAATTTCATTTAGGTGAATTTTCACCTTCTGCTGGTGAAATTCTGCCTTCCGAGGGTGAAATTTTGCCACTGAAGGTGGAATTTCACCACGGAAGGTGAAATTTTGCCACATAAGGTGAAATTTTGCCATTACACAGGGCATTTCATCACTCTGCCAGGTGAAAATTCACATTTTGCTCTGCAAAATGGGTGGAATTTCGCTGATTACTCCATGAAGTGAATTTCCCTCACTTTGCCCACCACTACTTTGAGTATATATTAAACAAAGTATTTGCAAATCACACCTTACCCCATGACTAACACCCTGCACAGCACATAGAGTAAATCCTATCAGGTACCCTGATACCTCTCCTCAATAATGCAGCATCTAGGACTTGTTTTCACTAGACTATATATGTGTATCTTCATGTCCTGTGACCTCATCATCTCATTCTGTACAATTAAGCTACACAAATGCAACCAGAAATAATGTTTCCGCACCCGACTACAGAAAATCCCATATTAGCCCCCTCAGGGACTCCTCCCACTTCCTTGCCTTGCAAAAAAAAAGATGCCATCAATCTTGGATCCTGGCTACATGGCAACCTACGCCTACCTTCAAAATCAGAAAATTTCAAAATCTCACCCACACACACTCCGGTATACACTAATCCACTTACTACATTGCCTCTTACTGCCAAGTGATGTGGACACCAATCCATGACCCCTCTGCACCACCAATCATACCCCAGCCCCACAAAAACCCAACTGGATTAATACCAAGGGCCTGAAAATAGCACACTTGAATTGTCAAAGCTGTATCCAAAAATGGCTGAATGTGAAGCCTGGGCTATGTTCTTCAATGCAGCAGTACTAGGTATCTCGGAAACATGGCTAAAACCCTCCATCCTCCCACATGAAGTGGCCCTGTCTGGGTACACAACTTTTAGGCATGACAGGATGGGTAAAAGAGGTGTCAGTTTTCTCTTGTACATCAGTAACAATCTTGTTGCTACTGAAAGTCCACCCCTGGCTTCCTTAACATCCCCAGTGGAATCCATCTTCATCTTCTTAACCTCAGACAACATGAAAAAACTAATGATAGGATGTATTTACTTACTACCCAAATCTGCCACTGCTGCCCTACCCAATATCATCACCTCCATCTCTGACCTCTCCCCCATGAACTACTTTTATGTGGCGACTTCAACATTGATTAGTTAACCAATAACAAAAATACGATGTCTTCCACACTGGCAAATGTCACCCTAACTCAGCACATAGCTGAACCCACAAGAAGGAATAATAGAATGTGAAACTACTCCCTCATAGACTGGATCCTGTCTAACCGTGCTCATAGAATTATTGCTTCACGCATATTGTCCAACAACATCAGTGACCACTCGTCTGTCTATTGTATCTGGAGGAATAATTCTCCAAACCCTCCTCCAAAAATTATAGAATTGTGTAATATGTCCACCTTTGATCGTGCATCATTCCACAACTCACTCAATGATGTAAGCTGGAACTCCATACATACCCTGCCTACTACTGACCAGGCCCTCAGTTACCTAATTGACTTTGTTACTGCCATTATAAACCTTCACACTCCACTTACTTGACGTAGATCTAAGGGAGCTAAAGCCCCATGGCTGACTAAAGGTATACAGGACCATATGACCACAGGTGATGCAGTCTGGAAAAAGTATGAAAGCACTGGGCTCACCTCAGACTAGCATACATACAGACAGAACAGAAACATTTGAAAGTCTAAAATAACTAATGCAAAAAAAAACTAATTCCAGTCAATCCAAACAGAAAAACTTTGCAACCACAAAGAATTCTGGGCCCAAATAAATTATCTCCTTAAACGCAAAACCTCCAACTGCCCTGACTCACTCTCTATGAAAGACAAAATACTATCAGACCCAGCATTCACAGCAGACAGTCTCAACAAGATCTTTACAGACTTAAGTAACTATGTATTCCACTTCAGAACTAACCAGAGCAACCAACCATCACCAGTCACTAATCTCTCAAGGATCGCATCCTCACAATTCCACATCAAACTAGCTACCCAAAAAAAGGTTCTCAAGCTACTTCAAAATCTCAAGGAACATGGCTCTCCTGGACATGATACGCTTGAGCCTAGCTTCTCAAAATGGGGAGTGCAGGCACTTGCAGCACCAGTTAGAAACTTGATTAATAAATCCTTCCTCGAAGGAACTGTCCCCTCAAAATGGAAATCAGCACTAGTTAAAGTTGTCCCTCAATATAACGAATCTCGATATAACGAATCCCGCTTGTAACAAATGATGTTACGGGACCCCGATACACAGAAAGCATTCATTTTAAAACCTCAACCTTGCTTTAAAAAACCTTTAAAAAATCTTGAGAATGTCCAGATTCTTACTGCTGCATTACAAGCTAAATTAATTGCTGGCAGTTAGGTGTTAGGTACACAATTAGGTAGCACTACTTAGTCAATTATTAGGTAACCCGTCATTAGTCCCATACACAGAAAAGTCCATCCACATCAGCAGCACTAGTCAATTACTCACAAATAGGTACACCGGTTGCAGTATTTAATCACCTCATATCAGCCAGATCAGCACTGGTCCATTTCTCTGTATCTCCCGCTCACTTCACATGGTAGACAACAAGAAAAGAAAGGCACTTGATGTGCAAACAAAATTAGCCATCATCGAACGCTTGAACAGCGGTGAAGGGCTTGCAAAACTAGTCACAGAGTTCTCAGTCTCAAAGTCCACTATCTGCACATTCTGTAAGCAGGAAGAATCACAGAGGGATTTTGCAGACAATTGGCTGGAAAAGGATGGTATGCAGTGGAAAAAATTGTGTCTTGCTGGCAACGCTGATGTGGACCAAGCTGTCAAGATTTCATTTGAAAGTCAGCGGGCTTCTGGTGTGCCTATTTCTGGTGCTACAGTAAAGGAGAAGGCAGAATCTTTGGCGAGACAACTGATGAGCTATGAGTGCAGTTTCAAATCGTCTCCTGGCTGGCTTTGCTGTTTTCAATGCTGCAATGGAATACGGCAGCTAAAGACAGCCGGCAATAGAGGTCTGCAGATGTCCAAGCTGCAGCAGAATTTATGCCTAAACTTATTGACATTCTTGAGGAGGGGGATTATGAACCTTGCCAGCTCTACAATGCCAATGAAACAACCTTATTTTACGAATGCTTACCGGACAAAACCCTAGCAGCAAGAACTGAGCAAGATGCCTCTAAGGGCTACAAACTTTTTAAAGACCAGGTCACTGTTCTAGTGTGTACAAATGCAACGGGAGAACATAAACTTAAGCTGCTATGCATTGGGCGCTACGCCAATCCTAGGTGCTTTCATCACATAAACAGACTCATTGCCCCGTCTTTATGACCATAGCATAATGCCTGGATGGCCAGAGAAATTTTTAGGCAATGGTTCAACCACCAGTTTGTTCCATCAGTTCAACGCTTCCTCAGAGATAAGCGAATGGACACCAAAGCAGTACTGTTTTTCACCCAAAGCCCTGCACACCCTAAAGCTGAAGAACTGAAAAGCAGAGATGGTAAAATAAAAGTTTTGTCCTTCGAAGCAATACCACGTCAATGATCCAACCAATGGATAAAGGCATTATAGCGAACCTAAAAAAGCTGTATCTGAAGCAACTCCTCAGGGAAATCATAGTCAGGGACAGTGGTACAGAGCTGGTAAATTTCTTAAAAAGGTACAACATAAAAGACATGATGTATGCTTGGGAGTCAATAACAGCAGCAAAAGTTACAAAATGCTGGTGAGATGCTCTAGGGTCAATCTTTGAAGATGAGAATGCAAGAACACCTGATTCACCTTTGTTGTCCTCTCAAGATGTTGATATGGAGGATGTTAGAATTGCTGCTGGCTTGGGACTGTTCGAGGGGATTGGACAGGAAGCTTGAGACCAGCTGCAGACTTGGTTTGAGCAGGATGACAGTCTGCCAGTATCAGATGTAATAACAGATGCAGAAATAATCCAGAAAATCAAAACAGGTTTGCATGCAGTGACTGAATCTGATGAAGGGGAAGATACAACAGAGGTATCAGAAGGTGTGCCTGAGACTGTTTATGCAGCTGCTGGGATTGCTGGCCTAGAGACAGGGTTGAGGTACATGGAGCAGCAGCCTTTTGTGTCATCTCTTCAATTAAAGCAGCTAACAATGCAGTGTAAAAATGAGGTGCTGCAGAATGAGATGATGCAAACAACACTGGACACATTCTTTAAAAAAGTTTACAGTACTTTTCTGTACTGCACAATAAATGTTCTAAAAGTGATTTTTACTCATTTTTACCTTTTCCTACATTAAAAGATTTATCTAATGATAAAAGTGGTGTGTGCTTATTTTTTCATAAAAGTTGGTACTGTTTTCCCGCTATAACAAATCCTCGCTATAGCGAATTACCGATATGGACTCGGGGGGGGGTGCGTTATAATGAGGGAGGACTGTATACCAATCCACAAAGGAAGGTCGGCCACTCCTGTTGAAAATTACAGGTCCATCTCAATTCTCTGCCACCTGGCAAAAATTCAACAATTAATTCTTTACAACAAATTACAAGGCTACCTTAAACATCACCAACTCATATCACCCAGCCAACATGGTTTTTGCAAACATTATAGCATTCTCTTTGCACTCATCAAAGTCACCTCAGAGATTCATCTTTCATTTGATCTTGGTCTAGTCATGAGGGCTATCTTTATTGACCTCACAAAGGCTTTTGACCTGGTGAACCATGCTCTGCTGATAATGAAATTGGAATCCTTTAGTCTTAATTAACTATTCACCACCTGGCTCCAAAACTACCTATCCACCCACACCCAAAGTGTCAAATGGGCCAACTGTCAATCTCCATTCAGAGAGATTACTCATGGAGTCCCCCAGGGATCCATCCTAGGCCCCCTACTCTTCTCACTGTTCATTAATGAGCTGCCAGGCTTCTGTGAAGGGCATTCATTCAGCTCTACATGGACAATGCCATCTTATACTGATCCTCAGCTGACACCCAATGGCTCAATCAGCACCTGGAATCTAACTTCTGCCAGTTAGAAGCAAGATTCTTTGAAAATAACTTGCCATTAAACACCAGAAAACTAGATCTCTGCTCTTCCATCCCCGTCCTGTAAAACTTATCTTAAGTTGCAGCTGTCTATCCACACCAGTAATGGAGAACTGCTTGAATCGGTAGACTTCTTCAAATGCCTGGGCATCCTACTGGATCCTAATCTCCCCTTTGAAACCCATGTCAATAGAACTGCCAAAACCTTACACCAAAAGATTGGTCTGCTATATCATCCTCACCCTCTGCTGTCAAAGGCATCCTGTCAAAAAATTGCCACCGCCTCTCCTCTCTCTTTGTTTTCTTAGGGGGGATCCACTATTCCTATTACTTAGGACCCCTCTCACACAACAAATGAAACAATCATATATCACAAAATAGTATGCTTTGCAATTGGAGGACCCCCCCACCAACACCACTGCACTGTGCTTGCATCTCTGGGTTGGCTACAACTTGAACATAAAATTCAGTACTCCTTGCTATATCTCACCTATAAGTACACACATCTCTATACTCCACTAAGCCTTTCTGGCATTATTCTTAGAAAACAGCACAGGCAGTCTCTTCCACTACTGGACATACCTAGGACTCATCTGTCCCCAGGCAGAAGTTCCTTTGCTTATGCAGCCCACTCAGCATGGAACCCCCTTCCCCATCTGTCCTCTCCTGCACTACCCTCCCTCAGTTCAAATGAGCTTGGAATCACTACTTATCTGCCTCTGAAATCTGTTCCTGCCTCACCTGACTTACAAGCACCTGCTCTTATCCTTGTTTTCTTATAATTCTATACCATAAGTTGTCGATCCTTATACTAATATCACACTGTAGTGACACGTGAACACCTACACTGTACATCAGTGCTCTGTTTCTACACACATATTAGCACTTGCATAGCTATCTTGAAGATTGTACTCTATTATAATCCTGTCTATAACCTTTTATTGCATTTTGAATGCTATCTTAAATTCATTTATTGCTCTATGACTTTTTAAATGTACTATAATCAGCAGTGACCCTCCACCTATTGTATCTCCTTGATATATTAATTCTATTGTTACGATTACATTTTGTATATCACTGTATAGCTTTGTTGTAAACTAATTGCCCTATGTACCTCCCCCGGGTCTCCCCTGACAAAAGGACCACATGGTCTCAGTGGGCTGACTCAATTACCAAAATTCAAATAAATAAATAAATAGAACATCTGTCAGAAAAAAAGATGTGCGAGAACAAGGGGTCACAATATGAGGCGGGGGGGGACTTAGAAGCAACATGAGGAAGTATTTTTTCATGCAAAGGGTGGTAGATGCATGGAACAGCCTCCCTGCAGAGGTGGTGGGAGCAGAAATGGTAAGGGAATTCAGAACTGCATGGGATAGACAGAAGGCAACCCTAGTGTTAGGAAAGAGGGGGTTAGCTTCAGATCAATTAGGATATGTAGTATAAGCAGCGGGTGAAGAAATGGGCAGACTAGGTGGGCAGGGGGGGTCCTTATCTGCCATCAAATTCTATGTTTATATGTTTCCTTCACCTCTCAGCTCCTGCCATTGCTACTGCTATTACTGTCTTACTCAACCTTTCTTCCTCCCTCAGTGCCATTCCACATTCCTGGAAGTTGGCCAAACTTATTCCACTTCATCATGGGGGTGACCTGCTCCACCCCTGGCAGCTTCCTTTCCATCTCCCTCCTCCCTTCCCTCTGCAAGATACAAGACAAACTAGTCCATTCTAGACTCCTTGAATTTATTTCATCCTCCAGCTTCCTCTCACCCTTCCAATCTGGTTTCCTGATACGCTATTCCACTGTCTCCTCCCTGCTGAGTGTCACCAATTCTATTTTCTCCAGGATGGTGCAGAGGAACATTACGGTCACTACATTCATAAATCTTGGCAGGTCTTGCTGAACAAACCTGATAGATTTCTTCGACTGGGTGACAAAGGAGATTGATCAGGGAGGGGCGGTAGATGTAGCCTACCTGGATTTTAGCAAGGCCTTCGATACTGTCCTACATAAAAGGCTAATAAACAAATTGAGTAGCCTGGAAGTCAGATCCAGGGTTGTTAATTGGGTTAGAAACTGGTCCATAGAAAGGGAGGAGACCAGCGGGGTGTCTCAGGGATCAGTATTAGGCCCAGACCTCTTTAATGTCTTCATAAGCAACATTGCAATGAGACTGGTGGGGAAGGTGTGCCTCTTTGCAGATGACACAAGTGTCTACAATAAGGTAGACACACTGGGGAAGGTGTGGAAAGAATGAGAAAGGACCTGGACAAGCTCTGGAGGATTGGTCAAATTTATGGCAGTTGAGATTTAACACAAAGAAGTGCAAAATAAAGGGGTACTCAATGGGGGGGGAGGTACTGTTGGCCACCAAACAAGACAGGGATCTAGGAATAATTATATCTGAGGACCTAAAGGTGGCCGGACAGTATGAGAAGACAGAAGGGCCAAAAGGATGTTGGGGTGTATAGGGAGAGGCATCACAAGCAGAAAAAAGGAGGTGGTGATGCCAATCTACAGATCATTTGTGAGACCTCATCAGGAGTATTGTGTCCAGTTTTGGAGGTTGCATCTCAGGGAGGACATAGACAAAGTGGAGGCAGTCCAAAGAAGGGATAAAATAATGGTATTGGGGCTGCACCAGAAGTTATATGAGGAGAGGCTGAAAGACTTCAATATGTGTTGTCTGGAGATGTGAAGAGAGAGGGGGGACATTGTAGAGATGTATAAGTACCTTAAAGGGATCAACAAGGTACAGGAGAGTGGCATCTTTTAGAAAAGAAGATGGGCAAGAACTAGTGGACATGAGATGAAATTGTAGGGATGAAAGATCAGGGGTAATGTGAGAAAGTATTTCTTACAGATAAGGTGGTGGGTGCTTGGGTGGTAAGGGCAAAAATGGTGGCGAAAATCAAAAATGCATGGGATACATACAAGGGAACCCTAGAAAAAGGGAAGAGTAGGAAAGTCACAGATCAACTACAGTCTGTAGCATAAGTAAAAGGTAGAAAAATGGGTAGACTAGATAGGCCAGGTGGTCCTCATCTTCCAACACAGTCTGTATATCTATGTATCTGTGTAAATCAGGCCAAAACCTTTAATTTGGTGTCCTATCCACTCCTTCTAGATAAGCTGAACTCTGCTGGCCTCTCATCTCCAGTTGTTTCTGGGTTCTGTTCTTACCTTATGGGCCCACAACAATCGGTACAGGTTGGAGGCACACTGTCATGTCCCCTTCCTATCCAGATTGGGGTGCCACAGCGCTCCATCCTGTGTCCCATGATTTTCTCAGCTTCCTGAATGATCTTTCCTCTGCCTGAGCCAACTCACATATCCACATTCGTGCAGATGACACAGTCATCTTCACTTCCAATCCCTCCAGTCCCTCCACCATAGCTGTGGAAGACCTGCTCCAGCAGGACTTCAACCATATACCATTGAAACAGCACAATTTCAACAGCAAAAGCAAATACAGTGGCAAATGCAATGGAATTTGAAATTATCGCTGTAATGGTCCTGATTGTGAAATTTCACTACTTTTGCCAGTGTTTCACCCACTTTGATTAAACTGTGACTTGGAGTTTGTTATCTATAAAATTGAGGGGGGGGGAGGGTGAGGGGCAGAGTCCCCCACATGGGGGGTGTGAGGTGTGCAACCCCTCCACAAAAAAAACAGTCAATGTCTGACAGACACAATTTTGCCTGTCGACATTATGGATGTCGCTATGCCACATTTTGACAACTTTGTAGATGATGCAGCTTGGTGGAACTGACTTCAGCAACATTCTGCATTGCTTGCAATCCAACCAACTCACAGTCAACACTAAAAAGCATATCCATGATCTTTGTATTAGCCAGAAACTGGCCAGACTCACTAATCCCCATGTTTTCACCGCTCTGGATGGCATGTCTCCTCTCTTAAAGTAGTTCAGTCCTTCAAGTACCTTGGAGTATGGCTTGACAATAAGCTTGACTTTTCAGCCCATATCGATACCATCCATGCAAAGCTCACTCCCAAGCTTGGTGCCCTTTTCAGCAACAAAGACTACATATCTCCACATGATTGTAAGCAGTTTGCTAATGAAATGATGCCCCATGTCTTTGGCTGCATGGATGTGGGCTATGGCACTGCCCCCCTCCATGTCCCTTGCCAGACTGGACACCCTCTGCAACACCTTCTGTCACTTTGCTATGAATCCCCCCACACACATCCACCATTGTTCATTGTATTCATCTCTATCAATCCTCCTTCTGCCCTCATGTAACCACGCTTACTGTACATCCTTCATATCCAAATACTGGTTTGGTTCCATTCCCTCTTACCTCTTTTCTCTCCTGTCCCAACTCCCCCCTGCTTTCTGTTCTGTCCATTATAGCAACCACTGCACTTTTGCCACTTCTCACCCTCGCTCCTCTGCTGGACAATCTGCTTTCTCCTATCGACTTCTCTCACTCTGGAACCAGATCCCCTCTTTCCTCTGCCTCTCCCTGTCCCTTGGCTCCCTCAGTCACCAGTTGAAACTCCAAACCATCCTCACCTGTTCCAGTAACCCTTCCTCCTGACACCTCCCAGGCAAAGGTTAACATTCCCGGTAAGCAAGTGGCTGGGTCCATTCTCTGGCCTTGGTGTTACTTCCACACCACCAAAGTTTTCTCACTCCATCATGAGGTCAGGCAATAACTTGCTCTACAGCTCAATCGCATGTTGTCAGTATTGTTCTTGTTCAATTTGTATACTGCCATCTCAGTATATCTACTTTTAAGGTATTCTTAGTGAGCTGTACTGCACTTTGTACTCCTGCCCCTGTCCTTCCCTAGGTTAGAACTCCTGAACTGAGCACAGTATTCCAGGTGTGGCCTGACCAGCTACTTATATAGAGATAGTAGTACCACCTCCTTTTTCCGGCTGACAATACCTCTTCCAATACACCCCAGCATCCAATCTGCCTACAACATTATAGACCTTGGTACACTGGCTAGATTGTTTGAGGGAGTCAAAACTGATAACTCCCAGAACCCTTTCCTTTTCCATAGTACTCAGTTTAACCCTTCCCATCCGTTTCTCTGTCTATTTTTTTCTATATGCATAACCTTGATTTTTTTGCCATTGAATTTCAACTGCCAAACATTAATCCACCTCTCTAGCCTTTGTAGATCCCTCTGAACCTCCCTGATCCTTTCATCAATATTTGCCGTGCCACAGAGCTTTGTGTTATCTGCAAAAAGACATAACTTGCCCCGGATGCCCTCTCCAGTGTCGCAGATGAACAAATTAAAGAGGGCAGGACACAGGACAGATCTCTGCAGCACCCCACTTGTGACATCCCTCTCTTCTCATTTGACCCCATTTACCACCACCCTCTGCTGTCTCTCCTTCAACCATCATCATCATGTTTATTTGTTCGAAGTAAGCCATTACAAAACATTTAAAATAGATTTTTTTTATTTCGTTGTTTAACCAGCTATAGCACACTAAGCTGAAAGCTTTTTTACAGGAGCTACCTGGGAGCACAAGGAGGTTAAGTGACTTGCTCAGGGACACACAGTATGCAAGTGGAAGCTGTGGGATTCAAACCCAGGTCTGGTTTGCAACTCAGAGCCTTAGACCACTGCGCTATACTGCCTCCTATTACACACGTATTTACTTAAATACATACAATAAGTAGTCTAAACCTTCCAGGATAAATAACGATACAAACAATCCTTCACATATAATCCTATAGCTTTCAAACCTTTAGGAACTGTGCACATTTTGTTAGTATCTGTATATCGTTAGACGTAAACAATTTTATTAATATTTGATCAGTGTTAGAAATACCACTTTCTCTCAGTGCAGTTTAACCCCTGCAAGGTATACATATTTTTAAATCAAGGATGGAAATGAGAAAGGAAAAGTGTGGCCTACTGGGATTCGAACCTCAGATCTCTGGTATGCCATTCCAGCGCTCTAACCATTAAGCTACAGGCTCACTGGTCAAAGCGTCTGAGGAATTTCCTTACAGCCACACACTCCTGTCTCTAGTGTTGCTAATTATGCAACTCAGGAACCAATGTTAGAAATACCACTTTCTCTCAGTGCAGTTTAACCCTGCAAGGTATACATATTTTTAAATCAAGGATGGAAATGAGAAAGGAAAAGTGTGGCCTACTGGGATTGAACCTCAGATCTCTGGTATGCCGTTCCAGCACTCTAACCATTAAGCTACAGGCTCACTGGTCAAAGTGTCTGAGAATTTCCTTACACACACACACTCCTTTCTCTAGTGTTGCACAATTATGCAACTAGGAACCAATGTTGTAAATACCACTTTCTCCTCAGTGTGTTTAACCCTGTAGTATACATATATTTTAAATCAAGGAAGAAGGGGTTAAACTGCACTGAGAGAAAGTGGTATTTCTAACATTGGTTCTTAGTTGCATAATTGCGCAACACTAGAGAAAGGAGTGTGTGTGGCTGTAAGGAAATTCCTCAGACGCTTTGACCAGTGAGCCTGTAGCTTAATGGTTAGAGCGCTGGAACGGCATACCAGAGATCTGAGGTTCGAATCCCAGTAGGCCACACTTTTCCTTTCTCATTTCCATCCTTGATTTAAAAATATTTGATCAGTGGGGAGTCCAAGGTCCCTCAAAATAGGTCCTAGACAGGAAGATCTATACTTCTGGTATAGTGGACATATCAAAACCACATGTTTTAAATAGTCCACCAGATTAAAGTGCCATCTACATGTATCGTTATTTACTCCCTCTCTTTTCTGGGCATAATGTACTGTACGTAACGTGACTCAAATAACTCCATTCTGAATCTAGTTATCCCTCTTCTTAGATCTGGTTTATCTAGAAGCAATAAATAAGGTTCTATTGTGTGAGTTAATTAAAATTTTTTAAAACACATAAAGTTTTTGTAAGATTGGATTCTCTCCATGTCTTTACTGCTGTAGACATTTCTAACTCTTTCTTTGACCTGAAATTTTATGTCCCTGAATGGGAGGGAGTGAATTTGATAAAGCAGATGTCCCAATCCCAGCAGATAGAGACACGTTGCTATACAATCTATTCTTGGGAATTTATAACCCAACGTTGTATACTTAAGCTCCTCTTCTAGACACATTCTTGGAATTCTATACTCCGGGTACAGAAATAACTTGAGTAGGAATAAAATGTTCCTTTCTACTGTATAAGCTTCAATTGGAAGTTGACCCAGTTCTGCTCTTACAACTGAGGCTGGCACTGATTGGAATGTTTTAAGGATATCTTAAAGGCATTGAAAGCTGTAGTTACATTGTATTTTACATAATCATGGTGAAAATTCCAGCAAGCGGATTGAGAAAATTTGACACCTAAATAGGTATATGTTTTAACTGTTTCTATTTTAGTTCTATTTATAAATAGAGTAGGATTTTGTTCTGCCTATTACCAAATATCAAAATTTGCATTTTACTAATGTTAATAGATAATTTCTTGGTACTACAAAGAGTGGCAAATAGATTGACTTTCCATTGTAGAAACATAGAAACATAGACTTTGACGGCAGATAAGGACCGCTTGGACAACCTAGTCTGCCCATTTCCCTACCTACAGGACAGGCCACAGATCTTAGTTAAACAACAGCCTATTTCTTCCTACCCCCCCACAAGAATTGCCTTATGTCTGTCCCATGCATTCTTGAATTCTCCCACAGTTTTAGACCCCACAACCTCATTAGGAAGGCTGTTCCATGCATCCAGTACCCTCTCTGTGAAAACATACTTCCTCACATTGCCCCAGAACCGCCCCTCTCTATCTTTAAATTGTGTCCCCTTGTTCTTGCATGTCTCTTTTTCTGAAAGATGCTACCCTCTTGGACTTTGTTGATTCCACTGAGGTACTTAGAGGTTTCTATCATGTCCCCCCTCTCCCTTCTTTCCTCAAGGGTATACATATTAAGCTCCTTTAGTCTCTCCTCATACAGCTTCTCTTGCAGACTCTGCACCATTTTAGTTGCCCTCCTCTGGACTGCCTCTATCCTGTCTATGTCCTTGCGGAGATGGGGTCTCCAGAACTGGATGCAGTACTCCAGATGGGGTCTCACCAACTGTCTGTACAGAGGGATAACAACTTCCTGTTTTCTGCTGCTGATGCCTCTCTCTATGCATCCCAGTATACCCCCAGCCCTCCCTACTGCCTTCTCACATTGCTTGCTAACCTTAAGGTCATCTGATATGATTACCCCCAGGTCCCTTTCCTTTTTTGTTGTTGTCACTACCCCCATTGTGTAATCTTCCCCTGGGTTCTTGTTTCCCAGGTGTATTATTTTTCACTTCTTTGCATTGAATACTAGCTTCCATACTTCTGACCATTCCTCCAACCTTTCCAAGTCCCTTCTCATCCTTTCCATACCTCCTTGTCTATCAACCCTGTTGCAGATCTTTGTGTCATCTGCAAAGAGGCATACCTTTCCTTCCAGTCCATCTGCAATGTCACTTACTGTATAAAGACATTAAAAAGGACTGGACCCAGTACTGAACCATGCGGTACCCCACTAGTAACCCCTCTTTCTTCAGAGTGGACTCCATTTACAATTACCTTCTGTGTCCTGTTGTCCAGCCAATGTTTTACCCAGGCTACCACCCTGGGACCCACTCCCAGGCTGGTTAATTTGACTATTAATCTTTTGTGTGGGACTGTGTCAAATGCCTTGCTAAAGTCTAGGTAGACCATGTCCACAGCCCCTCCCTGGTCTACTACTTTGGTCACCCAGTCAAAAAAATCTATTAGATTCATCTAACATGACCTTCCCGCTGTGAACCCATGCTGCCTTGGGTTCTGTGCCCCACTGGCCTCTAGGTACTCAATAATTCTTTCCTTCAGAAGTGACTCCATCACTTTCCCTACCACAGAGGTCAAACTGACAGGTCTGTAGTTTCCTGCCTCTGTCTTGGTCCCACTGTTGTGAAGGGGAATCACATCCGCCTTCCTCCAGTCCTCGAGTACCACACCATCCTCCCATGATTGATTAAAAAGAGTAGTAAGTGGTTTCACTAGCTCCCCCCTTAATTCTTTTAGAATTCTGGGGTGAATTCCATCAGGCCCCATTGCTTTATCCACCTTCAGTTTTAGGAGTCCTTGCAGAACCCTTTCTTCTGTGAAAGGGCTGAGATCGACCCCCCTATCAAGAGTGCTTCTGTTAATTGGATTAGGCACTTCCCCCTCCTCTTTTGTGAATACTGAGCAGAAATATTCGTTCAGTATCCCTGCTTTTTCACTGTCCCCCTCTGCCCACCCACCATTCATTCCATTCAGCCTCACTATCCCTCCCTTTGTCTTTTTACGCTCTCTGATGCACCTATAAAAGGTTCTAACCCCCTTTTTAACTGAGTTGGTTATCTTTTCCTCAGTTTGGGCCTTTGCTATTCTGACTTCCTTCCCTGCTTCCTTCTGCCTTAACTGGTACAGCTCTCTGTCCTGCTCCTTCTGTGAGTTGTAAGCCTAAAAATGATGTAGCTAGAAACATAGAAACATAGACTTTGCCGGCAGATAAGGACCACTTGGCCCACCCAGTCTGCCCATTTTCCTACCTATTGGATAAGCTGCAGATTCTAGTTAACCAACAGCCTACTTCCTGCAACCCCCCACTATAATTGCCTTATGTCTGTCCCATGCATGTTTGAATTCCCCCACTGTTTTAGACCCCACAACCTCTCCTGGAAGGCGGTTCCATGCATCCACCACTCTCTCCATGAAAAATAATTTCCTCACATTACCCCTGAGCCGTCCCCCCTCTAACTTTAAATTGTGACCCTTGTTCTTACACATCTCTTTTTCTGAAAGATGCTACCCTCCTGGACTTTGTTGATTCCCTTGAGGTACTTAAAAGTTTCTATCATGTCCTCCCTGTCCCTCCTTTCATCAAGGGTATACATATTAAGCTCTCTCAGTCTCTCTTCATACGGTTTCTGATGTAGACCCTACACCATTTTAGTTGCCCTCCTCTGGACTGCTTCCATCCTGTCTGTCTCCTTGTGTAGATGAGGTCTCCAAAACTGCATGCAGTACTCCAGATGGGGTCACACCAACTCTCTGTATAGAGGGATAACCACTTCCCTTTTTCTACTTGTGATACCCCTCCCTATGCATCCCAGTATCCCCCTGGCTCTCCTTACTGACTTCTCACATTGCTTACCCACCTTTAGGTCATCTGATATAACTACACCCAGATCCCTTTCCATTATTGTTGTCGTTAGTACCTCCCCTGCTATTGTGTACTCTTCTCCTGGATTTTTATTTCCCAGGTGCATTACTTTGCACTTCTTTGCATTGAATCTAAGTTGCCATATGTCTGACCATTCCTCCAACCTTGCCAAGTCCCTTCTCATCCTTTCTACCCCCCCTTGTGTATCAACTCTGTTACAGATCTTTGTGTCATCCACAAAGTGGCATACCTTTCCTTTCAGACCCTCCACAATGTCACCTATAAAGATGTTAAAGAGGACTAGACCCAGTACTGAGCCTGAGGTACTCCACTAGTAACCCCTTTCTTCAGAATGTGTTCCATTCACTATTACCTTCTGTGTCCTGTTGTGCAGCCAGTTTGCTACCCAGGGTACCACCCTGGGACCCACTCCCAGGCTGGCTAACTTGATTATTAATCTTTTGTGTGGGACTGTGTCAAATGCCTTGCTAAAGTCTAGGTAGGCCATATCCACAGCCCCTCCCTGGTCTATTACTTTGGTCACCCAGTCAAAGAAATCAATTAGATTCATCTGACATGACCTTCCTGCTGTGAATCCATGCTGCTTTGTGTCCTGTGCCCCACTGGCCTCTAGGTACTCAATAATTCTTTCTTTCAGAAGTTATTCCATAATTTTCCCCACCACTGAGGTCAAACTAACAGGTCTGTAGTTTCCTGCTTCTGCCTTGCTCCCACTTTTGTGAAGGGGAATCACATCTGCCCTCCTCCAGTCCTAAGATACCACCACATCTTCCCATGATTTGTTAAAAAGTGTGGTTAGTGGTGTCACTAGGTCCTCCCTTAGCTCTTTTAGGATTCTAGGGTGAATCCCGTCAGGCCCCATTGCTTTGTCCACCTTGAGTTTTAGGAGTTCTTTCAGTACTCTTTCTTCTGTAAATGGACTGGTGTCAACCCCACTATCCAGAGTGCTTCTACTGTTTGGTTTAGGTAACTCCTCCTCTTCTTCTTTTGTGAATACTGAGCAGAAGTATTCATTCAGTATCTCTGCCTTTTCACTGTCTCCTCTGCCCACCTCTCTCCTTTATTAATCTTCACTATCCCTCCTTAACCTTTCTATGCTCCCTAATGTACCTATAAAGGTTTTATCCCCTTCTTAACTGAGTTAGCTATCTTTTCCTCGGTTTGGGCCTTTGCTTTTCTGACTGCCTTCCCACTTTTTCTGCTTTAATTGATACAGTTCCCCGTCGTGTCTGCCTGTGATTCCTTATACTTTTGAATGCAGCCTTTTTCTCTTAACCTTCCCTGACACCTCTTTTGAGAGCTATAGTGGTTTTTTATTCCGCTTTGTTTTCTTTATTTGTTTCATACAAAGGCTTGTTGTCTCCATGATGGCAGTTTTGATTTTTCTCCATTGTTCTTCCACCCCTCCTTTCTGGCCATTTGCTAATGCATTCCTCAGATATTCACCCATTATGCCAAAGTCAGCCCTTCTAAAGTCCAGTATCCTTTTCTTTGTACGGCTTGTCTCCATGGTTGTGTTTATTGTGAAGCACACTGTGCAGTGGTCACTTGTTCCCAGATGTCTACTGACTTCCAAGTTTGTGATCCTTTCTCCATTTGAGAGTACCAGGTCTAATATTGCTCCCTCCCAAGTGGGTTCCACCACTAGCTGTCTAAGGCATGCTCCCTGTAGGGCATCGAGAATGACCCTGCTCTTGGATGTGGCTGCAGTCCATGTTGCCCAGTTAACATCTGGCAAATTCAGCTCCCCCATCAACAGTATCTCCCCTTTTCCAGCCATTTTGAGAATGCCCTCTATCATTTTCTTGTCCATTTCCTCCCCTTGAGATGGGGGTCTGTATACAACCCTTGTGCGGATTGTGATGCCATTCCCTGTCTCCAAGGTGACCCAGAGTTCTCTTGTCCTCCCCCTTTACTTTTAGTTCTGTAGCTTTGAACTAAGTCATCTTCAAAAGCCAACAATGAAATTGTTTTGTTACCGATAACAGGAGAGTGAAACTCAGGATATTCCATCTGTGTTATAATTGTATTTATATATAGGTTAAATAATAAAGGTGCTATAAGGCCGCCTTGTCTAACTCCAAGGTTAGTTCTAATCTTGGGAGTAAGATCTCACTTTTGATTAATTTTAACTTTTTGCCAAGTATCTTTGTGTAATCTAATCAGAGTGTCCAGAAGGACAGAGTCTGTTTTATAGGATTGCAACTTTTCCCACAAAAGGGTATGGCTAAACAAGTTGAACACCGACCTCAGGTCCACAAAGCAGCAGTATAGATGTGACGTCTTAACCTTCACATACTTCCAAATCATATGTGTTAAAACATAACAGTGCTGCACTGTTGATCTATGTGGTCTAAAACCATTCTGGAATTCACTCTTAATACCCAATTCCTCGGCCCACAGCAGTAACCTATCCAAAATGATACGATAGAATATTTTTTAGAGTGTGTCTATAAGGCTTATGGGTCAGTACATTAACGGATCCAACACACTACCATTTTTTTTAAAGACTGGACAAATAATACTACCCTTCCAACTCGGTGGAATGTCTAAGCCTTGAATAATCTGATTGAAAAGAACATACAATAAAGGAACCCACCAATCAGAATTGTATTTGTATAGCTCTGCAACTATTTGGTCTGGTCCAGAAGCCTTATTATCTAACACAGATGGTCAACTCCTCTACTAGAAAAAACTACAAGACTGGAACCAGCACTCTCATTGACTGGATTCTTACTAATCGCCCGGACTGGATAAAAATCACCACCGTTCTCTCCGACTCCCTCAGTGACCACTCCCCTGTGATCTGTATCTGGACAAATAAATTCCACAAACCACCTCCTAAAACTATCCTAAGTCGAAAGCTACTGCACGGAAACCTTGCTAAGCTAAAGACCTGCCTCCTACAACAAAACTGGTCCCCTATCTACAATACGCTGGATGTGGATGCTGCCCTAGACTTCTTCACTAAAACTTTCAACACTGCCTGTGACACCTACGCACCTTTCAAAAAATGTAAAATCAAAGCCCTCTCTAATCCCTGGCCAACAGCTGAACTACTGGCTCAGCTTAAAGCACGTGACCATCTTTGGGCTATAGCCAGGGCCACAGGCTCCATAACAGACTCACTTAACTATAAACAGGTGCACAACCTATGCACTTCACAAATCAGGCAAATGAAGAGCTCCTATTTCAAGAATGCTCTAGAAACCACCTGGGGTGATGGGAGATCCTTCTGGGACAATATACATAATATTATGGGCAAACAGTCTAAATCCTCTCCCACAACAATGAACATTGATTGCTCCACTACCCGTGACCCTAAGACTATGGCCGATGCCCTAAATAAAACCTTCACTGACCTCAGTGGTGTCCTCTCACTAGACTTCTTCCAGGACTTGTCAGTTCCAAAACTCGTATCCCAAACCACCTCGCCAGACAAACTGCTATTTCACTTTAAAATAGTTAAGACACGTGAAGCCTACAGGTACATAAAAAAGGCCTGCTCTAAATCTAGAAATAGCAGTGACACCATTGATCTAAAACTTCTGTCCGTCACCTTGGAAGAAGTAATCCACCCCCTCACCAAAATTCTCAACCTCTCCCTGTGCCAAAATCAATTCCCCAACACATGGAAGGCCGCTATAGTTACACCAGTGCATAAAGGGGGTGACAAATCCACACCAGGGAACTATCAGCCCATATCTATACTTCCACCCCTCTCCAAAGCTCTTGAATGGATCGTGGCGGATCAACTATCAGACTACCTGCAAAAGTACGATCTACTCTGCATTCAGCAACACAGATTTAGGAAAGGACACAGTACGTCGACGGCCCTACTTGATTTCTCTAGTGAAACTCACAAAGCCTTGGATAAGGGTTATTTAACCGGAGCTGTTTTCATAGACCTCACAAAGGCCTTTGACACTGTTCACCATAGCCTTCTAATCTCTCTTCTGCTCAACATTGGGCTAGCCGAGAGACCTGGATCCTGGGTAAAAAGTTACCTGGCACAACGTTCTCAAACAGCAAAAATCTCTGAGGTTCTCTCTGACTCCAAACCAGTCCTCTTTGGTGTTCTCCAGGGCTCAATTTTAGGTCCTCTCCTCTTCAGCCTATTTCTAAACTTGCTTCCCAAATCCTGCTCTGAAAAATTAATACTCTATGCTGATGACGCTGTAATTCTCTCCTCCCATAAGGATACAAATCCACTATGACAGTGCTTGCAACTTGCTTTCTCATGTGTTGAAAAGTGGTTCCTTGAGCACAAACTGGTCCTAAATCAAAAAAAAAACAAAAGTCATGCTTTTCACCAGTCATCAAAACAGAAATAGGCATACTCCACTCGTCATAAAAACTTCTCTTGGAAATACACTAGAACAAGTGAACACCTTCAAATACCTTGGTATCACTTTTGATGAATGTCTTACTTTTGCAGCCCATATCGATAACACTGCAAAAACAGTGCACCAACACATTGGAATTTTGTACCGGAACCGTCAATTTTTCAACCAAGCTGCCTTGAGGATTGCTGTTCAAAGCTCCATCATCTCAATCATAGACTATGGTCTAATTGTCTATGGCTCAGCTACTACCACTGCACTAAAGTGTATCTCAACAGCACTAAACAAAACCTGTCAACTCCTCACTGGAGCATAGAGATGGACCCACAGTTGTGACCTCTACACAGAAACCGGTTGGTTGCATCTTTCCAATCGCTTCATGTATCTCACCTGCGTGATGGCAAAAAAATCGATCTTGGGACTCACTCCTCCATGTATCCGGGACCTGCTCTGCCTAAACAATGGCATTCGTACCACCAGAAGATCTGACCACCAACCTTACCTTGTCCCTAGATGCCGGACTGCTCAGGGACAAATATCTTTTACATACCGTGCCCCTACCTGGTACAATGCCCTTAACCTGCTCTCCCTATCCTCCACAACATTGGGAGCTTTCAAATCCATACTTTACACTCACCTCACAGCCTCCAGCTCCCATGACTGCTTTGACTAAAGTCTCATCCCACTGAGTGCATTTACATTTGTTTCACTTAACCACCATGATCTTCTCTTTGACAAAGACAACCTGAGTACCACTAACCTGGTTCTGTCTGTTCCTAAACTTCTTATTTCTCCCTCTCTTCCCTCTCAAGCTCTCCAATCCTTATTCCTTGCCCTTGACACTGCCTCTGAGTTCCTTTTTCTTTTCTGTACATAAATGTTACTGTTTAAGTTGTGGCCTTGTTAAACGGCTTACTGATTATTTGTAACACTGTCTACTATGTTTTTGTACTTAATGACGTGGAACCTTTGTAAAAGAGCCTTGGCTCAAAGGTATGTATTAATTCCTAGAACAATCAACTTCAGACTTCAAACTTCAAGCCTCAGTAAGGCATACAATATTTCCTCCTTAGTAATAATGATTGGCCTAGGATAGAACTGAGGCAGCTCATATTGTTCTTTAATTACTTCAGTAGATGAATAGAACAAGGACTTGAAGTGAGCCATCCATACATCGGCTGTAATGTAAGCCTCTATACCAGTGGCAAATTGGTTGTAGCCTTGGCTTACCAACAGCCAAAACTTTTTACTATCTCTTTCTAGTATTGACTGTCTCAGTTTTTTTCCAATGTATGGTCTGGTATTTGTTTTTTTTTTCATTCTGCAGCACCTCTTTGTACTCTTTCCTAACTTTATTTAGTTGCTTAATATTAGTTTTATTTAAGTTCTGTTTTACATATCGAACCAGTTTGTTTAGCTGGTGTTTTGCTTTTTTACAAATGTTATTAAACCAAGATCTTACCCTTGGTGGACCAACTCTTTTATATAAAAATGGTCTCAAATAGTTCAGTATTGTAGCTATCGGAACATTTTGATCAGATTTACCATTATACTCTATAAAATCATTTTCCCAATCATTAAGTGCTTCAGAATCCAATATTTCTCTCAGTGAAGTACTTAACATAGGTGACCATCTTGGTCTACGAGTATTTCTAATTTCATATCCTAGTGCCAAGGCAGCATCCACCGATGAATTGCCAGATCTAACAACCTTATCATATTGTAAAGACAGTGGCAGGTGGGCAGACTCCAGTCGTTCAAGAATTTTAAATGTATTAATTTTTTCTGCAGCCTTTACATTTACCCATAACAAATCTATTGTAGATGATCCTGATGGGCCAATATATGTATAGGTTCCTTCCAAATCTCCCTCAACTCTCCCATTCATGAGGCAAAGATTTGCATCAGACATAACCTGCATTAGGGCTTGTCCTTGTTTATTTGATTTCCTATCCTTTGAATGTCTTTCTACCCTCATTTTATTATTAGAAGATACCTGAAGGAGAGGGAGGAGTATACTCTCTCGTTCCTTTATACAATCATGAGTCATTCAAGCATTAAAATCACCTAAAATTATAAAGGAATGAGTAGTGTATTCATTAATTAGTTCTTCCAAAAAGCCTGCAAACTTACCCCAATCATGTATCCCATGATTCTTCCTGGAATATGGGGGAATATAGACATTAAGCAGTACAATCTTACATTTTCCATTCTCAAGCAAGATAGGAAGAACTGTATTTATATCACATGGTATCTGTGTGGTTTTCAAATTTAATACTATTTTAACATACACCACTAGGCCTGCTTTATAGCAACCATGCCTATCCACATGGGTGGCTGGATTAAAATAGCTTGCGAAACCTAGAATGAGAGGAATTATTTGTTGTTCACACCATGTCTCCTGGAGGCATAGTATATAATGTGTCTCCAGGAAGGTTTTACATTCCGGATCAGCTTGGTTAGATAACAGTCCCTCAATACTCCAAGAAAGAATCATAATAGGAGAAACCCCCTCCTTCAACCAGTTTCCTAGCCATCTAACTGTGTCCCTTGTCACACCCAGGTCCTCCAGCTTCTTCAGCAATCTTCTGTGTGTCACCGAGTCAAAAGCCTTGCTTTAACCAAAGCAGAGTAAATCAACAGCATGGCTGTTATCTACTACCTTTGCTTCCCAGTCCAAGAAAACTATTAGTTTGGTCTGACATGACCTCCCACCACAAACACATGCTGTTTACTATCCTGTGGATCATTCCTCTCTAGGTAGTTAACAATGTCCTCTTTGATTAGTCAGTCAGAGATAAAGCTGACAGGTCTGAAATTCCCATGTTGCTCTTCATCCCTCCTTGTGCAGCACTAGTTGGGGTTCAGATAGTGCTGCAGACAATTTCTTGAGTATTCTTGGATGCATCCCATCTAGCTCTAGGGCTTTATCTACCTTTAGGGCTTCAAGCCCCTTCTGGATCCTTTGTCTGGTAAATGCTGGCTGTCTTATTTCAGGAATGCCTCTGACATTCACCTTGATGCCACTTTCAGGGGCCCACAGTCATCCCTTATGAAGACAGAGTAGAAGTAATGGTTAAGGATGGCCATAATGAGATGCAAATGGCCCCATGTGCGCCTTGCATAAATTATGGCCCCATTTGCATGTCCCCCTTTTGAATATCGCGGGTGCTGTGCATGGCGCAGTGGCACTTGCGCTAGCGCATCTCCATGCTCCACTCTGGCTACTTGTGCTGGCCCAGTGCCACTGTGCCATGCACAGTGGAGGTGGCCAGGGTGCGATATTCAAAGCTGCTGCACCATAGCGCAGCTCCATTGAATATCGCCCAGGCCACACCCCTGTGCAACAAAGTTGATCTGCTCCCAGGCTTGCCCCCACAGCCTGGTGCAGTTTTAATATCCAGGCCTGAGTATGCAAGATTGTTAATTCCAACATTGACATTGCTCGCTGAACTTGATGTAGCCTCTCTCCTCTGCACAGATCACTGTCGCTTGCAGCCTACTACTACCAAAACTAACTTATGGCCTACCAGTCTTTGCCCACTCTTCCAATAGCTTGCTGCTTAAATAGACAATAGTTTACAATCAGCATTTGCTATTTTGCTCTAGCCTGTAATCACCTCACTGACCACTGCCTACTCTATAGTAAATTGGAATGGCCCTCTCCTACTGCCTTATTTGACCTTTTGCTCAGTAGAATTGTCTACAGCACACTACTAACCCAGAAGCCTCACTCCCTAGCCTCCCACCTTGTACCATGCACAAACCACTACTCCCTCACGTCTTCTGACACTGAGCAGCTAGCCATCCCAAGGTCCTGCACTAAATATAGTACAATGGCCTTCTCATCTGTTGCTCCTAAACTATGGAATAACGTCCCACCTCCTATAAGCTATGTCAAATAACCAACACCTTCAAATCACTATTCTGCTCCTTGCAGATGCAACACTCTACTTGTTCCTGTCTATTGCAATAATGCAATTTTGCCTTGATGCTTTGATGTTTTGGCTTAATGCCTAGAATGTATTCCTGTACTGCTTGTTACCTGTCAGTTTTAATCAACAATGTGTTCTGTGTACTGTTTACTGTGCTGCTTATGTGACTGTATGACCACTCTCTCTGATCTTGTATTGCAACCTCCCGGGTCATGCCTGAAAATAGGCAAATGTATGCCTAGTGCACCCTACCTGGTCATCAAAAAATAAATAAATAAATAAATTATGGTGGCCTAATACTCAATTACAAGGGACTGTCATAAAATTAGTGCAAATGATTTTGTGACAGTCCCTTGGCTGTGACCTCCTCAAGATATGCTCAGAGGGGGTCCCAATTATCAATTGCACCAGGGCCCATCAAAGTGTGTTGGTACACAGAAAAGATTGGGGTATGCATGTAATTGTCACTGTGCCATTCACATTGCCAAACTGCCCTGGTGAATCTGTCACAACAGTTTTATGATATCCCCAATTACCATCTATAAATATTGGCAGTAGGGGGACCGCCAGAGCATGGCCCTGGTAACATTTACTTCAGTGACTGTGATTGTCATGGGACATTATCAGAAAATGGCCACATATAGGGTAATGGGTAACTGGAGGACTACTAGAGACTAGAGTGAAGTGTGATTTTGGTCAGGGGTATACTGAACTACCAGGGAGAACAGTGAGGGACAGACTGGTGGAAAGAGAGATAGACCCACGAGTAGGACTAATGTATAGGTCAGTAAATGAGGAGATGAGTAAAGCCAATTAAACACACACACAAACACCCATGTGCACAAGTGTGCACACACACACACATACACACACACACACACACACACACACACACACACACACACACACACACAATGTGGATGACAGTGTGTCATATGCATAGATGTATGTGGCAGTTCTCTGCACTGTTGCTGCTCACAAATCATGTTTGCCCACAAATGTAATAACTGGGAAGCCTTATCTCCCATAGGGAAACCCAGTTATAATTCACCGTTATAACCCGTGGGTTATAATGGCAAACACGCAGCAGGTTTTCTTCCCTCCGAGTCCAAGCATGCGCCTGCCACAGCTCTCTCCCCATACACACTGCTGAAAAGCTGACTGCCTTACTTTATCACTCGGCACCATTTGTGGTAAGTAAAGTACACTAATGCCTCTCATCTCCAGGCTTAAACTTTAAAAAAATTTGCCATGCCATACATATACTTCAAAAATGTTTCAACAGATGCACGGCAGTACAGACTGCAGCTGGACGGGAACAGCCAACAACGCTTCATCTCACTGGGTGCAGCCATTTTATTTTATATAAATGCTGTGGTGAGAAAAAGCTCCCCAGCAATTATGTAAAATAAAACATGGGGTGGTGTGTTTAACTTGAGATTTTATACACACCCCTCAGTGCTAGATGCTTAAATAAACCCCTCAAGCTTCGCTCTCAGAGTTTATGTAGCATCCAACACTGATTGGTGTGTGTAAACTCTCATTGAACACACCACTCCATGCATTATTCTATATATTAGTATTTGTGCTGAGGGGGTCTCAACCCCATGGTGCAGATCAAAGGTTCTCAGTACGGCAATTTTTTATGGTGCCACAAGGGGTTGCTCTTTGTGTCCTGTATTCCATCCTAATAAAATGCAACTGAAAATTAGTCCCAGGGAAACTTGGGACAGATTTTAGCCAAGAGAGGCATGGTTAAGCTTGGCTGCTGCTTTATAAGCACCCAAACCCAACAATACCCTATACAGTGTAAATAGAGTTTAACTCAATCGTACTGTGCTACAACTACACAAGAGAATAAAAAGTTGTTACACCATGACATTATAACACCTTTCTAAGCACGAATGAAATTTAAAAACAAACTGTAACAAGGCAATATAAACAACAGGCAACATATACTTGCAAGGTGCAGCAAAAAACCAAAAACGAGGAGAAAACACAAATTGGCACACACTCAGGGAACTTAGAAATACAGCAGAAGTGTTGATTAACAGTGCTGCTCAGAAGTATTCCAGAATACAACACATTTTTTAAAACAGTGTGGCAGTTGAGATTTTTGCCTGAGATTTAAGTTTCAAAGTGTAACAAATAATGATGTATTTAAAGATCAGATAAGTCACCTGTACCCACCCCCACTTAATGTTTTAAAAAAACTGAATAGTACAATCCTATCCAAAAGTACTGGAAAAGCTATTCATAAACTCTTATCTGGAAATCCACCATATTGGATGTCACATACATGTTGTACGATCTGAACAACCCTGCTGATCTGTAACTGGTTTTGTTAGAAAGCATGTTACCTGCATTCCTAAATTCTCTGTGTATGCACCAATTTGTGTTCTCTCAACAATGCAATATACTGTACCTACCTCAGCACAGTGATAGATTTTCTGCAAACTTTCCTGCCACAACCCATTGATTAATGTAAATGGACACCCTTCATTAAATAGGCTTAACTGCCTATTGCGCAGGTAAAAAAATCCACCTAGATTCGACCAACAGTCATCCTAGAATTAGAAGTCAAGTCACCCAGCATGGATACTTTAATGATGAAAGAAAGAACAGCAAGTCACCTGACACAGCTCCTTCCTTTGTAAGAGTACACAGCAAGTCACCTGACAGTTCATTCCATGGTGAAAGGGTAAAAAACATGTCACCTGACACAGCTTCTCCCGTGGTGGAAGAATACACAGCAGCACACCACACAGCTCCGCCCATGGTGGAAGAGTATACAGCAAGTCACCAGACACAGCTCCTCCCACGGGGGAAGAGTTTACAACAAGTCATATGACACAGATCCTCCAATGGAGAAAACACCTGACACAGCTCATGCTATGGTGAAGACCTCCAGCACATAACGAGAAGTCGGATAAGGCATTTGGAAAGTGATGATCAGGAAGGCAAGCAAAGGGGAGGTGCTGCTAGTTGGTGACCTCAATCTACCCGAAGAGGATTTGAGCCTTCTAATGGCAAGGAGCAGGGCCATCCTTGACTCCCCACATGGGGTTTTTCTCAGGCAGCTAGTCAAAAAATCCACTAGGGCTGGGACAATCTGGACTTGGTACTTGAAGACAGGGACAGCATTGCAGATGTCACAATAGGCAGCTCCCTATGTACCTGTAATCATAATGGTTCAAAACAAAAACAGAAGCAGTGGCAAACCACACAAGGACTTGGGTCCTGGAGTTTAGGTGGGCCAGGTAAAAAAAAAATGGGAGACTGCCTTATTAACTGCCTCATGGGTGAGTGCCAGGGAGGGGTAGAGGCACAGTGGGGAATAGTAATGGAGGGCACAATAAGTCAGCCAGCCTCTGCATGAAGCAGGTGAGTAAAAGCAGAAAGAACAAGTGACTGTTATGATTCTCAATGGAAGTGGCCAAGGTGGTGAAGGAAAAAAAAGGTTGCATTCAGGAGGTATAAGTAAATGCAGAGGGAGGAGGACAATGAGGTATACCAAGTAAAACAGAGGAAAGCAGGTAGGGTGGTGAGGGGAGCAAAGGTGCAAACAGAGGAAAGGATAGCCAAAGGGCTCAGTAAAGGGGATGAGACTTTCTTCAGATACATAAGTGAGAAGAGAAAAGCAAGGGGAGTGATAGTAAAGATTAGGAAGGTAGCAAGGGGAGACTGCACAGAAGAGGACCAAAAATAAAATGTCATCCTGAACAGATACTTCTGCACAGTCTTCACAGTGGTGGTGGTGGTGGGGGTGAAACAAAGTTCCAAAATAGCAGGAACAAAGATAGAGGTGAGGTTAATAAGTATTCTTTTAGAAGAAAGAGTCCTGAAGGGACTTCAACATTAAAAGTGGACAAGGCTGTGGGACAAGTTGGGATACTCCGAAGAGTACTAAAGCAACTCAGAGAGGTGCTAACTGCCCCACCAATGGTCGCCTTCAACAGTTCAATGGAAACAGGTGTGATTCCAGAGGACTGAAGAACAGACAGCATGGTCCCTCTACATGAAAGCAGCAGCAGGGAGGAGGCTAGCAACTATAGGTCAGTCACTCTTATTTCAGTGGTGGGGTAATTAATAGAAACTCTGCTTAAGGAAATGCTGGAAGAGTGCCTTGAATCCAGTGGGTTGCAAGATCACAGGCAGCAGGGATTCACGGGGAAAGTCATGTCAGATGAATCTAATGGATTTCATTGACTGGGTGACCAAGGAATAGATCAGGGAGGACAATGGGTATGGACTATCTGGACTTTAGCAAAACCTTCAACACTGTAGTGCACAGGAAACCAAGAAAGAAACTTAGCAGACCAGGGATGAGATCCACAACTGGGTTAGAAACTGGTTAATGGATAGGCAACAGAGTGTTGTGGTTAATGGCACACAGTCTGATCATGGGAGAGTGACCAGCAGGATGCCACAGTGCTCAGAACTGGGTTAACTATTCCTCAATGTCTTCATAAGTGACAGAAGAGCTGGAAGGGAAGGTATGCCTTAGTGCATGATACCACAGTCTGTAATAGGGTGGACTCTTAGGAGAGGGTAGAGAGAATGCACAAGAATCTTGGAAAACTTGAGGAGTTGTCAATAGAATGGTAGTTGGGGTTCAAATGCCCCAAAAGTGCAGAATCATGCACCTAGGGCATAATAACCCAGAAGCAGGGTAGAGAGTGGAGAGTACTGACAGTCACTAAGCAGGAAAGGGACCTTAGGATTATCAAAACTGATGACTTCAAAGTGGAAGGGCAGTGAGTAGTGCTAGTGGAATGCTGAGGTGCATTGGGAGGGGCATATCCAGTAGGAGGAGGGAGGTGGTGTGCCCACTGTATCTCTCAATGGTGAGACCCCACCTGGAGTTCTTTACCCAGTTTTGGAAGCCACACATAAGAATGGACATAGACAGGGTTGAGGCAGTCCAGAGAAGGTCAACTAAAATAGTGCAGGGGTTGCATCAGAAGCCCTATGAGGAGAGTGAGGCTGGTATACCCTGGAAAAGAAGAGCAAGATAGGCCATGATAGAGACCAAAAAGTATTTTACAGGATGAACAGGGTATACGAGGGGAGTATCTCTGAAATGGGAAAGAGCACCATGACCAGGGGGGCATGTGATGAAGCTGCAAAGGGGAAGTTCAAGAGGGATGTGAGGAAGTATTGTTTCTCAGAAGGGGGGGTCAATGCCAGGAAGAGACTGCCAGCAAAAGTGATGGAGGCAAAAACTGTGGAGGACTTAAGTATGCATGGGATAGGTATAGGGGAATATTAATAGCAAGGCAGAAAGAAGGGAGATACACTGTAGACCACTTATGGTCTGGGGAGACAGATTAGGCAGGGAACATCTACAGTACAAGTCATATTAAACTGTTCCACCAATGAGTTGGTTTAGCATTATTTTTTACAGTCAGCAATGCATTGGCAACTCATAATGCTTTATTTTTCAATGCTTAACCAGCTCAAGTTCAATGATTGTAAAATGTTTTTGCAGCTCAATTTAAATGCATCTGCAGTCCTATCATAATGCAATCTAAAACTGGGTTTTATTTATTTATTGAAATTTCAGATAACACCTTTGAGAACAAGATCATTTTATAGGTTCCACGTCAGACGAACATTACATATTGGGAAAGTAGGAGACAGAGAACAAACAAAACAAGGAATTATACAAGACATTTCAAGAGTGTATAACTACAGAACTTCCAATACATGTGGCATTGTACAATGTATGCCATGGTGCATATTTGATTAAAACCTGGAATTTAAAGGGTCATATTAGAGGGGGTGGGGTCTTATGAAATGACCCTTTACAGGAAAATGAGAACAGATTCAGCCTAATATCTAATAATCAACAAGGTAAGGGATGGCATCAGCCCAGGGGCCTCGTCACAGGTGGGAAGGTATGGGACAAAGCATTTTAAAGTGAGCAAGGGAGCTCAGGAGATATAACAAGGGGGAGGGGTCCTGAAGGAAAGCCATAGAGGGGTGAGGGGAAAGAGTGGAAGGGATCAAGAGGAAATGTGAAGGAGAATAATTAGCAACTTAGAACAGTTATTTATATGCTGAGAACAGTTATGCATAAGGTTAAGATAGCATAAGGTTAGAATAAGTGCTGGTCACAAGAAGGAAGGTTATTGGAAGCAGTCACAACTGGCATCAGCAAATAGCTGTTACTTAAGTTTAACCTTGAAGGAGCCCAAGGTGGATACTGAAGTGATGTCATGGTGTTGCAAGTTCGTCCATAGTGGGGCACAGTAGGCAAAGGACCTTTGTCCAACAGAAGTGCGACAGTGGGGTATATTAAAAATCTGGCTAGCTGAGCTTCTGGTGCAACGATGGTTGATAGTGGGGGTAATAAGGTTTTGCACTCCTGGGGAAATTTTGCCTAAGCTTACTTTTTTGGACAGTAAACATGTTTGGTACATGAGTCTACTTTTAAATTGTTGTCAGTTAGCTTGAGGGTACATGTCGCAGGTATGGGACAGACAGACTGCACCTGTAAGGAGCTGGCATGCTTTGTTGAGTGCAACTATGATGCAGCAAAAAGTTGTTTCAGTAGCTGATCCATGGATTGGTAAGCCGTAATCAATAAGCAAGACAAGAGTGCTTTGAATGGCCAGGTTAAGAGCCTCTGGGGTCAAACATTGCTTATGCCTATAAAGTGGCCCAATGTGGGTGTTAACAGCCTTAGCAATGTTGTCAATGTGACAGGCATAGGTCATCGTACTGTCAATAGTAATCCCCAGATATTTAAAGAGCTGAACTAGCTCCAGGGGAGAGCCCTCTTTGTTGGTGATAGAAAGAAGGTAAGTTCTGTGCCTATTTTGGGAGTTGGAGAACAGCATAGTTTTTGTCTTGTTGTAATTCATAACTAACTTGTGCTTATGGAACCATCTTTCTGTGACTACGAAATTATTCTGTAGCCTAGATTCAAGAACCTTAGGGTCTGGATCACTGGTAAACAGGACAGCATTGTCAGCATGTAAAAGGATGTGACCCTGACAGAAGTAAGGACAGACACAAGGCAATTTTTGTGGGGGTAGGAAGAAATAGGCTGTTGGTTAACTAGGATCTGAGGCTTATCCTGTAGGTAGGAAAATGGGCAGACTAGGTGGGCCAAGCGGTCCTTATCTGCCATCAAAATCTATGTTTCTAAGGAAGGTTGTTGAAGAAAATGCTAAATAAAAGAGGGCCCAAGATGGACCCTTGAGGAACTCCAGATAGGACAGGTCTGCTGTCCGAGAGGGTGTTCCCAATCTTCACCTGCTGTGTATGGTTGTACAGGTAACTTTCAAACTAGACTACGCTGTCATGAGCTAGACCAATGGTGGTAAGCTGTTCGACCAGGAGGGCAAGATTCACTGTGTCGAAAGCTTTGGTTAAATCAATGAAAGCAGCACCGACCAGGTGTCCTTGATCTAAGGAGTGGTGAATAAAGCCTGTGAACTTCAGAAGGGTGGTAGTGGTACTATGACCATTTCTGAACCCATGTTGTTGTGTGCATTGTAACTGATATTTTTCTAAGTATTCAACCAGTTGGTCAACTACTATATGCTCAAGAGCTTTTGAGAGTTGGGGCAGGATAGAGATAGGCCTGTAGTTCCCAGTAATTGTGCGATCCCCAGACTTGTGAACTGGTGTCACAGTGGCAGATTTCCAATTCTGAGGGAATTGAGAGGAACTAAGTGACATGTTAATAATATGTGTTAGAGGTGACAGAATTTCATCCAGCATAAGAGCTACAAACTGAAGATCCAGGGTGTCACCACTAAATCTTGATTTCCCTAATACCTTGAGTAGGTAATTCCTGGCTTCACGGGCTGAGAGGGTTTTGAAGTAGAAAGGAGGATGAGAAGGGTGCTGAGTCTCTTTCCCAGAGTAGTCACTTGTGAGGGGGTGAGAGAAGTAGCCAGGTGGCAGGACACCACTCAGGTGCATGAAGGCACTATTAAAAGTGTTAGCAATAAGTCTGGGGTCGAGTGAGGGTACACCATCAATGTTAAGCATGGTAGGGGCAGATCTGAGGTCTCTCCCAGTGACCTCTTTAAGGTTAGTCTAACATTTTCTGCCATTATTCCAGGTCAGAGAGAGCGCTTCCTTATAATATTGATTTTTAACTGCAGGAATAGCCCTCATACAGTTGTTTCTAGCCACTTTGTAACTCTGGATGTCAGCCTGGTTACACAGGGACCTAGACCTGTGCCATAGATGGTCCCTGGCATTCAAAAGCTCAAGGAGGACTGGAGAAAACCAAGGATTACAGCAGTCTTTGATTTTACACTTTTTATGGGGGGGCATGCCTATCACATATAGTATTGAACTGAAGAATGAATTGGTTGAAGGCAATGTCAACGTTAAGAAGCAGTTTGTGCACAGCATTGAACTGGATCCAGCAACACTTATGCAACTCAGTCAGGAATGCTACATTGGAGGAACAGTTTAATGTGACTTGTACTGTATATAGCTTAGGTGAGCCAATCCATCCTTTTCTGCCACAAATTCTATGTTTCTTTGTTTCTAAGACTATACGGTAAGTCACAAGATGTAGCTCCTCCAATGGTGGAAGAGTATACAGCAAGTCACATGACACAGCTCCTTCAGTGGTAGAAAGATACACAGGATATCACCTGCAACAACCCCTCCCATGGTGAAAAGGTATACAGCAAGTCACCTGACACAGCTCGTCCCGTGGTAAGACAGTATACCGTAAATTACATGACACAGCTCCACTAGAGGTGTGCAAGCCTCAATTCACAAATTTAATCTGCAATGTGAAGTTCAAATTCACATCACAGTTAAAACTTTGTAAATGGAGGATTTGATAACTTTGCTTGTGAATTGGGATCCCAAAGTCTGCAGTATCCCATGGGACGTATGCCACATTTTACAACAATGAACTGTATTGTCTTGGGTAGGCTAAATTCAGTGCAGTCTTATGAAGAGAAAGTTGATGTTAAGTCTGCTCTGAATCTCTGTGCCCAAAAACCTTTCAAAAGCACTTTAAACATGGGGTATTTTGAACAAAATTACTCCTAAAAGTGTCTAGAGTGATTTGTACCTCTAGATTAACAATTATTTGGTATTTTTTCTGATTTAATTACTTTAAAGTTGTGGTTTCATTTTGTGTAGTAAAGAAGTGCTATGGTGGAGGGAGCTGTTAGCGAGCAGCAAACAATGCAGCCCTGTCTATGAACACTGGTGTTATTTTCCTCTGTTTCTTCTTATTTTTTTTCTGTTTTCTGTGATTCATTATTTTATTTCTGTAGAACAGTTTAATGGGTTTTACTGAATTATTTTTGTCAGTCTAGTTTTACTATACTGACTGTAGTTATTTTGTTTAGTCATTTAAGTCCCAGTCTTACTGTAGCAATGACAGTAACTTCTTTATAATTACCCCAGTGTTTGTATTGTTCAAATACATATATATAAAAAAACTTATAAAATATTATTTTTGTGTTGTTGTTATTGAACCAGGTCCACCACCTTGTAAAAGCAAGGACTACAAAATCCCTAGTATGGTATTTTTGCATCATGGACCAAGCTGATAAAACAGTGACTATCTGCCAGTTATGTTAAGCATGTATTAGCCATGGGGAAAAAGGAGTCACCTAGGCACTGCAGGGCAATGCACACCCAAGATCCAGGCACCTGTCATGCTGGACTCAGCACCAAAGAGAAGCTAGTCTGGGGAGGGGCTCTTCTCTTATCATACTCATTGTGCAAGGCATACAGATGTGGCATGGATACAGTCCCAGTGGAGTCAGAAGTGACCTCAGAGGTTTACTACAGAAATGAGGAGGAGGAGTCAGTGGGAATGCCTATTAGCCATAGTAGCAGTGGTGGTTTGAGTATTAGCAGCAAGAGTTACCAAAGTACATCAGCTCCAGTCCATAAAACACAAAACAAATCACATAATTCATGCAGTCAGTATCCATGATCACCTCAGTTCAAATGCTACCCCACCAGCCATGCTGCCAGCGTGCAGAGTCCAGCTGTCTGTTATGCCAACACCCCAAAAGGTGCAGCCTATACTACATAGCATGTTTGAGTATCATACCAAATACTCATCCAAACATGCTATTGCATGGGATCTGAATGTATCAACCACTGAAATACTGGCACATTATCTATTGGCATTCTTTTTTTTGTGGAGAATGTGAGATTCTAAAGGTTGATGGTGCGTTCCTGTCCAAAATGGCAGCTTCCATCATTAACCTACAGTATTTCTCCACCTGTGCCATTCCTGAACATTATAGGACCATGACTCATACAGTAATACTTGCACTGCAGCATTCAGCACCACCATACTTACAGCTTAGTATGGATATGTGGACCGGTGTCCAAACAGGTGGTAGCTCTTATCAATATATTACAGGCCATTGAGCACAGGTATCTGGAGTAGAATTTGACAATGGAATCAAATACAGGGAAAACTGTACAAAGCCCATTTGCAGTGGTAGTAGCATTTTGGGTATTTGCCAGCATACCATGCTGGCAATGAAGAGTATAAGTGGATCACACACAGGTCAAAAATATTTTAGAACTGCTCCAGACTGAGACTGATGAATGGCTTCAGCCACATTCCCTGAAACCAGGTTTCATTGTGCGTAATGATGACTCGAATGTGGTAAAATGCATTAATGATGGTGGTGTGCTTCTCAGGGTTCCATGCATGGCACAGTGTCTTAATTTAGCAGTGCAGGAGTTTCTAACATATCCTAAAATCAAGTCCATGTTGACTGTGGTCTGCAGCATCTGTGCCCACTTTACTCATTGCAGAAAGCCCTGTGATTATCTAAGGCACGTGTGCATCCAGCACAAGCTGCCTCAGCCCGCCTGAAGCTGGAAATTGTCGCCAGATATAACTCAACACCCAACATGATCAAACACTCATACGAGGAGTAATAATAATAATAATAACTTTATTTCACAAAAGCGCCTTTCAAGTATCAAGGTGCTTTACAAAAGATTAACAGAGAATAATAAAAACAATAAATACAGTATAAAGCAAACAGAATCTGACAGGGTTCATTTACTAAATGCCATCAAAGGCCTGGCACCATAAAAAAGTTGTCAACGTTTGTTTAAAGCCTCTCACTGTTGTGAACTCCTACAGCCAATGGATAGAGAATTCCAGAGGGTAGGGGCAACGTACATAAAAGCACGGGCCCCAGAAGACTTCAAGGACACCCTCGGTATCTCTAGCAACCCCTCATTGGCCAAATGGAGCTGTTGCTCTGGGCAATAGGGAACCAGAAGCTCTTTCAAGTAGTCAGGGCCTAGTCTGTTTAGGGCTTTATATGTCAGCAAACCAACTTTAAAGCTGATCTGCCTCTGAATCGGCAGCCAGTGTAGACTGCGCAGAACAGGGGTAATATGAGATGTTCGAGAAGCCCTCATCAACAATCATGCTGCCGCATTCTGCACTAGATGCAAGCAGTGGATATCAACCCCAGGAAGCCCTAAGTACAGGGAGTTGCAGTAATCAAGGCGCGAGGTCACAAAGGCGTGAACGAGTGTGGGAAGATCTCCGGATGGAACAAGGTGCTTGATCCTGGCGATGTTCCTAAGATGGTAAAATGAAGACTTGATGACAGCTGACACTTGAGATCATACAGTCAGCCCATCATCAAGCTTCACCCCCAGGTCTCCCAAAACCATCTCTGAATACCTGCTCCTGCAAATAAGCCATGACAGTTCCAGGGTATCAGTGCCTCTGACAACAGATCAGTGGTGACTAATGGAAGGTGTGATCATGATTCTAAGGTTATTTGATAATGCCACATAGGCAGTGAGTGGGATCACTGCCTGAATCAGCTAGGCCATCCCACTTCTAAGGGTGCTGAGGCAAATGCCGTTACATGTACAACAGTTTCTAGAGGCTAGTGAGGATAGGTGATGCTGTGTCTTAATGGAACACATGCTGCATTTATTTGACTGCAATACCCATATTTCCAACATTCTGCAGTCTGCAGATTTTGGTATTGCCACCATGCTGGACCTACAATAGAAATGCCTGTCATCAATACTTGAATATGGTGGCAATCAAGTAGAAAGGCTAAGCAATCAGCTAATAAGATGAGTTCATGGGGACACAGATGTTACTGTCACAGTTATGTAATGCACAACATGAAAATTATCACAGACCAGGTGTTGCTCTCACCTCGGTTAAACAGGCTAAAGAAACAAGTCTGGTAACAGAAAAGGCAAGGTGAGGCAATTTATATTTATATAGCACCCTATCCAAAGGCTCAGAGCACTTTATGTAAAACAATACAATAAAAAGCAATGAATCACCAAGAAAAAAGGATAAAATCAAAAAACAGAAAATCAGCATAAAATTAGATTGAGTCATAGACTTTTCCAAATAAATAAGGCTTGAGAGAGACTATAAAGGCCTCCACAGAGCTGGCCACCTCAATATGTGGAGGGAGGAGGCGGGCAGCTACTCCAAAGACCCTGTCACCAGATCTTTTTAAACATGAGGGCAGAATGACCAAGAGGTCAGCATCAGTGAAGCATAGGGGTGGACTGGGGAGTACGGAATCAGGAGCTCTTTTAGGTAGTCAGGTCCCAAACTGCATAGGGCCTTGTAGGTCAACGAGTTGATCTTGAAGGTGATATGCGCACTGACAGGCAGCCAATGCAGAGAGTGCAGAACAGGAGTGACATGGCTCCTCATAGAGGTGTCAGTCAACAACCTGGCAGCAGCATTCTGCACTAGCTGCAGGTGATGCATCAAACCTTCAGATAACCCTAGGTATAGGGCATTGCAGTAATCAAGTCGACTGGTGACAAAGGCATGGATAACCATAGACAGGTCCTGGAGAGTCAGGAATGGACAGATCCTGGCTATATTTAGAAGATGAAAAAAGCCAGTCCTGATGACTGACACAACCTGTTTTTACAGATCCAGTTGATCATCCAGGATGACCTCCAGGTCCTTTACCATCCCAGTCACTGACAGATGACAGCCATCAACTATAAGAGGAGGCAGCCTCCCATCAGTGAATACATCCCTATGACCTGGCTCAATCACCATAACCTCAGTTTTGCCTGGGATGCGACACAGCCAATTTACAGACATCCAGTCATTAATCTCAGCCAAACAGTGATTCAGCGTATCTGAGGCAGAGAAGTCATCAGGTGCACATGACAGGTACAACTGAATGTCATCTGCATAGCAGTGAAAACCCAGATTGTACCATCTAATTATCTCTCCAAGTGGAAGCATATACACAGAGAACAGCAGAGGTGTCAAAATGGACCCCTGATGGGACCACACAGGACAGGGCAAAAGAACTTAAGGAAAAATTCCCGAGAACTACTTGCTGTGAATGACCGGTGAGGTAGGAGCAAAACCAGTGCAAAACAGTGCGAGTAGTGCCCACATACTCCCGCAGTCTATCAAGCAGCACTTTGTGATCAATTGTGTCAAATGCAGAGGAAAGGTCCAAGAGCACAAGAACAGTATAATGCCCTCGGTCCCCGCCATGAAGAGATTATGTGCTACCCAGACCAGAGCCATCTCAGTACCGTGCCGAGGCTGAAAACCTGACTGGAGAGGTTCAAAAATGAAACTGATTCCAGGCATTCCACAAGCTTGTCAACCACCACCTTCTCAATAACCTTCCTCAAAAAGGGAAGATTAGAGACAGGTCTATAATTTGCGAGAACGTTTGGGTCAAGAGAAGGTTTTTTAAGGAGGGGTCTCACCACAGCATCTTTCTGAAGCATAGAAAAAACTCCTTCTCTTATTGACCCCTGGATAATCTCGACAAATACAAGACCCAGCCAGTCCAAGCAGCTGATAAGCCACATATGTAAGGCTAGGGGGATGTTAGGGTGTATTAGTAGGGGTATCACAAGTCAGTTGAAGAATAAGTAGCATAGGTTGGTGCATTCCTGGAAATGGACAGATTAATGGAGCTCATGTATACCCTAGATCAAAGGAGAGAAAGCGGAGGAGATATGATTGAAACATTCAAACACCTTAAGGACATTAACAAGGTGAAAGAGTCTAACATGTTTCAATATAAGAAAAATAGCAGGACAAGAGGACACAGCATGAGATTAGAGGAAGGCCAATTAAGGGGTAATGTGAGGATGTTCTTTTTCACAGAAAGGGTGGTGGATGCATGGAACAGTCTACCTCAGGAAGTGGTGGATATGAATACAGTGCAGTACTTCAAACAGGCATGGGATAGGCATAAGGGAGCAATACAGATGAGTATGAATAGAGAGGCCATAGACAGAGTAAAGGCCTATGGCACAGGCACATGGCATATTCATAAGGTAGAAGTAGAAATGGGCAGACTAGATGGGCCTTGCATTCCTTATCTGCCATCAACTTCTATGTTTCTATGTTTCTATGAACCCATAGAACCTCCTCTGCCAAAATTGGCTGAAACTCAAAGCAAGGCAAATGTCTCACAGAAGACTGACTACTCCCAGTAAAACTGGGCTGGAGGAGGAAATATGTGCCCTGATAGAGGCCACTTTGTTGGCAAAGAACCACCCAAACTGCTCATATTTTTCTGTAGAAATAGCTGTCCCAGACTGGAAATAGGAGGGATTTAACCAACTGTCAACAGTGTGGAACAGCACAGCCAGGGCAGTTCCTTGCCGCAGCAATTGACCGTAACAAAAATTCAGATTTCCTATGATCGGTTGCTCGCTGATATTCCAAATACTAGAGTCGCAGTGGCAACTTGTCCTTCTCAGCATGTGACCATTTCCCAAAATGCTCCAACCTATGTTCCTTAGTCTTCAACTGACGCAGCTCAGCACAGTACCATGGTGAGTGGTGCCAGGAGGTCAAGGGGTGAAGGCAGTAAGGTGCAATCTGGTCCAGAGCCTTGGACAAGGCTGTATTATAGGTGTCAACTCTGGCTTCTGGACCTTGAGCACAAGCTAGCAACAGGTCTGAAACAATCAGTGAGTTCTGGAGCTGGCAAGGCTCGAGTTTATTTCTCAGATGCCATCGGATCGCTTCCACAGAGGTGGTTAAACTGTAAGGGGCCCAGCACTGGAACTCAACTGCATGATGATCCAACCAAGTGATCTGATCAACCTTGACTGCTCCTATGTCAAGTCCAAGCGAGAAGAGCAGACCCAGAGTGTGAACATGAATATGAGTCCTAGAGGTAACTACCTGAGACAATCCCAGCTGAGTCATCAGCTGGAGGAGCTCTTGACCAAAAAGGCTGGATTCATCATCCACACAGGCATTGAAGTCCCCCAGGACAAGAATTCTAGGGGACTCCAACACCTGTCCAATGATGAAAACCTCCAGCTCCTGCAGAAATAGGATCCCACTGCCCGGAGGCTGGTAGATGAGGACTACTCTGCCATTGACTCCTGGTACACATTTAGCAATGACACACTCAAAAGAATCCAGTGTTTGCACTTGGAGTGCAGTGCAACCCAGAGCAGATCTAAAACAGATGGCCACCCCACCACCTCTGCGGTCCCTCCTGGGGCAATGCAGAACCAAGTAACCAGAAGGGACAAAGGCCACCAGCACAGGACCGGAGTCATCCCCCAAACATGTGTTGATAATGCAGACAAGGTCTGCTGAGGAATTGGCAAAGAAAGATTCCATAACCACAGTTCTATTCCTCATCAACCTAGCATTACATAGAATGGCCCAAAAGGGATGGGCCGAGCAGTCTATATGCACTACCTGCTGCCTGGTGACATCTGGCAGGGCCCTAGGGTAGGGGACCAGGTGTGAAGGCCCTCTATCCATAGGAAACATAAGAAAGAATCAGGTACTTTAGCAGTTAGGCCATTATTGTCCTGCACAATTTATATACTCAGCTGGTAAAGTAAATTAATTTTATATTTATCAAGGGCTGACTTGAACTGGTTCATGGTTTCACTAGAAACCATTACACTTGGTAGGGTACTCCACTGGGCCACTATACGTTGTATAAATCATGCCCATCTCTGATTTTTATTGTATTTCTCACCTACGAGTTGATACTAGTGGCCCGATTTGTAACTATACTAGAACTTCTTTTTAAACCTAAACATTCCCACATATCAGGTGTCCTACATGCCTTGTAAATCAGGCACATATCCCCACAATACCTCCTATACAGCAAAGAGTACAGTCCGAGTTCTCTTACTTTATCTTCATAAGAGAGGCCCTCCAAGCTTTTCACCCTCCTTGTCACCCATCTCTGGACTCCCTCCGGATGTCTCACATCTTGTTTCAGTCCGGGTTGCCACACGCAGCCAGCATACTCCAAGTGGGGTCTAACAAGAGACTGATAGAGTGGCACAATCACCTCCCTTTCCCTACTTCTAATATTCCTTATAATGGATGCCAGTATGCCATAGGCTTTTCTGGTAGTAACTGTACAGTGATGAGTAAACTTTAGATCTTTGTTAATCCATATTCCCAGATCTTTTTCTACATCCATAATTAGTACACCAACTCCATTGATAGTATACCTATATTTGGGGTTATTCCTTCCTAAATACATGATTTTACGCTTTGCTAATTTAAATTTAAATGTTTTCCCACAGCAGTTATGTACAGTGGCCAATATTATATTGGAATTGTTTTGCTTCCAACTCATTAGTTACTTCTGCGTCAAGTTTCATATAATCTGCAGTCTTAGCAAGCCATGCATTGGCATCACAATTTATAGATGAGACCAATATATTAAACAAAATCCTGGTCCCTCCTCCTCCTCCTCCCTGGGCATCTCCTGGACCACACTAGCGCAATCCCAGCTCCCACATTACCATACTGGTGACCCTCACTACAGCGGTTGCACTGCACCCTTAGGACCTCGACAGCAACTGAGGACCCTGCTGGTAAAGACAGCGGGAATCCTGGAAATGGGAGGAACAGCCATAGGAAGTAAGCTGAGTAGGTAAGCCTGACAGTAGAAAAGCCTCTACACATCTCAAATTCTAAAAATCAAAATGACAAATAAACAATACACATACTCACTCAATAAATACCAAACACAAAACAAATACACAAAATCACATACACATTCAAAAACACTAACACACACATGCACGCACGCACGCACACACACTCAGATCACACAGCAGTGCAAAAAGACTAAAAATAACAAAGCAACCCCCCACACCAGCCCAAAACAGTGGAGAATCCAATGCCTGTTCACAGAAACAGACATTATCCAGCAACAACGCAGTCCAGATTAAACCATTCAAATGGTGCCAGTAAACCAGTATAGTTCAAAAGTAGATGCCACCAGGGCTGTCACCCCTTTGGCTAATGAGTCCAAATTCAACTGCAGCTCCCCTGAAAATGCAGAAAAAGCAGAATGATTCAAAATGTCTCAAAGCTGGTTCTAAGATAATCAGCCTAAGGTGCTCCCACCACCAGAGACTAAACCATAAGAAGGTCAACCAAGACCCTCTCACCATCTTGGCTGGCAAGGTCAAAGTGAATATGAGAAAAGGATGTTCTCACTGCCCAAATAGTCAGTTTGTAAAATAACCAGTATGACAGCTCTTGAAAAACTTCCAACAGAACCAAGTTCCTGGACAGATAATTATTGAGTAAGAATGCAAAGCTCACCCCTCAGATGAAACTCCAGTCCTGAGCAAGTATGTAAAGTGGGCAACCCTCAGAGAGAAACCAGGTCATTCCAATCCAGGATCGCAGAATGTGCAGATCAAAAACACAAAGCAGAACTCATCACTTTAACAAACAAGTCCCTCAAGGAACACTCCCAGAACAGATAACTCCCCAAAATCCAAAAGAACAGCCAATCACCAAAAGGCAGCTGGCCCATGAATGCCCCTGGGGAAAGCTGGACCAGGAGATCTTTCCTGAATAACAGTCCACAATACACTCAAGCCACAGAATGCTATGGAACAAAATCAACGCCACTGCCAGGAAGATGACAGTCAACACTCATCGACGAAGTGCAGAAACTCCAAGAATAAGCAAGCAGCAAGCAAGGTAGGAAAAATCCAAGCAGGAGATGTTCAAGAGCTGGTAAACTGCAGATGTAGTAATGATTTCAGAAGCAGACTAAAAAGAGAACTAGCAGATGAAGACAGAATCCAAATTAAGGCACAGTGTAAGCAGAGTCCAAGTTGAGCAGAAGAAATGCAGCACAGACTCTGAGGCTACCAAAAGCTGGAAAACTGGAACAGACTCAAACACACACACACATTGGAACCTAACTACAAAGAAAATACTAGTGCTCATAGTGCCCCTAAGTTGCCTCACTAAAAACCTCTAACACTAACCCAGCCCTGCAAATCTAACTAAAAAACAAACATTTTTTTTTTAGTTAATAGTTTTTATTGAACATTTTATGCTTGCATACAATAGTACATCACATATCATATGTCACTACAATATTGGTCAGAGAGAAGTCATCATAAGGAAAAAGGACTATAACATCTCAAAGAATATTTGGAGAGGAAGGTGAGAGAGGACCTTTAACTCTCTGGCCATATATGTGTAAACTAGTACAAGTTATATAATGGTACAGATTACATAATAGGTAGTAACATTGCAAGCCAGAAAACATAAAAAAGGAAGAAGAAAAAAAGAAACTAAAGCATTAAGATAAAAATTAGCAAATGTAACACAGTACCATAATCACACCTGGGTACCCATCTAAAATGGTTAAACAGCTCAAGGAGAGTAATGTAGAGGAGAAAAAAGATATCACACATTACTAGGTTGGCTGGGGGAGCTTACCGTGGGGGCTTAAGCTCAGGGAGATCAAGTAAGCGAAGCAAATATTAAACATCTTGGTTCTCATCCAATCCCAGTTCTGGGTTTTAAGTAAGCAAGAAAGGGGCCCAGCAGGCATTATAAGCTGTTAGAGCATCTCGTGTGATATGTGTCAGATGGTCAAGAGAGGCTAGCTGTGCAAGAGCATGCTGAAGTTCAGCGAGGAAGGGGAAATCTGTGGTCCTCCACCGAGATAGGATTAGACGCTTAGCTGAGATATGTAGCAGATCTACCCAGCAAAGCTGGTACCCCTTGAGCACCAAAGTTTGAGGGGGTAGTCCAAAAATCCACATTAGAGGGCCCATCTGCACTACCTGGGTCAGGGTCCAAGTTGCTAGTTGACAAACCATTTGCCAAAAAAGGGGCAATTAGCGGGCATGTCCAGATAATGTGTTAGAGGTCACTGGCGTGGGCTAGACATCTCCAGCACAGATTGTTATCTAGTAGCCTGGCTTTGTGTAAAAAGTCTGGAGTTCTGTACCAGTGAAGCAGCAGTTTATTTTGTATAAGTTTGCTACAGGTGTCAGGATGGCTCCGGTGCACTCGTTTCCAGCAGAGAACCCACTGCTCAGCCTCCAGCTTGGTCTGTAGCACCTTCTCCCATTTTTGTTTAGACTCTTCAGTCTGGGAAGGAAGACTGTCTCTTAGATCAGCGTATACTGTGCTGGCTTGGTCCCTGGAGAGCTTAAGCCACGAGGATAGTTTCTGAGGTGGGAATGACTTATCATAGTGTGTTTTAAGGTGGGTCATCAGGGAGCTACGTAATTGTAAATATCTCCAGAGGTCATTTTTTTGCAGGCCCTTCATATCAGCCAGCTTCGAGAAGGGGAGCATCCGCAGCTCATTCCATTCTAGGACATCGGCTACTATCTTTATACCCTCGTGTTCCCAATGGGGCCAATTAAGCAGCTTACCCTCCACCTTGATATGGGCAGTGCGGAATACAGGCATGTACAGGGGTGGTTTGGGATTTGTTTTGAGTTTAGTGTGAGCTTTAAACCAGGTGTGGACAGCAGGCCCAATGGTGTGGAGGGACTGCAAGGTTTTAGGAAGAGGGTTGTATATCAGCAAGGGAAGGGTGTGGACCTGTGCGAGCGATTGCTCCATATATACCATTTGCGGAGATTTGGGAGTCAAGGTAGAAAACCATTTTAGAGTTTGCGCAACAGAGTATGCCCTTGCATAACCCTCAAACCAAGGGAGATTCTAGCCACCCACTTTCCAGTGGGACTGCAATTTCCCTCTACTGTATCGGGGTTTTTTGGCATCCCACAAAAAATTCCCCACCTTGTCTATGGAATGGAGCCATTTCACCGGGGGAGTCTAGCAGGATATGAGATAAAGGGTGGAGAATTTGGGGAGTGGAAATCATTTTAAAAGCAGCAATTTTCCAAGGAAAAGTAAGGTGGAGCAGTCGCCACCTATCAAGCTCTGTTTTTAGATTTACAAGAACAGTTTTCATATTGAGATCCCAAATAGTAGACAGGTCTGAGGAAATATGTATGCCAAGATATACTAGCTCATTTTGGGCCCATTTAAGCCCCAGTGGGGGCACCAGGCTTGGAGTGCATTGAGGGTTAAGACGGAGCAGCTCAGTCTTGGAGGCATTCACCTTCAGGCCAGAAAGTTCGGCAAAATGTGCAAGCACTTCAAGAAGCGCAGGAAGGGCTATTGTGGCATTAGCCATAGAGACTAGTAGGTCATCAGCTTACATGAGTGTGGTATAGGTCTGGGACCCAATGGCGATTCCCTGTATGTCCGGTTTCTGTCTAATCACAGCGGCCAAGGGTTCGACAGCTAGAATAAATAACAGGGGGGAGAGGGGGCATCCTTGGCTTGTACCCCTGCAGAGCTGGAAGGGGGTGGATATTACCATATTGGTACGGATTCTGGCCATAGGTTGATGATATATTGCTCTGACCCAATTTCGAAAGCAGTTCCCAAAGCCAAAGTGACATAGCATTTTTTCTAGATAATCCCACTCCAGAGAGTCGAAAGCTTTTTTGAAATCAACCGCAATAGCAGCTGTAGGAGTAGGAGAGAGTTTAACCTGATAGATGATATTAATTAGGGACCTAATATGGTCTTTGCTGAGTCGTCCCGGCACAAAGCCAACTTGCGAGGGATGGATCAGGGAGGACAGTAGTGGACTAAGTCTAAGCGCAAGAATCTTAGCAAATATTTTGCTGTCTGTATTTATAAGGGATATAGGGTGATAATTAGAAGCCAGAGTAGGGTCCTTGTCCTTTTTAGGAAAAAACATAATTATAGCTTCACAGAAGGTGGGGGGGGGTGTCTGTAATGAGAGCTTCATTATAGACCTGGGAGAGAAGAGGGGCAATTTGGGGAGCTAGAGCTTGCCAGAGTTCAACTGGGAAGCCATCACCACCCAGAGTTTTCCCGGGATTCAGAGTCTTGATGGCTGAAATGACTTCGATTGGCATGATCGGGAGGTCCAAGGGCCGAATTTGAGCAAGGGGGAGGTTAGGGAGACATACGGAAGCCAGAAAGGGCTCTATGGAGTTAGGCTCCTGATGTCTAGTAGAGGAGTAAAGGTTGCTGTAAAAGTGCTTCATGATCTCGTTAATGGCCTGTGCATCAGTACGAATGTGGCCAGTCGAGTCTTGCAGTCCCGAGATGTGTCACTCCAACTGCTGCTTGTGCAGCCAGTAGGCCAGGAGTTTCCCAGCTTTTTCCCCACCCTCCCAGTATTGGTGTCGTACTCTCCATAAGGTGATCTCAGCTTTATGTGCTGTTAATTCATTGATAGTCATATGAACTGAGAGCATTTCTTTATATGTAGAGGAGTCGGATGAGAGGTGAGGAGTCTGCTTGGCCTGAGCTTCTAAGATCTTAAGCTGTGTCTCTAGCAGGGCCAGGCATTGCTCTCATTGCTTGTGGCGCCAAGAAGCATATCCTATTATAGCCCCTCACAAGGTGGCTTTGAAAGCCTCCCATGTAGTGCCCGGAGAGGTAGCTATGGGCGGGTTCTCTGCTATGAAAAAGGTAGTCTCCGCAGTAACCCATGTGATTAATTATGGGTCTTTAAGGAGAAGGGAGTCTAGTTTCCACAAATTTGGCTTCGCAGGGGGAGGCCCCCAGAGGATATGCAAATGCACTGGTGCATGGTCCAAGAGTACTGTGGGAAGAATCTTTGAACTAACTCACCATAGGAGATACCTTTTGGAGGTAAGCTAAAATCTAGGTGGCTAGTGAGAGCCAGGTACTAATGAGGTGAAGGAGTAATCCCTCTCCCGAGGGTGTAAGACCCTCCAAATATCAGACAAGCCAAATTCGGCTATCAGGTATAGGAGTGCTTGACGTCCTCTGGGGTGCTGTGTGGGAGAGAGGGCACTACGGTCCATTTGAGGTACTAACACTAGGTTAAAGTCCCCTCCAAGTATGGTAGGGGTGCAAGGGGGGGCGATAGAGCTGATTTCCTGGGCAAGTGTGTGGAAATAGGAGGGATCGTCCTCATTGGGAGCATAGCTACATTCCAGGAAAAGGGGACCTTCAGGGGTGCGCACAAAAGCTAGCACCCATCAGCCATTTGGGTCTGTTTGAACCTTGATGGGGGACCAAGGGAGAGATTTGTGTAGTAGTATCACTACGCCCATCTTTTTTGAGGACAAGGATGAAGCGAAAACCTGCTTGACCCAGTCTTTAGCAAGGAGAGCATGGTCTTGTGCAGTGAGTTTAGTTTCTTGTAGGAAGGCCAATAGGGCCCTCAGCCTCTTCATGTGAGATAACACCTGTTTACGTTTGACTGGTATATTTAACCCCCGCACGTTCCAGGTGTAAATATGGAGGTCAGCCATGATCCCAATAAGAGAGGGAAGGGCAGAAAATTAGCCTGGAAACAGTAGGTGAAGAGGCAAAGGTCATAGTGACCCAGAATCGTAAAGTAGCCCAGAAGCCCCCAGTAGTGAGCCATAGCCAAGCCAGACAGTAATTATAAAACACAAAATTTTGATGGGTACCCAGAATAAACAGTAAAAATAATAACTCATCAGGCAACAGGCCCGATACCTAATTAAACTATGTACATTCTTGAACATCATAAGTCCTCTAATCAGACGAGGGCAGTCTGGCCAGCATACTCACTGCCAAGGCCATCTGCCAGCCTCTTGCAGTGTAGGTGTTGGTGGCAAGCAAGGAACGAAAGGTTCCCTGGCCATCAACTTGTGTAACGAGGCAGCTACAAGTACCCATTCTCCCTGTGGAATGTGGCACGCATGGGGGAGAGGTGAGGATGGACCAAGGTGCAGCCAAACTAATGTATGAAATTATGATGTCCCAGATATTAAGTGCCCCTCGTATCTATGCGGTTAGCAGCGAGGTATAGCTACAAAAGCGTCCTAACACAGGCAGCATACCATCAACAGGGCATAGAGGGGGGGAACAGGAAAAATGGTAGTGTGGCCACCTACAGGATAAAGAAAAAGGAGAGGGAAGGTGGAGGATCATGCCAGAAGAGGGACCACACTCATGCCATGGGCACGTTGGAGACATCCCCAAAAAAACAGCAAATAACAGTGTCAGGTCCCTGGTGTGGGAAGGGGAGGTTAGATGCTATCCCCTTCAGAATGCCCTAAGAGAGAATGACTGTTAATCCAGTGAGTGAGTGTGCTGGGGATCAGATATAAGGCACAGCACGATGTTTCTCCAGGTATCCATCATAGGGAGTCTACTTGAGGATATCAGCGAGGAAGGTGAGGGGCTAGTGCATAGTGCAGAGCAACCCTGCAACACTACCCAAGGAGGGAGAATTGCTATTTGTGCCTGAAACCCAATTCCATATACCAGAAACTCCCTACATGGTGTATATACAACAACAACAACAGTCCAGACATAAAGGGTTTCACCAGGCTGGAGACATCACAGATACGAGAAGGTACATCGAAGAGAGAGAAAAAAAAAACCTTGCATAGAAAGAGAGGGACAGTAGACAAAAAAACAAAACACAAACTTGCGGCCCTTTATTGAGTCCCAGAGCCATGCCCCGTCAGAGCAGGGAGGAGAGTAGTGGCGTGTTCATGTCCCCCGAGAGATCATGTAGGGGCCGCCGGAGGCCGAGATGTGGAGGATCCGCTCTGGGCTTCCTTGTCAGGTGTTGGTGGTCAAGTTGGAGTAGTCAGCGTCAGGGTCTGTCCAGGCACCCGATCATCCTGGGAAGGCAGTGCAGCTACTTCATCCCAAGATCTGCCGCAGCAGTCAGCGCTTCAGTGGTCGGTGAGTTTGTTTCCATCACAGTGTCTTCCTGGAGGGTGAGAAGCGGGGCATATTTGTTCGGTGATGCAAACTGACCTAAGTCGGTCTCCAGAGGACCAGAAGTTGCAGCTTTGGCTTGCCGGGTGATGGGTGGTTGCCTTCGTTCATGGCGATGTGGTGAGTGGCACCTCTTGCCATGGTGAGGGAGGGGGGCAGCAAACTTGAAAACCGGCTGGGTAGAGAAGGGAGATGCAGGCCTAGAGAAGGATTCTGGGCAACCAGGAGGGTCCTGAGACATATCGGGGTTGCCAAAGAGATCTGGATTCTGAAAGTCTTTAGGGAACTCCCATCTAAGAAAATCCATCAGGCTCTCCGGTGTGGAGAAGGTGAGGGGCGCCCCATTGTACATCACCATCATAGTGGCTGGGTAGTGCAGCGAGAAGGTGATAAGGTGTGCATGCAGGATTCTACGGCAGTCAGAGTAAGCCTTATGGCATTCATTCAGCTCCCGAGAGTAGTCCTGATAAATTTGAATGGCATGGCCCTGCCAAGTGAGAGGGCCTGTTTCTCTCACCGCCGCTGCGACCTGCTCTTTTTGCCTGAAGTCAAGGAAGCAGGCTAGGATAGGGTGTGGGCGCTCTCCCGGTTTTGGCACTGGAGCCAGAGTATGGTGAGCCCGTTCGAGTTGCAGAGCAGTTGTCGGGGGCAGCTCTAGGAGGTGGACTAAAGTTTCTTGGAGAAATCCGGCGGTGTTTTGGCATTCAGCTCCTTCAGGAAAGCCCAGAAGATGCAAGTTATTTCGCCGGCTTCGGTTCTCTAGATCATCTACTTTATCCTGGAGATAGTTGGTAAGGTGAGCCTGTTCCCTGGTAGTTGCAGTCAGATCCTGCAGAGCCGAGTCATGGGTCTTAAGCTGGCGTTCTGTATGAAATAAATGCAACTCAATAGAGTGTAGAGTCTGGGTGTTGTTATTGAGGGCTATTGTCATTTGGTTCATCTGTGCCATCAGTTGGTGAAACATCTCTTCCATTTTTGTAGGAGTAGGTGAGTTGGGAGAGAAGCAGGCCATCCCAGAGGCCATGAGTCTGGAGGAGGCTTCAGCAGGCTCTGTATTCTGAAGAAAGAAGAAAATGAGGACAGCGTAGTGCAACAGGTATGTCCCTCTTCCAATATTGTGCAGTTAGAGCCAGCAAGGAATTCCACCAGCAGTAGGATGCACTTGAATAGGATCCACAAAAGGGAGCAGGGCAATTATGCTGCCATCTTGGTCTAAGGCTTAGCCACACCCCCTCAAAAAGCAAACATAAAACAAGTAAAACAGTTAAAAAGGGATTTTCCAAGGCAGGAAAAATGGACGGTCAGCTCAGCATGACAGACATCTTAGTTATAACAATACATCTACTTTGGAATGCCTTAAGCCATGTGGGAATTGCAGATGTGTAGTAAAAGGAGGAGGAGGAGGAGGAGGAGGCTGATGTGCCACCAGGATTGTGTGCAGCGCAACACATGGTGGATGCATATTTGGTGGACACCAGTCACCTTAACATATTGGAAGAGTCACTGCTGTACTGGAGTAGCAAGGTCACTGACTGGCCATCACTGACCTCCGCAGAAGCCAAATATCTAAGCTGTCCACCCTCAAGTGTCAGCTTGGACAGGTTATTCAGTCTGGTGGGGGCCACCATGCTGGACAGGCATACCTATCTCTCCCAAAGAAATGTTGGCAGGCTAACATTTGTTAAAATGAATGCAGGACACATTTCATGTAACACAATTACATGTACTTTGTGTTCCATGTAACACGAAGTAGGTTATAGCACTCGTTTGCAACTGGGACTACACTTTGGCTACCCAGTGCACTAAGCAATTGCAGAAAATGTTTTTAGTACATATGGCACCAAAAATAAGTTTCCCCTCAGCTCTGCGCTATGTTAACTTGTGAATGAGTGGAGCCAAGATTTCAGGCAGACCGTCAGAAACAGAGTTTTTAAAAAAATAATAAAGATGCAACATCTGTGCGCCCATGCTGGTACAGTACCTTTGTATTTTAGGTAAGTGAACCTTGCTCCACTGCCTTTCAGTCTGTTACTCTTAAAATAGCCCCCAAAGCTAACAGTGTCCCTTCAATGATGTCTTAAGAAAAATTCACTGCAGCAATGCATTTAGCAGCATGACCTGTTTATTCTATCACTTCTGCCTCAAAATATTGGAATTCAGAATTTATGTATTGTGTTTTTCAGAAAAAATTTTGGATTGTGATTTATGCACAATTAACACAAAGTGTGTTACAACAAGAGTGTTTGGGGAAGTTACACTCTAAATTACCATGTAGCAGCATGTAGCAGCCTGTCCACTTTTTTGTGGCACTACAGGAAAATTCAGGAATTCACAGAATTAATGTGAACTGTAATTTATGCACAAATAACACAAAGTGCATTACATTAGGAGTATTTGGGGCAGTTTCACATTGTGAACTACCGTGTGATGGCATGTAGCAGCCTGTCCAATTTTTTGTGGTAAGACAGCAAAAGTCTGGAATTCACAGAATCAATGTGAATTCTGATTAATGCACAATTAACACAAAGTGCATTACAACAAGAGTGTTTGAGGCAGTTACACACCGTGAATTACTATACCTTGTGGCAGCAGGTAGCAACCTGCTCCCTTTTTGCACGTACTTGAAACAAATTCTGGGAGAAGAGAATTAGAAAGGTTATGCCTGGAGTTCAATGGCCATGCAGCCAGCCACTCCCACTTCCTGAGCTATATAAGCAGTTCCTCTCAGCCTCATTGTGAAGCACTTTTTATTTGCTGCCAAAGGCTCAGTCCAACTGTCCTCTGAACTAGTTGGGACCTGCAGGACTGGCTGAGCCTCCCCCCTTACTGCTCCTGCTTGTCTTTGCTGGATTTCTGTGTTTATTTTCCTGCTTCTGCTTTGTATTTTGCCTTCAGCTGTGTGTGCGCTTCTTTTTTCTTTGTTTCCCGTTTTCTGTGTTTGTGTATCTTTGTTTTTTGTTTTTTTTTTTGGGGGGGGGGCTTTGTTTCTAAACTCCTAGCATATTGTTCCAGAGCTCCTACTGCTTGCTTTCAGTTACTTCACAACTCTCAAACTACTGCAATGCAACTGCAATCATTATTTGTGTATTTCAGCTCAGCCATAGCTGCTTCATGTTGCATACTCAATTGATTTCACCTGACTCAGGCTTACACTAAACCTAGCTATGCAACTCAATCATACTCTCTCATTCTACTTGTCTCATTATAGCAGCTTCATTGCACTGCCTGGCTACACCTGCTTTCAGAGCATTGTGTCTCCTTATTTATGTTTATTGTAGTTACAACTCAGTGTACTCCATACAGACGTTGCTTTTATGTTTATTCACCCTGTTCTACTCTGAGGTCAGCCAACAAGCTCCTACTGAGGCTAACATAGCTTTCATATCTGCATGTGGTTCTCTGCCCTACCATCACTTTCTTGTTTGTCCTACGGTGGGGACTGGGAAGTGTTTGTGGAGTCATGGCCCCATGTGGCTAATTATTTCTGTTCTAAATCCTGCCTTCACCACCAAAAATCCTCAGAGTATTTGTCATCTTGATTTGGCTTTTAAATGTTTGTCTGGCTTGTCCCACTATTTAGTGCTGTTTCATTGCTGCTATGTTATGCAGATCTACCTGCAGGTCCACTTATTACTGCTCTGTTTACTGACCTATGTACAGATCCATGCTTGCTTATGCAATCAATTGCTCATGCCTACTGCATCCTCTTGACTTCAGCCTCTGGGATGTCTGCTGCACTCAATCTGCTTTCACCCTTGCAAGGTCTCAGCACTCACTGCTCATTACGATCAGCACACCAGTGCACAATCAGCTCGACAGCTTCTCAGCTCTCAATCTCATTCTGGGGCATGCCAGCCATTCTGTTCTGGTGCAGCGTTCCTGCAGCTGATGTTCTGGCTCTGCATTTCATCCACATCTTGAGCATCTCCAACTTGGGGCAGGATCCATCTCACCTAGCCCATAGCTGGGAATGTCCTCACCCTGGGCTTGGCTTTAGCTGCCTGCTACACGACAACAGCTCCTGATCTAGAATTTAAGAATAGCGGTGAAGGGTGGTTACGACAATCTCCTTTGGCTCTAGTGTTCCACTATGATGATTTTCCATTGGCTTTAGTGGTTTCCCTAGCAAGGCGCCTTCATCGCATTCTCCCTATGATTGCCTCTGGTTCACCAGGTTTGAGTTTAGGGTGGGTAGGCCAGGTGAGTGCCTCAGTAGTTATTGTCCACCTCCTCCGCCTTGGTTGCATGTATTATTGCAGAGTTTTCTCAACCTTCCATGGCATTCCCGCTAGAGGGTTTGAGTAACAGCCTTCCTCCAAATTGGAATATTTTTCACCTCCCTTTAATTGAGTTTTCCAAATTGCAGCTGCTGAGCCATCACTAAATAAACTGTCCAAAGCCTGGAGGGAAGGTGACCTAGGCCTTGGATCCCCAGAGATTTCCTACTTATAGGGTTTTTTTCCTCTCCTCCATTGCCTCAGGTCATAACTGTTAGTTAGCATAGTAGTGTCCCCTAGTTTCTTTAGGTAGGTTCCACTGTTGGATGGAGGTGGAGTATGTCCTGCCATTCCCTCTCTTCTTAGGGGATCCCCTCATTCTCAATGCAAACCATCAGTATCCTGCTACACAAACCTGGACATTTCATTATGTTATCAAACTGCCTATGCTTCTCTACTACTACGTTACAGTTACTGCTCCTACATCACAGTTACTGCTTGTTCATAAGCTTCGTGTCACCTCATTCTTTGAGGTATAATTGTACTACATTCCTTTTGGTGATTCCTAAGGTACCTTTAGCCATGGGAATCATCCCATGGCACCTCTAGGGGTGGAACCCTCTCTGAGGGTTCCTTGCCTTTCGTACCCCTACAGGGCAGTAATTCCTCTGGAATAGAGAGTGTAAACTGCCAAACCAAACTAACACAGTTGCACAAGCATAACACTATACTGGGTATGCAGGACATTGAATTGAAAAGGCTATGCTTGGAGTTCAATGGCCAAGCAGCCAACCACTCCCACTTCCTGAGCTATATAAGCAGTTCCTCTCAGCCTCATTGTGAAACACTTTTTATTTGCCCCACCATCCTCCTCTCCTCCCCCAGCGGCAGCACTTTTCTCCTCATGGGGATTCCTAAGGTACCTTTAGCCTTGGGAATCATCTCATGGCACCTCTACGGGTGGAACCCTCTCTGAGGGTTCCTTGCCTTTCATACCCCTACAGTATGGTAATTCCTCTGGACTAGGGAGTGCGAACAGCCAAACCAAACTGACACAGTTGCACAAGCATAACACTATACTGGCTGTGCAGGACATTGAATTCATGTAAATTGTGATTTAGCCACAGTTAACACTAAGTTAGTCACAACAACAGTGTTAGGGCATACAAACATATGAAAATGCCAGAAGAAACAGGCCTCATGGTCTATCGAGTCTACTCGAGTACGCAGCAAGTGTCTTATAATGCTGCTGCCCCTCTCTCCATCCCCCTATTCCAACCCCTGTTCAAGCTGTCTACCGTCTTGCAGGCCACTACTTCAACTGGCAAGGATTTCCATTTGTCCAACACTCTTTCTGTGAAAAAATGTCTTCTCATCTCTATCCTGAATCTATTCCCCTCCAGTCTCAGTTGTTGTCCTCTTGTGTCGTTCCCCTTTCTCCTCTGGAAAATCCTCTTTGTAATAGTCTTGTTTATTCCCTTCAGGTACTTAAAGGTCTCAATCATATCTCCGCTGTCTCTCCTCTATTCTAGAGAGTACATATTCAACTCCCCCAGCCTTTCCTTGTATGGCTTGTCCTCCAATCCCCGAATCAACTTTGTAGCTGCACACTGTACCCCTTCCAACAATCTGATGTCCTTCTTCAGGAACGTGTGCCAGTATTGCATGCAGTACTCCAAGTGAGGCTTGACCAGCAACCTATACAGGGGCAGGATAACCTCCCTACTTTTGGAGGAGATGCCTCTAGCTATACACCCCAGCATTTTGTTGGCTTTTGCCACCACCCTTTTGCATTGAACAGAGTTGTTCATGCTCCCTCTCATGATCACCCCTAGGTCCTTCTCTTCTGTGGCACAACCCAACTGAATCCCATTTAAGTGATAATTCCTCCCCTGGTTCTGAGCTCCAAAGTGCAGAACCTTACACTTCTTGACATTGAACCCCAGCTACCATTTATCTGCCCAACTCCTGCAGCTTACTCAGGTCCTCCTGCAACCCTTCCCCCTCTCCATGTCATTTACCAGAGTTTCTATCTTGGTATCGTCTGTGAACAGACTGATTTTGCTCCATGTCCCATTTGAGATATCTGCAATGAAAATCCCAAACAGTTCTGGTCCCAGCATGGACTCCTGTGGTACCCCGCCTGTCACCGCTCTTGGTGGTGATAGTTCTCCCCCACTACCACCCTTTGCTGTCTCCCCCCTCAGCCAATTCCTCATCCAAGTCACCAATTTTGGCCCTGCCATCACATATTCCAGCATCCCCTCCTAATCTCCCATGCACCACTGAATCAAAGGTCTTACTGAAGTACAAATACAGGACACCCACAGCATGAGCCTTGTCCAGATCTTGTGTCACTTAGTCATAGAACTCTACCAGGTCTGTCAGGCATGATCTGCCCATGACAAACACGTGTTGCTTGCCATTCCGGATAACGTTTGCCTCCAAGAAACTCACGAGCCTCTCTTTAGGATGGTCTCCATGAGTTTGCCCACTATCAAGGTGAGGCTCACTTGCCTGTAGTTCTGTGCTTCATCCATTGGCCCACTTTTCTGGATGGGCACCATGTGGGCCATCCTCCAGTCCTGTGGTACACATCCTGTGTCCAGGGATGTACTGAACAGGTCTGCCAGTGGCTACGGAAGGACCTCTGCCAGCTCCTTCAGTACTCTAGGGTGAATGTCATCCAGCCCAGGTGCTTTGTCCACTCTTAATGCCCTCATCCCCTCCAGCACCCTGCCGTCTGTAATCCCTATGTCTGATGTCCTACTGTCCTCCCTCTTACCCACCCCCCACTTGCCTGAGGTATTTGCCCCCCTTCTCCTGTATGAACACAGAGCAGAAGCACTCGTTCAGTGCCTCTGCCTACTCTGCCTCTTTCTCTACCCACACCCATCTTTCTTGATCCTCACAAGCTGGTCTTTGCTTCTCCTTTTCTCGCCTATGTAATGGGAGAAGTCTTTTTCTCCTCTTTTGATCCCCTGCACCAGTCTCAGCCCTCTAGATGCTTTGGCCCCCCCAACCAGTCTGGTGACCTCCCTATACTTTTCCCTGTATACATCTTTATCTTCTCCCCTCCCTGTTTTTCTATACTTCTGAAATGCCACTCTCTTGGCTCTCAACCCTTCCCTAACCTCTGGTGACAGCCAACTGGGTTTCTTTGCCCTGTCCTTCTTGTTTTTTTTTTTCTAGTACAGGACTCCATTGCCTCCGACAGTCCTCCCCTTATTATATTCCATTTCTGATCTGCATCCATGTGTTTTTGGATGTCTGCCAGGTGCTCACTCAGAATTTCCCCAACATCCAAAAGTATGCCCCCATAAACTCAACCACCCTTGTACCCATGCCCCCTGTGTCCCTCCTCATGTTTAGCGTGAACCACACTGAGTAGTGGTCACTCCCAGAAAGCAGTTCCACCATTGCTAGGTTCCTTACAGCTTGCCCATTGTCCAGTACAAGGTCCAAAGTCCATTCCAGCTGTGTCAGCCCCTGTACCAGCTGTGTCAAGAAGCTGTCCTAAAAACCTTCCAACAGGACCCCCTCTCTTGTAGTCATGGTGGCAGGTGTGCTCCAATCTACCCCGGTAAGTTGAATTCCCCCACCACCATTGTGGTTTCCTTCCTGCTTAACCTTAGGATTTGATCTGCCAGTTCCTGGTCCTTTTCACAACACTGTGATGGTGGCCTGTACACTACTCCCATCCTCAGTGTCCTATTCCTTGCATCCGGAAATTGCATCCACAGAGCTCCTGTCTTCCCCTCCTCCTCCCCTTCCTCTCTTATGCACTTAATCTCCTCCCTCACATAGATTGCCACCCCCCATTCTCCTTGGCCCTATCCTTTCTGAATAGCATGTACCTTGGGATCATCATATCCCAGTCCTGGTACTGGGTAGCGCATGTTTCCATGATGGCCGCCATGTCCACCAATTCCACCATCAAGAGAGCCTGTAACACCACAGTTCTGTACCTTAGGCTTCTTGCATTCAGTGAGACCATCTTCCAGCCTGTTGCATCCCGAACCTTACCATTCCACTTCCTCCCTTTGGTCCTCTCTGTAGCCACTCCTCAATGCCTTCACCTCTAACTAGGGGGTGAGCATCCTATGCTCCCCTTTCTGGACATTGTTTCTAACAATGGTCCACTCACCACCACCCCCTTCCTAGTTTAAATCTACCCTTGTTGAAATACACCCCTCCATTCCCTGTTTGAGTATGCTCTTCCCCTCCTTGTTCAAATGTAACCTGTCCCCTGCATATATTTCGCTCTTCTCCCAGGTCCTGCCCCAGTCTGACAAAAGTCCATATATCCTAGTTTGGCACTAATCCCTCAGCAATCCATTGAACTCTTCTATCCTTTTTTTCCTCCCTGTACTTGCACATGGCACCAGTAGTGCCTCAGAGAATGCCACTGACAACCCCACCTCCTCACACTGCCTACCCAATTCCTCAAACCTCCCCTTTACCACCTCCACTGTTTCCCCAGCCAAGTCGTTTGTTCCCATGTTCACCACCACCATGTGTGGTTTCATCCTCCCTCTGCTTTTGCATTTGAGAACTGCCTGCCCTGTCCTGTATGCAGTCAGCCCTGGAATTTCCTCAACCCAGATATTTATTTATTTTATTTTATTTCATTTTTGTTGACTGGGTAAGTGCACTAAACAAATCCTGACTATGTTCAGACCTGATATGACTGTGCCTTTCCCATTCCTCCCCATCTGATCCCCTTCAGTATGGAGTCCCCCAGCACCAACACTCCCCATCATTCTGATCCTTACCACCCCTTCCACTGTGATCCCTGTTCACTCCCACAGGAACCCTGCTGCCTCCCTCCTTACATCCCTCATCTGCACCTTTTGTGGTCCTTGCATCATTCCTCTCTGCTGCCTCCACTCCTGTTACTGCCTCTCCCACCTCCTCTACCCTACCCTTCCTCTCCCATCTCTGTTTCTCATTGTAATTCCTGCCTCTTGGACCTTCCTTACCCCTCTCCCCTTCTCTCACAGTACCGATACCTCCCCTTCCCCATCTTCTGCCAATACTGCAAACCTATTGCTTGATAACCCTGCAGTGGTGCCCATTGCTCCTTCCGTCCTTCCCTGATCCCTCCCTCCTCCTACTGCACCTCCACTCACTCACCATCCCCCTTATATCCCAATCTTTAGCTTTACAGTTCTCTCTCTGCTTCTCCCTGCCCCTCCATAGTGGGGTCACTCCTGCCTCAGCTCCCCCCTCCTTCATCCTCCTTAGTTCCCTCCATAACTCTATTGCTTCATCCTCCAATGTCCTTAGCCTGCAGAAAATTGGACAGCTTTCCAGTTTCCATAACAAATTCATGCAAACAGCTGCCCCACATCCATTGCAACTCACTATCCTTCCTGTGCTTGCTGCCCTACCTCCAAGGTGCCCATCATTCCAGCTTCTATTCTGCATCCTCCACCCACCCTTAACCAATACCATCCACTTCCACTGCCCCTCACATTCCTCCCTCCTGGCAGCCCTTCACACCAACTCCCCATTATTCGCATTTGGCTTAAGTGTATCCCCACACCTGTCCCCCACGATTGGCTTAAGTGTATCCCCACACCTGTCCCCCAGTCCTTACTCTTGTACTTATATGCTCTATTACTAGTCTGATAGCAGTCCTTCTTTAACCCCCTGGTCCTCATTTGACGGCCTTTATGCAATAACACATTACAATCCCCTCAGTGTACTGAATTAATACAGTAACACATTACTACAATCCCCTCCGTGTATTACAGCTCTTATGAACCCTAAATACTTATTACAGCCCTGAGTGTGCTAGAGCTGTAGCTTAGTAATACATTACCACCTTAGTATATATCAAATTGAAATATGACATTGCATAACAAGGCTAGCTTTCATATCATATCAAAACAAATATCACAAGAGACCCTGTGGGCTTGTTAAACCTTTGCATATCCACCCACCTACACCCCCTGTGTCTGAATTTTACCACCTATTACCCTTTAAGAGTTAGTTCTTATGGTTAGTTTGTATCTCCACAAGCTCCTCCCCACAGCCTTCAAGCCCAACCCCCAGTGGCTTTTCAGTATTTAAACCATCAACTGTTCCCACAACCAGCACCAGCCACCAACAGTTACAATATCACAGCCCAAGTAACAATTGTAACTCACAGTACTAATTTAAAGTGCAAACTATTCAACTATCACAATTAAAACAGAAGAAAATAAAATACAGTCACTTCCCTGAACACTCCTCCCTCTTCTCAGTACAAACACACAGCAAAGTACCATGTAGCACTACTTGTAGCAGACTGACATATTCATTCTGGTTGGTGGGAAAAACTAATGAAAGAGAAGAAACAGAGATGAAAGGTATCAAGAAAATATACAGTAGGTAGGAAATATAATTTTTTTAAAGACAGTAGCAACAGTACAAATATAAAGACAAGGAACACTTAGTGAAACAGTACAGTTATATAGCAAAAACATATTTAAATTATTTTGTATTTTTAAGCTTTGTGGGAGTTGGGAACAGTAGGACAGTTTGAAGGAAAGCATAGAAAGAATATAGAAAATAAACACTAAAAGGGAGTTAACCTGCTTTAATATTTTGAAGCAAGTGACATGAAGCAAGCTCACTGAATGCCATTACCAACAGCATCTGCACCACCACAGTGGAACTTGGCCATCTTCTCGAGCAGCTTATTCTGATTGTAGAGGATAATTTGAATATCCTGCTCCACCTCTGTGAGCTGGCAACAGGGGTCCTCTACTTCATCCCCTAGGCCAGTGAGCTCCAGTGTGGATGTTTTTGCTGCTGGAGGTGCAGGTGCTGCTGGTTCAGTACTTTGAAGTGGAACTGAGGGGGTAGCCACTTTAAGAGGATTTTTCCACCACCTCACCATGAGATACTAACTTCCCTGATGCCCTGTTCATCGGACCTCTGCTGGAAGAGATGGACCACCACCAGCACCTACACCACCACTGCTCTCCACTTCTCTCTGTTGCTTTTCCCACTATGCTTTGTGATTTATTTATAAATGCATTCTTTGACCCCCAGATGACCAGGGTCTTGCATAAATTACAAGTGACCATGCTGTGGTCACTAGTGCCAGTGGCAAAAAAATCCCACATCAGGGAAGATTTTGGGTGCTGGAGGCATGGGTGAGTTGCTGCTGCTGGAAGAACAGAGGAGCCCAGGGATGACAAATGGAGCTCATCAGCAGGAGGGAGACCTTGACTGTGGTGGAACATTGCTGGGGGGGGGCACAGGGGATTCTTGCTGATCTATCTGAAGAGGAACAAAGGTCTGCTGTTCCTCACTAGTTTCTGGCTCCTGCTGCAGGTGCTGCTGGTCCGGGGCAAGACTTATCTCTTCATGCTTTGGGTGTGGCCTTTGTTGAAGGATCATGTGAGGCTGCTGCTGCATGGTAGGCAGGAAGTAAGGTGCTATGGGGAGGCATGCTCCCCCCAAAAAAACAGGATGGCAAAGAGATGCAGCACTACTAGAGGTGCAAACACCTCCACAATAACTCTCCATCACAATCCAAATAAAAAAGAGAGAGAGAGACAGAAAAAAGGGGGAAAAGACTCATGACAATGAGGAAAAAAACTAATAAATAGTTCTAAAAAAGAGTCATAATAAAGATTATGAAAATTGTGTTCCCTAACTAAAGTACAGTACAGGAAAGCAAAGGATAAAGAAACTGCTGTATGCAACATTTGAAATATTTTTATTTCTCTTGTACAGAACATGCGCCTTCTACTCTCTTTGTGTGACCAGAAATGAGAAACAGGAAGAAAGTCAGGCAGTCACTTCATAAAGATGTACCATGTGGCCTGCAGAAGCTCTTCCATGTCACTTTTACACAAGTTGTTAACCAAAAGCCTAATTTTCATGAACATTCACCTTGGCAACACCCAAGGCGAAGTTACAAGGCAAAATTAGAAGTTCACAAATTTTTACCTTAGGGACACAAATTTGCAAACCTATCCATGAATGCAGATTTCAGCAATTTGCCTGAACTTTGTGGGTGAATTAAAACTTTGTAACATCTCTACGTTCTACCTATGGTTAAATAGTATTCAACAGGTCACATGACACAGCTCCTCCAATTGTGGATGAGTGTATACAGCAATCACCTGACTTAACACATCCCATTTTGGAAGAGTACACAGCAAGTCACCTACTGTAACGCAGCTCTCTACTTGTTAGAAGACTATTCAAAGCAAGTTACATAACACAACTTCTCCCATTATTGAATATTACACATAGCAAGTGAGCTAATATGACTCTTTACTTGGTGGGAGAGTATACAGATTACCTAACATAGCTCCTTAGTTGTTGGCTGAAAATTCAAAGCAAGTCACCTGACTCAGCTCTTCCCATAATAGAATAATATACCCAGCAAGCCACCTAACACAGCTCTTCCCAGAATTGATAAGTATTCATAGCAAGTCACCTGACAGCACCCTGCCCCATGGTGGAAGAGTATACACAGCTCCTCCCATGGTAGAGGAGTATTCAGTAATTCACCCAACACAGATAGTCCCTCGGTAGTGGTGTATACTATACACAGCATGTCGCCAGGCACAGCTCCTTCCATTGTGAAGGAGTACACAGCAGGTGTAGCAACTTCCTGTTGTACTAATGGCATTAGGAGCCTTTCCTTTTTATGGTGACTGATTTACCTTTGTTATTTATGCACCTACTGATCTTCATTAAAATGATGTGTACCACATGACAACTCAGATTTGGTGTGAGTCCAGTAGATCTGGCATGTTTTGCTGGCGGCTCTAAAAAGAAACCATTTTTTTTCTTTTTTTTTCATTTGGCAAACAGATTGCCTGCTGATGGAGAGTTACGCTTGCTAAGATTTTGAGGCTGTGTTTCATGGCAGAAATCAATGCTGCCAGAATCTTTCATGTCTGAGCCATGAAGACCCAGAAGCTTATTACAAAAAGTTATTTTTTTCCTAATGCACTACATAAAACAACTTCTGCAACACAAATAATTGAAGCCTTTTTTTACAAGAAATGCTGATTAAGTGAATGTGCTGCTTTCTAACACTGTCAGTCCCTGACATGTGGCTGACATGACAATGTTTCCTCTTACAAAATACATGCACCCAAAACCAAAGGAGAATGTCAGCATTGACGTGTGAAGGTTTATACAACTGGAAGGGCATTGCTCCTTCTAGGGGCACCATCTCTCCCCACCTCACCCAGCGAGCATTAAAAAAAAACTTTCCTCTGATAGCCAAGTCCAGTGTGTTCATGTCCATTTACTTAGAAATCAGTTGCTCTGCTTTGTCAGAAAATATGATTTATAAAAGCAATAAACTTATTTAACTGCAAGGGAAAGTCTAAGATTTTCAAACTGTGTTGATTTCTAGGTAATGTTTTGCATACATTCTAAGGGTTATTTAGCCTTTTTTTCTACAGGTCCCAGAATTTGGAACAATTTGCCTCAAAATTTAAGAACCCATGTCAATAATCAATAGCATGGGGACCTATAAAAATATGTTTTCTAACACATGCCATCAAATTTAAAATCATATTGTGGTAGCCTTGAAAATGAATAGTTTGTAAGACATGAAGAGTTTGTTTTTGATAGTTTTAACAACATGACAAAGCCACTGAATGAATAAAAGTACACTATATTTAGTGGAGTAGATGAATATGTTTTATATCCCATTGACTAAACAGCTATATCTCATTCTTTAAGGTATTACATGTTTTTTTTTTTTCCTTTGCCTTTTGGACTCTCTGTAATATATTATACTGTATATAACATCCTTTATGATGTACACCTGATTTGCACTGCAATATTTAGATTTATTGTAAAATGCAGCTGTGACTCTGAATTCATTGAGGCCACGTTGAAAATGAGCCGTGGCTTAATTAGGAATTTTTCCTTTCTGGATTTTTCTAACTACTTTTATTTACTACTACAACTTTTAAGTGTGTACTGTAGGTGTGTGTGTGTGTGTGTGTGTGTGTGTGTGTGTGTGTGTGTGTGTGTGAACTGTGTGTATATCTTTATTTTATTACAATAGCAGCATATATCTGGATAGACAGAAAAGATTATACATTATACAGATAGACAGAAAACAGTGTCAGTGGCTCAGTAGGTAGCACACTCGCCTCTGAGGCCGGGAGATCAGAGGGTTGTGGGTTCAGTTCCCACATCTGGCACTTGGGTTAATATCCCAGTACTGACACTGTAATGCAGCATGAGAGGGGTGCTGCATTTCTGAGGTGCCATCTTTCGGATGAGACATTAAATTGAGGTCCCATCTGCCTGGATTGGTGGTAGTTCAGGTGGATGTTAAAGATCCCATGGCACTTATCGAAAAGAGTAGGGGAATTTCCCTGGTGTCCTGGCCAAATTTCCCTCATTCACTAACAGCTTAATCTGGTTCAAGGTGAGTTGGCATTCATCTGTATCCCCCTCCCCCCGGGTCGTGCCTGAAAATAGGCAGGATTTGTCTAGTGCACTTACCCGGTCAACAAAAGCTAAAAAAATTATGAATGGTTTCATATATTTTTACATGAAGTAACTGAATTAGAGCCGCGCATATAGTGTGATATCATATTCATAAGCCATCCCAGAGGCTCAGATCATGGAATATTTCAAGGTATTCCATATTTTTGGACTTGATCATTGATTCCGATAGTGAACAATCCACTCAATAGCTGTATGGTACTCTCCCAACTATTCAAATCATTACAAAAATCACTTACATGATTTTAAACAATCAGCACTAAGAAATGCAGGGTTTCTTATCTTGTGAACAGCTGTCATCTTGTGCAGAAATGTTATGTAGAGTGTACCACTTCAGAGGTGGGGGGACAGCATTATATTCATTTTTGGTTTTATATCAAAAAAGCCACATTTATTGCACATTACTATAGCTAACTCTAGCAATTTATAAAAAGTTTTCAAGTGCTGTGAAAGATGTCTTGTAGCTAATTCTAGTAATTTATAAAAAAAATTTTTTATAGGTGTTGTGAGAGATGTCTCCATTGAAATATGGGCATCATCTCACACAGTATGGGCAGGCAGAACAATTTAACTTCAAGTTTGCGATCCTCTGACCCAAACTGCTTGAGATGACACTTCCATAAGAGACATCTCTCACAGCACCTTTAAATTGATAATATGGTTAGTATGAGCACAACCCCAAACAGAACAGATCTTGTTATTTGTCTTACATGCCACTTTTGCCATGAAGAGAACTTAGAGTATTGTTTGAGTTCCAGTTTTATTACACACGAAGGAATTCTGATATAGACAAGAGCTGTGTGAAAATCCTCCAGTTCACATTTGTTTACTTCCAAAAAGAGAAAGAAAAACAAATACTTTACAAATATCTTTTAATGGATAAAGTAGGAATATACATTGCTATGAATATAGTCCATTGATTCTAACCCTGTATTTTACTAACATACATACTAACATACTAAGAAACCAGCAGATTAGGCCTTATGGTCTATTGAGTCTGCTCAGGGATCAGTGCCTGTTCAGGGCACCTTTACGGCCAACCTCACCCTCCACACGAGATTCTCACCTCCCTCTGCTGAAGCACCCTGTCCTGGCTTACTCTATTTATTCCCTTAAGATATTTGAAGACCTCGATCATATCCCCTCTGTCCCTCCTCTCCTCAAGAAAGTACGGGTTGAGTCTCTCCCCATAGGACTTTTTCCCAGTCCCTGTATCATCCTGGTTGCCCTCCTCTGGACCCTTTCCTGAAAATCAATATCCTTTTTAAGTAAGGATGCCAAAACTGCATGCAGTATTCAAGTTGTGGTCTAACCAGTCAAATTTACAGTGGAAGGAGCTTGGCTTCTCAAGGCTATCCCCCTGTCTATGCACCCCAGAATTTTATTTGCTTGGGCTGCAGCCCTTCTGCACTGCTCTGAGTAGTTCATTTTGGCATCCACCACCACCACACTGAAGTCCTTCTTCCCCCCTTGAAACCTGCAGTGTCTCCCCTCCCAAGGTGTACACATGAGCTGGGTTCCTGACCCCCAGGTGTAGAACCTTGCATTTCCCAGTGTTAAACCTTAGTTTCCAGGTGCATAAGCACCCCTCCAGAGTCTCCAGGTTGCCCTGGAGGGCCACCCTTCCCTCGTCCCTGTCCACCACTGCCCCCAGCTTTGAGTCATCAGCAAAGAGGCTCATCTCACTACTGATACCACTTCTGATGTATGAGATATAAGCGTTAAACTTGAGTGGGCCCAGCACCAATCCCTGTGGGACCTCACACGACTCCTCTCGTGGGAGATTAAACCTCCCTCCCCCGACCATCACTTTCTGAAAATGCAAGGCTGGCCAGTTTCCTATCCATCTGACCATCCATAGTCCCACCCTCATTTCCCTCAGCTCTCCAGAAGCCTGGGTTGGGCCACCAAGTCAAACACCTTGCTAAAGTCTAGAAAGAGGACATCCACTGGCCTGCCCCAATCCAGCGCTCTCGTCACCCAGTCGCAGAACTCCACCAGGTTGGTCTGACATGATCTGCCTTAACAAAATCATGCTGGTGATCATCCAGGTGGCCCCATGCCATCAGAAACCCCTCCAGCTTCTCTTTTAAGATGACCTCCATCACTTTGCCCACAACCGATGTCAGGCTTACCAGCCTGCAATTTCCCGGCTCCTCTCGTGAGCTGTCCTTGTGTAGAGGCATGATATGGGCCTTCTTCCAGTCCTGAGGCACCCATTCTGACTCAAGGGAAGAGGTAGAGAAGTCTGCCAGAGATGCGGCCAGGACATCAGCCAATTCCCCAAGTACCCTGGGATGGAGCCCGTCTGGGCCCGGTACCTTCTCCTCTCATTGGCTCTTGAGGGCTTCCCACACCCTACCAATTGGGACTTCAACATCCATGGCCTCCCCATCTGCTGGTCCACCCTGCCCCTCCCCATGCAGTACTGCCTCACCATCCTCCCTAGTGAAGACTCAGCCAAAATAGTCATTTAGTACCTCCGCCTGCTCCCCTTCCTCCTCTGCCCACCCACTCCCCCACCTCAGCCTACTAATCTGTTTCTTCCATTTACTCCTTTCCCTGATATATGAGAAGAATCCTTTTTATCTCTTCTAATCCCCTGAGCCAACCTCTGCTCCATCCCTGCCCTGGCCAACCTCACCACCCTGGTGACCTTCCTGGCTATCATATCATACTCCCCCTTGTCTATAACCCCACATGAATGCCTGTATCAGCTGTAAGCAGCCTTTTTTTCCCTTACCACATCCTGGACCTCCCTTGTCCACCAGCTCGGTCTCCTGGCTCCACCCCACTTGCATCGCTCCTTTGTGCAGGCCTTGGTAGTTTCAAGGAGCCCCTTTTTAATAACTTCCCACTGGCTGTCAGTGTCCATACCCAGCCTGATCCCATATATGTAGCCCCAAAAGATCCATTCCACACCTTTCAAATCCATGCCTCTGAAGTCATCTAACATCATTTTCATGCAATTTACTCCCCACCTCCCAGGTCCAGGGATAACCAGACCATTGTGTGATCACTTCCCGCCAGTGGGTCCCCAACTACTTTTCCAGTCCCGAATACTTTTGATTAAATTCAGTTTATTAAAAAGCAATGCAAGCTGTATACTGATGCAAAATATATTCTAAAGAAGATTGTTTAAAAAAGTGCTAAAAAAATAAACTTCAAAGGAGTTAAACAAACAGTTTTAAATACACAACAGGGTACATCATGCCAAATAATGCTAGATAACAAACAGAATGTAAACCACAATATTAAAAAAGCTGTATTTCATTTTTAACATCCAAAGGCAATCTCACAAAAAACTTTAATAACTAATTTGTGTGACTATTTCTAAACTCTCAGTTCATGATAACTCTGTGCCATTTACCCCATAGACTATTGACTATTAGCATTCACATTTAGTTTCAGGAAAGGCATTTGTTTATATAATTATATTGCTGCATACACTCAGATAACTTATGACGAGACTCAAACTATTTCTTGTTTGCTATCTAACCCCTATATAATCATGAAAGATTTCATTAACATTGCCATCATATCCAAAATTATTCTCACAGCCTGTCTTATGATACCTGCTAGCCTTTTCCATTTCTGTTGTGTTAAGAAAGAGTGCCCATTTTTGGCTGCCATATTCCAAAAATGATTGATAAATTGCTAAATTAAAAGTAAGCAGATCAGTAGGGCAGACCTCAATTCACTTACATAGATATGTAGATGTTTACAGACAGAGAAATCCTTGTGGTCCTTGAAGTCCATTCTGTTCCTGCCTCGCCCTTTACCAGTCTAACGAAGGCTAAACATTTAGTGGTTCAATCATCCCACAGTTTTGCTTGGACTAACTGCCTGCCACATTGGTCATTCCCATCCCCCATTATCTTCACTAGTCTCAAGTGTCCATCCCATCCTGTCTTAAAATTTGCATCTACCTTAACATTGACCATCTCCTCAGGCAGATGGTTCCACTTTCCATCACCCTCTTCAGGAAGAAGTGTTTCCTCATCTGCTGTCGTAATTCCCCCCAGAGCAGCATCTAGTCTCAGTCACTTATGATAGACCCTTAATTAATCTTACACCATTACTGGATGTCCACCCTGATCATACCCTTCAGGAATCTGATATTTTCAATCATGTCTCCCTCTCTCTCTCTCTCTCTCTCTCTCTCTCCTGATCTCTGTTGAGTACATCTTGAGACTGGCCTATGTTTCCTCATAAGTACTTCCTTACTGGCATGGATCATTTTAGTCACTCCTCTTTGGCTCAGCTCCAGGTGATCCTTATTTTTTTAAGTGAGGGTTCAAGAATTTTACACAGTAGTTCAGATGAGGTCCTACCAAGGATCTATCTAGGGGTGAGATAATTTCATTTCATCTGCTTGAAAAGGCTCTATCTATGCATCCCAGCATCCTACTATGTTTCTCATGTGCCTTGCTACTTTACCTTGGGCTGTAGGCTTCAGACTGTCACCAATTATGACTCCTGTATTGTTCCGTTTTGAGGTCTACTCCATTTATATTCCCCATCCAATACTCCCCAAGTACATATCCTTGCACAAAGTCCCTGGAGTTCTGTGTTTCTATGACTGGGTAATTTTCCACAGAACATGCATCATACCACAGAATACATGTAGTGCCACATAATGCATTACTTTTGATGATTTTCTTTTATTCAAATATAGTTTTCCATAATACTTGGCTCCGTTCACCTCCTTGTTTACCTGGAAGCCCCTCTACTGTGCTCAGCATGTGATGTCGGTGATAAAATCGCATCATATTTTAGGCAATAGCAGGATGGCATTCTGCAACAGAAGTGGATAATTCATATTGTGGGAATGCGGTTGAACCCTTGGAGCCCTGCTGCAGAAATCAGGACTGAAGTGCCATGCAGAACTAGGGGACCCCTACCCATTCACTTTTTGGAATTAAATTTCAGTTGTCAGATTTTAACCCTCATGCCTAGTGCCTTAGATCTCTTTCCAGTTCCTTTACACCTTCCTCTTCCTCACTATCCGCCCCACCACAACACTTGGTGTCATCCTCGATTAGATACATTTTGCCCTGAATTCCTTCTCCAGTGTCACAAATAAACACACTGAAGAGTATTGGGCATAGGACTGATCCCTGTGGGACCACACTCATAAACCACCAGGCCTCAGAATATGTACTATTTAGTACTAATTGGGTATTTCCTCTAGCTAATTCCATACTCATGTTGTGTCTTCCCATCTATGCCCACTAGTTTCTTTACTAGCCTTTTATGGGGCATGGATTCAAAGGTTTTGCTGAAGCCTAGCTACAGGATCTTCAGTACTTGGCTCTTGTCAAATGCTTATGACATGGCATTGAAGAAATCAATGTTGTTTTTCTGACAAGACCTCTATTTCACAAAACCATGCTGTTTGTTGTCCAGTAGTCCATGGAAGAGGTACAAAACAGGGGAGACTGGATGGACCTGTGTTCTTTTTCTGCTGATAGTGTCAAATTTTTTCAATGCAACAAGTTGCCCAATTGCTTCTTAATTATAGTCTCAAGGAGCTTCCTGACAATGGAAATCACGCTATCTGGTCTTAAGAATTAGTAAATAATACAGCTACTTATTGCCCATACCCAGCTGGGCTTCACAGTAACAGAACACAAGATCAGACACTATGTTCAGTCTTGTCCATACCCTTGAGTACACAGAAAAACTAAGATCATGTCCCCTCTCAGCCTTGTTTTCTTGCCATGACAAACATATGAATGTCCTCCAGCTTCTCCTCATACCTTTTATATCATGGCTTTTTTCTCAGCATTCTGGTGGCTGTGCATTGCACCACCTTAATTGTTTCTATACCTTTTTGTATTGGGGAGACCAGAACTGCGTGCAATACTCCAGGTGGGGCCTGATGAGGGGTTGAGGTGTCTGTGCATTGTGTCTACATGACACTTAGTTTGCACTGTGATATGCCCTTGTAAATCTTTAAACACATCCAGATATATCACAGGAAATCCCATTGAAATGAATTTGGATTTCCTGTGAAATAGTCAGATATGTAACAACTAATCCACTATAGTGTGTATGATTCTGCTCCGATATATAAACACCTTGGTGTGTCTTGTGAGGCATGAGGCTGCAAACTACATACTTTTAACCACCCAAAGCATTTGTATATCAGAGCACAACCACATACCCTGTAGTGGATAATCTGTCTTATAAAATTATCAAAATTGTTTAGTGTGTGTGTGTGTGTGTGTGTGTGTGTGTGTGTGTGTGAGGGGTGGGTGATAATGTATAATCATGTGGTGTGTTTCATCCAACTCAGAGACAATATTTGTACTGTTATTTCTTACCTATTTTATAAAGTTAGATGTACTACGACATAATGTTGGCTACCACTGCATCTGTGCTCTGGTATTTACTGTAATTTGTCAAATGCAAATACATTCCTGACATTAAATGTATCTACTTGGTGTCTTCCTGTTTCAATTTCTTTGTATTGACTTGAAAGCTCCAAGAGTCAGACTAACTGCCCAACTTGCTCAGGTACTTCAGATGTTTGTCCCAATTCTCAATGGAGTCTACCACCTTGGCCTGCTTATTGGAATCAACTAAGATAATTTGCTCAAGACCCTAGGTTTCAGACTGATGCTGATGAGGCTAAAGAGCAGTGACCCCAGCATTAATCCTCGAGGAATGCTGCTGAGAACTCAACTCTTCATACTGCTCCCCCACACCCTCTGTTTCTTGCTAGCAAGCCAGTTAGCAAATCTACTTTGTAATGTTTTATGCATGCTGCACTCATGCCAGTTTAAGTGTAAAATCCTTGGAACATACAGTAAAAGCTTGACTTGAAATAGCCTAGAATTTCTAGTAGGTCTAATGTTTTTGTTGAGTTCAGGTGTAGGGAGAAAGCCAATGGTGATGATGAAAAGATGATGATGACGATGATGAGTAGTAATTAAATCTTTATTGATCAATCATAACAGGATCATTACACACCCCTGTATACATCATTAAAAGACACAAAGTATAAATATAAAGATAACACAAAAAACAGTAAAAAGTTACATTAATAGTATAAATATGAAAAACAGTAAGAATGGCAGTATACACAGGTAAAACCATCAGAATTAACGTAGTTGACTTATAAAGTGCAGCAATGTTGGTAAGTACAATGAGTCCTCCTGAGCTAATAAATGTGTACTTAGAAGTATTTAAAATAAAGCTGAAAAGAAAATATTAAAATCAGAAAATACAAAGAATACAGTATCAAAAAAGGCCCTGATATTTTATTTATTTATTAAATTTTGTTAACTGAGTAAGCTCGCTGGGCCCTGAGGGTCCCTTTTTTAAGAGCGACACAGAATTATTTACTTAGAGCAGTGCAGATACATACAAGTGATACAGTGCAGGACATATAGTACAGGGATACAAAGACAATATACATTTTTCAATTATTATTGAGGATAGCAATCACTTACAGCACGATTAGATAGTTAGACAGTTCAACAGTGGCAACTGACATACTTAGGGCCACACCATGGAGGGGCCGAGTTGGCTAACCTTCAGGACAGGAGCTGGGACTGTGGTTTAGGAAGTAAGCATGCAGTCCGTTCTGGAATGTAGCTATGGAGGGGGCTTCCTGAAGGTGTCAGAGGAGCTTGTTCCAATGCGCAGTGGCTATATGGGCAAAGGATTTACTGCCAGCTGAGGTGCAGGCCCTGGGCAGTTCCAGGTTTTTTTTGCCCAAAGTCCTGAGTGGTCTGATGGTCCACTTAGGGGCAAGGAGGCTGGTTAGCCCTGCAGGAGGGTCAGCATCAAGAAGCTTGTATGTCCGGCTTAACAGGGGGTACTGGAGCCTATGGTTCAGGGTGGGCAAGTTGAGTGCTACAAGGGCTTCACAGTGGTGGGACCTGGGGTGAGCCTTCATGGCAAATTGTGTAATTTTGTGGTACAGAGTTTGTAGTCTGGAGCGGTCAAGTTTTCCTAAGCCTAGAAGGGTTGGGGCAGCATAAGTAAGAGTAAGGAGGAGAATACTCTGTGTGATTGCCAGTCTAGTCTCTGGTATCATGCTGGTGCTTAGCTGGAAGAGGAGGCCAAGGTTTTGGTGTATCTTTTTTGTTACCATGTCCACGTGTGGCTTTAGAGTGAGCCCCTGATCTAGTGTAAGGCCTAGGTATCTGAATAATTGGACCACTTCTATAGTGGAGCCAGATACAGTAACAAGTGAGAGAAGGTAGGCCTGGGAAGGGCCTAGGGATTTCCAGCCAAACAGGAGCACTTTGGTCTTGTTAGGATTAAGGACCAGATGGTTTTTGGCTAGCCAGGCTTCGGCCTTGGTAAAGTCAGACTGAAGCAGGGGCCCTAAGTAGTTCCTGTACTGTGCAGTTCTGTACAGTACAGCATCATCATCATGCTGCACCACCGAGCTAGTCTCACAGTGGAGAAAGAAGTCATTAACAAACAGGGAGAACAGGAGTGGACCCAGGATGGAACCTTGCGGGCCCCCCTCATTCAAAGGTAGAGGTCCAGAGATAGCACCTTTCCACTTGATCTCTTGTGAGCGGCCAGACAGGTAGTTGCAGAACCAGTTCAGGGAGTGTTGGTCCAGTCCAAATTTACTCAGCTTTGTTAGCAGGAGGGGTTGGTCTACCAGGTCAAAGGCCTTGGTTAGGTCAATGAAGACTGCTCCAGTGGGGGTGCCCTTGTTCAAGGCGGCTAGTACGTCAGAGGTAAATCTGATAAGGGCAGTATTGGTACCATGCTTTTGTTGGAAACCATGTTGGGAGGGTGCCAGATGTTGGTTAGATTCCAGGTAATCCCTTTGTTGGCAGTACATGAGCCATTCCTGTATGTTTGCAAGGGGGCAAAGGATAGAGATGGGTCTGTAGTGTCCTATTGATTCCTTAGCTCCACCCTTATGGACTTGGACCATGTGGGCCTGTTTCCATATTTTGGGGAGCACCCCATCCTGTAGGGATCTGTTTATGAGTAGGGTGATAGGTAGGGTTATAGCGGGGGCAGCAGCCTTGAACAGCCATGGATCCAAACCATCTATTCCCAGTGAGCCAGTGGATTTTAAGGATAATAGGAGGGGCAGAAGTTCCTTGGGGTGCACAGACCTTAGATGGAAGTGGAGGGTATGAGGATCTTGAATTTCAGTGACCAGAGGACCCTGATCATAGTGCGGAGTGTAGGTTCTGTAAGAGCCCAGATCTGTGTAGAAGCTGTTGAAGGCTGCCGCTGCCTCACCTTCATCAGTTAAGTTTATAGGATTAAGGACCAGATGGTGTTCATCTAGCCAGGCTTTGGCCTTGGTAAAGTCAGACTGAAGCAGGGGCTCTAAGTCTTCCAAGTGCTGCGTAGTTCTGTAGAGTATGGTGTCATCAGCATACTGCACCACTGAGCTATTCCCACAGTGGAGACAGAGGTCATTAATGAACAGGAAGTACAGGAGTGGACCCAGGATGGAACCTTGCAGGACCCCTTCATTCAAAGGTAGAAGTCCAGAGAAAGTGCATAGAAAGACAAACAGAGGGTACAACCTAATATAATAATAGCCATGTACGGTACAATAGGTTTAGTGTGTTTCTTTGGAGTTATTTGTATCTGAGTCTTATTTTATTTATAGCTCCAAGATAGCCAACCATCTTAGAAATAACATATTCATCCTTAGTGGTGATTAGAACTGATAGTACTTTGTGCATAGAGGTGGCTTGAATGGCATTCAGGATTGGGGTTAACCTAATTTTCCTGGCTTTGTAATACCAGCTGCATTCAAACATAATGTGGAAAGATTTTCATATTTAGGAGTATTGCAGTTACATTTATTATGTTCTGTATTAGATGAGGCATTGTATCCTGCCTTTAAGATGTTACTAAAGAAGAGTTTGAAACTGTATGAAGTGTATAGTCTTCTGAAGTTGAAGTTTTCTAGATAGTCTAGGTAGTATCTCAAACCATGCATGACTTGATTCTCAACCAGCCAAGTGGAGAGTTTGGATTGCCTAATCTTTTCCAGATCTTTAGTAATATGAATTTTTTAATCTTGCTTTTGATATGGGCCTTATATTTTAAGCTGAGTGATACATTTCTTGACATACTTTTGCAAGAAATCCAAATTGTTTTGTTTGAGAATGTGGAGGCTTCCAGGAAGTCAACCAGGAAGTCAACCAGATTGACAATCGCTATCTAACCAGTTCACTTTTTCTTCGCAGCATTTATGCGGCAGCCGATATTCCTCCATTCTGTTAACTCCAAGCCAGTAATTGAATTTACGGGTGTCGCCTAATGCATAAAGATCAATCATTCCTAACTCTGCTCTGAGATAGTGGGCAGGAGTTGGTTTCCCTACTCCTAGTAATGATCTGTATAGTTGATTCAGTGGAATCTCCAGGGGTGCAAAGTTTCTGTGGACCCATATTTCTGATGCAAAAAGTGCTTCAGGAATGTATTTTGCATGTATTGCTTTTAGCATGGGTCTCACACTTAGGCTACCAAACTGTCTATTGAATTTCTTAAGGGCAATAGCTGTTTGTTTTAATTTGACGAGTAACTCCCTGTGGTGTTTTATCCAGAGATCATTCACTGAGAATAGTAAACCCAGGTACAGTAAGTGTAAGAGTTAACAATGAATACTCTTTTTGTACCAATGTGTTAGGTTCCAGTAGCCTTCATGTCACCGAATGCTGAAATCTGGCTTTTGCTTTATTGATCGTAAGATGAAACTTTTCTGCAAAAGAGTATAATATATTAAATTTTTTAAGGGAGACCAAATTTTGAGAGAGCAAATAATGTCAGATCATTGGCGTACATTAAGGTGGGGCATAGAGAGGTATCTATTTTTGGAGAATCATAAGTAGAGTTGCTCAGATCAATCAAGAGTTTGTTTATGTAAATGCAAAAGAGGTGGGGGCCAGGACACAACCCTGTCTTACTCCTCTATTGGTTGGGAAGGCTATGGAGATTTGACACTGGGGTCACACCCTAACATGTGCCATATTATATCTGAGTAGGAAGCACCAAGTTTGGTGGACAGTAAATCTGTCGACCACCCACACAGCAATGGCACAATACCGACGCAGGTATTGTGCTGCCCAAGCCCCCAGTGTTTTTTGTGGGGGGCTGTGGACCCAACTCCCCATGGGCTTGTCCCACCCCCAGACTTTAGTATTCTCAACTCCAGGTTGGAGTTGGTCCGGGGAAGGGGCAGGACACTGGGAGAAAGCGAATCACGGAAACAGACCATTACAGTGACTGTCACTGTAGTAGTAATTTTCTGGGTTTAGCCATTGGGGTGTTGGGCAAAGGGGGGGGGCCACCCATCTGAGTATAGGTCTCTGATTATAGGAATGAGGTTCATATCAATTTCCCAGGCCTTCATGATTTCCCAAAGTAAATTATGGGAAATAATGTTGAAGGCTGAACGGAAGTCGATAAAGTCTGTGTACAATTTTTGCCTTTTCAGCCTAACATATTTTTCTATTTAATGTGTTAGTATGAAGCAATTGTCTTGTGGTGCAGTACCCAGCTCTTAAGCCTACCTGGAGTTCTGAAAGCCTGCCAAGTTTTATAAATTGTAGTAATAAGCAGTCAAGTATTATTTTAGTGACAATCTTTCCCATGGTATCTAAACGTGAAATGAGTCTGCACATTTTGGGTTTTTTTATTGCCTTTTTATGGCTGCAGTAGGCATAGCTTACAGAATTCTTGTGATCTATTTAGTGTAATAGGAGCCCACTGAATTCTGAATGGACTTTTAAAATAGTGGATGTGAACGGTGATCACTGTGCGTTCACCGCACTATTTTGTCCATTGGTTTCAGTGGAGCATGGCAATGTCTGCTGTGTTGAAGATGGCAGGGCAGAGTTTTATGCACAAGAGCAATGGCAATGCCACCGTGCTGCTGGAGTTCACTGCACATGCATGGAAAACTGCACCCAGCCATCTTGAACATGGTGGCATAGCCTGTGTTCCGCCGTACTTCAGCTTCTCCGACCTTAGCTGCAGCTATAGTGGCTCTTGCTAGAATTTCTTTACATATGGGAATTATTGTTGAGCCATTCAATGAAGAGGGAGTATATGAATTATAAATACAAATGTTAAAAAAATATGTGGAGGATGTTGCTCCATAAGGATGGATTAAATAGGTAAGCTTCAGGAGGAATTAGGTCTGGACCAGGAGCTTTCCTTTTTTTTAGGAGATTATAGCCAGATATACTTCACTGCTCTGCAACCTTGGGAGGTTGGTGTTAGTTGTGGGCCAATCCATGTAAGTGGTATCTAGTCTAAAACTGCTATCATAAAAGATACTTGCAAAGTGTTTAATCCACGTTTCTATAGGTATGTATGAGTCTAGTTCCTGTTTGCTGTGGGAGGTACCTTTGGCAACCATAAGCCAAAAAGACTGGGAGTTATTTTTTTGTATTGCCCTTAAAATCCTCTCCCATTGTTTGCTGTAGAACTGCCTTTTTTTTGTTTTCTAGGAAGATTTTGTATAGTTCAATTTCTCTGTTTAGAAGCTGGTACCATTCTTGGCAGTAGATTTCTTGGTTTTCCTAATTAGTTTGGAAAGACTGGATTTAAATGCCCTGCATTCCTTATCAAACCACAGGGGGGAAGGACTGAGTATAAACACCATCTCAGACTGGCTTTTCAATTAACTTTCTTAGTTCTTGATACCAATTCTCAATCATTTTATATAATAGTGGTATATCTTTCTTAGTTCAGGTAAGTTGATCTAAAGAGGAAAAATAGTGTGCTAAACATTTTCCAATGGTGGCAATCTCTGATGGATTCCATCTTACTTTTTGGTGATTTCTGATTTCTACCTCTGTCTTATTACTAGTTTTGAGGAGAGGATATGAGTCACTTTTCATTTGAAAACCTGCCCATGCAAGTATAACAGGTAGATGATAACTTTCTCCTCTGGGAAGCACCATGCAAGATTTCCATGTGTTCATTGGACCATTTCAAAGCATAAGATCAATTACTGACATACCAACAGAGTTAAAATGAGTTGACTTGTGCTCTTGTCCCCCAGAATCCTACCATTTAGGGGTGCAAAATTGTGAATGGTCATTAGTTTTGTAAATCCATAACCTGTCGCATTGAATTTTATTTTAAATGAACATCTGATAAAGCTGACAGCCTTTCTGCTATGTGATTTTTAACAAAATTGTTGGCATAGCCATTTTAGTTGCCAGTTCTTGCATTTAAATCCCCTAGCATTAAAATATTAGCATTAGCGCAAAAACAGCATATATTTTGACTAAAAGATCACTAATTGCTTCTGAAAATGAATTAAAATAAAAACTTGATGAAGTAGGGGGAATGTAAAGGTTCATCAGGCAGAATTCAAAGTTAATGATTTTAACATGAACGCTCGAGCAAATGAAAGTTCACAGATAGGAGTTACTTTAATATTATATCCAAACTGGAACCAGGTTACCAGTACATCTGATGCTCTACCATAATTTGCTGCCTTTTTTTTTCCAGGAACATGGTAACAGTTAAATCCATTTAAGAAAACATCTGAGTCAGAGTTGTGCCAAGATTCTTGGAGACAGATAATACTGAATGTTCCGATAAATTGGCACCAGTCAGTGTCTGTGAATTTGGGGATTAAGTCAATGATGTTCCAGGACACCAGGGAACATTAAGAATGTGTAATACTGCTGGATGTGAACTGATCTCCATCTCCTTCTAAACTGGGGTTAGTCATAATTCTTTAGTTTCAAGAATATCAAACTCATTGTTATGTTGTATGCAAGAGACTGTTCATTGTTATTGGACTGGGTATGGCACTGGGTCGGAACACAGCCAACCACAGTGCTGTTGGCATGAACAGAGCAACATAAATTCCATCAATTTTTTGTGGGGGGCTCTGCCCCCACACTTCCCTATATAGCGGGCTCTGCTCCACGCACCCCCTGAACTTAAAGATTTCCTGTCTGGGAGGAGGGAATCACAGGGCAAGTTAAATTTGTGGGGCCGTGAAAAACTGTTTCCATGGCCCCTTGTAAAAAACCAAAAACAAAATTGCGATTTGAATAACATGGTTGGAGACCAGGATTAGAACCCTGGTCTCCACTGCCTCCTGGCTGAGTTCCTCCATGCCCCAGCCTTCCATGCCATGGCAGCAGCTCGGCCAGCCCCCACTATTTTGCTGCTCTTGTCCTGTGGCAGCACCATGGACAGCAACCAGGGGAGCATATATCACCAGCGCTCTACATCCCTGCTCACTGTCCATGGTAGCACTAGCCAGACTAGTGCTCAGTTCACTAGCACTATTCTGATAGCTCTAATCTAACCGGGTACCCTGGGGCAAGTCAACTGTTCCTGGATGGATGTGACCATCAGCTTCTGGGCTCTTTTCTGCAACAATATCCAAGCCCAGCCTGTCTAGTATATTTGATTTGCTTAATATTTTCTCCACAAGATTTTTAGATTTAAAAGTGAGCAGGACCTGGTCACTGAATGTTCATTTACCTGCCATATGAGCACTCAGCAGGCCACCCTCTAGAGGAATCTGAATAATCTGATGGAAAAAAAATCCCTTATGGCTTGCACTAGCTTTTAGCTGTCATCATAAGGCATGACAATGATGATATTAAAAGCTTTGAAAAGCTATGAAAATACTGACATTCAGATTTCCTCGGAAAAAGTTGCATAATTTGTAAGTACTGTCTATGTTTTGCCAAGATATGGTACTACATTTTGCCAAGCTATGGAAGTTGCTTGATTAAAAAAAAGGTTTCTCCAGCATACATTAACCCAGGTTTCCATGAGCAAGAAGGTTTGAACCCCTGATGAGAAATAGAACCTGCAATCTATTGATTTATAGGTCTGTGCTTCTGTCCTCTGCATAAGACAGCCAGTGCTGTTAATACCTGCATAGTTACCGCCTTCATACTTTCACTTTATATGCAGCTTTTCTGAGCTGTTGCCATTGGAAGCCTAAGTGTAAATGAGGTGGTTTTGTCTATGATATTTCACCTATAGCATCATCAGCTTTAAGCTTCTTCACTCACTCACTCACTCACTCACCACCACTCACTCACTCACTCACGCACCCACTCACTCACTCTTCATTAAAACTGAAGCAACACAAATTTGAAGAGCTGAACAGTACACTGAAAAGTTTTATTACTGTGAAGTACAAAAGCACTGTTAAGAAAGGAAGAAAACAAACAGTTCTTTAGCTGGTACACAGCAAAATGAATGTCCAACAGTTACAACATGACAAGTAGGCTGCGAATTCAGTTCTACACAAAAATGAACACATTGAACTTTAGTTGTTCAATTCTTTTGGACTATGGTGAACTTTTTGGGGAAATTTTCAGACATTTTGTTCAGTTGGTTTGCCCTGGTCTGAATGATATGGACTAGGTGGACCAATAAAACTGTGAACTGTGGTTCACACATGAAACAGTAAACTAGGGCACAGTGTAAGTCACAGCCTCATTTTGGAACTCGACTCAGCTCAACTATGCGAGCCAGTATAAAAGATCACTTGCATGCTCGTCATTGGGCTGGTAGGTAGCTCAGGCAGGGCTGTGATTCACTTATAGTCAGATTAGCTAGAAAATTCTTCTAAGCAAAGAAAATCTTCGAAAGTTCACCCTACATTAGTTCAGCAATAGCAGGACTGCTGAAAGGGTATATTTAGAAGGAAAAAGACAAAGAAAAGAGGTAGGCTGAGCAACAGTGCTGCAGCAGGCCTCTGGGACCAGGGCTTGCCTTAGAGGGGAGACAGTGCACATAATATCAGTGTGTACAACACTTATAAATGGCATAATGGGAAGCCTTATCCAGTATCCATGTGTGGCACTGTCCCAATATGCACACACTGTTTGGAAGCAGTAGCTCACATTGTGGGATTCATAATTATACTTTGTGGGCATACATAGGCCTTACAATCACAACAATTTAATTCTGAACATTGTTAGACACTTACTCTTGTCTGCTACTAGTACTGTCCGGGTTTGGTATTGTCTGAACAGATACAGTATTTGGAATCACTACTCCTCAATGTGGACCACTCCATCATCTTGCTGTTTTAGGTGCTTCATTAGCCCAGTGCATAATGTTATTTCATCTTATCCCATTTCCTAATGCTTTCTGGTGGTCAAACCAGAGTGAACAAGTCTGCCCGTAAGAGAACTTTGGCAAACTTTATGCAGTTCGACAGCCAAAGTCTGCGCAGTCAAACTTTGGGAGGTTTGCCCAGTCATAACGCCAAGACCACAAACCTTCTTGTTTTTTACTATTATTTATCTCCCAAAATGCCCAGCCATGGTCCCCATCTAACAGAGAACAATTCAGCCCTTTATGCTTGTCTCAAAAAGATTGGCACATGGAATGGTGGTGCTAATGTGAAAGTCCAGTACTTCAAAAACACAAGATTCCACACCCACCACCTCAGTTTTTCAAAAATTAAGACACCTTCACTAAATAGTATCTTTTACCAAAAACATTTATTCAGCAGGAGACCACACTACCCCATCTGATAATGAAGGGAGACATAACATATGTCATTGCTGCACATATCAAACAAAGAAGAGATGGGTCCATGCATGAATTCACATTCATGGGAATTGACAGGGTTTGCAGAAATCCAAGAGTGGGGAATTAAAGCAATCTCCTTTTAAAAAGGGAAACATTTTGGACTTTAAAGCTAGGGGCATACACAGAACCTGGTTTGAACTTTAGCCTGGATGTGAGGCCATATCCAGAAAATAAGAAAAAGAATAGGCCTTAGAGTGTATCCCAATTATGAATTTTCATATTCAGAAGTAATGAGAGGAATATGATATACATAGGGTAGGGTAGGGATCTTTTGAGCCCATATATCTATATTTGTTATTCAGCACTAGGAAAGTACTGTATAGGTAGGTGTTGGTTTTGATCCCTAAAGTCACTTTAACATATACTTATTAAATTAAGACTATGTATTATTATTTTGGTTAATGTGTATTGTAAATAGTATTATATTGTTTCGTGAGGGCACAGTTTAGGCCCAACCCCTGCCCACCCTCACCCCACCCACCCCTGGAAATAGTTCCTTTATACCTGGGGTTCTGACATCATTTCCTCAAGAGTGCAAGGTGCATATCACTGTCATATCCTCTCTAGCACACTGCACTGACAATATAAGCATACACATTGTATAACATATATATTTCTATATAACAAAAAAATCACACACACACAAAAAAAAGTAAATTAACATGTGGGGAGTAGTGCAATGTAATGGCTGTGGGGCAGCAGTCTTCCGGGAGTCTTTCTGGAGGCTGAGATGCTGCCCTATTTTCAGACAACTCTCTGCCCTGAGGGAGGAAGTTGCCCATCTTCAGGCCACACTGGACAGTAGTAAGAGAACCTTCCCTCAGGCCACACTGGACAGTAGGAAGGGAACCTCCCCCATCCAGGGAGCACCAGAGCCACCACCACTACCTCAGAGGTTGTGAAGAAAGCACAGCAGTTGGACCACAGTGGGCTCAGGGAGGGTGAGGATGGTGGAACAGAGGCACACCCAGTCAGTTGTTACACTCCACAATCCATACACCATAATGGGGGAGCATAGCTCCCCTATGGATGCACCCGCAGAGGAGACTAAGGAGGCTGAGGACAACTGTCACATAAGAGGCCCACAGGAAGGAGGCAGAGGACACCACAGGGAAAGGAAGCAGCTCCTGGTGGGGGACTCAATTATTATGGGTATTGAACTGGGGGGAGCAGGGAAAACTGAAGTAAGGTGCCTGCCTGGTGCCATGGCTTGGAAGGACAGGAAGCGCATCCTCAGGATCACGAGAACAGCTGCACGGGAGTCTGAGCTGGACATCATTGTCCACCTAGGGACAAATGACTTGGCTCCTCATGAGATTAGAGCAGTCAGGAGGACTTTGTAGAGTTGGGGAAGGGCCTAAGACAAGTAGCACACACAGTATCCTTCTCAGAGGTGCTGCCTGTCAATGGCATGGGTGAGGCAAGGGTACTTTGCACCATGCAGTTTAATGAATGGTTGAAAAAATGGTGTGGAGCACAGGGGTTTGGCTTCATTGGGGACTGGGGTTCCACCTGGAGGGACACCAGCCTATACTGGGAGGATGGTCTGCATCTGTCCAGGAAGGGAACAAGTCTTTTGAGCAATCAGTTTAAATGCTTCATTGGCAAGCTTTTAAACTAGTCAAGGGGGAGGCACTGATAAGCAGCAGGAAAATCCCAGCCTCTCACTACAAAACAGGGTACTAAATGAGAAAAAGACCGAGGTAGAAAGGTCAGTGGGGGTTGCTGCAACAGAAGGTAAAGCCATCAAAAAAATGGAGATAAATGAGTACCAGTGCCTGTAGTCTGGGTAACAAACTTCCTTAATCAGTGGCCTTGATGGAGGAGGAGCATCTGGATATCGTGGCAGTCACAGAAACATGCTACACACAAAACCATGACTGGGACATAAACATACCAGGATACACTACCTACAGGAGGGACAGGGAGGGTAAAAGAGGAAGAGGGATAGCTCTCTATGTAAAGAAAGGAGGAGGAGTAACTTTTTACATAAGGGAAGAAATCAAAGCAACAGAACAAAAGAGTAAACAGGGAGGAGAAGAAGCACTGTGGGTCAATTTGGAGACAGGCAATGGCATCACAATCTGCACAGGGGTTGTATACAGAACCCCCTCTCTGGGGGAGGAAATGGACAAGGAAATGATAGAAAGTATACTTAGAATGGCAGAAAAAAGGGAGATATTGCTGATGGGTGATCTGAATAATCCAGATGTTAACTGGAGTGCAGTTGCAGCAGCCACTTCAAAGAATGGGGTTATTCTAGATGCCCTACAGGGGGCATGCCTTAGACAACTAGTATTGGAACCCACTCGAGAGGGAGCAATCTTAGAGCTGGTTCTTTCAAATGGAGATGGAGAGAGGATCATAGATGTAGAAGTGGGTAGCCATCTGGGAACTAGCGACCAACGAACAGTATGGTTCACAACAAACACAGCAATAGAGTCAAGCCATACAAAGGCAAAAGTACTGGACTTTAGGAGGGCTGACTTTGCCAAAATGGGTGAGTGCCTAAGGAATGCACTAGCAAATGGGCAGGAAGGAGGGGTGGAAGAACAATAGGGAATAATAAAAACTACCATCACAGAGGTAACAAGCCTTTGTGTGAAGCAAATAAACAAAACAAGATGATGTAAGAAACCACTATGGTTCTCAAAGGAAGTGGCAGTGAAGGTTCAAGAGAAAAAGAAAGCATTCAGGAAGTACAAGGAATCACAGAAGGAGCAGGACAGAGAACTGTATCAGTTAAAGCAAAAGGAAGCTGGGAAGGCAGTCAGAACAGCAAAGGCCCAAACCGAGGAAAAGATAGCCAACTCAGTTAAGAAGGGGGATAAAACCTTTTATAGGTACATCAGGGAGCGAAGGAAGACCAAGGGAGGGATAGTGAGGCTTAATAAAGGGAGGGGTGGGCAGAGGGTGACTGTGAAAAGGCAGAGATACTAAATATTTTTGCTCAGTATTTACAAATGAAGAGGGGGAGGTACCTAAACCAAACAACAGAAACACTCTGGATACAGAAGTTGATACCAGCCCATTTACAGAAGAAAGGGTTCTGAAAGAACTCTTAAAACTGAAGGTGGACAAATCAATGGGACCTGATGGGACTCATCCCAGAATTCTAAAAGAACTAAGGGTAGAACTAGTGACACCACTGACTACCCTCTTTAACAAATCATGGGAGGATGGGGTGGTACCCGAGGACTGGAGGAGGGCAGATGTGATTCCCTTTCACAAAAGTGGGAGCAAGGCAGAAGCAGGAAACTACAGACCTGTTAGTTTAACCTCAGTGATAGGGAAAATGATGGAATCACTTCTGAAGGAAAGAATTGTCAGTATCTAGAGGCCAGAGGGGCACAGGACCAAGGCAGCATGGATTCACAGCGGAAGGTCATGACAGATGAATCTGATAGATTTCTTTGACTGGGTGACCAAAGTAGTAGACCAGGGAGGGCTGTGGACATGGCCTACCTAGACTTTAGCAAGGCATTTGACACAGTCCCACACAAAGATTAATATACAAGTTAGCCAGCCTGGGGTGGCTCCCAAGGTGACAGCCTGGGTAAAGAATTGGCTGGAGAATAGGGCACAGAGGTAATAGTAAATGGAGTCCACTCTGTAAAAGTGGGGTTACTAGTGGGTAGCTGTGGTTCAGTATTAGGATCGTCCTCTTCAATGTCTTTATAAGCGTTACATTGCAGAGGGACTGGAAGCAATAGTGTCTCTTGCAAATGACACAAAGATCTGCAACAGAGTTGATGCACAAGGTGGAGTGGAAAGAATGAGAAGGGACTTGGCAAGGTTAGAGGAATGGTCAAATGTATGGCACCTTAGATTCAATGCTAAGAAGTGCAAGTAATGCACCTGGGAAACACAAAACCCAGGGAAGAGTACACAATGAGGGTGAGATACTAACAATAACAAAATGGAAAGGGACCTGGGGGTAGTCATATCAGATGACCTAAAGGTGGGCAAGCAATGTGAGAGGGCAGCAAGGAGGGCTGGGGGGATACTGGGATGCATAGGGAGAGGCATCACCAGTAGAAAACTGGAAGTTATTATCCCTCTGTACAGACAGCTGGTGAGACCCCATCTGGAGTACTGCGTGCAGTTCTGGAGACCCAATCTCCGCAAAGACATTAACAGGATGGAAGCTGTCCATGAATTTCATGAATTACACACAGTGGAAAAGACTTGTGATTTTACTCATAGAAGTTGGCCATCCCCCACACAGCAGTCAACTGTCAGTGTCTAGAAATGACAGCTCAAGACAGCATCTCACTCTGACATCAGCAGAACAGAATATACATGATTAGAGTTGCCAAGAGCCAAATCAGCCAGCTGTCACTAACCAAATCAAGCCTACTACAAAAACTATTCCAAACCTCCCAGAAAAGTCTAAACTCATCCCAAAGTCAATGGCTTGGTCAGTTAAATCATACCAGAAAACAATTTTAATTTCAAAAAGAGATATCAACCCTTGGAATTCTCACCTGAGCCCACTGGAAAACAAGCAGCTAAAAAAAAAAGTACAGTTTTCACAGACATTCATCGCTCTCAGGAAGATCTTCTGCCTCAAATAAACATTGGAGAGGCAATTTGCAGCTTTAGACACTTTACAGCTATGGAGTACAACTCCCTCTCTCAGCCTACATAACTGTTCATAGCCCTGTGGCAAATGTCTCCAAGTCATATACTTGTTACTGTAGCAGCTACTGTTAGACAGCAATGCTGGTCTTAATGTTAAGGCTGCAAATGGAATATGTGGTCCTGCTACCCATCCTGACTAACTTAGTTGTATCAAAATCTGATGGGATGTGCAGTACCTCAGGGTTTGTTTCCCACCCTACAAGACATTAATCCCAATTTTTTTAACAGTTAATATTGTTTTCACTGTTATTCAGCCCCATGATGCACATGGAAGTCACTGCACTATTAAAACAACGTACTAATTCTATACAGGGGCCACTGCTCTTATTTCACATTGGTTACTTACCTGTGTGCTATTTGTTGCTTCTAATTCAAAGATTGCAACTGTTTTGTAGAACCTGTTAATCCATAATTTTGTTGACTAGCAGATGGTAGACAGAGACATGGGAAGGTAGTAAATCCTGAAGGTTTAACCTCCATTTGATCTTCTGGGGAAGCTGCTATTCAGGTTGTCACTCCTTCTAATCAATTACTTATAGGGGGTCATGCATAGGTATATGTATATGTACCCCTCAGAGGCCTTGCTGTTGTGGGCAATGGTCGGAAATACACCCTAGATTAACATTCCACAGGACATGTTTTTTTTTCTTGCCTTCTATTTATGCATTTCCTAGCTATGACATGGATACTCTTTACTAGTAGATAGTTGGTATGGCTTATCTGAACAACCTGAATGGTGCCAGTACCTGTTACATGAATCTAAACTAAGAATGTGGGGATGTTAACCCCAAAGAGCTGAGATAGTGCACCCTGGACACGTCATAAGATGAAGGCCACCGCTAATCCCTAAGACAGTGACAGAATCTATAAGTGGCATCACTGTACTGTATTTGAGTGTCATATGGGGTGCCAGAGCTGGTACATCATAATACTTTCAGGTGCAGAGGTGTGAGCTCCAAGGAACTGGAATGGTCCACCCAAGTAACCTAGGAAAGACGCTGCTGTCAAACATTAGCTCAGAGTGGGTATGTGAGGGTTCAAGCTATTTTTGTTGCCCTTTGACTTTAATTGGTCAATCTCTCAAGTATAATACAGCTGTATCCAGTAGCAACTGATGTATCTAATAGCACCTTACCTACTAATTGAAACTCAATTCTAGCCTTTTTTTCTGCTTAATTACGTTTTCTTTCCATTCTCTTACATACTTGCATGGATTTCAAATCACGTTCTGTGGAATCTAAAGATTATTCTCAAAACGCATATGGTAAATTCCCCTAAATTACTCTTGCAGGATTCACAGCTGGTTTCACATCTCTAACCATTTATACAAAACACTCTTTATGGCACTGGTAGTAGTTCGACTTTGGTCTGTCACAGAGCCAAATGTAGCACCTTGTGTGTCAATCTCGGTGCATTTATCTTTGGTTCTTATCCCTAGACGTTATTACAGTTTAGCCTATATTCTATCATTTATTAAGCTTCATCCTATAACACTTTCCCCATCCCTATTTAAAGTTTTATTATTTAAGAATCCAGTTTAGGATTCACGTGATGGCAGCCTAGCGGTGTGCAGCAAGCTCTTGTTGCTCCGTTCCTCTCCTACTGATACCTACTGCTAAAATAATTAATCCTTGGGGAATTCCTATTCTAACCCATGAGTACCAATGCCTATAGTCTGTGTAACAAGCTCCCTGAACTAGTGGCCTTGATGGAAGAGGGTTGCCTGGATATTGTGGCAGTCACAGAAACATGGTACACAGAGAATCATGACTGGGATGTCAACATACCAGGATACACAATCTACAGGAGGGACAGGGAGGGTAAAAGAGGAAGAGGGGTAGCTCTCTATGTAAAAGAAGGGATCAAAGCAACAGAACTAAAGAGTAAACAGGGAGCAGATGAGGCACTTTGGGTCACCCTGGAGACAGGAAATGGCACCACAATCCGCATGGGGTTGCATACAGACCCCATCTCAGGAGAGGAATGGACAAGGAAATGATAGAAGGCTTTCTTAGAATGGCAGAAAAAGGGAGATATTGTTGATGGGGACCTGAATATGCCAGATGTTAACTGGAGCACCTTTGCTGCAGGCACATCCAAGAGCAGGGTCATTCTTGATGCCCTACAGGGGGCATGCCTCAGACAGCTAGTATTGGAACCCACTCGGGAGGGAGCAATCTTAGACCTGGTACTCTCAAATGGGGATGGAGAAAGAATCTCAAATTTAGAAGTGGGTAGCCATCTGGGAACAAGTGACCACCAAACAGTGTGGTTCACGATAAACACAGCCATACAATCAAGCCATACAAAAGCAAGAGTACTGGACTTTAGGAGGGCCGACTTTGGGAAAATGAGAGAGTTGCCTCAGAAAAGCACTAGCAAACAGGCAAGAAGGAAGGGTGGAGGAACAATGGGGAGTGATCAAAACAGCCATCACAGAGGCAACAAGCCTTTGTGTAAAGCAAATCAATAAAACACAACGAAGGAAAAAAAACGCTATGGCTCTCAAAAGAGGTGGCAGGGAAGATTAAGGAGAAAAGGACAGCATTCAGGAAATATAAGGAAACACAGAAGGAGCAGGACAGAGAACTTTATCAGTTAAAGCAGAAAGTGGTGGGAAGGCAGTCAGAATAGCAAAGGCCCAAACCGAGGAAAGGATAGCCAATTCAGTTAAGAAGGGATAAGACCTTTTATAGGTACATTAGGGAGCAGAAAGACCAAGGAGGGATACTGAAGCTTAATAAAGGGAGGGAATGTGGGTAGAGGGTGACAGTGAAAAAGCAGCTATATTGAACGAATATTTCTGCTCAGTATTCACAAAGGAAGAGGAGGGGGATTTACCTAAACCAAACAAGAGAAACACTCCGAAGACGGGGGTCGATACCAGATCATTTACAGAAGAAAGGGTTCTGAAAGAACTGATAAAATTGAAGGTGGACAAAGCAATGGGGCCTGATGGGATTCACCCAAGAATTCTAAAAGAACTAAGGGTAGAACTAGTGATACCGCTGACTACTCTCTTTAACAAATCATGGGAGGATGGGGTGGTACCTGAGGACTGGAGGAGGGCAGATGTGATTCCTCTTCTCAAAAGCGGGAGCAGGACAGAGGCAGGAAACTACAGACCAGTTAGTTTGACCTCAGTGGTAGGGAAAATGATGGAATCATTTCTGAAGGAAAGAATTGTTGAGTACCTAGAGGCCAGTGGGGCACAGGACCCAAGGCAGCATGGATTCACGATGGGAAGGTCGTGTCAGACGAATCTAATAGATTTCTTTGACTAGGTGACCAAAGTAGTAGACCCGGGAGGGGCTGTGGACATGGCCTACCTAGATTTTAGCAAGGCATTTGATACAATCCCACAAAAGATTAATTCACAAGATAGCCAGCCTTGGAGTGAGTCCCAAGGGGGTAGCCTGGATAAAAAATTGGCTAGACAACAGGATGCAAAGGGTAGTAGTAAATGGAATACACAGTGAAGAAAGGAGGGTTACTAGTGGGGTACCGCAGGGTTCAGTACTGGGACCGGTCCTTTTTAATGTCTTTATAAGTGACATTGCAGAGGAACTGGAAGGAAAAGTATGTCTTTGCAGATGACACAAAGATCTGCAACAGGGTTGATACACAAGATGGAGTGGAAAGGATGAGAAGGGACTTGGCAAGGTTGGAGGAATGGTCAAATGTATGGCAGCTCAGATTCAATGCAAAGAAGTGCAAGGTAATGTACATGGGAAGCAAAACCAGGGAAGTGTACACAATGGGGGTGAGATACTGACAACAGTAAAATAGAAAGGGACCTGGGGGTAATTATATCAGATGACCTAAAGGTGGGCAAGCAATGTGAGAAGGCAGTAAGGAAGGCAGGGGATACTGGGATGCATAGGAAGAGGCATCAATAGTAGAAAACAGGAAGTTGTTATTCTGTACAGACAGTTGGTGAGAACCCATCTGGAGTACGCGTGCAGTTCTGGAGACCCCATCTCCGCAAAGACATAGACAGAGTGGAAGCTGTCCAGAGGAGGGAACCAGAATGGTGCAGGGTCTGCACCAGAAGACATATGAAGAAAGACTAAAGGAGCATAATATGTATACCCTAGAGGAAAGGAGGAAAGAGGGACATGATAGAAACTTTCAAGTACCTCAAGGGAATTAACAAAGTCCAAGAGGGTAGAATCTTCCAGAAAAAGAGATGTGCAAGAACAAGGGGCACAATTTGAAGATAGAGGGGACGCTCAGAGGTAATGTGAGGAAGTATTTTTCACTGAGAGGGTTGTGGATGCATGGAACAGCCTCCCTGAGGAGGTCGTGGAGTCAAGAACAGTGGGGGACTTCAAGAATGCATGGGACAGGCATAAGGCAGTCCTAGTGGGGGGTAGGAGGAAGTAAGCTGTTGGTTAACTAGGATTTGCAGCTTATCTGTTAGGTAGGAAAATGGGCAGACTGGGTGGGCCAAGCGGTCCTTATCTGCCATCAAATTCTATGTTTCTAACCTGCTAGAACTGTGACTGAAGATCTTCTGTACCCACAGATTCAGACATGATGGATGTTTATATGCTCAAGGAGCCGCCATGACACTCTCCACCACCATTCCTGGAGAAAGACTAGGCCTCTATGCGGCCTAAACAACAGGCCAGTAAATCCACCTCAGGGCCTACACCGCTAACTGAGGAGCACTTTATTGAAATAATGAAGCCAATACAAGACTCCATTTCTATAATTACTGATGAAATACACCACATCAAAAACTCAATTGACTCCTTAACAGTGAGAGTCGGGGACTCCGAATCTAGACTGGTATCCTTGGAAAAGAAACATAAAAAAGCAGAGCTTGATTGGGTTATTGCCACGCAAAGAATCAAAAAGATAGAGGAGAAGTTAGAGGACCTAGAGGGGAGAAGTTGACGAAACAACTTACTGGTCATTGGGATACCGGAACATGAAGAAGGTAGCTCGCCAGTACTCTTTTTCTCAAAATGTTGTGAAAAAATAGCAAGTCCCTCTCCGAACGGATCTACCTATGTGGTAGAAAGAGCCCACTGAGCACTTCACCCACCACCGCCACCCGGCTTGCCGCCCAGGCCTGTCATCTTCAAACTGCTAAATGTCTTAGACAAACAACACATCTTGGCCCAAGTAAAGTCCTTGCAAGATGATCAATGGGAAGGCAAAAGAGTTAGAATTACTCAGGACTTATTGTAGTCTGTACGAATAAAGCAGCAGGGATTACATCCTATCATCTCCAAATTGATCACTGCTGGAAAATCATTTAGGGTGAAATATCCGGCGGTATTGCATGTCAAGATCAGAGAACAATGGATAAGCTATGAAACACAAGAGCAAGCTCTGACTAAGTTAAAGAAAGTTTTACCAGAGCTATTCAAATTAACTTGCCTGATCAGCTTGTAAGTACTAATACCATCAGTCAGTAATTTGAAAGCATCCTACCCTAGAGGTCACAAGGAGAACTGTCTAATATGTCCATTAAAGATCTCCAGGTTTGGGGTTAAACTGATATTGAGAATCACTTTGAGGTTTGGCATATGCGGGTTTGCTTTAATGGCCTGCTCGGGAAGTACATGACTCTAAATGAAAGGTCATCAATGTTTAGGTTGGTGCGTGAAGAAACACCATCCTATGTAAGAGAAATTACTTTACACTCATTTTGGTGAACTTCAGTGAACCTTACATGTTATCCACGAGTATTTCAAGGACATACCACTCCTGTGAATCCAACAGGCAGCTAGGGTTGCTTAATCACAGTTCAAACTTCACCTGCTAGTTATGAACATATTAAGAACATACCGCTCCTGTGACCTTAACAGGAAACTGGGTTTGTTTAACCACAAGTCTTAATTTCTTACATGTCCCTTCCGGGAGCTGCCTTACACTTTGCTTTTCAGGCACAAATTTGTTAGGTCACCAATAAATATATGTTGTTTTACTTCCGGGTTGTCTAACATGCAGTGGGAGGGGAAGGGGGAGGGGGAAGGGGCTCCTGTGTCGTGGGTTTGCACCACAACATCACTTGACATGGTGTGTTTGTCAGTGCAGTTGGAAGAACTGGGGGAAGTTATTAGGATAATTATATGGTTTTGGGGGGAGAGAGGGAGGAAAGAGTTGTTTTTTCTTTTTGGCATTGGGAAAGTACCAAGTGTGTTGCTCTCCTAGACTTTGTGAGCCTTTGATATCAACGTATTACCTTATTCTTGATAAATGAGTGAAATGTACACCATTGTGAGCTGGAATATCAGGGGTGCTCAAGATAAATGTAAAAGACAAATTATTCTAAAGCATTTACTACATCTTAAAGTGGGTATTGCATGCCTGCAGGAAACCCAACTTAGAAAAGAAGACACCTCCTTGCTGTGCAAGGGCTAGGTTGGACAGGCTTTCAGAACAGGGGTCTCCACTAATTGGGGGGGGGGTTGCTATCTTATTTAACAAATTCTTACCCTTTAGATTAGAGCAAGGGATTTGGGACAGTAATGGTCGGTACATGTTACTTATTGGATTCCTAGGCTCCCAACAGATCCTGATTGGATCCATTTAAGGTCCAAATGTGGAAACCCCACAGTTCTTTACTGCCCTCCTGCACTTAATGGCCTCCAACCTGTCCAGACTGCTATTTTTAGGTGGGGACTGGAGCATTACTCCACTGGGGCTGCTGGATAGTTCAGACTTCAGGAGGAATGGTCTTTCACCAGCACAGACAGCCTAAAGGATCTAATGAAGGGGCGGGCTTAATAGACATATGGAGAATTTTAAATCCCACAGAAAAGCAATAAACCTTTTTCTCCTCTCCCCACCACACCTGCTCAAGAATAGATTACGTACTGGTCAGCTTTCATATTTTATCAGGTATTCTGGATGCATGTATACACCCCTGAGTCATTTCAGACCATTCCCCTGTCTCCCTTACTTATTTCTTGGGCCCAGGAATTGAAAGAGACTCACTTTGGCAACTAAATAACCAACTACTCGAATTACCCAGCACTCGAGCCCATCTCAAGGATTTCATCTCTCATTTTTTGGAGATTAACCAAGGGACAGTTTCTAGAATTGACATGGTATGGGCATCCTTGAAATGTGTAGTGAGGGGAGAATGTATCCATTTGGTGTCCACTAAATCCAAACAATTTAAGGCTCAGGTTAAGGATTTATTGGACTCAATCAAACACCTTGAACGAAACATCAATTGCCATTCATCAAATAGTGACTGGACTAAATTACTTATTTTGCATGCTCAGTTCTCTGACCTAATGTCTCAAAAAGCTGAGCTTTTGCTTAAGAGAACGAAGCTTAAATACCTGGAATCAGGTGACAGGGCAGGCAAGTTGCTTGCCATTTGGATTAAACAAGCAGAGACTACACGTTTAATACCCGCAATCCATCTAACAAAAAACAGCCCTTGAACTACGGATCCAAAAGAAATAGCCTCCAAATTCAGGCATTACTTTGAGGCCCTTTATATTGTCCCAGAGAAAGAAATCCCAATGAGAGAAGATATTGAAAAATACTTTGAACCATTGGACCTTCCTGGCCTATCCCCAAATGAAAGTTTGCCATTAGGTTCTCGTATTGAGGAATGGGAAGTCATACAGGCAATCAAATAACTCCCTTTAGACAAATTCCCTGGGCCTGATGGCCTCTCAACCAATCTATAGAAATCCTATATCCTGGAACTTTTCCCATTCCTGACAGTTGTTTTTAACTCATGGTATGAGAATAGATTTTCAGACAACAGTTTTCTAGAGACCCTTATTGTTCTCATATCTAAACCAGGTCGTGACTCCCTTTACCCAGAAAATTAATGTCACATCTCACTACTTAATGTGGACATTAAAATATTAGCAAAAGTACTAACCAATCGGTTGGGACCTCTGATGGACAAACTCATTGGTCATGAACAGGTTGGTTTCATGTCTGGTAGATCCTCCAGTGACCACATGCATTGATTACTGCACCTTATCTCTCTAAGCAAGACCTCGAACACCCCAGCTGCGCTCCTTACATTAGACGCTGAGAAAGCCTTTGACTGAGTGTCATGGGACTTTCTCTTTCATGCCTTACTCATTTTTGGCTTTCCACAAGAATTCATTAAATGGGTTCAATTATTATATGCTTTCCCAACTGCTCGGGTCTGGGGCAACAGTGTCCTCTCCAACTCATTTCCACTACACCGGGGCACTAGACAGGACTGCCCACTTTCCCCTCTTCTTTTCAACCTCTACCTGGAACCCCTTATTCAGAGATTACTTACCTCCCAGAACCTCTATGGAATTAAAGTGGAGTCACAGCAACACCTTCTGTCAGCTTATGCTGATGATTTACTGTTACACATGGAAAATCCAGTGGTTGGCATACCAGTTTTGTTGCAGGAAATTGAGTCCTTCTCAAAAGTATCCCACTATAAACTCAATCTTTCAAAAACTAGCATTTTTCCCCTGAATGGTAAATTGTTGCCAATGGACATAGAGGAGTATGACTTAACTTAGGAATCGAAAACCTTGACTTTTCTGGGTATCAAAGTCTCTGGGAAGATTTCTACAATGGTCACAGAAAACTATTCCAACTTACTAAAAGTATTAAAGACAGACCTTGATCGGTGGGGAACCCTACCAAACTCTTTATGGGGGAGGATTAACACTGTTAAAATTAATGTCTTGCCCTGGATCCTCTATCTCCTGAATATGTTAGGATTATTTTTTCCCAAATCCTGGTTTACTAACCTTAAAAATTTATTAAATCATTATGTATGGAAGGGGAAAGAAGTTAGAAGATCCTATCTTAAACTCACTGCACCAAAATTACATGGTGGTCTCTCCCTCTAATCCTTCTTTTCATATTATGGGGCTACCCACATTAGTAAATTAGCATACTGGATTAGGGCACCAGCTTTGGAGGGTGCGGGGTCATATCTCCCTCTCTGGCTAGAGATCAAGAAGATATTGGCTCTCAAGTCTTCCTGTACCCTCTCAGCCTTAATTTACTCTACTCTGAAGTCCATTCCCAGGAGGTTATGGACAAACCCAATAGCGTGGTCCCTTAAGGCCATGCACCAAGTGCAATGTCACTTGAATATTGACTGGCATAAATCTCTGGAACAACCATTGTTTGGTAATCCCCATTTCTAAATTCAGAATCTACTTATTTCTTCTTCTTACTTGACACTCTTGGAGGGACTCAGGCTTGAAGATATTGCTACTAATGGAAAAGTGCTTTCCTATCTCCAATTCCAACAAGGTAGTCACCACTCACTGGGAAACCCTTTCAAATATTTGCAGGTCAGGTATTCAGTGGTCTCCTTCCTAAAAAGCATATCAAGAATGGATCCACCCAAACTGGAATTATCTTCTCTCCTACAAACAGCAGACCAACCACACTCGGTCTCCAGGGTTTACAAAGAGTTGCAGTCTCTGGACTCCTAGCTACCCAAAGGTATCTGTTATTATTGGGCACATAAATTCTCTCTTGAACTGGAACCTGAAGACTGGCAGCACACGTGGAGTAATCTATACAGATTTGTTAAACAAGATCGCTTACGTCTTGTACAATATAATATTATGCATAATCTGTACTTTACCCCTGCAAAGTTATTCAAGATTGGTAAAATTCCCTCTTCACACTATCACTGGTGCCTTTCCACAACCGGTGATTTGTTTCACATGTTATGGACCTGTCCAAAGGTTCAAATACTCGGGATGGCCATCAGAAACTCTCGGGATCCTTTACTGGACTTAGATCCATTGTTTTTACCTGAGCCTTGTTTGCTCAATTATTTCCCCTCAGGTGCCATAAACATAAGGAAAGCTCATAAAGCCCTAATATCCACAGTTGCTAAGCTCGTAATTATGAGACACTGGAAGGATAAATCTTTACCTTCTGTATTGGAATGGCACAGAGAAATTCTGCTGGCCATTCAGTTAGAAAAACATATAGCCATGATGAGCAATAAATTATAGAGGTAACTAAATAAATGGGGCACCCTAGATGCTTTACTGGTGCCATGGAAACTGTAAGGTGTAATATAGATTAATTTGAAATCTAAATTTCTTTTTTTACTTGTTTTTTCCTTTTCTTGTAATAAATAACAATAGATTCTCACACTTGGTGCTAACGGGGGGAAGGGTTTTGATGTATTTTTATTAATTGCATAATATCTTTCTGGAATGTAGCCTTATATGTCTCAACTGCCTGTTGAATATGGAACCAAAACTGCTCCACTGTATCCTTCTCTGTACCATGAAACAATTTTAATAAAGTATACTGAATTAAAAAAAATCCAGTTTAGTATAATTTAGCATAGTAAAATACATTATAGACTGAAGTTAGTAGAGTATATTTATAGGTTTGAATGTAGTAAAACATAGTAGACTGTAGTTATTAGAGTATATCCATAAGTTTGAAATTCCTCTGATTCTTGAAATAGTTTACTTTTTATAGCATAAAATATTTTTTATGGGTCCTCAAAACAGTTTTGGTAATCAATAACTCTGTTTTTAGTTGGCTATACCAACCTTTTCTTATAGGTCTAGTTTTCTGCCTTTAATTTATTATAGAAGTTAAGATGTCTGCCCTGAACATAGTAATGTGGAATGTTAATGGCTTTGGTTCTCCAATAAAGAGAGAAAAAGGTCCTAAATCATCTGAAAAAAACAAAGTGTCAATGTAGGTCTCCTACAGGAGACACATCTATTACGTGAAGAAGCAGAAAAACTGCGAAGGCAGTGGGTGGCCCAGGCAGAACATAGAAACATAGAAGTTGACAGTAGATAAGGACCGCAAGGCCCATCCAGTCTGCCCATTTCTTTTTCTACCTTATAAATGTGCCATCGGCCTTTGCTCTGTCAATGGCCTATCTATTCGTACGCATCTGTATTGCTTCCTTATGCCTATCCCATGCCTGTTTGAAGCCCTGCACTGTATTCATATCCACCACTTCCTGAGGTAGGCCGTTCCATGCATCCACCACCCTTTCTGTGAAAAAGAACTTCCTCACATTACCCCTTAATCAGCCTTCCTCTAATCTCATGCTGTGTCCTCTTGTCCTGCTATTTTTCTTATATAGAAACATATTAGACTCTTTCACCTTGTTAATGCCCTTAAGGTGTTTGAATGTTTCGATCATATCACCTCTCTCTCCCTCCCTCCTTTGCTCTAGGGTATACATATTGAGCTCCGTTAATCTGTCCTCATATGTTTTCTGATGCAGTACCTGCACCATTTTGGTTGCCCTTCTCTGGACTGCTTCAATTTGGTTAATGTCCTTGTGAAGGTGTGGCCTCCAGTACTGCACTCAGTACTCCAGATGGGGCATAACCAGTGTCTTGTAAAGAGGTATTAGTACCTTCCTCTTCAGAATTGTGATACCCCTACTAATACAACCTAACATCCCCCTAGCCTTACTTACTGTTTAGTGGTCTGCTTGGATGATTTCAGGTCATCTGTGATGATGATACCCAAGTCTCTTTCTTCCCTTGTGACTGCCAGCAACTCCCCTCCCAGCCTATAGGTGACTCCAGGGTTTGTTTCGGTTCCAAAAAAATAGGTCTGGATATTCTAATCAAAAAAATGGATTCCCTTAACATCTGACATATAGGGAAGGCAGATTTCAAATTCTTACAGGTTCTTTATTTGGCAGAAAAATTTCATTATGCAACATGTATGCTCCAAATTCAGAGAAATCAACTTTCTTCCACAGTTTGCTTGCCACACGGTTTACTTTTAAGGATTCTTAAATAATTTTAAGGGGAGATTTCAAAGATGTTATGGAGCCTTTGCTAGATAGGACATGCACTTTTAAAAATAGTACAATTCCTACATCCAATAAATACTTTCAAGAAACATTTAACGACTTAGGACTACTAAATGTTTGGAGACTAGTTCATCCACAAGATAAAGATCATTCCTTTTTCTCTGCATGTCATAACACATTTAGTAGAACAGAATATATCTTTATGCCTCTTAACCTATGTAACATGGTTTCTGACATTAAATATAACTCTATTGTAATCTCAGACCGTGCATTACTTAGAACTTCATGATTACTTGAAAACTCCATACAAAAACAATTCAGACAGCAATTCAATACCTCCCTAATACAGGACCCAGACTTTGGAAAACGGCTTAATAAGGAGGCTTCCTTTTTTTAACTTAAGATAATAATGAAACCTCTTATCAAATGGTCTGGGATGCATGCAAAGAATGCATTAGAGGAAATATTATAAACTGTGCATCCAACAAAAAGAGACAAAGACAAAAAGACCTAGAAGATAAAGAACAACAAATCAAACAATTGGAATCAAAAATGAAACAACACACTTTTAAAAATCAGGACCTCATATCAGTTTACTCAGCTCTAATATTAAGTCAGTAAGATCTACTCTAGTAATGCAGAAGTTGCTCTCCTCCATACAAAGCAATACTATTGGGAATCAGGAAAAAAAAACATGGAAAACTTCTGGCCTTTCACTTAAAGAAACAACAAAATCAAAATATGATTCCTTGAATTCACAAAACAAAAACAAAAACAAAAAAGTTAATTACATATAACTTGTACAAAATTAACAAATGCTTTTAAGAATTTTACAGATGTATTTAAACCTCTGGGCCCCTGTGATATTCTGACTGTCAAGATTTCTTATTAAATGTTAATCTTCATAGATTATCAGAATTAGAAAAAGATGGTCTAGATAAACTTATCCCCAAAACAGAAGTTGATCAAGTGATTCAATCAGCATGCTCTCAGGAAACCCCAGTTCCTGAAGGTTTTCCCAGTGAATTGTATAATCACAATAATGCAATAATCACAGATTATATATGCAAACTTTATCAATAAATTCTATATCAAAGAAAAATAACAGGTACACTCAATGATGCATATACTGTATATGCTTGACAGCAAAGAAGAATGGAGACACTTTAGAGCCTATTAATTACCATCCCATTTCCTTTTTAAATTTTGATTACAAAATACTAAGATACTAGCAAACAGACTAATATCTGTAATTCACAACCTAGTAAGGAAAGAACAAGTGAGGTTTATTCAAGGACATCATGTATCAGATAATTTATGCAGACTTATTTCTGTTAATTGGACAGCCAGAAACCAAACAACACCTTTGGTTGCTCTATCTCTAGACATTGGAAAGGCTTTTGATTCACAGGGCTGGTTCTACTTACAGAGTGTTATGAATTCTTCCAATTTTGGCCCCATTTTCAAACAATGGGTCTCCACTATTTGTGCATCCCCAAAAGCAACTCTAATTACTAATGGATTAATTTCTAAACCTTTTCAACTATATAGAGGCACACACAGTAGTAGATTACACACCAAACAGCTGTTCAGGACTAGATGGAACCTAATACAAAGGAAAAATTGGTTCAGCCAAAGAGTGGTAGTTCCATGGAATCAACTCCCTCCAGAGGTGGTGGAGAGTTAAAGTATGGACACATTTAAGACAAAATTGGACATAGCTTATGATGACAGAATTAAATATGGTTCTGAATAGACTTTAAAAGGCAAGCACCAAGGATGCAAGTCTATTTCAGCTTGATACAACCTATGAAACCTATGGATTAGGGCTGTCCACTTTCTCCTTTCAGTTTCATTCTTGCAATGGAACCATTACTAAAATATAATGGGCTCTATGCACTATTGGAGTGGAGTGGCCATGTGCGCTTATCTGGGGTGCATAGCAACTCCACACTCTACACCCCCCCCATGCGGGATGCATCAAAAGGGGTGTACAGCACCTACATGACTGATAACCTGGCCACGTGAAGAGCAATGCACTGGGGATGGGCGAGGGGTGTGATAGCACTACATGCCATTAGAGATGTAGCAAACTTAATTTCCACCAGCAAAGTGGCCAATTTTGCCATGTGGAGTAATTCGCGAAATTTTCCACATTAGGCAGAATTTTGACCAGGTGAAAGTTTGCCTTCTGCGGGCAGAATTTCTCCTTCTGTGGTGAAATCTCACCTTCCGTGGGTGAAATTTTGCCGCACAACGTGGAATTTCACCGCGGAAGGTGGAATTACACCATGAAAGGTGAGATTTCTCAGCAGAAAGTGAAATTTCACATTTCGCTCCGCAAAACGGGTGGCATTTCAATGATTACTCTGTAAAGTGAATTTTCCTCATTTCACCTATCACTATGCACCATGCACCAAGGTGCATAGTGCTGGCCATGGGGGTGTGCAGGGGGCACAGGTTACACCAGGGAGAACCCTGCCGTAATCCCCCTACTCACCCTGTGCAACCATGGGCTCTGCCAGGACAGGGTGGATAGCTCACCCTCCCAGACCGCTGCCACCTTCCCCAGTACACATTGGTGTGGGGCCCCTACCAGGCAACCCCCAACCCATACACACCCACACATGGACACCAGAATAAGGATGCTGCCCCCCTTATCTCAAGGGCATCACTGGGCCACCCCATCACCAGCCCCCATTGCTTTGGGTGGTAGTTGGACATGGGGTATGCCCCCCACACTGCCTATGGACCCCTTCCCTGTCCCTGCGCACCACTCCGGTGCCACATCGGAGGACCGATGGCTTTGCCCTCCTCTTGCCACCACAGCTGCAGGCCATTGCTCATCCACAGTGTGTACTGCCAACATGTGCCCCACTGTAGAAGGGATCCACTGAGCTGCCTGGTCAGACCCACAACCTTGCCCCTGGCTACACTGTGGGGTCCTGTGCATGGGGGGGCAGGGCTGTGGACAGATGGCCAGCAGTCATGAATGCCGCTTGTGCACACCTATCCATAGGTGTGAAGCTCCATGGGTGAGTAAATTGCCTCCAGCACATATTACCTGCCCATTGGTGCATAGTGCCCATCAATACCAATCAAATTCAGGACATCAAAACTGGGAAAATAGAAAATAAAATCTTTGCTTTCCCTGGCAATCTTTTGTTAACCCTGTCTCGACCCAGTCATTCAATCTCATTTCTTAGCCCATTATTGGAAAAATTTAGCACAATTCCAGGATTATACATTAATTGGTAGAAGTCTGAGGGAATTATACTAAAATCTTTCCAGCATGTAAAAGAAAAACTTTCTTTCTTTTTTTTTTTTTGATATTTCTTTTTCTCCTCCCTGGCCTAGCATTGTCACCTGACCCTCCATCGGCACATCACAAGCTCAGAGGTACCCGCACAAAGCCGTGGTTTATCCCCCAGGTGGGGACAGAGTGGGGCAGGCAGCTGAGACTCTTAACCACCCCTCTGGTTCCATACTTTCTGATTTCTTCGGGGTTTACTCTCAAACTGCCAGTGCCAGTGGTGAGGGCCTGCCTAGCCCTTCTGTCAGTGTCATGCCTGGTCAAGGGAGTTTTTGCGATGTACGCCCCCCCCAAGGAACGTGACATGCGCATAATGCCATGGCCTACGCTGGTATCTATCAAGTTCCATCCCAGCACTAACAGCTCAGACATGCCAAACCTCTGACCTCCGCTAGTGGTCAGTCATGCACCAAGCTGAGGTTCCCCCTCCCCTGGAGGAGATGAGCGGTCCTGCAGATGCTTGAGCCTCCTTCCCTCAGCCATCCCTCTGATGACCTCCGAGCCCATTCCTGAACCTGGGTCACCAGCATTGCAAGCAGTAGTGCTACCGCTGCACTGGTTGGCCAGCCAAGAAAAACGTTCTAATAACTTTAATCTTCTGTTGGGAGATAATGGAACACTGCATCAAGGTATACACATCTTCAATTCTATACCAAAAACCCTTCACTACAGCCTCACTTAACTTATTAATAATCTACAAACAGAACTGGAAAAATGGTAAAAACTTAATTTTTCAATAAGGGGGGAAATGAACTCAATAAAAATGATCTTTGCACCAAAAATCTTTTACATGCTTAACAATCTCCCTTTACAAAGTAGCAATGATCGGTATAAAAAGTTTGACACAGTATTTACTAAGTTTCTTTAGGACAACAAGCCTCCTAGATTAGGTATTCAAAAACAGAGAGCCCCATGGAGAGTAGGAGGCTTTGAATATCCTTGGTGGCAGGGTTATCAGTGGGCATTTTTTTCCAAAACAAGCAGCTCTCTGGTTTAACATGGACAATGGAATCTCTGCTCCTCTGTGGTTATACACAGAAAAAGCATTAGCAAATCTGTACTCACTAACACATTTTTTCATTAGGTCACTCCCTCCTTATCTCAAAACTTATCCAACTTTATCTTCAGCAATTGGCTAATGCAAAAGCTTAACTAAAATACTACAACTTGACCCATTTCTATATGAGCTGACCCCAACATAGAATAACCCTAGATTCACATACAGTACAATGGAAAACAGTTTAATAACATAGGCTTGTATAAAGCAGGAATAACTCAAATTGATGACCTATTAGACAGAAATACTAAAGAAATGCTATCCTTTACTGATCTTAGAAAAAATACCAGATTCTCAGTATTCACTTCTGGTTGTTTCTTCAATTATCTTACAGAATTAAACAATACACCAATCAAACAGTATATGATTTCTCAGCTGATTCCAAATAGATTCAGATTCTGAAGGTAGCCCATCTCAGAAAATGACTTAGTTTACTTTTCAAAAGCATCTCAGACTGCGATATGTCAATTACTTTAACTACCAAGATTGCATGGGAGTAAGAGCTTAAGTTAAGCATTTCAGATCAAGTATGGGAAACCAAATGGAAAAATGCCTATACAGTAAATGTAGTAAGGAAGTAAATGGAAGACTTATTGAATTCAAATTACTTTATAGATACTACTATCCTCCATAGAGGTTAAACAGACTTGATGAAAAGACTCAACTAGTATGTTGGAAATGTGGGACCCCACAAACTTCTTCAGGATACATTTTTTGGTTCTGTCCCAGAATAATTATCAAGACGGGGAGAAATTCATGCTGTATGTCAGAAAATTCTGAAAGGGACATACCTTTTTCGCCCTTCATTTTTGTTTTAGGTGACACCTTCCTACTTTCACATCTATATAGACCTCATCAGCTTTAGATTCTCTCCTTGGGTGTGGCCTATAAAAGATTACTCCTACAAAACTGGAAAGAAACTAGGATACCTGGAATTAGAGAACTATTAGACTCTTTAGGAACCATAGCCAACAACAAATGCATTACCTTCTTATCACTAAATAAAGTAGATCTGTTTAAGCCAATATGGAAACTATTTTTCATTTTTAAAAACACTTCTACAGTTACTTGACAGGGATATTAAAAGTCACTATAGACATGTTTTTAAATGTTATATACTTGCTATCCTTATTTTTGTAGATGTTGTTAATGTACTTATTTATTTCCTGATTTATGCTGTAGTTAGTGTATGTCTTTCTTTAGATGTTGAATTTGATTAAAAATTTAATACAAATTTTAAATAAAAAAAATGAATTCTAGCCATTTTTTGAAAAGCTGAGTGGTAACATTCTGCACTACAGTGGTTTACTTTTCCCTGAAGCTTGTCGTGTACCACAATACCAGAGGTTGTACTGAAATCCAGATAGATGAGGTTCATGGCCCTGTCCTCGTTTATCTACCTGGTTACTCCCTCAAAGATGTTATTAAGGAAGGCTTTGCATTATCTGACCTTCATAAAGCCATGCTGACTTAGAACAAGAACCTTGGCTTGGTGCATCATTATTCTGTGCATGACAATTGCTACCAGAATCTTACCCAGCACTGATGCCAGGCTGACTGGCCAGTAGTTGTCCAGGTCTGATCTTGAAAGAGATCACAATGGCCTTTTTCTAGCTGTGTGACACCAATCCAGTCTGGGCAGACTCCTGAAAGATTATTGCAGTTGGTACCCTTTAATATTCACTTTTATCTCCACTGTGACCTTTGGATGCTGATGTGATGTCAACTAGCTGGATCGTGTGAGTGACCATGAGGGAGAGGTCCATGAGAAGGAAGCTGGTGTCTGAAATGGCATCAACAGGGTATCCATAGTTCTGCAGGGGACACCTGTGGTGCAGTCATTTTCGAGAAAGTCCTCTGGAAGCTGTAATTTTGCCCAGTGGCAGCAGGTTTGCAGAATTCACTGTGGAGCTGGGTGCAGTAATTGCTGAACTCAACCTTTTCCAGAGTAGGTCCCAGCAGTCACTAGTTCAGGTAGCCACTGCTTTTCTTCCCCAGTAAACACTTAAGGACCAGACTGGCGGAGTGGACTGTAATTGGCATGAGGGACTGGAAGAAGACTGATCAATGTGAGTGGGGACCTTGAGGTAGTAAAAGCTAATGGGTTTGCCCCCCTGTGTGGTTCAGTTGGTCCAATCTCCACAGTGAAGAATCTGGAACGTGTAGCAATCCAGGAGACCAGGTGTGTTCCTAAGAGGGAATCATATTGTGGTTAGAGTACAAGGAGAAGGAGAGGATAGGAAATTGCTTATGATAGGGGTCTCTATTGTAAAGGTTATGGAAGAGGTGCTGGGGGCAGGGCAGCAGGGGAACAAGATAGGTTCCTTCTGAAGGCTTCAGTTGAGAGGGATGCAAACAGAGTATAAAGATTTTTCAGGGGAGTGGGAAGTGGTAGTGGTTTTGATGTCATTGTCCACCTAGAGACTAATGACCTGGCTTGCAGATCCCAGGAAAAGGTTTAGTATAGCTTTAGGAAGCTAGGGGAGTGGCTCCAGCTGGCAGCAACCTAATTGACTTTTTCCTGAGGTCTGGCCAGTTTGAAGCAAGGAGAAAGGGGGATTCTTCTGACTGCTTGCTACAATACATGGCTGAAGGAGTGGTGCAGAGAGGAGAAATGGAGGAACCTGGGAGACCGGGACACTCTTTTATGGATAAAAGGCCATTCAAGCAGGATGGCCTCCATCCCTTTGAGAAGGGCACCATGATACTATGGTGCAAGTTTAAAGAGTACAAGGAGGTGCCTTTAAGTTAGTGGAGGGGGCAGATGGGTCACATATACAGTAGGTGCTTCTACTCAGTTGAGGGAGACCTACTGTAAATAGCTACCCCTAGTACTAGAAAACACAGAATGAACAATACACATAATAAATGTGGTGACCGGGTGAGGCTGGGGCATGTTGTAGGAGAGGAGTTGAAGGGGATCTGTGAAGGAGGTAGGTGAAGGAAGACAGGGCAAAGTTGGAGAAGAGGTTGGGGAAAGGGTTCAAGGCCAAAAGGGTGGTGAAGCAGAAGACCTGGAGGGCTATGTGCATGACCACCAATAGCTTGGGGAATAAGATCAGTGACCCAGAAACAGTTGTGGCAAACGTACACTTGGACCTGGTGGTGAGCACAGAGATGTGGGAAGCCCAGTACTATCACTGGGAAATGACCACACCAGGGAATGCAGTGTTCAGGAGGGATAGAGAGGGAAGGAAGGGATGGGTAGCATTACATGTAAGGGAGAGTATAAATGCTATGAGATCAAAGATACAGGGAAAGGTGAGGCTACAGAGACAAAATGGGTACATTCAGCGATGGATGGAAGGGAAATGTCAGGATAGGAGTGGTACAAATGCCACCATCCCAATAAAGAAAAAGCAGAGAGGGAACTAGGGATGAGGTTAAAAGGGCAACAAGGCAGGCACTGCTAATGGGTGACATCAACATGCCTGACATGGCCTGGGAGATCCCAACAGCGGAAAGTGCAAGAAAGCAACAATTGGTAGAGCGTTATGAGGAAAATTCCTAATACACAGGGTGGAGGAACCTATCAATGAGGCCACCATCCTAAACTTAATTCTTATGAACCAGGACAAAATAGGGAAGGTTTCAGTTATGGAACCATTAGGAGTCAGCAACCACTAGACAGTATAGTTCAACAAAAAATCTCAAAGCAGAGCAAAATCCAACTCAGACAAAAGTCCTGGATTTAAGGAAGGCTGATTTTGTTAGGATGAGGGAGCTGTTGCATAAGAAACTACTGTAGAAGGGGAAAGAGAGGAAGTTGGGTAGAAGCAAAGTGGAGAGTGATGGAAAATGCAGTGTCAGACATTACAAATCTCTGTGTGGGGGAATAGGGAAAAAATTATGGGCAAGAAACCATTGTGGTTCTGGGGGGATGTGGGCAGCTATAAGGGAAATGAAAAAGGCAAATAAAAAATTCAAGCCAGTCAAGTTGAAGGAGATAGGGTAGCATTTTAAAACAAGATGTAAGTGACCAGTAGGGCAATTAGGAAGGCTAAGGCTGAGGCAGTGGACGATAGCTAAGAGGATGAAGAAGAGAGACAAAATCGATTTTTGTTGAATATGAGAGAAGTGTAAAACTAAGTAGGATATAGTCATACTGAAAAAGGGACATAAGCGGGACTTAAGTAGGAGGAGGAGGACGATAAAGGAAAAGCTTTGGATTTTTTTTGCTGGTAATTTAAATGCCAAATGTATAATACAATTCCTGTCATTGATTTGTATAATTAGTGTATTCTGTCCTGTAGCACTGTTCCTTTGCATAGTTTTTAAATTCCCACTCCATAAAAATGTTCTTGTTGGCATTTTTGTAAATATATTTCCTTTTTTCAAGATCCAGCAGGATCACTGCCATTATTAGGTTACTATTTCTGTCACTGAGATTCTGTAGAAAAAAAAAAAAATTGCCCCTCCTCTGACAGTCCATCAACAAGTCTCCTAATTCAAGAATATAGAACCTGACATGTCTCAACAGTTTTACACAGGCTATATTTAGAACTGTCGAGGGTGGTGCCCTTTGAGGGTAGAAGTAATACACTCACTAGGTATTCATATAGGGGCCTATTCACTAAGTGGAATTGCTATGAGTAGAATGGATGTAAATGTGGGCACACAGCTGCACACTATGCAGTGGTGCAGAACAATGGCATGCGACACAGCCCGACACACCCCAGGAAGCTGGGGTGGAGACAGAAGGGCATGCAGCTACATGTGGGGGCAGGCGCGGCCTAACCCGCAGGCAGGGAGGAATGCCCTTGGCCCTACCATAAAAGGCTCTGTGATCACACACGTGCCAGTGAAATGCACAGTGCAGAACAGGCATGTCTGATGATGGCGCAAGCAGTGCATATGGGAGAGGGGAAAGCCCCGCCAGAGGACTCAGCATGGGCAAAGGAGGTAGTGGGAGGTGCCAGCAGCCCCTGAATTTCATGGGGCAACAGGTGGCCATTCTTGTCACTGAGGTAAGGCAGCACTACAATGTGCTATTCGGGCAGCGGGTAGTGAGCACCCCACCAGAGACCAAGGACAAGATATGGCTAGACCTGCCATGTGGCCATCAATGCCATGGGACCGGAGGCATGCCCACTCACAGCAATCAAGCACAAGTGGCATGACCTCCGGTCCCAGGTGAAGCCGCGGCTCAGCCAGGCATGCTAGTTGCAGGTCACCACAGGCAGTGGACCACCACCCACAGATCCTCCCCTAATGCCCATTGAGCGCCTGGTCACCAAGACCATTAGTGAAGTAGTGACAGACCTGGAGCCTGAAGGACTGGACAGCATGCCTGGTACGTGCAACGTGGGTGTGCACAGGGCATAGCCACAGCCGGTGAAGCAAGTAACGGTGATGGTCAGTAACAACCTGTCTTGTCTATCCCCACAGTACCTGACACAGACGGAGCTGGTAAGTGACCATCCTGCCCAGGCACTGACCAGGACGGTGTCATGCATAGTGCAAACGAGGAAGGTGGGTATATTCTGGACCATGGACAGCGCATGTGCAGATGCTGGTCACACAGACACAGTAACCAGTGTCACCCTTGTCACACACAGGTACACAGCAGCACAGACCACCAGAGAATGCAGGGGATGACAGCCAGCCTGCCGCTGCACCACAAGACAGCAAGGGTGCTGACAGTGGACAGACCCAGGAGCAGCAGGTCCGTGAGGAGGATGGCGAACCTGGCACAGGAGGAGGCCCAGTGTAGGATGGTGGTGCAGAGGAACAGGAGTGCAGCACATCTGCCATACAGCAGGCACCAATGCTGGGGGACAGCACGCCACCCAGACCAACAGCAACAGAGGGTGTGTCTGGTGGTACAGACAGCACAGATGCACAGAAGGACGGACACAGCGATGCACCCGAGGCACCTCCAGAGTCACCGGGAACACAGGACCTGGACAACAGGGACACTGATGTCCCACCACCAAGGCTCTGCCATCTGGGTGCAGGCGGGTCGCTCCTCACCACCTACTACCCTGACATCCATAGGATGGAGCATGACCACCGGCAGGTGACATGCAAATGCACAGAGGCAGTGAACCACTTCATGGAGGTAATGGCAGCAGCCATGTGGGCACAGGAGTGGATTGCAAAGGACGTTGCCATGGGAGTGAGGGTGCAGAAGCTCCTGGCTGAAGGGGTGGCCACAGGTGCCAGGGCACATGGGCAGATGGCCAATGCACTCCTTGCCATCGTGGCCCACCTTGCCACCCAGTAGGCATGGCCTGCCACTGAGGCAGCACCCATGGCCTCAGACACTGTGACAGTCACAATGCCTGTGTCACCACGGGAAAGAGTAATGGGTTTGGACCAGTGGCACAGGCAGACATGAAGTCCAGTACATGCCCTGGGACCCAGCGATCATGCTGCATGCAGGTGGCACGGGGTGGCGCAGACCCTGGTGAACCTACAATGTGCATGGCAGTGGCCGGGAGGGGGCACAGTCATGGAGCAATACAGTGTCTGCCTGAGGCACACTGAGAGGCAGGGCTGGGCAACGTTCATGGGAGGCACAGGCATATGGCATGACACACATGCACCAGGCACTGACACATGCACCTCCACACCCCCACAGCACATCCCTAGCCACAACCCATGGACCGGCACCTTCTGGGAAGGGCACTGGGTGCACTGCATCCTGCTGCAGCCACCACAATGCACTGGAGTGTGGCACGACACAGCACCACCACACTGCACGCACCATGCACACTGCTGTGGCAGCTGGCATGTTTCCATGGCATGGTCCTTGCACCGGATACTGGATGTGCAGCCCAGTGCCACATGTAGCTGGTATGCCATGCCTGTGGGTCACAGTGGCCATGGCCACAGCATGGTGCACGCTCCACACACCTGCCAGCTCAGCCATGCACTGTCATCATCGCCAGCATGTGTACAGACTCACTGACCAAATGTGCCATGGGCCATGTGATGGCGCATGGCCCTCACAGCAATGCATCCTGCTGCATGGTTGTCCATGGGCAGTGCCCCGTGCCCTTCCCGGCTGGTGCCGGTCCATGGGGTGGCTGTGGTGGCTCCTCTCTGCCCCCCCTCTGGGTTCCCATCCTGTGGCACGGGCACCCTGTGGTGCGTGCATAGGTTATGCAACATGGCACAGGTGGTGAACATTCTGCACACCATCTCCAGTGCAAGCATCATCATGCCACCCGTGTGGTCCAGGCATCGGAAGCGCATCTTCAGCAACCCTATCATGAGCTTCACGATGCCCTGTGCCCGCTTGTGCACCGCATTGAATGCAGCCTCTGCTGGGTGCCGTAGTGCCAGGTATGGTGTCAACAGTGTTGTCAGCAGGGGGAAGAGTGGACAGGCATGGTTAGTGGTGTGGTGTGCCACATGTTGCCACAGAGGATACATCTGTGCATGGGGCCTCACCCAGCAACCAGCCATAGCCCTCAGGCTGGTGTTCCATGTGGTGTTTCAGGGCACTGTTGTTGTACATGTAGGCATCATGGCATGACCCCGGGTACCATGCCAGGACATTTGTAAAGATGCCATTGGCATTGCACACTACCTAGCAGTTGATACTGTGGTATCCCTTGTGGTTCCTGTACGCTTTCTCGTTGACAGATAGTGCTAGGATGGGTACATGCATGCAATCAATTGCACCGATGGTGTTTGGAATGCCAAACACATTGAAGACTCTATCCATGACTATCCTGACTTCTGCAGCAGCTGTGGGGAAGGTGATGTGCCTCTCCCAGTGCCACACTGGCGCATCGGTCACCTGGTGCAGAGACCGGGACACAGACACCTGGCTCACACCAGTCACATCACCCATCACCCGCTGGAATGTGCCTGTGGCATAGCACTTCAGGGTACACAGTACCTTGGTCTCCATGGTCATTGCTCTGTAGCACCTTGTGGCCAGAGCAATCTCCACATCCAGCAGCCCACAGAGAAAATGTAAAGTGCTATGGTCTACCCTGTATCACTGTAGGTGCTCTGTGGGGTGCAGAGATGAGGCATTCAGTCATGGCCGGAATGTCCGTGTCCATGGACGTTCCCTGGCACACTGTTCAGCATCAGCCTCCTCAAGGAGGACGACATGTAATAGTGCGCCTGAGCACATCTCATGCCTCTGTTGTGTTCTGCAGCTTGCGTCCACTCCATAGTGTTGCATGTCCATACATGTGTGTTGTGCATGGCATGTGGTGCATTGCACATGCCCTTATGGTCGTGGCACAGACACATGGTATGTATGCGTGCACCATGCAGTGCACCATTTATGCTTCCCTGGGGATGGCAGTGGCAGCTCCACCTATGGAAGCAGGTGTCATCTGTGGCAGGCTCACCCTGTCATGTCAGCTGTAGTGAGTGGTGGATGCCACATACCAGGATGGGATCCCAGCTGGTGAGATCTGGGAGGTCACAGAGCGGTGTCAGGTGGGTGTCCACTGCACTGGCCATGTGCCCGGGGGGGGGACATGCAATAGGCTTGACTGAGTCTCACTGTCTCTGTTCTGTTTTGTAGGGGACCCAGTGTCAGAAGGCAGTGTTGGTCCTGGAGCACTGAGAGGTGGATGGGCCGGGCCCAGCCCGTGTGGTGACCCAACAGAGGAGGCTGACACAGGATCTGCCATGGTGCCTTGATCTGTGGAGCAGCATGGAGGACTATGTGCACCAGGATGAGGATGGAGACCTGTTGGCCATCCGTGCCCCCTCCAAGGTAGGTGACCTGTGGCTGTGTGTGTGGGGGGTGGCTTGTGGTCAGTGGCATTGGCGTGGTGGGGCTGTTGCATGCTGCTGTGGCACTGATGCCTGTTCCCTCTGTCTGCTCTTCTCATTGCAGCATTATTGTGGCCCTATCAGGCACCTGGTTCTGGAGGAGAGGGCCTTCATGGACACCACCCCCCCTGGAGCTGGCAACTTCCACCAGCCCGGACCTGCCCTCAGAGGATGACTCGGATTGAGGGGTTGCCCATACAGCCACCCCATCCCTGGAACTGTTTGCCTTGTGCCATGTTTGCAGCACTGTGCTCTGTACTGGGAACCCACAGTAATGCCATGTGTTACCTACCCATTCTCGGTGCCTGGTTTATCACCCTGGCATGATGTGCATGGGCGGTGTTGTGTGTGTGTGTGTGTGTGTGTGTGCTGCTTAGCATGGATGTGGGCAGGCATGTGCACTGTACACAGTTCTGTACAGTTTACTTGTGTGCCTGCCACATACCTTTTGTCTTGCTGCTGGGATTTACAGTATGATCTGTGGTATGTGGGATGGTGTGGTACACCGAGGTGTGTCTCTGTTTCCACCTCTGCTGTTTCAGTGACTGCTACATGTTTAACTCTCTCAGGGCATGAGGACACTTTTACTGGCCTTCCGACCCATCTGGTAGGGGGTATCATTTGGGGTGGTTGTGTCTGCTTTTGGCTGGGGGGTGTGACCATTAGGGCCAATGTGTACTGACTGGATGTTTACGGCTGCACCCCTGCTGCTTGGTGCCCCACTTCACCATCTCCCCTCCATCTGCTGTCCCTGTTTCTGTCCTGCATGCCCATATGCTGGTGCGCTGTGCTGTTGCTGGCCACTTTTCGTCAGGTGTTGCCTGTGCGATGGCAGCATGTGGCCTGTGCCCACCCTGTGTTGCGGCACTGTCACCTTGCACTGCATTGATGCATGCATGGCTGGTCTGTGCAGCTGTTTACTGCCTCACTGTGCACTTTCACTGGTATATGCAATGCGTAGGGCTGTTTACAGCTGGTTCCTGACTGCGTACTGTGGTCATGGTGTGGCCGCGCAGCCTTCCTCTGTACCTGGCATTGTACATGCACATCCTCTGTCCCGCGTGTGCTGTTTACGTGGCTCCACCCCATAGCTGCTGCATAGGCCCCTTGCCATGCAGGTTTGCACAGTTGAACTGCACACGACTCAATGTACTGTTTGTGTATGCCGATCGCTGGTGGCTTTCATGCATTCTGCGTATATACACCTGTGCATGTGGCTTGCACGGGGTGCGTAGCATTGTGTAGCGTTAATGAATAGGCACCATAGCTTTTAATGGTGTCTGTTTTGTAGAATGTTCCTGACACTTTATATGTCAGATGAATGTTCATTAAGCAATAAGTTAAAAATAAAAGACAAAAATCAAAAACTACAAAGTAGTCTATTTACATACCTTAGACTGTGCTGTTAGATACTTTTGTAACTGTGTGTGATTCTTTACTGTTTTTTCTGGTTACATTTTATACTTGTAGCATGTAATTAGTTTTGTACACTTTTTTGTGCAGTCAGCTCTAATGATTACTTAAGATCTACTAAATGAACAGGACACATCGAAACTGTCCTCCTCTTTGGTTACATATAATTAGTCCTATTTAGGATTTTAGTACTTATTGCTTACTAGTAAAGTCAATCAAAGTACCAATGGTACTAAAGGTGCCAAATAAAGTCTATAAAGTGTAAAAAAAAAAACATATGTATTAAAATACAATGTACTGTGTGCTTACCTGGATTCAAACCACTGATCATTTGCTTGCTTAGTGAAAAGACATTTAGTGTGCCTCTAAGCAGCAGGCAAGAGAGTTGCAATTCCTGTAGTGTACATTTTAAGTCACAACCTGCAAAAGAGGTGAATAGGGATCTAACATCAGCAGATGATTTACCTTCAAAGATTGTCATGCATAACTAAATTTCTTCTTATATAATTCACTACTTCACACCACACCAACATGAAACACAACTAAAGTGAGTTTATTTATTACAAAAACAAATGAAAAACAATGGGTTGGATTTTCAAAGGGTCCTGAGACGATGCAAGGTGCATCAAATCCTGGTGCACAAAATACTGTGTACAGTATTTTGCAAGAAAAGCATCCTCTAATGGTAAAGTGCCCCCAAAATGATGCAAGAGGTCTGCTGTGCTGAAAATACGAAGCATGGGGTAAAATTGATGGAAGCTGCATCAAAAATATGATGCATGGGGCCAGAATAACAAGCAGCATCAAACAATATGGTGGATGAAATGGCCTGGACAATGGCATTTTAAGCCTCCAAAATGCTCTAAACTAGTCCTGCAGGGGAACATTGGTGCTATAACCAAACATCTACAGAATTTAAACTTTCCATTCCAATCATAGAACTCACATGACAGTACTGATGGATGCCATATGAGCTTGTCTCTGGAGGCAATATTTGACATGCTACGGTACATGAAACAGCACTACAATGTATACAATGCAGGACTATGGTAACATAGTCAGGTATGGCTGCCTGCTGGGGGCCTCAGTATATGCTCTTGTGCCAGCTTATTTATTTCATCATTCAGACATAACTTTTGAACAAAATGCTCTTTTTCAAAGGTTCCACGTCTTGACAGGAGGACAACACAGAAAGGTAGTTGCAAAGTATGGGTGCACAAGTACATAGACAAAAAATACAAGAAATAACAGCAACTGAGCCCTCCGACTTGGAAAACTCTCAAGTGCCAGCAGAATGGCAGGACCAGATGACCATACCAAATAATAAAGCAAGAAACAAATGCATAAAGTTAGATACTATATACGAGGAGCTATTATCGTCTTGTGCAGAAATGAAAGATCTTTACGGAGAGCTTCGCAGAGATGTAGTGAGCCTGGAGCAATGAGCTGATGCAGCGGAGAGACAGATAACAGCAGTAGAGAACAGAGTAGATGACATGGAGAATACAATTCAACTCTTACAAGATCAATGTATACAACTGCAAGAAAAACAAGAAATATGGAAAATAGAGCACACAGAAAGAATCTAAGATTATACTGCATTCCTGAAGGCTCAGAAGGTCAGGACATTACTGAGTTTACTATTGCTTTGCTCAAAACAGCTCTTGAATTGCCCTCAGATATTCAATTATCATTAGAGAGAGTTCACCGTGCACTGGGCCCATGGCCTACAGATCCAAATGCTAGGCCTCGATCTAGTATTATGCGTTTTCTTAGCTACACAGTCAAGGAGACAGTATTAACAGCAGCATGGAGAAAGGGCAAGGTCTTTTAGGGACAAACTCGCTTCTATGTTGATAACGATTACACTCCACAAACTATGCGCAATAGCAAAGCATATGCAGACCTCTTACCACCTTTGAAGGAGGCAGCCATTAGATTCACAACACCGTACCCAGCCAGACTTGTGGTGCAACTTTCATTGTGAAGAAAGGAATTTCATACTGCGGAGGAGGCCAGAGAGGAGCTCCTTAAAGCAGGAATTCAAATAAAAGCAAAATCCACATTAGGATTACAGAAAACTGACCCACCACACTGGCATACTGTGAATTTGGGGCAGAACACGGAATGGAGGAGAAGTAACAAAGAGGGGGAACATTTCTAATCATCTGGCAACTTTTTGCCGATCGGCAAGGGGAAGAACCTGACTGATAGAAGCTGAAGTTTGGCTTATGATTCCTCAATGGTCCTCTGGTAAGAGGTCTTTGAAAGCTTATGTCTGATGAGAGGGACTGGGAATTCAATTGTCTGAACTGGGATTTCTATTAGACGACAACTCTCTCACAGGAGGTTGGACAGAGAAAAGAAATGCTTAATAAGTGTACCTGCAGAGAACTTTGCCATAACAAAGAAACAAGTAAAACATTTGATCTGGCTGTTTGAACTGGCCCTGATGATCACTTTGAAGGAGGCAATGGATAAAACTTTAAAGTGCAGATTATTGTGCTCTGCTTGATTTGTTTTCAGGGTTAACTTGAAATAAGGGCCTGAGAAAAGTTGCCCTAGTTGAATAATACAGAATTTAGTTAATCATAAAATAAACAATTTACTTTGCAGGGGTGGGGAGGAGGAAGCATCTCCAGGCGTTACAGGGAAGCCCATTTCAAATCAAAGATAGCCAGGCAGAATATTTTGATTTAGCATTTGGATTTTTATTTAGCTTGTCTGCATATTTCTTTTTATTTTTTTATTAGGGGAGCAGTTTATCCCCAGGAGGCCTGTGCATTTGGTGTTACCAGATATCATCTGGTGACCCCAGACTATCAGGAGGCACACTTAAGGAGTAGGTTTTTAAACTCCCCTGCCTTGGAAGTCAATTTGGAATACAGTGTATGTACATAGTTATCAAGATAACAGTCAGACATATACTGACAATTTGCTTCAGATTTCAAAAGGTTTGATAAGATCGCAGCAGGAGATGTTCAAGAATATTCTAGACAGGAAAGGCATAAAATGTTTCAAAAAAAGTGATGTTCAGAAAGATGGTTCTGGGGGGGAACATCAGTATGGTGATCCCTCAGGAATGGAATTATTAAGATTGGGACAACAGGAGAGAATATGTTTCCATAAGGGAACAAGATGGCTACTCAGATAATAAAAGCACTCTTGCTTAATATAAATGGACTTAACAACCCATTAAAAGGGCCAGACTGTTCCAATATATCAAGAAACACCCCAGTGATTTTTATTATCTCCAGGAAACACACTTAACAGATACCGAACATGCAAAATTGAATTGGGGGGGCAGGTTTTGGGCATATGCGCCGTCCTTTCCTAACGGGAAATGATGAGGAGTAGCCATTTTAATACCTAGGACCTCTCCTTTTCATTTAGAAACACAGTGCGTAGACCCAGAGAGAAGGTATGTAATCTTAAAAGGTACCCTCTATGGGACAAAGGTCATGTTAGTGAATGTGTATTTTCCCCCTCTTACATCTGTTTGTCTTTTTAAAAGATTTTTTGCAAAACTCCTAGACATTATGCATGGCTGCCTTATCATAGGGGGAGATATCAATTTAACTTTGACACCTCGGTTGGACTCCTCTGCACCTTCCAAATATAGGCTAACATCAGCTCAAAGATTATTTATTTCTCAACTTAGGGCATTGGGTCTAATTGATGTATGGAGACATTTTTATCCTCTTTCGGGGGGATATATGTTTTCTCCCCTAGACACAATTCCTATTCAAGATTGGACTATTTTTTCATTTCAAAAGAACACTTGGACTGTTTACAAGACTTAACTATAGGACCTAGATTTCTTTCTGATCATTCTCCCCTATTTTTGAGGCTAGATTTTAAAATACCAAAGAAATCCACTGGGTGGCACTTGAATACATCTTTTTTAAAGGATAAAGCATTTAGGGACAGCTTTAACTCAAAAATAGCTCAGGTTATTGCAGAAAATTCATCCAAGGAGACATCCAATACAATAGTTTGGGATACTGTGAAGGTTGTGATCAGGGGGAAGATAATTGAGTATTCAGCATACAAGAAGAGATATTGGGAAACAAGATATGGTGAATTATATGACAAATTAAGGGAAATACAAACAAAGTTTATCCCTATTACCACGGAGGCCCAAGCCCAGATTAATCAGACAAAGGCTGAGCTCCAGAAACTTTTAGATGAAAAAACACAACAGGCACTATTTTACTTAAAAACATGTAGGTATGAGGGAGGGCCAAAAGGGGCGAGAAATTTAGCCTAGAGACTTAGGGGACATAGGACAGCCACAATCGTAACACATTTAGTGGATCTGGAGAGAAAAACAAGAGCTCTTAACTTACCGGAGATATTGCAACTGTTCCAGAAATATTATAGGCAGCTATATGAGAAACCACAAGGTCCAGAATTTAACAAAATCAAGGAACTTTTTTCCCCCTTACATTAAGAAATCTAACTAAGGAAATGGAGATCAGATTAAAAGCCCCTATCAGATCAGAGGAAATCAGACGTGCCATAAAAGAGAGCAAATCATTAAAAACCCCTAGCCCAGACGAATTTCCATCTGAGTGGTACAAGACTTTTAGTAAATAACTGACTCCTTTACTACTAAAGGCCTTTTTAGAAATTCAACAGGAGAGTCCCCCTCCTCCATCATGGGATTACACTAATATTTCACCTATTTTAAAAGTAGGCAAACCAGCAGAATTAAGTACTTCATATAGGCCAATATCCATATTAAATATGGACTACAAGTTATTTATGTCCATATGGGCACCTAGACTAGAGGAATTGTTACCCTATTTGATTAATTCTGATCAATCTGGGTTCATTCGAGCCAGAGAAACCACAGATAATATACATAGAATGATCCATTTGTTGGACCACTTAAATCAGAGACAGATACAGGCAGTGCTGCTCACCCTCAACACAGACAAAGCTTTTGATCGCATCAGTTGGCCTTTTTTATGGGAAACTTTGCGCAAGTTTGGATTTCCTGGGAAATTTTCTAGCATGATACAGAGAATTTATTCCTCTCCAAAGGCATATGTTAAAGTGAATGGACAGTTATCTTCAATGATACAGCTGGGAAGGGGAGCTAGGCAGGGTTGCCCACTTCCCCCCTTACTGTTTGCCATATACATTGAGCCATTGGCTGAAGCCATAAGGCAACATCCTAATATTCAGGGGGGTCCCTTTAGGAGGGACGGATTTTACTATATCATTATATGCAGATGATGTATTATTAACACTCCTAGAACCTGAAAAGTTCATTCCTGCTACTTTACAAGTGATAGATAAGTTTTCAGAAATAGACGGATACAAAATAAATATACAAAAAACTGAGTTACTATCTTTAAATTTCACCCCCTCTCAGTCTCTGAAGAACCAGATCCCTCTGAAATGGAGAAATAATAAGATTAAATATTAGTGTGTAAATATTCCTCAGAAACTGGAACATTTGGAACTGTTTAATTTAGAGCCTCTATCGATAGAGATAGAGAATTTAGTTGGGAACTGGACACATCAGGTATTATCTTCTTCAGCTCAAATACAAGCTATTCGGATGATCTTATTTCTAAGATATTATATTATTTCCAGACTTTACTGATTATTCCATCACAATTCTATTTTGCATCCTGGGCTAGAATTTTTTCGAGGTTTGTATGGGCTGGGCAACAGCCAATGGTCAGATGGTCTCTGTTACAGTTACCAGTGGCAAAGGGGGGTTGCAATCTTCCAAACCTTAGAGATTACCATAAGGCAGTAACATGTGAAATAGTGATGACATGGCTGAATCCTCAGGTAGAGAAACCATGGAAATTTATTGAATTTATACTAAATGATCTAGTAGACATTATCCCTATTATATTTGCCCCCCAAAATTCTTATCCACAGTTACAAAACTTTACATTTGGAACCCATTATACGTTAAGGGCTTGGTATGAGATAAGGGTATCTACTACATTAACTAAAGTTTTCGGTTATTTTAAACTAATAAGTACAGACAGTGTATCTTTGGAGATGGGTGCTGTTCGGGTCCATCAAGAATGGCAGAGAAAAGGTCTGCTTTTGTTATATCAATACCTGGATGTAAATGGAGTACTGCTTTTTGCCACACTACAGGCAAAATATCAATTCCCCCATACATATCACTATAGATATTTACAGATTCAGACATTTATACAGAAAGAATTATCATTAAATACTCTGCCCTCTCTCATACCTATGTTGATGTCCCTTTTTAGGGATGCTATAGAAGGCAGGGAACAAATTCATTTAATTGGACAAATATATAAAGCAATAAGAGATTTTTGGAAGGAATCCACTGAGGATATCTTAGGGAGATGGAATAGAGAATTAGGGACTTAGATAACTTATGAGAAATGGTTGAAACCTATTCCTCACTCGATGAGAGTATCACAGTCATCATACTGGTTAGAATATATATATGGAAATGTCGTAGTAGATATTTTTATACACCTGACAAATTGCTAAATTTGTATCTATGGGGCATGTCCTTTGTTGGAGAGAATGTGGAGAAAAAATGGCAAATATAACACATATTTTTTGTGCTTGTCCGAAAGTTAACCAATACTGGTTAGATATAGAAAAGAGCATATAAACTATTGTGGGACCAGAAATTAAATTATCCAATCAGATGATTCTGCTTTATATTGGGGAAGATGGAAAAGTTCCACCAAGTAAAACTAAGTTATACCTGTACCTGGCAGCAGCTAAAAAGGTTATAATTAGCCTATGGCGAATGGCTAATGTATCCACCCTCTCTGATTGGCATTCATTGATGACTGAGATATACTATCTAGAGAGAATAGTAACTTCTAGAGCTGGAAAGAGGTCACAATTTGATCTCCAATGGAGGCCATGGGTTTTCTATATCTCGCCTCTGGATGAAACATTTGTTCCCTGATGGAGCTATTTGAAAGTGACAAATTTTTGTAGGATATGAATTTTGATCTAGTGTCATTTGATATATAACAGAATGATGTTGTAGAAACATGAATTGCCAACCTGAAGAACATTCTATGTATTGTAAGACAAAAGAGCAATACTGTATAGATGTATTCCTGCTGCCATCTATCTATCTATATATATATATATATATATATATATATATATATATAGATATATATATATATATAAAACAATAAAAAAGAAAGAATATAAAAAAACAAATAACAGCAACTGGTCTGACTATTTACAATTGTAAGCTATCTCATATAGAGGTACAGCATATTGCAGTCAGTACAGCCCAAGGTACATGGTGAGAGCTGTGGGTTTAAGAAACTAATTTAGCAGGAGGTAAAGCAGCCAGAGGAGATGTTGTTATTTCATTTAAAGTCAATGGGGAAAGACTCAACATAGGCTTTCACACCCTGTATGCTAAGGCAGACGAGGAGGCTTTGTCATTAATTCTAGTCAAGGATGGGGGGGGATAATTTTCTGCTCAGGAGTGAGCTAGTAGGAACATACTAGAGAGCAATGTGAGGGAGGACCGTTTACAGAATAAGTTGGGGGAAGACAGGTGCTTCGAGGCAATCACATTTGTGCAGGGTCAATGGCAGGGGAGGGACTTAAAACAGAGTGCTGAGTTAAGAACAGTAGATAGAAGGCTTGTCAACAGACTGTGGCTATGGAAGGCTCAAGTTCAAGGGCTGGCAAGTCATAGGAGGAAGTAAGAGTTTAAACTCAGGGTTACTGGGCAGCAGGGTAACAAATCGGAGAATGCAGCCGAGGAGCAGTCTGACACCAAGCTACTGCGTGATAGTGCTACTGGTTACTTGCAGCTACAGACCTCAGCCTTGGCCAGTTAACATCTTAGTTTTGCCTTAAAGATGGGGAGGTTGTAATGAGTAAAAGGCATGCTAGGATCTCATTTAGCCAAGAAGGAGCCCTGTATGCAAAGGACCATTGGCCAAGCACAGTTTTTCTGAAGGGGATGGCAAGTGGGCAGCGAGTCTGCCCTCTAGTGTGGTACCCAGATCCACCTCTCCAGAGCAGTTCTTTGAAGGTCAATGGAGCTTTACCTAGGAGAGATTTCATGCCAAGCAGGAAAGTTTGGTATTTGATTCTGCTGGCAAGCCTGAGCCAGTTAGTGCGCTCATAGAGGGAGCAAGTGTGTAGGAGATTATCAGCCCCTAGAGCCAGCCTGCAGGCCTTGTTGAAGGCCGTGCTTACTCATTTTAGTGCAGTGTCAGATGCCAACCCACAGACCATGAGTCCGTAGTCAATAACAGACAAGATGAAAGAGGAGACTGCTAACCTGGGTGCCTCAGGATTTAGTGTCTGTAGTGCCTGTAGAGAACTCCAAGTTTGATGTTCACTGTTTTCATGACCTGATCGATGTGCTTCACATAAGAAAGGGTGTCACCAATGATCGTGCCCAAGTATTTAAAAGAGTTGACCTGCTTGAGTGGAGCAGCCTTGTTGTTAGTAATAGTAAGGGACAAACGAGATCTCTTGTGCTGGTCAGTGGTTATCAGCATCGTCTTCATCTTCTTGTAATTGAGAAGCAATTTCTGAGAGCTGAACCAGTCCTCCAAGCTACCAAATGAGTACTGCAAATCATCCTGTAGGTGCTGAAGCTGGGCACTACTACTGAGAATGACAGCATCAACTGCATACAGAATAATCTTGCTATTGCAGGCCTCTGGAAGCCTGTTGATGAACAGGCTAAAGAGGAGGGGGCCCTGTATAGACCCTTGTGGGACACCCAATACTATATCCTTAGATGAGGAGATAACTGTCCCAATTTTTACACTCTGTGCTCTGCTGGATAAGTAATCCTGGAACCAGGGGATGGCTTCAGAGGCTAGCCTGAGATGCTGAAGCTGGTCAAGCAAGATGTGATGGCTGACCATATCAAAGGCTTTGGTGAGATCTATGAAGATAGATCCCACCAGGCTGCCCCCATCGAAGGCCTTGTGAATGTAATCTGTGAATTCAACTAAGGCCGTAGCTGTGCTATGGCAATGACGGAATCCATGCTGTTGTGGGCGTAGTAGACTGTGCTTCTGAAGTTCTGGCTTGTCTGATCACTGACAGCACCATCATGCTTTGAAAATCCCAAATTAGGGGAAGGTACATAATATTTTGGACGCAGGTCCCTTTTCCGTCATGGTGCAGCCACTGTTACATGCAAGCATGGGGCAACCCAGTCTGATACATGCAGAACTCTTTTTATGCAAGCACCATTATAAAATAAGAACTGATGCAAGTTTTGATGTGGCTTGTTCCTTGCATCATTTTTTTTTTGTAACTTGCTCCTTGCATTATTTTTTTTTTTTACGCAAACACCATACTTCATTTTCTAACCTTTGAAATCCAGCCCAATGTTTAAAGCCCTGGCAGAATTTGAACTACTAAGCCTGTGCCAGCTAAGAAACCACACATTTAATGTGCCACTGAGCTGCAGGTAAGAGAGTTGCATTCCATACGCTGTAGAAGTTATGTCACAACCTGCAAAACAGGTGACTGGGGATCTAACCCAGCAGGTGATTTACCTTTGCAAATAGTTGTTCTTAGATAAATTTACTTCTTATATAATTAACTATTCAAACTCCACACCACTGTGAATTGCCGTTCAAGTGAGTTTCCATCTTTCCAAAAAAAAAGATGTTTGAATCTCTGCCAGGATTTGAACCACTGATCCTTAGCTTCCTAAACAAACACACATTCAGTGTGCCATTAAGCAATATATAAGTGAGATGCAGTTCCTATGGTCAAGAGGTTATGTCACAATCTGCAAAATCAGGTGACTTGCATTATAGTCAAACCCAGACAAGCTCAGTGGGGACCAATTTAATTGACTACAACATACTGTAGAACTAAGTTCAAGTATCTGAAAGGCTGCTGTTTAGCTCTGCTAAAACCCTTCACTACATATCACTGACATCATCAATGGCATCATGTAGCTGAATCATTCACACTGAATGTAACCTTAAACTTGACTAAATGCACAGAAGAGTATGCATGACCAGAATAGGTGCTAACAACTATGCTGCTGGCACCTAGAAAAGCTTATTTAGAAGTAATCAATTAATGCATATAGATTGCTGTCTAATTTCTATAGTCACAATGTTTAGCTGATTGTTTTACTTTCACTAAGCACTAGCATCTTAAATTATCATATGTACAATATAGATACATAGACAGTGTCGGCAGATAAGGGCCTATGGCCCACCCAGTCTGCCCATTTGAGCTTGTAAGTTCAGTTTGTTTTCCTAGAAGTCTGTTGCCCTTTACCCCGACCTCCAGAATTCCTTTATGTCTATCCCATGCATTCTGAAATCCTGTGATTGTTTCAGCTCCCACCACTTCCTCTGGCAGGGTGTTCCACTTATCCACCACCCGTTCTGTGAAGAAATTCTTTCTCTTGTTTCCTCTGAAACGTCCTCCCTCCAACTTCATCCCATGCCCTCTAGTCCTGGAACATCTTTTTCGCTTAAAATAGTGTTTTCCTGCACCCTGTTCCTCCCTGTAAGATACTTGTATGTCTCTATCGTATCCTCTCTCCCTCCTCTCCTCCAGGGAGTACATGTTCAGTTCCTTCAACCTGTCTTCATAGGACTTGTGATGCAACCCATGCACCATCTTTGTTGCCCTCCTCTGAACCTTCTCTACCCTGTCTATGTCCTTATGTAGGTATGGTCTCCAGAACTGTACACTGTACTCCAGGTGGGGCCTCACTAGTGTCTTGTATAGCGGAATTATTACCTCCCTTTTCCTGCTGGTGATGCCCCTGCCTATACATCCCAGCAATATCTTTAGCTTTGTAGGTGTATGCATCATATCTATGGATACTAAAATGACTATTAATTAAATTATGTAATTAAGCTATGTAATAGCACATTGCTTTTGCCAACTAATTTTGTAAGTGGTATTTAAAAGATATGGGGCTCAATTCAGAGATGTGCCAGGAACGGCACAACCCCAGGGTGCGCCGAATATATGGTGCATGGGGCTTTCGGTGTTCCTTCGGAGGCAATCAGAATTCACAGTCCCATGCACAATTTTCCACTAGTTAGACCAGCTTTCTGCTGGTCTAACTTGGTGGCAAATGTGGAATCTTTTTACAGGGTTTGAGCCAAATAGTTGGCACAAGCAGCCATAAAGTGGGAAAAGTGTTGCAAATGCACATGACCTTTCTGAACTGGGAGCAAGCTGCATCAATGTGTTTGGCACAGCTACGGGTTTCATGCAGAGCTTGATGCAAGCCCTGTGTCAACCTTTCTGAATCAAGTCCATATTGTTTGACTGATGACCAATGTCTGATGAAGCCTCACTGCTGAAGGTGATGCACTAGGTCACCTTTTTATGGTCACCATACGTGCATGCGCAGCAAACATTTTGTTAGGAGAGTGGGTTCTGAGAGGTGTGATACTGTCAGTCCAATGCAGAGTGGTTTGCAAGGGGCTCATCAGTGTCACACCAATCATCAGCCAAGCTGATCATGACACTTTTCTGGCTTGCAGGGCAGTAGCTTCATGTAGTTCAAAAGAGAGAGCTGACCCAATCATAGGGTGACTCTTTCCTTTGATCTACATAATGCTGTCCAGCAAGCACAGCTGTTGTGTCATGATCAGCAAGCTGAAAATGGTCACTCATAGTTTTTTGTTTGTTTTTTAATTACAATCTGTAAAAGAGGAAACTGTCCATTGATGTCTGTTGCTGCTGCTGCCGTTACTGTCCACCCACCCAAGAAAACCCATGTATGTTAATATTCCATCTTGAGACACCCAATCCCCTGTTCCAGCTGGAACCTCCCCCCACATTCTGACTCTGTGATACATGGGAGCCAACCCCCAGTGCTGTCAAACATAACACCAACACTGGGGATGCTCAATCCCCAGTGTCTCCACCTGAAATAAAGAAAATGTTCCCTTGCAGTGTTTTTTAATACACCATGCAAAAAGGAAAACTATCTATCAGTGTCTATTACTGCTGCCACTGTTACTGTCCCCCTCACATGACCCTCCTACTTAGCACCCACTAGTCCTCCTTACAATCCCAGCACACTCCTGTTAATATTCTGGCATGGGGTGCCCAATCCACCAGGCCAGCTGCTGCCCCCCACCCTGCCTGTTTTGCTTCTGCAATACCAGGGAGCCCATCCCCAGTGCCCCCAAACATGACATCAATACTGGGGGTGTCCAATCTCCACTGTTGCCACCTGAAATACAGAAAACTGTCCCTCATAGTTTTCTTTATTTTGTATACAGCCTTCAAAAAAGAAAATCATCCATCAATGTATGTTGCTGCCACTGCAGTTACTGTCCTCACACCTGAACCTCCCACTCAGCACCCCCCCAAGCCCTTACTTACCTGCCAGGGATCCAACACTGAAATCCTCTCTGGACTGCAGACACATCTTCACTCTTCAATGCCATACTGTCAAATCAGGAAATCCAGTATGAGGTTCAAAGTATTTCAATGGGTTTTGAAGTTGTCATAATAACTTGGTGATTTTTGAAAATTTTTGCCCAGGTTTTCAACATGCCTTTTTTGGGATGCCACCTCATGATCAATAGCAGTGAAATTAGGCAAATATGTCCTGAAAGGTGATTCTTTGGTTGCTGCATGAATTCACCTTTCTTATAGGAGTTGACAATTTTCTCCATCCTTGGTCACAAGGTGGGGTCATAAGAAAGCTATTGTTGAAAATTTGGGGTAAAAATATAAAAGAAATAACAAAGTTATGACCCTATGTTGAAATATATGAATACAGGCTCATGACTTTGATAATGTTCAAGGAATATATGAACACTGGCTCATAACTTTGGTAATTTTCAATATTTTGAACCCCAAATTATCAACACAGCCATTTCTTCACAGCACCTCAAGAATGTGATACCTATCATTTTTCAGATTCTGGTCAAAATGTATTTTTGCACTTAATGTGCAATATTGCCCTTTGTGCAGGATTTGAAAATATTCTCCACCCTTGTTTGTGATGTAGGCTCATTGGAAGCCTTTGTTGAACATTTGGGGCAAAAATATGAGACAACAACAAAGTTGTGATATCACATTGCAGTTTTTCAATGCATACTAATAACTGTGTAATTTTCAATATATTGACCCCAGCTTTTCAACATGGCCATTTTGTCAGAGGGATTCCCCCAGGAATGAATACACTTCACAATTTGTTATGGGTGCACTAAAGGCAAGTGTTTATTGTTCCAGCTTCACATTACAATTATATTTCAGAAACCATTATCATAATACATCTTACACAATGTTTTATAAACACACTTAACATGATTACAATTCACCTTGGCTTGGCTTCTTGCAGGCCTCCTTGTTACTTCTTGACTCTGTTTTCACGGGGCCCAGGTGCATGACCCTAACTCCCCACCCGGCCCTCAGCCACACCTACATTCTGGGTCAGGTGCCTCCAACCATGAACCCCTCCTGAAATCTTTCCATTGGTTACCCCCTTTGTTCCCCCACAGCTGGGTGCTGTTAACCCTGGTCCATGCCTAAACCCTCCCCCTAACCCCCTTCCCCACCCCGCTTTTTATTATGTTCTCTCCCCTTGCCCTCCACCATAACCCTTTTATTACTTTCCTCACCTACCCCTTTTCTTTCCTATCTCATACATTGCCCTCCCTTGATAAACCCAAAACATGTGCCCCTTCCACTGCACAGGTGACACCTATGTCCTCTGTCTGCCCTGGTGGAACTGATCTGATCCTCTACCTGCTCTGTACCACTGCCCTCACTCAGTGGCCTATGCTGTCCCATTAAGCCTGATATTCACACATCCACCTGACCCCCATGTCTGTATAGACCAATGGAGTGGGCAAGTGGGAAACAATGAGTATCAGAAAAGAAGAAGGGAGAACTGATGCCTGGACCCTTCTTAAATACCCCTTAAGGACCCCAAGCAGGACCCCTGCTAGCCGCACCCCTAGCCCAATCAAATCCTTTGATGCACCCCTCATGTTGCCTCTCCTCCATGACCTCACCTGATGCTGAGACTCCTCCCTACTTTCAGTCCTGCCTGTCCCATGCCTCCCTCTCAGCACCTTCCCCCTACATATTCCTGTTGGCAACTCCTGACAATTCAAATTGCCTTTGAGTGGCAACCCCATATTTCACACTACTTCATAAATGTGACAGCTATCCTTTCTCAAACCCTACCCATATTGTGTTTTAACACTTGTTGCACAAAACAATGTCTCAGCCATTGTTTTATAAATGACACCTGTCATGGCCAGAAGGAGTGGTCATAAAAGATTATGTTAAACATTTGGGGTGGGATATTCAAAGCAGTTGCACATGGTGCAACTGAGATGTGCCTGCGCAATAGCAGAAATGCACCAAAGAGCGATATTCAGCAGGAGACAATGTGCGGTGCAAATCGCAGTGCGCCAGTGCGCAGCCCTAATGAATGCATGTGCAAGTGCAGGGGGCATAGCCATGAATAAGCTGCACAGTGCGATATTCAACAGCAAGCCGATGGCGCAAACACAGAGCAACAGGGACATGCATGGAGCAAAGTTGAGCCCATAAAATGACAGAGCAAGCAAGGGATGGTGGCTTGCACCTGGGGAGCAGGGGTGAGAGACAAAGAGACAGAGAGAGAGAGAGAGAGAGAGAGAGAGAGAGTGACCAGGCAGGACAGCAGCAGGGGTGCAAGACAGGCACAGAGGCAGGAGCTGCAACAGGCAGTGGGACAGGAAGTGTGACCCTGAATGTGCCTGTGTGTGTGTGAGCAGACCAGTATGTGTGTGTGTGTGTGTGTGTGTGTGTGTGTGTGTGTGAGATATCAGTGGGGGCAGCGATGGCAGCATGAGCCTACAAGCCCAGACAGAGGAGTTGCTGTGGGAGAACCCGGACAGGTGGGAGGTGGAGTCCACCGCCAGCAGGGTCCCCAACACAGGTGTACGCCCATTGCAGGGGCACAAGCAGCAGCACACAGTGGGGGTTGCCCAGGGAGACAGCTGCATGGGGGTCAGGACAGGCCAGGCCATGGCCAGTGCAATCTTCCAGATGAAGGTATTAATAAGGGGTGTGAGGAGGCAGGAGGCAGAGCGGCACGGCCGTGGAAGGGCCCGTCAGTGGTATGCCCGGAACAAGTGGTACCGTGCCCGCACCACCTTTGAACAGTACAGTGACACCGAGATTGTGGGCCGGTACCACCTGAAATGGGCAATTCTGAGGCAGCTCTGTGAGCTGTGCAGTGATGAGATGCAGGCACCCACAAGACGGAGCCATGCCCTGTTGGTGGAGACCAAGGTCATGTCTGTTATGTGCCTGATTGCAATGTGTACCTTCCAGAGACCAACAGGGGACACCACAGGCATAACCCAGTCAGCCGCATCATGGCTCCTTACACAATTCCTCAATACACTGCTGCCACATGCTGCAGAATACATCCATTTCCCCAGCACACAGGCAGAGCATACAGTGAACATGCAGGAGTTCCACAGGCTTGCAGGTATGCCTGGCATGCTAAGGGCCATCGACTGCACCCATGTAGGCATCCACATCACTGGGGTGGGAGGGGGTGGCCTACATCAACAGGAAGGGTTACCCCAGTGTCAACTGCCAGGTGGTGTGCGATGCCAAGGGGAGCATAATCAATGTCTGTGCCACACACCCTGGTGGAGCACACAATGCCTTCATCTGGCACCAGTCAGCACTGTGCCACAGGTTCGAGAGTGGGGGCATTCCCACCGGCCACCTAGTAGGTGAGTATGCAGCTGGAATGGGCAGCCTGGCACAACAGGTCAGGGTGTGGGGGGATGCTAGGCTGGGGGCATCAGAAGACTGGCTGGGTAAGTGGGGGGGCAGTCACACAGACCACCATGCTAACCTCACATGTCTTCATACAGGTGACAGTGAATATCCATTCAGACCTTGGCTGCTCACCCCATACTGGTGCCCGTCGACCCCAGCACAGGAGTGATACAATGAGGCACACGCCAGCACATGGAACATCATCGAGCATGTGTTTGGGCTGCTGAAGGCATGGTTCCATTGCCTGCACATGTTTGGCAGTGCCCTACAGTACTGCCCCTCGAAGGCCTGTGGCCTATTCCTGGTCTGCTGTGTGCTACACAACATGGCCACTGACCGTGGGATAGCTGTCGAGGTTGAAGAGGGGAACAGCAGTGGGGACGATGCGGATGCTGGACCAGGTGGTGGTGGGCAGCCCCCCCCAGATGATGGGAGCCCAGACTGAACAGGATGGCTCAACTGCACTGGGACATGATTGCAGAGGAGCACTACGGTGCATGCAGGTAGGTGAACATGACCACACACATGTCCCAGGGACCATGGTGCAGTATTCAGGCATGCATGGCTGGGCCCCACAACAGACACAGCCTGAGGGCAGCGTGGAAGGGCATGGGTCAGGACTCTGTGGAAGCACCCTGTACGGCACTGTAGACTCCACCCACACACACCCATACACACATGTACATGCACACGGGCACCCACACGCGCACACCTAGATGCCATCAATGGGCATGTGTCAGATGCTGAACACCAGTGCACAGTGGTGGCCGTTGTTGTGTTGGCATCATCATGCACATGTCACAGTGTCCAGCGGCTGGGTGGGTGTGCACAAGGCGGGCATCTTGAGTGGACTATGGATGGCATGACCCTGGTATGCACATGCACACATCACACCAATGTGCACACAGGGCTGCAGCAGGCAGCAGACAGGAAGGGTGGTAGATCATGACTGCCAAGCAGTCGCACTGCCACTGTGGACATGTGGACTGCCCTGCCGAGACTGCCCAGCAGATGCAGGCTATGCAGCAGCCACAGGGGGTGTCACTGATGGTCCCCCAGGTGTGTTACTGTGGGAACGTGACTGGTCCCTAACAGGAGTCTGCAGACCCCCGAACAGGCCCACTCCAGGCATGCCCACAATGCCCACAGCAGATCCTGGCATCAACAATGATGGGGTCGCACGATGCTGGGACTGAGGGGTAGAGAATGCACTCCATGGTGACTGCGGAGGACAGCCATGCACCAGGGTGGCCATTGGTGCTAGGCCGGCCATGACCGCAGTGGTAAGCTGATCCAGGGCTGTGGTCGTGTCCTCCCACATGCGTGTGGCCTCAGCCAGGAGCTGCTCATAGTCCCGGTCATGCCTCCCTGCAGACTGGCGCAGCTCTGTGCAGAGTGCACACACCCCTGCCGCGACCAGTATCTGTTGCTCCACGGATGCCCAGAGCAGACGGGTGTGCTCGGTCAGAGGGTCGGCACCCTGGGGGGCATTGGCATTGCGCCGACCCATGGGAGTTGCGTGGCCCCACAGCATGGCCCCCCACACAGGTGGGGACTGCACAGCGGGGCCCCCTTTGGCCTGAACAGTCAGCGGTGCAACAGCCACTGCATCCAGCCCTCCCTTGGCCCCATCTTACTGCCGCTGCTGCCCCTCCGGCCACTGTGTGCATAACAGCACCGGGGCAGCTGCACCACCACCACCACCACCTACTCCGGACTGCATCACACCGTTGTCACCCACAGCCTCATCGGACATTGCAGCTGATGGGTGGATGACTGCCACCAGGGCACCATCTGCACTGCCATGTCGGGTGCATGGTATGGGTGCCTCCTCCTGATTGGCAACACCACTGTCCAGGATAACAGTCATGTCATCATCGGTCCTGGACCCCACCCCTATCTGTGTCTCAGCACACTGGACGCCATGGCTGGTGTCCTGCTGAAACACTGCCAGGGTCTCGTCTGCAACCACGCCGCAGGCATCCGTTCAGACAGTGGGGATGGGCTGGCTGCAGTCCGGATCCCGGACACCAGTGGAGGTGGATGGACGATCCTCCAGGTCCAGGACCACCCCCATGGTGGTCACCCCCAACCCTGCTGCTGCATGCACGTGCTTCAGATCTGTAAAGTAACACAGACATTTAGTGCTGCTGCCACACACCCTTCCCCCCCAGAACTCCTGCATCCCTTCCCCAGGGGCCGCTGTTCCTACCATGCAGTGATGGGCTGCCCCCATCTGGAATTCATCACCGGGCACACCCTCAATGGTGCTGTACCGCATGGACACCACCACCAGCTCCTCCTGCGGTGTCAGCTGTGGCACATCAGGCTGTCCACCACCCATGGCAGCATGTGCGGCCTGGATGGCAGCCACCTTATCTTTTATCCTCCTCTGGTCCATCTACATATTCTGGCTGAATATCATGAAGTTGCACATGGCGCAGTGGGTTGCATACAAACGCCGGGTGCAACTGTATGATGTGTGCAGTAGGCCTGACAATGCACATGAGCGCACTGACGTCGTGTATGTTGATGGCGCATCCTACGCACAGTGTGTCATATGTGGTACAGTGCTCTGCCTCTATTGGGCATGTGGCGCTCATGTGCTGTATGCTCTATGGTGCCCGTGCACCATTGGCACATGGACCGTGGGGCACACGAACCCCTATTGCGCACCATGCATGGTGTGCCCTATCGTGCTGTCGTGCATGGTGCGCGTGCCAACCCTTGACCCATGAGTGTCCTTTGACACCGGGTGCCTGTGACATTTGCCAGTGCTACCCCAGCTGTATCACACAGCACCAGAGCATGTGTGATTGGGACTGGCAACACATTGCCAAATGAGTCACGCACCCACAGCATGTGCGGGTCATACACTACTGGTCGCCATTTTGGATAACCAGTTCAGAAAAGAGCATGCCACACTGGAGCACTGTGAGGGCACCAAATTGGAGCCAGGTTGAGCTAGTGAACCTAGTGGCACTGGTGGAGCCACATGTGGGTTCACTGTATGGGCAGGTGCCCCTGGACCAGCCTCGCACCTAGGTGTGGCAGAAGGTGGCTGAGGGATTGGAGGAAGCCACTGGGGCCCAGCAAAGTGGGGGAGCAGTGCCACCACAGATATGATGACCTGCAGCGAAGGGATTCTGACAGGCTGAGGTCACTGCTGGCATGCGTCTGGAGGGGCACCGTGCCACATCCAGGTGAGTGCACTATTTCCATGTCTGTGCCATGCTGGTGTTCTGTGGGGGGCCAGTGGGGTGTCACATTGTGCTGCAGGGGGGGCTGTGGCTGTGCACTCTGCTGGCCATGGCAGTGCACCATGGGTGTGCTGTGCCACCGCACCGCCACTGCGCAGGGCCAGGGGGTATACTTTGCTGGAGGAGGGTGGGGTGCATGGGTTGTTGCCAGGTGCTGATGTTTCCCCTCTCACTGTCTCCTTACTAGGCCCTGAGGATAGGCAAAGAGCCAGTATGGCAGGTGCCACTGGCAGACGTGGGCAGGGCAGCACTGGAGCGCATGCATGGGATGCTGGACGTGGGGATGTGCCACTGGTTAGGCGCCAGTTGTACCACAGCATGCAGGTAGGCACTCTGTCAGGGTTTGTTGTTGTGTAGGGTGGGGGTTGGGGTGGGCCACAGCCCCCTGTGCACATGGCCATTACAGCTGTGCAATGCTGGTGGGGTCCACTGCACCATGCCGTGGCTTTCGCACATGTGTGTGGCTGCTGCAGGTGAGCTGTGGGTGCACCTGAGTTCTAGCCATGCCACTGCCGTCCTGCCACCTAGCCCTGTTGCCTGGCCACCATGGTTATGGTGTGCTGCACATGGGTTGTGCTGGTGTGCAGTGCTGTGCATGGCTATGGATGGTCGGAATGGCGGCTCGTGTGGGCACCCATGCTGTGGCTGGCTATGCTGTCTCAAGGGCACATGTCAAAGCTGTCCATTGTGCACAGTGGGTGGGCTACAGTCGTATGGACATGCACTCATACCATGTCCCCCTCCTTTGTCCTAGGTGTCTGACAGGTGGATGTGAACACCAGGCTCCTGGAATGGATACAGTGGGTAACCATGGCCATGCTACAGGTGGCACATATCATTAGACAGGCCCAGTGCAGGCTGTGGAGGAGACAGCGCAACAGGCACCAGTAGGGCGTGGATGCACGTGGGGCCCATTGGCCTGCACCACCTTCCCTTCCCCTGACCCCCCTTTCCTCCCTTGTACCCAAACCCAGCCATTTCCCCTGCCCCCCTGCCTCTGTTCCCCAGCCTACCATCTTGTTTGTGGCCTCTCTGTTCCCTGCTCCCTGTTCCTGTGTATCTGTATATAGTTGTTGATGGTTTATTTTAATGCACATTTCTATTGTTAGCCATCTGTGTCTGTGTCTGCTTTGCAGCTGACATGTGGAGCCATGCTGCAGTGGTGTGCATGGTGGCTGAGTGGTACATCTAGGGTTGACTGGGGTATGTGCCTGGTGGTCTGTGCCCAGTGGCTGGTGTGTGTGTGCCCTGGGGCATATGTGTGCACCCTGCTCATGTTGTGTGACTTGTGTGTTGTATGCTGTTGGCAGGTGTGTTGTCAGCTATGGTCCTGGTGGCATGTCCCATGCCTTCCTGTAGGTGTTGCCCATGGCTGTTTGTCAGTGGACATTAGTGCCACACTGCCTCCATCCATCACTGTGGTGCACATGATCAGGGTCTGCTGCTGTGCACCTGCCATGCCTCACTCCTGGCATCCTCTGCACTCTGGTGGTGGTCTGTCCTGCTCTTTTGGCATGCTCCCCACTGTGTCTGTTGCCCTGTGTCCTGGCCCATGTGCTTCTGACCCTTGCACAGCCCAGATTGCACTATTGCACTTGCTGACTTGCTCCCTGGTGCATCCCTGGTTGTGCTATGGTGGATCCCTGCAAAATTCAGCCATGTTGAGCTGTCACTTGACATTGTGCACTACCTTTGAATATCACGTTAGGTGCACACTAGTGCAGTGTACTTGTGCTGCGCAGCTGTTGTGCCTGCCTCTGGAGCATTTCTGAATATCCCACCCTTGGGGTAAAAATGTGAAAAACCAACTAAGTTATGAGGAAACAAATTGTTCCAACATTTACCCCAACTTTATTTTTTGCAGATTTTGGCCCCTTATTCTAAACATATATCTTGTATTACCATACATCATGAACATGGCAGTTGTCATCTTTCAAATCCCCTCTGAAACTTGTTTCCACAGTTACAGAGCAAAATTACTTTTCAGATGGGATTTTAAAAATTCCACCTGTCTTGATCATAACGTTAGGTCATAAAAAGACTGTTGAACATTTGGGTTCAAAATGTGAGAGCCCTATTAAAAGCAGATACTGCCTCTCAATTCCCCTGTCTTGGGTAAATACAATCTAACAATGTGTCAAACAGGACACCACTGAAAATAAGATATTGCATCTCATCTGATCTGTCCTGAGTAAATATATAGTAAAAATGTGTACAAGCAAGACCCAGTACAACAACACCAGCAATGAATATTCGACATTGACAAATGTTTGTTTGTACTTGTCTCTGTACCATTAAGTACCAGTCATTTACTGTGCCATTTCAATATTCTGCTTTACCATTAGCAACACATATAAATAAAATTCACAAACTGAATTTATTGGTGCATGTGAGTTCTTCAATGCAACTGTCCTTCAGTGTCCATGGTTTATGAAGAATGGACTCTGTGTGAAGCAGCAGACCCATGTGTCTGTGTCCTACAGCATTTCATATGTGCGTGTCATACTATTTACCTGTATGTGTTCATATGTACTATTAAGTGTCTTACTACTTTAAATTTTTGCTTCTTGTAGTCATTATTGTGTTTTAGTACAATAAATGTTTTGTTTATGTAAAGTATAACTTCAATTTTAGGAAAGTCATTTTTTTGGTTTGCTGCTTCGGTTGATCCTGGAAAAGAGCACTAGCTCAGTGAGCCTATGCCAGTCACCAGATTTAAATAAATAAATAAAAACTGCCTTGAGGTACTATACATATTTCTACTTATTTATTTGGTTTTATTGATGAGGCAAGTTCAGTAGGCAAACATATGTCTATTTTCAGGCACAGCCTTGAAGAGTTACAGAGCAATACCCAGTGATGTACCATTATAAATAGGTGATAATGAAATGCCACAAGCACGTGAACGGGGTACATCATATGTACTGTACTGTAGGATGGCTTAGATATTACAAGTTAAACCGTGCAAGATAAACAGCTAATAAGTAATTATGAGTTGAAACAGTGCAATTTAAAACAAATAAAATCAAAGAACCCATACAGGGTACAAGCATAACTGAATCATAGGTTTCATAGATTATCAGAGCTGTAATACTTTCATCCATAATGCTCACCTCAAAATTATCTAAACAGCATACCATCCCTGTAATGTATATCCAATTTGGATTTAAAACTATCTTCAGATGCTCCCCAATATTTATTTATTTATTGAATTTTGATGACCAGGTAGGCCCACTGAGCCCTGAAGGTTCCTTTTTCAGGGGTGACCCGGGAGATAGAAGTAGTACACTACAGTCAGGCAGTACAGGGTGCAGAGAAAGTAGACATGACATTCAAGGTTACAATAAAGGCAATATTTCAATATATTGAACATAAGTGCAACAATTGAGGGAGTTGAGGCATGCTTTTGGAGTCATTTTGGGTGAGAAAAGGAGAGGGATTGGTGTAGGATGTGGGACCAGGGGTGACTATCCAATACCCTGGCAGTGGCACGAGCTTGCCCCAAGCAGCTGGGACTTGAGCCTTGTGCAAAAGTTTAACAGCAATGGGTCTTCATGTACTAAAGGTGGGAGAGTGTTCCACAGCTTAGGGGAACTGTGAGCAAAGGATTTGCCTCCCATATTAGTCTTGACTCTGGGGATTGCTAGTAGGGACCGACCGGTGGTCCTGAGTATACGAGGGTTAGATTTAGGATTGATTATTCTTGTAAGGCTAGGTGGGGCAGCCGGGTGCTGCAGTTTGTAAGCAAGGCAGAGCAGGTGGTACTGAAGACAAGCCTCAAAGAAAGGCCATTGAAGCTGGGCCAACGAGACACAGGGGTGGCTTCTTGGGTCACTCAGTGTCACAAACCTCGCCACCTTGTTGTACAGGACCGGAAGCCTGTCGACCTCATGCTTTGACATACCCTAAATTACAGGGGCAGCATGCGTTAATGTAGGAAGGAGGATACTGGAAGCAACTGCTCACCTTTCCTCTGGGTTAAGTTGTTTTTTTAGCCGGTAAAATGTGCCAAGTTTGCCGTGGATAGACCTAGTTACCTGGTCTACGTAGGACTTAAAGGTGAGACCTTGGTCGACAGTTAGCCCAAGGTATTTTATGTTGTCTACAATGTCTATACTCTTTCCAGCAAGGGAAGTTAGTTGTAAGGAATTGGTCCTGTCCTGGCCAAGGGATCTAGGGCCAAACAGCAGGGCTTTTGTTTTTGCTGCATTGAGGACCATTCTGTTAGATGTAAGCCAGGCCTCAAGTGTATTTAGGTCCCCTTGGAGGAGAGGGCCCGGGTCCTGGGGGTAGACATGGATTGATAGATGACTGTATCATCAGCGTAGTGAACAACTGAGCTATCCCCGCAGTAACGGTTGAGGTCGTTTGTGAAGAAGAGAGAGAGAGAACAGGAGGGGGCCAAGCCTTGAGCCCTGAGGCACCCCCTCCTTGATGGGAAAAGGGTCAGATAGCTCTCCCTTCCAAATGACCCGCTGGGACTGGCTTGATAGGTAGCTCTTGAACCAGTTTAGGGCCTGGGCATCAAGACCTGTGCCATGAAGCTTAGTTAGAAGAAGGTTGTGGTCCACAAGGTCAAACGCCTTTGACAGATCTATAAAGATTGCACCCATAGACATGCCTACGTCCAATGCTCTGAATACGTCCACTGTGAGATTGATGAGTGCTGTATCTGTCCCATGGTTTGCCTAAAAGCCATGCTGTGAGGGGGCTAGGAGTTGGTGGAGCTCAAGGTAGTCTCTCAGTTGCCCGTACACTAGCCTTTCTTGTAGTTTAGCAAGGGTACATAGCAGGGAGATGGGCCTATAATTGCCAATTTGTTCACATGAGCCATCTTTGTGAATGGGAACCACAATGGCCACCTTCCACTGGTATGGAACATAACCTTCAAGTAGAGACCTGTTGATAATCCAGGTCAGAGGTTTGGCAAGGGACTGGGCACCTTCCTTGAGTAACCTTGGGCTAATTCCATCACGGCCTCCAGAGCCTTTGTTTTTGAGGGCTTTAAGTAGCTTAAGGACCTCACTCACCTTGACTAATCTTAGGTGAAATTGGGGTCTTTTCAGACTGGGGGGTATGTTAGAGATCTGTAAAGACGTAGAGGGGGGCAGCCCTAACTTGCAATCATCGAGGTTGGTGAACTGGTGGTTGATTGTTGAGGCTATTCAGTTCCAGTCACTGACACACTATCCTTGTACCTCTATTGGACCTAGTGCCTCCTTTGAATTGCCCTTACGCAGTTCATTGATGTGTGACCAGAAAAGCTTGGGGTTCCGCAGGTTGGACCGTTGGAGGTGGGATACATACTCCTTTTTTGCAAGTTTGATGACTAGCTTACATTTATTTCTTAGGGTTTTGTAAGTAACCAGATCTGCAGGGAGAAGGGAGAGCCAGAACTTCTTCCAGGCCTTGTCCCTGCTTTTCATCTGAGATTTCACTGAGGGGGAGATCCACTTGTAGCAGCCTCCCTTTCTTCTAAGTTTTTTAAGGGGGACAAAGAATGAGGCCACTTTGAATAGTGAGTCTTGGAAGTAGGCCAGGGCCTCATCCAAGGTCATGAGGACCCTAAGTGGGCTCCAGTCCAGGTTACTTAGGTAGTCATTAAACTTTGCGGACATGAAATTGGAGAAATCATGTACTGTGAGTGTCCTGGGAGGAATCTTTGGTGCACTGTTCTTCCAAATACAGAAAATTGGGGAGTGGTCACTGATAGCATCTGCCAATATGCCTGCTTTCTGTATGTTGAGGGGATTGGATACCAGAGCCCAGTCAAGAGTAGTGTGGTTCCCAGCTTTATAGTTGAGCCGTGAGGGTAGAGAGATAACCTGTTCCAGGTTTGCGTCATGGATCATTGCCTTGAGAACTTTGTTGGGGTCAGAGGCCCAGTTCAGGTTGAAGTCTCCCATAATTAGGAGTTCATTGGTTAATTCACTGCCAACCGATTTGGTGATAATCTCAAGAGCAAGTTGGGCAGTCATAGGGGGGTTATAGATATAGCCGATGGCGAGATGCTTAGCTTGACCGAGGGTTAGACGGATGAAAATAGACTCCCCGTCCTGGCAATTCCCAAGGTTGGGCTTCAGTAGTGCCACATTTAGAATCTCCTTCATATAGATTAGAACCCCTCCCCCTCTCTTTTTTGCCCTGTCTTGTCGGAAGGTTTTGTACCCTAGGATCATGATCTCATGGTCTAGGATGTGGGCCTTAAGCCAGGCCTCGGAGATAGCAAGGATATCTGGCTAGTAGATGTCTAGCCAGGCTTGGGCCTCATGAATTTTAGGTTTAAGGCTGCAGACATTCATGTGCACTATCCTTAAGCCTTTCGATGATGCCCAGTGAAGATCCTGGGGGGGTGGAGACAAGGATATTGGCTAATGAGAGCCCCAGGTTTGGCTGAACATCACCTGCACAGAGCAGTAGAAGAGCAAGTAGTCGTACCAACACTTGCCTGACTGGGTTTTTTTTTTTTTTTGTAATTAAAATTTTATTAGTTTTAACCAACAACAATATCCAATGGACAGATGATGAAGTGTTGCACTGAAAGCGCAGGGCCAAGACCCTTAGATCCAATGTTACATTCAACGCACTTTCTGATGAAATATTAAGAAAATACACAAAACAAACTACTACCCCCCATCCCCCAACTCCAAAGGTTACGAGCAATAAGTAGAATAGAAAATAAGTAATTAATCAGTCCAATTCAAAGGATAATTAGGTTCTCGCTCCAAGTCATAAAAAGGAATCTAGAGGACCCCAGAGAGATATATAGTACTTATGTTTACCCCGTGACAGGTTAATATGTTTCTCCAGCTGCAGCGCTTAGGGTACATCCCGATGCCACTCTAATAGGGTTGAGAGTCATCAGATGACCAGTGTCTTAAGATTAACAACTTCATAACGGCTGAAACAAGTGAGACACGTGCTCTCCAAGCCCTGAAGGTGGCCACTGGGAAGAGATATAACAGACAAATCTCGGGAGTATCCATATTAGTTGAGCCAAGGATAGGGTCTAAGAGTCTGCTAATGGCGCTCCAAAGAGTCCGAATCACTGGGCACGACCATAACAAGTGATACAAAGTGCCTTCTTCCTTCTTGCAATTCCAACAAAGAGGTGAGCTGAGTGCTCCCCATCTGTATAAATGAGTAGGAGTCAAGTAGAGGTGATGCATGATATTGAAGTGAACCATTCTAAGCCTATCTTGTTTGATGTACATGTACATAGTCATCCAGAGTGTTTTCCAAACTTCCGGAGTGTCCTGTAGATTCAGTTCTCTTACCCAGTAATAACAAATACCTGAGGGAAGCCTATGGTCCCATTCCTGGAGGAGCTTATAAACTTTGGAAACTGCATGTGATTGAGCAGCAGCCATCAAAAGAGAGTCGATACTTTTCGACTCATGACTGGGTAAGGGAACAGAAGAAAATGCCTGGGCTAAGGCTTTACTAAGCTGTAGCCACTTAAAAAAGTAAGAATCAGCGAATCCATGAAGTCTTTTCAGGAGATCAAATGAAAATGGGTTATCCTGTTCCCAAAAATCGGCTACAGAAAAATGACTTATCTGCGGCCAGAAAGCTGCAGGTATCAGAATGCCACCTACTTTGATTTGTAGGTTTTCAAAAATAGGCTGGGTATCAGAGCCACCACTAACACCTAAATAACGTTGCAGTTGGTGGTAGCTTTAAGGACCACCCATAGGATTGTTTAATAAGGGTTTGGGAACGACGGTCAGTGGGACAAATAACAGGGCATGTAAACAGCTTTTCACCTTCTTCGCCAGATCATGCTCTATATCGAGCCATAAATGTAGATAAGCTAGATGCCTATGCTCATTATTCCACAAGCTCAGCTTGCAGACATGTTGGGCCAGATAATATAGGAACAATGAGGGGGCAGCTAGACCACCCTTGAATTTCGGAGCTGTTAAATTAAAGTAGGATCGACGGGTTACTTTCCCTTGCCACAAAAAGGAGTTAAATATCCTCTGCAAATTTGTGAACCATTTCCTTGAAAGGTAGGTCCCAAGCATTCCCAGAGGATATAATATCCTAGGAAGAATGTTCATTTTTAAGAGGTTCAACCAACCCCACAAAGACAGGGAAATTAGGTGCCATCTATTTAAATCTTCTGAGATATTATGGACTAAAGTACCTAAGTTATCTTTAATCATAGAAGAGAGACTAGTACTAATAGCAATGCCCAAATATGTTAAAGATTTGGTTTCCCAACCAAGGCCCAATTCCTGTAAATCTGCTTTTCTGACATAATGGTTTAAAGGGAAGATTTTTGTCTTAGAACAATTCAATTTGTAAAAGGATATCTTGGAGAAACTGTTTATTTCCTCCAGGATGGGTGGTATGGAAATCCCTGGATTCTCAATATGTAATAGAACATCATCAGCATAAGCTGAGCATATGTAGCTGGACTCCCCTACTTGTATACCTTTAATGAGTGGATTCCTCATTAATCTACACAAAAAAGGTTCTAAATACAGATTAAATAACAATGGGGACAGGGGTCAACCCTGCCTAGTACCTCGCTCTAACTTGATGAGCGGTGACAATACCCCATTGCATTTGACTCTCTCAGAGGGAAAAGAATATAATATTTTAACCCATCTTAGGAATTCCTGGGGTAAGCCAAAAGCCGAGAGGGTGGCAAATAGGAAGTCCCAGGACACCCGGTCAAAGGCTTTTTCAGCATCAAGTAAGAGGAGTACTGCTGGGGTTTTAGATTCTTTTGCCTCTGCAATAAGGTGTAACAGTTTCCTAAAATGATCATGGGGTAATCTCCCCTTCATAAAACCCACTTGTTCCCTGCTCACCAGGCTATCCATAACTTTGGACAATCTGTTAGCTAGGATTTTCGCCAGGATTTTAATATCTGCGTTTAGAAGGGATATTGGGCGATAACTATCCATACTGGAAGGGTCCTTTCCGGTTTTAATATTAAAGATATTGTTGCCTCGAGGAAGTTTGGATCAGAGATACCAAAATTAAACCAATGCTTAAAAGTGTATAATAAAATTGGGGATATGTTTGGGAGAAACGCCTTATAAAAATTACTAGGGAACCCATCAGGTCCAGGGGACTTAGCAGGGGGTAACTGTTGAATGGCTTGGTGTATCTCAGAAATTAAAATTGGGGCACTTAAGCCCTCAGAGTCAGCTTCTGTTAATTTTGGGAGAATAATTGTGCTCAGATATGAAGTAATCTCTGAAACTGAGGGCTTAAATTCAGAATCCTCCGCATATAATTTCTGAAAGTATGTCCCAAAAGCCTTAGATATTTCTCCCGGATCCGTGCAAACTTGATCACCCTGACCAATACGTATGCCCACAATGTAATGAGCCGACTCAAGCTGTCGTACACGCATAGCTAAGAGTTTCCCGGCCTTCTCCCCTATATCCAAATATTGGAGTCTCGCCCGAGAAAGAGCTAGCTCCACTTGGTGAAAAACTAATCCCGAGTATTGGGCCTGCAACTGATGTAACCTAACCCACTCGGAATCGGGTGAACTCCGAGATAGGCCAAACTCGATTTGTTTAATCGAGGTTAAAAGAGAGGCTAGCATGGCCCTCTGAACCCGTTTCCTCCTGGAAGCGATCTTGATTAACTCTCCCCTTAAGGAACACTTTAGGGCGGCCCAGATCAGGTCTCTTTGGTCTATTGAGTCCTGGTTATCCGCTACAAAGTGTGTGATAAAGTCCCTTAGGACCCTCACAGAGGACTCCTCTTTTAGAATTTGAGAATTTAATCTCCATGGTGGTGAGCGCCTAATCTCTGGGGATGGCCTATAGGTTATACTAACCGGGGCATGATCCGATATTACTCTGGCGGAAATATCCGCCTGTATCGTGTTGGATACCGCTAATGAACTGACTAGAATATAATCAATACTTGAATGGGAATTATGTACTGGTGAATAGAAGGAATATTGTCGAATCTCAGGGTTAAATATACGCTAGATATCAACTAAAGCTGCTTTGTTAATAAAATCTTTCAGGGCCCTTTGCGCGGGGGATAAACCCTGTTGCCCGTTATATGACCTATCCAAATCATTTTGGAGCACCAAGTTCCAATCTCCTCCGATAATTGTAATTTTGTGGGTATCAGACTCCACCTGACGTAAAAGATTCATAAAGAAGGAAGGGGAATCACCATTAAGGCCATAAACAGAACCTAATAAAATTGGCTGTGATGCGAAGATGGCATGTACAAATACATAGCGACCTTCGGGGTCCCAGCACTCATGCATTAACTTAAAAGGAACACCTCTAGCGACAAGTATGGCCCTGCTCTCTTGGTCGAGGTCCCAGCCCGAAAAATGGGCCACCCACGCTCTTCTAAAATAGTGAAGGTCACTTCTTTTTAAATGGGTCTCCTGGAGGAAAACGATTTGTGCCCCCAAATGAAAAAGGTGCTTTAGCACTACTTGTCTCTTGACCCTATCCTTGGCTCCTTTAATGTTCCAACTAACAAATTTATAAGTATGAGTCATAGTAGTTAACTGGGTTGTTGGAAGAACCTATGTAAGTTGTAACTTGGGGTACTTGATGAGGAAATCGATGGAGTAGTTACAGACTCTCTGAAGCCGAATGAAAACATACCTTCCGATTATCTCATAACCTTGAGTATCCCCCCCAACGTCCCATACATACAGCAAAACTAAGAAACCCAACCCACCCCAATCCAATGAGACAAGTTTTCATAATGTCCCCCCTCCTCCCCATATTACAAAAACCCCAGTTCCCAAAAACTGCTCTCCTATAACAAACATGCCACATGATATACTTCCTGACAGCCCAAAAAAAAAAAAACAGTACTACCTACCAGACCCCCCCCACCCAATAAAAAAAGAAGGAAATACAATTAAGCTTAATAAATCAGATGAAGCCCCCTAGCCCAGGGCTGTTCATCACCTGGATGAAAAAAAAAAAAAAAAAGGGGGGAGTTCAACCCTCCTGGGTCTGCATGCAAAAAAGAGGCTGTTTAGCCGGGTCCAAGTGAAGATAGCCACCTTCCTCCGATTCACTGTCATCGGCGATGTGTCCATGTCCCAATATTGACACAAGGACCCACAGTCAGCTCCTTAATAGGCAGTGATCTATTAAACAGTAGCTCTAAATCGACGTGGATAACTATGTACGAAGAGACCTTTCACTCAGGATAAGGCAGATCCGGAAGGCGCCATAAAAGCTGTCTGTAGTTATGTAGACCACAATGACAGGGCGATGAGCTATCATGGCAGGAGGGGATAAAAAAAGGGGGAGGATATCCAAGCGGAAAAGGGAAGAAAATATCACTGCACATCACGTAGTTCATCACCTGAGGCGCAACTTTAAGAGACATCAAATTGGCCCGAGAAGTTGTAAGGAGTAGAAATAGTATAACCGAATCAAGAAAACAGCAAATAATTACTCAAATGCTTCTGAATTTAGTCTAAAAGAGAAACATCAGGCATTTCCAGACATTGAGCCAATCGGAACAAGGCGAGTGAAGCATGACCTCACTTGAAAAGGTCCGGGAAAAGACGCTGTAACTCCTGTAGCGCCTGCGAGTAGGAGTCAAAGGATAGCCATCTCCCTTCATGGGAAACCATTAATGTAGCAGGATACCTAACTTTGTATAGCTTAGATGTTGCAATAAGTTTGGCGACAATGGTGTAATTCTTGTCGTCTGACCCTCACCGAGTGGGGCAGGTCCTGGATGACCGATTCTGCTTGCCCTCCCATAACAACTCCTTCATCTCTCTAACCTTGATCAGAACGCGCTGCTTATCCAAATAATTTAGAAACCTCATAATTAGAGGTCTAGGAGGCTGACTTGTGTAGGAGGAGGGCGCAAGGCCCGATGAGCCTCTCTATTATGTATCTGCATCCGGGGAGAACTCACATGCTTTGCAGCAGAGCTTTGAAGGAAAGTTATCGGGGCATTCCCCTCCTCCTTTTCAGGGATCCCAATGACAACCAGATTGTTTCTTCTGCTGCGCCCCTCTAGATCTTCTAACTTTTCCTCTAACTTTTTAATTCTCCGTTTCACCAGCACCAGTTCTGTGTCATTCCCAGATTGCTTGCTTTCCAAGGAAGTAACCTTAACTTCTACATCGCCCATCCTTCGCGTCAAAGAATCGACCGATTTCTTAATTTCTTACGTCCTCAGCTATGGGCGTCATAGATGTCTGAAGAGGCTGCATTATTTCAAGGAATCTCACCTCAGAGGTAAGCGTCTGCCGTGAAAAGGCAGGATTCGATAGAGCTGGCAACCTGCTGCCCTTTCGCTTGCGGCCTTCTGTTTTTCTGGGGTTTGGGGAGGCGAGTGCTTTGGCCACGATTTTTTAACATATGCCTCCATAATAAAGATCGAGCAGTAGCTTCTGATTGCTAATATTACTCGTTCCACTATTTTGTAGAGGTTTCAATTGGCAAAAAATTATTAGAAAGAGCCAAAAATAGAAAATGAGTGGCGGAGCTCCGGGAGTGTGCTGCCGACGCTCAGGCTGCCATCACGTGACCTCCCTGACTGGGGGTTTTGAGAGGTTAGAGAGCCTCCTGCATGCTTATGGAGCAACACGTAGTAGGTGCTCCTCTTTACCAACTCATGTGCTATGAGAAAATTATTCTTTGTTGTGAGAGAGATCCAGTAGTAATGACCACAAGACTTGGGGTTGTTGAGATTTTGCCTCGTGGGGTCAAAGTGTCCATGCCCTATGAACATGTTCACCCTGTGGAGGGACAATACATAAAGAAGGACCAGGGGTACACCCCTACTTAGGAGAGAGGCAGGTGGGTCACTGGTCCATCATGACTTAAGGCAAGGGGTGCCATGGTTGAAGGAAAAGTTCTCCAGGGCCATATTGGAAGACCAATATATCTTCTGGTAGGATGGTTTATTAGGTTGGAAAAATCAGGGTGGGTGCCTGCAGTAGAATTTAAAAGAATACAGAAATTAGTTTAAGTTTTGGGTCAAGGGTACACTCATAGCAGGCTAGGTGTGCCTTCTGGGAGAAGGGGATGGCTTGAAATGCAGGAGGTGGGATCTCTAAGCTTTTTGGAGTGCAGAAATTCCTCCACACTTCTGGGGCCAGTTAGGAAAGACCAGAGGAGGGGTTTTACAGTATTTAATTAAGGTGGGAGGAGGGGGTGGGGTTGGGCGAAAAAATGCTCAAGCAGCAGCAGCACACACAGGGAGCTGGGAGCAGGCTGCACAGGAATCATGCCAAGTTCAAGATCTGGCTGAGTGACTTGCTTGGGAAATCGTACCTGCACTTCTGTAATTCGGCATTGGCTCTGGGGAGGGCAGGAAGGTTCATTGACCTGCCTTCAGACCCTGCACTTCTGTACTTCAGCGTCGGCTCTGGGGAGGGCAGGAAGGTTCATTGACCTGTCTTCAGACATAAAGTGTTCCAGAAAGGTACCACCCTCTGATTGAACCACTTTTGTCAGCAACAATTCCAGGCAAGTGAGAGCAGATAAACAGGAATGGATTTGTTTGGAAAATAGACTAATCATAGGCATAGGGAGCATATGTCATGTGCAGGAGCAGCAGTAAGTATGCTTTGAATAATTTACAGAATTGTAGATGACTATTAGATTTCCACACAAAAGGGGCAGGGAGTGCATACTCTTACAAGTGTAGTGGACAAAGACAAGCTGGCCAATGTGTGTGGTACATCTGCACTGTAGGAAAACTGGGGATTTTGCAGACCTTGGGCTGTAAGATGCTGCAAGATATTGCAGAATATCAGGTAGGACACAGGGGATCTAGATCTGAGCAGTTTGATAATGAAACAGTGAGGTAGGTACAGTAGTAGTGCAGTGCAGTCCTTGACAGCCAGCTTCACCCAGAGTAGAGTAGGCAACAGTGGGTGAATTGAGGGTGGCAAGGGCAAAACAGTAGATATTATATATGCCGTACCCCACTTGGTTACGTTAGTTTTAGCAGTGCTAAGGTAAAGTAGAAGGCCATATGTGAGGCTGGGTATCAAGACATCTTTAGCAATGGAGAGGTGGGCCTTGGGAGCATGGCATTATTTAAGTCTTTGTGCCATGCCTAGAGTTTAGAACTGGTAGCCTTGCATATTGACATGATATGAGGAGAGAAGTCCAGTGATGGGTCAAGGGTAACCCCTAAGTACTATATTTAAAACTGACAACTTTATCCAGAAGTAAACTATCAGTAAATGTGGTGGTCCATTAAATATAATATAAAATCCAAAGATCCAGATATTCTACTACCACTATATCAAGCCTATGTAAGGCCTCATTTTGACTAGGGCTCTCAGCTTTGGTGTCCTTACCATCAGAAAGAAATTAATAGGTTAGAAAAATTTCAGAGAAAAGTCACAAAATCAGTCTACCCAGATAAAACTCTGCCTTATGAAGCAAGACTTTCTAAATATAATTTGATGTCACTAGAGCTCCGTAGACTGAGAGGTGATCCTCTGCTAGCATGGGATATCATTAATGATCAGTTCCATACAACAGAGTGTGGATTAGATTTAAAATAGGTAGTGATTAACACAAGAGGACGTCCACTTCCGCTATTAAGAACTAGAGCCAAATCCAAACAAGGAGCCTACTTCTTTTCACAAATAATTGTTAACCCTTGGAATAAGTTACCAACACTAGTCATTATCAGTAATAATAAGAAATATATTTAACAGTAGAGTAGATAACTTTTTATTGGTTAATAAAAATTTGAAGTACAATATGTAATATAGGAGCTACTATGGGCTTCTTGCCTTTATGCTCAGTTCAATTCCTTAGTATGATCCTTAGTACAGGTAATGGAGAGGCAAGGAGTACCAGAACAGAGCTTGGGTTATGAGCCAAGCAGCATGGTCTTAATCTTTTTGCCAATGATTAGCAGCTTGTTGTCCAATAGCTACAACTGTATGAGGGAAAAAGCCAACAGGACATGTCACAAGTAAGGCTACAGTAATTCATATTAATTGCTGATCTCAAAGCTGCCCCACTTGAAATCTATTTGACCTTATACAATTTATGTGCATTGGGAGCTGAAGCGGTTCCACCAATGTGACAAAGCCAAATTAAATTTTCAGACTCCAGCTCGAAGCCAAACCGAAGCATGCCCTGGCCAACTTCTCTCAGCTTTAGCTCCAATGCATACTGTATATTATTATTCAGTTCATATTAAAGCTGAGCATTTCAATTTTCTTTTGATGTATCCATACGAAAAACAAAACACTTAAAGAAATACAACTAAATCTCATCAGACATAAGCGTTTCTCTAGCAAGGATTATTTAAATACACAGCGTGAAAAAGTAAAAAAAAATCTTTCAAAAGAATAGAAACACAAATGAGTACTGAATGCCAGTAATTAGAAGAAATTCAAGACGCTCAAAAACTAATGTATTATGCTTCCAACAGAAATGTGCTAAACTCAGAAACCTAACTCCCTATTTTCCTAAATGTATTGCCAAACCTCATATAGCTTACAGGAACACAAGTATTCTGTGCAATACAGCATTGTTTAACACTGCATTTTTTATGCAGATCTTATTTCAAAACATTTTACAGGAGCAAACAAGAAAATATCAATAGTAATAGATAGTGTAAACATGAAATGAAGATGTTTATATTTTTCATTACACAGCCATAATACTGTATCAGTGGGTTATGAGTACAAAAATTGGTTGCATATTATTTACACTATTTTTTCTGAATGTGAACCAAAAAATGAGAAAACGTTTTCTTTTAATTTATTATAACAAAGGCCACCTATCAGTAGTTTTATTTTATCAACATATTGATAATGAAATGTATGCAATAATTTATTGTACAACAGGCTGTTGGTTTTTCCGGGATACACACAGGACCGTGGTTGTAATAAGGCACAAGGCCACAGGCTAAGTACCTCTGTTAGCCCCTTGATGTGCATTTACTGAAACATTGAACATTATGGCAGATTAACACTTGCTGGTCCCTTCAATCTGCCCAGGCCTGTCTAATTTTAGAACTTTGCCATTGTCAGTCCTCCCTACCCCTTCAATCTGTCCCTTATGCGCTATTCCCATGTATCTATCCCATCCCCTTTTGAATCAGCCCACTCTTTCAGTCCTGATGACCTCCTCCAGATGTTTGTTCCATTCTTCTTCCACTCTTTCTGTACAAAAGTACATCCTAACATTCTTCTTGAACCTACTCCCCAGCCAGTTTCAGGGAGTGAGTCCTTGTCCGTTTGTTACCACTCACTGTGAACAGCTCACTGCTGTCCATCATGTTTATTCCATGGAGGTACTTGAACATCTCAGTCATGTTGCCCCTTTGTCTAATGTCCTCCAGCATGTACATTTAGATCCTCTGAGTGCTTCACAAAGGACCTGTTCTGTAGCCCCTGTATCATTTTGGTGGTTCATCTCTGCACCGCATCCACCCTGCGCGTCCTTCCTCAAGTGTGAATTCCAAAACTGCACACAATACTGTAATTGATCTCTTTCCCTATGCACCCTAGCATCTGTCAGTATAGCCTAGAGGTTAGAATAATGAACTGTGAATGGGCTTGGTACATCCAGCAGACCAGACCTGGGTTTGGGTCTCACAACCTCCACATGCATACTGTGTGATTCTGAGCAAGTCACTTAACCACCCAGTGCTCCCAGGTTGCCCCTGAAAACAGGCACTTGTGCCTAGTGGGCCTTACCCAGTTAACAAAGACTAAAAAAAAAAAAAATCTGATTTGCCTTGCCCACAGCCCTATAACATTGTGCCAATACATTCATGTTCTTTATTAGTAACACCCCCAGGTCCCTTTTCCTCTGACATGCTCTCCACCACCACTCTTGTTTCACATACGGAGGCACTATGAATCTCAATTGAGAAGGTAGTCCCTATGGGATACCAAATAGTGGACTGCTGAATGCTCACATTGGAATTTTCTGAGACACCAATATGCAGTGCATCACATAAGTTTATCCATATTTTAAATGGTCAACTTTATTATAGTTAATTTCTTCAAAAAATGTTTCTGGACACCCAATAAATAATCACAGCACTTTGCAAATTCCCAGTGCTTTTCCTTGTTTTCTTCCTGCCTTGACTGGCATATGTTCCATGGTGTGCACATACTGCATAAAGGTTCATTATGCCTCAGCACCAGCACCCTGCCAACCAGGTGAGTGACTGCAACTGTGCCACCTAGCCTCTGCCAGGTGATGATCAAGCAGAAGTAGATGCTTCCTCCCCTTTCCAAAGGAGATGAACAGTTAATGGATACTCAGTTCTCCTTTCCCCAGCAGGCTGCCAAGTAGAGATGGACGAAGTGGCCTCAATTCGATCTGCGAAGCGATTCATGGAGTGAAGGCAGATTTGCGGAGTGTTCCACAGCGCAAAGAAGAGTACTTCGTGTCACAGGAGGTAACGCGAAATCTATTGAAAACAATGACTTTGCGTTATTATGCCTTCCCCAAAACATTACTCCACAAAAATTAAGGCGAAGTACATCACAAACAATGTACTTCGCCTCACTTCACCTTGTTTTAAGCTCCAAAGACAGATTTTGCAGTAATTCAAGGGATTTCAGGTCACATGGGTTTTAGATTGTTTTGCACAGCTCAACACACTTCAGTTCGGGGTAGTGCATATAGAAAACTGTTGGAGACAGTCTGCTCTGAGAGCTCTCGGTGATTCAAACCTTGTAAAAGTTGTTAAAAAAGCCTTTTTGAGTAATTTTTTTTGTTGAAACTTTAGTTCATCGATTGTGGGAAACCCTCCTGTCTCATATCATTGAGCCTTTGTTATTTGTGTGTGGATTTTGAATGTTAATGTACAACATTCAGTCTGTGTACTGAGAGACAGTGGATGTGTGCTTTGGGGGAGGGGTGTATCTGTGCTGTAAGTAGACTTAAGTAGGAGAAATAGGGAGTTCTTTATTTTTTGGTTATATTTTTTCTTGTATAACTGACTGTGTTAATGTATGCACAGTAATATTTTCAGTATTTGTTGAAACTGTTTTGCTGATTGTGTGTGTTGTGGTCTGCAGGACCTGGTGCAGCAGTGCATAATTTCAGGTTGTTTAAAATACGTTGTATATTACTGAAGTTTTCAATTTGCTATGCATTATTTGTAGACAAATTGTGTGAGTGTGTGTGCAGTGCATGACATCAAATAATACACCTTTTATTGTGCCACAGTGCAACTGCAGGTGCAGCAGTGTGAACCTGCTATCCACTGCACCCGTGTGATTTTGTACTGCCATTGTGGTATCTTTTCTTGGTTTTGCACTAATGTAATCTGCAGTCAGTGCTCCCCCCCACCGGCAAAAGGCATTCTTTTCCAGATTGGATTGTTTCTGACTTGAGAGCACCACTGGTTAGTTAAGGTGTTGTTGAACTTGTGACTTTGCGTCTGTATCTCTTGTTGAAGCCACAGTTGTTTTTTTGGCTTCACATCAGCGCCCCCCAACCCCACCCAGAGTGAACAATCCAAAATCTAAATTTGTTTAGAATATTCTTGTTGATCCCCCAAAACGGCCACAAAGAGACGTGCAAGCAAAGCTGTTTCTCACCATGGCACTGCTGCCAGTGGCAATATTGTCTGTAGGCGTGGTAGTACGCAGTCGCAGAAGTGCATTGCTGATGTGAGGAAAGGTATTTCTCCTTCAATGTTTTTTTACAGTGCAATCAGCAGTTTCACTCTTAGTTGAAGGAGATGATGTTGCCCAGCTGGTGGTGTTAGTGTAGTTGCTGGCGGTGGTATGAGTATTGCTGCCTCAATTCCATTTCTTACCAGTTTACCATGTCCAAAAATATAGTGGAGTGTGAAGCACTGCCAGTGAGTGACAGTGTAGATGATGTCATACTCCCCAGTAACATCCCAGTAACTGAACATGAGGTTTCTGATCATCATGTCAATGATAACACAGAGTGTCACATTTCTTCCACTGCAGTTCAGGTCATGCATTTGCCATGCAGTGATTTATAGTTTGGTGAAAGAATTTCAGGTGATGGTGGTGCTGATGATGATGTTGCTGTGGTTGCAACATGCAGTTCACATGCCAGCATCCAAGCAGAAGATGTGGATGATGTTGATAAATATGATGATGATGTCAGTGACCCCTGTTGGGAACCCAGAGAAAAATAAATTCAAGATGGCTGTGTCTGGGTCTGTTTGCATCCCCCCCCCCAACTGTAAAACATTGTGATTTACCAGTTTCAGTTGACGATGATGACCCTGTAATAATGATAGGTAGTTGTGGTGGTCAGTTGCAGTTCAAGTGTGTCCTGCCTGAAAAATAATGTAGCACACCCCCCACTTCATGGCTTAAAAAATGGAGTCCAATAAGCTGCATCGGGGGGACATGTTAAATCTAGAGCATCACAATCCCTTGTTTGGGATTTATTTGTGCAAGATGCAAATGATGAGTCAGTTGCAATCTGCCAGCTTTGTCAGGTGCGTATGAGTCAAGGTAAAAAGGGGAGCCATCTGGATACAGGGGACAGCATACACATCTTAAGAACAGGCACATGGCACTGTGGACCCAGCACAAGATGTCAGCTAATACCTGTACCACAGTGGGGCATTCACCCTCGTCATCAACCATAACAAGCATGTTATCCCCTTCCATGATTGTAACATCAAGTAGAAAATTAAATGTGTGCAGTAATGATGAAATAACAGTAGAAGATTACTACAGGCATGATGAGGTGGAGGATCTGAATGATTTTGGAATCTTGTCCAGTGGTGGTGAGAGTAGCAGTTTTGGTGGTGGTAGTGGTCAATGCAGTATGTCTAGTGCAAGTGGTACTTCAACCCCTGTTGGTAAATGTGGGAAAATAACTGCATTTCTGGGTTTGTCATTGCCTGTGCAACCATCTTCATCACATGCCCACACTCTGACCCCTGCGATTCGCAGAGTAGAACCATTTGTCATCACACCTTGTGTAAAACATCTAAGTCAGCCCATGTTACAGAGTGTTTTTGTGCATAAGCTGAAGTACCCACCCAATCATACAGTGTCACGTGAACTTAATGCTGCTGTAGCTGAAATGCTGGCAATTGATCTTTTGCCCTTCTCCTTTGTGAAGAATTCTGGGTTCCAGCAGTTTGCTACACATGCCTGTCCAAAACGGAAAGTCCCATCCAGGACATACTTTTCGACCCATGCTGTCCCTGAGTTGTACTGTACCGCGTCCGACTCAGTAAGACATGCCCTTCAACATTCCTCCTCTGCATTCATCCATTTAAGTATGGATATGTGGGCAAGTGGCAAAACAGTGGGGAGTTCATATCTGTGTATAACTGCACACTGGGTGCAGGTGCCAGGGGTTGTTTGTGCTGTTGGTAGTGTGAATAATCAGTGTGGTAATGTGGAGTGTTGTGGTAGAAATCTTCCAGGAATTAGACAGCATGCAACGATTGCTATGTGCAATGTGACCTGTTCACACACTAGTGAAAACATGTTGGACATGGTACTGACTGAAATTGGCAAGTGGCTGAACCCCCTGTCCCTGAGAGCTAGGTTCATAGCAAGTGACAATGTGTCAAATGTGGTGAAATGTATCATGAATGGTGTCTTTTTTCTGGTTCCATGCATGGCCCACTGTTTAAATCTTGTGGTGCAGGAGTTTCTGCAGCACCCTAATATAAAGGAAATGCTGACAATTTTACACCATATCTGTTCTCACTTTTCACGCTCTGCAAAGGCCTGTAACCAACTTAGGCAGTTACAGATCCGAAACAGCCTCCCACAGCACCGCTTGAAGCTGGAAGTTGTCACCCAGTGGAACTCCACTTTATACATGGCAGAGAGGTTGTATGAACAGTACAAAGACATCTCAGACTATCTTTTGTTATGCACACTATCTGTGACAGTTCCGGGGCCTCCATGTCTATGACGACTGAACAGTGGGGCCTCATGGACTCTGTAATAACAATCTTGAGGCCTTTTGAACAGGCAGTAAGGGGTGAGTCTACCTCCATTAACCAATCAATTCCACTGCCGTGGATGCTGAGACAGACATTGGTGAATGTACAGCATAGTTTTGATGTTGCCGGAGACAGTGCTAGCAGTGTGTTGCTGAAACACATGCTGACAGTATTTGACAGAATCATCACACCTTGAGCATTCAGTGTAGTGACAGCTAGCAATAATAACAATGCTGGACCCACAATACAAAACATGGAATTGCCTCAGTACTGGAGGGTGAGTCTGAACAGGTAAAACCCGTCAGTGGGCAACTGGTGTGCTTGGTTCATGGGGCACAGAAGTCACGTGCCAAGGTTAGCAAACCTCAGCCACATAATCAGGCTGAAGGTGACCCTGGAGGAGTAGTATCAAGCATATCCTGTAAGGGAAAGGGGACTGCAGTTCCAGGTGGTCTGTCATCAACAGCAGCTGGAGTTAACCCACTTTCCGAGGCTTTGTCCCAAGTTGGGATTTGTGACATAAATGATTCCGGACAAGCGGATGATGCATCAAACACTGGACTTAGAGCAGCACAGCGAATGGTTGAGTCATATGTGTCTGAAAACAGGCATCTGTCAATCACTGATGATCACCTTTTATATTGGAGTGGAAAGGTCAGTGAATGACCAGAGCTGACCATTGTAGCACTGAAGTACCTGACATGCCCACCCTCCAGTGTGAATGTCGAGAGGGTATTCAGCTCAGCAGGTGCAATAGCTCAGGATCATCGTACAAACCTCTCTCCTGCAAATGTCAGTTTGCTGTCATTCATAAAAATGAATGAGAGACACGTACCAGCTCAGACTGCAACCTCAGTATTCGTACCCTATAGAAAGGGACCATTCTGGTGGCAGTGGCAGCATGAAATGGCCTACCACTGACGTAGATGATAACACAGTGGAGAAAGAATTTCCCAGTGGTCAGAATTCAGACATAGAAGACTGTGAGGGCAGCTTTCTTTATGAAGATGATGATGAATGATAATGAGGTTAATGTTGGCAGGTTTTAACTTAAGTGGTTAAAAGGATGTCACATTTCTTGTATGATACATGTTTTCTTTTTCATAAAGTTAAATCAGTGTCCCACTCATAGTGACTCAAATTCCATATGTCACGTCACATTTATAACACAGAGCACAGTATATCCTGGCCCCTGGACTACCATCACCATAACACCGCTGTTACCTGTTCACCAGCATAGGGAATATGACCATGTGTCACCCTGGACTACCACCCATCCACCACCATATGAGATAAGACCACTGCTCACAATTGCCAGCATAGGGAATGTGATCATGTGTCCCCCTGGACTATCACCCGACCACCACCATAAGAGATAAGACTGCAGTTTGCAACTGCCACCACCACCACCAGATGCAGTAAGATGTGAGAGAGGGACTGTCATTATGTGCCTCAGCTATGACCACCAGTCCACCACCACCCACCACCACCATTGTGACAGTGTTTTCCATTACATGTCTTGACCACACCAAGGCAGAGAGAGTCGAACAGGAGACCACTTCCATGAGCCACAGCCACAAGGCTTCTTACTATTAAAACTATAAAGTGAGTATGTGTACTAATGTTTTCCATGCTATTCAACTTCCTTTAGCTGTGTGTTTTGTTTTCTGTTGCTTTTCTGAGCTGCAGTGGACAAACACATACAGTCAACTTATTTTGTTTTTTTACAGGTTAACAACAAACGACTTTCCTTTGCTGAAGGTCTGTATCAGTGGTACAGCAGCAGTACTGTCTACAGGAACCTATGGGATATCCATTTCCAATCCATACTGGTAAGTATATCAATTTTATTTCATCTGTTCCTTTTTTTTTCATAACAGTGCAACAAATCCGACTGATGATTCATAAACTAGGTGACATGTACATCACAAAAAATATTTCTGCAACATATCATGCACTGTATTCCAAATTTGCGGCTGTGTAGCCATGACATTGCTGAAAAAGTTGGACCCAGGTCGTGTTACTTGACAAGATGTGGTTTTAAAATGTAACTTGAGTTGAGACACAGGGACACTGACACAGTGTATTTGTTACACAGCCTGGTACTAAATTTATTTGTGATCTGATGATTGCAGTGGGACAGCTTGCTATCTGTGTTAATCCAGATACCTGTGGAACAGCCAGGGCTTGAACATAATGTCTTACTGCTGCAATCAAGTTGTAATAAGTCCTTCAATTCTTTTTTTAGGAAACTTCCAGATGCTTTGTTGTGTCATAGTTGCCTCATCTAAAGAACTTCTTCAACATCATTTCCCCCTCCCCCCCGGGCTGGGGCAGACATGCAACAAGCAGAAGTAATTTCCATCGATGAACATGACCATCATTACCGGACTGGAGAAGGATGCAGATGAAATCTGTGAAGAAGTAACTAAATAATAAACTATTAATAAAACCTACTTGCAAATATGATTCCCCCCCCAAAAAAAAACTTACCTTCATTGACTTGAGAGCATTCCATTTCCAATTTCAAGGCCAAAATTTCTTCAAAAATATTGAAGCGCATGGTGTGTCGCCGCACCTTTACACATAATGGAGCCCCCATTGCATTTGCCATATTTCCAGGTTGCAGACTTTTTTCACAGAGAGGGTGGTGGACGCATGGAACAGCCTCCCTGAGGAGGTTGTGGGGTCTAAATCTGTGGCAGAATTCAAGAATGCATGGGACAGACATAAGACAATTTTTGTGGGGGTAGGAAGAAATAGGCTGTTGGTTAAATAGGATCTGCAGCTTATCCTCTAGGTAGGGAAATGGGCAGACTAGGTGGGCCAAATGGTCCTTATCTTCTGTCAAAGTCTATGTTTCTATGTTTTCTCTATTAAAATAAAGTGTGTTGCAGTGCAAGAAAAAAGCTTCAACATACTTCAAAGGCTTAACTGGAGGGTAAGCCTTGCAGGGGGTGGGAGCTGCTGTTGCTGACTGCTTCCCTTTAAACTACTACTGTGGCCTTCCCTCTGTCTGTTATTAAACATAAACAAAAGACAAAACACTACAGCGGTGGGGGGGTGCTGAAAATAAAAGCTAATGGGGGATCCCCTGATGGTCCAGCAGCAGATGGAGCATCGACACAATCTGTAACTGGTGTTGCTCTATCTGCTCCAACTGCTGCTGGACAGTACCCACCCTCTCATTATTCCCTACCACCATGGCCCACAAAAGTTCTATGTTTGCCTGAGTTGCAGGCATTGTGGGGTCCACTGGTGGGGGAACACACTAGGTAGATGCAGTGGTGAGGATGGTGCTGTTGGTGGTACTGGAGCAACTGCTGCTGTGGCCCTCCTCTGGCTGCGATGAAGCACAACAGCAGCACCCTTTGCCACTGCCACAGAGTGACCAACAGGTGAAGGCCTGGCTATTCTGTAGCAACCTGCCACTCCTCCTTGTAGTGGTTTAACATATGGGTGCGCTGGCCCCCGGTCCTCAGATGTGTCTCCTGGGGGCCACGGCGCACCTGTACCCCACAAAGCAGGCACACCACAAGGCTGCTGTCCCCCCGACACAGTTAAAAAACTGCCAAACTGGGGAGCTGTGGGGGGGGGCCAGGCACGGGAGGAGCAGATGCAATGCACACTGCAGGTAGCATGTTCACAGACCTGGTGCTCCACCCGCTGCTGTGGAGGTGGTGCTGCTGTAGCTCCTGCAGCTGACACTGGTGGTAGTGGTAGCAGACTTGCTGGTTGTAGCACTGGGGGTGCTGCAGCTGCTTCTTTGGGGGGGGAATGACCAAACACTCTGGACCGGTCCAAACACCCAGCTACGCCACCCACACATGCACACTGCTCCCCTCCTGCCACAGGCCACATACTGTCCCTGATCCTCCATTACAAAACAAAAACACTCCTTCCCTTCCTGACAAGTCCCAACTTCACACACACACACACACACACACACACACAACAAAAAACTTATAAATCAAAGAAATCAGCCACCAAAAAGAAAAAATGAACTGACAAAAAAGTACAAAAAAAAAATAAACAATTAGCTTTTAAAAAAGTTTTTGGGTTTTGAATCTGATCAACTTTCAGAATAAGCTGCCAAGAACTCTCCTCTCCACAAAATGCTTACTCTCTCTACCTCTGCAAAGGAGAAAGTGAAAGTATCTGCTTCTATGACTCACTTCCTTCCTGCCTGGCTAACGTATTTGACTTACAGTACTGTAAGCCATGTGATGTATGGGAAGCTGCCTATATTGTTGTCATTCTGCCTTACTTCACGTTTAAGGCAGAATGGCAATGCCAAGTCATAATAACAAAGCAAAGTGAGCACTTTACAGTGGTCACTCTGCATAGCGCTGGGGCAACGCGAAGTGGCCACTTTGCGTTCACTTCGCTGGTGGAATTTAATTTCGCTGCATCTCTACTGCTGAGGGAACCTGGCCTATTTCTGAATGTGGGTCACTGGTGTGGCTGGCAGTGAACAACCCATGTCTCAACCCATGTTGCCACTGGGCCAGAGCTTTGTCACCCTTACTATTTCTGCTAGCCCTAGTTCTGCCTCTGCCTTTGCCTGACTCACTTCACTGTTTGCCACCTTTACATTTTCCTGGTATGACCCCCTGTCTACCTCAGCTTGCTTCCTTTTATACCCACAAGCTCTCTTTGAGAACCACCATTGTTTCTTTCCCCTTCCTACCCTTCTTCATCATTTTGAGATCTTTCACCTTGACTACCTCCTTTTTATTAGATATCATTTTCTGGCTATTCCTACTGCCTCCTCCACTTTCTATTGTTTATCTCCCAAACATTGCCCTCATCCTCCCAAAATCTGCCCTTATAAAATACAGGACCTTAGTCTTGGACTGAACCCAGTCAAATTTTACTTTAATATCAGTCCACACGATCCTGAGATCACTTGAACTTAGTGATTCCCTCATTGTTACACCCCCCACAATGTCCCTGTTTGTCTGGGCTAGCTCGAATATGGCCCCTCTCCTACTTGGATCCATGACCATCCAGCTCAGTAATGCCTCCTTCATCCTTTCCACCAGGGCCTGACTCCTTGTGCTTGCTGCTATCAAGGTGCTTCAGTCTACATCCAGCAAATTGATATCTCCCAGTATTAATACCTGCCCAACTTCCTCCATTGCATCTATTATCCCAGACAACAAACACCATAACATTTCTTTTCTTTTTTATTATATTCAAGTCAAAGTCAAAATCTTTATTGATCGATGATCACAAGATCATTACAAGCCTTTGAATGCATCATCAAAAGAGACAGTATGTAAAAAAATAAATAATAGTATTAAAGTAAGAAATAATAATAATGATATACAAAGACAAGAAGTATAGCATTGTACACGGGTAATATCATCAGGATTTATGTAATTAACACATATTATAAAAAGGGTCTAAGAAATGGCGCTTTCTGATTGGTGGCAAACATTCTAACAGCCTTATGTTAATCTTTTATTAACATACATGTAGAGCTTAACTATATGCTGAACAAGGTTTAACAATGTTTAAAAACATTTTTTATTATAATAGCAATAAGGCACTCCCAGGGATTATGTTAATGGTCAGTTAATCACCCTCTAGGGGCTTGTGGCACTCGGCTACACCTCGTGCCACAGTACACCCCTAGAAGGTGATTAACAGACCATTAAAATAACCCTTGGTCATACCTTATTGCTTAAAAATGTGTCCTCCAGTGCTAATAAGTACAAGTGCATCTTCCTGTGCTAATAAATACAAATATAGAGCTACTGCGTGTAAAAAAACAAAAGCTATTAAAAGAGTATACAAACATAAAGTGTAAACTATACTATATAGACTTAAAGACCCTGGTAAATAAACAGAGATAGGAAGGAGGTACATCCAAATAAAACAATATATGTATACAGTACAATAGGGATTGTGTACTTGAGATTGATTATTTATGGCTGAGTCTTATGCTGTTTATAGCTTCTAAACACCCACCCACTTTCACAATGACATATTCATCTGCATTAGTGAATAGAACAGACAATACTTCATGGAAATTGATGGTTTGAATGGTATTCAGAATTGCATCAAGGCAGATTTTCCGTCCTTTACTATACCATGTGCATTCAAACATAACATGGTAAAGATTTTCATAATTTGGATTAGCACAAGTGCATCTCCTGTCTTCAATATTAGATGAAGCATGGTATCCTGACTTTAAGATGTTGCCAAAGAAGAGTTTAGATCTATACAAAGTGTATAATCTTCTCAAGTCATAGTTTTCAAGATGGTCTAGATAGTATCTCAGACTGCGTCTGACATTATTCTGGACCAGCCAGGGAGATAGATTAGACTGCTTGATCCTTGCCAGATCTTTGGTTATATAGGAGTTTTCAATCCTGTTTTTGATATAAGCCTTGAATTTTATACTGAGAGTAATACCTTTCTTAACATACTTCTCCAAAAAATCCAGGTTTTTTTATTTCAGAATTTTGAGAATTTCAGGGAGCCAGCCAGTTTGGGTGCAATTAAAAACAAAATACCAGTGCACAACCCCCCCCCCCCCCAAACATGGTACATTTTAATATTGAAATAATTTCATGGCCACTGGCTCTACTTACTTTAAACTTCATGTAAACAAGGGGGTCCTCTTAGTTTTGAGATTGGAATTCCACTGTGAGCAAGCTAACCACTACTCCACAGTGGGACCCTTTTGGTATAGTCCCTACACTAGCTTCTCAGCTCTGAAATGCCTGCAGTGGCTGCTCACAAATACAGAGTGCTGCCTGAACAGGCCTGCCTAATTAGCTCCTTAAATAAGGTACTTCCACCCAGAAACATTTACAGGTGGTGGAAGGGAGCGTGCTGTAAGGGGTGCCACACCTCCCCAAAGCAGCATACTCCACTCTGCATTGCCCACAAATGTAATTCACATTTCTGCTAGGGGGTGCTGCTGGGTTGTGGTAAATAACAGCAATTAAAAACAAGATACTAGTGTACAACTCCCCCAAACATAGTACATTTTAATATTTAAATAATTTCATGGCCACTGGCTCGACTTACTTTAAACTTCATGTAAAGAAGGGGGTCCTCTTAGTTTTCAGATTGGAATTCCAAAGTGAGCAAGCTACACCACCACTCCACAGTGGGACCCTTTTGGAATAGTCCCTACATTAGCTTTTCGGCTCTGAAATGCCTGCAGTGGCTACTCACAAATATAGTGTGCTGCCTGGGTGGAACCAATTTAAGGAGCCAATAAGGCCATTTGACTTAAGCCAATCGAGGCAGTACTCTATATTTATGAGTAGCTACTGCAGGCATTTCAGAGCTGAGAAGCTAGTGTAGGGACTATACCGAAAGGGTCCCACCGGATGGGGTAGTATAGCTTGTTCACTTTGGAATTGCAATCTGAAAACTAAGAGGACCCCTTTTTTCATGGAGTTTAAAGTAAGAAAAGCCATAAGGCAGTTAAAATGTTTGAATGTTGAATATATGCCATGTTTTTTTTTTGGGGGGGTGCACTGGAAGCCATACACCAGCAGCACCCTTCTCCAGAAATCTGAATTGCATTTTGAGCAATGCAAAGGTTTTGAGTGTGCTATTTGGTTATTTTTACAGTTTGGGTGCAACCCCTATCCAACCAGTTCACTTTTTCCTCCTATCATTTACACAGGAGCCGATGTTCATCCATTCTGGTAATTCTGAGCCAGAAATTAATTTTACAGATGTCATCTGTTGCATAAAGATTAGTCATACCTTTTTCAGCTCTAAGAGAGTGTGCCGGGGTTGTTTTCCCAGCTCCTAGCAGTGACTTGTATAATTGGTTCAGTGGAATCTCCAGGGGTACAACATTCTTGTGGTCCCTTACCTCTGATGAAAAGAGGACTTGAGAAATATATTTTGCACTTATTGATTTTAGCAAGGGTCTCATGCTGAGGCCTCCAAATTGTCCATTGAATTTCTTGAGGGCCATAGCTGTTTGTTTTAGTTTAATAGTTAGCCCCTGAGGTGTTTTGTCCAATGACCATGTGCCAAGAAGACTAAACTCAGAAGGTTTATGCGTTATGGGAATGGAATATATTTCTGTCACTGTGACTTCCTTACTTAAAGAGACCTCACCTAAATCTTCCTACCCAGCTATTATTTTCATTATTGACTCTGTGACCAACACTTAAAGGGACCTCAACACAATTGCTACTTGACCTCATTTCTAACACGAGAGGGCTTATCCCTATGGACAGCTACCGTTATCCCATATTCATGCCCCTAAGCATGCTACCACAGCTACTTATTATCCTTGCCTTTCTCACATGCCCATGCTGGGACTGCCTATCTGCTGGCCTGGACATAGACAAGAACTCAAGCCAGTCCCTGCCCCCTTCAAGGTGCACTACAGTGCTCTCTCCATCATGGGGAGCCACCTTAAACCACACCTCCCATCAAACCTCAAAGAACTGTGCCTATTACACACCTGCTCAATACCATCCCTATCCCCATATTTGTTGGTGCCCTTCCACTCATCCTCATGACCTGTCCTCTTTGCTTCTACTACGCCAAGCCATGAACTCACAGAGGCCATGCCCAGGAGTGAAGGTGCTATCCATGGCTCGACGGCACCTCACAAAGCTCATCCTGCTACTCCTTATATCTTAAGGAAATTTTGAAGTAAACCCCAGCCCCCACAGCCCCATAACCTCCCTCCTGGACTTTGCCTCTGCCCCGGCCTAAAACTAATGCTAATAAATGAAAGATGCCTGATCTATAAAATTGACCAACTACAAGTGTGAGCAGCTCGCACCAAGCCAGACCTCATCGTCATTACCAAATCCTGGCTGAAGCACTCCATCTCAGACCAAGCTATAGCTTTTCCTGCCTACAACCTACACCACACATATAGGCCCTCAAGGGAGGTGGAGTGATCATCTATTACAAAGATAAATTTAAAGTTTCCAGTATCCAGATGGCTTTTGTGCCTAAAAAGTACAAATATGTGTCACTAAATTTCCATCTCCCATCCTCCGAAGTCCTCCACATCATCTGCTGCTACAGACCCCCTTCGGGGGTAACACAGTTATTAGCACCCTCAAATCTCTGGTAACCCTCTGCAACAGTGAGACCATCATTCTTGGTGATCTGAACTTTGACTGGCTAACTCATAAATCAAATGCCTTAAAAGGATTCTGCGATGAAGTCAGCTTTTCCCAGCTTATCATAGAACCTATCAAGGAAAATCCCAGAATTTGTAGCAACAGCTCTCTCCTTGACATCATCCTATCTAATCACCCCCACAAGATCCTGAACACAGCAGTGTTTCTCAATAACATGCATGATCATGGTATTGTTGTGTGCACAAGGGCCCAGGAAAGAGAGGCCCCCGAATGAGGCCACCGCTATCCTCAATACATGTCTCCTTCAACTAGTTGACAAGCACACACACTTCATTAAAATTAGAGCCTGTAAACTCTCCTACCCCTGGTTCATGCCAGCTCTTAAAGCTGCACTTACAGCATGGGATAAACTCAGGATCCAAGCCAGATGCTCCAAGCTGCAAGCTGATTAGCAGGCCTTCAGAACTGCCAGAAACTCCTGCATCAAACTAATCTGCTTGGCAAAATCTAACTACCATGTTGACACCCTTGAAAAGGCCAAAGGAAGCTCAGCCAAAACATGGCATACTATAAAATCTGTAGAAGGACGTAAAGCGGCCACCTCCATCCCCCCAAGATCATCAACAGTGAAAATGTTCTTGAAGACTGCAACCTTATTTTAGAGAAAATAGACTCTCATTTTGCCACCACCGGGCTAGCATTCAGCTCCTCCCCCTGTGCGGGGCTATCCTGCCCCCCTCAGCTCCCCACTGAGACTCCTGAACCCCCTTCTCTGCACCCCCTCCCACTTCTTCCCGTAACATATAAGGACATCAAAGACCACTTTCATAGACTTGACACTAGGAAGGGTGGTGGTTCCGATGGGCTAGAGCCCTTTTTTCTTAAACTTGGATATTACTATCTCACTGCCCCCATTCTCCACATTTTTAACATGTCTATCTCAATGGCCACTGTCCCCTCCTGTTGGAAGTTGGCCCACATTCTGCCTGTCTTCAAATCTGGTGACCCATCCAACTTAAACAACTATAGACCAATCTTGATACTACCACTGGTCTCCAAAATCCTAGAAAAACTTGTATATTCTCAACTGAAAGACCACACTGAAGCCCTCTCTCTGCTCAACCCTGCTCAGTTGGGCTTCGGATGTAACCATAGCACTATCTGCCCTAGGTAAAGTCACCAATGACTGGTTCTTTGTCTGGGACTCCAAGTAAGTAACAGGTGCAGTGTTCCTCGATCTGAGCAGTGTTCGACACTGTGGGCCATAATCTATCACTGCACAGCCTCTCCAACCTAGGTGCCTCTGCCTCCACATTCTGTTGGTTCTCCAGCTATCTCACTGGGCGCATTCAGCAAGTAAAAGCAAATGATCTTCTTTCGAACCCCTGTCCGATCACTCAAGGCGTTCCCCCAGGGGTCCATACTCAGCCCCATCCTCTTCACTATCTACATCAACAACCTTAATTCCAATATCACTAACTCAAAACTGCACTTCTTCGCAGACGATACTGAATTTTACACCTCCAAGCCCTTGCTTCTTGATGTCCATGAAGAGCTTCAGATTGACTTCCTTCAGCTCAAGCGTAATCTTATCTGTGCCAAGCTTTTGCTCAATGCTAAGAAAACTAAGGTAATATACTTCTGCCAAAACAGCAACTCCCCCCCCCCTTCGGGACCAAGTCCAAGCTCTCAACTGTCACAACTTCTCTAGGGGAACCACTTAAAGTTGTCGACAAATTCAAATACCGAGGAGTCTAGTTTGACAACAAACTATCCTTCAGTGCCCACACTGATAATCTCTCCACCAAGCTTAAAGCTAGATTACACTTCTTTTTTAGACATAGAACCCTCTTCCTACCCGAGATCATACTCAGACTCATCCAGGCAACATTCCTCCCGCTCTTAGACTATGGTGATATAATATACATCTGCACTCTAGCTACCAACCTCCATAGGCTCAATGTCCTCTTCCACCATGCCCTTTTGTCTTATTACTAATGCATCACCCATGCCCCATCACTGTGACCTATATTCTACTACTGAGCTAATGTTCTTAGCCACTAGAAGGCTGCTTTGCCTTGGTACATGGATGCTCAAAGTACTGCATAATAAACTCCCAGACTATATTTCTTCCCTTGACCACATCTCACACTGCGCTTATTCCCTTAGCAAGTCTTCCTTCCTCCTCCTGGATATCCCCAGAACTAGAACCTCCCTCAGCAAGGGAGCTATATCACATTCTTTCCCTGTGGCTTGAAACAGCATTCAAATTGTACTCAAGCTCACCGTCCTGGTCACTATTAGTTTCTTCAAAATGTTCGCCTCAAGATTCTTCATGGATCCTTTCAAATGCCCTAGGGCTTAGCTCTTTGAATCCCTCTTCATCTTCCCCCCATTTTCCTCTAACCTTCCCCTCTGGCCCTGTCTCATGTGTCATCCTGTCACTGCCTAAGTCCCCTACCCTCTCTTGTAGCACTCCCCTCCCTATTAACTGACTATTTCATGTCCTTACTCACTCCTGTCCTGTCCCCTCCCTTTGCTGCATTCCTTGCCTTTTCTTCATTCTACCACAAATGTTCACATTGTTGCATCATGTAATTTGACTCATTATTGCATTATCTTGTTGCCAGGACCTGTTTTTACTGTGATAGTATGTTGTGATGTACTACACCCATTGTCTTATGCATCCTACCACAGATAGTCACATTGTTGCATTATGTCAATTGCCTCATTGCTGTTCTAGCTTATCACCAGGACCTATTTTTACTGTGATTGTATGTTGTGATATTTATTTATTTATTTATTTGCTTTTGGTGACTGGATAAGTCACACTAGACAGTCAACTGCCTATTTTCAGGTGCGACCTGGGAGAGTTACAAACTTAAGTAGGCAGGTACAGTGACAAATCAGTTTTACATACAGTGGGATAACAGGTGATGGAATAGAGTGACAACTGGTAACAAGTCACGAACCCGGGGAGTGTTACAGGTGACCTGGGAGAGTTATAAGCTAGAGCATACAAAAAACAATGAGTGAGTCAAGATTTACATACAACGGGAGAGCAGGCTAAACCAATATGGCACTCAAGGAGGAGATGGTACGCTTTAGAAAGATTTGGGTAGGTGGTTGACAGTCCTCAAAAGGGTTGGGACAAGTGCACACAGGTTCAGTCATATGTTAAGCCAAATAAGTGCCTGCATGTGGAGGGGGGGACCTAGGGAAGAGCTGATGAGGTGGGGGGAAGGCCTGGTGACCTTGTTCAGGAGGTAGAACAGGGGGGCAGCCGTTACTTGATCAGTGGATGGGAGAATAAGTGCGGTAGACCCTAGGGGGCACAGAGACCCCCCATGCCTTCATAGTGCAGAGGGCTACGAGGTACATAGATAGGTTGGGGATCCCTTCAGGAAGTTCAAGGGAAGTTTTAAAGCTTGGATGGGAGGTGGACCAGTAAGGGCTGAAAAAATTGACCATGGTTTAGGGGACAGCTGGCTTAAGGCCCCATCACCCGCTTGGGTGCGTGTCCTAGGAACCAGACAGTTGAGTGTCATGCTTGACCTAAGGTGGTAGGAAGAGGTGTCAGGGTTGAGGGGAAGGGTGAGGGCAGTGGGGGTGGCTGATCTTACAATGCTGTCAATGAAGTTCCCTACTACAAAGGTGCGGTGTTTCTCGGGAGGGAGCCACTCGAGGCGTGTGTAGAGGTTGCAGCGGTGAGTCAGGTATATAACAAGCATTTGTCAATGCCGAATGTTACTTGCTTGTATGTGCTGTTTAGGTATTTGTAAGTCATTGGAGTGCAAATATTGAAAATTCGCGAACTTACGAGCGTGCGTAGGAACTGCATAATGCAGCCTCGTCAATGGTAATTTTAGGAATTTTTTACCAAATTTTCAACATAGCCATTTTAAGACCTCTGCTCATGAACAGTGTCACTGTGATTTTCTTAATGTGTCCCATACATTGATTTCTAGCTAATCGCGTTTCCGCCACGTGCTGCTATGGGCGGAAACAGTTTTGGGCAAGATGAAAAAATGACTGCAGTACTGCTCATAAGGAGGTGTGGTAAAATGGCAATGCTGAAAATCTGGAGTGAAAATATTGAAAATTTGAAAACTTACAAGCGTGTGTAGGAACTGCGCAACACACGCTCGTAAAAGTCATTTTTAGGAATTTTTTCACCAAATATTCAACATAGGCTTTCTGAGAGCCCACCTTATGAACACTGGCAGTGTCATTTTGTTAATCTGTCCCAAATGGTGATGTCGCTTAGTGACCACGAAATCACCCTTCGGGCCCGATTAACACCATGACAGTGCAAGAATTCATGAGGAGGGGTCCCAAAAACCCCATTTTGAAAATTTGGGCCCAAAGTTCCCCAAATGCCTGAGATATGCAACAAAGTTGAAAAAACCCTATTTATTCCATTATACAGCTTACCGCCATTTCCTCAGTTTGCGGTCGGCTTTGAAGAGTGCAGACGTGTTCCCGGTCCACCGATGATCGTTGCGCCGAGCTACGGAGGTAAGTATGGGGTGAGAGGGGGGTGTGGAGAGGCAGGGTGGGTGCAGGTTGAGGGAGGGGGGCAGGGAGACGTGCCGAGGGGCAGTTTTTGTATTTACAGGTTTTTTTTTATTAAGACGATGCGGGACGTTTGCCACGCTGGGGTGGGCTCCCATCATGGCAGCTGGAAAGGCTTTTTGGGGGGGCTGGAGCCGATGGGGGATTGGGCATCCCCGTCAGCCATAACAAGCTTTGGCACGCTGGGGTGGGCTCCCAGCGTGGCACCTAGAAAGCTTTTGGAGGGGTGTGCAGCTGTGGAGTCGATGGGGGATTGGACACCCCTACTGGCTATGACAGTTTTGCACGCTGGGGTGGGCTCCCAGTGTGGTACCTGGACAGCTTTTGTTGGGGAGGGGAGGCATGGAGCCAAGTGATTGAGCACCCCGCTGCACAGTGTGTGCTTGGGTGCATCAGCACGCAATACGCGTGTTTGGCAGTGTGGGGGTGAGCTCTGCTCACTGAAGCGGAGCTCTCCTTTTAGAATTGCATGCCACTGCATTTTCAACTGCTGTCATAGACAGCTGCAGCAGTGGTTGGGGAACTGGGGCCATGCCTGCAAACACACTGACTGAATTGGAAGATGGGTGCCACACCTCCGAAAACTCGGATGATGGCACTATGTTTCTTGCACATGCGTGCAAGCAACATAAAAATAGGCAGACTGAATGGCCAAGCAGTCCTTATCTGCTAACAAGTTTTATGTTTCTAACTATTTATCTATCTATTTTTGTGTCTGTCTGTCTGTCTGTCTGTATGCCTGCCTGTGTGCCTGTCTGTCTACCTATCTAAAAGAGGGGTTCTCAAATGGTGAGGCCAGCCTCCCTGGGGAGGCCCCAGCTTGTTCCAGGGGAGGCTCAAGCAAGTCTGGAAAAGTACTGTATTTAAATTTTGAGTTTTATATATTTTGTGTGAAGAGATGAAGCAAATTGAAAGAGGGCAATAGTAGGTGAATTTTATGTATTTATTTACTAATAGGTGGCTATGGAAGGTGAATGAGCAAAGGCTCATTTCAGGTGTACCCAGGGATGAGTAGTGAGTGAATACATTTTAAAGGGTAACTGCAAAACAGTCAAGAAATACACAATGAACAATAGTGCAAACAAATATGAACAATAAACTAATTATGAGTGGTGGTAATTGATCAATTTATAGACTGATGGCAGAACAGCCCAAATACAAGGGCTGAGCATGGAAGTCCTAAGAGCAATAGTAGGAAGGAGCAAAGTAATCCCAGAGAAATTGCTTAGGAGCAGGGAAGGAGGGGGAGAGGTAAATTATGTAGGAAGGTTATTTCAAATAGAAAGGAAACAAAGAAAGTGGTCTGACCCATGAAGGTACTGCAACAAGGGGTAACAATGGTTCAAGAATGAAAATAGTGGAGCAAGTAGGCTGGCCTGTGTGTGTGTGGGGGGAGGGGTACAATAAGCTGAATAATAATATTTGTTTATTTTATTTATGTGCTATTCAGATAACACCTTTGAGCACAGGAGCTCTTTTTCAAAGGTTCCACATCAGTATAAGACAAAGAGCTGAATGTGAGCCAAGTACTCAGAGGGGTTTCAGTTTATTCAAGGTGTACTGCACAAAGTACAGTATGTTATTGTTGTTTGGGGAGGCCCAAGATTATTTCAGTTTTTGGGGGAGGCTCAAAATCTTTTCCATGGATTTGGGAAGGCTCACTGTGACAAAGTCTAAGAACTATTGATCTAAAATATGCATCTAATCAAACTATATTAGCACTGGTTTTGGTTTTCTCATCTATACCAGGCACTGTATTTTTTTGCCAGTTTTAGCTTTCTGCTGCTATCAGTGTTATGGCTGCTTAACTGTAATTTGTTGATGTCTGTTCCCAGTTGTTACTGCCTTGTTGTTTAATGATGTAGTCTGAAGCTCTTTTTGCTTTTGACTGCTATTATAACTCTCCCAGGTCTTGACTGAAAATAGCCATATATTACACCTAAATAGTGAGAAAAATCAGTAAAAATGCTGTCTCCTAACTGAAAAAAAAGCACACCACATGATCATGCATTATCCCAGAACCAGGACACTCTTGCACTTATTTCTATTTTTCGCTCCCCAAAAAAAAAAAATTCTGGTCATTTTTTTAAGACAGAAAATCCACTACAGTGCATGTGCTTGTGCCCTGATATACTCATGCCTTGGGTAGTTGAATGCACTTGGCTTCCAACCTTGTGCCTCACAACACACACACAAATGTGCGAATAACAGAGCATAATTGCATGCCCTGTAGTAGATTAGAAGGAGGGAGATTCCTTGGATTCCTTAGTGCCTTTTCCTAGTTGTTACTGCCTTGTTGCTTGATGATGCTTTCTGAATCTCTTTTTGCTTTTGACTGCTGTTGTAAAAGAGAGAGCACTTCGGACAGTGAGAAAGTGTCACAGATCACAAATAAAGTACCAGGCATGTTTTGTTTTTTTATTGGATCCATGTCATATTCCATTTATGCAATGACATGGAGTTATGCATTAAAATGTCTGGATGAGCTCCTATCTCAATAAAGTTACAATTAAAGTTCTCTAAATAGAACTTTTGGAGAGCAATCGAGTCCCATGAAATGCTGTCAGGCTATTATTCTGAAGGACCTACAGTGAGAATATTTTTTTCTCCCACCTGAGAATATCACTGTAGGGGATGACAAAAATATCCTTGATGTGTGTGACTTTATTTACACTACCAGCGTGTGTGTCTATGTGTCCAATTGCCAATTACATCTGAACTACTGAAAAGTAAAATGGAGAACAGAGTTGACAACCTGAACAGTTAATCGCATTTATGATTACATAAGTGATGGAGGTAATTTGAAGGATAACCTGAATAACAGTTGCCACAGGGAGGCAAAGCTGCCAACCTACGATTATGAGATTAATATACAATAAACAAATACTTGTTACTTGATCTAACTTCCATCCTAGGACTGAAGTATCCCTGAAGGCTGAACATTAATTGCTGAGATCCAAGGAAAGGACTGTTATATGTTTTGTAGTGGTTGTGATAAATATAAACTACACGTATTAACAATGGGGCACCAATTTACAACAATCACAGTGTCTGCTTTCACTTGCCAGTCACAGACAGGCACAGACTAGGGATTTTGAAATATTTCAACAGATATGTCAAACTTGAAGATGAGACACCTGATTTGTGAACAAGAATACAACAAATGGATTAATTTGCCACTGTGAGTAGAACCAAGGTTTTAGAAACATGAAAACCACTGTGCAAAGAGACGGGGAATTGTACAAATCCCTTACAGGACGATGCCCCTATTTATTAGAGGGTGGTTAAAATTCCGCACCTGTATGAGTAATTATACAGGCTATGTTATTTTACTATATCGACTTGTAAATGATCTTCTGCTATAAATGCCCCCAGTTCCTTCCAGCAAAACAAGTTCTGTGCCTCAGTGAGGCTATCCAGGTGTATGAAATTCTATATAAATAAATAAATAAAATATGGAAAAAAATCTGAAATTCGACTTAGTGCCTTTACAGATTTATTGAGATCAGTTTGTTAATCAAAACTTTCAACTCCCCACTTGGGGACATCCCTCATCTTCCAATCCGAATTGCTCAGTACCAGATGAAAAATGTGCTCTCCCATATTTGTTGTCTCCACACTATAAACTCAGACTTTAAAGTAGAAATTCTTATTATTCTGTGAAGCTAAAATCACAACTTTTGCATAAATAACAGCTTTCTTTTCCATGGTGTCCTGAATTCTATTGCCATGTTTGTTGGTGAAGCTCACGTTTTGAGAGCTAGTGTCCCGTGTTTCCACATGTTGAGTGTATTTGCCCCACATTTCTCTGGAAATGTTTACATGCAGTGAAATGTCTCTGTCCGCAAAGAAGCAGTTTTCTGAACCTAAACTGAACTATACAGCATCCTGTGGTGTGCAGTTTGTGCAATCACTGCACCTTGCCAAACTATTTCTCAGCTTTCAGATTCAAAAATATCAGCATATACATGTCCAGTGCTACCCAGCTCAACCTACCATCACATAACTAAACATTATAAGATCCAACAGTTGGTGTTAAGAGAGAAGCTGCAATTTATTTGACATCGATTTTCAAACAGTGTTGGTTGTATTTTAACAAGTACCACGTCAGATCCGCGCCATAATGGAATCATCGCACAGACATTGGATGGAAACAAGAAACAACACACAGCTGGGTAATGGTAACTTTAAAAATCATATTTAGTATTACCTAGACAAATATATTACGTAGCAAACATGTCCATTAAAGGACAAGCTTACGGACCTTGGCAAGAAATAGTCATCTCACTTGAATCCGGTGACTGGATCCTTGTCACTGCCAGTTTAATATTAATATTTTACCATGAAGGCATACTGCGCTAATAACTGTTTTCTCTGTCTTTAGTGCTGAGGGGGAATGGAGTTTGTGTTTTTTGATTTTTTTTAATTTGGTAGCATTTTTTTTCCCTTTGGTAACCTCCACTCCCTTTTGCAGCATAGGGAATGCAGTACCTTTAACAGACCAGTTTGGCATTGGATTACATCTTTTCGATCATGGGTGGGAGGCGTTCGATTACATGTTTTCGATCATGGGTGGGAGTATGCATTCCCTGCCACCATCACCCCACTTCCCATGCCTTACCGTAGCAGCCAACAAAAAAGGAAACAAAAAAATTTTTTAGAAAGCGTCTTCCTCCCAGACAGTTGTGAATCCAGTTTAAATCCACCCTGTGGGTACTGAATCGGTTGCATCTCAAGTACACAAGTGATTCTAGTAATGATTTTGCCAAAAGCCCACAGCAACAGTTGTCTCCGTGTAAAAAAACATAAAATTTGTTCTTAAATTATGAAGGTGATGGATCTGGCATACTGTTGTTAAGAACATGAAGTTGTATTTAACAGTTAAATGGAAACATATAAAGTGTAATTTTAAATGAGTAATATAACTCTCCACAACATATAGAATAGTGGATGGGTGAACATCCACAACAAGGCTATGTTTCCATCAAGGAAGCTGATGACATCACAGAGACCTCGAGAGCGAAGCTCGAGAGGTCTCGTTGATGTCATCAACTGCCCGAGATGGGGACGCAGACTTAGTTGTGGATGTTCACCCATCCACTGTTTTTTATAGTATATGGGTTTTTTTTGTTTTATTTATTTTTTTCGTTACTTGCCATAGACGCTGCTCCCGTTTCCCCACTGGTGCTTCTGCTTGTGCCCGTTCCCGCTTATGCTCCGTCCTGCTCCTCAGCACATCATTTTTTTTAAATTGGTGAGAAAAAAGAAAGCAATTGTTTTTAGAAAGGGAGTCATGTATGGCTCTCCATGTCCCGATTCCCGACTTCTCAGTCGGTGGTTCCACTGCTCAGCGCTCGCTAAATCGCGCCGCCATGTTTTATTGTTTTTTTTCTATAGAGCATCGTCTGAGACAATCAGGCAGCAGGTCAAGGGTAAAAAGTTGTTGTACTATCGATGTGACATCAGAACGATAGTACAACAACTTTTTTGACCTTTGAACTGTACTACAACAAGATTTCAGCAGTTGCTGAAATCCATTGACAATAGGCAGCACCCATATACTATAAAGCGATCTTGGAAGAAATCCAATCGAATTAGCTTTAATTTATTTGATATAGGTATGCCTTTTATATCTTGTAATAACCATTCACCCTTTGAATTTAAACCTCTGTAAAGAGTACATGCATATTAGTGCTGTTGAAAGCATATGTGTTAATCGACAACAGAGAAATTGTACAGAGATAATAGTGTGCTATCCCAGCTTTCTGGTGTATATGGCATGTTTAATATCTACACCACAAATGAAGATGGTTCACTGAAATTCCAATTGTAAAGTGAAACTTTACTATTAAAACAGTACTGGGTTAACGCCACATTGAACTAATCTGTGTGTACAGTTTTAATTACAGTCGGGATTTCTGTACAAATCTGTACGGGGAGGAGGCGTGGAGCTGACGGGGGATTGAGCACCCCCGTCGGCCGTACAGTGTTTGCTGGGGGAGTGGAGGGACCGCATCAGCACACAATATGCGTGCTTGCATGTGTGTGTGTGGGGGGGGTGAGAGCTCTGCTCACTGAAGCGGAGCTCTTCCTTTCAGCTGTATGCCACTGCATTTTCAACTGCTGTCATAGACAGCTGCAGCAGTGATTGGGGAACTGTGGCCATGCCTGCAAACACTCTGATTGAATTGGAAGACAGATGCCAAACCTCTGAAAACTCGGATGATGGCACTATGTTTCTTGCACATGCGTGCAAGCAACATAAAAACCATTGTCTTATTCAAAGTATGTTCCTTTTATTTTGTAAACCTGTTGTTGTACACCTGTCTTGTACTAGGATCTCCTTGTGAATTTGCTTGCTCAATGGAGGTTTCCTACAATAAACGTGAATTGAATACAATAAACTTGAAATGAATTTAAATGTTTTAGGACCAATGTATCAAGTCCAAGGGGCCTTCATGTCACAGAATACTAATAAATGGCTTTTGCCTTCATTTATTGTGAGTTGGAACTTCTCTATGGAAGGGTGAAGTAAGTTTAATTTTTTATGGTGGCCAGATTTCAAAAGAGCAAATAAGGCCAGATCATTGGCATATACTAAAGCAGGGCAGAGAAATGTACCAAGTTTTGGAGAGTCAGAAATGTAGTTGCTCAGATCTGTAAGAAGGGTGTTTATATAAATACAGAAGATGGTAGATGCCAGGACACAACACTGTCTTACCCTTCTATTAGTTGGGAAGGATCTAGAGAGTTGACCCCGAGGCCCCACGCAAATCTGTGCCCGCATATCGGAGTATAGGTTTCTAATTACAAAAATGAGGTTCATATCACTTTCCCAGTCCCTCATGGTTTCCCAGAGTAAGTTATGTGAGATGGTGCTAAAGGCTGAGCTGAAGTCAATGAAGACAAAATACAGTTTTTGCCTTCTCAGCCTGATGTATTTCTCTATTAAGTGTGAAAATACAAAGCAGTTGTCTGTAGCACAGTACCCTGCTATGAAACCTGCCTGGAGTTCTGTGAGCTGCCCCTAGATTTTTGAGCTGAAGTAGTAGATGGTTAAGAATAATTTTAGAAAAATGTTTTTGAAATGTCTAAAAGCAAAATGGGTCTGTACATTTTTGGATTTTTTTTATTATATTTTTCGTACATGGGGATTATTGTCAAGCTTTTCCATAAAGGGGGAGTGTATGAGTTGTATATACTGTATAGAGATTGAAATGTGTATAGTAAATGTTACTTCAGAAAGATGTATTAAATAGGTAAACTTCTGAGGGAACCAGGTCTGGGCAAGGAACTTTAATTTTTTTTAAGAAAGCTGTGGCCAGATATACTTCACTCCTTTGAATCTTTGGGAATTGAACCTAATTGTGGGCCAGTTTAAAATAGAGGAATCGAACCTAAAATCATTGTCATAAAAGATTTTTACAGAATGTTTAACCCACTTCTCCATGGGTATGTATGTGTCTAATTCATGTTTGTTGTTGGTGGTTTCTTTGGCTACCATAAGCCAAAAAGCATGGGATTCTTTTTTTTTGTATTGCTCTAAGCATCCTCCCCCGGTGATTATTGTAGAATTGCCTTTTTTTTTCATTTTCTAAGCAGATTTTATATAATTTCCTTTCTCTGTTATTAGAAGCCTATATCTGTTCTTGGCCATAGATTTTTTTGATTTATAATGAGTTTAGTGAGTTTGTATTTACATTCCCTACATTCCTTATTGAACTATGAAGGTTAGAACTGAGAGTAACTGCCTTCATTAACTGGCTTGTAGATTAACCTTTGTAGTCCTTCATAGCAATTGTCTATCATTTTGGTTAATAGTAATAGTGGGGTACCTCAGGGATCAGTCCTGGGGCCAGTCCTCTTCAATATCTTCATCAGTGACATTGCAGATGGACTGGAGGGTAAGGTTTGTCTGTTTGCAGATGACACCAAGATCTGCAACAGAGTAGGTGATCTAGACGGGGTGGGCAGAATGAGGAGAGGTCTGGATAAACTAGCAAAATGGTTGGAAGAGTGGCAACTGGGGTTTAATGCAAAGAAGTGCAAGATCATGCACATAGGGAAGAGAAACCCTGAAGCCACCTATAGGCTGGGAGGGGAGTTGCTGGCAGTCCCAAGGGAAGAAAGAGACTTGGGCATCATCATCATCACCAATGACCTGAAATCATCCAAGCAGACCACTAAAGCAGTAGGTAAGGCTAGGGGGATGTTAGGGTGTATTAGTAGGGGTATCACAAGTCAGAAGAGGGAGGTAATAATCCCTCTTTACAAGACACTGGTTAGGCCCCATCTGGAGTACTGCATGAAGTACTGGAGACCACACCTTCACAAGGATATTAACCAAATTGAGGCAGTCCAGAGAAGGGCAACCGAAATGGTGCAGGTACTGCATCAGAAAACATATGAGGGCAGATTAACGGAGCTCAATATGTATACCCTAGAACAAAGGAGGGAGCTAGGTGATATGATTGAAACAAAAACACCTTAAGGGCATTAACAAGGTGAAAGAGTCTAACATGTTTCAATATAAGAAAAACAGCAGGACAAGAGGACACAGCATGAGATTAGAGGGAGGCCCATTAAGGGGTAATGTGAGGAAGTTCTTTTTCACAGAAAGGGTGGTGGATGCATAGAAAAGCCTACCTCAGGAAGTGGTGGATATGAATACAGTGCAGGGCTTCAAACAGGCATGGGACAGGCATAAGGGAGCAATACAGATGAGTATGAATAGATAGGCCATTGACAGAGCAAAGACCGATGGCACATTTATAAGGTAGAAAAAGAAATGGACAGACTGGATGGGCCTTGCAGTCCTTATCTGCCATCAACTTCTATGTTTCTATGTTTCTAGATCTTTATAAGACCAGGTAAATTGATCGAAAGAGGGGAAAAAAGTATGATAAAACTGTTTCAGTGGAGGCAGTCTGTGGTAGATTGCATCTTATCCTCTTGTGATTCCTCAGTTCTAAGTCTACCTTAGCAATGGGTTCGAGAAGAGGGGAAGAATTTCTCCTATTTGGAGATTCTGCCCGAGCAAGAGTGACAGGCAGACAGTCACTTTCTCCTCTAGAAAGTACCCTGCAGGATTCCATATATTCATGGGATTATTTTAAAGGATAAGATCGATGACTGATGTACCAGAGGAGCTGAAGAAAGTTGATTCACTGGTGTTGTCTTCTGTAATCTTATGGGAGAAAAGTGATGAACGGTCATTATTTCTATTAACTTGCAACCTGCAGCATTATTTTTTTTATCAGATGAGCATCTGATCAGACTAGTGGCCTTACTGTCCAGATAATTTTTCACAGAATTGTCAGCATAGCTGTCGTAATTGCCAATTCTTGCATTGAAGTCCCCTAGCATTAAATATTAGAATTTCCATAGAAGTTGTAGATTTTGTGTTTCTTGTATTTAGATGCTTTGAACACTGTGCCACTGTGACATTATGCTCCCATTTACATTCAGGTACGATAACACATTATCCCTGTAGTGTGCAATGATGTAATTCAGGATTTGTGTTATCACTGCAAAATATAACAACTTGGGGGCATTGTGAGACAGGAGGCATAGACATGTATCTTCAACCACCCGAGAAGTTGTCTAAGCATACTTGAAACCAACATGGGACCAGTTTCTCTGCAGATGGCTCCTTTTCACTGGAAAATACAGGAATTTTTGTAGATTTGGGAGCCCTGAGTTAACCACCCGCCTACTGCATACAGAGAGATAAGGAGGTGGACACAAGTTGTTGTATTGAGTCAATGTAGCCTTTTTTTTACAGATGTGCCTACCTCATAACCATCCTTCTTTCTTTACAACCCCTGCTTTTTGCTTTGTACTCCCTTCTTAAAAGCCCACCCCCTACAGTTGCTTTGCAGCACCCTTCTCGTGCTCTGTAGGAGCAACCATTTCTTAATCACCCCCTCCTGTGCATTGTATCCCTTCATTTATTTATGACCTTCTCCACTTCTGAGCTTAAAGTTTTGGGGGGATTGCTCAACTTGTACTATTTTTGCACCCCCCCAAATTCTGGACACCCCATGTGGGAAAATCATGCCCACACTGAGCACTGTCCGAGCACCCTTGCTTTATGACAATTTGCCATAGAGTACCTTGTTGCTGCAGTTCTGGGCATTGCAGCTATGATGCAGCAGGTTGAAATTGCTGAAAGGAGCGCCAAATGCTTCCAAAGAACACCAGGACAAACAACAGGAAGAGGTGACAATAATGGCAAGCTGGGGAGGAAGTACACTCATAGAGCACTGAGCACAGATTTGTCTTCCCAGCTTGTTGTCATGAGGAGGGAACACAGTCCTCTTCACACCATCATTAAGAGCCTTCAGTTTGGGAGCCGCATTCAGAAGCCCTGAATTCAAGCCAAGATCCGACTGCTGATAAGACTGCTCTACAATATTAACAACAAAGTCTTAGTCAGTCAATGGGGCAACTTTAAATTAGCTTCGGGCCCCATACAAATTATTAGAGGTAAAGAGAATTTAGTGTCCCTCCATCACAGAGCTCTAAATGTGTAATACAGAGAAAATAACATCAAAAAATATTGACGTTCATGTCTCTGTATTAAGAATGTAAAGCTGGGGAGCACTAAATTCTATTCACTCCTAATAATTTGTATGGGACATGAAAGTCTGCACATCTTGACTACTGGGGCATTATGCAGTACATATATGTTAAAGTGCTATTGGTGTTTTAGAAAGGTGCTTCCTGTATTGTGCAAACAATACTCACTCCTTTAAAATGCTTGCATTACACTGCTGGGAAATGTGTGCAGCATTGGCACCTGCAATACCACCATTTTAAGGAGTACTTTTTGTACAGTACTGGAACCACCTTAATAAAATAGCAAAAGAACATTAACATACATTAGAAGTTAAATGTTCATGAGTGGCAGGAGTATGACAGAGATCTACAGAGGTATTTCATGGACCCCCCCCCAAAGTTCAACCATACCCTGAAAGTTTATCCATCCCCCAAAAATATGTGTCCTCCTATTTGGTATACTCTGTGGGGGAATTCCCTTCTGAACCATGAAGCAAATGTTAGGCCCTGCCCATGTTTTGCAGCCCCTTAATAGCCACCTTGTTTTGTAGCCTCATTCTTTATATGACAAATTGATTTGTAGTCTCTCCTAAAAGGCCTCTTGCTTTGCAACATCTCTTTCTTAATAGCCCCCTGCTCACCCTCATATTGGGCTCAACTCCAAGCCTTCAGGGATGGCCTCAGGCACCTTAGAAGGCAAGACTGGGTTTGTGGGTGACGTCATCCACAGGAGCTGAACACAAGCCCTTGTCCTGATGGAAAGCTTCATGAGGGTGCATTTCTCTGGCTGTGTGCAATGCCTACCTATTTCCCTATTAATTTTCCTTTGTGCCCAGTGGGTGGGCTGTTAAGAAATGCCTGGCAGTCAGCAAGAAAAAAAAAATACCAAAACAAGTGAACTGTTGGTGTTGACAGTGAAGCAATCTACAAACTGCCACACACGAACACAAGGGCTTTCTGAAGCAGCCAGGAGATGGAATGGCAATTTTGGGTGACTCAGCAAAGGCATGCATTGCATCCTAAGCACCAGTAAGTGGAGCAACCTTGGACAAGTGGGTGAGTAGGGGGGTTCATTCCAGGGTTGGCAGTGAGGACACTTTTGTCATTGTGTGATCCTGAGGAAGTGAGTGGTGGCGGTGTGGGGGGGGGGCATAATGAGATGGTGGCCAGTATGCAGAACCGTCAACCTGGAGTCCAAAGACTGAATTTCACAACTACATGGCCAATTTGGTAGGTCCTGAATCATGATCTTTGGTTGGCTGACATGAACAATCACTTCCACTAATTCTTATCATCTGATCATCAAGCAAGTTTATGATTTTTGATGATCTTCTTGGATGGTCATCTGATTATTATAAATACTAAAATTTTCAAATTCTTAATGGTAAATTTTTGTGATTTGGTTAATTTTCTAGTAATGATTATTGATGATCACATGAATTCCTTCTTTGGTGATTTTTATGATTTGCTTAATTTATAAGTGATGATTGTTGATGATCACATAAAGCCTCATCATGGAGCTGTGTTTTATTGGGCTACAATAAACTCCTGGTTAAACAATTAAATAAATAAATAAAAATAAATAAGAGACTGGACATCAGTTGCTGTCGCTGACGGGGGTCTGAAGCTTTGTACATGCAGCGGGATGGGAAGATGATTACTTACCAACATGTGTAAGTTAATATGCAACATATCTCTTCTATTTATTAACTTTTGGCTCCCCAGCCTAATAATTGCTGCCAGTCACGCATCCCATGGTGATGATGTCAAGGCAAGCAGCATTTTAAAATAGGTGGGGGTGTTCTAGCTGCAGAGTGAATGGGTAGTGGTGGGTGGCTGGTCATTGGATGGGAAGAGTGATCATTGGAGAGGGTCCAGTGGCAGGGCATACAGGTTCATATAAACATAGAATCTGTCAGCAGAAAAAAATAGCTTGGCACATCCAGTCTGCCCAGATGGTCGCTGCTTAGTCTGTCTCCATAGAACTGGTCTCTGATGAGCCTTCCTCCTCCCTGCCTATTTATTAATATTCCCCTATGTCTGTCTCATACATGCTGAAGCCCCCTACTGTTTTTGTCTCCACCACTCCCTCTGGCAGTCTGTTCCAGGCATCTACAACTCCTTCAGTGAAGTAGTACATCCTCACATCCACCTTAACGTGCCCCCCCATCAACTTCACTGCATGTCGTCTGGTCCTGTTGCTTTTTCTCACTTTAAAGAGACTAGCCTTTGGAAACCTATTCACCCTTTGAGATACTTGTAGGTCTCTATCACGTCCCCTCTCTCTCTCTTTTTTCTCTTCCAGGGTGTACCTGTTGAGATCCCTCATTTTCTCCTCATAGGGCTTTTTATGCAGCACTTGCACCATTTTAGTTGTCATCTTCTGGACTTCCTCCACCCTTTCTGTGTCCTTTCTGGAGTGTGGTTTCCAAAACTGGACAGAATATTACCAGGCTGGGTCTCACCATCAAGCAGTGCAGTGGTAACACCACCTCCCTCCTCCTGCTGGAAATACCTCTCCCTATGCAACCCAGCATCCCATTAGAAATACAGTACCCACTGCTTTGTCACACTGCCATACCACTTTGAGGTTATCAGAAAGTATAATCCCAAGGTCCCTTTGCTGCTTAGTGACTGTCGGTACCTCCCTCCCATTATATACTAAGCTCCTGGGTTCCTATTTGCTAGGTGCATGATTATGCACTTTTTGGCATTGAACCCCAACTGATGTGCTCTTGGCCACTCGAGTTTCCAAAGGTTTCTACATACTTTCTCCACACCCTTCTGAGTTTCCGCCCTATTTTGGTGTTATCTGCAAAAAGGCATACCTTTCCTTCCAGTTCTTCTGCAATGGCACGAATGAAGATATTGAAGAGGACTAGTCCCAGTACTGAGCCCTGCAGCAACCAGCACCATGCCTTTAACCAACTGCTGAAAGCCAGTGTGGAGTGTTCTATTTTCTCCCCAGATATATACAGGTGACACTTCAGCAAAAGTCACCATGCATGCCACCTGCTTTAGGTCCCTCCCCAGCTCCCCGGAATTTCCCTGCACTACCCTTACCATGTCCCTTTTCAGGTCATTTGTCCCAGACAGACAATGATGTCTATCTCCCTCTCTTCTCCTGCTGACCAAGTGATCCACTGGATCTGTTCTCCTTCTCGCCAAGCTGAAGCACCTCTCAGGTACTTCAGCTCCCTCTCTCTTACCCCACCTGCTTGCAGGTCTATCCCCCTAATAAAAGTTCCCCACCAGTCATTGCTTTCTCTTTAACTGGGGGCCTCTTCCTCCCTCCTTGCAGCTGTGGAATGGTCCACCAACAGTGCTTTGCTTGGGGAAGGTTTGTACAGGGCCAAAAAGGTAGTTCAGCTAGATGGAGAGTGGTTGGCAGGGCAGGGGCTGTTTCAGTTACAAGGAGAGTGGTTGGTGTGGGTGGGCAGCTACTCAGTGGGTGGGAAATGTGGTCTGGTGGAGATAGTCAGCTGCAGAGAGGGCTGTTGTCAGGAGAAAGGCTGGTGTTGGGGCTTTTGTCAGGGGAGAGGGGTGGGAAGGTTGATCAAGCTATAGGGAGGGTAAAGGGCTAGAGGTAAGCAAGCTGGTCTGGGAGGAGAGTTCCAGCTGCATGGAGATTAGTTGGAAGGTAGAGACTGGTCCATAGGTGAGAAGGGTAGTCTGGGTGGATTGTGACTGCAGAGAAGGTAGTTAGCTGGAGGAACAGGAAGGTTCAGTGTCTGTGAAGTGGTCCAGGGAGTGAGCTCAGCTTGGGGAGGCTGATATGGGGGCTGAAAGAAAGTGCAGCTGCTTACGGGTAGTCAACTAGCTTGGCAGGGTGTTCCAGCAGCAAAGAGAGTGGTCAGTAGTGGGGCCAGTGAGCAGCTAGTCTGTGGGCAGTATGAGTAGTCTGGGTTGTTCCTGCTGCAGGAAGGGTGGTCGTCTGGGGGTTACTAGTCCAATTCCATGGAGGGTGCTTTGCTTGGAGAGTTTGGGAGGTTGATCAAACTGCAGGGCTGGAAGGTTGGTTCTGCTGCAGGGAAGGTGGTCCACTGAGGTGAAGAGACCAGTCCTGGTGGTTCCATCTGCAGGGGGATCTGGTCTGATGTTGTTGATGTGTGGTCTGGGGGGGTTAGCTGCAGGGATGGTGACCATCTGTGGGGAGATGCTGGTTTGGGGTCAGTGGGGTGTTCTAGCTGCAGGCAGGGTGTGCAGCTTGGGAGAGGCTGATCATAATACTGTACTGATATAAGGGTCCAACCGGGCTATTGTCTAGGCAGGTGTTCCAGGTATGAGTGGTTTGCTGGGGGATGCAGGTTCAAAGGGCTGTAGAGTAGGAAGGGAGGGATGGATCACCCTGCTTAGAGAGGAGGGTACAGGCCCCTGTATGTGGGGAATGTAGGGTGCCAACACCTGAATGGGGAAGGGGGTTGCAGGTCCATGCATGGAAAGGGGAGAGGACTGTAGCCCCATGCATGGAAAGGGAATGATATTTCAGGCCTCTGCATGGATAGGAGCATGCAACAGGGATCAACCTTAACTTTTCTTTGCACTAGCCAGCAGGACAAATTGATTCAAAACTGCACTAACCTATAAAGGGTTGCACTATCTCACAATTTTAATGGTAAATTTTGATCATTTATACATGAAAAAATACTAGCCAAGGAAATACTCAGATTATTGCACATTTATCCTGCTCCCATATTGCTTCCAGCCCCAACAGAAAAAAAACCCTACAATGCCATCACACAAAGTGTGCCCCCTATTGTTTTGAACCATGGCCTCCTCTCTTCCTCTTTCTGCACCCCCCAAACCAGAAGATAACACAGCAGTAAATGTTCAGTCAATTAGACCTAGCTCTGCACACACAATATCAGGCATCATCATGCACCACACCACACTCTCACCATCACCCACAGGACAATGAACAGAGTCAGGCAGAGAAAGACACTCTCAGCCCTACCATGTGATCAACTGGAGCCTGGCACTTCTGGAAGTGTTCATACAATGTCAAGTGAGCCAGGAGCACATCTAGGATTTCTTTGGGGAGGGGGGCTATACAAACCTAAGGGTCTTGGAAAATAGAAAACTTTATGACATTGTTGTTTTTAAAAGTATTGATTTTAACATGATATGCCCCAACAGTAACAGGTTTGTTTTAAACATTCTCCTTTCATCAGGCCAGGGTATACAGCACACATGCATGATACTACAGTATACTGCCATGTTTCTATATATGATGATCTGTGCACCCCAGAAATGCTTATTTTAAAAGGAACAGGAAATGTGTGCTAATTGGTAGCAGTCACCAAGATAGAGATGTCAACAGGGAGAAGGGCAGGGGTAAATGGAGAAAATTACAAAGGCAATAAGGACAGGGATGGGGCAAAAAGGGGTTAGGCCATCAAGAAATGGAGGGTAATGTGTACCAATGCCTGTAGTCTGGGTAACAAGCTCCCTGAACTTGTGGTTTTGATGGAAGAGGGATGCTTGGATATCTAGCAGTCACAGAAACATGGTACACAGAGAATCATGACTGGGATGTTAACATACCAATGTACACAACCTACAGCAGAGACAGGGAGGGGGGGGGGAGTAGCCTCTATGTAAGAGAAGGGATAAAAGCAACGGAACAAAACAGTAAACAGGGAGGAGAGGAGGTACTATGGGTCACCTTAGAGACTGGAAATGGCACCACAATTCACACAGGGGTTGTATACAGACCCCCATATCAGGGAGAGGGAATGGACAAGGATATGATAGATAGCATCCTTAGGATGGCAGAGAAAGGGGAGATACTGTTGATGGGGGAGCTGAATATGCCAGATGTTAACTGGAGCACCTTTGCTGCAGCCACATCCAAGACCAGGGCCATTCTCAATGCCCTACAGGTGGCATGCCTCAGACAGCTAGTTTTGGAACCCACTCATGAGGGAGCAATCTTAGACCTCGTACTCTCAAATGGGGACAGTGAGAGGATCTCAGATCATACTAAGGATCATACTAAGGAAAGTACAAGAGCAAGAAGGCCAAAGCCCATGATGCTCCTATTCTAATCCAATGTATAGTAAGAAAGATCATACCCATTACTAATAAGGTTATCTAATCTATTTTTAAAAATACTTTTAGTTTCACTAATGACAACTTCAAGCAAAAGCCTATTCCATGGACCAACAACTCTAATGGTGAAAAAGTATTTATGACTTGATCTCACAAAGGGTTTTCTGACTAATTGTAAAGGATGTCCCCTGATGTAATGATAACAGCTTTTAAATTCTAGACCGAGTCCACACAAAAGATAAGGTTCTTGAATGATGTCATATAATAACATTAGATCACCAGAAAACCGATGTGTAGATAGAGGCATAAGTTTTAGGATATTCAACCTATCCTCATAAGAGACATCATATAGCCATGAAATCTTTTTAGTAAATTTTCTCTGTACTGATCCCATTAAAAGGCCTTCAGATTTTCTATATGGACAGCATAGCTGGGAGGCATATTCCAAATGCAGTCTAACGTATGCATGATATAATGGTAATAACACGTCGTTCTTTCTTAATTTAATATTGCGTAAGATAGACTACATTACTTTATTAGATTTATTAATAATGTTATGAACATGTTTATTGTAAGAAAAATTATCTGAAATAGTTATACCCAGATCTCTTTCATCTGAAGTTGTATCAAGTAATGTACCATACAAATAATAAGGGGTTTATAAATTGCTGGTGCCTAAATGCACTTCCTTGCATTTGGAGATATTCAAAGACATACCCCAGGTCTTAACCCATGTAGAAATATGACCAAGATCTCTATGTATAATGTCAATTTAGTAATCAGAAGCGCAGGGGCCACCTATTTTTGCATCATCTGCATATCTGATGGAAAAGGATGAGCAGCCTATAGTAAGGTCAGCAATAAAAGCCTGAAACAGGCAAGGGCCCAATACCGAGCCCTGAGGTACCCCGCTTGTCACAAACCCCCGAATTGATTTGTGCCCATCTATAGAGACTTGCTGGGAATGATTTTGAAGCCAATTTATTATCCAGTTAACTACAATGCTGTTTATATTTAGTTTACAGAGTTTAGAAATTAGAGCCCAATGAGGCATAATGTCAAAGGCTTTACTAAAATCGATGTAAATTATGTCACATGGTATATTTTTATCAAGTATGGAACTAATCTGTCCATAAAAGCAAATTAGATTAGTTAAACAGCTTCTGCCCTTTTTAAATCCATGTTGTTCAACATCATAACAATCCAAAATAGGTGATATCATGTCTTTGATTAAACCTTCCATTAATTTACAAACGGAAGATGTTAAACTTGTTGGCCTGTAATTTTCCCAGTTATTTTTTTAGGCCTTTTTTGTGGATTGGGATAACATAAGCTTCTCGCCAATCCTGTGGTGCAAAATTCATGGCCAAAAAATAATCAAACATCAGTTTAACGGAGAGACAATAACATCCACCAATAAAAATAATAAATGTCCCGCTATGTTGTGTGGACCTGGACTGTATTTGCCTTTTAGTATCAATATCTTGTCCTTAATGGTATTAGTAGAAAATTTGACTGGTAGAATATTAGTAGTGTCTAACAAAACTGTGTCATATGATGATTTGGAAGTATTAGAGAAGCTATTGCAGAAATTTTGATTAAACAGATCAGCCATTTTTTTTTGATCATGTAATAAAGTATCATTATAGAGAATAGGACCAACTTGACAGGTTGGTTTCCTTAGTGAGTTAATGTAGGAATAAAAATGCTTACTGTTGTATTTGTTAGCAGTAGATGCCAATTTATGTTCCCAATTACTTTTAGCCCTTTTTATCATGATCTTACATTTTTTTTGTATTTGTATGTAGGAAGTCCGATTTACAGAAGATTTAGTTTTTTGATGTCTGATATACTGTACTTCTTGCGTTTTAATCTAATGCATTTTTTAATAGACTGGTTCATCCACTTGGGAACTTTATTTTGGTTCTTATTTTTAATTTTAGATGGAATATATAGTTCCTTAAGTTGACAAATTATGTTCTTAAAATTTTCCCAGTAAAATTCCGGGGCAGAGCATGTCAATAAAGAATTCCAGTTGATGTTTTCAATAATATGTTTCATTGTGCCTAAATCGGCTTTATCATAAATATATATTTTAGTACAGTTGGAATTATAAATGTAGCTTTGTACAATATTAAATGTAATGGTATTGTGGTCACTATTACCAATTGGTTCACTAACTGCAATATTGTCTATTAATATATCATCATCACAGAGTACCAGATCTAAAATGTTGTCTCCTCTGGTTGGGATAAGTATGTTCTGTTTAAGTCCCAGCTGAGTACATGTGTGTAGTAACTTTTTACCCTGATTAGTATTTGCACATAATTTCTGCCAATCAATTGATCCAATGTTAAAGTCACCAGTGACAACAATTTTGCCTAACGCTTTTGCATGTTCTGTTTCTGACAGAATTACATCTAGGATGTCTACTGATGAATTAGGGGGATGATAACAAGAACCCAGGATGAGGGTCTCAGATGTAGAGAGACTAAGCTTAACCCAAATTGTCTCAGTTTGTTTATCATGTATTTTGATATTATTTGTAATAACAATAGAATTGAGATGGTTTTTAATAAATAGAGCCACTCCTCCACCCTTCTGATTAAGCCTATTGAAAGTATAGGAAGTATAACCCGGTATAATAGTATCCCAAGATGACTTATCATCAGCCCATGTTTCACTTATTGAAATGATGTCAACATCATTGTTATGTATTCTGCATTTTAATTCGTCCAACTTTTGAGTAAGGCATCTAGCATTGAAACATAAAAAATGTAACTCTTTACATATCATGGTGCTACCGGCTGGAGATTTTAGAGATGGCGGCCTGTCCACCTTCTCGCCCCCAAGATTTAGTTTAAAAGGTGGTTAATAGATGTCATAAATTGTCTGCCCAGTACAGCATTACCCATCTACTTAAATGTAGTCCATCAAAACAGTACAATTCAGGACACTATTCAGATTCCTCCCAGTGTGTTAAACATGTCAAGTTTTGGTGTAAACACCATTTTCTAAGCCACTCATTCACAATTTTGATTTTATTGTTGAGAAATGAAGAAAAACGTGGGATTGGTAAGATTTCAGATATGCAGATATTACAACCCATATCCACCAACTTGTTGGTTAATGCAACATAGTCTTCTTTGATTGAATTAACAGAGTCTCTATAGATATTATTGGCACCCACATGTATAAGGGCAATAGAATTGTTGTCACGATCCTTCATGATCTCAGGCAACATTAATGTGAGATCAGAAATTTTGCAACCACTGAAACTAGAACTAGTACTATTGGCTTTGTCAGGATTACATATGGTCCTGTCTAAGCATTTTGTCAGCGAGTCCCCTAGAACATAGATTTGTTGTGGCACAGGAGTATTGGAATTATCATGACAACCAGGCAAGTGTGAAGTTGTAAGATCAACGGATAAATCTATAAGTGGGATGTCATTAGTATGTGAATAATTTACTGGTGGAAAGTCATTAGTACAATTATCAATATGGCCAATGAGGGCATCTGGAGTCTCATTTTCATCATTCAATGTAAGGGAGGTTAAGGGATAAAATCTGTTAAATTGTTCAAGACTAAAGTGTTGGGCCTTTCTCCCTTTTTTTTGCAACTCTGGTGGTCTGAGTAAGGAACCAGCTGTCTTCTACACTTTGATTGTCATCAGTAAGACAATCATCTTCTCTGGCTCTTTTTCTAATGCCCTCAGGAGGAGGCTGAGGACTATTAGTAACTATCGGGACAAAAACGTCAGGTGTATAGGAGGTGCTTGGTGTAACATCAATTTTGCCATCTGGACCATGATCCACTTCTAAATTCAATGATACAGTGGTTGCTTTAAAATGGTTATGCATGTCTGATTGGCTATTCTCAAGTACAATTAGACGTTGATTAAATAGCCCTATCATATTATGTAGTTCCACAATTTCAAAGCATTTATTACATGTGTAGGGGTGCTCAAGAAGGTCCCCTGTCAATAATGTGTACATATTACACGCTATACATTTTAAACCAGTATGTCCAGTAGTGGTAACAATAGTGAAGATGCTGCCTTCTGCCATAATTGGAAACAACAAACCTTGGCTAATATAAATTGACTAAATAACTAAATTATAAAACTTTAAACAAGTGGAACTTAAATTAAATTAAATACTGTAGAAAACTTCCCAATACGTAAAGTACAACTTAACAAACAAAGGATGAATTAAATCCAAAAGTGCTAACAACTCAAAAATTAAAATTAGTGGTATGTTCAAACAACACCTAAAGAAAATAAGTTTTTTTAATAAGACAGAATCACATCTTGAAATTATGAAAAACCTACCAGGTGGCTGACAAACACAAGACTTCTGTTCAGAGATAAATTATTCTAAAACACAATGGCCCATAAGTGCAGCCACACATCCACACTTCCACGCTAAACACGCGAAACACGGGCGATGATGCGCGTGTCTTTGCGCGCATCTTCGCGCACACGATGCCCTCGCCTGCTCGCTGCAGGGCAGATTTTTATACTGTGCTGGACCCGGAAGTGAGTTCAGAAGCCAAAATTAGGGACCCTTTACAGCATGGTCCTGAACAAAGTAAATGTGCAAATACAGATTAAAATCTTTAAAATGAAGGGTGCAGAGCACCGCTGTACAGTTGACACACTTGGAATAGTAAATAAAAATTCAGACAGAATGTCCCTCTGCCTGTTGTATTCAACAGGGCTCGTAGTAGTAGACAAATTCAAACACTCAATAATATATGGCAACGAACTGGGCTGTGCAGAACAGTGTCTCACACAGCTCAGTGTTACTAAGAACTAGAAGTGGGTAGCCATCTGGGAACAAGTGACCACCAAATAGTGTGGTTCACAATAAACTCAGCTACAGAGTCAAGCCATACAAATGTGAGGGTACTGGACTTCAGGAGGGCTGACTTTGGCAAGATGGGAGAGTGCCTTAGAAAAGTTCTAGCAAACAGGCTAGAAGAAGGGGTGTAACAACAATGAGAAAACATCAAAACTGCCATCACAGAGACAACAAGCCTTTGTGTGAAGCAAATAAACAAATCAAAATGAAAGAAAAAGACACTATGGTTCTCAAAAGAGGTGGCCAGGAAGGTTAGGGAAAAAAATATGGCATTTAGGAAGTATAAGGAAACACAGAAGGAGCAGGACAGAGAACTGTACCAGTTAAGGCAGAAGAAAGCAGAGAGGGAAGCCAGAATAGCAAAGGCCCAAACTTAGGAAAAGATAGCCAACTCGGTTAACAGGGGATAAAACCTTTTATAGGTACATCAGGGAGCATAGAAAGACAAAGGGAGGGATAGTGAGGCTAAATAGAAAGGACGGTGGGCTGGCAGAGAGGGCAGTGAAAAACCAGGGATACTGAACGAATACTTCTGCTCAGTATTCACCAAAGAGGAGGAGGGGGAGGTGCTTAATTCAATTAACAGAAGCACTCTGGATAGGGGGGTCAATCCCAGTTCTTTCACAGAAGAAAGGGTTCTGAAAGAACTCCTAAAACTGAAGGTGGACAAAGCAATGGGGCCTGATGAAATTCACCCCAGAATTCTAAAATAATTAAGGGGAGAACTAGTGACACCATTGACTACCCTATTTAACAAATCGTGGGAGGATGGTGTGGTACCTGAGGACTGGAGAAAGGCAGATGTGATTCCCCTTCACAAAGTGGGGAAAGTGATGGAATCACTTCTGAAGGAAAGAATTGTTGAGTACGTAGAGGCCAGTGGGGCACCGGACCCAAGGCAGCATGGGTTCACAGCGAGAAGGTCATGTCAGACGAACCTAATTAATTTCTTTGACTGGGTGACCGAAGTAGTAGACCAGAGAGGGGCTGTGAACATGGCCTACCTAGACTTTAACAAGGCATTTGACACAGCCCCACACAAAAGATTAATACTCAAATTAACCAACCTGGGAGTGGGTCCCAGGGTGGCAGCCTGGGTAAAACATTGGCTGGACAACAGGACACAGAAGGTAACTGTAAATGGAGTCCACTCTGAAGAAAGAAGGGTTACTAGTGGGGTACCGCAGGGTTCAATACTGGGTCCAGTCCTTTTTAATGTCTTTATAAGTGACATTACAGAGGGACTGGAAGGAAAAGTATGCCTCTTTGCCGACGACACAAAAATCTGCAACAGGGTTGATACACAAGTAGGCGTGGAAACTGAAAAGGATGAGAAGGGACTTGGCAAGGTTGGAGGAAACGTCAGCAGTATGACAGCTTGGATTCAGTGTAAAGAAGTGCAAAATACTGCACCTGGGAAACAAAAACCCATGGGAAGATTACACAATGGGGGGGTAGTAACAACAACAAACAATGGAAAGGGACCTGGGAGTAATCATATCAGATGACCTTAAGGTTAGCAAGCAATGTGAGAAGGCATTAGGGAGGGCTGGGGGGATACTGGGATGTATATGGAGAGGCATCAGCAGCAGAAAACAGGAAGTTGTTATCCCTCTGTATAGACAGTTGGTGAGACCCCATCTGGAGTACTGCATCCAGTTCTGGAGACCCCATCTCTGCAAGGGCATAGATAGGATGGAGGCAGTCCAGAGGAGGCAACAAAAATGGTGCAGGGTCTGCAAGAGAAGCCATACAAGGAGAAACTAAAGGAGCTTAATATGCATACCCTTGAGGAAAGGAGGGAGAGGGGGGACATGATAGAAACATTTAAGCACCTCAGTGAAATCAACAAAGTCCAAAAGGGTAGCATCTTTCAGAAAAAGAGATGTGCCAGAACAAGGGGACACAATTTGAAGATAGAAGGGGGACTGCTCAGGGGCTATGTGAGGAAGTATTTTTCACATGGATGGTGGTGGACACATGGAATAGCCTTCCTGAGGAGGTTGTGGGGTCTAAAACTGTGGGAGAATTCAAGAATGCATGGGACAGACATAAGGCAATTCTTGTGGAGGATAGGAAGAAATAGGCTGTTGGTTAACTAGGATCTGCAGCTTATCCTGTAGGTAGGAAATGGGCAGACTAGGTGGACCAAGCGGTCCTTATCCGCCATCAAAGTCTATGTTTCTAAGTTAGTAATGTTCCTTGTAAGAAAAGTGATAAACTTGCCTCTAAATGAGCCATATTTAACTGTACCTTAATAAACACTGATGTGAAAAACTGTGTTTTCAATTGTTTTCTTTTTATGCACAACATTCTGCACAGCTCTCTTCATGGAACCAGTAATTTGGAGTGTTTACTATGTCATGGTTTGAGTACAGAATGCTAAATATGAGCTATTATAAAATGGGTAGGGTAAATCAAGGAATGTCATTGGCTAGTTATCCATGCATGAAATATGTTCCATGCATGGGTAAAAAAAGGTGCTGGCAGTAAAAAGGCCAATATCCATAAGCCATGGAATGTTGGCATTTTTACTGTCTGCCATCTTTGCATTTGACGAGCAGAAAAACTAATTTTGAATTAGTCAGCGTAGATGGTCTTAAAACCTTAACGATGCTTAGAAAACGAGGTAGATTTCAATATTAGCATGTCAGATGAGGAGATGGAGAGGATTTTAGCATACCGGAGGAAAGTTTTACTGTTGTGGAGAAAAGCCGCAAGTCCAACAGTAAGTGTAATTAACACAGAACGTGTCACTACGATGCCACCGCGAATGACAGTGACTGCTATGCCTACACATCTAAATAAAGCAAAAGTTGCAAACAGGGCAATACATGCAGTTAAAACTGTAAACCCGATGCCCAATTCATCACAGAATATGACAGCTGGAGCTGTAACTGACATCAAATCGCAAATGTCCAAAACCGCGGGAAATGTCAATTTCAGTGAAACTGACAAGCCCATCGCAAGCACATCACGGCACTTAGCACTAAGCAGTGATGCTATTGATGCAATTGAGGATGGGAAAAATGAAATGAATACAAAAAAAAACACATTCTGGGCCATAAAAGTTTTTGATGATTGGAAAGCAGCAAAAAACTACAAAATAGATTTAAAAACTGCCACCACCACTTCTTTACCCATCATTCTATGTAGAACTACTTTATGCTGCGTAGTAATTTTTTCAGCAAAAATAAAAGTTTTTATGCACTTAACTTAAAAGTTTTCCTTGCTTTTTTAAACCAAAAAATGCATGACCATTTTATAAATGCAATAAGACATTCCAGGTGTGTGCATGTAACATATTTTACCGCACCCAGGGGCTAAAGGCACTCGGCCAAGGCCTCGTGCCTTATTACGCCCCTGGCTGTGTGGTAAAATATGTTCCATGCACACCCTGTCATGTCTTATTGCTTACTTGTCCTATCAGAACCATACTTAAAGAGTTCTTTGCTTAATCTGTGACATAGTTAAAACTCCAGATCACCAGTTCCAAGAAGAGAACTGTAACAGAATGCTGCCCATAAAATCAAAACAATGCAAAATACTGGGTTTCAAATCACGTTTTACTGAGGTACAGTTACACATGGATCTTTCAGGCTGATGGATATTATTTCTGTCAGTGGTAACATTATAAACAGCTGCATATTAGAACTCATTTCTCGTTCTCTCTAACCTTTCAAATGATGTGTTTTGTTAAGGTATTTTGTATCATACATGCGCCAAAGCTTTGTTTTTAGGATGAAAGGACATGCTGAGTAAGATAAGGGTGGGACTGTATGGATGGAGTTGGTTGGCATTGTCCATTTAGAAGAGCAGGAGGGACCCCTACACTTGACAGTAATTGCAGTTATGGGTCTATGGATACACATTTCAGAGTATGGTCTGCAGTGATGTCCAGGAAAAGTACAGAGCTAAGAGATTTGGAGGGGAGAAGGAGCAGCTATGGTGAGGCTGGGATAAAACCCATCACCTGTAGAGCAGGCCATGTATATTTCTTAGCATATTTTCACTGTCATATTGGATACAGACACTCAAAATGTAGGAAAATATGGGGAAAGTACAGAGTTGAGAGATTTGAAGAGGAGAGGGAACAGCTATGGTGTGACTAGAATAAAACCCACCTTCTGCAGAGCAGACCCTGTATGCCTCATAGCATTTATTCACTAAAATGTTGGCTACAGACACTCAAAATGTAGGAAAATGAGGCACACTGGTCTTAATCATGTGGGACAAATTGTCAGATAGAGACACATTCAGAAAACTGGAAGATAGTGACTTAAAAGCTTTTACCCTTGATCACACTTGGGCACTTGCTGAAAGTTCTAACAGTGGAGTAATAATGACTCACATTGAGCCTTTTGTGGGATTCCCTTATTGAACTGCAAGATAATTGCAGCTCTTAATGAAGTGTTAATCACACCAGACCATAAGCAACACTGAGAGAGATTAGCAGGAGGACTAGAGCCCACTAAAGTAGTGACTTGTTTAACTTCTTTAACAGCCATGAAAAATCTGCACTAGTCAAGATGGATGAGTAGAGGGTTAGCTGCACTAGCCCTGGCCTATTTGTACTAAGTTTTGGGATAGTAAAAAATGTTAAAATCAAACCCTGGCATGCAGGGCTCTTTGTGGAAAGGGTGGTGTAGGTGGCCAATGTGTGGGCATGATGTGCAGAATTAAACAGTATGTGGTGGAAAATTTAGGCCGATATGTTGGGGGGGAGGGGGAGTTTGCAGGCTGAGATTACACCACTGCTTATGAGGATAATCGCCACCCAGAAGCCACTGTGAGCCCCTGCCAGACAAGCATCAGCCTCTGCCGAGCTGAGCACCCTGGAGATGGACACCCAGGCCTTGGACTGGAGGCAACTCCCCCGGCAGACCACCCTACCTAAAACTGGCCCCCATCCCCAGAAATAGGTAGGAGAACCATAATGAAAGAGATGTTTAATCTCATCTGGGTTACCCTGGATAAACAGAAAAGGCTTTAAAAAAACAACTCATCCCTACTACCTCTAACAAAGTTCTCCCACCCAAGGAAAATCCTCTTCCACTGCACACACAATTAATCAGACCCCATATCCATCATCAGTTTCTTGCAAAATAAGGCCTATCAAGTGCAGCTCTGTGCCTGACTGTCACACACCTCATATCGCACACAAGGCTAAGATAAGAATGGGTTAAAAAGTATTTATTTTTAAACACATGAAATGGCGCGAGTACTCAGTTTGTTGCTATGCTGCTTCTTTGTTTACCATGGTGACATGCTCTATGTACTCAGCACTGACACACTGCTATTGAGTTCTGCGACCAGTCAACAACTACACCCAACTATGCATGAGTGTACAGTGCAGGAGTTGGTATTTGCAGCCTGATGCCAAAATGTAATTTTTTAGTCACACAGCACTGGAGTTAAAATGAGTGGCAGCAGCAGATATTGCTGTCATAGAGTGCTGAAGTCATTGATGTCAGTGCCGGCCATGATAACTAATTGCTGAGGTGGACTGGACATGATAGTGCTGTCAGTCGGGTGACCATTGAGACAGGAAGTAGGAATGAGAGGAGCCAAGCAGAAAAAAAGAGTAGTTGGCCAAGGCGACTGCAGTTCCTCAAAAGGTTTGCTGAATTTGTAGTTATCTTTTCATATTCAAACGTGAGGGCCAATTTATTATGAACCCAGACTAACCAAGTGAAAAGTTAAAGGAAAAGGCGTATTCAACATTATGATGGGAATTGCCAATAATTCATGTAGGCCCTGTCTGTCCACTTTCTTTTCTGTATGTGCGGGAAGAGGGAGCACAGCTTGTGAGTAGGGGGAGAACAGCTCCTGTGTGTATGTGGTGGGAGCACGGCTCCTGCATATGTGTGTGTGTGAGCAAGTGCAGCTTCTGTGTGTGTGTGGAGGCACAGCTCCTGTGTGTGTAAGTGAAGCTCCTGCATGTGTGGAGGTACAGCTCCTGTGTGTGTGTGTGTGTGTGTGTGTGTGTGTGTGTGTGTCTTGTGTGCATGATGTATGTGTGTGTGTGGTGTTGAGTGCAGCTCTTGTGTGTGTGGGGAGTGCAGCTTCTGTGTTTGTGGGGTGGGAGGAGCTGGCGTGTGTGTGTGTGTGTGTGTGTGTGTGTGTGCAAACCTCTTTGTGTGTGTGGGGTGGGGAAAGCACAGCTCCTATGTCTGGGGGAGCACAGCTTGTGTGTGTGTGTGTGTGTGTGTGTGTGTGTGTGTGTAGTGTGTGTGGTGTGTGTAATAGGAATACAACTTCTGTGTGTGTGGGAGGAACAGCTCCTGTGTGTCTGGGGGGTGCGTATGTGTGTGTGTGTGTGTGTGTGTGTGTGTGTGTGGGGAACACAGCTTCTGTGTGTGTGGGGGGTCAGGACTGCAGATCCTGTGTGTCTTGGGGGAAGCGCAGCTCCTGTGTGTTTGTGCATGTGTGTGGTTGAGAGCACAGCTCCTGTGTGTGTGTGTGTGTGGGGGGGGGAGTGCAGATCATATGTGTGTGTGTGTGTTTGTGTGTGTGTATATGTGTCATGGGGAGTGCAGCTCCTGTGTGTGTGTTGGAGGGAGTGCAGCTCGCTTGTGTGTGTGTGTGTGTGAGATGGGGAGCACAGCTCCTATGTGCATTGGGGGAGCACAGGTCCTGTGTGTGCATGTGTGCATGTGTATGTGTGTGTGTGTATGGTGGAGCACAGCTCCTGTGTGTGCATGTGTGTGGTGGGGAACACAGCTCCTGTGTGTGTTGGGGGGGGCACAGCTCCTGTATGTCTTAGGGGGTGCAGCTCCTATATGTGTGTGTGTATGTGTTTGGTGGGAAGCACAGCTCCTGTGTGTGTGTGTGGGGGGGGAGCACAGCTCCTGTGTGTATGTGTGTGCGTATATGTGTGATGCGGAGTGCAGCTCCTGTGTTTGTTGGAGGGAGTGCAGCGTGTGTGTGTGTGTGTGTGTGTGTGTGTGTGTGTGTGTGGTAGGGACCACAGTTCCTGTGTGTGTGTGTGGAGGGAAGGGAGCTCAGCTCCTGTGTGTGTGTCTGTGCGGGAGGGGGAGGCAGCTCCTGTATGTCTGGGGGGCAGTGCAGCTCATATATGTGTGTGTGTGTGTGTGTGTGGTAGGGACCACAGTTCCTGTGTGTGTCTGAGGGAGGGAACACATTTCCTGTTTGTGTGTATGTGTGTGTGTGTGTGTGTGTGTGTGTGTTGTTTGTGTGGTGGAGAACATGGCTCCTGGGTCTGGGGTGAAGGAAAGCACAGCTTGTGTGTGTGTGTGGAGGGGGAGCACAGCTCCTGTGTGTCTGAGGGGGGGAGGAGATTGCAGCTCCAGTGTGTGTGTGTGTGTGTGTGTGTGTGTGTGTGAATGTGTGATGGGGAGCGTAGCTCCTGTGTGTGTTCGGGGAGTGCAGCTTGTGTGTGTGTGTGTGTCTGTGTGTGATGAGGATCACAGCTCCTATGTGCATTGGTGGGAATGCAGCTCCTGTGTGTGTCTTTGTATATGTGTGATGGGGAGTGCAGCTCATGTATGTGTGAATGTGTGTGATGGGGAGCGCAGGTCCTATGTGCATTGAGGGGAGTGCAGCTGATGTGTGTGTGTGTGTGTGTGTGTATGCTTGTGGTGGGGGGTGCAGCTCCTGTGTGTGTGTGTGTGTGTGTGTGTGATGGAGCAGAACTCCTGTGTGTGTATATATGTGGTGGGGAACACAGCTCCTGTGTGGTTGGAGGAGGGAGCACAGCTCCTGTGTGTGTGTGTGTGTGTGGGGGGTGCAGCTCCTGTATGTCTGGGGAGCACAGCTCCTATGTGTTTGTGTGTGTGTGTGTGTGTGTTTGGTGGGAGTGCAGCTCCTGCATGTGTGTTGGGGGAGGCACAGCTCCTGTGTGTATATGTGTGTGGGGAGCACATATCCTCTGTGTGTGTGTGTGTGTGTGTGTGTGTGTTTGGTGGGAGTGCAGCTCCTGCATGTGTGTGTGTGTGTGTGTGTGTTGGGGGGAGTGCAGCTCCTGTGTGTGTATGTGGGGGAAGCACAGCTCCGGTGAGTCTGGGGGGGCAGCACAGTCCATGTGTACGTGTGTGTGTGCGGTGGGAACCACAGTTCCTGTGTGTTTGTTTGGGGGGAGCACAGTTCCTGTGTGTCTGGGGGTCAGCACAGCTCATGTGTATGTGTGTGTTTGTGTGGTGGGGAGAGGAGCACAGCTCCTGTGTGTGTGTCTGTGTGGAGGGGGAGCACAGCTCCTATGTTTTTGGGGGCAGTGCAGCTCATGTATATATGTGCATATGTGTGTGTGTGTGTGTGTGTGGTTGTACCACAGTTCCTGTGTGTGTCTGGGAGGAATGCATCCCCTGTATGTGTGGGTGTTTATGTGTGTTGTGTGTGTGGTGAGGAACACAGTTCCTGTGTGTGGGGTGGAGGAAAGCACATCTCCTGTGTGTGTGTGTGTGTGTGTGTGTGTGTGTGTGTGTGTGGAGCCCAGCTCCTGTGTTTCTGGGGGAGGAGAGCACAGCTCCTGTGTGTGTGTGTGATGGGGAGCACAACTCCTATGTGCGTTTGGTGGAGTACAGCGTGTGTGTGTGTGTGTGTGTGTGTGTCTCAGTTGGTAGCACATCTGCCTCTGGAGCAGAAAGTCATGGGTTCTGGACCCACATTGGGATTGGATTCATACCTAAAATTCTGGAACCTGAGTGCAGTATTAAGGGGGTGCTGTACTGCTGTGGTGTGCTGTCCTTCAGATGAGATGTTAAACTGAGGTCTCATCTACCCATCCTGGTGCTTTCCTGGTGGGTGTCCAGGTGGAAGTAAATCCCTTGGCTGGGCTGCTTGGATTTCGGCTGCATCGGCAGTCAGCACGGCAGGTGGAGGAGGCAAATTTTGCCACAGTCAGCGGCGAACAGCAGGAGGACGGAGACGGAGGAATCGGTGGAGCCGAAGAGCGTAGCTGAGGGACCAGTGGCAAGGAGGAGCACAGAGAGAAGGGTTTCTGGAGCACTGCTGGTGCTGCTTGTTTTCAGCCAATTGAATGCCTGGGATTCCTGTCTACCAATCAGGATCCAAGGCACCAATGTAGCCTGACTTTAAAAAGCCAGGCCGGGCTGCAGGAGCTGTAAATCTGTTGACTGGGCTGCTTGGATTTTGGCCACATTGGCAGTCTGCATGGCGGGTGGAGGAGGTGAATTTTGCCGCAGTCAGCGGCGAACAGCAGGAGGACATAAACGGAGGGACAGATGGTGCTGAAGAGTGCAGCTGAGGGACCCGCAATGAGAAGAAGCACAGAGAGAAGGGTTCCTGTAGAGCTGCTGGTGCTGCTTGTTTTCTTCCCCCACCCTCCCAGACCCTGGCCTCTATTAAATGCCGGAGTGAGGAGGATCAAGCAAATCGGAGGAGGAGTTGACAAATACAGAAGGAGGAGGGAGTGGCCAAAGGGACATAGCTGTCTGCTGGTGAAATGGGGATCTGCATGCTAAAGGATATCCTGGACTGCTTGACCACTTCTATAGGATTCACTGGAACACTAAGCTGGCAAAGGAAAAATTTGGTGACGAGCTGTAATTGCAGAATTGCCCTAGTATCTGCAGGGGAAATTACACAAAGAATCTGGACAAATGGGATTCAAGTGGTGACTATGAACTAGGGTCTTTGGGTTATCTGGATAGAACTGTTATAGGGTTTCAAGTGGTAACTATTGAACTGGTGTCATTGATTAATATGGTTAAAACTGTCAAAAGGGACAAGGGTTCTGCTCAGAGTGGTGGGAAAAGCTGTAGAGGTGAAGTACTTGAATAGGGGGAGCTCAAATTGTTTGCAGAACTATTATTCGAACTAGCGTGGTTCTTGAAATCTGTGGGTGATAGGAGCTGTCTTCTATAGCTGGCCTGTTCAGGTGAGGTAACATCCATTACCCAAAACATATTGACAGCTGTGGGGGATTTGTGCTGCCTGGTCAGGTGGAGGTAACATTCATTATCCATAACCTATGGACGTAGCTGGCATAGCTATGGAAAGGCAGCACAGATGGAGAGTTACCCAAGGGGGTTGCCTCTTTGATAGGATGGTGGGGTGTAGTGGATGTGGAGCAGCCATTGTCCTAAATTGGGCTTGGAGGATTGGTGGTTGCATGGTGTGTAAACAATTCACACAGTTGAAGGAGGAAATAGGGTGGCTAAGGTGGGCACTGTACAGGATCAAGGAAAGGGGTGAGTTGGGAGTGTCAGTATAAGCAGGGGATGGAGAGGGAGGGGGTAGGTGGATGCGTTGGGGGTCTGGAGAAAAGGTTTGAGCATGCAGGGGCTTGGAGGATAGAGGATGGGTGGGGGACAAGTGGATGCAACAGGGTGCGGGAGGATGAAAATAGCAAATTAAGAGAAAGGAGGCAAGGAGGCAGCTAGGGAAAAGAAGGCTTGGAAGGTAGTAGGACCAGGTAAAGGAAGGCAGATGTCTGCGATTCAGGGACAGACTTCAAATAAGGCCTCTAACGGCAGCAAAAAAGTTGGCATGGGAACAGAGCAAGGAAACAGATTTGCTCCCCTTGATCCACTAGTAGAGGAAGTAATGGAGGAGAGCGACTGAAAGGAGCCAGCAGTGGGGAAAGCAGGGGAAAGGAACTTGGGAGGCACAGAGAATGATCTCTTGAGTGCAGGAACACTGGATGGAAAGGGGATGGACCCTTTGGGGACACACTAGAGTAAGGTATTAGAGGAGCCAGGGCCCAGGGGAGGAAGCAGCAAGATATCTATGGTTGGAGAGGCTAAGGCAAGGGAGTCAAAAGTGCTAGGGATGGGGCCTTCGAGGGCCATCAATGGGACAGGGCTGGGAAAAAGGGTAGAGAATAATATGGGAAATGCACTGGGGGACGCGCAGAGGAGGACCTATGCAAGCAGAGCTAGGGTTGAGGGAGAGAATTCCCTCTAGGGGGCTACAGTGCACACAAAATGTAGAAATGGCAAGTTTGATGAAATGGGGGTTCACATCTCAGACAGAGAGGAGGAGGAGGTCAAGGTGAAGGGGGGAACTGTGCAGGAGGTGGGGGGAGTCTGTTACAGGTGCCACAGTGGACAAGGATGAAGGGGGGAGGGTGGTGGAGGTAATAGAGAAAAAAGGCAAGGAAGTGAGGGTTATAGGAACAGGGAAAGGTGGCAGAGTTCAGAGGACCATGCAAGGGGTGGTCCCCTGGAGGGGGAGAGGAGTGGGGAGGGGGAGAGAGTGGTAAAATTAGGGAGAAAACCGAGGATGGAGGTTCATCCAGGAGGACTGAGGAAGGCAGGCAAGTGAGACAGCCAGCACAGCAGAAGGTTGATGAGGAGAAAGTACTGATAGTGGGGGACTCAATAATAAAGGGTATGAGAGGGGGAGGGACGGTAAAAAAGTGTAGGGGTATATGGACTGAATGCTTACCTGGGATGACAGCAAATGAAGTTATTCATTACATTCTGTCCTGGGGAAAATCCAAGACATAAATACACACATATTATTCCATCTAGGGATGAATGATCTAGCGGGAAATAGAGTAATGGAGGTGCAGGCTAGGTTCAGGGCACTGGCCAGGTTCTGCAGTGGGGTAGAGTTTAAGTCACATACATTTGGTTCCAAGAGCAAGTTCAGACAGGAAGCAAAGCATAGAGGAATTCAATGGTTGGCTAAAAGGCTGGTGTGCAGAGAGAGGGTTTGGATTTCTGGGAGACTGGGGCAATACATGGAGGGATGAAAGTCTCTTTGCTCAAGATAGGCTTCACTTAAATCAGGAGGGAGTATCAGTGCTTCGATGCAGGAAGAAGGAATTCCTGGAGGGTAAGCTAAATTTAAACTAGGGTGGGGGGGTCATGACTGCACAAGTCTCTGACCGAGGTTCGCGGGGGTAGACAGCCCCCCCCAAAAGCATAAGTCGAAACAGGAATAGGTACAGGAAAAAATTATATATACCAAAGGGAGAAGGGAAGGGTAAGATAAAGGGTGATGAAGGACACGGGGGGGAGGAAAGTGGAGAGAAATATGCACAAATGCATGGATCCTGGACAACAAGGTGCCAGACCTGACAGCAGTCACGGCTGAGGCAGGCCTTGATCTGGTGGGGATAACGGAAACTTGGGATCATGGGGACCCGGACTGGGACAGGGAAATACCTGGGTACACATTGTTCAGGAAGGACAGTGAGAATAGAAGAGGAGGTGGGGTAGCACTATATGTGAGGGAGGGCATCAGGGCAGTGAAATTACAGAGTAGAATGGGAAGAGTAGAGTCCATTTGGGTAGCATTACCTATAGGGAACTGGGAGGCGGTACGTGTTGAGGTGATTTACAGGCTGCTCTTACAAACCAATTCAGAAGATGAGGCGATGTTGAAGGAAATAATGAGAATGGCTAATAAAGGCGAGGTGCTGTTGATAGGGGATCTAAATCTACCTGACATGAGTTGGGACACTTCATCAGCCAAATCAGGGAGGAGCAGGGCTATAGTGGATTGTCTGCAGGCAGCCCATACTGAGGCGGCTGGTTAAGAGAATCCACCAGGGAAGGGGCCTCGCTGGACTTTGTCCTGACAAATGGCAACAGGGTGGGTGAAGTTAAGATGGGAGAACATATTGGTTCAAGTGACCACAGTGTTGTCTGGTTCACTGTGCATACTAGAACCAAGGCAAAAGTGCTCAACTTTAGAAGGGTAGACTTTACCAGAATGAGGGACTATGTGCAGGAGGCAGTAAAGTGGGAGATTTGTGGGAAGTGGGTGGAAGGTATGTGGGAGGGTATTAAAGAGGCCATAATTGGGGCAACGAATCTCTATGTCAGGAGGAAGAGGCAGCCTCGTTGGTTTAGCAGGGAGGTGGCAGGCAGGGTTAGGGAGAAGAGGAGGGCATTCAAGAAATTCAAGACAACACAAAGTGGGGAGGACTGAGAAATATACCAGAGGAGGCAAAAGGAGGCAGGCAGAGTGGCGCAGAGAGCGAAGGCCAAAACAGAAGAGGAAATTGCCAGGTCAGTCAAGACCGGAGACAAAGTTTTTTTTAGGTATGTCAGTGAGAGGAGGGAAAACTGGTAATGGGATAAACAGACTTAGAAACAGGGAGGAGGACTCGATGGAGGAGGAAGGGGATAAGGTGCAGTTACTAAATGAATTTTTTTGCTCAGTATTTGGGGTAGAGGGGGAGAGAGATTTTGCAGACAGTACAGGAGTTAAGGCAGAGATACGGGTTGATATTAGCCCATTCGAGGTGGAGGCAGTCTTGAGAGAGTTGGAGCAGTTATGAGTGGACAAGGCCATGGGGCTGTTAGCCCACCATAATGCCCTCCCTGGAGTGCCTTATTACGATTATGAAATGGGTTATTTTGTAAAGAAATTGGTATTTTTTTTAAATATATTTGTTATTAAATTTATTTAAGAAAATGTGTTTTAAAATGAATTATTAGCCTAAACAAAAACAAATAGTCCAATGTGGACTTTGTATTGCTTGCTGCCCTCCAGTAGGTGGCACCAGACTGCTTTACTGGCAGCAGTGGCTATGGTTCATTTACTTCTTGCTGGTTCTTCTTCGCAGTTTGGATGGAATCATCAAGAGCAGGTGACAGGTTGAAAAGGAAGTAGCCAATAGTTGGGAATTGCAGCCAGCATAGTTTTTTTTTCCCTCTGATCCCCTCCATTCAAAAATAAAATCTGGCTGTATTTTGTGGTCCATCTCGATCATGGACTGCAAGAGATAACCCATCGAAATGGCATTGCGTAACTGTTGCGATCAGTGAAGTGGGATTTGAAACAAAAATAATAGAAAGCCATTTGCTTGTGGTGAGTGGTGACAGTAGGATTGTGTAACAGCATGGAGATCGGAGCTACCTCACTGCTGTGGTAGGCAAGGTAGGACACTGGGTCTGCGGGCTCATGGGGCGATCCACTGTGTGTGTGTGGCAGGGACTGCGCGAAAGACAATTGAGGTGGAGCGCTTTAAATGTCGGGGTGAGCCTGTTGGTCAGTGAGTAGATTCAGCTGGGTTGTTGTGTTGTGTAACTGCCCGGCTGAAAGTAGGTATCAGCCAATCAGGAGCTGACATTCTTTCAACCCATTTCATAATGTGCGATATGGCCACCACTACACATTCAGTCACTTCACTACCAGTCTAGCATTGCTTGTAAAGCTTTTTGGGATACATTGTTTATGGACAGTGCTATATAAATGCTGATTCTTCTTTTTCTTCTTCTTCCATGCATGTGGTAGGGAGCACAGCTCCTGTGTGTGTGTGTGTGGGGGGCACAGCTCCTGAGTGTGTGTGTATTTGTGTGAATGGGAGCACAGCTCCTGTGTGTGTTGGGGGGAGTGCAGCTTGTGTGTGTGAGGTGTAGCAGAGCTCCTGTCTATCTGGGGGGGAGCAAAGCGTGTGTGTGTGTGTGTGTGTGTGTGTGTGGTAGCACAGCTCATGTCTATCTGGGGAGGGAGCACAGTGTGTGTGTGAACACATCTCTTGGGTGTGGGTGGAAAGGGAGCACAACTCCTGTGTGTGTGTGGGAGGGGTGAGCACAGTTCCTGTGTGTCTGGGGGAGCTACAACCTCGTGTGTCTGGGGCAGAGAGCAACGTGTGTGTGTGTGTGTGTGTGTGTGTGTGTGTGTGCAGTGTCTGTATGTGGGGGGTGATGGAGTGCAGCACCTGTGCCTTGGGGGATGGAGTGCAGTTTCTGTATCTTGGGGGATGGGGCTCAGCTCCAATGTCTTGGGGATGGAGCATAGCTTCTGTGTCTTGGGGTTGGGGGGATGGAGCTATGGAGCGTAGCATCTGTGTCTTGGGAGGGTGGAGTGTAGCTCCTGTGTCTAGGGGGGGTGAAGCACAGCTCCTGTGTCTTTTGGAAGAGTGGATCACTGCTCCTGTGTCTTTGGGGTGGTGCATTGTACAGCTCCTGTGTCTTTGGAGGGGTTATGGAGTGCTGTTCCTGTGTCTTTGGGGGTGGTGGATCACAGTTTCTGTGTCTTTGATGGTGGGGGGGGTGAAGCGCAGCTCCTGTGTCTTTGGGTGGGGGGTGTGCAGCTCCTGTGTCTTGGAGATGGAGGATGGAACAAAGCTCCTGTGTTGGGAGACTGGGGGAGAGCATCTCCTGCATCAGACTGTGGGAGCAAAAATGGGAGAATGGTGCACTCTGGAGATGGCAGTGCTATGAGCACAATATAGCAGCAAACTATCCTGAATACAAAATAATGAAGGCTCAGCATGCAAGCTGACTTACAAAGTGCACAAGTGCAAATTTATTTTCAGCAAGATGCCTGGGCAAAATCAGCCCCTGTGCTTCAACCATATTGCGAGTCTTCCTCAGGGGGTGTATCCGAGGAATGATCATACGTTATTTAATTTATACAATCATCATTAAAGTGACAGTACACCACAATATTTAAAAATACAAAAATACAGCATACAAAATACAAACAGTTTTCCTAAATTATGTTTTACACATTTCATTAGCTGGATTGTAAATAATACAAGCTCATTATTTCACCTTTCGTTAAATAATGACTTTTTCTTTATCTAAGTTCTCTAATAATTGTGCAAAACAGCTCAGATAGCAGCATAATGAGATATTTGCTCACAAGGCTCTTAGATTAATATCTACTTTCAACCAAATAGCAAAAAATCAGTATTGCACTTTAGAAGGTCACACTAGTTGCAAAAGGTCAAATGTTCAGTTGCTTAAAATTTTATACCCTTTCTTTCTCTGAAGTTAAGTTCAAAGCGTTATATTTTATAATGCTCTGAGATAGTAGCGCTAACAGAAAAAGGGTGAAATTATCACATAAGCAAAGTTTTTCCTCTTAGCCCCATGTTTGCAAACTTGTAAGTATCATAGTTTGTTTAATTCTGACCCCTAATCCCTACTCTAGGACCTCCAACCCTTTGTGTCTCCTTATCCCTTCTCTGTGTTTTTCTTTTAGGTTCTACTAGAATACTCCAAACCCAGGATATCCCAACTCTGGCCATTAAGACTCATGCAGAGAAGCTGTCATATTTAATTACCTAACTGTCCTGTATGATAAGTGGCATATAACAGGATGCCCACCCCTCTTGCAAAATGTAGCAACTTTATTTTTTGGCTGGGAAAGGAGCCCTACGAGAGGTAAGCGTAAAGGTTGGGGATCTCCAAGAAAAGGGGGACGCCTACTAAGGGTAACAGGACAGTGAGCCTGCAGAATGGGAGGTGTCTGCAAACAGCCTGCAAAGGGAGGGATACCTATTTGTTGTTTGAAGAAAAGACTGGATTTTGCATTACAACGAATTATTTCCTATGGCTATCCTGGGGATAACTGCTTGACAGAATTCTGTAAAACTTTTTTCTCTTCCTAAATTGCTCTGCCATTTCCTTTTTAGATTTTTATTTATTTTTATTTGTCTGCCTATTTCCTTTCTGCTCTGCTTTCTATCTTATACACAGATTATGCCCAGGTTCAAATTGTTTATGATCTTCTATTTTACAGGTCCAACTCCATTTCTTCCCACAAATATTAGATAAGTATATGATTTTCCTCTATTTCTCTGCTATCTAGATGTGTTACCCTGAGCTGCTGATTCTTTGTAAGTCTCTTTCACTTGTTATGTTGGCTTGCCACGCTTGCGCACAAGTCAACATCTTGGGAGAGTGCAGATTTGGAGGCTGCGGCCACTGTTGGGCGAATGCAGGGCACACATCAGTAGGTGCGTCCCTCATTCCCAGCCTGCATGCCTGTGCCACACCATGCATGCAAATGTGGCGAGCACATCTAAGTAAAGATCCGCTGCAATCCGAGCAAAGCTTGTCAGATGTAGAGGACCCTTCCTGCATGCTGCCACATTAGCAGCATGGCGGGCGGCCACCCAATGGCCGACTTCAGGGGTGCCCAATCCCCCAGCCGGCTTTGTGTGGCCACAGAAATTTGCCAACAGAGGAGCCCACTCCCCATCGGCATATAGCAGCCCCCATTTCCTATATGCGAGTGGGGTGCCCAATCCCCTCGGTTCTTGCCTCGCCCCGCTTTCATTGTGAGCCAATGGGGAACCCACTCTCTGTCGACATAAATCAGCCCCCACATTTCTTATATGCCGGTGCCCTGTCCCCTCGACTCTTGCCTCCCCTCGGCTGTCGTTGTGTGCGATGGGGGTGCTAATCCCGTCGGCATAAATTCATCCCCCATTGTCTGCCCGATGGGGGTGCCCAATCCCCATCAGCTCCAGCCTCCCCAAGCAGCTTTCCTGATGCCACGCTGAGGCCCACCCAGCGTAACCAGCGTCCCATGTCATCCTTCTTTAAAAAAAGTCTCTGAAAGAAAAAAGGTCCCTCGGGTCTCAGTGGCCCCCTCCCACCCGCACCCACTCACTGTGCACCCTGCCTCCCACCTCCCTCACCCCATACTTACCTCCAGACTCTGGCCTGATCTGAAGTGGACCAGGAACGTCTGCACTCTTCAAAGCCGACTGCGAACTGAGGAAATGCCAGTAAGCTGTATAATGGAATGAATAGGGTTTTTTTAACTTTGCTGCATATCTCAGACATTTATTGGAATTTTGGCACCAAATTTTCAACATGGGGTTTTTGGGGCCCCTCCTCATGAATTCTATCACTGTCATGGTGTTAATCAGCCTCGAAAGGTGATTTCGCAGTCACTGCGTGAAATCACCTTTCGGGACCCATTAACGAAATGACAGTGCCAGTGTTCATGAGGTGGCCTCTCAAAAAGCCTATGTTCCAAATTTGGTGGAAAAAATCCAACAAATGCCTGTTTTACCAGCATGCATTGCGCAGTTGCTACGCAGGCTCATAGCTTCGCGCATTCACAATATTTTAATGCAGGATTTTCAGCATTGTCATTTTTGTACACCTCCTTGTGAACAATACAGCTGTCATTTTCCACATCCTGCCCGAAATGTGTTTCCGCACTTCCGACGCACAATAGTGCAGTTGCTGTGAGAAATCAGTGTTTGGGCCAGGTTATAAAAATGACAGTGACACAGTTCATGAGCAGAGGTCCTAAAATGCCTATGTTGAAAATTTTGGTGATGATACTCCATAAAATGACTGTGTTACGAGCGTGCATTAGCAGATTGCACGCATGTTTGTACCATCGTGCATTTGTGATATTTTCACTCCGAATTTTCACCATTGCCATTTTTCTACACCTCTTGATGAACAGTACAGCCGTCATTTCACATATCCTGCCCAAGATGTGTTTTCGCACTTCCAGCACAGAATAGCGTGGTCGCTGTGCGAAATCGCTTCCTGGGACACTTTGAGGAATGAACAGTGACACTGTACATGAGCAGAGGTGCTAAAATGCCTATGTTGAAAATGTGGTGCTGAACGCCCATAAAATGGCAGTGTTCCAAGCGTGCGTTGCATATTTCCCACACACCCTTGTAACTTCGCAAATTTGCTATATTTACATGCCACATTTTCAACACTGGCATTTTTTTTTTACATCTCCTTATGAACTGTACAGCTGTCATTTTTCACATCCTGCCCAAACTGTGTTTTCATACACATCTGGCACACAATGGTTCAGTCACTGTGGGAAATCAACTTTTGGGACAGATTAACAAAATTGCAGTGCCAGTGTTTATGAGCAGAGGTCCCAAAATGCCTATGCTGAAAATTTGGTTAAAAAATCCCCAAAATAATTGCATTACAGGCGTGCGTTGCCCAGTTTCTTTGCATGCTCATGACTTCACCAATTTTTCATATTTTCACTCCAGATTTTCAACATTGCCATTTTTTGTACCTCCTCATGAAAAGTACAGCTGTCATTTTTCACATCCTGTGCAAAATGTGTTTTCACACCTGTGGTGCAAAATGGCACAGTCGCTGTGCAAAAATCACCTTTCAGCTAACGAACTGATAGTGCCACTGTTCATGAGGTAGGGTTACAAAAAGTCCATGTTGAAATATTGGAGTGAAAATGCCTCAGGCGTTAGGGTTTCCTGCCCTGTAGAGACTGACAGGTTTCAGGGCTGTGACTTGGGATTGTTGGACGTAATGCTCACGCCATTCCAACCCCACCCCCACCCTGCAGCCAGTGACAATCATCAAGATGTGCCTTGGACACTTTGGCTCCAAAGTTTACCCCACTGTCCTATACTGCACCCATCTCAGTGTATTTCCTTATGGGTTGGGGTGAGCGTAAAGCCCTAAGACCCCAATGCACACCGCGACACTTATCGGTGTCTGCAGGATAAGGAGAGGTGAAATGGCATGAGCACTATGGCCAACACCCAAAGGGACACCCCAATGCCTGTCAGTCTCTGCAGCATGGGGGTGGGTTAGCATCAGTTAAATACCTGCCATTCCTATTATGCATCTCTCTAACTCCTTCACTACCAATGCCAATGCCAGCAAGCCAACATTCGGCATTGACAAATGCTTGTTTTTCTTTCAGCTATAGTCCAGATGACCTTCAAGTTAATCCCTCTTCTGAGTAGGTGAGTCCTTGCTTTCTGGGTTTATTATCACAAAAAGAAAAAAAAAATCTGAATCATAATAGGGCAACAGCTTCTGTTTTAAACAGATGTCTACTCTTTTAAAAATGTAGGGCCCCAGACAAGGTAGCAAATGGTGGTGTTAAAAAATAGGGAATGCAAACTGATGCCCAAATACTAGTGGTGGGCGAAGTGGCTGAAATTTGCTCCACAAAGTGATTTAAAGAGTAATGCGGAATCCGTGAAATAGTCCAGAACATGAAGCGGAGTACTTCATGTCATAATGAGGAACGCAAAGTCCATTAAAACCAATGACTTTACGTTATTCTACCTTCCCCGAACCATTTCTACACCAATTTTAAGGCAAAGTACATTGAAATCAATGAACTTCGCATAATTTCTTCTTTTATTGCGCTCCAAGGTGAATTTTGCAGTGCTTCATGGAACTGCAGGTCAAATGGTCTCTAGATTGTTCTGCACAGCCTCAGTTCTGTGTAGTGTGTGTGTGTAGTGGAAGACGGAGACAGTTTTCTCTCTGAGCTCTGCGATTCAAATCCTCTAAAAGCTGTTAAGATAAAATTTCTGAATCTTTTTGTTGCTCAAAATTTAGTACATCGATTGTAGGAAACCCTCCTGTGCTTATATCATCAAGTGTTTATTGTCTGTGTATGGATTTTGAATGTTAATTTAGAACATTCAGTCTGTGTACTGACAGACACTTGAAGTGTGCTTTAGGGGAGGGGCATATCTGTGGTGTAGGTAGATTAACTGGGAGAAAGAGGCAGTCTTTCTGTCTTGGTTATATTTTTCTTGTATAACTGTGTTAATGTACACAGTAATATTTTCAGTAATTTTTGACTTTTTTTTGCTGATTGTTGTGGTGCAGTACTGCATAATTTCAGTTTGTTTAAAAGATTTGGTTATATTACTGAAGTTTCCAATTTGCTACACATTACTTGTAGCATTACTCAGACACATTTTATTGTGCCATAGAGTAATTGCAGCAGTGTGAACCTGCTATCCATCGCACCTGCATACATTTTTTGTACTGCTTTGTAGTATCTTTGCTGGTAGTGGACAGTTACTGATGTGCACTACCCACCCCCCCAACCGGCAAAAGGTATTCTTTTCCAAATTTGGATTTGTGACTTGTGAGCACTGGTTAGGTGGTGTTGTGCTTTTGCATCTGCATCTCTTGAGTGTGCAGCACGATCTTAACATGCATTTGCATTTCCTTAGGGCCTATTCTCCATCTGTAACTTAAATCACAGTTTTTTGTTTGGTTTCCCTTAGGAGTACTGGTGTGGTGCATATCTCTGCATGAACATTGTACTCATTGATGTGCATTTTTAAGTCAGCGCAATCATCATGAGTCACTCATGATACAAATCGCATTCATCATCTTCATGGTCACAATTCATGAATCACAAAACTGTAAGTTTTTTTGTAGTTAGTTCCATGTAAGCCTGTTTCGTAGTATCTCGGGTCTCGACTTCGGTCACCATTGTACTCAATGATATGAGTTCTCAAATCAGGTAGTTTTGTGTGGTACAAGTCAAGGAAGTACAGCCATAGGTATTTGTGTTCCTGTACAGTTTATTATTATTGGTCATGTCACACCAGACCCTCATCACGAGATAAATCATGTTCTTCACGAATCACAGCAGTTAATTACTTTTTTCAGTTCTGCTGAAACACTGAAGACCTGTAAAGATGATGAAAACATTGATGAATCTTTTTTACCCTTTTTAAAATAATGCCACCCCCCAAAAAAAAATACTTACCTTCAATGGCATGACAGTATTCCAGTGCCAAAACTCATCATCAAGCCAAGAAATGCACATCCCAAGTTTGACTACATGACCTGTGATACAAAAAAAAACAATAATTATATATATATATATATATAGAGAGAGAGAGAGAGATAATGGATATGAACATTTAAGGTCAACTCAGGTGCTGTGGAAAACCATGATAGTGCCAGGTACGTTAACTTACCAAGCGTAGTATTAGTGTACACACAGAGGACATCCTTCCTGTTGGGGGTCAGTGCAGCAGACATTGGGAAACCAGCAGCATTATCGCATCATTATGGACAGTTAACTCAATGGTCGAGTCATCCTTCTAGCACATCATTTGGCAAGACACTGTGCATCAGCCCAATCAGGTCAAGAAGCATTACATGAAATTCCAAAAGCAGCAGCAGGGGACATACTGTAGTTCTTATTGGAGGTGTGCACGCATGACTGAGTGTGGGCATGAATTACTTTTCTTTCCATTTTATGCTCTCATTTCTCTTCATCTGGAGTCAGGAACTTTCTGGACAAAAGACAGTAGCATTTTGGGGATGCATATTAACTCTAGTGACTGTGTGTGACCACTGCACGCATGGCTGAGTGCACCATTAATTCTGGGAGACTTTGCATTTCTTGTTACACTCTCATTTCACTTCATCAGCACTGGGAAATTTTCTGGACACAAGACAGTAGCATTTTGGGGATGCACATTAATTCTGGTGACTGTGTGTGACCACTGCACACATGACTGAGTGTGCCATTAATTCTGGGAGACTTTACATTTCTTGATTTGCTCTCATTTCACTTTGTCAGCACTGGGAAATTTTCTGGACACAAGACAGTAGCATTTTGGGGATGCACATTAATTCTGGTGACTGTGTGTGGGGGGCTGCCAATATTGTTATCACTTTACCTTACTTCACATTAAGGCGGAATGACAATGCAAAGTAATAATTACAAGGTGAAGTGAGCATTTCATATTGGCCACTCCGCATAGTGGAATAACAAGGCAAAATTTAAATTTGCTGTATCTCTACCCATTACACCACCACGACCACCCCTGTTTTGTTCTGTGCACCAAGGTTCTTAGGGCCAGCTCTGGCTTTTTATCTTTCTATGTCATTATCTTTGCCTAAACATTTTCTTTTGTGCCATATGGTAATGAGGACTTATTTTAGTCAACATTTGAAAGCTGTTAACTGGTTATAAAAATTTCAATTTTAGCAAAAAAAAAAAAAAAAAGATCTTATTTGGCTCCAGTGGCAAGTGACAGTACTAGCCCTGCAGGTTACCACTGTCCTGCATCCCCTGCACTCATCCACTGACAGTGTCCCCTACCCCCATTCCTGTATGTTGATGTGCTTTCTAGTTCAATTTAAAAATGTCAGGAGTGATGTTCTGCCACTGAAAACCTTTAAACCACTGTGTTTACAAGAACCAAGCATCATTTGATTCAACAACAACCCCTTGACAAGAGCTAAAACAAAATTCATTTGAATATAATTTGAGAAATATATGTAGCATATAACAGGTAAAGGAGCCATCCAGTGGCACCCAACTGGACCAGCCTCCCACTCCATCCAGCTACACTTCCTGGGCCCAGGAAGAAGAATGATGTCTGGGGAGCCCAGGCAGAGGGTGGTGTATAGGGGGTTGGTATGGGTGTCTGAGGAGAGAGATGCATCCTGAGGGATGGAGCGGGATTAAAGTGTCCAGTTAGGCTGGGAAGGGAGGTGACTGGTGGGATGGGACTTTAGCCATCTACAGTGCAAGGAAGGGAGGTGTCACAGGGGATGTGGTGGGAGTAAAAGCGTTGAAGGTGGGGTGGGAAGTCTGTTGGGAGAGCGAGGGTGTTGGGGGACTGCCTGTGACTGGAGGGGGAAACATGGAAGAAGGGCATCAGGTGCCATGGAGTGAGTGGGGTTAATGTTGGGGGCTGTGCAGGAAGGGATGGTACTGTCAGTAGCTGTGGAGGGATGTGAGGGATGGATGAGGATACTGTTGGGAACTGGGGAGACTGTTGGGGAAAGGGGTACTATTGGGGCTGTGGAAGTAGGAGCTAGTGTTCAGAGAGACTGTGAATGGAGGTAGGAATAGTACCTGTGGAAGGAGGGGTAGCTAGTGTTGGGGGGGTCATTGAGGGGAAGGGGGTGAGTGTCTGGGGCTGTGGAGGGATGGGGTTGTGTCAGGACCCATGGAGGGTGGGTGCATTTCAGGGGTTTGGGTGATGGTGGTGCTGAGTGGGGACTATGCAAGGAGGGTGTGCCAAGGAGTTATGAAATGACCATAGACTGAGCAATGTGTCAGGGAATCATGCAGATAGGGGATATCAAGGTGGCAGAAGGGTTCAAGGATGTGTCAGTTGTCTGGGGGGCTGGGGGTGCTATGTTGGTTGTGGGATATTTGAGGACTGTGGAGTTGGGGAAGGGGTTCTTGGACATGACCATAGAGGAGTTCATTAGTTCATTTTATTTAGAAAATGTATAAAATCCTTAAGATTTGTAACATTACAATAACATCATAGACAAAAAACAGAAAGAAAAAAGCATTTTACAATGCAGCAGCACACATATACATACATAATTAAAATGTAACATCATAAAGAATAAATAAAAAATAGACAGCATTTTACAGTGCAGCATCATACATACTGTATATCTAAATTATTTAAATACACTAAAACCATATTATACAATGAAGTTGCTAAGAAATTTTGCTGTGTCAAACATCACATTCACTTTCTTCAACTGTAGTATAAAAGATTTATAATCCTTTCCGTTTTACATAGTCTGAAGTATTGCTTCTAACTATCTTTTCCTTTGAATGTCCCATCTATTACATTCAAAAATAGTGTGCAAAATATCTGAAAGTGTCTTACTAGGGCACATACATACTGTATTTCCAGTTTCCTAAAGCAGATATTTCTATCCAAGTTAGACAGACAGATGCCTAAACTAGCCAATCTAAAGTTACACAAGACACTCTTGTGCTTATAGTTTTCACAATGAATTAGATAGTTTTCAAGTCCCCATCGTTCTTTTATAACTGTATATAGACCATTCACATCTAACTCATGAATTCTGGACCAATCATCCTGTTTTGCATTATCTTCTATTCTGAGGATTGCATAATTAACCACAATATCTATGTGTAATAATGACTCATTGGACCACAGATCCATTAGACCTAACATTTTTAAGGCAATTTTCAGTACAGAAAACCAATTTGTGCCATTTGTGTTTCTCAAGAGTGTTTTATAATAATATGCCAACATATTTTAGGTAAACGTTCATCTCCCATCTTCATTATTCTGCTCCAAAGTTTAACAGCTCTAATTAGAATCTTAGATCTTATTGATAACATGCCAGTTTCTAGTCTTAAGAAACTAGACAGAGTCTCTTGGTACATTAAGTATAGTCTGAATAAAGGAATTTTGGACTAACACAATATTTAAGTTATCAACATACATCCTCCAAATTTCACTTCCATATAAAGATTGACTTACTGTTTTTGCCTCAAAGGCAGCCTTAATCGCAACAAAGGAATTATTTGCAAATTTGAGAGCAAATAATTTTATCCCACCTACAGATTTAAAAGAGGTGTTTTTTATATCAGCTAAACAAGCTTTCCAATACATTTTTGAATCAACAGTCATGCCTAAATACTTGTATTCTTTAACTTCTTCAAAAGCTCTGTTTTCTATGATCCAAGATTTAGTTGTTTTTTGTTTCATTTTTTTTCCACTAAAACAGAGTATTTTAGATTTCTCTACATTCAGTTTAGCTTTAAAACAGTGTCTTTATAATGCTGGCCATACTCCTTCATAACCCTAGAGGTGTTTAGGAAATTAATATTGCATAATCTGCATAAAAAAGAAGTTTTATTTTTTTTTTTCATTATGAACTGAGGGAGTGAAAGAATCAATAGCTGTAATGTTTTTTATTAGAAGTTCAATATATAGATTAAATAAAAGAGGAGCAAGGAGGCACCCTTGTTTAACTCCTCTATTTATTTTTAGAGCATCTGTTAAGGCTCCATCACGTGAGCATTGCATCTCAGCGGTGGTGTTATGGTGTAGCATTTTTAGTATTGCCAGAAGATGAGGATCAATCCCTGCATTAGCTAAAGTTTCCCATAATATCTGCCTGTCAACAGAATCAAAGGCCACCTTTATGTCATTTAATCTGACATAAAGTACAGAATTTCTTTCACTGACATATTTATCCAGTAAGTAAAGTGTGAATAGTAATTCTAAAGTACTGTGTTTTTCTTGACTCCACACTGGAATTTACAAATTAAATTGTTACAGTCTGACCAGACTAGAAGTCTGTGCAGAATTAACCTTGAGTACATGTTTTGTAATACTGATAAAAGGGTAATTGGTCTGTAGCATTTGGGGCCCAATTTGTTCCCACTTTTGAACAGAGGCACACTAATTCCTTTGTTCCATTTCTTCGGGAGTACAAGGTATACACTTATTGCTATAAAGATTGGACTTAAATAATTAGCCCAGAAATCAGAATTATGCAAATAAATTGCTGCTGGCAGACCATCCACCCCAGCAGCTTTGTTTCTTTTTTGACTTTCAATAGCTAATTTAACTTCTCTTGTAGAAAACTGAAACATATTATAGTTCACAAAATCTAGAGCTATGCCAATGCTTATATCTGGCCCTCCATCTTCACTTCCCACCTGATAGATTCTTGAGAGTGCTCTAACTATATATCAGCAGAGATCATACTGTCAGTGTTATGGCATATATTATTTGTGTCATGTCCATAGGCTACAAGAGTCCAGAAAGGTTTTGAGTCTTTGTTTCTTATGGCATCTTGCAGGCTCTCCCATAATTCATTTTTATAATTCTTCTTTTTTGAATCAACAGTTTTCTGTATTCTTCTCTGAGATGTGTTAATACTCTTAGGACAACACAAGAGGGATTTATAGGGCTAATCCTAAGTATTTTATTTACTTCTTTTTGTATTATCAAACATTTATTGTCATATCAGGGGTTCATAGCACTAATACACCCAACGTTATTTGTTCTTTTATTTGCACACAATTGATTTTCAAAGGTACCTATAAGTTTATTAAAATGTACCACTAAATGTATGGCTTCACTATATGAAATTATATTAATTACAGGTTGAGGGTTGTACAGTAAAGTATTAATAATACTATCCACCATTTCTTTTGAATACATATTCCAGGTTACCTTTTTCCCATACTTAATACACATGTGTTGATCAGCTTCCCTTTCTGCACTTACATTTTTTTCAGCTTTTTTTTTTTGAATTATTCTTAAAGCAACACTCAATAGGATAATGTTCACTCTCCCACATTTTATTTATTTTAAAATATTTTATCAAAGCATAGTTAAGAGCTTCCATTACACATAAATCCCCCCCCCCCCGTTTGTTGTTGGAAAAGTGACCTCACCATCACAATCACCTTTAGATCTAACATTTAAGACACTCAAACTAAACTTTTCAAATAACTTTAGTAGTGATCTATACTTTTTGGTTACTAATTTATCTTTTGACTTTCTTACAGGAATATTGGCCATATCATCTATAAACCAATCAGTAGAGTATTCCTGTAATAGATTACTTATAAGAGCATAAAAATCTCCTCCAATAATAAACTTATCACCAAAGTGTCTAGGTTGTATAGACTCTAGCTCATATTTAATTTGCTTTATCACCCTTTCAAGTTCTGTCTGGGTCAGAGCAGGGGGAATATAAATATTAAGCAATACCAGTAATTATTTCGAGCTTCTAATAATTATATACTCTAGATACTGTACATGAATTATTATAAAAACTAAGCTACACACACTAAAAGTCAATAGTTTCATTGATAAAAATAGCTAATCCTCCCTTATAATGCACAAATTTATTAGATCTTTGTGCAGGTAAGATCCATGCATGGTAACCCTCAATTAATTGGTCCTCGACTATATTCATCCATGTTTCTTTTATGAAAATAATAGAAATGTTTTTTAACCACTTACCACAATCCTTATCTAAAAGTTTCATCCTAAGCCCAGCTACATTCCAACTTAGCAACTTCAGTTGATCACCAATCCCTTTTTCGTGTGTTAGTCAGTTAGAATTATCTGACAGGGATATTGTAATGTTTGTACTATGATAACTGGACTCAGAAGAATCCTCAGAATCTATGATAGTCTCAGTAATAGATTCCTCAGTTTCCAGCATTACACTTGTTTATTCTTACTCCCAACTGCTTCCTTCCCCTTCTAATAGCACACATTGTTTCATCACCTTGTAGACTGTGTTAAGTCTCTACTGCATTTTGATATTCTGAAATTCGAAGTTTTTTTGATACAGCCACCCACCTCTTTTTGCTACTGCTTTGGCACCTCAGTAAGATTCTTAAGATGTTTAGGAGCATCATTAACATTGGTACTACTTTCTCATAATGTAGTGTCTAAAGTTATGCCAATGTCTGAGAGATCATTTTTACTGAGTAGAATGTTTGCACTTTTTTCTTGACTTTTTACAACACACACCCAACTCTCATAAGGGTGGTTTCTATATCAATAAGTTGTTTTAATATCTTGCCAACTTATTTTACTTTTCAACACTCCCTTTAACAGATGATATGTTACTAATTTTAGTGTATCATTATTTTCATTTCTAGATTTTGGCAGTCAGTTCAAAAATATAGTTGGTAATATATCTCCAGTTGAAATTAGATGCTCTTTTTTCCTTCCTGATTTAAGATTTTTTCCTTTCTCAATACTTCTTTTCCTTTTCCTGCTTTATTTATACCCTGCTTATCTAAAAGTTCTTCAACCTTTTCAGACTGCTTATTATTTTTTATTCCCTTACTGCTTGACTTTGCCTTATCTTTTTCTAACCCAACTGGGTTCTTTTGTGAAGGTTTATTACTTTTGCTTTTGTAAACAATAGGTATGTTGCTTTTTTCTTTACCAATACAAGACTCCTTAATTTGTTTCTTCCTCAAATTTAATTCAGAGACCAGCTGTTCAGTTTCCTTGATTTCTTTATTAGCAACCTCTTCTATAATTAATTTTATGGATTCTTTTTTTTTCTCACCAGAGTGTTGTTCCTTCCTCATCACCCTCAATATGATTTGATTTTTACCTATTATGTTGGCCTAGTGAATTATTAGCTCTGCAATTCTCTTTATGTTTTAAACCATTTCCATTTTGCTCCTTCATTTATTCAGCATTCCCACAGTTTTTTTCATCATTCACATAAAAATCAATAAAGGCCCTAAAAAGGGCTACTACCTCCAAATGCTGCGTATTTCCAAAATGAACCTCTTTTTTAACTTCATGAATTTATTGAGCAAGTACAAGGATTTCTTTATTCACCTTTACATTTTGTTCTTCCTTGTCTATGACTAGAGTTACTTTGTCAGTATTTGATTTATGATTTGATTCTGAAGAGAAGAGGTTACCATTCTCTAATTGATCTAATCTTGGGGGTGGGGTGGGGATTATGCTGTTTTACTATGGAGTTAGAAATGGCTTATAGTCATTTAAAAATGAACCCTGATTACAGTTCTGTTCAACTACAGGAATAGCCAAATGAATATTCATTGGCGTTACCACAGCCCTTGGAGGTGGTATTACATTTTCAGCTTCTGCTACTATCTGATTCACCTTACTATTTATTCTACTATTACCAATACAATTGCAATTGCAAGTACAATGATTTTCCTGTTTGTTAGTCACAGTTTGTTCCCAATCAATCAATATAGGACCTTTATTTTTTATTTCATCTAAATCAGAGAGGTGTAGCTCTGGACCATCACTTTAGTTGAATTCACCTTACTTTTTTAATTTATCCTTTCCCTTGTTTATAAATTTTGGCCCAGCTGGTTCCTCCCAACTTTTGATCTTTTTTAGAAGTGGATGCATAGACACTTGTGAAAGTTGAGATAATTCAGAACCAGCTATACAACTTTTTACCGGAAAAGAAGTTAATCATGGATTAAAGTTTTTTATTACTTTTTTATCATCTCTAAGTTCTAATTGATGGATTGAGGGACTCAAAAATTGAGTTATTTTTATAGAGTCCTTCTTTTTTTTTTAGTACCTTCAGCCAATCTATCCACCTTGGCTGCTGCCTTAGGTGCACATTTACTATCCTTTTTAACCATAGGTTTTTAATTATTTTGCTATCATGTCCTTTTGTTTAGACATTATAGTAAAAAGCTAGACACGGATGCAACCACACAATAGAAAGTTAATTAAACAGTTTTATACAACTGCAAAAATCACACGAGACACTTGGATGACAGGATAGGCCTTCTGGCATTCGAGTATCAGATGTCTGAATTTTAAATCTTGGTCTGAGACACAGTTGTCACCTTTTCAGCCAGGAGCCTTGAGACAGCTTCAAGAAGAATTTTACCAAAGACAGAACTAAAAAAGAGAGAAACAAATAATAAAAATAAAATACAAAAAGTACTGATATGCAATTCAATTTAGTGAATTAAGTTATTCAATTATTCAATTAATCAGTCATTAACATATTTTGCAATTTAAAGCCTCATTAAATACCTCCCTAAACTGCAAATATTGCACATATACAACTGATTGTTGCTAGTTGTTACTATAAAATGCCGTACCACTTCAAAATACTTCAAAATAAAACTCTATAATCAAATACTAATACTTCCCAAACAACTGGAAAACAATTGCCAATAAACACTGATAAGCGCTATCAAATGCTAACAAACGCTGATAGATGCTTATAAGCAATAAGCACTATGATCAATAATAAGATTAGTAATAGTATGCTAAAACAAACTCTTAACATATGTTTACAAAACTTACTTTATACTATGTTTGAATAAACAAATCGCCCATACTTTGCCAGACTTGCAGGCACTCTGCGCTAAATAAAACCTCCAATGCAACACCACAGTGGTCATTAGCTGCCAAGCAGATAAAACAGTGCTGTACTAATAGTCAGGAGACACATACTTTCCAAGTGGTAACTGTCTACAAAGAAAAACAAACAGAAAAAGAAACAACTTGGTACTTTATACCATATATAGATACATAAGGACTCCTTAAAAGCAGGAGAAAACTCAGTAATACTCAAACAATTACGTATGATGAATTTAAATGAGATCAAATACTGCACAAACAGGCAAAATACAGAATAATTAAGACTACAGCTAGCAACAGCTTGTAACCACAGTCAAAATCAGAAAGTACATTGAAATCAGAAAGCAACAAGTAGAAGTGAACAGTAAGCACTGGTGGTGCACTCTAGCAGCAGGAGTAAGTGAATCTGATTCCAATTCTACGTGCATGCGTTTTAAGCACAATAGTAACATGCACAAAATTTGCATATGGTGTGAACTCCAAACATTGAAGTAAAGTAAAATATAGTATGTGTATATATACAATGTATAAAAAATGTATAGAAACCCTAAAAAGACCATAAAAGTATTCTGTATTAAAAAGAGACTCCCTACTCTGTACACAAAAAAAAACAAACACCAAAAACACTAAAAGCATTGATATTTACCAGCCCTGAACTTAATAGGTCTGAACTTTAAAAGTATTTTACAGCGTGTGGTTAGAATAGCTCAGGCTCTATCTATTAGCAATAAAAGTTAGTAAAAAAGTCTAAAGATGCCAGGCTAGAGTGTTAGCATCCAAATTTCCAAAATCTTCTCAGGTGAGCATCCAGCAGCCACACAGCTTTACCACTGCAATCTTCAGATCTCTTCCAGCGCATTCAGCCATTCTGAGTGGCTCTCTGTCTCTGTTGGGTCCCACTTCCACCTCAAAGCTCCTCAGGTACACCAATATCCTCAGGATACACCTTGGATGCACCTGGATTCCACCAACAGTGAGGGCCTTCCTCCACCTAAACAAAGAGCAGAACACACTGGAGAGATGCTACACTGACAGATCAACTGGTAAGGACACAAACAATGTGGCAATGGTGGCATACCTGTTAAAAGTTTTATATGAGCATTGTATCCCTGCTTGTATACTCTACTCCACAGAACACAGAGCATAAAGTGGCGTCCATCTCAATATCTCAGCATTTTCCCAGCGTCCTGCTGTGGTGGCAGGGAATAGGTTTTCTCCAACATCCTCAGTTGTTCAACAACAGACCTTTAGGCCATTTCCAAATCTTTTCCAGCACAGAGGACGAGCCCTCTCGACTCAACTGGCCATAGAAGAAATTGTGATAGTGGATGACTACAAGCAAGTGTAACTAGTATAGCCAGTACACTGTGTTAGCCATGCTACTTATTGTTTGGTGGTATGTTGTGGTTTGGAGTTCTTCAGTTATGGCTTTTGAACAACACTAACTGTGAATAAGTCAAACATTTTGATGTGGTGTTCAACTGTGATCAGGTGTGCCTGTGCACCTGCCTAATACATCCACAATAATTCCATTATGTTAAGTCAAAAAGTAACCACAAGGGATTTAAAAAAAAACAATGATAGCAGGCATTTAATGACTTGAGTATTGCATAAAAAAATTTAATTGGTAAGAAAAGTAAAAAAAAAAAAATTCTGTGACAAGTGACATGAGAAATGAGAAGCCAGGCATATGAAGATTTAATGGGGAGTGCATTAAAATGTAAAAAGAATCTTTATAAAAGCAAATTCAAATATAGAGAAAAGCTGCTCATTTGTATATTTCACTGAATATGCAGCCAAATGTAAGCCACAAGTAATATATTATTTGTTTTGAATTGAAACTAATTTATTTTGCATTTATTAAAAATCCTAAAGTAATCCAGGATTTACCATTTCCAAATTTACTTTCAAATAAAGCCAAAAGTAAGCACCAAAGATTCCATTTGTTTTTTCAGTTCTGAAGTTTTTTTTTTGCATTTTTTAAACCATAAAAAAGGGTTTCTAATAAGCATATTTCACTGCATATGCAGCGAAAAGTAAGCCACTAATAAACAAATTACCATAGGAAAACTTCTGGACTAAATACAATTTCAAGGAAATTTAAAGAGAATTTAAATCTTAAGAAAAAGGCAAAAGAAAGTTTTAGTCCAATCTACATAGTTTGATGCTGGATTGGTGACGCTCTGGCCATATATCATTCTGCAGTCAGTAGGATACTTCTGTCCTTTCTTAGCCCTGATCACATCCCTAATGCATTCCAATGTTTTTCACAATATAAAATATTTTGGCCACCCCAATCTGAAATGCGTCAGGCAGACTCTTACTCATCTTGACTACTTTTTATTCTGTTCTAGCTTTCTTTATCCAAGGGTAAGGATAAAAAGACCAGTAAAGTGGGGGGAGGGGTGAATGATGCTATCTCCACCAAATGGGTGTGGCAAGCCCTTAAGGCCCTAAAGAAAGTTAAATCTCCTGGGCCAGATGTCATTCATCCGAGAGTACTATGGGAATTGGTGGATGTATTGGCCGCACCCCTGCTGGAGCTCTTCAGCAGGTCACTTGAGACAAGGAGGGTGCCTAGGCATTGGTGAGAGGCACATGTGGTGCCAATCCATAAAGAGGGGTCAAGGGAAGTACCAGGTAACTATAGACCCCTCAGTTTGACCTGGGTGATGGGAAAATTAATGGAGCATATACTAAAGGAGCGATTGGGGTGTTCTTGGTGGAGGTGGGAGGTCTGGATAGTCAGCAACATGGGTTTGTGCCAGGTAGATCATGTCAAACCAACCTTGTGGAGTTCTACAAATGGGTAACATCAGAACTGGACAGGGGAAAGCCTGTGGATGTACTATTCTTAGACTTCAGCAAGGCATTTGACTTGGTCCCCCACAGTGGTCTGGTGGAGAAATTGATGGAGATGGGTGTGGGCCCATTGATGGTCAGATGGATAGGAAACTGGATAGCTGGATGCAAACAGAGAGTAGTGGTCAGTGGGGAGCTCTTGAACCCTAGAGGGGTCAGTAGTGGGGTACCGCAGGGCTCGGTCCTGGGTCTGACCCTGTTTAATGCATACATATCTGACATCAGGGTAGGTATAGGGTGTGAAATGAGTCTCTTCACTGATGACTCCAAGTTGGGAGCAGTAGTAGAGGGGGAAGAGGGGAGGTTGACCCTACAAGTGGACCTGGACACCCTGGAAAAGTGGTCTCACACCTGGAAATTAAATTTCAATACCACCAAGTGCAGGGTGTTACATCTTGGGCGGGGAAACCCTAAACATGGGTTCACCTTAGGAGGGGAGGTGCTGGAGGCCTCAACTGGGGAAAAAGACCTAGGTGTCATGGTGGATGCATGTATGAATAACTCTGAACAGTGCAGGAGAACAGCTAGCAAAGCAAACAAGATGTTGGGATGCATCCTAAGGGGGATTACCTCTAGGAGCAGGGAAGTGATTCTGCCTCTGTACAAAGGCCTGGTTAGACCACACCTTGAGTACTGTATACAGTACTGGAGGCCACACTTGAAGAGGGACATACAGTTCCTGGAGAGGGTACAGAGAAGGGCTACCAAGATGATATGAGGACTGGGGGATTTGACATATGAGGACAGACTTGAGGAGCTCAGCCTGTTTTCATTGGAGGAGAGGAGAGACAGGGGGACATAATTGAGGTCTTCAAGTACCTCAAGGGAATAAATAGGGTAAACATGGAGGGGATCTTTAGACTAAACATGGAGGTATCACCAGAGGACATGGTTTGAAGTTGGAAGGTGGAAGGATGAGGGTGAAAGAGTAGGAGGTTTTTCATTGAGAGGGTGGTGGATCCTTGGAATGCGCTGCCTGAAGAGCTGGTTCAGGGTTCCACGGTGGAGGGCTTCCAAAGAGGGTGGGACAGATACAGAAAGGGGATGTATCAGATGAGGGTCTGGCCCAGAGGGGTGGGGAGGGATGATAGGGGCTTCTGGTACACAAGGGGGTGGAGGGCCCGGGTTCCCAACAAGGGATCTGAGGTTCAAGCAGACTCGATAGACCATAAGGCCTAATCTGCTGGCAATCAGTATGTTAGTATGTTAAGATTATCACTAATAAAGGACAATGGAACATTTATTTCTATTGCGTGGACTGGTGTCTCATCCCTTAGAGGTGGTGAGTGTCCAATTATTTTTGTGTATCGGATTATCATCAGCCATTGTGGAGCACCACCAACCCTGTGTATACTTTCTTTGATTTTTTTTTTGGCTAAGCCTGGTGCAGCCAACCAGTGGGTGTGCTCCAACAGCCCGGCCTCTCACTTGCTGATCCCCTGTGCTGCCTCCTGTGAGTACCCAGGTGGCAGTAGAGCAGTGGGATACGAGTCCATCCCTCTTTGGATCAGGAAAATGTCCTGATTTCCTCTCCCGGGCTGGTCCTCTGACTGTGCTGGCTCATTCCTGAAGCACAGTCATCTGCATCATTAGCAGTAACGCTACTGGTCTGCTGGCTGGCCAGCTGTTATCTGTGCATTACTTTTTTCCTTTGTCTTTCTGTCTTCCTGCTTTGTTCTGTCTGTAACTCTTTATCTAAAGCGCCTTTTTATGTTGCCTTGCTGCTCTTGCGCGCAAGTCGACATCTTGCTGTGGTGCAGCTTTGGAGGCGCGGCCGCTGTTGGGCGAATGCAAGGCACGAACCAGTAAGTGTGTCCCTCATTCCCCAATCAGCCTGCATGCCTCATGCTAATGTGGTGAGCACATCTAAGGAAAGGTCCGCTGCAATCCGATCAAAGCTCGTCAGACTCAGCGGAACCTTCCTGCGTGCTCGCCACATGAGCAGCATGGTGGGCGGCAGCCCTCCCAACAGATGACTTTGGGGTGCCCAATCCCCCAGCTGCTTACTGTGGCTGCACAAGCAGCCCCCCCCATTTCCTATATGCTGAGGTGGGGTGCCCAATCCCCCTCGGTTCTTGCGTCCCCCTGCTTTTATTGTGCTGCAGTTGGGGAGCCACTCCTGTCGGCATAAATCAGCCATCCCCCGCATTTCTTATATGCGGGGTGCCTAATCCCCTCAGCTCTTGCCTCCCCACACCTTTCATTGTGTGCCAGCAGGGTGCCCAATCCCGTCGGCATAAATTCACCCTCCCCACAATTTTCTGCTTGACGAGGGTGCCCAATCCTAGTCGGCTGCACTACCTCCCCCAAAATAGTTAGTGCACGCTGGGAGCATGCCACGTCCCCTGAAATAAAAAACTGTCCCACGATGTAATTTTTTTCTTCCTGTAACAAAAAGGTCCCTCATAGTCTCCTGCCCCACCACCCGCACCCACCCACTGTGCACCCTGCCTCCTCACCCCCTCACCCCCTCACCCCATAATTACCTCTGGAGTCTGGCATGATGATCTTTGCTGGACCAGGAACACATCTGCACTCTTCAAAGTCGACCACGAACTGAGGAAATGCCGATAAGCTGTATAATGGAATGAATAGGGTTTTTTCAACTTTGCTGCATATCTCTGGCATTTGTTGGAATTTTGACACCAAATTTTCAACATGGGGTTTTGGGGGCCCCTCCTCATGAATTCTATCACTGTCATGGCGTTAATCTGCCTCGAGGTGATTTCGCGGTCACTGCACAAAATCACCTTTCTGGACCCCGATAATGAAATGACAGTGCCAGTGTTCATGGTGGCCTCTCAAAAAGCCTATGTTCCAAATTGGTGGAAAAAATCAACAAATGCCTATTTCGAGTGTGTTGCGCGGTTACTCGCAGGCTCGTAACTTTATCTGCAATATTTTAATGCTGAATTTTCAGCATTGTCATTTTTGTACACCTCCTTGTGAACAGTACAGCTGTCATTTTCCACATCCTGCCCGAAATGTGTTTTCGCACTTCCGGCACACAATAGCGCAGTCACTGTGAGAAATCAGTGTTTGGGCCAGATTGTGAAAATGACAGTGACACAGTTCATGAGCAGAGGTCCTAAAATGCCTGTGTTGAATACTTGGTGATGATACTTTATAAAATGACTGTGCTGCGAGTGTGCGTTGGCAGATTGCACACACGCTCGTACCGTCGTGCATTTGTGATATTTTCACTCTGGATTTTCACCAATGCCATTTTTCCACACCTCTTGATGAACAGTACAGCTGTCATTTCACATATCCTGCCCAAAATGTGTTTTCGCACTTCCGGCGCAGAATAGCGTGCCAGCTGTGCAAAATCACTTCTTGAGACACTTTGAGGAAATAACAGTGACACTGTACATGAACAGAGGTGTTAACATGCCTATGTTGAACAAAGTTCACCCCACTGTCCTATACTGCACCCATCTCAGTGTATTTCCTTATGGAATGGGGTGAGCATAAAGCCCGAAGACCCCAATGCACACTGTGCCACTTGTCGGTGTCTGCATTATAAGGAGAGGTGAAATGGCATGAGCACTATGCCCAACACCCAAAGGGACACCCCAATGCTCATCAGTCTCTGCAGGGTGGGGGTGGGTTGGCATCAGTTCAATACTTCACTGCCATTGCTATTATGCATCTCTCTAACTCCTGCACTACCAATGCCAATGCCTGCAAGACAACATTCGGCATTGACAAATGCTTGTTTCTTTACTCCCATGCTGTCATATACATCCTTCATACAGTACGGTATGTTTCTTCTCTCTTTCTCAGCCCTCACTACTGTATTTTCTCCATGTTAACCTTTTTATCTCTTTACTTTAACAGGTCTGAGAGGATTCTGACTCTGCTCATCACATAAGTATTACATTACATCTAGCCTGTCCTATTCTTTCTGTTTACTTCCTAAAGATTATGCAGCCTTCGTAACCACTTTCCTATATTTTATTTCATAGGTCCGATGAATATTGTCTCTACAAGTCCTAATTCTGGTTCCCAAATACCCAGGTAAGAGACTCTCTACATATTAACTACACTTGGTGGGTTTACTATAATGATGTGTTTGTGTGTGTGTATGTAGCTGGTTACAGTGAAAGTGTGTGTGTGTGTTTATATATATGTGTGTATATGTATATTTATAGATAGATATGTGTGTGTGCATGTGTGTGTAGCTGGTTACAGTGAGTGTGTGTGTGTGTGTGTGTGTGTGTGTATGTGCGTGTGTATGCGTGTATATGTGTGTGCAGCCAGATACAGTGAGAGTGTGTGTGTGCACGCACATATGTGTGTGCGTGTTTGTATGTATGTGTGTACGTGTGCGTATAGCTGGTTACAGTATGTGGTGTGTATGTGTGTAGCCTGTTACAGTAAGAGTGTGTGTGTGTGTGTGTGTGTGTGTGTGTGTGTCTCAGTGTGTAAGATGTATGGTTTGCACAGATTTGTAAATAGCCAGTAGTTTTCTGACTTTGGTGGGGGAGGAGTGCTGTTGGCTCTTTCTGTAGGTGTGTTTGTATTGCACGATGCACACTCTATAAGATTTGTATTGCACTTGAACTGCTGACTTGGTAGGTGGGAAATGCTATAGTCAATAACAGTATGTTTCTATGTTCTATGTAAGTAAAGAAATACACCAGACACCAAGACAAAATGAAATTGTTTTTATTACCCCGGCATGACATAAGGAATAAAGTATGGGTGAGCATACACAACAAGCCTGTGTTTCCATCGAGGGGTTGAGATACCAGCATATGGACCACAAGAGCTACATCATCATAGCTGTTATGCTTCACTAGCTATGTAGCTACTACAGCATAACAACGTGAATGCGCTAGCGCATGTGCTGTAGGCAGCCAGGAAGCAGCCGTGGTTGTGAAAACTAGAGCAATGGAGAGCGGCACAGCTGGGGCACAAACAAAGTAGGGATCCCAAATACTCTCCTAAACTATTCATTTTACTTTTGTACCTAGCAGTTGGCATCCTACACTATAAAAAAACAATGGATGGATGCCCAGTTGGCAACACACCACATTAGACAATCTTGTGTTTTCCATGGTGACCGAACCTCTCGAGCTGCACTCTCGAGGTTAAAGCGGTCACCTTAGGACCTGCTCGATGATCTAACAGGCATGTTACCAATGGGCATCCATCCCACAGAAGTTGATACCAGCCCATTTACAGAAGAAAGGGTTCTGAAAGAACTCTTAAAACTAAAGGTGAACAAAGCAATGGGGCCTGATGGGATTCATCCCAGAATTCTAAAAGAACTAAGGGTAGAACTAGTGACACCACTGACTACCCTCTTTAACAAATCATGGGAGGATGGGGTGGTACCCGAGGACTGGAGGAGGGCAGATGTGATTCCCCTTCACAAAAGTGGGAGCAAGGCAGAAGCAGGAAACTACAGACCTGTTAGTTTATCCTCAGTGGTAGGGAAAATGATGGAATCACTTCAAAGGAAATAATTGTCAGTATCTAGAGGCCAGAGGGCTAGGACCCAAGGCAGCATGGATTCACAGCAGGAAGGTCATGCCAGACAAATCTGATAGATTTCTTTGACTGGGTGACCAAAGTAGTAGATCAGGAGTGGCTGTGGACATGGCCTACCTAGACTTTAGCAAGGCATTTGACACAGTCCCACACAAAAGATTAATATACAAGTTAGCCAGCCTGGGAGTGGGTCCCAAGATGACAGCCTGGGTAAAGAATTGGCTGGAGAATAGGACACAGAGAGTAATAGTAAATGGAGTCCACTCTGAAGAAAGGGGTGTTACTAGTGGGGTATCGCAGGGTTCAGTATTAGGACCGGTCCTCTTCAATGTCTTTATAAGCGACATTGCAGAGAGACTGGAAGGAAAAGTATGTCTCTTTGCAGATGACACAAAGATCTGCAACAGAGCTGATGCACAAGGTGGGGTGGAAAGGATGAGAAGAGACTTGGCAAGGTTAGAGGAATGGTCAAATGTATGGCAGCTTAGATTCAATGCTAAGAAGTGCAAGGTAATGCACCTGGGAAACAAAAACCCAGGAGGAAGAGTACACAATGGGGGGTGAGATACTAACAACAACAAAAATGGAAAGGGACCTGGGAGTAGTCATATCAGATGACCTAAAGGTAGGCAAGCAATGTGACAGGGCAGCAAGGAGGGCTGGGTGGATACTGGGATGCATAGGGAGAGGCATCACCAGTAGAAAACAGGAAGTTATTGTCCCTCTGTACAGACAGTTGGTGAGACCCCATCTGGAGTACTGCGTGCAGTTCTGGAGACCCAATCTCCGCAAAGACATAGACAGGATGGAAGCTATCCAGAGGAGGGCAACTAAAATGGTGCAGGGTCTGCACCGGAAGACATATGAAGACAGACTTAAGAAGCTTAATATGATAGCCTCGAGGAAAGGAGGAGGGGGGACATGATAGAAACGTTCAAGTACCTCAAGGGAATTAACAAGATCAAGAGATAGCATCTTTCAAAAAGGGTGTGCAAGAACAAGGGGCACAATTTGAAGATGGGGAGGCTCAGAGGTAATTTAAGGAAGTATTTTTCACAGAGGGTTGTGGATGCATGGGCGGCCTTCTGGAGGAGGCTGTGGAGTCAAAAACAGTGGAGGATTTCAAGCATGCATGGGACAGTCATAAGGCAATTCTGGGGGGGGTAGGAAGAAGTAGGCTTCTGGTTAACTAGGATCTGCAGCTTATCCATTAGGTAGGGAAATGGGCAGACTGGGTGGGCTAAGCGGTCCTTATCTGCAGTCATATTCTATGTTTCTATCCATTATTCTCTATGTTATGCCATTGTTATGGCATCACTCTGTTGTTAACACTTTTTGAGTATGCCATATCAGTGGTATAACAAAACAGAAAGCTCACAACATTCTTTGAGAAAAATGTTTAGAATGGTGCTATTAAATAAATTGATTTGTGCCAGCCTGTGTGATGAATAGTGCTGTGAAGAACACAGAATAAACATTGTCGAGGAATCTTCCTACATGATTTACTACTGCTTAAGGTAAGAATTACTCAGAAAAGTAATTCAGTCTGTGATTACGCAATCTTGGTAGCCCATATAGTATAAAATATAATGTATGGTCTTTGGTTAATAACTACACTCATAACACTTCTCAAAGTTGCCACGACATCTGAAAACCTCTCTAGCTACACTCTCGAGGTTGACAATGATATCATGTCAACCTCTCAGAAGTGTTTACAGCGTGGAGAGACAAGACACAGTCAAAAGGGAAGCTGCAAGGAAACAAGGAGCAAACCCAGCTGCAGGAAGGTGAAGATGGGATAGGGATAGGGATTGCAGAAAAGTTGGGGAGCATGAATGCAAGGGGAGGCGGGTAGGGAAAAGCATCGGAGGAGACACATGAATCCCAGATAAGGGCAGCAATGGGCAAAAGAGAAAACTGAGGAAACGGGAGATGATACATTATAACGGTACAAAGCCTGTGCAGAGGGCAAGGGAGGAGGGAGCAACGGGTGGACTATCGACCAGAGGGGTACAGGCAGTGGGTTTAGAACAGAAGAATAGATTGCACCACTAGAGGTGTTAAATGGGGAGGAGATCAGGAAAAGGGAGCTGAAGAGCACACAGGGGATGAAGGAGAGGCAAGCATAAAGGAAGGCACAGAACAATTGGAAAAGCAATCAAGTAAGACCAACAGGCTAGTCCAGAAGGAGGAGGGGACAGCATGCTTGGGTTCAGAGGAGCAAAAGCTGGATGGCGGAGGATGGGGGGAAGGTCCACAGTGAAAAATCAGGCAGGACACAGGCAGGAACAGATAAACAAGGAAGGGAAAAGTTAGAAAATGGAGGGACATAGGCAAGCAGCCTGCCAGATAGAGCCTGGGGGGGCAAAATGCTGGGGGCACAGAGCAAAGAAGCTGGGGGAGCACAGAGTGAAGATAGTGCTTCAGGAAGTGAAATGGGCAAAGGGGGTATTGATAATAAGATAGGAAATAGGATGCAGAGGGTTGGAGGAAGGCTGGTAGGGAGATGTGATCAGAAGGAGATGGAGAGCAGGGTCCTACTGGTTGGGGACTCTATAATAAAAGGGATTAGGTGGGGGAAGGGGAGACAAAAACAGTGCAGTTTGGGTGAAGTGTCTGCTGGGCATAATAGAAGTGAAGGTCATTCATTATATTCCCTCAAAGGGGAGGCAGCAGGATGAAAAAACGCACCTGCTGTTTCACCTGGGAACAAATGACCTGACAGGAAGTAGCCTGATGGAGGTGCAGGCTAGATTCAGAGCTCTAGCTAGATACTGTAGAAGCCTGGGGTTTAAATCAGTGGCATTCTCAGAGGTGTTACCAGTACCGAGGACAAGCGCTGATAAGAAGTTGAGGATTAGGAAGGTCAACAAGTGGCTGGTTGGGTGGTGTAAGCAAATGGGATATGGCTTGGTAGGGGACTGGGGATCTACACGGGAGGATCAGAGCCTAGTTGCACCAGACAGGCTGCACCTGAATAGGGATAGGGAAGCAGTACTGACATGCAAGCTAGTAGAATACATAGCGGATATCTACAATTTAAACTAGGTTGGGGGTGGTGGAGACAAATCTGCTCCACAAGGAGGAAAGCTTAGGAGGCTACCCCCGGATAGCACTACATGGCTGGGCAAGAGGGAGGTGGGTGCAAGGGGAAATAAAGGGGGAGACTGGTAGAAGGGATTGTCAGCAAACACCAGGAGTTTTGGAAATAAGATAGTGAACCTGGAGGCCATCATGAGGGATGAGAGATTTGATTTAGTTGCAATAAGTGAGACCTGATGGATAGAGCATCACACCTGGGGAAACAACCATTACAGGTTATAAACTATTCAGAAGGGACAGAGAAGGCAAGAAGGGAGTAGGGGTTGTCTTATATGTCAGGGAAGGCATCAGTGTTACTGAAGGGCAGGAGGAGGAAAGGGAGACTGAGCTGCTATGGGTAACACTAGGTAGAAAGACAGATGAATCCCTGTGGCTGGGGGTGGTATACAGGCCACCTGCACAAGACGGGAAGACGATAGATGGCTGACTCAGGCAATCACAAGGCTGGCACAGAAAGGTAAGCAGCTATTGGTGGGTGATCTGAGCCTCCCAGTTGTTGACTGGGAAATCCCAGATGCAGCGTTGGCCAGGAACAGGGAGGTATTAGCCGAGCTGCAGGAGGTGTTCCTTGAAGAGGTGGTCAGGGAATCCACGAGGGGAAGCAACTTGTCGGACATGGTCCTGACTAATGGGGAGAGTGTGGAGGAGGTTAGGGTGGGAGAAGAGTTAGGCACCAGTGACCACAGCATGGTAAGGGTTCAGGGTAGGGGCAGGGGAGGGAGACAAGTAAGACCAATATGACAGTCATGGACTTCAGACACATAGACTTTAATAAGATGAGAAAGATAGTTAGGGCAAAAATAGAGGTAACAGGGAGCTGAAGGAGAATTACTGCTCAGTCAGCCTCACATCTGTGGTGGGGAAAGTAATGGAGGCATTAATCAAGGAGATGGTGGTGAATTACCTGGAGAAGTGTGGCTTGCAGGACAGCAGACAGCATGCCTTCACCAAGAGGAAATCATGCCAGACCAACCTAAGTTCTTTGGATGACACAAGTAATCGATCAGGGAGGTGTTCAGCAAGGCCTTTGACATTGTCTTTCATAGGAGGTTGGTAAGCAAGATGGAAAGCATGGGGTTGGGAGGGAAGATATCAGGCTGGGTGGAGGTCTGGCTAATAGGAAGAATTCAGAGGGTAGTGCTTAATGAGGTGCACTCCAAGATGGCAAGGGTGAAGAGTGGAGTGCCACAGGGGTCAGTTTGAGTCCGCTCCTTTAAGACGCTCGAGGAATGGGCCAGGAAATGGCAGCTGAGGTTTAATGCCAAGAAATACTCTGTGATGCACCTAGGGAGGAAAAACACAAAAGTGGGGGTACATGGGGGGTGGAGGAAATCAAAGAATCAGAAAAAAAAGGGATCTGGGGAATCATAGTTTCCTCAAACCTTAAAGTAGGTTTCCAATTTAGTAGGGTGGTGGGATGGGCCAGTGGAATGCTGGCATGCATAGGCAAAGGTATTATTAGCAGAAGGAGGGAGGTTACAATGTCCCTCTACAAAGCCATGGTGAGGCCTCAGTTAGAGTACAGGGTTCATTTCTGGAGACCACACCTCCACAAGGATATAGATGCATTGGAGAGGGTTCAGAGAAGGGCAACAAAGATGGTGCAGGGTATGCTTGGGAAGACATACGAACAGAGGTGTAAGGAGCTGAATCTATACATGCTGGAAGCAAGGTGGGAAAGGGGGACATGATTGAAACATTTAAATATGTAAAGGGGATCAGTAAAGTAGGTGAAGGGGGTCAGCTGAGGAGGAAGGTGGGAGTCAGAACTAGAGGCACAGTCTCAGCTTGCAAGGAAATAGATTCAGGGGCAATGTGACAGGTGCTTCTTCACAGAGAGGGTGGTGAAGGCCTGGAACAGACTACTGGTGGAGGCTAAGATGGTGGAGGAATTTAAGAGGGCATGGGACAGGCATATGGGACTTAGTATTGGGGAGGTGGGAGCAGATGGGGGTATGTGAAAGGGAAGGGTTGGGCAGACTAGATGGTCCGGAAGGGTCCTTTTCTGCCGTCAAATTTCTATGATTCTATAATTCTATGCAGCTTGTTTTCCAGTAATAACAATTAAAAAACACATGATAGGATAAAAAAAACCTGGACACATTATCATGTGGGGCATTTTGTCATGATTCTGTAAGTCTGGGATGAGCCACGTTGGTGTGGAAAAGAAAATGGAGGCATTTCAAAACCGAATGTTCCAATAGCTCATCGATTTTCTATTTTTACAATGCAGTCCTGATATTCTGAGTACTTATTTTTATCTGTGCATCAAATGGATTTGATGCACAGATGAAAAACAATCAATTTTATAACTAGTTTTACAGTATAACACATGTAGTGTCTAGCTGTATATTGGCAGTTATCACTTTCCCGTCTAAGCCATTGACAAGGTGGAGGCTAGTGCAGGCTCCGAGAGGCTTCAAAGAGTGGAGACTGCAGTTTCACAGCATGTGTGAGACTGTACACACACACACACACACACATATATACACACACATGCTGGTGCGCCACAGTGGCCAGGGGAACTGAAGAGAAAAATGGAAAAATTGCAGTCAGGCAGGTTAAATGTATCTCTGCCCACTTTCTCTTGGCCAAAATCACCACTTGGTCATTGGGGCATATCTGGATTGTACTCAGGAGGGAAGCGGGGCTCCCAGCTCTGGTCCCATCATGGAGGGGAATCCACAGAGTATTCAAGCCCCTGTGGACAGGGATGCTAGTAGCCAGTTATGGGAAGCAAGGAGAGTGATGGGCAGCTGTCCATCTGAGCTGAGGAGAAAACCCTTTTTTATTTTTTTAATCTTTATAGTGCCTTTCCACAGGCTCCACGGGGATATGACCCCCTCCCTCAGAGAGGGTATATCCTCCTGCCCAACCCCCAGCTCGTCTGCCCACTGAGGTTCCCCCATGGATGCCCCCTCTGTGGCAGGACCAGGTGGAGGGGTGCCGGCAGTCCCTCACCACCTGGTACAGCAAATCTGGTGGTGGGTAGCGGACTTCACCAGACCGGTCGGGCCATCACAGGTCCATGGAGCCCCAGCCTTTTTCCGTTTTCTCCCTCCCTCCCTCCCCTCTGACATAAGCATGTCAGCTTCTGAGCCTCCCGACCCGTACTGCCCTCCAGCCACCGTTAGTGGGCAGTCAGCGGGTGGGATGACTAGTCCCCTTCTCCGGAGAGATGAGCGCAGTCTTCCAGATGCTCAATCCTCTCTCCCTCCTGCTGCTCCCCAGCGGCCCAGGCTCATTCCTGAACCTGGGTCGCTGGCATGGTTTGAGGTGTGGCGTCCAGTGCCTCAACCCTCAGTGCCACCAGGCTCACTCTTAGGAGAAAAACCTTCATGGCAAAAAAAATAAATAAAAGAGAATTATATTTTTTTATGGTACCATACAGATAAGCTACGTGAAATAGCAGTCCCTAAAACAGGAAATCAGTGCACTTAGGTATATATAATTTTTATTTTGCAATACTCAGAATGGCTTGCTACAATAAAGTGCATGTTCCTGTAATTAACTGGTACCAGTTCAGTATGTCGCTGAAGGCAACAGCACAGATTGTCAGCCCAGTGGCATGGAGGGCTAAGGCATCTATGCCTTACCTCCTGCCATGCCGGTGACCCGTGTTCCTGGTGCGAATGTGCCACCGAGGGGTCAGCCAGGGAGGGAGAGGATTGAACATCTGGAAGACAGCTCTCTTCTCCCTGGGAGGGGTTAGGATGGAATCTGCTGCTTGCCTGTCTCCTAGTGGTAGCGGGGGGATGATGCAGTGGACCCACAGATGAAGGGGGCGGATGCGGGGAAGATGCCTGGCGTACAGCATGCGGAAGTGTGCGTGGCTCGGCCATTGGCATCATTGAACTCCTCCATGCCACACGCAGGGGACAGGAAGAAAAAGCAAGGAAAATGGCCCAACTGGTGAGATGATGCAGGTCCCTCACAGGCGTCACACCCAGCTAGCTGGCACCTTATTAGAGATCCAGAGGTAGAAATTATGAAAACAATTATAGTGACAAGAATATTATAGTGGCAGGGAATTACCGCTACCCCTGTCACTGTATAGGTGGATTGGGGGGGATCAAGTAGCTGTAGATGCAGTGCCTGGTCGAGCCGCTCCTGTGGTGGAGTGGCAAAGGCACTAGCACCTGGTGGAGTGGGAGATGGAACCATGGTTTGGTTCCCCATCTCCCACTCTTGGAATATTTTTTTTAACTAACTTTTTCCCCTTCTCAAGTTTCTCCCCATCCCCGAAGTCCACTCCCCCTTGGAGCTGATTATTTTAATCCTGGAGTGTGTGTGTGGGGGGGGGCGTTGGAGTCCCCTTACATGGGGGGGAGGGTGAAGCTCCCCTAAGTGGAGGAGTGCAGGGGGCACAGCTCCCTGCAAAACAAAAAAAACTGTACTGTCGCTCCATACAGTGACATTGTGTGGGAGCTATTTTGTGGCGGTCAGTGTATTAACCAACCTTTTTTTGCTTTACATCATTTTGCTTGTGGCATTGTGTGTCACGCTGTTATCGTATGTGGGGTTATGACCCCCTTGCCTAATTAACAATGGCAGGATAAATAAGCCTACTAACAACAAATAAGCCTGGTACCTAGGAGGCTTAAATTAAAGTCTCTAAATAAGACCTGTGGAGTATAAGACAATTACTGTGCAACAGACTTAAATTTTTTAAGCCTGCCTTGCTTTTGTAAGTCCAAAAACAAGCATTAAACACAGACTTAACTCTTTTGTGCAACCGTCCCACTAATGAACAGTGTTCAAGTTAAAAGTCATTTACAACAGCATTTGTCATTTTGTTACAAATTTACCTAGGCAGACAAACCATTGTGCATTGGAATAAGGCTTTCTGAAACCATTTCTTTGGAGGATAGGTGTCATTTATTAATGGGGCTTTTACTTCAGAAGAGTGTACTTGATCAGCTGCTACAACCTGTCTCGTCTTTGTTTCATACAGCAGTTAATAATCAAGAAACTAGACCTCAAAGCAGAATATGTTTTAAAACTCCTCTGTTCAGAAAGTCTTTTGGTCAGAAATCCATACTATTTAAGGCTCCATTTTTTTATATCTCACTTCCCATTGAAATCACAAAATGTCTAAAGTTGAAAACATTCAATGTTAAACTTAAAACAAATTGTTGTTCAGTAGAAGTATCTGTTACTGTCCTTAATGATTACTGAACATATTTTATCTTTATGTTTATAGTTTATCATACCTTGTAGTGTATTATCATATTCATGTTTGTTGTATTTTTGTCTTATTCATTTAGTTTGTTTTAATTGTACTTGTTGCTTACGAAAACTGGCAGTTTTGCTCATCAGCTTACAAGTATAAAAAATAAAAATGAAAATGAAATTAAATGAAATCTGGCACCATTCCTGATGCGTCTGCTGTTTCATACAGAATGTAAGCTACAGGTGTGGTGCCCTCCTGATGGAGTTGCTGCTTTGTGTATGGCTTACAGGGCCCTGCATAAAGCAAGCTGCAGGTCCAGTGTTGTGCCCGACAGGCCTGCTTCTTCACATGGGGCATAAGTTACAGGTGTGCCACTCCTGTTGTATCTGTTGCTTTGTGTGAGGTACGTAATACCCAGTTTGAAGCAAGTTACAGGTTTGGTGCCATGCCAGATGGGTCTGCTGCCAAGGAAAGCTAAGGTGCCAGTTGTTTTGTAACTTTTTTTTTAAAGTAAGGAAATTAATTGCAAAAACAGACAAACATACAAAAAAGCCAGCAGAAGAAAAACATTTGGTCTATCTAGTCTGCTCAAATTGTAGAGTCCTCAGTTTAAGCTACTGACCCTGCCTCCCCCTCAACCCACCCTTCCCCTCTGTCCTCCCCTACCTTGACCCCTATTTTCCCACTATCTGTATCCCAGCCTCTCTTGAAGCTGCCCACCATCTTTGATGAAACCACCTCTTCCAGAAGCACATTACAACTCACCACAACCCTCTCAGTGAAGAAATGCCTCCTAGCCTCCCTCCTAAATCTCCCCCCCTCCAACTTGAGACTGTCCCTTTGGTGTTTCGATTTCCACTAAGCTTGAAGAGACCATCTTTATCCACCCTATTTATTCCTTTCAGATGCTTGAAGTAGGGTTAAAGTGTACAAAGTAAGGAAATAAAAAGTTAGCGGGAAAGTCCCTGGAGCCTGGAGTGACTCTACGGTGTGCTGTTCCTATGGGTTTGAATGCTCACGCAATGCAGTGTTTATGTTAGCCTAACTTTTACGCTGTCTTCCATGAGGCAAAGTAAAATACTGGCACAGTAATGTTTGGATTGTGGGTGACAAATTTAGGGTAGCCTCAACATGGTATTGCATTATCCTTTCAAACCCTGATTCACAAAGTCTCAATAGACATTTCCCCCTAACTTTTGTTTCCCCTTCTTTGTGTGTTTCAACCCTAACAAATGCATTAAAATATTTGGATTTTTCTTTTAGCAATGTTTGCAATTTTATATATCTGTATCTATTAGCTTTGCTGTTGCACTGTCTTCACAGTGCAACAGCAATAGCCAAGAAGCTGCCATTGTGTTTTATCTCAGAAGACAAACTTTATCAGCTTGGTGAGAACCTCCCTTCCTGAATGTTCCATCCCTACAGGACAGCTTTCAGTGGGAATCTCCCTTTCTGCCCATTGTATTGCTCCTAAGGGCTGGCCCATGGTTTCCAGTCTAGGTCAGAGAGGGAAAGAGAGTTGGAGACAGAGGATAACAGCTCAGGCTAAAAGTGGGTGTAAAGTCTCAGAGATAGCAGCCCTGCTATCAATCTATTTTGGAGTGAGAAGTGGCAGGATCAGCCTTCTTTATGATAAACCCTTATTCAACAAGTGACAACGCATAGATACGCCTTTGTCTTGGTTGACATTTTGACACTGCCCCACCTCGTATTTCAAGGAACAGGCTATTAAAATAGGAAATATATGAAACAAAAACACTTCACAAATGTTAAACCTTTAGTACTTATGTTATTTTTAACTCCCTACATATTGTATATTATTTTTTGTTGTATTTGCATCATACAGTATTAATATATACTGTGTATTTTACCAGGAGGAGACCATTGAGCAAAGCCTATATGCACTGCATTTCTGGGTGAAAAACAACAATTACAGATATATTGTATATGGCAGTAGTCAGTGTAATGACATGGGATGGGAAACCTTTTTCCAGATAGTAAAACACACACTACCTAAGTCATTTAAAATAGCAGTATTTGTAAGTCATCTTGTCATTTTTTTCAAATAATATATTTCTTGCAAATGCATCAGTATACCATTTTTTGCTTGTCCTTTTCTTTCATTTTTTGATTGAGATATGCAATGTTGAAGTTTTTAAAAGTCCCTGCTCCATCCCAGTGTCCACCAAGATGCAAATTAAAAATGTTAGTATGGTGCATTGATGTTTACCATCAGAAATATGTGCTAGCACCACCATAATGCATCTACCATATACTGTAAATCCAGTCTCAACAGGCAAGAAGTGCCCTCAGTGGAAGGGATATTTAAGAATTGTGAGTGGCAGCCATCTTTAATGATTTGAGTCATTAATTGCAAAAAAATTGTTGTAAAGGCAGTATTTTTTTATGTCTCAGGAAGTTCAAATAATACTGATTATGAATCTAAGGATATCAGGAATGCATTTTTTTGTACTTAAATTTTTTACTGATTTCCATAAAATAAAGTAAGTTAACATTACATAACACCAAAAACTGATTATTCATAACAGGTACAAACAATCAAACAAAACTGAAACCAAAATGTAACTATCAGCCGACGTATGTCAGAAGGAGTCTTACTTTGTTGAGGTACTGAATAGGAGTAGATTAGAATAAGGCTAATTGCAACCTACTAGGAAGAATCTAAAGTCAGCTCTAAAAGATGTCATTTGTGCTGCTTTTGCTTCTTCATACCTAAAATCAACTTCTTCTGCCCTAAAAGGAAATATGAGCCACAAAGCAAAATAGGCAAACACAGTGTAATATCTACTAGCCACAGATGAAAATATGACTAGACTGGGTGTGCTCTATTATATGTGCCCTTCCAGGGTGATATAATATGGAAGCACGGGAAGGATGGGGGTTACCCAATATCAGTTCTGGTTTTGATGTATGTTATAAAGGGGTTACAGCAACTGTAGTAGAGAGCCATCTTTGCAGACACTATGTAGGAGATACTATCTAGGGAAGCCAAAGCTGTACGGGAGTTAAGTAGTTCTGGGAGAGTGGGTATCGCAGTGGTTCTCCATTTACATAAAATAAGCCATTTGACTTGCATCCCTGCTAGTGCCAGCCAATGTCATTTGGGGACTGACAGGGGAAGTTTGGAGGTAAGGGGGGATAGTCCTAGTACCCAGAATTTAACTGTGAGTGGGATTCGTTTGTGAATATCTTCAGTGGTAAAGTCATGGACCTTTTCCCAAAAGGGTTGTATGAGTGGACTTTTACACAATATATGGTGTAGATTCCTGGTATGTCTCAGGCATCTCCACTATAAATTATTGTTAAGTAATTTGGCTTTATATAACACCGCTGGTGTCTTATACCAGGAATGAAAAATTTTGTTCTGTATGAGCTTACTTCTTGGATCAGGATACAGCTGATTGGCTGAGGTCCAGCAGCTCTTCCACTGTTGCTCAGAGCCTGGAATTTGTAGCACTTTCTCCCACTTGAGTCTGGATTCCTGAGTTTGGTTGGGGATAGTGGCCCTAAGTATGGAATAGGTTCAACTTGCTGTGCCTTTCTTAAGGGATAGCTAGGTAGCCAGACTATTCATGTGGCACCCATTGTGGTGCTTTGGAAGGTATGTTTGGACTGCACTGCGCATCTGGAAGTACCACTAGAAGCTAGATTGGGGAAGCCTGTATTTTGTCAGGAGGTCTCGGAACATGGCCATCCTCAAACCAGGTGTCTCCAAGATGTGTTGCAACTGATATGCCTTTAGACATCAATTGGGGCCAAAACAAGGGTGTATTATTTATGTGAATGCACTGGTTACTCCATAAGGGGATAAAGCTTAAGGGGGTGTGATTATGTTTGAGACGGCAATGTATTTTTGCCCAATAACTACAGTAATGGAGGGGCCTATAGTGGGGTATGCTTTTAATGCTGTAGTGGGAGGATTATATAATGAGGATCATGACCTGGCAAGCCAGCGTGTTTTTCTTCCATTTCTAGCCACTGCGGGGAGACTGGAGAGTGGGTCTGGAGCCAGTGAAGAGACTGGGCAGTGCGTTAAGTAAGGGTATAACCCTGAAACCAGGAGATGGTCCAGCCTCCACTGTTCCAGTGTGCCTGTAGCTTATTGAGGCTGTAGCTTGTTTTTTCCCTTCCCAAATAAAATTACCAATAACCGAATCTATATTAGCATACCAATGGGGGTGTATTAATATATATGGGATATCAGGTATAAGAGTCTGGGGGCGGTAACCATCTTAATGGCAGCATCTTGCCTGCCATTGTAAGATTCAATAACTTCCATCTATCAAATTCAGTACGTATGTCAGCTGATAAAGGTTTGAGGTTTAAGTCCCACAATTTGGAGGGGTCATATACAATATGGATACCTAATTATGTAATACCTGTTGGTGCCCACCTCAAATTATGGGGAGCTATCATATCGGGTTTACAGATCTTATTCAGGGGTATGACCTGTCTTACTTTGATTAAGCTTGAGTCCAGATATTAATATGAATTGTGTAAGCAGATCAAGAAGGGGTTAACTAGAGGTGGTGGTATCTGCCAGGGGGACCAGGAGGTCGTCAGCGTACATAAGTGTAGAAAAGTTATTTGGGCCCATGGGTATCCCCATAATTTAAGGGTGTTGCTGAATGGCTATGGCCAAAGGTTCAGTGACTAGTACAAATAGAAGTGGGGATAAAGGGCAGCCCTGCCTAGTGCCTCTTCCCAGGGAAAAGGAGTCAGATAATAAGGAGTTAGTAAGTATCCTGGCAAAGCTAGATCCCCCCTGACCTGGGTGCACTCCCCCCACCCATGGTGCGACTTTGCAGACACTGCCCAGCTCTTCAACCACTGCTGTAATGGACCAGAGTTAGAGGCCACCTGACCCGGGTGCGCTCCCCAACCTCCACGGTGCAGCTTAGCAGATGCCACCCGCCTCTTCATCCACTGTCGCAATGGACCAGGTACAGCCACACAACAGTCTTCTTCAATTTAATTTCAGACTCGGTGCCTTCACCCATTCCTGGTGATTGGCCAATAACTACTGAGCTGCTCCTTCAGATTGACTGTGAGCATAAGTTGAATGGACTCCGGCTGAAGCTGTTTGCTCCACAATGCCTTCTCTCCTAGCAACCCTAGTCAGCAAAATTTTAGCAAAATTTGCTTTCTTTTTCTTGGATGCCTGTTGTAATTTACAACTACTGCTCTACTTAAAACTGCTACAGCTTTACTTAAAACTGTTTTAATGCCTGCTGTTTCAGTAGTTACGATTGTTGTAATATCTCTAGGTACCTCTGTTTTGTTCCTAGTTAATTGCTAGTTAATTGTTGACTGATTTTTTGAAACTGCTGCATTTGCCCGAGATTGTCGTCCACCACTGTTTCTTTCTTTCATTCCCTAACTCTTGCACTAAGTTCTTTTGGGCAGCAGCAGAGCCTCACTTGATTTCCTATTTTGCTCTGCTGCTGCAGCCTCTCCTACTCACTTAGATTTCAGTAGTCTGCTCCATTCCACTTAACGTTCTGCCCACCTGCCCTCTTTCTGCTAATTCTTCCCAGTGCTTGGTGCTGATCCACCCTGTCCCTGCTCATCTGTTCTATCCTCTCCCTGATCTATTCTCCCTGCCCCCATCTCAGCCCCACCCTGCCTGATTAAGTTAATTCATGTGCTGACACCTTTGGCTCCCCCACTGCTTTATTGTCCCTTTGTGTCTGCCCCGTCCCCGAGTTTTAACGTAAATATGCTAATATCTGCTGTCTTCTCTTTTTTCTCTGCAGAGCTACAGCCCCCGACCGGGTGTGCTCCCCCGTGATACGGCTTTGCAGACGCTGCCTGCCTCTTCATCCACTGCTGCAATGGACCAGGTATGGCCATGCAACAGTCTGCTTCAATTTAATTTCAGACTCGGCACCTTTACCCATTCCTTGTGATTGGCAAATCACTACTGAGTGGCTTCTTTAGATTGGCTGTGAGCGTGAGTTGAACGGATTCAGGCTGAAGCTGTTTGCTCCACACTGCCTTCTCTCCTAGCAGCCCTAGTCAGCTCAGTTTTCTCCTGCACACCACACCCCACCCCCGGCACTCTTTAAATCCCCTTGCTTCACCTCTGACTCCTCCCCACAGTGCAGCCCACCCTATTGTAACTTAGCTTTTATCACCCCCTGAAATCTAGTCATTTTCCTTTCTCTGCCTCATCTCTCACTGTGGTTGAGATTCTTAACCATTTGCATATTTTCATTTCTGCCACAAGAGGCCAGTGCTACATCGTTGTTTTGCCATTCGTCACTGGGCTCTACAAATAACAAATATGACAGCTGCTCCACAATATTTTCTGCTCTCCTCCACTGCTAAACCTGTCCCCTCATTATAAGCTCTTCGTTTACCAGCTAGTCCCATGCTATCCTACCCCCTCACTATATGCCCACTACATGCTCACTGATTACCAATTAGTCTAATACTATCTATCTACCCACTCTCCTGCCCCTCTCATAAGGCTTCTGTTTATTTGCTATTATAAAAAGGGTCTGAGAAATGGAGCTTTCTGATTGGCTGTAAACATTCTAACAGCCTTATGTTAATCTTTTATTAACATACATGTGGTCCTTAATCATATGCTGAACAAGGTTTAACACTATTTAAAAAACATTTGTACTATAATAGTAATAAGGCATTGCCAGGGGTTATGTTAATGGTCAGTTAATCACCCTCTGGGGGCATGTGGCACTCGGCTATGCCTTGTGCCACATTACGCCCCTAGAGGATGATCAACAGACCATTAACATAACCCGAGGCAATGCCTTATTGCTTAATTATGTTCCTCCTTTAGACCAAGGGGTTAGTCCTTTTGAGCTTCCTCCTGACCTGTCTCCATCAGAATGTAGCTTACTTGGTCAGTGCCCCTGTGCCACCCCACAACTATGAACTATTTCTGCCTTTATCCCCCTTTTACTTGCCTCTCAGATTATATAGGTCATCCCCTCACCTTAGCTTCCTTGCCTTTACCCAGTGCAACAAAACAGTTTCGCTAGTTTCCAGGACCAAGAAATTACATAGGACACCATTTCTCCACCCACCCACCATACGTTCCTGACTGTGCCTACTTCTCTTGTCAGGTGACATTGAGTTGAACCCCAGTCCCTGCAAGAGGGTTAAGAATAATCTCCTAACCTCATGTCCCACTTGGTCTAACTTAAAAGGGATTAAGATAGCCCACATTTATTATGGATTTGTGTTTATTATTTATTGTTCATTGTTTTAAGTTATTGTAAGGCACCTTGGTTTAAGAAAGACGCCATATAAATAAAGTTTAATTTAATTTCATTTCATTTCACATGAATGTACAAAGTGTTAGGAGTAAAATGGCAGAATTAGAGGCATGGGCCCAACACTATAAACTGGATGTCCTCTGCATAATGGCGTCCTGGTTAAAGCCCTTCATTCAACCCCACAAAGTCTCACTCCCAGGCTTCTCCACTTATCATTGGGACCGGCCCAATAAGAGAGGAGGGGGTATACTGATCTACATGAAGGTCAGTTTTGCAGTCTGTGAGCTAACTGAATTATGAATCAACCCTGAAATTGAACATCTATTTATTTTAATCTCCCTTAGCCAGGTCAAACATATATCTACAGGGTGTGTTTATCTACCACCTCACTGGCTTCCTCCACCTAAATTGATCTCTTTACCAGTCTATACACTCTTTCACACAGTGATACCATACTCTGTGGAGACTTCAATCTTGACTGGACCGAACCTAATAGTACCCAATACCAAACGGCTTTCACAGATGCCAGACTTGAATAATTATTAGTCCAACCAACTAGGCTTAACATGAAGTCTGGCAAGCACAGCCTTTTGGACTGGTTGCTAACCAACAACAAGATCCATATCAAGGCTGCCGGAATCCTCCTTGACATGGTAAGCGATCACTCCCCCCCATTCTGTGTCTGTAAAAATAACTCTTCCCACCTCCCCCCAAAAATCATCAAGTCCAGAGATCTAACAAACTTTGATTAGGTAGACTTCCTTCACAGTCTGGCTTCAGTCGATTGGACACCCATTAACACCCTATCTGACGTAAATCAAGATTTAGATTATCTTGCCACCTTCACCACCATCCTCGACTCCCATGCCCCCTTCAAATTAAGATGTGCCAAAGGTACCCACTCCCCTTGGTTTTCTCATGAGCTAAGGCACCTAATGCACTCCCGGGACAAAGTCTGGAAATCCTTCAAATGAACTGGTCACCAGGCAGATTGGATAATCTATCGCCAACTGAGGAATACTTGCAAAACTAAAACAAATAAATCAAAGAGGGACTATCTTCAATACATGCAAGACTCCCACCTCGCCACCCCCAAAAGTTTCTGGTCTCAAATCAATGCCTTACTGAAGGGTAACGAGTGAAACATTCTCCAAATTATGTTCTTGAAAGGCTTCCCACTATCCTTGCCCTTGGAGATAGCCACCGGTATTAACCTTTTCTTTCTGGACCTAGATGTTTATAGGGGGATCTGTCCTAATTCCTGCAATAGAGAATACCAAATGATGAAATCCTGAAAAAAAAATATTGAAAAAACAAAATACAGAAAACAAATAATACCGAAAATAGAAAGACAGAAAATCCAAATCCCACATCATTACATTGAAAAAATTATAATAATGACTCACCACAGTAGTAGACACCACAGATCGCTGCAGCATTAGTAGATTCTCATTGCAGCATCATTAGTAGACTGTCATTGAATCTCCGGGCAGCAGCAGCATCAAAATTTGTTTAGTTAATTTATTCCCTCTTGAACATCTGTGCAGCAGCGCAGCGAAAAGGCAAGGTTTAGTACAAAACCTGAATCTCTGTTCAGCAGCAGCATCAAAAATTCTCATTGCTGCTTTGAATCTCCAGGCAGCAGCAGAATCGAAAATTTATAAGACGGGTCTACCAGCTATCTACCCAGCTCCACAATCTTCTGCTCAGGTAGCCACCCACCCCCTCTTCCATATAAAAACCACCCAATTGCACAGCTACTCAACAGATCATTCCTTACTCAGACCATCCATGATAAATGGAAAATGGTGATTGTTGTCCCTGTTCATAAAAATGGTCTGACAAATCTCATTGAGAACTACAGACTCATATCCATTTTATGTCCTATTGCAAAAATTCAGGAAAGAATATCATACAACCAGCTTTACTCCTTCCTTGAGCAGACTGAAGCCCTCACCATACACCAACATGTGTTTCTAAAATCACATGGGACGGAATCTGCTCTTCTGAGGGTCACCTCAGACATCTTTCAAGCTGTGGATCAAGGCTGGGCCACCAGGGCTGTCTTCATAGACCTTACAAAGGCCTTCAATCTTGTAAGCCATCCACTCCTTACCTCCAAGCTCCATTGTCTTGGCCTTAATTCCAAATCTCTAGCTTGGTTCACTAACTACCTATCTGACCAATTTCAGTATGTCAAATGGGCTGGTGCCCACTCATCCTTATCTCCAATCACTGATGAGGTCCCCAGGGATCAATCCTTGGGCCTCTATTATTCTCTGTCTTCAACAACGGACTGCCTTTGAACTGTGGAGGGGCTACAGTTCGGCTATATGTAGATTATGCCATTCTATAAAGATACAGCCATGATGTTTCTTCCATTACATCTGAATTGGAAAAAGACTTCCAGCAGTTGGGATCCTGGTTCAAGGAGAACTTGTTGGTGTTGAACACCAAGAAAACAAAATCTATGTTGTTCCATCATACCTCCTTTGATACCACTTCTCAGCCTCCCCTAGTAGTCCACACCTCCTCTGGTGCTCCTTTGGAAGGGGTGTGCACATTCAAATATCTGGGATTGACTCTTGATGAGCATCTTTCACTTGAATCACATGCAACTAATATTATCAAGGCAGCTAATCAGAAATGTGGCCTCTTTTACCGTTCTGCCCCTTCCTTACACCCCATGCTCAGAAGACTATTGCCTCGACCACTCTTCTCCCAGGGCTTTTCTATGAGGCCCCAATAACTCATGCCATTAAGACCTCTACTCAGGCCAAGCTTAAGCAAGCCTATCATAGAATTGCATGCTTTGTGGCCAGTGCACCTACCTGGGCCCACCTCTGTGACGTGCTCAATGTCCTAAGCTGGACGCCATTTGAGGCCAAAATGGATTTCCCCAACTGTGCACCGTCTTCAAACTCATCCACCTTCCCTCTCCATCCAGCCTCTCCAATCTACTCTCTCAGAAACCCTTCTCTAGGACTCTTAGATCCTCTCACCTCCCTATATTAAGTGTACCCAAAACCCGCTTAGCCATTGGCAAGAGACCCTTCACTACCACAGCAACTCAAAGATGGAACAACCTCCTGCACAGCTTACTTTCATGCACGACACTCCCCCAGTTCAAGAGACTCTACAAAGAAATTTTCTTTCCACCTCCTACTTGTAACAGTACCTGCTCCTAATCCTCCCCTTCCAACATGTTCCTCCTCCCCCTCCTCCTCCCCCCACCTTCTCTTCTCATCCGTCTTCACCCTGACACTCAGGCACCTAATCTTCTTCTTCATTCTACCTTTCTTCACCTCGTGTGTGTATATCTGTACATGGTATCTTTATTTAAACATTAGTTATCCTTTCACCTGTCTAGAATGATGTAACTCAGTTCACTGCCTGTGTGATGATTTTGCTTTGTTCATTACTCTACCTATGTATGTCTTGTAAACGTGTCTGTGTACACTTGCCATATATTATTTATTTTACTGTATCAGTATTACTTCCTTTGTAACCCCACCATCCCAGGGTCACCCCTGAAAAAGGGACATCCATCTCAGTGGGCCCACCCAGTTATAAAATCCAAATAAATAAATAAATGAGTTGTGTATATAGGGAACGTATCCAAGTCCAAAATGTCTCTCCGAACCCCCATATGCTGCAACACTGACTAGATAATCCCATTGAAGTGAATCAAAAGCTTTTGCAAAATCCACAGCCAGAGCTGCAGCTGCAGTGAGTAGGGAGTGAGCTACTGCCGCAATATTAATTAGAGATCAAATGTGGTCTGCATTGTAGCAACTGGGGTCAAACCCAACTTGGGATGGATGTATCAGGTTGGGTAGTAATGGGGCTAAGCCTAATGGCAAGTACTTTGGTGAATATTTTACTGTCCACTGGGATAAGGGAAATTGGCCTATAACTAGATGGCAGGATGGGATCTTTCCTTTTTTCCGGGATCCCAGTTATCACCGCTTCTCTGATGGTAGGTGGGAAGAGACAGATGGAAAGACCGTCATTGTAAACTAAACTTAGGGTGGGAGCACTGGTGGGGTAGTGGTGTTGCCACAATTCAGCTGGATATCCATCCCCACCTGGCACCTTCCCTGGTTTAAATATTTTTAAGGTTCTTATAATCTCTTCCTCTGAGATAGGGCCATCAAGCAGAGCAGCCTGTTGATCTGTTAGTTGGGGGATGCATAAGAAAGTTAAGAATTCTTGCACCTCTGAGGGGGTGAGTGGGATGGGGAGTATAAGGTAGTGTAAAAGTTTTTCATGATTCCATTTATCTCCTGGGGTTTAGTCAGGATGTGTTCAATGGAATCCATCAAGCCAGAGATGAATCTCTTAGCTTGCTGCTTGCATAGCCTATATGCTAGTACCTTCTCTCCTTTATCGCCTCCTGCTCAGTACTTATGTCAGAGCCTTAAAATGGAAATCTCCACCTTTCAGGATAGCAAGTTATTAATCTCCATCTGGAGTCTGACAATCTTATGACCTATAGGGGAGGGAGAACTGGCCCGCAGGGTGGCTTTAAAAGTTCATTCAGCCACCTGAAGTTGAGCTTCTAGCTCTGCCAGGTTTTTTTTCCCCAGCACACCTCCTACTGGCAGCATATCACATAATTTCTCCTCTTAGGCTGGCCTTAAAGATCTCCCATGTATTCCCTGGAGATGTGTGCTTTGTCGGATTCTCTTGGAAAAAAAGAGTTGCTGTTTATTGTACTCAGTTTATGTACTCATTCTATGTTGACATAAGGAGGCTTGCACCCATCAGGTATGTCTCCCATGGCTGCATGGACATATTTATTTCCATCCAAGATGTTTATTTAGTCTTGATTTAAATATTTCAATTGAAGGGACATCTATCACATATTGGGGCAAGTTGTTCCATGCTTTTACTGATCTTATGGTGAAAAAGCTCTCTTTTTGTGGTTTGGGCCTTTGGAACCATTAGTTGTTTATTGTGGCTACATAGATTTAGAGCGCTATTGTTATTTTTGATGGTGCATGATTTCTTCAACTGTTGATCGAGTAAGATATTGTAAAACTAAAGCAAGTCTCCCCTAGTCTGTCTCTCCTTCAAACTGACTAGACCTGTCTACGCTAGTCTTTCCTCATAATTAAGGTTTCCTAGTTTTGGAATTAATTTGGTGGTTCTTTTATGGACCTTTTCCAACAAGAACATATCCTGTTTTAGATATGGATTCCAGAAGGGGGAGCAATTGTCCAAGAAGGGCGTATATAGGATTCATATAAAGGCAGTATAATTTGCTCATTTTTGTTAGTAAATAATCTTTTCACACAATTTAAAATCCTGTTGGCAGAAAGGGCAGCTTGTTTACAAGGATCAGTTGGCAAGCACTGGTTATTAATGACTCCTAGATCTCTTTCTTTAACCACTTGTTTTAAATTGGTATTGTATATAGTATACTGATAGTGTGGGTTATTTCTTCTGAAATGTAGGACTACACATTTATCATTATTAAAAGTCATTTTATTATTTTGTTTATTTATTTCATTTTTCAGAAACAAACTTTTGAACAAAATGCTTATTTCCAAAGGTTCCATGTCAAAGAAAAATACATGACCAATAAAATAGTAGAACACAAAATGTTGTGAATGACAATTACATAAGCACAAATAGGTACAAAGTGTTGAACATTCTGGGATACAATAACAGGATATAATATCCTGCAAAAGAATATATTCTTGTACTGCAGACTAGGTACCAAATTAATATCAACAATGAGCTTCAATTTCTGGAAACAACACTTAGAGAAAGAATGATGAACAAAGACAGGACAAGGAGAAAAGGGAACATTTAGAGCAGCAGCCAGATGGCAGGCATTGTCTAATACAGGGAATAGATATGTGGGAAATGGGTAGGGAGGATGGAGAAACTCATGCGGGGGAATGAGGAGAAAATTGAAGGGGTTAGCAGAGAATCACTGAATACTATTCAGGACCAACCCGTAGGTGAGTGCAAAGTTAGGGGGTAAGTGCAAGTCCAGAAAAAAGGAAAACAGCCCCAAGCAACCTCAATCAACTGGTGTACCAGGTAATAAGTAGAGCAAGGTGTGTGAAGGGCCTGCAGGGGGGCAGGCCAGTTACAGGCAGGCACAGGCACCAGCAACCAGAAGTTATTGCTTCAAATCTGATTTAAATGATAATAGGCTGTTCAGATGAAAAATATCAGCAGGGATCTCATTTAGCCAAGGAGGAGCCCTGTAAGCAAAAGACCATTGTCCAAGTGTGGTTTTCCTGAAAGGGACAGTCAACGAAGACTGTGTCATGCCCCTGGTCTGGTAGCCAGAGCTGCTTGTAGAAAGCATCTTATTGATGCAAGTTGGAGTTTTTCCGAGTAGGGATTTCTTACCCAGGAGGAACATCTGATAATTAATCCTGTTGTAAATGTTAAGCCATGTGGTTTGATCATACAGGTAATAAGAGTGGGTGTGGTTGTCAGCACCAAGGGTGAGTCTACAGGCCTTGTTGAGGGCCGTAGATACCCTTCTGAGCACAGTGTCAGACACAGCCCCATAGACTACTAAATCATAGTCGATGACTGATAGGATGGAGGAGGAATTGGCTAGTCTAAGGGCAGAGAGGCTAAGGTATTTTCTATGCCTGTATAGGACTCCAAGTTTGGTATTAAAATCTTTTGCAACCTGGTCGATGAGAGGTGCAAAGGAGAGGGTGTCATGAATAAGAACTCCTAGATACCTAAATGTATGAACTTGCTTAAGGGTAGCGGCCTTGTTGTTTGTAATGGCCAGTACCAGATGCGATTTCTTAAGCTGTGGGCTGGATATCAGCATCACCTTTGTTTTTTTATAGTTAAGTAGCAGTTTCTGTGAGCTGAACCAAGTCTCCAGGTGGGAGAATGTAGTTTGAAGTTCCTTCTGCAGACTACCAAACTGGGCACTACTATTCAGGATAACTGCATCATCTGTGTATAGGATATTTTTGCTCCTGCAAGCTTCTGGGAGCCTGTTCACAAACAAACTGAAAAGGAGAGGGACCAAGATGGATCCCTGAGGAACTCCAAGTACAATTTCCCTGGCTGTAGAGATTGCTGTTCCTATTTTTACACTCTGGGTTCTGTGAGACAGGTAGTCCTGAAACCAGTGGACTGCATCTGTGGCCAGTCCCAGGTGAAGCAGTTGGTCAAGCAGTATTAGGTGGTTGATAGTGTCAAAAGCTTTTGTGAGATCAATAAAAATTGATTCCACTAGTTTACCACCATCCATTGCCTTGTGTGCAAAGTTGGATAATTCCACTAAAGCAGTAGCTGTGCTATGGCACTTACAAAATCCATGCTGTTGTGGGCACTGGAGATTGTATTTGTGGAGGTACTCTGAGCTCTTGTCAGCCATTATCCTCTCAAGTGCTTTTGAGAGTGGAGAGAATTGAGATAGGCCTGTAATTGGTGATGTTAGAGTGATCCCCACTTTTCAGCACAGGGGTAACCAACACGAGCTTCCGTACAGCAGGGAATTTCACCAGAGAGGGCGATCTATTGAAAAGCTTGGCAATCGGGACTGAGAGCTCATCGAGTGCAGCTGCCACCAACTTCATGTCTATGTTGTCACTACCAAGTCTAGTTTTGCCAAGTACCATTCAGATACAGGTCCTGGCTTCCTTAACCATGATACACCTAAAGTGAAAGTTAGGGTGGCTAGGGTTATCCCTAGTAAATGTTGGGGCAGGTTCAGGGGAGTTGAAGTAGTCAGGGGGAAGGACTGAGTTGAGGTCAGTGAAAGCCAAGTTAAAAGATTATGCGATTGATATGGGATCAAGGGTGGGAGTGCCATTGACAGTAATCATAGTTGGGTGCCTCCTGTCCTCTTTACCAAGCAGGTATTTGATATTAGCCTAGAATCTTTTGCCATTTCCCCAGTTATTGTCTAACTGTTCCTTGTAGTAATTTGCTTTGGCTTGTCTAGTAAGATAGGTACATCTATTTCTAGCAGCTCGGTACTTTTGGTAATCAGCTAGATTGCCTGTGATTCTTGCCAGGCTCCAGAGATTGTCACATTCCCTCATCTGATCTAGGAGATCACAAGTAATCCAGCCATTAGTGGATCCTCTAATCTTTTGTTTCCTCAGAGGTGCAAAGATATCACATATACCACTGAACATATCAGAGAAGTATTCAAAGGCCTGGTCAATATACTGGAATCAGTCAAGTAGGGACCAATCAACATGTCGTATTGCTGATTTGAAGGCGAGCATGGAGCCATGCTTGAGAACATGGCTAAAAATGGTGATGGGGTCCTTTTTTTCCTTACTCCATTTGCAAGCAACAGGAGAGTGATCACTGAGACAGTCCAAGAGCACAGCAACGTTCTTGAACCTGGAGGGGACAGTTAGAGAGAAGCCAGTCCAGCAACATGCCTTTAACAGTCTTATGATTCAGTCTGGTATGCTCAGGTACATGCTATGTGAGGTACATACTGGCAACCAGGTCTTTTAGGAGGTCCGATTCCTAGCTAAGCCAATTTATATTGGAGTCTCCAGTTATAATGAACTCAGAGTTCCTATTTATTTTTGAGATCGCTTCTAGGATAGGTCAAGCCCCCATTTTGCCTTAGTAGGTGGCAAATAGAACGAGGCAATGGTAAGAGCCTTCCTTTGTCTCCCCAGCAGGAGTTTCACGGCTAGAATTTCATAATCACTAGTAATGCCCCATATTGGGAACACACTTCTCTGTACATTTTCATTAATATAGATAAGGCAACCCCCACCGCTTTTCCCAGCCCTATCAAGCCTAAATATACCATACCCTTGCAGGGCAATGGCATTATTCTTAGTTTTTTACGTGAGCCAAGTCTCAGTGAGACAAATGATGTCAGGGTTGTATAGTCGAATCCATGCTTGAAACTGGACAATCTTAGGGAACAAGCTGCAGATGTTCATGGCAGCTATTTTCATCCTGCCACCCAGTGTATTTGTGGTATTTAGTCCCGGATAAGGATGCACATCCCCAGAGAGTAATAGCAGTAGTAAAAGGGTAATTCTGGCCAGGGGAGTAGAAAAGCAGCTTGGACTCAGCCCTTTTACTTTTATATCTCTGGTAAGCAGTATGCCACTTTTGACCACCCTGGTGTGCAGCAAACTTGACCAGGATGCTAATACTACTACTAATAGGGAATGGAGTTACTTGTGCAGGGGGTGGGATCAAAGGAGTGCCCTGAAAGGAGTAGACACTAGTGCCAAATTGTAGCCCGCTGGGGTTTAGGGTGGATGGAGTGTATCCATAGGCAGATGGCAGGGCCATTAAGAGGCACTGTCCCACCAGAGGAAAGAGGGCAAGGAGAATTATGCAGAAACTGCTCAGGACCCCAGCCAACATACTGTAGCTTCTGGTGTTTAATCTTCAGTTGACTTAGCCTGAGGAGGGAACGCCAAATGTCAGATTGCAGCAAAGAGTTGAAGAGATGCTAGAAGCAGCCATTAAAGAGACACAGAGACACAGTTCCTGTGATGGTAACAGGTACCTGGAGTCATTAGCTATGAGTGGGTTAGAAAAGGAGGAGGGTATGGGCAAGAGAAGCAGATAATTTTCAGGGTGGATAGGCATTTGTGTTGAGGACCAGACTACAACCTTAGCAAATCATCTGTGTTTTAGGGCCAAGGCAAACTGACAATCAGAGGCAATGACAGACACACAGGCAGAGCTTACAGGGATTTAATTAAGGCCAAGGGTGGGGGGTTGGGGGGGAGAAAATGTTGAACCAAGCAAAACAGTTCAGCAAGCACTGTCCACAGAAGCTGGCTTAGGGATGCCACAAAGAAAGCCACCAGCAGCCGAGAACTTCAGAGAAAGTGCTTGCCAGTAAGCTGGGAGCTGGCCCTTAGCTCACCAATGACAGGTCAAGCCAAGAAGGGCAAGCTGCCAATCGCGGAGGCAGTCCCTGAAACCGTACCTTTGGACTTGCTTCAGCTGGCAGGGAATGGGTTGTGGACGGCTTTGCAGCTCAGCCAAGAACTGCAACCTGAAGCTGGGAGTTGACAGCAGGAGCCCTAATCAGGGGCTAGGATCTTGGGGCTTGTTTCAGCTGGCAGGGAGCGGGTTGCAGATGGTCTTGCAGCTCAGCTGAGAACCACAACCTGAAGCTGGGAGTCAGCAGCAGGAGCCCTGATCAGGGGCTAGGACCTTGGGGCTTGTTTCAGCTGGCAGGGAGCAGGTTGGGAATGGCCTTGCAGCTCAGCCGAGAACCGCAACCTGAAGCCAGGAGTCAGCAGAAGGATCCCTGATCGGGGGTAGGATTGGGGGAGGAAAGGACTGCCCAGGATTCTATGAGCTTAAGGTCTTGTACCATAGTAGCATACTTGTTGATTGAATTCACTTCCCCACCCAGTTTAGTATCATCTGCAAATTTATTAGAGGATTTATGATGTTATGATTTTTGTCGGATATGAACAAATTAAAAAGAATAGATCCAAGAATGGATCCTTGAGAAACTCCACTGGCGACTAGACCTTGATTAGACACTGAACCTCTGATATGTACAAATTGAGACCAGTCCATCAACCAATTTTGAATCCAGTTAATTATTTGGAATCTGAAACCCATATTGCAAAGTTTGTTGATCAAACCACTATGTGGAATTTTGTTGTATGCCTTTGCCAAATCAAGCATGATAACATCCGCAAGGATATTGTTGTCTAAACTTTCACTTACATTATTATAAAAGGTTATTACATTAGTTGAGCAGGAGTGTCCACTAGTAAAACCATGTTGTTTGTTGTCTATTAGATGTTGACAAATAATTTCTGCTTCAGTTCTTTCCTTAATTAACCTCTCCATAATCTTACAGCATAGTGGAGTTAAGCTGATTGGCCTGTAGTTGTTTACTGAACCCTTATTCCCTTTTTTATGAATAGGGATCACGACAGCCACTTTATACTCCTTAGGGACCACTCCAGTAAGTATTGATTTGTTAAAGACAATGAACAGGGGTAATGGTAGAACAGATGCCATTTCTTTTAGAAACTTAGCTGATACGTTATTGATATCTTGTGATGTATCTGGTTTAAGTATTCCAATAGCTCTCTCAATTTCTTCCCTAGTGAATTGTATAGTGTAATTTTCATGGACCATTTTGTTCAGATGTACCTGATCTTTGGGGTTGTATACAGAACAGAAGAATTCGTTAAGGCAATTAGCCATATAGGTGTTGTCATCCATTACAATGCCATCACTTATCTTTGGACCAATAGTATTGTTTTTATGTTTGAAGCTATTTACATATGAATAGAATGTACCCAAAATAAAAATTCAGATTCTTGCAGTAAAAGGAGGTCAAGCCTCTAGGTTGGGGAGGTCAGCGGAGGGGCTGAAGGAGGTGTAGCTGCACAGGGGCATGGTCTGAGATCACTATGAGGAGTATTTTTGACTCTAAGGACACCTGAGTTATATTGGGAGAGGTCAGCCAAATGTATAGGTTACTATAGGTTACTATAGGTCACATGGAAAGCCAAATAAAATGAATAATCTCACTCTCTAGGGTGAAAGATACGCCCTACATCAGCCAACCTACCTCCTGCATCAATTGGGAGATATCTGAAGCCCTCTGCTGATGGGGTTCTCTATTGTTGGCACTTCTGTCCAGCAAGGGGTCCAGCGTAAGGTTGAAATCTCCTCTGAGAAGTATTGGAATGGGCTTTGGTGCTATCTGCCCTATTTTCTGGGTGATCTATTAAAAAAAGGTTGGATCATCAGTACTGGGGTCATAGATATTCCCCAAGAGGAGAGAGCCTTGTGGAGTGCCTAACAAGACTAGGACCCATCTATCTGCCCAAGGGGTCTTTCTCATTATTTACATGTGTCTAGTGTAGTTTTTATGGAGTAGGATAGCTACTCCTTTCTTGCGGGCAGGGGCCGAGGAGTGGTACACCTGCCCTACCCAGTCCCATTCTATTTTTTCATGATTCAGCTGGGTAAGCTTGTTTTCCTGCAGAAATGCTATGCCACATTTTAGTCTCTTAAGGTGTGAGAGGACCTGTTTCCTTTTAACTGATGTATTAAGCCTTCTCACATTCCAAGTATGGCATGTTGTCTCACCCACATCCAGATCAGGGGATGGTATTGTTCTGAGGAGTATGAAGAGGGGAGAGGCTCAAAATCAGACTTAGCTGTTTCTGAGGAACCAGCAAACCATTCCAGACCAATAACTCTAGGAAGTGCACCTTCAAGAAAAGGGTATCTAGCATACATACATTCCTGCTTCTAAACAGAAGCAATATCACACAACAATAAACTTTAGTGGTTAACACTTGCATAAAGCATAACCTATTTACAAAGGCATAAGCCTGAAACCTGAAGGAACAGAGGAGTATGGAGCCAGTCACGTTTTGTGCCCAAAGCTCCATTCCTCATTCCTTGGGGTGTGGTGTGTACCTACTCCTGCTCAATAAAAAGAAAAAGAATGAGCATTATCAAAGACCCTAGGTACATTACAAGGGTGTTGTGATAGGGTAACAGAGTAAACTCAAATACTCATCTAATTGCATTCTAATATGAATAGAGCTTCTGTTGTATAATAAATATAAATAAAAAAAATGTGTTGTTCATTCCTTGAAGGTTGTCTGGCCCTGACAGAGGTTCTGGGGTATGGAATGTTCTTGACGGAGGGGGGTACCCCTTACTTAAGAGATGCAAAAGTTATGTTAAAGTGCCTCAATCTTCAGATCTTGCCAATTATAAACTGTAGCCTGGCATAGGATCTGACACTGCAGGTAGCTCTTACACATGAGGGGTTATCTCAGGGTAGTGTAATTACTGAGGTGCCCGGTTTCTCTGGGGCATCCTAAATTAAAGCAGTCCTCACATCAGGATCTCTACCCTAGTAATACTTATAGTCTAAGTCAAAAGTCAGCCACAACTAGCATAGCCCTTATAGCCTGAAAGTCAGCTTCTTGGTGGATAAGTATATAGGGGGTGGGGAGACTACTCCTGTCTGCAACTGTCTGCACGCTTTATTAGTGGACTAGGAGAATGACAGATACCTGCCAGGAGTGGGTATGAGAGGGGAAGGGAAGGGACCAAGAGAGCTGGCATTAATGTTCTCTGTATAGGTAGGGGCTGCAATAGCACACATCTCCTGAGTCTACCAATATGGCAAACTTCAAATACTCAGTAAACATTTAAAATTGTGGCAGTCCAAAACTTAAAAGTAAGTGTTAGTGCTTTAATTCCCAGTGCTTCATGTGAAGGGGTGCCAGTGAAATCTTACAGCCTTCAGGTAGAGGGGCCTGGGGGGGGGACACAACCTTCCACCTTCCCTTGGCATTATAACAGAGGGGACTCTTACCCTGCATCACAGGTGGAACCGGTCATGTTAAGCTTCCCTCTCCCCAGATGTTCCCCCAAATAGAAATGTGGCACTTATCTGATTGCAGTTCAGTTTGATGCCCCTGGAGGGCAGACAGTGGTGGCAGTCGTCAGGTTGAGGATCTCTCATTGGGACCGGAGGACCGGGGTCTGCTGACGTGGATTGCAGTATGATGAGTGAGTAGTCCTCACTGAAGGGTTCTCTGCCACCATCGCTGCTCATGTTTTGCTTGGTGTGGAGGGGCCTTCTGAAGCATGCTGTGCATCAGCCCAACTGGTAGTGGCCTTTTGTTGAGGCTCTGGCGAAGTGGGCCTAATGGTGTCATAATGATTGATGCTGTGAAACCTTGAGTCCTCATCTGGTGGATTGAGTTGCAGTTCGCCCCCGCTGGGGCTTCTGGAGTGGGTTCTCTTAGCTGGATGGTCCCTACGATTATGCCTTCTGGATGTTTGCCTTTTTCTTGAATGCAGAGGGAGGTTCCAGTCATTGGCCATATCTTTCTGTTGTGCACTGCATTCTGTCAAGTCTATGTGTCCCTTCTCCTCTGGGATGGTATCATGTAGATCTGAATGAGTGTCATGGGGTATTCTGGGAGCCCTCATCTCCCGAGGTCATATACGATGCAAAAAATCCATAAAATGTTCCAGAGCTGCAAAATTGAGGGGCACACCATTATGGACAATCCTCATCATAGTCGGGTAATGCAGGGAGAAGGAAACTCCTAGGCTTTGCATTATTTTACAGGCATCAGAGTAGGCACTCTACCTCTCCAATAAGTCCCTGGAGTAATCTTGGTAGATATAGATATGGCATCCCTGCCAGTATAATGGACCGGAGGATCAGGCTGCATTTAAAATGTTCTGTTTTTGCCTGAAGTCCAAAAACCGAGCTAATATTGGACAAGGGCACTCTCCCTCCTTAGGCCATTGTGCCAGTGAATGGTGGGCCCTTTTGATTTGTAAAGGGGGCTGTCCATTGGTTTTTACTATCAGTGGAAGGGCCTATTGTAGAACACACTGCCACGTCTGCCTTCTTGCAGCCTTCTGGGAAACCTAGGAACTGGAGATTGTTCTGCCTACTCCAGTTCTCTAGGTCATCCACTTTCTCTTGTAGGACCTGGATGGTTCTGTTTTGTTCTCTGAAAACCACTGTAATCTTATGGATGGCAGTATTGTGAGCTACCATTTTGCTCTCTGTCTCAAGTATTTTCATCTCTATCATTTGACTGGCAAGTGTGGTTTGGTTGGAGGCTATCATGATCTGTGCTATTTGAGCCATCAGCTGTGCAAACATTGCCTCCATAGTTGCAGGGTCCATGGCAGTCGGTACAGCTTCAGGCATGCTGCTGGAGGCTGAGTTCCAGCTGGAGAGAAGATTTACCGTAGCTCTGTCAACGTACCAAGTAGGTCAAAGAAAACTACCACAGTCTGTGCCCTTGATTAAGCTCTCCTCTAATGTTTTATAAAAATAAAATCTTAGGGCTGATGCCAGACAAATTCCCATTTGTAGCTTGGTGAGCTGAGAAGCAATGAAGTTACCCTGTCATCTTGTAAGGAGCTAGCCATGCCCCCCTCAAGAATGCATTTTTGATGAAAAAAACAATACGATGAACATTTTTACTGACTAACAAATACTGATGTTTTAAATCTAGAATTGATCATTAAGATAATGTTAAGATCAGAGCTCTTGCTTACTACATTTTGAAAAACTATGAATTTGTAAACAAGACAAACACTTCCATAATGCTGAAGAGAGGAAGGAATTTTATGCATAAAAGGTAAAAAAAGGAAATTCATTGATTTTGCTGGCATGGAAATCAAGCAATATTTGATAGTACATCCACCTCTGGGCTGGAAGGTTATGTGTTTTAGTCCTATACTGGGACTGGTATCAAATTAAAAATGCTGGCACCTGAGTGCAGTGCAAAAAGGATGCTGTTTTGTTGTGGTATGCCATTCTTCTGATGAAATGTTAAACTAAGGGCACAGTCTGGCTGTTCTGATGGTTGTTCAGGTGGATGTTAAAGCTCCCATGGCACTTTTTGAAAAATAGTAGGGGAATTTCTTATTGAAGCTAGAAAAGTGCATACAACACAGGGTGAAATGCAGCAAAAACTCATTAGACTAAAAAATCAGAAAGAAAAGTAAACAAAAAAATTGATGGTACATATAATCCGGAAACAGTACATTTCAACCTGTGATAGTGTCAGCCTTACCACATATCCTCCCAAAAACCACATAGTGATAATAAACCATTGAAAGTACAAAATCAAAGTTCTACAAAGACTATGTAACATTTTCAAAATGAAGATTTCCCCTCCTAGTCAACTTATACCTGGGTTAAAGCTAGGTACAGTGCCTCCATAAATTCAGAAAATGGTATGTCAGTAAGGTACATCTTTCCTTTTAGTATATTATTTGCAAGGCATTCTCAATCACCAAAAAGGTTTCTGCAGCAGGAATGACTTTCTACTGCAGTTTAAATGTGCATCTAGCCTGCCAAAGATAATATTTACATGTAGCAAAAACTAGTAGTAAATTACTTTGGTTGTATTTATTAACACTGTTAGGAAAAGCCTTAGGACAACTATTTCATAAGAGAGGGGTGGAACACAGTTATCCCCCATTCTTGAAATAACATTTGCCATACATTCAGTGATGTGGGGCATATGAAAAAAGTTCCTGTGTGTCTGTCTCTATAGTGCAGGGTAGTCTGGGATATTCCCTTTCTTTAATTGCTTTGTATTTTAATTAATTTTTTTACCTCCAATTAGACCATGGCAAGAATGCCAGTTTACCTCCCACATGTATATAGGAATCCTTTCATCTGTTAACTGAAGGAAGATATCCTTCTCTTTTTCATCAGGGCACAAAGGGATCTTTAAAGGGGACCTGAAACTTGAATCAAGTATTATACTATACAATTGTTTTCTTTTTCTTTTATTTTTTGCCGCTGTGACAAACCTCTGAGAGCTCAGCCCCACCATGCCCGATCTCTGCCCACCCCTGGGACTTACCTTGAAGTGGCGATCCACTGAGGCTTACCCACTCTGGGCAAGCCGTCAGGTGGCATGGCCCCGATGGACAACTAGGTAAGGGCCCGGTGGGAACACCACAGGAAGGGCCCTCTGGCTTATCCCCCCAGGGTGAGGCAGTGAGACCAGACTGCACCAATGGAAATTCATTGCTTGGTCACCAGCCAAACGCCATGGAGGGTGGCACAGAATCAGACAGGCAGCAATATTTTTTATTGTTTTAGTAGGGGTTCCATTGAAGGAGTGGCATGCAATGATAAAGACACAATGTGCAACATCCGGCATGCCTCCCTGACAGCTTGGCTCCAGCAGCTGTATTCCCCCTGGCTGCCTCCAAGGGTCATTCATGCGCTGGTTGCACTAACCCCCTCCTCCTGGAGACCAGTCCCTAGGATGTCCAGTCCTCCTCTCCCCGGCTGGCCCTTCAATGCTTCAAGTCTGCATCCGAACCCAGCGCATTGGCATCACAGATGGAAATCCAACCACTGTGCCGGTAGGCCAGCCCCTATACAGTTGTTTTCTTGTTTGAGACAAAACTTGTGATATGATAATGTTCCAACCACACACTCAAGGGAACACTGGAAATGCTGTGGGAGTGGACCCATATCAAATTGACACATTCCCATAGTTCTCTCAATAGAAGGAGCCAAGCAGCAGTCCTTGATCTCCAAAGTATTAATCTCCCATGTAATACAGGACTGATATTAAACACTAAAACCAAGCAGTGTAAAAATACTACAGGGATAATCATTCTAATACCACCCCCCCCCCCCCCATCATAGTCTGGACATGTACGATCCCAGGCAGTACAGTGCTGTGGTTTAAGGCACTGAGCTGCAAATCTGGAGATCTGGGTATGAATCTCATCAGCCCCCACTTGCATACTGTGTGATCCTGAGCAAGTCATCTAACTTTCTTGTGCTCCCAGGTCGCACCTTGAAACAAGCTTCAGCTTAGTGTGACTTTTCTGGTTAAACAATTTCCCCTTTCCCTTTATTGGGTTTAAACGGCTGCCCCATAAGCCTTGAAAAAAATATACTATATAAATGGGTTTCCATATCCTGTGGTGGCAGAAAAATATGTGCCACAAATAAAAAGACTGGTGAAATCAATCTTTTTAATAAAAATAATTATTTTATTTTTGGAAGCTAGCTTCTGCTTCTAATCAGTAACCTTACTTGAGTAACACAGACATATACTGTCTGCATATGCCAAAATATTTTCTTTTCCCATCCCTGTGCGTGTCCTGATCTCTTTTATCAGTGTGCTCCCTTGTATTAATCTAGCAACTGGGTCCGAAAGCAAAGATATATAAAAGTCAGTTTAAAGGCTAGCCCTTCAGTACTCCTTTCTGTATTCAAACAACTCTGCCCAACCATCCATTAACTAACAGGATGACATTTACTGTTTTGTAAAGAACCATTATCCACTGAACAAATATGACCAGTATGCCATATGCTGTTAAAACTTTAAACATGTATAGCATGTATATCACATAATTTCTCCTGATCAAGTGGTAATACAAAAATAGAAATATTGTTTTGGTTGTCATTATTCAGTATTTCACTTAACAATATGGGGTTAGCAAACATTGATCACAGGGGTATGGCACAAGTCTGAGATGGAGCTATTAGGACATTAGTCACATTTGCCAGCCTGTTTGCCAATATTTTGGCCAGAAGTTTAAAATTCGTAATTAGGAGACTGATAGTTCTTCAGTTCCCTGAAGTGTGCCTATCCTGGTTTAAACAAAAAATATTACAGCTTCTGACATGGATGCAGACATCCATCCCTGGGCTAATAATTAATTAAACAAGGCAACTAAAACGACCCTAAAGTCTCAAAAAAAGTATTATAAAACTCAGAAGTGAGACAATCTGTCCCTGGAGCAGTGTTATTGTTCTATTTGTTGATTTATTAATTTTATTTATTTAACTTTTGTTACCCGGTAGGCCCTAGCTTTTTCATGCATGACCTGGGACAGTAAAATACAGCCAAGTTGTTACATGATATACAAAGTTAATACAAACAACGCAACATATCAGACAATTCCAATAAATACAATTTTAGACAACAAACATCTTGTAAAACAATCACATTGTAATTGGCTAAAAAGATATGTTTTCAACTGTGATTTAAAAACCTCATGCTCAATCCTTCCAAATAAGGTCCCCGGCAAGTTATTTCAACTTTTAGCTGCCTTAACCGTAAATGCACACTCTCCCATGTTTTTTTTTCATTTAAGGAATAACAAATTTAGTAATTCCACTTGAGCGTAATAACCTATCATTTTTCTTTTTTTTCCAATTCAAACTTTATTAATAGATTTTCCACGTTACAGGGGACAGAAAAAGTAACATTTACGACATGCTCATAAGACAATACATGATCTGCCCCCCCCCCTTCCCGGACAGCAGTTCACTACAACGTTGTAGTATAATACCATATTACAATAAACCTTATGTAAGCTAAGATAAACAATTGCCAACAACTCATTTATCCAAACCAACCATAATTAAGGTGTGAAGGGGATCCCAGATATGCTTATAGCTCGGTAACCTGTTATAGAGACTCGCTATAGCTTTCTCTGTGTGAAGATTAGCGAGGATTTCATGAACCCATTCCTGGTATGATGGGCTAACCTCATCCTTCCAATGCCTAAGTATGATTTTTTTGACAGATAATGTAATCATAGAAATGTGAAATCTCCAAACTTTAGTCTTTATAGAAGACAGATCACCCAGCAAGCAAATGTCAGGAGTAAAGCAATCCTGTAAACCCAGCATGAGGTCCAGTTTGGCTTTAATTGAGTCCCACAATGGGGTTATCTTGGGACACAACCAAAATATATGAAGAAGTGTTTCCTCTTCCTGTGAACATCTAGTACACAGCTCTGATTCAAGAAGACCCCATTTTGCCAATTTTACTGAGATGTAATACATATTATGTAAAATATGATATTTCAAAAGTCGTAGTCTGTCTTGAGACACATATTTGTGACAATACATCCATAGAGCCGGCCAATTGAAGGTATACTGGGGAAAAAGGGAGGCCCAGAACATGGTGGGGCTGTAGGAACCCCCATACCACCAGTGGAACAAGACTTGATACATTTTGGAGATAACATTTGAGGATCCAAGTAGGGAGGAAAGCTCAGATATCAATGAAAAAGCCAGTGGGTGGGGAGGGGTATTACCCAGCACCATGGTAAGAAGATGCTTTAATTGGAGAACCCTGAATTTCTGAACTACTGGAATGTTGAATTTTCGGATAAATTTAGCTACGGAGAGCCATGCCCCCTCACCATCCAGAAAGGTGAATACTATCCCATCTCCTACTTGGGTCAACCACGTGGGGGGGATCCTCTGTTTAATTATAGTAAAGGCCAGGGAATTCCATATGGACTGGGACAGGTTCAAGTGCGGCATGTATCACAAAAAGGAACAGAGCCGCGCATGAACTTTTAATGAGGTCATAAGAGTGGGACATTTATGGGCATCTTGTAGAGAAGAAATCTTAACGTAAAACATGGTCAGGGGGTCCATGTTCATAGCCTGGATAAAGTCTAATTCAATGTTAAGCCAAGCTGGTCTCAACCCTTCGGGTCCTGGATTCACCCACTTTAGATGTTTTGCTAGATGACTAGCCCAGTAATAGATTGCCAAGTGAGGAATCCGCAGCCCCCCATCCACTTTTGGAACTGCCAGTTTATAATATGCCAGCCAGGAATGTTTGTTAGACCAGAAAAATTGGTAAAAATTCTATGCATTTTCTGAAACCAGGATAATGGGATAAAAGAATTAAGGTGCGAGAGGGGATAAAAAATTTGAGGAAATACATTCATCTTAATTATACTGATACAGCCCCATAGTGAGACAGGAAGTTTAGACCATCTATCCAGGTCCTGAACAATCGCCTGGGAAAGGGGATCCAGATTTTCTTTGAACCATATGGAAGGATTTCAACCTATCATTTTTCTTAAGCTGATAAAGTGTAAAGAGAGAGGAATCAGCCTTTTGTCTACTCATCATACCCAGAACCTCATTTGTTTTTACTCGGCCAACAAAATCTATTTTTAAATCTGAAGTCAATTGTGGAAATGTCTAAACCATCCACAAAATCTGAGTCCCAATTAGTCTTTGACTGGGAATCAAAAGTTGATGTGACATATTAAGTATAGCCATGATTTCCTTGGTGCTGTAAAAATCTGTCCGTCCGCATTGGACATCAAACCTGTTATATGTCTGTTGGACACCATATCCCTACAATCCTTTAACATAATCCAAACTGTGTTTCTGGCTCTGTGTGCCAAATTGTTGTTGCTGTTTTAAGGATACAGCTTTATCGTACTGATATTTAAACATTTCCGATTTCACCTCTCGTATCTGAGGAGTTAAATTGCATTTGTCCTCATGGGTTCTGGAGAGGAGCCTGTGGAGCTTGTTTCTCAGATTCAAATACTTCATATATTTGTTATGCTTAATTTGTACTGCTTTTTTATGAGAAACTGTGTAAAATCCCATTTCTAGTCATGCCAACACTCTAGAAGGGAATCATAGGCACACATAATGGATAGCCTCGACTGAAACAAAGGATTCCATTTTGGAACAACTGACATCTGGTCATAACTGGGAAGTCAATTTCCACAGTCAGTTTTTTTATGTCATAACAGTCCCTGTGGTACTGCTGCAAGATACAGCCATATGATTTGATATTTCTTATTGCACAATACCTGCCTCATGTACTTTAAAAGACTGTGAAGGAAACAAATAATTAATTTGAGTGGCCAGAACCCCTTACATATGTTTTTTGCAGCAACTTGCTGTACCTTTCTATATCTATCATGCAAAGAAGCAGTATGAATCATTGTATTCAAGAAATTCATATCACTGAAAATGTTCATGATTTTCCCTCCCCATCTTCCAATGCCAATTCACAATTAAAATCACCGCCAAATATTAACATTCTTGCAGTGTGTAAGTATGGTCAGATTTTCTTAAAGAGTTCCACATTTGCAGATATAGCTTGGGGAACATAAACACTGATAAAACAGTACTTCAAGTTGTCACACATAGTGTACAACAGGCCCTACCCAGACACATTTTTACCAGTCTCTGTGCTTTGAAATGGTATATTTTTAGCAAAATGGCCACCCCAACACATGTATTTTCCCCCTGTGACCAGAAAGTACAGCCCCTACTCCATAGCCTTTTTGGCTGAGATACCTCAAGTACAGATTTTTAACCTTGTATATTGAATAAATACAATGTTTCCAGGTAAATTATCCAAAATCCTCAGGCTAGTGAGTCTTTTTTGTATCCTTTGATACTGCTCACATTAAAGGGTTGGGGTTCAAAATAGGGCCTCTGCACATGGGGATATTAGAAAGATGATTAGGTCAGTTGTGATTGTGATCTAACCCTCTCAGCCCTCTCTTAATCTTTTGGCCTTGGAGATATTTGTTTGTGAATCAGAAGAACTGCCCATGATAAATGAGGTCCCAGATGATGCATCCAAGTTAACATCCTCTTTTTTGTATACCCCCACTGCTGACACTTACTCACCATACCATACTTATTTCTAGTTGCAATAGATTGCACTCTTTCCTACTTCTCAGTTTTCCTTCTGGCCCACCCACTCCTTTGTTTAACAACCTCCTGAAAGACACTTTCATTGGAGGGAGGGGCATCCATACCTCCACCTCTTGTATGTCCAATGTGCCTTTGTCAGAAGAATGACCTTCAGCATGTGTCTCCTTCTGACTGGGAAGACTTGACATGGTATCAGTATTCACAGAGGCTGAGCTGTCTGTGCCATTGTGTTCCCTATTAGATTTCATGGGCCATGAAGTAGCTGGCATAGGGAAGACTTTCTCAAGATGTCTGGGTATTGTGGACTGGATGACATACAGTAGTACTCATATCAACCTCTGCATTGGGACTAAAAAGGAAGTTGGAATACTTTGTGGGTCTTTGCAAAGATAAAATGCTAAAGATAAACTTAAATAAAATCAAAATTGTTATCTTTCGGAATAAATCTAAAATGTCACCCAAATTCTGTATAGATGAAGACAAAATTGAAGTTGTAGACCACTACAACTATTTAGGAGTTAGATTTACACACAATGCAACATGGAGTAAACATATTAAATTAATACAAACTAAAATGAATACAGCTGGTAATGAACTCAAAATTTTTAATGCTAAGATGAACAAAACTATGGTTAAGGGCATACTGAGGGTAATTAGTGCAAAAATTAAGACAAGCATATTATATGTTTCTGAGATTTCGGGCTCAACCAACTTGTTAGCCATATAAACTATTCTCAATAAACTATGCAGATATATCCTTATGGTACCACCTGGGACTCCATCTTGCATCCTTAAATTAGAATTAGGACAATACTCTATGCTTTCATTATTCAAAGAGAGACAGATTACGTTTCTCTTAAAGACCTTTTTCCTTCCGGAACTTGATTACCTAGAATTTGTCTGGAGGAGGAAATCAAGTTTTCTACATTGGGATATGTCTATCCATCCATTCTGTTCATTAAAAAAATATATTTCCCTCAGGATTGGGATATCTTTTGTATATACACAAGCCCATGGGAGGAAATAGTTATCTACATTTGTACTGTTGAATGTACCTTCTACAGCTGGGTCTTCAGACTCATTCTGAGTACCATTGCTGAATGCATGTGTCATATTACCAGCATTTCATTCCTGTCATAGAGGAAAATCTAGTTCATGGCAGTAGGCACATTATCAGATTGTTGTCCAGCATCAGGCTGGGTGTTAGGCTGAATAGTGTCATCTTGGGGCAGTGCCAGTGAAGGTTCAGAAGCTGGTCATTCAGTTGACTGTTTCTCCACACCCATAACTGGGCTTTCAGTCGCAGTCTTTTGAGGATGGGCATCCATTTGCACAGGTTGCTGTGGAAGAAGTTTTTTACCCAATCCCAAATGTTTTTTTTAACATTTCTGTGTTCCTGAGCAGGCAAGACTGACTGAGGATCTTTCAAAAGCCATACATGTGTGTACAGTAAAGTGCACTCCACTTAGATACTTTTATAACAGATGATCAGTTATAGTGGACAAAAATTGATTTCAAGAGCCAAATATATCAAATCCAGTGCATTTTCCTCTGATTATAATGGATAGAAATATTGTTTATAATGGACACTTTGAAGCTTTTATATGAATTTGTACTGCATTTTATTTTGGAGGGGAAGAGCTGATGGGGAGATTTGGCAAATGTGAGATTTAAATAAAGGAGCTACAAAGACTAAATTTCTTGCAGAACAATTCTCCACAAGTTGCATAAACATTTATTAGATGATTACACTAAAAGGGAAGTGAATTTATGTTTTAATAAAACCCTTACAGTACAATTGACTTTATTCTTACTGTCCTAGAACCCCAACATACAGCCACTAGAGTTCCTATCTTCTTCTAATCTTCTGCAATAAACTTCATAACAATGTTATGTTCTCTGACAGTTAAATACTGTAACTCTAAATAAACACACAAAGTACAGAAACATATGCTAGGCAGGATTCTGAGTAATCTATGATGTTTTATAATAGGTTTTCACTCTGAGCCCCTGCTCACACACACATAGACACACCTAAGACATAGGCTCCACCTCCTCTGGATATAATGGACATTGGATATAATGGACAAAAGTTGTGTGCACAGATATGTCCATTATAACAGGCTTGCACTGTACTTCTGCTCCTGCTTAGTTGTCACCATAATTTTAGCTATTGAAACTGCACCTGGTGATATCCACTCTGTCCCAGCACCATTTTTCTGCCAGCCTGCTTCTTGCAAGATGGTTTCAGGACTCCAGGAATTGTTAGCAGCATCTTATGGTGGGGGAATCTGGTCATTCCTGACAGAGAGGCAGCAGACCATTACAGAGCCGCTCTTTTCTGTAGCATTCTTCATTTGATTTTGCTGATGTCACTTTGGCAGCTGACAACTTAATAGGAGAAAAAAAGTCTGTTGTTTGTGTACGGTCTGTACATAGTATGGGAGTGCACTGTTCTCTGGTATGTCTTTTTACAGCAACCTGTGCCTAGGCTTGGCTGTGTGTAAAATGATGGTTTGCAATATTTTCTTCCTCTTCATACAGGAACTTCAATAAATGAGCTTTTCTTTCTGACAGCCACTCTCAACAGCTGGTCACAATGCTCTGTTGGCTCATTCTTTGAACTGGTGTCTTCCATACTATTCACATCAGCCTCAGATGAAGTCTCAGCTAGTATAGAAATCTCAACATGGTGGAAGCATGACTCACCTTGCACAGGTAACTACTTCTGTATCCATGGACTCCTTTCTTTTCTTCTTAGCAATGCTTCTCAGCAACTTCTTTCATAACAGTACTGGAAATGACAACAGCAATATTACAAACAGGGCATGTTATCCTAATGTTAGCAGCTGAGGAGTCCATGCCTCTCCTCTTCCTCCTTCTTCACATCTGCCATCTTGGCTGGGAGCTGAGGGGACAAGGGCTCCTCCTACAGAAGAGCAGGGGAATTTTTATTGAAGACAAATATAAACAAAAAAAATAGTACAAGGGAATCAACTCTTCCAAATTCCATAACAGTGCACATAAATGATATATCCCCAAAACAAAAGAAAAAAAAACTTCAACCCAGCATTAACAATACATCTAACTGCACATGTTTACCCCTGTCTATTCCTGAGTACTTTTCAGTCTTTTTTTCCAAGTTGAGATTGGACTCAAGATATTATTTCTTAAATTAAGGTTGTGTTCAAATGTTTCATACTTGTAAGAATGTCACGGGCATTCCTTACCATCTGTATCTAAATTTCACAACAGTTAATTTAGACTGGTCATATTAATAATTGAGTTTCAAAGTTTTATTTTTCCACACATTGGGTCCTTACAATTGCAGAAAACATACATATCTAAAAACAGAAGTTTAAAACAGGTAAAAAGATTCAAATAATTTACAAATCACTTACGGTAACAATCATTTCTCCCTGTACAAGTCAAGGAATTAATACACAGATAGCATATCCTCCAAGCATTTCATGCTATTTATCAGCTCATACACACGCTATGGCAGGCATTTTTATTTTTTATTTTATTTTTTCTAATCTTGCTTATTTGTAGAAAGCAATTTGCAACTCAATTGATTGTCCAGTTATCCTGGTTGGTAAGCAGTATCTGTGTAAATAATTCTCTGTCTACCTTATCCCAATCCTCAATAAACTGCTAGCCAAAAACTTCTCTCCTTGTTATTCCATCTGCATCTAAACTCCAAAACAAGTAATTTAGACCGGTCATATTGCTATTTTATTGTATGTGTAATTCTTTTTCAGTCTGTATGACTACAGCTAAGGGGGCCGTGTGTCTTGCTGCAATACATATTTGCAACGGGTCTGCCATAATATAAAGTTTATACAAGTAAATATAAGTCTCAAAGTTGCTGCTTCTGTGTCTTGGAATAATCCCGAGTAACCCATTACATTTTCATAGGTCAGATGTCCCCAATATACATTATTCCATCTGGTAGCTAGTAGGGCCCACACTGATTTAACATACAGGCATTCTAACAAAAAGTGCTGCATTGTTTCCTCTTGTCTTATACACTGCAGCCTAGGACAAATTCTCTTATCTAAGCATTTGTGTTTTGCATTACCTTTGACACCCAGTCTCCCATGATAGCATGGCCATACCACATCCCACATCCGTGGTGGTGTCATTTTATCTAGCAGATAGGTTTCTATTTTATTATACTGTGCCCAAAGTATACCTTTATACTCAATCCAAAGTATATCCATGCTCCTGTATAGTAATATACACCATAATCCTATTTGGTACTGTTGCTTGTGTAAATGTCAAAAGCCATTTTCTGTTTTTTTTCTGTCAGGGCTGAACATATTGGGGGACCAATTAATTTTTTCTTTGTACTGCCGGAGACTGATTCCATTGTGTAAGAATGGGAGAGAGCCATATCCTGGCCACTTTCTTCCAGTCCCCATCTGCCAGGGATGTGAATCACTGAATGCTAGAAAAGATAAAAATGCTGTAAAAAAAATGAATGAGTTTGGTGAGACTCAGTCCACCGAATTTATATGGGCAATACGATATTTCCCTTTTTATCAGGTTCATCCGGCTTCCCCAAATAATCTGAAAAACTAGACTTAAAAGAGTTGTTTCAAAACATCTTGGTGAAGGGAATACTACACTCAGATATGTGAAAATGGGCAGAAGACATCACCACTTTTTTTTATGGCTGCATGGGTGGATGGGTGGAGCCCTGCAGACGTTTTTGCATGTAGAAAAGGGCTGACGTCATGTTTTCCATCTGTGGAACTGTTTTTCCTCTGCCTGACCCACCCCCAAAAAGCAATCCACCCATTTTGTCCCTATGGACAGCAGCACTGCACTATATCACAATGGGCATTTTTTTTTTTTATGGGCGTTTTTTTTGTACTTCTGTCCCTTCCCATGGGGAATGCCGAAGCCGAGTCAGAGCAAAAAGGGTAGGAGGCTGTGTGCTGTCCTCACTTTAAATCCTGACCAGTCTGTGTTCGAATATATGGCTCCCTATAAGGGGCAATGTAGAGATGACTACACTTACTTTGTATTTATGCAGAAAAAAAAATAATTTACTGGTAGTGCATTTCCCACTTATTTGCAAGTCGTGGGCTTTATCTGTGATTTAATTAGTTACAGGCTGCAAGTTAGAGTTGGATCTCGCTGTAAAGTTGGCGCCACTTCACAGAAATAAAGGAATGCAGGCAGAAGATAACCATAATGTCAGCTCCATGTATGCATATCGATATGTGTAGCGAGTGAGAGTCCTTAGGTAACCTTTCACACCTAGGCGTCTCCCTCCCTGCCTGCCCGACACAAGCACAGCTGCTAAGTCAACTGCCAATTCTCTCACCACCAAAGTGGGGAGCAGCCAGAGTCCAGCAGTAGCAAAAACATCGGACTGGACACTTTATGAAGAAATGAGTATGGATGGAGTGAGAAAATTAGTCTCCTCTACTTACAAGGATCATCAGAAAAGGAAACTGGGGTGAGTCTGTGTGTTCAGTGATGGGTGGGAAGGGGTTAATCGGACTGATTAAAGGGACCTGGCAAGGCGCTGGGGGAAAGTCTGCTGCCGGAGCTGGTCGTGTAGGGGCATGCGGAGTGCCAGCTCATCACATGCAGGACCTACATTACCTCTCCTGCTGCTGCTGCACACTAGCTGGTCACTTTTCACCCACATTTACACCCAGCCGCCCCTGCAGGCCTACCTCATATCTGAGTCCTACAGGGATCTGATGAAATCCCAAGGATGGGTGTGTGTTGAGAGAATGTGTAGGTTGTGCAACTCTGGACTTGTTGCAGAAGTGCAGCCGATACCCCCTTAAAGCTACTAGTGCCTGCAGGATCGCCTGTGTGCAACTCCCATAAGAGAGAGTCTGCACCAGCACTGGGGCAAAAGGCTCATCCCCATCTTTCAAAAATTTCAGTAGCTCCTCCCCACCTCAGCAACTTATGCAATGACCAAACGTTGACTGTCTTCGGCCTGAGAAAAGTGTAGCTGTCTAACTGTATGCAATAAGAAATGCCCATCATGTCTAAACAAAACATATTGGACGTATCCAGGTGAGACTGTGCCATACCAACTACTGTGAAAACTTTGTACTACCCATGTAATTTAATCACAGATGGGGAAAGTGACCAAGAAAAGACAGTCATCTTACAGAGCTGCGATATCTGTCTGTTCTATACAGGTACTGTCAGCAGACAGTGGTGGCTCTACGACAGGCACATGCCCTAGTAAAAAAACAAAAATGCTATGCCCCAGTTGGTGGATGGTATTGCACCGAGCTACCCCCATAACAACAACATGAGCACTTGGTACCAGTTGCCGCCACTGACTGCCAAATCTCTTAACTGCCCCACATTATGAATGATACGATCTCTCACATTACCACTTTTGAATTACCCTGTCCCAAGCTGCCCCACATGGAAAAGTTGCTGCTGTTCACATAAAGATGCTCAGTAGAAATTCGTAACACTAATGCTGAATCAAAATTAAACTCTGCACAGACCGTTAGATTTCAAGGTTCTGAGCGTGTGTCTAGATTTGATTTAGTCTGTATTATTTGTCTGTTCCCTCCTTCCCTTCCCCCCAGGATGCATCTGGAAATGAGTAGTTCATGCTCAGTATGCCTTCCTGGTCAAACTTTTAAATAAGTTGTCCCACATTCTGATGGTCACATTTTTGAGTGTCGGTGTCCCACTGTTCAGTGATAAAGAGTTGAGAGGTATGTTGACTGCAGGGAATAAGGATGTCTTGAAATTAAACTGGCAATTTAGGTCCTGCAACCGAGAGTTTGTGCCACCCAAAATCCCATGGTGATTCCCACTCACTGTAGGACCAGCAGCAGCCAATTCCCTGTTCAAGGAGTACAGGAGTGCGTGAATCTTCTCTGCACATCTTGAAAATGACCTTTAGACAAGCTTGAGTCTGCACTCAATGAAAATGAGTACAGATGTTCCTGGCTGTAAAGAAACTGACCCCATCCCCCCCGGTGTATTTAATGTCCACTGAATGCAAGGGTGTAAGAAGACAAACTCCATAATGTACAAGGGGCAACAACAAGGATCTGCACTGCAACCCTGCTTAATGCAATGCAGCGAAATGCCAGTGGATCATTATGGTAATTTCATACCTGAAAGACACAAGTAGAATGGTTGGCCACTAAGATTTATCTTTTCATCCCAGGAACATTACAATACAGGCACTGGGTGTGGTATGTAGTTGCCTTGAGAGAGCAATATATAGCAACTGTATTTCCCAGTGTATGGATGAAAACAACAAACAGTATGATGGCGTATTAAAGGTGTGTTTATCGTGTCAGGTGGGGCAACAAACGTGGTCATGGTATACATTTTTATTGTCTGGCTATGCTGTGACTGAACGTTATGTGGGAATGGTACTGGTAGTATGTTTTCATATCAGTGTTGCACCCCATCGGTCTGTAGCCGCAATTGTTTTTCAGCACCGGCATATCGGGTGCACTTCAAAAGCCACTTGTAACTCAGCTTGGACAAAAGTACTATTACTGTATGTTATGATTATGGTAATACAGTACAACATACTGTGGCGAAAGCCCTTCTTGATCGAGCCAGTGAAGGCGGTTTGTGTTTGTATCGTAATGTTTGTCTTTTGGCATAGAAAGGGCCTGCCTGCTGCTAGGCCAGCTCTCTTTCCCTGCTGCAGGGCTTGCTGGCATTCAGCAGCACTGAGCTTGCTGGGCCGAGTAGTGAAAGTGCGAAACCTCAGCCTTCCTGCCAAGCTGACCGCAAGCTTCAGGAAGGCAGCTGCGGGCTGGCCGAGCGCAAGCACAGATGGTCAATCCCACATGGATGGGGGGGAGACACTTGTTCTCACATCCAGGATCGGATCTAGCAATGTCTTTGAGGGTTATGCATTTTTAGTGTAGCCCGGTGTGAAGAATCACTAATTTGTGGATTAAAAAACAGGGGTTCTGTTCCCGAACTTTCATCTGGTTCTCCCACTGTATTCTACACGCTGAAGTTCGCCACCACTATTTTGTGCTATGCACTGTGGTGTCAGACTTGTGCCCATGTGTATCTGGTAATTTGTATAGGAATATTGTGGTGGTATGTGCTGTGTTACTTCTGGCATAGATATTGGGTGTGCTTTTATGTCAATGTGCTTAGTTTATCTTTGTACATTTGTGTGTTCTGCCTGCAGTGACTTTGATTATTTAATTTTTTTTTGACGGGTTAATACATTTGTATCTGTGGAAAATGACTGTGTGCCCATTTATTGTGGATTGCTTGTCGTGTTTTCTCTCCTTATAGGGCAATATCTCTTTTATACAATTTATCATTACATATGGCTGGCAGTTGTCTTGCAGTGTGGACTGTACTGTTAAGTGCTACACTCAAAGTACCTTCAGCGCATACGTCTCAACTATCCCTGATTTTCAGGGACATCCCTGATTTTGACTCAGAATTTTCCTCTGTCCCTCATAATTTTTTTTTTTTTGTGACAGAACACTGGGGATTAAAAGTACAAAATAATGTCAAACATTAAAGTTACAGACTTGTTCTTCTTCAGAAAATGCATCTTACTCTAATCCATTTATTCTATCAGCTTTCTAAGTGAATAGTACCAATTTTTAAGATGTGTCCCTGATTTTGGGTCTTTGTCCCTGATTTTTTGAAGCTTTGTCCCTAATTTATGAGTAAAGAAGTTGAGAGGTATGCAGTTCAGCATGGTTTTCGAAAGGGGCATGGCACCTCCACAGCCTTGATCTCTGACACATCAAGCATCAGAACAGCCATGGACCAGGACAAACTCTCTGGAGCCATATTTATTGACCTTTCCAAAGCCTTCGACCTTGTTGACCACGCATTGCTCTGTCAACAGTTGGGGTCACTTGACTTTTCCCCCACCGCTATGAAATGGATCATGGGCTATCTACATGGTAGAATGCAGTGGACCTGCTTCAATAAAGTCCTGTCCAAACCCCTACTGGTCACATCAGGTGTCCCCAGGGCTCAGTACTGGGCCCCCTCCTTTTCTCCCTCTTCATCAATCAACTACCAAAGGTGACAACCAATTGCAGTGCCATCTTATATGCAGATGACCTGGTGATAACGGCCCACTCCAGAGACATCGCCACTCTTAGCAAGTGTATGTCTGAGGCCTTTAATAAGGTCTTGACCTGGGTTACGGATCACAAGCTGGTCTTGAATCTGAAAAAAAAACTCAGGCCACGCTATTTGGCTCAGCTGCCAAAATCAAAGCCTCAACATCCCCTCTGAACATAATCAATCTGTACAGATCCTCCCTCCCAGTGGTGAACTCGGTCAAGTATCTAGGGGTCACATTAGACCCTCAACTTGACATGGGGAGTCACATCATTAACATCTGCAGGGCAGTGAACTGTAAGCTGGGCCTGGCCTACAGGGCCAAGTACAACCTCACACCTGTGGCCAGGCTTGCCCTTGCGAGAGGTGGACTCCTTCCCTCCCTCAGCTATGATCTGCACCTATTTGCTCGCTCCACAAAGACTCACCTTACTAGGTGGCACACGGCATACAACAACTTCTGTCATTTTGCCCTGGCTGCACCCCACCTCACTCATCGCTGTGAGCTTTATAATAAACTCTGTTGGCTCTCCCCAGCCAGATACCTGGACTTTGGGGTAGGTTGCCTCATGGGCAAGGTGATTAGAACTGGTATCCCACCGGGGCTGGCCCAGCTTCCACCATCAGCTGACATTTCTCTCTACTCACTAAGGTCCCAAGTCCTGGGGATGCTCAAAGTTCCTGCCACTAGAACTGTCATGGGAGATAGGGACTTTGTTGTGTGTGCACCAAAACTCTGGAACTCCCTCCCAGAGTATGTTCGCTCAGCCCTCTCCCATCAGTGTCTTCGCAAATCCCTGTGGGGCTTCTTGAAACAAGCCTCAGCATGTGACTGCCCCCAGCCTCCCTAGGGAAATCGTCACCTGAAAACCTGACTCAAAGCTGCCTCTTACAGGTGCTGCCTGGAACTTACTGCTATTCACCCCACTCCATCACCTGACTAGGGTCTAACTGTTGTCTTTGCATACCCAGGTCGTGCCTTAACTTATAAGTTTATTATATGTTCATTGACTTGTCCTTACTTGTAACAAAATTACTATAAGTTGTACTATGACTTTCTACTCCCTTGTATAACGCTGCCCTCTGTACTCTTATATGTTGCTTATGCTGTCATAATGTACTTGAAATATGTCTCTGTACCATCATGTTGTATTCTCCCGGGTCGTTCCTGAAAATAGGCATAATACTTGTCTAGTGTACTTACCCAGTAAACAAAAGCTAAATAAATAAATAAAAGTCACAGCCCCTTTCTATCACAGCAGCGGATGTCGCCGTGACACTCTCGGTCTGCATTCTAACTTTCCCAAAATGTTCTTAGTATTTTCCACCTTATATGCAAGTTATATGCAATATGCTGGAATGACATTCTTTTGGAAAGGTACGTCCAAAGTGTTTTACTTCTCCAGTGTATTTTGGCACCTTTTCCATGCCAGCTACTGCCCTAAAACTTTGGAGCCCCCCTTCCCCCAAGTTCACAATGGCTGCTGCCTCTGAAGAGGAGGGGGTAGCCATGTTCACGGGCCTGATAATAATTCTGATCACGCCACATCGACTTCTTGTGTCAAAGTCGAAACTGGCTTCCCCGGCCCTGAAACCTAAGAGCTGCCAAGTCCTCACACACAATTCTCAACCACAAGTTAAAGTGGATGGGAGCTTGCATGGGCTTCCACTCCAAATGTGCCCCAGACCAACACTGGCAGCGGGGGAGGGGTAGATGAAAGGAAGGAGAGATGGTACAGATGAAGGGAGAAAGACACTACGGATGGAGGTAAAATGTATGGGAGAATGAGGGGCGAGACAGAGACAGACGGAATATTGAGGCAAAAGATGCTATCCCACTTGAACTAATAAACACAAACCAACTAGAATTCTGGGGAACATAACATGAAACCAAGAGTGCAAACACTAGCACTAACTAAAATGGTAAACTACAAAGAAAGGTGGAACTATGACAAACCTGGATTTGGAAGTGCATAAGGAAAGGGCAGAATAAAAGAAATGCACCAAAAGTAAAGGATCATGCAAAGCTATATTTATACAAACTCGGGGTCCATAATAGTTTTGCAGAAAGGAGACAGTAGAGCTAATCAACAGTTAACGTTTCACAAAGAAGCCAAGGCATTATTGCTACACAATATTCTGGAGACTCTGTGAGCCTGAGAGGAGGCAAAAAAAAGTTAAAGTAGTAAGTGTGCCAAGTTCAGCACTTTTGGACGCAAGCGCCACCATGGATTCCTGGCAAAAAACTGTGACCCACATTGATAAGATGCCAAATGCAAACATAAATAATCCAGCACATACCTACGTAACACATAAATGGCATTTATACAAACCATGTCAATACACGCTGTGAGTATACAGTGTTGTGCTGTCGTGTATGTCGATTTTTTTTTTTTACATACCAGAGGTGTGTTACTCCACTTAAATTTACCAGAGTGAAGCTACATTTGTTTTGCTAAGTCATAACACACCAAATGTGTGTAAACAAAGTTCCATACAACTTCACGTTTTATTTTTAAAATAACTGCTGCTTTTTTTTTTTGAGTGGCTATTTATTTCTGCTTTGAGAAGAAAACGAAATTAGTTTTTCATCAGTTGAGGTGGGCTGCAAAGTTTTTTGTTGCTCTGTTAATGCCTGAGTTGTGTGTAATGGAGAACTTGACACGTTCATTTTAGTGGGTAATCAAAGCTAACCAGTTATTATAAAACAAGTACAGTGTTACTACATGATTCATATACATCCACAATCACCTTTTATGTATGTATTCAAATATACAGGCCCTACCAAGCACGAAGTAAAATCAAAATCCAGTACGTCAGGGTCAAATCTACTGAAGCCACTACCAACCTGAATCTGTAAGGCAACAGCAAATAAAACACACACTTTCCATATCACACACCATTGCACAGTATTGCATTAATTAAACTTAGATCCTGGAACCTTTACACCGAGAGTCCTTAACTTCACATTTCTTGGGTTCAGATTTATTCTTTATCGGGGCTTGTTTCCAGGAGTAGCTTCTTTCTTTTTATTATGGCTGCATGGGTGGAGCCCTGCAGATGTTTTGCATGTAGAAAAGGGCTGACATCATGTTTTCCATCAGTGGTACTGTTTTTCCTCCACCTGACCCTCCCCCAAGAAGCAGTCCGCCCATGTTGTCCCTATGGACTGCAGCACTGCACTATATCACAGTGGGTGTTTTTTTTTTTTTTATGGGCCTTTTTTTGAACTTCTGTCCCCTTCCATGAGGAATTCTGAAGCCGAGTCAGAGCAGAAAGGGTAGGTGGCTGTGTGCTGTCCTCACTTTAAATCCTGACCAGTCTGCGTTCAAGTGTATTGCCGGGGGTTGATTCATCGTGAGGCGCAGTTTGTAGTGGGGACTGCTGCTTCAAACTTTTCAGCTCGTTACTTGCAGGGAGAGAGACAGAGGCACGCAGGTCCCAAGTCCTGCTAGGGGTGACAAACCTGTGCTGCTACAGCCATTTGTGCTGTATCAAGGTGCAGAAGTACTCGCCCATCCATCTCTCTCCCTTCCCGAAACTTCAGTCAAGCTGGTGCTGCCGTATCAAGGTGCAGAAGTACTCGTTCATCCATCTCTCCCCCTCCCTGAAACTTCAGTCACGCTGGTGCTGCACTTGTCACTTGGCGTCCAAACTGACTGAGAAAGAAAGGGGGAAGAAAACCCCTGGCTCTTTCATCATGGAGAACAAGATGCCTGTTCCTGCAAAAGTTTCATACCACCCTTCACATGAGGTGGGGGGATACCTCTCAACCTCCTGCTTCATAAATCTCAGTTAAATGATCAGAATCAGGGACACCTTTTAAAAATTGGCAAAATCCTCTGGAAGCTGGCAGAAGTGTGAAATGCATTTTCTAATAAAGAACGAGGCTAAATTTTGTTTGAAATTTTCTGCTTACAGTCTCCACTGTTTAGTCACAGAAACCCACTTTTTAGGGCCTGAAGAAAAGGTAACAACAGAGACATGGGCGTAGCTACCAATACACCTGGCACGCCATGACATGCTACACGATCAGCGGGGGTAGCAGGAGAGTATTCTAGTCTCTACGCATTCCTTTGTTCTTTTTTTTTTTGCGGGCTTTCCTGGCTGCTCCTCATCCTCTAATGTTTAAGGGAGAAAGGGGTGGGTGTGGGGTCTTATGCTCACTCAGACTGACATGCCTACTAGCCCCATCAGACGTGATTGAGAGCTGTATTGCTACCTCTCAGTCAGGTTCATTTGCCAAGAAAAGAGCTGTGTGAGTGCCTCGTAAGGGGTGGGTTGGGGAGCAGGTGGGCTTTTTAAATGCCCTGTAAAAAAGCAGCATGGTCTGTTGTGTCGGGAGTCGGGACTGGAGAAGACAACAAGAAGAGGGAGATCATTGGGAAAGAGTTGGAGCCTGGACTAGGATTTTCTACATTCGGCAAAGAGTTGTGCTGCCTGGAGAGGTCGACCGCTGACTGAGTGAATTTTCGAGCGAGGAGTCAACAAGATGAGAGCCGAGCCTCCGCACTACAATACACACAAGACAGAATGGAGGACTAGATTGAGTCAAGGAGGCAGACTGTCAGTCCTGACTTGAGTCACCATTATTTATCCCCAGCTAATCTCCTGGCTTTCAGCAGGTGATGTTAAGTGCCCTTGTTTCGCAACAATATATTTAATTACATCTAGTCTTGGTGTAATTTAAACAGAATTTACCATCAGAATTGGCAATATGACACAGAAAACATAGCTCTTGGTGTATTAACATTCCATATTTTCCAAAACAACTGACTACATTACACTCATAAACATACAATTTGACTCTAGGTAAGGACCACAGGGGCCATCCTAGTCTTTCCATTTTCTTCACAAACTTCATTATGCAGCCATGGTGGATCTGACAAGAATTTGTTCTTTGATGGCTGCCATGTTTTCCTTGTCTTCACTTTCTCTGAACATTCTTCTATTTTTTCTTTCCAGTTTTCCTGTGCCACGTCCCCCTTACGTAACTTGACACCTAAAATCTTTATTAAAGTGTCTGAGATTTGGATATGATTTATAGAGGTCACCTTTTCACACAGAGATTGTAACCAGAACATTTTGAATAATTAATCCATGCCCTTGACACTTGGGAGTACTTTGCAACCTGTCCCAAGGCTGTTTCTGCCATGGGAGCATCTGCTACTAATAGACAATATATTGTATCTTCAGCATAAGCCGTGACAGCCACCATATTATCCACAGATGGCCCTTGTATCCCTACTATCCTAGGATCCTGTTGCTGTTGGATGGAGCGCAATAAGGGATCAATACAGTATTCATACAGTAGTGGATTCACTGGGCATCCCTGCCTCACTCCCCTGTTAATTTTTGCGGGAGTTTCCCTGAAAACCATTAACTAAGAGGACAGAGTAAGAAAATCATAGTGACAGTGTTCATGAGTAGAGGTCACAAAATGCCTATGCTGAAAAGTTGGTGAAATTATTTCACTAAATGACTACTACAAGCATGTGCTGTGCAGTTTCCACATATGCTCGTACGTTCGAGCATTTTTAATATTTTCACTCCAGATGTTCAACACTGCCTTCTCTTCACACCTCCCTATAAATGGTACAGCTGTAATTTTTCACATCCTGCCCAAGCTGTGTTTTCACACATCTGGCGCAGAATGGCGCGGTAGCTGTGAGAAATCAACATTCGGGACAGATTAACAAAATCACAATGCCACTATTCATGAGCAGAGGTCCCAAATGCTTTCAAGAGGTGGGGGTCACAAAAGGCCATGTTGAAAATTTGTAGTGCAAATACCAACAAATTCCCGGGCATTAGGGTTTCTAACCATAACTCTCCCTCCCCCCCAACCCAACCCATGGTGGGGCTCCAGTGCTCTCATCTTCTCTGAACTGCAGACAAATCTTCACTCTTCAAAGTCAGATCACAAATTGAGGAAACAGGTAAGCTCTTCACTGTATTGCAACGGAAATGTGAACTTGGTGGCATAACTTGTTCTTTCAGCTGGGAACTGTAGTCCTACCAATCTGTGCATGCCAACATCAATTCCAAATGAAGAACTTTGGCATTGACAAATGCTTGTTTTGTTTGCAGTGCATATATATTGATAGCCCTCCATACTGTATTGTTATGGTTAAAGTCAATTTTCAGTTCCCACATCTGGCACTTGGGTTAATATCCCAATACTGACACTGTAGTGCAGCATGAGGGGGGTGCTGCACTTCTGAGGTGCCATCTTTCAGATGAGATGTTAAACCGAAGTCCCATCTGCCTGGATTGGTGGTAGTTCTGGTGGATGCTAAAGATCCCATGGCACTTATTGAAAAAGAGTAGGGGAATTATTTTATTCAAAACTTGAAATTAAAATACACACAAACTAGTGTTACTAAACACAAAATCATAATGCAAAATAAAAGCAAACCAAAAGAAATATTTCATCATATAGTCAATGGAAAATGTCATTTTTAGAGTCCCAAAACTTAAAAATTCTCCAGTGTCCTGGCCAAATTCCCCCCATTCACTAAAAAAATGTCACCAACAGCTTAATCTGGTTCAATTTCAGTTGCTTACCATCTGTATCCCCCTTCCCTCCCCCCGGTCACCCCTGAAAAAGGGACTTCTAGGCCCAGTGGGCTTGCCGGGTCAACAAAATTCAATAAATAAATAAATAAAGGGTGTGGTTAGCCCTCAAGGCCCTAAAGAAAGACAAATCTCCTGGGCTGGATGGCATTCATCCGAGAGTACTATAGAAATTGGCGGACATACTGGCTATACCCCTGGCGGAGCTCTTCAACAGGTCACTTGAGACAGGGAGGGTACCTAGGGATTGACGAGAGGCACAGGTGGTGCCAATCCATAAAGGGGGGTCGAGGGAAGTACCAGGTAACTATAGACCCATCAGTTTGACCTCGGTGGTGGGAAAATTAATGGAGAGTATACTAAAGGAACGATTGGGGGTGTACTTGGAGGAGGTGGGAGGTCTGGATAGTTGGCAACATGGGTTTGTGCCAGGTAGGTCATGTCAAACCAATCTTGTAGAGTTCTATGAATGGGTAACATCAGAACTGGACAGGGGAATGCCTTTGGATGTATTATTCTTGGACTTCAGCAAGGCGTTTGACTCTGTCCCCCACAATGGTCTGGTGGAGAAACTGATGGGGTTAGGAGTAGGCCCTTTGATGATCAGATGTATTGAAAACTGGCTAGCTGGATGCACCCAGAGAGTAGTGGTCTGTGGGGAGCTCTTGAACCCTAGAGAGGTTGGTAGTGGGGTACCGCAGGGCTCGATCCTGGGTCCGATCCTGTTTAATGCATACTTATCGGACATCAGGGAGGGTATAGGGTGTGAAATGAGTCTCTTCGCTGATGACCCCAAGATGGGAGCAATAGTTGAGGGAGAAGAGGGGAGGTTGGCCCTGCAAGGGGACCTGGACACCCTGAAAAGCTGGGCTCACACATGGAAATTAAATTTCAATATCACCAAGTGCAAGGTGTTGCATCTTGGGTGGGAAACCTAAACACAGGTACACCCTGGGAAGGGAGGCGCTGGAGGCTTCAATAGGGGAAAAAGACCTAGGGATCATGGTGGATGCATGTATGAATAACTCTGAGCAGTGCAGGAGAGCGGCTAGCAAGGCAAACAGGATGTTGGGATACATCGTAAGGGGGATCACCTCTAGGAGCAAGGAAGTGATTCTGCCGCTGTACAATGGACTGGTTAGACCACACCTTGAGTACTGTGTACAGTACTGGAGACCACACTTGAAAAGTGACATACAGGTGCTGGAGAGGGTACAGAGGAGGGCAACTAAGATGATACAAGGGCTAGGGGATTTGACGTATGAGGACAGACTTGAGGAGCTCTGCCTGTTTTCATTGGAGGAGAGGAGAGACAGGGGGGACATGATTGAGGTCTTCAAGTACCTCAAGGGAATAAATAGGGTAAACATGGAGGGGATCTTTAGACTAAAGCAGGGAGGTATCACCAGAGGCATGGTTTGAAGTTGGAAGGTGGAAGGGTGAGGGAAAGGAGGAGGTTTTCACTGAGAGGGTGGTGGACCCTTGGAATGCACCGCCTGGCGAGCTGGTTCAGAGATCCACAGTGGAGGGCTTCAAGAGAGGGTGGGACAGACACAGAAAGTGGATGTATCAGATGATGGCCTGGCCTGTCCCAGGGGGGTGGGGATGGATGATAGGGGTTTCTGGAACACAAGGGAGGGTAGGGCCTCGGCACCCAACTAGGGATCTGAGGTTCGAGCAGACTCGATATACCGTAAGGCCTAATCTGCTGGCAAATAGCATGTTAGTATGTTAATTAAAAGTGTCTCAGAAATGCTGCAATCTTATTGGCTGTAAGGATTCTGACAGTCTTACATTAATCCCTGCTAAACTACCATGTACAGACTGATCACAATGGCAAATGGATTCCTCCTGTCAGCATTGCTTCCTCTAGCACTACTGAATGACTAGAATGCTGCATTCTGATTTTGAACCACATTCTTAAACTTTTGGTGGAAGAACTATTTTATTAAAAATCTGCCTCTAAATGAGGAAAATATTCACAAAGTATACTTTTGACACTTTTCTTTTGGAATATTTTTATAATAGCAATAAGGGGTGTTCCCCTTAGAAAAATATGAATTCTAGTGTGTGAAGCAACATAAAAGGTTTGAACATGCTAATTTTGGAATTGTTTGAGTTTTAGGAGTCTGTGGTGTTCCTTCTTAGCATGCTCCCTTTGAAACACCTGTGCAAAATCCTTGAGGGGAGCACAGTGCATAAAAGGAGCCAATTAGACACATTAGCCATTGAGGCACTGGAAAGTTGGGAACTAAATCAAGGGTCCCACCTTGACGATGGTGACTTAGCTTACACTGGAATCTAGTTTGAAACTAAGAGGACCCACTCCTCACATGGAGCTTAAAGTAAATATAGGCATTTTTGACAGTGGAAAGTTAAATATGCTATGTTGTGTGTGTGGCGGGTGTGTGCTGGTATCTTTGGATTAGGGTTAGATTAACAGACTGTTACTCTAACCCCTGATCATGCCTTATTGCTTAATAAGAAGTGCACGGCCTGGGCTAATGTCCATAATTTTGGTAATATTATTATAATAACCTGAAACAACAACCCCCGCCCCATCACATATATCAGTCCCATAACAAAAAAAATGATGGACCCCAACACCACAGTTTTAGTGCATAGGTTACTTCTGAAGTAGTGTTCAGCCTTGTGCCCTGCAAGAAAAGAAATATCAAGGGCCAAATCCTTTAAAAAGGAAAATGTCACAAGCCTTTTATGGGCATTCTTGATGCTGTTTATGTTCAGGTAGCAATTTTATAGATGTAAGGGGAGGTCATAATGAGTGATTTAGGTTGATTTTTCTAATTTCCCACTTCCTCTGGGACAGGCACCCAGATTTTTTTGATTTTCAGGTGTGCCATTTGAACCTCTTCAGCTAAACACTCCTCCTTAGAGTCTGATGAGAACGCCTACTGGAAGGATATAGTAGAAGATGTTTCTGCCCCCCATCCCCCATGATCAGAGTCCTGTGATTGGAGGGCTTTGTATCTGTTCTGTAAGACAACTTTTCTCTGGCCTTCAGCAGTTTTTGAGATTTTTGCTTTAGGTTGATATTTCCACAACCGCCTCTTCTTTGTGAATACAGTGGTTATGTTTGGTGTGGTAGTACTTGTACATGTCTTGCAATATCCATAGGGGGGTTGTTCTCCCTGGTAGGATTCTGTTTGTGCCACAGGCACTCCCACGTATTCTTGGGTGTTAGACTCAATGTTTTGTATCGGGCTCTCAGCAGTCTGTGTGACCTGTACAATTTTCATATCCTGGGTGGAGCGGATTCTCAGGGAGACTGGGGTATGGGGGAGGGGGGCCACTCTGGGAGGTTGGACAGGTTGACTCTGCTTCTCCCGTTCTTTCCTTTTCTTCTCAATACTGTTTTTCTAGGCAGTAGTCAGGATAAGATCCTGATCCGGTCTGTTCTCCCAATTATGTGGGGTCCATTGACAAGTTCTGTAAGCATGGCCTTGTTCCTCACAAAGATTGCACTTCAGTGCAGGATGAACTGTTGTGTCCACATTCTAAACAGAGATTACACTTTGCCCTGTCGCAGGCATTGCTCAGATGTAATGTAGACCCACACTTAAAACACATTTTGGGCTGGCCTTGATAAAAACAGTGCGCTCTGTCTTTCCCCAAAAAGAAGCAAATAGCTAAGTGCTTCAGGCCTTGAGTGGTTAGTCATAGCTTGACTTTAAATTTCCACACACAATCCCAGCCAAATATGCTCCTTGTCCAAAATAGGTTGTAGTTGCCCTTGAATGTCACAACATTGGGCTAGCCAGTACTTGATGTCATGTAAACTGACCCCCTTGTTCCTAAACAAAATGGAGACTTGGCAGATGGTGGGTTTTGTCAGAAGGATTGCCTGAATTAGTAGCCATAATGTGGTGTATTACTTTTTCTCATAGTTTGCCCAGAATCGGTCTAATCCCATTGGTGTTTTAGAACTAATGTCAAAAAGAGTGTTCTCCGAAGCATGAATTAGGGCTTATATTTTGTTAGGAAAAAACCCACATAGATTCCTTTATCAGAGTTCTATCCACACAAATTCTGCCAGGTGCAATCTCTAAGCCACCCATGTATAGCAAATGTACTGCGTTTTGCCTCTGGGCTGGGGTAACATTTTGAAAAAGGTGATCTTTTTGCCTGAATTTTGTCCAGAGTTGCTGTGCAGTTTCAGGCAGCCCAGTCCCGTAATATACTGGTCATTCATGATCATTCTTTCACCTCAAGTAGGGTTTCTTGTACTTGACCTTGGGTTTCTTGTACTTGAAAGGAGGGTGGCAAGAGATCACACAGGGGAAGGAAACAACTCCTGGTGGGGGACTCTATTATTAGGAGGGTAGAACAAGGGAAGGGAGGCAGAGGGAGGTTAGGTGCCTGCCTGGCAACATGGCTTGGAGTGACAGGGAGCAAAGCCTCAGGATTGCGGGAGCAGCTGTATGGGGAGGGAGCTGGATGTCATTGTCCACCTATGGACAAATGACCCTGCTGGAAAAGGGATTGCATCAGTGCAGGAGGAGTTTGAGGAGTTGGGGAGGGGCCTTAGACAAGTAGCACTCACGGTAACCTTCTCGGAGGTGCTGCCTGTCTATGGTATAGGTGAAGCTAGGGTACTCCACACCATGGGATTTAATCAGTGGTTGAAAAACTGGTGTAGAACTCAGGATTTTAGCTTCACTGGGGACTGGGGCTCCACTTAGAGGGATACAGGCCTATACTGGTATGATGGTCCGCATCTATCCAGGAGGAGAACTAGAATCCGAGGTGATAGGTTTAAATGCTTCATTGGCAAGCATTTAAACTAGCCAAGAGGGGAGGCACTGAAAAGAAGAAGGGAAATCCTAGCCCTCCCAAAAAAAATCAGGGTAGTTAGTAAGGTAAGCACCAAGATAGAGCAGTCGATAGGGAGAAGGGCAGGGATAAATGGAGAAAAAGACAAAGACAGTAAGGACAGGGATGGGGCAAAAAGGGATAATGCCATCAAAAAATGGAGGGTAATGAGTACCAATGCCTGTAGTCTAGGTAACAAGCTCTCTGGACTGGTGGCCTTGATGAAAGAGGGATGCCTAGATATTGGGGCAGACACAGAAACATGGTACACAGAGAACCATGACTGGGATGTCAACATACCAGTGTGCACAATCTATAGGAGGGACAGGGAGGGTAGAAGAGGAGGAGAAGTAGCTCTCTGTAAGGGAAGGGATCAACACAATAGAACTAAAGGGTAAACAGAGAGGAGAGGAGGCACTGTGGGTCACACTGGAGACTGGAAATGGCACCACAATCTGCACAAGTGTTGTATACAGACCCCCCCATCTCAGAGGGAGGAAATGGACAAGGAAATGATAGAAGGCATTCTTAGGATGGCAGAAAAAGGGAAAATATAGCTGATGGGGGACCTGAATATGTTAGCTAGATTGCTGCAGCCACATCCAAGAGCAGAGGCATTCTCGATGCCCTAAAGGGGGCATGCCTCAGACAGCTAGTGTTGGAACCCACTCTAGAGGGAGCAATCTTAGACCTGGTACTCTCAAATGGAGAGGAAGAGAGGATCTCAGATCTAGAAGTAGGTAGGAATCTGGGAACATGTGACCACCAAACAGTGTGGTTCATGATAAACTTAGCTGTAGAGTCAAGCCTTACAAAAGTGTAGGTACTGAACTTCAGGAGGGCTGATTCTGTCAAAATGTGAGAGTGCCTCAGAAAAGTAATAACAAACGGCAAGAAGGTAGGATGGAGCAACAATGGGGAAATATCAAAACTGCCATCACAGAGGCAACAAGCCTTTGTGTGAAGCAAATAAAAAAATCAAAATGAAAAAGAAACAAACACTACGGTCCTTAAAAGAAATGGCAGGGAAGGTTAGGGAAAAAAAGATAGCATTCAGGAAGTATAAGGAAATACAAAAGGAGCAGGACAGAGAACTGTACCAGTTAAAGCAGAAGGCAGTCAGAATAGCAAAGGCCCAAACTGAGGAAAAGATAGTAAACTCAGTTAAGAAGGGGAATAAAACCCTTGTATAGGTACAGTAGGGAGCAAAGAAAGACTAAGGCAGGGGTACTGAGGCTGAACAAAGAGGAGGGTGGTTTAGACCCCGGAGCAGTCGTCGGCAGTTGAAATAGTGAGTTGCAATTCAATGCAGTTGCAATCAGTTGCAATTGCATTGGATTACAGTTATAAAATACTGGAGTTGAAATCCACTGCAGTTGATGATTCCGTGCCCCATCCAGGTTTGTTTTTGTGGAGCACTGCAGTGTGTTTTCTCTTTTTTCTTTCCTGGGGGGAGGAGGGGGGTCAGGGGGGTGGCGAATATCTAACGGTCCTCAACCACCGGCACTGAGCCTTATAGCCAATAAAATGCTCCCCTGGCTCCTGGACACAAACTATCCGCCAATTAAGAGAGATAGACGGAGGAGGAGCCAGGCGCTTGAGAGTGCCTGTGACTGGCTGCATGAGGTGGCAGGGAGAGCATGCCTAGGTAGGAGAGGAGACTGTCAGGAGAGGAGGCATCTGTGTTGGAGTGTGGGCAATGGAGCAAGTAGCATTTTTCTGCAGGGATGAAGTTTGGCGGTTCGGCCTTTAATTTAAAAATAAGTTAACTGTATCCACTGTCCTGATGTGTCCGGTGCCCAGAGAGAGACTAGTGTGTGGCTGTGCAAGTCCCATTCAGTCCTCCAGCAAAGCCAGGCAGCAATTATGTGAAGGCAGCAAGTCAGTGGTCTTCTGGTCATGGTTGGGATCAGCCTGTGACCCCATCAGCCGGGCCCATCTGGCGACTGTCACTTAGTCTTGGTCAGGTCTTCAGAGTCAGTGAGGAGGAGGAGTTGTAGGTGCACTAGTACCACCGCACAGAATACCAGAGTGGGGATGTGGGTCTGGGTTGGGGACAGACTGCTTAGGTTGGGAGGAGAGAGCACACAGCTCCAAAAAACACCAGCACCACCACCGAGTAGAGCAGCAGCAGCCTGAGCCATGGAGCCACCTGATGCCACTGAGCGAATCATCACCCGACACCTGACCAAACAGGCAACAGGCTACTACAGTGAGCAAGGTATTGTATGGGATGTGTATGTTAAGCCCACCAGGGCTGGGCAGTGGGCAGTAGCAAGGAGAAGGATGGTCTCTCATAGACTGCTCAGTCTGTCTGTGTGTCTGCTGCGTGCTGGGCTGGCTTGTCTGGCTGGTTGTGGGACTGGGAGCTGAACTTGAAAAGCCAAGGCGATTGATCATCATTGATCTACTGCTGGCAGCTGATCTGGGTTCTTTCTGACTGTGGTGGCATTGTGAGTAAGTCAGACTCCCCATGAGGTTGTGGAGCAGGCCAGGTGCAATTGGTCATTTGGTGAGTTCCCAGACCCATAGGAGGCCGGAGCACAGAGCATGGTCATTTGGATCCAATGGACAAAATATTTGTTGTTTGCCACTGTAGAAACTGGATAGATTAAATATTAAAGTCCTCATGGCAAGATGAATAAAATTTTACAAAACACATCAGTGTACATGCTGAAAGCCAAAACAAGTTCAGAAACTCTGTCAGAAAATGTTTTTTTTAATATGCATGAATTTTTTTTAGCTTTAAATTTAAACTATGGATACATCTCAGTTCTGGTATACCATACAGAAGGTATTTCTAGGGGTCCTCCCTTAAACTGTTTTTAGTCTCATAGATTCTGTGACTACTAGTAAACTAACATATATTGATGGTTAGCTCTGTTTGCAAAAGGGTACCTTCTAGCTTCTGTGGGGTGTTTAAGATGCCCTACCTATACTGTATTTTAGACTCAGTTCTTTTTCTAAGTAACTAGTACTACTGCTGCTTCTTTTTCTATACTGTATACTGTTTTACTGCCCTGCTTCAACTTGTTACTTTCAGGAGCTCAATATATTTTGTTGTTGTTTTGACTGGTTATTGTGCTTTACTGGATCCCTACTGTGTGTAGATTTGTTTCACTGCACTTTGTATTTGCATTTTAAAGAGCAGACAGCTTCTTAGCTACTGCTGACTAGTTGCTACTCCCTCCATCATATGCAATACCTCACCTGCCCCAGAGTTGAGGGGCATAAATAATTCTTTTGTTGCTGCCCATTAATGAAGTTATAATGCTGCTAAATCCCAAATGCTAAAAACGGAGCTGCTTCCTGACCTTAACCCACCAACACACCCCCACATAGGCACATGCAGCCCTGTTTTGTGATGTCAGAAGGCAGATGCTGTGTGTGCGCACACCCCATTGATTTCAAGGAGGGGGAATTTTTCCATACATTTTATTAAGTTTTATAGTCAAAATTTAAATTAAAAAAGGATACAAAGTTTAAAAAGTATGACAACTACTACATAATAAAATTCAACGATGGTGAAAGTTGAAAAAATTGGTTGGATTTTATTCAGTTATTTGAAGTCAGAAATTTCAAACTAGTTGAAAAAATCAGTCATAATGTGTGGTAAGTCAGTCATAATTGGTTTTTCAACTGACTCCGGGGTCTAGGGTGGTTGGGCAGAGAGGAACGATGAAAAAGGAGGGATACTGAATGAATACTTCTATTCAGTAGTCACAAAGGAAGAGGAGGGGGAAGTACCTAATCCAGTCAATAGAAGCACTCTGGATAGGAGGGTTGATAGTCCTTTCACAGAAGATAGGGTCCTGAAAGAACTCCTAAAACTGAAGGTGGATAAAGCAATGGGGCCTGATGGTATTCACCCCAGAATTCTAAAAGAACTAAGAGGAGAACTAGTGACACCACTGACTATCCTTTTTAACAAATCATGGGAGGATGGTGTGGTACCTGAGGACTGGAAAAGGGCAGATGTAATTCCCCTTCACAAAAGTGGGTGCAAGACAGAGGCAGGAAACTACAGACCTGTCAGTTTGATCTCAGTGGTAAGGAAAATGATGGAATCACATCTGAAGGAAAAAAAATGTTGAGTACCTAGAGGTCAGTGGGGCACAGGACCCAAGGCAGCATGGATTCACAGCAGGAAGGTCATGTCAGATGAATCGAATTGATTTCTTTGACTGGGTGACCAAAGTAGTAGACCAGGAGGGGGCTGTGGATATGGCCTACCTAGACTTTAGCAAGGCATTTGACACAGTCCCGCACAAAAGACTGATAAACAAATTAGCCAGTCTGGGATTGGGTCCCAGGATGGTAGCCTGGGTAAAACATTGGCTGGACAACAGGACACAGAGGGTAATAGTAAACGGAGTCCACAGTGAAGAAAGGGGGTTACTAGTGGGGTACTGCGGGGTTCAGTGCTGGGTCAGTCCTTTTTATTGTCTTTATAAGTGACATTGCAGAGGGAATGGAAGGAAAAGTATGTTTCTTTGCAGACGACACAAAGATCTGCAATAGGAATGCACCTCACCTGGGCAACAAAAACCCAGGGGAAGAGTACACAATGGGGGGGTGGGATACTGACAACAACAAAAATGGAAAGGGACCTGGGGGCAGTTATATTAGATGACCTAAATGTGGACAAACAATGTAAGAAGGCAGTAAGGAGGGCTGGGGGCATATTGGGATGCATAGGGAGAGGCATCACCAGTAGAAAACTGGAAGTTGTTATCCCTCTGTACAGACAGTTGGTGAGACCACATCTGGAGTAATGTGTGCAGTTCTGCAGAACCCATCTCTGTAAAAACATAGACAGGGTGGAGGCTATCCAGAGCAGGGCAACCAAAATGCTGCAGGGTCTGCCCCAGAAGACTTATGAAGAAAGACTAAAGGAGCTTAATATGTATAGCCTTGAGGAAAGGAGGGATAGGGGGAACATGATAGAAACTTTCAAGTATCTCAAGGGAATCAACAAAGTCCAAGAGGTTAGCATCTTTCAGAAAAAGACATGTGCAAGAAAAATGGGGCACACTTTGAAGATGGGGGGAGGCTCAGGGGTAATATGAGGAAGTATTTTCCATGGAGAGGGTTGTAGATGTGTGGAACAGCCTTCCTGAGGAGGTTGTGGAGTGAAAAACAGTGGGGGAATTCAAGAATGCATGGGATAGACATAAGGCAATTCCAGTGGGTGGTAGGAGGAAGTAGACTGTTGGTTAACTAGGATCTGCAACTAGGTGGGCCAAGCGGTCCTTTTCTGCCATCAAATTCTATGTTTCTATGTATGTTTCTAGCAGATTCTGAATCCAGGGGAGGGTCATCTGGGTTGGAGGGGTACTGGGCCAAGTATTTTGCAGAGTATATGTCACATGTTCCAAATTTAAGTCAGGATCAAAATCACGTGTAACCTGTGTGTGATTCTCCCCCTGCTCAGGCTTCAACTGTTGTGCACTGTTCAGTTTTATAAAAGGAGCTAGTGTACCCTCTGTTTCAGCATTTTGAATAGGGTCAGTACTAGCAGGAATTGGACTATGTGCAGGGTCAGGAACCTATTGTCCCTGTACTGTTTTCACCCAACCTGCTTCTGTTCAAGCCTTTTCCATGGACCAGGGTATTTCAGTAACTGGTGCTGCCATTTGTGATATAGTACCAGCAGCTCATCCCCTACACAGTTTCATTTTATCTTTTTTGGTACTCTCTTTAACGGTACTATTATCTCAGTAGAGCTTGTACTCACAGTTTGGTTCTTCATGTGAGGGAATTTTTCTCCTGGTTTATCCATCTGCTGCATGTCAGTTTCCATGACACGCAGGGGCATCGGCTCTGCCACAGTTGGCTTATTTGATGCTGCTGCATCATTCATTCTTGAGGTTCCTGGCCTGTCAGTCTACTTTGAAGTCTCCTTGAGAAGTTCCTCCTTCTCTGCCATATTCTGTCTCCAGACATCATGTCACTTGTGCTCTCTTCAGCAGGCTTATTAAATAATTCCAGCAACCAGGTTTTCGCTGTGCTGTCAGGGTAGGGAGCCATTGTCCCTCTATTTGCAGCAACTGTTCATCCTGGGGGTAAGCAGTGTCGTTTTATAATTCCACATCCATTGATTCATCCTTTACATGGTGGGTGATCTCAATAGCTGGACTTGCAGGGAAGGAGCTCTGCTCTCCTGCAGGTAAACCAGTCACTGCTTCTTGCTCCCTCTGTTTGTCTGCCATGGTGCTACACCATCTGCAGTTCCCCCACTGGACAGTAGGGGAGTTTTTATTCAGGAAAAATCAATCATAAAATAATTACACATAACTCTATGGTTAAACATGTTTAAGAAATAAGACATCAAAGAAAAAACAAACAAGCATGCATTTACATGAAATCTGTGTAAAAAAACTAACTGGGAAACTTAAGAAGGACATATTTACAAAGGAGAAAAAAATGAAAAGAAGGAGGGGGGGAGAAGGAACATAATAATAAAGCAGCATCCTGCCATATACGTTGTTCTTAAAAAAAAAAGGGAAGAACCTCTCATAATGTTACACTTCAGGTGATTGGTGCATCAGAGTCTGTGATCTGCAGCATGTTTCTCCAAAACTTTTGCAAACTAGCTTGTATTAAGCACCTGCTTTCCAAAAAATAAATGCTTTGCAGTTTTAATATAATCTTACCAACAAGCTCTTGCTGTGTAATATTTTTTGTTGCAAGGAAAAACAAGCATCTGGAGTTCCAAATAAACCATTTGATCACTGTGAAAATTACATTTAAAGTATCAGTTTCCAAGATTTGCCATGTAATGGGGTTAGTACCAAAAAATAACATTTCTGCTGTAGTATTAGTGAAACCAGGGGCTGACCACAATCTAGCCAATGATTTCCAAAACCCTTGGATGTATGAGCAGTGAAAAAAAGAGGTGGTCAGTTGTCTCTAGTTGCTGGTAGCATAAATCTCTGTTACAAAGTCTCTTTTCCAATCTTTTGAGTTTTTGATTACTTTTTATGTTAATTTTGTTATGGGACAAAAGCCAGTGCACGTCTCACATTTTTGGAGGGATATGCTTACAATTTAGTAGAACTAATAAATCCTCAAGAGAAGGACTAGGGCACATTGGGAATGTAACAGGTCTTGGAAAAATAAATCAATTATCTGAGTACAGTAGAAGCCACTTAAAGGGGATGTCTCCAAGGCAGAGTATTCATCCACTTTAAGTGGGTACCTCTTTTAACAGAAGTGCAACCGGAGAAGTAAAAAAAAATAAATTACGGGGGCGCGGTAAAACACAAACAGCAGGCATACAGCATACATATGATTACAGCTCTGTTTCAAATGAGTGCTGGTTGTCTCCATGATCAAACTTTACTGTCTTAAAGATACAGTACAGTAATTAACTTTTTGCACTTAACTTAGAGTCGGAGGAGGTCAGGAAAGATGTAGTAAGGTGAAGCACTCCTCGATCTGGTGATGCCTTCTTTTGTTTCCCACAAGTGCAAACCAGTGCTCCCACTGCTGTATTTCTCCATTCTGTAACCACCAGGTATGGAGGGGGCAATGTGAGCAATAACTTCTTTGTTTGCAATGGGAGTGGACGTTATTTACACCGATGGGATCCTATTCGGTTTTGGTGGGTTTTTCTTCATTGGTGAATGTAGTCAGTCACAGAACATCAGTCAAGCAAGGAACACAGAATCAGGAGACAAAGAACAGGGGCCTTCCAGCACAGCACATGAATGAATGAGCAGCTACTGAGCTGCTCTTACAGGTTTGGCCATGTTAGGTGATAAATTGATACTTGCGGAAAGACTTACTAACGAGCCGTGATGAGTCGCGAATGGGAAATTATTCAGTCAGCAAGTGAGGGCAGGTGATACCAATGACTGCAAATCGTCCCTTTTATGCAAAATTGCTGTCTCTTATAAAAGAAGCAGTCCTAATAGGATATTATAGCCACTTAATCGGTGACCTGAGGGATGTCCCCTTAAACAGAACATCCCATTAAAGCATGTCCCAGTTAAGTGGCTTTGACTGTATATAGGACTTTTCTGTGCAAGGACAAAATGTTGGTATTTGTAATATCCCAGATTCTTAGTTTTTAAAAAATTCTCTAATGTGCATAGGGGTTTCAGTGGTTCTGGACAGGGTGCGTAGGTTCCACAGGTCCCATTGTCTAAACCAGAGTTGGCAAGTAAGGAACCATAGGTTGCACCAACTCTTCCCAGTATGAAAAAGTATGGGCCTAAAATTAGCATAAAAGAAAACTGAGTAAAAGAAAACTAGCGGGTTTATCATATTCGACTACCTTTAATAACTGGAAGATATAAAATGTTTCTTTTTATAGGGTTGAGGTGACTGCCCAAACCGCCTGAAAAAAATACTGTATAACGTGGCTTCCAGTGATTTGGGAGGGGGAAACATAACTTAGGAATAGAAATAAAGATATTAAAAAAGTTCTAATCAGAACTATACATTTTTTCTTCCCCATTTGTCATTTATTCCAGTTTGCTACTATGGTTTTCCTTGATTTAATTTGGGCTCCCAATTTGCCATATTCTTTAGTGTTTCATCATAAGTGAAGCCCCAAATCTTTATCAGGGGATTAGTTATCTGGATGCCTTCTATATGGGTGATCTTTGGTGTGGGCTGCCCCAGCCATATGCCTTGACTTTTAAAACAATTTATCGATGCACCTGAATGAGTCCCATATTGTAGGCAAATATGTAGTGCAGAAGCAACTGATGAGGCTATCTTTGTTAGGATGCAAAGATCATCCACATATGCAATTGCTTTTTGGGGTGAAATAATATGATTGGCCACCAGAAGAAAAATGGAATTATCCCACGCCACTTCCTCCCTTTTGCCACATGTCAGGACAGTTTAACGGGAACTTTCTTATTATTCCCAACCATCAACATGGGAGCATCTTGAGGCCCTTGGGGCTAAATACAACACTCTCCTTGGAGAGAAAGCTGAGCATTTTCTCCTACAGACCAGAGCACAGTATTTTGATCATGGGGAGAAAGCCAGAAAGCTTCTTGTCTTGTGCTTGCATAGTCAGCAAGTGGACAAGATTGTCCCATCTATACGAACAGATTGAACCCATTTAATTACCTCCCTAGAGACATGGGGCCAATTCCAAGTCGGGTTATGCCTGGCCCAAGGTGATTTACGCCAATTCTTATGGCACAAATCACACTTGTGCCAGGCATAAAGCATGTTGGAATTCCAAGTTGCAGTTTGCACCATGCCGTATCTGGGTTGCACCAAAGGTGGGATACACCACCCACTATGCCAGCAACCCACTGCAGCATGGTGCAAGGGTAGGTTACGGCAGCTCCTGCACCCTATTCCGGGTAGGGCAGCTGCCATAACCCAGTTCAGCAATTCCAAGTCCCAGCATTTGGGCAGTGAGTTAGACCAGCATGGAGGTGGTCTAAGGGGCATCTGTCCTGGCAAAATGACAGATGTCTCCCCCATAGCACCACAGGAAGCACTGTAACCTGCTTCATGGACCCCCCAGCACAGTCATGCCCCCCACCTACCCAAATATCGGGGATCTCCTGGGTCTGTAATTTTTCTGTGCCCCCATGCACCTTTGCCACCTGGTTGCCACCCTGCCAGATCCCCCCCAAGGCTGCCGGTGATTGTGGCAGTAGTATGGGGCAGGGGGGGGCTCCGGGGAGGCAGTTAAATTCTGGCTGTGACTTGTGGCACCCAGGTCCATTGCGTCATTCCTGTGGTGCAACCCTGCAGCTGCCGCAGTTGTGGGGCATAGTGCCGGGGACCCTGCCTGGTCCTAGAACAGGCAATAGGTCCCTCATAGCACATGGCATACCACATACACCTGTGAGTTGTGCCATATGACTGGAATCTGGCTCATAGTCTTGCAGTTTCAGGTCTTTATCGTCTCTCTATGCAGCCTCCTCAGATCCTTTTGACACTTTCCTACAGGATCTGGACCTGCCCATACTGAGCCATACCTAGGTTGATCTGTTGAAGGCTTCTTTGACTCTGGTGGAGGTGTCTACAGCGATTGACTCTTTAGCCCCCCGACAAATCTCGTGGCCCGGATGGCTTTTCTTCAAATTTTTATCAGAAATTTAAGAAAGTGCTAGCACTGCACCTTCTTGCTCTGTTTCAGTATATTTTCTCACAAGGCCTTTCAGATCCCTCTCTTACAGCTGCTGTCGTAGTGGTCCTGCCTAAACCAGGTTGGGATCAATTGTTGGCATCCAGTTATAGACCACTATCCTTAATCAATGTGGATTTAAAAATCCTGGGAAGAATTTTAGCTACCAGGCTAAATTCCATCTGGGATTGTCTTCTTAGTAGGGAGCAGGTAAGATTTGTTTCAGGTAGACTATCTGAGGACCACACCCATACTTCTGCACCTTATCTCCACATCTAGGGATTCTTCTATACCATTGGTTCTGGTCTCCCTGGATGCAGAGAAAGCTTTTGACAGGGTATCTTTGGATAAATTGTTCCACCTGCTTCCTAGGTATGGCTTTCCCTCTGAATTTATTAGATGGCTTAGGATGCTTTACACTAACCCCATGGCTCACATTAATTGCAATGGGCTCCTGTATGATCCCATCTCTTTACAGCAAGGAACTCGATAAGGATGTCCCCTGTTCCCATTTTTGTTTATTTTATACCTTGAACCCTTGATCAGGAAAATCAATCTTTCCCCACAAGTTCATGATATTTCCTCAGGCTCCTTGCAATATAAGTTGTCTGTCTATGCAGATGACATTCTTCTTCATATCACATCTCCTTCCACTGCCATATCAGAAGTCTTGGATATTATAACCCAATTTGGTGTTATTTCTAACTACAAATTCAATTATTCCAAAACGGAAGTCTTGCCCTTGAATACTGCAACTACTCATGCCAGTGTGGAGCACCTGGGTCTACTTTGGGTTAAGGATAAATTAAAATATCTGGGACTGTACTTTAGCACTGACCCATCTAAACTAAAGCAGTACAATCTGGACCAGGTGCTTATGCCAATTCAGAATGATCTCAATCGCTGGCCTCTGTTACTTTTGTTCCTATGGGGTTGTTTCAATATCATTAAGATGAATGTTCTCCCATGAATTCTGTATCTCCTCATTATGCTCGGCCCGGCTCTACCCAAGGCATGGTTTCTCCAAGTCAAGAGAATTTTCTCTCACTTTCTTTTGTGGAGGGAAACCTCCTCGGAGAGCTCTGGCAAAGCTAACGAGATTCAAAGAGTCCGGCGGGCTGAAGGTCACTAATGTTTACCTTTATTACCTGGCCATACACTGTTCCCAACTTTCATCATGGTTCTGTCTGATCGCTTAGAGCCCAGATTCTGTTTATGTTTCTCAGTGGTTGGATATTGAAGGTTCATTGTGTTCAAATTTAGGCTTGAACCCTTGTTCCTTGCTGTATGCTTCCTTCAAGTGGATTCCTGGCCCCTTAAAAAGTACCCTGTTGGTTAATCTCTTTACACTCACAACCAGTTATGTCATCTGTTAAATGTAAACCCCTATCATGACGTAACCCAGTCTATCATGGAAAATCCAGATTTGAATATTGCTGGCAAGATGTTGATGTGGACGATCTGGCCCTCTCTGGAGTTTTTGTTGGTTGATCAATTACTGTCTGCCATCAAACTTATTACTTTTATGGAGGCGTAACAAAAATATGGTTGGCCCATGTCTATGTGTTTCAAGTATTTTCAGAGGAGACATATGTGGTTGCAATATTTCAGTGCCGGTGTCTGGTGCAGACAATATGGGGATAAATTGCTCCCCTTGATATCAGTCATCCACTCCACCCATGCTGTAGATTTTTTTGATATGGTTTGCAAGACCTCATTGCTGAGAAACAGTCTTTTTTTTTTTTTTTTATTCCTGGGATCAGGTTCTTCCTTCTCAGGGAGGCCCCTGTGATTGGCTCCATATCTGAAAGGATGTATATAAGCATATCAAATGGGACAGGTACCATTTCATGTAGTTTCAGATTCTACACAACATGTTTTACACTCCAGTTAAACTTCACAGAATGGGAAGGTTGACCTCAGATGTATATATTAGGTGTCAGAGGGAATGGGGTTCACTGTTTCACATTCTTTGGACTTGTGAAAAGGTTAAGCCCTTTTGGGAGGCTATTAAATGTCATTTGGATCCCTTCTTGGGACTCAACCAGGCTTTCACACCTAGCATCTGTATTTTGGGGGACTTCGTTAGGGTTTTAATCGGTAATCAGAAATCACATATTGCTTTAATATTGTCCCGAGCCAAGAAGGTTTTCTTTGACATTGGTGTGTTCAGATCACCCCCTACTTATGTGGAATGATACCAAGAAATCCTTTTTGAGCTGCAGACTGAGTGTATCATTGCAAATGTATCAAATTCCCACAAGAAACATACACAGGTATGGGGACCCTTCTTTTCCCTGTTAATTCTCAATGTTGGGTAATGGTCAATTACTCATTACTCACTATTCACTGTCCTCCACTCATGGTTTATTATTTATAGCCCCACACCTTGTATACCTTGAAAGGATTAAAACTTTCTATGCTTGAACCTGCATATTAGTTTTGACACATATTTTCCCTTTTTTTTTCAGATTTATGTCATTAGGGCGAAAGAGCAATCGCGATCGGCGGCAGAGCAAGTGTACATCGCCGAAAATCAATTTTGGCGATGTACACCCCTGGTGCACAACAAAATGGTGCCAAGGGCTTAGATTTTAAATGTTCATGTGGGGGGGTTGTGCCCTCGCATCCCTCCTACTAAAGATTCTTAACTCCAAGGGGGTGCATGTCAGAGGGAGCAAAATCTGGGAAAAAAAGAATTTTGGGATGGGCACACAAAAATGTAGGCACACCCAGACCTGAACCTGGAACCCTCGCAGCTTTAGATTGCCATCCACATACCACACTATGGAGCCAGCTTGGCAACCCCACGCCAACCATGCCAAGCCAATCATCCCTCCCTCCCTTCAGTCATGCTCGCTCCCCTCCATGTGCATATATATATATTGATGTCCTGTCACTATATGTGCCCACCTCTCCCATCAGGTCACCTTTCCTTTCCTTAGCAGTAGCCCCATCATCATGTGCCAGGATTGAGTCACTGTTATTGCAAATGCTCAATCACCAATGCCCATGTCATGGGCTACCTTTTTTTCATAATTAAGATGCTGCTGTTTTGCTGAATTGTAGCTGTTTATCAGCTTGGTTCTGTCTGGGACACACCAGCCTCTGGAGAAGGGGGGAGGGATGGGAAGGAGGGGTTGTAGTGGGGAGGGATATAGGAGGGTGGTTGGTTTGGAGTGTTATGGCTATAGCTTGTCTGTGAAGGTTACAAGTTCTGGACAATTTGTTTTGTAACTGCTGTATGTCCGTATATAACTATCTCAATAGTCATTTGTTGATTATCGATTTGTATCTTGGAGTCAGTGTATCTTCAATGTTTTCTGTACCTCACTTTTCAATCAAATTCAATACAGTTTATTGAATTTTAAAAACATATATTGTTTCCTAGCTTGATTAATTGTACCATTGTTACTTTTGTTACTGATTTTTTTTTATATTTCCTTATTAATCCATTTAGTTCCCTTTTGCTTGTTTTACATTTGCTGTTAAACCATATATTCATTTTAGGCCCTTTTAATTGGTTTTGTCTGAAACAAGGTTTCATATAGTGACAAATATTTTCCCAGTACTGTATTACAGTATTATCTTCTTGATCTATCAAATTTAATTTAAATTTTTCCATAATATCTGAACTAAGGATTTCTGTGAAATGATATATACATGTTGTTTGTCAACAAATTATCTTAGTATTTATTATTTCCAGTTCTGTGTCAAAAGGTTATTGTTAGTCTAAACTGTTGCATTTTCACATTCCCAGAGTGATACCATATGCAAATGTGATGGCACTGGTCATTATACTATATATTTTATTTATTTTTTTATTTATTGAATGCAATCGGAATTACAATCCTTTGAGTCACAGACTCTTTTGCAAAGGCTCCACATCGGTTACGGGGGGTGGAGGGTAAACAAATACAGTCAAAGTCGAACATAAACAGGCAGTATTTACAGTATCAGTACTGACAGAGTAGTCCAGGCTAGAACTTATGTAACCAGTGAGGTATTAGGCAGCATTCTTGGAATCCCTTGACAGAGACTTGTAGGATGCTGATTCATAGGGTCTAGAGAGACCCTGTGTCAGGAAATGTGGAGGGTTTGGGAGCAAAAAGTGTGGGCAGCGTTAGCCACTGTCACATTTAGCACTCTCAAGTAGTAGAGCTTTGAGGCCTGCTTTGAATAGTGAGATGCTATGGGTCTGGGAGAGTGGGGATGGTAATGTATTGAGCCAGAGCGGGGCACCGTAGCGGAAGGATCTTTGCCCTAGGGATGTTCTAGAAAGGGGGACCAGAAATGATGGGTTTGCTGTGAGTCTTGTATTGCGCCTGAGGGGGGCTGCACTGATAATGGGGAGTAGGCCGATGGGGGCTAGCTGAAGATGTACCTTTTTGAGGATGCAGGTGAGTACTTTAGTCTTTGTTGGAAGTTTAGCCAACCGGCCAACGTATAAAGATCACAAGTGTGGGTTAGTCTGTCACTGCCTGTAACTAGGCGGCAGGCTTTATTCAAGGCAGTGTTTATACTGCTTAGCCTGGTGGGTTCAGCTGAGCCATATATAACTATCCCATATTCAACTAGGGAGAGGATGGAGGAGGTGACTGCAAGTTGCATGGCCTGTGCGGGTAGGCAGTGCTTGAGTCTGTAGAGGATGGCCACTCTAGCGTTGACAGCGAAGGAGAGAAGTTGGATGTGACTATGGTAGGAGAGGGAGGTGTCTAATGTGATGCCCAGGTATTTAAAGTTTGTAACGTGTTCCAGTGAGGTGCCTAGTGAGTTCTTAATTAGGAGTGCCTACTGACTATGTGGGCTTTGGCGATGCACAAAGATCATGGACTTCATTTTTGTATAGTTGATGATTAGGCAGTGTTCAGAGAACCAGTTCTCTAGCTCCCAGAAAAAACTCTGAAGGGCCAGTTGGAGGGCGTGAGTGCTTCCAATACAGTACCGCATCATCAGCATAGAGTAGTAGATGACCGCTGCATGCCCTAGAGAGAGAGTTTAAAAAGAAGGTGAAAAGCAGAGGGCCTAGTATAGGTCCCTGCGGGACCCTAGAGCAAACTGATTTGGAGGTGGAGATGGTGGTGTTTATCCTGACTTGCTGTGACCATCCTGAGAGGTAGTCCTTGAACCAGGCTGTTGCCTTTGGGACCACATTTAGTTGTGGAAGGACACAGAGCAGTAGCTCGTAAGTTATTGATGCTTTCAGTGGCTTCCAAGTTCCCCCAAACAAGATCAATAATAGAAGAATCAGATGGGCCAATATATGTAAATTCACCCTCCAGCTCATTTTTTGATCTTCCATTGATTAAACAGAAATCCAAGCCATACATGATATCTTTTAATTTCTACCACTATGATTCATTTTTTTTATCATGTGAGATACGTATGTAATTGCATTTTTTGTTAATTACATTTATTCCTTCCAATGGATCATGGATAGAAAGAGATGAACTTGAAGAAACTCCATAATAGATGTTAAAGTCTCCCAATATTATTATTAGACTTTTTTTTCTATCACCCAATCTATTGTTTGTTTAAATTTAAGTTATACATCATCTATTTTCCCTTTTATTTTATTCCCTGGTGGGATATAAGTATTTATCAATGGCAAATCTGTAGTGTTTTTGATTTAATCTGAACACTTGTAAGTTATGAAAACTTATATCCAATTGAACTACTGTAAAATTCAATTTTGTGCTAAGAAATATGGCTAACCCCATTTTTGGTCTGTCATAATGTTTCTCTTTTATTGCTGGTATGACATTCCCTGAATATCCAGGAAGCAGAGGAACTATTACCTCCTGTCTCCAAGTTTCTTTTAAATATATTAAATCATACTCAGCAAGGAATTGTTTAAATTCTGGATCCGCCAATCTCAGTGTTAAACCTTCCACATTCCAAGAAATCATAGATATTATTATAACTTGAGTTGCAGTGGAAGAATGAGAAGTCCTTAGAGGTCAACTGTTTTCTTGTAATTCTAGAACCTTTAATGTATTTAAAGTTTCAAGCTGTGTAACCTGGTTAGCTTCTTCTGAAGTTTTGGTAAATAATGATTCTATATTTGTTAAATAGATCATGTGTTGATCCAATTTTGTAGCTGAATAAGGAATCAATTTTTCCAATTTACTTCATCTAAAAGTTCTATCTATTTGTGGAAAATTAGAGGTTCCTGAGTGAATCTTAATATATTGTATTGCACTCCTATTAATATTCATATTTAATGCACACTATAAAAATGAAGCAATATCACTTTTTAATTTGCTAATCGAATATCAAGGGGCATATTTCCATCCAAAAAGGACCAATGTTTAATTTTCCCACTCTGTTATGAAATTTCTGTTTTAACTACTAATAACCTCTAGGGCCTTATTCAACCAGGAATTGTCTGTAACTTTCTCCTGGTCCATATCCACCATTTGTTTCTTTCTTGTGACCTCTCTCTTTCTGTTTCTTGTGTTAAGTCAACACTCTCAATCACTGGTACCATTTGTGGTGGCAAAATGTATATGCCTTTTTGTTGTAGTTCTTTCTCCAATTGCCAGATCTGATCGGCCATGGACTGCTTTTGACAGTAAAATAGTACACAGTCCATGTACTGAGGATTTGGGGGTCTCATTAGTTTTATTTCATCCAAGTGACTTTTTATTTCTTTCATTGTTTCTGCCCATAGGTCCCCGGTCAGCTGCCATCCCCATCCACCCATCTAGCCCTGTACCCCAAGATCAGACCACTGCCCCCTACTCTTATGGATTGCCCCCATGGTGGGGCAGTGAGGAGTCTCCCCTGGCTCAGCTCAACTCACCTTCTCAGGATCCAGTGTGGGGAGCGCCATTCAGGGTTGGGGCCTGCGGCAGGTGGATGGATCATCAGTGCTCGACCAGGACCAGTTTTCCTCCTCCATTTTCATCCTTGCATGTGGGGCATGCAATGACACCAATGGAAGGAGCTCACATATGTCCGCATATACTCCTCCCAGTGCCTACCTCATCACACCCCATTCTTTAGAGCAGTGGCGCTTTGTTCCCCAGCATCTGCTAGAGGACATCAATGCACTGACCACTGGAATCCCTCCCCCCAGAGAGGGTGAGCAGGCCATTGGATGGTCAATACCTCTCCTCCCCTGCCAGCCCCCGGTGAACTGTGCTCATTCCCGAACACAGGCCACCAGTGTGGCATGAGGTAAGGTGTCCAGTGCCTTAGCCCTCAGTGACACCGGGCTGGCACCATCCAAGTGACTTTCAATATGAAGTGATTGTAATGTCCAGTATGATAGTTTTTGGTTTGTTCCATTAGCAAAATCTTTAATTCCAAAATTTCAATCATGTGTTCTTTTTGTTTTGTATTAGTAACATTTGTCAATATATTTGGCCTCTAAGATCTAGACTTATTACTGACACCCTCTGTCAATTGTATCAAAATTGGTTTTCAAATTATTGACATCCATAAGGTCCATTGCAACTGTATCACTTGCTTCCAAAGTCTCTACATCACCATCCAACATCTCAGAATATTCCCCTTCTGTGTTTATACAAGATATATATTCATCATCATGATTCAAAATACATATTATCATTAAAAGCAACCTTCTTTTTACTCTTATTATTATTTATGTTTTGTGTTCTGCTTCTCTTCACCTTTTATGCTTTTCCTCTGCTTATTTTTTTTATTACTTCCTTTGCCTATCTTTATATTTTTCCTTCCCTTGTTATTTTTGTCAATTACTTTTGAATAAATTCCTAGATCCCCTCTGTTTTTTTATGGAAAGGAGGGTGTAGATTTACCCAGGTAAAATTTATGTTGTTTTGGCTCTACCATCTGAGTTTGAGATATATTCATTTCTCCAAAAACAATTGAATCTGATGTTTTATTACTTCTAAGGTTATTTAGTTAGTTAATCCAAAATATCCCTATTATAGGCCACATCACCTCTTGAACTTGTGAGCTCTTCTTTTAATGCCCAAATATTTTCTAAAACAATCACATTAGCATAACAGTGATTCTTAATCATTTCCAGTCTCTGTGGCAACAAGGGAGAGTTTAACTTAAAATCACCAGCATCCAAAAATACTCTGGATTGTACACAATTTTTCGTTGTGTGTTTGTTTGGGAGAGGTTTTCAGACTTTCGTCTTTCCCTTGGGGTATCATATGTGGGCATTGGAGAGAATATTGGGGAGGCTGAAAGAGAGTTGTCCAATGAGATCTCTCCTAATTAGGACTCTAATAATATTCTTGATTGGGATTCCTGGCTTTTAACAAATTGTTTCAGTCCTTGAATAGCTACATCTTGATCTTGGATTAAATTTGAGATTTTGTCTTTACCTTCTTCAGGACCTATTATTTTAATCAAATTTTTATTAGAGGTGAGGTCTAAAATTGGGCAGTGTGGTTTCTTTAAACTCTTTTCTGGATTCCCATTTGGGGGATCTAGGTCCTTTTTCTATCTATTGATTTTGCACTTTCTTTAGAATCTTGTATGACGGTGTTCTGTCCCTTTATTTATTTCTCATATATCAATGAACTATGTTCAAAATTACTCATATTACATGAGCCTAAAGTTAGTTCTATTGACCAATGCTGTAAAGTGGGAGCATGCAAGCTATTGTTTATAGTGTCTTCAGTTTTTTTTCCTTTTGTTTTTGTCCCTTTTTTGGTTCTATAGTTTCTATTTTCCCTGGATTGTTTTATCTTGCCCCTTTGGAGTTGAACTATCTTTTCCCACAAAATCAGTTTTAAAAAAACAGTTTATTTTGTATTGAGTTAAATGTGGAGTTTCATGTTTTTTAACAAAGGGTTTTCAGGTGTCATTTCTTTCTGATTTTTTGTCCCTTTTTTTAATCTTGGCTTTACTTCTATATGTTTGATCATTTACAGTTGGAGAACAGTCTAGATCACTTCTTGTGCCCACCATTTTTGTAATATTTTTGTCTATACAGGTAAAAAATTAGGTAAATAATATTTATACTTTGAAACTCAGTTTAAAAGAACATACGATCTTGATGCAATTAAGTATAAATGGGTTGATGAATAATTCCAACTATATTAAAAATCAACTAATTATAGCCAAATCATGGATGATGTTGTGCAGGTTATGAACCAACTTTTAAATGTTATTAATACACTCTATAATATGCTATCTATATACATTGAATATGCATAAGAATAAGTAAAAGACAACAAAACAGCAATATAACTAGGACTCAGTTTCCTAAAATAGCTGATTAAGCAGGGCAATTCATAAGTCATAAGTAGTAATTAGAGAGAAACAGTTTGTTTCCCAACTTCTGTGCTTTGGTGTGTTTACCCTCCGAAGGGAATACCATGGAACAGCCTCTGAGGGGGCTCCTGCCACCAACAGACTCCCTCTCTTAGTAATGATAGCCTTGGAACACTCTTAAGATAGAAATATGGTTGTCAAGTGACTCAAGTCAGTATGGTAAGACTGTGCTACTGCTGTGAATATAACAAGCCTTATGCAAACTTGAGAAACGTGTTTGCAGCCTTGTCAGAAATAAGGCAATGGTGGCATACATTCTAAAATTCACAAGAATGCCTTAACACAGTCCTGCTTCCATAGCTCTCTCCTCAGCAGTGCAGCATGTATGCACACCTTCTCGCCAGAATCCTCTCGGATCTCCCAATCTCAGTACTAGGCATCATGGATATGAAAATCCCTGTGCAGTGCATGCTGTCCAGACAGGATTGGGAGGATTTGTAATGTGCCCAAGCATGGTCCTGGCACTTGCACAAATTGACAAGGTCAGATGTAATCCAGGGCTGGTAGGAGCATTTAACCCTGGACTTACTAAAGGGGTTGTAAATGCTCCAGATGTGGTTAAAAATGGCATGGAAGAAGGACAGGGCCATGTCAATGCCTGAGCAGAGTCAACAGGGGACCAGTCAGAGGCAATGAGTTCAATTATGATGGAACTGGTGTCAAGTGACCTGAGTGAGCTGTACCAAATGTATTTAGGGGTGGAATGAGTGGCCTCACTTTTCTGATGCAATAGATTATACAGTGGTCACTGAAGGTGTCCAGTAGAATACCTGCAGCTATGATCTGTTGAGGATGGGAGCGGAGCACCTGGTCCAGGAGGGAGTGATTTAGGGAGTGATAACTGAGCTAGCTGGGTTCTGTAATTAATTGCAAGAGATTTATGGACTCAGTCCTGTGGAGGGTTGGCCTGGATGCAGGAAAGAGCCAATTTACATTGAATTCCCCAAGGAGGATGAGCATACCAGATGCAGCATGGAAAATGAGTAATTAGAGAGAGTCAACCAAGGGGGAGGGAGAGATTTTAGGAAAGGCATAACAAACACTGACAAAGATAGAAAAAGTGGAAGGGATAGACAGCTTGGCTAGAAGGAGCTCATGAGAGAAAGGAACTTACTTTGTGAAGGTGGTAGGGCAGGATACATTCTGATGGACATACAAGGCAACACTGCCACCATGTTTGCCTTGGTCCTGATGAATGAGGAGATAATCAGGGAGTGCCAAGCTCGAGCCAGTATCCTAAAAGAGATCCAGGATTCAGAGATACACAAAAGACCAGAAGAATGCTGAAAGATCCAGATTTCAAGGGGTTGAACTTAGGGATGAGGCTCCCAGCATTTAAGGTGGAAAATGTTGAGACCTTTGGGGAGAGTAGTGGGAGAGAGGCTGGAGTTAGGTTCAATATTTATTTATTTATTTAGTTGTTTAACCAGGTATAGCACACTAAGCTGAAAGCTTTTTTACAGGAGCAACCTGGGAGCACAAGGAGGTTAAGTGACTTGCTCAGGGTCACACAGTATGCAAGTGGAAGCTGTGGGATTCAAACCCAGGTCTGGTCTGCTGGATGTCACCAGATTTGCAGCTCAGAGCCTTAGACCACCGAGCTATACTGCCTCCACCTCCAATATCGCCAGTAAGGAGGAAGAGAATAAAGAGGAGAAGGAGATTGGAGTGAGACTTCCACCCCCTTAAAGGAGGGGGAGAAGGAGAGGGTGGAGAGTTAGGAAAGAAAGGCATGACGGTGAAATTCAAGGTTTAGGGCAGGAGTATGGAGGAGCCCAGGGTAGATTTTAGGGGTAAAGTAGGGGGAGGTAAGAAAAGAAGGGGGGAGAGCAGAGGAAGAAGTTGTGGGAGAGATAAGGCAGAGGTGGCTAAATGAGAGAGAAAGAACAGAGGAAGAAAGGTATGGGAGTAGTACAGAAGGGGATAGGGGATAGGGAGAGTGAGAGGGAAGGTACAGAGGAAAGAGAAAGAGGAGAGTAAGACAGAAAAGAAGGGTATGAAGTACAGCAAGGTATTATTAGAGGCAGATGACTTTACCTACAGTGCTTGCTACAGAAAAGTTGTGCGGTTGCACAGTATACTGAGCGTTGAGCAATTGTGGTACCCATTGAATAACATGCATACTGCTAAGGAGCATTTTGTGCAGTAGCGCAGTACTGATCAACTTTACTTTAGCAAGCACTGTAGGTTAATCAATAAGCAAAATCCTTAACAGGGAAGACAAATACAGCAGCTTAACATGTCGGACCAAGTCAGGCAGGGCTATATGCAAACAGAGTAGCAAACAATGGCAGTAAACTTAGAGACAACAACTACAGCAGGCTTGCTAGACAGATCTACAGCTACTGAGGTATCAGTAGCAGGAAAAAATTACCCAGGGAGCAATTTAAATAGGTAATAGGTATCAGAAACAAAGTTCAAGGTGACCCAGATAAGGAGTATGCAGTAGTTAGTGATGCAGCCTGGACTCAAATAGTCCCAAGAGTCAGAATGCAAATAAGCAGATGTGCAAGTTAGCACCTAATGACAGGAGTGTAGCCCCGAATTTTAAACTTGTACTCAAGAGTTGAAGGAACTGTTGCCCCCCCATAAGCACAAACCAAAAGATATTTTTGCCCACCACAAAAACATTGCCCCACCTCTGTTCCATTCCACAATATGTAGTAAGTTAATGATCTTAATAGAGTCACAACATTTTGTTTTATCTAACACACACACTGCCAATCAGACAGAAGTTAGTTTTCATTTAGTTACAATGCTTAGGATACATTAAAAGCCTCTGGACCACAGCAAGGTAGCCAGCCTTACAGAAATCCATTCACACCAGCACTCATGCATACATACTCAATCAGATCACTCATACAATCATGGTATCCAAGTTTAGCACCCACTCATCTTCCAAAGATCATTCACAAATTCGCACTGAAACATACATGGAAGAGAAAAACAGTTATTCACGTACATCATGCTCTGTTTGTGTCTGTTGCCCTAACCTGAGGTTTATGTTGTTTCTGGATTTTCCAAATATTGCTGTACTCAACAAAGCACACTGACTATGCCTGTCAACACCCATGCCTTATGGATGAAAACAGTAGCTAGCAGTTCGACCTTGGGGTGAGCAGGTTACCATGCAGGAGTGTGAAGCACTTCTGCTAGAGGGGATAGGCCATCAGAGGGAAATGAACAGGAGCAGAATAGCTGGCCAATGGTTGACTTAGGGCAGACTCCAGTTGACAGTCTTTTGCGCTCATCCTTAGCATAGAGGACCATAAGTGCAGATGACCGCTTGATGCCTATTTCCTTTTAGGAGTGAAGTGCCATTGCCTCTCTTACAGAATACCTTACCTCTCTACCTCCTTCCACTGATCAAATTCTGGTGGGTGACTTAAATGTCAACTGGCTCAGCCCCTCCTCCTCCTCTACCCGAGACTCCTTTTCTGCAATAGACCTAACGCAACTAGTTACCCACCCTACCAGGACTAACCCCAAGAGAGGCTCCAGTACCCTGCTTGATGTGGTACTCACCAACCGCCCTAATCGGATCCCCAATGTACAAGTCCTCCCAGACTCTCTCAGTGATCACTCCCCCCCATTCTGTTCCACTGGTCATCCTCAGTCCCCAAATCCATAGCACAGTCCACATGCCGGTGGCGTCTAATACCTGGTGGACTGATAAACCTTAAGGAACTTCTGTCCCAAATTGACTGGTCTCCTATACAGGCAACTCCTGACATCGACACAGCTCTCTCCTTCTTTACCCAAACTTTTAATAATGCCTGTGATATCTTTGCCCCAATGTTGACCCGCCGTTCTAAAAGGCAGAATGCCCCCTGGGTAACCCCAGCTTTGATCCACCAGCTCAAACATAGGGACAACCTATGGCACCGTGCCATTGAGACTGGCCGGCCCAATGACAGGCAGTTATATGCTGCCTCCTGAAACAAGTGCACTCAGGCCATCAGAAAGGCCAAGTCTGAGCACTATCGGTCCTCACTCACTGCCTCATGGGGGGAACCCCAGAACCTTCTGGGATAACATTAAACAGTTAAATGGGACTGCACACTCCCCCCACCCACCCAGATCAACATTAATGGTGTGATCTCCTCAGACCCAGCCCTCATAGCCAACCATCTCAACACCTCATTCACTGAACTTAGCCCTATCCTCCTAAATTTTTGACCCTCCTCCCCAGCACCTGCTATAAAATACTCTCATATATTTTCTCCTCCGTCATGTTTCTGCCCAAGAACTTAGCAGCACCTTGTCACTGCCCTCAAGAGTAATAGTACAGGCAGTGACACCCTGGATCCGTGTATCGCCTGCTGGTCTTAGACACAGTCCTTACCTCATCACATGCCTCATCAACCACTCTCTTTGCCTGGGGAAGGTTCCAACTGCCTGGAAAGTTGCCACTGTCACCCCTATCTTTAAAAGGTGGTGATAGGACTGTGGCTGGAAACTGTGACCGATCTCCATTCTCTCTCTCTCTCCAAGGCCTTGGAAAAAGTGGTGGCCTCTCAAATCTCTGACTACCTCTCCACCTACAATGCCCTTTGTCCTGAGCAGCATGGCTTCTGAGTGGGCTACATTACCAACACAGCCCTCCTAGAGTTCTCCAACTTTCTCCACTCCTCCTTAGACACTGGTTCTCTGGCTGGTGCTGTCTTCATTGACCTCTCAAAAGCTTTCAACACTGTCTCCCACCCCCTCCTTCTTGATGCCCTTAGTCTCTCTGGTTTTGCTGCTGGGCCTATCTCCTGGTGCACCAGTTATCTATCTGACCGCTCACAGAGTGTAAAATTAATGGGACCTACTCAGACATCTGTCCCATCTTTTCGGGTTCCCAGGGCTCCATTCTGGGCCCTTACTATTCTCCCTTCCTAACACCTTCCACTCTTGCTCGGGAACATTCTATTGTACGCTGATGATGCAGTCATCTTTGCCTCAAGTCGTAACCCTATTGCCCTCCAGGACTGCTGCAGAAGTCCTTCACTAAGCCGAGGGCTGGTTCAAGAACATAGATTGGTGATAAATCTTAAAAACAAAACCATGTTCTTCACTCATCCCCAAAACAAGTCCAGCAACTTCAAACTCCTCATTCACTCTGGGTCCTCTTTCCCACTTGAACAAGTTTGCTCCTATAAATACCTAGGGATCCATTTGACCCTCCCTCTCCTTCCATGGACACATCGCTGCCCTAGCCACTGCCACTAATATCCGATTGGGCATCTTACACGGTATAAACACTGCCTCCCCCCGGAGGCTCTTCGACTCGCAGTCACCTCCTCTATCCTGTCCCTAGTGGACTATGGACTGCCGGTGTATGGTGCTGCTAATCAGACCGCTCTCCATAAAATTCACACTACTCTGAATAAGGCCTGCAGGTTAATTACTGGAGCACCTAGGCTGACACACACCTGTCTACTGTACGCCAAAGCGCTGGTACTTGATCTTGATGAGCACCTCAAATATCTGACCTGTACCTTACAAAAAGACCTCCTTGGCTATCCCCACCAGGATTGACCACCACCATCACGCAGCTCTGTCCCACTAGTTCATACTCGGACCTCTGGGAAAACCTCTCTTGTTATCCCTAGAGCTAGGACCTCTCACGGCCAAAGAGCCTTCAGCTTTAGGCCCCTCCTGGTTCAACACACTGCCCCTCCATCTCCGAGCTCCAACTATATCGTGCTTCAAAACTTCACTACGTAACCACCTTATTAACACCCGATGCTGTAATTGCCACTAGTCAAAGCTGCATCACACTTATGACAAAGCTTACTAAGTTGCTAAGGACAACATAACTCTGGTATTGTTTGCATCAATCCTACCTGTACCAGCTTGTTTGTATCTATGTCTTAAGTTACTGTTATACTTATGTGTTGTACTGTTATACTGTGTATTTTCGTTTGTCTTACTGTGACAAGGTACCTTTGTAAATGAGCTTATGGCTCAAAGGTTTTCCAAACTGCTGTTTAAATGAAAAAAAAAAAAAATTGGTTCAGGGGTTGGGAGCAGGTGTGGCTTTCTCTGGGGCACCCAAGGCCCATAAAAACACTTGAGGCAAGGAGGCTGTTGTTGGTGGAGTGAGGGCCGCTGAATATCCGCTGTAAGCCCTTAAGGATCCCTCTCATGCTCCCTCTGCAGCACGTTTTCCTTCGATTGCTCTGAGACTCCGACAATTGCTTCAGGGGTCAGGAGGAGGTATGGTTTTCTCTGGGGCACCCAATGTCTTTGGAAACACTGGAGGCAACAAAGTGATCATCAGTTGAGTAAGGGCTACTGAAAGTTTGCTGCAAGACCATTTGAAACATTGAAAATCATGGCAGAAGGAGATCAAAGGTCCATCTAGTCTGCATATGAGTTTCCAAGACATTCTATGAGTCCTGGGCCTAGTCCTCCTTCTGATTTGTGCCCTTCTGTGTTCCCTTTCCAGCCTTTGCTGTGTCCCACCACAGCCTGAATGCTGTCACAGTCCTTGCTCCCACCACTTCAACAGGAAGCCTTTTCCATGGTTTCATGACTCTTTCCATAAAGTAGTATTTCTTTAGTGCCCTTCTGAAGCTCTCTCACCTCGGCTTCCACTTCTGCCCTCTAGTAGTTGACATGGAGACCCTACTGAAAAGTTTTTGAGTAGGGCACCTTGTTTATGCCTCTCAGGAACTTGAACATCTCAATCATGCCCCTATCTCCTTCCTAGTCTCCAGTGTGTACATATTCAGTGCCTTTAGGTCCTCATCATACAGGAGGCCTTGGTGCCCCTGTATCATCTTGGTCACCCTTCTCTGCACAGCCTCAAGACTATCCCTGTCCTTCTTAAGGTGAGGACTCCAGAACTGGACACAGTACCCCAGCAGAGGCCTTACCATGGACCTATAGAGTGGGAGGATTACCTCCCTGGTCCTGCTGTCACATCCTCTCCCAATACACCCCAATATTTTATTGGCTTTGCTGTAAGCTCTGTTGCATTTGCTGGACTGCTTAAGAGTGTCACAAATGATGACCCCCTCGGTCCTGTTCTTCCTGTGAGGTACTGAATTTGACCCAATTGAGCCAATATGCAGTCCTTGGATTCCCTTTACCCAAATGCATCACCTTGCACTTTTTTGCATTAAACCTCAGTTGCCAGACATTAGACCATCTTTCCAGACTCTGCAGATCTTTTTGTAGGTCCCTAACTGCCTCTGTGCTGTCAACAATACCTCCTAACTTAGTATCATCTGCCAAGAGGGCTGTCTTGCCGTGAATGCCTTCACCAATGTTGCTGATGAACATATTAAACAAGATCAACCCTAAGACTGAGCCCTGGGGCACACCACTAGTGACCTCTCCTTCACCACACCTCTCCTCATTGACTACCACAATATGTCTTCTGTCCCTGAGTGAATTTCTTACCCACCTGACTAGGCTCTTGGCAGTAACTAGGTCCTCCAATTTATTTAGCAGGCAATTGTGTGGCACTGAGTCAAAAGCCTTATTGAAGTCAAAGTAGAGGAGATCCAATGGATGGCCCCTATCCAATTCCTTAGTCACCCAGCCATAAAACGTAATTAGATTAATCTGGCAAGACTTGCCTGCTATGAACCCATGCTGTCTGTCCTCTTTAAGATTGTTCCTTTTTTTGGAGTCACATGATGAGCTCAGCCTGAACAGCAGCCTTCTTCAGAGCTCTGTGGTCTCGCTTATAAACGCGGCTCTTTTTTACTGTATAAAGTAAATATACATTCACCTGTTGGAAAGATTGCATTCACTGAACCTACCATCTAATGAATTCCACCTAAAAATCAACCCATGGATCATGAGGAGTACCATATGATGGAAACTTCAGCAATATCACTCTCACAAGTTACAGCCCAACCATTCAAAAGACCAAAACATGGCTCACTACAGAAGCAGCCGACAGGAATCTCACCAATGGAACTGGTATCCGACAAACTGAACAGATATTTTAATGAGTTGGCATCAGTTAAAATCATCTTGTGTGACATGGCAACAGACATCAAAACCTTACGGCAAATAATGGACACACTCACAATGAGGGTCGGGGATGCTGAAACCAGAATAAGCTCCGTAGAGGACAAACAGACTAAAGAACCCAAAGAAATGATTGAAATGCAGGAAAAAAATGGCCAAGCTAGAAAGCAGACTAAAGGATCAGGAAAGCTGTATGAGATGAAACAACCTAGTGTTTGTTGGTATCCCTGAAAAAAGCAGAAGGATCCAACCTCTCAAAATTTGTACAAAACCTGCTAATGGAAGTTGCGGGACCACCCTGCTCAGGCATAGTTTACCAGAAAGAAAATGCACACAGGTCTTCATGAGCACCTCAAAAACCTGAGGAAAAGCCCAGAGTAATTATAGTGTGCCTTACAAGCTTGCAGGAGAAACTCCACATCCAGTCACAAGCTAGAAGTAAGGTATACCTGTCATAGAATGGACAGCGCTTCCACAATTAAATGCTAATGTTATGCCTGCTGTCAGAGGCAAAGAAAGGGATTATCAAGAAATCAAAAAGGTGTTGTACAAAGCCCGCATCCCCTTCCATGTTCTATATCCCACCAGGTTAATAGAACCACCTCGTCTGGTATCGCGGAATTCCCCAGCACAGGGACTGCCAGCAGGGAACTCCCAAAACTCCTTCTGCAGGTTTTCCATACACCACAAAATGCCCATGTAATATCTCAACCAAGCTATGAGCAGGGTAACACCAACTATGCTTACAACAGTTCTATAATCCCCACCCCACCCACAAAAGATAGACAGCCAGCCATATAAGTTACAAACAACCTCTACGGCAACATTCAAGACTGTAAACATTGGATGCAGTGCGTGGCCCCTATATCCAGGGCAAGGGAATCTGCTAGCTGCAACCAGGGCAACAGAGGGTGCCATGCATGGGCATAGTATCTATCAGACAACCTAAACCTGGGTGTTTGTGGGGCTGGAAGCCATGCTAAAATGGCAGAGAAACCTTATACAACTCACCTTCTATGCATAGATCCCCTTCTTCATGAGTCCTCTCCTGCCACTTGGTTTACTGCCTTTTCCTTCAAGCTGGCCATAAATCTGACCAACACCCAGTAGTAAGGAGAAATTGACACAACATGAAGTGCTTTCCTCATTCAGGACTCAGCAACACACACCATGACATGGGTTACTCCAGCAGCTCGACAGGACTAATGGAAATGACTTTACGCTTCCTCTCATAACAATCGGATAGGAGGGCAACACCCACTAGACCCAGATGTACCTATTGTCCACAACAGTATGGGGACTAATGAACGGAGATGCAGACAATGACCTGTTCAAATAAATGCAGCAGTGATCAGATGAGATCCAATCCACCAACTACTGGAGTGCGGTGAATCAAACAAAAGTGAGAGACAAGATCAAGCTGGGGTAAATCAACTTGACAACCTTGTTGGAACCCCACTTTCAAACTGACAGTGAATGGGACAGCTGCAACAGCCTATTTCAACAAGTGACACTGACTCCACCCAGTACCAGCCAACTCTTGTGTGGGGTCAGATGTGTGGAATTGGGTTGAACTATACATGATGCTCTCGAGGTACAATGTCTCTTTGTTTGAGTTATAAGGAGGCTGGTGTCGAACCGCAGAGTCAGAGACTTAATCCTTTGGTGCGGGGACTGGGGGTGGTCAGAGAGACCACAGTCCATACAAAGCTAACCACAGGTTGTGCAGGGTCACTGCACCCACCTACATACATGACAGTTTGGCATAATCAACCAGACTGCATGCAAACAATCAACATCCAGAAGTGGCCACACCCCTGCAGGGAGGGGCCCATTGGGAGGTCAGTCTGACTCACCCCCTCGCACCTGACCAATGGAGGTAACAGGCCCATTTGGGACAGTTGGTCCAGGTGACCCACTAAAGGATACATCGGGCACTCAGAGATGCCCATACTAAAGCAGCACCCTGTGGGCACCTCCCTTCACCCCACCAGCATAGTAAAGATGCCTATCCTGATTTACATTTTTGACAAAGCAGTCAGACAGAGCTGGAATGTGCTGGGTCATCCAGGGGATAGGGGCTCCCAAGAGTGCCCATCATCTTCTCATGGCATGCTCCTAGGCACCCAGAAATTTGCCAATGGCAAATGTTGACCTAACAGGCAGTGCCGGGAGAGGGCAGCCCATGCTTGTAACAGTACAGAAAATCGCAACAAGCAGCCACTCATACTCTGCAACCAGGTACTGATTAAGCAAATCATGGGCCGGGGCACAGTAGGGAGTGGAGCCACTGGGACGTAATGGAGAGCAACTCTCAATCTTAGTAAAAAGCTTAAAAGCACTAGATACACACTAATTAGGTTTTGACGCCATTGTTTTCTAGTTGTCTGTTATTCTGTATTACTTCCCCATGCTGTTGCCCCACCGAATATTGTGTATAATGCAGTAATTGGTCACTGGGTCTTTCAAACAGTATCTGGTGGTCCCCTGCTGGACACACGGTTGCTGTTTACAGTGCCACGGTCTGCTGTCATGGTGAGCACTGAGGGGTCATGGACCAAGCTGCTGTGAGGTTATCGGGGGATAAGCAGATGTTTTCAAATGTTTGCTACTCAGACTTTATAGATAAGCTACAAAGATATGCTGTAAATATTGGATAGGGACACTGAAAATGGGGAGGTGTATTTTCTGGTAAACCTTTGGCTACTGGAACATCTTGTTTGAGGGAGTACCTGCTGAGGTACAGAGCTGCTCTTTAAGCATCACTCCACATAACACAGGATACTATAAAACCCCATCAAATGGGTCCAAACAGGTAGAACTCACATCTAAAATGGAGAAAGGTGCAACTTGAGTGGTGGCTAGCCCAAGACAAAGATGGGACTCTGGCTTGCAGTGCTCCAGGCTGTCAGATGGAGACCGTGCTTGTAACAATGGAATCTCAAAGGAACAGTCAAATTTACTGCAACAAAATTACAGTCCATCACTCCTCAAACTCTCACGCAATGAAGAAAGCCCTTAGTGTACTGGAAAATAGCCCTCAGAGCACTGAGCATGGTTTCTGTCTGGTAGCCTGGGCAACCGTGGGTTGGAATTTTATACTAGACAACCTGCTGGCACACTATAAATGGTGTGGGTCAGGGAATCTCTATGCCTTAACAAATAAAACTCAGCAGCTAAGGGGGTGAGGGGCATGGTGGGTTCAATGGTCCATCATGTGCCAGGGCGGGATTGTTCAAGGTTCAAACAGAGCGTAGTCCTGGACAAACTGACTCGATGATCAGGGTAGTTCAAAACTAGGAATGTGAGATCTTTCGATCATGGACAGTTTATGTTTATATCAACTATGTTATATGCATGATGACTGGGGGCAGAAGATTGCTGCAGTCATGGAAGCCATGCATGAACAAATTGTACTGGGGACCCACCAAACACTGCAGTCACTCCAGGGCCTCAGCGACCTGGAGATCAGAAAAGGGGGGCACTCCATTCTGCCTTATATATTCCTGTTAGTAGTTAGTGTGGTTAGTATTAGTGTTTTGTTTGTATGCATAGATGTAGTACATAGTAGACATGCACAGTATGTTTTCAGTCATGAATAATGTTCAGTGGTCCCCACCTCAAACAAACAGACCTCCCATTAGAACTAACACACATGCTATAACATACGAGAGGGATGCATGTGTCTGTGTGTCTGATCTGCCTACTGGAACCCCTCGATTAAGATGGAGCACCCATAGCTGGAACAAAACCACATCGCCTCACACAACTAAGCTAACCCAACAATGATGGCTAACTCATACAACTGCATTACATGGAACGTCAAAAGGGTCCAAATAAAAGAAAAGAGATATCACATCCTACAGCACCTGAAGTCACTGAAAACGCAGATTGCCTTCCTGAAAGAAACACAATGCAATTCTTCTTTAAGACAGACAAAGCCTCGGGTCCAGATGGCTTCCTCACCAACTTTGAAAAAACATTTGGACAAGAGATATCAGGCCAGTTGGCGCAGCTCTATAAGGAGGCCAAAAGAGACGTAAAACTAGTCTTAAGCATACAGGAAGCGCTCATAACCCTCTTCCACAAACCAAAGACCCAGCCAGCATGGGTAGCTATAGACCCATATCCCTCCTCAACACTGACATGAAAATCCTAGCTAAAATACAGGCAATGAGACTAGAAGGTATAATAGGCACACTAATAAGATCACAGCAGGTGGGCTCCATGTAAGGCATACTGGCATCTGACCTTCTACGGAAGCTGGGGCACATTTTAGCAGTGTCTGGAGACCTACAAATTAGAGATGCAGTGAATTTAAAATTCACCAGGTAAGTTGTGACAAAGTGGCAAATTTTGCCAGGTGAAGTAATCCGCAAATTTCTCCCATTTTAGTCTGATTTTGCCAAGGCAAAACTTCACCTGAGGAAGGTGAAATTTCACCTGCAGAAAAGCAATATTTCACCTTGGAAGGTGAAATGTTGCCTCTAAAAGCTGAATTTCACCTTGGAAAGTGAAATTTCACCTTCCAAGGTGAAATTTTGCTGTTCTGCAGGTGAAATTTTGCCATTCTGCAGGCAACATTTTGTGGCAAAATGTTGCATTTTGCTACGTGAAATGGGAGGAATTCGAGGATTACTCTGCGTAGCAAATTATTTTCACTTTGCCCACCTCTACTACCGATCTCAACAGTGCTTCTGTCCCTGGATGCTGAAAAGGCCTTCGACAGAGTATCCTGGGTGTTCCTCTTTGAAATCCTGAGAGACTTTGGGCTCCCCATTCATATATAGAATGGGTCAAACTCAACTACTCTCACTCCACATCCTGGATACCTAGACTCCCTAACAAGGATAATCCTGTTGGACAACACCATCAGGGGCATCAGGGTGGGATAGCACAGATACCAAGTCTCCACCTATGCAGATGATGTACTCCTGCACCTAGAAGACCCAACCCACTCAATCCCACCCACCCTCAAACTCTTGCAGGAATTTGGCCAAGTATCAGGGTACAAGCTAAAGTGTGCTAAAAGCTGCATTATGCCACTTAATCACCAAATTTTTCAGCCACATTTAAGGCTGTGGGGGGGACAATGGTGCTCAACCTCCATCAAATACCTAGACATAGTGATCTCCCAAAGCTACAGAACATGGAAAACCCCAAACCTAGACACCCTCCATACCAGAATCAAGCAGGATTTGATCCTTTGGTCCTCCCTCCCTCTAATCCTGTGTGCACACATCAACATCACAAAATGAATGTCCTCCCCAGGATTTTATACCTAATTAGTATGATAGAGTGTTTCCTTCCAATGAAGTGGTTCATAGAACTACAAACCACACTATCTGCCTTCCTCTGGAATGACAAACCTCCAAGATGAGCATACCTCATACTAACAACACTCAAGTAAATGGGCAGACTGCAACTTCCTGACCACTGTTTATACTATCTAGTGGCCCCCACCTCCCAATTCCTTTGGTGGAGGACTCATACAGACTTCCATGGAAGTATGGATTACACACCACAATGAAAGCTGATAGAGCAACGCCTCTGCAGGGTATCAGGAGTCAAAATATAAGCCCTAACTAGCACCCCACACAAAACCCTCCCCTCACCCCTAAAAACATCCCCTATAGGAACATCAGTACAGGTCAGCAAACAACTCCATCACTTGTAAGGCACTCAACCACCGCTCAACCCAGCACAACCAATTACAGAAAATCCCACACTCAGAATACAGAACAAACAGGCCCCACCAAACTTCATAGGAGATATAGAATGCCAAACTCTTGGCTCCTTCCTGGACAGTAATACACTGATTTCATACAACAAATATCATCAGCTGGATACCCCAGCATGGACTCCAGCTTTCCCCTTCATGCAACTACAGCACATGCTTACCACAGCCCTGGGTCTAAAACCATGGGATACTGGCACATTTGTCAAATGGGATGAGCTCTGCACATTGGCTAACCAAAGACATGTGGTGTCCCTCCTACATAAACACCCACTGCTCCTAACCACCTCACAAAATAACACCCAGTGCATTTACTGGCAAGGCAAATTCCCAGAACTAGGGATCCCAGATGTCCTGTCAGCTCTATGGAAGGGTATACACAAACTACTAAAATTCGACACCCACAAACTTATGCAATTCAAAATCAACCACAACCTGTACTTCACTACAGTGAAGCTGTTCAAGATGGGTAAACTTAACACAGATCTCTGTTCTCGATGTAAACAAGCCAGGGGCTCCCTCAAGCATATTCTCTGGAACTGCCCAAAAGTAAAACCCCTTTGGGAAGAGGTCAAGGTGTGCCTAGACCCTATGCTGGGATTGGGAGATGCCTTCACTCCTCAAACCTGTTTACTAGGACTCAACCTAGAAAAGGTAATGGGAGTCAGAAAGTACCACATCTCCCTAATCTTAGCTTTAATTGAAAAATTGATTCTCAAACACTGGATGGGCGATGTTGTCCACTCCTTCCAAGAATGGCACAATGCCATGCTGGAAGCACTTCATATGGAGAAAATGATCAATCATATCTGACACACCAGAAACTATATCTCAAACAGTGGGGAATGCTCAAAGCACTTCTACTCATAGACTAAGGACAGGTGACCTGCTACTCCCCAAAACCACACACACAACCAGTACATACACTCCTGACCAAGGACCAGTGGGGAGATCTTAAATAGATGTGCAATACAGACTGTGTCAGCAGATTTATATACTGACCCCCCTTCCCAAATTTTGACGGGGTGGTGGATATTAACCTTCAGTGCATGTCTTATTTGATTTTGTTTCTTTTTTGTATTGTATATTATGTTTTTAGTATTCCATGTCTTTATTAAAATGTTCTCAATAAAGCATACTATTAAAAAAAGACCATTCTTTTCCAGGTACTCTACTAGGTCCTGTTTAATTAAGGTTTCCATTTGTTTCCCTACTACAGAGACCCTCTCATGCTCTCTTGGCGGCACTTTGCAGTTGCTGCACACAGTGGTAGTAGAGCTCAATGTAAGCTAAAATTTGGTGGGCTATTATAGTTCACCTTCAGTTGCTCTGAGGCTCCAGTGATTGGTTCAGGGATCGGGATGAGGTGCAGCATTCTCTGAGGCACCCAAGGTCCATGGAAACACTGGAGGCAATCTTCCATGGAGGGAGTGCAGCTGAAAGTCCTGATTGCACATTGCTGTTTTGGCCACTGACAGGCTCCAGCTATCATTTCAAAAGTTGTCAGGCATGCTTCAGTATCATCCAAGAGACACAGCTTTGTAAGCTTAGCATCTTTTAAGTTGTTTGTGTTTTGTTGATCTGCTGGGCCTGTACCAGCTTCTTCAGCTTTGATAGTTTGGAAGGTATCCAGACATCACTGCTTCTGTCATGTCTCCTCTCCTCTCCTCCCATCCCTTCACTCACTTACTTACTCTTCTCTTCTCTTCTCTTCTCTTCTCTTCTCTTCTCTTCTCTTCTCTTCTCTTCTCTTCTCTTCTCTCTCTGTGTGTTGTATAGCCCACCAGAAGACATGCCTTCAGGTTCTGTCCCTGCCTGTTCTTCTTCCATCACAGTGCTGGATGTACAGTCTCAGTTTGGACTTTTTGCCTCTGCTTCAAGTTTGGCTACCATTCTTCTGGTAATCTCTCCTGGGCTTGCTGTCTCAGGATCTTTAAATTTCTTCTGTGCTTCCCTGGTACCATGTTTAGTACCCACACACAAAACTCCTTGCTTAGAGTATGTGTAGTGTAGATGCCACCTTATCTGATACCAGCTGTCATAGAGACATAAGACAGGAAGCATAGGCAGACCAGAAGAAGGTACATAACCCTCTGCTGCCTCCCTTCCAAACAGTTTTTGACCCATCTTACTCTGTCCTTCACTGCACACAGGTTCTTTAGCTTCTTCAGCAACCTTCTGTGGGGCACCATAGCAAAAGCCTTGATAAAAATTAACTAAAGTAAATCCACAGTGTAGCTCTTTAAACAATACTATCAGGTTAGTCTGACAAGACATCCTCATGTTGTACAGGCATAAATCAAGAAGCATAGGCAGACCAGAAGAAGGTATAACATTTGCAAGTAATGTTTTCATTTTATCAATAACAATGGAACAAAGAAAAACAAAATTGTTCAAGATAGCTCTTCACACAGGTAGTAAAAACAATGAAAGTCCTATCTCTGAAAGTCTCTTTAAAATCTCACTCTCTCTAGCCAACTCTCCAAATGAAACATTGTTCTTTTTTTGTAGGATATTTTCCCCTGGCAATTAAATTCTGCATCTTGTTCTCATTAAGTTATATCTCCTGTTTTCACACAATATAACAAAACTTTGTCATTGCCCTTCCTGTGACCAACCTGAAGAGTACATCTAAACTTCTTAACTGATGCCACCAATAATACATTCTGTCCAGAACTGGCTTCCTGCGGACAACTGTATCAACATGCTTGTGAAGCTCAAACAGTTTCACAAGGTCAAACCCCTGTGTTCCAAATTGCTAACTTTTCTGACAAACCCAATTAGCTGTCTGCATTCATTTCAACAATATAATTATATACATTTGCAAAGTTGGGGATCCCAGTTTCACATAAAGGAGGTGTAGAAAAATGACAATGTTGAAAATCTGGCGTGAAAATATTGCGAATTCATGAAGTTATGTGCATGCGTAGCAACTGTGCAACGCACACTCGTAACACAGTCATTTTACGGAGTATCGTCACCAAATTTTCAACATAGGCATTTTAGGACCTCTGCTCGTGAACAGTGTCACTGTCATTTTTGTAATCTGCTCTGAACACTGATTTCCCACAGCAATGGTGGCTAAGTGCAAAACTAGCCAGGAAAGTCATAAATCTTATGACTTTTAAATTTTTTTTCTACGTCGTACGGTTCCTGAGATATAAGCAATTTAGTATGCCAACTCCTCATTTTCTGCTCCGAGACCCATTATTATGCATACATTCTTTGTACTCACTGGACCAGATATTCAAACTGCACCACAAAGTAACACAATAGCAGGAGCAGATTCAAGTCCATTGCGCCCATGCGCAACACACGTGATATTCAAACACTGCGCAGGTCAAGATGCGCCTGCGGCACACAACTGAATATCACACAAACTGTGCCATGGCGCAACCAGGGATGCACAGTGGCACAGGTCTGATGCACAATAGCACAACCAGGGATGCGCAGTGGAGCAGGGTATCAGTGCATCAGCACAACCAGGGATGCACAGGGACAGGATGCAGGGGTCCACTACCCATGGTAGATATAGGCAGAGGAGCACACAGCAGAACAGACATCACCTCCCACACCCCATGCACCGCACAACCTGAGGAGAGCTGGAAGAACCACCGGCCCATGGACACCAGCAACAATCTCACAGCTGGGGCATGGTGCCCCAGCACACCCCCGGGCAAGCTATGAACCGGCACACAAGGATGTCTGGCCACACTGTGCCACACCATCCCACCAATGCAGAGCTCACCCTGCACCATGATCCCCATACACCCTGCCCAGGAGTAGTGCCCAACAGTGCAGGACACCCCATGCATGCCACCACCCCCCACTGTGACAATGCAACCCTGTGCACCATGGAGCCATGCAAGGCAGCCCCACCATGAGCACCCTGCAGTGGGCAGCAGCAGACAGCGATGCAACAACTGCATACACAGTGTCACCTTGCACATCTCCCAGAGGTACAGCTGAGAGACCGACCATGCGTCGGCACACGAGCTATGCCACATGCGACAGGGCATGCCCCGGACCCCACCACCAGCGGTACAGCACCCTGCACACCCTCCCAAGGACATACCCCATCCCAGCACTGGCCACAACAGCCAGCACAGATACCCACAGTGTTGCATGGAAGCATGCACCACACAGGATGCAACACAGTGCATGGACAAACACCCCACTCATACCCAAGGGCACACCAACACAGGGACACAGTAGCGTGTCAACCAAGCCACTGGCGTGTGGCCACGGCAGTCATGTACACATGGCCAGCACCCCTCCATGGCACAGGTGTGCCAGCCACCCTGCGCAGGCACCATGAAGCTGTACGCCAGCAGCATGCTGCTGGAGCACAAGTGACAGACAGTGGAGCACATCCCCTGCAACAGACACAAGCGACAGCATGGCGGTGGAACAACAACAGCGGAGGCCACAGTGCCACCCTAGGCAGATGTGCACCATACCAGTGACAGGAGGCAACCTGGCATTGTGCTGTGTACAGTGGTTGTCCAGCATGGACAGCCACCACTGACATGCCAGCAGACCATGCAGATCACCTACATGCAAGGGTGTCAGCTGCACAGGCCACGGATGGTCTGACAGGGGCACCATGGACACAGTGCATGCACTGTGGACCACTGCACACAGTCATCCAGTGCACAGGAAACAACACACAAACCACACACAGTGACTGATAGCTACGCCCACACCATAGGTGGTTCCCCTTTTGACGCACACACACGCCCATGCCTGCACCACCCCTGACGCCATGCACACCACTGCAGCTGAGCACCTGTAGCCCGCTGCAAATCAGAGACCACCACAGTAGGCATAACAAAACAAATGTATTATATTAAGGTACAAACAACTATATACAAGTACGGGGGTGAGGGCCACATACCAGGTGGGGGTGGGTAAGGGACAGGGGTGAACAAATGGGAGAGGGAAGAAGGGGTGTGAGGGTGGGTCCAGGGGGTAGGGTGAATTTGGGGGCATGGAGGGCTTAGCGGCCGCCCCGCTCCCCGCTCCTGTGGTGCATCCTTGTCCTCCGCCTCCGGACACCATGCTGCTCCAATCTCTGGAGTACCTCCAATGATGCCCTCGCTGTCTGAAGGAGCTCCTGCATGGCCCTCTCCAGCTGCATCAGCCATCATCCACCTAGGACAAGGGAGCAGAGTCAATATGTGTGAATGTCCATCCCCCTGCAGCCCACCCATTGTGCACGGCATACAGCCATGGGCCACGCCCCTGTGATGGTGTGCGACCACCCACAGTGATCGTGTCCACATGACCTGCCTACCCAGGTGCACACAGCCATGTGGACCACTGCTCACACACACTGCCCAAGTCCCACACAGCACCACCGTGGCTGTACAGTGACATGGCTATGCGGTGTGAAGGCAGTGGCACAGCCATGTACCCGATGCATGCATGGACCACCAGCGATGCACACCCACACATGCAGTGCCACAGGACAGTGCTGAGTGTACCGTGTGGTGTGCACGTCAGTGGTGTCAATGGATGGTGGCCATGCCCCGCCGTCTACCTTGCAACACAGCATGCACAGAATATCTTGGAAGAAAGGCACTCACCTTCATTGGCTTGATCCGGGCACTGTTGCAGGTTGGGCCCGGCAGCCCGTGGCTGATGTCCTACATCCCCTTCCTCCTGGCATTGCCATTCCTCCCTGGCTCTGCGCCACTCCTCAGGGCCTAAGGTGCAAACATGGAGAGGGGAACATTAGTATAAACCAGTAGCAAAGGCCCCCTCGGGTGTGTGAGATCCCGCACAGCCCAGCCATGCCACAACCCCACCACCACCACCGCCCACACTGGACTGCCCACCCCCCCGTGTGGTTGACACATGCCCACCGTGATACCCGTATGGACACAACCAATGTATGGATGGAGCACCTACCTGGACGTGACACTGCGCCTCGCCTGGAGCGTGCCGTAGGAGGGCAAGCCTGTCTGGGTCCTGCCACTGGAGTTCCCCGTAGTGGTGGTGACACTTCTGGTGTTCTGCCAAATCCTGTGGCCTCTTCAAGTGCCACCGCCATCTCCTCCCAGACTGCACTTCTGGTCCTATCCAGGGGATCATCCCCAAAAAGGGCCCCAGCATGGGGCTCCAAAATGGCCACCAAATTGGCCAGCTCCAGTTGGCTCCAGACAGCAGATCTCCTCCTTGCCATCACAGCTTCAGGTAGGAAAACAAAATGGCGCTCTGTAGCGCATGTCCACCACATGCAGATGCTGCGCGGTACAGCGTTGCCATTCCCCATCGCACTGTCACCGAACAGCATGATCAGGGTGCACCCATGCGGACGCATGGTGCCTAGGGGGCAAAGGTCGAGCACAGGGTCAAGGGTCTCTCTTGCACGGACCGCCACAGCATGATTGGGACTCTCTGCATGTAGCACGGTTTTATTTATTTAGTTTTTAACCGGGTAGGTGCACTAGCCAACAGGTGACTATTTTCAGGCGCGACCTGGGAGACACAGTTACAGTACAAGATAGGACAGTTTTGGTATACACAATACAGGCAAAGGTACATTGGTACAAGTACAGGCATACAATTGCAAAGGGCAGTGGGCAGAGGGTCACTGTTGGGTGACTGTGTGAGACGCCCTGCAGTGGCCTACCGTGCTGTGGCACCATGGTGCCTACGGCGCTCCAGGGAACGAGCACCAGACATGTGAACAGCGCACTAGTGCCACTGGCACAGTGGTGGCCGTGCCCTGCACTGCCTCCCGTGCTCAGCATGTCAGCAGCGCTGCAGACATCGGCGTTAGCACCCCGAGCATGCACCGTGCAGTGCCTACTGGGCACATCACAGAGCTGCGCCTGTGCCTGAGCATGTGCAACACAATTGCGCGAGGCGCAACAGCACGATATTCAGCCAGCATATGCAAATCAGCTCATTAGCAATTCCATGGTGCAGCTACTGCATTAGCATCCACTTAAAGTTGTGCCTTGCCTCATTTGCATGCCTTGCGTTATATAAATGTGACATGGGGCTGCAGAGGCCATAGTTTGGTATTGCAGTCTATTGTGGTGGGTTGCATGCTGTTTGGAAGTGTGGATTGTGGTGTGTGGCTGCATGGGACTGCACATTGAAAGGTAACACCTGTCATTCCCACAGGTTCTATAATGACTGAAAGTGAGGAAGAGGAGGAACAGGGATGTTGGAGGAAGAGGAGGCCCAACTTCACACGGGCGGAAACAGATGCCCTGTTCGAGGCATACCTTGACAGGGAACCACTGCTCAGCAGACAGCGGGGAACACCACAGGTCCATGCTGTGGCACGGGGTGAGGTTGCGCATGCCGTGAACCAGCATGGCAGCCACCAGCAGTCCATGGAGGAATGTAAAAAGAAGGTCGGCACGGACAGGAGGAGAATTAAGGACAAGGTGGCTGCCATCAGGGCAGCATGTGCTGCAACCGGTAGAGGGCAGCTGGATGTGCTACGCCTGACGCCACAGGAAGAGTGGGTGGCTGGCAGCATGCAGCATTGTGCCATAGAGGGCATTCCAGGTGGTGGCTTCCAGATGGGTGGCATCCTGTCACTGCATGGTAGGTCCTGTGCTGTCACTGTGTGGGAGGTGGGGGGAATGCCACAGAGTAGGGCGGAGACATTAACGCTAATGTGTTCCCTTACAGCTCCTGAGTGTCTACATGGGTCAGTGGTGGTGGGTATGTCCACCGTGGGTGAGGCCCTGGACACGGAGTGCCCATCCACCTCCACAGGTGTCCGAGGGTCAGTACCACCGCATACCTGCCTGTCTGTCCGGACTGAAGATGGTGGTGCTGGTGCAGACGAGGCCCTGCCTTTGTCCCAGCGTGACAGTGGCCATGGACTCCAGCATGCTGGGACACGGACTGGTGCTGGATCAGGCACCGACGATGATGGATCACACATCCCAGACAGTGATACGTGTGGGACACAGGATGGTCCCACAGCAGGGTATGGCATGGGCATAGCTGTGGGTGGTGCCGCCATGGAGGCCTGCATGACATCACAGTCCCAGCCTATGCCCGTATGCCCCAGTGGGGCAGCACTGATGTGCGCCCAGGCCGGTGGGGCTGTTGCTGCTGCTGCAGTGGCACCGGTGAGCCCTGGTGATCGGCGGCTGAAGGGGCAGTGCCAGCAGTCAGAAAATGGGGACGGGGGACAGTGTCGTGGGGCAGTGTCAGTGCACCACGTGTGGAAATGCCCAGGCATGGCTCTGGTGTACAAGGCCCAATTTCAAGGGGTGCTGCCCGGCATGGCCATGAACACCATGAGGGACAGCATGCCGATCAGGCAGATGACCTCTTTGATGAGCACAGCTGCATACTCCAGGATTCAGTGGATCAGCAGTTGCAGCTTGTGACAGCGGTGGATACACTCAGTGCTGTCCTGCGCCAGGCAGAAGAGCGGCGCAGCAGGGACCATGGTCTGTTCCTGGCAGGGATGGACAGGCTGTGGAGGATGTGACCACTGCCATTGACAGGCAGACACATGCATTCACAGCTGTCATGGCCACATTGGGCACCCAGATCATTGCCCATGTGCTTCAGACACCGCGCAGTGCCATGTCCACCCCCATTCCCAGCGTCATGCAACACCTTCCATGTCAACGCGGGTTCGGCTGTGGGCATACCGAGCACGCCAGGCACAAGCATGTTCGGTGAGCTGCAGACCCCTGCATGAACACGGTTGCATTCCCGCAGCGTCACCCCTTGGGGACCATCGGTGCCACCCCATGAGGCCAATGGTCAGTCTGGCACAGCTGGCAGGTCTCGGCGGGGCCGCCCATGCATCTGTGGTGGCCATGGCACTGTGTTGCATGATTGACCTGTCTCCCACCATGGCCACTGTCTGCTGCTGCCCTGTGTGCAGTGTGCTGTGCACTGTACAATGCACAGGTGGGGTACCCAGCCCTGCACACACACAGTCCATGTGCACACCCTCCTGGCTGCTGGTCACTGTGGCGTGTGCATGATGGCGCCTGCGTTGCGCTGTATGTCAGTGTGCAATGGTGCCCAGCATCTGAGACAAGCACAGTGACGGCCACTGGGCATGGTCGTGTGTTGACCCGTGTGTGGCTAGGGGTTGCAGTCATGGTCGGTGTGCCTCCTGCCCCTAGTGCATGTCTTGTGTGTGTGTGGGTGTGTGTGTGTGTGTATGTGTGTGTGTGTGTGTGTGTGCATGTGCGTGTGCGCTTGCCATGTTTGGCCATGCCCATCCCTGATGGCATGTGCGGATCCACACTCAGTCCCTTTCACTTGCCATCATCCACCCCTGGGATTCATCCATGCCTGTCTGTGGGTTGTGCCTTTGCCATTGGTGGTTGCACATGGCCCCATGACCTACCTGTGTTGGCTGAAGTGCTCCTCTGTGATGGTGTCCCGGTGCAGTTGCACCATCCTGAGCAGGTGGGGATCCCTTTGTCCAGGGGGTGGCTGCCCATCACCGACTGGACCAGTGTCCTCATTGTCCCCATCGATGTCCCCCTCTTCAACCTCTATGGCTATCACACAGTCATTGGCCATGTTGTGCAGGATGCAACAGGCCAGGAATAGCCTGCAGGCCTTCGAGGGGCTGTACTGTAGGGCACCACCAGATGTGTCCAGGCACCGGAAACGTGACTTCAGCATCCCGAACACCCGCTCGATGATATTACATGTGGTGACAAGTGCCTCATTTTACCGTTGCTACGATGGGGTCGAGGGGTGCTGGTATGGTGTGAGCAGCCAGAGACGGAGTGGGTATCCACTGTCACCTGTGTATAGAGGGTGTACATTAGTATGGTGGTCTGCATTGCTCTGCTATGGGCCGTCAAGGCTGGTACCCATGGCACCTTTGACTATGCCTCCCCCCCACATCTGCCCATGTCATCCTGCGTGTTGTGCATACTCACCCACTAGGTGGCCGGTGGGGATATCCCTACTCTCGAACCTGTGGCACAGTGCAGTCTGGTGCCAGATGAAGGCATCATGTGCTCCCCCAGGGTGCATGGCACAGACATTGGTTATGCACCCCCTGGCATCGCACACCACCTGGCAGTTGATGCTGGTGAATCCCTTGCGGTTGATGTAGGCTATACCAACCGGGCCAGGTGGCGTGCAGATGGCCACATGGGTGCAGTCAATGGCCCGAGCATGCAAGGCATACGAGCTACCCTGTGGAACTGTTGTATGTGTGCTGAGCACTCCACTTGGGTGCTGGGGAAATGGATGTACTCCACAGCATGTGGCAGCAGTGCGCTGAGGAGTTGTGTGAGTAGGCATGATGCAGCCGACTGGGTTATGCCTCTTTTGTCCCTGTTGGTCTCTGAGAGGTGCCTGTGGTGAGCAGGCACATGACAGCTGTCATAGAAACATAGAAACATAGACTTTCACAGCAGATAAGGACCGCTTGGCCCACCTAGTCTGCCCATTTCCCTACCTAGAAGATAAGATGCAGATCCTATTTAACGAACAGCCTATTTCTTCCTACCCCCACAAAAATTGCCTTATGTCTGTCCCATGCATTCTTGAATTCTCCCACAGTTTTAGACCCCACAACCTCCTCAGGAAGGCTGTTCCATGTGTCCACCACCCTCTCTGTGAAAAAATACTTCCTCACATTGCCCCTGAGCAGTCCCCCTCTATCTTCAGATTGTGTCCCCTTGTTCTTGCATATCTCTTTTTCTGAAAGATGCTACCCTCTTGGACTTTGTTGATTCCACTGAGGTACTTAAACATTTCTATCATGTCCCCTCTCCCTCCTTTCCTCAAGGGTATACATATTAAGCTCCTTTAGTCTTTTCTCGTATGGCTTCTCTTGCAGACCCTATACCATTTTAGTTGCCCTCCTCTGAACTGCCTCCATCCTGTCCATATCCTTGTGGAGATGAGGTCTCCAGAACTGGACGCAGTACTCCAGAAGGGGTCTCACCAACTGTCTGTACAGGGGGGATAATAACTTCCTGTTTTCTGCTGGTGATACCACTCCCTATACATCCCAGTATCCCCCCAGCCCTTCCTACTGCCTTCTCACATTGCTTGCCAACCTTAAGGTCATCAGATATGTTTACCCCCGGGTTCCTTTCCATTTTTGTTGTTGTTACTACCTCCCCCTCATTGTGTAATCTTCCCCTGGGTTTTTGTTTCCCAGGTGCATTACTTTGCACTTCTTTGCATTGAATCCAAGCTGCCATACTTCTGACCATTCCTCCAACCTTGCCCAGTCCCTTCTCATCCTTTCCTCGCCTCCTTGTGTATCAACCCTGTTGCAGATCTTTGTGTCATCTGCAAAAAGGCATGCTTTTCCTTCCAGTCCCTCTGCAATGTCACTTATAAAGACATTAAAAAGAACAGGACCCAGTACTGAACCCTGCGGTACCCCACTAGTAACCCCCCTTTCTTCAGAGTGGACTCCATTTACAATTACCTTCTGTGTCCTGTTGTTCAGCTAATGTTTTACCCAGGCTACCACCCTGGGACCCACTTCCAGACTGGTTAATTTGACTACTAATTTTTTGTGTGGGACTGTGTCAAATGCCTTGCTAAAGTTTAGGTAGATCATGTCCACAGCCCCGCCCTGGTCTACTACTTTGGTCACCCAGTCAGAGAAATCAATTAGATTAGTCTGACATGACCTTCCCACTGTGAACCCATGCTGCCTTGGGTCCTGTGCCCCACTGGCCTCTAGGTACTCAACAATTCCTTCCTTCAGAAGTGATTCCATCACTTTCCCTACCACAGAGGTCAAACTGACAGGTCTGTAGTTTCCTGCCTCTGTCTTGGTCCCACTTTTTATGAAGGGGAATCACATCTGCCTTCTTCCAGTCCTTGGGTACCACACCATCCTCCCTTGATTTGTTAAAAAGGGTAGTCAGTGGTGTCACTAGTTCTTTGCTTAATTCTTTTAGAATTCTGGGGTGAATTCCATCTGGCCCCATTGCTTTGTCCACCTTCAGTTTTAGGAGTTCTTTCAGAACCCTTTCTTCTGTGAAAGGACTGGGATTGACCCCCCTCTCCAGAGTGCTTCTGTTAATTGGATTTGGCACCTCCCCCACTTCCTCTTTTGTGAATACTGAACAGAAGTATTCATTCAGTATTCCTGCTTTTTCACTGTCACTCTCTGCCCACTCACCATCCATTCTACTCAGCCTCACTATCCCTCCCTTTGTCTTTCTACACTCCCTGATATACCTATAAAAGGTTTTATCCCCCTTCTTAACTAAGTTAGTTATCTTTTCCTCAGTTTGTGCCTTTGCTATTCTGACTACCCTCCCTACTTCCTTCTGCCTTAATTGGTACAGTTCTCTGTCCTGCTCCTTCTGTGTTTTCTTATACTTCCTAAATGCTATCTTTTTCTCCCTAACCTTCACCGCCACCTCTTTTGAGAACCATAGTGGCTTTTTCTTTCATTTTGATTTGTTTATTTGCTTCACACAAAGGCTTGTTTCCACTGTGATGGCAGTTTTGATATTTTCCATTGTTGCTCCACCCCTCCTTCTTGCCCGTTTGCTAGTGCTTTTCTCAGGCACTCTCCCACCTTGCCAAAGTCAGCCCTCCTGAAGTCCAGAACCCTCACTTTTGTATGGCTTGACTCTGTAGCTGAGTTTGTCGTGAACCACACTGTTTGGTGGTCACTTGTTCCCAAATGGCTTCCCACTCTAGATCTGAGATCCTCTCACTGTCCCCATTTGAGAGCATGAGGTCTAAGATTGCTCCCTCATGAGTAGGTTCCAAAACTAGCTGTCTGAGGCATGCCACCTGAAGGGCATCAAGAATGGCTCTGCTTTTGGATGTGGCTGCCGCAAAGGTACTCCAGTTAACATCTGGCATATTAAGGTCCCCATCAACAGTATCTCTCCTTTCTCTGCCATCCTAAGTATGCCTTCTATAATATCTTTGTCCATTCCCTCCCCCTGACATGGGGGTCCATATACAACCCCTGTGCAGATTGTGGTGCCATTTCCAGTCTCTAAGGTGACCCACAGTGCCTCCTCTCCTTCCTGTTTACTCTTTTGTTCGGGTTGCTTTTATCCCTTCCCTTACATAGAGACCTCACTCCCTCTTCTGCCCTCCTGTCTCTCCTGTAGGTTGTGTACCCTGGTATGTTAACATCCCAGACATGGTTCTCTGTGTACCATGTTTCTGTGACTGCTACAGTATCCAGGCATCCCTCTTCCATCAAGGTCACCAGTTCAGGGAGCTTGTTGTCCACACTACGGGCATTGGTACTCATTACTCTCCATTTCTTGATGGCCTTACCCCTTTTTGCCTCATCCCTGTCCTTATTGCATTTGTCACTTTCTCCATTTACCCCTGCGCTTCTCCCTATCGACATCTCTATGTTGGTGTCTACCTCACATAGTCGCTGATATTTTGGGGGGGGCTAGGATTTCCCTGTTCCTTTCCAGTGCATCCCCCCTTGGCTAGTTTAAATGCTTGTCAATGAAGTATTTAAACCTATCACCTAGGAACCTGGTTCCCCTCCTGGACAGATGCGGACCATTTTGCCAGTATAGGCCTGCATCCCTCCAGGTGGACCCCCAGTCCCCAATGAAGCCAAATCCCTGAGCTCTGCACCAGTTTTTCAACCACTGATTGAATCCCATGGTGTGGAGCACCCTAGCCTCACCCATGCCATAGACAGGCAGCACCTCTGAGAAGGTTACCGTGTGTGCTATTTGTCCAAGGCCCTTCCCCACCTCTACAAATGCTTCTTGCACTGCTCTGATCCCTTTCTTAGCCAGGTCATTTGTCCCTAGGTGGACAATGACATCCAGCTCCCTTCCCTGTTCAGCTGCTCCTGCGATCCTGAGGATTCTCTCTCTGTCCCTCAAAGCCATGGCACCAGGCAGGCACCTTACCTCCCTCTCCCCTTCCTCCCCCAGTTCTACCTTCCTAACAATGGAGTCCTCCACCAGGAGTTGTTTCCTTCCCCTGTGGGGTGCCATGCCACCCTCCTGTGGGTCTCCTTTGTGGAGGTTCCCAGCATCCTCCTTGGTCTCCACTTTGGGTGCCTCCATAGAGGAACCACACTTTTTCAGAATGGCATTGAAATTGTGGAGAGGTACAACTGGAGGGATGTGCCTCTGTTCCACCACCCTCAGCCTCCCTGAGCCCATTGTGGTCCAACCACTCCTCTTTCTTGGCATCCTCTGAGGCAATGGCAGTGCCCCTGGTGGTCCTTGGGTGGGAGAGGAGGTCCCATAAATCCTGGCCAACTCAGCCTGGAGATGAGCAACCTCTTCCCTCAGCCCAGAGAGGTGCCTGCAAATGGGACAACACTGCATCCTCCAGAACATCTCCCGGAAGACTGCTGCTCCATAGCCACTGCACTGCACCACTCCCAACGTGACTTTTTTCTGGCCCCCTAACTGTTATTTGGAATACTTACTCTTTCCTCTGTTTGTTTAATTCTTTTTTTTCTCTTCTCTCCCTACTTACTTACTATCTCTGCACCCTTTTAGCTCCTGATCTTCCTGTTCTGAGACAAGAAGTTCCTATATTTCTCAGTAGTCGCCTTACTTGCTCAGAGTCTGACATCCAGCAGCTTTGGGGGGGGATGGAAAGCTACTCTTGCCCTTCTAGGATGGTGAGTCTTTTGTGGCTTTGTGATCACTCACTTCCTGCTCCCACACAGGAAGTTCCTGTTGTCAGTTAAATCCTGTGCCTATAAAAGTAGAACTGGTTTAGGGTGGGGAGGTGGAGGGGAGGGAAGGAGGGCAATATAGCCCCAGTAGAGAAGTTTTAGTTATACCAGTAGCTCCTTCCTCCTGGTTTTCTGTCTGCTTTGTGGCAGAAGCTATCTAGGGCAGTGTTTATAGCTGGTCTTAACATGGCTCCTTCTAGCTAGTCCACTCCCCCTACTTTGCAAATCTTTCTACACTTAGTTAATTTCACAGATAACAATTCCTTTTTTTTTTTACCCTAAATTGAAGGTCCCAGTACAAGAGATCTAGTTCTCTTGTATTAGTTCTTAGCCCCAGTAGAGAAGTTTTAGTTATACCAGTAGCTCCTTCCTCCTGGTTTTCTGTCACCTTTGTTTCCACTGACAGAGCATGGCTCGGTGTGGGTGCCTGCATTTCATCACTGCACAGCTCACAGAGTCACCTCAGGATCACCCAGTTCAGGTGGTGCTGGCCCACAATCTCTGTATCGGTATACTGCTCAAAGGTGATGCGGGCTCGGTACCGCCTGTTGGGGGCATACCTATGACGGGCCCTTCCATGGCCACGCCCCCTTGCTGCCTGCCTTCTCACATCCCTCATTACCGCCTCCATCTGTATGATGGCACTGGCCATGTCCCTGGCTGATGTCCCCCCCGGCAGATGTTGTCCCATTCCCCCCGCTGCCCTCTGTGATGCTCCCCCTGTACTGGGTACACCTCCGGCCTTCAGCTGTCCTGCCTCCTGCCACTGTCCTCACTACTCTGCAGCACTGCTCTGTCTGTCCTGCACACTGTCTCAGGCTCCCCAATCCTGTCCTGTGTGGTCACAGGTGTGCCCTGTCCTGCTCCTTCTGTGTCCCACTCATTGCTGCCCTCTTAGTTATTGCTGCCAGCTCACTTCCTCCTCTGGCTTCCCTGTAGTGTTCTTGCACCTCTCTCTTGTTCCTTTTTATTTAGGATCATTTCTGCTATCATGCAACTTCCGCTAGCTCCCCTATTGTGCATGGTGCATGCTGTTGAATATAGCACTGCACCATTTATTCATGGTTCCTCTCCCTACTGTTGCACATGCATTCATTACCATTGCACTCTTGAGCATTGCAATTTGAGCAGCGCATCTGCCTCCCACTGAATATCACACAATGGTGCATTTTTGGACTTGCGCTGGCACATCTCTGTTGTGCATGGTGCAACCCTTTTGAATATCTGGCCCACTGTCTTTCTCTATGCAGCTTTTGGGGAACACCATCCTGTGCTCTTATATTACTGTTACCATTACCGCTTCCGCTTGAGGTTCTTTAACCATTTCACTTACCGTTCCCGTCTACGCCACCATGTGCATTACCCTTTGCGTTTGCGGGCACCGTGTTACTATGTGACAAGACATTACATGGCGGGAGTGCAGGGCCCTTCCCTCCACCACATTACATTCACTCATTATCATTCTCAAAAAGAAGGGATCCAGAAGCAAATGATTTGATACCTTTAATGGACCAACATAGATGTAACAACAAGAACAAAGTGCTCTAGCTTTTGGACCAACCAGTCCTTCTTTAGAAGCTCATGGCAGTTGTTTAGAAAATACAATACTTATAACAGCTAGATAATGCAGAGAAAAACAGAAAAAAATCCCCATTGGTTTAAAATACTCATTTAAAAAAAACAGAAGATGATGTCAGAGAAGTTTAACAGTACAATATGCTGTCTCAGTCCGAATGAACCTTGGGTTCAGATGTGCTTGGTGCAACACACATGCAAAGAATCCTACTGCACATAAATTTAATTAACATAAGATAACACTGCTGAAGCAAATAACTCCCAAATCAAGCCATGAGTGTCACAGTCAGTATAAGGATGTGATTACTGAAAGGCAACCCCACCCAGCTTAAAGACAAACTAAGATAGTTATAGGGCTCATGAAATTACAATGTATGCATTAAAGACAAGAATTACCAGTAAAGTTGTCTAAAACATCAGTGCACACTGTGTGATGTGTAAAACATAGCTGGACATGCCACCCAGCTGTATTCTCAAGCTAAATAAAGGCCCAAGAAATTACAAAAACCTCAGGACTATATAAATGATAATTTAAATATAAATTGATATATTAGTGTTAAAAACTCTAGTCGAGGAACCTCAAGGAATTCAGACCATGCAGCCTGATATGTACTGATGTCAATATATACTGAGAATGTAGCAACTTCATGTACCACAAGTGTCAAGGGAATCTGAAAAGAGATAAAAATGTAATTTATCTCCTCCTGTTCATACAAACAATACAACCTAACCCACCCCACATCACAATAATGTGGGTGGGGGAGATACATAGTTTAAACGAGATGTTGTCTCTCTCTCTCTCTCTCTCCCCTCCTTTTCTCTCTCTCTCTCTCTCTCTCACACACACACACACACACACACACACACACACACACTCAATCTCTCTCCTAGTGAACCTATATAAACTTCAGTCACTGTAATAGTTCCCCAAAGGAATACAACTTGTGAAATCCTGAGTAAATTACTAAATATTAGCCTAATGTAAAAAAGATATGTGCAGGACCCCAAGCAAAATGAGATCACACATCCCAATATGTACAGAGTTACAAAAATTATATATAACAGTATAAGATAACACCCTGTATGTACACTAGCAGGCTGGGTAATCTGAATATGGTGTAATGGAATCAATCCCCACCCCCCCACAGGGCAAAGATAAAAGTAAGGAGAAATTCTTTATGTGTGTGAAATAAAATAGTAACACATTATAACTCCATATAGCTAAATAGAGACTTACCTCAAAGTGACAGTAAGTCCCACATCTGTTATATCACATACCTCACAACACATACCCACACACATACATACACACACATCCACATCTCACATGCTGAAGTCCTATAATATGTCAGTTTGAAGAAGAAAGGTCTGTGGATGTTAGTTTCTGTAGTGTCCCATAAAGCCAATATCCAAGTTCATCCCATCTGCTACCATACTGAGATGTAAAATAAGTTTAATCTCAAAAGCTCGTCTCTGTTGTGTGTTTTGAGATTTCCTTTAAGACCATTACTGACATATCTGAGACTGAGTGGTCAGGCTGGGAGAAGTGATGCTCCACTGGTTTTTCAGTCTTCCTTGCTGTAATAGTATGTCTGTGTGAGTTCATCCTAGTGCTGGAGCTGTTGGCGTGTTCTCCTACATAACCTGTTTGTGGACATCTCTTGCACTGAATGAAATAAACAACATGTCGTGACATGCATGTATAACTCCATGCACCTGAATTGTCTGTTTTGTGATGTAACCACATAGTCTGAGGTAGAAATGAGCCACAAGTCTTGCAGGGCATCGATTGCAAGGTCGTGTGCCATTGTGTGGCATGGTATTCTGTTCCAGTGAAAGTTTGCTCTAATAATTAGGCTGGATAAATTTGGCGGTTGTTTAAAAGATAGTAGTGGGAGTTCCTTAAAATACAATTAAGGGTGCATCCTCACTAAATATTGGGTGGAGATCTTTAATAATCTTACGTAGACGTTCAAGGTCTGGATGATATGTGACTACCAAGGGTATCCTTTCTGTAGCTGTCTTTTCTTTATATTGAAGTAGTTGTTGTCTTGGTACTTATGCTGTCTGCTCTGTTATCCTGTCAATTTCCTGGAAGAGTGTCCCTACTCCATAAAGGTGTTTTCAACATAGCCAAATGTGTATCTCTGTCATCCTCATTTGAACAAATACGTTGACAACAAGTGCTTGACTGTATATGACAGATTTTTGTATGGTTTGGGTGATTACTTTTCCTGTGCAGGTATCTCTGTCTGTCTGTTGGCTTCCTGTAAATACATGTATGTAAGGTTCCATCCTTAATGATGACTGTGGTGTCCAGAAAGTTAACCTTGGTGGTAGAGTACTCCAAGGTAAGCTTTATAGTAGGGTGGAGATTATTAAGTTTGTGATGAAAATCTTTGAGTGCATCTGTGCCTTCCGTCCAGATGATAAACAAATCATCAACTTTATTAGAAATTAGAAATTAGTCCAGCTATGTTTTACACATCACACAGTGTGCACTGATGTTTTTTAGACAACTTTACTGGTAATTCTTGTCTTTAATGCATACATTGTAATTTCATGAGCCCTATAACTATCTTAGTTTGTCTTTAAGCTGGGTGGGGGTTGCCTTTCAGTAATCACATCCTTATACTGACTGTGACACTCATGGCTTGATTTGGGAGTTATTTGCTTTCAGCAGTGTTATCTTATGTTAATTAAATTTATGTGCAGTAGGATTCTTTGCATGTGTGTTGACACACATCTGAACCCAAGGTTCATTCGACTGAGGGCGAGTATTGTACTGTTAAACTTCTCTGACATCATCTTCTGTTTTTTAAATGAGTATTTTAAACCAATGGGGATTTTTTCTGATTTTCTCTGCATTATCTAGCTGTTATAAGTATTGTATTTTCTAAACAACTGCCATGAGCTTCTGAAGAAGGACTGGTTGGTCCGAAAGCTCGAGCACTTTGTTCTTGTTGTTACATCTATGTTGGTCCATTAAAAGGTATCAAATCATTTGCTTCTGGATCTATTCTTGCAAGGACCAATATGGCAACTACTAAATCTAGATTTCAAAAAGAAGGGAAATTAGAGGCAAAAAACTCCATTTAATGCATCATTTAGGATTGTTCCAAAGTGACAAAAGCAAGGAAATTTGGTGTTAGAGTTGAAAGCCCCTTGACCCCCAGCCACCCCCAACCGGCATCAGGGTGCGATTGGGGTCATCGTCCTAACTCTCACCCCATTATCCTATACCTCTGCTTCTTTACACATCTGATGGGGTGAGAGTTAGGCCCGACGACCCCAATGCACACCCTGATGCCGGTTTGTGGGGTGGGCTTTCAACCCTAACACCGAATTTCCTCACTTTTGTCACTGTGGAAAAACCCTAACTGATGCATTAAACAAAGTTTTTTGCCTCATATATATATATATATATATTCATTTCAAAAAACTGCACTAATGCACCAGTTAGGTTCAACTTAGCACCACAAAAGTAGTAAAATGTAACTTTTTTCCTCCAGTCTCCCTCCCTCTGTGCTGGAGGTTACGGCCTCCTGCCCCAGTCCCTGCCCACCATGCTCAGGCTTACCCCTCAGGTGTGCTGTGGCACCCTCCCTAAGGAACATGGTCTCTTTAGTTTCTGGCTTGCCTCTCAAGGTGTGGCCACAGGAGCAGGACCCCACTGGTGGGCATTAGTCACAGCGGGAGTGGCAGTGGAAGTGGGTGACATCATAAATTATTATTGAATTTTGTTGACCCGGTATGCCCACTGGGCCTAGAAGTCCCTTTTTCAGGGGTGACCGGGGAGAGGGGGGATACAGATGGTAAGCAACTGAAATTGAACCAGATTAAGCTGTTGGTGGTATTTTTAGTCAATGGGAGAAATTTGGCCAGGACACCGTGGAAATTCCCCTACTGCATTGCTGGCAGTAGGGGGACTTGCTATCTGTGAGCCATGGCCACTTCAAGTGGAACGCTTGGGGAGCAGGACATCCTGACTGCAGGAAGGAAAGTTTCTTCAGAGCAACCAGTTTTGGATGATTCAGAGGTGTTTATGGACATTTTGTCAGATTTTCAGCAAGCTGAGGACCTAAAGGACTTGCCTGAGGGTAATGTTTTGGATTTAAATAGACCTGAAATACTGAATGCTGCAAGGACTTTGCATGTTATGGATATGGATGAGAAATCCCTACAAGAGCTGTTAAATGCAGAGAATGAGAGGCATCTTTACGTGACTGAACACTTGGTTGCAAAACTAACACATTTCCAGGATTCTGGACCTAGTATCAAGCCACCGGACTCGCCTGTTGTTGGGCCTGCGTTCCATGGTGACATGGCAGCTGAGCTGCACTGTGAAAGACAAGGTAAGCCTGTCAAGCCTTTTACTTCTGAACTTGCTGAGAAATGCTCTGATGTTACTGTTTCTCCAGCTGGCAGTGAAAGAGTTCTGGATAACTCGTGCCTAAAGCTGGAGAAACCTATGGTATTGTCTCCTGAAACTGCAGTGCAAGTGGAGGATTCTACCTCCGAGGGTGCTCTAATTACGGCTCATTCGATGCTGATTGTGTTGCCTGACTGTCAGGTGGCTCCTGGAGGATCATCACGTCTATCTCTTTCAAGGACGGCTGGATTTGTTTTTTGTGCAGACCTCTCTACAAAACCCTCACTTATACCAGGTCCTGCCATAGTTTACCAGACCTCTCCACTTCTCAGGAAGGTTTGATTGTTTTTTCTTTTACTTGAGATTCGGACCCACAAACGGATTCGCGGGATTCTTGCATGCTTTCACAAGCTGTTTCTGCTACACCTGCAGAACCACTTTCTGCAGCCCCTTCTGCATTAGGAACATCTCGTATTCACCCTATTTTGTCTGAAGCCTCTCAGGGTTCTGTTACATGTGTCCCTGACGCTATACTACCTGCTGGATCTTCTGAGGAACTGTGGTCCCCTCAGAAAGCCTTAAGTGATGCAGGCTGGACAAAAACTGAAAAAGGAGTCTGGATTCCCACTCCAGACTGGGACCCCACATTAAATTTCACCTAAAACTCCCCAGAATGGTGACCTAAACTACCTGTTTCTGCTTTACCTATGCTAATACAGGACAAGGATGTTGAAACTGATTCAGGATTTGATTGTCAGAAGTTACCATTACAAAATATGCTTTCTGAAGATATCAACCTGTCTGATCCTTCAAAAACTAAAACTCGCCCAAATGTGACTGAAGATCCTCCTGCCTCTACGGATACTACCAAGCCGCTTCTTTCAGATCTTTTTTCCAAAATTAATAAAGAAGCTGCCCCAAGGCATAATGCAGTACACATATGCTATAAAGATGGTTTAGATGTACGTCCTGACAGACACTATGTGGGCAAGTTGTTATTAAAGGACTCACTTAAATTTTCTCCTAAGGATGTATTTGCATTCATAAACATTTCTGGAGAAGATAATTTTGGTATAAGTTTTAGAACTGCTTATGGTTTAGACATGTTCTGGGAAAGGTATAATCAAGTCAAGTTCTCTCCCACATGGAACCCCTTATTGGTCATTCCCTTAACTAAACCTTTAATAAAATATGTCACTGTGATGTTCTGAAATGAGGGGGTCCATGTGGAAGACATGACTTACTGGCTTAGTCAGAAGTGTGATGTGATGAGCCCACCTGAAGCTATTTTAGATATGGAACTTTTTTGGACTGGGGGTTGGAAGTATAAAATCAAACTCCGACAATCTGAGGCTGGTATTGAGCACATCCCAAATTCCTTTCTACTCAGCAGAGACAGAGGTGTTTGCTTCTATGCAGGTCAGCCTCGAGCTTGCTACAAATGTGGCTCTAAAACGCACCTCTCTAGCTCTTGTGATAGGCCCAGATGTGACAATTGCAGGGAGACTGGGCATATTGCAATTCAGCGTGCGAACCTAACAAGATGTAACCTCTGTGAGGAAACTGGACATGTCTTTTCAGAATGTTCTTGGGCTGTTAAGAACATGCCTCTTGCCTTAGACCAGATCTCCTCATACAGACTGCCCAAAATGTGGCTCCTTCTAAATTAGTTAAATCTTCAACGTCTGTTGCCTTGCATAATCCTCCATCTGAGGATCTCCCTCCTCCCTCATCCCCTTCCTTTTTAGACCCCATAAAAAAGTAAATGTGGAACCCCCCTTCCCCTTTGGTAGTTTTGCCCACAGATGCATCCCTTCCTGCCTGTTATACTGACTTAACAGAAGTGGTTGCAAACACCTCCCAACCCTCTCCCTTTACTACTGTCCTGTACGCAGGTCAGCCAGAAATCTGAAAAGCAGTCAAGCCCAACCATGGCAGACTCGAGCTGAAGAACCTTTTTCTATTCTGTCCACCCAATGGGACACTGAAATGGATATGGGAGACTCAGACTCCCAATCCACTAAAACAGAAAATAGTACTCTTTCCCAGAATAGATATGATTACAAGGGAAGGAAAAAGAAAAAAAGGGAAAAAGAATCTTGAGTCTAACTAGGACTTCACTGTATGGCTTTTATAAGTATTAGTTCCTTGAATGTTCATAGTTTATTAAACTATAAGAAAGGACTGTAGTCTTTCACTACATCCATGTTAGTAAATTTGATGTCCATTTTCTTCAAGAGACGTGGATGTACACTAGTGACCAAGCAAGGTTTTTTCAAAGGGAATTTGTGTGGGGACCTTCTTACTGGTCCTTTGGAACTGCAGCTGCAGATGGTGTGGGATTTTTATTTAATTCATTTGATTTTAAATTGCTGAAACTTATTGATTTAGTCCCTGGTAGGGCTTTAATATTAGATGGAATGTGGAAAAATATGCATTGTCGGTTTATCAATGTCTATGGTTCACAGGTTAAATCAATATTTGCTCACTTCCTCTATAATTTTCTGTTGTGGTGACTTTAACTGTACTTTGAAACCCATTTCTACTACACCACTCTTGAAATAAAAAAAAATATATTGTGATTCCAACGCTTTACAAAAATTGCTTGAGACCACAGGTCTCTTGAATTGTAATACGATGCACACCTCAGGGCCTAAATTCACCTTCAAAAAGAATAGCTACACTTCCACTATTGATTACATATTTTCATCCAAATCCTTTTCTACTGTGCAGTTTCAGACTATAGTAACTACATTTTCAGATCATATGCTATTATTGGGTTCTTTTACACCTAGTTCTAGCATACCTAATGTTAGGCCACGATGGAAACTAAATTCTTCCATTCTGGATACTCCAGATATTAAGTTCCATATGAATAATATACTGGAAGCTAGGTTATCTGTCTCTTTTTTTATATGAAAATGTGGATGATTGGTGGCTGGATTCAAAAATGGATTTTAAAAATTACCTTTCAAAATAAGGAAAAACTAAGGGCAATATTCAATTTTTAAAATATTTACAACTCAGACAACAATTACAAAATTTACGTACACTAGCCAATACCTCTAGATTACATTATTCTGACCAGATTAACAAGTTTAAAGAAGACTTAATCAAGTACCAATATAATAGGGCTCAAACTATGAAAGGCCTGTTACAACATGGGGCATTGAAAACTCCACATGAGGATCCTTTTGAAGCCTTTCGAACCTTTAAAAATTCCATTGTTATGGACTCTCTAAGGACTGAAACAGGTGATATTGTGTCATCAATACCAGGGATACACACTATAATTAAGAATTTCATATTCACTCATGTTCCTTCACCCCCCCTTCAGAAACCAATATTAAACATTTTTTAAATTTGGTAGCAGTCCCTATAGCTTCACATCTTAGTAATAGACTGATATAACCTGTTACAATCTTTGAAATTGAACAAGCCATAAAAACATTAAAAAACAGTACATCACCTGGATCGGATGGTCCGACTAACAAATTTTATAAATCCTTCTCTGGTCTTTTGGCCCAGTGCCTGGAAAAGGTGTTTAATTTCTTTCTCACTTATGCAGTACCTTCATGGTTCACAGAAGGCCTATTGACTTTATTGTTCAAATCTGGAGATAAACTTTCTGTTGATAATTGGAGGTCCATTACACTCTTGAATACTGATTACAAAATCATTGCTATCATCCTTAACAACAGAATAAAAACCCATGCGATAACAGTGTTATCCTCCTGGCAATACTGCGGTCTGCCTGGCAGAAAAATTCAGCAAGCCCTAATAATTATTAGAGATCTAATTGACTATGTGGGCTCACAAAATGGTCATAGTTGCATACTCTCAGTTGATCAGTATAAGGCCTTTGACAGGGTTTATCATCCCTTTTTGTTTTTCACTCTGGAAGCATACGGCATCCCTAAACAATTTCTACATTGGCTTCAATCCCTATACTACGGGGCAGTAGTACACCCTATTATTAGACACCACATCACAACTGGTATCCCTCTACAAACAGGTGTAAGGCAAGACTGCCCCCTTAGCCCTTTCCTGTATATTTTTACTTTGGACCCCTTAATACATATGCTGACTACCTCCCCTAGGTGGCAAGGAGTCACTAGCCCAAACAAGGATACAGCTTTTCATCTGCTTGCGTATGCTGATGATATTTGTGTATTTTTCACAGACTATACTCAAATTCCTATTTTTTTAGATTCAATGACTACTTATGCTAATTTTTCTAACTCAAAATTGAATACATTAAAATGTAAAGGGCTTTTTATAGGCACTAATTGTCCAACTCCGCTGTGCCTCAAAGAGATATCTATCTCCACTGAGCCCCTAAAATTATTGGGTATCTATTTTGGAGCTCAAAATATTCCTTCTTTCAATTGGGAATTGGCAATTGATAAAGTAGGTTCTAAAGTACAGAGATGGAGGCATTGGAGACTAGATAAGGTTAAACTGATCCAGATTATGAAGCAATTTCTCATCCCTCTGCTTTTATATGTTGCCATGATCTTCCCACCACCACAGCAGTTGGAAACACATCTCTATAGTATGTTTTTTCAAATGCTGTGGGGGAATAGACTAAATCCTATTAAATGTCAATTTACATATCTTATAAAAGAAAAAGGAGGTCTAGATATGATAGATCTCGTAGTATTTTTTTATACCCTATTTTTTGCCCATTCGGTCAAATATTGTTTAACGTCAGAAATAGAAATATATTCTTATTGGAGTAAAATAAATTTAGTAAACTATATTTCTAAATGGCAGACTATCCCACCAAAACTAATTAGCAGCATTACTGTTCCACAATGGTTTATTCCCGCTGCAAAAAAAACATAATGAAATAGATGGTCAGTAGTAATATGGGGCCTCAACTATATGCATTGGTGATGTCTTTAATACATCCTACCAAACCCTGTTTTAAAAGCTGTCCTTCCTCTCACAATAAGACATATTAGTGCAATTTAACAATCCCAGAATCCCATCTATTATGTGGGAAATTTTTTATGGTTAACAGTTTATGGCAGGGTTAGTGTACGAGGTAATGCAAAGTATAAAGCCAAATCTGAAAGAAATTGTCCATATGAGGCATGTATAAATGAGGAAGAAACTATTGAACACTTTTTGTTTTTTGCTCTTATACCAAAGCTCTTTGGAAACACCTTGCCTCACAATGGAATATGAAATGGTTACGTACAATGACTTATGGAAATTTAGTTTTAGGACAGTTTCAAAATCTTGGAACTGTCTATTCTATGACTACATTGGTGGTCTTTGTTGTATATTAAATATTACCTTGGGCGTTAGATGCCAATGGGTCCTTTATCAAAGAAGGATGCCCTATGAGACGGTGGGGAAACTAATACAAACTGCTATGAAAAATGTGCATACCTAAGATCTAGCTCATTATACATCTAAAAAAGTTATAAATTGGTGGAAAGGTGTTTCTTGGTTTATAAAATATCAGTAGTTCTTTAGTGGTTTAAACAAATGACCTTGGTTTTTATCTAGCATTTCTACTCGTAATGTTTAACTAATCTTTTTTTTCTTAGCTCTATGGTTAATTTTCTTTTTGGTTGATTGTTATTTTTGCAAACTTTTTTTAGTATGCTGTTAACACTGTTTTCTCTTATTGTTTTTCTTGAGATTGTTTTTTTTCTTGACACTATGTTACTTGATGTTCTTTCAATAAAAAATTCCCCTACTCTTTTTCGATAAGTGCCATGGGATCTTTAGCATCCACCTGAACTACCACCAATCCAGGCAGATGGAACCTCGGTTTAACGTCTCATCCGAAATGAATGGGAGTGGAATTTTTTTTAGTATGCTAGAGATCCCTGGGGATGGTGGCATGCAGTGACACAAGCATCTGCACCACCCCCTAGTGTGAAGCACTGGCAGCAGTATCCCCAGCCTCCACCAGTGGTCCACATAGTGCCAGACAGTATTCACCCTTCCCCGGAGAAGAAGAGTAGTCCCTGAGATCCTCAGTCCTTCTCCCCATGGCTGGCACTCCAACTACAGACTCAGTCACTGAACCCGGGATGTCACTGCCACAAGCAGACACCTTGCCACTGCACCAGCAGGCCAGCTTGCAACCCTAACTTCCCACCCTTCCACCCCAAGAAGCAAAAGGACAAGCAACCATAGACAGCCACCAGCAGGTAAGGCAAATGACATACAACCGTTTGCAGATGACACAAATGCAGTAACACAGGGGGAGTCATGTGATGAGCTCAAGCTGACCAGATGCTTCTCTCAGAGCTCTGTGATCCACAACAATTAAACCATGGCAAAAATGTACTAAGAGGGTAAACATTTCACAAACTTGCACTTATTTTCTGGATAAAACAGGTGGCTAATGAATTATTAAGAAATCACACCTCTTGGATATGGCAGATGAGCAGCAAATGGAGTTTAATGGGACACAGCCCCTGCAACAATACACTTAGGCATCTAAATGGCAGAAGCAGGACTCACCATCTGAGATACCAATAGACACAGCTCCTATTAACTTCTTCATGGAAAAAATGGAGCATTTCTTCTCAGATTTTGCATCGCTGAAACTAACCATTGGGGAGCTGGCTACTGACATGAAGGCAGTAAAACAGACCCTAGAATCATTAACAACCAGAATTTCAGACACTGATACTAGAATAAGTTCTATTGAAGACCAAAAGCTCAGAGACAGCAAAGAACTCCCGGACCTAAGGCAAAAAGTTCACAAGCTAGAAAACCAAACTGAGGACTAGAAAAGCAGATCTAGGAGCAACAACCTTGTCCTGGTGGGCATACCAGAGCTGACTGAGGGCAAAGATCTCACCTCTTTCACACAGAAACTGCTGTAGGAGGTTGCCGGTCCTCAGGAGTCAGGGGCAGCCTATGGGATAGAGTGAGTGCATGGGTCACAAAAATGCCCTCCACCCAATGGTGAGAAACCCAGCACTATAATCCTCTGATGCACCAACTTCTAAGAAAAGTTGTACATTGTGGCACAAGCTCACAAAAAGGCAGCCCTAAGCTGGAAGGGCAAGCACTTATTCATCTTCAGTAATGTGACGCATGCTGTCTGAGACAAGCAGTGGGCTTACCAGGACATAAAGAAAGCCCTTTGTCAGGCAAACATCCCTTTTTGCACTTCACATCCAGCAAGGTTAATAGTAATCTCCAGAGTATCTCATGAACTTCCCAGCACATAATCTACCCACAGGGATCTACCAAAGCTGCTCCTTCACATCTTCCCTTCCCAGCAAATCCACCCAACAGTGCCTAAAAAGTCCTAGCAAAGCCACTAACCTCAGGTAAGAAGCCTGTAAATACAAAGCTGCAGTAGCAGAACCTGACATCTCTTCTGAATCAAGCTGCCTCACTTCACATGAGCACAGGCATGTTCTATTTCTCATCACCAAGGCCACTATTTTCGGTGCTTGGAAAAAGCAAATTCTGTTTTGACCATCCTGGATTCCGGGATTTTACCGGTGTTTGGGAATCCAATTTCTGGGATTTTTCTGGTAATCCAAAACTTTATATTATTCACTCATTTTAAGTAATAAATTTGTCTATCAGTATTTTGTCATGTTTTTATACAGATTTAAGTCACATCAGCAGAAAACAAGAACATGTAATCTCATACTGCATGTTATATTAGCTACCCAAGTTTTGCATCTACCGGTTATCAAGGCTAACGAATGACTGTGGAACTCCACTGGCCACACTGGCATAATTATTAAAATATTCCCTTCTCAGATCAATGCAGTCAGTGAAAATAAATGGTCTCATGTAACAGTAACAGTTTTCTCACAGGGGAAGAACCAATTCTGAAGTCTGCCCAATACTAAATAGACACCAAAATCTAGTCTTTGTTTTAATGTTGACAATATGTTCTGTGACACATACAGTGGCGTGAAAAAGTATTTGCCCCCTTCCTGATTTTCTCTATTATTGCATATTTGTCACACTGTATGTTTTCAGGTCTTTAGACAAAATATAATATTAGATAAAGGGAACCTAAGTGAACAAATAACACTTTTTTTTTTTTTTTACTTATTTCATTTATTTAATGAAAAAAGTTAACCAACACCAACTGGCACTGTGTGAAAAAGTAATTGCCCCCTAGTTAAATCAACCCAATTAAAGGGATAATTAGAGTCAGCTGATTGAACACAGCCAGGCTTGATTACAGCCAGCCCTGCTCAATATAAACCTCACTTATTTTGGCCCTTACCGTCAGAGTCACGTTGCCAGCACAAAGATTCAACAAGCACATTATGCCATGATCAAAGGAAGTTCCTGAAAAGATCAGAAAAAAATTTGTTGCCCTCTATCAGTCTGGAAAGGGTTCAAAGCTATTTCTAAGGCTCTGGGACTCCATCGAACCACAGTGAGAGCCATAATCTCCAAATGGAGAACACTTGAACAGTAGTGAACCTTCCCAGGAGGGCGGCCTGCCAAAATTACTCCAGGGCGAGTGTAAAATCATCCAAGAAGTCTCAAAGGATCCTAAAACAACATCCAAAGAACTGCAGGCTTCTCTTGCCTCAGCTAAGGTCAGTGTTCATGACTCCACAATCAGAAAGAGACTGGGCAAAATGGGCTTCATGTGAGAGTAGCAAGGCGAAACCACTGCTAACCAAGAAGAACATAAATGCTCATCTCTCATTTGCCAAGAAGCACCTGGATGATCCACAAGCCTTTTGGGAAAATGTTCTATGGACAGATGAGTCCAAAGTGAACTTTTGGACAACATGGATCCCATAATGTTCGCAGAAGCAAACACAGCATTCCACAGTAAGAACACCATACCAACAGTCAAACATGGTGGTGTAGTGTGTTGGTGTTGGATGCTTTGCTGCCTAAGGACCTGATGACTTGCCATAATTAAAGGAACCATGAATTCTGCTCTGTACCGGAAAATTCTTAAGGAGAATGTCCAGTCATCCTTCCGCCAGCTGAAGCTGAAGCGTAGTTGGGTCATGCAGCAAGACAATGATCCAAACACAAAAGCAAGTCCACATCAGAATGGCTAAAAGAAGTAAAATTAAAGTTTTGAGTGGCCTAGTCAAAGTCAGACTTAAATCCAATAGAGATGCTGTGGCAGGGCCTGAAGCGAGCAGTTCATGCTCGAAAACCTACCAAATGTTACTGAATTAAAGCAGTTCTGCGAGGAAGAGTGGTTAAAATTCTCCACAGCGATGTGAAAGACTGATATTGAATTATAGGAAGTGTTTAGGTGCAGTCATTGCAGCTAAATGTGGCATAACCAGTTATTAAGTGTAGAGGCAATTACTTTTCACAGTGCCAGTTGGTGTTGGTTAACTTTTTTCATTAAATAAGTGAAATAAAAAAAACAAGTGTTATTTGTTCACCTGCTTCCCTATCTAATATTACATTTCTCTAAAGACCTGGAAACATCCAGTGTGACAAATATGCAATAATAGAGAAAATCAGGAAGGGGACAAATACTTTTTCACGCCACTGTATAATAAAAACTTCTCAAAGCTGAAATGCAATTCATGTGTTTTGTTTTATTTTAAAAAGATTTACAAAGATAAACATGTGCAAAAAACACAATTCAAGTACTGACTACTGAACATGGGTCGACAAACACGCTACCCAGACAAATACGCTACCCAGGCAAATATGCTACCCAGACAAACATGCTACACAGACAAATACGCTACACAGACTACATGCACTAAAGCATACTATGTGAAGGACAGTAGAATCTAACCCATCGCTACATATAATGCAGAGATACTACATATTGCATGTCTACACTTTATTGTACAGTGGAGCACCATTTTGTTCCTTACAATACTGCACCAAAACTGCACGTCTTCATCACTGCACAGTGGAGCGCCACTTTGTTTTCTGCAATATTGCACTAGAACTGCATGTCTACAATTTTATTACACAGGTGAACACCATTTTTCTGCAATAGTGCATCAGAGCTGCAATTACACAAATGAGGGTGGGAGATTCTGGGTCTACTTATTGAATAGCAGCATTGAAAATAATTTTAAATTGTCCACAGTCAGGCTTCTCTGTTGGTCAGTCAGGATTTGTCCATGTGCAGAAAATGACTGCTCCACATCTGCATGAGAAACAGGGACCCAGATGGCCTGAAGGACTGCCTTTGCCAGAGTAGGTACCTGTGAGGACACAGAGATCCAGTACTGGTGAAGTAGTTCCCGCACATTCTGCCGTATGTAGATCTCCCAGTCCCTTAACAGTGCATTCTTATTGTGTAACATGAACATTGGGATATTTGGAAAGTACGGTTGGAAGTCCTTATTGAGTTTGCGTAGGTTGAGTGGGTTTAGAATTCAACAGGCCATGAGAAACTGTACAGATGGGTTTGACTGCAGGTGCTTTGTTAGTTTCTCCAAACTGACCTTGAAAGCATTTTTGAACAGTTTAATGTTCTCATCCCTTACTTTGTTCCTCAGTTTAGAGAGGTACAGCTCTGCTTTCTCACCAAAACCATCATTTTTAGTTGTGCCAGCTTCAAAGCAGCTCTTAATTGACATTACCATGTCATACATGGATGTCGCAAGAGGTTTCTCCTTGGACTGCAAAACTTTTATCGCAGCAATAATGTCACCTGAATTATCTGTAATAAATTCCAGTTGTGCTTGTAGCTCATCGTACCATTCGTCCAGTAATGCCCATAGATTGTTTATTGAGGTGGTATCACTCAAACCCACCCTGAAGAAGTCCCTCAGGTATTGCAGGTGTGTTGAGTGGTATGCCACAGCTGCAAACCATATGTTCCATCTAGTTAAAACAGGAACTGGTGGCAAAGCAATCATTTCTCCTGGAGCTTCCAGATCCTGAAAAAATGTGATGAATTCTCTTCTGAATTTTGGTGATTGCTGAAAAGCATATTTTACCATTGAAACTAGTTCATTAACTTTTTTGAAATGGTGCAGCCATGTATCCCCAACAAGGGACAAGACATGTGCCCAGCAACACACATGCACAACATGGTCCCCAAGAACCCCACGCAGTGCATCATTAAAACATTTAATCATATAACAAGCACTGTTGCTGACAAATGAAACTACATTCATAAAGTCAATGTCTCAACTCTGGAGAGTCTTCAAGACAGCTTGAGCCACTGTGGAATGGTTGACAGAGTCTAGTTCTGGTCTGTTTCCAAGATATGTCTTTCCCCCTTCCAACACAAAGATGACATTAAGAATGCTCCGTGACTATGCATCTGTGCTCTCGTCACATATCACAGACAATGATTTCCCAGTCACAGCTGCTTTAAGGTCTTCATCAATCTGCTCTCTTACCTTGGGTAGATAGAGTTGCCTCAGGGTGTCTGCTTTTGGCACCGCTCCACTCCCCTTCACATACTTGCACATCCATTCCCTCGGCTGTGGATGGTCCAGCTTTTCCAATGGGATATTTGCAGCCCCCCATGCCTTAACTGTGTCCATGACCATCTCATTTCTTACTATGGATGATTCCGTTGCAGCTCTGAAAGTGCTGTTCAGGGTCACCTGTCTTGCTGGTCTTCCTTCACCAGCAGCTTGTTCCTTACTCCTAGCACATTTCTTGCTGAGCAGATGATCTTTGACTGTATCTTTTCTGTCATGGTCCAGGAGATGGTTGCAGTAAGGACAGAAAAGTTTTCCTCCATCCTTATAGAGGCCTTGAGATTTAAACTGAAGGGCTCATTCCTTAGCTGATGTGTAGCAAAACCTGGCTCTCTTATTCAGTGGTGCAGCAAACATCATGCAGGCAGAAAGTATGAATACTGAAATCACAACCCAAAAAAATGTATTAGCAGTGTGTTCCACTAATCTGCTTGATAAGATAATTCAACAAAATGGGAGACTCTGATCCCATGGATAGGGCAATCCATGACTTTTATCCCCTGGCTATGATGGCAGTAGCCACCACATAAAGCCCCCATCTTCCAGGTACAGTGGCAGCAGCAGCACTGTATGACTCCCATCCTCCAGGTGTGAAGGCAGCAGCAATCTATGAATTGCATTCTCCGGGTACGACAGCAACAGCATTGTATGACTCCCATCCTCCAGGTACGATGGCAACAGCAGCCTACGACTCCCATCCTCCAGGTACGATGGCAGCAGCAGCCTACAACTCCCATCCTCCTGGGATGGCAGTAGCAGCCAGCGACCACCATTCACTAGGTGAGATGGCAGCAACTATCTACAGCTCCCATCCTCCAGGTACAATGGCAGCAGCAATCCACAACTCCCATCCTCCAGGTGTGAAGGCAGCAGAATTCTATGACTCCCATCCTCCAGGTGTGAAGGCAGCAGCAATATACAAATCGCATTCTCCAGGTACAGTGGCAGGCAGCAGCATTCTACAACTCCCATCATCCAGATGGGAAAGTAGCAGCAACGTACAACTTTCAGATTTTCAAGAGAAACAAAAACAGTTATTTAAAGTCCTCAATGTAACAGTAGATCTTGAGAGAATCTCTTGCAGTAGGTCACATCATAGAAACTGCAGTACAACCACGAGACACTAGGACCGCACAAACATTTTTGCTAACAGTCCATCTGGAGCCATGCACAGCTATATAGGGAAGATCAATATGATGACAACATCACCATGCATGGCCCTAAATAGACTGCTAACAAAAAAGTTTCAATGTGGTCCTGATGCCTGACAGTTGCAGTTCCTAAGGTGTAACCTGCTGCAAGAGATTCACTTGAAGATGTACAATTACGATAAGTTCTTACACAAGTGTTCTTTGTTTCTCCTGGGGGGGGGGACTCAAAAGCTCCCTGGAACCCTACTGTAACGCTTTCCTGCACATCTACTTACTACTCTTCTTTAAAAAATTTACAAACTTTCAAGATGAAACACAGCCTTCTCTTCATCCGTTGTGCCCAACAAGGTGGACACTGAGGATTAGCAGTATCAGATCTTTGCTCTGCAATTATGAGGCCATGATTAACTGCTTGGAAGAATTTAGTGAAACGTGCACTAATGACTTTGGTTCAAAACGCAGTGGTTTCTTGAAGCAACTCCAGTCTTTTCCCATCTACTTTACATTACAAGTAATTGTGAAAGTGATGGGTCCTTTGTAAGAAGTCAATGCAAAAATTCAGAGTCCAAATCTCTCACTGTCCAACATTCTTAAAAAAGTTGAGATATTGCAAGAGGTACTGAATGGGATGCGTGGTGACTCATCATACGATCACTTCTGGGAAATGACACTGGAGTAGGCACAAGTTCTCAATTTAGTGAAGCCTTCACTTCTGAGAAAACACAGACCACCAAGATGGCTTGATGAAGGAAACTCTGGACATACCCACAGTGACCCCAAACATTATTTTTGTCAACAATATTTTGAGGTAATCGATGCATGCAAGGTTGCGATCGAGCGTCGCTTTTCATCAGAAGGCTTCACATCTGCAATCAAACTGGAGAAGCATATTACTGCAGCAGTCAGTGGATCACAAGAGGAAACTGACTGTGTTACTGAAGTATTCAAGGATGATATAAGCAGGGACAGACTAGCTCTTCATTTACGAATGCTGAGTGACATTTCAAAATCAAGAAATTGTGTGCTTGAGTCTGTGAGTGAAGTGAAAACCTTTCCGAAAGAAAATTAAGAGTTGAGTGATATCTTGTCTGAAGTTGCAGCTCTACTAAAGTTGTTCTACATGATTCCAGCAACAACATGCACTGCTGAGCGATTGTTTAGCTGCCTACGAAGACTGAAAAATGATTTGCAAACCACTATGAGCCAAGACCGACTCAGTCACTTGGCAGTGCTGGATGTTCACAAGCAACTGACCAAAGAAATTGACATTGACAGTCTCCTCAATGAGTTCATTTTGTGAACTGAACAACGCCGTACTGTTTTTGCTCTTCAAGAATCAAGTGGCAAGTGTAAGTGTTATATGCACTATAGGTGGACTATGATAAATTATTGATTTATGCAGGCAGCAGTTTTCTAATATAGGTCATCTTCTCTTTACTAGCTTGAAATCATTATTATAATTTGTGTATTGCAGAGTATGTCCATATGGCATACACAACAGGAAACAATAACACTTTTCAAATGTTTTCTTTCCAAATATCCTTTAGGAAGAAGATGCTTGATTATCTGAGACAATAGGTCATTATGTGGGCTGGGCTGGCTGTTGGACATGTTCAAGTCTTCAGTCATATTACATATTCTAGCCATGAAACACCAGTCAACATTGAGGAATTTTGGACAATGGCTGCAACCTGCCAGGGTCAAGAGGTGTAATTTGTGACAGTTAACTTAAGTTACTCTGAATGCTATGATAACAGTATACTTGCTTTTTGTTTCCTTTATGGCATTCAGACACTAAGTCACAGCTGTTACAGTACAGTTAAGTACTACTACTTTGTATAGTGTACCTGTTCATCTCTGAGGATGAAGCACTGGGGACACAGGTTGTTTGTGTCCATGCCCATGTTTTCTCATCCATTTGTGATTGTACTATAAGTTTTTCTCCACTTCTCCTGAAGTTCCTAAATGCTAATGACAGTATCCTTGTTTTCCATTTCATTTACAGCATTCAGACACTAAGTCACAGCTGTTACAGTACTATTGCTTTGTAAAGTGTGCCTGTTCATCTCTGAGGATGAAGCACTGGGGACACTGGTTGTTTGTGTCCATACCCATGTTTTCTCATCCATTTGTCATTCTACCATTTTGTGACACTCATGTCTTCTCTAGAGTCACACAGATCTTGCTCTTGCAGCCCAGAAGTTTGTGATCACCTTTTTGAGTTCTTGAGTACACCATATGATCATCATGTTGTTTTTAACATCACATCAATGGATGTGTTTTCTATGGTAGCATGACTATCACCATACTTTAATGGTGATTGATTCTGTACCATGGTGGTACAAATCACATACCACAGGATGGCAGCAAGATGTTCACCATTACAACTGGTTAGCTTATCACAGGGGAGGAAACCATGCACAGTGGTCACAGGTGGCAACAAGAGGAGGGTAGGTAGGGGAGCAGTGACCAGCAGACAACAGGTGATACTGTTACTTCTGTGGCTCTTGACCAAAATAAAAGCAGCTACAATGAAGTAGCTGCTAAATGAAAAAAAAAGCAAAATACTGAGCTAAAAAAGGTCTGCTGAGCAAAATAAGGGGCCTAAAGCATAACTGTACTTCACAAGTTACACTAAAATGATCCTGGGATTGGGAGATGAGCCTTGTTAGGATAGACTGAGACACCTAAATATGTATTCCCTGGACAGAAGGGAGACAGAGGATATAATGGAGATGCTGTTGTTTCCAGTACCTAAAGGGTATGAACAGACTACAGTAAGCACCAGAAATATTTTCATCTTAAAATGTGGAAGGGTAGCCAGGGGACACAGTCAGAGGTTGGAAGGAGGCAGATTAAAGAGGGAAATGAGGATGCACCTTTTCACCCAAAGGGTGGTGGTGGCAGGCTGTAACATATTGCCAAAGATGGTGTTGTCACTGGACAGTGGGCAGCTTCTAAATGGGGTGGGACAGGTGAGGTCCAAAGGGAAGGTTCAAACCATAAGGGAGCAAGGAGTGAGAATGAAGGATACAAGGGTAGAATCAGCTTGGGAGGAGGGAGGGGGCAGCTGCAGTCTGAAAGACTGAAATGCTGCATGTTCAAGCAGAATAGATAGACCAATAGGCCTGTATCTGCTGGCAATTTTGTATGTTCCTATCTAACACAACATTTTGGGGATGACACTAAAGACAAGGATAGGAAGGACCATGACAAGGAAGTGGAACTGTGGAGGTCTTAGTAAAACAAAACACAGAATTAGAAATGTTGGCTAGAACACCTATGGGGATTGACAACTGGGGCCCACCGAGGTGGAACGGGTTAGTTCAGAAGGATGTAGAGCAGTCCAGGAGTATATGATCAGCCCAACTTCAGACACAGCATGTATATTTACCCAAAAAAAAGATGAAGGAGAACAGGAGGATGAAGAAGAAAATAAACTTGGGAAGGCCTCAAGAAGTCCCACAACAAGCAGATGATGACATGACACATGATCATGTACTCCCTGTACACTGGACATGCACTCCCTGGAAGTTAGGAGAGGGAGATAGAGAGACAGACAGACAAAGCATAATTGGGACCTTCAAGTAAAAGGAATAAATAAGGTTGATAAGGACAGTCTTTTTAAGCTCAGTGGCTGGCAACCATAACACGAGAAGGCACAGTCTTAAGCTGAAGGGTGGGAGGTTTAGGAGGGAGGTCAGGAAGCACTTCTTCACAGAGAGGGTGGTGAGCACTTGGAATGCACTGCAAGAATAGGTAATCTTGTTGAGGATAGTGGGAAGCTTTAAGAGACTGCAACAGGCATAGGAGGAGGGTAAAGGCCATGGGTAGGGAGGATGGGAAGACTGGGGAGCGAGGGAGGGCACAGATGTTAGCTCAAGCTGTGGACCATGCAATACGAGCAGACTTGATAGACCAAGTGGACTTCTTCTGCTGACTTCTTCATATGATCATTGAGCATCTGATCCTTGCCGACCTGGTTGACAAGAAAGCAACCAAATGTGCACGTGACCTCCTGAACAACAAGAAAACCAGGAAAAAAGAGTGAATGATGAATGAGCCACCCTCCACACACACAAGACCAAGATGGGCACCGAAACTGTAACACAAGACTTCAGTTGATGAGCCAGACACCAGGGACACTGCACCATACAGCTGCTCCTACCGAAAAGAAATAGATACATTCCAGCAAAGGTGGCTAATGATATACATGGTCTCGCTGCTTACTGTTCTAAAAAGACAGTGGCAGTGGTCAGATGATTTGTACTATTTGTAACTGGTATGCATCCTGCAGTCCTTTAAAAACAACTTGAAGCTGTTCCTTGTTGGGACAGTGTTCCACGACCATAAAGGCACTCAATACATGAAAGGTAGAAACCCTTTGACATTCACAAAATCCCGCTAATTTTCAAAAGAACTTCAAAAGCGCATTTCATCAAGACACCTTATATGTCTTCAGCTGTTTCTTCACGTTAAACCAAAGACCTGCAGCAATCAGATGATCTTGGTGCATACAATGCAGACACTAGATAAAATACTGAAGCAAGCACTTCCACTTTTCTGAGCTAGCTCCAGAATCTGCAAAAAAGCATTTCTGTTACAAAACAGATGATAGTCTTGCATGACTACTATGTCCAATATCACTCCAGCAGCTTGAGCCTACAGTTGTACTGAAAGAACATCCAGGTGTCTTGGCACCATGTGAAAAACTGTATCAGACAGAAGTGGTCATACCTGTAGAGTGGCTGGCTAGTACATATAACGTGGTTGTGGCTTCAGAACTCGGAAGCAAGGAAAATCCAAATTCAGTAACTCTGAACAATAAATACAAAACTTACTTACTGATTATCTCTGAATGAGTGATGCACCACACCACTAGGACCAGTAGAGAACCTTCACACACAAACATCACCTAGACAGCAGGAAAAGTTACTGTTACACTTCAGGCAGACTATTTCACTTAGCAGACCACAGTGGGCAAATTGAAACCCCTAATGTAATTAATTAATTATAATCTACTTAAAAATCTACATCTGCCTATTTTTGGGCTATACTACCTGTTTCAATTTATTGGGAGAGGAGGTTTTAGCTCAGTATTTTTTTTTATTTGGCTGCTAAACTGTTCTGATGTGCATTATTACTTTTCATAATGCCTAACGTCCACCTTGTTCAAGTCCCACCCAAAACTAGAAGGAAGACCAGAAGACACCTCGGTCACATCCACCTTCTGTTCAAGTCCCACCCAGCGGCAAAAACAAGGAAGGAAGAAAGAAGACCACAACGCAATAAAACACACCACGTGGTAAGTACAAGATTTATTAACATTCACACACAGCAGCAAAATAAATATCAAGTTTCTTAGGAAACCTCCAACCCCAAAATGCCTCTGTTATACCCAGGACAATGGCATCTTGTATAACAAAGCAAGTTCTTTCCCTACCGAGGGGCCAGCCAGAGTCTAAACATGCAGAGACCCACATTATGATACAAGGTGCCCTGCTCCCATAGACCCCTGGTGGTGCTGGGTTGACCTGTGACCCCAGAACATGGGTGGTGTAGCCAGTGCTTTAACACCTAAAACCTGATGGTTAACCTTTGACCCCTGGGCTGGGGTGAGGCCTTGACCCCTGGGCCCACCCAGACATTTTACAAACCTGGCTCCTATGCTACTGTACATATTCAATTCCCCCTCATCACATCTGCAAAATAGTGCAGTATCTTACCTGCAGTAACTCCAGCATCTGCTGTACACAGGGCTGTGCCTAGGACTTTAAGGGCTCCCCTGCAAAGCATTTTGTGGGGCCCTACCTCATGACCAAAACATCAGTGTAAAAAAATAACCCTTCACACAAAACTATATTAATATTACCTTACACTATCTACAGTAAAAAGCAAAGCAAGCAATATACAATAAAAAGCAAAGTAAACAATAAATAGTTGCATTAAATGTAATAATTTTTCATACCCAGAACAGTATTTTCAAAAATTAACACATCTTGTTTCCTACTCTCCACCCACCCTCCCTGACAGACACAAATCTGTTTTTTACATAAGCCTCCAAATTAGCTCAGACCTTCTTACACCTGGCACAGACCTTCCCATCCAATGGCGTAGCTAGAAATATTCATTTTTGTGCATATTCCATCCAACTGCTGCTCCTAAGACTCACTGACCCACAGTCACTGTGTCACAGATAAAACAAAGCACTAAGTGTGGATCGAGGGAGGGCAGAGAGACAGAGAGAAACAGCTAGTCCCACTGGCTGAACAGCATGTTTATATTTATTAGTCTGTCAGTGCAAAAAAAAAATCGGGAAACAGCCACAGCTACCCTTTAGTGTAGTACTCACTGTCTGACTCACGCTTCTCTCACTGCCCCACCAGAACCACAGGCATGACCAGAGACTGACTAACTGATGAGTCTGGACTGAATTATTTATTTGAGGAGTCAAGACCGAGGACTGCTGCAGTCTGAGTCTGAAATGCTGCGGGGGGGTCACACAGAAGATGACAGGCAGGCGGCAGTGCAAGACTCAGCATACATATTTTGACTGAAAACTGTCTGAAAATAAAGTCTGTGCCAGCTGTGGGCCACTTGCTATTCTGCACCCTACTGCAGTTGCAGCCATTGCACCCGCTGGTCACGGCCCTGACTGTACATTCAATTCTCCCTCATCACATCACCAAATACTGCAACTAAATTCAAGGACAGTACCTGAAATGAAAAGTTTGTGGGGCGCTTCTTCATTGCAGCTAAACAGCAGGACTAAAAATATATTCAGTGGGTCTCCCCGACTCCAACGGCGGCATCTGGGCAGCTTGGTGCACTTCTTCGTTGCGGATTACAATACAGCTAAATGGCAGGACTAAAAATAAATCAGTCTGTCTCCTGACTCTGGCGGTGGCATCTGGGCAGCTTGGCGTCCCCTCGGCAGTGTGGTCTTAGAGTCTCTCCTTCATAGCTTGGCGTCCTCTCAGCAGCATGGTCCTTCTTCCGGGTTCTTGGTGAATTGGGGTACATCTGAGGCAAGTTGCTGTTCTTATACAGCTCTGACAGCACCGAACTCTCAAATGCTCATGCTAGCATTGTGATTTCTGTGACTCTCTGGCCGGAAATTTAAAATGCTGTGAGAGGAGGCTGATTCCGAGATTACGGGCGTGATCACAGAATCACGGGGAAACAGTGTCCTTGTTCATCACTCCTGGGTTTGAGTATATACTTCAATGCAACAGCTTTTTCCTCACAGAAACCTCATCCCATTTAGATGACAGTGGACACTTCTGCAGGGAAGGGGGCCTCAGCCCTCCATGTTTTTTAATCCCTTCACAGCAAAGTAACACATAATTGCCTTTTTTACCACTGACCTTTATTTAATTCTGGTGAGAAAGCATTAAGGTTTGAAACATGGTGGGCAGTTAACATCCTTTATTTTCTCTTCCTCATCAACTAGGATTCCCATCAAAGTTCCCCACTGGAGCCATAAAACCACCATTTGCAACTATCTGCACTATCAGAGACTGGGACAACACCTAACTGCCTTGGAATCCCAACCATACTCATCTCCGCCCCCATCCTAGACCATCGAACAGAAAGGTTATCTGGGGCAATGGCCAGGAACCAAACACCCAGCCAAACATACAGCAGCTCCCCCACAAACCACTGTTGCTACATCAACTCTATATTTTGACTGTCCTGGCATAACATCCTGTGGCTCTCCTGCTGTCTCAGGAAAATATGCAAAGATGCAGCAAAATTACAATCAACTTTTATAATTCAAGCATTAAGTCTATGGCACCTGTGAAGTCACTATAAGTTTATAGATAAAGGAGAGTAAGTGAGAGCTAGCAGTGCAATTATTTTATACTTTCGTGAGTGGAGCTTGCTGCATAGCAAAACTGCAAGGTGGGGGTAGGTCTATCAAACCTACAGGGGTTAGAATGGGCTTTGTGATGAGCAGCAGGGAGACTGGTAAATGTGAAATCATAGTACTGTACCAATCTTTCTGTTACATATCGTGTGGGCTCAGGTGTGTGTGAGTGTGTGTTTGTGTGTGTGTGTGTGTGTGTGTGTGTGTGTGTGTGTAGACATGTAAGCATGCACACACAAGGGTGTGTGTGTGCAGTGGAGATATGCATCGATATATACACTTACCTTAGAATCAACAAATTCAAGTCTGTCATTTATGCAATACATCAAAAACACTGTGCCTGTCTTCACCCATTCGCACGCGTGTGCACACACAGTTTTGGAGGATATTTGCTGCATTTACTTCATATGTTATGGGAACTTGTGGTTAATGTATGTTATGTAACTGACTGTCAAATAAGGTGTGTAGAAACTACATATGTAGAGGGGCCAAGTGTGCCGCACACTAGGCATCCCCCTGGTGAGACAGGTATGCCTAGTACTGGAAGCCAAGTGAACAATAAGTTCCAACAGCAGTAAGCAATTGCTGCACAATTAACAATGCTCACTCCTCGGTGGGGGCTGATGGGGGGGGAGGGAGGCAAACACACCACATTAGGGAGGTTGATGCGATGCCTGGGACCTCATACCAGAACTTCACTGCAACTCCACAGGCTGCGCTTAGGGAGGTCCCAGCTAAGAAACAGGTCTTCTCTTCACAGCCCTAAATTAGTAGCCACTTGGCAGGGTCCAACAGAAGGGATGCTAATTTGCTTCCAATACAGACTGGTCATTCCCGGGCTCCCCCTTCCCTGCTGTGAAGCCAATAAGCCAATAAGTCACTTTAAAGGGGGCGGGTATAATACTGGACTACATGTAGTACACAAAATATGGGTAACCTGCCAACATGCTGTTGTTTCTACCTCATACTGTTATTTTATGAATGTACAATCAATTGTATAAATATTTGACAAGAAAGTTATGCTCTTTCACATAGCTATGAAACCTTGGATCATGGACAGAGAGCAGCATGGGATGAGAGCCTTGCATGGACTGAAGATCTCAGGGGCTAGCCCCCACCTATCTGAATCCCAGACCTCAAGGTCGGGGTGATAGGCTTCAGCAGGCTCCACTTTTGTTATTCTCTGTTCCTAGTTATACTGTAGTTAGTGTTATAGTTAGATTGTGTGTTAGTACTAGCCTTAGTGGCAACCTTATTATTACTCATAGAAGTCATAAGACATTTAGTTGTTGTGTTGTTGTATATGCTTTTGTCAAACCATGCTTTCCTCTACAGACAATTGAATTTCACAGTATGATGGCATTGCTAGCTTCCCTCCACACTATCTTTGGGGGGGGGGCACCAGGAGCAGAAGACCTCGAGGCAATCAGCCCAACCTCAAAACTGCCTACTGAGCGTAAAGCAGACCCTGCCAGGTGGGTGTGGACAGAGCTCACTTGCATCCCCTCCACATACCCGACCACCGAGGCTTATATCATGACCACATACCCCGTAGAATAACACCCCCAGGCTATAATCTTACCACATGGAATGTTAAAGGGGCCCAGACAAAAGAAAACACCATATACTCTGGCGCTTCAAACAACTAGGCACAATCATTGCATTTCTTCAGGAATCACACACACACCCTGCCCAAGCCAATCACTGGCAAAGGGAAAGGGTCAGCCAGGTCTACACAGCATGGGCCAATACCAAATAAGCCAGCACAACTATTCTGATTCACCGCAACACCCCCTTCCAGTTAATTAGCCACACCTCCGATCCTTATTGGTGCTTTGTTGTCCTCAGGGGGTGCTAGACAGGACTGAAATCCTGCTGGCATCAGTGTATGGCCCTAACAAAGAAGACCCATAGTTCTTCTCATCCCTCCCAGCAGAACTAGGGACACACCAATCAACACCAATGATCCTGGCAGGAGACTGGAACACAGTTCGAGATGCCACACGGGGCAGGTCCAACTCTGTTAGGAAGGGCTTCATGCCAAATCAATGGGCCATACAAGAAATCCAAGGTTCACTAGAGCTCATAGAAGCATGGAGGATTCTCCACCCAGGATACAGAAGATACACCTTCCTCTCTCCAGTGTACAATTCATCCTAACATCTGGATTACTTCCTCACCTCCCCGGACATCCTCATAAATTTGACCAAAAGTGAAATTCTTGCTTAAGTCATCTCTGACCATGCACCGGTCCAAGTCTCCTTCTCGCACCCGAACCCCTCAGACAGGTATTGAGCATGGCAACTTAATATCTCCCTCCTTAAGGACCCACACACTAAAAAACTACAAACTAGCATAGATCACTTCTTCAAGGAAAATACCAATACTGCAGACAACTTTGCTCATGTGTGGCAAACATATAAATGCACCCTTAGAGGAGAATGCATACGAATAGCGGCCACCAAGAAGCACACAGATGACTGCAAGGTAGCAGAGCTGCTCCAAGAAATCAGGACAATGGAGAACACTATTTTCAGAACATTCCCAGAATCTGACTGGCTCAGGCTGAACAAAACCAGAGCCAAGTATGAGGAATTCTTAAGGGAAAAGACAGAGTTTGCCACATTCCAGGCGAGAGTCAGGTACATAGATCAAGGGGAAAAGGCAGGCAAACTCCTTGCACTAAGACTAAAGCAACAAGAATCCCTTAAACAAATCAAAGGTATCCGTTCTTCTCCTTCAGATCCTCTAGTCACTAACCACAGGGCCATAGCCAAAGCATTTGTCGAATACTACTGGTAGCTATACTCAGAGTATACGTCAGCACCAGTCTCAGACATCCAGTACTACATTAAAGCGGCCCACTTATCCAAAATACTCCAGGAGAGTATGGATAAACTGGGAGCAGACATCTCAGCAACAGAGGGGGCCCAAGAATTCTGCAACCTCCCCTTAGACAAAGCCCCAGGTCCGGACAGACTACCAAGCAACCTCTAAAAATCCCTCCAACAACACCTGGTCAAGCCACTAACTACCCTCTTTAACACAGCATAGCACAATGACTTGCTAGAGCCATCCATACAGCAGGTCATTACCCTTCTCCCTAAAATTGGCAAAGACCCAGAGCATGATGAGAACTACCACCCCATCTCTCTCCTGAATACAAACATCAAAATTTTGGCCAAGATACTTTCCCACAGGATCAGGGTCATGTGGTACCCCCTAATTGGGCCAGAGCAGGTTAGCTTCATGCAGGGCCACCTCTCCTCGGATCACATGTGCAAAATCTCACATCTCCTTGCTGCTACTGGGGACTCGAAGCATCCCGTGGTGCTGATATCCCTAGATGCCGAGAAGGCCTTTGATAGGGTCTCTTGGCCTTTCCTGTTCCAATCACTGGGTCACTTCAGCTTCCCGGAATCTCTCTTAGACTGGATTATGCTCCTATGCTCCAATCCCTCTGCCTATATTATCTCCAATGGGGTTCACTCAGAACTCTTCAGCCTGCAAAGAGGCACATGTCAGGGAAGCCATCTCTCTCCCTACTTCTTTAAGCTATACCTTGAACCCCTAACAAAACATGCTTCAAAGTGACACAATTAAAGGAATCCAGGTAGGCTAAAACAGATATAAACTCTCCACTTACTGTAAATGGGCAATATTCTACTCCACATAGAAGATCAGGAACAATCGGTTCTAGCCACCATCTCAATACTATCTAAATTCGGCACCCTGTCAGGTTATTAGATGAACATAGAGAAAACTACCATAATGCCTCTTAATCAATGGACCCTAAAATCCCAGGTTCTCCAATGGGGAGGTAACTGGGCACCAGACACCATCGAATATCTGGGGATACACGTTGCCAGCTGTCCCCGCAAGATGATTACCAAGAATCTAGACTCTATCCTAATGGGCATCAGACAGGATCTACACCGTCGGATTTCATTCCCTATGAAGCTCTGGCCTAGAATCAATGTGGTTAAAATGACCATACTTCCAAGACTACATAACCCCTGGGGATGATCAACTCATTTTTGTCCATCAAATGGTTCACCAGGCTTAAATCCATTCTAACCCCCTTCTTCTGGGGGGATAAATCCCCACAAAGAGCTTATCACAAACTCTTGCCACCGAAATGGATAGGGGGTTACAATTGCCAGATTTCTATCTATATTATTCAGCTCTACATGCAAGTGAATTCCTAAAATGGCTGCCAACCACCCCACTAAACCATTCCAACTCTTATTTCCCCCAGTGGTTGAGAACCGAGACAGAGCTATGCAACCAATTGCATATCAGTCCTAAAGCATGGATCTACATACCGCATGCTAAACTACCTAAGCCCCTCAAGGATACTCCCATTGGGAACTTCCTGCTTGTACTCAAGCAGCTACACAAGCTCCTTCATACCCAACCCCTATTCCTCTTGGATCAGCCTATGTCAGGCAAATCCAACTTCAAAATACAGAAAAAACTTATCCCTCACAACTTCCAAGGATCCACCCCATCCCAGTCCTAAACCAACTCATACATGAGGATTCAGTCATCCTATTCAGCACCTTATCTGAATCATTCCCCAACACAAAAGTATTCCCACTCTCCTTCTTACAGCTACATCACTCAATCATATCTACCTTTCGTTCCAAACCTTGACCCTTCTCTGATGCCTCTCCATGGGGGTACCTCACCTATCTCACTACTCAGCCACATGCCACCTCCCTGCTCTATAACAAACTGCAGGAGGTATCCACCACCAAGGACATAGACAAATACCCCCACTGGGAGAAAGAATTCCCGGATCTTAAACAACTCCCCATTTGCCAACTTATGTGGAGGAATCTACATAAATACATCAGATTCGATGGGCTCAGAACCATGCAATCCAAGATTGCTCACAACATGTAATACATACCAACCAAGCTCCATAGGATGAGTCACCATCTGTCTCCTAACTGCGGCTAGTGTCAGTTAGACACAGGAAATCTAAAACACATCCTATGGGACTGTCCAAAAGTGAGACCACTATGGGAAGACATCTACAGTCATTTAGACCCTCTACTATGGCTAGATGATTCCTTCACTCCTTGAATCTACCTACTGGACCTTGGCATTAACTTAGTCTCCAGCCCTCACAAATTCCACATTTCCATCATCTCAGCAATAGTCAAAAAGGTAATACTCAAACACTGGCTGGATGACACTACGCCCAGCTTCAGGGAGTGGCACAACTCTATCCTGGAAGCATTCAGAATGGAGAAAATGATTAGCTCCTGCAATAAAAACATAGAATTTGATGGCAGATAAGGACCACTTGGCCAAACCTGTCTGCTCAATTCCCTACCTATTGGATAACCTGCAGATCCTAGTTAACCAACAGCCTATGTCTTCCTACCCCCGACCAGAATTGCCTTATGTCTATCCCATGCATTCTTGAATTCCCCCAATTTTTTTGACCTCACGACCTCCTCAGGAAGGTTTATCCATGAGTCCACCATGGACTCCCATCTCTATTAAAAATACTTCTTCACATTGCCATCGAGCTGTCCCCCCCCATCTTCAAATTGTGTCCCCTTGTTCTTGCACATCTCTTTTTTCTGGAAGATGCTAACCTCTTGGACTTGGTTGATTGCCTTGAAGTACTTGAAAGTTTCTATCATGTACCCCCCCTTTCCTCAAGGGTATACACAGTAAGCTCCTTTAGTCTCTCTTCTTAAGGCTTCTGTTGCAGACCCTGAATCATTTTAGTTGCCTCCTCTGGACTGCCTCCACCCTGTCTATGTGCTTGAAGAGATGGGGTTTCCAGAACTGCACACAGTACTCCATATGGGGTCTCACAAACTGTCTGTACAGAGGGATAACAACTTCCTGTTCTCTACTTGTGATGCCTCTCCCTATACATCCCACTATCCCACCAGCCATCCTTACTGCCTTCTCACATTGCTTGCTTACCTTTAGGTCATCTGATATGACTACCCCCAGGTCCCTTTCCATTTTTGCTGTTGTTAATACCCCCTCCATTGTGTACTCTTCCCATGGGTTTTTGTTTCCCAGGTGCGTTACATTGCACTTCTTTGCATTGAATCTAAGCTGCCATGCTTTTGTCCATTCCTCCAACCTTGAAGTCCCTTTTCATCCTTTCCACCCCCCCCTTGTGTATCAACCCTGTTGCAGATCTTTGTGTCATCAGCCAAGAGGCATACTTTTCCTTCCAGTCCCTCTGCAATGTCACTTATAAAGACATTAAAAAAGACTGTACCCAGTACTGAACCCTGTGGTACCCTGCTAGTAACCCCCCTTTCTTCAGAGTGGACTCTGTTTACTATTACCCTCTGTGTCCTGTTGTCCAGTCAATTTTTTACCCAGGATGCCACCCTGGGACCCACTCCTAGGCTGGCTAATTTGTTTATTAATCTTTTGTGTGGGACTGTGGCAAATGCCTTGCTAAAGTCAAGGTAGACTATGTCCATAGCACCTCCCTGGTCTACTACTTTGGTCACCCAGTCAGAGAAATCTATTAGATTCATCTGACATGACCTTCCCACTGTGAATTTATGCTGCCTTGGGTCCTGCGCCCAAGTGGCCTCTAGGTATTCCACAATTCTTTCTTTCAGAAGTGATTCCATCATTTTCCCTACCACTGAGGTCAAGCTAACAGGTCTGTAGTTTCCTGCCTCTGCTTTGCTCCCACTTTTGTGAAGGGGAATCACATCCACCCTCCTCCAGTCCTTAGGCACCAGACCATTCTCCCATGATTTGTTAAAAAGCGTAGTCAGTGGTGTCAGTTCTCCCCTTAGTTCTTTTAGAATTCTGGGGTGAATCCCATCAGACCCCATTCCTTTGTCCACCTTCAGCTTTAGGATTTCTTTCAGAATCCTTTCTTCTGTGAAAGGACTGGTATCAACCCCATCCAGAGTGCATCTATTGATTGGATTAGGTACCTCCCCCTCCACTTCTTTTGTGAATACTGAGCGGAAGTATTCATTTAGTATCCCTACTTTTTCACTGTCCCTCTCTACCCACCCACCCTCCTCTTTATTAAGCCTCACTATCCCTCCCTTGGTCTTTCTTCACTCCCTAATGTATCTATAAAAGGTTTTATCCCCCCATTCAACTGAGTAGGCTATCTTTTCCTTGGTTTGGGCCTTTGCTATTCTGACGCCTTCCCCACTTCTTTCTGCTTGAATTGGTACAGTTCTTTGTCCTGTTCCTTCTGTGCTTTCTTACACTGCCTGAATGCTATTTTTTTCTCCCTGACCTTCCCCACCACCTCTTTTGAGAACCATAGTGTTTTTTCTTTCATTTTGATTTGTTTATTTGCTTCACACAAAAGCTTGTTGCCTCTGTGAAGCAGTTTTAATGTTTCCCAGTTGTTCCTCCACCCCCTCCTTCTTGCCCATTTGCTAGTGCTTTTCTGAGGCACTCTCCCATTATGACAAAGACAGCCCTTCTAAAGTCCAGTATCTTCACTTTTTTATGGCTTGACTCTGTAGCTGTGTTTATCATGAACCACACTGTTTGGTGTTTGGTCACTTGTTTTCAGAAGGCTACCCACTTCTAGATCTGAGATCATCTCTCTGTCCCTGTTTGAGAGTATTAGGACTAAGATTGCTCCCTCCCGAGTGGGTTCCAACACTAGCTGTCTGAGGCATGCCCCCTGTAGGGCATCGAGAATGACCCTGCTCTTGGATGGGGTTGCAGCAAAGGTGTTCCAGTTAACAACTGGCATATTCAGGTCCCCCATCAACAATATTTCCCCTTTTTCTGCCATCCTAAGGATGCCTTCTATCATTTACTTGTTCACCCCCCCCAAGACTGGGGTCTGTATACAACCTCATGCAGATTGTGGTGCCATTTCCATTCTCCAGAGTGACCCACAGTACCTTCTCTCCTCCAGGTTTATCATTTTGTTCCATTGCTTTGATCCCCTCCCTTATGTAAAGAGCTATTCCTCCTCCTCTTTTGTCCTCCCTGTCCCTCCTGTAGATTGCGTACCCTGGTATATTGACATCCCAGTCATGGTTCTCTGTGTGTCCATGTTTCTGTGACTGCCACAATATCTAGGCATCCCTCTTCCATCACTGCCACCAGTTCAGGAAGCTTGTTACCTAGACTACAGGCATTGGTAATCATTACCCTCCATTTTCTGATGGCCTTACCCCTTTTTGCCCCATCCTTGTCCTTACTGCCTTTGTCTTTTTCTCCATTTACCCCTGCTCTTCTCCCTATCAACTTCTGTATCTTGGTGTTCACCTCACTAACTACCCTGATTATTCAGGGAGGGGCTAGGATTTCCTTGCTCCTTTTCAGTGCCTCCCCCTTGGCTAGTTTAAATGCTTCCCAGCTCCGCAGAAGATGGGGATTGATAGAAAGTCTTCTGCTGTTTGGTGCCCCCTTCCCAGGTCACAGGGGAGAAAGAAACTCCACTTTTTAACAACCTCTAGCTACCTCACCTCTGAGAGACAATACCTGATAGCAATTGTCGAAAGCCGGGGGGCACCAGGCACCACCCCCCTGCTCCTACAGAATCAAGTATAGGAAAGCTTGTCATTGTCTGTATTGTATAAATGGCTGGTGCACAATTAGAGATGCAGTGAATTTTGAATCCGCTGGTGAAGTGAACGCGAAGAGGCCACTTCACGTTTGTGGAGCACAACGTGAAGTGGGCACTGTAAAGTGCTCTCTTCGGGTTATCATTATTACTTCATGTTGCTATTATGCCTTAATGCAAAGTAAGGTGAAGCGACAAGTAAATAGGCAGCCCCCCACACATCCCATGGCTTACAGTACTGTAAGTCACATGCTTTAGCCAGGCAGGAAGGAAGTGAGTCAGAGAAGCAGTTTCACTTTCTCCTTTGCATTCGTAGAGGGAGAAGGCTTTGTGGAGAGGAAAGCAGTGTAGAGTCAGTGACTGAAAGTGCTTTATTGCCTTTGTGTGAAGAAAACAACAGCTTTTTTAAAAGCTATACCTTTAGTTTTTGTATTGTGTTTGTGATTGTTTTTTTGGTAGTGAATTTTTTTTTTATAAGATTTGTTTTGTGTGTGTGACTGTGTGTGTCAGTGCATGTGTGTGTTGGGGACTTGTATGGGAAGGATGGACCCTGGAGAAGGGGAGTCACTGGCCCGTGGGCGTAGTCAGAGGAGGGGAGTGTGGACATGTGGGGGAGGTCGTGTGAAGCTGGACCACTCCCAGCTCCTGGGTGTTGCTTCCCCCCCATGGAAGCAACAGCAGCAGCAGCACAAGTGCCACCAGTGGCTGCTGTGTATCCACCTTATCCACTACTGCCACCACTCTCCAGCAGCACCCCCTCCACCACCTCCACAGCCACAGGAGGTGCCTCTGGAAAACCTAGGTGGTGCAAGGACTGTGTCTGGTCCCTCCCGCAGCTCCCCAGTGTGGGAGTTATTTAACTCTGTGGGGGGAGACAGCACAGTTGTGGTGAGACATCTGTGTGGTGTGCTGGTGCACCATGGCCCCCAGGGGACAAATTTTGGTACCGGTGGCCAGCGCACCACATGTTCAACCACCACAAGGCAGAGTGGCAGGCTGCCACGGAAGCGGCCAGGCATCCACCTGCTGGCCCTTCTGTGGCAGTGGCTGAGGGTGCTGCTGGGGTCGAAGTTGTGCCTCGCAGCTGCAGCAGAAGGAGGGCCAGTACAGCAGCTGCACCACCACCACCGCCACCACAGCCACCAGCACCACCCTCTCCACCACCACCACTACCTGAATTTCCACCTGCAGTGGACCCCACCACAGTCCCTGCAACAGAGGCCAACATCACCCTGGTGTGGGCGGCCCTGGAGGAGAATAATCAGAGGGTCGGTGCTTTGCAGCAGCAGGTCGACACAATATAAGAACAGTAGCAGCAAACACTCGCAATGCTGCACCTGCTGCTGGACCACCACGGCATCCCACGGCCACATTAAGGGATTGTTTCCTGGACCCCCATCCCACTACTGCTTTGTACTGTTTTTGTGTGTTTTTTCTTTGTTGTTGTTTAATAATACACATTTTCCCTTCCAAGGGAATCTTTCTTGCTCCACATAGTGCAACACATTTCTGTGAAAACCACCAGTAATTTCATTACAGTGTGTCATGTGACAGAGGAATTCCTGTTCTGAAAAGCTGCCCACATTCTGTCCCCCTTCTCAGCAATGTTAGGACTTTATGCCAGGGAGAGCATGGGTGCATGCTCCATTACAGTGAATGTCTGATTGTCTAGCAGCTTTCCGAATGTTTCTTTATGTTATAATGGTCAGTTTGTGGTGAAACGTGTGGGCACGTTTCCAGCAAGAAGAGCCTTGTTAGTGGAAACGTTCCCACATTTCACCACAAAGTGACCCTTATAACATAATGAAACATTGGGATAGCTGCCGGATATTAACTATAGTGTTGCATGCACCTGCACTCTCCTTGGCATCACGTCCTAATGTTGCTGAGAAAGGGGGGCAGAATGTGGGCAGCTTTTCTGAACGGGAATTCTTCCGTCACGTGACACACTGTAATGAAATTATGGGTGGTTTTCCCAGAAACATATTGCACTGTACAGAGCAAGAAATATTCCACTGGAAGTAAGGTCCCCACGTATTAGGTTATGTGCATCACCATGACTATGTAACGTGGTAATTCTCTGTAAAGCAACAGTGCAACAATCTGTTGAGAACTCTGACCTATATTTTTTAATTCTATGTTACCACTTCCTTTTCTTACTTCCTGACTGGAATGATACAAGAATTTCCAGTAGTTGAGTCTGCTGTACTACCTTTTTTCATGTGTGAAATAATGAAAGGAGCATTCCTTTTAAATTGGTGCTGACCAGGTCTTTGTCATTGTTTTCTTCTGCTTTTCTCCATCACATCAGTTAGTTGTCATATATCACTTCTGTTGTAAATTAACAGTTATGCAGCAGGCAGTGATTTATGGCACCATGGAACAATATTTATTGAAAAGCAGCTGCAAATAAATACAAACCTGGTCAGAACAGTATTGAAAGGTGTGCTAATTTTTTTTCATACATGAAAAAAGTATTCAACTAAGTAAAGCAGACAGAAATTGTGAAAAGAAGCGTATCATTCAAGTCACAACTCGGAGGTAACTAGTGGCTGTGGCAATGTAAAGTAGCATAAAAAAATACAGTTCAAGATTGTCATGACATTCTTGCAATGCTGCTTTAATTGATAATGTCAGTATGACATCATGAGCTCACAACAATCACACAACACACAAAATGCATCCCCAGAATTAATGGCACACCCAATCATGCGCACAGTGGTGGCACAGAGTCCCCAAATGTTTTCTGCAGGCCCAAAATGCATCCTTCTTGTGTGCAGAAAATTGACAAGTAGTAACACAGTGAAATGGGAGTGTTTCAGCACATACAAAGTCCCCCAGAATTAATGGTGCACTCAGTCATGTGCGCAGTGGTGGCACATAGTCCCCAGATTTTTTCTGCAGGCCCAGAATTCATCCTCCTTGTGTGCAGAAAATTGACAAGTGGTAACACAGTGAAACGGGAGTGTTTCAGCACAAAGTCCCCCAGAATTAATGGTGCACTCAGTCATGTGAGCAGTGGTGACTCAGAGTCCCCAGATTTTTTCTGCAGGCCCAAAATGCATCCTCCTTGTGTGCAGAAAATTGACAAGTGGTAACACAGTGAAATAGGAGTGTTTCAGCATGTACAAAGTCCTCCAGAATAAAATGATGACTGTGAGCGTCCTGTTTCTGGTCCAATGTGTTCTGCAAGGCGATTCGAGCAAATGCAATGTAATCATTTCAACTGGATGGAAGGGTGCCCTTTGACTGTACACTAATAGTAGCCTTGGTGAGTAGATAAATATATATATATATATATATATATATAGATAGATAGATAGATAGATAGATAGATAGATAGATAGATAGATATATGTTTGTGTATTTTGTAGGTGAGATGGGGGGGTTGACATTTACATATACTCATGGTATTGTTCTGTATCACAGGTCACAGAAACTGTTGGTGTGCACATTCCAGCGCTCAATGAGAATTTTTTGCATTGAAATTGGAAACAGATAACTCTCCAAGCACATGAAGGTAAATATTTTTTTTGTGGGGTGTGGGGAATCATATTTGCAGGTTTGTCTGTAATAGTTCCTTATTTTGTTACTTCTTCACAGATTTCATCTGAATCCTTCTGGAGTATGGTTGTTAATGATGGTTATGGTCATCTAATGAAACGACTTCTGCATGTTGCATGTGTGCCCAAGCCTGGTGGAGGGGAGGTGCCTGATGTTGAAGAACTTTTTTGGATAAGACCACTTTGACAGAACAACAAAGCATCTGGAAGTTTCCTATAAAAAGAAATGAATGATTTCTTGAAACTTAATTGTTATTTGTCCCTCCCTGGTTCTCAATCTCAGGTCAAGTTACATTTCAAACCCACATCTTGTCAACTGACACAGCCTGTGTGCAATATTTGCTGCAGTCTTTCCAAAACAATGAAATGGATGAAATAAAATCTTCATACTTACCAGAATGAATTTCACATGGCTATTCCATAGGTTCCTCTCTGTATGGTACAGCTGCAGTACCATTCCCACTGAGTTTTAGTGATGGAGACTTTTTTTGTTAACCTGTAAAAGAAACAAAATAAGTGTTCCATATATGTTTTACCATTGCAGCTCTGAAAAGCTACAGAAAACAAAATGTACAACTAAAGGAAGTGAAACAGCATAACAAACATGAGTACACATACTCACTTTACGGTTTAAATATTAAGAAGCTTTGTGTCTGTGGCTGATAGATGTGGTGGTCTGGACAGACTCATGCTCAGTGGTGGCAGTGGCTAACATCAGTCCCAGTGGTGGTGGTGGTGGTCCATGGGGTGGACAGATTCATGCTCAGTGGTGGCAGTGGCTAACATCAGTCCCAGTGGTGGTGGTGTTCCAAGGGGCAGACAGACTCATGCTCAGTGGTGGCAGTGGCTAACATCAGTCCTGATTGTGATGGTGGTCCGGGGGGGTGGACAGACTCATGCTCAGTGGTGGCAGTGGCTAACATCAGTCCCGGTGGTGGTAGTGGTCTGGTGTGGCACACTGCCTTTTAACAACTTCAGTTAAAACCTGCCAACATTAACCACATCATCATCCTCATAAAGAAAGCTTCCCTCACAGTCATCTATGTCTGAAGTCTGACCACTGGGAAATTCTTTCTCCATTGTGTCATCATCTGCACCACTGGTGGGCCGTTTCAGGCAGCCACTGCCAGTGCCACCAGGATGGTCCATTTCCACATCACCAAAACCACCATGATTAGGCCAGGGTACAAATACCGAGGTTGCAGTCTGTGCTGGTATGTGCCTCTCATTCATTTTAATGAATGTTAGCAAACTAACATTTGCAGGAGACAGGTTTGTCCGATGATCCCTGACTATTGCACCTGCTGAGCTGAATTCTCTCTCAACACTTACACTGGAGGGTGGGCATGTGAGGTACTTCAGTGCCACTGCAGTCAGCTCTGGCCATTCACTGACTTTTCCACTCCAGTACAAAAGAGGATCTTCAGTTATTGTCAGATGCCTGTTTTCAGACAAATATGACTCAATCATTCTCTGAGCCACACTAAGTCCAGTTGTTGATGCAGCATCCTGTTCTCCGGAATCATTTATTTCACAAATACCCACTTGGGACAAAGCCTCCCAAAGTGGGTTGATGCCATCCACTTTGGATGACAGACCACATGGAATTGCTGTCCCCTTCCCCTTGCAGGATATGCTTGATAGTCCTACAGGTACACCTTCAACCAGATTATGCTGCTGAGGTTTGCTGACCTTGGCACGTGACTTCTGTGCCCCATGAACCAAGCGCACCAGTTGACCACTGATATTTTTTACCTGTTCAGGCCCTCCCTCCAATACTGATGCAATTCCACAGGTCCAGCATTGTTGCTATGGCAAAGTTGTCACTACGCTGAATGCTCACAATGTGACGATTCTGGTCGAATACTGTCAGCATGTGTTGCAGCAAAATACTGCTACCACCTTCTCCGGCAACATCAAGACCATGCTATACATTCTCCAATGTCTACCTCAGCACCCACAGCAGTGGAAATGATTGACTAATGGAGGCAGACTCGCCGCTCACTGCCTGTGTGGCATGTTCAAAAGGCCGCAAAATTGTTATTACAGAGTCCATGAGGTGCCACACTTCAGTCATCATAGACATGGAGCCCCCAGAACTGTCACGGCTAGTGTGCATCACAAGATATTCTGAGATGGCTTTGTATTGCTCATACAACCTCTCTGCCATGTATAAAGTGGAGTTCCATCGGGTGACAACTTCCAGCTTCAAGCGGTGCTGAGGCAGGCTGTATTGTATCTGCAACTGCCGCAGTTGGTCATGGGTCTTTCCAGATCTTGAAAAGTGAGAGCAGATACGTCGTGCAATGGTCAGCATTTCCTTTACATTAGGGTGCTGCAGAAACTCCTGCACCACAAGATTTAAACAGTAGGCCATGCATGGAACATGAAACAAACCACCATTCGTGATGCATTTCACCACATTTGACCCATTGTCACTTGCTATGAACCCAGCTCTCAGGGACAGAGGGTTTAGCCATTTGTCAGTTTCAGTCAGTACCATGTCCAACATGTTCTCAACAGTGTGTGAACAGGTCACATTGCGCATAGCAATCGTTGCATGCTGTCAAATTCCTGGAAGATTGCTACAGCGACAATCCACCTTACTGCACTGATTATTCACACTATCAACATCACAAACAACCCCCGGCACCTGCGCCCAGTGTGCAGTTATACACAAATATGAACTCCCCGCTGTTTTGCCACTTGTTCACATACCTATACTTAAATGGATGAATGGAGAGAAGGAATGTTGAAGGGCATATCTTATTGAGTTGGACACAGTGCGGAACAACCTGGGGACAACACAGGTCGAAAAATATGTCCTGGATGGGACTTTCCATTTTGGACAGGCACGTGTAGCAAACCACTAGAACACAGAATTCTCCACAAAGGAGAAGGGCAAAAGATCAATTGCCAGCATTTCCACTACAGCAGCATTAAGTTCACGTGATACTGTAAGATTCGGGGGGTACTTCAGCTTATGCGCAAAAACACTCTGTAGCATGGACTGACTTAAACGTTTTACATGGGGTGTGATCACAGATGGTTGTGCTCTGTGATGAATGGCATTGGCAGCAGGTGAAGTGTGGACGTTTGTTGAAGACGGTTGCACAGGTGATCATGATAAACCCAGAAATGCAGTTATTTTTGCCAGATTTGCCAATCAGGGTTGATGTACCACTTGCACTAGACATACTGCATTCTCCACCACCACCACCACAAAAACTGCTTCTCTCACCAGCACTGGTCAACATTTCAAAGTCATTATGGTCATCCACCTCATCATGCCTGTAGTAATCCTCTGCTCTTATTACCTCAGTACTGCACACTTTTAATTTACTACTGGACTTAACAGTCATGGAAGGGGATAACATACTCACTGTGGTTGCCGGTGATGAGGGTGAACGCCCCACTGTGGTATTAGCTGCCAGCTTGTGCTGGGTCCACAGTGCCAAGTGCCTATTCTTAAGATGCGTATGCTATCCTCCTGTGCCCAGATGGCTCCCCTTTTTACCTCGACTCATACGTACATGGCAAACCTGGCAGATTTCAACTGACTCATCATTTGCATCTTGAACAAAAAAAATCCCAAACAAGGGATTGTGATGCTCTGCTTTTAACATGTCCATGATGTGGCTTATTTAAGTCCGTTATTTTAAGCACTGAAGTGGGGGGGGGGCACCTGATTATTCAGGCACTGCACACCTGGACTGCAACTGACCACCACAACTACCTATCATATTTATTACTGGGTCATCATCATCAACTAAAACTAGTAAATCACAAGTTTTTATGGGGGGGGGGAGATTCCTGCAAACAGACTCAAACACAGCCACTTTGAATTTCTTTTTCTCTGGTTTCCAACTGGGGTCAATTACATCATCATCATATTCATCAGCGTCACACACATCCACATCTTCTGCTTGGATGCTAGCATGTGGATTGCATGTTGCAACAACAGCAACATCATCGTCATCATCACATTCATCATCAGCATCTACAGCACCTTCACCTGATATTTTTTCACCACACTGTGAATCACTGCATGGAAAATGCATGACATTAACTGCCACTGTGGACGGAATATCACATTGTATGCTATCGTTGACATGATTATCAGAATCCTCAGGTTCAGTTACTGGGATGTGACTGGGAAGTATGACATCATCTGCGCTGCCACTCACTTGCACTGCTTCACACTCAATATTTTTGGATAAGGTACACTGGACGGAATTCGAACTTGACGCACCAATACTAATACCACCACCACCACTAACACCAGTAACACTAACACCACCGGCTGGGAAAACATCATCTCCTCCAACTATGAGTGAAGCTACTTATTGGGCTGTAAAAAACATTGCAGGAGAAATCCCTTCCCTCACATCAGCAATGCACTTCTGCATCTGCTTACTACCATGCCCACAGACTATCTTACTGCCAGCATTGCCATGGCGAGAAACAGCTTTGCTTGCACATCTCTTTGCGGGCATTTTGGAGGATTAACCACAATATTATAACCAAATTTAGATTTTGAAACATTCACTCTCTGATTGGGGGGGCGTTGGATGTGAAGCCAAAAAAACAACTGTAGCTTCAGCAACAGATAAGAGACTAGTCTATAATGCAATGAAAACAACATCAGTAACCAGTGGTGCTGATGAGGTCACAAAAACAATCCAATCTGGTAAGAACTTCCTTTTGCCAGTGGGGGTGGGGGGAGCACTGACTGCAGGTTTTTGCGACAGTACAAGCAGCAAAACAAAGAAAAGATACCACGATTGCAGTACAAAATCAGGCAGTTGCAGTGGATAGCAGGTTCACACTGCTGCACCTGCAATTACACTAGTCTGTGGCATAATAAAAGGTGTATTATTTGATGTCATGCAACACTGCACACACACACTCACACACACATAGAACAGTTCGTCTACAATGCTGAAAGAGTAATGCGTAGCAAATTAAAAAGTTCAGGAATATGCCATGTATTGTGATGTAAACAACCTGAAATTATGAACTGCAGCAAAAGATCTACACAGCACACAAACAGCAAGAAAATGTCAACGATTACTGACAATATTACTGTGTGTACATTAACACAGTCAGTTATATAACAAAAATATAACCAAAAACAAAGAAATCACTATTTCTCCAACTTAAGTCTACCTACACCACAGATATGCACCTACCCCAAAGCACACTTTCTCCGTCTTTCACTGCACACACTCAATGTTGTACATTAACATTCAAAATCCACACAAAAACAAAAATGTTCGATGATATGAGCACAGGAGGGTTTCCTACAATTGATGAACTAAAGTTTGAGCCCCAAAAAAATGCAAAAATGCTTTTTTAACAGCTTTTAGAAGGTTTCAATCACAGACAGCTCTCAGACCACACTGTCTCCTACTCCTTCCTACACATACTACCCCAAACTGAGGCTGTGCAGATCAATATAGAGCCCATGCAACCTGAAATCCCATAAATCAATGCAAAATTCGCCTTTGGAGTTCAAAAACAAGGCGAAGTGAGGCTAAGTGCATTGTCCTCAAGGCACTTCACCTTAAATTTGGTGGAGTAGGGGTCTGGGGAGGTGGAATAACACAAAGTCATTGTTTTCAATGGACTTCACGTTACTCATTATAATGCGAAGTACTCCACTTCGCATTGCGGAGCACTCCGCAAATCCACCTTTGCTCCGCGAATCACTTCTCGGAGGGGATTGAGCCCACTTTGCCCACCACTATTCACAATCCATAATTGTCTTTTTAATTGTAACTTTGATTATTTTCTCAGTAAAGTATGTTATATTTAAAAAAATGCAGTAGCACTGATGCGTTACCTTTTTTGATTTGGATATTGCAGTATGCACACTGCAAGACATGCACACTCACTTCTGGCTGCAAATAGAAATAAGCAATACTAAAATCACAACACAATTTCTGATTCCAGAAGCACAGGTCACTGCAGCCACAGGTGCAAATCCATGATACCCAAATTACAACAGTTCTTCTGTCTATAGAAGAGTAAGCCCCACAGGCCTGTACTTATGCAACCACAGATACACATGCACAGTGCAAGACTGACTTCTGGCCTCAGAAGCACAGGCCGCTTTGTGGCCTGCACTTCTGTGGCCTGCACTTCCGTAGCTCAGATGCAAATTCATGATACCCAAATTACAACACAACTTTTTTTTTGCAGAAACACAGTCTTCACACCATCTTCTGGCTGCAGATGAGCTGGCCCATATGCAGCCTGCACTTCTGCAGCCACAGATACAAGTTTGTGATACTCAAATTACAACACAACTTCTGTCTGCAGAAGTGAAGTCCCCTGTTGGACCAGTACTTCAGCATCCACAAGTACACATGTAAACTGTTAAGACATAGTGTTCATGCCCTCTTTTGACTGCAGATATAAATCAATGTTACCCAAATTACAACACAACTTTATCTATAGAAGTGCAGTTCCCTGTGTGAGCAGTGCTTCTGCAGCTACAAATACACATACCGAGTGTAACACAACTGCAGAAGAGCTGGCCCCTGTGGGACTGTGCTTCTGCAGCCACAGACACAATTCCACCAAGACAACACATCTGTGCCACTGCATTTGCATCATCTGGCAACAGTTGTATATTATTTGTTTTACCTGATGATGGCTGTCTATGGTGTGTGGTGTTGCCCTTTTACTGGTTGGGGAAGGAGTTAGGGTTGGAAACCCTAATGCCACATGTTTCTGCTTTTGTGGCATTAAGTTTCTGCCTTGTTTCTATAATCCTCCCTGATTGTTTTCCTCTACTGCCTTACCTGACCTAATTTTTTCTCCTAAGTTCCCCGATTTTGGTTACCCTCACTTTGCAGTCAGTACCCCCACACTCCATCTCCACAATGCTACCTAGGCTAGCTTTGTATCTTCTTGGGCCCTTGCTCTTTGCTCTTCTGGCCCTCAGCTCCTCATCCCTTGTTGCTGGCCCATCCCCCCCTCACTGTGGAGTCAACTTGCAATTACATTTACTCCAACCTGTTAGCTGAAGGTTTCTCCACACTCCCACCTCTAGCTTACCTTAGCTACAAACTCCTCGGCTCCCTTGTAAGGCACTTGGTGCATAGGAGGATCACCTCCCCTACTATCGTCTCCTGTGCCACTGCCCTTGCCTTACTATGGGTCACTACCTTAACAATCGCAGTAGCCGGGGATATTGAGACCAACCCTGGACCCTCTAACTACATCAACCAATCCCACCCCACTGCCATCCACCAGCTTCCCCAAGTTCCTGGCCTATCCTTTGCTCACCTAAACATCCACAGTCTACTTGCAAATCTCTCTGAGCTAGAAGCTTGGGTTCGAGTAAACAACCCAGACATCCTTGTTCTATCTGAAACATGGTTAAAACCAACTGTCCTGGACAACAACTGTATGTTACCTGGCTATAACATGTATCGCACAGACCAGGTATCCTCCAAAAGAGGACGTGGCCTGGCACTATACTACAAGTCTCACCTGAACATCACACTGTTGCCTACACCCAGCCTGATCAACAGTGAAATACTGCACTCTCTCCTGCTCCTTGGCGGTGCCAAGAAGGTGCACATACTTGGGGTGTACTCACCCCCTAGGAACAGCAAACTTGGTCTAGAGGGACTTACCAGTCTGATTTCTGCCCTAACTAAGAACAACAAGGTGATCTGTCTGGGAGATTTTAATCTTGACTGGCTGGGTCCCAACTCCGCCTCACTTGCTTCCATTGTCAGTAAGGCCAGCCTCGACCAACTCATCTCTTCCCACACTCAGGTAACCCACAACAACCTTTGTTATTCGATGATTGATTGGATCCTTACCAATCGCAAGGATTGCTACTCCTCTATTGGGGTTCTGCTTGACACCATTAGTGACCACTGCCCTGTCTACTGTGTTAGGGGTGCCTCGGCTGTCACTACTCCTCCTCCCAAATTCTGTCCTTTGCTAACTTTTCTGCTCTGGACAGTACAGCATTCCTAAGTTATTTGAAACACACTGGCTGGTCCCCTTTATTCCACACAAATGACATAAACCTGGCAACCGACTATTTCAATGCCACTCTGCTAACAATACAGTCCAAACATATCCCAGTTTCTACAGGAAGGGTCAGTGGGAGGGTGACCAAGTGGCTGAAGTGGCCTCTCCTTCAACTACTCAAAGAGCGAGACAAGCTTTGGTCCAAATGGAAATCCTCCTTAGCTCATACTGACTTTGTTGCCTATAGGATTCTACAAAACTCCTGCAAGAAAGAAGTCCGATCAGCCAAGAACAACTACTACTGGAGCCTTCTCCAGTCCGCAGCCTCTGACCCTAAGAAGTACTAGAATCAGATAAATGAGATCCTGGAGAACTCCAATCCTCTTGCTCCTAAGGATATGCTAATTGATGATACTCTGTTCAATAATCCCCATACGATAGCTAGCGCTTTCAACTCCCTCTTTACTGAGGCTCCCAAACTCTTTCCTAAGGCATCCTGTGGCCCTATCCCCCCCATGCTACCCTGATGCTTGACCTCTCTAATATTACCCAGTCAGATGTTCTCAGGTTACTTCAGTCAATCCCCCTGCAGGGAAGCCCTGGGCCTGATGGTATTGAACCCCGGATACTTAGACTGAGCACCGTCCTCCTTGTTACTTCTATCACAAGGCTGTTTAATCTGTCTATCTGCACCTCTACTGTGCCTCTAGCTTGGAAAACTGCCAGGATTATCCCTGTTTTCAAGAAAGGTGACCCCAAAGTCCTTTCTAATTATCGGCTCATAGCCTTGCTACTGACTCTCAGTAGGATTTTAGAGAAATTCATTCACCTCCAGGTCTCGGCTCATCTGCTGAACTTTAATCTTCTATCTCCTGCTCAGCATGGTTTTAGGGCAGGACACAGCACCACCACCTCCCTCATTCTACTCACCAGTGACATTACGTCCAGCATGGGCAATGGTCTACTCACTGGAGCTGTGTTCTTAGACCTCACCAAGGTTTTCGACCTGGTTAACCATCCTTGCCTCCTAAACAAACTACATCTCCTAGGTGCCTCCGGACCCACCCTATCATGGTTCAGCAGCTACCTAACCAACCGATCCCAATCCACCTTTTTTGGCAAAGCTCTTTCATCCCCAGCTCCCATCTCCTGTGGTGTCCCACAAGGTTCCATCCTGGGACCACTACTCTTTTCTATTTTCATTAATGATACTCCCTCCTCACTTCCCCACTATTGCTCCATCATGTATGCCGACAATCTGGTTCTCTGTATCATCTTTCATTCTGTCTTAGACATCAATGTCCACCTGTCCTCCGCATTCGAACAGATCCAGCGCTGGCTGTCGTCCAATGCACTAATTCTTCACCTACCCTAAGACCCAGGCCATGATGTTTGGGTCTGCTAGGAAAGTCTCTACTGAGTCTACTAAACTTCATGTGCTTAGCTGTGATGGGACAAAAGTGTTGTCTATCGACTCCTTCAAATACCTCGGAGTAAACCTTGATCCTGTTCTTGATTTCTCTGTACATATCAATGAGGTATGTAACTCTGTTAATGCCAAACTAGGAGAAGCTTACCGAGTGCACCAATCCCTAACCCCTGCTGTCAGGATCTCTGTGGCACATGGGGTACTAATTCCTAGGCTCCTGTATGCTCTCCCCACTCTTTATCATGCTAATGCAGGAATCCTTCGCAAGTGGGATATCTCCTACAATAATTTCTGTAAGTTCGCCCTCTCAGTCCCTCAACCGACACACCACTGCCACCTTTACTCCACATTGCATTGGCTGTCCTCCCTATCCCAGCAATCCTTCTCACTGGGTTGTTTTATTGGCTCCATGAACAGGACCCCCCACCCAGACAGCATAGGTGCCATGCTCACCCCTGTGACTCACCCCCGCACACTAAGGTAATCTAATCAAACTCTGATCTCCATCCCTCTCAGCTCTACCAAGATGGGGGAGCAAGCCTTCTCCCATTTTGCCCCTAAATTCTGGAACTCCTTACCTTCCAACCTAAAGAGCTCCTTATCTCACTCTGTCTTCAAATCTGCACTTTTTTCCCCACCTTCATGCACTTGACTCCTGTCACTGTACCTGAGCATCCCAGATCTCCTCCAACTTAACCTTATTCTGCTCTACCTAGGTGTCACTGCACTGAACTGTACTGAATTGCCTGACTGAGTCATTGGTCTTACCCATCCCTGTGAGGATGACTACTGCTTGTTGTTATACCTTGATTTTCTCTGTGGTGGACATCTGTTATGTACTGCTACTTGGGCTTGCTAGTTATAAGTTATTTAAATGTATGTCTATTTCTGTCTGAAGCCTGTTATTGACAACAATCTGTAACTGTTTTGTGTTAAGTCTCTGGTTTATATACTGTACTCACCCAGGTCATACTTGAAAATAGGCAGGCCTAATGTACTTACCTGGTTAACAAAAGCAAATAAATAAATAAATTGAACCCTAAGTGGTGCACTAATGCAATTTTTTGCAAATAATTTCCTTTCTTTTTGAGATAGTGGAGATAGGGTTTAATTTAACTTACATATCCATCTTATATGGTAGTGTCTAGTCCCAAGACAGATTATGCACTGCAGTGATTACTTCTCTATGTGGAACTGTGACAAATGCCTTCTGGAGGTTGAGGTAGATCACATCAACTGTTTTACTCTGCTCTTATTTAAACTGGTGGGGTCATAAAATGCAATTGGGTTTGTCTGGCATAATCTGTTTTTGGTAAATTTGTGTTGTGTTGTATCTACTAGATTATGGTACTTATATAGTTCTCTATATAGTCCCTTTTGTAAGATTCCATTATGTACCTGGTATAACTACAGTAGGCCGGCTCACACATCTATAGTTTTTCATCTCAGATTAAGATTTTTGTTGTAAAAAAATGGAGTCATTGATGCTTTCCTCCTATAACTTGGTGTCTAGCCTGCCAAAAGAGATTGCTCATTATACTGGCTAGAGGGTCTGGCAGATCCGCTGCCAGCCCTTTCTGTATTCCTGGTGGTATCCCATTTATTTTAAGGTTTCCAATGCTCCTTTAACTGAGTTTTCATGCAGGCCTAGCACCATTGGGTAAAATGATTTTGTCAGTTTTATGTCAACTTGTTCAGATTTGTTGAAGACAAATGTCAAGTAGTTATTGAGCAAGGGTGTAGGCAGGCATATTCCAAGCACTCCATGGTGTGCAATTTTATTTAAGGGGGGTAGCAAATAGGCTCTGAACTGCTTCCTTTTTCCATGAAAACTAACAAAGAAAATACTGAACCTTTCTGTAATTTTATTCACAGGAGTCGAAACTAGAAGGACTGGTCACTAATACTTTCTTTGCGTTCCAAGGACAATACAACTTCACAGGCTTTGGGCTGGTATGTGGGTGTCTTGGGGAACAATGCATGGCATTTGTATTTACCCATACATGGCAACAACCACTGTCATGAGATACAAAAGTTGTATTTATTGTGCCAAATGAGGCAACAAACATGGTCCTGGTGTACATTTGTATATTGTCTGGCTACACCCCGGGGGGGGGAGCTCACCCTAACAAGGGGGGGTAGCAGTGAGTCCACTTGGTGTGCAGATCTGAAATCCCTGGCTACACCCTTGTTATTGAGCACCTCAGTGGTCTGTTTCTCATTCTCATCCTTTGACCCATTCACATTTAAGGATCCTACTGCCCTTTTTGTCTGCTTTATGCCATTGATGTTTTCATAATGCTTCTTATAATTATCTTTGACACCAGAGGCTTTCAAAGCTTTCATTTTGTATTTAGGCCCCCTTATCTCCCTTTTGGCTAACCTCTGTATTTTTTTGAATACTTCAATATCATGTGATGTCCTATTACTCTTTAATTTACTGAATAGCTTTTTTTTTTTACTGAGTAACCTCTTAATTTGTAAAATTTAACATGCTGCTTTTTTTCTCCTTGTCCATTATACTTTTTTGTAAAATTTAGCTTGCTGTTTTTTTTTCCTCTTGTCTAGTATATTTCTGGATTTTTGGTACAAATTTATCAGTTAATGTTAGAATCTTTTTTTAATCAAATCCATTTGGTATTTAGACTACTAGTGGTGATCATTTTTCTTTTTTGGAATTCTGATCATATACCCCTAAATTCAACTTTTCTTTAGTTTAAACATCTATAATGACTTTTTCCTTCAGTGGCATAACAATTGAAGTTGAGCCACACCATATTGTGGTCACTGTTTTCAAGTGGTTCCAAACCCCACTATCAATTAACTCCCTTTCTGTACTACTGAAAACCACATCCAGCATGGCCTTTCCCTTGTTGGTTGTGTTATAATTTATTTTATGTCATAATCACAGCATACTGTATATTCACAAACATCTTTTTTTTTGCTATGTTGGCCATGTTGTTAATGAAATCTATACCAGGGAGGTTCAGATCTCCAGTAAGTAAAGATCCTCCCATTTTGAGCAGCCTAAACAACTTTTTTGAAAGTTCCAAGAGGGCTTTGACATTAACCTTATCCATGTCTGGTGGCCTATAACAAATTCCTCACTTGAGAACCTTATTTTGCAATCAGTTCTGTCCCACATAATTCAGTGTGACTATTTGCCATTTCAGTTTGAGTTGAATCCTCTGTGTGAACACTGCTCTTTATGTAGGCAGATATACCACCACCTTTTCTGCAATTGCTCTGGTCACTTTGGTAGAGATTATACCCTTCTGTTTCTTTTGCCCATCTGTCATCTGCAATCCACCATGTTTCTGTTATTCCAATTATATCACAGTGTTCTGTGGCTAGTAGAGCTTTCAAGTGGTCCATTTTGTCCTTTAGACTGCCTGCATTTATAGTTAAGTCCTTTATTTTCTTACCCCTTGATATTTTTTTCTTTTTGTTTCTTCTGCTCATTAATTTTGTATCTGTACTTCTACTTCCTCTATTATCAACAGTCTCAACAGCCTCTTCAGTCACTGATAGCATTGCTCCAGTACACATTTTCTTCTTGGGTCCCTGATTTATTAGTTTAAAGCCCTATTAATTCCTCAGAAAAGTCTACCCTTAAGTATTTTGGCACCTTTTCAGTTTAGTTGGAGACTATCCCTTCTGCACATCTACAGTAGAATGTATATTGCTGAACATATCCTAGTCCATATAAATATGTAATTTTGACTTTTTGCCCACCATCACAACTATGGATTCATCATCCTTATTGTTATGCTTATCCTCCCTTCTTCCACCTATGGCACTGAGAGTATTTCTTAAATAAAAACCTCACATTTAAGCTTTTTGATTTAACTCTCTATCAAGTCAAACTCTTTCCTTATATCTAATACATGGATGGGAACTTTTCCACATAGAACAGACCTTCATTTATTTCCCTGTATACCTGTGACTAATCTATCAATTAAAAGTATACACCTACACTAATCAAACACTTAATGCCATATACTTACACTAATTAAATCTATATTCCTACACTAACCAAACAATTAATGGGACAATATTGGTAGCCAAATTAACTTACCTGCACGAATCAAACAATTAATGGGACAATACTAGTAACACAGTCAAACAATTACTGGGACAATATTTGTAACGCAATTATCACATCATTAGGAATCTAGCCAATCCAATTAACAAGCTACAAAAATACCTGGAAAAAATACATACAAAACCCTCCCAAACACAGAAATCCTCCAGACTCCCACCTACACTCACTGCACACCACTTCCTCCTTGCTGCAGGAAAACTTCAGGTGCCATAACATAATTGCAAATGCTATTTCCATAACAATAACCATCCTAATGTATTATATTCAACAAACAATAGCCAAGTGTGTAACATTCAGAAGTATACCAGTCTCAGGGGGCTAATTAGGGCAATAAAGCCACTCACCCTTTGGGGTTATGGCCTTATAGCCCTTATTAGCCCCCCAAGTGGTATATGTCCTTGTATACCACTCATATCCAATATTATATGTGTATATATATATACGCACATGTGTAGTGGGTCATTATAGCAGGGCCCTTGGGATTCACCTTTCCAACCCTTCCAAGGATACTGGCCTGAGTTACCTGAAGTTGTGCTACACTGCAATTAATAGTTTATTTGCATTTTAGAAAATGGGCTAGATACAAGACACTCTCTCACTGGCTGAGAGCCACAGCAGGGGGGTACATTAACTTTCCATATACGCCTGGTGCAAAATGAGTGCCAATTCAGGGTGCTCCAGTACTTAGCATATACTTGTGCACCCCGAATTTTCAAACCCACGATCCATCCTTTTTTTTCCAATTGCCGGACGTCCCCCCGAGTCACCCCCAACGTCAGTCTCAAATTCATTTAATAAATTATAATAATCCAAATCACTATGTACTGTTACAAGTACACCACCTTCTCTTATGTCGAGTTGCCTCACAAAAGACTGAACTGCTCAAAAAGCTACCTGCAAATACCCTGTCACCCCTTCTATGAACTGATGTCTAAAATAGAAAATAGTAGTTAACCTTAGAAGTGCTGGTTTTTAAAGATACACACTGGAAAGGATTTTCAAAGGTCTGAATGTGATGCAAGGACCTTGCATAGAAGAAGAGTGACGCAAGGGGCACCTTGCAACATACATTGTGCTGAACCCAATTTTGGAAGGAAGTGTGTGGCACAACTGGAGTCCCCTGCACTAGACAAGCTTGCACTGTGACACATACTTGGTTGCATCATGGTGATACGGGGCTTGTGGCAGTCATAGGTTGCCATATCCCCTGATCTTGAAATTTCAAACCTGTCCCAAAGGATGAAGGTCCAAGTACAGGTTGACCAGACAAGGGCTGGTCTAACAGTACTTAGACAGTCCCTCGAGGGTTGTGAATCATAAGCTGCTGTGTTCTTTGTCCCCCCCCATGTAGATGATGCAACGTCAGTCCCTGGTGATCTAGTTCCCCCCACCAAATCCTCAATATGCCCATGATGTACAGTAGTATACAAAACATGTCACTCTTCCCAGTGATCTACTGCCCCCCAATCCTGATGTGACTGTGTTTTACAGTTGTATGCATAACACACCATTTCTCTGTAATTCGGTCCCCCCTGCCCCCATATGCAGTACTGTATAATATAATCATGACCCCACCCCAGCCCAATATGCCCAAATATGGCTATGCCAATAATAACCCTGCCTGGTGGTCTAGTGTCCCCCACCCTAGCAGGTAATGCCCACCAACCTTCTTCCCCTTCCTGGACCCTGGTCAGGCCACCAGCACAGCCCTTCTCATACCACTACAGCCAGCAGCCCAATGAACTGTCAGATCACACACTGTAAAATATGCATGTACGAGGTCTGACAGTTCACTGGGCAGCCAGCCATGGTGGTGGTGTGAGCAGGGCTGTGCTGGTGGCATCAGCAGGGTCTGGGAAGGTGGGGATTGGGGTGTTGGGCACTACTTGCCAGAATGGGGGGTTGGGGCCACTAGACCACCAGGCAGGTTATTATTGGCATAGTCATATTTTTGCATATTGATCTGGGGGTTGGGTCAATATTAGATTATATTATGCATTGCCACATATGGTGGTGGGGGGTACTGGATCACAGAGGAATGGTGTGTTATGCATACTACTGTACATCATGGGCATATCAGGTTTGCGGGGGCACTAGATCAATAGGGTACTAAAGGATGACAGCCAGGTGGCAGTCATGGAAGGGGCGGTGGGCACTACTGTGCTCTTGTGTGCTTGGGCGCAGCTGCCACTCCACTGCCCCACAGCTGTTGTGGTGCATCTCATGGGTGAAGCATCCATTTGGCCCACTGCTACTGCTGCTGCAGCATGCTGCGGGACTTAGGCACTGGGACCATGTCCCATTGAAAATCAGGTGCAGGGTCCTCAATGCATCAACACTCGGCACAAGCTGCAATTGTTGCAGCTTGTGTCTGAGCTTTGAAGATCCTGCCCACTAAATTGAAATCGCTTCTCTTCTTTTCCGGGTTTAAGGATGCATGGTCCCGCAAGGTCATGTATCAAACAGCCGCGTCTGTGGACTGATCAAAAGAAAAAAAAAAACACTTCCAGGAAGGCACATAACTGTTTTTTTTTTAAAGAACATAAAAATGATGCTAAGAAACTCCCTGAGGTAAGACTTAAAAACAGAGACCACCTGTACTTCTGGAAGTTGTGCTGTGGAGGTGGGGTAACTTCAAAAGAATGGTTCTTGTGGGGGAGGAGCAACACAAGATGCAACAGCATAAAAAAAAAAAACAGAGTGACTATATTGGATGACCTAAAGGTGGGCAAGCAATATGAGAAGGCAGTAAGGAGTGCTAGGGGGGTACGGGGATGCATAGGGAGAGGCATCAACAGTAGAAAACAGGAAGTTGCTATCCCTCTGTACAGTTAGTGAAACCCCATCTGGAGTACTGCGTGCAATTGTGGAGACCCCATCTCTGCAAAGACATAGACAGAGTGGAGGCTGTTCAGAAAAGGGCAATCAAAATGGTGCAGGGTCTGCACCAGAAGACATGCGAGAAGAGACTAAAGCAGCTTAATATGTATACCCTTGAGGAAAGGAGGGAGAGAGAGGGGACATGATAGAAACTTTCAAGTATCTCAAGGGAATTAAAGTACAAGAGGGTAGCATCTTTCAGAAGAAGAGATGTGTAAGAACAAGGGGGCACAATTTGAAGATAGAGGGGGGTCGGCTCAGAGGTAATGTTAGAAAGTATTTTTTCACAGAGAGGGTTGTGGATGCATGGAACAGCCTTCCTGAGGAGGTTGTGGAGTCAGGAACAGTGGGAGATATCAAGAATGCATGGGACATGCATAAGGAAATTCTAGTGGGGGGTAGGAGGAAGTAAGCTCTTGATTAACTAGAATGTGCAGCTTATCCATCAGGTAGGAAAATGGGCAGACTAGGTGGGGCAAATGGTCCTTATCTGCAGTCAAATTCTATGTTTCTATGTTTCTAAAAATACACACTTACAGGATGCCACACAGAATCCAAAAAGTAATGGACCCAAAATAGCCATCTACAATGTCCAGATACTTAACAATATCCATGCAGTCGGGATGTGTTTTACTTGCCTAACATGGCATGGTGCTGCCACCTGGGGTGGTGATACAGGGTACCTAGCTGCTGAAACACAAGGCTATCACCCCCAGGAAAAATACATAAACTGCCCACACAGTGTCTGCCTCAAAGCAAGTGATACAGCAGGCAATAACAGTTCCCAAACCATAAATTGTGATTTAAACAAATACTTTTCTTTTAAAGGAAGGGTACAAAAAAAGCAATGCGTCAGCAAAGGTGAAATGAAATGGTGGAGATAGCAGTTGCTCTATAAGCAGTAAAAATAAAAACACTTTAGCCAAGAAACAGGTCAATAGTTTGCCCTACAAACTTCTCCCACCCTCCCAGCAGTCCTCAAACCCTTATATGGGTGCACTCATCTTAATTCCTCCCAAAAGCCATGGGTGAGAGATCTCTCAATAGTTCCACTGGGGACACTGATGCTGCCAGCAGGGTGGAACTCAATGGTATGCTTTAAACTATTGTAGGTAAAATACTTTTTTTTAAAAAGCAATGCTACTGAACGCAGTCTTTAAACTGGTGCAACAAACTGATAAGAGTCCACTATTTGTAACCCAAATGGGATTTGGTGGCTGGCTGGCCTCAACAAGTCTTCTGCCTGGGCTTCTCTCACTGGTATGCTCTTGCCCAGGTTCCCCAACTCCTTATGCACAGTAAACTTTCTCCTCATTTACAGGTTCAAACCCTGATTTTACTCATTGTTCTGATGCCTCAAATGCTATGTCTGGTACAGATGGCTAGAGCAGGCTGACTGGATACATTGCTTCCAGCTGAGACACAGGTTTCCCCAGACATGCTGTGACTTCTCTCTGCAGGAATCAGGGGTTGAGGAACAGTGGGCAGTATTTAAAATGGGGATTACAAGAGCAACAGAATTATGCATTAAGCAGGTTAGCAAGAGGAAAAGGAAGAGGAGACCATTATGGTTTTCCAAAGAGGTAGCAAAGAAAGTGAAAGCCAAAAAGATTGCATTCAGGCAATACAAAAAGACAGAGGCAGAAGGGGGATAGGGAGAAGTACCAGGAGAAGCAAAGGAGGCAGGAGGTCAGTAAGGAAGCCAAAGCTCAGACAGAATAACACATTGCAAAATCAGTGGTAGAGGACAAAACCTTTTAGGGTATAAATGAAAAAAAGAAAGGCAAAGGAGGATAGTGAGACCGAAGGGGAGGATGGGGGCACGTGGAGGATGACAGCAGTAAAGCTGACATATTGCACAGGTATTTCTGCTCAGTCTTTACTGAGGAAGAGGAGGGTAATGGGTCTGAAGGGAGTACAAGGGGTGAGAATGGTGCAGAAATGGACACAAGTCCCTTTACATGAGAAAGGGTCCCGAAGGAACTGGAAATAATAAGAGTTGATAAAGCAATGGTGCCAGATGGGGTGCACCCCAGGGTCCTTAAAGAACTAAGAGAGGTGGTGGCTGAACCTCTGGCTATACTGTTTAGCCAATCACTGGAAACAGGAGAGGTACCCAAAGACTGGAGGACAGCAGATGTAGCCCCCTTATACAAAAGTGGGAACAAAGAGGAAGCGGGGAACTACAGACCAGTCAGCCTCACCTCGGTAGTGAGGAAGATCATGGAAGCACTACTGACGGAGAGATTGGTGGAACATCTGGTTGTCAATGGACTACAGGACCCAAAGCAGCATGGTTTCACCAGGGGGAGGTCATGTCAGACCAACCTCATTGAATTTTTTGACTGGGTGACTAGGGAGATGGATCAGGGGAGGGCAGTGGACATGGCCTATCTGGACTTCAACAAGGCCTTTGACACTGTGCCACATAGAAGATTATTACACAAACTGGGGAATATGGGTGTAGGCAGAACAGTAGTGTGGTGGGTAGGTAACTGGCTGGGCAGCAGGACACAGAGGGTGGTGGTAAATGGCTGTCACTCCACAGAGGGAAGAGTGACCAGTGGGGTACCACAGGGATCAGTGCTGGGACCGGTCCTATTCAACATCTTCATCAGTGACATTGCACAGGAACTAGAAGGCAGAATTTCACTGTTCACTGATGACACAAAGCTCTGTAACAGAGTAGACACACCAGAGGGTGTAGACAGAATGAGAAGGGACCTGCAGAAACTTGAAGAATGGTCAGGGGTTTGACAGTTGAAATTCAATGCAAAGAAGTGCAAGATAATGCATATGGGGCACAAAAACCCTGGCACAATATATCAGTTGGAGGATGAGGATATAGCATGCACCAAGCAGGAAAGAGATCTTGGGGTTATCATCTCTGATGACCTCAAGGTAGGGAAACAGTGTGACAAGGCAGCAGGTAAAGCAAATAGGATGCTGGGATGCATAGGCAGGGGCATCACCAGCAAGAAAAGGGAGGTCATAATTCCACTATACAAGACACTACTGAGGCCCCACCTGGAGTACAGTGTACAGTTCTGGAGACCTTACCTATGTAAGGACATAGACAAGGAAGAGAAGGTTCAGAGATCAACAAAGATGGTACATGGATTGCATCACAAGTCCTATGAGGACAGGTTGAAGGAACTGAATATGTACTCCCTGGAGGAGAGGAGGGAGAAAGGGGATATGATAGAGACATACAAGTATCTTACATGGAGGAACAGGGTGCAGGAATACACTATTTTTAAGTGAAAAAGATGTTCCAGGACTAGAGGGCATGGGATGAAGTTGGAAGGAGGACGATTCAGAGGAAACATGAGGAAGAATTTCTTCACAGAACGGGTGGTGGACAAGTGGAACACCCTTACAGAGGAAGTGGTGGGGCTGAAACAATCACGGGATTTAAGAATGCATGGATAGACATAAAGGAATTTGAGGTCAGGGGTAAGGGGCAATAGACTTCTAAGGAAACATAAACTGAACTTACAAGCTCAAATGGGCAGACTGGGTGGGCCATAGACCCTTATCTGCTGAAACTGTCTATGTATCTATATATCTATGCTTCACACTCTGTCTGTCTTGTTGTCTCATTGAGGATCAGCACCAGGATAAAGGCAGGCACCTCCATCGACTGGAGATGCTGCAGGAGCCAATCCCCCAGAGGAAAACTTCTGTGGAGGGTCTAGAAATCCCCAGCTGCATCTTGCCTTTAAAATGGTACTTTTGTTGACAATTTCTTCTTTTCTTCACACGAACACTTTTATTTTGGATCTTAAACACTTTTAGTCTGCCAGGTCTGAAGTGTCTGGGCAGACAGTGGCACACCAGCTCACATCTCGACACACAGTCACCTGCTGGGCTGTCAGACTGAACTGCCCTGAACTCCCAAAACAGTCGCTTTTATGCAATATGAAACTCGATGCCTGATTGGTCAGTCTTGTTCACAGGCAAACATTTTCTGGCTCAAGCTGCTTTCTGATTGGCTGAGATTCACGGGCAATGTTGGACCTGAGTTACGACCCCTTCTCGTGGTTCCCAGCAGGTGTTTCAGTCATGGGGGCTGCCATCTTTGTTTACATTAGCTTCAATGTTTTGACATCTTCCTGCCACTTTATTGACAGTCTCCCAGAGTTGATATACTGCTGCCCTGGCCCAGCTTGCTGTCCTGGACCAGGGATGTGCTCAATGTTGTTCGTTTAGCCTTTTCCAGAGTCAGTTGCCTTATTTCAGGAGGTGGTTGCCCACGCCATTCTTCCATTTGGCTGTACAAATACACTTGCTCTTTTTCCTCTCTCGGCCCAGCTGGCAGTACTGGGGGCTGATATTACTCTTGCTGGGTACCCAGTTGTATGGCAGATAGTCGTTCCTGGCTCTGCTTTCTACCCTGGAGCTGGGACAGTGACTAGCTGTGGGCACACTGCCCAATTTCACTTTTAGATCACCTGTTCCATTTCACCCATCTGCATATGTGAGGCAGCACAGCCATTGCCACTGCATTACTACAGCTCCATTCCTCAACCCCTTTTCAGCTCCTGGGCATGGAGAACCTCCCAAAAGATGCTGTTTCCTTTCATCTGCCCACTGCCTTGGCCAGAGGAAGACTGGAGGGTCCTGAGGACAGTGAGTGATGGTCAACAATAAGCATGGATGTCCTTGGTGTAATGAACTGGCTAAAGTCCTAAAAGGGCTCTTGGACACACATTTGATGGGTCTGCCAGTCCCTACCTTGAAAGTCCTGAGGATTGGAGGGTGAAGAAAGAGTCCCTGATCCCTGTGAGGCAGATCAGGTAAACCCCAGAATTGGGGAGGTGTTGGGGTTACACACACACACACACACACACACACACACACACACACACACACACACACACACACGCATGCACCCATGCACGCACGCATGCCCACACACACTACCAGTGTTGATAGATTTTCCCTAAAAAATGTGTTTAAACTCCAATTAAAAATTTATCTAGAGGTTAGATATGTCATAATCACTTTTCTTGACCTTTGCACAGAACAGAATGAATCAGAGAGCAGCTATCACTATGCTGATGATATTATACTAGGCCTGTGAAGCACAGAAGACATCAGTTCAATTCATAGAAAAAGAGTAACATCTTCACACAAAAAGCTGATTTAAAACGTTATAACTGTTAAACTGTTGTATTTATTAAATATATAATGGCGTGACTCAAAATATACACTTTACCACCACTTTTGATGGGACAAGACTTTCATAACTCACTAGTAACTTCAACACCCCAGAGCTGTGGTCTTACACCTCATACTTTGAGATAAACTGCATATCTTGAGTACCTTTGAAGCGCTGGGGAACCATCCATTTGTTTATATTTAAAATTTATTAAATACTTTCTCAGCCACAGTCCGCGTGTATCACTGTTTTGTGTGCTTCAGTCATCTACCTGCCATTTAGTTAGTTAGTTTTTGTTGGCCAGGTAAGTGCACTAGACAAATCCTGCCTATTTTCAGGCACAACCCAGGGGAGGGGGATACAGATGAATGCCAACTGACCTTGAACCAGATTAAGCTGTTGGTAGTATTTTTAGTGAATGAGGGAAATTGGGCCAGGACACCGGGGACATTCCCCTACTCTTTTCGACAAAGGGCGTTGTGTTTTTGTAGAGAGTCGTCAGTGTGCTGGTGAACATCAGAGAGGGAGGACATGTGGGAAGCTAAGGTGCTGATCACCTCCTCAGCTTCCTTAGGTCGGTGTGATCATGATGAAGTCGGACCAAACTACGGAAATTACTGTTTTGAATCAAGCGATTGAGGTACCTGAATTTTCCGCTCCCTGCAGTGTTCCTTTGGAAGCAGGTGTGGTGGGTACAGCTCGTGATGCTACAATAATACAGCTGCAGCTCGCCAATCTTGAAATCCAGTTTCAGCACACTAGGAATCTTTTGCTTACGGAATTACAGCAGCGCCAGGATGATGTTCCTGATGCACAGGAACAGGAAGTGGTACAGCCGCCTATAGTGCTGCACTCGGATTTTCAGATGCCTCCAGGAGATGACTCTGCTCCTAAGACTTTCCCTGCTCCTTCTTCTTCAGAACAACAGATGGATTTGGGTGAGTCGGTTACTTCTAATGCTCCACCGTTATCCTCTATTACAGAAAGTTCAGTGACGAATTTATTATCGAATGGTTCAACAGAAGTAATTACGGGCCCTAACATGGGGCACTTCACTATAGGCCTCACTCCCAAAGATAAGAGGGGTATTGCTGGGGGTCTTACTGTAACCGGTATAGGAAAGAAATGGAAGCTTTCCCCATCGGTGGCATCTACCAAACTGGAGCCTTCAAATGGGGAGACAGAAGCCCCTGCCTCTTGGGTTACGATGGCTCTGGAAGCAGCAGGATGGGTCAAGTCGTCAGATGGTACAAAATGGGATGCTAATTTCCCAGTTGTGGAGAAGCATATATACTCTTCTCCTTCACAAGAGCCCCTTATATTTCCAGGCCAGCCTTCTCCTATAGAAGAGGTGCAGCAATTTTCTGACCCCAGTCTTTTGCATGATATAAGAAGGCTAGAAGGTGAAGGTACTCCTTCAGTGGTGGGTACACCCCATGTGGCTCCTCCATTCCATAATGTGCAACAGTTGCCCATTGACAACAGCTCTTCTCCTTTACCTGCTGATCTGGATACATCTTCTTCCCTTTGGCATACTAAGGTAAATGAAAAACTGTTTCCTGCTACTTTTTGACTTGTAAATGAGCCTGCTACCAGGAGAAATGCAGTTCGCTTAAAGCTTAGAGGTCCTCTGGAGGACGTTCCTAATAGACATTTTGTTGACCGTGAACTCTTGAAAAATAGCATGAGGTTTTATGCATATGAAATCTATGTCTTAATACATATGCCTGGGGATTCCATCTTTGATGTAAGCTTTAAGCATCCTGCAGGACTGGATCACTTTTGGAAGCAGTACCAAGCACTTAAAGCTACTCCATTATGGAAAGCTTTTCTGGCTATACCCCCTCATGAAACCAGTCTCGAAAAAATGACAATATTGTTTCGTAATGAAGGGGTAAATTTTGCTAATATTACCTACTGGTTGCAACAACACTGTTCTGTAAAAGGGTCACCTGCACCTATATTGGATGATGAACATCTTTGGACAGGGGACTGGCGTTATCAAATAGATTTACATCTTGAAAATGGGTTAACTAAACATTTACTGAACTGTTTTTTGGGGGGCTGGGATAGGGGAGTATTATTTTATCCAGGTCAACCATGGGCTTGTTACAAGTGTGGTGCTTTAGGTCACTTAAGTAATGTGAGTGATCAACAAAAATGTGGTCTTTGTGGGGATTTGGATCATATAGGGGCCCATTGTAGAAGGCCCATGAGATGCAACTTTTGTGATGAACAAGGGCACACATTTCAAACTTGCTCAAGGGCATCACATAATCAAAATGATCCTGCCCTCCATGCTGAACAGGATGTGTATGTGGTGAATGCTCAAAAGGAAAAGCAAAGAATGCAGGATTTGCTCTTACACTCCAGTTCAGCTACATCTGACACACATGCACAGTCTCACATTCTCCCACCACCCACTAGCGAAGGAAGGGAGAAGGCCCTGGATGAGATGGATACATCCTTACCAGTGCCTCACATTTTTGATACAGCTAGAGAGGATACTGACCCAATTTCTGTTTCCCACACTGATTCTTCGACCCCTGTACCACCATTGGTGGGTGATGAATCAAGTGACAAGATTACTCATCAATTCAGTATACCTTCAGAGGACATGAAGGCCTCCTGTATGCCGCCCCCTTGAGTACAGTCAGAGGTCCCTTTCCAGAGGGTTACTCAATCAAAATCTTCTAAATCAGGTTTTGATACTACCTGTTTTCCTAGGGAGCCAGATTTGGTTGTAGTCTAGAATTATTTTGCCCTTTTACAGGATCCAGATGGTGATGAGGAAGGTATGGACTCAGACATATCTTCTGTTGCTTCTTCCCTTGCTGATCCCTTCCCGGATGTGGGCCTTAAAGATAAACCCAAACCAAAAAAATGAAAAAAAAAGGAAGTGATGATGGTTTCCAGTGTTGTTTAATGACCCTTTTTCTCTAACCAACTCCTTCCACTTCATGGCAGCCCATGTTTCCTTTCTCACTGTTAGTGTTAACAGTATTAAATCAAAAAAAAGGAGACAACCCACTTTTTCTAGTCTGAGTGAAAACACTGGTACTGTTATCTATTTACAGGATACCAGATTGCACTCACTGAGTGATTTAAGAGAAGCAGAAAAGGATTGGAGGTGGGGTGCTTCCTTTTGGTCCTTGGGAGAGGATGTTTGTGATGGAGTAGGTATTTTCTAATATTTCAGCACAAGTATTGCAGATTTTGGATATTTATCCATGTAGAACTATGTTAACGGATGTGGTACTTTCCCATTGTGTTTACCGTATTATTAATATCTACACACCACAGTTAAAGGCTGATAGGTCGGCTCTTTTTCAATGCATTTCTCCATACTTGCATACTTCTAAGCTAGTACTGTGGGGTGGAGACTTTAATTGCGATCTCACTCTCAGGTACTGGGGCAGAAAAATGCAGAAAGTATATTGTGATACCACGTCTCTTTTGAAAATATTACGCAATAATAACCTTCTTGATGTTTATGAGATATTACACCTGGTCCCAGTGCATACTTTTTTTAAAGGCTCCTTATCATCTCGCATAGATTTCTGTTTTTTGCCTGAGAGGATTATTTGTTCCAAAGCTATAAATTGGCACTTATCAAAAACTTCAGATGCATCGTGTTTATTGGAAGCTGAATATGTCTTTCTTACAGGATGACCTTATTCGCTCCCATATCCTCTCCTCTCCTCTCATTTTTTCTGGCATGATCGGAAGTTCTTTTTCTCTATGATAGCCCTCTAGATTGGTGGGAAGACACTAAACAAGATTTGAAACTACTCTTTATGCAATTTTCCAAGACAAAGGCCAGAAATTCCTATTTAACATACTTAGGTTATAGAGCCCAGTATTTAAAGCTTTTAGCTCAGGTGTCCTCCTCATCTGGTGCTGTGTGTCAACAATTTTCGGTTATCAAGAATAAAATGATTGATTTTCTGAAAAAAAGGGAGAATACACTTTATTATCAACAAAAACATGTGGTCTCAGGTACACGAGACCATATGAATCCCTTATGATCTCTCTACTCAAGATTTACCTAGATTGTTAATGACTGCTTTAAGGGACACTGATTGGACTCTTGTGCACGATATTAGAGGTTTACGTCAGGTAGTACAGATGTATGTGAAAAATACACTCCAAAAACCCGACTCTAAATTTTCCTTTTCCTTTTTGCAAAAACTTCTTATTCCCCCGCTATCGTTGTCAGATACTGAGGACATGATGGCTCCTATTACAATAGGGGGAAATTGAACAGGCAATAGGTAAATTATCAACACGTACAAAACTGGGTATTGATGGCATCCCTAATGAATTTTACAAAACATATAAAGATACAATACTTCCTTGGTTACACTTAGTGTATCAAGCAATTTGGTCTGAAAAGATACTATCATCTAGCATGAATGATGGAATTATGATTTTCTTGTTTAAAAAGGGTGATCCAACATTGTTGGATAACTGGAGGCCATTAAGTTTATTGTCTTCAGATTATAAAATTTTGGCTAACATTTTATCACATCTTCTCTCTAAGGTTGCAAATAAATTATTAATTCCTACACAGATGTGTGCTGTTCCTGGTAGAAACATTACACATAATCTTATATACATTAGGGAAATTATAGATCAAGGTTTACAAAATAAGTTATCTGGCTATCTTCTCTCATTAGATCAAGAAAAGGCATTTGATGCCATTCATCACGATTACATATGGGCAGTATTACGTCATTATTGTATTCCTCCTCTGTTTCTAGATTTATTACAAACATTGTATATGTCTGCACAGGTTACTCCATTAATTAATGGACATTTGGGTTTCCAAGTTGGTGTCCGTCATGGATGCCTTTGAGTCCCTTGTTGTTTGCCTTTGGTTTGGATCCCTTGTTACGACTGATTGAAACTGTTATTAACATATCGGCCATTGTCATAGTGGAGGGTCTTGTTTTTCAGAAGGTTTTGGCTTATGTGGATGACTGTGTGTTTTCTGTGGCAGATTTGGATTCTGGTAGGAAAATTCTTACAACTCTATAAACTTTACAGTCTAGTACTGGCATAAAAATTAATACTGAAAAAATTAAGGTATTGGTTTTGGGTACCGCTTTGCAGTCAGATACTTTTATTATTCCTGTGGTAACCGGTGCACTGAAAATACTGGGTATTTATTTTGGTTCTCAGGAGGCCGTACAGTCTAATTGGGATTTGATATATGATGTTTCATATCAAAAAGTAGTGAAATGGCAGTCTTGGAAAATGACAAGACAGAAACATGTATTCCTTTTGAAATCTTATATTGCTCCTCTATTTTTGTATATTTCACACATTTTTCCCTTGCCATTTACAATGCATGCAAAAATTATGAGTCTTTTCTTTCAGCTTTTATGGGGCAGTTGTCTGAACCCAGTGAAGAGGCACACACGTATAGACCTTGGAAGTCTGGTGGACTTGGTATGATTAATCCCATTGTTTACTTCTTTAGTAATTTCTTTTATGGGTCAATTAGGCCTTTGTTACTTGAGATAGATGTGATGGGAAGTCTGTGTATGGATCTGTGGGGACAACCTTTTTTTATCAGCATGGGTAGAGGAAGTGGCATTCCTAGGAAAAACAACTTCACATTTATGTAAGACTCACTTTGAAATATATACGACTGTGGAAAATAGAACTTAGTTGGTTCATTTCTCATGAGAGGAAGTCCTTTTACTTTTCAGTTATTGTTTCTTGTTACTATGATGAACCTTGGTTTCAGGTCTCTGAAGATATTGATACTGCCTTGTTATTGGCAAGTATCATAGAACCTAGGATCGCTTCCAAAATGAGGGATACGATTTGGCTTTGTGCGCATCAAAAGCTTAATGTTAAGGGCAATCATAAGCATAAACAGTTGATAGACAGGTTTTGTCAGGAACAATCCTGCCAGGGTCAGGTTGAAACTATTCAGCATCTATTTTTTAACTGTACTGTTACAAAAAATGTGTCACACTTTGGCACACTTGTGGGGAGAACCTTTGTTTTGCAATATGACTTATAATATCCTAGTTTTGGGTCAGATTATGGGACTGTGGGAAAAGGGCACAAAGGTACTGTTTTTGTGATATTAGCTTGTATTAAATGGCATATTTGGCAAGCTAGGTGTTTAAGAGTTCTTCAAAATAAAATGATACAGATGCAAGATTTATTTTTTCTTATAATGAACTCCGAACTTTAGGAGATGAAGTAGGTACTTATTTACGGAAAGATATCGGATGGGTGGGATGATGTTTTCAATTTTTCCTTTCTCTTGTTTCCAACTGTATGATTTCTATATTGTTTTGATTTATGTTTTTTTTTTCCATTGGTTTTTTGATCACTGTTTGATTGTTTCTTGACTATTGTATGTTTCTTCATTTTATTGTACTTTGTTTTTGGTTCATAATAAAAATCTCCCCTACTCTTTTTGATAAGTGCCATGGGATCTTTAACATCCACCTGAGCTACCGCCAGTCCTGGCAGATGGGACCTCGGTTTAACGTCTCATCCAAAAGACGGCACCTCAGAAGTGCAGCACCGCTCTCATGCTGCACTACAGTGTCAGTACTGGGATATTAACCCATGTACCAGATTTGGGAACTGAACCCACAGCCCTCTGATCTCCTGGCCTCAGAGGCAAGTGTGCTACCTACTGAGCCACTGACACTTTATGGCTGATCCATGGACTTTATACACCATTTAGTGCATCTCATTTGTGTTCTTTTACAATAGAAAAGGCACCTGGCATTAAGAAAGAGGAGGAAAGGGCAGAATAGATTGAGCAGTGGTGGGTACGAGTGGGACAGTCTAAAGCAAAATGGCAAAAGGAGTGAATGAGGGTTCACGATCTGGCAAGGAGGATTTGGGAGCTCCACTGCATACTATGGTACCATTGTCAAAAATAGGGAGCTAGATCTTTAAAACAATTTCTCAGTGGGCAGGAAGCAGGATACATGATTTTTTTCCTGTACATTGCATCATGCCTGGGATGGAGCTTAAGGCATATGGCATCAATATGCACTGAGAAATCAAGATGACAGTCAAGCTAGACCGCAGAGTACTTAAAGGAAGATGCATCCTCAATTGTAGCACCATCAAGGGTGTGGAATAATGGGAGTGAGGTGAGTCAGAAAGCTTCTGTCAGGTGCGTAAAATCATGGATATAGTTTTTTGGCACTGAGGGAAAGTTTGTCAGAGCAGAATAAGCAATGAATCATGTTAAAATTTATCTGTAGCTGAGAAGTAAGGTTATAGGAAGAGGAGCCAGATGCAAAGAGTACTGTATCATCAGTGTACATGTGAATGGATGCAGAGGAGCAGGCAGATGAGAGATTGTTCAAGAACATGGAAAAGAGAATAGGGCCCTTAAGGGATGCCTGGATGGGGGGGATTGGGAGTTCAGACTATGATCCATTTTTAAAAGGAGACACTAGGTCAGAATAGCACCACTGAAAACAGCGTGGTCAAGAACTGCACTGGTCAAAATGCTGCCACTTTATGTTTTGCAGGGGGGTTCCACCCCCCCAACATGGGGGTCCTCTGCTTCTGACACACCCCAGACTAATAGAGCCTAAATCCAGGAGCAGCGGATTATGGGACAAGAAGAAAATTTGGGGGCCATGGAATACTGTTTCCATGGCCCTTTGTAAAAAAATTTAGTCCTGATAAAGGCAAAATTTAGTGAGACCAGGATTAGAACCCTGGTCTCCACTACCACCATGCCTCAGCCCTCCATGCCATGAGAGCAGCTAGGCCAGCCTCCAGAATTCTGCTACCCTTGTCCTGTGGCAGCACCATGGACAGCAACCTGAGGAGCACTTACTGCAAGCGCTGCCAGTCCCCTCTTGCTGTTTGTGGCAGTGATATTCAGACTAGTACTCTCTTTACATGTGCTATTCTGGTAGCACTATTCCTACCAGGTACGTTAAGGGCATGCAGTCTATGGATGTATGTGGAAGTGGAATGGGATTTCCTAAAACTGGTCTGGAAAGGGGTGAAGAAGGAGGAGCAGTCCAAGAATGACAACAGCTGAGGTAGAACAAGGTGTTCCTGCAAAGGAGAGGAATAGGACAGAAGTTACCATGAGAAGAAGAGATAACAACCATTAGGGAGAGTGATGACAGTAGCCTGATTTCAGGCTTCTGGGATAGTGGCAGAGGAAAAAGAGAAGTTAAAGAGTAGGATAATGGGCATGACAATGTCAGGAGCTGACAGAAGCAGATGCTTAGGACTGAGACCATCAGGACTACCTCTTTTGCAGTGATTAAAGCCATGCATGGCCTTAATGTAAGCAAAGGGAAAAGTTGAAGAGAAGAAGAAAAAATGAGGGGCAAGGGAAGAAGGACAAAAGAGAGAGGGAAGGGCTGGAAAGGTATGAGAAAGAGAGAGAGAGAGAGCACAGGTGGTGAAATAGAAGTTAGAGAAGGAAGCAACAGAAAAGGGGTCAGTGACGAGGGAGTCACCAACCTTGAGAACAGGGGAGGAAGATTGGGTCAGAGGGGAAGAAAAGGGAATGGATAACCTTCAGGAACTTGGAATGGTGAATAATGTTCTGGAGTGTGGATGCAAAATACTCAGACTTGGCAAGTCTGGTGGCTTTGGTATAGATGTTGCAAAGGTGCCAACAGTTGACCAAAGCAGTCAGGGAGCCAGTGATCCTATAGTATCACCAGGCAATGTCTTTGGTATGGAGGCAAGCTAACAACTTAGCTAATACCCAGGGAAGAATGGGAACCTTGCCTCTGGTTTTCCTCAGGAGTGCATGATGATCCCATGTATCAATAAATTTGGAATGGAAGTATTGGAGGGCATACTCTATAAATACGGGCTGCAGAAATGGGGGAACAATCAGTAACCCATAGATTGGCTAGGAGGGAGGACAAGTCCAGTGACCTAAAGGACCTGAGATAGGTGAATTTGGGGGAAGAAATTAAGGCCATGTACCATACATGCACAGTAAAACATATGATGGTAACTGAGGGCAACGGAAAGGATACCAGCATCCACTATATTAAAGCATTAAGAGGAGGTGGGATAGAGTGAAAGGGAGAATCATAACAGGGGGAATGGCTAGTGAAGGGTGCAAGAGGGGGAGTGATGCAGAATCTAGGGGGCATGGGGAGGGGAGGCAACTCTAATATACATAAGACAGAGCTGCACACTCAGGCAGACTTGTTAGACTGAAGTACACTTAATCTGCTGGCATTTTCATGTGTTCGTATATGGTGGGGATGAGATGAGGGGACCCAGTCTAAAAGAAAGCAATTTAAAAACTTAAAGTTAAGAAGTGTGGGATCAGAAATCAATTGAGTCAATTTGAGGGATTTTATATTTTGGAAGAATTTATTTGCAGAGGTGAAGAGCCAATTTATGAAGGATAATCAGCTTGCCTCTGGAAAAATGGGAACAGATAGAGGAACAGAGCCAGTAACTAAAACAGGAGACATACCATGGCAATAGTAAACCCCCAGCAATAAAGCTGAAAACAGAGATGAGAAGACACAGTTTGAGGAAGAGCAGCTCTTAGGAGGAGGGAGAAGAGACAGCAAGCACAGTCACAAATTGGATGCTGGTGGATATGTAGATTGCAACACCTTCACCCCTCATTGGGCAATCCTGCCCTGCTAAGGTTTGACCAGAGATATCCACAGCAGAATGATGGACCTTACAGGAGGGCCAAGATTCAGAAATTACAAGTACATGCTGTTGCAGGTTAAGCATGATAGGATGCAATTAGTTAATTTGTGAGAGGAGGCTTTGGATGTTTAAATGGGCAACCCATAGTTCTCTGGGAAGCTGAAGAGATGGTGCTGTTGTAATGAGACAAGGATGTAGTCCAAGGGGACTTGCCAGATGAAGCATGCAAGGCTAGTTGTCCCTGACAGACCTCCCAGAAGGCAGTGGTGGCTTAGCTACCTCTGGGCTGGGGGGAGTAGTAGTAGGAAAGTGGGAGGTGGGGGGAGTGATTCATAGGAAAAAGAGAGGGGTGGTCCAGCATAGGGGGATGATTGATTGCCACCTAGTAGGAGGGGGGTGGAGGATAGAGCAAGCAGGGACTATAACAGAAGGCCCCCTAATAGAAAGGCCATCTTTTCCTTGATTGGTCTTTTGGTGTTTTTTTCACCACTTGCAGCACTTGGCTGTTGGCATGTTTTTTTTTTATCTGTGATCTCAATTTCACTGTGGGGGCTCCCAAGCAAGCAGTTAGAAGAGAAAAAAACACATTGGAGTGAGCACCGCAGTTCTGTAAGATCCTGTTTGCATTTCCTCAAGCAGTCAGAAGAGTGAGTTTTATTGAATCTGCATTGTAGTCCAATGTCACCTATTACCAAAAGAAGCAAGGAAACAAGGGGCTTAATAGAACCAAAATGTTGATCAGAGATGGGGCAAGGGTGAGGGGGAAATTGAAGATCATCTCATTCTTCCCATTTTTCTTTTCATTTTCCTTCACTCCTAGAATGAGATATGGAATTCTGAAGTTTTTAAACATTCCTGCACCTCTGACATGTCCACCATGAAAAAAATATCTTAGTGTGAATTTATACTGTTTACCATCAGAAACATATGGTAGCACCATTGTAACGTATCTAAAGTATGACTCTAGTATGTGCATTCAGAACATACACTCAGTGGAAGAGATTTTTGAAAATTGTAAGTGGTGGCCATCTTTAATGACTTGAGTAATTAATGAGTTAAACAATGACTCTAGTGATGTCACAAATACATTTTTGCTAACAAGTTATGAAATGAATTGTTTTGCTGACTAACAAGTACTGCTGGATTAGGTGTACCAAAAAGGGCCTATTTTTGGTATATTTACATTTTGCCAGTTATGGGAAATATAATTATTTTTTAGTATGGGACATTATTTTTCCAGTACTGAATTCCAACAAATAGAGCCTGGAAAATATTTAAATTTCCAAACAACTGGAATGACTTCATTATTAGGATTTGTGAACATACAGTATTTAACTTCTACCTCTACTCACACAAAACTTATTAATGGAACCCCTCATATTTTTTTAATGAAAGTAAACCCTTTCCCAAACCAAAAAAGATCAGTATCACAGCTGTGGTATGTCAAACTACTTTTTTTGTTCATTAAATAATTAAGAAAACACTACACAGGCTTTCTGCCATTGAAAATGGACCTTGCATAATCAATTAGCTCAGTCTGCTGAGCCATGGTGATCTTATCACTATGGATCGTCAACAAGGAGGGAAAGTGCAGTGTGTTACTAATTATTTAATTAAAAGATCATTTGTTACAAAGAGGATAAAGGCCCTCACAGAAGCTACCCTGGTGGTTCAGCACATCAGTACTGTGGCATCTCAAGAATTTTGCACTCAGACCTTAATCTGAATCCTGTATCTGCCTTTCTGATTGGAAATCAGAAATTACAGCATCACACAGAGTTCCTGAGTGGTGATTTGCCAGATAAGCAGTCTTGTGAGAAACTTCTATCTCCTCTCACCCTCTTCAGAACAGTCCCATGCATTTTTCCTACAAGCAATTACCTCTCCTAACAGGAGCATTTCATCCCTGCACACATTTACTATTCTAAATCCACACCACCAATATCAACACTCAAGTAAAAATTGAATCTATACTTTAAAAATGTGAGAAAAAGTGACACTGTTTCTATTAAAAAGTATATAAGATTATTGGTGAGTATTAGGATCCAACCTCCAGTCCTCAGCTGCTTAGCTCATAGCTTGCAGACTGATCAACTACACCTCAGCATGACACTGAAAGAAACAGCAATCTTTGTCATTAAACCTGTTGTCACTACCTATAAAGCAGGAAGTTCTATAATATATCTTACAAATGAATGTTCCTGACACAACAGATTTGTGGTACATTTATGCATACTGTCCCCTGCCACACACACACTATGAAGAATTCTCAGTCACAGTCTCTGGCACAACATGATTCCAGGGACACTTTGTGGCAATGCAACCTTTGCAACCCAGTCTAGACATGCTTAAATGGAGTCCCAAGTCTCTCATTTGCACCTGCAAAGGCCATCATGGGTGTTTGGAAAAGGAGGCAAGGTGGGGACCACTATGCAAGTAACATACAGTACAGTACATGCATAAACATTTATAGACATAATAAGACCCATGATCTAGTCTCCCTGCAGACCCTGGCTAATAGGCATGGCAAGACCAAACTAGATCTGAGTGTCCTTTTGATGCCCCCTTCATGGCAAGTAGCAGGCCCAGCCCTGTGAAACTTGCTTCCTTGATCTCTGAGCGAGGCTCCTTTGGTGGAGGCCTTTAAGAGAGGCCTTAAGACCTACCTGTTTGGCCTTTGATCTGAGTAAGTCCCTACTGGCTCTTTTTTATATAGATACATAGACACTGTCAGCAAATAAGTGCCTATGGCCCACCCAGTCTGCCCATTTGAGCTTGTAAGTTCCCTTTATGTTTTTCTAGAAGCCTGTTTCCCCTTACACATGACCTCCATAATTCCCTTATGTCTATCCCATGCATTCTTAAATACTTTGATTGTTTCAGCACCAACCACTTCCTCTGGCTGGGTGTTCCACTTGCCCACCACCCTTTCCCTTTCTTTGAAGAAATTCTACCTCACATTTCCTCTGAATCACCCTGCCTCCAACTTCATCCCATGCCCTCTAGTCCTAAAACATCTTTTTCGCTGGAAAATAATGTATTCCTGCACCATGCTCTTCCCTGTAAGGTACTTGTATGTCTCTATCATATCCCCCTCTCCCTCCTCTTCTCCAGAGAGTACATATTCAAGTCCTTCAGCCTGTCCTCATTGGACTTGTAATGCAAGCCCTGTACCACCTTTGTTGCCCTCCTTTAAACCTTCTCTACCCTGTCTATGTCATTACATAGGTAAGATCTGCAGAACTGTATACTGTACTCCAGATAGGGCTTCACTAGTGTCTTGTATAGTGGAATTATGACCTCCCTTTTCCTGCTGGTGATGCCCCTGACTATGCATGCCAGCATCCTATTTGCTTTACCTGCTGCCTTGTCACCTTTATGCTGTGCTAATTTATTTAAGTTGTATTTCTCTCTATTAAGCTCTAACTATATTTGTTCTAATTTTGTTTTATGATTTATGTTCTAATGATGTTCAGCACTCAGAGCCACCGTGTTTGGGTCCTTCACAAATAAACTACTACTATTAATAACAGTACTACTACAAATACTGATACTGAAAACAGAAACATACATGTGAATGGCAGAAAATGACCAATCAATTCTGCCCAGGATCTGCCAGCATCTGCATCCAACCTAAACGTCTTCCAATGGTTCTGGTTGTATTTCTACACCCCTTCCTTAATCCACTTGTCCCTTTCCTTCAAGTGCTACCCTCCCTTCCTCCTCTGATTTGGATTATTGCCTTGTGCCTATCCCACCTGTGTTTGAAGCTGGCAGTGGACTCCATTCTGACCATTTTTTTCTGGTGATGCATTCCACTTCTCTTGAACCCTTTCTGTGAAGAAAAACATCCTTATATTCCTAATGAAACATCCCTCTCTAAGATTCCATCAGTGGCCTCTTGATACCATACCTTGCCCTCATTTTTGTGAACAGGTCACTGCTTTCCACTTTATCAGTACTTTGTAGGTACTTAAAGGTCCCTAGCATGTCACCCTCTAGTTCCAGCCCTCTAGTCTGTACATATTGAGACCTTCTAGCCTATCTTCATACTGTACAACTTCCCCTGCTGCAACTGAATCATCCGCATGGTCCTCCTGAACATTATCCAAGAGGACCTTGTCTTTCTTCGCATGCGGGATCCAGAACTGTGCATAAACTCCAGGTGAAATTGAGGCAAGAATCTGTGCTAGGACAGAATCATCTCCTCCCTTCTGCAAGCAAACCCCTTCCATATGCACCCTAAGATCCTATTTGCTTACCCTACAGCACTGCAGGTATTGATCATGGGACATAAACTATCACCAATAATGATCCTCAGGTCCCTGTCCGCTGATATCTGATTCTCCCTCCCTACCCACAGCCACTACCTTTTTTTTTCTTTCTTTTGTCAATGTGGATAATGTAAAACTTGTTGCCACTAAATTTGAGTGGCCATATCTTTGAGCCACTTTTTTGGTCTGCACAGGTCCATTTTCATTCCCAACAATCTAGTGCTGTGCAAAAAATAAAATCCCACTTCCCTTTCCTGCTAGTCCTCTACCTATTACACCACAACATTCTACTGGCTTTCCCACAAGCCTTTATTCACTGTAAAGTGGACCTCAGGGTGTCACTGATGACAACCCCAAGTCCCTTTCTTCTGTAATGTGCCATACAATCACCCCAGCAATACAGTAATCCATTTCTATACTCCTTTTCCCTAGATGCATTGCTTTGCACTTCTTGGTATTGAACTTCAGCTGCCAGATACCAGACAATTTTTCTAATCATTCCACATCCTTTATCTTATTGGCAATTCCTTTCACAGTATCCACTAACCCACATAGTTTTATATCATCTGCAAAGAGGTGCACCTTACTTCTTACATCCTCCACTATATCACTGCTGCACAAATTGAAGAGTGGGGGTCCCAGGACTAACCACTGAGGAACCCTCACACATGAACTCCCTGACTCCAGACAGTCTGCCATTTAGGGCAAGCCTCTGACTCCTTCCTAGTAGCCACTTACCTATCAAACCAAGTGTGCAATGCCATGAGTCCCTGTCAGTGCATAGTGACCCACTTGCACAGTGCTGCACACTCTCCTGATTACTGCCTGTGATTGCCTTGGCTGATGGAAATGGTAGCTGCATGGTCACATAGTTGTCCAGTGTTGGGAGATCATCGGGGATGCATGATATTCTGATGAGGGAGTGGGAACCACTGGATCACAAGGGTAAGTGACAATGGGGTGAGTCAGAGGGGAAAACACTGATTCATCAGGGCACTCTCTGATGGGAAACAAAAGGAATAACAACCTGCATTGCATCACAAGACAAGGACCCCCCAATCTAGCCTTTGCAATGTTCACTGAATACCATGTCTGTCATTTGTTTTTGTGGAGGCACAACAGTGCAGGTGCAAAATACCCATTCTGCACCACCCACCGACTGCAACTTAGAATGTGACCCATAGATGAAAAGGGCATTCCCCATTTCCAAATTCAAATGCTGGTAGTGTTCCTGGAAAAATTGGTGGCCTGCACTAATGCAGTTGGGGAAATACTACAGGTTGTTTGACCCAGAACCAATATGCCTGACAAATGGTCTGGGAGCAGCTATGCTTCCAGGACACAGTAGTTTGGAAGTAGGGCAGTGCAAAACAAATACTTTTGGGACACATGCACACAAATAATGCACATTTTACAAATACAAAAAGCAAATACAAATATCATTCTCAAATATTTACAAACATAGATACATAGAAAATGACAACAGAAGAAGACCAAAGATCCATCTAGTCTGTGTTTGTATTAGGCAACATAACATATTGTTAGACCTTAACTGAGGCTGAGGAATACATATATAACTACATCTAAATAGTAATGAGGTAGCGTGGAGGGTGCAACAAAGGTCCAACAAAATGATCATTGGTATGGAAGACAAAAGCTATGAGGAGTGGCTGGTAGACCTTGGAGAAAAGGAAACTGAGACTGGATATGATCTCCATTTTCCACATACACAAGGGTATTGAGAAGATCGAACATTGTTATCTGCCAGCAGGACACAGGGACAGGCCCCTGAAGCTCAGAGACAGTACATTCAGGGGTAACATTATGAAGCACTTCTTCTCTCAGAGGGTAGTAAATATATGGAACAAACTCCCAGCATGCACAGTGAACATGAAGATAGTACAGGCTTTGCAGGTATGCCTGCACACATTTTTCTTTACTAAGGGAATCACTGGATACCCTTGGTAGTAAAGTTAGTATGGAACCCTTTTTAATGAGAACTGTATATGTTTTCACAGCATAATTCATTTGTTGTTTTCTTTTTCTTTTTATTCCCTTGAACTGAGTATGGCCCACTGGTCACAAGGCCCATTTACACTGGTGACCTGGGAGCACAGGGAGGTTAAGTGTCTAGATCACGGTCACACAGTATGCAAATGGAGATTATGTAAGTCAAACTAGGTCTGCTGGATGTATTAAGGTCACTCACGGCCTGTTACTCTAACCTCTTCGCTATACTGTCAATACCTGCTTATAAAGCAGGAGGTGTACATGATGGACATAGAGTCCCTTCTCACATGAAACTACTCTATTATACTTTGAGCAGACATTGCTTAGGAGCACCAATGGGTTGGGAAGGTAAGATTCTGCAATTCTGTTACTCCTGCCACAACAGTGGCCTTGCCAGTTTTGCCCAGAAGCTTGATTTTTGAAGCCATATTTCTGTCCGGGAGACACTAGCCTATTGCATTGCAGTGCAAGTGGTGGGTGGGTTAGTAGAAGCAGCTATGCTTTTCAATTTCACATTCCCTTGCTCCAGGGCCTTTCCCCACACCAGATGGCTGCTACTTAGGAGCACCAAGAGGTCAAATGGGGTAAGACTCTGCAGCTCTCTTACCCTCCCTCCATTGATTGCCTCACCAGTAATTTCCAGAGACAAAAATAGTGGGGGAATTCAAGAATGCATGGGACAGACATAAGGCAATTCTGGAGGGGGTAGGAAGAAGTAGGCTATTGGTTAACTAGGATCTGCAACTTATCCAATAGGTAGGGAAATGGACAAACTAGGTGAGCCAAGCGGTCCTTATCTGCCGTCACCGTCTATGTTTCTATGACTTAATTCTGAAGTCATATTTCTGGCTGGGAGACACCAGTCAATCATATGCCAGAGTAAGCAGGTGGGTGGGGCTAGAAGCAGCCTGAACTTTTCAACTTCAGATTCCCCAAACTCAAGACCCTTTCACACACTTTGGATGGATGTTGTTTTGAAGCACCAAGGGGTCAAAAGAGTAAGACTCAAGACTCTGCAACTCTCTTACCCGCCCTCTAATGATTGTGTTGCCAGTATTTCCCAGAGACTTGATTCTGAAACCATTTTTCTGGCTGGGAGACACCAGCTAGTTGAATGCCAGTGTGAGTGGGTAAGTGGGGCTAGAAGCAGCCCAGTTATTGCTTCCTACTCAGCAGTCCTCCATGCTGCAGTCCAGAGTGCTAAGGACCACAATGCAAAGAACATCAAAAACAAGAAGTCTGCCTGTTGCCAGCTGTGAGGCAGCAGTCGGCTAGGTATACTGTCCCCTGTTCCTCCATGCAGGCTGAGGAAAAGCCACTATATAAGAGTTCTAGGCCAGTGCATATAGAATAAGGGATGACCAGCCCCAGAGGTGAACACACACAGCAAATGGATTAAATGCATTCATGGAGAACAGGAAACCAGCAGAGTCATGAGTTTAATGCCAAATGCTGATTTATTAAAGCTAATGGTACTGTACAAGCTTAAGAGCTAACAAAAAATTTGCTGGTGCAGGCTATGCTGCATGCCACACATAAAGATGAATGCTGTGCACTACTCAGTCAATAAAGTGCCTGCCATGGATTTCTTGCCAGAAAAGTGCAATGCTGCTATTTTATTTTGTACAAAAAAGCAAATCCAAGTGCAAAGTGTATACATACAGAGCTAAGGGCACAAACCCAGAACAACAATACTCCCCAGCGCTTCAAATCAACATGATTCTTCCTCTGCTTGCCACTCATCCCACTGCTTCAACACGCACTAAAGGGTCTTCATCAGGGGCGTCAACTGACAAAGACTATTCTGAGAGTTGAAGCGCTGGGGTAAGCGACAAGCAGCATAGCCTGTGTCAGTAAATGAGCTCTTAAGCTTGTACCATTAGCTTTATTACACTAACATTTGGCATCAAGCTCACAACTCTGCTGGTTCCCTATTCTCTACAAGTTCATTGGATGCATTTGCCATGTGTTTCCCCATTCCTCCAACTATAAGCCTTGAGGTTGAGGACTGCTACAAAGGCAATAGTTTTCTACCTGCTTTTTGGGACTATCAGACTGCTTACAAGTATGTATACTGTCAGTTAGCCTGTGTCCCATCCTGACTGCTTTGCAAGAGTTTTTAGGGTACCCAAGTAATACCCTATCTAGATATACCTGTAATTCAAGATCAGCATTTAACTTTGTTAATTTGTAGTTCACCAGATGCACCCCACTGTTTGCCTAATTGTGCCACCAGTTAACCTCAAACCCATCCTGCCTGTTTTGTTTTGTTTGTTTGTTTGCTAAATTTTTAAGGTACCCCAGTAACACCCTATCTAGATATATCTGTATTACAGGCTCAGTAATTAATTTTAAGGCCAGTTAGCCTCTGAATCATCCTGCCTGTTTTTGCTAATTTTCTAAAGTGCCCCAGTAACCCCCTTTCTACTGGAGGTATAGCTGTAGTACAGCTATCACCTTTTGTTAAGTTGCAGTTTACCAGGTGTTGTCCCACTGTTGCCTATTAAAACTGTTGTCTTTTATAGTAGGCTATTACTCTAGGACCCTATCCTTAGAGTTTGTGCAAATTAGGTATCTGAGCTATACTCTAACAGGTTACAGCCCAACTGCTACTTTATACAGAACCTTTATTGTATTGATTAATTGTAGTAGTTGTTCATTCTTGATTCTGCTAAGCTAATTATTATATACAAATAATTATAAATGTATTTACTAATTGATTCTACTAATAGCTAATTCTCAGGCCTGACTGTTGATTGCTGCTCTTGCTTATAGTAATTGTCAAGTTGCTTCTACTAATAGTTAAGTTAACAAGTATCCTAGCAACACCCTTTCTAGGTGGAGCCCTATTCTTAGGTTCACTATAAGGAAGGGGTACAGTGGGGAGATATTTGTGGTGACTTGGAGCACTCTTCTCCAGGGGCATACTCTAGAGGAGGGGGCACTGCCCCATCTAGAGAACATTTGCAGCACTCCATGCTCAGCTGGCAGCAACAAAAGATGAGATATCTCTGCTGTGTCACCAGCTCAGCTGCAGCCAGTACCCCACACACACCACTCTACAGAAGCCCACTGTTCCGGGGGCAGTGTGGTGGGGAGGGGGGAGGGAAAGGGAGTCAGAGCTAGCCAGAAGGAGGTTGTCCAGGCCCACACCAACCTGACATCAAATTGTTTTGTACCCCTGGAAGAGCCTGAGGTACCTGACTTCATGGGGGGACTCTGAGTCAGACATGATATGAGCAGAACAACTTGATGGCACCCAGGCAAACAAACAGGAAGAAATCAATTAGGAAAGTCTTGGTGGTGAGGGATTCAATAATTGGTGGTATAGAAGGTGATGGAAGGAGGGTTGAATGGGAGGAGGTAGTCAGGTGCAATCCTGAGCCAATTGCTATCTGGAATGTAGATAGGAGAAGGAGGATGGTGGAGAAGGAGGGAGGAGCTGGGGATGCTCGTACACCTGGGTACCAATGCTCTAACAAACCAGACTGTGGAGATGGTGAAGTGGAACTTTTGCAGATTTGTGGAGAGATTGAAGGCACACTTGGACTCCCTGGCTTTTTTTGACATCCTCCCTGTCAGTGGCAGGTGGGACATAGAATAAGGAGGGAGGAAATAGTTGACTCTCGGTGGCTAAGGGGTTGGTGCCAGGAAAAGGGATACCTCATTGTAGGGGACTGGGGGGATTTCTGTGACAGGAGGTTCTTAATGGTGATGGCCTTTACCTGACAAAAGAGGGGGCTAATGCACCGGGGAAGAAGTCTGACCTTTTTATTGGAAAATAAAACTGATTCAGGGGAGTTGGAGTCTAGGGGGACGAAGGTGGTAAGAGTGAGGAAGGAGAGCTTAGCTCATACTCCTTAAAATCTTGGGGCTCATGGATGCAAAGGGGGCAACAAAAGAGTTAATGTCCAAACTGGGTTGGGGAAAGGCACCAAGGAGGGGCACTCACAGAGCCTGCAATCAACATGAAAGGAAGGGGTTGACACACCAGAGGGGCAACAAAGCATGGAATCTGATCTCTGAAAGCTGGAGGAATGGTCAAGGATATGGCAATTGAAGTTCAATGCCAAAAAAATGTAAAGTCATGCACCTGGGAAAACAAAACCCAGGAAAACTGTACTCAATGGGAGGAGAGCAACTGGTGGATACAAGGCCAGAGCGAGACCTGGGGTTGATCATATCAGATGACCTCAAGGTCAGCAAACAATGTGAGAAGGCAGCACTAAAAGCTAGTGGCATCCTGTGATGCATATGAAGGGTCATCACAAGTAGGAGGCATGAAGTGATCATGCCTCTGTATTGATCCTGGTAAGACCCCACCTGGAATATTGCATCCAGTTCTGGAGGCCACCTCTCAAATTATGCATTTTATTAAGGTATTTTTACTATACATGCTCCAAATCTTTGTTTTTTGGATGAAAGAACATGCTAGGTGCGATAAGGGTGGGACTGTCTGAATGGCGTTGGCTGGCATGGTCCATTTAGAAGCACTGAGGACCCCTATACTTGCCAGTAATGGCAGCTATTGGTCTATGGATAGTCATTTCAGAGTATGGTCTGCAGTGGTATCCAGGGAAAGTGCAGAGTTGAGAGATTTAGAACAGAGAAGGGCAGCTATGGTGAGGCTGGGAGAAAACCCACCACCTGCAGAGCAGACTCTGTATGCCTCTTAGCATTTTGTCACTGAAATGTTGGACACAGACACTCAAACACTCAAAATGTAGAGAAATGAGGGCCACTGGTCTTAATAAAATGGGACAAATTGCCAGATAGAGACACATTCAGAAAACTGGAAGCTGGCCGGCTCTGTGGTGCTGAGCAAAGGGGTTCGCTCAGCACAGTGGTGACCCAGGTTCATGCCCCAAGCCTGGATATCAGGAGTGTAGGCTGGCAAGGAGGGGATTCAGAGCATCCATTGGACACTTCCTTCCTGGGGGTGTCGAGCCTTGGCACCTGTGGGCAGATTGGGTGATGTGCTAGGGGGGACATGGTGTCTTAACACTCCCCCCCAGCATGTCCCCACCCAGGGTCACCATGCTCACACAAGGCTGAGAACTGCTGTTGACTGGGCTGAAAATGGAAAATGAGCTCCCCACCTGGCTGGATGATGAGTGCTGGTCCCTGCCATCATGAAGCCCTGAAAACAGCCCAGACCAACTCCACAGCACCCAGGATACACCATTCACCAGGAAGGCACTTCCTCCTCAGAAGAGAGGGACTCACTCGATGAATGGATACATTGGGTTACCTGGGGTAGGCTGCAATATGGGTTGATCAGTGCCAGGGACCTAGGCAATCCAAAGGAGTGGCCAGATGGGGGTGCCAAGTGGGAGAAGCATAAGCAGAAAATACTAAAAAAAAAAGAAAACTGGAAGCTAGTGACTTAACTGCTTCTACTCTTGATCACACCCTGGAAAGTAGCTGAAAGTTCTAACAGTGGAGTGATAATGAATCACATTAAGTCTTTTGTGGGATACCTCTTGAACTGCCAGATAAAAGCAGCTCTTAATGAGGTGTTAATCACACCAGGCCATCTGGAACACTGAGAGAGATTAGCATGAGGACTAGAGCCTGCTAAAGTAGAAGCATTTTTAACTTCATCAACAGCCATGGAGAACCTGCAGTAATCAGGATGGACAAGTAGAGGGTTAGCTGCACTAGCTCTGCCCAATTTGCACTAGGTTTTGGGCTAGTAAAACAATGTTAAAATTTTACCCTGCAGGGTCAATTAAAAAAAACTACTAGGGACGGTTTTCTTTATTTCAGGTGGCGACACTGAGGATTGGGCATCCCCAGTATTAGTGTTATGTTTTTTCTGGTGTGTGGGGTGATGGGTGCTGTGTGGGAGGGTCTGGTGGGGGAACAATAAAGGTGGCAGTGGTAACAGACATCGATGGATGGTTTTATTTTTTGCCAGATGTAATTGGAGAGTTTTCAGCAGGCTGATAAGGACAGACCAGCTGTGCTTGCTGAGTGGCATAGATCAAAGAAAAGAGCTGACCTCTGAGTGGATTTGCTCTTTCCTTTGAACTTCACAAAGTTCCTGCCCAGCAAACCAGAACATTGTCATGACCCACCCGGCTGATGATTGGTATGACACTGATAAGCCCCTTGTAGACCAGTCTGCATTGGACTGATAGTATCACACGCCTCAAAAGCAACTCTGGTAACAAAATGTTCACTGTGCCTCTGCACACAATGAACATAAAAAGGACAAGTAAACAGCCAAATGGGATCACAGGTTAGGTAGGTGGAGTCTGCCTCAACACCAGGAGTACAGGTAATAAAATCAGTGAGCTCCTGGTGATAATGGCGAGCACTGAGGTGGACTTCATAGCCATCACTGAGACTTGGGCCTTGAAAAATAATGTCTTGGACTGGACAGTCCCAGGCTACACTATGTTTAGGAGACATAGAGGAAAATATAAAAGGGGGTGTAGCCCTTTATGTCAGGGATGGCATTGAGACTGTGGATTATGGAGACATCTTGGGAAGTAATGTGGAGACATTCACTGTGGGTGCAGGTCATAGTGGCCTCATACAAGAAAATACATGTGAGGAGATCTATAGACCACCAAGACAGTCCCAGGAGAGGGATAGGGAGCTTAGGGAAAAAAATAGTTGGGGAGTGGCAAATGGGGAGGTGGTGGGTGACCTGAGCGTGTTGGACATCGACAGAGATTTTCCAGCTGACAGGAGTGCCAGAAGTCATGCCTTTCTGGATATAGTCCAGGAGTGCCTGCTGGTAGAAATAGAGACCCTAGCAGGCAGGCTGGCATCCTCAATGTTGTGCTCACTAACTCAGATGTGGTAAATGATGTGCATGCAGGGAAACCACTAGGGAACAGTAAACAAAACTCTGTCTGGTTTGAGTGGGACCAGAAAACCCCAAGTGAAAGCTGAGATCGTTGATTTCAGAGAGCAGATATTGACATGATGAAGGAGTTGGTCTGGGACAAGTTATTCAAGGTAGACAGCATAGAAGGGATGGAGGAGAGATGGGAAGCAAAAAAGGGGGCCAATTCTTGAGGCATCAAAAATATGTCTGAGTATAGTAACCAAAAGTAACATGTACAAATGACTAATGTGGTTCTCAGAAAGGGTCAGGGAAGCAGTAAGGGACAAATAAAAAGGCCTTCATCAGGTACAAAGAAAAGCAGGGGGAGTAAGAATGAGAGACTACCAACTGTGAACTAGGGAAGCAAAGAGGGCAGTTATGGAAACTAAAGCAGAGTCTGAGCTGTGTATTGCTGAGGAAATTGTTAAGCTGTTGGAGGGAGGTACAGTAATAGAGGATGACTGGCAAAAGGCAGCCATCCCTAATGAATACTTTTGCTCTGTCTTCACCAGGGAAGAAAATGGGCCCTAATCAGAGATTGGCCTAAATGTGGTCACTAAGTTGGTCCTAGAGATGAGGCACTAGTTACCAGTGAAAGGGTATGGAAAGGGTTAGCAGTCCATATGGTAGATAGTCTCTGGAACCAGATGGGATGCATCTGAGGGTGATGAGGTAGCTGGCAGTGGAACTAGTTGAACCCCCGTTAGGGCTATTAAATAGCTCATTACAGACAGAGGTAGTTCCGAAGGACTGGAGGGTGGAGAATGTAGTTCTGCTCCACAAGAGGGGGGCAAGGAGCAACCGAGAACTACAGACTTGTCCACCTTACCTCAGTTTTAGGGAAACTGATGGAGTCAGTAGTCAAGGTGGACCTAGTGGACTACCTGGAGAGCAGTGGCCTCCAGTATAGTAAACAGAATGGGTTCGTGGCAGGGAGGTCTTGTCAAACAAACCTAACAGTTTTTGATGACTTGGTGATGAGGCCATTGAATTGGGGCCATGCCATGGATTTACTCTATTTCAATTTCAGTAAAGCCTTTGACTCAGTGCCCTGCAGGCAATTGCTGAAAAAGATGAAGGATCTGGTGGTGGCATGGGGCATAGTAAGATTGGTAGTAAATTGGCTGAGTGGGAGGCAGCAGAGGGTTGTGGTACAGGTTGTCGAATCGGAAGAGAAGGTTGTTCCTATGGGGTGCCACAGGAATTTGTCCTGGGGCCAGCTCTCTTCAAGATGTTCATCAGTGATATTAGTGAAGGAATACAGAGTAGGTTGTGTATCTTTACAGATTACATGAAACTCTGTCGGACGGTGGTCAACAGCTAGGTAATTAGGGAAATGCAGAGTGACCTGCATAGACTGAGGAGGTGATCTGAGGTCTGGCAGTTAAAATTCTATTCAATTTTATTTGTTTACCAGATCAGTACACTAGACCAAATGACCATTTACAGTCATGAGTAGGGTGTTTTCATGAAAACAAAACTGATCATCCATTACATATAATAATATATATATTATAATACACATACAGGATCATACAGGAAAGTGGAAAGAAAACAAAACATTTTAAAATTTAATTTAGAAATGTGTGGTTAAAATTATCACAGATAAGTATATTCATCATTCATACAAATTATTTGAAAAGCCATTTCTATGTCTAGAATCAATAATACTTACATAGAGACATAAGCAACAAGTGCCTTAACAACTTATTTCTAAAAATGTGTAAGGATGATGCTAATGGAATCTGTATTGGAATATCATTCTGTTTTTGATGTCATAATAAAAGAAAGCCTTTTGTCCCATTACTGTTTTGGACAATGGAGTTACCAGCAGAGACTGGTCAACTGCTCTTAAGCCTCGGTTTGAATAATGCTTTTTTAACAAATTGGCCAGAAGAGTTCTGTCTCCTAACCTAAAATTATTATAGATAAATTGAAGTAGATGAAAAATATAATTTTGTGCCAGTTTCAATTATTTACTTTTTCATACATTTTACAGTGATGTACTCTGTATGGGCTGTTTGCAGCAAAGAGACATATCATATTGTAAAGAGCTTCTTGTATATTTATGATCCCAGCTGAGACTGAACCCCAGACTGTGCTACCATATTCCAAAGTAGGAAGTAAACAGTTTCTAGCAGTTACAGTTTTTGTTTCAAAGGGTAGCACATTTTTAACTGATAAAGAAAAACATTCTTTCTATGTAAAATATTTGTAACGTGTTCTATATGTTTATCATAACTTAAATGTGAATCTAGTGTGACCCCTAAATATATAAAATGTTCCACTTGTTCAAAGACAGTCTGGTCAGGCATCCTTATACAAAAATGTCCTGCAAATTTAGCATACTTTTGAGATGTACCATAAAGCATGGCATTAGTCTTCTTGTTCAGCAACAACCTATTAGAGTCAAACCATTCTTGTAACTTTAAAAATTATAGAGAACATTTTTTATTCAACCAGTTTATATCTGTATCTGACATATAAATCACTGCATTTTCAATGTATAAAATCAAATTTGAATCTGAACACAGTCCCCCTCCACACCTTCTCCCTTCCCTCCCCGGCCTTCCCCTCCACTAAATGTAAAGTTTACCATTTCACTGATACACCCTCTTCCTCCTTTGCTTCCTCCTTGGCGCCTCCTCTCTTTCCCCTACTCACATCCCAGCTCCACCACACTCCCATATCAATGAAACACCATGAGCGGATTCCCCTCAAATTTCTACCCCCACACCTACTGTATATAACCCCCTGATCTACTACTCCCTCTAAACAGCTTTCTACCCCCTCAGTTCTCCTTACCTATTCCCCCTTTCCCAAGACTTACCCTCAATCTGACCTTCTCAACAAAACCTAATAAGTTTCTAAGCTCTCACCACTGCTAAATTAACCTAGTATTGCTTTGAGCACACTTGTTTTTAATTTTTGTTACTGGCTACAATCTGTTTCATCTGAATTTTCACTGTATTACATGCATTTGCTTGTGTATGTTCTTGTCAATCTGTCTTGTAAAAAGTTTATGAATTTTGTCTGTGCCATTTTTTTAATGTGGAACTTTTGCAAACAAGCTCTCTAGCACAATAGTGTAAATCTGAGAATCCAATAAATAAAATTTGGCATGTCATTTACAAAATTTGTAAAAAGTAATTATCCTAAAATGATGCCCTGCAGTACACCATACTGTACTGATTAAAAAGAAAACAAGGTACCATCTAACCTCACGTACTGTTTTTGATCTTTCAGATAGTTACCAAACCATTTAATTGCTGACAGTTCAATACCCATGTGGCCTAGCTTGGCCCCAGGAAGAGTGTGGTCCACCAAGTGAAATGCTGTGGTCAGGTCTACAAAGACCACACCAGAAAGTCCTTTTACATATTTCAAATCATTTGTGAACCTGACCAAGGCAGTTAATGTTCTACACTCTTTCCTGAAACCAAACTGGGACTCAGTGAGTAGCCTGCGCATGTCCAAATACTCCATCTGTTGGGAACCAGCTTCTCTTGAATTTTGCCTATATAAGATGAAAAAGATAAAGGCCTTTAGTCACTTATGACTAGAGAAGCAGAAAAAGTAAAATTTGTCAGCAAAGTGTCCGATTTCACCACACAGAGTAATCAGTGAATTTCTCCCGTTGTAGCCCGTTTTCACTAAGGTAAAATTTCTCCTGGGGATGGTGAAATTTCACCTATGTAAAAGCAAAATTTAGCATTGGAAGATGAAATTTTGCCTCTAAAAGCCAAATTTCACCTTGGAAAGTGAAATATCACCCTGCAAGGTAAAAGTTCACCTTTCCACAGATGAGATTTTGCCATTCCACAACCAAAATTTTGCCATTTTGCAGGTGAAATTTCACCTTTCCCCAGGCAAAATTTTGCTACATGAAATGAGTGAAATTTGCTGATTACTCTTCATAGCAAATTTTTAGCACTTCATCCACCTCTACTTATGACCTGATTTCCACCACCTTTATATAATGGGATTACAAATGTTGCTTTCCAGAGCTCTGGAATTACACCTGTCATGAAGGAGATATTTATTACTTTGTTTGTGAGATAGGTCTTTTCATTTGCTCCAAGCTTAAATTCAGTGTCAAAAAGTACAAAGTGATGCACCTGGAGAACAAGGACCACAGGACTAGTGTTGTGCGAAATTAAGAAATTTCATTATGTGAAATATTTTGTGAAATGCGTGCATTTTGCAAAATATTTTGTGAGTGCGAAATGCAAAATGTCACCTGAAAATGGTGAAATTCTGCCCATGGAATGGCGCAGATCTCCACTCACTGGAGAAATGTCACAATTTTTGGGTGAAATTTTGTATTTTGTGGCAAAATTCTGCACATTCACACCCTGCAAAATATTTCACATAACAGCAGAATTTCATGAAATATTTTGCATGGTGAAATTGCCAATTTCACAGGCAAAATTGTATTTTGCAACATCTCTATGCAGGACCAAGCACCGGATAGGAGGGGTTAAGCTAAACGCTACAACTGAAGTCATCATAAGCGTTACTCTCAAACATTCAAGCCAATGCAATGAGGCTTTTAGTATGGCACACAGGATGTTTGGATGTATCGGGCTGGGTACTGACAGTAGAAGACATGGGGTAATATTACCTCTTTATCCATCAGTGGTAAGTCCACAATTGAAGTACTGCACCCAGTTCTAGAGTTCTCACCTCAGGACAGGTAAGGAGAGGCTAGAGGCAGTGCAACAAAGGATGACCAGGATGATGCAGGGCTAGCAGGGCAGATCTTATGAAGATTGGCTCAATGCACTCAGCATGTACTTACTTAAGACCAGATGGGAGACAGAGACCTTCAAATTCTTGAAAGGAATAAATAATGTGAACTGCGAGGAGCTGTTTAGCATAAGCACAAGTCTGCGGTCATGGGAGCATGAGTAGAAACTGACAGGAAGAAGGTTCAGTAGGGATGTGAGGAAGTTATATATTGCAGAAAAGGTGGTGGAATCTTGGAACAGTCTTTCAGCCAATGTTATAGAAGCCAGAACTATAATTGGTTTCAAGCATGGTTGATACAGACTGAAGGATATAGTGGCTACTCAGGACAACATTAGCAGGGAAATGGAGTACTCTGGATTACAATTAGAAACAAAAGGTTGTTACTCTCCCCCCCCAAGGAAGCAATGCATAAGCTGCCCACAGTCCCTCCCCAAAACAAATGGCACAGTAAGCAATAACAATTTCCAAACCATAAAATGTAATTTGAAACAATTTATTTAAAAGGGATGATACAGAAAGAACAATGGGTAGCAAGAGTAAAATGGATGAAATGGGGTAGCAATCATCTCTCTATACACTAAGCAATAAAGGCATTGAACAATTTAATACTTTTGCCCCAACCACCCCCCATCAATCCTCAATCCCAATGCAGGTGTACCCATCTTAAATCCTCCCAAAGGCCATGGGTGAGAGATCTCTCAACAGTTGCAGCTGATGCCACACTAGGGATGCTAATGCTGCCAGCAGCATAGATCTCATTGGTGTGCTTAATTGGTTGGAGGAAAATTACTTTTAAACACACGCTTGCTGAACACAAATTTTAACAGGTACAACACATGAAAAAAATTGGCTGTAATTTGTAAACCAGATAAGATTTTGTAGCTAGATGGCATCAACGGGTCTTCTGCCTGGGCTTCTCACACTGGCACAGTCCTGCTCTGGACTTTTCTTTCAAATTCAGACACCATAAACTTTTTCCCAATTGCAGGGTTGAACTCTGGATTTTACTCAGAGGGATCACACTCTTCCTCTGGTAGTGGCTGCTGGCAAAGCTGACTGGATGTGGTGCTCCCGGCTGGGACAGTTACTTCTCCAGACTAGCTAGTGGCAGTTCTGCTCACTTTTCTGCTTGTTCTCTGAGGCTCGGGACTTGGCTGAAGGTGGGTGTCTTCGTGGATTGGGGACATGATAGGAGATGATCCCCTTGAGGAGAATGTCTATGGAGGGGCAGGGAAACCCCAGCTGTGACCTGCCTTTTAAATAAGTTTCAGTGAAAACTTTTCTTCTCTCTCACAATTTACATTGGAATCCCATTACTACTAAGTCTGCCAGGCAGGCCAAAACCTGTGCAGAGTATGGCACACTGGCCAACACCTTGACACAGTCCTCTCTTGAGGGCTGGCTCAATTACGACAAACTTTTCAAAGCAGTCCCTTTTAAACAGGCTGAAACTATATGCCTGATTGGCCAGGCTGATTCTCGGACAGAATCTCTAGCTTCTGCTGCTCACTGGTTGACTGACATTCAAAGGCACAGAGAATCTGACCTGTGATCCCTTTCCATTGCACTCTGTAGTGTTTGGTCTCCATGGGGATCATCATCTTTGTTTACATGTTTCCCCCCTATTTAAACAGTATCATGCTGCTTTAGTAATGATCCCACAAAGTTTATTTGAATATAGTCTGATCCCACTTATTGTCCTGGGACCAGGGCTGTCTTTGTATTGCTGGGAACTCGGCTTATTTAAAGTCGGGGTGGACTCATGGGAGGTGACCATCCAAGCTGCTCTTCCTTCAGTGTACACATGCACACAAGTGCTCTTTCACTTCTAGGCCCCATTTTCAGTTCTGGGGGCTGAGAAAAACTCATAATGGCACCTGCTGGCATGCTCTCTTTCTTCTCCTGGCTCTGCTGTGCTTCCTGGAGTCAGAACAGTTGGGTGCAGAAATATGACCTGATTATATTTTCAGAACTCCAGCTTTGTTTATGTGCTTTCTGCACATCTGCAGCAGCGTGCAGTGCTGCCACACTCCTCCGGGTTCAATTCCCCAACCCTCTCTGGCTCCTGGGTCAGGGAAACAAAACTCACTGCACCATTTCTTCTCTTGTCCCTCTACCTCAACCCCAGGAACACAAAAGTGGGCCTGTGGCCAGAGGGTGACAGGCAGCAATAGTCATGGGCATGTGTTGGGGAGCCCTTGTTAAAATCCCACCAGGGCTCATGACAGAGGACTCAACTGCCTGTCCAGTCCCCAATAGCTTCAGTCCTAGGGGACCAGATGGTGAAGATGCAATGTGTGGGGGGGCAGAAGAGATTTAAGGTTTGCCCCAGACTTGAGGGGCTTAAACAGTGAGCAATCAGGTTTATTTGGCAACTGCTTGTTATAGCTGATTATGCAGCCTTCTATTCTTGGCACTTGAGGTCTGGTACCTATTAGTAGAGATGTATCAAATTTTAACCTCACCCGGGCTTAGTTTGTGTGAAGTCAGGAACTTGGCACTATGCACAATGAGGCAAAATCTCCTCACTTCACTGCAGCGTGACAAAGTTCTTTTTTTAAAGAAAAAAGTTTCTTGACTATTTAACACATCCCTATGGCATACAGTCCCCTCCCCCCCACCAACAACAACCTTTAAAACACAGTGCCCCACCCCACCATCCTATAGCACCAACCTCACCCTCCCCATCACACTCCCAGTAAAGTTTGCAAAAATACACCATGACATTGATCAAAATAATTTTATTCCCTTTCCCCACCCATACTACAGTTGTAAGATATGCTCTATCTACCTCTGTTTACCCTGCGCTTGTTCCCTTGAGGCATTACCATAGGGAACCCTCACCCAACCACCCTTTAACATCCAACTCCCTTTCTGCCATATAGCCCCAAATTCAGTAAAACTGCTGTCTCTAACCAGTAAAAAAGGCAACCCACTCAGCATTTGTTTAATATTTATTTGAAATTATTTCACCAGGTAAACATACAGAGCTACAAGGATAATCTCATTTACAGATGTGACCTGAGGGAAGGGTGGGGGGAGATGAGGGAAAGAAGATCAACAACAAAGTATAGTATAGTATGTAACCCCCCCTACAAATGGGGGGTTCCCAAAAAGTTTTCCTTGAGCTTGCCTAAATGCTCACTGCCAGGCTGGTGTCCTACGTTTTAGCAGTTTAAATGTGATTGCCAGAGAGTGCCTGTATAGCCTCTGTGCACTGTCTCTTTAAGAGCTGCCTGGATTGCAGTCATAAGCAAGGCCACTGATTTTCATTTTTTACCGGAAAACCTGGTAAAATTCCGGAATTAGAGTTGCCTGAACACCAGTAAAAACAAAGATTTCATGGAATCTGGCATTTTTTATCAGATCAGTAAATCTACAAAAAACTTGTATTTTTCTTATAATTCCTTCCTGTACTATTTTCAGTTTGCTTTATTTAATGCTCAGTATATTAAGCCTTCTTTTATTTTGTTTATTTATGCACATACTAAAAGAATGACAGCAGAATCCCGGTAAAATCTGGAAATTAGATTAACAATCACCAGTGCAATTCCAGAATCTGATGTCTTGAAAATGGAATTTCATTGTTTTAATCACCGTAAATCAGTGGCCTTGGTCATAAGTAATCTGAGAGGGAGCTCTCTTGAAAGATGTAACTATTTTTCTGAAAATCATTTAGAGTGACAATGATAATGTAGTTTGTTTAACCTGCCAGATTTGCAGCAAGGACTGTTTTGTTTATCTCCACTATCTTGGTCCTGATCTGCCGAATTGGACCAATCAGTTCAGGTGGGACCTAAAATGTAGCTGGACTACAGGAGCTGTCTGGAGTCAAAATCTGTAGGAATTATAGTTTGGGGCTTTTTGTGCCTTTTTGCACCTGAAGGGGAAGCCTTTGTTGTGACTGACAGGAGGATCAGCCAACCAAACCTTTTGGATCGTGGAGAAATTCCCAAGCTGCTTGCTGTTAGAGGCAGATCTAAGTTGAGAGCTGAAGAAGTCAAGAGTTCAATGCAGTCTCTGTGGAAAAGCCTGAGTTTTGGCCTGCATGCCTGTCTGCTGCCCCAAGAGGGAGAAGAGAATCAGTTTGGAATGAATCCAAGTTTGTGAGAACAAAGCAAGCCACTGAGTTGTAACCAGGATCAACCTGAAGAAGACCGAAGATTCTGCTGAATGCGACTGGCCTGCCAGGATTTCCAGCTGCTTTTGAATCCCCAGTTTGTGCAGAGACTTTGTGATCATGACTGGAGAGTGGTTTGCCTGGTACAGTAGAATTTCCTTACATGTAAATGTGCTGTGAGTTGTTAGTGGGTTGTGATTTGGTTCCCCACTGTGTGAACTGTGTTCTGCTTGCTGGAAGCTGTATGCAGCCCAGAACGGACTGTATCCAAATTTGTCTCCATTTGGCTGGGGCCTTGCCACATTGGCTCAGCCAGACTACCCACTGCACAGAGAAAGCCATCGACGAGAGACCTGCCTGGGGATCATCCCCCTGCTCCACCCTTGAATAGGAATGACACCTCAGTGATTCATGTGAGCCCTGCTTCTCCTGGCACTCCAGATTAACCACCTGCAGTCTCAATTTTTGTCCAGCCTGTGTCCAGTCTTGGGTATCATAAGTAATCATCAGGGTAGCTCCCTGCAACAGCAGCCTAATCTAAAAGTGTGTCATCTGATTGTCTTGTTGTTTTCTTTTTACAAACTGAGCCCTCCTGCTCCGGATTACAAATAGAGTGTGTTGTGCATGTTGTTTTCTTCCATCACAGGGCCCCAACCAGCTGCAATGTTCCTGGCTAGCCCACCGTTCTCCATCTGAGTACCCCAGAGTGTGTGACTGTTTATGGACCCTGAAGTGCATGCATAACTGTTTGATTGTTATAGCCTTTAAGCAAATTAACCTGATTATGCCCCTTCCTTGTTCAAGTCTCTTAAATAAATCAGATCTAATCCTTTTTTGCATTTACCCTGACTGCAGTTCCAGTTTGTGCAAGAGAGCTGTACTGCTGTTATTTGCTGCGTATAACCTTGTTTTACAGGGGGTCCCCAGGGCTGGGCCCGAGGAAAGCCCTGGTGGTAGGTGCAAACAGTGTGGATACTTGTGTGGTGTATCAGGGGGTATTGAAAAGTGATTATTGTGTATTGTTCCAGCCACTAGTAAGGAAAGAGGGAGGTTGCAGTGTCCCGGAGGGCTGTGCCCAGGTTAGCTTGACCACTACCAACCCTAACCTCCGGGTGGAGGCACCCATTTTAGAACTCTGGCCCCTTAACTTGCTACTAGCCAAGCAGGCTGGGGTAGTAGCCCTTAGGATAGCGCCACCTAGGGGTTACATTTTGGAGGCTCACCGCTGGGATTTTGTGCCTTCTAGTGGCCAAAAATTACGAATTATTGTTAAAGATTAATGGCTACCCCAGTAGAAATGGATGTACACCAGTTGGTGGGGTGGTGTACTGAGCAGGAGATCGACCCCAAAATGCTCTACTTATACTGGATATCCCCCTGGGTACCAGTAAAGACACTGTAGAGGGACCACTCTCCAAAGCTGGATGTTTAAAAAACCCTGTGGTGGTGGGTCAACAGGCCGATTTGATCACCCAAACTTTCATAGCCTTGGTAGAGTGTAGTGACCTCGTGGACAGCTGTAAAGTGCCACAGACTATTGCCCCAGAAGGGGTTCCAGCTGCCTGGAGAGTGATAACAAAAGACAGTAAAGACCCCAGTGAGGATGAGCCCCACCATTATGTGAGACTTTTGAGGAGAAATTTGCTAAGTTGTTGCTGGAGGAAGGGAAAAGCATAGAGGACTTTAAGAAACTATTCCTGCTAACTGGGGGTGTTCCTTCCCCAACACCCCCTCCCACTCCATCACCTGTCACTACCCCTCCTTCTCTGCCCATGCCAATGCTGACCCCTATATCTGTACCTGCCATTAGTCACAACTCCTATTGAAGGCTGAGAATCTTCTCAGGCACCCTCCCTACCCCGCCAGGGGAAGAATGACTGGGAGACCTGTATAGAACATGTTGCCCCTCTAGTACTTGAATGGCAATGCTCAGAAACAGAAAAATGAAAGAGGTTGAGTGAGAGCCTCCGAGGTCCTGCCCTGACTACCATCCATGCCAAGTGGGCCAATAACCCCGGAGCAGCTGCACAGGACTATGTTTATACATTGGAGAATGTGTATGAGAGCCCAGATTCAGATGAGGATCTGTGGTGGAGAGTAAGAAATGCTCAGCAGTACCCAGGGGAGCCATTGCCTGTGTATGTACCTCGGCTTGAAAAGCTGCTATAAGAGTGCCTCAGAAAGGGTAGTTTGCTGTCAAATGAATTAGATTGAACTAGGCTGGACCGGATCCTTACTGTAAGTCTACTCCATTTTCAGAATTGTTACTGCTTCAGTTGCGCCTTGCCACCTGACTGGAATTGCCCCCCTCCTATGACGAGCTAGTGAAAGAAATTCAGGAGGTTGAGCAAAGGTGACCCAGTGGAGGAATTGCACCCATATCTGCTGCTGCTGCTGCTCAAGTGACTGAGAGTGATCAGCCAAGTGAGGCTCAGGGGCAAAAGTCTGCACTTAACTAGCATTCTGAGAATGCAAAGGACTTCCCGCCCTGGGCCCAACATTGGAAAGACGAGCTACTAAAGGAAGTCCAAGAATTGAAGATGGGTGCCTCTGCAAGGGTTTCCTCAATAGAACATGATTCTGGTCCCTTTCAGGACGTGACTGCCATGCGGGTTGGGGTGCACCCTCAGGCATCCGCTACCGAGGGTGGGTCCAAGGCTGAGATCACTGGATTGACTGCCACTCTAAAGGAACTGTTAAGACATGTTACACCACTCTCACTGCTGCAAGCTGATACTAGACTCCAATCTCATACTACTGCTTCAGTTCCTCATACAATGTTCTCTCCCAGGATGACCCAGGAGTCTATCATTTGTCACAACTGTGGAAAGGATGGCCATATGAAAAGAGAATGCCGGTCTCAGAAGGACTTAGAAAGAGTAGTAAACAGACTCCAAGGGGAGCTCCAAAAAGCAAAACAATGGCCAAGGGGTGCCCGAAATGACCTCAGTGAGGGTTCGAGAAACCCTAACTCAAATTTCTCTGTGTCTAAATCATCTGTCCAGGCCTCTGCTACTGCCTCTCCAGACTGGCCCAAAATAGTGAGCCCTTCAATTTAGACTATGGTGACTGTGAATGGTATTCATACTCAGGCTGTGCTTGACAGTAGGTCGTAAGTGACCATTGCATTCCAGGACTGGTATGACAAACACTTATCTGATGTGCCTTTGCAATCCCTGGAAGGCCTGCATGTGTGGGCCTGAGTGACAAGTCTTATCCCTACCTAGGGTATATCCACCTCTGCTTGTCTTTTCCTGTAACTGTTACTGGTGTAGAGGAGCAAGTAGAGACATTGGCCCTAGTGTGTCCCCCCACCGGATTGCATGATGGGGTCTTCCTGTTAATTGGGACAAATGGCCATATGTTTGGGAGTCTGGCAAAATTTTGTCACAAGAAACAAGGGCGACGGACTGGGAGGGCCCTGAGAATTCAGGGTCTGATCAAGAGGGCCTATGATTTGCAACAGAAACCTGAGGAAGTAGACCAGGATGAACCAGTGGGGATCGTGTGGAAGAAGGATCCCAATTCAATAGAACTGGTCCCTAATGCCCAGTGTACCATTCAAGGGGAGGTCCTCCTCTGGAAAGATGGCAAGAACAAAATACTGATGTTGGATGCGCCAGGCAATGGAAAATTGCCAGAAGGATTATTGGTCAAGCCCAGCATCTTGCCTGCTCATGCCCATACCTATGCATGACGAGTGATGGTCCATATTCACAATGTGTCAGATCGGGAGATCCGGGTGAACAGACAGTGCATCCTAGCTATGGTACACTGCTCAGACACTGCAGTATTGCCCAGCAACAAGCACCCTGATGAGAAGGAGAGAGTGACCCCAGACTTGTTTGACTTTGGTGACTCTCCATTGCCAGCTGAATGGAAGGCTAGAATTAGCACGAGACTTGCCCAGAGAGACCATGTGGTTTCGTTGAAGGAATGGGATGTGGGATGTGTCCAGGGTGCGGAGTATCACATATGCCTGCACAATGAATGGCCATTTCAAGAGAAGTCCCGACGCCTAGCCCCAGCACATACAGATAATGTGAGAAGACACCAGTAGGAAATGCTCGCTGCTGGCATGATACAAGAATACAGGAGCCCATACGCCTCTCCAATTGTGGTTGTGTGTAAGAAGAATGGATCTGTGAGGATGTGTGGTGATTATCGAATCCTGAACTGGCTGACCATCCCAGACCAATACACTATGCCTCGTATACAAGATGCCCTGGACTGCTTGAATGGGAGCAAATGGTTCTCGGTGTTGGATCTTCGTAGCGGATACTATCAGATCCCGATGGCCCCGGAAGACAGTGAGAAAACAGCCTTCATCTGTCCATTGGGGTTCTATGAGTTTCTGAGGATGTCACAGGGGATATCGGGTGCCCTGGCCACCTTTCAGTGACTGATAGAATGTTCAGTGGGAGATATGAATTTGCTGGAATGCCTGGTGTACTTGGACGATGTCATTGTGTTTGGGAGCACCTTAGAGGAGCATGAGAACTGACTGTTTAAAGTCTTAGACTAACTGGAAGACTTCGGCCTCAAGCTGTCCATTGACAAGTGCCAGTTTTTCCAAACCTCCGTGAAGTATGTGGGGCACACAGTATCTACAAAAGGGATAAAGACTGATCCCAGTAAGATTGAAGCACTGACTACTTGGCCCCAGACCCATAATCTAAAAGAACTACATTTCCTGGGGTTCTGTGGCTACTACCGCAGGTTCATAAAAGACTATTCCAAGGTGATTTGCCCACTCTTGAACCTTAACCAGGGTTACCCTCCTACCAATCATAAATACAAAAAAGGGTCCATTAAAGAACCAGAAAAAGTATGCCTCCACTCAGGTGAACTCTTCTGACCCTGCTGGATGCCCAACTCTGAAGCAGCTTTCCATGGATCATATACCAGCTCACCCATGCCCCCATCCTCACCTATGCTAACCCCACCAAACCCTATGTGCTGCATATGGATGGTAGTCTACAGGGTCTAGGAGTGGTGCTGTATCAAGACCATGAGGATGGCCTGAGACCAGTAGCTTTCACCAGTAGGAGCTTGACCCCGTCCGAACGAAACTACCCTGTACATTATTTGGAGTTCCTTGCACTAAAATGGGCCATTGTTGACCAGTTTCATGAATACCTCTATGGGGCAAAGATATTGGTGAAGACTGACAATAACCCATTGACCTATGTACAGACTTCAGCTAAGTTAGATGCCACTGGGCACCGGTGGCTTTCTGCATTATCAACCTATGATTATGCTGCCATATACAGACCGGGCCTGAACAATATTGATGCTGACGCCCTATCATGAAGGCCCACTTCCAAGAGTGATTGGGTCAGGCTGGCTGAACCTGACATTCGAGCATTGTGCCAAAAGTTTGACAGAGATGAATAGATCTCTGCGGACACAGTGGACTGTTTGGTAGATTGCTTGGGCCCTTCTGACACCTGCATACCAGCTGCTTATTGCCACTTCTCTGCTTTAGATATTAGTGCACTACATCAATTTGGCAATGACAGCATTCAGTGGGCTTAATCCCAAGATCCTATGATTCAGCCAGCACTTGATGCCCTGCGTTCGGGGAAAGATGTGTCTAAGTTACGTTCCTCTGACTTGTAAACTGCTTTATTGTTTAAAGAAGGCCCCAGATTGAAGTTGCTCAATCAGTTGTTGTATAGAGAGACAGTAGATCAAAGTGGCAAAGTAGACAAGCAACAATTGGTCCTGCCCACAGCCTTTAAAGATTTGGTAGTGATGTCCCTCCACAATCACATGGGGCACCTCGATATTGACAGAACCCTTGACCTGGTACGATCTTGCTTCTACTGGCCCAAAGTGGGGGCCGATGTTGAGCACCATGTAAAGACATGTAGTCGCTGCCTGCAAAGAAAAGCCCTACCTCAGAGGGCTGTCCTTCTTGTTAATATTACTACCAGCACCCCCATGGAAATAGTCTGCATAGACTTCTTGTGTTTAGAACCTGATCAGTGAACACTGGCAATGTGTTAGTGGTTATGGATCATTTCAAACGGTATGCACAAGCTTTTCTCACCAAAGATCAAAAGGCATCTACCGTGACCAAGGTGCTAGTGGAAAATTTATTTGTCCTCTATGCTGCCCCCCAGTGGATCCACTCTGACCAGGGCAGAGACTTTGAGAGTTGACTAATCAAAGAAATGCTTTCTCTATGGGGGGTGCGAAAGTCAAGAACCACCCCCTATCACCAGCAGGGAAACCCTCAACCTGAACGTTTTAACTGCACCCTTCTAGACATGCTGAGCACTCTCCACCCAAAAGATAAGCATAAATGGAGCCAGCAGATTAGCACCTTGGTACACATATACACTTGCACAAAAAATGATGCTACTGGGTTCTCCCCCTACTGACTCATGTTCAAGAGAGGCCCAGCTGCCAGTTGATGTCTGTTTTGGGATCTCTTCAGATGTGTCTGAGCCAAAAACTACTTGCAATATGTACAAAAACTGAAAGCTCAATTGAACCATGCCTATCAACTGGCCCAGACAATGGCTGCCAAAATAAATCTAGCCAACAAAGAGAGGCATGATAGAAAAGTAAAGAATCAAGAACTTCTACCTGGAGACCGTGTGTTGTTATGCAATTTGGGACTGCATGGTAAACACAAAATTGCTGATCGGTGGCACCATCTTTCCCATGTAGTAGTTGGAAAGTTGGATGATTTGCCTGTGTACAAGGTGCACCCAGAGAACAACTTCAAAGCTGTTAAGACCATGCACCATAACCACTTGCTACCTATCGGCCAAGTTATGACTGAGGCTGAACTCCCAGAAATTGAGCCCCCCAGGCTGGTGATTTGTGCTGCTGCAAGAAAGAGAAAGAGTCAACCTACCCCAGTGGTCACAGACTTGAGGGTTCCTCTGTAGCAAGGCCAGAATGATAGCGACTGTCAGTCCACTTCTGATGAAAGTGAGTGCGACTATGCCTATTACCCCTCTTATGAACTGAGTCAGCTGTTTCGAGGTAACCCCATGATTAATTGTGAGGATGAAGCTGGGCCTTCTGGACTGTCTTACCCCCTAGCTTTGTCCTTGGAGCCAATGCTCCCTGAAAGTGAAGAGCAAAGTATCATGTCTGAAGATGCTGAGTCTCTGTGTATTGTGGAACTGTATGATTTGCCTGAGGGAGGGGCTGATGGAATGAGTCTTTCTGGTGACATACCAGAACTTGAAGAACGCTATGAGAGTGCTGACCACTCCCCTTCAGTGTCTCAAAGCTTGATTGTGCCTGAGCCTTCACAAAATGAGTCAAGTGTTGTAGAAACATAGCCTGCAGAGCAAGGAGCTGACAGTGCTCCAAGTCTGGATGTTCCCATCCAGGCAGAGGTACCCCTCACAAGTGACAAGAGTCCCCAGACCAGTGCTGAGAGTACAGAGACTGTAGTTGTCCCCCTCAGAAAGACTGGCCAAGCTGTCAAGCCAGTAGTATGCCTCAGTTATGATTCTCCCGGGAGGCCAGTGCATTTGCCTCTCAATGTGGTGCACAAAGGTGTTTATGTCTCACCAAGCTCACTGCCCAAACTGAGCTTGACAGCCAATTCCAGATTACTTGTTCAGCCCTCTCACCATGGTGCCCCTGCCCCATCCAGCCCCAAGTTACAGTAGCTGATAGGGAAGGGCCCCCTCTTCCGTTGCTCAAGGTACAAAAAGTTATTACCTGATTTAGTATAGTAATGTTCAACTGACTTGTGTGAAATATGTCTAATTTATTGTCAGAATGGACAATGTATTGGGAAATGTAGTGAATATGTATAGTAAATTAATAAGTTTATGTTAACTGATACATAATGGTACAGACTTGACTTGGATGCCAAGTTTTCTCCAGGTAGGGAAGGATGTAACCCCCCCCCCCACAATTGGGGGTTCCCGAAAAGTTTTCTTTGAGCTTGCCTAAATGCTCACTATCATGCTGGTGTCCTGCATTTTAGCAGTTTAAATGTGAATGCCAGAGAGTGCCTGTATAGCCTTTGTGCACTGTCTGTTTAAGAGCTGCCTGGATGGCAGTTATAAGGAATCAGAGAGGGAGCTCTGTTGAAACATGTAACTATTTGCTGAAAATCATTTAGACTGATAATGATAATGTAGTTTGTTTAACCTCCCTTGTTTACAGCAAGGACTGTTTTGTTTATCTCCACTATCTTGGTCCTGGACTGCCGAATTAGACCAACCGGTTCTGGTGCAACCTAAAATGGAGCCGGACTACAGGAGCTGTCTGGAGTCAAAATCTGTAGGAATTGTAGTTTTGGGCTTTTTGTGCCTTTTTGCACCTGAAGGGGAGCCTTTGTTGTGACTGACAAGAGGATCAGCCAACCAAACCTTTTGGATCTTGGGGAAATTCCCAAGCGGCTTGCTGTTAGAGGCAGATCTAAGTTGGTAGCTGAAGAAGCAAGAGCTCAATACAGTCTTTGTGGAAAGGCCTGAGTTTTGGCCTGCATGCCTGCCTGCTGCCCCTGAGAGGGAGAAGAGAATCAGTTCAGACTGAATCCCAGTTTGTGAGAACAAAGTAAGCTACTGAGTGTTGACCAGGATCAACCTGAAGAAGACTGAAGATTTTGCTGAATGCGATCAGTCTGTCAGGATTTCCAGCTGCTTTTGAATCCACAGTTTGTGCAGAGACTTTGTGATCGGTGACCGCAGAGTGGTTTGCCTGGTACAGTAGAATTTTCTTACATGTAAATGTGCTGTGAGTTGTTAGTGGGTTGTGGTTTGGTTCCCCACTGTGTGAACTGTGTTCTGCTTGCTGGAAGCTGTATCCAGCCCAAAATGAACTGTATCCAAATTTGTCTTCATTTGGCCAGACTACCTGCTGCACAGAGAAAGCCATCGATGAGAGACCTGCCTGGGGATCAGCCCCCTGCTCCACGCTTGAACAGGAATGATGCCTCTGTAATTCGTGTGGGCCCTGCTTCTCCTGGCACTCCAGATTAACCACATGCTGTCTCGATTTTCCTCCAGCCTGTGTCCAGTCTTGGGTATCGTGAGTAATCATCAGGGTAGCTCCTTGCAACAACAGCCTAATCTAAAAGTGTGTCATCTGATTGTCTTGTTGTTTTCTTTTCATGAACTGAGCCCTCCGGCTCTGGATTACAAATAGTGTGTGTTGTTCATGTTGTTTTTTTCCATCACAGGGCCCCAACCAGCTGCAACATTCCTGGCTAGCCCACAATTCTCCATCTGGGTACCCAGAGTGTGTGACTGTTTATGGACCCTGAAGTGCATGCATAACTGTCTGATTAATACAGCCTTTAAGCAAATTAACCTGATTATGCCCCTTCCTTGTTCAAGTCCCTTAAATAAATCAGATCTAACTCTTTTTTGCATTTACCCTGACTGTGGTTCCAGTTTGTGCAAGAGTACCATACTGCTGTTATTTGCTGTGTATAACCTTGTTTTACAGGGGGTCCCCAGGGCCAGGCCGGAGGAAAGCCCTGGTGGTAAGTGCAAACTGTGTGGGTACTTGCGTGGTGTATCAGGGGTATTATGAAAGTGATTATTGTGTTTTGTTCCAGCCACTAGTAAGGAAAGAGGGGGGTTACAGAGTCCCGGAGGGCTCTGCCCAGGTTAGCTTGACCACTACCAACCCTGACCTCTGGGTGGAGGCACCCGTTTCAGAACTCAGGCCCCTTAACCTGCTACTAGCCAAGTAGGCTGGGGTAGTAGACCTTGAGATAGTGCCACCTAGGGGATACAAATATATTATATACACAGAGAAGTTCTACAAGTGCAAGGCATGAAATATACAGGCAATGTAGTGCAATTAACCTTGAATCTAACACGCACATATAATAACAGAAGCTTTGCAAAACAAATCCAGACAGGACCAAGGGAAACAAAAAGTAGATCGTAGTCAGGGACAGTCATAGAATGAGGTAATAAAATTCATGAAGAATAGTATAGTTGAGGCAGTGCTGGAGTGAGGGCTGTCACCGAAGGTCAGATTGCTCCACAGCTGGGGGAGTATATAACTGGAAGCTGATTGCCCCAAGTTAAGTTTATTCATAAGAACAAGAATCTGCTACCCATGCTAGATTGAAGGTTGTGGCACAGGGGGGGGTGGATGGTACAAGTAATGAGCCCAGGAAAATCATATAAGGCAAGGTGCTGAGTATGTTTATCACCCAGAGAAGGCCAGTTTTGGCACTCATAGAGCAGGCAGTAATGGAAACATGCTGGGCAGAGGGGAATGAACCTACAGATGGTATTCAGTAGTGAATGTTGCTTAGATACTGTAGGTGGCATTAGGCAGCAGAACCATAGACCACATCATTGTGGTCAATTACTAGGAGAATCAGGTGTTCTACTAATGACTTCCTCAGGCTTTGGGAGAGACAGTCACCCACCCACCCTGTATAAGGCTCCAAGCTTTCTGAATGATTTGGACATCAAATACTGAATGTTAGTGGCAAAATCCAGGGACTGGTGTACATGAATGCCAGGGTACAGTACTTGAACTCAGCTACAGATTGCAGGATCCCACCATCGGTAGTATATAGAGCCAGAGAAGGTCCTATTGGCAAGCAATTTTGAAATTCAAACAACATAGATGCTGTTTTAGTCTGATTGAGGCTAATTTGTTGGCTAACAACAATTTGGAAAGGGCATCAAAGTCTGCATGCAGGACAATGGATATAATTTCAGAAGTTTTGCCAGAAGTAAACAAAACAGTGTCATCCAGATACATCTTGATGTTACCCGATTTTAAAACCCTTGGTAGGCCATTTATGAATGCATTATAAAGGAGGGGGCCCAATACAGACCTCTGAGTGACACCCATGTTAACATGCCTGTGGCCTGAGATAACTAGGGAGGTAGGAGAACCAGGAAACTGATGAAGAAGAGAGACAGGAGTCACCATCCTTACCAAATAGGAGGGTTGGTCGACCGTGTCAAATTTCTTGGCTCGGTAAAAAAAATATGACACCAGTAGGTGGACTAATATCTATATGGGTAAGGATAAAGTTGATAAGCCTTATGAGGGAAGTGGATGTAGAGTGAGAAATTCAAAAACAAGACTGGTAATCAGAAAAGAAAGTGTGAAGAGCATAGTAGTTTGTAACTTGCCTGGCAACTGACCTCTCTAATGCTTTGGAGAGGCAATGGATAAGTGAGACTGGCCAGTAGTTTGCAGGGGAATTTGAAAAACTACTTTTGTGTAAAGGAATAACTGCAGTATTTTTGCAGGAGGCTGAAAAACCCCCAGTGTCCAGTGACTAATTGGGGTGAGACGCCTTCTGTCTTCTTTGACCTGCAATAGAATAAATGGGCAATGATGTATTCACTTGTAGTAACACCTGACTGGCTGATGAACAGCCAAGAATTACTGCATAATCATTAATCAGAGAAACAAGTCTGAAATGTAAAAAATACATATTTTTTTAACACGAAAGTGCAAATAAATACAAATGCAGATACAAATACCAGAGACATAAAGACAAATTAATTGCAAAGCAGTTGCGTTAACGCACCAGTTTGGGTTCAACTTAATGCCCCAAAAATAGTAGCACTAATTTGCTACCTTCATGGATTTATATCTATGGTATGCCTACTACAGAACATGCACACTCACTGCTGGATGCAGATAGAAATCCATGATAGTCAAATCAAAACAGTACTTCTGTCTGCAGAAGCACAGGTCCTTGAAGCCACAGATACAAATCCATGATACTCAAATTAAAAGAGTTCTTTTGTCTGCAGATGTGCAGGTCACTATGGAGTTAATGCAACAGTTAGGGTTCAGCGTTAACACCAAAAAAGTAGGGAAATGTGGCCTTAGGATTTCCAAACCTAACTCCCTCCACCCCCAGAAGCAAAAGGACAAGACCACACAAGCAACCCCAGACATCCATCATCAGGTAAGACAAACAAAACACACTTGTTTTGAGATGACAGAAATGCAGTAGTACTATTGTGCTATATTCTTGTGTTTGTGTCTGTGGCTGCAGAATCATAGGCCCCACAGTGTGGCACTGAACGTAAAGAATTTGTGGGGCTGTCTGGTGGACTGTGAAGGTATAGGGTTCCCTGGCCCTTCATGTCTATGTGGCTACAGTTACAGATGTGCAGGGCTGATAGTCCATCTGTCAGCCAAAGCACAGGGTCCTCTGGCAGCTACAGGTATAGAGATGCAGGGGCCTATGCTAAGAGAAGAGTTCTCTTCACTATACAGTACTTGGGCCTGGGTGGTCAACCCTGCAACTTTCCGTCTGCGGCTGAGGGTGGCGTCACATGGCAGCTCCATCCCCACAGTATTGGCCCTTTCAACTCGCTCAATGAGCTTGCCCCCAAACTCAGCTCACCAGCAAGGGATCTCATATCACTATCCAATGGCCAAAAGGCCAGTCTTGCACACAACATTTTTTATTTATTTTTATTTCAACCCCTAATTTTCAACATAGCTGTTTTATGACTTCCACTTATAAACATGGCATTTATGGAATACTGGCCAAAACATCATTTCAAACCACAAGTGTGAAAACATGTTTTGGCAAGGATTTGAAAAATGACATCTGTCATGTTCATGAGGTGGATTTGAAAAATGACATCTGCCATGTTCATGAAGGGGTGTAAACAAATGGCTATGTTGAATGTTTAGAGTCAAAATATAAAAATTTGGTGAACATACAAGTGAAGTGGTAAAAAAAGGAAATAGAATGCTCAGTTGTTTCTTCAAACATTTTAGAAGTAGGGATGACAGAGTTTTGATGCCATTGTATAGGGTACTGGTTAGGCCTCAGCTCCAGTACTGTGTGCAGTTTTGTGCACCCCATAACTGAGGATATATCAAACTTTTAGACAAGGCACAAAGAAGGCCACAAAAAGGATAAAGTCTATAATCTACTTAATATACAAGGAAAGGCTGAATGAGCTGGATCTGTCCTCCTTGGAGTACAGACAACTAAGGGGTGACTTGTGTCTGGTATTTAGGGCATTTAATGACAATGATTTGTGAACGTGTATAGGTTTGTAACGGAAAGTAGTAAGCAGGGTTACAAGGACCCATAATTGCCAACTAAGGGGAGAAACATATAGGACCAATAAAAGTGAGGCCTGGATCAACCAAAGGGTTGTGAAGACATGGAACAGTCTAGCTGAGACTGTAGTAGGTAGTGCCACTATTGATATTTTTAAAGTACCATTAGATTGGTATATGGGATGTACAAGTATTACTCAAATCCATTGATAAATAGTGAATCATATATGGCTAACACTTACTGACTCAAACAATTCCTATGAATCCTATGAAAGTTACCAAAGTTATGAGCAAGCATGGGAACATTTCAATGTACAATCATAACTTTATTGTTTTTCAGTATTTGTCTCCAGATTTTGAACATAGTCTTCTTATGATCCTATCTCATGAACACAGTAGGTGAAAATCTTAAAAACCTGCCCCCAAAGGTGATTTTACAGAGTGACAGCAAAATCATCTTTTGGCCCAGATTTGAAAAATTTCACCTACCTTGTTCATGAGATGGGGTCCCAAAAAGGCCATGTTGAAAGTTTATCAAAATATATTGAAAATTAACCAAGTTATGAGTGAACGTTGAAATATCTTTTAACATTCACTCATAAATTGGTTATTTCCCATAGTTTTTCATCACATTTTCAACATAGTCTTCTTATGACCCCACCTCATGAACGAAGTAGGTGAAAATATTCAGATCCTGCACAAAATGTGATTTTGTGGAACAAATGCAAAATCACCTTTAGTCCCATATTTAAAAAATGTCACCTACCTTGTTCATCATATGGGATCCCAGAAAGTCCATATTGAAAATTTGGTGGAAAAATATTTAAAAATGACAAAGTTATGAGTAACATTTCAAAACGCGTTGAAATACATTAACTGTACTTACCTTATTTCCTAATTTCTCAGTCATTGTTCCTGGAGCAAGACGTTTTTCAGGCCAGAGATGGGATCTATGACAGGGACCCTCTTTAGGTGAGTGAATGTGTTTGGCAGGTGTAGGATGGTTGGTGTTAAATGGGGTAGTGGGTGGTCTTGGTGTGGGGGCGTCGGGGATCAGAGACTGACAAGGAACCATTTTCTTCTTTTTAGGTATTTAACACACAAAATAATATCTGCAAGGGAAAGTTTTCTTTTTTTTGTAGAGTGACCTGAATGACACTGGATTTGGCACCTCAATGTCACCATATTCTTCAGCAGCACTAGGGGTTAACACCATGATGTTACCACATATCTGTTGTGAGGGGTGGGTAATCTGAAGTTGCAGGGGGGTTGGCATTCAGCCATAATGGGAGTGGGCACATAGTCAGTTTTTAAAGTGGAAAAAAAGAAAATATCTGCATAGCAAGACAGCATTCTACAACAACCACTCCCCACAACAGGAGCAGACGATGGGGTGGTGGTTCTGCTCAGCCTCCTGAATGAAACAAAATCTTATTTGCATGCATTGTTAGTAATAAGCATTCATGTTTGTGTGTTGGCACTGTAATATATATATGTCCGTGTGAATTTTGGTTCAGGCATGAGATTTGTTGACCTGGTGTTGTCGAGTGAGGGATGGTTTTGCTCAGTGTAGGGGTTAATGGGAGGGTGCAGAGCTGTAAAAATGATAATAACAAACAATGTCACATTTTGATCAGATTTTTTTGAAAAAAAAAAAAAAGAGTCAGAGAGAGTCATTCTCCATCCAGCACACACTAAATGCATGGAGCTTATTGCTATCTGTTTCTCTTTCCTCAACTTAAGGTAGTAAGCAGTCACTGTGTAATGTGAGCACTTCTCAAATGGCTTTGCTCACTAAGCTGGGTATTTAGGATTCTATAGAGCCCAGTCCCAGAAAAGGTATTTTTGGGCCAAATTTGAAAATGTCAAACACCAGCATCTAGCTAAAAGGGTCCCTTTTAACTAGGTTCGGGTGTTTTTATTGTTTTGTTTTGTTTTTGTTTTTGTGTTTTTAAATACATCATTTATATGTATTTTCTATCTTATTCTTTAAAGAAGATGGCAGCCATCACAACCTGAATATGTTTTCTTATGACAGGAAAAAACACTGATTTTGCAAAACAAAAATGCTTGCAAAAGCACCATTTTAGTGTTGTATCAGAGGGTTATCCTGTAACCCTACTGAGCATGCTCAGAAGCAAAATTTCAAAACCTTGTAACTTTAGAACCAGTTAATACTTTTTCATGACACCTTCAAAAGGCACACTCTTGGCACAGGCCCCTACAACCCTAAAAGATTTGGAAAAAATTCCTAGCCATCTGGGCTGTAAAGGAGATCAAAAACGAAAACAGCAAAACTAAGTGGAAAAGGGTGTGTTTTTTTAATGTAGATTCACACATCTATATCTCAGAAACTGGATAAGGGCCCAATTATGAAACTTACCACATCTCAAGAACCTGCCAGCCAGACCCTACATGGCACATTTTATGCAGTTTTGTTGAACAATGCTAGCGTTACTAAGGTGCACAAATTTGTGTTTAACATTAAACACCATACTCAACCCTAACTACACTTGTGCTACCGTGCAAGTATAATACAATAAAAAAGCAGATCTGTGCAGAGCCCTGTCTGGAAGTAATCTGAATATAATCTAGAGGCACTGTGGCCTATTGGCTAGAGCAATGAAAACTTCAGAAAATGGAGATTACATATTCAAATCCCGATACAGCCAATTATTAATTCTGCAACCTTCGGCTAGTCATTGAACCACTCAGTTCTCCATTCCACCTAGCTGCAGTACTATACAGAACAGGACCCCACTGGGTAAAATATGTGGCATTTCATTGGGGCTTTCCTGGGTAAATAAACTGTTAAATAAATGAAAGAGTGTTTGTCAATTAAAGGGACATTGTCAACCTTTTTTTGCGTCATATTATTTCTAGGTAAAAACTTACATTTTATGATTGCTTACCTTCTCAAACATTCATTGATTTTGCTGGTTGTTTTATCTGCCGCCTTGCTAAGTAGAACTGAAATACAAGGTAATGTATAGTTATACCCAGCCTTGTTTTGTTTCAGATCCTTGAACTACTCTTACTGCATACCTCCTGAGCATTAGAAACACCCAGCTGGCCAGGTGGTGCAGAGGGTTGAGGTGCTGGGTGCCTTACCTTGCATTACATTGGTGACCCAGGTTCAAGAATGACCTTGGGTTGTCATGGTGCTAGCGTGGGGGGTTGGCAGAGCAGGACTGCACATGCCAGTGGGCAGCTCTCCTCTCCTGAGGGTGGTGAGGTTGGATTGGCACCTGCATAGCTGAGCTTCCACTGGGTGGAGGTCTGGTGGGTAGTGCAAGTGAAAGGGGGGGCAAAGTATTGGGAGGTGAATGTGGCTGAGCTGGCACCATGGAGTGTAAAGTGCACCTCCACATGCTCACATGGCCATGTGCCAGGGCCTCAGGGAGGGGGTCAGGGGAGAAAATCTGTAAAAAAAAAAAAAAAATGCATATGTGTCCCCATCACCAGTTGGTGGGAGGAGGCAACAGTGACCAAAAAGCTTTATAAAATAAAAAAGAAAAGAGACACCGTAAACAGTGGATTTCCTCATGATGCAGTAGTCGCCTCTACTCCCACTGCATAATAAGTGTCTAGACTGTGTTTAGGGTGTTCCTAAATCCAGGAAAGATACAGTGGTAGTTGATCAAGAATGTAAACAAACATGTTTTGATGTGGTAACACCTGTATGGTGGTCAGTCTGTTTTTCACTTTTTAAAAGAAAAAAAGAATCAGAATCAAACTACCAGCTGCATCAACAGTCTCCATAGAATGTGAATAATCATAAAATGTGTTATTTAAACTAGGGACATTTTGAGGCCTAAGGGGGTTGACAGTGTCCCCTTAAGGCTTTACTAGTGCCAAGAGCTGCAGTAAAGCCCATAGGTGCCACAGTGACAGTAAAGTACTTTCCAGCTGATGGGAAGGCTGTTTTAAGACCTGTTTTGGAGTTTGCTGACCAGCTGCAGACTCAGTCCTGGCATTTTGCACCTCTGAAACTGTGTCACACCTTGCAGTTCATATGGTTCTTGTGTGTTTTTTCAAAATTCAAACAGGAGCAGAGCTCAATGGTAAAAACAAAATAAAATGGTAAGATAGTTGTGCGTATATACTGTACAATGTTTATTAAAAACTAAAAATAAATATACATACCTACACTGGCTCCCCTTTTCTGCCACTGTCTGTATGTATATTTGTTTTTGTTTTTTGTTTTTAATAAACATTGTGTATACTCATAGCTATCTTAGTAGTGAACCCTGCTCTTGTTTGAATTTCATATTGTTTTACACGATGACTCCTTGTGTTGCTCCGGAGCTACATATCTGTTTGTTATGTGGTTTTGTAACTCTTCCCTCTGATTGAAAACTAGATTAAACAAGCATTTGTCAATGCCGAATGTTGATTGTGTTGGTCTGTTGAGCTTGCGTAGTGGCCCTCTGTCACTGGCTCAGTCTGTTTGTCCCAGTGCTGCAGGCTGCTCTTTTGTACTTGGCTGCTGCATGCTTTGGCACCTTGTTCTGCTGAGGAAGAAATACGCAGCTGTCCCAACAGAGCTCCATTGAGGTGGCTCACTCCCCCTCTCTCACTCGCTCATTCTGTTTCTCCTGGTGCTGCAGGCTGCCCTTTTCTACTGGGCTCCTGCCTGTGTTGCTGCCTTCTTATGCCAACAAAGAAATTTGCAGCTATTACAATACAGCTCTGTTGAGCTCACTCACTCGCTCATTCTGGTTTTCCTGCCACTGCAGGCTTCCCTTTTGTACTGGGCTCCTGCATGTATTGCTGCCTTTTTCTGCCCACAAACAAATCTGCAGCAGTCCCAACAAAGCCCCGTTGAGCTCACTGACTCCCCCTCCCTCACTCGCTCATTCTGTGTCTCCTGGCACTGCAGGCTGCCCTTTTGTACTGGGTTCCTGCCTGCATTGGCGGCTTTTTCTGGCCAGAAAGAAATCTGAAGCAGTCTCAACACAGCTCCACTGAGCTCACTCACTGCCCATCTGTCACTCTCGCATTCCGTTTCTGCCAGCACTGCAAGCTGGCCATTTGTACTGGGCTCCTGCCTGCGTTGCCACATTGTCTGTCCACAAAGAAATCTGCAGCAGTCACACTAGAGCTCCGTTGAGCTCGCTCACTACTGCTCTGTCACTCGCTCGTTCTGTTTGTCTTGGCGCCGCAGACTGCACTTTTGTATGGGGCTCCTGGCTGTGTTGGCACCTTGGTCTGTCCACAAAGAAATCCGCAGCTGTCCTGACAGAGCTCCGTTGAGGTCGCTCAGTCTCCCTCTCTCATCGCTCATTCTGTTTGTCCTGGTGCTACAAGCTGCCCTTTTGTACAGGGTTCCTGCCTGCATTTGCAACTTTTTCTGCCCACAAAGTAATCCCAGCAGTCCTGACAGAGCTCCGTTGAGCTCACTAGGTCCCCTTGTCTCACTCGCTCATACTGTTTGTCCCACCGCTGCAGGTTGCCCTTTTGTACTGGGCCCCTGGCTGTATTGACACCTTTTTCTGCCCACAAAGAAATCCGCAGCAGTCCTGACAGCACTTCGGTGAGTTCGCTCACTCCCCCTCCCTCACTCGCTCTCTCGTTCTGTTTCTCCCAGTGCTGCAGGCTGTCCTTTTGTACTTGGCTCTTGTGTTGGGGCCTTTGTCTGCCCACAATCAAATCCACAGCAGTCCTGACAGAGCTCAGTTGAGCAGGGTCACTCCCTCCTCTCACTCGGTCGATCTTAATCTGTCCCAAACACTGATTTCCCACAGTGACTGTGCTATTGTCTGGCAGGAGTGCAAAAACATATTTTAGCCAGGATGTGAAAAATGACAGCTGTAGTGTTCATAAGGAGTTGTGAAAAAAATGCCACTGTCAAAAATGTGGTGTGACAATATTACAAATTTGCGAGGTTACAAGGATGCGTGGAAACAGTTCAATGCAAGCTTGTAACACAGTCATGTTATGGCAGTCCCGACAAAGCTCCGTTAAGTTCGCTCACTCCCCTTCTCTCACTCACTCATTCTGTTCTACCAGCGCTGCAGGCTGCCCTTTTCTACTGGGCTCCTGCCTGCGTTGCTGCCTTCTTATGCCCACAAAGAAATTTGCAGCAGTTACAATACAGCTCTGTTGATTTCACTCACTCTCTCATTCTGGTTTACCTGCCACTGCAGGCTGCCCTTTTGTACTGGGCCCCTGCATGTGTTACTGCCTTTTTCTGCCCACAAACAAATCTGCAGCAGTCCCAACAAAGCCCCGTTGAGCTCACTGACTCCCCCTCCCTCACTCGCTCGTTCTGTGCCTCCTGGTGCGGCAGGCTGCCCTTTTGTACTGGGCTCCTGCCTGCACTGGCGGCTTTTTCTGGCCAGAAAGAAATCTGAAGCAGTCCCGGCACAGCTCCACTGAGCTCGCTCACTCCCTCCCCCTCTGTCACTCTCGCATTCCATTTCTGCTGGCGCTGCAAGCTGGTCATTTGTACTGGGCTCCTGCCTGCGTTGCCACATTTTCTGCCCACAAAGAAATCTGCAACAGTCACACTAGAGCTCCAGTGAGCTCGCTCACTACGCTCTGTCACTCACTGGTTCTGTTTCTCTTGGCGCCGCAGACTGTGCTTTTGTATGCGGCTCCTGGCTGTGTTGGCACCTTTGTCTGTTCACAAAGAAATCCGCAGCTGTCCCGACAGAGCTCCATTGAGGTTGCGCAGTCTCCCTCTCTCATCACTCATTCTGCTTGTCCTGGCGCTGCAAGTTGCCCTTTTGTTCGGGGCTCCTGCCTGCATTGGCACCTTTTTCTGCCCACAAAGAAATCCCAGCAGTCCTGACAGAGCTCCGCTGAGCTCAGTAAGTCCCCTTGTCTCACCTCGCCTTACTGTTTCTCCCAGTGCTGCAGGCTGCCCTTGTACTGGGCCCCTTCCTGGATTGATGCCTTTTCTGCCCACAAAGAAATCCGCAGCAGTCCTGACAGGCACTTCGGTGAGTTTGCTCACTCCCCCTCCCTCACTCTCTCTCTCGTTCTGTTTCTCCCAGTGCTGCAGGCTGCCCTTTTGTACTGGGCTCTTGTGTTGGGGCCTTTGTCTGCCCACAATCAAATCCGCAGCAGTCCTGACAGAGCTCAGTTGAGCTCGGTCACTCCCTCCTCTCACTCAGTCGATCTTAATCTGTCCCAAACACTGATTTCCCACAGTGACTGTGCTATTGTCCACAGGAGAGCAAAAATGTATTTTAGCCAGGATGTGAAAAATGACAGCTGTAGTGTTCATAAGGTGTTGTGAAAAAATGCCACTGTTGAAAATGTGGCGTGACAGTATTACAAATTTGCGATGTTACAAGGGCGCATGGAAACAGTTCAACGCATGCTTGTAACACAGTCATGTTATGGAGATTCGTCACCAAATTTTCAACATAGGGATTTTAGGACCTCTGCTCATGAACAGTGTCACTGTCATTTTCTTAATCTGTCCTGAACACTGATTTCCCACAGCGACCATGCTATTCTGCGCTGGAAGTGCGAAAACACATTTTGGCCAGGATGTGAACAATGACAGCTGTACTGCTCACAAGGAGGTGTGACAAAATGCCAATGTTGAAAATCTGGCAAAAAATATTGTAATTCGTGAAGTTACTGAAAGCATTTAACAACTGTGCAACGACTGTGAAAACATGTCATTTTTGATGTTTTCCACCAAATTTGCAACATAGGCTTTTTGAGGGCCCACCTCATGAACACTGGCACTGTCATTTCGTTAGTCAGTCCCGAAGGGTGATTCCACACAGTGACCTCAAAACCACCTTTCAGGGCTGATTAACGCCATGACAGTTCAAGAATTCATGAGGAGAGGTCCCAAAAACTCCATGTTGAAAATTTGGTGAAAAAATCCCCCAAAATGCCTGAGATATGCACTAAAGTTGAAAAAAACCCATTTATTACATTATACAGCTTACCGGCATTTCTTCAGTTCGCGGTCGGCTTTGAAGAGTGCAGACGTGTTCCCGGTCCAGCGAAGATCATGGCCGAGCTCGGAGGTAAGTATGGGGTATGGGGGTGTGGGGAGGCAGGTGCGCAGTGGGTGGGTGCAGGTTGTGGGAGGGGACAGGGAGACTACGAGGGACAGTTTCCTTTTTCAGGTACAAAACAAAAAGACTTTGTGGAACTGTTTTTCATTTACAGGGGCATGTGGCACGCTGGGGTGGGCTCCCAGCTTGCCACTGGACTCTTGTTTTGGAGGGCAGCTGTAGCTGACAGAGGTTAGGCACCCCATCGGCAAACAATAAAAGGGGGCATGTGTGCGCTGGGGTGGGCTTCAGTGTGCCACAGTTGTTTTCAGGAGGGCCAGCTGTAGTCGGCAGGATTCAGCACCCCAGTCGGCAAACAACAAAGGGGTGGGAATTCATTTCTGCCGATGGGGTTGGGCACCCTCGCAGGCAATAAACGGGGTTACATTATGCCGAGCGGGGAGTGGGTTCCTCTCGTCGGAAAATAAACATGGGGGTACATATTGTTTGTGAATATGGTGGCAAGCCGCCACCATGTTCACAAACAATATCTGAATCCTTCATCCCGCCCTGCAATGACGTGGTGAATCTCTCTCATTGCAGCGGATGGCTGACGCTGCAATGATGAGGCGGCCCCTGATTGCAGCGGCTGATTTTTTAGAAAGTTGTGGCACGCTGGCTGAACTAGTGTCAGCAGCAGCATGCCATGGCATTGGGGGATGTGGGACAAGCCTTTGCGGGCTGTGGGGGCATTGGGCACAACAGTGCCACGCCTCCACAACCTGCTTCTGGAGAAAGCTGATACAACATGTTTCTTGCGCATGCGCGCAATCAACATAAAAAAAAAAGGAAAACATGTTAAGAATCAAAGCATGATAGGGCAGATGTTATTGTGGGATAATGATCCACCAAAGTAAGTGAGGTATGGGGCTATGCTAAGTGCCTTAATCTCTCAATAAGTGCCATTATTTTGTAATTATGAGCACACTGGGATGCCTTATTGTTATTAAAAAATGGTTGTCTAATTTTTTGTTGCTCTGTTTATGCCCCCTTCCTCAAGTTCAAGTTCATTTTTCAAATTTATTGATCAACATTAAGTCAGTACAAACATCATAGATCACTGTAAACAGTACAAGTATTGAATATGAATAAATCATAAATACAAATCCACTTTCTGTTAAAATTCCATACCAGGGAAAAAAGCTCATGAAAGTCTCTTAATTATATCAAATCAAATTATATGGTTCAGTGATAAACGAGCATAGTGACGTGCATTTATAGACAAGAAAAGAGGTCTGAGACAACTAGGCCTTTAATAATCCTGTCAGCTGGCAGCAGTAAATGAGACTTGTCTGGGATTGGGTATGGCTACCTACACTACCATCAGAGTACTGTAGCCTTCAATCTCTAAAGTTCTAAAAGAGAAGAAAAATATATAAATTTAGAACCAAAAAGCCCATAAAGGAAAATAGTGGAGTTGTCCTCTCATACTCCTTGAATACATAAGATGCCTAATAAAATTTCATAAATCATATCAAACATCACTATAAAATTGTGTAATTAAAGTTGAAAAATTCAAGCATAGCAGAAAATGGGTAAAGTGATACAGAACTGCCAGATCAAGAGAATTGTACAAGACACATATTATTTGGTCCGGTGGGAGAGAAAAGTTGGCCAAAATTGGTCCAACCAATAACTTCTTTTGCAGTAGTAAAATGGACTAATAAAAGTGACTTGTTTTAAATCTTCATTAACTTCAGCACCACATTTACAAAATGCTATCATTGCTTCAGGACGTTTTTGCCTATGGTATATGTAATTGGCCTCATAAAGTTCCATTCTAAACCTTGTTGTTATTCTTCATTCACGAGGGTTGGATAAATAAAATTAAGTAAAGTTCTAAACAATGGTCTTTTAAGATGCTTATACCATCTGTAAAATTTCAAAGAGGTAATTCTTGAAAGATCTTGATTAATTGCAATATCCTGAACTCTAGTTCTAATTTTACTAGCCATTTCCTATTTGGTTCGAACATAAATTTCATGAAGTAAATTGCCCAGACCCAAAGGCAGTGGGTGATCTTTGATTAGTCTGATGGACAAGAAGATAAAATCATTCTGAATGTACTTGATCTGCTCCTCATCTTAAGACATTGTCTAAGGTAGGGGCTCCTTTGGTAGGAGAAAAAGGCTCAAAAGAAAAATTAGTCATCTCTCTTTTATCAGAGTAGATAGAGAAAACTGGCCTAATTAAACTCTTAGAACCTCTGCTGGAATGAAATTCAGTACAGATAAACTGTAACAAAATATGTTATTCTTAATAATTTCCAGTGATGTAATCTTGGAGGAACCTCAAATTTTAGTGGCATATAGAATGCATGATTTAATTTTTGCATTTATAGCTGTGAGGATGCTCTTTATGGTGCTCTTCCCCAATTTACAGTAAAATTTCTTAAAAGCATTAAATGTGCTTTTCATTCTGGTTTCTAACAGGTCCAAATGTTTATTCTATGAGGAGTTATCTGAAAACCTTACAACCCAGATAGTCATAGTATGTTTCGGTTTCAACAGATTGATTCCCTATAAACAACTTCAGTATCTTTTTGCACTGATTCCCAAAGATAATCAGTTTTGCCTTATCTCTATTATTGTGTAAGTTGTTTTCATTACACAATTTAACAAAGTGGTACAATTTCCTTTGTAGGCCTAGCAGTGGTGTAAAGATTAAAATGATGTCATCAGCGTAAGCAAGGAAACTAACAGTTCTACCAAACATCTTTGTAGAATGGAAATCTGGACTATATATATATTTCTTTTTAGCTTTCTTTATCTCCCTTACTTTACTGGACTCTCTCCAGCTAAGCTACTGGGCTGGCCCCAGCTGTTCCAATCTACCTGAAGCTCTCTCTACCTTCTCCTGGGACCCACACTTGATCCTCTGTGAGCTGCCAGCAGAGCCCCTCCAGATCTGAGTTCCCCAGAGGCAAGGACCGCTTTACTCCCTGGCACTCTAGCTATAGTGTCTGGCCTGAATGGATGTGGAAGATCTCCTGGGGGAAAGTAGCTCTGGCCCAGTGTTGGACATGGTGCTGAGGTACCACACCTTCACCTACCAGCAAGAAGGGTTTTTTTTCTACTTTTTTTTGTTATCTACCCCCACGGAGTGTGGCTAAGCATGGCAACATAGTGCTGCAACTCCACCTCCCTGCTTATGCTAGCATCACTGCGTTGAGTGCCCGCAGTCTCCACCAGAGGCTGTCCTTGAGTGATCACTCCACCAAGACTCTCTCTGGGAAGAGAAAGCAGTCCTCTGGATGCTCAATCTCTTCCCTGCCCCGCCGACCCCCAATGACCCTGGCTTGTTCCCGAACCTGGATCATGGGCATGGTGCGAGGTGTGGCGTCCTGGCGCCTTGACCCTCAGCACCACCAGGCCGGCTGAAATCTGGACTATATAACTGAGTAATTATTGAATTAATGTACAAGTTGAACAATAAAGGAGTCAAAATACAGCCTTGGTGGACTCCAATATTTGTTCTAATGTTAGAGATTAAATTACCAGATTGAATATATTGTACCTGTACCCAGGTATTGTGGTGAAGCGTTATTAGAGTATCCAGTAGAAGGTGATCTATGCCCAATACTCACAGCTTATGACACAAAAGTTTGCAACTAACACTATCAAATGCTGTTTTACGATGTACAAAACAGCAGTATAGCTTAGATTTATTGATGAGATTATACATAACATTGAGAATACTGGCTGGCAACTGTGTGCAACCAGCCTGTGCTGCCACTGAGGGGTTCTGATTCCATTAGACCTCGAGAGCAAAACTTGAGAGGTCACAAGAATCAGAACCCTGAGGTGGTAGCTCAGGCTGGTTGTGCACAGTTGCCCAGCCAGTATTTTTTATAGTGTATAGTGACCCCGCAACAAAAACAATAAAAAAAATACTTGAAATGATTTTAAATTTAATGCGCTCCTCTGACACTTTTGAAAAACCTGCCACCGCTAACCTATCAGAAAATTTACTGGTTCAATTCTGAGATGTGCACGTGGTGGTTTTTCCTCTAGTTAAACTGCTGGCTCGTGGGCTCTCAAAAACAGACAATATGTTGTTGTACCACAGTATGGTATTAACACGTTCCATGAACTTTGAACTGTGGTACAACAACATTTTGTCTGTGATTGATTTCTATGCAGAACAAGGGGTCACTATATACTATAGAGTTGTATTGTAGACCGATTGCATCTGAAACCATTCTGTGCCTCATCTGAGAGATGATTCTTGTGAACCCAAAACTCTAATTTCCAGAGTAAAATTTTACAGAATATCTTTTGTGATGCATCTAGAAGACTGGTAGGTCTATATATACTTGTGTTAGTAACTTGTCCCCTTTTATATATTGAATAGATAATACTACCCTTCCAAGTATTAGGGAAGCCTCTCTTCACCTTGTAAGAACCTGTTAAATATATTTACAAAATTGGGTACCACCAGTCAGGGAATGTTTTATAAATATCAACCAAACTTTGGTCAGGACCTGGGCTTTTTTTTTTAGCTGTGATTGAAAGAAAAGCTTGCATAATTTCTTCAGAAAAGAAAATAATTGGTCTAGGAAATGCACAGATCCACATTAGGTCATTCACCTTGACAGAGACTAAATGTCATTGGTCTTCTTACAGAGAAAAATAAAAGGCCTCAAAATGAGAGATGCCCCCTTCCTGCTGGCCTGCCCAGCCCCATCACTATGTTTCCTCTAGAATTAACCATCACTCCAGTTCCACCCCCCCATGGCTTACCCCTCATGGTGGTTTAATGTAGCTTTCCATCTCGCCGTGATGCATCCAGATTCCTGAGGAGAGGCTGAGGTCACTGGTGCAGTGCATATGGCAGGCTGGAATTCATTCTGCCTGGATGGAGTGCTCTTTCTGTGTTCATACCTCTTTGCCTAGAACATCAGTGGCAAGGGTGCACATGCACACACATCCAGTCATTTAGAGCATGGTACCAGCCAGCGTTCTCCAACCCACATAGCTACTCCTGACTGCACTGCCACCTGTGGTCACCTAGGTGGAAGTATAGTATCAGAACAAACTGACTTCTGTTCATGGAGGAGGGGAGCATACTCTGGGATGCTTAATAGTCAGGATGCAGACAAACAGTATCCAGACAAAATGTCGCAGACAAAATGTAGTCTGGACAAAAAGTCGAAGGACAAAATCTCGCAGATTAAATGTCGTGGCTGCCACAATGCTCATTCTCAGGTACTGTGCTACTCAGGTCCCCATGACCTGCAATTAGCTCCACCCACGCAGTGATTGCAATATCAGTCATTTCATGGAATATTAATGCAATTAACGTGATAGCTCAAAGATAGCTTGACGCTAACACCCTTGCCTCCAGTTATTAAGGTGTATCTCATTCAGTTGTCCTGTGCCTTTTCAGAAAGCAGTTTATACTTTCCCAGAAGGGAACACCAAAACTAGATCTCGAAATTTATTTGTACACTCATGAAAAGGATGGTGCTGATGGTAAGGTGATATGGAGATGTGAACAACATGCATGCAGAGTGTGGCTCCACACTGTCGCTGGTGCTATCACCGTTCATCCAATTTAATGCTACTTTTTAAAAATACATTTTTACAATGACATTTTATTGCTACACTTAAATAAATATTGCCTTTTGTAATTTTTTCCGTCTTTCTACATTTTGGATGCTGGCAACTGCTTTTCTACATTTTGGCCAGATTACTTTTTTCTAGGGATATTTTATCTCTGACATTTTGTCCACGACATTTTGACTGGCAACATTTTGTCCATACATGTTAATAGTCCTCTCCCCAGCAAGCTCCCAATGACCCAGGCTCCTGAGTTCAGGAGGCAATATGGCACAGTAGTTTAAGGCTCTGAGCTGCAAACCTGGAGACCTGGGTTTGAATCCCACAGCCCCCACTTGCATACTGTGTGACCCTGAGCAAGTCATTTAGCTTCCTTGTGCTCCCAGGTTTCACCTGTAAACACGCTTTCAGCTTAGTGTGTCTGTCCTGGTAAAACAAAGGTAAAAAAAGGAAAAAGTGGTAGCCCTAGTACTGAGATGATGGGCTGGCAGGATTTTCTGATTGTTAATTTGGACACATGTAATGAGTTTGAAAATGCTTAGCATTCCTTATTTTTCTGCTTATACTCCCAGGTCTGTATCAGTGTTTAGCACATGCAAACCATGAGGCCGCTTGAGGTGCCAGCACTCCCTTACTTTTGCATTCCACCATAATTATATTTCTAAAAACTTGTATTTATAATGGTACTCCCAAGTATTGCATTGTTACATAGACATTTCTCTAATTTACTGGATCTCAGAATATACAATGGGCTGGATATTCAAACTGCGCCATTCTGTGGTGCAAGCCCTTGCGCTGCTCAAAAAAGTTGCGCAGGGGTGTGGCCAGGGCGATATTCAACGGAGTTGCGTTATTGAGCAACTCCTTTGAATATCGCCCCCCGGCCACAGCCACTGTGCATGGCGCAGTGGAACTTGCGCCACCGCAAGTGGTCAGAGTGGAGCATTCAGATGCGGTGACACAAGTTCCATTGCGCCATGAGCAAATTTCCGATATTCAAAAGGTGACATGCAAATGGGGCCATAATTTATGCAAGGCGCACTGGGGGGCCATTTGCATCTAATTATGGCCCCATTTTCATGCCATTAGCATGCCGGTGCGCTGATCCCCGACGACTTGTGCCTGGCACCCTGTCAGGCAGCAGCCATCGGGGACCGACGCCCCCTGCAGCCCGATCGCGGGCATGATGTAAATGCCCCCCCACCGACTGGCCCGATCGCGGGCATAATGTAAAAGAACCCCCACTGGCCCTATCCCAGGCATAACGTAAATGAACCCCGACTAGCCTAATCGCGGGCAGAATGGAGTTCACCCCTGACTAGCCTGATCGCGGGCAGAGCGGAGTTCGCCCCGACTAGCCTGATCACGGGCAGAACAGAGTTCACCCCGACTAGCCCGATCGTGGGCAAGCAGAGTTCAACCCCCAAAGACCAATATCCTGGTGGTCCAGTGGACGCGAAGCCCGATCGCGGGCATAAGAGTCAAACCCACCCCCAAAGTCCAATTTCCCTGGTGGTCCAGTGGACCACAAAGCCGATCGTGGCAGAGTCAAACCCACCCCTCAAAGTCAATTTCCTGGTGGTCCAGTGGACTGCGAGAAACCCGATCGTGGTCGTAGAGTCAAACCTACCCCCCAAAGTCAATTTCCCTGGTGGTCCTGTTGACCCCACCCACCAATGGAGCCCCACCACCCCGTTCCCCGTCAGCGGCGATGGCAGCACCTCACCCACCTGCCCGCCCATAGCCGCTGACTGACAACTCAGTGAGGGCTGCGCCCGTGTTTCAGGCAAGAGCCAATGGGCATGCAGCCCATATTGCATAAGGCAGTCCAGATATGTGAATGAATTCATTCACATACCTGGATCTGCCTTAGCCTGTATGAGCCGTACTCCCATTGGCTCTTGCTCTGGAACCAGTGGGTGCAGCCCTACGAGCTGTCGGTCGGTGGTGGTAGGGGCGGCAGGCGAGTGGTGCTGCCGCCTGCTGGCCTGGCGGGGGCGGGTGGTGAGGCTCCATGGAGGTGGTGCCACTGGACCACCAGGAAATTGGACTTTGGAGGTGGGTTTGACTCTTATGCCACATCGGGCTTCTGGTCCACTGACCACCAGGAAAATTGGACTTGGGGTTGAACTTGTTCTGCCCACGATTGGGCTAGTCGGGTGAACTCCCATTCTTCCTGATCGACGGGCTAGTCGGGGGTTATTTATGTTATGCCAGCGATCGGGCTAGTCGGAGGTGGTTCATTTACATTATGCCCGCAACCGGCCAGTCAGAGGGGCCATTTACATTATGCCTGCAATTGGGCTACGGGGGGTACTATTATGCCCGCGATCGGGCTGCAGAGGGGGCACAGGGAACAAGTGGAGGGCCACCCACAGGTGGTAGCTGCTGTGTTTCACCCTGCAATGTGGCAGCTCACCTGTGGGTGGCCCTCGACTTGATCCTTTTTTTTTGGGCTCAAAGTTGTGCAAGCGCAGGTAGGGGGTTGCGCCTGCACAACTCTGCACAGCTGGCTGAATATCGGGCTGTGCAGTTTATGCATGGTTCCTCCCCCCTCTGGTTGAGCATGTCTTCATTAGCACTGCGCTGTTGCTTAGCATGACTTGGGGGGTGCAACTGCCTCCTGCTGAATATCGCAGAATTGCGCATTTCGGACTTGCACAGGCGCAACCCTATTGCGCATGGTGCAACCCTTTTGAATATCCAGCCCAATGTGTATATTTGTATATAATGATTCAAATTTAGGCATACCAATACAACTTTTTGCTATAAGTACATTATTTGTGCTGTCACAGGTGTTGTATTTAAATGAGGCTATCCTGATGCGCACAATTCAGAGTACATTAAAAAAATAACTCTTCTGAAATCGCTGCCCTAACTAGCTGCTAGCTGATGGTTTACAGAGCAGAAGGGAGCTATTAGAACTGTTCCAAAAGTAACTGTTAGCAGTTGGCTGGGACAGAGAGGGCAGATCTGATGAGATTATCATACAGTGAGAAACACTGGTGCTGGTTGCTTTTCCAGGCTCTGGGTGCTGCATGGGCATGGCAGATGGATGGGCCGCATTTGGAGGATTCCCACCAATTTCTAGGTAGGGTGGGTAGGTGTGCATTGTGGGGAGATGCCAAAGGTGGATACAGTAGCTGCAGTCTATGGAGGCCAGGGTCAGGCACAGTGTAGGCTTGCATCACAAGGGGACATGTGAGGTGTATTACTGTGTTACATGAGAGTTCAAAGCAGGGTGGGGTTAGATGACAGGAGATTGCGTGAGGGTGTCTGTGCCCCACTTAGTGCAGAAAAACCTGCATTAAGTGTTGCATCTGTACTTTATCTTGGACCCAACTTGGCATGGCATTGGGACATGGCAGCAGTTGGCAAGCACAATCTGCATACAGCGTCTGGCCTGCATCAGCACTCTGGGTGCACATGGATATGGACAAAACAGGCAAGGTAGACAGATGTAGAGCACTTTAAGAATACTGACACAGAAAGAAGCAATGATTTCAGAGCCTTGCACCCACACTGCATGCTACATAATTTCCAAGAAGCTACACAGGACTGCTGTACCCAGTTGCAATGCTCTATTACTGGGAGTAGAGAGCCATGCACGCACTAAGTCCACACATCCACTGATGAATGCAGGGGGTCAGAGCCTACGGTAAGTTGGCTAGATCATTTTGTAATGGGCTGGCCTGATTAAGTCCCTGATGGCCAATGTGTCCAACATTGGAAGCATGATGCTGGAAATCATATCTAATTACTGTAGTCAGGAGGTGGTTTTGAGAGTAGCACCTTCTGCATCTGGAAGGTCAATGGATACATCAGGGATCAGCAAACTTAGATAAGTCCAGTAGATGTATCTTTTCTGGCTTTTTGAACATCCAGCCCTAATCCAGCTGACAACATGGTTGCAATGCCAACCTGTGTTCACACTTTTGGATGCAGACCAACCTTGGGCCCATGCAGCTGCTTTGAGAATCCTGCCCCAGTATTCAGAGTTGAAAGGTCAATGCATTCACCCATCACACCTCCATCACTGACCCTTCAGAAACTGTTCAAATGACTGAAATGTTTTCTGTTGTTTATGAAAAAGGTAGTATGTGTAAAGAAGTCCCATCTAGTAATGAAAGCTGTTTGATAGGTAGAAGGGACATCAGTTTTTAACAACTCTTCCAAAGGATGAGTTGTTAAACATCTTTTCTACCAACAAATTGTTTATGCTTCTATAGTAAATAGGCAGGGGGCAGAGGGTCACTGGAGACCCCTTAGGGTCTGTGGAGACAGATTAAGACAGAGTAAGTCAAGCAGTCCTTTTCTGCTGACAGTCACAGAGGCTGGTTCATGGAATAGTGCCGGTGGCACAGTGCTATGCCATGCACACAGCAGTGGCCCAGTGATGCTACCTCCACAAGCTTCCTCAAACCACCCCATGCCCATACCTTAAGAAATTGCCTGGTGTGAGTAGAAGTGAGCAGGACAAGGGTGAAGGGGGGCAAGAGAGTCCAAGGGTGAAGGGGTACCACAGGTTTGTTCACTTGGGGTGCCATCAAGTATAACAACAGCACTACAGGTCCTTTCCCTCTCTTTTACTCCTGAAGAAACTGAGTCTGTCTAGCACCATCAAGACAAAGACCGCTCTGCCCCCTTACTCATGGGAATGGATGCTACTTGCTTATTCTGTCAAATGATGGCAACATGTGATTGCCCTGGTGATGATGTGCTGTGGATTAGGGAGTGGGGATGACTTATCTTGCTGGGTTGTGGACTCCTACTGGTACCACAAATCATGGATCTGGGATCATGATGAGGCTTACTATTGACAAATGATATTTTGAGACATGGGATGATGGCGAACTAGGTGAAGGGGACTGAACAGTTACATCTTCAGGCACAGTGCCAGGAGTCACTTAAAGTCACTTAGTACCAGGAGTCACTTAAAGTCACTTAAAGTATAAGAAGCTAAGAAGGCAAGGCCCAAAAGCAGGATAGAGTATAGCAATTCATATTTCCCCCACCAATATACCTAAGTTTCTTTTAAAAGTTTCTCTGTTAGTACTTATTATGATTGATTCTGGAAGTCTATTCCATAAGTTTGCTGCACATTGTATGTAAACGTTTTTTCTTTTATTTGTTCTAAAATGACCTAGTGTTATCTGTGATGGATGGATCTATGTGATAACAATAAAAGCCTAAAGGCAATCCCATTATCGTGCAGTCAGAGTGCCAAAACATTTTCGGCACTCTGACACCCAGCGCCTGGGACAGCAGTGCGAGGACATAAATTTCAATGCTTGTGGGGGCTTGAACACCCCTCAACCAGGGGGCTCGCCCGTGCTCCCTACTAAAGGTTCTCAACTCAGGGGTGCATGTTGGGGAGGGATATGTAAAATTAAAGGTTCGGACCAGGCACAATAAAATCGCACCAGCGCCCGGACCCGAACCCGGTATCTCACCCGCCCCAACCACAGGCCAAACACTGACACCACGACGCAGCTCAGCAACCCACCACAGCACCACCCCTTACAGCTCCTCTGCCCCCTCCCAGCCCATGCTTGCCGTGCTTGCTCCTCCCCCCAACCGTGTACATATAGTGACATCCTGTCACCCATTTTGCCCACTCCTCCATCTGGTCTCCCTACCCTCCCATCGCTGTGAGGGATTCAGTGGGGAACAAGTCGTTGTTACGGATGGCACTTTTCCCCATGCACCCTCCTCACTGGATACCATGGTGGATGGCCCCTAATAACTAAGTCATCTGTTTTATAGCCAATATTTAATTTCATAATTAGAACAGCATGATTCATTATGTTGTAATAGAAAAGAACATCACTCCTTTGCCTTCTCAGTTCTAAACAATATAGGCCTAGATTTCTTATCCTCTAATTATATGATAAGTCTTTCTGATTCATGATAGTTTTTGTAAATATACATTGGACCGTTTCAACTTTATCAGTCTCTCTTCAACTGTTCCAAAACTGGCTACTATAATCTAACTGTGGCCTAACGTAAGATAAGCAAAATGGCATCAATACATAATAACATAGGAATTTGATATCAGATAGGGACTAGGTGGCCCATCTAGTCTGCCCATGAACCTAACCCCCTTCCCTATATTTTGCCATTTTTGTTTATACCATAGTGCTGGTCCCATGCACGTTTAAATGCATTCACCGTTTTTGCTGCAACCCCCTCTGGGTGCAGGCTGTTCCATGTGTCTATTACCCTCTCCATAAAAAAGTACTTCCTGATATTGCCTCTGAGCCTTCCCCCTCTCAGGCGTAGGTTGTGTCCTCTTGTATGTCCCTCTCCATTTGCATGGAAGAGTTTGTCTCCCTGAACAGTGTTTATACCCTCGATAAATTTGAACTTTATACCCTTGATGAATTTGAACTACATCAGATGTTCTACTTTTCCTGTTTCTTTTTATTGCCGTTAATGTTCTATTTACCCTGTCCACTACGGTAGTACAATGCTCTTTTAGTTCTAATTTATTATCAATTATTATACCAAGATCCTTTTTTGTTGTTTTTTCTTGAATAATTTGGCTATTTCAGGTATATTTATGTAGTGGATTTCATTTCCCCATGTGCAAGATGCAGCATTTGTCAGTATTTAATTTCATTCCCCACCTCTAAGTCCACGTGGCAATGGAATCAATGTCCTTTTGTAGAGAGTTAATTTAATCCTCATTATAACAAGGCCCACCCAGTTTGGCATCATCTGCATATATGGTGATGTAGTTGTTATCATTCTCTTCTAGATCGGCTATAAATATTTGGAAGATAATAAGTCCCATTACAGACCCCAGTGCACCCCACTGGCAACACTGCCCTCTGTTGAAAGATGCCCTCTTATGGAGACCCTTTGTGATCTCCCATCCAACCATGTGTTAATCTATTTTATTATGTGTTCATCAATTCCATATTTTGTAAGTTTTTCCATTACTGCCCAATGTGGCATAGAATCAGAAGCTCGGCTGAAATCTAACAGTATGATATCAGTAGGAATGCCTTTATCCAGAATTTGACTAATGCATTCATAAAAACACATTAGATTTGTTGTACAACGACAGCCATTTTTAAATCCACGCTGATTTGTGGCAAACAAATGGATTTTTTTAAAATGTTGTTGATATTTTATCTTTAATCAGTGATTTGAGGATTTTACAAGGAATAGATGTTAGACTTATTGGTTTATAGTTACATGTGCTCATCTTACTACCATTTTTGAAAATGGGTGTAACTTTTGATTTTTTTCCATTTGGCCGGTACTGAACTAGAGTTTTTTTTGATTCATATTTTCTCCCCAGGGCTCTGATTGGCATTAACATCCTGACTGACCCTCTAGCCCTGACACCCGACATCAGACAGTCTTCCTCATTACCACCATGGATTACCCCTGTGGAGGGGTGGTGAGGAGCTACCCAGCTCAACCCACCGGAGCAGGATCCAGATGAGGAGGCACCATTTGGGTCAGGCAGCGGGGGTCAGAAGCTCATGCTGCCCGACTGGAGCCTGATTTTCTATTTTTCCTCCTTGTGGAGTGCCAGCATGCAATGATGTCCAGGCACGTAGCCGATGTCTGCCGTACTCCACCACCTCTTGCTACACCACTCTAGTAGTGCCCCTGGTCATCATCAGGGGCCACTACAGAGCGATGGCACCCTGTATCCCTCCCTGGGATAGGAGAGCAGTCCTCTGGACACTCCATCCTATCCCTCTGCTGCTGACCCCTGGCGACCCTGGGCTCATGTCCGAACCTGGGTCGCCAGTGTGGCATGAGGTGTGGCGTCCAGTGCCTCAACCCTCAGCACCACTGGGCTGGCCACTGAACTAGAGTTTAATGATTTTTCATATAAAATCTTCAGAGGTATGCAGATATTATTATTCATTAATTTTAACATAGGTGGTGTGATATTATCTAGCCCGGGTACACTATAAGGTTTAAGGTCATCGGTCAGTTTTATTATGTTCTCATTGTGTTATGTGTGCTTCCCTACCCCAATTTCATTCTTTATACAGTTAGAAAGATAATTTTGCCTACTGTATATAAAACAAAAATATTTATTAAATATATTAGCCATTTCAGCTGGATTTTTATAGTCTCACCTTTTTCTGTTATAGTTGTAAGTTCTCCTTTAGTCTTTTTTAATGAATTTATTGGTTTGCTGTTAGATTTCTTGACTGAGTCTGCTAATCTGAATTCATAATTCTTTTTTGCCTTATTTATTTTATTCTTACATTTTTTTGTAGTTGTTTGAATTTATTCCAATTTGCCTCTTAGTTATGTTTTTGTATAGGCCACAGGCTTTGTTTGTCTTTTTTGTTAACTTAACTATACCTTTGTTAAGCCATTTTGAGTTTAGCCCGTTGTGATTATATTTCTTTGCACATTTGACATGTTTGTTCATTCCTGAATGTATCGTAGTTTTTATATACTACCATCCCATATCCACTGATTTATGTTCTAAAACTGTACTCCAGTCTATTTTTTGTAGATCTGCATTTATGCCATCTGCATTTGCCATTTTGTACAAGTAAATTTCAGTACATCCCCTAGAAATTTGATGATTATTTTCTATTGAGAACATCACCGAAGCATGGTCACTATTTCTTATTGGGGCTTTAACTTCACAATTAGTAATATTAATATATTCTGTGGTTAGGACAAGATCCAACACATTCTGCATCCTAATACCTTCCCACCCAGAATACTTCAGTTACCTGTGAAAATTATGTTTTATGCCGATGACGCTATTATTATTTCTCAAACTCCGGAGGAGTTAAAAAGAGCCTTAACCTTGGTTTCTTACTCACTAAAGGGGGTTGATTTGGAGCTTAATACACAGAAGACAAAGATCATGGTGTCTGAATGGGGAAATTCAAATTCAAAATTACGTAATTGGATAATAGGAGACAAACATTTTGAAGAAGTGACTGCCTTTCGCTACCTGGGTCTCTGGTTCTCAAAGAAACTAATTTGTAAAATTCATATCCAAAAAACAAAGGAAAAAAACATGCAATCAGTCCAGGCAATAGCAAGGTCTGCTAATACTTTCATCCAAAATTCTTATGTTGCACAAATTAGATGCCTGGAGGCGAAGATTAGTGCTCAGATGCTGTATGTCTCAAACATTTGGGGAGTACTGGGGGATACAAATGCACTGGAATTAATACAGAACAAGTTTCTAAAACAACTTTTGGGGGTTTCTATGTACACCCATACCTCGATGGTAAGAGCATAAACTGGAGTATATTGTATCAAAACAAAGACAGAAAAAAGAGCAGTACATTTCTGGTATAGAATAACTAATAATGAAGACCCCAATCTCTCCCAGTATTCTTTAGTGGAGGAATGTGAAGAAAGATATAGGGTCACAGACATGTGGATGCCTATTTTAAACTCTATCTTCAACAGGTTGGGATTAGAATATAACTACATTCTACAACCTAGCAAGGTTATCTACCTTTTTAAGAACCAGGCCATCCAAAGACTACTCAATGTAGCTGCAGCACAGGATATAAGGAGAATACATGACTGCAGGGAAGGGAAAATGTATAGAAATATCAAAAATTCATTTTTAACAGAAAAATATCTAGTTATCTGTGATAACAAAAACCAGAGAAAATCCTTGAGTAGACTTCAGATGGAACAGGTTAATCCAGGTGTAAAGTATATGATAGGGAGAGCACTACCTCTCGTGTCACGTTATTGCAACAAAAACTGTAAGTGGGAAATTCCTCATATGATTTTTGAATGCTATGGATAAAGTGGATCTAGCCCTTAAAAGACCACTTAGAGGGGGCTGATTCCTGGTCTAAAATTATGAGTATATTCAAGTCTGGACATGAGCCAGTAATATATGCACTAGCAAAATTTGCACAATATGTATTCTATTACGTGGGAAAAAAGAATCACATGAGGAATGAATAACTAGATATGGGGCACTTTATCTTATGTGTTCAACCATGGATTTCTCTACCTATGCCTGTTCTCTTTTGGTATTGTATTTAAAGCTGCTTTGATTATAAGAATGGAAAGTTCTAACTGCTTCTAGTCTGCATTTTTTATATGTTTTTAAATTCATCATGTAACAAAATCATTTTTATATAGATGTGTGTACAATAAAATTTGAATTTGAATTTGAATTTGAAATCCTAGTAGCTGTAGTCATGTGCTGTGTTAGGCTGTTTTCCAAACACATTTCTAAAAAATCTCTACCATTTGGAGATGGATGTGTTTGTAATCCAATTGATGTCAGGGTAATTAAAATCACCAGGTAATATTACTTTACCCATGTCTAGGGCTCTAACTATTTCATTTATAATGTCTTGATTCATTTCTACAGAAAAATCAGGGGGTCTGTAACATAAGCCTAGAATATAGTCCCCATTTTGTCACTTGTAACCATAATGTTTCATTTTTTTGTGATGCATTTTTCATCCTTGGTGATATGTCCACAGTTCTCATATTTTTAGAGGTATAGATTGTGATACCCCCACCTCTCCTGTTTTTCCTATCTTGTTGGATCCCATGGTATCCTGGAATATTTTTGTTCAGTTCATCTTTCTCATCCCACCAAGTCTCAGTTAGTAATGCTACATCAATGTCTTCAATTTGCGTTAAGCGCTGGAATTCTGTAAATTTATTGTTGAGACTCCACACGTTACTTAGTAGAAAATTATTTATGTATGTATGTATGCATGTATGTATGTATGTATTTATTTATTTATTTATTTGTGACTGTAATAACCAGGTAGGTGCACTGGTCCAGTGGACCATTTACAGGTACGACCTGAGCCACAAGGCATGAGGAAGAACATTACAGAGTAATACTGCTTAAAATGATATATCTGATGTAGTACATAGCAAGATTATACACAGGTGAGTACAAGGCAACAGAAATAAAAACTCCGGTCAGGGGGAAAAATAGAGACAATATATACATCACAAAGCATTGCAGGTAGACATAGGTGCAGAGATGCAATATCTTCAGGTAGACAATTAGGAAAACCACACTTCATTAGAAGGTTCCCAATGAGACCTAAATACTCAACAAGAGCAGGAAGGACAAGGAGAGAGGTTAGAAGAATAGGAATCAGAAATGACAGGTGAGTGGGAGGGGTGTTAACGAGAGGGACAGTTGCATTGACTTTGCCTTGAAGCCAGGTTTTGAGCTTAAGTTTGAAGTTTTGATGAGTGATGAAAGATCACAGAGAGGTGGGTAGCCTGTTTCTCAGAGAGGGGCCCACCACAGAGAATGCTTTCCCACCCATATTGGTGGTGGTTCTAGGTACCTCAAGGGTGGGAGTAGTGTAGGAGCAAAGGAACCTAGTTGGGGTTCTACAGTTGAAAAGGGCAGAGAGAGGAGAAGTGTTACCACATCTGAGGGTGGCATCCAAGAAACAGTTAAGGATATAGTAAAAACGACCCTGTAAGGAGAGCCAACCGAGGGAGCAATAGAGGTCGCAGTGGTGTGTAAAGTAAGTGGTCAATATGGCAAAGTGGCAAGTGCTGTTGTAGGCTACTGAGAGTATAGTCAGAAGAGTGGTTTAGACTCAAGAGTAGATTGGGGAGCAATAATCAAAGATAGGGAGGAGATTACCCATGACGATAGCCAAGCAAGCCTCCTTGGTTAGGTAGGCCTTTAGACAATAGGTCACTCCCAGCTTCATATTAACCCTGAAGACTAAGTGGTTTATGTGATCTTTGAAGGAGAGAAGGGGGTCAAGCGTTACCCCCAGGTATTTGAAGGAAGAGACATTTTCAAGGGCAGGACCATCAGGGGGGTGGATAAGGAGAGAAGATTTAGCGTGGAGGGTTTTAGTAAGGAATGGTTTTGACCCAAACAACATAGCCTTGGTTTTCTTAGAATTGACCAACAACTGATTAGAAGAGAGCCAGTTATAAGCAGCACAGTAGTTCTGGGTGAAGCCAAAGGAAATACAAGAGAAGGAATTGTTACTATAGAAAATGACAAGGTCATCTGCATAGAGTAGGGAGTTGCAGGTAAAGCTGTCAGTTGCGAGGGAGTTGACAAATAGAGAGAAGAGCAGGGGGCCCAAGGTGGAGCCCTGGGGAATTCCCATGGTGACCAGCAGGGGAGGAGAAGTGGTAGTACCAATGTGCATGGACTGGGAGCGTTTAGAGAGGTAACTCTGAAACCAGTCAGTTGTCTCAGCAGAGCAACCGAGCGAGGATAGTTTAGAGAGGAGGAGGGAGTGGTTAACCATATCAAAGCTTTAGATAGGTCAACAAAGATGGCACTGGTGACACATTGACAGTCCATGTTGGAGAGGATGTGATCGGTAAAAAGAACCACAGCAGTTGAAGTGCTGTGATGCTTATGGAAGCCATGCTATTGGCTACATAAGAGGTTGTATTCAGCAATGTACTCTGATAGTTGTTGATGGATGACCCTCTGTAGGAGTTTACTTAGGTGGGGGAGAATAGATATAGGCCAGTAGTTATCAGAAGAGTGGGGGGTCACCCAATTTGAAGATAGGAACCACCCTAGCAGACTTCCAGGAGTCAGGCATGGTGAAGTTAGATGCAAAATTAATGATAAAGGTGAGAGGCTTGCACATAAGAGAGGAGACAAGTTTCAAAAAGGCACGGGAGAGGCTATCGGAGCTAGGTCTATCGCTATTAGGTAACCGCTTTAGAAGTTTGGAGGTGACCTTAGCAGAGATGGTTAAAAAGTGGAAAGGGAGTGATGGGGGGGCATCACTAGGGAGGGGATTAGAAGGCAGGGTGGAAGCGTAGGGTCCCAGGGATGGAAGTTTGCAGACAAGGGCCGACAGGTTGGAGAACTTGGTGTTAAATGCTTCAGCAATCACCAAAGGGTTGGTCAGGGAGCGAGAAGGGGAACTCAGGTGAATGGAGAGATTATGTGTGCAGGGATTTAATAGAGAGTTAAGAGTCGTAGAATTTTTTAGGATTGCCCAGGTACTCTCTCTGAAGCTGGTGGTAGTAATCCCATTTTAAGGATCTTGTCATGTGCTTACATCTATTGCACAGGTGACTGTACTCATTCCATAGGGCAGGGGGGGTCAGTTTGTAGGCAGCCCACATGCTGTCCCTCAACTTCATGAGGGTCAGGAGTTCTTTTGTTAACCAACATGTGCACCTGTCTCTGACAAGCCGAGTAGCCATAGGGAAGTGGCAGTCCTGGATGGCCAGAAGGGCATTGGTGAAATAGGTGGCTGCCAGAGACACGTGAGTGAATGCATAGAGGTCCCACCAGTTTATGGCCCTAATGTCTTTGAAGAGGTGGGAGGTGTCGGGGCAGTTGAAGCTGGGAAAAGAGAAGTACTTGGGATGAGGGTGGGAGGCCTTAGAAGACCAAATGATGTAGGTAGGAGAGTGACCACTTATGGAGTCACATAGAGTGCCAGTTTGGGTGACCCTATCTCTGCTGTTAGTGATCACCCAATCAAGGAGTGTGTGGTTCGAGGTACAGGTGTTAAAACGTGTAGGGATAGTGATGATTTGCACAAGGTTATACTGGTTTAGATTTTTGGCATAATCTGGTTGGTGGGCGCTGAGCCAGTTGAGGTTGTAGTCCCAAAGAAGAATGGTTTCCCTGGTTGGGGAGAATGATCTGAACCCGGTTAGGAGGCCGCGGAGACCCTCTACACCCCCATCTGGAGGACTCTAGCAGCAGCCCAAGAATAGTTTTTTTATCAAGCCCAGGGTAACTTTTCGATGAGCCAATCATTAGGGGAGACATTGTCAGAGCAGAGGGTAGTGGAGGCAGTGAGGGATTCTCTGACAAATATGGCTGCACCACCTCACTTTCTTTTGCCTGGTCAATCTTTGCGCAGGAGGGAGTACCCAGCCAACTGAAACATGGTATCAGGGTGCTTTGGCTTCAGCCAGGTTTCGCTGAGGCAAAGGATGTGGGGTTTGTAGAGGGAAACCCAGGCTTCAATATCAAGGTATTTTGCAGGGAGACTGTATATGTTCATATGGGCAATTTTTAGCCTGGAGGGGTTAACCCCAGTGGCGTCTGTTGAGGTGATGCTGGATTGTACAGGGCCAGAGTTGGACTTGATGTCTCTAGCCAATAAGAGCAGGAACAGTAGAAGGTGATAGGGGCACAGTGGGCAAGAGAAGGGGGAGAGAAAGGAGGGGTAAAGTAGGAAGCACCAAGTAGACAATGCTCAAGGTTAGTTAGGAACCTGAGAGAGAGGGAGCAGAGAGGGGTTAACTCCCATCTTACAGGATGGGGGGACAGGGAGGGTGGTCATCAACAGAGAAGTGGAGGAGGTCTGACTGGCCAAGGGATAGTACATAGGCAGAGAGGTCAACTATCAGTAGGCTGCCTGTCAGAGAGAGGCACACGCAAGGGATAGGAATAAAGGCTTCATCATGGCAAGTATGTCAGGTAAAAGGGGCACAGAAAAAAAGGTGCCTGCCTGAACTGAGATTGAGTGTATTCCCTATATAATGGCAGGTAGTTGATTTAACAAAATTAGATTCCCTGCATAAATAAGTAACTCTGCTGTGCTTGGGTGCAAGGGTATGGCAGGTAAAGGTGCACAGAGTAACAGAGGTGCCTGCCCAAGTTGAGAATGGGTGTGTCCCCTATATAATGGCAGGAGCTGATTAACAAATTAGAGGCCCTGCATAAGTAGGTAACTTGGCTGAACTAGGGTATGGTGCAGAAGTAGAAACAGTGAACAAAGGAGAATTAGAGGAAGACAGCCAGTGAGCAGCAGAAAGCAAGGAAGGCAGTAGTCAAAAAGAATTTGACACTACCTGAAGTATGTTAAGCAGAGCTGAGCTAGTACGTGGTTCAGGAGTAAAGCAGAAGGCAGAGAGACTGGAAATGGCAACCAGGGGGCAGCAGAGGAGCAAGCAGAGATAGGGATTAGGAACTGTGCCTGACTAAATTACGAGAGAAGTAACTTTAAATAGTCAAGTAACTGTATTTGTCATTCAATTAATTTTGCAAGATCACTGATTGGCTAAGTGCATTGCCTTGCTGTAGGGAGAGCATTTAATAGAGTGCCAGGGGTGGGGTGGGTGGGCAGGCTGAATCAACAAACAAACAGCAGAAATCGAAGTACAAAATCGGAGAAGAGAATCCAGTTTGAAAATGGTGCCAAGACCTCATGAAGGAAGCTGGCTAGCTGGCTGAGATCGGAGGGTCCGTACCTTGTTTGGAGGGCAGGTTGGCGTCTGGCTGTGGAGTCCAGCAGAGCAGTGCTCAGTGTGGGAGGAGGACTGGTCAGGGGCTACCTGAGGAGGGAGGAAGGACAGAAGAGATAAAAAATATGAGGTGGAACAAAGGAGTGGGCCGAGACTAGGCTACATGGAGCAGAGGGGTGGGACATGCGGGGGTTGAGCAAGAGGGCTCCAGGGGAGGAAAATGACAGCAAAATCAGAGTGACTGGAGGGGAAAATAAGAGAAGTAGTAGTACAGTGTAAAGAGGATTATAGTGAGTTTCCGATGTAGCTGGGAGTAGCTACCACTCACATATTGTGGTAGCTGCCCTCAGCGATAGTTATTCCAGCCAGGTTTAAAAAAGCAATGCTGCCTCCTACCTTTGTATTTTCACTCGTAATTTCTGAATTACTGTAGGCAGCCTGACTGATTCTAAAAGCTCTGGCACTGGTGACACACCCCTGCACTCAAGAATGTAATGACATGTGACCAGGGAGAGCGTGGGGGCACACTCCATTGAAATGAATGGGGCTGGATTTCCTATTAATTTTTAAGATCAAGAATGGCCACTTACAGATTAATGAAAGACACCGCTAGACTAACAAGGGTCAAGTAAGTTGAGCGGTGTCCTTCATTAATCTGTAACAGGCCATTCTTGATCTTAAAAATTAATAGGAAATCCAGCCCCACTCATTTCAATGGTGCGCAGTCCCGTGCTCTCCCTGGTCACATGTCATTACGTGCTTGAGCACGGGGGCATGTCACCAGTGCCACAGCTTTTAGAATCGGTCAGGCTGCCTACAGTAATTCAGAAATTATGAGTGAAAATACAAAAGTAGGAGGCAGCATTACTTTTTTAAACCTGGCTGAAATAAATATCACTGAGGGCAGCTACCACAATATGTGAGTAGCTGCCCTAGATCGAAAACTTCATTTAAAGAAAATGCTAAAAAATCTGGGTGAACGAGAGGGTTGGGGGCGAGCAAGAGGACTCCTGGGGAAGAAAACGAGAGCAAAATCAGAGTGGCTGGAGTGAAAAAAGAGAAGTAGTAGCACAGTAGAAAGGGGATTAGAGAAAAATGCAGAACATCAGGATGAGAGAGGAGTACACAGTGAAGCTTAATCAAGAGGCAGGGAGGCAGTATGCAAGAAATTGATAGATGTTTGATTGCCAGGGATTCTAGTGTTATTTGTTGCTACTTTCATATGTGGATTACCCCTTCCCCTGCCTTGACAGTTTAAATGAACTGACTCCATTTTGGTTTTGATCAAATTGCCCAATACCTTTGTCCCCTCATTGTTTGATTGAAGGCCATGAAGGAGTTGTCAATTTTTTTTAAAAAATCTGTCTGTGAGAGGATGGGATGATGGAATGTGAACAAAGAAAAGGAAGAGGCTGACTCAACTACAAGAATTTCATCAAGCTATGTTTGTTTATTTTTCAACCTTTCTTTTTAAAGCCACCTAAATGTTGTGGAGGTTAATGTTTGGTGAGCCACGTTACTTTCTCTAGGCATTAGTGGTCTGCTCTTTCATTTTCTTACTGTTATTTTTTGCTATAAGCAGGTCTCATGCCTTGCTTCCAATGCAGTCCTACGTAGCCGATTCAAACAAATTTCTACCTCTAGTAGTGTGCTTCCAGATTCTTTATATCTCCAAGTTTCTGAAGTGATCTGTCTCCTGGAGAAGGGAGGGTGGGAAATGAATGGGTAGGTTAGGGATTGGACAAGGGGCTTGCCCTGCGGAAACATACAGGGCTTTTGGAAGTTTTTTTTTTTTATGTTCATTTAATTTGGCCAGGTACTGAGGAAAAAATATCTGAACATCTGGGATACAGTATTCGAAAAAGGTACTAAAACTCTTCTTATAACTCTTCTATTCTTTCAAAAAAATGCAATAGAAAATGTAACTTCTTCCTGGACAGCCACCAGAGACAGAAAGAAGGTACCTTGGTTTAATATCTCTTCAGATGTAAGAAAAGTGTGCCCTACCTTTGCACAGGAGTTTCTATTAAAGGGTACGTAATTTGTGTTTAAGTACAATTACAATTCATCTATCCATTCTGTGCCTCAGTTCTCATATATTTCCAGGGCCACTAGGAAACAATCTACACTACTCACTTGTTTATTTGGCAATTTATTGTAACATTTATTTACTCAGAATAGCCTAGCTGAGATGCAAAAATATATTTTCAGTGGTGCCCTGCTTCTACCCCCCCCTCAAAAAAAATATTTTAGCTTGAGGGACTGAAGCACAGAGAGGTATATCCAAGACCACAAACTGAGCAACAGTGGCCCTGGTGGGATTCACACTGTGGATCTTCTGGCTTGCATTTCAGTGTTCTAACCACTAAAATATACTAACTCAAAGCAGCCTTCTTCTTACCAGGTGGACTGTCTTCCAGACCAGTCTTCCTTTGGTTCTTGGTTTCGCCCATCCCCTTCAGCAGCATTAAATTGTTGATGGAATATTTAGAAAATATTTGGTTCTATTAAATGCTCATAAGGAAAACACAGGATGGGTGTTTCCTCAGACCTCCGGAGAGCTGGGCACTACTAGGGCTGGTATCGCAGCAGATATAGTGCTGTTATGAATTACCCATTTGTTGTATTTTTGTTACTAAACACTAATTAGTTTTACTGCTAGGGCCCAGCATGTTACTGGTTTTATATTCTCTGTGGGCCTGTCAAAGCATAAATTAGGGGAGTGTAAAACTGCTATGGACAAAGAATTATTATCCCATCTCAGCATGTGAGTCACTTTCCAGCAGTGACAGATTAATGTACAGTTGGAACTACCACAGACTGATACAGAGCTAGACCTTGAGCATGCATGGTACTCTGGCAGCAAAGAGCCCTATGCCCCAGTTGATGGCAGGAGTGAAATGATGCCAGGCAGGCACCACTGCATGTCATGCTCAAAAAGTGCAGTCAGATTTGCAGAACAGAGCGTAAGTTTTAGGTTTCTTCCCCAAAGACTGTGCTGTTACCAGTCTGGTACTCTCTCCTTGTGGTATGGTCTGAAATGTGGTAGGGCTAAAGATGTATGGGGGGAATTTCCACCCCCCATTGAGTGGGTTTACCCACAGCTTCAGTTTTCTTTCTCATCCAGATTTGTAATCCGTGGCATAGCTTCCATCCTCCAATGCCAACCCCATTGACTGACAGCTGCCATTTTCATTTTAAAGTTTGATCACTGTACCTTGACTCAGCAGGCTATGAACCCAGCCCACCCCCATCAACACGACTCAGGCTTTCACTTTTTAAAATTTTTCTGACACCCTCCAAACCACAAAGGGAGTGACTAGTGACTGAAAGTGACATCATGAGAAGAGCAGCAATTTTCCTAACCTCCCATGAACTCTGCTTCCTGCCTTCCCTTCCCAGCTCCTATGGGTTTCTCTAACTGTACTGTATTGTCTGACTGTATCAAATGTTTTATTTTTCATCCCTGTGTGGATGGTTACTGCTTATTGTTATACCGTGACTCTCTCTGAGGGGGTCACTATTTGTATTCTGTTTGGACTATTTTGTAATCTGTTCATTTCTTGTATGTATTTAATTCACTCTGGCTATTTGTAAGCCTGTAATTAACAACTATTTGTATCTGTTTTTGTGATGATTGTCATTGATTGTTTACTGTATCCTCTCGGGTTGTGCTTGAAAATAGGCAGGACTAATGCCTAATGCACTTACCCTCTTACCAAAAGCTAATAAATAAATAAGTCTAACCAACAAGCTCTGTACAGGTCTAATAGTCAATAACCTCTCAAATTACAACTGTTTTGAAAATCCTCTACAAAACATCTACAGAAGCCACACACTATCATTAGGAGGTTGGATCAAAACTGCTCACCAGCAGAATCCATAGGTGGGGATGAAACAATATCAGCAGTTTGGACAATTAGTGTTCCCAGGCAATGGGAACCTCAAGACAAGGCTGTCACCAAGACTCGTTGACAGGATCAAGCACTATCAAAAAACAAATGGACTTAATTATTTCTGAATTAAGGGACTTCCACAAAGAAATCCACTCTACAATTGCAGCACTCAGGACCAATATTACTAAACTTGACAAGCGGCAAACCAAACTGGAAGAACAGCTCACTACAGTACAAGTCGCATTAAACTGTCCCATCAATGAGAGGGTTTAGAATTGTGTTTTACAGTTGTCATTGCATTGGCAACTCATACTGCATTGTTTTTAGTGCTTAACCAGCTCAAGAGCAATGTTTATAACATGTTTTTTGCAACTCAACTGGTATGTATCTGTGGTCCCATCATAGGGCAATCGAAAACTGCATTTTAACTCTTAAGAAACAATTTTTGCAGGGCTTTGTGCTGGATCCAGCAACACTTATGCAACTCAGTCTGACATGCTAAAACAACTCACCAAAGGAACAGTTTAATGTGACTTGTACTGTATATAACTGACTAGAGTCTTGACTCTACTGAATGGGCAGTGTTATAACTATACACCGCCTACTGTACAAAACTGGACTGAGGACTCAGAATACCGTAACAGGTGCAACAACTTCAGAATTTACAGGCTGCCTGATGGAACAGAAGGGACATGTCCAATCCCCTTTCTTCAAATTCTGTTGCACAACACCTTGGGCTTTCCACCAGTGCAAACTCTAGACACAGAATGGGCCCACAGAGCCCTCAGCCCAAACCTACCTCCTCTGAAGACTATCCATGTTCAGTCAGCCTCTGTTTTCTCTGTTTCACAGATAAGGAGGATATTCTCCATACAGCCTGGAAGCAGAAGGATGTCCTCTTTCAAAACAGCTAGTTATTTTGGAACAATTATTATTCTCCTGCTATGTCATGTCACAGATGTATATACATACCCACCCTGAAAGCCGTCTGTGCTAAGCAACTCTGCTATAGGGCACTCTATACTGTAAAATTCACTGTTGATTTTCTTGATAGTCAGAAAACCTCTGTTACCACTGACCAAACCATTCAAGATCTGTAAGCCTCGATCATAGCAGTTCAATCCCAGTGCCCCAGAGACCAAACACCGAGATACTGGCATCTAAACTTTCCAAGTGTCTGGACTGTGTAGCTTCATAAGGTACAGAGAAGACAGCAGGAAGCTACGCCATCCAAGAAATAGTCTCACATCTGAAAGCAGGACATTCTTCCCCTGAAAAGAATGTAGTGGTTCCTGTTTCAGACACAGAACAATGAACTCCAATATCCCTTTTTTAACAGCCTCCTGAAGGTATGTCTCTGGTTGTTCCCCACTGTAGTCATTCTATCCCTCCATCCCCGAGACTCCTTCCATTAACACCCCCCCCCGATGCTGATATTCAGTATATTGTTAGCATGGCTCACCATTGAGAAATCTTGGTCCAGAATCTACATCCCCTGACTTTGCAATACTGTCAGCATGGCCACTTCTCCTTCCTTAGAAAATGCTTACTGTTAGTAGTAGTGGAGTCTTGTCAGTCATGCTGTGCTCCTGGAGGAATGCTGCCAACAGTACAGATTGAATTTGAGCTGGAGCAAATGGTAGGTTGAGCCCAGGAGTGGAGCAGGTTTTTCCATGGATGCTCCCAAGCTCACACCCCATACAGATGGCTTAGCCACTTTATAAATGTTGGGGGGGCCGGGCAGGGAAGCCCCTGAGGTCTGCCATGCAGGAGTGACTATTTTTAGCCTTGGTTATGTGGTTGGCCAACTTGGACTGGAATCAACTCCCCTAAATTGCTTGACTTTGGTGCACCCTGGGCATTAGCAGCTCAAACAGCACAGCCAATATTTCAGATGCCACCAAAGGTATGTAACTGGCCAGACAGAGTTCATGCACTGACATTCAGAAATTCTGGGGTGGGGCTCCACGCTGACAATTATAGCCACCACTAGAACAGAATTTTCTTCTCTTTTCCCTTTTTTTGGGGAGGGAAAAGGAAAACAGATGCCAGTATAAGGGGCAGAGCGGGAGCAGGAATCTGATGAGAGGGGACTGGGGGGCCGGATGGAGACTGCCTGAGTGAGACACTACAATTCTTTAACATCAATCGGTTCACCATCGTTGTGGACTGAGTTATTTTATTGTTTGTACAGCACTGTCCCAGCAGTATCTTATGTTGGACTTAATATCTGGATGGACTTAAACTTTGCATTGTTGCTCGGGCTGGAGGGAGCAGAACACTGTGATGGAGAAACTGTGATCTAGCCAGATGTAATCTTAGGTACCACAAAAAACATAAGCACCCTGTAATGAAGCAATCAGCTGAAAACCCACTGTGGATTTCTTGCCACAGCCCTGTGATATCCTCTTTCAACATCATATAACACCCACTAATGACACCTGGCTATAGATAGATGACTCCTGTGGGGGGGGGGTGTGATGGGCCCTACCAGGATCATCTCATTGTTATTCATAGGGAAATGTCACTCTACCCATCCACCTCCTTGCTACTGAGGAGCACTTCAGAGCAAGCCACACCCCTTCACACCAGTCCCAGTGGAAGAGGAAGGGAGTCATTGCCATTACAGGCCAATTTCCTCCCATATAGTAGACACTTCATATAAGCTGCATATGGAGCCTGACATCCCCCGCTTGTCACCCCAGTTCCAGACAGCAGCACTGTTGGAGGCCCCTCCTTTGGCGGCATACCATCCCTGTGTGAGGTTTACCACTGAATAATGAGGCTTGGCTAGGCTAGGTCCCTTATTGGAAGTCATGTTGCTGCCCCGTTTATTAGAGTGCAGCTCGTTGTCTGCACACTTAACCAATTATGGGTCCTGGTCTGGGCACTGTTTCAGCCCCCATTCACTGTTCAGTGTTTTATTAAGTGCTTTCTTATTCATAGGTTCATAGGTGTGTTATGAGTTTTTTTAAGTCAAAAAGCTTTAATAAACTCACCACCACTAATGGTGGAACAATTGTTTTGAATTGCCCATAAATTGATCTAATCTTTCTTTAAAGGTTCCATAGTAGGACTGTTTACTACATCCTCTGGTAATGTGTTCCAAGTATTGATTATTCATTGGGTGTACCATTTATTTCTTTTGAATGTTGTACATTTGTTGCCACTCAGTTTGTGACTATGAGATCTAGTTTTCTTTATCACTGGTTGTTTAGCAAGACCAATTGTTTCTAAGGTGCACTTATTTTTACTTACAGTATAAGCGAAGCATAGGTCTCCTCTTAGTCCCCTGTATTCCAATGAGTACAAACCCAATGTATGTAATCTCTCCATGTATTCATGATTTTCCATGTTTTTAACCTTTTTAGTTACTTTTCTCTGCACACTTTCTTTCTTTTTGTTCCTCTGTTGCTTTGCGATGTACAAAATGGGGAACAATATTCCAAATGTGGTCGAACCAAGCTGGAATAGAGAGGGATAAGTACCTCAGGTTCCCCGCTTTTAACATTTTTAAATATATATCCCAGTAACCTTTCATATTTTTTAACTGCATTCATTGTAGCGGCCTGGTGGCACTGAGGACTGAGCACCTTACCTCGTGTCACATCAGTGACCCATGTTCGGGAACAAGCATGGGCTGCCGGGGGTTGGCGGGGGGGAGAAGGATTGAGCATTTTCAGGACTGCTCTCCTTCTCTGGGGAGGGGCATCAGTAGTGCTTGGTGATTGTCTGCCCCCTAGCGGAGGCTGGGAGGTGGCATGTCAGCGCTAGAGACTGAGGGCAAGTGACTGTGGCAAGCGCTTGGTGTGGGTATGTACGGGAGCATGTGCGCTACCGCCGCTGGTGCCATTGCATGCTGCAGTCCTTGGGGGAAGCCAGGAACAGTGGAAAATGGGAGTCCTCTGCAGGATGACAATGGTTCCCCACTGCATGACCTGGGAAGGCACCTCCCTGAATACTCATCCGGTCTGGTGGGTTTAGTTGCTCCCCACCCCCTGCCACAAAGGGTAAGTCATGAGGTTAGGGGGAAGGGGCCTCATACCCAGTGTCTGTGTGGGGGGATGTCTGAGGAGCAGCAGAGAACTTCAAGGAGGGAAAAATTTGTAACTAAAAAAACAAACGGTGTTCATTGTATGTAAATCAAATGTTAAGTTATCCATAATTGTCACACCCAAATCTTTTTCGGTTGTGGTCTTTTGTATGGTAACATCATTTAATTTATAGTTTCTTCTTTGGTTGTTCTGTCCTAAATGCAAAACCTTGCATTTAATTGCATTAAATTCCATTTTATTTTTTTAGCCCAGTTTTCGAGTTTTGTTATGCTGTCTTGGAAGTTTTGTCCAGATGTTTCATTGTTAACTGTACTGCCTAATTTGCAGTCATCTGTATATTTACATATCCAAGACGTACTATCAGTCTGCATGGTGGACACCAATATGTTGAACAGGGTGGGTCCTTCCTAGTACACAATCCTGGGGAATGTCACTGGTGACATAACCCCAGGCTGATAGGTTACCTCTAACCCCCACTTTTTGTCTTCTTTCATTTAACCATGATGTGATCCGCATTACTATATTATTGTTGAAATTAAGTCTGTATAGTTGGTCTATTAAAAATTTATGGGACAAGGTGTCAAACGCCTTTGCATAATCCAAGAACACAATGTCAACAGATAAACCACTGTATAGGGCTGCACCAACTGGTTCGAAGAATTGTATTAAGTTTGTAAGGCAAGACTTTCCTGTGGTGAAACCACGTTGGGTTACATCAATTAGTCTGGTCTGATGGATATGCATAGTTATATGTCCCTGAATCAATCTTTCTAGAAGTTTACCCACCACAGAGGTCAGACTAATAGGTCTGTAATTCTGGATTTCTTTTTTTGTACCTCCCTTGTGTATCAGGGTGATTATTGCATCCTTCCATTCATTCAGAACCCTACCTTCACTCAATGATGCATTAAACAAACATGTCAATGGTCCTTTAAGTTCTTCTACTAACTGTTTAAGAAGTTTTGGATTGATATTATCTGGGCCAGCTGAATTATTTGGTTTAATAATTTTAATTGCCTGTTTAACCTCCTCAACTGTAAATGGTATATGTGCTTCTAGTTTTACATCCTTTGTTGTAATGGTCTCTTTTGGTGTAAAAATACTAATGAAATATTTAATTTGTTTGCTAGCTGGCTTTTGTCTTGTATAATTTTACGCTGAATTTCAAGTGGTCCAATGGTTTGATGTCCACCCTTAAGTGACTCTACGTATCTGTCAATTTTTTTTATTATACTTTACTGTTTTAATGAGATGTAATAGTTCTCATTTCTGTTTAGCTTTCTTTATACTATTCTTTGTTTTATTTGCAATTTTCTTGTATTGCTGTAAATTATATTCTGTTGGAGTTTTTTTTTATATTTTTGATATGTTTTGTCCTTCTTCCTGATATTTCTTTGTATGTTCTTATTCCTACAAGGTGGCACTCTTTTGTTATTATTACATTTTTTAATTTGTGGTACCCAAGATTCAATACACATTTAAATTTTTTATTTTAGCTTTTCCCATATGTGGTCCATATCTGAGTTGTTAAGTTCTGACTCCCAGTTCCAGTCTTTTACGTATTCTTTCATACTGTTATAGTCAGCTTGTAACAGTTTCTTACTATTGTTATTCCCTTAATGGGCTTACTATCGGTTCTAATTTTAAGTAGTATTGTTTGATGCTCACTGTCTCCCAAGGGTGGAAGGACTTGCACATCCTCTATACCTTCTGTTATATTGGTAAATACCAAATCTAGAATGTTATTACCTCTGGTACTTTGTTTGACTAATTGGTGTAAGTTATGATGTATAGCCATATCAATTAACATGTTTTAATACCATTTATTCCCTGAAGAGTGTCCCAATTTATTGCTGGGAAGTTGAAATTGCCCAATAGTAAGTAATCTCCTGTTATAGACATATTTTCAATGTCAGAGATAAAGTCACTATTCTCATCTGCATTAAGATTTGGTGATCAGTATCCTATACATAGTGGGCCAGACATTCAATAGGGTTGCGCCTGCGCAAGTCCGAACTTGCTCCATTCTGCGATATTCAGCAGGAGGCAGTTGCGACACAGAAAACATGCTGAGCAACAGTGCAATGCAAATGAATGCATGCTGAACTGGAGGGGGAGGAACCATGCATAAACTGCACAGCCCGATATTCAGCCGGGCTGTGCAGAGATGTGCAGGCGCAACCCCAACCTGCTCCTGCACAACTTTGAGCCACAAAAAAGGATCAGTCGAGGGCCACCCACAGGTGAGCTGCTGCATTGCAGGTGCAACACAGCAGCTGCCTCCTGTGCTGGCCCCAACCACTCTCTGTGCCCCCCCTCACCAGCCCGATCACGGGCAGCAATGTAACCTCCAACACATCCTGGTGGTCAGTGGACCGATAAGCCATCGCGGGCTGAAGTAATGAAACACCCCCATCTCGATCATATCCCTGGTGGTCCAGTGGACTGAAAATCCGATCGCGGGAAGTAGTTGTCAAACCCTCCCGAACACATCCCTGGTGACCTAGTGTCCCCCACCCCACCCACCCACAGCCCCACCACCTGCTCCCCCGCGGCCAGCGGCGGCAGCATCCACCCGCCTGCTGCCCGCCACCTGCCGACTGACTGCCGGTAGAGGCTGCCGCCAGGTGGTGCAGAGTAAGAGCCAATGGGTGTAGCCATACCATACAAGACAGTTCAGTTTTGTGAATGAAATTCATTCACAAAACTGGACTTCTGGTATGATATGGGCTGCATGCCCATTGGCTCTTGCTCTGCACCAATCAAGCTGCACTCCGAGCAGTCAGTCAGCGGGCGGCAGGCAGGTGGGATGCTGCCGCCCGCCGCTGCGGGGGGAGCGGGTGGTGGGCTTCGTGGGTGGGTGGGGTGGGGACACTAGGTCACCAGGGATGTGTTCAGGGGTTGATAACTACATCCCACGATTCGGGATTTTCAGTCCACTGGACCACCAGGGATAGATCGGGAGGTGGGGGTGTGTTTGAAAACTCCAGCCCAGGATCGGGCTTATCGGTCCACTGGACCACCAGGGATATATTCGGGAGGTGGGGGTGTTTAATTACTTCAGCCCGTGATCGGGCTTATTGGTCCACTGGACCACCAGGGATGTGTTGGGGGGGAGACACATTGCTGCCCGCGATCGGGCTGGTGAGGTGGGGGTATTTAAGCTATGCCCGCGATCGGACCAGTGGGGGATGGTGGTGGTGGGGTTTTTATGTTTACACTCTGTTGCTTGTGATTGGGCTGCAGGGGGCATCGTTCCCCAATGGCTGCTGCCTGGCAGGGCGCCAGGCGCAAGTCCTCGGGGATCGGCACACCTGCATGCTAATGGCATGCAAATGGGGCCATAATCAGATGCAAATGGCTCTCCCCTGTGCGCCTTGCATGAATTATAGCTCCATTTGCATGTCACCTTTTGAATATCGGGTTGCGCATGGCGCAATGGTACTTGCACCACAAGTTGAATGCTCCACTTTGTCAGCTTGCGGTGGTGCAGGATTCACCAATGCCATGCACAGTAACTGTGGCTGGGGGTGATATTCAAGGGTTGCTGAATAAGCGCAACTCCTTTGAATATCACCCAGACCTCTCGTAACTATTTTGCACAGTGCAAGGGTTTGCGCCTATGAATCGTGCGCAGTTTGAATAGCCAGCCCACAGTTAATACCCTTGTGTGTGGTTGTACAGTAGTAGCCACAGACACTGCCAGCTATTTCCCGAAATGTCTGTGATATTTCCAGAAATATCTCATGCTTTCTCCATTTCCACAGTAGGGGCAGCAGAGAGAAACTCTTTAGAAATTTTGCAAAATATCTGGAAATAGCTGTCAATGTCTGTGGCTACTACCGTACTTTAACCAATAGCAGCTCATTATCTTTTTTGCCTAGTCCTGTGTTTTCATTTATTACAAACACCTTGTACTCATTTGATATACACAGTTGGCATGGGGAGTTGAGGGAGCACTGAGAGGGCTGGGGAGTGCAGCGGAAGAGGATTGCAGTTGATTGTCTCCAGAGGGGGTGGTCAGATAGTCCCAACCCACCTCCCCATCGCTCCCTCCTTGTGCTGATTGCTAATTATGGGGAGGTGCTTTGTAGGGATTGGTGATCGGCATGCACAGCTCCAGCTCTAATTGATTACTTCTGTCAGGACGTGAAGGAGGTCAAGAGGAAGTACTATAATGTGGGCCTTGGTAATGGGGAATGTCCCAGAAGATGGGGCAGGCAGCATGAAGCAGGGGTGAGCTGGACAGGTGGGAGGGAGTTGGGTAGTGGAAGGGGGAGAGTTGTAGGCTGCAACAACTGTGGTGCAGCTATTCAGTTAGGGGTTGCATGGAATGCAGGGGGTTGCCTGGTATGCAGACAACTGAAGCAGCTCAACCAGAAGATCATGTGGCTAAGGGCAGAATTGGTTAGAGTGAAAGGGAGAAACTGGTGGAACAATCCAGGTCCAAGGGCACATGGCAATGCCCAGGATGACTGCAGGCAGACCTGGTCTGGGGGGAGGAAGGGAAAAGGGGCATATGGACTGATAATGCCACCTCAAGAACATCCAGGTACTGATGGGGGGAAGGGTGGAGGACAGTAGGGTATAGGAGCAGAAATTGACCCAGAATAAGTATCAAATACAGTCCTCTCTACTCAGCAGGGAGGACTCTGGGTGTCAGGGGGTGGTCACGAAACTGGTTTTCAGTGCTGACTACACTGGAGGAGATGGGGCAGAAGGACATAGTAGGTAAGGTTGATGAGAAGGTGATCACTAGCAACCCAGCGGACAGGGCTGGTGAGGATGGGATCACTAGCTGCCCAGTGGGCTTTGGAAGGGTGTCAGAAGGGGTGGAACCTTAATGGGTAGGGATAAGGGGGTGGGGACTAACAGACTGGACAAGGAGACAGTAGCCAAGAAGAGGGAGGTGGGGGGTATGAGCAAGTAAGGGTGCAGAATCACCAGAGAGAAAAGTCAGGTGTAGCCCAGAGGAGAATAATGGTGATATAGAAGTAGGATGGGGAAGGGGTGGGGAAGCAGAGACAGGGGTCAAGGGGAGAACAGCTGAGCTGCATTTGGGAACAGAAGGAACAGCAGTAACTGGCATGGGGCAGACAGAGCAAGCAGTACAGAAAAATGAGAGTGGGATCCTAGTGTTGGGGATTCAATTCTGAAGGGGTTCAGATGGGGGATCAAGGTGAAGAGGCATAGTAGAATATGGGAAGTTAGAGGCCATGCCAGGCATGATGGCGGAGGGGGGTGGGGCAATCTATACTGAAGTATGCTAGGAAGGGTATGGAAAAACCTCACATAGTTCTGCACTTGGGAACTAAAGATCTGGCAGGTAATACAGTTGATGTAGTCCAAAGGAGGGTTGCAGATGTGGGGCAGATATGTGAGGCAGTAGGGGAATCCATAAATTTCTCAGAGGTGCTTCCTGTACCCAGGGTGAGCTCAGCTAGGAAGCAGAAGATAGAGGAATTTAACACATGGTTAAGGGAATGGTGCCCAGCCAAAGGGTATGGGCTGGTGGGGTGGTTGGGAAAGAACATGGGAGGGCATGGATCTCTACACCATGGACAGGCTTCATTTAAGTGAAGAGGGCATGAGGGTCATAAAACAGAAACTGGAGGAGTACATAGCAAACAGGGAGAATTTAAATTGGTAAGGGGGGGGTGGCAAGAAATCAGGTGCCTGGCAGGATGCTCGGGCAGGAAAGTGAAACGAGCTTACACCCCATTTCGGAGGCAGGGGACTCATGGAGGTGATGGGGTGGTGCAATGAAAGGGGAGTGAGTAGAGAGAAGGGTGAAGGAAGCAGGGTGAAAGGTGGTAACCTTTAACTGTAGGAGTTTGGGGAACAAAATGGTGGAGCTACAGGCTCTCACGGCAGAGGGGGAGGTGGATATGGCAGCCACAACAGAGACATGGGTCACCCACTTCCATGATTGGGACCTGACAGTACTGGGATATAAGATGTTTTGGAGAAACAGAGAAAATGAAAAAGAGGAGGGGGATGGTGCTATATGTGAAGGAGGGTATAAAGTGTATCAGACAGGAAGGAGAGGAGAGCAAAACAAAGTCACTATGGGTGCATCTCCAGCACACCGAACATAGAACCATTATGATGGGAGTGGTGTACAGACCACCCTTTCAGTCTGAGGAGTTAGATAAAGAACTAGCAGGGCAGATAAGAAGGAGCCGTAGAAGTGGCAGTACAGTGATTGTAGGCAACTTCAACTTGCCAGTGGTAGATTGGGGTACCCCAGCCACCACAAACGGAAGAGAGCAGACACTTCTGGATGCCTTCCAGGACAGCTTCCTATTGCAGTTGGTCAGCAAGCCAACCAGACTAAAGAACACCCTGACCTTGTGCTGGCAAATGGCAAGTTTGCGAGGGAGCTGAGAGTGAAAGAACCACTGGCAGGGAGTGACCACCACTCAGTGTGGTTCAGGATAGACTTGGGGAAAGAGGAAGAAGGATCATGTATGAGAATATGGGACTTCAGAAGGGCCAACTTTGGGAGGATGAGGGAATTAGTACAGGGACATCTGGCAAAGATTAATTCAGATATGGACACTAATCAGCGGAGGGGGGTTATAAAGCGGGCTTTAGATGAGGCAACCACATCATGTATGAGGGTTCAGTCTAAGATGGCGGGGGCCAAGATGCCTAGCTGGGTGAGCATAGGGGTCATGGAAAAGTAAGGAGGAAAAGAGCTGCCTTTAGAAGATACAAGAGGACAGGAAAGGAGGAGGACAGAGAGGAATACCTTAAGGAGTCAAAAGGAGTGACAAGGGCAGTCAGGGCAGCCACGGTGAACCGTGAACTCAGGCTAGCACAGGGCATAAAGAATGGGAAGAAGCACCTCTTTAGGTACATCAGGGAGAAAAGGAGCTGCAAAGACCAAATTGTGATGATCAAAAGGGAGGATGGGTGGATGAAGACTAGGGCAGAACAGGGGAAAACATTAACTGAGTACTTCTACTCTGTATTTACCAGGAGAGAAAGGGTGCATTTCCAGGGGGGTTGGGGTGGGCACGGGGGATAGACAGGGAAATCCCAGTGCACAGGGTACTGGAGAGCTTGAGAGCATTAAAAGTGGATAAGGAACCAGGGCAGATGGCATACACCCCAGGGTGTTAAGAGAGTTAACAGATGTCCTGGTGTAACCACTGACTGACCTGTTTAATGCCTCTCTGGACTCAGGGTGCATACCACAGGACTGGAGGATGGTGCACGTGGTGCACTTCCATAAGAGTGGCCCCAAGGATGAGCCAGGGAACTACAGAGCAGTAAGCCTCACTTCCATTGTCGGAAAGCTGATGGAGACAATCTTGAAGGAAAGGCTGATTTCCCTCTTGGAGGCTAATGGACTGCAGGATAGCAGGCAGCATGGGTTTGTCATGAGCAGATCCTCTCTGACTGACCTGGTGGAGTACTATGATTGTGTAATTTGACAGGGGCCATGTAGTGTCTGTGTTGTACCTGGACTTCAGCAAGGCATTTGATTTGGTGCCACATGGGAGGCTAGGTAGTAAACTAGATGGGGCAGGGGCTGGGGCAAAGCTGGTAGGTTGGGTTGTGAACTGGCTGCGAAGGAGACAACAGATGGTGGTGGTGGGATGGGAGCTCTCATCACCCAGGGCAGTGACAAGTGGGGTGCCACAGGGATCTGTCCTGGGACCAGTGTTATTTGGGATCTTCATAACAGACATCTCAATAGGCATCAAAAGCAAGATTTGTCTGTTTGCAGATGACACCAAGATGGGAACAGTAGTGGATGACTTAGCGGGACTGCTACCTTCCCCAACCATCTTAAAGAGGTCTCTCTGGTACACTGCATTATCCCCTTCTCTCTGGTCCCACCAGTCCCATTGCAGGGTTCCTTGCACCCTGAGGGGATATCCAGGGACATGACTCTTCCCCCTCTCCCCACCTCATCCCTCCCTCCCCTTTCCCCCTTTTCTTTCACGTAAGCACTTGTTTACTTATTAACCTGGCACTTATTATTATCCACTCTTTCTACATGTTATGCTCAACACTGTTGTAACACTTTTTGTGACACCTGCCTTACAACTGTATGCTATTGTTGATCTTGTAAATTTAATGTTTAATGTCTCATTCCTATTGTACCCCTTCCCCCCAGGTTGCACTGAGAGATGAGCGACTTGTTGTTCAGTGTGCCTTCCTGGTGAAACATTTCAATAAATAAATAAATGGGAGGGGCTGCAGGACGTCCTAGAGAAATTGGAGGCCTGGTCAGACACTTGCCAGCTGGGGTTCAATGCTAAGAAATGCAAGGTGCTACATTTTGTGGCAAAGAACTCAAGGAGGAGCTACCAGTTAGGGGGTATCCAGCTGATCAAGACAGAGGAGGGAAAGAATCTATGGGTAATCATAACCAGAACAATGAACAACTCCATGCAGTGTAGAAAGGCAGCTGCCAAGGCAAACAAGATGCTTGGTTGTATTGCCAGAGGCATATTCTCCAGGAGGGGTGAGGTAATCCTGCCACTGTACAGGTCATTCGTTAGACCACACCTGGAGTACTGTGTGCAGTTCTGGCAACCATACCTAAAGAAGGATATTAGGCTACTGGAGGCAGTAAAGTGCAGGACAACAAGAATGATCCTGGGGCTAGGGGACTTGCCCTATAAGAGGAGGCTGAGGAAGCTGAACATGTACTCCCTGGAAGGGGAACAGAGGAGACATGATAGAGACCTTCAAGTACATGAAGGGGATACATAGGACTGACATTGAGGGGCTTTTCCTGTTAAGGAGGGGGAGGGACACCTGAGGACACAGTCTGAGGTTAGGGGGAGAAGGTTCTGAAGGGAAAGGAAGAGACACTTCTTTACAGAGAGGGTGGTGGCAGGTTGGAATACATTACCAGCGGAGGTGGTGGCCTGTAATATAATCAGCTGCTTCAAGTGAGGATAGAATAGAGCAAGGTGGAGGACCACTGGTGGGGTGGGGGAGGGAGGCAGCTGCAGTGCAAGGGCTGCTAGCTGCACAATTGAGCAGACTCTGTAGACCATATGGCCTTTATCTGCTGGCAGGTTTGTATGTTCATATGTAACTCCTCTACCTTTTTTTCTGTACATTTTATTTGTAATAGTATATATCCTGGGATATCAGATCCCCAGTCAAGATCCTTAAACCAGGTCTTAGTGACTGCACAGATTGAGATGCTTTCTGTCTATAACCTATGTTTCAGCTTTTCTATTTTGTGTAAGCTCCTGGCATTAACTACCAATACTTTCAGGTAGGAAAATGGGCAGACTAGGTGGGCCAAGCGGTCCTTATCTGTCATCAACTTCTATGTTTCTATGTTTTTATGTTAGTGTGGGTGTCATCAGCATTGTGTGTATTAGTCCCTTGTATAATCCCACTTTCTTTTCTAGTTAGTTCTTCCTTTGATTTTTGTTTTGTTGTTTTATTTGATACTACTTTATTCCCCTGATATTTTGTTATAGGCATTTTGACCAGCCCCTCTTGTGATTAGTTTAAATGATTGTTAACGCATTCTAGAAATTGCTTCCAAGAAGTTTGCTTCCCTTTTTACTGAGGTATAATCCATCCCAGCAGAATAGATAATTTATCCTGTTAAATTTGGGACAGTATGGGCTGAAGTTTCACTGTTACACAGATGATACCCTGCTCTACCTGTCTTTCGCTCCCAACCAGGATAGTGTTCTCTCGGTCTTTAACAACTGTTTCACAGAAATCCAGGACTGGATGAAATTCAGCTGGTTGAAATTGAACTTGATATGACTGAGGTGTTGGTTGTGGATCCAGGTCTCTGGATACAGGGGTCTGTGGCAGGGCATCCCTTTGGGCTTCGGCTCAGGAATAGTCAGCTGCCTTCCTCTGAACAGGTGCATGACCTAGGGGTGCTCCTTGATAACAGGTTGATACTGTGTCAATAGGTGTCTGCAGTTGTCAAGTCCTCTTTCTGCCATCTCAAGAACATCACTCAGGTCAAGCACCTTGTTTCATCCGGTGACCTGCCACTACTGATTCGTGCCTTTGTGTCCTCGTGCCTGGACTACTGCAACTTCCTCTACCTAAGGCTTCCAGGGGTTGATATCCACTGCTTTCAGCTGGTGCAGAATGCCGTGGCATGGCTGTTGACTGGGGTTCCTCTTTCGAGCCACATCACACCTGTGCTGTGCAAACTGCATTGGCTGCCTGTTCAGTGGCAGATCACCTTCAAGGAAACTGTTCTGACCTTTAAAGCCCTACATGGACAGGGCCTGGGATACCTGCAAGAGCTCCTGATTCCTTACTGCCCCGCCCTCTCACTCCACTCAGCTGATGAGGGGTTGTTAGAGATTCTCAGGGTATGGTTGAAAACCTCTGGCTCACGTGCTTTTATGTTTGCAGTCCTGACCCTGTGGAATTTTCTGCCTCATCAGATTCGTGAGTGCCAGACCATGGGGAGCTTTAAAACAGATTTAAAGACCTTTTTATTCTGCCAGGCATTCTGTGACTAGTTATGTTATACGCTTCTGCTTGTTTCTGCATTTTTACTACTTGATTTTAACTGTTTTGATATTTATGTTCTGATGTTTTTATGAATTATACAGCACTTAGAATTTAGAGATTGTGCTCTATAAATAAAATTATTATTATTATTATTATTATTCCCAGTGGGTTATACATGTTATTCCTTGCCTCAGACATCATTTTCTCATACATTCGTTTACAGTCCTCACTTTTTTAGATTGTATTCTGTTTCTCTTAGAATAGCTAATATTTCCGATAAGGTTACTTCACAGCCTAGTTCTATCAGTTTACTGGTTAATGAAACGTAGTCTTGCATAATATTTTGCACTGAGTCGTGTCTGATATTATTAGTCCCAGCATGTATCACTATGAGGGGTTTTATTCCCCTGTTTTGTGTAATGTCAGTGACCATGCATGTGATGTCAGCAATCTTGACTCCTCTGAAACATGATAATGTTCTATGTTTCTTATTTGGATTACATATAGTCTTATCTAAGTGCTTTACCATAGAATCTCCCAGTACTATAATTTCTTTATGTATTGTGTTAGCAGAATTACCAGTGTCCATACTTTCCTCTACATTAGGCACAGTATTGTCTGAAACAGCTTGTTCTCGATTCTTTTTTTTTTTGTCAACTCTTTTTCTTGCTCCCTTACCACATTGTCCTTTCTCCGGCATGGTCATTCAGCTCTGGCTTCTCCCATCCTCCTGAAGCCATCTGTCCCCTCACTGGCTTGGTTCCCCTTGACAAAATCCCAGAGCTCCCCCAGATCTGAGCCCCTGGGACCAAGGGCTGCCACTCCACCGGTGCTCTATCTTATAGTGTCTGGTGAGGAGTCATGCGAGAGGAGAACCAGGAGGGCCGGAAAGCCCCAAATTTGGAAGTAGTGCCAGGCCATTAGACCTGCCTTCGCCTACCAATGGGAAGGTTTTTTCTAGTTACTTACCCCCCCATTAGCCCGGCAGTGCAATGAGCTCCAAAGCAGCACATGAACACTCCCATTCATGCCCAAAGGAGTGCCGCCGCAGCCAGTCCTCATCTGCCAGGACCCAACTGCTGGATTGACCCCCAGTCTCCACTAGTGGTCGCCAGACAGTCGAGTCCTACATCCCCCCTCCCTCCCAGAAAAGGAGAGCTGTCCTCAGACGTGCAATCTTTTCCTCCCCTGTCAACCCCCGATGACCTGAGTCCACTCCCAATCCTGGGTCACCGGCATGGCATGAGGTGTGGCGTCCAGTGCCTCAACCCTCAGCGCCACCAGACGAGCTCTCTTCTCGATTCTTTAACAATGTATTATTTTGGTTACTGCATTCAGATATTGGTGGATCCAGGTATGGTATCAATGGACTTGAAGTGTTTACGATATGACTACAGGAAGACAATGCTTCCTCAATTTGAATCTGTGCTGTCACATTGTTTCCAGGTGTTGTGTCAGTGTGTAACACATTTTTTCCTGCAATGTTAATGTCCTCAGAGTTTCTGGAAGTAGATGAACAAGCAGGGCCTTCTTCAGTTATTATACTCAATGGATCAAAACGATTGAACATATTTATCATAAAATGGTTGACTTTCCTACCCTTTTTGGTTACCTTCGAACATTGTATGAGGTACCATTCCTCATCTGACCCTTCTTTTACTTCCTCCTCTCTATTCCTTTTTACCCTTGCCATCCCAACTGGTGTATCATTTATTACTACCTCTGAGTTGGTAATTGAGCTACTGGGGCAGCAGTCAGAACTGTTAATGCTTTTTGTCATATTAGCATTTCAAGTCAACCACTGGACTCCTTGAAACATAGAAACATAGAATTTGACACAGATAAGGACCGCTTGGCCCACCCAGTCTGCCCATTTCCCTACCTGATGGATAAGCTGCAGATCCTAGTTAACCAGCAGCCTACTTCTTCCTACCCCCACCCCCTAGAATTGCCTTATGACTGTCCCATGCATGCTTGAATTCCACCACTGTTTGTGACTCCACAACCTCCTCTGGAAGGCCGTTCCATACATCCACCACCCTCTCTGTGAAAAAATACTTCCTTAAATTACCTCTGAGCCACCCCTTTCTATCTTCAAATTGTGCCCCTTGTTCTTGCACCTCTTTTTTGAAAGATGCTACCTCTTGGACTTTGTTGATTCCCTTGAGGTACTTGAAAGTTTCTATCATGTCCCCCCTCTCCCTCCTTTCCTCGAGGCTATACATATTAAGCTCCTTAAGTCTCTTTTCATATGTCTTCCGGTGCAGACCCTGCACCATTTTAGTTGCCCTCCTCTGGACAGCTTCCATTCTGTCTATGTCTTTGCGGAGATTGGGTCTCCAGAACTGCATGCAGTACTCCAGATGGGGTCTCACTAGCTGTCTGTACAGAGGGATAATAACTTCCTGTTTTCTACTGGTGATGCCTCTCCTAGGCATCCCAGTATCCCCAACCCTCCTTGCTGTCCTCTCACATTGCTTGCCCACCTTTAGGTCATCTGATGATGGCTACCCCAGGTCCCTTTCCATTTTGTTGTTGTTAGTATCTCACCCCATTGTGTACTCTTCCCTGGGTTTTGTTTCCCAGGTGCATTACCTTGCACTTCTTAGCATTGAATCTAAGCTGCCATACATTTGACCATTCCTCTAACCTTTCCAAGTCCCTTCTCATCCTTTCCACCCCACCCTGCATCAACTCTGTTGCAGATCTTTGTGTCATCTGCAAAGAGACATACTTTTCTTCCAGTCCCTCTGCAATGTCACTTATAAAGACATTGAAGAGGACTGGTCCTAATCTGAACCCTCACGGTACCCCTACTAACCCCCCTTTTTTCAGAGTGGACTCCATTTACTATTACTCTCTGTGTCCTATTCTCCAGCCAATTCTTTACCCAGGCTGTCATCTTGGGACCCACTCCCAGGCTGGCTAACTTGTATATTAATCTTTTGTGTGGGACTGTGTCAAATGCCTTGCTAAAGTCTAGGTAGACCATGTCTACAGCCCCTCCCTGATCAACTACTTTGGTCACCCAGTCAAAGAAATCTATCAGATTTGTCTGGCATGACCTTCCCGCTGTGAATCCATGCTGCCTTGGGTCCTGTGCCCCTCTGGCCTCTAGATATTTAACAATTATTTCCTTCAGAAGTGATTCCATCATTTTCCCTACCACTGAGGTTTAACTAACAGGTCTGTAGTTTCCTGCTTCCGCCTTGCTCCCACTTTTGTGAGAGGAATCACATCTGCCCTCCTCCAGTCCTCGGGTACCACCCCATCCTCCCATGATTTGTTAAAGAGGGTAGTCAGTGGTGTCACTAGTTCTACCCTTAGTTCTTTTAGAATTCTGGGATGAATCCCATCAGGCCCCATTGCTTTGTCCACCTTCAGTTTTAAGAGTTCTTTCAGAACCCTTTCTTCTATAAATGGGCTGGTATCAACTTCTGTATCCAGAGTGTTTCTACTGTTTGTTTTAGGTACCTCCCTCTCTTCCTTTGTAAATACTGAGCAAAAATATTTGTACCACACTGCAATCTTTCTGCCATGGCTTTTTGGCCCTGCTCTAGTCCAGTTAGTCTGTTACTAAGCTGGCTTATTTCTTATGCGAGTTCAGTGTTTTTCATATATTTCTTACAAGTAAAATTCTTTGTATGCATTGTTTTAACTTACATTGCATACATAGAGCAAGAAACACACTGTATACCAACCTCCCCATTAAGTGTTGTTATTGTATCTGCCATTATATGTTAACAGGTTAGAGTAATGCAAACTATGCAGGATATCTGCCTCCAGTCACTATATCAAGATCACAGCAGTATATATTGGAGAGTTTAATATACTTCTACATGGTAATATCACCTAGTTATAGATATTTTGCAAACAGCAGTAATTAACTACTAATACACATTAGAAGTTTTCGGGAGTGAAGTACCTTCTGAAAAGTATATAGTTGTAATTAGAATCAAACTGAAGTGTTTGAAATATTCACTGTCCAACCCTAGTTCTGTGCTGTACTGTTGTGCCACCTTCTCCCCCTTCCCTGGCAGACACTCATAGACACATGTTAAATGCGGGTGTGTCATAGATACATAGATACATACACCGTATCGGCAGATAAGGGCCCATGGCCCACCCAGTCTGCCCATTTGAGCTTGTAAGTTCAGTTTTTGTTTTCCTAGAAGTCTGTTGCCCCTTACCCCTGACCTCCAGAATTCCTTTACGTCTATCCCATGCATTCTTAAATCCCGTGATTGTTTCAGCCCCCACCACTTCCTCTGGCAGGTGTTCCACTGTCCACCACCGTTCTGTGAAGAAATTCTTCCTCATGTTTCCTCTGAATCGTCCTCCCTCCAACTTCATCCCATGCCCTCTAGTCCTGGAACATCTTTTTCGCTTAAAAATAGTGTATTCCTGCACCCTGTTCCTACCTGTGAGATACTTGTATGTCTCTATCATATCCCCTCTCTCCCTCCTCTCCTCCAGGGAGTACATGTTCAGTTCCTTCAACCTGTCTTCATAGAACTTGTGATGCAATCCATGTACCATCTTTGTTGCCCTCCTGTGAACCTTCTCTACCCTATGTCCTTGCGTAGGTATGATCTCCAGAACTGTACACTGTACTCCAGGTGGGGCCTCACTAGTGTCTTGTATAGTGGAATTATGACCTCCTTTTTCCTGCTGGTGATGCCCCTGCCTATACATCCCAGCATCCTATTTGCTTTACCTGCTGCCTTGTCACATTGTTTCCTACCTTGAGGTCATCAGAGATGATAACCCCAAGATCCTTTCCTGCTTGGTGTATGCTATATCCTCACCCCCAACTGATATATTGTGCCAGGGTTTTGTGCCCCATATGCATTACCTTGCACTTCTTTGCATTGAATTTCAACTGCCAAACCCTTGACCATTCTTCAAGTTTCTGCAGGTCCCTTCTCATTCTGTCTACACCCTCTGGTGTGTCTACTCTGTTACAGAGCTTTGTGTCATCAGCGAACAGTGAAATTCTGCCTTCTAGGTCCTATGCAATGTCACTGATGAAGATGTTGATGATGAAGATGTGTCTGCCTGTGTCTCTGTGCACAGCACTACGTGCACCCCACATGAACTCACTCCACTCACAAGGGCATCCCAAATACATAGTCTGCAACCTGGAAGTAACTCATGGGATCACGGAACACTCATGGAAATGAACTGTCCCAACATGGGCTAAAAAGCCACTAAATCCAATGGCTAGCCTTTAAAACATAAAATAACTAAGCCTCATGTGGCTTTCCCAAAAAATTACTTGTTTTAGGCAGGTTTTTAAGCCAGGGAGATATCCTCTGGACTACACTACCCAGCTACTTCCTGTAGTCTAATAAGAGGGTTCTCAGTGAGCGAAAAGTTGCTAAACTATACAAACTGCTGCTTTCTCTGTCACCTGGCTTCCATGTCCAGCACACAGAGCAGCAAAATGCAAATGTAAAAATCAATTTCTTTTACCCTGCTCACTAGGGCATCCCAAATATGTAGTCTGCAACTCAGATGTAAGCCACGGGGTCACAGAATGCTCGTGGAAATAAACTGTCCCAAAATGGGCTAAAAAGCCACTAAATCCAATGGCAAGCCTTTAAAACATAAAATAACTAAGCCTCATGTGGCTTTTCCAGCAAATAACTTGTTTTAGGCAGGTGTGTTGGCCAGGGAGATACCCTCCAGGCTACACTACCCAGCTACTTCCTGTAGTCTTATAAGAGGGTTCCCACTGAGCGATAAGGTGCAAAAATATACAAAGCTGCTGCTTTCGCTGTCACCTGGCTTCTACGTACAGCACACAGAGCAGCAAGAAGCAAATGTAAAAATCAATTTATTTTGCTCCACTCGCTAGGGTGTCCCAAATATGTAGTCCACAACCTGGAAGTAACTCACGGGGTCACGGAATGCTCATGGAAATAAACTGTCCCAAAATGGGCTAAAAAGCCACTTATTCATATAACCTGGTTATTGGTTTTGTACATTTGCAGTATTACTGGTCCACAAAATGCATATTACTGGCTGGACAAAGTCGAGTGGCTGTGGTGGTGGGGGAGGCAGGAACCCAGCCTTAATGTTCTTATGCCTAGGGCGACAGTTTTGCTGAGTTCCATTAATGTTAATGGACTCAACAACCCCATCAAATGATTTAGGGTGTTTTTCCAATTAAAATGCACTAAGCCTGTCTCATTATACATTCAGGAGTCACACCTGTCCCCCTGGAGCACAACAAACTGGTAACATTTGGCTTTTCTGCAGTTTATTCATCCTCTAGTCCCTCCAGGAAATGCTGTGGGGTGGTTATACTTATACTTCAGAATACAGCTTTCTAAGAGCAAAGGGTAGTCACTGATCAGGATGACTGCTTGGTTCTTGTGCAGGGTCAGCTAAAGCTAGTCACTGTGACACTGACTAATTTATACTTACCCCCTGGTATCAACACCCCAACCTCAATAAATTAGTGTACTCCTGCTCCTAAATATTTCAGGAATACTCCTCCTCTCGGGTGACCTAAATATGACACTGTCTCCCCAGTCAGACTCATCAAACATGCACTCCCCACACCAGTTGGTGCCGCACAAATATTTTAAAAGGATTAGTGCCAGAGTATGTTGGTTCAATGTCTGTCGGCAGGATCACCCTCATACCTGTCAGTATACCTATTATTCTGCAATGCACAGGTCATACTCCAAAACGTATTATTGCTTTATGCAGAACCTGCCCTTTTTTATTTCAGGTAATAGTAAGTAGAAGTTGGCCCTAGTGCCACCAGGCTGCTTGCACCTTAACTGCATAAGCAATGCCAAAAAGTGACGATAACATCAATCTTGCACCCTGGTATGTGTCATACCTGATTTAAACTGCATGACATCACTAATTCCTTCAAAATATACTATCAGCAGCTGTACACTTTAGAGGAAGAACCTCCCATACAAGACGTGCATGATCTCTTAGCCCCTTTTTATTTCCTCACCTCTCCCATGACTTCCACAACCAACCAACAACATCGATATCTGTGGTAGATATTTTGGAGATCTTGAAAACACTCAAACCATGAAAGCCCTAGGTCCCAATGGTAAGTGTTCAGAGTATTACAAGTCCAATAAGGACTAACTGCTCCATATCATATCCTACACTTACAACAAAATATTAGATAGGGGCTCACCACCATCTTTGGGGGCACATGCTGAAATTTCAATAATATTGAAGGCAGGGAAGAACCCCTGACACTGCTTTCATACCTCCTGATATCAGTGCTCAACACCGACTATAAAATGTTTATGTCAGTGCTAGCCAAGCAATCAGACAAATTCATCCCTACCTTGATCACACTTGAACAAACAAGTTCTGTCCATGCTCTTACAACTTCAGTTAACACCAAGGGATCACTACACATCTTACATAATTTACTAACACACCCCATGCCATCATTCATTTTAACCTTTGTCACTGAAAAGGATTTTGAACGGGTCTCCTGGACCTTCTTTTACTCAATAATAGGGAGGATGAGATTCCAGTCAAATTCATCCAACTCCTGCAACAAATTTACTAGTTACCACAAGCTTGTGTCAAGGTGAATGGACCCCACTCATAAGCTTTCCCTCTTTTCTGGGGCACCCATTCGGGCTGCCCATTGTCCCCTCTCTTGTTTGCACTTTATATAGAGCCACTAGTACTAGCAATACTAGAGTTACCAGACATCCAGGGGATACAGACGGCAGGGGTGGAACATCGGATGGCCCTGTATGCCTTCGATGTGCTACTCTGCTTATAGTCCCCAGCAACATCACTGCCCACAGCCTTTTGTAACCATCACCACTTCACTGCTCTTTCTGGATATAAGCTTAATAAAATAAAAAACAAACCACTCACATTTCACTACAACTCTTCACCAGAGATACGCACCAACTACCCATTCTGTTGGGACCTTACCACTTTGAAATACTTAGGGATACACCTGCTGAGACAATCCAACATGTTCTATAACAACAATTGTCATCCCTTCACTACACAGCTACAGCAAGACCTCATATACTTGAGCACACTACCATTTTCCTTGTCTCGCACGGTGGAAGTCATTAGAATGGTAGTTTTACTCCATGCACTATATCTTTTCTCAGATGTACATTACACCTCCCCAAAACAGTATGGTGACAGTGGCAGTGGCTGATACTGTATCTAGAGTTATTTCAGCTGGTCAGTGCCCATGTATTTGGCATAACATTTTAACTTTATGCCATGTTGCTGGAGGCCTTTCCCTTCCGAATCTCTGACACTACTGTTGGACAGCATACATCCTTTTAATTCTTAGACATACCACAGGCCCTCCCCAAAATGGTGCACTATAGAACAAGCTGAGCTTCCCTTTGCATCTCTTATTTTATGGCACTTGGGACAGAGTTGCATTAAACAATCTAAACCCCTGGTGTAGAAGAATGATTCTAGTATGGCACAAGATGAGGAAAGTACTCTACCTAGTGACCTTTTTGGCCTTCTTTTGTCCTGTCTTGAAACTAGGACACTTTCAACCCAATTTATTAGACAGTTATCAAACTGGGGAATGATATTTTCTCCAGTAGATTTCCCAACTTTATAAAGGCCCCATCTTCTCCACATTCTGAGAAACTCAGCAGAAATCCAGCCTCAGACAAACAGACTTTTTTGTTATCTCCAGATTCAACACTACGTGAAAACACTCCTGATAGCAGCTCAGAATGCCACTACCTATCCACCCATGGTTACCTTTTTTCATGATTCCTTATGGAACAGAAACATGCAACATAGTATAGCTCATATTTATCAGGCCCTGCATGTAACACAGGGCTATCAAAGGGAGTTGATGGCCAGCAGGTAGGCAGCAGAACTGGGGCAACAAATCACCCCTGAGCAATGGGGTAGAACCTGCCAAGCCTTCTCACGCATAACAGCCAGCCATGCATGGTGTGAATATGCTTGGAAGCACTCGATTCATTATTTTCTCACCCCAGTTATCACAGCCCACTTTGACATACAGCCACATACTAGTGCCAGTGTAGTGAGCAGAGGGCAACACATACATACATACATTTTTTGGGATTGCCCACTCATACAGCCATACCTGCATGACCCAGAACACATTCTGCAAGAGTTATTTAAAAACCAAATTATATTTACTTCACATGTGTACCTATTGCTACAGCACCCTCCAGGTTTCTGTAGTCCTCATACCTGATACCTACTAGGAATTCTAATAATAGCTAGTAAAAAAATACTTACATGGCTGTGGCAGACATCGACACTACTACCATAGAGTCCCGAAGAACAATAACTCACCAAATCTACAAGACAGAAAAGATAACATATTCCTTAAATGACTATTTGGAATCATTCAACTCACAATAGAGGGGATGGGTGTGCACTGCTCTATGACATATCCAAGGGCCCTAATTTTGTACCCTGATAACAGCTTAGGTATTTACAGCCAACACAGAGGGACCCCTCGGTCTGTAGATCAGTTATTACAGGACTAGACCCCTTGGGATGAAACACCCTTCTATAGATTTCTAATGCTCATAAGCAGAATGGAATATTCAGAAAAAGTGCAGGCCCCTGCCCTCCCAGTATCTCCCTTACCCCCCTCCCACCACCATTGTCTCTCATTAATTGAACTACAGTTAAAGAGGACAGGAAATGATCAGTGATATACCAATGTGTATGTTTGTTCATTTATTCTGAGTACCCTTACACTTTGTTTTTAAATAATAAAGCTAATGGAAACAAAAGATGTGTCATTTGTCTTTTTTTTTAAATGGGAAAAAACAAAATGGATGTCCATGTACCTTATCAGATTCAGTTTCATTTTTTGAGTCTACTTTTGGAGCGTGACTGTTGTTTCCATGACGCGTGCTGTTGTGTGCTTGTCATACCAGCACGTGCATTCACCTGTGTCAATCACCGCTTGTAAAATCCTGTCAGTTGGCTGTGGTTGCTTTCATTCATAAGGTCTGCCTATCTTTTGTGTTACTAAAACAATCACAGGTTTTTTTTTAATATGCTGGTTATGTTATGTATATTTACTATTGCCGTTTTCTTCCCCCTTCCCACAGTAACGCAGTTCAACACAGTCGGATGTGACTCGTGAAGATGCCTAATATTAACGCAGGCTGCTGTGCTTATGATTTTGGACATAAGGTTTAAATTGTGTAGCAGATGGCATGAGCGATAGTGTTATTTAGTTTAATTATGTTTTGCTTTACTCCTTCCCTCCCCTCCTCTGCGCACCCCGAGTCTGTTGTCTGGAGAGAGAGAAAGAAAGAGAGAGCGAGAGAGAGACTGTGTTGTAGAAGGTGCGGGGTCTATCTGCTGTACAAAATGTTGTCTAACATATAATTTGAATATAGATAGTGAGTGAGAGTGAGACAGATACTGTCTAGACATTGTAGGAAAATACTTGATCCCTACATTACTCTTTAATTTATGATCTCTGCCCCACACTTTGCCCATGTCTCTCTCTCCCCCTCCCTCCCTCCTTAGTGACAGTGTGTGATTTGCAGGGCTGTACCATTATTTTTCTGCTAATATATCACCAGGGAGATAGGACTCACTATCTGTGGAATGCGGTCTGTGTCATCTGCTTGTCTAGAAATTTGTGTGGCGGTCCCTCTATGTGTGTTACATCTACTTCTCTCTTGCACATTTAGTGTAGTGTGGTCACGCGGGACACATAAGTGTTATAGGGAAGTGCAAAGAAAGCTCACACACTGCAATGAAAATGTGTGCTTCATATAAAATTAAATCTACTCTGTATTTGCACTGTGCATTCATTCGTTTCTGTGTAATGTAGAAAAAACAACTTGTTTGATTGTGGAACGATGTACTAGATATTAATTTCGGAGGGATGTGCACGCAGTGGTATTGCATTTTAAATCAGCTGTTGCAGCACATTGCCATACATTGACCTGCACCATTAAATGATAACTGCCTTACTTTATTATTTAAATTTTGAACTGAAACAGTAGGTCATGTTTAATAAAGCAGGAAAAAAAATCGTCACGCTACTTCGTAAAACAAAATGTTATGCAGTGACTGAGATTCAAACCCAGCACCTTTTACTCTGGAAGCATAAAGTCATCATCTTGAGGTATTTGCTCATTATTGTAGGACTTTGACTTTTTCTTTTACTTATAATGTTGACTGTCTTTAGAGAGCAATAGTTCCTTTCTGTCATAGCTGTCTGCCAAATTAGATAGTGATGAGCATGACTAAATCATACCTTATTGCTCATTTTACTTGTAGCTGTGTATGTGAGTGATGTTCACCATGTAGTAGTGTCCTGTGGGTGTTTGATGAGTGATTAGGAAGTGGGAGGAGGGGGGTTACTTTTGAATGACTACCAAAATGAACGTGATTTTTTTTTTTTATTATGTTATTGTCTTACTGCATAAGCAATAGTCATAAACCTCCTTGCAAATATATGCAGAGAGGGTTAATTTATGTCCTCATGACCAATGGGATTGTATTTGAAATCAGCAGCTACAGCAGATATTCAGTTACCTGCACCACTAAATGAAAAATATGCTGTTTTATTTAGTAACTTATGAGCTGAAACAGCAGCTCATGGTTTTATAAAGTAGAAAAATCACTACTGCAATTAAATAAAAAAACAAAAAAAAAAAAAAACAATTATTGTAGTTAGTGAAAATCAAACCCAGCACCTTTTACTCCAGAGGCATAAAAAGCTAATCACTTGAGCCATTTGCTCATTCTTATAACCTTGTCACTTTTTCTTTTACTTATGATGTTGAGTGTCTCTAGACAGCAACAATTCCTTTTTCTCATAGTTGCCTGCCAAATTAGATAGAGATGAGCATGACTAATTCATACCTTATTGCTCATTTTACTTGCAGCTGGGGATGAGTGATGCTCACCATGTAGCAGTGTCCTGTTGGTGTTTGATGAGTGATTAGGAAGTGGGGTGGGGGGTGCTTTTTGAATGACTACCAAACTGAAAGGGAATTATTTTGTTTTTATTAAGTTAGTGTCTTACTGCATAAACAATAGTCTTAAACCTCCTTGCAAATTTATGCAAGGAGGGTTAATTTATGTCCTCATGACCAATGGGATTGTATTTGAAATCAGCAGATATTTAGTTACCTGCACCACTAAATGAAAAGTATGCTGTTTTATTAAGTAACTTATGAGCTGAAACAGCAGGTCATGGTTTCATAAAGTAGAAAAATCACTACTGCAATTAAAAAAAATATTATTGTAGTCACTGAGAATCAAACCCAACACCTTTTACTCTAGAGGCATAAAGCTAATCACCTAAGCCATTTGCTCCTTCTTATGACAGCATGACTTTTTCTTTTACTTATGATGTTGACAGTCTCTAGACAGCAACAATTCCTTTTTCTCATAGTTGCCTGCCAAATTAGATAGCGATGAGCATGACTAATTCATACCTCATTGCTCATTTTACTTGTAGCTGGGGATGAGTGATGCTCATCATGTAGCAGTGTCCTGTCGGTGTTTGATGAGTGATTAGGAAGTTGGGGGTGGTTTTTGAATGACTACCAAACTGAATGTGAATTATTTTTTTTAATTATGTTATTGTCTTACTGCATAAGCAATAGTCATAAACCTCCTTGCAAATATATGCAGAGAGGGTTAATTTATGTCCTCATTACCAATGGGATTGTATTTGAAATCAGCAGCTACAGCAGATATTTAGTTATCTGCACCACTAAATGAAAAGTATGCTTTTGTATTAAGTAAATTATGAGCTGAAACAGCAGGTCATGGTTTTGTAAAGTAGAAAAATTACTACTGTAATTAAAAAAAAAAAAACAATTACCATAGTTAACCGAGATTCAAACCCAGCACCTTTTACTCCAGAGACATGAAGTTATTCACTTGAGTTATTTACTCAGGTTAGTAACATTATGACTTTTTCTTTTACTTATGATGGTGACTGTCTGTAGCTAGCAAAAATTCTTTTTTTCAGATAGCTGTCTGCCAAATTAGATAGCGATGAGCATGACTAATTCATACCTCATTGCTCATTTTACTTGTAGCTGGGGATGAGTGATACTCATCATGTAGCAGTGTCCTGTCGGTGTTTGATGAGTGATTAGGAAGTTGGCGGGGGGTGCTTTTTTGAATGACTACCAAACTGAACGTGAATTTTTTTTTAATTATGTTATTGTCTTACTGCATAAGCAATAGTCTTAAACCTTCTTGCAAATATATGCAGAGAAGGTTAATTTATGTCCTCATGACCAATGGTATTGTATTTGAAATCAATCAATATCTTTATTTATCCAAGCGGGCACAACTGAGCAAGCTCATCTACAAGGTGGACCTGCGGTCCTACAGTAATAATACAGAAAGACAAGTTACAATAGTACAAACAGTAAAAATAGCTGCTATTATAGTAAAAATGCACATTTACAGGTAATATACATTGAACATAGAACTACAAGGAGTCGTGGCTAATGAACTTGTGCTGGATCCAAGCCTAAAAACTGTGCATTTTGTAGTGGGACATGTTAGGGAGAGGGTAGGCATACCAGATAGAAGATATCAAGCACATAATGTAGGGAGAGGTGGGAAATAGGGGCGCAAGCAAAGAGTACCCAATTGTTAGAGCAGAGTGAGGGACTGGGAGGGTGGAGGACCATACGAAAGGTGATGAAGTGATTTTTGCCCCAAAACGCGGCGACATATGGAGGAGAAAAGCTGTCGTTGTACTAAGTGCAAGAGGAGGAATATAGTAGCAGGGGCATAACTGGGAGGGTCCTGGAGGTTGGGGCAGAGGGAGGTGTTGGATGGATGAGGGACCGAATAGTTTTTGTGGCGAAAGACAATAATTATCCCCAAGTGTGGTAGCATGTGCTAGAATTAGGCTGCAGCTGTTCAGAGCATCAAAGAATAAGATATGGGAGTTTGGCAATAAATCCTGTGGATCTGTTGGTGGGCAATCAGCAGCTACAGCAGATACTCACAGTTACCTGCACCACTAATTGAAAAATATGCTTTTTTATTATGTAAATCATGATCTGAAACATCAGGTCATAGTTTTATAAAGTATAAAAAAAAATAAGAATGGTACTGCAATAAAAAAAAAAAATGTAATACTAATAATCGGATTTGAAACCAGTACCCTTAGCTGCAGAGAAACAGAGTCATGTCTCTAAGCCATCAAAATTTGTTGGTGAATTGATTACTTTTTCTCTTATTTATATTCTGTTACTACCCTCTAGAAAGAAACAGCTTATTTTTCACATCGCTGCATGCCAAGCAAGATACAGATCAGCATATATACGAACATATGAGTATACAAGATTGCGAGCAGATACAGGTCATGCTGCCTTTCTAGTCTGCTCGAGTTTGCAGCACTTCAGGCCATTATACTGCAGCTGCCTCTCTTCCCATTAACTCTTCCCTCCCCAAACTGCCCCTTCTGGTATGTACTTTCCCCAATAATTTGTCCCACCTCCTCTTGGTGCACCCCACAGTCTGCACTGTTACGAGTTGCTTAGGCAGTGAATTCCACCCAGTAACTACACTTTCAGTGAAGTAGTGCCTCCTCCTTTCCCTCCTGAATCTACCCCCCAATTTAACTTCATGGAGAGCCCTCTGGCATCTCTTCCATTCTGGAAAGTGAACCCACACTGGAAGCCTACTCTGCTTATCCCCTTTAGATACCTGATCATGTCCCTCTCTTTCTTCACTGTACAGTCTCCAGTAGTTTGATAACCCTTTTCAAGTACCTATGTATATTTTATAATGTTAGAAAAACGTGTTTTACATTGTTTCAGATATGGAGCACTTGGAGAATGTAACTTTGCCTACCGCTCCCCAGCTTGAATTAAGAGAAGGAAATAATGCAGGATTGTTATTATCATCAAATTTCACTGGATTGCTTCCAAATATTGTGGTGCAAGGGTACGCATTTGAACCCAAACTGTCAGATGATGAAATAGATGAACATGAGGTTGATGAGAGCACAGATTCCGAACATGATGACTTTCCAAATGACCACCATATTCGTTTGAACACAACCTCATGGTGTCAATGTGGCAACTGTTACAATTTGCCTAACATTGAAGAAAACATTTGTTGCAAAGAAATACCAGCAATCCAACACAGACTACATGATTTAGAATGCATTACCAATAACCACCATTTTTATCAAGTGTGTGAACATGGAAACTCTGGATGTGGCTTTACTAAGTAATCTGCATTTACAGGGGGGTTCGCTTGAGCGCCCTATTTGGAGCAGGTATGAAGGACACACACATATTTTTTTTATTTTACATTATTTCTTTATTCAATTGGGGGTGGTTTGTTCCTTTAGTTCCTCCCCCATTCCTGCCAGACAATCTGGCTGATGCCCCGGCAGCAGACAGAGCTCTAAACACCCCGTCACTACCATCCTATGCAGCATCATAGCGGATTCTTACCCCACCACTTCAGAGACTAGGAGGGTGGACCCAGGAGGGAACTACCTTCTCCCGTCTCTCTTCTTGTAGAAATGGCACACTGCCCCCAGTCACCAATAGGGGCCAGCCATGCACCGACCGCTGAAGCTCCCCCTCCCTGGAGAATGAGAGCAGTCCTCCCGATGCTCAGTCCTTCTCCACCATGCCAACCCCCAGCGGCCCGTTCTCATCCACAAACACGGGATGCCGGCATTGGATAAGATAAGGCAACCAGCATCTCAACCCTCAGCATCTCAACCCTCAGCACCATCATGCAGGCCCAAAGGAGCATAATATTTATGTATATATATATGTATATGTACTAGAACTGTGTCTCAGCAGACATCATTGCAGTCCATCTAATGACATCTATCATTTTCATATGCCAATGAATTTATATCACCCATGTGACTGACTGTCTTACATTAAACTTTTCTTTGTGTTTCATAGGACATACCGGTTGGCAGCATATAGACAGTTTACATTGTGGGCCAGAGGACAGCTAGGCAAACACATGCGAGGAATCATACCCTCTTGCTGTGTAAAAATAATAAGAGAACACTATCCAAGCTTACAATATGAAGGTTTTCATGAAGTATTTAATATACAAATATAATAACATATAATGAGTTATGTCTTGTTTCCCTACAGAAAATATAGCCAGTCATATTTGTTTATTACAGTTAATGGTTCTACAATCAACATCATATATGAAGTGGTACAGTGTATATTTAAATTCTATACTCTTTGCTTTTAAAAATGTTATCTGAATCTGAATAGATTTACTGATGATTCTAAAAATGTTAGTCAAAATAACATTTAGTTACTATTTAAAATATTAAAGAAATGAATATATATACTTCTAAGTAATATTCCTTTTCATAAACATTGTCAAACATTTAAATATCATTCATGCTACAATTTTTCAATAAAACAACATTGTGAATACATTTCATGAGGAACAATAAAATGAGATTCACTTATTGTTTGTGCCATGAACTATTGTCTGCTTAGTTTGTTTCTGATATTAACCTATTAGAATACATAACTGCATTAGCAATTGTCATACATCTTACAGTAAGGGAAGGGGGGTAAAGAAGCTATATGGATGGAGTTTCAGGATGCGAGAAATAGGCCACTGTGGATGGGGGTAGTGTACAGAAAACCATCACTGGATTGTGATCTAGAGCAGGAACTGGAAGATCAAATTTGAAGGGTAAGCGGGAAGGGAATAGAAACACCATATTGATGGGGAATTTCAACATTTCGGGAGTGGACTTGAGTATACCTACCACCATGACTGCAATGGTGGGGTCATGTGGGAATCTTTTCAGGGCAGCTTCTTTACACAGCTGGTACAGGGGCTGAAAATGGCTTGAGATGACTTAGAACCTTGTACTGGTCATTGGATGCAGATCAGACATAGTATATAACAAGGAGAGGGATTGGGGAGGCTACATAGACCTGTTCTATTAAGAAAAAAGATATACGAGAAAAGACTTGGGGAGTTCTTCTTTATTGCAATATTTGTAATGCCATGTCCTATATCATGCAACTGAATTATTTTAATTCAGTATGTTTCATATCTCAATGTGCAGGCATAGTTCAAGCAGATGTATTTATGGTCCCGGGGTTTTTGACAAAACATTGGAAATCCAGAGTGTCAGGTCATTGATGGTTTTGAACCAAACCTTGTTTTCTGCTGCATTACAGCTTCCTGAATTAATTCCTTGGTTATGCCGTGGTGGTCTCCTATCCGTACATGTAGAGATTCATAGTTAAACAATGTTGAAACAGTATTCCTGTTATTTCCTGTTATCAATTAGAAATTTGAAAATATGAGATACGATTGTTAGTTTACTGTATGTCTTAACTTTCTGTAATTAACCCCATCTCCCAAACATCTTGGACTACTTTTATATTTACAGAAAGACATACCAGTGTGTACATTGTGTTGGGTTAACTGCACTTCTCGGGTGGTTGAAGTGAAGGCAATCATCAATGCCTCATGTTTATGCCACACCCGAGGTGTGCCACTATCCAACCACAATGTGTACCCTGTCATGCCTTACTGCTTAATTTTTTTTTTGGTGTAGTTTGTCAGGACAGTCTTCATGCCAGTTAAAGAAAAACAAGGAAACACAGAAAATAACTATATGGATGTCTCTACAATGTACAGACCTACTCTTACCCTCTCTTTGTCTCTGGATTATATTCGAAAGTATGTTTTTTCTAAACTTATATGTCTTTGGAGTTTGTCGCTTTTTCAGGACGTATTTCCCTGCAGCCTTTGAGTACTGATGTTTGTATTGCAGAACACCATGTCTGTTTCTAAGTTGCTGTCTCTCAACATTTTCATTGTGATCGAGGCCGGCAACGTGTAATCTGCATGTATATGCAGGTATATCATATTTTATTCTTTTTGATGCATACTTCAGATACAGTGAGTGAACATTTTCTAGGTCGCCTGTATGTATCCCTTCTGTAACTTGAATATATATATACATATAAACATACACATGTATGAATAACCAAACAGAACAAACATTGGTGTGTGGTTCTGGTAAATCATCCAAAACAAAACTACATAAAAAGCAGTTGTTATCTGTTATTTATTTATGACTACTATTCAATGTTCTTACATATCAAAATTCACTATTTTCTTAAACTCCAAATACAAACCTCACCTTATGTATGAGTTACCATCAAAACTTATCAAAATAGTTCATCAGTGATACAGATGATAATGCCTGATGTACAGGTGATAACCATGGCGTGATCACCTTGAGTGGTTTCTAGGGCATCAGTAAAACCTGAGACTGTATGGTTATCGCATGTACATCAGACATTGTAATTTATGGTCTATGGGACTCTACATGAGAAGTTACCCCACCAAATATCACAATAGTGGGATTACAAGGTTATAAGCAGTTTATTTTAAGTGGCTAATAAGGGCTACCCATACATTGTTAACCAATGACTCCTATTTTAGTATATCTCATTAAAGTAGTATTAAAAAATAATATAAAAATTGAAATGTTATGAAATGAAATGCGAGTAAGTACCTTCTCTAAATCTTTCAACAGTTTCTTATCCGTCACAATTGTTTGTAGTTCATGATATGCAGCTGAGTTTTCATGTCACCATGGTTTGTGAGCTGTGTCATATGCTGGGTGTTCACATGCATGGAATATATCTTTAGATATCCAATTGTGTGTATTCGTTACATGATAAAGGATGGATGTGAATCTCTCTTTAAGTTCATGGTGATTTTTCTTTACATGTTGATGTAGACCACCACAAATGATTTATAATTGCCTGCTGCCACTTACTTAATATGGTGCATTCCTTCTTCTTACTAGCATTAATTAACTTCTTCTTGATACCTTTGGCAATGTGCCAAAGGTCATATTCATGCTTAATTCTGGGAAATTTCTCTCGTAATAATTTTTGAATTGCCATATGACGATCTGTGGCAAGTACCGAGATGCCAATGTCCCTTTCTCTGAGTTTGCTCAATGCCCTGGTTAGACCCTCTGGCTCCAGCCAGTAACTATTTTTCACCTCGGTTACTTTCACAGTTTACTGATCTATTATTAAACTTGAGCCACATTCGATTAATGTGTATGTACCCATAGTGGCACAATGACCCGGACTGTCACACCGAGCATCTCTGGACAGTACAATACTGCTGTTAATGTATCTTGATTGAATTTCACTACAGTGTTTGTCCCACACATCCTTAATGGCTGGTATTATTAAGTTATTTTGCATATTATTGCAATGCCATACTGACATGAATGCAATTTCTGCTGTTTTGAGTATTTCTGATACTTTACTGAAAGAACCACCACAAATAAAAATTGAAGCTGGTAGAATAACATTTAGTTCCGCAGCACCGTTAATGGTTGACTGTGAATGCCAAATGTTATTGTGACCATCTAAGCACTCTGTCTTAACAGTAATACCTGTTCCCTTTTTCAAAATTGTTGGTTGCGTTATTATTGGCTTGTCACAAAACGAAATGTTACATTTCACAAACAACTGCATTAACATCTCATGTGATATGAAATAGCACTTATCAGCAGTTTGTGAAACGTTATCAGATTCACTAGTTTCATCACTATCATATGAGTATTCACTGTCTGAACTATCTGGATAATAATCTGGATCGTTGACATAATCATTTTCCTGTATATTGTCTGATTCACTGTCTGTTAAGCCATCCTCATTATTGTGATCACTGCACACAACATCTTGATGTGTTACAGATGAACAACTATGACATTTTTGATATCTGTCTGTCATGCCGTGTATTGTGTTGTCTATCTCCATGTTTACTTCAGCTTCATAAACTCCTTTTTCATTGATAGATTTTCCACATTATGAATGGCCATGTGTCATTGCATGTTTGGATGTCAAGTTTTCTGTTAATGTGCCAACAGACCTACATGTTGCACTTATGTGCAAATGCATAATATCTGTTTGAGTGGTTCTTGATTTGTATTTCAGTACTGGAAGTATCAAAACTGTATCTGTCTGTGTAAACACATCTTTAGTTTTCACAGTCCAAAGTGGGGCAAGCAGGCAATTATGACATCTACAATTGCAAACCTAGGGCAATATGTATGATAATTGTTATTAAACATATGAATGCTACTAAATACTTCTAACATCATTCTGCAGAACACTTGCCATGGCATACAGTCTATCATTATGTTATTCTCACTTTCATTTCTGTTCAACTATAAATACCCCAATGTGAACCCTGAGGAATGTGGTGATGGGACCTCCCCTACCAGCTTTCCCATATATGGCAGGATAACCATGGAGAGTTGAGTTTGATCGAGACCTGCTCACTCCTGTGGATATTCAGGAGTCAGTACACTATGGGAATTTCCCAGCAACCAACCCAATAACAATCTTCAACTTGGTCATAAAAATATAACAGTATTACAAAGAGATAAAAAAAGCTGAAATTATGTATAACTGGCAGATCTCTATCCTCCCACTGCTCCCTAAAGCCCTAGAAAAAATAGTGTATATTCAACTATTAGAGTACCTTGCCAAGTATGACACAATGTGACCAGAACAACATTGTTTCCTCCTAGGACACAATACCACTACTGCTCTCCTGTAGTTCTCTCAATACCTGCACTCTGCTCATGACTCTTGCAGCCTTGCCGGCACAGTGTTCACAGACCTTTCCAAGGCTTTTGACACTGTTTGTCACCCACTCCTGCTTGACTCCCTCCACCAACTTGGATTTCCCGCTGGTCCCCTTACCTGATTCTCCAGCTACCTCTCTGCTATATCCCAGAGTGCGAAGATAAATTGCTCCTTAACCAATATTGTGCATTAGTACACCACTGGGCATGCTCTTATCGGGTGATAAACCACACCTCAGAGTGTTTTATTGCTTGCTTATCATGACGATGTACTCAATACTAAACTGGAAACAATATTTGAACATTTGAACATGATGCAGCTGGCTGATTACATACTGAAAAAACAGAAACCAAATTTGCATCAAAGGTTGTAATCACACTATGCTCATACCTCCTCATTTGGATAGGCTGACGATAACTGTGACTCTCTTGATATTGACTCTGATGAGGAGTGACATCCTACTTTTGTACTGCTACATTCATTTTCCTGAAAATATTTAAATTACAATATGTAAATTAAGCAATATGGCATTATCAGGGGTTAGATTAACAGTCTGTACATCACACCATAGGGGTGTACTGTGTCACAAGATGGAGCCAAGTGCCATATTTCCCCGGGAGGGGGTGGGATTAACTGACTGTTAATCTAACTCATGTGAGTGGCATATTGCTATGATAAAATGTATTCCAAAAGAAGAGGGTCATCAACATTGGCTTTACCTGTGTGCTAATTCTGTGCTGACCTTCATAACAGTCTGGAAATTCTGAATGACCATGAACCTCATCTGCAACTACTGTCTGTTTTGATACAGTTTCCGACTGAACTTCAGAAAAACAGATTAATTTTTGCTTCATGTTAATAGGCACAGCATTTTTCTTTAGTCTGTTGGTCTTGACCATGATGAATTCACCACATGAGTTAAAAGTCCCTTTCCTAATATAATCTTTATCATGGAAGTGGAGCCCATAGATGAAACTTCTATGACGTATGGTGGTTTCTTGAATTCCTAATATCTGTGCCCATTTCATGCATAATTCTTCATTCAGTGGTGGTAGTTTATGAAAATGCATTCCTTGATTTTTAGTATAAGAGCTGTTACAATCAGGAAAGATACAATAAGGACCAAAAACTCTTTTATTTGTATTCATTTTTTCCTTCTTCAGTACTTCTGTGCTTTCTCTTATAATATTTAACTTTCTAATTAAACTATGTTAGAGACATTATTACAAAGTACATTAGACACTTTCGAATCTATGAAAAAAACCAAAAATAAGAACATTAATAATGATATCGCTACCATATACAGCTAAATAACATAACACTCATTCATATTAATTTCCCAGTAATTATTCAATCAATGGTTTAAAAACTGGTGCAAATCTCAGTGTATACCTGGATTGATGGTGCAACAAGCAAAACAACACATCTATTGTACAGCTCAGGAGTGTGTGGGGATCCCTGACATATTTGTTCATATGGGGATATACAAGGAAACAGTGAGCATGAGATACAAGCTAGGTCTAGGAGCTGGCAAGGGTCTGCTGGGACGTGGAGTTCTCGGTCTCCTTCTAGGAGATTCTACAGGTGCCTATAAGAAAAAAAAAAAAAAGAGGGATGTAAATGCATGTGTTATCATATCCATGTGTACCCCCCAGGTTGCACCGGGAGATGAGCATCATGTTGCTCAGTGTGCCTTTCCTGGTGAAATAATTGCAGTAAATAAATAAACTGTGCAATTTCAATACTATGCATTTAAAAATAAGAGAAGAGAAAAAAAAGTAGTCATTCAGCCAGAGCTGCTAGCATAGTAGGTAATTGATTGGCCTTGGAAGAAGCAAGCACAGGTTTTGATCCTTGTAGCTATACTATTTTTCTGGGTTTATTGTCTTACAATGAGTATTTTCTGTATATGGATATATTTATATATAACTATGTATGTATGTAACAAATACAAATCAGGCATCTCAACATATACCTGCAAGCACTTTTGTGGCTACTGCAGATACATTATGGTAAAAAAAAAAAGTATTCCTTTTAGTATGATTGAGTCCCCCCCACCCCCACACACACCTATCACTCATCTAAGCACCACCGGACAACTGCCAGTAGATGAGCAGCACAATGTACCTCACACTTATATGATTACATGCAAAATGAGCAATTAAATCTAAATAATTTATGCTCATTCATGTCTCAGTTGGCAAACAGCTAAATAAATGAAATAAAAGCCATTGTACTTTCACTGAGGTTATTGAACAAGCATAAGTGAAAGAAAATGGAATATCTAGCCAAACAAAAGTTGATAGCTTAGTGTGGAAGATAGATCCCTTTGATAGCAAAGGTACAGGTTTTGAATCCTGGTAGAGCAATTTCTTTTTTTTTTTTTCCGGCAGTGTTCCGTTTCTTTTTTTTTTAAATGTATAAAACATAACCTGCTGTTTCACCCAATCACTTAAATAATACAACAGCACAGTTATCTTTTAGCAATGTCTGTGCTGTTTACTGGAACAAAACCACTGGGCACGAGTAAAAAAAAATCAAAGAATAAAAGCAAGCACATTATTTCACAACTAAAAATGTAGCTGGCATTACAATTTTTTTTCTGTGTAGTTCATATGTCTAGTGGACACAATTTACTTTCAAACAAGTGTATGCTTCAAAGTATGTAGACTTCTGCAACTTCCTTTCAGACACTGATGCATCTAACAAGTATGAGTAAAAGAAAAATCAACCTCAACTCAATTAGAGTTGATGGCTCTGTGGGGAAGATGCACTCTCTCCTTATCAGAGGTATAGGGTTTGAATCCTGGCAAGGGAACTTTTTTTTTTTCTCAGCAGTGTTCCTTTTTTAATGTATAAAACATAACCTGCTGTTTCACTCAATAATTTAAATAATGCAAAAGCACAGTTATCTTTTAGCAAGGTATTTAACTTTATGTCTGTGCATATGAAGTAATTGCTCTTTACCAGAATAAAACCACTGGTCACAAGTAAAAAAACAACTAAGAATAGGCAAGCCCCTTAATTCACACCTAAAATGACGCCGACATTACACATTTATTTCTGTGAAGCTCACATGTCTAGTGGATACAGTTTACTTTCAAATAAGCATATGTCTTGCAGTGTATACATTTTTTCTGTAACTCCCTTTCAGACACTGATGTGTCCTGTACAGATACACTACACTCAAGGGGAACGAGGACAGAGAGCTACAGAGAGAGGTACAAATATAAATCTGTCATGTACGTTTTTTTACATAAAAAAGCCTAGCAAGTGAAACAGATCACCTTCCACTTAGGGTGAGTTCTGTCTCCGTGGTGCTATGCTATCGCAGAAATGGGTAAAGCACTGAGATTCAAAATCTGTCAATGAGAATGGGTTTGGGGGCGAGAGAGACAAATATACAGAGAGTGACATATAATGAAAATGAGGCAGTTGTGAATGACCTATGTCTTTCCACTGCAATGTTACAATATTTTTCTGTATACCTGTTACAAGGCAGTGTATCAAAAGCATCAGCGCGCATGATCTCTCTCTCTCTCTCTCTCTCTCTCTCTCTCACACTCTCGATTCTAGGAAATCCGAACACTTAACAGGATTGACTGAGGTAATCTCTCTCTATTTCTCTCTCTCGCTCTCGCTCTCAATCCCTCTCAACAACTTGCCTTGATGGCATGAATGTAAAGAAATTATCAGACTACGGGATGTTGTTGCAGGTTTGGGTTTAGTCCATCGAAAGTTATGGCATAATTCATAACAAAATAATACCACACATTAATTACCTGTTTAGGTAAAAGTATGATGAAATAATTTCCTATTTAAATTGTACATTAAAAATCAAACTTGAACTCAAAAACTTTATTCATCACTATCTCTGCCTCACTGTTTATGTCCTGTGTGCAAGAATGAACCACAAACTGCCACGTCACATAATGATGTCTGTTGAACTTTCGTGACTCGTGAGACTTTAGAACTTTGAGTAACGGGTATTCAAATCAAGCAGGAAAAAATTACAGAAACTTAAAAAAAAATAAAAAAAACCTCTAAGCAAGAAATACACATACAATGAATAGCAAAATACATCACATGACAACACTTAGAAGCAATTTACATAAATTTCTGTCCTCTTTAAGGGGAAAGTTACAAATAAATGATTTGGAACCAGTTTAACAAACTGAACTCAAGGTTTTATGGTTAGTATAATATATAGATTTCTACCCCGAGCCCAAGCTGTATCCAAGAACAACGTGTATAATGTTATTAATTTATATATTGGAACTAATATTGAAAATATGATAGACAATTGAACTTAAGGTTTTCTGATGTATGTATCTCTTACGCTTGTAAGTGTAGTGTACAATATTGAAATATGCCTAAACCATGCAAGCTCAATAAAAAATATTCACAAAAAATAGGGGAGTAATTAGAAGGCAACATTGCTTATTGCACATGCTGCATTTTAAAGGCACAACCCTCTGTAGTAATAAATTAACATGACTGCAAAAACTGATAGGGCACAACCCGACCACTTATGAAAGTGGCATGGCCATGGCCATAGTGGCCCCTTTACTCTAGTACCTTTGTATACAGAGGCGTTAGAAGACCCAACACGCCTACTGTACATGCTTCCTATGCCTCTTGCTCTGTTTTTCAGGCATCCTGTTTTCTAGTGTAATACACATCTTTTACACAAGCCCCAATGAAAGCTTTGATTGTAAAAATATACACAATGAAGTGATTTAAGAGGTCTCAAAAGTTTCATTTCAAAAAATATTTCATTAGTCAAATAAGGGTATCATTTATTTGCTTTTTTGTGACTAACATGCCACACTCTAAACATTACCTTCAAATCTGGGGGTCAATAAGAGTGGGCATAGGGTCATCCCTCAGAGTAAATGTTAAGAGATTAAAGTGAGTGACAAGGGGCAGAGGCAGGGTGCAATCCCCTAAAACAGAAGTTACAAAGGTAACATTGAGTGTCCTCAGTAGAAAATTATTTAGAATAGCATGTTTTCATATACTTCAATTATTGTACTTTCATGCTGTCTTAAAGTGCTTTGTAATGCAATACACTAGATGCTAGTAGTGCAAGAATAGTCTGAAGACAGATGTATTAACAACTAAATGAACAACATATACTTAGTCTTACCCACCCACATTATTAACTGTTTTCAAGAAAGCAGGTTGACAATAGCAATGATGTACCCTGGTCCTGCGATGTGTCATTGCAATGTGTCGCCACCTGTGCGGTCACCATCAATGGGGAAAATGGGACCTCAGCTTCATGTACTTTTTAAAGGTTGACACCTCAGGCAGAGCAACATCACATAGTATTTCACTGCACAGTCTGCACTGCACTGGGTATGAACTCAGGGTCCAGCACTGGGACTTGAACCCAAATCCTTCTTGCCCAGATGCAACAGTACTCTAACTGAGCAACACACACACACAGATGAGATTATGGGTGGAAAGCATATGGGGTGGGGGGGCTGACTGACAAACAGACAAACAACAGATTAGAGGGGAAAGTCTGAGACAGAATACTATAGAATTTGAGTCAAAATGTTTTTGCCCATGTTAGCATGAACAACATAGGAAGCACACATTCTGAGGACATATGGAGCATATTGAAGGGAAATGATCCTGTGTAATCTTTTTTTAAGATCCTCCTGGTGCTTGGGGGCTACTGAGGAGCAGAAGCTGACTCTAAGGTAGGCTTGCAATTTGGTAAGCACCTGTTGCACATGGGAGTATTTTTTTCTGGCAACCTGGAGGGCCTTCTGTGGCAAGTTTTTTTCCTTTATTTCTAGCATGGGCTGCTTCTGCACACAGATGGTGTGGGGTTATTGGCCCAAATGTGGACTGGTCAGTTACAGTGATTGAAATTGGAGGATGGGAGAAGGGCTGGGTACCAAGATTCACCACTGGCATAACGCAGACACAGTTGATCCCAGAAGGAAAGAAGCAACGCAGCTGCACACAAAAAACAAACTCTGGCCAGAGCCGATAGGGCTGCAGCTGAGGAATATGGGGTACAAATATTGAAAATTACCAAAGTTTCAAGCCTGCATTAGCAAAATTTAATGTAGGCTCATAAATGTGTTGTTTTGTAATATATTTACACCAAATTTTCAACATAGCTTTGATGAAGAAGGGCAGATTAAATGTTCAACTGCTGCCACAAAGGTGATTTCATGCGGCCTCTGCAAAATCAATTTTTGGGACATGAAAACACATTTTGGACAGGAGTTGAAAAATTACAGCTGTCACATTCATGACTTGAGGTGCTGTAAAGAAATGGCTATGTAGAAAATCTGGGGTAAAAATATTGAATATTAGCAAACGTATGAGCCTGTGTTTGCAAAATTTGAACATAGTCTCAAAATTTTTTTGTTTTAAAATATTTACACACCAAATTTAGAACATAGCATTCTTACAAATGCTAGATTCTACACTGGGGGAGGAAAAACAGTGGCAGGATCTATACACTGTGTGGAGATCCTCTTGATGCAGTCAAGTTGAAAAAGGACCTGCTGATCATGACAGGAGGCTGAAGCAGAAAAAGCAGTGCACAGCTGCTGTCAAGAGGGCCAGCAGAATGCTGAGTTGGATAAAAGGGGGTTGACCAGATGAGCAGGGGAAGTAATCCTGCCACTTTACAAGGCCCTAGTCAGGCCCAGCCCGGAGTGCTGCATAACCTTTTGGTCTCTTCAATGCAAAAAGTACAGTGGTGGCCAGCAGGGATGTGTAAAATGTTCATATCCTGCTTCTGTGGGACTTTCTCGTAATTTCTTGAATTTCTTGAAATTTCACAACATTCTCTGAGTTTCTTTTTTATTAATTTATTGAAATGTTTCACCAGGAAGGGTAAACTAAACAACAAGTTACTCGTCTCACGGTGCATCCTGGGGGGAGGGTAATAGAGATATGTTACATACATCCCAACAACAAATTATACATTGAACTCATTCCATAGCACACATTGGTTAGGTTACAGAAGGTAAACATAATATGTGCATATACATATACGTAATATAGCATATACATTACAGTGATCAAATAACATATGCAGTTAACACATGGGGAACAGTTAAGGGCTGAAATTCCTAGAGACACACATTATCCAAGGGGAAATTTACAACAATAAATCAGCTAGCAGGTGATTAGAGAGAGAAGAGGAAGTAGACAACTGGTTTAAGGAAAGGGGATGGTGTAGGCATGGAAGTTAAAAGAGGAGGGATGCAGTGGGATGTGGGAGGTGCTGAAAAGGGTGTGTTCAGATATTGAATTGGAAAGGGAGGAAGAGCAGGGAGAAAGGGATTAATCACAGGTACAATTTACTGAGAGGAAGTTGTACAGTGCAGAGGAGATGGAATGTGGGGAGGATGAGTGATGAATCTGGGTAGGAAGCACATTCCATAGTTTAGGCAATCGGTGAGAGAAGGCCATCTGCCCAACCATGGTTGACCTCACGAGGGATTGCCATTAGGTGGGAGTCAAAAGATCTGAGAGAATGGGCAGGAGGGGATATAGATAGAGAGGTAGGGTAGTGAGATGGGGGAGGAACCAAACCAAAATTTAGATACAAATTTGGCACAGTGGTGGTGGCAGTGGTTTTCTAGTGAGGAGAAAACCAGAGAGTGGTAATGTTTTCAGTGCTGGGTGAGTGGGGGGGGCACTCTAACTTAGCTGTAATTTAAATTAGCCACTTGGAACCTAACATACTGATCTGTTTCTAAGTGCTATTTCAATGTGTGGAAATAGTGTGGTGCTTATGTGAACTTTGTATTTGGTTTGAGTTTATAGGAACTTTGGATTTATGACTTGGTTTGGCCTTTCTTATTCCCACCCACGGTACAGAAGTGGGGTAGTGTAGCGGGAATGAAGGCCCTACACTAAGGGTAAGAAGAGAGCTGGAGAAGAAGCAGGTGGTAAGGATGGCAGATTTCAAAAAATGAATTAAGCATAGAAGTGAAGAGTAGTTGGGTTTAAACAGGTGCAGTGGACAGAGCAATACCCGCACACTGAACCACTTGCGAAGCCCTAAATTTCAATGTGTGGAAATAGTGTGGTGCTTATGCAAACTTTATATTTGGTTTGAGTTTATAGGAACTTTGAGTTTATGACTTGGTTTGGCCTTTCTCATTCTCACCCTCAGTAGAGAAGCCGGGTAGCATAGCATGAATCAAGGCCTAAAAGAAGTGTGCTAACCTTCTCTGACTTACGGAGTGTAATGACCTCCTCCAAGTCAAGGAAAGTGTGATCAGTAGCAAGCAGTAGAGGACCCCCCTACCCCATGGAGGAAACCTCTAAGGAACCATGGCTACTGAACTGCCCTTCCTCTGGGCCTACTATGAGGAGATCATTCTAAAGCTTTGACTAATGGGAGGCTGAGTTGCTGCAATTGAGTGGTATGATCTGAAAAGGAAAATAGGTCCAATCATTGAAGGACTTCCTCGCAATCTTCATTAACTTTGTTTGAAGTGGGAAAATAATTGAGTCTATTGAGTATCCATGCAGGCATAAAGTACTTGATAAACAGTCTTTTGTGGTGGATCAGGTTTGCAGGGAGCAGTTATCTTCTTGGTATACATACAGTAAGAATGGAGAAAGGCAGTAAAAAGTGAGGAAATGTGTATGAGACTTCCATGTAGATCAGTAGGTGATGAAACAAAACCTCCATGAAAGTGGATGAGGGATATAAATGGGACCTCCAAGTAGGTCCATGGTGATGATATAGTTATTGCATATGAGACCGCCATAGGGTCTATGAGTACAAAGAGTTTGGTAAACAAAACAGTCAAGTAGTTCTAAGCCTGACAGCCAATACCTTCACATAGATGTAAGCAAAAGTAATTGTATGCTCAAGACCAACACATTGGACCTAGGTAAGAAAAAAATGAAGATCTCCACGGTCATAGATTGTATGCTAATGCCTCCCCATAGGCAGAACCATATTTATCTTGCACTCGAGACCCCCACGTGGGTAAACTCCACATAGTTCTTAGATTGTATGCTGATGCCTCAATGTAGGCATAAACAACAGTAATCTTGAACTCCCAACAGAGTCCAAGGTAAACTGAAGTGAAGACCTCCACATAGATCTTAGATTGTATAGTGATGCCTTCATGTAGGCAGAAACAATATTAATCTTGCACTTGATATGCCCATGTGGGTCCAACGTGAACTTGAAGTGAAGACCTCCACGTTGAATGACCTACTGAATAAAGCAGGGAAATACAAGAAATTTAGAGTTTGAGTGGTAACTCCAAACCACAATCTGAATTACTGGCATAGATGGTGTGTAGACAGCAATTAGATGGCTTAAACATAAAGAGTTCCCAGCTGCATTTGTCAAGGCAGACATAGTTTGTGAAGCCACCATAGGGGTATGCTGACCAGTGAAAGTCATTCAGCCTGAAGCCTGGAGGGAAATCCAAACAGAAAATAAGCTGTAGCTGAAACAGATGAGGTTGCCTAATGCTAAGAGGCTTAGGTGAAAGTTTGTTCAATGGGGAGGTAAGATTTAAGGTGCAATGTAAACAAGGCTTTAGGAGGTAGACGAAGGCTGTAGGAGGCAGACTCATGGATAATTGCCATGGAGGTACTAGGGAGGAGATTTATGCAGGCAGGCTGAATGAAGTCCTATTTACAGAAGTTTATGATAATCATTTAACTGTTCTCATTTCGTTAAAGTAGAATAGGATGATCACATCACATGTTTCCTTAATTACCTGTTGAGAATGTTTAAATAACTGCATATGTAATTCAGTGGAGTGCAATAATAGAAAGTGGATAAGATAACTTGGGAAAGATTTTTACCCTCATAAAATAGTCCTTTAGCAATTTGTTAATTTGCGTGACTTATCCTTTTCAGTCGATATGAACTGATAATAGTATGAGGTGCTCATGAAATGTAGAGTGTTTGTTTTTGCTAAACAAGCATTGTTAATAGACATATAAACCATGCTCTGCAGACTTGGATTGTAGCCAATCGGGGAACTGACTAGTAAGCAGATAATGTCAGTTTAAAATGAAATTGTTCTTAGAAAAATCTTTCTGTAGTTAAAATATGGAGAAACAAGGGGAAAACTGTTAGTCAAACGTACTTAAAACAGCTGGGTAACTGACAGCAGCAGTGATTTACAGCAGCATCACAAAGTAACCACAAAAACAACTTACTGTCGGAGGTAAAAAGAAGCATTTGTCAATGCCAAATGTTGTCTCGCTGGCATTGGCACTGGTAGTGCCAGAGTTAAAGACACATAATAGGAATGAAAGTGAAGTATTGAAGTGACGCCAGCCCCACCCACACCCTGTAGAGACTGACAGGCATTGGGGTGTGCCTTTGGGTCATCAGCTATAATGCTCACGCCATTGTACCTCAGCCTACCCTGTAGACACTGACAAGTGTCGTGGTGTGCTTTGGTGTCTTTGGGCATTATACTTACCCCATTCCATAAAGAAATATGCTGAGGTGGGTGCAGTATAGGAGAATGGGGTGAACTGTGTGACCAAACAGTGCAAGTCACACCACAATGCCTGTCACTGGCTGCAGGGTGGGGTGGGGTTTGAATGGCATGAGCATTACAGCCGATGATCTCAAGTCACACCCCTGACTCCTGTCAGTCTCTAAAGGGTGGGGTGCTACAGCTGGGAACCCTAACACCATAGGCGTGTGTTGGTATTTTCACTCCAAATTTCCAACATGGTCTTTTTGCGAGCCTACCTCATGAAAGTGGCACAATCAGTTTGTTAGCTGAAAGGTGGTTTTGCACAGCTGCTATGCCATTTGGCGACACAGGGATGAAAACACATTTTGGGCAGGATGTGGAAAATGACAACTGTATTGTTCATGAGGAGGCATAAAAAAATGACAACGTTGAAAATCTGAAGTGAAAATATAAAAAATTGGTGAAGCCATGAGCATGCATAGAAACTGTGCAACACATGTCTGTAACCCAATTATTTTGGGGAGTTTGTTAGGCACATTTTTAACATAGGCATTTTGGGACCTCACCTCATGAACAGTGGCACTGTGATTTTGTTAATCTGTCCCAAAAGTTGATTTCCCACAGCGACCACGCCATTGTGCGCCACAGGTGCAGAAACACATTTTGGGCAGGATGTCAAAAATAACAGCTGAACTGTTCATAAGGAGGTGTGAAAAAATGACAGTGTTGAAAATCTGGCATGGAAATATTGCAAATTTGCAAAGTTACAAGGGTGCGTGGAAACTGAGCAATGCACGCTTGTAACACAGTCATTTTATGGACTTTCGGCACCAAATTTTCAACATAGGCATTTTTAGGACCTCTGCTCATGAACAGTGTCACTGTCATTTCCTCAAACAGTCCTGAAAACTGATTTCACACAGTGACTGCGCTATTCTGCGCTGGACTTGCGAAAACACATTTCGGCCAGGATATGTAAAATGACAGCTATACTGTTCATCAGGAGGTGTGGAAAAATGCCACCATGAAAATCTGGAATGAAAATATTACAAATGCATGAAGTTATGAGCGTACATGGAAACAGTGCAACGCACGCTCATAAAACAGGCATTTTGGGGAATTTTTCCACCAGGTTTGCAACATAGACTTTTTGAGAGCCTCTCTCATGAACAGTGTCACTGTCATTTTGTTACTCAGTCCCAAAAGGTGATTCCACGCAGTGACCGTGAAATCTCCTTTTGGGACCAAATAATGCCATGACAGTGACAGAATTCATGAGAAGGGGTCCCAATAACCCCATGTTGAAAATTTGGTGCAAAAATTTACAAAAATGCCCGAGATATGCACCGAAGTTGGAAAAACCCTATTTATACCATTATACAGCTTACTTGCATTTCTTCAGTTCGTGGTCAGCTTTGAAGAGTGCAGATGTGTTCTTAGTCCACCGAAGATCATCATGCCCACCTCCAGAGGTAAGCATGGGGTGAGCGGGGTGTGTGGGGAGGCAGGGTGCACAGAGGGTGGGCATGGGTTGTGGAAGGGGGCAGGGAGACGGTGAGGGACTGTTTTCTTTTTTCACAGGTTAAAAAAAATTAAAACATTATGGGACTGTTTTTATTTTTCAGGGGATTTGGCACGCTGGGGTGGGCTCCCAGCATGCCACCAAGTGTTCTTTTTGGGTGGATGCTTTAGCTGATGGGTGATTGGGCACCCCTGTCAGCACACAAGGAAAGTGGGAAGGGGCAAGAGCCAAGGGGTATTGAACACCCCCCTTGGCATATAATAAATGGGGGGAGTGCTTTATGCCAGCGTGAGGTGGGCTCCCCTACTGTTGGCATACATTGGGGCAGGGGATGCTGACAGGGGGATTGAGCACCCCGGGTTGGCAATATGGCTGGCATGTTTTTTTTTTCTGTCTCAACAGGGTAAGCACATTGAGCAGTCCACTGCATATGATGAGCTTTGCTCCCATTGCAGCGGACCTTTTCTTAGATGTGCTTGCCCGCATGGTGTGGTGCTGGCATGCAGGCTGATTGGGGAATGAGGGACACACCTACTGATGCATGCCATGTATTCACCCAACAGTGACCGCACCTCCAAATGTGCTACTACCCCAATATGTTAGCTGTGTATGCGCGAGCCAACATAAAAATAGAATAGTCAAGTTGCTTGCAGACAATGTCATATACATCTGTGCTAATGGGGACAAACCACTCTTCATCCAGATAAAAGAGCTATAGCAAGCAAATCAGGGAAATTGCCCACAAAAGTCATGCAAAGTAAAGCTGTTGATAGCAGTCATTAGCTGTAATAGCACTAGAGGAAACTCAATTGCTAAACAGCATTGGTGCATATTGAAGAGTTCACAGGAACTGTAAATAGGGCTCACTGCCCAAATATTTTACTTTTACTCAGAAGAGGAATGTGATATAGTCCTCATTCCTCAGTAGTATCCAAATGGAAGCTGTACAGGTTAAAGGTAAAGGAAGATTTATTTAAATGTTTTTCTGATCACAACTGCCAGGGACCATGTGGTTTGCAAAGGACTTTTCATGCTTTAATCCAGAATTGATCATCTTTGTATAGCTGTCCATTGAGGCATTTTATTTCATTTTGGAATCCCTGCCCAAGAGTAGCCCTCTGCAACAAATATCTTCATTTAAGTTGAGCAACCATGTTACACCCTAGGATACTGGGTGATACTTACGAGGGTTCTATGTCATAATAGCAAACGTAAAATGGCAATCGCTATTATGGTGAGTGTATATCGCCGAAAAGCAAATCAGCGATATACATGTATGGGTGAACTGCAACTGTCATCTGAAAAAATTACATGTTTTTGCTCACAGGCAGCTCCTCTTTGCCCCCCATACCCCCCAAAATTAGGATTCTTAACTCCAGGAGGGTGCATGTCAGGGAGGGGGCACAATCTGTCTGAAAAAGAAAAATAAAGTCCGGGAGCTGCAGGCAGTGGCAAAATTCAACCCCCCCCATCACAAGCCCCAAACCCAGTACCTGCTGTGTTGGAGCTAGCATCCCTCACCATCACACCACATGGCTGGCTTGGTGACAGCAGGCACACTTCATCCACATAACCCTCTTCCCTATCCCTCCCCTTCCCCTCACTATTCCCCCTTTCTGGTCACCTTCCCCAACCCTCATGGTAGTAGTAGTCACTAACCTTGTGGGTCGCCTATGACAATAGCACTGAATATGAGATGTTGTTTTGATGGCCATCCATATTCCGTCACTATTATCATGGGATACCACTTATGAGCTACTTGGTTCTCTAAATTACAGCTTACCATACCACAGTTTTGCAGATGCTATGAGAATTCTGACATGAAATCTTACATATTTCCACTTTAGCTTACAGTGTGCTTGTAATGGCATACTGTTTCACAGAGATGCCATACCAAGCTGGAGTACACTGTGCAAGAGAAACCTGGTAACATGTCAACCAGCTTCATGGAACCCGGAAGTGGCAGATGAAACAGAGCACTGACTCTGAGAAAAAGGGGATAGAGAAGCCCAAAAAGGAGTAGGAAGAAAGAATGAGAACAAGCACAAGGACAACAAAGAGGGGAACACAAATGAATGGAAGGGAGACACTGGAGGCAGTAGGGGGGTGGGAGGGGGAGCAGACAGCTGAGGAGTAGTGCAGGAGGCCCAGACAGGCAAGGAGGGGGCAGAAAAGACAAAGGATGAGGACAGGGAATCAACAAATGGAAGGAAAATGGGTGACAAGGAGTGAACAAGACACAGGCAGATAAAACAGGGAGAAGCACAGCCACAGGGACCATGCCGTGCACAGTCAATCCAAAAACAAATTAAGTATGCAAGTGAGGAGTAGGTGGGTTTAAATAGGTACGGTGGGCAGAGCTATTTCCCAACACTGAACCAAGGGCAAAGCCCTCCAAAAAGGCCTGTCAACTATAATGGCATTCACTTGAGTAATGTTTAACTAGTGCTGAGCAGAAACTGCAAATTCAGAATTCATGAAAATTTCACAAAGTTTTGTAAATTTTTGCTACATTCTTCAAAATTCTATCTTTGGTGAAATTGTTATCCTCTGAATGTGGTTGCAAATTTTCATCTCATTCCATTACATTTTCTAGTTGCATGGTGGAATGATACACATGAACTGCAAATTGGCACTTCTGTGAAATTCAGTTCTGCAATTTAATATATCAGTTTGCAATACATGTACAGTAATAATTCTGCAGTTCAGAGTAATCAGTTCTGTGGAATTACTTTCCACAATTTAATACATCAATCTGTATTTCAATCATTCATGCCACCATTGTAGTCAGAATTTCATAAAAGTTGCTGACGTGCATTCAGAAATTTCACAGTAATTCCGGAGGCAGAATTTTATTTTCACGCAACACTGTTTCAGACGTAAAGGAGCTCAACATTTGACAACTTACAGTACTAGCCAGAGACATGGTCAGATATTTCCAAATATTTTGCGAAATTTCTAAAGAGTTTCTCTCTGCTGCCCCTACTTTGGAATTGCAGAAAGCAGGAGATTTCTCTAGAAATATCACAGAAATTTCAAGAAATATCTGACCATGTCTTTGGCTGTGACTGCATTTATTTGCAAAATGTTGTGAAATGATTTTACTGCTCTTTTTCAGCCATATTTGGAGCTACTGTAGATGTGTACATTTGCATGCATAACCTTTTTTGAAAGATCTGTTAAAAGTGGCATGACTTAGTTACAACATTTTTAATTACATGTGGTAATAATTTCATAGTATAATTATTTGTGAGCTATTTTGAAACTTTTTCCAAAAAGTGCTTATTCATAACTCCACTGCTGTTACAGGTATAGACCTTAATATCTGGCATACATATCCAATATTAGTGGGTCCTGGAACAAAACAAAACTGGAGAAATTTGGTTTAGTAATTTTATATTTACAGTGGAAATTCTACAGATTACTAATCAGCAATATTTTTTCAAAACATTATGAAATCATCGTAGGCAAAGACACCACAATTCCACTTGTGGAATTTTAATTTCACAGCACACTTACCATCACTGTCTGCAACCAGTTTGGTTGCTCTCCTAACTTCCCTAGTTAAGTCATTTGCAATTCATTATTATACAATGGCAAGAAAATTTCCTGGACTCTGATTGGTCAGTGTGTGCCTGGGACAGTGATGTTATTGTTCAATAACATCACTGTATTAAGTTCAGGCACACAAATGACCACAGAGGAGTGAAACAAATCCCTCCCTCCCCACGCATGCCACCAGGAAGCCGACAGTCCCTAAATCAGTCACACCTTAGCCTAGCTTTCCACCTCTCCACCGCCCGCCCACAAACACACGTTCCCTACCTAACTGCCTCAATCCTTCACACAAGTACACAAAAGCTACAATATTAAAATAAAAAACAGCAGCTGTCCATCTTTAAGTTCACAGTAGCTGCCTGTGACTGTGAAACTGCGCACGCTCGGCCGTTTAAACAGTAACCCACAAATACTCCCGATTACATTTGAAACGTTCACCACCTTCTCAGTAAACAAACTTCCCCAAAAAGCATTTTAACAAAATAAAAAAGACCTGTAACTTATAGGTTCTGACTCATGTCCAGTTACGGAGCAAAGCGGGAAACTGGAAGTAACCGCTCTGCTTCGGTCTTTTACGCTCTCCATATGTTCCTCATAGGGCTCAGAAAATGAAAAAAAAATCTTCAACTGCTCCCAGGACAAGCAGCGGGAGCACACTGATGAAATATTCTTCACCTAAAGATACAAGATGAGTGAGTGTCTCTGTGTGTGTGTGGGGATTGGGGATCACCATGCACAAGAAACACAGATACTACCAACAGCACCACCTACTGGGCTACTTTTTCTTGCATTTCTAAACTATGCCTCTCATACAAAAAGCAACACAAATATAACAACCTTTTTTTTTTTACTTTTTAGTATCATTTTAAAATGAGCCATTGTATAATAGCAATAATGCACTCCAGGGTGTGTATTATTGTGTAATAGCATCACTCCTGGGGTGGTGGAAGCACTCGGCTTCGCCTCGTACTTCGACCCACCCCAGGAGTGACATTACTACACAATAACACACACCCTGTCATGCCTTATTGCTTAAGTGCACACCTGGGTGACTATTTTCATCAAATTAAGGAATTTATATTGGGGAAAAAAAACAATCTATCAGGCAGTGAATACGGTCATTGAGCCAACACACATTGTCATTCCCATCCTGTGAATTCAAGCACAATTGTTACAGTTCCCAATTCCCATTATACTAAAATACAAACTGGCAAGTCTAAAAAGCACACCAACATTGTAAACACCATCACAATATAAACAAGAGTTGGCAAGTGCCAACAATTACTGCTTTTGAATAATCATGTTCTGAAAAAAGGATCCTGCTTTTACACATTTTCAAAAATGCATTCGTGCATGATGGTCAAGCTCAGATGCAACATTTAACTTTCCGTGGGATTCTGATTTCATACATTTTTACAATATATATATTTGTGTTTACCAAGGTTCCAACTGACGTGCAATATATCATTTTCAGTGGAGTCCTGCTTTTGTTGATTGTTACACTGGATTTACTTGGAATATCCCAGCTATGATACAATATGTCATTTTCAGTGCCATCCTGCTTTTCACCCATTTGCTTACTGCATGTAAAACCTAGTTTAAATGGGGTACTACTTAGAATACATACAACAGAATAACTTTCTCTCTCCAGCACAACATGGATTCAAGAAGAAACACAGCACAACCACGGCTCTCCTCAGTTTTACAAATGGTATAAAAATGGTAATGGACAAGGGATTGTACACAGGAGCAGTCTTTGTTGACTTAACAAAGGCGTTTGACCTGGTGAACCACCCCTAGCTACTATCAATTCTAGCCTCACTTGGTTTCTTGCAGAATTCTACTTCCTGGTTCAGTAACTACCCAATGGATCAAAGGCAGTTCATACAAATCGATAACAGCAAATCTGAACTCTTTCCCACCAGAGTCAGGGTACCTCAAGGATCCATCCTAGGCCCACAGCTCTTCTTGCTGTTTGTAAACAGGATGCCAAAGATGTCTGAGTCCTCCTCCACAATATAGTATGCAGACGACATGGCGCTGTACACCAGTACCAAGGACGTTACTACTTTAAATTCTATACTAAAACCAGATTTTGCTGATCTAAATGACTGACACGTTTCTCAAGTTCTGCAATGTATTGTTTCACCTATTTTTGCTGCTTCCCCTATTTGTAACTGTTCTCCCACTGCATAGCTGAAATGACTGTTACATTTACACAACTTTCTACCATTATACAATAACATGTTATGTATTGTCTCTTGAATTTGCCACTTCCTCTGTATGTAATGCTCCCTGTTCGTGCCTGACAATAGGCAAAGTTTTGTCTAGTGCACTTATCCGGTAAACAAAAACTAAATAAATTGCATACTGTATTTACCAAGGATAGACTAGCCCAATATGAAGCAATATATAATTTTTAGTGTGATCCTGCTTTAACATATTCATAGTTGGTTTGTCAGCTATATTCAGAAGTCAAGCTTTACACTTTTTTTGCAGTTTAAATAATAAAAGGATTGCTCTTTTTAATATGGTTTCGACATGGTCTCATCTGTATTCTCAGCTAGTTTTGTACATCTATTGCCCCATGATGTCAAGGTGCAGTATCTATGGCATGCTAGCTCATTACAGTGACAAGAAAAGTTATCTTAACAATTGATGTTCAAAAACAGTACAGAATATTGTTGAAAACCTGGTCTGAGACATATTAAAAGGAGTCATTTCTTTCATTATTTGAACTGTAAAACAAGTGTGCAGCAGACTCAAAATGAGGTAAAAAAGTATCATGCAAATCAGGAGAAAATGGGTAATCTAAAATAAATAAAGAACAGAGCACCATTTTCACTGCCATTATGCACTGCTGCTGGACTTACCTTGTTTCAGTTAGATTGCAGTTGGACTGCAGAGCAGTTGGGCATTATCTGGTGGACAGGGGGTTGCAGTGCTAGACTGGATATGTAAGTGAGGAGTGCAGGGGGTGTTATGAGGGGGAAGTAGTGCTGGTGGGAGGTTGTAGGGTCCAGGGAAGGAGCACAGCACAATGGACCATTTTCTGTGTTTCAGGTTTAAAGAGCTAGTGGAGCCAAAACAGGAAGACAGGAAAATAATACGCATTTTAAGTAGTAGTCAGTTGTAACTTTTTATTTCTGAAGTATTTTTCTTTTTCCATTTGCTTATCAGAAAGTCTTCTAGGTGATAACTTTTTACTGGATGTGTGGAACTGCTCTTAGCTTGGCAGCTGACATATCTAATGCTACTGCCCCACACTACATCATCAGCATTATGATATCACTGACAGTGACATCACAGGCGAATGACCTGGCAGTCACTCACTTGCTGTTCCTAAGTAGCAGTGATGTCACAGTCAGTGAGGCCACAATGCTGATGATGCAGTGTGGGGCAGTAGAGCAAGATACCAGCTGCCAAGCTAAGAGCTGTTCCACACATCACACCTACTGACATCAGGTAAACAATCTTTTAATTAAACAAAGGGAAAAGAAAAAGTACCCCAGATATAAAAGGTAATGGTTGTCTGCTTTTAAAATCTAATATTAGTTTTAGGCAATACACTAGCTCTTTAAGAAGAAAAAAAGAAGATGTGGGATGATTTTCTTTGTCGCTGGTACCAAAACTGCGGATTGTGCATCCCAGTGTCATTGGGCTGGTTGGTGGCACTGGTAGAGGGGGACACATTCTGTTTGAGGGGTTCAGCAAGTACCAGGGATATATACCCAAGTTGTCAGACTGTGGGAGGAGGTTTGACAGCTGTGTCAGGTGGGAGGGGGATACACACTGTTGGTCATATTACAAAAGCACAGTGAGATGTTGTGGGTGCATTAAAATATTTCAATGTCCATATATAACTTGATCATTTTACCATGTTTTGTTACCAAATTTTCAATATAGTCTTTTTATAATCCCACCTCATGTACCTGGTAGGTGAAAATGTTCGAAACCAACATGAAAGGGGATTTTGCAGAATAACTGTGAAATCACTTTTCAAGTCAGATTTGAAATATTTCACCTACCTTATCCATGAGGTGGGGTCCAAAGAAAAAGGCCATCTTATAAATTTGGTGAAAAAAATTCAATAACTTACAAAGTTATGAGTAAAAGTTCAAAATGCATTGAAAATACATGGACAGAATTTACCTTGTTTCTTCATTTCCTGGTCATTGTTGAAGGAGAAGGATGTATTTTGCAGAAGAGCACTGGTGGACCTCTTCAAGGTGAGAGAAGGTATGGGGGATGGGACGATGGGTACTGAGTGAGGGGGTTGGAGTGGGCTAGGTGGAGGATTGGTGGGGGTCTGGGTTGGCTGCATAAGACATTGATAGACATATTTCTGCGTTTCAGGGTAAAATGAAAAAAAGACCATGAGTGACCTTTTTTAGGGCTGTAGGCAGAGCCTATAGCAATTTTGGGATAGCTCAGTAGCTCTAAAAATGGCTGATCATGGAACCTTCTATTTGACTCTTGAAAGTATTCTTCCAAAAACCAAATGGAGCTTGAAACCCTCCACCACGATTGGCCACTACAGAATAACAGCCACACTATTTTGTCTGTTACTTCTGCATTCTGGGGCATGAACTGTGCATGAGCGACTCACATGTATGCGCAGTTCTGCTGGTGCCATCATGTTGTGAATGGCAAAATGCCATTCACCACAACTGTGCATGCACTAGTGCCATGCATGCACAACTGTGTCATGCCACCAGCACCAACAACAAAGAAAACCATCTTGCACCCTCCCATTGCTGCTGCCCTCCCCACTCCCCATGTAGGCATTATGTAGCCCCCCACTCATGTGGCATACTGGGAGCTCACCCCAGTGTGCTCAAATCCATTTTTTCCCTCTGCTGATATCGAGGTCCCCAATCCCCATGTTGGCATTATGTAGCCCCCCCACACTCATGTGGCACACTGGGAGCCCAACCCAATGTGCCCAAATGTATTTTTCTCCCCCCCTGCTGACATCCGGGTGTCCAATCCCCACATTGGCATCATGTACACCCCCACTCATGTGGCACACTGGGAGCCCACCCCAGTGTGCCCAAATATCTGTTTTTTGTGTTTCCTGTAAATAAAGAAAACAGTCCCCGATGTGTTTCTTTTTATCAGTAAAAAAGAAAATGGTCCCTTGTCATCACCCCAGTCCTCCTCCCCCATCCTCACCCCCTCACTGAGAACCCACCTCCCCTTACCCCATATTTACCACCAGAGGTTGGCACTGTTAACTTCTCTGGACTGGGACGCGTCTGCACTCTTCAAAGCCAAACTACAAACTCAAGAATCAAAGGTAAGCATGCTATAATGCCATTCAATGGGGTTTTCAACTTATGTTGATAAATCAGTAATTGTTTGGAATTTTAACTCCAAATTTCAACATGGAGTTCTTGAGACCCCACCTTGTGAAAACTTCCACTGTCATTTTGTTACTCAGTCCCGAAAGGTGATTTTGCGGTCGCTGCATGAAATCACCTTTTGGGACTGATTCATGAAACGACAGTGGCACTGTTCATAAGATGGGGTCCCAAAAAGCTCATGTTGTAAATTTGGTGAACAAATTCCAAATAATGACTGCGCTACGTGCACGCATTGCGCAGTTTCTACGCATGGTCCTAAATGCCAATCTTTTATATTTTCACTCCACATTTTCAACATTGCCATTTTTGCACACCTCCATTTTAACAGTACAGCTGTCATTTATCACATCCTGCCCAAAGCATGTTTTGTCACCTGTGGCACAGAATGGCACAGTCGCTCTGTGAAATCACCTTTTGGGACAAGTGAACAAAATTACACTGGCAATCTTCATGAAGAGGGGTCCCGATAAGGCCATGTTGAAAATTTGGTGCAACACCTCCAAAAAATGGCCAAGTTACACCTGGGCATTCAATAATTTCTATGCACATGTGTAACTTTACTTGGCAGCTCGTCACAGCCCTATTGGCTCTGGCCAGAGTTTGTTTATTACAGCAAGGTGGACAATGGGGATTCAGCACCCCAGTGTCACAGATGTTTGCTGGCACTGGGATGGGCACCCCAGTATCCACACATTTAGAGGGGGTTTTGGTGCACTACATTGGTGGGGAATGTTACATGAAAGACAGGGATAGGGAAGGGAGAGGAAGAGTATGTGCTGTGTGATCCCTCTTCCATGGATTATATTCAGTGCAGCATGTTCTGAAGGAAGAGGAGCAGGCTGAACATGACATTGCTCAGTTGCTTGTTGAGCAGCTTCATGCCGATGGAAGGAATTAACTGTTCTGTGATAGAAGTGGCTGGTTCCTTTCAACTACAAGAAGTTTCCACCCCACAAGCACAGAACAGTGTCATGTTAAACTTCGCTGATCATTGGGCTGTCATTGTCAAGCCCCCTGCAGTCTGCATTGCACTGGATCAGATGGTGGTATGCTTCTGAAACCCTGTTCTTGTAACAAAATATTTGCTGAGCATGGGTAAGCAAACATAAAAAGGTGGCTTTCGAGAGACTTAAAAAGAGTTATAAAATGGGGTGTAAAAAGTCACATTTCAATTGGCCGATGACCAGCATGTGACTGGTTGTTAGTCACCGTTAAGGCACAGTGAGAGTGAGAAGTCCAAGCAGCATAATCCCTATTCAGCAGCCGGATTTCTTCACTGTCTGTAATCAGAGCAGCAGTCTGTGGCAGCCATGACATTCCCCGCTGAGTGAGAGGGTGTCAGTAGCAGGTTGTGAAGCCATGTGTGTAACGTACAACATATAGAGATCCCCACCCTCCTCCCCCGTAGACCACAGTCATGGCATGGCCTGGTCACACCTATAGTGAAGGTGAAGGGATTGTGTGACCCATTGAAATCTGAAGTTTGTGTTCTTGCTGTTTCATTCCTTCTCTGTCAGTCTTCAAGACAGCATGCTGTACAGAGGGGGACAACAGGACAGGGAGAGAGATGGAGCAGAACAACACATTGGTGTGTCAGGGTGACAGGGAGAGTGTAAATGGCCACCACAGTGGTGCCCCCCTTCCCACCAACACACTGCTCAGTGATATCCTCACTGTGTGTGTGTCACTGAGTGAGATATGTCCCCACCCAGGCATCACCCCACCACACGGACTATCAATGTACAATAAAGAGATACCCACCCCATGGATCTCTGGTGACCAGACAAGTCCCTGCAGCAGTACAGAAGTCCAGACCTACCTGCCCCATGGATCGCTGACATTCTCCTGCACACTCATAGCACCACGCGGTCACAGCTGCAGTGAACCACAAGGAATCCTCATCCATCCATCCTGCAGGTCTCCGGTGACTGGGCGAGCTAGTGAAACCCCTAGTTTGTGTTGTTGGTGTGCCATTATTTAAATGTCACTGCATAGAGAGGGAGGGGACAGAAGCAGAGAGTGAGACAGAGCAGAGCACAAGACAGAGCAGAGCACGAGATAGAGCAGAGCGGCATATTGCTGTGTCATAGGCACATTTACTAACAGTGACAGAGACAGCAACAGAGGCCCCCCCTCCAACCCACATGCTGCTGAGTGATGTGTCTGCTGATTATGATCTCCTGTACAGTGTCCGAGCATGGTGTGAGTGAGTTCTGCCAGCACCTCAAGGTAGCAGTAGTGACCAAGAGACACTGAGCAATTGACTGCATGCCACAATGCTAGAGTACTGCCTACATTGCTCAAAGTGTGTTCCAAAACTTCTGCTAGTACTCAGTGGCGAGTTTCTTATCACCTGCACCATGTCTGTCATTCCTGGACTACATCCCATGCCCATACACGACCGGCCACATCTGTGAAAGTCTGAGTGAGCTGAATGCAGATATCTCTCAGCAGTAGTTGTTCCGGTGCCAGTGCATGCGTTATCCCCTGTCACACCTTCAAACACTCGGCCTTCAGCATCCCAGCCCCTGTGAGTGTATTCCCTGTCTCCTGAACTGTTGTACTCTGCTATCGCACTGACTGTTCTGAAGTAATGTGATGGGTTGTATGACTTACTGCTCTGTGTTATATACTTCACTGTCACAAGCCATCCCGCAGCGTCCCACACAGGTAACTGGCATACCCATGTCACACAGTCATGTCTATCTGTATTGCACAATAGCCATTTGTACAGTGTGTGTACTGCACAGTTTGCTTGGTGTTGACAGATTGATTGTATTTCTGTGTTTAGATCAGTGTGGCACCCTCCTTTGTATCTGTATGTTTCCTGTTTCACACTGACTGTGTTCCTAAGCACCACAGGCTTTCTGCTGGCAGCAGAACACATAATAAAGTTCCATTGTTTTGATCAACAAATCATGCACTTTTTTTTTTAATTTAAATGCTTTATTTGTTTTTAAGCATATACACCAACATGACAGTTTACAAGACAACACAATACAATACAATACAATACACAGTCCTCTGACCGCCATCCCCCTTCCCTATCAATGGCATTGACTTGTCTCGGTGTAGCAGTCACCATCCATATCCCTATACTGGGATGCTCATATAGAATACAGAGTCTGCAATTTTCTCCACAGCCTGTCAATTTAGGCAAACAATTGTTCACACTAGCGATGATCTTTTCCATAGATAGACTGAATAATAGCTCCTGCAACCACTCAGTGTAAGATATTTCTTCCCCATCCAGCCAGTGCCTGAGTACCATTTTTTTTACTGACATGGCTCTCATAGCTATGTGATATTTCCTTTCTGTAACAGGAATGAGAGAGTAATCTCCCACCAAGCAGGCTAGTGGCTCTGTATGGTCCATTAAACCCAGTAAAGGGTCTGCTCTTTGTTTAAGGAGAGATCAAAGAGGAGCTATCTTTGGGCAGTCCTACAAAATGTGATACAAAGAGCTCACCCCTTTCCTACAATGGTTACATGTTGCATTGGGGTCCTTACCCATTTTAGCCATCTTTGTAGGGGTATAGTACATATTATGGATAATTTGAAACTGCATTAGCCACAGTATATCTTGAGATATGCATCTGTGAGTGTTCTGCCATATTTTGGTCCAGTTAAATGTTTTCTCCAGAAACTGCCTGGCCCAGTATTTAGATGCACCCTCCATTTGTGGGAAGGCTTTCTCTAAAAGGTTGGAGTAGACCCCAGATACTGCATGTGGCTCTGTAGCAAGTGCACTAATATGCCACATAAACTCCCCTTCTAACCCTGCTTCCTGTTTCAACTGGGAATTAGCTATCATACTCCTGATCTGGAACACTTTGAAGTTAGAGTAGGGGCCTAGTTTGTTATTTTTGATGATATCCCCCATTGCATAGACCCGTTCATTCTTCCACAGGTCTGTTATTCACTTCCCAGCTAGCTGTGGAATCCAAGGGACTGTAATCATTTGCCCTTCTGTTTTAAAGTTTGATTGCCCAACAGAGGTTGGTTCGGGTCCTGAGTATGTCTATAAGCTAGGGAAGTGCACATCTGTGCATGGATTTTTACTGAGACCCCTATCGGGTTATCCCTCAGAGGTAGAGGAAGTAGTTTAGGGGATATATGCATGAGAGCAGCAGGGGTTAGTTCTTGAACTTCTATGAGATCCTTCTCCAATAGTAACCAAATAGGTCTGTACTGAGTCGGATCTAAATCTGTGGCTTGGCTTAGCAATCTCAGGTACTTTGCTGCATGGCTTTCCCAATAGTAAAGTTTGAAATGGGGAAGTCTCAATCCTCCTTTAAGTTTAGGGGTTGTTAGTCTATTGTAGGCCATATGGGCCTATCTATTTTTCCATATAAATGTAGTGACCGAGGAGTGCACTTTAGAGAACCATGACTGTGGCAACCACAAATTCAGCATGTTAATGGGGTAGAATATATGGGGCAATATATTCATTTTAACTAAGTTTATTCTACCCCAGAGCGATAATGGTAACTTCTTCCATCTATCTAAATCCTGTTTGATGACCTGAACCAGTGCTTCAAGGTTACTTACTCTGGAGGATTTTGCACCCCTTGTTAGAATAATACTGAGGTATTTCAGTTGTTTATATTCCCACTGCACACCTGCACCTTCCACTACACTTTTATGAGTGACCATATTTAAAGGGAAGACTTTGGATTTCTCCAGATTTAATTTGTAGTCGGAAAGCGCCCCGAATTCTTAGATCACTTGTAAAGATTTACTCACTGAGTGCCTTGGATTCGTCAGATGGAGGAGTATATCATCAGCATATGCTGATAGTTTGAGTTCTCGAGACCCGATAGGTACTCCCTGGATCTCTGGGTCCATTTTAAGCCGGGTTAGGAGGGGTTCCAGGTAGAGGTTAACCAAAAGAGGAGACAGCGGGCAACCCTGTCTGGTGCCTGAAAAGAGAGGGATTCTTAGTGAAAAAATTCTATTACAGTATATTCAGCACTAGGTATAGTGTATAAAGATAGAATCCATTGCACAAAGAGAGGAGGGAAGCTGAACCTATGTAGCCCTCTAAAAAGAAAATTCCAGTCCACCCTATCAAAAGGCTTCTCTGGGTCCAGAGACATCAGTACAGCAGGTGATATGTTATCTCAGGATGCAGAGAATATGTGGTCTAATTTCCTCAGATGTTCTGAGGAGGATCTGCCTGCCATGAAACCCACTTGTTCTGCGCAGACCAAAAAAGGCATAACCTGACTCAATCTAGTGGCCAAAATTTTGGCCAGTATCTTAAGATCATAATTCAGAAGTGAACTTGGTCTGTAATTTGATACTAGTTCTGAATACCTCCCCTCCTTGTGTAATACAACAATCAGGGCTTTGAACAGATGGGGATCAGTGCCCTCCCCTTTCAGTATAACCTGAAAGAGTTGGAGCAACCAGGGAGACAGTTCCTCTCCCAATTCCTTGTAGAAATTGGGGGAGAATCTGTTAGGTCCAGGGGATTTATCTAAAGGTAAAATGCTGATTTCTAATTGAATCTCATCTTCTGTGAGGAGAGAGATCAGCTGTGACTGCTGATCCTTGGAAAGCTTAGGTAAAGGCAGGTCCGCCAGGTATGTGTCCAACTCTGTATAGAATTCCTGGAATTCCATCACTATATCCCTAGGGTTTGTTTTGAGGGTGCCATCCACCGTCGATTTAATTGCATTAATCAGTCTCGAGGTTTCCTGTTGTTTAACCCTTACTACTAACAACCTTCCGCCTTCTCACCCTGGTCTATATATGTGGATTTCGTTTTAAGAATTGCATATTCAGCTTTCTCCCCTAACATATCATTATAGAAATCTTGCAAATGAGTAAGCGCCTGCCGTTGTGCCTCACTATTTGACGGAATTAGGTTTTTTCCAGTTCCCTAATATTTTCCAGTAACTTTTGTAACTGTTGTTCCCTTTTTTTTCTTATTCCGAGAGGCAATCTTTATGAGTTTGCCCCTTAAGAAGCATTTCAGTCAACCCCATTCCATATCCACCTGACCTGTGGAATTCAGGTTGTCATCTGTATAATGTTTAATGCAAGACTTTAACCCTTTCACTATCCGTTTGTCTTTTAGTAACCGATTGTTAATTTTCCAGGTTGTCTCTGCCTGCTGATTAAAGGTTAGGGACAGGGTACAAATCACTAATGAATGGTCTGAAATGACATCTGGAGAGATCTGGCATTCCATAAGGCCTGGGAGGAGTTGCTTACTAATTAGGAAGTAGTCTATGCGGGAGGAGGTGCCATGTACTAGAGATCGGAACATATATTCCCTCAACCCTGGATGCAAAAGCCTCCAGGGGTCACTTTACCCCAGCTTGTCTATCATGTCCCTAATGGCCCGCTGCGCTGGGGGCAGTCCAGCTTTGGCCTTGCCTGTTCTATCTGCATCTGGAGAAAACGGTAAGTTCCATTCACCTCCTAGTATCACAGGTGCAGATTGGAAAGGCGACAGAGTATTAAACAAGTCCATAAAGAAGGAAGGAGTATCTGTATTAAGTCCATAAATAGATCCCAGTACAATGCCAGATCTCTCCAGCGTACCGATGACAAATACATATCTTCCCATAGGGTCTCGAATACATTGACTGCACTGGAAGCCTAGATTTCTTGTCAGTAAACTCGCCAATCCTTTACTCTGGGTGGACGACCCTGCTGCATAAATTTGTCCTATCTGCAATTTTCACAATAAATTTGCTTCTGTATCAAGTAAATGTGTCTCCTAGAGGAAGACTATCTGATCTTTAATCACCTGCAGATGCTTAAGAACCCTATACCATTCCCCCCTTACCCCAATATGAACCAACACATACCCTCCAGACCATCCCCCTTCCCTTCACCCTCTCTTCCAAACTAGTTATCCTTATATTCTGCTCATGGAAAATCCTAAATCTAGTCATAACCATCCCCCCTGCTAATCTTAACCTACTAACTTGAGCAGGTGACGGAAGGGTCCCCTTCCTCGATATGGTGCATGATGCTGCCAGCTTCAGCTTACACCATTCCTCCTGCATCTCCATACTCCTGTTATAATCCAAAAAGTAATATTAACACATCCCCCTTTAAACATCTGATATCTAGAGTCCTAATGAAGGCAGCACTTATATTAAATAGGTCAGCAAACTGTATGCTACCATCCCCCACAGAGAACTTCTCAGGGGCCAAATGCAACCCCAGACTTGTTATATCACGGATTAGTGTTTTTCTATCGCCCTGGCCAGTTAGCCTGTTCAGTTTAAAATGCTGACCCAATGGGTCACTGCTACAGCTCCGGGGAGTTAGTATTGGGTTGCCCCTATTCAAAACTATTTATATCCCTAGCAGTATCTCCACCCTTATCCCTCTTAGCAGTGACCCTTATCCCTGATCCAAATCAAAAAACTGCTAGGATAGTTATGAAACTGCCAAGCATTGGCTATGCTACTAATAATTTCCTAAAAGTATCTGTAAAATGCAGCCCAACCCAAATAGGCAAAAAAACACATCAATTTAAATCCACAACTATGTGCTCACTTTTCAATTTCTGTCACTAAATGCACAACTGGTGTGATCAAAACTTTAATATTTTTAAAATAAAGTCCCCTTTAGCTCAATTGAATGACTGATAGGTTACAGCCCGTCTGCAACCGTACAGGAGTGCACACTGGTGTGCTGCTCACTTACAATGCCGTTTTTGCACCAGAACGAATGTGCGCATCATTGAGCTGGAAGGAGGCCCGCAAGACACAGCTTTTGATGCGTCGACTTTGAATGCCCAGTCCACATTAATCTGTCACAGCTTTTTGCTCATTTAACTTCCACAACAGACCAATTTGAAGTGAGAGTTTGAAAATTCTTAGATTGCTCTCAGTCCAACTCCTCAGTGGATTGCTTTTCAATATTGAGGCCATGTGATAGTAATGAGTAAAATCCAACCTCCCTGGGCTACTAGGTGCAGTTCAGTTAGCATTCCCCCAACAGTAAAAAGTGTTGCAGACAATAAAGGAGAGCTCTGTTAACTTTCTTTAGTCCCTCTCTGGTTATTCATTCTTTGAAAACTCCCATGTTTGAAGCTTATACACAATTTGACTCACCCTCCCAGAAAAGATTTCATTTCTTGAACAGGTCTGGCAATAGATGTTGCTGATCTTGGACTGCCTGCTCGTTTGATTCATACATGTGCCACTTGTCATGAACCCTGATTTGTAGCTGAACCAGGTACAATATTCAGAAGTGCACCCCAGCAGGGATAAGGCAAGAGATAGTGGCATGGAAGGAACCACGTTTCTGACAAACTGGTGCTGGCAAGTCCTGCACTATATGGATTTTATTGCCTTCCCACATCACTGCTTGAACTTCCCGTAGTTTCATCATAATATGCTGTTTATCCAGAAAATTCAACAATTGCAGGATGAAGAAACGAGGGGGTGAGCGTGATTCTGGCTTGGGGCGCAGAGCCCAATGAGCTCTCACCACTACGTATGAAGGCCCATTAGCAGAGGGACCTGCTACTTTTCCAGCACCTTTTGGACAAATAGAATGGCAGAGGAACCCTCCTCTTCCTCGGGAAGCCCAATAATCACCAAGTTGTTGCAGCAACTACGCTCCTCTAAATCCTCCAATTTAGCTTCCATCTCATTCATTTGCTATTTAATTGCAACCAGTTCAGGGTCTATAGCTGCCTTCCACTTTTCGAGTGAATTGGCGCTCACTTCCGTGTTCCTCACCTGCTGTGATACGTCAATCAGATCGATTTTCAGGGAGGATACCGCTAATGTTAACAATGCAGTTGCTTCCTGAAGTGGCTTCATTTCTATTAGGAAACACTCCTCTGAAAGAGGTGTAGTTGCTGTTTTGCCTGATGGAGTCAGAGTTGTTTTAGAGCTCTGCTGCCTTGCTTTCTTTGCGATCTTGTCCTGTGAAGGTGGAGGAGTGTGACGCGGTAATTCCTGCTTCATGTTTACCTCCATGCTGCGGACTAGTGCATTTCTCAACAGTCAGCTCTCAGGTAGGATGCTCAGAAGTACTTTTCTGTTAGACTTGCTGCTGTAAATGTATGTTTTGAACCAGTCTTCTGATCGGGAGAGAGGGAGCTCCTAGCCAGACATCACTTGACACCGCAAATCATACATTCTGTGTCTCATTCCATGTATTTTGTGATAAAGTAGAGGTACCCCATGTTATAAGCACAATAACCCACTCCAGGTGTGCAGTTATTGGCGATTAACACACACCTGGGTGTTATGACGGCACTCGGCCTGTGGCTTCATACCTCCCAATGTACCCAGGTCTACGTTAATCCCCAGTAACCGCACACCCTGTCATGGGTTATTGCTTACTTGACTGAATTGGGACAGGGATGTATACCTTATTAAATTGAAGGATGCAAATAGGGTGGTGTGGGAACCTACTGTAAGGCCGCGATGAACTGAGGATTGAGGAAGACTTTAAAGGTCACGTGCAATTAAATTTACAGAACATAAAGTGCCAGCATCATTCATTAAGCATTGTTGTAAAACAGTGTCTGCCTGGCGTTTTATATGAAAATCTACCATTTCATACAATTTTGAGCCATTTTGTTGTGTGCTCTGCATCAGCCTCACTGCTAGATGTTGAGACTTCCTGTTGTTCCCTGTGGTATCAGTATGGCTCTACCAAGGTGATGTAATTTGAGGTGCTATTCTCTTTCATCTATGAAGAAGTCACAGAGATTGTAACATTGCTGAGGTCTGTAAAGAGTCTTCTTTTTTCTGTTGAAAGAAACTGAAACACAGTCAGTTGTTGGCTGTGATTCTGTCATGTCCAATGCCAGTAATGCACATAAATTGTTTAAATTGATCATTTTAGCCTGTGCACAAGTCAGAACAAGGATCTGTCATTGCTGAATGGTTGCTTGCTCTCATTAGCAGTGGAAGTGCAGGAGTTAGACAGATGCAGTATAGGAATGGCAGTGAAGAATTGAACTGATGCCAACTTCACTCCCACCCTGAAGAGATGGACAGGCACTGGGGTGTGCCTTTGGGTCATTGCCCATAACGGTCATGATATTTCACCTCACCCTACCCCACAGACACAGGCAAGTGTCGAGATGTGCCTTAGGGTGTTCGGGATTTGCACTCACCTCATTCCATAAGGAAATATGCTGAAATGGGTGCAGTACAGGAGAATGGGGAGAACTCAGGGGCCAAAGAGTTCAAGGCACACCTCAATGACTGTCACTGGATGCAGGGTGGGGGTAAGGATGGAATGGTGTAAGCATTACTGTCGACAATCCCAAATCACATCCTCGATGCCTGTCAGTCCCTATAGGGTAGGGCATTATGGTTAGAAACCTTAATACCCTGGGCATTTCTTGATATTTTTACTTCAAGTTTTCAACATGGGCTTTCTATTACCCCATCGCATGAATAGTGACACTATCAGTTTGTTAGCCGAAAGGTGATTTTGCACAGCGACTGTGCCATTTGGTGCCACAGGTGCGAAAACACATTTTGAACAGGATGTGAAAAATGTCAGCTGTACTGTTCATGAGGAGGTGCAAAAAAATGGTAATGTTGAAAATCTGGAGTAAAAATATAAAAAAAACTGGTGAAGTTACAAGCGTGCATAGAAACTGCACAATGCACACCCATAATGTAATTATTTCGGGAATTTTTTAACACCAGACTTTCAACATAGGCATTTTGGGACCTCCGCTCATGAACAGTGTCACTGTAATTTTCTGAATCTGTCTTGAACACTGATTTCCCACAGCGACTGTGCTATTCTGCACGAAAACACATTTTAGCCAGGATGTGAAAAATGACAGCTGTACTGTTCATAAGGAGGTTTGGAAAATGCCAATGTTGAAAATCTGGAGTGAAAATATTACAAATTCGGGGATGTTTGAGGGCACGTAGAAACTATGCAATGCACACTCGTAACACAGTCATTTTATGGACTTTTGTCACCAAATTTTCAACATAGGCATTTTAAGACTTCTGCTCATGAACAGTGTCACTGTGATTTTGTTAATCTGTCCTGAACATTGATTTTGCACACTGACCACACCATTGTGCGCTAGTGGTGCAAAAACACATTTCAGGCTAGATGTGAAAAATGACAGCTGTACTGTTCATAAGGAGGTGTGGTAAAATGGTAATGTTGAAAATCTGGAGTGAAAATAATAAAATTTTCAAAGTTACGAGTGTGCGTAGTAACTGAGCAACGCACACTAGTGAAACAGTAATTTTGGGGATTTTTTTCACCAAATTTTCAACATAGGGTTTTTGGGGGCCTACCTCATGAACTGTTGACACTGTCATTTCATTAATCAGTCCCAAAAGGTGGTTCCATGCAGTGACCATGAAATTACCTTTTGGGACCGAATAACAAAATGACAGTGACTGAGTTCATGAGGTGGGGTCCCAAGAGCACCATATTGAAAATTTGGTGAACAAATTCCCAGAAGTGGCCAAGATAGCCACCTAAGTTGAAAAAAGCCCTAGTTATGCCATTATACAGCTTACCGGGCAGTTCTTCAGCTCATGGATGGCTTTGAAGAGCGCAGACATGTTCCCGGTCCACCAAAGACCATCGCACCTGGGTCTGGAGGTAAATATGGGGTGAGGGGGGTGTGGGGAGGTAGGGTACACAGATGGTGGGCCTGGGTTGGGGAGGGGGCATGAGAAACCATGAGGAACAGTTTTTTATTTTTACAGGTTTAAAAAGATAAAGTACAACAATGTGGGATGCTTTTTTGCATGCTGGGATGGCCTCCCAGCATGCCGGCACACCTGAGTGTTTCTTTGGGGGGGCTGGAGCCGACGGGGATTGGGCACCCCTGTTGGTGATACAGTGTGCTTGGAGGGAATATGCATTAGCCGAGGGGGGTTGGGCACCCCCCCTTAGCACACAACAAATGGGGGGGTGCATCATGCTGATGGGGACTGGGCTACCCCATCGGCAAATGAACCAGGGAGCGGGCATGCCAACGGGGGATTGGGCACCCTGTCAGTCTGCTTTAAGAACTGGAAGAGGTGGGTGGCAGTTTTCCATCGGCTTCGTGGAGACTGTGAGAGGCTGATGGAGAAGCCATCACCATGTTTATTGAAAGGGGACACCACACAATGCAGCTGTAATTGGCTTCTGCAGTCAGGAACCACCCCGTAGCAAAAACAGCTGATTGTGTAGTGACAGGGTGCTCCTTGGTTGCAGCGGTCAGTTGCTTTGAGCATAGTGGCATGCTCATTAACAGTCATCATTGATAGCATGCTCCTCTAATTTGCTGTGGCAGGGACCAGCCCCAGAATAGACTGCTGCTATTCGACACAACACTGCTGCACCTCCACAACCCGCTTGTAAAGAAAGCTGACACAACGTGTTTCCTGCACATGCATGCAAACAACCACAAAAAGTAGCCTCTACAACTTTCTGTTGTGATGAAAGGCATGAATCCTTTTGTCATGTTCAAGACTGCTGTGTTCATTCACACCTGGCATTCAATAGAGGTGATTTCTCAAGAGGATGGCACTAAACCAATTATCCCATCACCCTGTAAATGGGGGAGGGGGGATTAATACTGTTATAAACCATAGTAAGATATTCTATGCATTAGCCAGCCTAGTGTTTTCTCCTTGGCAGGATTTTACTTGATCTAAATTTAGGCTCAGCTGTTCTTTACTCCACATTAAAATGATCTTTTTACCAGAGCTAACACATCTCTCCCTAGTAAGAATTAACACACATAAGGCCCCTATTAAAGCATACTGTAATGCAGACACTGACCAACAGCAATGAAGTTACCAACATTACAATACTAGTAGGAATTCAACTTCTCAATAGACACATTACTGTAGCACCCCAAATGACATCAGCAGCCTGAAGGCATGCTGACTCAGTATCCAACAGCATTGCAGAAATGGACAACACCAAATAGGCACTGAAAATGTATGTGTTTTAGTTTTGAAAAATGCTGTCCTTGATCTTTAAGGAAGAGGGCAATGCTTCAGTTTGCTACATCATGGTAAAGTGAAGGAAGGCATTGTCAAACTGAAATAGGGGGAGGGGTGGGTGGAAGACTGCTAAGGCAATTCTGTTTAGTAATTACAAGTTTAAAATTAGCAGTAGACAGAAGGGGGGCACAAATATGTATGGGACCAATTGCCATGGACAGGGTACTAAGGAAGCTTGGGGCGCTGAAGATAAATATGTCGCCAGGGCCAATCTGCCTTCACCCCAGGGTACTGATGGAAAGGGCAGAGGTACTGGCTGAGCCTCTCGCCATGTTTGGCAAGTTAGTTTTACAAAAAACAGACACATCTGTATGGATGCAATATTATTTACTGCATTTTTTACAAAAAGCAAGGCTTTTTTTCTGGTCATAAGGGATCCAGAACACAGCAATGCAATGCGGTCTGGCCTTGTTGTCCAGCTGTGAGGCTGTATCCAACTGAAATATAAAAATAGAAATAATAATGGCTAATGTAAGATCAGCAATGTAAAAGGTTTAAATTATTTTATGCAACATCTCTATAATTTTAAACAGATTTATAAAATGGCTACAGCACTTTGCTTTCTGCAGGAAACACACCTGAATCAAAAAGAACACAGTAAACTTGCAAAGTAGGGGGGTGAGTGGGTGGGGAAAGTGTTTTCTGCATCCTATCCTGACCCCCCCCAAGAAAACAAGGGATACAGTTTTGATTCATAATAATACCCTAATGTACGTATGTTTTTCATGCAGAAGATGAAGGGGAATGATACAGTATATTCAAATTACTGGAATGATTAATAGAATGACATTTTGTTTCTTTAATGTCTATGCACACAGTCAAGGCAATAGAAACATAGAAACATAGAAGTTGACCACAGATAAGGACTGCAAGGCCCATCCAGTCTGCCCATTTCTTTTTCTACCTTATAAATGTGCCATCAGCCTTTGCTCTGTCAATGGCCTATCTATTCATACTCATCTGTATTGCTCCCGTATGCCTATCTCATGCCTGTTTGAAGCCTTGCACTGTATTCATATCCTCCACTTCCTGGGGTAGGTCGTTCCATGCATCCACCACCCTTTCTGTGAAAAATAACTTCCTCACATTACCCCTTAATCAGTCTCCCTCTAATCGCATACTGTGTCCTCTTGTCCTGCTATTTTTCTTATATTGAAATATGTTAGACTCTTTCACCTTGTTAATGCCCTTAAGGTGTTTGAATGTTTTGATCATATCACCTCTCTCCCTCCTTTGCTCTAGGGTATACATATTGAACTCCATTAATCTGTCCTCATATGTTTTCTGTTGCAGTCCCTGCACCATTTTGGTTGCCCTTCTCTGGACTGACTCAATTTAGTTAACGTCCTTGTGAAGGTGGGGCCTCCAGTACTGCACACAGTACTCCAGATGGGGCCTAACCAGTGTCTTGTAAAGAAGGATAATTACCTCCCTCTTCTGACGTGTGAGACCCCTACTAATACACCATATCATCCCCCTAGCCTTTCCTACTGCTTCAGTCATCTGCTTGGATGATTTCAGGTCATCGGTTATGATGATGCCCAAGTCTCTTTCTTCCCTTGTGACTGCCAGCAACTCCCCTCCTAGCCTATAGGTGGCTTCAGGGTTTCTCTTCCCTATGTGCATGATCTTGCACTTCTTTGCATTAAACCCCAGTTGCCACTTTTCTGACCATTTTGCTAGTTTATCCAGATCTCTTCTCATTCTGCCCACCCCATCTGGATCATCTACTCTGTTGCAGATCTTGGTGTCATCAGCAAACAGACAAACCTTACCCTCCGGTCCATCTGCAATGTCACTGATGAAGATATTGAAGAAGAGTGGCCCCAGGACTGATTCCTGAGGTATCCCACTTGTGACTTGCATCTCTTCTGACTGTATACCGTTTACCGCCACACTCTGTTTTCTGCCCGTCAACCAGTTTGCCACCCATTTGACCAACTTCTGACCCACCCAGAGCCTACCCAGCTTATTAATCAATCTTCTATGTGGAACAGTATCAAAAACTTTGCTGAAGTCAAGGTAGGCAATATCAACTGCTCCCCCTTGGTCCACCACTCTGGTTACACAGTCTAAGAAATCTATGAGATTAGTTTGACAGGACCTTCCTTTTGAAAACCCATGCTGTCTTAGATCCTGTGCTCCTATGGATTCCAGGTGTTACACTATCCTTTCCTTAAGGAGTGCCTCCATGATCTTGCCCACTACTGAGGTAGGACTGACTGGTCTGTAGTTCCATGCCTCCTCCCTGCTACCACTTTTGTGGAGCGGGATCACATGATCCCTTCTCCAGTCTTCTGGGATCTCTCCTGTGCTCAAAGACTCACTAAACAGTTCGGATAATGGCTCTGTTAGTTCCACCCTTAGCTCCTTTAGTATCCTGGGATGTATGCCATCAGGTCCCATTGCCTTGTTCACCCAGAGTTTATCGAGCTCTTGTAGGACCCTTTCTTTTGTGAAGGGACTAGTGCTCCCTCCCCCCAGTGTCCATGGTGCTGATCTGTGGGCCCTGCCCTACCTTCTTTTCAGTAAATGCTGAGCAGAAGTATGTATTTAGGATAAATGCTTTTACATTCTCCTCCTCCTCCTCCTCCTCACATGCCCCCTTATTCTCTTTGATCTTAGCAATACCCCCTCTGGACTTTCTCCTTTCACTAATGTAACTATAGAAAGTCTTGTCACCTTCTTTTACTGTTTGTGCTAGTGTTTCCTCGGTTTGGCCCTTTGCCTGTCTTACTGCCTTCCCTGCTTCCCTTAGGGAAGTTCGGCATGCCTCCCTATCTTCACTCTGCTGTGTTCCCTTATATTTTCTGAAGGCCAGACTTTTGGCTCTGACCTTTTCTGCTACTGTTTTTGAGAACCAAAGTGCTTTCCTTCTTCTTTTGCACTTCCTTTTCTCTCTAACACAATGGGATGTTGCTTCAAGTATTGCATCCTTAATGCTTGCCCACTTTGCCTGTACCACTTCACCTGTATTTCTTTTTGCCAGGGCTAGCTTAACTCTATTGACCATCTTATCAAAGTCAGCTCCTCAGAAGTTGCATATTTTTGTGTTGGAATAGGATGATTTAGTTCTAGTGGCCAAATTGAACCATTCCATGTGATGGTCACTGGCCCCCAGATGACTTTCTACCTGGAGATCTGTGATCTTTTCCCTGTTAGTTAGTACTAGATCTAGGATAGCCCTGTCTCTTGTGAGTTGTTATACTAGTTGTTTGAGGACCTGCCCCTGCAGGGAATCCACCTTGTATCTAGTTCTGGCAGATGTTCCTGCTGGTATTGACTAATCTATATCTGGTATGTTGAAGTCTCCCATTATCAGAGCCTCCCCTTTAGCTGTCATGTTTTATATATCTTCTAACAGTAATTTGTTTATGCCCTTGCCCTGGTCTGGAGGCCTGTACACAACCCCAGTTCATATGGCTGTCCCATTTCCTGTTTCCAGGGAGACCCACAGTTCTTCTGGCTCCTTATGTGTACTCTGAATTTCTGTAGCTTTGATATTTTCATTGACATAAAGGGCCACTTCACCCCACCCCCTTTTTGCATCTCGGTCTCTTCTGAACAGTACATAGCTAGGTACTGAGTTTCCTAAGTGCGGTTACTGGTAAACCATGTCTTGTTAATGGCTACTATGTCCAGTTTAGCCTCTGTCATTATTGCCTGCAAGTCTGGGATCTTGTTTCCCAGACTGCAAGCATTTGTGTACATGATTTTACATTGGCCAGATTTCAGTGTGTTAGTTGTTGGGCGAGGTCTGGCATTTCCCCTATGCGTCGAATGGGGAGCCAGACCTTTTTCCTTACCTGGTGATGCAAATGAACTCCAAACATGCTGAACTCCTGTGTGACTACTAGCTGAAGGGGAAGAGTGTTCTTCCCATTCAATATATGGGGTGCTGCTCCCCTCTTCCCATAAGCTAATTTAAATATTCTGAAAAGACGGCTAACTTCTACCCTAATGCAGTGACTTCCTCCTGAGTCAGTTGCAGTCCATCAAATTTAAAGAACTTTTGCTCCCATATGGCATCTCCCTGAAGATGCAAATGTTATTACAATTTAGGCTGATGACTTCAACTTGTTAATGCAAACAGTGATAGAGCCACTGAAAATACATATTCAAATCATCTTATGACTCAGATGTTGCAATAAAATAGTTGAATACAGATATTTTGGCATTTGGAGACTCTTTAATGAGACTGCTCGAGACTATACATTTTATCCTGCTTTACATTGAGCATACTCTAAAAAATAATTTGATGCTAGTTTCTACTTTTTTTCTCCACCATTTTGTTGAGCATTGTATTCAACCCATTACGTAACCTGATCATGCTCCCATTATGGTAGAAGTGATTAACATTACGAGAAAGAATCCTGTCGAGAGATTTAATGTTGCTTTACTTCATGACTCACAATTTAAAGATACAATACAAAATGTGATAACAGAATATTAAGAATCACACCAAGGTACAGGAACAAAAATGACGTTTATTTGGGATGGCTTTAAATCTGTTTTGACAGGTGAAATAATATCATATGCAGCACAACAGATGACCAAATAAAATACACAATGCAGCAAGCCAAGCTTGGCTTATTGACGGCAATCAGACAAAAATCTGAGACAGACACACACAGACTGTAACAAAATGTTTCTTTTTGGAACATTTTTGGTCTCTGACTACAGAGCTGAGCTCATATAAGAAGATCTTCAAAATTTTTAAATCCTGCTAAGTATTTTTTCCTGAGTATTCTAGAATGGTTGAAATTATTCAGTTCTGTTCCAAGAACCGTGGCCCAAATTAATAGTGGTGTTGGGGAATTTGTTTCCAGGGACTGCACACCACTCCTAACAATAGAGTCCCTGTCACTATAACCTATAATTCATAACCTTGAAGTTCCTGCTACCATCTTGCTTCACCTCCAGAGTCTTCTGTATTTGTATTCCCTGTGTTTGGGTGGCAACAGTACTCCTTGCCACCCTGGTGTCACCCTTTACCTTTCCAGACACAGACTGGTACTGCCTGTGGCCCCTGCTTTACCTCTGGATCCTATCCCCCCCCCCAGCTTAACCCAGTCTTTCCTTTAACACCTGGACCTCTGTCTGATCCCCTTCATGTCTAGCTGACCTAACATGTGTGTTCACCCTACCCTCTGACTCAGACTATGGCTTGGGATAAAAAAATGCATAGCCATCAGAGGCAGAAAGCAAACTGTAATATTTGAATAATTTGTCACTGTGTGTGTGTGTGTGTGTGTGTGTGTGTGTGTGTGTGTGTGTGTGTGTGTGTGTGCGCACACTGGGTTCTGTGATTTGAGTGATTTGTGCCATAACCAGTTGTACCAATAATGAGAAGAGTGATTTAATGGTGGAAAAATTGCAAAGGCTGAGCTGCTAATTTGGGGTTTGTTTAATGTTTAGGAGAGGTATGGCTGTCTCCATTAGGTGGCTCACCACCAGTTACCAACATATTGGCTGGAGACTGCACCTTATTTAAAGTAAGCCAATTGGGAGGCACACCTTATTCTCCTCCCAAATTGACTATATCCACTCCAGACTCTGTCCCAAGCTAGGGATCATGTATAGGAACAGAGACTCCTTCTCTCCTCTCACCAAGAGCTGCTTACAAAAATCATGCTCCCTGTATTTGAAAATACTGATGTGGTCTTTGGGGCTGCTCTTGTCTCAGCCCTGTCTAGACTGGATTCCCTTTTTAATGCCTTTTACTGTTTTGCCTCTAATGCCCCCACACTCACCACTGTTTCCTCTACTCTTTTCTCTCCCTTCCCTCTCTACACATACGCCACCAGTACCATGCCATGACCCTTATCTCTAAATTCTGGTTTGGATCCCTCCCCTCCTACCTTTCCTCTCTGTTCTCCCCCTTATCCCTTTCCTCTTATCTACTACACTCCAGAGACTCCCACACCTTCTCTCTTTTCTGTCCTCTATCCAACTCGAGTCAGGCAGCCTTCTTCTGCCATCTCCCCTCCCTCAGGAACTCTCTTCCAAGCTCCCTTTATCTAACTCCTTCTCAGCTCCACTAAAAAAAAAATACTCTCTCCCAATCCCCCCTCTCCCTTGCTCCTGTTCTTCCTCCTCCTCCTGGCAGCCAGAGTGAAGACCTCTCTACCCATATGTTACTTTTCTCTTCATTCACTTTATTTCTCCCCAGCCATTCTGATTCTTATTACTTGCCACAGTTTTGCCCTGCTCACTCTTCACGTGACTGTTACCTTCCCCCCTGCTTATCTTAGCTACTTCAGTAGTTTCTGCCTATTCAAATTTGTCATGTAAATATCCAAGCATTATACCACTACCTACCTATCACTCTCTTCATTGTAATTCCATGCACCATATGTTTATATTACTTGTATTGCCTTATTTATATTGTAATCAGTCATATTTTCAGTACCCCCCTTTCTCCTTCACCTGGGTCGCACCTGAAAATGAGCTTCAGCTCAATGTGCCTCTCCCAGTTATCAAAATTTTAAATAAAATAAATAAAAGGATACAGCTCAGGCAATTACGTTTTAGAATAGAGACCCAGCTGATTGGTGTTTCTACTGTGATATTTGCTGGCTGAGCTTACAATTCACATCAGAGCTTTGAACTTGAACTCTAACAGAACCCAACTACTCTTTGGTTTAAAATAACTGAATAGCCATTTGAGGCAGAAAGCAAACTGCAATATTCGAATGATTTGCCACTGGGAGAGGGTGACCACTTTGTTCCCTGCATTAACTGATTTGTGCCATAACCAGGTGAACCCCTAATGAAAAAGCAATTTAAAGTGTGTGAATGAGCAAGGGCTGAGCTGCTAATTCTGGATGTGTTCCATGGCTTGCCCACCCTTGAATCTTGGAGCACTGTTAGCTTCCACTGAATCATGCTACCTCAGGCTTCAAGTACAGCAACCAGTCTATAGTGATCAAAGAACAGCCCATCTACCAAATCATGTGTGCATCTTGCAGACCCTGCAATGTACTGGGAGCTTTGCCATGGACCCTGCCTCTAGAATGTTTATTCAGTCCTGTACTGAAAAGAGTCACAAGCTAAATAGCACACTCCCTTCATCCCAGCTCCTGCTCAGCCAACTCTTCTTAGCCTTTTGCCTGTTCATAGCAGGGACTGGTTTGCTGCTGTCTTACTGAGTGTCTGCCTTATCTTCTGTGTCAGCAGATGGGAGACATTGTGTGCAGCATGTATATTTACATAGGTCTGCGCTGGTGTCCACAGATAGTCCTATGGGAAACAAACATACAAGTACTTGCTGTGGGAAAGGGATAGTGTAATCAGATGAGTGGGGCTATGAGGAAGGGATATGCTTACACAGAAATGAAAATGTGTCAGTGGATGTGTAAAGGTGTGGAGAAGGACTGTGCTTTGGTTACACAGGGATGGCACAGTATCAACCAATGGAAAATGGGGAATGGGTGTACTCATACTGGGATAAGAGGGTGTTGACAGAATAGATTAAGAAGCATGGATGTTCTTACTTAGAAATAGAATTATGGCAGCAGATGTAGGCCTCATGCCACCTGAAGCATACAGTACTGTATGCTTCTATCACTGTGCATCCCTCATTTCTAAATTCTGGTTTGAGTCACTTCCTCACAATCTCAGCTCCCTCTTATCCTCCACACCCCAACAACTTAAAATCTCTCTCTCCCCCCACACACACACACACATACTAAGACCACTGTGGGGGCAGGCTACCTTCTCTCTAAACATTCCCACCTCTGGTGTTGCCTCCCCTCAATTCACCCCTCCCACTGCATGTATGCTAAAGTTATACATTTGTTCAATTAACGTATTTTTACACAGCCCCCTTAAACTTGTATGACCTATCTTTCATCCTATTGCACCTTCCATTCTTTTTTATTGTATTTTATAGTTCTGGTTTACCTTTTACTCTATTCCACATAAGCTTATATTGTGCAGAGGTTTACTGAATGCCTTTATGTACAGTCTTGTACTCATATGATCCAATGATCAACTTCTTGTACTGTTTTTACTTAATTCCTTAGTAACAATTAGCTCCTTTTAATTGCTACTGTTTTATTACTCATCTATATACTTCCCTGTCCCATTCTCCCAGGACACATCTGCAGAGGTGTTACTTACACACTAGCATGCTGTTGGGATGAAACCCTGATAAAAAAATAACAAAATAAGTAATAAAGGGATAGGAGGGTGTTGTTTATAAATATGATGGCACCAGTGAAGGAGCAGGTAAAATCAGCAATGTTTAGGTGAGTATTTATTGCAAAGCAGGGGGACATAAGCTCTGTTTTTATTATGTCAAACCACATCAAACCCTAGAGGTACCCATCTCTAGACTGTTACTTTAAACTGGAGATGCCTTCAAATGAATGCTGGGAAGTGCACGTAAAACTGGACATGTCTGTTTGGAAAAACTTGTTAAAGACTGGAGGACTATAGTTTCAGAAATTCACACATGAATTTGGAGCTACTAGTAAGCTTTGGGACTATCAATGTGTGTGCTGGAAAAAATGGGTTGTAACTTTTTTTTTTTAAATAATGGACATCATAAAGCTGGCATGGGAGAAAAGTGCATCAATCTGTCAGCAATGGCCTAATGACAGTTGGAAGCAACAGATTAACAACACATGAGAATTTCCTTTTCTTTCCTACAAACGACAAACATAATCTTCTAGTGTCTCGTTCTCACACTACAGACCCCTCCTTATTCATTCTGAGTCCTGACCTCAGTCTGAGATCAGGCAAGGACGTCATACAAGTGCAACAGTATAATAAAAGAGAGAAAAAATAGTTTCCATATTTATTGGTGGGAATATTTCACATCTAAAGTATTATTTGTTTGGGTGTGTGAAAGGCAAAGGAATTACACTACCATTAGATTTTTATTTGCCATACTTTACTCAGCATGCCAGAATAAAATACAATATTCTAGAAAGAAACTTGTTTACTAGAAGAGGGTTTTGGTTCCCCAAGGCTTACAAAAATACTACTTGCCCTTGAGCTTTTCCAGATCTCACACACACACACACACACACACACACACACACTACAATATGATCAAACCCTTTGCTTGTTTTGTTTTGTTTTGTATGAAAACAATAAATCAGTAGCATTTCACAGATTTTGGGTCAACAATCATACATACTGTAATTGATGAGGTACTTCACAAGGACCCCATTCTGAAATTTAACTCTTTGACCGCCAACAGAATTAGAATGTATTGGAGTTCTGTATGGATATATCAGTCCGTGGCCTTGCAAGGGTTAATGTGGCATATTACAAAGTGCAAAAGAGTCCTCAGAGTTACATTATTTATTTATTTGAAAATTGGTAACTGGGAAAGGCATGTTGAGCCAGGGCTCCTTTCTTGGAGTAACCCGAGGAAAAGGCAAAGGGGACACAATAAATAAACAAGCATTTGTCAATACCGAATGTTAGCTCACTGGCATTGGCATTGGTAGTGCCGGAGTTAGACATGCATAATAGGAATGGCAGTGAAGTATTGAAGAGACTCCAACCCCACCTCTACCCTGTAGAGACCAACAGGCATTGGGGTGTGGCTTTGGGTCGACAACTATAACGCTCATGCCATTGTACCTCAGCCTACCCTGTAGAGACTGACAAGTGTTGTGGTGTGCTTTGGGGTCTTGGGCATTATACTTACCCCATTCCATAAGGAAATAGACTGAGGTGGGTGCAGTATAGGAGAATGGGGTGAACTTTGTGGATGAACAGTGCAAGACACACGACGATGCCTGTCGCTGGCTGCAGAGTGGGGGTTGGGGTGGAATGGTGTGAACATTATATCCGATGATCCCAAGTCACACCCCTGATGCTTGTCAGTCTCTACAGGGTGGGGTGTTACAGTTGAAAACTGTAATACCGTAGGCGTGTGTGGGTATTTTCACTCCAAATTTTCAACATAGGCTGTTTGTGAGCCCACCTCATGAAAAGCGGCACTATCAGTTTGTTAACTGAAAGGTGGGTTTGCACAGCGGCTATGCCATTTGAAGACACAGGGATGAAAACACATTTTGGACAGGATGTGGAAAATGACATCTGTATTGTTCATGAGGAGGTGTAAAAAAAATGGCAACGTTGAAAATCTGGAGTGAAAATATGAAAAATTGGTGACATCATCAGCATGCATAGAAACTGTGCAACTTACTTCCATAACCCAATTATTTTTGTTTTTTTTTAACCACATTTTTAACATAGGCATTTTGGGACCTCCCCTCATGAACAGTGGCACTGTGATTTTGTTGATCAGTCCCAAAAGTTGATTTACACATTTAGAGCAGGATGTGAAAAATGACAGCTGTACTGTTCATAAGGAGGTGTGAAAAAATGCCAGTGCTGAAAATGTGGAATGAAAATATTGCAAATTTGCAAAGTTACAAGGGCGCGTGCAAACTGCGCAATGCACACTTGTAACACAGTCATTTTATGGAATATCATCACCAAATTTTCAACATAGGCATTTTAGGACCTCTGCTCATGAACAGTATCACAGTCATGTCCTCAAAATGTCCCAAAAACAGAGTTCGCACAGCGACCGTGGTATTCTGCGCTGGACATGCAAAACACATTTCAGTCAGGATATGTAAAATGACAGCTGTACTGTTCACAAGGAGGTGTGGAAAAATGACAATTTGAAAATCTGGAGTGAAAATATTACAAATTCATGAAGTTACGCGTGTGCATGGAAACTGCGCAACGCACACTCGTTAAACAGTCATTGTTTTGATTTTTTCCACCAAATATGCAACATAGACTTTTTGAGAGACCCCCTCATGATCAGTGGCACTGTCGTTTCATTAATCAGTCCCGAAAGGTGATTCCGTGCAGTGACTTCAAAATCACCTTTCGGGACCAAATAACGCCATGAGAGTGCCTGAATTCATGAGGAGGGGTCCCAAAAACCGTATGTTGAAAATTTGGTGCCAAAATTTCCAAAACTGGTTGAGATATGCACCAAAGTTGAAAAAACCCTATTTATGCCATTATACAGCTTACCGGCATTTCTTCGGTTCGCTGTCGGCTTTGTATAGTGCAGACGTGTTCCCGGGTTCACCGAAGATCATCGCACTGGACTCCAGAGGTAAGTATGGGGTGAGGGCGGTGTGTGGGGAGGCAGAGTGCTCAGGGGGTGGGAGCAGGTTGCTGGAGGGGGCAGGGAGACCGTGAGGGACAGTTTTCTTTTTTACAGGGGTTTAAAAAAAACAAACATTGAGGGACAGTTTTCCATTTTCAGGTGATTTGGCACTCTGAGGTGGGTTCCCAGTGTGCCACCTCAGTGTTTTGGGGGGATGCTTTAACTGACGGGGGATTGGGCACCCCCATCGGCACTTACTGAAAGCAGGGATGCTTTAGCCGATGGGCGATTGGGTTCCCCAGTAGGCACACAACAAAGTAGGGGGCACAAGCTGAGGGGGATTGGGCAGCCCCTCAGCACATAACAAATGGGGGAGGTGCATGATGCTGACGGGGAGTGAGCTCCCCCGTCAGCACACACATTGCGTCAGGGCATGCTGACAGTAGGATTAGGCACCCCCGAAGTCGGCATTATGGCAGGCAGTGTGCCGCCACGTTTTTACTTTTTTACGAGGGCAAGCACATCGGGAGGTCCACTGCGCATGACAAGCTTTGCTAGCATTGCAGCGAACTTTTCCTTAGATGTGCTCACCTCATTAGGTATTCATGGTGTGGCGCCAGCATGCAGGCTTATTGGGGAATGAGGGACGCACCCACTGGTGCGTGCCCTGCATTCGCCCAAAAGTAACTGCACCTCCAGTTCTGCTCCTACTGTTATATGTTGGCTGCGCATGCGCGAGCCAACATAAAAAACAGCAGTAGTTAACATTCTAAAGATAAACTGAAAACAGTGAACAATTCAACAAGATGTGAGTGCAAATAAAAATAAACAGTGAACAGAAGTTGGGACTAAGAACAGCACCAATACCCACTTAAAATGATAACCACAGGCTGATGCAAGTAAGTGATGCAATTTTTTACCTCCTTACCTGGGGACCAGGTTCCTGCCATCTTCTATAGCACACTTGAATCTTGGAGAACTGACCCTTTCCTTTGAGGACCACCACCACGAGGCTTCACAAGTTTTGTCCTCCAACACAGGGCCAAGCCCTCCCTCCCTCCTCCCCTTAGCTGACTTGAACACAACACTTACAGTAGTGACAGAGGAAGTATACTGGAGATTCACAAGGTGACGATATTTTGTAATATTGCAAATGCTTATAGCTGAACAATTAATAAAATAAAATAAACACAGTGTGACAGGATGTCCCCAGGTAGATCTTTCGGAGATCATGGCATCATCTGCATGAATTACCTTTATGTTTCAAACATCTTCTTTTCCCAACATACAGTAGGCATCAGATATGGTGTGAAACCACGTTACTTGTTCCCCACCAATCACACCCATGTCAATCTATAACTCAACCAGTATAATTCCATTTAGGCCAACAGCAGGCAAACAAACACTGCCCTCAAAACCACCACCACCACCAGTACCCTGGCTGGAGGAGTAAGCATTCCTTTGGATGCTGTGCATACCTGAAGCTGACCCACACAGTAAACCTGAAGTCACACAAACTCAGATCAACAATTAGGTGAGCAGGAAGGGAACCATTCAATTGCATCTCCAGTTCTACTGCAGAAGTCTTAAAAGAGGGCCCTGCCTGTCAAGACTCAATTACTGTTTTGGAATTAGCTACTTCTGAACAGTAAAAATTGTTGACATTGACCATTGACTGGAATCCAAATGAAGTCTTTGTATTTGTATTACCCCTGTACAAAAATAAAACTTTTAGCATTGTATCTGCATAAATGTGTTTTCTGAGATTCTTGTCTGTATCGCTATCAGCAAATGTATTAACCTTTACCTTTATTGCAGGCAGAAATTATCTTGGAGTGCTAGCTTTTTAACCTGTGTTTACTTATCCTCTGTCGGAGACCAATGGCAGCTGAACAGTTCCTATAACCTGGGAAGTCTGGAATTTATAAATCGTTACCTTTTTCTTTGCCAGTCAGGATTGTTTGTGACTGAACATTCCAGGCACTCTTATAATCATAGGAGGGTGTCTCAGGCACATATAGTAGTTCAAAAATGTGAAAGTTCTAAGTTCAGTTGGCAAAGTACAGTTCCCACAAAAGGGAATCGCTAATGTTCTGCAATGTAAAACATTTTAATTTTAAATTCAAATATCATTTTTTAAACAATGGTCTCTAACATGAAACAATCACACAGGAGTGTGGTGTGCATATTATATGGGACACATACAAACAGAGGTGAGAAAGAATAAGTGTCTCAGCTGGGACTTCAACCTAGGCTGCCTGGAATACCATTCTGATTGCTCTGACCAGCTGCGTCACTGAGACCGCTGGAACCTGGGCCATCACCAAGCACATTACTCTTTTTCAAATGCACAACCCAATGGCAACACAAATATTTACTTCTAACAATCAAACAGGAGTGTGGTGTGCATATTTTATGGCACACATACAAACAGAGGTGAGAAATATGCACACCACACTCCTGTGTGGTTGTTACAAGTAAATATTTGTTTTGCCATTGGGTTTTGCATTTGAGAAAGAGTAATGTGCTCGGAAATAGTCCAGGTTCCAGTTGTCTCAGTGGCTCACCTGGTCAGCACAATCGGAATGGTATTCCAGGTGGCCTGGGTTGAAGTCCCAGCTGAGGCACTTATTCTTTCTCACCTTTGTATGTATGGTCTCTAACGTGATTTGTAATATGTTTCCAGTATATGTACAGTTCCTCTGTCTCATAAGTTATGGTTATGAGTCTGTTCTTAAGTCCTTGGTGCACTAGAACTGTTCAGCTTTGCTTTGCAATTGTCTCAGCTAAAGAACAAAAAAAAATGCACTCAGTAACTATAAGAGATACATTAACTATACACATAAACATATAGGGCTCCATTCTCAAAGAGGGCTTTGATTGACTCAAGTTGCAGCAAACAGTAGCTTGTGTTGAAGCCCAGTGCACTAGGGACCCTGCTCCAAATTCTGGTACAGGAGGGATCCCGGCACCTAAGTCCCCACACTTGAGGCAACATCTCTTATGGGACAACCACAAAGCACAAGGAGGCGTTTACCGCATGCTTCGTGCAGCAAAGGCTAGCAGACCCCCCATCCCCATCACCTGGTAAATGAATTAATTCCCTTCCCCGGTGGTCTAGTGGACCCCCCTCCCTGACCCCTGATGTCGCCCATAGATATAAATAATTAAGCACCCGTTTCCTGGAGGTCTAATGAACCCACTCCCCAACCCTTGATAGTACTCATAGATAAAAATAAATAAACATCCCTTCCCTGGTGGTCTAGTGCAACCCGTTCCCTGACTCCCGATGTCACCTGTAAACTTAAATAAAAAAAAACCCTTCCCTGGTGGTCTAGTGGACCCCCTCCCTGATCCCTGATTTCACCAGTAAATATAAATAAATAAACACCCCTTCTCTGGTGGTCTAGTGGACTCCACTCCCCGATCCCCCATGTCGCCTGTAAATATTTATAATACAACATCCCTTCCCTGGTGATCTAGTGAACCTCCACACCACCACACTCCAGCAGATAGAGCCCAGCACCCCGCTCCCCATCCCAAAACAGACCCAGCAACTGGCACATCCAACATCTCACCTCTGTGGTTGGCTACTGACTAAACTGTCCCTGAGCGCATAATGTATAGTGTACATGCTGATGGATTGACAGCTGTCAATCTATAAGCATCTACACTATTCAGTACATGCTCAGGGACAGTTTAGTCAGTGGTAACCATGGAGGTGAGAGGAGGGCTGTCACAATTGCTGGCTCTGTTTCAGGCTGGGGGAGTGGGGTGATGGGCTCTATCTGCTGGGGTGGGGGTCCACTAGACTAACAGGGAATGAGTGTTATATTATAAATATTTACAGGTGACATCAGGGATTGGGGAGTGGGGTCCACTAGACCACCAGGGAAGGGATGTTTGTTTATTTATATTTATGGACAACATCAGGGGGTCAGAGACGGGGTACACTAGACCACCCAAGAAGGTCATGGGTTCTCATCCCACACCGGGATTGGACTTGCACCTAAAAAATGCTGGCATCTGAGTGCAGTATTAGGGGGGTGCTGTACTGCTGGGGTGTGCCGTCCTTAGGATGAGACGTTAAACCAAGGTCCTTTTTTCCCATGCTGGTGCTGTCCTGGTGGGTATCCAGGTGGAAGTAAAAGAACCCAGGGCACTCTTCGCAAAGAGTAGGTGGCATTGTGTGCTGACCAACATTCCATTTCCTATAAACTGGTTCATGCAATTGTCCAGGCTGTGTGTAGGTGTTGATGTGTGATATGGCTGCCACTACATATTCAGTCACTTCACTACCAGTCTAGCATTGCTTGTAAAGTGCTATGGGATACACTGTGTATGAAAAGCACTATATAAATGTAGATTCTTCTTCTTCTTCTTCTTCTTCTTCTTCTTCTTCACCAGACCACCAGAAAAGGGGTTTAATATTAGTTGTAATTACAGGCGACACTGGAGAGGGCAGACTGCAGCACATTATTGGCCTGCCACAAGGTTCTCAACTCTACCAGAGGGATTATTTCTAATTACCCTTAAAACAGCCCTGGCTGGTCTAATGGTACTTAAAATTTCTCCCTCTGGCAGTGTTCTGAGAATCCCACTTTCCGGGATGCAGCAGCTTGCGTCTGCCTCATGCACCCTAGCACCATGCCACAGCCCATTTTGTAGCACACAGGTGGCACAAGCCCTGTTTGGGGCAGATGCAGGCTGCCTTTCAGAATTGCTCCTGGTGCATTGCTTGGTGCAAGGGGCACTTAGTGCCATTCATTGTGGTTCTAGCCACTTGCACTGTGCCAGGAGCTTTGAGAATCGGGCCTATAGTGTTGGATTTAAGTAGCCCAAAATAGTGCTCCTCTGATCATGATGTACAGTATCACTGCAATTTATCTGAATCATTGAAGCAGGTAGAAATATTGCTAGAAAGAAATATATACATTTTAAACCTATTTGTACCTTTATTTCTTGTTTAACTTTTATCAGACCACACTGTTCTGGAAGTGTTTTTGATTTATCTTCAGACCGTTGCCATGATAAAGAAATGTACCTTGAGACATCAGTTTAAAGGGCCCCCAGTACAGGTGCGATATGTTGGGTTGTTTGAAGGAGTGCCAGTGCTTTGTTCACTGTTGTTTTTATTTTATGAGCAATAAATAAAAGAATTGCCCTTAGCATCTTGTCAGGACTAATTTTTGCCTCATGCACATGCCATGCTGTTTCACTTTCTAGGTTGAAGCATAGCAATCAATGCATAGCAACTGCCAGGAAGGCCAGCAGAATGCTGGGGTGCACTAAAAAAGGGGATAAGCAGCAGGGCAGGGCAGGGGAAGTAATCCTACCTCTTTATAAAGACCAGCTCTGACTGACGGTGAGCCAATGCCCAGGAGTTTTTGGATGTGCCAAAATCTGGCACTTTTGATTCAGGTGAAGTGGGTCCAAAGTGATTCAACTTTACTTCTGCATTTCATTACTTTAAAGCTAGGATACAGCACCTTTTACAGGAAGCACACTTCGAACATATGCAAGTTGTTGGCAAGCCACTTGATCTGCAGCACTCAAACAGCGACACTAGAGATGGAGAAATCCTCACACTGTACATATTGTGATGCTATAGTATTTAAAACTTTCAGTCAGAGGAAAAGGATCTGGCTATTGAAAGCTTGTCATTTTTTTGGAAAAAGGATAATCTGTGAATAGAAAAGAATATAAACCATTCAAATAATCCAGCCAACATGGCTGTTGCAGCACCCAACTGATGCACAGAAAGCTAAAAACATTCAACAGAAAAGAAAAAGACCTGAGCAATTAATCTAATCTGTCCCATGATTCCCTACTCAAAGTCTTTCTGACATATTTATTTTTCCCACACTCCATCATCTTTCTACATTGTACTGTCTGATAACATCCTTAAAAGTATTCCAATTTTTTTGAACTCATGTATTGCCTCTAACTCCACAGCATTGTCTGGACATTTGTTCAACACACCCACCACCCTTTCTGTGAATCAGTACTCCTAATGTCTTTTTTTAACCATCACACTTCTAGCTTAAGTGCCTGTCCCCTATGGCCATATTGTTTCTCTGATTGGATAAGCTTGCTGTGTGCATCTTATTGAACCCTTTTATGGTTTTGAAAATCTCTATCTCTCATTTCCACCTCTCCCTTCTCTTCATCAGTAACTACCTGTTATTAATGTTTCCTTGTACGTTTTGCCTTGCTTTAAATGGATTCACTGTGTTGCCCTTCTCTGTCCCAGAAATGAGACAGACAATGTTTAATAGTAAAAAAAGTCCTAAAAGAGCTGGCTACCCTTAAGATAGATAAGGCCCTGTGACCAGATGGGCTTCATCTGTGGATAGTCAGGGAATTAGCAGTTGAACTGGCTGAACCACTGGCACATCTATTAAACAGTTCTCTTAGGTCTGGGTAAGTTATAATGGATTGTAAGATAATAGATCTTCTTCCACTTCTTGGGGTGGGGGATAAGGAGAAACCAGGGAACTACAGCCTCTCAGTCTAACTTCTATCACAGGGAAGTTGATGGAGTCACTGATCAAAGACAACCTCATAGACCACCTGGAGAGTGATGGGGTCCAGGATAGTAAACAGTAGTTTTGTGACAGGAAGGTCTTGTCAGACTAACCTGATAGTTTTCATTGACTGGATGACAAAGGAATTAGACAGGGACCACACTGTTGGTCTGCTGTACTTCGAATTCAGCAAGGCTTTTGACTTGGTACCTCACAAATGACCGCTGTAGAATATGGAGAACCTGGGTGCAGCAAAACCCATAGTGAACTGGGTGGGTAACTGTCTAGAGGGGAGGCAGCTGAGGGTTGTTATCAATGCAGTTAAATCAGAAGGGTGGGAGGGAGGTTATGAGTGGGGTTCCACAGGGAACTGCCATGGGTCTGGTCTTCTTCAACATACTCATAGTGACACTGAGGAGGGAATCCAGGTCAAGTAGAGTCTATTCGCAGATTAAACAAAACTATGTGGGAGGGTGGATAGCACGAGGGAAAAAGGGAAATGCAGAGAGATCTAAAAAAGCTAAAGATGTGTTCAAAGGTCTGGCATTTAAAAGTCAATGCCAAAAATTGCAAGGTAATGCAGCTAGGAAAAAAGAATCCCAAGATGGAGTACTGGATGGGAGGGGAGAGACTTAGCACTACAGCTGAGGAATGGGATCCGGGAGTTATGATCAGCAACTCAATTAAGCAATTGAGTCATATATAGAAGGGCTAGCAGGATGCTCAGATGTATCGGGAGGGTTATAGATAGCAGAAGGAAAAAAGTTAATACTTCCCCTCTACAGATCCCTGGTGAGGCCTTTCCTGGAGTACTATGCTCAGTTCTGGAGTCCTTACATCAGAAAGCATATGGATAGTTTGGAGACAGTGCAGGGCAGAGTAACACAAGCTATTCAGGGCCAGCAGGGCAGATCCTATGAAGAACGTGTCAAGGCACTAAATATGTACTCACTGGAGACCAGAAGGGAAAGTGGAGATATGATATAGATCTTCAAGTTCCTTAAAGGAATTAAAAAAGTGAACAGCAGGGAACTGTTGGCCAAGGTGGTGGGTGTAAAAACAGTCAGAGCATTCAAGCAGGCCTGAGATATAATGAAGGGAATAGAGGTTGCCTGGTGCAACTGGACCAAGGAGGAGACTGGAGAGATGACAGGGAGAGTTAGTATCTTGGAGGAACAGCAAGCTCCAGGATTTATAGAGAAATTGGGCAGACTGGATGGACCTCTGGTCTTTTCTGCCATCTTTGTCTATATTTCTATTTTTTTTCACTCTCTAATTAATCCATATACTTCCATGGATATGGACACCAGAACTGCATACCATACTCCAGGTGTGTTCTTTTCATGATCTGTGCAAGGGCAGTATCAACTCCCTCCTTATACTAGTAATCCCTCACTTTGTTTACCCAGTGTCTTGGTAGTCCTCTTGTATGCCTTATTACACTTTGAAGATAGTTTTGGGGTATTTCCCATCATCACCCCTAGTCTCTTTTCTCCTGCATGCCTTCTACTGGCATCCCATCAATAGAGTAAAACATGTTTTGTATTCATCAGCCCTAAATACATCACCTTACACATTTTGGTATTGAATTTCAACTGCCAAATGCTGGACCATTTCTTCAGTCTGTTTATGTCCTGTGTTATGATAGTAACTCCCTCTTGACTGTCAACCCTCTCACAGAGCTTTGCATTTTCTGTGACTATGGTAGACTTACCATACCTTGCCCTGAACACCCTTGCATATGTCACAGATATTCATATTGAACAGTAGTTATCTCAAGGCTGAACCCTACAGTACTGCACTACTCGCTCTCCTGTCCTCAGAGAATTTATCATTTAGGACCACCTTCTAGGTTTATTTATATAAGTTTTTGTTGACAGGGGCGAGTCCATGCTGCCTATTTTCAAGCTTGTTCCTGAGGCGGAGGGATATACCAATAAAAGACACCTGAAATTGAACAAGATTACACTGCTGGTAGTTCTGTTGGTCAGACATGTTTTGATCCAGTCAGTTATTTTATCCCTTAGCCTTAGCTGACTCATTTCCTTAACCAGCCTCATATGTGGTTTTGAGTCAAATGCCTTGCCTAAATCTAGGAACAGCACATCCACTGCCTGGCCCCTGTCTGTCATTTCTGTCTCTATAGTAAACAGTTCTATTGCATTGCTCTGACACAGCCAGCAAGAGATGAATCCATGCTGGTTCCTATACCCTTAGTTATGTTCTACCTACCAGGTCAGTGAACATCATCTCATGGCATCCTGGGGCTCCTGGCAATACTGACATTTTTGGCTCTTGTATGGTAACTCACCTTTGGTGTCCCATGAATAAGTACAATGGCAATATTGTTCCCATTGTTAATCTCCTTTCTATGTAGAGGGCTTGCCATGTTAGTACATGGTAGCTGTGGTAATTGGAGTATATCATGTAAGTAATAATTCATGGTTAGGTGTTCTGGGAGGCATTGACCAGAGGCTGAAGGCCTTCAGCCACCCAGGAAGTAAAGTTATTAAAGCATAACTGCACACACTGGACCATGATTTACAAAAACTGCCATAGGCAGGGCAAAATTTTGCATTGAGCCTTGCAGTTGCCTAGGTGTCCAAAACTGCTATTCACAGTTGGATAGCTCTCCGTACTATCCAGTTATGAATATGGGTAGTCCGAGGCAGTGTTAACCTCCAGTTCCACCAGTGCTTTCCCAGTAGTGCTGCCACAACATGCAGCCAGCATAATGGCCCCACAAGGAATAGCACTGGGGTGATATTTCCTATTTACAAAGGAAGCCATGCAAATGAGCCCTTTGGGGATGCCAAGGGCTAGGTGTCCATTTGCATGCCCATTATGGAGCCATTTGTGTAGGCTGCAGCAAGTGTAGTGTGGACCCCCCGCATCACCAATCGCTGGCCCGTTGTTAAAAAAACAGCTTCCTGGTTGTCAAGTGTCTCCTTCCCACCGCCGTTTGCCAGTCTCTGCCTAATATCAAACCTTTAAGATCTTCCTGGTGTCCAGTGCCCCCCCCCATCCGAACCCCTGCTGAAATAGAACTACAATTCCCTGGTGGCTTGGTGGCTAGCGATCCCTCCCCCCCCACCTGATCACCTACCCAATATATAAAAAAAATTACCTGGTGTCCAGTGGTCCCTCCACTCACCCGATCACCTTCCCAATATACATAAAATATTGTCTCTGGTGTCCAGCGTACCCCCATCCCAATCCCTTTTATAATAAAGTTAAGCATTTCCCTAGTGGTCTAGTGGACCACCCCCCAATCTGGCAGTAGTGACCCACCATCCAGCTCCCCCCAACCCGATCCCCAACAAGAAACCAGCACAGTGCTCCTCTCTCTCTACCATGGCTGGCCACTGACTGAGCTCTCAGTGAGAGTGTACTGTATACAGTATGCACTTTTTGCATGACAGCTCACTCTAAGCTGTCAATCAATGTCATTGAGTACATACTGTATACAATATGTGCTTGTTGAGGGCTCAGTCGGCAGCCATGGTGGAGGGAGCAGGTTTGTGCTGGTAGCTGGCTCGGGTTTGGGATGGGGGGGCAGGGTAGTGGGACACTACCTGCCATGGTGGGGTATGTACAAGACCACCAGGGAATAGATATGAATTCACTTACTGGGGACTGGGGATAAGGAAGGGGGTTCACTAGACCATCAGGGCGATGTTACTAATGCCTATATGGGGAATCATAATGGGGGTTACACTGGACTCCAGGGAATCATATGATGTCAACATCAGGCAGGTGATCAGGTGGGGAAGGGAGCACTAGCCACCAGGGCCACCCATTTTATATCTCAGGCGAGTCATCGGGTGGGGTCAGGGACCACTAGCCACCAGAGAATCTTATGTCTATTTTATGAAGGGCATCTGGTGGGGGGGGGCATCACTGGACACCAGGCAAATTGTATAGTTTTGAAATTGGGTGGCAATTAGCAACTAGTGGGGGGGCCACTAGACCACCACAGAATATCTATATTGATATTGGGCTGGTGATCAGCAAGAGTGGGACCACAAGACCACCAGGGAATATCTATATTCATATTGGGCAAGTGATTGGTGAGGTGGACCACTAGATCACCAAGGAGTATCTATGTTCATATCAGGCTGGCAATTGGTAGGGGGCTGCCGCCGCAGTACCTCCACCAACCACTAAGGTTGTGCAGGTTTAAGGCAAGGTCTCAGTCAGTGGTATGTGCTCCATGCAAGGGGGCCCCGTAAGAGGTTTATATATGGAGCAAATACTTTGTGAATTGGACAGCACTTACATGCAGGTCTCTTCCCCCTCATTTGAATTGCAGCTCCCTCCATACTTTGCTCCAATGCACATCCAGTTTTTGAGGCAAACGGGGCTTTTGTGAATTCCAGCTTGGTGAAAAACCCAGTTTGCACCAAGGTAAAGTTTTGTGAATCTGGCACCTCTTGTTTTTATTATGCTTATAAAATGGGTACAGTCATAATTTAGTATAACTGTAATGTCAGAATTATGGTCTGTAATAGTTTTTAAATGCCCTCTCCCCAAAAAAGTGGGTATCAGCTTTCTATAAGGGGAAAAGTGCTAATGTACTGTTTTGACCTGTTTTGTGTAACTAAAAAGGGCCCGTGTGATGACCCACTCTCCATCTCAAAGCCTGAGTGTATGTCAAAACTAGGCTGTAGTGCCCAAGTTTGAACAACTGTGGTGCTTTCTTCAGGGTCTCTGAATGCAGGTAAAAAAATTCTATGATCACCAAGTACAGTAATGTGTTAATTACTGGCAGTCCATCATGCCCCCCCCCACACCACTGCCCTTCATCTGTCAGATACCTTCACTCTTTCCCATGTGTCTTGGTGTAAAATCTGAACGGACTACTTAGTCATCTTTTATTCCAAGTCAGTGGCTCAGAGGGGTTAGGGAGATGTGCACATAACCCTTTACTATGAAAATGGTTCATTATAGGGCTTTTTTTTACATGCAGTCAGAGACACAGAGACAGGAGGAAAGCTGGCTGCCAGTTAAAATGTTGTGGTTTGCTGTGAGTGGAGGGTTGTTTATTGTGCTATTTCAAACCTAACCCCAATGGTTCCTAACTGTGTGGCCCTTAAAACATAATTACATCCCTTCTGACTGCTCCCAGCCAATGACACAACTGGAATTTGTTACCCATTTTATAATATTAATTGCAAAAAACTATGTTAATGCAGAATAGAGTTGCTACAGCACAAAACTCAAACCCACAGACTTTGAAAATGTGCAATTATGGTTTTCAGCCTAATGTCCACAAAGTTTGGAAGTGTGCTATTAGGACAGCCAAGCCTAAATCCCACCCTCTCCCCTCCACTGTAACCCAAGACCGAGCTATTGGTATGAAGCCATACATCAATGGTGTGGTACTTCATACAGGGCCAACATATTCACAACTTTTAAATAAAAACTCTACTCCCCACCACATCTCCTACCCTCATGACTCAAGCCCAAGCTACAGGTCTGGAGTCATGCCATACAAGAATGATGTTTAATACACATCCTACTCCTTTTAGACCTGTAATTAGAATACTCGTAGAGCACATCTGAAGAGTTGTACATCCATTTATGATGTGGCTTGCTTAGCACACAATACTGTGGACCCTTTGCAAAGCAGCAGACTTAATACAGATTAGTCAGAACCTGTACAATACATATTGCAGACTTGTAACTTTCTTTCTTTAGGACACATTCTTGGAACCACTGAAAACATGTTACGTGCCTGGGACGTGTATACTATTTTACAAAATGTATTTTGGAAACTGTATGAAACAAGTTTCAAGTGGATGGCAGAAAATCCTACTAAGCAGTATGTAAAGAAAAGTGCTGCCGTTAAAAGTGTGTTGTAGTATACAGTGTTCACAAAGACATACACAGTCATCATAAACATAACTAATTATTTTATTTATTTATTTCAATTTTGGTGACTGGGTATGCCCACTGAGACTGAAACAGTCCCTTTTTCAGGGGAGACCCAGAATTAATTACATATGTCTATAAACACAACAAATACATACATGTCACTTCACAATTAACAGTCAATATAGACATACTGACTCAGTCAAGGATGCAGTGACAGGTTAATTACAATCAATATCAACAGGAGTAGAAGTACTATTATACACGAGATAGTCACAGTCAGATTGATGTCCCAATGAGGTTAGATCAAGAAATAGGGAGTCGGCTGACTCTCGGTGGTAGTAGGTACAGAGGCTCAATTCTGACAGCTGGGCCTTAAGACCCTTCTTGAAGCCCCCAAGGGAGGTACATTCCTGGGGACTTGGAGAAGCTGGCGACCAGAGGATCTTAGTGTTCTCCCATTCTTTTTGGAGCTAATGTGTTAATTAGGCTAGGAGGGGGCACCATTTTGCTGGAGCTTAAAAGTAAAGCACAGTGATGGATACGATAATCTGCCCTCAAGAGAAGGCCACCTTAGAGATAATAGTACCTTGCAATGGTGCTCCCATGGTGGCTCACCTGTGGCTAAGCACCCTATCCTATGATATGATGTTTTTAGCCTTTGCATTTCAGAGCTTCTTGCAGAATGTAGTAAATAGGCCCCATATAGCAAGGTTGGAAAGAGTTGTACCAGTGGAAACCTTGAATTTGGATTCACGAGTGAGGAAAGGGTTTAGGTGATATAATAGACTGAAAGTTTGGTTGAGTTTCTTTGTCAGATGGTCTATGTGGCCCTTAAAGGAGCAGTCTTGGTCTAAGTATACACCTAGATATTTGATATACTCGATCACTTCAGTTTTTGAGTCATTGGAAAGAGCTGGGGACAATAAATGTGAGCGGGTTGATCCCAGGCTTATAGGGCCAAATAACATGGCTTTGGTCTTTTTACTATTTAGAACTAATTTATTAGTAAGAAACCACTTCTTAAGTAGACTAAGGTCTTGACCAAGAAGGCTGTTTAGTTGGACAGTGTCTCGGGAGGACATATAAAGCACGACATCATCTGCATATAAGGTCACCTTGGCCCCTCCACAATGTTGAGTCAAATCATTAATAAATATGGAAACAGGAGTGATCCCAGTTTCGAACCCTGCGGGACACCATCCATGACAGGGCATTTGTCAGACTTAGCTCCATGCCATCTCACAAATTGTGATCTGCCATCAAGGTAGCCCATGAACCACTGAGTAGACAGAGGATCAAGACCAAGAAATGTTAGTTTAGTGATAAGCTGCTGATGATTCACCAAGTCAGATGCCTTTTTTGAGGTCTTTAAAGACTGCACTAGTTGGAAGGCCACCATCTAGAGCTGTGAAGATATCCCCAGTAAGGCTAATTAGAGCCATGTTGGTATCATGATTTTTTTCTAAAACTATGTTGTCATTCAGTTAGTAAATTGTTCCGTTTAACATAGTCCTGGACCTGCTCGTGTACAATCCTCTGTAACACTTTACTTAGAGTACAGAGAATGGATATTGGTCTGTAATACTCATCAATCTCAATACCCCCACCTTTAGGTATAGGAGTGACCAAGGCAACTTTTCACATAGTGGGGGACTTTGCCTTCAAGCAGCGATCTGTTTAGGAGCCAAGTGATTGGAGAGGCAGTGATGTGGACTGCGATTCGGAGGAGCCTGGGGTCCAGCTTGTGAAACCCACCAGAGCCAGAGGATTTGATTTTTCTTACTAATTTCAGGACCTCAGATTTAGTTGCAAGTTTGAAGTGAAAATTAGGGTAAGGGGTTTGCTCTTGTAAATGATCCAGGGGGAAGGAAGGACCAAGAGGGATTATTTTTCGATTTGTCTAGGTCAGTGAGGAATGTATTTAGTGCATTAGCATCATCTTGCAGGTTGGTATAGCAGAAACCATTTGCTACTGTGTCACTTTTCTCATGGGTGGTGTTCCCCTTTAGGAGAGAGTTAATTTGGGACCAACATTTTTTAGGGCCCAAAAGGTTTTTAGTTTGTAGGTTCTGGAGGTATTGCCTTTTAGCTGATTTTAGTTCCTTTTTACACTTGTTTCTCAATTTCTGTATTCCACCCAATCCTTAGTTAAATTTGTAGATTTGAATTTTTCCATTGAATCTATCTATTTAATTAGATAGCTAATTACTAATTAATTAAAAAAATAACACACATTGGCCCTCAGTCAGTCACTGTAGTTTGTGCTGCAGTAACCCAGTGCTGCACTAAAAGCACTTGGTTACCAGGGAGCGATATTCAGATAGAGAGCATAGAAACATAGAAACATAGAATTTGATAGCAGATAAGGACCGCTTGGCCCACCCAGTCTGCCCATTTCCCTACCTACTGGATAAGCTGCAGATCCTAGTTAACCAGCAGCCTACTTCTTCCTACCCCCACCCCCTAGAATTGCCTTATGACTGTCCCATGCATGCTTGAATTCCACCACTGATTTTGACTCCACAACCTCCTCGGAAGGCGTTCCATGCATCCACAACCCTCTCTGTGAAAAATACTTCCTTAAATTACCTCTGAGCCACCCCATCTTCAGATTGTGCCCTCTTGTTCTTGCACACCTCTTTTTTGAAGATGCTACCCTCTTGGACTTTGTTGATTCCCTTGAGGTACTTGAATGTTTCTATCATGTCCCCCCTCTCCCTCCTTTCCTCGAGACTATACATACTAAGCTCCTTTCATCTCTCTTCATATGTCTTCCGGTGCAGGCCCTGCATATTTTAGTTGCCCTCCTCTGGACAGCTTCCATCCTGTCTATGTCTTTGCGGAGATTGGGTCTCCAGAACTGCACACAGTACTCCAGATGGGGTCTCACCAGCTGTCTGTACAGAGGGATAATAACTTCCTGTTTTCTACTGGTGATGCCTCTCCCATGCATCCCAGTATTCCCCCAGCCCTCCTTGCTGCCCTTTCATTGCTTGCCCACCTTTAGGTCATCTGATATGACTACCCCCAGGTCCCTTTCCATTTTGTTGTTGTTAGTATCTCACCCCCATTGTGTACTCTTCCCTGGGTTTTGTTTCCCAGGTGCATTACCTGCACTTAGCATTGAATCTAAGCTGCCATACATTTGACCATTCCTCTAACCATCAAGTCCCTTCTCATCCTTTCCACCCCACCTTGTGCATCAACTCTGTTGCAGGTCTTTGTGTCATCTGCAAAGAGACATACTTTCCTTCCAGTCCTTCTGCAATGTCACTTATAAAGACATTGAAGAGGACCGTCCTAATACTGAACCCTCGTGTATCCCACTAGAAACCCTCCTTTCTTCTGGTGGACTCCATTCACTATTACTCTCTGTGTCCTATTCTCCAGCCAATTCTTTACCCAGGCTGTCATCTTGGGACACTCCCAGGCTGGCTAACTTGTATATTAATCTTTGTGTGGGACTGTGTCAAATGCCTTGCTAAAGTCTAGGTAGGCCATGTCCACAGTCCTCCCTGATCTACTACTTTGGTCACCCAGTCAAAGAAATCTATCAGATTTGTCTCACCTTCCCACGCTAGAATCCATGCTTCCTAGGTCCTGTGCCCTCTGGCCTCTAGATACCGAAATTCTTTCCTTCAGAAGTGATTCCATCATTTTCCCTATCACTGAGGTTAAACTAACAGGTCTGTAGTTTCTGCTTCTGCCTTGTCCCACTTTTGTGAGGGGAATCATCTGCCCTCCTCCAGTCCTCGGGTACCACCCCATCCTCCCATGATTTGTTAAAGAGGGTAGCAGTGGTGTCACTAGTTCTACCTTAGTTCTTTAGAATTCTGGGATGAATCCCATCAGGCCCCATCGCTTTGTCCACCTTTCAGTTTTAAGAGTTCTTTCAGAACCCTTTCTTCTGTAAATGGCTGGTATCAACTTCTGTATCCAGAGTGTTTCTACTGTTTGTTTTATGTACCCTCTTCATTTGTAAATACTGAGCAAAATATTTGTTTAGTATCTCTGCCATTTCACAGTCTTCCTCTGCCCACCCTCCCTCCCTTTATTAAGCTCTCAATCCCTCCTTGGTCTTCCTTCGCTCCTGATGTACCTATAAAAGGTTTTATCCCCTTCTTAACTGAGTTGGCTATCTTTCCTCGGTTTGGGCCTTTGCTGTTCTGACTGCCTTCCCAGCCTCCTTTTGCTTTAACTGATACAGTTCTCTGTCCTGTTCCTTCTGTGATTCCTTGTACTTCTGGAATGCTTTCTTTCTCTTGAACCTTCACTGCCACTTCCTTTGAGAACCATAGTGGTTTCTTACATCGTTTTGTTTTGTTTATTTGCTTCACACAAAGGCTCGTTACCTCTGTGATGGCAGTTTTTATTATTCCCCATTGTTCTTCCACCCCTCCTTCCTGCCCATTTGCTAGTGCATTCCATAGGCACTCACCCATTTTGGCAAAGTCAGCCCTTCTAAAGTCCAGTACTTTTGTCTATATATGGCTTGACTCTATTGCTATGTTTATTGTCAACCATAGTGTTCGATGGTCGCTAGTTCCCAGATGGCTACCCACTTCTACATCTGTGATCCTCTCTCCATCTCCATTTGAGAGAATCAAGTCAATATTGTCTCCCTTGCGTGGCTCCAGTACTAGTTGTCTACAGGCATGCTCTGTAGGGTATCTAGAATAACTCCACTCTCAAGTGGCAGCTGCAACTGCACTCCAGTTAACATCTGGCATATTCAGATCACCCATCAGCAATATCTCCCCTTTTTCTGCCATTCTAAGTATACTTTCTATCATTTCCTTGTCCATTTCCTCCCCCTGAGAAGGGGGTCGTATACAACCCCTGTGCGGATTGTGGTGCCATTGCCTGTCTCCAAATTTACCCACAGTGCTTCTTCTCCTCCCTGTTTCCTTTTTGTTCTGTTGCTTTTATTCCTTCCCTTATGTAAAAAGCTGCTCCTCCTCCTCTTTTACCCTCCCTGTCCCTCCTGTAGATAGTGTATCCTGGCATGTTTACGTCCCAGTCATGGTTTTGTGTGTACCATGTTTCTGTGACTGCCACAATATCCAGATGTTCCTCCTCCATCAAGGCCACTAATTCAGGAAGCTTGTTACCCAGACTATGGGCATTGGTACTCATTGCTCTCCATTTTTTGATGGCTTTACCTTCTGTTGCAGCATCCCCCACTAACCGTTCTACCTCGGTCTTTTTCTCATTTAGTACCCTGTTTTGTAGGGAGAGGCTGGGATTTTCCTGCTGCTTGTCAGTGCCTCCCCCTTTGACTAGTTTAAAAGCTTGCCAATGAAGCATTTAAACTGATTGCTCAAAAGACTTGTTCCCTTCCTGGACAGATGCAGACCATCCTGCCAGTATAGGCTGGTGTCCCTCCAGGTGAAACCCCAGTCCCCAATGAAGCCAAACCCCTGTGCTCCACACCATTTTTTCAACCATTCATTAAACTGCATGGTGCTAATTACCCTCGCTTCCCCCATGCCTTTGACAGGCAGCACCTCTGAGAAGGATACTGTGTGTGCTACTTGTCTTAGGCCCCTCCCCAACTCTGCAATGTCCTCCTGCACTGCTCTAATCTCATGATGAGCCAAGTCATTTGTCCCTAGGTGGACAATTACATCCAGCTCAGACTCCCTTGCAGCTGTTCTCGTGATCCTGAGGATGCGCCTCTATCCTCAAGCCATGGCACCAGGCAGGCACCTTACTCAGTTTTCCCAGCTCCCCAGTTCTATACCCCTAATAACTGAGTCCCCACCAGGAGCTGCTTCCTTTCCCTGTGGTGTCCTCTGCCTCCTTCCTGTGGGCCTCCCTTGTGACAGTTGTTATCAGTCTTCTCTACGGGTGCATCCATAGGGGAGCTATGCTCCCCCAGAATGGTGTATGGATTGTGGAGTGGAACAGTTGACTGGGTGTGCCTCTGTTCCACCATCCTCACCCTCCCTGAGCCCACTGTGGTCCAACTGCTGTGCTTTCTTCGCAACCTCTGAAGTAGTGGTGGTGGTGCTAGTACTCCCTGGATGGGGCAGGTTCCCTTCCTACTGTCCAGTGTGGCCTGGGGGAAGGCTTCCTTACTACTGTCCAGTGCGGCCTGAAGATGGGCAACTTCATCCCTCAGGGCAGATAGTTGTCTGCAAATAGGGCAGCATCTCAGCCTCAAGAAAGACTCTCAGAAGACTGCTGCCCCATAGCCATTACATTGCACTACTCCCCACATGTTTATCTACTTTTTTTTTGTTTGTATTTGTGTGTGTGTGTGTGTGTGTGTGCATGCGTGTGTGATTGGTTATATAGAAATATATATATTATACAATGTGTATGCTTATATTGTCAGTGCAGTGTGCTAGAGAGGATATGACAGTGATATGCACCTTGCACTCTTGAGGAAATGATGTCAGAACCTCAGGTATAAAGGAACTATTTCCAGGGGTGGGTGGGGTGAGGGGTGGGAAGGGGTTGAGTCTAAACTGTGCCCTCACAAAACAATCAGCTAAAAGCTCTCACCCACCACTGCAATGAGTACCTTCCTGTCAGCAAGATACCCTACACAACAATTTGACAGAGAAAGTACCCTGCTAATCAAACAGAGAAAAATCCAGACATCCAAGTCAGACACAGGTAAACCTCTCCAGCCCCAAAACAGCCTGGTGGTTTGTTAGCAACAAAGGAAAATCAAATATGCAGTTATTTCAGCCCTTCTGAAGATGCTGACAAAATAAGCAGTTTTGAAAACCCCCTTTCTGAATTAGAAACTAAAATAATTAAACACAAAGCAATACCACTGTAAAAGTGAGGAAAACTTCTCTCAGATGTAAGCAAGAGAGAGAGATTAGTTACAGATAGCTAGTCCAATATAGTATATCCCACGCAGCTTCTCAGTTGTTTCAAAGCACACCCAGTACACAACTTGGAAGAAGATGGACTATCTGTCCTGCTAAGCCTGTCTGAACATTGTTACTTCTGCTGAGACCACTCTTACAATAATAAGAGTGGTCTCATGTAAATTCTTAGGGTATGAGAACTGCAAACACAAGGTAAGTGCTTCTGATACTCTTAGATTTTTAAGTGAAGCCACTTTTTCAACCATAAGAGTGATCTCAGAGGCAGTATTAATATTGTATATTATCGATTGAGATTGACCAGTAATACTGTATATTAAAATTAAAATTAAAAAAATATACCTTGAACATGGCCCTTTCCATGGCAACTATGCATGAGATACTCTTCACAGAATAAGAGTGTCTCACCCACAGAGAAAAGGAGCGTTCCAACTGGCCAGAAGCACTCCCTTGCTCTATAATGGACTTTTATAGCAAACAAGCATATTTTATTTATAGTGTATGGTGGAATGCTGTTATGCATGGAATTCCATGCTTAGAATACATTTGTTTTGCTGCAGTAGTGACATCATTATGTTGTTCAGTTGCAGTAGTAATGTCACTACTGCAGCAGAACAACTTGGAATGCAGCCACATAGTTGCTTTCCTCTGTCCACTGGAAGTTGTTTTTTTTTAACTTGAACTTGCAGAAACATCTGCAGCATACTGTATCAGTATGAAAAAAGAAAATGTTATAATTTCTGTTCTCCATTGTCTTCACTATCTGGTTTTGTGTGATTTTATATGCTGTGACTGCCCATACACTATTAATGATTGTGTATAGCTGGTCCAGTGGCATGAAGGGTTGAGGCATTGGGTGCATTACCTCATGCTACGTGGGTCGTCAGAGTGCTGGTGTGGGGGCCTGGAGCAGGATTGAGCATGCCAGCGGGCAGCTCTCCTCTTCTGAGGGTGGTGAGGGTGAGTTGGCACACCCCATAGTTCTGCTTCCACCAGGTGGAGGTCTGGTGGTTAGCGTAGGGGGAGAGGGGGTGGCAAAGAATCAGGAGGTGAAAGGGGCTGAGCTGGTGCCACGGGGTGTGAAGCCTGCCTCCACATGCTCACATGGCCATGTGACGAGGCCTCTGAAGGGAAAGAGTACCCTGCTGATCTCCCTCCTTTCATTGGACCGAACTCCATTTACCACTATCCTCTGTGTCCTAGCTGCTAACCAGTTTCTTATTCAGGTTACCCAATTTGCTTACCAGTCTTCTATGTGGAATGGTGTTGAAAGCTTTGCTGATGTCTAGGCAGGCCACATCCACCACTCCTCCCTGATTCAAATCCTTGGTCACACAGTCAAAGAAATCTATCAGATTTGTTTGGCATGACCTATCATCTGTGAAACCATGCTGCTTTGGGTCTTGTAATCCATTGGATACAAGATATTCCACAATCCTTTCCTTTAGTAATGTTTCCATTACCACCACCAATCCCAGGCTGATAGACCTATACCTGCGTCTTCTTTACTACCACTTTTGTGAAGTGGGACTGCATTTTCCCTTCTCCAGTCCTCTGGGATCATGCCGGTCTCCAGTGAGCAGTTAAAGAGGTCTGTCAGAGGTGCAGCTAGTACCTACATGAGATGCCTCAGCACCCTTGGGTGTACCCTATCTGACCCCATAGCCATGTCCACATTCAGGTTAGTGAAAGTCTTTTGGACTCTTTCCTTAGAAAATGTACTATTGTCCATTTCCTTCCTAGCAATGTTCCTGATGCCCTTGTATGGTCCTTCCCCATCTATTGTAAACACTAAGCAGAAGTATTTGTTTAAGATGTTTGCTTTTTCTTGATCTTATTTTTTTATTTTATTTTATTGAAATCTAGGATTACAAATACCTTCGAGCAAGAACTGCTCATTTACAACGGTTTCATGTCGAAGGAATGGGGGGTATATATACATACATAGGTCAACATAATAATACATAGTTACACAATAAAAAGAAGTAAGAGACTGAGGCACAGGAAATTCCAGTAATTCAAAATGTGCCAAATGTTAGGTAGCATGACATACCAGCCAAGGGCAATCTTAGAAATAAGCACTGCAGGTGAGAGGGAAGGGGTTATGCAGGCAGGAAGGCCATTGTCGGAGGGTAGAGGGTGAGGGTAAGAGCTCTAAAGGGGAGGGATAAAAGTCAGGAAATGCCCAGGGGGGGAGGAAAGGGAGAGGGGGCAAGGGGGTAGACAGGTAGAAGGGGGCAAGGCGGGGAGAGGTAGCTGTCAAGACTGAAGTGGAGGGCAGTGAGCCCCTGATTATTTTTTTATTTAGCTTTTGTTGACCGGGTAAGTGCACTAGACAAATTCTGCCTATTTTCAGGCACGACCCGGGGGGAGGGGGATACAGATGAATGCCAACTGACCTTGAACCAGATTAAGCTGTTGGTGGTATTTTTAGTGAATGAGGGAAATTTGGCCAGGACACCGGGGAAATTCCCCTACTCTTTTCGATAAGTGCCATGGGATCTTTAACATCCACCTGAACTACCACCAATCCAGGCAGATGGGACCTCGGTTTAACATTTCATCCGAAAGACGGCACCTCAGAAGTGCAGCACCCCTCTCATGCTGCACTACAGTGTCAGTACTGGGATATTAACCCAAGTGCCAGACGTGGGAACTGAACCCACAGCCCTCTGATCTCCCAGCTTTAGAGGCGAGTGTGCTACCTGCTGAGCCACTGACACTGTTAAGCATGTTAGGCGAGGCAGTCACAATGACTAGTTGAAATGAGATGAAGTCATGGTAGACTTCATCTCCATACAGTCATCCTCTCTATCTTTAACCATACAATCCCTTCCTTTTTTTTTTCTTTTTTTGCTAATATACCTAAAAAATGTCTTGTCCTCTTTTGATACTCCATAAGCTATTCTTTCCTCAGTTTGCGACTTTGTGCTCCTTACTGCTTTGCTTGCATCTCTCTGTATTCTCTGATACACTTCTCTACCCTCTACTCTCTGGGTATCCTTATACCTTCTGAATGCTACTCTCTTAGCCTTCACCTTTTCTACTACCTCCTTTGAGAACCACAGCAGGCTTCTCTTTCTTTCACTTTTGCTTACTTGCTTAAAGAGCAGCTGATGCTTTCAGGACAACTTTAGCAAAACATAATATTTAGACATAGTTCAACTTGTATTTTACATTAGTTCTGTATTTCTCTTCACCATTACTTGCCACTGAGATCATTTGCATGAAAATAGGATCTATGTTCCTGAATAGTTCATCTATTCCTGTTGCTTGCTCTCTACCTGAGGTCAAAAACTCATAAGTACTGTTTGTGACATCACAGTTACTCCTATGGCAACAGAGTGTGATATCACAACACAGGATTATGACTTGAAGTAGGGAGTAAATTACAGCGGCAGAGTAACTCTAAGGTGTAAAGATCATGATTTCATGTAAATTTCCTCAGTCATAAATAATGGAGAGGAGAAAGCTATGGAATATGTATGGAAGACAAGCTGAATTGTACTTAAAGTATTATGTTTTTCAAAGTTTTCTTTGAGGTGTCAGCAACTCTTTATCACAGAGGTTTGTTGCCTTTACTATGCCCTCTTTTAGTTTGCCCCACTTTTCCTCCACCCCCCAATGTCATCTTCCTCTGCCAGGCCATTCCTGAGGCATTAACCCCTCTAAGCAAAATCAGCCCTTCCGAAATCCAAGTCTCTGGCCATAGTGTGGTTGGATTCTGCAGATGTTCTTATGATGAACCACACTGTACAATGGTCACTGGTCTTAAGATGGCTTTCCACCTTGATGCCTGCAAAACTGTCCCTTTTATTAAGCACCAGGTCCAGTACTGCCCTATCCCAAGTGGGTTCAGTGAGTAGTTGCCTGAGGACCCACCCATGCTGTGAGTCCAGGATGTCCTTGCTTCTAGCTGGAGCTGCAGCAGGGAGGCTTCAGTCAACATCCATCAGACTGAAGTACCACACCAGCAACACCTTCCTCTTTTCTGCCATTTTGCCAATTGTTCCTAACATTTCTTTGTTTAAGTCCGCTCCCTGTGCCAAAGGCCTGTAGAGTACATCTGTCCAAATAGTGGTTCCATTTTCCAACTTTAGTGTGACACACACCACTTCTACCCCCCCCCCGAATTCCCTGTATAATTGTTGCTTTTATGCTTTCCTTCACATAAAGCCCACACCCCCTCCTCTCCTTCCTACCCTGTCCCTTCTGAACATCTTGTAGCCTGGTATGACAATGTCCTAGTTAAGGCTGTCAGTACACTATGACCTGATAATGTCCACAATATCCAGGTCATCCTCTGCTATGCTGATCTCCAAGTCTGGGATCTTATTTCCCAGACTTCTAACATTAGCATATATGGCCTTCCAGATACTGTTAGCTCTTTTTTTCCCCTTCCCACTTTCTTCTTATGTTCCCCCTTCCTCCTTCTTCTCTTCTGACTGCTTTCTTCCCCCTTCCTTCTTTGCTAACCCCCTCCTTCCTTGATTAACTTGCACTGTGCTAGGACTCTCACCCATCAGGCTCTCCCTGAATTGTTTCTCAGCCTGTGGGGGGCCATTTCTGCCTCCCGTTAATTTTTCTACTTCCCACGGCTAGTTTAATTGTTCATCAAAGTAACATTTAGACCGTCCACTGAGAACTGTGGATTTCCTCCAAGGTGGATACAGGTCATCACCTCTGTAGAGGCTTTGATCTTCCCAGGTGAGACCCCAGTCCATAATGTAGCCATATCCCTCCTTTCTGCACCATTCCTTCCACCATGAGTTGAAAGCATTGGTGAGGAGTCCGAGTTCTCCCTATCATAGACAGGTAGCCCCTCCATAAAAGCTACGGAGTGTGCTACCTGTCTAAGATTCCTTCCCAGCTTCCTAAACTCCTCCTACACTGTTCCGGCCCAGTCTCTACCCAGGTCATTTGTCCCCAGGTGGACAATGAAATCAAGTGCCCCCCTCCTTTCCTACTGCCCTAACAATCCATAGGATATGCTCCTCATCCCTTCAGACTGTGGCACCAGGTAGGCACCTGATGTGCCTCTCTATCACCTTTCCCATTCCCAAATCTATCCCCCTGACAATTGAGTCCCCCACCAGAAGTTGCTTCTTCCTTCCCTGGAGTCCTCTTCCATCCACATTGGGGCTTCCAATTGGAGGACCCCCACATCCTCCCCTGCCACTGCAATGACTCTTGGCAGTCCTGTTCTGCCAGGATGGCGTAGGAATTCTGTAGTGGTACCAGGTGTGATTAAGGAATGTTCCTGTGACTCCCCCAGCCTTCCAGATCCCACCTGCCCCCCCCTTTGAGCCCAGCATAGTCCAACTGCTCCTCCTGTATGGCATCCTTTGAGGTAATGGTGTCAGACTTGGTGGCCCCTGGATGGGACCCATCCATTACAAAAGCCATTTGTGATACATAGTTGCATCATTACTAAGCCCCCTGCTGGCAAACGTATGCCAGGAGCAAAGGGAGACAGAAACTGAATAATGCAATCACTTCTAAGAGCTACAGTATACTCGGTGACTGACATGCTAAATCCACATATGTATAGCATGCACAGGGCTAAGGAGCCATTTGCATGTCATGTGAACGTTAGCAGCTTGGCACAATGCATCCATTCACAAATGTGAAGGCATTGCACAGAGCCTCAGACCCCCCCTCCCCACAGGAGCCCTACCCACATATGCCATCCCTGGCAGTCTATCAGAACCCCCCCTCCACTTGATTCCTGTCTGCTTTGTGAAACTGTACCAAAGTCTTTCAATGGCTGTCTAGTGGACCCTCTTCCTCACATGGTCTGATCTTATAGAAATTTACTGATGCCAAACCTGGCAGTTTAGTGTTACCTCCTGACTAATCACTGTCAATGCCCCCCTTCCCAGTCCATCCACTGAGCAACATTCACCCCTGTCATTCACTAACTTGCCTATTTATTAATAGATAAGGTGCCATCAAGTCCTCAGATACTGTCAGACAAAACACCCCGCCCCCAGCGCACCACTTTGGCTGTTCACCATCTGTCTGAATGGTAGTGAGGCCATGCATACTGTAGAAAAAGTTGTTTCAATAGTATGCATGTGATCACTCCTAGTCAATCAGACAGTGGCCTTCCTAGGTGGTGAAAGGAGGGTCTGTGTCAGTTGTCATCTGAGGACCAGACGGCAGTTCACCTGCAGATGGGTAAGTGAGTAGGGAGCCAACAAGGTGTGTGGGTGCTCAGTAGCTGAGTCACAATGGGGGGGGGCTTTGACAGTGATCTGGTAGCAGATAACACTAGACTGATAGGTATTGGCCTCAGCACATTTCCAGTGTACTAGATAGAGTGAGAGAGGAAGTCCACTGGACTGCCTAGGGAAGGCTTTTTTGGAGTTTCAAAATACCAACAGGAATTAGTTGTGGAAAGGAGGTTCACTAGGCTGCAAGGGAAGGGCTTTAATACAGTTGCACAATACTGACAAGTTTTAATTAAGTTAGGGGGTCCACTAGACTGCCAGGCAAGAGCTTTAGTACAGTTCCCTGATGCTCTAAGGGATTTGGTGAGGACAGGGTGTTCATTCTATTGCCAGGGTTCTGGTGTTTAAAATTTTTTTTAAATGACTGTTTATGCCCCCTTGCCCTCTAGGAACCCCTAATCTCCCTGCCTCCCCCATCCATGACCACCTGCCCCCATGGAGCCTAGATTAGACCCCTCCGGCTGGGGTCAGAGCAGGGGGGATGTCCCCCTGAACATCTGGTTGTTTCAGGCAGTGCCGTGCTGGGAAAGAAGGGACCCAAATATTCTTGGGTCCATTATTGCAGAGGTACTGGGTGGGGGTGTTTTCTCCCATTTTTCCAGCCCCCTGGACTATCCCATGCATGGACATCAAGGTGAGCCCGCACACACTGTGCACATGCCCGCACACTGACATCAGTGGCATCCCCCTTTCTTTTTCCATTCTCCAGCTACACTACCACCTGCGGTCTCCCAAGTGGCAGTAGTGTGTTGGAGGAAAGAACCATCCCTTCCCATTGGAGATTGTCTTCTAGGATGCTTGATCCTCCTCTCCCACAGCTGGCCCCAGTGTCGTGTCCTGATTTCCAAACTCACGTTGCCAGCATTGCAAGTAGTAGGGCTACTGCTGCACCAGTGGGCCAACTTTATCTTTAATATTGCACAATACAGACAGCAAGTGGCAGTGGGGGACAACTTGACTGCCAGCAACTGCCATAGTTGGGATCTATAATACAACTTTGTATTAACAGAGATGTGATGGGTGAAAGAGAGGACTAGCAGCACAAGTGCTAGTGAGGGGCAGGGGTCACACACCACTATGCACATTTATAAAAGCGGAGTTCCATAAGCATTATTTAGACGTTCCTCAATAGCCTGTCTCTGCTTACAAAAGCCTTTGAATACACCATTGCATCTGGAATGCAAGGAGATACCCTCATTTTCAAGGTTGCAGTGGTGTAGTCTGTATATCAGCACTATCCACTATGCAGTAAGCCTCTGGATATGTTCCCTTTCCCATCCAGATGCACTGAGTCTGGATAGCTTGGTGGTATGCTTGTTAGCACTGTGCTAACCTTCATAATATGAGGGTCATTGTGTGTTTCATTCTACCTCTGCTCACAAATATGTAATATCACCCTTAACATTAAAGTGTTTAATAAGTTATCTTACCTTAAATTTTCTTGCCATGTTGAACTTTAACACTAACTAAAAACCTGCACTCAGCATGTAGATTCTGAACACTGTCATACAGCTGGTAGAGTTTCAAAACCTTCAGGTAGGAATTCAGTTTTGTGAAAACCCTTGTGTAGCAACTAGGTTTTAAAAACTATTATGTGGCATGAAGATTTTGGAAACAGTCATATAGGACATCATTTTTGAAAACATTACTGCAGCATGAGTATTTTGAAAACTATTGATAGGTTTAAGGCTCTGAGCTGCAAATCTGGAGACCTGGGTTTGAATCCCACAGCCCCCACTTGCATACTGTGTGACCCCGAGCAAGTCACTTAACTTTCCTGTGCTCCCAGGTTGCACTTGTAAACAAGCTTTCAGCTTAGTGTGCCACTCCTGGTTAAACAATTGCAAAAAAAAAAAAAGATGTTCAATATATTTGTGCAGCAGGTAGAGTTCAAAAAAAATTGTGAGGGAGTCTTGTGCAAATATGTTTTTTTAATTAAAGATATCATACTTCTTTGCAGGGCTTTTATAAAAATTTTGCATTTTACCTGCTGCTTGTATTCATGGGCAGCTTGTATTTGAGGGTGCCTTGTTTTGCAAAATCAAATTCGTAAGTGCTAGAAATAAAATGCTACATATCTGGGATTTGACCAAGTTTATTGTTATTGGCTGACTTCATATTAAAATAAGTAAAATAAACATCAACTAAGATAAAAAAAATTAAAAATAACTACAATAGTGACATATTTACAGAGATAAAATTCATAGACAGTCTCAGCGGTATCACATCAAGTTCATGGGAACAAAAGGAGCACAGTCAATTGCATGTTGTCTAAATCGTGAAAGATGGAAGAGCACGGTATACAAAAAAATGCTTGCCTTAACCATGCTAGTGCACTGTTATGGTGTGTACCTGTTGCGGTGGAGTAGTGATTCATGGCAGCATGGTCTGGGAATAGTAAATCTGCACGAGTCCACTGTTTTCTCTGGAGTAGTAATCCATGGCAGCATGCTGTGGGAATAGTAAATCTGCATGAATCCACTGTTTGCTCTGGAGAGGTGGTCCATGGTGGCATGGTGTGGAAATAGTACATATGCGTGAGTCCACTGTTTGCTCTGGAGTGGCGATCCATGGCAGCATGGTGTGGGAATAGTAAAGCTGTGTGATTCCACTGTTTGCTCTGGAGTGGTGATCTATGGCAGCATGGTGTGGGAATAGTAGATCTGCGCAAGTCCACTGTTGCACTGGAACGGTGATCCATGGTGATGTGGTGTGGGAATAGTAAATTTGCACAAGTTCACTGTTTGCACCAGGGTGGTGATCCTGTGGTGTTTTTCACTTTACACTCTTTTTGGTTTAGTGGCTTTTGAGCAGCTCGGTTTTGCTTTGTGGCATTTTGCCAACTCTGTTTTTTACCGTGCTGCATTGTATGTCACTCAATTGACATGGAGCCGTCCCACACACAGTGTTTTGTCTAACCTGACTTTAACCCAGACTAGAAGCCGCGGCTTGTATTTGAGGACAACTTGTATTTAAAATATTCATTTTGATCTGCAGCTTGTATATGAAGGTGACTTCTATCTGAGAGTGGCTCTGTTCAATGAAATATGGCATTTAGCTTGTTTTAGTGAACTCAACATGTGTGAACAATAAATTATTAACAACTTCAAAATTAATTAACATTTTTTTCATCAAACTACCAAATGTCCCTATTCCTCTATAACATCTAACAAACCTGTTAATTTCCTAATTTATCAACATGTATTGTTTTGCCATATCATAGGCAGGGGTATCACTAGAACGAGGTGGGAGGTGGTGATGCCATTGTATAAAACATTGGTAAGGTCTCGCCTTGAGTACTGAGTGCAGTTCTGGAGGCCACACCTGTGCAAGGATATAGATAAGGTGAAGACTATCCAGAGAAGGGTAACAAAGATGGTGCAGGGCTTGCACCACAGAACATATGAGGAGAGACTAAGGGACCTCAACATGTACTCACTGGAGGAGAGGAGACAGCGGGGGGACATGACTGAAACTTTCAAGTACCTCAAGGGCATAAACAAGGTGCAGGTGGGGGACCTTTTCCAATGCAGAAAAAGTACGAGAACAAGGCGGCACAATATGAAATTGGAAGGGGGTAGATTAAGAGGTAATGTGAGGAAGTTTTTCTACACAGAAAGGGTAGTCAACGCTTGGAATAGTCTGCCACAGGAGGTAGTGTGGGCAAGCACAATGGAGTGGTTTAAGCATGCTGGGTCAGGCACAAGGGAAGCTTGAGTGGGGAGGGAGTGATGAAAAGCCATTGATCACATAGGGTCAGTAGCCACATACATTGTATAGGGCCTATGGGCAGACTAGATGGGCCTAGCAGTCCTTATCTGCCAACAGTTTCTATGTTTCTATACCCTTGGGCAAAAATGTTGTTTCTAAAAATGGGCAAAAATTTACAAATTCAACACTCGATAAATCCAGAATGGATAGACAGACTTCCCATAAAGCATTGCACATTAGTAGACATGATGACTGAGATGGTGCATGTCAAATTTTACAGCTTGAGGGTCTAAGATACTCAATTTATAAATATTTGAAAAATGGCCTTTTTAAAAGAAACCCCATTTTAACCCTGATATACAGTCCCTACCATGCCTGTATAATGCACTATATTATCCAAAATATTTTCTGACAATTAAAAATAAACCCCAAAATATATTTTCAATCATTTGAACAGATGGGATAGCTTTTGCAGTATGCTTCATTGTATTGTGTTTTACATGCTTTTCACCTTCAGTGGGTGGGGGTGTGATGTAATGATACTTGTGCCCTGAACTTCACCATGCTGTCTTGGTAGAAATGATGTCAGTCAGCCTTTTTTACGTTTTTCCTGTGTGATCCAGTGCTTCCAAATACCTCAGTCCTTTTTCCTGTAGCCCAAAATCTGCTTTTCATATTTGAAGTGAGAGCTTTATATCTTGGCTCATCAAAATAAAATAATTCTCAAGCATTCCAATGGAATATAATTACTCACCTGTTTTGTATGAAAATAACCTTCCCTAAACAATGTAATTCTGTCAGCAGCCTTATTTAAGCCATGTCTTAAAATGGCAAGCATTGCACAAACAAATCCAAATCTCAATGTGTTCAATTAATTTATAAATATTGTGGTCTATATTTACAATTGTATCAAACCTATTTAAAACATTTTGATTAGACACTGATTTTTCATCTGAGAAACTCCCCAAGAGGAGGTGGATGTCATCAACATACTGCAATAGACCGTGCAGACATTACATGTTGCCGCGCTCACAACCTTGCCAGCCACAGACACCAGTGACCACTACCAGTCTGGAAGGGAGAGCCTTAAAGACAGCTTTTAAAGGCATGGAACTAGTGTTGCTCAGGTAGTACTTTTGTGGATACTACAACTATCTGTCAGACAGTGCTGGTAACCTACCTAAGATCCTACCAGAAATCCTACCAAAGACAGATGTAGGATCCAGGGTCAGATAGCAATGGAACCTAGTTATTATCCAGGAATCCTAGTTAGGATCCGGGGTCAGATAGTGATGGATCCTATGTCAGATCTGGGATCCTTGGTCAGATACTTAGGATCCAAATTGATCTGTTGCTGGGATCCATAGGATCCACAACATTTGTAGGATCCATGCACTTGATCCTAGAGGGTAGGATCCATGGTCAGATAGCACTGCTATCCTACCACAGCAACTATATGGCCAAATGGGAGGTATCTGTTGGTATCTTAATTTCTAGGATACTATCTGTGCAACACTACATGGAACTCTTAGCTCTGATTTTAGCTTTTGGATCCATGACCCCTGTCATTCTGGCAATGATATTAGGGGTCTAGATACCAGTGAATTAGAATTATTTAAGCCTTGATGGATCCTGCACACCACCATGGGCTCTTGCAAGACTGTGTTACTCTGCTTTTACTAAGCCAATCAGACATCAAATAACAGCCAGACAACCATCCCCCTGAAGGATTGGTCAAGCAGAGGGCTGAATTATTGAGTGAAAGAGAGAGAAATTTTGAAACAGCAGTCAGTTTGTGCCCGAGTGAACTGAGAGGCTAGACTTTGCCAGTCCAGGAATGGTGGCAGTGGCTTCCCCACATGCAGCAACAGCAGATCAAATAATGTAAGTGTGTGAGCAAGCTTAGACTGATATAAAGAGATGCAGTTGCATGAGTAAGCTACTCTAAAGCTGAATGAACAAAAGGCATGGCACACTATATGAAAAATAGTTAGACAGAGAATTTAAACCAGTCCAGGAATGGTGGCAGTGGCTTCCCTACATGCAGCAACAGCAGATCAAATAATGTAAGTGTGTGAGCAAGTTTAGACTGACATGAAGAGATGCAGTTGCATGAGTAAGCTACTCTAAAGCTGAATGATCAAAAAGCATGGCACACTATATGTAAAATCATTAGACAGAGAATTTAAACTTTAATATGAGCTTCATAAAGCACCATGTGCAAGACTATGGTTAAACAAAGTATACAGGAGGCAATCCCTGAAATACCTCACCATAAACACTTCCTATTTGGGGCAGGGTTTGGAAGCACAAGGGGCTGCTTATAAAGCCCAGTGTTTTAGATAACCCGCCAGTACAGGGGAAGCACTACCACCCATGACTCCGATGACCTGGGTTCGAGACTGGACATGGGAGTTTGAGGGCCAGATGGGGGAAAGACCATGCACTTGTGTACGAACCCAAGATACTTTTTAATACATGAACAGTTCAGAGCCAGTTGCTCCATGCATGTGCACCACAGGTTCACAAAAGAGTGCATCACCATTTCCTGGTTTGTATGTATTGTGACTCTACAGCTGAGTTCTGCTTGAGAAGGAGCATTCAATTCTGAACAGAAAAGAGGCTTTTTCATAAACTGTCAACATAGGGTCTGCATTCTGTAAGATACCACAGCTTGCCTCGGGAGATGGAATCACAGTCACTACAACTTGGTGGCAGATCCAAAGTGATGTGAGTTGCCATGCAGTAGCACTGGTCTGAGGGTGGGTTCTCCTCAGTACAGTGCTGTACTGTAACTTGGTGCCTGAACAATGGAGAAATATGCTTGATTATGAGTCTGATTAAATATTCATGAGCATATCTGACTGGGGCACTGTGTCGAGTGGAGTTCCCCAGGGATCAGTTCTGTATAATTCTTTCATAAGTGATTTACAACCGGGGCCTAATAACTACATGTCAAAGTTTGCTGATGATACAAAACTAGGGGGCAGGGTTAATAATCAAGACAACCTAGCATCAATAATTTCTGATTTGGAGAAAATGGAGCAATGGGCCAAACATAATAACATGTACTTTAACCAGGACAAGTGTGCCGTCCTTCATTTTGGTAAAAACAACCCAAACACATCTATTACCAGAACATCTCACCACTCAAAACATCTGTATGTGAGAATAATAATAATAATAATAATAATAATAAAACTTTATTTATATGGTGCCTTTCCATAACCAAGGCGCCTAACAAACAATTACAACAATGCTAATAAACTCAGTCAATGTAAATACTTAAAACCAATATTACTGTTAAAACAAATTATAAATCAGTCACCGAATGCTTTCATCCACAAATACATTTTTAGTGCCTGTAGCTGACCGGGTAGAAAAGGATCTGGGCATACTTATTAACAACAAACTTTCATCAGGGGACCACTGTACCAAAACTGCCAAAATGGCAAATGAACTCTTGGGGCAAATCAAACGAACCTTTGTTAGTTGCTCCAAGCAGTGTCTCATACCCTTATATAAGATCTACATTAGGCCATACCTGGACTATGGGTCTCCCTTTTGGAACCCTTGTCTTACAGGTGATATAACTCAGCTGGAACAGGTCCAGAGAAGAGCCACCAGGATGGTACCTAGGCTGGCATGCCTTGATTATTCCTCAAGACTTAAAAACACAGGACTCCACTCATTACAAAATAGGAGAATAAGAGGTGATTTGCTCTTAGTCTACAAATTACTCCAATCACCTGACCTCATGAAGCAATGTGGGCTATTATATTCTAACAGATGGTTAGTTCCAAGGCTACATAACGGACAACTTGAGGTCAAAACTTTTAAGACTAACAAAAGGGGAAATTTCTTTACAATCAGAGCTCCAAAACTATGGAATACATTACCACAGGATTTGATAGATTCTGAAAGTACCACTGCCTTTAAAAATAAATGATGACTGGATTGGGGTCAATTAATAATATTTCTAAAGTCCCACAATGTGTGGGGGTCAGTCTCGATAGGCTTCAGCCTTCTTCTATTCCTTTATACCAAGTTAAGTTATACTAAGTTATATCAAGGCTCATGATTGGCTACTGGATTGGTCATAAATGTCTTAGAAATGACCGATCCAGATGCCTACTGGTGTTGTGTGGCATACATGGCTCGTGCTACTCCATTCAAAACCTGTAAGTAAACAAAAAAACAAAACCAGTAAAAACAAAAGTTGTTATTGAGATTAGACTTATAATTGAAATAACAACCTCAAAGCCAGTCCATTCCTTGTACTAATGACCACCTGGAACCATCCTCACCAACCAGTTGTTAATCCCTTGGAAATGACTGCCTTCTCAGTCGTTATTGCATAAATTGTGCTAGCCTGCCAAAGCCATGATGAAAAGACCAGAACCAATGACTACAGTAGAATTGCTTTTGCCAGCTGGGATCTGTGCTGTCTGGAACCATAAGTACCCAAACAAAGCCTTGGTCTTGCAACATCTAGTTAGTAAAAAAAGGGTTCAAAGACTTATGCTGGGAACTGAACGTTTGTATTAATTACCCATCCTAGTGTCAGATTACAATTTAAGCCAACTGACTGAGCATACACATAAATCTCTTTACTTAATGAAGCTGCAAGTTTAGCTCTACTAAAGAAGGAAATACCTCAAACTTCAGGTGCTAGAATCTTGCAGACTGTGGCAATTATTTTTCTTTTTTTTTTTGAACAAGGTAAGGCCCACTAGGCACAAGCGCCTGCTTTCAGGGGTGACCCAGGAGCACTGGGTCAGTTAAGTGACTTGCTCAGAGTCATGCAGTTTTGCAAGTGGAGGTTGTGGGACTCCAACCCAGGTCTGCTGAATGTACCAAGCTCATTCACAACTTGTTACTCTAACCTCTAGGCTGTCTAAGGCAAAATAAAGTGGACTTCTAGCTTAACAGGTTCACCATGGTCAAGGCCCCTGGAATTCTGAGATTCTGCAGTTGTGGAATTTTCCACAGAAATTGCATCATGCCGCAGAATTTATATAGTGCCACAGAATTAATTGTTTTTGATGAATTTTCATTCAAATATACAGCTTTTCCATAGTGCCAGGCTTCCATACCCATCTGGTTTATCCTGAAGCCCCTCCTCTATCCTTGGTAGGTGATGTCATCAGTGGCATCACTTCATATTTTAGCCAATGGCAGGGCTGCATTCTGCCACAGAAATTTATAAATCATGCCGCAGAAATCAGAAAATACTGCCACAGAAGCAAAGGAGCCCTGCCGCAGAAATCAGAAAATTCTGCCACAGTGCACTAGGGGCCCTGACCATGGTCCACAATGTGTGGAGCAGTCAAATGGTGAACCACAGTCCACATGTGACTTAGTTAACTAGAAAGTGTGAGTCATAGCCTTGATTTTGTGTCAGACATGATCACGTGGCACAGTGAGACAGCTCGCCATCACACTCAATGTCAGACTGATAGCTACAGTAGCTTAGGTAGTGCACTCAAGAGAATTTAGTTAGGTTAGCTTGGAAAATCATTAAGAAAGTCAAATGACTGTAACTTTTATTCTGCAAATCACATAAAAAAACCTGCAACAGCAGGGCTAATACACTGGATATTTCTTACTTTATTTACCGGGAGGAAAAGCAAGAGAAAAAAAAACCTCTGTCAGGCTGAGCAGTACACTGAAAAACAGCATGCTTCTTGAAGCAGGGCCTTGCTTAGATTGGGAGCTGAGAGGGGAAGGATTGTGCTTGGGCAGTGGGCAGTGGGCAGTAACATGATGAGGTGCTGGCAATCTGCCAGTGCCCAATTGCCAAAAATAATTGTTTTTGTTGTTTTTATTAGAAGATCAAGAAGTCAAACTGGACTGCAGCGTTTTTGGCAGTCATTGCATTTGTTTTCTCAGAATAAGCAGGGCATAGTACAGAGACCCATGTGACCCGATTAGAGAGTTACTGGGCAGTGGACAGTAACTGGGTATGTGTTGACAGCCTGGCCAGCAGCTAGGGTAGTGTGCAGAAAATGGGTGTTGGCAGGCAGCCAGCCACTGCCCAGCCACTGATAGTTGGCATGTTTGTGGTATCCTATAACAAAATAAATGTTTTATTTCGGTTTTCACGTTCCCAGCTTCCTGAAGTTTCTCCTGTAGAATTGTGTTTGTCCTCTGAGCTGTGTTAGTGTAATGTGATCTGGGAAGTGGGATGCAAGTGGGTGCCAGCTGACAGCCTGACAGTGCCCAGCTGCTGCTGTTTGGCAATTTTGTGGCACCCTATCAAAAATTAAAAAAAAAATACAAACAGTATATTTTTTCTGACAGTCTTCATGTTCCCAGCTTCTTGAGGTTCCTTCTGCTGCATTGTGTACCTTCCTGTGCTGTGCTATTATAGTATGATCTTGGCAGGCAGCAGCAAGTGGGTGCCAAGTGACAGCCTGCTCGTGTCCAGTTACAGTTAATTGCCACTTTTATGGCATCCTAAAAAATTACAACATATATTTTTTTCATCTGCTCTTCACATCACCAGCTCCCTGTGGTTCCTCTTGCAGCACTGTGTGTGCCCTCCTGAGCTGTACTGCTGTAGTGTGATCTGGGCAGTGGGCAGTGCATGGGGGTTGATTGACAACCTGCTGATGCACAGCTGCTGCTAGGTGGCACTTACTGAATGAGCAACATCAATTATAATAAAAATAAAGTTAACAAAAATAATAGGGGAACAATACCTGCTTTAGGCAATGGAGCAGCAGAGAAGGTAAAGAGATGGGGGCATGGTGGGATTCTCCAGAAGCAGCAAAGAAAATTCAATGCTGATTCGGACTGACCGAGTTCCTCAGTCTCCATGAGAACTGGAAGTGCAGAGAAAACTGCTTCAACAGTCTATAAAGTATCACACATTGTAAGAGAAACTCACTGCAGCTCTGCAAGGGTTGTGACTCGAGCAACTATTGTAGAGAAAAGTAACAAGAAAGGGATGCAGCAGGCTGTGACACAGGCAGTAGAGGAGGGGCAAATGGATTTCAGGGAGCTTGGGGACAGAGAGTGACACAGGCTGTATGTATCTGATAAAGGGCGACAGCAGCAGCAGTCCTGGAGTGGAGCAGAAGGAACAAGTTAAAGTCAGAATTGGGTCAGGGGCATGTAAGAGATAAAACAAACAGAGAGACTGTGCTTACCAAAAGAAACAAAAGAAAAAGGCCCCCAAAAAAGCAAGGAAAAAAACAAGAATCAAAAAGAAAAGTAGAGAAAGACACAGAAAACACGGGTAGTACAGGAGGAACAGCAGGACACATGGTAGAGGCAGTAGAAGAACTGTACCCTGAACCCAAGGAACTGGTGGAAGGGGAGAGGGAAGTGTATGTGGAAGAAGGCCATTGTAGCCAATCCAATGCCAACAGAAAAGAGTGTCACTAGGAAAGACCAAATTGGTGATGTCAGTAGTGTGGGATTTCATTTGAGTGGACAAAGAATCACAGACACGTAATGTGATTTATATATACTGTAAGGACAAGCTGAGTCAGTGTAAGGAGGGAACAAGGTTGGGGACGACCACCATGAAAAGGTACTTGCTGAAGTCCCACAGACCTCAGCATGAGAAGATGTGCAAATGCATGGCCTGGGCAGCAACAACATTGTTAGCTGCTGAAGAAGATGATGGGCAGGGAGAGTATAATGTTGAGGGTGGTGAGGAAGAGGAAGGAAGTCATCCAAGTGGCATCTGAAGCACAACTCCAGCATCTTTGTTCTGTAGCCCAGTGACACTCACACCTCCAACATGCAGAACATCCCCATGTACTTCCATGGGGGGGGAGCAAAAAAAGAAGTCAGCTGCAAGGTTAAGCCAAAAAGTATTCAACTGTCTCTGGTTAAGTCTCTGGAAGAGACATAAATATGAAGCCAACAGACCCACAGCCAAAGACGTTAGCAAAAGCAACCGTGGAAATGCTAGCCACTGACTTGCAACCATTTTTTGTGAGCAATGCAGGTTTCCTACAGTACTGCTAATGCAAGTTTCACTGCCAAAGTGCCAAAAAAGGAGTGTGTAAATACTTTTTTCTCAGTTATTCAGATGACTATTTGGTATTTGGGTCCCATGTATTACCATATTTGTTATTTGGTATTCGGCCAGAAAATGTGCCTTTTTTAAAGATTGTTACAAAAGTCATTAAATGATGCCAAGTAAACCCTCTTTGAACCTATGATTCCACAAAAACCTCAACAACACCTCAGTGACCAACCCAGAACTGTCAGCAATGCAGCATAAGATATCTGTCATATCCAATGGGTTGGTATAGTTATTTGGTGTTCAAATTTGTTCAGGAAAGGTGGAGTTGTAAAGAACAGTTTTACAATAATCTAAACACTGCCATCAAACCACCTTTCAGAACCTGATGTAACAGAAACACCTCAAAGACACCTCAGTGAGTGACACAGAGCTGGCAGAAGTGGCAGTATTGCAATACAAGGTATATTTTGGTTCCATGTATTATGTTTGTTAGCAGGCTGCTATTTGGCCAGGAAAGGTTTTAGAGTCATCTAAAAACACTTAAATTTCACCAGTAAACTATCTCTAAGAACAGTGTTCCATAAAAGTGCTAATGATGCATCAGAGACTGACCTAGAACTATCAGTAACATAAAGCAAGGTACTTTAATTGTGGCATCCTTGATGCACTATCATGCACAGACCACAGGCTATCAGTGCAATGAGTAGCCCACATCATGGTCAAACAATGAAATTAATTTCACAGTGCCAGGTTATCAGAACTAGGTTATCAGACTCTGGATCCTCTCTTTCACTCATTCTGTCGCTTTGCTCTTGCTAAACCCATGCGTACTCATCACTGTATCTTGTATTCTTCCCTTTCCCTCTCCTCTCTTGATGCAGGCGGTTCACCAACTATGTCTCCTTTATCTCCAAATTTTGGTTTGACTCTCTCCCCTCATACCTAACCGCTCTCCTCACCCTCCCACTTTCATCACCCTACTCTCTTCATAATGCTTGCTCTCACTCTTCTGCTCTCCCTCAAATTAAATCTACTGCTTGCCAGGATGCCTTCTCATTTTGTTTCCCTAACCTTTTGGGTTCCCTCCTCTCTTCAATTTTCTCTGTTCCTTCCTTTCCTGCTCTTAAAGCTGTCCTCCATGAGTTCTCCACTCATGCCCACAGTTGCTTCTGATATTGGATTTGCTTCATCCCTGCAACTTACCTAAATATCTATCCCTCAGCACTTCCCCCATTCCCAGTGTCAGTCATTCACCCAGTTTTTTGTTTTTTTTTTACTTTGTTAAGTTGATAACTATTTATTTGTTCTTTTGTTGTGTTCCACAAGTTTTGTTTGGCAACTTATTTTTGACAGTTTATTCTTAGGCATAATTGTCCTGTTTATTTTTGTTATTCTTATTCCATTCTATGTATTTTTATTCTGTGTTTTGTATCTATTGTCTTTTTCCATCTTCCCCTTCCCCCATGACATGTCTATAAATGAGCTGTTACTAGTTCAGTATCTTTCCTGGTACAACCTTAGAAATAATAAATAAATAAATACATAAATAACTTTACTTCTCCTTCTTTATTGCATTTCATATTAACATGATGCTGTCAGTGCATTATCTAAGCAAAGTTCTATGGAATATCTAATTCTAATCTACTGTGTAATCTGTGTTGTTTAATGCAGGTAAGTTGCACATTTGATACTAATTGCTAACAGTCCTATTTTGTTTGCATGTTGCATCCTTACATCGAGTTCCAACTTCCTTCTACTTCCTTCTTACTTTGTTTACAATCATTAGCTCCATTATCCCAAAATTCAAGTGTAATAAATCGGGCACACCGCATGACTGAGAACTCTATAGGGAACTTAGGAACAAATGTACCTGGGAAATTCAGAAAGCCAAAGCTACCCACTACCAGGAGACACTCTCCTCCTCCTCCTGCTGGTGCTCTGGACACACATTTTGGAATAACATTAAAGTACTAAAAGGAAAGTCTGTCTCCCCCCCACCCAGCTGCTATTAAATGGCTCACTCTCCCAGGAACCCCTGTTGATTGCCAATACCCTCAACACTGCATTTTCTGATCTTAGCGTTATCCTTCCCCATAACTTCTTTGACCCAGCCCCACACTTGCCCACCAGCTGACCCATTAAAGTGTCCACCCCCTGCTTTCAGGCTCCAAACAATCACCCCACTAGAGGCAAGACCATATTTAACCAAAGCCCTCTGGAAAATGCACTTTAGTAGAGACTCTCTGGACCTAAAACTAGTCCTCCTTAGCTTAGACTCCTTTACCTCCATGCTCACTGACATCCTAAACCAGTCCCTCTATCATAGACAATTCCCCATTTGTTGGAAAGTAGCTGTCATCACCCCAATATTAAAAAGTGGGGTCCACACCTCCCCAGGCAACTACCACCCCATCTCCATTCTTCTCCCCCTCTTCAAGGCACTAGAAAAAATATTGTCGGATCAACTCTCAGACTATCTCACTAAATATGACCTTCTCTGCCCCGAACAACATGAAACATAGAAACATAGACTTTGATGGCAGATAAGGACTGCTTGGCCCACCTAGTCTGCCCATTTCCCTACCTATTGGATAAGCTGCAGATCCTAGTTAATCAACAGCCTAATTCTTCCTACCCCCCACCAGAATTGCCTTATGTCTGTCCCATACATTCTTGAATTCCCCCACTGTTTTTGACCCCACAACCTCCTCAGGAAGGCCATTCCATGCATCCACCACCCCTTCTGTGAAAAAATACTTCTTCACATTGCCCCTGAGCTGTCCCCCCTCTATCTTCAGATTGTGTCCCCTTGTTCTTGCACATATCTTTTTCCGAAAGATGCTACCCTCTTGGACTTTGTTGATTCCCTTGAGGTACTTGAAAGTTTCTATCATGTCCCCCCCCCTCCCTTCTTTCCTCAAGGGTATTCATATTAAGCTCCTTTAGTCTTTCTTCATATTGCTTCTGTTGCAGACCCTGCTCAATTTTAGTTGCCCTTCTATGGACTGCCTCCATCCTGTCTATGTCCTTGTGGTGATGGGGTCTCCAGAACTGCACGATCTACTCAAGATGGGGTCTCACCAACTGTCTGTACAGAGGGATAACAACTTCCTGTTTTCTACTGGTGATGCCTCTCCCTATACATCCCAGTATCCCCCAGCCCTCCTTACTGCCTTCTTACATTGCTTGCTTACCTTTAGCTCATCTGATATTACTACTTCCAGGAACCTTTCCATTTTTGTTGTTGTTAATACCCCCCTTCCCCCATTGTGTACTCTTTCCCTGGGTTTTTGTTTCCCAGGTGCATTATTTTGCACTTCTTTGCATTGAATCTAAGCTGCCATATTTTTGATCATTGCTCCAACCTTGCCAAGTCCCTTCTCATTCTTTTCACCCACCTTGTGTATCAACCCTGTTGCAGATCTTTGTGTCATCTGCAAAGAGCACATTTTTCCTTCCAGTCTCTCTGCAATGTCACTTATAAAGACATTACAATGGACCAGACCCAGTACTGAACCCTGCGCTACCCCACTACTAACCCCCCTTTCTTCAGAGTGGACTCCATTTACTATTACCCTCTGTGTCCTGTTGTCCAGCACATTTTTAATCAGGCTACCACCCTGGGACCCACTCCCAGGCTGGCTAATTTGTTGATTAATCTTTTGTGTGGGACTGTGTCAAATGCCTTGCTAAAGTCAAAGTAGGCTATGTCCACAGCCCCTACCTGGTCTACTACTTTGGTCACCCAGTCAAAGAAATCTATTAGATTTATCTGACATGACCTTCCCGCTTTGAGTCCATGCTGCCTTGGGTCCTCTGCCCCACTGACCTCTAGGTATTCAACTATTCTTTCTTTCAGAAGTGATTCCATCATTTTCCCTACCACTGAGGTCAAGCAAATAGGTCTGTAGTTTCCTGCCTCTGCTTTGCTCCCACTTTTGTGAAGGGGAATCACATCCACACTCCTCCAGTCCTTAAGTACCACACCATCCTCCCATGATTTGTTAAAAAGGGTAGTCAGTGGTGTCACTAGTTCTCCCCTTAGTTCTTTTAGAATTCTGGTGTGAATTCCATCATGCCCCATTGCTTTGTCCACCTTCAGTTTTAGGAGTTCTTTCAGAACCCTTTCTTCTGTGAAAGGACTGGTATCGACCCCCTATCCAGAGTGCTTCTGTTGATTGGATAAAATACTGTACCTCTCCCTCCTCTTTTGTGAATACTGAGCAGAAGTATTCATTCAGTATCCCTGTTTTTTCACTGTCCCTCTCTGCCCACCATCCCTCCCCTTTATTAAGCCTCACTATCCCTTCCTTGGTCTTTCTTCACTCCCTAATGTACCTATAAAAGGATTTATCCCCCTTCTTAACAGATGGCTATCTTTTCCTTGGTTTAGGCCTTTGCTATTCTGACAGGCTTCCCAGCTTCCTTCTGCTTTAAGTAGTACAGTTCTCTGTTGTGCTCCTTCTATGTTTCCTTATACTTCCTGTATGCTATATTTTTCTCTCTAACCTTCTCCACCACCTCTTTTGAGAACTGTAGTGTTTTTTTCATTCATTTTGATTTGTTTATTTGCTTCACACAAAGGCTTGCTGCCTCTGTGATGGCAGTTTTGATGTTTCCCCATTGTTCCACCACCCCTCCTTCTCGTCTGTTTGCTAGTGCTTTTCTGTGGCACTCTCCCATTTTGACAAAGTCAGCCCTCCTAACGCCCATTACCCTCACTTTTATAGGACTTGATTCTGCAGCTGTGTTTAACGTGAACCACACTGTTTGGTGGTCACTTCTTCCCAGATAGCTACCCCCTTCTAGATCTGAGATCCTCTCTCCATCCCCATTTGAGAGTACCAGGTCTAAGATTGCTCCCTCCTGAGTGGGATCCAACACCAGCTGCTTGAGGCATGCCCCCTGTAGGGCATCAAGAAAGACCCTGCTCTTGGATGTGGCTACAGCAAAGGTGCTCCAGTTAACATCTGGCATATTCAGGCCCCCCATCAACAATATCTGCCCTTTTTCTGCCATCCTAAGGATGCCTTCTATCATTTCCTTGTCTATTTCCTCCTCCTGAGATGGGGGTCTGTATACAACCCCCCGTGCATATTGTGCTGCCTTTTCCGATCTCCAGGATGACCCACAGTGCCTCCTCTCCTCCCTGTTTACCCTTTAGTTCTGTTGCTTTGATCCCTTCCCTTATGTAGAGAGCTACTCCTCCTCATCATCTACCCTCCCTGTCCCTCCTGTAGATTGTGTAACCTGGCATGTTGACATCTCAGTCATGGTTCTCTGTGTACCATGTTTCTGTGACTGCCACGATATCCAGGCATCACTCTACCATCAAGGACACCAGTTCAGGAAGCTTGTTACCTAGACTATGGGCATTGGTACTCATTACCCTCCATTTTTTGATGGCCTTACTCCTTTTTGCCCCATCTCTGTCCTTACTACCTTTGTCATTTTCTTCATTTACCCCTGCCCTTCTCCCTATTGACTTCTTTATCTTGGTGCTTACCTCACTAACTACCCTGATTTTTTTTTTGAAGGGGGGCTAGGATTTCACTGCTTTTTTTCAGTGCCTGCCCCCTTGGCTAGTTTATATGCTTGCCAATGAAGCCTTTAAACCTATCACCTAAGATCCTGGTTCCCATCCTGGTCAGATGCAGACCATCGCTCCAGTATAGGTCTGCCTCCATCCAGGTGGATCCCCAGTCTGCAATGAAGCCAAAACCCTGAGCTCTGCACCAGTCTTTCAACCATTGATTGAATCCCATGGTGCAGGGCACCCTAGCCTCACCCATGCCATAGATAGGCAGCACCTCCGAGAAGGTTACTGTGTGTGTTGCTTGTCTAAGGCCCCTCCCCAACTCCACAAATGCCTCCTGCACTTCTCTGATTCCTTTCCCAGCTAGATCATTTGCCCCTAGGTGGACAATGACATCCAGCTCCCTCCCCTGTGCAGCTGCTCCAGTGATCCTGAGGATTCACTCCCTGTCCCTCCAAGCCATGGTGCCAGGCAGGCACCTTACCTCCCTCTTCCCCCTTCCCCAGTTCTACCCACCAGGAGTTGTTTCCTTCCCCTGTGAGGTCCCATGCCACCCTCCTGTGGGCCTCCTTTGTGGAGGTTCCCAGCATCCTCCTTGGTCTCCACTGCGGGTGCCTCCATAGAGGAACCACACTCTGCCAGAATGGCATACAAATTGTGGAGCAGTACACCTGGAGGGATGCTGTCTCTGTTCCACCACTGTCACCCCTCCTGAGGCCACTGTGGTCCAACCACTCTGCTTTCTTGGCAACCTCTGAGGTAGCGGTGGTGGCCCTGGTGGTCCCTGGGTGGGACAGGAGGTCCCCTGAATCCTGATCAACTCAGCCTGGAGATGAGCAACCTTTTCCCTCATCCTAGAGAGGTGCCTGCAGATGGGACAACACCACATCCTCCAGAATGTCTCCCGGAAGACTGCCACACAGCCATTACACTGCACCACTCCCATCATGTCTTATTTGTGGCCCCTCAACTGTTGTTTTGTATGCTCACTCTTTCCTCTCTCTGTTTATTTTATTTTTTTTAATTTTTTATTTTATGTATTTTTTTTTTCCTCCCTACTTTCCTACTGCCTCTGTGCCCTAAAAGCTCCTGCTCTTCCTGTTCTGGGACAGGAAGTTCTTGTATTCCTCAGTAGTCTCCTTCTTACTTGCTCAGTCAGACCTCCAGCAGCTGGGGGTGGGATGGAGAGCTGCTCTTTTCCTTCCAGGATGGTGAGTCTTTTATGCCTCTGTGATCACTCCCTTCCTGCTCCCAAACAGGAAGTTCCTGTTGTCAGTCAAATTCTGTGCCTATAAAAGTAGAACTGGCTAAGGGTAGACTGGAGGAAGGAAGGGAGGGCTATATAGTCCCAGTAGAGTAGTAAAGTTCTAACAGCACCTCCTTCCTCTTGCTGTTCTCTGCCAAAAGCTATCCAAGCCAGATTTAAATATAAACACCTGGATTCCTGCTGCCTAAGCCACTCCCCTAATTCACAGTTCCCTTCTTCACCTAGCTACCTCCACAGATAGCAATTCCCTTCACCCAACTCAGACAAACACATTAACTCTTGTTTTTTATTTATTTGTTTTTACCCTAAAGTGAAGGTCCCAGTAGCAGAGTTCTAGTTCTTAAGTCCCAGTAGAGTAGTAAAGTTCTAACAGCACCTCTTTCCTCTTGCTGTTCTCTTGCATGCTTTCAGGAAGGGCCACAGTACTGCAACAGCCCTTCTTGAATACATCACTTTTATAAGTAAAGTCCTTGATCGAGGGCACCTACTTGGATCTGCCTATATTGACTTAACCAAAGTGTTCGACTCTGTCCACCACACACTCCTAATTCAATCCCTGCATTGCATGGGCCTGTTCCTGGACAATACTGCCAGGTTTAAAGCTACCTCAGTGACAGAACCTAGAGGGTCAAGTTAAACTCCATGCTCTCAGCCAGTAAACTGGTACTTTTGGGAGTCCCCTAAGGCTCAATACTGGGCGCCCTCCTGTTTAGCATGTACTTGAATACTCTTCCAAAGGCCTGCTCATGACAAATGCATCTGTACGCCAATGACGCAGTTACATTTGACAGCCACTTGAACCCCCGATCCCTTCAATCATCCCTGCAACACTCCTGTTCTGAAGCTGAGGCCTGGTTCTCAGAGCGCTGTCTTGTCCTGAATTACAAAAAGACCAAGGCCATGCTTTTCACTCACAGACAAAACAAGCTTAAAAAATTTCCCCTCAACATCATTAACATCCAGGCCTTCCCTCTTGACCTTGTGCCCACCTATAAATACCTGGGCATCACCCTTGACTCCACTCTCACATATAATGATCACATCAATCTGCTCAGGTCAGCTATCAGTTCCAGACTAGGTCTCCTATATAGGCACAGGGGGTGTCTGCCACCTGTTGCCCTAGGTCTTGCCATGACATCATCGGTGCTCTCGCTTATTGACTATGGAATTGTTATCTATGGCATGGCTGACCCCACTTCCCTGCATCGATCATGATCTCCCTAAATAAAGCCTGCCTGTTGGTCACTGGAAGCAACCATGGGACGTACACCTGTGAGCTCAATAGACACATCAACTGGCTTAACTTTGAAGGCAGACTCAGGTACCAGATCTGTCTCTTTGCTAGGAAGCTCTCCCTAAACACCTGCCCCCCCAGGTCTCTGCCACCTTGTTCAGTCCTTCTCTCAGCCAAGGTCTACATGGAGCTCCTTGCTAGCCCCACTCTCTGTACCCCACTGCAGGACTTCTCTGGACCAACACTTTTACTACAGGGTCCCCCTCTGGTTGAATGAAATGCCATTGGCCATCACCCTGGAACAGTGACTAGGTTCATTTAAAACACTGCTCCATGCTGAAATCCTCTCCCACTCCAACTGTGACTGTGCTTTGTCCTTCTCCCCCTTGCCTGTGACTATAACCTTTTGATGTATGTATATTGTTATTGTACATGCTGGATTTGTAATGATTTGACATGGGTTGGTCCATTCCACCCTTGAACTGTAACTTGTCTCCTCTGTATGCCTCTTATTGTATATACTGTTTCTAAACTTGCAATGTATGTATTCTGGTGTGTTCTCTGTATATTTATTATTGTATATCTTGTCATTTATTGTAATGTATGTATATCTGACATGGAGCCTTTGTAAAGGAGTCCTTGACACAAAGTTTGTAATTCCGATTCCTTCAATAAATAAATAAATAAATAAATAAATAAATAAATAAATAAATAAGCCTGCTCTTGACCATTTACTTTATTTGCGGACTTCTGAAAATACTTTTGTAGTACCTGTTTAATCAGTTCTGTGTCTCATGATGCTGATAAGTCAAGTCTATTCTCATTCCAATCCAACTGTATCTCTTGACTGGCAATGAGGTGAAAGCAGTTATTTTCTTTTTTTTTTATTTTACTGTATTTTTCATACACACCCCATTGTCTCTCAACTGGTCCACATCAGTCTGCTGCTCTGCCAAGCCCCATCACCCACCATCTCCAGGACTTAATCTTGCACTCATTGTTCCTCCATGGATACCCTCCATAGCAAGGGCTACTGGATGCCACTTCTCACCCCCAGACAGAGCTTAAGGTTCAGTGAGGTTGCTAGAGCCTGGTGTATGGTGCAGGACCTGTGGCAGATGGTATTCCAGACAATCGGGCAGTGTCTGCTTGTTTCTTCCCAACCCGTAGACATCATGGAGGCTGTGTCTGATGTGGGATGCATTGATGACATCCCCCTGTCCTAATTCTGACTCCAGCCTGTATCATCACCTGAGGTTTCCTAGGTGGGGTGTTGTGGTGGAGAACAGAACTCCCCCCAAAGAGGTGAGTGTCCACTGTAATGCTCAACCACTCTACTCTGACCAGTTCTACAATGACTCAGGCTCATTTATGAACTTGTGTCACCAGCATTGTGAGTGGTAGTACTACCACTACACCAACAGGCTGGCCCAAGAGCAGTAGTCTTCTTCAGCTTCAGTTTAAGGACAGTTATCAAGTTGTCAAGGTCCATAGCTCCATGCATTGATGTCTGCTACCCACTATTTACTTAGACAGTAGACACATCCAAATGTTGGAGAAATTAAAAACAAGAAAGAAAAAAGTTACTATGTTTTTAACATCTGCAATCTCAGTAGGCCTTGGAGTTAATTGTTACAAGTTCCATGAGCTGTTCATCCAATGTTATTGTGTGTTACTCAAAGATCATTGTGAAAAATCTAGATCCAACTGGGTCATCAACAAAAATAAAATTTCTTCTCTAGACACATCATATTTATGCACATTTTTGGATATGACATAAGTCTGAAAAGACATGAAAATACTGGAGGAAATGAGGTTGGAGACTGTTCACTTATAAAGTACAGCACCCTTCTCCCTCCCACCTCACCATCCTTAACCACCACTCAATGTAAAAAGTTGAGTACTCACCTTTGCCAGTGGGACATACTATGTTACTTGAAGATCACACACATCTGGATCTGGTTGCATCATCCCATTTAGTGACTGTGGACTATCATCAACAGTACTAATTGTATCTCTTGTCAAGCAATTTATTTATCCTCACTTTTGGAAATGAAATCTGTTTTTCTGCTAATATTAAAAAAAATCTCATTAACTAGAGCCAGTCCATGCAGACACAAAATTTATTCACACTGGTGATAAACTACAGTACCTGAAAAGACAATAAACAACTGGAGCAAAAAATGGTTGCAGATACACTGTTTAATGAGGTGTATGTCTGCCCACAAAAAAAAGAATAAATAAAATACACAAAAAACTGGGTACTTTACTTTCCTTTGCTGTTATGACACACTGTGTTACTCGAAGATCTCAGTCATCAGGATCTGGTTGCATCATCCCATTTAGTAATTGCTGACTGTCATCTTAAGAACAAATTCTATCTCTGGAGTTGAAAGACTTGGAGAAACTGGTGGTGGTCATCACTGCTGGCTTATTCCAAGAGTTGAAACACTAAAAGAGACTGGTGATGAGTATAGTTGAGGCTTATTTCAGGAGTTTAAACACTTGAAGTGACTGCTTCAACTAAACGTTGCAAAGTTTGAAAACTTTGAAGATTCAAAGTCAAACTTAACAGCTAATAGGCTCCTATAGGAAGTTGAAAAGTGTGAGACTTCATGAAGTTTGCTCCATAGAGTTCTATAGATAGAAAGAGGCTAGAGTGTGGACTGTTGCTGGCTCTATTGAGGCCATGTGACTGCCATATTACCGGAGGATTGAGGTGCCGGCAGATAGTAGGAACCCTTCTTGAAACTTAAATAGCAGCACCAGCACACTGTTCTTACAGCAATCCAAGTAAGGTGCTGTTTATACAAGCAAAGGAAAAATGAGCATACCTTGTTTTGGTCACCACAATGTGCATCTGCTTCATTATTTCTGTGCTTCTCACTGAAATAAATCAATGCTGCGTTACTGGATTGCTGTCAGAACAGTGTGCTGGTGCCACTACATAAGTTTCAAGAAGCGTTCCTGCTATCTGCTGGCTCCTCAACCCTCTGGTAATATGGCAGACATGTTGCTTCAACGGAGCCAGTGTCAGTCTGCACTCTAGCCTCTCTCCATCTGTAGAACTCTATGGTTTGCACTATGTGAAGTTCCCAGATTATATGCAGTACCATGTGAGAAAGTCACATGGTGTCTCTGGAACAGGAAATTGACTGGGAGAGCTCTACTCCGTGCAGTTCTAGTGATGTGTGTGAGGAGACAGGATCTTTCTTAGAGTTCTCTGAGAGAGACCTTGCTTCTTGGTGTAAAAGCCTCAAAAATAAAAGTTTCTTTTCAAACCATATATGAGCATATTCATGGAAACAGAGCACCAAGGAAAAGATTAGTTTCTCCAGTCTATTACTGGTGCAACAAATGCTTATCAGAAACACATGTTATATTATGTTGTTGCTAATACAATGCGCTGATAAAAAAAAATAAAATGGCAATCTTAGCACAACAGCTTGTTTCCAGATTTTCATGTTGATATGTCAAATGCTTCATTTTTCATTTTGCTGGAATGTGACATGAAAACCCATGTCATGTCTACAGATGTTTTCCTCTGTAATTAAACATTTTCCTTAAAATAAAGCAATGTGTAATCAAACTGGTCTTGTGTCTTTATTATTTTTTTCATTTATAGACCCCCATTGTGCACAGGAAGTTAAATATTTTCATTCGATTCCCCCCGTGGCATATGTATGCCTTGTGTCCACAAGAGCAGGCATGATACTTCTTTACTTTACTTATGTTTCCCATTTCTTTCATTATTTTTAAACAATTTCCCTGTTTCCCATTTCTTTCATTATTTTTAAACAATCTCCCCTTCCTCCACTGTCCCCAAGCTGCATGACCCCCCTCCTTTTCATGTACGATTCTCAACCCCAATGCTAGAGCCATGACTTTTCACCCAGCCCGACCGTGGTGTCTAAATCTCGCGGATGTACATGCGCCATGATCAGGAGCTGGGAACCGGTTTCAGGAGCCTCTAGGAGCCAACTGGTGATGTGGCAGGGTGGGCTCAATACAGGGTTTTAAATGTTCTGTTTGAGGTTTGCAAGCCCTTCTTACTGCCAGAGTATCTTTTGTAGAAGACCGTCGTGTCCACCTCAGAGAGCCTACAAACAAATGCCACAGTTGCAGTCTGTGTACTTGAGCCACATGTTTTGGGGAGTCTTGGAGTCTCAGAGCCATACTGGAGGGCGATCAGCACCAAAGCAAGTTTTGAGCTCACATACAGCAAGTCGAGATACTTTTTTTTTCATATTGGGGCAGTTCAGTTTCAGGATTATTTTATTATTACTTTGCAAATGTATTGTAATGGACACCAAGCACTATGGTGTCTGTGTACATACACCACAAGGTGTGCTTGCTGCCCCTGTACAGTAGTTTTGTTGTTATTTTAGCAGGGGTTTGCTTTCATATGTGGAGCAAAAAAATAACTGCATCAGATCCCTCTGTGCTATATAATTCCTGGGGTTGACCAAGCTCAACTGAGCTGAATATTTAAAAGCACAGTGAGGCATTTGTGATGGAGGTAATTAAATTTATGTGCTGTTACTTGCCAACAGGGTGTCCAACAGGATGTCCATCGATGGGCAAGCACATCTGGACAAATTTATTTAAAATTGCACTCTGGTTGTGCAGGTGTGTTTGCTCAGAGATGCTCAGCCATCTTGGGCTTGTGGGGGAAGGGGGAATAACTGTTTGCAATTGTGGTTTTATTGATTTTGAATGTTATCAACCAGCAGGATGGCCTACCATCGATGGGCAAGCACACCTAGATAAATTCTGATTCTTTGTCCAGGTGTGTTTGGTCATAGACGCTCAGCCATCTTGTGCACTATGTGGCCTAGGCTTGTGGTAGGGGTGAATGTACTGCTTGCCGTGGTTGTTTTGTTGCCAAAATGTTTGATTTGTGATGTTACTTGCCAGCATGATGTCCGACTGTCGATGGCCAAGCACACCTGGGCAAATGTAAGCGTAGTGTTAAAAAGAAAAAAAAATATGGGCTTGCCACTCTTTGCCCCAGTGTGTTTAGTCATAGATGCTCGGCCATATTGTGCACCATGCAGCCTTGGCTTGTGGAGGGGGGGTGCACTGCTTGCCGTGGTTGTTTTGTTGCCAAAATGTTTGATTTGTGATGTTACTTGCCAGCATGAAGTCTGACCATCGATGGCCAAGCACACCTGGGCAAATGTAAGCTTAGTGTTAAAAAGAAAAAAAATGTGGGCCTGCCAGTCTTTGCCCCATTGTGTTTGGTCATAGACGCTCAGCCATTTTGTGCACCATGTGGCCCTGGCTTGTGGGGGAGATGAATTGTAATGTTTGCCTCTTGTTTTCTTGCAGAAGTTTTTATTTTGAAATTTTGCTTTCCAGCATTATGTCCGACTGTAGCTGGGCATGCACACCAGGACAAAAAAAGACCACAAAAATCATGGCCCTGCCAATCTTTGTCCAGGTGTGTTTGCTCAGAGACATTTGGCATATTTTGTGCACCATGCGGTCTTTGTCCACTTCCCTTTGTTTCATTACATTGTGTACCATGTGAGACCTTTTCGGTGCAGTCCATCGTATTGTGTAGCATGTGCAGCCTCCCAGGTACACTGTATCTAGTGGAATGTGCAGCTCTGTCATTACGTCACCTTGCCTCTTTTCTTCAGTTCATCATCCCGTGGACCATGTGAAACCTTTTTGGCACAGTCCGTCTTATTGTGTAACATGTGCAGCCTCCCAGGTACACCATATCCAGTGGAATGTGCAGCTCTGTCAGTACGTCGTCTTGCCTCTTCAGTTTGTCCTACTGTGTGAAACCTTTTCAGCAACCTTCTTATTTGTTGTATTATTACTTAGTGCACATGAAATACTCATGTTCTGCTGTTTCCTCTGATCTGAAAACTGATTATCTTCATCTTTCTTTTATTTTAAGCCATGAACAACCAAAGGAGACCATGTGTGTCTGCAAACACACTGCTAAAAACTGCAGTAATTTCAAGCCCTCTCTGTGTAAAGGAAAGATCATGACTTTACAGAGAGAAGATGAAGAAGGATGACACAAGTCATTATGAAGAATATAAACTGAAATCCATTTCCCATGCAAAGGCTTACAGGGAAAACATGAATGAAGAGCAGCATGCTATCTCTCGACAGAAAGAGAAGGAGCGCCTTAGGCAGTACCAACTGAAGCTTAAGGAAAAGAAGGCCTTGGAAAGTGGTCAGTCCCCAGAGGCAGCCAAAAGAACTACCAGAGCCGAGGAAGAGAAAAAGAATCAACTGCGTGAAAAATGGAGGCAGCAGAAAAAAGAGCAGCATGTGGCAATGACAGCACAGAAGAGGCAACGGATAAATGAGAGAAGGCGTGAAAAGTACAATGTGAGACATGCAGCAGAAATTGCTGAGAATGCTGTCACCACCAGCACCCCCACAGGGACACCAGCAATGATGCCACAGCAGAGTTGCGACCCTGTCACAACTGATCCCCGTTCAGCAAATGCCATCAGGAAAGCAGTGCAAAGGGCATGTGGAGGGTTATCACAATCCCCATTCCACTTTGCTGCCACAGTTGCCCATCTTCTTGTCCATTCTGCATCACCAGCAAAGAAGGCAGCGCTGGTGAAACAGAATCTCACTTGCCATACAAACCTACAGGAGAAATTGGTGGAAGTGATGAAGGAGAAACTGAGCACTCTAAAATGCTCCAAAAAAACAGAAGGAAGACAATTAAACCATGAATTAATAAGTTCATTGTCAATTCTGAAAAAATATCATTTGTTACGAACTGCAAGCAATATCTTCAGCATCGGTTGAAACAGGATGATGACCATATCAAGGGGCATTCAAAAAGGCACACACAAATCTGCATTGCCTGCTTAAACTGTCCAGCAAGTGAGGGACTTCTACGAAGGGTAGCCACCACTGCCTCCCACAAGAAAGCATTCTCCAAACGAACAGGCAAAACAAAGTCATTCCTGGCAAAACCCCTATCTGTGCTGCATGCAGAGTTCTGCATGGAGCATCCGGAAGTATCAATTGGAAGAAGTAAGTTTAATACTCTGCGGCCACAGCACATAAAACTTGCAAGGGAACAGAAGCTGGAGCAGTGCCTCTGCGAATACTGTGCCAATGCAGAATTAAAGCTTCATTCATTGAACCGTGCTGCCGATACACATCATGCACCGGACTGTCGAGTGCCGAATATATATGAAATGGTAGCATTTATCATGTGCAGAAGGGTACCAGGACAAAAATTTTACAGTAAAGAATGTGTTGAAAAAACTTGTGACTATTGTAGCGCCAGTGCGCTTGAGGACAGATTTGCGGACCTCTTGAAATGACATGAACAGGATACAGTGAGGTGGCAGCAGTGGGAGACTGTAAAACTGACTCTTCAGAATGGGCAAACTAAGTCCCGTAAAGTACTGAAAACAAAGAAAACAGGACTTTCTAATTTTGTAGGAATCATGAAGGAAGACTTCACATTTCTGGGTCATCACCTGCACGTGGCATCATGGCAGCAACACCAGTTCTTAACATTGTCCAAAAATATGTCTGAGGGATGGGTCCTAATGGTTTTGGACTTCACTGAAAATTATGCCTGCAAATATCAAGATGAAGTGCAATTATGTCACTGGCATCACAAGCAGGCCACTGTACACCCAGTGGTTTCCTACTTCTGGTGCAAACACTGTGAGAACACTGTGAGGGAATCCTTGGTTTTCATTTCAAGTGACTTGAAGCATGACCACAATGCTGTGCATCATTTCATCAAATTGGCAAACACTCACCTTCAAACAGTTCGGGCCATAACCATTACTAAGGAGGTACAATTTACAGATGGCTGTGGCAGCCAGTATAAATCAAAGTCAGCCTTCTATGACATTTCGAAAGCGCACACAAAATATGGCTTCCCCACTGAATGTGCCTTTTTTGGATCCCATCATGGAAAAGGCCCCTCTGATGGTGAGAGTGGAGTCATCAAATCAATGGCAACTAAGGCAGTGACATCAAGGCTAGCAGTCATATCCTAGGCGAAAGAACTCTAAGTACTGCAAAAAAGCCCTAACAATGCAGCTTATTGATGATGGATGCAAACATTCCTTAAGAACATTCTTTTGGGTGGCTGACGATGAGATACGCAGGCCAGAAGGACCCATTCTTAAAACTGTACAGGGGACACGCAAAATACAGAGTGTCATGTCAGTCGCAAATAGTATTGTTGTAGTTCCGGATTACAGCTGTTTCTGCACTGCTTGCAGGATTGATGAAGGAGTGTGTGAAAATGCCAGCCATGTGGGTCCATGGATGGAAAATAGGCTGAGGGAATCCCCTGGTGTTAATAGAAAGAGGGACAGCAACATGATGCCATCAACTACAGCTGTACAAATTGACAGCACCCTTGCCCCAGAACAACCTCCTGTCCACATACCAGAAAAGAACATGGATGCAAATGTACAGAGCAACATACTTTCTGACAGTGTCCCTGTCAGCACAGAGCCCATCCCAACATTGCTCAATCTACCACAGGCTCCACCTGTGGCACACAAAATAAAAAAGTCCAAAGACTGGATATAAACATAGAGCACGTCTATGCAGCTTATTATTCAAACTGTTTTTATATTGGACAAGTGAAACCGGTTACTGAACAGACAGCGGAATTTAGCTTTCTGCATCAGCAGGGGGGTGCAGCATTCAGATGGCCCAGACATGAAGACCGTGACAACATTCGGAGATGTCGAGTTTTCCATGGGCCACTGAACATGTGTGGGAAGCCACCCTTCAAACTGACACTTGAAGAAGCACAGACAATCCAAGAGAAATATGACAAACTGAAACAAAAGTGGAATTAAGGATTGCAGGCTACCTTGGGCATAAAATGGACAGTACTGATATTGGATATTAACCCTTGCATGTCCGCTGACTGATATATTAGTCCAAAATCCCTATATGTTCTAATTCTGTTAGCAGCCTAAGAGTTAAAGGGATAAAGGATGTAAATATATTGCTAACTATTCTTTCCATACAGCTATTGTTTAAAGGTTTTCACTTAGATTTATTGCTTAGTTTCTCACATATTTAGATTTATTGCTTAAAGTTTTTCATATGGTTAGAGTTTTTTATGTACTTAGATTTATTGCTTAAAGTTATGTACATAGTAACCATTACGTTTTTTGCAATGTTTGCCAAGCCTTTTAATGAATTTGATTATTAGTAAACTTGCTTTTATCATACAGTGGTTGTTTTGCTTCCTTTGTACACAAATGTTTGGTGTCCAATGTACATACACAAAAATCAAAAAAACTCCCAAACTATGTCCTGGACTGCTTCAACCAGACCACTCCTAGCTCCTATGCCCTAAGAAGCAACAATATCATCCTGCTCAAATTGCCCAAAGTCAGCACCAGACTAGGGAGGGCAGCAATCAGCTATTCTCTAGCTATAGCATGGAACACCCTACAAAAATCCCTAAAACTGTCCATTATCATTCCAATTGCATCCTTTAAACAGCATTGTACAGCCTTCTTCACAGAGAAATGCAGTTGCTACCGCTAGAGCTAGATTAGTCATCTTACAAATCTGGCTTCCAATCATATATGGCATATTCCTTCCAGTCAGACACCCCCAGATTATGGCACCCAATAATACCTTCACCATCCTAGTATTCATTATGTTGTGTGTCTGTCATGGCCCCCATTGGGATATGTATGTACTGTACATACTGTAGATATTAGTTAAACCTTCCTTTAACCGAGTTTTAACATGTGAATTCACTGTACATCATTGTGTTATAAACATTATTTTTCTCTGTATGTATAACTGTCTTATAAAGCGTATGATGTATTTGCTGTGTATCAGCTATTGAACCTTGACCTTATCAGGTCCATCTTGTAAATGAGCCTTGCTCAATGATGTTCGCCTGAATAAATAAAGATTTGATTGATTGATTGATTGATTGATTGATACACCATGATGAGCATTCTTATTACCAGGCATCCTTTAAGGCAGTTACCTTACCACATGTCCACTTTTAACCAGTTTGATCATTTTATCCCAAAACACATTGAAATGTATAAATTTGCTTATTAGCAACATTTGTTTTCAATTCCAGCAACTGATTGGTGTCCATGTACATACGTCACAACTGCTTGGTGTCCACGTACATACACCATGGTGTCCATGTACATACACCATGGTGTCTGCATATAATACACCACGGTGTCCATGTACATACACCATGGTGTCCACGTACATACACCATGTTGAGCTGTCTTTTTCACGAGAACCATTAAGTTAGTTATCTTACCACATCACGACTTTTTATTGGTTCAATCATGGTATCTCAAAATACATTTAAAATTTGATATATTTTGATTTTAAAAATTTGACCTTCATGTCATACTTTGGTACACCATTTTCATGAACATAGAAACATAGACTTTGATGGCAGATAAGGACCACTTGGCCCACCCAGTCTTCCCATTTCCCTACCTATTGGATAAGCTGCAGACTCTAGTTAACCAACAGCTTACTTCCTGCAACCCCCCACTATAATTGCCTTATGTCTGTCCCATGCATGTTTGAATTCCCCCACTGTTTTAGACCCCACAACCTCTCCAGGAAGGTTGTTCCATGCATCCACCACTCTCTCCATGAAAAGAATTTCCTCACATTACCCCTGAGCCGTCCCCCTCTAACTTTAAATCGTGCCCTTGTTCTCACACATCTCTTTTCTGAAAGATGCTACTCTCCTGGACTTTGTTGATTCCCTTGAGGTACTTAAAAGTTTCTATCATGTCCCCCCATCCCTCCTTTCATCAAGGGTATACGTATTAAGCTCTCTCAGTCTCTCTTCATATGGTTTCTGATGTAGACCCTGCACCATTTCAGTTGCCCTCCTCTGGACTGTTTCCATCCTATCTATGTACTTGTGTAGATGAGGTCTCCAAAACTGCACACAGTACTCCAGATGGGGTCTCACCAACTGTCTGTACAGAGGGATAACCACTTCCCTTTTTCTACTTGTGATGCCCCTTCCTATGCATCCCAATATTCCCCTGGCTTTCCTTACTGACTTCTCACATTGCTTACCCACCTTTAGGTCATCTGATATGACTACACCCAGATCCCTTTCCACTATTGTTGTTGTTAGTACCTCCCCTGCTATTGTGTACTCTTCTCCTGGATTTTTATTTCCCAGGTGATTTACTTTGCACTTATTTGCAATGAATCTAATTTGCCATATGTCTGACAATTCCACCAACCTTGCCAAGTCCCTTCTCATCCTTTCTACCACCCCTTGTGTATCAACTCTGTTACAGATCTTTGTGTCATCTGCAAAGAGGCATATCTTTCCTTCCAGACCCTCTGCAATGTCACCTATAAAGACGTTAAAGAGGACTGGACCCAGTACTGAGCCCTGAGGTACTCCACTAGTAACCATCCTTTCTTCAGAATGTGTTCCATTCACTATTATCTTCTGTGTCCTGTTGTGCAGCCAGTTTGCTACCCAGGCTACCACCCTGGGACCCATTCCCAGGCTGGCTAACTTGATTATTAATCTTTTGTGCGGGACTGTGTCAAATGCCTTGCTAAAGTCTAGGTAGGCCATATCCACAGCCCCTCTCTGGTCTATTACTTTGGTCACCCAGTCAAAGAAATCGATTAGATTCATCTGACATGACCTTCCTGCTGTGAATCCATGCTGCTTTGGGTCCTGTGCCCCGCTGGCCTCTAGGTACTGAACAATTGTTTCTTTCAGAAGTGATTCCATCATTTTTCCCACTACTGAGGTCAAACTAACAGGTCTGTAGTTTCCTGCTTCTGCCTTGCTCCCACTTTTGTGAAGAGGAATCACATCTGCCCTCCTCCAGTCCTCAGGTACCACCCCATCTTCCCATGATTTGTTAAAAAGTGTGGTTAGTGGTGTCACTAAGTCCTCCCTTAGTTCTTTTAGGATTCTAGGGTGAATCCCTTCAGGCCCCATTGCTTTGTCCACCTTGAGTTTTAGGAGTTCTTTCAGGACTCTTTCTTCTGTAAATGGACTGGCATCAACCCCACTACCCAGAGTGCTTCTATTATTTGGTTTAGGTAACTTCTCCTCTTCTTCTTTTGTGAATACTGAGCAAAAGTATTCATTCAGTATCTCTGCCTTTTCACTGTCTCCCTCTGCCCACCTCCCCTCTCCTTTATTAATCTTCATTATCCCTCCCTTCACCTTTCTATGCTCCCTAATGTACCTATAAAAGGTTTTATTCCCTTCTTAACTCACTGTCTCCTAGCAGATGCCTGTAGTCATTAGTAAAATACACTTGTGTGTCCTGAGGACATCTGCAGAAGTCAGCTACTGACTCCCAGTGTGCCCTTGCAATGTCTGGAGAAGTCACTTATATATTTTAATATATAGTGTAACAGAATATAATATATATTTGACTGCATAGCACCATTGGAAAGGTAATTTTATGCTGAACAACTTTGCCACTGATATTTTGTGTATATCATGTATACTATAGGAATTATTTGCATTTGTTTATGGTATGGTGTGTATGGCTTATGTTGCCTGTTTTAGTGAAAAAAATATTTTTTTTTTTGCTGTTTTAACCAGCATAGAAAAAAAAAAGAAAATACATATTATTATTTGCATACCACCAGTGGAAAGGTAATTTTGTGCTGAACAACTTTGCCACTGATATTTTGTGTATATCATGTATACTTTAGGAGTTATTCACATTTGTTTATGGTATGGTGTGTATGGCTTATGTTGCCTGTTTCAGTGGAAAACATTTTCTTTTGCTGTTTCAACCAGCATAGAAAAAAAACAAAATTACATATTATTATTTGCATACCACCATTGGAAAGGTAATTTTATACTGAATAACTTTGCCACTCATACTTATGTCTAGCACTTACGGTTCTTGAGCTATTAGGATTTGTTTGTGGCACGCTGACTATAACTTGATTTTGCTTAGAAAGGCCCAGGATTTACTGTTAACAGTATACAGGAGACAAGTGGTGCAACTTCAGAGAGCTTCTGTGGAGGCAATGAGTTAACTGAGTTGGCTATTTTTTCCTCGGTTTGGGCCTTTGCTTTTCTGACTGTCTTCCCCACTTATTTCTGCTTTAATTGATACAGCTCCCTGTCGTGCTCCTTCTGTGATTCCTTATACTTTTTGAATGCAGCCTTTTTCTCCTTAACCTTCCCTGACACCTCTTTTGAGAACCATAGTGGTTTTTTATTCCGCTTTGTTTTCTTTATTTGTTTCACACAAAGGCTTGTTTCCTCCATGATAGCAGTTTTGATTTTTCTCCATTGTTCTTCCACCGCTCCTTTCTGGCCATTTGCTAATGCATTCCTCAGGTATTCACCCATTATGCCAAAGTCAACCCTTCTAAAGTCCAGTATCCTTGTCTTTGTATGGCTTGTCTCCATGGTTGTGCTTATTGTGAAGCACACTGTGCAGTGGTCGCTTATTCCCAGATGTCTACTGACTTCTAAATTTGTGATCCTCTCTCCATTTGAGAGTACCAGGTCTAATATTACTCCCTTCCGAGTGGGTTCCACCACTAGCTGTCTAAGGCATGCCCCCTGTAGGTCATCGAGAATGACCCTGCTCTTGGATGTGGCTGCAGTCCATGTCATCCAGTTAACGTCTGGCATATTCAGGTCCCCCATCAACAGTATCTCTCCTTTTTCAACCATTTTGAGAATGCCCTCTATCATTTTCTTGTCCATTTCCTCCCCTTGAGACGGGGTCTGTATACAACCCTTGTGCAGATTGTGATGCCATTCCCTGTCTCCAAGGTGACCCAGCGTGCCTCTTGTCTTCCCCCTTTACTTTTTAGTTCTGCAGCTTTGATCCCTTCTATCATGTAGAGAGCTACTCCACCTCCTCTTTTACCCTCCCTGTCCCTTCTGTAGATTGTGTACCCTGGTATGTTGACATCCCGGTCATGGTTCTCCATGTACCATGTTTCTGTGACTGCCACAATATCCAAGTGTTCCTCTGCCATCAGGGCTACTAGCTGTGGAAGCTTGTTTCCCAGCCTATGGGCATTGGCACTCATTGCCCTCCATTTAATGTTGGCTTTATCCTTTTTTACCCGATCCCTGCTCTTATTGCCCTTGTTTATTTTTCCATTTACCCCTGTCCTGCTCTCTGTCAAGCTCTGTACCTCAGTGTTTACCCTACTACCTGCCATGTTTTGTGGGGGGAGGCTTGAACTTTCCTGTTTCCTATCAGCACCTCCCCCCTTGGCTAGTTTAAAAGCTTGCCAAGGAAGCCTTTAAACCTGTCACCTATGAGCTTGTTTCCCTTCCTGGACAGATGCAGACCATCATGCCAGTATAGACCTTCATCTCTCCAGGTGGACTTCCAGTCCCCAATGAAGCAAAAGCCCTGTGCTCTGCACCAGTTTTGCAACCTTTCATTAAACTGCATGGTGTGCAGTACCCTAGCCTCACCCCTGCCATAGACTGGCAGCACCTCTGAGAAGGTTACCATGCTTGCTACCTGTCTGAGGCTCCTCCCCAACTCCAAAAATTCATCCTGCACTGCACTGATCTCATGCCTAGATAGGTCATTTGTCCCGAGGTGGACAATAATATCTAGTTCCCTCTCCTGTGATGCTGCTTCTGCAATCCTGAGGATTTCTTCCTGTCCCTCCAAGCCATGGCACCAGGCAGGCACCTTACTTCCCTCTCCTCTCCCTTTCCCAGGTCTACACCCCTAACAATTGAGTCCCCTATTAGAAGCTGTTTCTTTCCCCTGTGGTGTCCCTTGCCACTCTTTTGTGGGTCTCCCTTGTGGATGTCCCCAGCATTCTTCTTGGTCTCCAATGAGGGTGTCATCATAGAGGAACCTTGATTTGCCACACTGACATATGATTTGTGTAGAGGTACAACTCAGGGGCTATGCCTCTGTTCCACCACCCTCACCCTCCCAGAACCTACTGTGGTTCATCTGCTCTTCACATATGGCAACCTCTGAGGCACTGGTTGTGGAACTGGTGCTCTTTAGGTGGGGGAGGCCTCCTTAGTCCTTGCCAGTTCAGCCTGGAGGTGGGCAACCTTCTCCCTTAGAGCTGACAGTTGCCTCCAAATAGGGCAGCAATGCAGGTTCAAGAATGTCTCCCAGAAAACTGCTGCCCCACAGCCAGTGCATTGCACCACTCCCCACATGTCCCTCTTCCTTATAATATACGATGAGTAATATATATATATATATATTTTTTTCTCTTTTTTTTTTTTTTTGGTGTGTACTTACCCTTTATACACTGTGCTGGGTTATTAAGAATATGACAGTTCTGCCCCAAGACCTGTTGAGAAGTGATGTCAGAACTTTGGCTATAAAGGAAATGCCATGCCTGGGGTGGGTGGGGTGAGGGAAGGGTGGTGGGTAGGCCACAACCACTGGTGACTGTTAGAAACAATCAAATACACCACTTCTCCACCACCCTGGTGAGTACTGCCCTTTATAGTAAGTCAACCAACACCACCATTTATTAGACCACTGCTCCTACACAAACCACTCTACTGAGTCCAGGGATAAAAATGAACTCACTGCTCAGCCAGCAGGACACTTCTAAAATGTTGCACAAATATCCTTCCAAATCCTAGGTCTCTAGCACAGGAATCAAGCAACTTCAGTTGTATTTCACCCCCTCTGGTTATAAAATTACTACACTTTAATGGAATCCTGCAATTCTCTTCTTAATGCTAATAAGAAAAAATGAAACTTTCTGTAGAAAGTGTAGCTTACCTTCATAACAAGTCCCCAACAATATTATGTTTTACCAGGTTCCCAGTTCCTCAAATGCATTCTAGTTTGTTCTCTGCAGTATAGCAAGTTTCTCAGCTTCCAACAGAAGCAGGCAAGTCTTTTCTGAACATAGCCATATAGTTCATCATCAAGCTTCATTTAAAGATATTTTGTGAATTTTTTTTTGTAGTTTTGTACTACTCTTAGTGGGTATTCTGTGTTTCTGTGTAGTCTATTCTCACTGCAGCACAGAAGCTGCAGCGGGGGAATGGCAGTCATCTTTTATTTTCTAATTCATTTTGCCATTTCACTGTACCTTGTTGCACCTGGGTTATGCCCGCTATTGTCCCACATATGCTTTACACTATATTCCTGGTCTATTATACTATGATTCTGCTATTTTTCACTAACATGTAGATTTAGGCATCCAGGCCCAGATATTCAGATTGCGCCTGGTAGTGGCTCAAGCCTGGGTGCATCACAACTGGGAGGTGCCAAGGCCAGGACCAGGTGATATTCAATGCTGATGTGCCATGGTGCAGCACCGTTGAATATGGCATGGACCGCACATGGCACAGTGGCACTGTTCCAGTGCAAGCCACAGATAGGGAACATGGGGATGCACCTGCACAAATGCAGTTGCACTAGGTGCATCACCCATGATATTCAGCAGAGGGCATGCAAATGAAGACATAATATATGCAAGGTGCAAATGGGGACATTGGCATGTCATTATGGCCCCATTTGCATGCCTTGCACAGGGCTACCTGGCGTCTTGCACCTGGTGCCATGCACAGCATGACGTGTGCACAGTGGGGGTCTCGGGGCACCCCCCACCCCATATCCGCGATCCTGGTAAAATGCCTTAAAACAATTCCCTGGTAGTCTAGTGGCAACCCCCTCTCTCCCATTGCCATGATCACTGATACATTACTGTAATATTAAGCACTGGTTGTCTAGTGAAACTCCCCTTCCTCCCAATTCCCTGATCACTGGTAAATGTAAAATAAGTCCTTCCCTGGTAGTCTAGTGGACCCCCTTCCTCCTGATTCCTGATCACTGGTAAATTACCACAACATAATTCCTTTGTGATCCAATGACACCCCACCTCCACCCACAGGACCCTTGCCCACCTGTTCCCCCTGTCATCGGTGGGTGGCTGCAACCCACCTGCATACCCACCAGCCACCCACCAAATGACAGGTACAATATGGGCTTGCAGGGCATACTGTACTAGGTGGTCCCAAATGTGAATGACTTCATTCACATATCTGGGACTGTCTTATTAAGTAGTGCCCTGTAAGCCCATTGGTCCACACTGGGACCAATGGGCTTACAGCCCATACTGCACCTGCCATTTGGCAGGTGATCAGGTGTTTGTGGGCAGGTTGCAGCCACCCATTGATGATGGGGTGGAAGGGGTAGGGAAGGGTCCTGTGTGGGTGGAGGGTGGGGTGCCACTGGATCAATGGAAGGAATTATGTTGCAGTGATTTACCAGTGATCAGGGAATTGGGAGGGAGGGGGGTCTACTAGACTACCAGGGAAGGATTTATTTTACATTTACCATTGATTGGGGAATCAGGAGGGAGGGGGTTCACTAGACTACCAAGGAAGAATTTATTTGACATTTACTGGTGATCAGGGTATCAGTAAAGGGGGGTTCACTAGACTACCAGGGAAGGACTTATGTTACATTTCCCAGTGATCTGGGAATCAGGAGGGAAGGGGGCACCACTTGACTGCCAGGGGGATGTGGGTGCTTGTGGACGGTGTTCTGGGTGGGCGGGAGGACACCCACAGCTGGCGGCTGCTGTGTTGAGCCCTGCAATACAGCAGCCTGCCTGTGGGTGGCCAGAAGTTGTTCCAACATTTCACGGGCTCAACTTTGAGCCCCCCTATGCAGCACAATGCAGGGTTGTGCCAGCATGTGCGCCGACATCCCTGGATGAATATCAGGATGTGCTGCATATGCATAGGCACACCCTCTGCATCTGTGCAACATACATTAATGTTGCGCCCTGGAACATTGGGATTTATGCTGCACCAGTCAGCCTTTTCAATATCCCACTGGGGCGCAATGCGGGGTTGGCTGATGCAACTTTCTTGCACCATGCACATCCCATTTGAATATCTGGGTGCCATTGTATGAGCATGTGTGCCAGGAATGTGCTTTGCTGATAATATATGCTAATGTTTACATCTTTATAGGATTATATAATGCATGATTCATTATACCTCACTATAATGCATTTACCTAGATTATGTTTGTCTTTTACATATATTCCGTACATAATCTACCTAATTACTGATAAGATGACTCTAAGGAATCATCAGTGATTACTGTATACACTTTTATGTACTTGTGTTCTCATATTATTATATGGTGTGTGTCTTGCATTTAAGCAAGTATGCCACGTGTAGTTTAGGCCTGTCAGCATTTCCTTTATATCAGCTTCATGCTGAGAGGAACATATTTTTTGTCTCATATTATACTCATTAGTAATTCTGTCTCCTAAGTAATTATCCAATGGAGAATGTCTTGTGCAATCTTGTTTATAATATAGAACCAATACATTATGTTCTCCTGTACCTCCCTGCCCACCCCCTGCTCCCTTAGCCTCCCCTCCCCTTCCTCTTATGTCAATCGTAGGAAAACCTCTCACCATCTCCCAGCCAGGGTGTTAGTCATGCTACTACTCCTGTCAGGAACATTCATCCAAACCCTGGCCCGTTCCCAGGAGCTCCCCAACTGCACCACAGGCCTATGCATGGTCTCCATGAATATCTGTAGCCTCCTAAAAAGTTTGACTCACTACAATGCCTGGTCACATCAATTAACCCTGATGACATCACCCTGGTTGAGACTTGGCTGTCAAAATCCTCCCCTGACTCCTTAGTCTCCCTTCCTGGTTTCACCCTTTTCCGGTCCGACCATGTTGGGAGACGGGGCGGCGGCTGTGCTATTTATGTCAAGGAATCTCTCCCCATACTAGCCCTGCTCACTCCCATCTTGACTCCAGGGCCCAGGCGCTACGCTGAAACTAACCCTGACCCTTTAAAGGGACCCTTATCTGACTACTGCATATGTGCCTCAGGGACCAAACGCAGGCCATTGACTCTCTTACAGAATACCTTACCTCTCTACCTCCTTCCGCTGATCAAATTCTGGTGGGTGACTTCAATGTCAACTGGCTCAGCCCTCCTCCTCCTCTGCCCGAGACCTTTTCTGCAATAGACCTAACGCAACTAGTTACCCACCCTACCAGGACTAACCCCAAGAGAGGCTCCAGTACCCTGCTTGATGTGGTACTCACCAACCGCCCTAATCGGATCCCCAAAGTACAAGTCCTCCCAGACTCTCTCAGTGATCACTCCCCCATTCTATTCCACTGGTCAACCTCAGTCCCCAAACCCATAGCACAGTCCACATGCCGGCGGCGGCGTCTAATACCTGGTGGACTGATAAAACTTAAGGAACTTCTGTCCCAAATTGACTGGTCTCCTATACAGGCAACTCCTGACATTGACACAGCTCTCCTTCTTTACCCAAACTTTTAATAATGCCTGTGATATCTTTGCCCCAGTGTTGACCCACCGTTCTAAAAGGAAGAATGCCCCTGGTTACCCCACCTTTGATCCACCAGCTCAAACATAGGGACAACCTATGGCACCGTGCCATTGAGACTGGCCAGCCAATGACAGGCAGTTATATGCTGCCGCCCAAACAAGTGCACTCGGGCCATCAGAAAGGCCAAGTCTGAGCACCATCGGTCCTCACTCACTGCCTCATGGGGAATCCCAGAACCTTCTGAGATAACATTAAACAGTTAAATGGGAGTGCACACTCCACCCACCCACATCAACATTAATGGTGTGATCTCCTCAGACCCAGCCCTCATAGCCAACCACCTCAACACCTCATTCACTGACCTTAGCCCTATCCTCCCTACAAATTTTTTTGACCCTCCTCCCCCAGCACCTGCCGTAAATCTTTCTCGCCCTTATTTTATCCTCCGTCGTGTTTCTGCCCAAGAACTTAGGCCACACCTTGTCACTGCCCTCAAGAGTAATAGTACAGGCAGTGACACCCTGGATCTGTGTGTCCTATGGCTGGTGTTAGACACAGTCCTTACCCCGATCACATGCCTCATCAACCACTCTCTTTGCCTGGGGAAGGTTCCAACTGCCTGGAAAGTCACCACTGTCACCCCTATCTTTAAAGGTGGTGATAGGACTGTGGCTGGAAACTATCGACCAATCTCCATTCTCTCTCTCCTCTCTCCAAGGCCTTGGAAAAAGTGGTGGCCTCTCAAATTTCTGACTACCTCTCCACCTACAATGTCCTTTGTCCTGAGCAGCATGGCTTCTGAGCGGGCCACAGTACCAACACAGCCCTCCTAGAGTTCTCCAACTTTCTCCACTCCTCCTTAGACACTGGTTCTCTGGCTGGTGCTGTCTTCATTGACCTCTCAAAAGCTTTGACACTGTCTCCACCCTCCTTCTTGATGCCCTTAGTCTCTGGTTTTGCTGCTGGGCCTATCTCCTGGTGCACCAGTTATCTGTCTGACCACTCACAGTGTGTAAAATTAATGGGACCTACTCAGACATCTGTCCCATCTTTTCTGGGGTTCTCCAGGGCTCCATTCTGGGCCCCTTACTATTCTCCTTTACCTTAACACCCTTCCATGCTCTTGCTCGGGGAACATTCTATTGTACGCTGATGATGCAGTCATCTTTGCCTCAAGTCGAACCCTACTGCCCTCCAGGACTCGCTGCAGAAGTCCTTCACTGAAGCTGAGGGCTGGTTCAAGGAACATAGATTGGTGATAAATCTTAAAAAAAACAAAACCATGTTCTTCACTCATCCCCAAAACAAGTCCTGCAACTTCAAACTCCTAATTCACTCTGGGTCCTCATTCCAACTCGAACAAGTTTGCTCCTATAAATACCTAGGGATCCATTTGACCCTCCCTCTCCTTCCATGGACACACGCTGCCCTAGCCACTGCCACTAATATCCGATTGGGCATCTTACATCCGGTATAAACACTGCCTCCCCGAGGCTCTTCGACTGCATGTCACCTCCTCTATCCTGTCCCTAGTGGACTATGGACTGCCGGTGTATGGTGCTGCTGATCAGACCGCACTCCATAAAATTCACTACTCTGAATAAGGCCTGCAGGTTAATTACTGGAGCACCTAGGATGACACACACCTGTCTACTGTATGCTAAAGCGCTGGTACTTGATCTCGATGGCGCCTCAAATAACTTACCTGTACCCTTACAAAAAGACCCTCTTGGGCTTTCCCCACCAGGATTGACCACCACCATCACGCCGCTCTGTCCTACTAGTTCATACTCGGACCTCTGGGAAAACATCTTGTTATCCCTAGAGCTAGGACTCTCCACGCCAAAGAGCCTTCAGCTTTTGGCCCCTCCCGTTCAACACACTGCCCCTCCATCTCCTAAGCTCCAACTATATCGTGCTTCAAAACTTCCTTACGTAACCACCTTATTACACCCGATGCTGTAACTGCCACTAGTCAAAGCCGTACTAATACTTATGACAAAGCTTATTACTAAGCTGCTAAGGATGACATAACTCTGGTATTGTTTGCATCCATCCTACCTGTACCAGCTTGTTTGTATCTATGTCTTAATTTTACTGTTATACTTATGTGTTGTACTGCTATACTGTGTATTTTGGTTTGTCTTACTGTGACAAGGTACCTTTGTAAATGAGCCTATGGCTCAAAGGTTTTCCAAACTGCTGTTTAAATAAATAAATAAGTAAATATATCTGATGCCATTATGTTATCTATAGTATATAACCTTGCGTAAGCCAGCTCTTGCTCTCAAGAACTGTACATTCTTCTGAGACTGGTGAGAACCCAACTCCCTTGTGATTTTCTCTGTCACATGCTTGGTGTGAGTATAACAGACTATCATTATGACTTCTGCTTCTGTGGTTGTTTCTTTGGCTGACACTGTAGACATACAAGAATCTGATTTATTACCCCAGAGCTGGTTTCTGGATGACAGATTCAGGGAGGCAGTATAGCGCAGTGGTTTAAGGCTCTGAGCTGCAAATCTGGAGACCTGGGTCTGAATCCCACAGCCTCCACTTGCATACTGTGTGACCCTGAGCAAGTCACTTAACTTTCCTGTGCTCCCAGGTCACACCTGTAAACAAGCTTTCAGCTAAGTGTGCCACTCCTGGTTAAACAATCAGAAAAAAAAAAAAAACCTTCAAATCTTATCTAATTTTTGTGCATTTTAGAATCATCAGCAGCAGCTATATTTGTTATTTTATGTGGCTCATATTAAAACAATGAGCTAATATTCCTGGAGACCTGGGTTTAAATCCTACAGCCACCAATTTAATATTGTGTGCACCTGAGCAAGTTTCTTAAATTTACCTAACTCCGCATTCACCATGAAAGCAGCTTTTGCTCAGTGTGCTTTTCCTTGCCCCCCCAAAAATAAAACAAAACCAAACTGAGGTTTAATCCTTTCAGAAAGAAGCAGCTGTTTAGCATTGTGTAAGGCAATATTTCCTTATCTCAGCAGTAAATGTGTTGTAGAGGTAAGGACAAGGCTTTGTGGTGGCATGCAGCAGCAGGAAAGGGACAAGCAGCTGGAAGGCAGAGGCAGTCTGTGGTGGTAAAAAAAAACAGAGCAGATGATGTGACCAGCATTCTTGTTGATACTGAACTGTGGTGGATGGCTGGAGATTGTCAAACTGAGAGTCAAGAAATTGCTTCATACCCCTTATTTGTCTTTTACTAAGGTATGTGAGTAATCCAAATATGAGAAACCAGTGACTATAGGGAATGGGGTAAACCCTTTGGTGGAGAGGAACTGCAGCCTATGGAAGTGAAGCCTATTGAAAAAGATGCTGAGGAGCAGAAGAAAGACTGACAAGAAGAGGAGTTGGTGGTAGAAGTGGAGAAGGAGTGGGTCGAAGATGAAGGCAATAATTATGACCTGGTAGATCATCCTTTCTGGGAGCAGAAATTAAGAAAAATAAAAGTGGATGATGTGAAAGAAAAAAACAAAACCAAAGGGTGAACTCCCACCCCAAAGAAAAAGAATGTTGTTGGAAAATGTCTGCCTGCCAAAACTATTTCAATCACCATCCCCTTGCCATCACCTGCCACATCATTATCATCATCTTCACTTGCATCTTTTCATAAAATATCCCGTCCCTCCAAATCCCTTGTTTGGGACTATTTTATAATAGACCCCTGTGATGAGTCAGTTGCAATTTGCCAGATATGCCAGACAAAAGTAAGCCTTGGTAAAGAAGGATGTTGTTTGGACACTGGTGGACAACACCCATTTAAACGTAGAGCACCTGGGCATGTGGCAGCAACATCAACATCTGGCAGCAGGTGCAGTTGGAAGTAGTACCATAGCACCTACACATGGAAAAGAGGGGAGGAGGTAAATTTAGAGGAGGATGTTTTAGCTGAGGAGGATATTAACGATGCCCCGTGAACGGCATTGATCCATCAGCAGTACTGGCAGTAACAGCAGTGTCATCCATGCCCTGACAAAACCTACATTCTCTGTGCCAAAACTAGGACACTAAACATAATTGTTTTCTTAACTCTTTGTGACCAGAATACGATCCCTGAACAGTGCATTGCCCATGTGAAACTTTCGCCAAGCACCAACTAAAAATGCACTGCCCACAATCACCAGCATTTTATCCCAGCAGTGCAAATTCCACCCCCCCCCCCAAAATCATGCTGTGGCCATGGAACTGAATGCAGCAACAGCAGAGATACTTGCCATTGATCACTTGCCATTCTCATTCATTGAAAAAGAGGGCTTCCACAAGCTTATGGCAAAAGCATGCCCAAAATGGTAGGTTCCTTCCAGAACGTCTTTTGCACAGAGGTCAGTTCTGAAACTGAGTAATTTTGTTGAAAATACAGTAAAACATGCACTGCAGCATTCTCAAGTTTTTTATATCCACATAATCACTGACACGTGGAGTAGTTGTCTGACAGCTGCAAGCTCATACAGGTATGCAGCTGCACACTGGCTGGAACTTTCATGGATGAGCCATGATTTTCTTTGACTAAATGCAACTTAGCAAATTGTATGTGTGGAACTGGAACAAGCACTGGCTGAAGCAGCAGCCAATCTACTGTGCTGTATAAGCATGCTATGCTTACCATGTAAAGCATGGTTGTGTTACACAGTGCAGGCAAAATTTTGTCTTCACTTTTAGAGGAGGTAGACTCATGGCTGCACCTACTCTCGCTAAAGACAGGGTTTATTGCAAGTGACAATGGGTCAAATGTTAAGGCTATTAATGAATTTTTATTTCAGGATGCCTTGTTTGGCAAACTGTACTACATAGAAACATAAAATCTGATGGCAGATAAGGACCACTTGACCCACCCAGTTTGCCCATTTTTCCCTACCTACTGTACATTGTTACTGTAGAACATACTTGATCTACTGCTCTTTCTCCTTCCCCATTCCTTTTTACTATGATTATCTTGTGCCTATCCCATGGATTCTTGAACTTCACCACTGTCTTTGCCCCCACCACCTCTGTTGGAAGATTGTCCCAGGAACCCACCACTCTTTCTGTGAAGACATACTTCCTAACATCTCTCCTGAATTTATCCCCTTCCAGCTTCATAGCATATCCCCTTGTGCTTGAGCACCTTTTTTTCTGGAAAATACTTCCCTCCTACACCTTATTTACTCCTATGAGGTGTTTCCTAAAAGGACCACAACCTTGTAGCACTACAAAAACTTTCTAAAACTGTGCAGTATAACAAAACAAAAATATGAACCATCTACAGTCAGCAGCACAAGTTTTATTTTAAAGCACCACATAAAATGAATAAATCATGTATGTGTAAGAACAGACCTTAAACAGACCATGCCAACAAACCCAGACTAGTTTCACGCATAGTGATTTGTCAAGAAGTAACAACTGCAGGTATGTCCCAGATTTAAATAACCATTTACACAGACTTGCTATTTCTTAACTTAGCATTACTTCCTAAATATAAAATGCTTGTAGTGATGATACGTAAAAATAAATTAATGAAAGCAGTGACTAGTGTATATTATTAAAAAACAAACAGGCAGAATCATACACCAAAAACTGTTAAATCAACATTTGCAAAAACAATATTCAAATTATCTCACGCATATGTATGAGGTGCTAGACAGCAGAAAGGAAAGAGCTGTCAGATTTCTACATGTATTCTTTAATTATCGGAAACTCCTTATGACTCAAGATCTGTCAGTCAGCTTCATATAAAATTTGAGGATTGATTTCTCCCTAAGGTCTAGTTCACAGTATATGAACCTCTTACAAATAGTACTTGAAAATAATTTGACTGAAGGATTTTGGGTTCGACTGCTTGGCCAATGGAAAAATAAAAGGAGACTGTGAGTGGAGAAGATGTTAAATATGTAAAAAAATGCTAGATGACATTTATATATCACTTCACACTTATAAGTACTGCACTCGATCACCTTTTGATCACAGTTTTGCAAAAAATAAAAAAAACATTGAAAGATGACCTAAGAAGATGTGTTGCCAGTAATGCAACAGCCCTTGTTTAGACTGTTCATCAGACATCCAGCACACGCAACCCAGAACACACACAATGTCACTAAATCGGTAATTGGAGTCTGTAGGTCACCTATCAATTTTTTTTTATTTTTTGCATGTTTAACATTGTTTTCACTTGCAGACTTATTTTAGTTTACCACAGGCTAAGCAATCAAAGTCGTTCAGTTTCTACATGAAACGTGCTGCTAAGTTCATTTATGGCTCTCTGGTTGAAACACTCCTTCCCCACCCCTGAGCTAACCTCCTGAAACTATGGCAGAAAAACAACACTGAAAGCATTTTTTTTTAATCAAAAGGTGATCGTGTACAGTACTCATAAGTGTGAAGTGATATATGAATGTCATCTAACATTTTTTTATGTTTATTTAACACCTTCTCCACTAGCAGTCTCCTTTTATTTTTCCATTGGCCAAGCAATCGAACCTAAAATCCTTTAGTCAAATTATTTTCAATTACTATTTTTCAAGGTTCATATACTATGAACTAGACCCTAGGGAGAAACGAGTCCACAAATTTTATATGAAGCCGATTGACAGGTCTTGAATCATAAGACTAAGGAGTTTCTGATAATTAATGAATACACATAGAAATCAGACTGCTCTTTCTGGGGAAAAAATTAAAGTCCTGCTTTCCAGCCTCCACATATATGCTGCTCCCTAGTTAACAGTGGTTGCTTGGATAACAGAGTTTGGCATAAATTTAGCTAATTACCATACATATTAATGCATAAACAGTAAGAGGATACCCTTCAGCTCTTATGACAGAGAGAAGTCGGTGGTTCCTGAAGTGCAGAGCAGTACTGAAAATAAGTTGAATGAATAAAAATATAATTTGCACTACATGCGATCATAAGATAGTGCTATGAATGCATGTAGATGACACTACACTAAAAAGTGGGATGGAGGGCTTATAAGTATGTGCATCCAAATTTCTTCACTTCTATTGCAGTAGCAGCTGTTGTGGCTCTGACTAGAGTTTGTTTCTTACATGTAACAGGAAGCTGGCTGGAGTGGGGGTTGAGGGGGTGCACTTTTGTTGTTATGTCTTATGCTGTTTGTCCTCTGTTGTGATGGCTTCTGCTATGGCTCTAGTTTCAATGAAGGATATTTAATTTCAAAATGGCTTCTCTGCAGCAGTGCATATGTCCTATACAAATGACTGATTCAATGCATACTGTCCTTGCTATGTCTTTCTCCTCCAGTGCAAACCAGAACCAAAACAGGCAAACGACCAGTTGTTAAAAAACAAATCCCACTAATGTGTCAACATCCCTGTTACTACCATCTGGTGAGGTAGTTCTCTCTCAGAAGAATTTCTCATGGGGACTGCAACCAGCAGGAAGAAGTCTCAAATATCTAGGAATTTTATTCTCCTGGGACTTAACCAGCATTGTAAGGCTCATATTCCTCCTCTCATGAAGGAGCTGGACAAGGAAATGTCCTGATGGAGCAGTCTATGAATCACCCACTGGGGCAGAGTACATGCCTTTAACATGATAGCTGCCCCAAGGCTTCAATGCATCCTAGGTAATCTCCCCATCAAAATAAGACCTGCAATGTTAGCCTTACCCCAGACCCCTAGACAAAGGAGACCTTAATGTTCTGGACATTATTGCCCTCAAGCACATGGCACATGTCATGTCACAGCTATTCCAGGCCTGTCCTCTTGTCAGGTCAGATATTGTGCTCAGATGGGAAGATCAGAAGATGCACTTGGTTGGGGGGAATTTACAGATGAGGATTATGTTTGGGAAGCTGCCTCTAGGGCTGGCATCCCATCACACCTATGGCCCACTGCCACAGCATGGAATGAATACACCAAGTGGATGCAGTTATCCCGTCTCCTTCTCCTACTTTCCCTTATGGAAGGACCCAGCTCTTAATACAGGAGAAGACACAATAGCCTGGAGCAACTAGTCCAGGAAAGGCATTTCCTACTTGGGCCAGCTTATAAATGCTCATAGTCTGGGAAACAAGCTTCCTGAGCTAGTAGCCCTGATGGAAGATGAAAAATTGGATATTGTGGCAGTCACGGACACATGGTACATGGAGAACCATGACTGGGATGTCTACATACTGGGGTACACAGTCTACAGAAGGAACAGGGAGGGTAAAAGAAGAGGTGGAGTAGCTCTATATGTAAGGGAAGGGGATCAAAGCTACAGAACTAAAAATTAAAGGGGAGGATAAGAGGCACTCTGGGTCACCTTGGAGACAGGGAATGGCATCACAATCCGCACAGGGGTTGTATACAGACCCCTGTCTCAAGGGGAGGAAATGGACAAGAAAATGATGGAGGACATTCTCAAAATGGCTGAAAAGGGGGAGATACTGTTCATGGGGGACCTGAATATGCCAGATGTTAACTGGATAACATGTACGGCAGCCACATCCAAGAGCAGGGTCATTCTCGATGCCCTGCAGGGGACAGGCCTTAGACAGCTGGTGTTGGAACCCACTCGGGAGGGGAGCAATACTAGACCTGGTATTCTCAAATGAAGAGAGGATCACAAATTTAGAAGTCAGTAGACATCTGGGAACAAGTGACCACTGCACAGTGTGCTTCACAATAAGCACAACCATGGATACAAGCCATACAAAAACAGGGATACTGAACTTTAGAAGGGCCGACTTTGGTAAAATGGGTGAATACCTGAGGAATTCACTAGCAAATGGCCAAAAAGGAGGGGTGGAAGAACAATGGAGAAAAATCAAAACTGCTATCATAGAGGCAATAAGCGTTTGTATGAAACAAATAAAGAAAACAAAGCAGAGTAAAAAACCACTATGATTCTCAAAAGAGGTGGCAGGGAAGGTTAAGGAGAAAAAAGCTGCATTCAAAAAGTATAAGGAATCACAGAAGGAGCACGACAGGGAACTTTATCAATTAAAGCAGAAAGAAGTGGGGAAGGCAGTCAGAAAAGCAAAGGCCCAAACCAAGGAAAAAATAGCCAACTCAGTTAAGAAGGGGGATAAAACCTTGATAGGTACTTTAGGAGCACAGAAAGGTTAAGGGAGGAATAGTGAAGATTAATAAAGGAGAGGGGAGGTGGGCAGAGGGAGACAGTGAAAAGGCAGAGATACTGAATGAATACTTTTGCTCAGTATTCACAAAAGAAGATGAGGAGGTTACCTAAACCAGACAATAGAAGCACTCTGGGTAGGGGTGTTGACACCAGTCCATTACAGAAGAAAGAGTCCTGAAAGAACTCCTAAAACTCAAGGGGGACAAAGCAATGGGGCCTGATGGGATTCACCCCAGAATCCTAAAAGAACTAAGGGAGGACCTACTGACACCACTGACCACACTTTTTAACAAATCATGGCAGGATGGGGTGGTACCTGAGGACTAGAGCAGATGTGATTCCTCTTCACAAAAGTGGGAGCAAGGCAGAAGCAGAAAACTACAGACCTGTAAGTTTGACCTCAGTGGTAGGGAAAATGATGGAATCACTTCTGAAAGAAAGAATTGTTCAGTACCTAGAGGCCAGTGGGGCATAGGACCCAAAGCAGCATGGATTTACAGCAAGAAGGTCATGTCAGATGAATCTAATTGATTTCTTTGACTGGGTGACCAAAGTAATAGACCAGGGAGGGCTGTGGATATGGCCTACCTAGACTTTAGCAAGGCATTTGACACAGTCCCGCACAAAAGACTAATAATCAAGTTAGCCAGGCCTGGGAGTGGGTCCCAGGGTGGTAGCCTGGAGTAGTAAACTGGCTGCACAACAGGACACAGAAGGTAATAGTGAATGGAACACATTCCAAAGAAGGGGTTACTAGTGGAGTACCTCAGGGCTCAGTACTGGGTCCACCTCTTTAACATCTTTATAGGTGACATTGCAGAGGGTCTGGAGGGAAAGGTATGCCTCTTTGCAGATGACACAAAGATCTGTAACAGAGTTGATACACAAGGGGGGGGTAGAAATGATGAGAAGGGACTTGGCAAGGTTGGAGGAATGGTCAGATATATGGCAACTTAGATTCAATGCAAAGAAGTGCAAAGTAATGCACCTGGGAAACAAAAACCCAGGAGAAGAGTACACAATAGCAGAGGAGGAACTAACAACAACAAAAATGAAAAGGGACTTGTGGGTAGTCATATCAGATGACCTAAAGGTGAGTAAGCAATGTGAGAAGTCAGTAAGGAGATCCAGGGGGATACTGAGATGTATAGGACGGGGCATCACAAGTAGAAAAAGGGAAGTGGTTATCCCTCTGTACAGACAGTTGGTGAGACCCCATCTGGAGTACTGTGTGCAGTTTTGGAGGTCCCATCTACGCAAGGACATAGACAGGATGGAAGCAGTCCAGAGGAGGGCAACTATAATGGTGCAGGGTGTGCATCAGAAACCAAAAGAAGAGAGACTGAGAGAGCTTAATATGTATACCCTTGATGAAAGGAGGGATGGGGGACATGATAGAAACTTTTCAGTACCTCAAGGGAATCAACAAAGTCCAGGAGGGTAGCATCTTTCAGAAAAAGAGATGTGTAAGAACAAAGGGGCACAATTTAAAGATAGAGGGGGGATGGCTCGGGGTAATGTGAGGAATTTTTTTTTTCACGGAGAGAGTGTTGGATGCATGGAATTGCCTTTCTGGGGAGGTTGTTGGGTCTAAAACAGTGGGGGAATTCAAACATGCATGGGACAGACATAAGGCAATTGTAGTGGGGGGGTTGCAGGAAGTAGGCTGTTGGTTAACTTGAATCTGCAGCTTATCCAATAGGAAGAAAAATGGGCAAACTGGGTGAGCCAAGTGGTCCTTATCTGCCGTCAAAGTCTATGTTTCTATGTTTCATACGAAACACCTCAAAACCTCTGGACAACTCTGTACATACTTCGGCCTGTATAAGTGCCAGCATGGGCAATTCCTGCAAATCATACATGCTCTAGCCCATCTGCTAGGACCCCAGTATAGCTTTCAGGGCCCCAATGATCTGGGCAAACTGTTGCAGGTACATAACAGCCAGCCCCCAAAAGCCAACCTGATCTACAAGGGGCATAGGGGAACACAAGTGGACTACATGGAACCACACCTGGTAGAGTGGAAAGAGGAACTCAGTGTGTCCATTCCCCCCCAAAGAATGGAACTGGTGCTAGCGGGGCCTGATGCTGGTGAGAGGAGACAAGAAGACCCACTTCACACAATTTCAAATTCTCCACCACTGGCACAGGACTCCCTGCAACAGCTCCACAAGTGGGTACTGATGAATTCAGACAGCTGCCGGAGATGCATGCAAGCCCCATTAATATCATGTATATAATACGGGGCAGCCCTGATCTCAAGCAGTATTAGAAAAAATAAAGTAAGTTTGCTTTTCCCTCTTAGATAAAGACCTAACATTTACTCCCACCCTGGCAATGCTAGGCATCATTGAAGGCACAAGCCTGGATATAGGGGTTCTGTAGGCCGGGAGGCAGTGGTTGCAAAGGGTCCTGATCACTGCCAAGTTCACCATTCTCTGCCACTTCAGGGAAGCAATGCTTCTGTCTCCTGCAGAATGGATCCTAGAGATGAATAACATGGCCAGCTTTGAAAGGATTTACTACATGGTGTGTAATAAACATAATAACTTCACACACATGTGGTGACTCAACCTCACTTTGGAATACTGTAAAGTACTGCAGGGACACTACATGCCCAATTGCATGACCACCACAACAGGCTAACAACACAGATCCTCACTCCCCCCCCCCATTCCTATCTGGTTTCCCATGCCCCTCACTACTGCTAAAGCACTGGATAAGAGGTACTTTAGGGAGAGCCCCTCCCCCCCGACTTACCCTCTCCTCTGTCTTCCTTGGAAGTTTATAGATCAGCATCTGGAGGACCCTCTCCCCTTCTGAGGTTCAACAATTCACAAGGCAATACCCACAAAGTGGCATACCTGAAACCTTATGCAGAAAATGGCATAGTCGGTGGAAAGATGAGGCAGTTATCTGTACTATTCTGTAAGACTCAGTACTACGGTTCATTTGCATTTGTTACAGTGTTTATTTTATCTTATCTATTTCTTTATTTATTTAAAGGTTTGATAACCTGGACAGTTACACAAAGCCGAGGCTCATTTCCAGATGCGATCCAGGGGAAGGGGATGGGAGTAGGCATACAGGCAATTACAATAATCAGAAGTGCAATAAGGACAAATACAAATGCAGAAACACAATTGACAATGATATAAAACAGCAGATATACAAGGACTGCAAGTGAGCTAAGATGCTGATACAATACATAGATAGGCTGTACAAAAACTTGTAGGTGTGTTTGGGTGAACAGAGAAATCAGGAATGGGAGTGACTGGTACATGAAGGGGGAGAAGAGAGCTCTAGTAGGCATTTTTGTGTTGAAGGGAGGGGGATAGAGGAATGGGTGAGGTGAGCAGGTTTCAAAGGGAGAGGAACCAGTGGGAAAAAGCAGCTTGACTGGTACGTTAGTGAGGGTGAGGAATAAGGAAATCTGGGAATGTCCCTTTAGTGTAGACAGTAAGGGGGTGGGCAAGAGGAGAGAAGATAGGTAGGAGAGAAGAGAGCCAAACCAGTATTTCAGCAATGAAGATGGAGCAGTGAGACTGGTGACAGAAGGGTAGGGGGGACTGACGGAGAAGGAGGAGTAGAGGAAGCAATGGTGGGTGTGGAGAGGAGAGTTGGTGGAAAAGTGACAGAAAGCATTACAAAGAGCATCTAGTCTGGCAAGAGAAGAGGGAAGGGGCAGGGCTATAGATCACATACACATAGTCAAAGATAGGGTGGATTATTTTGGCTATCAGCTCCCGGGGGATTTGAGTGGAGAGGCAGTCCTTTGCTATGGTGTAGGGCTCTGAGCTTGGGGCGAAGTTTGGAGTGGGTGGCATCAATGAGGGCAGAGAAGTCTAAGTTACTATCTAGCCACACACCAAGGTATTTGAAGGTAGGGATGACCTCCAGTTGGGTGCCATTTAGGGTGGAGAAGACAGGGAAAGGCGAGAGCCTTGCTAATTTCTAACTGGTGCCAAAGTTCAAGGACACAGTCTTTTTGGTATTAACTTTGAGCTGGTTGACATGGAACCACCACAGCACATTGTAGAAGTCGCAATGGAGTGAGGCTTCTACCACAGAAGAAGGACCTAATGAGTAAATGACCATGTCATCCACATACATATGTATATGCAAGAAGATGCAGGCAGAAGGGAGATCATTAGGAAAAATGGAAAATATCATAGGGCCCAGGACAGAACCCTGTGGCACACCAGCCAAGATGGAGGGGGCAACATGCCACCCACTGGTACTGACTGTTGACGACCCATTAGGTATGAGCGGAACCAATCAACAGCAGAAGCAGAGATGTTAGCTGAGGTCAGTTTGACCAGGAGATGGGGTGAGACACTGAGTCAAATGCCTTTACAGAATCGATGAATATGGCTGTGGTGGTATGTCCCTGATCCATCCTAGTAAGAATGGACTCAATTACATGCAGCAGGGAGGAGATGGTGGGTGGTTCTTTCTAAAGTCAGATTAGAAAGAAGAAAGGAAAGATGAGGAGTCTAGAAAGTCAGCAAGTCTGGAGTACACTAGGGACTCTTGAAGTTTAGCAAGGGAGGGAAGGAGTGAGGTTGGCCTGTAGTTTCCTGGGGGAGTAGGGATCACTCCCTTTTTGAAGAGGCAATACCTTGGCAAATTTCCAGGCATGAGGGACAGCACAGAGGGAAAAGGAAAGGTTCAGAAAGTGAGTGAGAGAATGGATGGTAGCTGGAGTGGATATAAAGATGTTTAGGATCCAAGCCATCATAGCTGTATTTGGAAGGGTTATGACACATAAGGGCAAGGAAAATGTCCTTATAGACGGCAGTTAAATGTTTTGATGCAGTATTAGACACTGTTTAGCAATTAAATTACAAATTGTAGATAAAAAGAAATAATGTGACCTACTGGGAATTCCCAGTAGGTAACTCTATTCCTTTTGCACTACAATTTGTGATTTAAGTGTTTGTACTATACATATGTATATCGTCAAGAGACTTTGGCCCAGCTATGTGAATGTTTATTGACTCTGCTCATGCTGGATGATATTTTTCTCTTTATACCAATGAACTTTGAATTGAAAAGAAAATCCCACTGTACATGTGTTTTTAAGGGGAAGTGTAACACAGTGCAGCATGCCTGCCTAGGTTCAATAACCTATAAAAATCCATAAGGAAAAATGAGGGGGGGGGGAGGACTGTAAAAGTCAAAAGTACTGAAAAAGCTCCTGCCAGCTCTGGTTCACAAATGAAAACAAAAGATCCACAGTTGTCATTTACTTTACTTAAAAAAAAAAAAACAACAACAACAAAAAAACCCAGCAGTTTACATGAAATTACCACAGTTTACTTCTTAGCTATACCCTGCTACTGAAAGCTGTAGATAGTTAGCTCTGGTTCATCCATTGACTTTAAAACATAGTGACTTAAAGCAACAGTGCAACAAAATTGGGCAAACATTTTGACACTATCTTTTTTTCACTATAAATGATTCTAAGCATATTCCAGTGTTGTTTGGTTGCAATATTTTCTAATTCCAACAAAATCTGAGCATTTTATAAATGTTTTAATTTAGTTCTTTTTTTTTTCCAAGAAAAAAGATGGCCATCACATTTGGCTTAGAAATACCATTGTAGACCTAGTACTATAATGGTTAGAATTATGACAATAAAAACACTCATGGTAGAGCAGCATACGTAATAACTAGAACAGTAGATTTGATAGGAATGCTAATACCTTTATCAGTTGTAGCTGAATGTAACTATTTTGAATAAAAAAAATATTTTTCATTGCACTGCTGCTTTATCTGTGTTGAATCACTTATCCAGGTATTGGATTTACCAATAGACCACTGGGCCTGTGATACAATTATTGTTTATTTGATGTTTTTTAAGAGTGCCATCACCTCCATAAATACAGTATTCCAACATCTGGATACTGGACCCCATAAAGCACTAGGTGTTCCCTGAGACACTAGGGGTAATTACATGCTGGTATCAGTAGGGTAATAGGGACCATACAGTATGGTCTGACAATGTTGAGAGGCTAAAGGTGAGGGTAAGCCTTAGTAAAAAAAAAAACAAGAAAAAAACATTACCATAGCCAGATAGTATTATGATTATTGAAATACTGGTGATTAACATTTTCTTCTTCCCCTAGCCTTTTGTAAATAAACCTCAGTCGTAGTTGAACATTTTACATTGAAGTCACTGTTTGTTTATTTATACATAGTGATACTATTGATTTAAACTGTTATTGCACTGTGTGGGAAGAGGGTGTGCTGAACATGTGGGCCACAGGTTTTGTTTCCAAGGGCATGGAACTGTTTACCACTTCATTCACTTTCCTGTGTGGAGGCGCTGCACAATTAATATTCCAACTGGACCACATATCCTTCAGGAGTTTAATGACCTAGGCCCCTCAATCTTATGACAGGCTATAAGGCAAGGGTAGTACCATGATGGCCCAAGTAAGCATCTTAAACTGAGATCTTGGAGTTTGGTGAACAAAATATTGGCGCAGAAGACTGTGAATATATTGCAGGCTGGTTACAATGTGTTAAATTGTTATTGCCTTATATCATATTGTTTGATTGAGTGATTCATTCATTTGCAATGGATAGCACCTTCTAAGACACATGCCCTATTTCTAGAGAGGTTCTTAGAGAACACATATAAGCACAGATTAAAATGATCAGTAGGCACAATGTTTTACCTGCAGCCATTATCTTACCTTGGTGCCTGACTCCCTCAGACCTCAGAAGCTAAGCAGAGTTGAGCCTGGTTTATATCTGGATGGGAGCCCTTCAATAAAAAACAGGTGCTGCAGGAAGTGATGGTGGTAGCTTTGAAGGGATCACTCTCACCTTGGTGATTAGTCACCATAATGATGCCCCTGCATGGTTTCAGAGGGACTCTGTGCTGTAGGTAAGGTATATCTTTCTTATGAGACATTAAACTGCAGTGCAGTCTGCCTGCTCTGTAGGTTGTTAATGTGGAAGTTAAACATCCCATGACACATCTCAAAAAGGGTAAAGAAATTCTTTATTTAAAAAGAAAAGGCAAAGAAAACTAAGAGAAACACTTAAATAAACAGACTTGCACTCCCTCCAGCATACATTTTAGTGACATGATTTTCCCATCTCAAAACTCAAATATAGTGTCATCACTATCCCCCCACCCTTGTTATTTCTTCAACCAGTGACTCAAATGATCAAGAACAAGAAACAGGAAAAGTATTAATAAATGACAAAATAATTAGTAAAAGTTCAAAACACATTAAAGTGCCATTAACTAAACTTACCATGTTTTCGGTCATTCCTGGTCAGAGTTGGAAGAAGCGGGATGTGTTGGTGGAAGCAGTAGGATGTGCTGGTGGACCAGATAGGTTAGTGAGGAGGGTGGATACTGAGAGGGAGTTGGGGTGGGGGGTCATAGGGTGCCTGAAGTCATCACTAGATGGTTTTTCTGATTTACAGGTATGGGGCACTGGAGGGAATGATGTGAGGTGGGCAGGATAATTGAGAGGGTGGAAGTTTATTTTTACAAATGGTGGATGGGGAAGTAAATGGGAGATGAGTTGGAGTTTATTTTTTACATATGGAGCACAGGGGAAGCAATTAGAGGTAGGCAGGATACTTGGCAGTGTGATGGAAGTCTATTTTTACAAACGGGGAAGTGATCAGTAGGTGGGTGGGATACTTGTTAGTGGGTGGGAGTTTGTTTTTTCAAATAGGGCAAAGAGAAACAATTGGGAAGAGGTCCGGAAAATTTGCAGTGGGTGGAAGTTTATTTGAGCAAACAAGGCATGGGGAAGTGATCAGGAGGTGGGTGGGAAAATTGACGGTGGGTGGGAGTTTATTTTTTATGAAAGCGGCACAAGGGAAATGATCGGGAGGTGGACGATATGCTTGGTAGTGGGTGGGAGTTTATATTACAAACAGGGCATGGGAAAGTGATCGGGAGTTGGGCAGGATACTTGGCAGTGGGTTGGAAGTTTTTTAAATATTTTTTATTGAGAAAAGTGGTATCCTGTGTACAGGGTGACCGAGATTGAGCGCTTTCAAAAAGGGCGATTCAGTCATGACGACTGTGCACAGGGCTTCCTGGCAGGGTAGCGACCAGATGACGGGGGTGGGGTAGGCGAATGTAGCTACAGAATGTTGATATGCATACACATGTGGGGGGGGTCCACGCCCTGATGGGAGGAAGGGGAGGGAGGGTTTGAGGGGTGTAGTGCAGAGGTAGGCTGCCAAGCTGGCCGATTGGCGTGGTGGGTAGGTGGCAGGCTGGGGTTGGGATGGTGCCATGTTTGGTTCTGGGTGCGATCGTGTTTTTGCATCAGGTCATTTTTTTTTTCCAGTTTTACATCCCCCCAGCATGCACCCCCTGGAGTTGAGAATCCTTTACTGGGGGGGGTTGGGGCACAGCCCCCTGCATAATATAGATATCGGGCACCTTCTTGCAGTTCGCCACAAGTGTACATTGCCAACATTTATTTTTGGTGATATACACTTGCCCAAATGTCGATCGTGATCACCATTATCACATGGAACCAGAAAATCCATACAAACAATAAAACATACCAAAGCACTTTTAACATTACAGATATGCCACTTCTCATTTTGTCTTTCCAAAAACTGGTAAAAAATTCCTAGCTAATACTGTACATAGGCTTCCTCTCTGAAATAAACAAATTCTGGCCAGAGCCAGAACAGCTGCAGCTGATGGGACTTAGCAACTCCAGAGTGCCACTGGCTATGCTGGGGCCAAAAATGTTGGGGGTGGGGTAAATCACGTTGGTGTTGTGTGGCGCAGGATACACCCAGGAAAGTAGGCACTGACACCATTGCACCTCCCAAAAGCTATTGCACCAGATCAGAGTCGAGATTTGCATCCAGTGAGGGCTTACACCCTCACCTACACACCAGAAGCCCTGGCATGGTTTGCATGGAGCACAGTATGCACTCTGTATGCATGGAGCACAGTCTGCACATTTGAATTCAGCAATGCAATGGCAAACATGCTGGTGGCACTCCTGAACATGATCTGCTGAAGAGACATTATGCACACCAGAGCTCCACAACAGGGAGCTTAGGCAAATCTGCACCAAGCTATGTACTGCCTGCAGACAGAATGCACTGCTGTGCACACATGTCATCTGAGTCCCAGAGAGGATTGTCTAGCCTTGAGAACTGAGCTCTGTCCTTGCAGTCGGTGCTCCCTGGGTGGCAGTAGTGATGCACAAGCTCTCCAGCAGGAATGCAAATAGTGGGCAATGCCCACCCACCTGTTTGGAATGCAATGCCCCATGGCACCTACCTCTTGATACGCAGTCTGAACACCAGGACAGACTAGTGAATGAGGCACCTGTCTACTCATCCCTTCATCTGTCATAACCCAGCTTTCCTGCTCCACACTACATATTCAGAAGTTGCTTACTTAGCATGCGCGAGTTCCTGTCCATGTGCAGATAACTCTAGTGGCCATATTGGATGTGGTGGAGAGCTGGCAGCAGAGTCCACTGTGCCCAAGATGGCCACCAGAATTATCTGCACATGAGCAGAACTCGTGCATGCACAGTAAGCACCAGCAGCCATATTGGACATCGTGGACAGTGTCGTGTTCCAGCCACTGAACAAAGTAGTGCAGTGGATGTGCATCTGCATCCACTACTGAAACTCCAAAGAAAAAGGAGCAGACAGTATCCAGTCAGCTCCTTTTTCACAATGATCCCAAAATGGCTACAGGACTCCACCCACTGCAACCATAAACATGGAAGTTAATTGAGGAACCTACATGTAGTAATCAATTGTGAACACATTGTATGAACATACAGCAATAAGTGTATATTAACAAGCATTTGTCAATGCCAAATGTTTGCCACTTGCATTGCTATTGTAACAGGTCTTACTTGTACACATTTTTTTCTGTGGATTTACCCATGATAGACCAGATGAGATACAATATCTCATTTTCAGTGGTGCCCTGCTTTTACACATTTTACATTGTGTTTACTGAGGATAGGCCAGCTGGAGGCAATATCTAATTTTCAGTGGGCTGCTACATTTTGACCCCCATATGTCCAACAGTCTTTTTATGACCTGACATTATGATCAAGACTGGTGGTATTTTTAAAATCCCATCTGAATGGGAATTTTGCAGTGAGACTGTGAAAACAAGTTTTGTAAGGGATTTAAAAAATGACACCTGCCATGCTCAGGAGGTGGAGTAACACAAGGGATATGTTGATCATTGGGGGCAAAAGTCTACAAAAATATAGTTATAAGGAAATACTGGAACAAATCAATGTTTCTTCATCACTTAGTTGTTTTCTTACATTTTGACCCCAAATTTTCAGCATACTTATGTTTAAAATGACCACTCCTTCTGAACATGACTGGTGTGATTTATAAAATAGTGGCCAAAACATCATTTTGCACCACAACTATGAAAACACATTTTGGCCAAGATTTGAAAAATGACAGCTGCCACATTCATGAGGTGGTGTGAAAATTGCTATGTTGAAAATTTGGAGCCAAAATATTGAAAATTACCAAAGTTAGGAGCATGCATTGAAGAATTTCAATGTATACTCATAACTTTGTTGTTTTTTAATATGTTTACCCAAACTTTCCAACATAGCCTGCTTATGACCCCCACCTCATGAAAAGGGCAAATAACATTTTCAAATCTTGTCCAAAAGGTGATTTCATGCCACAAATAGAAAAAATAAATTTTAGCCATTGTTGCATTAATAATGTGGTGTGAAAAATGGCTACATTGAAAAGGTTGGGTCAAAATAATGAAAATTGCCAGTTACTAGCATGCATTGAAAAATTTCAATGTACGCTCATAACTTTGTTGTTTTCAAATATTTGCATTCAAAATTTTCAACATAGCCTTCTTGTGACCTCACTTCATGAATAAGGACAGAGAACATTTTCAAATCCTGCCCAAAAGGTGATTTCATACCACATGTGCAAAAACACTTTGATCAGGATTTGAAAAATTACTGCTGTTTCATTCATGAGGTGGTATGAACAAATGGCTATGCTGAACATTTGGAATCAAAATATTGAAAATTACAAAAGTTATGAGCGTGCAATGAAAAAGATCAGTGTACACTAACTTGTTGTTTTTAAATATTTTTACCCTAAATTTTCAACATAGCCTTCTTATATCCCTACTTCATGAACAAGGGTGAAGAAAATATTTCAATCCTGCCCAAAATGTGATTTTGCACAGTGACATCAAAATTACCTTTGGGGCAGATTTGCATAATTTCACTGCATTTATTCATGATGTTGGGTCCAAAAATGGCCATGCTGAAAATTTTGGGAAAAAAATGATAAAAAAATTACCAAGTTATGAGGAGAACTTTCAAAACCCATTGAAATACAATGAACCAAATACAGTGCTCCTTCTCTATACTGAACCTTGTTATACCAAACTCCTAGTTACAACAAATGGTTCCTGTAGCTCCTGACTGTAGTCCAATATTTTCAGTATTGCAACATCTATACATCTCCCAATCTCCCAGCTACTTAATCTTCCCATCCTCCTCCCCCCACACACACATAGAGTACAGTATTGCCTGCTTGTTTCTTATTGTAAAATGAATACACTTAATAATAATTTAAACTGAGTGCAGCAAAACTGCTGAGAACATTGGAGGAGTGTGAGCGTGAGTGGACTGGCAGCACGAGCGGCTGAGGTACAGGCAGAAAACAGATGGAACTTACTTAAAAAGAAAAGTAAGGCAAAGATCTGTGTGAAAAAAATCAAACAAACTAAATACCTTGTGCTGTCATGTTGTCCGGTGGAGTGGGAGAACATCAAAGGAGTGTGTGAGAGGGCCATCAACATAAGCAACTAAGGTGAAAAGAGAAAAGAGACAGGACTTGCTTCAGCTTGTTTAAAATAAAAGTAAGACAGAAGTTTGTGTTAAAAAAATTAACAAACTAAATAAGTTGTGCTATAATATTGCAGGGTTGAGTAGGAGGACATCAGGGGAGCATGAGCATGAGCAGGCAGGCAGTACTGTACTTGTAATCAAGACCTTCATGGCTCAAAACAGCATCCCTCGATATAATGAACAGGGAGCTAAAACAAACTCACATTATGGATCCCATTTGGTTTGTTATAGTGAGGAACCACTACACCTGATTCCTCAGTTCCCAGTCTGACATTGAAAAGTGAAGATGTGTCCCTGGTCCGGACAGCATTGAACCCCAGTAGGTAAGTAAGGGATGAGGGAGTGTGGGGTGGTTGGTGGGAGGGTCAAGTGGGGGGGATGGTATTGGTGGTAATGTGCCAGCAGTGACAACAGACATCAATGGTCAGTTTTCATTTTTACAGGATATTTAAAAATAAAAAAAAAGTCTCTGAGAGATGATTTTCATTATTTCGGGTACCAGCACTGGGGATTGGACATCCCAGTGTTGATGTTGTGTTTGGAAGTGCCAGGGGTTGGCTTCCTGGTGTCGCATAGTGAAAATGGATGAGGTGGGTGGACACTTGCCATTAGTGGGGATTGGGCACCCCGGTGTTAGAAAATTAAGCAGTGGGAAGTAATGGGAGGTGGGAGGGATCCAGAACTGGATGCAGTACTCTAGATGAGGGCTCACCAATTTTCTATACAGTGGCATCACCATCTCCTTACATCTGCTTGAGATACCTCACCCTATGCACAGCAGCATTCCACTGGCTGTCCTCACAACCTTCTCACATTGTTTGGTAACCTTTAGATCATCAGATATGATTACTCCCAGGTCCCTTCCCCATTTGGTGACCATTAGTACCTCCCTCCATCATGTACTCCACCCCCACATTTCTGTGCCCCAAGTGCATGATCTTGCACTTCTTTGCACTGAATCTTAGCTGCCACACTCTTGACCACTCCTCAAGCTTGCTTAGGTCCGTTCTCATTTTCTCTACCCCTCCTGGAGTGTCAGCCCTGTTGCAGATCTTTGTGTCATTTTCAAGGAGACACACCTTCCCTTCCAGCCCCTCTGCAATGTCACTTATGAAGATATTAAAGAGGACTGGTCCAAGCATTGATCCCTGCAGGACTCCGCTGGTCACCTCCCTCTCTTAGGATTGAAATCCATTCACTGCCACCTTCTGTGTCCTATCACTCAGCCAATTTTGTGATCCAGTTAACCACCCTGGGACCACTCCCTGGCCACCCAGCTTTTTTACTAGCCTCCAATGTGGGGCGGTGTTGAAGGCCTTGGTGAAATCTAGGTAGGCCACATCCATCGCTCATCCCTGAGCCACCTCCCTAGTCATCCAGTCAAAGAAATCTATTAGATTTGTTTGAAAAGATCTTCCCTCTGTGAATCCATACTGCCTCAGATCCTGTGCTCCATTGGATTTGAGATATATCACAAACCTTTTGTTTTAGTAGTGACTCCATTAGTTTTCCCACTACCGAGGTCAGGCTGACTGGCCTGTAATTGCCAGCCTCCTCCCTCCTCCCACTTTTGTGGAGAGGAACTACATTTGCCCTTCTCCATTCCTTTGGTAACGTGTCTGTTTCCAGCGAAGTGTTGAACAGGACTGCCAGTGGTGCTGCCAGCACCTTCTTGAGTTCTATTAACTCATTGAGTCCTGGTGGCCATTTTGGGACAGGTTCTGTAATGGATGGTTCCTATGCCATATGGCGTCTACTAGACCCAATGAGTTAATACTCTGGGATGCATCCCATCTGGCCCGACTGCCTTGTCTGCTTTCAGATTAGTGAGTTCCTTTAAGATTCTCTCCTCCTTAAATGGACTACTGTCCACCTCCCTCCCAGTGGTGGTTCCGTTGCCTAACCTTGGTCACTCCCTTTCCCCCTTTTCTGTTAATACTAAACAAAAATATTTGTTCAGGATTTCTGCTTTTTCTTGCTCCCCATCTGCACAATTCCCTCCTTCCCTTTTTATTCTCACAATCCCACCCTTAGTCTTTTTTCTTTCACCCACTTACCTGAAAAAGTTATTGTCCCCTTCTGTTATTGTCATGGCTATTTTTTCTTTTGTTTGTGCCTTTGTACTCCTGACTGCTTTCCCTGCCTCTCTCTGCTTTTTCAGATACAGTTCATTGTATTCCTCCCTCTGTGTTTCCTTGTACCTCCTGAATGCCACCCTTTTCACCCTTACCTTCTCGGCCACTTCCTTTGAGAACCATAGTGTTTTTTTCTTTCTCTTTGTTTTGCTTACTTGCCTAATACAATGGCTTGTTGACTCTGCTATGGTTCCCTTAAGATTCCTCCCCCTTCTCCTTCCCTGCCAGTGATTTCCTAAGACATTCCCCAATCTTTGCAAAGTCAGCCTGCCTGAAATCCTGGACTCTTGCTTTCATGTGGTTTAACTCTTCTGCTGTTCTCACATTGAACCACAATATACTGTGATCGCTTGATCCCAAATGGCTGCCCACTTTTACATCTGTAATTCTTTTCCCATTGGTGAGTACCAGGTCCAAAGTCGTTCCCTCTCAGGTGGGCTCTATCACTAGCTGTCTTAGGCACACACCCTGCAGGGCTTATAAGATGTCTCTGTGCCTGGCTGAGGCTGGAGCCTGGTTACTCCAATCCACATCTGGCAGATTGAATTCTCATACCAGTAGCACCTCCACTTTAGCTGTCATTTTCTGGATGGCTTCTACAAGTACCCTGTCCAGCTCTTCCCCTTGTGTGGGAGGTCTGTAGATCACACCAGTGTGAATGGCAGTGCCATTTCCTGTCACTGGGGTGATCCACAGTGCTTCTGCCTCTCCCTGCATTCCCTGTACCTCAGTTGCCTTAATTCCTTTCCTGATGTAGATAGCCACGCCTCCTCCTCCATCTTTACCCACCATGTCCCTCCTGAATAGAGTGTAACCTGGTATTGCCATATCCCTGCCATTGTTCCCGTGAGCCATGTCTCAGTAACAGTGACAATGTCCAGGTCTACCTCAGACATCAGGGCCACTTGGTCCAAAATTTTGTTTCTCAGACTGCGGGCATTTGTGCACATGGCCTTCAAATTTTTACTGCCTTGTCATTACTCCCATTCTGCCTTTTCTCTGTATTTTACCTATTTTGGTTTTAGTCATCTTTGGGGATTTCTCAACCTTAGGGTCCTCTCTGCCATCTGTATCATTTTGTGGGGGGGGGGGATTGTTTTCTTCACCCAGTTTATTTCCGCCACCTCCCTTGGTTAGTTTAAATGCTTGCTGATGAAACATTTAAACCTCTCACTGAGGATTCCACAGCCATCCTTTTATTGAACTACAGTGTACAGTGATCATTGGTCCCCAAGTTGCCTCCCACCTTGACGTCTGCAACACTGTCCCTGTTAGTGAGTACCAGGTCCAGTACTTCCCCATCATGAGTGGGTTCACTGACTAGTTGCCTGAGGAATGATGCCTCCAGAGAGTCCAGGATGTCCCTGCTTCTAGCTGAAGCTGCTGCTGGGAGGCACCAATCAACATCTGGCAGGCTGAAGTTCTTTATTAGCACTTTTGGCAGCACCTTCCCCTTTTCTGTCATCTTGCCAATGACTTCCACCAGTACCTTATTTAATTCATCCCTCTGTGCTAGAGGTCTACAAATCACTCCAGTGTGAATAATGGCTTCATTCCCCATTTCCAGGGAGACCCACAGTACCTCTGCCTCCCCCTGTATTCCCTGTATCTCCATGGCTTTTATGTTTTCCCTCACATATAGGACCAAACCTCCTCATTTCCTTCCCACCTGGTCCTTCCTTAACCTGGTATGGCCATGTCTCAGCCATGGTTTTCAGTACACCATCACTCAGTAATGGACACAATATCTAGGTCCACCTCTACCATGATGGCCACTAGGTTCAGAATCTTATTTCCTAGATGTCTAGCATTCTCACACATGGCCTTCCAGATCTGGATTCCACTCTGCTTGTTGCACTCCTTTTTTTTCCTTTTTGCCCTCCCTCCCTCCTTCCCACCTCTCTTTTTATTGTTCCTGTTCCTTTCCCCTTTTATCTCTACCACCCTGCTCCCTTTATTAATTTGCACCCAGGCAGATTCCTGTCCCCTCAAGTTCTCCTCTCTCTCTAATCCAGCCTGTGGGGGAGGCAGTTTCTGACTCCCTGATTCCTTCTGTCACCCCCCCAGGCTAGTTTAAATGTTCATCAAACTAACATTTAAACCATCCACTGAGGACTGCCATTCCCCTCCCATATCAATGCAGGCCATCACCTCTGTGTGGGCCCTTAGCCTCCCAGGTGGGTCCCCAGTTCCCAATGTAGATGAACCCTACCTCTCTGCACCATTCCTTTAGCTATGAGTTGAAGCTCCTGGTACAGAGTTCCCTCTTCTGTCCCATCATAGACATACAGCACCTCAGTGAAAGCCACTGAGTTAGCTACCTAATACCCCTCCCCAACTCCTCTAAACTCCCTCAGCCCCATCCCGATCCAGGTCATTAGTCCCCAGCTGGACAATGACATCCAGCTCTCCCTCCCATCCTGCTGCCCTGGCAATCCACAGAATTTGCTTTCCATCCCTCTGGGCCATGGTACCAGGTAGGCACCTAACCTGCCTCTCCCACCCCTTTCCTATTCCTAAATCTATCCCCCTCACAATTGAGTCCCCAACCAGATGTTGCTTCCTCCTTCTCTGGGGTCCACTTCCACCCTCCTTGGGGTCTCCACTACAGATTACTTCCACATTCCCCTTGATCACTACCACAGGTGAGCTGATTCCTCCTTGCTGTCCCGCCCCAGCAGAATGGCATAGGAATTTTGTAGTAATACCAGTTGATGAATGTGCCTCTGTTTCACCACCCCCAACCTTCCAGAGCCCACCGTAGTCCAACCATTTTTCTTCACTGGCATCCTCTGAGGCACCAGTGGCAGACTTGGTGGCTTCTGGGTGGGGGGAGAGGTTCCCCAAATACTAGCCAACTCAGCCTGGAGCCTAGTGACCCCCTCCTCAACCCAGAGAGGTGTGTGCAGATGGGGTAGCACCGCCGTCTCCAGAAGATGACATAAAAGGAATAAGACTTTCTTCGGGTATGTGAGTGAAAAGAGGAAGGCAAGTGAGGGATAGTGAAGATTAGGAGGGTGGATGTGACTGTGCAGATGAAGATCAAGGGAAAGATAACATTTTAAATGAGTACTTCTGCTCAGTCTTCACCATGGACAGGGGAGGGGGATGGACCAAGATGCATCAACAGGCACTGGGGAGGAGGGGGAGGAATGGACACAAGTCAATTTTCAGAAGAAAGAGTACACTGAGGCTTAGAAGCTCTAAAGGAAAACAAAGCAATGGGGCCAAACAGAATCCATCCAAGGGTACTAAAAGGACCGAGTACAGTGCTAGCAGCCCCTCTGGCAAAGCTATTCAGCACCTCCTTAGAGACATAGGTAGTTCCAGTAGACTGGAGGAGGGCCGATGTGATCACTTTGCACAAGAGTGGCAGCAGGGAGGAGGTTAGTAATCACAGACCAGTCAGTCTCATATCAGTGGTGAGGAAATTAAAGGAAACCCTGCTGAAGGAGAGACTGAGGGAGTATCTGGATGTAAATGGGCTGCAGGACCCCTGGCAACACAGCTTCACAGGATGGAAGTCATGTCAAACAGATCTAATAGATTTATTTTTTGAAACTTAAGTTTACTGAAGTTGTAAATGGTAAGGCATAATCATTAAACAGTCATTCATTTTTACACCATCTAGAATGAGCTTTTGAACCAATTATATTATATGCATAACATAACTACTGAAGAGAGAATACTTTTTATTTGTATTATCTGTTTTACCTTCTCCTCCGTGCCAGCCTAGCTCACCTCTCCTTCAGGCGGCCAGCCCGGGCCACCACAATCTTCCCGTAAGTTGTCCACTGCTCCTCATCCTGCCTCTCTGACCAACCCAACGTATCCCATCATCAGGGGGACCCTCCTGCCCATAGGGCGCATCCAGGAGGGAGACTTTAAGTGCCTGAAGAACCATCTTCAATCCTTGCCAGAGTGGTGAGGGCACAGCATGGGGCTTACCCAGGGTACCGCAGTGACAGGAGGATGGGCTAGCATCATCTGGCAGCTAGGTGGCAATTTTCCCTTTTCTGGTGCCACGCCCACTTCAGCCGCATGCTGCAGCATCCTGGTGGATCACACATGTGACATGTGGTCACCCACGCCACAATGAGCAATGCATTACCCGGCCACCAGTAGCCACCCAAGGGAGGTGTATCCATGACCCTCCCACCTGGAGGAGAGCATCCAGAGGATGCTCTTCAGCCCTCCCTGATGACATCCACTCCTGCCGCTCCAGGCTCAGGGCGCAAACCCAGGTCACCAGCATGCCAGGTGATCACCCATCGCCTGGTGTCATGGGGCCGACCTAAAGTGAGAATACTTAATATATATTGCTATGACTTGCAGTTCAAAATGTTTCCTTTTCTGTGTAAAACTTAACAGCAATCATTGGAAGAAAAAAAAAATCTAACACTGCAACTTTGCCTCACAGGTTCTATTGAAGGGATATGAACAAGTAAGTGTGTTCAGGTATGTACAATATGTGCATATGTTTATGTCCAGGGTATCACTGAGGCAGAATTAGGTCATACAAAGGATCATACTAAGGAAGGGCAAGGAGCAAGAAGATGAGTAGCCCATGCAGCTCCTGTACAATTAATGTTTGGGGTAAAAGTTTCCCACCTGACAAGATATATTTATCCAATCGGTTTTTAAATTTTTGTTTTGTTCTACTGATAACAATATGAATCAGCAATTTATTTCACAAGTTAATTCTCAAGGTGTAAAAATATTTGTGTCTGTCTGTTCTAAACTTTCCTATTATTTGCAGTGGGTGCCCTCTGGTATTTCTTATGGGACACTTAAATTCAATTCCAATTTCTTCTAGTAAATAAGTGTCCTCCATGATTTCATACATAAGAAGTAAATCCCCCCGTAACCTTTTGGTATCAAAAGTGATCAAACTGAGCTTTGATAAATGTTTCTCATATGTTTTATTCTTAATTATGGCAATATTTCTGGTGAATCTTCTCTGAATACTCTCCAATAATATACGCTGTCCCTTTCTGTAGGGACACCAAACTTGGGACACATACTCAAGATCAGGGTCATACATAAGATCTAAATAAAGGCATTAAAACCTTTTTGTCTGTGGAGAAAATGTTTTTCCTAATACAGTAGTATATAATTTTTTCTTGATTTCTTGATTGTTTGATTAATATAATGTGAATTATCAAAGTTACCCAATGTAGTTATACCCAAATCCTGTTTCATCTCAGAACTGTGCAAATTTGTCACATCAATGTATATGTTATTCTAGGGTTTCTACTGCCTAAATATAATATTTTTCATTTGTCTGTGTTTAAGTTCATGCCCCAGTAGTTTACACAAGTAGTAATTTTGTCATGATCTCTCTAGAAAGTGTCAGTATTGGACTGGGTGTCACATGGGGCCCCCAACTTAGTATTATCTGTAAATTTAACTGTGCAATTAATGTATAATGTGTATCTAGGTAATGAAAGGGATTGCCAAAGCAATGGTGGGATAAGGTCTGAGAGAAAAGATTTCTAATTTATGTTTTCATCCCAAAAGTTGCACCTTGGTCCAATAGGAATAGGGTCTGAGAGGAGGGCCTCTCTGGTGTATTAAAAGGGTAATTTCTCCAGCATGAGTCCAAGAATGAATCATCCTGATCTGAATTCAAATTCTCAGTGGGTGGTGTCTGTGATTGGTGCCAGGGGTGCCGTAGTTCTAAAAACTGGGGAAGACGGAGTTGTAACTTAGCCGTAATGCTTTCCATCATTTCTATTTCAGTTACCTTGGTTTTCCATTGAGCTGCTATGGGAGGCTGTGGGGACAATCAATTTATCATTAGGCTTTTCAAGGCTGCCATACAAAGTATTTGGCCCAATTTGATCCTGGATCTTGGGCCCTTGAGTTGCTCAGGGAGTCCCTAGACTAAGTTTGGAAATCTAAAGGGAAATTGCCTATCCAATATTTTTTGCATTGGTACTATGTGAAAATGGTGAATGTAAAAGGGCAATAGACAAAAAGGGCAACAGCATTATGGTAAGTATCATTTGGGTGATGGAGCAGTAGGGTGAAGAACAGAAACAGTGACACATGGTAGAAAAAGAAAAAACAGCACATGGGATACAAAAATGACCATATGCTAAGGGCTTTGCCCCCCGCACCCTCTCACCAATGATAAACATCCTCAAAGCCACAGCCAACAGCATAAGAGCAGCATCTGGAAGGCACCAGTGCTCATTTGACCCAGCACTGTATTGTCACAGTCGCCTACATTTCTGCTGCCCTTTTGCATTCACCATTATTATGGCACTCTTATCACCCAACACCTTTTGCATCGGGCCATGAGTTTCTTTCCAGTAAGGAGCTACAATGGGCAGTCCCAGAAAATGTGATAATGGGTCCCCACCCCACAACACTTCCAACACCTATCTGAATGTGTAAGATGAAAATGTTTGGTAACCAGAGGTGTTTGGAAAAACTGGACTAATACTTTCCAGTAGAACTCCTCCATGTGGGGGAGGCTGTTACCACCCATCCCCTAGCTAACCTATGTTCCCACTGGTCAATGGTCAGGGTAGACCCTGATTCTACTTCCCTCTTTTTCTATAACTGGTCCATTGGTGGATTTTCCAATTTCCTAAAAAATTTATATAAACCAAATATCATTCTAATTTTTACATTACGTGTAATGAGTCAATAAAAGTATCCTTCTTAATCAACTGTGGTATCTTTATTTGAGTGAAGTTCTGTTCTTGTGTTATGTAGTGTTGGACTTGTAAAAAATGAAAGTAATCGTTTTCTGTGAAAGTGAAATCTTTGTTGAAGTTCTCAAAAGGCGAGACAATGCTGCCCAGAAATAAACTGCACAAATCTAGTGAGGGCTTGAATTTCCCAGTATCTGAAGCCCATGTTTAAATTAGCAGGGAAGAAGTCCTTGTGGTGGTGCATGAGAGTTAAGTGACCTAATGTATTTGGGGTGTCTGTTGCTCTACACAGTTTTATAAGAATTTTGATGGTGTGTCTAAACCATGGGTTTCTTATAAGCTGGGTGATTAAAGCAGCACTTTGATAAGGTACTAGCTGGAATCAGTGCGTTGTTTAGCCCAGGTCCATAAGTATGCACCTTGGGCTACCAGACAGTAATTCCAAAGGTTCAGAAGTCCCAAGGCACTTCTCGTTCCTTGCATAAGTATAAAATGCTTTGTGTCACTCTTGGGCATTTTCCCAGCCACATAAATATAAAAAGTTCTTTTAGTAAAATGTTACAGTAGGTATTATGAATTACAAATAGGAAGACCGTGCCCTCCTAGCCTTTCTCCCCCTACCTCCCTCCCTTCCCCCCACCTTCACCTCTACCCGGTGTATAATTTTATTTTTATTTTTTTCTTCCATTACTTCCTCCTGCAACCTTAGATAACCTGCTTTATCTTCCTATAGACACTTCTATGTATGTAAATACCGTGTAATCTGTACAATATCTGTATAATTCTATGTACATATAAACTTGTTTTTCTTCCTCTCTGTAAAGAGTATTATCTGTATTGCCTTGTAAATTCCTGTGTTGACCTGTATATACAATTGTTCATGCTCCACCCAGGTCCATCTTGCAAATGAGCTTCTGCTCAACGATGAACGCCTGGTTAAATAAAGACTCAATTGATTGATTGGTTGATTGAAGACTTTGGAATTGGAACAGGAAGCAAGATAGAATATTCATTTTCATGACCTGTACTCTACCATGCAAAGTCTGTGTGAATAACTTCCACCAGGCCGTATTTTGATTGTGTGTCCATTAATTTTTTATACTTTTCATGAAACAGCTTGGTAGTGTCTGCTGATATCCACACACCCAGAAGCAAAAACCAATCAGATGAGCCCATGAAAAGGGAAACTGTTCCTTAAAGCCTGGTGGTGGTGAACCACTTATTACCATGGTTTCAGATTTCACTTGGTTGATTCTGTAACCCACTAAGGTACCAAATCTGTTCGATGCACCCAAGAGATATGGAAGAGAAACAACCATATCACCTGAGAAAAATGAGAATAACATCGGCATAAAGCATTATTTTTTGTTCCGCCCCCTTCCTTACAACCATTATGCCCATAATCTGTTGGTTCAGTTCAATGTTTATTGCTCAGGGTTCTAAGCTGAGCACAAACAGCAAAGAGGATGGAGTGTTCCTCTCCCCAAAGGGAATCTCTTGGATAAATGGCTGTTTACCTACACCAATGCCTCCAGGACATCATAAAGTGCAGAGATTGCTCCCACAAATGTATCTCCTAATTTAAATGTATTTAGGTCCTATATGAGGAACACCCAGTTCACCCTATTGAAGGCCTTCTCATTGACCATACTAGTTGCTAACTGGAAGGCCCCCTAACCTCTCTCTGTGGAGATGATGATCAGAAAGTGTCTGATGTTGTCTTGCAGTAATCTGCCTTGAATGAAGCCCATCTGAATATGGTGTACTACTTTTTATTTATTTATTTATTGTCTTGGATTAATACCTTTGAGACAAGCTCATTACATAGATTTCACATCAGAGTGAGCACACAGGGCTGAGGATTTACAAGAACAAAAACAACATTTGCAGTGGAGAATCCGCTAGATCCGGAGAGGGGGCAGAGCAGATAGATCTCCATGATGCTGCTCAGCTCCTCACAGCTCCCTGAAGCTTAGCATTTGTTAGAGCTTTCTTTTTGACTCTTTATATGAAAAAGCCTTCATTTACTGAATTAAACTTGGATTAGTTCAGCAAAGGCGTTTATTCATATTGTTTTTTTTAATTTTGCCATGTATTGAGTACTGAGCTAGAGTGTTAGCCAGTTTTCGAGTACGAACTTGCTTTATGTTTATGTTTCTTGGATGTTGTGCAATTTAAGTTCTCTGATTGACTGAGACACTTGGGATGCCAAAGGCTGAGAGCACTACAGACAAGGAGAGGAGAATGTGAAGTACCACGCCTGCAATCACGGTAGCACGATTTGTGCTGTGAAAGGCTCATAAAGCCTTAGTAAAGGTATGCTATTGTTGCCATGAGGATGCTACAAATTTTAACTCCCTGCTTGCTTGTCCTGTTTTTTTGCACTTAGTAAAGCACTTTTTTTCTAATTTGATTTTACAGGTAGAATGTGTCATTGGTACTGAGGAGAAATAGAGGAGAACTGAGGAGTGAGGGAAGGTTGCTGGAAACCTGGAAGTGTAACACCGAGCGAAGACTGAATAAGAACAGCGGGAGAATGGCAGTATGTCACTGTGGATAGTGATGGAGTTCAAATGATGAGGGAAAGGATGAGGTGGTTGGCTGTTTTCCAGGCTGAGCCAGTAAGTGGAACTAGAACCTGAACTTGAACAGTATTCTGCATTCTTAAAAGGATGAAGGAAAGGAGAGATGGAATATATTTTGCCATTTACATGAAACCCATAAAAGCTATATATAATGAGAGCTCTGATTAGTGACAGCAGGAAGTTGGTCAGGGGTTCCTACCAATAACAGGTACTTCCCTCTTTATTCCTGTTGAAGAGCATCCTGAGACTTAAATTAAGTACGCCGGTTTGAGTGTCCCAGCGTTGCTTTGACAATTCAGGTGTTGAATTAGAACGCTTGTATTTTTCTTCCCCACTTGGACATTCTGCAGTCAGATGTTTTGCTCCAGGCAGTGATTCTGTTTTGAGTCTTAAAATGACGTTGATTTTGTAATATTTCGTGTTGACTTGTTTTGTCCCATCAACACTTTATAGCTGGATTTTCTTATGTAACTGTGGGTTTATTTTATATGCTTTAGTGATGTAATGTGATGTAAAGTGAGGTAATGGGATGAATGAGATGAAATGTCCTAGATAAAGTTATTGAACATAGTACATAAATTAGTATTAGTCAGATGCTGTACATATTTAGTTATCTCAGTTTATCCCGGTCATTTAACCAGTCATGGCACCTAAGTGGTGTCTGGCTAGGAAGGATTGGCTTAGCTTGCAGCACTGCACAAACTTCACTAAGGACTGGGTGGGTATTTCTGTATGACATCTTGTGCTCTAACTGTGCTTATCAAAGTAGAAAGTATGTGATAAAGAAATGTCTAGTAACCAATTTACGCAAAAGCGGACAGGTCCTTTTACTCAGTTTTCAGAAAGATGTCAGTATTGAGTGTTCTCAGGGGTTTTTATTTCTGAAAACTGGTAGCTATGAATTTAAAAATAGATAAAAAGGTAGGCAGTGGTAGAGTGAACCTATAGAGCAACAGTTCAGGTACATATAGTGTGATCTGGGATTAGGTGGAGTCCCTAGAAAGCATAAAGGTTTGTTTGGCAGAGTATTTTACCACATACATCTGGTGTATGGCACATGTATGGTAACACGAGGTGGACTGGATGGAAGGGCCTAGACCTGGAAAATTGGAGAGGTTTTGTGAGGGTGCCATATGGCTGGCTATTCCAACTTGGCTTGGCAGTATGGCAGGTGGTAGTGGTTGGAAAGTGCTGAATTACACTGGATTACAAGTTGTCAACATCTATGCGTCTGGCTTTAATGGTTTAGGGGTTTATATATAATAATTATTAGGGATATCAAAGCATGATCCATATAGTGTATAGCATATAGTATATTTGAATTTAAACTGAGCCATGCTATATTTAAATGGTAAATCTGATATTTATTATCAATACTTAAAAGGTGTTTGATATTATGTACTGCCTATATAATTAAAGTGTTTGATATTATGTACTGTATTATCCACTGCCTATATAATTAAGCATATCAGAATATAAGCTATGTTGATTCTATTTTAGGGCATTATTATATGTATGTGTTTCTTTATATTTTTAATGTATTAATTGAATAGCCCTGTATATTTGATCATGTTACCTAGGAAGCATACCAGGGGTATTCCCCTATATCATTATATAGTTCTTGGATATGTTTACATATTAAGAATTTGTGTAGGATTTCTAAATTATATATGATTGAGTTGAGAGTATGAAAATTGTTGACTTATTTTAACTCATGCAAATATTGTAATGACATGAACTGTCGAACAATAAAGCAATACATACATACATACACACACATTTACAGTGAAGAGCAGTAAATACAGTAGTATAGGGAAATTATTATAATGAACAAAAAACAAAGGCATGGCAAGTAACAATCAAGTGAACATTCTAACAGAAGATATATTAACTCAAGCCATAATAGTGTCATGACACAGACTATTATGTGCTCCTGTAAAAATATAGGTTTCAGAGAGTGAGAGAAAGAAGGGGGGAATGAGGAACAAGCAGGTAAAGTCACTATAGGGGCAGTGGAGGAGGGTGAGGTAGGGTAGTATCTGCTTGGAAAAGATTTTTGAGATGGAAGGGAGAGAGGCAGGAGGGTGGGGGTGAAGCAGCTAGGAAGACTTTGTCAGCGAGGCTAGGAGGACCCAAGAGAACATCTACATGGCTGGCCAACTGGCAGAGACAGAGATGGGGGGGAGAGAGGAGGGGAGGAAGTGCGAGGAGGGAGGCGAGAAGTAGATGATGAGAGAGTACACGCAGTTAAGAGCCCAAAGGAGAAAGCTGCTGGGCAGCGGGGTGAAGCTAGTGGAAACAGTCGCAGCTAGCAGTAGCAACAAGATGTTTTCTGAGATCATGCTTGAAGAGGTCTAACATTGTTGAACTAGAGATAGTAAGTGGGAGATTGTTTAGCCAGGAGGAAACCTGTTAGGCAAAAGACTTTTGGGCTAATGAGGTGTGAGAGCATGGTACCATGAAGAACATGCTATTCAAACTTCTTGTATAGCAGCTGCATTCAAAGGGGATGAGGAGCTTCATTACACCAGTGGGTACCAGTCCCAGGCTTGCCTTCTTAGCCAGGAGGCAGGTTTAGTATCTTAGCCTCCCAGCAAACTGTAACCAGTTTGCCTGGCTGTATAGGTCGCATGTATGGGTGAGCCGAGCAGACCCAGTAGAAAGCCGACTAGTTTGTGTATGTGTTTCTGAAGTCTATCAGCAAGGTTACTAGTGAAGATCTTAAGGTCTGTGTTGAGTAATGAGACTGGCTGCTAAGAGGTGAATTCCGTTAGATCTTTTCTGGGTTATATAAGGACTGCAATTTGGGCTTGGCTCCCTGAAGGTGGTATTCTAGCTCCTTCCCATAAAAAAAGCTAATAGATTTCCTTGTAGCAATGAAAAAGGTGGCTACTGGAATCAATGGTGCTCAGACAATTATCAATACATAATAAAAAAGAGAGAGTCGGGCAACTCAAAGGAACATATCCACTTATAATTTAAAGTGAAGATATCAACATTTATTATAAATACATAATATAGTAGTAGCAGAAAATATATTACCACAGTGCAAACTATGCCATGACAGACACACACACACCAACATTTCACATTTTCCAATGCTTTATCAAGGTACCTTGATAAGGCGTTGGAAAATGTGAAATGTTAGTGTGTGTGCATCTGTCATGGCATTGTTTGCACAGTGGTAATATTTTTGCTGCTACTACTATATCATGTATTTATAATACATTTTCATATCTTCGCTTTAAATTATAAGTGGATGTGGTCCTTTGAGTTGCCAGACTTGCACTTTTTTGGTATAATATTTTTCCTTGACTGGAAAACTAGGGAGGTGGATCAGGGGAGGGCAGCGGATGTGGCCTATGTGGCTTCAGTAAGGCCTGTGACACTGTACCACACAGGAGGCTGATTAAGAAGGTTAGCAACCTGGTGGTGGGACAGAAGGTGGTAAGCTGGGTATTTAACTGGTTGAAAAATAGAATGCAGAGGTTAGTGGTGAAGGGCTGTCACCTGAGGGATGGGAGAGTGACCAGTGGAGTACCACAGGGATTGGTACTTGGTCCTGTTGTCTTCAATGTCTTCATAAGTGACATTACTGAGGTCCTGGAGGGGAAGGTGTGTCTCTTCGCAGGTAACACAAAAATGTGCCACAGGATGGATACCCAGGAGGGGGTGGAGAGAATGCAAAGGGATCTGAGGAAGTTAGAGGAGTGGTTCAGGTGTGTGGCAGCTGAGGTTCAATGCCAAAAAGTACAAAGTCATGCACCTGGGGTGCAGAAACCTGGGGCTGTGTACAAAATAGGAGGGGAGGTACATTCAGTCACCAGGCAAGAGAGGGACCTTGGGGTAATCATATATGATGATCTCATGGTGGCAGGGCAGTGCAACAAGGCAGTAGGCAATGCTAGCCAGATGCTGGGTTGCATAGGGAGGGAGATTTCTATCAGGAGAAAGGAGGTGGTGTTGCCATGGTGTCACTCATTAATGAGACCCCACCTGGATCACTGTGTCCAGTTATTGAGTCCACACCTCCACAAGGACATTGACAGGGTGGATGTGGTGCAGAGGAGTGCTATCAAAATGGTGTGAGAGGTGCATGGGAAACCATATGAGGACAGGCTGCAGGAGCTCAGCATGTTCTCCCTGGAGGAAAGCATAGCAAAAGGGGACATGATGGAGATCTGTAAGTACCTTACAGGGGTGAACAAGGTGCAGGAGGAAAGTCTCCTTCAGAGGAGCACTAGAACATGGAGGCATGCTATGAAGCTTGGAGAGGGTCATTTAAAAGGAATGTGAGGAAATACTTATTCACACAAAGGGAGTGGGGTTCTTGGAACAACCTGTCAGGTGGGGGCAAAGACAGTGGAGAGCTTCAAGCATGCATAGGATATGCACATAGGCATAACAGGCAGATGAAAGAGAGGAGGGAAAGACACATGTGACCAAATAGAGTCCAGGATGTAGTAATAGGTAGGGAAAATGGTCCTTTTCTGCTAACACATTCTATGTTTCTGTGTTTCTGTTTCATCGTGCAGAGATTTCTGTACCATTATATTTTCTGCAAAATTGCTCAAGAGTTCAGTCAGTTTTAAAGCTAATATCAGACATGACAAACCCTACTCATCTCAATACCCATGCTATGCCCCTGCTGCAGATCCACCCCCCACCTAAAAACTAGCATTCCTTCCCTTCTATCAATTCCTTCCCTTCAGACCTTCCATTGTTTTCTTTCTGTGATTTCTTATCATCCAAAGTTGTACCAAGGGCCAGTCCCTACCCTATCCTTACATCATTAACCCAACTCTTCCCTCTATTTCTCCACATCCTGAAGGGCTGGGATCCCAGACTGTCTTCTCTCTCATCTTTACCCTCTCTTCTGTCCTTCCAAAACCTATTCCCCTTTGCTGCCTACAACTTGCTTCCCTCCTATTGTACTCTCCTCTCACTGTCACAACCTGCTCCTTTCCTGTCGTGCTTGACCCCTGCCTTGTGCAGGAATGGTCCTCAGCATACTGGAGGGGTCAGGCCCCAGCAGACTTTTCTCCTCCTACATCTTTCTTCGAATCCTTGTTCCATCCGCTTCCACCACCACCCTGCTTCTCTGCCTACCGACATACCTACCTCTCAGTCACCCTTACCTTCCCTTCTCCCCTTACATAGTCTTAGGTATGGCTGACTCCTAATCTCTACTGCACTTGTAGTTAACTTGGACTTCTGTTATACCTTAGCCAACATGTTCTGCTAGTGTTTACTCCTCACTAACTTCCCTAGATCAAACTACAATTCTATTCAGCCATTTTCTAGCTACACAGTTATGTGTCATTTAGTGTATACCTAAATGTTATTTTGTGTTGTTGTATCTCTCTAGTCCAGTAGCATTGGTGTAGTATCTATCTGGTTCAAAACTGTTAGCATCCTACTATTTCATTACTCCTGTACAGTCTGCTCAAATTATTTGAATGTAATCTACTATAAATTTATATTATTTACCAAATCTCTGTCAACTATCCTCATGTTCCCCTACCCCCCAGGTCACAAAGGAAGACTAGCAACTTATTGCTCATCGTGCCATCTTTGTGAAACATTTCAATAAATAAATAACCATGATACTTTCAGAAGTGTGAACGAGGGAATAGATTTCAGAAAAAAGGAATACCAACGACTCCTTCAAATGAGATCTAGCCACATATGTCCTGACCAGGTGGGTTTCAAGGCCTCCTCTGTAATAGCTCTGATGACTTAGACCTTAAAGAGCTTCTCCTATATGAACATGCTATTGCAGTCCCTATCTCCTGTCTACTAAATCTCTTCTGATATCCCAGCAAAGTTCATTGTGCTTGAAAATGAGCCAAAGTTCTTCCTCTCCTCAAAGGTGATGGCCCCTTCTGCCCGGGTAACTACCTACCATTTCTCTCCTTCCTACTTTTGTAAAAATGTGGGAAATTTTAGTCCTTTCTCAAGTCTCTTCCTTTCTCAGCTCATTTTATTTCACATGCACCTTCCAGTCTACCTTACAGAAGATCCACTGCATCATCCCATCCCTCTTACACTACCATACTTAGATGCCAGCAGAGTAGGCCAAAAGGTCTATAAAGTCTGCTGGAATTTGCCGCACATGGTCCAGACACTGTTGCTCCACCCCCCCCCCACCTTACAACTGATTGATTCTATTCTGAAGGGGATGGACCAGTAAATGCTTACCAGTGCTATTTTTGTTGACCTTGCCAAAGCACTCTGCACTTTCTTCCAGTCCCTTCTCAACAAAAATGATGGGACTTGTCTTTGTCTGCTTTATCAACCAATTGATAATACTACTACCTATTTGACAGGTGCCAGTCAATCCACGTAAGTGATGCCACTTCTCAGCCCTTTCCAATTACTTCAGGAGTTCTCCAATATTCCATCTAGATCCCATCCTGTTCTCCATCTTTCTGAACAACCTCCTCTCACTGTGTGTCTCTGCACATTTTACAGTGTACACAGACTACAGCATTCTATACTTTTACCCCATTAAGCCTAATTTACTGAGTTGATAACCACCACGAAGCATGACTTTGACAATGTCTAGTGCTGATTCTGTTCAATCAACAGTCACTCAGTGATAAAAAAATTATCTCCCTGGCCTTTGGCAGTAAGTACAGATAAAAAAAAATATCTCCATGGCCTTTGGCAGTATGCACAGATTTGCCAGGCTCTCCACGACCCCCATCTTCATAGCTCTGAATGGTTCATCCCTTGTAGATGTCCTAGCTTTATTGGAATTTAAAAATATGGTCTGCTCACAACTGGATTCCAGACTAGAAACAGCTGTTATTTTTGTAGCTCTATCTAAAGCTTTCAACCTTTTTGGACCACTCCCTCTTACTTAATAAATTAGGGTGCATGGGAATAACTGAGGAACATTAGAATTGGTTGAAATCTTGCCTGATGGGATGCACCCAGAGGGTTTCGGTCTCTCGCTGTCTATCTGTCCCCTGAAAAATAAACTGAGGTGTACCTAAGACATCCAATTTGGGACCCTATTGTTCTTGTTATTCAACAATGACTTACTCCAAGCAATGTGGCACTCAGCTATAAGATTGTATGCGGATGATATCACTTTAGTTGCCTCTGGGGAAAACATCCAAGAAATACGAATGAAATTACAATCAGACATTGATGAGGAGGGGGAGTAGTTCACCAGGTTGAGGCTTACAATTAATGTTAAAAAGACTAAATTGTTACATTTTGCTCCAAAAAAGAGCACTACTCAGATTCAGATATTACCAAATAAAAAAGAACAACTTGAACAAGTAACAGTTATTGTCAGTGTATTTGAGAGTAACTTTTGATGCCCAGCTAACTTTTGCTGACCATATTACAGTAACATTGGGAAAAGTAAACAAACAAGCATTTGTCAATGCCGAATGTTGCTTGCTTGTATGTGCTGTTTAGGTATTTGGAAGTGATAGTTCCATGCCTTCCTCCCAAGACATCCACTGTGTCTTTCTGTTCAGTATTCACAGAAGAGTGGGAGAGGCAAGGGCCACAGCAGTACAGCAGTTGCCAAAGGGGTGAACAGATGGACAACAGTCCATTCAAAGGCAAAAGAGTCCTGCAGGAGCTCACTAAATTGAAGATGGACAAAACGATGGAACCAGATGGCATATGCCCAAGGATATTAAGAGAACTGCGAAGGGAGATAGCAGTACCTCTGGCAGCCATGTTCACTGAGTCATTCAACATGAGTGAATTTGAGGAGGGCACATGTGATCCCTCTACACAAGTCCAGCAGCATGGAGGAGGCAGGGAACAATAGGCCATTCAGCCTCACCTCAGTAGTGGGGAAGATCATGGAGACATTGCTTAAAGAAAGGACAGTGGGTCATCTAGAAGCCATTGGAGTCCAGGACCATAGACAACATGGATTCACAGTGGGGACATCATGTCAGACAAATCTGGTTGATTTCTTTGACTGGGTGACAAAGGAAGCGAATCAGGGTGGGGCAGTGGACAATGCTTACCTTTGATTTCAGAAAAGCCTTTAACACCATCCCATATAGGAGGCTGGTAAATTAGCTGGGTAGGCTGGGCATGGGGGAAAGGGTGGTAAACTGGGTTAGAAACTGGCTAACAGACAGGAGGCAGAGAGTGGTGGTAAATGGGGTGCAGTCTAGGGAGAGGGGGTGACCAGTGGGGTGCTACAGGGATCAGTCCTGGGGCCAGTCCTGTTCAATGTCTTTATTAGTAACATTGCAGAATGTCTGAAGGGAATTTTTTCACCAAATTTTCAACATAGCCATTTTAAGACCTCTGCTCATGAACAGTGTCACTGTGATTTTCTTAATCTGTCCCAAACATTGACTGTGCACACCGAATGCGCCATTGTGCGCTACATGCATGGAAACACATTTTGAGCGACGTGAAAAATGACAGCTGTACTGCTCATAAGGAGGTGTGGTAAAATGGCAATGTTGAAAATCTGGAGTGAAAATATTAAAAATTTGTGAACTTATGAGCGTGCGTAGGAACTGTGCAACGCACGCTCGTAAAACAGTCATTTTTAGGAATTTTTTCACCAAATTTTCAACATAGCCATTTTAAGACCTCTGCTCAAGAACAGAATCACTGTGATTTTCTTAATGTGTCCCATACATTGATTTCGCACACCAACTGCGCCATTGTGTGCTACATGCGCGGAAACACATTTTGGGTGTGATGTGAAAAATGACAGCTGTGCTGCTCATAAGGAGGTGTGGTAAAATGGCAATATTGAACATCCAGAGTGCAAATATTAAAAATTCGTGAACTTACGAGCATGCATAGGAACTGTGCAACGCACGCTCGAAAAACAGTCATTTTTAGGAACTTTTTCACCAAATTTTCAACATAGCCATTTTAAGACCTCTGCTCATGAACAGTGTCACTGTGATTTTCTTAATGTGTCCCGTACATTGATTTTGCACACCGACTGCGCCATTGTGCGCTACATGCGCAGAAACACATTTTGGGCACAATGTGAAAATGACAGCTGTACTGCTCATAAGGAGGTGTGGTAAAATGGCAATGTTGAAAATCCAGAGTGCAAATATTAAAAATTCCACCATTCATGGGCGGTATAGAATCCGCGCGAACGACATAGTCAGTTTGATTTTTACACCAAATTTGTAACATAGGCTTTTTTGAGGAGCCCACCATAAACATTGGCACTGTCATTTCATTAATCAGTCCTGAAAGGTGATTTCACACAGTGACCACAAAATCACCCTTTGGGCGATTAACGCCATGACAGTGACAGAATTCATGAGGAGGGGTCCCAAAAACCCCATGTTGAAAATTTGGTGCCAAAATTCCAAAAAATGCCTGAGATATGCAGCAAAGTTGAAAAAACCCTATCTATCCCGTTATACAGCTTACCGGCATTTCCTCAATTCACGGTCGGCTTTGAAGAGTGCAGATGTGTTCCCGGTCCACCGAAGATCATCGCACGAGGTCCGGATGTAAGTATGGGGTGAGGGGAGTGTGGGGAGGCAGGATGCGCAGCAGGTGGGTACGGGTTGTGGGAGGGGGGCAGGGAGAAGCATCGAGGGACAGCTTTTTATTTGCAGGTTTACTTTTTTTACTAAGATGACGAGGGACATTTGCCATGCTGGGGTGGGCTCCCAGCGTGGCAGCTGAAAGGCTGTTTGGGGGGGCTGGAGCCGACGGGGGATTGGGCACCCCATCAGCCATAACAGAAGCTTTGCCATGCTGGGGTGGGCTCCCAGCATGGCACCTGGACAGCTTTTGGGAGGCGTGGAGCCGACGGGGATTAAGCACCTCCATCGGCCGTACAGTGTGTGCCTGGGGGAGGGCGCATCAGCATTATGGCGTGCATGCATGTGTGGGGAGAGCTCTGCTCACTGAAGTGGAGCTCTCCCTTTCAACTGTATGCCACTGCATTTTCACCTGCTGTCATAGACAGCTGCAGCAGTGATTGGGGAACTGGGGCCATGCCTGCAAACACACTGACTGAATTGGAAGACGGGTGCCACACCTCCGAAAACTTGGATGATGGCACTATGTTTCTTGCACATGCATGCAAGCAACATAAAAATGGGTGATTTAAGGCATACAACTGAATGCTTGAAGAAAGAGGACAGGAAAAATGTAGCAGAACAGCTTATTATGCCAATCTTAACATATGGAGAGTTAATCGCATGGCCAACAAACAGTTATTAAATAAGTTGGATAGACTGCATTGTAAAATCACCAGGTTTGTCCTACAATGTAACTTCAGCATTCATCACTGTACAATATTTTTAAGATTAAATTGGAAGTCTGTAGACACTGGTCATTTAACAACTTGGTTAAAAACCCTCCATAAATATCAAACATTTTACCCAAATCACTATATCATACAAACTGTATTTGGTAAAGAAAGTAAATCTTTCCGAGAATTAAGGAGATTGATGCATCTTAATAAGATTCATCTTGTTAAAACTAAAAATAAATCTGGGGATAAAACCCTGCATTTTCAAGCAGCTAAAGCATGGAATGATCTGCCTTTTTCAGTAAGAATGTCACCTTCTCATGGGGCTTTTATTCATGCAGTGAATGAACTATACCCACTTACATGTAATTGTGAATAGAGGCAACATTACTTTGTTTTAAGTGTATATTGTTGCCTATGTAAATTGAATGTTTTTTGCTTTTTGTAAAATGTCTTTATATAATACACGTATTTGTAAATTAGTGCAACTTATAAGGGGAAAACACAGGACTGTCTTGTGAACAGGGTTCATAACCCTAACGGCACGTTTTCCCTCAGACAAATAATGGTTTTATCTATCTGTCTGTCTGTCTGTCTGTCTGTCTGTCTATCTATCTATCTATCTATCTATCTATCTATCTATCTATCTATCTATCTATCTATCTATCTATCTATCCTTTAAGTACCTTGCCATTTGTCAGGATCAAATCCTTGATTTATATATTCACATTGATGGCATCCACAAAAAATTCCCTTCCAAGCTTTGTACCCTCTACTGCAATAAGTATTGCATTTCAATATTGGTCTGCCAAGAGATTATCTTCAAAATGACCTTGCAGATGGGGCATACAGTGCTGACTCAAAAACTACCTGGCCAGACAGTACCTGTTTTACATTTCTTTAGTCACTTCTTGCTAAATCCCCAACCCCGCCCCAGCCATCACTGCTCCTATACAGTGACCTCTCCCTCACCTCCATGGAGTCCTAGTGCATCCCTGCTGCATGTTCTATCTTTCTAACTTATGATTCTGCTCTCATCTCTGCTTCTATACCTCCTAGCTCTCATTCCCTTCCTGCCTCCCCTTACTGTACTCACCCAGCTCTTCTAACTCACCTTTTTCTCTGTTCCCCATTGCAATACCTCTAGTAGCAAAACTGACTTCTCCTCGCAATTTTTCTTCCTCAGGAAATGCCACCCCAGTGCTGTAAACTCCTTTACTTTCCCACTTCTCAATTAAAACCCTTCTGTGTGGCTTCTCCATCCAAGCAGCTCTTGCTTCTGACCTTTTCCCTCCTCTTTCTTCCTCCCACCATCTTTTCCGAGAGTCCCGAAAATTCTAGTCCTGCATCTTATCAGTAGGGGTGTGCAAATATCTTATTTTGAATATTTGGATGAATATTCATATTTGGGGCACCAGGTATTTGTTATTTGTTATTTGACCCCAGATAAGTGTTTTTTTAAATCTTCCTTTTTCCATCTAAGGAATATAGCTTGGGTGAAACACTTGGCCCCGCAAGATTTTCCTACCTTGGTCCACATCTTCGTCACCAGTCATTTTGATTACTGTAATGCCCTATATCTAGGGCTACCAGGGGTGGACATTCATCGCTTGCATCTAGTGCAGAATGCGATGGTCAGGCTGTTGACTGGAATCTCTAGATCCAGTCACATAACACCTGTGCTGCATGAACGGCACTGACTGCCTATACAGTGGTGGATCACCTTCAAGGTCGCATTGCTGACCTATAAGGCCCTACACAAGTTGGGACCCTACTATCTGAAATAACTCCTGTTATCTTACTGCCACTCCCACTCACTCCAATACTCTGGTGAGGGATTGCTAGAGATTCCCAGGGTATCCCTGAAAACATCTGGAGGAAGATATTTTGCCTTTATGGCATCACCCTGTGGAATTCTCTACCTCATCAGATATGATATAGCCTGACTGTGGAAAGATTTAAAACATCCTTAAAAACGTATCTGGTTTAACCAGGAATTTTCAGGGTTTTACTGAGTGGTTGTTACCACTTTGTTATCAGTTTTATTGATTTTAAATATTGTTATTGTATTGTATTGTAAAGGCACCCTGAGCTCAGGAAGGGTGCCTTATATAAATACATTTTACCTTTACCTAAAAAAAGACATTGTAACACCGTTAAACTCCATCACTTCCATCCCCTTTGAAGTACAATAGTTAATTCCGCCATTAACACTCCACAACAGACCTTCAGCCACCCAAACAGGTAACAAACTACTGCACTGGTCTGTGGTCAGGTGACACATGCTCATCATAGATTGAGCAAAGGCTGCAGATGAGGTGACATCCTGTGTCTTGTGTAGGGCAACTAAAATGGCACTGGCTTAAGTGTATTGTATATGCGTTATGCAAGAGAGGAGAGCAAGGTGTACCACGATAGAGACCTATACAAGTACCTCACGGGATGAAGACTGGGCACATAAGAGGAGTCTTTTTCAAATGAGAAAGAGCAGTACTAAGGGCAATGGGGGGTATGTGATGAAGCTAAAGGGGGAATTCAAGACAAATGTGAAGAAATATTCATGGAAGGCATGGTAGATGACTGACAGAGACTGCCAACATAAGTGATGACACTGAAAACAGTGTAGGGCTACAAGTATGCGTGAGATAGGCATAGGGCTGGGGTGTATTTGAAAATAGGTAGGAAGACAGCAGGGTTGCTTTAGAGTCTGCAGATGAGACCAATAAGGTAGGGATGGACAATCATAGCAGACTGTGTGGGCCAAGCGATACTTTTCCAACAGATAATTAGTAACCTAAAGTGCACAATAGTAAGTTCACCAAAACATGATACAGTATTTAAATGTTTGTAACAGGAGCCTCATGGTGGTCCTGCATTCATATGCCAGGGAGTGGAGAGCTACCCTTTCAATTAAATGTTTAACATGATAGAAAAAACAAAGGGTGAGCCCCAAAAAGTAACATTACACTGTCATAACATTCAGATTGAGAGCAGTACTGTACCACTAGTTTTATGTGGGCAGATCGTTTTTGTATCCAATTACTGGTCAGTTTAGCTTAAAGAACACCAGCTGTTCAACATGTTGAGGGTCCAGCTTGGAATGGTGTTGCTCAACAATGTCACCAGCAGTGCTTAACATCCCCATGGATGGCACACTTGTAGGAGAGCAGCTTAAGTATTTCAAAGCAAGTTGTGCCAGGAGAGGAGAGGAGTTCATTTTCTGAACCCAGTAACCCAGTGGATCAACTTCAAATGGCTCAACTGATTCTGCAAAGTAGTCATTAGGTAAATGTTCTGCAGTGGGAGGCTGAGACTGTGAGCATTTATGTTGCTGTTGATGCAATGATGTGCTGAGTAATGTCCAGTCACTCTCCTCTACACTGCCACTATGCTGTCTGTCCCAGTCTCGACCAGTACCACCCAATTCCAAACCACCACATGCCTGTCTCTCTCCCTCAGGAACCTGAACTGGAGCATCTTCTTCCCCTTCTAGTGTCTCACTGCCTTCATGGCACTCAGCTGTTGCCTAAAATAAGTTACCCTGTGGGTGCTAATGGCTATGTGAAGGATCTCACATCTGAACCTAAAGTCCAACATGGTAGCAAATACACAATGGCAGTTATCCATGATTATGGCAAACCTTGAAACAAGTTCTGCATTCAGATGAATAACAAGCTCAGTGACCTCTTGTGTAATAAGAATGGGTGTGCAAAAACAAATTCCACCAGCAGAATTTTGGCAAAAGTCAGATTTTCACTTTCACAAAGGTTTGGAAATCATTTCACCAACTTTCATGGAAAATCCACCCAAAAAATGTGGAATAAATGTAAGAAATGCAGGTTAATGTATTAAAATGCAGGAAAAAATTCCACAGAAGTAATGCAAACTGTGGATAGTTACATGATATATGGTGAAATACTAAGCAAGAGACTTTATTTCTGCATGTAATGTAAAAAGTCTGCAGTTCGTAATTAAATACCGCAGTACTAGATGGAAATCCGCAGTTATTTGGTGAAAGTTCAGGATTCCACCACAGGTGAAAGAGCAGAAAATTACATGAAATTTCACAGAACTTCCACGATGGCAGAATTCCACACTTTCGCCCACCCCTAGTATTGAGTGTATTGTCAGCCAAAAACTATTCTAATGATGTTTTGAGGATATGCACAGCTGAAATAACCTGACTAAGTAAGGCTGTGGCAGCACTTAGATCATGTGTACTCCTCTAAAATGGCATGAAAAGAACCTTCACCATGCCCTCGTGAACTAATCAATCATGAAGTCCTAGGACCCCTCTAATGTCTGCCTTCATAGACATTTTGTGTAGTGCCTGCTTTTGCTCCAGCAATCGTGAAAGCATCTGATATGAAGAATTTCATCAAGTGCTAACATCTTGTATTACACAATGCTGGGGCAGACCAGGGCATTCCTAAACTTCTTGTAATTTGTTAGTGGCTTTTACAAAGTGATGGAAATGGCGGCAGATGGAACATGCTGTGGATAATATGCTGTTGGTCCTAGTACTGTTACACAGTGCATGTGTCACCACTAAATTTAGTGTGTATGCAAAGCAATGAATACTCACAAAATGGCCATCATTGATGGCTTTCACCATGTTTGTGCCATTGTCAGTAACAAAAAAGCCAGCTTTTAAATTGGTGTTAACACCAGTCCAAGACTGCAACATGTCTTGCAGGAATGTGAGAATATTTTGTACTCTGTGGTCTTCCTCCATCAGTCTGACGTTCAGCAAAGCTGACCTAATGAGACTACCAGATTGTGGGGGGCCAAGGGTGAGCCACAAGGTGATGCATCAGAAATAGCAGCAGGCTGTTGCACACACCAGTGTGCAGTTAAGGAGAGCAAAGTAAATAACAAGCAGCCCTCTAGACATTTGTTGATGTAGAAAGTTTTTTTTACTTGTGGAATAAAAAGTTGTGTTACTCACTTAGTCAATGCGTAAGTAACAAAATCTCTGTGTAGGAAAACATTGTATTTTGAGCAGTAAACAGTTGCTTTTTTCCACAGTAACATACAAGTTTGGCAGCACCCTCACAGCACAAACCGACCAGCCCAGCGCTTTAAGGATTTACTGTGCTTCATCAGAGGAAACAAATGTCTGGAGTGCTGGTTGTTCTTTACTTTGTGCTGTCTGATTTTTCCAGCACCCGGTTTTGCCATGAAGCACCGCCTACTACATATTGCTTTTGCAGTTATGGAGAGATAGGCATGCAGGGAGTTATCACTAGTCCAAATATCTGACATGCAGTGAAAAACACCACCAATAGCCTCCTTAAGCAGAGCAGCAAAAGCAGATTGCATGCAATCATACAGTCATGGCAATACAGTTTGAGAAAGATGGAGTCTGATACCATGGGTGCAAATAGTTGAGATTCCATCAGAAGACAATATCTTCCACAACTGATATAGGCTGAAGATCCAACTCCATCATCTCGGCAATCAGCTGTGTGATTTGCTGTTCTGTTGGATGTGAGGCATGATACCTTGTTTGTGCATTCAGAGCATCCATTATTGGAACTGCGATGGGAGACATCGATGTGGACCGCTTCAGCAACGGTGGTGTGTGAAGTGCTGATGACTGTCTCTGCCTTGTAGTATCACTGGAGTCAGAAGTGACCACCAGAGTAGAGGCCGGACTCTGTGATGGTGAGGGGAAGGAGTACCATGGTTGCTGGGTTTGCTTGAAATTAGATCTGTCTGTACCACCACCACTGCCAACAGTGCATGCCTGTCCATGGGAGGGGTTTGGTCTTGGTGAAATCAAGGGTCCGGATCCCGGCCTAGATGAGCTTCAATACATTTGAGGGTGCTTAAGCTTTAAGTGGTTCTGTAAAGATGCTGTGGTTAAGTTAGAGAGCAGTTTTCTTCATCTTATAGTGGTGTTGCAAAAAGAACAGACTGCCTTTCTGGTGTCCTCCTTTAACACAGTGAAATGCAGCCACACAGCACTTTTAACACTGTGGTTACCAGTGATTCTGCTAGCACCACATCTCCCAGTTCTTTTTTCAACAGATGTGCCTGTCCTGTCCTGATGTTCTTGCTCTGTGACCTCTGCCCCTGATGGTACCATGCCAGTGCTGCCATCACTTGGCTTTCCTTCAGACTGTGACAGAGCTTGCTGAATAAATGTCAGTGTTGCTTGATTGGTCTTCTTAGGGGGAAGGGGACCCTTACTCTTACTACTACTTCTACTACCCTTCCTACTAGTGCTACACCTAAAGGCTGTTTTGCCAGCCACCTTTTTTTTCCTTCCTTCAAGGTACATAGCATACTCTGCCTCATCTTCAAAGTCACTCACATGTGCCTCTGATGAAGAAGATGACATGTCATTTGTCAATTCATCATGTGGAGAAAAATACTCAGGACCAGAGGACTGGTCCTCCTCTACAACGTTTTCAGGAGTACTAAGATGCTGAGAAGCAGGAGGCATAACTTTGTCAACTGTAGTGGTCATACAAGTAATATGCACAATGGAAAGAAAACCAGACTGTGGTGATAGTGTTATAGTAGTGGCAGTAGTGGCAGGGTTCATAGTGTCACTAGTGGCTGGAGTGACAGTCACATTTGCAGTACTGGCTGTAGTAGTCATGCTGCCAGTTGTGAAAGACAGGGTCTCTATAGTGGTGGTGGTGGGAATGGCAGATGTGATGGTACTGGTGAGAGATGGGGACAAATTGGTGGTTGTGGGAGTGGAGAATAGTGTCCTTCTGCTTGTGCTTCTTGTGTCACTTTGTCCTGTGCCAGCCACAGTAATACTGCTGCTGGAAGAAATAGGTGTGGAAGAGGTGAATAATTTTGTGCATTGAATACAGCTTGACTGTCGTTCACAATCAGGTTCAGCATCACCAACCTGTTCCTCCATTGTAGATTTGCATGGGCTGGACCAAGTATGCCTTTTATCACCTCTGCCTACCATCGCCTATGCCAACAAGTTCTAAGCAGTCACAAGTACTTAGTACTTTGTAAATGTAAACGTTAGTACCAAAAAATAATTGCAAGCAGCAGTACTGCTTTATTTTAGCACAGAAAAGTTTTTGCAAGCAGCATGCACGCAGGGCAGGAAAGGGTGTGTGCATACTACTGCATCACTACCTGGCCCTAAACAATGGGGGGGGGGTTGGAGTGAAGTCAGCCAACTGCACTTTAAGACTACTAGTGGCTACTGACTTTCATGAAACCTGAGCCCAACCTCAGATTACACCACAAATATTTTTTATACAGAGATTTTTACAGCAGAACTACTCTAATTATTTTTTGTATTTGTAAATGTACAAAAGTTCCTCTGTATTTTAGTACAACAAAAATTCTTGCAAGCATCAGTACTGCTTTATTTTAGCACAGAAAAATTCTTGATACAGTACTTGTAGCAGCATGCACGTAGAGTAGGCAAGGGTGTGCGCACACTGTAAGTGTCATTACCTGGCTCTAAACCATGGGGGTGGGAGTGCAAACAGGTGATTGCCCTCCAAGACTGCTGGTGACTGCAGACTTTCATGAAACCCAATCCCAACCTCAGATTACACCACAAATATTTTTTACACAGAGAGTTCTATACCAGAACTACTGTAATTATTTTTTATTTGTAAATGTACAAAATTACTGCTGTATTTTAATACCTAAAAATTCTTGCAAGCAGCAGTACTGCTTTATTTTAGCACAAAAATATTCTTGCAAGCAGCAAGCATGCAGGGCAGGCAGGGGTGTGCACACACTGCAAGCATCACTACCTAGCTCTAAACTGTGGGGGTTGGGAGTGCAGTCAGCCAACTACCCTCAGAGACTGCTGGCAGCTATTGACTTTCATGAAACCTGAGCCCAACCTCAGATTATGCTACAAATATTTTTTACAGAGATTCCTACAGCAGAACTACTCTATTTTTTTAATTTGTAAATATACAAAGTTTTGCTGTAGTTTACTACCCCAAAATTATTGCAAGCAGCAGTACTGCTTTATATTACCACAGAGAAATTATTGCAAGCAGCACGCACGCAGGGCAGGCAAGGGTGCGCTCACATTGCAAGCGTCACTACCTGGCTCTAAACCAATGGGGGGTGTGAGACTGGGACTGCAGTCAGCCAACTGCCCTCTGAGACTGCTGGTGGCTACTGACTTTTGTGAAACCCGAGCCCAACATCAGATTATACCACAAATATTTTTTACACAGAGATTTCTACAGCAGAACTACTATAATTATTTTATTTGTAAATGTACACAAGTTTGGCTGTATTTTAGTACAAAACAATTCATGTAAGCAGCAGTACTGCTTTATTTTAGCACAGAAACATTCTTGCAAGCAGCACGCACGCAGGGCAGGCAAGGGTGTGCACACACTGCAAGCATCACTACCTAGCCCTAAACCATGGGGAGGGCGGGGAGTGCAGTCAGTTGACTTCCCTCCAAGACAGCTGGCAGCTACTGACTTTCGTGAAACCCAAGCCCAACCTCAGATTACACTACAAATAATTTTTACACAGAGATTTCTACAGCAGGACTATTGTAATTATATATTTTTTTGTAAATGTACAAAGTTCTGTTATATTACAGTACCAAAAAAAATTCTTGCAAGCAGCAGTACTGCTTTATTTTAGTACAGAAAAATTCTTGCAAGCAGCATGCATGCAGGGCAGGCAAGGGTGTGCACACACCACAAGCATTACTACCTGGCCCCAAATCGTGAGGGATGGGAATGCAGTCAGCCGACTGCAAGCCGAGACTGCTGGTGGCTACTAATTTTCATGAAACCTGAGCCCAACCTCAGGCTACAGCTTAGATATTTTTTACACAGAGATTTCTACAGCAGAACTACTGCAATTATTTTTTTTATTTGTAAATGTACAAAATAACTGCAGCATTTCAGTACTAAACAATTCTTTCAACAGAAGTACTGCTTTATTTTAACACAGAAAAATTCTTGTAAGCAGCACTCATGCAGAGCAGGCAAGGGTGTGCACACACTGCAAGCATCACTAATTGGCCCTAAACTGTGGGGGATGGGAGTGCAGTCAGCGGACTGCCATCAGGGACTGGACTCTGTTGAAGCACCTTGTACAGCACTGAACACCCCACCCACACACCCCCACACACACCCGCACACACAGACATGCACACGCCCAGAGGCCACCAATGGACGTGTGTCAGATGCTGAACACCGGTGCACAGTAGCAGCCGATGTTGTGTTGGCATCATCATGCACATGCCACAGTGGCCAGTGGCAGGGTGGGTGTGCACAAGGCCTGTGTACGGCATTGACCATAAATGACATGTCCCTGGAACGCACATGCACACGCCACACCAATGTGCACACAGGGCAGTGGCAGACAGTGGACAGGGAGAATGGTGGCTCAGGACCACCGCGCAGTCATACGGCTGTTGCAGACATGTGGACGGCCCCGCAGAGATTGCCCAGCAGACGCAGGCTGTGCAATGGCCAGAGGTGGTGTCTCTGATGGTCCCCCAGGTGTGTCACTGCAGGAATGTGACTGGTCCCTCGCAGGTGTCTGCAGGCTCCTGAACATGGCTGCTCCAGGCATGCCCAGAATGCCCACAGCGGATTCCGGTGTCGAGCAATGAGGGGGTCACACATGCCATGACTGAGGGGAGGAGAAAGCACTCTGTGGGGTCTGTGGTGGACGGCCATACACCAGGGTGGCCGGTGGTGCTAGGCCAGCAGTGACCACGTGGTAAGCTGATCCAGGGCTGTGGTTATGTCCTCCCGCATATGTGTGGTCCCGGCCAGGAGCTGCTCATAGTCCCTGTCATGCCTCCCTGCAGACTGGCACAGCTCTGTGTGGAGTGCATGCACCCCTGCCACTACCAGCACCTGTTGCTCCACGGAGGCCCGTAGCAGACGGGTGTGCTCAGTCAAGCGGTCAGCACCCTGGGGATCATGGGCATTGCACTGACCCATGGGTGGTGCTTGACCCTGCAAGCCCAGCCCCCCCTGCTGGTGGGGGCTGCACAGTGGGGCCCCCTTGGGACTGATCATGTTGTGGTGCACCGTCAGTGGCCACTGCACCCGGCCCCCCTTCGACCTCGCCCTGCTGCTGCTGCTGCAGCCCCTCTGGCCACTGTGCATGGATCAGCGCCAGTGCAGCTGCACCACCACTGCCACCCCTTCAGACTGCGCCACAACGATGGTGCCCACAGCATCACTGGGTGTGGTGCCCAGTGGAAGGATGACCGCCACCAGGGCACCATCTGCGGTGCCATGGCAGGTGTGTGGTATGGGTGCCTCTCCTTGAATAGCAACACCACTATCCAGGATAATGGCCATGTTGTCATTGGTCCCAGACCCCGCCCTGATCTGTGTCTTGGCATACTGGACACCATGGCTGGCGTCCTGCTGAAACATAGCCAGAGTCTCATCCACAACCACACTACAGGCATCCGGATGGACAGTGGGGTTGAGCTGCCTGTGGTCTGGATCCCAGACACCGGTGGAGGTGGACGGATGGTCCTCTAGGTCTTGGATTGCCCCCATGGTGGACACCCCCACCCCTGCTGCTGCATGCAGGCCATCTGGAGCTGAAAGGGCACACAGTCACATTAGTGTTGCTGGCACACACCCCTGCCTCCCTGCTCCCCTGCCCCAGGCACTGCTGTACCTACCATGCAGTGATGGGCTGCCCCCGTCAGAAACCCACTACCGGCATCCCCTCAATGGCTCTGCACCACATGGTCGCTGCCACCAACTCCTCCTGTGGTGATATCTGTGGCACATCAGGCTGTCCACTGCCTGTGGCAGCATGTGCAGCCCGGATGGCAGCCACCTTCTCCGTAATCCTCCTCAGGTCTGTGCCAACCTTCTTCTTGCACTCCTGTGCAGTCCTTTGATGGATGCCCTGCTGGTTCATGGCCCTGGCAACACCCTCCCATGCTGTTGACTGGGCCTGTGAGGTGCTTGTTAAACCACTTAGAAGAGGCTCCTGGTCCAGGTAGGCATCAAATAGGGCTTCGCTCTCTGCCCTTGTGAAGTTGGGCCTGCGCTTCTTTAAAGGCCCACGCTCCTCAACCTCCTCATGATCCATCATGCTGAGTTCTGTGGGTATGAACATGTGGTCAGTGATGGCTACAACCCACACCACCCTCCCATGCCACTGTTCCGACAGGCACACAGCCTCATGGCTTACCTTGGAAGGATGCAATACTGGTCTAGCACTTGTGCAGTCCTGGGGAGATTTTATAGCGCATCCCATGCAATAGGGGGATGCACAACTGAAATGAGATGCAAATGCCTCCAATGTGCCACGGATATGCTGATTAGCTAATCTGCATATGCCGGCTGAATATCGTGAATTTTCCCATGGCTCATTAGTGTTGCGCATGCACAAGCCATGGCACAACAGTATGACGTGCGCAGTATGCATGCATGCAGTGCCGTCGCGTACATCAGTGGTGCATCCTATGCAAACTGCGCTATACACGGTACAGCACTCTGCCACTATTGGGCATGTAGCGCTCGTGTGCTTTATGCCCTATGGTGCCCATGCACGATTGGCCCATGGACCATGGGGAGCACATGTCCCTTTTGTGCCCCATGCATGGTGTGCCCAATCGTGCTGTCGCACATGGTGCGCATGCCGACCCTTGACCCCACAATTGCCCTTTGACCCTCCGGGTGACCTGCAGTACATGCCAGTGCTGCACCAGCTGTGTCATGCAGCACCATGGATGCGTGATTAGAGATGGCAACACATCACCAAGCTAGTCATGCACCCACAGCATGTGTGGCTCATGCACTGCTGGGTGCTATTTTGGTTCTGAAACTGCAGTAATGACCATGCCACACCGCAGCAGTGCAAGGGCACCCAACTGGTCACAGGTGGAGGTGGTGAACCTTGTGGCCCTTGTGGAGCCACATGCAGGCAGTCTGTATGGTCAGGTGCCCCTGGATCGGCAATGAAAAGAGGTGTGACAGGAGGTGGCTGAGGGGCTGGAGGAGGCCACAGAGGCACAGTGCAGCAGTGAGCAGTGCCACTACTGCTACAAGGACCTGTGGCAGAGGGACCCTGAGAGGCTCTGGGCACTACTGGCACACATCCGGAGGGGTGCCGTGCCACATCCAGGTAAGTGCACTAAGCCCATGTCCATGCCAATCCAGTGTTCTGTGGGGGCCAGCAGGGTGTCACACCATGCTGCAGGGGGGGAGGCTGTGGCTGCACATTCTGTTGGCTGTGGCAGCACACCATGGGTGCACTGTGCCACTGCACTACCACTGAGCTGGGCCAGGAGGCATGCTGTGCTGGGGTGGGCATGTGGTGTTGCCAGGTACTGATGTGTCATTCTCCATGTCTCCCTACTAGGCCCTGAGGAGAGAAGGCGAGCACAGCTGGCTGGTGTTGCGGGTGGACCAGGGCAGATCACTGCAGGGGCATGGGTACAGGATGCAGGCTGCATGGGCAGTGCCGCTGGACAGGCACAGGGTGTGCCGCAGCAAGCAGGTAGGCACTGTTCCAAGGTATGATGTTGTGCAGTGGTGGTGGGCCACAGCCCTCTGTGCACATGGCCATTCCAGCTGTGCACCACTAGCAGTGTCCATTGAACCATGCCATGGCTATCGCACATGTGTGTGGCTGCTGCAGGTGGGCTGTGGGTGCACCCGGATTCCAGCTGTGCCACTGCCATCCCGCTGCTTAGCCCTATCGCCTGGCTGCCATCGTTGTGGTGTGTGGCACATGGGTGATGTTGGTGTGCAGTGCTCTGTATGGCTGTGGATAGTCGGGTTGGCGGTTTGTGTGGGCGCACACACTGCGGGAGGCTGTGAGCCATCTCAGGGGCACATGTCACCACTGTCCACTGCACATGGTGGGTGGGCTACGGTCATATGGAAATGCACTCATGCCATGTCCCCTCCTTTGTTCTAGGTGTCCATCACCCTGATGTCAACACCAGATTCCTGAGGTAGATCCTTCCAGTCACCACTCCCACACTCCAGGTGGCACGGCTGATACAGCAGGCACTGTGCAGGCTACAGCGAAGACGTCGGCATCAGGCACCGGTGGGGTGTGGACGCCCATGGGGCCCATAGGCCTGCAGCTGTTTCCCTTCCCTGTCCCCATCCCTTTCCCTCCCTTGTACCCTTGTCTAGCCATGTCCCCTGTCCCCCTGCCTCCCTTCCCCAGCCTCCTAGTTTGTTTGTGGCCTCTCGATTCCTTGTTCCTTGTTCCTTGTACTAGCTGATTGTTGTTCTGTAAATAGTTGTTTCTTGACTGGTTTTAATACACATTTCTATGGTTATCAATCTGTGTCTGTTTCTGCTTTGCAGCTGGCATGTGGAGCCATGCTACAGTGGTGTGCATGGTGGCCGAGTGATACGGCTGGGGTTGACTGAGGATTGTACCTGGTAATCTCTGTCCAGTGGCTGGTGGCTGTGCTCTGGGGTGGACGTGTGCTCTCTGTTCATGTTGTGTGGTGTGTGCATTGTGTGCTGTTGGCCTTTGTGTTGCCAGCTGTGGTCCAGGTGGCATGTCCTGTGCATTCCTGTGGTGGTTGTCGGTGGCTGTTTGCCAGTGGACATTGGTGCCATCCTGCCTCCGTGCACCACTGTGGTGCGCATGGTCGAGGGCCTGCTGCCGTGTGCCTGCCATGCCTCCCTCCTGGCATCCTCTGCACCCTGGTGGTGGTGGTCTATCCCACACTGGTGGCGTGCTGCTTGCTGTGCCTGTTGTCCTGTTCCCTGGTGCATGCCCCTCTGCACCTTGTACAGTCCTGGTTGTGCTATGGCACACGTTGGTTTGCTCCCTGGTGCAGCCCTAGTTGCACTATGGCACATCCCTGTGATATTCACCTGTGTTGTACTGGCACTTGTCATCATGTGCAATCTTTGAATATCACGTTCGGAGCTGCGCTGCTACTGTGCCTGCCTCTGGCACATTTCTGAGTATCCCACCCACTGACTTCCGTGAAACCTGAGCCCAGCCTCAGATTACACCCCAAATATTTTTTACACAGAGAATTCTACAGCAGAACTACTGTAATATTTTTTTTATTTGTAAATGTACAAAGTTCTGCTGTAGTTTAGTACCCCCAAAATACCTGCAAGCAGTGTACTGCTTTATTTTAGCACAAAAAAATTCTTGCAAGCAGCACACCTGCAGGGCAGGCAAGGGTGCGCTCACACTGCAAGCATAACTACCTGGCCCTAAACCATGAGGGGTGGGAGACTTGGAGTGCAGTCAGCCAGCTGCCCTCTGAGACCGCTGGTGGCTATTGACTTTCATGAAACTCGAGCCCAACATCAGATAACACCCCAAATATTTTTTTCACAGAGATTTCTACAGCAGATCTACTGTGATTATTTTATTTGTACATGTACAAAAGTTCTGCTGTATTTTAGTACAAAACAATTCATACAAGCAGCAGTACTGCTTTATTTTAGCACAGACAAATTCCTGTAAGCAACATGCACACAAGGCAGGCAAGGTGTGCACACACTGCAAGCATCACTACTTGGCCCTAAACCATGGGCGAGGTGGGAGTGCAGTCAGTCGTCTTCCCTCCAAGACATCTGGCAGCTATTGACTTTCGTGAAACCCGAGCCCAGCCTCAAATCACACCACAAATCATTTTTACACAGAGATTTGTACAGCAGAATTACTGTAATTATATATTTTTTTGTAAATATACTAACTTTCTGTTTTATTACAGTACAAAAAAATTCTTGCAAGCAGCAGTACTGCTTTACTTTAGCACAGAAAAATTCTTGCAGGCATCATGCACACAGGGCAGGCAAGGGTGTGCACACACGGCAAGTGTCACTACCTGGCCCTAAACCATGGGGGTTGGGAGACTGGGAGTTTGGTCAGCCGACTGCCCTCTGAGACTGCTGGTGGTTACTGACTTTTGAGAAACCTGAGCCCAACCTCAGATTATACCGCAAATATTTTTTACACAGAGATTTCTACAGCAGAACTACTCTAATTATTTTTTTTATTTGTGAATTATAAAAGTTGCTGTTGTATTTTAGTACAAAACAATTCTTGTAAGCAGCAGTACTGCTTTATTTTAGCACAGAAAAATTATTTTAAATAGCACACACGCAGGGCCAGCAAGGGTGCGTGCACACTGCAAGCATCACTACCTAGCCCTCAACTGGGGGAGGGGGGGTGAAGGTGAAGTTAGTCGACTGCCCTGAGACATTAACATCTAGAATAGTGTTACACCACCAAAATAATTGAAGAGAGTCTTTTTTTAAAAAAGTAAAGTACAGCAGTCAAGTTAGAAGTTAACTACTGTAAAAGTAAATTAATATAAATACTTTAAAACTTGAAATATTGAAAGAAAAGAATTCTTGCTATGTTCTCGATCCTATAACCAGTGCAAATTTACTTTTACAGTACTAATGAAATGACGCCTATATTAATGTTCATGCATCTTTATTTAAACACAAGTGGCACAGCAAACATATAAAAACAATAAACAGTAGGAGGTGCTTTATTGACACCTGCTGTAGGCAGTCTTCCTATCAGCCAAATCTGGCAGCCTGTGAAGGAAAGAAAAGACAAAACTAATACACTGCCTAAAAATATACAGTAATAGCAGTCGGCAGTGAATAGTGAGTTGCTTACTTTTTACAACTGTGTGCTGCTTGCTGTTAAGTCCCTCACCTTACTTTGCACACCTGTAAGCAGAAACAGACCACATTAAGAAGCTGCTTAGAGTACTTAAACAACCAGACAAAGTCAGTCAGCAATCAGCTTACCTCTTCTTTCTGGCTCTCTCTTTTTGCAGTCCTCTTATCTAATCTTTTTTGTTCTCTGTTGGCAGTCATCATATGCATTGTTTCTTGTTCTATCTCAGCAGTTATTTCTAATTCTTTCTCTTTTTCTCTTTTTCTCTTTCTGCCAAAACCAAGTGCTGTAGCACCCTGGCACCCTGGAAACCTCTGAAACCTACAAGTAAAAGCACTGTTAATTTTGCTGGCTAATAATGAATGAATGCACTGTATTACTGGTATAGCTCTTTGAAAAATGACTTACTATGCTTTCTAAGCAGTTGTCATGTGTTGTTTTTGTTCCTGCCTCTTTGAATCCACAGAGACAATCCTCTTTTCTGGAACTAAGGTCAATGAATGATTTTACCAACCACTTGGCAAACTTGGCATACTGCAGTTTTAGGGTACTCATACGGAGATCCACATTTATGTTTCAAAGAGTGTCCCCAAACTATGTTTCTCTGTTATTTGTGCATCATACCACTCAGTAAAGCAAGCCTTAAGATTGCTTTTTTAGATTTTATTGATGGAGATATCGAGGGACTGTAACAAATCGGTGCAGGAAGCAGGGACAAATATGGGTATAATGGCTGAATTGTCAAGTTTGTCTAGTACTGATCGGGTGGAGTGTGCTCTATAAAGACCCAGGATAAGGATGGCTCTTTGGTCTGCAGGCAGATAATTTTTTTTATGACAGAGGTAATGTTTGGGAGCAAAATGGCATCAATATACTCCAACATTGTGTCAGTATTTGCCCAGTGATTGTCCGTGTGAATGATGTGCCATCCCTGTGGGAATGAAAGGTGGGATGACTGTGGTTTGTTTTGCCCTGGTATATCACCTGGGGGGGGCAGGTACTCTCCTACTAGAGTGCATCTCATCATCAGAAAGACCTGGCGCTTGTCTCCCAGGCCAGTGACTTTCATTGCTTTCCTCCAACCTTCTCTATCATCCATTGGGAGCAGGGGACAAGACTGACACTAGTTTCATAGATGTTGATTATTAATTCAGCAGGCATAAGCTCCTGCATACTGACAGCGCTTATACATTTCAGGAATGTCTTTTTCAACTGTGGGACGTCTAAAGGAATTTTGTGACTGGCTTTCATGCCCTTCCTTTTGCAAAAGCCAAGTCTGTTTAAGAACTGCCAAGCCCCACTGCCTTGAAAAAACAAGAGGACCACCATATTCTGAAAGCATTTTTTGGTTATGTGATTTTACCACACCCACAGCTACTGCTATGACAATGCAGACATTAACAACCACCCCTTCAACTCTCAAGTTTTTTCTTATAACTTTAAGTTCTCTCTCCACATCTTCCATCAAAAGTGTAGGACGGCCTCTGGGTTTGGCGGGAAGCACAGTGGGGAGGTGGGATGAGTCACATACTGTTTTCAGTTTAGCTAGGTAGTCAGTTTTGAATTTTCTGATAGTACCTTCATTAATGGTACTATTGTATTTAACCTGCTAATGCCTAACAGCATTCATCACCCCATTAGAGGCAACATATTTTCCCAGCTGAAAACGTGCCTCTGGTGAGTAAGTTACATATTCAGTTTTCCTGCATTTTGCAGGGGGTGTTGCATTTGAATTTCTTTTATGACAGTGTCTGATGTTTTGTACAATATCCCAGTATAGTCACGCAATGAATCAGCCATTAATTCCTCCAGTACTGAGTGGTCACACTTTAGGGGTCTGCAGCACTGTAACCACTGTACAAGAGACATTCTGTATAATAAAGCTGTAATGCTAAAAGCAAGGTAATCCACAGAGCAGAAAATCAAAAAGGTAAACTGCAGCACAAAACAGAACCACCACTCAGTTTAAGACTAATGAATGGCAGCATGATTCGAGAGGCAATCCACTACATATGAGTGGCTGCAGATTGACAGGTAACATGTTATGACCAGCAGGATTACTGAAGGATACATAGAAGTTTAATTGAAGTTTAATTTGCATTGGAAGTGGCCGCTGACTGACAGGTGACAGAAGCAGGGTTACTGAAGTTCACTTAGTACACAGAGTGCAGACTCAAGTTTCATTTTTAGTTTGGCAAACCCGCAACCACAAAATTTGCTTTGCATTTCAATTAACCCTTTTACAGTATACAGTAGATTCAGTAATACTGTATTCTTGTCCTATAATCTCCTTTACCTCTGAGCACAGAGGCCTGTAGAAATCAATCAATTAAAGTAGTAACTACTGTACAAGTCTGTCTGAGCTCCTGGCAAATTAATCACTAGATCAGACAGTTCTCTAGGGGAAAAAAATCTCCCAGCTCCCACCAGTACAAGGCAGGCATGCCAGGCACTAAGAAACACAGTACTCTCTACAGTACAGCACAGAGGACCCTGAAATGAAGGTAGTGTCTCCCTGCAGTTCCTGGCAAATATAATAATAAATCACTAGATTAGATGATTTTTCTTGCAAAAAAAAACAACACTAGTACCAGCCTGCACTAAAACACATTTAAAATAAAAAAACAATAGGTTTTGTGATGAAAAATTTTTTTTCTTCCACTACTAAGCTGTTCCATGCCACAGTTCTCTTCACAACACTCTCACTACGTCTTTCTGATGGCAGCCATGTGATCTGGCTTTGGCAAACGCTCTGCGATTGGCTAAGAGGTCCTGTGAGATCTTAAAATCCCACAGGAATCACAAATACCAAACTTTGGTGGAATAGTGCAGCTATTTAGTATTCGGGATCCTGATACCGAATAGTGCTTTATTCGTGGTATTCAGGATTTAATATTTATTACTCGCACACCCCTACTTTCCAGCAAGTTACCTGGTTATATGACCTACTACCTATTTTCACATAGCTTTTTTATTTACTGATGTTCGACACAAATTACTTGGCCTAATGCTTTGCTCATTTATTTGTACCCCGTTTTTAACTGTGCTACACATGTACACTGTACTTGGTGTATGTTGCCATTATGTATATATCCTTCTCTACTTGTTATGTATTTGCTTGCATTATCCTCTACCCAGTTTTTAATGTATCATCCTCTTAGTAACATAGCTGGCAGATAAAGACCAAAGGGCCATCCAGTCTGTGCAGAAAAATCTCCTACCTATCTGCTGACCTTCTGACTTATTTTGGTATTTAGCCCTAACTTCTACCCCAAGCCAACCCCATCCCTCACCTCCCTAACTCCTTGGCCTTACCAGCCCCTGTACTGTCCAACCTGTTCTTGAACCTGCTTATAGTCGCCACCACACCACCTTCACTGTCATTCTGTTCCATAACTCCATCACTCTTTCTATGAAGTAGAATTTCCTCATATGTCTCCTGAAATTCCCACCCACAAGTCTTCTTTTATGCCCTCTAGTTACTGCACTGCTGTTCCTGGTGAACAGGTCCTCACTGTTCACCTTGTTAATTCCCCTCAGGAACTTGTGCATTTCTATCATGTCACTGCTCTCCTTCCTGGTCTCTAGCATGTACGACAAGGGCCGCCAGCTGTTTCTCACAGGATATGGCCTGTTGACCTTGGGTCATCCTGATGACCTTGTGCTGCAGTCTCCAGTCTCTCTCCATCCTGTCTCAGGTATGAAAATTAGAATTAGGCACAGTATTCCAGGTGAGGCCTCACCAGGGACCTGCATGGATGCAATATCACCTCCTTCCTCCTACTATCTCTGTGCATCCTAGAATCCTTGTTGCTTTGCTATATACTATATGCTTTGTTGCCCTGACTGGATTGTTTGAGGGAGTTGCAATGATGTCTACAGGCCTGGCTCCTCAGATGTTGTGGTCAATATAACCTCTTCATACAGTGCTCTACATATGGTTTCTTTTTTCCATTGTGCGTTGCATTGCACTTCTTGGCTTTAAATCTCAAATGACATATTTTAGACCACCTCTCTAACCTCTCCAATAACCTCCTAAGTTCCATCACCCACTCTTTACTGTCTCCTCTGCTGCATAGTTTTGTGTCATCTGCATGGAGACTGATCTTGCCCTGCATGCTCTCATCTATGCAATAAACATATTAAACAGGGCCAGTCATAGGACTCACACCTACTGCACCCAGCTTGTGGCCACTCTTTCCTCTGACTTGACACCTTTATTACCACCATCTGTTTTCTCTACAACAACAAATCAGAGCTCAGTGCAATGATCAAATAGTCTGCAGCAGCTCAAAAATTAATCAGACAGAATGAAAATATTTTTCACCAGCTAGCCAAACCAAAAACTGCACAAAATGAGGACAGAGTTGCTGCAAAAAGCTTGTACTGTAGGTTTACTGCTGAGATGGAAAAAATGTCAGAGCTGTTTTTTTTTCATAGCTTTTGGTTTAGCTTGCTGGCTAACCATATTTTCCTTCTCTCTGTTTTCTCCTCACTCAGCCAGTTCCTTATCCATCTTAGTAATTTGTTCCCCGCTCTCAGATCCTCTTACTTCTTCAGGAGCCTCATGAATAGTACTGAATGAAAGACCTTGCTAAAATCAAAGCAGACTAAATCTATCACCTACACTATCTGTCACCCAAGTGACTCAGTCAAAAAATATTAATGGGTTTGTCTGGCATAATGTTCTCTCAACAAATCTATGTTGCTTGTAGTCCAGCAACCCAGTAGCCTCTAAGTAGTCTTCTGTGCTTTCCTTAATGAAAGACTCTTTCAGTTTACCTATAATGGAGCTAAAACTGATCGGTCTATAGTTTCTAGGGTCTTTTCTTCCCCCACCTCCTGAAGGAGAACCACATCAACAGATCTCCAATCCATTAGCAGCTCATCTGTCTCTAATGAGCATCTAAACAGTGCAGTCTGGGGTCTGGTCTGTTCTTACCCTAATTCTCTGAGCTCCCTTGGTGTAAGCTTTCTGGTTTTGGTGCATGATCTACCTTTAGGGCTGCAAGCCCCTTCTTCACTCTGTCATCCATGACCACTACCCACTCAGTTTCTTGTACCACCCAGTCCCGGAAGCCTTGATAATGCTTTCCAGTAATTATTGCCCCTCCTCCTGCAGTGTGAATATCCAGCAGAAGTAATTCTTCAAAACATTTGCCTTCTGCCCTTCATCCTGCACTACCCCCAAGATAGACAAACAATTCTACCTTTTTCCTTTCTTTTTTCTCTTAATATTCCTAAAAAAATTATTTTCTCACCCTTTAACACACTTGGCCATGTGCAGCTCTTCATCTGCTTTTGTCCTTCTGACCACTGCCTTTGCTTCCCTTAATGGTCCCTGATATTCCTTGCATTGTGCCTTCCATTGGTTTTCCTTATATCACTTGAAGACCCTTCTTCTGGCCCTCACCACCTACCTCACATCCCTGGAAAACCATATTGGCCTCTCATATTTATTCCACTTAGTGACTTTCCTCACACATGAGCCAGTCACCTCCAGTATTGTCCTTTTTACTACAGCCAAGATTTCTTCTACCCCTTGACACCTCCAAACCCTTCAATTTCTCCCTAACCCTTTTCCTTGTTTTGCTAAAGTCTGCCCTTCTAAGGTCTAGAATCACAGCCTTTGATAAAGGTCTGCAGTTTTCCAAGATCAAGTCAAAGAATACAGTTGTGGTCATAGGATCCTAGAGGTTGTGTCACTATTACCCCTGCCACCACTTCTGAGCTGGAATGCATCAAATCAGGGATGGCATCCTGGCTTGTGGGTTCCCTGATCCACTGCACCAAGAAACAATCCTGCATTATGTAGAGTTGGACCTGCCTTCTAATGCCCATCACTGCTGGGGTAGCCCAGTCAGTGTAAGGTAAGTTCTGATCACCGACAACCACTACCTCCCCTTTTGCTTTCTGCCCCCAGTTCTCTAATACCCATCCTTCTGCCCTGGCGGTCTGTAGTCCATACCTATAATTATCATTTTTCCTACAGCTGTTCTCAGCTGTACCCAAATAGACTCAGCCTCCTCCCTTCCCTTTAATAGCACTATCCTCAGTGGCATCTATGTTCTCTGTTAAGTAAAGGGCTACACCTACTCCATGCTATTTTCCCTCTCCCTCCTGAACAGGAAACCTGGGATAGCCAGATCTCAGTCATTGTTTCCTGCCACCCATGTTTCTGTTATGGCCTCTACATCTAGCCTGGCTTCTGGCACCATCGTTTAAAGCTTGTTGATTTTATTTCTCAAGCTCATGGCATTCAGGCAGACCACCTTCCAACAATATCACATCCCTAAAGTCTGGAACTCTCTCTCCCCCCCTCAAATACATCACTCCTCCTCTTCACGCTCACTCGGATATGCCTTGCACAACTATCTCGCCTCTAGCTGCTCCAGCTTTAATCCACCTTAACTTCCCCTTATTATTCTGTAGCCCCTACTTCCTTTCCCTATCCCTGTTCACCACCTGGCACTGCCTCCATCCCTCAAAGACCCACCCCTACCACCCTCTCTACCCTCTCCCTCTTCCCTTCTCTCTCTCCACAACGCCTTCATTGCACAATCCTGCCCCCTGGCTCGGTTCTCAATATCTTGCAGGGGGTCAGTACATGATATATATCTCCCTTCCCGCCAACCATCTCCACTTTTCTATTTCTACCTCTCCTCCCTCCACTCCATCTTCATTGCCAGCCCTGCCCCCTGGCTTGGTTCTCAATATCTTGCAGGGAGTCAGTGCCTGGCATATATCTCCCTCCCTGTCCCCCATCTCTGCTCTTCTACTTCTACCACTCCTCCCTCTCTCTCTTTCTCTCTCTCACTCGCTTTCCACTGAACTTCACTGCAATCAATTCTTCAACTCCACTGCAGTTAATATTATCCCTGTATCTACTGCACTTATAACTTATAGCCCTGTAATCTGTCTGCCCTGCAATTTATGCTCCACTGCTAGTCGTCCTGAGCTGAGCTGTATTATCTCTGCTCACTAGCGCTTCTATTGCTTAAATTGTAAAATTTGTTTAACTGTATAATGGCACAACTGCTCGACTGCATAACTATCATCACTTACATGCTTTCCAATCTGCATGCCAATCCTACCATGTTTTTGCATTATTCATGCATTCTTTACCAAAATTGTGTCGATCCAAATATGTTTTTACATGTTTCTTGTATTATGCTACGTAGATTGTGTACCATTCCACTGTTTATTTGCAATACATACATCTACCTCTGTAATCCAAACCGTGTATTTGCAATGTATGTCTCTACTAGAGTAACCCACCCTCATGTAACCTCCTCCCCCCAGGTCGCACCATGAGATGAGCAACTCAGTGTACAGTGTACCCTCCTCATGAAACATTTCAATAAATAAAAATAAATAAGTAAAATTCCTTTGATTTTCCTTTCAAGTTTCTGCACCTCGCCCTTTAGCTACACCTCTCTTTCTTCCTCTCATGTTGCTTCTTCCCCAATAGTTTTTTCCTGAAGCCCCTTCTGCCTTTTGCCCCCTCCCAACTGGTCCAGTCCACTTGCTGTCTATGCAGTCCCTAGCTCCCTGTGCCTCCTGCCCATTTCTGAGCATTTCTCTTCAACTTGCACATTTACTATGTTCTTCACTATTGTACTCCCCTCTCCAAGTTTGACCTGGAAACATGTTTCAGCTTAGTGTGTATCTCCAAGTCACCAGATTACAAATAAGTAAACAAACTGACCCCTAGACTTCATCGTCTCTGGCTGTTTGCCTGCACCTGCTATTATAATCCTCCACTGGTGATGTCTCAGGCTGCTGTGGAAACAATTGTATTCTCAAAAGCAGAAAATTATTAATGTTTGGTGTGGACAAGCAGCCACTGCAGATGAAGCCTCAGAGACCCTGATCCATTTTTCACCATAATGTGAAAATGTATGATGAAAAAATTAATGTTAAATACATAGAATGTATGAAGTGTGAGCTGAACTTTGTCTAAAATGCACATTTTCACAAGTATCCCATGTGCTGTCAGGGTCTCTTCAAGTGGCACCAATTTTCAGTTTCTGAATTGCTGCATATGGGCTTTGAATAAAAACAGTGATTTAGATGACAGCAAGTTTAACACAGTGTAGTAAAATGCAATGACATTTTTAATTAATAAAATAAACATTTTGCTACAGGGGGAGCTGGTCTGAGCAGAGATTTGAACTTTTCTTGAGTAACTCCAGGGAATTAACTATTTCCAGTTCTACAGCTGGCTTATTAGTGCTTTATGTAGAAATGGCGATTTTCCTCTTTTTAATTGCCCTTGGGTATTTTCTTTGTAATAACTTTGCCAATGCCTTTTTCATGCTTCCATATTCTGCTGCAAGAAGGACATGTTTTTGATATGGAACAATATGCCATGAACACCCCTGTGAAGTACTTTTGATGTTACATGATGGATCTATAAAACTAAAGAATTTGAAAAAAAACAGTCCTGTCCATGGGAGTAAAATTGACAAATCAGTATCATCTGCTAATGGCTTCTGACTGCATTAGGCAGAATGGAGTCACAGCTGTTCTAGCAGCTTCAGCTACAAACCCTGAAAGCGTGGGAATTTTGCCCAGATCAACAAAATACATCAGTTGCAAGGAGAGGAATCAGCTAAAATATGTAACCCCAAAAGTGACTGCAAAAGACATTTTCTTCACAAGGACATGAAATGTTATTTTTATTATCAAGAAGAACTTGTGTTTACATACTGCTTTTCGTACACATTGGGCTCGATTCTTAAAGGTTGACACAGGGCTTTCTCAAGCCCTGCATCAAACCCTGCAGTGCCTCAAACACATTGCCTCACCATGCAACCGATCCAGGAAGGTCACGTGCATGTGTAACCCTTTACCCCCTTTAGGGTGGCTTGCATCACATATTTGACACAAACCCCATAAAAAGGTCCCCAAAGTCAGACCAGAAAAAGCTGGTCTAACTTGAGGCATGTGGCACACTGGATTGAGAACCCCAGTTGCCATCCAGGGAATGCCGCAAACCCAAGTCACCGTGTGTTCAGCTAATTGGTGGGCTTGTGGCATTCTGACTTGTTTGAGAATTGAGACCATTGTATCCCAAGGTGATTTACAAGCAATAAGAGACTGGTAGTTGACGTACTGTAGTATGTAGTAGGGCCAGTTTGCACATCAACATCCACATACAGTCTTTGATAATTGCCTGAACCAGTTTAATGGGAATGTGACTGTTGGTGAGGATGTGGGGGAAAATCCCATTACTCTTTCATAAAGTGCATTATGTTATTGTACTTCTACCTAGACACCCACCAGGACAGCACCGGCCACAGGCATGAGGATCCACAGTTTAACTTCCCATCTGATGGATGGCATGTCTCAACAGTAAATTAATCCTCCCTAACAAGAAGCATAACAGTGATCAAACAAGCATTTGTCAATGCCGAATGTTGTCTCGCTGGCATTGGCATTGGTAGTGCTGGAATTAGAGACACATAATAGGAAAGGCAGTGGAGTACTGAAGTGACGCCAACCACACCCACACCCTGTAGAGACCGACAGGCATTGGGATGTGACTTTGGGTTGTCAGCTATAATGCTCATGCCACTGTACCTCACCCTACCCTGTAGACACTGTCAAGTGTCATGATGTGCTTTGGGGTCTTTGTGCATTATACTTACACCATTCCATAAGGAAATACACTGAGGTGGGTGCAGTATAGGAGAATGGGGTGAACTTTGTGGCCAAACAGTGCGAGACACACCACAATGCCTGTCACTGGCTGCAGTGTGGGGGTGGGGGTGGGATGGCGTGAGCATTACAGCCGATGATTCCAAGTCACACCCCTGATGCCTGTCAGTCTCTACAGGGTGGGGTGCTACAGTTAGAAAACCTAACACCATAGGTGTGTGTTGGTATTTTTACTCCAAATTTTCAACATGGGCTTTTTGTGAGCCCACCTCATGAAAAGCGGCACAATCAGTTTGTTAGCTGAAAGGTGGTTTTGCACAGCAGCTGTGCCATTTGGTGACACAGGGACGAAACACATTTTGGGCAAAATGTGGAAAATGATAACTGTACTGTTCATGAGGAGGCGTAAAAAATGGCAACGTTGAAAATCTGGAGTGAAAATATGAAAAATTGGTGAAGTCATGAGCATGCATAGAAACTGCACAACACACGACTGTAACCCAATTATTTTTGGGAGTTTGTTAGCCACATTTTTAACATAGGCATTTTGGGACCTCTCCTCATGAACAGTGGTGCTGTGATTTTGTTAATCTGTCCCAAAAGTTGATTTCCCACGGTGACCACGCCATTGTGTGCCAGAGGTGTGGAAACACATTTTGGGCAGGATGTAAAAAATTGCAGCTGTACTGTTCATAAGGAGATGTGAAAAAATGGCAGTGTTGAAAATCTGGCATGGAAAATTTGCAAATTTGCGAAGTTACAAGGGTGTGTGGAAACTGCACAGTGCACGCTTGTACCACAGTCATTTTATAGACTTTTGGCACTACATTTTCAACATAGGCATTTTAGGACCTCTGTTCATGAACAGTGTCACTGTCATTTCCTCAAACTGTCCCAAAAACTGATTTCGCATAGCGATCACGCTATTCTGCACCAGACTTGCAAAAACAAATTTCTGCCAGGATATGTAAAATGACAGCTGTACTGTTCATCAGGAGGTGTGGAAAAATGCCAATTTTGGAAATCTGGAGAGAAAATATTACAAATTCACGAAGTTATGAGCGTGCATGGAAACAGCACTCATAAAACAGCCATTTTGGTGATTTTTTCACCAAATTTGCAACATAGGCTTTTTGAGAGCCTCTCTCATGAACAGTGGCACTGTCGTTTTGTTACTCAGTCCCGGAAGGTGATTCCACGCACTGACCGCGTAATCACCTTTTGAGACCGAATAATGCCATGACAGTGACTGAATTCATGAGGAGGGGTCCCAATAACCCCATGTTGAAAATGTGGTGCAACAATTCCAAAAAATGCCCGAGATATGCACCAAAGTTGAAAAAAAACCTGTTTATGCCATTATACAGCTTACTGCCATTTCTTCCGTTCATAGTCGGCTTTGAAGAGTGCAGACGTGTTCCCGGTCCATCGAAGATCGTCGTGCCAGACTCCGGAGGTAAGTATGGGGTGAGGGGGTGTGGGGATGCAGGGTGCACAGAGGGTGGGTATGGGTTGTAGGAGGGAGCAGGGAGAGCACGAGGGATCATTTTCTTTTTTTACAGGTTACCAAAAAAAAAACATAACGGGATGGTTTTTATTTTTCAGGGGATTTGGCACACTGGGAAGGGCTCCATGCATGCCACCTAAGTGTTTTTTTGGGGGTGATGCTGTAGCCGAGAGGGGATTGGGCACCCCCATCAGCATACAATGAAAGTGGGGGGGCAAGAGCAGAGGGGGATTGGACACCCCCCTAGGCACATAACAAATGTTGGGGGTGCATTATGCTGCTGGGGTGGGGGCTCCCCCGTCAGCACATACATTGGTGCAGGGCATGTCGACAGGGGGATTGGGCACCCCTAAAGTTGGCATTATGGCAGGCAGTGTGCCATCATGTTAATTTTTTTTTTCTGACCAGGGAAAGCACGTCGGGAGGTCCACTGTGTATGATGAGCTTTGCTCACATTACAGTGGACCTTTCCTTAGATGTGCTCACCACATTATGTATACATGGTGTGGCGCCAGCATGCAGGCTTATTGGGGAATGAGGGAGGCACCTACTGATGTGTGCCCTGCATTCACCCAACAGTGACCGCACCTCCAAATCTACTACTACTGCAATATGTCGGCTGCCCATGCGCGAGCCAGCATAAAAAGGGGAGGAGGTGGTGGTGGTAGAGCGAAAAAGCGTTATTGATGATGCAAAGCAGACTGTGACCAATCATATGACGCAAGGCAGACTGTGACCAATTAGTTTACTCTCTACCATCAATGATGATTTTTGCTTTACTCCCTTCCCTCCCCATCACACACTCCACATCTACACCCTTTAACCTAAATTTGACTTGTTTTTATATAATGCCTAATATTGTATGTAACTTTTTCTACATGTGTCTTTTATACTGCCTGTACCAAATGGTTGCAATTACAAAGAAACAGAATTTTCCAACAGATAAGGCCAGCTTGACCCACCCAGTCTGCTCATTTTTCCTGCATTTAGATCCTACTTGTTCTGTGGTCCACTATCCCTTCCCTTTCCTTTCTGTTAAGATTCACTAGTGCCTATCCCATGCATTCTTGAACTCTACCACTGTTTTTGGCCCTGTTCCAGGAATCCACCACTCTTTCAGTGAAGAAGTTCTTCCTCAAATCTCTCCTGAATTTACCCCCTCCAGCTTCATATCATGTCCCTTGTTCTTGGGCATGTCTTTTTTTTAACAATACTTCCCTCTTGTACCTTATTTACCCCTGTGATGTATTTAAAGGTCTCTATCATATCCTCCCTCTCCCTCCTCTCTTCCAGTGTGTACATATGCAGATCCTTAAGTCTCTCCTCATAGGGCTTTTGATGCAGATCCTGTACAATTTTAGTTGCCATCCTTTGGACGGCCACCATTCTGTCTATATTCTTCCAGATATGTGGTTGAGAGCCTTACTGAAATCTAGGTAGGCCACGTCCACTGCTCTACCTCATTCTAGTTACTTGGTCATGCTATCAAAGAATTCTGTCAGATTCGTTTGAAATGACCTCCACGCCAATCAATGTGAAAAGGCTGTGGGGAAAGCTAGTAGGATGCTGGGGTGCATGGGGAGATGTATCACCAGCAGAAACAAGGGAGGTAGTGTTACCACTGTACAAATCGTTGGTGAAACCTCATTTGGAGTATTGTGTCCAGTTCTGGAGGGTGCATCTCTGAATGGACATAAACAGAGCTGAGGCAGTTCAGAGAAGGGCAGCAAAAATGGTGCAGGGTCTGCACCAAAAGTCATATAAGGAGAGACTGGAGGACCTCAACATGTATACCCTAGAAGAGAGGATAGAGAGGGGGGGATATGATAGAGACTTACAAATACCTCAAGGGCATAAATAAGGTACAAGAGGGTAGCATCTTTCAGAAAAGAAGATACTCAAGAACAAGGGGTCATGATATGACACTGGAGGGGTAGAATCAGGGGTAACATAAGCACTGTTTTACCTGTAGTTAACCCAATAAGACTCCTGGTAATCCATATATATCTGTTCTTTATTTTTATCTTTTGTGTACCCATTTGTATTATTTGTTACTTCACCTCATGTTGAAGACTGATTATTACTGTGAATTTTGCATGAACTGTATTGTTTGAGCTGTGCCACTCCCTGGCATGGGTCGTGACTAAAAACGGTCCTTTGGATCAGCTCAACTACCCAGTTATCAAAGACATACATATATACATACATAAATAAATCAGTATTTTTTCATGGAAAGAATGGTGGATGCATGGAACAGCCTTCCAGAGAAGGTGGTGAGAGCAAAGACGGTGGGGGAATTCAAGAATGCATGAGATAGACATAAGGGAACCGTAGCAACAGGTAAAGAATAGTAAGCCATAGACCAAGTAGGGTCTGCAGTATTGCAGTAGGTAGGGAAAACTGGCAGACTAGGTGGGCTGAACAGTCCTTAATGTGCCGTCAGTTTCTATGTTTTCATGGATGCATGTTGCCCCAGGTCCTGTAACCCACTGCATTCAAGATATTCTGCAATCTTTTCCTGCAGCAGTTATTCCATTAACTGTACCAGCAGTGATGTCAAGCTGACTGGTCTATAACTGCCAGCCTTTTCCCTGCTACCGTGTTTGTGTAGTGGGACTACATCTACCCTCTTCCTGTCCTCTGGAACCACACCTGTTTCCCATGAGCTGTTAAATAAAATTGTCAAAAGCGCAGTTGGTACCTCCCTGAGCCTTCTCAATACCCTTGGATGCACCCTGATTGGCCCCATCACTTTGTCCACTTTCATATTAGAGAGTCCCTTCGGGGATCTCTCCTCCTAGAATAGGTTAGTGTCCACCTCCTTCCCTTTAGTGCTCCTATTACTGTTTTTTGGCCTCTACTCTTCTCCTTCCTTGATGAACACTGAAAAAATTTCATTTCACAATTATGTAAACTGCAGATTGTTAAGCACCTGTAACTTTAAAACTAGAGAACTGAATCAATTTTGTTAGGTTCATTGACCCTAAATGTTAGCCTTTGGGGCCACCCCCATGGCCCAGCAGGAGAGTGTCACACTGCCTCACTGAGGACCTGGGATCAGAAGCAAGCCAGAAAAGTCACGTTGAGAGACATGCAATGGCCAACACAGCTACTGCTTGGGGAAGGTTGGCAATGGGTTTCAGCAACCCAACAACTCTTGTGGCGGGGCTAGGGACTGTACTCTTGCTACAGGGGGACCTGCGACTGTGTGACACTGACAGAGCACCCCCCTCCAACAGGGGAGCTGGGAGGGAAAAATGTGAGAGAATGACTCGATAGCCATCTGAATGATGACTGAGTTCAGCCTGATAAGGGTATATTCCTGTGTACAGGGTGTATCTCTGGGAGATGAGCTGCTGGCTGGGAGAAAAAAAAAACAATATGGGAAAAAAGAGGCTGTGTGTGCTAACTCTCTAATCACTTGTTGGAAGGCTGGGCCAGTCATAAGCAGCCAGAGATTCCAAAATAACATCAGTAATTAAAGTTGAATTTCATGAATTTTTGTAAAACTGTGGAAAGTTGTGATTTTGGATATTTCCTGAAGAAGACCTAAGGTCGAAACGTAGATTTTTAACTCTATTTTCTATTTTCAGCGTGCATTTAATATAACCATTTTGTTTTGCACTAAGGTAGTATTCATAGCAGATTCCATAGTAAAAGTGTAGTGGTGCCAAGTGACAGTTCACTAGCTTGAGGAATGAACCATGAAGAATAGTCACGAACATCACTGTACACTAGCCTTTCTTCTTGTAATGTACCAGCTAACCAAAACAGCTCACTGACTTACTGACTTGTGGTAGCACAAGCACATGCAACACTGTTTCTGTACAATGCCACAAAGCCACCTGCTGACTCTTTAACAGCCCTGTAGATAATAATTCTGTAATCTACAGCCACGGCTAATAATTGTAGGCATCTTTAAATTGAAGGCAGCTTCAAATAGATTGGTTGCTTAGATCACCAGTAATTGATGGCTGTCACTGGCACTGACACTGTTTAAAAAAGCTGTGCAGTGTGAGTTTGTGGGTGAGGGTCTTTGGTGCTGGTGTCAGTGTTTGAAGGTAAGATTTTTTTGCAAAACAAATATGTAAACTAATTTGATTTTTAATTTAAAGCTGAGCTGCATTACATATTGATGAGCAGCAGCTCCATGAGAGGAGAAAGAAACCCCCTAGCCTTGAAAAAATAAACATAAGCCATACTGGGTCTATGAGGTAAAAGAAAAATCACCAGCATCTTGATGGGGGTGGATGCTGTGCCAAATACCCTGAATGTGAATCCGAGCTGGCAGCCTGAATCACTGAGCTGCATGAGCAGATCTATTGGGTAACTGGAAAATTAATAGCATTAAAAGCACTGTCCCTTATGCATGAACCAAGTTTTTCTGCAAGCTGTGACTGGGTGGACAAATTCCTCTGGAGCTGGGGATTTGTTATGTGCCAGAGGATGGCTCTAGGTGAAAAAAGCTAAAGCAAAATAATGTGAGCAAAAATAGTGCAAACAAACTGGCACAGTAAAAAAGAGCTAATTGAAATAGTGGCTAAAATACCATACAGCATAACGACATGTGGGCAGCCCTGATGAAAATGACACATGCAGAGCACAACACAGAGCACATTGAGTATTGTAGTTCTGAACACTAACATATATTAGGTACTGTTCACATGTGTGATTTTCTTTTGGGCTACCTGCATGATGTCACACTGTATGGTATGTTAGCTCTTATTTCAAAGAGCTCTATTTTGCTGCACCATTTGGTTTGTGCTGTTCTTCCTCACAGTATTTTGCTTTAGCTTATTTCACCTAGAACCCCAGAGGGGACCACCGCAGGGCAACGACTCCCAATAGACTTCATTCCAAAAATCCTGGTATTTGAAAACAGTGGTAGCAAGGGACACCAAGTCTTGCAACTAGTTGCATCCTAGGTCATTGTGACAGAAGTATCTGGATTTCTTTAGTCATGATGCCATATGATGCTGGGCATCACTGTCACAGGGAAATTGGAAAGGTATTGCAGGGCCATGATGCTAGTGCAGATAAGGTGATTCAGTGGTGATAAGAACCTTGTGAAAGTTAAATACCACAAGTGGAATTCTAGTGGCATTACTTATTATTTGTCCATCAATTTTTGAGCAATTTTTGCTAATTAGTAATTGATAATGTATCTAATTTTAACCTACTAAACCACATTTATCTAGTTTGTTTAGATTCCAAGACATACTTACTTTGGTATGCATGCCAAATCTTAAGTGTATACCTGCAATAACAGTGAAGCTATAAACATCCAAATATTTTTGAAAATATTTCACAATTTAAGAAGTAAATTGTTAAATTTTTTGAACTTCTGTAACATACAAGTTATGTAACCAACTACCCTCTACCAGTTTCTAAGACTCTTCTAAGAAAGTATGCATATACATTTTCAGTTATCTAGCTCCAAAGGTAGCTATGTTGCAAACATAAAACTATTTTCAGAAAGTGAGCTCCTATAACTTCCGCGCCCCTCATTCAAATATAATAAAACATGGCATCTTTTTAGGGCCTGTCCAAAACAGTATGCATGCCATATTGCAGATCTCTAGCAATAATACGGATCAAGATATGACCAATTAAAGAATTTCAGAACATTCTGTGAAATTTCATACATTTTGCAAAATGTTGTGAAATTTATAGAATTCTGCAACAAATTCTGTGAAATCAGAATTTGCTAATTTCACCCAGCACTAGTGAGTACCAGGTTCAGTATTGTCCATTCATGAGTGGGCTCATTTACTACAGTAGTTGCCTGATGAACGCCCCCTGCAGGGAGTTCAGGATGCCCCTATTCCTAGTTGAAGCTGCAGCTGGAAGGCTCCAATCTATATCCAGCAGACTGAAGTGCCCCACCAGCAGTACCTCCCCCTTTTCTGCCATTTTGCCATTAGCATCTACCAGTACCTTAACTAACTCTTCCACTTATGCTAGAGGTCTGTAAATCACACCAGTGTGAATAGTGGCCCTGTTCCCCATCTCCAGTGTGACCCACAGTTCCTCTGCTCATGCTGTATTCCCTGTATCTTTGTTCCTTTTAATCTTTCCATCACATAAAGGACCACAGCCCCTATTTTCCTTCTCACACTGTCTTTCCTAAACAGAGTATAGCCCGGTATGGCCATATCAAGGTCATGGTTTTTAGTCAGCCATGACTCAATAATAGTCACAATATCCAGGTCAGCCTCTGCCATGATGGCCATTGTAAAAGAAATGTGTCTCTGCTCACCAAAAGAAACTGATTGATTGATTGTTCTCACTAAAGTTTATTTTACCCCTCATCATCTCAAGTCTTTCAGTTACAATGCCAGTAGCTAGGAATAGGGATCAGGTGCTTTCTTGGAAAGGAGGTGACTGACTAGCCCTGATGGATTGCTAGAGATTTGTTTATTTGTGCCCACCACTAAATCAAGGATCAGGGGAATGGGGGAAGATTCTTCTATGCTTACATTTCAAGAGACATGTGGAGGATTGGTTTGGGGAGGAGGGCTCTACTGTACAAATTATACTGTTGTCCAGGAGCCAACTTTTTTTTTTAAATTAAACAGTTGTACAACCTGGAGATTGGAGAGGAGGGAGACATTATTTAATGTCTATTCTGTAAAAGACATAACCCAAGGAACAATCCTTGGTCATAACATAGACACATTATTGTAGAATCCCAGTCAGCAGAATATGAATACCTAGATACAGAGTACCTGAATATTGTAGCACCAAATACCAATATTTGACAGAATAGTCAGAAAAAGGTATTTGCAGAACTCTCCTTGTTGCCTTGCAAGCCCATCATTGCAGGTGGTGAGGAGTGTCCACACAAGGGCTGAAAACTACTGCACTGTTCCAGCTCCCTAGCACTGCAGTTTCACACGAGCTGAAATGGGTCAGCTAAAGCTCCCAAACATATCTACATTTACTATCTTTGTAGCAGATCTGCATCACTCAAAATGGTGCAAAATGCTAAGTGTAAACATGCCACAGGATCCAGTACTAAAGCTCTCACATGACAGAATGGTTTGGCTTAGTATACATTTAAGTATTACAGATTGGAAAATGGCGTCTGGCAGGTCTCTACTATTCTAGCAGTACCACATTTTGTATGCTGTACAACAGCTTAAGTGACTGCTGGCTATGATTGACAGTTCAGCTGGTCTTTGCAAAACATAACATTTCTGACAAGGAAATTCATGTGAAATTTAAATTCCACTTCCATCAAATTGTTTGGTATTTTACTTTTTAATTATTTCCATCAAATTTTAAAACTACACATCCATATGTCTCCTTATTTTGCACATTTGCAGTTCAAGACCAAATATATATGTACAATGAATCTCAAATATTTAGCTTTCAATGGGGCTGAGTTAAGTTGCCAAGCTGTTAAATATTTTTTAAATTAAATTTCACAAGAATGTAAAATTGCAAAATTATAATCACCTATACCGTTAAAACCAAAAAATACAATGACACCAAGTTTGGTAGGTTCATAGGTCCTAAAAGGAAGACTGTGCATGCCAAATTTGTAATCTCTTGCATAAAAGATGTCCATGTTACAAGCAGCCATAAGTAGCAAAGTAAGAGCAGTACTTAGATTTGAGTGTCATGAGTTTTTGTGAAAGCTGATATTTCATGATAATTTTTAGAAAGCATTATCCATGAATTTTGCCCAGCCATACTCCTGACTTGCCATGTTGGAGAAAGCAAAAGGCTGGGTAGAGTGGTAATAAGGTTGAGTAAGTAGGGGACTCCTCTTTAAAAATAGCAAGAGAGTCAAAGTAGTGTTACAGGACCATGCCGCTACTGCAGGCTAGATGATTTGCCTGCTTGCCTGCCATATAGGTAGAATGGGTGTGATTCACAAATATGAACATAAAAACAATTTGTCAGCAGAAAAGGACCCTTGGCACACCTTGTCTGGCCAAGCGTTCCCTACCTATTCTACATCTGCAGGCCTTACCTGTTCTCCAGTGAGTCTCCCTCTCTCTGCCTCTACTCTATTATACCCCAGTGCTTATCCCACACATGCTTAAAGCCCCTTACCATTTTAGCCTTCACCACTTTGGCGTGAAGTCTACTACAGGCATCAACCACCCTTTCAGTGAAGAACTATTTCCTCTCATCTCTCCTAAACTTGCCCTCTCCAGCTTCATCACATGTCCCCTGGTCCTGGTGTTCATCCTCACATGGAAGAGGCTCCACTTCTTCACCTTGTTCACCCTTCTGAGGTACTTGTAGGCCTCTGTCATGTCACCTCTCTCTCTTTCTCTTATCCCTTCCAGGATGTATGCTTTGAGATACCTCAGCCTCTCCTTCTGGGCCTTTCATTATAAACTCTGTCCCATTTTAGTTGCCCTCATATGGATTGTCTTCATCCTGTCTATGTCCTTTCTGAGGTACAGTCTCTAAAACTGGACACATTACTCCAGGTGAGGGTGTACCAGGGAACAACACATACAGCAGTACCACTTCTTCTCCTCCTTCTTCTTCTTCTTCTTCTGTTAGAAACCCTCTCCTTATGGAACCCAAGATCCCACTAGCCCTGTCCATCACAGTTTCATACTGTGATGCCACCTTGAGGTCCTCTGATATAATAACCCCAAGGTTCTGTTCCTGTATGTTGACTGTCAGCACCACAATCCTATATTCTGCACTAGGGTTCCTACACCCTGGGTGCATATTTTACAATTTTAGGCGTCAAACTCCAATTGTCATCTTCTTGATCAGTCCTCAGGTTTCCCTAGATCCCTACACATTTTCTCCACCCCTCCTCAGTTTCCACCCTATTGCAGATTTTGGTGTCATCTGCAAAAAGTATACCTTCCCTTTCAGCTCTTCTTCTATGTCCCCTATGAAGACATTGAAAAGGATTACTTTTAGTACTGAACCCAGTGGTACACTGCTGGTCACTCTCCCATCCTTGACTAACTTTTTTACATTTCTAAGAAGGGAGTATTCATCAAAGTGGTATTTTTAGGCACAGCAAGATTTTACACAACAGACTTCGCAGTAGAAATTTTCCACCAGGGCAAAAAACCTTTCGAATCAGGAATATGAAGCTCCTACTTTCTCGGCACTGGTAAATACCTAGCTAATGCTTCACTAAAATTTGAGGCTACTTCCATAACTCGGACTGCAGTGCTCCCTTAACTTTTCTCACTGGAGCACTGCCCCTGCGGGAAAACAATGAACTTCCCCCAAGCCAGTCCTAAACCGGCCATTTCACACTGGGGTGCTTCAATCTCTGCAACTCGCTACACTTTCTGCCTATCCTTTTATTTGCTCTAAGTCTCAAGGCCTCCACACTGGCCCACCTGGTTCCAAAAGTGCTCAGCCTTCCTCTAATTTCATCCATCATATACCTGTAGCATGGCTCCAATTGCTAAAACAGCGACATCACTCTTCACTCACAACCTGTTGCTGTTGCTTGATAAGTGCAATACAGCTCAAGGGGAGACCTCCAGGGCACTCTGCTTCCCATTTTGCAAATCTGGAAGCCCCTGAGTCTTGTCCCTCCAAACATGTCCCCTAATGGGTAGAGGTTCCCCCCGACCCCCTCACCAGTATCCCTGGGCCACTCTGCAATGCTGAGCTGCAGCAGCCATGCCACAACATGTGGCACCCCTAAAGATCCAGGAACACTACACTTCCAAACATGGGCTTTGTCAGATGTCCTCTGGTCCTGGTGCTCATCCACAAATGGAAGAGGCTCCACTCCTTCACCTTGTTCACCCCGTGAGGTACTGGTAGGTCTCTGTTATGCCACCTCTCTCTCTTATCCCTTCCAGGATGTATGCTTTGAGATACTTCAGCCTCTCCTTCTGGACCTTTCATTGTAAACCCTGTACCATTTTAATTGCCTCGTATGGATTGTCTCCATCCTGTCTATGTCCTTTCTGAGGTGCAGTCTCTAAAACTGGACACATTACTCCAGATGAGGGTGTACCAGGGAGCAACACGTACAGCAGTACCACCTCTCTTCTTCTGTTAGAAACCCTCTCCTTATGAAACCCAACATCCTACTAGCCCTTTCTATAGCAGTTTCATATTGTGATGCCACCTTGTGGTCCTCTGATATAACCCCACAGTTCTGTTCCTGTACAGTGACTGTCAGCACCACAGTCCTAGATTCTGCACTGAAGTTCCTAAACCCTGGGTGCATATTTTACTGTTTTATTCATTGAACTCCAGTTGTCATCTCCTTGACCACTCCTTAGGTGTCCCTAGATCCCTACACATTCTCTACACCCCTCCTCAGTTTCCACCCTATTGCAGATTTTGGTGTCATCTGCAAAAAGTATACCTTCCCTTTCAGCTCTTCTGCTATGTCCCGTATGAAGACATTGAAAAGGACTGGTTCTTCTACTGAACCCTGTGTTACACTGCTGGTCACTGTCCCATCCTTAGGGAAAGAGTCATTAACCACCACTTCAGTCTTCTATCCATCAACCTGTATTGAACCAAATTTACCAATCTGGATCCCTTTCCGAAGCTGGTCAGCTTCCTTGTCAGCTTTCTATGCAGCACAATGTCAAAGACCTTGCAGAAGTCCTGATGGGCTATGTCCTTTGCCCTCCCCTGGTCTATTTTTCTTGTCCACAGTCAATAAATATATCACATTTCATTTGGCATGACCTTCCCCCATGAATCCATGCTGACTGTAGCCCTGCAGCACATTGGATTCTAGATGTTCAACCAGAATTTTTTTAGCAGTGATTCCAGTAATTCTCCCACCACTGAAATTAGGCTGACTGGCCTTTAATTGCCAGCCTCACCCCTGCCTCAATTCTTATGTAATGTAACCACCTCCATGGTAACCCAAGAATAAGGCGATCGCAATTGGGTGCCTACAAAAATGGCAACTCAATTGCAGTGCCTGTGTTCAGGGTTACCTGTCAGGGGAGCAACTGGATACTGGGGTGGGGGAGGTAAGGCAATGGGATGTACACACATATTCGCATGGGGGGAGAGGCAGGGGAGGGAAGGTATGTGGGAGGGGGTGTGTTGGGCAGCTGCCGAGCTGATCCAGTAGTGTGGTTTGGAGGGTGGTCAGTTGGGAGGTGCAGGGCACAGGATTTGGGTCAGGCATGTTGCGATGTTTTTTTTTTTGTCAGCAGGTGGCTTTTTGTTTTCAAAGTATACCACCCCCCCCCGGCATGCACTCCCCTTGAGTTGAGAATCCATTAGTAAGGGGGTGCAGGTGGCAAGGCCCCCTCATGAGGGGCTGGGGGGCACAGCCCCCTGCATTAAATAAAATATCCTAGATCTCAGGAACCCTCTTGCTCTGTGCCATGAGTGTGCATTGCCAAAATTCATTTTTGCCGATGTACATGTGCCCTAATGGTGATTGCTATTCCACAATCGCTGTTATGACATAGAACCCATGTCCACCCTTCTCCAATCCTCTAGAACCACACTTGTTTCCAGTAAACTGTTGAACAAGGCTATCAGTGGGGCAGCTAGCACTTACCTGAATTCTCTCTCTGTACTGATGGTAGTGATGTGCAAGGTTAGAAAACTTCGCTTTATGAATTAATTTATTAATGCCTGGTTAAATAAAGTGATTGATTGAGTGATTGATTGATAATTTGCAAATCTGTCTCATTTCGTGAAGTTAATCTCACTGCAAAGTCCAAATCCACAGTAAACTGATAACTTCTTGAAATGCTAATTTGGTAACTTTGCCAGCGAAGGTTAGTACAGAGGTGACGTTTGCTTGCAAGGTACGATGGCATTGGAGGTCACATGTTACTGAAACCAGCTGTATGCTATGAGGAGGCTGTCTTCAGTGTAGTCTTCTGAAGACAGAGTAGGAGAAAAGTCTGGGTGTGCTGTCTGAGAGAAGAACTTTTAAAATACATCTCAAAACCCTGCTTTTTGAATCTAAATTCTTCACAAATTGTTCTAGAGGGCCTTTTGCTGCTAGATTTGTGTTTTTTGTTTGTGTGTTTGTTTATTTTGGTGATTATCTACTTTAAAGTAATGGTTTCTGTTTTGTCAGGCTGTGAAGCAGTGGTGTAAGGGAGGGTAGGTGTACTGTAAAGCACGGCAGCCCAGAAAGATCCAGAGGTTTTTTATCTTAGCGGGAGATTTGTGTTATGTTTTGGTTTTCTCACTCTTTCTTGTTCATCATTTTTGATCTGTAGTGAGTATTTTCTCATTTTTATTTCTGGGGTTTAGTTTTGTGTGTTTAAGTATTTTTTTCAGTGTCTTTCTGTAGCAGTTTTAGTTATTTTTTAGTTATGTTTTTCTTAAAGTGATGGGGCCTGATCCTCAAAGTCCCCGGTGTAGTGCAGGAGGCTTGCACCACAAGGAATGGTGCAAAGTGACCTTTGCACCAAATAATGCACCAGGAGTGATTCTCAAAGGCAGCCTGCCTCAACTGCAGGCTGCCTGCACCAAACAGGGCTTGCACCACATGTACACCACACAGTTGGCTGTTGCATGGCACCAGGGGCTTGCGGCAGATGCAGACTGCCAAATTCCCTAAATCAACATTCTCAAAACTCTCCCAGAGGGAAGATATCTAAATACTGTTAGACTAGCCAGGGCTGGTCTATGGGTACTTAGAAATATGCCTTCTGGAAGAGTTGACCTATATGGGCAATGGGCTGCAGTCCCCCTCTCCAGCCCCAATCCTCTGATATTTTAAATAATGATCTCTGGTGATCTAGTGACCCCCCCCCAAGCCCTGATCCCCTATTATGAAAATAATATTATCCCTGGTGGTCTGGTGGACCCCCCTCCCCAGCCCAGATCCTCTGTTATTAAATAATAGTATCCTTGGTGGTCCAACAGACCCCCCCAAGCCCTGATCCCCTGTTAATATTATGAAGGAACCCTGGTGATCTAGTAACTCCCTAAATCTGATCCCCCATTATTATGACATATTAACACATAATTGGTGGTCTAGCGGACCCCCAACCCAGCAGGCAGTGACCCACCACCCTGCTCCGCCCCATCCCCAAACCAAGCTGGCAACTTGCACAGACCAGAACTTATCACAATGGCTAGCCACCAACTGAGCTCCCAATGAGTGCTGTACTGTATTCAGTACATGCCAATTGCTTGACAGTGAGATGTCAATCAATGAGCATGTACTGAATACAGTACAGTGCTCATTGACAGCTCAGTCTGCAGCTGGGGATGGTGGTAAACAGCGGGCTGTGCAAGTCAATAGCTTGGTTTGGGGATAAGGGAGTGTAGTAGTGTGACACTGCCCACTGGCATAGAGGAGAAGGGGTCCACAAGACCACCAATGATGTGTTAATATGTCATAATAATGGGGGCTTTGAGGGTCCACTATACCACCAAGGATACTATTTTTGTTTATAATAGGGGATCGGGGCTGGGGAGGGGGATATGCTAGATCACCAGGTATAGTATTAGTCAGTGTCAGTGGCTCAGCAGGTAGCACACTCCCCTTTGAGATCAGAAGACTGTGGGTTCTATCCCCACATCAGGCACTTGGGTTAAATCCCAATACTGACACTGTAGTGCAGCATGAGGGGGTTGATGCACTCCTGAGGTGCCGTTTTTTGGATGAGTTGTTAAACTGAGGTCCCATCTGCCTGTTCTGGTGATAGTTCAGGTGGATGTTAAAGATTCCATGGCACTTCTCTAAAAGAGCAGAGGAATTTTTATTGCAAAAGAAAATATACAAATACTGGTAAATATATCATACAGAAACAAAATGCAGGTAAAGAAACAAGAAAAAAAATCAGCACAGTAACATATTAACACATAAACTCATAAATTAACAACAGAGGAAGTAGGACGGAGAAAAAAAATCAAGCATATTGTTCTTCCATAGAAAATTCAAGGCATTCATCTCCGTATAATCCATGAGAATTAAACACTCAAGTACCCTAACACTCGATAATACCTTCACCATTGAATCTCACACCGTGCCCCTCAAACCATACTTGATAATGAAACCCCCTTCCGGCGCTTTTTCCACTGCTCCCATGTCAACGTCTTCATATCATAATGTGCCAGAGAAACAATTTCCTGTTTAACCATTCGTACCCAGAATTCTAGGCAAGATCAATTTCTGCTATAAAACATATTTACAACGGACCTGCCATGTAATGAATTTAATACAGGTAAACATTAATTGTATAGTGCCTGCTTCCAGAGTGTTAGACAGTGGGACAGTGCCTGTGATCACATTCTCATAAGTTACTGCTTCCCACATCACATCACCCCATCGGTATCCAATGGCTGACCACATCTCTTTAGCATACATGCAGTGTATAAAAAAATGCTCCTGTGTTTCAATCTGCTGCTGATACTGTTCTCTGGGACAAAACCTCTACCCAATACTTTTATGTTTTGCATTTTCTTTCACCCCCAGGCAACCATGAGCGCACAGCCAAAGTACATCTCACAATTGCGGGGGGAGGGGGGTATGCTTATCTATACGATATGTTCCCACTAGACGATACCTACTAGGAAGACTATTGGAATATTCAAAAGGGATCCGATATGACCCAGCCTGAATTGAACCATATAACACCTTCCTGTGGACCACTGAAACTTGTGCTTTTGTCAGTTTCCACCTACGCAATTTTTTCAAAGAATAGACCATGTACAGCGGCCATCTCTCCCATTTGTGTACTACCAGTGGGCCTTGTGTTCACTGTTGTAACAACAGGGTCAACCACAGGGCTGCCACCCGCTTCCATTCCTCCACACTTGGCATTAGGAAAGCAGAAATGGTGGTAAATAAGAAGAGACAATGCAAGTAGCTGATTGGATTCAACAATTGCAGTCCACCTTCTTTGTAGTCACAATAAAGGACTTCTCTCTTTATAAGGTTCAATCTACTACCCCACATCAGCTGGAAATTCTGACTCAAAATGGTGACATCCAGAGAGCCCGGGGGTGGAAATATCACAACCACATAGGTCAACAGTGGTAAAAAGAAAGTCTTAATAATAGACACTTTTTTTTTGTCTGCTTCCAGCACTTCCAAATCTGAACTTTTTCATTACTATGCGCCAAATACTGTATGTCGTCCAATTTACTTTGGCCATATCAGCGTTTCCATACGTGATCCCCAGGATCTTAAAAGCCACGTCCGATAGACAGATATTTTGCATTTCTGTCAATGGTTCTGTACTTGTACTTAAAATATAGCCACAACATTTTTGTATATTTAAGGCAGAGCCCATAGTTCTGGAAAAGTGATGTACCGCACTTAGGGGGCACTCAGCCAACTCTTTATCCTCTATCAGGAGACAGACATCATCAGCGTTAGCCAGTCACATCCAATCCTCCTATCCTCTTGTACCAATTTCAACAAAGGATCCAAACAAAATATATGTAAGATGGGACTCATATGGTACCCTTGATGTACCCCTCTATCAATATGAACAGCCCATCCCAGATGACCATTTATCAAAGGACTCGAATCAGTCATTAAATCCTGTGGAAATGCTGGTACATGACAAGACCCTAGTAAGGCATTAACCATCTCTTCTGTCACATCCGATGCAGAATACAACTGCTCCATGTGAATAATTGCTTCTCTCAAAATGTCACCATTAGTCTGCAGAGTGTCTCCCCCTTGGGTACATAGAGAGACCATGGACCCCTGCTGGACTGTCTTTTACAGCTCTCATATATGTCCCCGTAGTCACCTTCCAAGTGCACCTATTCGGTGTGCTTGTATAAAGACACGCTCTTTAGATTGCAAACACCTTCATCTGTGTTATGAGGTGTTGCAGTTGTTCAGTATATTCTCCATACCCCTTATTGATTAAGGACACTAATCTCATATAATGCCCTCTCAAAGTCAAATATTGGAGCTATTTCTCCAAATGATTTCTATATGCCCATGTTTGAATCATATGTTTTCTGTCTACCTATGTCTGGATCCACCACCTGTTCACATTGTCATCCAGGTACACAAGTGACTTTCTTGCTCTTAGAAGGTTCTGTACTCCAGCAGAGCACAACACATTCATGAGCACAGTATTGTTCACTTTCCACAAACCCCTTCCCCGACTAATACCCTCCCCCAGGGTAAGTCGAACCTTGACCATAAGGTGGTCCAAAGCTTCCATGGGGACTGTTACAGCTTGCACACTCCACAAGGTTGAAGAAGAAAAAATATGGTCTATTCTGGTGGCCAACGTAGCTTTATTAAAGGCATACCCCCCAGTGGCATGTACATGTCGATAGGTATCTACCATTCCCGTTTGCTGTAATATTCCTTGCAGGGCATTAGTGTCACAAAATGTTTTGTGTGTTTTCACCCCTCTATCTTGTCCAGTCAGTCCACAGTTAAAATCTCCTGCCCAACTAAAAAGGTGGGATGTGAACAGAAAAGGTTTTATGACAGAGAACAGATCCACCCTCCCTTTTTTTCTCTGTGGAGCGTATACCGAAATCTCCCTCCACTGTCTATGGTGTTGTGTGAAGTCAACTAAAAGAACAATACCCGTGCTGATGTTAAGTACTTTGGTGCTTAAAAAATTCTACCCTGAACACAAAATCCCCCCACACCACTCCAGTGTTAAGGAAAATAAAACAGGGCCCCAACATCATAACTTTTTGGCATTTTCTATATCATTCACAGTATAAAGGCGGACATCCTGCAAGCATGCAATGTCAATTTGATAGTCCTTTAGCACCAAAAAGGTGACTAAATGTCTACAACCATTTCTAACACTATTGACATTAATAGTGGCAACATTATACATCAATGGTTGAGACATTTAGTAAGAGTATTGTCCAAACAGCTTTTTCCTCAGTGTAATGCATATTTCAATCAGGTCACGGACTGTTTGCCCAATCTCTGGCTATGTCTGGGCATAGTCTTTACATGTTTTTGTTTTGTCCTAGCCACCTGTAGCTTAGCAGTGGTAACTTCATCTTCTGAATCAGAAGACGGTTCTTTTCGGAGGAAATTGTACAGGATACTCCAAATCCTCCCCTCAGTCAGAATCATGAGGTTGCAGAACATCATAGGCATTGGAAAGAGGCACCATCACCTGAACTCCTCCTATGTGTTGTACCTTAGCTTTTGTTTTTTCAGTTTTCAAGGGACATTTCTTTGATGCCAAAACTGTAGTATCAGGTGGTTGCATGCCCTGTAAGTCAGACACAAGAACCAACAGAGGAGAGTAATCTGTAGTGGGCTGAGCTGATGTTGAAGCTTCCATCACCTCCATAGGTATATGTTCCTTCATACCAAGGGCCAGGTCCAAGGCATGTTCTACCACTGCCACATCACATGGGGGGGTACAGGGACCTGTATCAGCACCTAACTGGTCAAGAATGGGGTCAGTAGTCAGTATCAGCTGTTGCTCCTCTGCTGAAGCTCTATTCTGTTCACGGACTGTCTGTTCACTTGCTGTACTGGCATTTGGGCTTTTTCTACCATCATCTTTTGATTAGGTCGGTCAGTCCTATTATGTGTAGCCCTTTCACAGTTCCTGAACACAAGATTGCATGCCTGCTAATTTTTGCAGTCACTATTGGTGTGCCCACATTCCATGCACAATGTACATTTGATCCTGTCACATGCATTACTCAGGTGTATCTGGGACCCACAATGAAAGCAGGTCTTCAATTGACCTTGATAGAAACAATGTCCCCGCTCAATACCCAAGAAGTAAGCACTCAGGAGATGTTTTGGGCCCTGTGGGCCAGATCGTAAACTTACTTTAAATTTCCATTCTCCCATCCAGATGTGTTCATCATCAAGGACTGAGGAAGGATCTCCCAAAACCTCACATTTCTTTTGCAACCACTAGCGAACATCATGTACTGCCACCCCGTCATTCTGGAATAACACAGTGACCTGTTTGATGCCAGGTGTCTTAATGGGGAAAGCCCGAAAGGGAATCCATAAGGCTGAATGCCATTTTTTCTCATACAAGGCCCAGAAATGATCAAAGCCAGCTGGGGTCTTAAAACTAACATCATAGACAGTGTCCCCTGATGCGTAAATCAATGCGTATATTTCATTAGAAAAAAACCTTAAGGAGTCTTTTGTGAGTGTCTTCTCAATATATATCCTGTCTGGTGGGTGAGGCAAGCCTCCCAAATACTGGATAAGGACAGCATTTTTCCTCTGTGCTGGGATATTAGTAGAAAATACAGTATTTTGTCTATGAAATTGTTTCCACAACAGTGAAGGTTTTACCCCTCCCCCGAAACATCCATAGGGACAGGTTCATTCTGGTCTACTCGATCTCCCCATGTACCAGCATCTACCTGAGGTTCAGACTCATTAGGAGGTGAATGTGTTATATCCAGAACTGGGGGAGGTCATTATTTACCATGACCAATACAGGTAGGACTTCCATATGGGAGTCCATTGTCTCAACAATAGTCCGTGAATCCTGCTGTGGACTAATGTCCTCCATACTAGGAACTGGCATGTCTGTCGATTCCAGAACCCACCATCCAACCTCCGCTTTTGTCCAGCCTGCTTTTTTTAATGCATAATCAATAGTCCATCTCTCTGGCTTGCCAACCCCCGTAGAAACAGTGTCTTCTACCCAACGTCCTCTCCTGAGCCCCAGATTCTCTGCTGATCTATCTTCCAATCTCAGACCATCTGCTGCATACTGTTCCTTTCTAGATCCCACATCACTAGCACAGTGTTTGTCCTGAATAGGTAAATTAGTATCAATGTCATCGTTATGCACTGTGGTCATACCAGAATCGATATGCACAGGGATTTCCATTGGGCCGTCCAGATCCATAGGCCTCACATCTCCCTGTTTTGTTTCCAGTTGCTGGGATGTAGTTCACTCAGGAGCCTCACCCCATGTAGTTACTGTGTCACACTCTATGTCAATGCCTGTAGGTCTGGCTGGGACAGCAGAGCCCACTACATCCATTATCGTCTTCTGTGTAGGAGCCACTACTCTTTTTCCACCACCTCTTCCTGTGGTCAGTAACACTAGTAAGAATTGTTGTTGCTGCTCAGAACTCAACACTTGCATAAAGTCTACTTCTTGTTGCAAGCCAGCTGTTTGCCAATCCATATACTCATCCTCAGACTGTGCAGCAATATCCATCAAATCACTATCAGCCTCTGTAGACAGATTTCCAAGAACGATCTCCTGCACTGGACCCACGGGTCTGCCAGCCATCTGAGCAAGGTCCACCTCATCAGCCATCTCTCACCAGCGCCTCTTACAACAGAGTAGGGGAAGTTTCCCCAGTGTTGGCCACATTTTCCCCCATTCACTAAAAATACCACCAACAGCTTAATCTGGTTCAAGGTCAGTTGACATTCATCTATATCCTCCTGCCCTGGGTCGTGCCTGAAAATAGGCAGAATTTGTCTAGTGCACTTATCCAGTCAACAAAAACTAAATAAATATATAAATTAATATATTAATAGGGGATCGGGACTGCTTAGAAGCATTGCTGCTTGGCCACCCTTGGCTTGCAGCAAGTTGTCCATGTGTACCCTCTGTTTGGTGCACCACTACAGTTGCCGCAAGCAATGGGACTTTGCCACCGGGACCCTACCTGATAAAGAATTGGGTGCAAGGTCGCTGGGGCACTGGTAATTGGTGCAGACTGCCTTTGATGTGGCTTGTGCCAACTTTTGAGAATCAAGCCCATGGTATTCTGTCACTTTTTATTATACTTAATATTAAATTACCCCTGTCATCTTAATCCCTGTTCTGTTGAAAAAAACAAAAAAAAGACCTTTTTTTGGTTGTTTTTAGTAGTAGTTTTTCAGATAACACTGCTTATCCCTGATTCTCTAGGGGTAAGTTGTCTGCTATTGCTGATAGTTAATAATTTGTTCATCTTTGTTACATCCCAGTACCATGTTGGTCCTCTGTTTTCCTCGGGGGACACTTTTATTGCATAGGTTGCAAGTGAACACAGTAACCCTAACACTAACACTAACCCTAATGTCCCATAAGATAACACTGCAACTTTAACAAGCCATAACTCCACCAGTCTTTGGAGCTAAGGGACATGCTATACATCCAAACAAGGGACCCCAATATGTGATACAATAGCAACACATAATCCCCCTGGAAAAATTAATTGGGTGTGCACAACACCCCAAAATCACCTCTCAGTTTGACCGTGGTGCTAAATCCACAATTTAAGTCCTGTAATCATTGAAAATGCACCAGATATGGAGGACTTCTGGTGAGGTCCCATGCTTTATCTGGCAAAAATCCCATCTTAGTGCTTTTAGATACTGAAAATAATCTACAAAACCTCAATGAGGAAGGGGACTACAGTAGAGGGACCCATCCCAAAAGAAAAGGAAGACGACCTGACTGAAGAGGATGCTCATGGACCATTTATTTATAATTTATTTATTGTAATATTCAGGAACAATCTTTGAGCACTGAATGCTCATTTGCAAAGGTTCCACATCATTTTGGGAACAATACATAAGACATCATACATAGGACTAGAGGTGGTTGAAGTGCCTAAAATTAGCTATGCATAGTATTTCACATAGAACTCAAATTTTGCATAATACTCCACAAAGTGAAGTGAATAACTTCACATCTCAAAGTAATATGAAGTTGCCATTGTTCTCTATGTACTTCATGTTACTCCACCTATTTTTTTGCTCTTTAAGGTGAATTTTGCAGTGATTCATGGAATGTATGGTCACATGGGCTCTATATTATCTTGCACAGCCTCAGTTCAGCATAGTGTGTGTAGTGGAAAGCTGGAAATAGTTTGCTTTCAGAGCTCTGAGAATCAAACCATTTAAAAATCTTTAAAAATGCATTTTTGCCACAAAATTATGAGTCAAAATTTAGTACATCGATTGTAGTAAACCCTTGTGTGTTTATATCATTAAGCATTTATTGATTTTGTGTGACTATTGAATGTTAATTTAGTACATTCAATCTCTGTACTGACAAACACTGTAGAAGTGTGCTTCGGGGGAGGGGTGGATCTGTGGTGTAGAATGGAAATTTATTTATTTGAATTTTGGTAACCGGGTAAGTCTAGTGAGACAAATGCAGTCCCATTTTCAGGGTCAACCTGGATTTGCCACAAGCAAAACAGGACATAACAAAAACATATATAAACAGAAAAAAATAATAAGAAACTTGAGTGTACAATATGAGTACACTTAACAATATACAACATAGCAAAAAAATGAAAACAAATTCAGGAGGTATTTACATTTCAGTAACAAGAAACATAAATTACAAGAAATTGTTCTAAATATGACTACAGGCTGCAGAAACCAATAGCAAGATGTAAGGGGTTAGGAAGTAAGAAGAGTAACAAAGAAAGGTTGTACTTAAAAGTAAGGATGGGGGACAGCAAAGGGCAAGGTAGGAGGGAAGAAAAAGGGCATCAGCAGAAGTACAAACAAGTTGCAGAGGCTGAAAGGGAGGTAAGCAGATGGGTTTGGAACTTGGGAAGAGTGGAATAGGAGAGTACAGAGGGGGGAAGGGAATTCCAGTCAGACACTACCGCAAAAGAGAAGGACCTTCGGGCAGTAGTCAAATGTAGTGAAGGCTTTACAAGGAGGGGGAAGGAGACAGATCTGAGGGTTCTAGAAGCTTGTGTAAGGTGTATGGTTTCACTGAGGCAAGGAGGTGTGAATTTGTGGGCAAGCTTATGCACAGAACTTAAAGTGATGAACTTCAGCTTCAATTCATAGGGCAGCCAACCCGATGAAGTAAGAACGTCACAGTGGTGGTGAGGGCATTAACCCCCAACTCAAAACTACCCACCCTATGGTAGGCCTGAGAAAGGAGAGACAGACAGGAGGAATTAGATGAGAGCAGTAAGGGAGCACCATAAGTGAGGAGAGGAAGAAGGAATGAAGTAGCAATCCCGAGGCAGGAGGCAGAAGTGAGGAAAGGGTGAATGTGATAAAGGAAACCTAGTTTTTGGTTCAGGGATTTTATGACATTGGAGACATGTGCATTAAGAGAGAGCGAGTTGTCCAGGGTAATGCCCAGATATTTAAAGCAATTAACAGACTCTAGGGTATCACCGTTGTGACAGGAGATGCACAGGGAGAAGAAGGCATGAGCTGAGGGGGGTAGGTGGGTAAATAGCATGCTTTTGGTCTTTTTCATGTTGTGGACAAGTTGGTTTGACAGGAGCCAACCCTCAAGGGCAGCAAAGTTAGATGTGAGTGCCCTATTAATGCTATCAATATCAGGAGATGAGCGATAGATAACTGCATCATCTGCATAGAGGTGAATGAAAGCATCCTCACGGAAGCTAGGCAGATCATTAATAAAAAGAGAGAATAGCATTGGGCCCAGTATGGAGCTCTGTGAAACACCATGGGTTATAGGTCTAAGACCAGAGATGGAACCTGCCCACTTAACCCTTTGATACCGGCAGGATAGATAGTTTTTAATCCAGGCCAAGGTACTAGTATCAAAATCAATTATATTGACCTGATGGAGCAGGAGATCATGGTTTACCAGGTTGAACGCTTTGGTTAGATCAAAGAAAATGGCACCAATGCCAGAACCATGGTCCATGGCATGGAATATATCGGTGGTAACTTTTAACAAAGCAAAAAGGGTACTATGATTCCTTCTAAAGCCATGTTGACAGGGGGATAGCTGATTGTGATGTTCCAAGTAGTTCCAGAGGTGATTATGCACAATGCACTCTTGGATTTTAGCCAGGAGGCAGAGGATAGATATGGGCCGAGAATTTTCAACAACATTATTTAGTCCCCTCCTTGTGCACAGGAACAACTACTGTGACCTTTCATTTGTCAGGGACCATGTTGGAAAGGAAGGATCAGTTGAACCGGTCTCGTACTGGTCACACAAGTGCAGAAGCACCCAGCTTAAGAAATTTGGGTTCTGAGGTGTCATGACCAGGTGAGCTCTTGGCTTTTAAGTTACTGAGAAGTCTCTGGACTTCTTTGAGGGAGGCCAATTTTAGGTGGAAAGCAGGTTGAGTCCCAAGGTAGCTTAGAGGGGGAGGGACAGAATGAGAGAAGGAGGAGTTATGGAAAAGTGAGGTGTATTTGTGGAGATCAGTAAAGAATTAATTAAATCTGGAGACAATGGATTGGGGGTCTGAAAGGGGAGTGCCCTGGGCATTGATGGAGCTAGGGATTTCAGTGACCTTCCCTTTGACCACAGATTTAACCTGTTTCCTAAATTCCTTACGGTTACAAAGATGCATGGTTTGTAGAGATTTGTGGTGATGACGCTGGCTTTGTGAAGTGAATTTTTACATTTGTTTCTTAATTGCCTATAGACATGCCAGTCAGAAGTCAGCCAACTTCATTTATAGTTCTGCCACGTCCTGCCATGATGTGACATAAGCATCCTAATTTCCTTAGTGAGCCAAGGAGCCTTAACCCCCTTAGACCTGCATTTTTTTAAAGGAGCATAGGAGTTAATAATTCCAGTAAAGGAGGATACAAAGAAGTCCAAGGCTTGACTGATATTAGGGAGGGTGTTTATGGGAATCCAATCAGTGTGTTATAGATAGAAGTAATAACACTGTTGGCATCAAACCTAGACATGTCATGAACCAGAGAAATTTTAGAAGGGGGGGCTAGAGCAATTATTCTGCCAAACACAGAAAGTAGGGGAATAGTCACTTAAGCAGTCTGATAGGTCACCTGCCACTTTGATCTTAATGGGGCAATTAGTTACCACCCAGTCAAGCAGAGAGTGTTTGCTGGACATGTTATTAATATGCATTGGATCCTGAATGAGTTGTGCCAGGTTGGAGTATGTGAGAGCTGATCTCACCTTATCTGCATCAGAATGCAGCCAGTCAACACTGAAGTCACCACATACTATAAAGTCATGGTAATGGAGATTGACAAGAGAGGTTAGGAAGGGAGGGAGGCCTAGTGAGGCAGTGTTGGGTGGCAGATAGGCACACCCTATGATAATCTTCTTCACATTGCTGAGTGTTAGGGAGAGGAACAGGGATTCTACAGTTGGGGAGTCAAGGTTAGGTATGGGGAGTTCGGTAGCATCCAAGTGAGACCTGGTATAAATAAGAACACCACCACCCCTCTTACCTATTCTATCCTTTCTGAAACAGTCATAACAAGTTAAAAGTATCTCATGCTGCTTAACCATTGGCTTGAGCCAGGATTCAGAAATGCATACAATGTCGGGTGCAAGACATGTAGCCCAAGCTTTGAATTCAGCCATTTTAGGGAGGAGACTGCAAATATTCATATGTGTAATTTTTAGACCTTTGGAAGTGGGCAGGGTGGCAGTGAGGGTGAAGCGAGTGGAGGTGGTGCAAAGTGGCCCAGGATTGAGTTCAATGTCTCCAGCATGCACCAGAAGGAGGAGAACAGATAAATGGGTCCATAGCAAGGTAAAAGAAGATAATATTTCAAAGGAAGTCATAATAGATGGAACCTACAATCGTTTATGGAGCCAGCAACCAAGGAGTGCAGAGTCAGGCTTAGGAAGACAAGGAATATATAAGAGAACACATGTAGAGTCTGGGAAGATATGACACAGGGGAGGAGAGTTGCTATTACAGTGTGGGGAATGAAGGGACCCAGCAATAAACTGGTCAGCACTGCACCAAAGAAAAAGGCATAACAATGTAACTATCCATCCTAGGCAGCCCATGTCAGTAGTAAAAAGACAAAATACCTCCAGTGGATAAAAGGGGTAAGGCAGAGATCGACCAATCACGAGGGATAAAGAGGATGGGAACCCCCAAGGAAACAAGGGTAAAGACCAAATTCCAGATTAGGCAGAGCTATCTTACCTATACTAGGGGAAAAGGACAGCAGATAAGGGAAACCACACTACAACATAATCTGGACCGGAACAGTCACGTAAATGTATATGGGGAAAAAGGGGAGGAAAAGTCATTCAACAGAACTAGACAATAGGGCAACTTAACAGAAACCAATAGTGAAGAAAATTGGGCAGGATGGGGTGAGGCTAGTCTGTATTTAATAGAGGCTGGGGTCAGGGAGGGCAGGTGGGATAGATTACAGATACACAAAAATTACAGATGCACACTAATTAGAGAGAGACAAAAAGATAGCAATGAAAAACCATAAAATCCAAAATCCAAGGGACCAGAAACAGTGTTCAATCACGGCAGGAGACATAAAGGTTGTATCCAATGAGGGTGGAGTTCAGTTAATCAGCAGCCAATCACAGCCCATGACTGTGGTCCCAGACAAAGATGCAGGCTTACCCAGGCAAGGGATTTCGAGGGCAGGCAGAGGAAAGGTGCGCAGCTGATTGCCTTTCCATCCTCTGCCGCTGGTCCTATCAATCAATCAATCAAACTTTATTTAACCAGGCAGTTACATCATCGAGTTGGGAATTCACCCAGCCAAGGGCTCCTGAGGTAAAAGAAGAGAATTAGAGGTTAAAAAGCTAGCAAGGACAAAAGAAATTAGTGAGAAAGGCAGTTTTTCCAACTGTTGTTGGTTAGTGTTTTATTATTTGTGTTCAGGTACACACAGTACAACTTCATTTAATTTTGTATAAGTTTTTTCTGATTGCTGGGCATTTTTTTGTCATTTTAAAAGACAGTCTGTGTTATAGTTTATTGAACAATTAAAGTTTCTGTGCTTGACCTTTAATTTGTGTGTGTTCTGTCAACTGATCTGCATTTTATTGCGTACCAAAATAGCAGTACTCTGAATTTCTCAGCCTGTCTGCAATATTTTTCCCTGTTTCTGTGTAGCTACTAGCTACTGATACCCCCCCCCCAGCAAAACAAGGTATTGTTTTTGGACTTTTGGAATTTTGATAACTGGTTAAGGTCTTGTGTTGTGCCTGTGCATCTGCATCTCTTTAGTTTTTTGCTTCCCATCCCCCCAAAACAGCAGAAATATAGAGTTGCTGTTAATTTTCCATGTAATCTTAAAAAATGACCGTGAAGAGATGATCTTGCAAAGCTGTTTCTGGCTTTGGCACTGCTGCCAAGAACACTATTATCAGTGGAAGTTGTTGTGGTGATGAGGCAGGTTCATCCGGGGCTAGCAAGTCTAACAGTGTTAAGAGTGGTCATGGCCATGGTAGTACACAGCAGAAGGGAAAGGTAGTAGTTGCTGCAAGTAGAGGGATTTCTCCGACTCTGTTTTTCACAGTGAAATCAGTCACTTCAGTGTGGTTTGGAGATGCTGTTGTCCCTGCTGGTAGTAAAGTTAGTGATGGCATGGTTGATAACAGCATGAGTATTGCTACAAGTTCAACTCGGATAAAGTTATCAGGTGGGAAAAATGTTGTTGAATCCACAGACTTGAGTGTAGTTGATGTCCCACTCTGCATAGTAGTTGAACATGATTCTGATCATGATGATTACTCTCAGTCTCATCACCAATCTTGAGGTTAGGCAATCCAAACATTCAGATGCTGAAGAAAAAATTGTAGATGATAATATTGAGGCTATGGTTGGAATATCTCCACAGGAAGACAGCATCCAAAGTGAATTTATGGATGATGACTATGATGATGATGTTAGAGACCCCATTTGGGAACCAGACAAAAAAAAGTGAAGGTGTCTGTTTGTAAACAGTCTGTTAGTCAATTCCCACCTCCTCACAGTTCTGATGTAGCTGTGTCTGTTGATGATCCTGAAGTAATAGTCATAGATTGTGATGTTCAGTCAAAGTCCAAGTGTGCACAACACCAGAAATCATGCAGTACATCCCCCATTTCACTGCCACCAAAACTGCAGTTCCATATGCAGCATGAACAGTGACATGTGAAGAGTAGGGCATCAAAATCCCTAGTCTGGGATATTTTTTATATGATGGTAGCGATGAAACAGTGGCAATCTGCCAGCTTTGCCAAGCATATGTGAAGCGAGGTAAAAGGGTAGCCATCTGGGCACTGGGGGCCAGCATACTCACCTCAAGAGCAGGCACATGACACTGCGGACTCGGCACCAGAGGGAAGCTAATACCATACAGGAGCGTTCACCCTCATCCACCTTAGTGAGCATGGTATCCCTGTCCTTCAGTGTAAGTAGCAATGTCAGTAAAAGTGGTGAAATAACACCAGAGGATTACTACAGACATAAGGAGGAGGATGATTTTGAATGCTCAAGTAGTGGTCAGAGTAGCAGTGGTGGTCCATGTAGTAATTCTACTACATCAACCCCTGTGTTTAAAAAGAGGGAAAATAACCACATTTATTGGCTTGTCACCTGTGCACCCACCATCACATGTCAAATGGTACCCCATCCATGTCAGTTCGCAGAGGAGAGCCATTTGGCATGCCATGTGCAAAACACTGAACAATGCAACCAACGTTGCACAGCCTTTTTGTACAGAACAGTAATTACCCACCAAATCATGCGGTTGCACATGAACTCAGTGCTGCCATAGCAGAAATGCTGGCAATTGACCTTTTTGCCATTCTCCTTTGTGGAGAATGCGGAATTCTGGCGGTTTGTGGCACATGCATGTCCTAAATGGAACATCTCTTCCCGGACATACTTTTCTAATTAACTGCCCGCCTGCATCATGTGACCTGCAGACAGTCAGACATGATATCTGTGATCTGTTTCTTACCAATTTTGCCTTCTCAAACTGTAACTCAAAGTTAACTCGTAGTGCCCAATTCGAAGTCCATTAAAGGCGAACTTCAGCCCTTTAATGGGAAATCTGCATAGTGCTATGCAAAACCAGAGTTGGGCACTTCAAGTAAACTTCACGGGTGTAGTAAAACTTCTCTGCATCTCTACATGGGACTTTACATTTGTTCAGCTCAAGTGGAGCAAAGTCACATACCTACAACTAATTACATAGGTTAAGCAACATAAATCTGATACATTATTATACAATTATATTTATTACATTTTTAGGATGATCACGTACAGTAACTGTCAAATACAGAGTAATCACATGTAGTGTAGACCCCAAGTAAGAGGAGTAGGGAACAGTAGGTGTGATACAGGTGGGGGATATAGGAGTAACTGCTGATTTAGGTAGGATCAAGGCAGCAACAATCTGAGTTCAAGGCAATAAGAGCCCTGAGGGCCCATTTAAACTGTCCAATCTTGGGTAGGCTGGTTATGCTGGTAGGGAGTTCTTTGAACCACATTACTGCCTGATTGCAAAGGAGTGCTGCCCCAAGCTGGTTCTATACAGGGGGCTAGCTGGGGCATGTTGGCTCATACTTCATGTGGAGTAAAGGTTGTGGGAGGGCCTAAGGAGGGAGCTAATGGAGGGTGGTGTAAGGCCAAGGAGTGCTTTCTTAATCAGTATGATTGTTTGATAGCACAGCTGAGCAGATAGGGGAGCAAGTTTGTAAGGGGATATAGATTGCAGGTGTGTGTGTATTTTTGTGAGACAGATACAAAACTTAAGGTTTTATTGATCAGTATTCTGACTCTGTCTAGGACCGTGTCAGTGGCAGACCCATAGACAGAGAGCCCATAGTCGATGAGTGAGAACACAGAGGTAGAGACAGCCAACTGTTCAGCCTCCACTGTTAGGTTCAGCCTTTGTCTAAACAGTGGTTCAAGCTTCCTGTTTCTCATCCTTACAATGTTATCGACATGTTCATTGAATGATAGGGTGTCATCTAGAATGACCCCTCAGTATCTGAAGGATTTTACTTGTTTCTAAGGGCACCCAATGCTTTGTGTATGTTGAGATAAGGTGACTTGTTCTTGAGGTGCACCCTTGAGAAGAGCATTGTTTTAATTTTTTTATAGATAAGAACACATTTATTGAGCTTGAACTATGATTCTAGGACTCCAAAGCTGTGCTGGAGTTCTTGAGTAAGATTGTTGCACATGTTGCACATACTGTAGGACTGTTGTTGTAAATTACATCATCATCCACATATAGCAGCATGTTTACCTTTGTGTCCACTTCAGGCAGACTGTTGACAAAAAGACTGAATAGTAGAGGTTCCAACATAGACCCCTGTGAGACTCCTAGTCTGAAACTCCTTGCACTTGATTGAGTCCCATTTATCTTTACTCTCTGTGAGCTAGCAGAAAGGTAGCACCTAAACTATGACACAGCTTCTTCAGAGATGCCTTGTCCATGTAACTTTGTGATCAGCAGTGGGTGATCCATGAGATCGAATGGTTTTGTAAGATCTATGTACAGTATATAGCACCAACTATGTGCCCTTTATCAAGGGCCTCATGGAGGGAGTTGGTGTACTCAGTAAAAGCCGTGACTCTGCTGTGCTGTTTTCTGAAGCCATGTTGTTCCCTGTACATTGGATTATACTTATTTAAATACTCCACAAGCTACTCTGACACCATCCTTTCTAGTGCTTTTGACAGGGGGAACAGAACAGAAATAGGCCTATAATTGGAGACATTTGAGCTGTCCCCAGTCTTAAAGACAGGTTCCACTTCAGCTTTCTTTCAGGCCTGAGGAAAATTGGGAGAGTCTCAGCAAGAGGCTGAAGATTTTATTAAGGGAAGGTGACAGTTCATTTAGGGCAATTGCTAGATGCTTCATATTGACCCCATCATTACATGTCCTGGTTTTAGCTAGTACTCGCTTAACGTATTTGATGGTTTCCTTTACACTGATATGACTAGAGTAGAATTTAGGGGTGGTTGGGCTGGAGCATTTATTTACCTCTTCAACTATATGTGAGTAGGGCAGGTTGGCTAGCAGCACTGAGCTAAGGTCAGTAAAGGCTCCGTTGAATGCTTCAGCTATGTCTACTGGGGAGGTGACTACACCTTCAGGGGTGGATGACATGGTTGTGGGACCTTATTGCTCCTTCCCATTAACTCTTTTAGGGTTGCCCAGAATATTTGACTATTCCCATGACTGTCTCTGAGCTGTTCTTTGTTGTAGTCTGCTTTTGATGCTCTTATTGCCCTGGTGCATTTGTTTTGGGCTTCCTTGTATTTGCTTAGATTGGCGGGAGCACTGGTGGCATTGGCACTACTACACAGATTGTCCCAGGTCCACATGAGGGTGAGAAGGGGAGGTGTAATCCAGTCTGCAGAGGAGCCTTTGACTTTATGCCTCTTAAAGGGGGCAAATTTATCACAGGCTGCAGTGAAGTGTTTAGTGAAGTATTTAAGGGCTTGATTAACTTCCAAACAATCATCCAGAGGGGTCCAGTCAGTTCTGGCTTGATACTCCTTGAAGTCCCTGATGAGGTGCATGTGTAGTACCCTGCTGTTGTTTGTTATAGGAGGTGACTTCTTGTGCAGACCATTTGCACACTACTGGTGAGTGGCCATTAACAGCATCTAGTAGCACTTTAAGATCATGCCAGGATGCTTCAGATTCTGCACTCTCCCAGGCCTCAATGAATGCTCCTTAGCTCCCGGACATCTCTCAAACACCTCGCAACCTGAGAAATAAAAAAGTACAGCTGAAGACTATCTACCCAAGAATTAATCTCCTTCAGAGCTGAAATTAACCAGATTTATCAGTACCTTCAGAAACACATAGAGGCACTGGAGCAAAGGGCTGACTTCTACAGAGAACTAAGTTGACAATTTAGAGCAGGCCATGCAGGAACTAAAAGAACAACAGGCTGTAATTACAGCTAGACAAGAGGACTTGAAACAGGGCTCAGTGTAAAAATATTAGATTCTACTGTATCACAAAAGAATAGGATGGGCAGGACATTAAAGAATTTAACATTAATCTCCTGCATATGGCTCTGGAATTGCCCTCCAACATCCCTCTTGAGCTCGAATGGGTACATAGATCCCTTGGCCCAAAGCCATCCTCACCAAATGCCTGGTCCTGCTCAATCCTGGCCAGCTTTCTGAACTATGCCGTTAATGAACAAATGCTTAACATGGCCTGGAAAAAAACAGAAAGTCTTCTATGGTCAAACCAAGATTTATCTTGATAATGATTACGCTCTGAACACTATGAAGAACCGCCAAGAGTATTTACCTATATTTCCAGCTCTGAAGAAACAAGGGATCTGATTTATTACTATCTACCCAGCCTGCCTGATTGCCATTTTACCAGAAGGCAGAATGGAATTTGAATCAGCAACAGAAGCTTGAGAGGAAATGAATAAAAGGAACCTGCAAATACCGGACCATCCAGTGACCAGAGACCAGCTGACACTACCTCTGCAATGGCAAAAAGTTGCTCATGTGAAGCACCACATGGATAACCCACCTCAGGACTCTCAGTCTGCCACAGCTTGTCAGGCATCATTTCATAGAATGGAGCCAGCCATCTCCTCTTGAAGACCAGAAACTGTATCTACTCTATTTCCCGTAAGATGGAAGGGAGGGGAGCAAAAGAAGAGACCTTTAACTCACGCTTTCTCTTTGTGGTAATTCTTGGCTCCAGCAGGAGCCTTCTCTAAACAAAGAACACCCTAGATGGAACACACTACAGTGCTCAAATGACAGTCAGCCCAGCTACAGGAAGGTACCGTTCGAGTGCTGGCCTCAAGCTTTGGTATTTTGAGTTCAGCAATGCACTTAAGGACATCTGTGGTGTCTTGTAGAACTGGTTATTACTCTAGATAGTCAATCTAGAGAACTTAATTGGATTAAAGCAGCTGGGAGAGACTAACACTGGTTACTGACAAGCATAATTCCTTAATTGTTTTGCTTTTTTCTTTCAATCTGGATCTTATAGGCACTATGCTGTGGTTTCTCACCTTATTATTGGACAATAATGGGACAGCACCCAGCAACTATATTGAGAGGGGAATATTAGGTGCCTTTGGAGCTGCTTTCTTTATATTCGCTGTGCCTTCTACCATTTCTAAAGGGATCTTTGATTCTTTATAGGTAAAGTTAAGAATATATTAGCTCTTGGCAGAACTATGCCTAGTGGCTCCATGTAGAAGTCCTGAACAGATATCTCATATCTTTTTAGGGCTTCTGCATATACACACACCCCGGAATAAATATAATCAACTCCATGGGAGTGTGGACCACAGGTACTGACTGTGTGGCTTTTCATGCACAGTTCAGTTCGCACTGTACTCACCCGGTACCCTTATACTCCACACTTTTTTTTTTAAACCAGGAGAGACACACTAAGCTGAAGCTTGTTTACAGGTGTGACATGGGAACCAAGGAAGTTAAGTGACTTGCTCAGAGTCACACAGTACCCAAGTGGGGGCTGTGGGATTCAAATCCAGGTCTCCAGGTTTGCAGCTCAGAGCCCTAAACCACTGCATTATACTGCCTCCACTTAAGACTTGGTTGGGGCATAATCCTTGGGTATATAAGGAGAAGTTCTATATTCTCCCCTATCATAGAAGTTCCTCAATGTGCACTCACTTTAGCAAGTTCCAACAGGTCTCTTATGATTCCATTAGTTATTAAAGGACTAATGCACGACAGGGTGTATGACATGCTGGGATAATGTCACACCTGGTGTGATTGGGCATGAGTTGGACAGAATGGAGGCTCAGCAATTGCAAATTATTAGTATGCTATGCACACTGATTGGCTGGCCCCAGGTCCAGTATCTTTTTATAATTTTCTTTGTTTTCTGTCTTTACATTTAGTGTGTGTTCTCTCTTAATTTTTGCTCACTGTCCTCCCACCCCCAAAAAAAACATAAAAAAAGAAACAAAATATGAAAAACACACCAAAAAATTATAAAAGGTTAAAAAAAAAAGTTACTGACCCGCTTAATAATCTTTTTACAAACCAAATAAGTATATATTTTTTCCATTAATGTTTTCGTCCTGTTGTATGTTAAAGCAGCAGTGCAATAATCCAGTGACAATTTTGACCTATACTTTTGTATTCTATTTTCAATTGCCCCTTATCTACTGACTTGTATGATACCTTTCTTTCCACAATTAATTTGAGTCTGCTTTATTCCCTTTTTTTACAACTGAAATAATAAAAGTAGCACTCTTTTTAATATTGCTCATACCTGGTTTTCATCACTATTCCCAGCTGTTTTTGAATACCTACTGTTCCATAAGGTTATGGAGCACTGCCTGCTGCATGCTAGTTCATTTTAGTTGCAACAGAAATTATTTTAAACAATTGATGTACAAAAACAGTTTTCCTTAATATTGTTTTCTTCTTTCCAGATCTTCACTGTATCAGAAATGTTGTCCTTCTTGAGATTGGAACATAATGTAGGTTCGCAGCACCTCGATGTTACCTGCCAGCAGATCAAGCAGAAATTATTCATAGTTCATTCCAGTACCCCATTCAGTACCCAGTGGTGCTCTTCCTGCCTTTTGTTATATCCAGCTTCAAATACACAGCTATTACTAAATGCCTGTGAGTAAAATAATCAAGTTTAGTGACACTCAATGGACCAGTGTCTTACATTCCTGACCAGAAATACATGTTGTAGACTCCTTGTGTACTGAAGTACACCTGTCTTATCTGTGCAGAAAAAGAGATATTATCTGGCTTGTATTTGACCGCTGTTGAATACATCACCCATGTGAAAAACAAGAAAAAAAACTGAAAGGAAAAATAAAGTAAAGAGGAAATCAGACTGATATTTACCTGTACATAAAATAATTTACATGGCCACACTGCAACAGCATAATTGGTGCAATTACAGTACTTTGTATCATTTAGGTCCTAGGACTGTCTGATTGAGGCATGGGGTCATAATGTCTCAAGACATTATGCTGCAGCAATATACCGCACTGCCAATACAGCGCAATAGATTTCCGGCAGCATAAGTCTTTGTTTTGCAGGGGCCTCCCCCCCCCACACACACCCATTTGGGGGGGGCTGTGCCCCCAAACCTCCCCAACTAAAATAACTAACTCCGGGGTTAACAGTTAATATCACACAATGTGTGAGAAATAATAAAGTCCCATGAGTCTAGGACCAGGAATTGAAACCCAGTCCCAAACACACTGCCTGCCTCCTTTGCTGCCAGTGGATCATCCCATCAAGCCATGGCAGCTGTATGGCAGACCCTCATGCCAGCAGGGTTCTTATCCTGTACTAGGAAGAGTGAAGGGTGCACTAACATGTGTACATACTTTTGCGGTTTTGCACCCTCTTTCTCTTCCCTATTGTGCTATTCCTGCTATGCGGTCATGTCGTGCACTGTAGATTGTATGACATATTGATCCGGTTGGACCGATTGCAAGTTAAAACAGTCACCTGTGAAGAAAAATACAAAATCACTTGTCTGTATTTGGTCATAGTGACATAGTGTGTATAAAAAGAGGGAAAAAAAGGATTAACAACACAATTTAAGTCAAAAACACAGTAAATGAGATTCATGATTACTGTAAATTAGTGATGTTCTTGATGAGCACAATGTTAACTATGTGATGGTGCATTGCTGGCTGCAGCCAGGCTTGTGGAGCAACGCCTTCAGGGAAATAACCAGAAAAAACAATCAGCGTTTAATTATTATTGCTTACTGTGGCACAAGTATTTTGATGTTACTTATTCTTATATCAGCTTGTATTGATCATGAAGATATATTTGAAAAAATAATCTAACAGAACAAAGTAACTTTTTTAAAAGAATAGTCCATCATTACTGAATGCTGGAATCCCTATTAATTTGGAATAAATAATTTTAAATTACCAAATTTAAAACAATGGTACTAAATCTGGAGACTTTACTTCAGTAAAATGCGACTATTTCAGCTAATAATGATGATGGCAATATAAACCAAATTTCTGCAAAAATGGCTATAGTACTAAAGTGGGACAATAAGAAATAAATAATGCCTAGTCATAGGACATGAACTTGCCATGGCATCAGAAAGCGAGTATTCTCTTGGCAGCCAGTACTGTACAAGGCATGAGCCAGGCAAGCCAAATGGTACTTTCCTGATGGATGTTGCTTGTTGCATGAGCAGTTGATGTCCTATCGTACTGTCTCACTGTGGGTTATTTTATTGGGTAAAGGCACAAGGTCTGTCTCTCTCTCTCTCTCTCTCTTTCTCTCAAGAAGGAAGGCAGCTGTGGATTCTTATATTGGGCAAAGGCACAAGATCTGTCTGTCTATCTCTTTCAAGAAACAACAACAACAGAGAGAGATGAGTGCACTGTTCACCAAATAAGTCTCAGAGCAAACAAGTTGTATCCAAAACCAGTAAGATATTTATTTTCAGCTCTTGAGGTGTTAAACACCACAATGCATGCCAGCTAACCACCCAGCGCTTCGACTCCTCACGAGTCTCCTTCAGGGGTGTGGTTAGATTATGGAGAAATCAGTTTTAAAGGCATCACAATTAATTTACATACCACATTTACATAGTGATGTCATAATGTTGTCATTCATACTTAAAATGCCTCATCACAATTCAGTGTTACCTTAATCTACAAATACAGTCCAGCATTTGAAACCACATCAAAAAAAAACATTCAAAATTAGTGTAACACATACAAAATTACTGCAAAATTTACTATTAGAAAAGAAACACATGAGGACAGTCATTCATTCTATTATCTTATATTTCTATAATTCTATATTTCAAGTGACTAGGATACGTTAGCACAGGGGTGCAGCTTTAGTACAAACCCTAACTAGTCTAAATAAAGAAAAATGTCTTTATGGTTTCTTTCTCTAAATAAAATAACACTCTATACTTGGAGGAACTGCGATTTATTCTCTGGCAAGGAAAGTGTTCCTTATTAAATAGGTAGCACACCATATTTTGTTTTCAGCCATCCGGCCTGGATCCAGAGTGCAGAGTGTCCCAGTATAACTGACCTGTAAAGGAGAAAATATAACAAGACATCAATTACAAAAACATCTTAAATTACATCACATTTAAATAAACTCTACATCATCTCTATTGGTTAAGAAAGGGTTTGAGATCCCATCTTTCACTTAAACCACTTGGTTTAGCACACCTCAGTGTGTAAATCCATTTGCTTTCTTTTTCCAACAGTAGATTGGGTCTGTCCCCCCCAAATTCCAATGGTGGTACCCATTCAATTCCTATAAATTTCATGCAATCTGGTTTAGAATCATGTACCTGACTGAAATGAAGTCCTATGCTCCTGTCTGTTGTTAAGAAGAGAGCACATGCGCTTGAATTCTCTGCTTTAAGGGCCTTACAGTTTTTCCTACATATAATAGATCACAGCTACACCAGAATGCATACACCACATAACTCGTGTTGCATGTAATGAGTTCTGTGATGTCAGTTTGAATATCTGGATATTGGGGATGCTGAAACTCTCTACTCATTTGCAATATTTACAAATGTTACACCTACAGCACTTAAAACATCCATTAGTTCTCCTTGGTAACCAAGTGGCTTTTGGATCTTTTTGGGTTGTGAGTCTGCTGTGCACTAGGGTATCTTTCAGATTCCTAGCCCAGCTAAAAGAAACTCTTGGTTTACTTCCAACTGCTTTGGCAACAGTCTGGTCACTCATTAGAATAGGCCAGTTACTGTAAACAGTATTGCCAATTCTCCCGTCCTTATGATTGCATTGTGTTACAAAAGTGCAGGGTTGTATGTCAGATGTGCTACTCTGATTCTTGAGCAAGATGGTCCTATCCATCTCATTTGCTCATTGTTTTTGTTCTTTTAAGAGGTTGTCTTAATAACTTCTTTTCGAAAATCATTCTGTAAGTTAATTTGCTTGTTTTTCAAATAAAGCATCTGTACTACAATTTCTACATAGCTGAGCCATCTGACTGTAGGGGATCAAATCTTTTAAATGTTGGGGATGTGCACTTGTAGCACGTAGCACTGAGTTTGTTGCTGTTGGTTTGCAAAAACATTGTGTCTCTATGTTAAGTTCCTCATTCACACTGAGGTACAAATCCAAGAAATTCAACTTATATTTATCCACTGTATAAGTGAATTTTAGGTTTAAAGTGTTTTCACCCAACCAGCCAACAAAATCTTTTACCATTGATAAGTCCCCTGCCCATATACAAATCACATCATCGATAAAATGATACCAATGCTTGATGTAGGTTCAATAGGGATTGATTCCATTATTTAGAACCAGAGTTTATTCCCAAAAGCCCAAAAACAAGTTAGCATAGCTCAGGGCCATTGCTGCCCCCATTGCTGTACCACATTTCTGTAAATAAAACTGCTCATCAAATTTGAAATAATTATGTTCTAAAATAAATCTCAATGTTTGTAAAATACATTCTTTTAGAATTTGATCTGAATCTGAAATTTTATCAAAAAAATATTTGTATAGCAGTAATGCCTTGGTTGTGCTCTATTGATGTCCATAAAGATTCAACATCAATACTGAGCAGGCAAAATTAATTCTCATTTAATGCCTTGTAATTTCTGCAATAGATGTTTGGTGTCTCCAATGTAGGATTTCAGGCCCAATACACTTTGTTGTAATAAAGAAACTAACAAATTTCCCAAGATTTTGTGTGATGCTCCCTATTCCAGACACAATTGATCTGCCTGGAGGATCTATTTTATTTTAATGTATTTTAGGTAGAGCATAAAATCCTGGTTCAACTGGAAATTCTTTCAAGATGTATTGAAATTCTGACTCAGAGATACTGCTTGCCTGTAATGCATGTGAAAGTAAACCAAACAATGCTTTTTGTATATATTAGTGTGGGGTCAAAATTCAATTTTTGATAATTATTTTCATTATCTAATAAAGTCTTAGACATAGATCTATAATGTTGTTTATCCAGAATTACAATGTTACCCCTTTATCAGCTGCCTTAATGACAGTTTCACTTTCTTTTGCTAAATCTTTAGTTGCTTGTTTTTCTTATTTGTTAGATTGAATTTTGGCTTAGATTTACAATTTAGCACTGCCTCAACCTGTTGGCAAACCACTTTCTCATAAGTATTAATCACAATGTTACATACATGAGGACAAAAGGTAGAATTCATTTTGAATCTGTTTGATCACAATTTTGACCAATGCTCTTTTGTATTTAAAATACCCATGTTACTATAAGTTGGAATTTGCAGTGAAATGATACCTGCTGTATTTTTCTTGTAGCAATGTTTCTAAGATATCTAAATCAGATGCCAGGGTATCATTAGCCTCTGCTTCTTTTCCACTATTTAAATTTCTCTGTTCATTCACCTGTGTAATGTTCAATGTTGACTCAGCTTCTGGCTCCAAGGACAGAGGTACTGTCACAATTGTTTCTAAAAGAAAATCAATGTCCTTAGTTTGTTCAACAATGTGTCTAAGCCTCACATATCTGGTACTTTAGAATACTTTGTTTCAGAAAAGAAGAAAAGTTTAAGTTTTAATTTCTGAAAGAATTTGAACAAATCCACAAATATATGGAAATCATTGATTGGGGTGGGGGGTGGGGATAAAGCTCAAACCTCTACTCAGCACTTTTGTTTGTATTTCAGTGAGCTTAAATTTGGACAAATTTACTATTAGTAATTCTTCCTGTTTTTGCCCCTTAGATTCCGTTCTATTGTTTTTTCCCACCATGCCTCTCCCTCCTTGTCTTTCTCCATTATTTGAAGCACTACTTTTAGGTGTCTCTCTTCTTTCAACTCCAATGCTTTGGTGTACACAAGCAGCCTGAACTGTTTGGTCTTTTAAATCACTTCTTTTGCTGTCACCTCAGTTTTTACTTCTGTTCTCAAATCTGACTCTTGAGTGACCACGGCTTTGAAACCTATTAATTCTAGATTTAGGCTAGCTCACAACATTACCTTTTTGATAGTCTGTTAAATCCCTTAAGAGTTTCTTAGCTTTTAGTTCTATAGTAGTAGCTTCATGTTTAATCAATTTTTCTTGTAATACCACATTACGCTCATTATATTTGATATCAGTTTTTAGGTTCAAAACCTTTTCTGTTATGCAGTCAGATCTTTTAAGAATTCTCCATATTTTCTAGTATCACTTTTAATTAACAACTTAATGAAAGTAATAGAGCATTCAGACACATCATGAATCCATTCTTCTTTATATGGGAAGTATTCTATACCACTAGAGGGCACAATTGTCACTCTTAAGCCCCTAGGGGCCTGTTCCCTGTTAAGATACTCCTCTAGTGTTGAAATATTGAATGAGATATCTATCTCTTTAAAAGTAGTCTTTCCAACTCTAAGAAGGTAAATTTAATGGAGTCATAAGTTTCATAATGTACCTCTTCACCTTGCAAATGCTGTCTCACTTTACTCCTTCTGTGTGTCAATTCCTCCAAGTTCTCCCAATCATAGTGGCTTAGGCCTAATGCATTTATATCCTCTGATGAATAACTCATTATATCTGTCAGCTGCAAAATGAGGATCAAAAAGCAGTAACGAAAGATAATCCATAATCTTCCAATGTTGCATAAGAAATTTCGTCCTTAACCACTTATGCTTGCAGTAAATTAGCCCAAACCCGTCTGGCCTGTCTAAATCTGTTTGGTGTAGTGGTTGATTGCAAATGCAGCTGCTTGGCTACGTAATGTTCGGTGGCTCGGAAAGCACTTCCACAAAAAAATTTCAAATGGAAAAGCTGTGATACAGTCACGGCAACCCGGTGCACTCAAACGAGCAGCCAGCTCGTAATCATGAAACAGCAACGACAGGGATGAGTGCATTCTTCACTAAATAAGTCTCCAAGCAAACAATTTGTATCCAAAACCAGTAAGATATTTATTTTTGGCTCTTGAGCTCTTAATCACCACAATGCACACCAGCTAACCACCCAGCGCTTCGACTCCTCATGAGTCTTCCTCAGGGGTATGGTTAGAGTGTGGAGAAATCAGTTTTAAAGGCATCACAATTAATTTATATACCACACTTACATAGTGATGTCATAATGTCATCATTCACACTTAAAATGCCTCATCACAATTCAGTGTTACCTTAATCTATATATACAGTTCACCATTGAGTGACCAGACTGTTGCCAAAGCAGTTGGAAGTAAACCAAGAGTTTCTTTTAGCCAGGCTAGGAATCTGAAAGATACCCTAGTGCACAGCAGACTCACAACTCAAAAAGATCCAAAAGCCACATGGTTACCAAGGAGGACTAATGGATGTTTTAAGTGCTCTCAGTGTAACATTTGTAAATATTGCACAATGAATAGAGAGTTTCAGCACCCTCGATATCCAGATATTCGAGCTGACATCAGAGAACTCATCACATTTGACATGGGTTATGTGGTGTATGCACTCTGGTGTAGCTGTGATTTATTATATGTAGAAAAAACTGCAAGGCCCTTAAAGCAGAGAATTCAAGAGCATGTGCTCTCTATTCTTAACAATAGACAGGATACTCCTGTAGGGCTTCATTTCAGTCAGGTACATGATTCTAAACCAGATTGCATGAAATTTACAGGAACCGAATAGGTAACACCGTTGGAATTTGGGGGAGACAGACCCAATCTACTCTTGGAAAAAGAAAGCAAATGAATTTACACACTGAGGTGTGTTAAACGAAGCAGTTTAAATGAAAGATGGGACCTCAAACCCTTTCTTAAATGATAGAAATGATGTAGAGTTTATTTAAATGTGATATAATTTAAGACGTTTTTGGAACTGACATCTTGTTATATTTTTTCCTTTTACAGATCAGTTATACTGAGATGCTCTGCACTCTGGATCCAGGCCAGATGGCTGGAAACAAAATATGGTTTGTTACCGATTTAATAAGGAACACTTTCCTTGCCAGAGACTGAATCCTAGTTCCTCCATGTATAGAGTGTTATTTTATTTAAGAAAAAACCATAAGGACATTTTTCTTTATTTAGACTAGTTAGGGTTTGAGCTAAAGCTGCACCCCTGTGTTAACGTATTCTAGTCACTTGAAATATGGAATCATTGAAATATAAGAAAATAGAATGAACGAATGTCCTCATGTGTTTCTTTTCTAATAGTAAATTCTGCAGTCATCTTGTATGTATTGCACTAATTTTGAATGTTTTTTTGATGTGGTTTCAAATGCTGGACTGTATATATATATAGAATAAGAAAACACTGAATTGTGATGAGGCATTTACATAGAAACATAGAAACATAGACTTTGATGGCAGATAAGGACCGCTAGGCCCAGCTAGTCTGCCCATTTCCCTACCTACAGGATATGATTTTACATATGAATGATGACATTATGACATCACAATGTAAATGTAGTATGTAAATTAATTGTGATGCCTTTAAAACTGATTTCTCCACACTCTAACCACACCCCTGAGGAAGACTCACAAGGAGTCGAAGAGCTGGGTGGTTCGCTGGCATGCACTGTGGTGTTTAAGAGCTCAAGAGCTGAAAATAAATATCTTACTGGTTTTGGATAAAAATTGTTTGCTCTGAGACTTATTTGATGAAGACTGCACTCATCCCAGTCTGTTGTTGTTGTTTCATGATTATGAGCTGGCTGCTCATTTGTGTGTACTGGGTTGCTGTGACTGTATCGCGGCTTTTCCGTTTGAACTTCTTTGTGGAAGTGCCTTCCAAGCCACCGAACGTTCCACAGCCAAGTGGCTGCACTTGGAATCAACCACTGCATCAAATAGATTTAGACACACCAGATGAGTTTGGGCTAATTTACTGCAAGCATAAGTGCTTAAGGATGAAATTTCTTATGCAACATTGGAGGATTACTCATTATCTTTCGTTACTACTTTTTGATCCTCACTTTCCAGCTGACAAATAGAATGAGTTATTCATCGGAGGATATAAATGCAGCAGGCCCAAGCCACTATGACTTGGAGAACTTGGAGGAATTGACACACAGAAGGAGTAAAGTGAGACAGCGTTTGCAAGGTGAAGAGGTACATTCTGAAACTTCTGACTCCATTGAATTTGCCTTCTTAGAGTTGGAAAGACTACTTTTTAAAGAGATAGATATCTCATTCAATATTTCAACACTAGAGGAGTATCTTAACAGGGAACAGTCCCCAGGGGCTGAAGAGTAACAATTGTGCCCTCTAGTGGTATAGAATATTTCCCATATAAAGAAGAATGGATTCAAGCTGTGTCTGAATGCTCTAAAACTTTTATTAAGTTGTTAATTAAAAGTGATACTAGAAAATATGAAGAACTCTGAAAAGATTTGACTGCAGCAAAAGAAAAGGTTTTGAACCTAAACACTGATATCAAATATAATGAGCTTAATGTGGTATTACAGGAAAAATTGATTAAACACGAAGCTACTATGCTAGAATGAAAAGCTAAGAAACTCTTAAGGGATTTAACAAATAACCAAAAAGTAAACATTGTGAGCTAGCCTAAATCTAGAATTCATAGGTCTCAAAGCCATGGTCGCTCAGGAGTCAGATTTGAGAACAGAAGTAAAAACCGACGTGACAACAAAAGAAGTGATTTAAAAGACCAAATGGATCAGGCAGCTTGTGTAGACCAAAGCATTGGAGTGGAAAGAAGAAAGACACCTACAAGTAGTGCTTCAAAAAACAGAGAAAGACAAGGAGGGGGAGGTGTGGTGGGAAAAACAATAGAACGGAATCTAAGGGGCAAAAACAAGAAGAACTACAAATCGTAAATTTGTCCAAATTTAAGCTCACTGAAATACAAACAAAAGTGCTGAGTAGAGGTTTGAGCTTTATCCCCACCCCCCAATCAATGATTTCCATATATTTGTGGATTTGTTCAAATTCTTTCAGAAATTTTCTGAAACAAAGTATTCTGCAGTACCAGATATGGAAGGCTTGGACACATTTGTTGAACAAACTGAGTACATTGATTTTCTTTTAGAAACAATTATGGCATTACCTCTGTCCTTGGAGCCAGAAGCTGAGTCAACATTGAACATTACAGAGGTGAATGAACAGAGAAATTTAAATAGTGGAAAAGAAGCAGAGACTAATGATACCCTGGCATCTGATTTAGATATCTTAGAAACATTGCTACACGAGAATACAGCAGATATCATTTCACTACAAATTCCCACTTATGGTAACATGGGTATTTTAAATACAAAAGAGCATCAGTCAAAATTGCGATCAAACAGATTCAAAATGAATTCTACCTTTTGTCCTCATGTATTTAACAATGTGATTAATACTTATGAGAAAGTGATTTGCCAACAGGTTGAGGCTGTACTAAATGATAAATCTAAGCCAAAATTCAATCTAACAAAAAAAAGGAAACCAAGCAATTAAAGATTTAGCAAAAGAAAGTGAAATTGTCTTTAAGACAGCTGACAAAGGGGTAACATTGTAATTTTGGATAAACAACATTATAGATCTATGTCGAAGACTTTATTAGATAATGAAAATAACTATCAAAAATTGAATTTTGACCCCACACTGATATATAAAAAATAATTTTTTGGTTTACTTTCACAGGCATTACAGGCAGGCAATATCTCTGAGTCAGAATTTCAATACATCTTGAAAGAATTTCCCATTGAACCAGGATTTTATGCTCTGCCTAAAATACATAAAATAGATCCTCCAGGCAGACCAATTGTGTCTGGAATAGGGAGCATCACACAAAATATTGGGAAATTTGTTGATTTCTTTTTACGATAAAGTGTATTGGGCCTGAAATTCTACACTGGAGACACCAAATATCTATTGCAGAAATTACAAGGCATTAAATGGGAAAGTGAATTCTGCTGGTTAAGTACTGATGTTGAATCTTTATACACATCAATAGAGCACAACCAATGCATTACTGCTATCAAATATTTTTTTGATAAAATTTCAAATTCAGATCTAATTCCAAAAGAATTTATTTTACAAGCCGTAAGATTTATTTTAGAACATAATTATTTCAAATTTGATGAGCAGTTTTATTTACAGAAATGTGGTACAGCAATGGGGGTGGCAATGGCCCTGAGCTATGCTAACTGGTCTTGGGGCTTTTGGGAAGATACTCTGGTTCTATATGATGCAATCAATCGCTATCGAACCTACATCAAGCACTGGTATAGTTTTATTGATGATGTGATTTGTATATGGGCAGGGGACTTATCAATGGTAACAGATTATGTTGGCTGGTTGGGTGAAAACACTTTAAACCTAAAATTCACTTATACAGTGGATAAATATAAGTTGAATTTCTTGGATTTGTACCTTAGTGTGAACGAGAAACTTAACATAGAGACACAATGTTTTTGTAAACCAACAGCAACAAACTCAGTGCTACATGCTACAAGTGCTCACCACCATCATTTAAAAGAATTGATCCCCTACAGTCAGATGGTTCGGCTACGTAGAAAGTGTAGTACAGATGCTTTATTTGAAAAACAAGCAAATTAACTGATAGAATGATTTTCAAAAAAGAGGTTATTCAGACAACCTCTTAAAAGAACAAAAACAACTAGCAAGTGAGATGGATAGGACCATCTTGCTCAATAATCAGAGTAGCACATCTGACATACAGCCCTGCACTATTGTAACATATTACAATCATAAGGCAGGGAGAATTGGCAATATTATTTACAGTAACTGGCCTATTCTAATGAGTGACCACTGTTGCCAAAGCAGTTGGAAGTAAACCAAGAGTTTCTTTAGCTGGGCTAGGAATCTGAAAGATACCCTAGTGCACAGCAGACTCACAATCCAAAATGATCCAAAAGCCACTTGGTTACCGAGGAGAGCTAATGGATGTTTTAAGTGCTGTAAGTATAACATTTGTGAATATTGCACGAGTAGAGAGTTTCAGCATCCCCAATATCCTGGTATTAGAGCTGACATCCACAGAACTCATCACATGAGACATGAGATATGTGGTGTATGCACTCTGGTGTACCTGTGATCTGTTATATGTAGGAAAAACTGTAAGACCCTTAAAGCAGAGAATTCAAGAGCATTTGCCCTCTCCTCTTAACAACAGACAGGATACTCCTGTAGAGCCTCATTTCAGTCAGGTACATGGTTCTAAACCAGATTGCATGAAATTTATAGGAATTGAATAGGTGCCACCATTGGAATTTGGGGGAGAGAGACCCAGTCTACTGTTGGAAAAAAGAAAGCAAATGGATTTACACACTGAGGTGCATTAAACCAAGCAGTTTAAGTGAAAGATGGGACCTCAAATCCTTTCTTAACCAATAGAAATGATGTAGAGTTTATTTAAATGTGAAGTAATTTAAGATGTTTTTGTAATCGATGTCTTGTTATATTTTTCTCCTTTTACAGGTCGGTTATACTAGGACACTCTGCATTCTGGTTCCAGGCTGGATGGCTGAAAACAAAATATGGTTGCTACCTATTTAATAAGGAACACTTTCCTTGCCAGAGACTGAATCCCAGTTCCTCCAAGTATAGAGTGTTATTTTATTTAGAGAAAGAAACCATAAGGACATTTTTCTTTTTTAGACTAGTTAGGGTTTGCGCTAAAGCTGCACCCCTGTGCTTATATATTCTAGTCACTTGAAATATAGAATCATAGAAATATAAGATAATAGAATGAATGACTGTCCTCATGTGTTTCTTTTCTAATAGTAAATTTTGCAGTCATTTTGTATGTGTTGCACTAATTTTGAATGTTTTTTTGATGTGGTTTCAAATGCTGGACTGTATAGATTAAGGTAACACTGAATTTTGATGAGGCATTTTAAGTATGAATGATGACATTATGATGTTACTATGTAAATACAGTACGTAAATTAATTGTGAAGCCTTTAAAACTGATTTGTCCACACTCTAACCACACCCCTGAGGAAGACTCATGAGGAGTCGAAGTGCTGGGTGGTTAGCTGGCATGCACTGTGGTGTTTAAGAGCTCAAGAGCTGAAAATAAATATCTTACTGGTTTTGGATACAAATTGTTTGCTCTGAGACTTATTTGGTGAAGACTGCACTCATCCCAATCTGTTGTTGTTTCACGATTACGAGCTGGTTGCTCATTGGAGTGCACCGGGTTGCTGTGACTGTATCGCGGCTTTTGCGTTTGAATTTTTTTATCTCTCTCAAGAAGCAGGGTGGCTGTGGCTGTCTGTGGGTTCTTTTATTGGGCAAAGGCACAAGGTCTCTCTCTCTCTCTCTCTCTCTCTCTCAAGAAGCAGGGTACCAGGTGACATATTTAGAAAATGGGCTTTTTATTTCCTGGTCTCTGATTGGCTGATATCTCTGTTGGGGGATACATTAACTTTCCATAGATGACCAGGAAATAAAAAGTCCCAGCCCAAGTGTCCCTTTGCCCATTCTAGTATCAGTGTGCACACCCTGCTTGCTAATTGGCCCAAACTGCCCCAAATAATTTTAAATTGCTGCCATGTTTTTCTCTCACTTAGTGAGAGATCCTACCCCTCCAACACTGCCCAATTCAGTGCCAGCTGCCACTTGAACCCACACACCAAACTATGTGTCACTCTCTTCTGGTTACATTAAACAACTGCAGGAAATTAAAGCAAATCCACATTTTAAAGAGAAAAGCAAGCCGTCACTCTGATCAGCTTCACATCACTGTGGTCACAAGTGCATTTTTCAAAACCACAATGCGTGCCTCTCCATACAGTAATAAAACAAGTGCTCTTACTCATACACTCGTCACCTCGCAGAAAAATAGTCTTGCTTCAGTGAAATATAGCTGGCATTCCGGTGACTGATTTTTCTGTGTTTGTTACCCGATATCACTCACACACTTCCCTTGTTCAAGTTGTTCAGCACGTCTTCGCAACCTCTTAGGACTGTTGGTCGACAGGTCCTGTCAGTGTCTCCATAGATCACAGCATTGCGGACATGCTGGGATACAATTTCTCTGTGTTTAGCTGCAGGTTTAGAAGAGGGGTCCTAAACTGACGATCCGCTACAATTCCATTTGAAATGTTTGGTCGCAGGAACTTTCCGTCCCTTTCAAGAAAAAAAAGCTAACAGACTTCTGTTGCGGGGAGGGGGAGGACATAGCGTGACAAAGTTGTCACATTTACAGCTCCAGAACTGGTAACAGATTCACTTCTGCCCACTTGCTTCATCGCTGGCTGTAATTCTCACAGTGTTAAATTATAAAACAAAAGCATGAACAAAAAAAGAAAATCAATAATGAACAATGTGTGTGTGTGTGTGTGTGTGTGTGCTCAAATAGAAAAATACAGCATTCTAATGGAGGTGAAGGAACTATTTTATTACAAAATCAATGAAATACCTAAGAATGTTAAGATTTAAACATACATTTTTTTCAAACATGTAATGTACAGTAGTGTCCCATTTTCTAAGTGCAATAATACCCTCCAGGGTGGGTGGTATGGGCTACACCAGACCTTCCAGGGGCTATAAGGCCCTCTGCCAGTGGTGTCGGGCCTCATTAAGCCCCTGGGTGGTCTGGTATAGCCCAATACCACCCACCCTGTTGGGTATTGCTGCTTACTTAGAACAGGAAGAAATACTTTCATGACAAGTTTTTTTAATGCATTTCCACCAATGCCCTCATCCTCATCAATGAGGAAGCAACACTTGCAATCCTCAGTGCTGAAGTCATCCCAACTTGGAAATTCTTTTTCTATGAGTGCATCAACATCTATGGAACTCCATTTGATGCTGCCACCAGGATGGTCTGCTTCACCCTCATCAGCACCACCACCACCATCATCGTGACTAGGTACAAACATAGATGTGCTTGTCCTACTTGGAATGTGATCTTCATTCATTTTGATAAATATCAGCACGCCAAAATTTGTAGGTGATAGGTTAGTACAATGGTCACGCACAATGGCCCCTGCAAAACTAAATACCTTCTCCACACTTACACTAAAGGGTGGGCAGATCAGGTACTTCAGTGTTATTGATGTCAGCATGGGCCATTCATTGACCTTGCCACTCCAGTACTCCAGAGGAATGTCCAGTATTGTCAGATGCCTGTTTTCTGCCTAATAGGACTCAACCATGCTCTGTGATGTGTGCAGTCCTGATGAGTCATCCACCTGTTCATCCCCTTCCTCTAGGTCACAAATTCCAACTTGGGACAAGACACCCCAGAGTGGATTAATGGGCAACTGTGCAGCTGGCACCACCCTTGTTCAGCCACCTTACTGGAGGCACTGTGGCCACAATGACCTACAGCCTGGTTATGCTCTGGGTTGCAGAACTTTGCATGTGACATCTGTGCTTATGGACCAATCTGACCAGATAGGCAGTGTGATTTTGAAACTGATCATGCCTGCCTTTCAGTATGGATACAATGCCACATTTGTAGCATGACTCCAGCATTGTGGCTATTCCAAATTCTGGAGATTGGTGAATGGTGGTGATGTGTCTATTTCTGTCTAAGACTGTAATCATGTGTTTGAGTAATACACAGCTCGACCTGTCTCTGGCCACATCAAGGCTAGGCTGAAGATTCAACAATGTCTGCCTCAGCACCCTTAGCAGTAGAAAGGCTTGACTAATGGATGCAGTGTCACTGCTCAGTGCCTGTGTGGCATGCTCAAATGGCCTCAAAATTAGTATTACTGAATCCATGAGTTGTCACTGCTCAGTTGTCAGAGCCATTGATGCCCCGGACCCATCACTGCTAGTGTGCATTACAAGGCACTCTGAGATTGGTTTGTACTGCTCATACAAGTGCTCAGCCATGTAAAGTGTGGAGCTCCATCTTATGACAACTTCAAGCTTGAGGTGGTGCTGAGGGAAGCTGTTTTGTATCTGCAGCTGTCTAAGTTGGCCACAGGTCTGTCCAGAACATGCATAGTGGGCATAGCTGTGACATGCAACAGTCAGCATTTGCTTATTTTCAGGGAACTTCAGAAACTCCTGTACCACAAGATTTAGACAGTTGGCTAAGCAGGAAACCCTCACAAACCTATCATTGCTGACACATTTAACAACATTTGATCCATTATTGCTTGCTATGAAGACAGTTTTTAGGGCCAGGGTGTGCAACCACTGATCAATTTCTGCCAGTAGCAAGTCTATCATGTTTTCATCTGTATGAAACCCTGCTACACTCTGCATTGCAAGCATGTCATGCTGTGTAATGCCATGAAGGTTGCTACCACCACAGTCTGACTTACTACAGTGCTTTCCCATCCCACCATCACAGACAACCCCAGATAGCTGTTCCCAATGTGCAGTAGTAAGCAGATAAGAACTACCCACCATTTTGCCATTTGTCCACATATCCATACTTAAGTGAAAGTAAGGTGATCTGGAAAATGGACGGGCATGTCTTACAGACTCTGTCACAGTCTGATAGAACTCAGGGACAGTATGGGTGGCAAAATATGTCCTGGACATGATCTTCCATTTGGGACATGAGCCTGGCACAAAGCATTGGAATCCTACATTCTCCACAAAGGAGAATGGCAGCAGGTCAATTGCAAGCATTTCAGCTATTGCAGCATTGAGTTTATGTGCAACCACATGATTTGGTGGGTATTTACTGTGCTGCTCAAAAAGGCTGTGTAATGGGGATTGCATTGTTTGGTGTTTTGCCCATGGCATGCCAAACGTCTCTGCAAACTGGCATGGATGGGGTGGCTTTGACGTGGGGTGGGTGCACAGGTGACAAGCCAATACATTATGTTATTTTACCTGTTTTAAGTATGGGAGTTGATGTAGTAGAATGACTACATGGATCACCACTGCTACTCTGATTGCTACTGGAACATTCAAAATCCTCCTCCTCCTCCTCCTCATGCCTGTAGTAATCCTACAGTGTTAATTCACAACTTTTACCTGCATGGCTATTTACAATGACTTGGGAAGGGGATACCTTGCTCACTATGGTTGATAAGAGTAAATGTCCCACTATGGCATCAGTTCCCCATGGTACCGAGTCCACAGTTCCATGTGACTACTCTTGAGATGAGTATGCTGGCCCCCAGTGTCAAGGTGGCTACCTTTTTTCCCCATGTATAGCACACGCTTGGCAAAGCTAACAGATTGGCACTGTTTTATCCTTTTCATCTTGTATGAAAAAATCCCAAACTAGGGATTTGGCTGCACTGCATTTCTCATGCTGCTGTTGCTGCTGCTGCTGCATATGAGGCTGCAGTTCTCTTGGAGCCAAAATTGGGGGTGTGATGCATGATTTCTGGTGTGATGCAAACTTTGACTTTGACTGACAATCAGAATCTATTAGTACGACTTCAGGGTCATCTGCAAACACAGCTACATCAGAAGAACTTTGTGTGGGTGGATTTACAAACAGACTGTTTACTTACAGCCAACTTAACTTTCTTTTTGTCAGTTTCCCATATAGGTCACTAGCATCATCATCATCATCCACAAATTCACTTTGGATGCAATCCAGTGAAGATGTTACAACCTCAGCCTCACTCTGATAATCCACACATTTTTTGTCACCATCTGATTCTTTAGATGGCCTGACATGAGGATCTGTGGAAAAATGAGACTGACTCATGATGATCAGGCTCATGTTCAACTACTGTAGGAAGTGGGGTATCAACTACCCTTGAGTCTTCTGACTCCACAACATTTTTCCCACCTGGTAACTTTTCTTGGGCTGTAGCAACACACCTGCTGTTATTCACAATGCCGTTATTCGTTTTACTACCAGTGCCACCAGCATTTCCAATCAGCATTGATGCCACTGATTTGGCTGAGAAAAACTGAGTCACAGAACTCCCTCTACTTGCAGCAACTACTACTTTTCTTTTCTTTTCTGCTGCTTAGCAGTACTACATCCACAACCACACTTAACATTGCTAGCCCCTGATGAATCTGCCTCATCATCACAACAACTTCCACTGCTACCATTTGGAGACACACAAGCAATAGTCTTCTTGGCAGTAGCGCCACAACCAGAAACAGCTTTGCATGACCATCTCTTTGTGGGCATTTTTTTAGATTAAAGAGACAGTCACCAAGAAAAGAACAAGTGCACCACAAAAAGTGATTTTTCCAATTTTGTTGGTTGCTGTAACAAATTCAAGAGAATTCACAAGACATTACAATGCAAAAATACAGCAATAGGTACTTTTTATTATGTCTGTTTTCGTTCATTTAAACACTATAATATGGACTGGAGGAAGAGTGTTCACGGTACTATGGGGAAACACACAATAGTGGTGCAGTGACAATTTCAACAGACTGAAGAGAGGCAATTAACAGCAAGATTGTATTTCTTCAGTTTTGGGTGATGGAAAGACAAAAAATAACAATGATGATTTCTGGAAGGAAAATTCACAATAAAGAGATATAGCTGCACAGGCACAACAAGACCTTAACCCCACTCTTTATACATCCAAAAGTGGAACAACAATACCTTCTTTTTTGGGGGGGGTATTTACAGTAGTAGCTAGACAGAAGCAGGAAACAATACTGCAGATGGGCTCAGAAATTAATAGTACTGCTACTACAGTGGTGCAATGAAATGCGTATGACTTGATGGCATGCACACAGTCTAAAGGTAACATGCAGAAAGTTTAACAGTTCAGTAAAATATAAAACAGTCTTTTAAATGGACAGAAAAAATGCACAGTGAACAGCAAAAAATTATCAAAAATTACTAGAAGTATTATTGAGTGTAATTGTGTACAGAATGAAACACACCAACACTAAACACTAGCCAACAACAGTTGGCAACACTGCCTTTCTCACTGTGGTCTGTGAATCTCCCTTCTACACCACAGATTCTCCTCTCCCCTGAAGCACACTTCTTCACTGTCAGTCAGTACAGAAATGAAAGTACTAACTTAAGATGAAAAACTGACACTAAATCAATAAATGATTGATGATACAAACACACAAGGATTTAGTACACTTGATATAGTGTATGGTGAACGTTGTTCTCACTAGAAATTCCACCATACTGAAACGCTGTTTAGCCACAGAGAAAACAATGACTGGAATGCTGCACTGACCATATGTGCAGAACAGCATTCCATTCATTTAGAATGAAAAGAGTGAGCAGTGTTTTCAAAATCAAACTGTAGTGCGGTACTATTATTGGAAACCCCACTGAGGATGGTCGTGGCATTTTTGGTTTTTTAAGAAGAGCGTAATTCTTTATTCAGAATCAACCAGATATAATCGGAGTACTTACAAAAAGGTTAATCCCTCCAGTTTGTTAGTTAAGTCGCTAAGCAAGGCATCTGGTCGCCATGTCTTTTTTTTTAAATCCTTCCACACAAGAACAACAATCAATGGGAGTATGCGCTGTTAACACAGGGACGCTCAGTCCCTAGCAACCACACAGCTCACCATAGGAACAAGTTGTAGCTCCTGAAGTCCGAAATGGGAGACAGCAATTTATTTTAACATAAAAAAAGAGTTTTGGATAGCATTACATATTATTAAGTTGATTAGAAGGGCACCATACTCTATATAAAATACAGAATGGGCAACCCAGTGCAGAACCAGTGTGTTCTGCCACCTCAGGGTATGATTCTCAAGGACATCTCAAGCTTTGTTCTCGAGGTCACAGGGAATCATACCCCTCTTTGGCAGAACACACTGCCTCTGCATGGTTGCCCATCCAGGATTTTCTATGTACTAAATTTGGACTCAAAAGTCCAAAGGTAAATAGGTTTTGTGAACTTTTTTTTAAGTTTGAATCACACAGCTTTGAGAGCTAAATAACTCCAGCTTTCCACTACACAGCCTACACTGACCTGAAGCTGTGCAAGCCAATATAGGGCCCATATGACTTGCCATCCCATGAATCATTGCAAAATTCACCTTTGGGAGCCAAAATAAAGAAAGTAACTCAAGAGTCCATATGGTTCATTGGCAACTTTGTGTTCCCCACAAATGTGAAGCTATTCACTTTGCAATACAGAGTATTTTGTGAAATTTGAGTTCTACGTGAAATACTCTGAGTAGCGAAGTTGAGGGACTTCGCACATCTCTAACAATGACATCCAGCCCCCCCAGTGCCTGCTGCCCTAGTGATCTGCATATCTGCACTCTTTCTCACCCTGACTTGACACCCTTCAGGCACTTCCTCTTCCTCTTCATCCACTCCCCAGCCTCAAACTCTATGTACCTCACTACAGAGTACCCCACTAGCAACTGCTTTCTCTTGGTGCTGGGGGCCTCTCACTCTCTTCTTGAGGCCTCCATTTCTGAGTACCCCTTCTCCCCTCCCACTGCCCCACTGCTACAGGAACTTCCTCTTGGTTGCCCCATTTCACCAGTATGGTAAAGGTGCTCCAGAGTGGTATCTGAACTGTAACTGGTGTGAAGAGCTGACTGTTGTCATTGTATTAGGGAGTATAAGTTATGAGGACATATTCAGATTGACTTTCCACAATGTCCTCATGGTCCCTGAGCATATGAGGAATGACAGTGACATAAATTAGACAAGCTGACGTTTGCTAAGATTCTGTTCAAAGACAGAGTTTCTTCTTTTTCTAACAAGCTGGATGGCATTCTGTAGGAAGGAATGTGGACATGTTCAAGATAGGCTACAATTGTGTCAGTGAGAAGTGGGTATTAGTCAAATCAATTGAGAAATACAAAATCACACATGCCCCCATAATGCAAAGCATCATGGGCTGCATATGCAAATCACCACAGAATATTATGTTGGTTCAACTTTAAGCATAAATGCATGGTGCTGAAAGGCCTCTCACACAGTTTGCAAAGGGTGCCAACAGAAGACACAGACACGTGTTTTGTCCTACCAGGACTCATCAGTATACCTCATCTGTAAATCAAGTGAGAGTGCAGTTAGGGTAAGTTAAACTAAAGGATAGGGGATGGAGAAGCAGTTTGTGTAGGAGTTCAGCAGTGGCAGGAGTTAGATGGATATGTTCATCAAGGAAAGGGCAGCTGAGCTGGTTAGCACATGTATAGTAGACTCCAAAAATTGAGGGACAACAATTCTGACTTGAAAGCAGATCATAAGACTTATACTCACTAAAAGTGACTAGCATGACAGCCTGATGCACTTGAATACACAGAACCTAAAGGCTTTCAGAGAGACCCAGTGAGGAAAGAAACTGACAGAGGCACCAAGAAGGAAGAATTCAAGCTATTCCAATGGGCTAGGTACAACAGGAGAATGAGAAGGTGGTAGGTCTGTGTGAAAATAAAATTCTGTTGGTAGAAGTTCAGCTAAATTTCAGAATGCATTTTGGCAACTTTTGTGGAAATCCTGACTTAGAATGGCAGAATAAATGTACGAGTTGTGGACTAGTGTATTAAACTACTGAAAGAAGTTCTGCAGAACTGATCATTGTCAATGATCAGTTCGGTGGGGTTTCTTTCCACAGATTGATACATTAACCTGCAAGTCACACATTCATTCTGCCATTCAGTGAGTCACTGAATGGTAGAATTAATGTATGAATTGTGGATTATGTATTATACAACAGAAAGAAATTCTACAAAATTGATCACTGAACTGCAGAATGATTGCATGTATTGCAGAATGATACATTAAACTGCAGATTAAAATTTCTTAGAATTGTCATTGTGCAGTTCATATGTATTATCCACAATTCAGTAAGAAAAGTTTGTGGAACAGGATGACAATTTGCCAAACACATTCCAAAGATTAAGACTTTGTGGAAGTTAAAAGTTTGGAAAATTCTGTGAAAGTTGTGAAATTTGCACAAATTTGAAATTCACAGATTCCTCCCAGCTCTACAAGGTGGTTCACTTTTAATGGGAGTGAGTCACTTATAAGAACAAGGAGGGTTATGGGGGACAAGCAAATCCAATGTGTCCATCTGGTCAAGCTAATTAAAAAAAGAGGGATAGTCTTCCAGGCAGGAACTACAGGACTGCAAATCAGATGCAGAGGTGATAAGTGCTTTAAGAAAGTTAAATTCCCCAAATGGAATTCTAGTGACATTACTAATTACACTTCCATGAATTTTTGAGAAAATGTTGCCAAATTGTAATTTGCAATATTGCCACTGTAAATTTAAAACTACTGAAACCAAATTTCTATAGCTTTATAAGATGTCTGGATCCACTGACATTAGGTATGATGCCTAATTTCAAGTATATTCATTAAACAGTAGGGAAGCTACAAACATACCTATTTTTAGTAACCTTTAGCAAAATTTCACAAATAATTAAACTGTGAAATTATGAACCACTGTACCATAAACTTACTTAACCACTGTAAGTCCCATCAGCCCCCAATTGCATACGGTGTGGACCTGAGTAAGTCTGTTAACTTCATTGTGCTCCCAGGTCTCACCTGGAAACAAGCTCTGGCTAAGTGTGCCTTTCCTGGTTAAACCATTTCCTCTCCCCCTTCTGTCCATGTTTGGAAGTTTACATGGCCATTTGAAAAAGGTTATTCATGCTGCTTTACAGGTATCCAGCTCAACATTTTAGAAGAAGAGATATATTTTCATAAACCTTCACAAAAAAAAATGTAAATGTCAGAGATTTAGCCCCATGTAAGATTGATGGTACTAATCCAAACATTATGATATTTAGCTTGATTTTAGGATATCTAATTGCAAGTAATTATGCAAATGTTAATGTTTCTAGCTCAAGACATGGCTGACTAATGACTAAATACATAAATGTTTGAAATTCCACAAAAAAAGCAATTTTATAAAATGTTACCAAAATTGCACAAAATCAGAATTTTCTTATTCTACACAGCCTCGGGGTTTAGTTATTTATTTAATCATTGAAGTCTGGGTAGATCCAGAGAGCAAATATTATCCATTTTGGGGGCACCTAGGGCCAGCAGCCAGGCAAATAAAGAACAGAATATATAATCTTAAAATAAAACAATAAAAAGGTTGATCAGGTCATAAAGGTAGAAGTTAGTAAACTATGTTAACATCATTTCAAATGTTTCTTAAAAGTATAAAAGATCAAAAATTTTCAATGGATGAGTAGAAGAATATTCCAAACATCATGTGCCACAATTTGACACTTAAATTTAATTTTATTGTTCAGTATTTCAGACTATTTAAAAACAGGAAATACAATATATAAATACATTCAGGTGTATCATATAAAATTACATTTTTAAAATACCAATAAAAAGAAAACAATTTATAAAATTAAATTAAAATAGTACTAGCATTTTTACCATGCTTGTTTCTATCTCATTTTTACAATAAATTTCCTCTGAGCTATCTTAGAAATACATGAATTTGTTGAGAAGTTATTTGGATGAGGACCAGGGTAAATAAATTCCCATTGCACAAATTTAATAGGAAACCAAATAAATCAAATTCCTTCGATAATTTGGCAAAATTATCAGAACTAAAACAGGACATTAATGGGTTGGGGTCTGATTACCTACATCATCTTTTAGTGTAAAATGCCTGTAGTTTCTTTTTCAGTTTTGGATTGAGGACCTATTATGTTCATAAAAGGGGTTTTGATTTTGTTGGTTTCCTTTACATATTTAATAAGGAGTTAATAAGGAAAAGTAAACAGTTCATCATGTGTATTTTCTAGATCTCTCCTTATAGCTAACACTTAGTTGTTGTCGTACATATATTCTTTCTCTAACAGTGTCACATATTTAAGAATAAAACAGATCAAGTTAAATGTAAGACATACAACTATTTCAATAAACGGTTTAATTTTTCTGGATTACTGCTCATAAACATTGTGATTATAGCTTTTTGTGCAGTAATATATGAATTATCTAGGATTTGTTCTAACCATATCTTCCTTTGCTTCAAATGTCTTGGACAATACAATATAACATGTTTTAAGTCATCCACCTTACCCTGCCCAGATTCACAGACTGTAGAGATGACATTATCTCTAAACTGTTTGTATAATAACAATTTTGACCTGAAAATATCCATTATAAATCTTGTAAAAAGTACAATTATTTTCCTGTCCTCAAGTACTGTTAAGTACTTTTCACTACTACCCTGTGTGTTTAACATTTTATATGAAACATGTATTTTAGATTAATCTTAGCTATATCTTTTTGCATTGATATATCCTTATATCTTCTCTTTATGTAGCTATATATTTCTTTCAGGTGGTCATCAATATCAGTTAACATTGAACCCAGTTCTGCTGTGAAAATATTTGTTTTGACAAAGTTAAGATAAGGGAAAGTAAAGCCTCAAGAATATTTTCTTCCATTAGTTGTAATTCAGATATGAATTTTATTATTCATTCTTTAATTAGAGTGTCCAGTGAGAGTTGACCCAGTTATAATCTTAGGATATAGTTGGTAACACATTTTGGAAGTCCTAACAAACGGCTATATATTTTTTTCAGAACTGCCTCTAACTGAGGTGCTGTTACTAGTACCCATATTTCAGAAGCATATAATATTGCTGTTTTTATTTTAGCATTTATAACAAGGAAACTTCCAGCTATTGCCTGACCTACATACACATGAATAAACCTACAAACCCCACTCACTGATTTTTGTAATTTATTTTTCATATTTAGTATATGCAGTTTCCAACTTGAGTTATATGTATATACTGTACATATATATGGTATTCTTTGATTTTTGGCTTTGGGAAAATGAAAGTCTTCCTCATATAACTGTTTTATGATTTCATTTAGTATAAAGTAACAGGGCCAAAATGCATCCTTGTCTCAAACCCAAATTTGTTTTTATTGTACCTGTTAAATTCCCATTTAAATTGTAATGGACCTTGGACCACATTGTCACTTGTAATCTAATGAGAGTATGTAATAAAAATCTATCTATACCTAGATTGTAGAGTGTTATCCATTAGGTGTTTTTGATTTATACTATCAAACACCATGCATAAGTCAATGAAACAGCAAAATGACTTTCCATTTTTAATTTTAACATAGTTACAAATAAAATGGGATAGAATCATACAATTGTGTAGTATAGAATGACTTTTCTTGAAACCATTTTGAGTTTCATCTAGTAAATTGTTACTTTCTATCCAGGTTTCCAATTTTGTCATAATAATACATCAGGAATTTTTTTGTGATATATCACTGAGGCTGATGGGCTTACACATAAGATCTGTTTGAGATCAATTTTATGACTGCATGGACAGAGCCACGCTGATCTATTGCTGTGATATAGGAGTGAGAAGGGAATATGGTAGCACAAGTCTGTATTGATAGATTGTTTTCATCCACTGAGTGCTTTGACTGGAACTGAACCACATATCTCCACCTCCTGCACATTGATTACAGTGGTGCTTGCTCCCCCCCCCAGGACTACACTGCACTATTTCCTTCCTTCCTAGCAGTGGCTCTTATGTGATGGCTGTGTTGAGTGAGCACTGTACGCTGTGTGCATTTCAAAGGAATTCCAGCGGTATAACAGTAGTAGCAGAAGGAGGCTTTGATGTCCGAGTCACATGCAGTTCATCTCCCTCATTTTTCTATCAGTCCTCCAGCTAACCTCTGTCTCTCTGTCAAAACAAAGGCAGCATATGTGTGTGTGCATGCAACCATATGTATATGTGTGTGTGTGTGTGTGTGTGTGTGTGTGTGTGTGTGTAATAGTCTTTTACATGCAGCCAGGCACAGTAGCATTATGTAGGGCCACAAACCAGCGTACTTGAATTTACAATAAGGAATTTAATGTGGTATCTGGCATCTGGCTGTAACATTACAGATGAGTGCCTGTTATAATGAGAATCTGTTTTTTAATCAAGCCTGTCATGTAATGACAACCCATCGAAAAAGAGTGAGATGTTATCCCCGTATATCTGAGTGGGAGGGAGGTAAATCCACACTCTATGTAAACAGCTCACACACGCTGTGTTTCTCTATCTGAGTGCCTCATGGGGGATTAAAATCAAGCTACAGAATCTCACTTACAAGGGAACACTGAAATCTGTTGAATTCAATACAAACATAGAAACATGGAAACATAGAATCAGTCAGCAGATAAGGACCATACAGACCACCTAGTCTGCCCATTTCCCTACTTGGTTTGGCAATCCATACTTTTATCTGGACTGCCTGGCATATTGTGAGGGATCTATTTAATATACCAGCATCATGCTGCTTTTAAGATTGAATGCACTAAGCATACAAACATCCCTGAAAAAGTGTTAATGTATATTATTTAAGTGCTTTTAGAGCCACAATTATAAGAGAATAGTGCAATCGTGTGAATTAAATTCAACATGGCATATTATGAGGGCTCTTTTTAATATATGAGTGTCTTGCTGGTTTAAAAACTTGAGTACACAAAGCATGCAAACATCTCTGAACAATTGTTAATGGGCTTATTTAAGTGCTTTCAAATATCTGCAACTGTATTGTAAACTCTTAACTTTCTCAAGATAAAAAAGTTATTAAACAGCTCATTGTGCTTGTTTTATTTATGGTGCTTTCCAGAAATGAATTACACATTTTATATGTCGATTGAATCACAACAGGGCACTAACATCTTGGTCTCCAGCTGAATTTTCAAGTCTGATGTTTTCATAGGCTAAAGCCACAAGCAAAATAAACTTGATATTTTGATACATACAGATTCAAGAGGATTGCCATGCAGTAATATGACTGATTGTAGTTTGAACTTAAATGATAACAACCATACAGTGTTTTGGTGGTATTCTGACCCAGAAGCTCAATTTTTGTGGATCTTTTTTCTGAGTTCTTTTGTCCTGTGTGGGAGACAGAGCACAGAACTGGTGTTGTTCGGATAGTATCCTAGTAATTAGGATACCACCAAATACCTGTTGTTTGTCAGGATAGTGGATCCGGTCAGATAGAAGCACTATCCAACTATGGATCTGACCCCCCCCCGGATCCAGGTTGGATCCCTGGATCCATCATCAGATAACATGGGATCTGACTTGGGATCTGACTTCTGAATTCAGATAGATTCCAGGTCAGATCCCACTCAGATAGTGCTGTCATTTAATGGCTCACAGTTGGATTCATGGAGCCACTATCCAAGCAACACTACACAGAAAATGATATATCTGGGGACTAGAACTTGTGCTCTGCTGTAAGATGTAAGGGACTGAGAAAACAGCTGGCTGTAATGTACAGCACATTCATGCTTAATGGAGAGATAGCAGAAATCTTTAACCAGTGGAGGGGGTCAGAGAGGGATATAGGAGAATTCACACATTTCACACTTAAAATAGATTTTTAAGCTACTTGTCAGGCAATAGAGGAAACCCTGGACAATAGCAGTCAGCTGGACCTGGAAATAGTGCTGGCTGGGAGGAATATGTTAGCTCCTGATTTAATGTACCATCTAGACCTTGTTTTTAGCCAAATTGGGGTGGGGGATGTTTATTATATCAGCACTGCTATATTTATTACAGACCAGCCTCCTAGTGGATTGAGTATCTCATCCCACTGAGGGGGTGGGGTCTATAATGAAAATAGTGTAGCAAAGGTATTTTTATGATTTATCATGCTTTGAACTTTAGATACTCTCTTGCTTTTTGGGGGATGGGGGGAGCTTTATACTGTTATTGCCTAGCTGCTGGGATATTAATCAGCAGGCTGTTAGAGACACTACATTCTAATTTATAATAAGCATCTCCAACTGCCTTATGAGGGGTATAATATATATACTTTTGTAGAGCTGTTTGGTCCCTGTTGCCTCCTCCCACCAACTGGCAACAGGGACACATAGGTATTTTGCCATTTTTTCTCCCTGACCCCCCCCCGAGGCCCCAGGATATGGCTGTTCAAGCATGTAGAAGCATGCTACACACCCCATGGTGCCAGCTCAGGCCCTTCCACCTCCTGTAACTGTTTTTGCCACCCTTTCTCTGCCCATGCTACCCACTGGACCTCCACCTGGTGGGAGTGAAACTATGGGGGTGCCAACCCACCCTCATCACCTTCTGAAGAGGAGAGCTGGCCATCAACATGCTCGATCCTGCTCCTTCCCTCATGCCAGCACCCCAAAGACCCAAGATCATTCCTGAACCTGGGTCGCCAGCCTGTGGAGGTATAATATTTTATGATAAGTAGAATCAGTGTGGTGCCAGTTATGCCTCCACTACTGAGGAGTTGAATGTGATATGTATTATATTATCAGTACTGTATGAGTTATAGAGCATATTGCTGGGAGCATGTATAATGTCATCAGTGCTGTACCAGTCAGAGCTTATTGTGTGTGTGTGTGTGTGTGTGTGTGTGTGTGTGTGTGTGTGTGCTGTATCATGTCATTAGTGTTGTACCAGTCACAGAACTTAATGATGGGGGCATTTAGAAAATGAAGTAAATGGATCCAAACCTAGGTCTCCTTGTTTGCAAGTCTGTGCTGTTGCCACTGTTCCAGTTACAGACATGAGCTACCTCCTCCCTCAACTCAACTCATCTCAAACTTTATTTGTAAAAAGGCATCTTTCCAGTGAGCAAGACACCTGTATATAAAATCCATTGACATCAATAATTAAATACAATAATTAAAGCATCATCTTAAAATAAACAACAGCAGAGTCATAAAACAAGATGACACAAGCAGCAACACTATCTGATCACTAGGCCCCTGCCGCCAACCACTAGTAGACCTCCCTGGCAGCCTGGCAACAGCCTTTGCCCAGCAGATAAAGTTCATTACTGCTGTTGACCCACATTGCTCTCTCAATCCAATTTCAACTGAGGAAAATCCAGTTCTGGGACTGGCTAGCCTGTTTGTGCTGCATCATCACTTGAGAGACAGCAGTTCATGTAGCTGTGTTGCACGGGAGAGACACCAAACTAACCAGGTCCTTAAGCCACCACCCAGAGGTCAATAAAGAAATTCAGACTCTGGTTTGTGCCTTACTCCAAGGAAGGGGTGTCTTCTTAATCTTGCGGGTGGGGGGGTGTATGGTGAACAAGCAAGCCTGGCTTGGGTCAAGTAGAGAGTAAGGGTAATTTTCACTTCTTGGGATTACTGATGCTGGATTCCTGGGTGGGGAAGGGAGGATATTTGGCCCATATGTAGTCCATAGGGATCTCTGGGGGGATAGAATGCAGTGTATACGGCCTTGGTCATGCACTCTTGGCAGTGTTTATCTCATTGTTTGAGCTGAAATGTGGACTAGTCACTTTTCTACTAGGGTTACAAAACCTAATAGACAAGTGAGTCCACATTAAATTAAGGAAGATAAAACAATGAGGTGAACAATGTCTGGCATTTATTTTTACATATTGTATTGAAAAAGCAAGATATATGAAGGCAAATCCAGGAAAACCTGAAACCGTATGGTTATGAGGGTAGGACAAGAAAACTCTATTTGATTTGACTATGCTTGTGAGAGTCTGTGAGATGCATGAGGTCTTGATCACTGAGCCATTTATTCAGGGAGAACTGTTGCATTGTCCCAGATAAAATCACATGGTTTCCAGTACCGATGAAAACGTTTAAAAGGCTGTGAAAGACTTGGAAAATACTGAAAGAAGGTAAAGCAGTATACTTCTATAATACTTTGTTTTCAGTATTTCAATATATTTCATTTACTTTATCGGACGCTGCTACAAACTTGGTTTTGCATAGAAAACTATTTTGAACTTAAGATAAGAAGCTTATATATCTGGAGTGTCTTGAGTTATCTGTCTTAATTCACATAGAGAACTGCTGTTTTCAGATGACTCAATTAAGTGTTATTTTCTCTCTGTCGCCCTCCCCTAAAACTTCTCTCTCTACAGCAGTGAAGCAAGCAATGAAAGTTTGGAGCCATCGAGACTCTATAAACAAACTGTTCTTTTTTGCATTCTGCTTGTTTTTGTACTATCTGCACTACATACTGCACTTTGTAATTTACCTCATTCTCATTAGCTTAACATTCAGTTCACAGTTAACTGGTCTCCTTTTAATTACCCTATCTATTAACTTAATTTCTAGATACAGGAAGGAGAACCAAAGAAATAATATCAAACTGCTTTTATATTTTATTTGCAGTTCCCATTTTCTGGAGAAACATTTTCTCAGTTTAAGAGTATAGTTTTAATCCACATTACTGAAGCTGATAGAAATGTTTTATATATATATATATATATATATATATATATATATACACTCTGTGTATATATATATATATATATATATATATATATGGGATACATGATGGGCAGGAGTGGAATGGAAAATATTCTTATTCCTGCAGAGTGAGCTATACCTAATGAAATATACAGTGCTCATGATGCAGGATTGAGAATTTTTTCCTTATTCCATGATCTGCCCATCATATGTGCTATTTATACCATAGGGTGAAACCAATTTCAGTGAGAAAGGTATGTTTGTTGTTATGAGGTTCACGTCACTTTAAATGATGCTGGTGCTGTGGTTGTGTGTGTGTGTGTGTGTGTGTGTGTGTGTGAACGTTTATGAATGGGTTGTTGTAGTGAACTGTTGGTTTGTGTGTGTGTGTGTGAATGTGTCTTGATTGGGTGTGCTGTGCTTTGTTAATTGGTTGTCTGAGGGAGGTTAACGTAAAAGTAATGGTAAACATGATGTTGTAAGTGTGGAGATATCACTGACATGATTGTTTGTGTTTACCACCTTCGTGTGTGTCAATGTGAGTGAGAATCCAATTATATTACTGTTTCCTTTCATTTCTGATGTTCAATGTCTTGCTCCGTGGCATTAATATAGTAGCGTGTTGATAATGTGGAAGCTAGATGTTTGCAATATACTGGTTATTTGTTGTTCGTTATGTAGGTCAATACGTGGCAATGCAGGATTCAGTGATGTACTAAACTCGGATTTTGAAATACAGCATGAGGGATTTGGAGATTGTTACATTTAGAAGGAGTGCTGCAGCTGACTGTGATTATCTATGTTAATTGTGTTAATTTTAGTGTAGGGCCTGTTTTAGAATTCAGCAAATTACAGGGGTGTTTCTTAGTGTTTTCAGATGCAGGTGGCTGATGTCAGCAGAGTAGGTATAAACAGTATTTATTTTAACTCTGCTGACATCAGAATGATTTATTTCACTCCAGTGAAAATAACATCATTTATCTCATTGGAATTGGTCTCACCCCAATGGTGTATATATATATATATATATTTAGATAATGTCTAAACAAAAACTTGCTTCCTGATTGGTTCAAACACCCTACCACCTGGGCCGTTATTTCTTATCAAAGGCCCACTCTCATAACAAGTTCCAATTCTAAAACTCACCACCGCCATTTCTTCTTCATCTCTAAGTGAGCGACTCACAGACATAACCTGCTTCGCATTCATTCCACTCACTCACCTTCAACACAAACCGCAGCACCAAAAAAAAAATGAAATGTTTTACAAAAACATTCCTGCCTCATAGCTCTGTTGTTTCTCACCACCAACAGCATTTCGGGCAGTCCACAGACTCAGCTTTCACTTATGTACACTACGTCCTTTCACCACCCACTCCATTCCCAGCTCGCCTTCATTATGACAACGCTCATCCACAAACACTAAACTCCGTTGCTTTTTTCTCTGTTAAATAAAAAAAACACTTTACTGCAGCTCCTATTACCTCATAGTTGCGCTCCTCTTCTGATTCCTCAGTGCAATTTTAGTCACTCTACTGACCACTCTCACACTCATGTCCCTTCCTATGTATAAAAAAACAGCACCCTCTAGTGGCAAGGGACTATTTTACAAGCCCACATTTCTCTTTATTTTTCATAATATTTGACACTTTTTTTTAAATAAAAACATTATAAAAAATAAACGAATGTAACCCCATTATTTAAGTCTAATAACACCCTCCAGGGTGGGCATTATAGGATATAATGTACCTTCCAGGGGCTATAAGGCCCTCTGTCTGTGGCGTCAGGCCTCATTACACCCCTGGGTGGTCCGTTCTATCCCAAAAACACCCACCATGTCGGGTATTATTACTTACATATAGATATGTGTGTGTATATATATATATATATATATATATATATATATATACACACACACACACACACATATATACATATATGTATATATATCTTCCTAACTGAACATTGGAGGGACACTGTCCAGAGTCATGGAATCCCTATAAGGGTAAGCCTGAAGTTTTTAACTCTGATGTGACCTGAAAACTGGAATACTGAGACCCATGGTGAAACAGCCTCCTGCAAAAATGTGGGGGAGTCTGTCTAGTACACTGTTAATTCAAAGCCCTCCACAATCACTGTTATTTACAACCACACTGTCATTTGGTAGTGAATGAGGGTTATGATGAATTGCAGTAGCGTGAACGATTTATGAATGGTAACCAGCCTAAGATGCACTGTGGGGGTGGGTTGCCTTAGTATTAAATAAGCATGTACTATTTGATCCAGAGCCTGCCACAACCACTGTTATCTTGAATAATTTCAGAACTGAATAGGGCCACCATGAGCGGCAGTAGTTTATTATTAATGAAATATGAAAAATTAAAATGCCACTTAAAGTGTTTAAAACAAAAAATTAATATTGAGGACCCTATATCAGACACTGAATTTACAAACTACGTGGGGGTTTCACAATGGCACTGATAGCTTAGCATAGCATACATTGAATAAATGTGTGCTGAAATGTTGAATGACTGTATCAGTTTCAAACAACTGTAGAATATTATGCTAACCATGATTTTAAAGGCATAACATTTTATACGTCTGTTAGGGATGTCAACATGCATAGTTATATGTATGTGTCCCTGATTCCTTAGATCTCCATTCATGAAAACATCTTTCTCTGATAGATGTGGCATGTGATCTAAAAAAATTGAGAAAATTACATGACCAGTCTAAACAATTACCTCTCTGAAATGCACAGTAATGCCATTCAATAGATAAAATTACAGGCAGACCCCTCCTGGTCATGCAACTCATGCTGAAGGGGGGGGCAGCACCATACCACCTGTCTAGCTGGGGGACATTCATGTATGTTGGCACACCTGAGGGGGAAAGGAATCAGGCCATGCCTTTCTCCCTCCACCCTCCTCCTCTTTCATCTGTGACATTGTGTGACTATTCACTTTCCCCACATTAATTCTATATCCTTGTCACAATAATGCATTAGCAGCCATTTGGGCTCTGACCAGAGTGTGTTATGAATGGGGAAGATAATATTACCTTGCAATAAGGAAGGTTATTCTTGAAGTTGACTCATATTATTGCATAATAAAAATGTAAATGGAATCCACCGATATACAAAATGTTTATAAATATCTGCTACTATTTTATCCAGCCCTGATGCTTTGTTTAACTTTATCTTTCATGACAGCTTCATGAATTTAATTTAAAGCTAATGTGCATTGGAATTGGCTTATAAAAATTAGCAATTTCTTGTTTTATATTTAGGGTAATATCCACCTTCAGTTCTTCTCGATGATTGTAATAAACCTTAGAAAAATTTTCTACCCAGTTTTGTAACTGCATAAAGACATCTAGAGAAGAAGAGTATGAGTTAGAGACATGGCCTACCTTGACCAAGAATTCTTTGTTTGTTTTTTCTGCAATATTGTTTAACATAAATTTGGCCACGAAGAATTTTGATAAGTTACTGTCTCTGATTTTAGTATATTATAGTATTGTTTCCTTCCTTTAATAATGTAAATTTGGTGTGCGTCTTATGTTTTTTTTTAACTTGTATAATTAATTTATTCAAATTGCTTTTTACCATTTTACAAGTCCTATTAAATCAGGTGTCATGCTTTTTCTGGTTATTAATCTTAGTATACTGATACAGTAATGGAGCTTTGAACATAACTACATCTCACAATAATCTAAATAGGTCAGCTTTCATTATTTCATTTTCCAGTGTTTGAAGTTTAATATAATTTGTATATGAATAATGTAGTACTTGAGCTATTGTCTCTGTGTTACCATTAGACCATTTTCTCATTTTTGTATTTATAATTTCATAAGAGTTTCTGTGACTTCTAATTTCTAATATTTCTGGTTTTATATACTTTAGTTGTAAATTAAGTGGATAATGGGGTGATTCTGTTTGTTGATCTACCTTTAAGTCCACCACAGATCTTCCTGCATTCAAAATGATGAAACACAAATTTATTAGGGATGAACCATTATGTGAATTAAATGTACATGCTCCTTCTTTGTCACTCCTTGTTCTCCCATTTATCAATATTTAATCCAATTTCAAAGATATACTATTCAGTAGGAACCCTGATTTATTATATTGTTTTTATCGAATATAGAACCTATATCTATGAGGTTCTTATTTAGGATGTTAAGCCTGCCTTCACCATGAGTATTCATAAATAAATTTGGTAAGTGAGTAATTATTTGGTAACCTTGCATTAACAGTTCCCAAACTAACTATATCATAATCTGTGTAACCACTGATTATTAAGTGAAAAGTGTTTTTTAATATCATTCCAAATCTTGGTACAATTCAGGTGCAAATTCTGAGGAGAATATACACATTAAGTTTAACCAGCTTTAGTTTGTTATCCATTATTTTAACTGCCAAAATATTATCATTATCTATTTTTATTTTCTGTGACAGACTTAATATGGTTTTGGATTTTGATTGCTGTCAACAACCTCATTTGATTTCTACCTTTTTTTTAGAAATTGTTTCAGCTTCTTTAATGTATACCTCAAAACTCAGCAGTTTTATGAGGAATATCAGCCCATCATGTTTCTTGTAAGAGAATTAAATCAAAAGATTTTAAGTAATTCATAAAGTTCAAATTATGAAGACTTTTTGCTAGACCATTTATGTTTCAAGGCAATACCTGCCAATATGTTAAGGGCTCTATACTCACAATAAGAGTGCGTACAGAGATGGTGGTGCACACAAAAGAAGCAAGCACAGAAAAACAGTATATTCAGGCACTGACACCAGCCATATATAGACAACTCCTCCAGATGAAATTACTATAAAACCAGTTTTATTCCATAATAAATATTGCCTGACACCAAAGGTCGGAGAAGATTGTTGATGCATTTCAGGTCTAACTTTTACCCTTTTTCAAAAGCTGCTTCCTTCTGATCATCACACTCCTTAAATACCCCACTCTCACACTTTAATTGTGACATTGTTACTACACATTTTAAATTGTTTGGTCCATAAAATCACATGACCATCACATAAAACATCATATGAAGTTACTTTAACACCATTTAATTATCTAAAAAACACCATCCATAATTTACTAACAATAAATATCCAGGATAAAAAAGGAGAGGGGAGGGTTAAGTAGGAAAAAGGGAGGGGGTAGAAACTAACCAGGGGGGAAGATGGGGCAGAAATGGGGGAGGAAAGAAACAACACTGGTAATGGGTGGGTGGGGGGACAGCGCTCAACATTTTACATTTGCATTAACTTTCTATGCATACATTCAATCTATTCACAAGAGAGCAATTCACTACTGACTGTTCTTATTTTTCAGCTAAATATGATGTTAAATTGAACTCTATATTAAGACCTGGGTAATGAGTTGCTTTAAGCTTAATGATCCAGTACGTCTCTCTCTCTTCAACACTCTCCAGGGATTTCTGCTGACCTTATCAATGATGCAGAACTCAAACTTGTGCCCACTACTGTCACACGTGTCTATGTGTAAGGCTGTAGCATACAGGGGATCCTTTCTCTCATTGGCCCCCATATGTTCACCCAACCTTTGCTTGAACAGGCTTTTCATTTTACCTACATAAAATGCTGTGCAGGTACATTGGGTGACATAGATAACCCCTACTGTGTCACAAGTTATCAACTGGCGTATTTCAAACTCCTGATGTGCAATCTCACTACTAAAACTGGTGCAGTTTTCATATAATTACAATACATACATCTATGACGTCTAAAGCAACCCTTTTTATGTTGGCTTGCGCAGATGCGCAAGCAACATCTTGCGGTAGTATCATAATTCAGAGGTGTGTCAGTGTTGGCCAATGCAGGGCGCATTTTAATAGGTGCATCCCTCATTCACCAATAAGCCAGCGTGCAGGCACTAACACAAGAAATATGCAAAGTGGACAAAACTTGTGAAGAAAGTGCCGCTGCAATCAGAGAGAAGCTCATCATGCAGTGGCACAATACCACGCCTCCTGACCTGCTCGCTTTCCTGGTGAAGCATTTTTGTTGTGTTGGTTTACTTCTTGAAATGTAAACACGCACATTTTCTCATTTAATCTCTGACATTTATACCAGATTTTTCAGTCCTGCGAGCCGGCTCATTTCATTCTTGAGCTATCGCTTCGAAGCAGTTTGGCAGTTCACAGGTGAAATAAAGACAGGTGAGCAGCCACAAGATTGATCTAAATGTGCGCCTGTGTCTTCATATAGTATCTACCACCCTCCATATACCTGATTAACGTCCCATCAGTCAATTTCTCCAACTAGCCTTTCTCGTGTTTCTGACATGGCTACAGCTGCATTTGGCCCCAATTGCCATTTTGTAAGTTAAGCAGCTGCAGCCATTCATGTGGACGATGAGTCCCAATGCATTTTCTTTCCAGCAAGTGACACACTGAGTTAGTGAATTTAAGAACTGAGCAGGAAGGAAGTACAGGAGGCAAGTTCAGACTATTGCAGACCAGATGTAGTGGGAGCAGCCCAGTTTGGAATCATGTCTCAGGGTGCAGTGCAGGAAAGAGGACATGGAGGCAGTAGCAGCCAGAGCCAGGAGATGAAGACTCAGGAGGGGGAAGGACAAGGTCGGTAAAAAAGCAAAACAAAAAAAATTACTAAAAAGAATGATTTTTCTTTTGAGGTGGTCACGGGACAGTGCGAGCCGGCTCATTTCATTCTTGAGCTATCACTTCAAAGCAGTTTGGCAGCTCACAGGAGAAATAAAAGACAGGCGAGCAGCTCCAAGATTGATCTAAATGTGCGCCTGTGTCTTCATATAGTATCTACCACCCTCCATATACCTGATTAACTTCCCATCAGTCAATTTCTCCAACTAGCCTTTCTCGTGTTTCTGACATGGCTACAGCTGCATTTGGCCCCAATTACCATTTTGTAAGTTAAGCAGCTGCAGTCATTCATGTGGGTGATGAGTCCCAATGCATTTTCTTTTCAGCAAGTAACACACTGCGTTAGTGAATTTAACGGCTGAGCAGGAAGGAAGTACAAGAGGCAAGCTTTCAGACTATTGCAGACCAGCTGTAGAGGGAGCAGCCTGGTTTGGAATCATGTCTCAGGGTGCAGTGCAGGAAAGAGGACATGGATGCAGTAGCAGCCAGAGCCAGGAGATGAAGACTCAGGATGGGGGGGGAGGACAAGGTCGGTAAAAAAGCGAAACAAAAAAAATTACTAAAAAGAATGATTTTTCTTTTGAGGTGGTCATGGGACAGATGAGTGAGAGGCCAGGGGATGTGAAGCATGGGCGTAATTATGGAGGGGGGAGGGACAGGTCATCTACAACATTTCAGGCTCCTGGTATTGCTTCACTTCAGTCCCCTTCCAATATGCTGACCAATCAGTTTAGCTTAGCTGTGCAGAGCGAGAGAGAGAAAGAGAGAGCGTGCCGCGATCATTGACTAGCCATTTGTTGATTGTTGCCAAGGTAACAGCAGGGTGGGGTGCCCAGTCAGTGCTGCCGCTGCACCACCCGGCTGTTATCTTGGTAACAATTAACAAATGACTTGATTACAGCAATCTTTCATCCTCTAGCTCGGCACAACTTAGATGTGTGCATACAATGTACTTCTAAATAAAACTATGCTGAAAAGCAATTTTGGTGACTGTATACTGTCTGCTGTACAATGCAACGCAATGCATTTTGTGAGTTTGCCTCTTCGTTGTTACACAGCCTTTCTCCCATTAGTCCATGATGCGACTGTCATTTGAAAAGTTTGGCAGTATTACCTCATTAGTCAGCATCAGTGGTGCAGTGTGTAAGATGGGCACAGATAAAGAAGTGAGTGAGTAGCTTCTAGTCTGCAATGCTGGAACGGAAGGTGAAAGGTACACACTAGACAGTTAAAATCTTCCATTTATTGACAGCCGCTGCTCCAAGTATGACATGCTTTGTTGTTATTCCAAATGAGTTTATTTTTTTCTGTTCATTGACAGCCACTGTCATGAGTCTGGGTTATAAAAACAAACAAAACATTTCAGACTTGGAACAGTGGCTATCACTGAACGGAAAATAAAAGAGGCAGTGAAGAGATTTTAAATGGTAGTCTATAAACTTTTTTCAATTCAATAGTGTAACCAGGAGTGGCACACTAAGCTGAAAGATTGTTTACAGGCATGGCCTGGGAGCACAGGGAAGTTAAGTAATGTGCTCAGGGTCACACAGTATGCAAGTGGGGGCTGTGGGATTCAAACCCAGGTCTCCAGATTTGCAGCTCAGAGCCTTAAATCACTGCACTGTTCTGCCTCCCTAAGCTTTACTCTGCCTGGACACAAGGTCACCATTGTGTTCAGAGGTCAGTGCCAACCTGCAGCAGGGAAGGACACACACACACACACCTGCCTCAGTGAAGACCTACTGGTTCTACTCTGCTCTGCCTCCAAATGTTAGAGCAGGGAGCTACATGTTTCTGGGCATACAAATCATTAATTTAATAATTTATTATTCTTTATAAGAGATCACATACTAGCCATTTGCTCCACATAAAAAGTCACATGGCTACTCTTTGATTTTAGTGCTGACAAGACAGGCTGAGAACTTGGGAAGCTGCAGTGTTATTTTTGGGACTGCACCATAAAAGTTAGCCACTGCAGAGAATGTAGCCAGGCTGAAAGCCCTCCTGGCTAATAAACATCTGAGTTTATGGTCATTCTTTGCCATGCTGTCTGCAATTTTCTGCAGGATACTAGCAGCAAGCAAGGAGGGAGGTATAGAGAGATGGAGGGAGCTCATTGTGTTCGTGTCAGAAGAGGACTTGGTCCAGGACGTATTAAAAGGTGTTTACAGACATATATATGATTAATACCAAGTGTCTGAGGATGGGAGGGTGTATGTTGGGCTTCCCCTGTCAGCCACTGACATGCCAGTGACTACACAGGTGGAGGGGAGGAGGGATGCACATTGGTGCTGTGTTACTATCCTACCAGTACAGCTGTGATTTGCTGTTAATTACTACAGGTAAATATTGCTGCCAATTAATTCTCATTATGTTAGCGGAGTTCGTTCTATTGTGAACATTACAATACAACACAGTTAAAAATACAGAAAACATAAATTACTTCAAGAATATTAAATAAATGTTTTATTTTTCAGGTGTTAATAAAAACCCAAAAGCACTATTTAGGCAATATTTTCTTACAGCATCAACCCCCCCAATGTGGCACACACACACAGCACAGGTCAGCATCATAGTGGTGTCAGGTCAGGATCAGGATCATTGTTGCAGGCAGAAGAAGCATTGGCTGTAAAAAATAAATAAAATAAAAAGTGGTTTTGTTACCTTTAACAGTAGTCATATATCCAGCAGTGCAGTAGTTTACTTGCCATATTTAGGGATTCGTCGTACGCTTGAGATATCCCAGCCTGGTCGAATCAATGGATGGCATCTTCCTTTCAGCATTCACTACACCATGCACAGCTGCATAATGTCCAACTTCAAAACGAACTGTATATGTGGTGTATTCCCTGCATCTATGTTTAGCAGGTGCAGTGGCAATTTGAAGTTCATGCACAACACTCTCTACTACCTTAAGTGACACTCTGGCGCAATCACTTAGACCGGGCAACCACAGTGAACCAGTTCTTAAGTGTTCACCTTAATTGAATGGAATGTATTGCATCTGGTCTGCAGTAATCACAATCACACTACCTACATTGGGCTGGAGTGATTACAGGACCAGACGAGAAGAGTTAACACAGATGGTGATTTTTTTCAAACAAACTGTAATTGCAATCACATTACCTACAATGGGCTGCTTGAATGGAGTGATTAGAGGACCAGGCGAGAAGTGTCTTTTTCTTTTTTCAAATGAACAGGAGAAAAAAAAAAGCAGTGGGAGAACCATGATCTTAATTTAACAACAAACAGTGTGGGTGGGAGAGATCGCAAAATTAATAGACCGCGCAATTAAACAGTTTTACAGTACTTTGCTGTGTCTTAGGTCAGGAGTGAGTGGAGGATAACGTCTTATGCCTAATGTTGTGTTTTCCTGATGTACACTCCTTAGTCAAGTTTTATGCTGTGGACAACTTAAATATGTTTTTTTTTCTTTTCATTTTAAATTCTATTACTTACCTAATTGTAAGTTGGCATACTTCCAGTAGTCACCCAGAGAACTCCCCGAATGCCAAGTAAGAAGAGAGAATTAACAAGACAGACTAGCCTTTAAAGAAGAACTGCGCTGAATTTATAAGTCATTTTTCATAATGAAAGCTGCTTTTAAATACTGGTCCAAATTCTTTCATTTATCTAGCTATGCAGGATTTTCATTTATCCAGGTGGGTGTTTCTGATTTACACACTAAGAACCATTTTAGAACTGTGTGATGTAGTGTATGTCCATGTTCGTTTCATCTATTGTTGGCACAGTTCATACATGTTCTGTTACAGAACTCTGTGGGTGATTGGGGCATAAACTACATCACACAGTTCTAAAATGGCACTTAACACCAGACTGTAAATAGAAAACACCCAGTAAGATTACCAGTGGGTCAGTATAGATGGAACAATAACAAAATTTGAGCCAATAATTAACAAGCATTTGTCAATGCTGAATGTTTGCTTGCTGGTATTAGCATTGGAAATGCAGGAATTAGAGAGATGTAGAGTAGGAATGGCAGTGAAGTATTGAACTTCACGTCAACTCCACCTCCACCCTGCAGAGACGGACAGGCATTGGGGTGTGCATTTGGGTCATCCCCTATAACGTTCATGTCATTTCACTTCACCCTATCCTGCAAACACCAACACATGTTGAAGTGTGCCTTGGGGTGTTCGGCTTTACAGTCACCCCATTCCATAAGAACATACGCTGAAATGGGTGCAGTATAGGAGAATGGGGTGAACTCTGGGGCCGAAGAGTCCAAGGCACACCTCAATGCCTGTCACTGGCTGCAGGGTGGTGGGGTGGGGGTGGAATGTCATGAGCATTACAGTCGGCAATCCAAAGGCACACCCCTGATGCCTGTCAATCTGTACAGGGTGGGAAGTTATGGTTAGAAACCGTAATGCCCCAGGCATTTGTTGGTATTTGCACTACAAAATTTCAACATGGCCTTTTTGTGACCCCCACCTCATGAAAGCATTTGGGACCTCTTCTCATGAACAGTGGTGCTGTAATTTTCTTAATGTGTCCCAAACTTTGAGTTCCCACAGCGACCGTGCCATTCTGTGCCAGATGTAGGAAAACACAGATCGGGCAGGATATGAAGAATGACAGCTGTACCATTCATAGGGAGGTGTGAAGAGATGGAAATGTTGAAAATCTGTAGTGAAAATATTAAAATACTAGAACTTCCGGCTTACATGGAAACTGCGCAAGCATGCACGTAACACAGTCATTAGTGATTTTTTCACTAAATTTTCAACATAGGCATTTTGTGACCTCTGCCCATGAACAGTGTCACTATGATTTTCCTAATCTGTCCCGAACACTGATTTCCCACAGCAACCATGCTATTCTGCGCCAGATGTGTAAATGCATATTTTGGGCAGGATATGAAAAATGACAGCTGTACTGTTCATAAGGAGGTGTGAAAAAATGCCAATATAACGTATGGTGGAACACTGTTATCATCAAAAATCTATCTTTTTACAGGTTTGTTGTATTATCGATGTGACATAACGATGCTGTTAACCCATCGATGGTATGTCACATCGATGGTATAACAACTTGAAATGACCTGCGCATGCGTGCTTTGGAAATGTACCAAATGCTAAGAAATGGCCACAGTGGTGAGTGCGACTGAGACAGTGAGCAGCACACAGGAATTCAGTCGAAGTAAGGGCATATTTCATTAATAATACAGCAGGTGCCTGTAGATGTAAAATAAAAAAGAAACAAACTTTATCTGTGAAAGCAAGTGATCAGGGATGTAGATGAGCCAGGTTCCTTGTGTTTGTGTGTGTGGGGGGTGAAGTCCAAAATTGCGGCGTGACTGCATACATTTATTGAAGGGATCAGCTCTTAAGTAACTGTTGACTATACACTATGCAACAATGTAAGGTCTTCAGTTAACAACCTCACTGAATTCACTTCTCGAGGTTACCATGGCAACTGTAAACCTCTTGAGCTTCGCTCTCGAGGTTTATTCAGTTGTCATAGTAACCTCTTGAAGTGAATGCAGCATGGCTGCTAACTGATGATCATACAATATCCTCTATGTTGAAAATCTGGAGCAAAAATATTACAAATGCGCGAAATTATGAGGGTGCATGGAAACTGCACAATGTACTCTCATAACACAGTCATTTCATGGACTTTTGTCACTAAATTTTCAATATAGGCATTTTAGCACCTCTGCTCATGAACAGTGTCACTGTGATTTTTTTTTTAAATCTGTCCCGAACACTGACTTCACACAGCGACTGTGCTATTCTGCGCCAGCAGTGTGAAAACACATTTTGTCCAGGATGTGAAAAGTGACAGCTGTACTCTTCATAAGGAGGCATGGAAAAAGGGCAGTGTTGAAAATCTGGAGTGAAAATATTACAAATCCGCGAAGTTATGAGTGTGCATGGAAACTGCGCACTGCAAGCTCATGCAAACACAGTCATTTTATGGATTTTCGTCACCAAATTTTCAACATAGGCATTTTAGGACCTCTGCTTGTGAACAGTGTCACTGTGATTTTCTTAAAGTGTTCCAAACACTGATTTCCCACAGAGACCGCACTATTCTGCGCCGGAAGTACAAAAACACATTTTGGTCAGGATGTGAAAAATGACAGCTGCATTTCTCATAAGGAGGTGTGAAAAAATGGCAATGTTGAAAATTTGGAGTGAAAATATTACAAATTCTTGAAGTTACAAGCGTGCATGGAAACTGCACAATGCACGCTGGTAAAGCAGTTGTTTCTTGGCTTTATTTCACCAAATTTGCAACATAGGCTTTTTGAGAGCCCACCTCATGAACACTGACACTGTCATTTCATTATTCAGTCCCAAAAGGTGATTCAACACAGTGACCACGAAATCACCTTTTTTGGGCCGAATAACACCATTACAGTGGCTGAATTCATGAGGAGGTGTCCCAATAACCCCATGTTGAAAATGTGGTGCCAAAATTCCCAAAACTGCCTGAGATATGCACCAAAGTTGAAAAAACCCTATTTATGCCATTGTGCAGCTTACCAGCATTTCTTCAGTTCGCAGTGGACTTTGAAGAGTGCAGACGTGTTCCCAGTCCACCAAAAAGCATTGCGCCAGGCTCCGGAGGTAAGTATGGGGTGGGGGTGGGGAGGTAGGGTGTACAATAGGTGGGTGCAGGTTGGGGGAGGGGCGGCAACCAGTGTGGGACTGTTTCTTTTCTTTCAGGGAGAAAAAAAGGTGTTTTGTTTTTCAGGCTTGCTTTCAGCACACTGGGGTGGGCTCCTAGTGTGCCACCTGCCTTTTTTGGGGTAGGGGGACTTAAGCCAACAGGGATTGGGCCCCCCATGGCAAAGAATGACTGTTTGGGGGGGCATGATGCCAAGGGGGATTGGGCACCCCCTCTGCACACAAAAAATGAGGGGGGTTACATTATGCTGACAGGGAGTGGGATCCCCTGTCAGCAAATGAACTGGGTCAGGGGCATGCTAATAGGGGGATTGTCCACACCCGTTGGCTTTCATGAGGCTCTGAGGCGGTGGCAAGCCGGCGCCATGTTTACAAAAAATGTTACACTAGGTGAGGTACCACGCTGCAATGACGGGTCACTCCCTCATTGTAACGGAATGGCTGACACTGCAATGTCAAGGCAGCCCCTCATTGCAGCAGCAAAATCATTTCAATTTGGTGGCACTTTTGAAAACCAATCTCATCAGCATAATGTGCCTGCATTGGTCCACCAGTGCCAAGCCCCCAAATGCAGTTCCGCCATTGGCTGCCACAGTGCCGCACCTCTACAACCTGCTTCTCTCTTTAGCTGCCACATAATGTTTCTTGCACATGCGCTCAAGCAAACATAAAAAATAGCTCTTACCAGGAAAAATATCTTACAGTTTCAGTGCAGTTCTCCTTCAATGAATTGTAGTCATGCCGGATAACAGTATGTCAGGAGCTCATTTCTGTGTAACTTGGCTAAAGTTTTTGTGTTTTAAACACATGCATAAGAAAAGGTCCATGCTTTTGGACTCCTTTTAATGAAACAATTTTGTGACACAGTAAAAATGTGTCAATATATTTACTAAATGTCAACTTGATCAAAATTAATGTAAAGTAATATGAAAAGTAATAGGCATTATAGTTACAGTTACTAATTATGAACATAAGAACATACGAAATTTGCCAGCAGATAAAGGCCTAGAGGTCTATCAAGTCTGCTCGAATGTGCAGCTAGCACCCCTTATTCTGCAGCTGCCCCTTCCTTCCACCCTTCCCCTTCATTAACCCTCCCCCTTGTCCTGTCCCATCGTCATTTGAAGCAGTCCACTGTTCTACTGCATACCACTTCAGCAGGTAATGCATTCCACCCAGCCACCACCCTCTCTGTAAAAAAGTGTCTCCTCATCTCCCTCCTGAACCTTCCTCACTCCAGTCTCATATCATGGCCCCTGGTGGCCCTCCCCTCCCTTACTTTGAACAGCCCCTCTGTACCCATCTTGTTTATTCCTTTCATGTATTTAAAGGTTTCAATCATGTCACCCCTGTCTCTCCTCTCCTCCAGTGAGTACATGTTCAACTCCTTCAACCTCCTCTCGTATGATAAGTCCCCCAGCCCCCTGATCATCTTTGTCACTCTGCGCTGCACCCCCTCCAGTAACTTAATGTCCCTCTTCAGATACGGACGCCAGTACTGCATGCAGTGCTCTAGGTGTGGTCTAACTAATGACCTATACAGTGGCAGAATCACCTCCTCCCTCCTCGAGGATATACCCCTTGCAATACAACCTAGCATTTTGTTGGCCTTTGCAGCTGCCTTCCTACATTGTGCGGAGTACAAAAGTAATAAATAACTGTAACTGACTACAATGATCTTAAACTAACTAGTAACTGTAACTGATTACTTTTTGAAAGTAACTTACCCAGCACTGTCTAAACCGTATTATTCAACATGCTAATACTCAAGATAAGGGTTGGAAACATATTACTGATGCTGTCTTATGTGTCTCACAAAGTGACTAAACTCTTTAATAACAATGACCCAGAAACTATTCAGTTAAACAACAATTTGCCATCATCTGCCTGGGGGACTCCTGCGTGTGATGTGAAGTGTACGACTGCCAGTGACAGAAGTTAGAAAAACTTTGTTCTGAAAATAGATTGTTGTTTAACTAAACAGCTTCATGAACATCACTATTTGAGTGCAACCACTTTGTGAGAGTCAGGAGCTTCAGTGGTAGCCACCCAGTTTTTGCATCTCGCGATGTACACTAAGGTGATTCAATACATTAGGGATTTGCAAACTTAAGCAGGTGGTGCCAAAATTGAATAAACGTGTTGATTACAGTAAGTAACGTTAAAAGAAGTATTCATAAAAGATAAATCTCCCCCTCCAGTATTGGTAAATGTCCCCCTAAAATTTTACAATCAAAGTTAGTCTCAGACCTGGAGTGTATATGGACCCAACCGGGGGAAGGGGGGGATGGCAAAGTGGGTCTTAGACTAAGTTCAGAAGCACTATTTTATTTTTCCCCAGCAATGGGCAGTGCTAGCAGGGTAGACTGAGCACTCACTCATTATGCTGGGAGACATCAAAGTGAGGGGATTCGTGGGGCAGCCTTGGTATTGGTATGCGGCAGGGCAGTGGAAGTTTAGTTTCAGGAGCTTAATGAAAATGTTCAAGAGACAGTATACCTAAGGAAAGACTGTGATTTGCATTAAAGGACATTACAAAATACTTTGATTATGTACAGAATTTTAGGGAAAAAAGTGGGACTTTCCCTTGGTTACTAATTAAAAAGTATGTATTTTTGTATTGGCATCAGGAAATAACCTGTATATGTTATGGGGCTGTGTGTGTTTGTGTGTGTGTGGGGGGTGGTGCTACCTATACTCTGTACAATTTAGTTTGTCATGAAGCATTTGTGCTAGTAATGTCCACTTTCAACTCTTTTCACTACGCTATTATCCAGAGCCACAATGAATGAAGATGACTGATTAGTCAGTGCTATGATGCAAGCTTCTCCACAGGGTGTGGTTGATTACTAGGATAGTGAGGAGGGGGAGGAGGGAGTTGGGAAGGGACTTACATTGCATCCCACTACAGTAATTCAGAGGTTAAACTTGCACATTCCAACTGAATGACGATAATAAAGTGCTAATACCTGGGGGTTTGCGTGTGTTTCACGCATACACTATCACCAATACTATGCTGAAACTAAAAGCATGCCAGATGAGAGTGTAATGTGCTGAGGCAATCTAATTTTAAGGATACTGCTCAGCTGTGAGGTTTGACACTAAAATGTGGATAACACACGACACTCAGACTCTAGGGGAAAGTGTCCTCTGTTATTTTTTTATCAATACATTTTTATTCATTATCTAACTCGTATTCATTTTTAAACTGCTAAGTAAGTAACCTTGTGATGAAGAGAAGTATACTGGGTGCTTAATCCCCAGTGTCAGTCCCCTCATTGAACATCTGGTTGTTTCCAGACCCCAGTTGCCTATCCTGGGGTTGGGAGTAAATGAGGCATGTGCTGCCCTTGCCGAAGTTTCTGTTTCCAAACCCCACTACCTGCCATGGGATCAGAAACAACTGGAGTGTGTGCCACCATCTGCAGCTCTTCTCTTCTCTTCTCTTCTCTTCTCTTCTCTTCTCTTCTCTTCTCTTCTCTTCTCTTCTCTTCTCTTCTCTTCTCCCAACCCTCCTGCCTGCTCTGGGGTTGGAAGCAGCCATGGCTTGTGCCAACATCAATGACTGTTCTCTTCAACTGACCCACTGGCTGCCCTGGGGTTGGGAGTGAATATCCAATATGCCAACACTGGTGTATCTTCCCAAACACCCAACCAGATTGCCAGTCTCTGCCCATGTAGTCTATGTGTGTGTGTGTTTCTCTTCCTGCCCGTCTGATCCCCTGTTAGGGCTCTTGATGAATGTTTGCCATGCTTCCCCTCCTTAGTTGCAGTTCCTGCCAACTGTCTGTAGTCTCTCATCCCTCCCCAATCCATCCCATCACCACTCGTGGTACCTGCACACCAGTAATATGTCTCCCATCCCAATTCCAAGCCAAGTCACCTGCTGACTATTTGTTTCCCACATTGTGGAGTGAGTTGCATTGTGCACTCACACATGTCAGCAGTCAGGAGTTTGGAATGAGGATCACAAGAGCCAGACAGAGAGAAAACTCACCCCTTACATAACTGTATATCCATTGGGAGAATCTGTGCCTTACAGCATGTTTGACATTCACAACAAGGCAAGCTCAGCATACTCTAGAATGGAAGAGGGGGGAGACAGAGCTGACTTGCTTTACCCAGGATAACAAACATGCTCTTAAAATAAGTGTTGTGACAATGATGGTTTTCATAACTCTTATAAGCAAGATTATGATTTTAGTCAACAAAAAAAAACAAAAAAACTGTTTTGCCAGCAATAAACAAATGATCACCTTGTATCCAGGTTGTGGTCAGTTTTTTATTTCCTCACAGGAGTGCTGCATACACTGAGCGAGTCTGAATGATGTAATGGAATCTATGAATGGATATGTCAGCATGTAACTTTATCCTGACCAATTCACTTTTTCCACTCTACATCACTACCCTGCCCCCCCCCGCCCACACTAACCCCCAGTGTAATCAGACCCTTTCTCAACAAGGCCCTGTGAGGCAGCTTCCCCCCCTTCTACTTCATCACCCTCCTTTCTCTCTCTCTCTGAGACATTCTCATCTCCTACCTCCCCCATCTCTCCTCTGCTGTTCTCAGCACATGTGACCAACTGACTGTATAATACTGTATAACTTGTATCATACTGTAAAATTTTCATTATCTTACTGTGATATTACCAATGCTATGTAATCCCGGGTCGCCCCTGAAAAAGGGACTTCCGGGGCCCAGTGGGCTTACCTGGTCACCAAAATTTAATAAATAAATAAATACTTCACTGTCCCCCCTTTTTCCTTCTCTCCCTGACACAATATCAGTTCACTGCAAACCTCATGGCACTGTTTTTACACGACTTGTGCTATTTATTTGGGGTACCGCTGAGGGCCATCAATAAGTCGATGAGCAGTACTCAAACTGTAATTGCTCCTTATCCACTGCGCGTTTCTCCTGCACCTACTGCTCATGTAACTGTGACCACATCACTGGATTGTAAAATGTTCTTGTTTGTCTACTCCAACGTGGAACCTTTGTAAAAGAGCTGGCGCTCAAAGGTCTTTCTGAACTACTAATAAATAAATAAATTAATAAATGACGGACACGCTCACACTCAGTGTGGAAAAAATGGAAAATTGAAATGGGCTGCTCCATTAACAGTCATGTTTACAATTTCAATATTAAGGCTCTCTAAAAAAGGAAAATCACACACTAACATAAGGTAATGAAACGCATACGTATATTTTATTGATCATGCAAAAGTAGACATCACAAATTTTTGGATTATTTTATTTATTTCCTGTCTTCTTTAATATCCCCCCCAAGATTGTGTGGCACACTGGGAGCCCACCCCAGTGTGCCTCCCTGTGTTTGGAAGCCAATCACCGTCCAACCATAATGCCCCACCCTGTGGAGTCTGATAGGCATCAGGGGTGTCACTAAGCATTGTCGGCTGTAATGCTCAAGCCATTCCACCCCCACCCTGCAGCCAGTGGCAGGCATCAAAGTGTGCCTTGGTTTCTTCGGCCCCAAAGTTCACCCCATTCTCCTATACTGCACCCATCTCACCGTATTTCCTTATGGAATGGGGTGAGCATAAGGCCCAAAGATCCCAAGGCACACTGAGGCACTTGGTGTTTGTGGGGTGGGGTGAGGTAAAATGATGTGAACGTTACGGCCGATGACTGAAAGGCACACCCCAGTGCCTGTCACTCTCTGCAGTGTGAGGCTGGGGTCGGCATCAGTTCACTACTTCACTGCCAATCCTATTGTGCATCTCTCTAACTCCTGCTCTACCAATGCCAATGCCAGCAAGCCAACATTCGTCATTGACAAATGCTTGTTTCCTTCTAGCCAAGTTGTTTCCTTTGTCTCGTATAATGACTGTGCACCAACTTATCTTTCAAAGTTAGTGCATGTCCATAGGACATACCAGGATAACTTTGAGACAGCTCTTTTAGGGCAGGGTCACTGCCTAACACTTTCCAGTGCTGGAAAATTATCTTTAACTTATTTGCCTATTGGGAATATGTTGTCACAAAGTAAAACCTCTGGGCACCCTGCATTGGGATAAATTCTTTTTCCTGTAGTAACGTCTGCCTTTCAATGTTTTCTGCCCTGTTTTTAGCCTGCTCAATGTTTCTCATGCTGTATCCTCTTTCCTGCAGTCTGCAGGTCAAAGTATCTACTTCCTGTGTGTAAACCTCTTCTGCGTTGCAATTACATAGATTACATAGATATTACTGAGCATTTAAAGATGTTAGTCCATTAGCTCGCCTTTATATATTAAGAATAACCTTGAATATCCCTACTTATGAGATATTTGTCAAGCTTTGTCTTAAATTCTAACATGGTCTTACTTTTCACAACCTCGCAAGGTAAGGTGTTCCAAATCTCAGTCACTCTAATGTTAAACCAATATTTCCTTTTATTGGTTCTAAATCTATCTTTGACCAGCTGAAAGGGATGGGCTCTGGTATTGATCCCTTAGCACCAGTCCCATTAGATCCCACAGATGTGTGTCAGTCAAAGCCCTGTAAATCAGACACATGTCCCCTCTCAGTCTACGAAATTCCAAGGAATGCATATCCAAAAATTACAGCCTTTGCTCATAGCTCTGTCCTACAGTACTATTGATACTCTTGGTAGCCCTCCTCTGGACCCTCTCCAAAGCCTTAATATCTCCTTTCATATGTGGATCCCAGAACTGCACACAATTCTCCACATGGGGGCGCACCAGTGCTATTTATAAGGGAATCATGACCTCTCTATCCCTACATTTTATATGCTTCTGAGTACAGTACATTATGCCGCTTGCCTTATTGACAGTTTTACTGCACTGCATGCTAAAACTGAGGTCATTACTTATACATATGCCCAAATCTTTTTCGTCTTTAACAGCTCTGAGTGCACTACCCTCCAGGACATATTTAAACTGTTTGTTATTATTACCAAGATGCATGACTGTACACTTTTCGATATTAAAAATAGATGTTTTCTGTAAGGCCCATGTCTCCAGGTTATTCAGGGCTGTTTGTAAGATGAGCTGATCTTCCTCATTATTAATTGGACAACCGAGTCAAGTATCATCTGCAAATTTGGAGAGCTAGACCCCTGGCTGTACCTACATTGATGAAATATATATATTAAAAAGACAAGGTCCCAAGACAGAGCCCTGGGGTATCCCACTAGTCACTCTGACATGGACAGAGTATTCACCTTTTATACAAATCCTCTGGCTTCTTCCATTCAGCCATGCCTTAACCCACTAGAAACCCAGATAGGGAAACCTAAATCAATTAAGGCCTTAACCAACTCCTCATGGGGGACTTTGTCAAACGCTTTGGTGAAATCCAAGAAAATGATATCCACAGAGTTGCCTGTATCCATGGATTTGCTGACCTTACTGTAAAATTCCAGAAGGTTTGTTTGACATGACCTCCCACTGTTAAACCTGTGTTGTGTAATATCCTTATTGTCTGAAACGGTTAAGAATTCTATAATATAATCCTTAATTATACCCTCCAAAATTTTCCCCAACCACCCCAAATACAAATTCCCACCCCTTTCTCTTTTCCAAAAGGCCTCCGTATCCTGCACCTAAACACTTGCAGTTTGCTATCTAAAATCTTGCTGCTGCAACAAACTGCTCTAACACTGTGCCCACACATTTTTGTCTTATCTGAAACTTGGCTAAAACCTCATCACACGGATGCCGAAGTATCCATGCCAGGGTACACAATAATTAGACATGATCGGCCTGATAAAAAGAGAGGAGGAGGCACGGCTATGTATATCGCCAACAGTTGCCAGTTCACTAAAGTGGACATCCCCTCATTTCCTGAACACATAGATTCCTTACTCATAAAACTCACACGCCCATGTTCCACCCCCATATATGTGGCAGGCTCGTACTGCCCCCCACTGCACACTCCCAGAGGACATCCTCTCCCACTTAATCTCCTTACAGACCCTAGCTGTGGGGGGAGAGCTCCACGCCACTGGTGATTTTAATACAAACTGATTAGGGCAGGACAAAGCCCACCTAAAGACCAAAATTAAGGCCCTAAACCTAACCCAACTCATTGCCAATCCCACCAGACTAAACCACAAGTCTCAAAATCACTCTTTACTGGATTGGGCTCTTACCTCCCACAGGATCCTAAGCGCTTGCCTATTACCCGATTCCTTAAGTGATCATCACATGATTTACTTGATCAGAAAAGTGCATGGCCCCACTGCCCCCCCCAAAACACTATATACCAGGTCCTACAACTCCCTCAACCTAGCATCTCTCTTGCTGGACCTAGAACGCACAAACTGATCCTTTACCTCAAAAGCATCCTCCATTGACCCCGCTTTTGAGGTTTTCAAATCCAGCTTCCTAAAAGTCTGGGACAAACATGCCCCCCTACACAAGAAAAAGAGTTAGAGGCGCACACCTCCCATGGATCTCAGCAGATATAATCAAATCATGCCACACAAGGGACCACACCTGGAAAGCTTTCAAGAAGCTGGGCACTCAGCAGCACCTCACCACATACAGATCCCTACGAAATACCTGCACAAACTCCATCTGCCAAGCCAAAAAAAATTACTTCCTCTTAGCTTTTAGCAAAAACATAAATCATCCAACTGATTTCTGGAAATCACTAAAATCCCTTATATCCCCCCCCCACTCAACTCCCAACCCCCACACTATCTGTCCAGGGCCCCCTCATCTCTGATCCCATCGATGTAGCTGAAACTTTAAACACCCTCTTATCCAGTTACACAGAATAACTCCTGTCCGCCCTCCGCTATACACCCCCTCGACCCCCTTCACCCATGCCCCCCTAAACCTGCCCGCCCTGTCCTGCCATTCTCTTTCCATCCAGTAACCGAAGCAGAAGTCTTCCAATCTTTACGGGCCCTGAACCCTAACAAAGGCAAATGCCCGACGTCCATGGATGCTAAGATGCTCTTCCTATCCGCCCCAGTCATAGCTGCTCCTATAGTTGCCCTTTTTAACCTCTCTTTCTCTCTGGGCAAGCTCCCTACTGCCTGGAAGCAGGCCACAGTTATCCTGCTGCCAAAAGGGGGTGATCCATCCTCCCCAGGAAATTACAGACCCATCTCCCTACTCCCTATACTGGCCAAATTACAGGAACATTTGGTCCTGTCCCAACTCACTCCTTACCAGGAAGGATCCTCTTTCTTCACTCCATTCCAATCGGGCTTCCATAACTTACACTCCACCATCACATCCCTGTTACGTGTCACCAGTGACATTCTTATGGGTATGGACAAAGGACACATCACCACGGCCATCTTTATCGATCTAGCAAAGGCTTTTGATACCGTCTCCTACTCCCTACTCCTCTCCAAACTCACAGATGCAGGGCTTTCTAAACCAGCCATAAACTGGTTCCAAGACTACCTAGTGGGCAGGACCCAAACCGTCAAACTCGCCTCACATACTTCGAACCCACTACCAGTCTTATCCTGTGTCCCCCAAGGATCTGTCCTTGGTCCCCTACTCTTCTCCGTTTTTCTAAACGACCTCCCATCTACCTACAAACATTCATCTATCCAGATGTACGTGGATGACACTGTCCTTTATGCTTCTGGCCCTACAACATCTAGCATAGCTACCCTCCTCCAAGAAGACTTCTACGTCATCCAGCACTGGTTTAGGTCCAACCAGTTATTCCTAAACTCTAAAAAAACTTTATCCCAAATTTTTGGCTCCCAACAAAGACTCTCCCATCAATCCTCCTGCACCCCTTTTAAAACTCTGGATGAGACCCCCTGGAGAATTGCACTAGCTACTGGTATTTAGGTGTCTGGCTTGACCAACACCTAGACTTCTCCTTCCACATCGAATCCTTGCACAAGAAGCTCCTCCCAAAGCTCGGCACTCTATACTGAAACAAAATCTGCCTCCCCACACAGACTAGACAAGCCATTGTCCAAAAAATGATTCTGCCCATCTCAACTATAGAGATATAGTATACACCACAGCCCCTGTGTCCGTCCTGGCCAGCCTTGACACCCTGTTCCATTCTTTCTGTCACTTTATCCTCGATTGCCCACATTCTACACACCACTGCAACCTTTACACCTCTCTAACCCTGCCATCCCTCCATGACTGTAGACTAACAAACTGCGCCAGGTTTGCAGCCAAATATTGGTCCCTCTCCCTCCCACCCTACCTGTCCTCTACCCTCTCCCAACAACCTCCACCTGCGTACTCCCTCATGAGCACAGACCCTAGGCTGCTGCACATTCCATTCATGCACACTAAAAAAGGCCAGGCCACTTTTAACTACCGAATCCCTCAAATCTGGAACACCCTACCTGCCCCCATAAGACATGCTCCAAACCCCTACCAATGAAATCGCCTACTCTGAGGACATTTCTCCTCCAGCTGCTCCTGTTTCAATTAATTCAACCCTACACCTATGGTGTAAATAATTGCTCCCAAGTTGACCACCCTCCAATTTTTCTCTACACTATGTATGTATTACCTCTGTCTGTAACCATTTCACTAAATGTGGAACTATGATGCTTGTTCCAGTTTTGTACTATGTATGAAAACATTTTTCTTGTAAATCGACATGTTTGTAAATTGGGTCGTGGCCCCCAGGTCGCATCTGGAATCGAGCATGTTGCTCAGTATGCCATCCTGGTAAAACTCGTAAATAAATAAATAAATAAAACTGAGGTCAGGCTAATGGGCCTGATGTTCGCAACCTCCTGTCTAGATCTCTTCTTGTGAATTGGGACAATCACTGCTTGTTTCCATACCTCGGGAACCTCGCCTGTATCCAGAGATTTCTGAAACAGGCAAGAAACTTGGTCAGCCAATAATTCTGCCATTTCCTTGATTACACTGGGGTTCATGTTATCCGGTCCCTGTGCCTTATTTTGGTTAATATTTTTTAGTTTTTTAACAGCATCGGTAGGATCTACCATTGAACTGTAACCAATATATGTCTTTTCCTCAGAGTACCATTTTTTTTGTGACTCCTTATTAAACACTGTGGAAAAATATTTATTATATTCCTCCACTAGCTCACAATTGTCTACTATAAGTGAACCATCCTGTGTTTATAAGGGCCCAACAGTATTGTTTCTACCCTTTACTATATATATATATATATATATGAGTAGAAGGTCTTATAGTTATCCTGGATCCTAGTAGCTAATACAAACTCATAGTTTCTTTTAGCCAAGACAATATCCTTTTTAGCAAGTTTTAAGCATTTTTATATGACTCCCAGTCTGCTTCATTATGGTTATGCCTTGCCTGGTGGTATGCATCATTCTTATTTTTAATACATTTTTTAACTGTGGTGGTCATCCATGGTGGGAGGGATTATTTAGCCCCATTATACTTGTTCTTAGTTGGTACATGTCTCTGGACCAAGGAATTAATCATGCTTTCTAGTTTAGTCCACATTCCAGAGACTGTTTGATTTTCAAAATCTACTTTTCAATTCCATTTGGCCAGATCAAGTCTCATTTGATGGAAGTTAGCTAAGTCATACCTATAAATTACTGTATTACCCGTATTATTCCCCAAAGTACCAGTATACTGAAACCTGACCATGGAGTGGTCACTGGAACCTAGTGGGGGTTTCAAAATACTGTTTTGAATGTTATTACTAAGATTGCTCAATACTAGGTCCAAGATATGGTTGTCTCTAGTATTGCTTGTTACATGCTGTTCCAGCCCTGCTAGATTAAAGATCTCCAAGTATTTAGACTCCGTGGTAGTACGTGCTTTTTGCATATCCCAATTTATGCCATGGAGGTTAAAGTCACCTACCAATATTACATTCCCCGCTAATGTAATCTGGTTTATGAAATCCAATAAAACCTTGTCCTCTGCGGCCCTAATGGAGGAGGGCCTGTAAATTATACCCAGATTGATTTTAGCTGCCCAGGGTGGAGTAATTTTAATCCATAAGGCTTCAATTTCTGCCCATTTGGATGTATCTACACATTCTGAAGATAAACAATCTGCAATGTACAGAGCCACCCCCCCACACACCTTTTGATAGGGGCCTGTCTTTATTATAAAGTATATAACCGCCTCACTCTCAAAAACTGTGCTGTAGGAATGCTTTTTCCTGCATGAGGTGGATGGCAGCTAGAAGAAATTAGTAGTCCATTGCCAGCCACAGGCTTTCTATATAGGCATGTACTGTATAAATTTTACCCAGGTCTTTCTTACTTAAAGTGACATCAAGATAATCCATCTTCAGTGCATTACAGTTATATGTAAAATGCAAATGTTTATTAGTGCCATGCATATACTGAACAAACTCCCCCAATTCATGACTCATGCCCCCCCAACATAAGGAGCATATCATCAATGTAGTGCCCCCAGTACAGCACCTTATTTTTAAAGGAGTTGCATTCATTAAGGACACATTGCTCCTACCAACTGCCCACATACAGATTTGCTACTGAGGGGGCAAATGTGGCCCCCATCACTGTTCCTTTAATGTATAAAAATTTTTTTTAGAGTCAATCATAAATGCATTGTGCATTAAGACACATTCCAAAAGCTTCAATATCAGCTCCACAGGGACATCAAAGGTTTCAGCTTAATTCAGAAAATAAGCTACTGCATCGAGCACCCCCTCATGGCGTGGGGGATCTATCTGAAAAATTTGGCATTTGCATTGATGGTTAACCTTTCACAAATGTTCAACAAATGTTTTGTGTCTTTAATATAGGAGGGTAAATGTTCTAGATGTATTTTCAAGAAACTGTCTACAAAGCAATACAAGGGTTCTGTTAAAGAACCAGTCCCACTAACAATGGGCTGTGCTGGTGGTTGATTCATTTTCTTATGTACTTTAGATATAGAATAAAAGGATGCCTGGACAGGATTAGGTGTAGTGAGAAAATCTCTTGTTTTAGAAGAAATGACCCCATTGTTAAAAGCCTGGTCCACTATCTCATCAATGATGTATTTAAAGTCCCGCATTGAATCTTGATTCAGTCTCTTATAAAACCTCTCATTATCCAATTGTCTACATGCTTTTTTAACATAGTTTTCTGTCTTCTTAATCACAACACAACCCCCCTTATCCACTTGTTTTATCGTTATTTGTTTTTCACTTTGTAAAACGTTCAGAGCTTCCATCTCTGCTTCGGACATATTCTGGTATGTGGCTCGGATGGGATCCGAAAAAAGTGACTCCAAATCTGTTTCCACCAAAATTTTGAAGACTGTGACCACTGGACTAAGGGGAGGGCAAAAAGTGGATTTAGGTTTGAAGTTGTTATAATTCTGGATGTCATCATTAGAGTTCTTATTGGAAAAAAAATGATCTGAGGTTAAGTTTTCTGCAGGCCAGGTTAATGTCCCCAATTGTCTGGCTTTCATTTATTAGATTTGAAGAGATAAACTTAAGTCCTTTTTCTAGAACACTTTTTTCTGTCTTACTTAAGACTCAGTCAGAGAGATTGATTATAAGGGGTTGGGTAACAGAGGCCTATCTCTGCTGTTGCCTGAAATCGCAGCGTCTGTTCTGGCTTCATCCCCTTCCTTGTTCCCTGCCCCATTGTACCTGGGTGCATAGTAATTTTCTCTGCCTCCTGCCCCTTCTTGTTCTCTTTCTTCTGTTTCTCTGTCTTGGTAATTAATTCTGAGGCTCCATCTGGCTTGTAATGGAGGTGCAGACTGAGGTTGTGGGGTTTCTGCATTGTTCTGACCATAAAACAAAAAAGGACCCCTATTTTCTTGTTCTTTCTCTGAATCACTTTGGTCAGTACTGAAGTTAAAAGAGACTCATCTGGTCCTTTTCAGGATTCCATTCACATTATTTTTCCTCCATGAAAAAATGGTACCCCTCTCCCAGTCGTTCTTGTCTCTAATTAACTTAACTTGCTTGCCTCTCTAAATTCTTTATCAAGTTTTGTTATAGATTCCTTAAATGTTTTATGATTATCATAATCTGAGAAATCTTTGAACTTTAGAACCTCTGCCTCACACTTTTTCAGATCCTTTTTCAGTTTACACTCTCTCTCTTTTCCAAATTTTATGAGTTTAATAAGTTTTATGCTGGCTTCAATCAAAATCTCTTCCCAGGCTTTCATAAAATCATTATTGTCAGTCCCATAAGCAGGCTTTAAACACAGTCTTAGTCCTCTAGGAACCTTTCCTACCTGTGCATATGGTTCCATGTTAGTAGTATTCCAATAAGCTCTTTTAAGCTGATGAGTTGCCTTCTCCAACTGTCAAAAGGCATCTAGTAAGGACTTCGCTTCGGGAGCCATGTCTGTTACACCATTGTTCTTTTGCAAAAAATGGATTTGCTGTCTTTGCCACTCTTAATAGTTTATCTACATAATCCAATGGATGGTAGCCGGTTCCAGGTCCTGCCACTGCATTATTCACTTCATTGGAAAATATTCTCGGCACGGCTTCTAGTGACATGGTGAACTCTTAATGCTGGCATCTTAGAACGGCTGCCTGGAATACTGGAGTCTCACAAAACAGCTTTCATACAGTAAAAATATAGCTCTGCAACCCATGCATAGTACTCAGTTTCAATATCACAGTACTCACAATAAGAGTGTGCACAGGGGCGGTGGTGCACACGAAAGAAGCAAGCACAGAAAAACGGTATATTCTGGCACTGACACCAGCCATATAAAGATGACTCCTCCAGATGAAATTACTATAAAACCAGTTTTATTCCATAATAAATATTGCCTGACACCAAAGATCAGAAAAAACGCTTGACACATTTCAGGTCTAACCTTGACCCTTTCTCAAAAGCTACTTCTTTCTGACCATCACACTCCTTAAATACCCCACCCTCATACTTTAATTGTGACATCATCACTAGAGATTTTAAATTTGGTGTCAGGCAATATTTATTATGGAACAAAACTGGTTTTAGTAGCGCCATATGGAGGAGTCAGTGTCAGTGGCTCAGTAGGTAGCACACTCGCCTCTGAGGCCAGGAGATGAGAGGTCTATGGGTTCAGTTCCCACATCTGGCACTTGGGTTAATATCCCAGTACTGACACTGTAGTGCAGCATGAGAGGGGTGCTGCACTTCTAAGGTGCTGTCTTTCGGATGAGATGTTAAACTGAGGTCCCATCTGCCTGGACTGGTGGTAGTTCAGGTGGATGTTAAAGATCCCATGGCACTTATCAAAAAGAGTAGGGGAGTTTTTATTATAATAAGAAACATAAATCACAACACAGTAATACAGAGTATCATAAACATGCCATACTTTGTAAAAGAAAAGAGAACCTCTTACATGTCAATTCTTTAATTTATCCATAGAACAAATTACTTAAATTTAATGAAACGAGTAAAACCTTTCCACCATTTCATAACTTCGAGCGAGGTACACACTTGAGCTTCTTTAGCGTAGATTCTAGAAAGTTCATTTGACACTAAACAAGCAAGACAATTATAAGCCATCCTCTTCTGATATAGCACCCATTGACAACTTGCCTTCCATAAAAAAAACGTAAACAACTGAAAAATAAATGCAAGGTGCTAGGATGATAAGAATTATAACTAGGGGGGTAGATCCCTAAAACTAATATATCATAGGTAATCCAGGGCAGCCATTTTAATTTCCACAAATTTGCTAAATAAACCCACAATCCATTTGCATAAGAACACTGTAAGAAAAAATGAACGATAGTTTCTTCAATATTAATAGTCTGGATAAGGGCAATTTCTTTCCTCTTTAACTTTGTATTTTGCATTCCCCCTCACATTGACCATACATGATAAGCCATTGAGTTTCCCATTGATGTAAAGGTAATCTGGAATTACTGAGTTGGGCCAACACCTTGGGATTCCTTGCCAGGGGACAATTCTTGAAACAAGGAGTTTGTGGGTGAATGGATGACATTAATAATTTATACATAGACTGCATATTATTAGTCTGAATCATGTTTTTAGAGATTTGCGCTGCTGGTCTAAAATATTCCGGTATATGCAAATGAGAATTTAATTTCGGAGCTAAACTGTGCCAGGCTTTGAAATAAGATCTCAAAGCCCTGACTCCCCATATCTTTTGAACACTCTCTTCCTGATCCAAAATCCATTTAATAGAATTTATAAAAATAAGAGAAAACATAAACACAATTGAATCTATTATTCCTAACCCTCCCAGACTTTTCCACAAATAAGTATAATGCCTTTTTATTGGGTTTAGGTGATTTCTCTAGAACATTTGAAAAAAATATATACTGTAAAGCTTAGTCTCCAGCTGTGATGGCACAGGGAAAATCATAGCAGTATACTGTAAGCAGGGTATAATATATTGTTTTAGGATATGTATCCGTTTTAGTTTAGAGAATTTCCACTGTTTCCATCTATTCACTTTCCCCTCTGCTGTTCTTAAAGCTAATTCCCAATTTTCTGTTGGTAGATTTTGGGGACCAAAGAGAATACCTAAAATTTTCAGAGGGATTCTAGAAATACTAATATTCTCCTGAATTACCTCAATAGGACTAAGTGCCCCAATGAATAACCCTCTGGTTTTCTGCAAATTTAACTTTGCATTTGAAACCACTGAAAAAAGCTGAAATGCCTGAATAAAATCCTGAATTTGTGTCTGGTTAGAAAAATAAAGATTTAGAGAGGATCACATGATGCAGAGTGCTGAGTAGAAGCTCCTCTGCTAAGCTTCTGCCTCCCGAATATAAACTCGCCGTTTAATAACGTTAAATCTCAACTAATTCCTCTGCCTACAAGTTCTCCTTGTGTCTAAATAGCTTGTGCTCCAGTTTTGGGTATCTGTGTGGTAAATGGAGGCTTACATGAAGAAAGCCCCACAGAAACCCCCCCCGCCACTCCTGAGAAGGCCTCAAAAATCCCGAGCCTCGAGTGGTCCAGATAAACCGGATCCTTCGTGTCAAGCTGGGGATCAAGAACCCTTAACTCTCAACAGATTCTTGGATGAATTTAAACCATTCCAGGAAGAGATGAAAGATATGGTAACTGACTTGAAATCCCTTTCCAGAAAGTTAGAGGATGTCTCCACTACATTTTCCGACAACACTGCCCAAATAGTTTCGATCGAGAGAAAATTGGAAAGTCTGGATCCTGAACTCCTATTAACGAAACAAAAGCTATCTCGTCTAGAAGCTAAACTCGAAGATTTGGAAGGCCGTAGTCAGAGAAATAATGTGGTAATTCTTGGGCTTCCTGAAGGGGAAGAAGGCCAGAATACGCTAGTCTTTGTCCAGAAGCTGGTAGAAAGGGTTGCTGGCCCCTCTCCCTTTGGCCCAACATATATGATAGAACGGGCTCACCGGTCCCTGTGACCAAAACCCCCACCTGATGCCCCTTCTTGCCCCATCATTTGCCACTTTCTGAATTACCTAGAAAAGCAGCATTTCTTACAGAAAGTCAAGGCTCTGCAAGAAGTCAGATGGGAGAAGGTGAAGCTGAGAATTGCTCAAGACATCCCTGGTTCGGTCTGATTAAAATGAAAGCCTTCCACCAGATTGTATCTAAGATCATAGGGGTGGGATTAAAGTTCAGAATGGGGTACCCAGCGAAGTTACAAGTCTCAATAAATGGCTCATAGCTCAATTTTGAAGATCCTGAAGTTGCTCTTCTAAGCCTTGAATTGGTGTTGCCAGATTTGTTCCGGGCGATCTGAGAAGGCCTCCTGATCATCGGGATTCACCGGGAACTTCTGAGTGAACTGTTACTTATTTTCTTTTTGTGTGGAGAACGCTAATTCTAACGATGGACTTTAGTCGAGTTTATGCTCTCTAATTGAACTGGGCTACTAGTATAGGGCCTGACTCTTACTTTTTTCAGGCCCTGGCCTATTGGTGTGAATAGTGCTTCAGGGAGAATCCTTGGTGGGGCCTCCTGAGGGCTTGCTCTGGACTGCATCCGGGATAATAATACATGTTTAATTTCTAGGGGGAGCACACGGGGAAGGTTTTCAGTTATGCCTCCTCAAAAGTTATTATATGTTGGGATTATACATTTCTGAGTGGTTTCGAGCTTCCAGGGTGCTTCTGGCAAGTCAGTTGGACTAGGTTATGACCACACATGGGCATGGTTCACCCATGTAAAGCAGGTTCGGTCATTTTGCCTTGATAGGGGCTGCTTTCAATTGCTATGCCATTCTGGCTTGGGGGGTCGGAACTAGGGGTCAGTAACCCCTAGGTAATTACTCCTAGTGTTTTCCCATCTCAGGATCCCATTTCAGCTCTCACCTGGCTTCTCGTTTTCTCATGTTCTCATCTCGATAATGGGCTTACCCCTCCATATTAGTTTTCCTCTGGCTCTGGTTCACAAAGTAGTTCCCAACGGGGACATGTATTTTCAACTCTCATTCTAGACTCTTGTGGTGACCTGCCATATTCACATTTATGACATCCAGTTTCATTTTCCTCTTTTGATAACTAGTGGATTCACTAATATATGTTCACAGGCTCTGAAAGTCCGAGACCGCTCTTTAGACATTAAGGGCTCATTAATGTGATTCATTAACTGTTTTATATCTAGAGATATGAGGGTGATCATTTGCAGGGGATGGGTTTGGGGGTGGGAAGGGAGGATATGATCCAGTGCTGTGCTAAGCATTGCTTGTGACAGTTTGGGGCTGGGAGGGCGGTGCTATGTGTTCTTGTTGGGGGTGGGGGTGTATTGGGGTTAAACTTGGGCTTTTGGTGGGGGGTTGGAGTGGTGGGAGGGCCTTACAGCAGCAATGGGAGGGGTTAGTTTATTAGTGTTATACACCCTGAGCGCAGGTCTTTAGTAGATGGCCAAAGAGGTGACTTTTGCAACATGGAATGTTAAGGGGATCAGGAAAAAATCTAAGCTATATCAGGTTCTCAAACACTTAAGCCTATTACATACTCAGATTACTTTTCTTTCAGGAATCACACTTATTAGAAGCGGAGGCCTCACAAGTGAGGAGACAACAAGTGGGGATGGTATATGAGGCACAAGGCTCCTCAAATAGCTGTGGGGTAATGCTTATTATTAACAGGGGCATTCCCTTTGTTTCATCCCAAGTTATTAGGGACCCTGAAGGTAGGTTTGTTTTAGTTATAGGTACTCTCTGGTCAATACCTCTGTTATTGGGTAGCATATACGGTCCTAATGCAGATGATCCTGGCTATTTCATGAGACTTATAAATGTAATCCTGCCTTTCCTACCCATAAGGATTATCCTGGGGGGTGACTTTAATCAAGTTGTAGACTTAAACCTTGACAGGTCAGGTGGTGGATCGGGGGGTCTCCCCAGGTCAGAGAGCTTTTAGAGACCTACTGGATCAGTGTGGGCTCTGTGATGTCTGGCGTGTCCTAAATCTGGATTCCAAGGAGTTCACATACAGGTCTTTGCACATGGCTCGCAGTCCTGTATTGATTACATATTCATTTCTCAGACTCTCCTGCCTGGGGTTAGGTCCTCGTCGATCCAGCCTGACCCTGTCTCCGATCACTCCTTGGTGTTGTGTGATCTGACAATCCAGGATGTGTTAAAGAGAGAAACAAGATTGAAGCTTAATGACCAACTGCTTAAAGACTCTAAATATTGCAAAACCATAAGGGAGCACGTTGAGGCTTTTTTCCTGTCCAACCCTTTAAATAGTGCAAAACCAGATATTATATGGGCGGCTTTTAAGGCCTACATGAAAGGCATTCTTATTAGTATCTCGGTGGCTAGGAAAAGAGTAAGGGAAAGAGAATTATTATCCTTTGTTTCCCAAATTTGGGGTCTCGAATCCAATGTCTCGGTTAACTCCCCAGAAGAGGTTAAGGTGAAGCTCCTAGTGTTGAGAGATAAATATTCAGAATTACTCTGGAAAAATGCAGAGTTAGCTATCATATGCACTAAAGCTAGTTATACTGACCAAGGTGAGAAGGCAGCATGCTTATTGGCACTCCGTATTAAGCTACAAGAATCAGTGATATTTATCCCTTCTATCACGGCATCTGTAGATGGGTCTCTGAAAACATCTCCAACTGAGATAGTTCAAGAGTTTGCAGCATATTACAAAACACTGTATGGGGACATGGAGCACCCCCCAGCCCTGTAAGCGTGGAGAATTATCTGACCGATTCACATCTGCCCTCCCTCCCAGCACATTACATAGACTCTCTTGTCTCTCCCATAACTCAGGAAGAAATCACCAAGGTTATCAATGGTTTACCCTCAGATAAAACCCCTGGGCCTGATGGATTTTCCTCCCTTTTCTATAAAACATTTCGAGAACTCTTATTACCAATACTTAATAGATTATTTCAGTATATCCTATCTGGGATGGAGGTTGATTGTCATCTCTTTGAAGCCTTGATAGTGCTTCTCCCCAAGTCAGATAAGGATCCTGAGCTCATTCAGAGCTATAGGCCTATATCCCTCCTAAATCAGGAAATTAAAATTCTCTCCAAGATTTTAGCTAACAGGTTATCCGTGGTACTCCCTGAGTTAATAAGTATGAATCAGGTAAGATTTATGAAAGGATGCTCTTCAGCAGATCATTTGCGTACGTTATCCCATGTCTTCTCGGCTACCAGAGATGCTGAGTTCCCTGCAGGCCTGGTCTCTTTGGATGCCAAGAAGGCGTTTGACCGGGTGAACTGGAGCTTTCTGTTTAAGGTACTGAGTACCTTTAAATTTCCTCAGGTATTCATATCCTAGGTTGCTGCATTATATAAATCCCCTACAGCAAGAATCTCAGCTAATGGGGCCTTCTCTAATTCCTTCCCACTTCATTTGGGTACTAGGCAGGGTTGCCCCCTATCACCTCTGTTGTTTAACTTATACTTGGAACCTCTCATTCAAAACATCCTTCTAAATACCTCTATACGAGGTATCCGGGTTGGGTGTCATGAAATTAAACTCACTGCATATGCAGATGATTTGTTGATACATCTCTCCCATCCGGTTTCATCAATACCACCCTTACTGGATGAAATAGCCAGATTTAGCGAGCTATCCAATTATAAGTTGAATGCTAGTAAGTCCTTATTTTTCCCATTAAATCACAAGGTATTTAAGGATGATATTTGTCCTCTAGGCCTAGGTTGGACTCCTAGGGCATTTAAGTACTTGGGCATTAAGCTATCCCGTAACCCGCATGGGTTAAAGATAACCTGGATTCTCTCTCACAGGTTGTTATTCATGACCTTGACAGATTTTCCAAACTTCCTATATCATTATGGGGCAGTATTAACATTATTAAGATGAATGTATTTCCTAGAATTTTCTACCCCTTATCTCTCCTCAATTCTTTTATTCCTATATGCTGGTTCAAGAAATTGCACGGCATATTTACTAGATTTATCTGGGCTGATAAAGATCCCCGTTTGGCCTATTACAAGCTAGCTGCCCCAAAACTTGAGGGGGGGCTGAGGATTCCCCATATGGCATTATATTACTGGGCCAGTCATCTAGCAAAATGTGTGAGATGGATATCCCCAGGCCCTGAAATGGCTCAACCAGTATGGCTTAAGATTGAGTTAGATGCAATTAAATCTAAACTCCTGGATCCCTTAACTTTATTTTACCTCAAATTGTCCCAGGTAAGGATGGCTGACTGCACCACAATAGGTACCTCTTTAAGAGTCTACACACAGTTATGTTTATTTCTTCATTATTCTCCTCAGACTGATTTAGCTCAGTCTATTTGGCACTCCCCATCTTTTACTATTAATGAAAGCAGATTCCTTGCAAATGGTTGCCTCAATTAGGTTATGGAAAACTGCTTTCCCTGATAGATGGGGAAAGGCACTGACTGTCCCCTGGTGGAATTATTGATAAGTTTCTCGTTCCGGTCTCATTTCACTTTAAAGTCATGCAGTTAAGACACCTTCTCACTTTAGTTCTGGGGAAATCTCCCCCTTCTCAGAAAGTGTCAGCCTTGATTCCCGAAATTTCCCAATTGTCTGGATCCTCAGGCATTGTATCCAAGTTATACAGGGTGTTGTATTATAAAAAAATATGGGGACTCCTTCCATCCTACTAGTTTTTGGAACTCACTCCTCCCTCAATACCAGTTGGATTGGCAATCCCTATGGAGATCTTGTTATAAGTACATTTCCCAAGACAGATTGCGTCTCATGCAATACCATATTTTACTTAATATGTATTGTACCCCCATTAAACTTAAAAAATGGGGTTTCTCAAACTCTAGTACTTGTACTAAGTGTTTGGAAGAAGAAGGAATGCTCCTTCATATGTTCTGGTCCTGTCCCAAAGTTCTTTCTCTATGGAATTCAATTAAGATGTCTCTTGACCCCCTACTGGGCCTTCAGGAGTACTTTACTCCCGAGGTTTGTCTCTTAGGGGACATGTCCCTGGTTAAAGTTAGAATCAGGAAATACCATATTTCCATGGTTGCTCTCTCTGTTAGAAAATTCATTCTACATCATTGGAAGGACCAATTTGCCCCTTCTTTCCAGGAATGGCTACATGAAATCATTGCTAATCTCTGAACAGAGAGGGCGATTGCAAGTCTTCATAACAGACTAGCAGCGTATGGTAAAATATGGGATCCCCTCTATTCCCTACTCTCGTTGTCTCACTGAGGATTATACCACACCTTAGTCTTACTCATATGTTCAATAGAAATACTCACTGCACTTTAGGGTGCTATAGTCTTGTTGCTGCTGTAAGGGGGGTGGGCTGGGCAGTTCTTATTGTGCTTGTGCTGTGATTTGCTGTAACTGCCCTTTATAAAAGGAAATGTATTAATAAAGATTAAATTATAAAAAAAAAGAAAAATAAAGATTTAGATCATCAGCATAAGCTTGTAAATGAAGCTGAGAAGAAAACAACTCTCCCCCTATTCCTACCCATCTGGGGGAGTTAACCAAAAACTGCAGCAGGGGGTCTAAAGAAAAAATATACAAAAGGGGACTCAGGGGGCATCCTTGCCAGACTCCAGTTTTTATGTGTATGCTCGGAGCAGCGCCCCCTTGCAAAATTGGGTGAACTTTAGTGTGCTGATAGAGCAAGTCAGTGAACTGAATCAATTTTCATGGGATCCCCTAAACATGCAGGACAGAAAAAAGATAAGGGAGATGAACCCTATTGAAAACTTTCTCGAAATCTGCTGCAAGGATACATTCAGATTTACCAACAAGAGATAGATGCTCAATGACATCTCGTATTATCATCAAAGCTGATTGAATCCTCCATTCAGGAACACCACCAAACTGATACGGAGAAATAACCAGCTTTGCATAATGTTTGAGTCGATTATTTAAAATGTTAGCAAATATTTTATAGTCAGAGTTTAGGAGAGTAATAGGTCTCCAATTCTTAATATCATGTCTATCCCCAGTTTAGAAGAGGTGTATCAGTAATCCTGTTGTGAAAGATGGAAACATGGAATTAGTATCCCAAAAATACTGAAATAAAATCACTAGACATTCACAAAATTCAAGCAAAAAACATTTATATAGCCAGCTGGGAAGGCCATCTATCCCAGGTGATACATTACGCTTCATTTTCTGAATAACCTCCTGTATTTCCATACAGGTAATAGGTTCTAATGCACTAAAACCCTTCTAATGCACTAAAATCCTCCGTTGGTACTGAGGGAAAACTGCAGGAACTTAAGAAATTTGAAATTGTTTCCTCTGAAACTGGTGCTTTAAGTTCCAATAGCAGATAATGTTGACTAATAACATTCTTAATTTGTTCTTTTGTGATTGCTTTAGTGCCATCCGAAGTAAGTAAATAATCAATAGTGGAAGATTCTTTCAGCAGTTTGCAAGCCTCAAAGGGGTTGCAAATAGGAAGATTCCTTGTGCCATTAGAGAAAATGGCTTGCAATGTTTTTGCCCTATCAGACTGATATGTTTTCATATCATTTTTCAGCACAGAAATTTGTTGTGAGTAATTCAGTTTTGTAATATATGTAAGTGACATTAGTCTTTAAAGTTGTTGATGCAGAGATAAATATTTTAAAAAAATTCTGATTTTTGGCCACCACTCCTTGTTTTTTAAACCAACTCCTAAGAGCTAATTTGGTATCAGACCACCATTCCCCCTTGTCTGTAAACAAAAAGGCCACGGAGAGATGGGACTGAAGAAGCAATTTGACACTTGATATTATTATAGGGGAATCTAAAATGGAAGTATTCAATTTCCACTGTACCTGTGGTTTTGGAATCAGGTGTTCAGGTTGAAGAAAACAAATTAACAATAGATGGTCAGAAAACTCAATAGGATGTATTTGAAAATCTTTTACCAACACAGAAGTAGAAACCAACAAATAATCAATAAGAGAATGCAATTTCCTCTTTAGAAATGAAAATCTAGGACCCTGGGAAAGAAAAGACATACAATTCATACAATTCAGTAAACCAGCAGTCTGAATTATGGAAGCTAAAGCGTTTGAATCACAATATATTTTTTTATTTTTCTGGGGTGTAATCAGGCTACAGTTAAAATCCCCACCCCATAGTATGTGAACGGAAGTGACCAAATATGGTTGCACTGCCTTCATGTAGGCCACTCTCTCTGCTTTTGATTGGGGGTTATAAATGTTAATAAATCTATAACAGATATTGTGCCATTTCCCATCTAAAATGAGAACTCTACCTGGAATGAGATCAATGAGGCTATGGAGTATAAAATCAAAATAATTAAATAATGTACCTAACCGATCCACACCATCTGTACTAAAAGACCAGTAGGAGGGACCCCAGGGCCAATCTCTCTTAAAAGTGGATAATTGCTCAATGGAATACATCCAAGTTTCTTGAACAAAACTGACTGAAAAGTTGCAATCATGAATATATTGAAATAAAGCCTGCCGTTTGATAACATTCAATAAACTATGAGTATTCAAGGACCCATAAGTTAACAGCATAGCAAAGGCAACAGAAGACCCCTAGCTATTAGTTTTACCATTTTTTGTTTTTTTTCTCTTTATAATTATCCACAGAACAGGAAATGGTGGATAAAGTAGATTTTTGGGAATCAGAATCTCCTACATCCATTTCAGTCTCCCCCCATACGGTGAACAAGGCTGCATAGGAGTTACTAGACTCTGCAGAGATAGAAGGGGAGGAGATTTTGGTTGCAGGTTCCTGGAGGATCTCTTTTTGGGTAGAGGGGATGGAGGGCCTGCCACCCAAAAAAGTTTCTCAGAATCCACCGGATCTGTATAGCACACCGGGACCATTTCTGGATTTACCCGGGAGTCATTACAGGATTCTTCTTTCTTAAGATATGGAGGAGCTACAGTAGGCAACTTCACTAAAGGTTGTGAGGTAGAAAGCCCCATAGAAGAGGTAGTCTGATTAGTTTGTTGAACAATCTCCGGGGGGGGGATAGGGCAAGCAGCATCCTGCGCCTGCTGAATCAAAAGCTCAGGGCTGATGCAAGAAGCCTTGTTCTTTGCAGCCCAAGGACAATCCCTAAAAACATGTCCATATTCCTCACAAAAGTAGCACCTGGTAAGGTTTGTGCATTGCATAGTGCCATGCCCAATTTCACCACAATTGTCGCAGCGGGGTTGGTGGCAGACACTGGACAGGTGAGTCCTAGAGCTGCACTTATAACACATCCTTGGCTGCCCACCATAAAAACGTACCCCTCTATCCCTACCCAGCAAAAAAGAGTTAGGGATATACTCAATACCAGAATCTGTTTGTTTAAGCTTGATTTTATACTTCCAACCCCCCGTCCAAAATTGCTCTGAATCCAAAATGGGTTCTGGAGAACTTAAAACATCACATTTTTGGGATAACCAAAAAGTAATATCTTCCACATGGACCCCCTCATTCTGGAACATCACAGTTACAAACTTGATTAATGGTTTGGTAAAGGGAATGACTAGGAAAAGGGCCCACATGGGAGAAAACTTAACCTGGCCATACCGTTCCCAAAACAGATCTAAAGCATGAGTAGTCCTAAAGCTAACATCAAAATTATCCTCACCAGATATATTAATGAAAGCAAAGACATCTTTTGGGGAAAAGTGAAGGAGTCTTTAAGTAGAGTTTTTCCCACGTAATATCTGTCTGGCCTAATTTCCAGCCCTCCTTTATAGCTAATCCGCACATCATTTCTGCGAGGGGCGGCCTCCCTTTTTACAATAGAGAAAAGTTCTGATATCAAGGGTTTATGTGGAGGGGGATCAGAGGTCTCTGGATGAGATGAAACAGCTGTAGTCTGCAGTATACAGTCATTGTTAGGAACTTTAGATTGCAAAGGAATAGCTTTGGGTAGTATAGGACAAACTTGAGGTAACAGTTCCTTGGGTATAATCTCTTGCAACCCCACTGCTGGACCACTTTAAATTTTTAATCCAGGCTCCCAGGAAGGAGAATCTTGAGAAAAGTTTGGGCTGGACCTCCACTCTGAGTCTAGTAACCAAATACCAGTTGGGGATTGCTTCCAGCCTGCAACCACTAGAGCTTTCCCTGGCATCCAGGGACCCCCTAATGAATTAGGAGAGAGTAAATCAGTTTTTACTTGGAGTTTAGGAGGATTACCTAGAATAGGTGCAGCATTTTTCACCGCTGGCTGTTTAGAGCGAATGTCAGTAAAAAGAAATTCAGAAACCCCCATTTGAGACTCCGCTTTGTACTGGTAAATGATTGCTGAGGGGACTGCAGGGTTATCCACTCCTGGATTCTTAAACACAAAGCCAGTCTCTTTATTAAGTGGGGTTGTTAAATTATGTCCAAAATCAGAGGAGCTAGCGACTGAAACAACACCAGCTGGCTTAGTAAAACTCACAGAATGCTCCACATCGTGATCCTGCAAAAGAGAATCTTCAGGCTTTAGGCACTCATTTTCAACTACAATTTCCATGCCAGCTTTGAAAGAAACTCTGTCTAAATCAGCAGATTTAGCGTTGTCAGGGAGTATAAGAGGTAATTCACTCAGCAGAGTTTGTAGCAAGCTGTTCCTCAGCTGGAATCCTGACAGCTTGCGCTTCGCTAATGACAGGGAGTGCCGCAGCACACTGCAGCTGCTTTCTCATCAGCATACCTCCAGAATGAGGTAGACCTTGCTCCTTGAGCAAACCACGAACTCCAATGCCCAAATTCTTATGTTGCAACAAAACAGAAGTTAATACTGTATCCGTAGGTATCTCTAGGCTCTTTACAGAGATAGCTGCTTTGTGAAATTCATCTTCTGATTCCAAATCCAGAATACTTTCCAGAATAGCCTCAGGCTCAATAACAGAGGGAGTTGAGGCAACAGCTCCCCCTGTACAGACATCCTCTACCTCCACTGTCCTGCTGCAAGTGGCCATCTTGCCAACAGCCTGTCCCCCTACTGGCCAAACAGTATGGGAATTTCCCCGGTGTCCTGGCCAAATTTCCCTCATTCACTAAAAATACCACCTACAGCTTAATCTGGTTCATGATTGGTTGGCATTTATCTGTATCTCCCTCTCCCAGGTCGTGCCTGAAAATAGGCAGGATTTGTCTAGTGCACGTACCCAGTCAACAAAAACTAATAATAATAATAATGTGTCTGGGGTCAGTGCCTGAATAAACTATTTTTCCATTTTAAGGGCTCTTTTGTTGGATTTTTAAGTTACTCCTCTGACGGGATCATGCTAGGTCCTGTGGCAGTATGTTATATGTTTCACTTGTTATTAAATAACTTGATAAAGGTGTCCCATCTTGTATTAGGTTATCATCTTTAAGTCCGTGTTCTAAGTGTTTCTGTTTAGTGACGATAAAAAGTTTGTCTGGATCCACCAAGTGTAAGCCAACCTGGTCCAAGGTTTCAGCTTTTTCTAAGATTTGACTTGCCAACTTTTTTTCTTGAAAAAAAAACATGGTAATCTGAGGATAGTTTGTGTACTTTGCAGTTACTTCTGTCCAGTGTATATATTGTCATGCAATGTTGCCACCTGTAGGAGGTGTGGAAAAAAAATCATGTTTTTTTTATTTTACCTCTCAGCTGTCCTGGTTGAATGTTCTACCCAAATAAGGTTATTAACCTTAAATCCATTACATGTTTGAGATATCACTCTAGCTACTTTCTGGTTTATTGTTTTATGATCACCATCACTATCATTTTGTTGCAAGTCTGAGATTTCAGTTTGAAATCCTAATTGCTTCAAGTAGTTTCTATTTGCCAGATAAGGTCTGCTGGTTCCCTAATTTGAAAACATCTAATTATAATTTCCTTACTATCATCTCCTTCTAGCTCTTCTCTTTGTACTGAGAATAATGTTGGAGACTCTGTGATTCTTATTAAATATATTTTTCTCTTAATGTTTCTCTCATTTCATTAGGCTTGTTCGTGTTATCCCTCCATTCTTATTTCAGTTTTATATGAGGAACAATCTATTTCTGTGTATTTTGTTTGCTCTTATGTTGTAATATATTATCAATGGGAGTTGCTGGATCTAATATTATATCTAAATCCTTCAGAATTATATTTTGTTCCCTAATAGCTTTTGCCTCTTCAACCCTTTCGATGAATACCAGTATTTAATTAGGGTCTTCATCAGATCTAATTACCTTAAGATGCTATCAGCTGTTTCTTCTATATGTAGAACATACACTATTTTACAGAGTAATCTTTGTTTGCTGTTTCTTAATCTTTAGGGATACCTTTTAAATATAAAGACATAAAATTTGCCAGCACCAGAGAAAAACTGTATAGTAGTATTATCAGGGCATTACCATCAGGGCTTATGGATGAAACAGTGCTGCCCATGCACTAAAAAAGGAACCGAAATAGCGATGTATTCCATTACCAAAAGTTTATTCACCATCACTCGGCTTCCACATCCATAAAATCACCCACCAAGAAAGTCCCAATGCATTTCATGCCCTCTAACGCTTAATCATGGGAATAACATGATACAGAATACCACACTATAAATACATGATAATTTAAAGTGACAGAGCACAAAAACCTCAAACCATACACAATACATTAAAATGCCTTAATTTTTATAGATTTGCACCATTTATATGTAATACCAGTGTCCTCCTCAAAATGAGTAAATTGGGATCCACAGAAATTGTTTTAACAGTAGCATCTATAAAACAAAACAAAATTAAATAATTAATAAAAAACTCTTTTTTCAGATAAACTGACATCAACATATAAAAAAGCACAGAAACATCTTATTAATTATTTCTTAAGGAAAGGTTTTATATCTATTCTGTCATTTAAACCTGGTGTTTCTGTACCACCTGTGGCAAAAATCCAATACTGTTCTCTCTTAAGAAGAATATTATCAAAATCACCTCCTCTTGTACTTTTTTTTGGTTTTTCTATTCCCACAAATGACCAAACATGTTCTTTTGGGTTCATCACTTTACTCATGTGTGCTGCTATTGCATTCTTTTGATCATTATAGTTAATGGCCCTTAAATGTTCCCCCATTCTATCTTTCAATTTTCTTTTTATTTTGCCAATATAGAAACTACCACATGTACACGAGGCCATATAAATGACTCCCTCTGTTGTACAAGTGATGAACCCCCTGATTTTTACATTTCTGTGTGTTTAGGATTCAAAAAACTCTTAACTTGTATTAATGATTGACAAAACTTACAATTCCCACATCTGTAACAACCATCCTGCACTTTAGGTAGCCACATTCTTGTTTGTGCCTGTCTAGGCTGTACTGAATGTACCAAAGAATCTTTAAGACTTCTACCCTTTCTATGCACCATTCTTGGTTGAACATCATTCAAATGTTTAAGGCCAGGATCCAGACTTACCAAATGCCAGTGTTTCTTAATAATATTACTGATTTCTTTTGATTGAGCACTATAGGTATTCACAAAATTAATTCTCTGATCATTTTTTTCTGACTTCTCAGTATTTTTCTTACTTATGACCTCTGACCTTTCTAGATTACTCACATCATTTCTGGCTTTTATAATAAGATTCTTAGGATATTTTCTTTCTCGTAACCTGCTTTCAAGCTCATCTGCTCTTATTTTAAATGTACTTTTTGTACTACAATTTCTTTTTATTCTCATAAATTGACCTTTAGGGATGCCAGCTATAGTGTGAAATGGATGACTACTGTCAGCCTGTAAAATAATGTTTCTATCTGTACTTTTTCTAAATAAATCAGTTTCTATACCTCCACATCCATCTTTTTTTAACAATCAGGTCTAAAAAACTGATTTCTTTATAGCTGAAAGATAAAGAGAAATGCATATTCGGGTCACTAACTTCCAAAAATCTTACAAATTGGAAAAGTTTGTTCTCCGACCCGGTCCAAATAATAAAAATATCATCAATAAAATGCTTGTAAAGGTCAATTTTGTCTCTATATGGGTTACTATCCATATCTCTAATAAATTTTTCCTCCCATCTTCCTAAATATAGATTTGCAAAATTTGGGGCAAAAGTTGCTCCCATTGCTGTACCCTCCTTTTGTATATATTGTCCATCTGCAAAGAAAAAAGTATTATTTTTCAATACAAACTTAGCTAATTGAATCAACATCTCAGTAGGTGGATCTCTATCTATTCTACCATTCAGATAGTATGCTAGGGCAGCTAGCCCCCCTTCATGTGGTATATTAGAATACAATGATTCAACATCCAAAGTAACAAACAAGCTGGTTTCCTCAATGGCTATATCCTCTAAAATACCAATCATGTCACCTGTGTCCTTTATATAAGATGGAACAGCTTGTGCCAAAGGTTTAATATAATAATCAATAAATTGTGACAATGGCTCAATGAGGGAACCATTTCCTGAAACTATTGGGCGACCAGGTGGATTCAAAAGACATTTGTGTATTTTAGGAAGAATATACATACAAGCTCTTACTGGATACTGAACACACAAAAAGGAATAGATTTCATCACTAATCCAACCCTTTTCTTTTATTTCCAATAGATATTAATCTATTTCCCTTTTGTATGTTACAGTGGGATCTATCAAAACTTTTTCATAGAATTCTATATTTGAGAACTGTCTGTGTACCTCCATACAGTATTTTTCCGTATCCATCACCACAATAGATCCCCCCTTATCAGCATTTTTTATGGTGATACTAGTATCCTCACTTAAAGTTCTAAGGGCTGATTTTTCAGCACCACTCATATTATTTCCCATAGCAATATGTGTCTTATGCATTCTGTCCAAATTCAACAAATCCTTTTCACAGCTTTTTAACAATATCTGTAAAGCTGGCGATAACAGTGGACAAAAAGCTGATGGAGGTTTAAATTTCTGGACACCTATTTCATTATAATTAATTTTCACAACATCACTTACCTCATTGTCTATAAAACCAGAATTTTCTTCCTCTCTTCTATTGAAAAAAGATTTTAATCCCAGATTTCTAGTCAATTTATGGCAGTCTATTATAGTCTCAAATAGATTAAACCTCTGCTGTGGAACAAAAGATAAACCTTTATTCAAAAGACTTATTTCCACATCTGACAAATCTCTGGATGAAATATTTACCACATTGTTTACTGATAAGTTCCTCTCATGTTGTTCCTCATGTTCCATCCTCTTTTGCCTCGATTCCAACGATTTTCACCACCTTCTCTTCTTGCCCCCCAATCCATTTTTTGGGGTCATAGTTGTATTAATACATTGGCTTCTCCTCGGGCCTTCAGGTGTCCTTTCTCGAGTATTCACTTGTTCCTCTTCTGAATATGTTTCTTCTCCAAGATAAATCTCTTCTACACTGTTTGACTCATCATTATGTCTAATATGTCTAATATCTTGCGGCTTAAGAATCGATCTAGTAGTTGTATTTCCTTGTGGTCTTGGACTGGATTCAAACCTCACTTTTTTTCCCCATTCAAATATTGTGCCATTCAAATAATCATTTGCATCTCTTTCAAATTTGGACTGCTTAATTGCTTGTATTTTCTTATCATATTTGGCTAGATTATATTTAAAATTTCCACATAGTTCATCATATAATGGATGATTACTATACTGTTGTAATACCTTTTAAATAAACTGTTCCATTGGCCTGTGTGAGTTATCATTAGATTATATTTCTTCTCTTATTTGGGATGTAGTTTCCAGCTTTTCCCCTGCCAGTTGTGATCTTGTTGAAGTTTTTGCTTCCTTCCATGCTTTCTTTTCTTTATCTTTGCATTTTATCTCTGAGTCATGGTTTTGTTGAACTCTTGATTTGCTTTCCTTCATTTTTTATTTCCTGTTTATTTTTATCTGGTGTATTATTACATTTTTCAGGGTTTTTGGTTTGTTTGATTTTTTCTATCCAGTTTCTTCAGTGTGTGGATTGTTGTATTTTTGTCAAATGGTGGTGGTACATTTATGTGAATACCTTTATTTTTAAAATGTGATTGTTTTTCCTTATCTAAATTAGTCTGTTTTTGCTAGTAAATAACATTTATATCAGCTGAATAGTCTTGTGAATAAATATTCCTCCAATAATCTTTTGACCATATATTGGTTCTTTATTAGGTCAACCCTTAAGCTAAATGATTCCTTCTTAAGAACCCAAACTGTTTCCAAGATACAATGTTTGCATTATGAGGGTTTGGTATGTGGTCCACTAAATATTTGGACAGTAACATTGATTTTGACTGAGTTTCTGGTTTATTTAAATTTGCATTAGTTTGATAGATTGTTGCATCTCTGTGTGTGTTCCTTTTTTCCCCCTTTTTTCTATTTCTTTAATGAGGGAAGGCTCTGGTTAAGGCTACCAACTAAATCTAAGGATGAAAATTCCCTCAGGTCTGGTGGTACTCATAAACAAGTTTATGTTTCTTCAATGGACCTTTGTTGATTCTCATTTCCAGTTTCCTCATTCTATGTTCTAATTAAATTCTTAAGTCCATTAACTGTGATGTTTAATTCTGTGACAAGTTATGTTTGATTCTGAGGATTACTTTTATTAAGTTTCCCTTGCCTTTATGAGCCATTTGGGTTGTCAAGTGCATTTATAAGGTCTTTATTTTCTAGAATTTACACACTTGGGATCAAATTACCCTCCATAATCTCCTAATTGTTATTTGCCAAATCAAAATCTATTATAGGTTGGGAGTCTCCTTTTATTAATTTTGGTGTAGAAGTAGTATTACCAATAGCATTTTCAATGTTAAATTATGTTAAACTATCTTTGGTAATGTTTTACTTTCTGTTACTTTCGTGTACATTTATTTTTATGGGGTTTAATATTTTAATTTAATTTCATTTGTTTATACATTTAAATATCCCAGAAGCGACTTTAATTTAAATTTTAAAATTGATTCCTAGATTATCCAGTTTGCTATACCAAACATAAATACTATTTCCAAAAACAGGTCTATAGAACCATGCATATGTTTAATACACTTTTTATGACTAGAATATTTGTGGTTATTTTTTATTTACTTACTGTTACCACCAATTTCCAATATAAATTGAAGCCTCCAGGTGCTTCTAGGGGCTAAAATAGGTTTGCTTTGCTTGAGAGAGGTCACTTACATATGCATTCAACAGTCAGTCTTCGATACTCAGCTTTCTGTGTGTCCTTCTACTGTAGGTGTTTCTGTGACCAGTTTGCTTCAGGTCTTTTCTAATGTGAATGTTATTTCAGTTACTGATAAAACAAAACAAAAACAGATGTTTTTCCACAACTTGCATAGATGTAGAACACTGCCATGGATTTATGCTCACTTCACCAGGAATCAAACTGCTATGTAAAACTGCATATACCTTATTTATACCTAGAGGCACTTGGAATGTCAAAGTTCTCTTCTTCAGCAAGCAATGAAGACTGCAGGAGCTAGGCACTGAAGGCTGGCTAAAGAGAAAGTGAATATTGTTTAACCAGGAAAGGCACACCAAAGGTTGTTTCCCTGTACAACCTGAGAACACAAGGACATTAAGGGACTTGCTCAGGGTCACGCAGTATGCAGGTGAAGGCTGTGGGATTCAAACCCAGGTCTCCAGGTTTGTAGCTCAGAGCCCTACACCACTGTGCTATACTGCTATAATGCACTAAATGCTGCTCTAGCTGACATCATCAATTGCTATTATAACTTTTGATCGAGTCTGAGGGACTTCATTATATGAAGATGTGGGGTTCCAATTAGCAACAGGAATCCTTTCCAGTTTTTCAAGTAAGTGTTCCTTTAGATTAAATATCAGCAAAATAATCAATTTAAAAATGCTTTCACTCTGTCATGCACCACAAGTATGGCAAGCACCCACCAATCCAAGAACCCCCCGTCACTTCCTCACAAGAAAAAATTATGAGAGAGGGTTAAAATGTCAAGATTAAGCAAACAAATGTAGATAACCCACTCTAAGGTGTGGTCACACTCTGATAAATGCATGCCTTGGTGTGCATTGTTACACACAAGGCTGTAGGCCAAGTGTGTCATCCACCCAAGGCATGCATATATCAGAGCTTGGCTGCACAGCCTAGAGTGGGTTATCTATCTTATAAAATGGCAACATTTTTGGTGAGGGGGATGAAAGTGAAGGTGTGTGGTCATGCTCTGATATATGCATGGTCATGTGATGTGTTTTAACGAACCAGCAGAGATAATTTTTTCTACACATTTTATATATATATATATATATATATATATATATATATATATATATATTACGAACAACTGCATTAATGCAACATTTAGGGTTTGGGCTAAAGCAAAAATAGGAAGGAAAATGTAGTTTTAGGGTTTCCAACCCTAAAACCACCATCCCACCCCTAAAACAAATCAGAGTTGGAGTCTTCCTAGGTGTTGTCAACCTTAAAGCTCAGGTGTGTATGTTTCTGCAGTCTATAGAATGTTGTGAGCTTTAGAGTTGACAACCCCTAGGAAGACTCCAGCCTTCATTTGTTTTAAGTGTGGGGTTTTAGAGCTGGAAATCATAAAACCACATTTCCCTACTGTGTTTTGCTTTAGCTGGTACCCTAAATAATGCATGAATGCATATTTTTTGCAAAGAATTTCCTTACTTTTTGAGTTTCTGCATGTGCTGCAAACTCCTTGGGATAGTGACATTTATGGGATGCGACACTGTCTGTCCAATGCAGAGTGCTCTTCAAGGGGCTTATAGTATCAGACCAATCATCAGCCATGCTGATCCTGACACTGTTTTGCCTGTAGTGGTATGCACTTGAAAAGAAAAAGTTGCACCAATCATGTGGTGGCTTTTTCCTTTCATATGCAGGTGTTTGTGTCATGATTAGCTTGGCTGTTGTCTCACCCCCCCACCACCCCACCAATCCCTTCCTGGAAGGTGGGATGAGGTGCTTTCCTTGCCTTCCTCCTCCATGTCCCACTGTCTCTGTTTGCTTATTTTCTCCCACCCATGCGGAGTAGGCCACAGCCTAAGCTTTGTATGGTCTGGGAGTATTCAGCACCAGAAGGCACGTTAATTCTAAGCACAATCACACTAGTGGATGTCCCCCACCTGCCAACATAGAGGTACTCAATCCATGTGTCAGCATGTATCCCCCTTCCCCCTTTAATCTGGCACAGTGGAAGCCCATCCCAGTGTGCCAAAAACTACCTTTGGTGTTTCTGACACCAGTATGCCCACTCCCAGTGTCAGATGCATCCCCCACACACCCCTATATTCTCAGCCAATCTTGGGGTGCCCAATCCCCAGGTTGGCATTGATCCCTCCCCCCAGTACTCTGGCATACTGGGAGCACATCCAAGTGTGCCAAAATCCATGATTAGTTTACCTGTAAAAAATAAAACAGACCCACAATGTCTTCTTTTTTTTTAAAACCTGAAAAAAAATGGTCCTTGGTCATTCCTGGCTGCCCCTCTCTCCCCACCCACACCCTCCCTATGTGCACCCCACCTCCCCACACTCCCCTCAGTCATACTTACCTCCAGAGGTCAGGATCAGTGATCTTCGGTGGACTGAGAACACGTCTGCACTCTTCAAAAGCCGACCGCAAACTGGAGAAAACCACAGTAAGCCCTATAATGGCAATCAATGGGGATTTCAACTTAGGTTGATATCTCGGTGATTGTTTGGAGTTTTGATCCCAAATTTTCAACATAGGATTCTTGGAACCCCGCCTCATGAACACAGTCATTATCATTTCAATTCTTGGTCCAGAAAGGTGATTTCATATTCACTGTGCGGATTCACCTTTTGGAACAAAATAATGAAACAACAGTGCCACTGTTGATGAGGTGGGGTCCCAAAAAAACCCTGGTTGCAAATTTGATGAAAAAACTCCCTAAAATGACTGTGTTATGAGTGTTCATTGCACAGTTTCTATGCATGCTCATAACATCATATGTTTAAAAGATTTATACTCCAAATTTCCAAAATTGCCCTTTTTTACACCCCGTTATGAACAGTACAGCTGTCATTTTTTTGCATCCTTCCCAGAATGTGTTTTTGCACCTGTGGCACAGAATGGCATAGCCACTGTGAAAAATCAATGTTTGGGACAGATTAACAAAATTCCAATGCCACTGTTCATGAGGGGAGAGGTCCCTAAAAGGCCATGTTGAAAATTTGATGAAAACATTCCAAAACGTGACTGCGTTATGAGTGTGCATTGCACAGTTTCGAGGTACACTCATAACTTGATCACTTTTTCATATTTTCATTCCAGACTTGTGACTTGGGGTCATCAGCCATAATGCTCACCCCAGTCCACCCCCACCCCCACCCTGTAACCACTGACAGGCATCGAGGTGTGCCATGGGGTCTTTGGCCTTAACTTTCACCCCATTCTCCTATACTTCATCCATCTCAGTTTACTACCTTATGGAATGGGGTGAGCATAAGGGCCAAAAACCTCAAGGCACACTGCAACACCGGTCGGTGTCTACAGGGTTGGGGTGAGGTGGAATTGCATGAGTGTGATGGCTGATGACTCAAAGGTACACCCCAATGCCTGTCAGTCTCTGCAGGGTGGGGGTGGGGGTTGGTGTTACTTCAATACTTCACTGCCATTCCTGTTACGTATCTCTCTAACTCCTGCACTACCAATGCCAAAAGCAGTAAGCAAACATTCAGCATTGACAAATGCTTGTTTTTCTAATGAAGTAAACCAGTGCTAGAAGAACATAAAAAAATTGTGTTCAGAGTGATGCCTTAAAATGCAAGGTAGAGGAATATACACAGAAAAATATAGGGGCCATGTACAACAGCAGTACCAACAGCAAACTTTTGGCATTGACAAATGCTTGTTGAGATAATAATATAATCATATCCTTATTTTCCTGTTGGAGCACAGGGCCCGTCAGGCCCTGCATTCCCGTGCATCTGTACTTTTTGAGATAGTATAATCTTATCCTTATTTCTCTGATGAACTGCAGAGCCCATCCCTTCTTTGGTGCCTATATGTTTGATTATGGACAAGAGCAACCAAATTGTTGACATAGCCTTCTTATTACCCCCACCTTATGAACCCAGTAGTAACAATTGTGAAATCCCCACCAAAACATCATTCTGTACCATTACATCATCATCCTGCATCAGGGGGCATGAAAAAACATTTTCAGCAAGATTTTTAAAAATGACACCTGTGACATTCATGATGTGGTACCTAAAGAAATGGATATGTTGATAATTTGGTGCTAAAATATTGAAAATTAAGAAAGTTACGAATGAGCATAGCAAAATGTGAACAAATGCACACAACTTTGTCAGTTTTTCATATTTTGACCCCAAATTCTCATCTTCCCTTCGTATGAGCCCACCTCATGAACATGTGTGGTGAAAATGTTGAAATCCAACCCAAAAGGTGATTTCACCAGCTGACCTTGAATTCCCCTTTTGGGCAGAATTTGTGAAATGACACCAACATTGTTCATGAGATAGGGACTCAAAAAGGGTATTGTCACAGGGTGCTGTAAGACCATTTGTATTTCTGGAACCTTCTTCCCTCTTTTCCTGCTTCAAGTCTGCTGCGGCAGCACCTTCTATATCTATCCTGTATTTATAGACTTTGCTTTATTTTCCCATTCCCAGACAGACCAACTGGGAAAGCTCTTTGTACTATTCCTGTGATTCTTTATGGTTTCAGGAAGAAAAATGTTTGCATGCCCCGACCCCCCCCTTATGGAATACCCATAGTAGTGAACTGACTGAGTCAGTTCTTGCTGTAGAATGTACTAAAAGAGAATGCAGCTGGCAACAGCTATGTAAATGCTGTCTTTCCCTTAGTCATTAAAGTAATGGTCTGAGTTCTGAGGGAGTAATGTAAGTGATGAACATTGAAAATAAAAGTAACCATTCTGCAAGCCTGTTAGCATTCCATGTAAAATCCATACCGTAAAAAGAGATACGCTAGTCCTGTGTAGCTACTCGCATTTTGTGAGTGCCACTTGAATGTGTGCATGTTTGCACCAAGTTCCTGCACAGCAGTGCACACAATCGAGCGGTAGCATCTTTTGTACATTGTTTTGGTCTTTTGCACTGTGTAAGACAGTAGCAACCACCACCCAGTCTCGGGACAGGTTATTTGGGTGTTGGAAGTTGGAAAGAAGATAGCAAAAGGAGAACATTCATGCTGAAAGGGAAACATGACACTGAGGTACATTTTAGGTTCTGAATGCCTGTTTCTGCAGTGTAACCTTTAACAACTCAATGTAGGCATAGTGTAGAGAAGTGCTGGAATACATGGAGCGCTTCTTATATACATACCAGTTCCCACAAAAGGAGAAGGTAAAATAGAAGGTTTGTTTTTGGTAGTTACAGCTATCTTGTAACTCCCTGAACAAAAAGGAATACTTCGTGGTTTTATGTTTCTGGACAGCAGTTAGCTAGCAGCTAGACAAAGTTCTGTGGTGCTGTGTAGACATACTTGTTATGTTTGAGGTATAACATGAGCAACATGAGTGCTGTCTATTTTTGCTTCTTTTTGTTTCCTAAAACCTGTGTGTCAATTTTACTGTTTATGAACAATACCAGTCTGGTGTATCACTGTGTTGCTTTTTACTGAACTGAATAAACTAAACAAAGTGAAGTAGGAAGGTAATAAAAAATAATGAATACAACACAGACATTACCTAACCTGGCTGCAGAACCTCCTCCCTGGCCTTTCCATTGTCTCTAGGAGCTGGCCAGCCCTGTTTCTCAGTCCTATAGACTGGTTAGTTCAAGGGGAGGAGTCTGCTACCAGGAACAATTATATAATAATAGAGAAGAAGCATATTAATGTGATTAAATGCAATAGAGTACAGAATTATAATGTAATAAAATGTGTCCTGTGTTTAATATGTGAAAAAAATGGTTAGTTTTTAAATTAAGGATTTTGGAAGTAAGTGGGCAGGGTTTTAGGTATTTATTTATTTACTTGAGTTTTTATGACTGGGTGACTCCACTGAGACAATACAGTCCCTTTTTCAGGGGTGACCCGGGTATGGATTACAAACAGTAACAGTGCAAATTAACAGAGTGGTAATATATTGGACATACAGTAATAGTGCAAATTAACAGAGTGGTAAAACATTTGACATTTAGAAGAAACAATAAGACAAAGCAATGATAAAATACTTAAGCAAGGTTCAGGTAACCTCCTGACCTCCACCAATATAAAAGGAGTAACTTTTCATTACCTTAGCAGATAGTGAGTAGAGAGGTTGGTAGTATACTGACCTGCTGTTATGCTCTAGCTATTTCTAGAGAATGTGTATTGATTTGTTTTCTTCTGCTTCTGTTTATTTTTATTGTATTCTATTCACCTGTTTATTTTCATTACCTAAGTTTGCTGGCTTTAAAAATAAATTTGCCTAAGCAATTGCTTAGTCCAACCTGACATATCTGACTCTGCATCCATCCTTGACCACTCCCTCTGACACTGGTGTCAGAAGTGGGATTGGCTTGGAGTTTGCTGGAATAGGGTAGTGCTTTCTACCCAGGTGGACACTGAAGGAGCCAGCCAGCAGCTGTGAAGCAGTTTGAGCAGCCCAGAGGTGTTCTCACCTGCACCATGACAGAGAAACTGGGAGAACCACTCCTGACTGGCCTACCACATGTGCAGCAAAAAATGTTTATGGCAAACACAGAATCTAAGAAAGAAGACGGGATGACTGGAGGACCTCATGAAGATGTGACTCCAGTAGAGGAACCTCCTGAAGACATTCCACCTGATGACATTCGAGAATTGTTGTGGTGGCTTTGCATCAAACAGGTGGAAATGGATAAGAAACATGAATTAACCTTGAGAGCAATTCAGGCCATGGGATCCTGACCTTCTTTTATGTCAACCTACCTCCCTAAAGACATAAAACTGATGAAGTTTGGTGAGTCAGACGATACTGAATCTTATCTAATGACTTTTGAATGGATGGCACAAGCATGTGGGTGGCCGAGATAGCAGTGGGTCATTCGCCTTGCACCCTATCTGACTGGTAAAGCACAGTTCACTTACAGTCACATGGACAGTCTACAGGCCAACAACTACAATGCAGTATGACAGGAGATACTGTGTAGGTATGACATAAGCCCTGAGACCTACAGGCAAAGGTTCCGAACCTTCAAATACCGTACATCAGACAACCCAAAAGGAGCATATGTAAGACTGAAAGAACTGTGTCATAAATAGTTACAGCCTGGACTTAAGAGACCTGACCAGATAATAGAGATGATTATTTTAGAACAGGTCATAAAGGTGTTGCCTGGGGATGTGCAAACCTGGGTAAGGGAACATCAACCGGAGACATCAGAAAAAGCCATCTCCCTTGCTGAAGACTACATTGCAGCCCAGCCAAATCAACAACAGGGATTTGTTGGCACAGGTACTGGGACCATCTGCACAGTAAGATACAATACAAACTCTTCTACTGCTTCTAGAACTGTTATCGGGGGTAATCAGACCAGTACACCAAGAAAGCCATACAATCCTGATATAATTTGTAGAGAATGTCAGAGCAAGGGACACATTGCACGTTTCTGCCCTAAAAAGAGACCTGGCCCCACACAATTGTCTTTAGCTAACTGGGAGCATGTTCATCTCCCAGTAACTATTGGTCAGGAAGTAGTGGATGGCCTAATTGACTCTGGAAGCAAACAGACCATAGTCAGAACTGATGTGCTGGACAAAGTAGCTTCTAGTGGGTCCAAAACTGGTGTAACATGTGCATTGTGGCACTCATTGTTACCCGCTGTCCAACATCATAATGACTATCAAGGGGATTGAGCGACAGATGAATGTGGCTGTTTTCCCATGTCTTCCCATGCCTGTAGTGATCTGTCATGATCATCCAGACTTTAAGACATTTGTTACACATTTATATGATTTCAGTGCCATAACCACCAGAGCGCAAAGCAAGCAAGAACAATGGTCACAACGTTGCCTCTTTGACTCAGAACTCTGGGTTACCAGGAAAAGATAGGAAGTCTGAGAAAGAGAAGATTAGAAAAAGCTCAGTGGACTTTGGGTCAAAATGACTTGCCTAAGGACTTATTGCTTGATGAAAAGGGAAATATGTTTGGGGTACAACAAAAATGTGATAACACATTATGTGATTTGTTTAAACAGGTGGAGAAGAACACTGAATAAGGTCCTAAGTTTAAAATTCATAAGGGAGTGTTGTATAGAGTATGTACTAATCCCACTACAGGAGAATCTATAGAACAGCTAATAGTTCCTAAGGACTACAGAGAGAAGTTGTTGCACCTGGCACATGATATTTCTTTGGCTGGCCACATGGGCAGAGACCAGACTCTCAGTCTTCTCTTATTGCACTTTTACTGGCCAAGAATACATGAATAGGTGGCAACTATTGCCAAAGCTGCCTAGAGTGCCAGAAGGTGGCAACATTGGCAAAAAAACAGAAGGTCCATTTACAACCTCTACCTGTGATCCCCATACCTTTCAAAAGAATAGCCATGGATATAGTAGGACCCTTACAGAAAAGTTCTACGGGTAACAGATTCATCTTGGTGATCTGTGATTACTAAGTATCCAGAGGCTATGCCTTTAAAAACAATAACTGCTAAGAAGGTAGCGAATGAATTGATTAAACTGTTCAGTAGAGTTATAATCCCTGAAGAAATTCTAATTGACTGGGGTACAAACTTTTGTTCCACTCTACTGAAGAATTTGTATGCATCTCATAATGTGGAAGCCCGTTGCACATCTCCTTGCCATCCACAAATGGACGGATTGGTTCAGAGATTTAATCAAATCATAAAGAAGATGCTGCAGAAATTTGTGCAGGATAAAGGGAAACGATGAGATTAGTACCTGCCTTACCTCATGTTCGAATACAAGGAGATTCCCCAGGCATCAACTGGGTTCTCCCCCTTTCAATTACTGTACGGGAGAAACCCCAGGGGCCCCCTGGATTTTATAAAAGAGGAATGGGAGGACCATCAGTGGGAAATAGCTCAAAGCACATTAGAGTATCTCATGCAGTTAAGAGCAAAACTCACCAACTACAGTAAAATAGCACATCAGACAAACAGTGAAAAATAAAACATTTACAGAAAGAGTACTATAAAAAAGGGGTAGGCTTGAAGGTTTTTCAACCTGGTGATAAAATGTTATTGCTGTTACCCAGCTCTGTTACAAACTGCTTATGAAATGGCAGGGTCCATATACAGTCCTCAGACAGACTAGTCCTGAGATTGAACTCCTTGACAGAAGGAAAACTAAAAGCATTTATCATGCAAATCTGTTAAGGAAATGGTATCAGAGGACCTACCCCAGACTGTATATCTGCCCTGACCAGAAGGAAAGTGACTTGGAGTTGGCATATGGTAGGTTGGAGCAACATGGGAAACTGAGAGATTTAGTGATTAGAAACATAGAAACATAGAATTTGACAGCAGATAAGGACCATTTGGCCCACCTAGTCTGCCCATTTTCCTACCTAACAGATAAGCTGCAGATCCTAGTTAACCAACAGCTTACTTCCTCCTACCCCCCAGTAGGACTGCCTTATGACTATCCCATGCATTCTTGAATTCCCCCACTGTTCTTGACTCCACAACCTCCTCAGGGAGGCTGTTCCATGCATCCACAATGCTCTCCATGAAAAAATACTTCCTCACATTACTCTGAGCTGTGCCCCCTCTATCTTCAAATTGTGCCTGCTTGTTCTTGCAAATCTCTTTTTCTGAAAGATGCTACCCTCTTGGACTTTGTTGATTCCCTTGAGGTACTAGAAAATTTCTATCATGTCCCCTCTCTCCCTTCTTTCCTCAAGGGTATACAGATTAAGCTCCTTTAGTCTTTCTTCGTATGTCTTCTGGTGCAGACCCAGCACCATTTCGGTTGCCCTCCTCTGGGCAGCCTCCACTCTGTCTATGTCTTTGTGGAGATGGGGTCTCCAGAACTGAACACAGTACTCCAGATGGGATCTCACCAACTGTCTGTACAGAGGGATAACAACTTCCTGTTTTCTACTATTGATGCCTCTCCCTATGAATCCCAGTATCCCCACCCAGCCTTCCTTACTGCCTTCTCACAGTGCTTGCCCATCTTTAGGTCATCTGATATAATTACCCCATGTCCCTTTCCATTTTTACTGTTGTCAGTATCTCAACCCCCATTGTGCACTCTTCCCCTGGGTTTTTGTTTCCCATGTGCATTACCTTACACTTCTTTGCATTGAATCTGAGCTGCCATACATTGGACCATTCCTCCATCCTTGCCAAATCCCTTCTCATCCTTTCCACTCCATCTTATGTATCAACCCTGTTGTATATCTTTGTGTCGTCTGCAAAGAGACATACTTTTCCTTCCAGTTCCTCTGCAATGTCACTTATAAAGACATTAAAAAGGAGCAGTCCCAGTCCTGAACCCTGTGGTACCCAGCTAGTAACACCCCCTTTCTTCACTGTGGACTCCGTTTACTAGTACCCTTTGCATCCTGTTGTCTAGCCAATTTTTTATCCAGGCTATCACCCTGGGACCCACTCCAAGGCTGGCTAACTTGTATATTAATCTTTTGTGTGGGACTGTATCAAATGCCTTGCTAAAATCTAGGTAGGCCATGTCCACAGCCCCTCCCTGGTCTACTACTTTGGTTACCCAGTCAAAGAAATCTATTAGATTCATCTGGCACGACATTCCCATCGTGAATCCATGCTGCCTTGGGTCCTGTGCCCCACTGGCCTCTAGGTATTCAACAATTATTTCCTTCAGAAGTGATTCCATCATTTTGCCTAACAGTGAGGTCAAACTAACTGGTCTGTAGTTTCCTGCCTCTGTCCTGGTCACACTTTTATGAAGAGGAATCACATCCACCCGCCTCCAGTCCTCAGGTACCACCCCATCCTCCCGTGATTTGTTAAAGAGAGTAGTCAGCGGTGTCACTAGTTCTACCCTTAGTTCTTTTAGAATTCTTGTGTGAATCCCATCAGGCTCCATTGCTTTGTCCACCTTCAATTTTATTAGTTCTTTCAAAACCCTTTCTTTTGTAAATGGACTGGTATCAACCCCTGTCTTCAGAGTGTTTCTCTTGTTTGGTTTAGGTACCTCCCCCTTCTCTTTCTTTGTGAATACTGAGCAGAAATATTCGTTCAGTATCCCTGCTTTTTCACTGTCACCCTCTGCCAACATTCCCTTCCCTTTATTAAGCCTCAGTATCCCTCCTTTGGTCTTTCTCCACTCCCTAATGTATCTATAAAAGGTCTTATCCCCCTTCTTAACAGAGTTGGCTATCCTTTCCTCGGTTTGGGCCTCTGTTATTCTGATTGCCTTCCCTGCCTCTTTCTGCTTTTACTGATAAAGTTCTCTGTCCTGCTCCTTCTGTGTTTCTTTATATTTCCTGAATGCTATCATTTTCTCCTTAACCTTTCCTGACACCTCTTTTGAGATCCATTGTGTTTTTTTCCTTCGTTGTGTTTTGTTGATTTGCTTTACACAACAGCTTGTTGCCTCTGTGATGGCTATTTTGATTACTCCCCAGTGTTCCTCCACCCCTCCTTCTTGCCTGTTTGCTAGTGCTTTTCTGAGGCACTCTTTCATTTTCCCCAAAGTCAGCCCTCCTAAAGTCTAATACTCTTGCTTTTGTATGGCTTGATTGTATGGCTGTGTTTATCGTGAACCACACTGTTTGGTGGTTGCTTGTTCACAGATGGCTACCCACTTTTAAATCTAAGATTCTTTCTTGGTCCCCATTTGAGAGTACCAGGTCTAAGACTGCTCCCTCCTGAGTGGGTTCCAATACTAGCTGTCTGAGGCATGCCCCTTGTAGGGCATCAAGAATGATCCTGCTCTTGGATGTGCCTGCAGCAAAGGTGCTCCAGTTAACATCTGGCATATTCAGGTCCCCCATCAACAACATATTCCCTTTTTCTGCCAGTCTAAGGATGCCTTCTATCATTTCCTTGTCCATTCCCTCCCCCTGAGACGGAGGTCTGTATACAATCCCCATGTGGATTGTGGTGCCATTTCATGTCTCCAGAGTGCCTCATCTGCTCCCTGTTTACTCTTTAGTTCTGTTGCTTTGATCCCTTCCTTTACATAGAGAGATACTCCTCCTCCTCTTTTACCCTCCCTGTCCCTCCTGTAGATTGTGCATCCTGGTATGTTGACATCCCAGTCATGGTTCTTTGTGTACCATGTTTCTGTGACTGTCACAATATCCAGGCAACCCTCTTCCATCAAGGCCACTAGTTCAGGGAGCCTGTTACACAGACTACTGGCATTGCTACTCATCACCCTCCACTTTTTGATGGCCTTACCCCTTTTAGCTCCATCCCTGTCCTTACTTCCTTTGCCTTTGTTTACATTTACCTCTGTCCTGCTCCCCAATGACTTCTCTACCTTGGTGTTTACCTCACTAATTACTGTGTTTTGTGGGGGGAGGCTCGGATTTCCCTGCTCCTTTTCAGTGCCTCCCCCCTTGGCTAGTTTAAATGCTTGCCAAGGAAGCATTCAAACCTCTCACCTAGGATCCTGGTTTCCCACCCGGACAGATGCAGACCATCGCACCAGTATAGGTCTGCATCCCTCCAGGTGGCTCCCCAGTCCCCAGTGAAGCCAAAACCCTGAGCTCCACACCAGGTTTTCAACCATTCATTGAATTCCCTTGTGAGGAGTACCCTAGCATCACCCTTGCCATAGACAGGCAGCACCTCCGAGAAGGTTACCCTATGCGCTACTTGTCTAAGGCCCCTCCCAAACTCTACAAACTCCTCTTGCACTGCTCTGATCCTATTCCTAGCCAGATCATTTGACCCTAGGTGAACAAAGACATCCATCTCCCTCCCTCATGCAGCTGCTCCCATGATCCTGAGGATTCGCTTTCTGTCCCTCCAAGCCATGGCACCAGGCAGGCACCTTCCCTTCCTCTCCCCTTCCTCCCCCACTTCTACCCCCCGATGATTGAGTCCCCCACCAGGAGTTGTTTCCTTCCCCTGTGGGGTCCCATGTCACCCTCCTGTGGATCTCCTCTGTGAAGGTTCCCAGCATTCTCCTTGGTCTCCACTGCAGGTGCCTCCATAGAGGAACCGCTATCCACCAGAAGAGTATATGAATTGTGGAGAGGTATAGCTGGAGGGATGCAGCTGTGTTCCACCACCCTCTCCCTCCCTGAGCCCACCCATGTCCAGCCTCTCCTCTTTCTTGGCAACCTCTGAGGTAGTGGCATTAGCCCTGGTGGTCCCTGGGTGGGGGAGGAGGTTTCATGAATCCTAGCCAGGTCAGCCTGGAGATGGGCAACCTCCTCCCTCAGACCAGAGAGGTATCTGCAAATAGGGCAGCATCGCAGCCTCCAGAATGTCTCCCGGAACACTGCCGCCCCACAGCCATTGCACTGCACCACTCCTATCATGTCTTATTTTGTGTCTCCAATCCTGTTTCTCTGTATGCTTACTCCCTTTTCTCCTTACAACTCTCACCCTTCCTGTTAAGGGACAGCAACTTCCTATATTCTTCAGTAGCCTCCTTCTTCCTTGCTCAGTGTCAGACCACCAGCAGCTGGGGGGGAGAGTGAACTACTTTTTTCCTTTAGGGTTGACAAAACTAATGTTTCTCTATGATCCTTCCCTTCCTACTGCCAAACAGGAAGTTCCTGTTGTCAGTCAAATCCAGTGGCTATAAAAGTAGAACTTGCTAGAGTTGGTTGGTGGGATGGAGGGCAATTAGTGAGAAAAAAAGGCTAGCAACAGGAAGTTGTAATTGGAGTCACCTGCTTTTATATTGTATAAGCCACACCCCCAATTAAGCTATCTCTCCTCCTCCTACTGATTTAGCAAAGTAAATTGATACAGTACCCTTCTCAGCACAGAACACACACCGACTTTCTTTCTTTCTTTTCTTTTTTTTAACCCTAAATAAGACCCCTTCTACTTCTAATAAAGTATCTGTCTGCTTAATCTCAACAGACACCGACTCCTGCTGAGATAGAAGTGCTAAATTAGTAAGAAAATGGTAGCTTCTTTTAGTTAGCTGCTTTCTGCTCTACAAGCAAGATTTCTGTCTTCCAAAGGCTAGCAACAAGAAGTTGTAATTGGAGTCACCTTTTATATTGTCTAAGCCACATCCCCAATTAAGCTCTCTTCTCCTCCTACTGATTTAGCAAATGCATTCAGCAGATTAATGCAGCACTTTCTACACAGCAATGGCAAGAACTAGACATGGTTCATTTACACTTTCAGAACACATTTACATCCACCCCTGGAAAGGCAGAGGGAGTACAACATTAAATTGTGGTTACTCAGGAGACCCCAGTGAGACAGAAACCCTATAGAATACCTGAAAACCTTTGTGGTGAAGTCATTCAAGAAGTAAAAAGAATTCAAGCAGTGGGAGTGATTGAACCATCTAGAAGTGACTGGGCCTTTCCAATGGTCATTGTTAAGAAAAAGGAGGGAGGGATTAGAATCAGCCTAGATTTTAGGAAGTTAAACACCATATCCAAGTTTGATGCCTATCCTATCCCTAGAACTGACGACATAATAGACAGACTTGGGAATGCAAGATATATAACTACATTCAACTTGTCTAAAGGTTATTGGTAGATTCCCCTGGATAGTGAGCCAAAAGAAAAAACATCTTTTATGACTCCTGTTGGATTGTTTCACTTTAATACAATGCCTTTCAGACTGCATGGTGCTTCCGCTATGTTCCAGTGATACATGGACTATATATTACAACCACATATGGCCTATTGTGCCGCTTACCTTGATGACATTGTAGTCTTTAGCAAAACATGGGAAGAGCACCTGCAGCACCTCGAGGCTGTATTACAAGCCATTACTCAGGCTCATTTAACGATCAACCCAACAAAGTGTGCCATAGGGATAACTGAAACTAAATATCTTGACTTTTATATTGGCAATGGTTGCATCAAGCATGATGTGAATAAAGTAGATGCCATAGCCAGAAGTCCCCGTCCAGAGACCAAAAAACATGTGAGATCCTTTTTGGGGTTTTCTGGGTACTACTGGTGTTTCATTCCAAACTTCACCACACTAGCCACACCCCTAACAGATCTCACTAAAAACAGCCATTCCACAAAGGTAAAATGGACCGCAATCTGTGAAGAAGCATTCTGCAACATAAAAGTGCAATTATGTGGCTCGCCTCTGTTAAGAAGCCCCGACTTTTCTATGCCTTTTATGGTTCAGACGGATGCATCTGAAACGGGTATTGGAGCTGTTTTGTCACAAATATTTGAGGGAGAGGAACACCTGGTCATATGTATGAGTTGTAAATTGCACGAGAGAGAGAGAGAGAGAGAGAGAGAGAAGCTTTATTCTACCATAGGAAAAGAATGTCTAGCAATCAAATGGGCTGTTGAAGCACTAAGATTTTATCTATGGGGTGCTCAATTCGAGGTCATCACTGATCACAATCCACTTTGCTGATTAAGTGTGATGAAAGTTAAAATCCACACATCATGAGCCGGTATCTATCGCTGCAACTATATACCTTTACTGTTAAACATAGGGCAGAAACCCTCAATAAGAATGCTGATTTCTTGTCCTTTTATGGAGCTGACATGCAGTCAGACCAGTCAGACCTCAGGGTAAGTGAAAATAAGTAGATACAGAGATTAGGTTATGTCTCTGAGGCTTGTTTATTTAAGAGGGACCCCAAGGTGGAGCTTTGGGAGTGGGTGGTCTGAACTCCATCTCTCCTTGGAGAGATCTGACACTGTGTCTGCCTGTATTTTGCCTTGGTAGTTATGGAAACCCATAGACTTCTTCCCCTGGTTTCTGCTTGAGTAGGGAGGAGACTGTCACAGGGTGCTATAAGACAATTTGTATTTCTGGAACCTTCTTCCCTCTCTTCTGCTTCAAGTCTGCTGCAGCAGCACCTTCTATATCTATCCTGTCTCTATAGACTTTGCTTTATTTGCCTTTTCCCAGACAGACTACATCGGAAAGCTCTAAGTACTATTCCTGTGATTCTTTATGGTTTCAGGAAGAAAATGTCTTCATGCCCTGACCACCCCCGTTTATGGAATATCCACGGTAGTGAACTGACTGAGTCAGTTCTTGCTGTAAAATGTATTAAAAGAGAATGCAGCTGGCAACAGCTATGTAAATGCTGTCCTTCCCTTAGTCATTAAAATAATGCTCTGAGTTCTGAGGGAGTAATGTAAGCACAGAATATTGAAAATAAAAGTAACCATTCTGCAAGCCTGTTAGCATTCCATGTAAAATCCATAGTGTAAAATGAGATACGCTAGCTCTGTGTAGCTACTCGCATTTTGCGAGTGCCGCTCAAATGTGTGCATGTTCGCACCGCACAGTTGTGCGCACGATCGAGCGGTAGCTTCTTTTATACATTGTTGTGGTCTTTTTGCACTGTGTTAGACCATAGTAACCAGCACCCAATCTCTGGATAGGTTATTTGGGTGTTGGAAGTCAGAAAGAAGATAGCAAAAGGAGAATATTTATGCTGAGAAGGAAACATGACACTGAGGTACATTTTAGGTTCTGAATGTCTGTTTCTGCAGTGTAACCTTTAACAACTCAATGCAGGCATAGTATAGAGAAGTGCTGAAATACATGGACTGCTTCTTATATACATACCAGTGCACACTAAAGGAGAAGGTAGAATAGGAGGTTTGTTTTTGGTAGTTACAGCCATCTTGTAACCCCATGAACAAAAAGGAATATGTCTTTGTGGTTTCATGTTTATGGACAGCACTTACCTAGCAGCTAGACAAAGTTCTGTGGTGCTGTGCAGACATACATTTTATGTTTGAGATATAACAACAAGAGTGCTGTCCATTTTTGCTTCTTTATGTTTCCTAAAACCTGTGTGTCAATTTTACTGTTTATGAACAATACCAGTCTGGTGTGTCACTGTGTTGCTTTTTACTGAACTGAATAAACTAAACAAGATGCAATAAGAAGGTAATAAAAGATAATGAATACAACAAAGACATTACCTAACTTGGCTGCAGAACCTCCTCTTTGGCCTTTCCATAGTCTCTAGGAGCTGGCCAGCCCTGTTTCTCAGTCCTATAGACTGGTTAGTTCAAAGGGAGGAGTCTGCTACCAGGAACAGTTGTACAATAATAGAGAAGAAGCATATTAATGTTGTTAAATGTAACAGAGTACAGAATTATAATGTAATAAAATATGTCCTGTGTTTAATATGTGAAAATAATGGTTAGTTTTTAAATTAAGGATTTTGAAGCAAGTGGGCAGGGTTTCACATAACCACCAGACCTCCACCAATATAAAAGGAGTAGCTTTTCATTACCTTAGTGGGTAGTGAGTAGAGAGGTTGATAGTATACTGACCTTCTGTTATGCTCTCTATTTCTAGAGAATGTATATTGATTTGTTTTCTTCTGCTTCTGTTTATTTTTGTCTTATTCAGTTCATCTGTTTATTTTCTTTACCTACATTTGCTGGTTTTAAAAATAAATTTGCCTAAGCAATTGCTTGGTCCAACCTGACATATCTGACTCTGCATCCATCCTTGACCACTTCCCTCTGACAGGTATGTTGAAAATTTGGTGTCAAAATGTTGAAAAATGACGATGTTATACTCCGAAGTTGAAATCCCCATTGAAATAACGTTGAATTGCATTTACCTTCATTTCTTATATTACAGACAGTGATTCCAGCAGCAAGATGTGTCTTCCATCAGAGAGTGAATCTTCACAGTGCGACCTATTCAGGTAAGTGAGGATGTGTTCGATGGTCTGGGGCAGGTGTGGGGTGGTAGGTGCTTAGTGGAAGATCGAAGTGGGGGGGGTCTCATCACTGATGGACCTTTTTTACAGATTAAAGAAAAATAATTGAGGAATAGTTTTCTTCATTTCAGCAACAGCCAGCCTGCGGACAGTGGATGGTTGGGGGGCACTAAACACCAGAGAATAATACATGAAATTTAAAAGGAAATTATTCATAAATAACATAAGTCACAAACATGCATATATAATGGTAGCATGGTTGTGCTACCATAGTTAGGGTTAAGGAGCCATTTACATGTTAAACCTAAAATTTTGCACCTTAATAACTTTGCAACTGTTCAACGGATTTGCCTGAAATTTGGAATACTGTACATGATCAAGAACCATACATCTTGGGATCTGCCAACTTTCGTACTGTTCAGATATACGGCTGTGGAGTTATTAAACGTGATCTGCGCACGCATTTACGCTTTTTTGAATTCTTTGTTCGTCCCTACAGGTTGCACGGTTTGCACGACCAGTCTGGAAACTTAAACGATTCATAAGTTATTCAAAAAACAATTTCCCATTATAAGTCAATGGGAAAAGTTAACAAAAAGTTCAACACTTTCGCAAATGCAGTTTTTACTTTCACAAATGGCCCTTTTACTTTCAAAAATCCACCATTTTGTTTTCAGTTGGTGATCAGAAAAATGCTTGCCATTGAAATTTGGGACCCTTTAGCAACACAATTATTTTTGTGTTTGCCTAATAGGACCCTGAGGATGCAAGGCATGTCTTTATTTTGAGGTTAAACACCCTAGAAATATGTTTTTCAAGTTTCTGGAAAAAGTACTTTTGCTAAGTAGTGTCGCACTCACAAAAGTGTTGCAAATTTTTGTGAAAGCTTTCGAAAATTGTGACACTACTTTTCCAGGCTATGGCAAAATGGCAGCAATTCTTTGCCACACTGCTGCAAAAGAATGGTTTGGTCTTTTGGGCTGAAATGTTGAAGGAACGCAGCCAGCATCTCACAGATGTGACTTTCAGTATTTTGGTGAAAGAATATTACAAGGCAGCAAAGTTACAGCACTTCAAAGTTTACACTTTTTCCCATAGGATAACATTACGGCATCCGTCGCATTACAGGAATCCTTTGCCGCCCTCCTGCAAAATAACGGTTTGGTCTTTTGGGCTGAAGTTTTGGAGGGAAGAAAGCCAACCTACCACTGATGTGCCTTTTGGTGGTTTGGTGAAAAAATATTGCAGGGTGGCACAGTGATGGTACTCCGAAGTTAATGCTTTTTCCCATTTGATAACATTACGGTGCCCGTCACACCTTTCGGGCCCCATATCTTGGATTCGGTGTGAGATACGGACTTTTCGTCGCAAAAATGCTTAGCCCACCACCAGGGGCTAAGTACAAAACTAGCCAGGAAAGTCATAATTCATATCAAAGTAAAACAATTTTTCTACATCGTACGGTTCCTGAGGTATAAGCAATTTAATATTCCAAGTCCTCATTTTCTGCTCCGAGGCCCATTGTTATGTATACATTCTTTGTTTTCACTGTGTTTTCCAATGCATTTTTTGGGGAAAAGAAGGGCGTGCCCTTTCGTTACTGTGCCAGTTAGCATTTCCAGTTGTGTTTCCGTTACCGTTTGTGGCACCATTACTGTCTACGCCACCGTGTAAGTTACGGTTTGAGTTTTCACTTGCGTTTGCATTTCTGAGTCATTTGGCATTGTTGTTGCTGTTACCATTACCAGTTTCATTTGCAATTGTTGTACCATCCACGTGTGTTACAGTTTTCGTTTTCATACGCACTTGTATTTTTGTTTAATTTCTGTTTCCTTTGGCGTTATTTTTGCTGTTACTGTTACCATTCGCATTTACAATTGTGGTACCATGACTGTGCGGGTAACGGTTTGCATTTCTGTACTCACTTGCATTTGCATTTCTCTTTCATTTGGCATTATTGTTGCTGTTACTGTTACTATTTATGCTAAACAATTGCGGTTCCGTGATCATGCACTTTACGGGTTACATTTCCATATGCTGATCCATTCCCATTTTGGTTTCTGTTTCCTTTGGCATTATTCTTTATGTTAACTTTACCATTTGCATTTATTATTGCAGTACTGTGGCTGGGCGCGTTTCAGTTTGCATTTACGTGTGAGCTCGCGTTCGTGTTTTCGTTTCTGTTTCCTTTCACATTCTTTTTGCTGTAACACTTAACATTTCCATTTAAAATACCGCTGCCATCACTGTTCACATTAACAGTTGTGTTTCCGTATGCACTTCAATGTCCGTTTGCATCACTGTTCACCTTGGCGTCACTTTGCGCTTGCATTTCTATTAACATTTCCATCACAATTTACGTTTCTGTTACCATGTGTGCCACTGTTGGCACTTCTGTCTGTGTTGCTGTTCCTGTTATTATGTCACAAGACATCACGTGAGGGGAGCACGGGGCTCAAAGGGCCAGTGCTGCCACTGCTGCATTACTTTCACTATTTGTCATCATCATTCTCAAAAATAAGGGAAACTAGAGGCAAAAAACTCAGTTTAATGCATCAGTTAGGGTTGTTCCACAGTGACAAAAGTGAGGAAATTTGGTGTTAGGGTTTAAAACCCCCCTTGGACCACCCCAACTGGCATCGGGGTGCACGTTGGGGTCATCGGTCCTTACTCTTCTCCTATACTGCTGCTTCTTTACACATGTGATGGGGTAAGAGTTAGGGCTGATATTTAATCGCACCTGATTCTGGTGAGGTGGACTCAGAAGTCCAAGGTGGTTTATCTGGACTGTGTAGTACGGTATGGGCTGCAGGCCCATTGTCTCACACTGTGGACCAATAGGCGTACAGCCCTACCATACAGTGTCAGTTGGCAGGTGGCATGGTGGCAAGTGGGTGGGGAGCTGCCACCTGCCACTGACCAGGGGGAGCATGGCTGTGGGGCTCAGTGGGCAGGTGGGGAGGGGGGTACTGCTAGACCACCATGGTTGGATTGGTGTGGCATTATTTTTCACTGATGCCCATGATCAGGCTGAAAACAGTCCACTGGACCACCAGGTATATAGGACTATTAAATATACTACATATGCCCGAGATCGGGCTGTGAGCAGTCCACTGGACCACCAGGGTTATAGGACTATTGTTTTTTTCACATATGCTGGTGATCAGGCTGCAAGCAGTCCACTGGACCATCACAGATAGAGTTAACTGATTTTAAATATACCTATGCCTGTGATGAGGCTGCAAGCAGTCCACTGGACCACCAGGGATCTAGGACTAATATTTATTCTACATATGTCCGTGATCAGGCTGCAAGCAGTTCACTGGACCACCAGGAATATTAGACGTGTTCTTACTTTTACACATGCCCGTGACTGGGCATTGGGTCACTTTGCCGTGATGTGCAGGGGGCTTTGGTCCCCAACGGCTGTAGCCTGCACGGTGCCAGGCACAAGTCACCGGGGATTGGTGCACCTGCATGCAAATGGGGCCATAATGACATGCAAATGGCCCCATTTGTGTCTTGCATACATTATGGCCCCATTTGCATGTGCACTTTTGAATATCGCGGTAGTTGCACATATCGCAATGGCACTTGCACTTGCACATCCCCCTGCTCCACTCTGGCCACTTGCACTGGCACAGTGCCACTGCACCATGCGCACTGTGGGTGGCCAAGGTGCGATATTCAATGATGCTGTTCCATGACGCAGCTCTGTTGAATGTCACCCTGTCACCGGCCATGTGCATCCAGGTTGTGCTGCACCTAGGCTAGCGCCACAGCCTGGCACAGTCTGCATATCCTGCCCAAAGTCTTTAATTTGTATATACTAGGAGTTTTACTAGGAAATAATAAATGTACAGAAGGTATTATACCCATATGAGTACATCTTCCAGCATGCTGGAATAGATCACCATAGTTTTAATAAATGGGTATCCAAATCATTTTTAAAAAATTTCTATGTTGTTTGAATTAACTATGTAGTTTGGCAGTGAGTTCCATAGTGGAATAATTCTTTGTGTAAAGAAAAATCTTCTATTGTCAGTTTTAGGATAGGTTAGGAGAAGTAGAAACGTATGACTTCTAAGGTTGCACAGTCTAGAAATAAATGTCATGTCCAGTTCAGACATTAGTTCCATATCTCTAGATATTTTATACATTAATAACAAATCCCCTCTTGTCTACGCTGCTCTGATGTATACATATTTAGCTCTCGCAACCTTTGTTCATAGGTTTTATTTTGCATGTTGTATACTATTTTTGTGATTCATCATTGAACTCCCTCCAATCTCTTCATGTCCTTCCTCAGATGTGGACTTCACAACTGGGAGCAATAATCCAAGTGGGGTCTAACATAGGCCCTGTACAAAGACAGTATGCAGTCTCTATTTCTAGACACAAATGATTTTTTTGATGCAACCTATTATTCTATTAGTTTTGTTGACCAAATGACCACAATGTTTTCCAAAGCTTAAATTGGAACATATAATTATTCCGAGGTCTTTTTCTTCCTTAACTATGTTTAGTATTATGCCATTTAGTGTGTATTGATGTTTACTGTTGGTTTCACCAAGGTGCATAACTATGCATTTTTCTGTATTAAATGACATGTCATTTTTTGGTGCCCATTCTTCAATAATTTTATGTCATGTACTATGTTTTTTATATCTTCGTCAGAATTAACTTTGGATATTTTAGTATCATCTGCAAATTTTATAGCACAATTTAGTAGGTTTGAAGTCATATCAGAAACAAACATATTAAACAGAACAGGCCCCATAACCAATCCCTGCAGCACACCACTGGTCACATATCCAACAGATGATTGATGCCCCCTAATGCAAATGGTTTGTGTGCGTTTGTTCAACCATTCTTCTACCCATTTAAGCAAAATGTTGTTTATTCCTAGTTTGTACATTTTGTGGACTAAAGTTTTATAAGGCACTTAATCAAACGCTTTTGAAAGATCAAGGTAAATAATGTCAACTGGTATTTTTTTTATATATTAGATTGCTTACATTTTCATAATATACCAAATTGCTTGTGAGACATGAGCTTTGGTTTTTAAAACCATGCTGTGATTGATCGGTTAGCCCTTTTATTACCATATCCTCCTCTAGTTTAGTTTTTAGAATTGTTTCAAATAACTTTCCCAGTATACTAGTTAAACTAATTGGTCTGTAATTTGACATATCACTTAGGGAATCCTTCATAAATATAGGAGTGCCACTGCTGATTTCCAGTCATTTGGGATAGCTCCAGTGGATAAGGACAGATTGAAAATTTTGTAAAGTGAGTCAATTAACCAATTTGACATCATCTTAATCTAGGGTGCAGTTTGTCAGGTCCTGGTGATTTGTTGATATTTAACTGATCTAGTTGTGTTTTGATTTCAATTTTTGTTATTTCTAATATGCCTCCACCTGATGTATTAAGTTTTGCGGTTGGGTCTGTGTTTATAGGGCTGGCTTTGTTATACACTAAACAAAAGTATGTTTTTAATTCCTCAGCCATTTCACAGGGATTATCAACTTCCAAGGGACCAATTTTGAGGGGACCAATAGATTTGGGGGTTTGTTTTTTGTTGTTGACATAAGAGTAAAAACTCTTATCCCCATCTTTTATATAGGGTAATTTGAATTCAATTTTTGTTTTTCTTTTCTGATTTTATTTTTGCATTCCCTGATAATTATTTCATATTTATGTCTGTTGTATGTACTATTATCCCTGGATAATGCTCTGTGTGCAATTCTTTTACTAGCTATTAATTTGGAGATGATAGGTGTCAGCCAAATGGGTTTTTTACCTTTGTTGTTGTATATCATTTTATTGAGAATGTGTTTGGTTTCTAATTCAAGAATTTTTTTTTAATACATATCCATATTTCTTCAGGGTCAGTGGAACCATTGTACCATTTCCAATTCTGAAGTGCTTCCATAATTTCATCAGCTTTGGCTAAATTATAGTTCTTAAAAATTGTCATTCCAACTATTTTCTGGGGAATGAGTTTAGTAGTAAAAGTTATTGTCTTATGATCTGAATTTATTAAGGGGTCATTTGTGGGAATATTTTGAATTTTGTCTGGTGTGTTGGTAAGGAGTATGTCCAAAATGTTAGTGTTTCTAGTGGGTTCAGAAAGTAACTGATGTAGGACATTAGACTCACAGATGTCAAGAAATGTATTTTCTTTTAGGTTCCTAGTTGTACTATCAATCCAATTTATTCAAGAAAGTTTGAAATCCACCAGCAAAATTATGTCTTTATTGGTTTTATCAATGATATCTTTTAATATAGTCTGGTGGACTGGAATATCAGTGTCGGGGGTCTATAGCATACACCATTATTTTTTTTTTTTTTTGCTTATTGCTTGTGATTTCTACCCATATAGTTTCAATAGTATTGTCTAACAAATCATTTATTAGTTTATATGTTATGTTCTCTTTTATGAATAGGGCTACCCCTCTCCTTTTTTGTTGTTCAATTTTGTAATGAGTATTATAGCCTTTTATTTTTGTGTTCCAATGTGAAGTTTACCCCACCATGTTTTGGTTATTGCAGCTATATCAATGTTGTCCCTTGTGAGTGTTAATTTGAGTCCATCCAGTGTGGCATGATGTAGATTCCTTGCTTTAGTGAGTAAAAATGTAAGTCCTTATTTTTGTTGTTTAAGTGTAATTGTTTAATACTCTGTTTAACCATAAGTTTATCCACCCTAGTGTTCAATCTGTCCCTTTCCCCTTGGAATCTAGTTTTTTACCGCAACGTGTTTTTGTAATGTTTTATGAAAGATGCATCCTAAAAGTCTAGAGCCCTGTTTGCTTAAATGTAATCCATCATATCCATATAGGTTGGGTTTATTTCAAAATTATTTCCAGGACTTGATACCTTTGATGTTGTTTTCAAGTCACCATCTTTGTAGCCAGTTATTGTATGATTTAATATTTTTTTGTTTTCTGTTACTCCCTAGGTACTGGTAAGACTTCTGAAAGAATCAGTACCACATTCAAATCCTGGAGGGTCCTAACAGCCTGTTTCATGTCTTTAACAATAGTTTCAACCTCGTGCCTCCAAAATTAATTTGTTCCTACATGCAGAATTGCTATTTTGGGGTTTGTAATGTTTTGAAAAATTCCTGGTAGCATGGTGGATATGTCATTAATGGTTGCCCCACTATAACTGCAACTTGCTGTATTCTCCGTATTCCCCCTAGTTGAATATATATCAGTAAATCTGGTCACAAAGTCCCCTAGTATGAATATTTGTTCTGGCAATGGATCAATTGTGATGTTTGTATTTGTACACTCATTTGTGTTTACTGTAAGTCTGAAATATTATTATTTTGTACTGGTAACAGTATTTCAGGGTTTGTTTCCATAGAGATGTCCAATAATGGTGGAAGCTGGGTAGTACTGGTCAAATCTGGGATAACAGGTTGAGGTTCATCAGGAATTTGTATCAGTGGCTCAAAACTGTTGTGAAGTGGTAGTATAAATTTCTCAGCCTTTCTTCCCTTTTTTATAGGTCTTTGACTTTGAATCTGGTACCTGTTTTCTTCTGTATAATAATCCCGTTCCTCATTTCTTGATCTTTTTTTATTTTGTGAGGGCAAATGTGAAGTATCTTTATTAGGGGAGATCATGCTTGGTGCACTGTACCTTGTAATGTTATGCTTAATAGTAAACTTCTGGGTTTCGGAATTGAGTGATGGATACTATTTTCACCCCCCACTCTTTAGATTTTGTATTACAATTTGTTCAGTTTCCTTACTGTTAATTCTTTGGTACATGCAATGCTGACTAATTTCTAGTGCTTTAAGTTTGGTGTTAAATAGTGACACCTCTACCATTAACTTTTCATTTTGTTTGCATTTTAGGCATGTAAATGATTCTTCCAGTATTGGGATGTCACTTATTAGAAACATTTCACATACTAGACATTTGGTTCCCAACTTCCCTTTTAACAGTGCACTGAAATCCATAGCTACACAGTTTGGATATGTATCAATTTAGTTGAGATACAAGAATATATTTTTTTCAAATTCTACTAAAAGTTACCTTAGTAATCTACTGTTATAACAAGGCACAGTGAACTATAATACAAGTTGTCTGTTCAGTATTTAATTGAGTGCTGCCTACCTGCATGATGATTTAGTTAGTTGTTTTCTGGTACAGTGCTCTCACGCTCTGGTGTATACAATTTTTGATAAAATTCTGAAAGGTTTCCAGGATAACTTTTTCTTCTGGGGTCAAAGTTCCATCTTCCCTTAATATAGTTTGAATTGTGTTTCTGTTTCTTTCGCTCCGGATCTGATAAGGTAGCATTTTACCCAGTAGCTTTCCAGAATAATGGCACTTCACCCTTACTTTAACCATCTCTCTTTCAGCTCTTTCCTGGATAACTTGCTCCACTTAGTCTTTTATTACCATTAGTTTTGTTTCTGATTGTTCTGACTGATTCCATATATGCTCTGCTTCAGCTATAGCTAACTCCCTTTCCAAGATTGTAAGTTTATTATCCTGTGTCCTCTTTCTTATACCTACTTGAGACATTATCCAACACCTCAAAAAATATTTAATTGCATACCAAAGAATATAATTATCAATGTTATACCCAGAGTTATGGATCCAGAACCAATGAATTTCTTCTTGGATCTGATCCTTAAATCCTGGGGTTGACCATGGCAAATTATCAAATCTCTGTAATGATCTTTCTAACTGATTATGCCCTGTCTGCCCAAATGGCCACCTCTAAAATTACCAGTGCATGGTCAGAAACCCTAATTGGTTCATATATAACCAGTTTCACCTCTTTTCCAAGATTACAGGAGTTAAAGAAATGATCTAGTCTTGAAAAGGTTTTGTGGGGCTTAGAACAATGGTAATATTTTTTCAGGTTTGGATATAACCATCTGATGGGATCCACCAAATCCAAATCCTTATTCATTAGTTTTACCACCCATACCACTTGTTTTTTCCTTTCAGTGGATGGGGGTTCTCTATACAATATCCCAAAGGTTTAGCTACCCCCACTATTATTACTGAGACAAATTGAGACATTTCAAGTTATAGATTGGTTAAAAATTGGTAAGCTGCAGGATCGTCCTGGTTCAGACCATAAACCAATAACAATGACAATGTGATCCCTTCATTCTGTGTGCAAAATCTAATTATCACAAATCTCCCTCTACTGTCCAGCAAACCTTTATCAATTCTGTACCCTAACAGTCTTTTAAGAAATATAGCAGTGCCCCTTGCCATATTGGAAACAAAACCTTTTCACCCAGTAGATTACCAAAATATGAAACATCTCTATCATTGTAATGCATTTCTTGCAAAAGTAGGCAATCAATGTTCCTTATTTCTGCCATCCTGACAACTGTCTTTATCTTAATTCTCTCCTTACAGCCATTCAGATTCCATGTCATTATTTTCTGTGTTTCCATTAGGTATATTTATATATTCCCATTTGAGAAAATCTTCCCTGAGATCTATAGATGGCATTTGTCCCTCGTTATCTGGCTATTATATAAAATGTAGTTTAATTCATGAAGCCTTGTACCTAGGCACCCATGCTTTTTTTGAGTCCTCTTCTGAATAACCACCTTTGTTTTTCTACTTTTTTCCCCACACTTTACCCCTCCACACCAATATGACCTTGTGCTTTTCTCTTTTTAATCCATAGGCTGCTGACAGAATTAGAACGTATTGGGATTTTGGACTGATATATCAGTCTGTGGCCATGGAAGGGTTAATACCACCATAAGAAGAAAGTCCTGCAAGCTCTTAAATAATTCCTTTCTACCCAAGAAAAAAGAAAGACCCTGAGTCTGTCTGGGGGAGCAGTCTGAAATAGAAAATCAGGTTAAAGGGGAAAGCGCTCTAAACAAAAGGCAAAAGAATGCAACACAAAGTCAGGAAATCTGCCTTCTTCAGCCTCTATGGCATATATTGGGTCACCAGTATGCACATACAACATTTTCTCCTTTAAATCCAATGTTAAAAACAACAAATGGAAAAAATTAAAAAGAGAAAGGAGTACAAGAAAAACAAGGGCTTCAAAAACCAGGAGTAATAAAAGCCATGAAAAAGAAAAAACAGAAGGAAGGAGGGAGGGGGAGGCAAGAGTGGGGAAAGAACAACTCTGGGATGTCTTCTGAAGAAGGGGAAGAATCTGCCAAAGATTCTCAGAAAGAGATATTGAAAGAAATGAAGCAAGAATTTGGAGCTTTAAATCTCGCAGTTTCAACCCTTAGTAACAAACTCTTGGAAGTCGTGGAGAAACTAGATGCCTTCGCCCTAAGAGCTACAGAATGCAAAGACAGAGTTAGTAAAATCAAAGACACCCTGCCTAAAATGTCTACCACCATAGCAAAGAGTAATAAAGAGCTAGAAGAACTGAAATTAAAAGTAGAAGACCTCAAATCTAGGTCCAGTAGGGTTAACTTAAAAACAGGAAACCTCCCTGAGGGCATAGAGGCCAACAACCTCCATGGTTTCTGTGAGGAACTGCTCACTAAAGTTCTAGGCCTCCCTTTCCCAGAAAAAAAAGTGGAGGTGAATAAGGGGCATAGAGCATTCAGTAACAAGGACATTCATGGCAGGCCTTGGTTTATGTACATAAAGCCATTACGATATCAAGATAAAGAGAAAATACTAACCAACGCTGGAATTGAAAAAGAGTTATTTTATAATGGGTTGAAACTACAAGCATATCCAGATATTTCACCAACCATATTAGCAAAAAGAAAAGGTTTTGATCATGTACAGGACAAATTAAGAAATGAAGGCATCCAGTTTGCCATGTTGTATCCAGCCAAACTAAGAGTGCATTTGGAGGGAGAAACCACATTTGTTCACTCTCCAGCAGATGTAGAGAAAGTTCTGAAAAAAAGCCAGAGGCTCCCAAGTGACAGTCCTGACCTAGGGGGATCCGCAAATGCTTCCATGAATAATCAAGAATTGAAAAAACAAAGGAAACAAGTTTATTTACTCAGTATTCAGGGTATTACAGGAAGGGGGGTGAGGATAAGAAAAACAAAAGGGGAAATTGCTTGAGTATTATTGGAGGTCCAGTTTACACTGCCTATGTTTAGATAATTTTTACCCCTTCCCTATATCTACATAAAATTTAAATTTAAGAGATGGCAATAGGGGATTGCTTTTTCCAGGGTGTTTAAGCAAGTCTCATACCCATTCATTAGCCACACTTACACCTAGCAGATGTTTGGCAACCTCAAGGAGGAGGAGGGAGCATCCATTTGTTATTATGGTGGGAGCAATATCAGTGTGATAACCTCAGTTATTTCCACTGCAGTGTAATAAATGGTGATGATGTCACCACAGTTAAAATAAATTTCATTTAGACATACTCTGCTGATATCACCACTCACTCACTACAGCCTGCATTCTAAATGGAATTGCTTCACAAAACATTTTCTGTTTCCCGATGCTACTTGCAACAAACTAAATTAGCATGTCAAAGGACACTCATCAGTGTCCCATAGTGTTTCTGAGAGTCCAAGCTCATTACTATGCTTATCTTAGCTTCACTACAGCCTGCATTCTAAATTAAACTGCTTCACAGAACAGTTTATTTTTCTCACTGAGGCCTGCATATTACTCAAATAGCATTGCAAAGTACACTCACCTGTGTGCTATAGTGTTTCTGAGACTCCCCGCCCATTAATGTGCTGATACCAGCTTAACTAAAGCCTACATTCTAAATGAAACTGCTTCACAGAACAGTTTTCCTTTCTCACTGAGGCCTGCAACTTACTCAGTTACCATTGCAAAGGAATCTTACCTGTGTGCCATGGTGTTTCTAAGACTCCCAGCCCATTCAGAAAAAACCCACAAACACAGTCACACCACACACAGAAAAAGCAGAATATGCACAGAAACAGAAAAAGGACACAGAAAAAATATTTGTAATGCTCCCACCCCTAATGTATAAATAGCACATATGATGTGCAGATCATGTGCTGTGGAAAATATTCTCACTCCTGCAGAGTATATATTTACACAATAGGGGTGAGTGATAAATGAGTGTGATAAAAGCATGTATCTGTCACACAGTGAGATAAATTCCAGCTGACGTATACACTGTGACAATATCAAAGTAATATACACATGGTGCATACTTCAGTAACTGATATCACCACAGTCCATACGTCAGCAACTTTTATCTATATTCAGCCTCAGGTAGTGAACGTGTACTCTGCAGCAATGAATTAAAAAAGCACTCCAAAAAAGAGACCCCAAATCATCCAGTCTGATTCCGACTCTAAGAAAGATATCCACACAGTACTAAGATCCACCAAGATACAACAAATAAATAAAAGTACAAAAACTGTTACAAAAAAATCATCATATACCTCAGTGTTTTCTAGTGTCCTGTGAAACAAATTGGCCAATGAAGAAAGTGAAACCAGCATGTCCAAAGTCTGGTGATGGCATCCAGTGAGAAGCAAAAACACAATAAAGAAATGTTGCACTAAGCAACATACAATCCCCAAAAGAATAAAAGAAAATGTAACAAGCACAAAAATATCTCCAGGAAATGAAACTAGTGCCCAACAAAAAAGTCAAACTCCACGCCACACGAGCCTGGAAATCTCCACCCCAAACCACACATAAACCAATCACAACACATGCACACACATACGCACAGCACTACTAACCAATAAAAGCACACCAAAAAAAAACTCATTCACAAATTCCACCAATCAGAACCTGCAACTCAGCAACATTCACATGCCACAGAGACAAAATCTCGAAAACATTACCACTTCATCTCAAAAGATATCTCTTAAATGACCATACAACACCCCCCCCCAAAAAAAACTATTGTATAACTAGAATACATGATGGTCAGAGTGAGATATGGCACATATCTACACTCATGAATAGTGACCTTGGGTATCATCACTCATGGCTCCGCTATGCTCCGCCACTCATGAGATATCCAAGGTCACTGTTCACTCGTGTAGATATTTGCCATATCATACTCCAGACCATCATGTATCCTAAATATATATATATATATATATACACACACACACACACATGCACATATACATGTATATATATATATATATTCATTGCAAAAAACTTCATTAATGCATCAGTTAGGGTTAAACCAACAGAAGTAGGGAAATTAGACGTTAAGGTATAGCCCCTAGCCCCCCAACACTCCACCCCCATCCTCCACAGATTGACAGATGCGGGGTGTGCCATGGGGTCATGAGACATAACTCTCACCTAATTCCTTGTATGAACAGGTTGACATGCTACAGTAAAGGAGAATGGGGTAAGAGTTAGGCCTCATGACCCCATGGCACACCACAACATCTGTTGGTCTGTGGAGGATTGGGATGGGGGGTTAGGGGCTCTATCCTAACATCTCATTTCCCCACTTTTGTTGGTTTAACCCTAACTGATGCATTAACAAAGTTTTTTTACAACGAATTCCCTTACTTTTTGAAAAAGTGTAATATAACTAGTAAATAGCATATGTTGGTGGGAGCATAGTGCCCAGCTGCCCATTTCTGCATAACGACATGCATCTGTGGGAGCATGGGCCCTCCAGGCTCTGCACTCCCACTTACACATAACTACAGAGCCATACAGCAGCTCTATAGGGCAAGGAACCCTTGTAACACTAATTTGCTAATATCTCAGTAACTGTAGCAGCTATGAAAAAAATGTAAGTGTCGTTGTGATCATGACAGCGAGACCTCCATATGAGATGTCAATGAAATCCATATCTCACATTGTTTACAAGATATGGGTACCAAAAAGCACTGAAAAGGCACCCTTGGAACCCTCGTGACACTAATTTGCAAATATCTCTGTAACCTTAGCAAGCAGGAAACAAATTCCACTGCAAGTGTAATCTATGACTTCCAAATGTGTTTTGGCAGCTTAGGTCATGGGTAGCGACAAATCTGTATCTCATTTCATTTTGAGATATGGGTGCCGAAAGTCACTATGGGCCAACAATGTTATCCTATGGGAAAAATCTCAACTTTGTGATGGCATATCAATGGAACCAATTAACTTTTCAACACCTAGATAGCAACATTCATATCTCTGGGGCATCCCCTTAATACCCAGAAAATTTCAAGTCAAAAGACCAAACCATTAAGTTAGAATGCAGTGGGAACGTTTTTGAAAGTTTAAAAATTCCTAGTTTGTGAGGTAGCAAAATCCCAGACTGTGAGATCAATCCCCATTCATCAGCTGTCAAAATCACCATCCACGAGAAATCCTTGACAGTCAGATTTGTCCATCTGATGACAAAGTGACAGTCAAGAATTTTGCTACCTCATGAAAGAGGATTGCTGGTGGATGGGGATTTTGTCAGCTCACAAACTGGTATTTTTTCAGCTCATGAAAGGGGATTCAAAAACCCAATCTCCTTTCCCAAAATGATAAAATCCCAGTCAGCCAGCCAATCCCCTTTCATAAGGCAGTAAAATCCTTGACTGTGAGTAAATCCTCATCCGTGAGAAGGGCCATCTTGTCACAAAGTGATGGTCAAGGGTTTTGCTACCTCACGAAAGGGGATTGCTCGCAGACTGGGATTTTGTCAGCTTGCGGACTGGAATTTTTTTCCAGCTCATGAAAGAGAATTCAAAAACCCAATCCCCTTTCATGAGCTGACAAAATCCCAGCCCGCAAACTGATTCCCATTTCATGAGGCAGCAAAATCCTTGACCATCAGTCAATCCTTGTCTGCTAGAAGGGCCATCTGGTCACAAAGTGAACTTCAAGGATTTTGCTACTGTACCTCACAAAAGGGGATTGGCTGGCAAACTGGGATTTTGTCAGCTCATGAAAGGGGATTGGAAGCGAGTCACAGACAAAGAATTTCAAAATTTGAAACAGCCATTTTTCTGGACAAAACAAAGCAAACCAAAGGTATAGGTTTGTAGAGGGCATCACCCTGAACAAAACCCATGCCTTATTGCAACAAGAAGCCACCCGTGGAGGAAGCTACAACATTTTGTTTGGGGGGAAAAAATGAAAACAAGATGGTGGCTGGCGATCGAAGAATTTTTTCTGATGGATTGGTATTTTTTAAATCCCCTTTTGTGAGCTGACAAAATCCTTGACCGTGAGTCCAATCCCCTTTTGCAAAACATACATATAAATCTTCGAGTGAACTGAGCATGCTCAGAACCCAAAAATGAAAAATAAATATTAAATAACTTTAGAATGGATTAATATTTTTTTTACTAAACCAATTCTGGATTGTTCTTTGATACAAACTCTTTCTACATTCCAAATTTCAGACCAAAACACCAAATGGTGTGGTCACAGTGCCACAGGCAAAAGTGGTGAAAAACACATTTTTCAGTGCTTCTCTATGCAAACCCTGTAAGTCTGACCAAAATGAAACTTGGGAAAATCAAGAGACCAACCATATGAGTCTGCACCCTCCAAATTCATGCAAATCTGTTGAACAGTTGCAAAGTTATCAATGTGCAAAATTTGGGTTTAACATTAAAGTGCCTACTTAACCCTAACTATAGTGGTGTTACTGCACTACTAAAATATAGTGTGTGCATATGTGTGTGTGTGTGTGTGTGTGTGTGTGTGTATTATATATATATATTTATTTTAGGGGCACCACCGTGCCCCTATATTTAGGGTTATGAAGGCACGTCTATGTTAAACTTGACATTTTGTGCATGAATAACTTTGGACCTGTTCAACGGATTTGTATGAAATTTGGCATGCATGGTGGGACATGGTAGGTCTCTTGATCTGCCAAATTTTGTTTTGGTCAGATGTATGGTTTTTGCGCACCAAAATGCTGAAAAGTGCACTTTTTTGCCAGTTTTGTGGGCAGTTTTTGGGATTTTGTCCATGGTGCTGCACAGCCATTGTGTGGCATGCCAGTCTGGTACTTAACACATTGAAAGAGCTTGGGTCAAGGAACATGCTGCTTTTTGTTTGGTGCAAAAATATTAATCCATTCAAAAGTTGTTAAAGTTTTAATTTCCCATTATTAGTCTATGGGAAAATGTATATGATTATTTTGCGATAGAAGAATGGGCAGGGTCATGATGAAAGAATCTTTGATTGTGAGGAATTCTTTGATCACAATGGTCGCCATCTTGTTTTCATTTTGAGGTTGGAAAAAAAAAACAAATATCTCTGCTCAGGGGTGACTTCTGAAGTAAAACTATGATGGGTTTTGGCCACGGGTCTTCCCTCTATCAAGCCAGGGCTGTGGTTTCTTGTAATTATGTCAAAAAATAGAGTTTTAAAGTTTTAAATTCCTTGATCGCAGCTTGCTAATGATCTTTGATCATGAACCTGCAGATTCTTTGATGGCGAGATTCTTTGACTGCTATCTTTGATCATGAGAGAGGGACTAGATAGTCAGATTTAAAAATCAAATATTTCAGCCCAGGGGTGACTTATGAAGTCAAACCAGGATGGGTTTTGCTCAGGGGGCTTCGTTCTATTGAGTCATGCCTGTCGTTTAATGTACTTCTCTGAAAAAATTGAATTTTAACATTTTTTAATTCTTTGATCGTGAGCCTGCAAATTCTTCGGTCACAAATTCTTTGATCATGAGATTCTTTGATCGTGATCTTTGTTCATGAGGGAGGGACTAGATGGCCAGATTTGAAGGGACCAGATAGCCCAATTTTCACAACTTTTGAAATTAAATATCTCAGAAACGGTTTGGTCTTTTAACTTGAAATTTGGAAGGTGTTGAGGGGCTGTCCTGTAGGTATGAATTATGGTGCTTAGGTGTTGGAAAATACATTCTTTGCAGAGATATTGTGTGGCACAGTTTACATTTTGGGGAGAGTGTTTTGCATTGTGGTACTGGCTTGAAATTTATAGTGTAGCTAGCCTTACTGCCATGGATGCACTTTTCAGTGGTTAGGTGTGTAAAATGTAAACAGGTGTGGAATTATGCCACTCAGATGAATGAAAATCTCAAAATTTAAAATGTAATATCTCAGAAACGGTTTGATCTTTTCACTTGAAATTTGTAGGGTGTTGAGAAGATGTCCTATACATGTGAATTTTTGTATTTAGGTGTTGGAAAATTAATTTGCTGTGGAGATATTGTGTGACACACTTTACATTTTGTGTATAGCATTTTGCATTGTGGTAGTGGCTTGACATTTATAGGGTAGCTAGCCTTACTGCCATGGAGGTAATTTTCGGTGGTTAGGTGTCTAAAATGTAAACAGGTATGGAATTATGCCACTCCATTGAATGAAACTTTGCTTTGTTTCAAGCTGGTGGGAGCAAAGGGCCCCGTGCTCCCACCAACTTGCATGACTTTGTACTTCTCTATGCTTTCTCAAAAAGTAAGGAAATACTATGCAAAAAACTATGTTAATGCATCATTTATGGTTAAAACACAAAAAGTCAGGAAATAAGACCTTTAGGGTTGCCCCCTCCCCCCTCGTGTGCCATGCCATTCTTCTTTACTGTGGCTTATGAATATGATTACATATGGAATTAAGTGATATTTAGGCCTCACAATCCCAAAGACACACCCCGGTGTCTGTCAATCTTGGGATGATAGGGGGTACACGAGGAGGGGAGGGACAACCCTAAAGGTCTCATTTCCTGACTTTTTGTGTTTTAACCATAAATTATGCATTAAAGGGACTCTGTCAGCTTTACCCCTTGGTTTTCTATAAATTTTTATCAGTGGATCTGAAGGCACATACCTGTAAGAACGTTCCTCTAGAATGCCCCTGAATGAAATAAAAAGTAACCTGTTTACTTACTTTTTAGTATTTTTCATGATTTCCATTTGTTCCATCCTGCAGTTATATCTTCTGCCCACCAGAAGCAGATTGGTGCTGAGAACACGCATCTATCAGTAGCACTGTCCCAAAGAGCACATTTTACCATCCCCATTGCAAAAGGCATTTAATCCACTTCAGCATGCTGTATTACAGCATTCATGACATCTTTAAATAAAAACTGAGCACTCATTGAGGTAAACATTGCTTTATAAAGCTGATGCTGAAATCCCATGCATGTGCAAAAGTGGCACATTCCCGCGCATGCGTGGGATCTTTTCCCAGGCCGCTACTGCGCATGCACAAGATTATGGCACCAGCTTTGTAAAGTACTTTTCAGCTCAACGAGTGCTTGGTTTTTATTTAAAGATGCTGTTAATGCTGTAATATAGAATGCTGAAGTGGATTAAATGCTTTTTGCAATGGGGATGGTAAAATGTGCACGTCGGGACAGCGCTACTGGTAAATGCGCACTCTCGGCACCAATCTGCTTCCAGTGGGCAGGAGATATAACTACAGGATGGAAAAAATGGAAATTATGAAAAATACTAAAAAGTAGGTAAACAAGTTTCTTTTTATTTCAAGCAGGGGCATTCTAGAGGAACATACTTACAGGTATGTGCCTTCCAGACCCACTGATAAATATGCACAGAAAACTGAGGAGCAAAGCTGACAGTGCCCATTTATTGCAGTTTTTTGCATAGAATACCTATCTATCTATCTATCTATCTATCTATCTATCTATCTATCTATCTATCTATCTATCTATCTATCTATCTATAGGGGTGTGGTCGCAACCCAATAGTTAAGGTTGAGAAGACACTTTGATGTTAAACCTCAAATTTCGGGTGTTAATGACTTTGCAATTGTTTTACAGATTTGCTTGAAATTTGGAATGCACAGTCTGGTATTGTAGATCTCTTGATTTACTAAGTTGCGTTTTGGTCAGATGTATGGTTTATGCACAGCAAAATGCCAAATAATGCACTTTTCGCCAGTTTTGATGCATTTTTTTGCCCGTGGCACTGCAACCACACCGTGTGGTCTTTTGGTCTGAAATTTGGAATGTAGAAAGAGGTTGGGTCAATGAACAATGCGTTAGGTTGGTAAAAAAAATATTAATCCATTCCAAAGTTATTAAAGTTTTAATTTTTGAGTTCTGAAAATGCTCAGTTCACTCAAAAATGTTTATGTATATTTTGAGAAAGATAAATGATCTCACAATCAAAGATTTTGTCAACTCACGAAAGAAAAATCTTAGTCCATCAGAAAACTTCTTTGTTTGTGAGCCACCATCTTGTTTTTAGTTTTCCAGTCAAACAAAATGTCTTAACTTTCTCCATGGGTGACTTTTGAACAAAATGAGGCCTGGGTTTTGTTCAGAGTGACCCCCTTTACAAAGCTATGCCTTTGGTTTGCTTCATTTCTGTCAAAAAATAGGTTTTAAAAAAATAAAAATTCTCCTTTCGCAACTCGCTAATGATCTTTTTTCTCGAGCCTGCAAAATCCTATTCCGTAAGATGATCTTAGTCTGTGAGCTTTGTTCATGAGGGGACGACCAGATAGCCAACATGTCATGACCAGATGGCCCTAGGAATGACCAGATGGCCCAGACTGGTGCAACCAGATGTCTGCTCATGGACTAGGATTTTGTTAGAACGCAGACTAGGATTTATCTCTCGGATGAAGATTTTGCTATCTCATGACTGAAAAATTTTTAAAGGTCTAAAAAGGTAAGAATTGCACAGCTCATTAACTGTTTGGTCTTTTTACTTAAATTTACAGGGTGTTGAGGGGATGCCCAACAGGTGTGAATTATGCAATTTAGGTGTTGGAAAACTAAGTGGTTGCAAAGATATGCCATGATGAAGTTGATGTTTTCCCCATAGGATTACATTGACGTGCCTGCCATGCTTTTTGGTGCCATTATCTGAAAAATGAAGTGAGATACTGAGTGTTTGCTACTGGTGGCATAGATCATCTTTATCACCCCATCTTCCACAGACTGACAGATGCCAGGGTGTGCCATGGGGTTGTGAGGCCTATCACCCCAATCTCCTTTACTGTAGTGTGTAAACCTGCTTAAACAAGGAATGGGGTGAGAGTTGGGCCTGATGACCCCATGGCAGGCCCTGGCATCTGTCAGTCTGTGGAGGATGGGTGTGTGGGTTAGGTGCTTAACCCTAACAATTTATTTCCTCACTTTTGTCACTTTAACAATAACTGATTCATTAAATGCAGTTTTTTTGCCATGTGTGTATATATATATATATATATATATATATATATATATATATATATATATATATATATATATATATATATATATATATATATATAGATATGCATATATATGCATATCTATATATGTGCAATGAATAAGGGAAATCAGAGGGTGGGGGTACTACTAGACACCAGGGATTAAGATATGAAAAAAATATTCAATGGGTGTGCACACAGAAAAGGCTTTTTTCATTTTAAGAAACCCTTTTCTGTACCAACAAAAAATGAGAACAAAAAAGGATTCCTTCAAACAAAAAAGAATCGGGCAAAAACTAAGTCCCGAATCCTTTTCCATGTCAATAGATCCTTTTTTGCTTGAACAGCAATATCAAATGAAAAAGGATATTTTTTGTCATGTAAAAGGAATCCGCACAAAAATTAAGTCTGAAATCCTTTTTCATGATAAGGGATCCTTTTTCATTTTAATGAAAATATTAAACAAAAAAGGATCTCTTCTCACAAAAAAGGAATCAGAAATGACTAAGTCCAAAATCCACTTTAGTGATCAGAGATCCTTTTTCAAATGAATCCTTTTCCATTCAAATGAAAAAGGACTCACAAAATAAAAAAATCTGAAAATACTGTCTGAAATCCTTTTTCGTGGCTCTTGATTCTTTTTCATTTGAATGAAACAGAATTCACAGAAAAGAATCTTAGTGAATGACGAAAAAGGATTTAAAATGTAAGGAAAAAATATTCAAGAGTCATTTTGCCACAAGACAAATGCAGATTCCAGCTAAAGGAGTTTCAAAGAGCATAATATGTCTCTTGATGTCTGTACAGCACCCCAGTTTTGTGGGTTCTCAATATTATTTCCTTGCAAAAACTGAAAAACAAGATGGAGGAATACAAAAAAGGAATTTTTTCTCATAAAAAAAGGATTGACCCCTGATGAAAAAGAATCCTTTTTTTTGACAAAATTATTTTTTCATTCCATTCTGCAATCCTGAAAAGTGAAATTCCCTTAGAAAATAATGGGAAATTTAAAATGTAATAACTTTGGAATGGATTAATATATTTTCACCAAACAAGTGAAAGGCACTTCTGTGACCCAAGCCCTTTCTACCCTGAAATTTTCAGACCAAAATTCCAAAGTGATTAGGTTTAGTATGCTGACAAAGAAACAGCCAAAAGGGATCATTTTTATGTTTTTTCACCGTGCAGCTTGGAATCTGCACATCCAACCAGAACAAAACTTGGCACATCAAGAGATCTACCATATGAGAACTCACTTGCAAGTGTTCAGCCAAATACGTTGAATGGTTGTGAAGTTATTAAACTTCAGAATTTGAGATTTAACATAGAAAGCCCTGCACTACCCTAAACATAGGGGTGCTACTGTGTTAGTATAATATATCCCTCTTGTTGCATGATGCTTGACACTTAGGGCAGGATTCACAAAGAAGATGCCCTTGGTGCAACACAAATGTGCTGGTACAAATCAGAAGTGCTGAGCACTAGCAGAGCCATTCACAGAGGCATGCGCAGTGGGAAGCGCCGAGCGCAACACCACTGTGAATCACCATGAAACATGACTGCGTAACCATAGATATGCTGGCACAACCTGCAATGTGCCAGGGCAAGCAGGATGCCTCACAGCCTACAGGGGAGCTATGCAGATCAAGTGGAGAAGGCAGCAAGGCATGAAGAGCAACCACAGAACTGGAACAATCACACCCATGGACACAAGTGTTGAGAAAAACATGTTTATAAAAGAGTAAGAGAATAAAATCTGTACAACACATATGAATATGAAGGCAGAACACCACCACCAGATGGGAAAAGGGAGGTGCAGGGATGGGAAGGAGAGCAGGAAAGGGACAAAAACAGTGGACAGTGAACAATAACTACATACATGTGAAGTCCCCAGGAAGAGGCAGGGGGCCCCTAGTGTCATCGTGCTCTGCCACACACCACCCTGGCATGACCACGGACCAGGAGCCACAGCAGGATTCCCAGCAGGGCAGCTGACAGGCACTGAACAGTCCTAGAAAGTGGGTGGAGGGCTGCCTGGATGGTCAAATGGATCCTCTGGTCCAGATTAACAGGGGCACCACCACCTCCAGCCACAGCATGGTGAGGCTGGAGACCTACAGCAATGACAGAAAGAACACACACTGAGGGAAAACACTCCTACCCTCTAGTAACCCTACAGTATCTGAAATGCAGCAATAGCAAAATGCAGTGCTCACCTGCTCCTCGAAGGGCACCAGACCTGGCACCCATGATCCTCCGCATCCATACTTCAGCTGCATCTATGGCCTGCTGCCTGACATCTGGTCCTGCAAAACATAACACACAGCACCATGAGTGATAACTGCCACTGTGCAGGATGCAGTGCCACAGTGCCCCCCCCACCAGCCTGTGGCCAAGTAGCAGACAGTGATGACCAGCCATGACGCACTCAGTGGCTCGCAGGCAGACACAGCCATGCCCAGCCCCCCCAATGGCACACATGGTAAGGCAGCATGGGACAGGTGCAACCACTGCCATGTGTGCAGGATGCTTTGAGACCCATGAGGGCCATGACACACACACCCAACACGAGCCACAAAAGGAGACAGATGAACAACACCTACCTGGTCTTGGCAGTGCACTCATGTATGCACAGTGCCGCAGATGTGCAAGCCTCTCCGGGTCCCACCTCTGGAGGTCACCATACCAATGCCTGCACTGCTTCCCTGTGCATGGCAGCCCTGCACAGTGCACAAGCTGAGTAGCTATGGAGGCCCACACCTGGGCCCTGGACTCATGGATGTCATTCTGGCCAAACAGGCACCCCTCCACAGACATAACCAGTGCCACTAGATGTAGCAACTCCACCTGTGACCAGTTCATGGCCCTAGGTGTCTGTCTCCCTGCCCTAGGCATAATACAGTGGGTACAGACAGTGGCAGGGTCAAACAGGCAAAGAGCAATCGAGCAGTCATTATGCACCACGTGAAGCACTAAGGCACGTGCAGCACAGTGCGCACTGAGCATGAAGCATGATAGGTCAAAGATGATGCGCCTGCACATGTGCAATGTACTCTGCAATGGCGTAGCAAGGCCAGGACCCATTCGCACATGCAGTGATGAGCATGAAGGCACCATGTTGTGCATGGCATGCATTACGAACTACAACCGCATGTTGTGCACAATCCACGGGCAGTTCAAGCACAGTGCAGCATGGACGGTGCATAGTGGAACACGCTGCATGATAGGGTACCCAGCGCCATGATCAGCAGGCCTGCAATGGCACATCAGGTTAGCGGAGGAATGGCGCATCATGGAACATGCATCACCGGACACAGTGATCATGCATGCATGACAGAAGCACCTTCCACAATGCCCCTGATACATGTAAATGCACCTGCTGATACATGCATGCACCAGAGATGTGCTGTGCAGCCATCGGTGCATCCCACAGATGCACCACGCAAACTGAGATAAGCTGGAGCCAATCTTGCAATTCACAAAGAATGCACCCAAAACAGCCTCATCAATCATGCAAGGGCAATTCAGCAAATTAGCATCTCATTACCAGGGGCTCAGGCCTCATTTGCATACCCTGAGCCATAAATGCTCCCAATTCAGCAGGCTGAGACCAGGTCACTGTGAGGAGTCAGTGCCTAGAGGGTGAGTAAACAGCCATGTGTATAGGGCAACAGAACACACGTGGGTGACTGACTGTGATCGTGCACACCAGGCAATGCCCCCATACCCTAGATGTGGGACAAGTACAACCAATCTGTGGCACTCAGGACCATAACATGGAGTACTGAGGCAGGGCATTACAGAAGGTGCATAGGGCACCAATGGACTTTTCCCTGCCATGTCCAAAATGACTGCATGTGAACCGGTAAGTACACATCCCAGCCTGTATGACACAGGTCTGCTGAGCGATAATACAGTCGTCGGTGTGCCTAGGCATTGCAATGTGGATCAGGGAGGCATGCAATGTGAATAGATGGGATGTCCACTGTACACAGGGACACAGGGGTGGTACGTATGACTGGGTGTCACTAGCTATGTGTGGTGGATGCAGCAACATACAACAGGTAGGTCCAAGGCTCCCAGCGGTGCACATGCAGGCACGATGGCACTGATGCCAAGTCGCACACTGCTGCCAGCCACACCGTGGCTGTTGCCACATGTCAGTCTCCCTCCACCCTGCAGGCATCCCATGGGTGTCTCCCAGGATGGATGTGATACCATGGTGGCAGCACACATGCTGTAGAGGTACCAGAACATGCCCATGGCAGACAGCACAGTGTGCCCCCCCCAAGGTAGCCACACTGTTCCCCCAGCCATGGACTGGGTGTCACACATGGCATGAGCAGTGTCCCCCATGGACCACATACCATGGTACATGGCTACCTGTGCTAGGCTGCCCATCTGTGGACCACAGCCCAGATCAATGGCGTCATGGATCATGAGGGGGCAACAGACTGAGGGTGACATGAGCAGGAACATGTGTACCCACAGGCACAACTGACACCTGGATGCTTCCCCCACAGTAGACAGTATGTCAGAGGAAGCAGGTGCCACTAGCAGGCAGCGCCCAAACTTCACTAAGGATGAGGAGAGGGTGCTCATTGAAGCATGCCACCTATGCCTGGATATACTGACTGGCAGGGGAGGCAGCCAGATGGTGCATGCTGAAGGCTGAGAGGAAGGTGGCCCGGCAGGTGAATGCTGTGGCACCTGACAACCGCATGGTACAAGAGTGCCACAAGCACTGGAACAATGGCCACTGGAGGGCCAAGGAGAAGGTGGCCAGCATCCCGGTATCCCTTCGGTGGACAGGGGGCAAACCCAGCATGGTGGAATGGCTCAGCCTCAATGAGGCCCTCCTGGCCGCCAGTGTGTTCAAGACAGCTATGCAAGGTATCCCAGGTGGTGGATTCCAGACAGGAGGCAGTCCGTCACAGCATGGTGAGTAGCTGTGTGTTCTGGCCTTGCATGCCCATCTATGTGCCATGGTGAGCACACTTGGCCCTGTGCACCGAGCACTGTCACTGTACACTCAGGCACAGCATCCCAGGGATGGTCATCCCTGGCATGGCATGTCCTGGCCCGTGGTGCTGTGGGTGCTAGGCCACAGTGCCAGAGGCCAAGTGACCACTGTGCACAATGTGGCATGTGAGGCCACTGCTATGCATTATGCACAATGGGTCAGTGGCAGGCTTGACCACAACATGGGCTGCATATCATCATTGTGCCCTGGCCCTGCTGTGGACAGGTGTGTGGACCTGGTAATGTGTGGACTGCTGTGTTCAGTTGAGCTTTGCCACTGTGACATGTGTGTCCTGTGCATTAACCATGGTCTCCCTTCCTTTCTCCACAACACCATCATGACTACAGGGTGCAGCCATGACCATGGCTTACCTTGATGCCCTCGCAGGTGATGATGCATGCCCATTCCATGGGGCCGATGACACCACCATGGATGACTCCACACCTGCACCATCCACGTCCTATGCAACATCGGTCATGGCCCCTGTGACAGAGGGCCCTGTGGGCCCCTCCACCAGTGATGGAAGGATAGCCAGTGGGTAAATTGCTTGGTTGGGGAGCCTGTCTTCATTGACTGATGCTGATCTGGATGAAGCTGTGGACATTGCAGATGCCTTCCTCATGCTCACCAGTGGCATGCAGGGGGAGGGCATTGGTACCACCGCATGCATGACCAACACCAGCACTGCTGACATGGCTGACAGTGGTGCACACATCACGGAGTTGCCTGTGCATGGGTTCCTGGGTGCCACTGACGTTCCCACTATGCTGGGTTCTGGTGCAGTGGCAGCACAGCTGCCCATGGCTATGGGTGCTGAGCCCCTGCACCAATGCCAAGTGCAGTGCTGGTGACATTGGTGTCATCCAGGCAGGGCACCTGTGTGCATGCACCCACTCCAGTGGCCCTGGAGTACACTACCCATGGGTAGCCAGCAGCAGTGCCCAGCCATGTCCCACCCACATTGCAGCCTGCCAGGGTGCATCCACCACCCCTAGATGCACCTGGTCAGGCTGAACCATCCCCTGATAATCGGCAACGCCACCATGCTGCATCACCCGCCAACATGAGGGCTTACCTTGACCTGCTGCAGGCAACTGTGGAGGGTCAGGAGGCCCTTCATGTGCAGTTCCAGAGCCACAGGGCTGTTATAGTCCAAAAGCATGATGCTGACAGAAACACACATCATGTGGGTGGGCATGACCGCTGCTCTGGAGGGGATTGCAGTGGCTGTGGAGGTGGTGGCTGCATCCACAGCATGCTGTGGACATCATGCATCCAGTCGGACACCCAGGAGTATGTCCTGTACACCCTGGCAGTGTAGCCAGGTGACCCCCCCTGCTGCTGACTCCATGGCCACTGGCATCCACACCCACCATCCCTGGCTCGGCTGGTGGATGTTGGGGGCAACCCCACTTGGCCCCCATTCATTGTCTCAGTGCAGCATCCCTTCCAGGGTCACTGGAGATGCCCCCTGTGACCAGTGTTGGGACCCCTGCCACCAGCAGCCATGGCAGAGGCCACCCTTATGACCATGGTGGTCATGGGTCCACCCTGTGATGCCCATGTCCAGAGCCTGTGGTGACATGTTTGCACACTCATGCATACCAGATGCCCTGTGGGTGGTGCCAGTGGCGGTGTGTGTGGCAGTCACATGCCCCACGGCTGTCCTGGCACCACCCTGTGCTACCTGTGCAGGCTGTCCAGTGTGTCTGTGTGTGCTGCTGTAGTGCCATGTGTCATGGGAATAATGAGTGTGTTACGGTGCCTACAGTGCCTGTGTGCTGGCTGCAGTGTGCACTGACCTGTGACGTCTACATCATGGCCTGGGTGGTGCTTGGGTGATGCGTGAATGGTGCCCGTGTGTCTGTGTGCCCCCACCGTGTGTATGCACCTGTGTGTGCACCCCTGTGTGGCGTCCGGTGTCCACTGTTCCCACGTCATGCTGTCCCTACACCGCAGTGTTCACACCTACACACGTACATACCTGCATACTCACCTGTGGGGCCTGAAGTGTTCCTCCACCACACGCATGCGGTATGCCCGTGCCCTCTCTGCAAACCTGGGATCTCTGTGTCCCTGCCTGGCGTTGCCTTCCTGGACCTCAGGGGGTGCCCTGTCCACCCCTCCCCACCCCCTCCTCCTCCCCAGAACTGTCACCCTCACCAGCCTCGAAAGGTATCCCACATTCATGGGCCATGTTGTGTAACATACAGCAGGCCAGTAATATGCCACAGGCCTTCTCAGGGCTGTACTGTAGGGCACCACCTGACTGACATAGGCACCAGAATCACATCTTCAGTATGCCAAAGACACGCTCAGTCATGGCATGTGTTGTGATGTGTGCCTCATTGAAGTGTTCTTCCACCACTGTTCTGGGTCGTTGGATGGGGATGAGGAGCCAGGACCTCAGTGGTTATGTGGCATCAACTGTGGAGGTAGACATGTCTCCTTTACTACATTGAGGTACACTGTGGCTTTTGCCCTGTCCCCATCCTTGCCCTCTGTGGTGTGTGCCCCTGTCCTGCTCTCCCACCCGTGCATCCACATACCTGGCAGTCCTGCATCCCTACCTCAGCTGCACCTGCATGTCCCCATCTGTCATGTGCTGCACAGTGCTTCTGTGCCACCCTGTGTCCACCTTTGTACCCTTTCTCACCCCTGCTGTCCCAGGGCCCATGCTACTGCTTCACACTGCCCACAGCCCACCCCATGTGTCCCGGACGTGGTGCCACCCTATGCTGTTGGCGCCTTGTCACATGTACCTATCAGATGGCCACTTTGGGTGTCCCTGGCCTCGAACCTCATGCAGACTGCTGACTGGTGCCATATGAATGCATCATGTGTGCTCCCAGGGTGTGTGGCGCAGACATTGGTGATGTGCCCAGTGGCATTGCACACCACCTGGCAATTCACAGAATGGTACCCTTTCCAATTCATGTATGTGATGACCTCCTCACCAGGTGGGGTGCACGGACCACCACTTGGGTGCAGTCAATGGTTTCTATGATACCTGCCATGTATGCCACCCTGTAGAACCCCTGCATGGCTTCTGTCAGCTCTGCCTGCATGCTGGGGAAATGGATGTATTCTGAAGCATGTGGTAGCAGTGCAGTGAGGAACTGTGTGAGGAGGTGGGACGTAGAGGCCTGTGATATGCCAGTGATGCCCCAGTAGGCCTCTGGAAGGTTCCCATGGTGAGCAGGCACATGACTGTTGTCACCTTGGTCTCCACCGAGATGGCATGACCTTGTGCGGTGGGTGCCTGCATCTCATCATGGCACAGCTCACAAAGCTGCCTCAGCATGGCCCTGTTGAGGCGGTATCACCTGACTGTCTCCATCTCTGTGAGCTGCTCAAAGAGCAACCAGGCATGATACTGCCGTGGGGCTGGCCACCTATGGTGTCTTCCAGCACCCTGCCTCCTCCTCCTCATTTGGGCACCAGCTATGGCGACTGTTGCCGGGTTCATTTCTGCTGTCTGTGTGGCCCTCTGAAGTTGTTTGCTGCCCGGCTTTGTTGCTGGCTGGCTGGCTGTGTCTCTCCCTCACTGGTTTCCTCTTCCCCTCTGGCTCTGGCTGTGTGCTGCTGCGGTCAATCCATTCACAACCTGCAGGTGTGCTGGACATAAGCATCCTTCTTTTGTACTTATCTTTCTATGGCACATCTTGGCTTTGTGCTGGCTTTGCCCTATTGATACACCCTTGTTCTGCTCTGTGAATTGAGTTGCGCTGTGTATGCATGGGTATGCCCCCTGTATATGCGCTGCATGTCATTACATTGCACCTATAGTGCATGTTGTTCGGAACATGGCATCTCGGTTGGACTGGTGCTTTCACCCTGTTTCTGAATCGGCTTCTAGTGCATTTCTGACTTGTGCCAGTGCGTCTGGGTTGCGCTGGGTGCATCTGTTTTGTGAATCCTGCTTTTAGTGTCTAATTTTCATGACTAAGTATCCAAATATGTGTGAATACAGAGTAATTTTTACCCCCACTGCCAGCCCATTCTGATGGCCGATTGCCTCTGAGTCAAGTCCACCCAGCTGAAAAGATGATGATTTTATAATGACGTATCATTAATAATCACCATCAATTAAATGCAAAGATCATGATCAAGCTTCAAAAACTGTTTTTGTGATCATGACTAACAATGATTAAACATGAATGTTAAATGGCCACCAATCAAAAACCATCATGTTATGAAAATGGTGATAGTGATTAATGATAATCGCATATCATCATCATGATTTTTCGTGATTTCCCAAGGCCAAAAGTACTGTAATAAGTTTAAAAATCAAATTATCTTCTTTCTATACTTTTTAAACTTATTGGGTCTTCTATTTAGACATCTTAGACAGCTGGACAAGGGCCACACAGTGAATGTCCTGTTTCTGGTCTTCAGTAAGGCATTCGACTCAGTGCCACATGGAAAGCTGGGTAGTAAGCTTGCAAGTACAGGTGCAGGGGTGAAAATGGTGGGATGGGTAGTAAACTGGTTACAGGGAAGGCAGCAGAGGGTGGTGGGGGAAGAAAGCTCTCATCTCCGAGGGCAGTGACAAGCAGAGAACTGCAAGGCTCAGTACTGGGACCAGTGTTGTTTGGGTTGTTCATATCAGACATCTCAATGGGCATCAAGAGAAAGATCAGTTTGTCTGCAGATGACACCAAGATGGGAGCAGTAGTGGATGACCTAGGAGGGTGACATGGGTTACAGGATGATCTGTCAAAACTGAAGACCTGGTCGGACATCTGGCAGTTGGTTTTTAATGCCAAAAAGTGCAAGGTGCTACATTTTGGGGCAAAAAAAAAACAAACAAGAAGGATCTACCAGCTGGGGGGGGGGACTTCCGCTAGCCATGACAGAGGAGGGGGAAGAGGAGGAGGAGGAGGAGGAGGAGGAGGAGAAGGATCTGGGGTGATCATAATGGGCAAAATGAACAACCCAGCATAATGCTGGAATGCAGCTGCAAAGGCCAACAAAATGCTGGATTGTATTGCCAGGGTTAAATCTTCAAGGAGAGGGGAGGTGATCCTGCCATTGTATAGGTCAATGTCTGGGCCACACCTGGAGTACTGTGTGCAGTACTGGCATCCATACCTGAAGAGGACATTAAGTTACTGGAGGGGGTGCAGTGCAGGGCAGCAAAGATGATCCAGGGACAAGGGGACATAGCTTACATGAGCAGCCTGAGGGAGCTGAACATGTACTCACTGGAGGAGAGAGGAGACAGGGGGATATGATTGAAACCTTCAAGTACATGAAGGGAATAAACAAGACAGGCTCGGAGGATTATTCAAGTTAATGGGGCTAGGGATACTTGTGTTCACGATCTCAGATTGGAGGGGGAATGTTCGGGCAGGAAATGAGAAGACACTTTTTTTCAGAGAGAGTGGTGTCTGGGTAGAATATGTTGCCTGCAGACGTGGTATCCTGTAGAACAGTGGACTGCTTCAAAAGGGGATGGGATGTGGTAAGACGGAGGGGCAGCTGCAGTATCAGGGTTATTAGCTGTACACTGAAGCAGACTCAAATGACCATAAGGCCTTTATCTGCTAGCAAATTCACATATTTGTATCTTTACTGGTATCATGAGCTATAATACATGTTCCATATAAACACGTTACCTTCAATTATACTTACTCTGATACCTCATATCTTACCGCTGTTATAAGGGCTGAAATCAGTTTATATATCTCCTTTCAATGATTCTTTTTGTGGTTATAGTGAGCTGCTACATGTACCTGTTTTCTACTCAAAACATTTTGTAAAAGTTAACAAAACACTATTGTCAAGGCAACATTGTTTCAAATATAGAAATTATCATTGTTTTGGTTCTTAAACTGTGTTATTGAAATATGCAAATTAGTTATGTAAATGTGTGTACTGTACTGAGCATTGCATTTCCTCTTCTTAAAGGGATTAATACTTGACTGCACATGATTTACATTATAATTTATTTGCTTTTGCTGATATTTGACATTGACATTTTTATATTAGTAAAACATTTTGATAAGTATCACTCATGTGACTTACAGTCTTATAATACAGAACTAATGCAGACATCAATGATCATCAACAATCATCATTTGATCTTCCACAGGTCATCAAAATCCATCATGCTGATTTAAGCCTACACAAATAATCAATAATCATCAGTTGGTGATTTGAAAGTTACATGCTTCATCATCAAATCATGATCTAGATGATGATCTTAAATCATGATCTGTTTTGATGATCATATGGTGACATTTGATGATTACCAATGATCTGTTATGACTGACTTCAAAAAACATGATTGATGATTTATGAATTCACCTGGAGGCAAATGATAAATCGAACCCCACAGCCCTGCTCATAGGCAACAGTAAATCCAAGAGGGGCGACAGGCCTAAACAAGAAAAGCCATTTAAGAGTTGTTTAACTTCTGAAATTGACCAGTAGCCAAAGTGCACCACACAAAGTATCCCAAGAAACTGGTTCCAGAACCGGCCACCAATGCAACCCCTTAAACCAGGTGAAGCGAATCCCATCTGTCTCTGGCAATCTTCTCTTGTTACTTTCTTTAGCTTCAGCACAACAACTAAAATATCTGCTGTACAAGGATTCAATATGCTTCCATAAGTGTTCAAAAATATAAAAATTCAAGCACTTAAAAATAAAAATGTTACAAATTGTACAAATTCTAATGCATATCCTTGGATCTGTTTTCACTGAGACTCCTTTCCAGCTCCTCACCTCCTAGCAAATCATTAGTTCACCATGGACACTTGCTCACCCTAGTTTGATTAAAATGCCATTGTTTGCTTGCTGACTAGTAGTTGACTTTTACTTGGAGTTCAGTGTTATTTCAGCAATTTATAATTAGATGCCTAATTTTTCTCTGGTTGTACAGTGTGACTAATTGTAATGTTTTCTTGTTGACCCAGTAGTATGTTCTTTTATCAGTGTAGTTATGGTCCCAGAGAGGCTGAGCGATGCAATTGGGAGAGACAGGGGATGATTCAGGGTCAGATTTATTGAATTTTACAGACAGTACTGAAGTATGGGCCCCAGCACAGTGCAGTGTGCTTCTTACATGGAGATCTTTCTGTGGGCTATTGCAACTGTGAATGTATTGGATGTATTTAGAGATGCAGCCTGTAGCCTGTACAGCACTGGCAGAAGAAGCAGTTTTGCACCTCTTTCCTACACAACAGCAAAACCTGTGATCTCACTGAAGAGAGGTGGAGAGCCTTGGGCAGAAAGACAGCATGCAACTACTGCCATATCTACAGTAAATAAATAAACTAGCACATGGATGTATCCTAGGAGTGTGGAAACAACCCTTTGCAGGGCCAAGAGACTGATGCAAGTCCAAGGATACATAATAGTGGAATGGCAAGGGCTGCAGAAAAGAGCATTGAGGCCCTTCAAATAAAGAATGAATGAATAATAAATAAGGCAATATAGTTCCGGAGTTCTTTAACATGGCTGTTGGCCATACATGACAATTAAAACATTCTTCCAAGGAGGAGTCAGAGACTGTGTGAGGGCCACATGACTACAGCTCAACTTTCACTCCCTGAGAAATTGGCAGGTGAGGTGCAAACCTACACACCCGATGGAGGACGGGTTCATTGGCCCACTCTGTGAGAGGATTACTTTATGTAACATAAATCAGAGGATTCAGAACTTTTAAAGGGTGGATGTGAAAGGTGTTTAAAGCAAGGAGAACATGTGCAACTAAGACATTAAGCTTTATGAATTTATTGTATTAACTAAGTGGTGACTAGCACTGAGAAGGCATCATTCTTTTAGCTACAGGGTCTTTGGGTACCTTTGTATCACTATTTTGTATAGTTCATTTACCTGATATAGCCAAACAGATGCAGCACCTAATTCTGAGTAGCAGTAATTGTAGTAGTAATAGTAGTAGTAGTCAAATATGTTTTATTAAAACATGGGAGTAAACATTATAGAGTGCAACCTCATTTCCAGTGTGTTCCCAATCAAATTATCAAAACAGATAAGTACATGAATAAGGTACAAGACAGTATTCAATCACACTGCATTAAAGTAAAACACAGGAGGCTGCTGAAGAAGCTGGAGGACCTGGTAGTACAGAAATAATTAGACGGGGTAAATGGCATCAACTCAGGAGATGAGATGTCACAAGTGGGGTACTACAGCAGTCAGTTCTTGGACTGGTTCTGTTCAGTATGCTCATCAGTGACATTGGGGAGGGTATCCAAGGCAAGTGGTGTCATTCTGCGGATGACACAAAACTTTGCAGCAGGGTAGAAAGTGAGGAGGGGTATGTGGACTAAAAAGGGACCTGAAGAAATGGTCCAAGATATGATAATAGAGGATCAAAACCAAAAAAAGTGCAAAGTAGCACACACAGGGAAAAATAACCAGAGTACAAAGTAGTGGATGGGGGGATGAGGTTGACCACAGCATATGAGGAAAGGGATGTGGGAGTCACCATCAGTGACTCCCTCAATCCAGTCAGTGCAATGAAGCATGCAGCAAAGCAACAGTGATGCTAGATTGCATTGGTAGAGGGCTTGACAGCAGGGAGAAAGAGTTGATTTTGGCCCTGTACAGGTCTGTGGTGAGGCACCACCTGAATTACTGTGCCCAGTTCAAGAGTCTGACTCTGAGGAAGGACAGGGATAGGCCACTGACCATGTAGCATGGGGTCACCAAGATGACCAAAAGAGCACATCCTAGAAGAACCTCTGAGAGCTCTTAATGTGAACTCTAGAGGCAAAGAGAGAGGGGGGGGGAAACATGATAGAGATGTACAAGTTTATAGGGTGCATTGCACTTATAGATAAGCAGCATGCTCCCCACTACTGTCAGATGGCAGGTGGCTGAAGAGGTGTGTGATGGGGCTGTGTCACCCACTGTCATTTCAGCATGGTACTGACCATACAATAAGGGGGACAAGAGTGTGGGTCATCAGTACTGAGTGTGTGGGGGGGACCACTACCACCCAATGGGGAGTTGACTGGGGCTGTGGGCACCACTATAACTTTGAAACAGGGTCTGGGCTTTGTTGTTGGGGGTAGCTACTTGACACTAGAGTTGCAAGGCCAGCCGGCCCGGTGGTGCTGAGGGTTGAGGTGCTGGATGCCACACCTCGCTCCACGTTGTGATCCCGGGTTGAGGCGGACTCGGGTCATAATTGGAAGTCGGCGGGGAGATGGGCTCGGCGTCCAATGACAGCTCGCCTTCTCCTGGGAGGGATTCAGCCGAAGTTCGACATTTGCATGACCCTGAGCGGAGGCTCGAGGAACTGCAAGTCCCAATAGGGGATGGCTGGCCATTGAGCAGCACGGACGTCGGCGCTTGCGTCATGATGTCAGGGGAGGTCGTTGGCTGCTCAGGGGTGGGAGAAAAATGAGAAACAAGCCTGCCTGAGCCGGGAAGATGGGAGGACCGTGGCCATGCCCACGATATGCCTGTGCCCGCCCAGCAGACCACGGACCGACAAAATCGTAAGTAACAGGGTCTGAACCCCCCACCTCATCCCCGCCCGGGGGTAATCCATGGCTCCATGGGGATTTGTGGTCTGTGTGGGAAGGGTTCCGGGCAGTGGGATGGCCAATTTCCCCCCCGAAGGGTCGGAGGTGGCAGGCTGGGAGGAGGATTAAAGAGTAATTTCAAAAAAAAAAAAAAGAGTTGCAAGGCCTTGGTGGGCCAGCCATGGACATGTGAGGGATGAGGGTTGTAACACACTGGGGTGGGGGGCTTTCCTATGTCCAGGGATGGGGATTGAGAGGGGGGAAGGACTACTGGACATCAGGAAATTTGTATTTCATTACAGGACTGGAGATCAGGTGGGGGAGGGACCACTGGAGACCAGGTAAATTTTACTGTGTTATGGAGAACTGGGATCGGAAGGAGGGGGTGAAGCCGCTAGTACTAGGGACAGCTGATGGGATGGGCAATTTTTGGTGCTAAAGGCCTTCCAATCCCTGCAAATGAGCCCCTAATGGTAATGCAAATGGACCCTTAGCGCCTTGCACGCTCAATGGGCTCATTTGCATGGGGACTTTTGAATATTGCAAAGGCTACTCTAGTGCTAGCCATTGCATGGGCCCTATTTTGGGACTGCTATTGGGAGAGGCTAAGTGGCTTAGCGCTGGGCACAAATGGACCTATATTCAGATGAATAGTGCCCTGTGCTGTTCCTCTGACTATAACATATTTGCCCACCAGTGCTATTGCAAGATGGAATGCAAATGTTTGCACTCTGTTTTGCACTTTTTTGAATATCTGGCCCTAGTTGACTACTAGCAATAGTTAAAAACAGTGTAAGTATAAAAGTGAAAAATCAAAATCCACATGTATATACAATATAAAAGCAGTTTTCAAAAATATATTCTCTGCAAAAAACTTTGTCAATGCGCCAATTAGGATAACTTAATACCACAAAAGTAGGGAAATGTGGCATTAGGGTTTCTAATCCTAACTTCCCACCCCCACACCCAAGCAGCAAAAGGAAAAAATCTTTACGCTTTTGACTGTCCTGAGTCCTGGTGAATCAGGAGTGAGGTCTTCCTTGGGATTTTCAGCTGTAACGCTCACCCCATTCTGATACAGTATTTAAACACAGAGAACTGTTTCTCCCCACATGTTGCCAACAACTGGTGGGCCCTGCCTGAAGAAAACAGATCACATCAGACCTTATGTGCTCATGTAATGAGGTGAGCATTAGGACTGAAAACCCCAAGGAAGACCTCACCCCGATTCACAAAGACTCAGGACAGCCAAAACCATAATATTTTTTTCCTTTTGCTACATGGAGGGTGAGAGTCGGAAATTAGGGTTGGAAACCCTAGTGCCACATTTTCCTAATTTTGTGGTGTTAAATTACCCAAACTGGTGCATTAACACAGTTTCTTTTGCACAGAATTTCCTTTCTTTTTGGGATAGAGGAATTATATCCTCATTCAGGCAGGTCCCATTAGGACCTACGTGAACAGGTGCAAATGTGCAGGGCCATTTTGTCCCTGTGCCATGGAAAGAATCTGTCTGCCTACAGAAATGCAGGGTCTGGCACATTCACTCTTTACACATTCACTCTGTGCATTCACTTTTAACACATTGGGATCAATTAAAGGGGGACACAGGGCATGCATTAAACCCTGTATCAAACTAATTGTTTGGCACAGCTGAGCCAAACTCCTTTGATGCAACTGCACCCTATTTTAGTACATTGGGTACAATTGCAACATTTTCTACACTTTACTGCTGCTTGAACCAAATATGCGTCACAAGCCCCGTAAAATGGATCTTCCTGATGTCGCAAGTTAGATCAGGGAATAGCTGGTCTAACTTGTGGCATTTGGCCCTCGGTATCGAAAATTCTGATTGCTGGCCAGGAGAATGTCACAAGCAATGGACACCAAATCATTGGTGTGCCAGGGGCTTGCAGCATTCTAGGGGTTCTGAAAATCGAGTCCATTATCTCTTCCCACATTCACGCTTCACATATTTACTGTTTTTTTAATTTTGACCCTAAATGTTCAAGATAGTCATTTCATGAAGGGGTGTGGCTTGGCATGAAACAATAATGTCAGCATAGTGCCTGAGCTGTCTCACTCACCAGGACAGAATCCTGCTTTATCCATCAATGGCAACCTGTTTTAATCTGAAACTATGCCCGAAGCCTGCCAACAAAACAGGGAAAAGGATAATTTAATATGTATTGGCTGATCTGCTCACTTATGTGATTCAAAGTTTCGGGCCTGCTTCCCACACGGCATGATGATGGAGGTCAGTAAAACCATGGACAATGAAAGTATACAGTCCATGTTCATGCAGCTTGTTATAAAAATGGACCAAGTTATGGCTGCCTTTAACAAACCAAGAGTGGCCATCCAGAACATTGAATCTCGGCTGTTTTATATGGAGTGGCAAATCCAAGTGCATGATGCAGCCATTCAGGAGGTACATGTAAGAGCCAGGGAACACCACAGGGTCATACAAATTTTACTCAACAAAGTGGACAACCTAGAGAACCAGAGTAGAAGGAACAATCTCTGATTCCTAGATTTTCCTGAGGGGGCTGAAAAAACGGACGCTGCTGGATTTCTCCAGTCAGTGCTGCCTGGTATACTCCACTCTTGGTGTCAACCACCACTAGAGCTTGAGAAGGGCCCACTGTACTCTGGCAACAAGGCCTAAAGAAGGAGATAGGCCCAGGCCACTACTCACCCAATTCCTGGACTACAGGAAGAAAGATGCAGTCCTTACTGCAGCCTGAACAGCAGGCCCACTGTACTGGCAAAATAACAATCTATTTATCAAGATTGTTCCAAGAAACAGGCTGATCGTTGCAAAGCATCCACCAAGTCCCGCAAGCATCTCTACAGACTGGGTGTTAAATTCTCTCAGAAGTACCTAGCTACTATGCAGGTGATATACAATGGCTCTCCACTAGATTTTGAATCCCCAGAGCACCTCAATGATTTCTTGCGCAAAACCTGGCACCAGGAAATGAGGTGCCCTGGATCTCAAAATACAGGTAAACAACCCCATAGGGGAAATAATGCTGGAACCCCCCCCATGAAGATCAAGGCAGGAGTGTACAACACAAGGCCAACCATGAAGGAGATTGTTCCTTGCCACCAAGGAGTCGTAAGTGCAATGCCCAGAAACAGCTCAAGCAAGGCAACATGTCGATGGCAATGACAGGATCCCACAGCCCAAGAAAAGGCAACACTCGATGATGAATGGATTACACTGAGGAGGAGCTGCTCAGGAGGTAAAGGTAGGCAATGCTCTGCTCACCAGCTTCTGATACTGGAGGTATGGACTTCAAGCTTCCAATTATGGCAATCCTGTCAATTGAACTATTGGGCCCAGCAACAAAGGAATGGGGGATGCTGAAACAGAAATGGAACTGGTGCAGATACAGGACCCGGCAACCCAGAGTATTTTATGGAGCAGGAATATGGCCCTGGGATACAGGTCCCCTCTTCTCCGACCACAAGGAAGACATCTGAGGCTGAGTCAGGATCTCTGCAGAAAGGATAAATACTTAGCACAAATTAGATAAGTGTCAGGATAAGTTTAATTTTCTTTTCTCTGGTTGCGGGCGATTAGAGGTTGTTAGCCAGATGTAACTGTGGGACAAGTATTTCGGAGTTGCAGAGGCCATCACCACGAGGTCCCATCTTGGGGCAGTGGTAGATCTCATCCCCCTTCCTCTTTCCTCCTTCACACCACTCCATCCTGGCCCTCCAGGGTGAAAGCACTATATTACTTAACCATGGAAAGGACTGGAAAGTCACATTTTGCTGTGCATGTTGAACAGGAGTGGACACAGGAGGAGATAGCTCTGGGGGGGGACCATGCAAATAAGAGACCCTCCCCTCCCTCATCCCATTTTTTTCTCCTCCTTCTCCTTTTGGCCCTTCCATTCACAAGGATGCCTATATGGCTTTGCAGGGTACATAGCTAGGATTGTATGCTAAAATAAGTCTGCAGATAGTCTAATGCTCCAGCAGTGCTTTCAGGGGGAAGTGAGCCCAGAGGTTTCTGCCCCTCTTTGCAAAGTAGCAGGACTGAGGGGTGTATCACTAGTGGGGGTAGAGGGGTGGAAAACATTAAAAGCAAACATAGAGCTGTGCTCATCAGAATCCAATGGTGAGCAGACTTTATGAGCAGTGTATCACACTCCCCCCTGAGTTCAGGGCCAGTTGAAGGGTGGTACAAGTGCACCCCCCAGATATCTCACTGGACTGGTGTGGATGACAGCCTGCCTGTAGCAGTACCCTTCACTCCACTAACATACATGTAGTTTATAGTATCCCCCACCCCTTCCTCCACCCACACAAGCATCATGGCAGGCCAGGAACAGTGATGGGCGAAATGGCCCCAATTCGCTCTGTGGAGTGATTTGTAGAGTGAAGGCGAATTCGCGGAGTGCTCCGCAATGCGAAACAGAGTACTTCACGTTATAATGGGTAACATGAAGTCCATTGAAAACAATGACTTTGCGTTACTCCGCCTTCCCAAACCACTACTCCACCAATTCTTAAGGTGAAGTACATTGAAAACAATGTACTTTGTCTCACTTCACCTTATTTTTAAGCTCCAAAGATGAATTTTGCAGTGATTCATGGTATTTCAGGTCACATGGGCTCTAGATAGTTCTGCACAGCCTCAATTTGGGGTAGTGTGTATAGGAAGTTGTAGGAGACAGTCTGCTCTGAGAGCTCTCTGCAGTTCAAACCTTCAAAAAGCTGTTAAAAAAGCCTTTTTGAGTCATTTTTTTTGCTGAAACTTTAGTTCGTCAATTATAGGAAACCCTCATGTGCTCATATCATCGAGTGTTTATTGTTTGTGTATGGATTTTGAATGTTAATGTACAACATTCAGGATGTGTACTGAGAGACAGTGGAAGTGTGCTTTGGGGAGGGAGGTATCTGTGGTGTAGGTAGATTAACTTGAAGAAAAATACAGTGCTTTATGTTTTGGTGATATTTTTCTTGTATAACTGTGTTAATGTACACACAGTAATAATTTCAATATTTCTTGCCATTTTTTTGTTGATTGTTGTGGTGCAGCAGTGCATAATTTTAGTTTGTTTAAAATATGTGGTTATATCACTGAAGCTTTCAATTTGATATGCATTACTTAGAGTGTGTGTGTGTAAGTATGTGTGTGATGCGTGTCATCAAATTAGACACCTTTTATTGTGCCACATAATCATTTCAGCAATGTGAAGCTGCTATACACTGCAGCTGTGTGATTTTTGTACTTCTTTGTGGTATCTCTACTGGTACTAGTACTAGTGACTGTTACTGCCGCAGTGCATAATTTTAGTTTGCTTAAAATATGTGGTTATATTAATGAAGTTTTCAATTTGCTATGCATTACTTGGTGTGTGTATGAGTATGTGTGTGATGTTTGTCATCAAATCAGACACCTTTTATTCTGCCACATAATAATTTCAGCAATGTGAAGCTGCTATCCACTGCAGCTGTGTGATTTTTGTACTTCTTTGTGGTGTCTTTACTGGTACTAGTACTAGTGATTGTTACTGCAGCAGTGCAGTACACTGCCCCACCTCCCATGGCCCGCCCCAACCAGCAAAGGTATTCTTTTCCAGATTTGAATTTCTGATGGTGAGCACTGGTTAGGTGTTGTGCCTTTGTGTCTACATCTCTTCAGTGCTCAGCGCAACCTTAATCTGTCTGTGCATTTGCATCTCTTTAGGGCCCAATCTCCATCTGTAACTTAAGTCATAGTTGTGTCTTTGGCTTCCCTTCAGAATACTGGACAGGTGGTGCTTCATGCTGCATGAACATTGTACTCATTAATATGTGTTTTTAAGTCAGGACCATCATCACGAGTCACTCGTGATGCAAATCACATTCTTCATCATCACAGTCACAAATGCAGTCACAAATCACGATTCACAATCATTCACATTACAAATCACAACATTACTTTTTTTTTCTAGTTACTTGGATGTATTGTAAGCCTGTTTTGTAGTATCTCTCCAGGCTTCACCACCCCACCATTGTACTCATTGATATGTGTTTTTAAGTCTGGGAGTTTTAAGCTACAGCTCAATGGGGAAGTACAGCCGTAGGAGGTAGGCATTCATGTTTCTTCATCATCATGGTCACAAATGTAGTCACAAATCATGATTCACGAGCACGTCATGGATCATAAACATTAATTTTTTTCAATAGTTACTTGGATGTTTATTTATTTATTTTAACATCAATTTAACAACCTTTGAGCCAGAGGCTCATTTACAAAGATACCTCGTCACAAGGAGGACAAAGACATACATACAAGAGACAATTATCAAAACAGTTCAACAATAAGGCACGGTCAAGTTTCAAGTAAAGCAGGAACATAACACTGCTACCCGCAATTTTAGGATCAGTGATCAGGAGGTGGGTAGCAGAGTTGAAAAGACCCCTCTTGGTGCGAGCTCAGGGAGCTTTGTCACTCGGGGGAGGAGGTGGGGGAGGTCAGGGGCAGTGGCAGGAGTGAGTTGAGCAAGTGAGTTTTCAGACTGTATTTGAAGCAAGCAAGTGAGAGAGCATCTGCGATGCCAGCGGGGAAGGAGTTGTACCAGGAAGGGGCTCTATAAAGGAATTCCCTCAGACCCTGGGAGGTCCGAGCCCTTGGAACGATCAGAGCAGCTTTGCAGGAGGAGCGAGTGTGCACCATGGAGTTAGTTCAGTGAATAGAGTTAGCAAGGCCAGGGGGGGATAGACCATGGAGAGCTTTATAGGTAACTTGGCAGGTTAGAAACATGAGGCGCTCATCAAGGTTGAGTAGGGAGGACATGGAGTACAGAAGGCAGGTATGGGTGAGTCTATGGGCACTGGTAATAAGTCGACATGCTTTGTTGAGTGTTAGGCGCATTTCATGGAGGGCCGCCTGGTCTGCTGCATGAGCAGGAAGGCCATAGTCAATTAGGGAAAGAACCGAGGAGATGACAGCCAAGTGGAGTGAGTTTGGGGGGAGGCTTTTTTTGTGCCGGTAGAGGATGCCCAGCCATGTGTTTGAGGCAGAGGTCAGGGCAGAGATATGGTCATGAAAAGATGTGTTGTGTTGTAAGCCTGTTTTGTAGTATCTCTCCATGCTTCACCAGCCCACCATTGTACTCATTAATGTTTGTTTTTAAGTCAGGGAGTTGGGCAGTGTCTGCAGTACATACACAGACTGGAAAGAAGACTGACTGCACACATGCAGTTTAGTACAGTATACTTGCACTGCTCAGAATACAAAGTGTCACGCATACGGAAGACAACAAAAAAGGGCATAATTAAATACAAGGGTCGGGGATGGTGGAGGAATACATTTCATAACACAGCAAGGAAGGTGAGGGGGGCACATGGTGTGAAAAAAAAAATAATGTCGGATCCCATGGTGATCCAGCAGCAGTTCCAGCATGGACATAATTTGCAGCTGATGTCCCTCTATGTGATCCAGCCGCTGCTCCACAGCACTCACCCTCTCGTTGTTATCCTTTACTGCATTCCAGAGGACTGCCAAGTCATCCTATGTTACATGCAGTTCTCTGGGCTCCACGCATTCCACAGGCTGACCTGCTGGTGGTGGTGGTGGGGGTGGGGTTGTGGGTGCTGGTGGAGCAGCAGGTGCTGCTGTGGCCCTCCTCTTCTTAGAGATGCCGCAATGCACAGCTGCACCCTCTGCCACAGAATGGCCAGCAGGTGCAGGCATGGTCTGTTCTGTAGCAGCCAGCCACTCAGACTGCTGGTGATTGAGCATATGGGTGTGCTGGCCCCCAGTCCCCAGGTAAGTCCCCCGGGGGCCACAGCACACATCCACTTCACATAGGCAGCACTTGACCATACTGCTGCCCCCCGACACAGTCAAAAATCTGCCAAACAATGGAGGTGCGGGGAGGACCAGGCACAGGCAGGGGATGGACAGATGAACTGGCAGCCGGCTGTTCACGGTGCTGAACAGGGATGGGATCCACACCTGGGTCCGGGAGAACAGGCACATCCTGCTCCAGAGGACCTGGTGCTGGGCTTGGTGGTGGTGGTGGTTCAACTGCCTCAGAGTCAGGACAGGAGGCAGTGCTGGTCCTGCTTCTGGGGGGGGGGGCACTCACAAGTTTTAAGTGGTCCAACAGGAATGGGCACCCATGCCCCCCACACATGCACATGGTATGACGCTTACTACTACCATGCCTTTCCAGAGCTGCCCCCACCCCAGACATTCCCTCACCCTGGTCCATCTCTCCTACTGAGCTCCCTAGGTCCAAGCAATCACTACTCACACTGTCACACAACACATACACACATTCACACAGACACAGACAAACAACTAACTACTTATAAAGGTAAGAAATAAAAACTTTACAGAAAGAGAAAATTAAGTAAAAAAGAGTACAGAAAAGACAAAAAATGTAGCTTTTATAAAAAAGCTGTTGGGTCTAAAGCAAAGTTTAAATCTCCTCCTTGCTCTGATCTCAAAGTATCAGCAGTCACAAAACTCACTTCTCTCTGTCTGCATAGGAGAAAGTAAAAGTGTCTGCTTGTATGACTCACTTTCTTCCTGCCCAGCTAAACAGCATGTGACTTACAGCACTGTAAGCCATGTGATGTGGGGGGGGGGCTGCCAAATCTGAAACACGAAGTGGGTTACTTAGAATCATAATGAGGAATGCGAAGTCCATTAAAAACAATGACTTCACTTTACTTCTCATTGCCATTCCGGCTTAATACGAAGTGGTAATGACATGGCAGAGTGAGCACTTTGCATTATCCACTCCTCATAGCAGAGTGGCAATGTGAAGTGCCCACTTTGCGTTCATTTCACCAGTGGAATTTAAATTCACTGCATCTCTAGCCAGGAAGCCTCTATTACCAGCCCCCATGTGTGCAGGTTGATACATCCACACAATAGCAGCCAACTACAGGTGGTGTGAGACTGAGAAGGACAATCTAACCTACCCCACTGCCTCTCCATACTGAACCCTGTGTGGGGTAGATGGAAATGATCCTTATTGAAGAGATGGTGGTAGGCAAATTCCCACCCCCACAGAGAGAGCAGATGGGCCCTCAGAGGTGAAGGTCACCAGGATATGCATCCCTCTACTCATTAAGATTTCAAGCTATGGCTGATGTTTATTTTTGTTTATTTATTTAGGTCTAAGATTACACTACCATTGAACCAAAGTTCTTTTACAAAGGTTCCACTTCAGTTACAGTGCAATACAGTAAATAAGAACAATAAAAGAACAGTGTCAATTAACAAGAACAACAATCAGACATATGAAATTGATTGCACTGATTGATTGATTGCATTTTGGAAAACAAAAGACAAAGGCATTAATGAGGAATGTAGGGAGAAAGGAGGATGGGGGGGACAAAGGAAAGTTGGAGCAGCCAGGGGCATTGTCAACATCAAGCAAGGAGAAGTACTGGTGTATAGTAGGGTGGAGGGAGGGAGGAGAGGGGAGGTGGGGTTGGGGGAAGGGGTATATAGAGATATAAGTGCTAGGTAGAGGGAGCAGATATATGACTAGGGTAATGGCATGTTGGGCTAATTAACTGAGGCAATCACAGGAACTAGAGGCAGTGAGGAGAGGAGAAGATGGAGCCTGGATTTAAATGTGCCAAGTTTGGGAGTGGAGGAGATGTCACTGCTGAGACCATTTATCCAGATGGGGGCCCTATAAACAAAATATTACTGACCCTGTGTGGTATGACAGCAGGGGACCTGTAGGAGCTGGGTTGCGGATCCCCTGGTGTGGCAAGGATTATTGCTTGGGTAAAGTAGAGATTGGACTCCAGAGAGTGCAAGGCCCATGGTGATTTTCTTTGTCATAATGCAGGTTAGGTACTTTATGCTGTTTGAGAGTTGAAGCCATCCAGTTTGAGCATAAAGGTCACTCGTATGTGTAAGACAGTGAGATCCAGTGATGAGCCAACAGGCTTTGTTGAGAGATGTAGATATGCGTCTGAGTGCAGTAGCTGAAGCAGAGCCACAAATGATCAGGCCATAGTCAATAATGGAGAGAACAGAGTTCTGGACAGTGGCCGTCAAGGCTTCTAGGGAGAGATGTTGCCTTGCCTGAAAAGTGGCCAAGACGGGTATTAGCAGTTTTGGCAACACTATCAATGTGTGTGGCATAGGATAGATTGGATTTGAGTGATATCCCAAGGTATTTAAAGAATTGCACTTGTTCAAGAGTAGCTCCAAGGCAGTATGTGATGGATAGTGGATGGAGCCTGTGCCTGTTTGGGGAGCTGCTGAAAAGCATTCACTTTATTTTTTTGAAGTTTAGGACCAACTTGTAAATAGTAGTTGTTTTTTCGCAGTGAGTAGTAGTACCATGAGTACTGTTTTTGTGATAATATACAATGTATGCACATGACTGAATTATAAATGTGTATAGTCTGGATCTAGGATGTTTCTACAGGGGACTGTAGGTTTGTATATATCACTGGCTAGGAAAGCGGAAAATGCTCTGACTTCAGGATCTTCTATGATGCTCACACTCAACTAACATAATTTCATCAGACTCAGTAATGGGTGAGCTAACCTGTACTACTAGGAATGTGACAGGGCTGAATACACCTGTAAAAAGGAAACAGGTGCTCTCTCATCTGAAGGAACTGAAGTCAGACCTGGCTTTCCCACAACAGACCAAGTTAAGCCCAATAGATCATGCCAGATTAGCAAGGGAATGGGTGGGACAGTGTTTCACTCCTTGGCCCCAACACACAAAAGAGGGTTGGACATCCTAGTAGGTAAAAACTATGATGGACCCCAATATAGGAGAAAAAGACTCATTGGACCACTGGGTACTGGTCCTGATGGACACTCCACAGGATCCCTTGCAACTAGGGAATGTATATGGCCCAAATACAGATGACCTTGAGTTCTTTCACACCCTGGCCCATATTATAAAAGTTCTGATCCTACTTCCCACCCTGATTTTGGTGGGGGAAGGGGATCTACACCTTACTATAGACCCCCTGCTAGACAGGAGCATAAGCTGGACAGAGCCAAACAATAAAGGGGCATCCGCCCTCCTGCAGCTGATGAAGGATGCGGGGGTGGTGAACATCTGGCAGATATTCCACCTGTGAGACCATGACTACTACTTCTACTTCCCAGGACATGGCTCACACAGCCATCTTGACTGCTGGTTGACCTCCCCCCCACTTAACCCAGGTATCAAAGGAGCCGAAATAGATTCCATTATGATCTCCAACAATGCCTCGGTATAGCTTCACCTTCTGTGAGGCCCCCACCACAAATATCCCCATCCTGGAAACTGGACCCTTTTCTCCTCAAAGACCCACAGTTTGTGGTGTGGGTTCATAAAACCACTGCATCTTTTTTCTGGAGAACCCAGCAGCAAACACCTTCTCAGGAAATACATGGGAGGTGTTTAAGGTCACCCTTAGTGAAGGGATAATGGGGCTTGCAGCCACCAGCAGGAGGACAAGAGAAAAGAAATTAGTGGACCTGGAGGCCCAGCTCAAAGAAGCACAGCAGACATTCAAAGCCATCCTGAAAGCCAGTGTTCTGTCTCCTCTAGGTAGACTGATACTGGGACTAAGGTTAGACATTAATGATATCCTTACTCATAAGGCCGAAAGCTCCATCCTCAGGTTAAGGCATAAATACTGGGAGACAGGGGAAAAGGGAGATAAGGATCTGATGTACAGATTATGGAAACAGCAGGATGAGAGATTTTAACCAGGCATATAGGATGCCAATGGATGTATACAAACCAAGAGCCAAGATATTAATAATGTAATGAAGCAGTTTTATGGTGCCCTGTACTCACCCACCTGCATCCTGATCCCATTAGGAGTGGAATCCTTCTTGGTGCCTCTAAAGATCCCTCATCTTACAACTCAGCAGGCCACCCTCCTGGATACCTCCATTACAGAGCAGGAAGTTGGGGAAGGTATAAAATGCTCAAAGCAGGGGAAATCCCCAGGGGGAGATGGCTACCTGGTAGAATTGTGGAAACTCCTCTCCTGTGAAATTGCTAAGCTGCTGAGCCAAGTGTACACTGAAGCATTAGAGGTGGGCAGGTTTCTGCCCACTCTCAGAGAAGCAGTGATTACAGTTGTCCTCAGAAAAGGGAAGGATCCGGTCAATTCAGCCAGTTATAGGCTGATATCCCTAATTAATGTAGACAGGAAGGTGTTTGCAAAAGTCCTTGCCTTGAGACTTACTCCCTTACTACCTCACTTAATACACCCATCCCAGGTGTGATTTGTTCCTAGTAGGTTCAATGCTGACCATATAAGATCACTAATTACCCTAGCCACAGTAGCCCATACCCTCCCCAACCCTGCAGCAGCACTGACTATAGATTTTGAAAAGTTTTTGATTCCATAAAATGGGACTATCTGCAGTCAGTGCTGGCACATATGGGGTTCAGACTGAGATTCCTAGCATGGATCCAGGCCCTGTACTTAAATCCCACAGCAAAGATCCTCACCAACTCTCTTCTTTCAGATCCCTTTCCACTAAACAGAGGTACTAAGCAGGGGTGCCCCTTGTCCTCACTCCTTTTTGTACTTGCTGTAGAGCCTTTGGCTGCAGCTATCAGACAACACCGAGTACTCCAAGGGGGTCACAATAGGCAGTAATAGCTGCTTTACCTTGATGTATGCAGATGACTTGCTGATTCCTCTGGAGGACATTAGCACATCCCTGGAGCCCCTGACAGCCCTGCTAGGACACTATGCTGGCCTCTGTGGGCTTAAGGTCAATAAGAGCAAGACGGAGGTGCTGCCACTGAACATAGCATGTAAGGAGCCCTGGTCACCCCTTTTTGTCTCACATGGTCTGCTGATGGCATCACCTATTTAGGTATCCACTTGACAGGGGATATAACCCATTTGTGGGACCTTAACCTTACACCTCTCATTTCCCAGATCAGGGCTGAATTGGTGAGATGGAAATTATTACATCTCACTATGGCTGGGAAAATATCTATGATTAAGATGGTAACCTCCCCATTCTTGTATATCATTTTGCACTTACATATTTATCTCTCCCCTAGATGATACAGCCAGACAGATAAAATCACTGGGAATTTTATACGGGAGGGGAAAAAGCCCATATATACTGTAACTGTAGCAGGCTGAGGGAACACTGGAGGACCAGGAGATGGAACCCACCCTGGTTTGAAGGATATACCCTAACTTATAGGGCTGCACAAACCATTAGATGGTTCAGTCCTCACTCCCCAACCTCTCCACAATGGCTCCAGATGGAATTGCTGGAATTGCTTTGTGTGTTCTTTTATTGTATCTCACCTGTAATGTTCTCCATTGTTGTACTCCACCACCAATTATTGTCTACCCTCCCTGTGATGAGGTGACTTTGTAAATGAGTCTTTGACTCAAAGGTTGTAAATCTGAATTATGAAATAAATAAATAAAATAAATAAATAAAAGATGGAGAAGGGGCAGGTGGGGATACCACTATTGTCCCTCCTACTGTGTGGCAATGCAACTGCAGCTCTGAAAGCACGCCCAACTAAGGGGCCTGACATGAAATACTGTAAACAAACCCATAATAAGGTAGCACAAACCCCACCCCATAAAATATGCCCCTCTCTGGGGGAACCAGAACCTACAAGTGGGTAACAAATCTTTAAGGTGGCAGCAATGGGAGAAAAAATACTTATTTTACATCCAACAGATGTTAGACCCTATGACTAGCCAAGGTGTACAATTCCACACCATACAGCAGCAAAATGATATTCCCCAATCTGATTTCTGAAGGTACCTGCAGGTATGTTGTGCCATACTAATGTTCCTCCACAACTCCCCAAAGCTCTACAAGCCCAGAAGCCTACAAGTCTGTCTGGCTGTCATAAGAGGGGTGGCTAGCCAGCAATACAATGATATCAGGAACGATATCCCTAGCCAGTCACAGAAATCCAAAGGAAAGCTGTGAAGGGCCTTGGGTAAAGAAATCTTGGACCAGCAATGGCAGACATGCTGGAAGGATGCACATAAAATATACCCTGACCCCTGGAGCCAGCTGATCCAGAATAAAGTGTTATGCACATGGTACAAAACCTCTGGGCTGCTATATGTAGCCAAACATCTCCCAAATGACCATTGCTGAAGGTGCTCAGGCCAGCTGGGGACCTCCACCACATCCTGTGGTCTTGTCCTAGCATGCACCCACTATGGGTACAGGCGCAGGTGTTAGCTGAAGAAACCCTACAAAAAAGCATCCCACTCTCAGCAGAATTTTGGATACTGGGAAACCCCCCAGACACACTTTGTATTAGCTTCTTTGAGAAACGATGGCTAGCCCTTTTCAATATGCAGGTCAAATGACTCCTACTTAGCAAGCGGAGGACCACAGATGTACCAAGCATATCCAAGTTACTCAATTCCCTTACTGGAATTGTATCCCTAGAGAGGGTCTCTCAGAGGGTAGGAAATAATATGGATGCATATCATAAATGTTGGGCCTCATATATGGTGTATCTGAGTGGCAAGAAATCCATTGGCTGAACCCCTGACCTATCCCCTTGATGTACCCCCTTGATTGATCTGAGCCTCTCAAAGTAGAGCAATGCATACAAACAGAGAATGAGATTAACATAACTTGTACGAATGTTTAGAAAGTTGTCCATCAAGATGCTTTGTGGTCCTCCATTTTTCTTTCCAGATCAGAAGAATAGCAATGAGAATGTAGGGCCAGTTCGTTAAAGTGGTCAAAGATGCCGTGACAACCATCCACTGAATCAGAAAGAAAAGGACCCCCCTTCCCTGGTAGGTCCTGATATGCTATACCAATGTAACATGCTTGTAGATGCCAGGAGGACTTGGTATGACTGTATTACTCCTCTGTATCAACTTGTGTACCTGGAGAGGTATTGATAGGACTTTTGCTCATTTATCTATTGAACTTAAATGCATAATCTTCTGTACTGTCTTTTATTGTGGAAAAAACAATACAACATTTTATAAAAAAATCATTTTATGACTGCCCCTACAAACATGATATGTAACATTTATAGTACGTTGGCCTTAATGTCATTTCACACTAGAAGTACTGAAAGACGTCTCATCCAGGATTAAAAAAATAGCACCTTTTTAATTTATGAGGTGGTGTGGAAAATGGCTATGTTGAAAATTTGGAGTTAAAATATTGAAAATTAGCAAAGTTATGAGTGAGCATTGAAATACTGCAACATTTAGTCATAACCTGGGCATTTTACCATATCTGTACACAAAAATGTCAGCATAGCCTTTTTGTTACCCCATCTCATAAACCCAGTAGGAAAAAATGTTAAAATCTTCACCAAAATGTTATTGTGCACCACTGAAACGTTATTCCATGCAACAGGTGCGAAAACAGATTTTGGCCAGGATCTGAAAAATTACACCTGTCACATTCTTCATGAGGTGGTGTGAAAAAATGGCTATCTTGAAATTCTGGGGTCAAAATATTTAAAATTACTGAAGTTATGAGGAAGTGTAGACAAATTTCAACATACACATATAACTGCCATTTTTACATATTTTTAACCCAAATATTCAACAAATCCTTCTTGTGACCCTGTCCTCATGAACAATGGTAGTGGAAATTTTCAAATCCCACCCAAAAGGTGATTGCACCAAGTGATCAGAAAATTGTATTTTGAGCCTGATTTGAAGAATTCCACTGCCGTTGTTCGTGAGGTAGGGTCCTGCAAATGTCATGTTGAAAATTTGAGGTGAAAATATGCAAAAATGTCAAGGTTATGCATCAAAGTTCAAAACCCCATTAAAATACATTGAACCACACTTACCTTAGTTTCTCACATTGCAGTCAGTGGTTCCAGCAGCAAAACTTAATACAATCAGAGAGTGGATATACATCATGGGATGAGTGTGTGTGTGGGGGGGGGTGTACTGGACATATATGGTGCTAACTGCTAAGTGGGAGGTCAGAGTGGCAGGGGTCAGATTGGTGAGGGACTGCTTTCTTTTTTACAGGTGTAAAAAAAGTAGTGGGACTTTTCTTTATTACAGGTCAGATTTGAAAGATAATTGAGGGATGGTGATTGGAGGGTGGGGCTGCACTAGATAACAAGAAAACATTACAGAAATACTGGGAAACAGCAATTGGAGGGTGGAGGGGTCACTAGGCACCAGGGAAATATACAACGCAAAAAGAGATGGTGATTGGAGACTGGGGGCACTACTAACCCAGGGTAATGGAGCCTCAGTGCTCTCAGATTAGTCCGCAGCATGAGTTCCAGCTGTGACTGCAGAGCTCAAGAAAGTCTTGCTGTTCTCATACAAAGAACATGGGTCATATGCTCTTGCTAACTGGGCACCTAGGACTTTGGGGGTGCCCAGAAAATGTATTTCTGACCAGTAATTTAAGGAACATACATCAGAATCTAGCTAAACGGGTCCAATTTATCTAGGTTCTAGTGTTTGTTTTTAAAATGGCAGCCTTTTATGTATTTGCTGTGGTTGTTAGCTCAAGGAGAAAAGAAATAAGATGACTGCAATTATGGCAGAAAACCATTTTTGTGCTGTGAGAAGCAAGTAGTGAGGAAATCCATAATGGTCTTGTAACACAGAATATTTGGTGTTCTGTCAGAATGTTATCCCAAGAACTCTACTGAGCATGCTCAGAAAAGGAAAAAAACAACATTTCAAAGCCTTATAACTCTGGAAACCATTTAATATTTTTTTCATGAAACCTTTCAAAGGCACTACCTTAGTACATCATGCCTATACCCCGAACGTTTGGGGAAAAAATCAATTCCATGTAGGCTGTAGGTGAGAGCAAAAAAAAATCCTTGTTAAGTATAGGAAAAAAAATTTGACATCTACAGAAAAATTACACGTGTCTCAGAAACCTCACAAGCTGCTGTCACAAAACTTTCCACAGCTTTGGATCTTGCCCCTTAGACAACACCTGCAAACTGTCAGCAGATTTTTTCAAATGCTGTCAAAGATATTAAGGTGCAAAGTCAGGGGTTTAACACTGAACACCCAACTCACCCCTAACTATTATCACATCCCTGTAATATACAGACAATTTCACTTGCATTTCCTAAATATTATGGTAACACTTCAAGTGTCACACACTGTAGCTACAACAAAGCTGCACTGTAACTGCATTGTAAATACTGTGCAGTAACATGTAACTACTATGTAGTTGTTATGTACGTTCACATTTGTAAGCTATGTAGCTAGACAATTTGTCTAAAGAAATACTGTAGTTACATGTGCAACTACTGCTGTCTCCCTTTCGGTACTAATCATTTCTTTCTAACAAGTGTAACTATACATGTAATAGCTGTCGCAAAGTTTAACAGCAAATCTATTGTGCAACTACTATGTTGTTTCTTTTGGCATTATTACATTTGTGCTGACAATTATGACTACATACAGTATGTTTGCAAGTCTTGAGCATTGATACACTATGTAATGGCTATCAGCAGGGCCACTGGAAAATTGTGAAAAAAGTTACCCCAAACTGCTGAGATTTTTTGCAGAACATTGCAGGGAAATTGCAGGACTTCTACTGTAAACACTGAGTGCTTCACAATAAATCTTTTACCATTTTTTGCAGCATATATTAGCATAAACTGCTAAATGAATACACTGCCATTTGAATATGTTTTAAATGTGAAGAAAAGCTTGTGTTCCTGAAATGAATACTAAACTGATAGATGTGTTGCCTATCTTCCAAAATGTAAAAACATTGGCTTCATACAGGGCTAACTAGATTCTATTTTGTGAGTCACAGCAAATCATTATTAAACAAATCCAGAATCAACAAATTTTGCCTGTTTCCAGATATAGAATAATGAAGTCTGATCAACAACTATTTACAGTGCTCTGTCAACTATTCGCCCACTTTGGTGCAAGAAATAATAAGCAAATAGATTAGTGAATAATCAAGTTTTAGTAAAATGTTGTTAAAAATGTTTCATGTTCATAATTTGCACTGTAGGTACTGTACACTATTTTTCAAATCACATATTGCAGCTAACAGACCGCCCTACTGACCCCCGGACAGATTCAGACAGCCCATCTGAGGGCTTTCCAAGCTGCTGCTGTGGCCCCAGCACTCTCTGAGCCGGCTGTAGCTAACAGACCACTTGACTGACCCCCAGACAGATTCAGACAGCCCATCTGCAACCTTCCCAAGCTGCTGACCTGAGGATCAGTGGCAGGATTTTTTAGGACAGCAAATTAATAAAAAGGGAACTAGGAGAGCTTCAGTAATAGACAAGTAGTAGAACTGCAGTATAATTGCAGTATAATGTGGGGAGTGGTGCAATGCAGTGGCTGCGGGGCAGCCATATTCAGGCAGACCTTCTGGACACTGAGGTGCTGCCCCATCCGCATGCATATCTCTGGACTGTGGGATGAGGTAGCCAGACTCAGAGCGGAAGTAAACTGGGTCAGGAGTACCATCACCCCTATCCAGTGACCACCCAGTTCAATGCCGCTGCCTCACAGGATGCCGAGAATGAGGAGCACTTGAATGACAGAGAGCTCAGGGAGGGTTAAGGCAGTCAGGCAGAGGCACATCCCAGATCCTATTCCACTCAAGAACTCATATGCTACACTGGCAAACGGGGGCAACCAAATAGAGATACCCAGAGAAGTGGAAGGAAAGGATGTGGAGTTTAGCCAAGGAGGTGACCTCAGCAGGGAGAGCAGTGTACCCCAGAGGAGGAGGAAGCAAATCCTGGTGGGGGACTCCATCATAAGAGGGATCTAGCTAGGAACACAGGTGGGGGAGGACAGGGAGGTGAGCTGCCTACTAGGTGCCATGGCATGGAGGGATGGTAGGAAGATCCTGGGGATCGCTGGGAAGGCAAAACCGGAGGGTGAGCTGGATGTCATTATCCACCTAGGTACTAGTGATCTGGCAAATGGGGAGCCAAAGGAAGTTCAGGAAGAGTTTAGGAAATTGGTGCGGGGTCTCAAGCAAGTAGCTACTTCTGTCACCTTCTCAGAAGTACTACCTGGGAGAGGTATGGGAGAGCATAGGGGTGCATGCACCAGGAACTTTAACTTATGGTTGAAGAACTGGTGCTGTGAGGAATGGTTTGGATTCATTGGTCACTGGGGACCCACCTAGAGGGATGGAGGTTTGTTCAAGCCTGATGGCCTGCATCCATCCTGGAAGGGAATCCAAGCACTCAATGATAAGTTTAAATGCTACATTGATAAGCATTTAAACTAGCCAAGGGGGGAGGCAAACCAGCAAAGAGGGTACCTACTTGCTCACCCCCCACAGCTAGCAGTGGAACCAGTGAACTGGAGGAGTGGATATCTCAACAAAGCAGTGTGCAAAAGATGGAGATTAGCACCCAAGAGGTGGATAGGCAGAAAAGGGGCAAAATTCAGCAGAAGGGCAGACAGCAAGGAGAACCAGGGATAAGGAACAACCAGGTAAGGGGCTGGAGTAGAACAACTAAACAGTCTAGGGAGGTCAAATCATGGAAAGCCATGTGTGCCAATGCCAGGAGCCTTAGCAACAAGATGGAAGATCTGGAGGCTGTCATGGTGCAGTCAGACCTGGACATTGTGGCCATCACAGAAACCTGGTGAAATGATAACCATGACAGGGAGATGGCCATTCCTGGCTACAACATATTCAGAAGAGACCGGGCAGGTAGGAAGGGAGGGAGGAGGAAGAGTGGCACTGTATGTGAAAAATGATATAAGGGCCACACAGATCCAGGAGGAACAAAATGTGGGAGAGGTACTGTGGGTTAAGCTGGAAAGGAAAATGGGGCCAGCCATCTGCACAGGTGTGGTCTATAGACCACCAGCCCAGGAGGAAGAAACAGATAGGGAGCTGATGCTAGCCATCCAAAGGATGGCAGACAAAGGTGAGGTAGTACTGGTTGGAGACTTCAATATTCCAGACATGGACTGGAGCATCCCAGCAGCAGCATCAACTAGGAGCAGATTTATCCTGGATTCCTTTCAGGGTGCCATCCTCAAGCAACTGGTCAAGGAACTAACTCGGCAGAAGGCAATACTGGACCTTGTGCTCACAAACAGGGACAGCATGATGGAGTAACAGTGGGGGAGCACCTGGGGAACAGTGACCACCAATCATTTTGGTTTGGAATCACAGAAGGAGCAGAACCAAACCACACAAAAACACGTATCCTGGATTTTAGGGGGGCAGACTTTGGGAAAATGGGGAGATACTTGAAAGAGGCATTAAGGGGAATGGGGCAGGAATCAGGGGTTGAGGAACAGTGGGCAGTATTTAAAATGGGGATTACAAGAGCAACAGAATTATGCATTAAGCAGGTTAGCAAGAGGAAAAGGAAGAGGAGACCATTATGGTTTTCTGAGAGGTAGCAAAGAAAGTGAAAGCCAAAAAGATTTCATTCAGGAAATACAAAAAGAGACAGTCAGAAGAGGATAGGGAGAAGTACAAGGAGAAGCAAAGGGAGGCAGGGAGGTCCGTAAGGGAAGCCAAAGCTCAGACAGAAGAACACATTGCAAAATCAGTGGATAGAGGGAACAAAACCTTTTACAGGTACATAAGTGAAAAAAGAAAGGCAAAGGGAGGGATAGTGAGACTGAAGGGGGGAGGATGGGGGCCACGTGGATGATGACAACAGTAAAGCTGACATATTGAACAGGTATTTCTGCTCAGTCTTTACTGAGAAAGAGGAGGGTAATTGGTCTGAAGGGAGTACAAGGGGTGAGAATGGTGCAGAAATGGACATATGTCCCTTTACACGAGAAAGGATCCTGAAGGAACTGGAAGTAATAAGAGTTGATAAAGCAATGGGGCCAGATGGGGTGCACCCCAGGGTCCTTAAAGAACTCTGAGAGGTGGTGGCTGAACCTCTGGCTATCCTGTTTAGCTGATCACTGGAAACAGGGGAGGTACTCAAAGACTAGAAGACAGCAGATGTAGTCCCCTTATACAAAAGTGGGAACAAAGAGGAAGCGGGGAAACTACATACCAGTCAGTCTCACCGCAGTAGTAGGGAAGATCATGGAAGCACTACGGAAGGAGAGATTGGTGGAAGATCTGGTTGTCAATGGACTGCAGGACCCAAGGCACCATGGTTTCACCAGGGGGAGGTCATGTCAGACCAACCTCGTTGAATTTCTTGACTGGGTGCCTAGGGAAGTAGATCAGGAGAGGACAGTGGACATGGCCTATCTGGACTTCAGCAAGGCCTTTGACACTGTGCCACATAGAAGACTATTACACACTCTAGGGAATATGGATGCGGAAAGGACAGTAGTGTGGTGGGTAGGTAACTGGCTGGGCAGTAGAACACAGAGGGTGGTGGTAAATGGCTGTCACTCCACAGAAGGAAGAGTGACCAGTGGAGTACCACAGGGATCAGTGCTGGGACCGGTCCTATTCAACATCTTCATCAGTGACATTGCGCAGGACCTAGAAGGCAGAATTTCACTGTTCGCTGATGACACAAAGCTCTGTAACAGAGTAGACACACCAGAGGGTGTAGACAGAATGAGAAGGGACCTGCAGAAACTTGAAGAATGGACAGGTGGTTGGCAGTTGAAATTCAATGCAAAGAAGTGCAAGATAATGCATATTTATTTATTTATTTTATTTATTTCAATCTAGAATTATAATACCTTTGAGCCGAGGGTCTTTTACAAAGGTTGAACGTCAGCGTGTGCAATAGTCATCATTTTTAGTTACAAACATATAGTCATTGACTTACAGACATGTAATAACCAGTACAAAGACTTGAGCTATGAGCAAGACAAGGAAGGGAGGGGTGGGGGCGAAGAGAGGGTATGAGATTGAAGTGTGGTAGGTGGTGCAGGGGTAAGGGGGAGTCACGGGAGGTGGTTGGGGTGGGGGCAGGAGTGGAGATTCGGGGGGGAGGTGGGCGAGGACGGGAGACAGTGCAGCCAGGGGGTCTTGTCAAGGGATTATGACAGGTAATGTGCTCGGGGTGCGAAGACTGATTGTAAGTGCTGGGTGCTGGGGCATGTGCAGCTAGAACAGTGGAAATGTTAAGATTGGCAATCGCAGGATACAATTAGTGAGAGGCGCAGCTTGGACTTGAAGAGCCCAAGTGTTGGAGCGGTCACTATGTCACTGCCAAGAGAGTTGAGCCAGCTGGATGCCTGATAGTGGAATGATCTTTGGCCTTGGGTCGTGCGACATCATGGGATATGTAGTAGATGGGAATTGGATCTCCTTGTAGTGACATTCCTATGTCTAGGCTTAAGGAGGGCACAAACACCAGGTGGGACAAGCCCCATTATAATTTTCTTGGCCACGATGCAGGTTTGGTATTTTATGCATTTGTCCAGTTGAAGCTATCCATATTGGGAATAAAGGTCACATGTGTGGGTACAGCGATGTGAGCCAGTGATGAGATGACAGGCCTTATTCAGGGAGGTCGCGATACGTTTGAGAGCAGTGGTAGTTGCAGACCCATACAAGAAAAGACCATAGTCTATGATGCTGAAGATAGAGCTTTGGACAGCCACTGACAGTGCTTCTGGGGTTAGGTGTTTCCTGTGCCGGAATAATATGCCTAACCTCGAATTAGCAGACTTTGCAACATTGCTGATATGGACAGCATATGAGAGGTGGGGATCAAGGGTGATGCCAAGGTACTTGAACGATTGTGTTTGCTCTAGGATGGCTCCTTGTTCAGTTGCAATGGAGAGGTGGAGTTGTTTGTTTTTGTTGTGGGGGCTGCAGAAGGCCATAGACTTGTTTTTTTATCTGATTGAGAAGCAGTTTATGATTTAGGAACCAGGATTCGATGGAGGAGAACGCCCGCTGTAGTTTATTTTGTAATTGGATTGGATCAGGGTCCGAGGTGAGGATCACAGCATCGTCGGCATAGAGAATTATTTGTTCTGGGCAGCTGTCCGGTAGTGAGTTTAAGAATAGACTGAAGAGGAGGGGTCCCAGAATGGAGCCCTGGGAGACTCCCTAGCAGACTGGTCTAGGGCCCGAGAGTGTATCAGCGATTCTTACTGTTTGGGACCGTTCTTCAAGGTAGCTCTTAAACCAGCCAATGGACTCGGTTAACAGCCCAGTGCTCTGAAGCTGGACAAGCAGGAGGCAGTGATTGATGGTGCCGAAGGCTTTAAATAAGTCAATGTAGATTGAGCCTAGTAGTTCACTGGAGTCAAGTGCATATGGGGCACAAAAACCCTGGCTCAGTATATCAGTTGGGGGGGATGAGGATATAGCATGCACCAAGCAGGAAAGGGATCTTGGGGTTATCATCTCTGATTACCTCAAGGTAGGGAAACAGTGTGACAAGGCAGCAGGTAAAGGAAATAGGATGCTGGATGCATAGGCAGCGGCACCACCAGCAGGAAAAGGGAGGTCATAATTCCACTATACAAGACACTAGTGAGGCCCCATCTGGAGTACAGTGTACAGTTCTGGAGACCTTGCCTAAGTAAGGACATAGACAGGGTAGAGACAGTTCAGAGGAGGGCAACAAAGATGATACATAAATTGCATCACAAGTCCTATGAGGAGAGGTTGAAGGAACTGAATATGTACTCCCTGGAAGAGAGGAGGGAGAGAGAGGACATGATAGAGACATACAAGTATCTTACAGGGAGGAACATGGTGCAGGAATACACTATTTTTAAGAGAAAAAGATGTTCCAGGACTAGAGGGCATGGGATGAAGTTGGAGGGAGGATGATTCAGAGGAAATGTGAGGAAGAATTTCTTCACAGAACGGGTAGTGGACAAGTGGAACACCCTGCCAGAGGAAGTGGTGGGGGCTGAAACAATCATGGGATTTAGGAATGCATGGGATAGGCATAAAGGAATTCTGGAGGTCAGGGGTAAGGGGCAACAGAGTTCTAGAAAAACATAAACTGAACTTACAAACTCAAATGGGCAGACTGGGTGGGCCATAGGCCCTTATCTGCCGACACTGTCTACGAATCTATGTAACTATGCTGCTGTGGCCCCGGCACTCTCAGAGCCAGCTACAGCTAACAGACTGCTCGACTGACCCCCGGATGGATTCAGACAGCCCATCTGTGGGCTTCCCAAGTCGCTGCTGTGGCCCCAGCACTCTCTGAGCCGGCTGCAGCTAACAGACCACCCGATTGATCCCCAAACAGATTCAGGCATGCACCAGATATCTGAAACTTGTGGTTTTGAATGCCGCTGAGCCAGGCACTGATTGGCAGTTTCTGCTCCTCGGCTGATTTTCCAGCTCCTGGCACTTCCAGATCTAGGGGAAATCTCTTTCTGTGCTGTGTTCTGGACTGAATTTTTGTAAATGTAATTACTTATGTTATGCATCAATTGGTCTTACTTTACCTGCCAGTTTAGCTAGTCTATTACAAGCCTCTAGTCTAGCATCTCGGTGTTAGTTGCTGCTGTGAGCCTAGTGCTGGACAAACTGCATTGTTTAGTAGCTGATGTTCAACTGCTTAGACCTAGCTACTGAGTAAGATTGCTGCATTTTTCCATTTCTGCCTCTACTGCCAAACCCTGTATCCTGTTCTACACTGGTCACTCTGCTAGTTATTAATTTCTCCTCCCCACTTGCAATGCTGTCTCTGTAAACAGCTTAATTTCTTCTCTGCCTTACCTACAAACCCTCCTCTTTACACCCCCTCCTGCTGCTGTTGTTGTCCTCCTCAGACTTCCTGGTGCCAAAGCACAGAACCCCCCCCCCATTAGCTCCTTTTCTATCTCTAAATAATTGCCCTGCATTTGCCACCTCTTTACCTTGTGCTTTGTCTTTCCCCATTGCCTGCCCCTCACTGAGCTTGCTATTGTACTCTAACTGTATTTAATCCTCTGTCTTTCCCCTCTTGTTCCACAGACAGCCCATCTGGGGGCTTCCCAAGCTGCTGCTGGAACCCCGGCATTCTCCGAGCCAGCCACAGCTAACAGACCACCCGACTGACCCCTGAACAGATTCAGGTATGCACTGGACCTCTGAAACTCAAGGTTTTGAATGCTGCTGTTTTGACTGGATGCCCAGTGGAGGAGCCAGACACTGAGTGGCAGTTTTTGCTCCTCAGCTGATTTTCCAGCTCCGGGTGCTTCCTGATCTCAGGGAAATCTCTTTCTGTGCTGTGTTCTGGATTTAATTTTTCATCCACCCTCCCTTCCCATCTCCTCACAGTATTAAATAAACCCTTGCTCCGCCCCTCCTCAGCCTAGCAGCTAATTGGTCACTCCACTGCTGCACATTCTTATGGCTATTGGCCTCACTGTCTTCAATATCTGACTTGACCCACTTTTTACCGCCCCTTTTTGGAGCAATCTCACCCACAGGGTTGCACATTTGCTCTCAAGTTTTTTTCCAGCTTGAAGTATGTGACATTATTTGCTACATCTTGTGTGGTGCTTCTTTTCAGAACCCTGCTACTCATCTCTGTCCACAAATTTTTCCATGATAGCTATGGCTGGAAAAATACTGCCCCTGCTGACACTGAGCCTTGCTCTCTTTTTACTGGCTCTTCTCACTGCTAGACCTTGCTCTCCTGGAAGTGCTAAACTGACCTCCACTCTATCTGGCTTTACCTACTTGAACCTACTTGTGTCACAGATGAAGCAGCATGATGTGACTCCTCTATTGCTTACTAGGCATCTATTATACTTGGCTGCTAACGTTACCTCTAAACACCTCTGGCAGAACATGCTACTGGTACCACCTCTTTTCCCATGGAAACTATGGTATCTTGTGCTCCTAGCTTTGTTATTATCTGGGGACAATGAAACAAACCCTGGCCCCCAGTTACCCACTGCCTCTCTGAATATGGATTGGTTAAATATGAAAGGCCTTCATATAGCACACTTAAACATTAGAAGCCTTCTCTGTAACTTTACTGAACTTGAGGCATGGAGATCCATATATGAACCTGATATTCTCTAGCTGACTGAAACTTGGCTATAGCCCTCTACTCCTGACTCTTCCTGCTCTCTTCCTAACTATTCCCTATTGCAAGGAGACAGACTATCTGGAAAAAGGGGAGATGGAGTTGTGCTCTATTTCAAAAACCACCTGTGTATGTTCTTAATGCAATGTTTGGTTGCCTCTAACTGCTAGTTTTTACATACCCTGCTTCTAGTTGGAACCAAAAAGATTCACTTAGTATGTGCCTACAATCCTCCTAAAGCAAGTCAACTAGGATGCTCCAAACTACTTGAGTACTCTACCTCTGCAGCTGACCAAAATTAACTTATTATTCTTGGCGACCTCAACCTAAATTGGCTGGGGAAAAATAAAAGTGCACTGGTATCTTTAGTACATGGATTTAACATGTGCCAGATAATTGAAAATCCCTCCAGGCTGACCCAATCACTTGCTGCTGGAACACTTATAGACTAGATACTCACAAATTGACTTGATAGAATTACCACCTCAGGTGTGCTTCTTGATTTTATAAGTGACCAATCCCCTGTGTTTTGCATATGGGGAACATCGGTGACCCCAGTCTCCTCACCACGCTACATCACCTTCCGGGATTTTTCTACACTTGATCAAGCAAGCTTTCTACATACCTCTTCTGTAAACTGGATCCCTATTTTCCAGTCCCAAGACACTGAATCTGCTCTGTCTCTTTCTTTCTATATTCTTATCCCTCCAGGACACACATACACCTAAACAGAATCGACACATTAGGCCAAACAGACTAGGTGGCTGCACAAGGAACTTCTCGCTTCACTCTGGGCACGTGAAAAAAGTGACCACTACAAAACCTTGGGTCAGCAAAGTGAATATGACACTTACAGAAAGCAGTGCAATACGTGCAAAAAAAACCCAGTCTTGCCAAAAGCTCATACTGCAATGGTCTATTGCTGAAAGCTCATGGGGACCTGAAGAAATTCTGGACACATGTGAAATCCTTCCTGGGCTCAAACCAGTGTCAACACATGAATGATATGGTCCTCAATGGCATGCACTGTAATGACCCCACCACCATTGCAAATTCTTTCAACAAATACTTTACTGATCCCACCAAATACACTGCCTCTTTCACAGCAAATCACATCCTGATGCCTGTTACTCACACAAATGTGCCCATAAACCGCCCTTCTATTTTAAGGCTATTCCAAATGCTTATGTTCTAAAACTACTAAACTCAATCTCTGATAGCACTAGTGTAGGCTCCGACTACCCAGTGCCTAAACTCCTGAAGCTGGCTGCTCCTTTTATTGCAGTCCCATTGGCTAAAATCTTTACACTGTCTCTCTGCTATGGTCATGTTCTGGGCATATGGAAATTGGCAAAAGTAACCCCAGTCTTTAAGAAAGGTGACAAGAAGGACATAGCTAATTATAGGCCCATAGCCATTCTGTCAGTACTAAACAAAATACTCTAGAAATTTATAGCTATACAGGTCACCGAGCTCCTCTCTATATATACACTCTTATCACCTGCTCAACATGGTTTCCGCAAGGGGCATAGCACCTCTACTGCTCTGATACAATTTACAAATGATGCCTTTACTGCTATGGATCATGGTCTCATGACTGGTGCAGTGTTCATTGACCTCTCAAAGGTGTTTGATCTTGTAGATCACCCTCTTCTGCTTGATTACCTTAGCTTCACTGGTTTCTTGGAGCAAGCCACAAACTGGTTCCAGAGCTACTTAAGCAATAGAAGACAACAGGTAAACTTTAACTCTGTGGTGTCAGACTCTGCACCTATCAATGTTGGTGTTCCTCAAGGCTCCATCTTGGGGCCTCTTCTCTTCTCCATTTTTATAAGTGACATATCTTCTAACACCCCTTGGTGCTCAACAATCTTGTATGCAGATGATCTGGTGCTCTACACCTCCTCTGTAAACGTAGAAGAAATAAATAGTCGACTAACATCTGCATTTCTCATAATGCAAGAATGGATCCACAACAAAAGGCGTGTCCTAAACATAAGTAAAACTCAGGGCATGCTCTTTGGATCTGCAACCAAACTTAGAACAAATCACAACCTTTTCAGTGTCTCCTGTGCAAATGGCTCCCCCCTTACGAAAGTAACCTCATTCAAGTATTTAGGTGTCCTGCTTGATGAAACTCTTAGCTTTGAACAACACATTATCGACACCTGCAAGTCAGTAAACTCCAAACTTGGACTAGTTTACAGGACTAGTTGGATACTTACTCCCTCAGCTAGACTGGTTAGTTACAGCAGTATCCTACTTCCATCCCTTGCGAATGGTGCTGTCACCTTCATAAATGCTTTGAAATCCACCGTAAGTAAGTGGGATACACTGTACAATAGTATCTGTCATTATGCCTTGGCTTCCCCATGTTTGAAGCACCATTGCTTGCTATATGCAGACCTTAGATGGCCTTCTCCATCTGCCAATTGACTCTTTTCCCTTGGTACTCTGTTGGACAACATCATTAGAACTAATCTACCTACCTCTCTTGCAGGCATGCTGGTGCCTCTGTCCCCCACCTATGACCTCCGCTTTACTGGACTCTCTCTACTATACACCCTGCAGAACCCTAAAAGGAACATCAGCTTTCTCCTGCCTAGCCCTAAAATATTGGAATTCTCTACCTCTTGATGTTCACTCTGCACCTAGTCATATTGCTTTTAAAAAGATGCATCACACTCTCCTCGTCAAACATGCCCTCTGTTCCTGTTTTAAACCCCCATAGGGTGCTTGACATCCCCTTCCTCAGCTCTCAAAATGTTTCAATTTTGCTCTGGCCCCTTGTTACTGTTATTTGTAGCTCTTACCATGGATTATGTGTTAAAACTCTACTGCACTATGATTGTATGCTTATTATGTTTTGTACTATTGTATATTTTTCTGCCATTGTCTCTGTCATATTAGCAATACTGTTTACATCACAGAACATCATGTAGATTTTTCCTTGCATGGTTGATTACCTCTGAACTATACCTGTTATTTGTTTTGTCTGCCAATTTTGTATTGTAACCTCCCACGTCGTGTCTGAAAATAGTCATATTTTGTGGCTATGACACCTTACCCGATAAACAAAAACTAAATAAAAAAATTAAAAATTAAATCTGGGGGTTATTGGGGATGGTAGTATAGCCTAGACGGAGGTTAGAGTAACAAACCTGTAAATGAGCTGGGTACATCCTGTAGACTAGGGTTTGAATCCCACAACCTCATTTGCATACTGTTAGATTCTGAGCGAGTCACTTAACCTCCCAATTCTTCTGGGTCACCCCTGAAAACAGGCACTTGTGCTTAGTGGGCCTTTTCTGGTTACCAAAGAATATATTAAAAAAATACCAATATATTTTACTGCATCACACAGCAGTCAGGATACTCTGTAATTTACTTTTGTTTTATTCTGGCTGTAATGATTTTGTTTAGTTAAAGACAAATGTTCTGATACATTTCATGTGTTTTATAAGCTTGTTTTTAGACTTTAATCAGGTTTTTATTGTAGTCTTTGCATGTGAGCATCTAGGCTGTAGATTGCAAAACTGAGGATCACTGTTATTAATTACCTTATTCAAGTTTATAATCAGCAGAGTCATCCCAAATCCTCAGATGTTTGAATCAAATCTAGTCTGAATGAAAGTATGTTCACAAGGAAAAACCTGCCCTACCACTTGAAAAAAAAGCTTCCTAGTTAGCATCCTATTTAGTTGAATGGGAATTTGCATATTTTATCCCACCTGCTGTTTCATTCTCGTTGGCAACAAAAAGTTTTCTGATAGACTGCTTCAACAGAAATCAAATGTTAAGTGTGTAAGTGTAATTATGCTTGGCCAGTGGATTTTGAAATCAAACCAGACAAGGTTTCAAAAGAAAGCAGTGTCACATAAAACCCTTCCCCACCGTGCACTGCATTGTTTCAGCCAAATCGAAGTCTGCATGCAAAATTGACAATATATTTGAGAGTCTTTTACTGAAAATGTTAATATTTTTTGCACTGTTCAACGTAAAACTCAAAAATTGCAAGAAATTGCAAAATATGTCAGTTTTTGCAGAGAATGGTGAAAATTGTGGATTCCCCCAAAAAACTGCAGGTGCAATTTTCTGGTGCCCCTTGCAATCAGACATGTTTTTGAAAGGCAATCCCATCAAAAAATTAATGTGTAAACAGATTGGTAACTAAGATATGATTATAATGTAACATCAGTTGACTACACTTAAATGGATTGATTGACAAATCTGTAGATGATATTATTCCATCTTGGTAAATCAGTGCCATTTCTTTAATGAAGGAATGCCCCTTCCCAGGTCTTACTAAACAACTTATTGCCAGATGGTCAGTTTTGCTCTGCCAGAGGTGCTGGAAAACCCCATCAGGTGTCACTGTTACTTATTTGTCTGCCAGCACAACTCTTGCTTCTGGTGACTTGTTGGACTGCACCAGCTCCAACACCCAAAATGTGCCACAGAAGGTCACTAAGAAGGCTATCCTCAAGATACATATCTCTGATGTCTATGCATATCCACTCTAATTCTCCCCACATCTTTTCCGGCAAGTCAGTGTTAAATGGCTATTGGTAGTCTAACCTCTGGGGCATTCCCCATGTCATTTTCTGGAGCACAAATCCTTGTGTGTTCTCCTGTTGACCATTGGCTTTTGAAGACCATGTTATGTCTGCCAGTTACTGGCTTACCAGGCCAGGTGTGCACCCCTGCTGCCTCATCAACAGCATGTAGTAGCATAACTGGTCCACTGGGATGGGACAAACATTTTGCACCCCTGCATTTTGCCTTGTATGCAGAAAACCTTCCACCCCTCCCCTGTAAGTTGCTCTTGCATTAGGAGCTAACATATTCTTCATTAGCTCACAAGCTTCTGGCCCAGCAAATTCCAAAGAAAGGTAGGAATAGTTTCCAAGTTTGGATAAATATTTGAATGAAGATTTTTCACTATTTATTCTGTGTATATTACAGCAATTCCAAATGAGAATCTCACCCTCAATCAAGAGCCTCTAGTGCCTCATCAAAGATACCCCCAGAAGGCTCTTTGCTGAGTGCTGGGGGGGGGGTCCTGATTGAGCATGAGATTCTCATTTGGAATTGTTGTAGTACACAGACTAAATGGTGGAAATTCTTTACTGAAAATATTTATCCAAATCTTGAGAAGTGTTTTTTTGCTGTTGTGCTGTCACTTGGGAAACTATTTCTAGTATTTGGGTTTGCTCCCTTTCAAAAGTGCAATGCTCTCCACTGAAAGCAGGTTTTGTTCTGTTTGAAAGTTTTGACTGAAGGGTAGGGATGCCCTGGGAGGCTCCTTCACTTGGGGTGATAGATTCCAAAATATCTGCCACTGCAAATGAGAAACAACATCAGCGATGTCATTATCAACCCCACACACATGTAACACCTAACACTAGATGTTAAGCATTAAGCATTTTAAGACAAATACCCTCTTTAAGTCTCCCATTAGCCCTTTTTCTCCAAGATAACCATTAATGGTATGCAACACCTACATGTTTTCCAACTGAAAGATTGCCTTCTTGTCCCAAAACTGAGAGATCCATACCCATTGGGCCAGCACAATTGGAAAAAACCCAGTCAAGGTGATGTTGGATGTTAGCCCTGCCTCTCACCAACTCTCTGACCACAGTTCGGCATACAAAGCCCTTTGAAAGTATGTCCCAAGGTCAAAACATCTTGATGCATCTGTGTAAAGCTCCAGCTCATGGCTGGTTGTGGGCGTTGGCCTTATTGAGATGCCATTAAAGCAGTTCAAAAAGGTCATTCAGACTGCCACCTTATTTGCAATTAACCAAAACATCTTGGCCTGCATGAGTATCTCAATCCCTAAAAAGGACAGCACTGTGCAGGGACCCACAGTCTTGGCTTTTGCTAGCTGCACATCGAAGTCTGTGCACACATCTTTAAATACCTTCAGAAAGTGTCTGCATTCCCCTGCACTGGCCCGTCCCACAAACAGAAAAAATATCTATGTATGGGATGATTTTGGTCCATTCTACTCTTGCATCACCAGCCACTACAAGAAGGTTCTGAAGCACTCAAACACTGCATGCACCACTGCACACCCTGGGGACATGCATTGGTCCACATAATACTGTCCCTCAAATTTCATTCCCAGTAGGACTCTATCCTCCTTGTGGACTAGCAATAGCTTGAAGACCGATTCTGTGTCCACTTTTGCAAACAGCACCCCTTTTCCTGCCACCCACACCACCCCTGATGCCCCATCAAATAAAGAATACAACACCACTGTAAGCATGGGTCAGTGTAGTCACTGACTTGAGTCCTCTTCCAGGTAAGTCAGTTGCTTGATCATCCTGAATTCACTAGGTGCTTTCTTGGGAATCAGCTCAGTTGGGGATATCCACAGCAATGGCGAGGACAGTGCTACAAAACAGCCACTGATCCTCCCCACTCTAACTTCATTCCCAAACTTTTTCCTGACCAACTCCAGTTGCTCACTAGTAGACTTCAAGTTTTTGACTTCGCAACAACGTCAAGGGCCCTCATTTGAGATACAAAGCCTCAGTGTGAAGCTGTCCATCAGGAACCAAGCAGCCTTCTCGTCAGAGTACCTGGACAGCCATGGCCTAGTCTGTCCACCCATATTGGGGTTGGGAGGCTGATTGTTCCACTCCCAAAATGGCCATAGGATCCCAACACTAGGTTTGCACTGGGAGAAAGGGTGAATCCAGCTGCAGGCAATGCATTCATGCTTTAACCTGCACCACTTCATCTTGCACACTCCCTGACTATGATCCACTGACTGGGAAATCACTGTCTGTGTGTTGACCCCCCCATGTTCTGTTACCCACAGCACTGTCATGTTCAACACCCCCCAATGGCAAGCTGGATTGGTCTGTTTCCACTGATGAAACTCCTTATCATACGATAACCACCCATAACCAAGCTTATTGGCATGCATCTCCATGACCCTGCTGTAGTAGCTGCACAACACATGGCCTTCTCTGGCGCTGCCTGCTGGATGGTACTTGCAAATATGGTCAATGCCACCAACCAATTAACCATTAAAGGACAGCTGACACCTTTTGGGAAAACTTTGGAAAACATAATATTTAGACACAATTCAGCTTGTATTTCATATATCTTCTATAGATTTCTTCTCTCCTTTACTTATTACTGAAGAAATCACCACAAAAACAAGATCATTATCCCTAAGAGTTAATCTGCCTCTATAGCATATTCTTTACTTGAAATCATAATGCTCTGTTGTGACACAATAGTATGTTGCCATGGAGATAACTGTGATGACTCGAGTACAGTATTATGACATCAAGTTGGGAAGAAGCAATAGGAGCTGATAGACCCTCAAGAAATAACTATCCTGTTTTCATGCATTGACCCTAATAATACATAATGGGGATAAGAACAACAGAGCTACTAAGACATGTAAGCTGCTTTGTGTCCAAACATTATGTTTTTAAAAGTTCTTCTTACGGCGTCAGTGGCTCTTTAATGTAGACTATCCTGAAGGAAAGAATAGTGGCATTTCTGGAGGAGGATGATCTCCTTGATGATAGGCAACATGGGTTCACCAAAGGAAGGTCTTGCCAGACCAACCTCATGTCTTTTTACGACTGGGTGACTAGAGCTCTGGATGAAAGCAAAGCAGTTGATGTTCTGTACTTAGACTTCAGCAAGACCTTCGACTCTGTGCCACAGAGGAGGCTGATAGGCAGCTGAGGGACCTAGGGGTGGGGGATAAGGTGGTCAAATGGATTGGGAGCTGGCTGGAAAACATAAAACAGATGGTGGTGATTAGGGGGGAACTATCAATGACATGGGAAGTCATGGTAGGGTACCGCAGGACTCAGTGCTGGGACCAGTGTTATTCAACATCTACATAAGCAGATATTGCAGAATAGACTGGGAGCCAAATAAGCCTGTTTGCTGATGACACCAAACTGGAAGCAGTGGTGGACAGTAGGGGGGGGGCAACAAAAAGGCCTAGTGGCATTGGAGAGATAGTCATACACCTGACAGTTGGGTTTCAATGCTAAAAAGTGGAGGATTATGCACTTTCGAAACAAGAATCCTAAATACAGTTACCAGCTGGGAGAGGTGCAGTTATCGGTATCTGCCAAGGAAAAATATCTGGGTGTGGTGATCACAGGCCACATGAATCACTCAGCACAATGTAGGAAGGTGGTGGCGAAGGCCAATAAGATAATGGGGTGCATAGTGTGGGGAATCACCTCAAGGAGTGAAGAGGTGATTCTGCCACTGTACAGGGCACTGGTGAAGCAGCACTTGGAATACTATGTGCAGTTCTGGTGCCCCTTCTTAAAAGGGACATCAGGCTGCTGGTGGGGGTGCAGAGAAGGGCAACCAGGATGCTAAGTGGGATGAGAGAAAGACCCTATGAGGAGACTACCTAGGCTAAGCATGTACTCCTTGGAGAACAGAAGGGAAAGAGGAGACATGATTGAGACCTTCAGATACTTGAAGAGCACAAATAGAGTACACCAGGAGGGTCTGTTCAAGTATGGAAAGGAAGGGATCACAAGAGGGCATACTCATAAATGGAGGGGGGGTACTGCAGGTAGATGAGGAGGCATTTTCTCACAGAGAGGGTGGTGGCAAAATGGAATGCTTTGCCTGTGGAACTGATAATGAAAACATCAGTAGGAGGATTTAAGAGGGGGTGGGATAGGGTCAAGGGCAAAATCAGAATAAGGAATGACGGGGAGGAAGGAGGTAACACAGAAGATGTATTCAATTGGAAAGATGGGGGGGCAGCATCAAAATTCAAAACAGAGAGCTGCACACTCGAGCAGACTTGATAGACCCTGAGGCCTTTATCTGCTGGCATCTTCGTATGTTCGTATGTAACCAGTTCCCCCACATGTGGTGTACTTGAACCCTTCTCCTTGTTTCTACCCCATCCTCCTTTCCCTTCTTGTACTTTGCATCCTCTGACTCCCTGTGCTGATTCAAGAGGGAGAACATGTCAACATATCCTCCCCAAAAAATCTGCAGCTATACCTTTCAATGAGGTGGGATCCATTCGCCTCACCCAGATTGATGAAGCCAGCGACAGAGGTGGTGAGTGCCATGTAGGCCCCAGAGCAGAAGTCAGTGGAGGAGGGGGCACTGCTGCAGGAGGGGTTATCCCTGCTGGTGCCATACCACTTACTGCCAGTACTTGGTACTTGGTACTTGGTAGTTTGGACAAAAAAAGGCCGAAGCCCATCGAGGATGTCCTCCACACAATGTGGATCATTAATGAATTATGTTCTATCCAGAAGCCATTTATCAAGTTTGAATTTAAAGATATTTATATTCTGGCAGTCAACAATTTCCTGTGGCAAGGAATTCCACATTTTTGGGGCTCTGACAGTAAAAAACTGCTGTCTTTTGTTTGTTCTTATTTTATCGATTCCAATTTGTGTGTTGTGTATTCTAGCTACTATTTTCTGGATGTAAAGGATAATCCACATTGGCTCATTAATGTAGCTGATTGTAAGATTTTAAATAACTGAAGGAGATCGCCCCTTAGTCTTCTGAATTCGAGTGAGTACAGCCTCGTTTTATGAAGCCTAGTTTCATAATCGAAACGAGAAAGATGGGTTATAATTTTTGTGGCCCTTCTTTGAACTTTTTCAATTCTTATAATGTCCTTGGCTAAATAGGGACTCCATAAAGGTGAACCATAGTCTAAATGAGGTCTGACATGGGTTTTATACAAGACCATAATGCACTCCTCGGTTTTAAGGATGAAAGTATTATTAATTCTATGTAAGAGGGCATTGGCATGATTAGTAACCTTATTATAATGATTTGAAAAAGACAACTTGTTGTCAACCAGTATACCCAAATCTTTTTCCACGGGGGATTCCCTAAGTATTGTGTTGTTAAGATGGTATGTTTGATTGGGGTTCTTTTTACCTATATGTAACACTGAACACTTAGACACATTAAATGACATTCTGTTAGTTACCGCCCATGATTCAATTATTTTGAGATTGTTTATAAGAATACTCCTGTTGGTTTTGTTATCAACTGGTCCTCCTAATTTGGTATCGTCCGCGAATTTTGATAAAATATTGTTTGATGCGATGGTAAGTGATCTGCCCCTGCTCTGGGCAGTTCCCTCAGCCACCAGGTGTGGTTGAACTATCCTTCCAACCAGTGTGCCAGACTCACAGTATGCCAGGAGCTTGCTGAGCCTTTGCTCCAGGGTGGACGAGTGTGTCTGCTCCCCTGGCACCTCCGGTTCCCATAGTCAGGAGTCTGGCCCTGACACTTGTAACACCAGTGGAGCCATAGGAAACACTGCCAGTGAAGGTGTCTCTGTCAGTGTTAATCCATCAGGCATTCCCTGTCCCCTTGGTGTCTCTGGACAGGCTACAGCGATGGGGAAGGTACCACCCCCACCATCTTAGATGCTTCTGACTGCTGGCCCTTGAAGATTGCCCACCCATGGAAGGAAATCTACCCCCTTTGGCTTGCCTGTGCCTCTCTGGTGCTGTCTCCTCCTATCATGAATGCCATCAAAGGTACTCTTGAGCAATTCCCTCATCTGTTTCAGACTCCAAACTCCATAACTGGGCCTACCTGGCTTCATGTGGATTGGTGCTGCTGGAGCTCTCTGTTTATTCCTATTCTGCATTGCTTTCCTGGCCGCTGGCTTCCTCATAGCCTGTTTCTTCACCTCCATTAGTTGTGGTGTCTGTGCCATCTTCTGGCCTCTTCTCACCCTGTGTCTTGCTTGCCACTCATCCTGTTGCAGATGTAGGTACTACATAGTTCTGTACTGGCTCTGCTGTAGGAGTCAGTTAGATCTGAAGCTATGATGGTCCTTCACCTGTTGGGTTCCCAAACTCCTCCATCAAGTCTGGAAACAGGCCTCCCACCAGGCCTTACATCTTTCATGCACCAATGCCTGTAGCTACTTTTCTGACTCTGCTGACCCCTATTTCTGTGGCATCTTTCCTTTGCTCAGCATCTTCCATGCTCTTGTGCTGAAAAACAAAAGCAATGCAGCCTGTCCCTGCTCATACTACTGTGCTGTCCTGGGCCATTCTGTGATAACCACCACCATTAATGTCATTTCTAGTCTTGCAGTGCCATCAGCCTCCATTTCCTATTTTTGATTTAAATTTTATTTAAACCATTTTTGTTGCCAAGGTTCCTGGGGAGGGCCTTGAAGTAGCAGCCTGGCTTCTTACTAACACTCTCCCTTCATCTAGGTGGCCTCTCATCACCCCTTGGTGCCTGTCAAATTCTACCACTAGTCTCTGCCTCACCTCCTCTTACCCTCACTTATCCCTTTTCTTCATCTCTCACCCCTCATGTCCCCTCTGTATCTGGAGTCCCCCTTCCACTATGATTCACTTTCCCCCCGTTCTTGCGTACTGCCTCTGTAACAAGCTGCACTCCTTTCCAGGGCCAGTGCTGGACATATAAAGCATTGAGGGCCCTATCTGCCTTAAAATCTCTAAGCCACGATGCCCAATGTTCATGTGAGCACTGTTCTTGTCTTAACGTGTTTGTGAAGATTTGCATAACGACTACAGAGTAAGTCTGTTTTGAGGTCTGTTGGAATCTGTGTTTCCCTTGTGGTGTACTGGTTAAGGAAGGGCATAGGTGAGGTAGGGAGTCCTGTGACTGCTTCCAGGACTGTTGCAGCTTTCATTTGGCTTTATGTTGTTTAGTTTTTTTTGGTTGTTTTTTGTTTTGTTTAAGCAAACACAACTGTGCTTTTCCTGTGGAGTATTTACATTACTGTGGTGATTGCTGCTTTTCAGTGATGTCTATACACACCTCTTTCATATATATATATATATATAATAAAGGTCTGTGGGTGGCGTAGCACCCCATGTAAAACTGTCTAGGGAATGTCATGTTATGTTGCTGTATTCTCTTACCATTGATTATTGTTTTTGCTGTTGGTTTCACTGTTATGATGCTCGCTGTTATTGTGACTCACTGTATTTGTTCATGCTGTTGTTCCTTTGCTGACTTTTTTCACAACAATTTTCTCTTGCTGTTTTGACCAAGTACCTCACCTTCCTAGGTATTATCCTGATTATCATTAGTATTAAACTTATATTTGTGATTCTATAGCAGTAGTAGCAAAGATTATGGAGCTTTTGGCTTCTGCCCTTGCCAATACGCCTACTGTATTTCACAAAACCACTCTTAAGCAAAGTGGCTATGAAAAGCCAAAGAAAATCACAGTGTAAAACATGTCATGAGAGCCTGTGCTAAAAGAACCACTGTCTACCCCAATAATTGTTCTATGAAATTCTGATTATATCCCAACCACTGGAACCCTGACATCATGTTTACAACCTTTTTGTTTTGCATTTGCATTAAGCAATGGTGGTAATTCAGCTTCCCCCTTGCACAATACTACCACGTTCAGTATGGCTGACTGGCCCTTGACATGCAAGTGCACCCTACATTCATTTGCAAAGGCATCCAGGGCCCCAATGTTGCCAGTACTAGGGCTGCTCCACTCCACTACCATACAGGCATGACCTGGTAGCTAGGAGGATCAGAAGTCCCTATTACGGGACTTCTACCAGTCCTATTTGTCTCTACACCTCCCCCATACAGGGCACTGCCATGAGCAAGATAAGCATGCAGGCACATGGTATCCAGTGTCAGAATGCTGGTGGTGCGCTCCAGGATCCAGCATCACAATGTTGCCGGTGCTCTTCTGCCACCGAACACTTATGACTGTGAGAAACATTATTCATAAAAGTCACCCACAGTCCTCCTCAACTCACAGTTGTGGCTAACCCAGCTTGTACCCACACAATTGCGATTACAGGCAGCTTCTACATTACTGACCACATTCACCTGCCACCCTCTGCTCAGTGTTGGAAGCAGCCTGCAGGACCTGAACTTCACTGGAACAAACAACCCTCCCTAGCCAGCACATAGCTTGGACTGCTGAGCCCCTCCACTAAGTTAAGTTCAGCAGTCTCCTGACCACCCTTCTCTCACTTTTTTGGGGGGGAGGGTATAAATGACAAGGGGTGAAATGCTACCTCCCCAGCTTTGTAATAAGGCTGAGGAACCCTGTACCTTCCTGCCCCTTCAGCACAGCTCCCCTGCACAGGGGACCCTGCACTCCTTCTCCAGCTCTGTGGGCTAGCAGGAGCACATTACTTGCTCTACCTTAAAAACTACAACCCTTTTTAAATGGGTTGAACCTCAAAATGGACTGGTTCCAGTGTTCTCACCCAGTTAACAAAATTAAAATAAGTAAAAATAAAAAAAATTAACATTTCTAAGTTACTCCTCCAACAGCTGGCCTGACAGCCTTAATGCCTGCAACAGGCTACATTGCCCTGCTCCTGTCATCCATGGTGCTCCTGTTAACTGGATCCCCACAATCTATCAAAGCTGGTAGAAGGAGCTAAGAGGCTGGGCTCACATGCTAACCCATAAGTAGCCTCCTAACTCTTCCCCCATCCAATGCCTCCTCCCATTTCGGCACCTTTTCTCTGCTCCTCCTCTTATTCACCTACTCCCTATCCTCCCCTTTCTGGCATCTTCTGCCAGCTTTTGGGGGAGGGTCTCTCATACAAAGGCTCACGTGCTAAGTTGGACCCCTTCACCTGCTGCCTATAGTATGCATTCAGGTAAAGACAATCAGCTTGTTTCATTCTGCAGTTCACCATGGTGAGTGAGAAATGAGCTTACAAATTAAGTCTGGCAATATAATTGTATAAAATATCCAGTCGGAATAGCAGGACCAGATCTGCACTGCCATAGGTAATGTCTCTATAACCGAAAAGATGATGAATCATTGCATTTGCTATTTAAAGTCAAGAAGGTAGTGGGAGACAGTCTATATCAGAGTGTACAAAAATGATTTTCAATCCAATGTTTTATATGAAACATAGAAATATAGAAGTTTTCGGCAGGAAAGGACCTCTTGGCCCACCTAGACTGCTCTAAATTCCCTACCTACTGTGCTACCACAGACTCTACTCGATCTCTGGCCTTACTCCACCTAGCCCTGTTACTATGGTCCCCCTTGTGTCTATCCCATGCATGCTTAAAACCTGCTACCATTTCAGTACCCACCACCTATGCTTAGAGGCTGTTCCAGACATCCACCACCCTTTCCGTGAAGAAGTAATTCCTTGCATCCCCCTGAGTCTCCTCCTCTCCAGCTTCATGTCATGATCCCTTGTTCTCAAGCATCTCTTTCTATGTAAAATGCTATACTCCTGTATCTTATTAATACCTTTGACGTATTTGAACATTTCTGTCATGTCCACCCCTTTTCCTTCTTTCCTCTAGAGAGTACATATCTAATTACTTGAGTCTTTCCTCATAGGGCTTTTGATGCAGGCCATGCACCATTTGGGTTGCCCTCTTCTGTACTGCCTCCACCAAATCTATGTCTTTCCAGAGATGGGGCCTCCAGTACTGGACACAGAACTCTAGGTGGGGCCTCACCATTGATCTACAGAAGAGTAATACTACCTCCCTCTTTCTGCTGGTGATAACCCTCTCTATGCACCTGAGAATTCTGCTAGCTTTTCCCAGTGCCTTAACACACTGCTTTACAACCTTCAGGTCATCAGATATGATGACATCTAGGTCCCTTTCCTGTTTTGTGGTTACCAGTAAATCCCCATCCAATTGGTATGTTGCCCTTGGATTTCTGTGCCCCATTTGAATAATTTTGCACTTTTTGGCATTGAAGTCTCTGCAGCTGTGGTCAGGTATCTAGCCTGCAATGGCTCTCAGCCATCCTGACTCTGTGGCACATTCCTGGCTGCCATTCCCAGCGAGATCTCCGGTAAGCTGGCTAAGCTGCATTTGGGGATCTAGTCTGCAATGGATCCCAGCCCTCCTGACTCTGTGGCACATTCCTGGCTGCTGCCCCAAGTGAGATCTCTGGCAAGCTGGCTAATCTGTGGTCAGGTGTCTAGCCCACAATGGCTCCCAGACCTCCCAACTCTATGGCGCATTCCTGACCGCCTTCCCTAGTGAGATCTCCAGCAAGCTGGCTAAGCTGTGGTCGGGTGTCTAGCCTGCAATGGGTCCCAGCTCTCCTGACTCTATGGTGCATTCTTGGCCACTGTCCCCAGCAAGATCTCCAGCAAGCTGGCAAAGCTGCTGTCAGGTGTCTAGCCTGCAATGGCTCCCAGCCCTCCCAACTCTATGGCGCATTCCCGGCGTTGATCCCCAGAGAGATCTCCTGCAGGCTGGCTAAAGTAGCCACCAGCAATACGGCATCAGCCTTAACTGACTAGGACTTCTGGCACTCTGCTACACTATTGGCCCTCACAGAACTCCAATTCTTCTGATTGTCTGCACCTTGATTCCCCTTTGAGCTTTTCTCCTCGCTACCCTACCGGCGGCTTTTGTACCACACTTAATTTTTTTGTATAACGCTGTATAACTCTTAACATATATTTATTTCATCCCCGGCTTCTATTAAATAGAGGTAAATACCACCCCTCCTCAGCATGTTTTCACTCATTGGTCCTCTTCTCCAAGAGCCTACCCTATTCATCTTTTACCCTTTCTCACTCACTAATTTCAGATTTAATGGCGAATTCACTTCCCAAGCAGTCCTTCCCCTCACCCTCATATTTCTACTCATCCCACATTATCCCACTCCCATTTTTCCACTGTGACCAGCATTCCTAAGATCTCTTTAGCCCCAACACCGACCTTCTCACACCCCTTCACCCTCCATCAAGTGGACTGCTGTGACTGCCCTGTATCTCAGGGGTTGTTCTGCGCACTCCAAACCTCCTACCCAGCCCTAGCCATCCTCTGACTGTCCAGTGCACTCCAAACTCCCTCCAAGCCCATAAGCCTTTTTTGGTTTTACCTCTTGCTACTTGAAATAATTTGTTTCCTGGCAGTCTGTCAGATGCTTACCTCTCCCTCTGCAGAAAATCCTAATGCCGCCCAAGTGATATGCTGCCCATAGTAACATAACACCATCTCTCCAACACAGCACCAAATCTGCCTCTACCCAGGAGCATGAAATCATCAGTAACACACTACTGCTCCCTAACCTGACACTGAGCTCAGGCCACTGGGTGCACCCTCTCCCCCCTCTGCTCCCTAAGATGATAATTACAAATACTAAAACTAAGCATTCCCAATCAATAAATTCTAAAAAGTTGCAGGCCATGGCTAACATCAAGTGGCAAGCTATATGCTTGGCTTGGCTACTTCTACTTCTCTCCAGGAATGTCCACCCCATCCCTGGCCCAATAGCTTGTACCACAACCCCAACCAAAATTCAAGGGATCTTCACTCTAGCCTCCATCAATATCTGCAGCCTCCTGCCAAAAATGAACCAACTACTAGCCTGGGTTACCCAGCACCAGCCCTGATATTTTATCAATCATTAAGACCTGGCTCAATGAGAGGGTTGCTGATGTGGCCATCCAATTGCCAGGCTATAAACTGTTTAGACTTGACAGGGTTGGCAAGTGCGAAGGTGTCTGTGTCTTTTACATAAAAGAACACCTCCGAGGTCAGTTTTTGCCTCCCATAACATCCAGTGGAACCACCCAGCTCCTAGCGGTAAAAGTTTTATTAGGAACTAACAGTAAAGCTTTAACAGCAGTGTCCATATATATTTTTCCCAAGGGCCAAACTAGCAGCTTAAAACTATCAACAACTTCTTATCCAACCAACGTCAGAATTCTGAATTAACAATGATGGGTGATTTTAACATCAGCTGGTCTGCACCGGAAATAGGCCCAATTAAAGATGCTGTATCTGCACTACACATGACGCAAGTAGTGACCTCCCCCACTCACAATAACTACTGCACTGGAACTTGCTCTATAATTGACAGGCTTATCACTAACTGGCCAGAGAGAATAACCAGTACTACCATCCTCCCTGATGCCGAGTGACCATTCCCCCGTCCTCTGTCGCTTGTCTAGAAAATCCCCCAAGTGTCCACCTAAAACTGTCGCTAACAGGCTGCTGAAGAGAGAGAGGCTGAAGGCTTTTAAAGCTCACCTAAGCCTCCAAGACTGGAGATTCCTAAACTATGCCAACGATGTCGACTCTGCCTTAGAAGGTTTTATACAAATTTAATATGTCCTGTGACATATTTGCCCCTCTAACTAAATGGAAGATCTGGGACTCCAGTAACACCTGGATCACCCCTCAGCTTCTCCAGTTGATGAGACATAAAAATGAACTGTGGCTCACAATCAAAAGTACTGCTTCCCATGCAGACCTACAAAATTATAAAACAGCCAGAAACAATTGTACATGGGCTATTCGGAAGGCCAAAAGTCAATATTTCAGTACAGAACTAGCAAATTCCTGGGGCAACAGCTGAAGGTTCCAGGATTGTACCAAAATACTGTCTGGGAAACCAAGTAAAACATCTCCTACCCTACTAAACATTGAGGGTACCCCTACTATGGACCCTAAAACTATTGCAGACACATTTAACAAGGCATTTACTGACCTTAGTGGAGTCTTACCTCCTGACATCCTACTACCACCAAATGGAAACTCATTCCCACAGTCCAGACCATTATTTCAGCTTCTCCCCTGTCTACCTGAAAGTTGTCTCCCCTACTATGGCTAAAAATGTACCTCACCAAAGTGCTAGGCAAGCAAGGGCCAGCAGCAACTGTCTCGACCTCAAACTATTTGAACTTGTGCTTGACACTATCCTTATCCCCTTCACAAAAATGATTATCCTATCCCTTATCTCAGGTAAATTTCCCCGACTATGGAAAGCTGCTGTGGTCACACCTGTCCAAAAAAACAGTGACAAATCCAAGCATACAAACTACAGACCAATATCTATACTCCTTCTCTCTCTAAAGCACCTGAACGCATGGTCGCTGATCAGTTGTCTGACTACCTCGACAAATACCAGTTACAGTGTCCACAACAACATGGTTTCCAGAAACAGCATAGCGCCACAACTGTCCTAGTCGAATTTACTGGATATATCCACAATGCCCTAGATCGAGGTCAGTTGGTGGGGGCAAGTTACATTGACAACATCAAAACCTTTGATACTGTAAATCATGAGCTACCTCTGAACCAGCTATCCACCATGGGGCTCTCTCCAGACTCTGTGGCCTGGTTTAGAAGTTACCTAACAGAGAGGGAGCAAAAAGTTAAAATCCTCTATGTCCTCTCTGATAGCCAACCAGTTGCAGCTGGAGGGCCCCAAGGATCTATTCTCAGTCCTCTCCTCTTTAATTTATTCCTCAGTACCCTCCCACTGCCCATAAAAGACAACATATTACTGTATACAGACAATGCAGTGCTCTACTCAAGCCACTCCAGCACTGTTGAGCTTGAAAGGCTAATGCAAGCCAATTTCTCTGCAGCTGAGCAATGGTTTCTCAATTCCAAACTACTTTTGAACTACAAAAAGATGAAAACCATGATCTTTGCATCTGCTCAAAACAAACTCAAGTCCTACCAACTACACATCCTCAACAATCTTAACTTGCTCCTTGAAATGGTACCTTACTTCAAATACCTCGGATTTACATTAGACAGTACATTGTCCTTTACTAAACACATCAACCTAGTCGCCAAGGCAGCTAACGCCAAACTTGGCCTGCTCCACAAAAACAAATCCTGTCTGTCCAAAGAAGCCATAAAAATGGCTATAAATAGCTCTGTGCTGTCTGTTATCGATTACAGCCTCATAGTATATGGAGCCACTACCCTCACAACACTCAAACAGATTGAAACCATCCTTAACAAGGCTTGTAGGCTTTTATTTGACGCAGACCGGATGACCCACACATGGGATCTCTACACACAGTCTAGCTAGCTAAATCTTGGAAACAGAATACGTTTCCAGGTTTGCCTCCTAGCAAAAAAATACACCCTGGGACTAACCCCCGGGTGTCCAGAACCTACTAAGCCTGCCTAATTCTACCAGAAGTATCAGGGGGGTGAACACCCTCTCACTAAAAGTCCCCTTCCATTGCACCTCACTAGGTCAGCGATCCTATGAATTCTGTGCTCCTTCCAAGATAAATTCTCTCGATGATGATATTCTTATGGTAAACAAACTTGGCCTGTTTAAAACTAAACGTCTTACATGTCTTGCATTGTCCAGTGGCTGTGACTGTGGGACTTAATAACAATCTACCTTCTTCACTACCTAAGACCAGTTCCAGCCCTAACCACTCCTCAGGAGTCAAGTATATAACTATCTACTCTTTGCCCCTCCTACCCCTCCCTTTTTTCTCCACCCTCTCCTTTCCATGCCCTCTCTTCAATCACTTTCCCTCCCTCCTCAGGCCACTCCTGTCTCTCTTCTCTCACTCCCCCCCCCTTCACTCACTTTCTCCCCCTCCTGGCACCCCAGCCTCTCCTTCTCTCCCTTTTACTTCCCTCTCTCTCTCTCTCTCTCCTGCCCATTAGCCCTCCCTCCTCTCCTAAGTCTTTCTACCAGTCTTGACCCACCCCTCAAGCTGCATGCATATCCTCCTAGCTCCCATGCACTTGATTGCTTAAAATATATTGCTACCATGCACTTAGACAAAAAAACTGCTTTAAGCAATTCTGGAACATCTCCACAACTCCTTGTCTCCCCTCCTTTCCCTTTCCCTCTCTTTAATTCAGTCCTTATTCTTGTTCCTCTAGTACTACAGTGCTATTTTATCAAATGTCAATGTTGTGCTATTGTGTACCCTGTCTTCCCGGATATGCTTGTAATCCCCTGTACAACGTTATTGATGTGGAACCTCTGCAAATGAGCCCCTGGCTCAAAGGTACTTCCCAAAAATGAATCAATAAATGAAGCCCAGTTGCCAAACTCTTGACCGGTCTTCCAGCTTTTTAGATCATCCCTCATTTTTCCACTCCCGATTGTGTGTCCACTCTGTTGCAGATTTTTGTGTCATATGTGAACAGGCATACTTTCCCTTCCAGCCCTCCTGCAATGTCACTAATAAAGACATTGAAGTGGACCCGGTCCAGTACTGACCGTAGTGGCACCCTGCTGGTTACTGTGCCTTCTTCAGAGGGAACCCCATTTACCACCCTCTGACTCCTGTTTCTTAACCAACTTAATACACATTTTACTACTTTTGGACCCACTTCCAGGCTGTCCAGCTTGTTTGCTAGTCTTCTGTGTGAAACGGTGTTGAAAACCTTACTGAAATCCAGGTAGGCCACATCAACTGCCCCACCCTGATCCACTTCCCTGGTCACTCAGGCTAAGAACTCAATCAGGTTTGTATGGCAAGATCTCCTCCCATGAACTCATGTTGCCTCAGATCCTGTAATCCATTGGTCACAAGGTATTCCTCAATCCTTTCCTTCAGTAGTGTTTCCATTACTTTAACCATCACCAAAGTCAGGTTAATAGATCTGAAGTTTCCTGCCTCCTCCCTTCTACCATTTTTGTGAAGTGGGACCACATCTGCCCTCCTCCAGTCCCCCAGAACTTCCCCTCCAGCTAGTGATAGGTTCTAGATGGCTTTTGAATATGAACTGTCTAAATCAAATGTAAATCTAACCAACACCAAGGTATTTACTGTATAAAGATCAATCAATGTTAAGTGAACATTACTGTCAGCCTTTATATCAATAAAGGGGGAAGACAAAGAAGCAAGAGGAGATGTGAAGATCATAACCTTGTTTTTGTTTTTCAGAGATTAAAACAAGTGTGTTACTGCTAAAGTTATTTTGAACATAATCTAAATCATTCTTGAGGTTGGATTGAATGGTACACAAATCTGAACTGCAGCAGTATAAGACTCTAGAGTATAGTGAGGGTTTGTTCTGCATGGTTTTTCATACCAGCTCAAACATTGTTGTACCACAGTTCAAAAGTTATGAAATACAGTTGTACCCTTCTGTGGCACAACAGTGTCCTGGCTGATCAGAAATACTCATGGTAGCTGGTGTTTTACACAACACTGCTTCACACACAGCAGTCATTTCATGTTCTGAACTGAAACTGCTGGCACATTCACTGCTGCCATGGACCACTGTGAAAACACTTCTGTTTAAAAACAAAATAAACTAAAACAAAAAAAAATATACACTATACAAGGAATAAAGTATGGGCAACCATATACAACAAGCCTGTGTTTCCATCAAGGGGTTGAGATACCTGTGCATGGACCTCAAGATTGAAGCCTGAGAGGTACAGTCTGGTATCTCAACCCTGAAATGGAAATACAAGGTGAGTTGTGTATGGTTGCACATATTTTATTTGTTATAGTGTATGGTTTTGTAAATTAAGAAGACAACACTATAATACAGTTTGTAAATGACTTTACTGCAATAGCAATAATTGTAAGAACAACAAATTGTAATAGTTCTTCTAAGTTTAAACAGATAAATACGAACTGTTCGGCTGTTAAATATTAAAGTAAGAAGCACAGTGGTTAACTATTTTTGGGGAGACATTAGGTTTTGAGTCCAGCATTTATTACATTTTAGCAGTACATTGGAAACAGTAAAAAGGAAAAGCCCTACTTGTCACAGTCCTAGAGGATATTTGTGACCCGATGTCATGCTGTTCAATGTGTTTTTTTGTTTTAAGATGAACTTTTCTTGTTCCAACATTTCTTTTGAATAAACCGCAGCTGACTTTTTAAAAAATTTATAGTGGTTACAATAATGCAGAGGTAGGGTGAGCAGAGAAACTGAAAGCAGGCAGTGGGAGTCAGCACAAGAGAATTGCAACTGGACTTAATGATAGAATGTGCTCAATAAGGTTTTTAGAATGTGTACAAAACCTTAGAAGGTGCACAATAAGGTTTTTGAGCAACTTAAATTATGTGCACAATAAGCCCTAACCATGCACTATAACAAATATTGACTGGACAACCACATGCCCAACCAGTCTGTGCTGCCACCTTGGGATTTTCATTACATTGGACCTCTTGAGCTTCACTGTCAAGGTCTGATGTAATCAACACCCCTCCATGGCAGTGCAGGCTGATTGTGCATGTCTGCACACCATTATTATCTGTGTGTCATCTGCATAATAGTGTACCTTTGCATTTTTGTGGAGAGATAACATGCTATATCATTGAAATGAAGACAAAAAGTAAAGTTCCCATCATGGAGCCTTGTGGAACACCAAAAGCAATTTGCATTAAAAAAATTATGTTATTGTCCAATAATAATGCAATGGGAATAGAGTTTTAGGTAAGTACTGAGTAGACAATAAAACAATGAGGTTTTGATTGTGCTGGTTTCACTGTACACTCAGGGGCATATTGGTCAAGTGCCTGCAGACCCTGGAAGTATGATACCAGCACACCCAACACCGCAAAGAGCCTTATTGCTCTTATAAAATGAGTCTCTTGATACATTTGTAAAAGAAAACCAGCACAATTAAAAACCTACAAAAAATGAACCTCAATTAAAAGTATGTCAAATAGTCATGACACCCATTTATACCACTTAAAACAAAAGACCACACCCCTCATACGAGACATAAAGCTGCTGTTGCTAACTGAAATCAAGATACAGAGGATATAGGCAATGCACAAACTGAGGATTCAAACTTCTGTCAGATTTTATTTATGGAAAAGCAGAGACTGAACAGCTAACACCATTCTTCAATACATAGTGCCTTCATATGAGGCTTCATCATTTATATGACCTTGGGGGCAACAGCAGGCTATGTAGTTAGTTGTGTTGTTGTGCTGTCTTCTATATTGTCTTCCTCATGTGTACCATAGCTGAGCACCACAAAAAGACACTCAAAGTATTGAATATTTTTGATATTTATATATTTATGTTACTAGTGAGGAGTTTTTAGTCCAATGCGTAGGAAGAATAAACAGCTGCAATGGCTGTGATGTGCAGGGATCTTGGAGATAAATAAAGAGGGCACAATCACAGAGTAATGGTTTAAAGAAATTACTGCTGGGATTTGTGAGTTGTACTACTGTACTCAGAGTGTGTCTGTGTGCCACTGAGCTACAGCAGCACTTAGCGTCTGTGTAAACTGTTCAGCACAGTGAGTAAGAGAGATGTGGGAGTTGTGGAGATGAGTCACAGACAGCTTGTGAGCAAGTTAGAGGGAGCATGTTGGGAGTTAGGCCATGGAAAGAACATATATAAAATAAACTGAATCAAAGGTATGAAGCAATAACATAAAGAAATAATTGAAAGCATGTTGTCTAGTGTATTGTATTTGGTGATGGAAGAGGTTTGAGTTAGTGAGGTAAAGAGTGTAGGAGCACTCAGAAGGAGCTGATGGACTGAAAAACAACAATTTGTGTGCAGAATGTAAAATAATATAAAAACATTCATGGACAAGAAGTTTAGTAATGGAAAAATGGAACAGGTCTTCGGCACTACAGTTATCTTTGAAATACTTGCTTTTAATTTAAGTGTTGTGGCTACAGGAACAAATGATGTCTCTTTCATTTGAAAATTCCAGTAGTCACTGGATAGTTTGACATATTTTAATGGACCAACATATGTCTTGTACAAAGATAATATAGTACACAAGCTTTTGGAGCCCCACACATCCCGTCTTCAGGTGTATTGCAAACTGAGCAAAATAAGTTAAAGTTATATACACTGTGATGCATTGTTTCAAAATAAGTTATAACAGGATAGTAAGAAGACTTAAAATGAAGGGTGAGAAGGACTTAAAAGGAAGGGTGGGTGGGTTATGAATAGGAAAAGGTATATAACTGTGAGGGGATATTATACAGGAAGTGCTAAGATATTTTTAAGAGAGACTGAACAAATGCCTTGAAGTGTTAATTTGAAAAGGTATAGTGACAGAAAACAATAGTAGGGACCTGAGATACACAAAGTGTGTGTGTGTGGGGGTCACAGAAAGATAAACACATATTTGTATAAAGTAATATACTGCATTTTTTTCATAGTGTGTCATAAATATAATGTCCCAACTGAGCTTGTTGTAGTTCCAGTTAAATTGTTTAATATGTTTTAATTCCCTTATAATGTATGGTAGAACATTGTTATAGGTAGAAATCTACCTTTTTATAACAACGTTTTATCATTAATGTGACATCATGATGTTGTTAACCCATCGATGGTACGTCACATTGATGGGTTAACAGCCGGGAACAGTCTGGACATGTGCACAACTGGATGGAATGGCTTTAAAACGGTCATGGCAGTGACAGCAGAGCGGCCGTGACCTTAAAAACTGCAGTAAGGAACTGCTTTCTTTTTTAAAAAACATAAATGGTACCATACACTATAAAATATAATGTATGGCACATCGATGGTTTACCGTTTTTTTAACCCATCTCAAGGTTGCCATGGTGACGTAAACCTCTTGAGCTTCGCTCTCAAGGTTTACATGGTCACCCTGGCAACCTCTCAATGGTTAACAAACCAGTTAACCATCGATGACCATACATTATCCTCGATGTCCTTCTTTCCTGAGTGTTTTTCAAGTTGCCTCTTAATATTATGACAGAAAGGTTCAAGAGGGAATGGTCTTGTTGGGAAAAATGCAAATCTACTGGCATGCAAATAAGGAATTTACAATTATCAGGAAAAGACAGTCTTGTTACAATTCTTAAGATTTACAGTGCAAGAAGAGTTCAAAGCACAGCTCACTTATTTTGGGGCTGACTGCTTTCAGAGCACAAACCACCAGGCTGTTTTGGGGCTGGGGAGGTTCACCTGTGTCTGACTTGAATGTCTGGATTTTTCTCTGTTTGATTAGCAGGGGATTTTCTCTGTCAAATTGTTGTGTATAGTATCTTGCAGACAGGAAGGCACTCATCGCAGCTGTGGGTCAGAGCTCTTAGCTGATTGTTTGTGAGGGCACAGTTTAGGCCCAACCCTTCCCACCCCTCACCCCCGAAATAGTTCCTTTATACCTGGGGTTCTGACATCATTTCTCAAGAGTGCAAGGTATATCAATGTCATATCCTCTCTAGCACACAGCACTGAAAATATACGATACACATTGTATAATATATATATATTTCATAACAAACCAATCACTCACACAAGCACACACACACACACAAAAAAAAAAAGTACATAGTCATGTGGGAGTAGTCAATGTAATGGCTGTGGGGCAGCAGTCTTCCAGGAGTCTTTCTGAGGCTGAGATGCTGCCCTATTTGCAGACAACTCTCTGCCCTGAGGAAGGAAGCTGCCGTCTTCAGGCTACACTGGACAACAGTAAGAAAACCTTCCCCAGGCCAGACTGGATGGTGGAAGGAACCCCCATCCAGGGAGCACCAGAGCCACCACCACTACCTCAGAGGTTGCAAAGAAAGCACAGCAGTTGGACCACTGTGGGCTCAGGGAGGGTGAGGAGGGTGGAACAGAGGCACACCCAGTCAGTTGTTCCACTCCACAATCCATACACCATTCTGGGGGAGCACAGCTCCCCTATGGATGCACCCACGGAGGAGATTAAGGAGGCTGAGGACACCTGTCACAAGGGAGGCCCACAGGAAGGAGGTAGAGGATGCCATAAGGAAAGGAAGCAGCTCCTGGTGGGGGACTCAATTATTAGGGGGATAGAACTGGGGGGAGCAGGGAAAACTGAAGTAAAGTGCCTGCCTGGTGCCATGGCTTGTAGGGACAGGAAGCGCATCCTCAGGATCACAAGAACAGCTGCACGGGAGTCTGAGCTGGATGTCATTGTCCACCTAGGGACAAATGACTTGGCTCAACATGAGCTTAGAGCAGTGCAGAAGGACTTTGTAGAACTGGGGAGAGGCCTAAGACAAGTAGCACACACAGTATCCTTCTCAGAGGTGCTGCCTGTAAATGGCATGAGTGAGGCAAGGGTACTTTGCACCATGCAGTTTAATGAGTCGTTGAAAAAATGGGTGGAGCACAGGGTTTGGCTTCATTGGGACTGGGGTTCCACCTGGAGGGACACCAGCCTATACTGGCAGGATGGTCTGCATCTGTCCAGGAAGGAACAAGTCTTTGAGCAATCAGTTTAAATGCTTCATTGGCAAGCTTTTAAACTAGTCAAGGGGAGGCACTGATAAGCAGCAGAAAATCCCAGCCCTCCCTACAAAACAGGGTACTAAATGGGAAAAGACTGAGGTAGAAAGGTCAGTGGGGGATGCTGCAACAGAAAGTAAAGCCATCAAAATGGAGAGCAATGAGTACCAATGCCCGTAGTCTGAGTAACAAGCTTCCTGAATTAGTGGCCTTGATGGAGGAGGAACATCTGGATATCGTGGCAGTCACAGAAACATGGTACACACAAAACCATGACTGGGGTGTAAACATACCAGGATACACTATCTACAGGAGGGACAGGGAGGGTAAAAGAGGAGGAGGAGTAGCTCTTTACATAAGGGAAGGAATCAAAGCAACAGAACAAAAGGGTAAACAGGGAGGAGAAGAAGCACTGCGGGTAAATTTGGAGACCGGCAATGGCACCACAATCCGACAGGGTTAGACAGACCTCCTTCTCAGGGGAGGAAATGGACAAGGAATGATAGAAAGATACTTTGTATGGCAGAAAAGGGAGATATTGCTGATGGTGATCTGAATATGCCAGATGTTAACTGGAGTGCAGTTGCAGCAGCCACTTCTAAGAGTGGGGTTATTCTAGATGCCCTACAGGGGCATGCCTTAGACAACTAGTATTGGAGCCCACTCAAGAGGGAACAATCTTAGACCTGGTTCTCTCAAATGGAGATGAGGAGAGGATCACAGATGTAGAAGTGGGTAGCCATCTGGGAACTAGCGACCATCGAACAGTATGGTTCACAATAAACACAGCAATAGAGTCAAGCCATACAAAGACAAAGGTACTGGATTTTAGGAGGGCTGACTTTGTCAAAATGGGTGAGTGCCTAAGGATGCACTAGCAAATGGGCAGGAAGGAGGGGTGGAAGAACAATGGGGAATAATAAAAACTGCCATCACAGAGGTATCAAGCCTTTGTGTAAAGCAAATAAACAAAATGAAACGAGGTAAGAAACCACTATGGTTCTCAAAGGAAGTGGCAGTGAAGGTTCAAGAGAAAAAGAAAGCATTCAGGAAGTACAAGGAATCACAGAAGGAACAGGACAGAGAACTGTATCAGTTAAAGCAAAAGGAAGCTGGGAAGGCAGTCAGAAAGCAAAGGCCCAAACTGAGGAAAAGACAGCCAACCTCAGTTAAGAAGGGGATAAAACCTTTATAGGTACATCAGGAGCCAAGTAAGACCAAGGGAGGGATAGTGAGGATTAGTAAAGGAGGGATGGTGGGAGGGTGACTGTGAAAAGGCAGAGATACTAAACAAATATTTTTGCTCAGTATTTACAAAGGAAGAGGGGAAGTACCTAAAACAAACAGTAGAAACACTCTGGATACAGAAGTTGATACCAGCCCATTTACAGAAGAAAGGGTTCTGAAAGAACTCTAAAACTGAAGGTGGACAAAGCAATGGGGCCTGATGGGATTCATCCTAGAATTCTAAAAGAACTAAGGGTAGAACTAGTGACACCACTGTCACCCTCTTTAACAAATCATGGGAGGATGGGTGGTACCCGAGGACTGGAGGAGGGCAGATGTAATTCCCCTTCACAAAAGTGGGAGCAAGGCAGAAGCAGGAAACTACAGACCTGTTAGTTTAACCTCAGTGGTAGGAAAATGATGGAATCACTTCTGAAGGAAAGAATTGTTGAGTATCTAGAGGCCAGAGGGGCACAGGACCCAAGGCAGCATGGATTCACAGCGGGAAGGTCATGCCAGACAAATCTGATAGATTTCTTTGACTGGGTGACCAAAGTAGTTGATCAGGGAGGGGCTGTGGACATGGCCTACCTAGACTTTAACAAGGCATTTGACACAGTCCCACACAAAAGATTAATATACAAGTTAGCCAGCCTGGGAGTGGGTCCCAAGATACTAACATACTAACATACTGACAGCCTGGGTAAAGAATTGGCTGGAGAATAGGACACAGAGAGTAATAGTAAATGGAGTCCACTCTGAAAAAAGCGGGGTTAGTAGTGGGGTACCGCATGGTTCAGTATTAGGACTGGTCCTCTTCAATGTCTTTATAAGCGACATTGCAGAGGGACTGGAAGGAAAAGTATGTCTCTTTGCAGATGACACAAAGATCTGCAACAGAGTTGATGCACAAGGTGGAGTGGAAAGGATGAGAAAGGACTTGGCAAGGTTAGAGGAATGGTCAAATGTATGGCAGCTTAGATTCAATGCTAAGAGTGCAAGGTAATGCACCTGGGAAACAAAACCCAGGGAAGAGTACAATGGGGGTGAGATACTAACAACAACAAAATGGAAAGGGACCTGGGGTAGTCATATCAGATGACCTAAAGGTGGGCAAGCAATGTGAGAGGGCAGCAAGGAGGGTTGGGGATACTGGGATGCATAGGAAGAGGCATCACCAGTAGAAAACAGGAGGTTATTATTCCTCTGTACAGACAGCTAGTGAGACCCCATCTAGAGTACTGCATGCAGTTCTGGAGACCCAATCTCCGCAAAGACATAGACAGGATGGAAGCTGTCCAGAGGAGGGCAACTAAAATGGTGCAGGGTCTGCACCGGAAGACATATGAAGAGAGACTTAAGGAGCTTAATATGTATAGCCTAGAGGAAAGGAGGGAGAGGGAAGACATGATAGAAACTTTCAAGTACCTCAAGGGAATCAACAACGTCCAAGAGGGTAGCATCTTTCAAAAAAAGAGGTGTGCAAGAACAAGGGGGCACAATTTGAAGATAGAAGGGGGCGGCTCAGAGGAAATTTAAGGAAGTATTTTTTCACAGAGAGGGTTGTGGATGTATGGAATGGCCTTCCAGAGGAGGTTGTGGAGTCAAAAACAGTGGTGGAATTCAAGCATGCATGGGACAGTCATAAGGCAATTCTAGGGGGTTGGGGTAGGAAGAAGTAGGCTGCTGGTTAACTAGGACCTGCAGCTTATCCATCAGGTAGGGAAATGGGCAGACTGGGTGGGCCAAGCGGTCCTTATCTGCCGTCAAATTCTATGTTTCTATGTTTCTATGCAGATAATCTAGTTTACTACTGTGTGACAGTGGTGATGCATCCTGGTTTGCAGTGGTTGCTTTGTTTCCACTATATAGCATCCACTATGATGAAGTTTGGGGAGCCCAAGCAAACTGTTAGTTCTTGATGGTGAAGCTGTAACATCATTGAGGAGCGGGTTGTTCCTTCACACCTGGTTGTGGATGATGTGATGCACTTGTACTTGCACTAAATAAATGGTAAGAAATGTTTTTGAATCCATTTCTAGACTGGAGTTTTTTTTTTTTGTGGTTGCTTTTATCCCTGTGTGTCTATAGTTACCTTATATATTGGTAGCACCACAACAGTTTCCTGGTGCTGGCTACACTTTTTTCTTTGAGCATCCATTTGTGCAATGTTTGTGCTGAATTAGGCGAACTCCCTTGCTTGATTGACATGTAAGATCCTTGTATTTTATTTGTGTTGTTCTGTTCTATTTTGATGGTGGTTTGTGTGCATATGTGGATGCAGGTCTTAGATCTTGCATTGTTGCATGATGTTGTTCTTCTCATTTCACGGTTAGTTTGATCTGCTGGGAGTGTGCTACAAATTATTAGCTTAGGAAGCTGCCTGTAGGCAATGACAGATGACTGTGGGAAAATGTCTCTAAGTCTTTTATCTTCACTCAGCATAGGTTGTAGTTCTTTAATCATCTGCTGAAAGGGTGTTAGCATGGTACTGTATGTAACAGCTAGGGCTGTGCAATCAGTTTGATTGTTTACAGTATTACAGTATACTTTCTGATGCCATTTATATAGCATTTTTCATTTCTTTGTCAACTTGTCTTGAGGAAGGCCTTTCCAGATTAACGAGTTATGAAGTGAGGTTGCTGCCTGTTTCTTAACAATTCTAAAACTGGCCACTTAAATTTTTCTAATAAAACAGAAAATTCAGTGCACACCCTCCCCATATCAGATCTTTCAAAAATAATATTCCTGCTGTCTGAATTGGCTACTTACTTAATCTCCAATTGGAGTGCAGGTCAATTGATGTTCATATAGGGTCTCTGCTGTGAAGTAAGCCCAGCAACATTTAATTTTAATTTTTTTCCACAATTTCCTGACAGTTTCCTCCTTTAGAGGTACTGGTTTATATATCACCACTATATTGATATTTATTCCCCTTCTATTACTACCTTTGCTCATTTTGGGCCCTGGGCACTAATGGGTGGGTTATACATGCCAGAGGTGCATGACCTGCCTATGCAGCTTCACACCTGCGGACAGATGCACACCACTGGAAATCACCAATGGCCCTGACCTATCTGTAGGCATGTCCCCCTGGTGTGCAGCACTCCGAGGGGTGGCTGGGGGTGGAGTCGCAGACCCAGTTGGGATGGGATGCCTGGCATGGGTCCCAGAGGGGATCACAAGTGCAAGAAGGCATGGGTCCAGGTGCGTAAATGCTGACCACAGGCACCCAGACCCACATGGCCATACCCCCTCACTCAGTTGCCCTTGGTTCACCCCCACCTGCCACACAGCAGAGCCCCGCAGGGTAACCTCTGCCCACCAGATCCTCAGTGTCCCCTACCATATACCACTGATGGACTCCTTGACCCCTGACACCACACAGCCCCATCCTTGTTGCTGCACAAGACATCCCCCGACACACACAGGTGTCCCTGAGCCCCAATCCCTTTACCCTGCTGTTACAATAGAGGCCTGGGGCTGGTGTCCCCACCCACCCACAGCACTGCCCCTCCACCCTGTACTGCTGCGATGGTGCCATGGGCATGGAGAGCCAGTGATGCACCCCTCTCCACACACCCCAGTCACTGGCTATCTAAGTGATGCTGGGAATGTGTAGTCTGTCATTATGGGTGCATTCCCAGCAGCACATAGACAGCTGGTGGCCATGGAGGTGTGGTGTAGGCTGTGACACTGGAGGTTCCTAGCCATGGCACCGACATGCAGGTATGGGGGAGGAGACTGCTGTCGGTTCTGCCGGGGGGCACTACAACTACTGATGAGCAGCTACAGTTGGGTCACTGTGCATAAGGATCAGAGCACATAGCTGTGCTTGGGGGGGTTTATGTACCACACGGTTGCCAGGGCAGGCATGCCTGTGTAGGGGAGGTGGAACTGCTTGTTGTGAGGACTGGATGGGCATGTGCTGGGGTGGGGGGGGGAATGCCATGCTCTCCAGGGCCTGGGGTGGCTTGATGTGTTGGGGGAGCTGCACACTTATTGTTGAGGCCAGGGGGACCCAGTGGTTGCATGGGCTTGGCCACATATTGCATATATAGCAGGGTCCCCCTGGCATATCTTCCTGACTGCTATACCACCTGCACGTACACTACATGCCATTGTGCATGGCATATAATTCAAACATGCCCCCTGCCCACCTTGGTGCATTGCAGTCTGTGCAGCCAGGGGATCGGGTGCATAGGGGGTTGCACGCACCATTTCATGCATCCTGCATGGGGGTTGCAATGGGGTGCATAGTGGCTACATACCCCAGATATGTGGCACATAGCTACTCCGCCAATTAGTGCATAGGGCTAATTGTCACTGTAAACTCACCATTCTCCATTTCCTCAAATCTCTGCAGCCCGTACATATTCTCTCATACATATAATATCACCAATCCCTCTTCTTCCTTCCCTATCCCTAATGAATACTGTATAGCTTGGTGTGATTCTGTTCTAATCATGATGCTGGGTTGCCCACATTTCCGTGCTTGCCACCATGTCCATGTTTACTTTGATCACCAATGTCTCTGGATCACTGATGTGGCTCTCCAAGCTCCTGGTGTCCAGGCACATATAGCTCCCCAGTTCTCCTGCTTCATGCTGGCCCTGTCCCACTCCCCTTCCCTTTAGTACTTCAGTTAGGTGGTTAGGGTATTTCGGCCATCAGAATACATTGAAATAATTTATAATTAAACAAAAAATTCATTGGATTATGGATTTTATTATATAGGAGTTCTTTTTAGGAGGAAATACTGTGCAGTGTTTTTGACCCAACACATATCTACAGCACTTTACATCCTTTCAATATTCTCTATCAAAAACTAATGCATTTCATTCTAAATTGCAGTCACACAGTACGTCATTGTGACTTCCTAACTCAACTGGCCCTACTTGCAAAAATGCCAGGATCTCAACTGACATAAATTTATTTATAAGACTGTGGATAATTTAAATGCCCTTCATCTTCAAGGCAATTTCTTTCAGTGTCCTCAAAATATAATTTAAGGGATGTCACTGACAGAACATTTTGCCTTCCAAAAGTGAAATTCAGTTATGGTCAGAATTATTTTTCTTTTGAGGCCCCTCATAACTGGGAATCTCTTTTCCCTCATTTAAGAAACTGTAATAACCTTGACTCTTTCATAAAACTGCTCAGCCCATCCCATGTTAATGTTTAAGATTGTTTTGAGTGGTTTCACTGTGTGTATATTCATCCCTTTTGTAATTATTGAATGTTTATTTTATGTGCTGTATTTATTTTTTTCACTTGTCAGGATGTTCTTGTGAACAAGACTTTGTCCTTAACAAACCTTCCTGCATTTTGAAACTTTTTAATAAATAAAAAAAGTAATCTGTGCTGCCAGCGTATCCTTTCAGATTCAATAGTTTGAGTGACAGCATAATTTACAGCTAGTGAGCTCAGTTTTTAGGTGTAAATACTTAAGTATGTAGAGGAGACAAGCAGGCACCTACAGAATGGTGCTCAAACAAAGTTTTTAAAGAGAAGTCTTAGTTCATTAATTGTTCATTTTCTAGTTACATGGTTTTTGTTTCTCTTAGGATTATATGTGCTGATTAGGTGTGTGGCATCTTGTGTTTGCTATGGGTGTAGATATATTTGCTATGGCATCTAGGTGTGGGTTTGATAAGAACCTCCAGGTGTGGGTTTGATAAAGTCCTTAATGCATGCAATGGTTTGGTTGCTAAGGGCACCTGCTTTTCCAGTTTTGCAAAGAGCTACATCTGGGAAAGAAGGTTGTGGGTCCGTGTCTCACACTGGGGCCTTGGACTCATACCCTTTGCTAACAGGACTTTCTTGCAAGTGAGTCTTTTGAGGCTCAATGAAACTATCCTATGTGTAACAGTGTCTAAATACGTACATAATGTACATAACACTGTGATTCAGCAGGGAGTCTCAGCAGATATTATATTAACTGCCTGGTTTCCTAGCAATATGAACTGGGGCATTTATTTACTGACATTGTGCACCCTAGTATTAGCTTCTTGAAGTGGTGCATCTCGTTTACAAGGAATTCCTGAGGGACAAGTATAGCACCATCAGATACAAATAGTAATGACCAGGGGTTCAGTACTGTACTAGAATTCTGCCCTATGTTTTGCGGCAAGGCTCCTAAACTTCTGCAGGCAGTTTGTTCCACTTCTGCAGCAAGAATTGTTTACTTCTGTGATGGTTTTATGTTCATTCATTGGCTAATGTGGCATGTGATTTCACCGAAAACATCAGATAATAAGCATGGGAAGGAGCTTCAGTATAAACATGGAGGCGAAAAGAACCTGGATGGCAAGTGCGGGTGATGCCAAAATTTCTCCCCAGGCCCTCCTTGCAATGTATTTATTTCTTTAAATTGCTGTCTCGAAAAAGCAGACTGAGCTGAAACTCATTTCCAGATGCAACCTAGGGGGAGTTTTAAGGGGATAAATGAAAGGGACATAACATGCAAGCAGGCGATATTCTGTTTTAAGTATTTTCATTCAAAGTTCATTTCTTTGTTCCAGACAGTGTGATGTCATCACCAGGAACAATGAACCATCCTTTTATAAAGGACAGGAAGAAAACCTCATCAGCATCCCAGGCACAAAAGGAGGCACTAGCACAGGACAGGGCAGCACCTGAGCAACAGGCCCATACAGAGGATACAGAACCACCCAAGCAGCTGGCCTGTCCAGAGGACATGGAAGCACACATGCAGCTGGCCCATCCAGAGGACAAAGAATCATTCAAATAACTTGCCCATCCAGAGGACACAGAAGCACCAGAGTAGCTGGCCCATCTAGAGAACAATGAATTACCTGAGTAACAGACTGGCCTAGAGGAATGGGCAGCACCAGAGCAGCGGTGGAGGGCACTAGAGGGGAAGGGCAGCCACAGAACACCAAGGGACAGGGGCTGATGTGAAAACAGCTAGAACATGGAGCAAAGTGGGAGACAGCTGAATTTGAGTGTTTTATGCAGAAGAGTTTAAAAGAATGCAACCAGGAATGCCAACAGACGAAGAATGCTATAGGACATCTATAGTAAGGGCAATTCCATCTTTAGGCAATGATTACAAATCTGAAAAGGAAAATGAGGGAGATTCAGCAGGAAATGTCAATGTTATAGACATCAACACCACTGGAGAGGCACAGTGCAGCTAGTCTTTTCAAAGATAACAATACAGAGGTGAAGGAAATGCTAGACTCAGAGCAAGAAAGTGACACAGTGCTGGAGGAAATGACAGATGAAAGAGTCGCTGTATATGCTGGTTCCACTGACAGCAGTCCATGGGCACATCATGGGTGCATTGAACATTCTGCCAGATATGGACATTGTTCCTCTCACAAGTGAAAAAGAAAGGCATCTGAGGTGCAGGATCTCAAACAAACCAGAACACTTTGCAGCATTGATTGTTCAGGGGAAGGGGACATTGTTTAACCAGGAATAGCACAATAAGCCAAAGCTGGTTTCCAGATGTAACATGGGAGCACAAGGAAGTTAAGTGACTTGCTCAGGATCACACAGTATGCACCTAGGCAGCTGTGGGATTCAAACCCAGGTCTGCAGCTCAGAGCTTTAACCCACTGCGCCATACTGCCCCTGATTTAACACCACTAATTCTTGTGAAAATAAGGGACAGAATAAATGAACAGCTACAAATGGTGTAGGAGGGTTGCACACTCTCACTGATGTAGTTCTGTACCATCTGGCCATGAAATCACTATTTTTGTATTACTGACTTCAGATTTTTTTTTTCCAGTTTCATGTGTGTGTGTGTGCTTTTACAGTGGATTTGTGCTTTTTTTCCCCTGAAATATGTGTTTGCATATTACTGCCATAAAAATGATATTTGCTGTACACTGCAAAATCATCATTGTAAAAAAGTGCTGTGTTTCTCTGCATGTGTGTCTGTTTTATTTATTGTATTTTGATATGATAGTAATTACTTTATTTTACCTTTTATGATAAAATATGTGATAGTGCACTGCAACAAGTTGGTTTTCACCTTTGCTTTCCACACTGCTAGTAAAAATAATTCTGATATTGTGATGTCCCATTGAAATACACTGCCACTCTTGCCAGTAAAACATTTCTGACATCATAATATGAGAATTCCGTTGTACAGTAGTTTGCAAAATACAAATAAAATAATGCAAAGGTAATTTGAGCAACACATGAAAGCAAAATGAATACAGAGGAATGCAAAGGCCCCAAGCCTTCATTCTTTAAGATATACATATTTATGAATCACTTGCTCTTTAACATAGCTGTTGACCTTAGGGTTGGCATTCTAGTTAGATGTGAAGAGCAAGGGGGAGGGGAGGAATCTTGCAAGGGTGACCCTACACAAAGCCCAAAAATGAGCGCTATAAGGCACAAGTATGTTTTGGTTATTAGGTGTTGCATCTTTAATGTGTACTCTATGTCCCCAGTGGAAACACATCCATGCCAAAATGAACAACAGATCACAAGACACCTAGCAGCAGGCTAAAGAATTACGACATTCAGCACCTGCTCCTCCAGAATAGCAGTATAGCCTAGAGGGTAACATAATGAGCTGTGAATGAGTTTGGCACATCCAGCAGACCAGACCTGGGTTTGAGTCTCACAATCTCCACTTGCATACTGTGTGACTCTGAGAAAGCCACTAAACCACCTGGTGCTCCCAGATCGCCCCTAAAATCAGGCAGTTGAGCCTTACCCGATTACCAAAGACTGAAAAACAAGCAACAAAAAACATCGGATGGTACTTTCACAGACTGATTGTGCATCATTGTGCACTATAATGTAAGATATCTTTGAAAGTGGCAATGGCTACCACTGTATGTCTCACCATATTTTGCCAACAGAATCTGTTGTAGCTTTCTTCACGCAGGGCCCATTGGGCCCTGAGTAACGGAAAGAGATCACATCTGACCTTGTTTGCTGAGGGGGAGGAAGTAGGCATTAGGGCTGACTGCCCCAAAGATACCTCGCTTCTGATTTTCCAAGACTCCAGAGACCCAAGACCCTATTTTTTTTTGTTTGTTTGCTGCTTGGAGTTGGGAATAGGGAGTTTAGTTTGGAAACCCTAGCACCTCATTTTCCTACTTTTCAGTCATTAAATTGAAGCCTAACTGATGCATGAACACAGTTTTTTTGCAAAGATTTTCCTTTATTTTGAGATAATTTAATGATATCCTCATTCACTCAGGTCCCTTTTGGGACCTGTGTGAACAGATGCAGATGTGCAGGGTCCGCTGGGCTCTGTGCCAAGTGAAGACCCCATCAATCTAAGGGCCCCACACCTCCATGCAGCAAGGGATGTCAAGAATTCATAGGGCTGTCTGGTGGATTGTGCAAGCACAAAGCCCTTTGGGTCCTGTACTTCCATGTGGATGCAGACACAGATGTACAGGGAAAGAGTCCATCTCTCAGGCAATGCTCAGGGCCCTCTGGCACCTACGGGTATAGAGGTGCAGGTCCATATGCCAAGAGAAGATATCTCTTTACTATATGGCACTTGGGCCCATGCAAGCAACCATGCCATTACCCTTCCCAGGATTGGGGGGTGGTGTTGAATGACAGCACTATCCCCCCAGCCTTGGCCCATCCCACTATTTCACTGAGCTTGGCCCTGAACTCACTCAGTGGCACAGGATCACAAATCACTACCTACTGGAGAAAGGCTGGTACAATGTTTCTTAATAATTTTTTTTTTCTCCCAAATAGTCATTTTAAGACTCTCCCCATAAACATGACATGTGGCATTTATAGAATACTGACCAAAATGTCATTTCATGCCACAAGTGCTAAAACACATGCCATCCAGGATCTTTTTTTTTTTCACCAGGAGAGACACACTAAGCTGAAAACTTGTTTACAGGTGCAACCTGGGAGCACAAGGAAGTTAAGTGACTTGCTCAGGGTCACACAGTATGCAAGTGGGGGCTGTGGGATTCAAACCCAGGTCTCCAGGTCTTGCAGCTCAGAGTCTTAAACCACTGCACTGAACAATGAAACCTATCATGATTACGAGGTGGTGTGGAAAAATGGCTATGTTGAAAGTTTGGAGTCAAAATATTGAAAATCAGTGAAGTTATGAGTGAACATTGAAATATTTGAACATTCACTTATAATTTTGATATTTTACCATATTTTAACACCAACTTTTCAACATATTCTTCTTATAACCCAACTTCATGAACCTGGTAGGTGAAAATTAACAAACAAAAAATGTAATTTCACACAACTGCAAAATCACCAGATTTGAAAAAAATTGCACTTGCCTTGTTCATGAGGTGGGGTCCCAAAAAGGCCATGTTGAAAGTGTGGTGGAAAAATCTTAAAAATTAGTGAAGTTATGAGTGAACATTTTTAAATCCTGCCTAAAAGGTGATTTTGAGCAACAACCTTAAAGTCACCTTTCTGGATAGATTTGAAAAATTCCACCTCCCTTGTTCATGGGATGGGGTCCTAAAACAGCCATGTTAAAACTTTGATGTAAAAATATAAAAAAATGACAACATTATGAGTAAAAGTTCAAAACCCATTGAAATACATTAACCCAGACTTTCCGTATTTTTTCATATTACAGTCTCCGGTTCAAGTAGCAAGACATATCTTCAGTCAGAGAGTAGATCTACAATAGGAGACATGCTCAGGTGAGTGATGGTACGTAGGGTGGTGTGGAGTGGTGGGTGCTGAATGGGGGGTTGGGTGGTGTGAGTGGTGGGTGTCTGGAGTCAGATTGGCAAGGGATCATTTTCTTTTTTACAGGTGGATTTAAACATTCATTCCTTTATTTTATTTGAGAACTGGGTAAAAAAGCAATTGGGACACAAGGGTCAGAAGACTCTCAAACACATCAATACATATGACACAATTACAAAGACTAAAAGCCAAAAATACAGTACAATACAAGACATTGCAAAAATAAAACTGTCTTTACTTGCTGCAAATTTTGTCTCATCTTGTCTGTCTTGCACTGTAGTTTGGGGGAAGGGTGCTAATTGTCCGACCTCTGACCTCAGCTACATGATAACTGGAGATGGGGAGAAGTCAGATTTGAGGTAGCAAGTTGATTTCTGGTTTCTCAGAAGAGGCCAGAAGGGGAAGGATCCAGATTCATTTCAGTGCAGTGCAGTAACTGCTCATTACTTTTTTTTATTTTAAACCTAGATTTGTGGGCATTTATTGGTACTGTTATTTCTTTGCTGTCTTTATTTAGAATTGTTTTTTGGGCAGTTGAAAATGTAAAACCTAGTTTGGTGTGCTTGTTGTGGTGCTGTTTTTCTTTGCTGTCTTTACTTGTTGCAAATTTTCACCCCTTCCCTCCCCTGTCTCTCACTCTTAATTATATGCCCTATTAAATCTGATTGACAGGAGCCAAGCACAGGGAATAGCAGGGGGTTGAGGAGTAAAAGGGGCATAAAGGGGAGGAAGCCCATCCTCGGCACAACAAGTGTTTTGATTTATTTTTCCTTCTTAAAAAAAAAAGTATCTGAAAATTGGTGGCAGGATTTTCAGGACTGTAAATTAATAAAGAAGGAACTACAAGGAGAGCTTCAGTAACATACAAGTACTGTAATAGCAGTATAAGTGCAGTATAATGTGGGGAGTGGTGCAATGCAGTGAATGCAGGGCAGCCCTATCCAGGCAAACCTTCTGGACACTGAGGTGCTTCCTTATCTGTAGACATTTCTCTGGATTGCAGGGTGAGGTAGCCAGACTCACAGCAGAAGTAAACTGGGTCAGGATTACCTTCACTCCTATCCAAAGACCACCCAGTCCAACGCTGCTGCCTCAAAGGATGACAAGAATGAGGAGCACTTGGATAATGGTGGGCTCAGGGAGGGTCAGGTCAGTCAGGCAGAGGCACATCCCAAATCCTATTCCACTCCAGAACTCATATGCAGCACTGGCGAATGCAGACAACCAAACAGAGGTATCCAGAGAAGTGGAAAGGAAGGATGTGGAGATCAACCAAGGAGGTGACCTCAGTGGGGAGAGCAGTGGACTCCAGAAGAGGAGGAGGAAATGAATCTTGGTGGGGGACTCTCTCATATGAGGGATCCAGCTAGGAACACAGGAGAGGGCGGACAGAGAGGTGAGCTGCTTATCAGGTGCAGTAGCATGGTGGAATGGGTGGAGGATCCTGGGGATTGCCAGGAAGGCAAGACAGGAGGGTGATCTGGATGTCATATCCACCTAGGTACTAATGACCTGGCAAACAGGGAGCCTAAGGAAGTTCAGGAAGAGTATAGGAAATTGGGGAGGGGTATCAAGCAAGTAGCTACTTCTGTCACCTTCTCAAAAGTACTACCTGTGAGAGGCATGGGAGAGTGTAGGGGTGCACGCTCCAGGAACTTTAACTCATGGTTGAAGAACTGGTGCTGTGTGGAAGGGTTTGGATTCAGTGGTGATTGGGGACTCACCTGGAGGGATGGGGGATTGTTCAACCCTAATGGCCTGCATCTGTCCTGGAGGGGAATCCAAGCACTCAGTGATAAGTTTAAATGCTACATGGACAAGCATTTAAACTAGACAAGGGGGGTGGCAGGCCAGCAAGGAGGACACCTAACTGCCACCCCCCCAGAGCTAGCAGTGGAACCAGTGAACAGGAGAAGTGGATATCTCTGCAAAGCAGTGTGCAAAAGATGGAGATAAGCACCCAATGGGTCGATAGGCAGAAAGGGGTAAACATTCAACACAAGGGCAGACAGCAGGGAGAACCAGGGATAAAGGACAACGAGGGAGGGACTGGAGTAGAACAGCTAAACAGTCCAGAGAGTTCACATCATGGAAAGCCATGTGTGCCAATGCCAGAGGCCTTAGCAACAAGATGGAGGATCTGGAGGCTGCCATGGTGCAGTCGGACCTGGGCATTGTGGCCATCACAGAGACCTGGTGTAATGATAACCACAACTGGGAGATGGCCATACCCGGCTACAACATATTCAGAAGAGACAGGAGAGGCAGGATGGGAGGAGGAGTGGCATTTTATGTGAAAGATGGCATAAAGGCCACAGAGATCCATGAGGAACAAAATGGGGGAGAGATACAGTTGGTTAAGCGGGAAAGGAAAATGGGGTCATCCATCCGCACAGGGGTGGTCTACAGACCACCAGCCCAGGAGGAAGAAACAGTTAGGGAGGTGATGCCAGCCATCCAAAGGATGGCAGACAAGGGTGAGGTGGTGCTGGTTGGAGACTTCAATATTCCAAACGTGGACTGGAGCCTCCCAGCAGCAACATCAACCAGGAGCAGATTTATCCTGGACTCCCTTCAAGGTGTCTTCCTCAAGCAACTGGTCATGGAACCAACTTGACAGAAGGCAATACTGGACCTAGTGATAACAAATGGGGACAGTGTGATGGGGGTAACAGTGGGGAGCACCTGGGGAACAGTGACCACCGGTCATTGTGGTTTGAAATCAAAGAAGGAGCAGAACCAAACCACACAAAAATATGTATCCTGGATTTTTTAAGGAACAGTGGACAATATTTAAAACAGGGATTACAACAGCAACAGAATTATGCATTAAGCAGGTTAGCAGGGGGAAAAGGAAGAGGAGGCCATTATGATTTTCCAAGGAGGTAGTGGAGAAAATGAAATCCAAAAAGACTGCATTTAGGCAATACAAAAAGAGTCAGGCAGAAGGGGATAGGGAGAAGTTCCAGGAGAAGCACAAGGAGGCAGGGAGGTCAGTAGGGGAAGCTAAAGCTCAGACAGAACAGCGCATCACAAAATCATTGAGTAGTGAGGAAAAAACCTTTTACAGGTACATAAATGAAAAAAAGAAGGGCAAAGGGAGGGATAGTGAGACTGAAAGGGGAGGATGGGGGCCGCATGGAGGATGACAACAGTAAAGCTGACATACTGAACAGATATTTCTGCTCAGCCTTTACAGAGGAAGAGGAGGGTAATGGATCTGAAGAGAGTACAAGGGGTGGGAAAGGCGCATAAATGGACACAAGTCCCTTTACACAGGATTGGGTCCTAAAGGAACGGGAAGAAATAAGAGTCAATAAAGCAATGGGGCCAGATGGGGTGCACCCCAGGGTCCTAAGGTAACTAAGAGAGGTGATGGCTGGACCTCTGGCAATCCTGTTTAGCCGATCAGTGGAAACAGGGGAGGTACCCAAAGACTGGAGGACAGTGGATGTAGTCCTCTTATACAAAAGCGGGAACAACAAGGAAGCGGGGAACTACAGACCAGTCAGCCTGACCTTGGTAGTGGGGAAGATCATTGAAGCACTACTGAAGGAGAGATTAGGAGAACATCTGATTGCCAGTGGACTACAGGACCCAAGGCAGCATGGTTTCACTGGAGGGAGGTCATGCCAGACCAACCTCATTGAGATTTTTGACTGGGTGGCAAGTTAGGTGGATCAGGAGAGGGCAGTGGACATGGCTTATCTGGACTTCAGCAAGGTCTTTGACACTGTGCCACATAGAAGGCTATTAAACAAACCGGGGAATATGGGAGTGGGCAGGACAGTAGTGCGGTGGGTGGATAATTGGCTGGGCAGCAGGACACAGAGGGCATTGGTAAATGGCTGTCATGCCACAGAGGGAAGAGTGACCAGTGGGGTACCCCAGGGATCAGTACTGGGACCAGTCCTATTCAACGTCTTCATCAGTGACATTGCACAAGACCCAGAAGGCATAATTTCCCTGTTCCCTGATGACAAGAAGCTCTGTAACAGAGTGGAAATGCCAGAGGGTGTAGACAGAATTAGGTGGGACCTGCAGAAGCTTGAAGAATGGTCAAGGGTTTGGCAGTTGAAATTCAATGCAAAGACGTGCATGATAATGCATATGGGGCACAAAAACCCTGGAACAACATATCAGTTGGGGGGGTGAGGATATAGCATGCACCAAGCAGGAAAGGGACATTGGGGTTATCGTCTCTGATGACCTCAAGGTAGGGAAACGGTATCCCATGATAAGGGAGCTCGCTACTGAGGGCTCACAAAAAGGGTGATTCAATGGCGACGCCTGTTCAGAGGGCTACTAGATGGGGGGTGGCTGTGGTTATAGCAACATCCTGTCGCTATATGTTCATGCACATGCGGGGAGGGAGCGAGCATGGCAGAAGGGGAAGGAGGGTTTTTGTGGCATATTGCAGTGGTGGGCTGTTGAGCTGGCCCCTTGGCATGGTGGGTGGGTGGCAGGCTATAGCTGTGAGGGTTCTGGGTTTGGGTCTGGATACACATGCATTTTGCTGCACCAGGACCGTAAAAATGTTTTTCTGACTTTGCATCCCCCTGACATGCACCTCCCTGAAGCTGAGAATCCTTTAGTAGTGGGATGTGGGGGGTGAAGCCCCCTGTGGGAATGGAGTGGGGTGCGGGGGGCACTGACCCCCACATAAACAAAGAAAAAGCAAGTCCCTGGTGCCCATTTACCATGCACTGGGTTGTACGTCAGTGAAATAGATTTTCGCCAATGTACATTCACCATAATGGCAATCACCTTTGTGTGATCACCTTTATCACAGAAATCCTAGGGAACCAGTGCAGCAAGGCAGCAGGTGAAGCAAATAGGATGCTGTGATGCATAGGCAGGGGCATCACCAGCAGGAAAAGGGAGGTCATAATTCCACTATACAAGACACTAGTGAGGCCCCACCTGGAGTACAGTGTACAGTTCTGGAGACCTTACCTACGTAAGGAAATAGACAGGGTAGAGAATAGGGGTGTGCGGAGAAAAAATTTCAGCCTACAGAATTTCGACAAAAGTGCTAATTTCACTTCTATGAAAGTTCAGAAATCATTTTCAGAACTTTTGTGGAAATTCTGCCTTAAAACTGAGGAATAAATATACAAACTGTGGGTTAATTTATTAAACTGTGGGAAAGAAATCCACAGACATGTTCACTGCCAGTGGTCAGTTCTAAGGCTTTTTTAACCACAGTTTAATTAATTAATCCACCCCGCACTGATATGGGGAACCGGTAAATTAATAAATACTTCCAATCCCTTCCTTGGACCTTCCTGGTTTCTACTGGCCCCCCACCCACTGATCATGGCCCCCCAAAACATTTTATTTCCCTGATGTCTAGCGGACCCCTTCCCTATCCTGGATTCCTTAATCTGCAAACCAAACAGCCGGCAATCCACCAACTCATCCCCCTCTATTCCCAGTATTCCCTGGTGTCTAGTGGACCTCCCCATCCCCAATTCCTTATAAAAAAAAATAATCCCAATTCCCTGGTGTCTAGTGGACCCCCACCCCTACCCTGACAGTTCATCTGCCACCACCCACCCACCCACCCCCACCCTGCCCCTGAGCAGGCCACCAGCGCAGCCCTCCTCTCTCCTCCACTACCAATGGCCCACTTAATTGTCAGTGACTGACCGCATGGTTGTACAAGCAGGTGTTCATTCACTGACAGTTCATTAAACTGTGGATACAATAACTTCTGCAGTTTATATTCATTTTTCCACAGTTCACAAAAAGAGTCAGTGGAACTTCACAAAAATCTATGGCAAAGTTCCAAAATTTCTGTGAAATTTCCATAATTTTGTGTAAGTTCTGTGAAAGTGGAATTTGCAACTTTCACCCACCCCTAGTAGAGAAGGTTCAGAGGAGGGCAACAAAGATGGTACAGAGATTGCATCACAAGTCCTATGAGGACAGGCTGAAGGATTTGATATGTACTCCCTTAAGGAGAGGAGAGAGAAAGGGGATATGATAGAGACATATAAGTACCTTACAGGGAGGAACAGGTTACAGGAATACACTATTTCCCAGCTAAAAAGATGTTCCAGGACTAGAAGGCATAGGATGAAGTTGGAGGGAGGGCGGTTCAGAGGAAACGTGAGGAAGAATTTCTTCACAGAAAGGGTGGTGAACAAGTGGAACACCCTGCCAGAAGAAGAGGTGGGGGCTGAAACAATCATGGAATTTAAGAATGCAGGGGATAGACATAAGGGAATTCTGGAGGTCAGTGGTAAGGGGCAACAGACTTCTAAAAAAAAACATAAAATTAACTTACAAGCTTAAATGGGCAGACCGGGTGAGCCATAGGCCCTTATCTGCCGACAGTGTCTGTGTATCTATGTATCTTTGTAAGTTAAACAACAAAAATTGTATTTACAAGAACTGTAGCAAGTGAAATCATGGTCAAGTACATACAGGCTTGGACTAAAGCAGTTTGTTTAAAAACGTTTTGAATTGATATATATTTGGAGCAGTTTACAGTTTGATAGGCAGACCATTCCAAATTTTTATCACACTTTGTTTAAATGATTTTTGATATTTAGCAGTTTTACAGATAGGAACTGAAAAAGAAATTGAATTTTGAGGCCACAATGTTCTTGTGACCATTCTTTGCTGAAGGACATTGTACATAGGATTGAAATTTGTACAATGAATCCCTTAAAGAAATATAGGTGTGCTGTGTACATGAAGAATGCATGCCACATGTTTAATTGTGCAATGTCTGCATGCAGTTCGCATACACAAAGTGATCCTAAGCAAACCAGATCTAAAAAGCAAATCAGGTTTGCATGCTGCAAGCTTGACATGTGCGCAGCAGGTAACATAGAAACATAGACTTTGACAGCAGATAAGGACCGCTTGGCCCATCTAGTCTGCCCATTTCCATACCTACAGGATAGGCCACAGATCCTAGGTAAGCTGGTGTGAACATCTAAAAATTACATCAGGTCCGCATGTTGCATGTTTGACATGAGTGCAGCAGTTAAGCTGGTATGAACATCATTTAAACATTACATCAGGTTCACATACTTCACACTTGCCATGTGTGCAGCAGCTAAGCTGGTGCAAATCTCATCTGAAAAACATGTCAGGTTTTATTTCTTATACTACTGCTAGCAATTAGAGTCATTAAAATACATTTTTATTTGAATTCCCATAAAAGTTAGATAAACTCATTAATTCTAATCCTTTTGTAAGTTGTTTCATGGCTTTTGATTTTTGTCATTAAATCGCCATTAATTTGTAAAGTATTGTTTGCTTACTGCATTACATGCCTAGGATATAGCCAGTCAACATCCCCTATTCCAGATGTACAAAGAGGGGCCTCTGTGTTGTGAAGCCTATCCTTTTTTGTTTTGGACCATGCAAATCCCTTATGCATATTTAGTGTACAAATGTGTTTCTCCATGACTGTTTCATCTCACTTACTTTCCCTTTGTTATTCTGCATTGAGCATATACACTATGGCCATGCTCAGCACTCTTTGTGCTGAGTAGGGTCTTGGAAGCATGCACCATACCTCACATTTTCTCACTGAAATGAGGGACATGGACTCTCAAAATGAGGAACAATAAGGGTCACTAACCCACATGATGATCAGGACACATCATAAAACATGGACATACAGTACCTCAGAACACAGTGGAAACCATTGCATTAGCACCATTAAGCAGGGGTGCCATTTAGGTAGGGCAGAGGGGGACAGTTGCCCCCCCCCGTATGTGTGCCAAAGTTGTTCTTATGGTGTGGCAATAATTTCTTTAAATATGAATTCAATCTTTTGCACAATAAGTGCCCACCTGGCCTGTGTGTACTCATGCTGCATGTACAGTACTCTTGCCACACAAAATGTTTCAGGCACATACAACTCATAAGAGAAATGCGTGAAAAATAACGTTTATTAAAAAGACATAAAACAAGACAAATTTCCTGACATGTTTTGGACTGATCCCCCAGTCCTTTATCAAAGGTGCACTCATTTGGAACAAATGTACAGTACTCTCCAGACTCGAATGTGCCTGTATTGTGTTGTTCACTCTATCCACCTATTAGCAGTGGCACAATCACATGTGATGTGGATGAGTTCCAGCAAAGAAAAAGCACATGAGTCTTGAAAATGTGATACTGTCTTTCCCGCCACAGAGTAGACAGACTACACACTACGGCTTGCAGGAGTTAGTGAGCACTGAACTCTCAATAGCAGTGTTGTGACAGCATATTTTTGTTGGTCTACTCTTAGTGAGTCTCCATCTTCCCTGGTATCTGAAGGGGCAGAGGCTGAACTATAAGCTAACTCAAGACTAGGCTACCTACTTACTCTACTAGGCTTGCCTTGCAAAAACAAAAAATAGCACAGACCCCCACGGCAGCAAGCTAGGCTTAACAGCAGTGGTGACAGTGGTGTGGGTAGCCTTCATAGGCCTTCATCAGTGCAGTGCAGTGCAGCAGCAGCCACAGCAGGAACCAAGCAAGAAGCAAGCAACCCAGGTTGGGTGGATTCGGTTGGTGAGGTGACTTGGTCGCAGACCACACTGGGGACCTGTGATGGCTGGTTCTAGCATCCAGCTTCGGGCAGAAGGACAGAGGGGGAGTGGACTGAAAACTATGCTGGTTGCACACTATGCCAGGCTGCAGGTTCTGGCCATATGGCCGAGAAAGTAAAAGTAAATATACATTTTTTTTTACAGGGGGATTGGGGCAGGAGGAAGGACTGAAATACAGTATTGATGTGTTTTTCATGTTTCTTCACCTTTGGGTGGCTTCATGACCCATAGGGGATGGGTACTGAATGGAATGGAGTTGGTGAGGAAAAATTGAGACAAAGTTCTGTTGGGGGAGCAGAACTTCATCCAGTGGATGGGTTTAAGCCCAAATCTGATGCATTGCTCCAGGGTATATACAGATGAATCTTATACATTTGAATTTTTTCTGATTTGCACATCACTTTCAGTCAAAACAAATAAGTTGTGCCTTTTAGAGCTGTTACAGACATTCTAGAGCTGTCCCTTGCATTCATATACAGTTGAGCGGTATTGTATGCACAGACTATTGGAGTCCTACTATAATCAGGCTTATGCCCCCCCCCAGTGAAGCTGAACTCCACATCCCCATGCTCAGGCACATCAGAGAAAGGGGTAAATTGTTTAATCAGGAAAGGCACACTAAATTGGAGCTTGTTTCCAGGTGCGACATTATGACAAAGGGCAAAGGAGACTGCAGGGGTGTGCACCATTGAAACAAATGGGGGTATATTTTTCATTACTATTTTATACATTATTGATGGAGGGTTGGATATTAATGAAGGCCACTGCTCGACTAACAAGGGCCTTATTAGTAGAACAGTGACCTTCATTATTCTCCAATCCACCATCATAATGTATAAAATAGTAATAAAAAATAACTCCATTTATTTCAAGGGGGTACTCCCCAGCACTCTGACCCATCAACATCATCTCTTAAAGACTCCTGCCTCTGACTCCCTGGTATTCAAGTAAGACACTTTTTCCTTGTGTCTATACTTAGTGGGTTGTCTGTAGCAGCATGGCTGTACCCACTACAGTGTGTGTATATGGGAGTGATTGGCCATGTGGGTGTGTCTGCCGAGATATTGCTACTTTTGCATTTGCACCTTAAAGTCTGTTTGCGAGGAAGCATTCACAAATATGGAGAGAAAATAGTAGGAATACAGGCCAGATAGAAGTAATTAAAAGGTTTTGTGGGTAAGTTTGTGTATTGGGGGTAGGAAAAACCACATGTGTTTCCATTGGTATGTGTGCTACAGTTCAACTGTGAAACTGAGATGAGGGAGAGAAACTTAAAAGCATAACAGTGGCTACAAGCATGCCACATGTGTGCAGATGTATTCAGATACAGTATGCATTGAAGTACAAGCAAGCCATATGTGTGCAGACAGTTTGGCTTAGTGGTTAAGGCACTGAACTGCATGCCAGGAGACTTGGAGGCATGAAAACCTGGGTTTGAATCTCATCAACCTCCATGTGTGTATGATGTGGTCCTGAGTAAGTCACTTAATGTTTATGTGTGTAGCTATCAGTGACGACTTGCTTTTTGCATGCATGCCACATGCATGCAGTCTTTCCCAATTTAACATAAAAATCATGGTTTTCACACTTGCTTGCTGCACGCATATCTTATCTGCCGTCAAAATCTATGTTTCTATGTTTCTATATTCACCACTGGTGTGGTATACATACATAAATAAACAGGTTGCATTGCCGTTTACGATACAAAGCTGTTTATAGGAAACTGAAAAATTACTCTGCTTCTGATCTGCTGCACACAATTAAAATGTTTCCAGTAATATATACAAACAGTACATATTATTAAAGCAAGCAATAAACACCAAAGATATGTTTTCATACAAGCTTCTTAGCAGCTAGCATCTGCAAAAAAAATATAGTACCATGACAATGTATGTAAAGAAAAGTCACAGTTTGTTAAAACCAAAAAGGTTAGTTTGGGCCACCTGTTGGCCTGTGACAATAACCCAGGTAGGTGTGCAGACTTGGAACACACTGGGAGATGGCAGTGCTTCCCAGCTCAGGGAGGGGATAGTGCTGCATCCTGCACGTCTGTGACCCTTGTGGAGGGCCATGAAATTTGTTTCTCCTCAGATTATCAGCTGTGGCATCCAAGATGTCTGCCTGGCTGGCTGGCACCATTAAATGGTTGGAGGGTAAAAGAAGGTACGGAGAAAACACAGGAGTAAAAGCCTGTCCTCCATCCACATTACAGTCCCAGAACATTTAGTTCCTGCAACATGCAGTCCTGGCAGCGGGCCAGATTCAGTACAGATGTCCAGGTGGGACACAGTAACCTAAATTTTAAGGTCAGAAAGGCTCCAGGTCCATCATTTACAGTCCTTACCTCTTATTATTTATATACACGCACACACGCACTGTTTATAGACAACCATAATTAAGTAACAGAAAAACTGACTGACGACCATTATGACGACAGAAATGGACTATAAAGATATAACTATGTAATTATAACTATAAATATAAATAAATACTGGGTCTCGATTAGGCTTATAATACATATACTGAAATTATTACATATAAGGAATGAGTTACTGGATATCTGTCATATTAGGAGCAAAGCAACAATTCAATCTTCAGTCCTTCCTTCATAAGCAGGGATGAATAAGTATGCTGTACAAACATGAGGATAGGGCTGGGCAGTCGCTGGTGGAGGTGCCAGCTTAGAGGGCGGATGTAAGGCAATGGAGAAAAAGAAAACTATAAAGAAAGGAAAAAAACACAGCAAGGTTTGTGTGCACCCATCCTTAACAAATGGGCAATGTGATAGACATGACTACCTTTCAAAAGACTCCTGTGACACTGAATACATTGTGCATGATTTTAGGATGCCAACCCCCCCCCCTCCGGAAAAGAGCACACTGCTTTCATTGAGTCTTCACTCTCCTATCTTCTGCTTAAGACAGAACATATACTGAAGGCTAGAGATAATGTACCTCCCACCTAACCTTGGACAGTCAACTTAAGTGTTTTGTTGGCATCTTCTGGCAGAAATGGGATAGACCACAAGGTTTCAGATAAGTGTGGTCAGAGCCTCTGGTGTTCTGCGGCAGAATTTTCTGATTTCTGCGGCATGATTTATTCATTTCTCTGGCAGAATGCAGTGTTGTCATTGACTAAACATGATGTGATGTCATCGATGACATCATATGCTGAGCATAGAGGAGGGGCTTCAGGATAAACGAGGTGGGAAAGAAAGCCTGACACTATGAAAAAACAGTATATTTATATGAAAATTCACCAAAACAATGAATTATGTGCACTATATATATTCTGCGGCATGATGCAATTTTATGGCAAATTCCGCAATCGCAGAACCGCAGAATTCCAGGGCCTTGAGTGTGGTGGATAACTGGAACACCCTGCCAGAGGAAGTGGTGGGGCTGAAACAATCACGGGATTTAAGAATGCATGGGATAGACAAAGGAATTCTGGAGGTCAGGGGTAAGGGGCAACAGACTTCTAGGAAAACAAACTGAACTTAGAAGCTCAAATGGGAAGACTGGGTGGGCCATAGGCCCTTATCTGCCAGTACTATCTATGTATCTATGTATCTATGCATGCAATCGGTTCCAATTTAACATTTAAATCACACTTGCAGCATGCATATCACTTGGGTAGTTTTATGTGTGCAACATGAAAACATTTCGTATAATTATTTCTGTAAGGGGTTGTTTTGTATACAAACAGGACATCTGAGAGATGTCTCTATTATCTAGGGATAACCACCCAGCCTGTTATACAGACTGCAATGGTGTTCCCTGATTTTTACCCTTAGGGCAACTCTACAAAGTGAATTATACAAAATATTTCTCTATTGTCTAATTTTCTTGGAGGCACCACCCCAGACCAAACTTTTGCAAACCAATATGGGCATCAAATGAGCAATAGATATATTCCTCCTGCCTCATCAGTTAAATAGTCCCTTACAACATAAAGGGCTCCAATTTTTCTATGCAATTTTGTCACATTATCAATATGACCCTGAAAACCCATATGACAATCTAATATTGCACTTAAGTATTCAAACTCTGAAACAACTTCAATTGGAGTACCATCAGCTGTTTTTATAGTAAACTTTTCCTGTAGCTTTTTGGATTTTTGAGAAGAACAGAATTACATTCCTTTTGTTTTTTTCTTATTTAACACAAGACAGTTACTTATTAACCAATCTGACAATTTGTTATTTTCGGTGCCCAGATTTTGCTGAACCATGCCAATGTTATTATTTGAGGCATATAGCACTGCATCATCCATGTACAGAAAAATAGATGACTCTGTACAAATGGATGGCAACTCATTTATGTAATTTGAGAACAATAATGATCCCGATATGAACCCTGTGGTACACCATATTCCACATTTCTTGGATCAGACGTTATTCCATTAGTATAGACTTGCTGAGTTCTTCCAGTTAAATAACTATGGAATCATCACACCACAGGGTCCCCAAAACCCAGTTCTCTGAGTTTAACCTCCATTAAGGTGTGGTCGACGAGATCAAAGACCTTGGTTAGGTCCACGAACACTGATCCTTCATGTTTACCCTCTTCCATATTTACTTGCAGATCGTTCGTGAACCTGACCAAGACCAATGTCATGCCACATCCTTCTTGAAAGCCATGCTGTGCTGACATGAATAAGCCAAATTTATTCAAATGTTCCAAAATCTGTTTATGCAACGATCTTTCTTGTATTTTAGCAACCAAAGATATTAATGATATAGGTCAGTAATTAACTGGCAAATTGACTTGACCTCCTTTAAAGATTGATGTAACCATAGCATTTTTTCTACATATTTGGAACAATACTAGAGTTCAGAGAGTTATTAAATATGATTTGCAAAGGATATGCAACTTCCCAAGCAACATATCTCAATATTTTAGGATCTATCATGCCTGGCCTTGGTCCCTTTGATTCATCAATTCTAATTAATTCAGAATAGACCTCCTGCCAAGATATCTCCTTAAAGTAAAATTTGGGTTCAGGTATTGTAGATCTAGGGTGTTCACATTTACTGGGATTATCAAAATCCTGGACATAATCAGACAAGCAAGTAAAACCATCATTAAGGTAGTCAGCCATGTCTTTATTGTCAGTCAGCTCTTGGTCATCTTTTAACAGGCTTGTCATGCTCCTATTAACCCTGGGGGCAATCAAATTGTTTATCTTCTGCCAAACTTTTCTTTTATCATGGAAATTAGTTACTTGTTTATTTTTATAAAACTCCACTTTTGTTCTTTTGTTTTCCCTTTTACACCCATTTCTCAGTTGCCTAAAACTGTTCCAGTCCCTATCAAGTCATTTTTTTTAAAAGTCAGGCTAGCATTGTCTCTATCCTTCATTAGTTTAACTATCCTCTTATTTATCAATTTATTGCAAGACCCTTTTATTCTCTTTTCAGTTTTTGGTGCCCCTTTTATTAATAACTGTTACCAGATTCATTCTGAAAAACTCAATCACCTTGTTTACATTCCCTATATTTAATAACTGATGACAACTGATCTGGGATAGATTCTGTTTTATCTTGGCCAATTTGGTTTCATTCAAAGCCTTATTTTCCACTATGCTAAATCTGCCTTTAGGTCTTTTGTTACTCCAGATATAAAATAAATGGGAGAATGATTACTAATTGCATCTGTAAAAACACCGGAGGAACTATTATTCAATACATTATTTACTAAGATCCAATTTATTAAAGAAAAAGGTTTTGTTTTTGGGTTTAATCTAGCTCCATCGGTTAGTATTTGTTCTAGATGGACTTTATTTGTATTAACTTCCTGTATTTAGTCATCTCCCGACCAAACCAATTTACACTTAAGTCACCCATTATTATTAACTCTTTATTTTTAAAATGTCTACCTGACCTACAGTATAAGATCTTCCAAGCCTTGTAGTTTAGAATTTGGGGGATTGTACACACATCTTAAGACTAATTTCTTTGTTTTACCTAAAGTTAGTTCAATGATTAAACAGCCACATCCAGACTCTTATGGAGTGGTTTGAAGTTCCATAACCTCAAGGTGCTACTTATAATTAAACAGCAAGGTCTACACCCTTTTTCCTTAAATGATCCTTATGTAACTGACTATAACCTGCTATTAACAGCAGGCCATCATCATTTAGACCATGACTCTTTGATTAACATCACATCTGGATCAAAAGCAGAAATTCAGGCTTCCAATTCTTGATTTTTTTTGGTAACAGGCTACATATATTTAAGTGTTCCAATCTCAGTCCAGGTGTATCAAACCATTTGTCACACTCTCCATTTTGTGGAGGTCTTCGATTGACCTCAACATCACCTGATTCACAAAGTTTTTTTTTTTAAATCAGGCATGCTGGGTATGTGTAGATTACAAATAAATACAGGTGAGCACCCAGACTTCACATTTCCCATTTTGTTAGAAGCCCAAGGGCCGCCAATCTCACATCTCCTATTCATTTGGTAAGTAACAAATCAACATTTAACCTGTTGTCATAGTAACCATTTATTTCCACCTATACAAGTTTCTGTACAGAACAATCAATCATACAGAAAGCAGCTGCCTATAGCACAAAACAGGTGATAGCTTTATTCAACATTGTTATGTAAGCAAAAACCCATACCTTAAGACTGAGTTAAATAACAGAAAATCAGCTGTGCCAATTAAAAGCTGTAAACTGACTAAACAAAATAAACTGAATAATAGGGAAAGGTTTATCAAGCTAAACTATAACTGGTTGACCTTAAGTGCAATGGATACAAAACCTTATAATTACAGTACATAAACCTATCTAGTCTCTTAAGCTGTTCACCATGTAAGCTAATAAGAACAATAACTACGTAACACAAAAAAAAATCAGAAGGAATATAACAACAATAATCTTACAAACATTTAATAATTGCTAAACAACAACAACAACAAAAATACATTGGAGGGCAACTTTTTTCAGGTTTAAAGTAGTATGGGATCCGATAATGGGGATAAGGCAATCCAGCACTGCTTTAACTATAGGGTGGAACTGGGGGTGGGCACACCAGTGTTACCATCTGTCAATAGGAGAGTGATGGATGGGAAGGGGTTGGCAAACAGTACAGGAATGGGCACCTTGGTCCACTTTTCTATGACTCGGCATCAGGGAAACAGGAGGGAGGGTTGGCTGAGCAGGTTGGGGGAAGGAATGAATAAGTAAGAAAAGAAAACAGATAGATACTGAGTGTAGATAGATAGATAGATAGATAGATAGATAGATAGATAGATAGATAGATAGATGCTGTAGATACATATGCCAGTCACCAGCTCACTCCTGGCATACAAGCTAGCAGCATGTCTCCATCTGCCGCTACAGATGTTAAGAAACTCCTGATGTTCTCATACAGAGAATGTCAGTTAAGTTTCTCTCTCCAAGCTAGGTAGACTGGATTTTGGGGTGCCCAGAAAAGGTATTTCTGGAATAAAAAAAAAACAACACCAGAATCTAGATAAACAGGTCCTGTTTATCTAGATTCAGTTTTTTTAAAATGCACCATTTTTATTAGAGCTGTGTGAAGAAAATTTCCACCAGCGAAACGTGTGCAAAAGTCAGACTTTCACTAACATGAACATTTGGAAATAATTTTGGCAACTTTTGCAGAAATTCTGACTAAGAACAGTGGAATAAATGTATGAACTGCAGATTAATGTATTAAACTGCAGAACAAAGTTCTGCAGAACTGCTCACTGTCAGTGGTCAGTTCTGTAGAATTTCTTTTGACAATTTAATACGTTAGTCTGAAATGCATACATTCATTCCGATTTTCAGTGAGTCACTGAACTGTGGAATGAATGTATGAAAAAATCTGTGTGATAGTGTTATGTATCCCCTCCCCATTTATGTATCTTTCAAACCCCTGGTGTCTAATGGCACCCTCACCCTCCAATTCCTGGCCCCATAATAATTTAATGTTTCCCTAGTGTCTAGTGGCACCCCCACCCTCTGATCACCAGCCTCCTACCTTTCCCTGTCTGATGGCACTCCCCACCCTCCAATCAATGGTCCAGTATTTCTTGACTGATGTCTGTGCCTCCACCACAGTCCTCCTCATTGCTAACTCAAGTTAGTGCCTGTCACATAGGTTTGCAAATGTGAGCTTATTCCCTAGTCTTTACATTGTGCGGTAATCATGGAAACTGTCCCCATGAATACTGCATGATGTAAAGACTAATGAGCGAGTGTGCAGTTGCAAAGTTGTGTGACATGCAATTACTTGTGTTAGCAGTGAGGAGGACAGAGGTGGATGGACAGACATCACTCAGAAAGAAGAAGAAGAAGAATCGTATTTATATAGCGCTTTTCATACACAGTATCCCAAAGCACTTTACAAGCAATGCTAGACTGGTAGTGAAGTGACTGAATGTGTGGTGGTGGTGGCCATATCGCACATCATCACCCACACACAGCCTGGATAATTGCATGAACTGGTTTATGGGAAGGGGAATGTTGGCCAGGACACTGGGATTGTTCCCTGCTCTTTGCGAAGAGTGCCCTGGGTTCTTTTACTTCCTCCTGGACACCCACCAGGACAACACCAGGGTGGGCAGAAGGGACCTTGGTTTAACATCTCATCTGAAGGATGGTACACCCCAGCAATATAGCACCCCCCAATACTACACTCAGAAGCCAGCAATTTTTAGGTGCAAGTCCAATCCCCTTGTGGGACAAGAACCCATGACCTTCTGGTCCAGAGGAGGATGTGCTACCAACTGAGCCACGCTGACACCTGAAATTCAAGGCTGGTGATCAGAGTGTGGAAAGTCCCACTAGACACCTGGGGAAATTATAAATATTTAGGGGACTGGTAAACAGGGAGAGAAGTGTGCCACTAGACACCACGGAAATAGTAAATTGTTAGGGGCCTGGCAATCTGAGTGTGTGTGGGGGGGTACTAGACCCCAGGGAAATGGTAAATTGTTAGGGGGCTAGTGATCAGATGGTGGGAGTGCCACTAGACACCGGGGAGATGTTAAATTCTCAGGGGGCCAGCAACTGGTGGCTGTGGGTGCCAATAGACACCTGAAAAATGCTAAATTGTTATGGGGCTGGCAGTTGGTGGGTGGAGGGTACTGCTAGATGGATCCATGATGCCACATCAACAATTTTATGTTGATGCGATATTTCTCTGTCACCACTATGTCGACCGCAATTGCAGTCAGCATTGTGCTGTGGGAGTCAAAGGTGTTTTTATGTGGGGGGCTGTGCCCTGTGCACCCCCCATAACTTAATATAATCAACTTCAAGTCACAACTGATTCAGGGAGGGTTTACATGACCTTGGGAAAGAGTGCCAGGGTCCTAAGTGGACTTTACTTGATGTGTTGATGTTGTCAGCATTGGCAACATTGCTGTAAAGTTGTCACTGTAGAGACAGCATACACTACTAGACACCAGGGAAATGGTAAATTTTTATGGAGCAGTGATCAGAGGGTGGGGGCACCACTAGACACTAGGGAAATGGTAACTTGTTAGGGAGCTGGCGATCGGAAGGGGGGATGATATTGGACACCAGGTAAAGTTTTTTTTTTCTATACCAGGATAGCATGGACCTCAACTGCGGAATAATTACATAAATTGGAGATTAATGTTTTAGTTCTATAATTCATATGTATTATTCTGCAATTCAGCAAGAGAACTCCATGGAGCAGGGTGAAAGATTCACCAAATACATTCGGAAGATTTCCGATTTCACTACAGGCAGAAGTTCAAAATATTCTGTGAAATTTGGTGAACTTTCAAGAAAGTTTTGCTAAAGTGGAATTCACAATTATTGCACAGCTCTAATTTTTTATCTATTATCCATGTTTTTTAGTTGGAGGGAAACAAGATGACTGCTGTCACAACACGAAAAATGTTTTTCATCTTTTGAAAACCAAGTGGTGAGAAAGTGAAAAACTCTCACATCACAGAATTTTTTTACGTTGTATCAGGGGGTTATCCAAAAATACTACTCAGCAGGCTCAGAAATAACATTTAGATTTCCAGTGGCATCACACCCAAGATGGTGCCATGAATGTTTAGATTAGTTGGTCAGTGTGTTTCCTCTTTACCTTAAATCAATTAAATCTGACCTAAATCATCGTGATAACATAGGGACTACTTATCAGTAGAGCCCTGTGAAATTCTTTTTATTTTCATTTATTTATTTATTTTTTCAGAATTTCATGTTATTTGAAAATGTAGCTTTATTTCTTGTTATCACATTTACATTCATAAAATACCTCAAAAGGGCATTTTACACACTATGAATCACATTCCTAGTATACTACATTGCATTAAGCAGCATTATGCTATGGTCTTGAAAGTTTTTGTGAATTGGACAATTCTGCTGCTGCTTCCTTGCAGACCATCTCTGTGGCAACAACGGAGCCTACATGACAACTTCTGCAAGCATTTATTTAGTTTGTGTCAAAAACACAGCAATTTTATTTTTTTTATTTTTTTATGTGTTTTTTTTCATTTTTTTTCCTTTTATACCTTGAATTTCTTATTTCTTTTTTAAGAAAAACACAGATCTCTTATTTGTTAGTATCAATGGCATAGATGGGAGCCCAAAATTCTGACTTAGAGGGAACAGATGGTGGTTGATTGTGAGTGAGTGAGTGAGTGAGTGAGTGAGTGAGTGAGTGGCTCAGAAAATGATGCCTTGCTAGTTTCAGCAGCACCTTCCTACTCCAGTAGGTGCAAAACAACATCCAGAAATAAACATAAAACCTCTCCAACTGAGCAGCTTAGCCAGAAAATGGACCTCATCATTGTTGAATTTAGTGATTTTCACACAGAGGCAGAGATTACTACCATGGCACTACACAGGTACACGATGAGTTTAGAGAAACAGGCAGAGAAGCATGAAACCCAGTTCACTCAATTAGACCAAAGGATGGATACTACAGAGTCTGCCATTATTCAGCTACATGCTGCAATACAATACACAGAAGAGTGACTGGAGGTCTCTGAGATCCACAATCAGTGGAACAATGTGTGGCCCCATGGAATGTCTGCAGGAGTGGAGGCACCAAATATAGCCACATTTTTGCAGACCTTCCTTCATATTGCCTTGGACTGGTCACAGGATTAGTCGCTGGAAATAGAGCAGACTCACTGGGAGTTGGGCCCTAAACCCTCCAGCCCAGATGCCCAGCCCTACTCTGTAATTGTAAAAATTGCTCAGGTTTATGGACAAACAGAACATTTTACATAAGGCATGGTGGTCCAAAAACGTCTGCTACCAAAATACCATATCTACTTTCATAATGACTATCCTATATCATTGCAGGCTAAAAGGAGGGCTTAAGCAGAAAGATCTTTAATCCAGGGACTTTACGTTCCTCAACTCCTACCCTTCAAAATCAGTCATCTACTTTCCTGATGGGTAAGACACTTACACATCTGCAGACCAGACCTGGGAGGACTTCAGAGCTAGGAAGCTGAAAGTGGACCTGGTGGGATAAAAACCACTTCAGCAAATCATCATAGTCCATCAGGCCGGAAGAAGATGAATGCCATGCAAAAACAACACTGGAAACCACGCAACAAATTTTCCTGCAACTGTGGGTAGATCATGTTGCATATTTGGGCTCCTAATACCAGACATGAATGAAGGCTGTTGGTGCACCATCCTCTAGCATCTGGTCATGCGGAAGTACTTTGGCAGTCCATATACGCTCCTCTCCTCATCTACTGATTGGCCCTCCTCTTTATGTTTTGCTTCACTGTCTTGTTTCTTCTCACTCACTGCATGCCCTCCTGGCTGTGTGGTCTCCACTCAGCAGTAAGGTACCTGGCCAGAGCACTTGAAAAACACTTTTCATGATGCTGTTTGTTCACCTCCTCAGTGCATGTTAACTGATGCCATATATGCTTAGCCATAGTATCTAGCCTGTTTCCTTGTATTAGAGGAGGACCCCCACCTGGGTCAGCCTCTCAGGAACTGGGCTTGGGCCAGGTGGTCTGGGGGACACCAGGGGGATATCCCACCCTAATAGGCCCTAAGGACTGCATTGTTTTCTATTTGAAATAAGGTCACTTTCCATACCCAGCTTGGACTAGGGGATGGGAAGCTTATCACCCGGCAGCCACAGTCCTCATGTAGATGGGTAGGTTTCATTCAATAGGCTGGGAGCCTGATCTTTGCCAGGGAAGAGGTGACTAGTCTTTTCTCAGATGTGTGCTCTGGAGGGTTGATGTGCTGGGGTGCTATGCCACCTGTCAGGGGATGCTGGGATAGGGTGAGTGGACTGGATGGGGTGCTGGTGGAGGGTGGGCTGCTGGGGACTCTATGTGGTTGAGTTGACACTGCAGTATCATTGCCTCAACTCTGTTGGAGACTCCAGATTCTGGGACTGAGATCTGAGCTATCAGAACTCTCTTTGCATGGCACTGTCTACCTTTTTTTGAATCTTTGTCCTGGACTGCTCCCTTATGCATGTGATGCCAAATACTTCTGGGAGCTGGTCCTTGCTATTAATGGGGGATTCTTCCTGAATAGACTGAATTGTTTTACTCCATTCCTGTTGACTTTGAGAGAGACTTAATATTTCATCAGTGAATGATTCCTAATCATAATTTTTTTGCAGTTTCCAGTTTAAGCTGACTTTTGCCTATATGTGCCCTTGGAACCTGTTTCTTTGTCCACAGATTTTTGGACTCCATTTGAACTTTGACTTTTTTCCTTTAGATCTTCACCACTGGCTTAATATTGCCTTACACCAATTTTATGTTCCCCTCTCCTGTGCCTCATTAATATGTTTTTCTGGTCCTCTAGCTATGGGCGCTGCCAGAATATGTAATTGGAGGTCAATGGATCTATCAGGTCAAAGGGCCTCCCACTGACTCCATCCTCCTGCTGTGCAACATTAAGTTGCACCAGAGGGATGCTGTTGACCAACGGTTGTGTGATGTCCATATTCCCCATCTCCCAAGCCTAGGAGAGCATTCTGCTATTGGCAGCCCCTCTCATCTGGGAGGGTCATCCCCTATCTGGAAAATATTTACTGGCACACGGGTCACGTTGGAGCCCTTACTTTGGAAGCCAAGTTCACAGCTTATTGTATTGGATTGCCCATTGGCACTCCTTCCAACTTTACCATGTTACGTATGCCCGATATATCCATCCTAGGTGCTCAGTTGGCACCACCTATAGGTTCCTAATTCAGCCCTGGTTTATATATAGTATATTTATTTGTGGTGCTTATATCTGTGCATATCATATGGTACAGTTTTTTGATATTGCTTGGGGGGCACTGCTGCCCGCTGATTGTCATCCTAATATATGTATTATATTTCCCTGGTATCTAGTGGCACCCCTACCCCTCTGATCAACATTCCCATATTACTTTTGAAACAGTGACCTGTAATAAAGAAAACCATCCCTTGATGCATTTTTCTTTAAACCTGTAAAAAAGGAAATGGTCCCTTGCTGATCTGACCCTTGACACCCTGACCTCCCACTCAGTAGTCACCCACCCCACATACTCCACACACCCTGACTCACCTGAACAGGTCCCATGGCAAAGATCCATTCTCTGATTGAAGACAAGTTTTGCTGCTGGAACCAGTGACTGCAGTATGATTAAGGTAAGTGCAGTGCAATGTATTTCAAAGGGATTTGAACTTTGAGGCATAACTTGGTCATTTTTGTATATTTTCACCCAAAATTTTCAACATGGCCTTTTTGGGAACACACCTCATGAACAATGGCAGTGAAGTTATGCAAATCAGGCCCAAAAAGCAATTTCATGGTTGCAAGACAAAACCACCTTTCAGAAGGATTTGAAATTTGTCACCACCATTGCTCATGAGATAAGTCATAAGAAGGCTATGTTGAAAACCTGGGGTCAAAATATGTAAAAATGACAAAGTTATGAGCGTGCATTGAAGTTTTTCTACCGTTGCTCATAACTTCAGTAATTTTAAATATTTTTAACCCAAATGTTCAACCTAACCATTTTTTTAGGAAGCACCAGTGCAGGCAATGGTAACAATGCCGACATCCCACACAGTGACATCATGGAACCCATGCACAGGCCCCTGGTGCACCCCACCATGAACACAGTGAACACGACACTGCAGCTGCACAGGAGACATTGACGAACCATGATGCACACAGCACAACACTGACACAGCAGCGAGTACCACCAGAGCCCCCCTGATGGTAGAGCTGACAGGTGGACTGGCAGTACAGATGGACACCTGAGGGACAGAAGCAGTGTGATGGAGCTGACAGCAACAGCACTACGAGTGCACAGACCCCCATAAATGGGCACAGGATGATCAGACAGTAACACAGGGAACAGGGGAACACACAGTGCATCATTGATGGGTAGGGTCAGCAGGATGGGGTGCAGAGGCCATGGAGGGATGCCCATGAGAGTCCCTTGGACCAGAGACCTACACCTGAAGACTGATGTTTAATGCCAGCCCCATTGGGTAGACCCTGCATCTCCTAACACCGTATGACCCGGCAATGTTATTGATGCACCATGCACACTCCAGCACCTCCAGGAGTGCCCCCCAGCCTGGCCAGACAGGACCTGCTGCAGGTTCACCTCTGTCAGTCACTGTTCCCCCCCAAGGATGTCCAGGAACCACCACAGGGTGGGGTGTGCTGCACCAAGCAGGGCATTGAATGCCCAGTTCCACCCCTCAATGGCATTAGTGGTGCGGGGCATCCCATTCCTAACAGAGGCGTGGCAGTTCCATGTGGGGATGGGGAACAGAAGCTTGCAGTACTGGCCACTGCAGACAGGCCTGCCCAACCAGGTGTCTGCAAAATAGTCAAGGACGGGGGCAAGGACTTCCTCATGGGTGGTGAAGTATTCCCAGCCATGGAGCTCCTCTTACGTGGTACACACATCTGCAAGGGGTATGAATGCAAGGGCTAGCAGCATGCTGAGATGCATGGCACAGATGTCATCCATGCAGTACAGACGTGCCAGCTCCCCATGTTGCTGGATGTGCTTCCAGATGCACTGGCACAGATGGAAAAAACAGCCATGGACATCAATATGGTGGCAGCACCGTGCAGACAGCCCTATAGGTGGCCAGCTTGAAGTCGATCAGCATGTGGCGGGAACCACCTGCAGGGCACAGCTCAGATATCTTGCTGAACATGGCTGTGTAATCTGCCACTGTCCTCTTCAACATGAGGACATAAATTGCATGGAGTACAGTCTCCCCATCCACCCCATGCAGCAAATACAGCTGCTGAAGCAGCCTTGGGCAGCAGTGGAAGATGCCATCAGCCAGCCATGCTGGGCTGTGGCCCAGGAAGTTAAGGCCCCTCTTTGTGCTGAAGATGAGGAATCTGTGTTCCATGCTGGTCCCTGCACCCTGTCCTGAATAGTACAGCAGGAATTGCTCACCTGCTATGTTCTTGGTGTAGTCCTCTGGTATGGTGAGCTTGGTCAGGTGTTGTGGGTCCATGATTGCTCACCTGCTGCCCTTTGGACACATTGTGCAGCCCACTTCAGGAGTGGTACGGGGGTAGGTGTCCCCCTACTGCCTCATTTACTCTGGAGCAGCATACAACCATGAGCTGCTGGCTGCTCTGGTTGGTGTCTCAGGCCCTCCTCTTAACCGCTGCTCACACCTTGCTCACCCCAATGGCTGCGTTGTTGGGCACATGGTTGTGGGTACCTGATAACACTGATGTTTCCTCGCCTACAGTGAGTGCACAGCCTCTGCACCCATCTGCTGTGTATTCGCAGCATTTCCAATATGTGCGGTCTCCTCTGGTTTGTTCCTGCTGGTAGGTGTACCCAGACACCACCAGCAGTCTCCACATATTCTGCTGACATTTTCTCACCATTTGTGGAATTAAGTCTGCAGGTGTGGTGTGCGTCTTTCATGTCTCCTCCGGTGCACCTGCTGATGCTGTGGGGGGGGCAGGTCAGCCTCAATGGTGTGTCACTGTGGCGGTGTGTGAGAGTGTGGGTGTCGGTGAGCAGGTGTCAGGGGTGTAGTGTCAGTAAGACACTGTGCTTCCTTTTTTTTAACACCATCTCATGAATGTGACAGCTGTAATTTTTCACATCCTGGCCAAAATGTGTTTTTGCACCTGCAGCACAGAATGACATTTTGGTGGCACATAATCAAATGTCCATGGGGTTTTGAACACTTTCACATACATGGTTCATGAGGAGGGATAATAAAAAGCCGATGCTGCAAATTAAAATTTTGCAGCCATATTGGCTCTGACCTGGATTTAGCTTATATTGCAGGTGCAGGAAGTTCCAGCAGCAAGACATGTTTTTGATCAGAGAGTGGATCTATTTCATGGGATATGTTCAGGTGAGTTATGGTACAGTATTTGGGGGTGACTGGGTGGTGGGTGCTGAGGGCAGGGTTGGGGTGGATGGCCCATGGGGGGATCAGATGTGCAATAGACCATTTTCCTTTTTACAGTTTAATTGAAAACAGCATAAAGACATTAGAGAGACAGTTTTCTTTTTTGCAGGTTTAAATTAAATGTTGAGTCTGACACTGGAAATTGAGCACCCCAGCATTGGCTAAATTCCATGGTGACACCAGGGGTGAGCAGTCTGGTGTTGCCACCTATTCATCATGCAGTGGGCAACCTGATGGGGTGGGGATCGGATGGTAGTACTGGTATGAGCACCTGGGTCTCCTTTTCTTTAAGAAATACTTGCAGTACCAGGGAAACAAGAGAGGGGACTGGCTGAGGTGGGCGGGGAAGGGAAAGAAAAAATAAACAAGATAGATAGATAAATACATAGACAGACCAGGAGAGAGAGTGAGAGGGAGAGTGCGATCACAACTGCCAGCTCACTGCTGCTACTAAAGCCAGTAGCAAGACTCAGCTGTGGTTTCACAAGGCAAGAAAGTACTGCTGTTCTCATACAGAGAACATGGTTAAATGCCTCCTCTCACTAAATTGGGCATCCTGGATTTTGGGGTGCCAAGAAAAGGTATTTAGGACTTAAAAAACAAACAAACAGCAGAATCTAGCTAAACAGGTCCTGTTTAGTTAGGCTAAGTTGTTTGTTCTTTAATAATACACCATTTTTATGTATTTTTCCATTTTTTAGTTCAGATGAAAAACATGAAGGTGGTGAACATGTCATGAAAAAAAAACCAAATTGTGTTGTGAGAAGCAAGTGGTGAAAAAGCAAAAAACTCTCACAGCACAGAATTTTTCATATTGTATCAGAGAGTTATCCAAAAATACAAATCTTTATAACTCTGGAACCATTTAATACTTTTCCATGAAACCTTCAAAAGGCAGACCCTTGGCACAGACCACTTCTAGCCTGAAAGTTTCTGAAAAAAAGTTCTGTTCCATCTAGGCTATAGATGAGAGCAAAAAAAAAAACATGTTAAGAATAGGAAAAAAAAATAGCCTTGTACAGGAAGACGATATATGCAGATCCTAGACACTGAACATGCTACCAGCATGAAACTTTCCATGTATTTAGACCATGGGTGGGATATTCAAAGGAGTTGCGCATGGTGCAACCCACCAATGTGCCCCGGCATGATATTCAATAGGGAGGGTTTCGCTGCACAACCCCCGATGCACCAGGACGCACCAGTAATGTATGCAGCGCAAGTGCTGGGGGCATGTCCATGCACATGTGGCACATCCTGATATTCAGCCCGGGATGTGTGGCACAGATGTAGGTACAAACCTGCCTTGTGCTGCTCAGGGGGGCACAGAGTTGTGCCCGTTAAAACAGGGAACAAGTCAGGGACACCCACAGGTGGGCTGCCATATTGCAGGGTGCAACACAGCAGCCACCTGCCATGGGTGGTCACCAGACCTCCCAAAACACTGTCCCAAGCCCCCTGCCCAGGGACCGTTGTGCCCCCCTGCCCCATAACCCAATCACGGGCATAAGTAAATGAGCTCCCTGGTGGTCCAGTGGACCGCTCTTTATAGCCCAATCATGGGCATAAGTTCTAATTATCTCTGGTGGTCCAGTGAATCACGTTCCATCACCTGATCATGGGCATATGTGTACAAATCCCTGGTGGTCCAGTGGACCACTTTCCAATGCCCACTCACAGGCTTAGGTGTACGTTATCCCTGGTGGTCTGGTGGAACTCCCCCAGTGCCTGATAGAGGGTGGAATCACCGAAGCACATTCCTGGTGGTCCAGTGATACCCCCTCCCCACCCTCCCAGTGAGGCCCTCCCACCCTGCATTCCCCATCAGTGGTGGGTGGCAGCACCCCAACTGCAAGTTGACCGGCCGCCCACCAACTAACAACATATAGTGGGTCAAAGGGCATGCAGCCCATACTGTACTACACAGTCCCAGATTGTGAATGAGCGTTTATTCACAATTTGGGACTGTGTAGTACAGTATGGTCTGCATGCCCATTGGGGTGCTGCCGCCCACCGCTGACAGGGAGTACAGGGTGGTGGGATCCTCAGTGGGTGGGTAGGAGGGGAGTACCACTGGACCACCAGGGTTGGGCTACGGTGATTCCACCCATGATCTGGCACTGGAGGGATTCCACTGGACCACCAGGGATAATGTACACCTAAGCCCACGATTGGGCATTGGTAAGTGGTCCACTTTACCACCAGGGATTTGTACACATATGCCCATGATTGGGCTATGGAGAGTGGTCCACTGAACCACCAGGGATATTGACATCATACACTCACTATCGGGCAATAGGGATCAGTCCACTGGACCACCAGGGATTGATTGTACGCATGCCTGCAATCGGGTGAAGGGGAGCAGAGCTCACTGAGGGGCAGCAGGGTGTCGGTCCCTGACAGCTGCAGCCTGGCAGGGTGCCAGATGCAAGTCACTGGGGATCAGTGCGCTGCATGCAAATGAGGCCATAATGACATGCAAATGGCCCCATTTTCACCTTGCATGCATATTGGCCTCATTTGCATGCCTAGTGCTGAATATCATGGTTGATGCACCTCGTGCATCCGCACTTGCACTGGCACATCCCCCGGCGCCCCCCTGCCACTTGCACTGGTGCAGTGCCACTGCACCATCGCGCAGCTATTCCTCAAAGTCGATATTCAATGGTGCTGGAGCCATGGCGCAGCACCGTTGAATATCACCTGGTCCCTGCCCTGGTGCAGCCCAGATGCGCTGCACCCAGGCTTGCACCCCTGCCTGGTGCAGTCTGAATATCCAACCCCATATGTCCTAGACAGTGCTATTTTGTCAAATGTTGCCAAAGCTATTAAGGTGCAAAGTTAGGGATTTAGCATAGAATCTTTTGGGCAACCCTACCTATACTGGTGTTACCATGCCAGTATAGTGTAATTATATTCTGTTTATCCCCTGATCACTTCTGATGTCCTACTCTTCTAAACAACCTTCACAGTCCCATCCATGCATGCACCTCCTTCTCTCCAGTTCTCAAACTAGGTGACTCCTTGACCCTATGTACATGCAACACAGGATCAAGGGTGAGGACTCATATTAAGTAAGAGTTCAATGCTAGCAGGCATGGCCCAATAGGGGTTCAAGCAAACAAATGGGCAGACTAGAAGGACCTTTGGTCTCCTTCTGCTGTCACCTTTCTATGTTTCTCCAGCTTTTTCATCATCCTTCAATTCCTTCTTTGCTCCTATTTAAATTCCCTCATCTCCTCCTCTCACTATCCATTCTCCTCCTCTTCTTTCCTCCACTCCTCCTCCCTTGTTCACATTATCTTCTACCTTCCTGGCTGCCTCACTCACAAACCTTCCTACTCTTAACCCCTTCAAAGGTATGAGGCCTGATGGACTTGACTCTAAACTCCTTGTGCTTTCAGCTCTAGCTATTGCTGTCTCAATCATTACTATCCTCACCATCTCTTTTGTTACATCCAGAGTCCCTGGTATTTAGAAATGTGCTATGATCTTTCCTTTTTCCAAAGGGGGAGATCCTTCCTCTCCTTGGAATTATAGGCCAGTTTACCTCCTTCTTACCCTATTAAAACTCCAGGAACATCTATTCCTCTCTCAGCTCTCTCTTTCCTTGATTTTCATTCTTTCTTCAGCCTATTCCAGTCTGGTTTCTGGAAGTCCTACTCCATCTCCCTCTTCAGACACACTGACTCAATTCCATCTGGTATGGACCATGGCTGAATTATGTCCACAATCTTTGTTGACCTGGCCAAGGCATTTCACACTGCTGCATAGGCCATTCTCCTAGACAAGCATAAATGGGTGGAACACTCTGACCTTGCAGCTAGCTGGTTCCATTCATACCTTGAGGGCAGGTCCCAAGCTGTCAACAGCTATGCAACCCATTCCCTTTCTGTTTCCATCCAGGAAATCTGCTGCTGGTCAAGCTGCTTCTCATAACACTTTCCTAAACTCTGTTGCTCTCTTCCATAGCCCATCTGCTCTGCCTCTTCTCCCTTAAGTCTCTTCTTCATGACATTTCTACACCATCTTTAACTGTCCCTTACCCCTTGCCTAACTGATCCCCCTCCCCATACACATGTTGACCTGTCCATACTGCTCCACACCCATTACGTCTGATTTCCCCTTGCCTAGCCAAGCTCAAGATTTATCTACTGCATACACCTTGTTGTACTGTTTTGCCTTGCAATATTTAAGATATGCTCCCTTTGATGCATTGTATTGTTTGTATAGACCATTATTTTTGTAAGTCTGTTAATTGCTATTTATTTATTCTCCTTTTATACAATATCCCATAAACCACCCCTCTTCTGAAAGAAAGAAAGAAAGAAAGAAAGAAAGAAAGAAAGAAAGAAAGAAAGAAAGAAAGAAAGAAAGAAAGAAAGAAAGAAAGAAAGAAAGAAAGAAAGAAAATCAGAACAAAACAAGAATTTGTAAATGTTGAATGTTGGCTTGCTGGCATAGGCACTGGTAGTGTAGGAGTTATCGAAATGCATAATAGGAATGGCAGTGGAGTATTGAGCTGATGCCAACCCCACCCCCACTCTGCAGAGACTGACAGGCATTGGGATGTGCCTTTGGGTCATCACACCATTTCAACTCACCCTACGCTGCAGACACTGACATGTGTTGCAGTGCCTTGGGGTCTTTGGGCCTTATACTCACCCCATTCCATAAGGAAATACACTGAGATGGGTGTGGTTTATGAGAAGGGGTGAAAGTTGGGGCTGAAGACCCCAAAGCACACCTCGATGCCTGTCACTGACTGCAGGGTGGGGGGTGGAATAATAATAATAAATAAATAATAATCTTTATTTTAATGCGCCTTTCAAATATCAAGGTGCAGTACAGATTAAAACAATTTAAAACCAATGCTGCAATCACAGTAATAAATATACTGTACAGTTAAAATCTGTCTGGAATGGCATGAGCATTATAGCTAATGACCCTAAGTCATACCCCCAACGCCTGTCAGTCTCTACAGAGTAGGGCATTATGGTCAGAAACCCTAACACCCTGGATGTTTGTTGGTATTTTCACTCCAAATTTTAAAAATGGGATTTTTGTGACCCCACCTCTTGAACAGTGGCACTATCATTTTGTTCCTCAATCTCAAAAGGTGGTTTTGTACAGTGACTGTGCCATTTGGTGCCATGGTTGTGAAAACACATTTCTGGCAGGACATGAAAAATGACAGCTGTACTGTTCATGAGGTGGTGTGAAAATGGCAATGTTGAAAATCTGGAGTGAAAATATGAAAAATTGGTGAAGTTATGAATGTGCGTAGAACCTGCACAACTCACGCCTGTAATGCAATCATTTTTTGGAATTTGTTAACAAATTTTCAATATGGGCATTTTTGAACCTCTCCTCATTAACAGTGGCACTGTGATTTTGTTACTCTGTCATGAAAGTTGATTTCCCACAGCGACCGCACCATTCATCACCACAGGTGTGAAAACATGTTTCAGGAAGGATGTGAAAAATGACAGCTATACTGTTCATAAGGAGATGTGAAAAATGACAATGTTGAAAATCTGGAGAGAAAATACTAAAAATTGACAAAGTTACGAGAGCGCATAGACACTGCACAATGCACACTTGTAATGCAGTCATTTTACAAAATTTTTTCACCAAATTTGCAACATGGGCTTTTTGGTACCTCCCCTCATGAACATTGGTACTGTCATTTCATTAATCGGTCCCAAAAGGTGATTCTGTGCAGCAACTGTGAAATCACCTTTTGGGACCAAGAAACTAAATAATAGTGACAAGTTCACAAGGTGGGGTCCCAAAAACCCCATGTTGGAAATCTGTGACCAAAATTCCAAAAAATGGCTGAAATATCAACCTAAGTTGAAACCCCCCTATTGCCTCCCATTATAAAGCTTACCATCATTTCTTTAGTTTGCAGTTTGGCTTTGAAGAGTGCAGACATGTCCTGGTTCAGAGAAGATCTCCCAACCTCTGGAGGGCAAGTATGGTGATGGGGGTGCAGAGAAGTGGGTGCACAGATGGAAGGCGGAGATGGAGGAGGGGGATGAGGGAGACAACGAAGGACCATTTTCTTGTTGGCAGGACAGTAAAAAAAGACCATGAAGGATGGTTTCCTTCATTTACAGGTTACACACAAAACAGACACACTGAGGAAAGATACACTAAGAGGGGGGATGCCGACAGGGGGCTTGGGCACCCTGATGTCAGCTTTTTGGGAGCGTGTGGCGGGCGTCAGGAGCCACCATGTTACAGTGTGCCACATAATGTGGGGGGGGGGTAACATGCCAATATGGAGATTGGGCACCCCAATATTGGCTTTCTGGGGATTGTGTGGTGGATGGCAGGAGCCACCATATTTATTGAAATGTTTCACCAGAAAAGGCATGTCATGGAGGCATGTCATCTGCCATTGCAATGATGAGCCTGTCTCTGATTGCAGCTACAGATTTGTTTCAATTATGTGGCTCTCTCTGAAACTCCTGTCATCAGCAGCATGTTCACTGCTTGGCGGATGAGGGATGCACCCACCAAAGCATCCCCTGCATTCACCACAACACTGACACACCTCTGAAATGTGCTACTACCACAAGATGTTGCTTGCACATGTGCACAAGCCAACATAAAAATTGGTGAACCCGTTCTTCCTAGTTTTACTCCTGTAAATGCATGCACAGTACTTTAAAAAAGAACCTGTGGAGGTAGGTATCCAGGGAAATGTGATAGTTCTGGTAGGGTATGCACACCTGAGGTGCCCACAAATTCAAGAAAAAAATAATGTTGAAGAATGCAAAGAAATCTTCAAGTGACTTCTCTATGGATTTTTCAAAACCAAATACTTTTTATTTTGTTTGATAATACACCCTTATCATATTTATAAGTAAAACAAAAATAATTTGGTTTTAAAAAAGCCAGTGTGAAGTCGCTTAAAGATTTCTTTGCGACCCTCAACATTGTTTTTTTCATGCACAGTACTTTGCCTGAGATGTGCAAATGGAGTAGAAATCCAGTACAGGGAAGTATTAAAAAAGATGTATACAGGAATAAACTTGATTGGATGCAAATGCATTACCAGAAGTATTTAGATTTTTTTGATGAATGTAACTCACTAACTATGGGTGACTTCTCTATTCTCTTTAGACAGACACTAAGCCCATTGCAGTTAATTCTCTCCTGTGCAATCTGAATTATAATGTACAAGCTGAGTGTGCTCCAGCCATGGATCAAAATCAACGACCTCCCACACTGAAGACAAGTATGTGAAGCAACACTTACCCTCAGTCAATGATGTTAATGAGATGTTTTGACAAAGGAAGAGAAAAAGAAAAGTTTGAAAAAAGTCATTTGAACCCTAAGTGAAATACGAAACCTAAGTATGTCAGGCCTGTTTTCCAAATGAATTATATTGCTTTGTACATTTGTAAAATACATTGTGTTCACTGTATATTTAAAATTAATATATAGGCTACTACATCATCTTTATGACCTTAAGCTGATCTGTCTTGGAATGTTATGCTGAATTCTCAGACTTGCAGGTGGAAAAACATATTAATTCAACGAGTGCTCTCGCAGAGGCATAATTCCTGTAAAAACAGTGATAGCACTGTAAAGGACTAGGCTGGTAAGGAACTGTCTTTTATGGTTTAAAAAAAAAACAGATGTAAAAAAGAGTCAAGTTCCAAGCTATATATTCCAGCAAAGAACCCTGCTGCATGTTACCTAAAATTGACAATCATATAATAGCAACAAAAATGCTGACCCAAACTTTTATTCTATGTTAGGTTGCCCCTTATCTCCTGACTTGTATTATACCTGTTTTACCCTATTTTGAAGCTGCTTCACTACTTTATTTTCCTGTTGAATTAATAAAAGGAGTGTTCTTTTTAATATGGCTCAGATTAGGTTTAAATCAGTATTCTCTTTTATTTTTGAACACCCATCATTTAAGATCACATCTCATTTTACTACAGTGAACTAGTATGCAGCAGACATTGCCCCCACTGACCATATGGGGAAATAGGTGTATAAAAACAGCTGAGAATACTGATGAAAACATAGTCCAGGCTAATTATTATAAATATGGGAGGCAGGGTGATCCAGTGGTTAGAACACCCACTTAGGAACCAGGGGATCCTAGGTTCAAACCCCACTAGAGTCAAATACCCACTGTAGGTTCTTGAGCAAGACCTTTAACCTTCCTGTGTTCCAGTGCACCCAAGTGTAGAAACTGATAAAAGCAGGACAGCACTGGAAATGAGATGTTGCATTTTATCTGGGTTATTCTGGGTAAAATAAAAAATAGAAAAACAAAAAATAAATACTTGTAGATGATGTTTGACAATAGGTAGCGTTACAGAGTTGGGATATAACCCTGTCCCATTTGTTATACAGAGAGAGTTAAAAGCAATGTTCTATGCTGTCCTTTCCTATCCTGTCACTTGTCTGTCTCATGCCTGTGTGTGCAATCAAATTTTCCTTGTGGATCTAGAAATTGGCCACTCTGAGGATCCCACAGTTTCCCCCTGTTATCTCCCTTCCTTCACGTCGTGTTTCTAGTCTTTTGTTCATCCCTTGCTTCTCTGTGGTTAAAAAATATATATGTGAATCTGTAAAAGAAAGTGGCATCTCTTAGTTTGCAAATGTTTATATCTGCAGAAAGCTATTTGGGTTTATCTGGAACACAGGGGGTTACCCTTGAGGAGCATTTTGACCTCCACAAGCTTGTTTACAGAATTATCAGCAGAAAGTCAGCCCTCAGACAGGATGTCTTAATTGGCTGCACCTGTTAAGAAGACTAATGTACTGTTTGGGAATGAGCATGGGTTTCTGGGGGTCAGCTGGGGGGAGGGCTTGGAATTGATAGACTGGTCATCAGGCAGCTCTCCTCTCCCTGATTAGGGAGGTAGGTCTACTGGCTTTTGTTTTCCACAGAGTGGAGGCTCAATAGTAATGTCAGGAACTGGGGGGGGGCTGACACTAGGCTGGGTGGGGGAATCATGCTGTTGTCGGTGCCAGGGTGCATGCATGCCTCAATGTGCATGTGCAACCATGAATGGCCAAGGCTCCAGGAAAGTATGGGTAGAAAACCTGTGGAAAAAGAACTCCTCAGAGGCAAGATGAAGAGTGACCCCCCAGGCTCCACACTGGTGGCTGAGCACAATCCACAAGTCCTGTGGCAGAGGATTCTGGTGTAAGGTAAGTCCCAGAGGAGCCAAGCAATGGGGCTGGGGAGGTCAGTTGGAAGGGAGCAGCCTGAGGACACAGAGCATAAAAGAATAGAATAAAATAAGACTAATGTACTCATCAGGCTGCTCACAGGAAAGAAACTAACAGTCAATACATTTTGTGGAACACAGGTGGTGTAACTTACAAGAACAAGATGCAGCATTTAATTGCTGGTGAAAATCATCTTATGAAAAGAGAGCAATGTTTTGTTTAGAGATAGAGAGAGCAGTAGATTTTTTTTAAATAATTGCTATTTTTTTCTGTTAATCAGCACTACAGAAGAACAGAGGAAAACATGATGTGACATTAATACATTTTCACACCTCTGAACTATGTCTATTATGAAACGCAGTATGACAGCTATCATAACATATGCATGTATTAATGTTCAAGTGCCTGGATTAAGGAGGGGGGCCTGTTGTGATTATCAAACCTGCTGCAGGGAGTATGCTAGTAATCAAGGGCCAACATTTCCTGGCAGCTCAACATAGTGGCCCTCATATCCTCTCCTGTCTCCTACATGAGAATGAAACATTGGACCACAAAGCATCTTGGCTACAACAGAGTGATGCACATATACAGATTGGCAAACATAAAATGGCTTAAGTAAGGTTATCTGAGGCTCATACCAGGTTACAGTCAGGGTCATAAGTTATCATACTAGTATAGCTAGGGAGAATTGGATGGCAATTAGCCAACACCTTTCTTGGGATCATTATGAACCATATAAAGGTTCCAACACTTATAATATGTGTCTGGGGTATCGCTTAGCCACTGGGTAATCTTATTCAGGGAGGCCAGGGCCATTAGGGAGTTCAGCTGTTCTGGGACAGAGGGTATAACTATGGTTCTCCATTTTGACAGGATAAGTCTTTTGGCCCGTATCCCTATCAGAGCCAGCCACCTCTTCTCAGCAGGGGAGTACAATCCTGTGGATGTAGGGGGAAGGGGCATCCTAAAAAGCTAAACAGCTGCAATATGGGGGCTGGATTTGTGCAGAACAGCCATTGTAGCGATAACATCTGTGACCAGAAGGGGGATATTAGGGGGCAAGACCAAAGAATATGGACAAGGTCCCCTCTGTCAGCTAAGCATTTCCAGCACAAATCTGTGGGTAAGAGTTTTGCTTTGTACAGCCACTCTGGGATCCTGTACCAGGAATGTAGAATCTTGTTCTGTATGAGCTGACTCTTAGGGTCAGGGTATATCTTGTGTGCCACTGTCCAGCAGGTCAGCCACTGCTGGTATGTAATCTCAATATGCAGAGTGTGCTCCCACTTAGATTTGGACATTTGGTTAGGAATTGTAGTTCTAAGATCAAAATATATGTGGCTGGCCAACCCTATCTGAAGGGCTGTCCATCTGTGTATGCTACTAGGGAGGTGAGTTTGGATGTTCCCATAGGTAAGTCTGGACAGCACTTCTCAGTTATAAATATCTCCAGATGTCTGCCTGCAGTAACTTAAACTTGGCCTTCAAGGACAGGAAAGTGGCCATGTGACCAGTGGAGGAGTCTAGCACATGCTTGAGGAGCATAATTCCCTGTTCACTCCAGTGAGACAAAAAGAGGGGCTTGCTGTCAATCTGGCTAAGATGGTTGTCCCAAAGAGGAGTATAACTCTGGGGAGTTGGGTTTGTCTTGAGGAGCCAGTGCGCTTTGGCCCAGTAGCTGACAGATGGCCCTTTGGTTGGGTGTATTTTTCAGGTCATTAAGGGGAGGCCATAAAGAAGTCATGATAAGTTATGCAGTCCTGTCTGTGCCCCTTCCACATGGAGCCATTGCGGCGAGGAGTTGGAGTGAGGGTGGAACCAGTGGATTCTTTGGGTGACCCGGTATGGCATGGTGTACCCCTCAAACCATGGGAGGCACCAGCTTCCTGCCTTCTAGTGTGCCCTCAGTTTGTTCCAGCTGTACTGGAGCTTGCTGCCTTCCCAAATAAAATCCCCAGTGACACTGTCAATTGTTGCATACCACCGAGGGGAAGGTATAGGGCTAGGTGTGAACTGACATACAGTAACTTTGAGGAAATTACCATTTTAATGGCAGCTATTTTACCCACCATAGTGAGATGTAGTAGCTTCCACCTGGTGAGTTCAGTGTACATTTCACTTAGTAGAGGTTTAAGATTCAGGCCCCAAAGCCAAGATTCATCACATGATATTCTTATGCCCAGGTATGTGATGCCTTGAGGTGCCCATCTCAAATTGCATGCCATGACCATGACTTCTGTGCTAAGCTGATTTAAGGGCATCACTTCTGTCTTGCTACACTTAACTTTAAGACTAGATAGGGTGGCAAAGTGGGTTAGCATGTTCAATAATGGGCTGATAGATACTGTTACATCAGCAAAAGGGACCAGCATGTCATCTGCATACACGAGCATAGAATATCTGATTGGGCCAATGGGGACTGTGAATATTTGTGGGTGCTGCCTAATAGCTGCTGCTAAGGGCTCTGCTGCCAATGCAAAAAGGAGCGGGGATAGGAGACATTCCTGCCTTGTGCCCCTGCCCAGAGGAAAGGGGTCTGATAGAATGGAATTAGTCAGTATCCTTGCTGTGGGGGCAGAATATAAAGCACTAATCCATTCTAAGAATGTCATGCCAAACCCCACATGTGCCAGCACTGACTGTAGCTAGTCCCATTCTAAGGAGTCAAAAGCTTTTTCAAAATCTACAGCCAAAGCTGCTGCTGGGGTGGGGAGGGACTTGGCAACTGCAGAGATGTTAATCAGGGATCTAATATTGCCTGCGCTGTACCTACAGTGGACAAAACCTACCTGGGAGGGATGTATCAGGTGGGATAAATTAGGACTAAGGTGAGCAGCCAGAACTTTTGTGAAGACTTTGCTGTCTCCATTAATTAAAGATATAGGCCTGTATGGCAGGTTGTACAGGGTCTTTCCCTTTTTTAGGGAGGATGATTATTACTGCTTCATTAAGAGTGGACAGGAAGTGGCCTTTATCCAAGGCCTCAGCATAAACTTTATTTAGTGGGGAAGACATCTCAATGGACAGTAATTTCCACAAGTCTATAATGAACCTGTCACTGCCAGGGGCCTTTCCTGCTTTAAGAGCATAAAGGGCCTCCGAGACTTCTGTATCAGATATGGGGGCATCCAGTAGGGTCCTCTGCTGACTAGATAATCTGAAGATGTCCAGTGGGGCTAGAAACTCTTTTACACCAACTGGGTTAGGTGTGCGAGAGGTTCAGTATAAAGTACTATAAAATTGTTGCATTATAACATTTATGTCTTTGGCTTGGGTATGCATGCTTCCACCAGGGTCTAGCAGGCCTGAGATATACCTGTTGGCCTGCTGCTTTCTAAGTCAATATGCCAGAACCTTCCCTCCATTCTCCCCTCCATCCCAGTATTTATGTTTCAGTCACAGAATGGAGCTCTCTACCTTCTGGGTAAAGATATCATTAATGTCCATTCGGGCACTCAGGATTTCCACCCCGGGGAGAGTTCAGGGATGCCCACAGAGCTGTTTTAAAATTGGCTTCTGCAATCTGAAGCTCCTTTTCCAGGGCTACCAGACATTTCGTCCTGGCATGCCATTTTGTGGCTGCAAATCTCATGATCCCACCCCACAGGGTGGCTTTGAAAGCCTCCCAGGTATTTCCAGGAGTGGTATCCCCATCTGGTTCTCCTTGAAAAAGAGTGAGGCCACATTTCTAGCCCACTTGATGAACTCTGGGTATTTGGGAAGGAGGGGGTCCAGCTTCCAGGAGGCAGAGGTTTCAGGGGGTTCCCATAGGAGATGTAGCTGTAGCATGGTCAGATATCACTATAGGGGGCTATGTCAGAATCAAGAGATGCATGGGTCATCTGGGGGGATGTTAGACAAAGGTCCTGATGGCTGTGTGACCCATGAACCAGTGAGTAGAAAGAATAGTCTCTGTCTTGGGGGTGGAATACCCACCATATGTCTGCCAGGCTCATGTCCTTCATCCACTGGGAGAGGGCTGTTAGAGCTCTACTATGTAACTCGATTCACCTAGCACTTCTATCCATCACTGGGTTGAGGGTAAGATTAAAATTTCCACCCAGAAGGACTGAGGTGGGGGTTGGGGCAGTGGCTCTAGCCTCTGGGTAACATTATGAAAATATCTGGGGTCATCCTGATTGGGCCCATATTTATTGCCCAGTAATAGGGAGCTTTGCAGTGTATCCATCAACAATAACATCCATCTAGCTAGCTGGTCTTGATCAGTGGTGATAGGGGTCCATTGCAACTTCTTATGGACCAGAATGGCTACCCCTTTTTTTCAGGTGGGGGCTGATGCGTGAAACACCTGCCACACCCACTCCCTTGCCAGTCTAAGGTTATCTCCCTTGGTCAATTTAATTTCCTGCAGGAAGGCAAGGTCTGACTTAAATTTTTTCAGATGTGAGAGGACCTTTTTCCTTTTGATAGGTGAATTTAGGCCTCTCACATTCCATGAGGTACAGGTGATCTCACCCATTCCCAAATCTAGGAAAACTGTACATAAGAGGAGTCAGCAATGGGGGGGGCAAACCAATCAGACCTAACCTTCCAACCTACACCAGTGGGTGGTATCAACCCATGCAATACTTTAAATACACACTTTGAAAAAGTCTGTCTAAACCACAGATTAACCATCTAAGCATTGTGCACAGCATCCCATAACATCCTTGTAGAAACATACTACACACTACTCTAACTACCTTCATAAAACTATTTACACAGGCCACAGCCTGAAACTTTTCAGAGTAGAGGGAATCAGAGCCAGGCAGTCTGATCCACTCAAGTCTCACCATCTCTCTCCATGGGGTGTTCTTGGGTAGCTCTCCTAGACTCCTTATAAAAAGTATGATAGTGGAGGGTGGGGATTTAGGTTACCCATAAAGGAGCCTGAGTTCATCCTGGGGCAGCCAACTGATGCAGGCTCTACATGTGCTATACTAGTACTACATCTACAACATTGGGGAGTCTCATAATGAGTGCTCTTAGACTGGGTTTTGGGGGGCAATTCGAGTGTGCCACCATACGCAGGTTTAGGCTCATAGGAGGGGGAGTCCCCATGAACACCACATTTATGCCTCCATACAGGCCAGGAGTTTTTATGGAGCAAGAAAAATCCCCTCCTCTCTGCTGTGGCTCCCAGCTTTCCAGAGGCTAATATATCAGGGTTGTATGACATGAGCTGTACAACATAAATACACAGCAAACAGAATGCACTAATTCACAAGGCCCTGGCAGCAAACACAGTTGTGATAAGAGAACAGTGTCAACATCATTTACATCAGTTAATAACTCATAACAGATGTTACTACCCATGGGCTTACTCACTCAGGCCTTACTGGGCCTGTGTTCCTAGGACACTAAATTAGAGTTAATGAGATGGGGGGAGTGAAGGATGGGGCCTGCCACCATCTCTTGCATCCAGGTTGTGGTTGTGGGATTACTGCACAACTGGGTGGGACTGGCCCCATTCTGAGCTCTGCAAACTCCTCCAATCCCCCCAAAACCCCAAATCAAAAGTAAGCACTTATCTAATTTCTAGCATGCCTTCTCTTCTGGCCCACTGACATCCTTCATGGTGGAGTTTATGGACCACTGCAGGGTGGTCAAGAGTGTGTGGTCTGGTCCATAGTGGCCCCTGGCAATAGAGTCAGTTGGGGATGTGGCCTCTGCCCTCTCCACCCATGTGGTAATCTGTTCAGTAGGGTCTAGGGGAGCCACCTCACTGTCCATTGGAGCTAGTTCAGTTAGTTCAGGGGTAAGGAGGGGGAGTGGAGCACCGCATACCTATTCACCCGGAGCCAGGAATCCTCTTCTGTGCCACTTTGCTGATGTCCTTCCTGCCTCCTGGGACTTCCTGGTCCTGATCTACTCTCCAGGTGCTCTCACCATTCATGTTGATGTGAGGTCTGTCTTTTGTGAGTGTGTGGAGGAAGGGACCACACTCCTGGTGCTGCCTCTTGGTTGCTCCCAGCTTTGGCCTGCTCCTTCGTGGCCTGTGCATTAGCATCACTGCATTCTTGCCTGTTACCCTCTGTGGATCCTAGGCACCTCATTTCTTGTGGCCAGGTTCACGTCAGAAAGTCCATAAGGTGCTCAGGCATTTTGAAGGTCAGCAGGACCCCATCGTGGTTGATCTGCATGACAGCTGGGTACTGCAGTGAAAATGTGATGCCAAATCTATGCATAGTCCTGCGGGCCTTGGTGTAGGCCTTCCTTTTGTCAGCCAGCTCTTTCAAGTAATCTTGAAAAATGGAGATTCAGCTGCTTTGCCAGTACAGGGGACCTCTTGAGCATGGTGCTGCGAGCAAACTGTCCTTCTGGCAATAGTTAAGGAAATGAGACAACAGGGGTCTGGACCTCTGCCCCTCTCTCAGTCTTGGAGCCTGTGTTATGTGGCCACACTCAATCTAGAGAGAGGGTTGTCCTCGGATTTGCAATATGTCAGGGAGCACTGCCTGAAGAAAATCAGCAGCATTATTTTTTTCTGCTCCCTCAGGGAGTCCGAGGATATGGAGATTGTTCCTCTGGCCCCAATTTTACAGGTCATCAACTTTGTCCAGGAGTGACTGAATAGCTCTGTCCTGCCCTTTAGCAACCTCCACAATGTCCTAGATTGCAGCTTCATTAGCATCTATTCTGCGCTCCATTTGAAAAAGATGGACTTCGATGTTGTTGACTGCCGCCATGATTTAATATGTGGCGGCAGTCAGTAAGTCCATTTTTTGGAGTATTTGCATAAACATGGGACCAAGGGGACCTCCCCACCTCCCACCAAATTTCCCTCAATGCTTCCCTTGTGGCAACAGACCCAGAAGTAAGCAGGGTGAATTAGTCAATACCTGCTGTCTCAGCACTCTGCAAAAAGAGATTGGATTATTTCTGGGAGCTTCAGCCAAAAACTTAGCTATGTAGTTTTCATTCACTGCTGCAATTTATGGTTATTTGTGGATTGTTTTCCCGATGAAACATAGAAACATAGAAACATAGAATTTGACGGCAGATAAGGACCACTTGGCCCACCCAGTCTGCCCATTTCCCTACCTACTGGATAAACTGCAGATCCTAGTTAACCAGCAGCCTACTTCTTCTTACCCCCACCCCCCCAGAATTGCCTTATGACTGTCCCATGCATGCTTGAATTCCACCACTGATTTTGACTCCACAACCTCCTCCAGAAGGCCGTTCCATGCATCCACAACCTCTCTGTGAAAAATACTTACTTAAATTACCTCTGAGCTGCCCCCATCTTCAAATTGTGCCCTCTTGTTCTTGCACACCTCTTTTGGAAAGATGCTACCCTCTTGGACTTTGTTGATTCCTTGAGGTACTTGGAAAGTTTCTATCATGTCCCCCTCCCTCCTTTCCTCTAGGCTATACATATAAGCTCCTTAAGTCTCTCCTCATATGTCTTCCAGTGCAGACCCTGCACCATTTTAGTTGCTCCTTTCTGGACAGCTTCCATCCTGTCTATGTCTTTGTGGAGACTGGGTCTCCAGAACTGCACACAGTACTCAGATGGGGTCTCATCAGCTGTCTGTACAGAGGGATAATAACTTCCTGTTTTCTACTGGTGATGCCTCTCCCTATGCATCCCAGTAACCCCCAGCCCTCCTTGCTGCCCTCTCACATTGCTTGCCCACCTTAGGTCATCTGATATGACTACCCCCAGGTCCCTTTCCATTTTTGTTGTTGTTAGTATCTCACCCCCCATTGTGTACTCTTCCCCTTGGTTTTTGTTTCCCAGGTGCACTACCTTGCACTTCTTAGCATTGAATCTAAGCTGCCATACATTTGACCATTCCTCTAACCTTGCCAAGTCCCTTCTCATTCTTTTCACCCCTTCCTGTGCATCAACTCTGTTGCAGATCTTAGTGTCATCTGCAAAGATGGACTCAGGAGCTACCAATTCAGGCTACCATTTTGGATCAGAGCTAAGACACCTCCCCCCAAAGCTGAAGAATTTTAAAAGAGACTCTCAGATGAAATTTTTCTGTTTGTTTGAACTGCCTGTGTCAAGAGCTATCCTGCAAATTTTTTTTTTAAATGTTATTGTTATTGATAAAAATTAAACGCTGCTTGTGAGTTTTATAACTTCTCCTGACCAATGCCTCTATGATAGTTAGTGTCAAGTGGGATTTATGCCATACATACAGTACTCCAGGAGTTTTGTGCGTGGGTATTAGACCTGGTACTAAGGAAGCATGGAAGAAAGGTATGGATTCTGCAACAGCATGCCCAGGAATGATTACCAGAAAAATTGCAGCCAAACTAGAAACAGAAACAAAAGTCTAAACTGAGATTGCACAGCTGTCACCAATGCTAGAAGAAGAACAGGCAGGGACAGAACCTGAAAGCATATCTGCATTATTCAAATGGTGGGATATTCAGCAAAGAGAGATTGGGAAATTGGAGAGAAAAAGAGATGAGCATCTGGAGCAACAGAGAAGAGAAGAGAAGAGAAGAGAAGAGAAGCAATGACAGGAGCAGTGATGGCTAGATGCCTTGCAAGCTATCAAAGCTGGTGGATCTGGTACAGGTCCAGCAGATCAACAAAACACAAACAGCTTAAGTGAAATTATACTTACAAAGCTGTGTAACTCAAACCTGAAAATAGGCACTTGGCTGTCTAGTGTGCTTACCCAGTTAACAAAAGCAAATAAATATTGAAGCATACCTGACAACTTTTGGGAGGGTTGCTGGAGCCTGCCAATGGCCAAACAGCAATGGTCTATCAGGCAGGTACCTTATCTGACAGGTGAAGCCCAACTTACCTACAGCAATATGTACACTGTGCAGTCATAAAACTATAACATTGTGAAAAGAGAAATCCTGAAAAGGTATGGCATCTCATTTGAGACCTACAGGCAGAGAATCCAGTCCCTCAAGTGCAACTCAGTTGGCAATTCTCAAGAAGCCTTCTCTTGACTCAATGAACTCCTCATTAAATGGCTCTGACCAGAGGGCAAAGTCAGTCCCTCAGATCATCAACATATTTGAAATGGAGCAATTCACCAACACCCTTCTTACTGGTGTGCAGCTTTGGGTAAAAGAACACTGACCAGAAAGTGGAAAAAAGGTAATTTATTTGGCTGATGGCCAGACAGACACTGCAGTAGCAATCTAACAACTAGAAACTGGTAGGACCCTCTTTCTCCCAATTTATGTCCATGTCAGATTAGAACTCTGATGAGGATAGCACATCTGCACCCATAAACTTTATTTACTATAACAGTAATAAACCAGGCAATATTGTAAGGAACTGCCATAAAAATAAGGAGGGTAACACTGGAGCAAATGTGGTCTTGGCAAATTGCAGCAAGTAAGTAATAAATGTTAAGGTGGGGGATAAGACTGTGAAGGGGCTTATAGTTTCAGGAAGTCAACAGACCCTAGTGCATGCTGAAGTTCTGAGAAAAAATTATGCAAACTATGCAAAAGGACCAGATACTGAGGTCATATGCATCCATGGGGACACTTGATACTATCCCATCACAAAAATAGTGCTGTGGTGTTGCAGCAAATGAAAGTGGGAGTAGTATCTAAGTTACCTGTACCTATGATTATTGGAAATGACTTCCCAGGATTTGTGACGTTAATCACAACAGATGTTCAGGACTCTTTTTCTTTTGGTGTCTTTGATTTGGACTTGTTTGAGCCTAGCTCCAAGATCTATACATCCAGAAATGAAAGAGAACACTTCAGAAAACAGTGATAACAAAATACTGGTAGACGTAAGGGGCTTATATATGAAAAACTAAACTGATAAACTAATTGTGATTTTGTTCTTGAGTAAACTAATGATGTTTCTCTCCAAGGTTATTTTAAGCTGCTGGGGGAGAAACAAAAACAGGGTGAACCAATGTTTAAAAAATGTAATGGCCTACTGTACAGAATTTGTGTTAATCCTTAGATGTGCAACAGAGAGAAAAATAGGTCATATTAAGAAAACATAGAACTGAGTTGTTACAGATAGCACATGACAGTCCTATGGCTGGTCAGTTAGGGAGGAACCTCACCCTCACCAAATCATTGTACAGATTTTACTGGCCTGGGATTCATGCAGATGTTGCTACAGATTGCAGTTCTTGTGCTGAATGTCATAAACTGCCCAAGAAACTAAAAAGCACAAGGAGCCCCTGGTGCCCCTACCCTTGATAGATGTGCCTTTTGAGAAAATTGCAAAGGATGTGATTGGCCTCTTAGATAAAAGTAAAAAGGGTAATTGATTCATTTTGGTAGTATGTGATTATTCTACTCAATAACCAGAGGAAATTCCAATTTGCACTGTGACAGCCTCAAAAGTGGCAGGAGAGCTTGTCAAAATTTTCACTGGGATTGGCATACCTAAGATCAGGGTAGTAATTTTGGTGCTTCATTACTAATGGAGGTGTACTGACTACTAAGTATCTGTGCTGTATTATCACCCTCAGACAGACGGTTTTGTTGAGTGCATTAATCAACCCCTAAAATGCATGTTAAAAAGGTTTGTGTAAGGTGAAGGAAAAGAGTGGGCCTAATACTTACCTTAACTTCTTTTTGCTTACAGAGAAGTGACACAAGCATCAACAGGTTTTTCACCATTTGAAATGTTGTATGGTAGACAACCTAGAGGGCCAGAAGATGTAATTAAAGAAACATGGGAAGATAACCCCGCTAAGACAGAATCTATTACATCTTATATGTGTGCTCTGAGAAAAAAACTGGCAAAATATTTTGAAATAGCCAACAGTAACCAGGAAGATGCTCCAAAACAGCAGAAGGTGTGTTATGACAATGCTGCAAAAGAAAATGTTTCTGAGCCAAGTGAAAAGGTCTTATTACTGTTACCTACTACAGAAAACAATCTGATAATGAAATGGCAAAGGCTATACAATGTGATTAGATACACTGGTACAGTTAACTATGAGACTGAGATCCCTGACAGAAAAAATCCTACCAGGATATACTATGCTAATCTCCTGAAGAAACGTGATGAAAAAAACAGCAAGGTTTGCTTTGCCAGTACAGTATTACCACAAACTGCTAAAGACATTATTGATATAGCTTATGACAGACTGGAACAAACTGTAACTTCCGATGCTGTAAAGGGGAACGTTTCCTTGCCAACAGAATAAAGTGCAGAAATCTGTACCTTGGCAAAGACATTTAGAAGTATTTTTACCACACTTCTAGGCTGAACAAAAGGGATCGAGCATGTAATAGTGAGAGACAATGCTTGCCCTATCAAACAAAAGGCATACAGATTACTAAAGTGGTAAAGAGCAGACATGGATAAGGAAATACAAAACATGAAAGAGTTTTGTATCCGTGGAGAATGGAAAAGTGCTTGGTCATCACCTATGGTGACTGCAAATTAAAAACAAGCATTTGTCAATGCCGAATGTTTGCTTGCTGGTGTTGACATTGGTAGTGCAGGAGTTAGAGAGATGCATAATAGGAATGGCAGTGAATAATTGAAGTAATGCCAACCCTCACCCCCACCCTGCAGAGACTGACAGCATTGGAGGTATGCCTTTGGGTCATCGGCCATAACACTCATGCCATTCCACCTCGCCCCACCCTGCAGACACTGACAGGTGTCATAGCGTGCCTAGAGGTCTTCGGCCCTTACACTCACCCCATTCCATAAGGAAATAAGCTGAGACAGGTACAGCATAGGAGAATGTGGTGAACGTTAGGGCTGAAGACCCCAAGGCACACCTCGATGCCTGTCAGTGGCTGCAGGGAGGGCACGGGGTGGAATAGGGTGAGCATTATGGCCGACGACCCCAAGTTACACCCTCGATGCCTGTCAGTCTGTACAGGGTGGGTGTTATGGTTGGAAACTGTAATGCCCCAAGTGTTTGTTGGTATTTTTGCTCCAAAATTTTGGGACCCAGCCTCATGAACAGTGACAGTATCATTTTGTTACTCAAACCCAAAAGGTGATTTCATACAGCCAGTGTGCCATTCAGTGCCACAGGTGAGAAAAAACATTTGGGGCAGGATGTGAAAAATGACAGCTTTACTGCTCATGAGGAGGTGTGAAGAAATGGCAATGTTGAATATCTGGAGTGAAAATATGAAAAAGTGGCAAAGTCAAAAATGTGCATAGAAACTATGCAATGCACACTCATAACGCATTCATTTTTTGGAATGTTTTCACCAAATTTTAAACATAGCCTTTTTGGGACCTCCCCTCATGAACAGTGGAACTAGGATTTCATTAATCAGTCCTAAAAGTTAATTTTGAGCTGCGACTGCGCCATTCTGCATCACAGGTGTAAAAACACATTTCAGGAAGGCTGCAAAAACTTACAGCTGTACTGTTCATAAGGGGGTGTGAAAAATGGCAATGTTGGAAATTTGGAGTGAAAATATTAAAAATTGATGAAGTTACGAGTGTGCATAGAAACTGCTTAATGGACGCTTGTAACGCAGTCATTCCTTGGAATTTTTCTGAAATTTGCAACAGTGACTTTGCTCCCACCCTCATGAATAGTAGCACTGTATTTTATTAATTGATCCCAAAGGTGATTCTGTTTAGTGACCACAAAATCACCATTCAGGACTGAGAAACAAAATGACAGTGACAGTGTTCATGAGGTGGGGTCCCAAGAACCCCATGTTGAAAATTTGGCACCAAAACTCCAAAAACTGGCTGAGATATCAACCTAAATAGAATATCCCCCTTTGACTGCAATTATAAGGCTTACTGCCATTTCTTCATTTCCCAGTTGGTCTTTGAAGAGCGCAGATGTGGTCTCATCCACAGAAGATCGCTGCTCCCAACCTCCAGAGATAAATATGGGTGAGGGGGTGCGGGGAGGTGGGGTGCACAGAGGGAAGGTCTGGGTTGGGGGAGTGGGGCTGGCAGGAATGATGAGGGACCATTTTCTAATTTTTCAGGTTTAAAAAAATATGTTATGGGACTGTTTTCTTTTTTACAGGTGAAATATTACAAAATGGATTTCAGCACACTGGAGTGGGCTCCCAGAATACCAGAGTAATGGAGGGAGGATCAGTGCCAACCCAGAAACTGGGCATCCGGAGGTCGACTGAGAACTTAGGGGTGTGGGGGGGCCCATGCATCTGACAATGGAGTGGGCATCCCAGTGTTGGACACATTAAAACAGTACATTAATGGGGGGGTACATGATTACATGGGGATTGAGCACCCCGATATCGGCAGGGGATGGAGAATGGAGGATGGGGGTGCAGCAGCAGTAGGAGGGATCTAATTTGTTGTCCTGCTGTGTGACCATTTGGGAGGGAGGAAGAGGGACCGCTACAGCAATGATGAAGTTGCCCCTGATTGTATCAGCAGATTTCTTTCAAGTGCAGCTCTCGCTCCGAAACTGTCCATCATCGGCAGCTTCAGCATTAAATAGTGGCCAATGGATGCACCCATTAAAGCATCTGCTGGATTGGCCACAACACTGCCACACTTCTGCAATGCTCTACTGCCTCAATATGTTTCTTGTGTGAATCATGCACAATCAAACATAAAAAGGGGGTGTAAGAATCTGCCTTGACTTTAATTAGGAAACATAACCAAGTGTATGTATTTCACAACTATCCTCTGCATAGGATATGTGATTTGGTGGATAGACTGGGAAGTGTCAAGTACATTAGTACCCTCAATCTCACCAAGGGTTACTGGCAAATTTACCTAGCTAATGAATCCAGAGACAAAGTTGCATTTTCCACTCCAGTTGGTTTCTATCAATTCTCCACCATACCATTTGGTTTACTTGGCACAATCACTGCATTCCAGTGGCACATGGATGTAATTCTAGCCCCTCACACCAGTTATTGTGCTGCTTACCTGATGTCATGATTGTACATTCCAGAGTGGAAAAGCCACCTGGAATACCTATGAGCAGTTATACAATCTATCAAAAATGCATGTCTGACCATTAATCCTACCAAATGTGCATTAGGCATACAGAAAACCAGATATTTGGGTTATATTTTGGAAAATGGAGAAGTAAAGCCAAAGATTTCTAAAACAGAAGCAACATCTGACAGTCCTGTCCCTAACACAAAGAAAGATGTTAGGTAATTTTTAGGTCTGTCTGGTTACTACAGAAACATAGAAACATAGAAGTTGATGGCAGATAAGGACTGCAAGGCCCATCCAGTCTGTCCATTTCTTTTTCTACCTTATAAATGTGCCATCTCACTTTGCTCTGTCAATGGCCTATCTATTCATACTCATCTGTATTACTCCCTTATGCCTATCCCATGCCTGTTTGAAGCCCTGCACTGTATTCATATCTACCACTTCCTGAGGTAGGCTGTTCCATGCACCCACCACCCTTTCTGTGAAAAAGAACTTCCTCACATTACTCCTTAATCAGCCTCCATCTAATCTCATGCTGTGTCTTCTTGTCCTGCTATTTTTCTTACATTGAAACATGTTAGGCTATTTCACCTTGTTAATGCCCTTAAGGTGTTTGAATGTTTTGATCATATCACCTCTCTCCCTCCTTTGCTCTAGGGGATAAATATTGAACTCCCTTAATCGGTCCTCATATGTATTTTTCTGATGCAGTCCCTGCACCATTTTGGTTGCTCTTCTCTGGACTGCCTCAATTTAGTTAATGTCCTTGTGAAGTTGTGGCCTCCAGTACTGCATGCAGTACTCCAGATGGGGCCTAACCAGTGTCTTGTAAAGAGGGATTATTATCTCCCTCTTCTGACTTGTGATACTCCTACTAATATACCTCAACATCTCTCTAGTCTTACCTACTGCTTTAGTGGTCTGCTTGGATGATTTCAGGTTATCAGTGATGATGATGATGCCCAAGTTTCTTCCTTTCCTTGTGACTGCAAGCAACTCCCCTCCCAGCCTATAAGTGGCTTCAGGGTTCTTTCCTATGTGCATGATCTTGCACTTCTTTGCATTAAACCCCAGTTGCCACTCTTCCAACCATTTTGCCAGTTTATCCAGATCTCTTCTCATTCTGCCCACCTCATATGGATCATCTACTCTGTTGCAGATCTTGGTGTCATCTGCAAACAGACAAACCTTAACCTCCAGTCCATCTGCAATGTCACTAATGAAGATATTGAAGAGAACTGGCCCCAGGACTGATCCCTGAGGTACCCCACTTGTGACTTGCATCTCTTCTGACTGTATACTGTTTACCACCACTCTCTGTTTTCTGTCCATCAACCAGTTTGCCACCCAGTTGACTAACTTCTGACCCACGCCGAGCCTACCAAGCTTATTAATCAATCTTCTATGTAGAACACCATCAAACAGTGTGGGTCACGTTAAACTCAGCTACAGAGTCAAGCCATACAAAAGTGAGGGTACTGGACTTTAGGAGGGCTGACTTTGGCAAGATGGGAGAGTGCCTCAGAAAAGCACTAGCAAACAGGCTAGAAGGAGGTGTGGAGCAACAATGGGGAATCATCAAACTGCCATCACAGAGGCAACAAGCCTTTGTGTGAAGCAATAAACAAATCAAATGAAAGAAAAGCCACTATGGTTCTCAAAAGAGGTGGCTATGAAAGTCAGGAAGAAAAGATAGCATTCTGGAAGTATAAGAAAACACAGAAGGAGCAGGACAGAGAGCTGTACCAGGTAAGGCAGAAGGAAGCAGGGAGGGAAGTCAGAATAGCAAAGGCCCAAACTGAGGAAAAGATAGCAACTCAGTGAAGAAGGGGATAAAATTTTTATAGGTACACTGGAGAAGTGAAAGACAAAGGGAGGAAGGGAGGCTGAATAGAATGAACGGTGGTGGGGAGAGGAGACTGTGAAAAGCAGGGATACTGAACAAATATTTCTGCTCAGTATTCACAAAAGAGGAGGGAAGTGCCTAATCCAATTAACAGAAGCACTTTTGATAGGGGGTCGATCCCAGTCCTTTCACAGAAGAAAGGGTTCTGCAAGAACTCCTAAAACTGAAGGTGGACAAAGCAATGGGTCCTGATGGAATTCACCCCAGAATTCTAAAAGAATTAAGGGAGGAACTAGTGAAACCACTGGCTACTCTTTTTAATAAATCATGGGAGGATGGTGTGGTACCCAAGGACTGGAGGAAGGCAGATGTGATTCCTCTTCACAAAAGTGGGACCAAGACAGAGGCAGGAAACTACAGACCTGTCAGTCTGATCTCTGTGGTAGGGAAAGTGATGGAGTCACTTCTGAAGGAAAGAATAGTTGAGTACCTAGAGGCCAGTGGAGCACAGGACCCAAGGCAGCATGGGTTCACAGCGGGAAGGTCATCTCAGACAAATCTAATAGATTTCTTTGACTGGGTGACCAAAGTAGTAGACCAGGGAGGGGCTGTGGACATGGCCTACCTAGACTTTAGCAAGGCATTTGACACAGTCCCACACAAAAGATTAATAGTCAAATTAACCAGTCTGGGAGTGGGTCCCAGGTTGGTAGCCTGGGTAAAACATTGGCTGCACAACAGGACACAGAAGGTAATTGTAAATGGAGTCCACTCTGAAGAAAGAGGGGTTACTAGTGGGGTACCGCAGGGTTCAGTATTGGGTCCAGTCCTTTTTAATGTCTTCATCAGTGACATTGCAGAGGGACTGGAAGGAGAAGTATGTCTTTTTGCAGATGACACAAAGATCTGCAACAGAGTTGATACACAATGAGGCATGGAAAGGATGAAAAGGGACTTGGCAAGGTTGGAGGAATGGTCAGAAGTATGGCAGCTAGGATTCAATGCAAAGAAGTGCAAAATAATGCACCTGGGAAACAAGAACCCAGGGAAAGAATACACAATGGGTGGGGAGGTAGTAACAACAACAAAAAAGGAAAGGGACCTGGGGGTAATCATATCAGATGACCTTAAGGTTAGCAAGCAATGTGAGAAGGCAGTAGGGAGGGCTGGGGTATACTGGGATGTATAGGAGAGGCATCAGCAGCAGAAAACAGGAAGTTGTTATCCCTCTGTACAGACAGTTGGTGAGACCCCATCTGGAGTACTGTGTCCAGTTCTGGAGACCCCATCTCCGCAAGGACATAGACAGGATAGAGGTAGTCCAGAGGAGGGCAACTAAAATGGTGCAGGGTCTGCAAGAGAAGCCGTATGAGGACAGACTAAAGGAGCTTAATATGTATACCCTTGAGGAAAGAAGGGAGAGGGGGGACATGATAGAAACTTTTAAGTACCTCAGTGGAATCAACAAAGTCCAAGAGGGTAGCATCTTTCAGAAAAAGAGACTTGCAAGAACAAGGGGACACAATTTAAAGATAGAAGAAGGGTGGTTCAGGGGCAATGTGAGGAAGTATTATTTCACAGAGATGGTAGTGGATACATGGAGCAGCCTTCCTGAGGAGGTTGTGGGGTCTAAAACTGTGGGAGAATTCAAGAATGCATGGGACAGACATAAGGCAATTCTTGTGGGGGGTAGGAAGAAATAGGCTGTTGGTTAACTAGGATCTGCGGCCTATCCTGTAGGTAGGGAAATCGGCAGACTAGATGGGCCAAGCGGTCCTTATCTGCTGTCAAAGTCTATGTTTCTATGTTTCAGTATCGAAAGCTTTGCTGAAGTCAAGGTAGGGGACATGTACTGCCCCCCCTTGGTCCACCACTCTGGTTACTCAGTCAAAGAAATCTATGAGATCAGTTTGACAAGACCTTCCTTTTGTAAACCCATGCTGTCTTGGATCCTGTGCTCCTATGGATTCCAGGCGTTGCACTATCCTTTCCTTATGGAGCGCCTCCATAATCTTTCCCACTATTGAGGTAAGACTGAATGGTCTGTAGTTCCCTGCTTCCCTGCTACCACTCTTGTGGAGTAGGATCACATGAGCCCTTCTCCAGTCTTCTGGGACCTCTCCTGTGCTCAGAGACTCACTAAACAGTTCTGATAATGACTCTGCTAGTTCCACCCTTAGCTCCTTTAGTACCCTGGGATGTATGCCATCAGATACCATTTCCTTGTCCACCACTGAGCTTATCGTGCTTTTGTAGGACCCTTTCTTTTGTGAAGGGACTAGTGCACACCTCCCTCCCCCCGTGTCCATGTTGTTGAGCTGTGGGCTCTTCCCTACCTTTTCTTCAGTAAATATTGAGCAGACGTATCTATTTAGGATAGATGCTTTTACATGGTCCTCCTCCTTACATGCCCCCTTATCTCCTTTGATCTTAGCAATACCCCATCTGGACTTTCTCCTTTCACTAATGTATCTATAGAAAGTCTTGTCACCTTCTTTTACTGTTTGTGCTAGTGTTTGGGCCTTTGCCTGCCTTACTGCCTTCCCTGCTTCCCTTAGGTAAGTTTGGTATGCCTCCCTATCTTCATCCTGCTGCGTTCCCTTATATTTCCTGAAGCCCAGCCTTTTGGCTATGACCTTTTCTGCTACTGTTTTTGAGAACCAGATTGGGTTTCCTTCTTCTTTTGCACTTCCTTTTCTCTCTAACACAATGTGATGTTGCGTCAAGTATTGCATCCTTTGTGCTTGCCCACTTTGCCTGTACCCCCCTCACCTGTATTTCTTTTTGCCAGTGCTAGCTTAACTCTGTTGGCCACCTTATCAAAGTCAGCTCCTCTGAAGTCCCATATTTTTGCCTTGGAATGGGTTGATTTAGTTCTAGTGGCCAAATTGAACCATACCATGTGATGGTCACTGGCCCCCAGTTAACCTTCTACCTGGATATCTGTGATCCTTTCCCTGTTAGTCAGTACTAGATCTAGGATAGCCCTGTCTCTTGTGGGTTGTTGTACCAGTTGTTTGAGGCCTTCCCCTTTCAAGGAATCCACAATGTGTCTAGTTCTGGCAGATGTTCCTGCTGGTATTGATCAATCTGGCATGTTGAAGTCTCCCATTATCAGAACCTCCCCTTTAGCTGTCATGTTTTGTATATCTTCTAACAGTAATTTGTCTATGTCCTCCTCCTGGTCGGGGGGCCTGTTGACAACGCCAGTTCATATGGCTGTTCCATTTCCTATTTCCAGGGTGACCCACAGTTCTTCTGGCTCCTTATGTGTATTCTGAATTTCTGTAGCTTTGATATTTTCATTGACATACAGGGCCACTCCACCCCCCCTTTTTGCACCTCAGTCTCTTCTGAAAAGTACATAGCCAGGTACTGAAGTCTCCCAAGTGCGGTTACTGGTAAACCATGTCTCGTTAATTGCTACTATGTCCAGTTTAGCCTCTGTCATTATTGCCTGCAGCTCTGGGATCTTGTTTCCCAGACTGCAAGCATTTGTGTACATGATTTTCCATTGGCCAGATTTCGGTGTGTTAGTTGTAGGGTGAGGTCTGACATTTCCCCTGAGCAACATATGGGGAGCTGGAATTTTTTCCTTACCTGGTGATGCAAATGAACTACAAACATGCTGAATTCCTGTTTGACCACTAGCTGAGGGGGAAGGGGTGTTCTTCCCATCGACGTAGGGGGTGCTGCACCCCATCCCCATTTTCTAGTTTAAATATTCTGCAAAGATGTCAGACTTCTGCCCCAATGCACTGACTCCCTCCTTAGTCAGATGCAGTCCATCAAATTTAAAGAACTTTCGCTCCCAAAACTTTTGCCAGTTCCCTATAAATTTGTATCCTTTTTCCTGGCACCAGCCCAGGAGTCACATGTTTAGCTCCCCTATCTCTCCTTCTCTTACCTTCCGTCCATCTTCCCCCCCCTCTCCCAGACTGGCAGGATTTCAGAGAAGGAGATGCCGGATGAAATGGATGATAGTTTGTCACCAGGCCTGGTCAGGTGTTCCCTGGTCTCCACAACTGACTGGTTGGAGATTTGTTCCCAACTCTGCCCTGTTAGCTACTCCCATCACCAAACTCATGAAAAAAAAAATAACAGAATAATGTGAAATGGTCCAGAGAGAGTGATGAAGCTTTTCAAGCCATCAAGACTACATTGTGTTCAGCCCATGTTTTAAGAAGTCCATATTTGAGAAACAATTTCTGTTATAGACAGTGCATCAAAAGTAGGTCTAGGTGCAGTCTTGAGTCAGAATATAGATGGGAAGAAACATCTGATTCTGTATATCAGTAGGAAACTGCACAACAAAGAGAAAAAAGTATGCTACTACTGAAAAAGAATGTTTTGCCGCAAAATGGGCAATTGATTACATTACATTTTATTTGCTAGGAGCTGACTTTGAACTTACAACAGATCACAATCCTCTCTGTTGGCTTAATGAAATGAAGGTAAAAAATTCCCAAATTACAAGGTGTCACCTGGCATGACAGCCATGTAAATTCAAAGTGATTCACAAATCTGGAAAAAAGCCAGCTCGCCATAACAGAAGTAATGCTACCCCCTGTGGCACTGATAACATATTTTCAGGAATGAGCACAGATCTTCAGAGAGTTGGTTGGGGGGAGGTTGGATAAGCGTCCCACAGACACCTCTCCTTCTCTGGAGGATGGGGGTTGTGACTTCCTGGAAAGCCAGTGATATTCAGTAGAGACTGGGTGTGCAACAGTCGGGACTAGTAGGTGGTGGGTGGAGTCATCGGCATTGATGTCATTGCATGACCAAGCCTCCTGGGGGGTACTTAAAGGGAAAACCACTGAGCATAGCAGCACCGTGAAGTCCCTGGACAACCACCCAAATGATGCCCCAGGTGTAAGTCTGTGCTGGGACCTCTGGTATATCTCGGTCTCTCCCATCAGTGAGTCACACCACATGGGCAAGCTGAGGGCCTCCCAGTCTGGGGAGGATGGTCGATGGATGGTTAAGGTGCTGATGAAGGAGTATATCCCCTGAACATAGCCAAGGCAATAAAAAGAATTGAATTGAAAAAAAAACATAGAAACATAGAATTTGATGGCAGATAAGGACTGCTTGGCCCACCTAGTCTGCCCATTTCCCTACCTAATGTATAGGCTGCAGATCATACTTAACCAACAACCTAATTCCTCCTACCCCCCACTAGTATTGCCTTATGTCTGTACCATGCATTCTTGAATCCTCCCACTGTTTTTGACTCCACTACCTCCTCAGGAAGGCTGTTCCATGCACCCACCACCCTCTCCATGAAAAAATGCTTCCTCACATTACCTCTGAGCCATCCCCCCCTCTATCTTCAAATTGTGCCCTCTTGTTCTTGCACATCTCTTTTTCTGAAAGATTCTACCCTCTTGGACTCTACTGATTCCCCTGAGGTACTTGAAAGTTTCTATCATGCCCCCCTCCCCCTCCTCTACTCTATTGTATACATATTAAGCTTCTTTAGCCTCTCTTCTTATGTCTTCTGGTGCAGACCCTGCACCATTTTAGTTGCCCTTCTCTGGACAGCCTTCATCCTGTCTATGTCCTTGAGGAGATGGGAACTCCATAACTGGATGCAAAACTCCAGATGGGGTCTCACTAACTGTCTGTACAGAGGGAGAACAACTTCTTGTTTTCTACTAGTGATGCCTCTCTCTATGCACCCCAGTATCCCACCAGCTCTCCTTACTGCCTTCTCACATTGCTTGCCCACCTTAAGGTCATCTGATATGACTACACCCAGGTCACTTTCCATTTCTGTTGTTGTTATTATTTCACCCCCATTTTGTACTCTTCCCTTGGATTTTTGTTTTCCAGGTGCAGTACTTTGCACTTCTTTGCACCGAATCTAAGCTGTCATACATTTGACCATTCCTCCAGCCTTGCCAAGTAACTTTGCATCCTCTCTACCCCCCATTGTGTATCAACCCTGCTGCAGATCTTTGTGTCATCTGCAAAGAGACATTCTTTTCTTTCCAGTCCCTCTGCAATGTCACTTATAAAGACATTAAAGAGGACCTGTCCCAGTACTGTACCATGTGGTACCCACCAGGAATCCCCCCTTTCTTCAGAGCAAACTCTGTTTACTATTACCGTCTGTATCCTGTTGTCCAGCCAATTTTTTATACAAGCTACCACCTTAGGACCCACTCCAAGGCTGGCTAACTTGTACATTAATATTTTGTGTAGGACTGTGTCAAACGCCTTGCTAAAGTCTAGGTAGGCCATGTCCACAACCCTTCCCTGGTCTACTACATTGGTCACCTACTCAAAGAAATCTATTAGATTTGTCTGACATGACCTTCCTGCTGTGAATTCATGCTGACTTGAGTCCTGTGCCCCACTGGCCTCCAGGAACTCAACAAGTCTTTCCTTTAAAAGTGATTTCATTATTTTCCCTACTACTGAGGTCAAACTGACAGTCCTATAGTTTCCTGCCTCTGTCTTGCTCCCACTTTTGTGAAGGGGAATTGTATCTGCCCTCCTCCAGCCCTCTGGTACCACACCATCCTCCCATGATTTGTTAAAAAGGTTAGTCAGTGGTGTCACTAGTTATACCCATAGTTCTTTTAGAATTCTTGGGTGAATCCCATCAGACCCCATTGCTTTGTCCACGTTCAGTTTTAAGGGTTCTTTCTGAACACTTTCTTCTGTGAATGGACTGGTATCAACCTCCCTATACAGAGTGCTTCTATTCTTTGATATAGGTGCCTCCCCCTCCTCTTCTTTTGTGAATACTGAGCAGAAGTATTCTTTCAGTATCCCTGCTTTTTCACTGTCAACCTCTGCCCACCCTCTGTTCCATTTAGTAAGCCTCACTATCCCTTCCTTCATCTTTCTTCATTCCCTAATGTACCTATTAAAGGTTTTATCCCCCTTCTTAACTGAGTTGGCTTTCTTTTACTCAGTTTGAGCTTTTACTATTCTGACTGCCTTCCTCACTTCCTTCTGCTTTAACAGAAAAAAGAATGCCACTGCTGATTTTCTGTGAAAATATGGTTCAGGAATTGAGAATTTGAAAGCTGGAAAAGATGTATGTGAATAACTGAAATGTTTGCTGTAATAGGTGCCATGATAAATGGGATACCACATATGCAAAGAACTGTGTTACAAGGTAATGTTAAAAGAGAAACAAAAGAAGGTTTTGGAAACATGTTTTGTAAAGAAAGGAAAAAACAAAACAAGTTCCCTCTTAAAGAGGGGGCAATGTGACAGGGTAGGGATAAGACCCTGTCCCATTTGCTATGCAGAGAGAGTTAAAAGCAAGGTTCTATTCTGACCTCTCCTATCCTATCACTTGTCTCTATCTTTTGCCTGTCTTGTTGCTCAATCAGAGATTCCTTGTGGCACCTAGGAACAAGCCACTCTGATAGTCCCAAAATTTCCCCTGTTCTTCCTTCCTTCACATGCTGTTTTTCTTTCTTTCTTCCCTTGCTTCTTTGTGGCTAAAAAAAACTATTCATGACTCTGTATGAGAAACTGATATCCTTTAGTTTGCAAATGTAAATAATTATATTACTAAAATGTTTGCAGAAAGCTATTTGGGATTATCTGGAAAACTGGGGGTTAACCTTGAAGTACATTTTGACCTCCACATGCCTATCAGCAGGAAATCATCCTTGGAACAGGATGTCTTAATTGGCTGCATCTGTTAAGAAGACTAATGTACTCTTCAGACTGCTCAAAGGAAAGAAATAGCAAAGTCCTAATATATTTTGTGGAACACAGGAAATAAATTAACAGTCTTAATAAATTTAGTGGAACACAGGTGGTGTAATTTACAAGAATGGGATGCAGAATTTAATTGTCAGGGGAAAACAGATTATAAAAAGAGAGCATTGTTTTGTTTAGAGATGGAGAGCGCTGGAGATTTTTAAAAAGAGACTCTCAGATGAAGGACTTCTGTTTGTTTGAACTGCCTGTATCAAGAGCTATCCTCCACAATTTTATTTTTTATTTTATTGTTACCGATAATAAAATGCTACTTGTGAATTTTACAACTTCACCTGTTTTGCTTATGCTTTCTGACCTATGACTCTATGACAGGTAGCCTTAGAGCACACTAGCATGGCTCCCCTCCCTAAGGCAATTCCGTGCAATACTTGGACCCTGTGGAATAAGAATGCAGTAGCGACTGATTTTTATCAAGGATTCCTCAGTGGTATTGGTGTTCATCACAGAGACCTGGTTGGGGGATGACTCTTGCCTTTTGTTGGATGCATCATTACTACCTTCTTACTTTTTGGTGCACTGCCCAGGTGAGAGCAGTCCTACATGAACAAAATATTTAAAGGTGCAAAACATTAAAAACAGTCAAGAACATGAAATAAATGCACATGCTATTAAGAAGGTTATGACTTATTTTCTGTTTTGTTGAAGTCCCACAGGTTATACATCAGGCACTGTACTTTCTCAAAAAGTAAGAATATTTGTTGCAAAACAAAAAAAAACTAGGCTAATACATGCATTAGAATTACATTGCCACAGAAAGGGAGAAATGTGGTGTTAAGGATTTTGCCTCTAACACCAACCCCATCCCTCCTCCCAACCCTTACTCTTGTAACTGAAGGCCAAACTACAGGTCCAGTGCCATGCACCAAGTTACAAATTTGGGGACATACCTTTTGTGTCTACAGCTATGCACAATGAATGTAAGTTACAGGTTAGGGGACATGCCTCATAGGTCTTCTTGCTTTAAACAACTTGTCTGGGGCCATGCCCCACTTGCTGCTTCATGCTTTGGACTACAGAGCCCTGCCTGAAGCAAGATGCAGGTCCGAGCTGTGCCCCATTGGCCTATTTCAACTAGTCCCCACAGTACCCTGTGTGAAGAAATCTACCAGTCTTGGGCCAGTCCCATATATCTGATGCTTCACATAGGACTCACAGTGCCCTGCATAAAACAAGTCGCACATCCAAGGCTTGCTCTACAGGACTACTGCTTTGCATAGGACTTGCAGAGTTGTAACCATGCACAAGAGGTCTGCTCCTCCTACCCTACAAATAAGGTACAGTTGCAGGTATAGATACTTTCAGATATTTTCAGATATTTTGTGATATATCTAAAGAGTTTCTCTGAGGTGGCCCATAGTGGTACTGCAGGCAAATCATTTCTCCAGAGATATCACATACATTTCTGGAAATATCTAACCATGTTTATGGCAGCAACTGTGCAGGTCTCATTCCATGCCCTACAAGCAAGCTTCCTTGTGTATAGCCATGCATCAAATTAGGCAGATAAAGGAAACTTAAGGGGGAACAGCTCCAGACCTGTAGCTTGAAGTCTGGGCCCTGCAGGAAACAGAACCTCACCCCTAATTTGCTTCACACAGGAGATGAGTCCTACATTACTTCAACAGGGCCCTCTGTGCAGGAACTGAAAAGCAGAATGCACAGCACCCTTTGGAACTGGGATCTGGAGTGTGCTTTGGCATCCAATTCAACTGAGTTTATGAGGGTGGTGCATGGGAATAGAAGGAGGCACAGTTGTATTTATTTTATTTATTTAAGAGATTAACCAGGTAAGCATACTGAGCAGGGACCACTCATTTCCAGATGCAACCAGTTAAAAGATTCCATAATATAAGATTTCCTTACTTTTTTGTAGTTAAACTTTTTTATGATTTTCCAAGTAACAACAGGGCAGATACAGAAAGAAATACATAACCTCACAATAACTGGAACACAAACCTGTGTCAGACATAATTACTTCACAGAGGAATGTGTTGATGCTTCACTACTTGTTAGTAATAATGCTGGCACCACTCATAGAATGGTAGAAGTTAAAGGTAATTGGTAGGGAGACAGTTTATCTGATATCAGTCTTAGAGTTAGTATATGACATAAATGGCTTCCAACATCACTAGTAAGTTGGGAGGGTATTTGCAACTACATGTATTAGGTGGTCTAACATAGCAACTTTTGTTAAAGAGTTTAGTAGTTTAGGGATGGCAGGAATTTTGGAAGTTCTCCATCTGCATAAGAGGATTCTCTTAGCTTCTATGCCTAATAGGGAAAGCCAATTACATTTGGAGTGGTCAAGTGGGGAACATCTGTTGTTATACAAAGCATCATCGGTGTGGATGACTGCAATATCTGTTTGTGTAGGATTCTAGTGCCTAGAGTACACACTTAATGTCAGAAGGGTTGAATTAAGGGACACTCCAACAATATGTGGTATAGATCCCCCTCTGTAAGTCACCCATCTCTAGTAGAGATCACTGCTGATGAGTTTGGCAGTGTGCAGGATGGCCCACCAGCACAGTGGTAGTACCACCACTTGTGGCACCAGTGACCCAGGTTCAGGAATGAGCTCAGGTGGCTAGAGGGTTGGCTGGGGGAGATGGATTGAGCAGCAGTGATGCATTGTCCATCTCTGTGGAGGGGAGGGGAGATTCTGCCACATTGAACCTCATGACACAGTGCCCTGGGTGACCACTGAGGTCACTTACTGGGACTGGTGGCTGAGGCTGGGAGGTGTGAGAATGCCTGGTGTGTACATAACGTGATGTCATTGCATGTCATGCCTCCCCATCCCAGAAACTGTACAAGAAAAAAATCTGGCCCTGGCACCAGTCCCTGAGCCACTCCTGTGCAGCCACCCAATGACTAGTGTATAAGGGGGCATAGTCAGCCACCCTTTCCCCTACCCAGAAGGTAAACCATGGCTCTGTGGTGGCAGGCTATGGTAGGGCTGGTTGGTTAGTTGATTTGGGCCAGTGACATGGGGGCATAAAGCTTGAATAAAAAAAAAGGGTTGGCAGTGTGCAAGACTGCTGGGGTTCTGTACCAGGAATGCAAAATTTTATTTTGTATCAATTGACTTATGACATCCAGGAATGCAAGGTGTGCAGATTTCCAGCAGGCCTTCCACTGCTGGTCAGAGATGAAGATACACATAGCCAGCTCCCATTTAGCCTTGGATTCATGTGATTGGGTTGGTATTCTTTCTCTGATTGCAGAGTATATTATGCTAGCTAGGCCTCTGGAGTGAAAGAGTCATTGGACTATGAGAATTTTGGAGGGTTATGTTGGGGTAGGGTGCAGAAATGGGTTTGCACTGCACTCCGTATCTAGAGGTTTCTCCAGAAGTCTGATTGAGGAAGGTCCCAATGTGCCTACCGGTCTTGGAAAGTTGCCATCCTTGGTGCTGTGTGGTCTAATATGTCCTGTAAATAGTGGATTCCTTTGTCAGCCCATTGGGTTCAAAGGAGGGTCTTGCAGTCCACTGTGATACTTGTGTGGCCCCCTACAGAAGTAAGTCTGATGGTAGTAGGGATGGTGTTTAACGTGTTATGAAGTTTGGCCCAGTACTTAATTGAGGGTCATATAGTGGGATGTGAGGCAATGGATTTGGAAGGTGCAGTATATAATAGCAGTGACAGGTATTGGACTTTACCTTGAGAGTCTTCTATGCTTAACCATTGAGGTGATTTAATAAAAGTGGAGTGAGCCACGTTAAAGTTTGTGTCATCTAAAAAGCCCATTTATACCTTTCCAGCCATTTAAGATATTACCTTCCCTCTTTCCAGTGCACACAGAGTTTATTTTGGCTGTACCTCAGCTTTTTGCCTTCCCAAGGAAAATTACCAATAATGGCATCTGTCTTGGTGAACCATCTAGTTAGTAGTTCTAAGGGTGGATGGGAGAGAATGTAAAAGATCTAGGAGTGGTGACCATTTTAATTGCAGCAATCCATCTGGCCATTGTGAGCTGAAGTAGCTTCCATCTTTCAAACTCTGTCTGCATTTCTGTAAATAGGGTCTTTATGTTCAGGTCACAGAGATTTGAAATGGTGGGAGCTATTTTAATTCCAAGATATGTGATACCTGTTGACATCCATTTTAAACCATGTGATGTAACCAGGTTGGGCTTACACATCAAACTTAGTGGGAGGACTTCCGTTTTGGTTTGGTTTAGCTTTAGGCTGGAATACTGTGTAAATTTAGTAAGGATGTCCAGTAGGGGCTTGAGGGATTTATCAATATCTGCCAGCAGGATTAGTAGGTCATCTGCATACATAAGCACTGAGTACTGCTGTTAGCTGATGGTTATTCCATGGATCTGTGGAGGTTATCTAATGGCCACCACTAGGGGTTTGACTGCTCTTACAAAAAGTAGTGGGGACGGGACATCCCTGCCATGTGCCCCTCTCTAGTAGAAAGGGATCAGACAGCTTGGAGTTAGTAAGAATTCTTGCAGACAAAAGTGTGTACAAAGCACTTAGCCAGGATTGGAAATGGGCCCCAAAATCCATATGCCCAAGGAGGACAGCCTGCAAGCAATCCCATCCTAAGGAGTCAAATGCCTTTTCAAAACCTACAACTATTGCCACAGCCAGAGAGGGGGTATTCTTCACAACACGAATAAGGTTTAAGAGAGATGGAATATGGTCAGCGCTGTACTGACCTTGCACAAATCCTAGTTGGGAGAGGTGTATAAGGTGTGGCAGTAGGGGGTTTTGTCTTTTTTTTTCAAAATATTTTATTAGAAGGGTGTTGCATAGTCAAACAAATCTTTATTTTACCAGGCGAAACATCGTTGAGAAAAAAAATAATTTATAAGATGGACCTGGGTTATGGCACACAAAAGACATATGATACACAAAAATTTAAGGCAATTCTTACAACAGAACACGAGTCATTACAGGATAACAAGTATGTACTGTACATGGTATACAAGCATAGGGAGATATAATGTACGCTGGTAAGTACAATAAATACAAGAAATATGTACAGCAGTAGAGAAGCAGTATGCATTGATATATACAATGGCCCAGATATTCAAACTGCGCCAGTCTGAGGCGCAAGCCCCTGCGCCGCTCAAAATAGTTAGCAAGGGTGGGTGATATTCAAAGGGTTGCGCTGTTGAGCAACTCCTTTGAATATCACCCCGAGCCACAGCACTTGGCGCGGGCTGGGGGGGGCACAGGGACCGAGTTGGGGGCAGCCAGTGGGTGGCAGCTGCTGTGTTGCCCCTGCAAAACAGCAGCTCACCTGTGGGTGGCCCTCAACCTGATCCTTTTTTTGGCTCAAGGTTGTGCAGGCGCAGGTTGGGGTTGCTGTGTGCACAACTCTGCACAACCCGACTGAATATCAGGTTGCACAGGTTATGCATGGTTCCTCCCCCTCCTGTTGAGCATGCATTCATTTGCATTGCTCTTTTGCGCAACCTGTTGCCAGTGGAGCAACTGCCTCCTGCTGAATATTGCAGAATGGCACAATGTAGGACTTGCGCATGCGCAACCCTGTTGCGCATGGAGCAACCCTTTTGAATATCTGGGCCAATGTGTACAAATTATATGCCCCACTGAGCAGGATGCATCACGCAGGAGGGTAGAAGGTCATCAGTAAGGCAAAGGAAGATGATAGAGAACAGGATGGTAGGAGGGGATGCTGGTCACTAAGGCTGGAGTGACTTGCATAGCCTGGTAACCCTCCACTCCTTCCTGCCCTCATAACCCTTAGAAAGCAGACAGGGAGGGGAGACAAGCAGATACATTCAGAGTTTTAAAATTGCTTTAAAAACCTATCTTTTTAACCTGGTTTTTATTGATTAATGTGGTTATTCGTTATGTGGTTTATATATTGTTTTTTGTTGGAATTTATATGTTGTTTATAACAATTTATTTTATTTTATGCATTTTATGTATTTTTTTGTACAGGCACCTTGGTTTTAGAAAGGTGTCTTTTTATAAATAAAATTGATTGATTGATTGATTGATTGATACATAGAAGAGCCAGAGGTTCAGTGCTGGAAACAGTTACAAGGCTCCAGGAAGGACCGTTGAATAAGTTTTTTAAAAGTAGCTATTGATATGGGTGTAGCAAGCTGCAATATATTTTGAGCAGTGTTTCAGAGGACCGGTAAGGCATGGCTAATTTCCACATAACCAAAGTGCGTCCTTACTTTGGGGATATATAGGGTGATTCAAATTAAGCTTCTCAACAGGTAGTTACCAGGACTGTGAATGGGCAGGCAGTCCTTGATACATTGGGGCCGCTTGTTGGATATGGCCCTGAAGATCCAGAGTACAAGGTTTTTGTGTCATCTGAGACTAAGTGAGCCCCAGCCTATACTTTTGTAAAGGGCACAGTGGTGTGTTGAGTAGGGGGCATCAATGATAAACCTAAGCATTCGATGGAACAGGGTGTCAAGTTTGGTGAGGGCTGTGCTAGAGCTACTTCCATACAGAAAGTCTGCATAGTCAATGAGGGGCAAGGATCTTGTTTGTACCAACCTAATTTTCCCCTCGTGTGTTAATAGATGCCTGATTCTGAAGAGAATCCTGAGCATCTGTTTAAGTTTTTTGGAAAGTTCCTCAATGTGGAGTTTGAAAGAGAGTTTGGGGTCAATCCATACCCTGAGATACTTGAAGGAATTGACGTATTACAGCACTTCACCAAGTAAGGTGTGAATTTGAGGGGCTGATCCCAAAATGGTGGGGTTGGGAAGTTTGCCACAGGAGCGAAAATCATGGCCTTTGTCTTCTTAGCTTTTAGCAGGAGTTTTGAGTAAAGGAGATTGTTCTGTAGATGATTAAATTCTAATTGGAGGTCACTGCACGTGAGTTCCAGAGTAGGTCTGGCTATATACAAAACGGTGTTGTCTGAGAAGAGGTGGATGTCAACTGACTTGACACTAGCATCAAGCTCATTTATGTAAATGGCGAACAAGACAGGACCCAAGATGGACCCTTGTGGTACTCGTCTAGTAAGATTTTGGATAGTGAACTACAAACATATTGCAAAATCATTATACATAGACCAATACTCAGGTTACAGTATTTGATGATAGGTACATCTTACAAAATTATACAGACAAACCAATCAGAGATGTAATTACATATTGGAGGTACACAAAGAGACAGAATCTTGTGATACAAGATCTACTTAAGCTGGTTTGTTCTGGCTTAGCTTGTAAGCCCTCAGGTGGCTCTTACAGGGGAATGTCACCTTGCTCAACTGCTGCTATAAGCGGGTTCCAAATGTCCAGGAAAGATTGTTTCCTTCCCAACACAGTTAGCCGTCTCTCTAGAAACATGCTCTGTTTTAAGTTATTCACCCATTGCTGAATAGAGGGTGGGGATGGTGACATCCAAGACTGAGCCACAGTTTCCCAAGCATAAACCAAAGCTAAGGACCATAGAGGGTTATGTGTCCTGTTTCCAGGATCTCATGGGTCATCTCCCAGCATCAGCTGTAGCAGGGATCTTGAGGGGCTATACCCCAAAACCCTACACATTATCTGGTGGACTGTGTACTAGAAGGAGGTCACCAGTGGGCATATCAAGACCATATGTAAGAAATTCCCCTCTCCAATAATACACTTAGGGCACTCACTGGGTTTTTGGGTATCTATTTTATGTAGCCTCTTGGGAGTGATATAGGTTCTATATATAAAATTCAGTTGGACCTGTCTCAGTTTATTGCTTCGAAAGCAGTTTTGGATATGCTGACTGGTGAGGTTCCAGCTCTTGGAGTTAATTGAAGTATGCAAATCTATGCTCCATTTAGCTCTAATCCCTCCTTTTTCCTGGCTTTCCTGTCCCTGTATGGTATGATAATAGGTGATGAGAGGTTTTCTGCTTGGTTGGGGTCTGTAAAGTTCTTCCTGAAAAGGTGAGGGGAGAGCTCAATTATTAACTGTTGATAAGGAAATTTCACATAGTTGCCTGACCCTGAGATATACAAAAAGTCACCCACAGAAATGTCGCACTCAGCACAAATAGATGCAAAACTCTTAATTGTGCCACCCGAATACAGTTGATTCATTGTAGTTAGCCATCTCCTTCTCCACTCCAGTAGTCTCTGAACCATAGGGACAGAACAGGGTCCCCTATCCCACATTGCTGATAGTAAATCTGAGTAGGGGGAGAGGCCCCTAGCATGTTTGATATGCTTATGGGTGTTGATCCAAACTTTCAAGGTTGTGGCTGTAATTTGTAACCACTGGGGGAAGAGTTCTGGCCAAGGGCCACTGTGAGAAGGTCCTCCCTCAGCTGGCCACTTAAAGAATCCTTCTGCAGTTCAAGTCTGGAGGCTGAGATGCTGCCCTATTTGCAGACAATTCTCTGCCCCAAGGAAGGAAGATGCCTGTCTTCAGGCCACACTGGACAGTAGGAAGAGAACCTCCTCCATCCAGGGAGCACCAGAGCCACCACCACTACCTCAGAGGTTGCGAAGAAAGCACAGCAGGTGGACCACAGTGGGCTCAGGGAGGGTGAGGATGGTGGAACAGAGGCACACCCAGTCAGTTGTTACACTCCACAATCCATACACCATTCTGGGGGAGCATAGCTCCCCTGTGGATGCACCCACATAGGAGACTAAGGAGGCTGAGGACAACTGTCACAAGGGAGGCCCACAGGAAGCAGGCAGAGGACACCACAGGGAAAGGAAGCAGCTCCTGGTGGGGGACTCAATTATTAGGGGGATAGAACTGGGGGGAGCAGGGAAACCTGAAGTAAGGTGCCTGCCTGGTGCCATGGCTTGGAGGACAGGAAGCACATCCTCAGGATCCTCAGGATCACGAGAACAGCTGCACAGGAGTCTGAGCTGGATGTCATTGTCTACCTAGAGACAAATGACTTGGCTCATCATGAGATTAGAGCAGTGCAGGAGGACTTTGTAGAGTTGGGGAGGGGCCTAAGACAAGTAGCACACACAGTATCCTTCTCAGATGTGCTGCCTGTTAATGGCATGGTGGAGGCAAGGGTACTTTGCACTATGCAGTTTAATGAATGATTGAAAAAATGGTGTGGAGCACAGGGGTTTGGCTTCATTGGGGACTGGGATTCCACCTGTAGGGACACCAGTCTATACTGGCAGGATGGTCTGCATCTGTCCAGAAAGGGAACAAGTCTTTTGAGCAATCAGTTTAAATGCTTCATGGGCAAGCTTTTAAACTAGTCAAAGGGGGAGGCACTGATAAGCAGCAGGAAAATCCCAGCCTCTCCCTACAAAACAAGGTACTAAATGAGAAAAAGACCGAGGTAGAAAGGTCAGTGGGGGGGATGCTGCAACAGAAGGTAAAGCCATCAAAAAATGGAGAGCAATGAGTACCAATGCCCGTAGTCTGGGTAACAAGCTTCCTGAATTAGTGGCCTGGATATCGTGGCAGTCACAGAAACATGGTACACACAAAACCATGCCTGGGACGTAAACATGCCAAAATACACTATCTACAGGAGGGACGGGGAGGGTAAAAGAGGAGGAAGAGTAGCTCTTTACATAAGGGAAGAAATCAAAGCAACAGAACAAAAGGGTAAACAGGTAGGATAAGAAACACTGTGGGTAAATTTGGAGACAGGCAATGGCACCACAACCCACACAGGGGTTCTATACAGAACCCCTTCTCAGGGGAGGAAATGGACAAGAAAATGATAGAAGGTATACTTAGAATGGCAGAAAAAGGGGAGATATTGCTGATGGGTGATCTGAATATGCCAGATGTTAACTGGAGTGCAGTTGCAGCAGCCACTTCAAAGAGCGGGGTTATTCTAGATGCTCTACAGGGGGCATGCCTTAGACAACTAGTATTGGAGCCCACTTGAGAGGGAGAAATCTTAGACCTGGTTCTCTCAAATGGAGATGGAGAGAGGATCACAGATGTAGATGTGGGTAGCCATCTGGGAACTAGCGACCATCGAACAGCATGGTTCACAATAAACACAGCAATAGAGTCAAGCCATACAAAGGCAAAAGTACTGGACTTTAGGAGGGCTGACTTTGCCAAAATGGGGGAGTGCCTAAGGAATGCACTAGCAAAGGGGCAGGAAGGAGGGGTGGAAGAACAATGGGGAATGATAAAAACTGCCATCACAGAGGTAACAAGCCTTTGTGTGAAGCAAATAAACAAAACAAAATGATGTAAGAAACCACTGTGGTTCTCAAAGGAAGGGGCAGAGAAGGTTCAAGAGAAAAAGAAAGTATTCAGGAAGTACAAGGAATCACAGAAGGAGCAGGACAGAGAACTGTATCAGTTAAAGCAGAAGGAAGCTGGGAAGGCAGTCAGAACAGCAAAGGCCCAAACCGAGGAAAAGACAGCCAACTCAGTTAAGAAGGGGGATAAAACCTTTTATAGGTACATCAGGGAGCGAAGGAAGACCAAGGGAGGATAGTGAGGCTTAATAAAGAGGAGGAGAGTGGGCAGAGGGAGACAGTGAAATGGCAGAGATACTAAACAAATATTTTTGCTCAGTATTTACAAATGAAGAGGGAGGTACCTAAAACAAACAGTAGAAACACTCTGGATACAGAAGTTGATACCTGCCCATTTACAGAAGAAAGGGTTATGAAAGAACTCTTAAAACTGAAGGTGGACAAAGCAATGGGGCCAGATGGATTCGTTCCAGAATTCTAAAAGAACTAAGGGTAGAACTAGTGACACCACTGACTACCCTCTTTAACAAATCATGGGAGGATGGGGTGGTACCCGAGGACTGGAGGAGGGCAGATGTGATTCCCCTTCACAAAAGTGGGAGCAAGGCAGAAGCAGGAAACTACAGACCTGTTAGTTTAACCTCAGTGATAGGGAAAATGATGGAATCACTTCTGAAGGAAAGAATTGTTGAGTATCTAGAGGCCAGAGGGGCACAGGACCCAAGGCAGCATGGATTCATAGCGAGAAGGTCATGCCAGACCAATCTGATAGATTTCTTTGACTGGGTGGCCAAAGTAGTAGATCAGGGAGGGGCTGTGCACATGGCCTACCAAGACTTTAGCAAGGCATTTGACACAGTCCCACACTAAAGATTAATATACAAGTTAGCCAGCCTGGGATTGGGTCCCAAGATGACAGCCTGGGTAAAGAATTGGCCGGAGAATAGGACACAGAGAGTAATAGTAAATGGAATCCATTCTGAAGAAAGGGGAGTTACTAGTGGGGTACCGCAGGGTTCAGTATTAGGACCGGTCCTCTTCAATGTCTTTATAAGTGACATTGCTGAGGGACTGGAAGGAAAAGTATGTCTCCTTGCAGATGACACAAAGATCTGCAACAGAGTTGATGCACAAGGTGGGGTGGAAAGGATGAGAAGGGACTTGGCAAGGTTAGAGGAATGGTCAAATGTATGGCAGCTTAGATTCAATGCTAAGAAGTGCAAGGTAATGCACCTGGAAAACAAAAACCCAAGGGAAGAGTACACAATGGGGGGTGAGATACTAACAACAACAAAAATGGAAAGGGACCTGGGGGTAGTCATATCAGATGACCTAAAGGTGGGCAAGCAATGTGAGAGGACAGCAAGGAGGGCTGGAGGGATACTGGGATGCATAGGGAGAGGCATCACCAGTAGAAAACAGGAAGTTATTATCCCTCTATACAGACAGCTGGTGAGACCCCATCTGGAGTACTGTGTGAAGTTCTGGAGACCCAATCTCTGCAAAGACATAAACAGGTTGGAAGCTGTCCAGAAGAGGGCAACCAAAATGGTGCAGAGTCTGCACCAGAAGACATATGAAGAGAGAGACTTAAGGAGCTTAATATGTATAGCCTCGAGGAAAGGAGGGAGAGGGGACATGATAGAAACTTTCAAGTACCTCAAGGAATCAACAAAGTCCAAGAGGATAGCATCTTTCAAAAAAAGAGGTGTGCAAGAACAGGGGCACAATTTGAAGATGGGGTGGCTTCAGAGGTAAATTAAGGAAGTATTTTTCACAGAGAGGTTGTGGATGCATGGAGCGAAGCCGAGGAGAGGGTGTGGAGTCAAAAACAGTGGTGGAATTCAAGCATGCATGGAACAGTCATAGGGCAATTCTAGGGGGTTGGGGTAGGAAGAAGTAGGCTGCCGGTTAACTAGGATCAGCAGCTTATCCAGTAGGTAGGGAAATGGGCAGACTGGGTGGGCCAAGCGGTCCTTATCTGCCATCAAATTCTTTATTTCTATGTTTCTATGTTTCAAGTCAGGATGTCCCCACTGTTGATTCCCCAACCAAATAAATGCAAGTTGTGCAGCCCAGTGATACCCCAGGAAGTTTGCCAGTCCTACCCCCCTCCGCCCTCCCCAGCTTTGGTGACAATTGTAGTATGGTTTTCTTAATTCTGGCATTCTTACCTCTCAAAGGAATTTATGCAGGACCGTTGAAAAAAGCTTAAAGTGGGCTTAAGGTATTTTTATGGGCAAAGACTGATACCGGTATGGACATTTTGGCAGGATAGTCATCTTTACCACTGCAACCTGCCCCAACAGCGAGAGTGGCAGGGCCACCCATCTGTCACAGTCTTCGAATAATTTTAATAAAAGAGGCTTGTAAATTAGTGTATATAATGAATTTATTTTGGCTAACATGAAAATGGCCAGATATTTTATCTTATTTAGTATTTGAAGGCCTCCCAAATTAGAAATTCATTTTGCTCTTTCCATCTTTCCTACAAGGAATAATTCACTCTTAGTCCAGTTTAGTTTATGACCAACCTTTCAAATTCCCTCATATATTGAAGAACTTCTGGAAGATCTTGTGCTGGATGCTGGAGATATATAAGGAGATCATCTGTGCTTAAAGCTATTTTATATCCGGAGCCACCCTCCTCAGACCCCTGATCCCCTTATGCTCTCCTAGAGCTGCATCCAGAGGTTCCAAAGACAAAACATATAAAACTGGAGACGGGGCAAGAATTTTCACAAATACCTTATTGTCAAAGTTTATGAGGGTGATAGGCCTATAGCTTGCAGCTAGTGTGGAGTCCTTCCCCTTTTGGAAGCACAGTTACCACCGCTTCTCTGAAGGTGGGGGAGAAAGTGCCTGATGTTAATGCTTCCATATATACAGAGCATAGAACTGGAACAATTATAAGGGTTAGGGACTGCCACAATTTGGCTGGAAATTCATCCTCACCTGGGGCTTTCCATGCTTTTAACAAGCTTTGGGCTTGAGCTACCTCCTTCTCTGTCAAGAGAGAGTCTAACAGTGCAGCTTGCTGTTCCATTAGATGGGGAATATCTATGGATTCCAGAAATGCCTGCACCTCTTTGGGGTTGGGGCTTTTTGAGGTAGAGTGCAGTTTGGCATAAAAACATGTCATAATGTGATTTATCTCCTGTGCTTTGGTTTGGACCTGCCCATTGGTATCTACAAGGCCAGAGATAAATCTTTTGGCTTGCTGTTTCCTTAGCCAGTAAGCTGGTACTTTCCATCCTTCCCCCTCCCCTCCCAGTACTCAAGCCATAATCGAAGGATAGAGACCTCAGCCTTCCTGGATAGGAGTGCATTAATCTCCATACAGAGTCCAAGGATAGTGCATCCTGAGGGGGGGAATGATGACTGGCTTGCGGAAGAGACTTAAAGCATGTCTCTGCTGCTTGTTGCTCTGTCTCTGCCTTTAGGAGGTATTCCTCTCTTTTTTTCTCCTAGCTGCTAAGTACTCTGCAAGTTTTCTCCTCAGTGTAGCTCTAAAGGCCTCCCAGGTGTTCCCATCTGAGGTGTCCCCTATGGGATTTTCTTGAAAAACTAGGGCTGCCGCATGCTGAGCCCAATTCACAACATTTGGGTCCTTTAACAGGAGAGGATCTAGCGTACAGGATGGTGAGGTTTCCCTACTTTTAATGATTCAAAAATCCTAACTGATACATTAACGTAGTGTTTTTTTTAAATTATTTTTTTTCTTTTTATGTTTGCTTGCACGCATGTGCAAGAAACATAGTGCCATCATCCGAGTTTTCATAGGTGTGGCATCTGTCTTCCAATGCAGTCAGTGTGTTTGCAGGCATGGCCACAGTTCGCCAATGAATGCTGCAGCTGTCTATAAGAGCAGTTGAAAAGGCAGTGCCATACAGTTGAAAGGCAGAGCTCCACTTCAGTGAGCAGCGAGAAGCTATTGCCTGCGCTTCCCCACACACACACACACACGCATGCATATTGCATGCTAATGTCCTCCCCCCGCACACACTGTATGACCGACAGGAGTGCCCAATCCCCCATTGGCTCTGCTGCACTCCCCCCCACAACAGAGTTCCAAATGCCATGCTGGGAGCCCACCCCAGTGTGGCAGCAGTCTGTATGGCCGACGGGGGTGCCCAGTCCCCCGTCAGCTCCAATGGTTCCCCCCCAACAGACAACTGGGTGCCACGCTGGGAGCCCACTCAAGTGTGGCAATAGTTCGTATGGACAATGGGGGTTCACAGTCCCCAGTCGGCTCCACTGCCCCCTAAACCACCTTCAAGTTGCCACGCTGGGAGCCCACCCCAGCGTGGCACAAGTCCCGTGTCATCCAATAAAATAAAAAAAAACCTGAAAGAAAAAGCCTTCCTCGCTAACTGTCCTGACCCCTGCTCCCCCACCACGCCCACCCTCTGTGCACCCTGCCTCCCCATACCCCCCACCCCATACTTACCTCCGGAGTCCAGCGCAATGATCTTCGGTGGACCGGGAACACATCTGCACTCTTCAAAGCCGACTGTGAACTGAAGAAATGCCGCTAAGCTGTATATAATAAATAGTGTTTTTTCAACTTTGATGCATATCTGGAGAATTTTTGGGAATTTTTTCACCAAATTTTCAACATGGGGTTTTTGGGACCCTGCCTCATGAATTATGTCACTGTCATTTTGTTAATCTGTCCCAAAAGGTGATTTCGAGGTCACTGCGTGGAACCACCTTTCAGGACCGATTTACAAAATGACAGTGTCACAGTTCGTGAGGTAGACCCCCAAAAACCCTATGTTGAAAATTTGGTGAAAAAAATTCCCCAAAATTACTGTTTTATGAGCATGCGTTGCACTGTTCCTACACATGCTTGTAAATTCACAAATTTTAAATATTTTCACCTTAGATTTTCAACACTGCCATTTTTCCATACCTCCTTATGAGCAGTACAGCTGTCATTTTTCACATTTTGCCCAAAATGTGTTTCCGCGCAAGTAGCACACAATGACACAGTCGGTGTGCGAAATCAGTGTTTGGGACAGATTAAGAAAATCCGAGTGACACTGTTCATGATCAGAATTGTTAAAATGGCTATGTTAAAAATTTGGTGAAAAAATTACTAAAAATGACTGTTTAACAAGCATGCGTTGTGCTGTTCCTACGCACGCTTGTAAGTTCGTGAATTTTCACTATTTTCACTCTTGATTTTCAACATTGCCACTTTACCACACCTCCTTATGAGCAGTACAGCTGTCATTTCTCACATCTCACCCAAAACATGTTTCCCTGCATGTAGCGCACAACGGTGCAGTCGGTGTGCGAAATCAATGTTCAGGACAGATTAAGAAAATCACAATGACACTGTTCATGAGCAGAGGTTTTACAATGGCTATGTTAAAAATTTGGTGAAAAAAGTCAATAAAATGACTGTGTTACTAGCGACCATTGCACAGTTTCCATACACCCTCGTAAGTTCATGGATTTCTAATATTTTCTGTCCAGATTTTCACCACTGGCAATTTTTCACACTTCCTTATGAACAGTACAGCTGTCATTTTTCACACCATGACCGAAATGTGTTTTCGCACTTTCAGCGCAGAAATGCGTGGTCGCTCTGGGAAATCACTGTTCGGGACAGATTAAGAAAATCACAGTGACGCTGTTCATGAGCAGAGGTTCCAAAATGCCTGAGTTGACAATCTGCTATAAAAAATCCCAAAACTAATTGCATTATGGGTGTGCATTGCACAGTTTCTACACATGCTCGTGACTTCACCAGTTTTTTAAATATTTTCACTGCAGATTTTCCTCCTTGCCATTTTTTGCACCTCCCCATGAGCAGTACAGCTGTCATTTTTCACATCCTGTTCGAAATATGTTTTCACACCAGTGGTGCCAAATGATGTAGTCTCTGTGCAAAATCAACTTTCGGCTAACAAACTGATATTGCCACTGTTCATAAGGTGGGGATCACAAAAAAACAATGTTGAAAATTTGTAGTGAAAATGCCAATGAACGCCTGAGATGTTAGGGTTTCTGACCATAATGCCCCACCCTGAAGAGATTGACAGGCATCAGGGGTGTGACTTGGGATTCTCGCCTGTAATGGTCATACAGTTCTACACCCTGCAGCTAGTGAGAGTCATCAAGGTGTGTCTTGGACTCTTTGGCCCCAAAGTTCACTCCATTCTCCTATACAGCACCCATCTCACTGTATTTCCAGTTAGAATGGGGTGAGCATAATGGACAAAGACCCCAAGGCACACCGTGACACTTATCGGTGTCTGCAGAGTAGGATGTGGTGAAATGGCATGGCCGTTATGCCTGACAACCCAAAGGCACACCCCAATGCCTGTCAGTCTTTGCAGGGTGGTGGCAGGGTTGGCTTCAGTTCAATACTTCACTGCCATTCCCATTATGCAGCTCTCTAACTCCTACACTTCCAATGCCAATGCCAGCAAGCAAACATTTGGCATTGACAAACGCTTGTCTTAAATAGCCATAGAACTTTGGTTGATGCATTATGCAGGGTCATGCATTTTCTGTGTGAGGGGAGGGAACCTGGTGCAAATCCCCAAAAGAGAAAATAAGTCCTAACTTACTTCACACAGGGCCCAAACAAAGTCTTAACTTAATTAACTCAGGGCCTTTTTGACCCCTGTGTATAGAAGCAGTGCACTCATTTTGTGCTCCATAACTTTGTTTTTTTTTACCCCAACTTTTCACCATCATCTTTTATTTCGCCCAACTGAATAAACATGACAGATGACATTTTGAAAACAACACCCAAGTTGTTGTTTCACAATTATTTTGTGAAACAATGTTTTCACCAGGATTTGAAATACAATACCTGTCATGTTCATGATGTGAGATGAAAAAAGACCACACTGAAAATGTTGTGTTAAAATCTCAATAAACAGTAGAGTTATGTATGTAATTTGAAAAAGCATTTCCATGTTCACAGTAGCTAAATATTGATGTTTTCTGACTTATTTTTCTCACGTCTTTGCAGCCTTTGCTCATAGTCTCTTTTTGTTTTTGAGATTCTGACCCCAAATTTTCAATATGGCTTTTTTCACCCCACATCATGAACATGAGTGGTGTCATTTTGCAAATCATGCCTGTAATGTTGTTTCTCAGTTATTCTACAAAATTGCATTTCAAATACAATGTCTGCCATGTTCAAGAGGCATAGACCATGTTGAAAATGTGATGTCAGAATGCAAAAGTATGAAATTATGAGCAAAAGTTGAAAAGACATGGAAACCAACTATGTCAGAAAGTGTATTGGGTTCACTTTGTGGTTGGATGTGGTCATGCACAGGTTGGATGTTGCTTAGAGGATTATGATGGGAGACCATATAGATTTAAGTAGGTGAATGGGGGTGAGGTGTGGCAAGGTGCTAGAGGACAGCTGAGCTAGCCACCGAGCCTGGGTAATTTGGTGGCCAAATAAACAATGTGGCAAAACAAGGAACAATGTTTTTTATTGATTTTGGCCACCAGGATTGGGAATCCTAGAGGCCAAAGACATTTCTAAAATTAGATTTTGTAAGATAAAATAATAGGCTCAAAACAAAAGGCTGTTAAAAATCATTTTCTTGCTTTTTGCAAAACCGCCTGCAGAGCTCCGGAGTTGCTTATTGCCCTTGTTTTAAAAAATGTGTCCATAACTTGGCTACTTAGGGTCTGATTTACAGTAAATTTTTCATGTTGACATATCTCCACTTCACCTCATTCATACATAATTGTCACTTTGTTATTGTGCCCTAAAATATGTTTTCTAGGTGGTCAGAGTTACAAGGTGCAGGTTCACATAAGAATTCCAAATGCATACATTAGCAGATTCAATTCAATTAAGTTTTGTTAAGGATTAAAACCATTAAGCATAGCTAACTGACAATGGCATCCTGTTAAGGTAAAACATCTGGGGCCCAATATTCAAAAGATTGCCCGGGTGCAAATCTGAGTTTGCTTGCGTAAACCTGGTTTTGCACAGATGTCCAATGTTGAAAAGCCCAGTTAGCAGAAGCAAACAAGGTTTGTGCCTGGGCAATATTCAGAGGGGGGGTGCAATGTAAATGAAGGGGCAGGGACCTGAACATTGGTGCAGTCCAATATTAAGAGTATGTGCACCGCACAAGGCTGTTTTGCTCAGTTCCCTTGCATGGTGCACATACCACCGATCAAAACCTCAACTTACTCAAGTGCAACTCCAGCAGTTGGCAGAAGGATTGTGGTGCCCCCCAATACAGTAGTCCCTGGAGTGCAGTGTTCCCTGCCCCCACCAATCACTGACCCAATGTTCAAAAGTAAAGTTTCCCTGGCATATAGTGTACCCCCTCTGCTGATTGCCATTCTTATGTTCAAAAGTAGTTTCCATGGTGCTAGTGATCCCCACCTTCCCACCAGTCACTAGCCCAATGTTCAAATGTAAAGTTTCCCTGGCATCTAATGTACCCCCCTGCAAATCACTGGCCTGATATTCAAAAGTATAGTTTCCCTGGCATCTAGTGTATCCCCTGCAAATCACTGCCCCAATGTTCAAAAGTACAGTTTCCCTGGTGCTAGTGGTCCCGCCACTGATAGTTGGCCTGAAAGTTAAATGTATACAGGCCCTGGTGCTTGTGGGCCCCCCACCAAATGCTAGTCTAATAGTGAAATGCATACTATCCCTGGTGCTAATGGTCTCTCCTCCCACCCACACCCATGCCTGCTCATTAAAGAACTATTCCCTGGTGTCCAGTGTTCTTTCACCTCACCCACACCCATGTTCAACCATTATAGAACTATTTCCTGGTTCCAGTAGTTCTTCCCCCACCTGCACCCATGCCATATCTTTAATCATTCCCTGGTGTCCAGTGTTCCCCCCCATCTCAATTGCCTGTATTATAACATAACACCAGTCCCTGGTGTGTAGTGGATCCCCCTCCCTATCCCTTATCCCCAGTAAAACAAATTGACGCCATTTCTTGGTGTCTAGTGGACCTCCCACCCTCAACCTCAGCAGGCAGTGGCCCACCACCCCACTCCCCCATCCCAGCCCCATATCAGTGGATGGCACAGCCCTCTGCTCTCCACAACAGCTGGCCACTGACTGAGCTGTCGTTGAGCATGTGCTGTATAGAGTACATGCTCACTGACAGCTCAGTTGGTGTCCAGCCATGATTGAGAGTGGAGGGCTGTGCTGGTCAGGGTTGGAATGGAAGGGAGAGTGGTGATGGGGCACTACCTGCTAGGGTGGGGTGGTGGGGGTGTCTGCTAGGCACAAGAAAATGATGTCAATTTATTTTACTGGGGATTGGGAATAGGGAGGGGAGTCCACTAGACACCAGGGAATGGTGCTATGTTACAAAACATGGGATTGGGATGGGAACCACTGGAAACCAAGGAATAATTCATTAAAGATTATGCATGGGTGCAGGTAGGGAAGAGGGACCACTGGACACCAGGGAATATTTCTTTAAGAATCAGGCATGAGTGTGGGTGGGGGTAGGAACCACTGGACACCAGGAAATAATTCTTTAAAGCTCAGGCATGTGTGCAGGTTGGGGGAGGGACCACTAACACCAAGGATAGTATGCATGTCACTGTCAGGCCTGTGATTGGCAGAAGGAACCACTAGCACCAGGGACTGTATAAATTTAACTATTCGGCCAGCGATTGGTAGGGGTTGGACCATTAGCACCAAGGAAACTATACTTTTGAACATTGGGCCAGCAATTGGTGGGTGTGTACAGTAGATGCCAGGCAAACTATACTTTTGAACATTGGCCTGGTGATCAGTGGAGGCTACACTAGATGCCAGAGAAACTTTGTTTTTGAACATCAGGCTGGTGATCAGCAGGGGACAGCCACTAGCACCATGGATAGTATACATTTAAATATTGATCCTGCCATTGGCGGGGGTGGGGACCACTAGCACCAGGGATAGCTCTCGGGGAACAGGAATTTGGGGGGTGGTGCCACACAGTCCAGCCATGCTCCCCATGCAAATTATTCCATAATGAGCATGCAAATGGCTCCTTAGTGCCTTGCATGCCCGATAGGCTAATTCACATGGGTCCATCTGAATACAGAAAATTTAGTGTTGGCACAAGCCATTGTCATGCCCTATTTTGCTGACAATGTCTGCCCAGTGCTAAGTGGCTTAGTGCTGGGCCACAATGGCCCAATATTCAGTTGAAGAGTGCAAATGCACTATTCCACTGAATAAAACATTTTTGGATACCTCAGTAACTGCAAGGGGCAGTGCAAATTTTTGCACTCCACTTTGCCTAGTTTTGAATATTGGCCCCCTGACGACAAGTTAATGAGTCATGGACATGTATAGTGCTAGATACTATGCACAACATGCAAGACATTGTATGTTTATGAAGGTATAACAAAGTTTAAACCAGCAGTGCAATGAAAACCGGCTAAAATGTGACCCTAACTTTTCTTTCCTCCTAATTGATGCCAGGTATCTTCCAGTTTATTTTGGGGTAACATTTTCAGTTTTTATTAATACTTAAGCATTTTGTGAAAGTTTTAAAGTAATTGTTTCTCAAGAAAAAAAGATGGCTACCTCACTTTTGCATAGAAATAATATTGAGGACCCGAGGATAGTAAGAATCCAGACAAAAATGCAAATGTACAGTACACAGCATAGGAAGCATTCAGAAAATTCAAAGCAACAGTTCTGCCAATATTTTTCATCACCATAGCAGAAAATTAGCTTTTTGAAAAATTTTTTTTTTCATTGCAGTTCTGCTTTAAGATGCCTGGTAGAATCCACTGCAGGTGGTGTAAGGACAGAGGCTCATGGTTGTTGCTACCTATATTACATCCCTTGAATGGTAGCAGCAATGTTTATGCACAGAGGAGACAAGAAAGAACCATTCTGTTACTTTTATTCTAGAGGCAAGGGGCAGTTTGCCAGGTGTAGGATTCCAGCAGTAAGTTCCATACAGTTGGATATCTGTGACTGAAGGCGAAGGACCCACAAGTCCTATTTATGTGTGGGATCATCAGCTTGAGTGAGCCAGTGGAGCACAGGAATCTTTTACATGAATTCTGGATAAGCCTTACTTGCAAATAATACGTGACAATGACGTTTACACACTTCTGGGAGAACTGAATGAACAGTAATTTCCTCCAGGCACTCAACAACAGCCAGTTTAATACACCGTAGAGCTTACTGTACAATGATGAGTGTCTTAAGGGTAATCAATTATTAGTCTGGCTATGAAGGAAGATGCCCACATAGTCAAAAGAAGGAAGTAGGAAAGTAGGAAAGATTTGTCTCTGGCCTTGTAGATTCTAATGGGAAGGTTCAAACCAAAGCACAGGAGATAAATAACATTATGACATGTTTTTATGCCAAACTGTAGTCTACCTCAAAAAGCCCCAACCCCACAAGTGGTGCAGGCATTTCTGGAATCCATAGCTATTCCCCGCTTAATGGAACAGCAAGCCGCACTGTTAGACTCTCCCTTGACAGAGAAGAAGGTAGCTTGTTAAAAGCAGGGAAAGAGGAGGAGGAAGACAAACAGAAGGATATGTATACACATTCCTGCTGTTTTTTTTTTCAAGCTGTGAGTAAGTGTACCCAACAGTTTCTGTTTAATATAGTCAATCATTCCATGGGTCATGGGGAAGTCACACATCCACAATGATAGATAGTCATGAAAAAAGTTGACTTTTATAGAGGTAATTCTGCACTATTCAGCAAGTTACCTTGATTTATACTAACTGGATCATATTACCATGGAAGATAATGGAGTTGCTGCCGCATACATACATTACTTGGCTGCAGCATTGGTGCAGCATTTTAAGGCACCATTGTTACGGTGTGGGAATAACAGACACTTAGGCAGGAGGTATGATGCATAAAATAAACGTAAAAATGTGTTTATGATTTTTTATTCAAAATCAAATACAATTAATATTTACAGAAATTAAAAAGGGTGTTAGCACACCAAAATAAACAAAACTCTGAAGATGACTCTTCCCTAGTCATTTCTTTCTTAATTTTACCACTTTCTTAAACCAATTCACTGACACGCCTTCCTCCTACAAGACCAGCAGCTCACTGGCCTACCTCTCTCTAAGCATTCCTCTAGTTGAGAGTTTTTTATAGCATTATGGCTGATGACATCATGGCCAGGTGACCAACATCAAGGGAACAATTAGGCTTTTATTCTTTTATTTTATAGAAAAAATGAATTTTATTTCATGCTTTTCCAAGTCCCTATAATCCTTTACCTGATAATAGACTTTAGTTTAAAAACACCTACAGGTAGGGATCAATAATAGCTCTTTTAGGCTTAATTGGAATTCATTTGGAAGCAAGCCCCTCCATTGTTTTGATGTCACTAAAGCCTGCACCTTTAAAACCAGCCATTTTTTGGGCAGCCAGCCCTATAGCAAGAACTGCAGGGAAACCCGCAGGTAATTACAGCATCATTACTGTTTCTGTTTTTTAAGAGTCTCTATTTTGGCAAAGAGAATGGGAGCCAGAGGGTGTGCTCTTCATATCCTTTCTTCTGCCAGCTTAGGAGACCTGTATCTTTATTTCAGTAATTACCATGTTTTCTTTTGTAATAACTTTAGAGTAATGTTAGCCCTCATTTTGTTTAAAAGTGCTGCCATGTTACTTAAACCTTGCAAGGGCTCTTTACTAGGCTCCTTTAGCAGCCCCTGTCTCTATGCAGCAATTTCCTTTTATTGCTCCAATGGCTGCAATGTGCAGCCATCAGCAAAACATTTAATTTGGGCCTTTCCTAAGCCCATTTCCAACCTTTAGCTACTTCTTTTATTTATCAGCATGGTTGCAACATCTCTGGGCTGTTTCCTTTGTATATGAATGTTTTATTCTTTATCCAACTCCCTCACTTCTCCCCCCATCGACCCCCCCATCCCCTTGTCTTACTCACAGCTCAAGTCTTTGTACTGGTTATTACATGTCTGTAAGTCAGTGATGTTATGTTTGTAACTAAAAATGATGACTGTTGCACACACTGACGTGGAACCTTTGTAAAAGAGCCTCGGCTCAAAGGTATTGTAATCCTAGATTGAAATAAATAAAAATAAAAATAAATCCAGACACTTGTGTTTTGCTCTGGGCACTAGTGCTAAAATGTGGACACTCCAGGGAACTCAGGAGTATTTTCACTATTTAAAAGTAAAGCACTACTCATGTTTGGACATATCTCCCACTAGGAAGAGTGCTTTACACTGCACCCAGTGCTATCTGGTGCACCATAAGGGGGTTTGAGAAAAGGGATAGTAAAGTAAGCAATGAGATATGTCTGATTGGCCACCCTGACATGAAAAAAAAGGAAAAGGACAGAAGAAAAGATGAAGAGGATAGAACAGTGTGAGAGAAAGGGGTGGGGTAACCTATATATATATATATATATATATATATATATATATATATATATATATATATATATTAGTAGGGGAGTACACCTTACAGGGAACAGGGACCCTGATTCACTCCTCCCCACACAAGAAGGCAACAACTGTTTATTCAGACCCTTCTACCCTTGAAGGGTTGGAACGTCCACCCACTCACTCCAGAAGTTCCACTCAGGGACTCTCATAAATACAGTAATGGTATATCAGTATCTAGATACTGACAACAGCTACTATACCATTCTATTCCCTTAGGTTTTGTGTCTATTCATGACACATGACAAAAACTATCATCATTTTTTTTTACACAGTTCAATTTACTTTTCCCTTCAATGTCTGTTTATCAGCTCCAAATCTAGACAAAAAAATCAAAATTTTTATGCTGGGCACCTGCCCTGTGCTTAACTGTAAACCTATATGGCTGTAGGGCAAGGTACCATCGCATAATCCATGCATTCTTCTCCTTCATCTGGTTTAACCAGCACAATGAATTGTGGTCTGTCAAGATGGTAAACTCAGTGCCCCACAGGTCATAGCATAAGGACTCAATGGCCCACTTCATGGTGAGACACTCCTTCTCGATGGTCGAGTATTTCCGTTCTCACTCATGAAGTTTTCTGCTGATATAGATCACAGGATGCTCTCCCTTTTTGTCAATCTGGGACAAAACAGCCCCTATCCCTGTGTATGATGCATCTATATGCACTTCAAAGGGCACCTGGAAATTTGGACTCCTAAGGACTGGGGCAGAACATAAAATAGCCTTTTTGTTCTGGAAGACTTTCTCACACTCAGTAGTCCATTTAACCATATTAGGAAAATTGTTTTTAGTGAGTTCAGTCAAAGGGGTCACTACGGTTGAAAAATCAGGGATAAATCTCCTGTATTACCCAGCTAAACCCAGGAAGGAACAAACATGCTTTTTGGTGGTAGGAATAGGGCTATTTGTAACAGCCTCTACCTTACTCTTTTCTGGTTTTACTGTCCCACGTCCCGTTACAAACCCTAGATACTTAACGTCAGTGTTTGCTAGGACACATCTGGCTGGCTTAATGGTTAGTCCTGCATCTGTAATGGCTTGTTTGACTGCACTTAGATTTGTCAAATGGGTTTGCCAGTCTGTACTAAAGATAACAACATCATCCAACTATGCAGCACTATACAGTGTGTGTTGTCTAAGAATGTGGTCCATGTACCTCAGAAAGGTGGCAGGGGCACCATGAAGACTGAATGGCATTGTTGTAAACTGATAAAGACCAATGGGAGTGCAAAACTGTTCAAGTAATTTTCACTTGTATCCTCCCGGGCCGTGCCTGAAAATAGGCAAATCTATGCCTAGTGCATCCACCCGGTTACCAAAAGCAAATAAATAAATAAAGGCAGTCAGTTCCTGAGCATCTAATGCCAAAGGTATTTTCCAATACCCTTTTGTCAAGTCTAGTGTGCTGATGTGTCTAGCTGTTCCTATTTTATCCAGCAAATTGTCAGTTCTGGGCATGGGGTACCCATCAAAGGATGAGATGGCATTGATTTTCCTAAAATCTAAACATAGCCCTAGACTGCCTTCCTTTTTTGGGACCATAACCATGGGTGAAGACCAGGCACTCTGTGAAGGCACTATCACTCCCAGATATTCCATTTTTTGTACCTCATTTATGACCTCTGACCTCATCCTTTCAGGTAACGTATATGGTTTTTGATGTATGGGTTTTGATTGTATGACTTTTATGATATGTACCACACCTTTTGCTAAACCTGGCATATTTGTGAAGGTGTGCTGGTAGTACCATAGCAAGTAGTGTACCTCTTTGCTCTGTTCAGGGTTTAACTCAGGATTGATCTATTCATTCTGTTTCTCTTGAGAAGGATCTAATCGTTCATAAGCAACATCCAACTCAGTGTGCACCTGTTCAGGGTGAATAAACAGAGTAGTAGGGGGTGCTGTTTTTTCTACCCACCTACTCAGCAAGTTGGAATGATGAACCCTTTTCTGGGGCCACCTCCCTGGCATCCTGATCTCAAAATTTACCACCCCTGTTTGGCGTGTTACCTTAAAGGGACCCTGCTCTTTCATCAACAGTCTGTTTTCTGTTGAAGGCAAAAGTAACAGTACTTGTTGTCCTGGGTTAAAACATTTCTACTTCAGTCCTACATCGTACCACATTTTCTGCTCTGCCTGGTTACTGGACACATTCTGGTGTGCCATGGTGACAAACCTCACTAATTTTTCTCTTAAAGGTCATGTAATCCAGTATGTTAGCATGACCCACATTTCTACCTTTTTTCCCAATGCTCTTTCACAACATCCAGGGGGCCACAGGGATTTCTTCCATACAATAGTGTGAATGGGGAAGAAACCTATTGTAGCCTGAGGTACCTCCCTATATGCAAAAAGAAGGTAGGGAAGAAACCTGTCCCAATCACACCCTTCCTCCTGCACATACTTTTTAACATAGTTTTCAAGGTTTTGTTGAAATGTTCTCTGAGGCCATCCATTTGGGGATGATAAGGGGAGGTTCATACTGCTGATACACCCAGAAGTTTGTACAATTCCTTTAGCAGTTTGGAAGTAAAGTTACTTCCTCTGTCAGTCAGGATCTCCTGAGGAATACCCACCCTACTAAAAATTTTGGCCAATTCCTCGGCAATCCGAAGAGCCTTTGCAGTATGTAAGGGTATCGCCTCAGGGTATCTGGTAGCGTAATCACAGATAACCAAAATAAACCTGTTGCCTTTTGAACTGGTTGTCAGGGGCTCAACTATGTCCATTGCAATGTGCTCAAAGGGAGTGATGACATATGGAATAGGTTGTAGGGATAACTTTTCTGCTTTCCCATCTTCAGCAATCAATTGGCACTGGGGACATGCTTGGCAATAAGCCGCTACATCCTTATGAATACCAGGCTAGAAAAATCAATAGGTTATGTGCCCAAGGGCTCTATCCCTTCCCTCGTGGCCTGCCGTGGGTAGGTCATGCACTAATTGCATCAGTTTCTCCCTGTATACAGTAGGAGCCATAAGTTGTTCTACACAAACTTGAGTTACTGGATTAACATAGTTATGGTATAATAACCCATTTTTCAACACAAAATAAGGCAGTCCTTCTTTTACTTTTTCCTGGACCTGTGGAAAAAAAGGTTTTAAAGATGCATCAGCCAACTGTTCCTTTTTTAAATATTAGCTGATCAGACCTGGTGCAACCTCAGAGCTACCAGCCTGTTTAGTTTCCATCCATAACCTTTTTTTTTCTTCTTCTTCTTTGTTTCCTGGTATTCTTGGTTTTCCCTTTGCTGTCAAACAAGTCCTCCTCAAAAGGAAACAGCTAGGGTAATTGGGCCTGTTTAGCTTGGGACCTGGTGGTAACAGTCACAAGTTCATTGGTAGCATGTTGGGTACTCATTAGGGTAATAAAATGGGCAAAGTCTTGCCCTATGATTACTGGTACAGGTAGTTTTGGTACCAATCCCACATTCATGCAGTGCTGCTGATTGTTAACAGTCACTTCAACCCTGGCAGTGTGGTATTGATGAACATCACCATGGACACATATTACAGTTGTATCAGCCTGGGTATATTCAGTAGTAGGCAGCAGATCTGGTCTCATCACTGTCTGTTTACTGCCTGAGTCCAGCAGGCCCAAAGTCTGATGCTGTCCAATCCCTACAGTAGTGACATATTCAGTATTAGCCAAGGGTAAATGGGCAGCTTCTGATCGTTTGTTGGGACAATTCCTAACAATATGCCCTTTTCCCAGACATCCGTGGCATATAATCTCAGAATAGGGTACCCTTCCCCCTCTGTCTCTTGTTACATAATTAGCCTGTCTCTGAGGTGTAAAATTGAAAGATCTTACCACCTCTGCAGGTCTGGGTGCCACATTCTGTCCTCTGGGTCTTGAAGGCCTGCCCGCCAGGTAGTCCTCAGCAAGCTGGATGGTTTTCACTGCAGACTCTGGCTTATGCTCCCTCACCCACACTTGTACATCCTGGGGTAGAATCTGTACAAACTGCTCGATCACAATAGCCTCCAGAATTTGGTCCATGGTTTTTGTTGCCAATTGTAACCACATATTACAATAGTCTTTTAACTTAGCATAAGTCTCTCTCGGGGCATCGGTATAAAGCATCTTCTGAGACCGAAAGCACTGCCAGTACATTTCAGTATTAATGTCATACTGACGCAATATTTCTTCCTTAACCTGACCATATACTATGGCTTCTGGTCTGATTAACTGACTATAGACCAGCTGGTCATGCCTGGAAAGATATGGTACAGGTCTTATTACCCATTGGTCCCGTGGCCATGTACATGCGAGAGCAATACACCCGAACATAGTAAGGTGTGCCTCGATGTCATCATAGTCAATTAATTTTGTTAGCCTAATGTCTTTAGGTAATGTGTGATCAGGTTGCCCCTGTATTAAGGCCTGGATTGCCTTAATAGTGTCTGTCCACTTCACCTCCTGTCATTGTCAATCCTCCTCGTGACATGGCCGATCCTCCTCCTGTCACCACCGAGCCTCATCTTGCTGCCTTCTATCTTCCTGCTACTGTTGATCCATCTCCTGCTATCAGATGCACAGCCACCTCAGGAGCTCACTGGTATCCTCTGGTGCGTCCATCTTCTTCATGTCCTGCCCTTCCTCCTCCTCCTCCTCCGACCCCTCTTCAGTCTTCCTCACCTTCAGCATTGTGCTGAAATCTAAGCCAGGTCCAGGTTGCACACCTGTCTTCTCAGCCATTGATTGCCCTTATCAAGTGAATGACCTTCCCCTGCTTCTCTTGCATTTGCTGGGTACTAGATCAAGTACCCTCTAATGGTGTCTCCCAAGCAGTCTCAACACCACCACCACCAGAATCCCACTGTTGACACCAGTGCTATGGTGTGGGAAAAACAGACACTTTGGCAGGAGGTATGATGCATAAAATAAACGCACGAATGCATTTATGATTTTTTTATTCAAAATCAAATAAAATTAATATTTACTGAAAAAAAAACAAGGCGTTAGTCAGCACACCAAAATAAACATATCTCTGAAGATGGCTCTTTCCTAGTTACTTCTTTTTTAATTTTACCACTTTCTTAAACCAATTCACTGATGTGTAAACAAACACACCTTCCTCCTACAAGACCAGCCACTCACTGGCCTACCTCTCTCTAAACATTCCTATAGTGGTGAGTTTTTTATAGCATTATGGCTAGTGACATCATGGCCAGGTGACCAACATCAAGGGAGCAATTAGGCTTTTATTCTTTTATTTTATAGAATAAATGCATTTTATTTCATGTTTTTCCAAGTCTCTATAATCCTTTACCTGATAATAGACTTTAGTTTAAAAACACCTACAGGTAGGGATCAATAATAGCTCTTTTAGGCTTAATTGGTACTCATTTGGAAGCAATCCCCTCCATTGTTCTGATGTCACTAAAGCCTGCACCTTTAAAACCAGCCATTTTTTGGGCAGCCAGCCCTATAGCAAGAACTGCAGGGAAACCCACAGGTAATTACAGCATCATTACTGTTTCTGTTTTTCAGGAGTCTCTGTTTTGGCAAAGAGAACGAGAGCTAGAGGGTGTGCTCTTCATATCCCTTCTTCTGCCAGCTCAGGAGACCTGTATCTTTATTTCAGTAATTACAATGTTTTCTTTTGTAATAACTTTAGAGTAATGTTAGCCCTCATTTTGTTTAAAAGTGCTGCCATGTTACTTAAACCTTTCAAGGGCTCTTTACTAGGCTCCTTTAGCAGCCCCTGCCACTATGCAGCAATTTCCTTTTATTACTCCAATGGCTGCAATGTGCAGCCATCAGCTAAACATTTTATTTGGGCCTTTCCTAAGCCCATTTCCAACCTTTGGCAGTTTCTTTTATTTATCAGCCCCGTTAAAACATCTCTGGGCTGATTTCTTTGTATATGAATGTTTTATTCTGTATCTAGACACTTGTGTTTTGCTCTGGGCACTAGTGCTAAACTGGGAACTCTCCAGGGAACTCAGGAGTGTTTTCACTATTTTAAAAGTAAAGCACTACTCATGTTTGGACATATCTCCCACTAGGGAGAGTGCTTTACATTGCACCCAGTGCTATCTGGTGCACCATAAGGGGGGGTCTGAGAAAAGGGATAGTAAAGTAAGTAATGAGATATGTCAGGTAGGCCACCCTGACATGAGAAAAAGGAAAAGGACAGAAGAAAAGATGAAGAGGATAGAACAATGTGAGAGAAGGGGGGGGCACCTATATATATTAGTAGTGGAGTAAACCTTACAGGAACAGGGAGCCTGTTACAACCATTAAAGTTTTATTTGATTAACACTGCATATACATACAGTATCAGAGATCCAGCAGTGTAGCCATGTAAAATTGTGTCTGATCTAATACTATAAAACCTGTCTGTTAGTTGCGTAAGAAACATCTCTGCCACTTCTCTCATGAGTATTTCATCATACTGCTGCTCCGATGACTTAGATGAACTAGCCGTCTCCCTACCTCCTATGATGATGGATGCCAAGTCTACTGTACCATCAGTTGTGCAGTATGCAAGGAATAAGGTAATGTCATCCACATGCTGCATGATGCGTAACAAGGAAAATGTGATTCATGATGAAGGGAGGAGGAGGACAATAAAGAGATCCTGTGTTGTTTTCCAAACAAGTCGACTTGTGTGATTTTTATTTTAATGAAATAATAATTATATCTCCACATTACAACCAACCGTGCCCTATCCACCCCTCCATTATACCTATTTTACACATTTTGCATCTTACTCTATTATTTAGTTTCAAATCATTATACTCTTTAATATGAATTTTGTACCACCATGATTCTGTTACAGATATCTTGTTATATGTTGACAGTGCACTCTCTTAGCTTTCATCCTGGCTGCACCATAACAAATATACTCTGTACAGAATTTTACATTGTATTTTTCTCTTTTTATGACTTTTATTACTTGTCCTGTGATTTTATTGTTCATGTACATGCTCCTGTTGTTGTCATCTTTTTATTACTACTTCGCTCCCTACTGTATCCCCCGGCCCTCTGTCTCACTTGGAAACAAACTTCACTTCAGTGTGCCTATCCTGATCATCAAATCTTGAATAAATAAAACTATTTATTATTATCACTGTATTTATTATTATATTTCTCTCTATTGATATGCTAAAAACATGTTTTGTGATGGAGAGAGGATGATAATGAATAGGATGTGTTGCTTTCAGTATTACTTGGCTTACATAATTTTTATTTTAATGTAACTATCATTAGTTATTTTTCATAAAATTAGATTTCCTTATATGCTATGAAAGTGTGACTTGTGATGGGAAGGAAGATGATAATGAAGATGATGTGTTGCTTTTGGAAGCAAGACTTGATACAAGATGTCTCTTGAACTATCAACCCTTGAAGAAGCAGGGGGAAAACTTGACAGTTTAGTTCAGGCATGAATCAATTCATATATCCCACATCCATTGGGCTCAATTTTCAAAGGCTGGTGTAGGGCTTGCATCAAGCCCTGTGTCAAACCCATATTTGGCACAGCTGCACCAAACTCTGACACAACTGCATTCAATTTTAGTACATCGGTCACAGCTGTGACTGTTAATTAATTTTACGGCAGCTTGCACCAAAGATTTGGCACATGTCCTATAAAAAGGGTCCCCCAGATGGCACAGATTAGACCAGGAAAAAGCTGGCCTAACTTTTGGCATTTAGTGCTCAGGATTGAAAAACCCAATTGCCAGCCAGGACAACACCACAAGCACTGAATGCCAAATGATCAGCACACCAGAGGCTTGTGGCATTCTCAGAGCTTTGAAAATCTAGCCCATTTTCTTTTTTTGCAACAAATTCAACAGCAGCTGGATGGCGTATGCTGGATCTGGCTGCAGCTTTTTGTAGCAGTGCCAGTCCTGTACAAATGGATGCATCAGCTGGCTCAGGCTGCTATCAACCATGTTGGCAATATTACTTGCATAAACTACCTTATCTCACCACTTTCTCATACCATGCTCATGTTTTTAATCATTGGCCAAAACTCTGGTTCTTAAAGTTTGAGTAGATTTCACTTACCTTGAATTATCATTTACCACACTGATTGCAATATAGTTTCAGTGAACCTGTGGTGTCATCTGTAAAATAATCCTACACTGCAGAGGATTTGTTTGTTTTTTGAGGTACTTCAGACTGGTGGAGTAGGGCTGAGGGTACTTCTAGAGGAACAGAGTGGCAGTTGCCAGATAATTTATTTTGCTTTGGTGCCTGTGGAATAACATATCTTAGAAAAGCATTGGGCAGGCCAGACAGGGTTGCTGATATGATATACAGTATGAGAAGATAATATAATATGATACATGAGAAAATGATACAATCTGATTTAATCTGATATATAATATGATATATAAGAAGATAATGTAATAAAATATAATGTACATATGTTTGTTTTGTGTATTTTTTAAGGGTTATTATTATTTTATTTATGTGCCAAGAAAACAGGAATCACAAAATTTAATTAGTGATTTGAGTTTGCCCCTTGATTCTCTTCAGCTGTTTACAGACGTAACTAATGACAATAAGGGAGGGGGACTTTGAGAAGCTGAGCAGCAAATGCAAGAAGATTTTTGTGTGGGAAATTGACTTTACACTTCTGAGTGGATTATGTCTATTGTGAGTAGGAAAACTGGAAGCACTTGAAGAAGGAATTGGGGAACTGATGTGCATCTGAATTGCTTAGGATGGTTTTCTTAACAGATGGACTGGAAGGAAGGCTGTTTATATAGCACTGGAAATGTAGTCAATGGATTTCTTGCACTAATGAACCATGATTTCTTCGGCTGTACTTTCATGCACCCAGCAGCCCTTGTCCTTACAGGCCCAGAACTATGACTTAAAGTCCCTGTCCCACCAAGACCCGCTACAGTGAAGCCCACCAGGATGAAGTGCAGTGTCACAGGTTTACTGCATGACAAAAGGGATTAACTCTCTTTGAAATTGCATTGTTTGCTGCAGTAACTCTACTGCAGAATTCTGCAGTGCTGTGCCTCCTCCTGGTTGGGCTTCACTCTATGTCTTTACCACCATCACTTGTAGAACTTGTACTTGGTGGAACTGGCATGCTGGAATATTTTGTCTGATCTATCCCCCCCTTTCACCTCCTGTTCATCTCTTCATGTTTTCTATACACGTTGACAACATCTGCATGACAGATGATGATATGACACTGCCCTTAGTAACAATCATAATAGCCATAAATAATTCTTAAATGTCCACATGACATGCATTCCCAGTCCATGCACAGGTTGCAGTGCCAAATAACTCAGAGGGGACAGCTAAAAGGTTCACCACCAGCCCCCCAGAACCACTGACAGATTACACCCTACCCCACTGAGTCTCATTGTGTCTCTCACAGCAGTCTGTTTACTTTTCGCACACTGATTGGCTGGCATGCTCACACAGAGGCAAAAGATGTAAAGATTGAATTTTGTGTCCAATTGCCCCACCAGTTACATACGAACATACAAAACTTGCCAGTAGAAACAGGTCTCACAGTCTATCAAGTCTGCTCGAATGTGCAGCTAGCACCCCATACTACAAATGTCTAACCCCCATTTTCCCTTTCACCCTCAGAAACTGCTCAGCATTGTTTACCCAGCTCCCCTTGCCCTGTCCCATGCTCTTTTGAAACTGCCCACCATCCTGCATGCCACCACCTACTCTGGTAAAGCATTCCATTTCAACACCACCCATCTCAGTGAAATAATGCCTCCTCATCTCCCTCCTGAATCTGCCACCCTTCAGTCTTAGCCTGTGCCTCCTTGTATCCCATTGCTTCCTCAGCTTAAGCAATCCCTCTGTGCCAGATCTGTTGATCCCGTCAAGTACTTGAAAGTTTCTGCCATATCCCCACATCCCTTCTCTCCTCCAGGGTGTACAAACTCATGTATCTCAGCCTTCCTTCAGAGGTGTCTGCCTTCCATCCTCTGTATTATTTTCATCACCCTGCACTGCACCACCTCGAGCAGCCTGATATCCTTCATCAGATACAGATGCCAGTACTGCACGAAGTACTCCAAATGCAGCCTGACCAAGGATCTGTACAGGTGCAGGATCACATCCTTGTGTTTGGATGAGAAACCACACACAATGCACCCCAGCATCCTATTGGCCTTAGCCACAACCTTCCTGCACTGAGTAGAGTTGTTCATGCTCCCTGTTACTATGACCCCTAGATCCTTGTCCTCCTCAGTGACTACCAACTGCACCCCACCCAACCAATATTTCCACCTCAGGTTCTTCACCCCAAAGTGCATAACTTTGTACTTCTTTGCATTAAAACCCAATTGCCACCTTACTGACCACTCCTCAAGTCTGGTTAGGTCACCCTGTAGCTTCTGCCACCCCTCTATGTCATCTACAACAGCCCCCATCTTGGTGTCATCAGTGAACAAACTGAACTTGCTCCCAATCCCATGTGCAATATCCAATATGAACAGACCAAACAACACTGTCCCCATCACAGGGCCCTGCTGCACACCCCTGATCACTGGCCTAGGAGATGAGAGTCCCCACCCCCAGAACCACCCATTGGAGTCTATCTTCTAGCCAATTATTGATCCAGTTAGCCATCTTAGCCTCCACCCCTATGTATTTCAGCTTTTTCCCCAGTCACCTGTGAGGGACCAAATCAAAGGCCTTGCTGAAATCCAAATATAGGACATCCACTGCATTGCCCTTGTCCAACTCCCTAGTGACCCAGTCATAGTATTCTATTAGATATAAGGAAACACAAAATGAGCAGGACAGAGAACTGTACCAGTTAAAGCAGAAGGAAGCGGGTAAGGCAGTCAGAATAGCAAAGGCCTAAACTGAGGAAAAGATAGCCAACTCAGTTAAGAAAGGGGATAAAACCTTTTATAGGCACACTAGGGAGCAAAGAAAGACTAAGGCAGGGATACTGAGGCTGAACAAAGAGGAAGGTGATTGGGCAGAAAGTGACAGTGAAAAAGCAAGGATACTGAATGAATACTTCTGCTCAGTATTCACAATGGAAAAGCAGGGGGAAATACCTAATCAGGTCAATAGAAGCACTCTGGATAGGGGGTTGATATTAGTCCTTTCACAGAAGAAAGGGTTCTGAAAGAACTCTTGAAACTGAAGGGGGATAAAGCAGTGGGGCCTGATGGGATTCACCCCAGAATTCTAAAAGAACTAAGGGAAGAGCTAGTAACACCACTGACTATCCTTTTTAATAAATCATGTGAGGATGGTGTGGTACCTGAGGACTGGAGGAGGGTGGATGTGATTGCCCTTCACAAAAGTGGGAGCAAGACAGAGGCAAAAAACTATCGACCTGTCAGTTTAACCTCAGTGGTAGGGAAAATGATGGAATCACTTCTGAAGGAAAGAATTGTTGAGTACCTGAAGGCCAGTGGGACACAGGACCCAAGGCAGCATGGATTCACAGTGGGAAGGTCATATCAGACAATTCTAATTGATTTCTTTTACTGGGTGACCAAAGCAGTAGACCAGGGAGGGTCTGTGGACATGGCCTACCTAGACTTTAGCAAGGCATTTGACACAGTCCCACACAAAAGATTAATAAACAAATTAGCCAGCCTGGGAGTGGGTCCCAGGGTGGTAGCCTGGGTAAAACACTGGTTGGACAACAGGACACAGCAGGTAATAGTAAATGGAGTCCACAGTGAAGAAAGGAGGGTTACTAGTGGGGTACCACAGGGTTCAGTACTGGGGCTGGTCCTTTTTAATGTCTTTATAAGTGATATTGCAGAGGGACTGGAAGGGAAAGTACATCTTCTTTGCAGATGACACAAAGATCTGCAACAGGGTTGATACACCAGGTGGGGTGGAAAGGATGAAAAGGGACTTGGCAAGGTTGGAGGAATGGTCAAATGTATGGCCGCTTAGATTCAATGCAAAGAAGTTCAAAGTAATGCACCTGGAAAACAAAAATCCAGGGGAAGAGTACACAATGGGGGGTGAGATACTGACAACAACAAAAATGGAAAGGGACCTGGGGTAGTCATATCAGATGACCTAAATTTGGACTGGCAGTGTGAGAAGGCAGTAAGGTGGGCTGGGGGATACTGGGATGCATAGGGATAGGCATCACCAGTAGAAAACATGAAGTTGTTGGTCCTCTGTATAGACAGTTGGTGAGACCACATCTGGAGTACTGTGTACAGTTCTGGAGACCCCATCTTCGCAAGGACATAGACAAGGTGAAGGCTGTCCAGAGGACGGCAACCCAAATGATGCAGGATCTGCATCAGAAGACATATGAAGAAAGACTAAAGGAATTAAAGATGTATAGCCTCAAGGAAAGGAGGGAGGGGGGGGCGTGATAGAAACTTTAAAATACCTCAAGGTAATCAACAAAGTCCGAGAGGGTAGCATCTTTCAGAAAAAGAGATGTGCAAACACAAGGGGGCACAATTTGAAGATAGAGGGGGGACAGCTCAGAGGTAATGTGAGGAAGTGTTTCTTCACAGAGATGGTTGTGGATACATGGAACAGCCTTCCTGAGAAGGTCATAAAGTCAAAAACAGTGGTGGAATTCAAGAATGTATGGGACAGACATAAGGCAATGCTAGTGGGGGGTAGGAGGAAGTAGGCTGTTGGTTAACTAGGATCTGCAGCTTGTCCATTAGGTAGGGAAATGGGTAGACTATGTGGGCCAAGCGGTCCTTATTTGCCATCAAATTCTATGTTTCTATTTAGATTTGTCTGGCATGGTTTCCCAGAGACAGGTCCATGCTGCTGCCCATCCTGGAGCTCATTGACCTCCAGGAAGGCTGCCAGTCTCTCCTCAAGATTGCTTCCATTGGTTTACCCACTATGGATGTAAGACTGACAGGTCTGTAATTACCCGGCTCATCCATTGGGCTGCTGTTGTGGATAGGCACCACATGAGCCAACCTCAGAGTCCTGCGGCATACATCCCATGTCCAGGGAGGTGTTGAACAGGTCAGTCAGTGGCCCAGCCAACACCTCTGCCATCCCCCTCAACACCTTAGGGTGAATGCCATCTAGACCTGGTGCCTTATCCACCCCAAGTGCCCTCAGACATTTCAATATCTGGCTTTCCCAAATCAGCACATCAGTCACCTCCTCCCCTCCACCCTCCCAGTCTAAGAAAGTAGCAGACCTCCTATTTCCCTCATGAACACAAAGCAGAAGTATTCATTTAGTACTTCTGCCTGTTCCTCCTCCTTTTCCACCCACCCCCTTCCTTGATCTAGATTCTCTGGTCCCTACAGTTCCTTTTATCCCTTACATATCAATAGAATTCCTTCTCCCCCTCCCTGATGCCCTGAGCCAGCCTCAGCATCTTGGAGGTCTTGGCCTCTCTTACTAACTTGGTTACCTCATTGGACCTCCTTGCATACATCTCCCTGTCCTCCTCCCTTCTAGCTATTTTCAGTCTTCTAAAAGCTGATCTCTTTGCCCTCACCCCTTCCAACATATGCCTAGTCATCCAGCATTGCACCTTAGCCCTGGCCTTCTTGCTCAGAGTCCTGGCGCATGCTTCAGCCCAGACTTTATGATATCCCACTTCTGTTGTGTGTCCATCTCAGACCTAATCCCCTCAAGGTGCCCCTTCAATATTTACCTCTTCCTCTGAAAGTCCACCCATCTGAAGTCCACTACCCTTGTTGCTGACCCCACAGCCTCCCTGCTCATGCTGAGCATGAACCACACTGAAAGGTGGTCACTCCCAGCTAATGGGTCCTTCACCCATAGCTCCCTCATCGTATCCCCATTTGATAATGCTAGGTCCAATGTATTGCCTAGCTGGGATGGTTCTCCAACCATCTGCACTAGATGGCTATCCTGGAATGCATCCAGAAGTACCTGTTCCTTGGCACTAGAGGTGGCTTAGGTTCGGATCTAGTATGATTTCCTGACATGTAACTGCCCAATGTATATTTTCCCAATGACGAATTCCCAACTTTCATCTTGCCGTCAGATATATTTTACCAACAACCAAAATCCTAGCACAGAAAAATATTCCAGTTTTGTTTTTATCACCCTGGATAAATCATAGAGCATGAGAAACATAGTAAAGTGGTTGTTACAGAAAAGTTTAATGGTACTGCAGTAATTCCTGTGGCACCATGGTAAAAATTACTGTGATTTACTGTGGTACCATGGTAAAATCCCATTGAATAACATTGTTTTTATTTACCACGGTACCGCGGTAAATCATGGTAATTTATACCGTGGCAGCGGGAATTACCACGGTACCGTTAAACTTTTCTGTAACAACCACTGCATATAATAATGGATTTCTGGTGTGTTTTCTGACATATAAGAAACAACCATGCCAGCTTGGCCAGGTGGAAAGGGCAAATCAGCAAATGGCTGGAAAAGGTGCAAGAAATTCAAAGTTAAGATGCAGCTTCTCAGCTAAGCTTAACTTTAACTTGGTCATGCAGGCAGGTGAGCGGGCAGTGGCCACTGGAGATGAGCCATGCCTCAGCTGAAGGAGGAGAGCCCAGTTGGGCCTCAATCTTTTCATTGATCAGGCAGGGAAGTAGGTGGCAGCCACTGGAGATGAACAGTGCCTTAGCTGAAGGAGGAGTGCCTGGTCAGTAAACAAATTACTGTGGTTTTAAATGCAGTCACAGTTACTTATAGTAGATGGGAAGAAAAGAGTAGTACAGAAGAGGGGGGCTATCTACAGGCAAATAATAATTTGGATCTGTGATGTGGGGTAATATGGTACTTGCGTGACTTTTCAGTACAGGAAGCAAATCTGGCCAATGAATTATCTTCTTGTGCCTCCAGTTCATGCACCTGCTTTGCTTCTCTAAGCAATGAAACTCTAAAACTGGTCAGAGAACTTCTAGAATCCATCACCAGCTAGCCCTGTGCCCCACACCACTAAGGCAAATCATGAGAAAGACATCCCATCTTGCATAGTTAGCAAGTACTGAGTCAGGCTAATTATTGTAGGGATAGCGTCCCTGACAGGACAATAGAGTCAGGCTAATTATTGATGGGATAACATCCCTGATGGGACAACAGAGTTGTGCAAAATATTTTCGGGCATCCACGTGTCGGGAAAACATATGGGTTGTCCAAGGTTGTTGTCAGTTGTCAGTAAAATGTATTTGTTAAGTAAATCCTTCACCCCCTCCCTGACTTTAAACAGTCTATATTATTCAGTCTGTCCTACTCCTGCAGCAGGACCTATAGTTGCTGGTGTAGGGCTGTAGCCTCCCACTGTAGGCCTCTTCTGTGCTCTGCAACACCACTTCACTAGCCTGCAAAAATGAAAAGGCAATCAAATGTAATGACTTTGCTAACTGGAATGATAATGCATGATTCCCTGATGATTTCTACAGGTTTTTTTTTAATCAAAGGTCACTTTTTTCTCCTTCTGTTGCCAGGTTCCTTTGCTGTGGGAGAGAGCTGGAAATGCCACTGAGATATGTGCATGATGAGAGTTTCTTAGTCACTGGTGTCACTGACTACCTGATAAAAGTCAAGTGGTTTATTAAAAAAAAAGACATGCTCAGTGTGAGCTTCATGTAAAACTGCTGTGTCATGTTGCCAGAATGCCAAAGTGCCAAAGGGAAACTGAAGTTCTTTGGACCTTCTGCACCTGTATCCAAAAAGCTGGATGTCAGCACATTCACTGAATACACATTTGTCATCAGATCATCTTTAATTAATGTTTACTGCAGTATAATCTACAGTATACCTCACATTACTTTGAGGTAACTGGATCAATGTAGTGGGGAAGAAAAAAAAGTTGATGCAGCATACATATTTTAATTTCTGAGTGCATCTGTCTAGTAGTGCTAATACTGCACTCAGTTGGTGGCTGGCCATGAAAGTAAGAGGTGGGCTGTGCCCGTCGCTGGCTGGGGATGGGTAGGGGGTGCTGGGTGAGCTGGCATGGCTGGGTGGGGGGCCACTAGACTACCAGGGAAATGGGGTTTCTTTCATTATTTATGTACAGTTTGGGGGTGGGGGGGCCACAAGCCTACCAGGGAACTGGGGATTCTTTTTTTTATTTATGTATAGTTTGGGGCAGGCACTAGACTACCAGGGCAATGGGAATTCATTTTATATTTATGTACAGTTTGGGGGGTCACTAGACTACCAGGGATACGGGAGCGATATGAGTATTGTACAGTTGGGGGGGCACTAGACTACCAGGGATACAGGACTGTACATTTTTTATTAAACAGTCCGGGGGGGCCGCTAGACTACCAGGGCTACTTATCCACTGCATTTGTGGCTCTCGACTAAGGGGTCAGGGCATGGCTGGGAGGGTTGACTGTGCCACCCTGCTGTTGCAGCTTGTGACCAGGTACGCCCGCAGTTCGGCATACCTGGCCATATGTTGCAAGTCACAAGACTTAGCCGCAATGACCCTGACCCTACTAGAATAGGGTGCAGGGACAGTGTTGCAGGTGTGGGTGGCACAAGTTGCATTCAGCGGCAACTTGCGCCACTCTTCTAGAATTGGGCCCAAAGACTGCATTATCCTGTCCGGGCTTACAGGACATATACAGCTGGGTATCATCGCATAACAGTGAAAACCCAAACCATACTGCCTAATGATATCTCCCAATGGCAGCATGTACACTGAAAACAACATGGGTGCCAATATGGAGCCCTGTGGCATCCCACAGTACAGGAGGAGGTCATCAGAGGAATAAATTCTAGTGACAACCCTCTGTAACCTGCCAATGAGGAAGAATCAAAACCAGCTGAGGACTGTAGCAGACAGTCCACAGAAATGCTGCAGGTGCTCCAAAAGCAGACCATGGTCTACAGTTTCAAATGCTGCCGGGAGATCAAGAAGGACTAAGATAGTATGAGCCTTTCGATCTCCCACAATTAGGAGATTATTTAACACCCAAACAAGGGCAGTCTTGGTGCTATCTCTCTTCCTAAAGCCAGATTGGAGATCATCAAAGATATTGTGGGTTGTAAGTTGATCATCCAGCTGCAACGAAACCACCTTCTCAATAACCTTACCCACAAAGGGTAGATTAGAGACAGGTCTGTAGTTTGCTAGACAGTCTTGATCCAAGGAAGGTTTTTTTAAGAAGTGGTCAAATGACTGCCTCCTTGAGGGGATCAGGGAAATCCCCCTTTTCCAAGGAACACTAGACAGTTTCAGCAAGGATCGGGCAGATGACATCTATGCAATGTACCAATAACGGCGTAGGGCCCGGATCCAAACTACAGCTGGTTGGTCACAAGGTCTGGACAATCCTCACAATGGCCAAGAATTCCAGCCTGCTAAAGTCAGACCAGGCAGAACGGGTGCAAGCAACCTCCCACCGATCTCTGCAATCCCCTGTAGATGGAGTTGGGCTGATCCCTGACCTGATGCTGGCAACCTTATCTGAAAAAAATCGAGCAAGCTCATCACACTTTATTTGTGAAAAACCTCTTCCAGACTGAAGACAGACTGGATTGCACAATCTGTTCACAGTCTGAAAGAGCTGAGCTGGTTGATTCCGTGCAGCAGCAAACTCCACGGACAGGAATTCTGCCTTCTTACGGGTGATTGCTGATTGATAGACCTTATAATGTACCATCAATCTAAGCCTGTCAGCATCAAGGCAAGATTTCCACCAAGCTATCTCTGGCCTTCGACCCACCCTCCTCAGCTCCTTCGAGGACCCATCAAACCAAGGGGTCCTTGGGCACAGAGTGAGTGGGCAAACACGAACAGGAGTTATTGAATACAGAGTGTATCCCACCACCTTATTATAAGCCAGTACAAGACCATCTGGACTCATACATTTGCTCAATAAACCCGATAGGTCCAGCACTGCCAATAGGCCTTCTGGGGTAACTCCCCTTAAAGGGTGGTACTGGACCATCTCCGTAGGGGCAGACCTACTTGGGGGTGCCCCAAAACTGAACCTTATGGTGTGATGGTCTGACCAACCAACTGGTTCCGCCCCCAAATCTGTGATCTCCATCCCCAGGAGGAACACAAGCTCCAAAGAGTGACCCTCAATATGGGTAGCAGAGGTAACCACCTGTGTAAGGCCCAGCATAGTCATAAGCTAGAGGAGATTATTTCCAAACTGAAAAAGTTCATCATTGACGCAGGCACTGAAGTCACCCAGAATTAACCATCTGGGTGGCTCCAAGACCATGTGGACAATGAAATCTGCAAACTCCTTCAGGAATTCTCCCCCATCACCGGGTGGATGGTAGATGAGGAGTATCCTGAACCCTACACCTGCCACCAGAATACACTCAAAGGATCGAGTGCACCCCACTGGCACATCCACAAGGCCCAGTTCCATTTTAAATACAATAGCTACACCCCCCACCCCTACGAACCAATCTCAGTGGTGTATCATTGAGAACCTGGATGGAACAGCAGATATCAAAATAGGGCCTGTATTCTCATCCAGCCAGGTCTCAGTGATGTATGCCTGATCAGATGTTACAACAAGATCAGCTATAATAGCCGTCTTGTTTATAATCAATCTGGCATCGCATAACACCGCCCGAGTTGAATGGGTCAACGAGGAAGATCCCGAAACCTGCTCACTATTTGTGGGGCCCTTGGGTATGGGAACCAGGCAGGAAACCCCCCTTTCCTGACTCCATTTCACTTCAGGGCATCTCCTAGTCCCAACAACCTCAATCCATCCACCCCTCTCAATTTTCCCACCATGCCCAGATCGCCCCTTTTTTTGATCAACTTCTGACTATCCCCAAGGCTTGGCAGCCCTTATACACCTCAGCTGGGAATGGGGGACAGTCAAAAGGGTGTAACTCCCTGAGCATGGTGGGAGAATAATACTCGACCATCTCAAAACCCTCCCAACACATTTCAATCACAATTATTATCATACAACATAAACCCCAATAATTAACAAATAAAGCAAGCATCTGAACAATTCAGACCTAAATCCTATGATCAGATTTGCTTCTAAAGGCCTCCTAGAACTCCCCGAGTTATAAGACCTTTAATTAATGTCAATATAAATAATCCAGCAGTCCTTTACAGAAAATCAAGCAAGTAATTCCAAATGTTTAATGAATAGGCCAGGGAAACTCCCACCTCCCCTTGCCAACAATGCCAAGGCTTCCCAACCCCAGGCTCTGCTCTCACCAAGAGTCTGAGAGGCAAGCAGACAATAAAAGAAATTCAAACCAATAAAATCTAAACAGTGTCCCCAAAAATATTGTAATTATAAAAGAGCGAGCTGTAGTAAAATATCAATCCAAGTCCAGCGTAATGAGTAAACAAACCCAAGTCAATCCAATCAGTTTAAGTAAAAAAGGCAAACCTCAATAGCCCAGGAGAACAGGCCTCAGGTTAAACTGTAGTCACGGCAATATTCAGAGCACAACTCAAGGAATCCCCAATACAGCAGTGGGCTGGGAAGTGAAAACTAGAACCTAAGGGGAGACCCCCCTCCAAGTGCACTAAGTCATAGGCCCTAGCACCCAGACACTGACAACCCACAGCTACAACCCCCCGGTGGGCAGGTCTCTAGGCATGTCTCACCGGAGGCCTAGAAGAAAATCCAACCAGCTCTCCCACTCCCCGGAGAATCACCAGGGCAACTCCCACTTAGTGGGAAGCACACCAGCCACTTAGCCCCAAACACAGGGAGGAGGCCCCCCAACCAACACAGTTCCCAGACCACACCACACCACTGCTCTAATGTCAAGATCTAATAAACATACAGTGATTGCTGAATATGCTCTCACCACACCAGCAACCTCCACGATGGCAACAGATTCCAGCTCAGTCCGAATTTCCCGATTCACACAGCCTGCACTTTTACCGCACAATCTTCCCCACAACAAACGATAAGAGCAGGTTGAGATTCAACAGTAATTCAGCCCAGATCTTCCCTACTCAGGCTCCCTGCACCAGACAGCAGATTCCAGGCCACACTCCAACATAAAATAAGATTGTTTAAATTTGTTGTGGTTTCCAAAAATGGCAACCATAACAAAACAATTGTAGCAGCAAGACTCACATACAGTATGGCAAAAAGTGAACCACTGAAATACAGTTGGAGCAGCTAAAACTCCCAAATGGCAAAGGAGAACAGCCAAAAAACTAACTATTAACCCACAATTCGCTAGGGAACACTATATAACTCACTAATAGCCATAGCTAAACTAAAAACTAACTAAAAACAAATTAAAAGAAACAAAATTACAATTAACAAATAAAATAAAATCTAAGCTCAGATCCCAGAGCTCAGACCTCAGGCAGCTCATACACCGCCGCCATCTTGGAGACAGAAATAAAGTGGAATGGAATTTAATTGGAATTTTGTGGAATGTCATTGGAATTCTACAAATTCAGAATTTTCTAACTCTGCACAGCTCTATTAGCTACACAAAAATAAGAAAATAAACCATGATAAATGTGAAGACTAGTTACTGCAATGAGCAGTGATTATACGGAGTAGTATGATACTGTGCACCGTATTCAAGGGATAAATATCTATGACTTGTTTTTCCTGTATGGGGAAATCTTAATTTTTCCAGCACAATTCAAACCCCACAGATATTTCACTCTTACATATTGACTGGAGTCCTAAGACAGAAAGAATCCAAAGAAGAACATCAGAGACGCAAAATTTATAAACTTTGTAAAACACATACATTTTAAACAGTTGGTTTTACACAGCTGAATCTTGTGACTACCCTCAAATAAAATTCTTGCCACTTTTTACTTCAGGCAGTGATTAACTAAGATATAATTAAGTTGGAAGGCACAACCATAGGTTAAATTAACAGTCTGTTAATCACCCCCTAGGCAACAATCATTCCAGGCAGTGAGGTCCTGTCAATAGCACTCCACAAGCAGTCTATCTCCATTCTTACACCCTGTTTGTGTCAAAAGCCTCATCAAGAGCTGTGCCAAAAATGGCATGCTGAAGCACAGTACCACAAAAACCATGAATGCATGATAGCTTTCTAGCCTGGTGAGAGCCACAAGCATTTCCAGGAATGCTCTCAGAGGCATGACAAGTATCCTGTGTCATCAAGAAACACCCTAAGAGGCATGCTTGAGTCCTACTTGAGCAGTGCAAATTCTGGATTGAGCACTGAACAGAGAGAAAGGCTGTTTATGGGATCCGTTGAAATACTTTTTGCTGCAGCTTCCCTGTATCACATGGTGGGCAGTAGTGGAAATCACATGCTACAGCGAAGCCTCTGGCATGCTGCACTCACACTGACTGTCACTCAGTAGTTAATCTCATAGACAGCAATGCTTCCCTGTAGAGCATGATGACAGAAACATGGAAACATAGACTTTGATGTCAGTTAAGGACTGCTTGGACCACCTAGTCTGCCTATTTCCCTACCTACTAGATAAGCTGCAGATCCTAGTTAACCAACAGCCTATTTCTTCCTACGCCCCCACAAGAATTGCCTTATGTCTGTCCCATGCATTCTTAAATTCACCCACTGTTTTTGACCCTGAGGAATTCTGGAGTAGAATGCAAAACAAAAATGTCATTAAGTTGGCAATAGGTAGGAATTCAAGGCAGTAGTAGAAAATGAGGCTAGGACAGGAAAACATTTTAAGGGGGGAAGAAAGTAGAACTGAGCAGACATGTCTGTCATAAGTGAGGGGCAGAGCTGAGAGACTGCTTCTCCACCAGAACACATGCAGCTGCGTGAACACTTACCCCAACTGTGGTAAGCTGTTTCCTGCTCCTCTCGAAGAACTGCTGCCAAGTTGGGGACGCATTCCAGAGCAAGCACTGCAAGTGTCCAAGTACACAGGCTGCACCGCTAGCTCTGGCACACAGTCTTTGGTCCCTGCATCCTTCCACCCACCTCCCACACTTATGGATCATCTCCATTGAGGCTTGCATAGGGGCTGAGAGGGTCCATGCAAACATAATACAGAGTGATATTGAAGGTTGGGACAGCACAGGAGCTGCCAAAAGAATCACCATGGAGCAGCCATGTAAACACAGCCAAAGAATATAGGGAAGAATGGGAGCATGCAGTTAAGCTAGGCTGTTATACTAACTGCTCAGGAAGCCTTGTTATAATAAATAAAATACTTTGGAGCAGTCAACTTCTGCCACTAGGATTATTATAAGTAGGCTGTTGTACTAGCCGCTGAGAGGCCTCATTGTAATTAATAAATACATTGCAGCAGTCAATTTAAGCACTCTAGTTAGGGATTAACTAAGTCATTAGTGTGTGGGAGACATATCATTAAGACAGACACTTTGGGTAGTTTGTTTCAGCTTGGCTATGGATAGTACTCCCTACAGTGTTACAATAAATAATGTACAGCAATCAAATAAACTTCCATACACTAGCAGAGATTAAGCCAGCAGTGTCAAAGTGTAGGGGAGATCACTGTTGGACACAAACATTTGTGGAAGAGTTCACTGTACTCACTGCTAAAGCCTTCTGTGTTTAAAACTAAATTGAAGTCAACTGCAGTCACACTACTAGCTGCTGAATTTTTTCCTTCTGGCATTTTCTGTTATTTTCTTAATTACAGCTGTGCTATACTATATTTCAGTGCTGGAGCTAAGTGGTCACAGAAGGGTTAAAAAGAGTATAGAGATAAGAAGAAACCACAGAAATATTCTTAAAAAATATACAGTATCTATGCTATACCCGACCTGGCCCTGTTGGGTTTTTGTGTAACTGGTTTGTGGAGTATTTAACGAAAAAAAAAATAGATATAGGACCTGATATACAAAGATGAGTGCACTTGCTGACAGGATAAGTGGGTGCGCTAATCCAGATTTGTGCTGGTGCTCCCATCTGGCTCACATTAAGAAGCCACCGGAGTGCCAGTGAAAACCTGCAGTACCATGGTGCTATAATATCGCTGCGTCTATGCAAACGAGGGTGTCCGCCCATGCCTATTGGCACAGCAGTCTTCAAAGGTTTGCAGCAAACACCCTCAAAAGGGATGCTATTTACTACCAAAGAAAGCCACCTTTTAAGTGTAACACACTGTTAGCAACTCTAGCACTGGTGTCTTTTGTACTGTGTTTCTGTAATATACTGCAATTCTTCCAGTGCTGTTCCCTGTCCACCGGGTTGCACCTGGAAATGAACCTCAGCTCAGTGTGTCTATCCCAGTAACCAACATTTTAAATAAATAAAAAGTAAATAAGGGGGCACCCGCACACCTCCAAAGGTAGGGCATCTGTACTGAAGCCATCCACCCCAGTCCCCCATTTCATGTTATCATATCTATCCCTGATGTGCAGTGGCACCCTACACCCTCAGTCCTCTGTTTTGTTTTACTATATCTACCCCGGTGTCCAGTGGCACCCCTACCACGATCGCCCATTTCATTGTATCAGATGAATTCCTTGTTGTCTAGTGGCACCCCTCAATCTCCAGGTGTCCCCCTGCCCCATTTGCCCCTGACTAATGTAAAAGAAATCAGTGGTGCTCCAGTGTCCCCCCCACCAGTCCCACTCACTCACATACCACCACCCCCAGCTTACCTAGGTGTCTGGCAATCAGCTAAGCCTGATGTGGTGACCAGCACAGTCCTCCACTCAACTCTTTAGCCATCAACTATATGAGCTGTCAGTAAGCATGCATACAGTACTTAATATATGTAAACAAGAGACCAGGGGGTGGAGGCAACTACATGACACCAGGGATAAACATAGCATTAAATGGGTCACCGGAGGGGGGATGCCACTAGACACTAGGACATTTATCTGATACAATGGCCCAGGTGATTGAGGGTGTGGGTGCCACTAGACACCAGGGAATACATCGGTCTCACTGAAGGATGGGTACAAAGGGGCTGTTATGCCCCATGCAAATGAGCCCATAACAGGCATGCAAATGGCCCCTTAGCACCTTGCATGTCCAATGGGCTCATTTAGTATTAGTAGTACTAGTGCTTTGCTTTATTTTCTTTTATACAAGATAAAACTATTAGAACTGGGAGGCCCTATTTACAAAGTTGTTCTGTAATTACATCAGTTACAGTGCAGACAATACATAAAAGACAGAGTAATATACATACAGTGGCAGCTATAGACATGGTCAGATATTTCCTGAAATGTCTGTCATATACTGTATCTGGAAATTTCTTGCCTACCTGCATTTCCACTATGGGCCACCAGAGAGAGACTCTATTTAGATATTTCATGACATTTCTGGAAATATCTGACAATATCATGGCTGCCCCTGTAAAAATGTTTGAGGCCATAAATAATCATAACAATCAAAAATAATAGACAGTGCATCAGTTTTGATAAATAGTACACCATAAAACCTCTTAGTAGAAATATTGACTTCTAAACCATGAAGTAATCATATCAATAGTACTGAATGTTGTGGTTGACTATAGTGCACAGGGGCCATGGCGCTATCCATTTTGGGTAGAGCTATTCCTTGTGGGCTATATACAGCCCAGGTCCATATTGGCGCAGTGCAGTTTCTCTTAGCATTGCACTAGCAGAGTCTGATATTTACTCAGATAGCACTGGATCGCTGTCTGAAAGAATATAGTAGCTGATGGGTCATGTGCTAGCACAAACGCAGCACAAATATGTGCATTACGCTTGTGCTCCTGTTTGAATATTGGGCCCAAAATCTGTTGTCTTGCTGCTTTCCTAATTACAGAAGAACTTTACTTCAGCTTTTGAGCAAAGTTACAGAAAAGGATTAAAAGTAAGAGTACGGAGAGGACTATAAAGCAACTAAGATAAACAAAAACTCATTAAAGTTAAATAAGCCAGAAGATCACATTTTGCCTTGGTGTTTGTGGCGTATTTAATAAAAAAAAGTAGATACATTCTGCTGTATTGCTGCTTTCTTAATTGCAGCAGAATTTAATTTCAGTTTCTGAGCAAAGGTTCAGAAAGGATTAAAAGAAGAAGTACAGAGAGGACTAAACAGTCAAAAGAAAAAGCTTAAAAAAAGCACTTATGCTAACTAAGTCACACCCAACCTGACCCTGTTGTGTTTTTGTGCCGGTGTTTCTGGTGTTATTCGTGGAAAAAAAAGTCTTACATAGTAACAACGTGCAGACTGCTCTTTACAATCAATTTACAGTGACAGTTAAAAATCGTTTTAGCACTTTGTAGTTTGCCTATTCAGTTCATTTCCAATGTTTTTGACATTGTTGAATTTGGAAAATTAATATCTTATTTATTAATGGCCTGAAAGCAGTATCCAAAATGCAAAGAAACAGATTGCCTTAAACATTCTTTTTTTTGCTCTTGCTCTAAAGAGGCTATTATATTGGGATCTTCAAACATAAGTACTATAGATCATGGCTGGTTCCCAGGGGAGCCCATTTAGTCCACTGCAGACAAACAATCTGGAATAAATGCAGGGACTGTCATCACTGTCTTCCCCCAGTCACAACTCGATCCCAAGTGTGCCAGCTGCAAACCAACATCATCTTCCCAATCCCCTCTTAATATAGCCACTGCTAGCAAATGTAATTTTTTAGGCCTGCTGGCTCACCATGTACGGGTGGTTAAAGTACAGTTCAGAGAAAAAACTTTTGACTTTCACTGTGTACATCAACAGAAAAAACACAAACAAAACAAAATACATGTACTACTGGCATGGACAACTTCAGGATAAGCATCCATGACAAGTCATGCTGATTCAGCCAACCATAAAGATGCCATGTCAGCAGAAAATATGCAGGGAGATTTGCAACAAGCAATCAAAGCAACTATTCCTGCAAAAGAACAGGCTGTTCTAGTGGCGATGAAAAGTGTTTACTGGATGGCTAAAGAAAACTTGCCAATACGTAACTATAGCAGTCTTATGTAGTTTTTGCCTAGTTTAGATTGTCATTTTGTAGACTAACTAAATGTTGCAAAATGCCTGCTATTCATCAGAAACTATGACCAATGATATCTTATAGTGCATAGCCTTTGTAATCAAGCAGGATGTGTTCAAGAAATCAGAGAACAACCCACAAATCACCTTAATTTGTGATGAAAGTACTGACATCACCATAGACAAAAGCTAGTTATATATGCTAGGGTGTATGATCCTGACAGTTTTGCACTATCAACTCATTTTCTAGAAAATTTACAAATTTCGGGTGCCACAGGGACTTATAAGGAAAAAATTATTAGGCACTATAAACATTGGCATGATAAAAATGTTGGAACTGGGAAGCAGTGGAGCAAAAGATGACAGGGACTGGAGAAGGACAAATTGGGCCAGATATTCAAAAGTGCACCCAGGCCATGCACAATGGAATGTGCAGTGCAATGTAGGTGCACCATAGAAAACTGTAGCCATATTCAAAAGAATCGCCATAGACATGTGCAGGCACAAACCACACTGAATATTGCAAAGATGTGTCATTGCACAACCAGACATGCTCCATAGCAACCAAAAATCCACAGGAGCATGACAGTAAGCAGCAAGAAGCATGCTGAGCAAGCAGCACAGTTAAGAGGGCACACAGGCAGGGCAGCATCAGAGCAGAGTGTAATGCCAGCCTGGGCAGACCCAAACCACAAGGGGACCATGACCATGGTGCACAGCACAGCCACGGAGCCATGGGGCCACAGTGACAGTAGGTGACACAACAGAAACACACAGGCCACCAAACACACTCAGCCACCCACCCAGATGAAAAGGAAGCCAGCAGGCCTATGGCACTGCACCACCACAACCCCTACAGGCAACACTGCATGGTACACAGACATAGGCATGCTGGGAGGGCACCAGGCATGTACAGTGTGCAGAGGTACAAGGGACGCACATGCAGAGGGGAACACGGTGCACAAGCCACACCAACAAGCAGGGACACAGGGTCCAGCACCACACTGTACAACAGCACCATCAAGGACAACAGTGCAGCTGGAGGGCATGCCAGCAAATGCGAACAGGGACATGAGGCAGTTGACCGCACACAGGCCAGGTGCACAGCCACAGCCCAGGGGCCCATGCCACAGGGGTACATGGCACACAGCAGCCACTGCACATGGGAGCACACTGCAAAGGGCACAGCAGTGTTAGAGAACAGGCACACCCAAGAGCAGCACAGAACAACACAAGCACAGTGCAGCACTGTCCAGACAAAGGAGATGCAGACATAGAGGTGCATGAACAGAAAGCTTTTTTTCTGTAACAAAAACAAGAACAGTGTAGTGCCAACAGGGCAAACAAATGCAATAGTGGAGAGGGAATGGGAAGGAGGTGCGAAGTAGGCAACAAGGGGAATGTGAACAAGAGCAAACACACGGGAACATACCACAACAGTAAATATCAGGAGGGAAGGAGACATCCAGGGCACAGTGGTGAGAGGGGACAGGGTCAGCAATGCAGTTGCTGCTGCGAGCCCCTCAGCAGGCACACCTCCTGAATGAGCACCCATGTCATGCCAAGATGACACCTGCAGACACATATCAATATGTTAGTCCTGGTGATATGCATCCGCACTAGTCCATGCAGCAGACGGAGCCCGCCACTCATGGCCTGTTCTGTCCTACAAGAGGGGAAACAAGACAGGGAATGAGTGACAGACCACAAGGTGCCCAAGCCCCCCATGTGTGTGCACAGGACAGCTGCTGTGCTCACAGATGGACAGAATCAGAACTGGCACATGCACAGTGGACAGCAGCAACAGCCAACACAGCCACACCCCATGGGCAGACTGCGTGGTCACCTGTGACAGTCATGCCCCCACACACGTGCAATGGACCACACAGTACTGGTGCAAGGGCCCCCCAGGCAGTACAGTAGTCCCCCTGCAGCAGTCACACACCATGGGATGCATACACATACCCACCTTACCAGAAATGGTGATGGGCCACCACCACACACAGGCCATGTGCAAGGCCCATCCCCTGTGCAACATGGCACAGGCAGTGGGGACTGGAACGACCCAATGCAGTAGCCATGTAAGGTGGCACTGCCCCTTGCCATACCACACAGCAAATCCCAGTGCAAGCAATGACCCACATACCATGCCACACACACTCTCCTGCCTGTCCAGGCACCAGTGCAGCCGCGGAACCCCCAGCACCATGGCACCTCTCCCTGTATGTGGCCACACTAGCCCTCCTGTGGTCCTCCAGTCCTGTGGATGGAAGACAGAGAGAGAGAGAGAGACAATGGACATGAGTGGCACGCCACGCAGACCCACTAGTGCAGTCACAGTGCACAGCACTGGCACAGCACAGGCAGGTGCACAGGCCCATGTGTGGGGCATGGTGTATGGCCCAATGTCAATATGCACAGCACAGGCATGCAGTGTAGTGCAGCAATGGAGGACGTGCACCAGCCACCAGCACTGATCCCCCCACCGTGCAGCCACACAGGCAGCACACAATGCAGCACAGCACAGGATGTGGACAATCATAGCATGCACAGTGCCATGGGACACCAACCTGGCTGCGGCACAGACCCCCAGCTTGCCTGTTCCTGCAGCCATTGGTGCCTGTCCAGATCCCTCCTGCAGAGGTCCCCATAGCAGTGTCTGCACTGCTCTGTGGTGTATGGTACTCCAGTCCTCCACTGCAGACCAGCAGCCACCCTATTCCACACCTGGATCCTAGGCTTCTGGAGCTCTGCCACACCATATAACTGGCCCATCACAGGCAGGACTAGGGCCACCAGATTCACCTCCTCCACATCAGTCCAGTTCCCTGCCCAGTGCACAAGCTGTCCTGACCATGCCATCACTGCCATCTGCCACACTGTGCCCGACCGCATGTACCTGCAAAGCCAGCAAAAGGAACTGCGTAGTTCCAGATGCACAATTGGGGTTCACATACCAAGGCCGCACAGCACAGTGTTGTGTGATTGAAATGCATGGCTAACGCCTAGTGCACATAACCACATATGAGCAGAACAGCACTGTTAGGTGGGAGTATGGGGTCAGGGCTGTGACCCCATGTACACGCACTTCATGACTCTGCATAATGATGTGCTTGTGCCAGGCATGCATTGGTAGGCAATGTGCAGTAGATGTAATTGCGCATGCAGTACGGTTGCATAATGCATCCTGACAATGCAGCACGTGTGTATGCGTGGCATGCGCACATGTCTACATGCGCAAAGGAGGCACATCATGCACCATGCACAGGTGCGTGATAGGTCACACAGGATGTAGTGCCACCCATTGTGCACATGGCGGGTGCAATGACATGCACCACGCATATGCAGGGGATTTGCCGGCAAACATCTCCAGCGCAATACGACTGCACAAAGCGCAACCCTGCTATATTCAGCCAGACTATGCAAATAGGTACATGAGCCTATGCCAGGCACAGTCAGGCATATTAGCATCTCATATCAATTGCGCTTCTGCTCATTTGCATGAGTTGAGCCATAAAAGTGTCACAATACTGCACTGGGCACTGACAGGTATTGCAGCCATTGAGGTAAGGAGCAATACATGTTGTGGTGTTCATGGTTTGTGGACAGTGCTGCTGTGTACCAGGCTGGCATGACAGTCCACTAATCAGGCCATTGTATTATCTTCCACAGGTAGCATCATGTCGGAGATGGAGGGAGGGAGTTGAGGAGTAGGGGCCTGCATAGAAGCACAGGCCCGACTTCATGAAAGATGAGCAGCAGGCCCTATTTGAGGCCTACCTCAACAGTGAGGAACTGCTCAGTGTGGCCACAGGCACCCTGCAGGAACATGCCACTGAGTGGGATGAGGTGGCAACATATATCAACACCCATGGCAGACATCAAAGGAGTGCACAGGAGTGCAAAAAGAAGATGGGTACAGACCGACGGCGCATAAAGGAGAAGGTGGCCATCATCAGGGCATCCCACAGCAGAACGGGAGAAGGCTCAGGAACTTCCCCGGTACTAATGGTGGGGGAGGAGATGGTGGCGGTGACCATCAACTGTGCTGCCATTGAGGGAATACCGGGTGGAGGTTTCCAGATGGGTGGCAGCCCCTCACAGCACTGTGAGTCAGTGGGAGCTGGGGGGGCCACCAGACAGCATGCAGGCATGGTGGCAGTAGTGCTGTGTGCCCCTTGCATGTGTGGCATGCAGTAGAGCAGGGCACACATGTCCTCACTGTGCATGGTAATGTCCACCTGTCTGCAGTGCTGCAGCAGCAGGGGCACCGTACCTCAACCGAGGCCCAGGCCCCAGGGTGTGCAGCACTGCTGGCCAGCCCCACGGGTCCACCTGCCCAGCTGACCTGTGGTAGGTCATGGTCCTCAGCAGTGCAGGCAGCTGCATGGTACACCACTGGTTGCATAGACCTTGGAGGTGAGTGACTCAGGCATGCCGGCCATCCGGTGCTGTGACATCATGTGCTGCATCCGCCGCACATGGCTGGCCCAGTATGTGCACCATCCATGGCATGTCCACCATGATGTGTAGTGCATCACATACATACCCTGTTGCATGACAGCACTGCGGTGGCGCTCAAGCCCCCACACAATGGTTGCAGCTCAGTGTGCACATTGCCATCCTCATCATGTCTATCATTGTGTCTTCCAGCACCATCACACCTCAGGGGTAGGATGCAGGATGCGCCCGATGACGCTGGACCCAACGATGATGAGCTATCGACATCCACCAGCATCAGGGCCACAGACCATCAGTGACAGGGCAGTGTGGGGCTGCTAGACATCCTAGGGCTTGGTGATGATGCCCCCCTGATGGACATACTGCTCACTGAGGCCCAACCCATACTCATACCGGGTGCACAGGTGAGTGGGATGTCAGACACAGATGATGACCTGACACTGACTCTGGGTGGCGTGAGGCTGGACACACCACCGAGGGCAAAGGCCTGCATAATGGTGGTGGTACAGCACCTGTGCAGCCACCCCCTGTCCATGGCAACACTGTGGTGAGTGGTGCCGAAGCTGGCCATGGGGGGATTGGTTCCATGGACACAGGGGCCACAGAGATGTTCCAGCAGGCAACTGGGCAGCAGTGGCTACTGTGCAGCACACCCCAGGGGCCACCGATGGGTCACCCCTACAGTCCCCAACCCCTGCATCTTGTGCAGTGTCCCCCAGCAGGGGATGCTGCTGGGCATGCCACCACACCCCCAGCAGGTCAGTGTCAGCTCCAGGATGTGCATGGCGCTGATAGGCTGGACAAGCACACCAGGCTGCTGTGGTCCTCCATGGAAAACCAGGCAATGCTCGGGGCCCAGTTAAGCAGACTGTGGGTGGAGCTGAACCACCAGTCCGAGCGTGCAGACATTGGATGCACACAGCTGATTGGTGAGATCGGGCAGTTTCAGGAGGCCATGACCGCATCGCTGGACCACATTGCCAGTGCCATCACAGCAGGATTTGCATCGCTGGCATCCAGTGGGTGTGGCAGGATATGTAGGACTCCCTGTAGTGCAGCATCGACACTGCGGACCCAGTGTCTGACGACTCCAGCATGGCTGATGCCAGGCTCTGACATGGCCATTCCAGACACACCCAGCAGTAATCTCTTTACTGGCCTGTTCACGCCAGCGAGGACTTGGTCATGTTCCCAATCCTTTACCACCACGAGTTTGTTGAGTACACCTGCAGTGGCTGTTGAGCAGCCTGTGGCTGCCACACAGCCCAGGAGTGGCCAACTACGTGGCCGTGGCAGCCGTGCATCCTTACGGTAGGCCTGCTAGTTGTGCTGTCCCATTCTGCTGCCTGCTGCTGTTGCCTTGTGCACACTTGCCTGTGAGCGCACATGTGTGTGTGGTGATCTCCATGTGTGCATGCTGTGCTGCAGGGTCTTGCGGCATGGGTGTGATGAGGTCAGCACTGTGCCAGCCTTGTCAGTGTGCCGTTGTCTTCAGTCTGATCCATGCCACATGCAGCTGCACATGTGGGTGTGCAGCCTACCACCGTGGCAAAAGCATCTCGCTGTGCCAGCCACATGGCCCACTGTGCCCAGCTGTGTGCCTTTTAATGTTGCCAGTGCTGCATGTGCACATCATTTCATGGCCAGCCCTGTGTCCAGCCCAGTGCCCACGAGTGTGTGCGTGTGCACACATGCATGTGCACTGTGCTGTGGGTGTGTATTTGTGTGTATGTGCTGTCCCTGAGCCTGCTGTGTGTGTGTGCCAGTGTCCCTGCATGCCTCCCTGTGTGGCCATGCACCTCAGAGTGTGTGTGGGTGTCTATTCCATGCATGCACGCCTGTCATGGCTGTTACTCACCTGCGGTTACCAAAGTGCTCCTGTACGACTGTTGCCCTGTGCATCCTGGCCCCCGTGACCATCCTGGGGTTCCTCCTCTGCATGGGCGGCTGCACACCCCCATCCAGGCCATCCTTCCCATCCTCATCACTGCTGTCATCCTCATCCACCTGGACAGCTATCCCATGGTCAATGGCCATATTGTGCAGCATGCAGCAGGCCAGGAATAGTCCACAGGTTTTTGCAGAGCTGTACTGTAGGGCACCATCAGACCTGTCTAGGATATGGAAATGCACCTTGAGCATGCCAAAGACTCAATGATGTCACATGTTGCAATGTGGGCCTCATTGTACCTGTCCTCTGCAGGGTTGGATGGGCACCAGATGGGGGTGAGCAGCCAGGGGCGCTGGGGGTACGTGCTGTCACCTGTGTGGGTAAGATGTGCAGGTTAGCTCTTTGCATTGCTTGTCCCCCTTCCCTCACTCCTGCCCCTATGGCCACCCTGTCAGTTCCTGCTGTGTGTGGCGTGGGCCTCTGCCCCCTGCATGGCCACCCCCACACCCTGTCTCGTGCTATACTCACCTACCAGGTGACCTGTGGGGATCTCCCCATGCTCAAGCCTCTGGCACAGGATGGAGCTGTGCCAGATGAATGCATCATGTGCATTCCCAGGGTGGGTGGCACAGACATTGATGATGCACCCCGTGGCATTGCATACCACCTGGCAGTTGACTGATGGGTACCCCTTTCTATTCATATAGGTGGCACCCTCAGGGCCAGGTGGTGTGCTTATGGCCTCGTGGGTGCAATCTATCACCCCATCACACCTAGCATGTGTGCCACCCTGTGGAAATCCTGCATGTTTGCTGCATGCACTGCCTATGTGCTTGGTAATCGAATGAACTCCGAAGCATGTGGCAGCAGGGCATTGAGTAACTGTGTGAGGAGATGGGACATAGCCAACTGGGTTATTCCAGCAGTTGCCTCTGTTGGCTTCTGGAATGTGCATGTGGCTAGCAGGCATATTGCTGCTGTCACCTTGGTTTCCACTATTATAGCATGGCTCCTCCTGGTGGGTGCCTGCAACTCGTCATGGCACAGCTTGCAGAGCTGCCTCAGAATTGCCCTGTTCAGCCGGTACTGACCCATGATCTCAGCTTCACTGTAGTCCTCAAAGGTGAGGTGGGCATGTGGCATACCACCAACGGGCCCTTCCTCGGCCATGATGCTGTTCCTCCTTCCTCTTCACAGACCCTCATTACTGCCACCATCAGGAATGACCCAGCATCCATCTCTGTCTGGTTCTGTGCCTTGTGCATCTGCTGTGTGTGTGTTTGAGCCTCCTTTTATAGGCTCAAGTCTGTGTGGCGCATTTTGTGGGTTGCTTCTGACTTGTGCCGTGCTGTTCGGCTGAATATGCCATTGCACAGCTTATTCATGGGAATGCTCCCTTGTACTTGCACCATATACATTACTGTTGCACATCTGCACACTGCATTTTGCAATGCACATTTGTGTTGGCTGAATATGGCTCTGTGGCACATGTTTCTGGTTGCACATGTGCAACTCAGTTGCACATTGCCCAAATCCTCAGAATATCTGCCCCACTGGGTACATGTTATGTGAAAACCCAATGTTAGTATACATTCACTGTGTGGCTCTGTGGAAGTGTGGGTGTTGATGAGGGACACAGCAAGCAAGAATTTAGGTAAAAGTCTTGCAGAATGATACAGTTTATTTGCTTTTGGCAGTCTTTAGACACCTTAACAGATGCAAAATAATAAAACAGCTATTTCAGGTCCAGTTACTTCTGAGAATGGCTTTTTTTGTCTTCAGCGGTTTCATGTCAATAGGTTCAGTTCTGCCCAAGCAATTACATTTTAAAAGTTGAAAATAAATTCCAAGCATGTAAGTATTGCTTTCCCCTAAAATAATGAAAATTTTTCTCACAGCTCCTCAGAAGTGATGCTTTTAGCTTGGCAGCTAGCCACACCCCGTCCATGAATAAGGTACCATGATCCCTCTCTAGATTTCTTAGTTTGCAAGTCCATGCTAATGACCAGCATAATACCTGGCACTAGGGCAAAATGCCGCATTCAATTACAGCATGGTCAAGAACCGCGCAGTAAAAACGCAGCCATCAAAAACAGTCCCCAAGTAAAATATTGTAAGTAACAATAGCACCAATGATAATGGTCCAAAAACACACAGAGATCACTACCATGGTGAATTAGCAAAAGGACATTTGTGTTTTTGTGGGGGGCTCTGGCCCCTGATATTAATATAAATCAACTCCAGGGGAGTGGAACTCAGGGATGGGTAGAACCTTTGGGGGGGGGTGGTGATCAGGCAACACAACAGTCCAGGAAAAAAAGACACTGGAGGGGGGATAAAAACACAGACAAAATGAAAAATCTTCAAATTGGGAGACTGGGAACATAACTCAGGTCTCTGGTTCTCCTCTGCGAGCTAGTGCTTTAGCCTCTCCACCATGGGAGCAGCTCGAACAGGCACCTCACTTCCAGCAACTTGACTCCTTCCCATCTGCCTAGACTGCGACAGGGGTAGCGGTAGTTGACTTATGCTATTCTACCCGTCGCTGTCAAGGCAGACACAGTTTTTGAAGCACTGTATTGACAGCACTTTTCTTGAAATTCTGTTTTAACCAATTACCTAATAGGCAACACCACAGGCCTACTTGTTGAGAAAAAATATTTTATATAACTGATATCTTTCTCAAGCTGACACTGTAAGACTAACTTCATCCTGCCATGTGTCCTCTACAAGTCACTCAACTCTCTTTACTCCTTCAGGAATATGTTGCAATCTGAGGATACTGAGTCAATTCCTGGGCTGCTGCTCTTCCCCCTCCTCATATGATATCAACTCCTACGGTGCCTCTCAAAAAGTCCTAAAATGAGCCCATATAAACAGATAGGGCTGGACTTTCAAAAAAGTTTGGCCCAGGATACTTCTGACTATTTCCAAAGCGGAAGTACATCCAAATCTCCTAGACCATGTGTTAGATGGCCTAACAACATCCAAAGTCTGTGTCCAAAAGTAGACTCAATTGAATCCCAAATGGAAGCAATTGTGAGTTGTGTCCAGTTTGGAGGCAATTGTGTCCATTTTCTGCTGCAAACTGTCATTTTTTTGTCATAAATGGATGCAACTTCTGTGAATAGCAACAGTGCGGTCTGGATGCAAGTAGATGGATGCAGTCCTGCCTCTAACCATTTTGATCCCCCATAGAGTTTAATGAGAAATAACTAAACTGGAGGCCTGGGAGAGTTTCTACAACCAAGACATCTTTGCTTTAACTGAAATGTGGCTAAAACCTTTGATATGGTAAAAGATCATAACTACCCCATCCCTAATTATAACTTTATCTTCAAGGACAAGGCTTATAATAAAAAGTCCAGGGATGTTCTGATTTATTCGAAGGATCATCTGAGCCTAACTAGCCACCCACAATATACCCCACTCTCTCATCCTGTCAATACAGATACTCTGTTTCTAATAGGTAACTCAGAGAAAGAGTACCTGGTCAGGATGTTACAGATGAAACCATGCATGAATAACTGTGCTGTAAAAAGCACACAGGTTTGTAAAGTGACAGTGTTCTTTGAACATGCAGTTACAACCGCTACCCCTGTCACTGTACACTTTCTTGGGGGAGTATCAAGTAGGCTGCTGGTGCAGTGCATGGTTGAGCTGCTCCTGTGGAGGAGTGGCTATGACACTGGTATCCGGCAGTGTAGAGGACCTGGGACTGTGGTTCAGTTCTCACCAGGTCCTACTGTAATGTGAATTTTTTTAATTTTAAAAAATGTATACCTGCTCCAGTGTTTTGCCACTTCTCCAAAGTCTACACCCCCTCAGAGTTAGTTTTATTTATTTGTGTGTGTGTGTGTGTGTATGTGTGTGTTGGGGGGGGTTCCCATGTTAGGGTGTGTGGGTGACCTTGTTTTAGCACATGACATTTTTGCTGCACTGTTGCTGTCTTGTGTGGTTTTGTCCATGATATAATGACTCCATGCCGAGAAACTATATCTGGCATATGTATAAAATGCACCAAACTGCCCTTACTGCTCTGGTTAATCATCTTAAATAGAAACATAGAATTTGATGGCAGATAAGGACCGCCTGGTCCCCTAGTCTTCCCATTTCCCTACCTGATGGATAAGCTGCAGATTCTGGTTAACCAACAGCTTACTTCCTCCTACCCCCCACTAGAATCACTTTATGTCTGTCCCATGCATTCTTGAAGTCTCCCATTGTTCCTGACTCCACAACCTCCTCAGGAAGACTGTTCCATGCATCCACAACCCTCTCCATGGAAAAAAAAACTTTCACATTACCTCTGAGCCACCCCCCATCTTCAAATTGTGCCCCCTTGTTCTTGCACATCTCTTTTTCTGAAAGATGCTACCCTCTTGGACTTTGTTAATTCCCTTGAGGTACTTGAATGTTTCTATCATGTCCCCACTCTCCCACCTTTCCTCAAGGGTATACATATTAAGCTGCTTTAGTTTCTCTTCATATGTCTTCTGGTGCAGACCCTGCACCATTTTAGTTGTCATCTTGTACCTTTCTTGGTCTCCAAACAGCTGCTAAAAGGTGGTGATTACAACCTTGACTAGTCCTGCAAAAAATCAAGTCACTGTAACCATTCTCCAAAAAAATTAACCTCTCTCAATGTATTACCAACCCTACCAGGTAATGCAGTACAGGTTAATAATATGCCCTGTGTAACAGGAATGGGACCATTTTGATGTAATCTCATTTTGGGTTACTGTAATTATGTTTGTTTCTATTTACTGTCTTATAAGTCTTTCTGTTTGGAATGGTATAGGGCAAAGAAAATGGAGTGCAGGTCACATGTCCCAGCAGCTATCCTGGGAAACCTCAAGGGAAAAACAACTGCTGGGTGTGAGACTACAGTTTTTTCCACAGAGGTATCCTGAGCAGCTAGGATGTAATAAAGCTGTGAGTGAGGATGCTGCGAGGTAAGGAAGGGGCAATTAGGCCAGGCAGATGTAGTCACAGACACACGCACACACGTAGGGAATACTGAAGAGGGCTGTCACTCAAGGGAGAGAGCTCATCCTACTGCCCTGAGAACATAAATAGAGGAGTTGACCCCCAACTCGCTCTCTCTGACTTCACACAACCTTTGAAGAGGACCTGGGAGCTCTCTTAGTTATTGTCCCAATAGGAGGAACAGTCCTGCTTTCTTACCTAGCTTATCTGGTTGAGGAAAGAACAGTCTGAGTGAATTTTTCTTTCAAGTTAGCTGGCGGGTAAATATACATTTAAGTGTGAGACTAGATTGTGAGCTTATTCCTTATGCAATCTATCTGTTCCAACTGTACTTTTTTCTTTTCCTGTAAATATGTAAACCTTTTTGTTTGCTGTACAATCCAAATTGTAACATCTGTAGCATTTAGTAGTAAATAATCTATTTTTATAGAATCAGTGGCTGGACATCCTCATTGCAAACATAAATGTAATATTTCTGCTAGCAAAGTGAGAATTATCTGTTTAAAGTCTACCATCCAAAGTGAACTCTATCACATATTACCATGTGTGACCTTCCAAGTCCCTGAATAGGACAGAGGTGTTTTCCTGGTATAAAAAGGTGGTAGCAGCAGGGTAAGGGAATCAGACCAAACTACCCTAGAAGCTGGTATGGTCCAAAGGGTAGTTTGTCAAAACTGGTGGTAGTGGTGGGATCAGTGCACAAATTGTGGGCAGTGTGCTTTCCTGGTGAAACTAGGAACTCAGAGAGAGGTAAAAGTCTTACCTGACACAGAAAGAAACAAAGATTTCTAATAGGAAAGTTACCTTAACAGTCACAAAACAGGATATACAAAAAGATTGCATTTTTTTCTACTGTTCTTTTTATTTCTAGAAAAACAGCTTAGTGTAGTGTAGTTAGCAATTATGAGCTCCTCAACATACAGCAGATTTCATGAGCATTAGCTCCATGAACTGTGCAAAGAGAAAATTGTCTATGAGGGTCTTACAAAAAATTGACTCATAGAAGCCTTGGAGAAAGAAGACTAAATGCATGGGAGGCAGGCGGCCACTGAGGAGTATGGTCCAATGCCTGTGGAGCAGGCGATCACTGAGGAAGGTGACCTAGGTAGGTAGACTGAGTTCACAGAGTCTGAGCCAGAGTTGGACATCGAGACATAAACTGGAGAAGCAGTGCAGCCCAAGCCTAAGTCAAAAACTGGTACAGCAGAGTCTCAAAATCAGCTTGAGCTCATGAAGCTGGATTTTGCACTGAAAGAAGCAGCACTGCAGAGGGCAAGGATTGAGGTCAAGAGTGAGAGAGTAAGGCTGGATGCTGAGGGAAAAAGAGAAGGTACACCAGCACAAAATCCTGATACAACAAGAGAGAGAGGCAGAGAAAGCAGCAGCATCAGCACAAGATTTTCATACAAGAAGCAAGAGAGAAGAAAAAGAGAAGGAAACAGAATCATAGAAACAAAGACAGTGATAATAGGGAAAGACCAAAGGTCCATCCAGTTGGCCCACATTTGCTTGAGATCTAGTGTCTATCTGGGTACCACCACCCCCCACATCAGCTCATCCCTCCTACTCTCTGATCCTGGAGCATAGCTTGTTATTTCTGCCCTTACTGTGTTCCACCCTTGCCTGAAGCACTTCTCAGTTTTGGCACCCACCGTCTTGGTAGGCAGACTGTTTCATGGTTCCACTGCACTTTCAGTAAACTAATACTTCCTCAAGTCCCTCCTGAAGCTTCACCATTTCAGTTTCCATTCAAGCCCATGTGTCACTGAACTGGTGTTCCTATTAAATTGTTCCATGTGGTTCACTTTATTAATGCTCTTCAGAAACTTGAACATCTCTATCATTTCACCCCTCTCAATCCTGGCCTCCAGCAAGCATATGTTCAGCACTTCCAAATGCTTCTCAAAGGAGTCCCCTGCAGGCCCTGCATCATCTTAGTCACCCTAACTTGCCCTGCCTCTACCCTGTCCTTAACCTTTCCGAGGTGAGGGCTTTGGAACTGGACACAGTATTCCAGGTGTGGCCTTTCCAAGGATCAATAAAGGGAGAGTGTTATTTCTTTTCTACCACTATCTATACCCCTCCCTATGGACCCCAACATTCTGTTTGCTTTCTGCTTCTGAAGGCTTTGTTGCACTGGCTAGACTGCTTTACAGTGTCACTGATAATGACTCCCAGATCCCACTCCTCTGTTTTTGTATTAAGTTTAACCCCATTTAGACAGTACTCTATCCTTGGGTCCTTTTCCCCAAATACATTACCTTGCACTTCTTGGCATTCTGCTTTACTTGTCACACATTTGACCATCTCTCCAGCCTTTGGAGATCATGTTGTAATTCCCTAACTTCCTCAATGCCATCCAGCCTTCCTGAGTTTAGTGTCATCTGTGAAGAGGGAAATCTTATCCTTCAGAAATGTCATTAATAAACATATTAAAAAGGACTGGGCCCGGGACTGAATCTCTGGCACCCCAACTGTGACATCCCCCTCCTCTGATTTAACCATGTTGACTTTGACCCTCTGCTGCATACCTTTGAGCCAGTTTTCCACCCATTTGACTATTCCCCTTGCTCCTCCAGATCCTCCATCTTCTTCAGCAGGTGTCTATGTGGCACTGAGTTGAATATCTTGCTGAAAGCAAAGTATAGTATGTCCATTCCATGGCCCCTATCTAGCTCCTTCATTATCCAGTCAAAGAAGACAATTAGGTTAGTGTGACAGAACCTCTCTGCCATGAAACCATATGGTTTACTATCCTGGAGACTATTATTTACTCCAGAGTCCAAGAGATCCTGCTTGATTAGAGTTATCATCTTTTACACAATAGATATGAGACTCATTATCCTGTAGTTTCATGCCTGTTCCTTATCCTCCCTTTATGTAGTGGAACCAAATCAGCCAATCTCTAGTCACTATGAACCACCCCTTTCTGTAGTGAGCTGTTGAATAGATAAGCCAGAAGATCAGCCAGTATTTCTACCAAATCTCTTAGCACTGCTGGATGCATCACTTCTGGACGTGGGGCCTTGTCTATCTGGAAGGCTGCAGGCCCTTTCCGGACCCTGTCTCTAGTGAATACATTTGTTTCCATCTCTGGAATCCCCATAGCAGCCGCTTAGATGCCACTTTTAGGTAGGGGACCAATATTGTCTCTGGTGAAAACAAGCAGAAGTAGTCATTAAGCATGGCAGCCTTCTATCCATCCATCATCCTCAATTACTCTACCCTCATCTGACAAACTAACAATCCCTCTCCCCTTTTTCTTTTTTTCTCTGCTGTAGCTGAAGAAATGTTTTTCTCCAGATCTAATCTCCTTGGCAATTCATAGTTCCATGTCTGCCTTTGCTTCCCATACTACCCTCTTTGTCTCTGTATTTTTCTAAATGTATTCCTCCAACCTTTCCTCCCTGTCTCTTTTTAAACCTATAGAAGGCTTTTCTTTTGGCACTAACTGCTTCCCTATCCTTCACTGAGAACCATAAAGGTCTCTTGAAATTATTTATTTTTATTACTGTCTTCACATGTAAGTTTGTTGTTTTGATGATGGCCCCCTTTTATAAGTCCTTACATTTCTTCCACATCAGCTATATCTCCCACCATGGTTAGTTTGTCCCACACCAGCGTTTTCATTTTTTCAAACTCTGCCCCCTTAAAATTCAGGACCACCATATGTGAGTGTGTTTTTTTCAACTCCTAGGGTCAAATGAAACCAGATGGACTTATGGTCACTTTTTGCTAATGGTTCCCCCTACTGTTACTGCTATTTCACCTTCCAAATTTGGGAGAACCTCATCCAGAATAGATTCCTGTCTGGTAGATTTCTTTACCAGCTGGACCAGCAGGCAGCCGTGAAACACAGCTTGAACATCCCAATCAATGTCTGGCAGATTTAAATCCCCAACCATCACCACCTCCCACTTTCTTACTCTCTTGTTATTTCTTCCCCTAGCTGTTTGCCCCTCCCTTCTGTTTGTCCTGCAGGTCTGTATAGCACACCCAGGTGTTGATTTTTGCCCAGTGCCACTGAGATAGATGGAACAAGTAGACAGAGAGAAGGAATGAGTGGAAAGAGAGAAGAAACATCAGCATGAGAAAGACCTGGTGATGCTGCACCAGAAAGCACCATAGCAAACAGTAAGGGATATAGTACAACATCTCGACAGGCTGTTTCCCAACACCCAGTTGCCTATACACCAAAATCCAGACATCCGGTTACCTGACTCACCCACAGTGGTGTTTCTGTCATGTTTTGGGGTGCTTTGACCCCCCTCCCCCTTAATTAATATAACAAATTCTGCCATGGGCAACATTTACCTTTCGGGCAACCGGGTGTCTGGAGTTCGGCATTCAGGCAACTGGGTGTTGGGAAACAGAATTTCAGTCAGATAAAAGTATACCACAGTAATTCTAAAATGCTTCCTCAATACTGGGAGAGGGATGATCCTGATTTGTTTTAAAATCATTTGAAAGGATATGTGTACAGTTTAAATTGGACAGTGCTCCATGGATGACTCATCTTACACCATTGCTTACTGGCCATGCTTTGCACACATTTGCTAGAATGGATGATAAGGGCTGTATGGACTATAATAAAGTCAGGAAGGTGTTACTGAAATGTTTTGAGCTAACTCTTGAGGTGTATAGGTGAAAATTCAGGGAATTAAGAAAGGGTCCAGAAGACAGCTATGCAGAATTGCATGTTAAAATGTGTATCTGTCTAGACCACTGGATGGACGGGGCTAAAGCTGGAACTGTGGAGCAAATAAAGAACTTGTTTGTAAAGGAACAGTTTCCTAATAATGTACCTGAGGACCTGTGTGTGTGTGGTTTCTGGACTGAGCATGCTGCTCCACGAAGGAGGCAGCATATAATGATGATCTGTATGTGGCCAGCAAACCACACACACTGCATAGGAACAATAGGGAGTGGCAGCATGTGGTTTCAAGAGGACCCAGGGAGGGAAGAATAAAATAAACCATCCTGCAACACAGCCCCTAATACAACCCATCAGCCCTAAGGGGAACAAGGAGCCAGGGGTAAAGAAATGCTAAATTTGCCAGAAAGTGGAGCACCTGTCATATGACTGCCCTAAAAATATGAACAAAGGAAAAAATCCTTGGGGAGTGGGTGGTCAAGATAGTGTCCAGCAAATAGTAGCTTGCTCACAGACTGCACTACCACCTAACTCTTCCATACATATGCACCCTATTATAGTTAGCGAGACAGTAACACAGGGACTGAAGGTACCCCCATTTCCATGGGGAGGCAGGATCTAATCCAAGTGCAGCATATTCTGCCTGGGCAATTTTCCAAGATTCTGGGACTCATGGGTCCAGCAGTCCAAGTACCAATAGCTTGAGTCTTTCTGAGCTGGGAAGATGGCCATGGGGTACAGGAGGTGGTAGTCATACCTGATCTTCCTGTGGATGTGGTAATGAAGAAAGATTTTGACTACAGGGAAACTCTGGTGTGTGTTACTACCTGCATTCAGGAAAAAGAGCAAGCTCCTGAGGGTGAGAATGGGGCAATACAGCCTGCACTAACCCCTCTTTCAGCAGCTGGGGAAGCAGCTAGTGTAGTTGGCCACATGCCCAGGTCCTCCACTTCACACCTGCCCCCCCGGGATCCTACATGCCTGGGGGTGGGGCCACATAAGGGGGCTGCACAGAGGCCAACATTGGTGAGCATGGCCCCCACACGGAATCCCCACAGGTGCTGAGCTATGCACCTGGAAAATGCCCGACTTACGCTTTTTTTGTCCATTGGGCCCCTAGTTTGTTGCAGGCACTCAACTTTTTTACATCCCTAAGAACACCCAGGCATAGCTTTAGTCCCTTGTAGTCACACTCAATGTCACATAGTATCCCTTGCAAGAACTTCTTCTGTAAGAGGAATTTACTGCTTCTACTGGTGACCCACACAGATTCTGGGAAAACATTAAGGGATTCATGGGAATAAAAATAAACTGTTTCTTTGCTGATGTAATTATTGATGGTGTGAACTACAATAACCCCATTACAACTGTCAATACATTTAATGTCAGGTTCTTATCCCTATCAACTTATGCCACTGACATTGACACTGTCCCATTTACAGCCACTATAGCCTCTCTTCCTAATCCCTCCACTAGATCCTGCTCCCTTCTCTTCTACTTCAGGGCAATAAGGGTATTAGATGTACTGAAACTGCTTCCTGTCATTACCCGATATAACTACAAATGCTATGATGGGAAGGGACCTAAAATTACTAATAATCACGACCCCACTTATATTGAAACAAATTACACAAATCTTTACCCTCTTCCTCACATTGCAATTGACCCACATGTGTAGAAAGTTGTGAGAGTAATATCTGTCCTCAAATCAGGATAGCCACAAAACATAGACAACTACCGGTTAACAGATATTCTCTCCGTCCTTGCTAAGATTAAAGTAACTAGAGGCTTCACAGCTTACTTACCACATAACTAAGTAATGTATGATCTTCTGTCTCCTTCCCAGCATTGGTTCAGAAAAGGTCATGGTACCACCTAAGCTCTAATTAACCTCACTAAAGACATTAGTGTGGCCATGGATGTTGGCTTACTAACTGGTGCAGTGTTCATTGACCTTACTAAAGCTGTGTTTGATCTGGTTGATCACTCACTCCCCTGCTCGAAACTAACTTCCTTGGTGTCTTTCCTACTGCCACAAAATGTTTAATTATTTATGGGAGAAAGCAGCATATCAGTTTGCACTCCTCCATATTTGACATAGCTGAAGTAAATGCTAGTGTTCCCCAAGGTCTGATACTGGTTCCCCATTAGAGCTATATGGAACTTTCAGATTCTCCTGCCAGAGTTGCATGAAATTTTGAAACTTCCACCTAATTCCATGGAATCCCATCAGAAGTAGAATTCTGAAATTCTGAAAGCAGAATGTTAGCTGCAGAATCATATTCTACAGTTCACGCGAACCAGAGATGCAGTTTTTTTATCAAATCACAGAATATTATTCCACATATTACATGATCCACAGAATAGTATTCTGCAGTTTACATAGAAATGCTTTTTCGAATTCAGCGTAATTAAAACACAAATTCTGAAAAGCATTTTGGAAGCACAAATTCCACTGGTGGCATTCCACATTCCCCACAACTGAAGTCCCCATCTATTTTTTTTTTAATCAAGCCTTTTCTTGTCATCTAGCTTGCCCAATGACTGCTCCAGACCTGTAATCATGTTCTTGTGAACTTAGCTATTATCATTTGCTTACCCAGGACCATGACAGTAGTAGGTGGCCCAGCATGTCGGTTATGCATGGGTCTGGGGGGTGGGAGTTGCTTTCACAATGGCAAACCAGGGTTTCTTTCTCCAGCTCCTGTTTCTTTGGTGCTAGTATGCGATGATACACAGGCATGTATGTGGAACCATGCTTGGTATCTATTAGCTGCCCTTCATTCTATCTGTGTCCTACACTGTGCTTCCACTTGACCCTCTTCCAGCACTCCCCATGGTCTACCCACCCCTGGAGTTAGACTATATAAGTAGGGTGGTGTGGGGGCACAGTCCTCCACAAGGGAGGGATGCAGGGGGCATAGCTGCTCACAAAAAACATGATCTGCAACATTGTCTATTGGTGCCCTAATTGCCTGGTGCCGGATCATGGATGTGTTCCAGTAGTGGAATCAACCTGACCTCTACTAGGTGGAGTCAAGCAGCAGGATGCAGCATTCCCCCATCATAAAGGAGAAGAGATGTCCTTGGATACTCAATCCTCTTTCCCTTTCACCACCAACCCTTGAGCAACCCATGTCTGTTCCCAGACCTGGGCAACCACCACCACAGAAAGCAGTAATGTTACCACTGCACTACCCGGGTGGAAAATCCAGTTCTGTTCCCTTTGTATATTTACTATCTCCCTACTAGCTGCTGTAACAAATTGATATATGCTGATGATCTGGAGCCGGATTCTTAAAGCTCTTTAAAATCCCTCAGCTGTGGTATAAACTCAACACAAGTGAGTTGTAGAACTTGTAGAACCACAGTTTCTCCTGGAGCTATGGTATTCTGAAAAGTGGAGCCAGTTTATGACCAGCTCCATGATTTATTGTAGCTTGCGGTTGGTGATTCCACAGCAATCACTGCAGCTATGGAAAAAATGTTACTGCAGATGGAACCAGCTATAATATCTTTCACAGCTGTGGAAGATAATTATACCAATCTCTGCACCTGTGAAGATTCAATCCACAACTGGAGTTGCAGTGTGGGACTTAGTCCAAAATCCTTTTGAGAATCCAGCCCTAGTCCTATGTCAGTGCAGTTCTGATATTTTTTGGAAAATGATTGACCTTCACCAATTGCTTTGCTTGCTTCTAGTTGTGGTTGACTGAGATCAAACTACTTTAAAACTGTAGGACGATGACAATGTTCTGTGATTACAGGCCTCAACTTCAATCAGGCACACCTCATCTCTCCCTGCCCAGTACTGATGTGTCTTTACTGGAAGACATCAGTAGTTTGAAATACTTGGAAATCACCATGGACACCTAACTGGATTCAACTTTCACATTGTCTTAGTCTGTAAATGTTTCAGCCCTAAATGGGGCATGGTCTATGGGGCTAGACATAAATTGTCTTCTAAAACATGTCTGACCATTGCTCAAGGGGTGTTGATGATTGGGCTTACCTATGGGTTGCTAACCTTCCTTGGCACAAATAAAACAAACCTTTTAAAGTGAGATGTGACATACAACAGCACTGTATCTGTTGTTTTACCCTTGACACCAACCCTGACTTAACCAGCACTGTGTGCTCAACTCTGGTTTGGTCAGGAAAGTGCTCTTTTCTCCTGAACTGTTTTGTGAAGAAACAGCTTGGCTCTGAATTCCCAGGTATGCTAGCTGACCACTTGCAATATCTCATGGCAAGTTACTGATTGAGATCCATGGAACATTCTCTATTACAAGAGCTCAGGCAAGCCACAAGAATAGGTTAGCATGCCTTTGGCTATAATGATTCCAAATATAGGAACTCCCTGCCACCTACTGCAAGACATGCTCCCAAGCACCAACATTTTTGCAGGGTCCTTAAGGAATTCCTGCACCTCTCCAATACTTGCTTCTGTACTTCACTACTGCTACTGTACCATTTGGGGAGAGAGCTCATACTGCACCATGCATTTTCTGTTCTCATGCTTTCCCTCTACCTCTTTCGTATGAGGGTGCCACCACATTTGCTATCTGTTGTATCTAGGGTGGCCTTGGTCATACTACAGTTGCTGCTATCTCTGCTTTTTGTTGTAATTGACAGTTTTATCAACTGTGATCACGTTACTCTATCTTGTACTGTTTTGTTACCATTGTTTTATGTTGTCATGTTGTCACTCTTTTTATAGTATTGTACTTCTCCTGGTTGTATCTGAAAATATGCATCCTTACACCAAGTGCACTGACCTGGTAACAGAAACAAATAAATAGCATCGCCAAAGAGGGTCTCATGGGAATAATACAGTGGAGCCTACCAGGATGCAATGCAGTTTCTCAGGTTACTGCACAGCAAAAGGGATTAACGGCCATTGAAATTGTTTTGTTTCCAGCAGTAACTCTGCTGCAGAATGTTGCAATATTGTGTCACTTCCTGACAAGCTCCATTGTACTGCAGCTGAGAACATCAGTTACACTACAAAGAATATCAATATGCATAATATACTGTACTATATGCATTCAGTGTATTTACAACTGCATATGACCCAAACTTTACAAATGCAGATGCAGCAATTAAACTGTAAAATAAATATGCTGTGTAGTTATAATCCAGCACAGTAATAAGATAAGACATTGAAGTAGGATGAATGGAAGGACTTAGTGGAGGTTACAATAGCTTAATTTCTTGCAGGCAAGACTATTTTCATGTGCATAAGATAAGGTTTGTTAATGTGCCATGATTTCAGTGTTTTTCATTTCTAGCTTCCTTTATTAACAAGTTCTGGTCAGAGCCGATACAGATGGTCAGAGCGGCGAGAGTGATATAAGGAATACGCTGTGCTCTCGCCACATCGTAGTCAGCCATATCTGAGATGGTAAGGGTAACAGAACTGTGTGTGTGCAAGTATCACACAAGTGCAATTTGCCCTGGAGGTGGCTGTGCCCAAGATGGCAGCGATGACAGAACTGCACATACGCAATACTTGCGCATGCACAGTTTGAGCTAGCACCGTCATCTTGGGTATGGCAGCCGTCACTTCCACAGTAGTGGAAGAAAAAGTAGTGCACTGGGAAGGGGGTGTTTATGCAGCCTGAGGAGGGAAGGGCCACATAACCAGCACCAGTGGACAATTACCAGAGCACTGTGGAAGCACACTGGACAGCGGTCTGGTCATGTGCTTCCACAGTACTCTTCTAAAGATCCTCTGATGGCATAACATCTGCAGAGCTCTGCCCACACAGCTGTAAAAATGATGATGTATTTAATACCCAGTCAGTACTGTGGCTATAGATCAAAGTAAAAAAAAAAGTCTTGTCCTAGTGGGAAGCAAAAAAATGCATAATACTTCACATACCTTACCCCTCACAATTACTTAAATGCTGGTACCTAAAACAATTAAGGCCTGACTCTCAGTTGCAAGGGAGTGATAGAAAATTATTGCACTAATATTTTTGAGAGAGTCCATTGTTTGCAACTTCTGAAACTATGCTTCCACCACATTCCAAGCTGGCGTGCTTCAAAATGGATTAGTGTACAGAAGGAGGGGACATTATAGAAATGGTATGTGGTGCCATTCTCAAAACATGGCAACCCTGTCACACTGGGCATAGAGCTGTGTGATGCCCCCTGCCCCAAGATCATTTTAGGGCAGGCCATAGGAATAGGCATAGGATGACTCCACCTCCTATACATGGATATCTGGGGACTGAGACTGGTGAGTGTCAAGATCATACATTTGAGATTCATGAGGAACCAGGACTAGAAAGGTAGGATCTACTGGACTATCAGAGACTGGTACTGAACTGGGATTAGGAAGAGAAGTCACTGGAGTGTAAGAATGGCATTTAGGGATGGCATAATGGGCATTGCCACTGGGCCCACAAGTGGGCTAAAGGTATGGGTTGGGCAGGGATGGGGCATGAGTGTGCTAAACTTACTCATGCACATCTATTCCTGGAACTGTGCCAAGCATAGACATATATGAGTTCTTAATGTGTGCTGTTACTGAGTGTAAACCCAATTTATATGGTTATCTCCACATTATCAGCCATAATGACTGAATTGCATTGAAACATATTCCATACCCAAGTGCATAAGTAAAGTTTTTTCAGTATAGCTATTTTCTGAATCAGGGTACCACTCTTTGCACCATTGTGTGAACCATAAAATTGCTGCTTAGAAATGGACCTACACTTTTTGTTGGCAATGTAGCTCTGGTCATAGCTGTATGTTTCTCAAAAGAAAAAACAAAAAGAAATAGCACACACACCATGACTGGACTCGTTACTTTATCCAGAAACTGGTGCACATACAGGCCAAACACCACTATGCAGTGCTTTCTGAACAAGGCCCTCATCAGGGATCAGTGTCAGTGGCTCAGTAGGTAGCACACTTGCCTCTGAGGCTGTGGGTTCAGTTCCCACATCTGGCACTTGGGTTAATATCCCGATACTGATACTGTAGTGCAGCATGAGAGGGGTGCTGCACTTCTGAGGTGCCGTCTTTCGGATGAGACATTAAACCAAGGCCCCATCTGCCTGGATTGGTGGTAGTTCAGGTGGATGTTAAAGATCCCATGGCACTTAACGAAAAGAGTAGGGGTGTTTTTATTGGCAAAATAACATAAAGACATTAACACATTTTAGAACAAATAATATCTCAATAACAGAGAGAAAAACAATTAAACATAATTACTTAAATACCACAAAAACAAAGCATTCATAAGAAACTGTAGATTTAACAGAACTTGTGCCAACTTTTACCCTCATGGCTATCGCTAAATACACTTTTCTATAACATCCACACATTTTACTTAAATTTAATAAAGTGAAAAACCCTTTCCACCATTTCCACAGGGGTTCCTGAGGTAACTCTTAAAGCATCTAGAGAATAAATTTGAATTAACTCCTTAATTATCAATTCACTAACCTTAAAATAAGGCATTTTCTTTTGATAAAGAACCCATTGTACCCTGGCTTGCCATAAATAATATCTTAAACACCCCAAGAATAAAGACAAAGTCTCTTCATGGAATTCTGATAAATTAACTGGATAACAACCTAAAATCAATAAATCATAAGTCATATTACATAACCATCTAAATCCCATAAGTTAGCTAAATACTTCCATAGACCAATAGCATATGAACATCTGAGAAAAAAATGCTCCATGGATTCCTCCACATTAATACATTCTAGGTATGGACACATTCTCTCCTGTAAAGATTTATATTTGCATTACCTTTGACATTTAATCTCCATAGAAAATTAACCACTGTGTTTCCCATTGTTTCTGAGGAATCCTTATATTGTTTAATTGTACCAAAACTTTATCATTTAATACTGTAGGGCAATTTTAAATCCTGGTTCCAAGGGACGCACAGTTGACATTAGATAACGAAAAGCCCTTTCATGTTGTTATTCAAAATTATCTGTTTTGTATCTGCCATTTAAACAATTTCTGTGCTGAAGGCCTAAAATATAAAGGTACAGCTAAATAGCGATTTAGTTTGGGAGCCAAATTAAGCCAGTTCTTAAAATATTTACCCATTGTTTTTAAATACCAAGTCTCCTCAGCACTTGAATCTGCTTTTAATCCTTCTTTAACGAATTAGCAAGAAATAATGCATGCACAAAAATAACTGGATCAACCATACCCAATCCACCCTTATTTTTAGTCAATACGTGTAACCCCTTTAACGGATTTAAGCGATTGCCCCATAACATTTGAAAAACAAACTGTATAACTTTGATTCAAAAAGCACTGGAAGGGGAAAATCATGGCTACATATTGTACCATAGGGAGAAGAAATTGCTTAATGACTTGCACCTTTTCAATTTGGATAGTTTCCACTGTTTCCACCTATTCACTTTAGACTCTACTTTTGTAATGACACTTTCCCAATTCTCAATAGGTATGTTCTGGGAACCAAACTTAATTCCTAATATTTTAAGAGGAATCCTAGAAATATAAATGCCTCCTGCCATACCTCATTAATCCCTGCTACCCATTAATAATCCCTTAGTTTTATTTAAATTTAATTTTGCATTAGATACCTTGGAAAAGTCCTTGAAGGCTGACACAAAATGGGTTACTAAGCATAATCCTCAAGGTATACTACTAAGTCATCAGCATAGGCCTGGATTCTTAATTGCAAATCTGATCTATTATTGACTGTCATACCCTTCCATTTCTGACTTGAAGCTATAATTTGTAGAAAGGGATCTAAAGCAAAATATAAAGAAGAGGGGCTAGCGGGCACCCTTGACTAACGCCTGTATTTAATCTAAAAACATTCTGCCTTATAAACCTTTAAATATGGAAACACAAAATAACTATCATACAATTTCACTATGATATCCACTAATTGGTTTGGCACCCCATAGTGTTTAAGCGTGAGGAAGAGAAAGGGCAAATAGACTCTATCAAAGGCTTTATCCAAGTCTGCAGTCATTAAACATCTCGTCGATCCTATATCAGAGAGATGCTCAATAACATCCCTAATTAACATAAGAGCAGACTGAACCCATCTATCAGGTAATCCACAATATTGGTAAGGTGAAATAACTCCTTCGCATAATTTTTAATCTATTATTTAAAATACAAGTAAATATTTTATAATCTGAATTTAAAAGAGTAATTGGTCTCCAGTTAGCAATGTTTTGCTTGTCTCCTGATTTAAAAATGTAAATTAATAATCCTTCTGAAAGGAAGGAAAATAATGGCTTTATCTAGAAAAAATTTGAACAGTAGAAAAGGCACTGACTTAATTGTTCAGCAAATTTTTATAAAGATTATTAGAAATCCCATCTATCCCTGGTGAAATATTCAATTTCAAAAGCCTAATGGAGTTCGATTTCTATCTGTGTAATTGGGCCCATACTTCCTGTCTCCTTAACTGATCACCTGGGATCACAATCTCCTTTAAGTAAGCATCCATAGAAGAGATTGAAATCTTTTCTAGGGGTTCTAAAGAGCGATAGTGGTCTACAATCACTTCTCATAAATGAGATACAGAAGAAGCCATACTACCATCCACGTTCTTAAGTAACTCCATTCTTGTAGCTTCTCTTAGTTGTTTACACATCACAAAAGGATCTCCAATAGGTGATTTTTTAATTCCATTAGTTAAAATGGCTTGCATGGTTTTACCTCTATCATATTGAAAATCTCTCATCTTAGCTTTTAGGTTAGCAATTTGTTCAGAATAGTCATACCTAGACGTATAAGCTATGGTCATGAGCCTCTGTAATTGTTGCCTAATGCCTAAGTAACGTAGAAAATTGTGATTTTTTGTTTTAACTCCTTGAGATTTGAACCAATTTCTTAAATCAGCTTTTGTTTCCAACCACCAATCTCCTAGGTCTGAATATAAGAAGGCCACTGATAATCTAGCACTTAAAAGGTATTTTACTCCTGCTTGAATAAAAGGAAGATCCAAAGAAGAATTATTAAGTTTCCATCTAGTATGCCTACACTCTTTCACATCCGAAAGACAAAAATACTAAATAAAGGAATGATCAGAAAACTCACAAGGAAATATTTTAAAGGACTCTAATTGCATATTAGCTGATACAAACATATGATCAATTAAAGTAAAACATGTCCCTTTTAAAGGAAAAGCTACCCCTGCCTGCATACCATTATTACAATTCAAAAGACCAGCCTCCTTAATAATTTTCTAAAGCATTAGTATCACAGTATGTTTTTTAGTTTTAGATTTAGAATGAGCTGAAATAGGACAATTAAAGTCACCTCCCATAATATTCTAACAGTTGTTAGTAAAAAGGCTGGACCATTTTAAGCAATTTACCCTACCGCTTTCATTTGGGGATTATAGATATTAATGAACCTAAAACATAACCCTTGCCACTTCCCATCCACGATCAGAACCTTCCTGGTATTAAATCAATTAGATTATGCAGTTGAAAGTCAAATGAGTTAAATACAATTCCTATACCATCAGCAGAGTCCTCCAAAAGACCAAAATGAGGGCCCCAGAACCACTCTCTTTTAAAAGATACCGACTGTTCTATGGAGTACATCCATGTTTCCTGCAAGAGCATACAGAAATTGGAAAGTCGTGAATGTAATAAAAAGAGCTTGTCTTTGACCTTATTTAATAAACTATGAACATTTAAAGAACCCATGCCAAACTCATAGCCATTTTTAAAGAAGCCAATCATTATTTTTCCTCTTTTCTTTTCTTGTCCTTATAGTTATCAAAATTTGAGACCTAGATGAAAGGAGGATTTTGAGAATTGGAGTCTTCAACCTCTATCTCAGTATTACCCCATGAAGAGAACAGAGCTGCATAAGAGTTACTAGTTTCAATCTGAACTACCGAAGGGAGGGGGAGTTTTGAGGTAGATTTCTAGTAGATCTTCTCTGGGGCAACCTCACCGCTGATTTACTTACTGTGGCTACAGAACCCACCTCCTTAACTGCTCCTTCCTCATACAAAACCGGGAAATTCTGAAAGGCTATGAAGAACCATGCTATTCTTCTTTAACCCTTCCCCATCTGAAGGTGATTCCAGCCTACCCGCCCTACCTGCTGAAAATAGCTTTCCCTTATCCCCACCCTTATCAAACCCTTATCTTTAACCCCTCTTTGAGTCAGTTGTCTTTTTAGCCTGAGTAGTAGCCTGGGGTGGGGAATGCTTACACTGTGAGGAAGCTTTAGCCATGGTGTCTTGTGCTTTCTGTATGAAAACCTCAGAATTAGAACATTGTGCTGTCCTTTGAGCAGCCCATGGACACATTTTAAATGTATGACCTTTAGCTTCACATAACTCACAGCTAGCTTGGTTATTGCAAAACATAGTTAAATGCCCTTTCTCTCCACAATTGTCACAGCGAGGTTTGTCACAGACACTTGAAAGATGTGTTCTAGCACCACATTTGTAGCATGCACGAGGTTGTCCACTATAAAAACATACCCCTCTATCTTTCCCCAAAAGAAAAGAATTAGGAATATATTCAATCCCTGTCTCTGACTGCCTTAGTTTAACTTTATACTTCCATCCACCAGTCAGAAACCCTCTATATCTAAGATAGGCTCTGGCTCACTTAATACCTCACATTTTTTCTTTAACCAAAATGTTATATCCTCTACCCAAACTCCCTCGTTCCGAAATATGATTGTGACAAATTTAAGTAGTGGTTTAGATAGAGGAATAACAATAAAGGGCATCCAAACAGGTGAAAACTTAACTTGGTTGTACCTAACCCAAAACAGGTCTAAAGCATGTTGAGAACGAAACTGATGTCATAATTGTCTTCCCTGAAATATTTATGAAAGCATAAACATCCTCGGTGTAAACTTTAATGAGTCTTTAGTAAGGTTTTGCCCACATAATACCTATCGGGCCTTACTTCCAACCCTCCTTTATATCTCAATCTTACGGCATTACGCCTTGGAGCAGCTTCCCTATGGGAATTTGAAAATAGTTTGGACATCAAAGGTTTCTGAGCAGAAGAAGGGGGGGGCTGCACATTAACCGCAATTGAATTCTTCTGCATAGGTTCCTGCCATTGTAATAGTAAAGCAGAATGATTGTTCAGGCTAGAAGTAACAGAAGGAGGATGTAAAGATTCTTTCTCTAATTTATTATTCATCTCACACTCTGACCCTTTCTGCTGTTGACAAACTGGAAACCATTCTGGAGAGTGCTGCGATAAGGTTGAGTTCAAATCCCATGCAGGGTCAGGCTTCATTCCCTGAGACTGTTTGTTTCACCCAGCCTCACATAAAGCTTTTTGTGGTGACCAAGTAACATGTGTTCCTTCATTTTGTACCTGAGGGGAAGCAGTCATTGGAATATTTGGATTTGACTCCTCTTCTTCTTTTTTTGTTTTTTATTATTGGGGAAAAAAAATTCAGTAACCCCTCGTTGTGAACCTGCAGACGACTGATAAGTTACTGTTGGGTCAGATAAAGAGTTCTCCTTATTCTGGTGTTTAAAGACAAAACCAGTCATTTTGTTTAGGTGTGGTTCCTCTTTGTCTCCAAAGGGGGAAAACAAAACTGAATCATTACTCAGGTCGCCAGATTTTCCACCTTTGCAATTTGTGTCCTCTGTAATTGAGCTAGGCTGTAGGCACTCGCTATTAACCACGAAAACACTGCCAGCCTGTATTTGATTTAAAGCGTACTCCTGCTTTTGTACGCCACATCTCAAGCCCTGCTGAAATTTTCTTTCTGCTGCCGGGCTAAAAGCAAACCCGCGCTCAGCCTTAGAGCTATCAGTGCTGTCATTAGCGCACCTGGCATCATTAACAAGCTCAACGCTGCCTATGGAGCTTCAAAAGACCGGAACAAGTCTGTATTTTAAAATCAAAGGATTCGCTTCCCAACACTAACAGTATCAGTGGAAATGATTTTAGACACAGGCACAGTACCTTCCAGAAGCTTCTTCATTTTGAGCCGACATCCTGTGATCCTTTTGTCGCATTTTCTCCGCTTGAAGTCCTCTGTTCGCTGAACAACACGCTCCACAGGCTCGTTTAAAAGAATAAACTCTTCTTTATTTTTAGAGTTTGAAACAGTTCCAGAGTCTCCACTAATAGGAGCACCAGCCTGCTTGCTAGGAAAAACTGGTTTGCTCTCAGACTCAGGTTCAAATCTCACCGATTCCATTTCAGTTTGTAAAGAAACAATAATTGACCACTTTCTTCTTTTTATAATCCACTACAGCTTGTTCCCATTCCACAAAGGCATCTTGAAAATCTGCATCCGAATCTCTCTCAGCTATATCCACGGCTGAAGCCTCTACTAAGCCTGGAGTAAGAGTTGAGGCTGGCTCTCCTACTCCACTTGCTTCCTCCACCTTCCTTGGTTCACTTGGAGCAGCCATCTTGGAAATGGCCTGGCCCCTACTGGCAGCAATGCAGCAGCAGAGTAGGGAATTTCCCCGGTGTCCTGGCCAAATTTCCCTTATTCACTAAAAATACCACCAACAGCTTAATCTGGTTCAAATTCAATTGCTTACCATCTGTACCCCACCCCCCCGGTCGCCCCTGAAAGAGGGACTTCTAGGCCCAGTGGGCTTACCGGGTCAACAAACAAACATAATTCTATATCCCCATATCATGAATATTCATAGTGAAATTACACTATGACAATTAGTGATAACACATTTAAAAAGAACATTGTGATTAAAGTGCCAAAATGAAAACATTTTAAAGAATTAAAAAAACAAGTGTAATGCAATTTAATTCACAATAAGAACACTGTTCCACAACTTAAAATCCATTTTCAAAGCTACAGGAGTCCTGTGACAGTGTGTGCCCCATTTATTTTTGTTTTTTATTTGCTTTAATCTGCTGATTGCACCTTTGGGGGCAGTCAGTGAGCACAGTACTTTCATGATGTATTTAAGTGAGCCTGTCAGCCAGAGCTTAGTCCATGGCTCCTTGAGCATCAGAGGCATTCATACACAAAAGCTGCCTCACATACGTTCCCTGCAAAAGCAAAGAGCAAAACTATACCAGCATCCCTGGTAAAGATCAAACCAAGCCGCCAAGAAGTTAGTGGCTCCAGCAGCGAGAGGGATGTCAGGCACAACACAAAAGCCAGGAAGAGACTCAACTGGAAATTCAAGCACATCTGTTGCACAGCCCCATGCTTTCACTTACATGGGAGAGAGTGGTGGATGGCACAACGTCTTGAAAGGGTTGGCATCTGATAGTACTGAAAGGAAACAACAGTGAGTTAAAATAGAACTTGAAAAGTTCAATGGGGTCACTTTAGAGCAGTACAGCAAAAAGAACAGTGTATCCTGTGGCCTTCTGATTTATAAAATACCATCAAAGAAACATTAGACTAAAACCTGAAAGAACACTGGAAGGGGATGCTGGCCATTTGTTCTTCTGAACTTGTTAAAATCTTAATTGAACAAGACAAGCATTCATATGAAACAACACAAACTGCTTTAAAATATTTAGAAAAATATTTGGAACTTTAAAACGACATGGAAAAGTCTGATCAATTCAAGCATATATAAAAACACAAACTATCCAAGCATGACTTGGAAGTAGAGGAGAGAAAAAATACAAACTATGAAAGAGGCAAAAGAGATTATGAACTAGGTAATGTTTTTGCATGAAACTACACACTATACAAGATCAAAAAGTTGTCAGGCAGTAGAGCCCTGAGGTTTGATTAATGAGCTGTGAATGAGCTTGGTACATCCAGAAAACCTGGGTTTGATTCCTACAACCTCCACTTGCATACTGTGTGACTGAGAAAGTTGCTTAACCTCCCCAGTGCTCCTGGGTTACCCCTGAAAACAAGTATTTGTTCCTAGTGGGCCTTACCTGGTTGCCAAAGAATAAAAAACAAAGTAGGGAAAGGTCTACAAATAGATGATGTTCCCAAATCAGAAAAGGAAAACACACTCAAGTACCCAAAAAACAGCAATTAACATCAACCAAGGGTATAATTCAAGCCACATTCATCTTTTCTACTGCTGCACCAGACAAAAGAACTGTTTTGCCTCTGAACTGAAGTGCATGCCACCACTGTTACTTTTCCACCTGTCTCTCCCTCCCAGTGCTTGTACCGGCTTGTGGCAGAAACCGGTGACTTGGGGTGTTTGTGTTGACAAGTGCAGGAGGTAGGGTCAGCCTCATCAGAAGTGGAGCTGCTCAAGCAGCATTCACATTCAAGCAGCATCCATCTTTCCTATTGCTGTACAAGGCAAAAAAACTATTTTGTCTCTGAACTGAGGTGATTGCCAACAGTGCGACTTTTTCACCTGTCTCTCCATCCCCATGTTTGTACCAGCTGGTGGCAGAAGCCGGTGACTTGTGTGTGTGTGTGTGTGTGTGTGTGTGTGTGTGTGCTGATGAGAGCAGGTGGCAGGGCTAGCATCTTCAAAAGTGGAGCCATGCAAGTGGTGTTTCACATTCATGCTGCATTCATCTTTCCTACTGCTGCACTGGACAAAAAACTGTTTTGCCTCTGAACGAAAGTGCTTGCCACCACTGTGACTTTTCCACCTGTCTCTCCCTCCCACACTTGTCCTGCCTGGTGGCAGAAGCTGGTGACCGGGGGTGTGTGTGTATTGATGAGTGCAGGGGGCAGGGCCAGCCTCTTCAAAAGTGGAGCTGCTCAAGCAATGTTTCACATTCAAGCCACATCCATCTTTCCTACTGCTACACTAGACAAAAAACTGTTTTGCTTCTGAACCGAAGTGCTTGCCACCACTGTGGTTTTTCCATCTGTCTATCCCTCCCCATGCTTGTACCAGCTGGTGGCAGAAACCAGTGACAGGGGTGTGTGTGTGTTGACAAGCACAGGGGATGGGGCCAGCCTCTTCAAATGTGGACCCACTCAAGCAGTACTCCACTTGAGTGGCTCCAGCAGGAGTGGTGGGAGTCACCAGTGAGAGTCTACAACAGGAGGCTGCAGGAAGGCTCTTTTACAAATGTTTCATTTTTTATTTATTAGCATTTTTAATTGTTATTGTTTGTTGCTTTGTCTTGTTTGCTTGTATTTAATTATATTGAATTTTAGCTAGCATGTATTGAATTTCTATTTTTTTTATTTGTGTCTTTTGTATTTTATCCCAGTTTGAAATATGAAGTTTTTAACGATTGTTTTACTTTGTACTCATTCATTGCCTGTTAGTCATTTCTCTTTGAAAGATGAAAACTACAGTGTTTGGCCTGATAGTAATCACTCTTATAGTTCTTATTTGATGGTATCAAGGCAGAATCCAAAGTTATTGGAAGGGGTTTGCTATGAAAGCATATTATTATACTTGGCCAAAGCTTGTGTATTAACGATTAAATCACGCTATACAGAGAGTGATATTAGAAGGCAAAACTCTGTTAAGTTTAATCATATTCAGATTTTATTGATCATGATTTTATCTGGTAACGTAAAAGGTTAATCCTGGTCTGAATTGTACAAATCAATCTATTTCTTCTGACTTTGGAACTAAAGGTGCTACATCAATTGTTCATACTAAATCATGGTCTTATGACCAAAATGGATGAATTTATGGTCTGGGTTACTAACAAAACTAATACTTCTTCTATCATTGTTTGGGTTTTAACAAATAAACCTGAGTGCATTTACTCGCTGTGCCACTCTCAGATACATTGAGTGATCACAGCCCAGTAATCTGTTTTTAGAAATCTAAAAAAAAACGCTTGCCACCTAAATTTATTCATACATGTTCGTTGCATTTTTTTGACTGGGATGGTTTCAGATCTTAAATTAACGCCTTGGATTGGACATATTTGATTAGTATTTCTTTTTTTTTTTAATTCAAATTTTATTAGCAAAGTTTTCCACATTACGAGGCAATAACATGAAAGAAAACAAGAATACAGCACTTATTACATTAAAACTGCCCCTCCCTCCCCTTCCCCTTACAGCAGTTGCATATCAATGTACCACTTAAGTGTAAAACCACTGTACAGGACTATACAGGGCAATTGTACAAAAACACTACTAATTCTGAGCAGCTAAAGTAAGAGATTGAAGGGGATCCCCTATTTGAGTATAGGCGGATAATCTGTTGTGAAGGCTGGCTGGGTTTACAAAAGGAAGGTCCTGTCAAACTAATCTCATAGATTTCTTTGACTGGGTAACCAGAGTGGTGGACCAAGGGGGAGCAGTTGATGTCGCCTACCTTGACTTCAGCAAAGCTTTTAACACTGTTCCACATAGAAGATTGATAAATAAGCTAGGTAGGCTCGGATGGGTCAGAAGTTGGTCAACTGGGTGGCAAACTGGTTGACTGGCAGAAAACAGAGAGTGGTGGTAAATGGTATACAGTCAGAAGAGATGCAAGTCACAAGTGGGGTACCTCAGGGATCAGTCCTGGGGCCAGTCCTATTCAACATCTTCATTAGTGACCTCACAGATGGACTAGAGGGTAAAGCTTGTCTGTTTGCAGATGACACCAAGATCTGCAACAGAGTAGATGATCCAGATGGGGTGGGCAGAATGAGAAGAGATCTGGATAAACTAGCAAAATGGTCAGTAGAGTGGCAACTGGGATTTAATGCAAAGAAGTGCAAAATCATGCACATAGGGAAGAGAAACCCTGAAGCCACTTATAGGCTGGGAGGGGAGTTGCTAGCAGTCACAAAGGAAGAAAGAGACTTGGGCATCATCATCACTGATGACCTAAAATCATCCAAGCAGACCTCTAAAGCAGTAGGTAAGGCTAGGGGGGTGTTAGGGTGTATTAGTAGGGGTATCACAAGTCGTAATAGGGAGGTAATAATCCCTCTGTACAAGACATTGGTTAGGCCCCATCTGGAGTACTGCATGCAGTATTGGAGGCCACACCTTCACAAGGACATTAACCAAATTGAGGCAGTCCAGAGAAGGGTAACCAAAATAGTGCAGGGACTGCATCAGAAGACATATGAGGACAGATTAACGAGCTCAATATGTATACCCTTGAGCAAAGGAGGAGAGAGGTGATATGATCGAGACATTTAAACACCTTAAGGGCATAAGCAAGGTGAAAGAGTCTAACATGTTTAAATATAAGAAAATAGCAGGACAAGAGGACACAGCATGAGATTAGACGGAGGCCGATTAAGGGGAATGTGAGAATTATTTTTACAGAAAGGGTGGTAGATGCATGGAATGGCTTACCACAAGAAGTGGTGGCTATGAATACAGTGCAGGGCTTCAAACAGGCATGGGATAGGCATAAGGGAGCAATACAAATGACTATGAATAGATAGGTCACTGACAGAGCAAAGGCCGATGGCACATTTATAAGGTAGAAAAAGAAATGGGCAGACTGGATGGGCCTTGCGGTCCTTATCTGCCGTCAACTTCTATGTTTCTATGTTTCAATCACCTTTTCCGTATGCAGGTTATCAAGGATTTCATTCACCCATTCTTGTAATGTCGGAGTAAGCTTGTCTTTTCAATGATGTAAAATAAGCTTCTTGACCGACAAAGCTATCATTGAAATATGGAATTTTTTCACTTTAACTCTAATAGATGACATGTCCCCAAGGAGACAGATATCAGGCGTGAAATGTTCCTGTAAACCTAGTATAGGATCTAGAGAAGCTTTGATAGAGACCCACAACTGGGAAATTTTGGGACAGGACCAAAATATGTGAAGGAGAGTCCCCTTCTCCTGTGAACATCTAACACATATATTTGAATCCAGCAGACCCCCACTTCTTTAACTTAACCAGAGTATAGTACATATTATGTAGAATATGATATTGCATAAGGCGCATCCTGTCTTGGGAGACAAATTTGTGGCAGAACCTCCACAAAGCTTGACAATTAAGTGAGTATTGAGGAAGTAAGGAGCTCCAGAACCTCGTCGGTCCAAAAGAGTCCCCATACCTCTTGTGAAACAGAACTTGATATACTTTGGATACACTGCCCGAAGACCCAAGTAGAGGTAAAATTTCATGTATCAGGGCCCCAGTCATCTGATTAGAAGGGATATTACCGAGCACTATTGTGAGTAGATGTCTTATCTGTACCGCTTTAAAATATGAGAATGCTGGGATACTAAATTTCTGTATAAAATCACATATGGATAGCCATTGCCCTTCCTCATCCACAAAGGAAAGTATTATCCCATCCCCCAATTGGGGCAACCATGTGCGAGGAATCTGCTGCTTATTCATAGTGAAAGATGGGGAGTTCCAAATAGATTGGGCCAGATCTAAGTGAGTAGTATAACGCAAGAAAGAGCAAAGTTGTGCACATACCCTTAAAGAAGTGGTAACTATAGGACATTTCTCGGTGAGATGCACCTGAGAGACTTTTACATAGAACAGAGTTGAGGGATCCAGATTCATGGACCAGATTGAGTCCAACTCTATTTTAAGCCAAGTAGGCTGCATCCTTTCAGGTCCCGGATTTACCCATTTCAGACATTTCACCAGATGGCTAGCCCAATAGTATAAGGCCAAATGGGGAATCCGCAGGCCCCCTTCAGATTTGGGAGTGGCCAGCTTATAATAAGCCAGTCGAGGGTATTTGTCAGACCAGATAAACTTGGCAAAAATACCGTGCAGCTTCTTAAACCAGGATAATGCTAGCCATCCAAAGGATGGCAGACAAGGGTGAGGTAGTACTGGTTGGAGACTTCAGTATTCCAGACGTGGACTGGAGCATCCCAGCAGCAGCATCAACTAGGAGCAGATTTATCCCGGACTCCCTTCAGGGTGCCTTCCTCAAGTAACTGGTCATGGAACCAACTCGGCAGAAGGCAATACTGGACCTTGTGCTCACAAACAGGACAGTGTGATGGGGTAACAGTGGGAGCACCTGGGAACAGTGACCACCATTCATTGTGGTTTGAAATCACAGAAAGAGCAGAACCAAACCACACAAAACACGATCCTGGATTTTAGGGTGGCAGACTTTGGGAAAATGGGGAGATACTTGAAAGAGGCATTAAGGGAAATGGGACAGGAATCAGGGGTTGAGGAACAGTGGGTAGTATTTAAAATGGGGATTACAAGAACAACAGAATTATGCATTAAGCAGGTTAGCAAAAGGAAAAGGAAGAGGAGACCATTATGGTTTTCCAAAGAGGTAGCAAAGAAAGTGAAAGCCAAAAAGATTGCATTCAGGCAATACAAAAAGACACAGGCAGAAGAGGATAGAGAGAAGTACCAGGAGAAGCAAAGGGAGGCAGGGAGGTCAGTAAGGGAAGCCAAAGCTCAGAGACAGAAGAACACATTGCAAAATCAGAGGGTAGAGGGGACAAAACCTTTACAGGTACATAAGGAAAAAGAAAGACAAAGGAGGATAGTGAGACTGAAGGGAGGATGGGGCCGCGTGGAGGATGACAATAGTAAAGCTGACATATTGAACAGGTATTTCTGCTCAGTCTTTACTGAGGAAGAGGAGGGTAATGGGCCTGAAGGGAGTACAAGGGGTGAGAATGGTGCAGAAATGGACACAAGTCCCTTTACATGAGAAAGGGTCCTGAAGGAACTGGAAGTAATAAGAGTTGATAAAACAATGGGGCCAGATGGGGTGCACCCCAGGGTCCTTAAAGAACTAAGAGAGGTGGTGGCTGAACCTCTGGCTATCCTGTTTAGCCGATCACTGGAAACAGGGGAGGTACCCAAAGACTGGAGGACAGCAGATGTAGTCCCCTTATACAAAAGTGGGAACAAAGAGGAAGCAGGGAACTACAGACCAGTCAGCCTCACCTCGGTAGTGGGGAAGATCATGGAAGCACTACTGAAGGAGAGATTGGTGGAACATCTGGTTGTCAATGGACTACAGGACCCAAGGCAGCATGGTTTCACTAGGGGAGGTCATGTCAGACCAACCTCATTGAATTTTTGACTGGGTGACTAGGAGGTGGATCAGGAGGGCAGTGGACATGGCCTATCTGGACTTCAGCAAGGCCTTTGACACTGTGCCACATAGAAGACTATTACACAAACTGGGGAATATGGGTGTGGGCAGGACAGTAGTGTGGTGGGTAGGTAACTGGCTGGGTGGCAGGACACAGAGGGTGGTGGTAAATAGCTGTCACTCCACAGAGGGAAGAGTGACCAGTGGGGTACCACAGGGATCATTGCTGGGACCGGTCCTATTCAACATCTTCATCAGTGACATTGCACAGGACCTAGAAGGCAGAATTTCACTGTTCACTGATGACACAAAGCTCTGTAATAGAGTAGACACACCAGAGGGTGTAGACAGAATGAGATGGGACCTGCAGAAACTTGAAGAATGGTCAGGGGTTTGGCAGTTGAAATTCAATGCAAAGAAGTGCAAGGTAATGCATATGGGGCACAAAAACCCTGGCACAATATATCAGTTGGGGGGGTGAGGATATATAGCATGCACCAAGCAGGAAAGGGATCTTGGGGTTATCATCTCTGATGACCTCAAGGTAGGGAAACAGCGTGACAAGGCAGCAGGTGAGCAAATAGGATGCTGGGATGTATAGGCAGGGCATCACCAGCAGGAAAAGGGAGGTCATAATTCCACTATACAAGACACTAGTGAGGCCCCCACCTGGGGTACAGTGTACAGTTCTGAGACCATACCTATGTAAGGACATAGACAGGGTAGAGAAGGTTCAGAGGAGGGCAACAAAGATGGTGCATGGATTGCATCACAAGTCCTATGAAGACAGGTTGAAGGAACTAAACATGTACTCCCTGGAGGAGAGGAGGAGAGAGGGATATGATAGAGATATACAAGTATCTTACAGGAGGAATAGGTGCAGGAATATATTATTTTAAGTGAAAAGATGTTCCAGGACTAGAGGGCATGGATGAAGTTGGAGGAGGACGATTCAGAGGAAACGTGAGGAAGAATTTCTTCACAGAACGGGTGGTGAACAAGTGGAACACCCTGCCAGAGGAAGTGGTGGGGGCTGAAACAATCACAGGATTTAAGAATGCATGGGATGGACATAAAGGAATTCTGGATGTCAGGGGTAAGGGGCAACAGACTTCTAGGAAAACATAAACTGAACTTACAAGCTCAAATGGGCAGACTGGGTGGGCCATAGGCCCTTATCTGCCGACACCGTCTATGTATCTATGTATCTATGATAATGGGATGAAAGTATTGAGAAGAGATAAAGGATAAAAAATTTGTGGGAAGATGTTCATCTTGATTATGTTGATCTGGCCCCAAAGTGAGATAGGGAGTTTAGACCATCTATCAAAATCCTGAGTTATAAACTGGGAAAGGGGCTCCAAATTTTCCCTGAACCATACTGAGGGATTGCGAGTCAGTTTAATGCCCAAGTATTTCAGTGACCTAGGGGACCAAAATAGACCTAAGGGGACAATATCAGCCTTAAAAATCTTGTGGTTTAAAGGGAAAAAAGAAGATTTATTGGTATAAAGGTTATAGTTAGATAAGACGCTAAATTTAGCAATTTCAGCCAGCAAAACCGGAACTGAAGACACCGAGTGGGATAAGTACACAGGGAGATCATCCGCATATGCAGTGATTTTAACCTCATGAGGCCCCACCCAGATGCCTTGTATTCCTGTATTATTGAGAATATTTTGAATGAGAGGTTTGAGATACAAGTTAAATAAAAGGGGAGAGAGGGGACAACCCTGCCTGGTGCCAGAATATAATGAGAAAGACTTAGAAAATGCACCATTTCCCATAATCCTTGCTGTGGGTGTTTTGTATAATGCAACAATCCAGGATATAAAAACAGGAGGGAATTGGAAGGCTTCAAGAACTTGGAACAGAAATTTCCAGTTCACCCAATCAAATGCCTTCTCGGTGTCCAGGGAGACCAGTCCAGCGGGAAACGCAGCATCCCTGGAGACCGAGAAGACATGGGAAAGGGTACGCAGATGGTCTGAGGATGAACGTCCCTTCATGAATCCAACCTGCGCCATACCTATTAGATCAGGGAGGACTACAGTTAATCTGTCGGCCAATATCTTCGAAAGGATTTTAATATCCTGATTTAAGAGCGATATGGGCCTGTAACTTTGGACTAACTCAGGATCCTTATCTGGTTTAGGAAGAAGAACAATCAGGGCTTTAAACAAGTAAGGGTCAGTCTCAACCCCAGATAGAATGTACTGAAATAGGCGATAAAGTATTGGCAATAAGAGGTCACAAAAAAACTTTATAAAATCGAGAGGAGAACCTGTCCAGTCCTGGGACCTTGTCAGAAGGTAGCCCTTTGATAACCACAGAGATTTCCTCCTGGGACATAGGAGAAACCAGAAAGCTCTTGCGTTGCTCCGACAGAGAGGGCAGGTGGGAATTTTTAAAGTACTCCTCAAGAATCCTAGGACAGGGAGGGCTCTCCATGTCACTATATAATTTTTCATAATATAAAGCGAATTCCTGCACTATCTCAGTAGGGGATACTTTCAGAGACCCGTCTGCCATTGCCCAAATTGGAGGGATAAATCTTACGGATTCCTGTTGTTTTAAACGCAATGCGAGCAGACGCCCTGCTTTCTCTTCCTGATCTGTATAACTGGCCTTAGTTCGGATTATAGCAAGTTCTGCCTTCTCCCTTAACAACTCTAGATATCTATCTTTGGCCGCCAGAAGTCTCTTCTTATCCTCGTCAGAGGAATTAACAATGAGATTCCCTTCAAGGGACCAAATTTGGGATAATAGCGATAGCAGCTCTTCCTCCTGCAGCCTTTTCCTTTTAGCCGCTATACTAATAAGAACCCCTCTCATATATGCTTTAAAAGCCCCCATAGGATATCCGGCTCCGCACTGTCCAATGGGTTGGATGAGAAAAAGAGCTCAATTTGCTCTCTTATAAGCTTACAATACTTGGCATCTTTAACAAGCTGTTCATTGAGCTTCCACCTAGTCTCCCTTTTAGGTGAACCAAGAAATGCCAGGTTGCATACCATGAGGGAATGGTCAGAAATGGGACCAGGTTGGATTGAGCCAAACTTGACCCCAGGCAAGAGACCCTGTGAGATAAAGACATAATCAATATGAGACTGTGATCCGTGCGCCATAGAAGTGAAAGTGAACTCCTTAGAATCAGGATGCAACACATGCCAGACATCACAGAGCCAGCATTGATCTACCAGATCTTTAAATGCCCTCTGTCCCGGGGACATCCCTCTCAGCCCACTTCCTAACCTATCCAGATCAGAGTCAATAACCTGATTAAAGTCACCCACCATAATAATCCTGATGGGAAACATTGGGAGCATAGTAGTTATCAGCCTCATGAAAAACCCCGGGTCATCAATATTGGGTCCTGCTGAGTAGAAGTGGTACGGACCAGAGAGTGCCTTTGACTAAAACAATATGCCCCCCGGATCCTTGATAACCTTCGTAGCAAAGGAAGGGATACTTTTATTAATGATTAGCATGACCCTGCAACATTTAGTGGAGCCCTGGGCTTCATAAACCTGACCCACTTGCTGTCTCCTTAATTGTAAAGCTTCAAACTCTAGTAAATGGGATTCCTGCAAAAAAGTTATCCGAGACCGCAATAAATATAAGTGTTTAAGCACTTGATATTGTTTGGATTTTTTTCTGATCCCGTTAACATTCCAGGTAGCAAAAGTCACATCATTAGCCATCTAACCAGATTATTGAACTTAGTATCCTCCGCCCTGTATAGAAATATCAAAAAATATTCAACCAGATTCGAATGGTTACTGCTGTATGATCCTCCCCCCACCCCATCCCCATTTGATTAGTATTTCTGATATTGATTCTATGCTACATTACATTGCTTTTGAATTCAATCTTATTTGTGAGCTATTTGCTCCAATTTGTAAACCAAGGGTAAAACACCAGAATCATGATTGAATAACCTCTGATTTGTTAACATTATTGGTAGAAAGGGATAGGGCATGGAAAGCTGAAAGGACTGAAAAAAAAAAACATCCAGTCCTGTAATAGTTACAAGAATCAAAGAAATCAATCTAAATCTGCAGTCAGAAAGTGTAAATCTAACTGTTATCTTGATCAACAGGTTTACAATTCTCAAAGATCTAATAATTGGAAAACCACTATTAATTTATTAGGTAAATCTCAAAATCAATTCATTTCTTCTTTAAACACATCTTCTGGACTACTAACAGATATTAGAGATATTGCTAATGAGCTCAGTCTTGCCTTTTGCAATGTTGTTGGCTCATCAAAAACTGTAGATGTCAGTAAACAGAAACATAGAAACATAGAATTTGACGGCAGATAAGGACCGCTTGGCCCACCCAGTCTGCCCATTTCCCTACCTAATGGATAAGCTGCAGATCCTAGTTAACCAGCAGCCTACTTCTTCCTACCCCCACCCCCTAAAATTGCTTTATGACTGTCCCATGCATGCTTGAATTCCACCACTGTTTTTGACTCCACAACCTCCTCCGGAAGGCCGTTCCATGCATCCACAACCCAATCTGTGAAAAAATACTTCCTGAAATTACCTTAAACTGACCCCCATCTTCAAATTGTGCCCCCTTGTTCTTGCACACCTCTTTTTTTTGAAAGATGCTACCCTCTTGGACTTTGTTGATTCCCTTGAGGTACTTGAAAGTTTCTATCATGTCTCTCCTCTCTCTCCTTTCCTCGAGGCTATACATATTAAGCTACTTAAGTCTCTCTTCATATGTCTTCTGTTGCAGACCCTGCACCATTTTAGAAAGACTTAAAAATAATGCTGCAGCCAAATCCCCGTTGTTCAGGGTGGAATGTACATGGTCAGTAAATTCAATCATTGCAGAAAGCACACTGTACCCAGATTGAAACCTATGCTGAGAAGGGGGAGAATATGTTTTGTTGGTCTAAATGCCCTTTCAGTTGGTCCATTACTAATTTTTCCAAAACCTTAGACAAGGAGGATAATAAGGATATGGGTCGATACTTACTAGCCAAAGACCTATTACCTAATTAAAAAATTAGAATTACTGTGGTTTGTTTTTACTAGATAGGGATTGTACTTGTAGTTAAAGAAAAATTAAATAAAAAAAATTACAGAATAAAGCATAAGATCCTTCACTAAGAATAATACTCAGGTCAATTAAATCACTACCACTAAATGTTTTCCAATTCATAGAATTAAGATACCTGGCAGTTTATTCAATGGAAATTGTACGAAATTTAAAAGATGACTAAGTATAGAAAACATGATTATTATTTAATGGATAGTGACCATCGAACAGTATGGTTCACAATAAACACAGCAATACAGTCAAGCCATACAAAGGCAAAAGTACTGGACTTTAGGAGGGCTGACTTTGCCAAAATGGGTGAGTGCCTAAGGAATGCACTAGCAAATGGGCAGGAAGGAGGGGTGGAAGAACAATGGGGAATAATAAAAACCGCCATCACAGAGGTAACGAGCCTTTGTGTGAAGCAAATAAACAAAATGAAATGATGTAAGAAACCACTATGGTTCTCAAAGGAAGTGGCAGTGAAGGTTCAAGAGAAAAAGAAAGCATTCAGGAAGTACAAGGAATCACAGACGGAGCAGGACAGAGAACTGTATCAGTTGAAGCAAATGGAAGCTGGAAAGGCAGTCAGAACGGCAAAGGCCCAAACCGAGGAAAAGATAGCCAACTCAGTTAAGAAGGGGATAAAACCTTTATAGCTACATCAGGGAGCAAAGGAAGACCAAGGGAGGGATAGTGAGGTTAATAAAGGGAGGGAGGGAGGTGGGCAGAGGGAGACTGTGAAAGGCAGAGATACTAAACAAATATTTTTGCTCAGTATTTACAAATGAAGAGGGGAGGTACCTAAAACAAACAGTAGAAACACTCTGGATACAGAAGGTGATACCAGCCCTTTTACAGAAGAAAGGGTTCTGAAAGAACTCTTAAAACTGAAGGTGGACAAAGCAATGGGGCATGATGGGATTCATCTCAGAATTCTAAAAGAACTAAGGGTAGAACTAGTGACACCACTGACTATCCTCTTTAACAAATCATGGGAGGATGGGGTGGTACCCGAGGACTGGAGGAGGGCAGATGTGATTCCCCTTCTCAAAAGTGGGAGCAAGGCAGAAGCAGAAAACTACAGACCTGTTAGTTTAACCTCAGTGATAGGGAAAATGATGGAATCACTTCTGAAGGAAAGAATTGTTGAGTATCTAGAGGCCAGAGGGGCACAGCACCCAAGGCAGCATGGACTCACAGCAGGAAGGTCATGCCAGACGAATCTGATAGATTTCTTTGACTGGGTGACCAAAGTAATAGATCAGGGAGGGGCTGTGGACATGGCCTACCTAGACTTTAGCAAGGCATTTGACACAGTCCCACACAAAAGATTAATATTCAGGTTAGCCAGCCTGGGAGTGGGTCCCAAGATGGTAGCATTGGTAAAGAATTGGCTGGAGAATAGGACACAGAAAGTAATAGTAAATGGAGTTCTCTCTGAAGAAAGGGGGGTTACTAGTGGGGTACCGCAGGGTTCAGTATTAGGACCGGTCCTCTTCAATGCCTTTATAAGCGATATTGCAGATGGACTGGAAGGAAAAGTATGTCTCTTTGCAGATGACACAAAGATCTGAAACAGAGTTGATGCACAAGGTGGGGTGGAAAGGATGAGAAGGGACTTGGCAAGGTTAGAGGAATGGTCAAATGTATGGCAGCTTAGATTCAGTGCTAAGAAGTGCAAGGTAATGCACCTGGGAAACAAAAACCTAGGGGAAGAGTACACAATGGGGGTGAGATACTAACAACAACAAAAATGGAAAGGGACCTGGGGGTAGTCATATCAGATGACCTAAAGGTGGGCAAGCAATGTGAGAGGGCAGCAAGGAGGGCTGGGGGGATACTGGGATGCATAGGGAGAGGCATCACCAGTAGAAAACAGGAAGTTATTATCCCTCTGTACAGACAGCTGGTGAGACCCCATCTGAGTATCTGCAGTTCTGGAGACCCAATCTCCGCAAAGACATAGACAGGATGGAAGCTGTCCAGAGGAGGGCAACTAAAATGGTGCAGGGTCTGCACCGGAAGACATATGAAGAGAGACTTAAGGAGCTTAATATGTATAGCCTCGAGGAAAGGAGGGAGGGTGGGGACATGATAGAAACTTTCAAGTACTGTACCTCAAGGGAATCAACAAAGTCCAAGAGAGTAGCATCTTTCAAAAAAAGAGGTGTGCAAGAACAAGGGCAATTTGAAGATAGAGGGGGCGGCTCAGAGTTAATTTAAGGAAGTATTTTTCACAAAGAGAGAGTTGTGGATGCATGGAACGGCCTTCCGAAGGAGGTTGTGAGTCAAAAACAGTGGTGGAATTCTAGCATGCATGGGACAGTCATAAGGCAATTCTAGGGGGTTGGGGTAGGAAGAAGTAGGCTGCTGGTTAACTAGGATCTGCAGCTTATCCATTAGGTAGGGAAATGGGCAGACTGGGTGGGCCAAGCGGTCCTTATCTGCCGTTAATTTCTATGTTTCTATGGCTTCCCTTACTGACCTCCCTATCTCGCTTTGCTTCTCCTGGTACTTCTCCCTATCCCCTTCTGCCTGTGGCTTTCTCTATTGCCTGAATGCAATCTTTTTGGCTTTCACTTTCTCCTCTACCTCCTTGGAAAACCATAATGGCCTCCTCTTCTTTTTCCCCTTGCTAACCTGCTTAATGCATAATTCTGTTCCTCTTGTAATCCCCATTTTAAATACTGCCCACTGTTCCTCAACCCCTGATTCCTGCCCCATTCCCCTTAATGCCTCTTTCAAGCATCTACCCATTTTCCCAAAGTCTATCCCCTCTTTTTGGGACTAAATGTGTGGCTGCACGTTCAAATCATGTCCCACATGTTCAGAAATGTTGCCCAAAAAACTGCACACTACATAGAGAGTGAAATCAGGTGTGAGACACACAGTTACAGCCTTACACCCACCCTGCAGACCCAAATGTGCTGTTTTCTGCATGTTTTAAATGCCTTTTGGGCCTAGGTGTGTGGCTGCATGTTCAAATCATGTCCCACATGTCCAGAAATGTTGTCCAAAAAATTGTACACTACATGGAGAGTGAAATCAGTTGTAAGACATGCAGTTCCAGCCTCATACCCACCCTGCGGACACAAATGTGCTGTTTTCTGCACATTTTAAATGCTTTTTGGGCCCAAGTGTGTGGCTGCACATCCAAATCATGTCCCTCATGTCTAGAAATGTTGGCAAAAAAATTGTACAGTACATAGAGAGTGAAATCAGGTCTCAGCCATGATGTTTTATTGCGCCCCACCACCACCCAGACCAAATAATGGTCTTTGGGCCACTTTTACAAGTGTTTTTAATCCCGATCTCGTTTCTGCCACTGCAGCACAGGCTGTAATTGTCCAGAAATGTTGCAGAAAAAATGGTACATTAAATTGGAAGTGGAATCTGGTTTTAGCCATTATGTTTTAGGGTGCCCCCCCACCACCCAGGCATCAAGTAGCTGTTTTAGGGCCTGTTTACACAATATTTTTGCTTGAAACTCACTGCTGCCGGTGCCAAACAGGGCCTACATGTCCAGAAATGTTTACCCAAAAATGTGACATCAACTTGAGACTGAAATGTGCTGTCAGTCCTGATATTTTATGGTGCCCCACCACCTCAGGGACCTGAAAAGGAGTGCCGACATGCAGAGAACATGAATTCCTTCTGCAAACTGGAGGCAGCATAACACAGTGGTTTAAGGCTCTGAGATGCAAATCTGGTGACATCCAGCAGACCAGCCCTGGGTTTGAATCCCACAGCTTCCACTTGCATGCTGTGTGACCCTGAGCAAGTCACTTAACTTCCCTGTGCTCCCAGGTTGCTCCTGTAAAAAAGCTTTCAGCTTAGTGTGCTACTCCTGGTTAAACAACTAAAAAAACAAACTGCTGCTGCTACTTTCAATTCTTTCCTGCTGCTACTGCTGTGATTCAATTGACTGACATAGAAATGCAGAAGTGTCATTTCTCTATCCCTGCTGTTATGCTGATTGTCTAGTTGTGTTGACTGACTGTCTCTGTGGTAATACCTTGCCTGGCAGTGGGGTAGTCAATGAAATTTTGGGGCCTAGTAGCTTGCTTCCTCCTGCTGTCTACGACTACTACTTTCCAAGGTGGCACAAGAACTACTGTTCTGGATGGTTGTTGCCTGGTGGATTATCCTCACACAGTCCATACTGCTGCTAATGAACACAAATGTGTCTGTCTTCATTGTTTTTCCTGTGCATAGTTAGAGTGTTGGTGGGTTGGTATTATGGCATCTTAAGTTCTAATATGGTTGTACTGCTCTTATATTATTTTTCAGTGTGCTGTGGATGACATCATGCCGAGCCGGTGAGGGAGGGAGATGTCAGATCATGTATGGATCTTCCCAATTTCCCAACGCAGACGATAAGATTTGGAATTTTCATACAAGTCTGGTATGTCTGTAACTGCCATATGGTTGTCTGAGCTTGATAGTAATTGTGTTATCTTTTGCTTTTTTCAGCATCAGGAATTCAGGCAAAGTAAATTATTTTTCCATCCTGCTGCTGCTGCTGCTGGCTGCCAAACCAGGTCTGGGGGATTTATTTAATTGCACCCTTGCGTGATGGTTCCACTTTCACAATCCTTGAGGTAAGTATGTCTTCATTTTTTATGGTTCTCTGGGGCAGGGGGGGTGGATGGTCAGACTCATGGGTGGTGGTGGGGAATTTCCAACAATCACCAAAATTTGTTCTTAATTTTTTTCTTATGTCAAGGTACGCAGTGATGATAGGGGAAGGGGAATGCCTGCTAGTGCTACTGTGGTTTGTCGGACCTTGTCTGGATTGGATTCATGTGCACCACACAGCATGTTCCTGTGGGGAATGTCCTCAGTTAAATGACATCACATCACACGGGGTATGATAAGTATCATTTTTTCTCTGCTTCTTCTTCCAACTTGTTAGGAAAAAGCAGGTATGCAGATTGATCAGTATCCAATATTTGTTCTTATCTTTGCAATTGCTTAGGTAATTTTCCTCTGTTGAGGTTTCAGTATGTCGTATCTTGATGACACATGATAAATCCACGCCATGCAGGAGCAGGAGCTGTGTTGTGTTGTTGGAAGACGGGTGTTGCTTCAACTGCGATGTTGGCCACTGGACTAGTGTCCATACCATTACCATTAATGAGTAATCACGACTGCCACCCACATACAAGGAGGAACTATATGTGATAATGCAAACACAGATGGTTGATATGATGTTTAGTAAATAATTAGGTGGAGGGGGTTAATGTTTTGTCTACTCAATGGGGATTGCATAGCTGCAAAAATCATGAACATTTTGAATCCATTCAAAAGTGAGAACAGCAGGACACCACCCTGCCCTGAGTTGAGCCCCCACCCGAACCATTGTGATTTTGGTGTACCTTAACCTGGTACTGAAGAAGTAACCTTTGGGGTGATATCATCTAAGTTGTTAAGCCTCTTCATGATTACTTTTGTAATTAACGACTTGTATATTAAAGATAGCCACCATTCACCATTTTTCAAAATGTGTTCAGCTTGGTGTTAACTGTTGAATTAGCATGTTACATTCATATGCTCCTTGTACACTTGTCTAGGAGCCAGGATTCTTGTACATGTCACCACCAATACTAAGTGGCAGAAACATTTTTTTTCAGTCGCATGGAGTGCATGGGTGTGTAGGCCAGATCAGGTGATGAGAAGGGGCAGTGGGGCAGTGTGGACTTTGCCATCCTGGGCACTGTTTTAAGGTCATCAAGACAACATATCTTGCTGTAAGATGATGTGTTGATATAGTCAACATGAAAAGTAATATATTTTTTGAAGAAAAACATTAAACATGCAATTGCAAAATATTTACGGTTATAGTAATTACATTGCTGCTGCTTTACATAGGCGTGTGGCCCTGGGGGACTGGTGGAGGTGGTGTGGTGACCAATCAACGGGTTATGGCAAAGGGTGATGACATGAAACATATACACACCGCAGGCTGCAGCAAATAACAACATATTTCCATAACCAGGGCCCCTACTTTTCTGTGGCACAGTGGAACCAAGTTCTGCAGCAAGACTACCATTTGCTGCAGAACTTCTACGGCGGTGGTTTGTAATTTCTACGGAAGTTCTGCGGCACTAACAAACTTCCACATCACAGTGTCAGCTTGTCATCCTGACTTCACTTTCATGGCAGTGGTTATAGCAGTCAGGATGGTGGAAAGCACAGTAACACTAGTTCAAAAAATAACAGACTTATAAAAATAATTTTATGCCTAAAAAAGCAAATTAAATGTCTCTCTCAAGGTCCTAGCCTGTTGCATGAATGACACATGCAGAGGGATCTTATGTGTTAAATAAAGTATTTCTATATGCATGCTATCTATCCCACTAATGAGGTTTCCACTGTCTAACACTTATATATTTGTATGTGCTTTCTACACCACTCATGAGGTTCCCACTGTGTATCACTTATATATTTATATGCAATCTGTAACATACATACAAATATGCATATATGTGTGTGTGTGTGGTGAGAGAGACAGAGATACTGTATATATGTGTATATGTGTGTGTGTGTGTGTGTGTGTGTGTATGTGTATATATACTGTATATATATATATATATATATATTTTTTAATTTCCATGAACTTGCATCCTCATTCATACAGGTCCCATTGGAAATGGAATAGAGGAGTTATTGCAAAACTCATTTTTCATGTCAAACTGCTTTCCCTGACACACTGTGTAACACCATCAGGCCATGACATGCATGTGAACCAATTGTGAGCTACAGCTTTCCGGTCCATCACAATGTGTCCACCATGTGACAGAACACTGCACCATACCTTCCCAGGCTCCGAGCAGTGGTGTGTTCCACCAATCCTTGTGCTGCCCAGCCAACTTCCAGAGCTAATCTCTGAACCTGAGTTGCCGGCATGGAAACACAGCATGCTACTCTCTGGCCCAACAGCCGTCCCTGCACACATTTCTCAATATCTTTTAGGTGATTCTATCAACCAATGACAATATGTAATCAATAACCCTGGCAAAAATGTGTACAGTGCAATTATTTATTTAACAGGTCTATTCTATCAACAGGTCTACATATTATTATATTTCACTTTTCTGGGCATAATTACTTTATTTTTCTTAAAAATGGCAGTTAAATTCATTTTACCAGTTATTCATTTCAGATGGCATCTCTATACCTTAAAGGCACAAATAGGTTTGTACAAAGTGAGGTACGGACTTAACAAGTCTGTGCTATTGACAAGGTTTTGTTTAATTTGGCCCTAGCTCAATAATGTAAGACTGAAAATTGTATTAGGCTGTAGTGCAGGTTGAGCAAATATCATCATGCATGATGTGCTGTGCCACCGTCTCTGGCAGTGGGGAGCTGTGGTAGATAAGTGACTGTTCATTTCTGTTGCAGAATGCAGCCATTTTGTTAGCTACTGTGTGATGTTATAGCAATGATAACATCACATTCTGAGCATATAGAGGAATTTTGGATACAAAAAAGAGGGGAAGGGAACCAGATTATATGGATAAACAGAAATATTAATAAAAAATCACCAAGAAGAGTGAATTCTGCGGCACCGCAGAAGTTCTGCGGTAGATTGCAAGTTCTGCACAAAATTCTGTGGCCGCAGAATTCTAGGGGCCTTGTCCATAACCAATCCAGTGGTACATAGCTAAAAATAAGGTGTAATATACACACCCCAGCAACCATACTGAGTTGAAAGTTGATGTTTGGGGGGGGGCCTTGGAGTAAACTCAACTTCCAATTCCACATCATCCAAGAAGCACCCCTCACAGTCTTCAAGACTGGAGTTCTCATCAGGTGGGGAATTCTCTCAACATTGCTGCCTCATCCACCTCGCTGCAGGTGGCTGCTTTACTCAAGGGATTGTCATCATCCTCATCACTGAGACACAGTTCCTGTGGTAACACCACTGACATCACTGTGTTGTGTGGAGTGTGCCTTTCATTCATTTTGATGAATGTTAGCATGGACACATTCTTGGGTGACAAATTTGTCCTACAGTCACTCACAATTGCCCCAGCTTCACTAAATACCCATTCCACAGTGACACTGGATGGTGGGGAGCTCAGGTATTTCACAACAGCCAATGTCAGTGCTGGCCATTCAGTCATTTTACTGCTCCAGTACAGCAGTGACTCATCATTAATGACAAGGTGGTTTGGGTCCCCCATGTAGGCCTCCACCATTCATTCTGCTGCCCGGAGTCCAGCTGCCTTATCTGTCTCCTCCACCTTTTCCTCCATATCTTCCACTCCCACTTGAAAGAGAACATCCCAGATGGGATTGCTTGCTGTTTTCTGCTCTGCTTTGCCCAATTTCTCTGATTGTGTTCCCTGTGAGCCACTGGTGGTGGAAGCAACACCCATTTTTGATGCAGTGCGAGCTTTTTTCATTTGTGCAGCATGTACCAATCTAATGAGGTTCTCCACAACTGCTGTACTCGCTGACAACCTCCTTCAATTATAGAGGGCAGGCCATGTTTGTACCATGGATCCAGCATGGTGGCGCTTGCAAACTCAGCTGACTGTAAAATGCAAGATACATGGGTATTTGTGTCCAGCACATGGAGCATGTGATCCATTAGATCACAAGTGTCATGATCCCTACTTGCCTGTGTCTGGTGTAGCACATTCATTAGTGTCTGCCTCAGCACACATATCAGAGGTATGGACTGACTTATGCAAGCAGTGTCCCCACTCGCTGCTTATGTAGCATGCTCTAATGGATGGAGAATGCATATTAGCCCATCAATTTGGTGCCACTGCTCTGTTGTTAGAGTGATGGACACTCCAGCACTGTCACGGGTGGTGTGCAGCAGCAGGTATTCTGACACAGCCTTATACTGTTCATATAGCTGGACAAGCATGTACAGTGTGGAGTTCCACCTGGTGACAACATCAAGCTTCAGCTGGTGCTGAGGCACATTATTATTGCACTGTAGCTCATGTAGATGGTCATGGACCTTTGCAGAATGGGAAAAGTGGACTCAGATGCAACAGGCAACAGTAACCATTTCCTTAATGTCTGCATGGTTGAGAAACTGCTGAACAACAAGATTAAGGCAGTGTACCAGGCAGGGCACTCTGAAAAAAACACCATCGCTAATGCACTTCACTACATTGGAGCCATTATCACTTGCGATGAATCCTGCTATGAGTGACTATGTGTGCAGCCACACATCAATCTTGTCCAGCAGAACATTAAGCATTTTCGCACCCCTGTGCGAACCTGTGACACTTGCCATAGTCAGGGTTACATGCTGCCGAATACTAGGTGTGTTGCTACCACCACAATTTTGCTTAACACGTGTTTTGCCAGGCCCAAAATCAAGTACAGCACCAGGCAACTCTGCCCAGTGTGCTGTTACTGTATGCACAGACATGAACTTGCTGCTGTTTGTCCACTGGTCAACATGTCCGTGCTAAGATGGATATAATGTGATGCACTATGCTTCGATGCATGTCTAATGTAATCAGCAACTCTACTGTTCAGCTCCAGCATGGCACGCTTACTAAAACAGGTTCGCAATGGATCTTGCCATTTGGGACAGGTGCGGGCCATCAACCTGCAGAAACCAGCATTCTCTCTGAATGAGAATGGCAACAGATCGATGGGCAACATTTCAGCAGTGGCAGCATTTAAGTCTCATGCAACAGCATGATTGGGTGGGTACTTTGTCTGCCACTCAAGGATGGTCTTCAGAGTGGGCTGCATCTTTGGGGCTGTCTGACCAGAACACTGTACTTGTGTCAGCAATGATTTTCTTTTAGGAGTAACAATTGACTCTTGACCTGGTGGTGGAGAATGCATGAAATCAGTTATTTTGGTTGCTTGTGGGTGTGGGGGGTGGTGTACTTTTAAGACTCGTGGGACTGGGACTGGGACTGGGACTCACCCCACCACTGCTATGCCCTCTACTAGAGAGATCAAAGGATTGCTCACTCTCCTTCTCCACCACTGACCCACTCTGCCCTCCCTCCTCATGTTCTTGCTCTACTACATCCCCCTTGCTACCAACAGCTCTGGCATCCTTCTAGTGTTAATGCCATCTCAGCGGGTGTTTATTTTTCAGGTGGGCGTGTTGGCCACCAGTGCCTATGTGGCTTCCCTTTTCCCTCCCCCGACTAACACAGGCTTGATAAAGTTGGCATATTGCTGTGGTCTCATCAGCAGGATCTAGCATATAAAAGTCCCAAACTAGGAACTTTTGACCTCTGGACTTCAGATGCTTCTCGGACCAGGATGATTCAGAAAGAGGTGTGAAAGTGTGTTTTTTTTTGAGCTGCTAACATGACTTCCATAACACTACTTTTGGGAGGGGTGGTTACTTGACTGCTTGGAGGTATGTTTATAGGCTTGGTGACAGACTGACCCACCACAGGCTGTACATGTAAATGGCCTACATCACCCTTGACTTTTTTTAACTCAGGCTCCCATGTGAGATCATCCCAGTCATCATCATCATCATCATCACCACCAATAGCAATGATGTCCTTGTTGTCCTCCTCCTCCTCCTCCTCCCCCACATCACTGTCTTCTTGGAGGACAGCACCTTTTTATTTCTCTACAACTATCTCAGGAGGCTGACTATCCTTATCTCCAGGACTGTCAGACTCTTGTTGAACACTACCATCACCAACTCCTGCAGGAACAAGGACAGTCACATTGACAGATGTATTATTACCCTCCTCAGAGTCCTCCTGGACCACTGTTCCTGTGCTGGTGTCAGTGCTTCCCTTCTTCTCACTGTCAGCATCCCCCACTAGCATGGCTGCAACAGTTTGAGCTTTAAAAAGGTAAGACACAGGTATGGCAGACCCAGTTCAGCCACCAGCTCCATTGCTGGTTCCTGCCACACCACCAGGGCCCACATCAGAACTTGAGGACAGTGATGCAGACATACCTGCTGTGGGGAACTGGAACTGAAATTACACTTTTTTTCAGCAGACTTCTTAGCTCTTTCATCCCCCCTGCCATGTTTCCCTCCTGTACTTAGCTGCTTCTTACCAGACATTTTTATGTTGGTGCGCTTGAGTAGCCAACATCTTGTGGTAGTGCAGATTTGGAGGTGCGGTCACTGTTGGGCGAATGCAGGGCACGCACCAGATGGTGCCCAATCCCCGTCAGCTTCATGTAACCCCCCCTTATTTTGATTGCTGAGTGGGTGCCCTATTCCCCTCGGCATCATCCGCCCCCCAACAGTTTTTCTTTGCAGATGGGAGCCCAATCCCTGTCGGCATTTATCCCTCCCCTTGAATTTTGATGATGGGGAGCCCACTCCCCATCGGCATAATGTGTTCCCCCCATTTTTTGCTTGCCAGGGGTGCCCAATCCCCCTTGGCTCCTGCTGCCTCCCCCGTTCCTTGTTTGCCAACAGGGGAGCCCAATCCCCCATCGGTTAAAGCACCCACACACACACACTCAGGTGGCACACTGGGAGCCCACCCCAAATGTGCCAAAGCACCTATTAAAACAAAATCGGTCCCCTAATGTCTTTTAATTTTTTAACCTATAAAGCAAAAATGGTCCCTCGTACTCTTCCAACCCCCCTCTCACAACCCGCACCAACCCACTGTGCACCCTACCTCCCCACAATCCCACCCCATACTTACCTCTGGAGTCCAGCACGATGATCTTCAGTGGACCGGGAACACGTCTGCACTCTTCAAAGCCAACCGCGAACTGAGGAAATGTCGATAAGCTATATAATGGAATAAATAGGGGGTTTTCAACTTTAATGCATATCTCAGACATTTTTGGGAATTTGTACACCACATTTTCAACATGGGGTTTTTGGGACCCCTCATCATGAATTCTGGCACTGTCAGTGGCTCAGTAGGTAGCACACTCGCCTCTGAGGCTGGGAGATCAGAAGGCTGTGGGTTCAGTTCCCACATCTGGTACTTGGGTTAATAGCCCAGTACTGACACTGTAGTGCAGCATGAGAGGGGTGCTGCACTTCTGAGGTGCTGTCTTTGGGATGAGACATCAAACCGAGGTCCCATCTGCCTGGATTGGTGGTAGTTCAGGTGGATGTTAAAGATCCCATGGCACTTATCGAAAAGAGTAGGGGAAATTTTTTTTATTATAACAACATCAAAAACAAATAATTACAAACAGTGTTAAATCACACCAAACAATATACTGATTATGAAGGAAAAAACAAAATAAATTCAAAACTGTTATCAAGTCACACAAATTATACATATGAAATCCAAGCATGCAAAATTAAACATAAAACAGTGGTCAAAGCACACCAAAGTAATAAACAGAAACTAAATAAGTCTTTTTTTTTTTAATTAGGCTGCCTGACAGCAGAAAAGACTGAAATTGAAGTCAACAATATGTATCACTAATCTAACCTATTACCCTTAATAAAAATTGGAAATCCCTCCTGAATCATAAAGAAAGTCACATATACCCCTCTAATCTATTTATATTTAATAAAATAAGTCAGTCCTTGCCACCAAGTCCTAACCTTTTTGGTGGATGCAAACCCTATATCAGTAAGATATACCCTTTCCATAGCCCCTTGAATTAACAGATTCACAGTCTCATATGGCATTTGTTTCTGATATAGTACCCATTGACAGCAGGCCTACCATAAATAATAAATCAATGCACAACATAATATCTGCAAAGTATCAATGCAATAGCTTGTTTGTAACTGAGCGAATTTCCCCAAAACCAACACATCATAATCAAGGTTACCTAACCACTGCATTTTCCATGTCTTCGCCAAGAATTTCCAAAGAGAAATGGTAAAAATACAATCAAAGAAAAAGTGTTCCATCGTTTCTTCTTTATCAGTACAACACAAATAAGGACAATTCCTTTCGTTTTTAGCTTTGTATTTAGCATTACCCCATACCCCCAATCTACCATAACTGGTGAGCCATATAACTTCCCACATGTAGATCGGTAATCTTGGATTGTTTAGCCATTGCAAGACCAATTTTATATCACCTGTCAGACAGTTTTTAAAAGCTGGTTCAGAAGAATAGAGCTCCAACATGACCTCAATATATAAGCTTCTCCCTGTACCTTCCCGTATCGTGAGCGCCGATAATTTCCACCGAAAGAGTCTTTTAACAATAGGTAAAAATAAACTAGGTATAAATAAAGTGGGAATGGGTTTTGGAGGATCAGTTAACCAAACCAAAAAATATCTAAACAATATATTTTGCAACAGAAGGCTGTCATTCGTAGATGCCACTGTCCATCCTTCTTTAAAATTAGATGCTACGAATAAGGAAGAAAAAAAAATGACAGGGTCAATCATCCCCAAACCTCCATGGGTTTTTGATAAATAAGTGTAATGTCGTTTGATGGGGTTAAGTCTATTTCCCCACACCATCTGAAAAAACAGACTATACAATCTGGTCTCCAGAGTCATGGGAAGTGGAAAAACATATGCAATAAACAATAAAACTGGTATAATAAATTTTTTCAATACTGCAACTCTCTTTTTTTTAGTTAACTTCCAACGTTTCCATATGTTGATTTTATTTTCCACTGTATTTAAACCTTTTCCCAATTAAGACCAGATGAATTTTGGGATCCATACCATAGACCCAAAATCTTAATAGGGTTCGAAGAAATTTTCAAACCCTGAATAACTAAACACACCGGGAAATTAACCCCAATAAACAAACCCTGGCTTTTAGCAGTATTTAATTGTGCATTAGAAATCCTTGCGAACTTCTCCATGCAATCCAGAAACACTGAGGCTTCATGATTATGAGTAAAGAATAAACATAAATCATCCGCATATGCCTGTACCCTAACTTCCTGCAATAAGGGAGGGGCCGTAATCCCTTCCCAGAATAGTATTTGTGTTAAATACTGAATCAACACGTCAATCATATATACGTATAATAATGGACTGAGTGGGCATCCTTGTCGTACCCCCGTTGGAATATGAAATCCTTCTCCCTCCATAGACTGAATGACAGGATAGGTCATAGTATTCTCATACATTGCTTTAATAAAGTTAATAAATCTTTCCGGTACCCCATAATGGTGCAATACTAAAAACAAAAAGGGATGATACACTCTATCAAATGCTTTCTGTTGGTCTACCGATACAATGCAACCCGATAATTTTTGTATATTAATATATTCTATCCAATCCCGAATAATCCTATGCACTTGAAATATAGTTTTCCCTTGTATTGCACAAAATTGGTTGGGAGAGATAACTAGCCTTGCCATTACCTTTAACCTATTATTTAAAATTCCTACCAACAATTTGTAATCAGAATTTAATAAAGTAATAGGTCTCCAATTCCCTAATAAAAGACTACCTCCATTTTTAAACAAAAAAATCAGTATCCCTTCAGTGGACCATTGAGGGAAGTCTTCCACGTCTAAAAGGAAGTTAAAAACCAATTCTAAACCTACTGCAAATTCGTCTGGAAACCTTTTGTATAATTCCAACGTTAGGCCATCTATCCCCGGTGAAGCGCCAGATTTCATTTTTTTTATAGATTCAACAATTTCCAATTTTGAGATAGGTGCAATCAAGGACCCACCCTTCACACGTAAATCAGGCATCTTAACGTGCATTAAAAAATCCTGTATCTCGAGAAGTTGTGGAGGAAACTTAGGTTCATGAGAGATGACAAACTGTTTGATTAATGTATGTAAATCATTCAGATCTGTAACAATTGTCCCATCCGCCCTTTTCAATGCAACAATCGTAGTTTTCTTTTTATAAGTCTTAAAGGCTTCATAAGGATCCCCAGCCGGGCACTTTTTCTCCAAGTACAAAAACAAAGCCTGCAGGGTACTTGCCCTATCATATTGCCATTCCTTAAGTTGTTGTTTAGTTTGTTCTATATGAAGTGAAGCATCTCTTGTAGAAGTATTTGCAGATGAAATCAAGTTACATAAATGTTGTCGTAATGATAAATGTCTGAGAAACTTCTCATTCCTCTTAGTACGTCCAATATTTTTGAAAAATTTACTAAAATCTTGTTTAGAATCTACCCACCATTCCCCCAAATTGTCATATAGAAAAGCCACAGACAAGCCTGCGTCTAGTAAAACTTTAAATTTAGCCACTACATCAGGACAGTTCAATAATAAAACATTCAATTTCTACCTGGGTCCCTTCTTAGATGGTAGGTGGTCTGTTCCTATTATACATTGTAGCATTAAATGGTCGGAAAATGAAACAGGAAACGATGAAAATGTAAATGACAAAATATCTGATAAGAACATATAATCTATAGTAGAAGTATAGAGATATTTTTTATAAGTAAATTGTATCCCTCCTTGCTGCCGAATATTTGCATTAACAAGGCCAGATGAGTTAATTAACTCTTCCAACGCATTGGAATCACAATAAATCTTTTTGCTCCCTCCAGTAACATTTTACTAAGTTTGTTTTTAATTTCACAATTAAAATCTCCACATAAAAAAATGGAATGTGTAGTGCACAAATAAGGTTTGATTAATTGGAAGAGCGCTACCCTTTCTGCTTTAATTTGGGAACAATAAACATTTATAATTCTACATGGTATAGTATCCCAAACCCCATCCAAAATCATTAATCTACCCGGAATTATGTCAATCAATTTAATCAAGGAAAAACTAAAGGAATTGAATAAAAACCCAATCCCATCAGCCGTTTGCTGACCAAACGACCAGTAGGATGGGCCCCAACACCATTCTCTTTGGAAAAGTCTTGCTTGATCAATTGAGTACATCCACGTTTCCTGCAATAGGCAAATGTCAATGGCCTGAAAATGAATATAATCATATATTATACTACGTCTCTTAATGTTCAACAGACTGTGGACATTTACCAAGCCCAATTTGATCACCATTTAGCTAGGCCCAAACCCAATCATCCATCTTTCTTCCTCCTTTTTTTCTTCTTTTCTTTATATCCCTCCTGTGTTCGCAATGGGGAAGGTGGGCTATCCTGAACAGACTGGGAATCTAACTCTAGGCCATCCATTTCTGATTCCCCCCAAGAGGTAGCTAACACTGCAAAGGGGTTATTGGATTCCATCTCCAACTGACTTGTTCCAGAACCAGCTTTAGTATTTCTGGAAGAACGCCGTACTGGGATTAAAATCATAGGTTTAACAACCATCGCTCCCCCTGCACTTATCGGGGTAGTTGGACCCGCCAAACCTTCCTCTGGAACTTCCCGATGAGAGTCCTCGGGTACTGCATTTTGTCTGACGCTGCCAGAACCAATGGTGTCTAAGACACCTTGCCCCTCTATGGTGACACCCTCAGATACTTCCAGAGTGACAACTTTATCCTGAGCTGCTTGAATCAGTAATTCAGGACTACCAGTTGAAGCTTTATTTTTTGCTGCCCATTCACAGTCAGAAAAAAGATGCCCAATTCCATCACATAAGTCGCACTTCGTGAGATTTGAACATTGAAACGCCCCATGGCCAACCTCCCCACAATTATCACACCAGGGTTTATCGCATGAGCTAGACAGATGTGTCCATACCCCACACTTATAGCAAGCTCTAGGCTGACCTGCATAAAAGCATACCCCTCTATCTTTCCCCAAAACGAAGGAATTAGGGATGTGTTCAATCCCCTGATCTGTTTGTCGTAGTTTGACCTTAAATTTCCATCCACCAGTCCAAAACTGCTCTGAATCCAGGATGGCCTCTGGTGAACCCAAAACATCACATTTTTGGGCTAGCCAGTATGAAATATCATCCACATGGACACCCTCATTCCGAAACATAACCGTTACAAACCTAATTAAAGGTTTTGTCAAGGGGATAACAAAAAAAGGTGTCCAAATGGGTGAAAACTTAACCTGACTATACCTTTCCCAAAACAAATCAAGTGCAGATGCAGAACGAAAACTAACATCAAAATTATCCTCTCCTGAGATATTAATGAAGGCAAACACCCTCCAGGGTGAGAAGTGTAATGAATCTTTCAATAAACGTTTCCCCACATACGCTCTGTCCGGTCTAACTTCCATACCCCCTTTATATCTTATTCGAACAGCATTCCTATGAGGGGCCACCTCCTTCTTTGGTGTGGTAAATAAATCAGACATAAGAGGTCATTCAGTAGTGTTAAGCAGCTCATTGCTTACCCCTGGTTGCTCTAACCCCATCACAGGAGTAAGCCCAGAACGACTCCCAGAAATCCCCTGTTCTTTTTGACCAGTTGCATCCCCCAGCACCTCCCTCCCCACATTTCCTTCAGACATATCCCTAACCACAGGTAAAATAGGTTTCCATCCAGGTTCATTCTGAGAGAAATTTAATTTAGGATCCCAGTCCTGAATGGGATGCCATGACCCCTTATTAAGTGTCCAACCAGCTTCCTGCAGGGCTTTTTCAGGAGACCAATGCTCAAGTTCTGAAGGCTGTATAAAGTTAGTTTGCGCTGGGAGTTGCTTAGCATGCTTACCCTGTTCAGTCTCATGCCCCTTGTTAGAAATAGGTATTTCAAGATTACATTTTGCAAACACCACAGCCGCCCTTTTCTCCTTCCCTTCTTCCCCTGATTTCTCCTTAACAGATGCCAGCCATTTGTTGCAGGTAAATTCTGACATCCCCTCCTGTCGATTTGGGTCCGTTTGGAAAATGCAAGGGGTGGAGCTCGAATGTCATAGGGCCGACCCCCGAAAAACAAATCCGGCATCTCTCAAACATGCTGCAGAACTCTGTCCAGTCACACTGTCTCTACACAGTACATCTGGGTTGCTCTCCATCATTGTGGCAACCACGCCAGTGTCCCCAGTCACTCCGTCGCTCTCAAAACGCATCATGCACTGTCCTGTCCCCAAACCAGGAACTGCTGCAGGCATATCTACTCCGTCCACAAAAACCGTCATTTCACCCTGTTCCCCACTTGTTCCTGAGCCAACCAGTCCTCCGTTCTCTTCTGCCATGGAAATCTTTCTCTTCGGCGTCTCCACACCTCCCACCTCATGAACGGGAGAAACAGATGCCGTTACAGACTCCAACAGCGAAATCTCCTCCCAGACCCGTGCCTGTTCCTGCCACAAAGCTGCCAGTTTCTCGGTAGCCCTCTGAATCAGGTGAGGACTCATAATCTCAGTAGGTTGCAGCGATAGCTCATGGTCACATATCACATTCTCCAAATCAGTAACCTCAGTATCCACAGTATCGAGTCCCATCGGGACCAGTGCAGTCAGCACCCGTACTTCCTTCTCACTCCATTCTGCCATCTGAGCAGTATCCCATCCTTCCTCCATTCCACCATCCATACTCTCCCAAAGCAGACCTCAACTGACCCAGCAAGACATGCTGCTAGCCCTCTACTGGCCACAGAGCGCCAGCAGAGTAGGGGAATTTCCCTGGTGTCCAGGCCAAATTTCCCTCATTTACTAAAAATACCACCAACAGCTTAATCTGGTTCAAGGTCAGTTGGCATTCATCTGTATCCCCTTCCCCCGGGTTGTGCCTGAAAATAGGCAGGATTTGTCTAGTGCACTTACTCGGTCAATAAAAACTAAATAAATAAATAATATCGTTAATCGGTCCTGAAAGGTGATTTCACAGTTACTGTGTGGAATCACCTTTTGGGACTGATTAATGAGATCACAGTGCCACTGTTCATGAGGTGGGCTTTCAAAAAGCCTCTGTTGCAAATTTGGTGGAAAAAATTTAAAAAATGGCTGTTTTACGAGCTTGCTTTGCGCAGCTGCTACACAGGCTCATAACTTCATGAATTCATAATATTTTCAAGCCAGATTTTCAACATTGTCATTTTTTTACACCTCCTTGTGAACAGTATAGCTGTCATTTTTCACATCCTGGGCAAAATGTGTTCTTCTGCACTTCCGGTGCACAATAGCGTGGTCGCTGTGGGAAATCAGTGTTCAGGCCAGATTATGAAAATGACAGTGACACTGTTCATGGGCAGAGGTCCTAAAATGCCTATGTTGAAAATTTGGTGATGATACTCCATAAAGTGACTGTGTTGCGAGTGTGCATTGGCAGATTGCACGCACACTCATAACGTCGTGTATTTGTAATATTTTCACTCTGGATTTTCACCATTGGCATTTTTCCACACCTCTTCATGAACAGTATAGCTGTCATTTCACATATCCTGCCCAAAATGTGTTTTTGCACTTCCAGCGCAGAATAGCGCGGTCACTGTGCGAAATCACTGTTTGGGACAGTTTCAGGAAATAACAGTGACACTGCACATGAGCAGAGGTGCTAAAATGCCTACATTGAAAATTTGGTGCCAAACGTCCATAAAATGACTGTGTTACAAGCATGTGTTGCGCATTTCCCATACACCCTTGTAACTTTGCAGATTTGCAATATTTACATGCCACATTTTCAACACTGCAATTTTTTTACACCTCCTTATGAACTGTAGAGCTGTCATTTTTCACATCCTGCCCAAAATGTTTTTTCGCACTGCACTACCAAAGCCAATGCCAGCGCGACAACATTCGGCATTGACAAATGCTTGTTGCTGACTGCTGCTTAATAGCTTTGTCTTTCTCTGGGAGTGTTTGAAGAAAGGATGTATTACTACTATTAAATGTGTAAATAATACCTCACAAGTGAATGATAATGTCACACTGTCATACACCTACAGTGCTGGCTTCCTTAAAAGTCCAAAAATAATCAGGACAGGTACCAGCACTTACAGTAGAACTAATACCATATATGGTAGGCAGCCTAGTGTAGTAAACACAAAAAGGTAACTTTTTTCCCCAAAACAGGAAGGAATTAAAGAAATACACAAAGGGAAAAAGGGCACAAGTGGCTCACTTTAAATACAGAGCATCTGTGTTTCTCAGTCTCTGGACAAATAAAGTACTGTAACGTGTTATGTTACTCAGTACCACAATTTATTTTTTATATGCAGGCAGAGACAACCATTAAACCGCAAAAAAGGAAATTAGTACCACACAATATGTTAGTGGTCTGGATGGCAGGGATCAACAAGAAATGTCTTGAAAATGACTATTTTAATATATACTATTTTATAATGCGTGCATCAAGTGAGACACAAACAATGCTATAACAGAGAAAGAGTAATGTATGTAAGTTAACTAAAACAGGAACACCGCGCAGTGTGCAGAGTCAAGTTCCAACAATAACATACAGGGGAACAATTCAACAATGCAGTGCGACTGTAATAGACAAGTTCAAGTGATCGAGTAGAAGTACTTTACAACTGTTGAGTTTCACAATTTTAGTAACACACAAGTTAACACTCCAGCTAATAGAGCTAACCACAAAAACAAATAAAAGAAAGGATCAGCTCTGTGTGTTTAAAACTTTATAGTTCAAAATCAATTCACAACTAAAAGTGGAAGAATGGTACGTAACACAGCTATCAGTGTCAGGAATTCTCTCAAACTGGACAGAGAAACTTTTCAGAGAAAATAAATTTCAAGATATAACAAAATTTATAAGAAATAACAGGAAATAGATAACTCACAGTTGTGAGTAAATATACTGTACCAATCTGCTTGGCTAGAAATAGCCTGCACTGCTTTACACTCCTACTTTACCCCACACAACTCTTTCAAAGCCAGCTGAGAAAAGTAAACCTAATTCAAACTATGTATTATACAAAAATTCACAAAATTAGAAAATGTTCTCTAGTACCAGGCACTATCAGCACAGCAGCATTAGGAAAAAAAACCTTATAGTTTGCAGCAATTAGCTCTCAAAAACAAGTTTTAGCTATGTTTTCAAAGGCTTTATTGGCTCTGATGCATCATAATACACTGCTCTCCAACTCAACATGCAGCAGGATGAGCTGTAAACAAGCTACACGTGACTTTTGACCTATTTACCCACAATGCACAGGAAATTTCGCCTTTGTACCAAATTTTTGCAGGCGAAATCAAAAGTTTCACCGACAGAATTCCACCACAAGGAGAAATTTGGATCATCAATGGGTGAAATTGCCATGGTAAGTGAATTTTTGCCATTATGTGAAATCATTAAAATAGGAGAAATTTTGTTTCGTATAGGTGAAAAATTTTGCATAATTGCGGAATTACGCGAACAATTTCGCCAGGCAAAATATTCCAGTTTCGCATAACACTAAACGTAAGCCAGTTTGCCATGATGAGAAAAATAAATACTCCTGTGAAATTGTCCTGCGACTTAAAATTGCACTTACTTTCTCTTGGTGCTGCTTTCTCGATTGAGAACTGTGGAATTATCATTTTGCAATGATGATGCCCTGGTTAGCTCTGTTGTCTCTGTGGTTTTAAGAGTGTGTGGATTGAATGACATATTGAGTGCTGCTGCTGTTGCCTGTAGCTGTTGTCTGCTGCTCTGACTAGATGCCATGAGAAGTAATGCTTTGTCTGCTTCATGGGGATCCTCTTCACATAGTCGATCGAAGCTGCTGCTGCACACATAAGTATCTGTATTTATTTTTTCAGGTGCAAGAGAAGGGGGATGGTGGGTTGCTATTGGGGCATCTTGAGTTCTTATATGTTTGTACTTATTTTATATTTATCTAGTGTGCTGAGGAGTACATCATCATGACAACATGCATGCCAGCCCAGGACCTGGATACAAGATGTTGAAATGCATCACATGTCATATTGTACAAGGACAAGGTAAGCATTGAATTTTTCATCACTGGGAGGGATAGGTGACTGCAGCTCGGATATCTGAGTTGGATTGCAATTGCATCATTTTTTATTTTTTCAACAAATGCAGGAATTCAAGAGCTGTTAAATCCAGATGCACTGCTTCTGCTGCTGCTGCTGTTCAATATGGGAGAAATTCATTAACTAGTGGTAGGTATTTCTTAATTTGTGATGGACTTTGGTGGGCGGGTTGTGGAGGAGGTGGTTGAGGCTGGGTTGGTGTGGGGTTGGTGGATATGGTTAAGTATTAAGTTTGTGGTTACTGCAGGACAGAGATGTCAGGCTTTGACAGTAACTATCTTCTATATGGGTCTATCAAAATTCAGGAATTTTGCTGCTGGGGTGGGTCTGTTACCTCCCTCCCAATCTGGCTGCTGGCTGTGCTCATCAGGCATAGTCTGTTCATGTCAAGTGTTCCAGTTTAACAGCCATTCCCTGATGTAAGTATAGCTTCATGTAATTATGGTGGGGGGGGGGCACCTAGCTGTAACAATGCTCAAAATGTCTTCTTCTTTTTTCTTATTGCCAGCCAGGTACAAAGTACTTCAATTGTAATGGTGGTTTATTTTTCCGGTGGACATTTGCTGGTGCATCCCATCTCTGTATGGCATTAGTGACTAAATACAAGTCTTCCATCCTGGTGTGTGGACGCTGGATTGAGGTGCTGCGCCTGCAAGGTGTGATCCACTGCTGACAGATAAAAACATACGTCATCATTATCAATGGACACCTGTGAAGGAAAACAAACACATTATATATACTGCTGTGCTAACATGAAAATGGTAACCTTGGATTGTATCCTAATGTGCTTTTCCATTGTCACTGTGGAATCTCCCATACACAGCTTAAATAAGTCCCTTGATTGAACCACTGTAAGATGATGCAGGATATATTACTTTTATCCACAAATGTGCAACTGACACTGTAAACGGCAGCATAACCATTTATCACCCGCATTAAGATGCTACCTGAACTAACACTTCTACCAATATAAAAAATTAATTCCTTTTGAACAGAACATTTCATTTGACTTGACAGTCACCCAATTCAAGACAGATGTTGTTTGAACCAATGTCATCTGTAAAAAAGTGGAGAAAAAATATAAAAAAAAAAGTTGCATTAATACTTACCTGTGCAGTGCTGATACTTACCATCGATGTTGGCAACGTGACCAAAAATGTCCCACCGCTGAAATTATTTCAATTATGAGCTTATGGTGAAACATACCAGGATGTTCAGTACCTGGAATGGAATATACAAAAGCTAGCAAGTGAAAAACGTTACAATTCCAGTACTGACCTGTACATAATGATGCTTGCAATGTGTATTGACTAGGCTCTGAATGTGCCAAGTCGACTTATCATCCTTGTTCCAGAGCCATGGCCTGACATTGTGTCATCATGGCAAACCCTTCATAGAGTTAAATGGAAATACATAAGATAACTTATACAATAAGGTGTGCTGCCTTGCACGCATACTTGACATTCTATCACAACAAAGACATGCATAACAGCACAATGGAGGTATAAGTAATAACATGACAAAAACTGATATCTAATTACCATGAATCAGTTTAACAGAAGCCAGACCATGGAGGAAGAACATACTGTGTATATTTCTTGCTTCATGATGATATGTGTTGCTTTCTGAGTGGCTGTTTCTTTTGCTGGAAGGACAACGACACCAATTGTGCTTGTTGGTTTGAAAGTGCTGCATCATGCTGGTTGACGTACTGGCCCAAAATCTGCTGGCAGTGCTGCCATCGTGGGTGGTCAGCAGGAGGGAAAACAAGCCAAAGTGTGCATGCTGGGATGAAAGTGATGCATTGTGCGGGTTGATGTACTGGCCACAAATTTGCTGGCATTGGCAATGTTGAGGTTCTTCTTGGTGGAAGATTGCTGAAGGAGGAGGAGAAGGAGGCAGAGTAACTTAGCTGGTCTCAGAGGCAGCATTAATGTACTGGTCTGAGACTGCTGTTTATGCTGGAGCATGCATCTGTCAGCTTCATAGATTTTCAGCGGTCGCTGGTATTTCTTGACAGTATGACAGTGATGGCCCACACTGTCGATATCTGTCTTATACAAATTAAGATGGATGACAAGGAGGCGGATTACATGATGATTCATTTTATACATGGGGATGGAGTATGCATGCATTTCTGAGTAACATAGTACTGGCTGTGCACTGTCCGACAAAGTTGTCATTGTTGTATATAGAGTGGTGGCACACTCACTAGACACTTATTCATGGTGTCATGGAGGAGGTATATGTGGAAATAGGGAAGGCGTTCAGTATTTGTTGCACGATGGGGCCATTGTGTATCGCTGAGATGATGACATATTCATTCCAGTTAGCATAGAAGGGGCCAATAAATTTTCAAAAATGAAATGAAATAAACATTGTGACTAGGCTGGGTAATCAAATTAAATGGTTTAACTGGATGTGTAACACAGAATAACCAGCAAAATAAAATTCAAAATGTATAACAATAACATAAAACAGCATATTCAGTGGAAATAGGGGTAGGGATGCACGTGGTGGCTGGGGGGGGACAGAACATCTTTAGCCTTCTTCCAGCGACACATCATCCATGAAGCATCCCTCACAGACTTCAAGACTGGAGTCATCACCAGGTGGAAATTCAGACATCATTGCTGCTTCATGTACCTCCCTGCTAGTAGAGGCCTTACCACTGTGGACGTCTTTGTTGTCAACATCGTCCCTGAGACACAGTTCTTGGGGCAACACCATTGAAATAATTGTGTTATGTGGAATGTGAGCCTCATTAACTTTTATAAATGTTAGGATGGAAACATTCTTCAGTGACAGATTTGTCCTATGGTCACGCATAATGGCCCCAGTTGAACTGAACACCTGTTCCACACTGACAGTGGATGGTGGGCAGCTGAGGTATTTAAAACCAACAGATGCCAGTGCAGGCCAGTCACTCACTTTGCTGATCCAGTACACCAATGGCTCATCAGTGATGCCAAGATGCTTGGTGTCTCCCATGTAGGCATCCACTGTATGTTTTGCTGCCCTGAGTCCTGCTGCCTCATCATGCTCCTCCTCCATGTCTTCAATTTCTTCAACTCCCACCTGGTACAGAGCATCCCAAATGGGATTATCTGCCGTGCTGTGCTGTGACTTTGGCATTTTCTCTGATATAGTAGCCTCTGATGATTTACTGGTGGTGGTGGTAGCAGCACCTGGTATATCTATACGTGCCCTTTGTGTCTCTGCATTTTTCATCTGTGCACTATGAACCTGCCTGACAAGGTAATTGGTCAATTTGTCCACTTGCACATGACCCCCTTCAATCATGGCAGGCGAGTCACGTTTGTACCGTGGATCCAGCATGGTAGCAATAACAAACTCATTAGACTGCATGATGCCACAGATATGTGTATTGATGTCCAGTATACGGAGGATGTGACCCACTACATGAACAGAACTGTGATCACTTGCCTCCATCTGGTGATGGACATTTATCAGTGTCTGCCTCAGCACACATGTAAGGGATATTAGCTGACTTATACAGGCAGTGTCCCCACTCACAGCTTGTGTTACATGCTCAAATGGATGCAGAATTCGTATTATGCCATCCATTTGTCGCCACTGCTCTGTTGTTAGGGCGATGGACACTCCAGCACTGTCCCGGGTGGTGTGCAGCATTAGGTAATCTGAAACCACCTTATACTGCTCATAAACCCGGTCCAGCATGTACAGTGTGGAGTTCCACCTAGTAACAACATCAAGCTTCATACAGTGCTGAAGCAGATGGCTGGTGTGCTGCAGCTCACGCAGATGGTCACAGGTCTTTGCAGAACAGGCAAAGTGCATACAGATGTGTCTGGCAACAGACACAGTTTCCTTTATTTCATTGTGGTTCAGAAATTGCTGCATGACTAGATTAAGGCAGCGTACCAGGTAGTGAACTCTGAAAAAACACCATCAGTAATGCACTTAACTACATTGGAGCCATTGTCACTGGCAATAAACCCCACTGTGAGTGAGTGAGTGTGCATTGAGCCACTCATCAATCTGATTTAGCAGCATATTCAGCATTTTCTCACCAGTGTGAGACATTGTAACACTTTGCATAGTTATGGTTGCTTTCTGATGAATACCAGGTGTGTTGCTACCACCACAATTTTGCTTTACGCAACTTTTGTCAGGCCCCAAATCAACAACCACCCCTGGCACCTGTGCCCAGTGTACTGTTATGCACAGATATGAGCTGCCCATTGTTTGCCCACTTGTCCACATAGCCATGCTTATATGGATATATTGTGAGGCAGAATGCTTCATGGCATGTAGGCCAGAATGTGAAACTGTGCTGTAGAGTTTGGGCATGGCACATTTGGAGAAATACGTTCACGATGGCACCTGCCATTTAGGACAAGCATGGGCCATCAAATGGCAGAATCCAGGATTCTCCACAAAGGAGAAGGGCAACATGTCAATGGTGAGCATTTCAGCTGTGGCCGCGTTCAGCTCATGTGCAGCAGCATAACTGAGGGGGTACTTTGAGTGCCATCCAAACACACTCTTCAATGTGGTCTGCATCTTGGGAGCAGGTCGACAAAAACGCTTTACTTGTGCCACCAATGTTGTTCTTGCTGGGGTACCAGTTGACTCTTGGGGCCTGGGATGTGCAACATGTATGAAACTGGTTATTTTGATGGACTTGGTGCCTGGTGGTGTACTTTTATAACTCGAGGGAGTGGCAGCTCCACTGCTACTAAGCCCATTGCTCGAGAGAGAAAATGATTCCTCACACTCCTCCTCCACCGACCCACTCAGCCCTCCCTCCTCCTGCTCTATGGCACTGCTGTCACTAACATTAAGCTTGACAAGGAAGTCCTGCCAACAGCTCTGGTATCTTTCTGGTGCTGGTGCCAGTGCCAGTGCAATGGCTGCTTGATTTTTCAAGGGGGCATGTTGGCCATTGGTGCCTATGTGGCTGCCCTTTTTCCATGACTAACACATACTTGACACAGCTGACATATCACCACGGTGTCATCAGCTGCATCAAGCATGAAAAAGTCCCAAACTAAGGACATTGTACCTCTAGATTTGACATGGGACTGAGACTTGGACAGCGGAGCCAAAGGTGTGGAAATTTTTGCTTTTTGTGCTGCTTGCATGATATCCACCATATTACATTTGAGAGGTGGGGTGACTGGACTGCTTGTTGTAGGCTTGCTGATATCCTCACTCTCAGTCTTGTCGTCTAAATGGGCCACATCATCACCCTTCATCTTTTTAGTTCTGACTCCCACAGGGGATCCAACACCTCATCATCATCTGTACCAAAACAGGTTATATCCTCCTCCTCATCCCTATCACTGTCTACTTCCAGACAAACTTTTCCCTTCTCTGGCATCTCCTCACTGTGGGGGGGGGGGGCTGACTTTCCTTATCTCCTTCTTCAGGAGAAACAGACTGACGCTGGGCACTATCACCCTCATCACCATCAGTTCCTCCTTGAGCAGGAACAACAGTCACACTGACAACTTTTTCAACCTCCTCCTGGACCTCAGTGCCTCCACTGGTGTGAGTGTCTCCCTTATTTCCAGTATCATCCCCAACATGCATACTAGCTACAGACAGGGCAGTACACAAATGAGTCACAGACTTGAAGCCACTTCTAACTTTGATTTTGCTGCTACTGGATGCCATAGTAGCAGCAGAGGCCACAGAGGACACTGATTGAGAAATAGGTTTGCTTCTTCCAACTGACTTCTTTGAGCCACCTCTCACCCTGGCACCTTTACCTGAAGTTGAACGTATCTTGGCAGGCACATTTATATGTTTGTTTCATTTGGCTTCCTCTTGAAATATATTATAAATAAGTGTGATTTAACATCTGCAGTGCTATCCACTAAGGGCAAACAGAAATCAGAACAGGTAGCTCCACTGTAGTGTATTGTATATAACTACCTACAACAGCTACTGTAGCCTATTCGAGTGTGAAAACACTTTTATTTTTTCAATTACAAAAACACAAGTTAAGTAACATGGGGTAACAGGAGAAGAGAAGTAAGAGACTTTCACTATATAACTGACAGAGAACACCACCACAACAAGGTTGTGCAGTAAATCTGAAAAGAATATTTAAGTGGTTCTTGATCAAATGTCAGTTCTTAAATGGAATGATTATTACACAACTTGATAATAACCGCGTAGGTGCTGGTAGGTTCACAAAAACTAAACTAAGCCAACCACACAGAACACATCTCAGTCAAAATATGAACTACAGTCCAGATAAGTAAATTTGTATTTATTTATTTATTAGAATTTTGGATAAATACCTTTGAGCCAATGGCTCTTTCACAAAGGTTACCACATCAGTATACAAAGAATAGAAATACAGTTTGTGTGAGATTAGCAGGCAAGCAGTTGGAATACAAATTTCAGTACAATACAGGCTGCCAGTCTGCCTTCAGAACTACATTGATGAATACATACAGGAGGCAATTCTTAAGGAGGCTTGGCAGATGTTTGGCTTTTGCTGACATTGTTAAAAAACACTGATTCCTGCTAATATTGCTACTGTGCCGGTGCCTTCTGGAGCTGTGTCCGGATTGTTACTTGGATTTATATCATGTCTTCTCAAGATTGTTGATCTGGGGCACTTTTTGCTGGAAGACAATACCTATATGTAGTATTTGATCCATTTGGCTCTAAATTGATTTGGGTTTTTATCTTGGATTACCTGCAATATTTTCTACTTTGCCCAGGACTCACAGTTGGATCTGGAACTGTGTAACTTTGGATTGAGAGAGTGTTCCTTTTGTGGTTTTCCTTTGTGTAACTGGCTACACTGTATCCCATTTTAGCCTTTGAATTTCTGCTGGTTCCTGGTGTTGACTATACCTAATTCTGGACCTGGATTAAAAGAGACTGTGGACTTCCTCTTTTTTGTGCATTAGTTTGTTTTCTTCATCTGGTCGAAGGGGTGGTCAGAGAACCCTACATCATAACATGTTGTATTGTTTTTTATTTTCTGTTATATTATTTTAATTTGGTTTAATTGTTTGGCAGTGAGAGTGCCTTTTTATCCTCTTTTCCCAGTGGTAAGAGGACTTGGGGGGTAAATTATTTATTTATTTTCTTTTGTTATATGATGTGTTGGGCTAGGGGGTGAGATCCCTTAAGCTTTGTTTGTTGTTTATTTGTCCTGTGTGTTATTTTGTATTAAGGGGGGTTGTCAGGGCTCTGATTCCAGGCTCTGAAACTGAGGTTGGCTAACCTGGGAGTTGGGCGGGGTTTTTAAACTGTCTTTTGTTTTTAGTGGGGTATTATTAGTTTTTTAGTTTAGTTTTAGGTATTGTTTATTGTATTGTGCAGCTTAGTTTACAGTATGTGTTGGTCTTCAGCTTCCATAGCGGTGCACTACTCATCCTCCTCTCTTCGTGCCTTCACCCTTTTTATTCTCCCCCTCTGCAAGTTTGAGATTTACCAGCATTGTAGAGCACTGGGTATTGTGCGCAGGAGGGGGAGAAGGGTTGGGGGTTATGAACAGGAGAGGATGATCGAGGGGGGTCATCATATTGGGGTGGTTAATACCAGAAGGTGCCCTGGGGTGAAATGGAATCCTGATCGTTGTTTTCCATGTCTCAGTCTATACCCAAGGCACCACCGACATGGTGGGCAGATGGCTCAGCGACTCTGTGAGGTTCGTCCAACTCGGGCAGTGTTGTGAAATGCCAGGTCCATTAAAAACAAGACTGCAATTATTGCTGATCTTGTTGGTATGGTGGACCTGGCTTGCATTACCGAGACCTGGTTGGATGATAATTCTGGCCCCATTTTGGAGGCTATGACTCCAGCCAGGTACTCAGTGTTACACCGACCAAGATTGGATCATAGCTGGGAGGGGTTACAGTCTGTTTCAAGACTAAACTCGGCCTCATGGAGGAACTAATGGGGAGGGTTGAGTCCTTTGAGTGTATAGTTGTAGCAGGTGTAGGCATTCGAATTGCCCTCATTTACCATCCACCTGGTGATGAGAAGCAATTCCTTCAGGAAGTGGCGGACTTCGTTGTCGACATGGCATTCGAGTAGCCTAGATTGATGGTTCTGGGCAACTTCAACGCCTGGGTCGATGATGAACTCTTGCAATTTGGTCAACACTTCCTCCAGTTAATGATAATGCTGGGTCTTACACAGGTGGTTTCCTCTGCTACACATAAATGTGGACACTCTTTGGACCTAATCTTCCTTTTAGGGGTAGGGGTATCCGATCTGGGGGTGGAACTCGTTGGGTGGTCAGATCATTACACCATGGGGTTTAATTTTTGATACCCACCTAGAAGGCCTGCCCCATGGAGTTGGTTAGGTACCGCCCTTTGTGGGATATAGATCCCCAAGGCCTTGCAGCAGTGCTTGACCTCTCGTCTACCGCATTGGCAAGCAGAGATCCAGAAACCCTCGTGTCGGCCTATAACATAGCCATTACTGGGGCTCTGGATCTCATTGCTCCAGTTTGTGTTCGCCCCCTCTCCCTCTACCCCAAGTTCCCTTGGTTTGATGGGACATTGAGGGTGATGCGGAGACAGGGGCGAAGGTTAGAGCGTTGCTGGCGAAGGTCGGCCCTTGATGCCGACCACCTTAGATTGATGGATCATTATTTGGTCTATCAATCTGCAATCACCTGTAAGAAGGCAGAGTTCCTGTCCAGGGAGATTGTGGTTGCTTAGAATCGACCAGCTCAGCTGTTTCAAACTGTGGACGGACTGTGCAACCCAGCCTGTCTTCAAGTTCGGAAAGTTTTTTTGCAATTGGAGTGCGATGATCCTGCTCGGTTTTTCGTAAATAAGGTGACCAACATTAGGGCTGAGTTGTTGTCATCACACTCTGTGGAGGTTGCCGCGAACCAGGGTGAGATCACGGGGCCTCAGTTTTCCTGGAGTTCCTTCAGTCAGCTGGAGTTCATTGATGCCATGAGGATTGTCCAGCATATGCACCCTATGTGCTGTAGTTTGGACCCTGGACCAACCTCCCTAATTTTGGGTTGTATTGACATCATTGGTCCAGTCCTTATGCAGATAGTCAGGTGCTCCCAGGAATCTGGTGAGTTTCCCAGCTCCCTGAAAGAGGCGGTGGTGACACCCCTCTTGAAGAAAGCTACTACGGACCCTTACTGTCTTGAAAACTACAGACCTATCTCTAATCTTCCCTTTGTTGGGAAGGTGATTGAGAAAGTAATGGCTGCACAACTGGAAGACCATTTGACCATCTATGATGTCTATGAACCCCTCCAGTCCAGTTTTTGTAAAAGACATAGTACCGAGACAGAGCTGGTTCAGGTGCTCAATGATCTCTTGATGGCTAGAGATCGGAAGAGTCATTCCATTTTGGTTCTCCTCAACCTTTCTTCAGCCTTTGACACTGTAGATCACATGGTGTTGATAGAACACCTGAGGCTGTTTTGTGGAATATCTGGAACCATCTTAAGATGGTTCATATCATTCCTCACTGGAAGATCACAAAGAGTTTATTCCTCGGATTCAATGGCTTTGTCTTGAGGGGTGCCCCAGGGTTCAGTATTGTCACCCATGTTATTTGCAGTGTATATGCTACCCATCAGAGACATTGTAAAGAGGTATGGGCTGAGGTTTCACTGTTATGCAGATGATACCCAGCTCTAACTTTCTTTTTCCCCAGACCAGATGGGAGCTCTCTTGGTCTTCAATAGCTGTCTAACTGAAATCCAGGAGTGGATGAATTCTAGATGGCTGAGGTTGAATTCTGATAAGACTGAGGTATTGGTTGTGGACCCGGGTTGTCGGATGGGGGGTCGGGTGTTGATGCTTCTTCCGGAATTTTTCTTGGAGGTGTTTCTCTCCCGATCTCTGAACGGGTGCAGAACCTGGGGGTAGTTCTTGACAATGGGCTGACACTGCATTCACAGGTGTCGGCAGTCATAAAGACTTCCTTTTACTGTCTTAGGAACATCACCAGGATCCGGCATCTTGTTCCGTCTGCCGACCTACCAATGTTAGTCCATGCCTTTGGGTCCTCATGCTTGGATTATTGCAACTCCCTTTATCTAGGGCTTTCAGGGGTTGAAATCCGTCGACTACAGCTAGTGTAGAATGCTACAGCCCGACTTCTGACAGGTTCTAGTAGATCTTGTCACATTACTCCGGTGCTGCGTGAACTGCACTGACTGCCAATTTGGTGGCAGATCACCTTCAAAGTCGGTTTGCTGACTTTTAAAGCTCTACACGATCTGGGCCCAGTCTATCTGAAAGAACTTCTGGTTCCTTATCGCCCTAATCGATCACTACGCTCGGCCGACAAGGGGTTGCTAGAGGTTTCAAGAGTGAATTTGAAATCTTTGGGTGCTCAGGCATTTGCATATGCTGCCCCACCCTTTGGAACTCTCTACCCCATCGGTTGCATGAGTGCACTTCTGTGGAGGGCTTTAAGAGAGGTTTGAAGACTTTTTTATGGGAAACTGCATTTTTATAACACTGATTGTTATGATCGTTATGATCTAATTGTATTTTTTAATGATTTTTACTGTTTTGATTTGTTATTTATGTACGGTGCCTTGGCAATTAAAAGGCGCCTTATAAATAAATTATTACTATTATTATTATTATTACAGGATATACATGGTCTACAAGCTACAGGTAATATAAATAACAATTAGAACAACACAATCAAGCATACATTTAAGAATGATGAGTCACAACAAACAATATGTATATTAATTAAGGTTGCCAGAAGGGCATTGTCAAAGGGAAAGGTGGAGCGGAAAAACTGAGTTGCCAGTTGTGCCAGGTAGCATAGAAAAGTGGAAGAGAGTGTGGGTGTAGAGGGTAACTGGGAGGGAGGTAGAAGTAGATGTGGTTAGGAGGCAAGGATCAGGGAACAAGTGCAACAGTGGGTGGGGTGAGCAGATTAGAAAAGGGAGAGAGGAAGGGAGTTGAAGAAGGGTAAGAGAGGAAGGTGGTAGACCAGGGCTAGGGAGAGAGAGGTAGGGATATATATGGGAGAATGAGGAGGGAGGTGCAGGCGGAGGTGGTGATAGTAGAGAGGTGCAAAGAACAGGAGTGACTGCCGGGGAGGTTAGGAGAAACAGTCACAGGCGGCTCTGTACACAAGCATTTGACATAGCTTAAGTCTGAATGAGCAGAGGGTGCCTAAGTTGGTCAGTTCACTGCCCAGGGAGTTAAACATCTTAGGTGCTCTGCCTGTAAAAGACTGCTGGCCTTGGGTGGTTTGACAGTGGGGAATAGACAGAGAATAGTTGTCAGAGCTTTTTGTGTACCGGGGGATGGTTAGCTGGACTTAAGAGAGACTGAACCCCAGGAGCATGAGTCCCAGCAATTACTTTTTTTGCTAGTAGGCAGGTTTGGAAAGTAATCCTTCCCTGAAGTTGTAGCCAGTCTGACTGTTCGTAGAGGTTGTAGGTATGCGTGCAGTGGGCAGCAGCAGTAAGGAGTCTGCAGGCCCTATTCAGAGCTGTAATGATTTGCCATAGTGCTAACATACTAAAATGCCAGCAGAATACACCTAACAGTCTCTTGAGTCTGCTTGATTTTCAGCACCCGCACTGAGGGCCGATTTTGGTGTCCACCTCTCCCCCTTGGGTTATACTGTACCCAGTCCCAGATGTTCCACCTGTATTGTGCCTGGTCAGATTTATCCTCCCCCTGTACCTGTCCCATCCCCTCTTAAACCCATCCACAGTCTCCATCTCTACCAGCTCCCTGGGCAGTGCATTCCATGGCTCCACCACCCTTTCAGTGAAATAACATCTCCTCTTCTCCCATCTGAGCCTGGCCCCTTCCAGATTACACCCATGACCTCTTGTTGCCCCACCCTCCTTCCTTTGGAGCACCCTGACTGGACCTCCTTTATTGATCCCTTTCATGTACTTAAAGATCTCTATCATGTCCTCCCTGTCCCTCCTCTCCTCCAGGATGTACATGTCAAGCTCCTTGAGCCTCTCCTCATAAGTCCTCTTCACCAGGCCCCAGATCATTTTTGTTGCCCTCCTTTGAACCCTTTCTAGGAGTGTAATGTCCCTCTTTAAATGTGGTCTCCAAAATTGTACACAATGGGGGGGAGGGATGGGAGAAAAGGCTGTCAAGGGGGGGCTGATAAAGGAGGGACTCTGTCTCCACCCCCCTGGGGAGCTGGAGAAGTGAAAAGGCTGACTGGTAAGTGCAGACCAGGAGAAACAGAATCCCTATGGAACACGTGTTAGGGAATGGAAGTATGGAAAAGGTGAAGGTAGTCCTAATGCCAGGAGCTCAGGCAATAAAATGCCTGAGCTCCAGGCGATGCTAACTGAGGGAGCAGTGGATGTGGCAGTGGTCACTGAGACCTGGGCCACCGCAGGACATGACTGGGACCTGAACCTGGAGGGTTACACTATGTTCAAGGACGACAGGTGGGAGGGAAGCGGAGGAGGGGTAGCAATGATAGTCAAAAACTGCATTGGCATGGGGGAGTAGAGGAGGTGGAGAGAACCATGGAGGCAATTTGGGTCACCTTGATAACAAGGGGGGACAAGACAGTAAAAATAGGAGTGGTGTATAGACCCCCTGCCCTGGCAGAGGAGCTGGAAGAGAGTCTGGTGGCAGATGTTGGGAGACACTGCAGACTGGGCAGGGGAAGGGTGGTGGTGTTGGGGGACTTAAACATGCCAGGAACAGACTGGGAGACTATGACATCCTCGGTGGCCAGGGAACAGAGGTTGTTGGATGTCTTTCAAGACATGTTCCTAACTCAGCAGGTGGGGGAACCGACCAGAGAGGCATGGGTACTGGATGTGGTCCTGGCAGACAGTGACCAGACTGGGGGCCTGGAGGTAAGGGACCTGTTGGCAGGGAGTGACTATGCCACGGTCAGGTTCTGCCTGGACCTAGGAGGGATAGAAGGCTGCACAAAGACGGAGGTAAATGACTTCAGGGCGGTGGATTTTAAGGAAATGGGAAGGATCCTTAAGGCGCATTTGGATGGGATTGGGTCAGACGTGGACGCTGATAGTAGGTGGGAAATCATTAGGAGAGGGGAGCAGAATGCTACCAGCACCTGTGCAAGAGTAAGACAAAAATGCGGTAGGGCCCGAAAACCCTGCTGGTGGACCAGGGAGGTCCAGGAGGTGGTGCGGGGAAAGAAGGCAGCCTATAGGCAATTCAAGTGCTCATGGAGTGAAAGGAATTGAGGGGAGTATGAGCTGATGGCTAGAAGGGCCACTAGGGTGGTGAGGGCGGCTAAGGCAAGGAAGGAGCAGAACCTGGCCAGGGAAATTAGGAGAGGGAACAAGGGGTTCTTTAGACACATTGGGGAAAAACGAAGGGTGAAGGGGCAGATTAGCAGGATTAAAACAGGGGAGAGATGGGCACAAGACCTGGGGGAGCAGGCTGAGGTACTAAATGAGTACTTCACCTCAGTTTTCACCAAGAAAAATTGGGGTGCTGCATCATACATGGGAGGACACAGTGATACTGAGGAGGGGGGGACCCTTACCTATTGGCGGGTCTGGGGAGAGGGGGAGGCATCACTGACAGGAGGGGGGAAGGCTAAGCAGGTAGCGGAAGTGGAAATCACAGCAGAGAGAGTGAGGGAAGCCCTCAGGTCCCTTAAGACAGAGCAAGCACCGGAAATGGATAAATTACATCCCAGAGTGCTGAAGGAACTTGAGGATGTCCTGGCGAAACCCCTGGCGGAGCTTTTCAACATCTTTCTGAGGACAGGGTGGGTGCCCCAGGACTGGAAGGTGGTGCATATAGTGCCTATCCACAAGGGGGGATCAAGGGAGGTGGCAGAGAACTACAGGCCTGTCAGCCTGACATCGGTGGTGGGCAAGGTGATGGAGGGCATTGTCAAGGACAGGCTGGGGGGGACCTGGAAAAGTCAGGGTGCCTGGATGATAGACAGCATGGATTCATCCTGGGGAAATCATGTGAGACAAACCTCGTGGAGTTCTATGACTGAGTGAGGAGTGCCTTGGACCTGGGTAGACCAGTGGACGTCCTCTTTCTAGACTTCAGCAAGGCATTTGACTCTGTTTCTCATGAGGGCCTGTTGGATAAGCTGGGAGAAATGGGGGTGGGAAACCAGATGATCAGATGGATAGGCAATTGGCTCCAGGACCGGACCCAGAGGGTTGTAGTTGGCGGGATAGTCTCTTCTCCAAGGAGGGTCATTAGTGGGGTCCCACAGGGATCAGTCCTTGGGCCCCTCCTGTTCAATGCCTATGTCTCTGACATAAGGACAGGTATCAGGAGTGAGATGAGTCTCTTTGTGGATGACTCAAAACTGGGGGCGGTGGTGGATGGGGAGGAGGGGAAGGTGGCCCTACAGGGGGACCTGGAGGCTCTGGAAAGATGGTCTAGAAAGTGGAAGCTGAGGTTCAATGCAGGGAAATGCAAGGTACTGCACCTGGGTGCCAGAAACCCGGGCCAAGCGTACACCCTGGGAGGGGGGGAAATGCTACAAGTCTCAATGGCTGAGAGGGACCTGGGGGTAGTGGATGTCAAGATGAACAACTCAGAGACTTGTAGGAGGGCAGCAGCCAAGGCCAACAGGATACTGGGATGCATCGCTAGGGGGATCACCTCCAGAAGGAGGGAAGTGATACTCCCTCTGTATAACTGCTTGGTGAGGCCGCACCTTGAGTACTGCATGCAGTTTTGGAGGTCACATTTAAAGAGGGACATTAAACTCCTGGAGAGGGTTCAGAGGAGCGCAACCAAAATGATTTGGGGCTTGGGGGACAGGACCTATGAGGAGAGGCTCGAAGAGCTAAATATGTACACATTGGAAGAGAGAAGGGACCGGGGGGACATGATAGAGGTCTTCAGGTACATGAAGGGGGTAAATAGGGGAGGAACAGTCAGGGTGCTTCTTAGGAAGGAGGAGGGGGCCACTAGAGGTCATGGGAGGAAGCTGGAGGGGGGAAGATTCAGGGGAGAAAGAAGGAGGTGCTACTTCACTGGGAGGGTGGTGGAGCCATGGAATGTGCTGCCTAGGGGGTTGGTGGAGGCAGAGATGGTGGAGGGGTTCAAGAGGGGGTGGGACAGGTACAGGGGAAGGGTTCTGAAAGCAAAATCCAATGCAGCGAGAATATCCGGAACTGGGAAGGGAGAAGCCAGAGAAGGCGAGGGGGCAGCAAGGTCAGCTCCCAGGGTGGGGGATGACCAAACGAGCAGATGCGAAAGACCATTAGGCCTATTCTGCTGGCATTTTAGTATGCTTGTATGTTAGTACTCGAGGTGTGGCCTAACCAAGCAGTTGTACAGTGGAAGGATCACTTCTGCCTTTCTGGAGGTAATCCCCCTGGTGATGCATAACAGCATCCTATTTGCCCTTGCCACTGCCCTCCTACAGGTCTCCGAGTTGTTCATTTTGACATCTACCACTACCCCCAGGTCCCTTTCACCCTTCTTGACTTGAATCATGTCTCCTCCCAGGGTATACCCCTGGCCTGGATTTGTGACTCCCAGGTGCAGAACCTTGCACTTTCCCATATTGAATTTTAGTTTCCATTTTCCTGACCACCTTTCCAGAGCCTCCAGGTCCTGATGCAAGGCCACCCTCTCCTCCTCTCCATCCACCACTGCACCTAGCTTTGAGTCATCTGCAAAGAGACTCATCTCACTCCTGATCCCCCTCCTGATGTCTGAGATATAGGCATTGAACAGGAGTGGCCCCAGCACTGACCCCTGGGGAACCTCACCAGTAACCCACCTTGAGGATGAGGCTAACCCTTCAACCACCACCTTCTGAGTACGCTCAGAGAGCAAATTTCCTATCCATCTTAGCAACTGTCTCCCCTACCCCCATTTCCTTCAGCTTAGCCAGCAGGCCACTGTGGGGAACCGAATCAAACGCCTTGCTAAAATCCAGAAAGAGGACGTCCACTGGCCTACCCTGGTCCAGGGCCCTCTTCACTCAGTCATAGAACTCAACAAGATTTGTCTGGCATGATCTTTGCGTGACAAAGCCATGCTGCCTATCGTCCAAGTACCCAGTTTGCTCCAGTAATCCCCCTAGCCTTTCCTTAACAATACCCTTCATCACCTTGACGACCACCGATGTCAGGCTAATGGGCCTGTAATTTCCTGTCTTCTCTCTTGATCCCCCCTTGTGGATCGGCATGACATGGGCCACCCTCCAGTCTTGGGGCACCTACCCAGTCCTCAGAGAAATGTTAAAAAGCTCCACTAGAGGGACTGCCAGGACATCTACCAGTTCCCTCAGCACCCTGGGCTGTATCTCATCTGGACCAGGTGCTTTCTCCATCAAAAGGGACCTAAGGGCTCCCCTTACACTCTCTCTACTGGGATTTCAGCCTTGTCCTCCCCTTTTTCACCATGCACTGCTGTGCCCTCACCTGTCTGTGGTGGTCACTCCCTTTCTCCAGACCCATCAGGACCCTTGGTCTCTACCGGTCTCACCCCTTGCTCTGGTTTGCCCCCGCTTCCCACGTAAGGCATAGCCTCTCACTTAGGATTTCTGCCTGTTCCCCCACCTCCTGTGCCCAACCATCACCTTCCCTTATCTTGCTGATCTGATCCCTTACTTTCCTTTTTTCCCCTATGTATCTAAAGAACCGCTTGTCCCCCTTCCAGATCCCACTGGCCAAGGACTGCTCCTTTTTTTCCTTAGCTGCTCTCACCACCCTGGTGACTCTCTTGGCTGTCAGCTCATATTCCTCCTGATCCCTTTCACTCTTTGACCACTTGAAGCACCTATGGGACACCTTCTTTTCCCTCACCACCTCCTGTACCTCCCAGGTCCACCAGCAGGGTTTTCTGGCCTTGCCAAACTTATGCCTTTCCCTTGTGCAGGATCTGGTAACCTCCGATATTTCCCTCCTAATGATCCCCCACCTGCTTTCAGCATCCATATCTGGCCTTATCCTGTCTAGATGATCTTTAAGGATGCTTCCCATCTCCCTGAAGTCTGCACCCCTAAAGTTGGTTACTACCATCCTTGTTTGGCTTTCCTCCCCCCTTAGGTCCAGGAAGAACCAGACTGTGGCATGATCACTCCGAGCCAATGGGTCCTTCACCTCTAGGCCCCTACACTGATCACTGTCTGCCAGTATCATATCCAGTGTCCAGGCCTCCTTAGTTGGCTCACCTACCTGTTATGTCAGAAACGCATCCTGGAAGACATCCAGCAGCCTCTGCTCTCTGGCCATTGGTGATGTCATAGTCTCCCAGTCTGTTCCTGGCATGTTGAGGTCCCCCATTACTATTACCCTTCCCTTTCCTAATCTACAGTGTCCTTCAAGATTTGCCATCAAACTTTCTTCTAGGATCTCCACCAGTGCTGGTGGTCTGTATACCAATCCGCCTCTGACCTTTACTCTCTTACCCTCCTGCATCAGCAAGGTGACCCAAATAGCCTCCACATTCACCTCTGCCTCCTCTACCCCTCCAATACCCACTCCATTTCTGACTAACAGTGCTACACCACCACCCCTTCCCTCACCCCTATCTTTTCTGAACATAATGTAGCCCTTCAGATTTAGGTCCCACTCATGCCCTTGAGTGGCCCAGGTCTCAGTGACTGCTGCCACATCTATCTCCCCCTCAACTAGCATTGCCTGGAGCTCAGGCATTTTATTTCCTAGCTCCTGGCATTTATCAGAACCACTCTCCACCCCTTTTCCCTCCTCTTCTTTCTCCCCCTTGAGCTCCCATTTCTCAGCTCCTGCATCCTACCTGGTGACCCAGTTCCATATCTCCCTAACTCACTGGAGGAGTGGAGATCATGTCCCTCATTTATCGTATCTGCTGGCACTGCCCCTTTTTTGATCCTTCCCTACTTCACAAGTTTATACCCCACCTTTCGATGATGAACCCAGCTAGTTTGAGCTTTAGTACTTCCTTCCTGTCCAAATTAAGTTGGAGCCTGTCCCTAACATACAGCCCCTTACCCTCCCAGGTCTCCCCCAGTCCCCCACCAGGCCATACCCCAATTCCCCACACCACTCCCTAAGCCACTAATTTATTTCCCTAATCTTCATCTAGTTTTCCCCACTAGCCCTTGGCACCAGCAGGATTTCTGAAAAGGAGATGTTACATCCTATGGAAAGGCATACCCTGGCCAACTCCCAGAACCTTGCCTGAATTTCTAGTTCACTATTACCATTTATGTCGTTTGATCCCAAGAGCACTAGAACGTCCAGGGTCCCCCCACATTCCCTTGCCTGTGAATACAACTCATGCTTGGCCTTGTGCACTGTCAGGCCTGGGTGGCATTTGGGTCTGATCAGACAGCTTTTACCCTCCTCCTGCCCCTCCCACTGTATGCCTCTGCTCATGGAGTCCCCCAATAGCAGTACTCTAGCTTCCCCCTTGCCTTCCTGTTCAGCCCTCGGGTTCCCCCTCCTTCCATGCTCCTCCTCATCTCTTCATCCAGATTCTCCCCTCATCCAGTTCCTCGCACCTCCCACAATCTGGGTGTTGAAGGTAGCCCCTTCACTATTGTCCTTAGTCACCTCCTCTACCCATGTCCTGGCCTTCTTTATCCCCCCACTTGAGTATCTTTCTCGGTATCTCTTTCCCCACTCCTTACCAATCCATCCGTCCTATCCATTTGCCTATTTGGCTTTCTGTTCACAATTATCCCATTTACGTCCTGCACCTTCCTGCCTGTCATGCTCCCCTGTTCCATACCATCAGCCTCCTCCTTGTTCCCTTGATCCTACTTCTTCTTCTCCCCTCCTACCCCTCTTCCCCCATCCTGTCTGGGACCCTCTCTATTGTGCCCTTGACATTTGCCCTCTACACCCATTCTATCCATCCCTGCCCCAGCTACACCAGCAGCAACATCATCCTCCTCTCCTCTTCCTCCACCACACACCCCTCTTCTACCAATGGGCATACAGGGTTAAAATGATTTGTGAGCCTTAGCCCATCCCCCAGTGCCCCCCTGTCCCTACTGTCTTTTTCGGCTTCCTTTGGACACCCCCAGACTCTTGCCTACTGCTGTGGAAATTTCCACCTTTTGGGCCCCATCTGCCAGGGTCCCTGAGAGCCCTCTGTGTACCCCCCTTCCCTGCTCTGCTAGTGTGAGCACCACTCTTCACTCCTCCCCCAGCTTGGGAGGCCCCAGCATCTAGTGCTTCCATGTAGGTGACTGCTTTCCTCCTACCTCTCCAATCCTCCCCTCAGCCCCTCAGCTGCCTTCAGATCTCCTCTACCTCCCCCTTTAGCTGTGCCAGCTTGTAGCACACTTGGCAGCCCCCAAACTTCAAAGTCCAGTCCAGTATCATGGCCGCACCACACCCTGTGCACTCAGCCACCCGCCCAAAGATACCTGCTCTAGTGATATGCGGTCCCTTCCCCATCATCACAGCAGTCTTTTCTAGGCCAGATTACCAACTCAGTGGTTCTACAGTTTCTCTAGCTACCAGTACCTGTACCTAGGCAATTCCACCATACAGTATGCAGGCCTTTAAACTTGCAACGCTTGGGTGGCTGAACTTTTCCCCACCTGACTATTTGCCTTAAGAGTTAGTTTACAGGGAAAGATTACAACTCCCTATGCTCCTCTCTCCCAGCCTTAAAACCCACTCCCCTCAGTGGCTAGAACTACATGAGCTGCACGTGAAGCCTTTTCCACAAATTGCAGGGCAGGTGTTCCCCTATAAATGAGCTGTACTCTGGGGAGGGAGGGGTGGAGGAGGGTGGGATTTGGGCCCACACCCGACTCTCACGAGATTGTATCAGCCCTGTGTCTGCCCCTCACTGCACCTCCAAGCACTGCAACCTCCTCTGGAGGAAAGTCCCACACAAAACAACACTGATTGAACAAGTCAGCAGTCCTGCTTTAAAGTCCACAGACTGATAAGAATTTAAAGCTTATCCAGCTACTAAAATCCCCAGCTGCTCAGCAAAAGCAGGTTCCCACAACCTCTACCAGCCCCAACTATTTCTGCAGTACTGCTATGTTAGAAGCCCTGGTATTTAAGCCTCCATGAGCTGTAAATTGATACTGGCTGAGAAAGACAGAACCTTCCAGAAGCTGCTCACAATACTTGTAGAAAAGATAAATGAATTTCCAGCTTCATCTATGGATCCCCCACACAAAACAACACTTATTGAACAAGTCAGCAGTCCTGCTTAAAAGTCCACAGACTGATAAGAATTTAAAGCTTATCCAGCTACTAAAATCCCCAGCTGCTCAGCAAAAGCAGGTTCACACAATCTCTACCATCCCCAACTGTTTCTGCAGTACTGCTATGTGAGATGCTCTGCTGTAGCTGTGGCTGCTCTGTAGATAAGAAGCCCATAATCAATTATGGAGACAACAAAGTTGTGTATTGCTAGCTTAAGGGTATCAGGCAGTGTCTATGTTTATAGAGAAGGCCTATACAGATATTTACAGATTTCACAACTGAAACACTATGGCTGGAGAAGGACAGAGTAGGGTCCAGGGTTGTACCAAGGTATTTGAAAGTCTGAGTCTGGTTCAGGGTCACACCGGAGCTGTTTTTGACAGCCAACTGTTGGTGTTTATGTTTGTTATGTGTGCCGTGGAACAGCATAGTCTTTGTTTTTTTTGTAATTTAGCACTAGTTTCTGTGAGATGAACCAGGCCTCAACTTGCATGAAACTTTCCTGCAGTTTTTTCTCCAAGAGGGAGGGGTCAGAATTCTTAGAAAAGATCACTGCATCATTAGCATACAGAATAATGTTTTCATCATGGGCAGAAGGAAGATGTTAAAAAGAAGGGGTCCCAGTATTGACCCTTGGTGAACACCAGCCCAGACAGGTAGTTTGGAGGGGAGGGAGTCACCAATCTTAACTTGTTGTGACCGGTTGGAGAGATAACTGTTGAACCATTGTAGAGTATCATGAGAGAGCCCTAAGTTGCCAAGTTGTTCCAGTAGTAATGGATGGTTGACTGTAAGTGGTGTCTGGATAAGAGGAGTACTGCAATGTGTTAGTACTTATTAAATATAGTTTTGAAGCTGGCCCGGTGGTGCAGAGGGCTGAGGCCCTGGATGCCACACCTTGAACCATGCCAGTGACCCAGGTTGAAGAAAGTACTCAGGTGCTGGGGGTCGGCAGGGGAAAGGGTTAGGATTGAGCATCCGTGGGACTGCTCTTCTCCCCTGGGGTGGGTTGGGGATGCATGGTCACTCTGCAGTGGCCCCCAGTGGAGACTGGGAGCACAGCAGAGGGATTGCACTAAGGGGAACACCACAAAAAAAGTGGAAACTGCACTGGGATCAGCTGGATGACTGCAGTCATCCCCAATGATGCCCTCAAGCAATCCTGGCAGAGTAACGTCCACCTCAGCAGCACCCAGGCAAGAAAGAAAATAGTGTGCTGGAGTCCCCCTGCTGGTGCCGTCCCTCTTGAAGGAGGGAAACTCTCCTGGCAAAGGGATATGATGGACTAACCTTAAGGAAGACTGCAAATATGAGGTAGGCAGCTCTGGGGGAATTGCAGGAAGGGGTCGCTGGTGGTACTCGGTGACTTGAAGGAGGAGCAGGTCCCAGTGCATGACAGAGGGGAAAAAGGATTACACAAAAAATATATATAGTTTTGGCTTACAGATATATCAGATGGAAGGGACAACAAGATTTGAAATGAACAAAGTCACCTCCAAAACTCATGCAGGGACCACCACTATCTAGTTGAAAACTATGTAGCTTTTATAAAGTAGGTCAAGCAGTAAATAACAGTGGTATAACAAGGAAGAAAGGGTTAATATAGTAAGCAAATTAAACAGAAAAACAGGAACACTGCAATGCAGAGGCTAGATCACAATATTAATTTATGTGAGTAATTCAACAATGCAGTACGAACACTTTCAATAAAAAAAATATATCACAAAAGTGATTAAGCAAAGGGAAACAGGAACAGAACTACTCAGTCAGAATGTACTGACTGTCAGATAAAGTTACCCAAGAAAGGGTCAATATGTAAGAAAAATATTACAACTAAGTAGCACACAAACAAAAATATTAAGACTTAAAAGAAATTACAGAAACTCAATCACAACTTGAGAGAAATATGTCAAATATTAGGAACTAGCCTGCTCTACTTTGAAATGCACCCAGGCACACACACACACCACATGGTTGACCCTCCCCCACTCAACTCCCTCACTGACACAGACACAGAGAAAACTGAAAACACTGCCTACATTTAATTAAGTAGTATCCAAAGATACAAAAACAAAAACATGTTCACTAGCAGCACTAGGAACTAAATTGAGATTTTGGGAGTAATTAACTCTCAAAAATCACAAATAAAGTGGTTTTTGAAGGGTTTATTGGCTGTGATGCACCACACTGAACTGTTCTTCGACTCAACAAACAATATACTGTGCAGAAAACAGCCTACATGTGATATTTCAGCTATCTACCCACAATGCATTGCAATTTCGCTGGCAAAAAAAACATTGCCTAAATTAAGGATAATGGCAAAATTTCGCCTTACGCAGAAGAAAAATTGGGCAAAATTGGACACAATCTCACATTATGCAAAAGCGAAATTGGAGGCGAAATTACGTTTCACCTAGGTGAAACATTTTGCGTAATGTGGGAATTATGCAAAATATTTCGTTAGGCAAAATTTTCCAATTTCGTACATCTGTGCAGTAATCCACTGCTGTGTCCCATGTGTCGTCACCTGTGTGCTCACTGGTGATGGGGTGTGTGATCACTGTGTGGTGTATAAGACCCTGGAGGATATGGGCAGTACACTGCACAAACAGCATGGGTGTTATGTCACTGCATGCTGCCCCAGCTAGCACAGATATGTACACTATATTGCAATATATCTCTCCTTTCCTGTCCTCTCCTCTCTCAACAGCTCATTCTGTCATACCCGACATGGTGGAGGATGCTCTGGGTCCATCTCTGTGGCAGCTGTCCCTGCTGGCCACCATGTGCAAGTGATGACTGACACCAGTGATGAGGGTGAAGACAATGATTATGGTGGGACCTTCATTGATAACTGGAAACAAGAGGGATCCACCCCAGACTAGGAGAGGTTGTCCACCCCTGCCAGCCCCCATAACAATGGGTCCAAGCCACTACCCCACCCAGCATCACAGTCACAGAGGTATATCAGCCTGCCACAGCCCTTTGCACAGCCACCACTCTGCCATTTCATGACTCCACCTCTGGTACTCACCCCACTGTGATAAAGCCATCAAACATACAAAACTGTGTCTCCCCATATGTTGCCAATAACCTGTAGGCCCTGCCTGAAGAAAACATATCACATCTCACTTTATATGGTCATGGAATGGGGTGAGCATTAGGGTTAGGAATCCCAAGGAAGACCCCAACCCTAATTTGGCAAGAGTCAGGGCAATGAAAACCATAATATTTTCCTTTTTCCTGCTTGTGGTGTGAGGAGTTGAATGCTACATTTACCTACTTTTGCAGTTTAATCTTAACCCTAACTGATGCATTAACACAGTTTTTTTGTGAAGAATGTCCCTACTTTTTTATATATCCTCAGATCCATGGGAGTAGAGAAGCATCCCTCCCTCCATAGATGCATGCTTCCATGCTTCCAGAAAAGCAATGCATTGGCTGCAACTGTTTTTGTGGGGCTCACTTCAAAGGAAAAATTATACTGTATTAAGTGTCCCTCTTAACTGTCAGCAGTTCATTGTATACGAGTAAAATTAGTTTTTGTTTTGTTACCCATAAATCAGTAAATCTTTGTCAGTTTGCTCTAAAATGTGCTATGGTTGTAGTTGAAGATGAGATGCACTTTTGGAGCATTTTTGATGATGATTGCACTTCAGTGCTGTACGAAAAAAATCTTCCACCAGCGGAATTTGTGCAAAATTCGAACTTTTGCTTCTGCAAAAGTTTGAAATCATTTTGGCAACTTTTGTGGAAATTCCAACTTAGAATGTCAGGATAAATGTATTAACAACAGATTAATTTACTAAACTGCTGAAGAAAATTCTGCAGAACTGAACACTGTTGGAGGTCAGTTCTGCAGAAATTCTTTTGGCAATTTAAAACATGAATCCGAAATTCATACATTCATCATGCAGTTCAGTGAGTCACTGAACTGCAGAATGAATGTATGAATTGTGCCTCCCTGGTGTCTAGCAGCACCCCCCCCCACCCATTGATTGCCATCCCCTATGAAAGAAATGTTTCCCTGGTATCTAATGGCACTCTCTACCATCTGATCACAGTCCCACTATGAAAGAAATTATTCCTAATCTCTAGTGTCTAGTGGCATCCTCAACCTCTGATCACCATCCTCTATGAAAGAACTGTTTCCCTGGTGTCTCGTGGCACCCCTATGAACAGTCCATTATTCACATAATGTCCATAATGTGAATATGCACAGTAATAATGGACTGTAAATAACATTTCAAGACATATACAGAAACTTCATTATCCACTGCTTCCAGCAGATAATAATTACTTGCAAAATAATCATACCACTACACTGTCCTACAACTAGGGTACACCGTATTCACACTCAACACTCTGAAGCGGATTCCCACATTGAAAAGTTACATAAATACAAGCCGAATTCCATACCATGTAATATAACAAACTGCACATACAGTAAGTGCCTGTGAAGAAAGTGGTGTTAATTTAATCTAATAAAGCTTGGGGACAGTAGAAGTGACTCTCCTTTTTGGCTAGTGACTTATCCTGTCCTCCAGCTTTACTTGATGTAATTAGAGTCTTGTTTTTCACAGACACCTAGGCATCATTCTATATATACTGCATATATATATATATATATATATATATATATATATATATATTCATTGCAAATAATTATGTTAATGAAGACATTAGGGTAGAAGAATGGAAAGCGGAAAAATTAAGGGAGTGAAAAACATTAGGGTTTGGAGTCTTGGCATATACAGGAGCAGTTTATGATTGAGTAAGCACTTTTATGTTAGACCCACATTTTTGCACCTTAATATCTGCCCCATTCAACAGATTTGTTAGAAATTCAGAACTCTTGGAGCCTGGTCCATGGTCTCCAGATCCTAACAATTTTGTGTGAATTGGCTGGGGGGGGGGAGGAAAGTTACAAATGTACAAAAACACTAACATTCATCATTTTTAAGAGGGTTTTTGGTCACTTGTAAGTAAAAAATGGTTTTATAAACTGGCAAATTTTTAACTCATATAGTTTTTAAAATAGAAATTAAAAACTGTCCCATTTTCTGAGCATGCTCAGTTCAAAAAATGAACATTTTAACGATAAGGGGTAAAATGCCATTAGTGATTATTTCTTTAACACTGTATTCATCAGCCAGGGCTGTCAAAAGCAGTGTGAAGGAAATGACTTCCAGTCATGCTGTTTTCATCCTTTGTGCTACGAACATCGGCAGCTGGTAGTTTCCCACCATCGGTAATGCCCTCCTTCCTGATCTGCATTTATTTTTAAAAATGGAAAGTGGTTGCCCAATCCACCACCAGTTTTCCCCTCCCTTCCGACTCACTTACTGTATATTTAAGATGGACAGATCAAAACAGAACCGCCTGCATTGACCCCCTTTAAAATTGTTACACTTTTCAATGTCTCTTTCTGTGACATGTTCAAATATAGACCTGATGGTCACACTGATCCTGGCCCCAGTAAGTCCCAAATTGACCCCAACTGGCACCTTTTTTACATTAAAAAGGTCACATATCAAGATGTGTATAAGCTACTCCTTACTCTCAAAACTGACAAATCAGCCGGACCTGATGGACTTATCCTTAGATTCCTTAAGCTTTCTGCCCTCCAAATTGCACTCCCTATTTCAAAAATATTCAGCTTAACCTTCTGTACCAGTACCATGCCCATCCTCTGGAAAATGTTTACAGTTGTCCACCTGCAAAAGAAGGGAAAAAATACCTTCCTCAAAAACTACCACCCAATCTTGATTCTCTCAGCTCTGGTCATTCTGCAAGAGAAAATCATCCACCACCAGCTTGTTGAATACCTGAATCTGTACAACCTCACCTGTCCAGAACAACACGCTTTTCAGAGGCTTAGCTACAAGGGTACAGGGGGTGCAGTTGCACCTGGGCCCATGAGGTCTGAGGGGCTCAAATCATAATTTTGATGTCTATTCAAAACCTGGGGGGCCTTATAACATACCCTTGCACCCAGGCTCTCTGGAAATTTGCTACACTACTGACGCTTTTCAAAAAGGTCATAGCACTGATACAGCCCTAATTACCTTCACTGATGCCATTTATCAAGCAAAGGACACGGGACACATTGTAAGTGCCATGTTCATTGACCTGACCAAGGCCTTCAACCTTATTGACCACAAACTACTTATTTCGAGACTACTGGCACTGGGCCTCGGGCCATCTGCTCTCACCTGGTTCACAGACTGCCTGTACCACTGTCAATAGGCCATCAAAATTAGTAACACCCTTTCTGGGGTAAATCTCATCTCTAGTGGAGTCCCCCAAGGCACTATTCTAGGACCTCTTATGTTTTCAATTTTTATTAATAACCTCCCTGGTCTGTAAATCTGTACAAACACTCCTTTATGCTGACAACATCATCCTCTATACCCACAGTGATAACCAGGGCCCCGATTTTTCTGCGGCACTCAACATCAATTTCTGCAGCAATTCTGCGGCACATTTTTACTCTTAATTTTTTCTTTTTTTGGTTTTTTTTGCCATATCTGACACAATGCATGCTCATAACACATACATTTTTTGGGTGTGTGTCACCAAATTTTCAACATAGCCAGTTTAAGACCTCTGTTCATGAACAGTATCACTGTGATTTTCTTAATCTGTCCCGAACATTGATTTTGCACACCCGGCCGTTGCCATTGTGTGCTACATGTGCAAAACACATTTTGGTGAGATGTGAAAAATGACAGTTGTACTGTTCATAAGAGGTGTGGTAAAATGGCAATACTGAAAATCTGGGTGAAATATTAAAATGCTCGGAGTTTCTGGCGTGCATAAGAACTGCAATGCATGCTGGTAAAACAGTCATTTTAGGGAATATTTTCACCAAATTTTTCAACATAAGGGATTTTGGGAGCCTACCTCATGAACTGTGACACTGTCATTTGCGTTAATCATTCTGGAAAGGTGGTTCCGGCGCGGTGACTACGGAACCACCTTTCAGGACCGATAATGAAATAACAGTGTCACAGATTCTCAGTGAAGACTAAAAACCATATTGAAAATTTATTAATCCCAGAAATTGCTAAGATATGCATAAAGTTGAAAAATCCATTTATGCCATTATACAGCTTACGGCATTTCTTCAGTTTGCGGTCGGTTTTGAAGGTGCAGATGTGTTCCCGGTCCACGAAGATCGTGCTAGGGCTCTGGAGGTAAGTATAGGGTAGGTGGGGGTGAGGTGGGGGTGTGGAGGTGGGTACGAGAGGGTGGGTGTGGGTTGGGAGGGGCAAAAGAATCAACGAGGAAGGTTTTTTGTTTCAGGTTTTTTTTTTTAGACTCAGTGAGGGACTTTTGCCATGCTGAGGTGGGCTCCCAGCATGGCACCAGCCAGCTTGGGGGGGCTACGTAAAGCCGATGGGGGATTGGGCACTCCTGTCAGCAATGGAAGCTTTTGCCACACTGGGGCCAGCATGGTACCAGGCAGCTTGGGGGGGACAGTGAAGCCAACAGGGGATTGAGCACCCCTGTCAGCAATGGAAGCTTTTGCCATGCTGGGGTGGGCTCCCAATGTGGCATAAAGACATTTGGGGGGCAGTGAAGCTGATGGGGGATTGGGCACCCTCGTCAACAAAGGACGTTGTGCAGCAGGCTGCCGCGAATTCCGTGGGTGATGGCAAATTCCATGGATATTGCCACGGTTTGCCGCACCCACGGAATCATGGAAAACTTGGGGCCCTGGTGATAACACTGTCTCCATCAACCACTCGCTCAGTAACTTATTTGCCATGCTCCAAGCTTGGTTTTCTCAAGAAAAAAATGGTTCTAAATTTGCCAAAAAGACAATCAATGTTGTTTGGGACTAAGCAAAATCTTTCCAAACTATCCCCCCTGTTCAACATCAATGCTGGAAACAACTCCTGTTTCGACAAGACCATGTCCTTCAAGTACCTCAGAATATACCTTGACACCTCTCACTCTCTCTTTTTTTTTATCATCTTTATTTCTGCTCTTTCTGTATGGCCCCCATCTGACCGGCTCTCCCAGCTCTGTCCCCCTGAATTACTGGGACTTACCTTATGCCCGGTCTGGGAGCAGTGCCTGCGGAGAGTCGGTTGCCATTCTGCTGCCAGTTTCTTTTTCTCTCCGTTTTTCTCCCCATGTTCCTGAGGGCCCCAGGAGAAGGTCATATGCGTGTGGAGGCATGCATGCACCTTACAGCCCCAGAAATGACCCTCTTCCATTCACCCCATTGGCCTATCACTTGGCACCCTGCTTGCGCAGCCTCTTGGCCTCCACCAGGGGCAGCTGTTAGCAAAGGATGCCATCCCACCTCCCCGGAGAGAAGAGCTGCCTATCAGCTGCTCCATCCAGCTCCGCCCTTCCCCCATGCCAACCTCTGGTGACCCAGGCTCACTCCTGAACTAGGGTCACCGGCGTGCCACTAGGTGAGATGTCCAGCACCTCAGCCCTCTGTGCCACCGGGCCGGCACCCCTCTCTCTCTTTTGAAACTTATCTCCAGTAAACCACTACCAAAATTCACCAAAAACTTGGCTCACTCTGTAGAGTTCATCATTTCTTGACACCCAACATCAAGGTCAGAGTTGCTTAGGCAAATTTCTTACCCTCACTCGACTACAGCCCATCAGTCATTGGTGCTGCTGGTAAATCTGTACTACAAAAAAGCATATCTTATATTATAACATAGCTAAATTTGCTTCCCGTTGCAATCGCAGCATCCAACATTGTGTAGTACTTGATACCCTTAAGTGGCTACTCCCTGAACTCAGATCCAGTCTTGTTCTTGCCTCTCTTATTAACAAAACTCTGCGCACTGACACCCCTCCTTATCTAGCTAGGCAGATCCCTCTCATTAATCTTCCTAACTCATGATCTGCCTCCTACAACAACATTGGTGTTCCACTGTTTCTCACCAGCATGGGCCAGTGGTCCTTTTGCTTCCATGTGAATTCCATATGGAACTCAAAATCCCCTCCCATTTGAAAACCCCCCACTCCCCCTACCTTCACAAAATTTCTGAAATCCCACTACTCCTCTTCTGTTGTATATCTGTTGTATATCAGTGCTTTCGCTAACCTCCCTTTCACCCATGCTACCTCACCCTGTTCCCTCCCCCCCACCTGCCCCCTAGGTTGTCATCCTCTCTACATCTCAACTTAATCCACTGACAGCACCTGCCTCACCTTTGTGGCTACTACATATTGTACATGTATACTCTGCATATTGGGCCCCATGCACTATGCAGGAAGGGGTAGGCAGAAACTCCGCTTACCCACCAAACTAGTTGTGCACCCCATAGACAGGTGCATACTGGTGGCATTCATCACTGGCTGCCACCTGTCCACAGCCCCACCCCCCCAGCATGTAGAACTACGCAGGTTGGCCAGGGTTGGAGTCATGGACCCAGCCTGGCATCCAATCAGAAGCCTGGACTGGGACCCACAGTGGATCCTATACATGGTGGGGTGCACAGTGGCAGCACACTCCATGAATGTCTGAGGGCAGATGGCTGTGGTGGTGTGCTTCTGGCCCTCTGATGGAACTGGAGAGGTGCACTGGGATGGGGTGAGGGGATGGCAGTCAGTGGTGTAGGGGGAAGGCACTATATCCTGCCATTAGTGGGGGGTGGGCAGGTGGTGCCATTCAGGAAGGTGGGAGCAGCATCCAAGTCCTGTGCCCCTGTGTGGGGGGAGTCTTGGGGGGCTGATGTGTGCTGGGGTGGGTGGGATGCACTGTGTGGCCATATGCACTGGCACTGGTGTGTGGGTGGGCTATTCGAACTGCTATCAGGTGACCCCCACTGTGTTTATGGGGCACATAGGAGGCTTATGGCAGGATTCTCCCTGGCATAACATACACCTCCTGTGCACTCCCCTGGCCAACACTATGTACCTTGGTGCATGTGTAGTGCCCCAGAGAAATTGGGGGCACCACAGAAAACAGTTGAATTGGGGGCATCACAGAAAATAGGGGATCCCCAGAGACATGAGGGGTCAGACAGTTATGGGGACCCTGGCAGCTTAATAGGAAACTCTTGAAAAGCTTAGGGGACCCTCTAAAGCACAGTACAGGCCCCTCTCCAGCAGACAGTCCTAGCAGTCTAAAATCTAAAAAGCAGTCAGAGTTTTAAAAGAAAAGCATTTTTTTCCTCTTCCTTTGTTTTCACTTTCCTTTGCCCAAGACCAACACATAGTCAGCTAGGGCCAAACCAATTTGGCCACATTCCTGTCCCAGCAGGGGAGAAAGAAGTCAGTCTGAGCCCTCTCAGCCAATCTCTGTGGTCAGTGTAGACTCAAACTTGGAAACTTTTTTTTTATGACACTGACCCAGCCTCAGGAGGCTGACCGATGGACAAAGGAGCCAATCCTCTGGCAGGTAGCCAGGACCACCCCAGTCTAGAGGAGGCTCTGCATAGGCTGGAGACAGCAGAAAGAGTCTGACCAGGGAGGGTGAAGTACTGCTGGGCAATGGATATCGGCTTCTCTGTTAGGAGGTTGAAGTGAATCCCTTTGCCCCTTCAGTGTAATTCCCCTCCAGAAGATCTCCAGTAGCAGCCTTGGTCAGTTTTCTGTAGAAATTTGCCATCTAGTCGGATCCCTCAGTGTGGCGAATCAGTCTGTTTGGCCGGGAAACAGACCCAGTGAATCTTTTATGCAGCAGTCTCCAGCAGAAGAGGCCTTATCACTCCTTTGTGATTGTGCATTCCCCAGGGTACAGAAATCCTTGTTGAACTCCAGGGGGCTCCTACACATGCCTCATATAGGGTTCCTCCGGTGCCTCTTCTTCAACCCAGGGAGGGTCTCTGGGAAGGCCAGCATCACCTGCACCCATCTCCAATGACCACTACTAACCCCAAGTCTTCACCATGATGCCCCAGGTTCAAGTTGCCAGTTGTAAGTGGTAGACAGTTGGTAGCTAGGACCCACCAAAGTGAGTCAGGTTAGGGGCCACCCCGGCTCTAGCTTGAGGGACTTCAGTCATCCACCGAACTTAGAGTCATGTTGCCAATTTTCCTGCATAGACATTGTCCCAAGGTGGCAGTAGTACCTGTGGTCTATAACAAGACCTCACTGAGGATTACCAGGCTCTGTACCTCATCCCCCAAGGTGGCATAAGTACTGGTGGCCCATGCAAGAGGCCACACCGAGGGTCACCATGCTCATGAGTGTACAGTTCATAGGTGTCTTGTGTTCCAGTGGCTCATCAAGAGGTCACCCCAAAGACTGCCAGATTCTGAAGCTGCAGGGGTGAGATGGTAAGGATTCTGGGGACCTACCCAGAGGTGATCCAGTGGATCATCACACCCAGCATCCTTTCCTCAACTGGATATCACCTGCCCTCCTGCCTGTGGTCACCACAGCTGACAACTACAGATAAGGGTTTTCTTCACCTACAACCAGGCTTCAACACCCTTCCTTGTCCAGGCGCTTCACCTTTGACTTTGCCGCAGTGACACCAGGAGTCACCTTCTTCCCAGGGCCAGGATGCATACAGTGCTTTCCTCTGTTTCTAGTTCACTGGAGGATGCCCCATTTTATGGCCTGTATAGGAAATGCTTCCTTGGGTTCACACCCAATGGTTGGTTGACCAAAATACTAGAAACCCAAGCTTGGTGCATCAGTTTGCTAGGCCCTCAGGACTTGAAACACCTGGACTTTTGTATGACATTAGTGGGGTTAGTTTGTGGTCCCAGTAATCTTGTTCATTCTTTCTCTTGTGTGATAGAGGTAGTGAATGCTAAATGTTTTTCTGTGTGCTCCAACTATTGCTAATAAACCTTGCATCTTGGCTGTAGAGTACACCTACAGCCTCTCCTTCCAGATTCATCTGGCATCATCCTAAACTATAGGGGTACGAGGCACCACAGCTCGTCCACCACATATGGCATGTAGTGCTTGCACATCACTCACCTGCTCCTGGCATGTTGCTCTTCATGCGGCATGGGGATCAGGCACATAGGTGCTGTGTGCCCCCCGGTGCATCCCACCCATAGGGTGTGGAGTGGCTGTGCACCCCAGGTACACACGCATAGCCACTCCACCCCAATAGTGCATAGGGCCCATATCCCACATAGTAACAGCATACTAATTTTATTGCTGCATCCTTTACATTTTTTGTAAATGAATACCCTAAATATTGCTTCTCTATAAATTACTGCTTCTTCTGCATTTTGTATATCTGTACTGTACATATTGCCACCCCACTATACTTTGTATCCCTGCTCTTACCTGTGCTCCTGCACCCGGGTCATGGCTGTAAAAGGCTTCTATTACCACTGTACTTACCTGGTCATCAAAGTTAAATAAATAAATACTGTATGTAATCTTCTTAAGAGAAGTTACATAGTGTATATTACAGCATTCTCCTTCTGTAGCTATCCACTGAATCAGAGAAAGGAAATGTAAGCATAGCAAGCAGAAATAAGCATACTCTTGGGCATGCTTTACAAATGTTCATGTCTGTCTTGTAAGTGCTGTACCATGCCAAAATGATAACATCGAATCAGTCAGATACATTAGTTAGGATCCAGTGTGATCATTTTGAAGGGCATAGACTATCACTGAATACAAAAATATCTGATTATGCCCAATTAATCAGATGGCCCTGAAAAGCAAATGACAGAATTCATTCTGCAGGAGTGGAATAATCAAAACTCCTTTATTTCAGTGTGATAATATTGCCATCACCCAGTGGGCACAAGTTACTCTAGCACTCTAAAGATGAACACTTCTCCAGCCTTGATGCACTGTTGTAGCTCATATCCACTGCATGCTGCCAAACTTTTCACATTGAAATAAGGGATTTGTGATTTTTCCAGTCTTGCATGGAGTGTGCTCTCTTTTTATTTCTAGGATTTTTCTTCTGTGGTGCACCTTGATTCATTAATGGTGTGCCTAGTTGCTGTGTGAATCTGAAAACACTGCCTGAAATGTCAAAAAACATGTGATACTATCCATTTCTGAGTAATTGTGATCCCTTATCATCATCATCATTTACAAATTACTTTAATCAATCAATCAATCAATCAAATCTTTATTTATCCAGGCAAACATCGTTGAGCGAAGCTCATTTGCAAGATGGACCTGGTAAGGTCAAGGTTCAATTTACATGAAATATAGCATTCAGAGTATACACAACTTTGAGAAGACAGAAAGTGAAAGTAATACATCAAATCCAAGAAATATAACAATCAGAGTATACACAACTTTGAGAAGACAGAAATGAAAGCAATATATCAAATACAGAACACGGTAAATTGATATGCTAGAAAAACAAGGATATAATACATATATACAAGATTCATGAGGTAGCCAGATTGCTAAATAGGTAATGGGAGACACTTTAATACTAGTACATTTTGATGAAGGGTTAAAAGTATCAGAGAATTACTTAGATAATTTTAAACTAAGGTGACAGGATGTATAGATAGCTGGAAGATATATCTACAAGGAGGGTTTGTAGCTGGCGGTACCGGCAGGAGCAGTGACAAGGAGATGGGTAGGATGCATACCTGAAGTAATGGTCAGGGTAGGGAACAGGGTGGGGGAGGAATCGTAAGAGTGGTGCAATAAGGGATCTAGAGTGGGTCTGAGGGAAGAGGAGAGGCCAGACTGGAGAGGTAAAGAGTTGAGAGTGTAAAGGAGACTAAGAATATTAATGAATATAAAGAATGGATTGAGGTACTGGTTTGTGAACTGTGGGGTAACTTCATAGGGTGCTGGTAAGCTATCCTATCTGTCCGCCATGAGGAGATAGATGGAAGGTTAATCTAGTGTTAGTGGAAGCAGTTACATTTTTCTTTGAATATCCCATTGTATAGATATTTGAAGGCTGTAATAGATATAAACTTGTTCACTTTCAATGTCTTCTGCATTGTGTTCCATAGAGTGGATAACACATAGCTAACTGCATATCTGCCATGTCGGGAGTGGAATTTAGGCACCTTGAGGGTAATGTGGTTCAGATTTCTTAATGCATAACTACTTGATGTGGCTTGTAAAAAACAGTCAGAGATATATTTTGGAAGCTGCTGTGATATTGCTCTGTAGGTCCATAATATTGCATTTCTATCTCTTCTAAATTGAAGCGAAGTCCATCCCACTGCAGAGTATAGCAGGCAGTGGTGAGTGCTGTATGGTAGGTCTGTGATGAACCTCAAAGCTCTGTGGTATTGTGTATCTAATTTGTTCAAACATACAGTAGGGCAGCGACTATATAAGAAGTCAGCATAATCTAGTACTGAGAGGAAAGTGGCCTGGACCATCTTCTTTTTTGAATCACTTGTAAGGAAGTGCTTTATTCTATAGTAAAGTCCAAGTCTTTGTCTGAGTTTTTTAGCAGTTCTTCCAAGTGCTCTAGGTAGTCTAACCTATTATCTAGCCATACCCCAGATATTTGAATTTTGTGACATAATCTCGGTTTCACCAAGGGCAGTGGATAGTTTAGGGAGGTCAATAGGGATAGAGTATCCTGCCTGCACCTGTGGGGAGAAAAACATTGCCTTAGTTTTTTTTGCATTCAATAGTAGTTTCTTTCCCAGCAGCTGGTGTTGCAGCAGGTCGAATTCTGCTTGTAATTCTTTGCAGGCTGTTACAGGAGAAGGGTGACTGACGTACAGTACTGTATCATCAGCAAACTGGTGTACAGTGGCTTTGGTAAGATTTATGTCAATGTTGTTGATATATATAGCAAATAGGAAAGGGCCAAGGATAGATCCTTGTGGTACTCCTCTTTGAAGTGGTCTGAGTGGGGATATATCTCCTTCGGCCTTTACCTGCTGGGTTCTTCCTGAAAGATAATTATTAAACCATCTAAAGGATTTGGTGTCAAGTCCAAATGACCTCAGTGATGAGAGGAGCAGGTCGTGGTCAACCGTATCAAAGGCCTTACTTAGATCTAAGAAAACAGCATATACACAATATTTTTTATCCAATTCAAGTTGCCAGTCATTGGTAACTTTTGCAAGAGCTGTAATGGTACTGTGTTTTGCTCTGAAACCAGATTGTGCTGGGTTTAGTAGATTGTTAGCTTCTAGATATTCTCTTAATTGGGTGCTCACAATTTTTTCAAGTAATTTGGACAACACAGGAAGAATGGAAATTGGTCTGTAGTTATTGAGGTCTGTGGGATCCCCGACTTTCAGTAGTGGAATAACTTGAGCGGTTTTCCAGATTGACGGGATATCTCCTGACTGTAGTGAAAGGTTGAACAGATGTGTCACTGGTACTGCTAATACATGTATGGCAATTTTTAAGAAGTAGGGATTGAGGGAGTCGGAACCTGCACTTTTTTTTGTATCCAACTGTGAGATTAGCTCTTCGACTTGCTTCAGTGTGGCTGGTGTGAAGGAGAAAGTGGAGTCAGTCACTCTTGCGTCAGTGTTCTTAATCCCTAGTTGTAATCTCAATTGGTTGGCTGGAGAGGAGTCGAATGCTAGCCCAGCAGTTGTAAAGTGATTATTGAAGGCTTCCAAGACTTCTATTCTGTCATTGATGGTTCTGTTTCCACTATGTAATTTTGCTGGGAGTAAGTTACTTGGGACATGGCCAGTTATATCTTTTATAGTGTTCCAAAATTTGGCAGGGTTGTGGTATGAGGAGTCTAGTTCAGCCATGTAATATGCAGCTTTTGTGTCTCGCACTTTCTTGGTGCAGAGATTCCTAGCTTTTTTGAACTGCTCCCAGTCAGTGGCTAACTTAGTTTTTTGAGCCTTCTTCCAAAGCTTGTCCCTGTCAAGCAGGGTGGATTTAAGGTCTGAATTGAACCAGCGTCAGGTTTTATTTTTGATACGTAGTTTAGAAACTGGTGCATGGGTGTTTAGAGCACCTGTGATAATGTCATTTAGAATACCATATGCAATCTCCGTTGTGTTCGCTAGATAGAACTCTTGCCATCTTGTGGAGTGTTTGATATCATCCAGGTATGCATTGATGTTGAATTTCTTTTTCGATCTCCTCAGCATGAATTTTGTAGGGGATGAAGGCTTACATGTTGACCTAATTGCTGCAATAGTACAATGATCACTGATGCCGTTGAACAGTACTCCCATGTATGAGAAGAGGTGAGGTTTACTCACTAATAATATGTCCAATAGTGTGCTGTTTTTAGGGTTCTTTTTGTTTACTCTAGTAGGTTCGTTTATGAGCTGTGTAAGCCTATGCATGTCACAGAATGATGTTAGTGGTGCAGCTGCCTTAGAAAGCCAGTTTAGGTTTAAGTTACCTAAAATTATGGTTTCTTCATTCCCTTGTGTGATCAAGTCACCCAAGTGGGATAGTATCTTAAGGCCAGCTGAGGGAGGTCTGTAACAGCCGATGAACTGCAGCGAGGTATTGTTGGAGAGAGCTATTCTGAGGGATAGGCACTCGAATTCTTTTGCCATAGAAGAAGAGTCAAGACAAGTTGCAGGTAGGTTGGCCTTTACATAGATTACTACCCCACCTCCTCTTGTATGTCTATCAGCTCTGAACATTTGATAGTCAAGTAAGTTTATGTCTCTGTCAGCTGTGTCAGGCCTAAGCCATGACTCAGACACTACCAAGATGTCAGGTAGTGTATGGTTAACCCAGGCTTGGAGCATTGTGATTTTTTATTAGACTACACACATTAATATGTAGAAGGCTTAGCCCTTTAATCTTTACTAGTTCTGATGGTGCAGAGATAGTCCCAGGTGGCCCAGGGTTAAGTTCCACATTCCCTGAGCATATTAGTAATAGCAGTAGTAATTTCATAGTTGCCGCCAGAGATAGGGTATTGGTTCTTATAGATGCCTTTTTTATTTTTTTTTTAATTTTATTCTGTTGAAATCTTATGTGCCATCCAGGTTCGGTCCTTCGCCCTCTTGTGAGAGAAAAGATTATTACTTTAACAGAAATAAGCGTGGAATATTTTTCTGTATACAGTTGGAGACAGTCACCAAACAAGTATACAGCCGACTGTGTCCCTCCATAGTAAATGTTAAGTGTGTAAGGTCATGTCAGTGGGATGTCATAGATACATTAATACATATCTATATATTAAAATATCATGATTTCTTGCTTTCAGTATTTGGATACTTGATTATGATTTTCAGTGCAATTGAGGAATGCGTGCAGATGAAATCTGCTTAACTTTCAAGATCATAATACACGCAGATAGCATCTAATGATACTATCCTAATTGGGAAAGTAATAATAATAATAATAATCATAAGAAGAGTATGGAATATAAGTAAGCAATAACCCACAACAGGGCAAGGGGTTATGGGGATTTAATCCATGCCCTGGGTGCATTGTGAGGCACAAGGATGCAGATTGAGTGCTCTCACAGCACCCAGAGCATAGCTTAGATCTCCATTAGAGATGTGCAAAGATGCTGAAATTTGCTCTGCAAAACAATCCCCACATTTCAGCAATTTCGCAGAGCTGGGGACTGCACCTCGCCGTGTTATTGGCCAGTCGAATTAACCAAATTCACCTGCAGAATGGCCAATTAACATGGTGAATAACAAGGTGAATTGTGCTTAAGGGACACTCCTTATCATCCCACTGATACCCTCTGTCTGTCTCCTCCCACCAGCAATGCCCACACAACACAAAATAGGAACCTGCAACAGAAAACCATCCCACAGTGCAGAGCATCTGCTCAGTTCCTAGCTTTAGAGACTCCCTGCCCCATCATTGTATGGCTTTTGTGAATGAATGGTAACAACTCGTTCATAATAAACACCTGATTGGTTGAAACCTCAACCAATCAGGATTTGCTAGGCGCAAAGACATCACAATTCATTCACGTGTCATTACATTGAAGTTGGAGGCAGTTGGGTCGGCAGCATCAGCTGCTCTGCTGTTGGGGGCTGAGGCTGGAGCAGCCCTTTATTTTTATTGTGCAGCAAGGGGATGGCTGGGGAGCAGATCAGAGAGTGGTGGGTGGGTGGGTGGAATGTCCTCTGTGTCATGGTAGACAAGACTTTGTGGGAGAAGAGTGCTGCATGGGTAGGGGGAAGGGATATGATTTACTGCCACCAGCCTGCCAGCCCACACAAGCAGGGTGATGTGTTTCAGTGTGTTTGGGGATGGGGGCATGTAACTGTGTTCTTGGGTGTGGGGCTGGGCTGTGTTGATATCACAGTGGGTGGGAGAGCTATTTTTAAATTGGAGATATTTTTTACAATCCACTGGCAAAGTTAGCAGTTCTGCTGATGGCTCCACAAAATTTTTCACACTGTGAATTTGGCAGATTCATGCTAACTTCGCTGGCAGACTAAAACTTTGCAACATCTCTAATCCCCATAACCCCATACCCTGGAGTGGGTTATTGGGTTTATAAAATGAGTTATTGCATTAAAGAGAAAAAAATAAGGAAAAGGGTTGTTTGCATTAAAAATGAAAAATGTCTGTGTATTATGTCACTTTGCAAAGTACCCATACAGAAATATAGGTGTGCTATGTACATGCAAAATGCATGCCACATGCTTAATTGTGCAATGTTTGCATGCAGTTCGCATACACAAAGTAAACCTAAGTGAACCAGGTCTAAAAAGCAAATCAGGTTCACATGCTGCATGCTTGACATGTGCGCAGCAGGTAAGCTTATGAGAACATCTTCTAAAAATTACATCAGGTTCACATGCCACACGCTTGCTAAGAGTATAGCAGCTAAGCTGGTGAAAATCTCATCTAAAAAAACACATCAGTTTATGTTTCTTATACTACTGCTAGCAATTAGTCATTAAAATACATTTTTATTTGAATTCCCATAAAAATTAGGTAAACTCATTAATTCTGATCCTTTTGCAAGTTGTTTATTGGCTTTTGATTTTTGTCATTAAATCACCATTAATTTGTAAAGCATTGTTTGCTTACTGCATTAAATGCCTAGGATATAGCCAGTCAACATCCCCCATTCCAGATGTACAAAGAGAGGCCTCTGTGTTGTGAAGCCTATCCTTTTTGTTTTGGACCATACAAATCTCTTATACATATTTAGTGCTACAAATGTGTTTCTCCATGTCTGTTTTATGTCACTTACTTTCCCTTTGTCATTCTGTATTGAGCATATCCACTATGGCCATGCTCAGCACTCTTTGTGCTGAGTAGGGTCTTGGAAGCATGCACCATACCTCACATTTTGTCACTGAAATGAGGGACATGGACACTCAAAATGAGGGACAATGAGGGACACTAGCCCACATCATGATCAGGACACATCATGAAACCTGGAGATACAGTACCTCAGAACACAGCGGAAACCATTGCATTAGTACCTGAGAATGAATTTCTACCATTAAGCAGGGGAGCCATTTAGGTAGGACAGAAGGGGGCAGTTGTGCCCCCATATTTGTGACTAGGTTGTTCTTATGGTGTGGCAATAATGACTTTAAATTTGGATTTAATCTTTTGCATAATAAGTGCCCATCTAGCCTGTGTGTGCTCATGCTGCAGGAACTTTCCAGACTCTACTGTGTCTGTATTGTGCTGTCCACGCTCTCCACCTATTAGTGGTGGCACAATCACATGTGATGTGGAGGAGCTCAAGCCAAGAAAGAGCACATGAGCCTTGCAAGTGTGACACTGTTTTTCCTGCCACAGAGTAGACAGACTGCACACTATAGCTTGGAGGAGTAAGTGAGCACTGAACTCTCAATAGCAGTGTTGTGGCAACATATTTTTGTTATTCTACTCTTAGTGAGTCTCCATCTCCCCTGGTGGCTGAAGGGGCAGAGGGTGAGCTAGAAGCTAGCTCAAGACTAGGCTATCTACTTACTCTACCAGGCGTGCCTTACAAAAAAATCAACACAGACCCTCACAGCAGCATGCTAGGCTTAACAGCAGTGGTGATAGTGCTGTGAGTGGCCTTAATAGGCCTTGATCAGCACAGGGTAGCAGCAGCCAGAGCAGCAACCAAGCAAGAAGCAAGCAACCCAGGCTGGGTGGGTTCAGATGGCGAGGTGACTTGGTCACGGACCACGTTGGGGACCTGTGATGGTCAGTTCTAGCATCCAACTTCTGGTGAAGGAGAGAAGGGGATCAGACTGAAAACTGGGATGGTAGCACACTGTACTAGGCTGCAGGTTCTGGTCATACGGCTGAGTAAGTAAAAGTAAATCATTTTTTTACAGGGGGATTGGGAAAGGAGGAAGGACTGAAATATTGATGTGTTTTTCATGTTTCTTCACCTCTGGGAGGCTTTATGACCCATACAGGATGGGTATTGAAGGGAATGGAGTCAGGGAGAAAAATAGGGACAACGTTCTTTTTAGGGGGGAGCAGAACTTCAGCCAGGAAAAAAATTGGTTAGTAACTGGGTGGGTTTAAGCACAAATCTGATGCACTGCTCTGGGGTATATACAGATAAATCTTTTACATTAGAATTTTTCCTGATTTGCATATCATATCTCAGTCAAACCAAATAAGTTGTACCTTTTAGAAATGTTACAGACATTCTAAAGCTGTCCCTTGCATTCATGGACAGTTGAGCAGAATGGTATGCACAGACTATTGGAGCCCCACTGTAGTCAGGCTTATGCCCACTCCACCCCCAGTGAAGCTGACCTCCACATCCCCATGCTCAGGCACATTATGACAAAGGACAAAGGAGACTGCAGGAGTGTGCACCATTGAAATAAATGGGGGTTTTTTTAGTTACTATGTTATATATCATTGATGAAGAATTGAAGATTAATGAAGGCCACCACTCGACTAACAAGGGCCTTGTTAGTAGAACAGTGGCCTTCATTTTTCTCCAACTCACCATCATTAAGTATAAAATAGTAATAGAAAATAACTCTATTCATTTTCAGGTGGTATGCCCCAGCACTCTTACTCATGGACATCATCTCTTAAAGACTCCTGTCTCTGGCTCCCTAGTACTCAAGTAGGAGACTTTTTACTTATATCTATACTTGGTGGGTTGTCTGTAGCAGCATAGCCATACCCACTACAGTGTGTGTGCATGGGGGGGGGGACAGGCCATGTGGATGTGGGGGTGTTAAGTTATTGCTACTTTTGTGTCTGCACCTTAAAGTCTGTTTGTGTGAAAGTATTCAAAACTATGGAGAGAAAATAGTAGGAGTACAGGCCAGACAGAAGTAATTAAGTGGTTTTGTGGGCAAGTTTGTGTATTCGGGGTGGGAAAAACATGTGTTTCCATTGGTATGTATGCTACAGTTCAACTGTGAAAATGAAACGTGGGAGAGAAGAAAACTGAAAAGCATAACAGTGGTTACAAGCATGCCGTATGCATGCAGATGTATTCAGATACAGTTTGTACTGAAGTACAGGTGAGCCATATGTGTGCGGACAGAATGGCTTAGTGGTTAAAGGCACTGAACTGCAAGCCAGGAGATTTGGAGGCATGAAGACCTGTGGTTGAATCTCATCAACCCCCATATGTGTGGTGTGATCCTGAGCAAGTCACTTAAGTTTTACATGTGCAATTATCCATGACCACTTGCTTTTTTGCATGCATACCACATGCATGCAGTCTTTCCAAACTTAACAAAAAAATCAGGGTTTCCACATTTGCTTGCTGCATGTATGCCATATGCATGCAATTGGTTCCAATTTAACATTTAAATCATACTTACAGCACGCGTATCACTTGGGTAGTTTTATGTGTGCAGCATGAAAACATTTCTTATAATTATTTCTGTAAGGGTAGTGCACAGAAATGCATAATTATTTCATTAGTTGCAGAATAACAATTCCTGCATAATCTATGTAATACACTAATCTACAAAGTCTGTTGTAAGAATATGCATTAAAAATACATTTTTCATGCACACTAAGTCTCAAAGAATTAGACAAAACAAAGTGGTAGATACTGATAGAGAAAATTATATTATTAATGGAAGTATGTTTAAGTGCTCATTATTACTGTATTATACTTGGCAGGCAAAATCTAAAAAGTCAGGAAACTTAAGTTGACAACATGACAGTAACCATGCTACAGTACTACCTTTAGGTTTGAAAACAGACCACTTGGATTACCCATATTACAATAGCTCAACCCTTTATTTTTTGTAGGCATAGCAACATGATTTTGGCCATAAGATAAACACAGGGAAATAAATGACATTATAAACCCTTGTTGGCATGCTTAGGGGAGTGGGAGCCCATCAGGGCTGTGCTAGTGAGGATAATAGATTATTTTCAACTCTAATGGTGATATTGTGGTTAATGATCTATTTTCACCCCAAACAGTACTAGTACAGTTCTTGGAGTGTTTTCAACACTAGCATGGATTTCATGACATTTTAGGTTTTGCCTGCCAACCCTTACATGAAATTAATGTCCTTTATAGAAATTTATGTCCTTAATAGAAACAAATTTGCATTTGTTGTTGCAGTGATTACTTATCCCTGTTATACAGTTATGACAGTTCTGGATGATACTGATCGTTGTATGAGCCATATGAAGTGGAAAGGGATGTGTTCCCACTACTTTCCTGGAATGGCAACAACTTTTAGCACCTTGGATTGTAGGTCCTCAGGCTATTTAAATCTAGTGATAACTGAGACAATATCTGGTACAGGTGCATTATTTATTTATGGTAAATTGGTAATCTGAAATGGTATATTGAGCTAAGACTCATTTCCAGTTAAACACAAGGTGAGGTACAGGAATAAAATATACAGCATACATAGTATACAAGTAAATATAAAAAAGATACAGTAAAAATTCTTCAGCAAAAAGTACTGTATAGTCAGGAAAGGGAGCAAAAACAACCTTAATTATATGACAAGGTGCAATTTATCAGGCCACAGGAAAAGCTAATAAAAAAGGTGCACATTGGAGTAACACAAGGTTCAGACAAAAATTTAGTGGAGCAGGAGATTAGCAAAAAACAGTTATAGTCAATCATGCTTTATTGTTTTATTGTGATATCATACATTGGAAATACTCTGCTCCTTCATTAACAAGCATTGAAAAAGAAGGCAAAAAAGAAACAGCATGATTGGATGAATCACATTACATGACCACTTGACAAGACTTTACTTACCACACAGGTGGTAATAACTCTAATTAGTGATCATTAGGTATCTGTGTGGCTCAGTTGGTAGCACATCTGCCTCAGGGCCAGAGGGTCATGGGTTCTAGTTGCTCACTGAGATTGGGTGCATACCTCAGTACTGGCACCCAAGTGTAGTATTAAGGAGTGCTGTACTGTTGGGGTGTGCTGTTCTTTCGATGAGGTATTAAACTGAGGTCCCTTCTACCTGCCCTGGGCAATGTCCCGGTGGAAGTAAAAGAACCCAAGGCACTTTCATAAAAACAACGGTATCTTTTTTTTGCAGGAACAGTACGAAAAATAAAACATGTTTTCATGAAACCAACATAGTACGTAGATTAGGAAATTAGAAAATATTACTAATACAGTGTAGTAAAAGAAAAATGAGAAAAGGAAACATATAGAAAGCAAATACAACAGGCAAAACAATGATAACTGTGTTTCACAAATATCCACAATGAGTAATAAGTATTGAACAGACTGTTGGACCTTAAAAGGGGAAAAAAATAATTCTTGTCCCAATCATACAGTTTGTAAAATTTAAACTGAACATTGATAATCAACTCCTGATGGGGAATCTCTTTCTGCTGGACAACCCAAGAGCATCTCAATTGCCATGTATGACATTTAAACAAAGGGAACAAAACTTGAAGGGTAGAAAAATGATGGTATCCAGTGAGCAAGGCGAGTGCAATTGGGTGACTACAAAAACGGTGCCTCAGTTACGGTGCCTTTGTTCAGGGCTACCTAGCAGGGGGCGTGATCGGATACTGGGGTGGGCGACATATGGCAATGGGAAGTATGTGTGTATATGTGCACATACATGTGCGAAGGGAGAGACAGGGGAAGGATGGTATGTGGGAGGGGTGTTGTGGGCAGCTGCTGAGCTGGTCCACAAGTGTGGGGGAAAGGTGGTCAGCTCGGAGGTGCAGGGTGCAGGGTTCAGGTCCAGGGAAGGTTTTTTTTTTGCTGGTAGGTGGCTTTTATATTTTGTAAGTTTTTCACACACTCTCGACATGCACCCCCCTGGAGTTGAGAATCCATAAGTAGAGGGTGTGAGAGCTAAGCCCCCCCACATTAAAAACAAAACCCATGGGTCTCTGGCACCCTTTTTATCCTTGCTGTGAGTGTGCATTCCAAAATTCATTTTCAGTGATGCACACTTGCCATAATGACGATCGCTATTCTGTGATAGCCATTATGATATGGAACCAAAAATCATAGAGATTCCATGGGGCAGAAAAAGTGACCAATGACAACTCTTGATAAATAAGTGCTAGAAAATAGGGTTCCTCCAACTACCAGCAACAAAAGTCCAAAGCTTTTTGGCATAGGAGCAAGAAAACAAACAGATGCTCTTGCATTTCCACCAGCTGGGTACCACAACCTATCCTGAGGCTGTACATCTCTGACAATTTGTTATGTTTGCATGTGTTCCTAACACCTAGTTTTCCATGGCAGCTTAACCACATCACCTCCCAAACAAAAGAAGGCAACCTCCAATTTGTGAAATGTGTAGTCATGATCTTCATGCGTAAAACAGGACACAGGGGAAATACCAGTTCAGGACTAAAACAGTCCACTATAATATGCTGACACAGCAACTTTGGGTTTATATGATAATGGCGAAAGCCTAAAGGTGATTGGTGTTATCGTGAAGCCAGAGTGCCGAAAATCAATTTCCGCACTCTGAATCCCCAGTACATAGCACAAGGTTGCCGGGGATTTACATATTAAATGTCAATGTGCACCCCCTCCTGCTCCCCCCTACTTAAGGATTTTCAACTCCAGGGGGGTGCATGTCGTGGTGCGGTGCAATTCCAGGCAAAAAAAATTAAAATTTGGATGGGGCGCAACAAAAGACACGACATGACACATGTCCCAAGCATGTTTGGAGCAACAATTCCATTCCATGTAGGCTGTAGGGGAGAGCAAAAAAGCCCATGTTAAGTATAGGAAAAAAGTTAGTTTCTTTTATAGAAAATTACACATGCTGATCTCAGGAACCACACAAGCTGCCATCACAAACATTTCTACACATTAAGATCTTGCCTTCTAGACAACACGTACAAAATGTCAGCTCATTTCACCAACGACAGCCAAATGTATTAATGTGCAAAATTTCAGGTTTAATATTAAACAGGCTACTCAACCCTAACTATAGGGGCAGTATCATGCCCCTGTAATTAGCAACACTATGCATAAGATGAAGGGATATAGGAAGGTGTCATGTCATAAAATCAATCTAGCTAAAGTAAAATGTACAGGCTGACCTATGATGTGGCACATGAAATATTGTTGAAACTGAAGTGGGACTAAAAGTAAAATGATCATGTCTAAAATGTTTGATAATACATAGAGTTACTGCAGTAGGCAAGGCAGTTTCAAATGCAATTAATTCCTTTTGTCATGTAATAATCAGACACACTGTGTAGCATTCTGGCCAGCACCACTGTACAGTACTGCTGCACAGCAGTTTCTGATATTGGTATTAGTACTGTAGGAGTTGTGTCCATTTTTGACGTTCCAAAAACCTAAGCCATTGATGTAACAAGGAGTTTTATATATTTTATGACTTTTGAAAATCCTACCTGATGTAACTATTATAGATTTGCATCCATTTTAAAACTTCTGAAAATCCCACCCAAAACAGCTAAATGCTTGAGAATGCATTGAGATACACACAGTGAACCTTTTATTTGCAGGCAATTCTTCTGCTAACCTAGAAATACAAATACTATGCCAGATGCCTGAGGTCTCTCATTTTGTCAGATCAGTTATATCACTGACCAGTTTCCTCTATGGCTACATGGACACACCTCATTTGTAGAGGTGCAACCCGGAGGGGCTACTTACATAGACTAAGTGTTCATGACCACCAACTTTGATGACAGTGTAGTATGATGCACTGAAACATTGGTTGTGTGTGTGTGTGTGTGTATGTGTGTGTCCTTGGGAGTATGTGCCTATTTTTGTCTTGCCAAACCAGGTTACTTTAATTGGATTAGAAAATTTGGACTCAGTGGATTTACAATTAGTTTTGAAAAGAAATAACAGACTTCCTTTATTATTTAAAGCATGATGTCTCTGTAACTGCCACTGAAGTGGTAGGTATGCTCCCCTGACAGTGACACCAACACAGTGACCTACCAACTCAACAACGAAATTGACAGATTGCCAACAGGTTGCTGTGTTGGTGCACCCGACACAGGGGCACACTGTCTCTTAGTCCTGCACCTCTCCCCAAATCAACTCTGACTGGAATTGAGAATCCTAAGTATGGCAGGCATGGAGGGCAGAACCCCCTGCATGGCAAAGCCCCCTGATGAAAAATAGGACCAGGAGACAAACGGAATTTAAGTCAACTGCAACTTGCAGTAAATATAAATCCTGTCGATGAGATGCCGGTCCACAAATGTGTTGTCGAACTGGCATCATAGAGCCAAAGTAGTATACCATTGTAAGGGTGAAGCAATTACAGCGAATACATTACAGTGACAGCTGTACACCGACAGCAACTACATCAAGAGGGATGTAATGTCGACAGGTGGCATTGCCGACAGACACCGGATCATGGAGAAGGTACAGGGACAATACACAGAGGTTGATGGACATTGTTGATCAGTATGAACTATGGTGTTTGAAAGATTATTTAATGGGGATTTCATTGAATGTCAAGTTGCAGGTGTGATCATTCTGATGGGAGGTGGTATCCATTATGGTACTAAGCCACTGTTTTGTGCACTGTATGAGGGTGGTGCAGGGATGTATTATGTGGCTGTCGCTGTCATATATGGTGCCTGTGAGTGTGTGAATAAATTTGTACTTTACAAGCAATCCTACACCATTGTTCTGTTGTTTTCTATCTGTGTGACAAGGGAACTGCCCTGTACTCTACTGTATGTGCTATGTGGAGTAGGTTATATTTAGTTCTAGGGTGCGGGGAGTGCATCCCCACTCCTTGCAACTTGTAATGTAGTGTTTGTTGGTGTATTGGCCTGTCTTTTTGTTTCTGTGATGCTGTAGGGGTTGTCGCTGTAGGGGTGTCGCTCTAATGGATGTCAGTAAATTTTATGTCAAACTGGCTTGGTGGAATCAATTGAAGTGTGATCCTTTGAAAAATAAATGAGATGTCACAGAGATATCTTTGCTCTTTAAACATATTGCCTCATGACATTTTAGGAATTTGAGAGTCACATAGCAAAACTGACGTGCTCTGAAATCACAAAGTGACACAAGACAATATTCTCACTTAAACAAGAGTTTCTGTGACATTCCATTCACTTTTTAATGAAGATTTTTTTGATGATGTAACAAGTATTGCACAAGAAAATAGCTTATTTTCCTTTTTAATGTGTCTCCTGTATATGCCTCATTGAAAGTCCCCTTGGGCAAGCAGGTATTGTTCAGGGTGATTATGCGTTGAGGGCCGCTCAAATGTCCCTGAAATACGGTACATAGAAGTACATAGAATTTAATTACAACCGAGTTGGGTTGCCTTTAGCCATCCAGTTCATAATGGACTCGCTCTACTGTTTAATTGCAGCTAGCAACACAGTGGCAAGTACTGTAGCTAATGTAATGGGTGAGTCATCAATAGCAAGGCTCCTTATTAATATTGCTAGCTACAGGAGTCAAACTGGTCCAAAGAGGTTACTAGTCTTGTAAAAGAAAATGGATAATCCTAAGCGCATTCAGTAGAATTTTCTAGTAGGAAGTGGGCTGAACTCTCTGAGTGATGCGATGAGGTGGGCCAGCCCTTAAGGGTATATCCATGTGAGTTTTAGTATAGCAGGCAGATTTAGAAATCAGACACAATACCAGATGCCCACCATCTAGATGGGGAATTGATCTCTTAAATCTCATGTATGCGTGACAAGAGCTCTGTCTATGCATTTGTCATTCATGTAAGAAAGCAGATTTAAGTGAGTGTGGGTAGGCCTCTGTTTCAGTTTGTATTTCTTTCTGTGTAAAATTGTTTATTTGTTAAATTTCCTAGTGTTATATTTACTCTGATTTATTCTATACTCTATCTTGTGACTTAAGTATAAATATTAAATAGTTTATACTTAATATCACTCGGTGACTGCTGTGCTTTAATAAAGACAAGTAATACATTTTTAGTGGTCAAATCCATGATCCACTTCTGGAGAGGACACTACCAAACTTTCAAAGTAAAACCTCCATCTGATACAGGGAAGGGGGAAAGGTTATCTGAAGTGGCTATGTGGGGGATCCGATGTCCAAGAGGCCATAACTATGTAAGATGTTGCCTGGACTTGTGCTCTATGTGAGTAGAGTCCTCAGGTGGGGCTTGAAAGGAACAGGCCCAAGAGAGTTGAAACCAGGCTGGTGGTAGCATGATAAAATAAGTGAACCAGACAACCTTGGTCACAGCACACAGGGCTCATGGCAGTGTGTTGACTGTGAGTGTGTGTGAGACAGCAGAACACAGTTATTGCACTGATTTGAAATTGGAATTATATTTTATTGTTGTTTGTTACGTTATATGTATGTTTTATATGTATTTAATTATTGTACAGCGCTTTGATTTCGAAAAGCGCTTAAAAATAAATTTTTACTTACTTTTACTTACTAGATGTACCTCTTGAGCTCAATACACAGACTCAAGAAAACAAACCTTAACGAAGACTTCTGGGGCAGGGTTTTAAATCTCAATGCCAGACAATCCAATCTCCATAGCTGAATATCATACCCTTCCAAAAGCTCCGATGCTCACCAATGTAGATTTGCTTTTATTTTGAGGTACATTCTTTTTTTTTTTAAATATGAAATGAAAATCATTCAGCACTTTAATATCTTCACTGACCACCAGTCCATAACAGCTGACCAGCCAACCCGAAAGCCCCAAATTTTACTCATTCACTACAATGTTCTGTTCAGCTGGTTTTGGCTCTGCAACAATTAAATGTACATACCAAACTCACTGTCTATGACTACTTTAAAACAGACAAAAAAGTAACCAAGTTTCCATTGCAAGTTGTTTTGGATGTGATGCAAGCCTGAATGCCCTACGGGCATATTAACAGTTTAATGCCACCAGCACACCCTCTTGCTTCTCCCTTCCAGCTCACAATAAAACAAGGCAGACAGGACAATTTTTATTTGTCACTGTTATTTAATTTTTTGAAGCTGATTAGTAATTTTTTTTCATATGAAACTATTTGTTCATAATGTATGGCAGAATGTTGTTCTACTGTGATTTCCATCTCTACTGAAACACAGTTGTACCACAGTTGAAACGTCATGGAATGCAGTTCTACCCTCTATGGTAGAACTGCATTCCAATAGACTTAGAAAGCACCAGCCAGACATGTTTTGAAACATCCCCATAGCAACATAAACCATAGGATCAACCAGATAAAATGATGCGGTGGCCACAGCAAAACCAGCAAAGACACAGATAGATCCTGCACACACAGGATCAGCAGGATACGGTAAAAAAACAGGATCAGCCAGAAACGTTAGCTTATATAGAAATACAATGCAGGATTACCAAATAGTTTTAATTACTCATGAACTAAAGCTCCATTACATGGAATCCCCTCTCACTAAATGAGAAGAACAGCCACCTTCTTTTTTACTTCAAAATCCTTCCCAAACCCAATTCTCAACCAATGGTAGTGTGTGTAGGGATGTCTGGTCCCTAACAATGATGCAGCTCTCTATAACAACCAGCTGTAACTCTTGGAACAACAATAACTTTTTTTCTTTTTAAAAAAAAATAAAAAAGGGCACACACTACACAGAAATGTTTTGGGCGAAGACACCATACACTATAAAAAATAGTGGATGGGCGACTCTATGCAGAACCAGTGTACTCTGCCACCTCAGGGTTCTTATTCCCATAGATCTCTTGAGCTTCCCTCTTTAGGTCACAGGGAATCAGAACCGCTCTGTGGCAGAACAGACTGGTTCTGCATAGTTGCCCATCCACTATTCTCTACATTATCAGTTTGATTTATTGAGCATCTGATTATCTTCATTGATTTTAAATGACTGCAGAATGACAATGTGCTGACAAATAGAATGCGCTGCCATATGGAGTTAGTAACATGCTGGTGAGAGAAATTGGTGGTTAGTGAAAATAAGATGTTCTAAATTTGTAGGCAAAGAAGAGAAACATCTACACATAAACATTCTGTGTATTTAATTTTATTTGCTGATTAATGTTAGTTGATGTTAAATAAGGTGCTGTCAGAGGATGATCATTTTTACTTTTTGCAATAAAAATATGCTGCCTTTTTCAGTTAACAACAACTTGAAACCCAGTGCAATAACACTGACATACATATATCTCATGATTAAAACTATGATGAGATGAAGGCAAGTGCAGTACCAAAAAGTGACAGGAGACATAAAGAATAACAGAAGAAAATCAAGTAAAATAAAATAAACATTTCATTCCACACTTGTGTAAAAGAGCTCATTTTGTTTATCAGTATGAAATTAAATTCTCCAGTTACAATGATGGTCTACCATTTGGGTTCTGCAAAACCTGATCTGTGAGGGGGGCCAATAATGACCAATGCCTGCCCTGCTAAAATCCCAGGGCATGCAACCAGCAAGTCACAAGTCCAGTTGGAGGGGGCCATCCCTGTGAGTTGATCCAACACCGAATGACCTGTAAAGTTATCTCAATAATGCATGAAGGTTAGTCACCTCACAGTGCACTTATCAGTTCAGAAGTTCAGTTCTGTCAGGGCCAGGACTGTCTCCTGGAATCATTTCTGCATTACTGCCTTAGCAGCACAGCTGATTAAAATGTGAAACAGGTATTTAACATTGTTCCCCTTTAGTCCCAGGGATGTTATACCTAAAATTAGGTATTTGAATGTTTTGGGAGTTAGCCGTTCAAATATCTTGGTCATGGCCTGTGCAAACCCATCCCAAAAAACCCTTCAATCTGGGGCACTCCCAAATAAATATGAATGTGCTGAACCTGAATCTCACAGCCTCTCCAACATCCATCCATGAAGGAGGTTCCAAAGTGTTTCATGATCACAAGAGATATGAAAAAGTGAGGCACCATTTTTCACCTGTTTTCCCTCCACACATAGGATGCAGACACTTTTGCCATCCCCTTCCACACTCTTTTCATTCCTTCAGTAAGAGTTGTCCCTATTGCCTTCTCCCATGTAGCTTGCATTTTCTGTCTTTGGGAGTCTTCCTGACCTTCTATCACCCGACAGAGGTGGGGTATCCAGTAATCCATGTCTGGGGTCATCTGATATAATGGCAATATTTGTTGCAACTCAACCAGGGGCTTCTGGCAATGAGCCATCCTATGGGGGACTGAATGTAACTTCGTCACTGCAGGAAGCAGCAGAAGCCTTATTTGTGGAAGATTAAATTCTTGTATAAGGTGCAAAAAAAAGATTTGATAGTCCCTTGGGTCATTACCTGACTAATGCTAATTCACCACAGCCACTCACATCTCTGGAATGTAGGATCTATCTTCCCTGGTAAGGAGTCAAAGCAGGCTCGGACTGGTGTCAGTTCACTTAGCCCTTAATTCCCATTTAATAGATCCACTACCTGTAGCCATGCCATCATAGATACCTTTGTGCAGGGGTTAGGTGCATGAATGATCAAACTCCTGTCCATAGATTATAATGGAAATTCCCCCACCCTGTGCAAATCCACCTCTCCCTTCTCCAGTGCTACCCAATTGGGGTGTTCCTGGATCTGGGTAGGGCTGAACATACCAGATGTCTGACAGGCTAACTTGTACAGCCTGAAGTCTCGGACCCCTAGGCCACCCTTCCCCCAGTTGAGCTTCAAGAGATTCCATCTCAGCCTGTTTACAGTCTGCACAAATAAACTTAGATACAGATTTTATAAATGTGGACTATAGGACTTTAGGTGGTTCTATTGGAAGGGTAGAGAAAATAAAGATCGGCTGAGGCAGCATGTTCACTTGAATCAGTTTAACCCTCCCCCCCACACAGGTAAGGGGCAGTTGCATCCATCTTTCCATCTCCTCTTGGATCACCTGGACTAGGGGTCATAATTGAGACTGTACAATGTATCAGTTTCCCTGGTTATTTGTACCACAAAACATCTGAAATGACTGCTCATCTGTTTAATGGGGAAAAGCTTCAACAAAGCTGGTGTTTTGGAGCCACTGTGTAATAGAACTTCTATTTTCTCTACATTTATTTTAAAACCCTAGGCTGCCCCAAATTCTTGTATTAACTCAAGGACCCTGGATAAATTGAAGTCCGGGTCATGTACATACTGTATAACAAGATGTCATCTGTGTACAGTATAGTGATACCTACACTTCTTCTCATTCCACCTTAATTCCCTTGATGTCCTGTCTGGACCTCAGAGCCACTGCTATGGGCTCTATACTTAGGGAAAACAAAAGGGGTGACAGAGGGCACCCTTGCCATGTGCTTTTCTTAATCTGAAATCCTAGGGATAAAACACCATTTACCCATACATTAGCTCTTGAGTTATGGTACAATGTTAGTACCCATTTTAGAAATGTGACTTGATCAGTACTGCCTCTAAGAACCCCCAATCAAGTTAATTAAAGGCCTTCTCTGCATCTATTGTAATGACCATGTTACTCTCGCTCCTCCTGCTAGTACTTGAATTCATATTCAGTAACTTCCTAATATTGTCTTGATTGCATCTCTCAGGCATGAGCCCTGTCTGGTTCCTGTGTATAATCTCTCCCACTACCTATTGGAGACTAATAACTATGGCTTTTGCAAATATGTTAGTGTCCTGATTCAGGAGGGATACAGGATGGAATGCCCCACACATGGAATGCATTTTTTGCCTATTCAGAAGCACTGTGATGAAGGCTGAGTGCCAGGAGTCAAGCATCTCTCCCTCTTCCTGCACGAAATTGAATAAGTGAGCCAATACTGGAGCTGTTTCATCCCAGCAGGTTTTATGAAATTATGCAACAAAGCCATCTGGCCCAGGGAACCTGTTGTTGTTTAAATTATCTCAATAATCTCTGCATTGGAGAAAGGTCATTCTAACTGGGCCAGTGTGTCCTGGTCCAGACTAGAAAGTGTAATCCTATCTAAAAATGAGGTGACCTGGGCAGTATTCTGTATCCCCCCTCCTTGGAATATAACTTGCTATAAAACTTACCAAATTCCTCCACCACCCTCTTGGTGTGATTGTCCAAATTTGTTGTTCAACCACTGATCTGATTTTTTTGAACAAAGCAGTCTTCCACCTGTTTCCGTAACCTATAATATAGTAGCTGATTTGCCTTGCTTCAATGCCCATAGTATTTCTGGTTTGTGAAGTGGAGTTGTATCTAGAGTCACCCTAGTATCAATTTTTTTAAATTCCTGCCTGGTCTCATTATTTCTCCAGGATCTCTGCATCTCTGGAATTTGTGTGTGCCCTCTCCAGGGCTGTAAGCTTGGCTAAAAGTCTAGTCTTGGAAAGGAAAAGTGTTTTTTTTGGTTTTTGGTGGTAAGAAGCATAGGATATTGCAAAACCACACATGCCCACCCAATGCAAAGCATCATGGGCTGCATATGCAAATCACCACAGAATGTTATGCTGGTTCAACTTTAAGCAGAACTGCATGGTGCCGAAAGGCCTCTCACACAGTTTGCAAAGGGTGCTAACAGATGACATAGACACGTGTTTCATCCTACGAGGACTCATCAGTATGCCTCGTCTGTTTGACACCCCAGTGGAATGAACCAGCTACCCTAAGACAGTCTGTCTGGGTTATATGGTGGTGAACCCATTAAAATAAAAAACTATTTAAAAGACAAAGAACCTCTTTGAGCAAACACTGAGGCAAGGGTTACCCTGTGATTTGCATATGCAGCCCATGATGCTTTGCATTGGGTGGGCATGTGTGATTTTGTATTTTCTTGAAACTTGGCTTCCCAGCCAAATGCCCTTCGGGGTAACCCTTGCCTCAGTGTTTGCGCACAGAGGCTCTTTGTCTTTTAAATAGGATATTGGCTTACCCCCTTAGCACAACTTTTTTTTTTATATATAATTTTTTTTAATTAAGTTTTCAAGCATTAAAAACATTATAACAGGAACAGGGAGCTGCATTGGTTACATCTAGCAGAACCCCACCCAAAACTAGCATCAGGTTATAACAAGATATAGTAGCATTAACAAAAGATCAGCATGAATGCACTAGGCCCTTTCACTTTGTGATAAACATTTCAGAATTGCCATCATACCCTAGGTCCCCCACCTCATTCTGTGTCTGTGGGAGGAAGGTTAGTACAAAGTGCAGACGTGCTATTTAGCTGTATTTCTGGCTTTCAGAGCTATGACTAACCAATTCGTTATTTAGGGCAGATTGTAACCTAGTGGATTTAGAATCTTCCTTCCCCTTTACTACTCCATTTCCTACTCCACTTGTCCACCACATTGATATAAAGGGGGGAGAGTCCCCTCCATCCGACTTCATTTCCTGGGCAAAACCTGGTGGCAAGGGCAAGATGGAGTGGGAAGTCCTAGCACTGAAACCTGGAGGGGGAATTTCTGTTAGGGTCCTAGTTGATGAATTGTATTTGATGTACAAGAAACCTTATGTTTGGGTACTTACTCCATGAGCTTGTTAGGCCTTGTGATATCCTTCCCTGCTGGGATCCTTTAGGGGTAAACTTCACGGCATCCTGTAGGATCTTGGTTCCGGTGCACACTACTCTGACCTCTACTAGGAAGGGACCCTGCATCACAAACAAAACATACACACAAAGTATACCAGGCTTATAGGAGTGAATGTGCATACAGGCATTGCTATACATTGGGAATAATTGATACAGTGTACTGTTTTTGAAGGACTATCTTTTGTTTGACTATCCTATTGATCGGTTCCCTGTGGAGATTTGGGTTGGTGCCATGGGTCCTCTGATGTGTAGAGGGGCTGCTCTGAAGGGAATTGCTCATTAGGGGTGGGTAGTCCCCTTCCCTTAAAGGGAGGGGTCTTAACTTTGTGAGGACTGGAGGGCAGTGTGGGCAATAAAGGCACTCCAGCATTCATGAAATTTGTACATTATATTCAGTTGTCTTAGCACAACTTTTAACCTGTTCCAAATAAATTTTATTTTCATTTCCTCCTCCTTGTTTGCACGTAAGTAAAATCCTATTTCCTCTTTTATCTGTGTGACTGGTGCTTCATCTTCAAGCCATTTAGCTTTGAGGTGCCAGACTGAGTCAAGGTGCTTCTCTCCCATTTGTAATTGTAGGAGAATTGGGGCATCCTGAGATGGTCCTCGGGAAAATTTCCATATGGGAAACTACTGTAGGTGCAAATGGGGGTTCAGAGATGAGGAAATGGTCTATCTGGGAGTAGTTGTTCTTGGTAGGGGAGAAAAAAGTATAACCTTTGGCCTGCATATTGGCTTCCCTCCAGGGGTCAGGGTCTGTTAGCCCTCCCAGTCATGCCTCAGGTTAATCATAGTACTTATTGCTCTGAACTTGGGTACTAAATATCTAGTAGAGTGGTCTAACCTAGGGTCCTCCACCATGATCTAGTCACCCCTCCTAAAAGAATCCACAGGGCAATATCCATCAACTTATGGTTAACCATAGTGAAAAATTCCAATGTGGGGGTGAGAGCATAAGCACTGCCAAGGTGGAGAAGCATGCCATTCAAAATATACCACCACTAGTCTCAACCCAAGTGAGAGTTCAGGATTCTCAGTGACATCCCCTTTCATATTAAAATCACCACTCCCACTTTCTTGCTGGAAGGATGTAATGAGGCTAAAACCTGTGTCACCCATCCCTGTTTTAACTTTTGTTGCTCCAGTTATGTCAGATGAGATTCCTGCAAAAGCACTATGCCACAGTTACATTGTGCTAGCTCCCTGAGAATCCTGGCCCCTTTACCTCTGACAATATACCCTTCATGTTGTAAAACATCACATAAAGACTCCCTACTATTAAACAGTGAAACAAAAAGCAAATATGCCCAGGGGTGTATCTCCCCTCAGTAAGTGGGGATCCAAACAAATACTAAGGTCCAGCTACCCCTTCCCAAGACAGCAACTCCCTCACTGTCGCAGAGCCACTGCTGCAATTAAGCACATCAGAAATCTATTAAGTGTGGTAAAAACAAACAGTAAATGGCCATGACGTTAATAACACATAGGACCTAGTGGCAACAAGACAGACAGTTCTTTTGCAAGATGTAGAGCATATGCACATGCCTCCTATGAGGAGGCAAGAAGAAAGCATCACTCCAACTGGTCACTGACCAGTTGGGGATGTGGTGCCATTGTAATGGTCCAGCTTTCCTGCCCCCACTCTCAGTACTCCCTCCTCCAAAGTTCACCATCACCTGTGTATTGGCAGTAGGAACTTCTCTAGAAGTCATCCACTCTAGTGCCCCCTGCACCAATCCCCATGCATATAAAACAGCATAAATTCAGTTTCCCAAATGCAATAACATGAAACATCTGGAACATGAGAAAACAGCAAAACAGTTATACTGAATATAACAAGAATTGGCAGCCCATCAGGCCAGGAAACTAGAGAGGGAATTCCCAACTGTCAGTGATGAAAATATCCACACTAGGTGAGGAGAACGAAAACAGGAAAGAACCATGCTCTCCCCCAGTGTGAATTCAGGGTCAAATTCTCTGTGAGGCCTCTTCCCTGCTCAAACATAGTGCAAACCCAACAACTGCCTTTCACAGCTACTATGACCCATGCATAGTTTGCAACCTACCATTAAACTGTGGACATCTGCATAAGTCAGGAGGCAGAGCAAATATGGTGGGAGTGTGATGTATAGTCAGTTTCAACGTAACGGGAAGAGGCAATCTATCAGTCTTTTGTTGGCATCACACCAATATTGTGCCTCGGAAATAACTAACAGTTCAATGTAGAATGGTGGACAAACAGGGAGAGTGTAGCGACCTTTCCTGCACTCAGTCATTAATGCAAAGTAAAATCGCTATGAAGATTCCCCCAAACTAAAATGCCCCAAGTTAGCTCACCACCTGAGGATGTACACCACCAAAAGTCACTCAAAAAAAGGAAATCTTGATACCAAATATCTGTCATCTCACCTCAGCCCTGTTTATACACAGAAATGCTCCTAAAGACCTTCTTGATGTCAGCAAAGAGTTGTTAAGATGGCTAGTGCTTCTGAGTGGAATACTTCACCTTCTGGCTACAGAACATCTGACGAACCACGTACTGCAGCTCCTTTATGTGTTCATTCAGGGGTAATGCCGGCAGCAGTATGCCCAAGTTCAATAACATTTTTTGAGCTTGGAGGAGATTGCCGTACACCTTTTCTCCCGATTCTAGGTGTATAACTTAGCTGGATATCTCATGTGCTTTTATCTGCTTTTCATTGAGTGAATATATCACACTGCCAACCAGTTTACATTTGTTAAGCATTTCAGTAGAATTGTCCTGGTCTATGTACTGTACACCCTCTTACCACTGTAACTGATGTCTTTTTTCCCCCCCCAAGCAGCCTTCAGGATAAGCTCCTTCATGGGGAATTTAAGCAGCTTCAGGACTATGGATGTTGAGGGTTTGTCTGCTGAGGACTTCTGCACGAAGGCCCTGTGCAACCTTCCTATCTCGATCAGCTCCTCCTTCTCCAAGCTCTGCTCCTCTTTGAACTATGATAGAAAAAAAGGCATTTAGGTCAGGTCCTTCAGTGTTCTCTAGGATGCCAAAGATCCGTACATTTTGTCTGCTCACCAAGACTTCTATATCCTCCACCCGACACGTCAACTCCCACTCCCTCTGGCAGAGATATAGGAGAGTCCAGCCTCAGCTTGCTGTCTGTTCCTGAAGCTCACTGACCACCTCCTCAACCTGTGCAGTCTGGTGTTCCAGCTTTTTAAATTCTTTGCAAATCTCGACCACATTCATGTCTATTCTTTGGAGCATTTTCATAATGCTTCATGCATTGAGTCTGCCAAAGGTGTATGAGCTCGAACGGTTGTCTTCCTCCTCCTTTATCAAGTGTAATGTACTGTTTGAGGCCTTCAATGGGGAGAGACTTGGGCTCCAGCATCTGGTGTTGAATCACAGAAACACAGATGAGGGGGTACAGGCAAAGTGGGCAAGCATTAAGGATGTAATACTTGAAGCAACATCCCATTGTGTTAGACAGAAAAGGAAGTGCAAAAGAAGAAGGAAACCACTTTGGTTCTCAAATACAGTAGCAGAAAAGGTCAGAGCCAAAAGGTTGGCCTTCAGGAAATATAAGGGAACACAGCGGGATGAAGATAGGGAGGCATACCAAACTGCCCTAAGGGAAGCAAGGAAGGCAGTAAGGCAGGCAAAGTCCCAAACTGAGGAAACACTAGCATGAACAGTAAAAGAAGGTGACAAGACTTTCTATATATACATTAGTGAAAGGAGAAAGTCCAGAGGGGGTATTGCTAAGCTTAATGGAGAAAAGTGAGCATGTGAGGAGGAGGAACCTGTAAAGGCATGTATCCGAAATAGATACTTTTGCTAAGTATTTACTGAAGAGAAGGTAGGGCAGGGCCCACAGCTCAGCATCATGGATACAGGGGGGAGGGAGGTGAGCACTACTCCCTTCACAAAGAAAGGGTCCCCAAGAGCTTGCTAAGCTCAGGTGGATAAGGCAATGGGACCTGATGACATACATCCCAGGGTACTTAAGGAGCTAAAGGTGGAACTAGCAGAGCCATTAGCAGAACTGTTTGTTGAGTCTCTGAGCACAGGAGAGGTCCCAGAAGACTGGAGAAAGGCTCATGTGATCCTGCTCTACAAAAGTGGTAGCAGGGAGGAGGCGGGGAACTACAGACCAGTCAGTCTTACCTCAGTAGTGGGCAAGATTATGGAGGCACTCCTTAAGGAAAGGATAGTGCAACACCTGGAATCCATAGGGGCACAGGATCCAAGACAGCATGGGTTTACAAAAGGAAGGTCCTGTCAAACTAATCTCATAGATTTCTTTGACTGGGTAACCAGAGTGGTGGACCAAGGGGGAGCAGTTGATGTCGCCTACCTTGACTTCAGCAAAGCTTTTGACACTGTTCCACATAGAAAATTGATAAATAAGCTGGGTAGGCTCAGGGTGGGTCAGAAGTTGGTCAACTGGGTGGCAAACTGGTTGACAGGCAGAAAACAGAGAGTGGTGGTAAATGGTATACAGTCAGAAGAGATGCAAGTCACAAGTGGGGTACCTCAGGATCAGTCCTGGGGCCAGTCCTCTTCAACATCTTCATTAGTGACCTTGCAGATGGACTAGAGGGTAAGGCTTATCTGTTTGCAGATGACACCAAGATCTGCAACAGAGTAGATGATCCAGATGGGGTGGGCAGAATGAGAAGAGATCTGGATAAACTAGTAAAATGGTCAGAAGAGTGGCAACTGGAATTTAATGCAAAGAAGTGCAAAATCATGCACATAGGGAAGAGAAACCCTGAAGCCACCTATAGGCTGGGATGGGAGTTGCTAGCAGTCACAAAGGAAGAAAGAGACTTGGGCATCATCATCACTGATGACCTGAAATCATCCAAGCAGACCTCTAAAGCAGTAGGTAAGGCTAGGGGGGTGTTAGGGTGTATTAGTAGGGATATCACAAGTCGTAAGAGGGAGGTAATAATCCCTCTTTACAAGACACTGGTTAGGCCCCATCTGGAGTACTGCTCAGTATTGGAGGCCACACCTTCACAAGGACATTAACCAAATCGAGGCAGTCCAGAGAAGGGCAACCAAAATGGTGCAGGAACTGCATCAGAAAACATATGAGAACAGATTAACAGAGCTCAATATGTATACCCTTGAGCAAAGGAGGAGAAAGGTGATATGATCGAGGCATTCAAACACCTTAAGGGCATTAACAAGGTGAAAGAGTCTAACATGTTTAAATATAAGAAAATAGCAGGACAAGAGGACACAGCATGAGATTAGAGGGGCCGATTAAGGGGAAATGTGAGGAAATTATTTTCACAGAAAGGGTGGTGGATGCATGGAATGGCTTACCACAAGAAGTGGTGGCTATGAATACAGTGCAGGGCTTCAAACAGGCATGGGATAGGCATAAGGGAGCAATACAAATGACTATGAATAGATAGGCCATTGACAGAGCAAAGGCCGATGGCACATTTATAAGGTAGAAAAAGAAATGGGCAGACTGGATGGGCCTGGCGGTCCTTATCTGTCGTCAACTTCTATGTCAACTTCTATGGATCAGGTGGGTTTGAAGCATGTTGACAGCTGCTCGTCTTTATTTTTCATGAACTTCATGCTTCTCTCACTGCTGGTAAGCTGTATAAACATTTTTACTGAAGAATTTCTGAGGATTAGGGCAGATTTAGTAGTGTGGTGACTAGAGCTGCAGTTTAAGTGTCTGGACCCACAGATGACGTCACCCATGGAAGATAACACATACAGTAGAAATTAGAATTCAGGCAAATGCAGAAACTTTAAACGTGAAGACTTGTTACTGTTGCTGTATAAGATTTTTTTACATGCCACAGCATCTACCATTCACTTCTAATAATAAGGAAAAATAAATTCTTTGTAATACAGCCTACAAATATACTTTGGTAAATGGTAGGAGACTTATTTGAACTTTTTTCACTGTCATTTGAGTGGTGATACAATTAGCCAGTCCCCCCCCCCCACACACATACAGACACACTTTGCATTCCCTTGGTCTTTCGGCAGCCAAATATAGGATATTTGTCAATACAAATAATTTTGGTCAGAGCTGGAGAGAAAAAAGTAATTTCTATGACGAAATATGATATTTAGAGGGCATCAAAAGTAAAGGGAGGGCTGATCATTGTACTCACAAGAGCCAGGCAACATGTCTCTACAAAGAATTATTACTATCAGTTCAAAGACGTGTCTTGTAGCTTTATTTCAATCATAGATAAAACCAGCAGCAACACTATATCCAGTCTGTCATCTAATGTTTTGTACGAAATCAGTCAGTTTTTAATAATTTTCATCAGGGATGGACCAACACAAGCCATTTCTAAGATAAGATAAAATAATTCAATGACATCAAATTGACAAGAAGGTGTTTTTTGGTGCAGTACCACTGCTAAGCAATTTTAAATCACAAACTGTAGTGAGAAAGACATAATGTGACCTACTGGGAATTGAACCCAGCCCCAGGGATACCATCCTGGTGCTCTAACCACTGAACTGCAGGTCCACATGGTTGGAACTGGTCTTCCTGAACACAGTTCCTTTCTCTGATAATTACATATTCTGCAACTAGGAGCAATCAGAATGACAATTAGATGTTTTGGTGCAATATTAGCCACTGATGAGCAATTTAAATCATAAATTGTAGAGAAAGAAATAACGTGACTTACTAGAAATTAAACCCAGGCCCCTAGAGTACCATCACAGTGCTCTTTGATGGCATCAGATGTAAGAGATGACTCATCCTTTCAGATCTGTTAAATCATTTCTGTATTTCTTAGCTGCATATACTTATATTCTAATGTTCTAAGTTAGCACTGAGAACCCCCACGGAGGTACTGTATGACAGATACTGAAAGTTCATCAAATGCCACTGGCTGAACTCATTTCCTGTACAAAAGCAATAAAATAAAATAACGCCTTTACTTTATGTGATTCAAAATATACTAAAGGTTTGGAGGGAAGTAATAAAACATGTTTAACATGGAAGTAAAGCAAATTATGAAATGGATTAGGATAATCCTATCACCTGACTGCCTGAGAGCAGATCAGCCTGTGATGAATGATATCATAAGGATTATGGAATAATAAGGATGTGAGGATTGCAGACAGAAAATATAAAACTTTTAAAGATGATAGTTCTAGTTAGTTAGTTAGTTATTAATTAATTGTGTTTACTGGGTGGGCCAACTGAGTCATAGGAGTTCCATTCTCAGGACCAACCTGGAATTAATAAAATACAACAATTAATCATTACATAGTCAAGATACATGATTAGAGAAGAAGTCCATGTAACAAAACTTGGACTACCAGTACATGGCAAGTATTAATAACAAAGTTTGATTACACAAGGGAGAGCAAACAGATCAGAATCGGATATCAGCATAATCCAGACTGTGCAAACAGAGGCAGTTATAATGATCTGAGTAAGAGTGACCGATTACAGAAGCAAAGATTGCACTAGAGCAGGACAATGTTGTGCCCTTTCTTAAACCAAACAAGTGAAGAAGAATCCTGTAGGGTCAATGGCAGGGAGTTCCAGAAGTAACGTGTTGAATTTGCAAAGGACCTCTTTCCTAGACTGGACCTAACTCTGGGTATCTCTAATAGGATATTGCTGGAGGAGTGCTGGGCCCTCCTCGATGATTTGTCAGAATGTCACATACTGTACGCTAGGGGGAGTATAGGGACCCTTGACAAGCTTAAAGGCCAGTTAGAGGAGTGGTTACTCTAAGTGACTTTCTAGAGGGGGCCAATTCAGTGAGTGCAGAACATCACAATGGTGCCCCCTGGTGGGGCTCCTAAAGCAAAACATCCACTTTTATTCCGGAGAACTCAAAGCTTCTTAAACTCAGAGCACCCCAGGTATTGTAAGAGGCCAAACCTAACAAAAGATAAAAGGGAAATGTACTTGACACTCATGCAAAATGTGCTTGACAATCATGAGTGAGTTTTACAAGAGAGTGAGAAAAGAAAAGTCAGATACAGATTTCAGAATAGTTGAAGGAATATCAAAAGCGGACAAAACCTGTTACCACTATATCAGAGAAAAGAGAAAAAGGAAAGATGATATTGTAAGCTGGAGAAGGGAGCGAGATGAGGAGAAAGAGATAAGGAAAAAGGAAATATCCTAAATGAGTCTTTTTGCTCAGTATTTACAGTAGAGAAAAAATAATCATTGCCAAATTGTAAACTGCAGGGTAAAATGCAGAGTGATATGAGTGTTCACTGTGGGAAAATCTTTTGCAGTTAGTGCTGTTTATACCCTGATTGCCAGGGGGCCTCCTTCATGCCTACCATCCCAACCCCGTCGCCCTGACGTCTTTAGGACTTACCAGTGCCAACATGTTCCTCCAGGGCTTACTCCCTTGCGGGGACTGCAGGGCTTCCCCTTTCCCACCATAAAATGGATCCAATTCCATGGCAGCGCCTTGTCATTGGGTGCAGGGCATCCTGCCAACTGAGGTTTTCCTTTGTGTTTCTTTTTCCCCTTCTAATGAGTGGCATACCATGGAGTCAATGACAGTACCACGTAAGCTCCTATGTGTGGCACGTCAGACTGTCTGATGCTCCATTCCCTTGCTGAGCAGACCCAATACCCTACTCCTAGCCACTGCAAGGGGCCAGACTAACACAATTCTCTGCACCACTTTGCTCCTCGGAGGAAGAGAGCTGTCCAGTGGATGCTCGATCCTCCTCCAATGGCACACCCACTGACAACCTGAGTTCACTCCTGAATCTGGGTCATCGGCACTGCATGCATTAGCACTACTGCTGTGCTGGCAGGCTGGCTGAGTGTGTGAAAATAACAGAATCAATCAGTCAATCAAAACTTTGTTTATAAAGTGCTGCTTCCCAAGGGCTCAGAGTGCTGTACATTGTACACTTAACATATATAAAATCAGCAATTAAACACATTTCAGAGCATGACATACATCAATTTCAAATTATAAGGCTGGCTCGGTGGTGCTGAGGCATCTGCCTTACCTCGCACCATGCCGGTGACCCATGTTTGAGAACAAGCCCGGGGAGCTGGGGGGTCAGTCGGGGAGGAGAGGATTGAGTGTCTGATGGACTGATCTCCTGTCCTTTGAGGGAGGGGGGGTTCCCATCCTGCAACACTAGTGGAGACTGGGTGCACTGCAGTCAGGGACTGTGTTGGGGGCTGAGGTCAGGCGTCTGTCTTGTGGACATGAGCGGAAGCGTGCACATCATGCGCTGAAAGGCATTGCACATCCTGCATCTGTGAGGGGGGGCCAGAAAAGCAGAAAGAGCCCCAGCACTGGGGAGGCAATGATGGAACCTTAGTGCCCAAGCCCACACACCCAATGCTTGGTCCGAACCCAGTTTTACTCTCCGTGGTCACTGCCTCCTCCTCCCATAAGAGCCACAGGGAGAGGGGAGACCCAGTGCCCAATTCCTCAGCCAGGGGAAGGGTTCATGCAGGCAGTAGAGGCATGGTTGAGAGGGTCCATCTGAGAGATGTCTCGGTCACCAGAGAGAGGGGATAAAGAAAGTAAAAAAAAAAATCAAATTATAATATTTCTAAAATCAGAGACAGTCACTAACTTTAATATCTCATATTATATCAAGCTAATCGCTTGCTCAAACAGGAATGTCATGAGCCCCCTCTTAAAAGCTTCCAACGAGGGGGCCTCTGTAAGATAAAATGGAAATGAATTCCATAGGACAAGCATAGTCACAGAGAAGGTTAAATTTCCTGACAGTAACAGCTTTGTCCTAGAAACCATCAGGAGGCCTACCTCTGAGGAATAGTACTGCAATAGGCAGCCTCAAAGAATGTCAAATGGAGCCAAATGCTAATTGTACTCACAAATACCACCAAAGGAACTCAGCTACACTGTTGTTGTCCAGGGGAATAATCCAGCTCAATGTAAATGGATAAACAAATATAGATTTTATTTTACAGCACCAGACCAGCAGCACGATGCAAATGCCTTGAGAAAGCACTGTTCATGCACGAAAACGTTCAGCTGTTCTCTTGGGGAAGGGCATTTGCATCATGCTGATGGTTTGGTGTTGTAAAACAAAGTCTATATTTGTTTATCCATTTTCATCGAGCTGGATTATTCCCCTGGACAACAACAGTGTAGCCAAGTTCCTTTAGTGGTATCCCTTGGAGGAATGAAGAGCGTGAGCCAGACAGTGAGGAACCAGGAGGTCTTGCAGATAGTCAGGTCTCCCACCATGTAGAGCTTTATAGGTCAGCAACCTGAATTTAAAGGGAGTTCTCCACCTTATTGGCAGCCAATGCAACCCATGGAGAACCAGCATAATATAATCAAATCTGGACACACCCGACAGCAGCCTGGCCACCGTGTTCTGCATCAGCTGTAGACGGCAGAGATTGCATCCTGAAAGACTCAGTTATAAGGCATTGCAGTAGTCTAACCTTGACATGACAAAGGTAAGTATTAGGGTGGCAAGGTCATAAGGCCGTATCAGGAAATGGATCTGGACAATGTTTCTCAAATGATAAAAGCCACTTTGGGCAATGGCTGACACCTGAGCATCAAGTGTCAGGCCATCATCAAGAACTTCACCCAGATCCTTAACCTGTGTAGAGGGGATCAAGGATAAGTCACCCAGTCTCAGACCCAGGTCACTACCTTGTACCCCTCAACCTCCCCAATGACCTGGCTCCATCACCAATACCTCCATCTTGTCTGGATTGAGTGGCAACTAGTTTTAAGTCATAGAGTTCTGGATCTTGGCCAGGCAGGTGTTAAAAACAGAGACCACCATCTGGTTTCCAGGCAAACAGAACAGGTATAGCTGGGTATCATCAGCATACAAATGAAAACCCAAGCCATACCACCTGGTAATGTCTCCCACAGGCAGCATGTACACCGTGAACAAAAGAGGCGAAAGGACCAAACCCTGTGGAACTCCAAAACACAGGAGCATTGGGCTAGATGAGGATAACCACATCACCACCCTCTGCACTCTGTCCATGATGTAGGATTTGTACCAGATGATGACATTACCGGTCAGTCCACACCAGGTCCGCAGGAGGTCCAACAACACCTCATGATCCATGGTGACAAAAGCTGCAGAGAGATCAAGAAGAACAAGAACAGATTGTTCTCCTCTATCCCTCGCTCTAAGGAGATTGTTAGACACTCTTACCAGGACAGACTCTGTTCTATGTCCAAGTCTAAACCCAGACTGGAATGACTCAAAAATGGCAGAGGAAGTGAGACGTGTCTCAAGCTGACTGGCCACCATTTTTTCCAGAACCTTCCCTAAAAATTGGAGGTTTGAGACTGGCCTGTAGTTGGTGAGACAATCTAGGTCCAATGAGGGCTTCTTCAAAAGGGGTCTCACGAAGGCTTCTTTCAAGACCACTGGGAAGACCCCACTCATCATGGAACACTGGATGATCTCAACAACCACAGGTCCAATCAGGTCAGTCCATCTGATCAAAAGTTAGGTTTTACCCGTGTCTAGTTCTCAATAGAGAGGACGCAGCTTGGAGAGTATCTCACTCACCTCATTCACTTCAATTGGATCAAACTCATGCCACACAAGAGGGATGCCCCCCATGTTGTCTGCTTTACCCCACAAGGCAATTGAGCGGCCCTGGAGGAGATATCGGATCTGCTAGAGGACACTTTGTCAGCAAAGAACAGAGTGAACTCATCATACGTAGTGCTTGAACTACCTTCCCCCAGATGGAAACAGGTCGGGCGCAACAACATCTCTACCATATGGAAGAGCTGACCCAGTCTGTTCCCCACTGCAGCAATCTCCCTAGACAGAAAATACACTTTTTGGGGGGAGAGTGCCCCTTGATAGTCACTATAATGTGACCACAAAGCCAATTTGTCCTCCATCAACTCGGACCTCCTCCAGCAAGAGGAAGAGTATTAGCATTTTGAAGTTGAATAAAACAATGGATTTAAACAACATACATCCAAAAATACGGAAAGAACTGAGAGAGCTGCTAGCCGCACCACTGATTGACCTCTTCAGCTGTTCATTGGAGACAGGTGTACAACAGTAGCAGTGGGCTGGAGAACAGCAAACATGATGCAACTATATAGGAGTGGGACTACATGTATAATCCAATAGAACATGTAATTTCTTATTATCTTTCATGAGGCACTGAGGCACTGAGTCTAAGGCCTTGTTAAAATCCAGGTACAGTGCACCCACTGCCTGGCCTATTTCAACTGACTTTGCGACATGATAAAAAGGTTTATATTAGATTTGTTTGACAGGACCTTGAAAACACAGAATCAGAAAAATAGCAGAAGGAGAGCAAGGGTCAATCTAATCTGCAAAACAGAAAACTCCAGCACCACCCACTGCAGTCTAGGCAAATTGGACCCACTTACAAAATGCCAAACAAGCTATGAAGCATGTAAAAAATTACTTTACTCTGTACATTCATAAATGAAAAAGCAGCCAAAAAGCTCCTATGACCTTCTAAAATGAGAACTCACAGTGAGACCCACCAAACTCCTACCAATTTCGCTTCAGAGCATCATCAGGGAGTCAATCTAGTCTGCCCATGTGTTCCTTGGACCTACTCAGATCCCAAGACCTAACCCCCCTTTTGCCTAATGCCTCCTACCTCTCCTGTTATTTTTGATCTCGGATTAGCCCTGTCTCACCCAAGTCTGAATGATGTCACAGACTTTGCTTCTACTACCTCAGCTGGAAGTTTATTCCATGTCCTTGTCCTTATGAATCCCTGTTGTTTTTCATCCTGTAGTTCATTTTACTCCAGAAAGTGCACTAATGTCAGTTTACTCAGCTGGTAAAGGTGATTATAGGAGCAGCTTTTACAGTACTCTGACATCATCACAACTGGGTTATACAGGTCTCCTCTGAATAGGCTGATGCACAAAACTGAAACTTTGGATCTGTCTTCATCCCTTTCTGATGGCTGATCCTCAGTTTACTTTGTGCATGTCTCTACGCTGCTCAGTAGTAGTAGTAGTAGTAGTAGTATGTTTATTGTTCAATCATATATAGATTGTTACAACTTCTTAAGAAGGAAAAAGCTAAAACATATGTCATAAATACACATATCACCATATGACACATACAAATGTTTTAAATTTCAGCATACTTATATAAAGTGCATTGCAATTTATAAAAGTTTAATTTATATGCCTTTATTACTTAGCATTTACTTAACATTTCGTTATTGCTTTTATCATTTTCCTTATTTTTTGTATTGCAACAAGAAAGTTTGCCACTCTGCTCACTGTAAAATCAGTTTCTGTAGTTAACAGGATGCTAATCTGCGTAAGTTCATCACACAACTTTGAAGAGAGGCTAAAATCATACCCAACCTTTTCCTTCTTGCCTCCTTATACCAGGGTCACTTAAGTATTACATGCTGTAAATTTTCTTTCACCAACGCCCACCGCAGAAGCAATATGTATGTGCAAAATATTTAAGTTTATTTAATCTAGCATATAGTACATTTAAATCAAAAAACTACTCTGAACCTTGCAAGTGTTTTCCTTTAATCTGGGTCTTCCAAGATATCTAAGTAGTGTCTATACTTGTGTAAAAGATCATTAGCAATATACCATTCTGAACATCTAGAGCTACTTCATTTTTCTAAATCATCCTTTTTATGCTTTTTTACAAGTAACTTCTTTATGTAGCCTTTATATTTATATGATATTGATTTTTTTTATATGTCATATCAAGAAGTACTTTTACACCTACAGTTGATAGAATTTTTTCCACCTTTGATAGACAGAGTGATTTCCAGCAGCCACTACTTTGCCAAAATGTCTTTTCATCCAAACATCTTCTGGTTATTGTCTTCTGGTAACCGAGTAACTCTTATCCAAAAGTTTATTAAATGTGATTCAGCTAAAGCTGGTCACACTATAGTTGGCTGCTAGCCGAAAGTATTTTTTAGCATTTGTAGGTAAGCTTAATTTTCAGTTTTTTGCTCTTTTTTCATGCTCTTCTTTTTGCATTTTAATTGATTGCAGCCTTTGTTAGTTTTATTCTTGGAATTGGTTTTATTTTTCATAGAAGATGTCTCTGCTGGCTGGGGCCACTGCATCCACTGTCTGTGTGCAGCTGCTTCCCTCGGTATCTACATGCTTTATTTCCTTCTGTATGTTTGAGCACTTTTGTTTGTTGCTGCTTTCATGTTATTTGTTTTTTAGTACTTTTATGGATTCCATTAGACCCACAGTAGAAGCCTATCTGTGGCCACACACTTTTTTGAGTATTTGATACTACTCTGTTGTTTGCTAGGGTAACACTGAACTGTCCTTTTGGGTTTGTTTTAACTCCAGTTTGTTTGCTGCTAGTTTGGGTGCTGCTGAGCATGGTTTCGGCACACTCTCCATTGCAACTGAATATTTTGTTTCACTTGCACCCTTAATCCCTTCCCTGTTGAATCATCTCTCCATTCCAGTTATGGGCAGTCCAGCTTGTGACCCCAGACTTACGGGGCCGCTTATTTGTTTTTAGAATCTTACCTTGTTTGACATGTTTCTACTTGGTTCAGTATTTGTCCCTTCTCCTGGCCTGCATTTTCAGCATTATGGATGCGCTTCTCTTCTCTGCTGCCGGGACCATAGAGTCCATGGGCCTGATTCAGAACACTGCTGTGCACCAGGGATCCTGCACCCAATTCATGAATAGGTGGGGTCCAGGTGACAAAGTCCCCCAGTATGCCTCAACTGCTCCCATGCATCAGACAGAAGGCACATGGAGGGGATTGCTGCTAGCTGTGGGAAGGTTGTGCAGCCCTCCTGTTACAGCCATGGCTGACTTCAATGACAGTGGTAATGCATGGGTGGTGTGCCCAAACAAATGGTTTGGTGTCAGGATCCCTCTGCGGCCTACACAAGCAGTACAGGGAACAGCAATGCCAGTTGGAGGTAGAACAGTCCATCTGCACATACAGCCAAGCTGTCTGCAGCAATGGGGCACTGAATCTAACCCATTGGAGACAGCAGGTGGCCAGTCGTGGGTGCAGGTGGGGTGTCCTGTTCCTGGCACAGGGAGGTTTGGTCCCCAACACCATGAAGGACTGCAGCATGACAGATTGGGACCAATATGGGGGTTGCACACCTGATATGGTGCTTGCCAGTGCATGCTGGTGGTGTGCGGTTTGTGTGGGGCTATATGGGCTTGGGACACCACAGCCAGGCAGCCAGAATGGGGAGGCATAGGAGCACCACACACCCAGCACTGGCTCCAGGGGTGGCACATGAGCTGTTAGACCAGTTCTGGGCTGTTATAAGCTCTTGTGCACCCAGAGCCCATTGTGACACATTCTGAATCCCAAATAAAGTGATATGGCAGCACTGCCACAGCACAAGCCCCTCTCTGTCTTGGCATAGTTATGTGTCCACCACAGGACCAGCACAAGACCAGCTGGAATAGGCAGCCCACCTATATTGCAGGCCATGAATGTGAATTGGGTCACTCCTGAGTGGCACAAGCATCATGCACCATTCCCGTACATTTGAGAACTGGACCCGGTGCTCCACCCTGGAACCAGTCAACACAATGCTAGACCTTGCCTCTCCAATGCCACAGCTCACAATCTCTGCTTCAGTGCAGTCAGTTGGATGTCATGATCCTGAGGCCTCAGTAGTAGTGGATCAATAGTGGAATATCATACATTCTCAACTTTTGCAAAAGGTAGGGAGGACAGACTCAGACCCAGTCACTGTGAAATTTATGTACTCAAATTTTTATTGAGTAGGATGCCACTTTATTTTGCTACTTTCAATGTTTTGTAGCCCCAGGACACTTTCTCAGGGCTCGTGGTGCTCCTAAAGGAAAATGTAACATTTCTTTATAAGATAAGTTTAAACAATAAGTTTGAGAAATACTGATTTCCTAGACAGTTAATCTTTCTACTCATATCAAATTATATTAAATATTATACAATGGCAAGGAAATTTCTTGACCTCTGATTGGTCAGTGGTAGAGATGCAGTGAAGTTTTAATTCACCGGCGATGCTCCGACGGAGTAGGGGAAATTCACCTCCGTGGAGCAATCAGCAAATTCGTCCATCTAATTTTGCCATTTCATGTGCGACTTTTTGACACGAAGTGTGGAATGTGCACCACGAAGTGAGGAATTTTGCTTGCAAGTGGTGAAATTCCACTGTTTGGGTGAAATTCTGCCATTCATGGGTGAAATTCCACACTTGGCAGGTTGAACTTTGCAGTTTGCACCCACAGATTATTTCACAAATTACAGAAAATTCACAGATTGATTCACGTAGCAAATTTTGTGGACTTGGCCCATCTCTTGTCAGTGGGTGCCTGGAACAGTGATGCTATTTTATAATAACATCACTAGGGATGTAAGTTTGTCATGGATGAGGTTTTAATGACTCATTGTTCATGAAATCATTAGTAAACAGTAGTAAATGTTGCGGCACTGTCATCATTGCTATATTCTGATGACACTAGTGAAAGTCATGGAAGTCCTGAATAAAGATCAAACATCATGGAATCAATGACGTGTATGACTGCCATGACAAACTTACATCCCTAAACATCACTGTATGAAGTCCAGGCATACACATGACCACATGACAGAGGAAGAAATCTGTCTCTCTTCCACCAGTTACCACTGCTCTGGACTACTGCTGTGAAGGACTTCAGCCCCCACCCCTCAACACACACACACACACACACACACACACACACACACACACACACAATTTATTTTATTTATTTAGTTTTTGTTGACCGGTAAGTGCACTAGACAAATCCTGCCTATTTTCAGGCACGACCTGGGGGAGGGGGATACAGATGAATGCCAACTGACCTTGAACCAGATTAAGCTGTTGGTGGTAGTTTTAGTGAATGAGGGAAATTTGGCCAGGACACCTGGGAAATTCCCCTACTCTTTTCGATAAGAGCCATGGGATCTTTAACATCCACCTGAACTACCACCAATCCAGGCAGATGGGACCTCAGTTTAACATCTCATCTGAAAGACATCCCTCGGTCCTCCTCCTTATGTTTTACCAGGTCTTCCTACTTGTGTTTTAATACAGTGGCATTCTTTTAAGTACTACCATTTGTTTTGTCTATGTAACAGTGCAGGGACAGACCGAGCGAGCAGTTCTTCAAAGAGACAGTGTGTGGCTGTCCATTTCTGGTACCAGTCATGGTCGGTAGCCATCAATGTTTTATGTTTAGTCACTGTATTTTAATGTTCTCCTTACAAGCCTTAACTCTGACTGCCTTCCGGTGAACAAAAGAGTGGAATATGAAAGCAACAGCACATGCTTGTTCCTTTCAGTTACCACACTCGTTCGGTCAGGCTCACTCATTCACTAATGTGCAAACCACTTAAGCAGGGTGAGCAGTATTTGAAGAGCTGAGTGGGCAGCTGTCCACTTCACATACCCTTTGCTCAACACATCGTGGTCACATAAACAGAAGTAAAATAAAACAGCACAGTAGATAATTTCCAATCATTTACCTGGTGGACCGAAAAGGCAGGGTACAACAAATGAAAATGGTGGTAGGCTTACACAGACACAAACAAGCAAAAAGAGACCTCAAACAAGATACAGGGCAAACATGTAGCAGCAGCGCCACCTGCTGCAGCAAAGGGAAACTATGAACTGTTTTTTCAATATGGATACCTACCGTAAGGAAAACTTGGGGAAAAAAGGTATTTCAAACATATTTGTCTCATTTTATTTTTGTTTCTCAACAAAAGAGCCATTGTATAATAGTAATAAGGCACTCCAGGGTGTGTTTTATTGTGTAATAATGTCAATTCTCGGATGTTGAATGCACTCGGCCTGTGGCCCCATGCTTCCGCAACCCAAGTCATTATGTTATTACACAATAATACACACCCTGGAGTGCCTTATTGCTTAAATAACACACCATGTTAACCATTGATCTATGTATGCTATGTGAACAATCTTATAATCAATGTCTGCTTTGTATCATCACTCTGCATTGGAGCGTTCTGTCAATACATAATATGCATTCCTATAACTCTTATTATGAAATGGGTACTAAAAATCTCAGCTCCTGATTGGCAGAGAGCTGCTTTCAGCCGTATCGATATCCCAGCACAACGGCCTAGTTGAAAGTAGCTCCTGGCAAACAGGACCCAGCACCCAGTCGAGAGCCTTCCCCCTGACCACGTATCTCGTCTTTGTGGCTCCAAGTAATGGATCCTGCTCTACTCATTAATTTGAAGTACCTGCTGCATCTTAAAAGTGCCACTCAGTCACTCTGTCTTCACCTCAAGAGTTTTTACCTGAACTGCCACTGACTGCAGCCTTTCCTAAGCCACACAGCAGAACCAACAGAAACAGCCGATCCGGTAATTCCTTGAATGGCACTGACAGATACCGCAGCAGCACCAGGACCAGGAAGTAGTAGAGTGGAAGGTCAGACAGTGAGCGGGCAGGCAGTACTTTTTTTTTCTTTTGATTTAACTGCCCATATTTCTTATGTGGCAGTAGCTTAAAACATACGCAAAATGTAATTTTTTAAACTAACTAATGCAGTTGGGAGCCATTTCATAATCACAATAAGACACTCTGTGGGGGGCATTTTGGTGGGATAATGGCACTTCTCAAGTGGTGGAAGCACTCGGCTTCACCTCATGCTTCAACCCACCCGAGGAGAGCCATTGTCCCCCATAATGCCCCCCATCATGCCTTATTGCTTAAGTAAATAACTGATTCATACTCAGAATTTTTTATTATTACAAAAATGAACTGTATCAAATGTCCTTGCAATTATATTAAAAAGAACTGTTTGAGAAAGGTATGTTCATAACATTTAATTAAGTTCTGCTGAAGATAGAGATCGTACCCTTTTAAACCTGAAATAAAGTTATAATGAGCCATATAGTTAGATGGACTCTCTTATACTGTAGTTCAGAAAACACAGTCATACCTTAAAAAATCCTGGACAAACTGTCAGGTATCTACAGTAGTTCTCTCAATTACTAAAGAGCTACTACATAAAGCAAATCATACAGATGTTGTGCTTTCCTCTGAACATATGCAGTGGGCCAGATATTCAAAAGAGTTGAGCCATGCGCAATAGAGTTGCGCCTGTGTAAGTACGAAAATGCACCATTCTGCGATATTCAGCAGGAGGCAGTTGCGGCCCCCAAATCACGCTGAGCAACAACACAATGATAACGAATGTATGTGCAACTGAAAGGGGAGGAACCATGCATAAATGGCCCAATGTGATATTCAACAACATGCGCCATGCACAATAGGAGAGCAGGCGGAAGTTGCGCCATAGCGGAAATGAGCCAAAATAAAAGGGAGCAAGGAAGAGGCGCAAGAACGCTACAGGGAAGGCACATGAGGCTGAACTCTAGCAAGACAAACTGGGCAGCAGGGACACACAGGGCAGGCCAGGAAAGGGCACCTGGAACCCACAGGCTCAGGGGAAGGTGTGGAGAGCCACAGTGCAGAAGGGGGAAGTACTTGCCACACAGCAGTGAAGCCAGCACAGTCAGGTGTTCCCGGTGCAGGGGAAGTAGCAGCCAGGACAGCAGAGGAAATACAGAAACAGCTGCCGGGGGGGTGAACACAAGTCAGGGACATGGCCAGTGCCACCATCCAGATGGAGGCAGGAATGAGGGTGGTGAGAAGGCAGGCAGCAGGTGGGAAGGAAGCTCACCACCGGCGGCGCGCACAACAGGCAGTGCACGAGCCTGCACCAGCTTCGAGCTGTACTGTACAGTGATACAGAGATCATGGGCCGGTACCACCTGAATAGGGAAATTCTGAGGTGGTTCTGTGAGCTGTGCAGTGATGTGATGCAGGCCCCCACATGACGGAGCCATGCTCTGTCAGTGGAGATGAAAGTGACAGCTTGCATGTGCTTTCTCGCCACGGGTACCTTCCAGAGACCAACTGGGGACACCACAGGCATAACCCAGTCGGCCACATCATGCCACCTCACCTAATTCCTCAGCACACTGCTGCCACATGCTGCAGAGTACATCCATTTCCCCAGCACACCGGCGGAGTACACAGCAAACATACAGGAGTTCCACAGGGTAGCATGTATGCCTGGCATGCTAGGGGCAATAGACTGCACCCATGTAGCCATCCGCACACCACCTGGCCCCGAGGGGGCCGCATATATAAATCACAAGGGCTATGCCAGCATCAACTGCCAGGTGGTGTGCAATGCCAGGGGGCACATAATCAATGTTTGTGCCACGCACCCTGAGGGAGCACATGATGCCTTCATCTGGCACCAGTCGGCACTGTGTCACAGATTCAAGAGTGGGGATATCCCCACTGGCCACCTAGTGGGTGAGTATGCAAACCACATGGACAATCATAGGGCCTGGGGGGGCATGGTCAGAGGTGACATGGGTAGTGGCCTACATGGCCTGGGGCAGGGCGATGCTGATCACCAAACTAACCTCCACCCTCTACACACAGGTGACAGTGGATACCCACTCCATCCCTGACTGCTCACACCCTAACGGTGGCCCGCGACCCCATCGCAGCAACACTACAATGAGGCACACGCCACCACATGTAATGTCATCGAGCGGGTGTTCAGGATGCTGAAAGCATGTTTCTGTTGCCTGACACTTCCGTGGTGCCCTGCCAGCACAGCCCCTCAAAGGTCTGTGGGCTATTCCCTGGCCTGTTGCATCCTGCACAACATGGCCAACGAATGGGATAGCCGTGACAGGTCAAAGAGGAGACAGCGATGGGAACAATGAGGACACCGGTGACAATGGTGATGGGCAGCCCCCTCTTGGGTGACGGGACCCCCGACTGCTCTGGCTGGCACAGCTGCACCGGGACACCATCATGGAGGAGCACTTCAGCCAACCCAGGTAAGTCATGGGGCCATGTGCAACCAACAGTGGCTAAGGCACAACCCACAAACATGCATGGACACACACCAGGGGTGCATGCTGTCAAGGGAACTGGCTGGGCATGGAATCACACACACAACCAGGGATGGGTGAGGTCTAACATGCCATGCGGGACACACACACACACACACACACACACACACAATGCACCAGACTTGCACAAAGGGTAGGAGGCACACCAACCCAGAACACCACCCCTAGCCACACACATGTCCACAGACCACCACGCCCACTGTCTGTCATTGTGTGTGTGTCAGATGCTGAGCACCATTGCACATTGGTGTACAGCGCAATGCAGGCATCATCATGCACATGCAACTGTGGACAGCAGCTGGGAGGGTGTGCAGATGGACTGTGTGTCCACGTGCAGGGCCAGGTACCCACCCATGCATTGCCCGCTGAATGACACAATGCACAGAGGGCTGCACCAGACAGTAGCTGCATTGGGAGACAGGTCAGTCACGTGTCACAGTGCCCAGGCCACCACGGATGCATGGGCAGCCCCGCTGAGACCTGCCAGCACTGACAGGCTGGTCACTGGCCTCATGGGGTGGCACCGATGGTCCCCCAGGAGTTCCAATGCATGAACTCGACCGTGCTCGCGCAGGGGTCTGCAGCACACCAAACATGCCTGCGTCAGGTGTGCTCGGGATGCCCACAGCTGAACCCGGTGTTGACAAGGATGGTGTTGCACGACGCCAGAAATGGGGTGGACAGTGCACTGCGTGGTGTCTGCGATGCGTGGGAAAATAACTGTGCCCATTGTGGCCATGACAGCAGTGAATGCCTGTGTCTGCCTGTCAATGGCAGTGAGCACATCCTTCTGCAACCGGTCCATCCCTGCCAGGATCAGAGTGGTGTCTCTGCTGCGACGCTCCTCTGCCTGCTCCAGAGCCACACGCAGTGCATCCACCGATGTCGCAAGCTGCATCTGCTGGTTGACTGATGCTTGCAGTATGCGGGTGAGCTCATCCAAGAGGTCATCTGCCTCCTCGGCATCCTGCCCCTCAGGGTGTGCGTGGCCCTGATGCTCAGCACCCCTTGAGGGTGGGCACTGCACACCAGGACCAGGTCTGGGCATGTCCACAGGCGGTGCACTGATGCCGCCCCCTGACACTGTACCCCCAAGCCCATTGGCCAACTGCTGATGCTGCCCCTCCAGCTGCCACTCTCCAGGGCTCACTGGTGTGGCTGCAGTGGCTGCAACAGTCCCACTGTCCTGTACACACACCAGTGCTGCCCCACTGGTGCTGACAGGCACAGGCTGGGACTGTGATGACATGCAGGCCTCCACGGTGGCACCACCCATAGCCATGGCCTCGATGTTATCTGCTGTGTGGCCATCCCGTGGCACACACGTATCACTGCCCATGGTGATAGTGACATCATCATCAGTGATGGACCCGGCACCAGCCCGAGTCACAGCATGCTGGCATCCATGGACGCTGGCACACTGGGACATGGGCAGGGCCTCCTCCGCACCTGTTCCAACAACATCAGTTGGACAGCCAGGCGGGCTCACTGTCACACTGAGCCACGTATACCTGTGGAGGTGGATGGGCCCTCCTCCATCTCCATCTGACTGGCCTCAGTGGACAAGTCAACCACTGCTGACCCATGCAGCTGCTCAGGATCTGTAAGGGAAAACAAAGTCGCGTAACTGCATGTGACCTACCCTGCCCCCCCAATAGACAGACCATGACCTACCATGCAGTGATGGGCTACCACCCATCTGGAAGCCACCACCTGGAACACCCTCAATGGCACAATGCTGCATGCTGCCAGCAACCCTCTCATCCTGTGGGGTCAGGCGTAGCACCTCCGGCTGTCCCCCACCTGTCGCAGCTCGTGCTGCCCTGATGGCAGCCACCTTCTCCTTTATCCTCCTCCTGTCTTTGCCCTTCTTCTTCTTGCACTCCTGCACGGAGCGCTGGTGGCTGCCATGCAGGTTCACTGCACGTGCCACGTCCTCTCATGCAGCAGCACGGGCCTGTGGTGTTCTCTGCCATCCACTGAGAAGTGTCTCCTGATCCAGGTAGGCCTCAAACAGGGCATCCATCTCGGCCTTGGTGAAATTAGGCCTCCTCCTCCTCTCACCACTCTGTTCCTCCTCACCCACAACTTGCTCGGTCATGATTTAGCCTGTGAGAATGAAAGCTGTTACCTGTGACTGTGCAGTCCCATGCATGTCCCAAAATCCACAGTCCACACTCTCAAACAGCATGCAACTCACCAATAGACTGCAGTAACCAACTATGGTCAGTGCAGCCCAATGTCGCACTTTTATAGTGCAACCCATGCAAATGAGGTGAGGCGCAACTTTAAGTGGATGCAAATTGCAGTGCTGCACCATTGAATGGCTGATTAGCTGAATTGCATATGATGGCTGAATATCGCGCTGTTGCACTTTGCGCAATTGTGTTGAACGTGCTGAGCCAAGGGTGCAGTTCTGTGACATGCGCAGTACACACCTAACTGCGCATGCCCGGGTTTCTGACGCAGGTGCCTGCCATGCTGCTGACGTGCTGTGCGCGGGAGGCAATGCAGAGCACGGCCACCATTTTGCCAGTGGTACTACAGCAATGTTCACCTATATGGCGCTGTGGCACTGGGGCATCGTAGGCGCACTGGGGCAACAGCGTGGTAGGCCGCTACTGGAGGTAGCACACAGGCACCCAATCACACTACACGCATTGGGTTCAGATCGCACTGTGCCTGTCCGTGTGCCAGAGACCCTTGACCCTGTGCCCGACCTTTGCCCCCTAGGCACCATGTGTCAGGCATGGGTGCACCACTATCGCACTGTTCAGTGACAGCACGATAGGGAATGGCAGCACTGTACCACGCAGCATCTGCACGTGGTGGAACCATGCTGCAGAGTGCCATTTTGAACCTACTGAGCAACAGAGATGGCGCGGAGGAGAGCTGTCCAGTGGAGCCAGATCGAAATGGCAAACCTGGTTGCCATTGTTGAGCCACTTTATGGCCCACTGTTTGGGGAGGCACCCCTGGACAGGTCCAGGAGCCAGGTGTGGCAGGAGGTGGCCGATGCCCTTGAGGAGGCCACAGGAATGGTGTGGATGGCGGAGCAGTGCTGCCACAGGTATGGGGACTTGAGGCAGAGGGACCCAGACCTGCTTGCTCACCTGCGGGCACATGCCAGGAGGGGCACGGTGCCACGGCCAGGTAGGTGTGACGTCCACACACTTTTATCTTCCATATGGGTATCATGGTTGCATGTGTCCAGAACATGGGGGAGGGACCATCCGGTGTTGGCTGTGGTGGTGTTATCAGGGTGTGGGGTGGGTAGGTCTGACTGGGAGGGATTGCATACACATGGGGGCAGGGGGACTTTGCTACAGGATTGTACTGATGTTCCTCTCTCCATGTTTGCACCCCAGGGCTGGAAGAGAGGGCTGGCCAGGGAGCAGAGGTGCCAGCAAGAAGACAGGGCCATTAGGAGGGGCGAAGGTCCACAGCGCCAGAGGGACCGGCCTGATGATGGTGAGTGCCATACCTCCATGATTACTATTGCATGCTGTGTAACAGGGCGGGCAGCGGGACATGGCTGCCATCCATTGACACCACTGCCATGCACACAACTTGTTACAGTCAGCACTGTCCAGTGGCACTGCATGTCTGGAGTGTGTCAATGGTGGTCCATGCTTGCACTGGGTACATGGCTGTGCCACTGCCTTCGCACCACATATCCATGTCACTAAACAGCCATGGTGGTGCTGTGCAGGACTTTGCCAGTGGGTGTGTGCAGCGGTCCGCATGGCTGTAAGTGCCTGGGTGGGCAGGTCCTGTGGACGTGATCACTGTGGGTGGTCACACACCATCACAGAGGCATGTCCCATGGCCATATGCCATGCATAGTGGGTGGGCTGTAAGTGGCTGTGCATTCACACCTATTGACTGTGCTCCCTTGTCCTAGGTGTCCACCAGTTGCAGGCTATCTGGGAGGAACTGCAGGAGATACTAACCATGGCGAGGGCATCATTGGACATCCTGCAAAGAATTGAGCAGCTGGGGGTCCGGAAGAGACATGGGAGGTGAGAGCAGCCAGAGCGGGGAGCGGGGCTCCCATTGAACATCTATATGCCCCTGATTTCCTCTACCCTCCTGGACCCACCCTCACACCCCTTCTTTCCTGTCCCATTTGTTCACCCCTGCCCCTTACCCACCCCCACCTTGTTTGTGGCCCTCCCCCCACACATTTGTACATAGTTGTAAATAGTTTTGTTTGATATTTTTGATTACAAATCTTTAATATGAATACTGTGGTGGTCTCTGATTTGCAGCAGGCTATAGGTGCTCAGCTGCAGTGGTGTGCATGGCGTCAGGGTGGTGCAGTCATGGGTATGTGTGTGTCCATGGGAAAGTGACTATGGTGGAGTAGCTATCAGTCAGTGTCTGTGGTGTGTGTGTTCCCTGTGCACTGGATGACTGTGTGCAGTGGTCCATGGTGCATGCTCTGTGTCCATGGTGCACCTGTCAGCCCGTCCATGGCCTGTGCAGCTGACACCATTGCATGTCTGTGACCTGCACGGTCTGCTGGCATGTCAGTGGTGGCTGTCCATGCAGGGCAGCCACTGTACCTGTCACAATGCTGGGTTGCCTCCTGTCACTGGTGTGGTGCATGTCTGCCTCGGGTGACACTGTGGCCTCCCCGGTTGTTGTCCCACCTCCATGCTGTGGCTTGTGGGTGTTGCAGGGGATGTGCACCACTGTCTGTGACTTGTGCTCTGGGCAAATGATGGTGGCGTACAGGTCCACAGTGCCTGCGCAGGGTGGCTGGCACTCCTGTGCCACGGAGGACTGCTGGCCATGTGTACACGGTTTCCATGGGCCCACGCTGGGGGCTTGGTTGCCCCGCTACTGCGTCCCTGCGTTGTTGTGCCCTTGGGTATGGGTGGGTGTTTGTCCATGCATTGTGTTGCAACCGGTGTGGTGCATGCTTCCACGCACCACTGTGGGTGTCTGCTCTGGCTGTTGTGGCCAGTGCTGGGTCGTGGTGTGTCCTTGGCAGGGTGTGTAAGGTGCTGTACCACTGGTGGTGGGGTCCGGGGCATGCCCTGTCATGTGTGGGGTACTTCGAGTGCCGACGCATGGTCAGTCTCTCAGCTGTACCTCAGGGGGGCAGTGAGTGGTGGCACTGTGTATGCCGTCATTGCATCATTGTGTGCTGCCACCCGCTGATTGGTACTCGTGGTGGGGCTGCCTTGCATGGTTCTGTGGAGCACAGGGTTGCATTGTCACAGTGGGGGTGGTGGCATGCATGGGGTATCCTGCTGTGTTGGACTCTGCTCCTGGGCAGGGTGTCTGGGGGTCACAGTGCAGGGTGTGCTCTGCATTTGGGGGATGGTGTGGCATGGGGTGGTCGGCCCTCCTTGTGTGCCAGTCACAGCTTGCCAGGGGGTGTGATGGGGCACCATGGCCCAGCTGTGGGTTGTTTGCTTGTCTCCATGGGCCAGTGGTTATTCCAGCCCTCCCCCAGTTGTGCAGTGCATGGGATGTGGGGGGACGATGTCTGTTCTGCTGTGTGTTGCTCTGCCCATCTGTGGCATGGGTGGTGGGCCCCTGCATCCCTGGTTGTTCAGTTGCATTGCTGAACTGCTGCTGGGGAGCATCCGTGGTTGCGTTATGGTGCCTCTGGACTGCTCAGCTGAACATCCCTTGTTGCTCTATGGCGCATCAGATATGCTCAGCTTCCTCTCCCTAGTAGCGCTATGGCGCAGGTCATGCGATATTCAGTCGTCGGCTGTAGGCTCATCTTGGCCGGCTCAGTTTTTGAATATCGCGCCTCTTGCACATGGGCACAATGGACTTGCGCTTGCTCCTGCTATTGCGCACTTTTTGGGCACAGTTTGAATATCTGGGCCAGTATGTGCTACATTGTTAGAGTGTCAAGATACCCTAACTATCAGGTTCTGAATAGTAATGGAAATGCCTTGGTAAAAAATGATCTATTTAAATTTATTATGTTTGTCACATATGATTCCTAAAATATAATCTGCTTTGACTTATAGTAACATTAAGATCAATGGTGTACACACAAGAAGAGGATTTCCAACACCTGTTTAGTAAATCTCTGTTCAAAACCATCTACAGTAAATGCATCTCCTAGTTCAGTTTTTATGTGGTCCAGCATAATACTATTCTGTAGCCAGCCCAAGGGCACAGAGTGCTGAGATGCCTATGGCACCTTACCTCTCCCATGCCAGCAACCTGGGTTCGGGAATGAGCTCAAGCAGCAGGAGGTCAGCCCGGGGTGGGGGGGGCTGGGAGAGGATTGAGCATCTGCTAGGCAGATCACCTTTCCTAGCTTGGGGAGGCAAGCTCTTGACTGCCACCAAGTGGAGGCTTGGTGGTAGCGTCAGGCAGATGTGGGGCCAGTGCTAGGCCAGGTAGGTGGAATGGGGTTGCCAGTTCCAGCGCACATGTGCACCTTCACACACATGTGTGACTATGTCACTGGGACACCAGGGAGTTAAGAGGTGAAAATCAGGGGCAAATATCATGTTCCCCCATTGCTGTATGTGACAGCCCTCAGGACTCTCGGGTCCTGCTCAATGCAAATTCCTGCTGGTCTGATGGCAGGGGTGCTGAAGATGGGACTGGAAGACCTGAGCCAGAGCCTGAAGATAGGAGTAGGTGACAATGAATGGTCAAAAAGCTTAATGGAAAAAAAAAATCCTATTCTGTATATTCTAAATTAGGTTTATTTATTTATTTAAGATCACATAGGAATTACGAGCCTTTGAGTTATAGGCTCATTTCCAAAGGCTCCACGTCAAATACAAAGTAAATACAGTGTCAGCAACAGGTTATTACAAGACAGCATTTGTGACAGTTGATTACAAGAGGATGCCATACAAATTAGTATACAGAAAACCAATAAATATAATTGTCCTATACAGGTGGTAGCTAAGTATCGTGATTGAAGCACATGGTTACAGTCCTAAAATTGGGTGCTGCCTCAGGGGAGGCATAGTCAATCAATCATAACACAGGAATTAGCTAGGATACTAATTGGCCAAACATATGGACCAGTAGGCTACAGAGGCAGTACAGTGGGTGCTGTCTCAGGGGAGACATTGTCAGTGGTGAAGAGATCTGATGAAGTTTGAATTCCCCAGCGAAGTTCACACAAAGTGTCAAAAGTTGCACTTTGCAGAGCTTCGTGAAGTTTTCCCTGACCTGAGAAACTTTGATTTTGCCTAAATCAAGTTTTTTCCATGAATTTTGCCACGAAATGAAGAATTTCACCTGCAAAATGCTGCAATTTGTGGTGAAGCTTCTCACTTTGTGGTCGATTTGTGCTCTGTGAATTGCACGACTATTAAAATGGAAGATGAGAGAGAGGCAACCAAAAAAAAGAGCAGAAGGAGTTGTTAACCTGTAGGTTCATTATTGCATTGTGGGAATTGGCAGGGGGAGCAGGTAAGGTCTACATACAGGGTATAACTATGATGGGAGTGGTGTAGTCCAGCGGCTGTGGGACGGCAGACTTCAGGAAGACATTCTGGAGACTATAGTGCTGCCTCATCTGCAGACATCTTTCTTGGCTGAGGGAAGCGGTTACCAGACTTGAGGCCGAGTTGGCTTTGGTTAAGAGGACCATCTCCCTCACTCAGAGACCACCAAATCCACCTCCACTTCCTCAGAGGATGCCGGGAAGACAGAATGGATGGATGGACAACAGTGGGCTAGGGGAGGGTTAGGGTGGTGGAGCATAGGCACATCCCCAATTTCATACCACTACAGAACTCCTACACTGCACTGGCAGGGCAGAACAGTCCCACAGAGGCACCTGAAGTAGTGGCAGGGATGGATTTGAAGGTAGTCCAGTGCAGATACCTCAAGAGGGGTAGCAGAGGACCCAAGAGAATGAGGAAGCAATTCCTGGTGAGGGACTCCATAGTCCAGGGAGTGGAGTTGGGGTCAGGTAACGGGGTGGAGAGGGATGTTAAGTGTCTGCCAGGAGGCACAGCTCAGAGAGATGGAGAGTAGATCCGGAGGATTGCTAGGGTGGCAGTAGGGAGGGGGGAGCTGCATGTCATTGTCCATCTGGGGACAAATGACCTGGCTAGGGACAAGGTAGGGCTAGGAAGAGTACAGGAGGAGTTCAGAGAGTTGTGGAGTGGCCTTGGGCAGGTAGTAAGCTCTGCCACATTCTAAGAGGTGCTTTCTGTTCTTGGCTAGGGGGAGGCTAGGGATTTCCACACCAGGGACTTCAAGGCATGGTTGAGGAACTGGTGCAGAGAAAAGGATTTTGGTGTCACTGGGGACTAGGAACTTACCTGAAGGGATGTGGGCCTATACAAGGGTGAAGGCCTGCATCAATCCAGGGAGGGGACTGTTGTCCTTAGTGAGCAGTTTAAATGCTTCATTGGCAAGTAATTAAACTAGCCAAGGGGGTGGCAGAAGGAAGCAGGAAGAATCAAGAAAATCATTGGTGAGACCCCATCTGGAGTACTGTGTCTAGTTCTGGAGGCTGCATCACCATAAAGACATAGACAGAGTAGAGGCTGTTCAGAGAAAGGCAACAGAAATGGTTCACGGTCTGCACCAATAGTCATATGAGGAGACCCTGGAGGACCTCAATATGTATACCCTGGAGGAGAGGAGAGAGAGGGGGTGATATGACAGAGATCTTCAAAAATCTCAAGGGTATAGATAAGGTACAGGAGGGTAGCATCTTTCAGAAAAAGAGATGCTCTTGAACAAGGGGACATGACATAAGGCTGGAAGGGGGTAGACTAAGGGGTAACATGAAAAGGTATTTCTTCATGGAAATTGTGGTGGATGCATGGAACAGCTTCCCAGTGGACTTGGTAAGGGAATTAAAACATGCATGGGAAAGGGATATGGGAACCCTTGTAATAGGAAAGACAATAAAGCCAGAGATCAAATAGGGTCTGTAGTTTTTGAAGCAGGTGAGGAAAATGGGTAGACTGGGTGGGCCTAGCAGTCCTTATCTCCTGTCAATTTCAATGTTTCTCTGTTTTTATTGCACGATTGTGTGAAATTTACAAATTAATGCACAGAGTGAAGTTTGCCAGCTTCGACCATCCGTATTATAAATGTGTATCTTAGTTGCCCCTAGCATAATATAAAAACTTACAACATTCTGATAGAAAAGCATTTGCATTCAAGAATACTTTAGAGACTGCAGTGCTTAGTTTCAAAGTGCCATTCAGAGTACAATACTATGTTACTTAGGAAATCACAGATAGGCAGGAGGAGAAGGAGAAGGAGAAGCAAAAGTCAAAAAGGGGAGGGGTGAGGGTATGGGCAAAGGGGGAAGAGTTCACAGTGGAGTGTGGTCTCCTTGAACGTGAGAAGCTTAGGCAGTGAGACAGTAGAACTGCAAGCTTTGATGGTGGAGGGGGGTTGACACAGCCACCATACCTGAAACATGGGCCACCCAGTAGCAGGACTAGGATCTAGCAATCCCTGGGTACAAACTGTACCGTAGGGACCAAGATAAAGGGAAAAGGGGGGAGCTATCTATGTTAAGGAGGGGATGTTGTGCAACAGAGAGGAAAGTGATGAGGGCAAGCCCAAAGTCTTATGGGTTCATCTACAGAACTCCAAGGGTAGGAAGGTGAGACTGGGGGTGGTGTATAGGCCTCCCTTCAAAAGTGTTTATTTCTTTTATTTATTTAGGTCTAGGATTGCAAATACCTTTGAGCCAAGGCTCTTTTACAAAGGTTCCACGTCAATTACAATTCAGTATAGGAAGACAAAATGACAACAGTATAAACTAAAGCTGGAACAGTAATCAGGATACAAGTAGTTACAAAGAATATTAAACAAACAATTTTGGACAGTAGGTAAAATGTTCACCTTAGTAGGACTTGAACTCAGTACCCTAGAAAGAGAAGGCAGAAACCCTGCTAGTGTACTACTGATTAAGTGTAGAGATGGACAGAGAACCGGGGGAACAAATTAGAAGCCTTAGTGATAAAGGCAACACAGTGGTAGTTGGGGACTTCAGTCTGCCGGCGATGGATTGGAACACCCCAGCTTCCTCAAGTGCTAGGGAGCAGGTCCACCTGGAGGCCTTCCATGATGGTATCCTCATGCAGAAAGTAATAGAGCCAACCAGGGAGGGGAACATTCTGGATCTAGTGCTGACAGATGGAGAACTAGTACAAGACATAGAGGTGGAGGATCCCCCTGGCAGGAAGTGATCACCGCACAATGTGGTTTTCCCTCAGTCTGGGGAAGGAGGTAGCCAGCACAAAAACAAGAGTTGTGGATTTTAAAAGGGCAGACATTGGCAGGATGGGAATCATTTTAGAGGGGCACCTAGACAGCATCAGACAGGACATGGATGCAGAGCAAAAATGGAATATCATAATGAGGAGCCTGACAGAGGCCACCAACTTCTGCATAACGTGCCAAAGCAAAAAGGTCAGGTCCAAAAAACCAAGCTGGTTGACTAGAGAGATAGAGGAGAGGGTGAGAGAGAGAGAAAAGAGCAGCTTTTACAAAGTATAAGAGATCTAACCGGGATGAGGACAGGGAGGAATATGTGAAGAAATCCAGAGAGGTGAGCAGAGCAGTGAGGGCAGCCAGGACTTCAAAGGAACTAATGTTGGTGCAGGGGATCAGGGAAGGAGAAAATAATTTCTTCAGGTATAAAAGAGAGAGGAGAAAGTGCACAGACCAGATTGTAAGGATTTGGAAAGATGATGGATGGGTCAGATTGGGGAGCAAAGCAGGCAGAAGTACTAAAGTAGTACTTTTGCTCGGTGTTTACCAGGGAGAGTGATGGGACTATGCCTCAGGAGAAGGGTAGGGGTTGGGGATCAAGGGGGGAAGAGGTAATGAAAGTGGCAATCCCTGTCAACTGGATGTTGGAGGGCCTTAGGTCCCTAAGGGTGGTTACGGCACTATGATCAGATGGAGTGCATCCTAGGGTACTGAAGGAGTTGGCAGAGGTCCTGGCAGGACCATTGGTGGATTTGTTCAACACTTTCCTGAGTACTGGATGCATGCCCAGGGACTGGAGGATGTCATACAGGGTGCCACTTCATAAGAGAGGACCCAGGGATGAAGCAGGGAACTACAGAACAGTGAGTCTTACAGCCATTGTGGGGAAGCTAATGGAGACTATCCTTAAGGAAAGGCTGGTGAGCTTCCTGGGGGAGAATAGTCTTCAGTATGACAGGTAACATGGGTTTATGTCTGGCAGATCATGTCAGGCTAACCTTGTTGACTTTTTTGGCTAGGTGATGAGGTCACTGGATAGGGGCCATGCAGTGGATGTCCTTTACCTGGACTTCAGCAAGGCTTTTGACTCAGTGCCTCATAGAAGGCTAACCAGCAAGTTGAATAGCCTGAAGGTTGGGAGAAAACTGGTCTGGTGGATTAAGAGCTGGTTGCAGGGCAGGCAGCATAGAATGGCAGTTGAAGGAGCCTCGGCACCCAGGGCTGTAACCAGTGGGGTCCCGCAGGGTTTGGTGCAGGGTCCAGTACTATTTAACATCTTCATTGCCAACATATCAAATGGGATAAGGAGCAAGATCAACCTCTTTGCAGATGACACTAAGATCTGTGCAGAGGTGGACAGTGAGAAAGGGGGTAAAGTACTACAAGAGGATTTGGCAAGACCTGAGAGCTGGTCAGTCACATGGCAGCTGGATTCAATGCTAAAAAATACAAGGTATTGTATCTGGGGGCAAAAAAAGCTATCCACTTTGACTGAGGAGAAAGACCTAGGGGTGCTGGTGACAGGAGACATGAAACAGTTGGCACAGTGCTGGAATGCAGTGACAAAGGAGAATAAAATACTGGGTTGCATTGCCAGGGGAATCACCTCTAGGAGGAAGGAAGTAATTTTTGGCCCTGTACATGTCCCTTGTGAGACCGCAAAATACTGCATGCAGTTTTGGTGCCCCTATTTGAAAAGGGACATCAAAACTATTGGAGGGATCCAGCATAGGGTGACAAAGATGATCCTGGGGATGGGGGACAAAACATATAAGGAGAGACTGCAGGAGCTCAACATGTACACCCTGGAGGATAGAAGGGAGACAGCGGATATGCTTGAGACATTCAAGTACCTTAAGGGAATAAACAACGTTAATTTTGAGGGTTTGTTTAAGTTAAAAGGGGGAAGGGACACCAGGGGACACAGTCTGAAATTGGAGGGAGGAAGGTTCAAGAGGGAATTAAGGAGGCACTATTTCATAGAATGGGTGGTGGCAGGTTGGAATGTGCTGCCATAGGAAGTGATAGCACTGCAGATGGCACCAGCCTCAAGAGGGGGTGGTATAGGGCCAAAGGAGGGTCAAACCGTGGAGAGTGGGGAGTTAGAGGTTAGGGTCACTAAATCAGAAGAGAGTGGGCAAGGGCGGGGGCCCTGCTGTTTAATTAAATGGCATGCTGCACACTCAGGCAGACTAGATAGACCAAAAGGCCTATATCTGCTGGCAATTTTGTATGTTTGTATGTATGTAAGCCTGCAAAAAATATTTGAGTGCCTTGCCTCCCTTTTACTTATCTAGCTAAACACTTCGCCAGCCAGCTCACTGAAATTTCTTGCGCTATATCATTCTAAACAATATTCAACACAGTTTGAAAGTTTTAAATCCTCTACAAAGGTGACTTACTGTACCTCTTGCCATGTTAAACAGTACATAAATGGACTGAGGCTGCAGCTTCCATGAGTAGCACCTGGTTTCTCCTCAAACTGTTCCTTTTATACTGTTTTTTAGCTATCCTTTTAATTTCATGTAAAAGACCTTGACATGTCTTGTATGGAGGTTGTCATGGTAACCTCACACACCTCACCATTTCAAGAGGGGGGCTTGACACTTATAGTTGGTTTTCATTATGCTCTCCATTTAGAAAGTAACTCTTCGGTGTTAAGTTTAATGCAAGATGCCCATAGATAGATACCCAATCATGAAAAAAGTAAACATAAAGCCTATTTCTAAATGTAAATTACTTAGGATAAAGAGCTGGAAATTTGAAGTAGAAACACATCTACAGTATCTTGGCATGGCACTGGGTCTAAATGGGGCCGGCAAGAATGCCATTGGTTTCATGAGCGCGGCAAAAATGTTGTCAATTTTGGTTTTGCAGGGGGCTCCACCTCTCGCACCCCTTGACGCGGGAGGTCTGCACCCCTCACCCTGAGACTGAAGGATTCTCACTCCAGGGGGTGAGGGGAGCAGATTATGGGGAACATTAAACTTCGTGAGGCCATGGAATACTGAGGCCATGTTTCCATTGCCCCACGTAAAAAAGTCTAAGTCCCAAGTGAACAAAAAAGTTGGAGACCAGGATTAGAACCCTAGTCTCCAATGCCACTAGCTGAGCTGCTCGATGTCCCAGCCCTCCATACCACGGGAGCAGCTCGGCCAGCCTCCTGGATCCCAGTGCCCTTGTGTGCAATAAGCCACATGGACAGCAACTAGGGGAGCACTTACTGAAAGCACTGTAAATACCCTCTCACTGTCCATGTTAGCGCTACAGGGACTAGCGCTCTCTTGACTGGCACTGTTCCTGTAGTGCTAATCTAACCGTGTACCCCTTGAACACTATGATTAAGGGGCTTAGACATACAGAAACAGATTAGTTGCCATATTGGTCCTTTTTTTTATTTATTTTACTTATTTATTGAAGTCTTGGAATTACAACCCTTTGAGTAAAGACTCTTTTGCAAAGTCTCCATGAACGATTTACAGACCGGTTACAAAAAAATTACAGGAGATTAATACAGTACACTATACACAGGATATGATTATACTAGTAATATAGTACATTATAGATAAGTGCATCATACATTAGGGTGGAGTGCATAGCAAAGAAACAAGGTGAGTAGATTTAAAACAGACAGGACACAAAACATTACAAGAAATTAATACAGTACATAATACATAGGATAAGAGTATACAAGTAATGCAGTGCATTATACATACTGTAAGTGTATCATAACTCTCACCTGGTAAAATAATTGGTAAAAAAAAAATAAATAAATAACTGAGGGTGGAGTACATGATAATGAAGCAAACATAGTGCATGCAGTGCTAGCTAACTGAGTAAACAGATAGGAAATTAAAGAAATGAAAGGCGATTACTTCTTAGTACCGAAGCATTAAGTCACATTACAAGCACTGTCATAGCATCTAGAGTATTGACAGATCATTCACCGGTATGGATGGTATATAATCCAAAACAAAATTCTAAACGGGATAAAATATGGAAATTAAATACACAACTTCTTAAGGACCCATGGGTCCTAGAGAAGCTACAAACCCTTATTAAAAATTTCTGCCAATTGAACCTCGGGTCTATTTCTAATGTGGATAAAGTATGGGGGGCATTGAAATGCACTTTCCGGGGGAGTGCATCCGGATTGCCTCGACTCGTAAGAAAAAGTGGGAAGCTTTATTACAATCTCTTTTGGGTCAGATAGAGAGGCTTTAGAATAATTTAGCCCTGGAGCCCTCTGACTGAGAGCAAGTGGAGTTAACTAAGCTGAAGCATCGGTACGCTGACCTGCTGAGGGAAAGGTCCGAATATGCCCTACTTAAGATTAGGACAAGGTATATAGATCAGGGAGACAAAGCCGGGCATTTGCTGGCTATGCGACTCAAGGAACAAGAATCCTCCCATTGGGTCAAGGTTATAAGTTCACAAACTGATGGAACTTTTAAATACTCTCCAGAAGAAGTTGTCCAAGAGTTTGACAGTTTCTAGTGACAGTTTCTACTCCCAATTATACTCTTCTCCCATGAATCCTCCTTCAAATAAGGAGATCCAAGATTATTTGGATAGAATACCACTCCCACATTTATCCCAGGCTCACCAAACCTCTCTGATGTGGCCTATTTCGCAGGCTGAAATTTTATCTGCTATTCAGGCATTGGCGTCGGATAAGTCACCAGGGCTGGATGACTTTCCAGCTAATTTATACAAGGCCTTGGCAACTGATTTGGCCCCCATTCTTGCACAGGTTTTCTCATATCTTTGTGATAAGGGCATATCGGACTCTTCACTTTTGCAGGCCCTCAGCGTGGTATTACCTAAGCCCAATAGACCCCCCTATAAGGTGACCAATTACCAGCCCATATCGCTTATGAACTGTGATATTAAAATTCTAGCAAATGTGTTGGCTATTAGAGTTATGCAAGTATGGAAGGGACTCATAGGGCCTGAGCAAGTAGGGTTTATGAGGAGGAGATCCTCTCTCGATCAATTGAGAAAACTAGAACATATTTTCTCTGTATCCAGGGAGTCTCGGGAACCAATGGTTCTGGTATCCCTGGATGCAGAGAAAGCTTTTGACAGGGTATATAGGGAATTTATTTTTTTGACTATGGAGAGATTTGGCTTTCCTACTAGGTCTGTTGAATGGGTGAAAATTTTATATACTAGACCAAGTGCAAAGGTTTACTGTAATGGGATCCTGTAGCAAGGTTTCTATTTACATTCTGGGACTCGTCAGGGTGCCTGTTATCCCCATATTTGTTTAATATTTACCTTGAACCCCTAATCAAACTCCTGAACTCAACACCACAAGTGCATGGTATTGTATTAGGACCTCTGGAGGTCAAAATCTCAGCATGTGCTGACCATCTCTTACTCCATATTTCCCATCCAGCTATCACATTGCCAGCTGCATTGCAAATTATTTCTAAATTCGGACTGGTCTCAAACTACAAATTAAATCTGGGCAAAACCACCTTAATGACTTTAAATAGTTGGGTAGTCCCAGCAGACTATGCACATTTAGGGCTAAAGAAATCAATCAAAATAGTATATTTGGGGATAATCCTCTGGCAGAGTGCAGTCCTGAGGAAGAAATGGAATTTGGAGAATTTGGTGACAAATATTACGGGGGATCTTAATAGATGGAGATTGCTTCTGATGTCAATGCAGGCTAAAATTAGTGTGGTTAAAATTGATATTCTTCCCCGCAATTTTTATCCCATACATATGCTTAATTTCTTTCTTTCTATGGCATGGTTCAATAAAACTTCATGCACTAATATCCCATTTCATATGGTAAGGGAAGAGGCTCCACTGGTCCTACATTAAAATGGGGGCCCCAAAATATTTGGGGGTTTTAAATTACCAAATTTTTACTTATACTACTTAGCCAGTCATATTTCTAAGTACGCTTGATAGACCATAGATCCAGGGGAAGTGACTCCCTTACAATACACCCTATTTGGTTGCAAGTAGAGAGATATCTGATTAGGGCAATGGGAATTTCATTAGAATCCATGTTCTTTACTTCAGTAAATAGATTACCTTTGCAATTAAAGTGTTCAGTCATAGGGACTTCAATCAAAGTTCATACTCAACTCTGTAAGTCTATGAAATATGAGAATATAAAAGATATCTCTCAGCCACTAGGTGGGAATCCCATCTTTAAACTTCAGGGTGCATTTATCTGTGGTCCAGAAATGTCAGAGAGATATATTTCAGATGTTTTACAAGAGGGAAGGATAATTGAAAACCCTAAACTACTATTGGAGCTGGGACTTCCAAATACCAAAATCCTTAAGGTCTATCAGATCCGCCATAAGTTCCTGGAATGGTTTGGTAACCAAATTTGGGATATCAATCAAAAGGATTATCTCTCCCACATACAATGCTTTGCCAGATCGCCACATTTGGTGTCAAAGTTGGTAAACTTTATATTCCCTTATATATACCCCACGATTTCTGGAGTATCCCAGTATTGGGAGACTACGCTTTCTGGACTGTCTAAGGAATGGGATGACATTTGGGCAGATTTGCATTGATACTCTGCAAATGATAGGCTACGTCTTACTCAGTTCTATATTCTCCACAACATATTTTTAACTCCAAAACATTTATTTAAAATAGGTAGACTTCCCTCAGCAATTTGTTCGAGATGTTCCTCTGCAGAAGGCTCTTTATTTTGCATCCTATGGGAATGCAATAAAGTAGTCTCATTATGGGAAAGAATTAGGGCTACAATTAATCCCCTATTAGGCTTAACGGATCTTTTTTCTTCTGAAATATGTATTGTAGGGGACTATTCTTGGATCTATATTAAGGAGAGAAGGTTTCATATCTCTTAGTTCTACTTTTATAGGCACAGGATTTGACTGACAAAAGGAATTTCCTGTTTGGGAGCAGGAAGTGAGTGATCACAGAGCCACCAAAGACCCACCATCCTAGAAGGGCAAGAGTAGCTCCCTGGCCCCCTCTAGCTGCTGGAGGCCTGCCTCTGAGCAAGTAAGGGGTCTACTGAGAAATATAGGATATTCTAGTCTCAGAACAGGACAATCAGGAGCTTAAAGAGAGAGGCAGAAAGTAAGTAGAGAGAAAGAAAAAAGCAGAGAAACATTAAGATTCCAAACAACAGTTAAGGGGCCAGAAATAAGACATGATGGGAGTGGTGCAGTGCAGTGTCTGTGGAGCAGCAGTCTTCTGGGAGACGTTCTGGAGGATGCAGTGTTGTCCCATCTGCAGGCACCTCTGGGCTGAGGGAGGAGGTTACTCATCTCCAGGCTGAGTTGGCCAGGATTTGTGGGACCTCCTCCTCCATCCAGGGACCACCAGTGCCACTGCTGTTGCCTCAGAGGTTGCCAAGAAAGAGGAGTGGTTGGACCACAGTGGGCTCAGGGAGGGTGAGGGTGGTGGAACAGAGGCACATCCCTCCAGTTGTACCTCTCCACAATTCCTATGCTATTCTGGCAAAGTGTGGTTCCTCTATGGAGGCACCTGCAGTGGAAACCAAGGAGGATGCTGGGAACCTCCACAAAGGAGACCCACAGGAGGGTGACATGGGACCCCACAGGGGAAGGAAACAACTCCTGGTGGGTGACTCCATTGTTAGGAAGGTAGAACTGGGGAAGGAAGGGGAGAGGGAGGTAAGGTGCCTGCCTGGCGCCATGGCTTGGAGGGACAGGGAGCGAATCCTCAGGATTGCCAAAGCAGCTGCACAGGGGCAGGAGATGGATGTCATTGTCTACCTAGGAACAAATGACCTGGCTAAGAAAGGGATTACAGCAGTGCAGGAAGAGTTTGTGGAATTGGGGAGGGGCCTTAGACAAGTAGCACGTACGGTAACCTTCTCGTAGGTGCTGCCCATCTATGGCGTAGGAGAGGATAGGGTGTTCTGCACCATGGGATTCAATCAGTGGTTGAAAAACTGGTGCAGAGCTCAGGGAATTGGCTTCATTGGGGACTGGGGGTCCACCTGGAGTGAAGCAAGCCTATACTGGCATGATGGGCTGCATCTGTCCAGGAGGGGAACCAGGATCCTAGGTGATAGGTTTAAATGCTTCATTGGCAAGCATTTAAACTAGCCAAGGGGGGAGGCACTGGAAAGGAGCAGGGAAATCCTACCCCCCCAAAAAATCATGGTAGTAAGTGCAGTAAACACCAGCATAGAGGTGTCGACAGGAAGAAGGGCAGGGGTGAATGGGGAAAGTGACAAAGGCAAGAAGGACAGGGATGGGGAAAAAAGGAATAAGGCCATCAGGAAATGGAGGGTAATGAGTACCAATGCCCATAGTCTGGGCAACAAGCTCCCTGAGCTGGTGGCCTTGAAGGAAGAGGGATGCCTGGATATCGTAGCAGTCACAGAAACATGGTACACAGAGAACCATGACTGGGATGTTAACATACCAGGGTACATAAGCTACAGGAGGGACAGGCAGTTGAGCAGAGGGGGAGGAGTAGCTCTCTATCTAAAGGAAGGGATAAAAGCAACTGAACAAAAGAGTAAACAGGGAGGAGAGGAGGCACTGTGGGTCACCTTGTAGACTGGAAAGGGCACCATAAGCCGCACAGGGGTTGTGTACAGACCCCCATGTCAGGGGGAAGGAATGGACAAGGATATGATAGAAGGCATTCTTAGAATGGCAGAGAAAGGGGAGATACTGTTGATGGGAGACCTGAATATGCCTGATGTTAACTGGAGCACATTTGCTGCAGCCACATCCAAGAGCAGGGCCATTCTCAATGCCCTACAGGTGGCAGGCCTCAGACAGCTAGTTTCGGAACCCACTCATGAAGGAGCAATCTTAGACCTCATACTCTCAAATGGGGGCAGTGAGAGGATCTCAGATCTAGAAGTGGGTTGCCATCTGGGAACAAGTGACCATCTAACAGTGTGGTTCACGTTAAACTCAGCTACATAGTCAAGCTATACAAAAGTGAGGGTACTGGACTTCAGGAGGGCTGACTTTGGCAAGATGGGAGAGTGCCTCAGAAAAGCACTAGCAAACAGGCTAGAAGGAGGGGTGGAGCAACAATGGGGAATCATCAAAACTGCCATCACGGAGGCAACAAGCCTTTGTGTGAAGCAAATAAACAAATCAAAACAAAAGAAAAAGTCACTATGGTTCTCAAAAGAGGTGGCTGGGAAAGTCAGGGAGAAAAAGATAGCATTCAGGAAGTATAAGGAAACACAGAAGGAGCAGGTCAGAGAGCTGTACCAGTTAAGGCAGAAGGAAGCAGGGAGGGAAGTCAGAATAGCAAAGGCCCAAACTGAGGAAAAGATAGCCAACTCGGTTAAGAAGGGGGATAAAACCCTTTATAGGTACATCAGCGAAGGAGAAAGACAAAGGGAGGATAGTGAGGCTGAATAGAATGAATGGTGGGTGAGCAGAGGGACAGTGAAAAGCAGGATACTGAATGAATATTTCTGCTCAGTATTCACAAAAGATTAGAGGGAAGTGCCTAATCCAATTAACAGAAGCACTCTTGATAGGGGGGTCGACCCCAGTCCTTTCACAGAAGAAAGGGTTCTGCAAGAACTCCTAAAACTGAAGGTGGACAAAACAATGGGGCCTGATGGAATTCACCCCAAAATTCTAAAAGAATTAAGGGGAACTAGTGAAACCACTGACTACTCTTTTTAATAAATCATGGGAGGATGGTGTGGTACCGAGGACTGGAGGAAGGCGGATGTGATTCCCTTTCACAAAGTGGGACCAAGACAGAGGCAGAAAACTACAGACCTGTCAGTTTGACTCTCTGTGATAGGGAAAGTGATGGAGTCACTTCTGAAAGAAAGAATTGTTGAGTACCTTGAGGCCAGTAGGGCACAGGACCCAAGGCATGCGAGTTCACAGTGGGAAGATCATGTCAGACGAATCTAATAGATTTCTTTGACTGGGTGACCAAAGTAGTAGACCATGGAAGGGGCTGTGGACATGGCCTACCTAGAACTGTGCGGCATTTGACACAGTCCCACACAAAATATTAATAGTCAAATTAACCAGCCTGGGAGTGGGTCCCAGGGTGGTAGCCTAGTAAAAACATTGCCTGGACAACAGGACACAGAAGGTAATTGTAAATGGAGTCTACTCTGAAGAAAGAGGGGTTGCTAGTGGGGTACCGCAGGGTTCAGTACTGGGTCCAGTCCTTTTTAATGTCTTTATAAGTGACATTGCAGGGGGACTGGAAGGAAAAGTATGCCTCTTTGCAGATGATACAAAGATCTGCAACAGGGTTGATACACAAGGTGGCGTGGAAAGGATGAGAAGGGACTTGGCAAGGTTGGAGGAATGGTCAGAAGTATAGCAGCTAGTATTCAATGAAAAGAAGTGCAAAATAATGCACCTAGGAAATAAGAACCCAGGGAAAAATTACACAATGGGGGGGTAGTAACAACAACAAAAAAGGGAAGGGACCTGCGGGTAATCATATCAGAGGACCTTAAGGTTAGCAAGCATTGTGAGAGGGCAGTAGGGAGGGCTGGGGGTATACTGGGATGCATAGGGAGAGGCATCACCAGCAGAAAACAGGAAGTTGTTATCCCTCTATACAGACAGTTGATGAGACCCCATCTGGAGTACTGCGTCCAGTTCTGGAGACCCCATCTCCGCAAGGACATAGACAGGAAAGAGGCAGTCCAGAGGAGGGCAACTAAAATGGTGCAAGGTCTGCAAGAGAAGCAGTACAGGGAGAGACTAAAATAGCCTAATATGTATACCCTTGAGGAAAGAAGGGAGAGGTGGGACATGATAGAAACTTTTAAGTACCTCAGTGGAATCAACAAAGTCCAAGAGGGCAGCATCTTTCAGAAAAAGAGATGTGCAAGAACAAGGGGACACAATTTAAAGATAGAGGGGGCAGTTCTGGGGCAATGTGAGGAAGTGTTTTTTTCACAGAGAGGGTAGTGGATGCATGGAACAGCCTTCCTGAGGAGGTTGTGGGGTCTAAAACTGTGGGATAATTCAAGACTGCATAGGACAGACATAAAGCAATTCTTGTGGGGGGTAGGAAGAACTAGGCTGTTGGTTAACTAGGATCTGCGGCCTATCCTGTAGGTAGGGAAATGGGCAGACTAGGTGGGCCAAGCGGTCCTTATGTGCCATCAAAGTCTATGTTTCTATGTTTAATATCACTAGTGGTTAAGAGGTTGGTGTTACATCACTGGTTAGATCAGGAAGAAATTTCTTACTCAGAATGGTTACAGGAAATTCTGTATATCTTTAGGATTGAAAAAACAATTGCTACTCTTAGGGATCGGCCTAATGGACATGTTGAGAGATGGACCAAACTGGAGACCTTGTTAATAGTGTAATTACTTGTCCTGCCAATACTGTTAAAGGAATGTACAAGCTATTAATATAGGTGTAATAGGAAGGTTGTGTGATAGTATTTACAAGTTAACTGCATACACATAAGATAACCCAAATTCTTCTGGCACTGATCTTATTCCTACTTGAGGCTAGGTATCTCAGGGGAGGGAGGGCGGAAGGATATATGTTTGCTTGTGCAACTAAATGCAGATACAAGATGTTTAGTGTGTATGTCATGTATTGTCTAAATTATTATGTAAGTGAATACATAAAACTTATTAAATTTAAAAAAAAAAGAAATGAAAGGGAGGCCAGGAGGAAGTCAGTTAAGGAGAATTGTGAGAAAGCTTGGGGGGGGGTGTAGGGAGAAAAGCTGAGTAGAGGGGTGTAAGGTGTAGAGAAGGAGGAATAAGAAAGAGTGCAGGTAAAAAATGAGTAAAGGACAGGAGGGGAATAGAGTGGGGAGGGAGAAATTAGACCAAGATAAGGTGGGGATGAGCAGGGGAAAATTGAGGGACAAGTTATGAGCAGTCCCAGATTGACCAGTAAAGGCTAAGAGCAGTCACAGCTATTCACAGAGAGTAGGTGCTGGCAAAGTTTAGTTTTAAAGGGGCCCAATTTAACTGTAGAGGAAACCAGAGAAGGCAGGCCATTGAGCAGGACAGGGGCCCTGTGGAAGAATGCTAGCTGCCCTAGGGATGTCTTACAGAAAGGGACTAGGTAGAGGGCCTTATCAGAGCTCCTAGTAGAATGAGGTGTAGGGGCAGAGGAAATGAGTTGCTTGACTGAGGGAAGGGAGAGTGAGGTGGTAAGCTTCTTGGCCAACAGGCAGGTGTGACAGTCTAACCTACCCTTAAAGTTTAGCCAGTTCATTTTATGGTAAAGATCACAGGTATGGGTTAGCTTTGGTGCTCCTGTTATGAGGCAACATGCTTTATTAAGGGAGAGCATTATTCTGCCATGGTACCTCATCCCGCCCAGAATAGTACACAAAACTCAAATACTCCTAGTACTGTCCACCTCCCTCTTAAGCCCTAGCTACTCCATCATCTCCATTCCCACCTCTTCCCTCATTTGTTTTCTCCATCTTATCTCCAGTACATGTCTCCCATCTACAGGGTAGGAATTGTGTGTACCCTCTGGTTGAGACCATCTCTTCAACCCTTCCCCAGCGACTCTTTTACTCTCCAAATGGTTCTCCACCACTATCCCTCACACACACCCCTCTCCTACCCCACCTGTTTCTCCCCATACCTCTGCTTATCTCCTCTTCCCCCCACTCCCCTCTATTCTGACTCCCTGTTGCCCAAGCTATTACTCAGCCTACTATATTACTCTAATCATGCCTCTTTTTTTCTTTTTTGTCTTCTTTATTATTTTGCCCTGGTTGAATATGTGTAAATGCTCCTTTATTTTGTACTATTGCCTCAAAATGTTACAGGCTTTTATGTTCTATTGTTTCTTGTTGACCTGTTTTCAATATTTGACCTTCTTGTTCTGACTGTATTCAAATGCAATACTTTGTATTGTTATGTTTACTATGTTCTACCCAGGTCCATCTTGCAAATGAGTATTGCTCAACGATGTTCGCCTGGATAAATAAAGATTTTGATTGATTGATTGATATTCTTTTCAGAGCAGTGTCAGATGCAGATCCGTAGATTACTATATCATAATCCATTAGGGACGGTTCTTGTAAGAACAGATCCGGAAGCAAATGATGCAATGCCTTTTATTGGACCAACATAGATGTTGGGGCTTAGACAGTAAATACAGAATTGTATTTTTGCACTATTAATAGCCCCTTTACATTTTAACCTTACTATTGTGTTAAGACAAATCTATATCCATGTATATACAGTATTTGTATGCTACCATATTATTTGTTCAAAGAACCTATATAATTCTACATGCATGTTGTGCCATAATATGTTTCTTCTTGAAAGCTATAAAGAATTAAACTGCATTGATTGGGGGGGGGGTTACTGAGTGCCTGTCAGAAATGACAGGCAAAAATCTGATATATTGGGCTCTCCAAGGGCAACTACCCACATACCAGTTCGGCTATAAACCTTACTAATGGCCCAGTATCCACGACCACAACCTTAGTGCAGTTTTGCACATCCAAAGTTCACCCCAGCATCATTTGGGAGACTGTTAAGTCTTGCTCCTAGAGAGAGTTTTTCCCTTGCAGCCTGCTCTCTGTTTTTGTGGCCTATTCTCAACTGCACTTATCCAACCATGCCCCACATGCTTACTAGTGCCATTTTGGGCACAGTGAGGTTATTGGTCACGTTGTCTCATCAAGAAACCTTGCAGGCTCTCAACCTCTTGAAGGCCATGTTTGGACTGCAAACCAGAAGGTTATGTAGGAGATAATGTTTGCTGTAAAGATCTTAAGAGGTCAGAGATTTCGGCAGCCGCTTTGGTTTTGGCTATGTTCTGCGCTGTGGTGGTATCCACAGATTCATAAGATGGAGTCTGAGATCTTGCAAGAGTCCAGATCTCAATGGACATCTTAGTTCAGTCAGCTGGTCTGCCATTTTTTGTGCAACACCTACTGGTGGCCATTTTTATTTTGTCCTTGGGACTGGTCACTCATCATTAGTGGATAAGGCAGTCTTTGCAGTTTCTTGGTTTAACTGTTCAGCTCACTGATTTGTGGGGCATTCTCTACTCAGTTGGTGTCTTCTACCTTGTGACTAGAATTATCAATATTCACACCTCCACATGGTTATTAATATGTCATAGCACATGACTTTTTTCTGTTTTTACACCCGTTGGGCACTGACCTACTCTCATCCTCCCATTTGTAGGTGTAAGCTTCAACAAGGAAAGATGGGAAGAACTTGGAGATATTGTAGGAAGTGCCAAAACATTCTCCTGACTAGACAGACTAGAAACCTTTGTTCACTCTGCCTAGTTGATGCATAATCACAAGAAGACACTCTTGGGTCTGGGACTTAACATAGATGACATAGCATCTAACATATCCCAGTGGGCCATGGCTGAGATGTTCCAGAGATAGTCTAGCAGAATAGAGGCCTTATCAGATATCAAATGACCAAGGAATGACCCCAAAGACCTGTCCCCTGGGGATACACTCAAACTTAAGAAACCAAGAATGGGAACTGAAGATCAGGAGGAACCGAACAGGGACAAGTAGTCAGAGGAGGAGTATTCTAATGATAGGGGGAGCAGCAGAAGGATCATGCCACCTAACTGTGCCCATGTGATGCTATCCCCGAAGCTATAAGGGTTATCTGTGAAACATTAAAGTTTGAGAACTTAGCACCACCTGCTGAGCAGAAGATGGATCCACTAGTCAGGAAAGAAAGAAGTCCCTGGCATTTTTTTTAGCATGCAAGTCCTTTTAGGATCTATTGAACAAGGAGTGGGATGCAACAGATCCAGACAAGACCAGAGAGAAATGAACTTTCAACTGAAGATACCCACTCCCTGAGGACAAGCTGGAAGCCTGATCTGTTCCTCCCAAAGTCAACCCTCATATTGTGGCCTTAAGTCACTACACTGCTCTCCCTTCTGATGGAGCCACATCTCTAGAGACCTTACTGACTAGAAGGCTGAGGACATCATAAAGAAAACCCATAATATGTTAACTATGGTAACCAAGGCATCTGCAGCATCTATCTATACAGCCAGGGCCATTCTGTGTTGGCTCAAGGCCATTCAGGAATACCTCCCCAAAGCAAGAATACATCAAGTGACACTAGATTGTACTCTGAAAACCAACAAATATGTGGTGGATTTATGTATCATTTATTTATCAAGTCTAGGATTACAAATACCTTTGAGCCTTGGCTCTTTTACAAAGGTTCCACGTCAGAGAAATACAAATTATGTGGAACATCAAGACAGACATTACAACAATGTGGACATTGCAAACAGAGTACAGATTAATACAATTCAAGGGTAGCATTATAACAAGGCAGCTAGCGGCATTTGTCAGAGAAAATAGACAACAGATAAGAAGTGGCAGAGTCATAGGGACAGGGAAGAGGGGAGCGAGAGAGAATGAATGTTGGAAGGGTGGGGAGAGGGTGAAAAGTGCAGCATTGGGTATACCGAGATGTGAGGGTAGAATCCAGTGGGGGGGCGACAACTAGAGCAGAAAGGGAAGTGGAGAAACAAGGTTAAGTCGGGGAGTCACAGGAGCTGTTGGTAGTGAGATAGTCCCGGAACCTAGTTTTAAACATACCAATTGTTGGGGCAGAGGAGATGGTTGGGCTGAGGCCATTGAACCAGAGTGGCGCTCGATAAGCAAAACAGCATTGTGCCTGTGAAGTGTGACAGTGGGGGACTTTCTGTAGCTGTAGCGTGGATCTCCTAAGGCACCATTTGTTAATTCGGTGTTGTAACAGAGTTGAGACCCCAGAAGGTGCAAGGTGAAGGTAGATTTTTTTCACCATGGAGCAGGTGAGAAACTTTATGCGGTTTGATAGTTGGAGCCAGCTGGTCTCAGTGTACAGGTCACATGTGTGGGTGAGACGGTGAGCACCAGTGATGAGCCGATATGCTTGTGGCCGAGCCATAAATGATGAGACCATAGTCTATTATAGAGATCACAGAGCTCAGGACTGCAACCTTCAAAGCTTCTGGCGTGAGGTGTGGTCTGTGTTTGTAGAGGAGACCAAGCTGTGTATTAGCAGCTCTAGCTACATTATCTACATGAAGTCCATAGGAGAGATTAGGTCCAGCTGTATCCCTAAGTATTTGAAGGACCCCACCTGATCTAGAGTGTTCCCCTGGGTGGTGGAGATAGCCAAGTGGTGTAGCTTGTGTGGGTTATGAGAGCTGCAGAAGAGCATAGATTTGGTTTTCTTGTCATTGAGGACCAGTTTATGATTAAGAAACCATGTCTCTACAGAACTGAAACCAAGTTGAAGGTTGTGTTGAAGAGTTGCAGGATCTTTGTGAGTGGAGAATACAACAGTATCATCGGCATATAGTATGATCTGCTCAGAGCAGTGGTAAGGGAGGGAGTTTAAGAAAAGGCTAAAAGGGAGGGGGCCCAGTATGGATCCCTGTGGGACACCTGAGCAAACAGGCAGGGTGTTAGAAAGAGTGTCCGCAATTTTTACTCTCTGTAACTGTTTTTTAAAGTAGCTTTTAAACCAGAGAGAAGAGTCAGGTGATAGCCCGGCATTCAGTAATTGGTGTATTTGTAGTCCATGGTGTACTGTATGGAAGGCCTTGGAGAGGTCGATGAAAACAGCCCCTGTGAGAAGGCCGTTGTCAAGGGATTTGTGCAAAGCTCCAGTGAACTCAAGAAGGGCTGTGGTGGTGCTGTGACCTTTCCGTAAGCCGTGTTGTTGTGGACAAGGTATATTGTATTTATCCAAGTGGTCGGTAAGTTGATCAGCCATGATGCTTTCGAGTGCCTTAGAGAGTGGGGGCAGTATGGAGATAGGGCGATAATTTGAGTGATTCATTTGGATGCTGCAGTGGACAATTTAAAAATGGTGGCCTGAGCTGCAACTACAATTAATAGGGTCTGTTATAACCTATTGTTAACACTATTGCAGGCAGACCAGGAATTGAAGAAAATGCTTACTAAACTCTGGTTTAAAGGCAAAATGGTGTTTTTTCCAGGCCTGAAAATGTTCATCAAACAAAAATGTGAAGGCTAAGACCTAACCCAAGGCCAAATGGGAAGCCTGCCTGCATTCAGAAAAAGGTTTTGCAGCACTTACCAAAGGAGTCACAAGAACTATTGTTTTCAAAACTCTGAATGTGCAATTGTAGATTTTCAGAACAACTTTTTTAATCACCAAGGCAACTTTAGTGGCAGAAAATGTGGAGGCCATTCCAGGAACAGGGGATCATTCTGATAGCACAATAGCAATAAGGGATACCAGGCTTGATGGGAGACTAGCTTAGGACTCAGATTCTGCAGTAGGGTGAAGGGTAAGACAGTTTGTCAACACCTGGGCCACAACAGAAAAAGATAAGTGGGGAATGGAAATGATCTCCAAAGGATATGTGATCGACTTTCAACAGGTGCCAAGGAACAATTAATTTCTCCTGTCTCAGATTTCACCATCCAGATCTCCCCACCTCAGGTACAAACTCTTCTAGACCAAGTACTTCAGGACAGCATTATTATCCCAGTCCCTTAGTCCTAACAACATCACAGAAATTACTTGATATTCTTCCTGGTCCCATAAAAGACAGGGGACCTTCAACCCATCTCAGACTTAAAATTTGTCAACCAGTTCATCCAGTACAAGAGCCTGAAGATGGAAACTCTGTGATCTACAATAGCAGCAGTCAGAGAGGGAGATTTCTTAACCTCAATAAATCTAAAGGATGCATACTTACACATCCCCATTTACCTGCAATTCTGCATCCTGAATACCCATTTTCAGTACCAATGCATCCCATTTGAACTGGCATTGGCACCTCATGTCTTTACAAAGGTAATAACTGTCACAAGCTCACCCCTAGGCATGGCCAGATCCTCTATTCCTAGGAGATCCCCCGCTTTGATGAACCCTGTGACTCTGACTGTCAAGAAAAGAAGCTTCCACTCCTTCTCACCAAGAAACCTTTTTCCTTCTTTTGGATTTTGTTTCTTTGGTAGCATTTTGGCCCTAGAGCAGTTAGGCACAGTCTTGAACAAACCTTTATCCCAAATAACACCCACACAATAGGCCCAGGCAGAGTTGTTACAAATATGGTAGACGTTTACTTAAAGAAAAGAAAGTCATCACAATATTTTACAAGAAATTTAAGCACTGAGTTGTAGACAATAAATCTAAAATAAAGTGGATTAAACAGAAAATTCTACACTGTTAGAATTCTAAATAAAGTTCTATCTGTGGTGTTCAGTGGCCAAGGTAAGTAAAGAAGCAAGTCTGTTGAAAAATCTTCTTTTTCAAGTTCAGATGAAAATGTCCAAAAAGAAAAAAAGTGATTTTTTGTTCTTTGATCCACTATCCCAGTAGAACAGGGCTTTTCTGTACAGAGATGAAGATCCAGTTGCAAAGGTTCTGGTTCTATTGGGAGCAGCTATCCAGTCCCTTCTCATATGTGGAAAATCTTTCCACACACACAGCAATTCCTTTTCATGTGTTAGACTCAACATACACAACTGCTAAATGTTCAACAAATGGCAACTTTCCTCTCCTGACAGTGTTTTTTATAGGGTCTGTGAGGTCAGTCCAGCCTGATTGCCCAGTCTCTTAAAATGTTAAGATTCAGATGTTCATCTCAAGGCCTGCTGGGGGTCTCTCTCTTACTATTTCCCCAATTCCCCAAAGTTTTAAAACGAAAACAAATATCAGAAATGAGTTTTGCACCCCACCCTAAACCCTTTGTACACTGCAACAACTCCCTGGGTGGTTAGGCTATAATGAGATTAACTCAGCATTTTACATACAGATGAACTCTTTAAATACTGAAATGGTTGTTCTGTATGCCTGACAAGACCCTGGTTTGGAGATACACAAATGAACTTCAGACATTTCGACTCCAGGACTTTGGCCGCTTCTGAGCGATTCAAGCACAAATTAATTTTCTCTCTCAATCTGGCTAGGCCAGTTAATCCCCTTTGTTTTACAAATGAAATTATCCAGCTGAAACAGAGAGATGAGCTAACCTGATTTTGGGATATAGTTTCTTTCTCCTTTCCAATGTTACTCTTATCAACTGAACCCTATGTCATGGCCTTTTGAGAAATTAAACATAAAGAAAATTACAGAGAAATATGACAACAAATATGACAGAGTGGCCACTTTGCCACATCAACAACCCTGGCAGCAAATCTCTGCAGGGAAGGAATTCAGGTAATCCCTTATCTAGATGACTGGCTATTAAAGGCAAGAAAGTCAGGAGGCAGCAAAACAAGCCACTCTCAGGGCTCAGACCATCATTATGCAGCACAGGTGGACAGTAAACAGAGCAAAAAGCAACCTCAGCCCTGCATCCACACTAGAACACCTAGGGGCAGTGATCAGCACAGGCTGAGGTTGGTCCCGCCTTCAGACTCATTAACTGAAAATATAAGTAAACAATGCAACCTCATCCTATCCAGGAAGTAACCATCAATATAGGACTTAATGCAGATTATGGGACTTATGGCCTTGTGCATTGATCTCCACATGTGGCAAGGTGGCACATAACACCAGTACAGAAATTTCTGCTCAATAATTGGGATCACTCAATACAAAATTTTCACAACTGTCAAAACAATGAGGCAAGCGATACAATAGTGGATGGTCAACCATAACTTACAAGAGGGGGCAACACTAGACAAGCATGTCACAGTCAAAGTCAACCCAGATGCATTTTCAATCTCCAAAGTTTTTTGGGGGGGGACATTCTAAATGACTTGGCAGTCCTGGGCAAATGGTCATCAGCCAAAGTGTCACTGCCCATCAGTGTTCTTGAAGCCAGGGCAGTCAGACTAACTCTACAGCTATTTCAACAACTGGTCCAAAATCAACATGCAAGAGCACAGTCAATAGGGTGACCTTGTCCTACATCAACAATCAATAGGGACAAAGGTTTGCCAAATGGCTTGAGAAGCGGCAACATTTCTGGAATGGGCAAAGATGCATCTTTGCAGTCTTTTGGCAGTACATATTGCAGGTGACCTCAACAAACAGGCAGATTGTCTCAGTTGGCAGACTCTTAAACAAAGAGAATGGCACCTGAATCAATACATTTCCAAGGAAATTGAGGATTGGTGGGGGCCGCTCAACTATGACCTAATGACAATGAAGTCACAAAGACAGGTTCAGAGATTATTCTCTAGGTAGAGAGAGCATGAGTCAGTAGAAGTGGATGCTATCTCACTGCCTTGGCAATTCACAAGAACATACATATTTCCTCCAATATCTCTCATTGAAAAGGTGATTGCACAAAATCCAGGACTCCAGAAACTCAGTGGTACTGGTAGCTCTTGAATGGCCCAGGAAAACATGGTATTCCTTGTTAATACAAATGATGGACAGCAAACCAATGAGGATCCCAGTCTGTTGAACTTTGTTATTATAATTATCTATTGTTTAGAAGACAGCATCTGCTGGAAAAAGTGACATTCCAGTTCAGCACAGTTATCCTTTAAACAGCATAAGCAGCTAGATCAGGATCCTGTTTACATGCAAATGTACCTAGTAATGAAGAGCATTAATGAAGGGAATGCAGACAATATTTAAAATATCTGAATTGTGTCTGAATATTGGGAGGCAGTATAGTGTAGTGGTTAAAAGCACTGAGCTACAAACCTGAAGAACTGGTTTTGAAATTCACAGCCCCTATTTGCATACTGTGTGACCATGAGCAAGTCACTTAACTTCCCTGTGCTCCCAGGACACATCTGGAAACAAGCCTTGGCTTAGTGTGTCTTTTCTAGGTAGACAAAATGAAAACTAAAATAAATAAACATTAATACAGGGACTGATCCTTCATCCAGCCATAGCCATTATCAACTTGATAGTGTGGCTGCTCAGAGGAATAGATTGCTAACAGCAGGTTTCTCCAACAAGGTAGTGGATGAGATGTTACCATCCCATAGGCAATCTACAAACTGCACCCACCACAGACCTATTCTCCACAAGGTGTAGCACATAGAAAATTAATGTTCTAGACTGCTAAATCCTGGACTTTTTGCAGGACAGATTTGCAAGGGGTTGTCCACAGCATCCCTAAGGGTTCAAACTGCAGCTATAGGTGCTGTAGGTGTTGAGATTCAGGGGTTCCTTCCAGGAGCACACTCTCAGGTATTAAGATTCCTTAAAGCCACCGAGAACATTCACCCAAATAAGAGAGCTACAGCAACACCATGGTAACTCAACATGGTACTAGAGGCCTCACCAGAACTCCTTTTGATCCTTCACGTTCAGTATCATTGTACTACATAACACTTAAGACTGTTTGTTGTTGCTTTTTGCTCCACACAGAGTACTAGTGAACTCCATGTTTTGTGTTGCAAAGAATCATTTTTCATATACCATGCTGACAGGGTAGTTCTCAAAACCATACCATATTTTCTGCCAAAGTTGTGCTCTCCTTTTTATCTGGCCCGGGAAACTTTTCTCCCATCCTTCAGCACAGACCCATATGACCCTCGGAGAGAGCCTCTGATCACTCTGGACATCATCAGTACAGTCAAGTGATACCTTGATAGAACTGCATCATTCAGAATGTTACAGAGAGTGTTTGTGCTTGTCCAGGAAACCATAAAAGGCACTGCTGCTTCCTGGGCAACTTTTACCAGATGGTAAAAGGTGGCAATATCCGAAGCCTACTCAGGACTAGACATCAATGCATCTAGCCTGAAGGCTCACTCCATCACGGCAGTGGCCACAGCATGAGAAGAAGGAACTCAGCCTCTATAGTTGACATTTGCTTAGCCACTACTTGGTGCTCTGTGTACATATTTACTTGGCACTACCACTTCAATACATGGGATGCAGAGAAGGCCATCTTTGGTTGTAGGGTGTTTCAGTCAGTTCTGAAGTCATTTCCTCCTTTGCCCACCCTTAACTCTGTTGGTACTGCTTTTCTGGTAGTGTTGTGCGAAACTATGGAATTTCATTCCACAAAATATTTCTTGAAATTCACGCATTTCGCGAAATATTTCACAGGTGTGAAATGTGAAATTCTGCTGGTGAAATGCAGAATTTTGCCAGCATAATTCGAAATTGTTCCTGTGAAATGCAGAATTTTTCCACTCACTGGTGAAATTCTACACTTTGCCAGTAAAATTCTGCATTTTGCAGGTGAAATTTCACATTTTGCACCCACAAAAATATTTTGTGGAATGTGTAGAATTTCACAAAATATTTAATGAGGCAAAATTCACAATTTCACCAGAATTTCATCAGAGAAATAAAATTTTGCTGCATCTCTAATCTTTAGCACCCAGTTGAAATGAAGCCAGAGTACTATAAAAGGTGTATCAGATAATGTAAGTTTCCCCAGCTGGTATAGGTGATTATAGCAGCACCTCTTACTGTACACTGAGTTCCACCCAGCGAGGAGGAGGAAACCAGCTGCAGTAACTGATTTTATTCTGCAGTAAACGTTTCACATTAATTGTTAATGATAGCTTTTTGTATTGTTATTTGATAGTAGTGTGTAGTCCTCAATAACTATAGTGTTTTGTTCCTCATTACTAGTAGGGTTTGTCATGGGAAAGAAGTATGTTTTTTTTTTTAAATGTGGGTATTAGTGACCTTGGTCTGCCACACACTCCATTTGTTAACAAAGCTCACTGAATCCGATCTTTTGTACTGACTGTATTCACCTTTTGCTCCACTTGATCCCACAGTGTTGTGTCTTGCTGAGCATGTTGCCTTCTAGAATTGAGAAGCGTGGGAAATTTCCAGCTGAGGATTATCCACCAGGAAGGAATGGAGACAGAGTCTGAGTCAAAGCTTCAGTTGTGTGCATCAGCCTATCAGAGGAGACTATAACCAAGTTGTGATGAAGTCAGAGTACAGTAAAGGTGTTCCTATTATCAACTTTACCAGCTACAGAAACTTACATTTGTAGACCTTCTGGAGTCAAATGGACTACAGAATGAGAAACAAGAGGGTTTCACAAGGGCAAGGTCCTATTAAACAAATCTAATATAGACTTTTTTTTAATGTGATCAAAAAGCCACTTGATACAGGCCAGACAGTGGAGTACTGTACCAGGATTTTAACAAGGCCTTAGACTCAATGCCTCATGAGAGATAAAATTAAGAATTAAATGATCTAGGGACTGAGAAAAAAATATTCCATGGAATGGACATAGGTTATACTGAAGAACTCAAAGAGTAACTCTAAGTGGAGAAGTCTCAGATGTAGGGGAGCGCACTAGTGGGTTTCCCAAGAGTTTGGTTTTGGACCCAGTTCATTTTTTTTTGTTTTGTTTTGTTTTTTCACCTCTCCGTAGTAGCCCCAACCAGCCACTCCTTCGGAGTGCCAGTGCCTTCCCTGCTGCACTCCAACCCCTGCTGCCATCTACCAACCCCGTTGCAGCCTTTGCTGGGTAGTCTGGCCTATCCCTTACACCAGAAGGGGTCCCTCTCTACTGGGGGGGGGATCACCTTTTTGGCAGCTTGCACAACCCAGGGACTGCAAGGCTGGATCTGGGCTGATTCTCGGGCTTCAGGTTGCAGGAGCTGGGTCACTCGTCATCCAGCTGGTCCGGGGAGCATTTTCTATTTTCTGTGCCCCTGCCCACCACTGTTCTCAGCCTTGCATGAGCACAGAGCAACCTCAAGTGGGGATGTGTGGGGGGGGGCATGTCGAGGCAGCATGTCTCACATGCACATCATCCAATCTGCCCGCAGTGCCCAGGCAAACTGCTCTCCCCCCCGGGAGGGAAGTGTCCAATGAACACTCATGAAATCCCTCCCTTCCGGTCTCTGATCCTGCCAGTTCATTGTTTAATCATTTTGGATGTGAGATAGGTGAGGGAATAAATTCAAAGATAAGTCTCTTGTAGATGATGCCAAGATTTGAGGCAGAGTAGTTAATAATAAGAGAATAAAATTCCTTAGGGTGGATCTGGAAAGACTTGAGCAATGGTCCAGGGTTTGGTAACTGAAATTCACTTTAAAAAATGAAAGGGTATGTGTACTAGAACAAACAATCCAAGAGTGCAGTGACCTACATGATGGCTGGATTAACAAGCATTTGTCAATGCCGAATGTTTGCTTGCTGGCATTGGCAATGGTAGTGTAGGAGTTAGAGAGCTGTATAATAGGAATGGCAGTGAAGTATTGAACTGAAGCCAGCCCCATCACCACCCTGCAGAGACTGACAGGCATTGGGGTGTGCCTTTGGGTCATCAGGCATAATAGCCACGCCGTTTCACCACACCCTACCCTGCAGACACCGACAAGTGTCACGGTGTGCCTTAAGGTCTTTGGCCCTTATGCTCACCCCATTCCATCAGGAAATACGGTGAGATGGGTGCTGTATAGGAGAATGGGGTGAACTTTGGGGCTGAAGAGTCCAAGACACACCTTGATGCCTTTCACTGGCTGCAGGGTGTGGAATGGTATAAGCATTACAGACGAGAATCCCAAGTCACACCCCTGATGCCTGTCAATCTCTACAGGGTGGGGCGTTATGGTCAGAAATCTTAATGCCTCAGGTGTTTGTTGGCATTTTAACTCCAAATTTTCAACATGGTTTTTTTGTGACCCCAACCTTATGAACAGTGGCAATATCAGTTTGTTAGCAAAAAGCTGATTTTGCACTGCGACGACACCATTTGGCACCACAGGTGCGAAAACACATTTCGAACAGGATGTGAAAAATGACAGCTGTACTGTTCATGGGGAGGTGCAAAAAATGGCAATGTTGAAAATCTGCAGTGAAAATATTAAAACAACTGATGAAGTCACGAGTGTGAGTAGAAACTGCACAATGCACACCCGTAATGCAATTATTTTGAGGATTTTTTACAGCAGATTGTCAACACAGGCATTTTGGAACCTCTGCTCATGAACAGTGTCATTTTTTATTTTCTTAATCTGTCCCAAACAGTGATTTCCCAGAGCGACCACACATTTCTGCACTGGAAGTGCGAAAACACATTTCGGACATGGTGTGAAAAATGACAGCTGTACTGTTCATAAGGAAATGTGGAAAAATGCCAGTGGTGAAAATCTGGACTGAAAATATTAGAAATACATGAATTACGAGGGTGCATGGAAACTGTGCAATGGTCGCTTGTAACACAGTCATTTTATAGACTTTTTTCACCAAATCTTTAACATAGCCATTTTAACACCTCTGCTCATGAACAGTGTCACTGTGATTTTCTTAATCTGTCCCGAACATTTATTTTGCACACCGACTGCACCATTGTGCGCTACATGTGCGGAAACACATTTTGAGTGAGATGTGAAAAAAGACATCTGTACTGCTCATAAGGAGGTGTGGTAAAATGGCAATGTTGAAAATCTGGAATGAAAATATTGAAAATTCACGCACTTACGAGTGTGCGTAGGAACAGCGGAATGCATGCTCGTAAAATAAAATCGGGGGGAATTTCTTCATCAAATTTTTAACATAGCCATTTTAACACCTCAGCTCATGAACAGTGTCACTGTGATTATCTTAAACAGTCTAGAACAGTGATTTTGCACACCGACAGTGCCATTGTGAGCTACATGCACGGAAACACATTTTGGGTGAGATGTGAAAAATGACAGCTATATTGCTCATAAGGAGGTGTGGTAAAATGGCAATGTTGAAAATCTGGAGTGAAAATATTGAAAATTCATGAACTTACGGGTGTGTGTAGGAACAGCACGATGCATGCTCATAAAACAGTAATTTTTGGGAATTCTTTCACCAAATTTTCAACATAGGGTTTTTGGGGGCCTACCTCATGAACTGTGACACTGTCATTTCATAAATCAGTTCCAAAAGGTGGTTCCATGCAGTGACCATGAAATCACCTTTCGGGGCAGATTAACAAAATGACAGTGACCGAACCATGAGGTGGGTCTAAAAAACCATATTGAAATTGTATAAAAACTCCCAAAATACCTAAATATGCATCAAAGTTGAAAACCCTATTTATTCCATTAGACAGCTTACTGGTGGCTTTGAAAACTGCAGACGTGTTCCCAGTCCACCGAAGATCGTCGCGCTGGACTTCAGAGGTAAGTATGGGTGAGCTGAGGGTATGGGGAGGAACAGTGCACAGAGGGTGGGCGCTGGTGGGGGATTGGGTCAGGACAGTCAGCGAGGAGCGTTTTGTCTTGCAGGTTCTTTTTTTAAAAGGCGACATGGGACTTGTGCCATGCTGGGGTGAGCTCCCAGCATGGCAGCTGGAAGACTGTTTGGGGGACACAGTGGAGCCGGCAGAGAGTTGGGCACCCCTGTCAGCCATATGGACTGTTGCCATGCTGGGTGGGCTCCAGCATGGCACCTGGAAGCTCTGTTGGTGACGCGGAAGTCGGCGGGATTGACACCCCCGCCCGGCCATACAGTGTGGGGGTGGACCATGGCATGCAACAGTGCATGTGTGTGTGGGGGGGGTGCAAGAGCACATATGCTAATCAGCACTATCTTATCACTGCTCACTGAAGCAGAGCTCTCCCTTTCAACTGTACGGCACTGCATTTTTGATGATGCCACTATGTTTCTTTCACATGCGTGCAAGCAAACATAAAAATAGATGAGACAGCCAAAAAGAGTGACTTAGGAATGTTAATAAGTGATAACATAAAGCAAATACCACAATGTAGCAAGACAGTGGGGAAGGCAAATATAATTCTGGGTTGTCTAGGCAGGGGAATCAGTAGTAGAAGCCCCAGCAATATCACTCTAATACAAATCCGTGGTGAAGTCACACTTGGAGTATTGTGTACAATTCTCAAATCCAAACTTGAAAAAAGTAGTTACAGTGTTGAGGTAGTGCAGAGGAGAGCAACAAAGATTATATAAGAACAACAGTGCAATTCTAATAAAGAAAGATTATTATGGCATAAATCCATACACTTTGGAGAATAGAAGGGAAAAATGTGACATGACAGAGATGTTTAAGTTTTTAAATGGAATAAACAGAGTGGGCTACAAGGATGTATTTAAAACCAAAGTAGATGCTAGCACATGGGAAATGCTATGAAATCGGTGGGAGGAATGTTCAAAAAGAAAGTTAGAAAGTATTATTTCACTGAGAGGATGGTAGAAAATTGGAATAAGCTTCTGAAATACTGTAGATGAAGGTAAGCACAGATGGGATAGTTATATGGGGTTTGTGAAAATGAGTTGGGGGTTAAGCATGGTAAATGAATGAATGTCCAGTAGGTTGCACTTCACAAATGAGGTAGAATCCGGCAGAGCTGATTGTTCATGTGGCCTTTATCTGCTGTGCACCACTATGTAATTATGATCTCAGTATATACTGTAAAACTTTTTTCACGCAAGGTAATTTTAGCGCAAACACAAATTCAACCATGATTGCACAAATTTTATTTAGTGCTCTCCACTATTACCACACTCACTGTAATGGAAAAAGTGTTCCTAGAGCTAATTGGCATACATTTATATTTGCACTAAGTTAGTGCTTCAGCAAAAATAGCAAACATTATTTGACAGTGAAAATGTCTAGTTTTACAGTAATCACACTCTGAAGCTAGTCCCTGACAACAGGTTTGTCAATCACTTTAGATTTATCTGCTGGCCATTTTTCATCATTCCTTTAAAACACATGTCTGCCCTGGCACATGGTGACACTCGTGGTCAGGTTCAGACAGATCCCCTTCCAGCTTTCCCAACAGTGATACTTTTCTTTAAGCTCCAGTATGACTGTTTACGATCTGGCACCTCTTCCCCTACAACCCCCAACCAGCTCATTGAAACTGCCTACAGTGCCTGCTCTTCATCCTCTGTGGGATGGATTGTGCTGCAGAAAAGGCTAGATTGGGCCAGAATGACAGCAGTTGATCATAACACCACATCACTCAACAGATTCAGTGTGGATAATACTTCTGCCACCAGCCATGACAATGATAACCAGACTTCAGTTGAGCCACTAGATTTTCTGACATATGCAATACCTATAACAAGGCTACTGATGTTAGTCCATTTAAGAGGGCTCTTTCTGAACCATTTGTGATACTACTAAGTAGGCAGAACATCTGCATGTACAAAAGACAATAGCAGGTGGGTGGGACATGCTACTACAGACACCATACAGCCCCAAATGCAGTCAAAAGCAAAATCCATGGTGCCCCCAATACGCAAAATGACAGACAGAGCTGCAACTGGAGCCTACCATAAAAAGAAAATTATACAATATTATAGATTAAGAAAGCACTGCCAGCCAGTTAGAGCACTCCTTTTACCTGTGCATGAGACACTCTATTTCTGTAAATAGTGTCTCATGTGCAGGTGACCAGGAAATTGGCTGATTTAAGGGAGATTCTTTTTTTATATATATATATATTATTGATTGACTTTGATCAATAATACATTAATTTGGACACTATGAACATTCTTATGGTGGTAGGAGTTGCTTCAATTACATTTTAAGGGTCTTGGAACTGTTCACCTATGTAGCCAGTGACATGGGCATTGGCGATTGGGTGCCTGCAATAATGGCGACCCAATCCCGGTGCATGTCATTGGGTCTACTGACGGGGTAGGGCGATCGGATGGGGGGGTCAGCGAATATAGTGACAGGATGGCACTACATGTACGTGGGTGGGGGGGGAGTGAGCACACACAGCAAGGGGCAGGAGGGATTGCGAGGGGTGGTGCCACAGTGAGTTGCCAAGCTGGCCCCATGGTGTGGTGAGTGGGTTGGCAGCTTTGGTGGACAGGGTGCTGGGTTCAGGTCCGGGTGCTGGTGCTTTTTTGTTGCCCCTGGCCCAAATTGTTTTTTACATGTTTTTGCACCCCCCCAACATGCACCCCCCTGGAGTTGAGAATCCTTAAGTAGATGGGTGTGGGGGGGGGTGCGGGTTTGTGGTTGTGATCCTCCTACCTAAAGAATGTGCATTGAACTACTCTTTCATTCATAAGGCTGGTCTACAAAGCCATATAGAATGTATTTTACTGTATCCTAGTGGCTCAATGAACATAATATCAAAGCCCCATATATTTAATATAAATGAGCGTTTTTTCATTCCTTAAAGGGGTAATAAATCAGATAATGGTTTAAAAACAAGAATGATAGAAGCAGAGGAAATATAAAATTCAGGCAAGTTCAATTGCTCATAAGCTGCAGGGCTAGATGGGATACATTAAAGACTGATTGATTGATAAAAATTACTTTTTATAAGCCCCTCCAAATTGGGGCTTACCTTATGTGGGCTCTGGGCCTGTGCTGCCCCGCTGTGTCTGCAAGTGGTCCCGGGTAGGACCTGAATCCACTGGCTCCCCATTGGTTCCCACAGCTACTGTCGCTAAGTCCTGGTGTCTCAGCTCCATGATTAGAAGGGGGCCAAGATTCATTTGTGCTTCTGTGCCTTGGGCACTTGAAGGAGTGTGCTGACAGTCCCAGGAGTGAGAAAAAGGGAAACCTGACCGGTCGGCAATAGTGTAAATAAAGAAGATGGTGGCCCATGCTATACTGCACATGTGCAACCGTCCAGACTAAATATTAAAGCAGCCATGGCTCCATTACTGTATTTTTGGGTGCAGCCATAGTTTACTAACACCTCTGGCTCAAAGGCAGGCAGTGAAGTTGGGGATCAGCAGGGAAATATAATCAGAATGTCTCCGGGCACTGATCATGTGATACTCTGTCCTCAGAAGGGCAAATTAATAAAATAATAAGGGTGGACAGTTTGGGACTGAAATAACAAATATGGCAACCCCCAGAGACTCTACAAAAAGATGGGGCTGCTGGGTAAAGGTGAGAAGTCAGCCAAAAAGCCCTGGCATGCAGCAGCCAATCACAGAAGGACCATTCAAAAAATATTAATTGGACTGCATGCCCACCAAATTGGAGATCAGCCTGATATTTAGAAGAGAGAGAGAGTGAAGGAGAGACTATGTGGCCTATCCAGCCCAAGGCCTGCACCTAGCACCCAATGGCCTATTTGACCCCAAAAGAAAGGGATCTGTACAGTGTATTTTGCAGCAGAAAAATAGACTTTGCCCATTTTGCTGCAGGAGAGGAAAGTGGAACTGTGCTGCAGAAAGAGAAGTGTGACAGTTGCTGCAGGGAGAGCTCTGGGAGGTGCTGCAGAGAGAGAGAGACTTTTGAAATTACTGCAGAAAGAAAAAGAGACTCTGAATGTTGCAGCTGGAAAAAGACAGCTCTGAGGTGCAGTGTGAGAGCAGAGACTGTAAGCAGTACAAAAAACCTGCAGCAGTGAGCAATGCCTGTGCAGTCTGTGTTCCCCCTCAGTGGGGTAAGTGTTGAAGATGGTTGTTGCTGTGAGCAAGTGGGATTGTCTATACGCTGGGGTTAGAGACTGAGCCAAAGCCCAGCTGAAAAGTATGAGCAGAAGTGCATGCCAGCCGAGAAGTCTAGGGGTACCAAGCCTGCCCTGTCCTTAGACCAATGGAGAGGAAGAGCAATGAGGATGACAGCGAGAGGTCTGCCTGGTGAACACTGACTGTAACGGTCTCAGAGGTGAAGTTGGCAAAACCAGGCAGGTGAAGACAAGCATTCACCAAGCTCTTCAGTCAGGCTTGCTCCTGCTGTGGTGCACCACCAATGGGATACCTCCATGGTACTGTGCAAAATCTAGCCTGCTGAAACCCCCTTTTAATCATCAAAACTGTAAGTACATCTGGGCCACAAATCAGAGGAAAACTTTATTAGCTAGTTAGCTAGGATTAGGGACTTAGGTCCTGGCCAGGACTGTGCAAACAAACTAAGCCCAGACCTAAGGTTTCATTGTTTCTACTGTTTAAAGTATTTGGGCCCTGATGAAAGATCCCCAGTGTAGAACTCTGCACTGTGGTATGGTACCCACCGAAAGGGACAATAGTGACTTTGCAGGTGCCAGTGGGAAGCCGGCTGTGCCAGCAGGTGGGAGGCGGGGAATATTATGTGGAGTAACATTGTTTGAGCCAGTTATTAATGTTGTTGTGCCATTTTCCTCCCTTTTCTCCCCTTCCCCCAAAATAAATACTGTTAATTGTTCATGTTATATTCTGGTACTATGAATCATTGCAAGAGGGAATAATTGTAATTGAGCAGGGAAGGGTTTTTGAGGGGCAGTTATTGTATATTTCCTGGGGGGTGGTAACTTGCTGTCTGTTCACAGGTATTCCCTGCCGTTACCCCAGGTGGAGGCACAACGGCACTTTTTCTCTTTCCACTCCTGAATCCAGGCTGGCCCACTCAAAGAAGTGTGCAGTGTGGACCCTGAGGACCCTGGAACAGCCAAGGTGAGTCAAAGGTCTGTTACAAAGTGGAGCCACATTTGGGATTTGCTGCCTCCTATGTGGCCATCCCTGAAATTGCAATTCTGAAACTTCTGGTAACCCCCAAAAAAAGCAAAGTTTTGGGAAGTCATAATGGAGCAACAAGAATTGCTTGACTGATTCCGAGGGGGATGCCTGAATCAAAGGAAAGTTATTTTGGTGACAGGGATCCCAGAGGGCACAAACAGAGAGGCTATTATGGATGCTTTAGAGATTGTGAAAGAGTTAGGCAAAGTGAAAGTATTTGGGGTGAGGTATGACCGCAACAGTTAAAGCAACCATGCCTTAGTGGAGAGTACTGCATATGTTGATGTTAGTAAATTACCAGTAACCCTCAGCACAGAAGGTACTGACGATGAGTGGAAACTGTTTGGGAAGGGAAGCAGTCTGCAACCAGACACCATTCCCCTGCCACCACCTGAGTCAGATTTATTAGAGAACATTAATACAATATTGGCTAATGAAGGCAAGACTATAAAAAACATACAAGCCATGTTCCAAGAGGTTGAGTCTACCCCTATAGTCCTACCTAGTGGAGTGACCCCCTATATGGTGGCCCCATATGAACAGTATAAAAGGCTGTGCACCTACTCGTGGGCCATCCCAGTTCTCGCAAGGGAGTATGATTATGACAGCTGGATGAGCCAAGCCACTCAAATTATAGATGTGTGAGATGCTCTAATAGTGAAAATGCAAGTGAATCATGGAGTGTCTGAGAGGGATGGCCTTAAATGTCATTAGAACACTGCAGCACCAGTGACCACTTGGCCAAGCTAAGGAGTGCCTTTGGGGCCATGGAAAAGAAAGAGGACCTTGTCTTCCATTTAAGAGCTACCACCTAGTGAGATGTGAAGAAACTGTCTCACTATCTTACTAGAGTGGAAACATTTATCAGGAAGATAGCTGAGGCCAGAGAAGTCACCCCGACTCAGCTCTTAGAGATAAGTCTTGACCAAGTTTTAGGAGGCAGTGTTTTCCAGGTAGGCCTTGTTATCCCTGCAGCTGAAGGACTGATGGGCTAATCCCCCATGTTCAAGCAACTTCTAGATGAGGTGAGAGAAGAGGAGGCACAAGAGGATATTGCTGATTCCCTGAGGTCCTCTGATGTGACTGATGCCCCTTGGCAAATACGGGTAGAAAATAGTCAAACAGCTACTCCTTCTACTGATCTGAATGCTGAACTGAGTGAGATAAAAGAGTGTGTGAGGGCCATGCAAAAGGCTCAGAAGTCCCGCCCACCACCAAGCAACATTATGTTTGAGCAAGGGCGCCAGGTGACCTCCATTGCCTCTACAAGTGTCAAGCCCTGGCTGCCCGTTATGAACAAGGAGGGCCTGTTTTGTTCTATTGTAGGTGTGGAGAGGATGGGCACCTAAGGTGGGGATGTGTCCATGCAGAAGACCCAGAGTTAGTGGAAGAGAAAAAGAGGCAAAGGAACCAGGGAAATGGTCGTGGAGCCCAGTGAGGGAGTGACCAGGGACTCTGAAATTGGAAAGCTCCACCAAGTGGGTGGAACCAAAGAGCCCATCCAAGAGTAAGGTGCCACCTGGTTTGATTGAACCTCATGCTAACGTGGAGTTTAATTGAGGAAGTGCTGTGCTTTGCATTGCTGGATAGTCGGTCGCAAGTTACTATAATCCACATGACTTTTTATGACCACAACCTGAAACACCTGCAGCTCCTTCCTTTGTCAGGCTTGTCAGTACGGGGGATAGAAGAGTCAAGTTGCCCTTATGATGGTTATTGCATTGTGCAGATTACATTAATCTTGAAGGGCCCAGATGTACCGCACAAGATTGCGACCATGGCACTGATCTGCCCAGAGTCAAAGGGAATGACTGATACGCCTGTATTGATTAGGACTAATGCAAATATGTTCTACAGGCTGCTCAAACTTTGTTAAGAGAAAGGCAGAGTGGACAACCTACTAAACTCCTCCAAAGCTGTGGTGAAGAGAGTCAGCCTGTCCTTGGATGCTACAGAACCAAAGCCTGAATTGCTAGATGAGCCCATTGGTGTGGTTCGGTGGGTGGACAGAAAAGAATTGATCCTGCCTCTTAATTCAGAGTGTAGAGTGGTGGGCATTGTCAAATTCAGCCAGCAGCCCGAAGGACCTGCTTTTATTATTGACAACCCACTGGAGAACAGTTTGCCTGAAGGGCTCATAGTGCAACAAGGAGAGATGCAACCTCCAGAGACCCTCTGGGCCACACATATCACAGTGAGGGTAAAGAACGAAGCGGAGAAGCCAATAACCATTCAAAAGGGCCAAGTGCTGGCAGATATCTTTAAAGCTGATAGTGTCACTGAGACAGACCCATGGATAGCAGCTGACACAGAGATCAATCCAGCATCTTTCAACTTTGGAGACTCACACATCCCTGACAGCTATAGAGGGAGCCTGAGCCAGAAACTAGCAAAGAGGTGCAAAGTGTTTTTACTCCATGAATGGGATGTAGGGTGCATCCAAGGTGAAGAACATCATATTCACCTAAGAGATGACACCACTTCAGAAAGAGATCCTAAAGGCTGGCCCAAGGAGATATTGAGGATGTCTGGCGGCACCTGTAGGAGTTATTGACCACAGGTATAATCAAGGCATCCCAGAGCCCCTATGTATCCCCATTTTTGAGGCATGCAAGAATAATGATGATGTAAGAATGTGCATCAGTTATCGAAGTTTAAACAAAAAGATCATCTCAGACCAACATGCAGTACCTCTGGTTGAAGATGCTCTGGCAAGCCTGTCAGTGAGTAAATGGTTCTCAGTGCTGGACCTCTGGAGTGGATACTGTCAGATCCCCATGGCAGAGGAAGACAAGGAGAAGACCGCCTTTATCTTCCCCCTTGTGTTTTACCAGATTGAATGTATGCCTCAAGGGATCTCTGGAGCACCTGCCACATTCCAGACATTAACGGAAAAAGGCACTTAGGGACATGAATCTGCTAAAGGTTATCGTCTACCTGGATGACCTAATCATTTTCTGCAGAACTCTAGAACAGCATGAAACCTGCTTGATGATGGTACTGGACCAGCTGAAGGAATTTGGATTAAAAATCTCCAATAACAAAAGCCAGTTTTGCCAGCCTTCAGGAAAATATGTGGGGCACATTGCCTTAGCAAATGGAGTGCAGACTGACCCAGTCAAGGTCGAGTCCCTCACCATCTGGCCCAGGCTGTACAACTTAAAGGCTCTTCAATCCTCCCTTGGTTTCTGTGGGTATTACTGGCGGGTTGTGAAGGTCTGTCTAAGGTAATGCACCTGCTAAATGATTTAACTCAACGTCACCCACCCACCAAACAGAAGAAGAAAAAGCAATCCAAAAGAGAAAGTCGACTGAAAGAGTATCTCAAAGTAAATGAACCCTCTAGTGACAGGTGGATGCCGGAGTGTGATGCTGCTTTCAAGAAAATCATCAAGAGATTGAGTGAGGCAACCTTCTTGATATTTGTGAAGCCCAACAAGCCATACATCCTCCATACCGATGCCAGCTGGAACAGGTTAGGAGCAGAGTCCTAGAAGGACTCTGGCCTGTGGCATTTGCTAGTCACAGCCTGTCAGCATCTGAAAAGCACTACCCTGTACACAAACTCAAATTCTTGGCTTTGAAGTGGGCAGTGACAGAGAAATTCTATGATTACTTGTATTATGTTCCCTTTGATACCGGGTCATTATAGCATGGACAAAATCGCACATTGGAATAGTACGAATGGCTATACAGTGACAGGGGTTGTTTTAGCCTATGGTAAGAACCACTATCCCTGTCACTATATGCTTCCATGCAGCAACATGAAGGACACTGCTGGGGTGGTGCCACTCTGAGCCACTCTCATGGTGGAGAGGTTAGAGTACCTGCCTCTGGCAGCATCGGGGACCTGGAGCTGTGGTTTATTTCTCACCAGGTCCCACAGTAATGCAGCTTTTTATTTAAAAAAAAAAGTTTTCCCCTTCCTCCGATGTGCGCTTTTCTTTCCTGGTCAGCATGTTGTGCCGACGTTATTTTGCCGCATGCTAATTTGCGTGCAACATTTTATAATGTGCGCAGTTCTGTCGATGACATTATGACCCCATGCTGTTCCCTTCACTGTCTGGACAGATAATAATCCCTTGACATATGTGAACACCACAGCCAAGCTGGACACTGCTGGGCACAGATGGTTATCTGCACTGTCCATATATGACTATACTTTGGAGTACAGAGGCAGCAAGACCAACATAGATGTTGATGCCCTGTCAAGGTACCTGCATATCGATCAGCCCAATTCCAATGTACAGCCTTCAAGTGCAACTGTTAAAGTTCCGTGTTCTAATTTTCTGCACCAAAGGAAACCACTCCTGCTAACCCAGCTAGAGCAATCAACATGTTGGGAGCTTCACCAGATGTTGTTCTTGAGGCTTACCAAACCTTTACCAGACTGGACCAATCCTCTATCCCCCAACCAACCAAACCAAAGCTTCAACCAGCCCAAAGGGAGGCTCATGCCTTCCATGACATCATTCATGCTCTAGAGAAAGGACACACCAAGTGCACAGCTTTTACCCAGATGCTAAACTAAGGTTAAGAGAGTGGAATAAGTTGGCCCAAGAAGACAGACTGCTAGTATGGAAGGTGCATGACAGTGACGACTCTGCAAGCTCAAGACCCAGCTGGTTCTGCCTTAGAAGTACTGCAAGGCAGTCCTGCTGTCCCTCCACAATGAAATGTGTCACCTGGGCTATTAGTAGACCTTGGACCTGGCCACAGCCTGATTCTACTGGCCCAGACTGAAAGGGAAGTAGAAAAGCACTGTAAAGTCTGTCTGAGTTGTATCAAAAGAAAGACACTCCCCAAAACAGCTACCCCTCTGGGCAATATACAGACCAGTGGCCTGCTTGGACTTGTGTGCATGGAATTTCTGTCACTAGAGCCTGACTGAAAGAATAAAGCCAACATTCTTGTCATTACTGATCACTACACCCGGTATGCGCAGGCTTATCCAACTAAAGACCAAAAAGCCACCACAGTTGTAAAAGTCCTGCAACAGTTTGTAAATCACTATGGCATTCCACAGAGAATCCACTAAGATCTGAGTCGATATTTTGAAAGTCAGTTGGTTAAAGAGTTTCTGGCAGCTTATGATATAAAGAAATCATGCACAACACTGTACCACCCCCAAGGAGACCCTCAGCCTGACCATTTCAATAGGATTTTATATGTTGGGTATCCTGGATCCATCCAACAAAGTGAACTGAAGTGAAAAAGTCAGTTATCTTGTGCATGCCTACAATTGTACCAAGAACAATGCCATGCAGGGATCTCCCTTTTACCATATGTTTGGTCATGAAGCCAAACTGCCAGTTGACCTTGATTTTGGCGTTTCTCCTGATGGCACATCTGAAGAGTCATATCTGGAATACACAAGAAAGCTGAGAGAATAGTTGCAGAAAGCTTACCAACTGGCAGCAGAGGCAGCAGCTAAGTCCAGCCAAGTCAAAAAAACAGAGGTATGACAAAGGGGTGAGACACCAAGTCTTACAAATGGGAGATTGTGTTTTGCTAAGAAATCTCAGCATACAAGGCAGACACAAAATTCAAGACTGGCGAGCCCCTGAAGTCTACCTTGTAGTGGGGCAATTTCCCAATCTACCAGTGTACAAAAGTTCACAAGACTGTACACAGAAATCACCTGCTCCCCATTGGTGAGACTGTACTGGATCCTAGTGCTGACAACGAGACTCCAGCAGTAAGAAGGCCCAAAACAAGGAGCTAGACTGTACTAAGCAAGCAATAATACCCATCACACATGTATTTCATTTTCTAAGTTCAATAATACCCAACAGGGTGGGCAGTATTGGGCAATACTGGACCACCCAGGGGCATAATGAGGCCTGACACTGCAAGCGGAGGGTCTAATAGCCCCTGTAGGGGTCGGTATTGCTCATACTGCCCAACCTGGAGGGTATTATTGTATTTAGAAAATGTGCTACATGTGTAATTTTTTATGGGATTACCATATTTCAAATAAATAAAAAAAAATATATTTTGTCTTATGCTCCAGTTGAAAAGATGGTTTATTACTGGGGACATATCAGAAGTATCGACTTTTCAGAAATGAAGCTTCCAGTTCATGCTGCTCTTATTTTGCTCATTCCTGCAGCTGTATGGACAGGAGCACTCAGACTATGAGAGTGAGTGCTGGTTTGTTCTGCTTGTGTGAAATAGTGCCTCTACAGATGGGCTGTCTCGATTGGGTGCTAGCCTGAGTTGCACTGCGTGATCTACTATGGTGTTTGTGCTTTTGTGTGAACTGTCTCTTGAAGTCACCTATTCCCCCCACAATTTGTTTCACTTTTATTTCTTTAAATTAAACAAAAAAAAAGCTTCATATTGTTTTACTTTATGGACTTGATGTAGAAATCATTGGCTTCAGGTGTTTTAGTTTAGTTATTGAGTGGACCAAGCAAGGTAGTAGTGTGATTGGAAATGAAACCAGGATTAGGGACTGCAGCATCAAGGTGCTGCACACTGATATTTTTTAGTAATTGAGCAACATTGGTAACAGGACATTTTCATACACATTGGTTGTGCTGTCCCAATCCAATGCGTAGGAACACGTCTCTGCCAATCAGGATGCAGGATTCTTAGTACCAATTTTATGTGTAAATAAAAATAGTCATAGAAATTATACAAAAGCCACCTAATATTCAATCTCTTTGTCTTCTATTCTTCAGATAGCTAAAGGGCTGTGGGAAGACAATTTACTGCATGTATCTCTGTGCTATATAAAAATGTGTTTTACTTTAAAAAATGTGGAAGGTCCATGAGACTGTGCTAGAAATGTGCTCCAAAAACACCAAAGCATATAGGGAGTCAAGTAACATCAACAATAGCAGGGACTGGGCTGGGACACTGATGTGGCTCTGGTATATTGCATTGCACTGCTATCTGGGAATCTGTGGATATGCATAAGCCCCAGCATCCTACACTAAGGGCAGCTGGAGGCTAAGCAGATTCTGGAGGTAAGCCACTAAGCTGTCAGGAAGGGAAGGGAAGGGCTCCCCCTGCACTCTGAGAGAGGAGTGGCATTAACTTCAGCTGTGAACCCTTCAACCTGGCGGCCCCTGATTGCTGACAAAGCAGTGGTATTAATCTTAGCTGTGGACTGAACACCCCCTGCCATCTGACCAAGGAGTGCTATTAAATTCTGCTGTGGATCTGGTGCCCCCTAACCAAGGAATGGTGTTGTTCTCAGCTGTGTACTGGGTGCCTCCTGTCTGCAGACCAAGGGATGCCATTAAATTCATCTATGGCTAGGCATGCCCTGCCTGTGGACCAAGAAGAGTCATTAATCTCAGCTGTTAATTGGGTGCCCCCTGCCTGCCAACCAAGGAATGTCATTAATCTCAGCTGTGGACAAGGTGCCTCCTGCCTGCTGACAAAGCAGTGCCATTACATTCAGCTGTAGACTGGTCACCCTCTGTCTTTTGACCAAGGAGTGCCATTAATTCAGCTGTGAACTAAGCACCCCTTGTCTGCTGACCATGAAGTATCATTAATCTCAGCTGTGAACTGGGTGCCCCCTGCCTGCCGACCAATGAGTGCCATTAAACTTGGCTATGGGCTAGGCATCCCCTGCCTTCTGACCAAGGAATGGTATTAATCTCAGCTGGGACTGAGTGCTCTCTGTCTACTACCAAGGAGTGACATTGATCTCAGCTATGAACAGGGTGACCTCTTCCTGCTGTTCAAGGAGTGTCATTAATCTCAGCTGTGAACAGGGTGTCCCCTGTCTGCTGACTAAGGAGCAGCACTTATGTTAGTTGTGAAGAAAGTCATTTGCCTGCCTTTTGGGTCAGAGGAAGGGTGCAGTCAGGGCATCCCTGGTCATTAGGGTGAAAGGTGGGAGGAACCATAGTCAGAAAAATATAAATGGTTAGCAAGGGCAAGGACTCTGTATTGTTCTTTAAGCTGGTGAATGCAGGGAATATAGAAAACTGGAAAACTTGCAAAATTATTAGTTGATGATATCTAACATGTAATCATCTTTCAGAAAAAGAGGTGTGCAAAAACAAGGGGGCACAATTTAAAGGTAGAGGGGGGATGGCTCAGGAGTAATGTGAAGAATTTTTTTTTCCCGGAGAGAGTGGTGGATACGTGGAACCGCCTTCCTGGGGAGGTCATTGGGTCTAAAACAGTGGGGGAATTCAAACATGCATGGGACAGACATAAGGCAATTATAGCGGGGGGTTGCAGGAAGTAGGCTGTTGGTTAATTAGAATCTGCAGCTTATCCAGTAGGTAGGGAAATGGGCAGACTGGGTGGGCCAAGTGGTCCTTATCTGCCATCAAAGTCTCTGTTTCTATGTTTCACTAGTAAAAATGATGACCAGGACTTCCTAGAAACAGATTCTGTAACAATAATTTCAGAAAAAAATATACATTTAACTGATCAAAGACAATAAGAGAGAATCAGCAATCTCTGCTCCAAACCATTAAATTCTGTGTCAGGAAATAAAATATAATCCAGAAAGAACTCATTCTAGCACCAGAAGATTTGTGTGCATAAAAGGCTTCATTAGAACACTTGCCAGTAGGCCATTCAGCTTGGTGAATCAGTACCTCAACCGGTTTTACTCTGAAAGAGCATTGTCAGGAGGAGATCCTCCTGATGATGTTCTTTCAGAGCCAAACCAGTTGAGGTACTGATTCACCAAACTGAATGGCACACTGGCAAGTGTTCTAATGAAGTCTTTTATGCACTCAAATCTTCTGGGGCTGGAATTTGTTCTTTCTGATTTAACTGATCAAGCAGCTAATGAGCTAAATAACTATATGATCATTTCCTTGGATGTAAAGAATACCTTTGATCAAGTTGAGAGGTTCTGGCTATGGAAGGTTTTGCACATAATTGGATTTGAAAGAAGTTCATTTGTGCAGTTTAAACAATCTAGTTTTTATTTGAGCATATTTAAGGTGGGAGACCAATAATGTCATGACTCAACTCCCATGTCCAGGACTGCAGCAGTAGTGTGTCCATAGCACAGGTTCAGTACAGCAGTAGTGTGTTCAGATCCCAGGTTCACTGCAGCAGTAGTGTGTCCATATCCCAGGTTCACTGCATCAATAGTGTGTCCATAGCCCAGGTTCACTGCAGCAGTAGTGTGTCCATATCCCAGGTTCACTGCATCGCTAGTGTGTCCATAGCCCAGGTTCACTGCAGCAGTAGTGTGCCCATATCCCAGGTTCCCTGCAGCAGTAGTGTGACCATATCCCAGGTTCACTGCAGCAGTAGTGTGTCCATATCCCAGGTTCACTGCAGCAGCAGTGTGTCCATATCCCAGGTTCACTGCAACAGTAGTGTGCCTATGCCCAAGGAGTGAGGGATGCTGTTATCCACTCATACAGCATCACCTGTGGTCTGTGGGGGAGCCTTGACATTGTGGGTGTCCATGCAAAGTCGGCTCCTCCCCTGCAGGACAGTATAATCATTGTAGCATAATGCAATGCATCTGGGGGGGAGGGAGGGAAGAGGTGAAACAGAGGGAGAAATCCCCATTAGTCTGCTTATATGATTGCCAGCCCCTTCCACCCACTCTTCTTTCTTGACTCCCCCATCTATCCCTTCCAACCTCCAGAGCTGACAAAGGTTCCAGGACCCACTGAGATGAAGGGTGGCTTGGCTCCACCACAAAAGGGCAAATCTGAGTTGCATTTGCCTAGGGTAAGTGATCAAATTGGCAAGAACATCCTGCAGTACTGTCCAGATTTAAGAAAGCGGGGGCCAGAGCAGTTGGATGAGGGGTGGTAGGAGGCGATACATAAGGGAAAACAGAAAGTGTATATAAAAAAAAAAGAATGCTTGTAGTCACATCAACATTGTTTTGTCCTATCGATATTATTTCCATGCACTAATGCACTATCATGCATGATGACATTCATCAATAAGCTTTTATCAGTAATATTATTTTTTTTAAATGTATTTATGTGTATATAACATGCTGTATGGTGAAGCATGCAAACTGTATTGATACAATATATACTTATGAAATTGATCCTTTAGGTATGCCAGCTCAACTGTGTCATGTTAATTTGCCAAAAATGGGAAAAGAGAAAAGTATGTGGAAGGTACTAGTAGTATTATTGAATCAAACAGTAAAACAACCTTTTTCTAGTGTCTCAGGAAATTTAAAAGTAAGGGAGTTTTTTTTTCAGAATAGAAATGTTACTTTAACATGTACAGTATCTTGCAGTCAAGCAGTTAATGTTTGACATGAGTAAAGTAATCATAAGATACTACACAGTCTGAAATACAGAAAATGACCTAATCCAAAGCAAGTGCTACATCAGTCTTTCAAAATTATGTAAATATTTCCAAACAGATCGGCATACTAGTATAACAATATGGTACAAAAAAAAACTGAACTTAAAGATATATGTTACACTAAATGTAATGACAGAGGAAAATGAAAATTCATTCTATGAATCATAATGCATGCAACCCTAAAGGGCAGACAGTGCTGAGCTCAAGTTATAACATTTAGTATATATTAGTACAAAAGAAAAAAAAAAGTTTAGTGAAATTACAACTTACAGTTGTGAGAGATGTGATCTCATAGGGACTGATTTATATGACATGTTTTGGAGTTGCCAGGTAATTACATATCTCTGGGACAAAATCTATAACATGATGTCAAACATTACATCGAGTGTGAATATTTTTAGTCCTTATTTTAAACTGTAGTTGAGGCATCAACATCCAGAATTTAGAAAACACTGAATTGTTTCAGCTGCATCTATTCTGGTAAAGCATTTTAAGTTTAGCAGGTTAGAAGGGAAAAAAAACTTCCATCATGTATGTATTTAGTTAAACATATTTTTCTAGTTAAGCAGGCAGCGCCCTGGAAGGACTGTTTTCAGTTGCAACCCAGGAGGAGTTGGGTACATGGGGGGTTTATATAAGTACGTGAAATAAGTAACAACCTAATCTGATTACAAGTAAAATTAAATATTGCATAAGAATCAGGGTAATGGAATTTACAAGATTTTCAAGTTACAAATTAGTATCTAATATCCTCATATAGCAACAGCAGCATAAGGAATGAGCTTTCTATAAGCAATAATCACAGCATAAGTAATTGGCATGACATAACTTGGGCAACTGTTTTGGATCAAGGGAACACTTCTGACCAAATGGAGTGCTCCTTTCTTCTATGTGTGGGATGATCTTATTCTGTAGCGAGTGTCCCATTCTCAGCTGCCATGGAAAAAGACATGTTCTGAGAAGAGAGTGTTGCTGGTAGGGGACTTCAATCTGCCTGATGTTGACTGTACCATACCAGCCACAGCCTCAGCCAGGAGCAGGGACATACTGGACTCCCTACAGAGGGCATGCCTCAGGCAACTAGTGCTAGAACCCACTTGTGAGGGTGTGATATTGGACCTGGTACTTACCAACAGGGACAGAATTGCAGATATCATGGTTGGTGTACACCTGAGGTCCAGTGATCATCGCATGGTGTGGTTCAGTATGAGTACAGTGGTAGAGTAATCCACATGAAAGTGAGGGTCTTGGACTTCAGGAGGGCAGACTTTGCAAAGTTGGGAGTATGTCTCAGGAAAGCCCTAGCAAGGAAGAAGGACTGAGTGAGTTGAGGAACAGTAGGAACATCAAAGAGGAGCCATAGTGGAAGCAACAAACATTTGTGTTAGGCAAATAAACAAAGGCAAAAGAAAAAAAGAAAACCACTATGATTCTCAAAGGAAGTGTCCAGGAAGGTCAGAGTGAAAAAGCTGTCTTTTAGGAAGTACAAGGAAACATAAAAGAAGGACAGGGTGGTGTGTCTGAATAAGCAGAGAGAGGCAGGCAAGGCAGTCAGAAGCGCAAAGGAGCAAACAGAGGAAAAATAGTCCAAGCAGTAAAGAAATGGGACAAGACTTTTCATAGGTACATTAGTGAAAGGATAAAGAAAAGAGGTGGGATTGTAAGGCTTAAGGGGAAGAAGGGGAGTGTGCAGAAGGGGACTTGGAGAAAGCAACAATCCTGAACAAATATTTTTGTTCAGTTTTCACAGAAGAGGGGGAAGGTGAGGGACCACTATTAAGTGAGAGGAGCAATAAGTGGAGAGAGTGGGCACCAGTCCATTTATGGAGGAGAGAGTTCTAAAGGAACTTGCAAAACTTAAAGTGGACAAGGCAATGGGACTAGATGAGATGCATCCTAGAATATTAAAATTGCTTAGGGAGCTGCTTGCAGTATGTCTGGCAGCACTGTTCAATGAATCACTGGAAATTGGAGTGATTCCAGAGGACTGGAGGAGAGCAGATGTAGTCTCTCTACACAAAACTGGGAGTAGGGAGGAGGTGGAAACTATAGACCAGTAAGCCTGACCTTGGTGGTGGGGAAAATCAATTCACTGCTAAATGAAAGGATTGTGGAACATCTTGAATCCAGTGAAGCACAGGATCTGAGGCAGCATGGATTCACAGCTGGAAGATCATGTCAAACAAATCAGATTTCTTTGACTGGGTGACAAGGAAGTACATTGGGGGGGTGGATGTGGTCTACCTGGACTTCAGCAAGGCCTTCAGAACTTTTCCACATAAGAGGCTTGTAAACAAGCTAGGCAGAATGGAAATGGGCCCTAAGGTGGTAAACTGAGTTAGAAATTGGTTGAGGGTTAGAATACAGAGGGTGGTGGCAAATGGAGCTCAATCTGAGGACAGGAGGGTGACCAGCGTGGTGCCACAGGTCCAGTCCTATTTAATGTCTTCATAAGTGACATTGCAAGGAGGCTGGAAGGAAAGGTATGCCTTATTGCAGATGACACTAAGGGCTGCAATAGGGTAGACACTCCGGGAAGGGTGGGAAAAATGAAGTGGGACCTAGGTAAACTAGTGGAATGGTCAAGAGTGTGGCAGCTACGATTCAATGAAAAGAAGTGCAAAATCATGCATTTGGGGCACAGAAACCCAGGAGAGGTGTACATGATGGGAGGAGATACTGATGGCCACCAAATAGGAAAGGGATCAGGGGTGATCATATCAGATGACCTAAAGGTGGCTGGACAATGTGCCAAAGCTATGGGGAGAGCCGCTGGGGTTTTGGGGTGCACTGGGAGAGGTATCACCAGCAGAAGAAAGGCGGTGGTGGTGCCACTTTACATATCATTGTTGAGACCCCATCTGGAGTACCATGCCCAGTTCTGGTAGCCGCATCTCCATAAGGACATAGACAGGGTTGAGGCAGTTCAGAGAAGGGCAACACAAATGGTGCAGAGTCTGCACCAAAAACATATGAGGAGAGGCTGGAGGACCTCAATACAGTAAACATACCCTGGAGGAGAGGAGACGGGTGAGGGGGAAATGATAGAGACCTTCAAATATCTCAAGGGCATAAATAAGGTACAGGAGGTTAGCATCTTTCAGAAAAAACATATGTTCTAGAACAAGGGGACATGACATGAGACTGGAAGGGGTAGACTAAGGGGTAATGTGAGGAAGTATTTCTTCACAGAAAGGGTGGTGGATGCATGGAACAGCCTACCAGCAGAGATTGTGGGGGCTAACTCAGTAGGGGATTCAAAAATGCATGGGATAGGCATAGGAGAACCCTATCAATAGGAAAGAGAATAAAGTTGGAGATCAAGTAGGGTCTGGTTTAGAGATGTGCGAAGTCGGCGAAATTTATTTTGCAAATGAATTTACAGATTTCGCAGAATTCGCAGTACACATTTCCCAAAATTCAGCAATTCACTGCCCCGAATTGTGTGAATTTTTGCATAGTGTGAAATTCACCCACGAATTTCACGCTTCATGGCAAAAATGTACAAATTTCACCACAAAATTTGCACAATTCGCATGCTGCAAATTTCCATCGGACACCAGAATTTCACAGAGAATTCTGTGAAGTGCAAATTTTCAGCACTTCACACAACATTTACAGGCATACTATTACTTTGCAACATCTCTAGTCTGGTTTTTGCAGTTGGTAGGGCAGTCTGGGTGGGCCTAGCAGTCCTTATCTGCCATCAATTTCTGTGTTTGTAAACTTTTAAAAACATGTTTATATATTATTGATTGATCTCAATCAGTAATATATTAATACCACTGCTGAGGCCACACTTACAGTTGTCAGAGTGATCTCACTCATATCTAGTGGTGGGCAAAGTGGGCTAAATTCATTCTACGAAGTGATTCGCGGAGTAATGCAGAATCCATGAAGTGCTCCGCAAAGCAAAGCAGAGTACTTTGCGTTATAATGGGGAACGCGGAGGTCATGTGATGCAGAGCACCTAGAAGCAGCACTAATCTGGAGCTCCTGCCTACCGACCGCTATTAATTCCTTTTTTTGCCCTACTAACATTAAAAGCGGCGATCTAGACACTGCTATACACTATTTTCATTAGTCTGGACTCCAGTGGTAGCTTTTTATTGGATTGTAGTAGCATATTTTACTCTACAGCTGTTATGGAAGTGGAAATGAAGCAGGCCGGCATTAAGCACACCCCACCCTCCACTCCAGAAAAATCATCTAAGAAGTCTAAGCATCAAAGTTCGGGGCATACTCCTAAGCAAAGCCTCTCTGGTTCCTCAGCGACTCCATTAACTGAGGATCGCTTCCTCCAGGAATTACTGCCATTCAGGGAAATCCTGGAAGACATCTTTGTGAAGTTAAAGTCTATCCGTGGAGACCTCAGCTCACTATCGTTGAGAGTGGGAGACTCGGAGGTGAGAACCTCTTCTTTAGAAAAGTGGAGAAAGTATATCAATCCAGAGATGGTTCACCTAAGGCAGCAGATTAGTAAACTCCAATTGAAAATGGAAGATCTGGAGGGAAGAAGTAGAAGGAATAATGTGTTGATCTTGGGCCTACCTGAAGTGGAGGAGGGAGCGGACACCATCGCTTTCTTACAGAAATTTTTTAACAAGATTGTGAGTCCTTCCTCCCTCAACCCACAGTACCACATTGAACGTGCCCACCGCTCCCTGAGACCAAAACCCCCTCCTGGGGCACCTCCAAGACCCATAATAGTGAAATTCCTAAGCTTCTTAGAAAAACAGCATGTGTTATCTAAATCAAAGGAGCTCCAAGCCATCCTGTGGGGAAATGCCAAGCTGAGGATAGCTCAGGACCTTCCTTTTGAAATGCGCCAGAAGAGATCTGCTTTCCACCCTATCATCAGCAAGCTTATTGCTGCAGGAATACGATTCAAAATGAGTTACCCCGCCAGGTTACAGGTGGCTATAGATGGTGTTTGGCATTCCTATGCAGCCCCGGAGCAAGCATCCACGGACCTCGCCTCTAAACTACCTAATCTTTTTAAACCAGGATGAACTCTTGTTTTCGCTAGCTGAGGACTATTAGGTTTTTTTCCTTTTTGTGGAAAGAGTTAGCTTTGTACCTGTCAGATGTCCTCGCTCTCTTCTTTTGTTCTGTCATTCTGGGGTTGGCTGGGTGGGACGGCAGACTGTGGTGCGACCTAGTGGGCCTGAGCTCACTCCAGAGGCATGTTCATGTGCTCCAGTGGGGGAGGGGCAGGGCTGAACCTATGGTTTAACGAGCGTTTCCGGATGTCCCTAGATGTGACGGACCAGTTGGTCCTATTGGGTTCTGGATCCCTCGGCTACTTCTCGTTTCTCGGCATCCAGAAGGTCCGGTGGTGGGGGATAGATGTAGAATTTAATGGGAGCTTTTGGGAACTCACCCTCCTGATTTATGAATTATTGGGTAAGCGGGCCTTCAATGAAGCTTCTTGATTCAACAGACCTTGGTTTTGTTAGGACTGTGTGGCAACTGCTGTATCTTAGTTTTGGGGTTCTCACAATGCACTCTCATTTACAAAGCTTTTTACAAGTCTGAATGTTAATATGTTAGTTTAGGGTTAAAGTTTGCTGTTTTCCTAAAGGGGTCGGTGGGTGGGGAGCTTCGGGATGGAGCGAGGTTAGGGAGAGCTGCTTTGCGAACCAGAGATGGGGAGGAAAGGTGCATTTCTCGAGAGGCTGGGAGATCAGAATAGGATTCGACTTTATTGGTCAGGCTTTACCAAACTGGATCAGGATACTACAGTTCAGATAGGGCACTTTAGCTCAGTGCTGACATCTCTTGGGATTGCAGCCTATTGGGGTCGATCCTCGACATTAGATCTAAAGAACCCCAAATTTGTCTCCTTATTCACTCAGGGATCTTTTGTAAATAGTTTGAGGGGTGTAGGGAGGGAGGGGGGTGTCATGGATTGGACGCCTTTATGGCCGGAAGCTTTGTCCAAGTTCACAATAGGAAGATTACTATTACTTGTACTACTATCATTACTAAGTTTTACTAATCTTTTCGGAGGATTGGCCCTTCTTACTAACATATTCTTGCAGGGGTTGGTGGGGACGGGGGAGGGGACTGGACTAATTTTTTTGGGTTTCCTTGTTCGGTTATTTGTGCTGAGGGGGTTAATGGGGGAGGGGGGGTTTGGGTTACTGTCCCGTTTTCCTCCCCCAGGGCTACATGGTTGGTGTTTAACACTGGTGCGTTAGTACTACCCACCCTTTTAGTATCTGGATTATTTTACGAAATTTCTTGGGATGGGAAATCCTTGTTTACTAATTCTTTTATACTGGGGTTGTTGGGGATGGAGGGTGGGTTTGGAGTGTGCCCTTTGGGTTGGTCTGAATGGTTAATGGTACATGTCTCTTTTACTTTTAACAAAAGTTACATGACTATGATGCCAATTAAAATTGCTATGTGGAATGTCAGAGGAGCCAGAGATTTGTCCAAGAGATATCAGGTTCTCAAAAACTGCTCCCTTTTAAATATTGGCATTCTTCTCATGCAAGAAACCCATTTACTGGCTTCAGAAGCTAATGGACTACGCTGGCAGGGTTTTTCCAAGGTTTTTGTGTCTGGTGAGTCCTCAGCTAGCAGAGGGGTGGCTATACTGATTAAAAGACACATATCATTTGTGGTAGAGGAAAGTCTAATAGACCAAGAGGGCAGATTTGTTATTGTTAAAGGGATACTCAATAATGTCGGGGTGGTGTTAGGAGCAATTTATGGACCAGTAGGAGGGGATCCAAAATTCCTCATGAATTTGGCTGATAAATTGAGTGGATTTCTCCCCTCCTTGCTAATTTTGGGGGGGGGATTGGAACATTGCTCTGTCACAAGACCTTGACAAAACCTGCAGGCCATTAAAATCCCTTTCCTGTTCACAACTTGCCCTGAGGGATTTCATGGACTTATTGGGTTTATGTGACCCATGGCTTCTGCTCAACCCCACTGGTCGGCTCTTCCCCTTTTATTCTCAAGTCCACCAGTCGTCGTCCAGAACTGACTTAATTTTGATTAGCAATACTCTCCTGGCTGGTATTCATCAAACAAGTATTGAACCAATTGTCATATCTGATCACTCCTTGGTATGGATTTTGATTTCCCCTGATCCGCACGGTCAAAGGGACACTCCGTGGAAATTACACACACAACTCCTAAAAGAAGATCGAATAATTTCTCATATTAAAGCATTGATCTCTTCCTTTATAGATTTCAATGCGGGTTCTACACATAGAGAGGACCTGATCTGGTGCTCTTTTAAGTGTTTTATTAGAGGAGAGTTTATAAAGTTAGCTTCTAAAAGGAAAAAACAGAGAGAGGCTAGAGTTATTTCGTTATCAAATCACATAAGGATAGGTGAAAATAATTTGTCCTCCTCATCTTCCCAAGCTGATCTGGAGGCCTTATGGAGGCTTAGGAATGAATATGCGGACTTATTAAGGGAAAAGGCAGAGCATGCCATCCTTAAAACTAAAGTTCTTTATTTTGATCAAGGCAAGAAACTGGGTAGAATATTAGCTCTTCAATTGCGGGAGGTAGAAAGTTCAAGACTGATTCCTGCATTGTGTTCCCCCGATAGTTCTATTAAAACCTCCCCTCTGGATATTTCCTGCATCTTTGAATCTTTTTACAGGGACTTATATGGTAAGGGTACTTCTCAACCCTTCCACTCTAGTATTGAACATTTTTTGGATGGCCTTAGTCTCCCTTCCATACAGGCCCACCAGTATGAGATTTTGGCCTCTCCTATTACCCTGGCTAAAGTCGAGGAAGCGAAAAATGGGCTAACTCTGGATAAATCCCCAGATCCCGATGGTTTTCCCTCCAACTTTTATAAGGTCTTTTGTAAGGAGTTAGCTCCCCTTCTCCTGAAATTATTTGAGTTTATGTTCACCTCAGATTCCCTTGACCCTACTTTGCTAGAGGCCACGATAGTGCTGATTCTGAAACCAGATAAACCCCAGAGAGAGCCAGCCGGTTACCGTCCGATTTCATTACTAAATTATGACATTAAAATTTTAACCAAAATCCTATCTCTCAGAATTAAACGGATTTGGTCTCATCTACTGAGTCCAAAACAGATGGGGTTTGTTCAAGGCAAATCTGCTGCCGATCATTTGAGAACCCTCTCACATATTTTTTAGGCTGCCCAAGACTCCCAGGCCCCTATGGCGTTAATCGCATTAGATGCTGAAAAAGCTTTCTATAGAGTAAACTGGGAATTTTTTTGGCTTACCCTTAAGAGAATGGGCTTTCCATAAACCTTTATTCAATGGATTCGGATGGTATATAGGTCACCCACTGCTAGAATTTACTGTAATGGGGTTTTTTCATCTCGGTTTCCCCTGTTGACCAGTACTTGGCAAGGTTGTCCCTTATCTCCCTATTTGTTTAACTTATATTTGGAACCCCTGATACTGAGTATCAAGAACTTGCCCCAGGTCACAGGTTGCTTAATATACCAGCAATCTCTGACTCTTTAAGTTTATGCAGATGATATCCTCTTGCATCTGGCCAATCCCGAATCCTCTTTAACACATGCTTTACAAATTATTGACCAGTTTGGTCAAATAGCTAACTATAAGTTGAACCTATCCAAATCAGTTATATTTCCGTTAAATGCTTTCACGCTCCAAGCCAATGTTACCCATTTTGGTATGAGATGGTCTCCTGTCTCACTCAAATACCTAGGCATCCATCTCACTCGAGACCCAGAGGTTCTCAGGAGACTTAATTAGGATGATCTGGTGATGAAGATTCAGCAGGATCTTCATAGATGGGGCAACCTTCCATTATCCTTATGGGGTTGTATCAGTATTATTAAAATGAATGTTTTGCCCCACATTTTTTACCCCTTAAATTTACTAAACATCTGGCTCCCAAGGTCATATTTTCAGCAGCTTCACTTTGCTCTCTCTAATTTCATTTGGCGGGACAAACATCCTAGACGGGCCTTCTCCAAGCTTAATTTACCTAAGGAGAGAGGCGGACTTCGCCTCCCTAATTTTATGTTATATCATTGGGTGTGTCATCTATTCAAAATGGGGAGATGATTTGAGGTCTTGCCTGATGCATATCTTCCTATTTGGCTACAGTTGGAGACAAGCCTTTTGGACATGCATAATCTCCGTTCACCCAGAATCTTTTATTACAATTTCTCTGCATTACCTGCTATTTTACAACATTCAGCCATAGGGCTTTCCATAAAGATCCTGTCCCAATGCTGGAATTTCTTTAACATTTCATCTAAAAAGGATACTGCGCAACCTCTCATTTTAAATCCTAATATCAAAATAGGTAGTTCTCCGCTGACCCCTCACTGGCTTCCACAATTACAGGATGTCTTAGTGGAAAACCTCTTCTCTCAGGGTTCCCTCCTTTCCTCAACTGACATAATAGCCACATTGAATATCCCTCAGAAATATATATTTAAGGTTTTTCAACTGAGACACCTTATGGTCTCTATTTTTGGGACCACATTTACACTGTCCCAAGTCAGGCCCTTTCTAGACCAGATACAGGAATATGCAAATAAACCGCATGGAATTTCCAGGATCTATTCCTTTCTATTGGGTATCAAATATCCTAATGCCCTTATCGGCTCTAAAATTTGGGCTTCTCTTTTGCCAGATTCTCTCTTGCCCTGGAATCAGATTTGGGTGGACATGCATAGATATCTCACTCAAGATAGGCACAGGCTCATTCAATACCATATCCTAAATAATCTGTACTATACACCAGTTAAGCTGGCCAAACTCGGCAGACTGTCTTCGGCTACCTGTACACGGTGTGGAGCAGCTGATGGGAACCTGATGCACATTTTTTGGCATTGTGACAAAGTGGCGTCACTATGGCGCACAATTCAAACCAATTTGGACCCTCTCCTGGGACTGGGTGAGCTGTTTACCATAGAGATATGTATTCTAGGGATGCTGTACAGTATTAGAGTCCGGGAGAGTAGGTTTCATATGGCTCTAATTTCTATAGCAGTCAAAAGGTTGATTCTCAAGCACTGGATGGATCATTTGGTCATCTCATATCCTGAATGGCTGAAAGAAATGTCTCTTTGTTTTAACACCGGAAGGTTAATAGCAAGCTCCCGGAATCGCATGGCCTCTTTCAGTCAGAAATGGGGTAAACTATATGCTTTATATTTGAATCAAGATTCACGTAATGCTGACCTCTGACAGTTTCAGATTGTTCTATTTCCCTTTGGATGTTTCTTATTGTTGGGAGTACTCTTTGCTTTTTTGTATCTTTTTTATCTGCTTTTTGATAAGGCACACTCCAGGGGAGGGAGAAGAGGAGGGTTGTGGGGGGGGGATGGATGGGCATAGTATTTTGCTATTAGTGTTTAGGTATATTTGATCCAGTGGCATTTTGGTGTCATACCATCTTCAAGTTATTTTGTTGTTACTGTTGTGCAGATCATCATTCTGTATGCCATACTTTTTCTGTAATATTATAAATTAATAAAGATGTTGAATTTCAAAAAAATAATGGGGAACGCAAAGTCCATTGAATACAATGACTTTGTGTTATTCCGCCTTCCCCAAACCACTTCTCCACCAATTTTAAGGCGAAGTAACACTGAAATCAATGTACTTCGCATCACTTCGCCTTGTTATTGTGTTCCAAAGTGAACTTGCAGTGCTTCATGGGATTGCAGGTCACATGGGCTCTAGATTGTTCTGCACAGCCTCAGTTCTGTGTAAGTGCATGTGTAGTGGAAGATGGAAACAGTTTCCTCTCAGAGCTCTGCCATTCAAATCCTCTAAAAGCAGTTAAAAAAGCCTTTTTGAGACATTTCTTTTTGCTCAAAATTTAGTATATTGATCGTAGAAAACCCTCCTGTGCTCATATCATCAAGTGTTTATTGTTTGTGTGTGGATTTTGAATGTTAATTTAGAACAGTCAGTCTGTGTACTGCGAAGTGTGCTTTGAGGGAGGGGCATATCTGTGGTGTAGGTAGATTAACTGGGAGAAAAAGGCAGTCTTTCTGTTTTGGTTATATTTTTCTTGTATGACTGTTAATGTACACACAATAATATTTTCAGTAATTCTTGGCATTTTTTTGCTGATTGTTGTGGTGCAGCAGTGTATAATTTCAGCTTGTTTAAAACATTTGGTTATAGTACTAAAGGTTTTCAATTTGCTATGCATTACTTTTAGTGTGTGTGTGTGAGTGTGTGAGATGCATGCATGCCATTAAATCAGATACCATTTATTGTGCCACAGAGTAATTGCAGCAGTGTGAACCTGCTATCCACTGCACCTGCATGAATTTTTTGCACTGCTTATGGTATCTTTACTGGTAATAGTGGACTGTTACTGCTGTGCACTACTCCCCCTCCACTCTCAAAAGGTATTGTTTTCCAAATTTGGATTTCTGATGGTGAGCACTGGTTAAGTTGCATTGTTTACTTGGTTTACTTGGTTTCAAGGGACAAAAGAAGGCTACTGCCCATCGATATTGTCCCCCACCACATTGGTGGGATAATTATACCCTAGGGTTATTCCACTCCAACCAACAATCCAACTCTTTCTTGAAGGCTAGATTAGAGCTGCTATCGACTAAGTGTTGTGGAAGAATATTCCATAATTTAGGAATTTTTACTGTAAAGTAGTTTAACCTTTTTGTTGTTCTAGTTTTAGAAACAAATATCTGTTTGTTATGGTACCATGGGGAATTCCAACTAGTTGAGAAATGTAAGCCACAGTGATGCATTAACTCCTGAGAATTCTGAATTTTATACAAGAGGAGAAGATCACCTCTTGTACGTCTTATGCAAAGAGAATGTAACCCATAACTTTAACCTTTCCTCATAATCTAGTTTGATAAATACGAGACCATTTTTGTGGTTCTCTCTGCACCCTCTCAATTCTGTCCACATCTTGCCTTAAGTAGGGATTCCAGCAGGGAGATCCATAGTCCAAGTGGGGCCTAACAAAAGCTCTATACAGTGGGATCACACATTCCTGTGTCCTAGACACAAATGAACGCTGGATCTGAGTGAGCAAGGCATTGGCTTTCCTGGCTATCATCATACAATGATCATTGGAAGATAATTTGTTGTTAATGATTACCCCAAGATCTCGTTCCAATGGTGACACATGAAGGGCCACATTATTCAATAAGTAAGTCTGCCTAGGATTATTCTTACCAAAATGCACAACATGACACTTGTCAGAATTGAGTGTCATTTTGTTTAAAACTACCCATTCTTCGATAGATTTTAGATTGTTCCTCATGGATTCTCTGTTTAACACTGTTAGAACAGAGCCACACAACTTCATATCATCAGCAAATTTCAAGAGAACATTTTCAGGGCCGACCTGCAGATCACTAATAAAGATGTTAAACAGGGTCGGTCCCAACACAGATCCCTGTGGGATCCCACTGGTCACACTCAGCGACTGAGAAAGTGCGCCGTTAATTCTGACTTGCTGATGTCTATTATTCAACCAACCTGATACCCAATTAATTATCTAATGTGAGAAACCCATTTCTTTCGTTTTGTCAAGCAGGATATCGTGAGGAACTGTTGTTGTGCCTTTGCGTCTGCATCTCTATAGTGTGCAGCACAATCTTAATCTGTCTGTGCATTTGCTTCTCTTTAGGGCCCACTCTCCATCTGTTACTTAAGTCACAGTTGTTTTTTTGGCTTCCCTTCAGAGTACTGGCATGGTGCACATGATTCACGATCATGTCACGAATCACAAAATTAATGTTTTGTAGTATCTCTCCAGGCTTCACCACTGTACTCATTGATAGGAGTTTTCAAGCTGGTGAGTTTTGTGAACAGCCAGGTCATCAGGGAAGTATAGCTGCAGGCATTCGTGTTCCCAATACACTCGTCAGCTGCAAGTCTGAGAAAAATAAATTCATGTTTCACAGTCACCAATGCAGTCAAGATTCATGATCACATCACGAATCACAAAATACATTTTTTTTACTAGTTGCTTACATTATGTAATTTTGTAGTATCTTTCCAGACTTCACCACTGTACTCATTGATATGAGTTTTCAAATTAGGGAGTTTTGTGATACAGGTCATTGTCATCGGGGAACTAGAGCTATAGGCATTTGCATTCCTGTACAGAATGTGAGTTACAGTACTGTAAGCCATGTGATGTGTGAGGGCCCAGGGGCTGCCAATATTATTGTCACGCCACCTTACTTTGGGTTAAGGGGGAATGACAACGAGAAGTCACAATCACAATAACAAGGCGAAGTGGGCATTTCATGCTGGCCACTCTGCGTAGCTGAGTGACAATGCAAAGTGCCCACTTTGTGGGCACTTCACTGGCTGAGTTTAAATTTGCTGCATCTCTAAGATGGGAGACTTTGCATGTCTTGTTACACTCTCATTTCATTTTGTCAGCAATGGAGAATTTTCTGGACACAAGACAGTAGCATTTTGGGGATGAATTTTAATTCTGGTGACTTTGTCTGACCACTGCCTGGATGACTGAGTGTGCAATTAATTCTGGGAGACTTTGCATTTCTTGTTACGCTTTCATTTCACTTCATCAGCACTGGGGAATTTTCTGGAGACAAGACGACAGTAGCATTTTGGGGATGCACATTAATTCTAGTTACTGTGTGTGTGGAGGCTGCCAATATTATTGTCACTCCGCCTTACTTCGCGTTAAGGCAGAATGACAATGCGAAGTAATAATAACAAGGCGAAGTGGGCATTTCATGCTGGCCACTCCGCAAAACAGAGTGACAACGCGAAGTGCCCACTTTGCGTTCACTTCGCCGGTGAAATATAAATTCACTACATCTCTACTCATATCCTTAGGGTATCAGAACCACTTACCTTCGGTTCTCTGTTCTAATACCATAAGAATGCACATGAAACCACTCTGACAACCATAAAAGTGGTCTCGGCAGCAGTATTTACATACAGAGTAGTAACAGACTTGCATAAGCACCCACATAACACAGTTAAGTGGCAGGAGGGAGGGGGCAGGTGGGGCAGGGCAAGAGGCCCATGACACTTCTTTAGTCAGACATTAGGAGACCAAAAGTTCAGAGAAATGGAAAAAGTATGGATATACTATTCCACAGATGAGGAATTCTGTAATGAATGGAGGCTTGGCCTACAATGCATTTGCAGAGAGGAGTTTGGAACTGGTAATGGGTCATATAGGGCTACAAAAACTGTGCGGCAATAACTGTGCTGTGTAAAGCACAGAAACATTTAGATCAACAGGGGTATAATAGCAGTAGGGAAGTACCGCTACCCCTTTCGTTCTGTGCTGATACCTAGAAGGATTGAGATTGCCATGTGTGAGGTGCCTGGTCAAGCTGCTCCCATGTTGGAGTGGCTAAGGTACCAGCATATGATGGGGTTGAAGGCCTGGGACCACAGTTCAGTTCCCCCCTGGTGTTGCAACTTTTTTGTTTGTATTTTTTTTTCAAACTAGAATTTTTTCTTCTTCCTAAGTTTCTCCCCCATCCTCGAAGTCCACACCCCCTTGTTGTTTGTTATTTAAAGTCCTGATGGTGCGAGGGGCAAAGACACCCACAAAAACAAGAAAGTTCCATTATTTTTAATGGGGTGCGCTGTTCGTGTTGCAGACAGTGTTTTTACTGACTTTATTTCAGTACACAGTGTTTTGCTTGCGGCATTGTTTGCCATGCTGTTTTTGTCTCTGACATATTGATCCCGTGCTTTTGGAATCTATTGTCCAATTCTGATCTGAGGGAATAGGATGCATTAGCAGCAGAGGCTAAGATCCTATTGAGGTACTCTGGGAGTTTCTCTGCCCAGAATATTTTTCTTTTTTTTTTAACCAGGAGAGACACACTAAACTGAAAGCTTGTTTACAGGTGCTACCTGGGAGCACAAGGAAGTTAAGTGACTTGCTCAGGGTCACAGAGTATGCAAGTGGGGCTGTGGGATTCAAACCCAGGTCTCCAGGTTTGCAGCTCAGAGACTTAAACCACTGCGCTATACTGCCTCCTTTAATTCAATTCCCAAGACAATGGTGTGGAGAGCATGCCTAGACTCAGAAGGAGTCCACCCCAGTATGCTGAACATAGCACAATGCTAGGTGTAAGGGGGCAGGCCAGGGTAAACCTCCAAAGGGCAATGAATATGGCAGTGAAGCTGGGAGATGCAAGATTGGGACCCAGCAGAAAAAAGCACATCACCATTATCCAGTGTCAGAAAAAAAATATTTTCAACAATAATATTTCTGGTGTTGAGAGATAGATAGGTATTCTCTGTGCAAAATAACAAGTTTTCTGAAACACTTGGGACCCAGATCATTGATGCAATATAAACAGAGTAATCCAGATGTTGGTCTAGCAATAGGCCAATATGATTGTAGCATGTTACATTGTCAAAGCAGTCACTTGAGGAGTGGTTGCTAATAGATAGGGGTTAAGAAAAACAGTATTGGAGAGTGCTGTAATCCAGCTGCAGGTTCCATTTCTTTTTTTTTTTTTTGCAAATCACTTTATTTTATAATGAAACATTTTGTAAATAACACCAAAAAAAAACATTATCCAGAAAACAAACAATCCCGAACAGAAAAGAAAATACAAATCCCTCCCTACCCCACCCAAACCATCCCTACCCCCCTTCTCCCCTCCCCCCAGGCAGCTATCTAGTCCCAATTACAAAGCTAAGCAATGATACCTTGCAACTAGAAATGAACCATATATTAGTGGATAAATAAGATCAGGGTGAGGAACAACCAAATATAACTATAAAATGTGGAATAGGAAACCGACAGTACTACAAATTTTTCAAGTAGTAAAGGTACGATGATACGGTGGTCAAAAAAAAAAAACTAGTAACCATATCTTTCATTTAAGGACTGGAAAAGGGTGCTCCAACATTTGGAAAATCTAGCTGAAGCTTTATGGAGATCTGAGACTGCCCTCTCAGCGTTTTAATGCAATCAGGAGTTCGTCCCACCATTCTTTAAAGGAAGGAGTCCAATTACCTTGCCAATGACGGAGAATCAATAGTTTTGTAATCAAGGCAATCAAGGCTATTTGATATTTCTGGATGCTAGACATATTCTGTACATATCTACCGAAGACACATATCTCAGCATTGAAAAAAGGGGATAGATCACAATATGGTTGTATCCAGCCTTTGACAGATTGCCAAAATTTGACTATTTGGGGGCAGTCCCAAATTTTGTGGAAGGTTGTAGCTAACTGGGCACCACAATCAATACAGGTCGGAGACAATAGCTTTTCATCCTGTACAGCTTGGCCGGTGAATAATACAGGTTATGCAACAAATTGAACTGAATATCTCTTAATCTGTCTTGTTTAATATATAAATAGATGTTCAACCAAATTCCTTCCCAGGTCACGTCCGACCAGCCCATGGCCAAATTTGTTTCCCAGTAGAAAGAGACTGGTGATATTTTTTGGCCTAAACTTGAAACAATATATTTGTACATTTTAGAAACTGGCTTCCCAGACGACCCAATCTTGTACAGATCCCTAATTAATTTCCCAGCTTCTTCAGATACCCTATTTTTAGATATGTGAGAGAGAATACTCTTCTGAATCTGGAGAAGCTGGAAAAAATCCAAGGGTCTAACCCCAAACCTGTCTACCAAAACATGTAAGGGAGAAATCGAATTCCCCGAAAAGAAATCCGAAACTCGAGGTTTTATAAAAGCTACTTGTGTAAATCTTGTAATTGGTTTATTACCCACAAGAAAATTAGGGTTCCTTAACACAGGCTGCAGTAGGTCACGAGTGTATGGAATATGTAATCCTAAGTATAGTTGGTGTAATGCTCTTATATCCCAGCCCAAGGGGGTATTCTTGACTTGGTTAGGGACCTTAGACCAGGGTATGTATAAAAGGGATTCTAAGTCTAGATTCACCAGCTTAGAGACCGCCTGATCCAAAACAAATCCAGGTGAAGGAGTGTCCCTCTCACATAGCCAGAAACTGATCTAACTGCATGAATGGCTAGGTAGTAAGTATAAAAGTCTGGTAGTTGAAGCCACCGATTTTCCGATGGAAAATCAACTTATATAAGCCTTCTGAGGGGCTTGCCTTCCATAAAAATCCGAGCAGTATTTATAGAGTGGGCTGAAGAGCGACCTAGGGAGGTAGATATTCAAATTGTATAGAGGTAGAAGAGTCTAGGCAAAATCATCATCTTTAATGTGTTAACCCTACCAGAAAGTCAAAGAAAACTTTGCCCATCTCTCTAGGTCTTCCCTAACCGACTTAAATATGGATTGAAGGTTTAGGTTAGCCAGTTCCCCAGGTCTCTAGAGATTTGAATTCCAAGATAGGATAGGGAACTTGATTGCCATTGCAGCCCTAACTGGGAACACCAGCTTTTATGAGATGGGAAGATAATGAGTAGACCATTGTTTTATTTCTGTTGAGCTTGTAACCAGAAAATTCACTAAAACATGAAATTAGTGAGAGCAAGCGAGGAAGCGAAGTAGAGCTATTTTGAATATGTAGTAACAGGTCGTCTGCAAAGGCAGAAACCTTAAATTCCAAATTGCCTATGCTAATACCTTGTATTGAGGAATCCGATTGGATGGTTCTTATCAAGGGCTCTAAATATAAATTAAATAGATAAGGCGAGAGTGGGCAACCCTGGCGAGTACCTCGCAGAAGGGGGAAAGACGTCGAGATTAAATTATTGCATTGGACTCTCGCGGATGGACATTCATACAGGATTCGAATATAGTGAATACATTTTTCTGGGATACCAAATTTGGCCAATGTTGCAAACATAAAACCCCACTCCACCCTGTCGAAAGCCTTTTCCGCATCTAACGATACTAAGTAGGCCTCTTTATCCAAGCTTTGAGACACGGAAATTAAATAAAACAGCTTCCTAAAATGGTCTGCTAAGGATCGGCTCTGCAACAAACCCAGATTGCTCCGGGCTTAACAGTCCAGTCCATGTTGATTTTAATCTGGTGGCTAGGATTTTTATGTAAATCTTATGTCTATGTTCAATAAAGAGATAGGTCTGTAGTTACTTGCTGAATCTAAAGACTTATCTGGTTTAGGTATCAAGATTATCCTGGCTTCAAAAAGGGAACTATCATTAATTCCGATGTTCTGCCAGTAAGCGTAAAGTTGATACAACAAAGGGATCAACTTACGCTTAAAGGTCTTAAAAAAGAAGGGGGTAAAGCCATCCGGGCCAGGAGCTTTATCTGATTTTAGTGAATCAATGGCATTAGCAATTTCCTCTTCAGAAAAGGGGGCTATTAACAAATGTTTTGCTTCCTCCGGGATTTGTGGAAAGAAGATCTTGTCCAAGAATTCCCTCATTTTAGACTCATTCTGCAAAGAGAGGGGATTGCTAAAATATAAAGATTTATAATAGTCAAAAAAAATATCTAAAATACCCTCAGGGTCGGTGGTCAGTTTATTCGTGACAGGGTGTTTCAAGGTTGCTACCCACTTGGCCTCAGCTCTCTGCTTTAATTGCCAGGCCAAAAGATTTCCTGCCTTGCTACCCCGGCCAATATACGCTGCTTGTATCTTGGAGGTGGAGCTGTCTACTTTCTCACTTAAAGTATTTACATACCACTTCCGTAAACTAATCAGTTCCTGCTCTTGGTCTTCAGTTCTAACAGCTTCATTAACTGCCTCTAGGCTCGAAATCTTCTGGAGACATTTGTTTAATAAATGTCTATTTTTGGCTTTACGAACTGTTGCTATTCTAAGGAGTTCCCCCCTCCATGTGGCTTTTAAAGCAGCCCACACTAGATCAACTGCCTTAAGGCCCCAGTTCTCCGATATAGTGTTGGTCATAAACTTATGAAATCGTACTAAAATGGGGGGGGTCCTTTAATAGGCTATTGTTTAATGACCAGGAATAAGACCTGGGCGGTATAAACCGAGCGGAGCAACTGAGTTTAATGGGGGAGTGGTCCTAAAAGACTCGGGGTAAAAATGAAATTGTTTCGACCATACTCAAATAGTGCTGGTTGACCAAAAAGTAATCAATTCTAGAATGAGATTGGTGCACAGGAGAAAAAAGGTAAACTCTTTTGCAGTTGGGTTAAGCGTCCTCCAAGGATCAATTAATCCGAAGGACATTTTAAACTCCACCAAAGCCCTTTGAGCTGGAGAAGGATTCAAGGTCCTGTACCAAGAACGATCTAAACTATTGGATTGAACCAGGTTCCAATCTCCTCCCAGGATAATAAGGGTATCTTTAAAGGGGGTTAAGATTGAGGCCAAATGTACAAAAAAAGATGGAGAATCAACGTTAGGGCCATATACTGACCCCAGAGTTAAATTTGCCCCAACCAATTTGCCTGAAATAACAATAAATCTTCCTTCCGGATCAGATATACACTCGGAGGATACAAAAGGAACCCCTTTAGCTACCAAAATGGCTACTCCTTGGCTACTAGAGGAGAAGCCGACACCAAAAACCTGACTGACCCATTTCTTTTTAAAGCAATTAAGCCGGTCTGAGAGGACGTGGGTTTCTTGAAGGAATACTATAGATGGATCAAGTTGGGCTAAATGGTGGAGCAGAATATTCCTTTTCCGGTTGTCCCTTCCTCCTTTAATGTTCCAAGAGATTAAATTCAATTGACTAACCATATGGGTACCCATGTTTGAACATTAAAAAAATATAGATAGCTGCCTATCCTCCCACCCTAAATGTCAAAATAAAATTCACAGTTCCTCCCCCTCCTCCCCCAACCCTCCCTAGTAACAAAAAAATCTTCAGCCTGGACACACACGAGGTGGCCCTCTGACCTGACACCAACTCCTAAATCTATGGTCCATGAGTACGCCATAGAGGTTGGGTATCCCCGAAAAATTTAGATAATATATCAGAGGATATATGTCAGAATCTCTTATCCTCTTGTAAAAGAAACCCTTTAACAATTCTAATAACATGACAAACAAGAATAACAATTGTAAATTAAAGGAGAGCTTATATACCTAGGTATAATTTTACAATTAACAACTATCCATCGTCATTGTTCATGACCTCAAGGCCCCACCATGGTTTATAAAAAAAAAAAAAAAGGGGAAGGTAAAATCAAGGATTAACTAGGGTTTAGGCCAACTTAGTCACAGGCTACCTAGTTGCCAAAAGTTAGTACTAATTATGGATTAATTACCTATATAAATGGAAAAAAGGGGAAAAAATATTGAAGTTTAAATAAATCACTGACAGCAACTCACTGTAACAGCCTGTCAATCAAAAAAGAATAGTGTTCCTTGAGGCTATACACAAAACCACTGCCTCTGTTATTTTAATGTCACTAAATTAAGCAAATTACAGCTAAATCAGTGTCTGGGCCTCAGACATTTTGGGGTTCGCATTCCATAGTACTCCAATACTGTTGCCTTCTATTAATTAAACGATTGAGGGCAACAGATAATCTCCCCTTTAACCAAGGATCGCTTCCTTAAGTTGCTAAGTTATTATGTGCAGACAAAAAGGAAAACAGGCTTAACTGCATAGAAAAAATGGAAATATTCCTCAGGTACTAAGCATATACTGGTTCCCACTCTAAGTAATAGTCCAGACTTATTATTGTCCACTGGGTGCCTTATAGTTAACATTGACAAGGTAGTCTGGAAAGTTCTGGCTTTCATCCTTCTTAAAGAGATCTGGCAGAGAAGTTGCGAGGACTTGCAATGCCTCATCCACTGATTCAAACCGTCGGTCCCATCTTTCAAAAGACCTCCAACTTGGCAGGATACAACATACGGTGGTGAATACTAGCTGCCCATAGCTTGAGGTAATAGGTCTGAAATTGGCCCGACCTGAGATCTTCCACATCAAATCGGGGACAAGCCGAGTTTCTTATCCTCCCATTGAAATGTGGCCAATTTCTTGATTCTCTCAGAATGAATTCCCGATCCATGTAGTTTAGTAATTTAAAGATCACTGGTCTGGGTGGTTGCGAAGCCAGGGGCTTGGCTCTTAAAGCGCGATGGCCTCTTTCAATCACATATTCAGAGCCATTGGGTGAGGGTCCTACTGTCTTCCTTAGTAGCTTCTGCAAAAAAAGTATGGTATTAGTGCCTTCTTCGCCCTCAGGGAGACCCAACAGCACCAAATTGTTCGTCTAGACCTCCCTTCAAGGTCGTCTAATCGGTCCTCTATTTTTGCTATAGCCCTCTTGCTTTCAATGGATGCGAGGCCTAGTTTCTCATGCTTCCTTCCTAGTGATGAAACCCTGGCTTCTGCATCTGTCACCCTCCTTGCAAGTTGCGTCAGGGCAGGTTTAAATTCTGCCATCTCTTCCACTAACTTGAACACAGCTTCTTTTATTGTAGAAAGATGTAGTAGATCTTGTCTGGTAAAATCTCTGGATTGTGACGTGTCCGGAGCTCACGTCGAGGCAACAGCTTCAGACTCCGTATCGGGATTTTCCATCGTTACGAAGAGCAAATGCAAACCGGAATCTGACCGCCTTCTAATGCTGCGATCCAGGTAATGAAAATTTAAAACACCAGTTAAATTAAGAGGGGTTAAAAGAATAAACTGTTCTCGGCGAGCGGACACCCAGAGAAATGCGTCTATCCCTCTTGACGCATCACGTGACTCCAACTCTGCAGGTTCCATTTCAATAATGGGAGATGGAGAAACCTGAAGGATAGATAATTGTATCATTAGCATACATGTGGACACTACATGAGGTGAAGGCTCTGGGGACTGGAAGTCATTGATGACTACTATAAATAAAAAGAGTCCCAGTATAGATCCCTGGGGTACCACAGAGCCACTGGGAGCACAGAGGAGAGGAGAGGACCTATATTGTTTGCCTACATTATTGCAGATGATTTGGACAAACCAGCAGAGAGAGAGGCATCAAAGAGACCTGACTGGATAGCAACAGGGAATAGTTCACTGTAATAGATGCCTTTTCTAAGTCATGAAAATTGTCCCAGTGCCAATGCCAGAGTACATTTAGGTTGGGACATAAACAAAGATTTGATGAAGGCAGGTATAGTGGAATAGTTTTGGCAGAAGCCTGATTGGATGGGGGTTAAAAAGCCAGTACTAATGTAGAAACTGAACAACTGTGTTCTGGCTAATCTTTCCTGTACATTGTACAGAACCTGGCAGTTGAGAGATTATTGCCAGGGACACCTTTTTGAAGAGGCACATCTATAGCATGGTTCCAAGAGGAAAGGAAATTGGTTAAGGCCAGGAAAGTTGAAAATGTGGCAGACTGGCTAGGGTACAGGCACTCAATGCAAAGCAATTAGCAGGTATACCATCAGAACTGCAGCTGGAACAACCATTTAGGGAAGGCAGTTAAACAATGTTAATGCAGAAGGGGTCATTAACAATGTTTATATTTTTTTAATATAATTGTTAATTTGGGAAAGTGGAAAGTCTGTTTTATCATCCCCATATATTCTTTTGTGTGATTGTTTTGAAATAGTCATTTTCCCCCTTTTATGACTCCATATTAATGCACCCTTTTCCCACCCAATGTTAATTTTCTTTATTACTTAGTGGTTCTGGAACCCAGTGACATTAGTTGAGTTGAAGACTATAGTGAAGTGGAACCCAGTGCTGGGTGAAATTGCAAAAATCCATTTAGATACTTTTTGTGAACTTTCACCATTTTCATGTTATTTCATGTTATGTTGCACACTTTTGTGAATTCAGCACAGTGTACAGTACTATGTGGCTGTGCAAAATTAGCAAAAGTGCACAATTTTACAGAATAAGGTTTATAAAAAATTGCACTTTCAAAAGTTTATTCTCAGCCTCTGGCATTATTTGTTAAAATTGCACATAGTTAGGAATATGAAAAAACACATCCCTGCACTGCAAGACTGTGGCAGGTAAAACTGAATATAAGCAAACAAAAAGACACCAGCTACAAAAGTACCAATATTTATTGAATTGTAACATGAAGTGCTTTGTAGAAAGTGTAATATTAAGTGCAGAGTCTGACTCACATGTAAAGCAGCGGCAGTACAAAGAGACGCAAACCCACAGAACCCAATTTTAAGAATTCCTTTTCTTTTTTTTTAAATGTACAATTTGAGGGAAAAGAGTGCTATTTGCTGAAATTGCACATTTTTCAGAACTCACATTTTACAAAAAGGTACAACTTTGGAAAAAAGGAAGTAAAATTGCTCTGGATTTTGTCACAGTTTAACAAAAATCCATGATTTCAATTAATCTTTCAAGAGTACTATAAATTTCGCCCAGCATTACCAGTGACATCAGCAAGCTTAGTCGATTTCATTGTGTTCTGCTTCATTGTAGTCTTCAGCAGAACTGATGTCACTGGGTTCCAGAACTGCTTATTAAATAAAAAGAAATGAATATTGGGTTGGGAAAAAGGGAGCATTAATATGGGGCCATAAATAAAGAAAAAACAGCACTATTTCAAAACAAATACACAAAACCATACACTGCGATGATAACATAGACTTCTCATATGCCCAAATTTACAATTATATTAAGAAATGCAGACAACATTGTTTATGTTCCCTTTAAGGTCTACTGCTTCTAGAATTAAGAACACAAATCCTTCTGGTGTACATGTGGCTCTTTGGAGTGGGGGTGGGAGACAGAATTGAGAATTATAGAGGGCTTTAGGGCCCTCAAAAATGTATGTTTAGGTCATTTGCTGTGAGATAAGGGTTAGCACAAGGTGAAGACCCCCAGGTGCAGAGGACTGGAAAGTAGAGCTAAGGAAGCAGTGTGCAGCTCTCCAGAACATGGAAGGGTGTGTGCTGAGGCATGTAATTTCTTACAGGAAAAGGCATCCTTAGCCTGTCTTATGGCTTTGCTACAGTTATTTCAAAGTCTAATGAAGGCCAGTCTATCCGAAGGGGACCTAGTGACCTTTGTGTTTGGCTCAGACATGATCTCTCAGTGAATGAGGTTAATAAGAGTAGAGGAGAAGCAAATAAGGTGGATCCCCTTGACCCTAATGTCATACAGAACGGATGAATAAATTTACAGACATTATTAAACTGGAAAAGCATTACTATTGCCATGCCAGCAGGAGCCCAGTATATAATGCAACATGACAAAAAAGCTTTGAACTGGTAAACGGGTAAAAAGTCCCAACGTGAACCATAATGGACTAGTACTGTGCTTGGGAATTTCAATGCATGGTTGACAACTTGTCAGATTCTTTTGACATTTGACTGCTCCAATTTATGGATGGGGTGGAATTCAAGCAAGTATTACTTTAGCCACTTTTATTTATTTATTTATTGAAAATGTTTCAACAGAAAAGGCACACTGAGCAACAATCTGCTCTTCTCCCGGTGCGACCTGGGGGGAGGGGGAATAGGATACAGGATAACATGCAGGTTATCAAATGAGGCACCAATTACATAATTTGATAACGAGAGGAGGATTACAATCAAAATACCTACAAGGGATTGCCGTGGGCACTGTACAACCTAGGTAAAAACATTTGGTGCATTTAATACACAGGAACAGAAGGACTAAAATGACAGGACAGAAAACAAAACAATAAGTGCAGAGGTTGATGCAATAAGCCAGCTTCCAAGCATAAGCTAGGTGCCGCTGGTCTGGCAATCGGGGGGGGGCAGGGGAGAATGGAGGGACTTGGGTTTGCACAAGCAAGAGATCACGTGCAGGAACAATTTACCATGAGGTAATTTGCTAGGGCGGTAGATAGGGAGTGGGCAGAGGAGGAGAGGCAGATTTGAGGAGGAAGTTTATTTCAGAGTAGGGGGAAGTGGTATGAGAACGCTGCTTGGCCAGAGGTGGACCTCTGCCGAGGGATTTATAGTTGGTGGGAGTCAAAGGATCTAAGGGCATGGGTGGGGGTGAGGAGTGAGGCTAGTAAGTCACTTAGGTAGGCTGGGAGGGCACCAAGCCAGAATTTTTAGGTAAATTTTGAGCAGTGCAGTAAGCGGTGATTTTCAAGGGATGTGAAACCTAGGGATCGGTAGAGGACACAGTGGTGGGTGTGGGAGGGGACATTGAGAGCAAAATGGCAGAAGGTATGAAACAGGGGGTCCAGATTGGATAAAGTAGATTTGGGAGCAGCACTGTAGACTATGTCACAGTAGTCAAAGGAAGGAGGTATCATCTTCTGGACTAGGTCATGCCTCATGGGGAGTGGGAGGCTACTACGATTCCTGAAGAGGGCACTGAGCATAGGACACAGTTTTTTTTAGTAAGGCGTCGGTGTGGTCAGAGAAGGATAGATGGTGGTTGAGCCATACACCCAAGTACCGAACAGTATTTACTTCATCAAGGGTTGTCCCGTCCAGGGTGCAGTAGGAGGGGAAGGAGTTGAGCCTGGACAGGCGTTGCCTCATGCCGAAGGTCATGGTGATGTTTTTTTTTTGCATTGAGGGAGAGCTGGTGAGAACTGAACCAGAGATGAACTTTGTTAAAATCAGCCTGAAGGGTAGTTTTGACCTCTTCTGGGGAAGAGCCAGTGGAGAATAGGACAGTGTCATCAGCATACATTTGGATGGATGCAGATGAGCAGATATGGGGCAGGTCGTTAAGTAGAATGGAAAACAGAATGGGTCCAAGAACCGACCCCTGAGGAACTCCAGTAGTCATGGGGAGGGGGGTTGATAAGGCACCAGTTATTTTAACTGACTGCATTCACCCTGTGAGATAGGCACTGAACCAGTTGGTGGCGGAAACAGAGAGACCTGACTCAGAGAGGCAAGATAACAGTAAGGGGTGGGAGACCGTGTCAAATGCTTTAGCAGGGTCTATGAAGATGGTCGAGATGAACTGCCCTCTATCCATTCCTGAGAGGATGGCGTCAGTGAGCCTTAACAGGGAGGAGTCTGTAGAGTGCCCCTTCCTGAATCCTGACTGGTAGGGCATAAAGAAATTAGAGTCAGTGAGAAAGGTGGTAAATTGTGCGAGTACTAGGTGTTCTTGAAGTTTTGCAAGACTTGGGAGGAGAAAGACAGGGCGGTAGTTTGAAGTGGAGGTGGGGGCACCCCCTTTGGGGAGGGGGATGACAATGGCATGTTTCCAAGTTTGGGGGACAGCTGAGGTGGCAAAAGATTAGTTTAGGAGGTTTGCAAGTGGGGTTGTTATGGTGGGGGCAGATAGGTATAGGAGTTTGGGGTCCATGCCATCGGGAGATTTGCCTTTCAATGGGTTGAAATTAAGTAGAGCATCTAGGGCTTCGGCTAGTGTAATGTCTTTGAAAGAGAAGGTGAGAGACCCAAGTGTTTTCTTTGTTCCTGTGGTGGGTCCCTGAGGTACATAGGTTGGCAGGGTGAGAGGAGAGATGTCTCACATGTCATGAAATATGTGTTGGACTAGGTGGCAACTGAGTGGGGATCTGAGAGATGGGTGTTGTTGACAAGCAGGAGAGGAGTGGGGTTGGCGGCTAGAGGGGAGAATAGGGAATGAATGACCTTCCAGAATTTGGATGGACTATTTAAGTTTGACTGCAGGGAGGAGGTGAAGTAATCTGCTTTAGCTAGGCAAGTTTTTCTGGTGGACTTGTTGTGCAGCATGCGGTATGTGGCACCTGGAGCCCCATAAATGACCTCATGCTACTGATGGAGTTGAAGATTAAGCACATTATATCTTGAGCTGGGGAGGGGGGTATATTAAGAGGTAACTTGAGGAAATTTTTCTACACAGAACGGGTGGTAGATGTTTGGAACAGTCTGCCACAAGAGATGGTGGGGGCAAGTACAGTGAAGGGGTTTAAACATGCCTGAGGCAGGCATAAGTGAACATTGGGTGGGAAGGGAGTGATGAAAAGCCATTCATCACTTAGGGTCAGTGACTGCATACAAGTTTAGGGCTTACGAGCAGACTAGATGGGTCTAGCAGTCCTTATTTGCTGATAATTGTCATGTATCTATGTAGCTGGAGGAGTCCAATGGCAAAAGAATCATTCCTGGGATGACTTTCAGAAACAAAAAGAACATTGTACCTGATTAATACAGAATACCAAAGCAGCTTACTACCTTAAACTCATGGAGATAACTCCCATAACCTCTCCATATTCTGGAAATCTGTTAAATCCCTGGAAGGAGGGGCTGGTATTGCTATTTTACCTAAGCAATCTCTGAGTAATGACAAGATAATCGGTGAAAGGCTAAGCATCATAGAGGAGTTAAACAGTCATTTTGCTGCCACAGAAAAAGCCTTTGACAACTCCCCAGCTGTCTCTTATCCATCCTCAGTGAGCCACTCTCCACTAGAGGAGCCTATTGCAACATCTCCTTTTTTCTCAGCCCTGTCAGCCAAAATCAAGTCAAATGACTACTAAAAAAGGTTGACAAAACAAAATAATCAATGAGCAGACAATTTGGATTTGTTTTCCTTCACTTGGGCCATATCTTCCTTTCTGCCTTCATTATACATCTGTTTAATCTCTCACTACTCCAAAACAACCGCCCTGTGCTATGGAAAACTGCTCATGTCACCCCACTTTTCAAATCTTGTAATAAGAACAACATGAACAATTACAGACCTACAGTACAAGTCGCATTGAACTGTCCCACCAATGAGTTGGCTAAGCATTGTTTTTTACAGTTGGCAATGCATTAGTAACTCATATTGCATTGTTTTTCAGTGCTTAACCAACTCAAGAGCAATGTTTGTAAAATGCTTTTGCAACTCAGTTGGAATGTATCTGCAGTCCAGTCACAATTCAATGTAAAACTGCATTCTAACTCTTAAGAAACATTTTGTACAGGGATTTTCACTGAATCCAGAAGTACTTATGCAACTCAGTTAGAAATGGTAAAGCAACTCAGAGGAACAATTTAATGTGACTTGTACTGTACATATATACTCCCAGTCCTTGCCAAACTGTTAGAAAAGCTGATAAATGAGCAGGTATGTGCTTACCCTTGATGTATTTAATATTATCTCTCCCCTTTGGTCTGGATTCAGGGTCAAGCACAGCACCACCACAGCACTGGCAAACGTCAAAAGGACTAGTTTACCTTGTTTTGCTTTTTTTGCTATATCTTTTTCAGTGTTCTGGTTTGTATCTGGAGGGAGCCCCCAGCCCTGTCCCCAGGCGTCCACCATCTGACACTGGTCCAGCCCCAGGGCTTACCCAAGGTTCCCCAACCCCCACTGGAGACTGGATTTAAGGACCCAGCTCCGTGGTTGGCTGGGAGCGGAGCCTGCGAGGCCCCCTACACCATTCTGCTGCAGCAATTTGGTTTCTGTATTTTTTCCCCAGGAGTTGAGGCATGCAATGATGCCTGTGGAGCAGAGCTTGCACATATCTGCACACAGTCCCTCCCAGTGTCTGCCCCAACTCCTCCCTTTACTACAGCATGGTGCCCTGTCCCCCAGCCTCTGCTAGGGAGCAGACAGACACCTATTATGGAGAACCTCCCTCCCTGGAGAAGGAGCGCAGTCCATCAGATGCTCAGTCCTTCTCTGCCCCTGCTGACCCCCGGTGGCCCATGCTCATTCCCAAACACAGGTCGCCGGCATTGTGCAAGGTAAGGCATCCAACACCTCAGCCCTCAGCACCACCGGGCCAGCTAGTTTACCTTGTTGGACCACAAACTAGTTTGAAGAGCTGTTTTTCCAGACCGCAGCAAAGCTTTTGACACTGCTGACCACAATATCCTACTGCAAAATCTTGAATGTAGGAGTCAGTGCTACAGCCCTACCCTGGGTCACTAACTACCTTGCTGTGCACCAGCAGCAGATAAAGATAGATGGCCTCTTCCTCCTCCTGTGCCTCTATAGTCAAAGGAGTCCCCAGGGATCAATGCTAGTACTGCCGCTTTTCCAAACCTACACAAATAACACAGAATGACATAGGGGACAACCTCAGTGATGCAAACCTATATTTTTCCACTGATGACACAGCTCTTTACCTTGTCAGGCAGAACACTAAAACAGTAGTGACTGATCTCCAGGCTGCCTTTAACAAGCTACAGTTTAATCTATACTGTTCAAAATTGCTTCTCAACAAATCAGAAACAAACGTTATTATTTTCACACCAAATGACAACCTAGCTACTACTGACTGCTCTGTCTCCTTAACCACTCTCCCGAGTGGTGGGCATCTATAAGTATCTAGGACTACTATGGTTAGATAGCAGAATATCATTTACCACAGACTGAGAACCTCTGTCAAAAACTCCATCCCAGACTGGGATTCTGCTTAGGAATAGATATTGTTTCATAGCTGAAGACTGAAAATGACTTGTCCACACCACCTTTCTGCCTATCCTAGATTATGCTGACCTGATATATCAATGAATTCCCAATACAAATGTGACAAAATTTGATGTGATCTACCACAGAGTTCTCTATTATATCACTAGTCTACCCTCAAAACACATCATTGCACCATATATACTGCAGTTGAATGGCCCTCGCTTACTAAAAGGCAGCTAAAAAAACTATTTATCTGGACTTACAAGGCCCCATAAAATGACCACCCACAATACATCACTGCACTGTTCTATAGAGCTAACAATCCATATGCCCTGAGGAAAAACAAGGTCTTTCTCCTAAACATATCCAGGTATATGGCTCACTATGGTAAAGCTGCCCTCTGCTGACTTGTCCCCGCACTGAGATGAGGTAAAGCAAGGTATTTCTCCAGGCTATATCTAGGTATATGGCTCACTATGGTATAGCTGCCCTCAGCTGACTTGTCCCCTCACTATGGTGAGGAAAAGCAAGATATTTCTCCTGGACATATTCAAGAATATGGGTCACTATGGTAAAACTGCCTTCAGCTGACTTCTCCCCTCACTATGGAACAAATTTCAACTTCCACTTAAGTTCTGCACTCTAGTTAGCTGTAATGCCTTCAAAACTTAGTTGGACGGGGGGCCATGGCTTAGCCACTGAAAGGAACAGATGCTCCTTAGCACAGCTCCTGAGAGAGATTTAATATAATCCTGAACTAACTACTTTTTGGGGCAAAACTACTTTTCCAAACAAGTTTTTTTGATAGCCTAAGTATCTATCGACAATATGGGAAAGTCTCGTAATGCTGCCCTGCCGCCAGACTTTTTTCGCTCCAAAGAAAACTCAACAAGATCGGAGGCCTGTTAACCACGAGGCAGCAGCAAGCTCAGGGGATCCTCTGACTGAATTAGTGACTCTCCTCACGGTCAATGCCACACTGAGCCAGCTTGTCAAGACTGTCCAGGACATGGATCATAAGTTGGACAATCTTACACCCCAAGTGAAAAATCTGGGAAACAAGGCTTGATTCTGTGGTGCAGACTATACTACGGGCAGAATCTTCTACTCTAAAGTTGCAAAACATGACCACCACGCTTGTGAAAGAAAATACACTTCTCCGACAAAGATTAGAAACTCCGGAGAACCAAGCAAGAGAATGAAACATTTGTGTGGTCAGGTTACCAGAATCTGCCAAAGGGGGAGGATGCTCTGGAATTCACCCGACTTTTGCTGAATATGCTTTGTACTGATTGGGAGAGTGAACCTGCATTCACTCTGGAGAAAGCCTATCGATTAACCCCTCATCGAGCAGCAATACCTCCACTCCCAGAACTTTATTATAGTGTATGTGGGGATTGGTGACCTAGACCGAGACTTGGCAGTCACAAGGAAGAAGCGTTCTCTGCACTACGGAGGAGCTGAGATATCCCTATTCCCGGATCTGTCTTAAAGCACTCGAGTGCGTCAGAAGGCCTTCAACCAGATCTGCAGTTGCTTAAGACTGTTGAAGGTTCAACATCAGCTCCTTCTCCCGGCCCAACTCCAGATTGTGTGGAAGGGCCATGTATATCTTTTTTAATGATCTGAAGGAGGCGAGCAAATTAGTGCATCGTATCAAACAAGATTCAGTACCTCAGGGCAACGTGGATTCGGATGACTCGGATGAGACACGAAGCTAAAACTGGTGTATGGTGGCATTGGTAAATTTTATTTAATTTGGACTCCCTAAATGCACTATTTTTGGGAACTGACATTTTATCCGACCAAGTCGGTATGCTACGCTAAGTTGTGCAATGTATTTGAATAGGGGGTTACATGTTTCAGTACAGTTTACCGTTTTGAGGTGTAAGATGGCACCTCTCCCGCTTAAACAACCACAGGTTCTCTTGTTATTAAAGGAAGACGGCACCACACTAACTGTTAAGAGGACTGGCTCCGTATTGATTTAAATAGAATGGACTGCAGATAGTGAAATAGATACAAACCTATTAAGCATAATCAGTACAGTCTAGTATTTTCAGCTAGTTACTAAGCTAGAGAGTTGAAAAGTTGGCCAGATAAATGTACACCTGAGGATTATCCTTTGTTGGGTGGGGTAATTCTGAAGGGTTTGCTATTTGTTATGTTCTGACTTGCTCTTTGTTTGCCTATCAAAATAATTTCTCTTGGGAAAGTCCTGTAGATTTACAGGCTGAATGAAATGTTAAATTAGGGAATTTTGTGGGCTCTAGCTTTAGTTGGTAATCAGGAATCCTTTTACTTATTCTAATGCATTATTCCCTGTAAAGTTCCTGGAAGGGATGCTCTTTAATTACAATTGGAATACTGTAGAATGTTTTGTACTTCCCCCTATGTGTTTATTTGAGAGAAGATGTCATACTGATCCTTTGTAAGTGCCAATAAGTTATGTGTATGCTTATGGTATGCTTCCATGCCATTATCAACTGTAAGTGCTTTTCTTTGCAAAATGATAAAGAAAAAGATAAAAAAAAAACCTTGTTGGACTACCAGTGTTTATATATGCAACTGTAGCTAGTTACAAGGCTCTGTATAGACTTGAAACTATTATTATTGTGATGGATCCTCTCAACAGCTCACTGATTCAGACACCATGTTTACTGTAAGTCTGTTGTGTATTATTATAGGGCTGTGGTAGCACCCCTATAGTTAAGGTTGAGTAGGCTGTTTAAGGTTAAATCCCATTTTTGTCTACCATAATAATGTTGGCGTTGTTTGATGAAATAGCCAAAGTTTGTCATGTGTGGTCTGGCTGCCAGAGTCTCAGGATGTGAAAGGTTTTGTGACAGCATCTTTTTCAGTTTTCCGTCAAAGTGCCAAAAAACACACACAAAAAAACATGTTTGGTTTCCCTCTAAAGTACTTAAAATTGAGACATTTTGCTCTCACCTGCAGTCTAGATGGTGTGGAATTTTTTCCTGAAATTTTCATGGTTGAATGGGGCCATGCCAAAGGTGTGCCTTTGGAAGGTTTCATGAAAAAATATTATAATAGTTCCAGAGTTATAACAATTTTATTTATTTATTTATTAGCTTTTGGTGGCCAGGTAAGTGCATTAGGCAACAACCCTGCCTATTTTCAAGCATGACCCAGGAGAGTACAAGATACAGGCATACAATCAAACACAGTTCAAATACAAAACAGTTCTTAAATGCTTACAATAGTTCTGGGACAGTACAGGCGTACAAACAAACACAGGTCAAATACAAACACAGTCCTAAAATGCTTACAATAGTTACCCCTACAGGGATCGTCAGGGAATTACACGTACAAGTAGTAGCCATCCTCACAGAGATGATAAGGATGGGTGACAAACCAGGTAATACACTTGTAGTTAGGAAAACCAAGTAATTCTAGGCAGGAAGAAGCAGGAACAGAGGTCCAGGGGAGGTTAGGTACAGTCACAGGAATCAAGTGCATGAAGGTATGAGAAAAGTGTAGTCTTGAAGGAGGAGTGAGATAAGGAGCATTTTAAACTGGCAGGGAGGGAGTTCCAGAATTTGAGGGTGAAATGGGAGAATGCTTGCTCCCCCAATTTTGTTGAGCAGTGTGGGACTGAGAACAGAGGAGACTTTGAAAATCTCAGTGCCGGAGTGATGCACAGGGCTAAGCATAGCCCCAAGACAGTTAAGGTGGGGGTTCTTGTCATGGAGTCAATGAAACAATACAGAGAGAGAAGGATCACAGGGATTTGGGGACAGCCAATACAGGATGGAGTAAAGGAGGCAATGGTGAGCAAGGCTAGGGGCTGATAGGGCAAATCTAAGATGCTCTTGTATGTGGTGTCCCATTTATGAAGATTACCAGCGTTGGCATGGGAAAGGATAGGGAAGGCATACTGTAGCCCAGGAAGCAGGACATCTCTAGCCACAGAGATCCTGCTAGCAGGGGTTAGGGAGTGATGCACACAGTAGGTGGCATCTAGCTTAATGTTAATGGATCTGCATGCCTCATTTATTTGAGAAGAGAAATCAAGTATGGGATCCAGCGTCACTCCAAGGTATTTGAAGGAGTCAATGGACATGACTACTAACCCATCACAGCAAAGTACACAAAGCTTAGGGGGCTCGGCATGGCTTTTCTAAAGGACGCTAACAGCATGGCCTGAGTCTTGGGTAGATTGAGGATTAGGGAGTTAGAGGAGAGCCAGAGTTGTATCTGTTGGAATGCCGATGACAGGTGAACATTAAGGTCAGAGATGGAATTGGAGGCAGTGTAGAGCACCAGGTCATCAGCATGCATGATGGAGTGACAGTGGGGAAAGGAAGTGGGACTATCATTAATAAAAATGGAGAAGAGCAAAGGTCCCAGAATGAACTCTTGTGGGATGCTGCAGGAGATGGGAGATGGTGATGAAAGAACCTTACAAAAGGACACTGATTGGGATTGGTTAGTGAGGTAGCTACTGAACCAGGATAAGGTGGATCCAGAGGCACTAAAGATAACCTCATAGTCTTCAGGTGAAGCTACCTCTGGCTGCAAGCTGCAACACTGGACTTAAGATTTGCAAGAAAGTGAGTAGTGCTCACAAAAGAGGGAGGTGAACTTTACAATTTACAATTGTCTTTGGGTTGAAGCAGATTCCTTAGGAAAGTTAATATTCTTCAGGTGGAGGATACTTCTAACTGAAGGGTGAAATAAGCAACTTAGAATTATCAGAAAAGGCAGTCTTTCAATCAACAGAGGGAGGTGGAGTTTGCTTTACTTGTGTTACAAGTGTTAAGGTTTTCAGTGCAGGAAGAGTTTAAACCCACATAGGCTAAATACTGTTTTCTGTGTCTGCTCTTCTGCACAGCTGACGTGTTTTAGAGCTGACTGTTTTCAGAGCACAAGTCACCAGGCTCTTTTGGGGCTGGGGAGGTTTACCTGTGTCTGACTTGGATGTTTGGATTTTTTCTGTTTGATTAGCAGGGTATTTCTCTGTCAAATTGGTTTGAAGCAGTATTACAAATTGTCGGTATGGCATCTTGCTGACAGGAAGGCACTCATCGCATTGGTAGGTCAGAGCGTTTAGCTGATTGTTTTGTGAGGCACAGTTTAGGGCCCAACCCTTCCCACCCCTCATCCCACCCACCCTGAAATAGTTCATTTATACCTGGGGTTCTGACATCATTTCCTCAAGAGGGCAAGGTACACATCACTGTCATATCCTGTCTAGCACACTGCACTGACAATATAAGCATACACATTATATAAATACATATATTTCTATATAACGCACCAATCACATACACACACAAAAAAAACTAAACAAGGTAGACAGTTATGTGGGGAGTAGTACAATGTAATGGCTGTGAGGCAGCAGTCTTCCGGGAGTCTTTCTGGAGGCTGAGATGCTGCCCTGTTTTCAGACAACTATCTGCCCTGAGGAGGAAGTTGCCCATCTTCAGGCCGACTGGACAGTGGCAGAGAACCTCCCCATCCAGGGAGCACCACAGCCACCACCACTACCTCAGAGGTTGAGAAAAGCACAGCAGTTGGACCACAGTGGGCTCAGGGAGGGGTAAGGGTGGTGGAACAGAGGCACACCCAGTCAGTTGTTACATTCCACAATCCATACACCATTCTGGGGGAGCATAGTTCCCGTATGGATGCACCCACAGAGGAGACTAAGGAGGGTGCAGACAACTGTCACAAGGGAGGCCCTCAGGAAGGAGGCAGAGGGCACCACAGGGAAAGAAAGCAGCTCCTGGTGGGGGACTCAATTATTAGGGGGATAGAACTGGGGGAGCAGGGAAAACTGAAGTAAGGTGCCTGCCTGATGCCATGGCTTGGAGGGACAGGAAGGCATCCTTAGGATCACGAGAACAGTTGCAGGAGTCTGAGCTGGACATCATTGTCCACCTAGGGACAAATGACTTGCTCATCATGAGATTAGAGCAGTGCCAAAGGACTTTGTAGAGTTGGGGAGGGGCTTAAGACAAGTAGCACACACAGTATCCTTCTCAGAGGTGCTGCCTGTCAGTGGCATGAGTGAGGCGAGGTACTTTGCACCATGCAGTTTAACAAATGGTTGAAAAAATGGTGTGGAGCACAGGGGTTTGGCTTCATTGGGGACTGGGGTTCCACCTGGAGGGACCTCAGCCTATACTGGCAGGATGGTCTGCATCTGTCCAGAAAGGGAACAAGTTTTTGGGCAATTGGTTTAAATGCTTCATTGTGAAGCCTTTAAACTAGTCAAGGGGAGGCACTGATAGCAGAAGGAAAAATCCCAGCCTGCCCTACAAAACAGGGTACTAAATGAGAAAAATACCAAGGTAGAAAGGTCAGTGGGGGTTGCCACTACAGAAGGTAAAGCCATCAAAAAATGGAGAGCAATGAGTACCAATGCCCGTAGTCTGGGTAACAAGCTTCCTGAATTAGTGGCCTTGATGGAGGAGGAAGATCTGGATATTGTGGCAGTCACAGAAACATGGTACACACAGAACCATGACTGGGACATAAACATACCAGGATACACTATCTACAGGAGGGACAGGGAGGGTAAAGAGGAGGAGGAGGTAGCTCTCTACATAAGAGAAGAAATCAAAGCAACAGAACAAAGGGTAAACAGGGAGGAGAAGAAGCACTGTGGGTCAATTTGGAGGCAGCAATGGCACCACAATCTGCACAGGGTTGTATACAGACCTCCACTCAGGGAGGAAATGGACAAGGAAATGATAGAAAGTATACTTAGAATGGCAGATAAAGGGAGATATTGCTGATGGGTGATCTGAATATGCCAGATGTTAACTGGAGTGCAGTTGCAGCAGCCACTTCTAAGAGTGGGTTATTCTAGATGCCCTACAGGGGCATGCCTTAGACAACTAGTATTGGAGCCCACTCGAGAGGGAGCAATCTTAGACCTGGTTCTCTCAAATGGAGATGAAGAAGGATCATAGATGTAAGTGGGTAGCCATCTGGGAACTAGCGACCATCGAACAGTGCGGTTCACAATAAACACAGCAATAGAGTCAACCGCCATACAAAGACAAAGGTACTGGATTTTTAGGAGGGCTGACTTTGCCAAAATGGGTGAGTGCCTAAGGAATGCACTAGCAAATGGGCAGGAAGGAGGGGTGGAAGAACAATGGGGAATAATAAAAGCTGCCATCACAGAGGTAACAAGCCTTTGTGTAAAGCAAATAAACAAAACAAACGAGGTAAGAAACCATTATGGTTCTCAAAGGAAGTGGCAGTGAAGGTTCAAGAGAAAAAGAAAGCATTCAGGAAGTACAAGGAATCACAGAAGGAACAGGACAGAGAACTGTACCAGTTAAAACAAAAGGAAGCTGGAAAGGCAGTCAGAACAGCTAAGGCCCAAACCGAGGAAAAGATAGCCAACTCAGTTAAGAAGGGGGATAAAACCTTTTATAGGTACATCAGGGAGCAAAGTTAGACCAATGGAGGGATAGTGAGGCTTAATAAAGCGGAGGGAGGGTGGGCAGAGGGTGACTGTGAAAAGGCAGAGATACTAAACAAATATTTTTGCTCAGTATTTACAAAGGAAGAGGGGGAGGTACATAAAACAAACAGTAGAAACACTCTGGATACAGAAGTTGATACCAGCCCATTTACAGAAGAAAGAGTTATGAAAGAGCTCTTAAAACTGAAGGTGGACAAAGCAATGGGGTCTGATGGGATTCATCCCAGAATTTCTAAAGAACTAAGGATAGAACTAGTGACACCACTGACTACCCTCTTTAACAAATCATGGGAGAATGGGTGGTACCTGAGGACTGGAGGAGGGCAGATGTGATTCCCTTCACAAAAGTGGGAGCAAGGCAGAAGCAGGAAACTACAGACCTGTTAGTTTAACCTCAGTGGTAGGAAATGATGGAATCACTTCTGAAGGAAAGAATTGTCGGTACCTAGAGGCCAGAGGGCACAGGACCCAAGGCAGCATGGATTCACAGCGGAAGGTCATGCCAGACAAATCTGATAGATTTCTTTGACTGGGTGACCAAAGTAGTAGATCAGTGAGGGCTGTGGACATGGCCTACCTAGACTTTAGCAAGGCATTTGACACAGTCCCACACAAAGATTAATATATAGTTAGCCAGCCTGGGAGTGGGTCCCAAGATGACAGCCTGGGTAAAGAATTGGCTAGAGAATAGGACACAGAGAGTAATAGTAAATGGAATTCACTCTGAAAAAGGGGGGGTTAGCAGTGGGGTACCACAGGGTTCAGTATTAGGACCGGTCCTCTTCAATGTCTTTATAAGCGACATTGCAGAGGGACTGGAAGGAAAAGTATGTCTCTTTGCAGATGATACAAAGATCTGCAACAGAGTTGATGCACAAGGTGGGGTGGAAAGGATGAGAAGGACTTGCAAGGTTAGAGGAATGGTCAAATGTATGGCAGCTTAGATTCAATGCTAAGAGTGCAAGGTAATGCACTTGGGAAACAAAAACCAGGGAAGAGTACACAATGGGGTGAGATACTAACAACAACAAAAATGGAAAGGGACCTTGGGGTAGTCATATCAGATGACCTAAGGTGGTCAAGCAATGTGAGAGGGCAGCAAGGAGGGCTGGGGGATACTGGGATGCATAGGGAGGCATCACCAGCAGAAAACAGAAGTTATTATCCTCTGTCGGACAGCTGGTGAAACCACATCTGGAGTACGTGCAGTTCTGGAGACCAATCTCCGCAAAGACATAGACAGGATGGAAGCTGTCCAGAGGAGGGCAATTAAAATGGTGCAGGGTCTGCACCGGAAGACATATGAAGAGAGACTTAAGGAGCTTAATATGTATAGCCTCGAGGAAAGGAGGAGAGGGGGACATGATAGAAACTTTCAAGTACCTCAAGGGAATCAACAAAGTCCAAGAGGGTAGCATCTTTCAAAAAAAGAGGTGTGCAAGAACAAGGGGGCACAATTTGAAGATAGAAGGGGGGCGGCTCAGAGGTATATTTAAGGAAGTATTTTTTCACAGAGAGGGTTGTGGATGTATGGAACAGCCTTCCAGAGGAGGTTGTGGAGTCAAAAACAGTGGTGGAATTCAAGCATGCATGGGACAGTCATAAGGCAATTCTAGGGGGGTGGGGGTCGGAAGAAGTAGGCTGCTGGTTAACTAGGATCTGCAGCTTATCCATCAGGTAGGGAAATGGTTAGACTGGGTGGGCCAAGCGGTCCTTATCTGCCGTCAAATTCTATGTTTCTATGTTTCTATGCAGTTTGTACAGGAGCAGTGGGTGATTAACCAAGTCAAAAGCGTTGGTGAGTCAATGAACACAGCACCAGTAAGTATGCCTTTGTCCATGTTGGACTTAAACTCACTGGTGAATAGGGGGGAGAGCAGTAGTGGTGCTGTGTCCAGCCCTGAAACCATGTTGAACAGGGGACTGAAGATTGAATTTTAGCACATGAGAAGAGATCTGGTGGTGAATAAGTTTCTCCAATATCTTGCCGAGGATAGGTAGTAAAGTTATGGGCTGATAATTAGACAGGACTTTAGGGTCTCCTTTCCTGAGCAATAGAAAAACCCTGGCAGATTTCATAGAAACATAGAAACATAGACTTTGATGGCAGATAAGGACCGCTTGGCCCATCTAGTCTGCCCATTTCCCTACCTGCAGGATAGGCCGCAGATCCTAGTTAACCAATAGCCTATTTCTTCCTACCCCCACAAGAATTGCCTTATGTCTGTCCCATGCATTCTTGAATTCTTCCACAGTCTTAGACCCCACAACCTCCTCATGAAGGCTGTTCCATGCATCCACTACCTTTTCTGTGAAATAATACTTCCTCACATTGTCCCTGAACTGCCCCCCCATCTTTAAATTATGTCTCCTTGTTCTTGTACGTCTCTTTTTCTGAAAGATGCTACCCTCTTGGACTTTGTTGATTTCACTGAGGTACTTAAAAGTTTCTATCATGTCCCCCTCTCCCTTCTTTCCTCAAGGGTATACATATTAAGCTCCTTTAGTCTCTCCTCATACGGCTTCTCTTGCAGATCCTGCACCATTTAGTTGCCCTCCTCTGGACTGCCTCTATCCTGTCTATGTCCTTGTGGAGATGGGGTCTCCAGAACTGGACGCAGTACTCCAGATGGGGTCTCACCAACTGTCTGTACAGAGGATAACAACTTCCTGTTTTCTGCTGCTGATGCCTCTCCCTATGCATCCCAGTATACCCCCAGCCCTCCCTACTGCCTTCTCACATTGCTTGCTAACCTTAAGGTCATCTGATATGATTACCCCCAGGTCCCTTTCCTTTTTTGTTGTTGTTACTACCTCCCCCCCATTGCGTATTCTTCCCCTGGGTTCTTGTTTCCCAGGTACATTATTTTGCACTTCTTTGCATTGAATCCTAGCTGCCATACTTCTGACCATTCCTCCAACCTTGCCAAGTCCCTTATCATCCTTTCTATGCCTCCTTGTATATCAACCCTGTTGCAGATCTTTGTGTCATCTGCAAAGAGGCATACTTTTCCTTCCAGTCCCTCTGCAATGTCATTTATGAAGACATTGAAAAGGACTCGACCCAATACTGAACCCTGTGGTACCCCACTAGTAACCCCTCTTTCTTCAGAGTGGACTCCATTTACAATTACCTTCTGTGTCCTGTTATCCAGCCAATGTTTTACCCAGGCTACCACCCTGGGACCCACTCCCAGGCTGGTTAATTTGACTATTAATCTTTTGTCTGGGACTGTGTCAAATGCCATGCTAAAGTCTAGGTAGGCCATGTCCACAGCTCCTCCCTGGTCTACTACTTTGGTCACCCAGTCAAAGAAATCTATTAGATTCATCTGACATGACCTTCCCACTGAAGGCACTGTTGAGGAGCAGATGAACAGATTAAACAGCCTATTAATGGGGGTAGGTAGGAGAGGGGCACCAAGTCTAAGGATCCTGGGTTCAACACCATCTGGACCGGCGCTGCCATGAGCAGGACTGGACTGTAGTAACATATGAACCTGAAGTGATATGGGAGATGACCAGGGCAGGAGGAGCAACAGGAGGTGCTGGAGGAGGGGGCTGGGGTCCTCAAGATGCTGAAGGGGAGATATTAGGAACCTCAGTAAAAAAGGAGTTATAGGCATTGGCAATAGTGCAGGGGTAATTGCAAAGTGTATCACTGATTACCATGTCTTTGGGAGTCAGCAGCTTGGTATTCCCCAAGAACTCGTTAATCTGGTTCCAGTACCTCTTTGAGTCAGAAGCCAAAGACTGGAGGAGTACCCAGTAGTAGTTGCTCTTGGAAGCCCAAACCTCCTTCTTGCAGGTGTTATGCAGTGCATGATACAATTTTAGAGTTGGTAATGGTCAAAAAAAAAAAGCTCCTATGGTGTGTCATGAAAATAAAATTAAGCACTAATGCACTGGAAGATTGGTCTCCTTGCAATTTTATTCACTGACTGTAATGGGCACTAAGAATCTGAGGATCTAGTGGAGAATTCTGTTGTTAGCAGGTGCTGGCACCCCTTTTTTTGTCTAAGATACTTTAAACCTTAACCTGGAACTGCTTCCCAGGTGCAGCCCCTAAACAAAACTGCCAAGATATTTTCATTACTTACCTTGCGAACACTAAAGAAAAAAATAGTTGAGATTGATTATTTTTAGGATTTACCTCTCATGCTGACAGAAATATCAATTGTGTTGGCCACCATATTTTTCCCTCATTTTAAACTCACAAATATTAAAATCTATAAAAATAATCTCTTTTAAAAAAAAGTAAATACCTAAACAAAGGTAAACAGGACCCATTTAGCTAGATTCTGCTTTTTTTAATTTTTAAAGTACTCAGAAATACCTTTTCTGGGCACCCCAAAATTCAGGGTGCTCAGGTTAGTGATAGGAGTCATTCATCCACGTTCTCTGTATGAGAACAGTGGGACTTTCTTGACATTTGCAGCCATAGCTGGAACTCGTGCTGCAGGTTGCAGTGACAGGAGTGAGCTGCAGATTCCCTCTTCTGTCTGTCTGCTTATGTGTCTGTTTTCTATTTGTGTCTGCCTGTCTATGGTTGCCCACCTCCCATTTCCAAGTTGATTAAATTATAAGTAAACCGAGGTGCCCGCCCCGATACTATGTCTCAGGACCCCCCTTCCCTCCAGGTCACCTGCACCTGATCTGCAAACGGTAGCCCGACAACAGAGTGCCCAACTCCTAGTATCGGAATAAGATGAAATAAAGGAAACCATCTCTCAACTTTTTTTTTAATAACTGTAAACAAAGAAAATGGCCTTTAGCTGATCTGACCCTTCCACCCTGAGCTCCCACTCAGCACCCACCCACCAACACCCCCCACACACCCTCACTCACCTGAACATGCCCTACAGCAAAGTTACATAGAAACATAGAAGTCGACGGGCAGATAAGGACCGCAAGACCCATCCAGCCTGCCCATTTCTTTTACTACCTTATAAAAGTGCCATCGGCCTTTGCTCTGTCAATGGTCTATCTATTCATACTCATCTGTATTGCTCCCTTAGGCCTATCCCATGCCTGTTTGAAGCCCTGCACTATATTCATATCCACCACTTCCTGAGAAAGGCTGTTCCATGCATCCACCACCCTTTCTGTGAAAAAGAATTTCCTCACATTACCCCTTAATCAGCCTCCCTCTAATCTCATGCTGTGTCCTCTTGTCCTGCTATTTTTCTTATATTGAAACATGTTAGACCCTTTCACCTTGTTAATGCCCTTAAGGTGTTTGAATGCTTCAATCATATCACCTCTCTCCCTCCTTTGCTCTAGGGTATACATATTGAGCTCCGTTAATCTGACCTCATATGTCTTCTGATGCAGTCCCTGCACCATTCTTGTTGCCCTTCTCTGGACTGCCTTAATTTGGTTAATGTCCTTGTGAAGGTGTGGCCTCCAGTACTGCATGTAGTACTCCAGATGGGGCCTAACCAGTGTCTTGTAAAGAGGGATTATTACCTCCCTCTTACTACTTATGATACCCCTACTAATACACCTCAACATCCCCCTAGCCTTAAGTACTGCTTTAGTGGTCTGCTTGGATGATTTCAGGTCATCTGTGATGATGATGATGCCCAAGTCTCTTTCTTCCCTTGTGACTGCCAGCAACTCCCCTCCCAGCTGATAGGCGGCTTCAGGGTTTCTCTTCCCTATGTGCATGATCTTGCACTTCTTTGAGTTAAACCCCAGTTGCTACTCTTCTAACCATTTTGTCAGTTTATCCAGATCTCTTCTCATTCTGCCTACTCCATCTGGATCACCTAGTCTGTTGCAGATCTTGGTGTCATCTGCAAACAGACAAATCTTACCCTCCAGTCCATCTGCAATGTCACCGATGAAGATATTGAAGAGGACTGGCCCCAGGACCGATCCCTGGGGTACCCTACTTGTGACTTGCATCTCTTCTGACTGTATACTGTTTACCACCACTCTTTGTTTTCTGCCCGTCAACCAGTTTGCCACCCAGTTGACCAACTTCTGACCCAACCCAAGCCTACCCAGCTTATTAATCAATCTTCTGTGTGGAACAGTATCGAAAGTTTTGCTGAAGTCAAGGTAGGTGACATCAACTGCTCCCCCTTGGTCCACCACTCTGGTTACCCAGTCAAAGAAATCTATGAGATTAGTTTGAGAGGACCTTCCTTTTGTAAACCCATGCTGTCTTGGATCCAGTGCTCCTATGGATTCCAGGTGTTGCACTATCCTTTCCTTAAGGAGTGTCTCCGTACTCTTGCCCACTACTGAGGTAGGGCTGACTGGCCTGTAGTTCCCTGCCTCCTCCCTGCTACCACTCTTGTGGAGCGGGATCACATGAGCCCTTCTCAGTCTTCTAGGACCTCTCCTGTGCTCAGAGACTCACTAAACAGTTCTGATAATGGCTCTTCTAGTTCCACCCTTAGCTCCATTAGTACCCTGGGATGTATGCCATCAGGTCCTATTGCTTTGTCCACCCTGAGCTTATCGAGCTCTTGTAGGACCCTTTCTTTTGTGAAGGGACTAGTTCACACCTCCCTCCCCCCTGTGTCCATGGTGCTGAGCTGTGGGCCCTGCCCGACCTTCCCTTCAGTAAATACTGAGCAGAAGTATCTATCTAGGATAAATCCTTTTATATGGTCCTCCTCCTCACACACACCCTTATCCCCTTTGATCTTAGCAATACCCCCTCTGGACTGTCTCCTTTCACTAACGTATCTATAGAAAGTCTTGTCACCTTCTTTTACTGATCATGGTAGTGTTTCCACTGTTTGGGCATTTGCCTGCCTTACTGCCTTCACTGCTTTTTTTTTTGTTTCAATTGTTTAACCAGGTGAGACACACTAAGCTGAAAGCTTGCTTACAGGTGCAACCTGGGAGCACAGGGAAGTTAAGTGACTTGCTCAGGGTCACACAGTATGCAAGTGGCGGCTATGGGATTCAAACCCTGGTCTCCAGATTTTCAGCTCAAAGCCTTAAACCACTGCGCTATACTGCCTCACTTAGGGAAGTTGGGTATGCCTCCCTATCTTCATCCTGCTGCGTTCACTTATATTTCCTGAAGGCCAGCCTTTTGGCTGTGACCTTTTCTGCTACTGTTTTTGAGAACAAAAGTGGTTTCCTTCTTCTTTTGCACTTTCTTTTGTAACACAATGGGATGTTGCTTCAAGTATTGCATCCTTAATGCTTGTCCACTTTTCTTGTACCCCCTCACCTGTATTTCTTTTTGCCAGGACTAGCTTAACTCTGTTGGCCATCTTATTAAAGTTAGCTCCTCTGCAGTCCCATATATTTTTTTTTTTTGCTGTTACATCTTTTATTATTATTTTCATTTCGTTTCCAATAATAATAACACTTATTCTAGAAATGAGTCTGATGATGAGTTGTTGGTTACATATACAACTCCACATAGAGGCAGAAAAGGCAATGTTACGTTTGACCTGTACTTACCCTACTATATACGATTCTTATCTTAAAGCGACGGAGAGGCAAGGCTTCCACAGTCCCATATTTTTGCCTTGGAATGGGATGGTTTAGTTCTAGTGGCCAGATTAAACCATGCCATGTAATGGTCACTGGCCCCTAGGTGACCTTCTACCTGGAGATCTGTGATCCTTTCCCTGTTAGTCAGTACTAGATCTAGTATTGGCCTGTCTCTTGTGGGTGTGAGGCCCTCCCCCTGCAGGGAATCCACTATGTGTCTAGTTCTGGCAGATGTTCCTATTGGTATTGACCAATCTGTATCTGGCATGTTGAAGTCTCCCATTATCAGAACCGCCCCATTAGCTGTCATGTTTTGTGTATCTTCTAACAGTAAAGTGTCTATGTCCTCCCCCTAGTCTGGAGGCCTGTAGACAACCTCAGTTCGTATGGCTGTCCCATTTCCAATTTCCAGGGTGACCCACAGTTCTTCTGGCTCCTTATGTGTTTTCTGAATTTCTGTAGTTTTTATATTTTCATTTACATAAAGGGCCAGTCCACCCCCCCCTCCTTTTGCACCTCGGTCTCTTCTGAACAGTACATAGCCAGGTACTGAAGTTTCCCAAGTGTGGTTACTGGTAAACCATGTCTCACTAATGGCTACTATGTCCAGTTTAGCCTCTGTCATTATATTGACTGCAAGTCTGGGTTCTTGTTTCCCAGACTGCGAGCATTTATGTACATGATTTTCCATTGGCCAGATTTCAGTGTGCCAGTTGTTGAGCAAGGTCTGGCATTTCTCCTGTGCATCGTATGGGGAGCCTGACCTTTTTCCTTACCTGGTGATGCAAATGAACTACAGACATGCTGAACTCCTGTTTGACCACTAGCTGAGGGGGGGAGAGGTGTTCTTCCTAATCAACATATAGGGTGATGCACTCCTCTCCCCATTTGCTAGTTTAAATATTCTGCAAAAACGTCAAACATCTACCCCAATGCACTGACTCCCTCCTTAGTCAGATGCAGTCCATCAAATTTAAAGAACTTTCGTTCCCAAGACTGTTGCCAGTTCCTTACAAATGTGTGTCCTTTTTCCTGGCACCAGCCCATGAGCCACATGTTTAACTCCCCTATCTCCCCTTCTCTGACCTTCTGTCTGTTACATGAGGTCCCTGCACCCTAATTGGTACCCCTAGAGGTACACTGTAAACAGCTAGCATTTAGGTATATGTTATACTAACATATAGGTTAAGGGCATCATAAGAGTAGATGTCAGGATATGTGTGCATATTATTGTTATGCACTTTATTTTCCAATACATATATGTATTTCTTGCTTACAAGATGCTAGGACATCTGTGTCCTTGCAATGATTATGATATATGAGTCGGCATTGCCATCTTCTGATGATCTGTATTATTACACGGCTATGTGCAAACTGTACTTCTTTGTCTTTATGAAGTGATGACTACAACAAAATTATATAATGTTATCTTAGACTGAGGAGCCACCTCTAATTTAGCCAATAGGGCTCATCTCTGTAACTAGAAATGTTTCTATCTTACAGTAACCATGGTAATTATCATTAAGTATATACCTTGGAGACCCCAAGAGACACGAAGAATCCTTGAGGTATAGGTAACGCTTAGCATTGGCTCCCAGTTTGTATTGGTAAAAACTGCTTAGGGCAACTGTGATTATCCTTTTGGCAGTAATAAACAAGTTTATTACTCTTATGCAATGTGTTTGTGATTCCTTGCATGCCCATTATTGCCAAGAACCTGAGAGTGAGATTTAGATCTCCTGGCAATTTTCGACCATGAGCAGGCAATATTTGGTCTTTGCAAAGTTTCATTTCTTGCTACAAACTTTTCCCTTCCCAACAGGGACTGTAGGTGTGCATTCCCGCATCACATCTCCCATTTTACAACCACTTTGTAATCTCCTGCAAAGTCTGACTGCTTACTGGGTGTGGTTGATGCTGACTCAAACCACCCCATAGCAGCTTTGAATTGCAAGCTTACAAGTGCACAGTAGCCCGACAGTGGAAAAGTGCACCTGTTGTGGATCGATACACAGCAAGGCACCTTTTTCACAGTTTGATTTTTCGATCCCTCCCACACAATGGCCACCATATCAAATATCTGAGCAGAACTGAGACTTTATATCTCAAACTTCCTTGCCTCCCATCGAGGATGGGCTGACTTCACCCAGGACGCAAGTCAATCTGACAACCCTGTACTGGGGATTTCAACCCAGTACTCTGAGTCAAGACAAACAGCCAGAAAGCGAGAAGCTAAAGGGCTGTTGGTCACAGCTCTCTATGCTGCTTTGGAAGCCACCGAAGTGAGGTTTTGAACCCTTGAACTGCAAATCTCTTCTCTGAAGTAGGAGATGGGATTGCAGGAAAATGAATGTGTGAGATGAGAACAGGATTTGGAGTCAGAACTCCAGACTCTGAGAAATGAAAAGTATTCCCTTTTGCATCATTCTGCACAGGCAGGTGACCAGGAACTTTATATGTTGAAGCAGAGTGTGAAAGTTTGAGACAGGATAAGGGACAGGCTTTGCAAATGAATTACTTATGAAGTAGAACAAATGAACAACTGAATGAGGAGTTGAGAGAGATACAGGACGAGATAAACCAGGTACGTAATGACTTAGAAGTAACTACTAGGGACAATTGCGAACTGAGCACCGCGTATAGAGTGTTACAGAAGCAGATGCAGGATGAGTTGGATTTGAATATTGCAAAAGGGAGTCATGAATTATGTGAAAACAAAATGGCTAAACTGCGCCATCAACGCGAGGTTCTCGCTGGTCATGTCAAGGCAATGGGAGGCATAGCCCCCACCTTGTTGATGTCTGGCGGGAGGAGTCAGATTATGACATTTCACAATACAACACTCAGTCACACCCCTACTATGGCCCAGATACCCCTTCCCACCATCCACAACATGGCAGCCCCTGTCACATGACACCCATACCCTACGTCATCGACGGCATGCTGCACATCATGAATGATGCCAACATGGTGACCACCATGATAGGGGGAAAGCAAGCCTAGGCCTAGTCCCAATTACACCAACGGTAGCCGTTATTAATGTGGAAGACAGGCAGGAGATAGAGACGATGATTGAGAATGTGATAGGCAACTTGCCCATCTCCAAGAGAAATAAACGGGCTCTTAGAACCTGGATTAGGCAGCTTCTATGAGAGACTGATACTCAGGAGGGCATGGTTCATAATGTGGCTGAAGCCACAGCTCAGGCAGCCCTGGATGGTGCCCAAGGTAATTTACCTCCACCTGATCATCCCAATAATCCCCTACAAATGGCCTACTCTGTTCAGCAAATAGCTGACAGCATTGGTCAGATGAGCCCGTCCGACAACCTCAGTTGCCACTTGGAAAAGGTGTGTGCTAAATGTGAAATGCTTAGTCTCGCTGCAGACTACCAGGTCAAGATCCTATGCCAGACCATTGATCCTGGACTGTGGGCAAAACTCCCCAATGCCGTCCGCCATGACGTCCACGTCACCTTTGATGAAGTAGCAGCTGAGCTCATTTCTGCACACAACCCAAGTGTAGTAGGAGTGATGCTCACATACCCTGTAAAAGAGAATGTGAAAGAAAGTCCAGCGACTTTCCACCAGAGGCTTTGGATGGCCTACCCATCAGGGAAGCATCTTGTAGGAGAAGCCAAAGATGTGGACCTTATTGAATACAAGACCCTATTCCTTAGGAATATGATCCCTGCAGTAAGAGAAAAGGTAGAGCCAACCATCTATCCCACCACGGAGAGGTTTGCCGATATCCTTCAGAAAACTGAGAGAGTTTATCAACTCTACATCCGTGATTCTGGTTCTGGTTCCAAGAAAGTAGCTGCCGTGGAAGCCATTCTGGAGGCCACGATGCACTACATGGTGGAGGGGCAGGCCCAAGAAAAACAGCCCCTCCCCACAGACAACCAACACCCCCAACAGGCCCAACAGCAACAACAACAGCACCATTCCTGTGGTGGGAACTGGAACTACCACAAAAACAAGAAACACCATAAGAATAATAAGGGTAAACCACAAAGATCAGGCCCTTCATATAGGGAAACAGCCGATGAGAACTTCCAAGAACTTCTCAGGCAAGTGCGCTCTGTAATGGATGTTGTTCCCTTTCGGGCCCTTGCAGTAATACAACAGGGGGAGCAGGCCTCAACAAGCTGCAGAGACACCGGAAGTCCAGGCTCTCAGGCCCCCTTCTGCCTGAACCCAGAAGCGGCTCCCCTATATAGTATCAGTGCAGCATAGGGAGATGGTTCAAAGGAACCAGGCCCAGACTCTCTTTCGTGAGAACCCCCATGCTTCGACTGGAATAGATTGACAATTACAAGCCCCAGTCCATATTGTAAACAAGCTGGTCTTGGATACAAAAATAAGGCCCTGCACTGAGGCCAAGATCAGGGGCTGCCTACTAACAGTACTACTGAATACAAGCGCGGCTGTGTCTGTATTACATGATGACCACCCAGACACATCCCCTTGGTCCACTGGACGGAGGACCAATATGTCTGGTGTAGATGGAACTAGGTTACCGGCATACTGTTCCCTACCACTACCTGTGGCACTGGGACACCTGAAGGCTTATCATACCTTTCAGCTGATGGTACTGCATGATCACCCTAGTATAATCTGGATTGACTTCCTGGCACCAAACGGCTGTGTGGTAGACCTAGCCAACATGTTACTGATACAAATTCAGGGACAATATCACACCATTATGATCCCTGATTCACATGTGGTTGCAACAATATCTGCAAACAACAAAGAGTATGATGTCATAGATTTGTTCAAGAACCATGAGCGTTTTCCAAAGCTCCTCCCCATTCTGCAAAGGCATTTGGAGGCATTTGCCATCAACAAGCATGACTGTGGCAGGATGCACACTGTCATTGAAGTGACAGGCCCAGCACACGAGAGGCAACGGCAATACCCCTTCCCACCTGAGGCCTTGCCTTCTCTTAGGGAAACAATAAAATCACTCCTCAAGCATGGTGTAATTAGGACATGTGTTTCCACTGCAAATTCCCCAGTGTGGCCTTTGAAAAAAACCCACAGGTGTCTGGAGACTTACTATTGACTACAGGAGACTAAACCAGGTCACTCTCAGTTGTGCCCCAACTGTGGCATCAGCACCAGACGTGCTCAGACTACTAACCCCTGACCAGCAATGGTTTAGTGCCCTGGATATCCCCAATGGTTCTGGTCATTGCCATTGGCCCCCAAGAGTCAATATAAGTTTGCCTTCACCTTTGAGGGCAGGCAGTACACATGGACCTGCCCACCACAGGGGTTCCACTACAGCCCCTCCCTGTTCCATTTACACATGATGGATGCCCTTGAGGGTTTCTCTGCTCCCCAATGTCTGTTGCAGTATGTGGATGACCTTTTGTTGGTCACAGCCACACAGGAACAATACCTGGATCTCTTGGATGAACTAATGACCCTCATCCAGAGGGATGCCTCAAGTGTAACCCTGCAAAAGTACAACTGTGTCAGAAAGAGGTACTCTTTCTGGGCCTGAGGATAACAGACCAAGGTTGAAGTCCTACCTGGAAGAAGATACAAGGCTTACAAGATCTGCCACTGCCCACCAGCATGGCCACTCTTCCTAGGTTTCTAGGTATGGTTAACTATTCTAGAGATTTTATTTGTGATTTTGCTCAAAAGGCCGCCCCTCTGTACAAATTACTGAAAAAGGACATTTCCTGGAATTGGGGACCCATTCACACCCAAGCTGTGACATCACTGAAGCAGACCTTGGCCTCAGCCCTAGCTCTGGTCAACCCCAATCCAGCCTTGCCATTCCATCTGGAATGTGTTACCTCTGACATTGCTATGTCTGCCTTGTTGGCCCAGAAGGTCCATGGCAACCTGAGACCCATTGCATATGCATCACAGCTCTTGACTCCAATGGAACAGAAGTACAGCCTTTGTGAAAAGAACCTTCTGGCCACCTACTGGGCTGTCAAGCACTTTCTGTATATCATTGGGTACTCTCCCCTGATCATTAACATGAACCACACCCCAACCACTTTTTTGCTATCAGACAGAGTAAAGGATGGGTCAGTCTTTAATACTAGACTGACACACTGGTCCCTTCTTCTCCAGGATAGAGTTATCAAGGTCCAACCAACCAAAATGCCATCCATGCTGGTGCATGGCCTCCTTTTCCAAGGAGAACCTCATGACTGTACACTGTAGCCACCTGATCTCCCAGATCCAGATCCTTTCCTCTCTGCTACACCACAACTACTTGAGAACACCTCATTGTGTCATGTCTTTACAGACGGCTCAGCTTCCTGCTACCAGGGAGAACAGATTGCAGGGATGGGCATATTAGTCATTTACCCTTATGGCAGCACTGTTAAAATTTTTAAGCATTGCATTGTGGCATCATTACAGTATGCTGAGATGGCAGCGGTGGTCTGTGCCCTCGAGCTCATCCAGCATGGAACCGAGGATATCATCATTTTTACAGACTCTAACTGGGTTTGTTGTTCCCTTACAGAATTTCTTCCTTTTTGGCAGAAGAACTCCTTTACTTCCTCTGATGGCAGCCCAGTGAAACACAAGGAACTGGTAATATACGTTCATTCACTGGTACAAAAGTTTGCACATAAACTCTATGTATGCAAAATCAAGGCTCACTCCATACACAACCCCTAACAGGCCTTCAATGAAATTGTTGACACCCTTGCCAAGGAAGGGGCCCGAGGGGGGGGACACCTGGATGATGGATCATCCAGAGGCCACGGCGGCTGTATATATTGCGGCAGTCAGGAAGAAACCTGAACCTTTTGGCCCCTTAGACTTGTCAGCAGCACAACATACTGATTCTGAACTCAAAGATGTGTTCAGATTCCTGGACAAAGGTACTGAGAAGAATTTACCCACCCACAACCCCTACTGAAGGCATGAAGGTAAGTTACACCTGTCTTCTGATGACAAGCTTATCTGGTATCAACCAGATGACACCCCACCAAATTGTGGGTGGTTCCTCATCATCTTAGATCCGAATTTCTGCACCAAGTGCATGACATCCCTACTGGTGGACACCAAGGAGTGGAAAACACACTCCAAAGGCTTAATACCACTGCCTAGTGGCCTGGTGTCACCAGGGATGTCAAACAGTACATATACAATTGCTTTGTGAGCAAAATAACCACATTCCTACTAAACGTAATGGCAAACTACTACCACAAAGGTATTCTGGCCCTTGGCATGCCATACTAATAGATTTTATTGGTCCCTTGACCAATACCAGTAGAAACAACAAATACACCCTTGTGGTAACTGACCTCTTCTCTAAGTGGGTTGAAGCTTTCCCCACTAAGACATGCACTGCTAAAACCACTGCCAAAATCCTGATGGAACACTTCTTCTCCAGGTAGGGCCTGCCTCTCAAGGTAGATTCAGATAAAGGAACCAGTTTTACAGGTGAGTTGATGAAAGAATCACTTGAACTCCTTGGGGTTCATCAGAAGTTGCACATACCTTACCACCCACAATCTTCAAGTCAAGTAGAGAGAGCCAATAGACGGATTGAGCAAATGCTTCCCAAATTCATTCAGGACAATCCCAAGGATTGGGATTCCCTACTGCCGTTACTCCTTATGACAATTAGGGGTACACCCTCAGCCACTACCCAGCTGACACCCTTTGAGGTGATGACTGGTAGAACTATGAGATTACCTAAATATCTATTGTTTGTCCTGCACACCCTCACTGCAGACCATGTGTCTGTAGACCAATATGTGGAAAAACTCAGACAAGACCTCATACACACTCACTTGTATGCCACTAACTGCATGGGCAAGGCCCAGCAACAGTCCAAAATCCAGTCTGACAAATGCACAAGAAGTAGATTAGCAAGTTGGGGATCAGGTAATGGTTCTCAGATTTGCACATCCCACACACTCCTTCTCCAATAAGTGGGAAAGACCATATTCCATTGTCGACAGGCTCAGTCCAGTGGTCTATCAGGTTAGACTCATGCAAAACAACAAACTGACTGACAAATGGTTACACTCAAACCAAATGAAAGTGTATAAAGGAGTAGAATTACTTTTCTCACCCCATTGGGCAGAACAGTATTAATTTACTAATGTTTGATTTTCCTTTTCAGATACTGACAAGATGGCTATCGTGTTCCATTTTCTCCTCATCTCAGGAATTATCCCCTGCATCCAAGGCATGGTAAAGCACCACCTTCCTCACCTTCATCCACCTGCAACTACCCCAGAGGGAGTCTCCATCAATATACCCAACAATTTGATTACTGTCCAGGAAGGTTCAGATGCCTACCTCACTGCCTCAGTTGTTGCTGCTGATAAATCTACCCTACAAATTGAGTGGCAAACCATGTCGCAAGGACATATACTTCCCGTAGCCAAACTCCCCAAGGGAACTTTCCATGGTTGGCCAAACGCAAAATTATCCCCCAAAGGTTCTCTGTTCTTGCTTCAAACCTCTCTTAGACATTCTGGTTTATACAATAGTACTGCTTTAATTGATCCCTCATATTGTAATTCATTGTCTAAAGACTCTGCCTGACAAATTTTGTGCTGTCCACAACATGGCCTCTGCCACCATGTATCTATCTATATTATCCCCTATGGACAAACAGCTTTTGGAATGTCCAAAACACACACACCTGGTCCTCATAGTGGTCTCACAGCCATTGTTTTACTTGGTACACTTATTAACAACTTACAATTTATGCATATACCTGTTTTGTTTAATTTGATTTACTGGAATATGAAAGAATTTGGTAAGTGTCGTACTACTAATACGTCATTGTTGTATAGTACTTTACTACTTGATAGCTTAACAGCTTTTCAAATTTGCACTCAAGACCCTATTGCTGGGGTACAGTCCTCCAATCATAGAGGAAATTTCAGGAGAAAACCTACTCCTGATGATCAAAGTCATAAACGTAATAAACATGCAGTTCACAGTTCTGATGTCACTGGTGCCACAGGCACTGTTACAGGTTTCTTTGGTATAGCCATATCTATTTGGAATAAAGCCAACATTGCTGCTATCAAATCATATTCACAGAAATTCCAAACTGGTTTGATAAATGATATTATACTTCTTGTATTGCATGGTGTGAATGCCTTAGTCAGGATGAAAGATATACTGTATACAACATGCACGATATTGCTAAGGCATTTACAGATTCTAAAGATAAGATTAATGCTCTCATTGCACAGAATAATAAATAAGCAGATAAGCAATACATTGCCCATGAGATATTATGCTCAGCCTATGGCTCTTACATTATTACTGCCATCAATAATCTTTTCTGTGATCTTGAATCCGGAAGAATCCCTGATATCATGCATGATAGACTTATTTCTAAATGGTATTGTCCTCAGTGTAAATCCTCTAGCTGTGTTTCTATGTGTATGTTGCAGACTTTGACTATTCCACTTTCCACAGCTAGAAATTTGGGTTTTGTGACCAGACATCCTAACACTGGTCCCTGTTTTACTACTAAGAAATGTTCCATTAAGGATACTATGTTTGTTTCTTTCAATGTCTCTTTACCACGTTTTGATCCTACTACAGCTTTATTTGATAAGTTTGCATATGTACACTCCATTGGGAACCCTGACGAAGACATTTACAGAGAACGCCTTGACTTACCTCCTCTATTAGCTTTCCATCCTCTTCTGGATGCCTGGGTTGCCCCGCACACAGACTGCTGTGTGAAGAAAGAGTATATTTATTTGTGTCGCTGTGATGTATTTGATGTTATTAAACCTGTATGTGGCTATTCCTCAGACAGTATCTATTGGTCCTTTTCCATGGACAATGACATCACCACTAATGGCACAGAATACCAAGACTCAACATCGGCTCCAAACAATTCCAAACTCTACCAGCATTACCGAGAGGAGGTTCACCGCCTGTCAACATAGATTTCCAAACAGACTTATACTTGCCAGGTACAGTTGCAAAAAAGGAGACTGCCTTCTGTTAAAATGCAATATAACTCAGATGGTGAATACTGCATCATCAGAAATTTTAAAAGTTACACTTACGGACTTAAGACATGTTCAATTGATAGTCAAAACTTTTGTTTTGTGCCTCATCAGAAGTCAGTTATTGGGCACACTGTTATTACCCCCATCCCCATTATGGACGCTGACATCATTGATGGTAACCCTGATTATCTGCTTACACTATCTGAGTATTTGCCTTACTTTAATGTCCACATTGATCCCCTCACTTTGACATTAAAATGAAAGACACCCACCTCATCCATATCAGCAGTAATATTTCTAAAGCTATTGAAGCTGTCCTTGCACTTATTAATTATGGTGATATGAATAGTGCACTTACTAACACTTGGTTAGAGATTACATTTAAAGGTTTTGTTATTATAGAAGCATTTTTTGATATTTTTTCTGATTATTATGCTTTGCTGCCTACGGCGCACATTACACCGACACAGTGAGCAGATGGAGTTCCTGTACAAGGCTCATGTGTCTGGTCTGTAAACGACCCCCGCTCCCTATCCACTTCCTTATTTCTTGCTGGGTTTCCGCTGTCAAGGCAACAAGGGGGGGGCTGTTACATGAGGTCTCTGCACCCTAATTGGTACCCCTAGAGGTACATCGTAGATAGCTAGCATTTAGGTATATGTTATACTAACATATAGGGCTAAGGGGCATCTACCGGATAATAGTAGATGTTAGGATATGTATGCATATTACTGTTATACACTTTATTTTCCAATACATATATGTATTTCTTGCTTACAAGATGCTAAGACATCTGTGTCCTTGTAATGATTATGATATATGAGTCTGAATTGCCATCTTCTAATGATTTGTATTATTACATGGCTATATGCAAACTGTATTTCTTTGTCTTTACAAAGTGATGACTACTACAAAATTGTATAATGTTATCTTGGACTGAGAAGCCACCTCTAATTTAACCAACCGGGTTCATCTCTGTAACTGAAAATGTTTCTGTCTTACAGTAACCATGGTAATTATCATAGGTATATAATGTAAGACATTACCTCTTCTACCTCGAAGACCCCAAGAGACACGAAGAATCCTTGAGGTATACAGAATGCTTAGCATTGGCTCCCAGTTCGTATTGGGAAGAACTGCTTAGGGCAAATGTGATTATACTTTTAGTAGTAATAAACAAGTTTATTATTCTTATGCAACGTGTTTGTGATTTCTTGCATGCCCATTATTGCCAAGAACCTGAAAGTGAGGTTTAGACCTCCTGACAAGTCCATTTTCCCCCCTCTCCCAGACTGGCAGGATCTCAGAGAAGGAGATGCCAGACGAAATGGATGATAGTTTGTCACCCAGCCTGGTCAGGTTTTCCTTGGTCTCCACAACTGACTGGCTGGTGATATCATTAGTTCCTATGTGTACCAGGACATCAATGCTTTCTCCTGCTTCCTGAACAATTTTAGTAATGCGATCAGTGACTCTCCATACCGATGTACCTGGGAGACATCTGACCATTACCCCTGGCTGGAGATAGGCATCAACTCCCCGAATCATGGAGTCTCCTATGATCAGAAGTTTTTTGGATTTCCTTTTTGCCTTTTTTGTTTTGGTTCCTATTTTGGGCGAGTTTTATTGTGCTAGCTCCCGTGCTGCAGTGTCCTGCTCTGCAGTGTCCTCTGCCCCTTTGTTTGATTTTGGAGATAGAGACAGATACCTGTTTGTAGTTTTTATATGGTTTGTGGAGGTGATATGTTGGAGAGCACCAAGTGATTGGGCACCCGATTTGCTTCTCCTAACCACCTGCCAACCTCCGGGACAAACTATCCTCTGCGGTCCACTTTCCAATCCAAGACACATCTTGCTGCTGGAACTGCTAACTGCTGTATGAGAAACTAAGGTAAGGTAAGTGTGTTTCAATGTATTTCAACAGGGTTTGAACTTTGATGCATAACTTTGTCATTTTTGCGTATTTTGACCCCAGATTTTCAACATGCCCTTTTTGGGACCCCACCTCACGACCAATGGCAGTGGAAATATGCAAATCAAGCCAACATGTGATTTTTGTGATCACTTGGTGAAATCACCTTTTGGGCAGGGTTGGAAATTTTTCACTGCCCTTGTTCATTACGTGGGTCATAAAAAGGCTATGTTGAAAATCTGGGGTCAAAATTTGTAAAAATAGCTAAGTTATGCATGTACATTGACATTTTTCTATGCTTGCTTGTAACTTTGGTAGTTTTAAATATTTTGACCTCACATTTTCTCCATAGCCAATTTTTCACACCACCTCATGAATGTCTTATTCAAATCCTGGCCAGAACGTGTTTTTGCTCCTGTGGCACAGAATGACGTTTCAGTGGCATGGAATGATGTTTTGGTGGGGATTTGTAAATTTCCACCTACCTAGTTCATGAGGTGGGGCAATAAGAAGGCTATGTTGGAAATTTGATGTATAAATATGGAACAATGCCCAGGTTATGACTGAAAGTTCCAGTGTTTCAACATTCACTCATAAGTTCACTAATTTTGAATATTTTGACTCCAGACTTTCAACATACCCATTTTTCACACCACTTCATAAATGTGACAGGTGTAATTTCTTAGATCCTGTATGAAATGTGGTTTCACACTTGTGGTGTGAAATAACATTTTAGCCAATATGCTATAAATGATACATGCTATGTTTATAACAGCAGTCATAAAATGACTGTCTTGAAAATTTGGGGCCAAAACTAAAAACACAGAGTGAATGTGTGAAGAGTTAATGTATAAAGAGTGAATGTGTGAACAGTGACTGTGTATTGAATGTGTAAAGAGTGAATGTGTGAAGAGTAAATGTGTACTGAATGTGTGAAGAGTGAATGTGTAAAGAGAAAATGTGCCATGCTCTCTATTCTGTAGGTGGACAGAGTCTTTGATAGTGCATGGCCCAGAGCGCCCTGCACATCTGTACCTGTTCATCCACTATCTCAAAAATAAAGGAAATTCTTTGCAAAAAAAAATGTGTTAATGCACCGGTTAGAGTAACTTAGCACCACAAACACAGGAAAATGTGTCACTATGGTTTCCAACCCTCTACTCCCCAACCCCACCCCCAAGCATCAAAAGGAAAAAACATTAGGATTTTGGGTCTCTAGGGTCTTGGCGAATCAGTGGTGGGGTCTTCCTTGGGTTGTCAACCCTAATGTTCATCTATCACCCCAGCCCAAAGCCTCCAGTCTGAAGCACAAGTTGCAGGTCTAAAGCAGTGCCTCATAGTAATACACTCTTCAAAGGCAGAGAAGTATCTGTCACCACATGTTGCCAACACAATTTGTTGCAGTTTTCTTCATGCAGGGTAATATGGCCCTGCATGAAGACAAGAGATCATGTGTGACATTGTTTGCTCAGGGAATGGGGTAAGCATTAGGGTTAACAACCCCAGGAAAGACCCCACCACTGATTCACCAAGACTCCTGAGACCTACAACCCTAATGTTTTTTTTTCCTTTTGCTGCTTGGGGGGGGGGTTAGGATTGGAAATCCTAATGACACATTTCCCTACCTTTGTGACATTAAGTTACCCAACTGGTACATTAGAGAAGTTTTTTGCAAAAAACTTATATAGATATTGGGAAGACTTTAAGCCTGAGGTTCCATGGGCAGAGCAACTATGTCACTCCCCCATCAGGCCTTAAAAGGCCACTCCTCCTGGACTGTTCTAGGATTTGACTCTTTGTTGCCCCACCATCCACCCCTCCTCCTCTTCCAGTGACTCATCTCTCTCTCTTTCCAGTCAGCTTCTTTCTAAGCTACCTTTAGCCAAGGAAATTCCTGTGGTACCTACGGAGGGACCCTCCTCTAGGATTCCTTGTGCCATACCCCTACAGGGTGATATATCCCATGGATAGAGAGATGAACAGCCACAATGTATTGAAGTCACATAAACATACAACTCATCCAGTTGCATAAGCACAATTGAACATTACTTTATATATCCTTTTTAATATACTGGCTATTTTGCTCCCTGTATATGTCCCGTTTATTACTACTTTCATTGTATTGCTACAATTGACCTTATGCATATTCTATGCATTATATGTATTTTATGTGTTTATTTTTTTTCTTGCTGTCCTAACTAGGACTTCCTTGAAAATGAGCATCGATCAATGGACCCTTTTTCCAGATAAAACAAATAAATACAATACACTATAATACAATATCTTAATGCCAATTTGAACTGCTGTCTTTATCCACTAAATGGGAAATGGATCCTCTAAAGTACCTAGGTGTGGTGGATACCCTGGCCAAATAGAAGCCTCTGCCAGAG